>OY390736.1:35356958-40374503 GCA_959613385.1 Geotrupes spiniger | reverse complement strand
TTGGCGTTTCATGAACCGAATTGATGTATTTCAACAATCAAATGTAAAAGAAAATGATAAATTTCAATTTTTTTCGACGATCGAAAACCTGCGAATTATCTAAGGGTACCCCCTTCTTACATAAAAAATGGATTTTTCAAAATTTTTTTCTCTAAATTTCGCAAATTATTGTGTAATTGGCGTTTCATGAACCGAAATGATGTATTTCAACAATCAAATGTAAAAGAAAATGATAAATTTCAATTTTTTTCGACGGTCGAAAACCTGCGAATTATCTAAGGGTACCCCCTTCTTACATAAAAAATGGATTTTTCAAAATTTTTTTCTCTAAATTTCGCAAATTATTGTGTAATTGGCGTTTCATGAACCGAATTGATGTATTTCAACAATCAAATGTAAAAGAAAATGATAAATTTCAATTTTTTTCGACGGTCGAAAACTTGCGAATTATCTAAGGGTACCCCCTTCTTACATAAAAAATGGATTTTTCAAAATTTTTTTCTCTAAATTTCGCAAATTATTGTGTAATTGGCGTTTCATGAACCGAAATGATGTATTTCAACAATCAAATGTAAAAGAAAATGATAAATTTCAATTTTTTTCCACGGTCGAAAACCTGCGAATTATCTAAGGGTACCCCCTTCTTACATAAAAAATGGATTTTTCAAAATTTTTTTCGCTAAATTTCGCAAATTATTGTGTAATTGGCGTTTCATGAACCGAAATGATGTATTTCAACAATCAAATGTAAAAGAAAATGATAAATTTCAATTTTTTTCGACGGTCGAAAACCTGCGAATTATCTAAGGGTACCCCCTTCTTACATAAAAAATGGATTTTTCAAAAATTTTTTCTCTAAATTTCGCAAATTATTGTGTAATTGGCGTTTCATGAACCGAAATGATGTATTTCAACAATCAAATGTAAAAGAAAATGATAAATTTCAATTTTTTTCCACGGTCGAAAACCTGCGAATTATCTAAGGGTACCCCCTTCTTACATAAAAAATGGATTTTTCAAAAATTTTTTCTCTAAATTTCGCAAATTATTGTGTAATTGGCGTTTCATGAACCGAAATGATGTATTTCAACAATCAAATGTAAAAGAAAATGATAAATTTCAATTTTTTTCCACGGTCGAAAACCTGCGAATTATCTAAGGGTACCCCCTTCTTACATAAAAAATGGATTTTTCAAAATTTTTTTCGCTAAATTTCGCAAATTATTGTGTAATTGGCGTTTCATGAACCGAAATGATGTATTTCAACAATCAAATGTAAAAGAAAATGATAAATTTCAATTTTTTTCGACGGTCGAAAACCTGCGAATTATCTAAGGGTACCCCCTTCTTACATAAAAAATGGATTTTTCAAAATTTTTTTCCCTAAATTTCGCAAATTATTGTGTAATTGGCGTTTCATGAACCGAAATGATGTATTTCAACAATCAAATGTAAAAGAAAATGATAAATTTCAATTTTTTTCGACGGTCGAAAATCTGCGAATTATCTAAGGGTACCCCCTTCTTACATAAAAAATGGATTTTTCAAAATTTTTTTCTCTAAATTTCGCAAATTATTGTGTAATTGGCGTTTCATGAACCGAATTGATGTATTTCAACAATCAAATGTAAAAGAAAATGATAAATTTCAATTTTTTTCGACGGTCGAAAATCTGCGAATTATCTAAGGGTACCCCCTTCTTACATAAAAAATGGATTTTTCAAAATTTTTTTCTCTAAATTTCGCAAATTATTGTGTAATTGGCGTTTCATGAACCGAATTGATGTATTTCAACAATCAAATGTAAAAGAAAATGATAAATTTCAATTTTTTTCGACGGTCGAAAATCTGCGAATTATCTAAGGGTACCCCCTTCTTACATAAAAAATGGATTTTTCAAAATTTTTTTCTCTAAATTTCGCAAATTATTGTGTAATTGGCGTTTCATGAACCGAAATGATGTATTTCAACAATCAAATGTAAAAGAAAATGATAAATTTCAATTTTTTTCGACGGTCGAAAATCTGCGAATTATCTAAGGGTACCCCCTTCTTACATAAAAAATGGATTTTTCAAAATTTTTTTCCCTAAATTTCGCAAATTATTGTGTAATTGGCGTTTCATGAACCGAAATGATGTATTTCAACAATCAAATGTAAAAGAAAATGATAAATTTCAATTTTTTTCGACGGTCGAAAACCTGCGAATTATCTAAGGGTACCCCCTTCTTACATAAAAAATGGATTTTTCAAAAATTTTTTCTCTAAATTTTGCAAATTATTGTGTAATTGGTGTTTCATGAACCGAAATGATGTATTTCAACAATCAAATGTAAAAGAAAATGATAAATTTCAATTTTTTTCGACGGTCGAAAACCTGCGAATTATCTAAGGGTACCCCCTTCTTACATAAAAAATGGATTTTTCAAAATTTTTTTCTCTAAATTTCGCAAATTATTGTGTAATTAGCGTTTCATGAAACGAAATGATGTATTTCAACAATCAAATGTAAAAGAAAATGCTAAATGTCAATTTTTTTCGACGGACGAAAACTTGCGAATTATCTAAGGGTACCCCCTTCTTACATAAAAAATGGATTTTTCAAAATTTTTTTCTCTAAATTTCGCAAATTATTGTGTAATTGGCGTTTCATGAACCGAAATGATGTATTTCAACAATCAAATGTAAAAGAAAATGATAAATTTCAATTTTTTTCGACGGTCGAAAATCTGCGAATTATCTAAGGGTACCCCCTTCTTACATAAAAAATGGATTTTTCAAAATTTTTTTTCCCTAAATTTCGTAAATTATTGTGTAATTGGCGTTTCATGAACCGAAATGATGTATTTCAACAATCAAATGTAAAAGAAAATGATAAATTTCAATTTTTTTCGACGGTCGAAAATCTGCGAATTATCTAAGGGTACCCCCTTCTTACATAAAAAATGGATTTTTCAAAATTTTTTTCTCTAAATTTCGCAAATTATTGTGTAATTGGCGTTTCATGAACCGAATTGATGTATTTCAACAATCAAATGTAAAAGAAAATGATAAATTTCAATTTTTTTCGACGGTCGAAAACCTGCGAATTATCTAAGGGTACCCCCTTCTTACATAAAAAATGGATTTTTCAAAATTTTTTTCTCTAAATTTCGCAAATTATTGTGTAATTGGCGTTTCATGAACCGAAATGATGTATTTCAACAATCAAATGTAAAAGAAAATGATAAATTTCAATTTTTTTCGACGGTCGAAAACCTGCGAATTATCTAAGGGTACCCCCTTCTTACATAAAAAATGGATTTTTCAAAATTTTTTTCTCTAAATTTCGCAAATTATTGTGTAATTGGCGTTTCATGAACCGAAATGATGTATTTCAACAATCAAATGTAAAAGAAAATGATAAATTTCAATTTTTTTCGACGGTCGAAAATCTGCGAATTATCTAAGGGTACCCCCTTCTTACATAAAAAATGGATTTTTCAAAATTTTTTTCTCTAAATTTCGCAAATTATTGTGTAATTGGCGTTTCATGAACCGAATTGATGTATTTCAACAATCAAATGTAAAAGAAAATGATAAATTTCAATTTTTTTCGACGGTCGAAAACCTGCGAATTATCTAAGGGTACCCCCTTCTTACATAAAAAATGGATTTTTCAAAATTTTTTTCTCTAAATTTCGCAAATTATTGTGTAATTGGCGTTTCATGAACCGAAATGATGTATTTCAACAATCAAATGTAAAAGAAAATGATAAATTTCAATTTTTTTCGACGGTCGAAAATCTGCGAATTATCTAAGGGTACCCCCTTCTTACATAAAAAATGGATTTTTCAAAATTTTTTTCGCTAAATTGCGCAAATTATTGTGTAATTGGCGTTTCATGAACCGAATTGATGTATTTCAACAATCAAATGTAAAAGAAAATGATAAATTTCAATTTTTTTCGACGATCGAAAACCTGCGAATTATCTAAGGGTCCCCCCTTCTTACATAAAAAATGGATTTTTCAAAATTTTTTTCTCTAAATTTCGCAAATTATTGTGTAATTGGCGTTTCATGAACCGAATTGATGTATTTCAACAATCAAATGTAAAAGAAAATGATAAATTTCAATTTTTTTCGACGGTCGAAAATCTGCGAATTATCTAAGGGTACCCCCTTCTTACATAAAAAATGGATTTTTCAAAATTTTTTTCTCTAAATTTCGCAAATTATTGTGTAATTGGCGTTTCATGAACCGAATTGATGTATTTCAACAATCAAATGTAAAAGAAAATGATAAATTTCAATTTTTTTCGACGGTCGAAAACCTGCGAATTATCTAAGGGTACCCCCTTCTTACATAAAAAATGGATTTTTCAAAATTTTTTTCTCTAAATTTCGCAAATTATTGTGTAATTGGCGTTTCATGAACCGAAATGATGTATTTCAACAATCAAATGTAAAAGAAAATGATAAATTTCAATTTTTTTCGACGGTCGAAAATCTGCGAATTATCTAAGGGTACCCCCTTCTTACATAAAAAATGGATTTTTCAAAATTTTTTTCTCTAAATTTCGCAAATTATTGTGTAATTGGCGTTTCATGAACCGAAATGATGTATTTCAACAATCAAATGTAAAAGAAAATGATAAATTTCAATTTTTTTCGACGGTCGAAAATCTGCGAATTATCTAAGGGTACCCCCTTCTTACATAAAAAATGGATTTTTCAAAATTTTTTTCGCTAAATTTCGCAAATTATTGTGTAATTGGCGTTTCATGAACCGAATTGATGTATTTCAACAATCAAATGTAAAAGAAAATGATAAATTTCAATTTTTTTCGACGATCGAAAACCTGCGAATTATCTAAGGGTACCCCCTTCTTACATAAAAAATGGATTTTTCAAAATTTTTTTCTCTAAATTTCGCAAATTATTGTGTAATTGGCGTTTCATGAACCGAAATGATGTATTTCAACAATCAAATGTAAAAGAAAATGATAAATTTCAATTTTTTTCGACGGTCGAAAACCTGCGAATTATCTAAGGGTACCCCCTTCTTACATAAAAAATGGATTTTTCAAAATTTTTTTCTCTAAATTTCGCAAATTATTGTGTAATTGGCGTTTCATGAACCGAATTGATGTATTTCAACAATCAAATGTAAAAGAAAATGATAAATTTCAATTTTTTTCGACGGTCGAAAACTTGCGAATTATCTAAGGGTACCCCCTTCTTACATAAAAAATGGATTTTTCAAAATTTTTTTCTCTAAATTTCGCAAATTATTGTGTAATTGGCGTTTCATGAACCGAAATGATGTATTTCAACAATCAAATGTAAAAGAAAATGATAAATTTCAATTTTTTTCCACGGTCGAAAACCTGCGAATTATCTAAGGGTACCCCCTTCTTACATAAAAAATGGATTTTTCAAAATTTTTTTCGCTAAATTTCGCAAATTATTGTGTAATTGGCGTTTCATGAACCGAAATGATGTATTTCAACAATCAAATGTAAAAGAAAATGATAAATTTCAATTTTTTTCGACGGTCGAAAACCTGCGAATTATCTAAGGGTACCCCCTTCTTACATAAAAAATGGATTTTTCAAAAATTTTTTCTCTAAATTTCGCAAATTATTGTGTAATTGGCGTTTCATGAACCGAAATGATGTATTTCAACAATCAAATGTAAAAGAAAATGATAAATTTCAATTTTTTTCCACGGTCGAAAACCTGCGAATTATCTAAGGGTACCCCCTTCTTACATAAAAAATGGATTTTTCAAAATTTTTTTCGCTAAATTTCGCAAATTATTGTGTAATTGGCGTTTCATGAACCGAAATGATGTATTTCAACAATCAAATGTAAAAGAAAATGATAAATTTCAATTTTTTTCGACGGTCGAAAACCTGCGAATTATCTAAGGGTACCCCCTTCTTACATAAAAAATGGATTTTTCAAAATTTTTTTCTCTAAATTTCGCAAATTATTGTGTAATTGGCGTTTCATGAACCGAATTGATGTATTTCAACAATCAAATGTAAAAGAAAATGATAAATTTCAATTTTTTTCGACGGTCGAAAATCTGCGAATTATCTAAGGGTACCCCCTTCTTACATAAAAAATGGATTTTTCAAAATTTTTTTCTCTAAATTTCGCAAATTATTGTGTAATTGGCGTTTCATGAACCGAATTGATGTATTTCAACAATCAAATGTAAAAGAAAATGATAAATTTCAATTTTTTTCGACGGTCGAAAATCTGCGAATTATCTAAGGGTACCCCCTTCTTACATAAAAAATGGATTTTTCAAAATTTTTTTCTCTAAATTTCGCAAATTATTGTGTAATTGGCGTTTCATGAACCGAATTGATGTATTTCAACAATCAAATGTAAAAGAAAATGATAAATTTCAATTTTTTTCGACGGTCGAAAATCTGCGAATTATCTAAGGGTACCCCCTTCTTACATAAAAAATGGATTTTTCAAAATTTTTTTCTCTAAATTTCGCAAATTATTGTGTAATTGGCGTTTCATGAACCGAAATGATGTATTTCAACAATCAAATGTAAAAGAAAATGATAAATTTCAATTTTTTTCGACGGTCGAAAATCTGCGAATTATCTAAGGGTACCCCCTTCTTACATAAAAAATGGATTTTTCAAAATTTTTTTCCCTAAATTTCGCAAATTATTGTGTAATTGGCGTTTCATGAACCGAAATGATGTATTTCAACAATCAAATGTAAAAGAAAATGATAAATTTCAATTTTTTTCGACGGTCGAAAACCTGCGAATTATCTAAGGGTACCCCCTTCTTACATAAAAAATGGATTTTTCAAAAATTTTTTCTCTAAATTTTGCAAATTATTGTGTAATTGGTGTTTCATGAACCGAAATGATGTATTTCAACAATCAAATGTAAAAGAAAATGATAAATTTCAATTTTTTTCGACGGTCGAAAACCTGCGAATTATCTAAGGGTACCCCCTTCTTACATAAAAAATGGATTTTTCAAAATTTTTTTCTCTAAATTTCGCAAATTATTGTGTAATTAGCGTTTCATGAAACGAAATGATGTATTTCAACAATCAAATGTAAAAGAAAATGCTAAATGTCAATTTTTTTCGACGGACGAAAACTTGCGAATTATCTAAGGGGGTACCCCCTTCTTACATAAAAAAAGGATTTTTCAAAAAAATTTTCTCTCAAACATTTCAGAAAAGTTGAGAGAAATAAAAGTTTCTGCTTATGATGAAAGCATAAACAGATTCGTGTATTCCTTTCTCATTTTTCGAAATAGACTTTAAAAATTTAAAGGGGCCATATAGTCTACTGCCGAGGATACTTCAGTGGCGTTAAATCCTTTCACAAACTCCACACAGAAAATATATGGAAGAAATTCGGTGATTTGCAGGATTTTTGAAGATTAATGATCCAACAAATCAAGCACCTCTTGTCCACCTAATCCAACAGCAGATTTCTCATCTATATGGCTTCTAACTTCTTCAAAAATATCATTACATAAATAATAATGTAGAGAATGGTAACGAGAAAAAGTTTTAGTTCTGTTTTCGATTGTATTATAAAAACCATCTGAGATCGAAAATTGCAATTGTATATAATTTTAGCTTAACTGAATTCTATCAATATCAACAGTGTCAACGATCTGTGGCGTTTCTTTGCAAGAAACTGTCTGATTGACTGATTTGATTTGATTCTAACCAACGTAAACCTGATTAGATGGTAGTTACGATATGAAAAATGAGACTTGTCTGCAAAAACGACGCCTCCTCGGAAACAACGTCGATTTACAAGCTCACCAGACTCCGAGTCGCCCCGTACATAAAAAATAAATCGTTTTAACTCGGTCCCGACACCACCACTTAATTTAAAGGCGCAGTTCCGACGTTTAATTTGCTCCATGCTTAGTGGGGCTGGTTCGCTGGCCGAAAATGAGCCGGGGTTCGTCCTCTCGTCGGAAAGCGGAATTAAGCGAGAAAATACTAAAGCATATAGTCGAGATAAGGGGAAGCGATCGTGTGAGCTTAACGATCTCATTTGAATATTCCATTATTTTGCATTAATAATGCTTACAATGTGGCGTAATCGTTATTACTTACGCCGGGACGCGGTATAACGGCACAGACCACTCCGTTGCGTCTGCGAAATTATTTGTACGTAGTGGTATGGCACGATTTATATATAGTTGAGTTTCTTTCTTCGCCTGGCGTGGATAATTTTAAATGTCGATTTATTATTTACTGGAAAATTCAGGATTAACGAAGTGAATATCGGAATGAAACTCTTTACGTCTTTTGTTTAGAGCTTTTCCACGACTTTTTGCACGAAAGCAAATTACAGCGCGTTGATTGCGCCTATCTTTCGAAACGCGCAAAAAAACCCGGGTCGCCGCTACACATTGAATTAAATCGGTGGAAATTGTAATTAGCAATCGGAATCTGACGGCGATTGAAGAAACTCAAATGGGGTGGTGAGCCGGCGCGATTTTTCGGCGACGGCTCGGCCGCCGGCGCCGGCCGGGTGAAAAACGGAGACGGAGCGAGCCGACGGCTCCTCTCGACCGCCGGCAAAAAGTCCCGACATCCACGGATAGCCTTTTGTTTAAATTGATTCGACGGCAATGGAATTTAATACCGTTCCGGCGGCCCGGTAATTGTAAAATGGAACGGGCGATGGCTTTCGTCGATCCGTGCGATTCGATTACGACCTATATCAGGTCGCTCTTTTTCCGCCCCCGAGGCGTTTTACGGCGGCTCGGGCGAGCGGAGATCTCGTGATTTCGGCCGTAAAACGTGTAAGTGCACGTTGGGATTCGTCGGCGCGGCGGGGAATTTAATTTTAATAGATTCCGGCTGAAGGCGTCGTAATTCGCGGGGATGTTGCCGTTTACTTGGGCGATGACACAAGAAGATTTTCTGTAAATGCCCGACTTTGATTCGGTGTGAGTTGATCGAATACAGAAATTTTCCATCAAAAAAACTTCATCAACATCAAATTTCAATCTATCCTGTATCTAATTAATTGAAGCAATTTATGTGACGCATTTTCTAATCGCATTCATGAAATGCGATTTAAATCTACGATATTTCTAATTTCGTAATTTTACAAATTTTATACCGAATTTAATTTTACATCAGTAGACACCTCTCACCTTCGTTCTTTCTTATGTCATATTTAAATTGTAAATTTATATCAACCCATGATCTCTTTGATCATAGATACATTGATCAAAATTTACAGGATGGTTGTTTGTAGCTCTACTTGTTATCTTGTTTAGCATAATCGCTCCTTATATTTTCACAACTTAGTTGCCAGACAACAGTGATCATTGCTTTGAAATTATGACTGTTACTGACGACTCGGTTCAACTACAACACCCGGATCATGCGATCTGACCCCACTCGATTACTTCTTGTGGGGCTATGCAAAGTCTAAAGTTTGTGCTGATAATCCGCAAACTATTCAGGCTTTGAAAACAAATACTCAGCGCGTTATTGGTGAGGTAGACCCTCAAATGGTCAAAGGAGTGGTCAAAAAGGGGCCATGTTTATTCATAATGAATAAAGATTTTTTGTTCAAACTCGATTATTTTTAATGGTGCTTTAAAAAAGACAAATCGAAAATCAATTACTATCTTGCCTTATCTTAAAAGCCAACCAAATGGATAAATAAATCGATAAATTGGTGTGCGCGTGTGTTTTAAGTATGTAAGAATTATTTAGTTATTAAAAAAAATGCATACGTTTTAAGAGAAATGCAAAGCATTGCATGGGGTTGGTGTTTGATATAATGGCCAATCAGAGACAAGCATTTTGTTTTCCATGGGTTATAAGAGATCGAAATCCAAGGTGAATTTTCGATTTTTCCCATCTACTTTTTATTGTGGACGCGAAATTTAGCACTCGCTGTTTAAAATAAACAATTCACAAAACTGAAAAACTTGATTATAAAAAAAACTTATTATCATTTAGTAACAAATTCAAGCGAAATGTGAAGATCCTAACGGTTGATTGGAGCAGGAAATATTAATAAAAAGAGTACAATATCAAGGTTATATAAATTATTTAACTTAAACTTAAAATAAAAAAAACTAAATCCCAACCACACAAAATAAATGGTTTATTTATTACTTGTCGCAAAAAATCATTATAATTTATATGATTATTTTATTATTATTTGTCCTTATTATAATTGTTGTTACAAATACGAGGATACATTGAAAAGTTCCTAACGCAGATAGAATAAAAAGTTGTGCAAGGTTTTGTAACGACGTTATATTGTATCAAGCTTTATCACTATGGCTGTGAAATAACAAAAACGTCTATCAAATAATAATTATTTAACAGGCTATAAAATGTATTGAAGTTTTGTATCTTGCAAAAAAGGAGCAACTTGAAATTCGTGCGGTGATGAAATATTTTCATATTAAGGGTTTCCTCAAAAGAAATAAATGCTGTCCAGGAAGATCAAAAACAGCCACCACAACAAAAATTATCGAAAAAGTTCGACGAGCGAAGTTGATGGAGATAGTAGACAGTGTGGGCATTTCAGCAGCGAGGGTGTGGTATAGCTTCAGGGTTGAATTTCAGCCATTTTCGTGAAAAAGATATTTTTTAATTGCATTTCGTTTTGAAAAAATTCGACATGCGTTATATATTCCTCGCTTGAATCCTTTCCGCCGCGATGCAAAAATTCACCCGTTAATACCTTCATTGTGTCCTGCCATAATGGCGCTGTCATTTGTGATTCATGTGTGCATCATTTTTCCAAATACGACATAATTGTCGTTAATCTTGGTCGTTGATTGTTCAGTGTATCACTTTGTAAAGAAATGGATGTAAATTAATTTCGTCCATTCTTAAATTGCAATAAAAAGCTTATTCGGAAACCGAAAAAGTGTTTAAGTTTATTTCGATTCTTGACACTTGACACTCAAAATAATGAAGTAGATTATTAAAACGACAATGATGATGCAATGAATCCAACAGATAAATGACAGCATTATTTCGATAATAATATTATACTTTACTTTAACAATTTAAAGATTTAATTCAGACTCTGTCGTTTACAGCAAGAACTATCTACTTTGTATCGAATGGAAGAACTTCGTTCTGCCAATGGAGCTCTTCACATATTACTCTATGGAATAAAAACACCATTAATGTTTTTGGAGAATCAGTAAAATTGTTAAAAATTATTTCCATGTTGCTTTTCCACGTTGAAAAAAATAAAAAGATTTTCGTGAAATACAAGAAGAAACATAGACTTTCTACACTTATTGTCAACGTCTTCAGTACAGAAGGAGACGAAAACAAACAAAAAATCAGCGAACTAGTTATTAATTATTTTGCCTTTCAAAATAACTAGAATAAAGTTTCTAGATTTTAATCATACTCTAAATTAAAAATCGGCACATCATTATTGTAGTATTTAACAGAGAGGTAAAGTAGAACATAGATGGCAGCAGATTTATCAGAAAATACTAGAAAATGAAATTATTTAAAAAATATTTTGACGTGGGTTATATTTCGTGTTTTCTAAATCGCTATTTGTGCTGGTACCTGACGACTTTCTTTATTAATCGTTTCGTAAAATAATGAATCTGAATTATTTATTTAAATTAAAGATGTATCTCTAGTTGTTTTATTTAAATATTATGTATCACTCAAATTCATTCTTATTGATGCCATTGATTTTTTTTTCATTTCTGCTGCCAATTTTTTTTTACTTTTTTATTACTTGATATTTCGTTGATCAGTCTTCAAGTTTGTTCCGAAATACTCTAAGACCTGGTGTTATTGTCTTCTTTGTTTTACAGCCATTTACTGTTAGTCAGACGCAGGAACGAACTGACAAGACAAATACGAAACAAGATCTGGAAAAGAAACGTGGACTCAAAAACTGACAGAACTGACCGCAAACATTTTTGTCGCGCATGACGAGACAGAGGCGGTATCGACTCTCATGTGCTGGAGACGACAGAAATGACAGACAAGGGAAAGCGGAAATTTTTGCAAATTAACAACAAGTACACGATATTGGATTCGACTATTTAACTGACGCACAGATGGACATAGTTGAGTCAGTAAGACACTATGTCCAACGCGGTGCTGTCAAGCCAGCAATGCTCGGGAAAATTCAACGCTATAAAAAAAGCAAGGCTGAAAGCTGCGGGACTAAAGGCAATACGAAATAATAGAACTAAAAAGAACATCTCAAGGAATGCCCTAGTCCAACTGACGTAATTAATGCAATAATGTCCTTACGTTCTATGCCACTACAAAAGGGCTGTATCAATCTCTATACTCAACCCCTTGAAGTAAGTGCAATAAGTCAGACAGCTACAGACTGACCAGCCTTCTCAGTGCACTATCAAAGGTGACAGGTTGAGGGGTTGTTTTCCGATCCAGACAGGACTGGCAACCGATTTTTAATCGGAAACAATTTGTGGCAATGACACTGCTGGACTTACTAAGGGGACTAGTACTTTTATGCCGAATGGAAACTGACTCTAAACGAAACTAAATGTGAATCGCTCACTTTACTAGACGAAACAGACGATATACGATACCGCATCCTGCTAGGATTACTCACTCACGACAATCCGCTAACATGCAACATTGCCCAAAAACGACACGTCGACGGACGAACGCACGTTCGCAAGCTTCGGTACGAGACAAATATACCAGCTTGTAAATAGTAATAATATTAGTAATAAGTTGAATGAACAAAATCGCCGAATGTTTTGTTAAGTTACGGCCACAATGGCATTGCTGCACAAACCGAGCGAACTTACCACCACATTTGTAACCAAACTGCTTTTTATTTCGATTGCAACAAATCCTTGCTTTTCAGTGAGATTTGTCACCAAATTCGACGTCAACCCGAGGCGCAGATCGTAACAACAAGAACTGGACTGACTGAAACAACACTGGAAACGAAACAGACTCCAAGACTCCAGACGCCAACAACTCTACTCGACACCACCTGACCATCCGCAAACGAGACCTTTCGAGGAAGGTATCGCATGAGGGAGAGAACTACAAGAAGCCACAAAAACGCAATGGGCGTGTGCGTAGGAGTATTTTTTTTAGATGTATTGTTTTGTATATATTTTGTTGTAAATATATCTGTAAAGATTTTTAATAATACAAATATGGATTTGGATTTGATGTGTTCTACTGATTCCCTTATCATTTTTATGCAATAGTTACCTCTGCCCCATATCTATCTAAGCTTGTCGTACTGGTTGCCTTCCTGGTTGAGGTATTCAGCTTCTGCAAGGTTCTGGGAATATCCCAGTGCAACATTGTTTGCTTTTGTTACAACTGGTAGATGCCTTTAATTCTAGTCAAACAGTATCAGCAATTAAATAAAACGAGCACAAGGTACAAATAAGTGATACCGTCAGCGTACTAAGAATTTTACATTGGCCATCAAGAGATCGCATTGGAAAGTCGTGGAAAGAAAGAAGACAAACAGGACGATGCCATCGAGCATTAAGTCTTACGTGGTCGTTAAGAGATGGCGTTGGTGACATTGTCGTTCGTACATGCACTGAGTGAACATACATAACGAGGAATTGATTTTATTTTTTTATGTTTAAAGAAAGGAAAGCAGTGCCCAATAACAAGTACAATAAAATTTTGCACGATGATCTTATATAAATGTTAATTCAGTTTTTTTTATTCGACGTACGTACCCATTGTTACGTTGCCCTTTCATACAAAAATTCGCGAGTAAAAGCGGCTAAATTAGCGCATTCATGGCCGCGCAATGATTTAAAAACAATGGCGCCGGCGTTTGTTTCATCATCATCATCATCATCCTCGTCCTCCGAAGCGAACAATGGCTGTCGCCGCATAAAACAAATACCAGTTGCGATGCATCTGCGGCCGATCCTTCCAAATTGCGATTCGCATTCAAGATCTATGACATGACGCATTACAAAGTGCCATTATCTGGCGATTTGATTGACCGCTCCAAGGTTATGCCCCATTGTTCGCAAGGCTGTCCGTTACATCCTGACGTCACGTTTCGCAGCGTTACCAATTAACGCGCCACTGGAGCCATCTGTTGTCCGATCGTAATTCAGAGACGTCACTTCAACTCTGGACAGCGCAATCGGCTCGCATCGCAGGACGTCCGCTCGCGTTTTCGCATTTAACCGCGATTGCACGAAATGCATATTTTTCGACGTCGTAAATGAATCGGTCGAAGGTGGCGACGCCGCGACCCCCCCCCCACCGAGAGCGCATCGCCTAAGACGCCTTTAAGGGCTTATTGGGCAATTTCATCGCGAACTAAGCGCCCCCAATTTTCCCATTCTGCTCGATCTGAGCCTCGGAGTGCGCGATTCGGGTTCGAGCTCCGGCAGATAAAGTAGCTGTTTAAGGGTCGATGTGCGTACGCGATGAGAAGCCGACGAAATAACGGAGATTATACGCCGAACCCATTAGCAATACGTTCATATCGGTGAGAGGTTTCCGCCCGAATTTAATGGAGATATCCTCGGAGATATATGATAGTAATATTGGGGAACTTTCGCTCTGAATTATGTTAAAAAAATATTCTGTATATTAAAATAACCTTTAAGGGAAAAAAATGAATGTGGGAACTGACACGAAGGAATTTTTTTCGAGTGCTTTTCTATGAAACGGTTCAGAGATAGACCATTAAAATTTTCTAAGCACAATACGTATATTATAGAAATTAGTATCGAATTGATCTGGAGAACTCAATTTTTCTTTCACAATTTGTTTTAAAACCAAGAACTAATGCATTGTAATTAAGTCAATCAAAATTTCACGTCTGAAGTCTTTATGTAGCCCAGCATAGCCAAATTTCTATACCATTCTTGTACCGAACGTCATATCGTTAGGTTGAGTACTTTTACAATTTGTGTCCCCAATTTTTTAGTCCTTTACATTATTTTTCAAGCGATGTTGTATAATTTTCATAATTTGATTTTATTTTACTTTAATAGCAAATCGAACGGTTTGTTGTTTTAATATGTAAACATTTTTCTTGTCAGGTGACAGTAGTAAAATATCGACATTGCGAAGAACAATTGTTCTAAAAAAATAGGTTGGGTTGCGTTGTGCTCGTAGTGTATCTGAACATATTTTGCTGTGTATTGGATGCAGTGAAAAAGTTTTAATTGGTACTCCTGTAATTATTCGATCATTCTAGAAGGTTGGTGTAATTCGAAGGGGTGTGCATGCTTTTGGGTCCAAACCACTTGAAATATACGATGCGGTAACATACAAAATGTCACAAGGCATACTTAACATTCGAAAACTTTTTATTTAAAATTATTAGTAAATATTATAGCTCAAGGTTTTCATGAAGGTTGTTTGAGCCAACCCTTGTTGCTCTTTTGTTTTTCACAAAACATCGTTGGACTTGAAGTCGTTCAGAAGCAGCAAAAAATCGAAACGAAAAGAAAAGAAAATAACCCAACCCAACCCAATCATTAAATAAAAATATTTCGTTGTGAATTAAACTCAAACGTAAAGTTGAGGAATTAAAAAAATATATAAGGATAGGGTCTGTAGGACAATTAGATATTTCATGAGAATATTTACAGTGGGACTGGAGGGGGTTGTGTTGTAAAATAAATGAAGCAATTGAAAAAAACGCTTCCAGAAAACACCAAATAACAAACAACTTCACAAAAAAATCAACTAAATAAGTCAAACGAAACGAATTAACTTAAACAGGCTAAACAACAATTGAACGTCGGAACCCATAAAAAAATTGTAATCGACTTAAATCGAAAAATAAATGACGAATAAATCAAAGGATCTGTGAAAGGACAACGTGATATTGCATTAGAGTATTTGCAGTTAGGTTGGCTCGGGTTGGATTGTAAAATAAAACAAGTAACCATAAAAAAATTATTCAAGCGAAAACAAAAGAAATTAAAACATCAAATAACAAAAATACCAAACAAACAATGAAAACAAAATTACTGAAAATAAAATTTAAAGAAGGTAATGTAAAAGAAAATTAAACTAAAACGAAACCAAGGGAATATAGAGTAACTGATGACATTTACTAAACGATAAAACAAACGAAAGTCCTGCAGGACAACATGAGAATATTTGCGGTGGTGTTGCCACTGGTTTTGGTTTTGGTTGTGTTGGATTAGTCTGGGTCGGGTTCGGTGGGATTGGGTTGGATTGTAGGTAAAAAATCCAAAAGAAAAGTCACAAACAAAGGAAGAATTCCTAGGTGTGGTTTATTGAGTTTAAGGCATTTATTTTAATTTCAAATTTTTCGTTTGATGTGGACGTTTTTAGAAACTTGTGCTGTTGGGTTTTTTCGAATTACATTGCCACAAAAATAGGCAAAGGAAAAAAAAACAACCCAACCATGCCGAAATTGCTAAAAAGTCACTTTTAGGATTCATGATGTTTAAGTTTGGCATTGACAAATTTTGACATTTGATTTTTTTGGATTCCACCGAAAAAAACGTAAAATACTACTCAACTTAACCCATCCCAATGTAACCCAACCCAACCCAACCCAACCCAACCCAACCCAACCCAACCCAACCCAACCCAACCAAACTTGTGTCAAGAAACCACTACTTTACTCTCATTTAATATTTCAAACAGGACTTGACTTTGAACGCCCCCCCCCCCTCCTAAACTATTGTAGGTAGGCATATGCTATCGCGGACTTTCTATTAGTAATTTAATTCTTAGTCGATAAATGCATCCTCGCCGTTTATTTCACTCGTTTCCAACATTTCCGAGCACAAACAAGGGCGTTGTGACGCTTCATCCGATTCGCTGCGCAAACCGTAACAAATACGACAAAGTTTCACATAAATAAGTTGTAAGGAATTAAAGGCTAAACGAACCCGCGACGGTGTTTATCTGTAATAGTTTTGGGGTGTGGGGCTCCTGAAGTCGCACTTTAGTTTTTCACAAAGCCTGATTTTGTGCGCCCGCCACTTCTGAACTATTATAGATAGACATATGCTGCTGCCGTGGATTTTTTCAAATTTAATTCTGCATAATTTAATTCTAGTGTTTCTCTTATTTCGTATGGTTCGTGCTATGTATTCAATGATACGTCGCGGTGCTTTTTTTCCACCAATGCTGAAACAATCGTTTCCTTTGATGGAACCGAACATCGACGACGGCGGATATACTTCCGATAAGCCCTATCTGTCAACGAATAGAATTTCGAAATAAATATAATTTATTTCAAATTAGAATACAATACAATACACATAATTGTGATGATGTCTTGGTTATTAAACTCAAATTCATCGCAGTGTTCTAGTCGTCGACGTATTTTGATTTCTCCTTTCCTACTAAAATCCAACCCCCGCCGATAACGACGCTAGTTTCTCGTTCCTGACAAATATCTCCAGTCATCGTTTCTAAAATTTGAAATATTTCAACCGCAACGATACGTTACGTTTCTTGTGTGCGAGCGCAAGACGTTCACATAATGGCCCCAACAATTTATCTCCGGTGAATGATTGCGTAAAAAAGTCGCGTTACTTGGCTTCCTGCGGCCCGCCCCGCGGCCGAAAAGCCACCCCCATTACTCAAGCGATCAAATTTTGCGGCGCTATTGATGCGCCGGCGAATTAATTGGGCGAAAAACGTCGATTGTTTTTACCTCGTCGATGTTAATGCACTTTCGGCGGGCGCATTGATTTATTTTAAACTCCGGACTGCCGAAATGTGCGCGTAAATGTAAACATTCAAAAAATGCAAATGAAATAAATTTTTCAAAATCTAATTGCAAACGAGCATTTTTGAAGGGTGTGTAAATGGATTTTATCGATAAATCATTGGGCGTAAATAAATTACGTAATATTTCCGAAAAATACAACTGAAACGAATAAATTTGTGAAATCAAAGCGATTTTTTTTGTCTGTAATTATTTAATGTGTCGTTAACGCAGCCCAAGGACACGGACGCCATCTGCTTTAAGTCATGTTTGTCTCATCTGGGCAAGAAATTTCTCATAAAACTAAATGACTCTTCGTGTTGCCAGAAACTGAACAGTAAACTGTTGAAGTCGGTCGCCAGATGAGTTAAACTACAAATTAATTGACGTAGTTTAATGAATATTTCAACCTGATGATAACACATAATAATTAATTTTACCAAGAAGTATGTGTGCCTAAAATTCATAGTCAGATTTAATGTAGAAGAGATTATTTAAATAAATCATCAATACTATTTTCCAGGTCATCAATTATACAGTTTAAACATAAATTATGATTATACCAAACGAGGATAATTGATGCCCTGGCATATATTATATAAAACATTATTTATCACCAAATTCTCAAACAAACCATCGACGTCGAAGGATAAAATTTAAATTGACAATTTGAAACAATTTACGTCGTCAAACAATTGTAATTCATACTTGACCCATACTAATGAACAGCTTTAAAAAAAAATGTTTCCTTGCATAATGCGTCGTAAAAAGTTAGAGCAAATGAATAAATTTCAAAACGTGTTATCGTTACGTACGTTAATGGTCGATAAGTTTAAGTGCAGAACAAGTTTTTTTTATAAAATAATTGGGGCATAATTTTCGTTGAATGTTTTATTTAGCATCGTAAATAAGGCTGAACAATAATCAAAAGGTTCGTCCGCCAACTTGGCCTATTTTTAATTTTAAACGAATTTTAAGAGGGGTATAATAATAATGAGCGAATAAATTTTCTTGGTAAGCAGCGGTCGATTATTTATGGTGGATTTTCGACAAGTTAACAGCTAAGATTTAAGAGGTTTGTAAGATTAATGCTCTATTTTTATACAGGTATTTGACCAATTTTCATGTCGGCCAAATTAATTCAGGTTTTTAAATATTTCTACCTGAAGGATCATATACATTAAAAATACAGGGCGATGAAATTCTTAATAAAATAAACAGCAACCAAGTTTACATAAAAATATATATATTTTTGCACCACACAACGTCTTCAACGCAAATAGCTAATATTGCGGTCTTAGATCGAAATAATATTAAATTAATGCATGCAATGCAACAAATAAAAAGGAAATAACGTGCATATAAAGTTACACATGAAACACAAACGTGCTCGAAGAGCTATGAGGTTTTATAATTTGATTCATCATACGAAACACAAAATGTCGTCTACCTGTTGATGTTAAACGGCTCATAGCATATTATTTGCGTGTATGAAAAATTCTGTACCTGATGGGTGAACCACAGTAAAACAGCCTAGTATTGCGAAAATTTGTTGTAATATATTTTTTTCTATAAATTCAATATCGCATGCCTTTTCTAGAATTCTTCTAGAGTTCGTTGCTTTCAAAAAATTAAAAATGTGTTCATAGTTCTTTCCCAAATTTGACGAAAAAAAATGCATAGCAATTGTAATTGGCAAAATTATTAAAATGACAAAACGTTTTCGAAAATTCAAAGAATGTTAGGCAAAAATTTTCAAAATTGTAAAAATGAATTGATAAACAATGCAAAATTAGTGAAAATAGTAAATGACTAAAATGCACGAGACATAAAATTTTCAAAGAATTAAAAATTGAAAAGTTTCGGTGACTAGAAATTTTAAATAATTTCTACTCACGAATATCAGACAGTGGTGTCAATTCTGTAACACAATGAATACTACAAAGTTCTTCACCAATCCCAGCAAACACACAACCCTATTCAAATGATAACCGTAATGAAATATAAGTCAGAATTAAATCCCCAGTCAAAAGTTTAGACAACGTTGGGTTGGGTTGGGTTGGGTTGGGTTGGGTTGGTCAAGGTTGGGAAATTAAAAATGCCATAAAATATTAAAATTGACGAAATTGCGATATATTTCAAAAATTATTTAAAAGGCAAGAAACGTCAAAGTAATCGAATCTGTCGTTAACTCTATTGGTTATATGTAAAAAAATCAAAATTTTCGAAAATAATTAGCAAAATTGTTAAAATGTTAAAAGTTCCTTTCCGAAACTGCTTCAAGAAGGCGGAACGGTCCGAATCACCAATCACGGAAAAAAGTGTCAAATCGACGTAAGGTGTATCAATTAATATTTTGGTAGCATTACATAAGTATTTCAGGTTCGCTTTCGTTGTACACGTTCCAATAAAGTGTTGCATAAACAATGAAATATCTTTCACTGTTACTGCAGTACAACCGGAAATTGAAAGGTAAATAGTCAGTATTAGTATGCATTTGTTGGCACACAAATCCGCAGGTATTAATTAAAGTTTATTTTGGTTGCTCCCATAAATATAAATGTTAAGCTCTATACAATTATTCATTCTAATTGAAAGACCACAACTATATTTTTGTCATTTTTTAACTTAATTTTTGTTAATACCTTGCTGTGTACAGAAATAAAAATGAAACTGCGATAACCGGGAAAACACCGCAAAAAAGGAAGACCTCTAAGCGCCCGCTAAGACTGGACAACAGCAAAGTATTAAACATATTATTACATAAACATTATACATAATGACAAATCCACTTAACATTTTATCTGCAAATCTGCAAATCAGATGCGTAGAAATTCTCTGTGTGTATTGGTTTTACACAAAATTTCAAACGGTATTTACTTATTATTCAATTTAATAGATCATCGCAAAACGCGAAATAAAGATTGTTAACACACTGGCAACATTTGTCACACCGATGTGAACATTTTCTTGATGGAACCGAACATAGACGACGGAGGCACGCATACAACTAGGCGTGTCCGTCAAAGAGTAGAACTTCATCGACGAAATAAATCACGTCTACGTTCCATAGAATACAATACTTGCTACACAATAGAAACCATCGCAATAAATGATTTATGTCTATGCAAAATGACAACAATAAAAATATGTCATTAGACCCCCCCCCCCTTCCGACGACATATTGAAACGGGGAATATGAATGCCAAATGGCAATAAAAACGTTGGGTACAAACAATAACGAAAACGAAAAATAAACAGGAAACAATGGGCAAAACATAAAAGAAAACAAAATTTCATACAAATGATCCAATAGAGATAAAAAGATGTAACGAACACCGCTTTGCCATCATTAATTAGAGACTGCTCTATTGAATGCTTACGGCCACGTATGGTCGCATTTAGGAACTTGGAAAACAATAAGTGAATTAATTTTTAATGAATAGTCCTTTTTTGAAGTTTTATCTGTTACCGTGTTACAATAAGTTAAAAAAATTTGAAACTACAATTAATTTGAACTAAGTTTTATTCATCAAAAATACTTTATTAGTTTTATTAATCTGGCTTTATTAATCCATAATCATCATGATATGGTGAGGTCATATGGCACGCCTGCAGAGATCAATTTGACATAAATGCCCAAATCGCTAAATTCCGTCAGGCTTTTTAACTGAGTGGTCAGGCGAGGGCCGGAGTTAGTACCGTGATATCAAAAATTATCTCGGTCAAAGGCTGCCATGGAATGTAACACGTCTTAGCTCAAATCATCCTTTTGAAATAAATCTATCATCGTCAAGCTGCAGTGACATCATCAATAACCTACTTATTTCAGCTGTAAAATAGTAATGAACAAGTTATGAAATAATAACGTTTTTATCAACAAGAAAAACTAAATTACAGTAATTGTTGGAAATGTCCCCCAACCTGACAAATTTTGACACTCAAAGAATGATTGACATAAATGCGACAATCATTTTAAAATCCATGACCACCCTTGACCAAGGTAATTTTTGATAGCACGGTATTTCGTGTCCGGAATATGTACGTTATTCGCCCACCACTACTCGAAATGCTCGCAATATGAAAAAATAAATAAACTGAAGTGTATAAAATTAAATTGCCTAATGGGAACACACAGGCGTTCAAAATTCCGAACATATTTAGAGAAACGCAGAAGTACGCATTTGAACGCGTCCCATTTCTAAACTATAATAGATAGGTGTATGGCATCACGAGGGTACCGTTAAGCTATTTAATTTTCTACAACTTTATTTATGGGCAATTTTGTCGCATGCGTTTTGTGCAGCGTATCAAATGAAACACCGACGACCAAAACCAGGATAGTTCTTCGCAAAGCCACCAGAGCTAGATCAAAAGCCGCGAATATAGCGACGTTCATAATTACCTTAAGGGAGACCGAACCCTTTGAAAATTATCGTGGATATTCTCATAGGGTCCAAACGTAGCATTTGCATTAGATCAAATAAGAAGGTAACCATGGAATTGGATATTATATTTATTTTTTAATTTATTTTTTGCAGTAATTTTTGATTTTGGGATTAATAAGTAGTTTTAATAAAATATTTCGGTGAATCCAAGTTTTGCCCACCTTTGGAATTTTTTTCATTTTAATTATTTATTTACATTGTATGGCTCGATCGTTTATTAGTCTTTAAAATTCGTTTTCGTTTGTCATTTTTGCTTCCACATTTTTTTTTTTTTACTTTTTATGGACTTTACTTTAGTGTACATATCAGAATTTTAAAACGACCGCCCCGTGCATATATACAATTCGTGTCCAACACAACTCACAACTTGTACAACGTGCGATTAATAAATTAGCCAGGATTTGAAGGAATAACGCGCCCTTTCCGACCTGGCAGCGAATCCCATCACCGCTTTTGCGCAACTAGGAATTTTAATCATTTATTTGACTTCAATCCAAGTCGCGATGTCGAAGTTATTAATAATCTATTTGCATACATTATTCACGAGAGTGAACCGGGGCCGGGGCACGGCGGTCGGAGGACGAACAAAGCGACTGCGATTTAGCAACGAGCGCGTCTATGAAATTTATCCCGGGCTCGTCGCGCCGCCGATCTCATCACCGAGAGCTCGAAAACGTCCAGGAAGGTGACGAACCCCCCATTTAATGCCGTCCGCCGTTTTATCGACGCGTCCCTTTATAGAGGCGACCGTCCCTTATCTTTTATTTACGACGACCGTATTTATTCCATTTGTAAATTAAAATTTGGCGAGAATCACCCCCCGATCCCGTTTATCAGGACGCGCGAATCCGGACGCTTTCGCACACACACACACGCCGGTCGCGTAATTTAATTATTGCACGAATTTCACTGTAAAAATGTATCGGGCGAAGTTTTTACTCGCAATTAAGATTAAAATTAAAATAATTATTAAATTAAGCAAACAACATTCGGGCGAAACGCGCGAGTCGGTCGCGCTCCACATTACGAGTAATTTACAGCAGCCGTATTGCTGAAACTTTCCCGATTAAAAACGTTGCACAAAGCAAAATTTTTAATTAAACAACTCCGTGGAACTGGCGCGGCTCCGCCGTATTGATATTAAACGTATGAAGGATAACAGCTGTCGGGGGCGCGCATTTTCCGGCCAGTAACAGTCAATTTCCGCGCTAATCGCGTCGTCCCGGACTAATCCGGTTAACGCTTCCACGCCCCGGCCCTGTTATTGTACAAATTTGCATGCGTATTTCGCGTTCGACCGTTTTCAAAGACGAGACGACGGGTCCGGCTCCGAGTCAATCGTCCGGCCGGAAGGAATGACGCAATGTTTGCTTCGCCGCGACTCGGGCGGGAAAATCGCGTTCGGGTGGATAAGTTGAGAGCGTACTTACTTTTGGCTGCCTTTGTTGGCGGTTTTAGCGGAATTAACGGTAATTCTATTAAGTTCCAGAATATCCATCCATGAGGTTTACAGGACACTGAAAATAATTGTGAAATATTAGTTTAAAGGAAACTGGTTACACGTTCGGCGAAATTAAATTTGGAAGGACGTGCGGGCGCCGAGCTCTTTCGCTGAGTGCCAAATAATTCAAGCGATTTTAATCAACCGCTATTAAGGACAACAATTGCGAGCTTTTTCGCTATTACCAAAATTAAAACAATTAAAAAATTCTCGAGGATTAAGAACACAAAAATTCGACAATCATAAAGTACTTAAAACTTTGGTGTCTAATTGCTTTTATTTAAATTAGCTGTAAATAATTCATGGATTCAAAATCAAAAAAATATATAAAAATAATTCAAAGCTCGAATTAAATTAAATAAATCCAACGGCGTTCGTTTCGTGGAGCAGTCATCGTTGTCAATAAAAATAATTGATTAATAAAAAAAATACAAATCGTCTGCCGTAAATAGCACCGAGGTGAGAGTTCTGCCAGAGGCCAATCATTTTCGGATCGATTAATCTATCGATTTCACGCGTTCGTTCCTGACATATAGCCGTGTTACTGACTATGTAAATAAAATAGGAATATTTATCGATTAAGAAATGTTTATATAAAAATGTAAATAAACCCAGGAGGCAAGTTTAATAAATAATGTGAATTTATGACTGAAAACACGGCCAGTTGTTATTCGGGTCTCTGATACATTCTATCAATTCCAGGTATGAATGACGCACACATCTGAATCTGAAAATCAAACTAGGGGCACTAGCTTAAAAAATTTCAGATAAATAATCAAAAATCAAAAACACAAAGATTTTCATTAATTTGGTATAAAAGACCGAGAATCACGAAAGTAATTTTTGTGTACGACAAAAAATTTCTAATCCAGTCCCCGGTAAGTTGATTGGAATTATTTCATCAAATTTCAACTTGCTAGGACTAAAATGTAAAGCGTTGGCTTCGCCATATTTTATGACACATATTTTAATTAATGTGAATTTAGCATTTTTCATTGGCTTAAAGATTCAACTTGAATATCGTTGAGGTTGATGATTTTGTGAGATCGAACGACATAGATTCAGCGCTGTCCAAAGATCAACTGATCTCATATAACAAAGGAAAGAGCTTACATATGCTCGCCATTAAACGCCATCCGATTTTTAACTCGAAACGCATTACATGACAGTTCGATTACTTTACATAAAATACACAGTTGCTAATTTACATAATCATGAACTACATTATTAGATCTCTCGTAATTTTTATTATAACATTATCACATTTTCTTTCAAATCTAATACTTTATAATCTTAACGTGGAATGTAAATTTATTTCAAAGTTATTTAAACACGTCGAGTCATACGAATTTTATTTTATACTTTCAACACCTCTACAATGTTTTCAGTACGTTTTTCGTTGCGCGAGTTCTATTTGCATTTATGACAGCCCGTTCGGAAATATCTTTAACGCGCTTTAAATATTTGAACACATGCGTTTGGAATAAAGGCACTCGTTATGATTTCAAGTGGCAGGAATCTGTTAGGTATCAGAATTTGCGAAATAGTAAATTTTTGCGTAGCGCAAATTTAAATTAAATAACTTAAAAAGCTATGTTTGACGTTAACGTGCCGTTGACGTGAAATCATTTTCATTTTCCATTACAACGAAAATAATTCCGCAGTGGAAATATTGGAGTAAATTATTTGGATTAGTCGTAACGACGTGTTTGATGGTTTTAATGATACATGACCAAATTTAAATGTTTATGCAGGTGTTTTGGGACAAGCAAATTTATATAGAATCAGTTAGCAAACAATTTAAGGAATAACGCCATACTTCATTGTTTCAAAATGGATTTATGGGACGGATTGGAAATTAAGCTAATGTATTTATGCTTTTTTCCAGTAGAGACAGCGAAGTGTTAAATGACCAGCTGCAAAATCTGGATTGCACAAGAATTAATTTGTAACCCAATACAAGTTTCTAAACTTTAAAAATACTGAAGCCTGCTGAAATAGTAGAATACAAACGAAATTGCCAAATTGGTTAATATACATTTTTAAAATGGGCTCTCAAAATTCATAATTTGATAAAATCAATGTAAAGAATCTATTTGGGTTTGCTCAATTAAAGTTTTATGACATTTGATTAGAAAATTTGTAAAAATTTATCGTCTTTGCTATTTTATGAAATTAATTACTAGAAAATAAGGGAACACAAGACAATTTCTCCTCTCTCCAGCAGCTGCTAAAATAGTAGGCTGTTCAGGAATTGGGTGTTTAAGTAGAGGAGAGTAGGGCTTTACAATGAAATTTTCCAAAAGGTGCCGTGAATGGGCTATTTACAGGAAACCAACTGGACTCACTCTGTTCTCTGCGAACTAAGAAATTAAAATTTATTTCTTTAATCGGCAAGTAAATGTCAATATTCGTGCATTTTACTCCTGATTTGTTTGAAAAGCATTGTGATGATGGGAAAAGAAATTGAAGTGCACGATTTTTTCATTTTCTAAACCGAACGTAAACCTCCCACAAAACGATTATTTATACAATTGCAGGAATTGAAAGTTGCTAAGCCATCGACATCCGAACGAGAAATTAAATCATCATCGGGTCTATCACCCGATGATGAAGGGGGGCTAGAAGGCTCAAAAATCGATTTTTTTATTGCTCAAATCTATGCCTAATATATCTAAGAATATGTATAAAAAGATAAAGCGGCTAATTCGCAATATTTTGAAAGATACAGCACTAAACACAGCGAGATGTCGAGCAAAAAATATACGAACGCACGAACGCTCGGACAAACGAAGCGCGCGCCCCTCCCCGCAGTCACATAACACCGAACTATGTACTGAAAAAAGTTCAATCGGTCGTTCGAAACAATAATATTTTGAATTCGTAAGAGCTATAGTAGGATTATGACGAGATATTCCGTAAGTAATCGACAATTAACATTTTTCCTGATCGTAAACTTTAGAGCGCGTTTTCTCGAGTTTTCGTTTTTACGATTTTTCTAAACTGGTGGGCGCGATTGCGAAAAAACTAGACAAGCAATCAAAACGAAACAAAACTTTTCTTAGCTTTAGTAGCATTCTCTTCGATTTGAACTAAAACCATTAATGAAAAAAAAATTCTAAACAACTTTTTTAGCAAGTTGAAATGATTTTCTCTTCCTGCAAAGAGCACATTTATTTTCAAACTTGAGAAAAACTTGAATTTCAAAATTTTGGGTTTTTTTTTAGTTCACATAGAAGAAAATATATGAGAATTACAATTTTCTTTGGTTTTTCTTGTTTCAGACAAAAATTACGAGCTACATCTTTCCCACCGATTGTAGACTGCAATTGAAAGGTGTTGCACAAATGTGCATAAAAATCGGTTCCGTTTAAATATTTTTCTCTCGAAATATTTTTTCTTTAATGCTCAAATATGCAATAAAATGCTCTAAAAAGTTCACTAGACTGGCTCATTTTTTTCTGTCCTAAAAAAAATTCCCCCAAAAACGATATTTTAAGTCCTCCTAAAGCAGGATCCCCCCTTAAGTAAAAATGAATGAGAAGTTGTTGTACTAGCAGAGTTTGGTTCTGCAAGTCTAGAAGAAGCATGTAATGTTGATGACAATGAATTGAAACATAACATTAACAAAATGTATTAAAAAATTAAATGTTAAAGGAAAAACTAAAAAAATCTCATAGGGAAATAAGAAAACTGAATAAGAGTAATCTTAATAGTTGTCTCAAAAGCGTTTGCAATTATGATAAAAATATTTTTGATACTGTTCAAATATATGCAATTCAGTCAAATATCACAAATGGTCAAATTAAACGGCAACGAAAGCTTTGCAGTTGAAATTTCTTGTGGCAATAAAGGGTATATATAAAAAATTATTGCAATAGAAAATTCTTAAGAACTCTGCCAAGACCCTAATTTTAAATTTTCAACAGAAATCTTGGATGAAGATTTTGATTTCGTTAAAATAAAACTTTTAATAAACATGAAAAAGTGTGTGCTGCAACGTTAGATGGAATTGCCAAGAGTAGTTCATCAGGTTATGATATCTCGTTAAAACAATATACGTTTTAATTTTTTTAAATTCACAAAAATCGAAAAACCGATGATTCAAACCCAACCCAACCCAACCCAAACCAACCCAACCCAACTTCCACTGCCACAAACGGCGACGTAATTAATTCCAGTTATTTTCCAACATAAAAAACGTTTCACACAAGGCTTAAAAGTTATAGATAATTTTCACAGTTGCATAGAAAAAGTTGCATAGAAAAAGTTCTAGCCAAGGCTCAGTATTACTTTCCAGTATCGCTTCTCTCGCTTTTAAATAAAGTTGGAACTTGAAGACCATATACTATTCTTGAAATGGAATCTAACGAATTTTTAGTACATTAAAATTCACAACTAGTATTTTCAATGTACAATATAAGTTGTCTCATAATCCGGAAAATTAATCGGTAGTAGGAAATTACAAATAGACAGTTTTCTAAAAAAAATCGCTGCTATTAAATTAGTGATTAAGTGGATGCCAAAATAGGATAAAGACTATTTTGTAGATATGTTAAATAAATAAATATTCTATTATTGTGACTTTTTTTAATAATTAGCTTTGTTATTGTTGTTGTTTTATTAGATAAACTCAATGAGAAAGTTTGGAGTAACTAATCACAATTTTTGAATCTGCATTATGTCACAATTAAAAAAAAATATATACAATTTTAATTACAACCGAACGATTTGATGAAATTTAATTCAAAATATTTACAAAAATAGCAGATTTTTATTACCATTTAATGTT
Source organism: Geotrupes spiniger (assembly GCA_959613385.1). Taxonomy (NCBI): domain Eukaryota; kingdom Metazoa; phylum Arthropoda; class Insecta; order Coleoptera; family Geotrupidae; genus Geotrupes; species Geotrupes spiniger. The sequence continues at coordinate 40,346,054 of OY390736.1, read as the reverse complement.
CAGTTAATATAATTTGGATTTAAATTTTTTGTTTCGTGCGTCAATACTGCCATTAATTTTAATTATAAAATTTTATATTATTTATTTAAATTTTATGCCAAACTACATCAACAGCATTTTGAGTACTGTATTGTCTTCGCAGTCATTTTGAATTAACATTCATTGACTGATTTTTAGAAAAATGTTAAGAAATTCTAAAAATTATAGAAAACCTTGCTGGCACTGAAATTTAGAAATAGAAATATGACAGAGTTTTTGAAACAATGTTTGTTCGAACTCGCAACGCAACGAAACACGTATATCCTTCATTGAAATTGACTGAAAATAACGACTAGCTTAACTGAACTATTTTGCATAAAACTCAAATATGATAAGAAACTATAACGTAGTGAAATAAGTGGAAATTATGAACATAGTTAATGGAATAGACACCCACCCCCACCCCGTGCATATTTACCGTTTAAGGGGGGATCCTGCTTTAGGAGGCTTTAAAATAGCGTTTTTAGGGGAATTTTTTTAGGGCAGAAAAAAATGAGCAAGTCTAGTGAACTTTTTAAAGCATTTTATTGCATATTTGAGCATTAACAAAAAATATGTCGAGAGAAAAATATTTAAACGGAACCGATTTTTATGCATATTTGTGCAACACCTTTCAATTGCAATTTACAATCGGTGGGAAAGATGCAGCCCGTAATTTTTGTCTGAAACAAAAAAAAACCAAAGAAAATGGTAATTCTCATATATTTTCTTCTATGTGAACTAAAAAAAAACCCAAAATTTTGAAATTCAAGATTTTTCCCAGGTTTGAAAATAAATGCGCTCTTTGCAGGAAGAGCAAATCATTTCAACTTGCTAAAAAAGTTGTTTAGAATTTTTTTTCATTAATCTTTTTAGTTCAAATAGAATAGAATGCTACTGAAGCCAACAAAAGTTTTGTTTCGTTTTGATTGCTTGTCTAGTTTTCTCGCAATCACGCCCACCAGTTTAGAAAAATCGTAAAAACGAAAACTCGAGAAAACGCGCTCTAAAGTTTACGATCAGGAAAAATGTTAATTTTCGATTAATTACTAAATATCTCGTTATAATCCTACTATAGCTCTTACGAACTCAAAATATTATTGTTTCGAACGACCGATTGAACTTTTTTCAGTACATATGTAGTTCGGTGTTATGTTACTGCGGGGAGGGGCGCGCGTTTCGTTTGTCCGAGCGTTCATGCGTTCGTATATTTTTTTCTCGACACCTCACTGTGTTTAGTGCTGTATCTTTCAAAATATTGCGAATTAACCGCTATAACTTTTTATACATATTGTTAGATATATTAGGCATATATATAAAAAAAAGGTTATATCCTCTACTCAACGCAAGTAATAATTAAAATTTAATTTTAATGATCCCTTAAACTGGGAGCATTCTGCTGCATTGTGCTGGGAAGATTTTACTTTAATATTTAGTCAGAATTCACGAGAGTTAAGACTGCACCTGATATGCTTTCTCTCCTTATATTTAATTATAAAGAATCCTACAATTTTTATATTAACTCAACTCGTGAACATTACTTTTTTTCGATCCACAATCATAAGCACTGACCCTTGTCCACGTACCTAATTTTACACAAATCTTGAAATCACCAGCACTATGCATTTCATATAAAGTTAAAGTACAAGTAGTTACAATGGTTCGTTAAATATTTATTACAACTTAAATAAATATCCAATGCATCTGCATTTAGATGCACTTTTTGGACACGTTGTTGAATGAACGAGAAATCACCATTTATGTGTTATTCACGATACAAGTGTACTCTAAAAAATATATTTTGTTTATTGAACATATATTTATTTTAAATACAAATATTATTTGGACAGGAACGTATACCAAAAATATCGTTTAACGCACAATACTGGTTTATAAAACGTTCATTGTTCACAACAATAATAATGACGTCTATTAAAATGAAATTCAAGATTTAAGAGTCAAAAAGGCATCTGTGCCATAACAATGGCATTTATAAAATAAAAACATGAAAAGCCGGCATAACGATACAATAAACAATTATATTCTGTATTTTATATGCATTCAAATCCCCATCGGTAGCTTTCATAAATACACCTACCGTTTACGTCGGCGATTTAAAATTCCGAATTTAAAATAACAAATATATTGAACGCGACGCCTGAATAGAAAAATATAACAACGTCGATTGGTTCTGGCGCCAACTTAAAAAAATATTGGTTTGAACGACAATTACAATTAAAATTTAATGAATTTAAAGATGAAATGTGCATTAGTGCTATCCCCTTTTCACTAAAGTCAATAATGCAATTATGCAACAATGAAGTTTGTACACGGAATTAAATCTTATTTTCCGAGTTTATACCGCCGTAAAAAATTTCATTACCCAATAAATCTCATCGATACGATACAAATGGGTCCCGCAATAAAATTTTCCAACGCGCCGTGTTTCATTTCACGCCGGCACCCGAGAAACCAGACAAACACGTGTAACTGCCCCATCTCGTTTAATTAAAAGTCCGATTTGATCGAACCCAGTTAGGCGGGCGGTGTCGAGTGCGTCGTGGGAACCCCACGCCGACCAATTTTTCCGCGCAAATGAATCTCAATGGAGAAGAAACTCGAAATCGCGAAAAATGTCGTGAATATTCAAGAAAATCCGGGCTCGCATCATAAATGCAAATTTCCACATAAATATGCATTCTATTTCATAATTAGTATTCTGTTTTGTTTTCTTTCATTTTTACGAGGAATATATGCAAATTCGAGGATGGGTTATTAGTGCCGCCTCTGGAGTAATAAATTGCTATTGAAACTGTGCAATTATGCCGTTTTCCGGGTAAAACCCCCTCGCGACGGACATTATAATATCGTAATTGGGGATTTTAATTACACATAAATTTTCATTGTAATGTTTGTCGTCGTTTGCGCCGGACGTAAAAAAATAATCGTTGGTACGGTTTGAGGGAAATTGGATTAAATCGGCGATTTAAATCGTTCAATTTTTATAAACGACTTTAAGAATAATTGGTTTGCAATAATTAGATGAGGTAAACGTTCTGTATTGATTTAAATCGTGCGTTAATATTTACATATTTTATATTTTTAAGTCTGGGCGAGGAGTTGTCAATTGCCTGGTCTCCTTGTCAACGGCTTTTCATCCTGTTGTGTCCTGTGCCTTGGTCACTTCTTGATTTCATGTTTTTCTTCGTCTTTTTTTCAATTCTTGCTTCATAGCCTCTTGTTACCATTTTATCTGCTTCCATCCTCATCACGTGGTTGAACCATCTTAATTGTCCTTTCTTTTCTGTGCATTTTATTGGTTTTGTATTCAAATTTTCTTTATATATCGTGTTTCTTATTTTAGCTCTTTGGTGTCCCTCGACTCTCATTTAAGCATTGTATTTTATTTCGTTGTTTCTCCGATGTAGCCCACCCTTCTGATCTACACGCAAGAATTTGCGTAACTGACTTTTTGAAAATTTTGCGCTCTTATCTGTTTTGTAATTTCTTCCTTGGTCCATTAAGAACTGCTTTCGTTCTCTTCTTCATATCTCCGTCCAATTTATTGTCTTTTATCACTTTTAACCTCAAGTATTTAAACCGAACAACTTTGTTTCATCCATTTTTATTTCACGTTTACTATTTTTATTGCTTATTATCATTGTCTTTGTCTTTTTGTTATTTATTTTCATATTTATTTTTCCAAGTGTCTTGCTTTACTTCTTGATATTCAGTCTCCGCATTCTTTCCTTGCAAATTCGCCGCAAATTTCCTCGTGTCGCAAACTTTCAAACACGTGCAAAAACTGCATCATTTTGTGCTTGTTACATAATATACTATTTCAGAATTAACGCAATTTCTAACCATTCCATTTTTGTTTCGATTTAATGCCGTTCCTCTTCGACGTCAATTAAATTACTGCTATCCAACCTTGGTTTGCTTCCCAAATAGCTTATCAAACTAGGTTCAATTCTCTGCGAACTGGTTTCATATTGACTCTGAAGTACTCACTACTTAACCTGCTACCACCAATAACCAACTAAAAGCGAAACACAACCCAACCCAACCCATGAAATTTTTACAAAGGGGAACGCGATTTTAAGTGCAAGTATCGCCAGTATCAAATTGCATCAATAGAGTTCCACCGGTCCTACAGATGTTGAACGTAAGTGGAAGCGACGCAGAGAAATACCATAACAAGTTAACATGTTGCTAATAACACGAAAGGATTACGTAGGAAATCTTACTTCGGAGGCGTACAGAACTGTGAGGCCAGCCAACGACGATGCCTAATAATCCTCGGCGATCAAATGGTTCCCAATAACCGAAAATGCAATCTACGATCAAATAAGTCCGAGTTCGTAAATTTACCTTGAAGAAACTTTTATTTCTGCTTACATGCAGAGTTATTATATAAATTTTAATCAGTCACCTATTCATGTCACCTATTATTGCGTTTGCTCGCGCCTTCGTCTTCGACGACACTGGAAACGTTCTCTTTAAACTGTTTCCAATTGGGTTGGGTTGAGTTTGGTTTGATTGGGATGGATTGAGTTGAAATGAAATGAAGTTTTCAGTGAAAAATTTAACTGTTCCCTATTGGTTATTGAATTGATATGACGGTGGGGGAAAGATGCAGATATCGTTATTTGTAGTTTAAAATGTCATCAATAGAGGTATGGCGGTCACATTCATGTTGGCAGTGACCGCATGCTAGGTGTAAAATAGGGTGGGACTTTCGATATGACGTAGCAGTATGGTATGTGACATATAGAGGGAATGACAATATGTTGCAATATTTCCATAATCTCAAACAAAGAGAGCCGCGTCGTCAATATTTAACCGACGCAATAACACATCTCCGAAAGAGTTTTCGGCCGCGCTCGTTCGAGACCAGGTCAAAGCTGTTTAGACGCGCTTCATACACGCAATTCTCATTTAATTTGCGCTGCCCCGTCAATCAAAGCCAGTAATCGTCCTCCGTAGCGATAACCCGCAAATAATCGCGTCCAAAAATAATCCGAATCGATCTACGTCGCCACATCAAAGCAAGTGCGCGAGCTCTCGGACGTCCTAACTTCCAATAAGTGCCACGACGGTTGTGTTTACGCGTCCCGCAAAAACTCACGCGTACGGATTCGACTCGCAAATGAAGTTGGCGGCACGTGCGGATTATAACTTTCTGATTTATCGAACGCCGCGCGAGCCGTAAATTCGATTAAGCCGCGATACATGCGGGTGATTTACGCGGAGGCGTCCGCAATTCGCGCGTTTCGATTTTGAATAAAATCGCGGGGTCAAATCGGCGCGGCGGCGATGTCGAACAATGGACGCGTTTTCGTGCATAATGTAGGTAAATAAATAATGGGATTATTTGTAAATTTAGTTTCGGCGGGTCTTTCTGTCGGACGATGTGTAAAAAAAACTAATCCAAATGTCTGTAGAGCGAAAATTTATTGCCAGCGCTAAAACTAATAGATTAATATTATCGTAATGGATGTAAAATTAATGATATGTCTATAAAAAATGCCCGTACTTTGTTCTGCTGGCCAGGATAGCAAATTCGTAATTTATCCGTTGTATATTATTGAAGTTCTGACAAAGGTTTTTATTTCATCTGAAATAAGTTAGGGAATTTATTTTATGGTAGCCCTGTTAGAGTTGACGTATAATTATATGCACCATAATTATTATCAATATAATAAAATATAAAGATGGGTCCGAATTTAATAGAGTTATTAAATTATTTTCTTATCCATATACATCATTTGTTATAAATTGAACAAAAATTTGTAATTAAACGTATTTAAGCTGAGTGGTGGTAGCGTACTGGAAATTATTTTTATAAAAGTAAAGGAATAGCAGCAATAAAAATAAGAACTCTGCAAATTCCTGATTAAATTAAATTAAAACAAATTATGAATGATAAAATTATCTAGGATATACAGAAAACTGTTAAACTTAACAAAACCAATAATAATCGTATTAGCCATGCCGAGACTACAAAAAAGTTAAATGACAGTCAAAAGTAGTGTCATTTTACCTGTTCTATAGTGCAGGTCGCTCTGGTAAGAAATTTAATAATAACATACAAGCTAACGGTATATGTTTTGAAGGAATAGTGACAAGCAATGTGGTTTAAACGTCAAAAACGCGTTTTTTGAAATAAAGACAAGCGCATAAAATTTTAACAACAGAAAATAAAATATTGCAGCGTCATTCGAGAATATCAACACTAGGACGTGACTACAAGTATAAATAAATTATTCACTTCATCTAGACACACCGTATCTGGATCAGTCTAATAAAAAAAATAATAAGGAAGAACTTTAAAACATTTCAATTCAAAAATTTTGACGAATAATAATAAATAAATTTAACAAGAACCCAAAGATTATTTTATTTGAGAATCGAGTATCGAGTCTTTTAAGAAACTTTCGAAAACGTTGAGAACAGAAAAAGTTCGCATTAAATTTTTATAAAAGTTTATGCTTTGTTTAAAATTTTTCAATGGTTTTATTTAATTAAAAAATTTGAAAACAAATAATATATAAGTTATCCTGCCCATACCGTGAAAGCAGTCAGGCAGTTAGTTTATTTATTTGTTTCCCTTTGATTTACTCTGTACAAGAGGTGAGAACAGAAACATAATTAGTGTATTTGCAAATTATTGAGAGTGGTGATGGCAAGGAAATTGTTTATTTGTAAGTCATCCTGTAAATCAATGAACGGAATAATTTATAAGGTAAGTTGGACAAGCCGTGTGGTAAGGCCAAGTTACATTGTTCGAGCCCTGTAGCACGGCTGGGATATTAATATTTTTAGTCTGTTTTAGCAAATCTGGTTCTCGGTGCAATCTGGTGTCCCACAATTGTTCTTTGATTTTTTTATTATAATACAGTTGACCTTGTCTCATTTTTTGCGCATGATTTGAAGATTGCCTATCAATGAATCAAATTTGTTATCACAGTTATCAATTGAGCAAATTATTTTATCATCAAGTAATTTGTGGTTCTGAAGAGATTTATGTCAAAAAAAAATCCTACCCTATCCTTATATTTAGACCTAAATTTGAATAATATTAGGGCTTATTCGCACAGTTATTGAGCAGTAAAAAAGATCGTCGATGTAATTAAATTTACTTATGGTCACTGCTTGCTTATATTGTTGTATTTTCTTTTGTTAAAAATATATGATCGATATCCTTTTATATATTTGCGAGAAATAAAAGTATAATATTTTATGTAGATTATATTAAATAAAATAAAGAAAATTTGCTCATAGCTTCTATGTAGATACCTTTTTCTAAAAGTAGCCATTAATTTGATCCCATAAAACTTTCGTCACATTGTTCTCATCCTGCCATCCTCATCCAATCCAATCCAACCCAATGGAATAAAATTCGACCCAATAATTCTTTCGTCACAATATTCTCATCCACTCACCTTCGTCCAACCCAACCAAAGCCAATGGAATTTAATTCAATCTCATTACATTTTCGTCACATTATTCTCATCGCCATCCAATCCAAACCAATGGAATTTAATTCGACCCAATAACCCCTTCTTCACATTCTTCTAGGTCGTCTAGACAAACGAATTCAAAAAAATTTTGACATTGATCTTCATCGTAATTATTGTTAATTTTTTTGCAATTTTGTTTTAGTTCTTCGCCCAAAACTTGGTCAAAATGGATGATACGAGTTCAAGCGTCTCATAAATTAAATGGAGCCTCGAACTTCTTCCTTTAGATGCCCTTAGTTATTTGTTGGAAAATGTTTATTTTTTAATGATAATTTATAATTTCTTGGATTTCCTGTCCACTGTTCGGCGTTTGAGCTTTCCATTTGTTTTATTTTATTCCATTATTATTTAATTCTTGAGCTTGTAATGCACCCAATTTTTTTCGCCTTGATTCCTTCATTTCGTGATTTTATTTAGTTCGTATTCGTTGCTAATTTTTAAACTTTATTTTTATTGTAAGTTGTTTGAATGCCATTAATTATAGTTTGATTTATTTAAATGTGGGGCTGAAGTTCCGCATCCGAACTCACACAAAATACCTTATCTAACTTTAAATAAAACTGAGTTGAAAGAAAAGCAGTTGGGCTTGATTTTGGTATTTTTTGATGCGGTTTGGTTTGGTTTGGTTTGGTTTGCTCTGGGTTGGGTTGCGTTGGGTTGGGTTACTTTACTAATTTTTTTTTCGGTGAACTTGGTTTCGTTAGCTTTTGTTTGAGTTGATTGGATTGGGTTGGTTTGGGTTCTATTATAAAAGTTGGCCCAAAAGGTTTGGGTGGGGATTATTTGGATTGCGGAAATTTCAAGTTTTAACAAAAACAGTTTCGAATGCATTTGGATGAATGGGATGGAAGTACATTTTAAAATTTTTTTGCAAATCTTTATTACTTGCAAGAACTTAATAAAAAATATCGCGTAATACACACAAGATTTTGCACTTTTATCACTCGATATGTTGTTCATCAATAATTCATGTCTCGCAGAAAAGAGAGTTCATTTTGCAACTTTGTTTATAATTAGCTATTGTATGTTGACGAGCCTGTTAAGATTAATTAATTAATTATTAGGTAGTTTCGTAATTTTATAATTTCATGTATTCTTCGTTTTACTAGTTTTTTTTTGAGGTGATCAATTACTAATTAATTGCTACTATCTTGTGCAGCCTCATTTAATTTTGCGCACAATTTGTCCTCTCGATAGTTGCCGGTGTCATTCCTTAATTATTTTTCGTCTGAGAATTATCAAAATAAGCTTTTTGTGGCCTGCAAAATATCAGACCTGCACAATTTATTTCTTCTTCAAAATCCAAATAATTTCAATTTCAAATTTCGGCGGTTCTTTCGATCAGTTTTCATTTCAATTAGAAAACTTATGCAGCACATTTGCTTTTAATCATTTCGGAGCAAACATTTCATTTCGACTGACCAACTAATTTCTTCACGTAATCACTTATTATCAAAACGTCCAAAATGTCACCCTCCAATAAACCGTACCAGCGAGCGATCCGAGTGACCCTCGTCGAAACAAACGAGGGTGCCGCAGATAAACAAATACATCGAGACTTAGTCGTAATGCGGAGTCCGGAGTTCAACATCTTGCCGTTCACACGCGCCGCGTCGTCGAAAAAGCTCCGCGCTTTTTAAAACGTCAGGAAGTTTCTCTGCGAGTTCTTTCGCGATTTCTCGTCCGCTGCGAAGCGGCCGCGCATTCCGCGCTGCTGGGAGGACGTGCATTCCATTAATTAATTGTTTATGACGACGCACAAATGACTGTTATGACTGTCGCTCAACCGTAACCAGCGTTGGAGAGTGACAGCGCGATGTGTCACGCCGCGTGTGTGTTAAGTTCTATTAATATTTCGCATAAGCGCTTCATAAATCATTTTTTTCTATCCACGAGGATGGACGACGTGGATAATTGTCGTGAATCCTCGGTTGGTTTTGATTAATTTATTTCTCGCTTTAGACTTCATTTGATGTTGGTATTGGCCGTTAGCGTTTTGTTTCTGTCGTGTAAACGATGTGGTTAGTGATACAAGCTGTATATTTCATTAATAATATATTCATTTATAGATGTGGTGTAAAAAAATTGTAATGTTGTTTTTAATTAATTTATTGGACGTTAACTGTCGAATTGGTATGTCATAAATTTCGAAACACACAAACACCAATAAATCATCAATTCCCTCACAGATTTACATTACACGAGGCAAAGCAGACCTCCGCCGAATTGCAAAGGCTTCGCCGCAAATTGGCGGCGGCAACTTTCGATAAATCAGGAAATTATAAGACAAATCCGCACGTACGTACCAGTTGAACTTCATTTGCGATCCGAACTTCTCTAAGCCAATTTCCCATAATGGGAGGGCATTATCAGGCACAACAAAGGCCAATAAAAGTGCGGTTAGACTCCGGCGACGAACAAAGGAAGCCGGAGGAGTCGTAGGTGCCCGGCGGGGCGCGGGGCGAAGGCGCACGGAACTTCGAACACATGAGAATCGCGAGCCCGCTTTGAAGACGCTGCGATGTTCCCGTTCCGCGTGTCTTCTGCACGCCGCGCGGCCGTCTTTGTCTGGCTAATCGGGCCGAAAGGGCGGGAAAAAAGGCAGGACGCCGTTCCACTCGCAAAGTTCAACCAGCGCGCCGCGGAAAAGATCCGCTGAGTGCACTTGTATGTTAAAATGTAATGCAGTGTTTTCGAGAGCGCCGAGTTTTACACTTTTGTTTGCGCCGCTCCTGAAAAGTGTTTTTAATTCGTGATTTATCGCCGCGCGTTTCGTCGAATGAAAGTCGCACGATTTTTCGCCAAAATCGTCGACGAAATCTTTCCATTCGTCAAATTAATCCTGGTCAACACATTAAATTTTATTTCCTTGCTAAACTAGTCAAGGATCATAATTCGCATACTTTAACGTCGCGTCCTGTTAACGCCGCCGTTAACACCTAATTCAGCTCCATAACACACAAACAAACACACCGACCATATTATTTATATCTCGCCTTTATGCGGCAGACAATCGCCGTTGCATCACCGAAATTTACGACCCTTCCGATTTCCGCGGTATTTCCGTCAATTCGCACCATTTGCAAGTCTCGCGCGTAATTTAGGTTGTTTTTCTATCAAAGCGGCTCGATTTGCTAACGGACGTTGATAATTTAATGGAGGGAGATTTTAAATTTCGCAATCGTCGCTGGTAAGTCGACTTAAGCCGCGTTCGCGTCCGTATTAGTTACAATGTGTCGCGGTCTATAATTAAAGGCAACAGAATTGGAACAACACGGTAAATTATTTCGTGGATGTGCGGACGCAGTTGTGTCACCTTAGGAAAGGTATTAGCCAACGTGTATTAATAACGGTATAAATAGATGCGTTATTCAACAATGTGATATTTCTTAGAGTCCCGCCGTTTTAACGGGACAATATATTATGAATAATGGACCGGCCCGATCCAACAGCGTTTATTTTTGCGCAATTGCCTCGTGTTGTGCGCAGGAATAATCTACAAACAAATTCAAAATTGCGGCATTAGAAGAAAAATGGATTCCTTGCCAATGGTTCGAAAGTCGACTAAAATAACAATTAAGCTCAATAAGGGGTTACATCCATCACACACCAAATATAAGAACAGAAATGCTATAAACTTTAGGTCTCTTTCATATACACAGTTACAGGGCACAAAACAACATTTTTTAATTTTATCTTACGATTTACCATTTTTTTACTCAACATTTATACACAAACCTAGCATTGATTATACAATCTGCTCCAAAAATTTTGAATAACGTTTTGATTGATTATTTTGTCCTCATTTTGATTGCAAATAAGTATTAATGTCGAAAACCATTCTCATATCTTACAAAAAATTAATAGCAATTAGTTATGATGATAGGACCCAATTGCATGGAGTTCACTAGGATACGAAACTAGTTCACCGTATGTAGGTCGTATTGCACACGCAAAACTATGTCAAATTAACAAGACCATAAAAGGTATATAATACAGTAAAAAATCCTCACATCAGCACTAAAGTTGACTATATAAATAGAATGCAAGGGAAGTTCGATTAGTGTACGATTACAGAGTTCCATCAATGCGATTTATTCAAGCCATCTGCTTGATCGTGTCTGTTCACATAACAACTAAGGTCAGTACCAATTGCACCGACGACACTTTGCCATTGAATTGTGTGTTGATATCGTATTCGTGTAAATGTAAGGGCCTTGCTAACCATATGCTGTGACTACTTCATTATCATTATCATCATGTGCACACCAGAAAGGGTGGTTGAATCACCAACTGGCTCAACTGTGAATCTTTGCCAGAGTACGTTCGATATTATTATTAACAAATAAAAATGAAAATAAAACTTTCATCGAATTTATTTAAAGCAGCGGACGTAGAAAAAATTTGTATGAAACTCGTGGGTAAAGCGTCATTTTTCACTCGTAGAGATTTGGGCAAACTTTTCAACTCGTGAAAAAAGTATTACTTTACTCACTTGATACATAAATAGATAAGAGATAAGTTAATCGAGCAATTTTGTTTCATGGGCCATAATATTTTCCAATCAAATAGTAAACACTTGTCGTTGTCTTTTTTAACTCAACCCAACTAAATAAAAATCAAAGTTCTCAACAGATTTATTTTTATTCTTATTTTTTTATTTAAGTATCTAAACAGATGTTAACCATGATGTGAACTTTTGGTTCGGTATTACACTGATAAACACATTTCTGTCGATTATATTATGCAAGGTAGTTGATTATACCTGGCACTTGCCTACTTCGCTTGTTACTCATGTAAAGCTAGGTTGAGCACAGTCGGGGCGAAAGAATGGTCACTGCCTTCCATAACTGTCCTAACTTTTCTCAGTTCAGGTTGATACCTATTAACGAACACGTTATCATTCGCAAGAAATAATCTCTAATGTCCGTTCTGTACTAATTTACTATGATTAAAGAGTTCCTACTACTGCCGATGTCGCGTTTCATAATTAAGTGCCATGATCGACCTATTCAATAGGTTACAAAGAGCAATGCGGTTAAATATTTTGTCTTGGGTGATTAATTCGGAAAGAATTATGTGAACTATAGGTTTTCCAAATAACTTCCTACAAACCTGGATAATTTTTGGACCTTTATATTTTTAGTACCCGATTGAAGAGTTCACATCAAAAATGAGTCGATACTATCTAACAGTCCAAAATGTTGTTTTTAATCCAATAAGTTCGAATATGCCTTAAAAAAGTTATTAACTAATTTTTGTTGATTTTAAATCAAAATATCAATTCGGCCTTAATTATTGACCGTCAAAGTTAAAAAAATACACAAAAATATAAAAATTTACAGAGTTATCTAAATATGTTTTTTTTTTTTCATTTAAAAGATATTTAGATACAAACCAAAGTCAAAGACAGTGCATAGGGTAGATTAGGTAAAGTCACAATGGAAGCCAGTATTTGCGTGAGATTTCACATGTTGTGCCCATCCATGCAACACATTATCATATATATCAACAAACTCAAATGTATTATATATTGCATTAATATTGTACATAATTGTAGTAAATTATCAGAGTGATTTGTGAAATTTCTGTAGAAACAGCACAACAGCGCAATTAAAGTGATAAAATGCATAAATCATGCAAATGCAAAGAAAGTGCACTGATATGTTAACATGACAGGCCTATTGTTAGTCGATATGCAAGTGGGAAACTCAACTAACCCAACCCAACCCAACTGAGCAATGGAAACTGAGGCTAAATATTGGCGTCAAAATGACTAAGTAGTTTATCTCCAGAGAACAGAGAACCAAAAATGACGACTCGTGACGAAAATTTTCCTAAGATCAGAAACGCGAACATGACAATTCTTTTTCATAAGATGCGCCAAGTCAATTACTACATTCCTGAGAAGTTTTTTTTTATAAATGGTATAAATTTTCCATTCTGCGAATTTTTAACTTTTTAACTTGTGATGACAATCAGTTTGCTGACTGTCAAAATTTGAGACTTAACTATCCGTATACTCATTAACTCTCAGGAAATCGACTAGGTGTTACTTATATGTGTTAAAGTAACCATGACGAAAAGCTGACTGTCAAAATTTGAGACTTAACCATCCGTATACTCATTAACTCTCACGAAGTCGACTAGGTGTTACTTATATGTGTTAGAGTAACCATGACGAAAAGCTATCTGTCAGTTTGACGTTTGACAGATTTGCTTTCACTCCTACTTTGACGATTAGCCATGGTAATTTGACAGTTATCTGTCAAACTATATGTCACATTGACGTGTTAATCTAATGTCTGCTTGTATGACAATTAAATGTAAAATTAGGATTTAAGTATTAAACTGAGAAGTAATTATAAGTGCGATGACTGTCGCAAACACTGATCAATTTGACATTTAATCATCGGTTATATCTTAAAAATCACAATTAACCACTTTGACGTTTAAACTGTCACTTTAGTGAAAAATTGAGTTTAACGTCAATTAACTGTCAGTTTAGACATGTAGCCTCAGTTTAAAATTTAATTGGCAGTTTAACGTTCACCTGGTGGTATGAAAATTAACGCTCACGTTGACAATTAGCTGTCAGTTTTGTGTTTGAAAGAATCCCTGACGATAGAGTATAATTAATATAACTATGTGTCAGATTTTTTTGTTTAAATGTAACATTGACGTTTAACAGTAAATTTAAATTTTCGCGCTAGCTTGATTCCACGCAATAATTTGACGATTACATCAAAGTAATTGCCAATTTGATGGTCTCATATCAACTAAATGTTTATTTGGCATTTAAGGATTACGTCGAGGAGAAACTATATGGGTGAAGATTAATTCTAACATTGATGACTAGTTTGGCATTTAATCATCAGTAAAATATTAATGTCAATATTTTCCCATTTTGACGTTTAGCTGTCGATATAAATTTGATCTTACGTCGACTAAATGGCAGTGACTGGGTGCCAGTTTAAGATTTAACTGTTAGTTTGACGTTTAACTCCTACTTTGACGTTTATCTGTCAGTTTGATGTTTAAGGGAATCCCTGAACACAGTGTGTCAGTTTCATTTTTAGCTGATGTACTTGCATTTTTTTCATCTTCATCAAAATTAATTTTTGCATTTTTGACAATTTTATTAATTTTCAATAAATTCTGAAGCAAACATAATCACCCAAAGATGGATTCACATATATTTATAATTTATATTCACTTGCTACTATTTAATTATAATTAAATACTTTTTAATTAATTTGAGTAACAAAATATTTAACTGCAAAATTGACTGTCAGGTCTGAAAAAAGGCTGAAAAAAACAAATAATTGAATAGACGCCAATGTTGTTTATTGGAAATAATATATTCACGTTTGGGGAGACAAATCTTTATAAAAATTTAATTTACATTTTACAGAATGACCAATACTATGGTCACATTTGCTTCTTATTTGTGATTTATTTTAGCAGTTAGTCAACGTGAACAAATGATCAGGTGAGTGAATTAGATTCGAATACTGAAAATTACCATTACAATAGCTTTGGTGTACGTGGTTGTTTTGTACGAAAAGTGTACTAGAGCAACACACCTCTCGTATATTGCAAGCTAATACATTATGAACCGAGAACGTTGCCAAGTCCCTTCACTGCAAACTTAGTGTTCTTATCTATAAGCGTTTACAAAGGAGTAAGCTTCTAAACAGTTTAATTTAAGACAAGTTTCCCTTGCGTCGGTTTTGCCGTTGCATCGGAGTCGTCGTTGTTTTGATAATCAGATACAACGCCTACGGCATCTTCCACACGCGAGCGAGACCTTTTACTTTGTGTCGGCGTCGTCGTCGTCGTCGGAGCGCCACCGATTACCCGACGGTTTCACAAATCTCACAGACGTAATGGGCGACATTAAATTATATCAGGAACACGCGCGAGTCGCGCGGCGCGGCATAATGAAGACAGACTGGGGAGATTTGATTATGGCATTCGGCGACGAACGCCGAACGGAGAGACAAAAGGCGTTTGAGAGGGAGCGGGCGTAATTATATTGCCGGGTTCACACGTCTGTAACTAACTGTTGAATTTACAACATGTCCTCGAATTAATTCACTTGTAGTTTTACGGGCGCGGATTTTATGGCACTTGGTGGACGATTTGTTATCCCACCGACAACCCTCCCGGTTTAATCCGACGAACGCGGGTCCTTTGTTGAATTTATATAGCAGTTTCGTCGGCGGAGATCGATTGGATGGGTGCTTCACGTTATTTTTAGTAGTGGGTTTTGATGCTGGTACTTTTAACGACGTCGTCAAAAATATCTAATTAGGTTTAGGTTGCATCTATGATTAAACATACTCCGCACTATCAAAGGTAGGTAGGGATCAAATAGGTGATGGGGGAGAATTGGAAGGGGGAGCTATTAGGAAAGATAAAGTGGAGGGGTGAAGATAGTAGAAAAAGTAGGAAAGTGTAAACAGATAAAGGTATATCTGTTACAGGGAAGGTGGCCTAGGAGGGAGGACGAAAAAAAGAGAGGGAAGAAGGGATTGGAAGACAGGTAAGATAAGTAAGGTAAGTGTAAAAGAAGCAAATAAGATATAAAGTTAATTTGTATTATAAAGATGTAATTAAGATAGTTAGGTTGGCAGTAAATGTTTATTATTATTATTATTATTATAGTGTGCCGATGCAAAACAAGTTTATGTCTAGAAATGATTTATATTTTTCGTGATTCCTCAAACCATATTTCAGAAACAACAGAGTTCTAAATTAATATTTAACTTCGCCGTCTGGAACAGAACCGACATCGATTTTCAACAGTCAGATGTCATCGCACTATCCAAACACATCGGATCATATTTCCGTAAAGATATCCGTACGCCAACAAGGGGAAATTGAAAATATTTAAAATGCACGATCCCGGCGCAGAGCTTCGCTGAATTGTTGCTAACGAATCGACCGGCTGAACTCCCCAGCGAGCGGCGCGCACACGTTAAACACGAAGACGAACCGGGGGCCCGACGTTCCTGTTTGTGTTTTAACTCGTCGTGAATTGAATACGCCGGCTCGCCGCAATTTATTCATAGCGTCTTATTAGCGAGGGGGGTTCGTTCGTTCCGAATTTAGCCCGCACGCAAAAGTAGTATTTCGTTATTCCACGCTAATTGTGAGAGGCGTGTTTCCGAGTTAATTGAATGCCGCGACAGAAATATCGTTAATTTGTAAATTAGCTCCGAGCTCGCGCACTCGTTATTTGCGTCACGGACCGAGATCAACATCTACCGGCGACGGAAATAGGCGCACGACTTCGCTGCGCCGCGGCGGTTTAATTAACCTCCAGATGGATACAACCCGAACGGGTCGTCGCGGCCGAGACATTTCATCATCATCAGTGCAATTACGGCGCGGGGCGCGCCGAAGACGCGGATTTATTACGTTCGGTGCGGAAAGCGATGGCGTGTCATGTACGTATGAAATACGCCGCGGAGAACAAACGTGCGAGTTGATTTATATATAGACACAGGACAAACGGATCTGGGTCGAAGGAAATTTATTTCGTCGGGAAAGAACGGCACAAGTGCATACCTGAGATTCTTCGGTGGGATTCAATTAGTCGGGCGAGCGGAGCCGTCAATTCCCCCTCGCATGCCTCGCTAATTTCATTGCGTGCCTCCTCACGCTTACGCATATTTGTGTGTACAGTGGCCGAGAAGATGAATGACGTTACATTTGTTGTGTTGTGTTTTCGAACAAATCAAAAATGAACACTTTAATAATACATTTGGTTCAATATTTAGTTTCTGTCGATTTATTTCACTCCGCATTATACACATCTTGGTTTTATTCTACGTTTTTCTTAGAAATCTCATCTCTATCGCGTTTTGTTTATCTGTCATTGTCCATGTTTCGATCTTATAACTTTCTTCACTATGTCCGTTTGTATCTCCGTTGGTATTTCCTGTTTTCCATTAAATTAAATTATTTCACAGTCTTGACCATCCTCATCATTTATTTCTTTTTCTAGTCTTTCCATTGCTTTTCTGGTCTTATAGCACTAGTACTAGTATTTCTCAATTGTTTATAATTCGTAAATTTTAAATATAAGGTATATAAGCTTTTTATCTCGTAACAAATAGTACATCAACACTACACTACAAGTATTCAAGTACTAATCTACTCAGCATCGAGTTTATAATTCCAGTCATTTTGATTATTAGTGACTTTGAATTTAGATAATGCCTGCTTTTTTTAATTCTTATCGTAAATCGTTGATTGTATGACATCAGTAACCCAAGGTCCTTAAACGAGCGTGAGATAGTCTACAACATTTGAAGGTGGTGGTAGTTACCATTCAATTTGTCAGTTCCACGCGGGTCTGGTATTCTAATAAATACACTCGTAGTAGCTCTGTTAGTTTTGCAACAGACTTTAAAAGGTATTAAAAAAAGATGAACTTGATGAAACGACGTGAATGTGTAAAAATCGTGTGAATGTAAAGAATAAATGAAAACCAACTATATCGAAAATAAAATCAATTTTTATTTTCAACCCAACCCAACCCAACCCAATAGATTTTCATCAAATACTCAGAGCAGGTTCACCGTTTCAAAAAGTATTCACGTTTTTTTTTACTTTACTGCATTATGTGTTAAAAAATGCAATGACATCATTTCCAACCCCAATCCTGAAAGCTCTGAAAATCCTAGATTTACACACAACGTTGTCCTAGCTAGAAATGTAAAGATTTCCTGAATGTGTCATATTGATCATTGACGCAACTATTACATCACTTGAAGTTGTAAAAATTCAATAGCAATATACTAATTTCTATTATTTATTATTTATTATTTATTATCGATTTAGTTGGTTGATGTGGTGGTCTGACGAGATTAAAGGGAGCGAAACAACTGTCATGAACTTAATCGTTGATGTTTATTTTAACTAAAAAGTTAAACAAAAGCTCCAAAACAAAGCAGATATTTGCAAGTTAAGCAAATCGAAAATAATTAAAACAAGATAAAAGACGAGAAAGTAAATAGCAAAGAAATATTGAAAAAATGCCGAAACAAAAATGAAAAATCTAAACAAATTAAAACTAAATAAAAAAAAAACTAGTGCACCGGTTTCGAAATCCAACTGGATTCAGAAAATGAAATATGCAAATAAATACAACTGAATTAATAAGACGCCATCAAATAACAGACATGAAACTAAACTAAAACGCAATTAAACGCAATAAACATCGTGATACTGGTTAGGGGGTTGGCTTAAGCTCGGTGAATTCATTTTCTTATTTAACTCAAATTGATAACATTTGAATAGGCGAAAATTTCAAACCTGTTCAATGATTTCGAATGTTGTTCATTTACACAATGTTTTGTTTTTCTTGCTGACAAGCCCACAATGAGAGCGAAACAATCATACAAGACCGTGATCACTTTTGCAGATCTGTTTAATTAACGTTCATGATGTTTTAATGCGTTATTTATCTCAAAATAACAATTGCGTATATTAATTTTTAATTGATTTACTTTCATTTATTTAATTAATTTTTGGGGTTTTATGTACGTAAATTTAACGAAACTTTTATGCACAAGCGTTTAAATCCAAGCCAACCCGACCCAACCCAATCAAATAGTTTCTATTTTTACATTTTTACATTCTTGTTGCACTTTTTCAAATCTTATAATAATTAATTGTTGCATTTTTTTACACCGTGAACTTTATATGAGACGATCGATAAGACCTTCGTTTTGTTCTGCTTACATACATGTGTCATTCTATTCTCATGTTTAACTTAACTTTTTAATGTTGATAATATTAGCATCGTTATTTTTTAAGTTTGGATATTTTTGTTGGTTCCACGCAGGTACATTTGAACGTTATTAACTTTGTGGCGCCACCTGATACATATGCTACAACGTAGCTACACTTTCATGTTCAATTTTTTAAATTTATTATTACTTATTTAATTCAATTTTCTTAATTGTTTAATTAACTTTAAGTTATTTGTTGGGACAATAATTTTTTGTGATCTAATCTGACGTTTAAGAGAAAAAAAAAGACATTAAAATCGACAAAAGGGCGTCAATTTGCCATATGAGGTCATATATTGTATTTGTATTTCTTCGCATTTTTCTTAATCATTGGCTTACTTCGTTTACAGAAATGAATCACTTGGACCATTTTCTTTTTTTAAGCAAAGAGATGGTTTTTGTACCCAGATTGTGATTATTGTGAACTTCTACAATAAATGCGCTTAAACCATACAAACGCTATGCAGTCGCAGGGGGGCGTCCAAACTGAAAAACGTTACTGCGAAACTCAGAGTTGCGAATTCGAACGCGTGCCATTTCTAAACTATAATAGGTAGATATATACTGTCGCAGACTTTATTTTGCAGAATTCGACTGTTTTCGTTCAATTATATCTCACATCTGTTAGCGTTTGCGTGGTGTTTCCACAGGTCATTTAACAATTGCCTACCGTTGTATAATATGAAGGATTTCATATGTTGACGATAATCAGTTCAATTTTTAAATAAAATTTCAAGATTGGTACTTTCTAGAAATGTCACAACTCCTACCTACAACTAAATACTTTTTTTCTGGGTAGTCTCGAATTCTACCAAACAGATATAGAGTTGGGTTGGGTTGACTTTGCTTACGATGGCTTCGGATTAATCCAATCTACATTTTTTCTAGTATCGACAATCAACACCAACGCAACCCAACTCAGCCCCAAATATTTACGTTCCAATGACACAGTGTATCTTCCCAGATTTCTCGGTCCATTTTTCAAGCCGTTGGCGGTATAATTTTCGAAAAGAGAAGTCAAAAACTGTTTTTCATTTTGAAGCCTTAATAAAACTGCAAGAATTTTTTTTTTTTTACTGGACCACTGGACATTCTCTTTTAAAGGTGATATCCGTCTTTGTTCATTATGAAAGAAATTCAAGGGACAATTTTCCAAAGGCCCTATTATGAAAATTTTAATCGTGGCCCTAATTTCAACAAAATCAAATTACAAATTTTTAAATCTTAATTAACCTGTCATGATGAAATGTCTTAAAATGAACCACTGAAATGGTCTTTAAAAATTATTATCGTAAAAAGTGACGAATCCATGAAACGCAGTAGGTTGGAAGAAACTGCGTTAGGGTATATCTGATTCGTTGTTAGATATCGTACCAGATGCGATATAAAACATACAAATGCATTCACCATTGTCTACTTATGCGATCAATTAAATTGTCGCTACTTAATATGCACCTAATCCAAGCGTCTTAATGCATGTCGCTCAAGTCTTGACTTAGTTCCGCGAGCATTCAAATAAATCACGCGTGAAGAAGTAACGACGCGTAAATCTAATATAACTTATATTTACATGACTAATGGGCCACTATCAACATGTGAATAAATCACCGCAATCCGACCGCGGCGCTAATAAATACGCCGCAATATTTCGCGCACCGAACGGAATATCAAACGACTGTTTCTCTTATATCGCCCCTAGCCTCGATACCGCGCCGTCGTCAGAAATAGTCGGCCCATTGACGAACGCGGTCTGGTAAAATCAGCGCGCTGATAAATCGCCGGAAATGTGCGAGTCGTGTACATACGAGCGGCGAAAAAACCCGCGGCGATAAATCCCGCCGGAATCCCGCGAAGAATCGGCGACAAATGCGCGCGAGACGTTGTCAAATATAGCGGAGCGGACTCGAAACTTTTCAGCGTTGTTTTCTTTACGGCGCGCGGACGGCGATGTTTCACGCGATTTATTTGCGCGGGGTGCATCGAAATAAGAGATAAGCAAATTGATTTGGTTTGTGTGCGAGTGGGTCAGCGAGCGGCACCACATTTTTTTTTCGTATTGTTTACCGGTTATCTATTCTTTGATTTAATGGCAACTGTTCCAAATCGTCAAAAAGCATAGAGGTCGTAGTTTTAATAATTTTAAAAATGCGCGTATAAAATAATTAATTTATTAATAATAAAATAATCACAAAAATTTTTCGTAATCTGATCAGTCCTGAAGGACGAAGCAACTGTCATCACATACGATGGAATTTATTTTCAATACTGTAAAGATTTATTTGTATTTGGAAACAATTAATTTAATCATATTAGTACGTGTGGCTGAAATAATACAGCTGATCGGCGACAACCATTATTTGCACAAAATCTTTTGTGTGAGAACTTTGAATAAATTATAATAAAAATCGGCCATGTATGAAAATGATACAATGACGTCGTTAAATGCGCTGATAGCAGCCTTGTTCCTTAAAGACCTGGAAGGATTTTAACTTATAAGTAAAAAATCATCCAGTTACAAACCCCACCATACTTTATTTTAACAAATCCAGATACGTATTTCGGAAATTAAGTTGCCATCTTCTGTAGAAACCTAACAAAAGAAATAAAGAAAGAATAGTATTAAACTTAGCATTTCTAGCCAAGGTGTTACCTTTGAAGATGTTCTATTTGTTAAACTACCACTGAGTCTAATCTAGGGGTCATCTAATAATCTACTGGTAATCTAGTGAGAATATCTTCAAGGGTAGCACCTTAGCTAAAAAATACTAAGTTTAACACTTTTCGTTGTTTAGGTTTTTTATGTGTTTTTGAGTTTCTGCTGCAGATTGTAACCTAATTGCCGAAATACGTAGATAGATTTGATAAATCAAAATGTGGCAGGGTTTGTTAAATTTACGAATTTTTATTTAAAAGTTATTTTTATATTTAAAAAAATCGCAGTATCGTCAATTGTTATTGGGAGGATTTTGTCGAGTAACGAAAAGTTGGTGATTTTGATTTTGTTTTTGATGAAGATTTATCAACAAGTCGTGTAACTCACTTACTTGGTATAGGTCGACTGGTTGTCGAAGTTTTACCAAATAAATTCCACTCCCATCTGCCTAAGGGATATTTCGATGCTTATGGTGAGCTAAGCACATATTTGGAATATTCACAGTTTTCACATTTATTTTATTTTGATGGCCAGCTTGTAGCTGCCATGAAAATGATCTTCGCTAGGTGACGTCAGTTTGACTGGAGAAGATTCGCGCCACTAAGAGTCTCGGACGAAGAGCAGCGGATGTTCTATTTTAAGTATTACGTTCAACCCCCAATCACTATGAAAAATATTGACCTTATACAGTGTCTTCCATTTGTCTTTGTGACCTTTGTGTTTTGTTTCAACGAAAATAACAAGTTTTGGTCTACAATATAATCGAAATGCGTCGTCATAAAATTAAGAATTGTTCAAAAAAAAAGTTATGCCTGTGTGCTACAGGTTATTAATTTCACGTCTAAGTTTGATTCAATGAAAGTTGTACTTTTGAGTAACTACAGGAGTTCACGTATTTACAATCCACGATAAATAAAAAACAATGGAGATTAATAGAATCGATGGGGCGATAAAAAAAGTCATCGTTAATTCTAATGAAAGGGCTCTGAATGAGCAATCACCTTATTTACCGAATCGTTCCCGAAAACAAACTAAGCACTTTCAAAAGCAAACTTCTGAAAAAAAAAAACATACGCCTCCAACACAAGATAACGACGACGCTTGGCTTACTTCACCACGCGAACAATACCCCAATAAAAATTCCCGCGTCCCAACAGGCGACAACCGCGCCAACAAGTCTCCTCGTCGCGCGAACACAGTTGCGATAACGGCCCGAAACTTAGGGCGCCCCTTTGTTGGAGCAAAGTGCCTCTCGAATAAAAGAATTAGCGTTGATCTTGGCGCGGGGGGGGGGGGGGGGGAAGTGAGACGTCGACCGAACCAATTATTCAGCCCTCGAACAATCGCAAATTCGCGCGGAACAATGGCGGCCAATTTAATTTCGGGGGGCCCCGGATTTCGCAGCGCCGACACAACGTTAAAACGCAAACGACCTCCGTCTCCGGCGCCGCGCGGTTTCGGGCGGCATTATTTCAGTTGTCTTCGCAATGAATCACCCGGCAACTCAAAGCCGACCCAGACGCGCGCCGCATTGAATTCGGCGAGAAAGATCCGGCGTAATGGCGCGCCCGCCGATTCCGTGTACACGCATTGTGTGGAGAAAGGCGAGATTTAGAAGTCATATTTACATAAATGTAATTTAACTTTGTTTGCTCTAATCTCAGACATTAGTTAATTGTTTTCGGGGATCCTTGTTCGGGGAGGTTGAGCGGACGAAGACGGCGCTGAATTAATTACGACACAACTCGCGATTTATTTAATATCTAATTTAATCGCGAGGCGATGAAATTTACTTATTTAGTAAGAGCGATAAAAAGTGATTGATTATCGATCGAATCGTTAACATTTAAATGATGCGTCTCGATTAAAGTAAAATGTCAGATGAGTGCCAACGGAAACGAAAGCTCCATGACAATCCATCAAAATTCGCGACCAACTTTGCAGCCGCCGCTATTTATACAAAACTCTCGAGTTGCCTCTATTCCCGTTACGAATCACGTCTGGATATTCTTCCGGCGATTTACCGGTTCGGAGTATCCGATTTCGCTGAAAACGTATTTGCGCTCCCCCATCGGCAGATTTTCGTATAACTCAAAACTTTGTTGCGCTCCGTCTCGATTCATCGCGAGTTCATCTCACGTCGTGGATGTGCCAAAAAATCACCGCCAATAGATCATCTCACTTTGTCAGGGCGTTGAAGTTAATAAAATAAAATTCGAACAAGTTTTAGGAACAATTTTTTTTTTAATTGAAATAAAATTCTGAAAGTTATAAATAAGTGTTGTGAAGTCTAATGTGAGTAACTGCAAGCATGGTATGTGAACCAAACTGAAGACAATCCAACCCAATCGAAAACAACCCAACCCAACCGAAAAGAACTCACCCCAACCCAACAAAAAACAACCCAACCCAACCCAACCTGTTATAGTTTACTTGTTCATCTCAACTAAGTTTGAATCGAATATGCTTAGTGTCGAGTGGCCTGTTACTGACGGACAAATAGTTACACTTCCTTCTACGATAGCGCACACAACTGCAACTTTTTAAACCCTTTGTATTATTCCACGACGTCTAACTGTATACAAAAATTAAGCAGTGCACTTAGTCCTTAAACCTTGCAAGGACATCGTTGGTTCTAGTTTTGATGTGCGTCCTCGTTTCTTAATTAATTATAAAATGCGCTGCTTCCATACTTAGGAACGTCGTAACAAGAACTGAGGTCACTAAAGATATGAAAAACTATAATTTTGATATGACATCGTTGTCAAAAATGACAGTATTTTAAATAATGATAAAAATGTTATATTTTTAGTCGATTACGAAATTTCAACAATTCATTGTTTATCTCGGCTAACGTCTCGACAAACAACATCCACGCCTCGTACTACAAAGCGGTACACTTTCCTACTTTATTTATATATCCAATTCATTTGAAACTTTAGTTTTTGATAAACTAAACTACGGGCACATCTCGTAACACATCGCCTAAAATAAAAATCGACTAACCCGCAACCTACAACATAACGAACACAAAACGTCAAATCTTAATTCAAACAGCAATCGTCGTAAAAAAACTTTTAATTTTTTCGCCCCGTCTAAACTTGCATGTGCGCCCGGCTCTATTTCTGTTTTTTTTTCTTCTTACTTTTCGTAGAAGAAACGGAAGTGTGTAATATTTTCCGCTCGGAGATTTCTCGCCGGGGGCGTATGCATATAAACCTGCGAAAATTTACGACTTTCTAAAAGGAAATTACACGCCGTCTCTGCATTTTCCGTGTTATCGCGCCGCTTTTTGTTTTGTTGATTATTTATCGCCAGTTTGGACGCGCGATCTTGTTCTGTTATTGCGATATTCGTGATATATTCGCGCGATTTTCCGCCAGCTGATAGCGGCGGCGTCGTCCGCCGTCTTCGAGGATGCGCGCTGCACCGGTGCGATAAAGGTGGGACGGTATTTATGGGCGCCGGTTATAATTCTTTTGTTTTTAATTTAAAGCGTTTGGGTGTGGAAAAAATGGTAAATTGTGATGGAGCGCTGTAAATGCGATAGTGGGGTAATTTTGTCAAAGATTGAGAAGATTCGAGCGAAACATACTCCACCATTAGTGTCAAATATATAGCCTTGTTCTGCATAATGACTTTCTTATATCCTTGTTGTATAACAAATTTTGTATGAAACTACCTATGGTTTCACCTGCTGTTACTTCACACAATCTGGCAGCATTGGATACCGTAAACACGAATCTTGAATTGTGATTCTAAAAAATAGTTTGATTATAAAATTTCTCATCTCTTAGGAGTATTACAGAAATATATGCATTCATTTATTATCAAAGTAACTAACGTATGTACACTTTTGATGATTGAAAAATTTTCACTGTTTCACTCCAAATGCGGCTTTAAATTATCTTACTGGGCCATACTCGGATGCAATGTTATATAACATTTTTTATTTAACTACCAACAAGAAACAATAATCAACTTAGCATACATTTCATTCACCCTTGCTGCACTGTTTTCTCCCCAAATTCTCGGCTTCAGGTCTCCGTTTTCGCAAGTCTATCCTATTTTCTTACGTCTTGTTACCATCTTATCTTTTTCGCTCCTCGTTCTGCCTTTTTATTTTTTGCAAATGTTCCACCCAACTTCCAGTCTCGCTTCTTGTACGTTGTAAATAATTTTTCATTTCATCCTCAGTCATATCTGTCTCCTCATATTTTTCCATCCAGTTTTTAAAACTGTAAAACTCAAGTTTCATATACAGGGGCGGCGCTCGAAGTGTTACCAACTTCACGCTACTGTAGCAACCAACATTTTTTGAGTCTGTCATGTTGTTTACAAGTTCACGGAATCATATCGTTTTACGTCGCAGTTATAAAAATGTATCGTAATGGAATTAAAACGCAACAGTGTTTTGCTTTGTATTTGGCTGGAAAATCGCAACCAGCCATTGTTAATGAGCTACGTGTAAACAAAATATTTGTGTATCTGACCATTACATGTTACCATGATACTGGTAACGTTAAAAAAACGCTATGGAAGTGGACGTCGAAAAACAGCAACATCGCGAGAAATGGTTCGAAAGGTGAAGGCCAGACGGCAACGTGATCCACAACCAACGTTTTATGCAAGAAAAAGTTCTACTTCATTTCTTCAAACAATGGCCACCATATTTCACGGACTTAAACCCAATGGGTTTTTTCCATACGATCCATTCTGGAGGCCGAAGCATCAGCTTAAAAATATGAGTCGGTCAACGCCTTAAAGATTGCTCTTCACCGAGAATAGGACAAAATACCATCAGGCCGCATTCGTGCAGGGTGTGAAGCCTTCCCGGACAGACTCGATGCTATTATCAGCGCGAAAGTCGGCTACGCCGAACAATAGCATATATTTCGTCAAATTAAATTTTTTGTTTTTAGATAAAAAAACAAAATTGATAAAATTACTGCATTTTTAATCGAGCGCCGACCCCTGTACTTGTCATTCATCCAATATTTATTGTCTCTGTCTTCACTTACGCCGCACAGAGGAAGAGAAAATCATTGCGAGGTTCACACAATGATTTCCTCTTCCTCTCCCATTTTCTCTTCCCTCAAGTATTATGATTTCCGTCCATATATACAT
This sequence comes from Geotrupes spiniger, assembly GCA_959613385.1. NCBI lineage: Eukaryota > Metazoa > Arthropoda > Insecta > Coleoptera > Geotrupidae > Geotrupes > Geotrupes spiniger. The sequence continues at coordinate 40,318,926 of OY390736.1, read as the reverse complement.
AATTCCATTCCATGTTCATCGCTCCCTTCAACTGTCATTGTAGTATTCCTTCCAACCTGTTTTGCTCTTTCACTCTACACACTCCATAGATAAACATACTCCTCACCACACACGTCTTCCATACTAACGTCCTTTCTTCAAACTGTTACAACCTCTTACTGAACAGGCTCAACTCCTCATCTGGCTTTCTGGCTTCCCTGCGCCATGTGCCCTTCACATATGTCACTTTCTCTCACCACATACCCTACATACAGCTACTCCGTGACGTGCTAATAATATATAAATGTTTTTTTTAAGCTGATCATTTTCTAATATTTCATAGGGCCACAATTTCAATTTTTCCTAATAACATTTTGATGTATTATTGGCCGAAATTGCACTTCACTTGATTAGCAATTTTCAATAAAAAAAAAAACTGAAAATCTGATTAAAATTCATTTCAGGACAAACAGGGCCTAATCCCAAAATTGCCTTTTATACCTATAGTGAACTCAATTCAAGGACATACTGTGTAATAGAATTGATTACAATTAAAGTCATTGACAGAACATTACCTTCAAAAAAATTACCAATTATATCAGACCATGGTTCAGGTGTCTCTTTTAATTAAACGTTTGTAGCAGTGACAATAACACTAAATTTTGACCCTTGTTGTTCTTAACGTACACTTACGCTATTGAACATTGTACATTCAACTTCACAGTTCGTGGGTGCACTCAAACTAAAAGCGGTTATTTCAGCAACTGCTTATGTTTTATGGCTTTTTAAAGACACGGTGTTTATGGCCAGAAATATATAATATATAAAATAAACTTAATTGAAAAACAACAGCTCAAAAAATCAAGTACAAAGCTCATTTAAAAACCATTTATTTAAACACGCAATTTATTCAAAATGTCTGTCAATAAATTACAGAACCCTACTGCACTTTTTCTGCAACTTGGTGTTACCGCAACAAATATATTTTACTATTAAAAAGAGTTGCCAGAATGGGCTGCTCAGAAAGTTTCAAATTAAAACTGTTCGCCGTAATTGAAAATAGACTGAAGCCTCCGGTGAAAGAAAAATTACATTGAATTACTCTATTTGTGTATTTGGAGCAAATTTAAACATTTTAACGCTACGTTCACCTAACTACTAACCAGCCACCTATGTAATTTTTACCACAGCGCGTGCTATAATTTCGAGAAAACTAAGATTGAAACTAAACTTGAAAGAAACACGACTATATTCAAATTAACTATTCGTTGGAGTTACTACTTGTCTCAGTTACATTTCAATGTCATAATGTGTTGCTTTCAAACAGGTTCTGCGAAATATAGATTTCTATCTAAACATTGTAACCAACTGAAATTAGTGCAACGTACTATCAAAAGCATCAACAAACTTAAATAGCAATAGCTTAGTATTAACATAATTTGTCCCGGTGATTTTAACAATTTAATTTAAATTAATTAAATCGGGGTTGTTGTGAATCTTGCCAAGTACATAATTTTTCCAGATAATATGTTATTGCAAAAATTATTATTACTAGCGAAACATGAATGCATAAGGAATTTTGGTCAAATTAGGAAATGCAATCGTAAAAAAATAATATTATATTTTTGTGAAATATATCTGGACACAATTATAATGAAAATTGGACAGCCTTGACTATTCAACTATTTTATTACGACAAAATATTAATATTATTACTTGCTTCGAAAATATTCTCTTTGTAACCTATTGGCACCAACCGAACGATTAAAGGTAATGCATAAGTCAAGATCAATGTATTTATTTATAGACGATGTATTTTTCTAGGGTGGGTAATAACATTGTTAACTAAAAATATACATTCAGTGCAGTTCACATTTTAATATTAAAATAATCGATTCGTATCAATTTTGAATTTTTACGACTTTTAAAAAAAAATTGAGTTGACAAATTGTCTCCAAATGTGATTATTATTATATTATGTGATTAACTATTTGCATCCTACAAAAGTACAACAGAAAAATAAAAATATTAACTATCTGACCTTTTTCTTTGACATTTTATTAAACCAACTGAATAACGTATTTTTAAGCAATTTTTATTAAAATCTCTCTATTATCTTGACGGGCCTCCAATTACATAGTATAATGTAGACGCTGATGGAGTTTCGGTTAGGTACATATTTTTAATTTAAAAAACTTTTCACTAAGGCAGTATTTGGATAGAATATCTGCGAATATTGAGAATAATTTTCAATCTGGATTCGAAGTAACTGGCATTGTACCAATCAAACCCAGCCCAACTCGACCCGACCCAACCCAAAACAACCCGACCCAACAAAACCTAACCCAACCCAATCCAACCCAACGTAACTCAACCGAACCCAACCCGATCCAACCCAATTCAACCCAACCGAACCCAATCCAACCAAACCCAACAATACTCACATGACGCAGACTTTTACGTTTACATTTTCAGACCAATTAAAAATAAATGGCAAGTTCTAAGAGACACGAAAACAAACAAAAAACATATTTCCTAGCCGGCTAATGAAGTATTCGAAAAATATATTAAGAATAATATTCAATCTGGATTCGAAGAAACTGGCACTGCACCAATTGACCCCCGAAGAATACTTTGTAAACTTCTCGAATCAGATCTGGCAGCAACTGCAGAAGTAGAAAAAAGAATCTCTATCGTCCACAGAAAAACAAAGAAAAACCAAAAGGAACTCCAAAAAAACCCAAAAATAAACCATAAAAGTAAAAAACCAAAACAAAATCCAAATGAAGAATCAAAACATAAACCAAAGAGACATATTACCACGACATTAAAAAAAAATCATTGCAAACGACGATGACAATGATGACATATTTTTCAATAAATTCTCTTTCGGTTCAAATCAGTAAAATTGAATCTTTATAATTAAAACTATTTTTTTTTAAATCAGATGCAAGCGAAAAGTCAATCCGATTTAACGAATGAAATTAAATTAAACCGTAATAAACTCAATAATATCCTCGAGATGATTGTTTGTGTACGAGTCGGGGCGGATTGCCTTCGATGCAATTTTTAATTTGACTTCAGTTGAGGGAAATTTAAAAATTGTTCCAACATAAGAACGCCGTTCAGACTTGGGTTTGGATCACTAATCAGATGACAGTTTATCATCATGAAGACTGGTTGGCAGAAGTTTGGGTCAGTTCAAGAATTTTGCTATCACTATTAAAAATTAGTACTATTAGATGTGAAACACGACAACCAGAAGTTTTCGTGAAAGGTCAAACGAAATTTACAAAACTTATTAATTTCGTTGAAATTAAATAAAGTTAATGCACTAGAAATAAACAAACTATCCCAACGTTGGCCGCCAAACTTGAACAGTCCTGCCCCCGCTTATCCAAAATTGAGGTATCGTTCCCTAAAACAACATATAACGTCGGCTGAGTGCGATTTATCCGCCGCCGTTGCATAATCTCGAAAATAATTACGATTTGCAGCGCTAAATCCCCAACAACAACACAAACGTAAGGACGAGCATGCAAAGCGTACTCGGCAAACTGCCGAGCGAACTTCGAAATTACTCAATCAAAGCCGCACGAGCTCTTGTTTCGGTTTCCTTGATCTCCTAAGCTGCAGTATCGGCCCGCCAAACCGTCGGCTTAATCGGAACGTAAGCGCGGCTCCGCCGGAGCATCTGGAAGGAGTCCTCTGAAAGCGGCGGCGCCCCCCGCCGACCCCCGCGCCGACTTCACGACCCGCTTCACCTGCTCATTACTGAAATTTTAAACTCGCGTTGCGAGCTCGTTAAACTTGTAATTATTATTAACGCGCAACTTTGTCGGCGAAATGGGGCGAACAAACTGCGGTTAAAATTCGGATTATGTGCTCCGCGAGCGCGCCGAAAGTATTTTCATTATGCGGACGAGTCGCGCACATTCGCACTTAATTATCTGATCATTGGTGGTTATGGGATCTCGCCGCGCGGTGGACGAAGTTCGAGGGCGCTAAACGTCGCCGACGGCGTTGCACTTTAAAAGTAGATCGGTGCGGATCTTGTTGCGAAACTACTGTAAATTTATCTAATACCATGAAAAAATGTTAAAGTGGAGTAATCTCAACTAATTTTTTGCAATGATTTTTGAGCTACGTTATATTTGCTAACAAGTTAAGAATTTGAAACTACACTTAATTTGAACTATTTTTTTCATGAAAAATTTTGACGAATGGAAAAAGGGTCTAGTTGGTTACAGCATTGTAATATTTTAAATTTCACAAGCATGCTAAACAATAAATATTCGACCAATGTGTATCGTAAAAAAAAATTACTGAGAAATATTAAATACAATCTCATCGACTGCCGCCCCAACATCTTCATAGACACAAAGAGAACGCCTCGTAGATTCGCAAGAGGCTCCCAAGGGACGTCGTCAACTAGAAACAAATTAACCGAGTTCCCGCGGGACGCATAACTTCCGGTTTTATCCGTCGGTCGTCCGATGTCAGGTCTGTTCCAGTACCCGCCCCGCGTCCAAAAATTAATTATGCAAAGCAGGTGCAATCGCGCCCCGAATCGCGCAGTGCGTCGTACGTATTGGCCAATTTAAATCCGCTTAAGGCGGCTAACGCGACTCCGTAATTTTCATTCGGAACGTACTTAACGGATCGGCTGTACCGTATTTCAATATTACAGTCGGATGTTAAGTCGATTACTCCAAATTAGGAAGGTGTTAGGCGGTTTCAGGGCGCCGTGCGTTGCTCCGGTTAATTCGGGTACAAGTGCAATTAAACGGGGTGATATTTCGCGAGCTGCGTGCGCAGAGCGTGTATTATTTTAGAAATGCACTCGATATTTAATGGGTCGTTTTTTGTGAGGTAACGGAGATGTGGTGGTGTGAGCGAAGTATTGTGAGCAAGGAATGCAGGGATGCCAACGCAATGTTCAGTCTTAAGCGGCAGGATTCACGCCCATGATTAAGCACATGTACTTACACTGGCATGCAATGTACAATAGTGACCTAAAGTTGATGTGTGTGCATAATGCTGTATGTTAAATTGTAATGGAAAACGTAGACCATAGACCTTTTTATGTTGTGTTTTATATTTATGGGAATTACGTATATTTGTGATGGTTGTTGAAATAGGTAACATGTTCTTTGTTGGTTAAAACATGTTTAATCTAACATTCGGCCAAATCAGTTACCTTCATCAAAGATTTGTAAAAATTAATTTGTGCTAGTATTCATCTTACATACAGTGTGTTTCACTTAAGAGTGTAACGCCATCATATCTTTTTTATTTTTAGTCCAATTTAAGTAATTTTTTTCCCAAACGTAGAATACTCATTGCTCTATTTACTCCCAAAAAACCAATTGTCTTCTTTAAATGCAAGTCCGTAAATACTTATTATTAGCTGCGCCGAAAAAAGTATGCTGTGAAAATTTTGTTTGAAATAAAACCTGAACTGTCAAAGTTGTAAAGTTGTTGTTGTTTAGGCGCAGCCACCTGTGCAAATAATATTTACCGAATTGGAATTGCTTTTGATGAATATTTTAACATTTTTAATTTTCATGAAATTTTGGATTTAGGGTTTTATTATTAACAATTATTACTAGCTAAATTTTTCGATAAAAAAATCCCTAAAGTGATTTCTTGATTTTTTCCATTTATTTTGCCATCTCAGGTTGCTTTGCATTTAAAGAAGGCAATTGGTTTTTTGGGATTAAATAGATCAATGAGTATTCTACGTTTGGGAAAAAAATTAAAATAAAATCGGACTAAAAATAAAAAAGATATGAGGGTGTTACACTCTTAAGTGAAACACACTGTATATACAAAATATGTTTGAAAACACGAACTTTTAATGTAGGAAATAAAAGTGTACCCTGCCTAAAATTAAGTGGAAATTCAATTTTAGTTTGATTGGAATCGGTAAAAAAATGATACTAGAAATAGTTATCTCAGCATTTTCAACGTTGTCATCTATATTTTCTGCATTTTCGATTTTTTTGCATATTTTTTTTTCAATTCAATTACTCGAAATGTTAGATAAGACAACTTTAATTTGTTCTTCATAGTTATGACTATATTCAGAATTTTCAAAATATTTTATATTTAAGTGTTTCCTGTTTTTGTTTTGTATCGTAGACAATCTTCATAAAGTTGGCAAATTTTTACAATATTTCAATATTTTAACCAATTTTTACAATTTTTTTAATATCCATGAAAATTACAATTTGTGCATCTTAGACATTCTTGGCAATGTGGCCAAATTTTAATTTTTCTCAAAATATTCAAACTTTTTCCATCGTAGGCATTCTTGACCATGCCGATAGCATCATAGATAATTATGTTGACAAATTATTTAACATATTTGTGGCAATGTACCTAATTTTGTTTTGTAAAATTTGTGTTTTTCGATATTCTAGATTATTTTCATACAAATTCATACAAATATCAGTTATCTTATGTTATCCATAATAGAAAAGAAACGTCAAACACTTACGAAAGACTATAAAAAATAACATACCACTAAATATAATTATACATAATTCATTCATTCAACAACAAAAACAAAATTACGAATACATTTTCACAGATGTTAAAAATAAACAAATGAGAAAATTAAAAATTGTGTATGAAAAAAAAAATTACACAAACAAAAACCAATATTAATAACAACAAAATAATTAACAAAGATTGGATAAAAAATTAACTGACAAAATAATACCACATATATTTTCTTAAATTCCTTCTAGAAAGAACGTTGTGATACTAAATCATATGAATATAATTCGGTTGGCACTATTGGTTCGAGACTTTCTGAAATATGGACCTCGAAAAATTTGTCATTTAAACCACATTCTTGGAGCCAATTTACTTCATTTGCTGGAGACGAAACTAAGAAAGTCTTCTGACTGGGGTGATAGCAAAGGCATCAATGTTTATCAAAATATAAATGAAGAACTAATTACGCTTGGCACGAATGTTTAGAAATTATCCAAATTATGCATATTACTTTTTATACTTTTTTGAAAAATATATTAGACAAGAAACCCAACCCAACCTAATCAGAAGTTAGGGTGATAAATAAATCATCTATCGTTTATTTATTTAAAAAATGAAAGAATATCATCTGGTTGGTACGAATGTTTCGAAATAGTAACTCTGGTAGACAGGAAATTAATGAGGTCTTTTGATTGGATCTTTCGTTTAACAAGAATATTTCAATTGGAAACTATACAAAAATGTTGGAAATTAAGTCAGCTAATGAAGTCTGCTTGACACAACGTTGTTCTCCTAGTTCGAATTGTTGTTCAATAATGTGTTGACGTTGGTGTGTTATCATAAAATAAAAATTAATTGTATTAGAACTGCAATTACAGCCAATGGAAATTAGAAATAAATAACAACATATTTCTTCACATTATAGTACCTGGCTTCTAATGACAATATTTCAAAAATGATTTCCGAAAAATGTCACAATTTTCACATCGATTTATCTACTTATCAAAAGAAATTATGCAAGTGGAAAAACATATAACAGTTCAATGATCCAAGTCAAACTACAAAATTTTAGGCCGAAGGAACTCGCAATTAAAATAAATTAGAAAAAGGTTTGACTTTAATAGACGCTTTCAAATATATCCACGTGATATTAAATTTTGGTTCATAGTGGATAAGACTAAAGATAATCTTACCCAACCACCCGCAAAAATATAGTACACTCCAGTCACTAATCTAGTGCGAATATGCACCGTATTTATGTTATGAATATAATTCTGGCGGCTACATGTCTGAAATGCTTCTAGATCAAACATTATTTTTAAAAAAATTCTTACAGTGCGATTGAGACGCATCTACCTATGAATGACCAGAACACGTATCGATATTAGCAACAAAGAACACACATTGTTGCAATTAAGTACCACAACAATCACTTACTTTCCAAGAAGGAAGGGCTCATTTCGCGCCAACATCCGCCGCCGAAGACTCCAAGACAGTCCAAAACACTTCACAATGCGCGCGTCAATAATCACATCGAAAATCACCGCGAAAAGTGCAATTTTTCACGAAACGCGCGCAAACTGGCCGAATGGTCGACGGGCCCATCGGCGACTAGAATGAAACCTTGTTTTTTTTATCGTTACGTCACGTAATCGCCGAGTCGATCCCACTAATACATTTGCGGGAGCAAAAAATGAGGACCCGATAAGCTAATGATCGCATGCAAAAAACGACGCGGCGGGCTAGGTACACTGTTGCGGTTTTGACACTGAATGCAATCAGGCGTAGAATTTTTACTTTGCTGAACTTTGAGCTCTAGCGCCGAAATTATTAAAGGCAATACTATGAAACTTTAAATATTTCTACTCTTATCACATTTTGCCATTCAACGAAAACTTAACGAATTATCGAAAAAGTTCTTTTAATAAAAGTTGAAATATTGAAATAATAAACTTTTATTTGAAAAATTCTTTCGAAAAATGTAGCGCAAGTTCGCCGACAATTTGTCTAAAGGCGACACGAGTCAATTTTAGTTGTTCAACAATTTATTTAATGACTGTTGTAAGAACCTTTCTTTCAATAAAGTTGATCAAATTTGTAGTTCATCGAGAAATATTGATCCAAACTTTTGTATTTAAATTGATCGTCTTTGGAACCATATATAAAATATAAACATAAAGAAGGACTAGAAAATGTTTGGCGTTCTATTGTCAAGGAAATGGAAATTTTGAATTTCCAAGCGATAGTTGAAGATTTTTTGTTTTCCAGATAGATGAGTACTTTTTTCAAATGGTTCTAAAATATAGGTTCTTTGGGGGAAATAGTCAGCGACAAATACTTTTGGAAAATTCAACTTATTCGCGATATCGTCTAATGTAGCGTTCAAAGATAATTTTCCAAAAACGGTACCGTCGTTTGCTCGTCCGCTTGTGCCCACCTTGTAATAGTGAAAGCAATAGTTTGTGTCAACACACGCAAACAAAATTATGCTATTTGTGTCTTTGTAATTAAAACACTCCTATCCACTGTGAGGACTATTTCGTATTGAAAATGTTTTCTATTAAATGCACCAGAACAAAATTCTAACCTTCCACAATCTTCTTCACTATGTGGCACCCGTAACCAAAAAAATATTTTACAGGTTTTGCTGCATATTTAATACAAGTTTTTATAAAATAGAGTTTATTAATAAAGTTCTATTTCTATTTTAGTATTCAAGTGTTGAAGTTGAAAATGGAATACGAATCTAAACCGTTTTATCCACCTTTTCAATGCAACTGTATTGTTCAGTTGGTTAGATTTGGTAGGACATCTTGCTGATACCAGGCATTTAACCTATGACATTATTCTTGCTGGTTTTAAAAGACGATTACCACGTTCTACAATACTTTATATATAATTTGCAATTAATTATGTATGTTACTTATCCTTGTGCTTATCTATCATCTATCGATGACGTTCACACACATACGAACTTTTCGCCTCCAACCAACTCATTGTGTTTGAAACAGGTCTCAAACAAAACTAAGTCTATATAAAACTGCTAAAACGTATGTGTGAACCTAATGTCACAACTACTTCTGATATCCTTCACCCATTCTACTGCTTCTTCGTTCTCCTTCCAGCTTCTAATTCAATCCCAACCCAACCCAATCTATTCAAAACCAACCCAACCTAACCCAAACCAACCCAATCTCAATTTATTTCATATCTAGTCCTTCTACGTCCTTCAACCAATTCTACAATCTCCACAATCTAAGTCTACAATAAATCCACACATATCCTGCAGATTTTTTTCAGTCTCACAAATTATTGTACTCCATTTTTTTTGTCTGCAAAATTCAACAATCATAGTCGACCATTTCCCCTTCCAGCTTCTAATTCAATCCCAACCCAACCCAATCTATTCAAAACCAACCCAACCTAACCCAAACCAACCCAATCTCAATTTATTTCATATCTAGTCCTTCTACGTCCTTCAAACAATTCTACAATCTCCACAATCTAAGTCTTCAAGAAATCCACACATATCCTGCAGATTTTTTTTTCAGTCTCACAAATTCTTGTACTCCATTTTTTTTGTCTGCAAAATTCAACAATCATAGTCGACCGTTCATAGTCAAATAGTTTTATGTGGTTTGTTTCAGGCAGAGCTTTTTTTCTTAGGAATACACATCTAGCTCTTTTCTTCTATTATTTTGTTCGATGGTTGTTGACCACGTCGTTGAATTACGACCTTTTACAGCAATTTAAAAAGCAATCCATGTTTCCTAATCTTAAACCGTCACATTAATAATTTTCGTTACTAAATAACTATGGTTATTATCATTTTTAAATCAATATTACAAAAGATTTCTCTTTTTCGCATTAAATAAAAATAAGACCATTAATTCTGCTTTGATTATTTCGGCGAACATAATATATGCAGTTCGCTTAAACAGTCGATTGACTCGTGTCGTGACGAGCACGTAAACTAACCGGCCAACGACCTGGACGTTAGAGACGTATTTGACGTCCAATGAGCTAAACGCTTTTGACATAGAAACACTTTCAGCGATCGGGTTTCCATTACACTGACAACAATCTAGTTAGCAGTCCATTTGGCACTTCAATCGATGCACGTTTAATTTCAATTTTTATCCCAAATTGCCATTCTGCTTCGCCAGAATTCACCACCTCGCGCTTTATTGCCCAAGATAAAAAATTCCTTGCACATAAAAGGATGACATCGACTAGATGTGCGAAAAATTAATTGACATCAACGAGTACGTCGACGATGAATTTTCAATGAATATTAAAATGCCAACTGATATTTTTTAAAAAATATTTTTAAATTCGTGCGTTTGTGGGAAACTAAAACACACAACACAATCGCCACATAATAAACTTTTTATTTATTTGTTTCGCTTCGTGCGAAATTTATGCGCGGATGCTTTGTCGAAACGTTTTTCAGTGGCAATTTGTTAGTTTCGCCATAAATTATTTAGTTGTTTTTGACAACGAGAGCAGACCGCTTGCCGGTAGCGTGCGTGCGTTAATAGGCAATCTGTCACTTCACATGTTGATTTCTCGCCCATTGTGTGTGCATGTGTGTGTTTGCAGAAAACAATTAGCGAATGAACCGTATTCATGATAATTAAACGTCAACAATAATTACGGGCCCTCATTGATCTCTTTGAATAAACACTGATGACGCTGAAAAATAATTGGCTGCTCACGGTTTTCATTAACGGATTGACAAGTTTTTCCCTCTCCGGTGTCATTGGCGCGTCGCCGCCGCGTGCACGCCGCGGCGGGTTTTGTAAACTATTTTTTGCCGGATTTAATTAATAATATCGCTGCGGTGCAGTCGCGATTTCATAATTAAATTTGCGAGGGGCACTCGACATCGACGACACTTTTAATGCTTTTGACTAACAATATTGAAAATTAAAAATGCGAACTGTTAATTAAACCGAAAAGAATCGCAAATGACAGTATGAAAATTTTAAAATTGCATGCTTTTCAGTCACATGGAATTAAATGTAAACTTGTGTCGATACAAGATTGCGTAATCAACGAATAAAATCTAGCAATTCAAACAAAGTGTCAGTTATGATATCGACGTCATTCATGACTGATATAACTATTTTTACCCAGATGAGAACCGAGCATCATTGAATTATTTTATCCTAACGCAGGACAATATTATCGTCCTTAAAACGTAGATATCGGTGGACTACGACCGAAATTTATTCGCACACATCACGTACAACGTCACATATTGCAAGTTCCCCGCTTCCGAACCGCAAAGCGCCATTAAATTGTATCAAAAAGCACGCAAATGAGTCTCCCGCGTTGAAATCCATTCGGCGGCAACTGCGGACGCCCGAACAAAGTTTCGCGTGTGCGGGCAGTGTTCGACAGGAACCGCAGCGGTGCAACAAAAGCAACAAGGTTCGGACGTATCGGTGTGTATTATTCAGGATGTTTAGTGGCTCATATAAATGCTTAATCCTTGTCAGCGGGATGGCACATGGCGCACTGGAGCACACCCGAGCTCGCATCGGAGCGCTTCGCGGCGCAGATTATCCATGCAAACCGGCAGTGCCCATTAACCGGGACCGCACTGTGTGGTCGCCGCCCAAATAAAATACACGCGTTCTCGTGTATGCAACTATGTGACTGTACATGGGTATAGCGCGTCGAGGCTCCTTGTTGACTGTGAATAACAGCTGCGTGGTCGCAGGGGTACTTAGTCTGTATTTGCCGAGAAAGAAGTAGCTGAATTCTGCGGGTGCACATTTGACCGAAATAAACGTTCTATTCGAAATATCCTATGACAAGAAAATCCCCACAATAGTCAACGAACAATGGACTGCACAACTCGTTATGTAAACAAATTAATACAAACAACATTCGATTAAACACAAAGCCTATGCCATTTGACATCGACTGTAAATAACACACATACACACAAACTGCTTCAACTTCAAATAAGTTGTCTTATGCACTAGTTTAATATTTTACAAAAAAAATAGTAATTTACTAAATGTCTAACCCTTAAATTAACATGTTCTTAAGTAATAAGTACCCAGCCTTCGTACGAGATGGCGTTATTGATTAAATTAATTTTTTTTTAGGACTGTCACATGTTCAATCAGCTGCGTAATTTAATTTATATATGGCATCCGTCCAAAGTGAAAAATCCATGAAAATGGAAAATATTAAGTGTTGACCAGTGATTAAAATCTTGCTATGAGACAAGGATCCATCGCTACACACTAAAGACGAAAGAACAGTCGAAACAATGGACTTGGGATCCTAGCAAATCGGCGCCAAATAATGAAAAAAATCATCCCATCAGCTGGAAAGGTTACGAAGAACAAATTTGCGAATATTACTCGAATTTATTGGACCGTTTCAATGAAGATTTGAAGAAAAAACCACCGCCTTTTGGGCAAAGAAAATGTGCTCTTCCACCTAACCAATCACACATCATCTCACAAATCCTAAACCTGTTGATAAACTTAACGAATTGGGCTACGAATAACTTCCTCATCCATCACATTCGACGGATTTAACCTCTTTCTTGTTTCAGAATTTGCTCGGAAGAAAAATAAAATATATGAAGAAGAAATAAAAATAATAATTCACAACCCAACCCAACGTATTTGATTGAACCCGAAATTTCAACCTATGCCAATAAATTAGTAAGTTGTTTTTGATCTCCTCATGATAATGTAGTGCGTGACCTAAAGAGTAATTTAAAAATTGGGTTGGGTTCGATTGGGTTGGATTGGGTTGGATTGAGTTGGATTGGGTTGGCTTGGGTTGTGTTCGGTTATGCTGCCAATGATTTGAAGTAAAAAAAATGCTCCTGGTTACAGGAATTGTGTGCAGCATTTCTCAATTTTGAAATAAATTTCGGATATGAAAAATTACCTCTCTGAGGGATAGAAAACAATAATTCAGTGAGGATGAAAAAATTTAATTTGTGTTAACACATCCATTTTTAGTGCCTATATTTTTTATATATATTTTCAAAACTAGACTAGACTAAAAGTTCCAAGGAATAGTCCTTTTTTTGGTTTCTTTTTCAATGATTTAATTTTTTAATCAAGTTTAATTTTTCTGAAAATGAAAATGTACACGGTACAGGATGATTTTTCCAAAAAACAATCAGTTTTGTTGCATTAAAATTATTACCTAAAAATTGTACAAAAATATGTAAGAAAATACACGCAAACAAATCCTCTGTAAATACTATAAAAGTGTCAGTGGGTGTATGCTAGATGGCGTTAATACTCGTTGTATTTATGTATTTAGATTTTCGTATTTAAAAGTTAAAGTTAAGTTCATAAGATTTTCCAATTCAGACATTTTGCAATGTCAACTTTCAGGCACTTTTGTCATTTTGGCAGACAGAGGACGAAACGTCAAAGCATTCACATTAAGTTTCGAGTTCCCATGATTCGGACAGGACGAAAAAATCGCTATTTTTGTTCAGTGAACTTGACAGGGACCCAAATAAAATGACTTATTCAGCGTTAACCTCAACTGAAAGACCCTTACACTGCCCAAATGATGTTTTAATTCCGATTTTTGTCCGTCTACGTTGGTTTCAAGTACCTCACAGCTATTTTCGTAAAGTGGAGTTGCTTTGAATTATCCTGGAAGCCCCACACCTAAATTCGAAAACCTACACTAAATTCTCGAAACAGTCCTTAATCATAAAACTTTATGATTCGACAAATAAAACCTAAACCCAATGGCAACCTAAACCTAAACAATTCTTCTGAACCCGTTTGTACTGTTTGTACCGTCATTATCGTCGACTTTCTTCAACAATTGACGTCTTAATTAAACTGGAAATTGTTTTAAATTATCCTCGTCAGCAACCCAACCCAACCCAACCCAACCTGACCAAACCCAACCTAACCCATTTACCCAACAGACCAACTGAACTATTTCTCAAAACCTTCCTTAACATGAAAGTGGACAAACAAACTCTAAACCCAATGATAAAATATGGCATATGGTTACATTATTCTAACGTTTGAAACAAGTTTATTGTTTTGGCCAATTTAGACATCGTTGAGTTTCTTAAACTGACCAAATTAATTTCGGAAATTCGTCACAGGAAAGGGAATTTTAAAATGGGAGCATTGTTTCTGCATATTAAATAAATTCAACTCTAAACTCAATAGATTTAGTTAAAATATCGTAAAAAATATTTACAATTCTATTAAATTTTTATGACCTAACAAAAATAGTCGTCTAGATAAATTACTTAAAATTCGTTGTTACATTGTTTGGAAATTTTGGACTGGGTTGGGTTGGGTTGGGTTGGGTTTCATATCCAACGAAACCCAACGCAACCCAGAAAGGCTACGGCATAAAATGTCGGCTTCATTCGTTCCATTGGCGTTGTTATGTAACGACAGAGTTGTTTGGATTCGGCGAAGTAAATTTATATTAAAATGCCCCAATATCTTAGATTTCAAAACCTAACGAAATACTTAAGACTTAAGACCAAACCAAAATACAACGCCACCTAACACGTATCAATATACGCCCACGCACCAAAACTTCTCAAAACGAAATAAAATACGTTTAGGTTTGCATTATTTCAAAGTTTAAAAAAAAATTGGCCCGGACTAAAAAAATCTGGGTTGGGTTAAAATTAGTTTCAATCAAATTGGGGCGAAACATTAGTTTATAACTTGCTCTTGTTGGGTCTTATGACGTGTTTAAGTTTTTTTTTTTTTGGATTTGGTTCAATTCAAAATACGACTAACAAGTTAAGGTTTCTACATAAAAAAAATAATAGTTGGTGATCGTTAGTGTTAGGTTGTGTTGTTGAGTCTTAGGACTTGTTTGCGTTTTTTTGATTGGAAAATTAGGTCCCATTCGATAGTTTGTACTTAAATAGGTTTATGTCGAATTTTACGTCAAAATTTCGAGAAATCGAAGAAAGGCTGTTAGGACTGGTTGACTTGATTACAAACCTAATAACCCTTAGGCGAGGGATTTCTATCTTTATTTTAAAACAACGAAAGTACAGTTAAACTTTAAAAAAAAATGTTTGCGTCGATTGGATCTGGGTTGGGTTGTGCTACTGTTTGGACTGTAAATAATAACTTAGATTCCATATTCGTAAATGACGAGATTTGTATCGGATTCGAGTTCCTTTGGTTCAACGTATAGACTAGGTTTCGTCCTGAGCTTTGTATAACCAGAATAGTACATTGTTAACACTTTTAGTTCATCACCAACCTATTTGATTAACTTAAATTGTTCGTTGCCCAAAATCATAATTTTGATTCAAACCAACCTGGCACCCAAAGACATAACAACACAACCAAATGCAAACCCAGCTCTTACATCGTCCATTGCTTCCACAGGATGACAATGTTATGGACGTAAAGAACAGTGAGCAAGTGATGAAAATGACACTGAGTTTGAAGACAAAAAGTTCTAACCCACAATGTTTTAATCAAGTGCTCACTGACCTAATCGGAGAGCTCAGCCTTTTCAAAGAATTTTCAGAACTGTTGGCGTCTTGATTCAAAGAAAAAAAACCATACATCTGAACACAAACATAGCAATGTACCGTGCTAGGGACAAAGAATTGCACAACAATATTTTTTTGTTGCACTGATATAGTCGGTCTCCTTAATGAAATGGAGGTCACCATCAACCATCCATGTGAATGGCACTTTTTTACAAACGGTTCACAAAAGCTTAAAATGCGTATGCGTATAATATTTTATCAAAATCACCAATGGGATATTTTTGTTATTTTTTTTATGTTGGGCCATCAGGGTGGATATACTAAACATCCATGTTTTTGCGCGTCTTCTGCTGTCCCGAGCCGTTGGTGACCATTGGTTAAGAAGAGAGTGACCAAACTTTCTGGGGAATCGTAAATCGGAAAATTCCCATCTCTGGGTCAATGGTATGCTAAATAATGATATTCTGATCAAATATTACACAAAGGATTGTTGCTACACATTTAACCACAACACCCCAGGGCAAATTACAAAGATAGTCAAAAGTCTAAGAAACGGCTGCTTTCTCGACACTATACCAATTTATTATTTTTTTAAAGGCAACGAATTGGTTACACAAGTAATTTTTCGAGAAACTTTATGATGATAATTTTTCTAATCAAAAATATGTTTTGTTAGTGAAGAAGGAAAAAGTACAAAATTTCATGCGACAGTTAAAATAATTCTAGTTTAGCTGACGACGTAAACGTTCGTTTGGTACATTACAACCTTCATTTTTTTATATATATCTTTTTATAGCTGTAAACATGTCGTTACAGTGACAGCAGCCATTTTTTTTAACTTTCGTAACTGTTCAACTAAAATAGTAGCCTATCAACATTTCATTTATGGGAGGCTACTATATACATAAACATTTTATTCGTTCTTAATTACCAGGAAAAAGCTAATTAAAGTGAAACATAAATTGTTCAAATCTTCATAATGTTAAGGCACCTATTTTTTTTTAACCTTGTGGGCAACAATTCTGATTAGTTCATATTTCATTTGTATATTCCATTAATTTTTCTGTCGCTGTATTCATACTTTTCGTTAAATTTGATTTTAAATTATCGTTCAAGTATACGTTGTTGTGTAACTTTCCTATGCTATTACTGCTCATTTTTTTTTAATTTATTTTTTTAATTACGCTTCAAGTTCTTTAAGACTATTAAGTTGGGGTGGGTTGGAACGTTCTTGAAAAATTAATACCAGTGAATCCAAATTAGAATCTTCAATATTATTAGTTAATTGTTGCCTAATTGGCTAATGATCTGAGAATCTAGGAGGTGACTTTTATTCCCCAATTTCCACTTTCGTATCATTAAGACTGTTAAAGCTAAATATTTCAATTGTAAAAAAATGCAAGTTTGAACAACGTTACTAAAATATAATTAATTAGAGAATAACAAAGTAATATCTGTAAAGGAAGCGAAGTCTTGAATATGTATTTTAATAATTTAATAAAACACTTTTAAACTCCTTTGTGTTGTGGACAATTGTACATTGTTTGAATTTTTAATTTCGACTTTTAATTGAAAAGGGAGACATTTAGTTTAGTTTAGAATTAAAATGAAAATAGAATGCTTGTAATTAATAATTAATAACTTAAATTAAAATGCACTTTATGACAAGTCAGATTGTTTATCATTCGGAACCGGTGGAAAATGGCGTAAACATGGAAATGTATTTCCATGAGCGTATTTCACAAACAGAAAAAGAACCAAACAACCTGTACATCATCTTTGACAGAAGCAACAATGGATGCGACCCGTTCGCGTCAGTTAATGAAACATCGCGCAATCCATCAACGGCAAAAAAACCTATGCGACTTCTTCCTCCATTAAAACACACGTTCCGATGAAAACGATTCGCGGATATCTGATGCGGCGCCGACGTCCAAACAAACTGCCGCCGCAAACACGACCGTTGTTTCGTACCTCCAATAGGCTATTTTCGAAAATAATCGCCGGAAGAGATCGCTTAATTTACCTCGAAGCGGGAACGTCAAGGAGCGTCGGGCTTTCTGGGTCGAACTCCTCCGTCTTCGGGGTCGACCGAGCTTTTAGCCTGATCATCCCGATACATCGCTCACACGAAACGGGACGTCTGAAAGTTATATGTCGCAATGTCCAATTTCGTCCGTTTTTGCGCGCCGCTTACCTGCTTGTACCCCCGGCGCCGCCGTATCGTTTCATAAATATTGCATAAGGGATACGCGGATGGTAATGCATTTGCTATTTTACATAGTTTCCAAGTAATATCGCATAAATGTATACTCGATACGTATTAATCTTTGTTGGTTTTATTCGGCGGAGTTGACTTTTATCCGCGCTTTTATGGCCGTTTCGAGACGGATGCTGGTGGAGAATTGCGTCGGGGTGGATCTGTTGTTTCGAATTTGCCCGTGAGTTATCGCGAGAGTGGTTTATGTGTTGTCGATACTTTTTCATTTTGAATAAAACGCCATTTGCATGAACATGATGACCAGGTGAATACATTTGCGCGATCAAATGGCACGTTATCGCGTGAAACACAGCGTGGGTTAAGGAATATTTGACTGAGACGCCGCATTTATGTGAAAAATGCACATTCGTAATGCATTTACGATGCCGTCGGATCGATGATTATGGATTTCGTCGGCTTGCGAAGTAAGTTAGTAAGTTTATTTTAAGGTTCTTTAGTTTCCCCGAAAATAATAAAATAAATAAATTATTTATACCATCCCAATCAAAGGAATCAAAGGAAGGGAAATGTCATTAGTTGAATTTAATTTAATCAACTGAAGTAACGTCTTTGAAAATTTTAACAAATTTGATTGTTTTAGGATATTTCAATTTTAAAAATATTATTACATTTAAAATAAAATGTTATAAAATGTGAACAATGTGGTCAACCATTAAACGCCTATTTAGATCACTGAAAGTAAATTTTTGCATTTAACATTATTCGCATTTTTAATATTTTTCGAGGTTTGTATTTTTGAAGATTTTGAATTGATGAACTTTCAAAGCGAACCAAACGAAGGAAAATTAAGACAAATCAAGCCAAACAGTTAACAGTTTTTGTAGGTTTTCGCATTTTTGATCATTTTTCAATTTTTGGTTTACTTACATTTACATTTTTTAGATTCTGTAGCCTTTATGTCAATTTGAGACCTGCATATTAACAATTTTATCAAGTTTAGTAAGTTCAACGTAAAATAGAACATTTATATTAAATATAGACTAATCTTACACTTTTCTTGCCATGACATATTTTTAATAAAATAGGAACTGACATCCTGTAGGCTCATAAAATCAATTTGAAACATGTTTTTGTTTATTTTGTGAATTTTAGTAAATATACGTAATACGTATACGTGAGAATTTTGAAAATTGTTTTATATTTTATGTAATTATTCCTAATTGAGCTAACTTAAACCACCTTATAACGAACCGAGCCATCTTAAAATATCCAACCTAACCCAATCTATCCCGTCCCAACCCAACCCAACCAACGTATTATACGTTCTCTAGATTTTGTATTTTAAGCATTTTTTTAAGTTTAACAGAAGTTTAACAGAACTCATATTTAATGTTTACCTTAAAATACATCGAACAATAAACCAGGAGTTTAACAATTTTTCGCTGAATAAATTACTGACAGATCTAATAAATCGAATATCCTATTATATAAACCGGATGGAAATGTACAAAGGTAAAATTGTACAAGTGGCAGGCAGACTTGTTCGATTTAGCCCCCGCACTGTTAAAGGTGCGTATTATACAACAGTTTTATGACTAATATGTGGTAAAAGTGTACGTTGTACATTTTTATCAGAAGAGTTACGCCAAAGTAAGGGAAACTTCACTTAAATTTAATTTAATCATTTGAAGTGACATATTTGACAACTTTAACAAATTCCGTTATTTTTTAAAATATCATTACATTAAAAATAAAATGTTATAAAATATTGACAATTAAGTCAAATACTCCAAACTCCTAGGACAAATCAGATCGCACACAGTATTTTTTGTTATTTCCATTTTTAATATTTTTTGAGACTTCTATTTATGACGATTTATTAAAAATGATAATAATTCATATGTTTACGAAACTTTATATTTTATGAAATTATAATCAATGTTTGCCAATTAAGTTAACTAAAGCGGTCTTGTGACAAATTGAACCATCAACCCAAGCCAATCCAACCCAACCCAACTCAACCAAATCAATCCCAACCCCACCGACATAAGATACGTTCTGTAGATTTTTCATTTTAAGCATTTTTAGAAAATTACACAAGAAAATGTTAGAAAATGTTGACAATTAAGTCAAATTATAAACTCCTATGACAAATCAGATCGCGCAATGAAATTATTTGCATTTTTTATTATTTCCATTTTTAATATTTTTTGAGTATTGCATTTGTGACGATTTTTGGAAAATTCATATTTTTACTAATTTTTAAATTGTGTTTTGCTATACTTTTGCAAATTCTTTGGGTATTAGAAATTAAATTATATTTGTGTTACTGCAAATTCATCTAATTTTTGCATTTTTTATTCTTTCAATTTTTAATATTTTTTTAAAATTTTTTTGAAGATTTTTGAAAATGATGAAAATTAGTTCTACTTTTGCAAATTCTTTGGATATTAGAAAATGTTTGTATTTTTGTAACTTGGTGATTCTTTCAAATTTTTTGTAATTTTTCGCATTTTTGATAATTTTTAAATTTTTGTACTTACAAATACTCCTGCAGTTAATTTTTTCCGAGAATTCTGTAGCCTTTCAATCAATTCAAGACCTATTGTCAATTCATAAAAGTTTACTAATTTTGACTTAAAATAGGAAGTAGTTACTGACTACTTTTAAACTATTTTCTTGACATGACACATTTTTAGTAAAATAGAAAATGTGTTTTCGAAACTTTTTCTTTTATAATTTTTTGATTTTTGCCGGGTCTGACATCCTGTAGCCATTGAAAATCAACTTAAAACACATTTTTGTTAATTTTATCAATTATTTTTGATGACAATTCTTTTATATTTTATGAAATTATTATATTATTACTAACAAATCCAATGTTATCACCAATCGAACCAACTCAAGCCAACTCGGACCAACCCAACTAAACCAAAGTCAACCCAACTCAACACAACCACAACCCAACCGAACCAACGAAAGAACGACATTTTTTTTGAAATTTATATGTTCTTCTTATTTCATGAAGTCAGCTTTAAGAAACGCGTGTATGGTCACCTTAAGATACATCAAGCAACAAACAGTAGGTGTCTAAGAATTGAATATGACATACGAACTTATAAATCAATTATCCTATTGTATGAACCGGACGCAAATCATAAAACTAAAACCATACACATGAGAATTTTACAACATTCAGATACTACAAATTTAGACCAAGTACATAGAAAGTTTCGTATTTTTCATGCAACAATTTTGTCACATATTCAACCAAGTCCGGCGCGGTGAGAACATTTTATTTTCTTCTAATGAAAATAGAAATACTTAAAGTCCGATTCGAAGTAACTTTTTGCCTTAGAGGGTTTCAAAACAACATTAAAATCGACTCAAGTTAATTGACACTTGATTCTGGCGAATTGGCTAATTTGAGAATATTTGTTTGTGATGTAAGTTATGTGCAAAGGCGTGGAAGGGATATGTTTTCATATTTTTTAAGTGTTGACATTTTTATCGGTTCTTACATACTGCAGGCATTGAAAATCAATAAAATACACCTTTTCGTCAATTACATCAATTTTTGTAATTTTGACGTCACACCTTGGGCAATTTAAAAAATTAGTTTATATTTTATGAAATTCTCAACAAGTTTTAATCTAATATAAAGCGATGTTATGACCAATCGCACCAACATTTTTGAAAACTTTTAACATAACTTTTATATGGACTCGCCTTTAAGAAACTCATACATGTTCGCGCTTAATAAGGTTTCGCTGGATAAACTCCTAGTCTCATAAATCAATCACTCTATCGTATAAACCGGACGCAAACCATAAAAGAAGAAACATACTTATACGACTTCAATGCAGGTGAAAAATATTTTAAGTTACATCTATTTTGGACAATTAGTTCAAAGTAAGCCAAATTAATTCAATTGCCAATTGTGTAATTTTTATTAAACTCATCAACATTTTTCGACTTTAACAACTGACGGAGCAATCAGCAACCACCTGCACTCAACGTTATTTAGTTCGATTCGCTTCCTAAGTTCGAAAACTGATCGGCCGGGCGTTCGGGAAACAGTCGGCCCCAATTTCGAATTCATTATTCACCAACCGCCCGTTTTATTACGCTTACGTAGCCGTGGCGCGATTGTTTTATTAGCAGAATTTCTTGCTTGATATATCGCCGCATTAAAATTAATGAACGAATTAATTAACGGTGTCCGCATAATCCACAATTTCTGATGGCGTGTCGTGTATATCGAAATTTGTTACACGTTACGGCCGTGTGTCGTGCCGGCGACGACGTCCTTCGGGTGGACTTTTTAATGGCAAACATATATGCAAAATTATGGACGTCTCGATCTTATTAACGTTTCAATTTGCGACGTTGTACGGTTATGGCCGGAGTGGGCGGCAACGGTGTTCCAATCGCTCGACGACAAAGGCTTCCCTTTGATATTAACGTAAAATATGTGCGAAGCATTCGCCCCACTCCCGGCTTTATTAATCAGCGGGTATAATAGAACTTTGAGTGGGTGTGTAGTTGGAGTTCATTAAAGACGTATCGATCTGACTGTAATTGATAGTTTCTATTCGAGAAATTGCAAATTAAATTTTGAATATTTGGACACCGATAGAATTTTAAAACGAATTACTCGCACATTGGCTTTAAAGTTTCAAAACCATATCAAAAATAAATCCAAACGTCAGAAAAAAAAAATGGTGAAACACAACTTCGTATATTTCGCAGCGCCTCCGTCGCAGCTTTTGTACTTATATCATCGAGTTTCAAATTCCATTTTTAGCTTTAACTCAAATATATTCGACTAATCATATTCAAAGCTACTGCACCTACTTCACCCGTAATTAACTCCAATATTTAATCAGCGTTATCACTTTTTGTTATTAGCGTTATTTACAAGCCCGGCCCGTTTCGCTTCGCACGTACAAAATGCGCCGTAACGTAGGACGATAAACGTTTATCCTTTGCATTTCCCCGTAAAAAAGGGCAAAAAAGGCCCTATCGAATGTTTCATCAGAACGCGAACCGAGGAAAAAGTAGGTGTTGTAAAAGCATAAAAGTGCCGGAGTGGAAGTAATACCGGGCCGCCCATCGCACTATAGCTAAACATAAGGTTAAATGGTCCAAAGAATACGCTTTCCATTTTCCGACGAATATAACTATCGGAGGATCGATTCGCTTAGAATGCGCGGCATAAAGGACAGTTTATCGCGCGCGACGACCTCCGCGTTCGCCGAATCGCGTTGACAAAATATAATATAATAACATAATATAATCATATAAAAATAAAAAAATAAAGAAATAAGCAATCTTAGCAATCAATTCAATATATAAAACCATTGCAAAATTATATCGACTCAGGTTTAACAAACAGAACACAACGGAACTTTTCATTGGATACACTCCTAAATATGGCACAGAAAGCTCATAAATCGGTCATTCTATTGTATAAACCGGACGCAAATCATACTAAGAATATACTTTAACGCCGTGCAGTGGCAACGAAACGTGCTTATACAAGTGATAGACAAACATACAGTTCTATTTAGGCCAATACAAAGAAACTTAAGCATTTCATCCAAACTTTACAACATCACCCTTTGCGTAAGCATTAAAAGTATGTTAATAGAAGCAACCAAATGTGAAATTAATGAAAATGAATTAATGAAAACAAAAATTGATCTAAAAATCAACTTAACATCTCTTCTTGTCTGGTGGCAGCAACAAATCTAAAACAATTTATTAGCACACTTGTAATTAGCCGGACGTTTGTCTGTAAATCGAAGTGATACGGCGGGGGCAGCCATACAACATGTCTAGTCATTATGGATGGTTTAGTTGAGGTCAGAAGATTAAACTATCAAAAAAGTTAACATACAATTAAAACTGCTAATCAATTTTCAATAATCAAAAAAAAATAATAAGAATTATATGTCATTGACAACAACATTGGAAATTGAACATAGTACGAGTTATAAAACGAAACAATATATGAAGTTTTCAATTGTAAGTCGCGATTATGTCACAAATGTCGATAAAATAAGGTGTTGAGCCAATGTGTCTTAATCAAACACAGAAAACGACGCAAAATTACTACAAAATGAAAAGGCTGAAAAGTTTTGTTCACAGCGGAAAATGATTTTTTCCAGATAATGCGATATAGTTATAATTCCAGCGTAGTTTAATACCCCCCCCGCTAACATTTAAATTTGTAAAAGTAAATACCCCGCAAGAATCACTTTGGAACTACTTTGGAACTACTTTGTATTATAAACTCTATCGACTTTTTAATATCACATATTTTTGATGATTTAAAAATCGTTGTGCAAATATTAATAATACTTTTTTTATGTTTAGTATTACTTCTATAAAATATTGTAATGGTGATAAAAATATATAATTATATAATTTCAGAACCCATTAAGATACGAATAGCAACTAGTCAAGATGATACAAGTTAGGTATAAGCTTGAAACATATTAGGCATAAAACAAAATGATTTGTACTTTTCTCTATTGCAAGGCGTAATTAAGTCGTAAAGATCAAGGAAACAACATGATCATTATTCCATCCGGTGTGTAGCAGGTAAATGGAAGCTGATCAGTCACTTAGACAAGAAGGGGAAACAGGTGTTCCTGTGAAGCTTTTGTGTATAGTTCAACATGTTTAACTGCCCCCCCCCCCCCATCCAAATGGGTACATTTTATACAACAGATGCTGAATATGTGTCTTTGACAACCATTTTAATATAAATTTGTTTTAACGACAATGTTCTTTGCATTCGTTGCTGACGAAATGATCTTTGGAGACTTGCATTTTTGTGATCCGAGAATTTAAACTACCAACTTAAACCCAATGTGCACCAATAGTCATTGTTATTGCACTTTGAATCACTATAACTATGTTTGTAAGTTTCTAAAATAAATAGTTAATAGTTTCGTATGATAAATTGGTAATAAATTTCATGTAGCAGGTGGTGACGACCGTTTCGACCAGTATGGGCTCATCAGATACATACACACATTCGGTGAGGGTGCACGAAGACATGCAACTAGTAACGAGGTGATGGTATTAACGTCTAGATGCTGTTAATACTCACACACATGCTTGCATAACTGATGCAACTTCAGCCAATGTATGTATGGTGATGTGATGAGCCCATAAAGGGAGAAACAGCCGTCATCCATCACCTGTTAAATTCGCTAATACATAATAATAATCTGAATAATAATGGCAACGACTTTAACTTTGTGACTCAATCACGAAATGAAAACTTTTTGACGTGCTATTTTAATTGCAACCAAACACGAATTTTGTTAATTTCATTTTATATCAGAGTTATTCCGAGAAAAAAATGTATAAAATACGTAGCAATATTCTCTGTGCGGTTTTGTGTTAAAAAGTTAAATATTTTCCAACTAGTTTTATAAATTACTATTAAGGGTGCACTACATCCTCAATAAAAAATGGTCTGGGGGTATTTCAACATCTTTTCTTGTTTGGTGGCAGTAGTAAAACTAAAACAATGACAAAAAATATTAATTTGTAATTTTTCTTCGAAAAACTTATCTATTTAGAATGGTTTAGACACATCTAGCGAAATTTGAATTAATTGGCAAAAAAATATGTCGATACATATAGAGAAAATAATTTAATTTTTTTAAGCTGGACAATATAATTTAAAAAAATAATGGGGGATGCCGAGGTCTCGGGATTCAAGGTCTTATTTGTCTTTCCTCTATAATAAAAAAAAAAATCGAGTGCACCTGTTGAGTTCTATTTCCGATTCATTAATTTCAGAATTTTGTAGAATTATCAAAGTTTTATCTACTACACTTTATATTTTTGTTTTAATGATTGTTTCTTATTGATGCTCATATTCTCTCGTACATTAGATCAAGGGACTTGGAAAACTTAAATAATTTAAGTTTACTGCACTGACTGTTACACAACCGTGGCGCCGTTGATTTTATATCCTTCAGATTTTTATACCTTGCGCTGGTGAAACAACACCCTTTCATTTAATAATTCACCAAAATTCCACGATTACGAAAAATCAGCTTATCGCAGGAGAAAAAGGCTTAAAATATTACCAGCGAAGTGTCACTCCGAGCTTGTGGAACAAGCTAATTATTTATAATTCGAAAAACGTATTTTTCCTCATAATGCCTCAAACTGTTTGCCCAACTGACGTTTTAATATGCAAATGGCGCCATTAAAAATGCACCGCATAGACGAAGAGGCGCGGTCACCTATTTACAAATTATTTTCGCGAACGCAATTTTCTAAAAAGCCATCATCATTATCGGCAATTAATCTTGATATTGTAACGAACGGACCGAGCACCCAATTAAACGTACAGACGACGACGCGGCCATCTATGAAATTAATTTCGCTCCGCGCTGTCGCTGCAAAAGACCCGCGAAAGCAGCCAATTAATACAAACAACGCGGCGACGCACGGGCGGAATCGCGGAAAAAACGCCAATAATAAGTACAACTCACGGCGGAACGGACGCCGCCGCTTCGAGCCAATAAATTATCTGAATTAAGTCGGAAACGTTGTATCGCATGTTGCGGCGTATTTAAACCGGCTGTAAATTTTATTCGTTGCGCTGATTTATTTGCAGGTGTGTGTGCATGTGTACAAACACACACACACACGCACGTACGGAACTCGCCGGTGTGTTATTTTAATGCGTTCGCGTTGTCCTTTTTCGTCCGAATCGAACGCGCGTCGGGCGTAAATGATGTGCGTTATTTCGGCGATTGAAAAATGTCGAATATTCGGGGGGGCTTGTTAACGCGTTGCCGATTGAAAATTTATGCGGCGTCGGACGATTTGATGGGCGGGCGCTTTCGCCGAAACTGTTTGAAATGCGCTACAAATTCGCGTCGATATCGCTCTAAATCTGCAGCGAAACGGACATCTGTTACGAACTGGGCGAGCGGTTTTTAAAATATTTTGTTGGGAAACGTTTTGACAGCACTGACGAATCCGCAAAGCTGGCAATTGCACGTGAACATTATTCCAAACTAGTAATCGACGCGAATGAATTGTACGAAGGGTTCTCGCAAAATACCACCGAAAAATTTATTTAGAGAAAAATGATTTGTATTGTCGGGTAATCAGTGATTAAACGAAACACTTCAATCAAAATGGAAAATCGTCGGGAAAAGAGATGTGAGAATAATTCTATGACAAGGAAGGATGGAAAGAAAGGAGAGATGATGATGGGAGGGAGGGGGAGAGAGACGCAGCACAATTCGAAAGAAAGTATAGCAAAGAGGCAAAATAAGTGGAAGAGGATTTTAAAGGATCGCCAATAAATAAAGCATAAATATTGAGCCTCAAAGATGATGAATTTGAGAGGGCGTCATTATTATCAATATGACTTGGAGGAATATGACAATGTTGAATGGCCTTTCTGATCACTAACGCATGTCCGGTGCTTAATTTTCAAGGCGAAATTTTCCTGGTCCATATCCTTGAATCATAAACGCCATTCTCTACACTATCGTCAAACGTCCTCTTTCTGAGTGGTTGTGAAAAATGTTCAGATCTCCGCCTCACTTATTTCATTGATTGCTTTCTAGTAGCTCCTTCGTTACATTTCTCCCTACTACGTCCAGATGGTGGTGGAATATATAGTGCTCGCTCAAGTAGCTTAAAAATACATACGAGCAAAATTTTCAATTAGAATATTTTTGAAAAACGCCATTACCTACCAACAA
Source organism: Geotrupes spiniger (assembly GCA_959613385.1). Taxonomy (NCBI): domain Eukaryota; kingdom Metazoa; phylum Arthropoda; class Insecta; order Coleoptera; family Geotrupidae; genus Geotrupes; species Geotrupes spiniger. Next base: position 40,290,968 of record OY390736.1, on the reverse strand, counting down.
ACCAACCCAACTTGAGTCAACCCAACCCAACCCAACCCATCACACTCATCAATTACTCTCGTGAAATATCTGCTTGGCTTCTGTTTATTCTCTAACCAAATGTTCACATCTATTTTTTTCAGATTGCTCCCAGCTCTTTCGTCTTCTTCTTGGGTTGCGGTTGGTGTCATTTATGAATATATATTTTGTTTAAATTTTCAGTTCGTTCATCACCTTCGTAATTATATCGCTCCATTAATGCAGAAAAATAACACCACCACACCCAAACCTCGTTCTTTTCACTCTCATCCAAACTTGCCTATTCAAGCAAAATTACTTACAATACCTTCTCACTCTTTTCTCTAGATCGTTTCGACCCAGAAGACCCACCTGCGAATGGCAAATGTGACTTTGCCGAGCAAGGGGTAGGATTGAAAAATTCAGAACCAGAATTCGACCCAAGTTCATTCCAAAAATGCATAAATTCCAACACTATACCTCAGCTCACCTCACTTAATAAAACAAAATGCAAGCCAATAAAACGCCCTTGCACTTTGCATCCAGTTGCAGAATCTAAATCTAAATAATATTTTGTTCATTTAGGTTCGTCCTGCATCCAGGATCAAATAGCTTTAAAGATTGTAAACCGACCCGAGGCGTTACAAGCAAATCAAAACAATACGTTGCTAAATTCAAAAACAACTCACGCAAATTTGTTGGGATTTCCTTTATTTTACCAATTATTGGTTGCTCTGAAAATTCAGAACCAACAGATTTACTTTTCGTGACAAAGCTGGTTCTTAATTTTTAGAACTATCTCGTGTCTCAAGCAAAATCAATAGAAATCAGATTCCACTAAACATAACTTTGACTTCGTTTATCAATCAAATCAGAGTTGATAGTAATTCGTGGCAGCTGATCCAAACATTTTCAGAACCAGCCCAGTTCAGTAAAATCTCTAGAATTGATCTAATCGATTTTATTTGATTGCTGTTGAATTTTCAGCACCAAAATAAAATAAATCAGATGCCAATCCAAAAGTTCTTACATTTGGCACTCTTACCAAATTACGAATCGACTTGATGTGGTAGTCGTGGGTTGGTCGTGAAAATTGGGCAACAATAAATGACAATGAAATCAAATTAATTTTGTAAAATTCAGAGCTAATTCGATCCAAATAAAATCAAACCAACGCTTAATCCGCATATAATCTAAAACTTGGATGGCTTCAGAAACTAAATCTTGACTGACATCTGGGATTCACTGTGACTCCTGATTCCTTGTGGTTTTCTATGAACTAAGATGTAGTTTTCGACCCTACTTCATACTATTATTACCAACCCAATCCAACGCAACTCAACCCAACTCAATCAAAAAAAAAATCATAATTCGTCATATTCGTCGTAATTTATGGACGATTTTATTCCTTTTTATATTTATTTCAGAGCAAAATGCAAATAAATGAAATGTCGTTCTTCATTTGAAATTTGCGTACGGAGATTTGTTAATAAAACTATTGTTTCGGACTTCCATTCATCTTCGTTGACTTTGAAAATAAAACCAAAATGAATTAATTAATTAGTGTTCGTAGGAACTTCAGTTTTAATTTTCGTGAAGGCGACAACAAGTTATCGCAGTTATCGATTCGTTGCATTTTTAATAGTAATTGTAATTTTAATTTTTATTAGTATCGACTTAAATAAATACGAATGGGGTCGGTGCTAAACAACGTTATTTAAATTCGAATGCGAGAGAAGCACATAAATTGACAACAATGAAGGAAAACAACAAAACACATCGAAACAAAGAAAATATCTTTAACAGATAAAACCCAACCGAACCCAACCGACAAGTCAAACAAACTTAAAATTAAAATCATGAAAATTGTTGAAAAATCAAATCGATGAAAATTTGAAAACAAACATTGAAGGATGTTAACCAAATTACAAACAAAACGACATAAAACAATAAAGCAAAGAATACAATCAATAAAAAGAAAGGAAAAAAATTACATAAAACACAAGACGAACAACAACAAAAATGACCAAAATTATAACAGTAAACTAGGCCCAACCCAACCCAATACAACCTAACACAACCCAACACAACCCTACCCTACCCTTTGTTCCCACATTGTTTTCATATTACACACACTATATAATACTTCCGATTATGAGTAACTCGTACTCAATCTCTTTGCCCTTTTTCTGAATCTCATCGTTTTCTTATCTTAAACTTTCACGGTTTTCATTTTCAATTATTAAATCGTTTGATGTCTGCACCAGAGACATCGCTTCGCACAAGAGCAAGATTGAAATGTGAATATTTCGACTGTATAAATACTTGTAACCACCAAATTTGGATTGACATCTACTACATCAAAACCATTCAGTAAGTGAAAATAAATTTCAGCGAATGTATAAATGTATAAAGATGATGACAGCTGTTTCGCCGTCTATGGGCTCATCAGATCACCACATATATACTCGCTGAAGTTGCATTAGGTCAGGCAAACATGAGTGATAATCGGAAGTCTTTTCGACCAACTAAGCTGATTAACTTAACCAAAATGATTAAAATAAGACAATAATTAAAGAAGCAACATCGTCAAATTTTAACATAATTGAGACCAAGAAAACAAAGCATGGAATTGATAAATAAAGCTCAGAATAAAAATTAATAATAAATAAAATAAGCAAAACACAAAAGTCGTACAAATGTTAAAAATGGATTGAGGAGGGTTGGGTTGGGTTGGGTTGGGTTGGGTTGGGTTGGGTTGGGTTGGGTTGGGTTGGGTTGAGTTGAGTTGGGTTGCCTTTAAACATTACAATGTCGTATGTGAAAAATAGACCAAGGATATGTGGAGATCGAGTCGAAATGAATCACAAAGCGAATCTGGAAGGGACCCAGGGCCTATCCAACTTAAAAAAGCAAAGTCATGCATGGACATAATTCAAACAGAGCAGAAAATTTCAATATAAGACCAATCCCGAAACAAAAACAGCAACACAATATTGAATGCAACAAAAAGAAAACGGGAAGCAAAACCAAAAATGTGCGAAAATATCGCAAGATGAAACTATAAATAACAAGTCAAGAAAAATGAAGACCTAATTTAATCCAAGTTAATGGTAAATTAAGTAAATTAAAAAAATACCACCATGATAACCTTGTTTTAATATTCAATTAATTCACAATTTACAGCATGGAAGCGCATTCACTGAAGTTTATAATAGTTGGTGGCGTATGCCACGTGGCCCAATCCAGGCCCGTTTGTTACAAATTTACTTAGCAAACATTTGCTTTAGTAAGAACTTAATAATTTATGCGCGTCCGTGCAAAGCTCAATAAAGAACGCGAGCGAAAAATCACCCGATTGAAAATTTTCATTAAATATTTTGCGCCCATCTGCATTCACGATCGCAAATAATCACATCCTTATCGTCCAATTACATTTACGACTTGATTCGAAAAACATCGATTATCGTAATGCCCAGGTAAGGAGCTTTGGCCGCCCCGCCAAAGACACAAAAGCACTCGGCTTTCCGGCAAATCCGCGCAATAAATAACATTCATTATATTCAAAAGACGGGGGGGCCGACGGGCATACAACATCCACCGAGTAAATCCAATTATCGTGCTCGGTTTTCGGGGGACCGGCGCGCCCCGTCGATCCCCCGACGCGACCGCGAGATTCAATCGCATCTGGAAATTATGGCATTAGCAGCGACGGGCGCGAGCTAAAAATGCGGCGAAAATGCCGACGACGTCGTCGTCGTCGCCACCGGATCGACCCGGGAGACGAAAAATATACGTTTCGATGGAGTGCACGGTCTTTATTCTCGAATGACACGTACGGGACGCGTCATTTTCCTCGGCCGCCGACGCGAGCGTCTTCGGATGCACTGCGGTAATTATGAGCGGAAAGAATGTTGCGGAACTCTAATTTATAAATAAGAGAAATGCGGGTCGTGTATTTCCTTGTCGTCCATTTGAAATGAAAAATGCAAATGAATTTTTAATGTCGGGGATATGCGACGATGAAAAATGAATGTTGAAGTTAAAACAGATGCAAATGTATACGGGAAGTATGGCCACGATATGGATTTTTCTTAAAGGCGATTGTTCGCAATTGTTCGCGTTGTAAAACTTCAGATTTGCGGGCGAAATTTGAATTTCTGTTGCGGTAATTGTTCATTTTTGAGAGCGAAGCGTAAGTTTTACTAACCAATTTCGACGCTGTGATCTATTTAAAAAATCACATTACAAGAGATGTCTTAAATAGATTAAAAATCGTGAACTTATTATCTTATTTGGTGAATATAATATAAACGGTGCAAGGGAAATCAGTACTCGAATTTCTTGTGCTAATAAAACTCAATTACAATGAGCCAGAAAGATCAGGAGAAACAATTTTCTATGTGATGTGTGAGGATGTAATATGGAAAGTGACCATCGCTTGGTTGAAATCAAACTGAAACTAGAAACGAAAACCAAAACCAATGAGTACAAAACTTGGAAAAGTTGGAATACCAAAAAAACGAAAATTACAAATTACAAGAACTAACTGGAAATAGAAAGAAAAATACGAAGAGGCACACAAGAAATAAAAAAATATGGATCTCCGCAACCTGTGGAATTACTTAAAAAAACTAGTTAAGAATAACTGCAAAAGTTTGTAGAGTCAGCAAAAGTACAAACAGAAAGAAACAAACGTCATGGTGGAACTGTGCAATTAAAGAGGAGGCCAAAAAGAAAACACCATGGAAAACTTTTTTGGGGGAAACAAAGATAAAACAGTGTACGAAATGTATAAAAAAACAAGAGAGAGAAAGTGAAACAAAACGGTAAAAGACGGAAAAGGGCGGTCATGGCAAGAATTTTGTAAGAAAATGGAACGAAACGCCCGAAGAAACTCACCAACACAAAGTACAAGGAAGGAAACACTATCTCAAATGGATCAGAAATACTAGTCAGATGGAGACAGTATTATATAAACCTGTTGGTCATAAAAAATAAAAAACTACTCAAAGGACTAGAGGGCTAGGAAGACCAACCAACCAAGAACAAAATAAGGACAAAGAAAAAGAAAACCTAGAACAGGAAGAAGCATGATAAAAATCGGAGAAGTAGAGGAGGGGGCCAAAAAATTAAAAATAAAAAGGGCATCGAGGATTGACGATATAAGCCCGGAAATGATAAAATATTTGGGAAAAGAAGGAATCAACTCATACACAAAATGATGTATATGGTGTGGAATACCCTGGAGATCTTTCAGGGTAGGAAGAGAGCACTAGTGAAAATAGTGAACACAACCAGAAAAATATATACATGTGCAATAGTTTTGGAGAAAGCCTTCGGCACTGTACATAGAGAAGACATATGGAGGGTGTTAATACAAAGAGGAATAAATGACTAATCATTGAAATGATAAGAATCGGAAGAAATATGACAAAAACGTTTAAACGAGAGACAATTGACTGGTGGAAGAAGGGGGATAGGTAGTTTGAGGACCATATGGGCTGAAATTAGCAGAATACTGGCAGGGAAGACACAGTACATGAGGAGAACAACCTCTACATCTTTGGTGTAAGAGGGCTCGGGATAAGTAAGTGTAAGAGGGCTCGGGATAAGTAAGTAAGTTACAATGAGATAATATATTTGATAAAAAAATTTCGAAGAAATTAAAAAATTATATCAACATTAAAACCTTCAACATCTAAGTGGTCATCATCAGAATCAAAAGGTATCATACTAATAAATGTAAATAAACAGTGCTGAGAATTAATTAACTTCGTTTAATTCTAAAACTTCGGCAAATGATCGACCCTTGAAACTGAATAGTACTTGATGGGTGCTATTATTTGTCACCAAAAATAAGTCACTAGTCTTCGTTACATCTTGAATTTTGGAAATATAATTTATATGGATTAAGTTGATAATATGCTTCGTCAAATATACTTTAGGAATACTTGTGTTAGTTGGTTTATTTCGTAACAAATTTCAACGATGAATCAATTTTCGAACTGGATTGTCTGTTAGTCTCAACGTACACACCACTGATGAAACGATCAAAGAAAATCTTGGCATTTTGATTGAAGTTTATGTTGCGGCTAAATATTTTTTTTGCACGACGTACGTCATTTGGCTCACATGCGCGATTATTTCATGTTCATTCGCTATTTATTTTTTTGAATTTTGAATTCGAATCACAAAATTGGAATCTTTGTGAGGGCGTAATTGTTCCTGATTACAAAATATAAATAATGGCACTTGTTCTTTTGTATTTTATTAAATAATCATTAAAAAGTAAATATAATATTTAACTGTATTTTAATCACCATTATTTAATTTTTGTAATTCGGACACAGTAATGCAATTGAAACCAACCCAATCCAACCAAACCCAACCCAATCCAACCCAACCCAACCCAACCCAACCCAACCCCACCCAACACATTGCAGCGTTTTTGATTAGTACGCATACACAACATATTTATTGAATCTTGCAAAAGTTGCATTATTAATTCCTAGCTTGCAAGTTTCATGTTTCATATTTGGTTTTATAGCGGTGATATTCCTGGTTTCAAGTATTGCCAGCGACGTCTGAACTCAATGAGTTAAATTACCACGGCCGTGATTAACGGAGACACGTAACTACTTCACCGTATGTAGGTCGTACTATCGCATATTGCAAATGCTAAGCAATGTCAAACTAAATATGACCGTATAAGGTCTTGTGATACAGTACAAAATCTTTACATCAGCACCGATATTGCATTGACACTGAATCGTATATACGTAAAAATGTACGGCCTTGCTAGATAAGCAAATTGTAATATAACCGACCACTGATAAAGGCCATCGTATTTCATGAATAATTACCAAAGAAATAAAAGCAGAAACACTTACATATTTCAAGCAGCGTCCGTTGTCGATGACGAGACTTCGAATTCTAAAACAAAAAAGTCTATAAATACCTCGGTCGAAAATTTCAAAAAACAAAAATAAGTAAGCAATGTAATCGAAAAATTGCAATTTGTTTCAAGATTTAACTGCTTCGACGGTTTTAATGATGAAACTACGTTTGCAACCTTCAAACCTGTCAAACCTTCAAACCTAGCCTTCCTGTCAAAAGACAGGAATGCTAAAATTTTTGAATTGCAAGAAAAAATTAATTCTGAAATCATTGGTGAAATTTTGGAAAAATTGTAAAAGATGCTAGAGGTATTAAATTTATAAAATGTTTAAATATTAGAAAATGTAAAAAATATAAAAATTTGCGTCAGTTTATAAATCTCTGACACAAATTCATCTTTTAACAAATTCTATCAATTTTTATAATAGCACCTGAAAACTTGAAACTCTGTAAAAGTTTACGTCAGTGGTCGACTTTTATATTACGTTGGCTTTTATAAACCTCTGATCTTAAGACGAACCCCACACGGCGTTCGTCATTTTATAATAGCACCCGAAAGCTTTCAACGGATCGTAAAAGCTTCAGTTGGTTTTTATCAACCTCTGACAAGTTGTTCGATATTGTGACACACTACAGCAACCCAACATTGCGTTCATCATCTTCTAATAGCACCTGAAAGCTTTCGACAGCTTATAAAATTTTGTCAGTTTATATTGGCTTTCATCAGACTTTGACAAGCTGCTGCATCTTGTAACGAACTTTTATCCCTTAATATATTCGTCGTCATATAATAGCACCTAAAACTTTGGAAAACTTTGTAAAAGCTTATGTCAGTTGGTCGCATTTTATACTAAATTGGCTTTTATAAGCCTTGCATCTTGTGACACACCCTACCCTATCAACACCACACAGCGTTCGTCATCTTCTAATAGCTCCTGGTAGGTTTCGACACCTTGTAAAAGCTTTGTCAGTTGTTTTTCATCAACCTCTAATAAGTTGCTTGATATTGTGACAAATTACATCAACCCAACACTACGTTTCTCAGTTAGTTTTTATCAACCTCTGTGACGAATTCCACCAACTCAACATTGTTGGCTATATCAATTGATCGTTTTTCCAAAATCCAATTCAACAAAGTTCAAGAGAAAGTTGGATAAAATTTAAATCTTATAGCTTCTAGTGCTATAAGAAATTGTAATAAAAATGTTTTTTTTTCAATTAAACACTCGGCTTCTCCAATGAAAGCTTCTTTGTATCTTTTTATAAAATCTTCATCTCCATTGATGATTTTTCACATCTGGTGGAGTCTTCTTTATCGAGTGGTGTAAGGAACAGTGATACAGACAATTTTCCCTCCATTATTCTACAAAATGAGCTGTTTCACTGCATCTTATTTTAATCCACTTGTTGACGGTTCAATGTTCCACTACTTTCTACTTTATGCAATGGTGTAAGGAACTGAAGAACTGAAGTAGAATCCATTTCTCAATTATTTCGACGCACTCCCTTTTCCAATTCAACAGCGTGGGGTTGGGCTGGGTTTGTTTGGATTGGGTTGGTGTACCGATTTTCTCCTACACTCCAAAGTAAGATTATTTCATTCATGGTACATGAATCAAAATAATCAACGAATAATTATCAACTTCCCTCGACTTAAATTTCACACCTTGCATTTCTGACTTCGTATCAAAATAAGCGCAACGTAAGTAATCCGTATTTTCCTCTTACGTTACTTATCAGCGCAATACCTCAGCTGTTAATACCACTCAAACGGCAAACGTGCACGCTCGTAGATTTTTAATGCGACTTTACGCGCCTTACAAATAAGCGATAAATTTTTAATCTTGTCCCGTTGCCACCAACGCAACGCGTTATTTATTGCGCGATTATTCCACACAAATAATCGTGACAACTGTACAGCGCAGGGCATTAATAATTTCGCTATTTTCCGCGGCACTATTCTATATATTTTGCGTCGTCGCAGCACGTACCGTTCTATATATACGACCTGGGGAGAAAATAGTTTCTTGATAATTCGCCGAAACGGCCAAAATTATTCGCGGAGGCTAATCCATAAACTGGGCGATTTATTCGACGGCGAGGATTGGACAAGTGTTGAAGATTGCGTTAGATCGACGTTGGCAGTAACTGCGGATGAAAATTTGGTTGCGGAATTGAGTTAGTTGCAGCTGGTGGAGACACTTGGGTTATTTAAAAACGAGCTGTAAAATTGCCAAGAACGAAACAGAAAATGTTTGTAATTACATATTTCAGTGACATTGTGTGCAATTTATGACGCAGTAACTGTCATTTGCGTTGGTTATTAAACCGGAATTGCCCGGGAATTAAAAATGCATAAACGAAATCGAATAACATTTGTCACGTTATCTACGTGTGGCGGCGCACATCGGAATGGTCAATACATACAAACGCACTCTGTTTGTTTCAGTCGACGTAAATAATTATAAGTGATATGTTTTGTAAATAAGTCATAAACTAAGTGGATTGGGAAAAAATCGTAGGAGGATAAAATGCAATCAATGCGACCAGGAGATTTCTTGTTAAAATTTAGGTACTTGTATTTACGCTTCACTTTATGTTTGACGTTCATGCAACGTTACTTGTCAATTTTGTTTCAAATACGCCATTGACTAGCAATGTTTTTATTAAATATTTTTCTAAACGACGTAAAGCGTATAGCGGGCAAAATGACGACTTTTGACATATTTTCTCCTCTATTGTGTATGTGATTTTCATTGGGTATAAAGGACATTTTATATGCAAATTTACACAGTCCGAGTTTCGTAATTTTATTCGAACAGTATTTTTAATATCGTTTAGAGTACACAATCTTCTTGGTGATCACTTAGAACTGTGTATTTTTCCCCCGATAAAAACTAAAATGATGAGTCGACTTGTTTCCGGCAAATTTACGACCACAGTCCGATCCTGCGGCGTGCGGAATGGCTTCTTAGTAAATTTAAACGATCCAGTCGTCCGATGTTTTCGTACCTTACGGTCGGAAGTGGGTGTTTCGCACGCGATGCCCCGGCCGTGCGGGCGCGCGGGGGCGGGCGCCCGGGGATTCCGACGGCGACGCTGCCGGGCGGAGGGGCTCGGAATTTCGCCCGAGGTAATTATTATGCACATCCTCGCGTGCGGCCCGGCCCGCGGAACCCTAAGGAAGTTGTACGGCGATATGTACGGCACCAGAAAAGATAGCCCATCGTGTAGGGGGGCTTGTTCGAGGTGTCTTATCGGCGAACGTCCGTTCGAAAAATCTATGGGGGCGCGCTCGCGTCGGGAGATATGTTTGTTTAATGGACACGTGCTGCGTCTAATTTATTCGCCGTGTAAATAAGCCGAAACGGCGCTCCGGACGGCGATGATGCATTCGCCCGGTTCACGAACGTCCGTAAACTGGGTATCGACCGTTCGATAAGCCCTCAGGTACTCGTATATTCCGAACTTGTTCGGCTTTACAATGTCTTTGCCCCGCGTCGAATGAGTCGGTCTCGTAAATCCTGTCCCCCACATTGTGATACGAAAGTTGTGGCGGAGCGTTGGTCTTTATCGAACGTCGTTATTTTCGCAGAATGTTGATTTCGTCAATATGGCCATGATAATGCTATAAGTGGTACTTTGTCCAAATATGCGGCATTTGATATACATCGCCACATGAATATATTGAAGGTGTCGTAAATCCATTGGATGTTTATCGTTTGGTCTTATTGGAAATTTATTTATTTACATTGCTCGTATTGTACTTGGGTATATTTATTGTATTCGGAATGTTTGCAAACACGACGGAAATAATCACGATGCGCTTAATTATCTTATTTCGTTGTTTAACACTTTGATTTACGTTACGATTTATGTCGATATGTCCGGTAAATATGTTGTATGCTTTCACAAAAGATACTCCCAACGATATTGCAGTAGTTGGGTCCAAATGATCCACGGTGTAGTCGGTCGAACGTTGAAAAAGATGTCTCATAATCGGATAGAATGTTATGTGAATGTTATTTTCGATCAACTGTTTGAAAGGTGCACTAGTACCTAGATTTATTGACACAACATGAATTGAATATTTTAAATTATATAAATTTTATCGCATTTCATACTTTACAATTGTTTATATCGTTTGAAGCATAGTTTGTTTTCAATGTGATTACGCTAGGGTCGTGCATATTTGACGGTTTAAATTCGTTTGAAAACGTTATAATATTTTAATTATTTTAATCCGATTTGAAATTTACATACATTTAAATAACGTTTTGTATATTACATTTTACAAATTTCTAAAACTAGTGTAGATGAAGCTATTAGCGTCATTATGAATTATGTGAAATCGCTTCAATGTAAAAATAACAGGGAATTCTTTATGTGTATCTATTAAATTAAATTATTTGTTGTATGCCAGTTATCCTGCCAGGAATCTATAATTGAATGTCATCGTCGTAAAGGTGATATTTGCAATAATTTAGAATACCATGCATGTCAAACATAAAAAGAAAAAACGGGAAAGGTCCTGAGATTGTACCTTGAGGAACGCCACTTTTGGTCCGCATGTGGTCTGTGAGAGTTTCATTCAAATTTACTTTTTGAAAACGACATTGGACACAATCTTTAAACCACGAATTAATATTTTTAGAGAAGCCTAAATACTAGTTTTGCAAACAATAATTCAAAATTTACTGCGTCGAAAGCTTTGCTCTAGTCCAGCAGGATAATGAACGTAATAAAGAACTGATCCGTTGAAATGGTTGTCATTAAGTATATTTAACAACGGCGATTATGTACTGTGCCGTTGTCTGAGTCGTGAATTGAAATAAGGGAATAATTGAGGTACCATCCACATATTTTTTCATTTGATTACCAACAACTTTGTTCAATTAATTTCGACAGACAGGACAGCACACTGATCGAACTTTTTTTTCGATCCTTCATATCAAGATTGTTTAGATGTTTTCAGAAAGTGGAATTTGACGTAGTTTGCGAACTATGTTTTTTTTGCCTTTTGAAGGAAGTTGTCGTAAACTTTCTGAGGGATATGTAACATTCCCAATCTTCTGGTAATCAAGACTTTCGTTATCTCACCTTAGAATGATTTATTAATTTTATTAGGCATTTCAGAATATTACTACGTAAATATAGGAATTCTTGCCCCAGCAATAACAGATGATGGGAAAGTTTTTAACTAGTAAAATAAAACTAATTTTCATCTACATTATCATAAACAAAAAAAAAATGAGAACCGAAGCATCGGTAGATCCAAATCAAATTCCACATACATAATGTTCCCGAATTCACAAAATATATGGTAAGGTTCCTGAACTCTCCACCAAATCACAGTTAGCAGTCAAAAATGGATCAATCAAAGTTGCTGTCTTCTCCGTTAGCTGAGTTGGTTGATCAATAAGTTGAATGAAATTTAAAATATATATAGTTATATAATTGGTAATTGTCATCAACTATTCACAAATGAATATTGTAAACACAACAACAATAAATCTGTTCAGTAAATAAAAAAAAATCATCGAATTGTGATGGTCTGTAAACTACGTCAACAATAAATCGTCAAAGTCTTCAAGTGAACATTTAACCACAACTGCTCAATATCATTGCTGACTGCAATAGATGATAACCAACGCCGTCCTCACATATTTATTTGCCTTTTCTAAAAAAAATGACCACATTAACATTCAAATAATTACAACTAAAATCCTCATTAAGTCACGGCTTGGAGAGAGCAAGGAATTTTGGGCGCAAAGGGTTTTCCCAGCTGAAGAAAAACAGGTCATCAAGGTCGTGAAAATAAGAAATTCAATTTATCTGTTGGTAATATTAGTTAGAATGGCGAAAAAAATTGTTTGGTTTGGTTGGGTTGGGTATATGATACACATTTCCTCCACACTGTTGATATGGATTTTGTGCTGTAATATGTCGGTTGTTTTATTTTCCGTAATAATGGACAATTAATTTTCATTGTCGTCATTTTCAACTTTTTTTTTTAATGTTTTTCGAAAAATGCACTATAAGTAAGTATAAGAAAGTTCAGTGCGGACCAGTTCATGCATTCGATAGTAAACATGTTTTACTTAAATAAATGATTAACGATTTAAAAATAGTTAGTTTACCCACTTACGTAGCAAATTAAACATTCTTTCACATCATGTTCAATTTGCCAGTTTATTGCGTGTTGCTGAAGATCTCCAAGATAGAGCAGCTTTTCTATAGTTCGCTGCATTTTTGTTCGAGAAAATATTGCGATGAAAAGCATTCTTGTATTCTTATTATTATCAACATCTTAAAAAAATTAAGCCGCACCATAAAAATGCGGGTTGTTTATTTGTTTGGCAAATGTTTAATTAAATATTACTGGGGTAAACAAAGTTGCTAAACCTGATTAATTCTCCTCACGTGTGGCGTAAAGTGAGTGACGGTATACACGTTGGAGCAAAATTTTATTGAATAGTGAACTTTTAATAGTTATACTGAATCGGACTCTTTTGATAATGAACTAGATATGGTACAAAAGAGGTAACTAAGGTAAAAAACGTCAGTTTGGAAAACTGCAACAACTAAATGGGCAAATTTTTACTCATAAATAAATACATTTCTGTCAGAAATGGAGTTGTTTCGTGCTACTCACTTGAGTAATGGGGGCATTTAGAGTGATTGCAGTACGAAATTCGATATTAACATAAATTGCACTCGCTCTACCGCAATGAAACGAGAATAATAGTAATTTGTTAGGTGTTCCTAAATAGTTTGGAGCAGCATGATTGAAATTTCTTAACCAATAATACGGAAATTGGGGAATACTTCCTGAACCACTTACCAATTCGTAGATAGTGGTGTTTACTATTCGAGGCGTAGTGACGATGATTTTAAATGTTCCTCGTTGTGAGTTACGTATGACGTATGTTCGTTGCCATCGTCATGTCCACAGAAAAGTTCTATTGTGTACAAATATATACCGACAACTCACCGAACATGTTATTCGACATAATGTTAATCTTTGCAATGTTTACCAATATCGTTTACCCATTCGCTGTCCCAACTATTATTTTTTTTGTCTAAGGCGATTTCAATGTGATTTCATTTGGAAGACATCCCTACAGTTATGTCTGTAATTGCAATTCTACTTATTCTATGATTTGTTACGGTTGCATTAAGTAATAATAACTATGACAACATTTAGAGACGTCCTGGGCAGTTGCATGTCATAGAAAAGGACAATAACTGCTGAAACATGATTGGCGTCGAACATTTCGCAAAATGCCAAGAGTTTCAACGCCAAACAGCCTCCGCCAATGAATCGCAACGACCGTTGACAATCCGTTACCGACCAATGGCCACCGGGACGAAATATTTATAGTTTCCCGTCATTTGCGTAACGTTTACGTGGATATTTCGACACCGGTGATAAACGACGGGCCATAAAAATAAATGCGCGCCATTATAATCAGGTCGCATTCCGAAAGGAAGCGGGCTCGCGCGTACTCGTAAAGGGGTCACCACCACGTGAGAAAAAAATCATAATACGTTCGGCGAAGGTGCATGAGTAACGCGGGCCGAAATAGCCGGCGCACAGAAGAATGACTCAGCCGAGTGATACACGTTGAGAGTTGGAGTGCGTCCAGTAATAAAATCAGCTTGTTTGTAACCGAAAATAAACACGAATATTAATAACGGACGCTAATGAATTGCATAACGCACACCTGGAATCCACCGCGAGGCTTAACCGACGACTCCTGCGCTAAAAATAGTCGGCGGTTTCCAATTTGTAGAGCGGATCGCCCGCTTTGAAATTAACGCGGTTTTTCAAGTTAATGGCTCGTTGGACGCCTTTGTACGCTGACAGGATTCAATCAGCGGGTTGTAGCGATAAAAAAATATATTTAGGCGAAATCCAAGGAACTGACGACTGCCATCGTAATTAATCCGGTTGACGTCATTTTTATTTACGATTGAATTTGTTTAAATGGGTTACGGTTGCGGATCTGGTTTATTTCTTAGGCTTAGAGCAGGTTGTGAATTAGTTTTACCAATAAGTCCCAATAAACATATAAGGGACGCTATTAGTCAACTGTACTGTTTGAATGATTTTTTTTTAACTGGTTTCGACGTTGCTTTATTTTATCACAACAAACACAAATACATTGGCATATGAAGATAGCTGATAAATCTTTCCCCTCATAACATAGCAAAATCGAGGATAGCTACTGCAGGCAACGTGTGACCTGGCGGGCCCCCGAAAGGGGCCCTGTAGTGAACTCTATCGTATAAGTGGAAATGATGCATTGTTACTAATGCTACAATGTACGTGTTAACTACTTGACAGCTTTCTATCAATGAATGGGTACAGGACTATCGTGCGCCTCTGGAACTTTGTAGCGAAGATGATATCGAATGATAAACGATGACTTAACAATTATTCTGCAAACCTTTGATTAGTACCCAACAAATAATTCTTAAGGGGGGATCCTGCTTTAGGAGGCCTTAAAATAGCATTTTGGGGGAATTTTTTTAGGGCAGAAAAAAATGAGCAAGTCTAGTGAACTTTTTAGAGCATTTTATTGCATGTTTGAGCATTAAAAAAAAATATGTCGAGAGAAAAATATTTAAACGGAACCGATTTTTATGCACATTTGTGCAACACCTTTCAATTGCAATTTACAATCGGTGGGAAAGATGTAGCCCGTAATTTTTGTCTGAAACAAAAAAAACCAAAGAAAATGGTAATTCTCATATATTTTCTTCTATGTGAACTAAAAAAAACCCAAAATTTTGAAATTCAACATTTTTCTCAGGTTTGAAAATAAATGTGCTCTTTGCAGGAAGAGAAAATCATTTCACTTGGTAAAAAAGTTGTTTAGAATTTTTTTTTCATTAATGTTTTTAGTTCAAATAGAATAGAATGCTACTGAAGCCAACAAAAGTTTTGTTTCGTTTTGATTGCTTGTCTAGTTTTCTCGCAATCACGCCCACCAGTTTAGAAAAATCGTAAAAACGAAAACTCGAGAAAACGCGCTCTAAAGTTTATGATCAGGAAAAATGTTAATTTTCGATTACTTACGGAATATCTCGTTATAATCTTACTATAGCTCTTACGAACTCAAAATATTATTGTTTCGAACGACCGATTGAACTTTTTTCAGTACATAGTTCGGTGTTATGTTACTGCGGGGATGGGCGCGCGTTTCGTTTGTCCGATCGTTCATGCGTTCGTATATTTTTTGCTCGACACCTCACTGTGTTTAGTGCTGTATCTTTCAAAATATTGCGAATTAGCCGCTATAACTTTTTATACATATTCTTAGATATCTTAGGCATAGATTTGAGCAATAAAAAACAAATCGATTTTTTGAGCCTTCTAAAAGCAGGATCCCCCCTTAACTGACTCAACAACGATAAAAAAAACATCCACCACAGCTTACTCCTCGCCACATTGTGACTGCGACTGTCATCTCTTTTCGCCCAAACGTCGCAAACGCAAAGTAATGAATCACGCCCCCCTTCAAAACGCGACGCATAATTAAATTCGAGTACATTTACCACAACACATTAAACATTTTCTTATTTGCGGACGCGCAGTCGGCGCGTTCATTGTCAACATGTGTTCGCTTTAAATTGCGCCCATCGTTCACGCGGACGTCCGTTTCGTAAGAGCGCGCGGGACGCGAACGCGAAATAGTTTTCGTTGGGCGGGTGCTGCGGTGCCAAAATTGAGCGGCGATCGCCGTCGGCCAGCGCGCGCCCGCGACCGGCGCGGCGCGGAAAAAAAAACAACGCGAAGCGAAAGAATTCGCCGTTCGAAAATATTCGGCGCGCCCGTAAATCACGCCGGCCCCGACGCGAAAATTAGAATTTATTTCGCGGCCGGTAATTCCGTGTATTACTCATTTTTTGCGCGGCGCGTTTTTGTTAAAGTTGATTTATGCGGGCGTTTTATTAGGTTTTCTTAAACGGTAGGGACTGCGACGGGCTGTTGTATTAATTTTGGGGGGGCCGGAATGGGTCGCTTTGTTTGAGGGTATTAACGTAGGTACAATCTGTTTAAAAAAAAAACAAAAACGAGGATTTTTAGACGATGACTGAGTGCGGTCAGAAATGAAGACTCTCTTCCACTGCCGCTAAACATACATCGTTCCATTTCATTCCGGCTCTTACCAAGTAACGACACAGATCCAGTTTTTTTTTTCGGCAGAGTTTTTACAATAAATAATAATTCAATGGTATTTTTCAACCGCGTTTTTACAATAAAATCTTTCACATACATTACTTCACCGCATATTCAATTTAAGGGTGATTCTTTGTTTATCGAACACCTCGTTTATTTTCAACACTAAACATTTAATTTAAACCGAAAAGAGATGCCAAGAGGAGCCAAATTCAACTATGGCGCTTGCCTATAACGTATTAATGACAACATACAAACTTATTAAGAATAGACTTTGCTAAAACTCTCATTTTTTGCCTAGGATCGATATATTCGATATTAAAAATAATTTACAAACTTGTTGGGAACTAAATTTTCTGTATCTCTGATGTCGGCCTTTTTTGTAGGATCGACATTTTTGGACGCTGACGCTTACGGCAAAGGGTACGAGGGATGTAAGTAAATCGTTTCTGGAACTGTACGATTTTTACAATGAAAAAAAATGACGTTTCAGACGTTTAGGCTATAGTCCTGTCAAGTTTTGCTCTGATCCTTCCCCGTAAACATCGATGTCTTCGTTCCTAAGCTCAGGAAGGTCAGTGGTGATTCGTTCTGACGATAAATTTCGGACGACATCTTTATGTATTTTTGGCAAACCATAGATCTAATGAGCTATTGAATTATGGACGATTTATAAACATTTTTATCAATGTAACTTTTTCTACATCATAAGTTCAGGAATATTTTTTATAAGTAATAGCTTTCGTCAGGATCACAATGACGTTACCTTTATCAGCTTTGAACACGAAAATGTCAGAATTTTGTTTGAAAAAACCATCGCAGGATTTGCATAACACCTCTAATTAGCCTTTTTGATCTATTTAACTTACGTATATAATTATTGACGAGGTACGCAGCCTCAGCTCTACAACAATATATTATATTTAGTTACAAGACATGAGTTGAAACGACTTTTTCACACGTTTACAAACTTAATCCAATTTAACGCTGGTATGATTGTTTGAACTTTACTCTGTTGAGTTCGTCCAATTATGTCCCACTGACTTGTCCTCGGTTACTTGTATGTTCAACTCAATCCAACTAATCTCCAACTTTGCGTATGATTTACGAAAATGGTCGGTTACATGCCAAAAATACAATAGAGCAATGCCCGAAGGTTGGCTTTGTAATAAATACACAATGGATCTCCATTTTCGTTCTTAAGTAGGGGTAGAAACTCTGGTATCGGTAGTTTTGCTTGCCGGAAGGTCGCGCTGGCTAAGAAAAACGTGCATGATTTTTTTTGGGGGAGTTACTATTTAATCTTAGCCTAAATAGACTTCTAGGAACAGTTGTACAATTTAGAGAAATTTGCTTCAAAACAGATCACTGTCATAAAATTTTCGGTTTTCTATGTTAAGTCGTCAACTAATAGACAAATGTGAAAACTTAGTAAGGATTCTTGTGCTTAATCTCTTAAAATAATGTAAAATGAATATGACATGATTTTGTTGCAATATTCGCCAAATATGCGGAAAAATTTATTACATTAGTACAGCATCGTCAATGCTTTTCATAAATTTGAACTGATACAAATATTAACTAATAATAATAACAGAAATGACAGTCGATATATCTATTTATAACCATTGGCTTTTGTAAAGAAAAATAATGGGAGCAAAGCTGTACTACAGATAGAGCGTCATAGAGACAGATGTTACAGGAGGCCAAGGCCCAAGGAGGGCTGTAGTGCCACAAGAAGAAAGCTATACCATGATCCGTACAATTATTTAGTAGTACTTACTATGTCTGAGCGGTGCAAGGAATAGAAAATAAAACTTATTGACAAAAATCTGTTTAAACGCAATAACTTAAAGGAACACTAACTTAAAGGAACACACGACGACCGACAACCAGTAAAATTTTGTTAATTTTCGCGACGTTACCACCTCAAATTCAAAAGTTGAAATAGTTTACAGTTTTCGTTTCGTTTCTTCTTCTCAATTTATATAAATGGCTTCTTTATCTCTTTTCATTTGGGAAGGGTAGTGATTGTTATTTTTCTTTAAATTGATTTGTTCATTTGATTGACAAATGTTATGTGATGAACGACTGTCGAAGTGGGTAAAATTCAGTTACAATTAAACCTTGATACATAACAAGTGGAATGCAAATTGGCCAACGCTTGGTTCTAATTTCTTTTCCACGAACAATGGGTGAACAGAATGAAAAAAATTGTGATAAGTAATTTACGACCATCTAAAACAAAGGCTTCTATAAAACTTGCACGATTCCACTGTGCACAGCCCACCAGGCATAAACGCCTAAGATATTAGGGAATAATCGAATTGTAAAAGGATCGACAAAACCTATGCCTCCTAAGAAGTCGACAAAGTTGGATCGAAGAACTCATTCTGCGATACTTGAAATCAACCCCCATCGACTTCCTCGAACACAGGTCACGTGTTAAAATGCAATATTCTTAAATCTTAGCGACGGACATTGCAACACTGTCTACCATAATATTTGTATCAATATTGTAAGCAAATGAAATTACATACCACTTGCATGTGTGGCTCTTGAAGTTGCAAATGTCAAGGTCAAGATTAAGAGGAGAAAAACAGAATCAAGATTTTGAGATTTCCTAACAGATTTATTTAGAAAACCTGTTGCTCTTGATGGGTTAGATTGGATTGGGTTGGGTTGGGTTGGGTTGTGGAAAAGAATTTTTCAGTTTTACGACATTCGAGCACATGGGAACTGATATTTCGAAAACTACTAATTTATAACAGACAAATGATAGATATTTTTTCTTTGATATCCATCACATTTTGTTTATTGATTCAGCTCTTATTTATTTTACTCGTTTGTACTTTTCATGAGCTTTTTTTATTATAATTGCAGATTTGATTTATTTTTTTTTCTTGTTTTGTTGTTCGATTAATTATAAATATTTTTCATAGATTTTCATCGTTCATGAAAATTGAAAGAGAATCAACTAAATCATATAAAATTACATATACGTGAGTTAGAAATAACGAAACAAATAGTTGACGTGAAAGTCCTGAAGATAAAAACATAAATAACGGCTTATGATTGAAGAATACAAAACTAACCGGTTGCAACAATTGCAAGTGAAATGCAAACGATTCAGAAATTGGAAAACCGAAGACAACTGTACGTCGAGCACTGCAGATGGACCGCGAGACACAGAAGTACACCCGCCGTCCTGGTTCACGTCGTCCGCGGTCCACATCTGTAAGATATGATATGTTTTTTGACTCTGCAGTGTCTACGAGATCGTCACCAAACCGCGGTTGAACTGGCTCAGAGGCTGAAGAAATGTACGTGGGACACCTTTATGCACTCACCAGCTAGACGAAGATTGATAGCCACTGGTTTGAATGCATCTAGGCCGAATCGAGTACCTAGACTTACACTACAGCACAAGCAACGCAGATTGGAGTTTAGTAGAAGACATCAAAATTACGAAGAACGTGATTGGAGACAAGTTCTCTTCTCGGATGAATCACGGATGGACGCCATAGAGACTGGCGAAGACAATGGGAGAGATATTCCTCAGCCATCGTCGTTTAACATGATTTTTTTATCGAGGGTCTGTTATGGTTTGGACGGGCATTTCGTTAGAGGCAAAAACTGAGCTTTTCATTCTTGAAAAACGACCGTTAAATGCAATCAATTACATTAGGGGTATTCTTGCAGACTGTGTTGTTCCTTTTGCACCATTTGTAGGGTAACAGGGTAATGTTAATACAGGATAATGCAAAACCCCACATCGCTAGGTGCGTCATGCGGTATCTGCAGGAAGTGTGACTTCGAATTTTGGAATGGTCTGCGATGTGTCCTGACTTCAATCAGAAACAGAAACACTGCAATAATTAAGAGTGGCACTTGTAGAAGAATGGGATGGAATTTATCAAAATGTGATTAGACGTTTAATTCAAGGGATGGCTCGACGAATCCAGGCATTGCTGGATGTTCGGGGAGGTAACCCTCGTTTCTGATACCAATGTCATACCAGAAAACCTTAGTTAATTTAAAGTAATCTCTTCTTGCGTTTTTTCATTTATTGTCCTTTTTTCTGTATTCTGTTTTTCTTATTTCTACTTGTTATTAAAACCTTTTTCGGTACAGTTTACAATTTGTTGGCCATTTAAATTAAACCAGTTAAGTAAGTAAATATAAGTAAAGTAAGTAAATATTTGTTTTCAATAAATTAAAGAGGTGATAAAAATTAGTTTTGATTGGGATCATGTTTATGCAATTTACATGTCGACATAATCGTTAGAATGAAGCAATTCTGACACTGAATTTAAATTTATCCCTTCGTGTGTTATAATTCGTTGATTGGTTTAATATTAATATCGTTTAATATTTATCGTTATGATGAAAATAGTGGAAGAACTTAGTGATATCTCCTTTGTTTACACTAGGACAGTAAACGATGATTCCTGTTGAGTTGATTTCGGTTGGTTTAGGTTGGGTTGGGTTTGTATATGTTCTATGAACGCCCTTGATTTAGAGTCTTATACATAAATAATTTGGTACAAGAACCTTGTTAAGTATCCAAAGTCTAGAGAGCTAGAAGTTATCACAATTTTTGTACTTCAGGTACGTCCACTGGCCCCTCAACATTGCTGATTTATTTTAGATAATTTTTGTTGTTGTTATTCCGATTTATTTAATGATTTACACAACTGATTTTATATATTTTATTTTATTATTATTTTAGAATTTTTATGGGGACAAAGTTCGATCATTTTTTAAACTAATTCATAAATATAAAATTTACATACGTATTTCGACAATTAAATTGAAAAATATTAAACTTAATAATTGTAGCTAAAGTGTTACATTTGACGATATTCCCTCCACTAGATTAACAGTGGAATAACACTATTTTCACATTTAAAACCACAGCCCCCGCCAATTTATTATAACTGATCATATTGCCACGCCATGGAATATCCTGTATAACGCTAACGTTTTTTTCCCCACTAATGATCATAAATCGCCCAAAAACGAGCGCCAATCGGCGCACAAACGCGCTCCGATTTCGATAATCGATGCGCCCCCCCGACCGCCGGCGCAACAAATCGAGATCATTTTTCGCGCCGCGTCCGGCCGTCCGAAATTTCGGTGGGCGACGCTCGACAAACTGCCTAATTTATTATTCATTGAGCGACGCTATAAATAGAACGCACACAATGCATATTGCATAACGTGCAACACCGACGCCAGAATTCCACCGTATTTCGACGTCCGTCTGCTTTGTATCGCAGGCCGGCCGCCCGCCCGGCCGGGCTCCGTGCTCCTCAATTATTGATATTCAATACTAATTACGAGCAGCAGGCTCCGAATGACGTCCAAAGCGGCCTTTGTGCATTATTAACGCGGAT
Organism: Geotrupes spiniger; assembly: GCA_959613385.1. Taxonomy (NCBI): domain Eukaryota; kingdom Metazoa; phylum Arthropoda; class Insecta; order Coleoptera; family Geotrupidae; genus Geotrupes; species Geotrupes spiniger. The sequence goes on along the minus strand of OY390736.1, from coordinate 40,268,483 downwards.
CGCACTTATTCCATGCATTCATTTCGCCGGGGTATATCAAGTATTCAATTAGGGCGGCTGTTTCGTCATTTAGACGTCGATCTAACGTCGACTTGATCGTCGCGGGGATGACGGGCGATTCTCAATATTTTATGAGCTCATCTGCATACGCAAATTGCCAGCTCGTTTGTGGACGTGGCAGCAGCGAAGCCGTCGTAAAATTTCGAGCGAGCTCTCGCACTAAAATTGAAACATATTCGAATTTATTTTTCGTGCGCGCTCCGCATTTTTTACATTTAAAAACAATATTTTAAAATGCGTTTGAAATAAACCAGAGAGGGTTTCATGTTTAATCCATGTTATCCAAAACAAATATTTTAAAATTTAACTAAACACGGACTCACAAAATCAGATTACGTGTACTGTACGAGGGGAGGTCATTATTTATCGTCGCTGACGTAGGCGTTGAGTGACGTCGAATCAATTTGACACATTAAAATATTAATCAGTTGTTGTTACGTTGGTTCAATTGTAGTTTTGTCACTTGTTACCCGTTCAAATAATTTAAGAATTTAAGTGGACAAGTTTAGAGAAATTCTAAAATTGAAAAAATCTGAGGTTCGTGTTATAAAATACTTGCGAAAGAATGGGTTGTAGCTAAAAGAAATTCATGAAATAGGTGTCTTAGGTGGGGATGCAGTTTCTTACCAAGTGGTGACAAATATGTCTCGAGAATTTAAACTGGGAAGACAAACATTTGAACATGCGAAGGGTGCTGGACGACCAGTGACTGCCACTACCCAAGAAAATGTCCGCTGGTAAAGTTACGACCACAAGTTTTTGGGACGCAGACGGAATTTTGATGATTTTTTGGAACGTGAACATACAATACAGGCTATGCTATGGGGGGGGGGCTGTATATTTAAACTATTAAAATTGAAATATTGCTCAACGATAAGGTCGGAAAAAATCTCCCCCCCCCCTCCCAACTATTCTACAAATACCTCTGCATCATCATTGTACATCACCTATTAACACTAATCACCATTAGTTAAAATCTGACAGTATAATGAAAAAAAAACCATCGAATAAAAAAAAATTAAACTAATAAGCTTCATATTGCCCCCCAAGTATTTTAATTATTTTTTAAATACCACGTCGACTTTACATGCAAGAAAAACATTGCTGCTTCCATGAAAATCTGAGCTTAATGACTAGCTCCCTTGGTGGTGGGGGTTAAAACTTGGTTTCTGCATTCGGGGCAATTAAAATTATTTTGCATTTTCGATTGAAAAAAAAATTATCAAAAATTGAAATAAAAAATTTGATTTAACGTCAATTGCTAAATTTAATTAAAATGCATTATTTATTTATTTTTAAATTTTAAACACTCTGTACAAGTGTGAATGGTGGTAATGGTGGTTTTCCTTATTCAACTGATTCACCAACTGTTCTTTATATTATTTTACTTCCCTAAAACACTGCTCTTCGACCTTTCAAGCACAATTGGCCTAACTTTCTACACAACTCTCAAAATGAGGATTATCAATTAATATAGAGTTGCTTCAATGTAAACAGTGATGATTTTATGTCGTCAAGTCGCTTTATATACGTTTTTTGAAAACGGAAGCTTAAACCGAAAATTAATCTCGAACCCAAAGCGCATTGGAAAAATATTGGCGTCAAACCCAAATCACTTTTTTCTAATTCCATAAAGTAAGATTTAAACCATTTTGGAAAATAAACGCAAAATTAGTTTAAGTTTCATTTCAAACATACGTTAAGGCACAAGATATCGACGGATGGGGCCTTAAATTCTACGACAATTCGTCTGAATTGACCCCGATGCACCTTTAGAGTCTTTTACCGTTGCAAAAACGAACGATTTATTGAATCATGGAAATATTATGTTTGCCAATTTTACACAAAAACACCCTATTTAAATTGATTTATTCTTATTCGTTAGTTAATTCTGTATCTATATCAATTACGGTGTTACACGGAGCTATTGTACTTTTATTTTTTACACTTCAAATTCTATTAGCACTGCACAAATTTCTTCATTCTTTAATTTTTTAATTCGTTGCTTACACCAAAAGTCATTGTCTCGCATCGACTTTATATACAAGTATTCCAAACGTATTATTTTTATCCGACTCACGTCCATTTGTTATTAAAAGACGTGACTCATAGTTTTGACGAACAAATACACCTGAAGTTGACGCAAGAGTACATATTTCTTTTATTAGCGCGTAAATCATTAATTTTCTTATAGTTTACGGGATGTAACTGCATGTATTACATCGATTTGTAAAACAATCGAGTCAATCAAGGACAGTTGAAAAGAGATAAGAAAACTCAGGAAGCCAGATAGAATATGTAAAATGAGTTGGATTGGGTTGGGTTGAGATTTTAACGAGCACCTATAAAACTTCGAAAGTATAAAAACACGCGATCGAAGAAAACGGTTACAAGGCCATTTGAAAAAGAAATATGAAAAAGGGAGGAAATGAAGAAGCAACGTGGGTTGGATTTGGTTGGGTTGAAAAATCATCAAATTTGTTATATTAACTTAAAAAATTCAATAATTCGATTAATTTTAAAAACATCAAAATTATTGATTGACAAAATAATAATAATAATAAAAGTCAAAATTGTTACATGTCTGTGAAAAACATAAATTGTCGAAATGGAAAAAATTCTTGAATGTGAGAAAATTATGACGTATTGCGAAAAAAATGGTGAATAGCGCCGTACCATTTCAGAAATAGTTTCCCACAGCATTTCTAAGATCCAGGATATTTTATTTTGCAAGTATGTTATACTACAAGTACGTAGCTTCGAGATCACAGCCCGCACGTTTATAATGTTTGAGTGCGTTCCTCATTAAAGGAAACGCGACCTCTTAGCGCCGCAAAAACAACCTCATTTATACCAATCGCGCCATAAGTGAGCGAGCGTCGTCCTGGCGCCGCGACCGCAATGTTTCTTGGCTAAATAATTTGCACCGGCAACAACACGCAATTCGCGCCCATCAGAGACCTCATCTCATTTTATGTGTTTACGTCTGCTCCGCCGGCGGGGGGTTAAGTCAACCCCCGCCGTGACCCATCAACGACACCGTGCATCGCAATTTCGATCGATCGATCCACATTACTTCCTTGTATCGTCCGCGTCATCAACACAAAGGGTCAAAATAAAACTGCAATTGTCCATTTAAATCTTCCCATTCTAAATCGTTTCCCACCCGCCCGACTTTAACTACTCTTCGCGGTTAACCCCAACGTCCGTTCTGCTACACCCATCGTCCCGCGCGAAAGAAAGCAGCGGCAATTACCCGAGACGTACACAAATGTGTTCGGGCAAGCTGTAAAATTGCTTATTCGTATAACTAGACAGGGGCGATGCATCAAGTCTGACAGTTCGAGCGCATGCATCTCCCGCAGGACAATTCCTACCGGCGGCTGCCGGCGTTCCTGACCGAAGGTCCTGCAGGAGTTTGGCCCCGCACGGTCTTGTTCTACTCAGAGTTAAATAACAGCCGGTAAGTGCGCAATTCTCAAACCGATAATTTATGAGGCACGGGCGATGTATGGGCGCATTTCGGGAAATTGCATTTTGAAATACCTCGGGGCTTGGATATACCCCCCTAAAAGTTTCGATAGTTGATTTTTTATGTGAGTACATGAATTATTATTAGTATTTGGTATTGATACAAAATTGATAATTTAAAGATCTTCGTCAGGGCTGAGTTATAAAATTATCAAAAATAAAAAAATAAAAAAAGGCAAACAAAATAGAATTGTTATTATAGAATTATATTAGTTGTCAATTACTGAAAAAAAAAAATCGACTGTAAATCACTTAGAAAGATTTTGTGAGCAGTCAGTGATAAGATAAATATTTTTTTAATTTATTTGCGAAAATTATTTTTCTGTATCGACATTTTACTTAGAAACATTTAGATTTTAATTAAACACAACAACTTTGTAATTGGATATCGCATTCGGGACAATTTTAATTTCTTTTTTTTTAATTTGGTCAGTTTGATTATTTTTTTTTTTAATTTCATATATTTGACTATTTCCATTTTTTCGCCATTTGTTTGCATTACTTTTGGACATACAATTACTGATACGCTCAACATTTTACAAAATATATTTTTCAGCATTTGCAATCTTGCACATTTGGCAACTTTGTAATAAATGTTCGCATTCGAGACCATTTTTGGAAGTTGCTTACTCATCACCCATCTTCACTGAGTTGCTGCACCAATTTTTTCTATTAAGTCTATGTGTAACTATCGAGTACTGTACCTGCGAATATCTCCCCACGATCAAAGTGAGTCGGCCTTTCAATTTCGTGTCGTTCGAAAAACCTCCCCGTCCGCGCCGAACTGAACGCGCATTTCGTGCAGCGTGCAATTAAAATGACGCCACGATAAGAGCCATTATTAATATTTATTAGCACGGCGCACTAAAAACGTTAAGATGTAATTTCGTTTTACGGCTAATTAAAAAACAGTGCGCCGTCGTATTCCGAACGAATGCAAATTTCCGCCGTCCCGTCGATCGCGCCCCCCGCCCCCGCCGCGCAAGGTACGCATCGCGCACGCCGACTCGCCGCGCGAAAAAAAAAACACCGCTGTACGTATTAATACGGAGCTAATTTAGTGAGAGCGATTAGCATGAAAACGCAATAAAAACACACGAACAAATCCCGCGAACGGGCGATAAATTCGAATAATAACGGCGTTAATTAGACTATGTCGGTCAGCGATGACGTGGCGCATATCGGGGAAAGATATTGCTTTAAAATGTCGGGGGACGGAAATGTACTGGTTATGATGTATTTTACGGCGCAAGTCCGCGTCTTCAACACATCGAAAATGGGAATTAAACAATTCGGTGGCCAGCAATTCGCTGATACGGAATTATTAGCAACCACTCGCAATAAATTCGTTATTAAAAAACGAAGTATTAAATTAAGATTTACGACGTACGTTTAGAAAGGTCCAACGCGAACAATTAACATTAACTGCAAATCGCAAAATTGCAAAATTAAATAATCAACAGGTGCGAGGGGAGATCAGCAATTACGGTCAGTAACATAAAAGGACACAAATTATAATATTAAATTATTTTTCTACATAATCTCCCTGAACGTCGATGCATTTGGTCCAACGATGCTCCAAACTTTTGATTCCTCTGGAAAAAAAAATCTTTCGGTTGCTCTTCCAATCAGCCGTTTACGGCTGTCATCACTTTATTATCGTCGTATTCTTTTAATTTTGGTAATAAAAGGAAACCCGTGTTATATTACGTAGTGTATATAAACATCTGCCCCCCCCCGCGCTGGTCTACAATATTGTATCACAAAAAATAAGGTACATTCTTATTAACAAAATATTTATTGCAGTTTTCATATAAAAAAAATCGTAAATTATAAAAACAGGTTTGTATTAATGTCCAATTGTATTTTTTTTTGTACTTTTTGCACTTTGGCATTTATTATTTTTAAAGCTGTTCGCATTACTTATTTTTTTTTTTCAATTTTTACAATAACTTTTACCAATTATGGTAGTTTTGAAATTTTAACAATGTTGCATTTTTGTACGGTTACTGAGCTATTGTGATTTCCAACAATTTTGTTATTTTCGTGTCCGAACCATGGGTTTCAATTTGTCTGGATTATTTAACGTTTGATTTTCCTATCTTGACCCTATCACGTTAAGAACGTAACGTTGAGCAAAATAGACTGATCGCTACGTGCGTGTCAGATTTCAAATTTTTCGTTGCTTTTGGGTGTCCATTTGGTTGATTTTTGTGTTCCTCTCCATGAAGAAATATGTAGCTGCAAATAGGGTTGAGTTTTTGAAATTTCATCAACTATCTTCGCTGATAGGAGAATTCAGAAACGTAACACAGACTGAAAATGGAAATTAAAGAAGCTCAACAAACTAAGAAAATAATCTAAATTCATCTGTGTTTTTAAAGTTGAGTACATGAAAAGAAATAAAAAAGCGAAACTATTACGAAAATTAATAAAACAACGACAAATAAAAACACGAGTCAATGGCAGATCGCGAAAAATTAATGAAAAGTACACAACCATTTCAGCCAAACAAACTAAAACAAGCGCATCAAGTGAAAAACAAACGTAACCGGAAATCAAAAGAAAACAAACACCACCGGAAATTATTGCATTTCGCCACACTATTCCATAAGCTGGGTCCAGTATTAATGCAAAGGTTGTCGGGATGCACCGAATGCGCCCCAGATAATAATTCTCGCCGAATGCGCTAACCTATAAGCCCGTTCGGCCTCCAGTATAAGTCCCCGCGTCCATTTAATATTACGCTTAATACTGTGCAACACACTAAAATCGCGAACGTGATTTATGCAGATTTTGCATTCACGTTGGATGCGGATAATTGCATCGCTTCGAAGAAATTCGATCGCAAGATACACGAACTCGACGTCCGCAAAACGAGGCGAACACACGTATTTTGGTCCCAGCTGCGCCGCGATTTTCCTCGGGTCTGAACGCAATTTATCCACCTAGCGGAGCGAAAAGTCGCGGCGCGGTTTAATCCAAGTAAAACGCCGGAGAATCGAGCGAAAAACAGAGCAACGAAAATTTCGACAAAAATGAGTTTCCAAATTTCATCAGTGTAACTTAGAAAATGTTGACGCGTGTTTTTATGCGAATCGATGGCTCGTTTGCATTGGAATGGATATTAGAGAAAAAAAAAAACGACTAATTTCACTAAAATGATCGAAAACGATGATGTATTACGGCGTGATATAGTTGTGTCGCAAACAGCGGCTAATGGATTACATTAAGTGGCCCAATTTACATCCGACGTAAAAACGAAAAACGATCGAATTTTAATTCGTTCGAAATTTTCAACGGTTTGAGTCGATTCGCGGTCTCAGATTCTGCAACGGGTTTTAGCACGAACGCTTCCTCCGTTCGGGGGTAATTTATTGGCGGGAGAGGGTAAAAAGCGTTCTTTCCGAGCGTCAAGACCCATTTGAACCGGAGCTATTTGTCTTGTCGTTAGACGAGTCTAATGAACGTTAATAACCACTCGAACGAACAGCCATTGTCTGACTTATGCTTTATGAATAATTAAAATTCAACTCGGCGCGGTGATTTTTTTCTTCGCGTCTTGCGGGTCGGCGACAAACGTTCCGGCGGATTCGAAACGTTGCATTGTCGTTGGTTTTTTCTCGTTAGCGGCCGTGCACGCAAAATGTGAATCATGGAGTCGCGGTGGAGGGACACGTGAGATTATTACATTTGTATTATATTGATCGAATTGAATGAACATTGTTATTCGTATTATCCACGTTGTATCTATGCAGTTTAATTCGCCCTCCAATCAGTCGTCTAGTCGAGAAAGATCGCCCAGAAATATTATTCATTGCAATTGAAATAATAATAATCGTAGGTCAGTTAAGTATTCGTGAATATCGTCATATGAATTTTCTGTAAAGAATCAAAGTTTTTTAAATTTCCTGAAATTTGTTTCGCTTCTAACTGCAGGTGGTAAATCATTAAAACATTTCGAACCCATACAGTCCAGTGTATGTTGCGCCACTGTGGTCTACGAAAGTCCAATCTCACTAATTCTTGACCACGGGTATTGTAGTTATGGAAACTAATTGATGATTATTTGTAAAACATTTCTTGCAATGGTTTCACTTCTTATGAATTTATTGTTGTATCTGGCGTCCCGCCAGGTCTTATGTACTGTACTTATGCTGATGTTCTAAAAATATTCTCTGTCATTATTGCAAACACGTCCGAAGACGATAAACTCTGAAAAGTGGTTTTCAAGCCCATTAAGGGGGATCCTGCTTTAGAAGGCTCAAAAAAAATTTTATTGCTCAAATCTATGCCTAATATATCTAAGAATATGTATAAAAAGTTATAGCGGCTAATTCGCAATATTTTGAAAGATACAGCACTAAACACAGTGAGGTGTCGAGCAAAAAATATACGAACGCACGAACGCTCGGACAAACGAAGCGCGCGCCCCTCCCCGCAGTCACCTAACACCGAACTATGTACTGAAAAAAGTTCAATCGGTCGTTCGAAACAAAAATATTTTGAATTCGTAAGAGCTATAGTAGGATTATAACGAGATATTCCGTAAGTAATCGAAAATTAACATTTTTCCTGATCGTAAACTTTAGAGCGCGTTGTATCGAGTTTTCGTTTTTACGATTTTTCTAAACTGGTGGGCGTGATTGCGAGAAAACTAGACAAGCAATCAAAACGAAACAAAACTTTTGTTGGCTTCAGTAGCATTCTATTCGATTTGAATTAAAAAGATTAATGAAAAAAAATTCTGAACAACTTTTTTAGCAAGTTGAAATGATTTTCTCTTCCTGCAAAGAGCACATTTATTTTCAAACCTGAAAAAATCTTGAATTTCAAGATTTTTTTTTTTTTTTTAGTTCACCAAGAAGAAAATATATGAGAATTGCAATTTTCTTTGATTTTTTTTTTGTTTCAGACAAAAATTACGGGCTACATCTTTCCCACCGATTGTTGATTTCAATTGAAAGGTGTTGCACAAATGTGCATAAAAATCGGTTCCGTTTAAATATTTTTCTCTCGAAATATTTTTTTTTAATGCTCAAATATGCAATAAGATGCTCTAAAAAGTTCACTAGACTTGCAAATTTTTTTCTGTCCTAAAAAAATTCCCCCAAAAACGCTATTTTAAGGCCTCCTAAAGTAGGATCCCCCCTTAATAATGGTAACTTGAAAGTAAAATGTCAGTCCTATTACAACCTTTGCTAATACATATTACGAATTGCAGTTCTTCTCAACTATTACGACCTGCGAATCAAATAATTGACAATCGCACCAATTGTTTTAAAATTAAATTATAAATTTTTATTTATCACTGTAACTTATTTTGTCGTTTGATAATATTTTTGTAAATTAAATGCACAAACAAACACAAACCTGCTATATATATATATATATATAGCATAACACGTAGACATTTTAAAACTGGGCGCGACCGCTCAACCGAAACAAGTGACTATTGACATCTCGCGTTATAAAAATACATTACCGTGACGTTCGCGACCTGATTTGTCCGTCCGCACGGCGCGCGGGCCCATAAAATACGCACACACTAATAAAACAATTTATACAGTCGTTCCGTGTATCGCTTCGTATTAACACGTCAGCGTTTAAAATCATTCCGTTGTTTATAACCGGACTAAAAGTAATTCATTATTAACTACGAATAATTAATATCGCCGGGTAATTCAAATTTATACGGCCGTTATTCGGAGGTAATTTATATCGGCAGCAATGTAAACAGGACGATGTCGATTTAATTAATTAACGCAACAAATGCCCCGGCCGCGTTGCAAAAGTGCTCGGCTCCTCCGAACGCAGAAAAGGACGGCCCTGGTATTTATGGCGGTGCGCGGTAATATGCGGCGCCGGAGGACGACGTGGGGAAGTCGATGACTAAAAATTGAACCTGGCGCAATTTGAGGTGTACTGCGACAATTAATTTTAAAAAATTATTTTGTTGTGGACGTAGTTATTTAAACGCGTGACTCAATTAATTAGAAATGAAAAATTTAATATAATATTGATATTTCCAAGTATAGAGAGGATAAGGGACGGGTTCATTTGGTGGATCAGATGATCAAACGAACTAGATCGCAAATCAAGCAAATGATTGAAGAAAGTTTTTTTATCGCCTACTTACGATGGCTGTCGTAAACGCATGTATTATTTATAAATAGAAGACAAAGAAAAAATCCTTTCCTGTGATTTCCAGTGCCCCTGTCAAAAGAAATGATAGGTGAAGGAAGAAAAACAGAAACTTTGCGAAGTTTATCGAAGAAAGAAAGACCGCCTGGGAAAAACAGCCAGTGTATCTTTACATCTTCCAGTGGAAGGTACAACGAGAACAAGATGCAAAACGCGCGAGGAAAATAAAACACAAGAACGCCCAAAGAAAATTTCTCAAGAGTGCGACATGTGCTCTAAATGTACTATCATCATTCTTAAAAGATTTTGTATTACATACAATAAAAATATTTACCATTTTCTATAAAACTGATGCTACGTGAAACTACCACAACAAAAGACTAATGGTGCTTATATGTATCATCAACCCCTTGATGTTCTTTGGACATTTAAAAGATAATTTTGAGTTGTGGAAACATGAAAAAAATAGTATTCCCATGTCTTCCAGAAAAAAAAAATCGGAGAGAAAGGGTTAAAGTAAAAGTTTGTTTACTATCAAGTGGATAAATAAAGACGATTTTAGAACTTCGTTGGAATCGAGGTGGGATTCGTTCCAAGACGTCGACCAGGCAAACAGATGCGTACGTTGCTGCTTCACAAACTTGTTGTTTGTTGCACAGCTTCTCAAAACGCACCATTGCACTATTGTAGATATCAGATCCTACCGACTGCGCCAGGTATCTCATGATAACGAATTTATTTGTTCGTAGTTGGTAACATGCACTTGTAAGAGTGGAACTTACGATAACAAGAATTTATTGAAACTGAAGTTATGACAAATACAGTACAATGTCTTCTATGCTAATTATTAACTAATAATCCCGTGACGCATGGATACGTAACGCGATATATATTTTTTTACTTTTTATAAAAAATATTTTTTTAATTTTGCTTTCATTCATTTACACTACGCCGACTAATCCGTCCATCTCATGGTCTCGTCACGTTGACTGTACGACGCTCTCGACCCTGAGTTTTATTACACAAATTACCTTTTTTAATAAAGTTTACGAATTAGCGAAGGTATGCTGCTAAAACATTTGCATGCTTTTAGTAACTAAGCATAATTACGTGCTACGTGCTGCCGACATTTAACATAATAATATATAATTTTTGCTGTGGTCGTCAAATTCAAGATCTGGACGAAGTCACTGTCGTCGTATAATTTTAGAATAAACTTAAAATAGTTACTTTCAAAGCATTGTAAACATTTTAATTTTCACTAACTAACTTGGGGATAATTTGACAGCGCGCTCGGGTGGTAAGACTGTTTCTGCAGGCGTTGATTGGATAGAGGAGGTTTGATGCACTGGAAGTTTGAAAACTTTGATTTTCGATGATGCCGCTGTTATCTATACGAGGTCTGTTCTCGCCCACCCGATGTGCATGAAATGGTCAAATAATCGGTATGTTTTAATTTCTGGTTGCATGTTACTTAATATACGATCGACTTTTTTAAGCGCAATAAATTTTGTCCGTCCTTTGTATCCAAGTTCCGAATAAATTAAACGCTAAATTCGTGACACAATAAGTCCGATGCGAGCAGAGATCGTCCGTTTGCGCGCATTCATTTCGCGATCGCATGCTCAAAAAGATATTTCCATGAAGCCGGTAACAACGCGAAGCCCCGGTAATAAATGTCCATGTAGAGTAAATGCGGCCCGATATTAATACCGGGGGCCGTACGGTATTAAATTCCCCGCGAGCGGCGGCGTAGCCAATGCGCTCCATTATTATCGAACTTTCCGCCGCAGCGTGACACACGTCCCGCCCGCTCATGAATCCGTACGTTAATCCCGCACTTTTCGCGCGATCATTACGCAAAGTTCCGGCGCGTGATTCACCGCCGCGCGAATTCCGACGCAACGATATTGAAGTTATTTATCGGCGCCGATCGCGAGTTATTGTTGCCGCACGTCCGCGCGCCAGCTATTCCCGACGTTTCGCGAATTTATCGCGCCCCGACCTGCCCCCCCGCGAAAAGACTAATTACGGATAAGTTTCGGTTGCGTTCCGACATTGACGAATTTTCAATACCCGCGACTGCAGCAGTCGAAAATAACTTCGAGCGCGCGAGACAGCCCCGCGCGCGAAAAATTACGTGGGGGCCTCTCTCGGCGCGCCGAAATTCGATCGCGCCTTTCACGTCGCGGCGAATATCCAATTTCGGGAAAAATCGAACCTCTTTCGCATCTTTCCGTCGGCGTGCGGGTTCCGGAGGTTTCGGTCGCGTGCGGAACGGGCACACCTTCTTCCGTGTCGAATGGGAATGGGCCACACCCGGAACGCCCGTATCGCACGACACTTGCATACTTTCCGCGGTGATTCGATAATGGCGAGATTGTTCAATTAAATCCGGCTTAGCGCAATTTAGATTCGTTTAGATTGTTTCGCAACAGCGCGAAGGGGTCTTTAGTTGCCGTTAAGAACGTCTGGGTTGTAAAGAAATTACGACGTGAGAAAATATTTGAGTCTGCGGTTGGAATTACCTCATACAATAAACCCACATAACATTGCATCAACACCCCTGGGTTGCTTACATTGTCGGGGGTATCTTCGAAAGGGTGGCGACACAACTAGGCAACTGTGAGCGACGACCCCTCGACGGTATCTCAATGCATCGCGAATCAGGACGTGCTCTATCCGCATAAATTAATCGAATTAAAAAAATTTCTAGGAACACGGTCATTAGATGGTCTTCCTTATAGAGACGTAGCCTTTTTTCCAGTGGGGCAGCATAGCCAATTCCTAGATTTTTGGTAGATTTTCGTAGTGAGATTAGGCTGCCACCAGTTCGAAGCAAGCGTGTAGTTAATCAAGTTAGAGTCGACCTTGTAATATACTTTTAGTTCCAATAAAACAATGAAGCAGCGTCTATTGTAAGTTTTTTTAAATTTTAAACAATTTTAATTAAACCAGTTACATTACATTAATACCACCAATTTGTGAACGATGTTTTTAATTTAAAGGTTTCATTCAAGTTTATCATAACATTAAACCTTTTCAGTTGCATTAAACTATATAAAATGTACTATAAAGGTTGCAAACCGAATGTGATTTTTCTTGCAGAATTTAAAATCACAATTACACTTTTAACCGTAAAACTAAAAGGGGAGGTAAAAAAAAACTGCCCCTGGACATTATTGCAATAACCAATATTATTACACAAAAAATTTCTTACGTAAACCTTTCTCTTTCTAATCCCAAAATTGATAGTAAGAGGGTTAAAATCGCATCTGTTCGATTTTCCTTGCGCACTTCAATTTAACACACGACTGTCGAGTTTGGCTATAAAAAAAATAAACTAGTGACTTATAATAATAGAAGTATCCACTTTAGTTAATTTCTTGCATCACGCATAATGCCATAATGACTTAATTTCTCTTTAACGCCGATTTTTTACTATTTTAAGACCGACCATTTATTTGTCAATTAGAGCTGATTGATTAGATTTTAAACATTTTTGCTAGCTCGCGTAAAAATACGAGGAGGGACCCGAAAGTAATTAAACTCATCCTGGGGCAGTAGTAGCGAACGGGGGGGGGCTGAGAGATCATCTATTCGCGCGTGGTATTTAGTATAAAAAAACTTTTCTGTGCTGTGAAAATATGAGATGGCTGACTCACGGGAACAACGTGCAGCAACTTTGTTTTCCTTTGAGGAGAACAGCGGTGACAATTTTTTTTTTGCTTTTTGCTGATTGGTTTTCAAGATTCAAAAATAGTGAATCAACGTCAACGCCAAGAACTAATGAAAAGGGTAAAACAGTCGACCAACATTTTTATCTAAAAATATTGAGGTTGGTTGAGATTGGGTTGGGTTGGGTTGGGTTGGGTGGTCAGGAAAAAGGGGCCGACCTCTAGGCCATGGCAGATTGGCTTTTCTATCACGACATGCAGTTTTTGATACTATACTGAATTACATTGAATATGCAACCCAACTCGGCCCAACCCAACTCGTCTCGACTCAACCCAACCCAATCCAACCGAACCCAACCAAATCCAACTGAACCCAAAACAACCCAGTCCAGCAAAACAGGTAAAATTTCGAAATTGTAAAATATGTCTTTTATAAGCTTCCACAAACAGTCCAACAAACTAAATTGAAAATAAAATTCGAAAATCTGGAAAAAATGGTTGCCTAGAATACACCAATGTTCAAAAATTAGTAGTGTCCTTTTTTTATTTTTATTTTAACTAAATTAACTTTGCAGAGTTGGTTCTAACCACAAAAATTTCGTTGTGATATAAGTTGCCCAGAAACTTTCGAAGTAATGGAAGAAATCATTTGACAAAAAAAACGTAACCCAACCTGACAAACGTCAAAATTCTGATTGTCAAGAAAGTGTCAAAATAACAAAAAATCAAAAATTTCCGAACATAAGGAGTGTGAATGCAAACAAAACGGTCAAAGTTGTCAAAAATTCAAGTACTAAGAAAAATAAAAATTTACAGATGGAAAAATAAACAAAACTATCCCGACCGAGATATTGAAAACAATTGTCTAAAAATTTTCATTTTTTTTACACGATTGCAATTTGTCACTTTTTCTATACATTTCGACAATTTAACAATTTTTAATTATTTTGTTCAATTGAGAATTTGTTTCCTTTTGTATTTTAAACAATTTTTGTTATTTCTTCATTTTAGTCTTAAATGTTGGTGTTTTTGGCAGTTTTAATGATTTAAACATTGTGAATATTTTTCAACGTTTGAATAATTTTGTTACATTTACAATTTACGCAATCTAACTTAATCATCAAAGCTGGTGATAAATCGGCATCGGAAATACCGACGAACAACCCTGCACCAAAACCACCCCCGACTGAAACTTCACCGACCCCAAATTACGCATGAAAAAACGATCATTTTTCCGATCGAACCGGAACGCGCCCGCGCGCGAAAATCGCAACAACTCATACATCCTCTCGCAATATTTCGCAATGACGCGCCGCATACGCGATATGCAAATGAGCCGAACCGATTCGTTTCCTATTATACGTCAAACAACGACGGGGCGACGTTCGGCTGCGCCGCATTTCCATGTTATTGGATTTCGCTTTCTGGGCGAAGCGGACGGGGCGCCTTTTTCATAACTGCGCGTAATTGTCCGCGAATTCGCGAAAGAGCGACGCGCGCGCGGGGACGGTCGACGTGCGGTCGGAACGCATCGAAAACGACGGCAGGTACGAATTTAATTCGTTCGATTAATATCGTGTTTATTACGCGACCTGTGGAAATTGGATTCATTATTCGACTATGTTTCGGTCGAACACTGAACGGGTGGGCACCGGCGTCCAATTTCAATATAGACAAACTGACAGGGCCGAATGTGAACGGTTATGTGTGTACATTGCGGGCGGTTAATCAGAATGAGCGTAATTGATCGACGAACTGCACGTGAACATGAGTGCGGTGCAATTTGTTCGATGTATAAAAAATATCCCAATAATTAATTAATAATATGTAAATTAAAAACACCGTCGTGTCAATGGAGATAAAAAATATATATATAAAAAAAACGACCAATCATTCAATAAGCAACTTGGCGCCTACTTGTAGGGTCAGTGCAAATTTAATCAGAGATTTTTTAAAAAGTTGTTGACACACATTTCATTGAATTATTTACAAAAATATACAAGAATTGGAAATAAATAAAATTCTAAATGTAACGTTTTATTAAAATGGGAGTTTCGTCAAAGGTCTTGAGATTAGGATCTCAATAATAATGATTATTTTTATGTATTATTGTAAAAATAATACACGTAAAATATTATTCGAATTTCGATTTGTGCGAAATTCTGTTTGATTGTTATATTTTGTTTAATTGTTATATTTTGTGGTTGTATTCTGTATTTGCTTATGTTAGAGTCAGGGGTGAATATCGTACATAAAAGTGAAAAACTCTTTGGGTTTTGATAAACCTATCCAATTAGTCGTGATTTATTATTGTGTTGGTACTGGAAGGTCTGGATCTCTTCGGAGGATTTGAACGAAGAAACACTGTGATTAGAGGATTCCATTCTCCTTTCTAATTTTCTGCTTCTAGCATTATTTGTTTACGTACTCTACATCTTTGTCTTTATTATGTTGATTTCTATTCGAGTCTGAGTCTTCGTTTATGTGACATTATAAGCAGTACGTTGTTGTGAGAACGTTGTTGGAAAAAAAATGATCGAGTATGTTATTGTGACATCGACTTTAAATAATATTGAGCCTTTTTGGTAATCGCGGACCACAGAAATTCTTATGGAAGGTTCATTGAGTATCTGCAATCCTGACACTGGTTTGAAAATCAACCACTTGATCCATGATAGACCGACACGCTAGAGATAAGATCTTTTGATCTTTTGATCTTTTGTGTTAAAATAATAAATATGTATATATTTGCTTATGTTTTGTTTTAATTATCACGACGTTATTTATTTGAGAATATTTTGAATACGTATTTTGGGCTGTGTTTCTGAAAGTCTCGGGTTAAATAAATCGAAGTTCTTGTCAGCGTTATATGCGTTGTCTTCGGATTAACTTTGTGGCGCCCTGGTTTATGTCACTTATATTTATACTCACACCTCTCCAACGAGTTACCGGTAACCCAACCCAACCCAACCCAACCCAACAACGACTATTGGTTCTTGCTACAAGTTATTATAGAAACATATAGCATTTTCTGTTAAAACCAATTGTTGACGTCACAAATTTGGTGCCCAACGTTTGTACAAAAAGTAATAAATTGGGGTAACAACATCGAGAACAGTCGGAAAATTATAAATTGTAAATGTTTGTTAAAATCGTCGAAATTGAATAATTATTTAAAATCAAAAGTAATCACTGTATGAGGAGCTAGAAGTACTCTACGGACTAAAATAAATATCATACGATAGATGAGTGAAGCTGCGTATTTTTGGAGTTGAGCTTAATTCCTTGTAAACTGTGGAGCTGTGGGACGTCACTGTAATGCTGTAGTCGATCAAACATACAGCGTGTAAAAAATTAGGCTCAACTCTCAAAAAATGTATCACGTTTATATATATTATAGTAATTTGTACTGGCGTTTAATCGACTAATATTTTTTATTATAAAATATAATTTTTAATGTTTAATTTGATATTTTTTGTAATTTGAACAATTTTGTAGTTTTCTTAATTTTTTACGACAATTTTGAACGTTTTATAGATGTTTTGCAATATGCACTATTTTTTGAATTTTATCGTTTTTTTGTAATTCAACATTTTCGAGTCAACAATTTTGAAAATTTGACGTTGCTGACAACGTTCAATGTTGACATATTTAACGAATTTAGTAAAACTTTGAATTCAGACAATGTTGGCATTATACACAATTTCGAAAATTTTGTTATTATGCAAAATTTTAAACTTTTCTCAATTTCGGCATATTTTGCATTTTTTCCAGGTTTGTAAAATGTTAACTTTTCGACAATTTTAGATGTTTTGGTAAATTTAAAAAACTGGTTTTTTTTTGGATTCAACATTTTCGATAATTTTCCCAATACTCGCAAATTGAAAATGTTTGCGTTTCAGACATTTTGAAAACTTTTACAATTTCAGACAAAATATTGCACTTTTACAATTTTAATTCGACAGTTCCCTGTGAAGGTTTATTTCACAATGAACGCGACTTTGCACTATTAGATAACTTACGAGACTTGCAGTGGTATTTGTTTCTCTTTTGCTTCACCTTTCCCTGCCACCTCATTATTTCCTCTTATATTATGCTCTTCATTTTCACACATTATAAAGCCCAAGTTTAGAAATTGTTTTTGCCGGACGTCGTCATTCTCATGCATAAAATGTGTACATTAACTTTGGCTCAAAACCCAGAGCTTACATATAGTTCTAGTTCTCATTGTTGTGCTCTCACTGAAATTGGCATGGAATCAAATTTTGTACTGTTGTAAATAAATACGTATTTAGTTGATGATTGCAATAAATTATTATATATAATAAGTATTAAAATGGTACTTATCTTGTATCATGAGCAGTCAGTCGTTGAATAAAACACTTTTAGCAATACACTTTTATTAATATTGCTAAAAGTGTTTTATTCAACGACTGACTGCTCATGATACAAGATAAGTACCATTTTAAGTGATTTACAGTCGAGAATTTGTACAATAATAAGTATTATAAAATCGAAATCGCTGATAAAACCCCGAACGAAAATTCAAAATGGAATTTACGTAAAAATGCTGAAACGATGCATACTCTTTCGATGCATCTTTGCTACTATAAGTATTTGCGTCCTCAGTTTGAAAACCGTGGAGTTTGTCACAATTTGCAAGACAAATGATTAATAACGAGAAAATCTTAATCGTTATGAAAATGCATTTGGATTGGATTGGATTGGGTTGGGTTGGGTTGGGTTGGGTTGGGTTGGGTTGGGTTGGGTTGGGTTGGGTTGGGTTGGGTTGGGTTGGGTTGGGTTGGGTTGGGTTGGGTTGGGTTGGGTTGGGTTGGGTTGGGTTGGGTTGGGTTGGGTTGGGTTGGGTTGGGTTGGGTTGGGTTGGGTTGGGTTGGGTTGGGTTGGATAGGGTTGGGTTGGACAGGGTTGGATAGGGTTGGATTGGGTCGGGTTGGACAGGGTTGGATAGGGTTGGATTGGGTCGGGTTGATTTTTTAACGATGAATTCGCCGAAGGAAAGAAAAATCCTGACCACCAGTTACATTTCAATTACGTTCTGTTGCTGTTATGGATGTGTTTACAAAACCATCAGTGTTTACAAAACATACGTTTATTAGACCTCCTCGTCTTCACAGCAAGCGAACTAACAATTGATAAGGCGTTGTAACCAAACATTTCGGATTTGAACTAAACTGAATCCAACAAAATTCCGAGTTAAGGACTTTAAGAACAAAATTCGATATCCTAAGCAATAATTTCCCAGGAAGGATCAATTAATTATTCGTACAAGAAACGACTCAATAAATTTTAGTGTTGAGAGATAACGAACGAAAATGATATTTTTTGTGAATTTTTTTTCAACAACATTGGCACTCTTTACAATTTCGTCAATTTTTAAAATTATAATCCGTTAACATATTCAAAAAATCTTATATTGTTAAGAATATCAAATTTCAAACATTGTCAAAATTCTAGATAAAAATCTGAAACGGCCTCAAAAATAGCTGTCTAAGAGAGATAAAATTATCTAAAAAGGAAAACTGTACAAGTTAAGTTAAGTTAAATTATGAAAAATGGAAAACAAAAGTCAATTTAACAAACTATTACGACATATTAAAAAAAATGTAACAAATGTAAAATTTACTAATTTCTTAAAATACAAAAAATGTCTAAATCTCAAAAGAGCTAAAATATCAAAATTGTAGAAAAGCTTTAACTATCAAACTAATCAAAACCATTTAAAATTCACAAATTCTTACAAATTTGAAATTTTTTAATTTGTCGTTATGTTAAAATAAAAAAAAATTGTCAAAAAGTCAAATTGATCAAAAAATCAAAATGATAAAAACGAACAAGCCTCGCTGTGACAGATCGACTAAACGATGTGATTATGAAGCACATAATTCGATAAAATATTAAAATTATTAGATGATTTTATTACAAAAATGTTAATTATTTTTAACAAAACTCTCGTTTGATTAAAAATATACAAAAAATTGTGATACGCGCGTAGGCCACCTTTCCCAAATATATTCACATCTAGATTATTATTTAAGCTTTTTATATGTGAATCATAATTACTGCACTTTTAACATCGAAATCCACCAAATCCGCATGAGCGACTAATTATGCGATTAATTCGCGAAAAACGCTTTGAACTGCGATTTCTATCCGGTAATGTGCGTTATTAGGGTCGATCATTAGTTAATTTCCGGTGCGCAAACCACATTTCCCCTTGCATCGCCCTCATTATGTATGGCATAAAATGTGTGACGTGATGTCCGATAATTAGAATCGAAACACAAAAATTTGTCAATCGTGGTATGATGGTTAAAGCTGATATGATTATCCGTTTTTCCCGCACACAAAACCGCAAATATTTATTATAAAATAGTTTGAATGCTCAATTACACAAAATTAATTTGGCTGGCAAAATTCTGCACACAAAACTGTCTTGCTAATAATCATAATTGTTAAATTTCATAGAAGTTCATAGAAGCCTAATACGAGCGAACTAACTTATTAGCTAGCATTTAGTAACTTTGTCGGCTATTTTTTTTAAATCCATTTCTTGAGAGTAAAAGTTCATTCTTTCCACCTTGATAGTTTGCTTTTTACTTTACCGAACTAAGAATTTTAATTCATGGACAGAATTATTCACTTCCACAAGTTGACAAATCATTTAATTACAGTTTGAAATTTTTTTCTTCGGAACTTTGCCGGGACCTTTATTTAGAATTTTAATTCATGGAATTTGCAAAATTATTTACTTCCCCGCGTCCTGTACCCCGTTCAAATACACTATATTTCGATGTAATTAAAACATCATCGACTCCTCATTTACGTTCCGATTGCTCAGCGTTTGCACCGGGGGCCTAATCGCGAAACGGCGGGCGCGAAAACCATTGTTATTAATCTAGTTAACTGCGTTAATATAATATCGGCTCGTTCGTTGTGTGCATTTGCACATAAATTCGCGCCGATGTATTTCAGTTATCGTGCGGCACCCGATTGCTTCTCGTTTTGTTTGTGCGGGAGCGAGCCGAAGGAGCATTTATTACCGGTATTTGCGTAATTTGGCACGTTCGTTGCCTTTTTGCAGTTGAGAGTTATACGTTTAGTGGTTGATAGTGTGGGAGTGTCGCGTATACTGAGCATTGAGCTGCGAATAAGTTGTATAAATAAGGCCATTTTTTAACAGATGTGACACTCAAGTTATTCAAGTTTATAAGTTGCCATTAATATCGTATTCCTTTAATCAATATATTTCGGCATTCATTATATATTTGGGTTTCAAAAATGCTTACAAACAATAAAATAGTCGTTAGGTATATACTCAGTGACATATAAACTGCACCACCTAGAAGGGGTGGGAATTTTTGGATCAAATTTGGCAGGAATAGTGGACTAGTCCATCGAAATAGTTGATTAAAATTTGAAACCCAATCATCAAGTAGTCATGGGATTTTTGAAGTTTGTGTCATTTTTTAGAGGTGGTGATAGACAAGCAATTATCGAGTCATTTTTTTGAAATTATTCCACTTTTTCGGATCCCGTTCTTTAGTTTAAAGTGTTTCAAGTGTTTAATGATGCCTAGAGGAAGGAGACCTCGAGTTTACCAGCAGTTGAGTGACTTTGACCGAGGGCGGATTGTTGGTTTACGAGAAGCAGGTTTTTCGTTTAGAGAAATCGGCAACCGTTTGGGACGGCACCACTCAACAATAATGCGTGTTTATCAAGCGTGGTTTGAACATGGGGTTGAACGTCGGAGAAGAGGTACTGGGGCTCAAAGACGAACCAATGAACGTCAAGATCGCCGCTTAAGACTAATGGCCTTGAGAGACCGATTCTCTACAACTAGATCAATAGCTGATCAATGGTTAGGTGAACAAGGTCGTCCGATTGGCTTGCGAACAGTTTATCGTCGAATAAGAACCTTTGGCTTGCTGTCTTACCGCCCACATCTTGTACTACCCCTCACTGCTCAACATCGCCAGGAGCGTTTGGCCTGGTGCACGGAAAGACCTCAATGGAACTTGGAGTGGCATCGAGTTGTCTTTAGTGACGAATCGCGATTTTGTTTAGGAATGCATGATGATCGGATGACTGTTAGCCGAATACGTGGAGAAAGGCGCAATCCTGGTTTTTCGATTGCGAGGCATGTTCACCGAACTGTGGGGTTCATGGTGTGTGGTGCTATTGCTTACGGCAGCAGGTCGCCCTTGCTCTTCATTCGGGGCAGTATGACCGCCCGACGCTACATTGACGAAGTGGTAGAACCACATGTTCTTCCATATCTTCGAGGGCTGGAAGACCCACTTTTCCAGCAAGATAATGCACGACCTCACGTAGCAAGGGTTTCTCTTGACTTCTTTGAAGAAGCCAATGTTACTCTTTTGCCTTTTGCAGCCAAGATCTCCCGATTTGTCGCGCATTAAGCACGTGTGGGACATGATGGGTAGAAGATTGAGGAATCTCCCGAACCCACCGTTGACAATAGAAGCTCTACGACATGAAGTACAGGCTGCTTGGGATGCCATACCCCAAGAAGACACTGATCACCTGCTGGAATCAATGCCAAGGCGGGTCAATGAGTGTATCAGAAATAGGGGCGGACCAACACATTATTAAAGAAAAATCAAAAAGATGAAGTGTTTTCTTTATCAAATTTTAATCAATTTAACTAGTCCAATGTTTCTGCCAAATTTGGTCCGAAAATTCCCACCCATTCTAGGTGGTGCAGTTTATATGTCACTCAGTATATTTAAATTTAAATTAAAGCCTCAATATAATTTACCAGCGCACGAAATTTTTATTCATGTCGAACCAGACGATTTCGACAAAATTTCTTGCTAACAAATCCAAATAAATAAATACCCCCCCCCCCCCACACACAAATAATTGAACTGCAAATATTTGTCATTCATTTTCATTCTTCATTGCACAGATTTATAATATACGGTCTAACGTGGGATATTCACGTCTACCTCTACTATTGCATTAAATATTTCCGGTTATTAAATAATTCCACAGTTGGATCCTCGACCGACGCTGCAGACAAATTAATATGTTTTTAATAAGTTTCGTGTGCATGCATTTAAATGTGCAAAGGCAGCTATATGTGGGTATTTCAATTTTCGGTTCCGCGTGCCATCGGTCGCGCAAACAATTAAATTAGGAACCTGAAACTTTTATGCTGCGTTTGACCGACAATTAAACTTTTCGAACTATTTATCGCACACGTCGTTCGTATGCATTTCTGAATTTATTTATTTCACCACAGCTTCATTTTGTCGTGGACAAAGGTTTCGAAATATTTTATTTCAATTTATGTTCATCCTTTGGTCATTAAAAGTCATTTTAACAAATACAAACATTTCTGTGTAATAAATAACAATTTTCCAACTTTTAACCCACACGAATTTATTATATTTGATCTGAAATTTTATGCAAAAAGTCACAAATAAACCTGCAAAACTTATTTTCAACTGCACAGTCAGTTGGGGTAACAAGAACACTTAAAACGTCGAAAATCAATGCACTCACAGATGCTGACAAACGATCTGTGAAATAAAAACTTCGAAGAGATAAGTACGCCGGCAAAAATTCGAGCGTCGCGTCATGTACCCAAACTAAACAGAACCTTGCACAATTGATCAGAAATCACCTTATTACATTCATCGTACGTTAAAAATTCTAAATAAATAGTTTCGTGTGATGCAGTTGATGATATTATCGCAACTACAACCTAATTATAATCTTGAACAACAATGATCTAGTTTTGAAGGCTTCGCAGATGAAAGGTATAATAGTTTTGTTGTAACTTAAAACCTGGTGTTAAATTGTTCGTTTAATCAAAACCATGGCACATCGATTCCAACATTAATTATTTCACGAACGAACTAGAAGCCATAGAGCACGATCTCTAAATTTTGAACACCATTAACTTTCCACGTTAACGTATATGGTTACTGCTCACAGCGCACTTGTACGTTTTCTTCAACTTTGCTAACAATATAATTTTTCACTTGAACAACTGATATCCGATTCACATGAAATCCCTACCGTATATACCATGAATTATACACAGCTCGTTTGCGAAGCCCCTTATTTATGATTAAACCCATCGGGTTTATTATGAAAATGTTAGTAAATTATTTAACTCGACTTTGTAATTGCATTTAATGTTTATTCATTATATATCTGTAATTTTTTCGTAGATCGGTTGCGTTCGGTCTTCGCTTTTAACTCGAAGTTAATTGGCTTGTTTTGAAATTTTACATCTCGATTCGCATCTGGCGCGGAACTGTTTACGTTCGGTATGTTTAGCGGAGCGAACTGGATTAAGTGCATCGTTCGGATGCTTTTGTATCGAACGGAATGCTTTTGTGTAGAACAAAGCTCGCTACAAGGTCTCCCGCGTCGGTAATCTACATACATATCGATGTTCTCCAGTGCCATGTGTAATAAAATAAGTTTTTTCTTTAATATTCGGTGATTTGTGTCACCAATGTTACGAACCAAAAATACCCTAGATATTTTCATGGAAAATTTATTCAATGCTTCATATGGTAATAATATGATTGCTTTCATGATTATTTTAATTTTGATTTCAGGCTTTAATTGTTTTTTAGATTTAGGGTTTCAGGTTTTGGGCTTTAATACAATGTTTGTAATTTGGGCACAAATAATTGTATGTACATAAAATTTAAAGGAACAACTTTTAAAGAAGTTTATTTCTTAAACTTTTATAAAAAAAAACTACGTTCATATTTTGTGGCAGTTCCTCGAACAAAAGAGGCTACAACTTTGCACCAACGGCGATGGGTTGGAGAATTCCAGTCCGCATACACCATAAGGATTTATTGTGTTGCTAGTTTTTTTTTATTTGGATTCATTTTAGACTTATAGATTAATGATTGTCGTTTCAAGCTTCGAACAGTTGGCCTACCTTGGGTTTATAAATTTCTAAAGCCAACCTTTTGGCTTTTAAGAGATTCAGAAAGAAAATTTTAGATTGCATCGCTGCACTTAATGCGACTAAATTTATTTTAAACCGGACTTTTAATTTCGCTTACAGCTACCCCTTTGAATACTATTTGAGTTTAATGATTCGTATCACTAAACAACCAAGTTTGATGATTGAAAAACAAATACATTGGTTTGGAATTATTTTTTTTTGCAAGCTGCTGAATGTCCAATCGTTTGTCGAAATGGTTGACTTTGGACTCCATTCATTTCCATTGCTAACAATGTTAATACCAATGGTAGTTTGGGGAAACTAATTTTCGTTAATGGTGACGTAGTTTCTCAAACCGCATTTTATATCGCGATAGAAACAATTTACACTTCGTAAGCCTAAAACCGATAGTTTTAAATTTTTCGAGTGCAACATTTTCTAGTTCGATTCTCCAAACCAATGCGAAAACATGAAATTGCAACTGGTAGGGCGTTTGCCTGACACCAACCCAACCAAGCCCAATACAACGATTCGTTGAGTGATCAAAAATTAAAAGAAAATATATAAATTGTTGAACGTCTAGACTTGACATGATACTTGTTTGGACACTTTCAAATGATTAAAAGCAACGAAAGCAAGTTGAAAGGTAACGAAAACCAACTCATTCAATGCAAATTGGACTATCAAACTCAAAGGAGCGATAAACGAAAACCCACACCCAAACCTTCATTGATTGGAACAAAATTTGCATCAAGTTGAAATAGAAAGAAACACCAACCTAGCCAGTTCAAGTTAATTTGGGTTGGGTTCAAGGTGGTTAGGTTGACTTCCTCTAAGAACATCAAACCTGAAAGAGCATTAACCGAAAACCCAATCAAAAGAACGTTGAGCTAACGACGTTTACACTGGACATGATATTTGTTTAGAGACCCAAATGAAAAAGAAAAACAAACGAAACTTTAATTGATTCGAGCAAAAATTTTTGCTCCAACTTGAAAGGTAAAGAAAGCCAACTCATTCAATGCAAATTGGAGTATCAAACCCAAAGGAGCAATAAACGAAAACTCAAACCAAACATTCGTTGAGTGGAGCAAAAATTTGCTTCAAGTTGAAATAGAAAGAAACACCAACCCAGTCAGTTCAAGTTAACTTGGCTTGTGCTCAAGTTGGTGAGGTTGACTTCCTTTGAGAATATCAAACCCACAAGACCACTAACAAAATCCAATAAAAACCATCATTGAGTGGATCAAAAATATTTGCCACAAGTGGAGAAATGGAAGAAAGACAACCTACCAACCTACCTACTATAAATACCATATAACAAAATCAATACTAAACTGTGTTTTATATTTTAAGGAAATTATAGTGTAATTGAATATTTTTTACTATTTTTTTCCTTGTTTGTCTTTTACTGTTTTTATGTAGATCTACATGTGGTTGTTTATGTGATTTCTTGTATCAATTTTTCATAACTTACACAAAAGTTTACTAAATTTTTATTTTTATCTTCATTTGTTTAAACTCATTGCATGTTACATTACATTACATTTCATGTTCGATTGTATCTATTTTCCTTGGTTTCTAAGCCTCCCTGCCTCTTTGTCTGTGGTTTGTTATTTAGTTCAATTTAATTTTGATAACTCCATTAAATAATATCTGAATCCAGTACATGTGTGTGGCGGAGCTGGTGATATTAAATCACCTGAATTACTACTAAAGTTATTACGTGCATACAAGGAAATTATTTATAGCGATTTCCTTATTCTTATTCTTTACGTTGGACATTAAAAAATGTTTTGCAAAATATCCCTCGCAATTGGTTAAACAATCAACCCCAATAAGTGAATTAATTCTTCGTTTACATCGCCTTTCAATGATAAACAATTCTAGCTATAAAACTCTCGACACGCGCATTAGTGCAATTGACAAACATTTGCAAGGGACTCTAAAATACCACGTTTTGTGCGCCCTGCATCCGCGAAAATTTATCCGAGTCGACAAGCACGAGGTCGGTCCACTCCGCAAACATAAACAAACCGCGCAACATATTGCCGCCGTACTGTGTAATTTTCACCTTTATCTTTACGCCGGCACGGTCGCGCGCGACTCCGACCACACATAAACATCGCGTATTTACCGAAAAGCGTTCCGAGCCATTCGACTAGACGCGACCCAACACCGACCTCTAAAAAAAAAAAAACGCATTACTTAACCTGCGATAAATTCGATCCCACCGGCCTAAGATAATGGCCGTAATCTGGCGTTCAATTTCGTATGGGCCCGCGCGTCAAGCCGTAACGTAATTAAATGTAATCGCGATTAAGTTGCGCGGACGCGAAAAAGCGCATTAAATTTCAACACCGATAAGTGCGAAATAATTCAAACGCTTTCAAGTTCGCCATGCACGGGGATGAAGTCGAGTAGCTCGTCTTATTTGTTTGGAAAACAACTTCGCAACGAGATTAGGAGAGGTACAGGTACATCAACATAATTTGTCTCGCTTAAACTAGTTTCGATTCCACTTGAAGCGAGCGAGTGTTTGCGTCTGCAGTTTGTTCGACGTCTGAACGGTATGAAAATAAAATTCGAAACTTCGACGACACGACGAAGTTCGGACGGGACGGGGAATAAAAAGAAAATGTTGCGCAAAAACTTAACAGAGGATGGTACAACAATAATAAGATATAAGATGAGTTAATGTATTTTATATTGTAAAAGTGAGCGTTTGCAAAAAAATCAATCTTTGGGCTTTTTTTGATTAAATTTTTCAGTTCGTTTCCAGTCGAGGAATTTCAACTTTTATTTTCATTTATATCTATGTTCGTTTATTTTATTTATTCTGCTGCTTTAAAGGAGCGCAAATAATTAAAATTTATCAATAAGCGATATACACGAAGACAAATAAAAGAAATTCGAATGAAAATTTAATGAAGACCGAACCAATAAAATAAATCAAACGAGCATGACAACTGAACTAACAAACTGCCATAAATTTAATTAAGTGAGTCAAAAGTAAAACTCGTAAATTGTGACTAAACTTGTGTTAAATTTTATTATTCAGCTCCGGTCGAAGTTGCCAAAAAAACGAGCCAAGATCTTTCGACATCCAGCTCCATCTACTCTAATTTGTTTTATTCCTTTGTTATAACGTATTTCATTTTGAGTTATTTTATTCAAAATTTCTTCGTTTTATTTAATTTTTGTATCACGTTTAGCTGATTTGGTTCGTTTTCTACTTCATTTTGTCTAAGACCCGAACGAACAATAAGTTCATTTTCGTCGCATTCATTTACTTTTCGTCCCAATCAATTTTAAGTACGTTCGCGTTCGTCTCTCCTATTCGCATTGTTCGCTGATAAGCACCGCGCGCCGAACGGTAAGAATTATGTTTCACAAAGTTCGCAATCAAGTTTTAAATGAGACTCGAAGATGCCGTTAAAAATAATTCGTCCGAATTCGTGCACTTTTCTCCGAGGCAAGTCACTAATGGAACTCGAAACTTATTCCTCGCCGTCTCAAATTCTCCCCCGATTATTTACCCGGCGACGTATCGCGAACTCGTTTTATTTCTTGCGAACTTCGACGACATATTTAGTTTCAACCGTGTGTGCTTTTTTTTTTGTTTCGTTAAAGTAAAAGACTCACCCCGTTAGAACGTGCGGGTCCCGGCCAGGAACAAAACACCGCGCACCACCACCGACTGATTCAATTCGGGCACTGTGAGCGCTGACAAAAGGCCGACTTGACCTCCGGTTACTACGAGCGTTCGTCCGAACCGCGTCCGCTCTGTGCAGATGTCCAGCGCCGCGTCGTCACACAGACTGAAGAAAGCCGCGTCCCGACGCTCGTGGTAAATATTGGGAGCATCGCGACGCACGCGATGCCGTCTCGGGCGGCGTCGCGCGCCTCCGGAACCGGTCGCCGGGCCGGTGCTTCATCAAGAGCGGCGCGGAATCGACATGGGAATTCTGTTGAATTCGGGAGCCATGGATATAAATCGTAGGTGAAAAATCTGTTGTCCTACAAATCGAATTTCCATTGATGTCGATAAATTCCGTCCCGTTCCGACAGTTTAATGGATATATGGAGGACGGGGCACGCGGGCGCCGGAGGCGTTTAGTTCGATTAAAAAGCGTAGACGGCGGCGCGTCGGGACGCTCTTCAAATTTCTGATTGGATTTCGTCGTGGTTGCCGTTTCGACGGACGTTCACATCACCGCAGAGTTTCGTCCGGAAGCGGGCCGACTTGACAGCTGAAGCTTTTGTGACTGCGCCGGGTAATCCAATTAACGCCGTGAAAGTTGGCGTCTGGTAGCGAATGTGTTGGAGTAAACGTTGTAGCAGCGAATTCAAAATTGAGTTAAAAAGACACAATGTCAATAAATATATGCTAAGTTATTGTAGGTTGAAAAGCTTCGTGTTCGAATGATGTTGCGATAACGTGGCAGAAAATGCAACTCAATAAACAGGAAGTAAAGTCAACTACAGCACAAAGCTCATTATTGCAGACACACTTACCCACCGGCACACAAGCCCATGAAGACTAACCGGTGGATCGCTAGACAATATTGTTTCTGTGTTATTACACTTCATCAGTAGCTATTACCAAGCACCTTAGTTGTTGAAATAACTTTACATGTAGTGGCCATTAAAACTCCTAACGAAGCACTGACAAGACCAAACCTTCTCTAGCACCTTGCGGTGATTGTGTATTGAAATTTTCGAGATAATTCCGTTTATAGATTTAAAGTAAAAATCTAATGACAATCACGAGTTCCAAGTTTTAATAAAAAAAAGAACAAGTAAGAATTGACTTGGCGTTGAAATGACAGTTCCACGGACGAACTAGAATACGAGAGGTTTGTGAGCTAATCAATAACAAGTCCTGATACAGAACCTACCATAAGGACGAATTTTTTGAACTCTGACATGTGGGGGATTCATTGCACTAAATCAGATTAAGCAACGTCAAACATCCAAAATTGGGCGGTATTTTAAGTCGATCCATAATTTTGTGAGAAATAATTTGATATTTTTTGTGTTTCAAATTTATTTGAACTTATTATTATTATTTGCGGCACAACGTGCCCCACCATCACGTTTTCGTCACCAGTATTATATTTAAAACTACATCTTTAAATTTCAAATATATTTATTCTTATTCAAAGAAATCTTATTCTTAATTAAAAAGTAACATAAAATTAAAATTGTTATAACGTTGTGTCGAAGACAATTAACATTGCATTAAAATAAATTATGATAATACATAGCATAAGTGGTTGTTAATTTAACGTAATTCGTTGCCATTTTTTTTTTGAGTTGAAGCTTCATCGTTTACGAACGTTTTTGTTGCTTTGTATTTTTCAATGATAATGATAATAATTAATAGTCACTGCTTGATTTTGCTAGGCATTTGGTAGCCATAATTTGACGAACTAATGAGAAAAAAATCCTTGCAACAGTAATGAAGAAAAGTGGAGAACGTGATTGAAAACTCGAAATCTTCAACAATGTGGAGATATTTGTAAAAAAAAACACGAAGAAAACTATATTACAACTGAAGACCCAAAAGGACGAAACAAAAGTTAACTAAAATAATTAGGAACAAAGTGAAATTAAAATGTTTGACGAATCTAATGAGACACCATGGACGTGGAAATAAATTGGATCTAAAAAAATAATTAAAATATAACAAAAACCATAAAGACAATTTTAAAGACGAACGCTTAATTAATGTAAGTGGCGAAGATAAAAGTGACACAAAAATCAAAGCTGTAGACGAGACTGGAAGAGGGACATGATCGAGATAAAAGAAATAGATTTGAAGGAGAACAAAAATCATAAAAAATAATCAAACAAAAGTTGCCACCATAGTTACATTTAAGGAAGAGAAAAATTTTAAAGTCACGCACAAATATAACCGACGATCAAATGTCGACTAAAACCGACAAATAAATCGATGTAGAATACAAAATTGCATTTAACTTCGTCTGCCACTTTCTTGCCTATTGGTTCGGGGTTGGACTGAATTGAGAGACTTTATTTGTCCATACATTTTTGACTTTGTAAACGTGCAAAGAAAACGAAACAATCCAACAACGTTTTGGGTTTGTGACCAGTTGGGTTGGGTTCGGTTGGTGGTTTGTAACTTTAATAATGGTGGTGGTGGTGGTGCACAGTTGTATTCCCCATTTTACTATATGGCATTCCACTCATATGTATGGAAGTCGATGATTTTATAACATTTACCACTTTTGGAAATATATTGTTAAACATTATATAATGTGCTAAAAGTGTGACAAAGTTTGTATGTGAGTATCAACGCCATCTAGACGTCACCACCCTTACATATGTGGTGCTACGAAATGACAGAGGTGCTTCGATTAACTAAGGCAGCATCGCCCAGACTTGTAACTACTTCTCAGGCATGTGTATGAAGGACCACTTTGTTGAAAATAAATTTGAGCAAAAGTAACAGATGGTATATATGGGTTCATCAGATGACCACGCATACATTTGCTGAAGGTGCATCAAAATTGTGTGCGGACAATAGTCAGTCGAAGCAGACCTGTGCAATTCCGTAGCAGCACAAGTGTGGGGTATTGACATCAATATGACACTAATATATAAACTTTCTAATGTATCGTCCGCGAATGTATGTATGGTCTGATGACTCATAGAATGCGAAATGGCGGTCAACACATGTTACATTCGCTTAAATTTATTTTCATTTATGATGTATTTTGTCATACATCCAATTTTAGAAAAAATAGCTTAGTTTCGTTTGATCGAACACCACGTTCACCACCACCAACCACCAACCAAACCACCACCACCACCAAATTCATCGTGGAAAGTTTATCGCCTGGAATGTCCTTTATGAAAAAATTAATCCTGAGAAAATACATCGTTGGCAAATGCATCGTGGGAAAAGAAAGACCCAACCCAACCCAATTAAATTCAACCCAACACAACCGAATGCAACCCAATCCAATACAATACTACAACAATTTTAATTCTCTACGATGAATTTTCCTTCGATGAACTTTCCACAACGAATTTTCGACGATTTCCAACAAATATTCCTGGAAATTATCACCCTCTATAAGGTTCCTTAACGAACAACATTAATCCTGAAGAATCGCGCAACAGTAATATCAAGTCTTCCAACGTCTAAAAATCTAATGATTAAGACTCAATGGAATTATTTTGAGATTTTTAATGGACGTCGAAAAAAATTAAGTGTTAGATTCGAGCAAAACCTATGAATGAATAAACGTAATAATTGATGGCTAGTGTTAAAATTAAATAAAAACACAATTGTTTACTGCTTGTGTAAGATCTGTGGATAAATTTCATGTAAGTTTTATAAATGACGCTATCGTAATTATCCTAGTTACCTAGTGTTACCAATCGGAAGTACTTAAAAGGCTGACACGCGTTTGAATGCCCCACCCCCCAATGAAGTTACTAAATATGATTAAAGTCGACATTTGACTAATTCATCTAATGGGGAACCGAAATTAGGGATTAAATTTTTCGTTTCTATCTTTCTCTGGTTCCATGTTTATAGTCTAATTTTAAATTGTTGGTCGTTTCTTTTGCTACCTTCATAATATATTTTTATTCATTTGGTTTATTGTAATTAATTTTATTAACTTGAGTTAAACTTGACAGTTCTTATTGAACTTAACAGTAAAAGTTAGCGAAAACCCGGGACGATGGATTGAACTGTCTGCTTGTGGCCTGGTGGCACATAATATATGTGTTTCTGTTTATGTAATTTAAACAAAAAGTATCTGAGAATCTAGTCGAGATTTATAACACATACTACCCGCATTATGCGATGAATTAATTAATCACAAAGTTTTTGGCCATTGATAAAAACTCCTCATCTCATTGTGCATCTACATTTCATACACACGAATATTAACAATTTGCGTAATTGATAGCTTGTGGCGTAAAAATATTTTCCTTTTTATTACAGGCAAGAAATTATCAATAAAACGAATAGAACGTCACTGTGGGACTACCGAAGAATAGAAAACGAAATATTAGATGTTAAGCTGAAAATTAACAACAAAAATCATTTGTATATAGAAAAATGTAATTTATTGACTGAGTGACTGCTCAAGGCACTAACAAGAATCGCAATAACAAATGAATTAAGAATTTCCAAAATACGCAAGTGATTTAATGTCAAAGCAAATGAAAATAAAATAATTGAGAAAAATACACTTCCTGGGTGTATACAATTTTGACAGCTTTTATTGTTCACAATTCCGTTTCTCCCACCACATTCGTAAGTACACTCAAAATTGACCAGCGTTCGAAAAAATTTCTATTATATAGCATTGCGTTTTGATTAACAATCGCCACAATGGAAAAACTTTGTTACGGTCACGTCACCGCCACAGCGTAAAATTCGCATAGTTATTCAAACATCATAATGTAATGCAAATATCACACTTCAAATAAATACGATAAGCGCACAATTGCACTTCGTCGACAGGGATTAAAATACTTTGGCCTAAACAACTTTGAGTAATTTATGTTCAATGCTTCAGACGTAATACAGAAATAGCTTCTACTTGTTATGATAGAAAATTACGTCGACATGTTTTGTTGTTCATATTTATATATTTCTGTTTATATACAAGAAAATATTTCTTAAACTAGGTGAGTTTTATTTTTATTTAACAGATATTATCCTCACTATACAATGGATTAATTAATGCCGGAGTTTTTCGGAATTGGTAAAAAGTACTCATCTCATTATGCATGCGTATTTCATGCACACGAGTTTGCACAATCGACTGAAGTCACGTAAAAACATTTTTGTTTTTTTATTACGGGTAACAACTTTAATTTATTTATTTAGGTCGTACACAATCTAAATACATACTACTCTCAACACGATTTTAGTTATTAAACAACAATACGTTTAAATTATTCGGTGCCCGCCAATCGATGACGCGGCGACTGGCGAAAGCGCAACGCTTACCCGCCGATCGCGCTCGAAATTACGATATGTTCGCCGGTGATTTTTGATAAGCAAACACCGACAAAAAAAACACATCGAAATAAAATGCACATTTATCAATGTTGGCGCTAAACCCTCCGTGATTTGTTTTTATTTCTGCGAACGCGTATCGGGGCCGCAACGGCGTGAATCGAATTAATAAAAGCGATAAATTGAATCGGTATAAAACCGGATAATCGTTAATCCGCAAAGTCAAACGGCAGTTAAACTTTTGTCAGCGAGATTGTGTGTGTGTGTGCGTACGCCATTGGATAGCTGCGTCCCCCGGCCGACTGGATTACATGATTCCGATTGTAATATCACGAATAAAAATAATAATAATAATCAACGATTAAAAGTCTAATTTTATCAATTAACGTACATTAGTATAATTTTTTAAATTTAAATGAATAATAATAATTTGTATGCCTCGAGCTTAATTAGAACTTTTATAGCGATGTCGATTCTTGTCCTGGTATCATCTAGGTCCTGGTATCATTTAATTCACTTTCTTCGTTGTTTCTCGTGTACAATTTTCTCAACGCCCGATTTATTACAAAATATTCCATTTTATAAAACTACGAATTTTTGAAACTATTCGTTTTTTTATTCAAGATTTGTTTGTTAGTTGTTTTTCTCATCATCGTCGTTACAACTCAACTTCAAGCAGAGACACCTGTAGATACGCTTGCAATAAACGTTATCTATTTTCGTCGGCTTATATTCGCGGGATCAATAGTTGGCTGTGAAACAATAGGTTCATTCGCCCGGTGCAGCTCCAGATAACAACAGCGCGAAGCTCCAAGATGATCCACAAGCGCTGCACGGTCGTGTTCCTGTGCATAATGGTCACATGTGAGCGGTAAATGGGGGGCCGCGGCCATTGCAAAATTAACACGAAACCGTTTCTTCAGGTTTTCAGCGGGTGCTGTGCGTCTTTACGTTTTCCGAGCAGGAGATGAACATCCGCATCAATCACAATGCCCCCATAGAATTGATTATCGAGTAAGTGCGCATGCTTTAATTTGCTGTAATTTTGACATTTCTTCGTTTAGCTGAAGATGATAGGACACGGAGAGAAACGTTGTAAATATAAACGCGATTGTTTTTAAGTTTTAGGAAGTCGGAAAATTTATCGTCGTTGTAGACGACGACGATTTTATTACGCAATGATTATGTATCTGTTGATATAGCCGCCATAAATCCAATTGCAAATCCGCTTGTCAATCAATGGTGATATTTTTAATGGTTGTGAGCGACAATTATTAAAGTTTAATGAACAAAAATACTGGATTAATATTTTATTTGTTTCTTTTAATTTCTTCAGTTTTATTTTATTTTCAGTTTGTGCATTCAAGCATTCTATATAAATTTCGTTCGTTGTCATTTAATTCATTAAAATTTATTTACAAAAATGAAACCACATAAATGAAATAAATAGAAAGGAACATGCCCGAAAATGTATCTGATTCCGTTTATTTCAAAGAATCGAAATCAAAAATTTTCAAAAATTGAAAAAAATGTACGAAAATCAAGTTAACAAAAAATGCAAATGTAAATCTATTGAAATCAAAATGAAAGGATCGAAGTGGAAAAAAGAATTGTATGACGAAAAAAGTAAAAAGAACAGTAAAAGAGAAAACGAAACTAATCGAATAACTAAACCATCACAAAATGGATAAATTTTAATTTTGTTTTTATTTGTCACTGTTTTATATTTTCGAGTTGTTATATTTCATCGACGTATTTTTGTTTGAAGCTTATGTGGCGTTTGTCTAGGTATGTGTTTTTTTCTCCATTTGTAATCCAGTAATTTTCATTTGAATTTTTGCATTATTTTACTGTACTTGTTGTAGTTTTTTCTTGTATTTTTAATTATTCATATTTTGTTTTTGTAAAAAAATTAATTATTAAAATTTCGTTTTGCTAAAAAAATTGTTTAATTTCTTATATTTTCGATCAATTTTTCAATCTGAGCGTTTTATCAGCTCATACAATGGTCGTAATTTTATTCTAATCCGTTTTCATCCCACCCTGGATTAGAATTTAGTTTTTTATCTTAACATTTGGAAATGTATTTTGGCTTGGGTTGATTCTGGTTGGGTTGGGTTGTCTCGGGTCGGGTCGGGTTTTTTCGGGTCGGGTTGAGGTACCTCGGGTGGAGTTGGGTTGGGTTGAGTTTTCTTGGGTTGGGTTGGGTTTTCTTGGGTTGGGTTGGGTTTTCTTGGGTTGGGTTGGGTTTTCTTGGGTTGGGTTGGGTTTTCTTTGGTTGGGTTGGCTTGTCTCTCCCAGTGGGCAAATGTTTTATTTTATTATAATCATTTTAATCATTCTGTCATCTTCTGTATTTTATACAATTTTATTGATGTATTTTTGTCGTATCAATTTAGTTGTTTTATTTAATTGTTTTATTTAATTTCTGTACAGTCCGGCCCTGCGCCAAATAAATCTTAAACGCTATACAAATCTCAAAATAAATATTGAAAGATATAAATGTATGTTGTGCACAAACTTTGACATATATTGTATTTTAATTTTCTTTGTATTTTGCTTTTCAAATTTTCGTTCATTTTATCATTTTGATTGTTGCGAGAGTAGTTTTCCTTAAAAATATTTTATTTTAATTTATTTTTTCTTGTATTTGGTTGTTTAGATTTTATCAAAAAATCAAAAAAAAAATACATTTAATTATATTTTTTATCATTTTATGCGACTGTAGCGAAGCTAACCCAACCCTAGAGATGTGGGATGTGGTGGTGGGGGGTCGGAATATCAATCATATATCTTTGGCAATTTTATCAAAATGGATTTTCCTTCCAGTTAGGATAAAAAATTTGGATCTAAATGTTAACAATTTTTTATATTTGAAAATTGTGACAATGCCAATTGGCTAATAATAATAATAACTGTTGTACCAATCTAATCTCAACCAGAGGAGCAACAAATTCTATGTTTATATTTATTTTTTATTTGTGGGTATTTTTTTAAATTTTTTTATGTTAAGATCATGAATTGTAATTTTTTGAAAATTATCACTTTGCAAAGTTGAGAAAATATTCCTCCAATTTTAATTTCTTCGCATGTTTTGTATTTTACAAAAATTCATCGCATGCATCAAACGTTTCGTCATTTTTGCTAATTTACACATTTTTTCATAATTTATTCCGACCGTCAGCCAGATTTCTTAAAAACTATAAAAATCTAAAAATATATGAACTATCATACAATTCACCCCATATTGTGTAGAAGCTATGGCATGTTTTCTTAATTTTTTTCTTCATTTTGAATTTTCACATTTTTGTTCATTTTGGGGGAATTATGAAATTTAAGCTACCCAACCCAAACAAAACCAACTCAACCCAACCAACTCAAGTTTCATTTTGCACATTTTTATCGCCGGTAATTTTTTTGTCATTGGTACTAATTTAAACATTTTTGTATTTCTCCGCCATCTAGTCCTAAGTCAGACTATTATAAGAAAGTATAACAATTTTAGAATAAACATAAAAACCTAACAAATTCACCTCATTGTGACATTTTTTCATTTTTATTTTGTAATTTTCATATTTTTTATCGTTTAAAATACACCAATTATTTTTAAGTTTTTTTGTAATTTTGTTTTTCATATTTTTATGTAGGCAATAAGTCAATTAGTACCCAACCCAACCTAACCCAACCCAAGCCAACCGAACCCAACCCAAGCCAACCCTAACGCACATGTAAAATTTTTATTTATTATGAAATTTTTCAATTTAAACAAAAAAATTCATCTATTTAACCAATTATACATATCGCAATATTATTCAAATGCAAATTCAGATTAATCAATTGGAGGTTTTTAACGTTAACATTTTGTAATAACTTTTGCAGTTTGCACATTTTTTATCGGCAGTACTTTTATTTTTTTTGCCATTTTTAATAATTTAGAAAATTTTTATATCTCCACAATCCAGCCCTGAGTTAGGCAATTGTAACAAACTATAACAATTTTAAAATAAATATAAAAAGCTAACAACTTCACCTCATATTGTGACATTTTTCAATTTTCTATTTTTTAATCATTTGAAATACACAAATTTTATTTTTAAGTTTTTTTTGTAATTTTGTTTTTCATATCTTTGTTTAGGCAATAAGTCAATAAGTTTGTCTTAATTGATTTTTTGTTCAAATTGCAAATGTTCTTTGTAATTTCGAAAATTGTGGGCAAGTTTCATATTTTCACAAATTGTTGCATTTCTAAAGCTTTTGATATTTTTATAGAATTTTTTAGTTTTCATTTTTCAATTTATTAATTTTTACTAATTTTTGTGTTTTTTCCCACTCAAGCAAGCAAATTACATAAATATAAAAACAAAAACATAAACCTAACTTACAATCGTCCCCTCTATTTTTCAATTTTTAATTTTTTTTTACATTTTTACAATTTCAACAGTTTATCATTTTAGGCAATTATGATGGCCCAGACCATTAATAATTTAGTCCCGCTGACTTTTCGTTTGAGTCAGGGTTAATTTTTCAAAAATATTTCATTATTTGGATTATTGTTTTTTATTGTTTTTTGATTATTGTTTTTTTGATATTTTAGAATTCTTTGCATTTACAAAATTTAGTCATTTTTATTATTAAATATTTTGCCGTTTTTGCTAATTTCAGCAGAGGGAACCTGAGCCTAGATAATTAACTAAAGTAAATAAAATGTAACTCTATAAGTAACTGTTGAACTATGACTAGAATACATCAGTTAATTAAAGGACGATAAAAATACAACTCTCAATAATTAATAATAATTCATCTTAAACATTGATATTATCTTATTAGTTCAAATAAGCCAAATCAAACCAAATTCTGTAAAGAATTGCATAATTGATTCAAAATTCTATAGGGTACAGTACAAGACGAAGATTACGTCTCATTTTTAGTTGTTAGTTGTCATTTGATGTTTGTTCTGGTGTTGTGTGTTTGTTAGATTGTTAGATTTAGTTATTTTGTGGTTTGTGGTTTTATGTCAATTGTTCTATTGTTCTAATGCAATAATTAAAATTAAATGGCATTCATATGTTTTGTCTCGTTTGACTTCGTTTGCTTTTTTTTGTTAGCCTGTTGTCTTTTTTCTTTTTTAAACGTCACGGTATTTATTTATATCTCGATAATTAAAATTCACTTTGTTATCACTTTGATAACAAAGGATTTGATTCAAACAATACCAAAGTTAAATTCACAAAAATTTACATTGTTTCATTTACACCAATAGAACAAACTAAAATTAAAACCGTTATCTTTCTAAGTGCTAGTAATTATATCTCGAAACCCAAAAAAAAAAACTAATCCGTCCCTTAATGAAATTTTAAATCCCCAGTTTTTAGATAGCCACTAAAGGCGAACTAATCCGACATTGCTAAATCAAATCCCCGCATTGACGTTTTTAATTCGTTGGCAAACCCCGCGCCGTGAATAATTCCGCCTGATCGCATAAGACCGCACCGCTATCGCCTGCGTCCATCGAAAAACGTATAATAACGAATTTAATTGCAGATTGATTTGTTGCAAAATTAATCTCGCATTTAAGACAGATCGGCCTCGGAGCGAAACTTGGAAATTAGCTAAAGTAAACCGATAGGGTGATCCACGTCGTTCGTCTTTGAGATGTAAATTTTCAATGTCTGCCCGGTGCTTTTAGGAGGCCTGCAAACCTCACCGGACGCGAGAACGTTACGATTAACTTCGCAATCGAAGATCGTAACGTCGTCAGCGTGGCGCCGGAACTTATTAAAATGGGAAACGACGTCCTGCAGGATCGTTTCCTCGTGATGGTACAGGCGTTGAAACCTGGAAAATCTGAAATCTGGACTGAGCCGTCGCCGTCTCGATCGACGTAAGTGGTTCTTTGTTTTTCGTACTGGGGACGTTGCGTACGTATGGCGGCGGTGTTCCCGCGAGTGACGAGCTTGATGTTTTTTTTTTCGTTTCAGGTCGCGGCGTGCAGTTGTCGTTGTTAACGTCTACAAAAGTGATGTGATAGTCGCAATCTCAAGTATTATAGGGTGGATTTATTTTTTGGCCTGGTCCGTTTCGTTCTATCCGCAGATATGGATGAATTTTGCTCGGAAAAGGTAAACTTATTCCCATCCCTCCTAAAACCTTACGCAACTTCCCTTTGATATTTTGGTCTACATTTTAAGAATTAATACAGATCTGAGCACGATAATGCTGGAAATTTTAGTAATGCGAATAATGGAACGTAACGTATTTAACAAAACTTTTAGGAAAATCCTATAGAGGAGGCATTCGCACCTATTACGAACTAATGTGACATAATATTATAATTATAGTTAAAGTTTCACTGAATCGTTGTCTGTACTACCAAATTAAAAAAAATAATTATTTGTTCGAATAATTATATTTCAAATAATTTTTGTTACATACGTTAGTTATGTAAAGAAGGTAATGTGTATGGAAGTAAAAAGTCCTAGCACTCGACCTGGATATGAAATCATGAACGTAGATAACAACTGATTACACCATAATACAATTTATTTATGAAACAAATCGCATATGATTCCTAAATTCATTGATTCCAATGTACATTGGAATATACGTTTGCACAACTGCAGCGCGGCTTACGAAACAAATTAAAGCGAGGAAATAAAATTATTGACCTACTCGGTATTTTTATCTCATTTATTAACTGATAATTCTTCATAATCAAAATCCTCGCGATACCATTCTAATAAAATGCAATACCCCAACATGTTTATCAATTGTATTATGTAATTCGTTTAGGAGCAAACAAATCATTGGTACTATGACTAATAACCAATTATGGTAATGGGCAAGCTTACGCCATAAAATATATTGCATTGGGTAATAAAGAGGTATTGAAAATTAACATATTTTGAGCTGGTGAGTGCATTCCTTCACGAGGCTTCAATTTATTATCCTAACGATTTTCTTAGACTTTTTCGCTCGAATCCTATGTATAAATAATAGACAGTTTTGGAGCCGATTGATACACTAAGTTTGTAATAAAATCGATTAGATTTATAAGCGCGTTCAAAAATGGCCATAGCGCCCAATAATATAAAAAATGTTAACCCTAACTTATCAGATTTTCAACGATGAAGAAACATATTTTAGAAGACGCGCCATTGCCATTGTACTTCACTTTAATTATCAGTTGTAGTTAATTTGAAAGTAAATTTGAACGAATGCTGCACGTTTCGCTCTCACTGGCTCATCAGAGCACCACAGAGATATTCGCTGAAGGCGTATACAGTCACGCAAACGTGGCTCACAAGGATTTGTGTTGCGTATTAGCGCCATCTAGACGGCGATAGACCTGCACTCGCGCTGATATGTCATTACAGACATCTGCGTTGTCCAAATAAGTTGGTACTGTAACTGCTTCAAAGCCGTCGGCACGTATTGAAAGTAAATTTCAGCGAATGTCAGATATTGTCGCGTTTCGTCCTTAGGGTGTTATCAGACCACCAAAGACACATGTGCTAGTCATGCAAACACGACTAGCACATAATATGTCTCAATATGTCTTCGTTGTGTGCATTTAGGTTTTTCCTTTTCGTTTAGATTATATTTTTCCTTTACGATTCTTTCTAATCTTTGACCTTGTTGACATTTTTGTTTGGCCATCAATTCTTTGTGTATTACTTCTTTGGCATATTTTTCACATATGTCGACTTTTCTCATTATCTCATTTGGCCAATATCTAAATTCGCAAGTTCTGTTTGATTGTTTCGTTCCACAAGTTTGCAGTTTTTTAATTGTCTCTATTGTACGTTGGGTATTCTTTTATCATTTGTAACGATCAATACATATTAAAAGATTTCGATTGCTTGCAACCTTTAGATTCAGCCAATTCGAAGCCAATTCAGCGTCTGGACTAGTACGTTGTTTAAGGAATTCGACAGATCCAGCTCGAGATTTAAATGTGGGTGGTAGTTATTCATAATTCGAAGGACTATATCTAGAGATCCCAAGTCGATCTATTTCCAAATATCATTTTGAAAAATCGACGATGGGTTGAGTTTGGTTGGTTTTGGTTGTAACCACAATTACATTCATTGTGAGTTACCTCTCAACCTCTCAACCCAAACAATGCGATCTTTGGGCGAACGGCATTTGGATTGAAACAGGATTCACGTCGACCAGAATATTCTCGTAAATAATCCGAAGTGGGTGTATAATCACAGGGGATCTACTTGAGTTTACAAAAAAAATAAACACCACAGGGCTTGTAATCTTCGTTTTGACGTTTATAAATTTTCTACTAATACGTATCGTTTTAATTATTTTTTTTTATTTTCTAAATTATTCATAAATAATTCGGCTAATAACAGGCTTAAAAGGGCGAATTCTCTCATTTGTTTATTTGTTTGTTTTGAAATTTACAATAATTTTGATCTAAGCATATTTCTAGTCAGTTTAAAAGTCCTATTTTCAAGATGGAGTTAGTGTTTAAGTCTATTACAATCTTGGGGGTATACTAGGGAACAGATTTCTGACATAAAATGAAATAATGGCTGATTGCAATAATTACTGTCGTTAGGTATTTCCAAAGTTGAGATTTTTAATAGCAAATGTTGGTTTAAATTTAATAACAGATTTCTGACATCAAATGAAATAATTGCTGATTGCAATAATTACTGTCGTTAGGTATTTCCAAAGTTGAGATTTTTAATAGCAAATGTTGGTTTAAATTTAATAACTTTGTTTACTAAAGTGTTGATGTTAACAATTCGACGCACTGTATTGATTTTTTTCTATTATTTGGCTTATCTACGTTTTCAGTCAGGACTTGTTTTTCCTGTTCTTGCATATTTGTGGTTAATTTACTTTCTATGAATATTCATGTTGATATTTTTTTCCATATTTTTCATACTTGTATTTTCCTATTATTTAATTCCGCCGTTAATTACATTTTTTGTATCCCATGTATTTTTCATTTTTATTCTCTACTATATTTATATTTAATATTTTAATTATTTTGCGAAAAATTTCATGTAAGTCGTTAATTGAAGACAACAAAAGCGTCATTTATATTGCCAATTTGAACCTCCATCAACATAAGTAATAACTAACGATTATGCCAAAAAATATCGTGAATGAACTGTGAAGGTAACAGTTGTTTGACTTTGACGTTAGTTTATTTATTCTCAATCCCCAGTAATATGAATAGTGTGTACCTAAGTGACAATCTTATGCATATTTCTTAATTTAAAATATTTGTCAACAAGGACAGAAAATGTAAAATGTAAAAATCATACACCAAATGATGAACATGAATGAAACTTGTCTGCAAAACTTGTATTTTTTATCTCGAAATTATTCTTAATCAACAATAGTTTACTTAATATCAATTAAGATTTTTATTTAAACAGTTATGCCAAACTGTTACTGATCTCAATTTTCTTATTTTTTATCATTGGACTTGTTGTCTTCGCCTTGTTTCCCTGCCATGATCAGAATTGATTGGACAATTTTTTGATTGTAAACTGAAGTTGTTATATTGAAAGTAGGGAAGCAACAGGGTATGTTGAATCGGAAAAATGTCGCAAATTAAATATATTCTGCATTTTTTGTTGTTAATTTTTCTTTTATTTCGCCCCTCAATGTTTGAATCTTGATGATACCCATTTTTAAATATCTTTTCCATAGTTTCGTTGCAAAACAAAATTTAAAAATTTGCAAAATATATTATGACAACATAATTGTTGCAATATGTATAGATGTTTCAGTCTAAGAAATACACAATGACTCATCACAAGCTGCGCAAACAACAAGTAGCCATAGGCGGAGGTGAAGAACGTGAAGGGGCAATATTAAACGGGGGGGGGGGGGGGTAATTTAAAGATGGAATATTATTCTACTCGTATATGCGTATTTCCTTAAAAATTAATTGTGTTAAAGGATTATAATTTATTAA
Organism: Geotrupes spiniger; assembly: GCA_959613385.1. Taxonomy (NCBI): domain Eukaryota; kingdom Metazoa; phylum Arthropoda; class Insecta; order Coleoptera; family Geotrupidae; genus Geotrupes; species Geotrupes spiniger. The sequence goes on along the minus strand of OY390736.1, from coordinate 40,225,146 downwards.
CTGTATATTTTTTGAAATATTTTGTATAATTTAAACGACATATTCCTTCAATTTATCATTAATTAATTATCGTTTTTGTTGACGTTGGATATTTTTGTTCTTCCTACTTCCACTGCAAACCAATCCAACCCGCCCCACAAAGTTGGGTTGGTTTGGATATTCATTTCCATAATTTGTTATTATTTTATTCAGTGATTGTAATATTTAGTTTAATTTGTAATTTTATTTTCGATTCACATTATTTCTCGTTTCGACTATTTCAGTACCGATCACGTGTTTATGCCTGTCCTTGCTTATTTGAACGTATTATCCTTCATGATATTGCATTACCTGTTGATATTCATCGTTTTCTATATATTTCAGTTTTTGATCGTTTATTTGAGCTTCTATTTTGTAGCGCGTCCATTTCTAATGTTCTGGTCCATATTCCATATTTTTCATATTTTCCTTTTACTTTACTCTGTGATTATTTAAATCCTTGCTTATGTTTCCTCCTATACGTGTTTTTATTTTTCGCGATAAACTCTATCGATTGCATATCATTTCAACAGGTCTAAATGTTAATTCTAAAAATCGATTTCGATGGTATTATTTCCTATGGATTTTATATTGATTCCTTTTTTCTTTCCATACATTTTTCGATTTTTTATCGATTCTTCTCGTATATTCCATTGTATTTTTATTCATTGTCAAATTGTGTCCATCTTTGATATAAATTTGTACGTTTTGCTTATTATTATCACAACATCTATTTCCTCTATTTTCTTTCAACTCATTTTCATTTAAATTGTTTGGACCATTGATATTATTCTAATATTCCAAATTTCCGTCTAATTAGTTAAGCATTTCTTTAATTTTCACTCCTTTAATGTAAGTCATTACCTAATTTCATTTCCTTTCTGATACTATCTTGTTCTCCTATCCGCTTTTAAAGCTCAATCCAGCAATCTTCCGGTTGTTAACTTAAGTATTAGGCACTCGCGACAGATGCTACATTGAAAGTGGACGATGTACGATCAAAGGTGGGATATGAAAAATTTCCCTGAAACTGAACATATTTTGGAGCACAAAGTTTGAATTTTATCTTTCCATTATTTTTTTGCATCTTATCATCGTATGTTGCATTCTTCGTTTATGTTTTCGTTCACTTTATTCGTCAACGCTGTGCCATTGTTGTTTATAACCACATGGTTTATTTTTTCTGACATTGTGAATATTTACTGCTTGAGTTTATATTATTAGTGTTCTTCGTTCGTTAGTGCGGTGGTCATTTCTATATATTTTGCGTGCTTTTCATGCTTTACCTATTATTTTGAGCCATGATTTATTTTTACCAATTTCACCCAATTTTCCATTTCAGTTTTCAAGTTTTCATCTTTATTATTTTTTAAATTTTATTTTAAGGCTACATGATTGCATTCATCGATTGTTGTACGTTGTAATGATGTAGGTCTCCTATAGAACCACCGAATTAGATTTATACATTGTACACATTTATAGACCAACCCAACCCAACCCAACCTTTCGTTATATTTTTCGTATTCCTTAAAACTTTGCAAGTGATGCGATTGTCGCGATTTAAGAAAATGACTGCAACGTTTTGTGATACGGTGTTCAAGATTGCCTTGAAGGATAAATGCGATTCTTTACGGATTACCGTAATCTGTAATTGTCCCATGTGACCATACTTAAAAAATATTAGTGCATTAGCAACACCACCATTTGGCTTTAAAGAAATATCTACGAAAATATTTAAAAAAAAATACTTTTATTGGTATGTTCACTATCTGCATGTCATTTAAAACTCCCTTCGTCTGCGTTTCTTTCTCCTTTCGCTTCCTCCTGTCGTCCCTTTCTGTTTTCCTTGGTTCGTTCATCCTCCTGTAGTTCGATTTCGCTGCTTCCCTGCTCTCCTCCTTCGTTTAATTTTATCTAATATTTCTCCTCAGTTTCCTCCAATATTTCATGTCCAATTTTTTCTTTCTTCTTTCAGTTTTATTTCCTTGCATTCTCCAACCAAATGTTCCCATTCGTCCCATCCTTGTACATAGCAAATACCAGTCCATCCAGTACTTATTGGCGTTCTCTTCGCTCCGCACCTGTACCTTCCTAGTGTTTTTCTTTCACCTTCTACCGATCTGGTTCCTCCAAGATATCTTGTTATCCCCCCTCTATATCAGCTTTAGTATCTCTACTATCTCCATTTGCTTCCCGTCTCTTCTTCTCCTTCCTGCCTCTTTTACTAATAATCCTGCCTTCTCCAACATTTTTAACATACATTCTTCCCAGTTGGATAGTTCGCTTCTCTTGATCCTCCTTTTCCTTAGATCATCCAATATATTCTTAACCAGGCTGTTCTGCCCCCGATCTCGCTCTCATCTCATACAGTGACAATTTCTCTGCTTCTACTCCTAACCCTTTGATCCCTGTCCCCTTGCCTAACTATGCAGTCTGCTGATGATCTCTCCAGGTTCAATGTACTTTTCAATTGTTCTAGGTGTACGAATGCCCTTTGCACACATATTCCACAATTTTATTGTTTTCTGGAAATTCTTTCTCCTCTTTCTTCACAGATTCATTCCTCCTCAATCCTTCCTCCGCACATTTTTTTATATTTCCAGTCTTCGCGACAAACTGCATTCTCACACGATCTGCCACATTTGTATACGTCATATACAGATCTGAACATCATAAATACTAACAACTTTGCCGTCAGTCGGAGCAAATATTATCATCAGCAACATATATTACATTAACGTTATATCAGTTCTAAGTACTGCATATTTCCTAAAATTTGACAAATATTTTTTTTTTTAGTCCTTCGTTCCTTTTGTCAGAAAATTGTAATTGAATTTCTATATGATTTCATTTAATTTTTCTTTAGATTTTATATAAATTTCGTCAGAACATTCCTCTTGTTCTTTCATTGTTATTTTTTACAATTATGGACTTCAAGGATTTTTTACTAATTCATGTTTGATCTGTAATTTCTTTAATTTTTTTGTAGGTTTACATCCATTGTTCTATTGAGTTTTCTTGTTGAGTTTCTGTGTTTATATATTTATTGAAAATCTTTAACTTTACCCTAATTCTATTTTTACTGCATGTACAAAATTATTTAATTACGCTTCCTTTATTTGAACCATCTTCCCCTTGTTTCCCCCAACCCTTGTAGTATTCCCACTTCGTCTCTTTAATTTCACACACACATCATTTATTTTCACAACACAACACATCTTCACAAATTAATTGCCATTAATTTTCAGTGTCGTTGGACTCAACTTCGACTTCGTTTCCTTAAATATCATAGGCTACGCCAGCTACAGCGTCTTCAACTTGGGACTGTTCGCAATTCCCGAAATAAGAGTAAGTGAGCAATCCCCTCCTGGTCGCGCATGATCGACGCTTTCCTTCCAGGAGCAATATTCAAACCGTTACCCCGAAAGCGTGATACCGGTCCTCATGAACGACATTGTCTTTTCCGTACACGGCACCGTCACAACCATCGTAACCGGCATGCAATGTCTCATATACGAAAGGAGGACACAAAGAATATCTTTCGTCGCGAAAATTTTCCACGTCGTGTTCGGCAGCGTCATATTCCTGTCGATAATCTTCGCCGTTTCAGGATTCGTCGAATGGCTGGATTTCATGTACACCTGTTCGTACATCAAACTGTGCGTCACCGTCACGAAATACGTGCCACAAGTAAGTAGCTGCGCCTGAGACGTGAGCAACTTTAGTTGCATGTTTAATTTTTTTCATTATTTCCTAATTAATTTCAGGCTTACATGAATTACTCCAGGAAAAGCACAGTTGGATGGAACATTTACAACGTGATTGGTGACTTAACAGGTGGGATACTCAGCATCATACAAATGTTCCTGAACGCTTACAATTATGGTAAATTTTCGCGAAAATTAAATTTATAATTAACTTGTGAGTGCGTTGGTTTGCAGATGAATGGGAGGGCCTGCTCGAAAATCCAACGAAATTTTGGCTGGGCATAATGACGATAGTTTTCGACTTAATTTTCATCGTACAACACTACGTCCTGTACAAGGAAGATTACAATTATACCGCGCAAGAAACCGACAATATGCTGGACGAAGAAAAAATGATGGGAAAAAGACCATAACTGTGCATTTAAATATAAATAACTTTGTTATAATTTCATAAATAAACTTTTTTTTTACTTTACTAAGGGCGTTTGTATGCATCGCGATCTGAATTGATGTTAATACTTTTTTCGCGTCCATATTTTTCAAATTTCAATCGGACGTTAAACTAACGACTTTTGCGAATTGGATGCAAGTCAACCCACACACGAAACAAACCGAGGCGCGCAGCAGGGTCAGACGTGTTATCATGCATTTCAACATCTGTGGACGTGTTTAAATGTTCAGTATTTATAGTACCAGCCATGTGGTTAAATGTCGCCTCGTGAGCGTTCACTTTCAATTGCGAGCTTGACGCGATGGCTTTTAAGACTTTTCTCTTGGTTGTGCTCATAACAGGTAAATACGATCGAAAACGATGGTCACGTGTGCTCACTCAGGTCGAAAATTTCAGTGTTCGGACGCGGGGAATGCAACTTCAAGTTTTCCGAAACGAAAATAAATATGCTGGTGAACGAGACGAGGACCGTTGAACTTTACGTGAAGTAAGTAGTGATTTGTGGTTTTATCGGTTTTATATGACGACAAATTATCGTCGCGGCGAGGTAAAGTTGAAATGCAGTTATTTTTACGAATTTTACGATTCGCAAAAAGTCACGCAACACATAAAACGCAATCTTAATCATTTAGGTAGGTTTTCTATTTTTAACTAATAAATGTAATGCAAAAATGTTATGCGAATGTTTAACGTCATCTGAATTATTTCTTGCCAGTTGTTTTTTCCCAAAGTTTTTATGTGTATTCGTATCAATTTATTTTCAATTAAGCACACGTTTATTTTCTGTTCGAACGACTTGGGCAGCTTTAATCATTTTCTTTATTTTGTTTCTTGGTTATTCTTAGCAATTTTTGCAATGTTTTGTAATAATTCAAGAAAATAATCAACGTATTTAAAAATTTGGATTAGTTTGGGTTAAATTGAATCAAATTAAATAGAAACTTGGGTTGGATTGGGTTGGGTTGGGTTGGGTTGAGTTGAGTTGGGTTGGGTTGCTTAATTATCTTGATCTATGAAAAAAATCGTTGGGTTGTGTTTAAAAAGTAAATTGAGTTGGGTTGGGTTCGGTTGGGTTCGATTGGTCAAGGTGACGAATTGTGTTCAACAAGCTATAAGAAGTTAATTGAAAATTTTAAATTACGTGAATAATTTCTGGGGAAGAAAAGGTTGGATTGATTTATAAAAAATGGGTTTGGTGGAGTTATATTAAAAAATATATTGTGTTTGGTTGGCTTGGTTAAGGTGAACAGTTGATTTCAACGAAGGATAAGACATTAGCTAGGAAAAAGTTCCAATTACATATTTTTCATAAAGACTGTGATATAAAAAGTTTAGTTGATTTATATAAAGAAAAGCAAAATTGAGTCAAAAATGACAGAGAACATTTGGTTAAGGTGAGGAGTTTAACTCAACGTACTCCAAAAAAATATTTTGCAAAATCTAAAGTTTCAATTAAATTAATATCTTTTGAACTTTACGTGAGAATGAGAATGAGAAAGATTACTACGAATCAAAAGCAAAAAATTAATTGTTATACAAGCAGATGATTTTGGGACGAACAAATATTTAAAGTTGAGGCGATTTTATCTTTGAAAAAAAAATCGGCCACGTCCACGATAATTGTAATGACATCTAATTGTAATTTAGTTTGAAGTTTGAAGAAAATGAAAATTGATGGGGATGGTCGTTTCAAAAAACAGGAAAATTATATTGAAACTGATGCCAGTTAATAAATAAGTCCCCAATGTCTTTTAATGTCACCATTTATATCTAATCCCACTGAACTCGACCCAACCCATCCCGACCCAACCCAACCCGACCCAACCCAACCCGACCAAACCGAACCCGACCCAACCCAACCAGACCCTATCCGACCCAACCCTACCCAACCGAATTTTAATGCCATGTCGTTTTAATTTCACCTTCATATCGAATCCATGATTATATTTCATTGCATGACAGAAATTTAAACTAATCAGGAGATAAAATTAATTGTTTCTCAAGTTGAAGAAAAATTAGTTGCAGGAAGAATTCAATGTAATTAAAAAGATTCCACTACTGACACTGAATTCCGAATTCTGAATCCCTAAACTTTTCTTTACGTCGTGATATAAATTTCTTTTGTCAACGTCTTTCATTTCATTTTTGTAATCGTCAGCTTTTTCTTAATTCAACCACTTCCAAATATTGAATTCCATACACAGAACAATTGTTTTCGAATCAACTGAAATCCATTTTTTTCATGATGGATGGATTTCAACTCAATATTTTCATTGAAGTACAAATTTATCTTTCTTCTGGGTACAGTTGCCCTACTTCAAACTAAGTATCTTATTTCAAAATCTTCGTATTCAATTTTTGGCAAAATTTACAACTCTTAGAAATAGCGAAAGGAAACGCATCAACTAAGAAAATTGGGTTGGGTTATGCAAGTTTGACAAATTGGTTTCGGTTGGGTTGGGTCGGTTTGGGTTGGGTCGGTTTGGATTGGGTTGATTTGGGTGGACTTAGGCCAGGAGTCAAATTCTATAAACCATAAGCAATTAACTTGAAAAACCAAAGTTTAAATATATGAATATATTTTTCTCAATTAGAACCATAACTACGTAACACAAAATTACTATAAAACAGACGAATTTGCCTGATTTTTGGATGAACAACTATTTAGGATTCCAAAGAATGTAACTTGCAATAAAAATGTTTACGTTCACGATAACTGTAATGGCAATTATTTAGTCTTAATGAAAAAAAAAACAAAATAAATGACAGTAAATTTTTCAAGTTGATTTTAATTGTCGTCCCAATTTAATTCCTAAACGTGGACTAATTCTAATCTCGAGATATTTTCAACACCATATTGTTATTCGCGTACGTAATTTTGTCCAAAAACTTCATTCAAAAACATAACATTTCAACTAAATAATTGCAATGTCATTAAAATTACGAACCAAGATATCTCCTAAGAAGTTCAACTCGAAACTTCTATTTAATTCGTAATAGTTGTGGTTTGCGTCAGTGGTATTCATTCATTTAATTCTTGGTGAATTCATTTTCTCATAATTATTAACGTGTAAAAATATTAAACTGTTTAGTGCATTAATGAGTTGAATATTAAGATTGATATTAAAATTAGGAATAATTTAGAAACGTCCCAATAAAGTCAGCTATGTGTAAAGTCGATGCCAAGTAAACCCGCCAAGAGTGGTAGCGGATATGACTTAGACTTTATTTAAACGAAACAAATATATGGACAAGGGATTTAATTTTACGCGATATTATTTTCAGATATAAAAAATAAATAATTGCAGGGAGGTATACATAGTATATAATAAAAATCCAATGACTTAATGCGCCATAACATGGTTATACACGCGAAGTAGGTGCGATTAATTTTTATCGAGAGCATACGAGATGATTCACAAGGATCACAAAAGAGAATTATCATCACGTACAAACGTTTAAAAATAATTGAATAACTAAAGATACGAACAAAAAAAATCAAAATTAATCTGGATATTTAAAGTAGGGAATAACTTGCAAACTTTGAGTGATATCAACTCCAAAAGTCCGCGACACGAAAGGACATACACGTATACAAAAAAAGTGGATAACGAATGGAAATTATCGCGATATTTCTTTAACTCCCCCCGTCGCCCATTTCTGGATTTATACAACGAACTTGCGCCATAACACATTTACTCGTTCGAAGCACTGCCACTAAATTTCAATGAACGCTCACGACATGACTTAATGCCATGATTTACTCCAAGATAATGAAAGTTGAGAAATAAACAGGAAATGAAACATTAGGAGTAATACGAGCATCAAAACTTCCGATTAATGTCAGGAATGTTAAAAATTGAAGACAATAAGCTATAGTTATGATGGACGTGTGGCGATAATAATTCTAAAAATTATGAACAATAAGCTGATTAAAAAAAAACGTTTCATTCAAATCCTGTTTCAGATAAAAATGTGGATCACGTAAATTTATGTTATGGACATTATCGTTGAACTACGACCTTAATTTTTATGTAAGCCATAAACATTTACACACAATCTAGATGCCATTCGTTAGAAAATTAATTGCTGTTGTTACATGTTTAATTATAATGTTTTATGCTTGATACATAGTTTTAATTTGTGTCCTACACCGGTGCTCGGTTTTCTCATTCAATGATTTTTTTTTAAATAATCCACGTTGGATATTTGAATTAAATATTTGAATTTGTTTTTGACAATTCCTATGATGCTTATTTTTTTTATACGTTGATTAGACCACACACATTTGTTATAATGTGGCGATTAAGAAAATCGTTCGCTTCACATAACTAAATATGTGTTGGATTGAATTTTGATGAACCCATATTACTAGTCGTGAACGACAGAATCTTCGATGCCAAGGTCACAAACAGGATTTGCTTGCGTCGTTTTGATGCAAATCCAAGTAATTTATTTTTATTAACATTCTTATATTATCGACATTGATATTTTGGAATATATTATTTAAAAAATCTCATATTTTTTGTATAACATAAATAGCCATAATGAGAATGCATAAAATATAATGAAAAAGTTTTCAAAGCATTTCAGGTATTTTATGTAATTTTATTCCGTTACATATTAGTCCTTAATTTTTATCTCTTATCAATTTTTTTGATATATATTAAACGTCTTTTTAATCCTCCTGGTGAGAAATTCAACTGCATTCGCACGTTGTCGCCGGCGGCACACGGTTCGGTAAACATTAAATATTTGCTATGCACTTTAGTTAGATCATTAAATTACCGGCAAAACAAGCAAAGCGGTGCATTAAAACGCACATTCAAATTGAAATACGCGTCGAATTGTCGAATTACGATCTGAATTGGAACAAAATAAGTTTCAAACGCTGGCTCCGCTAAGGCAATTAAGCGCCGCGGGACGTGTGTGATTGAGTTGTTCTTGAAAAGAGTTCGTCGTTGTTGATGTCCGCTTTATCGTAACAAAGGTTTTTTGTTGTGTTGGTTTTTGGGTTTCGAATTGGTGCCTGGCGGAGATGAAAAGTTACGGAAATCAAACTGAAATTTCTCTGTTACGCAATTTGAAATTTCAGGAGCGCGTACGAGATAGGTCACGAGAATCGCAAATGGAAACTGGCCTGCATAAATTTGTCCATTTATGGTAAATATAACGCTACACAATAAAATATACTATTTTTTTTTTATTTAAGTGGTACTGCACACAAAATTCGCGTATATGACGATACCATGGGCAATAGTCTGTACAAAATAGGACACTAATTTCGGTCACAATGGTCCAGCGAAGTTAAAACAAGTCACAAATACAATTATTCCAATATAATGATCAAAACCAGGCGTCAATACAATGCGATGACAATTTACCCGACCTCAACATACAACTAAGATACCTTAGCCCCAACCAAAGAAAACGAAAGCCGCTGCAAACAAATTCGAGCTATCAAGATTGTAAAGTCATAATAGAAAATTTTTAATTAGTCTGAATTATAAAAAATATTTTTTTCCCATAATGCAAAAAATTACTAATATGTTTTGGTTGTCAATCGGCTGCAAAAGGGTGCTGGTTATAGCCAGTTCTGGAGCGCAGTGGTGTTGCAAATCGAGATTACAAAAGGGGTGCGTTGGTTCAGTTGAATTGGCCTGGGTTTCGTTGGAAATAAATACCAGTTGTAATAAAGTTGAAAATAAAAAAGTCAACTATCAAAATTGTCTAAAACTTAAAAATGGCAAAGCAACAAAATCAAAATTGAAAAAAAATGATATTGCCGAAATGTTTAATTGACATAATTACAAGAACGATAAAACCACCAAGAACGCAAAAATTTAAATAAAACTTGTCCAATAAAATGCGATAATTTAACTAGAACTTCTGACGACCTCGATTACTTTTCTGCAAATAATGGTATCTATAACTACCCAGCGGGAGTTATAAGCGTGAGTTATAATAACTCACGCTTAGTCGCCATAGTAACTACTTAAGTAATGTTATCTAATTGGCCGATATTAAATATCATGTCAAACAATTAAATGTCAAATTGACGAAATGAGTTCAGACAGTGATTCAAAAATTTGTACACCACCTAGAATAAGAAAAATCGCCGAAATAGCAACTCGCAACCGGCTAAATCGCACAAGAAATATAACTTGGATGATTACAGCGCTCGCCTACTGCTCGCGCTGCAATCATCCCGTGAGTTATTGCCCACATTACCTCTCATTGAATAATATACTATTACTTAATTTACGTCACCTCATTACTGTGTACCCAACTGAAAATCGATGGTCAATTTTGTTGAAAAATTATGCACACAAAATGAATTGCGAAAATACTACTCACTGCTTAAATGTGACAAAGATATCAAAAATGAAAAAATTGGAAAAAAAATGAAAACATAATTTACCAAAAATGTCAAAATATAGTACAATCCACATTTAAAAAAATGGCGATAATTGTAATAAAGGGTAAACAAATTAAATTGTGGAAACAATAGTCTAAATGCAAAAGTGGCAAATTGATAAAATTGACCAAAATGTATTTTTTAAAACATTACAAATGTTTATGTGGGTATATCAACGTCATTTAGATGGCGATACCCCCCATACTCGCGCTGGTCTGCTTCGACGAGCTGAGTGGGCACTGCCCAGATTTGTAAGAGACCATTTCGCCCTTCTGGACTCATCAGAGAGTTTACTAAAACACGTTTGAATGCAAAAATGACAAATACCAACATGTATGTAAAATAAATGAATAGCCTAATACTAATAACAAGGCAAGAAAAAATTAAATTAAAAACCAACGTCCAAATAATCAAAATTTGGAAATTTGCAAAAAAATACGAAAATTATTTAGAATAAGAAAATATATGTCATATATGTTAGAAAAGTGTGAAATACATGACAATGTGTACGTTCTTGATTTTATTTGATTCACTTTAGCTTTAACCGTAGAAATAAATTGCAAAAAAATGCCAAATTTTTTTAAATACAAACAAATATGATAGGTTGCCTGAATGAAGAAAACGTAGAATTAAAAATTGAGAAATTCGTCAATAAATAAAATTTCACTTATTAATTAAAATGCTTGACATTAAAAAATGGTAAAAATTTACAAAAAAGCCTAACAAATGACTAAATTGACAAAACTATAAAAAATTGAAACATTGTTTGAAATTAATTGTATTGCAAATCTACCGAACAAAAAATCTAAACAAATTAGATGACAAAAATCCAAATTATCAAAAATGCAAAATTAAAAATAATACAATTTAAAAAATTGAAAAATTGAAGCGAAGTGAAGTATCAATTGTTTAATGCAAAATATAAATAAAAATTTCAACAATTTTTGCGAAACACATCGAAACTGTCTGGAATGCAAAAATGTCAAAATTGTCTTGAATGCAAAACTGATAAAAATTTGATAAAAATTGTCGAAATGCATTGAGCATTAAATAATTGACGTATAATTGTTGTATAATTGTCATAGTTTAGGTCACAGGTTTCAATTTCTGATCATGGTCCAACCCAACCCAACAATACAGCTAGACACTGCAGCTCATACACTCTTACAACTCGTATATTTGTACACTTCATGTCTTGTGCACCTAAAAGGTTCCTTCTGTACTGCATAGCATAGTAGTTATACTGTATACATAGAAATATGAACTGCAACAGTGTAGTAACGATACTGCAACGATATAGTGGCTCTACAGCAGTGGTACAGTTGGATTAGACGCACATGAACATGGGAAAGCAAGTGGTTTATTCTCTATTCAAAAAAAATAACAAACTGGCTTCATTCACAGCCCAACTAAATTCAAGTTTATAGGTATGCAGTGCACCTGTAGGGCTCCTATATGTCTGCACTACAGCTCATGTATTGCTACAGCGCAGCTAAAAAATCCTTCTGTGCTGTACTGTACTCTGGGTACTATAGTGATATAGGGGGGTATTGTATCGGGTCGGACCTTGAAAGATAAAATTAGTTGGAAGCAGAAAATATAAAAATGTAACAAAGTAGGAATCAAGCCAGCTGGACCATTATCGTGTGAAACGGGCAAATGCCCAATTTTCAATTTAAGACTTAATCTATTATATGTTTTCTATTTATATTTATTTTTTTAGTCTCATACTTGCAAATTATTTTAACTGAAAAATATCAATTTGATATCAAGACAAGTACTACGCCACTGTGAGCATCCTAATCCTCAGGTTCAGTCACCTGATTCAATATCTTCTAAGACAACATATTCATCGTGTGCTGGCACGTACAACACTGAATCTACCCTTCGCTACGGTGCGAGCTAGCAGAGATCTTCAACATCATCACAATTGGATTTTCCTTCGATTCTTTCGTTTACCGAATAAGCTTCTTACCCTCTTCCTGTGTTTTACGAGATTTCTTCACTCTCTCATTTTCCTCTCCCTCCGTTTTTGCCCCTGCCATCTTCAAGTGGAGTATCGTAAGTGCCGATTAATGTCGTCTTTGGCTTCTAGGGAACCTTTGTTAAAAAATAATCTTTTCCATTGAAGCCAAACCAGGGCAGGCTTGCAATTGATCACAAGTACATAGAAGTGCGGATGAGGTCAGCGTCAAGAGTTTGTAAGCAATGTGCATGTAGATCTACTTCATGTGGCACATCCTTTTTTCGCCCACATTCGCCTACATTCAACTAAGTACGATATACGCTTTAAAATGAGATTCGCAATAGATTTTACTAATTAGTGTAACTGTAACCACTCTGCCTGCCTGGTAATTATTCGTCAACTTCGCCAAGTTTGATCATGGTAGGTGTTAAGTAAAACCAATGGCTGTAACCTATGCGTGTCTTAAAAAAACAGATATGGCCTTCTCGATCACTTATAAATTTGCATGTAATCTATTAGCTAGGTAATATAATGCCCATTGAAAATGTTTGAAATGTATTGAATATCTTAAGAATAATTGCCCCCCCCCCCCGCCCGCCCGCTTTAAATATTTTTTTAAATTTGATTAACGATATACGTTCGTGTTTTTATTATAAATTAGCACCACAACAATATAAAAACTGTACTGTAGAAAAATAAAACCTTTGGTGGTACTGTAGCTTTATAGGACGCTGTTGTTGTACAGTTGAATTGGGTAGGAGTCTAAATGATGAAATGAGTTGTAACCACAAACTATAAAAGCAAAAGAGAGTAGGAATGGTCACCAGGACCAGTTTGTGGTAAGATAGGTAAAAACACAACCATTTTAATTTTTTTCCATCTCCAGGTGATCCCGAGTGCCCAAGGCACATTTCAGTAAGGACACTACTACAAAAATACTATTATATAAATAGTTAACGTATAACTTTTATGTATTTTTGATAAAAAACATTGTTTCGATTTTATATTAAAAATACCTAGCATTGGCCAGCTTTTATTTATCCCCATACAAATTATTAGTTTACTTAAACAACCCTTACAGGGACACTCCACACCTCCTCATATTCATCACCGCCGAACACTGGGACCTCCTGAAAATAACCCCCAAGGCCGTCAAGACCCCCAACGTCCCGAATCCCATGAACATGACCTACGACGTCGAAATCAAAGCCGTCGCCGCCGGCGAAACGGGAGTATTCACCGAAGCTTCGGTCGTCAGGTAAGAACACAACCAAACGCAACACACCCGCCACGAATCACATATTTCAGCATCGAAGATGTTTACCTAACCGTGCAGGTGTACAAAAGCGAATTCGTCGAAATACTGTCCATGGTGATGGGATGGGGGTATTTCCTGGCGTGGTCTTTGTCGTTCTACCCTCAGGTTTACGAAAATTTCAAACGCAAGAGGTACGTTGGTCGGCTTGGTCACCTTTAATTCATCTAATGTCGTTTCAGCGTAGTCGGTTTGAATTTCGACTACATGGCCATAAATCTCACGGGGTATCTGTGCTACACGGCCTTCAATCTCGGATTGTATTACGTTCCGGAAATACAGGTAAGTTGGTGAATTTCGGCGTTTCGTTGGCAAAATTCATGTTTTTTTTTTAGGCACAGTACACTGCGCGATTTCCGAAGAGTTTCATATCGGTGTTTCCCAACGATATATTCTTCAGCGTGCATGGGATAGTCTTGACGGTTTACACGTGTCTGCAGTGCTTTTGGTACGAGAGAGGTGACCAACGTATATCCTGGTTTGGTAAAGCTTTCCATTACGCGACCGTGGTGGTGTTGATCGTTTCGATTGGGCTGTCTGTTTTTGATGTGTTGCAGTGGCTGGATTTCTTGTACATTTGTTCGTATATTAAGTTGTCGGTGACTGTTTGTAAATATGCACCACAGGTAAGAATCGTGTTGATTCAGTGAGGTCCCACTTGTACCCGCAAACTTAATCAAGTTACGTTACTATTTGTATTAGCAACTGCTTGTTAATATTTTGTGTTATCCGCAAAAAATAATTCAATTAATTAGACATGTGTACATGTGCCACGTTATTTGTATACATTTTTAAATTGCAGGCCATAATGAATTACAAAAGGCAAAGCACTTCCGGTTGGAGCATAGGGAACGTATTATTGGATCTAGCAGGTGGTATTCTCAGCATATTACAAATGTTTTTAAACGCTTATAACTACGGTAAGTATTTTTTTTATTTTTTATTGCATTGATTATCAGAAATCCGTTGATACGATCCTTTGAAACGTCCTGCTCAATAATACAAATTATCGACCGAACGCCGCTTTTGATATAAATTCGAAATTCCGACGAATCCGAACGAGTAGTAACTGAAATAATCTTTTTAGCATTAATTCCGCGTCCAGATTCCGATTTAATAAGCCCTCTTCTTTCGCCGTTGGCGTAACGAGCCGTAAACGAGCTGACGACGTTTCGTCGACGCAAATTGGGAACGAAATTTCGCGATCGCGTGGCAATCGAGATATTCTTATTTATTTAAAGCGCGACCCCTAAAGTTTAAGAGCAAATTTGAGGAATCCCCAAAGAACATTTAGCTAATCGAATTGGCGTGTTCGTTGCAGATAAATGGGTGTGGTTGTGGGAAAACCCCACGAAGCTGGGACTGGCGGTGCTGACGTTGGTGTTTGACTTCATCTTCATGGTGCAGCATTATTGTTTGTACGAGGACGAGGGTGAAGTTAAGGGCAAAAATGACGACTTGGAGATGGAGGTCAGGGAGAAAATGGTTATATTGCCGGCGACTTAATCGAGTTATTTTTTTTTTATTAAACGTTATTATATGAGAAATTTTTTAGATGTCCCACATACCATTTCAACAGAGCATAAACTAATTTTGGGTTAATGAACAATGGTAAAAATTAACGTAAGCCAATTCTGAACCATAAATAACTATTAAAAGTGGTGAAGTGATTTGTAAAGTAAAAGTAGATTAGGTAAGTATTTTGCGAAAGTCATCAATACTATTCCCGTTGTTTATAATAAACAAATCTGTATGTTATTTCTATTCATAACTATTTTATATTTTAAATTTAGGTCCGAATAATCCTTAGAGCCTTGCTCCCATTCCAAGTGTAATAAAAAAGAGCATAACCTGTTTTCGAATATGTCAACTGGGTGGAGATTTAATTGCGAAAATTATACTTTTAATAATATTATGAATAAATAATTTAATTAAAATTGGTACAAAATATTTCATTGCCATATAGCCTTCGAGCATTATTCAATTTTATGACTGTTTGGCAACAACCCTCTGCCTTCTCAAAATAACTTAATCTTGGAATTACTATAAAATTATTTTATGACTAACAATTCAGTTGGACTATTGCAGAAAGATAAAAACTGCTAACAGCAAGTTTATCTTAATTACTCGAAAGTTGTATTTAAGTCATTTACAATTGCAGACTATGAATTTTGTTTGTTTTCTGGAATCACGATTTTCTTAAATTGGTGGTGTCGCTTAATGTGAATTATGTGCCTGATAGTGATTGCATATTTCTTGGATATTGGGTCCCGTTTTTGAAAGACACACTCTTATCTCGTTTGACAATTAAATCTACAATCACTTTTATCCTGGATAATTACTAGACAATTTTACGTACAACAATCAGGGTCACTCATGCAAAAATGGTAGATCTTGAAAACAAAATTTGCTAACAAAAGAAACAGAAGAATTTTCCTGCCCCGATGTAGACAACACCATTCCGCCCACACACATAAAGAATGGCTCGAAAAACCTATTTTGTCTCTTACGCGAGTCTGGAGGTAGGTTAGAGACAGAGATTAATAACTTCACTGACAGGTTAGGTGCTAAAACGTTAAATTTTGAAATAAAAATTACCATTTCTTACATAAATGGGTTGGAGGTTATGGTCGATGATATAACAATCGAATTGTACAACTTAATTCCTGTACATATTTTTAATGACTTGGTTATACCAAAAACATAAAAAGTGGTTTGTGAATATATCTCAAGTAGAGATATCGGAGGATGTAAAGGATTTTTTATCATCAGGTCCGAATTTTAGCTTAAATTATTCCCCCAGAGATGTGAACAGCGGTGTATTGTTAGCAGAGGTGGAAGATATAGTTTCTTGTTTGCCTAACGATGACAGTAATAGGTGAAGAGCCCAGGTTACTAACATAACGAATTTCTGTAACTCACAGTATGACCATCAGTCAAGTTATATACAGTGTCTCAACCACATATCTTCTTTATTTCTAATCCAATTAATTACCGCAAAAAAAACAATTGTCTTCTTTAAATGCAAAGCATGCGATGGCAAAATAAATGGCAAAATCAAGAAATTAGGGATTTTTTGTCGAAAAATGTTACTAATAATAATTGTTCAGAATTGCCCAAAAGTCCTAAATCCAAAATTTCTTGGAAATTAAAAAAAAATATATTAAGGGGGGATCCTGCTTTAGAAGGCTAAAAAATCGATTTTTTTTATTGCTCAAATCTATGCCTAAGAATATGTATAAAAAGTTATAGCGGCTAATTCGCAATATTTTGAAAGATACAGCACTAAACACAGTGAGGTGTCGAACAAAAAATATACGAACGCACGAACGCTCGGACAAACGAAGCGCGCGCCCCTCCCCGCAGTCACATAACACCGAACTATGTACTGAAAAAAGTTCAATCGGTCGTTCGAAACAATAATATTTTGAATTCGTAAGAGCTATAGTAGGATTATAACGAGATATTCCGTAAGTAATCGAAAATTAGCATTTTTCCTGATCGTAAACTTCAGAGCGCGTTTTCTCGACTTTTCGTTTTTACGATTTTTCTAAACTGGTGGGCGTGATTGCGAGAAAACTAGACAAGCAATCAAAACGAAACAAAACTTTTATTAGCTTCAGTAGCATTCTATTTGATTTGAACTGAAAAGATTAATGAAAAAAAAATTCTAAACAACTTTTTTAGCAAGTTGAAATGATTTTCTCTTCCTGCAAAGAGCACATTTATTTTCAAACCTGAGAAAAATCTTGAATTTGAAAATTTTGGTTTTTTTTTTAGTTCACCTGGAAGAAAATATATGAGAATTACAATTTTCTTTGGTTTTTTTTTGTTTCAGACAAAAATTACGGGCTACATCTTTCCCACCGATTGTCGACTGCAATTGAAAGGTGTTGCACAAATGTGCATAAAAATCGGTTCCGTTTCAATATTTTTCTCTCGAAATATTTTTTTTCTAATGATCAAATATGCAATAAAATGCTCTAAAAAGTTCACTAGACTTGCTCGTTTTTTTCTGTCCTAAAAAAATTCCCCCAAAAACGCTATATTAAGGCCTCCTAAAGCAGGATCTCCCCTTAATTAATTAATTTTGTTTGAAACAAGACCTGAACTATCAAACTGCTTTGTTGAATTTAATTTTTGTGGATATTGTCTGAATAATAATGCTTATACTTACTGAAGAGGTGGAAATAATAAGATCAGTCGGTGATAATGCACGATCAGTGAGGGAAGCAGCTGAAGAGTTTTATAATCGGCATCAGGATCGTCCTCCAATAGACCACGTAAGAGTTTGGCGAATTAATACGGAATTTAATAGAACGGGTAAAGTAATCAACATGTCGGTGAAGACGACATACTTGACCGTCAGCAATTTTCACCGGATTGGAAGAAATAGCCCATTGCTTAATTGGCCTCCGAGATCACCGGATCTCACTCCCCTGGATTATTTTTCGTGTGGGTCTCTAAAGAATGAAGTCTACAAGACTCAGCCGAAAAACAGAGAGGAACTGAAAACCCGCATTCGACAAGCTTGCACTGAGATTACGCCATTGATTCTCCGGAAAGTACATAATGACGGGCGCATCAATGCGTGCATTGAAACACCAACATCTTAGCACATCAGGTTTCATTCAAACAAAATTTCAACAGCATGATTTTTTTAAGCGCAGCCACCTGTGCAAATAATATTTACGGGATTGCAGTTACTTTTGAATAAATTTAAAATTTTTTTGATTCTCGGATTTTGCGCAATTCTGGACAATATTACTAGTAAAATTTTTCGACAAAAATTCCCTAAAGTGATTTCTTGATTTCTTTGCATTTAAAGAAGACAATAATTGGTTTTTGGCAATAATTAGAGAAATAAGTATTGGACTAATTAGACTAAAAATAAAAAAGATATGAGGGTGTTACACTCTTAAGGGGAACACACTGTATAATAAAACAAAATCTTTTTTAAAAAATCATAGGCAATATATTACCCACTAAAACGGACAAAGCTAATATTTATTACTGTTGTCGTGGATTGGCAGGATTACGAAAAAATGATATTATTGTCGGGTGATGTGAGAACTTGCGAGAAAATTGATAAGATCCTACGTGGTCGGTTCATACAAAAATTAATTAACATAATACTGTACCATCGACAATCTACGGTTTACCAAAATTCACAAAAATGACCTTTACATCCTATAGTATCTTTCATTGGTTCTTCAACCTAGTCATTGTCATCATTTTTAGCAGAGATTTTAACAAGTTCTCTCTGTGATCGTACAGATTATAATTCACAATGGTAAATAAATTTAATAACTTCATTAGACGCAGTCTCTTTATTACCAACATTCCTCTTGACTTGCTATCGTTTATCATCAAAGAGAAATGGCGTTTAATTGAAGATCATTGTGGATTCACTTTTGGAGATTTTATTTGGTCCTTGCGTTTCATATTTGAGAATTGTTATATTACATTTGGAAATATTTTTTTATAGGAAGATTTTTGGTGGTGGTGGGTTGTCCACTTAGCCCAGTTATCGCTCAAATTTGATTGTATTGTGATACCTTACACATTTTTATTTAATAGCTTTTACGAACATATTTAATTCACTATACAAGAAGAAAACGATAAGGCGGACCATTTCTGTAAACCACACCAAAGTGGTTCTGAATGATAATAATCAGATTATTTTTAACTGGTATTGTAAACCGAGCATCAGGTATTTAGATCAATTTTCGGGGGATTAAAAAAATCTTAAAAATAAGTAATCCCATCTTTTGGCGGACAATTTGACGTACCTGTCTACTTTGACTTTGACACTCGGTTCCCTAATAGTGAACCGGCTGAATAGATTGTATACCAAATATTATATTCAAGACATTAATAAATTGTTCACTATGGCTAAGGATAAAATTCCTGAAGGTTATAAGTTCAAGATAATTTATATAATGCCCTGTTCGGTTTGTGGTAGATGTTACATAGTTTTAATTATTCATTTATTTTTTACAATTTATTAAATGATCTCTTAAGCATTTGAAAAATTTTATTTAATAAATTAAATGACTTTTACAACCTTGTATGTTGATTTTTAATATTTTTTTTAGACTTTCAACAATTTTTAATGAATTTCAATTCTGTATAACAATTTTCAAGAATTTTTTCGATATAACTCAATTTCTTTCGAGACATTCACACAATTTTTACAACATTGAATTTTTACAAATTTTTATTTATTTTATAAGTTACAACGATTCTCACGATTTCCGATAATTTTAACAACTTATCACAATTTTTAAAAATTTATTTCGATTTTTTAAGGTTTTTTCCGATTCAATTTTTTCTGAATTCCAATAATTTTTCCCCACTATTACGAGATTTACGTCCGTAACGACCTTTTTACATTTATTCTCAACTTTTTCCATTTTCAATGATTTCTTATAATTTTTCGCAATTTGTAATAATAATAATAAATAATTTTATTTCTTGCTTTAATTTACTTTGCACGTTTTAATTTTTTACACTTTTGACGTCTTGTTCAAATTTCAACAATTTTTAATATATATCTCGAGTTTTGACTTAAATATTTGTTTTTATTTTAACATTAATATTCGACTTTTTCCATTTTTTTATAATTTATGACGATCCTGTTGTTTTCTAGTAATTTTAAAGATTTTATCTTAAGTGATTTTTAGTTAAGTTAATTAAATACACATAAAATGAAAAAGTTCCAGAACATAACAAACGTCAACTTTAGATTACAATTAAATATCATCTGTGAGAATTTGGTTAGTGTCAAAAATATTATGATTGGAAATTATCGTATTTATAAAAAAAAGTGCGAAAGAATCAAATTTGTCACGCGTTAATACATCTCTTAAAACTGTGCGAAATGTATGTTACCATCAGTCGTAAAGTACAATATCCACATGGTGGGGATCAGAACATAACTGACCCGCACTCTATGACGCATAAATTTTATGCCTACATGCATCGCATCAGTGCAAAAAATCGCAACATCAATTCAAGAGGCCTATGAATTAGCAGATAACAATGCCGACGTACAGGAAGCCATTGTCCTTGACTCGACCTAGTCATCTTACAAGCTACGTAACGTATTCTTTGCAATAAAATATCAATAGTTTCGTAACGCGGGCGCATTAAGGCATCAAATTATCATTCAGGTATTAGTGCTAATACAAACGCATTCGATGGTGGCGTCCGGTTCGAAAAAAATATGTAAAAAAATCGCTCACCGTACGGGAACGCCGGCGTTCATTTCGCAATACATCGCCGTCCAGTGCTCCAACACCATCCAAACAGTCCAACAACGCCAACGCACTCGCGAACACCCCGAAAACTGCATTTTTCACGAAAACGCAGGAAAACGAAACGCACCGCGAACGCATCCATTGCCGACTGACGCAGCTGCTTTGTTTTTTGCCGTGATATCACGTTATCGTCGACGACACCTCGATCTTTGTAATTGTCACCGAATGCACACGGATATAAGGCGACTGTAAATGCAGAAAACTCTTGAGTGATTTATCAATCTATAAAATGAATATAAAATTTTTAACAATTCAATCCAATTTTTGATACCATTGAAATTAGATTTGATATTTAATTGTAAATGAATATTTACGTTTATTATGCTTTAGAATTTTACATTTTATGACCATTTTAAAATCGAATTAATGAAAATTACTAGAAAACAATTTATAAATCATAAAAAAATTGAAAAAGTCGAATGTAAATCGTTAAAAATTGCTAAAATAGAAAAAAATCATTGTAGGTGCGAATCAATTGAAATATAAATATTAAAAATTGTTAAAAATAAAAATGTTGAAAATAAATCGTAAAAACATTTAACCGTAAAAAATTAAAAATGTTAAAAACCGTAAATGATTAGAAAAATCTGTCAAAATTTTAAAACTAATTATAAATTGCAAAGATTCGACAAAGTCATTGAAAATGAATAAAATTAAAACAAAATCAAAAACAAATTGTTCAAAATCGCAAAAAAATGTTAAAAATCATCAGAAGCTTCAGAAAGCTGAAAAAATCATTAAATCTCGAAAAGATCATTAAAAATCGAGTCTAAAAATAAAAAGTAAAAAATATCACATCGAATATATAATCGAAAAAAAAATAAATTTTTAAAATTCTTAAATATGTAAAATTGTAAAAAAATAAATGAATAAAATAATTTGTGAAACTCGTTGATATACAAAATATACAAAATTATTAAGTAAAAAATTCTAAATTGTAAGTAAGTAGAATTACATTCAGCAAAATAACAAAACACAATTGATTATTAAAAAAAAACGAAAAAAGCTTTATTAATTATAAATCTAATCGAAAATTTTGAAAAAAATCATTAAAAAATCGTAAAAAAATTGAAATAGCCGAAAAAGTAGTGAAAAACAATACATTTGGTAAAAATATTGTTAAAAATCGTAAACAATTGTAAAAATCGTTGAAACTTATATTTATGTCTAATATGTAAGAAAATTTTTATAGAAGTCCAGTGCGGGATACTGCAGACTGCAGACGCAAATTTTTGCGAGGCTATGACTGGGGATGAGTGCCCTGTACACAGTCATCAACCCTACACCACAAGCAAAGATAGAATAGGGTCCCACCTCTTCACGAAAATTCACAACGCACAGCAAGTTATGCTAACAACAATAGCGATGAAGTGTGCAAACATTTTTTGTTTAACATTTTTAGATCATTTGAATCTCTTTTGAGGCTAAAAAAATCTCCTATAACTATACGATATCACAATAACGTTTAAAGCAATGAGAACTAAATTCCGCCGGACAGAAAATTTTTAAAAAGTTCAATGTGCTGAACACGAATATGACGAGTAAGCATTTTTGCATCCATCGTTTGTAATCGACGAAGGGATTATCTCTGATGATTGATGTCGCACTTGTCACCGGTTTACTGTCCTCTGTCGTATCCAAATCAACAGCTTTGAGGTGTGACGGTTTGATCTCCCTCTTAGAGTCCTTTTCGATGTCCTGTATCTTTTCCAGCAGCTTCGACAGTAAATCATTAATCCCAACTTTTTACTTATTGCCTATTTGACATATTGCATTGTTGCAACTTCTGTTGTTTTTTATTTTTTTTATAACATTCTAGTTATAATTTTTTCAAAACTGCAATCGAACTGAACAATTTCATGTCTTTTTTGCAACAAAATTAAATGTTGTTTTGTCTTCTAAATTCGTGTAAAATTTTCCAGGTGTGCATTATTTTAAAAAGTTTCAGCGAATTTGCCAGAACAACGTGTATTTTTTTCTTTTGACGAAGTTCCGGAAAAAGTCTGACAAACAGTTCTACAGTCATTTTTACTGCAGTTGATCCCATAGCAGTTTAAGTTAAGATAAGATGGAAGTTGGTTTGGTTGGGTTGGGTTACGTTGGGTTGGGTTGGGTTCCTTTATTCACCAAAACTATCTTCGGACTCGGTTTTGTAGAAAACCAATGTCGTAGCAAAGCACAACCAGGTGAAGAATGGACGGAAGGAACAACCAGTAAAATTGTACTAGTGGACAGTGTCAGTTAGACACTGAGGCAATATACAGAATAAACCATTGTGTTGAGGAATATCGAAGAATTTTAATTGTTATTTGCATTCTTTCATTCTTGCTACCAAATATTATTTGATTTTGATTGCTTAGCCTCAATCCTTTATCCGAAATTACCACCACTTTTACGAAAAGATGATATGTTGCTGTTGTTCTGAGATTCAAAAGACTACTCAAAAAAAAATAACCTCTATCAAAGTAGTCTAAATTTTTCGGGAGCGTTTTTTTCTTTAATTTTTAGGTTAACGCCTACTTGCCCGATATGATGCACCAATGTACCCCAGTCGCAAGGTAAGTAGACTACACCATTGAGTTATTCATCATTTTTTCTCCCAAATGACATGACGCAAATCGTAACTTTGCATACAATTCACAGCTAAGCGAATAATTCGTAGGCTTTAATCGATTCAGAAAACAAAGAGAGAAAACAAACGACGACATGATTAATTTCAACAAATCAACGGAAATGTTTATTCATATACAGGACAAATGGGTGTAATGCGTCCCAACCTCCCGAAACACGAAACTTTTAACTTGCAACTTGTACCTTTGTAACTTCATCTAATATTCAAGAACGTACCGCTGTATTTTTTTTTTTTTTCATTCCCACGAATTTATATATAATAATTTTGTGTTGTTTATTCGACTTCCTTGAGGAGCAAAACATGCGCATAAATTCGTAAATGCAATGATTTATTAATGAGGTACTTTAATGTTTCAAACTGTATCCAAGATTAAAGGAGTTTGCCAAATGTTAATCACAATGATAGACGCGAATCGAAAATATTTATGTTATAAATAGCTTGGAACCTTTTCATGGTGTATTTATTTAAGGTTTTATGCGTACACATTTCGCTAATTATGTTGTCATCGACAGGACTGAAGGTAGATAGGACTAACAAACAACGATGTACATAAAGCAGAAATATAGCAAGCAACGGCAAGGCTATTAAATAACAAATGGATTACAAACTGACTCATGATCGCAACACAGTAGCTGAAGTGTGTATGCATAAAAACTACATAAATATATGTGGAAACGAGGTGAAGGTATTTACGTAATAAATATATTTAAACAAGTATTTATTTTCGTTTCTTTATTATGTTTGTAGGGTGTGCGTTTATTTCGATTGCTTAATTAATATTAATAGTCAATAGTAGTTTGTGCCCAATTCGATAAGATCTTGTTAAATAAAGCAACCCAACCCAACCCAACTTAACCCAACCCAAACCAACCCTCATACGATACGTCACACAAATCTGTATCGTGTAAATTTATTTATTATTTATTTCATAACACACGTACGTGTGTTATTGCAACTACTTCGGTGCGATCAGCACGAAATACTGCTAAATAATAATAATCATATAACAGTTCTAAAAAAAAATAGGAAGACAACGTTGTAGTCTACTCATGAACCTGATTAAATGAATTAGGATAATTATTTAGTTCAATTTTTTTGCTTGCTTTTTAAAATACATGAATAATGTGTCAAAGTTAATGACAGCTAGTCGCAGAGTTTTCACAGAAATGTGTGCTTCTTCGAGATATTAAAGTGAAGCATATAATATTATTCTTGAAAATAAATTTCACCGAATTTAACAGGTGAAGACGGCTATTTCGCCCTCCATGGGCGCATCAGATCACCACACGTACTTTCGCTGAAGGTGCATGAGTAACAAAAAGTCAGTACCCCCACACTATAGACGATACAGATTCTGCCACCTAGTGTGGTGATTTGATGAGCACAAAGAGGGCGCACCCGCCGTCACCAACCTGTTACAGTCCCTGCAATTTATTTTCGCCAAGTGTTCAAGTGTTTCAAAAAAATCACAATTATAATGGCACACGTGCAAATACTAATAAATAAAATAAAATAATTCACCTCAGTTTGAAGTTTCAAATCGCAACTACACTGTTTTCGAAATTTTTTAACATTTGATCGAAAAATCGCAATTGAACTATTAATGTGACAGTTCATAAATAAATAATGGTATTGTATTCAGACTTGTTTTTGAGGCACTTTGACAATTTAGTAATTTTGCAAGTTTTTCCAATTTTTCAAATTTTGCAATTTCGTCTTTTTCTTTTCTTAGGAATTCAGATATTTTCGCTATTTTCTTTTTATTCAATTTGATTTTTTGCATTTTTTTATTATTTTGAATTTTTTACATCCCTGTCTGTTTTGACATTTTTTGATTTTTACAATTTTATCAATTAATTTTGTTATTAAGACATTTTGACAATTGCCACCCACGCAAATTTTTATTTTTTTTTTTTGTTCTGAGCAGTTTTGAGTTGATTCCCTTTTTTTAGAAAACTTTCGCCAATTCCGACAACTGACATTTTCGTCAATTTTTATATTTTTACGATTTTTAATTAAGTTTTGCGATGAATTGGGCTGGGTTGGGTTGGGTTGGTTTATGCTGGGTTGACCATTTGACAACTATTTTGCAACGGTTCTTGCTAATTTTAACAATATTCTTGCACGACAATTTTACCATTTTAAAAGAATTTTAACAATTTTTACTTTTCGAGCCAACTAACTTTTTGCTTGCTTGTCTATATAAATTTTTTTTGAAATTTTATTATTTTTGTAATTTTACCTTTTTTACTATTTTTAACAATTGAACTTCTTTGACATGTTGGCAGTTGGGTTTCAGTGTCGTTGGATGTAATTGTATTAATTCGTTGCATGTGTTTTTACTTTAATTTCGTTTAAAATTTGATTTTTAAATGGATTTGGTTTCATTTTGCATTTGCATTTGCATTTTTTATTTATTTTGTTTAAAAGAACTTTTAATAATCGTTTACAACTGGGCAGTATAATTATCTTTGTCTTTTCGAATTCTTCTGTTATGATTTTTCGCGTAACATAATTTATGATTGTGCAGTTATATATAATAATAATAACAATAATAATAATAATAATATATTTAATGCCCAACAGATTATAATTATCAAGCTCACAATCATTACAACTGATTTTAACTGGAGAGACTTTTTTTCATCCTTTGCAATGAAAGCTGGAGGACAAAATTTATATTTTTAGTATTTTCAAACCTGACCTAACTACACAGTTCAGTTCAACCTAATATAGAAGTAATTTTTCGTTTCCTGTTTCAAGGACTTTTATCCTTGACTCAAACACGAACTAATAAGATATAGATTTCAGTTCGTTTCTTTGCACTTGGAAGAAATGCATTTTGATTTCAGTACATACAATGTACCAATGGGTTTTAGTTGATCGAGTTTGGGTTT
This sequence comes from Geotrupes spiniger, assembly GCA_959613385.1. NCBI lineage: Eukaryota > Metazoa > Arthropoda > Insecta > Coleoptera > Geotrupidae > Geotrupes > Geotrupes spiniger. Next base: position 40,198,420 of record OY390736.1, on the reverse strand, counting down.
ATTATAACGTCAGTAAACGAAATCGAATCCAATCATCACATTTTTTTTTAAACGACCTTAACTAATACAAACCAAAACAATTATACAGAACTTAATTTTTTTATCTTTGCTTGGCATTAACATCAAAATATTAAGTTGAGATGGGTTTAGAATTGTGATACATTCATAAAATTAATTATAAGCTAATTATAAAAAAAAATACAAAATAAACCTCACCTCATACTAAAGCACACATTTATTTCTCTCGATTGCCATTTAATCTGAATGCAAATTGGGTTGGGTTGGGTTCAGTTGAGTTGGGTTGATTTGTATTTTTGAGTTAAAGTAACATGGGTTTAGGTTGACCATTTCTAAGACTAAAGATTTTCTTCCTTTCACTTCACTGGGCATTACAAACATTAGATTGGATCAAGTTAAAGTTACAAATTCGATTCAATTTTAATTTATCACAATGTTGGTAAAGGTAAACCTTAGGCTTAATTCTAATTAAATTAAAATTAAAAATAACAAATTAACATCAAAACGGTTGAAATTCATATCCGAAGTTTTATGTTTGATTGGAGTTTAATTTTTTTTTTTTGATACACACAAACATGTGCTTTGAACCATTACGATCAAAATTGGAAATCCTCCACCATCCCTGATAGTTTATTTTAAATTTTGCATCATTATCGTGTTTTTAAAATTATCATAAAGAAATATATTTAAGATCAAGGCTTTTTATTTTTTATAATAAATTTTCTTTGATCTATTTTAACCATTTTTATTATAATGTTATTTTTATTTGCTACATCTACGAACCGCAATATTTCACACAAAAATCAAATCTACCCTCATTCTCATCCCCTACGTAAACCATTTTTTTGCTTAAAGACATCCATTTCCAAAGCGTCGCAATCTTTCTTGGCAATTTCTTCACCGCCATACAAACAATAGTGCTGCGCCATGAGGACAACATCGAAAACCAGCGTCAGCAACCCCAGTCCCAATTTCGAGGGATTTTCCAATATCGACCCCCATTTATCTGCAATAAATGTTGCGCCGTTATGAATAATATTTAACGCGTCCGACGCGTGAAAGCGCGTTTGCGCGAGGTTTAACGCTTTTAATGAAAAATTGAAACGTATTGGCACGTAATTTTTTAATTTAAAATGCAACTGTTTGAATGTTGATATTAATTTGCAGCAGCGGGCGTACAATTCTATAAACGAACGTCAAATAAATAAATATTCCTTTTCGTTTCATGCGCGTTGACAGGTGCGTTTTTGCGATGGGGAAAAATCAATTGATATTTTCATTGGTTGCGTTTCGATATTTCGTTGGTGAAACGTAAACGAGATTCGTGGAATATTTTGTCAAATTAATTATGAAATATAAATTATTAACAGGTCTTGGAAAAATTCAGTAGAATTAAAATTTGCAAATTTGGAGCAGCTGAAGCTATCGTTACTAAGCACCAGTGATGAGGAACGATTTTAAGTGGGGGGCATTTAGTGATCTCGAGAACATCTAAAATATATTTGAATGCCCATGGACACAAATATTGAGATTTATTTCTTCCGGACAATCAAACTCACTTAACGAACTGAGCATGTTTTAAATCAAATAATTATTTTGGGATCAGTGATATCTAATCAGAAGCTCACACATTTTTCCAACGCTTACGTCAGCTCTACATGAAGTACTTGAAATCGTGCAATACATGAAGAGGATGTGAGCGTACCACTTGATACCGTGACGTCATAAAGCTCTGCAGTCATCACTAGATTCCCTTTAAATTTGAATGAAATCAAATTAATCCTGAAAATTAATTTTTCCATCTTTCTCAGTTCTTACCGATATAAGATTCATAGCATTCCATAGCATCACTGGACTTTTAATTAAAAAGATAAATATCACGAAAGTGCGATACTATTTAAAAAATTGTGTGAAACAAATTGCAGACTCACCATAGTTATAAGCGTTTAAAAACATTTGCAGTAGACTTAAACTCCCACCGGTTAAGTCCAACATTACCATTATAATGCAAAATCCGGAAGTGCTTTTTCTTTGGTGATTCATTACAGCCTGGAATTTGAGAAAACAATTTGTTTGAAAATATTTTTTATACTATATTAATTGATATCGAGATTGTTGGCACTGATTTGTGAATTACGTTGTCGCCAGTTAAGTCAATAATATTTAATGGACGTTGTAAATTTCAATCTTAAATAAAAACCAAACCAGACCCAACCCAACCCAACCCAACCCAACCAAACCAGACCCAACCCAACCCAACCCAACCCAACCCAACTTATTATTAAATTGAAAAAAATAAACTTAGAGAATATTAAAAAGTCGTTTTAGTGACATTTTCAATTTTCTGTTTTATGTCTTGCCTTTCGGTGTTAACTTTTTTTAATAGGAGAGTTTATTGTATCACCTGAATTCAAATTGCTTTGAAACTTATTCTGCACAACGTCAATTTAAGATTCTCTGCAAATTTAAGCCGAGTTGTTATTTGATATTTTATGTTTTTTTAAATTTATAAGTCACCGTGATTTTATAGATTGGATGTGGTCAATGGTCTTAAAGGTTGTTCTAAAAAGTCCACGAGAATTAAGGACAGATAATAGATAGATAATAGATACAGATAATACATTTTATGGTAAGTTTGTGTTTCAGTGTTATTTATATGCATTATTGAAAAATTTTATTTGAATTAGTTCTTGGGTTGGGTTGGTTTGGGTTGGGTTGGGTTGGTTTGGGTTCCGTTGGGTTGGCGATGATCCATGAAGTGCGTGAAGCGTCGACTAGATTTTTTTTTTAATAATTTTCTTTGTGAATATTCCTTGCCCCCCACATTTTAATGTTTAATGATAAAGTTAAAATATTATATTTCAATGAGCAACACACAGTGATTCAAATTGAGAAAAATTTACTACAATTTTGATTCTCACCTGCGGAACGTACTTTAAAACCGTCAATACCAACTTGACATACGAAGAGATGTACAAGAAATCCAACCACTCGATAACATCAAAAACCGACAACGCACCGGCGACGAGCAAAATCAACACCGTCCAATAACAGCAACCTTTACCGAACCACGACATTGTCTGTCCGCCCCTTTCGTACCAAAAACACTGGAAGCAAACGTACAAGAACAAGACCACAATATGGACGCTCAAGAATACGTCGTTCACTAAGACCGAGATGGCGCTCCTTGGGAATCGAACGGCGTACTGATCCTAACAAAATCATAAAATGAAACTCGTAGATATAATTTGATCGACCTACCCTTATTAATGGCACGCAATAGATACCAACGTTGAAGATCGCATAGCAAACGAATCCTGCTGTACTTACGGACAAGAAGTCGAAGTTCAAACCAACCACGCTGAAATCAACTGGGTGAAATATCACCGCGACTGCGCCACCCCATCGTTACCTTTTGCGTTTGTGATTTTGGTAAATCTGTGGGTACAAGGCCACCGACCACGCCAGGAAGTATCCCCAACCTATCACCGTCGATATTATTTCAACGAGTTCGCTATTACGTACTTGCACTGCTAAAAATATGTCGTCTGACCTAAAAAACGTTGATCAAATTCTACAAAACCGCGGAAAACTCGGTATTTTACCCTTTGGTGGTTTCAGTGAAAATTTGATCATCCCCTGCAGCTATCGACCTAATCGTCACGAAGTGGGTTTCGTCCATGGGATATAAATCCGGCTCGATTTTAATCACTTTCGGAGATATTTCCAAAACACCGCCGTGGAGAACTGCGATCTTTATGAGTAGATCTGACTCGTCCCTATAATTAATTGTCAATAAAAAAATCCAATCGGGAATCAAATGTGATTTTTGAGACTCACTTAACGTATAATTCGATCGTTTTAGTCTCGTTCACCAGCATGTTTATTTCAGTTTCAGAAAATTTCAAGCTACAGCTTGCAAATCCAAACACTGAAATTTCATGTTACTCGTAGTAGTTACGTATCAATCGATTATTACTTACCTGCAATTAAAACCACAAAAATGTTGCAACGCATGGTTTTGAATTTGAAGATACGAAGCGGCCGCCGTTTGATGATTAGCGGTCGCTAACATTAAAGGAAATGGTATATCTGAATGCGATCCGAGATGCTGAAATATTCGGTAACCCTAGTGACCCCGATTCCTCTTTAAGATCAATTTGTCTAGTATACGTAATTAGTTTCATGTTTATTTTTAGATCATTTTAGTGCCAGTGGCGTAAAACTGTAAGGTAATTGGTCCAAGTCTTATTTGCAAGTTTAAACGACGTAGAAATTAATTGTTTAATATGACAAGTAAATGAATATTTATATATTAGCTTGTGGTAGTATAAGTACAGCAATTCATGAAAAGAAAACTCAACGAATAAGAGGGCATCAAGTCCAACAGGACCAGCAGGAATTGATGTAAGAATTTATAATTAAGCAACAATGAAATTTCTCCTTGCTTGGGTTGGGTTTAGTTTAGTTGTGTTGGAAGCTCCACAAGCAGCACATATCCAGTTATAACAACGCCATCATATGAAAATATACATAGCATCTTTTGTGGCTAATTAGATACAGTGTTATTTATAGGGGCTCGCTAAGTCCGATATTGCATGTATTAGCTATACTAGAACATATTTTCAAATAGCATGTGTCTACGCACGCCATTGTACCTGAAATTGTGTATTTGACGTACTGCGCGCTCTCCTGCGGAGTAATGAGAACTAATGGTAGTCAGGAATTATGCCCATTATACGTGGGCCTCATCGACAATCAGATTCGCCCTGTGTTTAAAAAATATGTTATGGGTATGATCCAACAAGCTAAGCCTCAACAAACAAAAAAGTTATAATCAAATGGGCTACAATAAAATTCTAGTGATTTATAAAATGGATTCGTCAAATGCTGGGTGGTTGAAAATTTCGAAACGGTTTGAATTAGGTCACCCGTGAATGCGAACCGAGATAACATTCGGTAATAATACGCACGTGATCAATTTTCTTGTAAACACCACTGACAAGGACGATTTACGAAATACTCGGCTGTAATAAAATCACGGATAATAATTGCGCGTCTCGACGTTTGTTACAATGCCACCTAATCCGACATAAAACATGTATTGTCTGCTTTAATACAGCGCAAGCACGTACACAATCGGCGGTCCCCCCATATATCACCGCCTTTAGTTCGAAAACTAGATAAATTACACTTCAGCGCAACATATTTCTGTTGATATTCCGCTGAAATAATTCCACGTCCAGAAGAACGTCGGCGGTACGTGATTGTTCGTTCCGCGGGGGCGGCGGCGGCGGGGGGGGGCCGGTCGCCCTGTTTGTCCAACGGTTTTCGTTACCTCGACGGAATAAACGCCGAAATTAATCAAAGTGGGTATTAACATCGGCCAGAGCGGAGTCGGCGTCGGCCCCGCGCGTAAGTGCAAACTTTATAATTGCCGGTAGTTGACGGTGTTTGCCTTTTCGATGTGTGCTCTGCATTCGTATTTTTCGGGGCGGCCCGTCTCTGTCTTGTTTGTGCGTCTTCCGTCTTCCACTCCGGCGCTAATTAAAATTCAGAAATGCAATTTACGATCATGCGCAGCGTCGAAACGCAAACAATGCGATAAGCAAGTTGCAAATTGTGTTTGTGTGTATGTTTCGTGCGGATAAAGGGGATTAGTCGGCTTTGCAAGAGATAGGGATTCTTAACAATTTCGTTTCGGAATTTTACGGGCGCGGTGTCCTGGTTTCCTGCTTCCGTTACTGGGACGAACGAGTGTATCATTACGACAGGACGGTGTGAATTATTATTTGGAATTTACTTCAACTTAATATCGGGGCAAACTTATTTAAAAAAAAATATTCACCACAGTCAATTTCGTTTTATGAAAAATTCAACATCTAACAAAGAATACACTGCAAAAATATATCAAACAAATAAGAAATAACATTAAAATTTACTGAAATGGATGTTTTTGGTTGTACGGATTGTAAAAAAAAAAAAAAAATGTTTAAGCAATTAATTTGTAAGTTTATTAAGTCAGCGAGAAATTAAACACACCATTGTTGGAACGAAAAAATAACCGTTAAATTTATACATATAACAAAAATTAAAAAATAATCAGGTATAGTAAAAATTGGTAAAAAAAACAGAAACAACAATTTCGATCATATCATCCTTGGTGAGAATATTTAATGAACGTCAACAAACGACTCGTTTTTAGCATCATTTTGCCTGGTGTAAGAAATTTAATAAAAACTTTTCTACCCAACGGTGTGTTTGAAAGAAAATTGACAAGGAACTGCGTAGAAACGTCAAATATCAAGTGAAGTGTAAATACAAGTGCTTACATTTTAACAATAAACGAAAAAAAATACTGCAGATTTACTCGAAATCGGTGCATAACAGGAAGCAATCGTCTGTACGATTTAATCATTTCGCCAACATTAAAAATTCAAAAAAAAATGAACACTGAAATTAAACGCAATTAAGAACCAAGTTTAAAGCCGTTGTAAATTAAAATGTCAACGTTATCGTTATTAGATTTAAGAAACTTTTTGTATTTATGAAAACAGACAACGTAACGTAAATATACAGATTGCAGGAGGTAATTGTATAACTCTCTAAAATTCACCCCGCGCCCCGCGGTTTAGTCACGGTGATGGATAAGGTCCCATCTCCCGTAAAATATTCATGAGCTCCCGTGTCGGTCCGGGTGAGTTATGTCTTAAAAATAAATCGCTGCGAATGACTCGCTGTGTAATTGCATTGTAATGCAGGCGTGTCGCCTTACGTGCGAACGAAACACCTGCACGCGTTATAATCTCGTTTCGCGGTTATATCACGTCAAGGTAAGAAAGATCTGGTCCATTAAAACCTTATTTCGTATTTAAATTTAAATGGTACTTAATCTGAATTAGGGACGTGGTTGAATTTATTTCGTAAACTTAATTATGTTACTGTAATCTAAGCAGGTGGACTAAATATGATGAATTAAAAAATGTATAACTTATCGTAAGAAACGATATACCTACGTTACATATTAAATGCGCAAACAGATCTGGTCGTCTCAACTACAGCGGAAGGTATTTAAAATAGTTGTGCAAATAGGAAGTTACGAACGAACTAGCAGTGCGTAGGGTCATAAAGATCAGGAGAAATAAAAACCAATTAAGCTATTGAACTATAATGGACACGAAAGGCGGGGGCGGTATCGTTGAAACAAAAATATCGACCATCATTTTTACGTTTGAATCAAATAGAACAGTGTAACCCAACCCCGTGCAAGACGGAACAAACAGTGACGAAAAATAAAAGATAATCAATCGTAGGGACATAATTGAAAAACTATGGGAAAACGAATAAAAATAAATAACTCGACGAACTTTACTAAGTTCGTCAACATTTGCACCTACCTGAACATATAATCAATTAACGCAAAAGAACGACTATTTAAATCAACAGTCAATCGGAGTCAAGTATCGTTGGCAACTAGGCCTGAAGTGAATGTATTGAATTTTTTCATTCAAGTGTATCTTCTATTTTTCGATTTTTAATCAGAATTGTTTTTTTTTTATTTAATTTTCGTTTTTCAGTTCTTGTTTCTTCTTGGACTTTTTGTTTAGTTTCTGTATCTTGCTGAAACTGTACACTGCTGTTTTGGATACAAATGGTTTGGTTCGGAAAAACGTTTGCACGTTAAACGTTTCTCTACGTAGACTGTTACTCGAATAATGAAGTTGTTTTCGTTGAATCAGTTTATCGATTTTAGCAGGTTTTATGTAAGGGCCAGTCATTTAAAATGATTTAGTTGTCATATGTAAATGTTGTTTATAAATAAAATGTAACTTTACTATAACGCTATGACATAGCACCAGACTCATAAAGTGGGGGTCGTTAGAGAACTAATGATCGAGAGTAACATCATCGATGTGGGCGCCACGAACCTTACATCACTTTCGACGGACTGCACAGATCAGACAGTTTCAATATAAATATCATTGTTGTGGGCGCCACAACGCTCACGCTACCTTTAGATGTACTGACTGGTTTTTCACTAGTTTCTGTAAACATAGATCCAATTCTTCAGGCATTTGTTCTTATTTCAGTTGAAAATCCATCGTGAATATTTTAATTATTTTGATTACAAATTATATTATCTTTAATTGAATTCTGAAGAAAAGTTTTCATTTGCACAGAATTAGGACAATTAAAACTTAAGACGAATAATCGAAAAGATTTTAATTCGAAATCCTTGAGCAAATACGAAACAACTAATAAAAGTTAAAAAAAATGGCCATCAAATGGAAGGAAGTTGTGAAGCCATCTGCATATAAGACATCCTAATGCAAAGAATGAGTGAAGGTCAATCCGATACTAAAAATATCCAACGAAAAACATAAAACAGATCATGGAGTATATTAAAGAGTAAAAGCCGAGTTATGCAAATAAGTTTCATGGGCATTGTAGAAAAATTGAAAAGACATCTAAGACTTCAACTATTAGACCTGAAGAAAGAAAATGTAAGTTCAATTTGTTATTTATCAACATAAACCTAAACCGGCGAAAATGGTTGGATTGGATGTGTGGTTTATGATCACACAAATGAATTCAAATATCGCCTATGACACACCAGCAATTTTGTTCACTTAAAAGATGTCTAGTGTCCAACGTGGTGCAAAACATTCTTATCGGAAAACCGCCCCCAACCCAACCCAACCCTACTCAACCCGACGAATGTATATTGACATGTCAAGGGTCGTTTAAAATTTTCAATTTTGATTAAAGTTAACAAACTTATTGCATTAAATTTTTTTTGTGATGGATGTGCAAGGGAAATTTTTCACTCCGAACACGTTGAGTTAAGTTGGATGTTTTGATAACGCGTGGAACTTGCAGTTAAATTTTATTTTTAATATGTGTACTTACACCATTATTCTCCGTATTTGCAATGGAAGCTGATCATTGGCTACAGCGGTGTTGGCCAACACCTGACCACGCATTTCTTCCAACGGTAATTGATCGATGTAATGATTTTTGATACAATTTGCTTATCAGTAAAAAAAAATGCGAATAAATGGTTGGATTGAGTCGAGTCCCAACCCAACCCGTCTTGGTTTTCGAAACCCGTATAATAACAAAACAAGAAAATGTAAGTATTGTTAATAATTATCGTTCGGAAATTTGAACAATGCTTGATCATACGATACGTTCCTAATTCGTTGCGGCATCGCCATCTCAAGTTCATCTGCTGAGTGTACTTTCTACATTCGTTATCACTTTCACTTTCCGACTAACGGATCGCACTTGCGCGCGATTTTCATGACATATTTCATTAACCACGAAAGTTTGGTTGCGTCCAATTCAGTTCCTCAAATGCAGATGTTCATGATCAAGCCAATCAATAAAATAAACCACAAAAAATAATCCACGCCACTGCTAAATCGTTCGTGATCCTCCGCATCCGGCGTTCGGAAAAGAAACCGTAACCTACTACAACTACACAATGTAAACATACTTTATAAACATGCTTCACACGAAATAAAATCCAACTCGACGCGAAAGAGGCGAAAAAACCGCAAAGTCGCGCGCGTTATAATCCGCCACGGTCTGGATGCGTCGCGACGGTGCGAGCCGCCCGCGCGAAGGAAAAGGACGCGCGCGGCCTACGTGCGCCGCTCGCGCAGAAGAGGAAATGTAAAGTAGGAATGTGTATTTCGAGCTTATATGGGTCTTCGGAGGATGCAGTCTGAACGAGCCCGCTTAACTATGCATTAAAATTGTTCAGCGCGGCACTGCGAAACGTATTTACGAATGCTATCTGAATAAATGAAAAATTTTCAGCGGATGGGGCGCGCGCGCAGGGCGAGATGGAACGCGGGGCAGAGGACGATCAATTTGTTAGCTTTTGATATGAGTAGGGAAAATCGGGGACGGAAACAATGCCCAGCACAAAATTGCTGAATATTTTTAACAATTTTCTGTGAAATAAAACTATTTGAAATTCTAAGGAACAGAAACTTACAACTAATAATGTCTGTAAGGTAAATACACATTTAAATATTTCAAGTGGCTTGTTATAGTCGACTGAAACAGAAACACAAAAAATCTCAAAATATAAGGAACCTGACTTGAAAGAGTAAAAAAGGTGAATATGATAAGCAAATATCGATTAAGGGTGAGATTAATTATAACAATAACGAAGACAAATTTATGCAATCGATTAAGGATGAAATTACGTTCTTACGTTCAGTAAGCAAAATAATTGTTGCTATTTTACCAGAACTTAATTTGCAAAAATATTACATGAAACAGTATTTTCGCGCGCCATCTCCCAAAAACCAATTTCACACAAAGCTCCTTATTAAACACCGTTCAAAATTACCCGCAATCTTTTTCATCGGCACCAGGCCGCAGTGGAACACATCCAAGCGAAGAGCGCAGCCAAATCCCGAAACAAAGGACGCTCATCCGAAACGAACAAGCCCCGAAATAAATAAATCGCAACAAAGAGTCGAAATGAAACGCTTAAGCAAATTATGCCCGTGCAATCCGGGCTCTCGCCGTCTCCGTCCCGCCACAACGCGCCGGCTCGTCGCTCGCATCGACATTAAATTAAATTTCCCACATGTTTTCTAGTCACTATAAATTAACAAACTTTGAAACGTATGGAAGTTAGTTCATGAATTTAAACAATTAGGAGCGCAGCTGCGAAAAATACCGATCCGGAAAGTTTCGCCAAATTACCATAATGAAGAGAAGTCAATCAACCGTGTTTTTGGGTCGGCGACGACGCGTCGTTTTTTTTTCTTTCTTTTTTTGCTCTTTTTGTTTCTCGTACGTTGCGAATGTCACCGCCCGGGATGGAGTCGTAGGAATGGCGCAGCTGCTGATCGTAGCGAAAAGTTATCGAAAAATTCTGAAACTGTAGAATTGATTTTCCTATGGAATCGTTTGTTTGTGTATTTATGGAAATCACTTGAAATATGAAGGTGAAGTCAATACTTAATACATTTATTTCGAACCACCTGTAAGGTGTTAATGCCATTCATAAATGAACCCAATACAACATAAATTCAATTTAATAAAAAATCGATTTCTTCGAAAAGAGTTTAAATTCAAGAGGGGTTTAAATGATGAATTATTGCACAGTAATCACTTGAAATAATCAGGGTGGCCTCAACATTTAAAACATTGCCATTAAATACCAAGTAAGATACAATAATGCCCAAGAAATATCGTAACCCAGCTCATAAGAGAATTTATGTTTCAAAATTCTATAATGTGTTTGTATAAAAGACTTTAAATACAATTTTTTTTGGCAATAGCGAGCGGGGAGTGGGGTTATATAATGCCAACCCAACTAATAATTTACAACTTTAAATTGGATTCTACTGATTTGATATTTTTGTAACTGTAAAGAATTGAAAATCCAGTTCGGTTTATTATGAGATTGTATTCGAGGATTATGAATAAATCGTGCACTTCATGGAAATCGATTCGGTAGGGGCTGAAAACAATCGACATATTTTGGATTTAACATTTCTTTTAAGATTATCTAAAATAGAAAATGTCAAATTTTCCAAAAATATCAAAAATGACATTCGTAAAATCGAAAATAGAAAAGAAAACTAATAATCATTGCTGCTTTATATTGGTAATTGATTGGTGGCTGTGCTACGTCCATTTGACTAATAGCGGAGAAAACAAATAACTATTAGAGTTGGCTTGTCAGTTTCTTTCGTAATGAGTATACTAGTACTTCGAAGCACCTGTAAGATTATTGATATTGACTACTTTCTATTTAAACATTCAACTCGTTTAATAAATATTCACGACGAGTGTATCGTCTGTAAGAGTTTTTAAATCCATATCTTTTTTCTCCTGTTATATCCTGAATGAAATTAAATGTATTCGCTTTGCTATGCTTTATAATTTTCTTTTCTTTTCAGTAGTTCTGGTCTTTCCCTATTTACCTGCAAATGGTTTCCAGTCCACAATTTCTTTAATTTGATATACTGGTATTTTTCTTTAATTTCTATGATTGATTGGCGATTTATATCATTAAATGATTTTGTCTTCAATTCTTCAATTTTGTTATATTCGTTGTATAGTTTATTACGGTTAGTAATCGGATACCGAATAATTGTAGGCCAATGCAAAATGAGCTAATTTTGATTTATGAACCGCGCAACATTTTTTTTAACAGAAACTGCTTCAAATGATGACAGTTGTGTTGGGTTAGGTCAGTTCGTATTGTATTCTAAATTGTTATTAAATTATGACAGTTGGTGACCAGTTCGTATTGCGTTTTAAACTGTCTTCAAATGCTGACAGTTGGGTTGGGTTGGGTTACTTCTTATTCTGTTTTAAACAGTCTTCAAATGATGGCAGTTGGTTTGGGTTGGGCCACTTCGTATTGTTGTAAACTGTCATTAAATTATGACAGTTGGGAGTCACAAAAAATTAAGTAAGTTCTTAATATTACTAAGATTTTTACTAGTTATTGTATACATTTATTTTTTTTTACAAATTATTAAACATATTTTAAGTATTTAAATATTTTTTTTCGATTTTCACTTAGTTTTGCGATTTTTCAATTTTTAGACTTCGATAATTTTGTAATATTTTCCGATATAACTTTCAATTGAGCACAATTTTTTCGACACATTTAGTACGATTTTCAATAATTTTCGACGTTTCATGATTTTCCAGCTTTCCACAATTTGTTTTTGATGATTTTTTAATTTTTTTTATATATTATCAATGATCTTTTCGGATCTTTATAATTCGTAATTAGTTTTCAAAGTTTAACAGATTAGTACTATCGGTTTTTAACATTTTTTGATTTTTTACGAATTTTTACAGCTTTTATGATAGTTACGTTTCAACAGTCTATTAATGTTGATTCTCGATACTCTAATTTTTCGACGATTTATTTTCCACATTCTCGATGTTTTTAAATCCCATTACCATATTCACGTTATCTCCATGTGCATTCGGCAACAATCACAAAGATCGACGTGCCTCCGACGATAAGGCAACGTCACGGCAAAAAACGAAGCAGGTCAGTTTCCTCGGTAATGGACGCCGTGCACAGTGCGATTGGTTTCTCGCATTTTTCGTGAAAAATGTTACTTTTCGCGGTGTTATTCGTGGTGTTTGCGGGTGTGTTCGTGGACTGTAGTGTTGGAAGAGTCTTTCGGAGAGTTTTGGCGTTCCGGACGGCGTTCCTGTACAAGGTAGGTGATTTTTTTTTGCAATTTTCTTCGAACCGAACGTTTATATGTTTATATTAGTTCCAATATTGCTGGAATTGTACTGTTATTAGTAAAAACAGTTAAAGTAATTTTTTACATTGTTGCGAAGTTATTTATGTGTACGGGAGCAATCAAAATAATTGATAATAAATACTTGCGAAGTTGTCTGTTGAAAAACGCTTTATCAAAATCGCCATATACGAACTAAGGCGGTCAATAAGGTACGAGTTACAATAGTCGTTTATGTTCTTTAATTTTTAATTAAATCCGAAACGAGATCGTCAACCATTTCATTCTGAATGGAACCAAAACTAATTTTGTGATTATGCAGTAAGTGTTTTATTCGACGAGTGATGATTAGCTATCATTACTAGATTCGTATCTTTGTTTTTAATTTTTTTATTTATTTAACTCTAACGATTGATTTGCGTCGGCTGGTCCCTTAACAACTTGTTTAAAACTACTGGTTTACATTGATGAATTGAAGATGGAATTTCGAATTGAGAAAAACTATAATTGGTCGATGAAATTAGTGGCTGGCTGTCCTAATAATGCATAGAGTCGTTTTCATAATTCAATGTACATTTCAGAAAAAAATTATTTTCAAGATTAAGACAAGCTAACGACGACGCCTTTCGAGACATGCCTTGTCCTAGTGAACGTGTGACCGTTAACTTAACATGTTACTTACATGTGACTTAACATGTTAACACAATGACCATCCCATCCTGTATGAACTTTTGTGTTATTATATTATTTAACTCTTGCCATAAAAATTTTCTAAAATGGTATAAAAAATTGCATGGTATAAATGACTCATGGACAGATCTGTTGTATTTAAGCGTATGGAATATATTGATGGGATAAAGTCTGAAGTGGGTCAGCTTAATTTAGACCTGAAAGCGGTGAAAATTATAATGCATTATATGTAAATGTCGCTGCAAGTTGGTCGACGAGTTTGATCAGCTATTGATCGTTAAGCGTCATTTAAATATGTCTCTGGTAACTGTCAGAAAATGTTAATACAACTGACATTCCTGGTTTGAAGATATTGCTTGGTGCTTTGTAAATTGAGATATCGGGATTTTGTTGACAGAATATTCAATAGTTGCGTTGATGTGTAACTTATGACAATCAAATAGGTAAAACTGCACAATAATTATTTTTTTTTTCGGGTCGTTAATAAAATGAAGAGTTGGACTATTACGGGGTTGCCTCTGAGTATCACCACAGATTAGAGTTCGCAAAAACGCTCAATGGAGCTACGAAACATGACTAAAAAAATTGGAAACATCAAAGCGAAGTTCGTGAAACGTATTTGCAACACGAAATAGTTTTTTGTAATTACAGTGGATTACATTGAGCCCAACAGCGGTTCGCGTATTCAAAATTTCGTCTGCAAATATATCAAATTCATTTTTAGACAGACACTTCATGATACTCGTAGTAAACAAGAACCGCGGTTAACTTCCCAAATCGCTTATGTCACATAAAAATTATAATTGTAATAATCTTCCCGTGAACAGTAGCCAGTCAAGATTATTATTTACAGCATCCGTTACCATATTTACTGTAATGGAAATTTTTTACTCAATTATTTCGAAATGGTATTGAATTATCTAGTGCGGGAACTTGAGATTCATTATTTCTGATGCTTTTGCCGTCGTATCATTTGATGTCATGAAAGCGAGATTTTTGCTTTTTATGTTTGTTGGCCCTATTGTCCGTAAGATCTGGAAATATGTTTGGGCCGCTTAGCCAATATGCCAGTGAGCCAGTTGATAGGAAAACACTTTTTATAAATCGTGAAAAATGGAGTCTTATAAGACAATAAAATGGCGGTTAAAGTAAATTAAACAGTGGCGGAATCCATCAAAGACGATCTTGAAAATTGAAAATTGGATTCTTTAATATCTTTAATATCGACGAATTAAAATCGATTTCATAGCTGAAAGTTGGCAAATTATCACGAAACGTGTTTAGACCATCAACCATGATAATTTGGGGATTAATCACATGGGTACCAATAATGTTGGCTCCATTCGATAAACAAGTTGAAAAACAGGAGTCGATGCAATGGAAATACAAGCCAAAGAAATTGAAGGTCCAACATTGGGCTGGCAAGGTTATGGCCACTATTTTTTGTGAAGGAATTTAATTAGTAGACTACGATGAAGGGTAACTATTACGCTGATATTTTACGCAAATTGCAACAGGTCGTAATGAAAAAACGCAAAGGATATCTTCAAAAATGGAATTCTGCTTTTGCATCCAGGATACCATGAAGGATTTACAGTTCACATAATTAAATCATCCACCCTCCATCTCAGCCTTTTTTTCTGTTCAGGTTGAAAAAGCAGTTGAGCGTTTTTTGCAGAGCAACATATATGATTTATTAAGAACAAGGAGATTATATTGAAAATAGACCACAAGTGATTGTGTGTTAATCCCTTCATAGTCAGGTACCTTTTTTATGCTCTTGTCATTGTATCTAAGATGTAAATTGAACTAAATTCACAGCAAGACTTATGTAAAGAAAAAAAATTAAACATAGGAAGTGAAGGAAATAGGAGCATGAAGTAAAGGTTACACTCTGAGATATTTGGAGGTTGTTTTAGGAGGTCGCAGGTGGACGGAGTGGCGATCATAATGGATGATGAAATAGAAATTTTGATTCAAAAGCGATAAAGCCTATGATTATTTATGTAGATGTAAGCTTGGAAGACAAAAAGTAGGAAAAGAGCTAGCGAGGACGAGGAAGAGGACGACTGGACAGGAGAAGCGAGTGAGATTGACAGGGAAGACATAAAATAGCTAAATCAAGCGAACAAGCAACGACGTAAACAATGAAGAAGTCAGTAACTAAATTGGAATCAGGGTAAAAGAATTCTGCATAAGAACGGACATTGGGATTGAAGAAAAAATTGAATTAAGCATGAAATGGAAGATGAAATACGTAAATCGATAAAACAATATATAAAGATAAACATGGAATGAAACATTAAAAAAATTGCAAAAAATGATAAAAACCACAAAATTATTGTACTACCTAAAGAATTCGAAAAAAATTGAACACAATTTTTAAAATTAACATAATTCGTTGATAATGCCGCCAAAATCGCGAGTGAAAAATTAAAAAAAAAATCAAGTGAATCATATCAACAAAAATGGCAACAATTGTAAAAGATCGGGTTCAAGTCATTTGCAGGGTTTTGCTCATGATTGTGTTCATGTTTGGGTCGGGTTGGGTTGGGTCGGGTCAGGTTGGGTTGGATTGAGTTGGGTTGTGTTGTATCTTATTGATTACTTGACTAGATCTTTCGTATATTATATTTCAATTGACAATTTTTTTCGTATATTTTGTTTCTGTTACTTGTTGTCTCAATTTATGACGGATTTGACAATTGTTTCTGTCGTACTATACTTTGCTTTATTGTGAATCAGCGTTTTCTTTCCCAATGCTATTTTCTTTTGTATTAACCGACATTATTCAACCCAGCTCAACCCGACCAACAGCCGTTCATTGTACACGATTGACAATAGTACATTTTCAAAATTCGTAATACTTTGAAACAAAACCCTCCACTAAATTTTCAAAAAGTTTCGTTTTTTCAACGTTGCCCGCATTGACATTTTTTACTCAACGCAACCCGAAACACCCCGTCGGAAACGTTTCGAGATTTATTTTTGGCATCGTCGATTTTTGAAACGCCTCGTTGTCCAATTCGGCTCAACCGCAGACAAAATCGACTTGTTGTGGTCGATCAAATCCAATCCAAAACAATCCAATCCGACCCAATGTAACCCAAAAACAACTCGTCCCAACCCGATCAAAACCCTCCAATTAAAATTAAAAAGAAAACAACACGACTATAATCGATCGAACTATGAGACGCCCAATTTATTTTATAACTTTGTAGTATTATTAAAAAAAAATTAACGTAACTAGTTCACCGTATGTAGGTCGTATTATCACATATTAATGATGCAAAAGTATGTCAAACTGAACAAAACCATATAAGGTATGTGATGCAATACAAAATCCTTATAACTATATAAGTCCAATGCAAGAGATGTAGTCTATTAGACGTTCGAGCAGTGGAGATGCAGCTCAGTTACTTCGAGCCATCCATTCGATCGCGTCGAAAATTGTCGTAGAAATCGTTACAATTCGTAAAATCGAGAAGTAAAAAAAAACGTTAAAAGTATTTATTACTTTCTAATAGTTATATAATGGGGTTTATCTAAGCATAAGAAAGTTCAGTGCGGGCCACTGCAGATTTTTAGTGTTTAGGTGAGGAATGTATTGACTTTCTTGAAGATGTGCTTCTTCGTATTTTAATAGTTACTCGTGTTTAATTGTTTCTTTGGTGAGTATTGCAGTGTGTCCACGCCATGTGCGATATATTTCATTTTTTTTTTATCTTATGTTAAAATAATTAATTCTGCAAGATAGGTTTATTCTTAAATAATTTGCATCCGTAAATCTTTATGGGTTTTCGAAACCATTTTCGTTTCATTTTATTGATTATCCTGAAACCCCTTGATTCGTCTACGAATTTAGTTAAACCACAACCACCAAAGTACGTCCCAAAGACGAAAATTTTATTTAAAAATAAGAGTTTTATCGCTGATTGTTAATTGTAATTTATTTATTCCTCATTACCAAAATCTGGCTACCACTACCACGCGTCAAATGAATAATAAACTGACGAGTTGAGAATTATTCTGCTTTGATCATAAACAATAATTATTTAATCGAACTAACCATCTACATAACGATGCTTTACCTAATGGCGCTTTTTCAAGACCTCCATGTTCTTTAACTATTCTTCATTTCATGTATTTTTTTGCACCAATTTCAATTAAATGTGAAGTAGTGATTCACAGCTTCAGTCGATTTCATATTTAAATTGTGCACTCTGCGCCCTCTTTGCTTCAATAGGTAATTCAGAAAACTTCAATGGATATAAAGACGAGTTGTAAAATAGATTGCTTTTAATAAGAAATCCTTGTTCCTGTTCCATTTGGCAGTACTGAATGCAACTGTTCTAAGATTTGACCAATCAATTTTCGTTGAACATATTTCGAACTGTCAAATGTATGTTTACACCTTGTTTAAGGAAATTAATTTCTTCATAGAGCACGCGGTTACAGATTACGTTAATATATTACTATCGAAGATGGCAAAAGAAAAACAATTTCAGATTCCTCCTACCTGGTGCTGAATAGTGTAACTATATCAGCGATACGTCCACAGAAACCTGCACTAAATCCTAAGTTTTGATGGAGTTTTCTACACAGCAATCGATGTATTTTTCCATCGACTTCCATTTACTCCCACAGGTTGAGTAAAAAGTTTAGGATGGAAAAACTCCGTAAATTTTTTGGTTTAGTAAACTAATGGAATTGAAGTAAAAATTGAAAATATAATAGTAGAAAATTAAACAAAACAAAGTAAAAAATTAAATCGAGGACACAAACGTAGACAAAAATTATAATAAAGCAAAGAGGAGACCAGGAAATGAGTGAAATGGAACTCCAAGAGGAAGAAACAAAAAAGAAAAAAGAGAAAGGGGTGGCAGGAGGAGGCGAAAAGATATTAAATGATTTAGAAAAACATGGTCATGCCAACAAAGATTTTTTTCTTGCAATAAAACAAAATTTAGGTTTTATACATATTTATATTTATTTGACTATATCATAGTTATATAAAAAAATCATACATGCTATTACATAATAAATTCTGTTATGGATATATAAGAAACATTATTAGTAGCTACTACTGCTGTTAAGAACAACACGCCCTACTATCTCTCATCCATCGAAACGTTAAAATCTACGCGAATTTTGATTTTCCTCGTTGCGTCCCTGATTCTCGAACACCTCGGCGGCCAGAAAAAAACGGCAAACAATCTGAACAATTAAAGCTGGCGACGATTAAGTACCAAAAACGTACTGCGATAAAAGTATCATATAATAAATAAAAATTTTTACATATGGCTCAATTTTTTTAAACCTAAAGTGAAGGTACTAAAAAATAAACGACTTACATCAAAAAAAAAAAACATTAGAAGGTACGCGGAAAGGCGACACTTTCGCGTTTCCAAATTACTTTTGTGTGTGTGTGTGTCTCTGTGTGTGGCATAAATACGCTTGGAAAAATAAATTATTAGACAAAACATCCAGAATGGTCTCTCTCTCTCTCGTTCATGTGAAGTATGTACAGCGGAATCGTCGGCGATATCGACGCGTCTGCAAAAGTGTACGTGTGTGTGTGTGTGTGTGTCGGTGTGTATTTGGTTCCGGTTGGTCTCTTTGCAAAAGCGCGCGATATTCAAAGCATGCAATGTGATATTTATTTTATGGTACATATTAACTAGATGTTGATGGATATATCGTCGGACACGTGATAGGTTACTTGTGTGTCGTCGGATTGCGTGGGCGTCGATTTTTGCGAGAGGTTCGAATGTTGAGAGTTGGATTTTTCCAGCGGCCAGTGGGAGTTGTGCTGGCTGTCGGGGCAGTCGTCGGAACCTATGGAAATGTCTGCGATGATTCCGCTTTCTGTACGAAACAAAAACAAACCAACACTCTTAAAAACATTAAACAAAGCGACGTTAGTGGGAGGTTAACAAGATCGCCTGCCCAGTGATTTTTACGCATCGTCTTACTTTCTTTACTTTAATTTTAAATATTAAAACAAGAGGAAGCAAATTTTCATTAAATATTTCATCAGTTGTTATTTTAGAGTAGAATTAGCGTAGTCTAGAGACCACTGGAGGAAAATGACGAAGATGAGATTTTAATCAATTGATTACAATTTTATTTAAATTTCGATTTTTTTTTAATGTGGGCGAGCAAATAATTGCGCGTGCGATGTTGGTTACGTAAGCAAATCATCGTGTCCAAATATTTCACTCGCTGTGGTCATTTGCAATAAAGCGACACCTGGGTGGTAATCATTGAAAACAAAACAATTACCTGTTGAGCACTGGCTGTTCAACGTGCCCGATCTATGGTACGGTTTTGGGCTGTGGCAGGACGAATCGAAACCCACGTTGATCAACTGATTGGCGCCTACGGTCGTGCTGCCTGAAGAACCGGTGCTTCCGGAGCTGGTGCTTCCCGAAGAAACGCTGGACATCGATATCACCGAGTGTGGACGCTTTGCGCTCCTGCAGAGTTCCGAAACTGGACCCACAATCGAATTTCGAAATCTCGGGGCAGCTGGAATTAAATTCGAATTAATTTAATAAAATTTAATAAAAAGTTAAACAAACTCACTTCGACTGAGCTGCGCGAAACTTATTGACCTGTCGTTTATTTGGTCAGCACTCGGTCTGATATCTAAACAAGGCTTGTTCCCAATACCCATCGAGGACATTTCGGCCATCCTAACTTCTGAAATTAAAAAAAAAACTTAACCTTTTCATCACCAAATCAATTTTATTTTTTTTCGAAAGCGTTAAAGATAACCAATCTTCTTACCTCTATTCTTGATGGCCTGTTTCCACAGCAACTGCGACAGTTCTTCGGACCAGGCTTTTTTGATGTCCTCCGACATGGACTGCAAAATGTACGTGTCGTTCGGCTTTCGTTTCCTGAACCAAATTTCGAATTTCGTCGGACTCTCGCCAATCCTGGCCGTCAGTCCGATGTCGGTCATTTTGATACTGTTTTTGTAGATGTACAAGTCTAGATTCTGAAAAGGCCAGAGTAATTTTTGAACGAGTTCGTTCACCGATTCTTACCTTTCTGTCTGGGAACCTTCTGGCCTTACTGAACAATATCAAATCTTCGAAAAGGAACACCTGCCTCAGCGTCTTCTTTCCACTTTTTCCCTCCCATAAGAGAAATTCGTTTTGCCTCATCAGTCGTCCTTGTTCTTTCAGGTTGACCTAAATAAATTAAATTAGATAAGTCATCGAGATTTGTTTGATTAAATCGACTTACATCACATTCCCTAATGGAATCCATCGCTAATAGATCGTTACCGTGTCTCAGTTGGAACCGCACCATTTGCTCTGCTTGTTTCAAATCGTCCTGTTCCGCAACAGCTCGTTCCGAAGCCCCCGCGGGCAAAGCAGGACACGCCTTCATCATCTGCTGCAGCAGCAGCGCGTACTTACCCATGCGCTGAACCGGCTTCAACATGTAACTGGCCAAATCCATTTTATCGCCCAATTGAATCTGCTTGCTCTGAAAATCAACCGTCAACAAAAATCCCAATCACCGACTCCACCAACCTTGAAAAAAATCGTCCCGTACTCGGACATCAACGAATCCGACTTTGGCTTGTTCTTGTTGTACAGCGCGTACAGGTAAAACTTCTTGTCGTACTTCAAGAAAATCTGCCCGACGTACAGCGGGTGATGCTCGCACTGCTCCAGCTCCCTCAAAAAGTGCTGGCTGTGAAACTCGTAAATTTTCTCGATGTTGCCGAACACGACGTTCCTCTGTCCGCGGAGCGTCTGGGGAATGTCCTCGCGCAGAAGCTCCGGGATGTAGTTCTCTATGACGTAGTCTAGGGACTTCACGTAGTCTCTCTCCGTTTGTATCATTTCTCTCATGATATACGAGAGAGTCCTGCAAACAATTTTTAGTATAGGAATCGCAAATGTTTTTAATCGGAGTTAAAAAAGAAAACGCTCGCAAATTGTGTTAAAGGCGTAAGCCACAAAACATCTATTTACCTTGGACGAGTAAATCGACGAGGCTGTAAGCGTCCGCCCCGTAACAATAAATTAAACGGGGAACTCTAAATGATTAGGAATCGAAAATCCATAAAAGGGATCGTCCTGTGGAATTTAAATGGTGCAGCAATTTTGTTGCGATGTTATTACGACGGGAACGAAAGCGACTCCCAAGAGGTAGAGCTGTAATCTGTTGGATTTATTTCGAACGCGAGAATAGAAATTTGGACGCAAAATTGCCCACTTTGCGTTTTCGAGTACTCACGTTAGAACCATTTTATGACTGAGAAATGAAAAATTAAGCAGTGGAGGGAAAATCAGTCAATTAATAATCAAGGAGATTTGTAGGGCCACAGGATCAGATCGTTAACATAATTCCCCCAGAAACCCAAAAAATGGGAGACGTATACAAAGGAATTGAATTAAACTTCCATGGAGTGTTGGTCATAATGTGTTTGTTTCGTTGAAGAATTTCGAATTATTGTGGAACTTAAAATTTCCACAAAAAATTACGACGAAATTAAAACTTAGATTAATTCCTACAATTTTTACTTTGTTTACTATCGAAACAAATTCTGAAATATTTTCGTAATAAATCTTCCCATTCAGATTACTAGACAGATTTATGCAAACATTAAATTTATTTTCTAAAATTTTTACTTATTGTTTATACGTTTGTTTTATTGGTGTTTTGAGTTTATTTTTAAACGAAACAAAAAGTCGCGTTCTTAAAAAATGAGGTTTATTTGCTTTTCATAAAAAAAATTATGCTCAAAATTCGCCCCTTGCTGACCCGCGCTCCCCTCGTCGACATTCCAACTCCTCTTGACTCATCGCATTCAATTTGCGACTTCGCCACCGGGCTTTTAAAAACTAAACAAATTGAAACACATACGTTTTGAAACTTTTTATTTACACCCACAATCCAATACAATAAATCGCCTTAAAGTACGCGCCTGAAATCGTTTAGAACGGTTCGAGTTAAGGATGGACTACTTACTTCTGGGTTTTCGGATCTGACGTTTGATCGAAGGCATCTAGTGGTAAGTGCAGGGTGGACGAATGGCAGTGCAGGTGGCTGTTCGAGGGCACCGGGGGAACTTTTCTTCTCGCTTCGGCAAAATGTTCTTCGTCGATGTCGTCGCTTCCGCTGGTGGGGCACAAAAATGTTTAAGCGAAAACTTTAATAAAAATATCAATTCATCCTGTTAAATATTTGGTACGTACGACAACTTAAATCGAAATTAAAAAGTTCGTAATACGGATTCCGAATAAGCAGTCATGTGTTGGGATGGATGTGAACGAAATATTTGTCGTACTACCAAGGCATGGGTTCGCAATTTGCAAATGTTGCACGCTTCCAACGACGAATAAAAATATTGGGTTGATTTCACTTACTTGGCCTTACTTACAAGCCTGAAATTCCACGAATTTTTCGCACATACCATCAGAAAGGACTGTATCCAAGTCAAAAAAATGGATTTAATGATCATGGTGATTTTCGTTAACGTTAATGTGTTAATCATGGCAATCGACTATGCGTCATATTCGTCATATACATCATGATGGTATGGTCAAGTTTAAAAATCGTATCGTTTTCAGAGACGTTTTAAATATCAAATGGTACACTTAGTCGACGGTTGCCATGGCAACCGATGATTTGACAATTTGACGAAGTACAGCTGATTGGCGACTTGACTGGCCCTGCTGTACTAGATGTATTTCGAAGTGGTTCGTTAGAAAGTGAAACGCCCAAACCGAAATGTCCAATTTTAAAAATTGGCTTAAGAGATATGGTAAATACTTCGGTTAAGGTTCATCGAGGTCTCGCCTTGAATTTTGTGACCAGATTTTGTGACCAATTGTAGAAATTCAATTAGATCGTACACTTCGCCAGACAAGTTATGTTGCCTTGCTTTTTTTTGAATGGAACTGCCGAATTATGTATATGCATACTCCGTTGCCGATTTAAGTGGTCGGTTCAACAGAAATTTGTTTGATTGCCGTCGTTTTAAGGACAGTTTCGACCGTGACGATTAAATTCGTCGACACTGGCAACAAGTATGTGAATGTTTATTGATATTAAACTAATTTCTGATTGTTTCTTTTAATGACATCTTTCATGATGGTCATATTTAGGAATTTAAAGTTCTGAATGTTCGAACTTTAGGCCGAGCTTGATATTAGTTCGTGGATTTTCGTTCTTAGTATTTAGTGCGCATTTCCTGTCACGCGTAAATGCTTTTATTATGTGACAGTCATTCTCATCGTAGATTTATCTTTCCAATTCTAGTTCCGGTATTATTTCCCTTTATTTTGATTACCTGGTTTCTTTCATTTTTTTAAGCCAACTTGAAATCTACCAAAATTATCCAATTTCTTAAGAAATTTCAATATCTATCGAACTACTTTGGGAAGACGTTCAGTCATCAGGATCACTTGCGAAATTTCGGAGGATTTGTTCGTTATTGATCGAAGCAATCGTGGTAGTCTAAGTCAAACCGAAGCTGGTTATGGAATTGAATCTGAGGCGCTGATTAAATTCACGAATCCTTGATCTCGTCTCGTGTGAGTCGTATTTGTTTTAAATTTAGTTTTGTCGCAATGATGTCCACGATTATATTACTGGAGCTGATGGGGGAAACCCAAACAACTAGGGATATATCGACCAGGTCTAGTTTGATTTGCAATGATTTACATTCAGTAGGTTTTGTCATCCTTGTTTTTCACATATATGGAAAATATGTGTTTTACAATAGTTTTGAATATTTCTTGAAAAGGACTAGACGATGGATGGATTACAATTGTGTGCGAAAATTCTTGGTCTTTAAAGCAATTTGGGTTGGGTTGGGAGCAGAGCTCTGGGTGTTTTGTAATCGATTGGAAGTCAACTTTCTGGATCTGCTTATTTTTTTTTCATCATTTGGTTTATGTTTTAATTTTATTTATTTATATTTTATTTGCTTAAGTTCTTGTAAATTTCCTCGACTTGCAATAAAAAATTTTTCTAGTCGATAATTTAAATCACAATCGCATACATGAAAGGGAACATAATTGGTTAGTAAATCAAACGAGTACAGGAAGTCATAAAAGCTCGATTCGATATCAAAGGTGGACACTTCGCTTCGAGCGGACGCGCGTTTTTTCGCCCGCAAACAAAAGCGAAGCGCTAAACCCATGCCTAATATAAACGTCACGACGTCAATGCGAAATTTACGGCGCACAACGACACGTCGGATCCATTAAAAACGCCTGAGTTACGATTACGATTATGCGCTCCCATAAAACCCGTCTTAAAACTCCCAAACAAACTACCTCTTAACGAACCCGTCGCTTCCTTCTTCTATGATGCTGTCCTGCTGGTTCTCGGTGTGGTCCTGGTTCGAGCCGGTGCTCGAACTGTTCGCACTGCACAGCGCACAACTCTCCCGGTAAAACTGGCAGGAACACGTTCTTTCCAACTTTTTCTTGTAGACACTCTCGTCGCCGACCGAGTTCTCGGCGGTCGAAACGCCACTGTCACAACGTCCGCACCTGTCGTCGTTCTGGTCGAGCGTTTCCAGCAGGTTTTCGACACTTTCGCGCACCTCCTTTATCCCGTCCAGCGTGACGCTGTTTTTGCGCTCGATCGAGTCCTTGGTCGCGTTGCACGGGCAGTTCTGCAGGGTCTGCATGTACTTCTTCTTGAGTTTGTAGGAGACGGTGTTTTCGGTGTCGGATTCGCAGCAGTTGCAGGACACGCCGGCCGCGTGGTGGTTGCATTTGTAGATGAAGGCGAGCGAGCTGACTGATCGCCGGCGGATCTGGGTGTTCTGTGATTTGATGGGGGTGCTGGTGGCGTTGGCTTCGTGTGGTAGGTAAACATTCGGATCGTCTTTGTCTCTATCCGGAGGCGCGACCGACTCCGATTGTCTGCAGGCTTTCACATTCTGCAAACGAAAGAATACGAAATCAAAGGAAATGTCAAAAATATTCTCCAATAACAACTGAAAAATTCTTCACGTTCAAATATAACGTTAGTGTTACACCTCAGACGCTTTCAAGCACAAATTAAACAACGACATTGTTGGTGAAGGACCTAAATTAAAAATGAAAATCAAGAAATTAAATGCAAAGTTAAAAAAAATAGTGTTGTTTACCTTGCAAATCTGAAACAATTTTTCATTCCCGGATTTGAATGCCAGTCTTTTAAATTCCTCTTGCTCCTTATTGTCGTCCTCCAAGATGTCGCTGCACGAATCGAGCAGCTGGAAACATCTGGAGCTATCCTCGAGACGTTCCCTGGTTTCTTCGAGCTTCTCGCTGAACGTCTTAATGACGACTTTCAGACTGTTGGCGGATTCCTTCAGATTTTTCCCTTTAACGTCCGGTATGTTGTTGGACTCCTCGATCAGATCGGTCCCTTTATCGATTTGTCGCTGAAACGCCCAAAAATATCATAATATTAAATTACGTCCAATCTTTTTCTTTCGATTCCGAGAAAACAACCGGAAAATTAAAACGTTCAATTCACCTATGCTTGCGTTTATTTTTCGCCGGCGGCCGTGGCTATTTGCCCATGAGTGACATTCGATATTAATAAGAGCTGAATGGCCGCGGCGAACGACTTCCGTTGTGTAAATCACTTCCTAAGAGATTAGAGGGCAATATAAATACGGCCATTAGTGGGCGAGAAAAATGCGCAGTCACGATCCGGGAGAACGTATGGAAAAATTGGACGTTAACGGCTCGGGGAAAAAACGACGATCGCACCTGCCGCGCCGCTACCTTCGGAAATTATCGCAGGAAAGTGACTGTGCGAGAAATAAAAAAGGAAAAATCGCCCGGCTCCGACACGGTTGCCGATCGAGGTGATAAGTTTTAATGGGAAAAATCGTCGAAAGTAATGAGTAGTGGTTGGCTTGGTGTGATTAATGTACTACGAATATTTTTTAAATCATTTGACATCTTCAGCAAAAAACATTAAATTTAACGATTGACAACCTGATGCTAATTTCGTAGTTTTTGTTAGGTATGTGACTAGTCTGGGGGTTTTCTTTTATTTTTATATAATTTACTTTCATACTGCACCAATCGATTCCGTATCTTAAAAATTTCTCCCCATTGTATGCAAATTGAAATTGAAAATAAATACCAAAAATTGAGTAAATAATAACAATGTCAAATTGCATAAAATGTGCAAAAATTTACGTTAAAATTTAACAAAAAATTACATCAAAAATTGTAAAATATTACAAACAGCGCAAAAAGCGGGAAAATCTTGTCAACATAAAAAAATCAAAAACAGAAATTTTCAAAATTGTTATGAAAATCACTTGTTCAGAAGCCAAAAAGTTTTCAAATCGCGTTAAATGAAAAAAAAAAATCGAATGTCAAAAATTCGTAAAATATAAAAATCGTAAACAATGCAAAATGATTACCCTGCGAAAAGTTGATAATTAAAAAATTTGCTAAACAGACAAAAAAAAAACAATTGCCAACATTATTAGTTTTCAAATACCAAGGAAAAAACAAAATTGTTGACATTAACATTGACATTGACATAGACATTAACATTGACATTGATATTGACATTGACATTGACATTGACATTGGCGTTGACGTTGACTTTGACATTGACATTGACATTCCCGGGTTGGGTTGGGTTGGGTTGGGTTGGGCAAAAACAGATTTTTGCAATATTGTTAAAAAAATAAGAAAATGTAGATTTACTTGCTTGTTTTTTTTTATATTTTTTCTGCATTTAAAGAAAAAATTCAAAAAAATTATTTATTAGATTCTCCTTTAGAACTCCTGACTTACACTTAAACAATCGCGTCTTGAATGTCAAGTCTAATGCCATGATAAACATTTTTTGTGCTGCAGAACAAATTTGATCTTTTTCCAAATTTGTTTGATATTAAAATCATCAAAAAGCTTAAATAAGCACCAAAAGTGAACAAGCGTATTAAAAGTAATATCAAATGCAACCCAAATCAATAAAATATGGACGCAGTCAACACACAAACAACAACAAATCGAATTAAAAAAACATCAACGAGATTTTTGAAACCGTGACATATGACAACACATGAAGAGTTATTTGAATTGTTAGAATCGTTCAAGTTTTATAAAAAAAATGATTGTAAAATAGTGCAAAGTCTCTAGAAACAAACAAATTGTGTTAAAAGTAATAGAAATGTCGAGAAAAGATAGTAGAATCTGCTGATATACTCATTTCATGTACAATGTTTATTTTGTGGCAAAACTAATAAACTTTGGGGTCGAGATTATAAATTGGGTTCGAGATTAAAGGCTTTGGGGTCGAGAATAAATGTTGGGGTTCGAGAGTATTATTCGTTATTTTTCGTCGACGATTAGAATTTTCAGCATTATTTTTACATTTCTTATTTGAAATTAAAAAAAAATCTATAATCTCAAACTATACATAATCTAGAAGTAAAACCTTTGACAGCTGAACCTAACCTAGGTGAATCAGCGCATTTGAGTCAACTATAAAGGATCGGTATTTGAAGTATCACATGTAATTTTAAAATAATTAAAAATGCATTGCCTTTCGTTTGTACCTGTGTTAGTTCGGTTTGGGTTGGATTGGGTTATATTGGGTCGGATTGGGTTGTGTTAGCTTGGGTTAGGTTGAGTTGGGTTGGGTTAGGTTGGGTTGTGGCGGGGTGGTTCTTGTAGCCAAGGAAGGTGCTTGTTCACTGAAAGCTGAATCTCTTTGAACTCATAAGAGCTTAAACTTTTTTTAAAATAAATTAGAGGTATAAAGGATTGTAGAAGACAAAAAGAAGAAAAATGGTCGAAAATAGTACAGGAATGACGTGTAGGATTTAATGAGGCAGGATAACAGAGCCCTCCCCTGCAAAAAAATTCTTTGCAAACGCCCAACAAGGGGTGCTTTGCAAGCCAACCCAACCCAACAAGGTTATTTTTTTATAATTGTTCGTTCATATTCGATTTTGGATTACAAATTATATCTCATATTATATTCACAACTGCTATGAATCGATAGGAAATAATGGCGCAAAATACTGAGAATTCAAGATGTGACTTACCATGGCATTGAAATAGAACTTTTCGAATTCCTTCTCGACAGCCTTGACACTGGGCACGTCAATGGCGGACCGCAGCAGAATGAACTGATTGCCGAGCGATTCTTCGCCAGTGGCACGTATCCACGACAGAACCTGCAAATTGAAACGGACCTCTTAGCGCAAATCTCGCTCGCGCCAATCAAAAACACTGCGGATATTTAAATTGCGTTTTCGCCAAACAATGCGAAATTATATCACGCGGCGAAATCGATATTATCTCCGCCTAATGGTCCCCGGCGACGCGGTGGATAATTATTGATTTTTGTTTATTTGCACGTTAAAAGGCAATTAAGGCCACCGGTAACATTTAATTTCTCCTTTGGACGGTGCGAACTCCCGCCTCGTGGCGCAACAATTGGGAAGTTGATTGAGCTGTACGTCGCCGGGCCCGATTGTTGCGTTACGTTTTTAATCATAGCGCGTCGAATGCCGTCGCCTTTGTCCGCTGAAATAACAGATTCCATTTCGATTTCCATCACCGGACGGGGGGGCACGATATTAAATAAACAATGCGGACGCTAATAGAACCGACGATTGGATGTAAAAGTGAAGTGTACTTAAGATCGGGGATTGAGTTAAAGGCCTGTCATCGCGCGGTGCACGTCTACGCCACTGGCAGCGAGGCGGCGGCGATCCGACCCAACTCGCGTTGATTAATAACTATCGCTAATCCGTCATTAGTATGCACGTCAATTGGCGAAGTGAAACCGCTCGCAGTTAACCTATGCCCAGGTGGGTGGTCCGAACGAAACGCCTCTACGGCGGAAACACTTCCTTTAACAGTGCCGCCCGAGACACCTGGAAGTACGTGCATTGAGCGCATGCATCGGTGCGCCCCGCGGCCCGTACGTCGCGTCGTTTTTCGCGTTTTTCCCTCGTCGGCTGTTGTGACGGTGCGGGAACGCAGCGCAATTATAAATTGATTTTACCGACGGATTTATGTTGCACTGAAAGTAAGCGAGCGCTAATTTGTGTGTCGGATACGCGGTCGTATTATTTACACAGTCATCGAAACTATTAGCGGCGAGTCGGTTAGATGGGATTCGCCGGGGGCGATGTGTGACTTCCATTTCCAATCAATAAGATTGAATGATACACGACGAGCGATTCATTTTTGAAGGATTCAGGCGATCGGCCTCGCGCGTTTGGCGCCCAACGTGGGGCCACAAAGGAATAATCTACACTAAAAATTAAATTCGTTACGTAACCACTGAATAGCGTAATGGAAATAAATATATTCAACGCGTAATTACATTATTATTGGGTCTAATAAGTGACTTGCGTTCTTCACAAATGTTTATTCAGAATTCGATTTTTTGTTAATTGCATTTGTGAAATGGGTGTCAAAATCCTCTCTTGCAGATTATTTTATAGGTACATTTTAGTACTTGCCAATCAAATCACTTACGAAAGATTACTTTGTACCCCTTTTATTTTTAATAAAATTTCGATTTAAAAATGTCGGGAATATGGTTCCCAACTTCTGAGGTCGTAATTTTGTAACTCTTTCAAAACCATGACATATATTAAAGAATTAAATTAAAAAACTCAGAGCAAACAACAAAACGTGCCCATCGTTTCCTGCTGTCGAAGAACCCGCCGCGACCTTTCCTCGAACAAACGTCGTCGCAGTTCTAGCCGCGCAGATAAGAAAAGTAGAATGATTCACGAACGCGGCGAAAAAAAGACGGACTACAAATTAGTATATCGGGAGCATGTTACCTTCTTCTATAAATGGATAGATCACATCCTTTAACGACGCATGATACGTCCGTGATATAATGCGACCTGACAGCGCGGTCTTTCTAATACCGTCGTAAATCAACCCAACTTAGTCTTATTTCATTTTGAAGAAACGCGCGTCGTCGACTCGCTTATTAGCGCGCCGGCGAACGCGATGGGCGTGGCCGAAAAGCGGAACCGTCGACGCTCTCCGCGTCTTTCGCAATCTCGCCGACGATGGACCGTTTTGTCTCGAAAGTTGGCGAACGAAAAAGACTTTTCTTTTCCGAGAACAACGTGAGAAATTTTCCGAGGTTTCACGTGCTTTGCGCAAACGGGACGTCAAGCGGGACCGTTAGTTGAACACCGCAATTTAGCAATCGATGACGAAAGATCTGACGACAAAGTTGAAAGCCACGACGGCTATGGCGATTTTTTCGAATGGCGCAAGTTGCTGGTCATGTCATCACTCCGGGGCAAGGTTAATAACTGTCTTATCACTGTCATCGGGGAACAACGATCATTATATTAAATTACATGCATTTTATCTCATTATTTATTCAATTTATTGCGTTAGTGTTCAGGTTTTTTTTTTGAGAAGATACCTACTAACCAACATATGTAATAAACTTTCCAATTGTGTTTTCTATTATGGCAAACACACCATAGAATAATTAACTCCGACGTGAAAAAAATACAAACAACGAAATTATGACACAGAACAAGGATACAATTATTGACGAGAAAATAGGACTATAATAAATAAGACTTAATTTATGATGGAAATTCAACGAGCAACCTTTGGCCGATTTGCCTACAACAGAACTCAAATCCAATTCCAATATATTCAAATAAAAACCATATGCCTATGAATTTTTAAACACAATGTGAAATATTCCAAGGCAGCAGATACCACCATGGCCTTGTTTCCTCATTATTTACATAAACGCATAATTTTTCATAAACTATTATGATAACACTGCTGACTGTATACTTGGGCATACTTTGTCGTCAAATTATGTAGCATTACTATGCAATATAACTACTCAACATTATTAACAATGTCATAATGGATGATAACCAAAGAAACGCAGCAAAACAGCAAAATAAGTAACACATAGGAAATGTTGAAAATTCGATCATTCGAAACCATTAAAAATATCCGAAACTGATCAACAACGAACCTCCTCATCATCAAAATACTAAACACCAAACCAGATAATCTTTACCTATCCAACCGATTTTATTTATTTAAATTTAATCTTCGTACTTTCATCAGAATTTTTACACTTCCTCGTATCTTTATGCATGAAGGTGAACACGCCATTTAAAAAATCCTATTCACATGACTAACGAACGCTTCTATTCTTAGACTAATTCATGTGCAATATCATCCACTTCTTTCTTCTTCCGCATTGTTCCCGTCCGTTATCGGGCCCGTTTTCCATCCATTATACTTTTAAAACTATGTAAAAATCGAAATTATCGTCCATCGCGTGTAATTATACCCGTCGAGGAACGGAAGTGTTTATCTGATCATATAAATTACATCGGTAATTAATCCGCATGGGACCTGTGTAAATATTAAGCACAATTACAGTTGGTACTGTAAAAATCCGGTGCGCTTTTTGCGTCGACGGCGCAACAATGGGATGCTATCGCGTAACGTGCGAGTGTGTGAATTGGAATTATGAAGTCGACGTGTTTGAAAGTAGTTAGAGTTGCGTTATTGCCAAGGTGTGAGGAAATGTTTGTGTGATTGTGAAAATTGTAGGGAATTTATGTCATTTCATTATGAAGAAATTTTTTATTTTCATTGCTCAAGAAATAATTTTGAAGTTATTTAAAAATTGTGGTATTCCCGCATGTGGGCAAAAAAATACAACTAGGATCGGTAGCAAAAATTTCTATACATCCAGCCTAATGTTTATGGTGATTATGTCTAATATTATTTTCGTGTGATTTATCAGTCGCTTAATTCAAATTTGTAAAATTATCTATTATACGAGGAAGTTACACGACGTTATTATTTTCAGGTGCCAGTTGTACACAAACTAAATTTTATGTTACATTGATTGGTTGTGTAACAAATATAACGTGCACTTATCGTAAGGCTAGGCCAACTTATCACAAGTTCGATATAACCAAAGTTATGATAGTTATGATAGTTATGATAAGCTCATCTAGTAACTTGCAAACTCAACGCAACACTAGTCATTGATTGTCAAGATCCATATATTTTGATGAGAATGGCAACTTGATGACTGAGATAATAATATTTGCGTAGAATCCACAATTGCCAAAGATAGACAAATCCGGGTCGTCAATTAAGATGTAATGTAAATCAAAAAGTAAAAAATCGTAATGATCGTCACATTTCAACAAAAATTATTGGGACCAAACAAGTTAAGTCAAAATGAAAATTTCGGACGTACGAATGGAGGACAACCATTAAATACAATTCAGGTTGTACGTTGATTATCTTAAGGAGTTTCATAGAAATTGCTAATTAAAATGTTAATTTCTACATACTACTGACTTATCCTCGGCCCTGTCTAGAGGTGTAAGTCTGAGTAGTCTACCTGGTTCTGTTCTCGAAAATTTCTACCACCTATTTCTATCCTGTGTTATATGTGCCAATCGTCTGCGTTGCACAGATAATTCTTCTATTTAATTTGCTTCTCATGTATCGCTTGTTTCATTATCTCTGATGTTTCTATTTGCAATCTGTGCCACACCGCAACTTCGAGCACTGCTACTTTGAAGTTGTTCCAAGCTTTGATTTTAGTGTAGTTGTTTTTTATGTTTTGTAAATTTGTAATGTTCACCGGAATATTTTACTCACATTAAATTTAAACATTTTATTTACGACATTCCTAGTTCTCTATCTTCTCATTGCTTCCTTTTTCCTCTTGTATTAGAGACAATAGAAAATTGTCATTCCAAACTCATGGACTCCTTTTTTTTTCTTTACATCGGTGACAATGTCTCTGTCAATTATATAATCAATTATTAAAATTTCCCTTCTACTCCTTACGTATCTAATTATTTTGTGTGTATTTTAATATTGAAGTGTGTGTTTCCTAGTTTTACAACATTTCCCAGCCTCCTATCCCATCTTCATTTCGTAAGCACCACTTAATACCCTCCTTACAACTCTTCCATTGAGGTTCTCCATCATCACTATCTATCACATTAAATGTGCTTCTGTTATCTTCACTTGCAGTCCCTTGTAGAAATGTTAAAAAATCAAAATAGCATGAGATACAACGATTAGGTCCAGAAATCAAAAAAAAATCGCTGTCCACACTGTACACACCTATGACTAGTCCAAGGTAAAATTGACGAGTCACATATGTCAAGAGGACGAAAGCAGGCGTCGCGGTGTTCGTTGGATTTGAATGCTTGGAAATCTGAAGAAATGAAAATCGCCAACAAATCATCACACACATCATCAATCATTTGAAATATATGGAAAATGAAAAAAAAATTGACAATAAGATAAAACTACATAAAAAAGCTACACAATAAAGTAGAAAATAAAAATTAAACGTATCAATGGTTATATATTAAAAAAATATTGCTCATAAATTAATATATTTTTTTTAATTATCTAACATATAAAAGTAATTGTAGCTCGAATCACAAACGGGGAATTTTAATTAAAAAAGATTTACTAGATATCCATAAAAATGTAAAATGAACAATTAGGGCGATATGTTGGTGTTATGAAACAATGAGCGAGAAAATTCTGCGGTGTGAGCATTAAAATGGGAAGTGGGAAGCTTTTACCTTTTGAGCGTAGAATAACGTCTAGATACGTCCATTCAATAATAAAGAAATTCTTCAATTGCCGCAAACGAATTGATAACATTTAGATTTTGTATTTTTAATAATTATTTGGACATTTTTTTATTACTATGACTGATGATGTAATAACGTTGAGATTTTAAATTTTATTACACCTTTAATTTTTTTATTAGTGTGACAATGTAATAACTTTGTGATTTTGAATTTTAGAAAATTTTTACACATTTTGAAAAAAAATACGTTTTTATTGCTATTGATACAACATATAATTTTTTTTTTCATAAAAACGTTTGACATAATATCTTGCTTGGTTTTTTGTCTGATTATAAACAATTTTAGAAAATTCCATTCCATCAAATTTTAATTTTCCAACAACGTTTAAGTGTTGCTATTTCTTTTGCGAATTGCGAAATTTTTTATAATTTTTCATTGATTAATTTTTCCATTTTTTGCATTTTTGGCACTTTTTGCATATAATTTTCATTTTTCACAAAACGGATCCATATTTTCAGCCATTTTGTTAACGGTTTTGGTTTTTGCAATTTTGATGCAATTGTTTGGAATTCTTTTTCTTACCGTGACAATGTTATAATCTTAAGATTTTGAATTTTAGGAAATTTATCAAACTTATAAGAATTTTGAAAAAATTACGTTTCTACAGATTTGGATATGAAATTTTTTTGATTTCGATTCTATAAGAGAGAAACTCTTTAGAGGCCATAAACGAATTAATAGAAAAATTCCAACACTGTTTCACAGCATTTTTAACAATTTTGTATTTATAGAATATTTCCTTGTGATTTCGTGTACGTTTCGCAAAATTATTGCTTGGGCGCTTTTAGCAACTTTTAACAATTTTGGTATTAAGACAATTATGTTGATATTTTTTTTTCATTTTAATTAAATCAATTCACAGTTTGATAATTTTGGGAAATTTTTGGATAATGAAAACTGGCGGATTTTAAACAATTTTGGAATATTCCATTTCGTCAAATTTGAATTTCCGACAAAACGTTGACGTCTTGATATTTCTTTGGTGAATTTTGACAATTCTTACAAGTTTCAAATATCATGCATTTAATTATTTATCCATTTTGGCATTTTTGATAAATCCAACAGGACAGAAATAGCCAGTGAAATAAAAGCAAGAACAACAAACGAAAAACCTAACAAATAAGATTGACTAAAAAATAACAAAGAAAAAACAAATCCAGACATTAAAATGAAATGGTGGAAACCACATCAATGATGGACGAACTTGATTTAGTCGATCAAGTTTCATGACAATCAACTGGGATCATACAACATAAACTAAAATGAAATGAAATGATTTGGAAAACAAACAAATTAACAATGAAAATTAAAAAAATAATAAAAGCAGAAATAAAGCCAATCATTAAAAGCTATGACAGTAAATTAGAGAAAGAAAATTGAACGATTAATTTTCATGACAATCAACTGACATCGTATAACATAAGCATTGAATTATATAAGATAGTTGCCTTTGAGTTACCACGATAAATGTACAAAAGACGTAGCACTGTATCGCCAATCAAAAACGAAGAATTGATTTTTAAATCCGAAATTAAAACAAAATTATATCACGTTTTATGGTTCGATACATTAGTTGCAAACGCAAGGTTGTTGCTGAACATTTAATGTAATATGGTAATTTATGGTGACATGAGTATTCTAGTGACATAGTTAACGATATTTGGAATGTAATTGTCGCCTAATGCGAGACCATATTTTCAAAAGTGTGTCATGCAAGGTGGGCCACATTTTTAAGAGTTTGGTGATTTTTTTTTACCAAACTCAGCGCCTAACACGTCCTTGAGGGTCGTCCGTCATTTGGATAATTTCAATAAAATAAGTCAACGTTGCAAACTACGTTAAAATACGTTCCTTATTTATATGTTTTTGTTCTGGAAAAGAAAAGTTCATAGCACCCGGAACCCCATCACTTATTAAAAATACATGTTGTTGACATTGCACGAAGAATTCGCAAAAATTAAAAACTTATCCATGTAACACGGTCGCCTTTCACGGCGCAAACCTGAGAATTAATATTTATCGTGAACGAAGCCGGCGACTTTTTCCCATCCGCGAAATTAAATAAGGATATCTTTAATTACCGAGTCCACGTCCAATCGCCTTATCGAGCGAAATGCGTTTAATATTTATGCCAGTGAATAAAACACAATCGAGAAATATAATAACTAAGCAATAAAATCTAACATATCGATTAAAAAAGCAAAAACAAACAAACAAACTCACTTCTTCGACTTCATCTTGCAAGGACCTCAACCTGGCGAGTTCCTTCAACCGTTCTTTTCGCTCGGCGGCGAGCTGCTCCAGCCTTTTCGCCACCCTGTTGACGCTCGAGAAGGATTCGGCGGCGAAACTCGCGCTCCTTTTCACGTCGTTGCTGCCCGACAGCCACTGGGTGCGTTCCTCCAAGCTGGTCAGCGTCGTGTGTCCGTCTCTCCGCAACCTTTGCACGACGTCCAGTTGGATGGCTCTGGATATTTGCCTGAAACGACGAAATGTTTAGACGGAGTCGATTGCGACGAAAAGGCGAAACCTCCGAGCGTTTTCGTGCATCGTTGCAAAAGCCAGTCGAAAACTCTCAACGGGTGAGATATACGCGATAAGATAATTATATGATAAAGTTGATTGTAAATATTGCTTTTATCTTCGCTTTGGGCAATGTGCGTTCATTAATATGCGCATGAGTTACAATATTTCCCAGTCAGGCGGAGCAAATAAACGTGATTGCTTCATGTTAATTAAATTAAATTTGTTTGTCGTTTACTATTTGTTGAAATCTTGATTTCCTGGCGATGATTAGTAGTTCTTGTTATTTTACTTGGCTGCTTTCATCGGACATTTTTGTCGTCGTTTTTATCCAATTTTGCTTTATTTTAATTTAATGATTTATTTTTTATTGTGGGTGACTTATCTGATTAAGGATAGTAGCTAATGACCTTTGAATTGCTAGCCCTAGTTAAACCCCTAGATAAAATTTTAATTCGTACTTGAGTTGATCCGAATTTCAAATTTATTTCTTCGTTTATTGTAACCTGTGTTGAAAGTTTGGACACATGTGGAGGTTATTCGCGAAAAATTAATTTTCCTCGTCCCCGACACGAACCGCCGGTGCGCGAAAAAATCGCCGAGCGAAAGTCGACCGACCGTCTCTTTGACATTCACGCGGCAACGCACGCTCCTGGAAGTCGCGATTCTCGTCGCCTCCGACCGCCTGACATTTCCACGTTACGCGTC
Source organism: Geotrupes spiniger (assembly GCA_959613385.1). Classification (NCBI taxonomy): domain Eukaryota; kingdom Metazoa; phylum Arthropoda; class Insecta; order Coleoptera; family Geotrupidae; genus Geotrupes; species Geotrupes spiniger. The sequence continues at coordinate 40,160,551 of OY390736.1, read as the reverse complement.
CGTGATTTACGAGCGACGTACTACCGACACTCACCTGCACTGGTGATTAAGGAACCGCCGCGTGACCTGCGGAGGGACGTCTTCATTTCTCAGCTGGGCCAAGGCGGACAGAAGTGCCCGGCCCGCGGCCCGGCAGGCGGCCAGGAAAGGTTCCAGCTGCTTGAAAAATTCGACCCACTCGAGCTGGTCGTGGTTGCAGGTACCTCCGCAACCGGCCGGCGTCTGGTCCCTGCGCATGAACCCGTGCAGCGTCGACTCGTCGGATATTACGACCACCTGGAACAAAATTCAATGAAAAATTTACGGCAAGATTAAATACTGCGACGTATCAATATATATTTTTAATAAATGTAAATAAAGTAAGGAATGTAGTGGTAAGGGTGTAGCTCCGCCACTGGTCGTCGGATTTCTTCTGGCAGGCCTCGATGATGTATGATCCTCATTAGCCTTTCACCGTCTCTTTTCTTCCATTTGACTTGGAGGTAATTGCATCGATAGATGAAATCGTCTAAACCGGACACAACGCGCGAGTTGCGGGTGTGACGGGAAACGCGCTTGAAAAATGATGCCCGACGGGCGCCAAGCGCGTTTCCGATTATGTACGACCCAGTGGCTTAGCTGTCCGATTTGTAATAACCGGTGGTCATCGATTGTGTTCGATTGATGAACGATGTCGACGACCAGACGGCGTCAACATCGTCCATTGTCCTCACAAAAATGAAACGTCAAAGAGAAAAAATCATATAACGTGGTACCAATTTTTTAAATTTTTTAACTTCATTGAATATTAACGAATGCATTGGAGGTGATAATCGTATAAAGTATGTCTGCTCACTGACGTATACGTACATTCATTTCTGTCTGGAAACTCATGTCAGTGTATGTCGATAGTGCAAAATTGTTGAGCACTATTTAGCTTCAGCGTTCTCAACATGTCTTACCGTTTTCTATTTGCCAGAAAAAGTATTTTCCTATACAAAACGCACGGGCTCTGCTTTTTGATTTTCACTAAGCAGACAGAACACCCATTTTCAGTCAAACAGATTCTAGATGGCGCTCATGGTCGTTGTTTGCAGTCATGACGTACACTGGTACGACTTGCCTAATGTCAAGACGTGCATGAATTTTAGTCTGACCAGCGAAACGATTGATCATAATCTCCATATTGGTGTTTCCATCAATAACATATTACGGCTTTGGCTACGTCCACGATACATTCGCAGTTAAACTGGCTGGCATGTGCCTTGCTGGAGTAGATCGAATACATGCCAATTTAGATGGTGTTACCGCGCTCGTTTAATGTATTTGGGTTACAACATGAGTACACAAAGGGTTCCATTGTATACGGCAGACAACCCAATCAATTTTAGTGCATCAAATATTTTTTAATTATCTTGTTGTTGGGTTGGGTCGTGTTGGGTTGGGTTGGGTTGTGTCGTGTTGGGTTGAGTTTGGTTTGGAATGTGCTGAATTGGGTTGGGTCGGGTTGAGTTGAGTTAGGTTGTGTTGGGTTGGGTTACTTTGCGCAGGGTTGGGTCGAGTTTCGTTGCAGTCAACGTTGGCAACTTATATAACAACATATCATTATCTGTTGTTATATAAGTTGCCAACGTTGACTGCAATTGAATAAAGCCAAACTGAATTCGAAATTTTATTAAACCCCAATCGCCGAAGAGTAATCTGAATTATATTTAACGCTCAGGGGTGACAAACATAAATTTTATATCATGAAAATTTCACTTGTGGCAATGAGAGCGCCAATTCAACAAAACGGTCCATTAGTTCTGGGTTTTGAGAAATTTTGTAATATAAATAAAAATTACAATTTTGAAATTTGGTTCCATAGCGACTTTAAACCTGAAAAATCCATTGTGACAATTAGGAAATCGTGAATAGAACTAGAACAATGTTTTAGGTTTGGGATTAAAATAAATTGTAAAAATGATATCAAAATTTGAATATTTAGACCATTGGAGTTCTGAAATAATTATAATGCGACTAAAGACTTTAGAGCGATGTTTTAAGTCATGATTTCAAAAACGTAGTTACGCGAAATACAATTTTTGAACATTATCAACATTCAAAAAAAAATTAAAAATTGTCGAAAGTTCAAAAAAATATAAATGTTAACATTTGCAAACGATTTTTTAAATCAAAGAACGAAAACTGCGAAAAGAAAAACGACAGTGGAACAGAAATTAAATAAAAAGTAATGGACTTTTATGGTGTTTTTGAATTTTTTTTTTAAATTTTTTAAAAATATTTGTTGTTACATTTGTATATGTTTGTATATTTCAGCATTAAGGGAATATGTTTTTATGAATTATTCAAAATCTGGGACCTCGTAGAGGTCTGAAACGAAAACAAAAAAATCTAAATGTTTGAAAACAAATGTTTGAAAGCAAAAATATCGTCGAGTCAAATTGTAAATATCCGTCAATTTTAAGATTTTCTTACGAAAAATCGGAAATCGGCGAATAATTTAAAAATTCCCAAAAATATTGAAAATTAAAACGTCGACAATACTAAACGATCGCGAAAAAATTAAAAAAATGTAAAAAATCGGCGAATAATTTAGAAAGTCCCAAAAATATTGAAAATTGAAATGTCGAAAACACTAAAGAATCGCGAATAATAGAAAAAATGCAAAATACATCAAAATCCAAGAGAAAAACTGAAAGTAACGAAAAAGAAGAAATTCAATTTCTTAAAATTTCATCCGTTTCACTCTCATTTTCATGTCGTTAGCTAGCTTATTACATCATCTAATTTTTCTGTTTGATTCTATAAATGAAAATAAAAAATTCTCTTCAGTTGTATGTTAATTTGTCACGATATTTTTTGAAAAATCAAAAAGCAACAATCGAAGACAGATAATCAAAAAATTATTTTCAATTCGTTTTCATTTGTGCATTCAATTACCTAACATTGGCGCGGTTGTTGATCTGGGGGTTTCAATTACAAATGACAATAAAAAAATAAGAAGTTATGATATATGATCTTTAAATTCTTGATGTAAAATATCAATCGACTATATTTTCAAATCAGATCGAAATCACATTATGAAAATGTTATAGCATTTGTTTAAACTTATATTACTGGAAACTGCAAAAATAGTGTACTTGCCTCATGACTAGAGTGATATTTTATCAATCGTAATGTAATTATTGGCCCTCGGGATCTACGCACCCTCCGGCAATAAACTTCATCAGTGAGTTAAAAATAATACACTATTACAGTTATCTAAATGAGATCTCGATACACCCACCTTAAGAAGCCAGACAACGTACTGTCGAGATAATAATTCAAATGCATTTAAATAAATCAATTTTGATAAACAACCTAATATATTTGTTTTTATTAAAAAAAAATATTTGATTATTGGGTTGTTTCTGGTGGAATCATTTCGTCGTTTCCAATATATTTATTTCAATTCAAGGAAACCTTGTTCTTAATTATATTATATATTGAATTTATAAATTTAAAATTAATGTTACATTAATTTTAATCTAGTCCCTTGAAACTTTCACCACTGCCAAGTTCATCATCGCATTGATCAACGCAGTTCATTAATGAATTGTACCATATCAAGTGTCCTAATCCTGACAAAGCTATGACAATTTTAGAAATTCAAGGATCATGAAACCTAAAGAAATTATGGAATTAGATGACTAATGAGTGTGTTAATTTTATTGAATTGAAGGAGAATGTAAGACGAACAATTTCGAGATGAAATCAAAATAAATGGATGATCCTAGTTACAGGACAAGATTTTCAGGATTCAAGTCATATGGGTATGATTAAAATATATTTTTCTTGACGTCTTGACACCAGTGGACCCTCAATAAAAACGCAAGTACAGAAAAGGAATCTTTTGGTAGGACTCTATAAGTTACTGGACTTTGCAATGAATCCCAGGGGCGAAATTCCGTGGTTGGTCGACAAGTTTCGTAAATGAAAACTCAACCCAACTCTACCCAACCTAACCCAACCCAATCCAAAGCCAACCAAATCCAAATCGATGGTCGGTAAGTAACCAAACTGGATGTATGTCAAACATAGCTCTTCGTTGGCTTGGTTTAAAATTTGAAGGAACTAGATAAATCGTGTCGATTTATATAACAAATAAAAATTAAAAAAACTGAAACAAACTCTGACTAGCCCCCCAACGTCTTAGAGTTATCCAACTGGAATAACACGTTATAGACTTCATGTTTGCTCAAAATGGAATATTTTGTCTTTGAAACCTGAAAGAATCATAGATTACCCACTTGTCCGATTCTTCAGCGAATTCTTTCAATCTTCATAAATTATTTTCCAATACATAAATGGTTGTCTCGTTTTAACTTGGCCATCGCCGAAAAAGCATCTCTTAGAAACAGAATGCTGATCACTTCAGCAAAACCCAACCCAACCCAACATTCAGTATATTGAACCCCTGAATTTTTTAATTCCTTAACGTGCCATCCTTTCCTTCATATATTATATTTTCATATTAACCTAACTGACGTAAACCTAATGCCGATGGTCATCTCATCTAAATCTTATTACTTTCTTTCGTTCAACTTTGTGGTATTTTTAACTATAGTTATGGTTAACTATATTTTCAACTAGTGTTCTTTTTTTTCCCTCGACATTCTCATCCTTTTAAGTAAGAATTTCTATGCTCACGTACATCTTTGGAGTAAACTGATTGGCAAAGTTTCTGAAATTTTTTCATTTTCATAACATTTAGTACCTAGTACCTATTTTAACTCCTATTCCGTGAATGTTTCAATTTTCTTCCTAACCGCCATTACAAAAAAAAACTGATCCAAACCAATTCAATACAATCCAACCCAGCATTTTTTTCCATTTTCATAAATTTTCTAATTATAATGTTCGTCATAGAAAACTCGAACGCAAAGTTTTAGCCCATGCCAGCAATACCATTCAAAAATGACCAAAATATTGACAACCCCAATAAGCAACATAATATAATAGTTGCTTACGTCAAGACCCAACCCAACCCAATCTAACCCATCTAGATCAACGTTAGCCCTGCTTGCCAACACCTCAAATACCTACAGACCTAATAAAATCTTTATTCCTTAGAACGATGCAGAAAATATCGAAACCTGATTCATGTATTCGACCAAATCATAACCTTGGACGTAATTCCAAGTTCAAATTACTGTAAAATTCAATCCAATTAAATATAAAATATCTTCGCAAATGTTTCACATGCTCACCATACAAATAACGTCTATTAAGTTGAATGTTTTTATAATGAACCATGTTTAACAAAAACAATAACTTGAGAGCTAACAAGATAGTCGTTAGTTTTTATTTTTTTACGTATGCCTTGAATTTTATACTAACGAGAACTTCGAATTAAATTACGCTACGTTTTAATATAATTGGCATGAATTTTAAACGAATTAAATTGCGGATCGATTAATATCACGAATAATTACATTTAAACGTGTTTACGTGTGTGAGATCAAAACAGCAATTAGATTGGACACCACCACTTACGATACTTGATGTATATATCGTAAGTCCTTAAAAATGACGGTCAAATATTAAAGAATCAAAGATTCCACTGGTCTGAAGCCAACGCCCATCACAATTTCCTTTCGCTTATATTTATGGTTATTTCGCTGGCGTTAACTTGATTTTTGTCGCTTTTTTTGATTATAAAGTTTGATCAGCTCAGTGTGGTTAATTCGATCAGTTTTTCGCTGCCGCCCCGAATCGTACGACGCCACTGTCGCCGATAACGAAACTTTCCTGCGCGAGGTGCTGAAAACACTTTCAACGTCGTCCCTTCGTTTCCTTCCACACTGCAAGTGTTAATATCTAGATTGTCGGTCGCCGGTCGTGTTTCATTGTGGCTGGCCGCGATAGGTGATTGATTAGTTTGGCGCATTAAGTGTCATTAATCAGCTTTCTACCGCGTTTAGCGCGGAGCACCGAGTCAGTAATTACCGCCAAATGGAAACTGTTTAATGAGTCCAAACAGTCGAAGCGTTTGCGTAAATCGCCGTCGCGCATTCTTCAGTCGACGTGCGGTGCAAGGTTGTCGAGCTGCATTCCGCGAGGAAAACGTCGAAAATTATCGCAAAAGTACTTTTTCGATTTGAGCGAAAATAGTGAACTTGTCGCGTAGTTAAAAAAAAATGCGTTTTTGATTCTGATGTACGTGGACGTCCGCATCATGGCGGATGATTGCTTTAAGCGACGTTCAACGTTTAGACCCGGCCGTGTACACATACTACAGTATTTCTCACATATTTTACGAACATTTGCATGAGAATGTGCATGCTTATTAAAGGCGACTTTACGATACGCGTATTAGTTTAGAGTCGTTCAATATGCAAAATGCGACTATTTAGATGTTTTATGGTCGCTCGTTCATTCCGCAAATTACAATATGCGAGATGGTTGCGTCTCGTCGGGCGCGGATGTCTGCGGCGGATGACTAAAACCGCAATTAAAAAAAAAAATAAAAAGATAAAACAAATTGGGTTTTTCTAAGGAGGACGTTTATGCCGCGCAGGTTAATTAAGTTTCATCGGCGTGGGTTATTTTCGAAATTTCATCGGAGCAGTAAAATTTGATCACTGGCGTGACGCAATAGTGAATTTCTACAGTTGCACAACTTATGATGGACGTACCTCATTTCGACTAGATGCGATATTCCGATCGGCGACGCCCGGTCTCCAAACGAGTATCTTGGTAATTTTGACGAAGTTGCCCAGCAAAATCGAGGACTTGTCCAGGACCTCCAGAACTTTGTTGTAGTCTTCCGTTTCTGACAGGAGAAGTACGGTGAACCCTTTTGATATGGCGTCAACACTAGAACAAAAAAACAAAAAACGTTTATAGACAAATCCTGCTTTCGACCAAATCTAATTGGAGACAGCTTTGACTGGAAAATTAAGGGCGCTAAGGTGTCAAAAATAATTGTCATATTTAAGATAAATTTAAGTCAATGTAATTACTCAATACGAAGAACATTTTAAAAAATTATTAATATTTTCACTATTTTTTGGCAAAAACGACAGGCAAAAGCAACACAAATGAGATCACTAAACCTAAAATATTTTGAATAACAGCGAGGAAGACAAAAACAGGAAAGAAAATGAAGTGAGATCAGATGAAGAAATAAAAATCGATGAGATGATGGAAATTGATTGATTGATTCGATTGATGAAGAACTGTAAAGTCATGGGCATAAGGCAGAAATTTAAAAAAAAATGTGGAAGAGAAGGGAATGGCAGTATTCAGAAATGTGTGCAATGAAGCATGGAAGAGAAACCAAATGCGAAAGAACAGGAAAGAAGGGATGATAGTACAAATAAATAAAAAATGATATACAATGGATGAGCAATATCTAGGGGAATTACGATATTAAGTAACGCACTAAAAAAATACGAAAGTGTTGGAAAGTAGATTGAAAGAATACACAGAAGACTGTGTTCACTCTAAAAGAAATAATAATGAAAACGCTGAAGAAGGACTCGAAAGTGTTCGTAATTCACCTTTGATGGAGTGGGCAGAGAGACACTTTGGGAGTGTTTGGAAGGAGAAATTAGTTGAAAAGAAATTGATAAATGCGATTAAGAGAATATACAAGAGGACCCACAATTATGTAGTTAGAGGGAAACATTAACATTAGATCGAGAAATTTCGAAACCAATATTGAGGCGATGAAGAATTTTGAACCCAACCCAGTTCAATATATAAATAGTTGAAATAATGAAAAAGTGTAAGCCAAGAAAACAATCGATAGGCCATCTAAACCTAGAGACAGTAAACATCTCACTTGGTGTTAATAGCCTGGTCTGAAAGAAATCTACAGGACAACACTGAGAAAATATTGATTGAAGATAAATAGGAGCAGGACTACAATAACGACGATAGGCAAAGGCGATGAAGACACCAATATAATATTGGAAGGGGAGAAAATGGAGGTACAAAAAAGTACTTAGGAACAACAAGATCTGAAAATGAAGATACAGACGTGAGTAAAAATTGAGAAGACAATAAAAATGTATTATATGATGAGTGGAAAATTCATAAGAAAAAGAGGAATATCCGAGAAGACAAAGTTAATAATATTTCGAACGATATTTAGACATATATTAGGTTATGGATATGAAACATGGATCCTGTCAAAGACAGCGATGAGTAAAACGCAGGCAGTGGAACTGAAGTATTTACGAACAGTCAAGGGAGTTGCAATGAGAAATTAGTAGCCAACAGTGATATAAGCCAAGAACTAGAGATTGGTACAATACTGGATGATATAGAGGAAAGACAATTAGGGGACATATACAAAGAATGGAGGAGACGAGCGAAAAATTGAATATGGAGAGTAAGAATATGATAAAAGTCAGGCAGGCCGAAAAATACACTGGACAAAAACATAAAGCATTGGATGAAACCAAGAGACTGACACAAAACCGAAAAGAATGGAAGCAATTCATGTAAAAGAAGTAGGAAAGCGAGTTCCACACGAAAGGTAGAAGGAGAACACGATATACTCTTTTTATATTATCCCTGTCCATTCTCTTCTGCACAAAGCTTTTACCTTCCAGTCACTTACGTTTAGAGTTATAATGCTCTTCTTCTCCTTTTTTTACCAATTGGCCATTTGTACAGAGTCAGGTTAGGTACCATCTCGTCGCCCATCGTGCCCACATGATCCTTATTCTTTGAATTTCACGTACGTGTTTATTTTACGTCCATTATAAAGTTCTCCCAATTCTTTGTTTGTCCCTCTAGTCCAATCGTCTTTTTTTCTTCCTCCATATATGGCTCTTGGATCCCAGTATCTTCATTTCCTATCTCGGCAGCATTTCTTCATCTAATTTTTTCAACTAACAGCCCATGTGTTTATGTTACTATGAGTCTGTTCTCCAAATCCTTACTTTTTTTCATGATACATTTCCGTTTCATCAAACATCTCATCCTTCAAAATGTTTGGTTTCCCTTTGCTATTCTGGCCATCAGTCCCAGCTTCGTTTTTCCTTTTCTTCTATTCTTACTCCAAGGCACACAAACTTATTAACTTTCTCCAATTTATATTTCCATCGACATGATATTAATCACACCTGGTCTCCTGTCACTCGCTTCACCATGTAATGTTTGAGTTCGCTTATTTTATTTTAACCCAACCCAACCCGACCTTGTTGCCTCTACTTCTAATCCTTTTGTACGTCTATATGGTTTTTTGTTCATTTTGGCTAATAGGGTCAGGTCAAAAGCAAAGGATATAATGATAATTGTTGCAAATTGTTCAGTGCGTTCGTATCCCATTGATTCGCATAAGAACTTCCAATACCAGGTTGAATACTACCATTGAAGGAGTGTCCCTGATCAAGCTTCCTAATTATCCAAAATTTTCAAACTTACATCCTTTACATTACTTCATTTGTCGGTTCATGTAAGGTCACTGCTTTTAGCATAAATTTGCGGATGTACCTAAATTGCTTAGCTAACAAAAGCCTGCATAACGGTCATGAACATGGTGTGCAACATTTTCGTTTACCTGTAGTATGTGATGTGGATTTCTTCTGGAAAATATTGGGTCTATTACAGATCTGGTTCCCTTAAATCCTGCTTGGTATTCCGGAGGATGCTCAAACTTCTTCTTCGTTAATATTACGGGGCGATACTTCTATAATTTCCCCTTTTTTATATATTGGCCTTGTTAAACATTTTGACTAGTCTACAAGTATTACTTCTTCTTTTCTTATTTTGTTTATAACAGCATACAGCTTCTTCTTTATCTCGATTTCATCCTGCCTTTAATATTTTAGCCACAAGTTCTCATGGTTTTTTATTATTTTTCAAGTACTTGTTTTTATTCTTGCCTTTTTCATCGCTTGGTTTCTCTATCATTCTCATGCCTTCTTCAATAACCTAATTTTCTCATCGATTTCCTCATCTTCTTCACTTTAGTTCCTGAGTAGTTGATGATTTTTCCAGTCCTTCTGGTTCGAACGCCAGCGATCCTTCATTTGTGTTAAAGTAGGTCCTGCTAAGTTTGTATACATTCCCTCTTATTTTCGATTCTTGGAAAAACAATATTAGTTCTTTCTTCTTGAATTTATCTTCCATTTCTAGTATTTCGTTTTCATTGTACTGCCTCTTTTTCCTTCTGGGAGCCATTCTCTTAGTTCTTTTTACTACTTTTTGGCGTCGTTTTCGCAATTAACGTTTTGAATCTTTTAAGTCTCTCTTAAATTTCTTTAGTTTCAGATAATTTAGTACAGTCTTTATCAAACCAGTCATCAGCTTTTATTGTCCTGGTATATGACTTTTAGTATAACTGCCTTATTTGTTTTTTCTATTGCACCTATCATTTTTTTTTATTTATGACTATGTTAATTTTTTCGATCTCCTTTGTAATGTTAGCTTCGTAATTATTTTTTTGTTAGGACATCTTCCAGTTTCCATATTAGTTCTTTCTTTTTTATTGCAATGTTACTTGTTTTTGTATCGTCTTAAAATGTATCCTTACGAAGTAGTGGTTACAGTTACAGTTACATTTTGTCGCCCACACTCATACTTGTAATATTTGTGATAAGGGTCATATGGTATTTTCTATTAAAATTTTATGATGAATTTGATTAGTCGTCCTCCCATTTGGCGATGTCCATATTCCTTGGTATATATCTTTTCATTCGTGTGGTTCTCACCATAAATTGCCCAATTTATAATCTTTGTCTATGGTTTGTTTCATCGTATTTACTGTTGTTGTGTATATGTCCTCTTTTCCGAACTTTTGCAATTTTTATCCTTCATTTTCGTTCTCTGTTTCTTCTGACGTGATACTGATATATATTCTAATATATTGTTAAAGACCATAACATTTTTATTTGAAACTGCTCCTTACCATAAATCAGATTTCTTTTCCTATTCCATTCTCTTCTTTTCCTCGACTGTTGACAAATATGACATAGTTTATTTCTAAAATTTCCATGTTCAAACGTCGTAAAGTGTGCCTCTAACAATTCATGTTGTTCAATGTTGGTCTCATTTTTTAAACATTTTTTTTTAACTTTGTTCTTTTCTCGGTCTTCATGTACTTACTCAGGATTCTTCAGCGTTTCATCCATCTTGTTCCGTTTCTTCCCCATCTATTATTAACTTGTTAAAACAAATCCTTAACATTTTCTGAATTTCCTTTTCATTTTGTGCTTTTTGTCTCATAGTCATTCGCTGCATCACGTTTATTGCCCAGTTTATGTACTGTTTTTATTTTTACTTTGTTCTCCATGTTGTTTTTCCATGAAATGTAATCATTTTAAGCCCAGTAATTACTGCATTATTCCCTCTTTTATGTTTTTCTAACCATACCAATTTTTTTTCAATAGTAATTAATTGGTTTCTAATGGCTTCGTTAGTTGTAAAAAACTAAATCTTTTCTGAACCCTTTTTGTTCCTAATTTATTTCCGTCGTGTCCTGTTCCATATCTTTTATTCTACTCATTCATTAGCTATAATAATTTATCGAGTTTATCCTTTTTGTTTTGTTTGGTTGCTGTCCTCATTGTCCTTATTGTCCATGCTCGACTTCTCGTTCGTCATTGATTTCTCTCCTTTTATTACCATCATCCGTAGATTCACTTTCCAATATGGATCTTCTCTGCAGAGATGTAGTCAAATTTGTAATCAAATTTTATTTCAACCTCTATGTATACTTAAGCCGATCTTGTTCTTTTATTTCTGATTATGTATGGCCTTGTAGACTTTTAGTTAATTTTATCGCCGATTTTTTAGTCTTTATTTTAATTCTCATTGATTAATTATTATGCACGTCTTCATTACATCCGGTAACACTAGTATGGAATAATTGATCGTAATCTATCAGAGATTTGGCTTTAATGACGAAGCCATTTACACACTCACTCGCTCATCAAACGATCATTTAAAAAATATACTGGAATATAAATTATAGTGGAGAAGTGCTTTTCATTGGAAAATGAATGAGGAGGGCGCTAAAATGGCAACAATAATCGTCATACCATATGTTTCATTCAATGATAACGACAAGCCCAGATTTTGTTACACTTCTCGAAAAATTTCTTATGTAACCACCAAGAATTAAAAAAAAATCATAACCTTTTCACAAAACTGACAAACGATTTACACCCAGCGATCGAATACCATCGAAACGTTTCTTCGTCCACGAAACCCCGTCTAAAAACAGCCGGAGCCCCGGCTGAAAAGTGCAAAGTGCATCGAAACGCGCGCGCGCGCTGATTTACAGCCGCGCGGAGAGAAAGAGAAGCCGCGGCGAAATAAATTTCCAGGCACGCAAAAACGGAAACGTACAATGCAAACACTTAAAACGAGCGAACCGCGGTGCATTTCAAAACCATTACGGCATGCAGATAAATAAGAGAAACAAGGAAGTGGCTGCGTACCACGAAGAAGAAATCATCGATAGAAGAAGAAATACGACGTCCTCGCAAAGGTTCCGCAGATATAGAACGCGATAGCGTTCCCGCGTGTGTGCCTACACTGTAATTATGAATTCGCCTCGGCGGGCAAGTGTCTGGAATCGACCGGCGCGATTATTGTGTGCAAATGCTCCGGACAGGTGACCCGTCGAAGAAAATCCGCTGCGTGACTCACCTCGTTACAGATGCGTAGTACAGGAGTAATTTCGCTATTTCGTATTTGTTTAGGCCGGCCCGCGTGACGCACTCGGCGTAACAGAGGACGATCGGTCTGCCTTCTATATCCGTGGTACCTGCAATTAAAAACAATCTTAATGAACTTAAGAATGAACGTCCTTACATAACTATACATGTGCTGTGGTACATACAAGTTAAACATTTTTGAATTATCAACAAATTATTTATAATAGAATTTCGTTGGGTGGTTGCTAACGAGGACACTAAAATAAAATAATTTCATGAATTAGTATTTGGTTTATCCGCAGCGACTTGGTACCCTTGCAAGCTCCGATCGCTTTTAATTTAACGCGTACGCGACTCGGAACCGCTCCACCGTCGCTCACGGACGTTTGCATTAATATGCAAATCCGCGCCGCGGCCCCGGCGAAAAAAGCCGAGAAAACACGGAAACAAATCTCATTGAAATACCAAAAGAGTATTAAACAAATTAGTCTATCAGATAAAAGCAATTAGAGCCGAGGCAGGTGGATGCGGAGCCCTGCCCTTTATGCGCTCTGCTCTCGAACGAGACGACGGAGGAGAGGGGAATGCTCTCTCTTTGCATGCGGCGTAGGTGCTCCAGAAGTCGGTCCGGAGATTAATCTATGGTAATCGGCACAGGTCAGGCGTTTGCGGGCCGTGAGAAACAGAGCCGAGCGCATGTTTTTATGTCGGCGCGCGGCGATTTTCAACGCCGGCGAAGCCCCCCCCCCCCCCCCCCATAGCATTTCTATGAACTGTAATCCCCAATAAACGACGATGTTATCGGTCGGTTTAACGAGCGGTAATGACCGACGCGCGGCACTTTGACGCTTCGTTTTTTCCGCGGTGCCGGTTTGTAATTTCGTTAACATCTGGTTTGGTTGAAGAGTAACTCGCGCGCGAATTTTTAAATAAATAACTTTACTATTGGAAAATAGTGTTTTCGGTTCGAAACTGAACTATTATCTATAAAAATTTACGATCCAGAAGACAAGAATCATATTCAACCTAAATCACAATAATAATAATAATACTTGATCAGTTATGCACTATTTGTTATATACTACCTAGGACTCACTGGTGTATACTACAATATGCATAGCAAACGATGATAATTATTTCTAAACGATTTATTTGTTTACATATTTTACTTTCGTCAATGGTATCAATATTTGAAAATTATTACTAAACGAATTACTAATAAATTAGTGGCAATTGCATTTTAACATCGACATTTCACACACGTGTCAAATAAGTGGTAAAATTACTGCATTACAATTTTGTGTAACGAGTAACGAATTTTTGATCGGTGCTATTGCCGTCGGAACTTGTCTAACTGGCTAACTTGGTGCACAGACATGGCAGCGTATGGTCGGCCGTTGCTATGGTAACCGATTATATTAAATGATGATTACATAATTGAATTGTTCGTAATACATTAATAGCATTCACACAAGTTAATATTTTAAACTATGTTTATGAATGTTAAAGGTTCCTGTGTTTCTAAAATTTTTAACGATTTAAAGATTTCTTTTGCAATTATTGACGTGTTTTTTTAGTTAAAGGCAATTTTCGACGATTTAAAAAAATTGTCGCGACTACGAATTTTATTTAATTGTTGCTACTTTTAACGTCTGTTACATTTTGTGACGATTCTATAGCCTTTTTAAAACTACTGCACGTACATTTTCATATAAATATATATGCAAGATGCAAGGCGTGGAAAATAAAGTATTTTAAAACGTGTAATGGATTAGGTGCGAATACAACTAGAAAACAAATGCGAAATAAAATTTGTGGAAATGACAAACTATTGGTTCGTGGTGACGAGATTCCACAAGAATGAACAGGACAAGTCAACCGTAAAATGATCAAAATAAATATTGAAAATTAATGTGATTTACGGCAGTTCTATGAAAGATGTAATAATCAATTAAGCGGAAATAACAATAGACGTTCATCATATGTGTAAGTGTTTTATCATAACCAGAGATTTATGATCCATAAATTGCATTATGACAAATTTGTTGTATTTCAAACTGAATGTTGACATAATTCCCGCAGCTCTTTAAGCACAAGGAGTGGGTCCGTTATTGGCTATCACGATTATTTAGAGCGTTATGGTGGGTTTTCACTACGTCATATTGAATGGCAAATAAAAATGACATAATTCACAACAGTTGTATTTCGAGTCATATGCGTTTTCACTTCAGCCTACAAACTGACATGAAAAGCACATGGCGCCATCGCTGTCAAGTTGAAACCAAGTATTCAAATTCTTTGAACTATAACTTTCTTTTTGTTGAAAAAAATGTTGCATCAGTTATATCCTTTTCTTCCATGACAAACGAAAAAATGCTAATACGTTGTCAATTTATATTGTACTGTCATTTTGACTGTTTTCACTTGGCTGCCATGTTTTTCAAAACATTCGTCATAATCTCGAGTTTCGATGAAATTTTATTGAGAATTCAAAATTCAACAGTCAATTTCGGTAAACAGATTTTTTCACGAATTTGATAGAAACTGAAATTGTTCTTAAACGTGACTTCAGTGTAACTTTTTTATAACAAAAGCCATATAGCATTATCGTAAGCCAGAAATTCAACTAAACTTGCTTTAGCTTTAGCCATTACTCAAAGCTTCCATTTTAAACAACTCATTGAAATAATCCAAACCGATCCACCACAATCTAACCTATTTAGAAAATAATAATTTAGAAATTATTTCGTTTCCAACTGGATTACGCTTTAATACAGTTCGCAGATTTTGGAATCGATCTTTGACAAAAGTTTAATTGAATTTCAAGTGGCAAAAGTTCCTTTAAGGATTGGATATGTTTTTTTTTTGCAATAAACGAAATGGCACCAAATTTTATAAAGTTACTGTATTTGCTCTCGTTTTTTGGTCAAACCCCCCAAATTACGTAGAGCTTGTACTCGAAACTGACAGTAAAAGTTCTATGAAAATTTGTAATTAGCAAATAGAGTTGGATTTCGAGTTTTCAAAAAAAACATGTTCTTCAAATGGTCTAAGGGTAAATTTGATTTCAAAATACGTTGGGTTGGGTTGGGTTGGGTTGGGTTGGGTTGGGTTGGGTTGGGTTGGGTTGGGTTGGGTTGATATTTGAAAGATATCAACCAACCAAAAGAGTTGGATTTTGAGTTTTCAAAAAAATCTTCAAATGTTCTAAGGATCAATTTGATTTCAAAATAATTTTGGTTATGGTTGGCTGATATTTGAAAGATATCAACTAAGCCCAACCACCCCAGCCCAATTTACTTCGGAATCAATTTTCTCCGTAGACCATTAGACCTATTTTCATAGGACTTTTACTGTCAATTTTGAACACAAGCTCTTGGTAATTTGCTAGACAATTGTTTTTAAAAATCACACATCGTTGCAAAGATCGAATTCCATAATTGAACTTTTAGTCGACATCTAATAGAAATCTCTTTCACTCGATTTAGTCAATTGTAGTGCTGATGTAAGGATTCTATATTGTATCACATACCACATATTGTCTTGGTTAGTTTGAAACAATTTTGCATTTGTAATATATGATAACATGACCGACATACGGTGAACTAGTTACGTTCCCTAGTTTACTACGTGCAATATTGCGTCCTATTACCACATAATGTTATATGAAAAAAATGCTAAAAATTGCAAATAAACTTTATAGTGCCATTAAAATTAAGATCTTCATGTTAATAACTTAAACATTTGGCTTTGTCGTTATTTATTTTACACTTAAACTGAGCATCTAACTCATAAAACTTGATCACCGAATGGGGACTTGATAATTATTAGGTATACCAATCCATTTTAATATTAAAAAATGGATACGAGGAGCAATAAGTACGTCGAATGGCTCATGTACAGTCGTTGGTGGTCGTAGTGACCCTAAAGCTTTTCAATTCCATCTAGTGATCGAAATTAAATTAGTGATTCCATCACATGGGTGAAAAAAAATATCACACCAAATAAATGATTTCAATAAACTGAAACAAATTGAAGTGAAGTGAAACAATGCGAAAATTTGAACCGATATAAAATATAATAAAAATAATAATATCACAAAATAAATAACACAGGATCGGAAACAAAAATTACAACGTTACTAAGAAAAACGTTAAAAGAATTAATGAACGTACATAAAAGTCACCTACTTCCAGCACTACTACTCACATTCTGAAAATAAAACCAAGATAAGTGAAAGAATAAAAAACTTGATGGAAAAAAAGTAGCAGTAAAAAGAAAACTAAAAAAAAAACGTTAACAAAAAATTTTAAAATCAACGTCAAACACCAGCAGCACCTCATCGGATGGTGGTGACGATCTACGAAAGAGTAAAACGGTTACCTTTGCTAAAACTATAGGCATTAATTAATTTAGAAATATTGTGGAAGAAAATCCTAAGAATATTCCAATACCAAAAAGAGAGGAATACATTGAAAAGGAAAACCAGTCGAAATCAGCATGGATTATATAAAGGATGCTAAGGATATTAAAAGATTGAGTTTAAGCTGTCAATTTAGAGGTGACCTGAAATTTACTAAACGCAGTGAAAGATTTAGGAGAGGCTAGCGTATGTTGAATCTTCACAACGTGACTCATGTTCAATCTACAAATAGAAAAGAAGCATTTATCTCGAGCCAATTCTTATATCCGAATCATTTGGAAAAATAAATTTAAAAAAATTGTTAAGTACGAAATATACTCGAATATAACTCATCGCTTCTTTATTACTACACTCATCGCCTATCTATGTCACAATACTCATAAAAAGTGAGTCATTCCGAATGTTATCGCCTCCCCACCATACACCATAAAACGTATACTATCGCGTAAGTGAAACAAAATTTTCACATCGAATTGAGTGTACGATTACGCCTCGTCGTGTTGTATTTATTTCAGGACACTTTCACGCAGCCTCTCTGAAACAGTAGTAACGGCGGAAAATGTAAGCTAATGCGCCGTAATGGAATCATTACACTTTAATGCGATTGATAATTAGATTAATTAGATTGAGTTGTGTACACAACCTGTAAACAAACGAGGACAGTTTCCGAGTGGTGTGAATTTCAGGGCGACTTTTTGTCTTCGTTCGTTCGGGGGGTGGGGTAATCATTATAAATAAAAATTAAATTTATGTCTAAAAAAATTATGGAAGTGCTTTAATGAATTCGATTCGAAGGATTTTCCGGGAGAGTTGGCAACAGTGCGACCGCGCGAGACGTGCCGGCGCATTTTTCCCCGTCGTCGTCGGCTCATGTGCGCCTTTAAATGTCTGAAGTGAAATGCGCCTTAATAAGATGCCTGAGATGTGGCCGTCAGTAAATTTAAATATGATAATATGGTAAGCGTTTCTCGGTGTGCATCTAATTGAGAATTTAATGGCTTCACTTATATTTGACATTTATAACTTCATCGGATTTAGCTCTCTCGCGCACTTAAAACGTTCGTTGGATCGTAAATCGGAGGAGGCGAGCGCGGAGCTTGAACGAGTCGCCGGAGCTTTTGGAAAAAAAAAAAACGCCGGCGATAAAAATGGATCGGTCGTGATTGGACCGGAGACCTGCGCGACCTCCGGTTTTATTTCGGTTGGTGTCGTTAATTTCGATTTCGTTTCCGAGGATGTCGATTGGATTCTTCGCTTTTATTGGTTCGCAGGTGCTTTATGTATATATATTTTTTACGGGGTCGGAAATATCGATGATAAATCAAAATCTAATGAAATAGTGAAAGATCCAAACGAAAACAAGTGAATTTAACAGAAATAACAAGTCACCAGTGTTAATATTTTTGCCATCGAAATAGAAAAGTAATGTAGTCAGACCCACCTCGATTATGCCTAATGATACTAAACTTTTTCTCATAAAAAAACTCGTTATGGGTAATCAAATAGCTATATTGTAATAATACTTGTTCCTTCTACGTTATTTCCGTCGTATTATTGGGCCATGAAACTTAACGATTATTAATAATCGAGTCATCCAGGATTAGTTTCGACGTTACGGAGTTATTTTCAGGTTGGTGTTCTCGTTCATAATGAACTTAAGGGGGGTCCTGCTTTAGGAGGCCTTAAAATAGCGTTTTTGGGGGGAATTTTTTTAGGACAGAAAAAAATGAGCAAGTCTAATAAACTTTTTAGAGCATTTTATTGCATATTTGAGCATTAAGAAAAAAATATTTCGAGAGAAAAATATTTAAACGGAACCAATTTTTATGCACATTTGTGCAACACCTTTCAATTGCAGTCTACAAAAAAAACCAAAGAAAATTGTAATTCTCATATATTTTCTTCTAGGTGAACTAAAAAAAAACCAAAATTTTGAAATTCAAGATTTTTCTCAGGTTTGAAAATAAATGTGCTCTTTGCAGGACGAGAAAATCATTTCAACTTGCTAAAAAAGTTGCTTAGAATTTTTTTTTCATTAATCTTTTTAGTTCAAATCGAAGAGAATGCTACTAAAGCTAAGAAAAGTTTTGTTTCGTTTTGATTGCTTGTCTAGTTTTCTCGCAATCACGCCCACCAGTTTAGAAAAATCGTAAAAACGAAAACTCGAGAAAACGCGCTCTAAAGTTTACGATCAGGAAAAATGTTAATTTTCGATTACTTACGGAATATCTCGTTATAATCCTACTATAGCTCTCACGAATTCAAAATATTATTGTTTCGAACGACCGATTGAACTTTTTTCAGTACATAGTTCGGTGTTATGTGACTGCGGGGAGGGGCGCACGTTTCGTTTGTCCGAGCGTTCATGCGTTCGTATATTTTTTGCTCGACACCTCACTGTGTTTAGTGCTGTATCTTTCAAAATACTGCGAATTAGCCGCTATAATTTTCTATACATATTCTTAGATATATTCTAAAGCAGGACCCCCCCTTAAGTAAATGTCTCAATGCCTCAACCCGGAAAATCTTAAAATTTTTATTGTGCTACCGGGGCGCAAGTTTTGTTACCCTAGGTACTTATCGAAAGTGAAACCGTTTCGCGTGCAAACGTGCGACTTAAATCGCCGCAGCGTCAAACAAAGGAAATCCCGACGACTGTCGACGTCAGGTCGTTTATGGCATTAAGCCATCACGCACGCCTCTCGCAAACGACGGCAGAAGGCGGCGGCGAACGCTGATCGAGCGTACGTTTGCGCTATCCGCCGCGATATAATTGATTGAAAGTAAGTTTGCGAAAGTGGCCGGGGCCCTAACAAGCTAACAATGCTATCACGAGCGCGGGGGCGTGACACACGAGCATATACAATTCTCATAATTGATTTCAAAACGGCAATGGCTGAGGCTGAGGCCGGCGCTGCGGCGGTGGCCGACTCGGCCGGGTCGTTGTAGCGCTCGTGATGATAATGCGGCACCCGATACATATTCATTAGGTTAAGTAACGCCGCGAGAGGCGACGTCTTGTGCAACCTCGGACCGACCGATGACGGGGACCGGTGAATTTGCAGTCGGTTGTGTGGCTGGCGCTCGATGATTTATAAGATCTGCACGAATTAATTCTTCGACGCGAGAAAATTTTACAAAGTGCTGAAAAACAAACAAAAAATAACTAATGAGACAGGTCTGCAAATTTTAACTTTAATTTTTCTCTTTTCGATTTGATAACTGATCTTAAGGGGGGATCCTGCTTTAGAAGGCTCAAAAAATCGATTTGTTTTTTTATTGCTCAAATCTATGCCTAATATATCTAAGAATATGTATAAAAAGTTATGGCGGCTAATTCGCAATATTTTGAAAGATACAGCACTAAACACAGTGAGGTGTCGAGCAAAAAATATACGAACGCATGAACGCTCGGACAAACGAAACGTGCCCCCTCCCCGCAGTAACATAACACGGAACCATGTACTGAAAAAGGTTCAATCGGTCGTTCGAAACAATAATATTTTGAGTTCGTAAGAGCTATAGTAGGATTATAACGAGATATTCCGTAAGTAATCGAAAATTAACATTTTTCCTGATCGTAAATTTTAGAGCGCGTTTTCTCGAGGTTTCGTTTTTACGATTTTTCTAAACTGGTGGGCGTGATTGCGAGAAAATTAGACAAGCAATCAAAACGAAACAAAACTTTTGTTGGCTTCAGTAGCATTCTATTCTATTTGAACTAAAAAGATTAATGAAAAAAAAATTCTAAACAACTTTTTTAGCAAGTTGAAATGATTTTCTCTTCCTGCAAAGAGCACATTTATTTTCAAACCTGAGAAAAATCTTGAATTTCAAAATTTTGTTTTTTTAGTTCATATAGATGAAAATATATGAAAATTACCATTTTCTTTGGTTTTTTTTGTTTCAGACAAAAATTACGGGCTACATCTTTCCCACCGATTGTAGACTGCAATTGAAAGGTGTTGCACAAATGTGCATAAAAATCGGTTCCGTTTAAATATTTTTCTCTCGACATATTTTTTTTTAATGCTCAAATATGCAATAAAATGCTCTAAAAAGTTCACTAGATTTGCTCATTTTTTTCTGCCCTAAAAAAATTCCCCCAAAAACGCTATTTTAAGGCCTCCTAAAGCAGGATCCCCTTAAGTCCTTTGCCATAGTCTAGATCTCGATCTAGACATTTCATGACAATTTCAGTACAATTTTCCATAATTCATTGCCTCGAGTACCTCAATTTCTTTTTATTTTCCAAGATCGCCACACATGTGGTTTTCTCGTCCATTTACCATTTCCCAAGTAAGTCATTAACCGTTTTCCTTACCACATAACGGCCACTACAAGAGAAAAATCGACCTGCCACTTCGTAACTTATACAAATCACTACCTGGCTACTATAACAATACCTCAACTCGGATTAACCTCAGACGCTTAGTCCTCGCAGATGAGCATCGATCGCGGCCGGAATTCAATTTGCCGGGCAGTCCCATTTCAATAATCGCCGAGTGCATGAATAGCCAGCCGGGGTCGTTGATCTTTAAATTACCTCGATAAATTCGTATTACCTTGATAAATGGAGGGCACTAGAACTAATACCGCGGCACAAAAATGATTACAAGCATCGTTGAGCACGAGTTCCCATCTTTTATTGTGCGACTGTGTTGCATCGCTGCGTCGCGAGGAGGGCGGGCGAGCGAACGGTGCCCGACCCAGCGACGCAGATGCGGAAGGGCCCACGGGATGTAGTGACCCTTATGGCGATGGAGGTCTTACGTTGATTAGAAACGGTGGATGCGAGTTGTAAGTTCGATTGTGGGATTGAGGACCTCTTGTCATTTTAGTTTTTGTAGACGAGACGAAAAAAAAATCATAAGATGTTTGTGCTTTTTCTTGTATTGTACGGGTTTGGGCTTATTTTCGCACGCATTGATTGCTCGATTAATTAATTCAAAAACACAGCAATTTTGATCCTGCTACATCATTACGTCGCAACTTAATTTTATCGCAATCTACCAGGAAACCGTCGTAACCTGATTTTAGAGGATTTTTGTGCTGCAAAAATTAAATGTGACAAAATTACATAAATAAAGTTAAAGAATATTAAATTCCCGATTCCATAGCTATGAAATGCTATGGAATTAGTTATTTATGCAACCAGTCAGGAAATTCATCAATTTGTACAACGATTGGGACTTCATAACGAAGATGGTTTTAAAAAATTTATAATAAACGGTTCTTTAAAATTTAAACAAATGTAATTATTAATAATATGAATTGTAATCTGTTGACAATAATTAATGATCATTGCCAAAATGATGCAAAAATAATACATTGGTTTTTTGTGACATTTACCACTACCTTAAGATAGCTGAGCTGAGCTATATTTTTCGAATTAAAATTATAAGTGAACTGTACAAAAAAAATTAATGAGGATGTCGAGCAATATAAAACTTGGTAAAAGTGAAAAGGCATTTATAAAAAAAATTCTCGAAGAAGTTTCTTCAATTCCTGATTGAGAACAATTGGGACAAAACTCGATCCTTACAATTTTTGGTTGGATGTTTCCATCAGACATGGTCTGTTGTATGTTCTTGTGCTTAACTGACTATCTTCAAATTCGATTACTTTCTTTCCATTGCCATTACTAGCCCGCACTTCCCCCCTGTTACCTCCTTGTGTTTCTCTTCCGTCCCTACTTTGGGCTTCACATCCCCTACTATACATTTTATATCGAACCTCGGGGTCTTATCTACAACACTTTCTAGGTCTTCATAAAACTCGGTTTTACTGTCTGGGTCTTTTTCTTAGGTTCTTTTGATTCTTATCCTACAAATTGCATTCGAGTAGTAACCCTCAAAGTCAATAACTTCATTTTTGAATCTGTCATTAATTATGAACCCTACTCCAAATATTTAATTGTAAAGAAAATAAATTTGAGAAGTTTTGAAATAGAACGAATCGTTTGGGAAGTGGGTTTGATTAGTTCGGTTTCTTCTTTTTTATAGTCCATTTAGTTTTATTTCAACTTTTTATTCAATTTGATTTATGGACATAATGTAATTGTTTTTTTTGGGATCGGTAGGTGACGGGGGGGGGGGGTATACTGTTGATTAGCTAGAATTATTTTCATTCAGTTTCATTTCATTCGTTTTTTATGAAATTTTATTTCTAGACCTAATATAATTTGCTTTGTGGAATGGATTGTGTTCGGTTTTATTCGTTTCGTTTCCTTTCTTTTCTTTCATTTTATTTCTTTTAATATTTTGTTATTATTTACTTGGTTGGTAGGATTCATTAATTGTAATGAATGTTTTGTGGGTTGGGCTGGGTTAGGTTTGATTTGTTTCGTTTTCTGTCTCTTTGTTTCTTTAATTTTTGTTTTATTGGTTCATTTCACTTTGCCATATCGACTTAATTACATTTGTTTTGTGGGGTGAATTGGATTGGGTGTGACTCGTACTCTTTTATTTTTTCTTTGTTCATTTAATTTGATTTGTGGACCTAATGTGATTTATTTTTATTTATTTTTTGTGGAATGGGTTGGGTTGGGTTGGATTTGATTAGTTCTTTAATTTTTTGGTTCATTTATGTCCTCTTTTGTTGCATTTGTTTTGTAGGATGGGTTGGGTTCGGTTCGATTAGGTCTTTCTTTCTTTTCATAGTTTTATTTCTTTCAAATTTTTTCAATAAGAATTATCCATTTGATTACTTTTAATATATGTTGTGGGTTAGGTTACGTTGTTTAACATCGTCTTGTGTAATTGTAACTTGTTTGTCAGCAATAGTGCCATAACGTACATTTTCATGCACTTTTTATTGAAGTTTCTATATACCAAACAAAATTAGCAAAATTGTATTTTTTTTTAATGCTGGTACAAAGAATATTTTATAATTTGCAAGATGGGTGACGAAGGAGATGAAATATGGAAGTAGATCCTGGAATTATGTTTTCATATCTGCTCTCTGACTTGGACATTAATATTCAAAATTAGTTACATTTTTGAAAATTTCAACATTTTTGTAAGAATTTTCGGTGAAATTGCAACGTATTTTGTGATTAGAGGATCCAAAGTTGTATACTGGAGATTGCTTTAGATCTTTTCACACTCCTAGCAAATAATGGGCGAAAATCTTAAGGTGGTTAAGGTGGTCAGTGAGGATATTCAATAGTTACTTATAAAACAATATTTTTTATTACTATTTTGTTAAATTTTGTATCATTGTTGCACTAGTGTAAAAAAATGTTGTTGAAGTTGGAAAATGTTTCAGGCCGCGTGAAATAATCACTAATTTTTGCACCTGTTGCATAAATTTCTATTGCGGGCTTCGAATTTCTCCAACACATTTATTAGAAATCTAAATATTTTAGAAATTAATGCGCGCGCCACTGGCGACACTATCAGAATCGTCGATCGCCGCATCTCGATAAGATGTGGGTCGCACACGCAACGCAAACCGGGAACCGAAAAAATGGGAAAACGCATCGTGCGACCATTTCGTTGCCGCTATGTTTAGTGGTGCCCCCATCCGGTCAATCGGTTATGTAGGTGCGGGTGAACTTTGACACGGGGCCGCTTCCGCATAGCGGCTCATTATTGATATGGTGATATTCGCCACATACCCCAGCACTTGTGGGTCAGGCGTGTCATGTGTTCGGCTCAGAAGGAATAACTCACCTTTGGATGTGTTAAGGTGCATGCCTGCGCCGGCGCAAGGTCAGCGAAACGCGAAGATCGAGAATTTGATCATCCGGCCGCGTCTCTTCTCGACGATTATACCAAATACGTTGAAAATCGATCGAACAACAATGAACGTAAGACCAACGCATGCGAAATAACGAAAAGAGAGCGGATCCGGAGCTTTTCCTAATCTGCATACGGAACGCTCGGTGCTGCGCGTCTCGCCGTTATCAGATGGCGTGGCATGCAAGTGCTACTCGTAAAACGTCCAATTTCAACAATCGCGGCGGACGCCGAGTGTGTGGTCTCCGTAATGGCAGAGAGAAACCTGAACCGGGGGCACTTGCGCGCCGTATTCACTTTTAACGACGTGAAATTGCATAAACGGATGCTCCGATCGTTCGCCGAAGGTCGATTTCTAGGAGAGAAAGGGCGACAAGAGACTACTCACCGGGCAGGTTAATCCCGGACATCAGGAGTTTTTCGGGCAGGTCGGTTATCCTCTTCGGTTTTCCCAGTTCGTGCGATTTCCTTAAAGATGCACCTGAACAGAAGTTCATCGTTAGCAAAATGAGAGTTGCAATAAAATTCAAAAATTTATGAGAAATTACGTCACCTAAAGTTAGTACGTTTCGAGATTTTGCAAATTCTGTTAAATGGTGACGCGGCATATTTTGGAGACGAATGGTCTAGCAAATGCGGAGTTGACTATCTATTGTTGGTGTATTATTTGGTACCTATTGCATTGTTATGTGCAATGTCGTATGTATGTCAGTCACCTTTGTTTTCTTTGGCAATTGGGTACTGTGGATACAATATGTATTTCGTAAGATCATTTTTGGAATCACAATGGCTTTATATTGAAGTAACAGCAGAAAGCCTAATAACATTGTTGAATCAAAGAAATACAATTTCTGCCCAAAACTGTGTGTTCAGTGAGTTCCGCAAAACATGATAGAAACATTAACCAAATAGGTCTGATTTGTTGAGAAATTCATGAACGATCATTTCACACTCATTCTGAGCTCCTCGGCGTGAGACTCTGACCAGTGGTCGGCAAACTCATTAGTTAACAGAACGTAATATCAAGAGTACAACGATTGAGATTTCATTTGAGAGCAAAATTTCTTAAAATTAATTAATACTGTGAATTAATTTAATAAAATTTAATTTAGGTTGAGGATTTATTAAATTCTAGGTAAACTTGATATCATACTTAATAATGATCTTAGTTATTGATAAAAATTAAATTATTAGTAAGGTACCCATAAAATTAAATCATGACAATGACTGACGAACACTTATTGGGAACAATGGCCCTCCATCTCCTTGGAAAGCTTGGTTAAGTCAACTTCATATGTTGTTGTTTTTAATTTTAGCCACGATTCCAGGTTCTCATCAATAAGACGACTTCCTCAATTTAGTCTTGATAAGGTTCATGATTAAAAAAGATTGTTGAATATCATCATGTCTTCATTCTCCAGGTCTTTCAAATCAGATCATTTGCGCTGCGAACTACGTTATCACTCATTTTCTCCAATATTTCTATATCAGCACAAAGACGTCAAATTTCTTCTGGAAATGTCTGCGCATAAAATGCTTCTTGATGAATGGTAAGCAAGTATCTCGTGATTCATTTATTTATGTTTCAAAATAGCGGCAAAGTTTTTTCTTACAATTTTATTCAGTGGAACATGTTATTCCATGCAGTCAATTGCAGCACTTGGTATATACTGTGCACATGTTTGACAGTTGAGTGGCAATAATCTTAAAAGTTCTTCATTGCGACCTGTAGTTGAAATAAATCGGACGAGGAGTGAATGTTGCTGTGTATCATTTGTGTCACGACTCGTCAACTGCTATCGAACTAACCTGAAACCAATTTAAGATCTTCGACTTGCTAGTTGGTTATATTTGAGCCATAGACATTCTGACTGTTCTATTTTTTACTGTGGCCATTTGTGGCAGAGATATGTTGTAATTCTCGCTAACCATTCAAATATTTGTTTAAAATTTCAATATTTTTATAAGAAATTTTTTTTTCGATAACACGTGTTTGCAAGATAGGGGAAAGGATCTAAGAGTAAACCATCCCTTCCACGTTTTCTTCCCAGCGATTTACAAATTTTAAGATTAAAGTTTCGTAACTGTATTTTTTTATATAAAGTATAAGAAAGTAGAAAGAAACCACCAGGCATACTAACTATACATATAATTGTTCTATATCTTAATGTATTGTTCGAAACTAGTCGGTTAAGATAGGGTTCGAACCAGGTCTGTTTGGGTTTGGACATTGACATTAAAATAGGGATACATTCTTAGTTTGGGTTTTAACGAAACACAAACGCGATTGCAACAAAGGTCCTTACGACCGATAGCAAGACAATAATAAACTAGCCCGCACAGGAAAATATGGTCTTATACGATTGACTTCAACTACAGGTGTAAAACGTCTGGACAAAAGTCTATAGTCATAGTGCAACAGAATCAGTTACAGTTTCAGCCGACAGAAAAAAAACTGATTATGGAAAGGCATATTTCTGATCGACAAGGTAAATGAGTCTCGAAGAATCTAGTCTGCCTCATGGTTAACCAAATGGCTACCAAATGACTACAACCTGCACTGAGGAAAAATACGCTTGGTTCTGTTAGGTCAGGTTTGGTTAGGTTGGGTTGTGTTGGGTTGGGT
Organism: Geotrupes spiniger; assembly: GCA_959613385.1. Taxonomy (NCBI): domain Eukaryota; kingdom Metazoa; phylum Arthropoda; class Insecta; order Coleoptera; family Geotrupidae; genus Geotrupes; species Geotrupes spiniger. The sequence continues at coordinate 40,133,119 of OY390736.1, read as the reverse complement.
TGGGTTGGGCCATGATGAACTGTGAACAAAATTCGCACATGAGGCATAAAACCACGTCAATGCAGATCTGTCGGCAGCATAAATACATAAAAAATCGCCAGTGAAATGTAACATTGTAACATTGCATATTCGAGTCCTGCTAATCAATCTGTCTTCATATTTAAATATTTCCACCTAGAGGCCATAAGAGCCTTTTACCTTAAAAGAAGAGACGATAATAAACAATCAAAAAGGGCTCCAAACTTGACAAACTTAAAAACGAAGCTTTTATGTGACGAGCCATCCCTTGATATATTCCATATAACATTTAAGAAAAAATCTAATCAAGATGCTACCAAAAGAAAACATGACACCACATATTTAAAAAAGAGGATGTTAAGGCCATTAGAATTGTTGGATGATTGTAGCAATACTACTTGATGACGTTGGATCTTGAAAAAAGCACTTTTTCAGTCCTCTTCGATAAAACTGGACTAGACTAAAACAATGATCTCATTTCAACGTTTCATCTAAAGCGTTGATTAGACGCCCGGATTGTAGCCGCGTTACGAAACGGTTACCAAACACATCCAACAGAAAACCCGGCTCGCCCGACGTCGACGGTTTTCGCAATAAATAGAAATCCGCTTCTCGGGCTGAATCGACCGCAGTTTTTATGTCTTCATGTGGGCAGCTGAACGCCGCCGTTGCACTCCAATAAGGCCGTGCTCTATCGTTTTATTGCCGATGGAGCAGCACAAAGAATACGCAATTGTATGTACGCACGTTACCCTTTCATAAACACGTCGACGGCACGTATCGCCTGCGCGTTCGCCGCGGCCGGCCCCGGCCGTGCGAACTAATTTAATCGGTAAATTGTCCGTAGGAATGCAGGTGTTCGTTATTATGTGCGGGGAAAAAACTACGTTAAGCACTTCCGTTGATACGTATTGTTTGCCGATCGAATTGTTATGGATTCGTTTCGTAATCAAAGTGCACGGCTGGGTATTTATGTCTTTGTGAGTTTATGCGAAGCCTGCTTTCCATTTCCAATTGAAATGTGCGGTAAACAATAAACTACGCGTTTCGCTTCCTCGCGAAAATTCTTCGGCTAGTTGACACGTTCTTATCGGCGATAAAAATTGTGAAACTTACTTTGAAACTTCAAGTCAACATAAAATAAATTACAACAATGGTTGATTTATTTATTCAGTGCTGTTAGTACCAATGTGGGTGGTTGATATCATGTCGGACTTGATCGATATTAATAATATAATAAATAAGAAAACAAGCACAAACGAATTAAATGAAAATTCAGAAAATTATATAAAAAGAGTTCATCCTTAAGGCAAAAATGAGTAAGTTCGTCGACCTGACGCAAACAATTTCCCTATGAAATTGCCTCGTGACGTCCCCACGACCGTTCCCCTGCGCAAACAAGACGAGCAATCAACAAATTGGCTCCATCGCGAGAAAAACGATGGAAACAAAACCGACTTTCTCGTCTGCAATATATCATTCGTACGAATCAAGACGCCGACGTATTCAGATTAATCCGAATGTCTTAGAGCGAATCGCGCGTTTCAGCATAATTTCGCTGTCAGCGGGCGCAATTATCGCCGGACGATATAATTAAGGCTGAGCCGCCGCGTGCCGTGTGGGCAGGCGGCCGCGACCGGTCGCCGCCGCCGCCGCTGCCACGGATAAGAATGCAAAGCGACTATTTAAATTAGGTGTACCTGCGCTCGCAATCAACCGGCGGAGAACGAACGCGCAAATATTCGCTCCTAATGGACTGTGTAAACTGTCTACGCGCGCCGATAAAAGTAACCGAGCTGACTTTATTCTCAGTTCGGAGAGATTACGGACGGGATTAATGCGGTCTTTGTTGAATTACGGTCTCATTTTGCGCAACTACGTCGAACGTGGAATTAAGGTGTGCTGGTGATTGATTCCCTTTTTGTTTCTGGTAGGAATGCTGCATGTGCCGTAAGACGATTGCTGCGCAAAAATCCATAACCTATTGCATAGCACGGAGTCAACTAGGCAACAAACGTAGAAATAAATTGACGAGTCGCTTGTCACCTGCGTCATCTGCTTGTTTACTACGAGATATGAATATAATGGATACGAAATGAAATGTAAATCAAAGGACAATAAAAATAGATGCACTTTGCTTTAAACTTGAAATATTTAATAAACATAGATCACCAATTTTCCTTTCTAAATAAATTTACCAATTTTCTATTGGGGTAAGTTAGATTGGGTTGGGTCGAGTTGGGTAAAATACATCTTAAGAATTTAAAAAAAAATCTGATCATTTCGTCCATACAACGCTATTAAAGTTGAATTGGTTTGCGTTAGCTTGTATTTAGTCCAGGACGTACTTGGTATGGTTTTGACTGGTTTGGGAAAATTTAATTTGCAAATTCGATCAAACTCGTTTCAGCGAAGGTCTATTCATTCAGAGAGGAACTTATTCGACCATAAGACGTCATCGCAGACGTATTATTAACTACCTTGGGTTGGGTTAAATTCATTTGCGTCTGGTTTTATAAAGAACAACGTTAAATTCAGAATAAATAAGCGTTCTTATCATAAAATATTTTATTTTAATATATGTGGTGTAAGAAGTTTCAGTGTTATTCCAAATTTCATTGCTAAGACAAATTTTATAAATTTTATTTGCAAATTCTATCAAATTCGTACGGGAATGTGGAGGAAGAACAAAATAAAGAATTCAGATCTTTTCATACTGACAATGATAAAAAATTGAATTTGATTGCGTTAGCTTGGGTTGAGTTCAAGACGCACATGGAATCAGATGTTTAAATAAACCAAATGGATTTGACAAATTTAATTTGCAAATTCGATCAAATTCGTATGGAAATGTGAAGGAAGAACAAATATTTTTACTTCTTTTGAAAAATCAATCAATTTCTTGGTGAGTGTTAGAAAAACTTTTCGACTTTTTCGATCATAACTACATTGGGTTGGGTTGGGTTGGGTTGGGTTGGGTATAAGATTCCTCAGCACAAAATATTTTAATTTAAGATGTTTGGTGTAAGAAGTTTCAGTTCCAATCCAAATTATCATTGAGTAGCGTTGAATTTTCCGAATTTTCGTCATTGATTTCTCAAACTTTTCTTGCATTAGTAAAATTTGACATTTACACGTTGACAACTTTTATACATTTTGAAAATTTTAAAACGACCTAATCCAACCCAACGATCGACTGAAGTATTACTTATCTTTTCTTGAATTTTCGAAAATGTAAACTTTGTTGGACTTAACGGACGAAAAAATAACTCAAATATAAAATCTGTGAAATTAAACAAAGCACAACAACGCCACGTTGTACGAAAATGTTTTTGAGTTTTTTATGAGATTGTGTTGAGTTGGGTTGAAAACATTGGCATTTTTGAGACATTCATGTTAACATTTAAAATTTTTATGACTGATATTTTACAATACTCTTGACAAGCGGACCATTTACGCAAAATTGAGGATTTTTATACGTTTTATAAATTGAAACACAATCAAATCCAACCCAACCCAATACGCGTAATATTTTACATCAACCATCGACAAATTTCGTATAATTTTTTTTATTAACTTATGTTGAATTTTTAAAAATGTAAACTTTGTTAGATTTTCGAAAAAATAACTCCAATATAAATGCAATTTAACAATGCCCATTGCGCGTTGGGTTGGGTTGAGTTCTGTTGGGTTGAAAACTATGGCATTTTTGAAACATTCATGTTAACATTTTTAATTTTTATGACTTTGATACTTTGCAAAATTTTTGACAAGCGGAGCATTTATCATATTTTTGAAATACTTTACTAATTCTTAAAGTTATTAATTCTCACATTCTTAAAACGCTTATCGACATTGATCTAAATTTTCCGTACTAAAAACTTCGAAATGACGCATAAATGAAAAATTGCAAAACATTACGAAATGAAAAATGCAACTTACACACTTGAAAAAATGTCACTGCTGAAAGTTCGAAGATGTTCAAAATTCAGTTTATAAATTTGTCAAAAACTTTAATTTTTTTTAAAGTTTACCGACTTAGTCATCAGCCGACCTCTGTAATTGCATAGCAGCCCGATTGTGGTAGTATTGACGTCTAGATCACGTTAATACTCACGCACAGACAATAGAATCCCATGATAATAATATTTGTGGACAGCGCATGTTATAGACGATGACACGTTTCACCTTTCGTGGCTCATCAGACGTAGTTGGTCAACTCATAACCTCTGTAATTGCACATGAGCACATAAGTATCAGCCATAAGTATTAATGTCTAGATAGCGTTAATACTCCAGATTCATATTAGTTAGTTTAAAAATGTCAGTTTATTAAATAAGCATTCAGACTTATTTATGATTTGTTTAATCTGTTTGAAATTTTGTGATGGGATCTAATTTTAATTTAACAAATGAGTTGTTATCGAGGAACACGTGAGCTTTATATACATACTCTGCCTTCGTGATTTTTGCAATTACTATGTCATCTTCATCAGCCCTGGTGAAAATATTTTTTTAATTGTTTTTTACTGTTTTTCGCTTGATCGCCTTTTATATTCCAGCCCACCCAATTGAGACATAATTGGAAATTAGACGCCTGTTTACGTTTCGCCATTTTTACAACGGTTTATTTAATTTTTTTCTTTTCGTATTATTAAATTTTGAGTTAAATTCCCCTCGCATTTTTTGATTGCTTTTGCGTCGGTGCATTCATTTTCGTTTCCAAGCGGTTCGACACGACACGAAGAGGATTATTTCTAAATTAATAATTTCCTTGCCGTTTCGCACAACTTGAACATAATAACTCATAAATAAACAATTTCATTACCGTTTCATATAATTTTTACAATCGAACCTACAATTTAAAACAAATCGATAAATAACACGATTTACGTAAAATGTCATAGGTTAGAAAAGACTTGGAGAAAAATGATGCTCTTGCTGTTTCACACAACTTGGGCGAATAACTCAGACATTTCATTGCCATTTCATACGATTGTTGAAATCGTAAAGTTAAAGATAAAGATTGTTATGGCTGTGTGTAAGTGAGCTGCTAGCATCTCAAACAGTAGCAAGATTTGAGTGGTTGTCAAAACGCCGCGCGTTCTTTAAAGTGTTTTTCCAGCATTTATTTTTCTTTCATTTATTATATTTTTAATATTTACTTTAAATTGCAAAACATTCGTTTAATACAACGGCAAATAAATTCATTGTACATTTTAACTCTCAAATATTTTAACAGGCAAAGAAAACAAACCCATTCGGAACGGCCGCGACACGCTGCTGCACCCAAACGTGGGAAAAATCAAGTATGCCACGCGGACGAAATCACGGTCGCCGTCTTCACAGTCGGCTTCCGCTGGGTTCGGCTTTTCGGGTCACCAAGCGCACCCCGCTCCGGCGATTTTCCGCGTCGGATCGGGGACGCCGCTGCATCGGCACGGACAGATGGCGCCACGTAACCGCCAACAATGCCTTGCACAATTCGCATTGTCGACGTTCAATGAAATCGAAAATGACCTGCTCGGTCGTTATTCGGGTCAGCGATCGCGAATGTCGTCACGGATCGAATTAGCGGGCGAAATAGATTGCGACGCGCCGATTAGGCAATCGCGGAGGAGGCGTCCATTGTTCGCGGGGTCCGGTTCGATTTTCGAAATGTGGTCCACTGGGGCGTCTCACGGTCCCGATGGCGCACTTTACTGGCCTCTCGATGTAAATGGCTCTATGATCCGAGAATGCATGCACAATGATGTCGCGCGGTTCAGCGTGCATGGGAGTTTTATGACAAAAGTGATAGAGACACGCGCCGTGTCCGTCCGCGGAAAGGTGGCCTTATTTATCGCGCCGAAGAGAAACTCTCGCACGCAGAACAAAACCAGAATTTTTAACTTAATTATTTAATTTTTTTACTTTCAAGAAGAATGGAAGTAGTTTTAATTCAGTTAATCACCGAAAATAACAATAGTTTATTATTGCATCGAATTAGTCAGCAAATACAATCAATGCAACAAGGCCAAATAATTAAATGTAACTCGGAATCAAGAGACCGTGAAAGCTTTATGTGTAATAGTGGAGTTAGGCAAGGAGATGTACTGTCAGTCACAGTCACACATTTGTTTAATATCGCAATGGAAATATTACTAAGAGGAATTGATCTTAATGGGACAATAAGAAATAGACAGACAGAGATGAGGGCATACGCAGACAATATTATGCCATCTGGAAGAACAAAGAAGGCAGCAAACAAGGAATTTGAGAAAATGAAAACTCATGCACGTGAAGTTGGACTTAAGATTAATGAGAGGAACACTAAAAACAAGAAAAGACAAATTGCTAGTAAGATCGGTAGTAACAGACGTATTGCGAACTAGTCCATGAGTAAAAGAGATGAAGAACAGATAAGAGGAAAGTGCAAATGACAATTGTGGGATCAGTACGTGGAGGGGGCAATGAAATAGAGTGGCAAACGAGTGGGAAAAACATTGTTATGTTTATGAAAAATTCATGTATAACATGACTGGGACGTGTATTACGATCTGAAAGAGGAAGTCTCATGAGGTCAATGATGAGATGCTGGAAGACCCAAAGGAAGACCAAGGAACCCATGGATGCAAAAAGTGACTGGAGAAGAAAGGTAGTTGTGTGACAAGAATGGTGAAGGATATGCGATAGGGACATGTATTACAATCTGAAAAAGGGAGTCGCATGAGGTCAATGATGAAATGCTGGAAGATCCAGAGGAAGATCAAGGAACCTATGGATGCAAAAGGAATGGCGAAGGACATGTGATAGGGCACTGACACAACAAACTTTAACAATGGAATACAGGGATGAATTCATCCTACGAAATGGACTAATGAACTCGGGATATGTCTGTTGAAATCCCACAATGATTTTTTTTTTATATTTAATGGAAAAATCGTTTAAGATCATCATTTACGCAACAGCCTTTGGGCAAAAACTTTTTAATTTGTTTTGTATTTTCACCCAAAAAGGTAACACATTTCGATGGGCTTATTTCATCTCGCGTTATTAAGGCATCGCACTGTTCTTCTTCTGCAACGAAGTCACTCTCTTGTGAAGTTCGATGATTCTTTGAATATCCTTTTCAGCCAATTCCATCTCGGTCCTCGGCGATAGCTCCCCAGGCATTGGAACGTGCAGGCTTCTCAGCTGACTCACAACGTCGTCGATCAGCGCTTGCACGTCGACGTTCTTCGGGGTGTGCGTCTTCCTCTTCTTAACGATTTTGTTGACTTGCGCGAGCAAATCCTTGCGCGACGACATTTTATCAAACTCTGGATCGGTGTCGTACGGCAGCTCAATTTTAGTCTCTCCCGTTATTTTCCTGGGCTTCCTCTCCAATCGCCAGGCGTTCAGCGCTTTTAGATTCTTATCGCGTTGCAGAATTTTCTCCTGGTCGTTCAGCAGCTCCTTCAGTTTCCCCAACCACATCGCTTTCAATTGTTGATCGACAATTTTTTCCTCATTGGGGCGTAGCACTCTGACTCCAACGTACTTATTGCTGTTGTAGTGCGAGTGGATGTTCAGTTTTGAGCAGCGTCTGGTGATCTTGTGCACTTTTCTCGCGTTTTTCATCGGCGATAAACTCGCGGCTTCGGTAGATTTGGACTCTTTGCGTTGCTCAGATAACGATTTTATTGTGATGGTTGGCATCGATTCCATTTTCAGTTGGGTGGACGCCGCAGATTTTCGCAAAAGCTCCCGCACCGATATTTTCCGCTTCTGCACCTTTTTAACGGATTGGGCGCACGAAGTCTCCGACGTGGTTGATATCTCTTCGCTCGCAATTTTCGGACCAGCGGCCAGTTCGTGTTCGGTTTTTAAGAACGAGCAGATCGATCGGACGCCTTTCTCCAAGACGCGTTTCGTGGGGTATCGTATCGGGTTGTTGGAAAGTTGAAGCACTTGCAGGTTCGGCACCAATCCCAGTTCGTTGGGCAGCGTTTCGATTTCGTTGTTCTCCAGCAGTAGATATTCGAGATACGCGTGGTGCGCGATGCCCGGTGGCACTTCTCTCAGTTTGTTGTTTCTTACGTCGAGCCAGTTTAGCTTGGCGAGTTTTTGGAATATGTCGCCGGGTAGGTGTTCTATTTGGTTGCCTTCTAGGTACAGCATCTGTAGGTTCGTCATGTCGAGGACGCGCATGGGCACCACGCGCAGGTTTTTTTGGGAATGGTCGCAAATTATGTCGATTTTTGACGCCATTTTTTTGGTGGTGGAAAGGCGAAGGTGAATTTGAAACTGTCAGGAACTGTCAAAATGATTGAATGCGTTGGACAGGTTAGAATTTGGTTAGTTTTTACGATCAATATTTTGAAGTTTTTTAAATCAATCTGTGGCCCAGTACCAACACTTTTGGATGATTTGGGTTTGGTCGTCATCGACTAGAGGCAAGAGCGGCATTTTAACGAACAGCACTAAAAACATTGGAGATGATTTTTGGAAAAAAAATCCCAACTTAATCTGCTAACAATATTTCAAACCTCCACGAGTTATGAACCAACTTCTTAGACAACGAAAGCTACAATGAACCAACTCATGAAGAAATTAATTGGGAAGTAAGTAGCAAAATCATGGCATACAATTTTTTTATAAAGTTGTGAATGCATTTCAAATGCCAGCATAGATTGAAAAAAAATGCAATGGAGCAAATTGAAATAGAATAAAAATACAACCAAGCAAATGGACAAAAATTGTCATGTTAGGTGATAAGAAGGTCGTACTGGCCACTTCCGGTGGAGGTTATTGACAAAAAGTAATTAGAAATTTATTAGAAATACGCCACACGACACAAAATGAAGATTGAAAACAAAAAATAAGCTGCTGAAAATCAACGGCAAAAGAATAAAAGTTTCTCATCACGTGGAAATGTTTGACGCCTATATGTCGCTAATACCTCACATACACAAGGAGCATAATAAATATATTTCTCCGAGTTAAATTACGAAAGGTCGTTTAAATTTAATCGTTCACGTACCGCGATAAGAACCACTACATTTTACCACTTGATTCATAAATAACTATTTTATAAACACCTTTGTCGAAAAGTTTAAACGAACTTTTACAGCATATTAATTTTGAGAATATACAGTTTTTTTTTGCAATATATTATGCCATATGCGAGCTCGTTATGGTAATTAATTTTTTATCTTGTTTACAAAATCTTATTAAAACACATGGTAGTCAATGGTAGACAAAAATCACTACATTTCAGCACTTGATTTATAAATAGCTATTGAAAAATGGTTTTCATCAATTTTACAATATTTCGTGGATATAACTCTGAACTCTGAACCATGGGAAAACACCACGTGGACCACCTGGGACTTTTTTTTTTGATAAGAAATTGTTGGCTGAACGCTTACAATATTGTGTGGTTACCATGGCAACGTGGCAATGCACAGTCCACTGTTTATGTGCTGTCAAAGGCAAAAGTCTTTGGAACTGATCAAGACAGTTATGATTAGATCATTGCTTTTAAACCACGACAAAACCAAAACGGATACTGGAAACAAGGGTAGGATCGAGGAGAAGAAACACGATCTAGAAAAATATGTGCAGCGGTAGATTTAGTTAGAAACAAATGCTGTGTCTGATAACAAAGTGTTATTATGTGGTTTTAAAACGAATTTCTGACATAAGTTATAAATAATTGGTGTACAATTATGGAGAGGAAAATGCACAACAATAGATTGGAATGTACAGGACACCCTTATCTCTAAACCATATTTAACGTAAAAATTTTAAATTTAAGCACAAAGTTGGTGCCTTGAATCTTAGAAAAGTTATAAACGGACCTCAAGACAAGTCATTTGATAAAATAAATATAAATGGAGAGAATTCAACTCGCGTATTGTTGTTTTAACGTCACTTGGGCAAAAATGTGACTTGATCTGGTGTTTGATTCAATGGCACTGGAAGGAATGGGTTTCCACTTGCTCTGTCCAAGGCCTCAGGGTGAAATTAGTGTAATCGCGGTGGCATCCACCGCAGGTTCTTCGTAATCAACAGAACGATCTTAGAACTTCTTACAACTCCTTAGAACAATCTGGCCTTGTAACTTGTAACTTTCTTTACTATCCAGCAATGTACTACAAAGATGCCTCGCAGACTTAGTCCTTCATGGGTGGATGCAAAACGACTTGAAAAATTATTGTGCTAATATTTATTTTGATGTTTGTTTTGCCATCTTGATTGGAGGAGGATACTTGCCAACTGCAAGCCTCATTAGGATCAATGCTAACAGAGAGGGCATTTGCATATGATTTATTTCCCTGCACCAGCAGTTTTAATGCATGGCTTCCTAACGCATTTTTTAAATGCGATCCTTCCACTCGAAGGAAACTGTCCCAATGTCCTAAATAACGTTACAAAGAATCGAATTTTTACCTTAGAAACGGGACGAGTTCGAAATTCCAATATCACGTTTCACTAACTCGAGTTCCGAAACGCCTGAAGATAGATATGCCCCGTCGATTCGATTCCTTTACCAAATTTCATTCTCGATAACTTTGTTTATATAATTTTTCTCACATGAGCGACGGTTTTAGCTGCATATCCACTTTTGTGCATATACGAAAATGTAAACATTTACAAAACTTAGCCAAAATTGCCACAAGTACAAGAAATTCTGTTAAAAGTGGTCGAAAACTCCACTGTGTTTTTGAAGAAAATTGTTCTTGTGGTGAATAATTTCCTTCGAAAACATTGCGGAGCTTTTGACCTCTTTTGATACAATTTGGATCTGAACCCAACTCAACTAAAACTAACCCAACCCAACCCAATCCAACCTAACCCAACCCAACCCAACCCAACCCAACCCAACCCAACCCAACCCAACCCAACCCAACCCAACCCAACCCAACCCAACCCAACCCAACCCAACCCAACCGAAACCAACTCAACTTTGCCCAACTCAAGCACCAATAATATAATATTCATGTATAATGGATATTTGTAATCAATTCAAATTTAGTAAAAAATTCTCGTGGTTTTTCTTCACTTTTTCCATAGTAACTTTGCATCTGAGATCATGCCCAGATACTTTGCTTCATTGGCAGGTGGAATTGTTTGCTGGTTGGTTATCGCTGATAGATGAATTTTGCAATATATTAGACTAATATTATTAATCAGATTAATTGATTATTTTTATAAATTTTAGTTGTTGACCTATTATGTATGTATTACCAAAAAATCTTATTCTTGTATCGAATAATTCATGTCAATCTATAAAGTGCTGCTGTTTCATAAATAAATAATGTAAATTTTATACTAATAGTCTTTGTTGCAGGCTGATAATTTTAGGTTAGAAAGCGAGGTCTTGTTTTTGTCGTATTATTTGATAAAATAAAATAAATATTTTCCTGCAACAGTCTCCAATTTACTTTTGCACTTTCTTATGTCAACAACTGGCACAATAATTGTTCATTTTACATTTTCTTATGCGGGCGTCGTAAATCTTAGTTTAAAAATTTCTGCGTTATTATATCAAGATCGACGATCGAATTTACAATTATTTAAATTTATTATCAAATTATTTACATTTTCGTAAATTTAATTGCTGTTTAATATCACAAACGCGCGAATACAAATATAAGTAACTAATCTATGTCCATAACTAGGCAAAATAATTGTTCGTTTTGATCTAAGTTACAAATAGTGGAAACTTATGGACTAAAATAAAACATTATTCAATGTAGGGAGTTCGGATGTAGAACTGACCTTAATTTTGCTACAGCCTTCGGACGAACTTTTAGGATAACGACTGATCTGGAACCATTTAGTGAAATCGACGATCGAACAACTTCAAAAAATCGCGCTTCGTTTCCAACGAAGATTGATCGCGTCGTTTCACGCCCGCTTCCCGTTCTGGAATTCCGCGTTTTTAATTATTAATTTATTCGCGGTTGCCACACGCGCTCGCGGGTCGTTGCCTCACTTTACGCCTTTAATTGCATTCGAAATTTAAAAAAGGCCCACGCGCCCCTGTGCACGATACACGTTAATGAATCCCACACGCGAACCGAATTCTTTCCGCGCGCGGAACTGGCACACGAAAAATCGCCGGCCGCGTGTACCTGCTGTTTATCGTTACACTTTCGTTGCGAGCTAACTTATTAATGCGTTCGCCTAACCGATAAAATTCGCCTTCCAATTTCTTCCCACGCCTATCGCGGTCCGGCGCGTTTTTCCGCGGCGAGGACAGCGTCGGACTCGGAACCTGCGACCGTGTCAATGTCGTCGTCGTAAAATTTTATTTGTCGTTCCTGCACAATCACCTACGTGAAAAATAATAAGTGCAAAATAAATTTGTAAAATTGAAATGCTATCTGAAGGCGGCACTGAAAAAATCCTCGATTTTTTATTAAAACTATTGTTGGAATAACAGATTTTGAGACGTCCTTAGTCCGATGCTGCCGTTCGGTCAAACTCTGCGCGTTTTGTCCGGCATTGATTTCAAAAGTAAAAGGCGACTTCTCTGGAAAGATACGCGCCGTCAGAGATACGAAATTGATACGCGTTTGTTTTTCCCGAAGGCAACGGCGTAAATAATACCGAGTCGGATTTTTATCGCCGGGCGTCCGTATTTGGTCATTGGTTTTAATGGAAATGCGCATATTTGTGCTTTTGCGTTTCAGCGTCGGGGAACTGCGCCCCCGGCGGAGTTGCGAACGAGGAACGGTCTCACGCAAAAAAAAGTCGGCAAGAATTAAATTGGAAAAAGTTGGGCTTGAGAAAGCGATAAGTTGCGCAAAACGAGGAAACGTGTAATCGATTTTTTTTTGGCGGAGAGGCGATTTCTCCCCATTTTCGAAACAATGGGCTTCGTGGTTTGGAAGTCGGGAGTCTAAATGCGAAATGTACTGCACGGTTAATCTAGTTCCGCAAAACAATTATTTTCCGGGCAATTTTGGGTCAAAACAATCTTTTCATCACCAATTTACCTCGCAATAATAAAAATAGTAGAAAAATACTAAATTTTATAAGCTGCATGTTTTAGAACCTGTAAAATTCTTAATAAAATAACGGCTACTATTAAAAAAATTAAATTTTATTTGCATTTCTATCAATTACTAATTAAGTAAAAAGTTTTTCAAAATGACATTCATTGAAAATGCCTTTTAAAATTTGAACTAAATTGTCTGCTAATTATTGTTAGATTACTTAGCTAGATGGGGGGGGGGGTACTTAAATTTTTGATTCATTTTCTTACTTTATTATTATTATTTTATTTTATATTGTTTTTTATTATATTCATTAAGAAAATTTTAAGAGTCATCCAAAATTCGTAAAATATTTAGAAAACGCCGAGGTTGCGAATATGAATTCGTCCCATTTCTAAACTTTAATAGATAGATATATGTCGTCGATGGGTTGGCGTGAGGCAATTTTCTTTTAGTTTATTTATGAACATTATTCTCATATCTCGTACAGTGTGGGTTGCGTTGGGTTGGGTTGGGTTGGGTTCGTAAAATATTTAGAAAACGCCGAGGTTGCGAATATGAATTCGTCCCATTTCTAAACTTTAATAGATAGATATACGTCGTCGAGGAGTTGGCGTGAGGCAATTTTCTTTTCTTTATATATGAACACTATTGACACATCTCGTACAGTTTGGGAGGCGTCGTCGCGACGCGCACATTCTGAGAAAAGATGTCAGAGTTTCAAGGCTTGCCATTTCTAAACTTTTATAGATAGACATCTACTGTAGGATTCAATTCATTTATGTCCAATTTTGCTGCATTTCGTCTTGTTTGTGCAATGTATCGTTCAGCCCGCAAAGGTGTGAGTTAACAACGACTCGTTTGGCAAGTTTCATGACCTTCGCGTTCAAATGTGTGCCTGGCGGCGGCTTAGCATTATTCTAAATGCTGTCAAACCGCTCGACATATGAAACAATTAAATAACGAAATAAAAACAACTGACTACGTTTTTACCACAAACAAATAAACAGTTGATTACCACAAAGTTGTAGAGAATTAAATTGTCGGGCTCAGAACGAAAAAGGCGTCCAAATTTACAAAATATTTCTAATGTTCTCGCGTACTGTAGAGTTGCGAGTTTGAAAGCGCCCACCTCTAAACTGACTACGTAACCTTGTCGTATTCGGTACAGTTCGTGCAGGGTATCGAACGAAATGCGGCGGTGCGCTTCTTGGGTTTAGTTGGCGCTTCGAAAAAGCGTATCGTCGGGTTTGTTTTTTTATGGGTCGATGGGTAGGGATATGTTATCGAATTATGTAGGAGATTTTGAAATTTTTGAATTGGGTTCAATTCCATTTTTGTTCGAAGCGAATCTGGTAGCAGCTTTTCCCGATTAAAAAAAAAGTAAAATCAATTTTGGGTTTAATGGTAATATTAAAGTAAAATGGTCGTTGAATTTATGTTTTTAACTGCGAGTAAAATTTATCAGAGTTACTTTGCATGTACTAATTATATCTTGAAATGTACAATACACTGCATTCGAATCAAACCCAACCCAACCCAACCCAACGAAACCCAACCCAACATAATCATCAAATCACAATAACTATGATTCAATGCGATTACGAAGAATTGTGTTCATGATCCTGCTGACATTGATTAAACTTTTGCTAGAATATCGAAATAATATTACGTTAAGTAGAGGGAAACCCAATCTAACATAATTTTTTTGTGATTTTAATTTTAGGTTAAATTCCTCCATTTGTTTAACGAACATCAACTTTATTTTCTTTTTTATTTACACTATCACATTGGGATATACAAGGATTAGTGCTGGATTTCTTAAATTTTATTTCTATAACATTGAGTTGGGTTGGGTTATAATGTTGTCTTCAAATCAAACCCAACGCAACGCAATTCAACCCAACCCATCCATCACAATCAGAATTATAAATTGTGCTGGATTTTTTAAATTTATTGGATCGATGAAGGCAATAAAAGCAATATTAAAATAATCTTAGATTTTATGGGAAACCCAATTCAATGTGACATTAGATTCACAACTCGCGTTCGAGCTTAAATGATTGGAGTTAAAAATTATACTGGTTTTGTAAATTTTAATAACAATTGCGTTGGATTGTGTCAGAACTTAACCCAACGTTAAAATTTGCAACGTGACATTTATATTATTATTTTATATTATTTATTGTAAGTAGCATAATAACATTATATTTATTAAAACTAATAATAGACGATGTATGTATGTCAAGTTTCATTTGTTGCTACAACTTTTTTTTAATTGAGAACATTTGATTAAAACAAACCTAATCCAGCTGAACTAAACCCAACGCAACGTAATATTCGAAGCACAAAGACAAGTGTTGATAGAATAAAAAATTAATTGATTTGATTTTTACATATAATTTATTATTGTGTTGGGCTGCAGGCGACCAAACAATTATAGAACTCAATTTCAATAATCAATCAAAACTCTAAAAAAATCTAAAAATGCAATAAAAATATTTTCATTTATTTCAACTGATTAATTTTGGACGATTTTTTCCAAACAAGAAATAAATTTTCATGCTTAAGCTATTGAATTTCTGAATTTTTCTATTGCAAAATTCGTCTTCAGATCTTTAACCTGTAATATTGGACTTGTTTGGATTTGGTTGGGTTGGATTGTCGAAAAAAAAAACTATATTCGATAGGAACTTGCTTTTTAGTATAATATGAGAACCTTTATTTTAATAAGTTTCAGTGTTTATTTTCATATGTTTGCCTATTTTCAAAATCGAGTCATTTTTTACAATTTTTATATCAGAGAATTAATACCAACAAAAGTTTTTTTTTTATAATTTTTGTGAATTTTGTAAAATTGACTCATTCTTCGCATTAGGTTGGGTGTGAATTTGAATGTCACGAAAAACGCAATTTCCTTAAATTGCAAAAAGACCCAAAGACCCAATACGATTTTGGAGGAGTCTCTGTAGATTTCAATAACAAATTTCTGTACCTATTGTAAATGTTTAGACCAGGTTTCCACTTTCAATCCCAATTCACTTGCACATACACTCATTTTTTAATGCATCAGAAATTCTCGGTAACAACAATCGAGGTTTACTTATTGCAAAGCAATGAGTTAAAAACGACATATACTTGAAAAACGATGTTTAGACTTTTCTTAATCTCGTCATCTTCTTATTCCATATCGACTAATTGCGTGTAATTTTTTGAATTAACAAGAACTACAAACATAAAAATTTTATAATGAACTGAACAAAAGGTCTGGGTACAGCTTTCGGCAGATTTCATATAAAAATCTTTATGAACATGTGAACTGTCTAACTGTAATATTTTCTTTTTACTCGCACAAATGTCGTAACTAAGTAAACTCAAAGGAAATATAAATTCCATTAACTAGAGACTTTAAAGATTATATTAATAAAGGTTATATTTTTTGTGAGAAAGACCTCTGGAAATAAGCAATTTTCAACCATCACAAAAATTGACATTTCCTTTTGTCATGTTTGACCTTTGTCATCAATCCAACCCAACACAACACAATACAACCCAAATGAGCTCAACCCAACCCAACATTCTAAAAGTTAAGAAAATCGAAAATCATTGAAACGGCCAAAAAATGAAAATTGCAAAATGTGCTGCCAAGCTGCCGAAATTATACAACCGAACCCAATTCCACCCAACAGAACACAACACAACTCAAACGAACTCAACCCAACCCAACAATCTAAATGTCAAATGGTACCAATTGAAGCCGGAAAACCAGCAAATGGTACCAATTGAAGCTGGAAAAATTAACTTTAACAAATTACCAAAGCTGTCTCTTTTAGGGGTTGCTAAACTGCATTGCTAAATATTTGTCTCACAAACTGTTGACCAATAATATTGGGTTCAGTTACATTGGCTTGGGTTGGCAGAGAAAATTAAGAAGAAGATTCCCATGCAGACGAAATTATAAGTAGAAAATATCCAAAGTTAGGATACAAATTGCCAGAAAATTGAAATTGGAAGGAGTTAACCCCATGAAAATTTTCGGAAGACCATTGTCAAATTCCGTTGGTGTACGACACCGCTTTCATTATTTCCATAAACTATCCAATATCTATAATAGTTTTTGCGTTATCAGAAGTTATCACTTCTGTTATTTTATTGGACGAGACATATGAGAAGACAAAAAAGTTTAATTAAAAAATAAAATAATTTAAAGGTAGTTGTTTTAATTCGGTGATCGTTTTGAGATTAAAAAAAATGATTGTATTTCAATATAATATTAAACGATTCAAATGAATGAATGGGACTGTACACCTCTGGTTTCATTGCAATTATATATACAGATCTAGAAACCTATGGCCGGTATATCCATTGGGCCACGTATTGCACTTCCCACGACAAATATGAAAATTATGCGGGCATTTTTCAAACCGTTGTCAACCGATAGCAGCCCTAATGAGTGTGTGAATTAACCGCAAAGTCGTTAGAGATTGCGCGATGCGGGGATCTCCTTAATTTCCCATTTATTCCATCCGACACAGACATATGCTGTCGATATGTTTACATTACGGGCCTTATCGCGTACGCGTTCGCTTATGCAAATCGACCGAATGGATGTCACTCCATAACAACAAGTGTTTATCTATGCCAGCGCAAATGGGATGTGGGCAGCGGCCACTACACCTATGGGCGCATACCGACAATTCCGCGGCCGGCGATAAATCATGCGGGCCGCGGAACCGATAGATTTTATCCGACAAACGACCCAGATAAGTGAATTTTGACAGGTGAATTGTTCGTCCGGTGCGCGAGTCGTCCGCGTCCTCCGCCGAGCCGCCACACACATGGCGGCGAGCCGGGCTGAATCATCATCATCATCGTTCCGACTAAAGAAGTCGTTTAGTTTAATAATAGTAATTTGTTACACTTACCGGTGTTGGCCGGGGAATAAACGACGAACGAACGAGGCGCGGGATTTTCATTTTTGCGCTCGTCACCGCGACTCCCGGATTCGCTTGCTTCAATCGCGCTAGTTTTTCCAACTCTGATAATTACGCCATTTCCGCCTACGCGTTTAAATTTCGCTTTTGTAATTTTCGTTTTTGCAAGTCACGCACTGTCTTGAGACCACAAGAAGAGCGATGGCATAAACATACACATACAACATAAACCAGCAGGGTTGCAAATAGACCCAACAGGAATTTTGACAAGCCTCTGGATATTTCCCACCTATCGTAAATTTTTAAACCCCTTCCAATCTCAATTCATTTGCATATATATTTCTAGTTCCAGAAATTTTAGGAATCATATTTTTCAGTAACAACAATCGAAGTTTTGTTATTGTAAAGCAATGAGTTAAAAACGATATATAATTTTAATTTTTTTTCAATCTCGCCATTTTTATTCCATACCAACTAAAACTTACTATTCTTTTTTGAACTTTTTTATTTTAAGGGAAATATTTGCCTCGATGACAAATCGACAATTTTCTGTAAAATATTGGCACCTGGAGAGATTGCAGCTAAAATACGTCTCTTGTAAATTTCTTACACACTCTACGTCCATTAATTTCCCTTTGCTCTTGCCACGAATTTTGTGTGATTTTCGATTCCGGTTCGCCTCGTATGGCGTTTTCAGATTTCCGGGTGAAAATTTACAGTCGGAGAGACGTCGGTCGGCCGACCGGTCGTGAGCCCCCTCAGCTACGTTGTTCAGGTCACCTTTTCAATTCTCGTCTTACGTGCAGTGCGATTTGCTCTACTTTGTCACTTTTTCATATTAACCCAATTTGTTATGCATCGAGAATGAACGTATAATGCAAAGTGCGCGCGGGCAGATCGTTCTCTAGGATACCGCGGCGCGGCGTTGTGCAAGCGCCCGCGTTGTGTAATTTAACTGGCGCGATTATCTCCGCGACGGCGTAAAGGCAAACACGAAATTAAAAGTCGGAGTTTATGGTGTAGCCGCCGTCTTTGTCGGATTCGAATGTTTAATGTTTGTGATTATTTTAAAAAATAAAAAAATTACGATTTTTGGAGTTCGTTGATTTTAAAATCTGTGCTTGTGATCTCCATTTGTAATGTAATGTAATTAAAATAAAATAAACTGCCCTAAGATTTTTTTATTACAACTATCAAGGTGGATGAATGTGAATACGCATATTTCGGTATTGCCTTTCCGTATTGATTACGGATCAAGAAAACACATCGAATCACAATGATTGTCAAGTTTGACTCCTTTCACGATTATTTATTTCATTTCAACTTTTACATTTTCGTTTTATGACTACTTTTTGTAATATTTTTTTGTTTGTTTATAATTTTGGTCGATTTCATGCGAACTTTTTAAGATTTTACAATTTTTATAATTGTGGCGTACTTCAAGCGTACACGTATATGGATGGCATTCAACAGTATTTTTTTTTTTTCGACAACTCGTACAGTTTCCGAAAGAAAGAGTTATAGAAGTTAACCACAACTTCCGGCTGAGTTGGAAAATTTTCATCATAAGAAAGCAAAAATACATCGAATAATTCGTTGCTTCTTATTAAATCTGGGCGTAAAATTAACACGTGGGATCATAAATCTTTAATTCTATTGTACGAACCAGACGATAGTTCCAAATTTAAGTAACTGTCTGTCGAAAAAAGCTACTAATCTTTTAGACGCAGACGACTTCAGGTCCCAACATACCGACAGAGAGAACTGCAAAGTGGTAGTTTGACTAAAAAAATATATTTCGTCTAGTACATACCTGTCAACCCTGTTCCGGGATCTCAATTCCAAAACAATATCAGTGCATAATTCATAGAAAATTAAAAAAAATGGCCACTTTTGAAGAAACGTATTTGTATCAACGCAGAGATTGATTTTCAAAGAGAATTCAAATTTCTAGAAGAGTTGAGTTGGGTTGGGTTGGGTTGGGTTGGGTTGGGTTGTCTTACTTTGTGTGAGTGTATTAGACTGCTCTGACCGGCTAAGTCGGTACTGTCGAAACTTGTACGAGTTTAGTTTTTACCAAAATAAGGTTCAATTATTACAAATTTAGATAAATTTTTTGTTACATTTTACTGTTTAAAAGACCAACTTCAGTTAATTATGCCATATGGGACCTGCTACGCAGAAATCTGCTCTGAGAGGCTAACTTGGTACTGTCGATACTTGTAACTAACCATTCATTAATTCAGTCACTAATAGTTGATTTATTTCCAAATATATTCTTCTTTTATTCCCTTTAACTTTAACTTTATTTTTTCTTAGTTTTTCAAGATTTGCGTCAATTACTGGAATTCATTTCAACTACTTGGGTTGGGTTGGGTTATAACCAAATCGGTTTTCTACTTATTTTGTTATTATTTCAGTTCGGTTGGTACCAAACCAAACTCGACCAAATACACGTTAGTTCAACTCAAATAAAAATCTTTTTTTATATTTTTGTATCCTGTACAACTTAGTTTCATTTTCTAATAGTTACTTTTCAACTTTTTCTTTATCCTTGAGGTTTGTATCAACTTCTTGCATTCATTTAAACTCGTGGTTTTTAAATAAAATAATCAACTGCTTTATGAAATTATGAAATTTTTGACTCGATTTTTCGTTATTGTTTCAATTGGATTTCTACCCAATTTTCAACCTAACCCAAATTGACTCAACCCAATCGAATCCAACTTAACATAACTCGACCCAACCTAATAGTTTTCAGTTGCAATACCTGCGTTATTTTTTCAATTAGGGTTGGGTTGGGTTGGGTTGGGTTGGGTTGGGTTGGGTTGGGTTGGGTTGGGTTGGGTTGGGTTGGGTTGAGTTGGGTTCCATCCAATTTTCCACCTAAACAAACTAAAGTAACAAAACCGAATCAAACTTAACGTGAATTGAGCCAACCGAATCATTTTCAACTACAACTCCTGCAGAATTTGTTTTCGTATTTTTTCATCCGTTACAGCTTCTTTTCATTCCTTTAACATTGGATTTCTTCATCGATTTTCCCCGTTTATGTCAACAACCCGGACACATATCAAGCGAGTTCAATTTTCATTTTTATAATAAAGTAAGTCAACTCCTGGAATTCATTTCAACTCCTAACGTTTTCATAAGGAAATAGGTTTTCTACTCAACTTGCTATTATTTCAGTTGGGTCGTTGTCAAACCAAACTCAACCGAATACAACTGCACGCAAATCAAGTAAGTGGAATTGTGGATTTTTTTGTATATTTCTATATCCTGCGCAAACTTTCATTTTCTAGCAGACAATTTCCAATTTCTTTTTTAATTTTAGTGCTCTTATGATATTGTTGACTCGACTTCGACTCTGTTATTTCAATTGGATTTGTACCCGATTTTTAACCTAACCCAACCCAAACCGAATCCAACTTAACTTAACTCGACCCAACCTGATCGTTTATTCAAATTCCAGGACTCATTTCAACTGCAGTCAGTTCACTTTTTTTTATAAGAAAAGAATATGTCAATTCAACGTCCATGTGAAGTTAGTTTTTTACTCAATTTGCTGATTGCATTTCAATTGTATTGCTACCAAACCGATCTCAACCAAATACAACTTAATTCCGATGACAAGTTAATTTACCTCAACCGAATTTCTTGGTCAAAGCAGGCCTCTGTAACTGCATAATAGCCGAGTGTGGGGTATTGACGTCTAGATGACGTCAATATACTCGCTCACACTTTTCGCACAAAAAACTTACGCAATTTACGTGTTGATTATTTAGATCGTGTAATAAAAAAGAACAACCAAGAAGGAGGTAACGCGCTTTTGTTGGACAGACTGTACGGCGGTGTCTTTAAAAAATCTGTCGGTTGATAACATCAGCTGTTAAGCAACGGCAATTTTTAACGTTCCATTGCCACACATGCCACGAGCGCCCAGAACCCATTTGATTTCTTTCGTCGAAAAGTGGGGCTGAATTTGCATCGAGATACGTCGACGATTATACGCCTCCGGAGTCGGAACGCGGCGCGCCGTTCCCTCTTATCCATCGAATTTAGCCTCAACCTATCATAAAGTCCCACCTGTTCGGCTCCTCGCGCCTCGCGAATGTCACACGTTTTGCGCAATCCCCGTAGTAACGAGGCGAGAAAAACGCGCTCCATTCATTAACTCACGCGTTCGTTCATTGACAGTAGCGAAAGTGTTTGGTACGGCGCGCGGCGGCGGCCTACCGGATGCCCGTGCGTTATAATTTAAGCGCATTAAGCCGTCGCGGCCGGTGTCGGTGGGCAGCCGCGCTATTCGAACGTCGCGTACCTCGCTCCGGCAATTCACGTTGGCGTCGCCTGCATATTTCTTGCGTAATTTTTACGTTTCGGTCTTTTCTCTCGCTCGCCGGACTTTTTCGATTTGTATGTATCGGGGACACCGTCGACACTGTGCAGGTTGCCAGGTTTCGATTGTGCGTTACGGTCGTTCTTAATTCGACCGGCAAGAGCCGACAGACAACGTGATTTAATTCCTGCTAATTTACTTGCAAATACAAGCGACCACAAAAGACGCAGCAATTAGACTGTGGAATTAATGCAAGAATGGCCGCGTTTGTTAAATTACACAAAAAAATTCCACTTACTATTTTTTACCGAATCAAAATTCAGTCAAAGTCAATCCGATTCTAAGTATTGAAGCAATCAAATGAAGTATTAAAAAGTTTTATTTCAACAACTTAATTTTTCAATTGTCAGATTCTTGTTGACGATTGTACATCAAATGTTTGAGATTGCATCGTTTAACTAAAATATATTTTCTTCGGGACTTTTGATTTTGGACACATCGACCGCCATCAACCAATTAAACTCGCGCATTTTTCCCCACACATCCTGCACAAATCAGACCACCAGCTCCCTCTCACAACGGACGCAATTATCAAACCCAATTGAATCCCGAACGTCGATCATTTGCATACTTGCGATCGTTAAGTGCCTCTTTCGCGACGGATGATTGATAAACCGACAGTTCTCTTTTCATCCGCTCACGTAATTGGGCAACAATAAATCGTGCCAATTAACATTCCCCGTTTGTTGCCATTTTCATCGCGGCCTTCGATCTCGATTTCGCGATCTTTATAAAGAAATTATTTCCCATTAAGTCGACTTTCTTTCGCCGACCGTTCAGACGAAGAGATAAAAATTTATTTTATCGTTTTTGAAAAGTGCATCGATCGCCATATACGAGCCGTCGGCGATTTGCATTAAGAAACGAGCCCGACGAAAATCGAAAATGACCATATAGGAGGACGGAGACGGTTCGGAACGTTCGCTGCTGCGCTAGAAAAACGGCGGCGACGCCGGCGAGGTGACAGTTGGCGAGAAAAGTGGGCTTTTACCTAATGATCGGGAAATGTGAATGACGATTGGCTGTTTTACGACCGCGGTGTATTTGGGACGACGGCGACGTAGCCTAAATTTATTGACGTTGAAGTGTGAGTTATCAGGAAATGTGGTTTGAAATCGATGTTGTAAACGGTGGATGTTCGATATAAACGACAAATGAAATTGAATCAAACTGGTCGACGTAGCCCTGGATACAGAAAATCGATAAACTAAGTCAACGATAATGCAATTAAATGCAATTAAACCAATGAAAGGGAAACGCAACAGTGCTATAAAATAAGAAAAACGAAACTCAAAAAAAGTTAACGAACTATTAGGTAATTAAATGAAAGAATATTAAATGTAAAAATAAATTAAAAGAAGTTGGAAACAACAAAAAAAATTCTAAGAGATTAGATTTTTCAGTTCATATCATTGCTGTTGCTTTTATTTTGGTTGTGTTGAGTTGGGTTTGGTGCGAAATAACTTGTGTGACACCAATTTAGTTTTTTAATTATTTATATCAAGTACGAGTCGGATATCTCACATCATAAGTAGGTGATGCCAATTTGACATAATTTTCCATAAATCACCATTTGGAATTGGCTCAAGAACTTCTATTCAATAACTCATGGTTCATTTTATTTTTTTGGGGCTAATTTGAAATTTCTGGCGAAAACACAGCTTCGTTTCACTCTTTCATGATTTCACATTCTTATTCATCTGCAACCACTCCTAAGTATAAAATTATGACGAATTACAGGTGTCAAAGAAGAAACGCAGTTGAACAAGGAAGTAAATATGAGCTTCGTCCAAAATTTTCATTTTCGTTCAATTGTATCAGGTTGATAATTTATGAAGACCATTCTAGGATATGGGAAGAATTTGAGAATAGAGAAAATTTCTCAACCGTACCCAACTCAATAACATTTATCGCAATCAAATATAAGGACATTGACAACCCAACCCAACCCAACCCAACCCAACCCAACCCAATTAAAGGCACCCAAATTTAAAGCTGAGCTTTTATCCTAACCCGTACAATATTGTTATTTAATATATCATTCAATTTTTTTGTGTTTTAAAAAACTTAGCTTAAATATATTTATAAATCGTTTTTGAGGAATAAACACAATTTTAGCTGAAATGTTCGTTCGTTCAACTTATATAGGGACATCGGTGTAGTGGTACAAATCGCAGGCTAGTTCTTAAGGTTGCGGGTTCAAACCAGAAAGGGGCAGAAGTTTTATTTCAGAGACAAAGTCGAAAAACCTTTAATTTCGACTTTGATTAGGTTTTCGTGCACGTTTACGTTAATGATAAGTGTCACCAACGTTCCTCCGCTTCTTCGTACAAAGACCTATATAACCACAACGGACCATCTATAGACAAGTTGTACGACAACAAATCAACATCGACCGTCTTTTCGACGTCCACCAATACGAAGTCGAAACTTTTTTCGATATTTTCGACGGTTATTTCTTCCATGGCGTCGTTGATCTCGTCTTCGATGAATTGACGTATTAACGATTTCAACCTCTTTCACGTTTGCTATTTTACCGTCACCCACGGGTTTATCTTCGACGGGCGAACGTCGAAGCCCAACCCAACCCAACCCAACCTCACCACGTTTCCTTTTCGATTCTTTCTTCGACGTGATTTTAACCAAA
Organism: Geotrupes spiniger; assembly: GCA_959613385.1. Taxonomy (NCBI): domain Eukaryota; kingdom Metazoa; phylum Arthropoda; class Insecta; order Coleoptera; family Geotrupidae; genus Geotrupes; species Geotrupes spiniger. The sequence continues at coordinate 40,108,151 of OY390736.1, read as the reverse complement.
ACGTTAGAAAATTACTCAACGTAATTTTCTTCTTTTCGTCCTCCTTCTTCTCTTTGCTTTTAGATTTTTTGTCGGTGGCTTCAGTTTCTGATGTTAAGACATCGGGAGGCGATTCAACGACCAAAAGTTTCGATTTAGTTTCTTCGATCGCGTCGGGCGTTTCTTCTTCTTGCTTCTTTTTATTCTTTTTTTTTTTCATCGAAAAAGAAGCCTTCTTTTTCGTGCCCTTGCGCCGCGGTAGTTTCCAGCGCAATGGATCGTTCGCTATCCAAGAAGGTGGTCATGTCGACCTTCTCCTTCACCGGTGTTTTCACCTCAGGAATTTTCACGACATCGCTCGTCAACTGCCGTTGAATTTAAAGACTCGTTTAGATCAGATTCCGCGTTTTTCTCGGCCTTGTGCTTCTTTTCTTTGAGTTTTTCTTCTCCTTCTTCGTTTCTTCGGTCAGATCCGGTCTCATGTCGCATTGCCAATTCCGTTGGATTTTTCGGCCGGTTTCTTTGTTGTTTTCTTTGCGTTTCTTCGCCGATTTGCTTTCGATTTCTTCCACCGGATCTTCACGTATAGTCTCTTCATGTTGTGTCTTTGATTTTAACGCCGCGTCTTCGTCTTTGAATTCGACTGGCGTCGATTCAATTTGCGCGGAAGTTTCAGGTTCAGGCGATTTTGACCCCACAACATTCGCCCAAGTCTTCCGCGAAGACTTTTGCTCATCCACTGATTGGACTTTTGTTTCTGTTAAATCTTCAGTTCAATTTTCATCTTCAGTTTGAATTGGTTCAAGAATTATTGGTTCAGTTATAAGTTGCGTCTCAATGGATATTAGAGTTGCTTACGTCAATGCATAAACACCTATTCGTTGAACATCGTCCTCGATGCATAACTGCTTATCACCTACAATATTATTTTAATATCTTAATCTCTACGACTGTTTTATACGTATCATTTCCTTCATAAAGCTCGCAAAACAAACCAAACCAATCCAACTTACCCCAACTCAATCCAATCGAACTGAGCTCAGCTCAGCCCAAGCCAATGAAACCCAACCCACCACAACCCCATAACCTGATTGTTAACCTAGTTGTCCTACGTCTCCCATCGGTGCTGCTTATCTTATTCTATTTGATAAATTCTTCCAATTCCAACTCATCCCAAGACAACCCAACCCAACTCAGCTTAGCTCACCCCAACCCAACCCAACCGCATAATTTGATTGTTAGCCTAGTTGTCCTACATCGCCCATCGATGCCATTTGCCTTCGTCAACGTGATCAATTCTTCCAAATCCAACCCAAGACAACCAGTCACAGCAAAACCCAGCATGTTTCCTCGCTTACTATAAAATCGTCCCAAATCCATTCTTGTTACAGCCTCCATATCTCGTCGCAGTGCGTGTTATTTTCTCACCTTGGCACATCTGCAATATTCTTTCGAGTCCCCACAATCGGCACAGTAAATTTTGCACAATAGCAATCGGTTTCGATTTGAAAACAATGCAACCCTAAAAAAATATTTACGCAAGCCCGAGCCATTTGTTTATTTCGTTCGATACGAATTGAATTTTTAATTCAATTCGTGACGACATATGTCTATTTGTAATACATTAAAATTGTCAAGGGTTCATAGTCAGATTTTCTCGAAACTTTTTCGGGCGTCGAAAAAAAATTTGCACGTGAATAAAGTTGCAGTGAATTGCACAACGAAGTGCGCGACGGCGTACATCTACCTATTATAGTGCAGAAATGGGACGCGTTCGACAGATGTTCGCATTCTTCGAAATACGTTGATTTTAATCCATCACACACAATAACCTATTTGTTCTACAAACTGCTAAAATTCAAGGCTTAAAGTTGCGTGAAGTCATCTTGAAAAAAACGACTGATTTACGACTCCCCTATCCGGCCTGGGAAAACAGAATCTATCTTAAATTTTAATTGTTGTTCAAACTAGAAGAGCACACTTTGAATTTTAATGCTAGAATGAATCGTGGACTTTTAACATATGACACTTAATTAAATTGAAATAAATTTGAATGTACAGTAAATAAAAAAAATAAAAACCAAGAGAAGTTTAAAAATGAACGAAATAAATTTGGTATAAATCTCTCAGGTTTCTCTGTGCCCAATCAAATGAATTCCAATGCAATGTCATCAACATTAACAAATAAACATTCATAGGAAACAAGTGTCAAAATTGTGTGTAAATATTGGAAAGAAATGAAAAATTGTTAAAATTGACAAAATCGTCAAATGAAACAAATTCACAAATTGTTAACACAGGTAAGAATATATAAATCAAGAAATGACCAAAAAATGCAAGATATGAAGAAAATGTCAAATAAATTCGAAAATTTAATAAGAAATGTAAACATTTTCAAGTCAAAAACAATGCGAGAACAAATATTGCACAAACCATTAAAAGTGTAAAAAATAATAACAAAAGCTAAAGATGTAAAATAAAAGAAAATGTCTGAGATGTAAACATTTAGATGAAATATTTAAAAGTTTTCTCTTTGGATATTTCGTTTAAGTTTCCTAGGTTAAAGTTATAAATTTTTGACTCACCAGATCTTATGGACACCTTATCTTCATCCTCGTCGCTGTCTATATGCGGTATGGACCCGGCGAACTCAAACATGGGACTAGTCTGTATGGAAGTGTCTTTTTTAAGAACGACACCGTCACTCTGCCGACAGTTGCACTGACACGAACACGCGTTGCAATCGACGTCGTCGTCCTGCCTGTCCAGCGGCAAGTACTGAAGACACTGAGGACACGGAAATGTCAAATCGTCCAGAGGCACTCGTTGTATCACATGCTCGATCGACACCAGCAGGTTCTGCAGCAGCTCGGGCAGCTCGGCCCCGTCGGAGTCGTCGACTGGCAGCGACTCCAGGTCCATGGTGGTCGACAGCCTTGAACACATGACCACTTCGAAACGGGTGGGGCTCTTGAATTCGGCTAGCGTTTGGCAGTGTATCTGGTTGGATTTGCGCCAGATGAGGGCTAGTTCGAGACCGGGGGCGCTGCGGTTCCTAACGCACACATAACAATCGCGGTTTCGCACGACCGTCTGGCACAGTGGTCCCAGGTGTATCACTATACCCGAGTCGCCCAGGCACAACGGCCATCCTCTAGGTGAACATCCGTTTTGTAAATTTTCATCCTGAAAAAAAAAACATATATAACTCTATAACATTATTGACAATTTAAAATTAAACGCCGTGTAGAAAAATTGGCACCCAACGTTGGGCTCTTGTAAGTGCTTCGAAATATTTTTTGCAGTTGTATGTGGTACATAAATATAAACATAACTACTATATTAAAGTAATAATATTCATTGGTGCACGACAGGCGAAATTATTACCTCTTCACACTTTCCAACCTAACACCGTTTTAATGAGTTTTCGGAAGCGAACTTTTGCCGGCGACTGAACCAACTAACGTAGCTGTAACTTTAATATATCACGTTGCACGCCGCTAATTGCGTTTCGTAACAGTTGTCGATTTGTACGGTTGGCGAGTTCGTCCTTCGCCGCAGAGCCTTCGAAATCGAAAATTGCATCGTAGGTAACACGACACGAGCTTCGCCTTAGAAACGTGCCGATCGTTGGGAAAGAAATCATTTTCGAGCACTTGAACAGGCCGACCCACGCCCGCCCACCCTGTTTACCCGGCCGGCGGTGATGCTAAGTGACGCAAATGGTAGCGTTTCGTGGGAATCCTCGACGAGCGGCAGCGGTTGCAAGCGGGCAGGTCGACGTCGTCTCGTTGCAAGCAACCTTGATTTATATAAACGTAGAAGAAATGAAGAAATATAAATAAAGATGTGGGCTATTTTGGAATGACATTTTTGGGATTTTTGTACCAACTGGGATTATGTCAACGAGTCATGTAGAGTCAGTTTGCAACGCTGCGTCATGGATTGGCTTGGGATTGGTTGTTACATTGAGTCAATTTGCATCGTTATTATCGTCTTGGCTTCGGTTGTGACCTTACTTTTCTGGAGTCAACTAGCTCCCCCAACATAGACGAAAAATCGTATGATATTTTTAAAATGGTTGTATGACAAATCTCATTGTCAATATTTTCGTCAACCCAACAGCCCAAGCCAATCAATACATTGGACACTTTGATATTTTTCTAAGTTTTGCCATCGTAGTTTCTTATGATTTGTTTTCATTCGACTTGGAGTTTAATTGGGTTGGTTTGGGTTGTGTTGGGTTGGGTTGGGTTAAATTAGGTTCGGTTGGATTATGTAGGGTTTGACGGGGTTGGGTTCGCTTGGCTTGGCTACCATAATCCATAGGTTATAGCAAAGCAACGGAAAATAAATTCTAAGAAATGCAAACAATCATTGTTTATTTTGTTACATTATATGGCTGTTGCCTTTCCTTTTGTTTGTGTTAATCAAATTGAAAAACGTTTTCCTAGATATTGGGTTTGTTCGTTTTTCAAGTTCAGTTTGCACTTTTTGTTGAACTGATTATTCGTTTGTGAATGACAACATAAAATTTTCATGAACTTCCTCTTCTCACTCACGATGAGTGCCCAGGTTTGAAATTGAATTTAAATTTAGTTTCAAATTTGAGGAAAATTATGAGTACTGTAATAAGTTCATCTAAAACGATTTTGTAATTGAGGTGATTTTTATTTTACTTATTGCAGTTGGACAAAGTTTTCTTGATCATGCGCACGCATGCAGTGACCGAGCGCAGCAAGAATGCAACCTGTGTCTCGTTCAATTTTCTATTTTAAGTTTTGAAACAAATATTTAGGTCAGAAACTGGTGTTGAGCATAAAATTACTTGTTACCCGATAGTGATCTTTATGTATTCGCATCTCCATAAATCGATTTCACTCGAATATTAGTTTTTTTGACAATTATTAATTTATTAATTATTTATTAACACCCAGGCACCAAGAAATAAATTTGTCCTAAAACCATGCATTTTATATCATATTCCTGTCATGTGTGTGTTATGTTTAAATCTGGCGAAAAACCTTGTTAAAACGCGTTGTTTTAGTTCCTTATATTATTTTCCAAATAATTTTTGTGCAATTTTGGAAGTATTTGCATTCAATAAATAAACGAAATTTATATTACATGTAACACATTGTGGTGTATGTGACACTTCATGAACATGGTATTTATACTGAAAGATAATAATCTAAATATAAATGTTCGTTTTATTATAAGATAATAATATATTAAAAATGAAACTAACAAATATATTGTGAAAATAAATTGACACCATATGCCAACCAAACCCAACCCAACACGACACTGCACTAATAAACGTTATAGTGCTAAGTGCTCACTTATTCGATAACCTCCATTCTTGAACAATTTCAGATATATTAAATATATAGGTGCAACTTAAATGAGAGCCTGAAGAGCCAAAGTAATACCTGTTTCGTTTACAGCCCACATATAATACAGATCGCCTTGAAAGAAATTCCTTTTGATTGACTCTAAATAAAGTTTGTAGTTAACGCCGACACAATTATTGCGTCCAAAATTATTGTGAAAAGAATTTTAATTGCTAACTCAGAAAACACAATGGCATGGAAGGTGACTTAAATTAAAGCTTTTTGCGACTTATGATTATCCCTTTTGCTTCAGGTTCATTTATCGTCGGAACTCGTACAAGGAGCGTCGAATGGAAATCACCAGCTTTACGCAGAAAGAGTTGTTGACATTTTTTATTCCTTAGGTTTGCCATAGTTTCATAGCTTTTAATCATTTCCGTTAGTTCTGGTTGAATGTTTTCAATTATGTATACTTTACTGAAAATATCTTGAATGTAAATGAGATAAAAAAACATAATAGAAAATAATACAATTACAAACACTAGATAAAAACTGAATGATTTAGACGAAATAGGCAAAGGACATTCCACAGGAAACAGTTCAAATATAAATAAACAATCGTTAAAAGACAAAAAAATAGACAGACATCTACAAAAGAAAAAGGTAACTGTAAAAGGCGAAAGGAAATTAACGACTAAAAAAACTAGCAAAACAATATCTCAACACTGACCAAGATAGATACATGGAATCAAAGAAGTTAGACTGGACGAGAACAAGAAATAGTGGAAGAAATGATAGAGCATCATGTGGGAGTAGTAATAATAAAAAAAATTGAGTTATGCGAGATTCGTTATTCTGGCGCGGTGTAGAAAAAAAACGGAAGAATGGTAAGGGGAATCAAGGTAGGAAAAGAATGGAACTGTTATTAGTTGTAGGTCGGTTTATAAGATAAACACAGATGTGACCACATGGCAGCTTCAGTGTCAGTACTGACGTCTAGATGGCGTTAGTACACTCAAAGAAATTCCTAGTAATTCATGTGTCCATGACTACATCCACATCGGCGGATGTGTGATTGGTGATCTGATGAGTCTTAAAGGACGAAGCATACATCCGCTGAAATTCATTTTCATAAAACCAGGTGTTGACAAACGAATAGTGAACTTAAAGCACGATTAGTGTTTTCTCAAAAAATGGCAGGGATTACGATAAAGTTTTTTCACCGGTTGTAGGACGAATCATCGAGTCTTTGTACCAGTTACAGGGTTTGTCCTGGGTTGGACCTTTCAAACGTTGTCACCAATTAATCAGAAGATAATTTCATCGTACGACATTTTGACACCAAGGCAGCATTGTTGAATGGCAAATTTAAGTAAACACTTGAAACATGAAGCAGCCAGGATTGACTCAAACAAGCAACAAAATCGGCGAACGGTGACATTCATGAAAAATTAATAAATATGCGATTGCGATAAAATAAGACAAACTTATGTCTTTACTCAAATTTATTTATTGGTTTATTTTATTTATGACAACTAAACTGTATTGATTAAATAAAGGACAAAATTGAAGTATTGATTAAATAAAGGACATGGAATAAAAATTTGATATTCACGAGTTAGGTCACATACAGTTTCATTTAGTTTAGAAATTGACGCAAGCAATGGTTTGAATGGAAATTACCAACTGCATCAATGGAAATATATTCAAAGAATGAGTTGTATAGGAATCTTATTTGACATTTCGTAGTCATTTTGATACCAAAAAAATTAATCTTGTTTCGGTTTAGTTACATTAGATGCGGTATAAATATAAAGTTATTCAACCCAACAGTAAGTAGCACAGTTATTGTTACTCTGGACCTGTCCTAATTTCCACATACTTTATATTAAGGGGGACATTCTTACGTTACACAACACTACCCAACAGATAATTTCTGCCAAGACCACCTGCTCAATGCATGGGCAAACAAACGATAACAAATGAACATGCTCCAGATGTTTCCCATTGAGTTCAACGTGATTTCCCAACAAGTGTATGCATTCATGATTAGTTTGAACATTACCGTCGCGGGGTAAAATTTTGAGTAAGATGTAAGGGAAGAAGTGTAAGGGGTGGGAGTTTAAGAAATGACTGCAGTGCATATATGTGGAGATTTCTCTGTGCAATTATGAACGATCGTTGTTTTTAAAAATTGCTAACAGATCCAAAATAAACTATTGATGGGGTACGTGTTCCTTGGCGATTTAAAACTGACGACTGGTTCAGCAAAAACAGCGAAATAGTTATTGTCATTTTGCTGCTTTTCTGGTGTAAAGATCAATATCACATTTCAATTTGCATGTCCTGCGTTATTTGATTTGTTCAACAGATCGTCTCTTTAATATGCACTTATTCTAATATCTCCAATGACATTCTACTGTACATTGTACAAATTGTAACAATTTGACACATCCACGTGTTTATCGAATACGAATCCGTCCGCCGCGTCGCAGCAAAATCAAGCGAATCGACTTCAAATCGATTTTCTTTTATTTGTAACCGAGTCGTTACTCTGCCCATATGTGGGTTAACCTGTTCGGGTAAACGCACGTGGACACGTCACCATCGGAACGCGTCGCCTCGCAATTATCGATTTCTTCTCGGCCTTGTCTTCCTTCTCCGTCCGCTCTCGGCCCCTTAATTGGAATCTTCGGCGCACGCGAAATTTTAATCGAGTCGAAATTAAGACAAATAAAAATCGCCGACGAAGACGAACGGGGCCGGAGACGTCGGCGCGCGGAGAAAGGCGGCGAGAAAAAACGCCGTCACTAATTCGCCCGACCGGAATCTCTCGGCGATTCGCCGTTTTTCTGGCGCGTTTTTCCCGGCGCAATTTCACGGTAGTTACTCTCGCTTAGGCGGATCCGCCTGTGTCGGGGTACAAATAGAATGTTGGATGGAGACGTCTATTGTGCGCGCGATTCGCGATAACCTCAGGAGTGACAGATTTGGAATGATTTGGATTTTTCGGGGAATTCAACGGGCTCCGCAGCCACAAAGGAAAATCCGAACGAAACTAATTTTCTCTCGAACCTCAAACCATAATCGAGTTAAATGGCGCAATCGACGCAACCAATTGCGCGGATTTGAAATTCTCTAACGTGGATTTTCTTCAACGTCGAGTTATTTCCGAAGAATTCACCCGTCTAGTGCCTTCCGCGTTCGCAGCCTCGCAGAAACCTCCGGCCGAGGGGCCTTTTTTCGCCTCGTTATTTATTGCGTACGTCGGTATGCAGTATCACTAAAAATGCGCTGACGTCGAATCACCCGTCCGGATTTATGGGCGCCTGGATGCAAACGCACACGTCCGCGTGTCCCGCCATTTATTTATTGCGCGCTGCCGCTCGGAAACGTCTCCGCGGGACGTTTGCATTAAAATATTTTTCGTGTATGAATCCGCCAGAGATGCGTTGCGGTTTGTCAGAGCCGTTCCGATCTGATTGCGCAAGTGGAACGCCGGCGTGCATCACCACAGGTCTGGTTGCCGAGCCGGGTTGTTGACTGGACGAGTCGAACGCGCATAGTTTCTTATCGGTAATTACGCCGAGTAACATGTTCGCTACACACCGTTTGGCTTATTTACGGTTCTTTTATGTGTTTTGACGCGTTTTGATGTCTAATCAATTAGTAGGTGAGTGGTGTGCTGGGTGGCGTTGCGAACTCGTATCTGCGTCGGTAGTTTAATTGCCGGATCGACGATAAATCGGATGCTCAAATAATTTTCACAATGCCTGTCAACGATATTTAATTACGAATGAGAACACGTTTAAGCAAATTAAACGAATCGACGATAAACGGTGAGTCCTGACCGCAGCAGGACCATTTGATTATAAATATGAATTAAGGCGGGATCCTGCTTTAGAAGGCTCAAAAATCGTTTTTTTTTATTGTTCAAATCTATGCCAAATATATTTAAGAATATGTACAAAAAGTTATAGCGGCTAATTCGCAATATTTTGAAAGATACAGCACTAGACACAGTGAGGTGTCGAGCAAAAAATATACGAACGCACGACCGCTCGGACAAACGAAGCGCGCGCCCCTCCCCGCAGTCACATAACACCGAACTATGTACTGAAAAAAGTTCAATCGGTCGTTCGAAACAATAATATTTTGAATTCGTAAGAGCTATAGTAGGATTATAACGAGATATTCCGTAAGTAATCGAAAATTAACATTTTTCCTGATCGTAAACTTTAGAGCGCGTTTTCTCGAGTTTTCGTTTTTACGATTTTTCTAAACTGGTGGGCGCGATTGCGAGAAAACTAGACAAGCAATCAAAACGAAACAAAACTTTTGTTGGCTTCAGTAGCATTCTATTCGATTTGAACTAAAAAGATTAGTGAAAAAAAAATCTGAACAACTTTTTTAGCAAGTTGAAATGATTTTCTCTTCCTGCAAAGAGCACATTTATTTTCAAACCTGAGAAAAATCTTGAATTTCAAGATTTTGTTTATTTTTAGTTCACCTAGAAGAAAATATATTACAATTTTCTGAGGTTTTTTTTTTGTTTCAGACAAAAAGTACGGGCTACATCTTTCCCGCCGATTGTAAATTGCAATTGAAAGGTGTTGCACAAATGTGCATAAAAATCGGTTCCGTTTAAATATTTTTCTCTCGAAATATTTTTTTTAATGCTCAAATATGCAATGAATTGCTCTAAAAAGTTCACTAGACTTGCTCATTTTTTTCTGCCCTAAAAAAATCCCCCAAAAACGATATTTTAAGGCCTCCTAAAGCAGGATCCCCCCTTAAATAATCGAAATGAACGCCTACCTAACAAAATCTTACCACAATTAAATTAACCATCAATGATATGAATAAAATGGATATGTTCCAATCGCCCTGTATATGAAATTTTACCAAAAGCACAAATGTGAATTACACAAATTATTTTAATTATACAAATTCACAAACCACCTAAAACATAGGCAGAGCACTACTCGACAAAATATATTATTATAACCACGTTTCAAATCAAAATGTCGTTATTTAAAAAAAACTGTGGATGTATTCAAATCTGCTACCATAACGGTCGATGCTTGCGAAGGTCGACTTCGTGTGTAGCCGACAAATGTATGCAGGATATCCTAAGACGTGACGCGTGGGACATGGTTACAACTATGTATAAAAAATCAAAGATATAAAAACGTTAAATAAAAGTTAAGTGGTACATGAAATGCCAACGTTGTGGTCACTTCTCGTCACTTCCGTTGAAACAGGAAGTATAGGTATTTTTTAAAAAATTAAATGGTGCGAGTTGCGTGTTCATATCTTTTGCCTTATATGTGCTGGAACAAAGTCAAAATGATATGAAAAGCATTTATTAATAACAAAGGTCTGCAATTAAAATTTTAATGTGGCATATATTTTTAACTAATGGTGACGAGGTGATTTCAAGTATCAAAGCCATTTTTTCCTATCACGTCAGGTTTTTCCTCTATGGCATTTCAGATTTACTTATTAATTGTTGTAATTTATCGAGACGAGTTCGCGATTTTGTTATTTTCATTAGTTTTTTAATGGCAGTGAATAAAATGCAACATGTTGATGACTGCAAAAATATGTCAATAGTACAGTTTTTTTACAGTCACATTTGGGGCAGCTTCATTGTTCCCAGTGAAAGGAAAAATGTCAGTAATTTAGTTAAGAAGTTATGTTGGACTACTTTGGCGTACAACTTGTAGATAAAGACAGGTTGTAGGTGCCTCTTAAAGTGTATGCCACAACGCCATGAATTAGGTTTTACCTCAACAACAAATTATTTTGGTTTGGCTGAGACGTCAGGTTATTACAAGAATAATAAAAAACCCTATTTGCAAAAGTTTCACTTTCCATAATAATACCCTAATTTAATCATCATTGTTGATCTCTTCGAGTCCGCCCTTTCCTTCTTCCATCTCCTCCTAGCCCACCTTCCTCTTTTACTTTGTTCCCTGTTCTTCCTGCTGTTCTCTATCCTTCTTTCTCCCATATTCTTCCTTCATCCGCTTTATTTTCCCTAAGAGTCTGCCCCCTCTCCATTCTCCCCCACGCATCTTCTCCAATCTTTTCCTTTCGTCTTCTCTTCTTCTTCCAATCTCACCTCTTTGCACAATCCAATTATCCCAGCCTTCTCCACGGAATTCACACCTGTATTTCTCATTCATCCAATACTTGTTTGCCTTCTCCTCGTTCCCGCATCTGAATATTGCTAAAATGTTCCCTTCTTTTATCGGCCTCCCTTCCTCCAAATACATCGGTTTCCCCCTCTACTTTTATTCCTTTGTATCTTTGTCAGTTCATACATCACCGCTCTCCTCCCTGTTTCGCTCCCTGTATCCTGCCTTATTATATATTCTGGCGCTGACCAAACCCATTGTTCATTTTATATGTCCTTTCTAACTTTTTCCATTCTTTCCAACTTTACACTTCCGCTCCATACATAAAGACGAATATACGTATATAAGTTAAGTTGCAGAACATCAGTGTTATTGCTAATCAACGATGCAACGTTGAGTTGATCGCAACTAATAAACACGTACAGTGACATGAATATTTTACTATGACAGTAATTTCGAGTGCAGTGGACATGTAATAGCAATAATTATATTTTTCTTTTGTTTATTACAACATATTCATCGTGGGAGGGGAATTAAATTACGTTTATTTTAGTTAACTGTAGAAGCAAAGTACTGCAAAAGGATACTAAAAAAAAGAGATTGCAATCCACTCTTCAACCAACTTGCTGGGCTAGCCAGGCGTGAGCAAAACTCAATCCCAACCCAGCTAATACTATCCGGCAATTTAAGCTTAATATTTGTATATAGCGATGAAAAAAAAACGTCCTATTTTGAAAGCAATGAATAAAATTGCATAAAATTGTTCATATAAAAGTTAAAAATATTGAAATTTTAAACAACTTTATTTGAAAAATTCTTTAGAAAAATGCAGTGTTAGTAAATATATCAAAGTTCAGAAATGCAGGGGAGTTACCTAATCGTGAAAATAACTTCATCAGGGCCTTCTGAAATTAATTTTGAATACCTTCGTTGTTTTCAGAGTCCCTCGGCTGTTATCGTTTTTCTCTCGGACCCGGTCGCTTCTTCTGGGTTGGTTATTGCGTGTCTCGACCAATATTGTCTTAAATGTATGCTCTATTTAAATTCTTCTTCTGTTTATAACCGGAATCCATTGTGGAAATGGACAAACGACATCTTTAATATGATACATAAGATCTTTCTTGATTGAAAAAATTAACAGAGGTCTTCCCAAATATCTGAAACATCTACTAATGTCTAACTAATGTTTCGCATTCCTCAACTACTCCATAGCCAGTGCTCTCGTTGTTCACTTTAATTTATTTTAACTGATTTAACTTTTCATGCAACGACCAACTCGAGCGCGATAGCAATTGCAAGTGAAAGCCCCCACCCCGCTTTCAGACCGACGCGACGTACCAATTACGACCACTGCGCGATAAAGTGACAAAGACGCGCCACGAGCCTTATCGGATTTAATTAAGTCCGACCGGAGGAATTGCAAAAAAGCGAAAAAATCGGCCAATAAACAACGACGACCGCGCCAGGCTGTTGCGTGCATAGCAGCGCCACTCCCAATCGGTGTAATGATTTCATTAACGAGTCCATTTGTTCCTCTCCGCCCGTCGAATTTAATTGGTCTTCATTTGTTCCGCAAATTATTAATAAGTGTCGTGTTTGTGCGCGCACGATAAAATACAACGGGCACTTAACGAGCTTGCTTGTTTTAATTAACCGGCTGTCATTGGTCCATTAACGCTTTTTTTTTAAACTAGAGTAGCTTTGATACCGTTACCGGATTATTCCACTGGAAGTTTCCCGAGAATTCAAAAACTATGATTGGATTCTTTCCTCAAATGGGTTATTAATTTATGCGAAGAATTTAAATGTATTGTTGGTTATGGTTGTGGATGGGCCTATTTAATTAAAAAAGCAAATGGCCTAAAAGGCGCTAATTTAAATCACTTTTATGTGAGCATTTGTGACGTTCTTTGTTTCAAAATTGTGATTACTTTGCTCGATATGGTTTTATTATTTGTTTTTATCATTACTTGTTAGGAATTCAAATATTATTAAAGGATGTGTCAGCAAGTTTGTCAGATGTTAGTTTTATAATATAATATGGTAATCTAAGGTATAACAAATTCCCATTCGGCAAATCAAAGGGGCATTCTTCGAATAGTGCGCACAATTATGGATTCAGTTTGTGTAAAACGCTGTCGCCTGCCAGCGTAACATTCTTTTCATCCTATATATACCTCCTCGACGTCTTGTACCTCGTACCCACTTATGGCACTCGCAAGATATATGCCTCCATTTATGCAATTTGTTTTCGATCCATGCATTATGAATAATTCGCGTGCATTAATTTGCATGCACCATTGAATTATTGATTATTCAACGTACGATGTAACCGCGGCGATTTAGCCGCGGTCGGCGTCCGTTTTTCAATATCCGACCGAGACAAGTTGGCAATAATAACGCGAGCGCGGATTCAACACTCGTACGTACGAGCGGATCCAACGATAATTGATTTATTTCGCGCGGGGACAACCGCGGAATTTACGAGAAACAGGAGCACTTCGGTTCTTTGATGTCTCAACCCACATTTTAAGATGACGGGCGCCGACGTACGCGATGTTTAACGGTTACGAAACAATAAAAAATTGTTTGAGTTAACGTCAACGTCCGAACTGACAGCATAATTAGAAATTTACTTATCGAATGGGAACGGCAAGTGTGTCAAATTAACGGCGTTAAATCGTTAAGTTTCGTCGGCGGCGATATCGGCGGCGGCCTTGTTGTTTCATTATGTCGTAGAACCGTTTATGCAAATTTCGTTTTATCGAATTAAAATTGATTTTGCGTGCGTGTGTTGAGCAACCGCACACGTCGAACGTTCGCCTGAACTTCTGTGATTACCTACATAAGAAATTGAAGACATTTAAGCTGGTAATTAAATTGAAACAATACGAGGTAACATCAAAAAATATATATGTCCCTATCCACCAGGTATTGAGCAGATTTATCTAGTAATAGAGCCAATAAGCCACAATGAAATCTACTACCTGGTAGCTATTAATGATGGAAATTCGCATGTACTCCGAATGCAAAGCATTTCATTGCTCAGTGTATCAATAAATAATGTGGCTAATGCTGTATCTAATATACCACCTTGCATTCACCCCTCCACTCATGTCAAGTGTCATGGAATTTCAATTACATATTAATTTTTATGAATTATTTAAATTTCCTTGTAGAATCATTTCATCAGTTGCAATATATTTATTTCACTTCAAGGAAATCTTGTTCTTAAAGTGCGATATAAAATTCAAATTGATCTAATGCGTTTAAGATATAAATTTCTTTTTAATATCACCCATTTGGTCAATACGAAAATACGATTTAAAAATTGCCAATTTTTGATTTAACAATTTTATCGATCGCAGGCAACGATATTTATGCTAATTTCGTTAAATCTTGTATGCAGTTCAAACTGCCTTTAGAGACGAAAAAGGCCACTAGTTGACGGAGACGTTACAATGCCTACAAATAGATGTATCTTCTTAAAACTGGTTTTAATTCTCCTTCCAAACGCTGTCATTTATCCACAACATTGCATACTACGACAAAGATTGAAAAAAAAAAATTTGTGTGCCTTCGTGTTTGTCCACGAGTGTGACCACGAGTATTAGTCAATATCGAACGTTTGTAAAATATTCACAATCTACCATTAACGTTGCAAATAAAACATTGAGAGCATTAAAATTCTTGTTCACGAAGGCTACATGATCCCCGAGTGCTTACTTTGTGACACCGCGAGATTAAGCAATCATTTAATATGTTGAGCAACCCAAAAATTATTTTATTTTGAGAATAATTTGGGAAAAAAGTTAATCAAAAGATCATGGCGCACACAGTTGTAGTTTTTGGAAATACTAGAGTCTAAAGTCGAGTAGAGTTTAGAAATTTAAACCAAACGAAACCAATCCAATGCTTGAAAGGATTCTTCAAAGTCATGAAACGGTTTGGTTGTAAAGTCTTAAAACGGTTGGATTCTTTTAGAAAATGTGTTTCCAAGATAAGACAAGAAAGATTTCGTTTTACCCAAAATATTAAAGCCGTCGATTAATTTTTCTTTGGATCAAAAGTTCTTCCTTCGCTCTTCACTTTTTCATTTATTTGTTTCGATTTCGTTCAATTTAATCGCTTTGCTTTTATTCTCATTTTCACTTGTTCTTTGTTTGGGTTGAATTAACTTGACGGAAGGGCAAATAAAAATGCCCCAATCCAGCCCAGATGACCAAAAGGATTCATCTCGATAAAAATCCAATGATCAGAAAAGAGACATTGTTCGTTGTTCGATCGGTTTGGGTCGGGGAAAAGGACCCATCGCGATAAGAACCCATTTCGTGGTTCGTTCATCTAACACCTACGTCGCTTTCGCCGAAAATTTTCAAGGCGACGAAATTTAAAAATGCTGGTTAAAGATAAGCGAGGTTGAGGTGGATTTATTTTGCAGTTTCAATTCCAAATTTATTGCACCTCCAAATTTTCTTAGTTGTCAAAGTGGGCATTCCATGTTCTAACGTCGATCTAACCCAACAATACTAAATTACGACAATGAGGACATGAAAATCTTTAAACAATCTCCGCATTTTAATTTTTCAATTTCCAATTTCCAATTTTTGATGATTTACACATTTTTTTAAACATACAGTCTCTTCTAGTTTTTTGCCTGTTGAATTATATCTAAATTATACAAAGAAAATTTTGGGTTGTATAAATAAATTTTTTCAAAAAAAAAAAAATAGAAAAGTGTTTTTAGAATCCCGGTCATTGTATGTATGTATGGTTGGAATTTTCAACTTTTTTAAGGCCAGATACTGCTCCATCTGTTTCAAACGTAACCATCGACATAGTTTGCATGAAATCCATAGGCATACGGCAGCATTCTTTGGGCAATTTCTGCAGGCATCGTCCACTCGATCAATGTTGTCCATTATGGGTTTATTTTCTTATCTGGCGTAAGAATTGATTGCAATCTTTTAATGTAAGCCTAGGAATTTTTGTGTTGGGTTGGGTTGGGTTGGGTGGGGTAACTTTTAACGTTTTTGAAACAGAAATCGAATGGATTGAATTACCTTGGCATTAAACCAAAGAAAAACGTGCCAACCCAACCAAAAGGATCAAAAGGATCTATCTCAACAAACGCCCAAGAAGTAGCTTTTTTCGTTTACCAATCAGTTCAGTCGGGTTGGGTCACATACTCGTTTTTTTAAATATATCGAATGAATTGAATTAATTAACTTGGCAGAAGAGAAAAGGAAAATTTTCGAACCCAACCCAAAAGACAAGATGAGCCCCATCAGAATAAAAACCAATTTCGTGATTTTTCCTTCATCGTACACATTTCACGTTTTGAAACGAAAATCGAATGGATTGAATTACATTGGCATATAACCACAGAAAAAGGTACCAACCCAAACACAAACGATCAAAAGTCCAAGAAGCAGAGTTGAGTCGGGTTGGGACACATATTCGTTTTTAAATATATATCGAATGAATTGAATTAACTCGCAGAAGAACAAAGAGAAACTTTCCAACACAACCCAAAGGACCAGAAGAGCCCACCTGAATAAGAACCCACCTCGTGATTTATCGTCCATCTACGTTGCTTTCTTCGGTTTGGTGCAAGTCGACGTATATTAAAAATATCAGCAGCCTTGGACGATTTTGTGAAGTTGGGTTGGGCTTATTGGCGAGTGGCAAAATCCAATGATCGATTTTTATTCAAAAAATGTATGAACCTTGATGAAAAAATTGAGGAACTAAAGTGAAAACTTGCTGCGGTTAACAACAATTCTCATTTAAACAACTTGTGGTGAGCAGCAACCGTAATTGTATGACACAGAAACAAAGAAATGGCTATTCGTCGCGTTGAAAACGTATCAACGGCATGCTGGAGCCAAGCCTGTGTACAATTACACGTGAGCTTAGAATTGGGTTAGTTGGGTAAATAATAACTGTAAATAAAAATAAAAATAACACCAACGCAATTCTAAAACCAAATCTAATCAAAAAGTAAATTTGCACAACCAAACAAGACAACGAACCTTACGAAGCAAAACACTGGAATTAAAACAAAATAATAAATGGCAAAGACGTCATTCTGAAAATAATACTTACATGACACTTACATAAAGTATAAGAAAGTCGAAATAAATTGGTAGAAAATTCCAAATGAGAATCTTTCTCTATTTTTGTCAGTAACGACCAAAAACCGTTAAATTTGAACTGCAATAAAATCCAAATGAATACCAAATATACCAAAGACAAAGAACGTAATAGCAAAGAAGCAAAGGAAAAAATTGTACTCTTTCAAGTAATTGGCTTTAGTTTGGTTTATTTTAGTTGTTTCTTGTTTGTCTCCTGGTTTGTTTCTTATTATCATTTGCTTTTCTATTGTTAGTTTAGTTTTCTGTCCAGTTGAGTTGGGTTGGGTTACAAAAAAAATTAACGGTCAAAATTAATTAAAAGATAACACTAAAAACCTACAAATAATTCTGATCTTAGGTCTATTGCAAAAAGTTAATCTGAGAGGACCCAACCCAACTAAACTAAGCACAAGCCAATTCTGCTCGTAAATCCATTGAAAAAAGTAATGCTGAGAGAAACCCAACCCAACTCAACACAACCCAATTCTGATCTTAAATCTAATGAAAAAAGTAAACCTGACATAATCGAATACTCAACGAAACCCAACACAACCAAATTCTGTCATAAATCTAATGAAAAATTCAATTTTGTCATAAAATAAATGAACCTCAGACAAAGTTAACTAATGAGGGATGAATAAAAGAAATAAAGATAAAAAAAGTAACTTTTGAAAGGTATTGGGATAACTGTAACGTACAAATGGAATGTACGCTGATAAAAATTAATAAGTGGCAATGAATATAATAATAAGAACATAATATCAAAGGAGCCAAAGGAAATTAGAAATATTAAACAAAAAAAGATTGTACGCATTCTTTTATGTAATTCTAGTTTGCTTTATATTAGTTCTTTCTACATATTTGTTTGGTGTTAGTCTAGTTTCTTATTATCATTTGATTTTTTATTGCTATTACTTAGTTTTAGTTTTCTTAAAAATGCAACAGAATTCAATCTAATTTCTAGACATGCAACCACTTTCAGAAGTTCTCACACCAAACCTAGCTAATAATTTGAGGGTATGGCTAAGAAAACGAATGATTATTTATTTTATTTTTTTTGGTTTTAACTTTCAATTTTGACTTTACTTTCCTAATGATTTCGACCAAATTTCACAGAATCTATAAAAACAACTATTCTGGAGACACATGTTTGCAATTGATCTTACCATTACATTAATTAGAAATATTTGCAAATTTTAAGTTTTCATTTGAAAGCAACTTCTCACGCCTAGGTAACAAGGATTTTTCCTTGTTTCATTGCAGTCTTTCAGTTTTTTATTACACATCCGATTTCAATTCCATTCGATTGTTGGGTTGGGTTGGGTTAGGTTAGGTTCGAATGCGTTGATTTAAATATGCAGAAGATATATTTAAGTACACTGCCAATCTAATAAGTTTTCCAAGATTTGGCATATAATCGAAACCAGCTTAACCCAAACGTCCTGAAGAATCGGTAGTACCTACAAAATTTAACTTCTTTTGTCGTAAAAGAAGTTAAATTTTGATTCAGACACAATTATCTTTTCTTCCCAACAGAGTGAGACTATTATTTATATTTCCTCCCCAACCAGATTCCGAAGGATAAACTAAATTTTCAGGTTGCGTCATCCATAATTTAGTTTTAACCATAATGTCGGAGATGTGATCGACACATTTAATTTTCCTGTTGTATATTAATTGGCCTGTCAGGTCATTGGAAAGCTATTAAAAATTTTATTTCTCGTCATCTTTTAAACCCAATTGTTCATTTCCTCGACAACCAGATTCAACAATGCCGGAGAACTGATGGACCAAACTAAATTCCCTTCGTCCAGCAATTGTTCCTGCACTTCTGGAACCTTCTCGTAGCCATAATTCTAATCCAATTAATTTATTTTTATCTTAATCTGTGCTCCACTACGTTATTCATAAATGCAAACTAATTAATAAATAAACCCAACCCAACTCAACCCAACCCAACCCAGGCTTTCAAGTAAAACGACGTATTCTGTGACTTCAAAATTAGTCTAGATTACAAAAATATTCAGGTAATAGAGACGACTGGAAATAATTTAGAGCAAATACTTGAAATTTTTTGTTACGTTGGGGGATTAACTTCCAAGAGGATTTTATTTTCTTTCATTTGTGATGAATTAATTAAAATTGCCGATTTTAAGTTACTTCAGTATTTAATATAATTTATCTCGTATTAACACGTGTTACTCGGGCCATCATTACGAATTAACTACTAAACGATTAAAATGCTTACGCAACGCGTTATATCATTTTTTTATTTTTATGCAAATTATTTCGCGATTAATAAGTTGTGACAGCTTTAACATCAATTTGTTGTCTGTGGGCTAGTAAAGGCTCATTTTTCCGACATCTAGTGTCTGTATATGGTGGTCGAAATTAATCCACACGATCTCGTTGGCTGGAAGTCTTCCAGTGTAAATAATCAGTTAATTGGCGATCTCGAAATAAATTGTATAAATTTCGCGCGCTAGTCGCCTAGGTAGCGGCGAACAGACCGCAAACCAGAAACCACCGAACCATAAAAATTCCCAGATGATTTAGCAAAACACCCACTCCATCAATACGAAAACAAAACGTCGATGCGTATTAATTAAATAATTAGTTTTTCCGTCCGTACGACTATTCAGCCCAAGGTAATTATAATACTAATTAATGTAAACACACTCGGCACAAATGTGCAACAAAATGAGAAAACGAGTCGAAATCACCGATAGGTAAACACATGCGACGTGAAACAAATGCGGAATTAATTCAACAGCGCAGCGCAACAAAAACGAGGAATCCGAGTTTATCCATATGCGGCATTTAATTATAAATATCTTAATTGGTTTATTAATGGCGGCCATCAATAACACTCGCCGTCGCGTAAAACGGCGTCGTAAAACTGAAATAGTGACTGAAGCGGTCGTTTCAGGCGAAGAAGCTTTTCATTGCGTACCAGAAACGACGACCGCGAAACAATTTACGGTCGTTTTTCGTCCCACAATTACCGTTGCGCGGACGTAAACATCAAGCGCGAATTAGTCGTCGTCGATTGTCGATTTAATTAATTCGCGCCGGCGCGCTCGCTGCCGGTTCTGAAATTGATCGCGACCCGATGATGTAATCCGACGTTTATTAGTGAATTTGATGCGGCTGTTTGGAGCTCCCAATGTCGCGCTTAATAAGCGGCCGCCGAACGAATCAATTACGCTCGATAATGTTTATTTATTTTGTGGGCCACGCCGACGCGGTCGATGTTTCAGCGGCGTCGATGTGGATTAAATTGGTGTTTTTTTTTTTCGCGGGCCGATCAATCGGAGGAACGAAACGAGTAGTTTTCGATCGGATGACCCACTTACATCACTACAATGGTCTTAAACGTATTTAGTATATTGGCCACGCTTTAGCGGGCTTCGCTGGTGTTTCAAGTACGTTGTAATGCAATTGGGTCAGCGCACACCCAACACAAATGACTGGCATTAAAATTAGGTGGTGTCGTAGTTCGCGTTGAACGAAAATATAATTTATATTAGGATCAAAATAAATATAAATGAATGAGAAAAAAAATTATCCATATGCAACAAATCCAAAGACAGAAAAGGGAGAATTTTAGTACCACATTAAATTTGTTCTTGTTTTCTCGTATTGTTTTATTTATCACAATCATTTGCTTTGTTTCGTTTTACTTATTTTACATTTGTTTGTACTTTACACTGAAATCTCAAATTCTCAAATCGTCATGACTATAACGATCGAGAATTTTTCTAAAACCAATTAAATATCCACCGAACAATAAAATACTTGACTTTTCAAGATATGTTATTCCGTTCGTGATTTGCAAATAACGTACGCTTAGAGCAGCGACAGCAAGTGACTTTATCATGTGTATGAAAATTATTACTATTAAATATCAAAACTGATATTTTACATCAAGCTCGTCAACACCACATGACTTTTAGTCGTAATAAATCAATGCATCGACGTTCGTTAAAACAAGGTGGTGTTAATGACAAATGGTGTGTATGGAGGGATGGGACGGTACACTAGATTTTGATGCTCTACTTACTCAACTTAATTTACCACAATGCTGAAAAATAACAAAGGAAATGGCATATGGTTCGAATTCAGTTGAATTCGATCTAATAAAATTAAAATTCGTTGCTTTGGGGTGGGTTGTTTACGAATTTGATTGAATTGCTTAATTCCACGTTTATTCAAATTATGTTACTTTGCTATTAACTTTGATACATTTATCAAGGGTTACAAGTCAGTTGATTGATAAACTAAACAGGTTTTGAACACAACCAACTTCGTGATGAATCAACGAAAGCAACCAGAATTGAATCAACATCCATACGACTCAAGTTCATTCAAGGGTTTGATTCGTGGAATTAAAGTTTCTTCGGGTTGGGGTATTCGTCGATTTGATTAAATTCTCTTGGATAAAGTCGAATTGTGCGGTTTTCGTCTTAAATGTTGATGCCAAGGCCAAAAATTTCGCAATGGCAACAACATTTAGCAACTCGTGATGAATTCAAACCAATTCGATCGAATCAGAAGCTAACCCGTGGTAAAGCAAACAAAATTAATCAAACCCAACTGGGATGCACACAATGCGATTGAATCGGATTCTGCCGAATTTCTTTGATAAGCTCAGTCGGTGATCATTGGGTCGCTTTGATCGCCGTTGACTAGATGTCGGTTGGGTTGACCGCAAATTTAGTGTAATTGTGTTCGCTTGGTTACGAGGAACGAAAGGCGCTGGAATCTTACAAATGGGAGGACAAAATATCCCGAAGTGAAGCCTTGTTTCTTGCGACTTCAATCTTTGGGTTGGGTTGGCAACACATTTATGACAATTGTGTTCGGCTGGTTTTGCAGGAAAGAAGAACAGTTGGAAGGCCCCTGGAAAAAAATTGAGGGCACAACAAGGTGACGTAAAACTTGGTTTTCGGTACTTCAAAATTTGGGTTGGGTTGATCACAAATTTAGTGCAATCTAGTTGGTTTCGGTTTGAGGGGAAGAAAAAAGACCCCAAAGGAAATCCGGGACGACAAGATAAATAGGGCAAATCGATAAGAGAATATATATAGGCGACAAGAAATATAGCAAATGAAGAATTTGTGTTTCATATATGGATCTATTTTGCAACTTTGTGGGATCCAGGTTCCATTGATCCAGATAATTGCCAATCAATGTTAATATACTACCTTTACCATTGGTGTTGGTGCAAAAAGATTCCTAACTCTTTAACGAAGAGGATCAGAAAAATTGCGATAATCTTCCAAATTCTAATCAAGCACGTGATGACGAAGATATCGACAGCAAATATGAGATTCTAGTTGTTCAGTCACGGAATCGCCAGATCATAGCATTGACAATATTTCCATCAACTCGACTTCAGTCAGAATCCATTTTACAGTTGCGTGACCCTCATTTTATTTTCTGGAGATTTTTTGCCAGAGCTACCAGTCCTGAAGCAGTATTCGTACACGAGATTTGTACAAATTGCGGGTGTGACGATCGTGGACCATCTTGCTTAAAGTAAGAAGAAAACCGACAAGAGTTCACTGGTTTTATAGCTTATAACGAAATACCATTTAAGGAAAAAGGTTGTTGACCTGTAATTCCTACAGACTGCGCCAATAATAATTTTAAAGACTTAGGGATTTTTACATTTTAATACATTTAATAGTGGAGTAAAAATCTATTCGTCTTGACTTAATTTGTTGCAATAATATATATATACACATTTCACCCTTCAAGATATTAGACACATCCTCTGGTTAAATTACAACTAATTGCTTCGTGTCAAAATTTCATCGCAAACAATAACAATAATTAATTAAGACGCTTGCAACAACATCCGTCCAGATGTCGCGTCTCACGGCAAGCAGATAAAATGCGATTTTAGCCTCCCCCACCCCCTCCAGTCGCATTGTAAACCGAACCGCACGACGGCGCCGAAGAGGAACCTCGTGCGTTTGATTAATAGACGAAACGAACAGAATAAATCGTCCGCAATTACTAAAATGTTATGGCGACAGTCGATGCATCATTACTCTCTCGCGGCGACGAATTAATTGGATACACACAACAAAGGCGAGGCAATTTATTAAGACGTAATTGTAAATATAGAAGCGGGCTATTCCGGTCGGCGGAGACCGCATTGACGGCGCGAATCTTCAAATGGAGCGCTGAATAAATTCGCGACGTAATTTCATTTTCTAAAGGCCCCTTGCCGTATGGGGTCCCGACGGGTTTGTTTATCAAAAGAACAACCACAAAGCGACTATAAAAGTCGCACGTCTTTCGCATGGTACGACTTATAATAAACGATAAAAAAGTTGAATTAAAAAAAAAAACTGGTGCGTTAATGGTACCCTGAGGCACTTTTAAATTTTGATGTAACAGGAACGAGCTAAAAGTTTATTCGAATGTGCAATTGTGTAATGTAAAATTTCGTATGTAAATCAGATGCAGATTCAACGTAACGTATCAACAAAAGGCGTCAATAAATTCCACTTAGTTTCGCAATTTCCAGCGTTTTCGCGTACGATTTTTCCCTCATTTGTTTTAAATCGACTGCGCCGGAGAATATATCTCAGCCGTGAATATTTAACAATTAGATTTATTCGACGTGCCGTCGCACTTAACCAGTCCGCGTAAACTTGCATGGAAAACGCGGCGATTTTTTTTTTCGGCGGACGTATCGAAAAGTGATTGAATTCGCATCGGAGCCGTCCCATTTAACAAGAGCGAACGTCAAGTGCCCGCGATATCTTTATCGCCGGCAGATCTGTTGGCCAGAACGTTTCAATGTAGGAAATAACATCGACGTATTCTACGTTATGTCTTACAAAATGTGTTACACATGCATACATATGTACGCTCCGGTGTAATAAACAAGCACGTATATGGAACGCGAAATGGGTTAGATCGTTATTTTTCTATAACTTTTAGAAAGTATGCGGATAATTAAATGGTCTTTGTGTGTATAAAATACACTGTCCGCCGAGATGGTGAATTTATGTGGCTTTTCTATATTTGGACTTGTCGGCGTGTGTAATGTCGTCGTATTGCTTTGTGCATACGCGAACACAATTACCGAGAGTTTTGATTTGTTGCTTATTAACTGTTTACGGGTTACGGGTTCGTAATGCTTCTAGAAAATGGGCGATAAATAACGCTAAGTGTTTAGCAAATTACTGCCAGTTACTGCGGCAGAGGGCACCGGGAAGCTTTAGCGCTAAACGGTTTTATCTATTCATTTCGTTTAATTAATTGCGGATTTAGAAAGCAAATTAATAACTCAAATATGCGCAAAAGATTTTCTCACACGTTTTCACGGACTTTCAATGTCGACGGAAAAGAATTTACCGTACCGCCGCCGTTCACTGTTATAAAAAAAAACATTTACGTGAAATAAAAGCAAAGACAAATTGTTAACAAAAAAATATTTTTAATTATGCTTGTTAGGCTAGGATTCGATGACTAGTTATTTGACAGTATCACATTAAATAATCTGAGGCAAGAAAAATAATTATATTCAAACGTCAAAGATTTAGTCCTTAAAGTCCTTTCCGCCTACATTTATCGGAAATTTTTTTAACACCAACTGCAAATGTATATTAAGTGACATATAAACTGCACCACCTAGAAGGGGTGGGAATTTTTGGACCAAATTTGGCAGAAACATTGGACTAGTCTAAGGTAACAATTGATTAAAATTTGATAAAGAAAACACTTCATCTTTTTGCTTTTTCTTTAATAATGTGTTGGTCCGCTCCTATTTCTGATACACTCATTGACCCGCCTTGGCATTGATTCCAGCAGGTGATCAATGTCTTCTTGGGGTATGGCATCCCAAGCAGCCTGTACTTCATGCCGTAGAGCTTCTATTCTCAACGGTGGCTTCGGTAGATTCCTCAATCTTCTACCCATCATGTCCCACACGTGCTCAATGGGCGACAAATTGAGAGATCTTGGCGGCCAAGGCGAAAGATTAACATTGGCCTCTTCAAAGAAGTCAAGAGAAACCCTTGCTACGTGAGGTCGTGCATTATCTTGCTGGAAAAGTGGATCTTCTAGCCCTCGAAGATATGGAAGAACATGTGGTTCTATCACTTCGTCAATGTAGCGTCGGGCGGTCATACTGCCCCGAATGAAGAGCAAAGGTGACCTACTGCCGTAAGCAATAGCACCCCACACCATCAACCCCACAGTTCGGTGAACATGCCTCGCAATCGAAAAATCAGGATTGCGCCT
This sequence comes from Geotrupes spiniger, assembly GCA_959613385.1. Classification (NCBI taxonomy): domain Eukaryota; kingdom Metazoa; phylum Arthropoda; class Insecta; order Coleoptera; family Geotrupidae; genus Geotrupes; species Geotrupes spiniger. The sequence continues at coordinate 40,082,294 of OY390736.1, read as the reverse complement.
TTCTCCACGTCTTCGTCTAACAGTCATCCGACCATCATGCATTCCTAAACAAAATCGCAATTCCTCACTAAAGACAACTCGATGCCACTCCAAGTTCCATTGAAGTCTTCCCGTGCACCAGGCCAAACGTTCCTGGCGATGTTGAACAGTGAGGGGTAGCACAAGATGTGGGCGGTAAGACAGCAAGCCAAAGGTTCTTATTCGACGATAAACTGTTCGCAAGCCTATCGGACGACCTTGTTCACCTAACCATTGATCAGCTATTGATCTAGTTGCAGAGAATCGGTCTCTCAAGGCCATTAGTCTTAAGCGGCGATCTTGACGTTCATTGGTTCGTCTTTGAGCCCCAGTGCCTCTTCTCCGACGTTCAACCCCATGTTCAGACCACGCTTGATAAACACGCATTATTGTTGAGTGGTGCCGTCCCAAACGGTTGCCGATTTCTCTAAACGAAAAACCTGCTTCTCGTAAACCAACAATCCGCCCTCGGTCAAAGTCACTCAACTGCTGGTAAACTTGAGGTTTCCTTCCTCTAGGAATCATTAAACACTTGAAACACTTTAAAATAAAGAACGGGATCCGAAAAAGTGAAACAAATACAAAAAATGACTCGATAATTGCTGGTCTATCACCACCTCTAAAAAATTACACAAACGTCAAAAATCCCATGACTACTTGATGATTGGGTTTCAAATATTAATCAACTATTTCCCTGGACTAGTCCACTATTCCTGCCAAATTTGGTCCAACAATTCCCACCCCTTCTAGGTGGTGCAGTTTATATGTCACTGAGTATATTTGAAAGCTACCTTTTAGGTATTGGGCATTGGTCTAAATTTATATTATTTCTTCAGTTGTAAACTGTCAGTAATCGTAACGATGGTCCATAACAACGCACTTAGAGTTTTAGATTCCCATCAACCATAACTAACGTGCAATAATCAAGCAATTCATTCGCAGATACGTTCACACAAACGAACGTATGCGCATACGTTTACGTACGTACACAGATAATTGGACACATACTTGATAAATCGTGTTCAAACGTCTGCATATGAAAAGTGTTTTTATCGAGCCCGGAGCGAGATGTAACCTGGTTACCGATAATAGACGCACCATTGTACAGCCACAGGCCGGAGCTAATAGATTTTCATTGTAGTCGCGGAGGCCTTTTATAATCCGGTGAAATGTCGAGATGAAATTGATACCGTCCTTTAATTGTCATTGTTTTTTCAACTAGAACCGATAAAACAGTTCGATTTTCTAGGTTGCGCAGTGAATCTTATGGCCCAGTTTCGCGCTGTGCGAGCGTTCCCGGAATTCGAGTCCGGCGCGAAGTAAGCCGAGATGGAGAGAGAGAGAGAGAGAGAAATGCGCAATCAACGACGTACGTCGGAGAGAACGTCCTCCGGCGGTGCACGTCAATTTCGCGCGAAGGTAATAATTTCGTAAGATTACAGGCCCGGAGACCGATTACGGCCGCTTGATATTTGTTGCTAAATGCACACATCTTGGCATTTCGCTCGATGTAAAACAATAACTTAAGTGTAATGCATTAAAGCAAACATCGATGTTTTTCGCATCGGACGGTAAGTGTACGGTTGCGTAACTGAACCGTAAGCAATCGGTGATATCGCACGCCGCGGACGGTAATTACGCGATGCGGAGGGTGGCATTAGCCCTCCGGGTGCAGTTGTCTAGATCCTTTGCTTTTAGATGGCGACGCATGCGATGTGTGAATTTTTTTTCACGATGGCGTTTGATAAGACCAACTTAAAATTATAATTACGTATTGGATGAAATGTCGATTTATTATGACGTAGTAAACAATGTATTAAAAATACTACATTGTTCACTTATAACCGCCCTGATTGATTCATTGTTATCTAAAGAACATGTTTTCGTTGAGTTACACAAGTATTCACTTTAATGGTATAGTTGATTAAAGATTTGTTAATCATATGTATGTAAGTAATTCAGTTCATGTCTGTTATAATTTACAGCATCGTCACAATTTCAAATATTACACTCTAAAATTGTAACAGTATTTTAAGAAAGATATTATTTGTTGCATCACTAGGTATAACTGCAACACCTGTGTATGCCATATTTTAAATTTATCGTTAATCAAAATGAAATCCTATAAATATTTCTATCTAAAAACAAGATATTCGAAAAGAATATGAAGACATGTTTCAGTGGTATATTTTTCTTCGTGGGTCTTTCCTTAAGCATTATTTCGTACCACTGCTGTTTCACCAAAATAAATTCATGCTAATATAAAAATCGTAAATGTCATTAATTGGAGTTCGTGAATTGTTTTGTTTGAGACCTCGCGAGTTTTGTTGGGTTGGCTTAAATTGGAATCAGAGCTGGTGGCATTTGATTAGATGTGAAACGGAGTTAAAATTAAGCCAACCCAACCTAATTCATAATTTCCAACGTCAAACCAAGCCTGGTCAAAAATTCAACTCGGCTCAACCCAACCCAACCCGATACAACCCAGTCCAATCGAAAATTCCTCTCAATCTTGTCGTACCACTGGCGTTCTTTGATTAAAAAAGGTCATTGATGACTTCAAGACAACAGAATCCAACCGAATGCAAGGTTTCGCATAATTAAATTTCTAACGCCATTAAAATTGACAGGTTTTCAGTTAGGTCTTATTTCCTTACTGAGCTGTAACAACGTCCGTGTTAAGTTGCACATGTCTAGCAGTGGGCGGTGTTAGTGACCACGCTCTTCAAACCATTCACAATTCTTGTTTGTTTTCAACCCGGATGGATATTTTCAGTTTTCAGTTTTCGACTCTGAAGAGATATTTTTTTGTTGATTATTCCATTTTCGCTGGTATCGTGTCAACTCAATAGATGTTTGTATAACTTTTTGAGTTAAATTGAAAAAAAAAATTGCAATGTTTGTAATCTTTCTATCTCCATATATGTTGCGCTACATGTTGCTGTCTCCTATACGCACACCCACACACAGTTTAATGTTCGTAGTTATTATTACTAGAGCTGTCACGAATGATTAACGTGTGCACAATTTCACGATCTATTTGTCGGAACTCGGTAAAAACTGATTGATCATCGTCGAAAATTCTGCTTTTGGACAAAACAATGTAAATAATAATAAAACTTCGAATATAAAACAAAGAACACAGATAGTCATTCGGGATGCAATTTTCATCTTCAGTTTAACCTATAATTTTTAAAGTATAAAGCAAAACAACTTAGCCAATGGAGTAACAATGAACGCTGATAACAAATAAAGATTCGTCGAATATATTTCTTAAACGACTGGTGTATTACAAGAGGATAAGTACATAGTACGTAGAGGCATAGGTAGTTTTCTGGGATCAACTTTCTAGTAATTATAAACCCAACTCAACCCAACCCAACCCAACCAACAGCTTCAATATAAATCAAAATTTCTTTTTTTTTTAATTAATTGTAATATTATTTCTTGTAGGGTTATAATATCAAATCACTATTTAGTCGAAATTTGTATGTATGTCCAAGATATGGTTCTTATGTGATCTTAATTTCATGCCCAGTTTCAGTTTCTTGTAGCCTCCCAGCAATGTGACTTTCCCGGGGCGGCATTTTTGCACCTAACCCAACAACCCAATTACATATTCTTTGGAGAGCAACCTCTCGTTAGCCATGACCCTATTCACCACTTGGTTAACCCAATCTTCTACACGATTGTTCAGATTCATATGGTTCATCAGCTTGAAGAGTTGGAATTGAGTAGGGGAGCCTAAGTGACGCTAACATTAACAAGAACTGGTATAAAGACATTTCATCACGAGCTACATTCAAATCCCTAAACGATAGTGCGGCGAATGCAAACCAACATTTTTAGTAATTATTGGGAGAGGAATGAGTAAATACCCTGAAAATTGGAAAATGACGGATTTCAGAATTGAAATCTACATACAAGCTTTTGACACACAAAGGACGATGCATCAAAGTTGGTTATTTTCTGGTTAATGCAGTACTATGAAGCAAAATTAAAGATTTAAGTGTGAAAGATGATTGGGACCACTTCCTGGTATGAAGGGAATGGAATGACAATAAAGAAGTAGAAAGAAAACGAAAAGTAATAAAATCACATAAAATGAGACAAAAAGTCAAAACTGTTGCAAAAAAAAACTCGCAAGGTAATAAGCAATGAGGTAATCAGCATAACCTTGTGGAATCGTACAATGGAGAACAAAGAGAAAAAAGAGCAGACGTATTAGGAATCATACCATGCTATTTCCATTTGAAATGGAGGGGAAGCCAGACCAACATTTTAGTGACAGATTATTTTTTGTTATTGTTATTATTAACTTGCCCTACTCAAGCCCTTAGTCCAATTTTGTTACTGGGGATTTTTTACGTGTTGAACTATTTATAAAATATAAAAGTCTGATAAAATAAGCAACTACAAGTTGGCATGATTCAACTGATTTCTATGTACAAGATACGTAAACAATGATAACAGGTCTCGACTTGTGCAGATACCTCAGCAGAAAACATCTGTATTTGTATTGTGTCAAATTGTCACAATAACCAGAACTTTTCCCCAGAAATTCGCTCCAGAGTCTGAAAAATTGATTTGTTGTTGACTGGAATTCTGGTAATTAACTTTTTGTACTTGTTGATGTTTAATGTGTGGAAAACTTTTCTATCGATGGTCAAAAGTTGTCATGAACAACCAGTAATCAGTTAATAACGCCTATAGGTTTACCTCTTTAACGACAAAGATTTTATTATATCACAATCATCACATATTGGAGATAATTTGACATCAGTGCTTCAGTAAGTTGTACGTACTATACCAGTTAACACGTTAAATGCCTAAGTGTTCATGTGAACAACATTATTTTGCTTTGGATAGACTTAGACTAAGATGCATTCTTAAGAAATCAGCTATGCATATGCACTTTTCAATCGACTCGCTTTTCTTGATCAGTAGTTGATGTCTTAAGAACTTTGTTCTACAGATTCACTTCACACTTGTCATTAGTGCGTCAGCATCTTACATTGTACGATTCTCATCATCAGTGATTCAGTATGAATTCGTCAGTAGGTTTAAATTTACTCCTTAAAAAATTGACGTTTTATTAGTAATGATGTATTGAAGACTACTTCTTTGGAAACTTCTTGATAACAGTAAGATGTCATCAGCATTAGAGCCTTACGAACTTTGTTCTAGAAATTCAGTTCTTAAACGAAGTCTCATTAGACCATAAATGTTTACAAAAATTGGTATACTTGTTGAATTTTATTACCAGATAAAATTATTTGATATCAATTTTGTGAATAAATAAAAAATATTAAGATTTGATGTGGTGATTATATAACAGTTATCTAAAAATTCTAAATATTTTAGAAAACGACAGTGGGTGTGTCATTTCTAAGTGATTTTTAATCTTCCGGAGACAATTTTATTACCAACTCTTTATAAATCTTCCGGTTTATATAATAAGATGATTAATTTATTATTTTTATGACGCACAGTGGGATGTAACCAAAATTTAACTGTGGACAACAGTAGACAATTTAATTAGCAATTATGACATCATTCCGACCTTTTCGAATATTTATAAATGCAGTTTACCTCAGAACAAAAATAACAATGATATCCAGTGACATAGATGCTGTTGTCACAGACTGCTGCATAACACATAAAACAATGATGAAGATTTTTATACTATCAAAGTATCCTCATATTCAATGAGCCATCGACATGTTTTGGAGTCGATGCCGCTGTGTGTTGATCAATATTTTGTTATTGTTGTCAGTCATACGTTACAGTTCATTTATTTTTTTGCTGCAGTATAGTTAGTACGCTCATATTAAAAAATATATACTGGCACTGATAGTGAGTGTGTAAGAGATTTATGGGTTTCATATTAGTTATCATTTTTGCAATTGTACCTGATCACGTAATCGCTTTCGTATTTTACGTTCGCCTCCCGTTCCTGAAACGCATCAATTAAACCCAACTAAAAATAAACCACACAATTAATATCGTCGCTGTCGACGTCCCCACTTCAATTGGTTTTAATGCACCGCTGGAATTTATCTCTCAATATAAATTATTGAAAACCAATTACGAAACACATCAAATGCACGTTTCGAGCGCGACACAAAACGCTTCAGCAGTCGGCACCAATTAAGTCCGTAGATGTTATCTAACATCCTACCGCAAATTATTATTACGGAGGCAGTGCAGAACAGCCGGCGCGCATAAACACGCCAATTTATCGATTTTCCGCGACTTTTACCTCATTCAGCCACGAGATATTCATTGTTTCTCTCCGCACTCATTACTATTAAATTTCTACGATTTGAATTAATGCCGGCACAAGTACAATGCGAAATGGGAATCCGTACGCTACCAAAGTCACGACAAGAAAGTATCAACAATTTCCAGCTATTTATGAATATAACCGGACGGCATCTGGAGATTGCGGCAACAGCGCCGTATTTATGGCTCGCTCGGCCGTACATCGGACTCTCGGAATGGCATTATCCGATGTCCCGATGGGGCCGTATATAATCCGCGCGTCCTTTTTTGCATTGTCACTTTTGTTGTGCGTTGGCGTGCGACGTGAATGCGTTCCACGCATAAAGCGGACTCTTGCTTTCGTTTCGCCGACATATCTCGACCTTTATGTGAAACGTGAACGTTTTTTCTGGGAACGAAGAACACCGGTATGCGATAGTTTAGAACTAAGTAACTCGAGACCTCTTTGAAATTATTAGTCGTAAATTATTTCCACCGCGTTTTAACAATGCAATATTTTACTCCGATTTGACGTTTAAATCAGATACTAACTTCTTAATTTCTTTAAGGGGGGTTATTATCGATTAAGGTTCTTAACTGCTTTAGAAAGCTCAAAAAATCGATTTGTTTTTTATTGCTCAAATCTATGCCTAATATATCTAAGAATATGTATAAAAATTATTGCGGCTAATTCGCAATATTTTGAAAGATACAGCACTAAACACAGTGAGGTGTCGAGCAAAAAATATACGAACGCATGAACGCCCGGACAAACGAAACGCGCGCCCCTCCCCGCAGTAACATAACACCGAACTATGTACTGAAAAAAGTTCGATCGGTCGTTCGAAACAATAAGATTTTGAATTCGTAAGAGCTATAGTAGGATTATAACGAGATATTCCGTAAGTAATCGAAAATTAACATTTTTCCTGATCGTAAACTTTAGAGCGCGTTTTCTCGAGTTTTCGTTTTTACGATTTTTCTAAACTGGTGGGCGTGATTGCGAGAAAACTAGACAAGCAATCAAAACGAAACAAAACTTTTGTTGGCTTCAGTAGCATTCTATTCTATTTGAACTAAAAAGATTAATGAAAAAAAATTCTAAACAACTTTTTAGCAAGTTTAAATGATTTTCTCTTCCTGCAAAGAGCACATTTATTTTCAAACCTGAGAAAAATCTTGAATTTCAAAATTTTGGTTTTTTTTTTAGTTCACATAGAAGAAACTATATGAGAATTACCATTTTCTTTGGTTTTTTTTGTTTCAGACAAAAATTACGGGCTACATCTTTCCCACCGATTGTATATTGCAATTGAAAGGTGTTGCACAAATGTGCATGAAAATCGGTTCCGTTTAAATATTTTTCTCTCGAAATATTTTTTCTTTAATGCTCAAATATGTAATAAAATGCTCTAAAAAGTCCACTAGACTTGCTCATTTTTTTCTGCCCTAAAAAAATTCCCCCAAAAACGTTATTTTAAGGCCTCCTAAAGCAGGAACCCCCCTTAAAGTGGTATATGTGAATATTTCTTCGGTTTTATTCAAAAGAAATTTTGTTAATTGAACGATGACAAAAACGAATTACATACCAGACAATCGATCGTCGCTTTTGCAGTACGTACCTGAAAATAAAAACAAGCGTTAGACATAAACATAAACGCAAACCGTCAATATCATGCGAGCGCGCAAATAAAATCGGATTGATGTGGGTCACGTGTCCGTTTGTAATGAATTTTCCACGTGCGTCAATTACACGCCGAGTCTGCCGGTGAGATTTCCATAAACGAAACAAACGACCGTCCGCGTAAAGTATGAAACTGTTTTGACAGCGGAATTTAGTAGCAGCTTGTAAGTTTAATTGGCGTCGACAGGTTTATTAATGTCGGACGAATCTCGCTCACGCTCAACGCACCTCGGGGCGCCGAACGAAAACGTTTTGCAATTCTTTATTATTTCATCCAGTTCCTTGACGTAACCGTATTATTATTATTGTCCCCAAAGGACATTTATTATGCAGAGAAAGTAAAATTATGCATCGGCTCGTTTTCGTTTTGTTGCCACGTAGATAGCAATTTTGATTATCCGTTTAAGTAAACCATAATAATGCAGATAAACGCGTAAAATACAACACATCAATTAAATTATTAAACGTCGCTTTTCTATTTTCTAAAACGTGCCAGCCGACAACTCTAGGAATAATAATGAATATGGTGCACCTTTCTACATCCGTTGCGAAACGCTCCGTGGAGGGGACTCACTCGCGCCTTCTACATTAATTATCGATTTATTGGCCCTGTCGCGGGTTCGCCGCGTCAAAAACGCACACCCACCCGAATGATGGATTAAGCACGCCGGTATCGGCGACCGCGGCGACGTAAACATAAAACCCGGTGCGCGTCGAAACGAAAGTATCACTTAACGTGTATGCCCATAACGTCTGGGACGTCCTCCTATCGACTTGCCGTATCACAAAAATTCCGTTGTTAAAACGTCGGAGTCGGCGGAGCCCCCACCTTTTTCGTGTTCATATCGGGGACCCACCGCGTCGCCGGTCGTCGGGCCCCTTGTCTTGATGTATCGCTTTGAGCGAGGTCAGGGTCGCCTTAAAGTGACCACCGCTCCGGGATGTTTTAACGTCCTGTGCTGTTGTGTCAGTCGGACGGTGAGTCTCGTTTTTAACAAAGACCCCTCGGAATTCGTTGATAAATCGGCCCGGCCAGCGGGTCAATCCCTGGGGGATAAGGCAGACACGACGATCTATTGTTTGCTCTTTGTGGTTTATGTACATGTCGTTGATTTAGGACTTAAATCGTGAAAAAAAAAACAACAATTCGAGGGATATCTACGTGAATATTTACCACTACTTTATTTATCAATGTTCAAGGAACAAAGAATTATTTTATGAGGTTTTTTAATGTAATTGTTTTCTTCAACATGATGTCCTAGTAGAAGGACTTTGAAAAACAAGTAGGTAACTAACACAAGAAAGTTCAATGAACGTGGAGATACATGAAAACTACAAACACAAAGAAAATAAAATTGGGGAAGGCTCCAAAGTTATATTGGATCCTTGCAGGAGCTATTGAAGGATTCTAAAACCAAGGATACGAAGCAAACTAAAGAACGGTGAAGGGCAAAGACTTTTCTAGACATTAGGCACAAACAAATCAACTGAAACATGCACCAACAGAATTAAACCAAAAGGCATGAAAAAGATTACAAAATAAAAGCAAAATGTTGCAACCTCATCACCATCCCATTGTCACAAGTTTAGAAAGTTCTATCCAAAATATATGCACTCTTCCATATTTCTCTTTCATTTTCATTCTTTAAAACAAATCTTCATTTCAGTTTCGTTTCTGTCATCCCCTCCCTTCTAAGCCACCAGTTTCATCATTTTTAGTAATAGGTTCCCTTTTCCGATTTGCACTTATTTGAAAGTTACTGCAAAGTCATTTATAAAAATCTCCCGATTTTTATGTATTTCTACAACATTCTTCAGTTTCAACCCAACCCTTCAAAGAACCCAATTGTGCAAGAAGTGAGTGGTCGATGAAGTCAAACATTACATGGTTGATTTGATTGTGTTTCTAAAACTCTTTCTTTGAGTTCTGTAGTCGTTTTTATTAAACCCAACCCAACCCAACCTTCTAAAGATCCACTGGGGTGTTACAAGTGATTGTCCGATGGAGTAAATATATAAACATGTTTCATAGTGGCCAAGAATTAAATAGGTGATTGTTTGAATGGCGACGACGGAATTAACAACAAAAACACCACAATGGGTTAAATTTGATTTGGTTTTGTAATTCGTTGCAATTTGGGAACAAGTTCCAATGCCATTAAATACAAAGCCGGAAAAATATTATTCAAAACCATCGAAAATTCAAAATTTATATAAAGAGAGTTAAGACGAGATTAAATATAAATAGGAATTTGTAACCCAAAGAAGGGGCTATTCTAAAAAAAACGTATAATAAAATACACAGTTAGGGACCAAGAAAATTTTAATCTTGAAGCAAGCATATGGTGTTGCATATTTTTTAATGACGGATAAAAATTTAAAAAACATATCGAATTGGGTCGAATTTGACTTAGAATTTGGGTTGGGTTGGATCAGGTTGAGCTGGATCTGCGATTGGGAACTGGGACCAACGCCAACTGTCATACAATTGAATACATAGCTGAAGAATAAGAAAATATCAGATTTAAAAATCTTTAGTATTTATAATGTACAGATATATAACTATTAACTGCAAATATGTCAATATTTATAAATATAAATAAAAATTTATAATCCAAGTGTTTTATTTTTATAAAAAAAATAATATTATGTTGTAATATAAAATAAAGTTTTCAATAATTAGTCAATTAAATTCTTAAAACAAACAGATGAAGATGCCCACTTTATAGCCAGGCAACATTCATTTATTGTTTGATGGACAGTCTTCCGAGCCACTCCGGAAAAAGAATCAATCCGGATGACCACAACTCGGAACGATAAATGTACCAGGCAGTGATGGTACCGATTATGTTGAGTAAAGTATAAAGACAAACACGAAAATGACAGTCTAGGTGAACAATTTAAATATAGTCGTTTTTGCACGTTAAGCTCTATATCTGCAGTATTGATTAATATTTATCAACTAAGTCTACTCAACTTCAACAGTTCGTCCAATCATAAGACGAGATCCGTCAGTGAGACTTGCTATGCCTCATATTACACTCAGCTCGTTTTACTTCAGCTCATATTTAAAACAAACTACCCTCGATGTATGTACAAATTCAAATTCTTTCAGTAGACGTCTAAAATTGCATCTAATACTAAGTTGCCTTTACTCTCCAATTTAGGATTGGTAACTTGAAAATTGTGTTAAAATCCTCTGCGATGTTTCGAATTTGTGACATTGAATTTTCAAGGAGGCCAGGAAAACTACAAAGGAAGCAAAAGTATCACCCATCTTCGGTCCACCTCATAATATTTATCTTTCTTCAAGGAAAACTTGTATCTTTTTTTTTTTTTTTAATAAAGCGCTATCAACATTATTTAAGTTGGCAAATAATTAATACGTCTATTCTGTCCTATTTCTGGGCTTTCTAATTAGCATAGGTTGTGAGAGATGGAAGAGAGGCCACACAGACCAAACACCTCTTTGAAAAACTAAGCCATCGTAGCATACATGGCTCACACCACCAGAGATTATGGAAGATGTTTTGCATTTCTCCTACAAATAAAGATGATAATGAAAGAGGGCCCAACGAACCGCCACGAACTTTTGCGGAATACCTCGAACCTCTTCTCAAACATTGTCCCTTTCAGTCATTTCATGATGGAAAGAAGACCTTATCAGGCAATCCGTTTTAATTGGGTTTACCTATTAAGGTAATTGACAAGATTCTAGATCGCAAAGAATTAATACTACAAACAAAACCACCGAAAAATCCATTGTGGAGCTAGTGCCTCAGTTGGATTGAACAAATCAGGTTGGGTTGGGTTGGGTTGGGTTGGGTTGGGTTGGGTACGAAAAAAATCTTTGAAGAACATCTTGATAATGAAGATCATCATCACCATCAAGATAATTCCAATGCCTGCTGCAAAATTGCAAGGAAATATCTCCTTAACGACAAAACTTTTGTAAAACATCGGGACATCTGCAAAACATCTTGTCTGTCTAGGGCAATTTGATTATTTCGAAGTTAAACTTTCAAAGGCGTATGGCCATGTAGGTGTTCGAACTGTTTTTTTCCATTTTAGGGAAAGTAGCTCAAATTATTTTAACTTAGATCGATGAAACCCTGCAGAGGAAGTTATGGTAGAGGATAAGGTATTCTAAAACTTCCGTTAACTTTAGATTTGTAACTCTAGCGCGCCTAATCCTCTAACATTGAAATTTGTCTTCACGATGAATTGATGTTCTTGTTATTAATTTAAATATTTCCTCGTTTAATTCTGCGTTTCGTTTCTTTAATTACTTTCACCATTTCTTTATGTTGGAGTTCATCTCTTCCAGTACTTCCCTCTTCTCTTTGTTCTTCCCCATCTTCATTCTTTGGAATTTTCATTGTCTCTTCTTTTGTCGTATCTTCTACGGATGTCCAGGTACTGCTATTCCTTTCTCTTTGTAGACATTCAAATATTCCTTTCTTCCTGCTTATCCGTTTTGTTAGGATACTTTTTTAATTTTTGTTGGACCCATGCATTCTTCACCCAATCCAATAGAATAATAGAATATTCCAATGAATTGGTTTAGGTTAAAGATACTTGACATACTACTGGGTGTTTTGTAAAACATATATTCTTTTTTCTAGTTTTTTTTTACATTCCCATTGTTTACAAGCTAGTTTGGTGCACTACCCAATCAAATTAATTATTAATTCGTTAATGTTTTACATTTGTTCTATCAATTTTGATTTGTTAATTTTTATAAATTCTTTTGTATATTTGTTTTATTGTCTGGCAATTATTTTGTTGTTGTAAATCATGCAATAAATGCTGAATCATATGAATGTATCTGTATACCATCACACTATGGTTTCTTCTTTTCTTCGCTTCGGTGCCGTATTTGTTTTTACTTCCTCGTGTTTTGCGATAGTTTTGCTCCATTGCCAATTTTTGTGCATTTTAACTCTTTTAATTATTGATATCTTTCATGCTTGTTCTCAATCTCTATATACGATCATCACCCACCACATGCCTTGTATTGTATTACTATTGTATTCCTCAATTACAATGGCACGAGGTCATTGTTAAAAATGTTGCCCACTACCATTAATAAAACTCCTTCATGAAAATTTCTTGTTGGATTTTTTAGGACGTGATAGTTTTTCCGAAATTTTGATATTAAAATCTTCAACATTTTTCGGCCAGCTTATGGAGACATTACATTTTTTCAATCTATATTGATTTATCAATTCCAAATTGTCTATTGTCATTTAGCTCCATCCTGTTTTAATATTTTCTGTCAAATTTGTATGCATTAAGTTTCCACCATTTGATACATTTGATACAATCCAACGCAACCCAACCCAATACTTCGTATCGTACAGTTTCTATATTAATTGTTAATTTCGGTTTTTATGCGCCCTATATTAGGTCATCAAAGTACCCTGTCGAAACCTTGTCTTATTTTTTACATTTAACAGGATCTCCACAAAATTTCGCCCTTGATTATCCAAATCTCAATGAGCCCAAACACGAGAAGAATCATCAACGAGGTATGTTTTTCTTCGATGCCGTTACTATCACAGAGTTAATGTTAAATGAAATTCGATTTTTAATTTTTACATTGAGCTTCTACCTATAGAGTTTTTTATCGATATGATTTTATTAGAAATATTTCGTCTCTTGAAATAGAAATTTTTTGAACAGGTGGGTTAAGGTTAAGAATTGGGTAAAGTTACCAATTAATGATTATCTCGATTATGTCCTCCAGGATTTTCTTTTTGCGATGGCGACGTTTGTAAGTCGAGGGCAGTGAATTATCGAATCCAAGTAACTTTATTCAATATTCAGTACAGGAAATGTCCCGAGCTAATTATCTTATGCTACCTTAAGGGGGGATCCTGCTTTAGAAGACTCAAAAAAAATTTTTATTGCTCAAATCTATGCCTAATATATCTAAGAATATGTATAAAAAGTTATAGCAGCTAATTCGCAATATTTTGAAAGATACACCACTAAACACAGTGAGGTGTCGAGAAAAAAATATACGAACGCATGAACGCTCGGACAAACGAAGCGCGCCCCCCTTCCCGCAGACACATAACACCGAACTATGTACTGAAAAAAGTTCAATCGGTCGTTCGAAACAATAATATTTTGAATTCGTAAGAGCTATAGTAGGATTATAACGAGATATTCCGTAAGTAATCGAAAATTAACATTTTTCCTGATCGTAAACTTTAGAGCGCGTTTTCTCGAGTTTTCGTTTTTACGATTTTTCTAAACTGGTGGGCGTGATTGCGAGAAAACTAGACAAGCAATCAAAACGAAACAAAACTTTTCTTACCTTTAGTAGCATTCTCTTCGATTTGAACTAAAAACATTAATGAAAAAAAAATTCTAAACAACTTTTTTAGCAAGTTGAAATGATTTTCTCTTCCTGCAAAGAGCACATTTATTTTCAAACCTGAGAAAAATCTTGAATTTCAAAATTTTCGGTTTTTTTTTAGTTCACATAGAAGAAAATATATGAGAATTACAATTTTCTTTGGTTTTTTTTTGCTTCAGACAAAAATTACGAGCTACATCTTTCCCACCGATTGTAGACTGCAATTGAAAGGTGTTGCACAAATGTGCATAAAAATCGGTTCCGTTTAAATATTTTTCTCTCCAAATATTTTTTCTTTAATGCTCAAATATGTAATAAAATGCTCTAAAAAGTTCGCTGGACTTGCTCATTTTTTTCTGTCCTAAAAAAAATCCCACAAAAACGATATTTTAAGTCATCCTAAAGCAGGATCCCCCCTTAAGGGATAACAGAAACTTGCTTCTGCTGAATTTTAGATGTAGCGGGTTCAAAAACGTGATTATTGGGTTTAAACCCCCCATTGCCATTGCCCGTTAGTACGAAAGTGTTTTGCGAAACTTTGCAATTTGCGTTAGAACAAATTTTCAGCGGAGATGAATCGAGTAGCAGTTCGACGATTGGACCACCCACCGGGTCCGCGAATGCGCGCCTATAAGTGAAATCGATTACGGCAAACATACAATTTAAGTGACATTAACGACGCGCGCAATTAAAATTTCACGTTTGACGGCCGCCCAAAGCCGCTCGATCGCCGCAAGTGCGCGGAAATCGGTCCGATTCCGCCGCGGTCGAAATCGTCGCTTTGGAAGCTCCCCAAGAGATCCTGTTTCATCAGATGGCGGTGATATATTCACGGCCCCGACGTCGTCGCTTTAGCGGTTTATAAAATTCCCTCATTACGAGGCGAAATTATCGCTCTACTTTACGAGCTGCGCACGAACAGCTGCTTTAATCTCCTGCGAGCAGATTAAAGATAAACACAATCTTGTCACACCGGACTCGGCGCGGATTTTTAACGAACGGCCGTGGGTAAAGGTATTAGGTGCATTTTATGGACTCGCCGCGAATATTAATGGTTGTTTTACCTTAACTTGGTAATTGGTTGTTGGCAACTTCATTTCTGCACCGAAACGTGGAAAAAATTAATAATTTTAGTCTCGCAGCGACTTGGACGTTCACTGGGTGTGTTTTAAGCGCTTTGTGACCGCGTGTACTCATCTCGTGTAAATCGTAATAAATTCGGATGGAAATGTCTGTTAATAAAATTGTCCGCGTATAATATCAATAATTGTGGTAATTGCCATTCTTGTTGCATAGGTCAGACCGGGAGGTCATTTAATGTTAGACTTTAGAGAACATTACAGTTAGATTGTTCTATGAAAAAGTTCAACTTTCGCCAGTCATTTATGATCGAGGAAATGATTCCCACGATTTTTTTTTTTTCAAATAAATTTGCGTTAATTCTTAACAATTCGATCGTCGCAATTATTTTTATTTATACGACTTCGAGTTGTCCGTTCGCCCACCGCGTCGATGTTTCATTAACGCCACCGTTGTCATGATTTATCGCGAACAGTCGGATCATTTACATCGCGTTGGGAAATCGAGGTTAAGTGAGGTTGAGGTCGGACGACAGATCGTTGAACGTCAGTTCGAATTCACGACGTACCCAACCGTCCGTTGTGACAGTGCGTCAGTCGGACCGTCAAGACCTCCACTCTCGCGTGCGTGCCTTTTGACGCGCGCGGCGCTCCCCCAGGTTTTCCGATCGTTTCGTTCGAGTCCGTGTGCACGTCGCCCAACGACGAAACGCCGCGGCCCGCGTTCCTGTATCTAATCGGCGCATCTGGAATGTCCAAGACCGTCCGCGATATTGTTATGACTCCCGCAGTATGCCGGCGAATAACTCAGTCGGCAGGCAAAAGGAAAAAGAGGCGAGTTGTTCGCATGCTTTTCGACGTGGTGGGGTTTTGTAGGTTGCGTCTCGAAATAATTTCATGTTTGTTTGCGTTGCGGTGAGCTCTACGAGCCGCAGATGTAATATTTGCTTTAGTTGTATGCCGTGTACGTATTAATTAATGTACTAGCAACAAATCAAAAAATGTTAAATTTGTGAGGTAGATGGCTAAGATGATTTATCTTCCTATGCATTTTTTTTTTCAGGCAAAAGCATTAGTGCTATTTGTCGACATTCCATTGGTATTGAGGATTTTTAAGTTATCCGCTTGATTCTTGATTCTGATATCACTTCATCAATTCACAAACAAATGTTATTAAATACGTTAAATACCCAGTAAAACCCAACCCAACACAAACTAACCTAACCCAATCCAACCCATCCAACTTGCGTTGCGGGTAATATGTTATTTTCGTATAATTTGGAAGAACTTAAAATTCGTTGTTGTGTTGTGTTTCATTTATAGGATTGTTTGCGAAATGGGATTGGTTACGCGAGCTAATTACTTATTCGACTTGTCTCCGTACTAAACACAAACCAAATTTCTATACATTCTACACGCAACGTTTTACAACCATACATTAAAATGTTCATTAAAGGAAAGCTTGTTCTCGTTTCAACTGAAACATAAATGTTGAATTGATACAACTGTTAGAGAATCTGTTTACTCTCGTCGCAGAATGTCGTCGCTTTACACAAACGTTTAATTGCAAATTTTTACACAAACGTTTAATTGAATCCAACTTACCCACATTTCATTAAATTTAATGCGCTTAGCTCCTCTACGTTATTCTCAAATTTTCTCCTTCAGATTTATTTTATAATTTATGGAGCTAACCTTTGATCTACACCCATGTGTTTGATATCAAATCATCCGCTATGACTTTCTCTAAATAAACATTCCATTATAACTTAATTTTTTTTTATTTAATTACATTATTGCATCTTAAAATGTTGCTTGACATTGAACATTTACATCAATGTCAAGTATATTCAACTTTGCGGCCTAAATTCGTTTTTAAACTATGACGCAATACATTGTTTTATAACCTGTGTGTCGCATTCAAATTATTCTAAACTAAATTTACTTGTTTTTAGTATTTAAATAGTATAAATATTGTAATTTTCGTATTAATTTGTATAACGTGGGTTCGGTCGTTAATCGTTCAGCTTCTGACTTCTTAGTTGTCGTGACATCTTAAAAGGTGTGTATCGCATGTTCTGGTTGGCTCGAGATTGATTGTTGTCTTAGTCAAAGCAATGCATACTTTAGTAACGCACCACGTAAACATTAAGCAAGTTTTTTTTAATAAATCAGACCTCTGTGATCACATAGCGACACGAGTCTGGTATCTAGGTGACGTTAGTTTGCATGACTACATGTAGGTGACCTGATGGGTTAAGGATGAAACAGTTGTCATCACGTGATGCATACACTGAAATTTATTTTCGCAAGGACGAAATGAATTAATCGCGATTTCCGAATTTAGGTTGAGTGGCCAGACGAAGAGAATTTGATATAACTTGAAAACAAATTGTCGACAGATGTAAATTATCAATCTTTAATATTGAACGTGTCAATGAAATTTTCATAAAATGTTTTGTCGTTTAAGACGATTTTCTCATCGTTGATAGCTTCGACAATACAGAATTTTAATAGAACCATATTATGAACATTAGAAATTTATTTTTCTTCCATTTTAGATAATGTTGTAAATTGGGATGTTTTTTGTTATAGTTTGAGTGGTTTGATGTTTTTCATTTTCACAATGTTTGGATTTTTAGATCTCTTTGATTTTGTCGACTTATCACCAATTATGTAGTTTTAAGATTTCTTAAATTTGAGGCACTGTTTGGTATTCTTGTCAACTTTGAGATACACGACACGTACAAGTCTATACAGCAGACATGTTTGATTTTAAATGTAGTTCGTTAACCAAATGTCATACTGAACGCATTTTTACGTTTTCTGTATCAGTATATGACGACATGAGGCATATAATATAATGAAATCCTCTACGACCAAGGAGAGTTAGGGCTGTAGAAGCTGAAGCTGCAAAGCGTTTACCTTTGAACTTAGAAAAGAAGACGCGGATGCATATCACCAGCATTAGGATATATCAAAGATGAACCACTAACGTTCGGGGTTAGTTGAGTGAAACTGGATGCATAACCTGATCTCCGCACTTGGAAAAACCATCGACTATAAAAATAAAGAGATATTAACACCATGTGCCCTGAGTTTCATTGGCGTATAACTTATGAGGTGGGTTGGGTTGAGTTGGGTTGGGTTTTGTTGGGTGGTTTGGGTTGGATTGGTTTCGGTTGGGTTGGATTGCATTCGGTTGGGTTGGATTGGTTTCGGTTGGGTTGGATTGGTTTGAGGTTGGTTGGGTTTGGTTCACTCACCACGAGCACATTTATAATTACCCAACTTATTTTGGGTATTTGAGGACGGTAACGTTTTATTATATTCGCTGCAACTTGTCTGGTATTATTTCGAATTTATTCTTCATGGCTTAATAAATTGATGATGAAAAATCCAATTGAATAACTGGCAAAACTGTTCAGGAGCAGAAGCCACAACTTAACGACCACTTCGTTTCATCGTACCGCAATAGCACATTCATTACACATTCATAAATGTATGTAGAGTTGCTGTCCAGAATAGTTTTTTTTTTTTTAATTTGTTATTAACAATCTGGTTCTTGTTGCGTTTGATGTTTTCCGGTCTCTTCGATAACTGATCCCAGATGCTTGATGTCTTCAATTATCGCTGTCGATTGCGTTTGTATAATTTGTGATTATAATGATTAACAGGATATAAAATAAACGTGTAATTGTGTCTGACTTTTCAATTTTATGTCAACGAGGATAGTCGCTTTAGGGGAATAATTGAAGTTAATCAATGAAAAAAGTTTCAGAGTGTCAACTTTAAAGCACGTACAAAGCAATTGAAAAAAGTAAAATATTTTTATTCATCCCGATGTGTATTCTATTTATCTTGCTTAACCAGGTTTACATACTAAGTGTTTCATTCCAACAAACGCGTTCACGCGTAAACATCGAACGTATTTCCATCCTGTTCTCGTAAAAACCATGAACGTTGGGACGATTTGACATTATTTTTACTTCTCATGGAAATATATAGAAAATTCATACTAAGTGTACGTAAACGTTAAGATGAATCTTTAGAAACATTTTAAATTCCTCATCACATTGCTCGTCGCGTATCTCGGTATATGCATCGCGGCAGGTTCCACGACCCCGTCTTAATTATCCCACCTCGTTCTTTGTCAGAGATGTCGTAATTCGCGCAGTCCGTTTAGTTTCACTGCGAACGAAAGCAAAACTTATTATTCATGGAACAGGCTGGAA
Organism: Geotrupes spiniger; assembly: GCA_959613385.1. NCBI lineage: Eukaryota > Metazoa > Arthropoda > Insecta > Coleoptera > Geotrupidae > Geotrupes > Geotrupes spiniger. Next base: position 40,062,647 of record OY390736.1, on the reverse strand, counting down.
ACCCGGCGCGCAAATAAGCGTCGCCCGCGGTCGTAACGCGTTCCGCGTCTGACCCACGGGCCCTTCTGCGTATCTCCGACGTCCTTTCGCACGACTATCCGACGTTGGAGGCGGCGTGGAATCCGGTAGGCCTTAAGGTCTCCGAGCGCGCCATGTGGCCGAGCTCCTTCGCTGGAGCCGCCGTAAACAAAGTTCTCGCGCGTCAGGCGTTCCCGTCTTTGTCGCCGTCCCGTCGCGACCCGCGCCGCTTCCACGTGTATCGATTTCGCGGAGACAAATTCCCGCCGCGCGGATTTATCGGCTCCGTTAATTGAAAAGCAAAGCTGGAAATTATCGTAAATTATCCACGGGGTATTTGCTAATGCGCGCAGAACGAGAGGCAGGGTCGCGTCCGCGTTGAAATTTCGCGGAACGCGTCCGTCGGTCGTTGTTCTAACGGAGTGAAAACGGCGGTGATCATTCACTTTTTAATGATACACCTACCGACAATGGAGCTCGCCGACCGGAGATATATTATTTTGCTGGATTTGCCAGGCCGTCTAAATAATGGAAATGCACACTCATCAATCATGGCCGCGCGATTAATTACGAATTTATATCGGTTTCCACCTGTGCGATGCACCGTAAATTATTGTGTTGCGCCACGTCTTCATTTCAGCAGGAGATTTTCTGCAATTCAAGTGCGTTTTAAATTATTTAAAATCGCGGGATGGTGGCGTTGCTCCTGTTGAAGTTCGTTTTGTTGATTTTTGACAGCTTCGAGTGGGACGGAAAACATAGTAAAAATAGGACTTTTTTCGAAAAATGTTCGCGGAAAATCATAATTATGAAAAAATGAACGATCGAGAAGCAGTGTTGAATTTTTTATTTCCGATAACTATGGTGGACTCAATCCTGTACACCGTTTGACCCTTCACTTTCGACATAGGCGCTGTCAAAGCCATCTTCAGGTGTTGGGAGTCAACATTGACATTTACAAAAAATCATGTGTGATGCTCAATTGAATAATAATAAAATGAAAAAAGTTTCATATCGAAATCTGCTCTAGTTTTTTACCATAAATTCTTGAAAAATTGGCTCAGAAATTGACCTACAAGGACCCCCTTAACCACTAAACCAACACTTTTAAGATTGATTTGTAGTTTTTAGTTTCCTGAAACCTTAATGCAAGTTCAATCGGCACTTACTAATCGTTCTCCACTCATATTTTTAATCATACAGTCACTTTTTACCTTTCAAATCACCTTCACTCCTACTGTGGTTCGAATTGAAAGTATTACAAAAATTCTTAGGCAACGCCTGTGATAATGAAGGAAAATGTTTGAGGTTTTACCTCGAAACCAGTGGGAATAAAAACGATTCAGATCGTGGATTAGGTGCGATTATGTTGTAACCGATTACTCAAACCATCGGTTAATCCAACTGGATGATCGAGAAATTTGACGTAGGATACTTGAGGTCGAGGGCCTGTCAGATTCCGTGTTGTACGTGCGCACGTATCTAGTAGCATTAATTTTATATAATATTGATGAGGCTTTCCCATATTTTGTGCCTTTGTGCTGCCTTCTCCAAATCTAAAAAGACAAAAAAATATCGTCGTTGAATTATTGTCTTATGTATACTTTGTCTTTGTCTGAATCCATTCTGTGATGCTGGGGCTCTGTTAAAGCTCTCAACCTCTTCTGTGGTACAATTTCATCCACTTTCAGAAATGTATCAGTAATTATTCCTCTGTAACGTTGGCAGCTTTTCTTGTCTCCCTTCTTAACTATATGCAAGATGACTCCTAAGTCCCAATTCGCTGGCATTCTTTCCTCTTTCCATCTCGGTTCTGACGACTGAATTCCATATCTACTAGACTTATGCCATCGTGTCCCGGAGCTTTCCTATTTTGAGATGTGCGCTGCTTCTATCACTTCCTCCAAGGATGAAGGTGTGCATCCTGGTTTTACTAATCCTTCAGTCCCAGTTCCTTCTACACAGTCTTCGGCCTTTATATTTGTCTTTAAAAGTGCTTGAAAATACTCCCTCCACCTTTCAGTGGAGCAGAAGAGCAGCTTCCTTATATTTAATTAATATATTTTCTTCCGATTTTCATTTTCTAATAGTTTTTACAATTCCTCAGAACATCATTTCTTGTTTCTGATTTGCTTCAAAGATAATTTCCTTTGACATATTTCTGTGTTCTTTGCATCTTTCATAGTTTCCTTCAGATTTAACATTTTTTTCTTTGCAGCTTTCATAGTTTCCTTCAGTATTATGATTTTAACATTTTTTTTTCTTAATAATTGTTAATTCTTTGTTCCACCATTTTGTTTGCTTTATCTTCGTGTTTAACTTAACTGTGCCACATATTTTCTTTGTTGCATCGATAGTCACCTTGTCTTGGAATAGTTGCTATGCCTCTTAAATTTTTTTTCTTGTCAAATTACTCCTATATTTTTTACTTCGTTTTCGTTTAATTTGTACGTCCTTATGTTTTGCTTCGCATGGTTATTTTTTCCAATGTCTTCATTGACTCCACTATCTTTGATACGCACCTCCGTTTATAAAAATGGCTTTTCTTTATTAAAAAAAAAAAAAACACACGATTTATATTCCAATCTAACCCAACCCAACAAGCAAGAGTATGAAAGAAATTTTACAAAAACAAAAACAACATGTCCGCATTTCTAATCCAATTTCATAAAACAAGACGATAAATCCTGCATAGCCTACAACAACGTCATTTTCTCCTTCACGCATTAAGCTGCAAATTTTTAACGTGTGACCCAAATAATATCCTAGGGGGTTCACACTCATCATGCATCTTCAACTATAATTTATTCATGGAAATAGCGTTAACGTTTACGGGTCGTAAAGCACGGAAGATTTTATTGCACAATTTTACGACTTTATTAGAAATCTCGCCGATTAGACCCCATTAAAATATTAACTCGATTCCAGTTACAGAACAATTACTTCTTTAGCTATTTCTAAATGTAGATGCGCGGGGGTTAATAAACTCCCGCGGAACACTTCGCCATTAGAAAGCTCGCTAATTGGCACGCAATTATTTCACGACTGGTAGGGACCCCACGTTGGGCGTCAAATTTTATATTGTCTACTTCGTCTATGGGTTACATAAGATAGGAATTGCTATGTGGTACGAGTCTATGACGGGGGTGTTATGTGATAAGTGTAATCAGTGGATAACACGAGATATTAGGAAGTGATGGATACGATCGCCAATGAGTAAGAGCTGTTTGCAGATAGAAAAAAACCATTCATCAATATTCAACAGGAGTTATCATTAGGTGATAGTAACCTATATACAGCTAAGTCAATAGATTATAGAAAATGACAATAAATATTACATAGCTTTCAGCAACTATTGAGTGTTATGAATTCACTGGGAAATAGAATATTTGCAAGGGTGTATTTGTAAGGATGCATGGTCAGCATGACCAGTACATGTTGGTATAGTTTGAGTAGATATTTTTAGGGGCTGGGTCAGCTCATGGGCGCTGTGGAGGGATGGATGGAGCTAAGAGTAGAAGGCACTAGCTATCAAAAGTTAGTGGTAGGTTACGTCAGTAGGTGACGTGAGCTGTAAGTAAGTGACGATTTTTAATAATTTGCACCACTTGTTGAAATATCAAGATCACATGTCCGTAATTGCGAAATTGAATTTGTCAACTTACCAACAACTTATAAGAACCGCGCAGTATCTACAATTCTCGACACCACTACTAGATCATCGATAAAATATTGCGAGATGCTTCGCAGAGCTATCAAGTACATCAAAAACGTCCCGGAAACTCATCCCAAACGCGTCGAATCTGATGACTTACTTATCGGACAGGTAATGGAGCCAATTACGCCGCAGCCTCTCGTCCGCACGCCAACCTACATACCGCTCGCGATCATCACCGAACGTCAAAATAATGGATAAAATCGAGACGCGCTCTGTCGAAACAAAACGGCAATTAACGGCGGCCGCCCGCCCGCCCGGAGATCGACGCGAACCGGAATTTCGGACGCGCAAAAAAAAACCCGCCGGAAGGTCATCAGACGACTTTCTTTCGCTGTAATCGAATGTGTTACACATTTAATTTCGTTCTTCTGCTCCATCGCGACGAATGCGCGTACTACTTATCTATTTACGTCCGCTATTGTTGTCGAAATGTGCCCGGTAACGCCGTTTACAGGGATAGCGTGTGAAAATGACTCGTGTGGTTAAAGTATATTGTCTGTTTTTTTTTTCGTATACGTGACCTTTATTGTTAATAAGAAATATATCGGAATGGAGTTTATGGCGAAATATTACGTAGGGAACGTTATATGGAAGGAAAGAACTTAACAGTGATCGATGTTACTATTAATACGAGATTCTAGACAAATACCTATGTAGAATGAAAATTAGAATGAGAATTTTATTTAATAATAATTTTTTTGTTTCGAAGTTCTGAAGTAACGATCTTTGTCGTCGACCCATTTATTTTTTTTTTTTACATGTTACGGTTGTGTTTTATTTAAGACATTTAAGTATATTATTCTATAGCAAATATTACATATTTTACGTGCATTTACTTATAATGGGGACGGGAAGGACACATTCGTCATCGTACCATGAACATTACCAGTCTTGCTCTCACAGTGGCGTGCGGGCGTACGGCGGGTGTAATGTCGCAGTAGTTGCGTTGTTATTGTGATATCTGTATTATGGTCATTGGTGTGAACAATGACTAGTATTATTCGTTGGTTATTAAGATGTATTAATGACAACTGCTTTGAGTACGTTACAGTTGCGGGAGTGATTGCCAGTGAAGTTGTGCAGACCGAATGCAGTGGTGTTGCTGTTGATGCTGTGATTCTGTTGATGCTGTGTTGCTGTTATTGGTTATCTATTAGCTAGCTATTTTCCAGTGTCATGGAATGCGGAGGTGATGCATTCCTGTCAGCGTTGCGAGCCGGGATCGCACTGGGGCACATTGACACAATTCGAGGAATTGTTGGTACGCGGGCTCTCTGCTGACGGCCTGTGTGCGCAGGCATGCAAATGCAACCAATCCAGCGGTACTTAAGCACGCAGGTAACGGCGTGATCGCTTGACCTGGACGCAAGTCCAGTGGTCCTTTGTATCTGTTCTGGTCAGATAATGGGCGCGGGCACGCAAGCGCATCGTAGGCGACTTGACTATCTTGTTGACTATGTCTATTAACTATTCTCTTTGACGCTACGAACAGATTGTAGATGTACACGAAGATCACCATTGGAGGAGCAATGGAGAGACGGATAAAGAAGGTGTAAGCACGATCCGAAGAGTTCTGAAGCAAGGGTGCTGGAGCACCCGGTATGTTAATGCTAGTTATGGTAGGTATTCATAATCACTAATTACTGTTTGTCTTTCATGTTGCTGGCCGTATTATTTGGTTACCCGAATGCACGCCCATCTGAGAGCATCATCTGAGAGGAGGTTGGGAACGTAAACACATACTCGACTTGCATTGGGCTGGGTGAGAGGGGAAGCAATTATATTAATAGGCGCCACTTATTAAGGGTGCAGTAGTTTTGATCGCCGGGCGTTTTCTAGTATTCGAGATATATTGTGGATATTGCACTCCGTACAATTAACATGCAGTTTTATGCATCGCTCCCAATCATCGATGTATTTACTTAAATATGCTCCGTTCGAAATTTTCGACCTCCTAACATTCTTACATTTATGCATTTCGGTTAAAAGGTCTCTTTAAATTATGAGTACGCTTAAAAAAGAAACAAGGTAACTTCATATTGCAATAATATCGCGACAACTAACATATTGTATATTTCTTGCCAATCACTCAACGTATGAATAATAAAATAATATAATACTTTTTAATGGTGCTATTATACTTCATGTTGTATATAAATAGCACATGAAAGGAAACAATTAAACATATTATTACAAGCTATACATAATTTGTGCATACAAATTACACTTTATGAGTCAATTATATACACACAGTACATCACGTAACTGTTTTCTTCATTTCGTTGAAGATAGCAACAAAGTGCGTGCAATGTTTTGGATAGTTTTAGAGTTTTTTATCGTTAATGTCACGAACCCCTGATATATTTTTATTAATGATGATCGAAGCTGAATAATTCTTCGGTATTCTTCCTATTCGCCTATATTAATATCCGGGATCCAAAAATGAAACCATTGATTTTTTTCAGAAAAAAAAAGTTTCTTAGCGAGTAAGCTATCGCATAACTAAATCTGGGAAATCGTACACAATTGCTGAAGAGTTAATTTTTCCCAGCATCATGATATAGTAGGCATTATGTTTGGAGAAATGTAAAAGCAACAGATATATCAAATACCATTCTCTTATACAACAATTGGGTCCAGAGTATTCGAAATGGATAATGTGGAAAAGGAATTTCAGAATTCAAAGAAAGAAAATTTCTTCAGTTGCCAAAACGCCGCACAACTAATTTGTTTTGCAAAATATGAATACGAAAATTAAGTTGTTAAAAAGTTTCTTTTGTGCAAAGAAATACAAAGGACTATGGGAGTCTTTACTTTAAGTTGGGAAAATTGTGTGGATATATGCAGCATATTGGTGAGCTCGTGCCATGGTTAGAAAACACAGCAGACTTCTATCCAGAATCAAAGACGTCCCACCATATGTAACATGGCTTCACTGTATTATTAATAGAGAAGCACTTGTATCGAAAAACATGCAGCTGAACTTAAAGTCTGTGTTAGATACTGGAGTTAAAATAATAAATTTTATAAAGGTGCATCCTCTCAACTCAAGCATTTTTCCCCATATACGCAGAGGAATAGGCAGGGGTTGACTTTCGAAGGGTGGGTCTTAACGAGATTATTTGAACTTAAGATGTTTTTAATGGCAATGATAAAGATAAAAAAATTATATTAAGTATAAGTAGGCAATGGTGACCAGCAAGTATGAAGGTATGGGAAATGCACCATTTATTTTTATTCATATAAATTTTATTGGCAAAAACATTCATAAAAATGAACTCGTGAAAAACCTCTGCTAATCAATTTTCGTATTCTAATCATTACACGTACGATATTCACACAGCTGCACCTCTTTGTGACAAACTTCCTGCAATTTAATTTAAGCTATAATCCTCAATAATTCACGAAGAGTGGCCCAATAAACATTTCGTAAGTTTAAATTAATTGTACTTATAATTCAGCTACTTTTAAATAATTCAAATTTTTAAGTAGCACGCGCGTTGTATGTTATTGCGTTTATTTTAAGCATGTGGTGACTACAGAAATGAATGCGTTCCAAAAATAGTTCCCACACCGACGACACTTTCAGTCTAGGGGTTAGTACTAGTATAACAGCAGTGGATTGTTCCCTCCGCTCCTATTAACCAATCTTGTTTATAATTACACGAAATTTGCGGTAAACTCTGCTTTTCGATTTATAGAATTCAATTTATTTTATTTTCGCGATCCAATTATGAAATTTCTCTCCCGTGGTTATGCAGACACCGGGGAATTTTCGACGCGCATTCCGCTCGTTACGTGCAATCGCGGGGCGCATCGTCGGAGCGAAATTATGCCTCTGCGTACCTGGCGGTGGCGATCTCAATTGATGGCCGCGAGGGGAAATAATTATTCGGTTTTTCGCGCCTCGGGGGCTCCGCGAACCAGTTGCCCGACGCACTCGCATTCTCATCCGAGCCCCGATAAAATCGCGAACAGGTGCCGAACGATTTTTCCCGATCGCCGAGTGCCATTAGGCGAAAACATTGGGGTACGCGCGGTCACGACCGCTCGCAGTTCCTATAACCAGCGAATCTGGGACAATTATGTAGCGAATAGATGTCAGCGGCGAGAACACGGCGAATAAACAACATTTTTAGACGATAAATTACGCTCTTTAGGGAATGTGTCAGCCTTGAAGAAGAAACTACAAAGTGTTCTGCGGCGGTTTTTACGGCGAGCGCGACGTAGAAATTGCTTTATTACGGCCGCCGGACTCGGCGATTTCCCGGATTCCGAGTCGCGTCCTCTCCTTTCGACTGATTGTATGCAAATCGATCCGAAAGGAGACGCCGCGAATGATTGACGTCGGAAATCGGGTCGATCACGTCTTCGTATTTTTCCCCACGGCTCGGAAACGATCGGTCATGGGCCGAAAATTTGTTCGTTCGTTAATTGGATAGGTCGCGTTTAATGAGCGATAATCCGTGAAATTGTCTTCCTGGTCGTAAAAGGTCGGTAAAGTGGGGATGGAGGTGCGAAATTCCTGCGCTACCACTTGACACACTTTGGACGGGATATATTTAAAAGGATTGCGACGTGCTTGTTTAACAATAGATGTGACCATGGCGGTGCGAATGGTGACGCGAACGGTTGAATGATTCTATCATGGAAATTTTAAAATGTAAAAAAATATCTAATCACCCACATCATAGATTAATCGATGATCCTCTATTTATGATTTAAGCTAATCCATCAAGTCCCCATTTGCCATGAATTCCAAATGAACCCAACCATGAGCTTTTTTTTATTAAAAAACTATTTAGGATATGGCACTCAGTAAAACTTTAAGGCAACAGTGGTACAATTTAAATGAATTCCTTTTCATAAAATTATATTACAATCAGACGAATTCAAATACATTTTGGACGGCGAGAAGGACCAACTATTGAAAAATATAGTTAGGCTAGGAAGGAATGGAATTGTAAAAATGCGACCAATATTTACTTTAGAGCCGTTACCAAACATTAGTCCATTTTCCTCGAGAACTTAGAATGGTAGAAAATATTGATTTCGAGTACAAACCTAATGCAATTAGCTCGTATATAGCTACAGTATACGAGCACACCTCCCATATTACTTCAGCACTGCTCTTCTATATTACTGGAGCACTACTCACTCCTACATCGTTACAGTACTTCACATATTGTAGTACAGTACAGATCATACTACTACAATAGTCTCTATGTCCTACATTATAACTCGTACACGTCTGCAGTACATCGTCTATACGACTACAATACTACTATGTTATATCACTATAGTACAGCTTCTATATTTCTACAGAGTAGTTCCTGTACTAATACAGTAATATTCTGTTACTGTGCAGCTCATATACTACTACAGTAGAGCTTCTATTCTTTCTCAGTAAAAAAAAACATTTATTGCCATTTATTTTTCATGCATCAGGTTTCATACCTAGGTTACTTTCTTCTCCTGGCTCTTCCTCCCCCCTTCTCAGCTCTTCCTTAGTGTCGTCTCCTGCCTGCATTTCCCTCACCATCCTTCTCCTGTTCTCCTTCAATTCCTTTAGCTTTGCCAAGAATCTGGTCCTCTCTCTCTCCGATCTCCCCCATGCTTCTTCACCAATCCCCTGCATTCATCTTCTCCTCTTCCCCCATCTTCACTTCTTTACACCCTCTCATCCAGTGCTACCATTTATCTTCGCATTTCCTGTATTTCCTGTTCCTCGTTCATCCAGTACTCGTTCGATTTTTGCTCGTTCCCACACCTGTACCTTGCCATGATTCTCTCTTCTTTGTGTGTCCTGCTTCTTTCTCAGTATATACTCTATACCGATAGAATAAAGCTCCCATATTTCAATAGCATAACTCTGATTGTGTTTCAGTGCATCTCTTATATACTACAGTGCGAGAGGTACTGACAATACAGCTCTAGATCTTATACTGCTACAGTACATTTTTTGTACCACAACAGCACAGAACAATACTTCCACTGTACAGTTGAGCAGCACGCACAGTACGACAGTACGACCTGCACAATTTTACTCCACTAGAAATTCTATAACGTTGTAGTGCATCTAAAATAATTATCCACTTTCCCCAAAAAAAAAAAAACGGATAGTTGCACAATGCACGTGCTTGATTTAGCTAAATCCGTGCATACTTTGTCATGAGAGTAGGTTACATGCAGTCACAATAATAAACCGATTATAATGCCGATATTTAACTGGGTTGTTCTCCATTGTCTTTCCATTTTTCAGCGGGCGATGCCGCAACGATTCTTGCGCAATATGGAGGTGGGATGCGGTTTGCTTCGACGTAAGCGACGGGCGAGCGAAATGTGATTCAAAACTTCGAAAAATTGGTACAAAGACATCACCGGCAATTACCGCCGAGTTATGTGGCGAATCGTAATAGAAAATAATAAATAAATAATAAAAAAAATTGATCTGAAATCGACATATTAGGAAATAATTTCATTTATATAATTAAGTCTTAAAATATATGTTAAGAACCCATTTGTTTTGGATGGTGTATAATCTAAGGGATGTCGGTAGGGGGTGCACAAAGAAGTTGCCAGGTGTAGACTGTTTATATAAATTAACAATTTTAATACACAAATCTTCCTGTTGAGTACGTTTACAGTTGGATTAACACCCAGCCCTGTTACGATTCCATAAGAGCCAACTGTCACTAAATTCCTACGCTTCAACGTGCTTCTACCGTCAGTAAAAGTATCCCCCCTCCCTCCCTCTCCACCCGTCCTTTTCAAAAATAGAAATGAACGCAACTAACGATCGGTTGTCTTAATTCGAAAGAAAATTCAAGTCAATTACATTAGTCAGTGCATTAACATATGCATGGTTTATTTATCGCCGTGCCTCTAAGTTATTGCTTATTGATTCCTTTCATTCCGTTTCTAAATAATAAATACGCGCGCCACGGTTAATATTAAGGCGGCACGGTAGTGATGACAGATTTACTATTAATATAATTCTTTGACACTTAATATAGTGCTGTTATGGAATGTGTATGAAAGCGGTCACGTGCAATAATAAATGTACAAATATCGTTTATGATTATTGGTTATATAACGCCTTGTGCAAAACTGCGGCAATTCAGCACCGGTTCTGCGAATTATTTGAAAATTAAACATAAACACGTGAATTTTCGAAGTGACGAGAAATATAAAAAAAAATATCAAAGAGCAACAATAAAAAATTAAAAAATGACGTGCACCTATCAGGTTTTATGGTTCAAATGAATTATTTGGGGAAAACTCGAACTGTGAGTTGTCTTAGTTAGTCAAGAAACTTAAAATTTGGTGCTGAAGGAATTGTATTTGAAACTTACTCCTAAAAATTCATTGTTAGTTGATTGTGGTTGATTATGCATCGGGTGGGCAATAAGTGGCGATTCCATGTAGCTTGGGGAAGCGCGGAATATACGAGCGATAAGATTTCAACTCGAACATGTGATATGTGTTTGTTTCGGTATTAGCCGAAGTGAGTTAATTATTCTGGTAAATGTCGATTGGCTTTATAACATTTAACACAGCTTGGTGCCTTCATTGACAAACGTATCACCAGGAAGTCCCTCTCTAAGAAAGTACAGTCTATTCAAAATTGCATTTTTAATTAACAATTACAGATCTGGACGTGCATTTTCATCTCGAGCCTTTGCCGAGCGCACTCTAAATCTTACCCATTTCGCAACACGAGCACCGCTCCGCGCTCGGAAACAGGAAAAGAAAAACTCGGAGCACAGTTGCTCAACCTTTTCATTAAAATATCATTTGATATCGTCATTACCGAAGCGCCAATGGTCACGTTTGACTCGCAAATTGCCCGAGTGGCGATTTAACGGTGGAACTCTTCCACTTAGCCATTGAGCAGAATCACTTTCACGTTAAAGACCCGAACGCAAAAAGCGGCCGCCGATTAACAATATTTACGTACGTACGCGGAATCCGCTTAATCACAGTGATTTCTCGGCATTTTTCCCGCGCGTAATTGCGCGCGTTCGTTTGTTCGCGTTTTCAGCGAAAATGGACGCGTTCGTCGCGATCCGGAGCCGCGCCGGGAGCGAAAAAATCGCCGGTGAAAGTGAAAGAAAAATCGAGTCGGTGACGCTGATGAAAATGTTATAGGTTAATAATTGTTATTTTCGCTCGGATCGCTGGTGCAATAAACTTAATAAACCGTTCCAAATAAAATCAAGGACGATTCGTCGACGTCGTTTCGTCGCTCGAACGGCGGATTACGCAACGGCGCGGCTCAGGTGTCAGGTCGGCCTGGGCGCATTCCGCAACAGCGAGCAAAAGTAAAACATAATACGCTCTTAATATGCAGCGGGCGCATTACCGGGGGAAATAACTCGGCGGAGCGATTTCGCCCACACGAACCGCGGACACCTGACTCGACCGGCTCGATCCTTCCACCGCGGAGGTTACGGGCGGGCGGTCAGCTTCGGTTTCGAAGACCGTGCGCTCGCTGCGATGAAAAAGGAGAACAACCCGACCTTGAAAAATGCTGAAACGCCGAAGATTTATGTTGCGAAGATGGCATTATGGCCGGGACGAGAACGACACGTATGAGTTACGAGCGGCACGAAACAAAAGTATCTGCGGCGAGATCTGTCTCGTTTTGTTTTCGGCGTGTATGCACGGAATCGGTTTCTGCTCGCTCAGCTGGTCGATCCTTAACAAGGCAAGTGATCGGACGAAACTACGATTAGGACACTGTTCGCACACAAAGGCTGTGGCATTTTCTGATAAATAAAATAATCTCGTTTTACTAGAACGCATCCAGATCTTAAGTTGATTAAAAATGTAAATTGGGCGTTGATATGGCACATAAAATAATAATAAACATCTAAATGGTGTGCATTCACATTTGATCAAACCTGCTGGTTTACATACATTATCTTAACAGTTCGATGGTGGGTGAGGATCTGAGTTACTTAAGGGGGGGTCCTGCTTTAGAAGGCTCAAAAAATCAAATTTTTTTTTATTGCTCAAATCTATGCCTAATATATCTAAGATTATGTATAAAAAGTTATAACGGCTAATTCGCAATATTTTGAAAGATACAGAACTAAACACAGTGAGGTGTCGAGCATAAAATATATGAACGCACGAACTTTAGAGCGCGTTTTCTCGAGTTTTCGTTTTTACGATTTTTCTAAACTGGTGGGCGTGATTGCGAGAAAACTAGACAAGCAATCAAAACGAAACAAAACTTTTCTTAGCTTTCGTAGCATTCTCTTCGATGTGAACTAAAAATATTAATGAAAAAAAAAATTCTAAACAACTTTTTTAGCAAGTTGAAATGATTTTCTCTTCCTGCAAAGAGCACATTTATTTTCGAACCTGAGAAAAATCTTGAATTTCAAAATTTTGGGTTTTTTTTAGTTCACATAGAAGAAAATATATGAGAATTACAATTTTCTTTGGTTTTTTTTGTTTCAGACAAAAATTACGAGCTACATCTTTCCCACCGATTGTAGACTGCAATTGAAAGATGTTGTACGAATGTGCATAAAAATCGGTTCCGTTTAAATATTTCTCTCTCGAAATATTTTTTCTTTAATGCTCAAATATGTAATAAAATGCTCTAAAAAGTTCACTACACTCGCTCATTTTTTTCTGTCCTAAAAAAATTCCCCCAAAAACGATATTTTAAGTCCTCCTAAAGCAGGATCCCCAATTAATCGATAAACTATAACAATTGCACTGCAAAAAAAAAACAATAATCCCAATAAGATTACGCACTGGCAAGGGATTCCACAAGTGCACTTACAATTGCACTTCGACGCATCACCTACGTAGACAATAAAAGCTGTATTGGCGAGGTGTGCTTTATTGTAATAATATTGACCCCGGATGCAAGGTACGAAACAACAATTTCCGGGAAAACGTACGTGAAATTCGCGAGAATCCATCTGCGAAATATGCAAGCGTTAGCCAAGGTATGGCGTGGAAGCCCTTGCGACGGTACATGTGTACCCCTCCCCTCCATTAATCACAACTAGCAATATGCATCTAGCTGTATTTTTATTCCTCCAATCTTGTTGTCACGCGGTGAAGAGTTCAAGTTCTTCTACAAACGGAAAATATTGAATACAGGAACGAGATGGGTCATAAAGCTGCGGAGGAATTCTACAAAGTTTTTTCTGATAAAGTAATAATAATAACATACTTTGACAATGGCTTATTATATAGAACTAACGATTAATCGAACTGCTTATTAAATTACAACATACGTTAATGATAACTAAATCCTAAATAATTTTGTTTACAAATCGAAAATCATTTAGCTAACTCAATCGAATTCACGGATGGTCTAGATAAAGAGACAGTAACATGACCTTCAGCTTACACAACTATCAACAGAAGGAAGCAAATAAAAATAATCAATTAATTAATTAAAGGAAACCGTCAACATATCTAAAGAGGTGTAATTAGCCATTGATTTTTCAACGAGCCTTTAACACCCACGTTTCTTGAAACGGTTTTGTGTCGGGTCGGTAGTTTGTATTATCTGGTGCTCGTTCTGGAAATGCAGTTGGCACAAAGTAAATAAAATGTATGATTAATTGAGGTTTTTAAGTCGTAATATAATTTATAATTTAATTATTTGATTTAACTGAAAAATAATTTGTAATGATTTTTTTTTCCTAATTTTTGCTTCGGTTCACTAATGATGGTGTCCTAAATATGTCAGTGAAATATTTGAGAATATAGGTAGTTTTGTCATTTTTCATGAATACTTTGGCTACTTCAATTTATTTCGCTGTATTGATAATTCTTACACTTTTTGTCAATTATTTCTTGTCTACAAAATTTTTACACGGTGTCTTTTTTCTTCATTTGAAAAAATTGGCAAGATAGTAGCAAGTATTGTCAAATTACTTCGTTTTGGTATATCGTAGAGGTCCGAACTTACGTTCATCTGCTCACAAAAATGCGCATTAGCAAAATGTTTGTCATCGATTCTAAAAACAATAACATAAAAATAACAATATAGTTTAAAAACAATTATTATTATAATATTAATAAAATTTATTTACAACAAAATTGATGAGTAAGCCGTACAATACCATTCTGACCACATTTTATGGGATCCATGTATTCTGTATGTGCCATCACCTCCTGTTAGTCATTCTTTTACTTCAAACAGGGGCATCTTGTTTGCGTATTAATATCAGTCGCCCGAACTTAGTTTCTACTTAAAACGTGTAAGCAGTTTCACAAAAACTATTATTTGATATTATTCATTCATCAACCTTATGTTCGACACTAAAAACCGCAAGTGACAACATCAATTTAATTTAATTGCACCTCCAAAACAAAAATGCAAGTACTGAAATTAATTTGGAAAATTCCCCATCTTCATGAAAGTCGATGTATTTCATTAATAAATCATAAAGATTATATTATTGTTGTGCTTTCTGTACGATCCAAACCAAGAGAAAATGCGTTCGGTTAAACAGAAAAAGTGAATAAAGACAAACAAAAAGGAACATAAGTGTAAAATCGAAGGAAAGATAAAGAACCACCCAACCCAACCTAACCAAACCCAACCCAGAAAAAACCCAACCCAACCAAATCCAACTCAACCCGACCCAACCCAATAGAAAATCTAGAAAATTGCACTTTAATAACCACATCAAAAAACAAATGACAACGAAAAAAGAAACGTGGATATGTAAAAATAAACGAACAGCAAAAACAATCCGACCAAATGGAAATTCCAAATAATTTCCATTGATTAAACGCAAAATATGAACGCAGACAAACAATGAACACAAAAAATAAGTGCACGATCAATCAAAAAATCACAAAAATAACCAAACTTGTTAAAAAATCCGAAGAAATAATCGAGACGAAAAATGGAGGAAAGTAATGATAGTAGTAATCAAATAAAAAGTAAAATACAAACTTATCCAATCGAAAATAGAAAAAATTGCAATTGACCAAACTCAAAATGTGAATGAAGCCAAGAAAGAATGACAGGAATGAAGGACAGACGAAAAAATTAAACTAAAGACTTAAAGACTAAAGGAACTCGATCAAAGAGAATATATCAGTAAAACGACATGAAAAGTAAAAAAAAAACAGTACAAGTCAGCTAGATATGATAAAGGACATGACGAAGGAGCTAAAAGAAACAATTAAGTAGGTATTGGAGTTGAGAAAGGAAAGACAGGAAGAACGAGAATGGAGATATAAGGTAGAACTGAAGCTACAAGAAAAAATTGAATTAATAGAAAAAAGGACAGAAGGGGTTAGAAGTAGAAAAGGGAAGAGGAAAAGAGCAAGTGACACAATGGATACATAAAGAATGACAGCCGGTGGTACGGATAGAACATGCGTACAAGATGGAGGAAAAGTGAAGGAGATAATACTAGCGAAAATGACAACAAGAGGTGATAATGACGAAAAGGGCGAAACTGGTAGGTAAGAAGATATTCATAGACAATGACTTGACAGAAAAGAAAGGGAAGTAAGTATAAAGAGAGATCTCGAAATACAAGGGAAAGAGAACGTGGCGAAAGGGTAAGGATGGTCTATAAAAAACTGAAAGTGAACAAATACATGTCTGATATGGGAGGAAGAAACCATGACACTAAGGCAAAAAAATAAGGAAGATGGGGAACAAGTAGAGATATGGCAGGGAGTGAGAGAGGAATGGAAGAACAGATTGGAGAGGGAGGGAAGGGAGGAAGGGGGAAGAGAGTTTCTGGAATGTAGCGGAACTAGGGAAGTGGTTGAAAGCACAAGAAGGAATGAAAGGGGATCTGAGAGAATATATATAAAAAAATATGACTTAGGATGGACAGAAACGTTGATGGATGATAAGACGAGACAGCTGTAAATACAAGGAATGAAACATAATGTATTGTAAATAGTAGATTTATGCCAATAAACGTTTTGTTTTACAAGCCAGCAGTGTTAAACTAAAGTGTAAACAAATCACAATAAATCAAGACAAAAAGATAGCAGGAAACACGACACGACTTCTGATTTCTTCTATAACTGAGCTTTTAATCATTCTTCGTCCATTAACTTCGCGTCTCACTAATATTTTTATACTTTGGATTTATATTTTTCATGAATTGTTAGTCCTTTACTTTATTCATAACCTCTAATTGGATGAATTAAGTTAACAATTTGAAACTACAATTAATTTGATCTATGTTTTATTAATTAATATACTCAATTACTATTGATATTTATTTAACATCAATTAATCAATCAAAATACTGTCCAAAAATACTTATATTGAAAATATATAAAAAAAATATAGTATTACATATCAGAAACTCATGATTTATTAAGTGGCCATAAATGGACATGAAAATGATTTGCAACTTTCCAAAGAAAAATGTTACAAGCCACTGTTATAAATTAATTCTATTATTGTGTTGTGGCATTTATGGTACAAGGTAAAATGTAGTCGTAAATGAACTTAATGGCTCAATTAACCAAATGACCCAGACTTCTGGGTGTGTGATGAATGAAACGCCTGGGAAATTGCGTAGGAAGCTAATTGCATCTAAGGCGTGGCTAGCGAAAAGAACGAGGATAAAGAATAACATTGACCGAGCGATGGATTCCAAAATCGAGCTGGAGATACATCTAGGGATGTGATATTTCCAGATCGCAAAGAATTCGTCAAAGTCTTAATATCTGGAAAATCGCAGATATGATTTCGTACGCATCCATGTATTAGTTCAAATTTATTTTTAGCATATTTTTTAATTGGTGACATCGGATTGACTTTTTACTTTTATTTAAACGCATTTTTTATTAAACAATTGTGTGATTTTGTTGTTAGGAGATTGTTCGAATTACCATTTCACAGAATTCATTTTCAATGATCCTAACGTGAAAGACAATACCAAACAACAAAGGAAATTATACCAAAAGCAAAATGTACACCTCCATTTTTTCTCCGATAAATAGACAGTTATGACAGCCCCGTGCACGCATCAAAGTTCCCTGAACCCGATTCCCGGTAACATTTTCTCTAATAAAACATCCCATTAAAGTTTTTTTTTTTCATCGACGGCAAACCAATGCCACGCACATTATTATTAAATTACGACGCGCAATATAAATATGTAAAGCGACGATCGAAAAGTATCGCGCGTAATGAAAAAGGTGATTGATGTTTATTTATTACGCGCGAGAGACGCGAAAAAAAAACGTGTTACCTTGACTGATGTCCGAACAACTGAAAGTGCATAGTTACCTGAAACAAAAAGCACCAGATAAACGACCGTGTAAATAAGTCGGCGCGGTATTATAATTAGTAAATAGCCGTAATTAGTGGAGCGGTGTAAAACAATAATTTAACGCGTTTCCTGTTTAGATATGAAGTAACAATTTCCAATAATATCTGTAATTACGCCGGCAGATCGAAATCGGGAT
The DNA here is from genome assembly GCA_959613385.1 of Geotrupes spiniger. Taxonomy (NCBI): domain Eukaryota; kingdom Metazoa; phylum Arthropoda; class Insecta; order Coleoptera; family Geotrupidae; genus Geotrupes; species Geotrupes spiniger. The sequence goes on along the minus strand of OY390736.1, from coordinate 40,044,472 downwards.
CTTTAGGCCGGCATAAAGACATTGTTGCCACTTATCTAATTACAGATATCGGGCTGGATTTATCGACGGAATATTTCCGGTCGCTTAATTCGTAAGCGGCGCCAGGGACGGTTTTAGAACGTTTGCAAAATTTGAATAACAAACGTTAACGACGTCAAAGTATTCAGCAAGCTGAATGACGAATGTGCTAACGTTTGCATTCAATACGCCTACTGGCACCGCTTGTCAATTTTGAACGAGCCGAAATATAATTAAAAATACATAAATACGACGCCACTTTTAATTTAATAATTAAAAACAATTTAGATAATTATATGAGAACAAGCGAATCGACTTGTTTTTCGTTTCGATTTTCTGTTATATGAAAACGATTTTCTCAGATAATTTATTGCGATTTAATTGAAGATAATTGCGTATCGCGTATCTTGCCACAGATCTAGTTAAAATTAATTGTTTGTATCATATTTTGCTGTTGGAAAGCAATATTATTTTCTTTGGGAATGAGTTGGGAATCCTAATCGATAGCTGGATTAAATCGATTGAATGATTCACATGACTACGAATCGTTTTTATTTGTCATTCTTGCTAACTAAGGCAGTCGTCCTTCGTTTCAAATTAATAAACTCACAGTTCCGCGTAATAATAGTGATAATTGATAAAATGACAAAACGGACGATCGAAATACACGACCTTAGGGGTTGGCACCTTATGAAATCGTTAAAAAATGATAATTGGCAAAAATTACAACAACAAAAAAAAACTAAAACCGCAAAACCGTGATTTCCAATATCTTCCTGTTGACATCGAATTGGTCACTCATATAACATATAAAAGAATATGCAAATTAAAAAATCACCATCGCATAGCTTGTCATTAACCAATCGCCTGGCACAAGATATGTCAACAGCAGAAACCAATCCAGTGCATAGCCAGTTTAAGACAAACCCACTGACAAATATCAACAGTCGATGTGATGGATGCGATTGTGTTTTATTACCTCGAGCTTGGACACGTTCTTACTCACTCATCAACGTGATCGACGCATTTTGCGAATCGAAAACACCATCGGTGTCTATGGCTATGGTATGTTATATTTATTGGTGAACGACTCTAGGACTGCGGTACATTATCACATATTACTGGGACATGACCGAATAGAAAGTGTTAGAGTCACATCCATTCCTCCTCAAGAAGACAACATGAGATTATTTTCCAACAAGACAAGTTGGTGCTATCCCCCCACCCCATCCCATCTGTTAATATCTCCTAAATATTTCACTAATAGAGCATGCGTGACATATAATGGGACGATGATTAAGTGAAACGTCACACAAATCTTAAATGATCGTAGTTGCTTGGAACAAGTTACTTTAAGGTAACATCGATCAACTCAGAACCATGACATCTCAGTTAATATATCAATAGTACCAATAGGTGGTCCAAGCCATTATTGGATTGAGTGTTGAAAACCCAATCCAACTCAATATTAGATTAAATGGTAACATTTTTGTATTTTTTCACTTAATTTTCGCTGGGCTGCACGTAATGACTGAAAAGCTCTATTCGAGGCGTCACACCTACATCTGGCGTATCTTTGACGAGTCTACAAACTCTCGAGATGATATCGAAAGAATGCAAGGACATCGATGATGCCAGGGCGGGCCTTTAATTGTTACGTAGCAATGGTTTATTTCAATCAGGTTGACCTACTGAGATACATTTCGCTATTTTCAACGAGAAGTTTAATTTAAATCTTCGTTTAGATTGACGACATCATCTTGTCTATCAAATACCATCTTTGGTGATGTTATATTTTATGCTAAACACCTTTACGACTGGTGGCGTATCATCAGCACCACAGGACTGGTCTGTGGTGGTGGTGGGGTTGGGTTGGGTTGGGTTGGGTTGGGTTAGATTGGGATGGGTTGGATAGGAGTTCCATAAAGCGTGGCGACAGAGTTTACTTCAATAGCTGCATTTTTCGATATCTTTTAACGTTGAAATATATTGGATGGCAACGGTTTCCTTTTAGAAAACAATTCCACCATCAAATTACGTAGAGGTTGTGCCCTAAACTGACAGTAAAACTTCCATGAAACTTTGTAATTTGCAAAAAAGGTGGATTTCGAGTATATCTAATATTCTTCTAATGGTCTGAGGGGAAATTCGATTCCGAAATTAATTGTGTTGGGTTAGGTTGGCCCCATAATACCAAAACTCGTAATCCAACTCTATTTGCAAATTACAAATTTCCATAGCACTTTTACTGTCTGTTTGGAGCACAAGCTCTACGTACGTAATTTGTGGGGTTCCGCCAAAAATTACAGCAAGTGAAATCAAGTTTGGCGCCATTTTTGACTTAAAATTATGCTTGCAAAAATTCATATGAAAGGTTTGAGATAATAATCTCTCAACGTTCTGTAGGTACGCTGACATTCAATTCAATAAAACTTTTGTCGAAAATCGATTCGAAAATCTGTGAATTGTATTAACGCGTAATCGAGTTAAAAACGGGCTTTAATGACAAAATTCTACAAAATAGATTGAATTAATTTCCAAGTTATTATTTTCTAAATATTTCAGCTTTCGGTGGATTGGTTTAGATTATTTCAAAGATTTAACTCGAATGTGATGGGTGGGATATTCTTGAAACAGGTTTAGTTCAAAGTTCAATTTCTGGCTTAAAATAATATGGGGCTATATGTTTTTTGTTACAAAAAAAATTACACTTAAGTCACATTTAAGAACATTTGACCGATATTATGATAAAAATTCTACGCCGCAAAACTCTCAATAAAATTTTATGAAGGACTTTCCAACATGCTCGTTGCAAATTCAACAAATTCCAAAAGGATCTATTACACTGCATAGGCAAAAGCTTCTGACCTTTCGTCTTCACAAAATAAATTCGTCGATCACTCCGCAGTCTGCAAGCTTCGTGAGAGCTTTCTTATTTTTTCCATTCTTAAATTTATTTTCATTTCTTTGACATTGCCTTTGTTAATTGGTTTTGTTGTCTTAATTTATTAATTCTATTGATTTGTTTGGTTTAAATTGTCCATTTTTTGGGGCAGATCATTCAGCAGTACCTTCGCAGTAAACTCTTTTTATATATTTTTGCCTATTTAGTAAATTTCTTGTTGTTGTACTATTTATTAGCATTTCTGTTTCTTTTCTACTAGCTTGCTATATTCCGCATCGTAAAATTTACACCACCTACTTAGCCATAAATTATTATCCTCGATTCGTACTTTATCAACATCTACAACAAATATTAATAATATCCTTGGAATTATGAGAAAACGTACCATGGTCAACTAACTCTCCCTAACCAATCATTCAGCACAAGACATTTTAATAACAGAAACCAATCAAACGCATCGCTAGTTTGAGAAACTCAAATGTCAATTGCCGAGAAAATAACATAAGTTATAAAATAAAATGGTCCCAGTCATACTAGAACGGAATAATTTATAAAAAAATACTTTTGACGTTAATTAATCATAAAATACCATTAGCTTTAATTAGAGTAGCGCAAGTGCTCATCTTGAGGAGATTGCAATAATTAACGACGAACGACGTCATATTCATATTATTAGCGTCGAAAAATTTTTTCCCAGTGAGGATTAGTGACTTCATTGGGCGATTTTTTCTGCAACTCCGTTATCATTCATAACCTGCGCGAACGCAACCACGACGAAAATTCAACATTCCTATTTCGTCGTTTGGCAAAAATGAAGTCAAAGTCGCGAACCCTAACTCCGACACTGAATGGCCGCGGTCGGATCGGCGTTTTTACCTGCTCCCAAGCGGCGGCTCGCCGGGTTCTTTATAATTGGCCGAGATTGATCTGGAAATCAATACACAAGCTGTGCACACTACATTCACCGCGAACGTCGTTTTCTAAAAAAAAAAAAAAAAACCCGCGCCGATCGGTAAAAGTTCAATATTAATAACCTGCAGCACGCGGAAAAAAAAGCGCACTTGTAATATGTATACTGGCGAATAAATGAACTGGAACATGTAATAACACTTTGCCGGTAATTTGGTCCACACTGACAGGCGTTTGCGGCGCGATTTTTACTGTTATCGGCGCATTAATCTCGCCATTTGATAGGCGCAAGGCCGCCGCATGAGGAAATGCACGTCCTACATCGCAGTCGCGGGATTTTCTTCGTTACGTGGCCTCGCGTTACGTCGGATTAGAAAGAAAAGCACGTTGCACGTACCGCCGCGTTATCGCAATTCACGTTCTAAATTAATTGGTGCCATAATGATTTTTTTGAGATTCGTTTATCGCTTAATGGCGCAAAGTTTTCAATAACTGGTCCCTGCGATGGCGGGATAAATTATAATTGAATTTAATTACAAAATCTGTGATAACAGTGCAATAATTTGTTATTCGAATCATGAAATGTAAGTAAAAATTATATCATTTTCTATTCAAATTGTATTCCTTGAATTATACCGGAGTTCGTTGGTGAGCGAAACGAAACGATTTATTCAAAATTGATTTATTGAAATGGACGATTTATTTGACTTCGCAGCTTCAGAAACATCGTCGTTTTTTTTGCCCATCTGAATCGAGGTAAATTCTTGCGCGAGAGTAATCGCTTCAGTCGCAACAAAGCGATCGGGAATTTCCACAACCGAAGAGTGAGCGTACTGACGGATCAATGCGATGTTGTTTGAGAGTGGTCAGTGCCCCCTGTGCCTCGATCTGTCAACCAGTCGAGGTAGGAATTGTTATCGAGAGTCGTCGTCGGATTAGGAATGTGACCACCGACTTCGATATTATAAGATCTGGTTACATCAGGTGCTGTTCGAACGGCGCAATCTCGATACCGACAGCTCGAAGCTTCGCGATTTCTAATAACCGACGAAATAATTACAAAAAAAAAATAACATCGAATCGGAATCCTGATTATGCAAATTTCGCCGGCGAAAGTTTTTTCCGTCCGTTTCGGTCGTCTCGACCTCGTGACTCCCGCGCGTTCATTCATGCGATTTTTTGCGCGCGCGGAGCTTTCAAGGACGCGGGCGTAACCGAAAAACAATGGTCACGTGCGCGCAATTAGCGCTTCCGTTTCGTCGGCGGCGGGTCGCCGGAGTTTCGGCCGCGCCGAACGCTTATTTGCATCGAGTGGGCATGTTATTCAGATTTTCGAATTAGAAATTCTAATCCGGCGGATTGAGAGCTTATAGGACTATGACGAGTTTGTACGTACGCGTGTTTGCAAAGTTGTAACGTCTTTATTTAGAAACTTCGCCCTGAAAAACAATGGGATGAGATTTAAGGATTTTTTTTGAAATTTATCAAAGACAAAAATTTAAAACGGATGATGATTAACCTATACAGCATAAAAAACCAAAAAAAAATAAGAAATACGAATAACAAGAACTCAATATAAAAAATTGTTAACAACCAAAATTATTGAAGGAATCAAAAACAATTAAGGAAAAAAATAAATGCGACGTTATATTTTAATTAATTGTTATACTGTTTTTTTATTTAAACCCAAACCAACCAAATCAAAATCAACTCAACCCAACAATTTACAAGTAATTCAAATCAAGAAAACCAGTCTATTAAGTTTGTTATAAAATAGTTACTTTATATATTTCTCAACCTTAATGACATTAGCACGAAATTTTATCTGGGTATTAAATTGTTTAGAAAATAATTTATTATAAAATATTTCCATATTTCTCTTTATTGGAAGTCACCAACAAATCTACTGTTTATTTGGTTAATAAACATCTTCAAACGTTTAATGATTGGCAAAGTTTTGTGTTCATATAATTTGCATATGTCGTAACTTTACAATATGTTATACAAATTTCGAATCAAATTTCAACGTCATATATACTTATTCCCCTTCTTTAGATTTACATAAAGAACCATTTTGATTTCGGTGCAAAAATATGGCAACTCTTTGAACTGAACTGCAATTTAAATTTGCAATTGCAATTTAAACGTAGCCAGGAAAGATTTTTTTTGCACAATTATTATATGAATATGGCTCATAGTTGGGTATCTGACTCTGTACCCTACAACGACTTCGGCTCGAGTTTGCAGAGCGTAACTAACAAGTATTTGCTCACAACTTTTCTCTCAACTTTTACGACAAATTCCATTTTAGTCAACGACGTCAACCATGTGATTATATTTACGATGAATCCAATGAATAGAAAACGATAAAGTAGAATGTTAGATGGAAATTTGGTGTTAATTACACAATTTAAGATTTTGATTTGCGTATGTCTTTTTTTAATTTTGTATTTGTAAGAAATCTGTGAAAAAGCTAAAGAAATGATATATTAAATACAGTGATAACGCAGCAAATATGTAATAATAGATACAAAATCGTAAATGAATACACGAAGATGTCCATTCTGTCGCCTGACAGCACGCGACGTGCGTACATTTCATTGCGTTACGGTGCAGAGTCGAATGGGACTGGATGGGGACATAGCAATATAGAATTTCACTTGCTGCTTAAAGTATCGTCATAATGCAGAATATTTATATAACTTGATTCCCAGCCATAAAATGATATGCCTTTATCGTTAATGACGTGAAATATCGAGGAGCAAATATTTACAAGTTATTATCATAGAAATTAGACGAATTGTTTTAAAATCTGCCAGTTGGATTACTGGGCGAAAAATTTTCAATTTCGATCAATCAGAGTCGAGAATTCATAACTGATGTGATTTTAACGGATATTATATAGTTTTAGTTGATTCTGGACGCTCGTTTTAAATTTCGTATTAAATTATAATGGCTTGCCAATCTACCGATAAACTTCTCCAAATAATATCAGCGACTTTCAAATCGGTATCGAGATAAACCAGCACTTAAGTGCAGAATCAAGCCATCCCAATTCACCCTAATCCTAAAAAATCCTGCGTACATAACGGCGACCCAAAAGGATTACAAAAAACATAAATCATGTACGACCAAGACAAAGAATAGAAATAGCAAACGTCACAAAGTAAATCTGCGTACAATATTAAAAAAAAAAAATAGAAGCAAAAATACTATACTCTGTTTCTGTTTCGGTGGGGTAGAATTTTTAATCGGTATTTCTTATGTTGCAATTTGAGGTTATGCTACATACTGTGCGATGCAAAAATAGCGACTAAATGGCTTTTGATTAAGAAAACTGTCACGTGTAAGATTAATTGAGCGATTGAGTGATCTTCTTATACAAACGGATTTGGGTCCTAGCGCTTAAAAAAATGGACGTACGTAAAAAATGGAAAAGTGTACATTGTGGATGATGTGAAAGAAAATGTATGAATGAAGTCTGGTGAGCACATTTGTGTGCATGGCTGGATTGGACGAGGTGAAGGAGAATCGTGCGTCGAAGCAAATTCTGATGGGAGAGAAAAATATATTTGAAAACACAATGAATAGAAATGAAAAAGTATGTACTCCAGAGCAAAATGCTCTGGAAGTACATGGAAGCTAAATGGAAGGACGCTGAAGGGTGCATTCGTAAAATTAGATTAATTGCAACTAAATGATGTCAGTGACAGTAATATGACCCATAAGGCGTAGGAAGCACCGAAAATATAGGAAGCGAGACCGGGAAGGTAACACCTGAAAAAATCCCTTATTAAGGAATGTTATCAAATTTCATATTTTGGTGGTTGGGTTGGGTTGGGTTGGGTAGGGTTGGGTTGGATTGGGTTGGGTTGTTTGTATTCGCAACGCAAAATTCTTGCTACAAGGTTAATATTCGTATAATTTATATTATTTATTAAAATGTTGTACATCCTTGGACGTGAGAGCCTTCAAATATTAATACAAAAAGATCATAATTGTTGCCTTACACGTTTTAAGTATGTCGGTGTTGTGACTAGAGTAACAAAGTCGACTTTTGAGACAAGACGGACCAACATAGAATTGAAAATGTATCTGGTTTTCAAATTACATCAATCAAAACGGATTACATGACATCTCGATTACCTTACATGCAATTTACAGCTACAATGAGGGCAATGATTGTTGTTGGACGATGTTGGGGAACCGATTGGATCTCAAAATGTCACAAACCCAACCCAACTGAATCCAACCCAACCCGAGCCAATCCGACCCAGAAATAATATTCAAAAGCATTAAATACGTTTGTTGTTTGTTATGGGGGAAGGGAGAGTTTGGCGAAAGTTTTGTTTATCGATTTTCCAGTGGTAGATTTCTATTTATTTTTCTCCCTTTATGGCCTTCTTTTTCGCACTTTATGGCCTCGTTTAATGTTTCCACTCCACCAAAGTCAGTTAGACATCTTATCCTATCTTCTTCCATCCATCCACACCTTTAGCATGATATCGACAGCTCGTATATTTTCCATTCCATCTAATAGTTTTTTATTTTCGCCCTCTCGCAGCCTTCTGCAAAGACCGACCGCCACCCTAGAAATATGGGGCAAAAAAAAGATGCTCACACGATCGTCGACTAGGCGCTATTTCGGTGCCACTGAGGCTATCTTATTAGTTCAGCAGCGGGCCTTATTCTCGTTGTTGATAATCGCCCTCACGATTAAAGTAACCCTTGTACACTTATTGGAAATAGCTTGTCGAATAATTTGGTTTTGGTCTTCCACCATTGGCAAGTGATTCTCAGTTTAGAGATCTATTACATTTGGAGTAGGCATTATGTATTTTTAACGGATTAAAAATCTGTGAGATGATCTCTGCCAATTTATTGTATTCAAGTAATCGAACGGTTCTTCGAACTGCAAATTTCTCAAACAGGCAAGAATATAGACACAAGTTGGGTTTGTTCTCACTTTCTCTCATTTTGCATTTATGTTAATCGATATTGTTTCGTAGTTTCTTTTTTTCTTTGTTCACTTCGGCTGGTTTCGTTTGTATTTATCGCATTTTCGATCGATTGGTTTTCATTTTTATGAATTATTGTTTAATTCTGTATTTCCATTGAATTTAAAAAAAAATCCTTGATTGCTTGAAATTTCCATCGGCGTTTCTTGCACGTTCATTATTTTTTCATGCGATTCATTTCATTTGTGTTGTTCACATTTCGCTTTACTTTCACAGCCATCGTTCGATTTTTATTTCAATACGTTGTTTTTCAATTAGCCGATTTGTTTCCATTGTGTTTTATTTGATCCCCTTTTAATTCGACCGGGTTTGGTTTTATTCCTTTTGTTTGCATTTATTATCCAACCCAACCCAACCCAATTTAAGCAAAACGAATTAAAATGAAACAAATTGAAAGTAGAAATGTAATCGAAAATTTTATATTTCTGCTTCTAATTGGCTTAATTTTGATTTGTTGCTGGCATTGGGTTGGGGTGGGTTGTACTGGGTTGTGTTGGGTTGGATTGGGTTGTGCTGCGTTGGGTTGAGTTGACTGGGGATGAATTGTGTTAGATTATGCTGTGTTGCGTTGGATCGGAGGGTGCTTAGCTGATGATGATTCTCAGGCCATGAAGAAGCAAATAAATTTGAGGATCTAGAATAACGTGCTTAAAAAAATGTATATCAATATCAATAAAAATTAAACGAAAGTAATGGCAAAGATATTAAACTGTACACGTGCAAATATTTATTACACATGAGCGAATCAAATGATTTACTTCGAAATCATTAACTAGGAATATAAGCGATAAATGAAAAATGTGAAAAAAAATCAAAATGCAGAATTTGTAAAAAGTTAAAATAATCTGCAACCAAATGAAGTCGAGAATTCATAAGTGAGTATGTCATGAACAGCGCAAGTTTATAGGATATTATATAGTCTTAGTCGAGACGGGACTTACAAAGCACGTCTTTTTGTGTCCGGAAAGTATTAAATTATAACATCAAAATCGTAAATTTGACTTAGAATAGAATCCAAAACAAATATTCATCTGTGTTTGTAAAAATTTCCTCTATAATAATAATTATTAGTGTTTATATACACGTTAATATTTTTATTCTTTTAATGACGTTAAAATTCCACTCACTCTTCGTCGTTGATTACATCACTTACGTGAAGCAAATATATTAAAACAAAATTATAAAATAACGACACAGCAAGAATTGTCTCTACAGTTTTTCCATTCGAAAATAATAGAGAATTTTTATTAACTTCTTGAGTTTGATTTTTTGATAAACACTTATACGGACCTCGCGTACTCACAGGCAAATGTAACATCTGTAACCCACCAAACAATATGGCTCTATTTTCGCCTCGCTGTATGTAATTGGCCTCGAAACTATTCAAGAAAAGATCGCCACATACATCATCCAAAATGCAGTTGGTCCCGATACATCTGCACCGATTTAATTTCCGCTCCAAAATCGTAATTGCAATCACAGAATCTCATTTTTAACTTCAACCGAAGTAACCGGCATCGCCGGCGAGAGACTCGCCGCTTTTCAATGGCCAATTCGGCCACCGGATGGACTCCGATGTTTTCAATTAACGCCGAACGTATCGGACATCTGCTCGCCGTTCGCATGCGACCGGCATTTCTCCAAATACCTCGTTATGCAACGCGGCAAGTGCAGGGCGATAATTAAGCCGCTCGTTGTTTCGTAATCGCAATGGTACGTGAAATTTTCGATGGCGGCTTCGATAGCGAACGTACGGAACTAGTAATTGAATCCGATATACGTCGGTGAACGTGAATCGTCGATTTGCGATCGCCGTTTGACTGACGCAACGAGGAAAAAGTCCCGAAGACAATTTCACTTTACGATGAATAGTTTGGACATTTTTTAGCATTAGTTGCTCGTTGTATTTGTGTCAAATCGAGGATTTTGTGACGTTTGCGGCGGAGTTCATTGGATTTTGTGCTCCCTTGTTACTGGATTTTTTTTTGCATGATGCGCACGCCATCTTCACTGAGCTGTACGACAAACCACGATGATTTTTACAGTCGTACCAAGTACGGAATTTTCTTACTATATCTATTAGATGCATCAAAAAATGGGTACGAAAGAGTCAAATGTAAGACGAAAAGCCAAGACGTGATTCATCTGCATAAAATATAAATAAAAATTAAAGGAAGTAAATACGAACGACATGGGAGAAAATCTTATAGTTTTGTACTGAGTACTTGATTTGATTATTTCGACAATTTGGGTGGAATATTTCAATTGTATGTAAAGTAAGGGAGATATAAAAATGGATCGATTTTGAAACAGCAACGAGGACATCAAACAACGACAAACAATTAAAATCTACTGCATTGAAAAGCAAGCTCAAAATACTTCGTAATTCACACGATATTGGAAAAAGTATGACTTTCTAAGTAAAGCTCGGATTTTATTAAACTTTTCATCAAATTAAAAATAAACATCGTGAGCTTTTCGTGCTTACTTAAAAATTATAAATTCGGCGTTAAAAGCTCCAACGTCACCGCGAACGCCACGCGAGCAAAATTTCATCTGCATCGAGTAACTTATGCACGCGGCCTCGTCGGCGGGATCATCTGCTTTTGAGAATCGCGTTCGGACGCAAGTGCAAGATGATGGACCGGACCAGTCTGACGGCATTCCCGGTGCCCCTTCCCCAGCCGCCGCCGATTCCGAATTCTTAGTCAATGAACTTCTTTTCTCTCCGAGCCCGTGTAATTACACCGGCCGGTCGCCTCGGCGATTTTTCGCCCGAATTTCGCACCGACCGAAGGCACCGTTACTTAAATCGGTTCTACGATTTAAAATATTTCAGTAGCACACTTTCGGGGCAATTTAACGCAACCAGGTTGTATTTGTATTTATTTTATTGGCTGGATTGGTCGATAGCTGTTACAGTCGGTTATTTAAATGATGGAGCGTTTGTTTTAGTGACTGTTGGAGGTTTGGTCAACTAATGTCGTACTTAAGTGGGTTTATTCATTTGTCACTAAATTATCATACCAGGTGTGCTATGTACTTATCTATTTGGATGCCCTTTAAACAGTAATACAACTTGCATGTTTTTCAGTGCAAACTATACATAATTAGTATACTTAGATGCATGTCATCTTGCTCCTAAGCTCGCTATTCACAGTGATGTCCAGGACACACGACGCAACACAACTGGTGTTTGTGTTGCGTCTTACAGGTCGTACCGTACACAATTGATCGTATTTTTCGATATTTGGGACCCAGAATGCGTTGTCTTTGGTGACAAATATCTATGGGAGGCATTTTCTTTAAAGATGTTGAGTCGATGCATGAAATGTTGGAACGTAACTGGAGCGCTTTGCAGTTTGGAGGACCTACTAATAAATAATTTCGCAGTAACCAAGAGAAGTTTTAAGATCGATGTGCCCCATGTTGTTAAGGTGAAAAGTTTCTACGTTACTTTCATATGTCCCACAGCTAACGTTTACAATTAAACTTCCTTGAAATAAGACACATTATTGCATATGAATACCTAGCTCGTATATTAATTAAAACGAAAGTTTTGCATTTGTCGGCGAAGATTTAGTAACATTCATCTCCCGCTGAGAAAAATAAACGCGATTGAATCGCCGTACGTCTCGCGCTCGTCCGGCCGACCCGCAGCAAAACGCGAATTCTAGCAGAAAAGTGGCCAATTAAAAAGAACTTGCGGCGCTCCGCCATACGTCGCGTGAATTCATCGACCGATCCCGAACCACAAAGACCGGAGGAATGTCGAGAGCCGGCGGTTGCGAGATTTCCATTCGGAGAAACCGCAAACAAAGCCCTAATGACTCCATTAGAGCGAATTCCTGGAACCGATGAATAATAACAACAGTATCACGCCCACGCGCGGATCGCCCCGCTCCGCGTCGTTTGCTCGCGTTGCGTAACGGCGACGAATTGCGCGATCGCCGTTGTTTTCGCCAAGGAGTGACGGAAAAACGCGGCCGCGGCGGCGGCGCTTTGGATGATGGATGGCGGCCGCAGATCCGGGTTTCGGCGGAGCAATTAGTCATCGGCTTGACGAAACTGCGTCGTTCGCGTTTAACGGTGCCGTTAAAGTCGCCGTTTGTTCATTGCGAGTTCGTTAATTTCGCCAGTAAACGTCGAAGTTGTCGTTAATTATTCGCGCGGGTGATCTTGTGGCATCGTCGACGTGGTGTGAATTTTCGAAGGAGGTCAGTTTCGAACTGAGAAAAAACGTTGTAATGATCTATGGATTTTCTTTATTGTAATCTTGCTACAAATTACAATCGGAAACGTCGCTGACAAAATATATAAAATATTACGAATCGTGGAATTACATTAGGTAGCAATTTTGTATTAATTACAGATACGGACATTAGAACAATATGTTGACTCATGATTTTAAAACGAAAATAAGCCACAAAGTGAATTTCAACGTCAAAATTTTAAGTTATTTATATAAAAAAAAGTAAAAAAAGTTGTTCCAAAATGCCATAACTGGTAACCCAACCCACCCAAACCCCAATGTAAAACAATGCGAAAGAAAAACCTGATAGTTTCGAAATCCAGCAAAATCAATATTGCCAAAAATGTCTAAATTGTCAAATATGCCCAAAATCTTAAATATATAAAACTTTTCATAAATTATTTAACATTGGATAATTCTGAAAAAATCTAAAAGTTATCCAAAATGCAAAAATAAATAATTCAAAAAAAAGTTTCAATAATAATTAATTGGTATAACATTTAGAATGATTCAGACAAATAGTAAATACTGGCAGTCTTCAAAAATTATAGAAGCCAATACCCAAAGATATATGTCGACGAACCCCAATAGCTCATCAACATTAGTAGTCGTCAATACCACCAAGGCTTGTAATACTTGAACGATGTTCGGAAAACAGACTACACCTATTATTTATTAATACTCCGAAACAGGAAGTAAAATGGAAAATATACAGATGAATTTTATGAGGAGAACAAAATTTGAAAGAGAAGATGGAACCAGAATAAAGAAGACCAACGAAAATGTAACGTATGTGGTGAAATGGGTGATAATTATTATAGCGTAGCTGTAAATGTACTTCAAGTGATTGGGTTAGGTTGGCTGTTAGAAATTATCAAATTACTGATTTTTGAATTATTGTTGTAAAGGTAATTTTATATATTTTACGGATTTTATAATCAATACCGCAATGAAACCTGCTGTTTTCATCTTTATTTCCAGCTTCCCGCGATAATTTAGTCATTGAAATAATAAATTAAAAAGAGCATAAATAAAATATTTAATTTAAATAATTTAATTACCCACATAACTTAAATATATTGTTATCATGGGCGTCCATAAAATAACATCATGTACATTACTGGATTAATATTTAATTTAATTAACGTTATTATTAATAAAAAATAATGCTTTGTAAAATGAAACTGCCCACCTCACCATATTTACTGACAACTGGATTAATATAATCAAAATTATTCAAAAATATTAAATAAATTATTTTTAATACTTTTATTTGATAAATAAATATCAAATAATCGACATTTGAAGATTGATCTTTATCAACATAATTATCACAACATTCACTGTACTTGTCATAAAAGCTTTTTGCGTCGTTTTTTGATATCAGTTAAGAATAATTAATTGTAGCACAACTAAAATTTCCAACTTTATTTGTTGAGCATTAGATTGTTTAAATGAAAATTTAAAATTCCTCTTTTCTTTTTGATTATTTTGTTTTATAAATCAACCTCGAATCTACGTTTGAAGTACATGGTCTATTTTGAATCTGTGATTGTTATCTTTAAGCGTTCACCTTTTAATGGGAGGTATTAAAAAAAAACAAAATGACAGCCATTAGTGCCACTGATGCATTTTATATTCGTGCTCACATTGTTTATTATTATATTTCATAATAAAATTTAATTTTTATTGTGATTACCAATTACAAATATGCATTTCTTTTAATGCTATGACTTTGCTTTTCTGGAAAATAAGAGACCCAGTGTGATACATTTACAATTTAGAATCTTTCGATTTTAATGGACTTGCGACCTACTACGAAATTTCAAGTCGAGACCCCCTTTGATAAATTTTCGTCTATAAATATATATAAAGGCGTTTCCGCAATTATAATATTTTGGAAATAATAGATATCTTGTATCAAATAATTCTGTAGTACATCCGGAAGTCAATAAGAAATCAAAACGATTATGTTTTGACAATAATTATTGTCGCAAAATCCTGCTCGACTTTAATTCAAATATTTCCATGATCCGCCCGCCGAGCCAAGTACGCGCTCGGCCGTGTCGTCGCCCGAATCGGAGCGTCGATACCTATGAGTCATATTTTCGCCCGGCTACGCATATACGTAATCGGGTGTCTCATATTTCAGTTAGTAATAAGGGTGCGGTCGGTGCGTGAATATCTAAAATTCGCGATCGAATTTTTACGCGCGGATAGTGTTTTCGACCGGTGTTTGACTTTCGTATATTGACGGGTTCGAGCGATGAGTGCACGGCGATGAAATTTTGCACTCCTACAAGAGACCGTAAGTAAATTTTATAATTTTAAAAAAATTTTATAATTTTTTTAAATTATAATTTCGATAAATTGTGACGATAATTTGGGATGGGCGAAGACGCATCGCCCATCGCAGAGTATTTGTGTCATTATTTGTTGAAAAATTCCAACGAAAGGTCAACGACTTGTTTAAAAGCACGCCGTGATTTACAGTTGCTATGTTAGGTCATCGATGGCAAAAGTTTCTCGGACATTTTTCACATTCGAATAAAATAATATTAATAATAAATGTGGTCTTGTGTCGCGAGTAATAAGTCGGCGAACGAAACCCTTTTAGCAATATTAAAGTTTATTGCGACGAACTCTTTTTTGCAATAAACTCTTATCAAGTAATAAACATTAATATGAGAAATCACATCTTTCTATGTACACAAATGCGTACAAAAACACATTTTAAAGAACCTAGTCTATTGGAACAATATTTAATTCACTAAAATGCAACTCAAAAAAGAAACAAACTAACCCAAAATGCAATTTGTCAAAAAATTGTATTGTAATGAATCAAATATTGCTCACTTAGAATTTTGTGGCTTCGAATATTAATTCAATATTAATTTGATTTGCGTTAGTCACTGGTTTTTATTATTTATATTTGAACTGATTCAGTTCATCTATTTCTCAACCCAAACCACGACTTTTCCAACGTACGGTATTTAATTCGTCGTTATTTCGTTTTTAGTAGTTTTCATTTTTTAATTTTCGTGTTAATTATCCTCTATATGTATGCGTAAAACACATACCATATCGTACTTACATTTTGAATATTTAGCACACATAACAACGAATACTTCATATGAAATTAAAAATAAAAAAAAAACTTAGGTGGGGTTTGATCGCTATCACATATTTTTTCCTATGCAGTTCATTAATTCGCCAATTAAATCGGTTGATCGAGATTCATTTTAAAATTTTTAGTTAAACTTAAATTATTTGCTTTGAAAACCACGTACTTTCAAACCAAATAAGTTAAGTTTAACTAAGAATTTTAAAATGAATTGAAATGAAAAGAGTTGGCGAATTAATGAAGGACATAGGAAAAAATATGTGATGGTTAGTAAACCCAACCTAACATTTTTTATTTTTAATGTCATATGAAGTATTCGTTGTTGTGTGTGCAAAATCTTCAAAATTACATGAAATAAAATTTGATTTATTTAATTTTAGTGTATCATTTAATTTTATCTTATTTATATTTATTACTCATTAATTTTGCAATGAATTAATCCCAATTAATTCAAAGGCAAACAATCCACCTTAATATTTACAATAATTTGTTATTGGTTTAAATTTAATTTATTTTCACTCTAACTTCGGCTACCATTGATTAACATTTTAAGATTAGAAGATCGTTTAGTTTATCATGACGTTAGGTTGAGTGAAATTTAAAGAGACCATCTCGGTCTACTTGTCAGATTGCCATGGCGTTTTATTGATTGATTCAATTACGAAATGTTACCCTATTTCTCTTCTGACCATATAACAGGGTAAATGTGTAGCTTCTAAGGGATAATCTATATACCATACGTTTCAAGTCCAATTGTTCAATCGATTTACAACAAATATATTTCGCAGTATACGTCAAAATATTAAATTCGTTAAATATTTCTTTCAGATATCGAGAGCGGGTTTCCAAGAACAGCAGCAACACCCCCACACACACCTTTGAGATGAAGACAGATAAGCTTTTAGAAAATAAGAAAAAAACGCTTGCAATTGTAATGTCATTTATTAGTAAAGCTAAACCAATCATGCCTTACAAAGTGTTTTGCAATTTATATGCACTTTGATTTACGGGGTTAACTCGCTGTCGACTTTTTCCTGCACGATAACACGCTACCGTAATCCGACAGGGTGAAGTATCAACTCTGGGTATCTGTTCGCCTAGCCTACAAAACTAGCTGTTACCCGCAAAGAGTTAGGTATATCCAGTGTTTATCGTATGTTTGTAACACGACCAAACACGATCGGGGGAAATTGTCGCCGGTCTAGGATCTATGATCCAGGACTATGGCTATCAAAGACATGCTTGTTCCCCATACTTCATAATTTCCTACATTTAAATGTGCTTTGCTAATAGTAACATTTAAAATTAATAGCGTTTGTCTTTTGTGTAAGCCGGTGCCCAACGTGATTGCGCCACACACTCTTATACAGGGTGTTACATTTGACTAGACACATTTAAGACTGCCCATTGCCAACGATACATCTTCAATGAATAGTTTTAGTTAAAAAAAAAGAATTTAAATTAATTGTGCGGCTGATCGCAATCCTAGATTTTTAGAAGTTCAGCAAACTTGAGCTGTACACCTTGATAGCCGTCAACTTGAACAATCTAAGTCACAGACACAAACGAAAAATATATAATTTATATTAAACCCTTTAGAAGTAGGGACACCTTTTCAGGAAATAAAAACGCTTGTAATTGTAACGTCATTTATTAGTAAAGCAAAACCAATCGTGCCATACAAAGTGTTTTTGCAATTGCACTTTGTTTTACGGGGCTAACTAATTAAAATTAAAATGAAAATAGTAACTTTTACAAATATTAGCGTTTTGTTGTCGGCACCGGCTTCCGATTGTGATTACGCCCCATACTCATACACAAGGGTGTTATATTTGACTACACATATTTAACCCTTAGCCAACGCAAATGATACATTTGCAATGAATAGTTTGCAAAAAAAGAATTTTAATTAATTGTGCGACTGATCGCAATTATTATCGCATTTATTAGAAATTTTGCAAAATTTAGGTGTAATATAGTAACCGTCAAATTGAATAAGGTAGGCCATGAACACAATCTAAATATTTATAATTTACGTGACAAATATTGATTTTGTCGAAATTGGCAATATAGCAAGCCCCAAACCCTGGGGCTGCTTTCATATCACATCAAAGGGTAAAGCGATTATTTTTTTAATAAGCTTTAACTGTGCCCTTATTAGAAATGTTTAATATAATAGTGTAATAGGTACGGATAACATCGACTCAGAAGCCGATGACCCAGTAATATGTGATCACATATGCCAACTAATTTCCCTTAAGGATTTTAGTTACATTTTTGATGAAACCATTTAATTTTTTCCTAAGTGCACATGAATACACACAGTTTTGTGTATATTATTGTCTAAGGGTTGAATGAAAAGGCGTCGTCTAAAACGATAACAAAGACATTGCATGATATATAGAGAGCGCATGAGATATAGAGAATGCATGGGATGTAGAGGATGCATGAGATATAGAGATGGGTGCTAGTTTTTGGGACAGTTGTTAATGGTACGCTAACTTAACTAGTCGATGCATGTGTAGACAATAGTAGTGTAGTATCTAGTGGCGTAGTAGGTGCGCAATTATGAGTTGTGCGAAACGCTAGTGAGGCAAATCTTGGCGAATAATATTATGGCAACTGTAGAGTTGTTGAGGTAATGTCGACTAGCTGTTATTGATGTATTATATGTTACCAATTTTATTGTTATATGCAATGTTGTGAGACAGTCACTTTTGTGGTGACTGTCAAGGTATGCTAATATACAAAGTTGCATGTCGAGTACAGCATGGAGCTGTCGCCCACTGGTTCTCCCATAACTCAACGCGGGAGCAACGAGCACGTGAAGTGCAATATTTCAGATAAAGTAGAGAAGATATCCGAAAAATGGTAAAGATGTCCAAAGCTGATAACACGACAGATTCAAGGATAGGTACTAGACGCAACGTGGTACCAAGCCCCCCCCCCCCCCCCCCCCGAAACAGGACCTGTACGTAACTCTCTGTATTGTATTGGTGCCATTTACATTTTCATGTGGTGGCATTGCTGCCATTGCTTTTGTCATTGTTTTTCCCATGGTGTGGTTTTACTGCTTTTAGAGTGTGCTGCCGTTAAAATCGATGTAGGAATGTCTCTCTAGAACATTATTTGACGAGTTGATATCAAATGGGCGATAAACGGCGAGCGAGTCGATTGGTTAAAAATTATCATAATTATTATACAAATTATTTCAATTGTTACTTGCTTATTCAAAATATGAATATTCCAAATAAGGCCGATTTGGAATATTAAAATTTTTAATAACCACGTGTTATTCCTTCTCCTTATAGGTTCCGTATAGTCGCTGTGCGATTTAAGCACTAAAAATAAAATTTGACTAATCTCTGTTTAAATGATTTTGATCAAATGCAATTCTTCGGTTTATGTTTATCAATTAAACAACGCCGTATTTTATGGCGGCTGCAACCTACATTTAAAGTTTCTCTGCGACTTGTGCTGGCAAAAGACCGGCACAAAACGTTTTCGACGACCGATGTCTTCCTCCGACATCGCTCCTCATTGGCTTCGCTATGTCGCTTGATCCTTTCGTATATCCTGCTTTTCTCTGTACACAAATATTTTATAAAATTATTAAATTGTTCCAGTGAATAATTCAATAATAAAAAATACATAAATCGACCTGCTGCATTATGTCGCTAGCAGCAACTCCTTGCTCGACAAGAGTTACTACCTTCTGACGAACCTCTACTGACGAGTGCATTTTGACACATTTAATTAGGCTTCGTCGTCCCGAAATGTATATACCAATGTGACAAAAATAGGTACAGCATTCGCATAGCATTAACACTAATCTCTTCAGATTTTCCCGTTTGAAGCAGTTATTATCCATACTATACCTTTTCCATCAGGATGTTTTAATGTTTTTACAAATTTTATTTATTTCACCGAAATATTATTTTTCATGAACTTTTAATGTTAATAGTCGTTGTTGTTAAGGTTTGTTTTTATAAATATTTTAAATTGACATTTACAATGCTACCCTTTTGTATTTTATATGAACGAGAGCCACGTTACTGTTTCTTCGTGCTTTTTTTCGGGTAGTTTTAAGTATGTATGTCTTTTGTTGTTGTTATTATTACATTCATGTACTCATCATGTTCTCATGTGCACACTGGAAAACGTGCATCGATATTCAGTGTTACATTTTAATTTTTAGGCCTTGTTTTTGTATTCTACGTTAGATTAGATTAGGTGGTTGATTTCTCGTGCGCAATTCTTCGGGTTCTGGTTAAACCGCTCAGAGTAATTGGATATATCACTGTTCATTTGAATTGGATATCCGCAACGGTGGTTCTAGAAGATTCGGAATTCCAGTCTCTTCGGAAGATTTGAGCGCAGAGATAGTTGATCGCTTTTGTTGTATTTGTCCGAGGAAACCATCTGGTCAGAGGTAAGTGTATTTTAATGAACCTTTGGACATGATTTTCACGATTTTTATTCCGTATTTAGGGTTTTCCAGTTTTTAGCTAGAGTCTAAGTCTTATCCTAGAGGTTACGTGGTGCTACCGCCAGACGTTAATTCTAGAAGATTCGGAATTCCAGTCTCTTCGGAGGATTTGAGCGTAGAGATGGTTGGTCGTTTTTGTTGAATTTGTTCGAGGAAGTCATCTGGTTAGAGGTAAGTGTATTTTAATGAATCTTTGGGGATCATGTTCACGATTTTTATGTCGTATTTTAATGCTTTTCCAGTTTTTTGAGTCAAAGTCTTATCCAAGTCTTATCAAGACGTTACTCTTCGTTTATGCGACATTATAAGGAGTACCTTATTGTGAGGTCGCCGTTGGATAAATTTGGAACATTTTGGAAGTCGAAAGTTCCTTGAATATCGATAGTGCAAATCAAATACAGCAATCCGTTGTAATTTGTTACAAAATGAAACTAATTTAATAAATGCACTTTTATAGTACAAGTTGTGTTTTAATGCCATATAATTTCGTCATCAGATGAATTATATGTGCTCGAATGAGTGTGAATATCTATAAGAAGATTTTTGAAGTGATGGTGGTAAATTTGCGGAATGTACGGTAAGAGATCAAGCATATCTTCATTCTTTGCGTTAGTGACAGGTCTTATTGCTGGTTACAGTTTAGTTAGATCTTTTTTACATAAATGTACTTTTTGAAAGGGTGAAATTGCAAAGGATGATTTCTCCCTTTTCTCTTTTCTCTCTTTTTTTGTTGAACGATTAAGTAGAAAAAAAATTGTAAATGAAGTAGAATTTGAAAAAAAATGCAAATGCAGTGTTATTAAAAAAAGGGACCAAAGCGAACTATTATTATGATAATGCTTTGAAAAAAGCTTCTTAGTAAATGGTTAGCAAGGTGCAAGTTATTAAAGAATTTGATGAAAATTAATTATTATTCCGACAATTCGTTGTAAAACGTTTAGTTGTACAAAAGCTTTGGGTACAAATATTTTAACAATTTTAAATTAAACTGTTAATGAAGCTTTTGTGAAAAAGTAGAGATTTTTATTCACCATAGACGATGTTACTTATTCGCCCCATTTCAATAAAAACTGTGCTTTTAAAAGAAACATATTTATTAAAATATTTATACAAAATATTAAATCGCTTTCAGTCATCTTTGACACGTGAACTTTTTGTGCACAAATCCATACTTAACGCCAAAACTATGCTGTCATTTGTTCACCCAGCATACTTTCAGTAGATGACCGATATGCAAACGCGAGCACCAAAAACAATAAACAATTTACGATAAATCCGTTTAATTGCATGCTCGCAGTGAGAAAGTGATTAATTTATTAACGAGATACGCATCGGAGTTTTACAGTCGTTTAGTTGCTAAACAGTCACTTAGCAGGAGGAGAAGGACGAGGCCAAAGACGACAGGAAAGGGGGGAAAAACACATAACATTTGCATGTCAGTCTAATTAGATTTATAATAATCGATTTACACGAACAAACTTGTACCATTTCTGCGCCATTAAAGTGGCGATTTTTCCGACCGGGCGATTTCTCAGGCTTTTACTTCTTACTTCAATATAGTAATTATGCGTCTCGGAGAGTTTTCCCCGAGTCGATCCGCGGAGGCAGATATCATGTACGCCGCGAACACACGAGAGGAGAACGATGTAAAACGCGCGGCTTTCATGCTGACCTCAAATCACTCGGAGCGATCGAATTAACACTCGAGTTACATCTCGCCGGTTCGGTAATAATTAATCGCGGATGGATGTTTGAAGTTTTAATTAACCTGTTGGTATTTTCGTATAGGTGCCGAACGAGCGCGCGTCTTGTGCAAAGTTATTGGATTATTTAACGGAGAAAAAAGCGATTGTGCAAGCTAAACGGTCTCGTGTTTATATAACGGCCGGCACCGCGATGACTTATAGTTTCACGAAGTGGGTGATTAACATATTTTCGACAACCTCGATTTTTTTACATCGACAAGTCAATAAATTTGCATAATCGAGTAACTAAGCCCATTTAGTGGAATTAAGACGTGTTCGTGTGTGTGCTGTTTAAGTCACGAATGTTCGCATCTGGCTCATTTCGTTAACGCGTTCGCCCTTCGTATGTGACTTCCGTGAGGTATGCGTAACAACGAACGCAAATCAAAATTATTTAATTCTAAACGGTACACACATTTCTCTATAGAAGTGAGCGTGGGAAGTATTTTAATTAACATATAATAAGTGTCGTGAATATTTAATGACCTATAATGGAAGATATCAAGTCACCAGATGAGTCAACCAACTCAAGACAAATTCTTCAATCCGTCACAATTGTAATCGATTGGCTATGTGCATCTGTTCCCAGGAAGATACAAAACAATGAAGTCAATTAAATAGTAAATCGTGACAGTCGTAAAACAAAAATCGAAATTAAAGGAAATCTAGTCATAGTCAAAATTATTAGATGTTAAACCTGATCTACCTTTAGTTGTTAAATGGCTTTTGATTTTACTAAAACGACCTGAATAATTCAAAATTCGACTTAAAAACCAAAAGATTTAATACCATCCAACCCAAATAGAACCAGCAATTGATATAATTCGAAAAAAATACCCGATAGTCAAGTCGCATAAATCAAATAAATCAGTCACAAAACATAAAAATTGCAATAAAACAAAATCTTGGTATAATTCAAATTATTAAATGGAAAACCTGGACTACCTTTAGATGATAAGCGGCTTCTAGATTTACTTGAAGGTTTTGTGCAATTCAAATAGCAAACAACCAACCCAACCCAACCCAATGCAACATGGATTCCAACATAGCAAGTTTGAAGAGTATACAACTGTGTATCTATAACTTTTACACGTCACGTGATCAAAATTATTTCAAATCACAATCGATTTCTACAACAAAATGTTGATAAGCTGTATGTCCGCGACTATACCGCCTACTACCATCGCCATTGTGAGCCAAAATGAAAATGACATAAACATTGTTATAAATATAATAATAAATCGTAAAACGTAAACATTGCAATAAACGAATTCTTGGAACAATTCTAATTATTAAAAGCTTTACCTTTAGATGTTAAATGGCTTATCATTTTGATTAAACTTTCTGCAGAATTCCTACTTGAACATGGCTAGATTAGATAATCGATTAACGAGAACTTAACAAGCTTAAAATTTATTTCTTGAGTGCCATGGACGACAATTAAAGTAGGTTCCCAGTGGGTTCCCATGAATTAAATGCAATCAATCGGGCCAATAAAGAAACTTTTCATCATCCAATGGACTTTCAAATCCAGTAAAATCGTTATGAACTGCAAGTGAAAGATAACAAACTAGATCTCCATGGATCCTCGAATCGTTGAGTTGGATTGGCTGGATCAGATATCGCTACGAATGCAACGAAATATAGTCCGGCTATAGAACCCAACCATCTCTCTTGGGAGAAGAACCGTTTTCAACTCAATCCAACCATCCTAGGATTCTTTGGGAGAAGAAACGTTCGCAATTCACTCCAACCCAGCACAAGCCAATCATCCCAGGGCTATAGAACCCAACCCCACTCTTGGAAGAATAAACTTCCGAACCCAATCTAACCAAACCCAACCCAAGCAAACCATCCCAGGACTATTGGAAGAATAAATCTTCTTTTGGTCTCAAATGTATACATCACTTATAACTCAGTAGTGCAATCGTTGACACTCGGACCTCTCCGTTGAATTCGATGTTGCTCTCTTGGAGCAATTAAAAGTCCACATCACTTCCAAATCAGTAGTGCAATCGTTGACATATGGACTTTTCCATTAAATCCAATGTTCGTTGAATTTGTTGCTTTCTTCGAGCAATTGTTCTAATTCTTCAAATCGTATAATTTTATGATATAAAATCATTGCATAGCAACGAGTAATATGTGCACACATATCGAAAACAGTATAAAATATTTCATTCCTGATTTCCTAACGAATTTATCATCCGCATAATGTACTGGGTCGTTTGTATAAATAAGAAAAAGTAAAGGCCCCAAAATCGAACCCTGGGACACAGTCCATAATTGTTTCCCTTAACATTTTTATTTGCAGTTGCCAGTTGTTAATTTGTTAAATATGTTCTTCACTGATTTATTAATCAACGCTGTCGACCCTTTGAGACGTCAATGAATACTTGTCTATGTCTAACGAAATATATAATCACCATCGATTTGTTCATTTTTTTATATTTGACAATTAAATCGAGATGATTGGATTATAACCGAAAAGGTGTTCACATACTTTATCAGTCAGATCACGTGAATTTAAAAAAATGACTGTTGCAACAAGGGCACGCGAGGCCAACCGAAGCACACTTGTGCACAAACAAAGAGCGTATAAATCAAATACATTCGAAACTTTGTTGACCAGCTATGTTTCGAATACGACCAACAACTATAATCAAGTCATCGTGAAGCATACAATTACTTCAATAATTCTGCCACAGCGAAAACTTTAAATTTTTACTTATTATATATTTTTTCTCAATTAAATACTTAGCTTCTTCGGCAAATACAGCTTCCAGCAATTCAGCTTGCACATTTAAAACGTTAGTGAATTGAAGAAGAAACTTAATTGGTTGTATTTTAATAAATATTTAAGATATTGAAATGTTTTGAGTGGAAAGTAAAGTCAATTAATTGACCCATAAAATTTTTTTATTGAGTTATTCTTGCGGAGTTGCTTTGATTTCTCCATAAAAATTATAACACCTCTTGTTCTTGTTTATCTTAAAGGTATAATTTGTCAGTTTAAATCACATTGCTGATTTTCAGGCGTTATGAATAAACTATATAACTATTGAACACTTTGAAGCTACTTTATATTATAATCAATCCATGTCCATTTTATGTAAGAAAGAAGATATTTCACGAAACTTTAACCGCAACGCGTTGTGTGAATATTAACAATGACGTTCGATAGTAAATATTTGAATGCGACGCCCATAAAATGCAATTAGCCCCCATAAAAACCTGCGGTTATAATTTAAAATCCAAGACGCGCCGCATCAATATTTCCGATAGCATCTAGTCATACATCAACAGTTAAATTATACATTCGAGCGTCGGATTTTTATTCCCAGAAGCCCCCGTCTAACGTATTAATTATCGTCTGGGACCTTGTTAAAATTCATGTGGCCCGCTCGATTCCGTCGTCGTTATTCGGTATTCTCATGTCAATCACTCGGTGGGGATTGAGACCGCTACAAGAAAATTAAAATAGAAAGTAGTTATCGTACACTAATTACATTGTGGGTACTTTTACCAAGGTCGGCTCGTAGGTGCCTTTTTTGGTATGCGGGCGCTGACGCAACGCCGACCGTCGCAATTCGAATTCGGAAACGAAACATGGGCTAGCAAATATGTAAGTATGTACGTGTTGCGCGCGCGAGCGTTCGATCGAACGAGCGGAAAACATCCCGCTTTAATGGGTTTTCTTGTCGGCGATCGAATTGAATAACGACACGAGCTAATGAAGCGCTGGCGTGACTACTGAAAGTAAATTTAACGGACTGACAAAATCGGCATAAAGAAAAGATTACTTTCATATTTCATATCGGACAAATTGTCATGTGCTTTGGTACGCCTTTCATTTGCATGTAACGTAGAAAGGAAACCGTCGACGCGTCATTAAATCTGCGGGTTAATTGAACTACAGATATAGAGAGAATTTCCACAAGTTTCACAGGTGGTACCATATTAGAGTAATCATATTATTATCCAAGTATTTACTATACGAGAATTCATTGCAATTGTAAGTTAACTTGATTGGCTGACTTGTCACAGAAACCTTGGTAATGTTACAATGTTATTATCCGTAGATATGTATTTTAAATAAAATGCAATACGAAAAAAAATAAACGAAAACGAAAGAAGTCAAACAAAGCGAAAAGAAATGGTATTCAATTCATCTGAGATCAGATAACTGGTCAAGGAAAATCGAAGACCTAGAAGAAAATGGTAACAGTCGAGGGATCCCGCAGATAAAACCATACTTAATAACAAGTCTCAGCAGCTTAGTAATACGAAAACTTAAAGAAGAATCTATATGCACTTATCTACAAGAGTTATCAGCAAACGAGGAAACTGACTACTCGTTGTGGAAGGCAACCAAGAAGATTAAAAACCCGATGACGGCTATTTCCCCGATCAGAAACAGCAATGGATCATGGGCCAGAGACAATAAGCAAAAGGCAGAGCTGTTTGCAGAACACTTGGCTGATATATTTACCCACAACCCAGGGCAGTAAACCAAGATCATCATTAACATCGAAAATCAAATAACTGAAAATATCACACCGGAGAGGTAGCAGATGAGATAAAGACCAACCTGAATCCAAAGATAGCCCCAGGATTCAACCTCGTAATTGGAGAAATTTTAAAGCACCTGCCTAGAAAGGGTAGAGTCACGTTGACTTACCTATTCAACGCAGCCTTTAGATTAAAACATACGCCACCATGCTGGAAAATTGCAGAAGTGATTATGATACCAAAGCCAGGAAAGCAACCTAATGACGTTAAGTCATATAGACCAATCTCTCTCTCCTGCCCATTATCTCAAAACTATTTGAAAAGCTGCTGCTCAAGATTTTGAGGCCAATAATAGAAAATAACAACTTGATCCCAGATTATCAATTTGGAATCAGGCAAAAGCACTCTACAATAGACCAAGTGCATAGAATAACTGACGTCATCGAACGTGCGCTAGAAGAAAAGCAAGTTTGTGCAGCAATCTTCATAGATGTGGCTCAAGCCTTCGACAAGGTATGGCACGAAGGACTAATACACAAATTATTACCAAAACAACATGAGGACATATTAACATCGTACATCAGATAGATTCAGAATCAAACAAGAGATAAAGGAGATAAAAGCGGGCGTGCCACAAGGCAGTGCGCTTGGGCCCATTCTATACCTACTTTATATTAGCGACTTACCAGTGTTAGAAAAAGCAGTCGTTGCTACATTCGCTGATGATACTGCTCTTCTCGCAGTGGATCAAAGCCAGGAAATATCTGTTAGTAAGCTCCAGGCAGCAAGCAATTGGATAGTTGATTGGACCAGACAATGGAGGTTCAAACTTAATGAGCTTAAATCTGTACAGGTAAACTACACTAACAAGAAAATAGCAGACCCACATCTGATAGGCATTAATGGAACAACTACACCACACTCGAATAATGCAAAATACCTCGGCATGAATCTAGACGTCAAACTTAGATGGAAGGAGTATGTAAAGAAGAAAAGAACTGAACTAAACCTAAAATACAAACAGCACTATTGGTTGATTGGAAGAAACTCAAAACTATCAATCTCCAACAAAGTACTAATCTACAACCAGATTTTAAAACCAGTGTGGTTATACGGTATTCAGCTTTGGGGCTGTGCCAGTGACTCTAATGTTAAGTGTATACAAACATTCGACAATAAAGTGCTGCGAACACAGTGAACGCCCCTTGGTATGTACGCAACTCTGACATCCACAGAGATCTCCGGATCCCAACTGTCAAGGAAGAGATAAAAATGTTTGCTGGAAAGCGTGACGACAGGCTCCACATTCACGTAAATCCAGAAGGAAACTATTGGACAACCAACACCATGTCCGAAGTCTAAAGAGGAAAAAACCTGCTGACTTTGTGTAGTGGGTTGAGTAAAAGCAGAGCACAGTGCGCGAGTGAAGTAAATTATAAATAGTTCAGAAGAATCTTAGACGTCATTGGATGAACTCTAGTAGATAAGTACTTAGTTTAAGATTTACGAGATTAAAATAAAAAAAATTGCATCAGAAACGTGTTATCAGAAGAAGGCACGCACCACTTATACTAATTATGAGCATGAATTGTAACAAAATGAAATATAGTTACAAGGAAATACACTTATGAAAAAAATAAACATACCAAGTCAAATCTTTGGAAATATTCAAAATGAAAAATTGCAAGAAATCGAAAACATCGTAAAAATTTTAAAACGTAACAATTACTGATGTCCAACGGCGAGCGGTAAAAGGCGCGTTTTGCACAAACGTTGAAAAAAATCGCGCAGCTTCGAAACGCCACTGCAACTCGCACTCTCCCATCTCAATAATTTCCATCGGAATGCAGCTTACAAACAGTGCATTCACGTGATTATACGAAACGAATCGCTTCATTTGAATCGAGTTACAAATCCCATTCATCGCAATATAATGAAATTTCATTAATTTACACAAGAAAGTCTCCGTCAAGGATTTTTAATCAGCACTGGGAGTGGGTTAAAATCGAAAATTTCGACATCTGTTACGACTTAAATAAAAACATCGATAGCATAGAAATGTTACCGATTATTGAAAGAGAACGCGAGGAAAAATACAAAGCGTCGGACGATCGTTTCGTTCTCGTCATGCGCTCGTCATAATTGGTCGCCAAAAATATAAAAACGAATCTTTTCGCTTGCGTAAGAGCCTGGAAACGACTACACAGTTTGGCGAAATTCCATCAAGAAGCCGACGACGTAACGGCGACCCGAGGAATAAAAACTTTTCTCGAGGATGACTCACGCTCCGCCATTCACAAACCGCCGGAAACCTGAACTTGAATAGATCGCGTTAAGTGTTTTATTTTCACAAAGGAGTTTGTTGCGGCAGCACTCCGTCCAACGTATGCCGCATACTGATACATTCATCAACGAAATGTTGTACGTGCTATTTTGAATGCGTCGCGGGCACAATGGCTGTTCACCTTTGTCGTTTTTTCCTCATCTAACGTCCACGTACGTTAAGAAGCTGTAATGTGATTTTTGTGGGCAGCAGACCGCGACAATGGTCTCGCACTGAGCGCCAAGTTTTTACTTTGCATTAAGGTTGCGCAATTATTTCCTATTTCGGTTTTGAATTGTGGACACAAATAATCAATTTGCAAAATCACGATGGTCTGATATTGTGTTGGAATAAATTACGAAATGTGAAAAAAATAATTAACCCGGGTGGGTGTTTGCGATCGATCACCAATTTGAAATTTGGAGATGGAGTGGACCACAATATTTTTTTTACGCCTTTGACAACTGGCGTTCCGACTACTACAAAAACTTATTTTCATTTTGTTATTTGTTATTTGCAAAATGCATACGAATATGCACAGTTTTGTGTCATGAATAGGCTTAGGGTTTAGCAGAGGGGACGTGGACATTAAAAAGTACAAAGAGGTATCCCAGCAATCATCACCAGAACATATATTTGCAACCACGCGCAATTATGTGCAGTGGTTCAACCAAACCCAAACCAATGACAACAAAAACAATTAACAATTTATTTACGAAAAATATGTAAATCTTGTACCGCCCATAGCCTTACGTGCAACAGAGCCAGCCTGGTTTTGTGTTACTTAACTACCGAGCATTGGAATTACGAACGTCATAGTTAAACTCGGTACTCGATGGCTTCGACACATCACCACGGTCGATTGAAACCAAAGTTCGCTCCGTTCCGTCCAAACACCACACCAATTAACAGTAAAACCGATGTTTATTGCGACATTTAAGTTATTGCAGCGGTTACAGCGAAGTAATTGCTTAATTATGATTTGTCGGACATGTAACACTTGATGGGTCCGGTTATTACGGAATATTTATTTCAAGGGAAAGGCAATTATATGCCTCTACCTTCTAACGTACGACGCGGAGCCGGGCACATAAGTCCGCGGTCTCCACCCCGGACAAGGCATAAATTCTCTTTCTAATTCTTTGATTATACACGAGATAAGCATCGCGATCATTTCAACGCCGAGCCGCCGCCCCCCGCACCAAAACCTGATCCGCAGTGCAACGAGAAAAGTTCGTTATAATTATGGTTTATTTTCAGAGCCGGGGCGAATGAAATAAATTAATTAAACTCATTAATATTGTAAATTATAGTGCGCGCGCTGTAAAATGCTGCATGCAATCTAACTCGGTTTTAATAAGGCGTCGACCAAAAGTGAAAATCTCCCGTTTATTTATTATAGGCTCTCGTAACGATACGCAGAGGGAGGGTCGGGCGCAACCGGCCAGTTAATAGAATATCGAGTTGGAAAAATAAAGGAGCGAAACGTTGATTGGAAATTGTTTAGAAGTGCGCGCTGCGTTGCAAGTGGAACAAAACGTCGTAATGTTGAAACAAACGCAGCGATGTTATAAAGGCGATAAGTAGATCGATCGATCTGCGCGATTACACTTTGAAAAATATTATCATTATTAAAACTAACAATGTTTTTATTCAATGATGATTATCATTAATTTTGATCCAGCGCATTTATTTCAAAAAAAATTGTTATACCTATGTCGCAGACGCCGACGAACGCCGTTATTTTTAATTCGAAACACTAGCGAATATTTGGAGCACCCGGTTATGAAACTGCGTCACAGCCACCGTGTAAATATTTCTGCAAGTCGCATGTTGTGTCAGCATTCCGTTCTGTTGCATCACGCTCACAAAATGACGTATATGACTAACGCCTTTTTTCTGCATTCCCGAGAGGCTCGTAAAAAGGAAATATAATATACGACACGTGTTAAAAATATCCTCGCGTCTTGAGAATAATTTAACATGGTACACACCATTTATTACGTCTTGTTTTTTTTTTCTTCGCCGAACAAGATCAGACGTCGAGGAAAAAGGGAGTTGATTATGGCTGGGTCGCGGCAGTTTACATCGAGCCAGCGCTTTCTATAAATTTTATGGAATAATAGAGTGGAATAGAATTATCAATATTTTATTAGCGTGTCTTGTTCACGTGTGGTTTATATCACAACCTGAATGTTTATTTTCTTCTACTGTTGGAAACATAATTTATGAAGCGTTTGTGTAACTGCACTAACGCCATCGAGACGCAAACGTGTTATGTAATTACATAATTACAGCGTTCTGCTTACGCCGAGTAAGTTCGTACTGTCGATACTTGTAACTACATCGCAATCGTCAGCACGAATGACAGATTTGTTGAAACTCACACAAATACACAAAATACACAAAAAAAACCTTTCGTAACTCATGTTTGCATGACTACGTGCACTTTAGCGGATGTATCGTTTGTGATCTGACAAGTCCAGAAGGACGAAACAGTTGAAACACTGAAATTACTTAAATGCACGAGTTTTGGGTGTTGACGTCTAGATGGTGTTAGCACACTCACACAAACCATTCGTTAAAATGTTTATTAATTTATTAAGATTATTATAAAAAAATGCTCTAATAGAATCAGGATCTTCTTTAAAGCAGGATGTCAAAAGATTCCTTCTTGGAATTTCTTTCGCAGAAATTGCTATCAAAATTAATATACTTGTTAAAGTTGGAGCAGTTGATATAAATTGGGAACGATGTTTGGGTGAGATTTCACGGATTCGATGCGATGCGGATAATTTTAGAGTTTATCCCAATCCAATCCAATACAATACAACCTAATCCAACCCAACCCAACACAACCCAACCCAAAAAAAAGCAGCTGTATCCCTAATAAATAAATTCCTGGGGGCAGCTAATTTTTGACAATTGACAATAATAAAGCAGACGATGACTCAGGGGTCATATTTTATATACGTCAGTTAAAAATGTAAAAAATTAAAAAAATTCCAATACCTTTACAGAAAACGACAAAATATCAATGTACCAGTTACCTACATATCTGGAGCTGGTAGAACTTGACAGAATCTCACCCACTAAAATCCTCCTTTATTTAAAGAGAATGGGAATGGAGGGTGAACTATAATTAGTTGTGAGCCACAATAGACTCTTGCGGTCGCAGTGGAGGGGCGATAAACGCTCCACTCAATTATAACTAACTAACTAACTAACTAACTACCTACATATCAAGGTTTTAAAATATTTGCGCAAAGTTTGCCGAAAAAAAATCGTAAAAAATGTAAAACGCCAAACAATTTTGCAAACTAGAATTTCGAAATAAATCTTAAAAAGCAAAAAAAAAAAAATTTGGATAAACGATAAAAGTGACAAATGTTTAAAACGTAAACCCTAAAGGGTAATGACGAATTATTAAAAATAAAGTTGCTGACAATCACTGTTTTTGATTCCGAAACCACAGTAAAACGAAATGGTGAAAATGTCGAGTTTTCCGTGCGATTTGTGATCGTCTACGATGGCACTGTTGCGTATGTTGGGTTGCTGTGCGAATTAGTTTTAATATTTACGAAGGAAACGTTATATTTAAACCAACCAACCAACCAACCAATTTGCAGACTAGTTGTTTGTGAAGCCGCTGTTATAGTAGTTAAGAAAAATCACGTGCAAATATTTTAGACGAGGTTTATAATCTGAAGCCATAGCATAAAAACATCGAAATTAATTTAAACGCGATGTTATAATATTTTGTAGAACAGATATTTTGAAATGTTTCAAATCGTTGGTTTCATTGCCCATTACGACAAAAATATGCCATTTAACGTCGATAAGCGTACGTTATTTGCAAGTAGCGAACTGAGTGAAGCAACACCATTTATGTAAATATTTCATGAGATCTCGTTGTTTTTACAAATTTCACAATTAAGTTGTCATTATTTTACACATCTTTAAAAATTGGTTTACGTTAGCTCGTCGGTGTTTACGATGAGCGCCGATTTTCAATTGCATTTGAATTTTTATCAAAATATTTAACAATTTTTTTACATTTTCAATAAGCATCTGCAAGTTTTATATCGAGATGTGTTTTGCTATCTTTATACTTTGTAGGAATTGTGACTATGTTTTAAACATAGTTAATTAGTTTGCATTTATATTTACTTTGTTACAAAGACAAAAAATGCTCACATTTTATTTTGTTCCAAGGAGTTAAGAAGTTAAGATGTGTGTCCCAGAGTATTTTTAGACAAGTTCGTTAGTTCCGGCTAATAAACGCTGCGATTTACAAATTTACAAGGGTCCGACTGTGATCAATGTTCAATATCAAGATTTTTGTATTGCATGCCCCGCATTGATCACGGATCAAGAAAACCCGATCGAATTGACATCAGGCGTTCGGTTGATGAAATTTCGTGTTCGCTAGGTGAGTGAGTTTTGATAATTTCTGCTCGAAATGGCTCGTGTGAAAAATCTTTTATGAGCGCGAGTTCATTGTGACCTAAGTTTGTGTTATTGCGTCAAACTGCACCATTGCTACAATGATGTGCTAGGACCATCGATGTTGACGTTTCGAAACGTTTTTACTATTGTAGTTTGAATTATTCTTCTATGCTACCATACTGGTTTGATTAACAATTAATAAACATGAATTTATGTTCGAAATCCTTTTATTTCTGACCTTCTACACTTTTTCGCGATCCCAAAAATACTAGGATCCGAAACGTGCATAGCCGTAGTAATTAGTCAGAGCTATCGTGAATATGACACATTAGAGTTACACCCCTTGAAAAGATAAAATAGGTGTTTGGTAAATTTTGGAGAAGGGTGCTATAAACTGAATGAATTAATGGACGACATTAAAAACTTTTTCAGAAATGCAGAAAGTTATACAAGAACAGGAAACTAAAAATCAATGAAGAAATCTAGTGAAATATAGGACCAAAAGCAAGGGTCCTAATACTTTCCAATAGAGTTCTAGATGCAAATGCAAGGAAACCTTAAAAATTATAATAAGAATCTGGGAAATGAAAAAACTAAACACAATGGACGATGTCACGGTGAAAAGACCTACAACGTAATATGGAAGGAATTGCTGTAATCATAAAGACAAAATAATCAAAAAACACAAAAACGTAGCTTAATATCAAAATAATTACATCCAGCAGGTTCTTTGTTTATTTTCTGCTGTTTTCTTAAAAACGGATCACTGATGATAACGACGAGCTAATTTTTTCAACTCAATGAACGTCGAAAAAATTTTATTTAAGAAAATTGAAGCTATTCGATGCAGAAAGCTCGGCGTTAATTAAAATGCACATGAATTGTCCAACGTGGTTATAAAATTTTAAGGTTGCGTAATTCAATTATTATTGCAAACTGTTATTGTAATATTTATTTACACGTTGTTAACTTATTGTTAATAATATCCAGGTTTACGACTCATAAAATTATTATTAAACTTGTTATGAAGTTGAAGTATGTTACGTAGCTGGATAAATACTATAATAATTATTAATTAATTATTAATGTCGATTTATTTATTGATTCTTCTCTGATCACAGGAAACATATGATGTCAAAAAAGATTAAGTTGGCCATGAAATTTATAGATACGCTTGTCATTTTGCAATGAGATAGTTGGGATATGAACTTCATATATCGATTGTAAAAATATGCAATTGTTTACCAAGTTTACGAAAGTCGTCATCAAACACAGTTTCCATTCAATACCACCACGAAATGACTTAAATTTGCGATTAAATTATTTTCAAGGGTCGAATGTGGCGATCTTTCTTCTTCTTCGTCGACC
This sequence comes from Geotrupes spiniger, assembly GCA_959613385.1. Classification (NCBI taxonomy): domain Eukaryota; kingdom Metazoa; phylum Arthropoda; class Insecta; order Coleoptera; family Geotrupidae; genus Geotrupes; species Geotrupes spiniger. Next base: position 40,009,360 of record OY390736.1, on the reverse strand, counting down.
GATCGTTGTTCGTTGTATCGCCTCCAGAACCGAACAACAAAAATTCCCTATCTAAACCGACCCGTACGACATAATTTATGCCTTCGAATTAACATATCGAAGTAAACGGCTGTGATTTAAGAACGTCTGCGTGTAAATGATTCAGGTTTTTCGCGAGGCCAGCGATAACTTGTAATCTGCCCATACGGTGAACACACGCGCTATCAGATTAATGAAATATATGTAACAGTTAATGCAATTATAAATCATTTACAACTATATTATTATGAATTAAATCGCCGCGTATTACATTAATTATTGTTATTGATAATCTCGGCGGAATTGATATGTTAATTTGCAAAAGCGTGATTAATCGCCTTGATATGCAGAAATACGTGCAAGACGAAAAGTCAACATACCCGAACCGGGAGATCACCCGCATCCAACAACATACCTGCAACAGAGAGAAAATTCAATAAGTCGGCCGTTAAGTAAAAATATTAATCTACTGTTGTAGTTATTAGTGCCACATTGTAGTGATAATAAATGTTGTGCATAAAACATCCGCAGTTTCCTCGGTAGGCACGGGTTTACGGTCTACTAATAAAATTTTAGATCCTTTATGAGGCAGTAAACATCCCACGGTTAAAAATCTGTAGTTAATTTGAACCACTAATGCAATACAAGTGATAAAATCGCCCTGGACTTGTTAAATTGACAGAGCGAGATGTTGTGATAATTTTTGCCAGGTTTTACTGCTTTGCACTGATGCACTGCGACTGGTGAAGTAATCAGACAAAAGGAGCAAAAATAATATAAAATAAATAAATAATTACAAAAATACGAATGCACATTGAATATAACTGAATGAAGTACAACCATTTGCAATACATTACATTACATTACACATTATACGACACACTTAGCTTGTCTATAATACAAAGTAGTTTCAAAATCTTTAAGATGTTGCTAAAATATTTTTAAATTATGTAACTATTTGATCAATATAATTATTAGACAAAATTCTAAATGCAAGTCTGACAAGTGCAGAGGGTAACTATATTGTAGTTACAGTTACTTAGAACTCGTATAAAAGATATAATGAAATTATTTATTTAAATTATTCTTTAAATTAAATAAACTAACTTACAAATTTATTATTGAAAAATCCTTGCTCGACAAAATATCCAAACTTAATAAATCCAACGAATGGTTATAAAAATAATTCAATTGTTTTGTAACCTGATTGTTTTGAGTGCTCGTCAAAATTTTCTGTTTATTTTACCATCGAATTTACTAAACGTTCATTGATTAACCTGGAATTACATCGATTTTTAAACAGAAAATGAACTCATCGCTGTGTCAGATATAATAAATTGATTTTTGGAAACAAAATTAATTGCGGTTAGAAAATTTTATTCTTATCCTGTTAGACATTCCCCAGTTACGTCGTCACTGCTAGGACATGGGACTGCCTATCTATTAGTTGCTTGTTTATTTGCAACCGTAAGTCGTTAATGGTAATTACTGCTAGGTACTAGTACGCCCTAACTTGCTAACTGGATATTGGAGAGCGTTTGCAGTTTTATCCGGATTTGTATCCGGTTTACACAATAGAATGGTCGACTTATTGAACCCATATTCAATAAAAAAGGACAAGAAGGCTATGAGTGCATTGTGGGCGATGAGCATAGGTCAGTTTGTATTTTCAGGCAATTATAACTGCCATGTTTAGATTTCACATCTTGTTGCTTGTCGATTTTATTGTTACATGTGACATATATTCAAAGTAAATTTCATGGCCGACTTAATCTTTTTTAATTGAATAGTTTATGTCACATAAAAAAGTCTGTGCCACGAGAAATCGTTAAACATATCATTCTCATTGTCTGCACGTTGCAAGTCAGATTTAATAATTAATTTGTTCCTAAGTTGGGTCTGTACCACTGCAAAATTTTTGGCGACATTTTTAACTTAATTATGCTATACTTACAATGTTGTAAAATTATTACATCTAATTGTAAATGATCACGAAAATAGGTTGGTCGAGTTTTCATTTCAATTGGATTACATTGAATTTCATCGCAGACTTCACCTACTTCGGTGCGGTTCCGTTCAAATCATATTTAGCAACAAAAATGAAAATAAATTCAAAATGGCAATGTACACCTAACCTATCCTAACCCAAAGCAACTCAACCTAACCCAACCCAATCCAACCCGATGTACCTTATCGACAAAACAGGTTGGTTCGTTTTTTTTTTTTTTACTTAAAAAACTTTAATATTTTTTATTGTCGTATCGAATTTTTTACCTGCTAGGATTTTCGCCTTCGGATGCTCTCTTTTGTCTATCCCCTCGTTATCCTACATAAGGAGGAAATTCTGATCAACAAATGGAACAATTGACGTATTCTTCTACGATGTCATTCCAATAAAAAATTGCAATCGTCATGCAAAACAAATTTCTCACTAGAAGATTACTGAGCCTGTACCAACCAAATGGCTCTCTTTTTTTCTTTTGACCTTTCGGTAAAAACTTTTGATTTAGTCTTCATGTATTCACAATACTAAGTGCATTACTCCGACTTGGTTCCTTTATATATTTAAAAATAATATCAATGTTGCTTAAACAGTTACGTCAGTGCTAAATGTTTTCATTTTATTGACCACTGTGAAACTACTTTGTATTATAAACAAGTTTTAGAATATTTGACGTAAAATGAAATAAACATGATCCAATATTCTCAGAATCAATTGAGATAAACGAAACCAAAAGAAACTATAGTTATTTGTGTATCAAGTGAGTAAAGTTATACGTTTTTCATGAGAAGAAAAGTTTGCCCGCAGGACACGAAATTCGATAAAACCTTTATTTTCATTTATATTAGTTTTGCTTATCTATGTGAAGCTGCAATTATTGTGATACATCTCAAGTGAAATAAACAAATAAATCTAAAAGACGATATTTATCAACGATGACAGATTTAAATAAATTGTAAGAATATTAGATTGATCTTCACCTTCTTGCATTAAATGCTGCGAACTTGAATTTTAAAAGAAAAATGAAAATGAAATAACAAGGAGACACAAACATTTTAGTTTCTATCTTGCTAGATGCCATAAGTGGTCCAACCATATTCTATGCTATTAATCTTGATGTGCAAGAACCAGTCAATATTCCCTGTTCACGTAGTTCATACCAATTCATTATATAGTACACCTATCGAGTTAGAAAGCCAGTTTCCTTGTACATACCATCAATCCTTTAATTTAAAGGTCACTACATTTAATGCAAGAAAAGGTTCAGTATTTTATTTAATGATTTAATTCTAATCATCAAGAAGAACGTGAACTATGAAGTCACCATAATGACTCCCTCATACCTTCCCCATCTTTCGTTTTCGTCATTTCCACAACTGGGTTGGGTTGGAATGAGTTGGGTTGGGTTGGTTTGGGTTGAGTTGGGTTGGGTTGGCTTCGGTCGGTGCAATCTGGTAAGGAGAACGTGCGGAACTGAGTTAGAGGAGTATTTCAGCGCTTCATCTCAGTTGAAAAAAATCGTGTTAGTGTTTTAGTGTCAAATTTTGTTTAATTTTCAATGAGGATTTAATGGCCTCATCGGTTGGCAAGTCTGATGGGGGCAGAACAAATACACCCGATTTGTGTTTATTTAAAAACAAACAACTTGTGATTATATTATTTATAAGCATAGGTGGTTTGTCTATTTTAATCAGATGAAATATTTTACAAACAAATGGATGAATTTAATTGAAGTTGGTGATCACATATACAAATTTGCACAGAATTAAATTTTCTAATAGAAACCCTGGGCGTTATCTGCGTGCCTTTGGTACTTTAGGAGTGGGGCTCATCCAAATTCGATGAATGGTTGTTGCAAAAGTGCAAGTTTGGACATTTCCTCATTGTAGTACTGAAGATGGACATATATCGTTCAGAGACTATCTGATGGATTTTAATTCTCTACAAGAAATCCAACTGCGTTCATTTGGCGAATAGTCTAATTATTTTCTTTTAAACTTTTATTTATTTTCGACGTCAGAATATTTCATCAAAACGTTTTACAACAATCACGAGTTCGATTAAAAAAAAAAGAAAGATGCCACATTCCACAACCTCCGATTACTCAATTCCCATTTACCTTACCCCATTGTTAATTTCGGATTGTTTCGTTCTATTTTTAGTTCCGAACGCCCCGCGGCAATCCAAACTCGCTCGACGTCAAATTTCCAAACGGAACAAAAACCACGCGGCTTGATTAAATTTAAACACTCGCGACGAAGGCGTTTTTGCCGTCGAGAAAAACGCGAATTTAGCTGAGCGATTTCAGGCTTTTGTACCACATTGTTTGCTTTTCGCGGGCTCGCAGAGTATCGACGTTTCGGCGGAACGAATTACCGGGTTATTTTACAGGTTCGGCAGCTTTTATTTTTAAGAGACCGGGCAAAAACCCGTATTAGTCGACACCGACGACGCCGGGTCGTTAACATTGAACTTTTTCCAGGCAAATAACGCAACAGGGTGTCGGGCTGTTTGTTTACCTCGGAGAGCTCCGAATACGAACCCGTCGTCAAAAATCGCCCCAAAAATTTTTCGTTTAACGACCCGCCGTTGTATTTATAGCCGCGCCGCGAATAGATCGCATATTTTCAGGGCGACGACTCGCACTTATTGTGTAAACCGGACAGAATAAGACGTTACCGGCAAGTAAATTCTCGCGGTATTGACGCATCGAATTTATAAATAAAACGGCCGGATGAAAACAAAGCGTCGACCGTTTGTTTATACAATTTCGTCGGACCAGACGTTCTCCAAGGTTGCGGACTTCATAAAATTAGAAAGCTCGCGACGCGTCCCGTCCGCGTCTGAAATTCGTTTATGATTAATTAACTTTGATGGAATTTGACCGGACAATTAAACGTTACACTTGGCCGTGGAGCGTTTGGCGCGATGGAAACGTCTCGGCGGTAATTTCGGGCTTCGCAATTGAATGAATTATCGTCTCGTTAATTGTTAGATTATCACTTCCGGTTGGGTCAAATGAGGAAATATACGGAAAATTGCCGGCGTTCATTATATCGTTTAATGTAATAGCGGCAAATTACAGGCGTTCGTAATTGTTTTGTTTAAAATTGGGACGAAACACTTAATTTAATTGCACATTTCGACGTCTAACTAACTACCGTTTCTGTTGCGCACTTGCAATAAAATGCGATAATTTATTTGTTGAAATTGCAGTAATAAGTTTCACATTGGAATTGCCACCAGATAGGCTGCCTTTTTAAATCAGAAGAGAAAAATTAAAAAAAAAATAAAACATCAATGTAAGTCAAACAGGCATAACGTTAATTGGATCCGAAATAAAATCAAATAACAATCAATATAAAGACAACACCTTATTTATATATTTACCTCATATGCGTTCAATTTATTGGACTTTCTTCATGGTTACTTCTTATATCAAGAATGTTGGCTTCGTTTCATTTACTATTTTTCTATATTTTTTTTTCAAGGTTTTATAATATTTATTCTTATCTCTTTATATTCATAGTTTTAATATCAAGCTTTTTATTTTTTTATGCACGTCAATATTCTTTGCCCTGTTGCCTAGTTTTTATTAAAAATTTGCAAACCCAACCCAACTCTTAAGCAATTATTAGGAAATTTTGGCAATCCCAAGGCACGTAGTTATAGGTAAATGATTTTATCTTCAATAAGGCAGTCTGATAATCGAACCTCTTAATTATAACGAAATTGACGAGCAATCGAATACAATCGACAACTGAAGAAAACATAAACCTGAACGCATACAGGATTAACTCCAATGCCTTAAAATATTTAGGCAATTATAGCGAAATCTGATATGAGTAACAAGAAGCGTATAAGTGAATTGTTAATCTCAGGGAAATCGTTGACAATCTCGGGACAATCTGCATAATATTAAGGCAATGGGAAATCTTTATATGACTGGAGAACCGCTACGATTAATCGTGGACATTAAAACATAATCCATATGGGGCTTGTGCATTAGTTAGTTAATTAGTTTCTTTGTTAGTTTGTAAGTTAACTTGTCAGTTAGTGCATCCGTTAATCGATGCAATTGTTAGTTACTGTGTTAGCTAGTCAGTACTTGCAGTTCGTTTATCAGTTAGTCAGATTGTCAGTTAATTTGTAAGTTCGATATCAGTTAGTTTGGAGGTTAACTTGTCAGTTAGTTTGTGAGTTAGGTTGAAAATCAATTTGTCTGTTTGTCTGCCAATTAGATGCTCAGTTAGTGTATATTATTAAGTAAATTGTCAGTTACTTGGTCTGTTACATTGTCAGTTAGCTTGTTAGTTAGATTCTCAGTTAACTTGTCAGTTTAACTTAAATTGTCACTGTAAAAATCAGTGAAATTGTCACTTAATTTACTTTAATTTAATTTTAATTAATTTAATTTATTTTATTTTTTTATTTATTTAATTTTTCTTTAGTTTGTTCTCGTTGCATACTTTTTTTTATTTTTGGCTTTTTATTTTATTTTACTCCTTTTCCATTTTTTGTTTCGCTGTCGTTAATTTTTTATCTTATAGTGTCATTATCTTCAATGTTCAACACTTCCTTTCTTGCCTGTTTTCTTTAATTACCAAAATGCAATTAGCTCTGGTGTTACTTTTGCTTCGTCTTACTGAATAATTTTTTTTACGATCCAGCTGTATTTAATTTTTGTTTCATCACTTCTTTCGCTATCTTTCCTTCGTTCACTTTAGTTAGAGTATGTATTTAATTTTCTTAAATGGTTTCTTTTATTTTATCGTTGGTTTCCTTTTATTTTCAGTGTAGGGAGTTCATTATAATTAAATGACGATTTTCATATTTGGTCAGCTTTATGTCGATTTATGTTGATTTTTCATTTCATTTCGATTTTGGGCATTCAATTAGTTTTCGATATGTATTTTTTCTCATACATGATGTCTCAATTTTCGCAACTCCAAATTGTTTTGCTTTTACTTAATTTACAAACGTTTGCGTGGGTGTATCAAGACCATCTAGAAGTCACTTGACATCTAGATATGTCTCACACAAACGTTTACAACTAATCAACAAACTTGTCCTTTTAATTACCTTTAATAAAGTTTCATAACTTGTCATGATTTCCAGGTAGACGATAAACCTACTTAAAAAAAAACAAAGTTGACCCCTTTGTTATAAATTTTTTTTATGAAGAATTTATCTCTTGGAAATAAATTTCAGCGGATGTATCAGCTGCTTCGTACTTAAGGACTCATCAGGTCACCAACGGTACATCCATTGCGGTGCATGTCATGCAAACATGTTTGTGTGACTATAGTAACGTCATCTAGACGGCAATACACTCAGACTCTTTGTGATCGCAGAGGTTTGGTTTCGTGCGGAAGTAATGACAAGTGTTGACTTAGTCGATGAAAGCAGACCTCTGTGATCGCATAGCAGCATGATTATGCGGATATTGCCCTCTAGATGGCGTTAGTACATTGACACAAACGTTTCGTAATTTATGCGCGTAAATTATTTTTACAAAACTATAGCCTTTAAAGTTATTATTTTTATTAAAATTTTTACGTGGTAATTTATTTGATTTATATTTAAATCTCTCCTCCAATGAGTGAAATGGAGTAGAATATATTTTCTTACAACTTTTTTAATAATTTTCAAAACTGCATGAAAATCTTCAATAAACTATAATATAAAGTAAGTTCTTGTCACATACATAATTTTTTTTTCTTTATGACGAATACTTTCTTAGTTAAAAAGTGTGCATATTTAAAACTGAGAAAGTGAACTGTAGTGAATTAAGGACTTTTTGACAAATTAATGTAATTTGACGGAACGATCTTGAAATTAATTGCCATTAACGTGTAATCATTTTATAAAAATCCATTACATGGTTTTCAAGATATCAGCCTTGAAAGTCAACATGATAACCCAAACCAAACCAACCCAACAAAAAATCTATTACATGTAAACGAGCCCAAACCAATACAAGTAAATAAAAACCAATTCAATGAAACTTGTTTTGGTTAATAACAATAATAATAATAATAATATAATCGAAGCAAACGAAAGTAAAACCAAATGAAGTGTCAATACAAATCACGTATAATTGTCTAAAGTATAAAATTGGAATCAAATTTGGACCATATGACTACACAACCCAACCCAACGACAAAAAAAATATGTTTTTATTTTTCAATGAAATCATTTTTCTAACCATTCTCATATTTGTGCCTGAATGTCAACAACCTTTCGTGCTTTAATTGTTATTCTGATGATTCTTGTCGATTTTTATTTTACCCCATTCACTTCATAAATATTTAGAATTTTTGTTTGTATTCTTTTCATTTATTTTCGTTTGTTTTATTTCGCACTGGACCTGCCTGTTATTTCGATTCGCTCAAACCTTGTTTCGTAAATGCAGATCTTACAGTTTTATTTATATTTCGTATTATTTTTGGTTTCTGTATTCTACTTCACGAAATCCAAATCGATATGAAATAAAGAGCAAAATAAGAGAAACATATATTTTGCTCTTAATTTGGTTCACATTTTTTTTATTTCGTTCTGTTCTTAATTCCTTTGTCGTGCTGTTTTGCTTTTGATTGCAAGTTTGATTTTTCGAGTGCAATATGATATTTGTAAATTGGGTTGTTGAACCGAAATGCAAATGATTTTTATCCAACGTTTTCTATTTTTTACTTAAAACGATTTATGATAATTTTCTGCAATTTTTCCAACGTTTTCGATTGCCCACAATTTTTTTTTTTCGATTCTGGAAAAACGATTTTCTATCTTTTTCACAATTTCTTAGATTTATTATATAATTCGTTAGTTTCTCGAGTTTCACAAGCTACAAGTACATTTAATGATTTTTCCATTTTTCCACGTCTTCGACGGTTTTTACAATACATAAAGATTTTCTCGATATTTCATTCATCAATTAGTTAACTTTTCACAATGTTGGTTTTTCAATCGTGATTACCTACGTAAGTGTGAGCGGAGGTACTAATTTGTTGATATCTAGACACGTCGTTTTTGATCCCCCGGGGTATTCGTGGGGTGTAGTTTATCTGCTACTTTCATTTTACAGATTACAGATTAAAAATGACTTTTAGTGACAGAAAGTCAGTAGAGATTGACACAAATACGTTTTTGTTTTTTGCTTGAGATCGGTATTTTCTGGGTGTAATTGTTTTGGTGTCAGGATTTTCACTTCAATTAAATGTTTTTCGATTGTAGTTTTTTTATATCCTTTATATTTTCTTCGCCGTGTGGTAAGGACGTCGGTATCATGACTACTGATTCTCTGTCGTCTGCTATCCTTAAAAAACACCACAATTTTGCTATACAGGTTTGTTTCATCGTCGAATTACCCAAACCATTTGCTATTAATTCAAAACGAAAATGAACATAAGATGGTTAGTGTATCCTGTAGGAGGATAATCTTAATTTCTGTAAGAAAATATTGCGAAAAAATTATCCTTGCAACTATAAATTTTGGGCGATCTTACTAGATTTTGGTGTTAGGTTGGGTTAATTTTTTATGGTTTAAAATATCTCGTGTCTGGTGTTATATTTATTTTTTTACAATCTGTTAGATTTATTTATGATTTTTGACAAGTTATCGACTAGTCCAGTTCTCAGCGTTTAACACAAACCAAAAATCGTGAAAATCACCCGGAAACACCGCCAGGGAGTCCCGCATTCCGAAACGACGAAGCCGACCCGCAAATCCGGATAAGGCCGCGCAGATAAACGACCGCTTTGTTCAATTAAAACTCTCCTAATCAACGACGGAGCGAACATGTTCCTAGAACCGATTGGCCCATTCTCGACAAAACGGCGTTTGTTGTGCGTCGAATTATTTAGATCAAAACTCCACACGATATCTAGCTCACAGACGCACACGCAACACACACACAATCGCGGCGAGCATTTTATATTTTCGACCCTCGTTGCGAAACACTCGCCTCAATCGTATCTTTTGTGCTCGGGTAATAAACGGGCGCACGCATTCGCGGCGCGATTTATTGCGCGCGCGATTAAATCGCTCAAAAACGGCAAACTCAATAACAACAAACACGACGCGCGTTCGTTACATAAATCCGCCGTCGTCGTCGGCGAAGAAAGAAAATCGCATCGCAAAAGTTCGTTTACCTCTCACCTTGACAATAGCGGCTGAAAGCGAGAGTGGCGCGGCTCGAAATGAAGAAGTTTAGGTATTAGACCATATCGGACGACGCGGGCACATTTCTTGGAAAATATTCCGTGGAGAACTCTGCGTAAATGAAATTTTATTACGACTATTAATCGAGTGTATTTCTTACGTTGGTTTCTTGCAAGAATTTTTTTTGTTCAGGCTAAGGAACTTGATACAAGTATTTATTTTTGATTGCGATTATTAATGTAATGTAATGTAACAATACACACCTGGCTGTTCGATTATGTACTAGGAATTGTTTTGTATTCGATAATTAATTGGTTGGAATTATGCAAATAATTGGTGATTGATTTTTGGAACTATTTTTTTTTTAACATCAAGGATGATTGGCCAGGTGAGTACATGTGTCTTGTTGAAGATTTCAAACGAGACTGAAATACGTCTTATTCGTTACACATATACATCGATTCAAGCAAAACAAAAAAAAAATAATAAATCGCGCCCCCTTATTTACAACACATATCAACAGCTCCTGTAAATAACCACACTCACGTCACTTTAAACTGACAGAGTGCAAGATCTCCCATCGATACGTCACATTGTAACCCCTCGATGTTTACTTTTGGGTGCGTTACCCGTTCCCTTGAACCTCTCTCGAGTTCCTCACAAGTGGAACGAACGGCCGATATTTCCAGTGCTCTCGACAAAGCCGCGTCTAAACCCATAAACTTCCAGTGCGGGCTTCGAATTACCGCCGTAAGTGCGGCGAAGGCATGTTCGAGCATAGATCTCGATGGAAACACAATGGCGAATTTAAATAACAATTAGGGCGTCAAACAATGCGTACAGCCGGCCGCTTAAAACATAAAGAGGCCGTAATGAAAATATTTGTCGTGCGACTTCGCGGTCAATTATTGTTGTTGAAAGCGTTTCGTTTGTGCGATTTGACTTTTTAGATCGACATCGTTTTTTTTTTTTATTATTAACATGATTTTCGTTTTTAATTAATTACTTTGTTATACATTTTTCGTTTGTATATTTTATTCCTACCTCGATACCTGCGCGAATATTTGTCGCGACAAATCAACGCGCACAGCTCGCAACGACCTTGTTTGAACCGTCCATCAGTACCGTGTCATCTGAGCGTTTCCATCGTTCCAAGAACAAGTCCTCTCCAGTTTCCAAGTCGTTAACATGAACTTACACTTGCACTACGATTGATCTAGTATCTGCGGACGGGCGAGCTTCGTCCCGTGCGTCCCGGAGCAGGCACCGCCGGTTGGTCTCGAGCAAACGAAATTTACGCGGCTAATTATTTTTTTTATTGCGTCGTAATTCGTGGCGAGACGGGGCCGGGTCGGCCGAATTTCTTTCAAGCGCATGCAAATGAGCCAGAATCTCTTTTCGTGATTAATGAAACTTTGTAGATCACTTATCAGGTTGAGCGGACGATGAGTTAACTTTTGTTACCACGAAAATTTCTTTTTGAAAAATTTATTTTTAAATTTGTTTTGTGAAACATAAACTTATTTTAATAATTTGTTAATACTACGTTGTTTTGTACAGACTGCGTAATTGAAGGAACTTAAGGGTTGCTGGGCTTGAGTGACACGTCTTCAAACGCCACTGTTCCTTGAATTTCTTGCTTCTTGTTTCTATAATTTTGGGCTCTTCGTCGTTAGTGATTTGTTGCAAGAAGACGATTTGTTGTTGTTCAACAGCTTCAACGAGTCGATAATTTGGTTAGAAAAGGAGTTCCGAATTCCCAACACAAACGTATTAATTATAATGTGCTAAAATATGTCAGAAAGACATTTAAATCAAAGTAATTATCTTGAATTTTCAATGACGTGCCAAAGAAGTACCAATTTGCCCAAGAGTTTCTTCAGAGTAAAGAAATTTTGAATAACAACCAAACGAAAACGATTCTCACCTAAACTAAACAGATTTTGGAAGCAAACTACAGATTGGTTGGGTTGAGTGGGGCGGGGTTGGGGGTTTGGTTGAATTGGGTTGGGCTGGGCTGGGTTAACAACAACAAGTCTTTAGCTCTGCGCAAATTAAAACTGGCCTAACCTTGAAAAATTTGGTTAAAGTTGAAATTAAAGATTCCTCACACTATTCTGAACTACGATACATGCAGAACAATCTCATATCCGTTACATACAAATTATCGTTGGACAATTCATCGTAGGAAAACAATTAACCCAGTCCAACCCAACTCAACATAACCCACCCCAATGCAATCCAACGCAACCCATCCCAACCCCCTCCTAATACGAACTGCCATTATTTCACAAATATTTAGAATTTTGTTTGTATTCTTTTCATTTTTGATTTATTTCATTATTTTTTTCATTGTTTTGTAAATGTAGGTGTGACAGTTTAATTTAGATTTTTGATTACTTTTTCTTTTTTATTCTACTTCACGAAATCCAAATAGATATGAAACAAAATAAGAGAAAAATATATTTTGCTCTAATATTGTTCAATTTTTTTTTGATTTCGTTGACTTTTTAATTTTTTGTCGTGCTGTTTTGCTTTTTATTGTAACTTTGTTTTATCGAGTGCGGCATAACATTGCTACACCTCTGATTGTCATCTGCTTTCCAACCCAACCCAACTCAATGTAACCCAACCCAACACAACCGACCCCAATGCAATCCAACCTGACCTAACCCAACCCCACCCAATCCAATCCAACCCAGTTCAACACAATCTTAACTCTTCGCGATGAATTTTCCCACAATGAACTTTCCACGATGACCGTTCCAAAATGAATTTTCTGGACACGGTTAAAACAAGTAAAGTTGTGCCGAAAAATTAGAAACTAATGTATGGAGTTACGATTTGGGCATAATTAAAAATAATATAATTGGAAATTTACAACCCACTTAAAAATTTCGGACATGAAAACACTATCGGTCAGTTAAGAGTTGAATCGAAATTGTTAAATTAAAGGATTTGTTCCAAGGACGCGATTTGTTGTTGTTGTTGGAATTAGTAATTAGGTTGGAAAAGATTAAAATCAATTGCTTAATCCTCAAAAAAAAACTGTGGCGAATAAGGTATTAAAATGGGTCAAGTGGGCATTTAAATCAAAATAAATATCAAAAATTTTGAAGTCTGAATTGTCCAGACTAAATAAAATCTGAATAACAACCAAACAAAACGATGCTCACCTAAACTAAACAAGTCATCATAAATATTAAATTTTCATATTTTAGATGCAAACTAAAGATTGCGTTGGGTTGTGCTGCGTTAGGTTGGGTTGCGTCAGGTTATGTTGTGTCAGGTTGGTTTATGTTAGGTTGGGTTGTATCAGATTCAGTTGTGTCAGGTTGGATTGTGTTAGGTTGGGAAACAAAAAAGAATAGAAATGACACATCAACGCCAGCTAAAAAGAACGTGGAGAAGCCAACGCCAGAATATATAGTAAGACAGAAGACAGGGAGCGAACAATTACTTAAAGAAAAGGGGGAACAGGAGTCGTGGCATATCTAAACACGAGGAAAGTAGAATAAAAATGTTTGGAAAGGCAGTGTTATCCTGGGGGAGGTGAAATGAAGGACAATAGAGGGGAAAGACGTAGGGAGCTAATGGAGAGATGGAAGCAGGTAGAAGAGCAGGAAAAGTAAAATCAGAAATGCGAGATACAAGAGCATCAAAGCAGATAGAAGCCAAGATATTTAAGGGGAGACAGATCGGCAGAAGAAGAAAAGATGATAGCAAAGTTCAGATGTGGAAGTGAGGAGAAGGCCAACAAATACTGGATGGACGACGAATATAAGAGGTGCGAGTTATGTGGAAAAGGTTAGTATGAATGGTAATATTTGACGGGAGAATGTGAAGAAATTAGGGAGAGAATGGAGAGGGGCTAGAAATCTTAGACAAAATAAACTGGACGAAGAAGAAGTACAGGAAAAAAGCGACATAGCACAGCAGAATGCGAGAAAGGGTAAAGAAAGACCAGGAGGAAAAGGGATACCTGGTTAAAAGGGATGGAGTTTAAGTTAGTACGGGGGGTATCATTTGGGTTATAATTTAGGAAATATTCGTAGTTTGAAAGTTCTTGCTCGGTTATTTGGCCTGCATTGTTAGATTCGAAATTATACATTTCTTGAATTGGTCTTGGAACAAGTTTTCAAATTCTACTTGATCCTATATCTATCGAGGTTGGTTTTGGTACGGGTCTCATTGGATTTGGTTGAAATACACTTCGTTGGCTTATAATGTTAATTTTTGTCTTGTGGTGATTTTGGTGTTGGAAATTTTGTGTTCGAAAGTTATTTTGAAATCTGTGTTGCATTCTTGAATTAGAATTGAAGTTATATTGGAAATTTCGGGTGATAGGTTTTTGTTGAGGTTGTTGAAACTGATGTGGTTAGAAAACATGCGAATTCCTAGTATCAACAAATTTCCGATGCATAGGAAATTTATTATTAAAATTTTGATCTGAATTAATGAATGAATTACTATTTTCTTAAGTCCGAATAAAAATTAAAATTTTCCGTATTGTTTCGTGGACCAAATTACGATCAATAATTGTAAACATCTTCAGTTTGAGAAACCACAACACAAAATATTTTCAAAGTCTGAACTTTGTACCAAAATTCACAAACAAATTAAACATTAACACAATTTGCCCAATGGAAAAAAATATCACGTGCCAGGACGAATTCAAGTTAGCTTACTGAGTGGTGATTGGTGGCCGAGTGGCTAGAGCGTGGAAGGAGCACGCAGACTAACATGGTTCGTTACTTGTAATTTGGCAACAAATCAGGGTACCCTACCCTCGACGGTAACAACCCGTTCACTACAGGGATACGGCTGATGACAGTGGCCCGGGATCCTTGAACGGAGGAAGTACAAAGGGCCTATTTGAGTCATAAATGGTTCCCACTTTGCCTTTTTCACCGTTTTTCTAGTCAAATAGGATTCACTCTTTCCAGCAACGTAAATATTTTATCGTGTATGTAACAACATTTTTGTAGAAAAACACAAAAACAGCGTTTATGCCTAGTAGACAATAAAAATGAGAGACAATAAAGAGTACGTGTATGACCTACAATTTAAATAATAGAAATTATGATAAAAATGCAATCCAAATTTTAAATAAGATTTAAGGAACTGAAAGGGTGAAAATTGAATTTTTTTAGTACTACCAGGCGAACAGTGAGCAAAATTTTGCACAGAATTTAATTTTGACACAAGTGGGTTTAGATCAGGAGACAGGGATAGCTACTTTATTGTAACTATTTCAATCCATCTATTTGGCAACACGGCAACACTTGATCGAGATAATTGTCTACTATTGCATTGAAATGATGGCTTCTACACCAAAATGGTCTTTTTGTGTTTTTCTGGCTGAAAGAGGAAAAACACCACCTTGTACTTCGACTTATAATCTCTCAGTTGAGTTCGGAGGAGTTGTGATGGATCGCATTGGGTTGGATTGTGTTGGGTTGAATTGCATTGGATTTGAATGGATTTAATTGGATCGGACAGGAGAAGCTCTATACTATTTAGCATTTTTACCTCCGCAAATAATAATAATTTTCCACCACTAAATTTCCTTACTCCAAATTAACGCGAAAATTTTAATACAATTTTTAATCACCAACACATCTGGCTCAATTAATTGATTATATTACCTTCGGGAGCGCGCAAAGTAAACTTAAATTACAAATAGACGGCTTTCACTACAACAAAAATGCGACGTAATTAAATTCCAACCAATACAATCAACATAATTTTTTCCACTTTTGCCAAGTGCATGCCCACGTTCGTATAAAAAAAAACCACGTA
Organism: Geotrupes spiniger; assembly: GCA_959613385.1. Lineage (NCBI taxonomy): Eukaryota > Metazoa > Arthropoda > Insecta > Coleoptera > Geotrupidae > Geotrupes > Geotrupes spiniger. Next base: position 39,993,377 of record OY390736.1, on the reverse strand, counting down.
ATCAATCAGTCGATAATTTATTATATTCGAACGCTGTCAGGTTAATGATAGGTTAAAGGAGCCGATCGCTTCCAGGAACGGACGAAAAGCAGTTCGAGATTCGACCATCGCATCACGTGTATCATAATTGGTACGTAAAGCGGCGCCACCGCTACTTAAAATTATCCGACTCGAAACCCGAGATCGTTATCGTCAAAGAGTGCCCAAGTTTAAGGGCACCGCGCTTATCACCGTTCAAAACCTACGACTCGATTTTAAATCGTAAGGAGACAAAGCTGCTACCGGCGCGGCCCGGCCCGGCGGGTGCGTGAACTTTCGTCCGTGGACCAAAATACGCAACCTTTGCAGGCGCCACAAGGCGCGCAATCGAATTTGCATACAATGCGGCCAATACGTAACGCAATAAACACGTCTCGTAATTACGCATTTTCTCCCCGCCGCGCCGCCAGAAAACCACAATCATCGCAAATATGGATCGTAACTCATCGGCAAAATTAACGGAGGCGATTAAACGCGACCGATTTATTTGCACGCGGAAAAAAACTCAACGCCAATCAACTCCAATAAAACCTAATTAAGTTTTACGGTCGTTCCAAGGCGATTTCCATCGAGCGGTTCTCGTCGCGTGGGCTCGGTTTGGTTTCAGCGAAAATGTCAAGAACGACGCTAATCGCTCAGTTTTCAGTCGGGCGGCGATCGCAGCCATTTGCGGCGTCCCGTTAGCGTTCGTGCTAATTTGTATAATCCGCGCTGAAATCGATTAGCGATACAAATGACGTTCACGTGAAGATTCCTATCTGACAAAAATGGCGAACTAATGCAGGCACGTCAAAGCATTACAACGAGTTGGCCTACAATTCCAATTCTATTGTGCGCCGGCGGTCTGTTCGTGTGTTCAGGGACGGAGTCGTGCGATTGTCGCAACCCGCGGCCGCGGTTCCGAAAACGCGGAACATTCGATTCGTGTCGGGTTTTGTATCAGCGCTCCGGAAACGGGCGTGAAAGTTGCGTCCGAACGAAATAAAATTTAAACGGGGCGAACGGAATGAAGAGGAGGAAGTCTAGTTGGAACGAATCGGATAGGACGCGCGAGGAAACCTAGAGCAATGAAAAATAACTACAATAATAAAATTTCGACCATGGCGGCAACAAATCAAGGCTAATGAAAGCACTCAAAATAAAAGCAAACTAATGGGAATCAAAGCAACCCGAAACAAACAAGAAGTGCAAACGAGGACAGATATAAGTGGTTCCTGAAAGTACAGAAATATTTTTTATTAGTTTCTGTTACGATGAAGAGTCCTCATGTTGGAAAGTGACAGAAATGCTTCAGAATATCCATGGTCCTCTTTCGTAAAACACAAGCAGAGCAAACCAATCTCAAGAAACCGTAAGAGGAAATCAACAGATCAATAACCGATATTATATCGTACTTCGTTAGCAAATGCAAAAAAACAATAAAATAATTCCTCATATCAACTTTTACAAATGAGCCTCGACATACACGAGAAGCTGTTGGAAGTTTGAGTAACGTTTAACCAGACTGGAATATAATGCCAAGGAAATCTGAAACAAGGAACTGTTGAACGATCTTAGAATTATAACTGGGATGCTAACGAACTTGCACAGTATCAACAACAGTTGGAAATAAACAAAATTTGACGTGTATCTCAAATCAGAAACAACACCAATTACAAATCAAGTCAAACTTATGTCGAGAAGAAGAGAAAACGTTCAACACGAAGTTATTAAGTTACTATAATTATAGTCTACAGCACATAAGAACCCTGGAAAATTAAAACATGTGTTTCTTTAGCTTTGTGGCAATCAATGAATATGTTACGTTTCTTTTTTGGTTGAAAATTTTTCGTCTTAATTTAATGTAATAATAAATCTCAACAAATAGCAACAATTTTCAAAAAACACAAAAGTTGCCTTTACATTTTTAGAATTTTCCACTTTTTATTTATTTTATTTTAATTTTATTCCAAAATATAAAAAAATGCGAAAATTTACACATTTTTTTATATTTCTTGAATTTGCTATTGTCGTGGATTGTTTTTCTTGCATTAACCTGACAAAGATAAACAGTGGCTCATCAAAACTGTGTTGTCCCCCACTTACCCCCACGCCCATACCAGACCACCACGAAAAATTCTTTACATTAAAATAAAACGCGCTTACATAAAAATAGCAACAATGTAAAATTTGTTCTTAGCAATGGACGTTAAGTCTTTTACATTCGAGTAAGTTACGCATTCGAAATGGTCTCAATGGAGTTCCGACGTTCGTTGATGTAAACGTAATATGTTCGATGCTATCATGTGGGGGATAGTTGGTTGGGTTGGGTTGCGTGCCATTATGTCGCAATTTTTCGCTATTAACTAGAGATGGTGCTTACAATTAAGTTTTACATACCCCACCCCCCACCGCCAACTGCATAAGATTTTCAGTTTGAAAAAATTAATTAAAATGCCAAACAATTGTTTAAATACAAATAACGAAAAAATTGTGAAATGTACCACTAAACGTCAACGTCAATTGAAGAATTATCGTAATGTTAACAAATTTGAACAGCAACCCGACATACATGAGCGTAATAAATATGCAAATCTTATTTCTGGCAGGTTAAACTTGACAATTTGACGTTTGTTATTTCTTTCGAATAAAAAAGTTGGCTAATTATTAACGTTTTTTAATTTAAATTCGTCGCACTGTTCAAAAGTTAATTTTTCGTCTTCAATGGTTTTTGATCTTTGACAATTTTGTATTTTTGTCAATTTTGACGTTGATTTGACTTTTTAAATTGTCGATTTTCATATTTCACATTTACTTGCGTATTCGTTATTTTTTGAAACTTTGAGTATTTTTGTTGACATTTTTAGAATTTTGTAAAAGGATTGAAATTTCACGATCGTTTCATTTGCAATTTTGTCAATTTCAATAAGTTTTCGCAATTTTACTTTGGCGTTTAAACAATTTTAAAATTTTTAAAAATTTCGATGCTCAAATAATTTTCAATTTTCACATTTGCTTATTTTTTTTTGCTTTGAGGTTTCTGGCATTTTAGACAACTAGCATTTGTCGAATGTTATGATTTTGTTATAAATGCTGGCCATTCAACCGTGTCACACATAAATATGATAAAAAAGGATAATAATCCCCTTTTAGTTAACAAATCGATAGATTGGGAAAGTTTCAAACTGACTGAACAGAAAATCAATCATTAAAAATGAGGAACAATAATACTACACAATGGGAAAATATGGGAAAATATTCCTGAAATTACAGCAAACTGGCCAAAGTAAATTTGAGAATTAATCATCGAAAACGAAAACTAGGAGGAAATATCAGAATCTAGATTTCGTCAAGCCTCGACAGCTAAGGACTTAAACCGAAAATTAAGAAAATCAAAAATAAATGCCCAACTTTAATGAATTGAAGGTGAAGGTGTCTCAGACTATTCTCAACGGAAGGCTACTAACAGATTAAAAAGGCTAACCAATAAGAGAAGATAAAGGAAATGGGTCAGAAGTTATGAAGAGACAAATATTTCAACCGCACGAGGAATGAGGGGGCTGTTGACTGGGTTGGGTTGGGTTGGGTTGGGTTGGGTTGGGTTGGAATGAGGGGGCTGTTGACTGGGGATACACCAAAGAAAGCTCAAAGAAAAAACCAATAGATTTCATCAAATTTCCAAAGAAGAGCTGTGGTGAAATTCGCAATCATTTAACCTGTCGATATGCTAAAGTATTTACGCAGATTGTGGAAAGGTTTGTCGTTATGATCCCGGCCAGCCAATCACATGTCTGCCTACATCGAGTCTTCGAAAAATTGTTTGCACAAACGAATAAAATCAATAATAGAAGAGGAAGATCCCTTGACACCCGTTCGGATTCATAGAATAACAAATGGCACAAGGAAGGACTTAGAAGAAAATACAATCTGCGATCTTTGTATACATAGCACTTGCTTATCATAAAGTGTGACATGATGGTCTAAATTACGAATTACAATTACTCCTCCAAAATCAATATCCCCAAATTTTCCAGTCATGTATCTGGGATAGACATTTCAGGATAAAGCAAAAGGATTCAGAACTAGGATATCAAAGCAGGTGAACCACAAGGAACTGTATTAATAATAATAGCTTGGCATTGGCTTATTAATTCATTAATTTTTGATACTTTTTTTTAGGAAAATTGTGAAATTAAAAATCGACACAGTTTGCATATACATTACATTGTATTATTTTATCACCTTTAACTTTTTATCTTCAAACTTGACGCAGAATAACTCACTTATCTGATATTAGGAATGATCCTGATAAATGTGATATTTACAAAATAGAACACGATAATATAACGACACCGCAAATATAGCAATCAGAAGAAAGGCACATCCAAGCTGCCAACCTGATAAAAACTCAACCAATGGAAACAAGACGTGTGAACTTTACCATTTGCTCCCATTCCAGTCAAGCTAAACAATAACCAGAGTTGGTAGTCAACGAAATACTGAGAACACATACAGAAACATGATTGGAAAAAATCCACTCTGCCCCCACAAAGTAAATTATTACTTCACTAATTTTACAACCCATATGGGTATGGAATACATTTATGAGGTTGTATTAAACATATTGACTCATCCAGAGATTAAATAGTAAAATATTAAGGAAGATTGCCGATATACTTCAGTATTGAGCAGAAAATTGAAAATGTAACGAGCTGCATCAATTTTCTTTGAGCTGGTCCAGATCCTAAACTACCGAGATTGGGTGAGAAGAATCAAAACTATTTGAGTTGGGTTGGGTTGGGTAGTCGATTAAGCGTCGATTTAAAAACAAAAATCAAAACTACATTGAACATTATTAATTACCTTAGAACTAAACAGCTCATTGATCTATTTATAACCAGAGGGCATTGTTAGTTAAAAACGCCTTATAATAAAAAAATATTGGTACCAACATAATTGGCACAAAACTAGAACAATGGTCCATGTATAAGAACGGTTTCAAATAAACAAAACAAACGTAAACAGAGAGAGAAGATTCCGTCGGAATCCACCTCTGCGTGCAACGTTCGCGGCGAAGAACCGACACGAAAAAACCTCCATGTATAAATTTGTAACCAATTTCAATCTGAAACCTCCTCGACGCTACTTGCGCGGTTGTATGCATCTACATAATAATATACCGGTAATAAAATACGGACGCGGACCACCCGTGAGTTAAGACGTGTTCTGGTGGTGGATGTGTACAATATCGTCGGACTGACAGCTCTGGAAATTATTCAGCGAGATCCCGCTCGGACGAGAATCGCGCAAACAAGTCCGGCGAGGAGACGCTCCTCGAGCTCGAATTAGATAAGGTGCAAAATTTGCGCCGAACGGGTTTGAGGCCGCGCGTTTATTTGCATAAAACTGGCGTCACAATCGTCACAAACAACTAACATTCTTACGTCGCGATTAATTTCCGCGGCCTATTAAAAAAAAAGTACCTTGCACGACTCCAAAAATCAATTAATTATTAATTTCCCACCGGCTGCGATATTTGCAGTGATTAATAAATCAACGTTTTTTTTTTGTCCGGCCCACGATTATTAAACGCAACTTTCACTCGACGAAAAAAACGACCGTTTATTAATATGTGAATTAATGCGGCTCTAGCAAACGCGAATGATTTGCATATTACGCACGTAAATCCCTCCTCCCTCGCTCGTGTCGTTCGAAACGGGATTATCAGTTCACGAAAATAGTTTGCCTCCGCGTCGTATCTATCGCATATGGTCCAAATTAAACCCGGCGTGTGTTAAATATGGCGAAACGGCGCGCGTATCGGACAAATAAAGGAAATGCGACTAGGAATATACATATAGTAGGTAAACATCCCTTATTTGCGGAGGAAATGGAACGTGGAAGGTACCCTCGTATACTTTGTATTTATAGCGCGCTTGCAGCCTGCTGGGTTAACTTGATTTGTTTGAGGATATTGTGTGTCGGACAGATGTTGCTTCGCACGGGAGTCACATGAAAACATCTGCCTGTAAACTCTAACAAATCAACGGATGAAACGTAAATACTTTTGTGAAAATATCCATTTCGATGAACGATGACGTTTCGTAAAAACTGCCGAATTAAAATCTTATTGTTATACGAAATGTGGTTATTAGTGCCTAGAAATTCGCTTATTTGTTATTCAGAAAAGAAGCAAACAAAAAATTTAATAATTGTTACATTTGCGTGACGAATTACAGTGAAAGCAGGCTTGGGTTTCTTAATTATGAACGACGCAGTAATCCAAAATAAATTAGCGGGTGTTGAACAAAATTATTATTAAATAAATCGAGCACTAATTTATCTGATTCTTGCCCAATTGGTCCGGGTTAGATGGTTGTAATGGTGGCTTACAATAATTCAGGTTAAAATATTCGAAATAAATCAACAAGCTCTTATCTGGAATTTTTTCTGCTCGTTGTTATTTCCTATCCAAACTGCCTACGAATGATTTTCGTAGATCAACTGCAACTGCTTCAGACATCAACCCACTCCACAAATAAAAACTATGGGAACCCCACTGGGTTATGATCTGGGGCCTTTGTGTTTTAGCTTTGGTTGGTGCTTTAGGAAGAAGTGGAATCAGTAATTTGCAAATCGAAATTGACCCTACCTGAACAAAACTGAATATTAATAAAAATAGGTATTTCGTATAAAGTTCAAATGGTCAATTTTTATGTCATCCATAAAATTCTATATTTCGGTGTTGAAACAATTGGCGTGCTTCAAAATTAAATTAGGTTTGGATTGGGTTGGATTATGAAACAGTTCATGAGGTTTAACATGGCGTTGAGTTTCTGTTGTCTTTGATTTTTAACTGAATTTCTTTATAATTTAGTAACAGCTGGCTCGCACAAACAACGCTGACCTTTCTATCTGATTATTAAATTGTTTTTCGAGATCGATCGAGGAAGCGCAAAACTAAATCCGTGCACCGAACCTCCCCAAATCGGACCCGATAGAGACATCGTTACCAGATCCCCGCGAGATCTAGATTTACGACCTCGCGCCCATCGAAACGAACCATCGGCAATTCAACAAAATAAATGGCGGCGACGAGATCTCAAATTAAATCGACGCTAACGCCCCGTCAAATAACAACACACGTTTCGCTCTCTACTGCGTCGGGCCGCAGGTGACCCCCATTCGGCTCGAAATAATCCCGCGGCACTGTCGCACAATAGATCGCCGGTGCGAAAAAAAAAAAAACGCCGGACCGACGACGTTGACGTCGCGAAATATGCGCGGAATGCCTCCAGCCGGAATCTTATTAATTGCGAGTCCGTCGAGGATCGAGTCGTTCGATACACTCCGCGAGGATTAGTGGAGCGGCCGGCCGGCTGCGATAGCCGACGAATGATTTGCGGTGCTGCCAGCTCGAAACGTCTGTTAGTTAAGTAAAGTATTGCCTCACGTCCGCTTGTTTATTATCAAATTGAATTTGTATTAGGAAGTGACTTCGTGTACGCCCGACCATTAAAACTGCTAGAAAAGTGTCTTAACGTTCTTTGTTGGAGTTACGATGGTTATTTATACACTTCAGCGCTTCACCTCTGACCCGGGATATTTTTCCGTAACGATCGATCTGCTTTCTTTCTCCTATTAATTATAGTCATTATACAAATGGCATGTCTTTGTGTAGAAAGTGCGATTTCTTTTTTTAGGCTTTGACTGTTGATAGAATTATGGCTATAAAACAACACTGTTACATCGAGACATAAAGCCAGTTTCTTGGCCCATATGTATTAAAAAAAAAATTGTGGCAATTATATCATTGCTATCAGGTCAGTAATGACAAAAGGTGCAACAGAGGCGGAGCAGCACCGCGCCCATTAATCAAGGCAAAGCTCTGCAGGCACCACATGTAATTAATTCCACCCCTGAACGCCTAGAATATTGGGGATCTCCACAATAAATCTATAAATTATCGATAGGTTTGGATAACTTTATTATTGCCAGATATCTTGACTTGTTATTTTGGCTTGTGCACTTAACGTATTTGGCGCCCTCCTATGGCGCCATATGTATATCCTAACCTAGAAATCGTTAAGAAATTTCTTGAGTTCCATCCCATTCAGTGAACGAAAGGTAATATAAAATTCCTGACCATTTGATCAAATTTCACAGCTATGAGTTTGGTTGACAGCCTTGACATATACAACGCATAATACATACATAAGAGCTCATGGTACCATTATAGCTAGTACCTATTCGATTAAATAATTGTTAATACAACGCTGATAAATTTGTTATTTATTATACCGACTGTACTAATTATTGGAATGTGTTACTGGCAAAAATGTTAAAACGTTTATTATCTTAACTGTGTTTTTTAGTAAATCGAAATAATATTTTGGATTCCAGTAGTTTTGGGCTCTTTGTAATTGCACCTTCAAAAGATACATTACAGAAATTCTTTTACAAGTGAACCACAGATTCATTTTTGTTCAAATGGTCATGTCTGTATTTTTGTCAGTGGCCATAGCGATCGTTCCTTGTCAAGACTGAGACAGCTGTCGCCTACGTCATTTACTGTGGTCGCATATTCGCAACGTAACGCAACCCAATCCGAGCCAACCCAATCCAACTAAATCTAACCCAACCCAACCCAATCCAGCCCAACATCACTTGAATATTTTAGCGAAATGTCCACATGATCAGCGGTGCAAACCCAATGTAACATAAATCAATTTTAATTAATTTAATGCAATCCGCTAGTAAAGCTTGGCCTGTTTTTTAAAGTAGTGCGATGGTTGAATTTTCAGGTCTGTTGGTTCTAAAATTTTCTATGTGGTCTTTAAAGAAGATTTTAATTGAACTATTCGTTGGCTCGAAACGATCAATAATAATAGACGAATTGTTAACCGTGATGGTAATTGTGGAACAACGAAATACAATACCATAAAGTAACTGGGAATAAAAGGATTGTGGCTCGATTCCTGTCAAGTAGATTGGAACTAACATCTCATTTCACATTTAAAATTTTTGAGCTAATTGAATTATTCGATTACGTTATTTTTGCTATTTGTCGTTGTTTACATAGTTGTGCTTTGTAAAGGCTTTTTTAATGGATTGACAATCAAACATGACTTGTTTGAATTTTGCTAAATTGTTGTAACTGCTTTGAAAAGATCTTGCATAGATTGCTTTGAATCCACTGTTGTTGGATTCAGTTATATTAATGAACTGTTTTAGGGCGATAGAAAATTAATCAAATATTTCAATGTTATTATTATTCATTTAGTTTGGTGATAGGATTATTTTTGAAAGGCATTTTTGAAACAGGTTTGGAGAGATTTTATAATTAGTGTTTTTATTTTGGATTTGGCAACGACTTGAAAAAAATGTATTTTTTCGATACAAATTGTTTGATAATGAATTCTTCAAAATATGTTTCAAAACTTACAATATTGTGAAAGGCAGAAAATGTCACGAGCCCAACCCAACATAACACTCAACCCAACTCAACCCAACCCAACCCAACACAAAGTGGCGCAAATAAATAAAATTAAGTGGCCAGTCTTTCAAATTTTATTGAATCCTTGATAATTATTTTTGGAACTTTTTGAAAACGAAACTATATTTTTTAATTTCGAAAATTCTTGACATAATTAGCTTTTCACTGCATGTTTTTGGTCTTGCGACGACTTGACAGTGTCAAAGAAATGTCAAAAATATTGTCATACAATAATGTGCAGTTTTAAAAATGTTCACACAAAAAACAATAAATAAATTTCTAAAACGTCAAAGTGGAAAAACTGGCAAAACTTGATAACTTTGCAAAATGTAAGAAATCTATCCCATTGGCTTTATTTTCGTTTGGCTGTAGGTGTAGTGAACGAATAAGATAAAATTAAAAAAAAGAAAAACAGTTCAGATAAAATCATTTTCTGTTGGAAATGGGGTAAAGTGTAAATCAAAGAATACCCAGCAGGAAGAAATGACACAAGTTGACCAGCAATTTTTCGTTAAAACGACGAATTTATAGAATAAATTCCGCAACAAACTCAAGCTAAACCATTTGAGGACCCCTGTCGCAGAGAAACCAACAAAAAAAAACACTTTCTCCTAAAACAACGCAGATTTCTCGCCGTAAACCCAAAGTTATCCCCGTCGAGGCAACAAAAAAAAATAATTTACTGCAACATTAACCCAATTAAAACGCGCGCGCGCGTCGCGTTCTTTCTTAATTGTAAAGTTTTATGTCGCAAATTCAGGTTTCTAGATGTCGCGTTGACTATTAAAAAAAAAAAAATGTGTGCCGAATTATCGCGCTTCGTTTTCCGCGTAAGCCAGACGAATGCCGGTGCCGAGAATGTGTTGGTTCGCGTTATCTAAGAGTTATTCAATTCGCTTCGTCGATTGTAAATATTTAGGTTGTGTAAGTGGATTGGAAATGTCAAGTAAAGCGGAGCGCGTTTCGTTACAACGCGACGCGCACAAAGAGGCATTCATTTAATTTAACGGTGTCGTCTAGATTTTCGGGACGTGCGCGCGTTTTATATATTTTTTTTTTGTTACATTTGAGGGGAAGCGTTTCGAAATTGTTGGCGCGATTTCATTGCGTCGGCAGAAACAGATGCAGCGACGATGTGTGTCACGCCGAAGTGTGAAACCAAAATAAACTTTCAACTTGAAGTTTTTTAATAGTAATTTTTTGTATTGGCTTCCTGTTGTCTTAGCACCATGTGGGGGATCGTAGTCGAAAATATTGTGTAAGACTTTGCACGCAGTTCATACTAATCGATTGTCCAGCCTCGTCGGATTTGTTTAACACTGTTATATCCTGTTGATGTGGTTACGTCTAAATGTACAAAGATTATGCTTGAGGTGGTTATTGTTTTATACTTGTTAAGTTGTCAGGAAAGTCTTCTTAAATTAACATGTAAAAAAATTTAATTGAAATTGCTAAATAATACTGTCAAACGAAACGTTATTGGTTATTATAACGTTATACGACTATATTGTTATAAGGTATCGTTACGGTACGCTTTCAATCAACAGAATTAGAGATTAAAATGAATGAGGTTAATCAGTCAAAGGTAGTTATAGTCATGCAAAAGAACGATATGGTACCATATACACGATGCAAGCGTAAACAAACAGCGGCCATATTGAGCGGGAATAGAAAACAATGACGAAGTTTTCGATATATGAATCATTAGGCTATCGATAAAATACACGGTGAGCGAACCACACAGATTGGAAATACTCGATTAATGCGTGAGTACATACGTGTGTTCGGCAGCTAGAATGCAGCAGTTGGAAATGTTGATAAACTATGAAATATTGAAAATATATGTGGAAACACGTGTTTAATACTAAATACGTGCGTGTGTGATAAATAAATTGTGTAAAATGTGTAGAACCTATATGTGAGATATCCATTTTAGTGTTGGATTGATAAATCGTGGTCTACAAATTAAAGGGTGAACTTTATTAGTTTCTTGTCGTTGAGTAAAATTGTCAGTTATTCTCTTCGATGGAGGACAATGTTACGTTTCGCTTAATTACAAGCTTCTTCAGAGCTAATGCAAATTGCATACTTTACTCCACGTCCGAACAGCGTGAGGAAATTCCGGAGACTCAATACAAAAAAAAACCCCAAATGCAAACGCATCAAAATTTATTTAACGATAATTTTAATGTTTACTGCGTCGTTTATAATTAAGAAAGCTAAGCCTGCTTTCACTGTAATTCGTCATGCAATGGTAACAATTATTAAATTTTTCTTTTGCTTCTTTTTCTGAATAACAAATAAGACAATTTCTAGGCACTAATAGCCATCAACATCTGTCCAACACACAAAGAAAACCAAATTGTGCTTTACGGCGTTAAATGAAACCAAACTACGATTTTTAACTCATCCTCTTAAATCAAAAATTTTATAAAATCTGGAAAATTATTGCAGTTATCAAAAATTTTATTGTCACTAAAATTTTATAGTTACTTAAAATTTCACGACAGAGGACCTCAACAACGAGGCCTTCAAATTAAACACTCGTTGAATTAGAACAAATCGCAACGTTTCAAATCAGGAAATTTAATACAATTCCGAATTTATTGAAAAATGTTCGAAACAAATTGTGATGAATTATGTATGAGATTCAAATGAGTATGAAATATGATCGATGCCAGGCAGTTTTTGGTCAACAATAACTAGATTTTCAAAATTTAATTTATTATCCGTTCGTCAACCCAAAAAGGATTAACAAAACCCAATGCCGTTCAACCTAATCTATACAACACTCCAACACTTTGGTAGGGTTGGGAACACTGCCCAACCCCATCCCAGCCACTGCAACCCAACCCAATCCAATTCAAAACAACACTCCAATCCAACCCAACCAAACACAAACCAACCCAACCCAACCCAACGCAACCCAATCTAATCCAATCCAACCCAACCCGACCCACTTCAAAACAACACTCCAATCCAATACAACAGTTTGGTTGGGTTGGGTTGGTAAAGGTGTTAATCAAAGTTTTCATTTGCAAAGTTATCAGCCTTTAAGTTGGTTGATAACTTTGCAAATGAAAATCAAAAACAACGCCCCTCGAAACTAAGTAACATAGCTCGAACGTGAATAAAATGAAAATCAAGAAGAAAACCAACAACTGAAATCAAATAACGCAAACATAAATAAAATTCACAGAAAATAAGGGAGCAAAAACGAATTAAAGTCAGTCGAGTATCAGCAATACGAACGACCAGAATCCACACAAACAAAAGTGGAGCAATTGAAAATGGAAATCCAGAGAAGATTACAGCAAATCACAAAAACCAAAACGCCACAATTGCTAAAAAAAATTTCAAAAGAATCTTTGACATTAAAGCTAGAAATGTTGTTGTTAGGATGCAATTACTCACCTTTATATCGACGCACATACTTGAACTCGAAGATAAGAAATTACACATACATTGGAATTGTTAATAAAGCATCGAAATTGTTCACTAACGCTGACACAAAACCTCACCATGTCGTATTTAATTTATAAATTGAACATAAAATAAATAATAATGGCGGTCGATAGCGGTGCAACTTTGGGCACATGTTCAGATTATTATTAGCATTGCGTCAATTTAAATCACACATGAAATTCCTTTAGATTGTTACTATATGAAAATTGTTGGTGTAGCCATAAATTATTTCAGACGAATAATTTTAATATTTTTATCCAGGGTTGGGTTGGGTTGGGTTAAATAATTTAATTACGTCGTTAAATTATTTGCCTTTCAAAATTATTTGTCTGATAAAAAATAACTAAAATTCTTAATTCATGGTAAACATCAAGTAAATAAATTAAAGAATTAGTAGGCTTTCGATAAAAGCCATCTAATATCATAACAATTGCCACACAACGTGTCAGACTAGTTAAAAAGAACCATTTCTATAATATTTGGCAAAGAACGTGCCACCTTTTAATTAAAAGCAGCCCTTGAGCTCTAGGGCAAGTAAGGGAACATGACTATCAAACTAGGAAGAGTGTAGACGTAAAATGTATGAAAAGGCCGGACTAGCAACAGAAGAGGCAGAAAGGAGAAGAAGAGATGAGAAGCAAGTAGAGAAGAAGATAGTGGAGAGATGGAAGATGGTAGAAGGAAATGGAAAGGGAAAGCAAAATCAGGAGTGCTAGGTACAACACGAAATATAATAGTCTAAAAGTACAGTGGAGGTTACCATCATACTTAGGGGGAGGGAGATCGTTAGATGAAGATAGGACAATAGCAACGTTTAGGTGCGGAAGTGATGAGAAAGTTAATGATTGGATGGAAGAGAGGTACAGGCGGTGTAATTTTTGTGGAGAAGATATATTAGCTATAAACATGGGAGTCCATAAAGTGGAGAAAATTTGGATTAAGTGGGCACTTAAAAATGAAAATATCAAATAATTTAATATTATTTTACTTGTTAGTTATAATTTTGTTACCTTTCAGGTTAAATTTGAACAGAACAAGTTGGTAGTAACGCTCTCTGTTTAATTACGTTATATTTTTCTAAGTTTGAAACATTTTTTCAATCAAATGCACGAAAATGCCTTTTCGTTCTTTTTTTTTCTTTTCACATAACCCAACCCAACCCAACCCACAGACTCACCCACCAACCCGACACAATTTTTGCTTCCACATTTCACTAATTTTTTTTATTTTTTGGTTGTACTTATCTCGATTGTTGTTGGGCTGGGTAGGCTAAGTTAGAAACCAAAATAATTAATGAAAATTCAGAGAGAAAATTGTGAAAATTGATTGAGAAAATGTCACCGCCACGCCACCTAAATAATAAAGGAATTTCATTACGATTTTTTTCAAGCAAAAAAAAATTAATCGAAAGCGCCAACAAAACGGACAAAAAATCACCAAATCTGCAACGTTGGTAACTTTCTCGTGTGTTTGCCCCGACGGAGTTAAAAATACGAACGGACGTGTCATGTTGGTCTTATTATTCAAATTAACATGTGTAGTGAAAATTAAACACATTAGCAAGCATGCATGTCTATATATAATTATAATTGCATTAATTAATTTATTATTTATAATTACTTGCATTTATGCACGTTACATTACATTGTTATTAGTAAATGCAAATGCTATAATTTATTTGTCCATTTTCGCTAGCCTGCGGCGATAAAATGTCCGCATGAAACAACTTATTGTGGTTGTCCTGGTTGAAAAAAAAAATTGCGCTAACTACATGGATCAACTTTAGCGAAACGCCAACGTCTTTGATGTTGTTGCTCCGTTTTTCTTTGGTTCATTTTTGTAAAGCATTTATCCCATGACCTATGATTTAATTATTTTTTTTTTGCAATTCGTTGCAAAATCACTTTTAAACGACCGTTTCAACACACGCAGGCATTCGCACACAAAAACAATCGATTTCGCAACGTGGCCATAACGGGACGTTTCCATTGCGAGCGTTGCTCAATTTTTCAGCAAACTACCAGTTTCTACTCTCACTCCGTCGGTCGCTCGGCGATTATTACGACACGCCGATAATTTCTTTTCAAGCGATTTTTTCACGCGCAGGAAACGGTCGGTCGGTCTCCTACCGCACGATACGTTGAACTTGGGCATAATCGACAACGGTCAAGATCGCCGGTCTCAATAGCGTCGCGCATAAAGGACCGGACGAAAAAATGCGACCGCATAAGTACGTCTCTATTTTAAAATAACTCCCGGTGAATGGAAGAAACGTGTACCGACCGATTTTCGCGTTATTTATGTTGGCGGGTCGGACCGACCCGTACGGTTATTATCCGCGCTGGCGATGTTGGCGTCGAATCGTTCGGTTCAATTAAAATTTTTCGGGCGACAATTATTCATGTTTGAGATGGCCGGTGGACGATTGTGAATTGGTTGGCAATTTCGTAATTGCGGCGATGTTTTTTCGACGGCGGATTTAATGGCGCGATTCGGTGTGGGAATTTGGTGCGGAATTTTTCGCTCCGTTGTTGCATTGTTTGGTAGTTTTCGGTGTACGTTTTATTCGAATTATTATCTCCATGCAATTGTTAGTAAAAGAAAAATCAATCAAACTATATCTGATGAATGGTAAAAATAAACTAAGTTGTATGACATTAATAAAAAAATCGTTCAATACGTAAATGTTTTGTGAATTAGGAATCTTAAGAGTTAATTAAGTCATCTCGACCCAGCCCAGATCAAAACTCAATCCTCAAGTCGACTTCAATGAGCTTCACGACCCAAACCAACGTAAAACTGCTCTGATAGTCAATACTCAATATAAACAAAAAAATTGCAGGAATTTGTCCCAAGAACAAAATTCGAAAAAATTCTGACAATTCAAAGCATTGAGTCAACGATTGTTATTATCACGAATTCATCAGCAAGTCATACGAAACTCACAATAACTCCAACTAGTTATTAAGCAGCGTGTTCAAGCAAAAATAATCATAAAAACTCACTGCACGCACAGCTCGTTATCAGTTAATCACAAGGCACAGTGCAGTGATCTACGCAATGCATGGCCACGTGTAATTACAAACAATCAAATGCCAAACGATACAAGAAAACAATTGTGACAAAAAAAACTACATTGCATAAAATTACAATAATTTTATGCATAATTCATTTTCCTTTCACAATATAAATATTCATAATAATTCTTAGATATTACTTCAGTGTCAAAAATTTTGCATTTGAATGAGAGTGTTAACGCCATCTAAACATCAACACCCAACACTGACAGACATCTGTAATTGCATATGAGCACGAGCAGCAGCACATGATAGGATTCGTCTAAAAGGCACTAATTAGCACTGTCACACAAACGATTTGCCTCATATTTGCACTACTTGATTCAACTTCAATTATACATGAATGTGATCTGATGAGCCCAGAAGAGCGAAACAACCGTCATCACCCCTATTATATTCGTTGAAGTTTATTTTCCAAAATTATCTTGCCAGTTATGATACAATTAATGTAACATATAAATTGATGTTTGACAAATTAAGAATGTTTAAAGTATTCATACGCAAACTATTATGAAAAAAAATAGAACGAAACAAAAACGAAACATATAAAAAGGATTTGTCCAAGGAATGAAATTCGAACGAGTTCAACAATGATTTAAATAAATCGATCCGCCCAGGGATCGTCGTTGCGTTGTTGTCATGGACATTTATTTTTTAAGGCGTTTTTAACCTCTGATCTAGAAACCTCATTTTCAGGACTTTGCAGGCAAATTATTGCTTTTCGTCACGACTGAAAGGTCGTTTTTTTGTTTTGCTTGTTTATCGACAATATTTAAGTCAATCACAACACGAGCTTGTGTTTAAGTATTAGTGCCATCTAGACGTGAATACCCTCGCACTCTTGCTGCTACGTAATTGCAAAATTTGCTTCGTCGGTCGATAAAAACCAGTGCAATTACATACCAAGAAAAATGTGATGGTATTAACGTGTAGATGACGATAGTACTCAGACATAAACTCTTTGTTACTCACGTTTGCTTGACTTGATGTACCTTCAGGGGAGAGGCGGACAGACAAGCTCAGAGAGAGCGAAACAGCTATATATTTCAATGCAATATCAATATGCAAATTATATTGCATTTTTTTATTTTTAATCGAAAAAACAGGTGACAACCCAACCCAACCAAATGTATTTAGCAAAATCGAGGCCTGTATATAAAAAAATTATAAAGATAATAATTCAATTTTTTTTATTTGCAGTCCTCGGTTCAATTATATACCGTACTTTGATTTTTTCTACGAATTATTTTCGAATTTTCCGATTTATTTACAATTTCCAACGATTTTCGCGGTTTTTTATATTTTTCGTTTTTTTCCGATTTTCCTGAAATTCCTGATATCAAGACGAATTGTGTTTGATGGTTTTAGAATAGGTTGGGTTGCGTCCAATCCAATCCAATCCAATCCAACCTAACCAAGCCCGACGTAACCTGTGTTAGGGTGGATTGGATTCCAAACCAACCCAACCTAACCTAACCTGTTCTAAAATCATAAAAAACAATTCGTTTTTATTATTTTTTACGATTCATGATGTAGTACATAATTTTTTTCAATTTTTTTTAATTCAAACAGAAACATTAATTGACCTGCTTCTAAGGTGTTAAGGAGTTTGTGTGTGAGTATTAACGTCATCGACACTAAAGATCGCTTAGATCAAAATAAATTTCAGCGAACGTATTAAGATGATGACAGCTGCTTCGCTCTCTATGAGCTCGTCAGACCACCACACATACACCCGCTGATATTGCATGCAAGCACGCGTTCGTCCCTATTGGTTATTTAAGCATTTTGCTTTGAATCGATTTTTTTTATTCTACATAGATAGTATATTTTATGTAACACAGTAAATATATCAAAGTATTATTTTGTAAAAAAAAAACGTTGCCTTATAAAGCTAATAATACTCGTAATAGACACATGAACGAGCTACGACCCAAACTAAGGTTATCCAACCTAAAGTTTAGTTCATCGATATTTTTGTTTCAGTGTTTTTATTTTTTGCAGTTTATTTTTATATTCTTGGCAATTTTTAGATTCATATGTCGTATCTCAAACAATTAAAATATCTCACGATTATGACAATTTTGAGTTTGACAAATTTTACGATAATTTTTTTCGACTTCGTTGGAAATTGACTTCTTTTAAAATTTTATCCCCTTTCTTTAGATTTATTGCCTTTTTATTTTCGAAAATTCTTGCTTATTTGTAAATTTGCATTGAGGTTTTTTCACAAAGCTAACACACCTTAGGCATTATCGGGAATTTTTGATAACATTTTCAATTAATAAAAAATAATTTCAGTGGTTGTATGAGGTGATGACATCTGTTTCGTCCCTCGGGACTCATCAGATCATCAACGATACACCCGCCGACCATGCAAAGGCGATACGAGAAATTTGCGTCAGTGTACTAGCGACATCAATGCACGCACACTCAAGATGATATGCGATCACGGAGGTCTACATTTAGCCTCATGGACAATATTGAAAATTTCCATTAAATTTATTCATTGCATTTGTCCTTGGTTTTTCCTAATTTTAGCAGTACGTCATATATATCGGCAATGATAACAGTTTACTTTTTTTTACTTAATTTTTAAAATAATGATTATTTAATTTTTGACAATTTAAAAAATAATAACACGTTTCCTTTTTGCGTTTTTGTCGCTTTTCATAATTTTACCCCGCAGATGTTCTGCACCCCTTAGAACTTGGGTTATGTTGAGTTGGGTTAAGATGGGTTGGGTTGGGTTGGGTTGGATGGTTAATTTCTACAGTTCGCGATATTAATTGTATTTTAGTACCAGCAAGTCAAAAAAGTGCTATAATTTCATAAATTGGAATAAACAACGTACCGTTCATGATAAGCATAGCATCACTGTTTTCAATAATTTTTGGGCAAAAATTAAATGTATCGTTTAAAATAACTTTAAGGACATCTCTTTGATATTTTCCCAAATATTTTATATTAAAAATTTAGTATCTTATTATTTTGTTATTTCATTTAATTTATTGGACATTTAATTTCGATTATCTTTATGTATTTGCTAACCCATTGTTTTGATTTCGTATTTCGTTATTTGACTCATTTATATTTGTCATTTTCATCGTTTATCTGTTGCTTTGCTTCCAAGTTTTCGTTGATTTGATTTTCATTAATTGTTAAATGAATGTGATTTTGGTTCAGTTATCGCTCCTTTCATTTTTTCAACTTGTAAGATTTTCATTAACTTTGACATTACATTCATTTCATATCGCATTTGTTGTATATTTTTCATTCCTCTCGCTTCATTGATTAGATTATTTTTTTTATTGTAATTTATTTGCATTTAAAATATGAAGTTATCACCACAAAATTATTTCCGACGTCACTGCATTGTTGCATCCAAATAACTAGTCGATGATAACGAAATTCCCGAGGACGGTGTTTTTAACCTTCGCCAATTTTATCGGCAGTAAACTTTAATTGCCTGCTCAGGTTTAATTGCCACCGTTAAAAAAATCCACGTTTCACAAAAAACAACTCGCGGCAACGATTTTTTATTCAGGTATAAATCGCGATTTTATTTAAGTGCGGGCTTCGTCGTTTATTGTGAAGCCTCGGCCACCAACGTTGATTGTTTCTATGTGCAAAGGTCTAATTGGCAGCTATGAAACACGGCGAAAAAATTTGCTGTAGACGAATTTAAAAAAAACGTTTTATGTGGTCGTAATTAAGATTATTTTTAGGAGCAGTCGTTTAGGTTTTGATTAAAAAAAATCAAGTTAGATAGTTCGTCGTCGATTCCACTCGATCGCACTTGACGTAAATCGCCTCGGCATAAAACAATGCAAAAAATGCACGCACGCGAAACTGTTTAGCAAAGTGACTCACCTCGTTAGCATTCCCACAAAACCGGCGTAAAAATCGACGTGTGCATCAAAACGTGAATTTTTCGCAAACAACGATCGCATCGGTTATCCTTGTCGATCTACGTACGGCCGCATCAAGGATTCAACAGTTCAAAATAAACACCGGAGTAAATCACATAATGGGACAACGAACGACACTCACTCACTCGAACCCTGCTTCCCTCGCGGCGGAAAACGTCCACATTCGATTATTATTACCACTCGGTCGGTTCGATCGCGCGGGTCGCAAAAAGTTCAAAGTTTATTCGCAATCCGTTACATCCGTGCGTCGACGACGAATCCACCGCTTCGTGCAGAGCCGTTCGCCAACTGAGAGAGAGCTTTGGACACGTCGGCGGCGCGGAGTTTACTGTGAATGCACTCGACGAGACGATCAGGTTTTCCTGTCTCCCCCACATCGCGCCCGACAGAACGAAACGATGAAATGCTTGGCTGAGGTAGCCGTGGACCCGACGACGGACGAACGGGTGGTGGTGGTTGTTGTGGTCGACGGCGGCGATGGATCGCAGACTCCGTTGTTGGTGTCCCATCGTCGATTTTTGGTGGCGGTTTATTTGTGGCCGGGCGACAAGCTGTCTTGGATTCGCGTCAGCCACGCATTCTTTAGTTGTATGTCAGGTTAACGATTAACGTAGGAAAAATTCACGAAAATTTCCTATTTGAATTGATTATTGTTGTATAATTTTAATCGCTGTCATACATAAATCGTGGGTTAATTGAAAAGTTCAATATTTTTGGAACCGATTGGAAACATTTCAAGGCCAACATAAAATAAATTATCAGGATTTTAATTGAGCCAATTTGCACCAGTGATGAAATTCCATGTGACGTGGTCGTGATCGTTAAAGATCGCAGTGGTATTAGTTTTATATGAATATGTGACACCAAATGTTTATAGCTCACACATTCTTCTATAATATATTATCAATTTAGTCCCTACTTATGAATAATAAAATAGTTATTCAAAGATCAAAGCAATTCTGGCTTAATTCAAGGTTTTCTTGCATTGAAAACTATTCGTCGATAAACATTCTCTGGATATCTTAACACACTACTCAATAAGTGATAAGTAATCCGAAATTATTAGTTATTAGTTTAATATTAATAAATTGCCATTTATATTCATTCCTAGAGATTGTAGTATCAATGAAGCTCTGCACTGAATCAACCCTAACCACACATTCAAAGAAGTTTGATTTTTGTGGTATAATCTGAATCCTCAGTTGTTTATTATAAAATACGTACAAAAATAATAAATACGTAAATACGTATAATAATAATAAATAAAATACGTATTGGCGATTTTTCAATCAGTTACACTTGACTGGCGCCTCGACCAAAAATGATATCAATAAAACAAAATTCATTGCTCCTTACGAAACGACTAAGTGAATACAAATTGTATAAAAAAAAATTGCTGATGGTGGGTGTACGTACACTCGATAGATTATAGTAACGCCATGCAGTAAATAGTCAGAATCGATTCAGGGGACGTGTATATCCCACATCTCGAGGTCGACAATTTTCATGACTCACATACTTTCTTATACAGTATAAGTATAAGGGAGTCATAATAAGTATAGTGTAAGGGTGGTCAGATTTTAATTTTCGTAACCGTGAGGAAATCTACTGGGGGTATTGTGAATAAATATAAAAAATGTTTGAAAGAAATTTTATCATAAAGAAACCACAAGAAACATCTTCAAAACTTTAAGGACTATTTCAGAGCGTTTACGATTTTTATACGATTTTAAAAGCTCTTCTAATTTTGGTGATTTTTTTGATTAATTGCAACGAAAGTTAGTAACTTTGGCGATTTTTTTTTGTTAGGTTGTGGTAGGTTGGGTTGGATTGGATTCAGTTGGATCAAGTTGGGTTGGGTTGGGATGGGTTGACTATTTTTTACAATTTTAACGATGTTTTTACAATATTAGCTTTTAATTGTTTGAACGTCGCGATTTTTGTACAATCTTCAGATATATTTTATGCTTTTATTGGTTTTCGATCATTAAGTTGTTTATGGGATTTTTAATTTTTTTCGATTTTCAACAACTATTAATACTACATATAGTACTTTTTATTGTAATTGTAATTCTAGCTGCCTTTTTGAAATTTTAATAAATTTTTACAAATTTTTATCAATTTATTTCCGATTTTATTAAATTTTAATTTTTCACTTTTTACAATTTTTTTAACAATTAGTGATTTTTTGACAAAATTTGTAGAGAATTGTATATTTCATACAATTGATGACACAACATGAAAATTGTTAAAATGTCAAATTTTACAAAAAACAACGCAAATGAAAAGAATTTTCGAAAAAACACACAAATGGTGAAAATAAATCATAGAAATTATGTAGAATATACTATTCTTTTTAATTGCGGTTGTAAACAGATAGTTTAAAGTCGCAATTAAAATGAAACGCAACAATTTGTAAAATTTTGTATCTTTGTGGAATTACGGGTTGAGTTGGGTTGGGTTATCTCTTGGCTCTGTAAGGACCAACCCAACCCAACTCAACCCATAATGGTGGAAAGTTTTTGTGTAAAATTTTCTGCATTTCAGACAATTTTGACATTGTTGCCAATGTATACGAGTATAACAGAAATGATATAAAATTACAAAGTATTAAAAAAAAAATAACCCAGAATGGATAATTGACAAAATTAACGAAAATCCTCCAAATTAATAAACATTATTAAACACAGAGAATATAAAAGTTTTCAAAAATTAATAAAAACTATACTCGTAGTGGTAACAAGAAATGTGAAATCGCTAAAAATGTACAACGAAATGGTCGTGTTGTCAATTTGAGCCAATTTTATTATTGAAAATAAGTTTCAGCGCATATATCACGTGATGACAGCTGTTTCGTCGCTCTGTACTCATCAGATCACAACTATACAGTCATTGAATATGAAAGTAATCCTGTAAGCTTGAATTACGAAAGATTTGTGTTAGTGTACTAACGTCATCTAGACCCACGAAGTGAAAATTAAAATGTTATAGTTATAAAACGAATTTTTCAAAATAAAAAACTGACGTTTCTAAAACCTTAAAAAAACCATATAAAAATGGTAAAGTGCAAGAAATAGGAAACGTTCGAAAAATGTGAAAATTTCCAAAATCGCTTAAAGGGAAAAATTCACAAATTAAACCGTAAAAGTAATTTAAATTTTGCCAATTTCTAAAAACACAGAGGCGTAAGCATTGTTCATAAAATTACAATTAAAAAAAATTTAAAACGATCAGGGATTGAACCAAGTTCAAGAAATACAAACCAATGAAAATCGCGCAAAATGATGAAATTATCTGCAGAAAAAAACACACAAATGAAAAAATATGAAAATGTCAACATTTCCAAAAATGTCAACATATGAACGTTCCACGTGGGTGTAATATAAATGTCACATGTCAAAATTCTCAATTTTTTTTTTGCTATTTTATTAATTGCATAATTGTAATTTGAAGAATCCACAAATTAGCAAAAAAATACTAATTTTTAAAAATACAAAACTTTAAAATAGTCATTAATAGCAAAAAATGATAAATCTTCTCTGCACGTCATTAATTATCCCTCTTTATCTCCCCATGAATAATAAAATATCTGGCGACCGATCAACGTAATTCGGGCCTAATCAGCTTGTTTGTAAATATTACCGTGCTGCATGAATAATGTGTGGTGGTTTGATGAGCCCATAGACGGCGAAACATCTGTCATCACCTTAGCACATTCGCTAAAATTTATTTTAAATTCAATCCTTTTTCGAAATCATTTTATTCATTCCTCGCTAAACATTTCCTCGGTCTCTTAAACTCGACAACCGTTACACGTATCACGAATTACGACGGCGTCGACACGTAATTTTAATACAGTAATTGGAGAAATTCGCACCACTTTGTAAACAAAGTTCTCACGTTACGGAAGCTTCGTAAACATTTAAGGAGCGTCAATAAACCCACCGCCGTAATTTTAACTACAACACGCGCCACAAAAACGAAAATTCACTAACGACCCTCCGAAAACCAGAGCAAATTCGATTAGCCTCGCTCGGTCGATAACTAAGTGTATATAAATCTCATTGAAACCCTTCATCCCTGCGCCGCAAAGCGCCCCGAAGGGCTCTTGGGCATATGCCAAGTAAACCCTCGTTATTCGCCCACGATCCACTTCGTTAAACTTACAATAAAATCGTTTTGATGATCTGGACTTTCGTCCATTTTCCCCTCGATTAACCGATCAGTTATTCTTATTGAATAAGTTTGATTTATTTTATTCAAGTATACAAATAAAACAATTGGTAATAAAGATAATAAAAAATGTTTGAATCATTAACGCTGATTAATTAAATTAAATTAAACGTAAAATTAAATTAAAAAGAATAAATTCAGTGAAGTCGTAAAATTATTAATTTTATATTTAAATAAATACAATTTCTTTAAAGCTCGACGCATTTATAATTAACTACGTATTTTTAATTTGTTTACTGTATTGAAATAAATATTGACGTAATAAATTTGGTGAGCTTCGTGTACTTAATTGGCGGATATTTAATTTCAAACGAAGCAAGTCACGCACGTATCGAATGCGTACACGTGTCGTCGTTTCACGAATCGTCACAAAGGGCGAAAAAACTTCAGTCGAGAGAAAGAAACGTAAGTGCGTTATTAGCGCCCCCCCGGGCGCATCAAATCGCCGCCGAAAGTTTATCGATAACACTTTTCTCATTTCTAAAGCTATCTTTTCGGAGCACAAAGCCCTTTCATTCGGACGACAATGTATCCATTGGTCGGGATCCAGGCCCCTTTAATGTCCGTGTCGCTGATTCCGTCTCGCAACCCCTACATCTGGTCGTGAGGATTTTTTTGCGATGTCATCGTTAATTGTTTATTGTTGTCGACGATGTTAGTATTTAACGCAACAAAAAAAAACATTTAAGTAAAATTGATGTAAAAATCGATAAATCAGTCGAAATTAATTTTTTAACTATGTCTAGCTATGAGTAAGAAAATCATGATAGATATTTCGTTCTGAAGCCTATAAGTATATTTATAGCAACTGGTTGTATAAAATAATATTTTAAAAAATTCTATTCTATTGTTAATAATTTTTGGAATAAATAATGGCGTCGTACGTAAAATAACCAGTCTCCTTTTAATCATTTTCCTACCAGTAGTTTGTCTTTGATAAATTGGCTGAAAAGATTTTTCAATCCTATAGGAAATAGTTTTTAAATTCACTGTAATTGAAAATATATCACAATTCGACCCATATGGCAATGTTCATAGTCAACTTTAATTACCACACAAATTAAATGAAGTTAACTTTAGCAAATATTTGCTTTCATTAAGCAACCTAAAGATTTTAGAAAAACCTAGAACATTTTAATGCCAGCTGAAAAGTATCAACGTCCAACGTTTTCAATGTACATCGCCGCCAAGTGAAGAGTCTCGTTTTGGTTTTTTTCTCTGATTTATCTAAATTGTCATCACCTGCCACCCACTCTTCGATATCCTGCTGTACAGTTTCGTCATCACTGGAAATTGGTAGTAATTTCATCTAATCATTCAGCAGGTCCTTGTTTAGCTTCAACTCACGAGTTGAATCTGCGTTGCCAAAAGAGTTTTTTTTTAATGGGTGACCAGATAGTAATTGTTATATTTCAGAAGCTGTCGAAGTTATGAATGACATCCAGCTATTAAAATATTCAGTAAGGTTTGCCATTTCACCATGCATCGTTTCATGCCTGCCAAGAGTGTGGAAATGAATTTCATCGTGAAGTCGTCATCATGACTTCAGTGCGCAGGCAATTCTTCGCACTGTGGAAAAGTTTGAACGTGCACTCTTTTGGACTTTAAGCCACCAACCAGACAAAGATTGGTGCGACGTGAAG
This sequence comes from Geotrupes spiniger, assembly GCA_959613385.1. Classification (NCBI taxonomy): domain Eukaryota; kingdom Metazoa; phylum Arthropoda; class Insecta; order Coleoptera; family Geotrupidae; genus Geotrupes; species Geotrupes spiniger. The sequence goes on along the minus strand of OY390736.1, from coordinate 39,967,513 downwards.
AAAACGTAGCGGCGAGTATCGAAGAAGACCTAGAAATGTCGATTCGACGCCGAACAGCTGAATTGGGTTAGGTTGGGTTGGGTTGGGTTGAGTTAGGTTGGGTTGGGTTGGATTGGGTCAACCCGGTTGGACTTAGGCGTACATCCGTATAAGGATTGAAGCCGAACGACTATAGAACACAATGAGTTCGCTAATTTGATTGACTGTTTGGTGCGGTTTATGGCATGGTGGCATCATAGGAATTTAGTTCTTTCGAAATGACGAAGGAGACACTGTTTCAGTCAATGGTCCTCGATATAGAACAATGTTGAGCGACTTTCTGTGGTCAGAGCTCGATAAGATCGAAATATCCGTGCAGGTGCTCCAAGAAGGCGGTGCTACATGATATACAAGCGACGGAACCCTCGAAGTTGTGAAGGAAAAAATCGGAGAGTGGGTCATCTCGCGAGCATTCATGCAACTTGATTATTTTCTCTGAGGCTACGTCAAGGCCTTAGTCTACGCTAACAAGCCAAGCACTTTGGACGAGCTCGAGGCCAACATTCGAGACGCTATTGCCGGTATAGCACCCCACATATAGGACCGAATCATCAAAAACTGGACCGACCGCTTGTCGTTTTACTTAAATTTCTTTTTATATCGTTCTTATCTGATCACCCTGTAGCAGCAGTTGAGTTTTCATCAGTTTGGTCCACGTTTCTGGGAGGATTTGTATATAATCTTTTCTAGTTTGATTTCAAAGTCACTTGCTGAAGGTGGCATGTGGCTGCTGATATTCTCCACAAATGTCAGCAGAAGTGACTCCACTCCTCTTCTCCATTTTCTTAGGCCAACACTTCAGTCTTTCATTGATTGTTCTTTTAAGAAATAGGTGTGCCCTCCTTCGCTGTGTCCAAACGTTTTCAGTCTCTATTTAAGTGCCAAAGTTTTCAATAGATTTTCGATTCGACGCCAATCGTGCCATCTCCAGCTCATTACAAAAATTTTTCGCAGACTCTTCTTTGTCTACTTGATCATTGATGACATTCAGTTTTTGGTCGATTCTCATAACTTCCGTTCAAACAAAGTAATCTAATTTTAAAAACAAATACTGCACAAAATACAGGTAGGCCTGCAGTGCAGTTGCAACACAAAATGCACGTACAGTGCTATAAATAAATCATAGTGACACAACCAAAAGCAACACGATAAACGTTCACTCGCCAAAAAACTTGAGAGCTTGTTAAGAAAGCTTGTACTGTCTTAGAGACTGTATTGTATAAAAGAAAATTAAATTATTAAAACAGTTTCAGAAAGAAGAAAACGTCAATGAACTGGTGAGAAGCCAGAAACTCATAAAAATAAAAAATAAAAACTAGTCTAAGCCGTTTCAGACAAACGACGCCTGAAGGGCTGAATATCGTTAACAAAAATATATGTAGTAAGAGTTGTAATGACATTTGCGATGGAAACTGATAGAGAAAAGTTGAATTAATAATCCTACGTAAGTACCAAGGATGATTGTAGGACAAAAAAATTAACGAGAATTAATGTAGAACAGCTAGCAAAGATGAAAAAAGACTTTACTTGCATAAAAACTAAAAGAATAAGGTAGCTGGGGGGTACTGGTACAGAAACAGGAAACTGGGGCTCTAAGATCAATAACTGAATTGAGTCAAATCAACGAAAAGTCAATAGAAGACCACCTTACAAGATATAAATTTATTATAACACGGAATTAATAAAGTTATTATTGTGATTATTATTATTATTACTATATCATACGGTTTTGCACTAATACAAAAGACTGTATTTCAATATAAAATTATTAAATAAATACGACATTATAGTTTCGATTAAATTAGAGTGCACATTAAGGCGAACTACAACAAGTACACCAAGTGTTTAATTAACAATCATCAATCACGTGGGACATTCTAAAAGCACTTTGCTCTGTGATTCAATTTGCATACATCGAAGCGACAAACAGTTTGTAAAATATATACCTAACATAATAATATACAATATTATTCGCTTAATAATGCATCACAGATTGGTTTAAATAAAAGTAATTGTAATGAACTAAAACCAAAAATATTACCAAGAGTTACACAGTTGCGAAGAATTGTGAAAGATCACAAGGTGTATAATATTTAAAGCCTGTTGACTTTCCTGAAAGAAGAAACCGTTTGTTGAAACGATTAGCGATATCATTAGTACTCGCAGAATGTCAATGATGTTTGACAATGAAACCGTTAGCGGAATAGACGAATGCTTCGAAGGTTCTTTGGTATGCGCACTTGTTATTCTAAGACTATTCGCGAAAATAATTCGATTTCACAAGTGCAGCAGTAAAACGTTGCACATGCAGGATTAGAAAAGGGTGAAATTAAGACGAAACCCAAATAATAAATGTTACATAATATAAAAATTAAAATAAAGTAAAGTTATTTAGAAATAGATGAACCGTAGATGAAGCAAACAAAGGTAAGGATCAGGTGTCCATTGACGACTGCAATATATCACAACAACAAAACGTTAAGCATACCAATAATTTAAATAAAACATATGTAAAAAAATGGGGCCTTAAAATTTGAATAACTTGGGATTAAAATATCACTTGTGTTTTATTTTCTTTATTTCCTCGTGTTTACGAACCTACTGAAACCCAATCCAACGAAAATAAACACAATAAACACTAATCGACCACAATCCAACCCAATCCAAAGAAAGTAAACTGAAGCCAACAACAGTAAACCTACTCCAAGCAAAAAAAAACTTAATCTAATGTAAAGGCAACCACTTCAATAAAACCAAACCCGATTAAAAAAGCTAACTTGATTAAATAAATCCGAAATAAACCCAATGCAATGAAATCTAGTAGTTTAAATCAATCGAATTCAAACAAAACAAAATCCAATATAACAAAAACAAATCTCATTCAAGACAATAAACCTAATCAAAGGACTGGGAACGAAACCCAAATTGTAAATTTGTAATCAGTTAGTCGCCGATGAATCGTAAAAGTGCACCACCAATCATCAAACAAACGTCAAAATCAACTAGAAGATTAAATTCAATGAAACGACTCATCTGACGAAAGCAAACGTGATCAAATCTGAGGACAAACCAAAGAAAAGACAATCTTTACTCAACATCTCATTGTATTTTCTGCGATGATTTTCAAATTTTTGGAAGAGGATAAACTTTTCGTCGGGTTAGGTTGGGTTTGGAAAATCACTTTGGTTGTTATTTGATTAATTATTTTTTGTGTGTGGGTGCTTTGATGTGCAGCAGGGACAAATAAATCCAACAAAAGCAAACCGAACCAAACTTAAGATCTTCGACGTTTCGATTTTTTGCATTTGGTTTTTTGCAGTCGAGCCTGTCCCAGTTAACTTTTGGGATCTATTTGTTTGGTCGCAAATTTCATCGAATTAGCTTTGGCCAGAATTTTCATTTTCATTTTCAAATGAAAAATTACATCGGTTGTACGAATCGCGAATCCTACATCAGAAATGGCTGGTGACACTTCGTAGCCTTTCAGGTCTGCAAGAGCAAATAAATTCATCCCAATTCGCAAAAGAAAACCCAATCAAACCAGGCAATGGCGATGAACAGAATTCGACCAAATAAACCCAATGCAAGGAAACTAAGACAAACAGAACCGACGTAAATAAATCAGTTGGAACAAAAACAGTTCTGTTTGTCTTTGGAGAATTATGAATTTTCCAATTTTCCTCACCCCAGTGATTTTCAAATCTTAATCAAAAAAAATTCCTTCTTACACAGACGATGAAGATGTCAATGTTTCCTTCGACTTAGTCGTCCAATCCAATCCAATCCATTGGATTACGTTGGCAGTTGGGTTGGGTTGGATTCGATTGTGTTTGGTTGGATTAGATTGTGTTGCGTTGAGTTTGGTTGGATTGGGATGAGTTGGGTTAATTTGGGTCGGGTTGGGTTGGGTACTATGGGAAGAATTAAGAAGAAATTGGAGCATTACTTGCTTCAAAACTGTCACTTCATGCCAGTTTGCTTCAGATAATTTCTTAAGGCTTTACTACAGAAAAAGATAACAACCAATCAACGACGATCACGTTTTTGAAAAATATAATTTTATAAATATTTTTTAGTTAAATATGAGTTTGTTGTTTATTACTATAAAAAGACGAAAAAACTTATTTTCAAAAAAATACTGTACGTCGATGCGACCAATGACGACGAATGAGCCTCACGTATACTGCGGCACCGTCGTTTCCAACTTGAACCAATTACAGGTGGCGCAGAACAAATGCCTTAAAATCACTCATACGACAAAAGACCGATACCAAGACGCACATAATTTTTCTTTCAAAACATTGGACATCTACTACGATGACAAATTGAACAAAGGTTTCAGGTGCAACGAAATTTTATTCAACGATCTACATGTTCTTAGACGACATTACGATTATGTTCTCTAATTATTTAAAAATAAGTTAAAAATTTCTTTGCTTGCTATCTTAAAAAACCCACATCGTATTTTATGTAAATAATAACAGTCTTCTAACTATTTTAACCAAACAATTATACGACAGATTAAATTTACAGAAATTTGTTTACACAAATTATCTTCTGACTCGACCAGATTGGTAAATACATCCACTTATCGCTGCCTATTGACGCACCCACTTCCGCCCAACATCTCGACGCGAATATTATCTACAAATTGACCGATTAACGAGATGTAATAATTTTAATCGTCCGCGAGACCCGACCCGAGAGTTCAAACCGATAGCACCGGCACATTTTATTGTGCCGCGCGCACAAGTTGCAACATCGCCGCAACTTATTTATGCGACCGCTAATGCGCGCGTTAATTAATTTCGGCCGTTAAGGGAACCCACTGCGCTAAACAGATATTGATTGCCGCGGACAAAAGCGATCCTTTACGAAATTTCGTCGTTAAATTAATTAACCGGCCACATAATTGGTGATGTATTTAATGGACCGTCAATCAGAGCCGAACAATTCAGGATGAGTGAGAATTTTTTTTTATTATCCGCGACGAGAAATCGTTAGTGTTTCGAAATTTATTATTTAATTATTCGTTGATTTGTACAATTGTTTAAATTAAAAATGAAGGAAATTCGAAAATGACAAAGTTGCACAAATAAAAAATGCGACGTTTACCTTGAGATTTTAAACGGCTCGTAGTGATTGTCATAGTTCCAAAGATTGTGTTCGGTTAGGATAAAAGAATTCATACCATCATAGCTCAAAATAAATACAAAAAAATCACAAATTGATGCGTGACGACAAAAATTCGTGATCCTCCTAAACCTACTTATCCACGAAAATCCCGCCGTCCAATTAGTCGCAAAATTGCACGTAAACGCCGAGAGATCGTCCGCCTCATGCACGCACACACATAAAACCCAACCGTGCCGCTTAATCCTCCACAATTAAGCGTTTAACTCATTTGCGCTCAATAAATAATTTAAATCGTGAATTATCGGTCACGTATCGGCAAAGTCATACCATTCATTACGAGTCGATCATTGACATTTAACGGCCCGCCTGATTGGCTCACGGACTTAGGCGTTGGTCGGGAAAAAGTTTAGAAATTGGCTCGTAATTAATGGTTTTTCGTTGATTAGCCTCGTTTCGGTTTCGCGGTTGGCCAACGGGAAAAAACGCCAAGATAATTAACCACGCCCGCTACGTTCTAAAGATCCGTTAAGAACGGTGTTTGGGATAACATTTGACATGTCGCCAAATTCTGGTTAAAAATTGATCGATCCCGCAGGGTTCGGCAACTGCGCCATTACTTTTATTTTTATTGACTTTCGTTAATAACAACTATATTTTTAAAATTATCAATTTTCCGCCTTTAAGATGTAAAGTAGATGTAAAGCAACACCGTGAGAATTCATTAAAACGAAAAAAAAACGAACAAAAAATAAGTGGCGGTCGTTTCAACGAAACCCTTACGAGGGTGGCGTCCCACTGTTTACATTAAACATCCACAAACTGATAAAATCGAAAGATAACGTGTCCTTCCAAATCGCCTCGGATGAAAATTGGGCGTGCTGGGGCCCTTGTCGTTGCCCAAAGGCGCCGATTTTTTCCGTGGGTGACGCCCTTCGAGTTCCCGGAAACGAACAGCGTTGGGAAAAACGAAACAAAACAGTCGCCTAATAGAGACCACCCGCGGCTTCGCGGCAGGTAGATCCGAGCTGCCGTGAAACTTTTAACAACGGGGTTAAAGTTCTCGATTATCTCCCATCGCCGTGTTTTCTCCGCTCGAAGTGTAAACTGTACCGAATGCGACGTTCATTCCAGCGCTTATCACGCGAGTAAATATTTGTGTTGATATCTCGTACGTTTTCCGTGTTTTAATCGAGGATGCGCGATAAGGAACGAGTTCGTTAAGTTGAAACACGAGGGGCGATATACAGGTGTCCATTATCACGGAACGTTGTAATTATTTCAATAACGATGACAGATCAATTTGGACAGTTTTACTATGGAAAACGTTGATGGTTCAAATTACCATTAAATCCATAACGATTTTACGTCGAACGTCGCATTAATAATAAACGTCCATGGGACTCGATTAAGGAATCAATTTGTTACTGCTCGTCTATTTATTACGCCCATCGATTGCTCAAAACGAGCGCTCGATCGCCTCCATTTATTAAACAGCGTTTATTTTCAGCAGCGAGTCGTATTAATTAAAACGTCGACGTGCTTCAGATGTATAGGAGGCTGTTACCGGGCGAATCGGCAAATCCAATTACGTTTCTACGATATATTAGTCGATACGTGCGTGTGTGTGTGTGTGTGTCAATGGCGAGGCGGAGGAGCAAAAATGCCGAAACAATTTCACACTTTACATATGAATATAATTAGAATGTGTCAGCCCCGCGGCAACGCCGATATCGTTGTGCCTCCGCAACTAGGTTACGAGAGTATATTACCTTAAATGGGTCACCGTCTTATCGGTACTTTTAAAACGGAATGTTTGCGTTACGGACGTTGGAGCGGTTTAATTAGCTTGTGTGTGATTGGCGGTGCGGCCAGCATATCAAAAAGCGAGAAAAGTTACTGATACAAAGTAACCTGATAAAGTTAGAACAGTGTAATAAAAATTACATCGGTTTGTTTGTAATTAAAAAAAATATCGATTTAAATTAATTCAAAATTCATTCTTAAATCACCAGCAACTAACAATTAATACAAGTTGTATAGCGTCGCAAGTCTCGACTAATATTGGAAATGTTTCATATAAAAATACATCAAAATTTTGCGTCCCCAACCTGTGCCTGGTAATAACTTCACCAACAATGCTTTAATATATAATTTCAATGTTAACAATCCATCGATTTTAACAACAGATTATATAGAATTACAAATCGACTAATATTGGAAATGATTCATATAAAAAGTACACATGTTTTGTGTACCACAACAAACTATATAGACTAACTTATGCAAGAAAGCTGATGTTGGCAATTAATTATTCAGATAATAGCATTCAAGTACATATCATAAATAACGAAACTGAGTGGGATAAAATTATCACAAACTTTGTTTTCAAAGTTTGTGCGTTGCAGTAATAATAAATGTTCATAATGTCATGATTTCAAAGATAATGATCCACCATTTTAACAGAGTATATTGTACTGTAAGTCACGACTAATACTAGAAATGGTTCATATGAAAAACATTCAAGTTCTGCAAATGACAATGACAACAAATTATATAAAATTATAGAATGTGCTAATGTGCTTTCAAATCAGAACCAGAAATATGACAATGATTAATGAACAGTCAAACAATTTTTCTTACTATAAACCGCAAACAATTTAAAATTCACAAATTTCACGACCGAATTAATTCCAAACAATTAATCGTCGTGCAAACACCAATAACACATTTTTGTGTGCAACCAGTCATAAACATGTCAGTGATCTCGGTCCGTAAAACTAAAATACCAACTTTTTCGTATAAATACGCGTTTTTATTTTATTTATCGCGCGGCCTCTACCACCGCAGACCCGTTTACCTGCAGGGAGATAAACTAACCCAACCCTAACCAATAAAACAAATTTACTGTTTACTGCGCCACACTGACTTTTGAATTGCCGCTGCGCCGACTGGATCCCTGAATGAAATGCGATCTAAACGCCTTTTTTCCACCCGAGACCAACGCTCAGAACCAGTTAGGAACGAAAACAATTACGACGGCGCGGCGGTTCGATTATATGGCGGTACTAATATGAGAGTTCCGGTTTTGTAAAAACGTGTAAGAAACCGTGTGATGCACAAACACAAGTTAACTTGAGATTTTTTTTTTTTCACGGAATCGGTTGTCTTGAAGTTGCGGCGTCGAAGTGCCAATTAGTACCGAAGAAAATTGTACGTATGTAGTATGTAGTATTTATTTGAAAAAAGAAGTGCTTTTTGCAACATTTTTAAAATTGTTTTATTTATAATTCGTTTGTTTTTTTTGCGTAATAAACAAATAATAAACTTTTTCCATTAACTTTGCTAAATAATAACTTAAGGTGATTGGTCGATTTCGCAGTTCGGATATTCGGATAGTCTAATTTTGTATAAATGTCATATTAACTAAGTTACTAAACAAAAACTTAATGTAGAGTACCGATTTCACGGCTCGAACAGTCTAATGTCCTATATATAATAACAAAATTACGTTATTAAGTAAACGTACAACACCTTGGTGTTGATCCACGATGTATGAAAATAAAATGGTGGGTGTTATCTTGGGTTTGGCATTTCACATAAAATGATTTTCAATTTAGAAGATCTCTACAACCGAGAAATAATTTCATGAACCAAACTACGAATACGAACGACGAAAAAAATTATGAAGATTTCATGTGTTTTGTGCTTCGAAGCCAACTGGACGTGAACATGGATAGCAAAATAATAGATGTTGGTCAATGTAAATCTGAAACTGTATGGAAATAAAATGGTGGGTGTTATCTTCTGTTCAGCGTTTCCCATAAAAGGATTTGCATGTCAGGATTTTCGAATTACAAGACCTGTACCACCAATAATTTCATGACCCAAACGTAAATATATATAATGGCGATGAACTAGAAAACAAAAAACTATTTTTTATTGCATAAATATCTTACTTCAAGTTTACCAGATGATTTGGTCGATGGTGATATGTCACAAATTCCAAGTCAATTTTGTAAAATTTTTATTTATTTCCATTTTTTCAACGATCAAAAAATAATAAAAAAAAAATTACGCTATAAACTATTGTAAACCAACTATTTCTCAAGCCGTCACGATATAGCAAGAAATGTTTATTGTAGCAAAATCCTTCCCTATTATTGTCACAAATGTGTCTTTTATCTTAAAAAAATAAATCAAACATAAAAACGAAAATGTAAATAAACCGAGTCGTAATTAAAGTGAAGGCGAGCGGAAAGAACACACACAACTAAAACTTGGACAAATACGTAAAGGGCATTGACAATTACGAACAAACAAACCCTACATAAGTGAAGAAGAAAAATGATTACATGGCAATTCGATCGAAGAAGGAAATAAAACAAGAGCTAAATGAATACTAGGTAGCGTTGGGTTTAACCACTTAGTAACTTGTTTCGTGTTTAAAGTTGTTTCACGTTTTCATCTGCAATAATTTTCATTGTTCGTCAATAATATTTTTATTATTATTTTGTGGTCCTTCATTTCTTATTAATTAATATGTCACTCAGATTTTGTGTCGACGTTGTGACAATTCATCTCAATTTCAATTGTTTATGTTTCGTAAGTTCTACTTATTTTACTTGTCTACTATTTATTATCATAGACACTTTTTGTCATATAGTAATATTTTTTAAATTCGTTTGGGTTGAGTTGAGTTGGTATGGATTTTTGCTATTATGACAGAGCTAACGATGTATTCATAGATTTATGGATTATTTATTATGTATTTATTTACAATTATTATAGGACTGACATTTAAAAATAAAAATGGACGTCACATAGAGACTACAAATTCATACCATACCTTATATGGCTGATGATATTAAAAATAATTTCCTTTTCCGTTCCTTTTCCCACTTCACATATTATTCCGTCCTCTGTAGCATTCGTTACTCTCCTGCAACTTGTTTCATTTAATTTTTTCTATGAAGTATCCACCCTTATCTGCTTCTTTTAATAGAATTTTTTAGCCTTTATATTCATTACACTTGTTTTAAGGTCAAAAGGACGACCTATTAATTGTTTTCCAAAGCTGCTCATCATTATGATCATTCTTCTGATTCAATTTTCCATTTTGACAATCCAATTTTCTTCCTGATATCCCATACATCGTCTACGTTATGTTCTCTCTTTGATCTATTTTTTTCGTTCCCATTTATTATTTTTTTATAATTCACGTTTGCCAAATTTTGTTTCGTTAAAGGCACCAAAGTCAAAAGCAGCAAAAGCAATCGATCAAAATATCGAAAACAAAATAAACGCAATTCTGATTAATCATAAAAATCACTACCATTCTCTGCTATAAATGTAAATAAAAAATCTCAATCTAAAATATAGCCCAACCCAACCCAACCAACACCCAAAGTAAACAGGAAATATATAAAATACTTTAGAATTAAGGAAATTAATTACATTGGCCAATTTCTTGGACAAATTAGAGCTCAATTAGAGGAAAACTAAGCAACACAAAGAGCACAAAAACAGAACAAAAACTAATAGAAACTAAAATGCAATTTAAGCAAACGACAAGAAAGGACAAACAAAAAAGTAAACTAAAATTAAATCAATTTTAATCGAAAATTAGCAAACCAAAGCGGATCAAAGTAGAATAAAGATGTTGTTGCAGAAAACTCTCATCTACGAAACAAACAGCAGACCAAAGCAAGCGACGAACTGAATAGTGCAATGAGGAGATGAATGTCAAAATAATGAAAGAAATATTAGTCAAGCGATAGAAAAAAATATGATAAAGATGTCTACGAGATGAAGAAAAGGAGCTGGAAGGAATTCTTGAACAATACGAAAATTTCAAAGAGATGGCCTGGAATAGCAGCATAAAAACAATTAAAATGATTTGGAATACAAGGGACGACAATAAACAATTCAAACCAGATATAAAAGAAATGTAGGAAGTGTGGAGGACATTTATAAGGGCGAGAAGGTGAAGAGAATAAATGATAAATAAATGAGGAAATGTAGCGAAAGAAATTGAAAAAGTTATAAAGAAAATGACAAATTAAATGGATAAGATATGGTACAAAAGGTTTAAAGGAGTTATGAAAATGTTAAGGAAATGATAAATTTATTAAAATAATCATCACATAATTTCTTTGTAGAAATTGTGATGTTTTTTTTTTACTATAATTACATACGAACTAAAATGTTTCATTTTATTCTGTTACCTTATAAACATTTACAACGATTATTGAATGATTCTTTTATTAATTTTTTTTATGACGTAACTTATTCGTTACTTCGTTCTGTCTTTCTTCAGTCTCATTGGAAGCGACCCGAACCTCCTGAATCCTCCTCACGTGCCCAAATCAGCTAAGCTGTCATCTTATCAACAAAATGTCTTTCGATTTGGTGATCCTTGCACCATGTACAACGTTAAAAAAATAATGGATGCAAAAAATACGACCGAAAAAAGGAAGTGGATGGAGGAGGATAACATAACAAATTTTTTTAGTAAAATAATTCGATGAAATAGAAACAAATATTGCCATAAGAAGAAGAAATTAAACGGTGGCATTTATTTAATTTAATTTTTTATAGCCTTTAAATGGGGATCCTGTTTTAGGAGGCCTTAAAATAGCGTTTTTGGGGGTTTTTTTTAGGGTAGAAAAAAATGAGCAAGTCTAGTGACCTTTTTAGAACATTTTATTGCATATTTGAGAATTAAAAAAAAATATGTCGAGAAAAAAATATTTAAACGGAACCGATTTTTATGCACATTTGTGCAACACCTTTCAATTGCAATTTACAATCGGTGGGAAAGATGTAGCCCGTAATTTTTGTCTGAAACAAAAAAAAAACAAAGAAAATGGTAATTCTCATATATTTTCTTCTATGTGAACTAAAAAAAACCAAAAATTTTGAAATTCAAGATTTTTCTCAGGTTTGAAAATAAATGTGCTCTTTGCAGGAAGACAAAACTGGCTAAAAAAGTTGTTTAGAATTTTTTTTTTCATTAATCTTTTTAGTTCAAATCGAATAGAATGCTACTGAGGCCAACAAAAGTTTTGTTTCGTTTTGATTGCTTGTCTAGTTTTCTCGCAATCACGCCCACCAGTTTAGAAAAATCGTAAAAACGAAAACTCGAGAAAACGCGCTCTAAAATTTACGATCAGGAAAAATGATAATTTTCGATTACTTACGGAATATCTCGTTATAATCCTACTATAGCTCTTACAAACTCAAAATATTATTGTTTCGAACGACCGATTGAACTTTTTTCAGTACATAGTTCGGTGTTATGTGACTGCGGGGAGGGGCGCGCGTTTCGTTTGTCCGAGCGTTCATGCGTTCGTATATTTTTTGCTCGACACCTCACTGTGTTTAGTGCTGTATCTTTCAAAATATTGCGAATTAGCCGCTATAACTTTTTATACATATTCTTAGATATATTAGGCATAGATTTGAGCAATAAAAAACAAATCGATTTTTTGAGCCTTCTAAAGCAGCAAATAAATTCAAACCTTAAGCAATTGAATTGAAGTCGTACAGGCTTGCCCGAAAAAATTACGTTGTTGATTACGATATTAAACAAGTACCCCTCGTACATCAATCGAATAACCATTTCCTCAGCACAAATCGAGTCGAATCCGTGCCGCCGTGCCGCGGCCATTTCGATAAATCCAGACCGGCGCAAAATGTGTGTGAACCTCATAAGCGTAGAAATTATTTGTCTTTCAACGACAGTTGATAATTTACCGGCGGTGCACTCGTTATTAACGGTATTTTGGCCTTAGGTTGTGTATAATATTAGATCCAGCCGGCTTAAAACAGCGATCCGGGCACCGATGCTTTCATAAAAGGGGACGCCCCCCTCCCTCGCGGCCGCGACGACGAAGCGCACATTCACAAATTCAAAGATCCTCGGTTGCATCGAACTCGATCGAACGCATCGCACTAAATCCACGCGAACGAACACACTTTGCACCACCGATTCGACGATTCGTGTCGGCCGGAATAACTCATAGAAAGTGTTTGGCGTTCTCACGAAAAAAAAAAAAAAAAACGAAAAGATTTAGTGTTATTCTCGATACTCCGGGCGTCGATATTTTAAAGCTAAGCGAAGCCAACGTTTGGCCCAATTCACGGCCGTTCCCCACGGCGTTGCATATTTCGTCGTTGGGTTGGTAGTGAATTGATTTAAATTCTAATAGGGCAACTAACAGATCGCAGTTAAATCATTAGAAAGCAATATAATTGTTTTCGTAGTAAATATTTTTGTGTAATCCACAGACGAGTACTTTTACTTATAATTTTTTTTTTCATATACAATTTGCGGCAATTGCTTGTCGAATATTGTTTACAAGCTGTTTCGCACGATCACGAACCACAATTAATAGATTTCTCCGACCAGGAATCACTGAAAACTGATAAATCCCCGCTAATTAATTACACGTACGCGATAAGCGCTTTGCGGTGAAGAGGAATCTTCTTCGGTTGGGTCTCTCGAAGAACAAAAGGCGAATATCTTAAGTGAGAGTTTACGCGATACGTAACCTTAGAACGCGACCTTAAGGTTAGCGAACGTAGGAGTGTGAAGATAACACATTGGGTTATGCGTCTCTGTCAATATATTTCATAATATTTCTATTAGTTTAATGAGTTGACCGACGTCGAGCGAGGCGGTTTGCCTTTTCTTTTAGCGTACGTGGTATTTCCGTACCGTTGGACCTGTTGAACCCGACCTCATTTTTACTCGCTAACGCGTGGACACAGCTCGAATGTGTACTAATGGTAATTGATCGAGAATCGGAGGAGAGGTGTCCTAATGACGATAATTGATTTCTTTAAATTGCCAAGGCACACGGCCTAAGACGAAACGCAAACGTTGCCGAGTTCGTCTCATTAATTTCGACACCTCGCGTACGCTTACTAACAACGCGCGCGATTTACGTTAACGGGAAAAGGGGGCGGCGATGTATAATTTTCCAGATTTTTAATCGCGAAACGAACGAAACGAAAATACCTTTTATTGGCGCCCGTGTATGTATGGCCCCCGAACGCCCATCGCTTCTTCACTCGAAATATTTAAATGGCACCTTCGTGAACAAACAAACAGACCAGCGACGCAAGTTCTCCCTCGGGGATCAAAGTTGAAATATTTTGCACGATTTTAAATTAATTCGCGTGGTTTATTGAACTCGATGGTCGTTCACGGATTAAAGTTTCTAATCAGCGTGGCTCAGGTTTGACAGGGTATACTTTTTCTTGATGGGACTTTCGATTGTCGTAATTGAAGATTTAGTCTAGACGTTTAATTTGACTCCGGCAATTTTCCAATTAAACTCGCATTTAAATATCGCTTTGTTTTCGTGGTTCGTCGTATTTTGTTGCTTAAATTTAATTGGAAACGTTTCTAAGGATGAGCAAAACTTAGTCACAAATTTCACAATGTAGTAGTTAATAAAATTATCGATTGTTGATACTTCTTTGTAAAATATTTTAATTTGAAAGATCATAACTTTAAACCAAATCACAAAAATTTGGCACCAAACTCATTTGGTCCTTTAACAAATCGATACATTTTTAAAATTCGTATAAAATTTAAATAAGCATTAAATTGGGTATTGGTTCAAATTCAAAAGAAATCGTCAAATCACCCCAAGATAAAATAATTGAACCATTGAAAATATTATACAAAATAACATTATTGAATGTGGAAACTACTGAAAAAAAAATAGATATAACGATGTTGAATAGTTGTGAGAACCTTAAAGATGAAGAGTTGAAAACAGCGAAATGCTGAAAAGAAAAAATGAAATATTCAAAAAATAGTGAAAATAAATGTAATGGATTCATCAGCTCATCAACGATACAAGCACACAGTCATGCAAACAGGAAGTCTGCTTTGGCCGTCTGTCGGTACTGTCTATGCTGTCAGAACTCATTAGATATATTGTTGGCCTTGAAGAACGAAACAGCTGTCACCATCTGATACATCCATTGAAAATTATTGTCAGCAAATCGGTTTTTTTCGTGGCGACGACTACGACGTAGTTAAGTCTCGACAGTACCGACTTGGTCGGTCAAAGCAGACGGCTGTCGTCACATAGCAGCCCGAGAATGAGGGTATTGTTTTGAACGTCTTCATCGGCAGGGATATTTGAACATCGAACGTAACTAAGCTTTAGTAAAATGTTATTTTGCGTATATTTGTATTTTATTATTCATTTTGTCAGTTTTAAAAACGCTTTTTGGGTTCCACACTCAACATTCTTGTATACAGACAACATACGTGTTATTTGGCGACTTAAAATTGACCGATTGCTTCTACAAAATAAGGCCAGTGTTTGCACGCTTTTGGGGGACAAGAAACACTTTGGCCATATTTCGATATTTCAAAATTTATTCTAAGAGTTTTGTTATTTTTTTTTTGATGTGTGAAAATCATTTTATTTTCAATTCACTAATTCTTATGAAACAGTATCGTTTCAATATTAAAACCGATCTAAGTCAATGAGTATAATCTCGAAAGACCTAATCTAGTTATTGCTATCTACAATTAAATAAAAATGTCTGCACTAAATAAATCCTTTATGTTGTACTTAAACATGTTACATAAATCATTTATGTAATGTAATGTTATCTAATAAGAAAACAAATTATTGACTTAACGATGCATACAACGAGGTCTACAAATATTTGAATAATGAATAATAAGCTGCTGATTGGTAGTAGAATTTTGTCTCAAAATACATCAACGAAAAATGATTTTTTTTTAAAATATGTTGGTTCGTTCTAATAGCACTTTTGTTCTGTAAGATTCGTGGGTTGGGTTGGGTTGGTTCGTTCTAATAGCATTTTTGTTCTGTAAGTTTCGTGGGTTGGGTTGGGTTGGGTTGGGTTTTGACTTTAGTATTTATTGCCACTTTGTATTTATTAGTAATTTTTGCAAATTTTATATTTTCTAATCGTTTAGCATTTTAGATTTTGTTTGCCTTTTCACAATTTTTATAATTTTATTTAACAGATTTCGTAGTACTTAGGTTGATAAATTTGCATTAGTTATATGTTGTGAAATTAGATAATTTTGTTTTAATTAAAAACTTCTTCAATGCTCTAGAAGAATTATATTGCCAGCAATGTGTATAGTTGGAATAAGAAATTGCTAAATATAAATAATTCTTGTAGAGTCGAACGAAATATCGACAAAAAATTTCAAGCTTAAACTTACACACAATTTACTAAATCATCACCAGTAGAATTCAATTACGATATAAGTGACTGGGGATAATGCATACCCACCATGGTGCATGTATATTTCATATATACGAAAATAACGATCTACACGATTGTGTATGATGAAGTGTACGGTAAATATACCAAACATCATGTGAAATTAACTTAACAACGTTCACATTTTTATGGCAGATTTGCCATTTTTCAAAATGTAATAATTTCGTAAATTTTACGCATTTTTGCATCGTTGGTAATTGACATTTGACATCTTGTGAAGACTAGATATATTTTTTGGACAATTGTAAAAATTTCAACGACTTTAACATTTGGCATGATTTGCATCCATTTTGTGCAACTTTTAGGTTTTTTTAACAAAACCAACTTTAACGTTTAGACGACTTTTGTATTTATGAAAAATTAGGAAAAAAAATGTAGAGTAATTTTACTTTATTCGCAGTATTTTTCATTCGCAGCATCATTTTTCAAGTGTAGAGTTTTTACAATTTGGTTAATTTTGGTTCAATCTTTGCATTTGTCATATATTTTATGTTTTTGGACAGGTTTTTCCGCTTTAATATTACAGAAAAATTAAGTTGTGTACTTTTTTATTTTTACCCAGCCCAGCCCAATCCAACCCAACCCGTGAAGTTAGGTTGGGTTGTGTTAACACAAATCATGAAGAATTTTAATGGTAATAGTGTTGATGGTATTGTCAGCAAATTTCGATTCACGTTAAAAGTGTCAAACTTCAAATTAATTGCAGTTTGAAATGATTAGCTTGACACATTACCGATAAAGCTTAGTTCCAAGATTTAATCATTGAAAAAAATTATCACAAAAAATAACCACTCATTGAAATTTAATTCATATAATCAATAAATTACGGCGTAGAACTTTGTTAAAATCAGATGTAGCGTTGACAAGATAACGTTGTTTTTAAGTTGTGTAAATGTCATAAATGTAAGTAATGACTTTTTGAATTTTTTTTTGTGACAATGTCTGAAATATTAAAAAAGGCAAAAAAAACAAAAATTTAAAGAAACCTCGTTTCAAAAACAACAAATAATTAACAAATGACAATGATAAAAAAATAAAAATGTGGAATAATTTAAAAAAAACTAGTTTAGAATAATTTTTGATTGATGGAAAAATTACTATAATATACTTTGGTTTTCATTACTTTTGATAATTTTAATTTTTTAACTTTGACAGTATTCGAAAATGTTACATTTATTTCAGCTTTTCCGCAATTTTGCAAAATTTGCCATAGAGAACTTAAACATTTTTGACAATTCTGTCAAATTGGTTATTTTACTTTTGACATTTTCGGTGTTTATGGTCAAGTTTTGAACTTTTTAGCACATGTTGAATTTGATACAATTTGTCAATTTGTTTACATTTTTGTTTTCACTACGTATTTCAGATTTATACCTTTTCTGCAAATTTACCACCTCAATCGGCCTTAATAACAATAAGAGATTTTTTTAATATACAGAGATTATTTTATAATATGTAAAATTTGTTTAGAACACCTACCCTAAATTTCTGGCACCAAACCAAACGCTTCAATATAAAAATACAACTTTTTTATTTTTCGCAATTTTAGAAATGAAACCCTGACAAAATTTTTGTCTTCATCTGGCACACAAATTCAAACTGCATTCGATTTCTTCAAACTTGGATGTTAATAAAAACGATTTCTAAACAGCTACTAAGCTTTGCATTAGTAAATAAAATTCAAGCAGAATGTTATTGTGAAAAATATTTGGTTAAATCAAACGCCAATTACACACAACGTTGGGTAATTTCGTGAGGTTCAAATAAAGTATTTTAATGTTAAAAAAATAGTTGTTAAGAAAATATAAGTGCATGTCATATCATTTGTTTGGGTGATGAAAGCAAATTCACTTTCATTCCATTTTATCGATTTCATATTAACTTCGCGTTAAATAAATTGTCCATGAGATACATCAAAGCGCCGATTCGCACAATGGACGAACCTATGTTTTTTGCGCCAAAAATTTAGCGGATCAACGATTACACGTCCAAGCATTAGTCACGAAAGCGCACGTTAGCACAATAAAAGACCATCCAGGTGTGAAATGCCTTACGAGCCGTCATTAAAATTCGCAAAAAACGCGCAATTTAATCGATAATTGGCGACTCGAACAAAAATTCGTTTCCGACCCATCGTGCGCACGTGACAACCGCACGAAATCCCAATCAAATTCGCCCACGCGACCGTCGAAAAAAACCCTTATTTCTCATTAATATAACGCAATTACGGCACGTCTCCGAAAGTGCATCGAACGCGAGTCGTTAACAAAAGGCATGACTAGAATTTCGATCCGGCGAGCCGATAGCACAAAACGATTTATTTTAATTGCGTCCAAAGTGCTTCCTGCAAAAATGAGCGCGAGAAGGGCGGACGACTGGTCGGGGGCCCCCGAGGTCAAGCCCGCGGGCGCCCGGCTCGCCATCGCCGATTAAAAATGAAATTATTGGGGAAAAAAGACAATCGGCGATGGCGGTCGGTCGATTGTGGATCGCAGTTCGAAATTATTTACCTTAACGTGGCGGAGAAGGATCGCCGCGGGCGCGCAGAATCCCTCCTCGAATTTTTGCAGGCAGCCGTGGTACTCGCAGACCAGCAAGTCTCTCGCCTGGCGCACTAAACACTTCCTTGTGGTTTTGTAATTTTCGTACAAAGCACCGAAATATCGATCCACCAAACTGGCCACTTCGCTCTTGAACTGAAACAGAAAAATATTTTAGAGGTATAGGTTATTGTCGACATAATTTGGTAGCACAAAATTATTATAAAATCTAGGGGATGTAAAAAATGATGAAGAGTCTCATCAAAGCTACAAAGTTAAATAAAAAATTTAACACATCCCAATAATTTCGACAGATGAACATGTCTTATTAATTCTCATGATGTATCATAATTTTAACATCTGGTGAGCCCATAAAACAAATTCTGGTATTTTCGCCACATACATCAAAATGTAAGTCTTATTGCTTTCTTATACTGTGTGGTATTTTGAAAGCAATATCTCCACATCTCCAGTGATGGTTCACTTTTATTAAATTTTTCCATACCACGAAAACGGTACATGTTATCAGAGAAAAAAATTTAAAAAGTTTTACATTGCAATAATTATTTCAATGCTTTAACTTGAAGATGAATTTGGTAAACAAGTACGATATCTTCCCCACCTGTTGATGGTATTGGTGTAGATGTTAAATCCAAAATAAAACAAATAATGAAATTTGCCTTAACGATTTACTCACCGACTGCTTATAAATCACGCGGACTTACGACCTGTTCCCGAATATACGATTATTATATGCGAACATTTACTCGTTATTAATACCAACGTGCCACACCGGAGGGCTCGTTCGTATTTGGCAGTGCGTGGGCGTGCCAATGCAACAGCTGTCGCACGACCGTGGGTATCCTAAATTGCGATTATACCAGGTGGCTTTGAAATAACCACCGGCCAGATATTGATTGATGGATGTCCGGTTGCGTTTACGCGGACGTGAAGGACTTCGTTAAAATGCAACGGTAAAACCCCGGTCATCAACAACGACGGAAAAATAATAAAACTAATTTAAATTCGCACAAATGGTTCCAATTGACAAAAAACGAAAAATCGGACGCGGCGACTGTGCCCGTTTTAATTTTACTCGCCGCGTTGCGGTGGGTGTGAGTTTCAGCAATCCAGTTATGCGATACATCATTACAGATTGCATTGTGCCCGTGGATTTTTGTGGGCGGTCGTCACCACATTAAATCACGACGCCGAGTTCCGAAGCACCGGGGCGTGCGACTCAAAAGGAGGCACCATGCTGAAATATTTAATTTCGTTAGAAACAAAAAATGCCATTGTCGAAAAGTATTAATGGGCTCGCGTCGCGCGGACGTTGGCTGGCTGGCTTTACCAAGGTGCGGCCCACGAAACGACGGACGGTCGAGGTGTTCAATGGATGGGGTCGATTTGTAATTGTTCGGGCTTCGCCTCGCGCCGGGTTTACCGCCGCGCTCAAACAATCGAAAAAGTTATTGGCCAGCTCTTGGTGCAACGTCCGCTTGATTTCTCGCACGTTACGCAGCAATAGCTAAATAACTGAATCGGTGAATGATGAGGCTGTCGTCTAAATTGTTTGTTTTTTTTTATCGCGACATTGGGTGAACTTTCAAAGAGAAGTAAAGAAGTAAACGAGCAAATGTCCCACTTTCCCATACGAGCAATTTTTTTAATTTCTAAAATTCAATCCATAGCGATACATCAGTGTGGTACCTAGTTACGTCGAACACGTTTACAAAGACAACATTTTGGTTTGAATCCCCCAGTAAATAAGAGTTGTTACCAACTACTCCAGGACTAATTACAAAACATTACCCATACGTAATAAATATTGAAGGCCTTCTTAATAACTGAACACTAGACATTTTGATCATCAGCCTGATGACCTGTATTACTAGTCCAGAAAGCTCAAAAACGCCCACGATGATCACATCATCATTGTTGATCAATCAGCATTGAAATTGAAACCCATGACACTTTGTTTAATCTTTTCTTTGTTGTTGGATTTAATAGTCATTCGTATGTTACACTTTGTTTTTTTTTTTAATTTTCCTGACATCTTTCATTTAATTGATTCGGTGTTTGCTGTAAGATTTATATGTCAAAGAAATATCGATACCCCATTGCTTATATTACTACTGTTTTTTAATTTTGCATTCGCAGTACGTATCCATGACGATATAAATTGTCTTAGAGCTTTTACATAATTGTAAAGGTGCGTTATTTATGAATTACGAACGGAATAATATATTTTCGTTACTTATCTGAATATTCAATCTGTCGATCATTTTCATATTGGAACATTAATTTGAATGTCCACTCTTAATTTTCTTCTTTCATAATCTTAACGTCTGTCCAGAAAGTTCGGTGAATGTGTCTATATTGCGAATATATTGCTGGCTTACCCGAAACAGTAGTTACTATCTTTCGAAGCAATCTACGTCGATGGCAATGCATTTCTTGGAACGGGTGTACAGGTCCTGGAAAATTTTATCGTAGTCACCTTTAGGGATAGCCTTCAGTTGGGTCGTAACATTACTTTGGTTGTCCGAAATGTCTGAAAAGCTCCGTCTCCTCGGGTCTGATTTCAATTTGGATAACAAGAAAAAGTCCAAGGCGGACAAGTCTGTGGAGTAGATGGGTGATTTATGATTAAACGACACATCTCCAATTTCGACCAGGAACTGCTGCAACAGCAAGGCCGGGCATTGTCGTATCTGGAGCAGTAGTTCCAGGTTATGGGAGTTGTGTCACTCAATTACCCACTTTCTCCCCAGACTTATCCCCCCCCCCGGACTTTTTTATTCATCCATCGCAATGTTACGAACCAACTGAATACTACCCTAATGACGACCACGCAAGTACTTCCCAAGATTCCTACAGCAATTCACAGAAGTTCATTACCATCGACGTGCGCCACTTTTAAGGGCAGTAACTGGTATTTCAGGTAAGCAATGAAAACACATTCACCGAACATTGCGGGCAGAGGTCGTATCGAATTGCTTATTTGCACTTCTTGTTGACTAAACATATCTAGGAATTATTATTTCTGTGATTTCTGCGAATTCGTCAGCATTGGTTGTTGGATTCGTTGGATACGTTACGCTTTGATCTCAGCATCGTGATTGTAATATTTCGTATTGGGGTCATATCCCATCACAATAATAACCAATTCGAGGTTTGACTTAGGTTGGGTTGTCTTTCAAACAACTCGATCGTTTCATATTCGTCATCGATTTAAAGTACATCGATCTGTTCTTATGGTGTGTTCTTCTAATATGAAAATAACGCTATTGAATTTTTGATGGGTTGGCTACCGTTCCTAAGTAAGTTAAGTTGGAGTTCTCAAATCGTGTGTCTTTCGCAAGTCTAAATTTGCCGCCAAATGTTTCTGCGAACTCACGAAACCCTCGCGATTTTTATTTTTCATTGCAATGAAGATTTTTATTTTTCAAGTAAGTTCTTCATTTCAGGAATTTTTAGTGCGGTGTACATTTATGTGTTTAACAAATTCGCACACATTTATAACATATGGGTTACGTTGGGTCAAGTTGATCAAATTTTATATCTCCATGAAAAATTTGCAAAATCGGTTTTCGTAACAAACAATAAATTTGCGAATAATTTACATCACTGTTGTAATTTGCACCAGGTACACTTGTTTTAACATTTGGGTTGGGTTGGGCTGGGTTGAGTTCACACAACTTTAAATCAAAGTACGGCAGATTCTGAAAAGATTCAACCATTTAGGGAATAGTGAAAGGGAAAGTGTGGCAATGTGAAAATGTAAATAATGGAATAAGAAGAGTTGGATTGGGTTGGTGTGAGAATAGATGTATGCAAGTGTTTATGGATTTGCCCCAATAAGTAAATAATGTGGATGGGGATATTTTGGCGATCTGTAAAAATGGAGAGCGTGGTAACACTTTGGTGAAGGATTAAGAGAGAGCATTTGATATGAAGAAATAATGGAGCCACCCTTCATAAAATTCAAATCAGTCAATTATGTACTAGGGGAAGAGCATTTATGTCAGACGCAAACGTGAAACATTGGCGAAAAAACTGACAGATTATGAATTAATTGAACGGAAATTCCTGGTCAATGGAAATAAAGAAGATGATTTTGTGAAGGATGCGAAAAAAACTTTGATACGAATTCGTTCTTAAACGAGCATTTCGTGGATAATGCAAACATTTTACATAGCATTATGTAGTAATTCCATAACCAATCCAAGGTCCTTCCATTGTAAATTATATCGCCGGGGTCGGTGAAACTAATCTATCATCCATTCCTTACATGCGGTGATGATTCGTATTAACGCGTCGGCTCCGAGCGCCGCACGCCCAAATTAAAAACGTCACTCATTCAAAGCGGAAACAATCGCTTTTTTCGGCTCGGCGTTTGTACTTTTGATTTTCGTCGGCGCACAGACGTGGCGGGGTCGGAGACGGTGCTTATTAAAAAATACTTACGTTTACGTCGCCACCTCGGGCGAAACGTTAAAAATCGTACGCCGAAAGTCACAGACGGTGTAATGACCAGGCTGTGACCGAAAGGGCCGAACTTGTTCAAACAATCAAATTTATTCAGATATTGATTTCGTGGCAATGAAAATAAAATTGCAGGTGCGTTTGTTTCAGTGCGATTGTCCTGCGATCACAACAACCAATTAAAGTTGAACTTGAACCGAGAAAGGTGTCTAAAATATCTGCGCTCAATGCATACAAATCGGGTCCCGGTGCCCGTCGAGTCTTAACGCTCGCGATTTCGCTCGTTTTTTTCCTTTCCGGTCAAACGTAACTCCGGTGCTTTTTATGGTAACGTGTTATTACGTACCGGGTCGTTTCATAAGCAATTTCGTAAGAACGCGTAAAGATATTTCGTCGCCGACGGCTCTCCGCCTCGGCAATAATTATGTCAATCAATACATCATATTTATGCAAATTTCGGCGGCCGGGTCGCGGGCGCTTCCACGGGACGTAATTCGACCGAAAATTTCGACTCTGTTTGCTTTGCAGATTATACGGCCGGTGACGTTTCGAGTGATTTATTCGCGGAATGGATTTTTATCGAACGAACGATACCTGATGGCGTGCGGCGTTGCCGTCATAAACCCGAGCCCCCCCATGGCGTTCATACATCAATTTACTATTGCACATTTTTGATGGAAATTATGGTTTGGTTTAGTGCGTTAGAGATCGAGTCATTCTTTATAATGCACGATAATTTGAATCGGCGTAATTAAATTTGGTATTTATAACTGGATGGCCTATATTCATTTTAAAACCATGAACTAACCCGTTATTTTATCTCCTTTTATCGTTTTTTAATTGAGCTGACTTAAAATTTGTATGTCGGTGGCATTTATACTGGAAAGCTATTCAATTTTACAGCAACGGCGTGTACTTGATGTTTTGAAAATTGTCTCATTAAAGGGTTTAAAGATCTGACAAGAAATGGAAAATAACTATCAGAAATATTTTTTACAATTTTAAGATTAAGTAACTTTTAATTACCCAATTTTCCAGTTGTAATCGTTGTAATCCAGTGAAACTCGAACACAGCCAATTGCAAGCAGCCAAACTTTAACAAATGAAAATAGTTTAAAACTAAATTTTTTATTTTCCCTACATTGGTTTTCTTTTATTTCGTGACTGTTTACGTTTTGCTACGATCGATTCGATTTTTTTAATTTCAGTGAAACAAAGCGTGAACTTTTAAACTCTACCTTAATGCGACCCCAACTGCAACCAAGAAGTCCTTTGTTAGCCTCCGTCTATAAATCCAATTTAATTGCATCCGCTTGTTTATTTGCATACATGACCGCGATCGGTCTTCAATCCCCTGCCGCAATCAATCAAGCCGATAACTGACCCCGAGTCCTAATGCGCGGTGAAAAACCCGAGCCCGCGCAACAATCTATCTATGTCAACGGTACAATTAGATTATCGAGGTGTCGCTTTGCATTTGTCTATAAATCGTCGCGGCGTCGATTCTTCTGGCACGAGCGCCAGCTGAAATTAAGTGTTTGTGTATCGGCCTTTATTGTCGGCTCCGGGGTCTCGATCCCTATCGCGGTGAAAGCGGCGCATATTCGGGATTTATGGCGCCGATCAGGTGCCCGATTGCGCGGAGACGCGATGGGCGACACGACCGTCCGCGCGAAAAGATTTCCACATACGACTTGCGACATTTTTGAATTGTCCGATGAAATTGACTGTCGCTGAACAAATTTATCAAAATACGAATTGCAATCATTGCATATATTCGTAAAATTTTCTCTTACTCTTTCTATATAAACAACGTAATTCCTTTCAAGATCTTTTTAAATAAAACTCCCAGACCTCAAATAGTTAAACGATTTTTCCTCACCACAGTCTTCATCCACTTTCCAAGCACACGAACCACACACAAATTTCATCAACGAAGCAGGAAACTTAAAATATACAAACAAACACGTCTGACTAATTATACAGCTGGCAAACTATTTAATTTTTTTAAATCGCATGCAATAAGCAGCTGATTGTATCGCTCGATTCGAAAGGGTTCGTTTCGTAATAACCAATTATTATTAACCCAACCTATTTATTTTGCTTATCGAATGCATAATGGATCATCCACGGTGTAATGAAAACATCTGCCAGATTTGAATATCACATGCTTCGTTTTAGGGGGGGGGGGGGTAAACATTATACATTAAATCCTACATAATCGTATCTACGTTTAGATCTAATTGATTGTACGTTGTTGTCGATTTCTTGTTTGCTAAATCTGAAATAAAATTACTAACTCCGAGAAAGGGGTTCGATAAAATGAAAGGGTGATTGAATAAATTGCACCGTCACTTTGTAATTCCGGGAATTTTTTTTCGATGCGTTTTCGATTGCGTTTTAGTATTAATCTGGATGTGTGCTTGGGTTGGGTTGGTAAGTATAAAACTTTGTGGCGTCTCTTCGGCCATTTGCACACAAGCACCAATTCAAATGGTCATAGCTTCCACAAAACCAGTCGAATTAATACCGAATTGCAAACTAGCGATTATTCCATTTTAACACATAATTTACAGAGTCACTGACAGCCGAATGTAAAAAAAAAATTACATTGAAGTAATCTTCGAGCCTTGTACCAAGCTTGTACTTGTAATTTAAATCAATTCGATGACATATAATCGACGAACGAGAAACGTCGCTGGTGCAACGCGACCCTTTCCATGCTCCGAAATCTCCCCCGTTAATTACGCCACACGTGCCCCCAAATTCGACGTGAAAACAACTTGGAGAGCACCGTGACACTTCGATTTACGACCCGCGCGCTCCGCGCTGTCGTAACCCCCCTTTGCATTAATATTCTCGGCGGAGTAAATGTATAATACCGGATATCCTACGAGCGATGCACCCGAAATTACCAAGGGAAGGCGTTTCCGGCTAGACCAGAGAGATCGGCCATTGTTGGTGCGTCTGCGACCGTCCTTCGTCAATTTATACGCATTGTTGGCTCGTGGCGCGAGCGAGATTGATGTGACGTGGGATAATTAGAATTTCTGCGGCGCGCGACGAGATCGCAATCGAAGTGGGTTTTTCCACTTCGAACTCTAGATGAGCAATGAAAAAAATATATAAATTTCGATTTCATCAATGAAACCTAAAACCCATCTATAAACCAAAAAGTTTTTCTGCGATGAAATATTAACAATGAAAATCGTGTTCATGCCTCGTACAATGAATTACCAATCTCTTCATTTAAAGTACATTGCATTTATTGCATGATTAATATCAATGTAATTTATTATTCATCGAGTTAAGCCCAGGCGGAAAAAATTAAACGAACCGGCGAAATGCATTGCCCCGATTGAAACGTACAAATGTACGTTAGCGACTGTCAAGTCGGCGCGCATTAATACAAACGTCCGCGGTAATTTATATTGTTTTGCATGCGCGCGGGCCCGTTGAAAAAACGCGATCGTGTAACGCGACGACGCCATTAATGAGCATCAGTTGTCAACGCCGCTCGCGATGAAATATTTTCATATAATTATAATGAGCATTAACATTTCCTAGTCGTGCGATCGCTGAACATCTTCCGGAATATCTTATTTATTAATTGCATGAAATGTTTGCGTCGTGCCGCGAGAATTTGTTTTTCCGTTGGATAGAAGCGGCGTTCGGCGCATAAGTTACATTATTTATAATGCAATTATGCCACATACACATCCAATAACCCACTCTCCCGGTAACTAATTCTCCTGGGAGCAGCGGCAGCGGCAGCGCAGCGTCTAGAAAGTCATTTGATCTTTTAACACGAAATCGACGCGAATTATTTATTTTCGCCTGTCGTGTAAACTCCGCCGGACATGATGGGCGCAGTGTCGAGTTTCGTGAGCAGAAATGATAAAATTGTCGATGGAGATGAAATTACTTTCGAGATTGTTACATTACAAACAAAATTTCAATGAAACTAAATACTCATCACAAAGAAAAAAATACTCATTACATCACTTGCCAAATTCTATCAACTGAACCCAACCCAACACAATCAACTTTTGCACGAAAAGGTTGTTGACAATTCTAACTCATAGATACAGAACCTGGGTAAACAAACATTCCCTAACATAATTAAATTTCTTAACGAGCATTAATTCATTACTAATCTTAATGACAAATTACATTGACGCTGGATAATTCTTAGTTAACTTAGTTAACGTTAAAAAGGTAAGAAGCAAATCGACAACTCTGAGCAAGAAAACTTGTGTTCGTTATCAGCGCTGACTGCAGTGTTACGCCCAATATCACTCATTAACCGAAAATGCCGTTCGAATCCGAATCGAGCTGACCATGTGTTATGCGAGTGAAACTTCAACGACGAAAATAACTTTTACTTTCGTATACTTATACTTAAACAGTACGAGTTATCGAAAAAGTGGTTCTTATAAAAGTTAAAGATCCTTACATATATTAATCAAATTTTGTTTGAAAAGTTGTTTCGAAAAATTTACCATTTATTGGAAAATCGCTGTTGAAAAATGCAGTACGATAAATATTCCCGGAAGCGACCACAGTCACAGTTTCCGTGGCTGTCAAATGTAACTAATCTGAATGGACGTATTAACGAAACGCTTGCGAATTCGCCTGTCATTGTGACGTTGGGGAAATGTTATTGTGAGAAAGTTCATTGCAGAGCACTGTAGATTTTTTTAAATTGCATTGCTGGTTGGGCTTAAAGGCTTAAATTTTGGTTTTTGATCAAAAATATCGTTGATGTTCTTTCTATAAGATGCGACTCCTCTTCTATTTATCGCATCACTGTATTGCTTTTTTAAATAACGTGGATTATTTTTATTGGCTTTTAAACTTTTCACTGTCCATATAAAAGCGTTATCAATAGTAAGCTAATTTAATTTTAACAACTTGCCTTTTCCATCCGACCACTACATTATTAATTTTTCCCCTCACGTCCACGATGTCAATGTATTTTTTTATATTTTTTAAGTCAATGATCAGGATCATCAGATACTTATTGGGAAAAGTGATCATGAAATGTTATTGTAAATGTAACAGTTGTGGCGAAAGTGGCGAAAGTCAAATTATGGTTTTTTTTCATCATTTCATTTGAAATAAGTTAACATTCGTAAAGCAAACTGCACGATAGCTTAGAAAAAAATCCAAAAGTAACGAAGGCGTAAAAACTGAGAAAAAAATATTTGCAAACCATTGGAAAAGATAGCAGTTTCGCAATCACATGTTACAGTCATGATCAGATTATAACAACAGCTTCTTTCTAATTAGCTCTTTCAGTAAAAAAAAATTGTGTACCTCCTGTCCTCTGACTATGTCTACCCTTGCTGGCTGATTTACGTAGAGAGACGGATGGTGGGGTATAACAATGAGGAGATATACAGGTTGGTATGCCTGCCAAATCATACCAGATTAAAAACAATTGTTTATCTAGTTTATGCATAAATTAAATTATTAATATTAATTACTTAATAATTGGATATTGGATTATTATATTTGTATCAAATCTTTCAATGCAAATTATACAAAGTCATTATCGTTTTAAAAACCTGATATTTGCACTTTTCATACAATCACAACTTAACCGAATACCAAGCAGTACATGTTTGATTGCCAATCTTATGTCTTTAACTACTGCGATTAAAACTGTTGTCAATCAAACCAGATTCTACCCTCCGTATGATATTTTCTCAGTGATCTCGCACTGATTGAGCCTGTTTTGTTAAAATTGTTAAAAAGCTTTTTATCTGATTTATACAAAAGAATCAAACGATATAAATTTTAATAATTTTTTAATATAACGAATATAACAATTTCACAGAAATTATATTTGGCCTACGTTATTATGTACAACTTTTGTGCTGTGTCATTCACATCAGCAATCTATGCATTGTCCTAAAAACAGTTACGTCGAAGATGACGAAGTTTCGCAAAAAATATTCGCACATCGTATTAATTAATGAAATCCCTCACAATTTCTTCTTTCCTTCAAATTGGGACAAACACTCCGTAGATTCCAATTATTGAAACAAACCCCCATATAATAAATTGCAATTCATATCGTCACACTTAACCGATTGTTGTGACCGCCTACGGCACTGGAAGGACGAAACAATGCGCCGCATTATTCGGTTTCGAACTTTTCGCGCGCGCCGATTTCCATATTCGGTCAAAGAGGCGGGAAAAACGGGCGCAAAAAGGCGAAAATTTCTCTCCATTGAGTAATTTATTTTTCGCAAGCAGGTCAGAACGATTTACAATGCATAACACCGCTGCTTATCTCGCCGCTAATGTCGCACGGTTCGCTTACAAATGTACAATCTTATCGGCTAGGTGCGCTACCGTTTCTTATTTATACGATTCTGTGGGAAAACGCTGGAATTTAGAAATTCGCCGCTTTGTTTATTACGTTTCGCGTGCGCGCCGAGCTGGTATTATATTGTTTCCAGGTTCGTCGCGTCTGCGTGGATGGATGCACCGCGTTCAAATTTCAGGAAATAAGAATTAATGGTGAACTTTTTTTTATTTTTAATTAATGCACAAATTATGTGTTAATGATTAATGCTCCGAACTGACAAGCGGCACGAAGCTATCTCCGTCTTGTGTAATTTAAGCGACAGATTTATATAAAATAATAATAATATTGACGGTGAATTTATTCCCAAAGTTTTAAATGGACTTCCCACTGTTTTCGGTCAAACGCAAGCGAACCCCATCCGCAAGCGGCGGATTAACTAAGAATTTACGACCCCAAGTCAAATAATAAGAAACACCATAAACACAACAGTTATAAATATTATGTAGATTATTCGGACGGTCTCCTCGGGAGAAGGGTTCTCAAGTCGTTGATTTATGTATTTACATGTTCGTTAATGTTCTCAAGCCCGCTTTGCACGCATTAGACGCGCCAGTTGTTCCCCCAGGGGGAAACTTAGTAGGTAATGAGGGCCAATTGTTGCACAGGAGGGTGCTTAATTATGGGGGTTTGTGAGCTTTTTGTGTGTGGCTGGCGCTTTCAGGGGAAAAAAACAAGGTTCGTGAATGTGATACTTCCTCAATGGATTAATTTGCCAATATCGGGTGGTTTGTGTTGCTTGATGTGTGAGATATAAATAATTTTCAATGTTATGGAAATTTGAATATAAAAAAAATTGAAGGTTAGATTGAATCGTTGCCACTGTCTAGTCTATAATTCATAGCCATGTGAAGTAAACGGCGTTGACAACGTTTAACATTTAATGACAAAAACGTTCTTGAGGAACAGGGAGGCGTCGACAATAAACGAAAACTAGAATAAAATATGCAGGAAATCTGGGCCGAAAAGATATATGAAGTAAGAATATCTAAGATTCTAAGGTAAGTTCAAGAAATTGATAAATTCTGACATACTCCAATGTGTCTTTACGATACGAACTTATCAACGTTTTCCCCCTAATCGGAGAAAAAATGCCCCTGCTGGGGTAAAATTAATCGGGAACAATTAATTTACCACCTTTCTAAGAAAAATGTAAAAAAGCAAAAGATTACTAACAGTCAATTGTCAAAGAGTTCAAATATCAATCACAGAATGCAGATGGTACCAGCCATTGGAAGAATCTCCTGGCAGTAAACATTTAAAAGTCTGCAGTAAAGGCTTTATTAGTTGCCTTAGGAAGGAAAAAGCAGCCCACAGACGATTACATGGAGTTAATAGAGCTGTCTCTCTTTCCTTGATAATGCGAAATTATTGTATTGCGTTGCAGGGATCAACAATCAACAGTAAAAACATAAATGTCATTGTTTTTTTTGACGATCGAAATCTGCGTTTTTTTCAAACTTGTAGGAAAAAAAATTTTCAAAATTTTTTCCATTCGTTACAATGCATATTCGATTTTTTCGTTCATGACTTGTTGCTAATCATAATAATATAAGTTTTATTTTTGGACGATCCTTTTTCTTACTTCAACGTTTTTGAATTTTACAATTCCGAGGGATAGATCACGAGCAGGTGATTGGAAATGCATAGATGTGGCACGAACGGGAACTGGAACGAAATTGTTCACAAAATGATATATCACCAGATTGGTGCGATAAATATATTTTTTCATCGAGTATTGCAGACTACGTTTATGGAAGAATTCTGAAGAAACTATTGAGGAAGAAAGTAGGAAATGAATAAGCATTTACTCCCAATTGTTATTTCACAACTTATCAAATAGATACATAATTAATAACTTGATACTTAATAGCTATTTATGAATCAAGTGGCAACATGTGGTGCTTTTTATCACTGCACTTGTGATAAGAAGAAATATTTATACGTTCACAAGCGTTTCAAAAACTTTCCAATTTCCAATTTCCAAATAATGTGACGTGTGAAAATGTCGCAATTTTGTAATCGATTTTGAATGAAATTAGAATTAGACATTTCTTTTTTTCTTATTTGTTCTTGTACTAAGGTTTTTCTATCGATTCCATTCTATTAATTCCATTCTATTTTGATTTCATTTGTTGATATACGAGGGGGAACCCAAAAAAAAACGGGAAATTCGTCATAACGTCTTTATTTCTCAACATTTTTACACCAAATTTTGATCACTTTCAAAGCATTTCAAACGATTCTTCCATTGTTCAAAACAGTTTTTAAATTCAATTATCTGGATGTTCTTTATGCTTTCCAGCTATTTTTGTTTTACCTCCTCGATAGAGGCAAAACGCTTTCCTTTTTGAGTCTGGGGAACAAAAAGAAATCACAGGGGTTAGATCCGGGGAGTATGGGGGGGGGGGGGGGGGGGCTTCGATTGTCTGTGAGAAGGCGACGGACTGCAACCCTTCTCATGCGTAAAACTTATAAAATCCTCTGAATTGAACTCCATGATTTTCGAAACATCTCACAGAGTTGGTTGATGGTTCGGTGACGGTCTTCCCGCGGCCGATTTCTCCAAAAGAAAGCAAAATTTGACTCGACAATATGCCATCATGTTATCGCCGAAATGGAAAAAAAATTGTTTTACTAAAAAAACTCTGACGGGCGAACCGATGCACTTACAGCGACACAACTTCGTACAGTAACTCTTGTGACGTAACCGTAACGGACACCTAGTCGAGCAATTGCTTCCACCGGTCTACCTCCCCACTGCAGTCCAATTCCCGTTACATTTGCCCCCCCCCCCGTATTTGTTCAACTACTTTGGTAATGAATCTAGTAAATTGGGATGCGTGACTAGCTTACCGTATGTAGGTCATATTATCACATATTACAAATGCAAAACTTTTGTCAAAACATAAACCATATAAGTTATGTGATACAATACAAAATTATTCATTATCAGGACTGTAAGTGGCTGTATAATTCGAATGCAAGGAGAGTTTGATTAGGATTTGGTTAGATACGTTAGATCAGGGCGACGATGCAGCGAGTGACTTGGAGACATCCGCCAATAACTAACTAACTCTACATGCGCGTTACGACGAGCAAAACCAATTAAAAGCGTCCGCATAAACAACGAAAATAACGTTTTTGAGCACGATCTTCCAATTAGAATATTATCTTCAAACTTTGCCTCATAACTAGTTTTATTACTAGTAAAAATATCAGGGGGGGGGGGAGCAGATAGGTAACATGGCCCACCCTAATAAACTGCGACAATCTTCACCAAACTTATAATTTCGAGTGCAATCGTCGCGTCGTGCGAACCCGCCTTCGCGACACGTCAACCCAATTAACGATCGCATAAATCATCGGGCCGAACGCGCGAAACGCCGCAGCAACGTCGGACGCGCTCCTTTGGCGGAGGGCGCCCGCGAGTCAATATTTAAATAATAAATGCGCGCCGCGATAAATTTTTAATTGAGGAAAAATTCCCCTCGCCATAAATTAAGCGGGACGTTCCGTCGCGCGATTACCTTGTTATTACGGATCGCGAACCGGCGCGCGTAAAAAAAAAGAACCAACGCACGTACGAAAACGTTCGGTCGGTGATTTATGTCAACGCGAGATAACAATGCGCGTGTGTGAAGTCGGAGCGACGCGACGTCGTCGACGAGGCTATTTGTTCTGAAAGTCGACTTGCGACATCTCCTATGAATATTTAACGAAAATGATTTACTCGACGTACGTGAATGGCTTGATGGAGTGGACGGAACGCCGCGGGTACGATGTGACATCTATTTGTGATGTACGTGGCGTATATAAGTGGACGTGTTGTTGTGATCTATAACACGCGTTCGTTTTTTTTTATTTGATTATTTTATGTTTAACACTGTTAATTAATAGACCGTTCGATTTTTAGTAGCGAAGGAATTGGTACTTTGATGTAGTCGTCGCAATGAGTCACAATGTTTTTATAATTATATGTTGTACACGTTGCCATAAATTTAACGTTTTTTTTTGTCTTGGTGCGTTTTTCTTTATCTCATATTGACTAGCAATCAAATTCGAATAATATAAACAATGAGAGACAGAGAAATGAAACAATCGCTAATATAACATGAGATTGTAACACCTATGTACAAGTCGCGTAATAAATACCTTTTTAAAGATTGATGTCAACAGCATCTAAATAAAATTTAATCGATGGCAAAAAATCGCAGTCAACGATCGATAAGGAACACGCTTTCCTCAGTGCGAGCTCTGTTCGCTTTCCTTATCAGCGTTATTACTAGATTCTCACATTAATAATCGTGTACGCTGTGTTTAACCAGCGACAATTTTTCCCCATTACGAATGTAGGTGCAGTCGGTACGTATATGTGAGAATTTCCCCATCACCGCCTCGTACATCACCATCTAATAGATAGTAAAGTAGCGGTAACTTCCTGCAGGCGATCCGATCATCCTTCGAAATAAACAATTTTCGCGCACTCGTCGCCCAATTAACGGCTCCGCGGCGTTCCGGCGACGGCCGCGCGCGACATATATCATTAAGTTGATGTCCCGCATCGCCCAGTAGATGGCAGCCGGCGATACGATTGTCTCGTGGTAAAAGTGATCGATGTACAGTCGCGGGTCACGATTCCGGAGAAGAATTATCGGTGCCGGTTTATGGGATGTTATTGTATCGAGTATACCGATCTTGTTTCGATTTTTCGCGTCCAATTTCTAAACAGTTTACGACTTCATTATTCAGCGTTATGCGACGCGGGCGATTTAATACGTCGGCGGGCGGGAAAAATTACCGTTTCAGACGTTTATCGCGTTGTGGGTCTTAAATCAAACGGAACGGGTGGTTATGTATTTTATGATGGTGTTATGGTCCTTTTTTGGCGTATATTTCTTGCGGGATGGAAAAATAACCGACCAGCGACATCCACAGGTGCTGGGTCCACATCGACCATCCATTTAATTCAGAGAATTATATTACACAGATAGCAGTTAATGTTATTACATGTACTTTAAAGGTGGACAACTTATACATACGAGGTTAACACAGCAGTGCTACACGCAAATAAAATTTAAAAAACTACCGTACACGAAAACCCATTTCAACAAAACGCAGGCTCTTAATAGAGCCCACTTGTTTTTCTTCTCGCTACTCGACAGTATTTAAAAATTTAGTCTCTTTGTTCCGTCAATGTTTACTCGTTTACTCGGTTTAATTTATTGCCTCTTGATTAATGAAACAATTTGTGAATTATACGCTTGATTTCCATGTATGAAAAGGGCGCTGAAATATTTGTTAAACAAAATAATCCTAACAAAATTCATGAGCAATTATTAAAACTACAGCACCACCCACACTTTCCTTAATGATATTTAAGAAAGTGCGATAACTGTCGGATCCAAGCCAGGATCGCTTATTTGAGCACTATTGCCAAACCCAAAAATCAAAAATTTTTCGGAAATATTTGCAATTTTCGATTTCTGTTTGGAATGAACTCTAATTTGAGACCCAACGCATATCTACGAGCTCTTTCAGAAAATCAAAAAAAATTAAAAAGTGTTTTGGGTTGATCACTCAATTTTCAGTTCTAAAATTCACGTTGCAATCTACAAAAGCCACTTCTTCGTCTAAACGATCGATGTACTTGAAAATGTTGTCGAGTGTGCTCTGAATCGGAAATGAACGCTTTATCGACGTACAGGCCCACCAATCTCCCATCGTAGATTAAAATGGACACTCCTATGCTTAAAAATATAATCAGCACTTATAACTAACTATCCGATATTTTCAGAATTATCTGTCTGAGGACCCCGGATTTTCTTTCTTGTATGTAACATCGGACGTTTTTGGCGAAATTGGGTTCGATTTTATAAAATCGAACCAAACCTAACCCAACTCAACTCCATTGATTTCAACCAAGAAATTAAAAAAATTATAATCTTATAGTTTGTATCGTTTTTGTCTTTGAAAGCGATTTTCTTGCCTCTATTTTTTAGTTGGGTTCCAAATTTACGACACAATTAATTATTGCTGGATTTTTGACCCTTTCCCATATTTATCCCAGTTGAGGAAAATAACACCCAACGTACTTCAACCTTAAGTCTCATTAATCGATGCCAATTCAGAAATTTCTTGCATGAGTTTCAAAAACCATCGTCTATATTATTTCAACATATTTTTGTTTAAGTGAAAGTTGGGTTTGACTCGAAAATGAATCAGACGATCAAGTTCACAGTTTCAAGAGTATTTATAATGTTGGCCCGGGATCCACACTGACTAACAATCAGATGGATTTCGGATTTTTGATGTTTAATCTGAAAGCACGAATTTTTTGGTGCAATATCGAGTTGGGTTGATTTAAAAATAAATTTTATGTAATATAATCCACCCCAACACAATGTTATTGATCGATGGAAGCAAATTCATTAAATTGATTTGGGATCATTCTCAACATCGTGCGATTCTTATCGCATTTTATTGGGTTGGATTAGAATGATTACAAAGCACACATTTTATGAAATAGAGTCCAATCCGATACAACGCTATTTATCGAATCCGCAATTTGAATTAAGAAATAAAAGTTCAGTGCGTACCACTGCAGGTTTTTACAGTAGTATTTGCGACCAAATTGAAAAACAAAACGCAACGACGTTAAAATAAAAAGTCGTAAACGAACGTAGCCAATTAATTAATTCAAATAATTAGTTTGACGACGATCGGCAGATTGTTGGGAAGAAGACCCTGGGAACGTTCACCTGGGACTCAACGATTGCAAAAAATCGAAAGGATTGCGAAAAATCCACAACCGTTCTGTCAACCGTTGTGTCGGCAAGCTTTTTTTACATCGGGCTCCTTTTTTCGGCATAATGTTCGATAAAAGGCTCCGTATGAGTTCTTGTCCAACCCATCCCAATTATTTTTATCAACATGCATAATGATTTCTTCCTAATGTTTGCCTTCCCCATCTTACTATCTTTCATAAACTTCTTCAATTTCTTTCTATCTTTGCCGCTTCTTTCTTTTTAGAATGTCTACTGAGGTATTCCACTTTCTCATAGTTTTCGCCTCCCAAATGCTCTTAACTTGCCCCTCTCCTATCCTTCCTAGATGTAAAACCTAATAATTTTTCTTCTCTTCCATTATTTCTTTTGTGTTGATTCAATTCCTGTCTCATTTCTTATATATCTCCTATTATCTTTTCCTCTTGGTTATACTATTTTTAGTGGTGTTTCGTCTTTTGCTGCTTGAATTGTTTTTTCTTGTCCGTCTGTAAAAATAAGTCTCACTTCCATGTAGAAGTACTGGTTGGTAGATTGTCTGTGTATATTGTTGTCTTCGTTTTCCTTGATATTTTTTGTGCTTGATACATGTCCTGGTGTATAGCATAGTATGTCCTTTTCGCTGTCTTTAGCCTGTCATTTATTTCCTCTTCCATGTTTCCTTTGTTGTGGAGTATTGCTCTAAGATATCTTAATTCGTTCAATTTTTTATCCATATATTTCTATGTCTAATTTAATATCTCCATTGGTTAGCGCCCCACATTTTGTTTTTCTGTATTTAAATGCAGTTCTTGTGTACCTAAGATATCTTTCCATATTTTAATGCTCTAATGTTTCTCCCAATAAGTAAATATTACTACCTGTGTTGTGTATAATTATCACCAATTTTATCTTTTATCTTTAGTCCATAAGATTTTCAAAATGAAAATATTTTTGGGTAATGAGATTACTTTGTCAACATTTTTCCAGTCCAATCCAAGTCAATCCGATCCTGAAAATTGCTAAAACCGTTAAAAAGCCTTGAACTCTAACCTGACCATTTTCTTCTCAAATATTTATTACCTAGCGAGTCATCCAAAATCCAACTCAACGCAAACCTAACCTAATCTAATCTTCTTTTAATGAATTTAGGATGAAGAAAAAACATTTTATATTTTCATCGAAATTGTCGACAACTAAATTATGAAGAGTTGGAGTTTCGTTAAGACTTACCCAACCCAACCAAAACCAGAACTTCTTGCAATGAAATTTGAATAAAAAAAGGGTTTTACATAGCCATCGAAATTGGTGAAAACCAAATAAATAATGGCGTTCCGACAATGTTTGCCATTTTATTTTATTTCGTTTTGACTCCGTCATTATATGTTATCATAATTTTCGTATCTGGCATCAATTTTTGTGTATTTTGGATCATTGTTTTACGATTTACATAATTTTTAGAGATCTTGAGGTATTTTTGTATTGGAAAATTTTGAAAATTTCCCCCGATTTTGACGTTCGACATTTTTTTGGGAATTTTTCAATTTGGACGTTTTTAAATTGCAGTTTAAAAATTTCAGCGTATTCGACAGTTTTTGCCACGTTTGCAATGTTCGAGACTTTTAAATTTCAGGCTGTTTAAAAATTTTGGACGCTTTGGAATAATTTTTATCGGGTTTTAACTATTTCGCAGTTTAAATAGTTTTGACAACGGCCACCTTTTTTTAACGTCGTCGACATTTTTTACCATTCTTTCAATGTTCGATATTTTCAAATTTAAGGCAGGTACAAAGTATTGGACATTTTAAAATTTTTCAATCGGGTTTGACAAAACGATCAACAAAACCCAACTCCATCATTGTTACAAATAATTACATTCCCAAAAATTGTTGTAAATAAAATATGCAATTGTGTACGTAATAATTTACGGCATTTCTTCAGAAAAGTCTAAATGAACAATTAGTACGTCAAGACACTACGACGTAACTCTTATAATTACGTATCTCAATAGGAACATCGAGGTCACCACATACTCGAGTTCATTCGACACTGATCGATTGGTTTGAATTGAGTTGGGTTGGGGTGAGCTGGCGAATATCCTAAGGCGACAGTAATTTCAGTTATTTCAAAAACGAGCAATTTTAGACAGCAACAGTTGTCTCCTGTATTTTTTTGTAATGAAATAATCTAATTTCGTACGCAACGAAAATTTCTATTTGGTTTTAGGGCAAATGATAAATCGTCAGTTCAGAGAACGAATTTTAAAAACGCCCAATAAGAATTATAAATCGAAAAACAAAAATTAACGTCCAACTTCTTGCATAAATGAAAAATCGATGTTTTATGTAAAAACGTGGGTTTTGTTGGGTTGGGTTGGGTTGGGTTGGGTTGGGTTGGGTTGGGTTAGGTTAGCTAGTAGTAGGTATAATTTGTAAGTTTTTAATGAGCTGGTTAACTTGAGAAAATCTCAAGCAACTATAACTATAATTTTTAGCGAATTTTACTACCTTTTATGGCAACTTTCCTTACCATAAAGTAAAAGTTTCAAATGATTTTAATATGACATAGAGACCATTTTGTAATATATAGGTCTGGGTTTCGAAAAAACACATAAAATAAATTGTGATTATAATAGTGAACACATGTGTAACATAGGAGGATTTGTGAAATACCATAAAAAATACAATGGATGGGTAATTTATAGTACGAGAGCAATGTAATCTGCAGCACGATCTTGAAATTAAAACAGCAGTTTACTTTTAAATTTATGGAAATCTTTTGTAGACGAAATGAAATATGACAATTAAAAATTCAGAGATTTGAAACCAGAATGAAGCACAATAGTCCAAAAGTACGAATGTGCGTAGAAGAATTCAACGGCAATATGGTTGGCCGTAAATCTAAGTTTGAAATTAAATTGTGGGAGTCAATGTATTAGAACAATTTAGTCATAACGAGCATTTTTACACCAAGTGCTCATGACAAGAAGCAAAATTAACGACATTTTCAATTAACGAAATGAATCGATTTGCTGTCGATTCGATTAACGAAAAAGCGTAAAAGTATTGCAATGTAAACGAAGTAATTTCATTTAGAAATGAACATAAAAATCCTACAAATCACATAATGAAGTAAACAAATTAATAAAGTAGACAAAATGCCGCCTTGTATTTTGTAATCACAGTTGGAATTTTATGTTTGTCATCGAAAAAGCATAGGACTGAACTATAAAGGTCAATAAAGTTATGTCCTTGATTGTTAACTTTGATTGCAAGCTCATTTTTGTGATATTTAGTTTTCAACGGACGCTCAGCTTAACGCCAATTAAATCGCGTAAACTTTATGAAAACCCAACCGTCATCAACGTCGACCTCACAACCAACCCGTGGCGAGCGCAACCGGCAATAAATCAACAAGCCAGCCGAGCTGAGGCTGAGTGTTAAACGACGGAAGGAGAAAAATCGCGAAACATCGCGTCGCCTTAATAAGTGCCAACTGAAAACAATTTCCTTATTAAAAATCCAAATAAGGCATCGAGGCGTTCTCGGTGGAAACGCTAGGAACGCGGCGAGCGGAGCGCACCGAGCCGGGCGAAAGGTCACGTGAGTCCGGAAGCCATGATGTCCTCCCGCACGAGCGGCGTGCACTTTCACCTCTCCTCGCATCCTGACGGTCTCTCGTATACCTGTCACCGGAGCACCGTAACCCTAACTCATCGGGCGCGATTTTTCGTCCGGCGAAAGTGTAGACACAGGGAGCCGCGGACGTGGGAGTCGGGAGGAACGAAATCGCCTCGTTGCCGATTCACTTCCTCGTCTTAATGGCGCGGAGAATTCCGCGAATAATTTGAATAATTACCCATCATGTTCTATTCGGACCGGCGAGCGCGGCGTTTAATATATTTGAGACACGTAACCGTGTAAGTATGCGCCGGTGCATGTATGAACATCGGAGAGAAATCCCGACATGCTTTTACCAGACTTTACTATATCGCTGCACGTTGAACACGTGTCGACGTCCTTATCTACGCTGATATTACACACCTGGTGCTTCCCGACGTATATTTTGTGTAAATCGAGCTGTTATTATTTATGGACGTCGTTAAAATTTAATTATTTCGTTAACGATGCACTAATAATTCCAGTAAATTGCAATATGTGACAAACGAACGCACGGCGATTATATTAATTACGTAACAGTCTATATCAAGTGACTCTTTTATAACAATGAAGTGTTTTATTTCTGTGTAATTGGCTTCGAATTATTAAATTTTTGCAGTTTATTTACATTTCTTGTCTGTAAAATAAAATATTTAATTTAAACACCGGTTAAAATATTAAATAATTAATCTCAACTCTTTTCAATTTTTATTTGCTACGCCTGTTTTTCACAATGAAGCGACGTAAAAATTAAATTCAACTAAAATATGACAGATAAATGTAACAGAAAGATTACAATAAAACGTAAGTGACGCAATAATTATTATGTGGACTCGATTGTCCACAAAAATCCTGTTGTGATATATTTCTTTGCCTTATTAGATATAACTCCTTACTAGATTTTTAACCAATTAACAAAGCTTGCGTCGCTGAATTGATCGACGACGCAACGTTCTTATCTACAAACGAAACCAATAGAATAGAAGGATAATTAGCCACGCCACGAAGTTGGAAGAATTCGACCTCAATATGGTTGGCCGTGAATTTCAGATCGAAACTATGTTGTGGAAGTGCAAATGAGAGGCTACGTTGACTAGAAAAATCGAGTACACTTTGAAGAATAGAGCCAAATTTGTTCGAACTTTCTCCGATTTTCCCTCATTAGACTCCTTTACTAAATATTACATTGAAAATGAGTAATACACCAGGATAAGGTCACAAGATTAGAGTAAAACAATAAGTACCAGTTGGTATGTATTAGATAAAAATACAAATGTTGAAGCAAGGTGCGATACTTGAATTTTTTTTTATAGCCACCTCGTACTCGTTATTTGTGCTGATTACGGCAATGTGTAAAATTTTGATATTATCGCCCTTGTTTATTAAATATTCGGGTATAACCCCAACCTTCAATAAAAGCAAGTAACCGCAAGTATTCGGATTCTATAGACGAAATAATATTAAAAGAATTTTATATTCAAGAGGCCCCAACCCAACGTACAGATTTTAATGCTCTTGGTTGGTTGTTGCACGCGTAATACTTGCATAGCAAGGCGCTGTTACCAAATGTCGATTGTCTATTGTATCAACTACAATGGAACCGTCACATATGATTGTTGAGTACACTCAACTATCTGGTTTTATAGACATAATTCGGCTTCTCAGATACATAAAATGTACATGCTCTTTGATTCAAGTCTCTTGTCTTGGATTGGCTTTGGTTGGCTCGACAAGTTAATTGTTTCGTTTGACTAAATTAAAAAAAATCTCCAGTGGTCCGCACTGTACTTTCTTATACTTAGTTATACTAAATTTTTCGAAAAAACTTTTCAAATAAAAGTTGTTTAGAATATCAATATCTTTAACTTTTGTATATATTGAATATTTTTTTTTTTTCGATTCTCGTGCCGTTTTCAAGATACTGAAAAAGGCGATGAGAGTAAACCATCACTTCCGGTTGAGATATTGCCTTCAGAATAGGACGATTTCCTCCTTGCTATGTACTAATGTTAAGTTTAAATTTGTATAGCTCTAGCTTTAGCCGTTTGGACGGTAGAGCACGCACACACAGACAGACCCACAGTGGGCACACTGGCAGACACACACACAGATGTCATTCCAAAAATAGTCACAACGGATTCAGGGGACCCCAAAACATGTATAACCGTTAAAATCTCGAGTTCGAAAATTTTCATGATTCCCCTACTTACTTATACATAAATTATAAGAAAGTGAAAACGGCGTCGTGAGTTACGGTTCGTGTTGTTTGCAAATATGCATAAAGTATTTTTTAAATCGAATTCTCTCTGACAACCACAATAGAGCTATCACAAATGATTGATAAGTGCATTTAATTGTCGATTTACGACATAAGCCTTTATGCTTCTGCAGTTCTTCATAATTTTTATAACTTTTCACAATGTTGTAACATTGATAAAATATTCGGCATGATCCAACGCACAGTTCCACATATGGAAAGTGAATGTAGAGATTAGAAGATTTAATTAAGGAATCAATGAGTCGGGTTGGGTTGGGTTTATAGCGATTTTCCATTTTTAGAAAATCGGCATAAACCATACCGATTGTCAACATTTAATAAAAAAATTAATAATAAAAGATAAAAGAACAGTTAGAATTACAAGTGCACTCATCTATCTCACATGACAACTCTATTGTACTCAAAGTGGCAGAGTGCAAACATTTAGCTAACTGTTTGAATCGTAAGAGCGATACAAGCAATTGAAAACGTCCAAGCATAGCAACGATAAATATGGCCATCGGAACGACTCTTCTGAAGTCAAGATGGATTTTACGGAAGAAATTCCTTTCATGTATACAAACACAATACGTCAGTAGATGCGGGACACCACTGCGTTCGACATCCGATGGAAACACACAACTCACCGCACGCATAAAAATACCACAATAATTCCAATCATAAATAATTTTCATAATTTAATGTGTGGTTTTATGGCCGACGACCGATAGGCATCTGATAGAGAAATTGATAGACACAATTTGCCGGCGCGTTATTTATACTATTACGGCCGCGCAAAAAAAAAACACGATTATAAACTGCAATAGGAATTCGATGCAAGAAATTGATTGTACCTTGAAATGGAACGACTGTTATTCATTGCGTCCGATAATACTGTAAAAATGCAAAGAAAGTGAACTCATTGTGTTAAATAATAATGCTCCGATAACTTATTATGCCCGATAGAAAGTAAATTTATTTGAATGGACGAAAAGAACTCTATCATTACGGACAGCCGGGCACGGCGTATCTCCGCCGTATCTCTTATCGGCTCTTTTCAGTTTCGCCGTCATTTCCCGGGTGAGCGTTTTTCGTGCCGCGTCGTTTTCCGCATATTGAGTTTATATGCTAACGAGCGTTTCCTTGTTTACGGTTTTGTTTTGAAAAGTTCGCGATTGTTTTTGCTTCGAGTTCTTGGCTCAGTTTTAGCATTACGACGTTCATTCGAAATCATCTCAGTTTCGTTTCATTAATTTAATCTAATTAATTTATTTTACTTCTGGTTTACGCCAGTGGCTTAACAATTTTTCTGCGTCTCTTGATATGTTAGCTTAATTGGATATAACTCAT
Organism: Geotrupes spiniger; assembly: GCA_959613385.1. Lineage (NCBI taxonomy): Eukaryota > Metazoa > Arthropoda > Insecta > Coleoptera > Geotrupidae > Geotrupes > Geotrupes spiniger. The sequence continues at coordinate 39,923,612 of OY390736.1, read as the reverse complement.
TAACCTGTCATATGCTTGTAATCCACTACCTCAACGTTACTGCGTTGTGTCACATTGTCACCGACATTCTCCTCGATTATCGGGTGGTGTTGATGCGTTTGTTTGGTTCATTCTATTTAATTAATTAATTTTACTCATTTGCACCAATGGAGCAGATTTAGTTTATTGGGTTAGACTAGAATTTGCGCCCACTCGACCCGAGTCAATATCTGACGAACGTCTTAACCTAAATATTTTTGTGTGTCTGTTGTTGTGTTAATTTGAATAAAAGTCGTTGACGATGATACTGCCATGCAGGACTAGGATTAATTATGTCGATACATTAAATTCTGCGTATATGTTATTTATGTGGCGTTATTGCAAATTTTTGTTAAGGTAACTGCGACTATTAGTTATTTATTGTATTTTTTTTAATGTCATCATAAAAAATAAACTTACCACAGTCGCACATTCCTGCCTTTCAACGACCTCTTCCTCGCCCGCACGTTCTTCAACGGCGCACTCTTCGTCCACGGCGTCTACGCTCCCTTCAACCGCTTCTTGCACGTCCGGCAAGAGAGGAGAGGAATTCTGCTCGCGCAGCGAACCCGGCAACGTCTGCAGGCTTTCCGAACTTTCCGCCTTGATGAAGGCCCCGCTCTCGTCGCGATCATTGCGCCTCTGAACCTCGACGACCGTCGCGATCCGCGACCTGTCGTCGATGTCCTCATCGATCGACTTGCAGCGCTCGAAGTGGTCGTCGCTTATCTCGCTCGTTTCGCTCTCGAGCACCTGCCGCTCGACGTACCACGACGACGTCGAGTACTCGACCGACGTCGACGATATCTCGGCAGACGACGACCGGCTGCCCAGGGCGTTTTTGCACTTGCGGAGGTAGTTTTTGACGCGTTTCGCTTTGCTTTGCCGGACGTCGGCGTTTCGAGCGACGTCCGGCGAACTTTCCTTCGACCGGTCGGGCGTTTCGTCGGTTGGTTTCCAGGATTCTTCGTCGTAGGAGGCGCAATGGCGACCTGTCGGTGTCACCTGGAACAAGAAAAAATGCATCAGACGTGAATCAAATCTAAGTTGATTGTGTAAAAAATCAACGGTGATACCCGCGTTTATTTAAACGGAGCTGTGTTGCTTCAGTAAATAGTCTTACTCAGTGCCACCTATCGGTGATTAATTCACTGTTATCATCAGTGAATTAATAAAATCATCTATATTTAATAATTAAGAAAATCTTTAAATAAATATTTACTCGTTTTTCTCACAAACGAAAAATGTAATTAAATCCAGAAATCTTATTTAATTTAAAAGTTAAGAACGCACCAGACGTCCATGTTTTGCACACATTATAATGAATAGCTTCGTCTCCGAGAAAGTAATAATTTTGCCCATAAACAGCGAGCGATTATCCTTAAGCACAGCCTTCCCGGGACATAACTACTGTTTGATTTTTCCACCGGCATAAATCTTGCCTGTCGCAAATAAACTAATACCGCGGACAAAGAGAGAAACAAGCCGCGCCGTAATTATAATATATATTCAGTAAGTATACACGTGAAATAATTTCTGCACTACTAGTACACTTTCATGGCATCGACGTCGTCGCCGAGTTTGCGGTCTCGTTTTCCCATTGGCCGGACTCGGATTTAGCGTTTTATTGCCGGACGAAACTGCGCGATGAAATTTATTTGTCATGCGTTATTTAATTATCGGTGTCGGGTTTAACGGGAATCGTCGGTTTCGTCGAATGCAAATAAATAAATAAATCAACGGTAATTATACGCTTTGGGAGCTCGTGAAGTTGCGCGCGATTGGACGATTGAAAAAGATGCGTGAAATTACAAGGAATAGGAGGAGATGTAGTCACTTTTTAATGGCGCAAGGTCGTCATTAAAATTCATTTCGGATTATTCTTTTTGTTATGTTGATCTTAAAATAATACTTAAAATAATTGTTAATGCAAACTGCTTTTTATAAACTCATTATCAATTTTAAAGTTAAATTGCATTGTGACATTTAATAAATTTTAAACGCAACGATTTATTTAAGTTATTAAGAAATTAAAATTATATTAAACATAAAAAATCTGCTCTCACTGAACTTTCTTATAGTTAGATAAATTTGATAAATTTGACAATGACGAATACATTTTTTGAAAAGCTTTTCCAATAAAAATTAAAGGCGTAAAGGCAAGTCGAATGGAAAAAATGAATATTGATATATATTTTTAATTCGTAATATGTGCAAAAAAATTTAAAAATGGGAAGAAAATTATAAAAATTCTTAAAATCATCGTTAAAGGTGTTTCAAATATCGCATAAATTGGCGAAAATTACAGGAAGAGCGTTAAACATCTGAAAAATAATTAAAACTTGCAAAAATTCTTGAAAATCCCAAAATATTGCAAACATTTTTAAAATGTTGCAGATAAATCAATTTTAAGCAATGTGTTGCTTAAAAAAACGTTACAATTGCAACAACAATGGCTAAAAATCAATGGTATTTTTTTGATATTTGAATTAGGGAAAATCATGAAAATCATGAAATTTTAATGAAATTGTAAAAATTACAATAATGGCTAAAGATTGTTAACAATTGTACAAATTGTAAAAAATCTAAAGATTTCATAGAAAGTCGAATAGGGCAAAAGTTTGTGAAAAATAGTTAAAAATGGTTAAAAGTCAAAATAATTATAAAAAATAATTAAAAGTGGCAACAAAATAATTTAAAATCTTTCAATTTTGTAAAAATTCAAACCAACGATGAAGTTGTACAAAATCGGAAAAATTGATTATCGTTAAGGTCTGTTAACGAATAACTTGAGGAAAATCAAAACAAACATCGTTTAAAATCCTAAAAATAACTGAAAAACGTTAATCCTTAAAAAAAATAAATATTGCAAAAATGAAAAAATTTGTCAGAAATCATAAAAATAGTTAAACCCACAAATATTATAAAAAAATATAAGTGGTAATAGTTTAAGATCATAAAATTTTGTAAAAATCGAAGCAATCGATGAAGTTGTAAAGACCACCCACATTAAAAATCTTCAAAAATTGCAAAAATATTTAAAACATGAAAAACTGTTACCGGACATATATTTGCAAAAATAACAAAAATCGAGAAAACTATTCTCACAATATAATATTTCGTAAAAAATATTACAAATTGTGAGAACTTTGTCAAAACTAAAAGATTTCATAACAAAATTTTATAAATGACTCATAAATTGCCTAAAATGATAAAAAATTATTTAAGGGGGCAATAATTATATAAAAATGTCATTAAATTTTATAAAAAATGATGAAAGATATAAAAAAACTATGTGTATACGTTGTATGTATAAAAATCCAAAAAATTATTGAAAAATAATAAAAACGTAAACACTGTTGAAATAGTAAAAAGTAAAAAAAAATGAAGAAAAAATAATCACACCAACTGGAAAGTTTTATAATACGTAACATTTGGTAAACAATTGCAAATGTGGTTGATTGGCAGGACGAGGGTTAAGTCGCACCACCTCCGCAACCCGGCAGAATACAAATCCCCTTTCAACGAAAAATGTAGTTCAACTACCTGAGGCCGGACCAAGTACCGATAGGATTTCGGTGACGTATTTCTTACCTTGCATGTAACTTGTTTATGGTACATACGGTATGATTTGTTAAATTAAGTCGGGCTCATTTTTTTATTAACGTTTTTACATTTTTACATAATTCCTGACTTAGTTCAATGAATTTGTAATCAATATATTACTTATTTCAAATAAGACATTGAACAAAAATTGTTAACAATCGTACAAGTTATAAAAAAAACTCATAACAAATCTCTTTATTTAAATAAGCCATACAAATTTCTTAAAAATAAGATTTCATAAAAAGTCACAAATGATAAAAATTGTTAAAAGTGACAAACATTATAAAAAACTAATTAAAAGTAACAAAAATAACAAAATATGTAACGTAACAAAATAGTTTAAAATCATTATATTTTGTCAAAATCGAAACAATTGATGAACAATATTGCAAAAATGTTTAAAAAATATAGAAATATTTAAAAATCGTTAAAAGAGCAAAAGTAGACATACATGTGTAAAAAAATTATAAAAGTTCCAAACTTTTTTAAAAAATTTGAAAATTATTTCTACGTTGGAAAAATTACCAAAATTATTTTATATATAATTTCAATATTATTATTTCTTATAAACCTAGAGTTTACAAATAGTTTTAGTTCTCCAAGGTTTGTTCTTTTTGGGTTAAGTGAAATTGTTGTTAGCATTTTCTTTAAATATTCTATCAAATATGATACGGGAGATTGATTTGATTTTTGAAGAAAATTTTGTCAAATCTCACGTACAAGAGATGCTGGTCGGGTTTATTTTATAGCCCCTTTTATGGATTTTTCTTAATCATTATTGAAAACGTAAGAGTTCCAGGTAATGCACCCAACGCTTATCAATCTTAATTAACATAAAACGACGCGCGTCTCCGATCACGCCGTCCACGCGGGAGTCCAGTCCAAAACCCCAAACAATGGCAGCGCCCGAGCCATAACAACAACATAAACTGCCCGTCGTAAAAATGATAGAAAGCACTCAATCATTCTAGCTAATGGCAATAAATCGGCGTGTGTGCAAGCTCCGGCGGATTTTTCCACTTTCGCGATCCGACGCGTTTTGTTTTCCTGTCGGGTGTTGCGTAAACCGCGGCGAAAGTGTCGGTCAGCGCTTAAACGGCGTTTTTTCGCGTAGCTTCACGATCGTTACGTTTTTCGACGTCAGATCGAAACGATTGCGTCCGCCGATGGAATTCGCGGCGGCGGAATGCGCGCCGATGAATAAGCGACGCGGAAGTTTAATCGGATCGCGTTCGTAAGTCCTGACGGCGGTTTCGTCGTGGGGATTATCGGCGATTGTTGCGCGGACGTGTCTGTGTGAGAACCGCCGACGCGGGTTAGCAAATAGGCGATACGTCGATCAATCGGCGGAGTGTGAGAAAATAATTCGAAATGTTGACTCTGGACAGGTTTGGATTTTCTCTAATACGTCGAATAATAATAATTGATGTTTTCTTCGGGATTTTTTTTTAAATCCAAGAAACACTTCCAAGTCCCAGAAACACTTCTTCGTTTTTAAACAAAAAAACAAAATTCTACGTCGAAAATAAAACTCGGAGCAAATCTCAATAACACTAGAAATAAAAAATAAAATTCGAAATTAAAATTATATCGATCGTAATCAGAACGAGGATGACAATCGAAGCGAATATTACATAAGTGGAAAGAGTGAAAAATTTAAACCAAAATCCAAAGCGAAAATCAAAGTCGCAAGAAAGGTAACTCAAAGTAAATCAACTAAAATATATGGACGAAGGGAGAACCCAGAAGTAGTAGTCAGGATCAAAATGGTAATCAGATCCAATCAGAGAGAATTAAAAATTTCAAGTCGCTGCTAAAGTCTAATGAAACGACGATAATCAATACTGCATCTTAATTATATTTAAATTATAATCATAATTGGATTGGGTTGGGTTGGGTTGGGTTGGGTTGGGTTGGGTTGGGTTGGGTTGGAAATTAATGAGAACAAATGATAAAGAATCAACAGAAAGCAATGAAAAGAGAACTCGGTTCCCAAATCTAATCTAAGTCCATATATTTATTTTTCTATACACGTGACAATCAGAAATGGGTTGAGTAACAAATTATAACTTTTTGATATAAATCCAAAAAGCCAATTATTCCATCTGTAGTTTCTTTCCATGTTGTTCCAGAACTCCTCCCAGCTATTCGTTTCGCCCCATTTACTCCAGTTGTTGCCTAATTACGATTTGAATGCACTCCTCTATGTGTGGCCGCTTCCTTCTTGCTTCGTTCCTTTTGTTTTGTTCCCGTGAATTTGATTTTCTCCCGCTTTAGTCTACTTCGTCGTTTCCCACATATTCACTCCCCTGTTTTTATGCACATTCGCCTTTATATTTGCCACCGTCTTTGTATTCACCAATTGCTTTACTTTGCTTCACTTTGCTTTTGTAAATCCACCAATTTCGTGGTGTGGTTCATAATAGTATTTTGTGTACCAAGGCCAAAAAGTACTGTTTTTTCGTCCGAGTTTTCTTTACGACCGAGGCGTAGCCGAGGTCGGAAAGCAAACGAGGACGAAAAAACACTTTTTGGCCGTGGTGCACACAAAATTTTTTAGGCGACACTCATATAATTTTCAAATTTGTTGCAACATTTACTTACAATTTATTGACATAGTCATTTATGACAACTGAACAATTGTACATATTTGTGACACCTTCAGACATGTTTAAGTTTTCTTTGTCTACATTCGAAGTTATTTCGGCTTTATAAACAATAATTACCCAATAATCAGTTAAAAAGTCTATCACCAACGCGTATTTACTAATGTAAACAAGATGTACAGTTTGACACTGACGGCAATGTGGTTATTTTTATACAATTTAGGTAACTGTCGGCAGATGGCGCCACCCTATTGCGGACGAAAAATGAAAGCGGACGAAAAACGATTACTTTTCGTCCGCGTTTGACGACTGAAATTTCAATTTTTCGTGTCGGTCGCCTAAAAAATAAATTACAAACACTTCAGCGACAATTTCGTGAATTAACTAAATTTGACCAATTCGTCGAACGTTATCAAAAAAAAATCGATCGCAGCTTCAAAAAAGGTATTAGTAAAAAATAAAACCGTAGTCGCTGTATCAAAATTAGTTAAATTAATGGAATCAAAACGTTCCATATAAATTTATTCTCTAAACTAGTTAATTTTAATTGTTTTCTGGAGTCCGTGTCGTTAGTCTGAGATGTGGATGCATCATGTTTACTAAATAGGATGATTGATTTCTGACTCTTGTTGTATCAGAATATTGCTAAAGTTGATTGGTCTGTCATTGTAGATTGCTATGATGACGTGATTAATTAAGAGCCATTAAGAGCGATTATCATTCTCGCTAGAAAAACGACCATTCTCAGGACACTTGGAAGTCCCATTTTCTTTGTTTTTCTTTTTTTTGTTCGTCTTCTCCTTTTCTTTTCCTCTCCTTATTCCACCTCTTTTCCTTTGCTCTGCTGATCTTATTCTTTATTTCTCATTTTGTTCTTCGCTCAAATAAATAAACTAATGAATGAAATTAACTAACTTTTCAATTATCTGTTATGTTGTCCATCCAATATGTTCACGTTCTCGTCGCAGAGGTATAAGTTCATATAATTTCAATTTAGGTAATTCAAATAAAATTTCATTATGATGACGATTATTCTTTGTTAAAAGATGAAGTATGCCCAGTGAGCATCGTTGTACCAGGTGAGTAAATAACTAAAGGAACTGCTTGCAAAAGTTCCGTGAATTAATATTTTGATCAAAATATCAGGCCAATTCCAATTGGTGATCAAAACTGTTAACGCTCGATTGCATCATTACGCCTTCGGCATCTTCCACGAAAGTTGCAAAAACGCGCAGAATTAACGTGCGCTCTCGCATCAATTAACCGATCTCGAAGCCGAGACATAAACTTGTTCGAACACGTACTTAGCATGAACGTTAGTGCGCGAATGGGTGTCGTAAATTAAGAATCCATTGATTTCGCCCGATAGGAGTTATGCATTGGCGGATACGCGTTACATGCGCCCAAGTAGTAGCAGGCATGCAAATGTCATTAGCGAGAATGCTTGTCTACCCGGTAATAATATTGTAAGCGGAGCCGAGCCGTTCTATCCGCGGCTCCGCGCAGCCATCCTCTAATTTGTTGTAGGTGTTGGATGCACATGCACACGTACACACACGATCCCACTCGAGCGTCAGTGGCTGAGCAATTTAAGAATGCCGGGATGCAAATTGACCGGGACGTATTTATTGCCATTGTCGACAGATAAATCCGACGGCTCAGACGAGCGGAATCGCTCGTGTCGCCGATAAATTTCGCCGACGTATCGCGGTGATGGTGTTCAATAAATCGCTGGGGAAGTCCTTTAGTATGGGCCACGTTGGATGTTAGGTGTGTTCCACCTAAAGTTTGTCAAAACCGCATTTAATAATGTAGCAAATTTTTTTCTTACAGTATTACATTGTTCACATTGTTGTTTAAGTACTTGTTATTCTTAATATCACATGTTTGCCTCTCTTGCAGTAATTACAATTGATATACCGGGTGCCTTCCGTACCACAGCGTCGGCTTCTTCGAATTATTGGTGTACACGTAAACGTAATTAACGTCTATTAGGGTAATTTATGTTGGAAAATCTTGTCATATGCACTTGCAAGTCGGGGTCCAGGTGCCCAGAAGTTTCTTCGTAAGTTGCTTTAGCTATCTTAAAAGAATTTCAATTAGCAGTGCACTCAATTATTGCTTAGAATTGTGTCAAGTACTCCAGTGTCTCGTTGTAAACGCTGAATATACATAAGCATTTATATCATTTTGTAATTATGTGCTTTCCCAAAACATTGTGCAATTCGTGTTTCGTGTCTCATCTAACTAGACCCATCAACAGCGGCGATACAGTCGAGCGAGCCCAACCGCTCATCGATATTCGTCCATAAACCGTGCCTTCGCCCTTTATGGGCAGCTCGGCGAGAGACCTACATTAGAAAATGGCGTATGAATGCGCGCCGAACACGACGGCACGACGAAACAAATGTGCGAACACAAAAGTTGGCCGCGGCAGTTGAAATAATTCAGTTTGGCGCGTTTGCATTGTACGGCTTGTTTATATTATGACCGGGGCGACGTAGGCGGTAGCATAACGTGTAATTCCAGCTAATAAACGGACGTATAAAGCGGCGCAAATTATGGGCACGTCGGATAACGAAGTGCGCCTTAAACTAGGTTAGCTTAAATCTATAAATTTTAACGGTGCGAGTCGCGGCAGTGGCCATTACAGCGAAGCCACTTATTTATGCCGGCTTTAAGTGTCAGCGTTTGTTTGGTAAAAACGGCCGGTAATGTGTTCATTGGGAAACACCGAGTTGGGGGCTTGAATTTCATCGAACGCACGGAACGAAATCGAAAACTGTGCACTGGTATCAAGCAGTACTCAAAAATAAACTTTTCGACATAATTTTCTTATTGGTCGTATATATTATAATGCAGTCATAAGTGCCTATGCAAATTTGTCTTCCCAAAATTTAGTGGTTGTATTTCTTCACGTAACATATTTTATTTGGCTCCAAAGAACGGTGGAGTTTGGATGTGCACAGACTATTTCATAAAGTCATATAAATTACTATTAACAGCTGGAGTTCCACAGGGATCCACTCTAGGTCATGTTTTTTCATTTTTATGCACGATCTTGTGGTAAAGAAAATCCTTAAATTGAAAAATAAGGATAACAGCCAAAGGAGAAGTAGAAAATATAGACTTTAAGATATTCGACAATACGAGTTTAATACAAAGGATAAATTTTATTTATAATACATACAGAGTGTTAAAGATATAAGAAAATCTATAAACGAGGATAATACAAGCAGTAAGAGAACTGCTTATTACATCGAAAAGAAGGGAGAGTTGGATAAGTTTGAGACTATCACAGTAGAGAAACTGGAAACAATTGTTAGGGGGTTACCTAAAAAGAAGGGTACGCTGCTTGGGGTAACAGGTAAAAAATTCTGTGATATAATAAATAAGTCACTCCCGAAATAGTGGAAAATATCCACGATTATCCCTATACCAAAAATAGAGAAACCGAAGAAGGAAAGCGACTACAGGCCTATTAATATGACGGAATTCTGATTACCGCAAGGAACGGTTTTAGGCCCGATGCTATTCATAATATATATATAAACGACCTGGTTAGAGCCTGTTCGAAGGTCTGCAGCATACAAATGTTTGCAGACGATACTCTATTTTATGTAGTAGGAGAGAGTAGTGCTGAGATAGAGGACAAACTGAATATGGCAGTGAGAGTAGTGGAAGAATGGATGAACAAGAACAATTTGCAATTCATTCCAAACAGCAGTTCACTGTAGGCAGCGGTTTATTGGTGTATTGGTTAGATGGAGTGTATTCATTAGAAATGAATGAAATCTGAAATGGAAATGGAGTACGATGCAGTGATGAAATTCTTAAAGAATTAAAGAGAAATTCATTCGAGGGTAGTCAATGTGTTCAACGTGTCATAAAAGTGACTGGTGAATAGTACCCTAATCGTCAAACGAAACTGGGTGCAAAAATTTGTGAAAACAGACCGGATCTGCAGAATAAAAAGATCATTTTTATCAGGACAATGCACCTGCCCACAACAGTGTCTTGGCGATGAGAAAATTCAGGGATTTGCACTATGAAGTTCTGGAGCATCCACCCCATTCCTCAGATCAGACTCCCTCAGACTTTCATCTCTACCTAAAACGCAAAAAATTCATCGCTGGTCAACATTTTTCGTCCAATCTACACTATAGGGACAGGATAATGGCACTGGAACAACTTTGGATGGACGTTGAAGAATAAAACTTTCTTGAAATTATAAATTGTTGTTTTTGTCAGGTCGACAACTTTTCAGACCACGATATGCACGATAGATTAATCATAAACAAAGGTGAAGATCTCAAAATAAGTATAATTTACTTGTTGACCACAGAAATGATCGGTTGGGGCCAACCCAACCCAACCCAACCAGAACAATCGATCGAAGACCTTTCACCCCTCCTCCTCATTTCGATGTGTCGACTGTGATTTAATAGCCATCTTGATAAGTGTCGTATCGTTGACAGCTGGGTTCTTCGTTTTTAAATATTCTATGGAATTTGTTACGTCAAATTATGTATTCTGTGGCCATTTAAAGTGGGTGTTGCAAATTGGATCAAAACTGCCGATGGGGCAAAGTTGGCGCCCTATTGGTGGTCAGCAATCTTTTAAAAACACTTGTTTATAAAATGTATTGCACTAAATGTCAGTATTTTCACAGTTATGGCAGGAGATGTTAAAAGGACCTTACATAATTTACTATAACCAAATCCGGAGTTCTGTTGTTTACATTAAATATATCGTTGCATTTTGTGGGCAGTCCAAGGAATTAAAGAATTTTGTACATCTCCCGAATTAAAAAAAATCTGCATGGTCAAACAACATTGAATTCGTTAATTCTCCATGAGATCCACCATGAAGAGCTCTTGTGTTCTGAATTGGTTCAGAAATACTTTTCAACATCCGTTTCCTATAATGTTATAAAATACTAGAGATTCTCTTTTAGAACATATAGAAGTTCATGAATGTCATTTTTTAATTTTCTTGAATGATGTGACTAAAAGGGAATTTGTAAGCGTCTGGGGATGTTCTCGAACTGTAACAGAGCCACCTAGGACACAGGGCTTCCTATAGATTGACTTGGACAGTCATAGAAGCGTTTACAATGTTCTAGATGTACATGGAACACCCCCAAATATATTTACAGCCCTGCGAAATGTTGGAAAATATTTTTGGAAGCAGCAAAACATTCGAAAGATCATTTTGGAAAGTGTAGAAATTTTCTAGAATATTATAGACGTGTGTGGAGCCCTCAGGAAACCTCTACGTCCCTGGGTGTTCTAAAACTGTTCGATGTTTGCGTAAGTTGTCACCTCGAACCTGAGATCGTAGACGCGAACGTTGTCCTCTTTCCACTCAAGCAGATTGACACGTCGACTTTCGCGCACAAGAAACCGCCCCGTGTTATTCGAAGCCCACCCAACGGAGTCTGCTTTCAATTCGACTTCGAGCGATGTAGGATTCGGTGAAGTATTTCTGGCCTTGATTGTGACATGATGTTATACTTTAGAGCGCAGACAGTATCGAGTCGTTTCAAGTTGATAAACGAGTGTTTTTCTGGGATATCGATATGCATTTATTAAATATTTTGCGCAAATTGTTCTATTGAAAATAAATTTCAGATGATGACAGTTGGTTCGCGCTATTGTTTTGTGGTTTGATTCATTATGGTTCTTTCATATTTGTTTCGTTAATTTGGTGTCATTGTCTAGATACTAATTACTAACAATGTTTGCCAGAAGATCGAATATTTGTAATGACTGTGAGTATCGATCACATACGTGCTCAAGGTAACATGTTGAGAACCGCCGCCGCCTTAAACTGCAACATAAGCACTAAATCACAATACAGCACAAATGATTGCAATTTATTATTTGCTGTTGATTTTCTACTTTTGCATCCAATCGTAACTAGCGGATTAATTGCGAGCGCCCCGATAAAAACTAACCTAGAAAATGCGCGAGAACACGAGTTTTGCATTGTGGAAATCTCGTCGAACTGAAATCGCGAGCCGCCGCCCATAAATAACATTAATTACCACATCAAGTTCATTGAAAATAAGCAATTAAACTTTTTAATTGCCTCTCTCGTACCGGGGCCGCGATAAATAATTCGATATTCACGTTATTTATCGCCCACAATTAATAATACATCGCGGGCGCGTTTCGTGTGCTGCACGCGAAAAACTCGCGAAAAATGCGCAAAACGGGGCGAAATGTGTAGCACACCTTCGCGAGTCGTGCCGCAATGGGTGGCAGAAGCGGACGTAATGGATCGTTTTCTTTATTACTTAATTTCGACGTTTCAATCGGTGAGTTATTTCCGCGGCGACGTCGTCACGACGTTCGAGTTTCGCTCGGACACGGCGTTTCGCTTGGCGTCGTTCGCTCGCCGTGCGCGCCAGCGCGAGCGAAAGGGACACAGGATGCGGATGGTGCGGGAGTTGCGAAAGGAGCGAGGATTGTTGCGATAACCGCACGCAGCGCCTTAGACGGTGCGCTCTGACAAGTTGAAGTATTAGCGGCCATTGTTCGGGTTTTAGGTTAATTCAGTAGTCCATTTTTCAGGTCGCTTCTAATGCGCGCCGTTTTAAAACCGTGAGACCCTTCGTCGTTCCGCGTCGTCGGAAAGAGATCGGGCGCCGCTCGGTTCGCTTTGATGCAACGTTTGTCAAGGACTCGTGATCTTTTTGTCCTGGAAACGGATTGTAATCAACAGATGTCCATACACAGTAATGCGGTTGTTAAATCATTACCAATCACCGGTGGCTTTGAATTAGACTGCAAAATGCAAACTGCTATTAAAATTATTTCGTTGCCCAACATTGTAATTTGCATTTTAATTATATCGCCATTTGATTCATATATGACAACTATTCATTTGCAATCTAAGAATTTTTATCGTTGTCGAATGATTGGTGGTCTGACAAGGGCAGGAATTTCAATAATTGTCAATTATGCTGACGCCAATCAATTATCAAATTATTTAGTTCGTTTATCCAAAAAATTAACTCCCTTACCACACTTACCTACCTACAAATTTTCTTAGCAAACTAAATACTTGTTTCAGCAACTATGTTGTCATTTTCAGTAGAATATAAAAAGATGTTGTTCCTATTGTGACCTATTTATCCGACAAAAAATATATCACTCAAGGCATCCCTCAGGGATCCATTTTATGGTCTCTACTATTTTTAATATATATAAATGATTTGTCAGGCAGTATTGCTGATTCGGTGCCAATCTTATATGTAGATGACACCACTGATAAGTCTTGGCAGGCGCGCGGATCATGTTGAGGACGCCGGTAAAGTACCACAAACAGTCGTTGGGAATGGTTTGCGCAAATATTATAGATCAGTGGTATCAAACTTTGATACCACTGGTCTATAACATTTGCGCACACTCTCTCTAGAAAATTTTTTAATGATTTGCTAAATCTACTAAAAATGTTAATATCTTGTGCTGACTTGATCGTGTAAAACATGGACGTGGATTACTATTGAGAATATGACGACCAAATAGTAAACTGGGAGCGGCACAGCTTTAGGTCAACGATCTGACTATAAAGGAAAGAACAGAAGAATAATTAAAATAAAAACATCGTTACTGATGAGAGGCAAGGGGTGGAATATAATAGACGATAGGGGCTGGGTTGGGAGGGAGCAAAAAGGAAACAACATTTATGCAAAGGAAATTAAAAAAAAAAAAGAAAGAAACAGGTATCGCGAAGAGGTAGATGTACAAAGGTTTAAATTTTCATTATTTGTGTTTGTTCTTTTTTCGTTTTTGTTCGTTTTTTTTTGCTGGTCTCTTCGATGTTTTCTTATGCACTTATCTTCAAATTCTCGCGCCTTTTAAGATCAAATTGTCAGTGATGCATTCGTACATTACACGATCCCATGGTCAATATGCACCAATCCACTGTCCAACCCATGTAATGCTAAGTGTTCGTTGATAAAGTCCAACCCAATAGTTAAAATAGAAAACTAACTCAACCCAGCCAATGGAACAGCGAAAGCAGTCGGGTTGGGGTGAGTAGTGTTATGTTGGGTTACAAGGTATTGCATGACGTGGGTTGGGCTCTGCATTATCTATATGGGTATAGATAATACAGGACTCTACCCAAGTAACACAACTCAGACAATATAATTAAGTCATTAAGTGATCAACCTAACCCAACAGCACCCAACCCAACCTGACTAGTTGAGGCTTACTTTGGTTAGGGCTGACGTGAGTTAGAGTTTAAGTGGGTAGGGCTTTATATTATACAACCTTTGCCAATCACACCAAACTCCACCCGACCCAACCCGATTACTATCGCCGTTCATCGGCACACATCTATGTACATATCTAGGTCCGTGGACTACAGTTTGTCATCGTGATTTTCCATCACGATGACATGTAGGGAAGTATAGCCGACGATAATATCGAGGGAGCTGGGTTCCCAGTTTAGATGACATTATCGTCAACGTTGTGTTTAGTGTGATACACTTGCTGTTTTCTTATGTTAAAGACATTGAAGTAGACGAAGTAAAAATGTCATTATTAAATGTAGTATGAGACTTCATTACTTGGTATTTGAGGTTGGGTTGGGTTGGGTTGGGTTGGGTTGGGTTCGATTGCGTTGGGTTGGGTTGGGTTCGATTGCGTTGGGTTAGGTTGGGGTAGGTTAGGGATTAGGCTTTTATTCAAACACACATATGTTAAAGTGATGTTCCATTGTAGTATCATATAATACTTTGTTCATTTTAGTTAATGACCTACGTAATAACGTAGACTTTAGTCTGTACTACTCGATCCAACTATACTGCCTTCGCTTGATCTTGACTAATCTTTGTTATCCGATACGCTTTGTTATGCCAACAAAATTCATTCGATGTTCGATGAACAGACAAGAGAAATAAGAAATACGTGAAATGCAACAAAAATTAAAACGTGGAAGGAAAATAGAAAAAAAATTAAAAATTTTGGTTAAAACTAAAAATGGAATAAACTAAATCGAAACAACTACGAAATATAAACAGAATAGTAATAGTCCAATTATTTGTTAGATTTTAGATATTTAGATTTTTTTAATCTTAACTTCTGTCGAAAGATTGTTTAGTATGGACCAAAAAAAAACAAATCTAAATCGATACAAGTTGTATATAACTAGCAAAATATTTCTTAAGGAATAATTTCTCATCGAGTCGAAATGTCATTATTTCCCTTTTATCCCACATTCGTGGAGTTTTTTCGAAACGATCAGTAGCGCCCCAAAAAAAACCAAAACCAAACCAGTTCCATCGATCTTAGCATAAGAAAAACGTTCTAATCTGATTTAGGCGACGCTGCAAATGCACTGGGGAACAAAACTACATTCATACTTATATAAGGCTCGTCGCCAGCCGCGAATAGAAAAGTTACAAAGTTACACTTTCGAGATGTATTATTACAATTCTCGCGAAGAGCTCTGTGGGAAATCAGACAAGCGAATTGTTCTCATCGACTTTTTATCGCTGTCAAATATGGCACAATTGTAAAGCGACGGTCGGGCGTGTCGCAGAATACAGATTTGGCGCTAATGATTGCGCTATATTCAGTCAGGTGATTTTAGTTAGAAAGTATCGGTATGAATTTTTCTCGTCGTCTCCTGCAGAGAATTTTTATTACGCGTCTGTGTATGTCGGTCGTTTCTGTCTCGCACCGAGGTATTCAGTCATATTCTTCACATAAAATATTCTGTTATATTTTAGACGCGTTGATGATCTAATTTTGATCTAATCATCCAATTGTTTTGTGTGCGTAGCGAGGACATTTCCACCCGATTCGATCAACTTTGTATCACTTTGTCTCCTAAAATTACGCAACGTTACCCAAACGTGCACATGGCGTGCGCAAAAAACGCGCCCGAAACGCGCCGGCGTATCGAAACGCCCGTGTATTATTAACCCACTTTAAATCACAAAGACGAGCGCGAGGCGAGGGACCGGGCGAAAAGCGAGCCGAAAAAAAAAGCACGACGACCGGCCAGGACCGATTATTGCTTGCGCGTAATTGTGCAGCCAGCGACCGCCGCGTTCCCGCGCGCTTAATAAGAGAAAGCCGAAATGAATTATTAAATGTAAATTAAAGAAGCTTAAATAGCGGCGCGTAACCTTTTATCCGAGGTGCACTTTACGCGCGGCATCTTAATGACGCCGGCGGCCGCGCGGTCTCGTCCCGTTTTCGATAAAAGCGCGCAATTCGTGGAAGGTCGGCGTCGAAACGCACGCTCCGCGGCGGAACCGCCGTCGCGAAATCGGCTTTAATTGCCGCTCGGACGCGGTATCTTAATTTGAATCGAATCCGGGATTGAATTAAATGCTATGGTTTTAATTTTCGTATTTTTTGTTGCAAGTCTTTAGGTGGTTGTTATTTTTATTACGCGTTTGATGTGTGTAATGTTCCTATTGTTGTTGTTATTAATGATCAGTTCCGTAATTTATTTGTTGAATTTTTTAATTGTTAGCTTACGTTATTTACACTGACTTATAGACAACGAGACAACTCCAATACTAAACATATATTTTTGGGCGAGATCAACGGAGCTTAAGGGGGGATCCTGCTTTAGAAGGCTCAAAAAAATTATTGCTCAAATCTATGCCTAATATATCTAAGAATATGCATAAAAAGTTATAGCGGCTAATTCGCAATATTTTCAAAGATACAGCACTAAACACAGTGAGGTGTCGAGAAAAAAATATACGAACGCATGAACGCTCGGACAAACGAACCGCGCCCCCCTTCCCGCAGACACATAAGACCGAACTATGTACTGAAAGAAGTTCAATCAGTCGTTCGAAACAATAATATTTTGAATTCGTAAGAGCTATAGTAGGATTATAACGAGATATTCCGTAAGTAATCGAAAATTAACATTTTTCCTGATCGTAAACTTTAGAGCGCGTTTTCTCGAGTTTTCGTTTTTACGATTTTTCTAAACTGGTGGGCGTGATTGCGAGAAAACTAGACAAGCAATCAAAACGAAACAAAACTTTTCTTAGCTTTAGTAGCATTCTCTTCGATTTGAACTAAAAACATTAATGAAAAAAAAATTCTAAACAACTTTTTTAGCAAGTTGAAATGATTTTCTCTTCCTGCAAAGAGCACATTTATTTTCAAACCTGAGAAAAATCTTGAATTTAAAAATTTTAGGTTTTTTTTTTTAGTTCACATAGAAGAAAATATATGAGAATTACAATTTTCTTTGGTTTTTTTTGTTTCAGACAAAAATTACGAGCTACATCTTTCCCACCGATTGTAGACTGCAATTGAAAGGTGTTGCACAAATGTGCATAAAAATCGGTTCCGTTTGAATATTTTTCTCTCGAAAAATTTTTTCTTTAATGCTTAAATATGTAATAAAATGCTCTAAAAAGTTCACTAGACTGGCTCATTTTTTTCTGTCCTAAAAAAATTCCCCCCAAAACGATATTGTAAGTCCTCCTAGAGCAGGATCCCCCCTTAATTATTTCTAAATAATGATTTTGTATCCATTTTCCAGCCATTACAAAATTAATAGTGATATAAATTATTAACTAATTATCTTTCGCAAGTCGATACAAAATTTCGCCAGAAAATGTGTCCCTAAATATCTCATTTAGTTATCAAAAAATCCTTTGAGTTATCTATTTGTTTATTAATGAATTATTTTGATTGACAAACTCAATAAAAAGTCATTTTTAGTAAGGAAATAATTTCATCGCATTTTCAATTTCCACTTAAAACCCAATTTGCACTAATTATCAAAAACATTCAAAGTAACAAAAAAAAAACCATTACACGTAAATTAGCAGCAACGATCTATTCCATTAATGGCTGTGTCTAAAAATACACTCAACATGAACGACATAAATCTCGATGATTCATTCTAAGCTTTTTCTTAGTAAAAAAAAAAAACACACGACCTTGACCGCGTACTTGCATCGTAGCGAAAATATTTATGTGGCGATGGGCGAAGCGACGAATCTATTAATAGAACGCATTACTTCCGTGCGATACACATTTATGAATGAAACCAACCTCGACGATTCCCAGAAAGTTTTTTGTGCCGAAAAAACGTCCTCGACCGGCCTTGCAATTGTAGTAAACGTTCAACGAGGGACGAACGCATCGACGACCGATCTATTAATAGAACCCGTTATTTTCGTGCGAATGAAACCAATGTCGACGATTCGGAGAAAAGTTTTTTGCGTTAAAGAAACGTCCTTGACCGGCCTTGCGAAACATTCAACGAGGTACGACCGATCTATTAATAGAACCCATTATTTTCGTGCGAACACGCAATTATGAATGAAATGGATCTCGACGATTCGGAGAATAGTTTTTTGTTTGTAAAAAAGGCGACCTTGACCGTCCACGCTTGTAGTAAACACACAACGAGGGATGCCTGGGTCTATTAATAGAATTTGTTCGCGTGAATATATATTCTTGGTATTGGGAACTTATGAATGGGATTTGCGGAGTACGATATATGATTACAATATATATATATATTTTTTGTTAATTTGTTGAACTTGTTTGCAATTATTTTAATCGACGCAAAAATTTGTTAACGACGTTATTGATCAATTTTAATTAAAAATCATTTGATTGAATATTCCAGGGGAATAAATTTGTTTTAATTGAATTAATGAATTATTAGATTCCGAGACGTCGCTCTTCCCGGACTAAATTTATTATTTTTTTTATTATGTTTAATGCTCACTTATGATTATTATTTATAGAATACGAATGACGCATTTTTTGAGAATTGTCAATTTAACTGAGGGCCAAATTTATCGATGTTGTTGTTTCGAATCACAATTTGAAATCTAGTTAGATTTTCATTGGATCAGATTCGATTGCGTCTCTAAATCTCTAAAAATATTCATTTTTAGCTCATCTTGATCCTGAAACACGAACCACGACACAGATGAATAAAAGAAACCAACTAAACTTATCGCATCATTTATGTTCAGTTCTTTCGCATACCAGGATCAACCATTTGGATAATTGTCGATTTAGCGTCAAATTTTTTTTATATTTTCACGACGTTGATTTGATTCGATTCACGATATTGATTTGACCCACAAGCCTAGAACAAAGGTATGTGTAATCGTCTCGTCCCGTCTCGTCTCAATTTCCCACACATGCGTTACTTTCTTTCTTCGCGAGACTCATCAAGCGAGGCTGTCGCTTCAAATTCAAGGTCGTGATCTGGCGTTAGTTGGTAGACGCGCAACACAACCTGCCGCGTAGATGCGACCAATCATTATCGAATTTATCTGTGAAATATCTTGATTGGACGGCGTTACGTAACGTTTTCTCTCGGCGCATTGTTCGCGGCGAGCGTGTGTGGGTTCGACTTTTGGTGGCACCGATCTCCGTTTGGCTTCGTTTAGATCACGTGGGAATAGTTATGGGTGAAAATAATATTTGGTTGTCTTTTATGTATGTGTTGAGAGAGCAAAAAATTGCAGTGAAAATTATTTAAAATTAGGTGTCGATTAAACTAAGTTAGTCTAGCGCATGTCTAGTGCAAAAAAATGAAAGAATCCGCGTTAGAGCAGAATATAACAAAACCTAAAAGGAACATCGACAATAGAATATTTTTTTTATTATTAATAACTAAATGGAAAAAACATGGTCAAGCCTCGGGTTCAAAAACAAGGGCAGAACAATTTTATAGAAAGCGAAGTAACGAAAATATCCAACAAACAAATAATAAGAAATTGTTTAAAGATTGAAGATTTTTATTCGCAATACGTCCGAGTTGGCCAATTTCCGGCTACAGTTTGTTTCAAAATATTGTGAAGTTAAGGGCCGTTTATGAGAGTCATTATTTGTTCTTCATAAAAATGCATTGTTTTATGGCTTGGCAGCAAGTAGTAGGAATAACAGCCAAAGGACAGACGAAATTCGTAACTTTTGTGGCTTGCGCACGAAATCAAATTAAAGTAACGAATGAAAAAATATTAAGCTCGATTGAAATAAATTTCATTAAAGTAACTTGATGCTGGCGATTTGATTGATTCTATCACATTTAAGATTTATATTATATTGGGTCAAATATTGTAGACTTAGATTAAAGGAGGTAAATGGCAACGAATCTTATGAAACATTTTACATAAATCAATCCATCGGTAAAACGTTGACTGAAGTCAAAATTGTTTCCCGCATTTTATTCCTGGTGGCATTCCTGTTATCAAAAAAATTGTTGAAAATATGATTTTGATTGACACAATATTTGTTCAACTCAACCCAACCCAGTTTTGTTTTTTCCATTAATTGTTATGGCCTCATTTCCGTTACCTTTTTTATTTGGTTTGAAATTAGTTGTTTGTCCGCATATTTTATAAATCAATCAATTGTTAATGATCAGTCGTTTAATACAGAAATAAAACAAATCCAAATCAGATTTGTTTTGTTTCTGTTTGCACTAAAATAAAAGTGCGAACAAAAATTGTTCAAATAACAAGGTCGAATACATTTTTTCATACCAACCCGGCGCAACCTAGTTATGTGCGAATTTTTCAATTTTTAGTTTCATTTGCAATCTGCCTTGGTTTGCTTTGCACCAAATTATGATTGTTTATTACATTTTAAGTAGATTTATTTTTATCATGTTTTCGTAACATGGTAAACTCCATTTTCTTCATTTTATTTTTTTCTTTTTAAATTTTATTCCACAGTTTTGTTTTTGTTTGCAACGCTTTTATTTTGCATCAAAATTTTTTAGTCTCTTAGGAATTTTTCATTATTCATGAACAATCATGTTCTTGGTACCATAACCAAACCCAACCCAACTAAAATTTAAAACCATTGCCTTTTTTGATTAATTTCGTTTTGAATATCGTTATATTCGATATTTAATTTCAGATCCGTTAGGGCTTAAATTTGGCGTTTATATACAATCTAATTTTCTTACTCTTGAACCGTTCGATCACGAGATTTTTCATTGCGAACAAAACAACCAAACCCAACCCAGTATAATTTTAATACAACATGAAAAATGTTTATTTTATTTTTATTTTTTAATCAAATCGAAGTTGGAAGGGCAAAACCAGTCAACATGCCAGCAACTGGTACATATCCGGTTCTAATTGAAGAAGGTTCTGTCAGCAGCTGTGAACCTTCTCCGAAACTACTGGATACATATCAAAAATTTGATGGAGTTGTAGGCGCTGGGGAAATCCAACTTCAAGAAGACTTAGCTGATGTGATGTTAGAATCGCCGGGTGTTAGAGAGGCTGATACCATTTCCGATGAATTACCTGATAAATATGTACTGATAATAACAAAAGAGCAATGAATATAGGAGTACCGCAACCGTTGACCGATTTGGATTTCGCACTACCCAAGAAAATTAATTTAAAGTCAAGTGTGGATGAGAATCAAATAATAAATTCAGATTCTTATGGTAATTCGTACTGTAGAGATACAAATCCATTGCAACCGTTTCGGGTCGAAAGCGAAAATGACGTTAAGAAAAACAAGAAATTACCAAGGCCTTGAGCCTAAAGATATTGTGTTGTCTTCAGAAGAAAATGCCATTGATGAAAAACACTTACCCAAGAAAATAAAAAAACCAAAGACCAAATTATGCGCAAGAATCAGTGCAGATAACGAACGTGTGAAAAATGAGTAAAAGACGATGTTATTGTTTTCGAAACAATCTTAAAGGATCACGTCTCCAGGACGGATGACGACGAAGATTCGGTTAAACAAAAGTGTGCGTCCGATGGTGATGATTTAAAAAAAAATGTAAACCGGATGTAGCAAAAGCATATAACGACAGTAAATGTTCTGATAATCTACTAAGAGTCGAGAAGTCTTCAGATGAAGAAAAAGTTGAAAATGCCAGTTCGCAAACGGAAAGCCAAGACGCAAGCAAGGTTCTAATTGAATTTAGTGCAATGGACACCGAGGAAGACTCCTGCCAACCTGACACAAGCAAAGTTACTCCGAGTACGTTGAACTCAAACAAACAAACATTCAAAAAGAAATGTAGATAGGCATCATTGTATTTTTGTATATATCTCTTCGCATTGTATTGGTATTACGAATTACGTATTTCATAATTAAAATCATGTTTGCACAAGTGACATAACTGGTTTGGTCCAGAAAATTTAATGGTGGTATTACATTGTTGGTCATATTTGTCCCGAATTTGAAATGATTGTTAAAACTCCAGTTAAGCTGTCATTGTCGTTGATTCTTGTCGGAATAAATATTTCAAAATGTTTTGATTTAGTAGACAGGAAGCTTATCCATCGTCCATGGTTTCGAATCATTATTTTTCAAACGATTTTGATAATTTTTTTCAACATTCTTATCGTTGAGTTGATACATTTCACAAATTATTTGAAATCCTTGTTTTTTTTTCTTTTCTTAATAAGTTTCCATAAATATTCTATCTATTATTTCTTTTATAGTAAATAATTTCCTTATAATAGAAGATCGTTCTTTCCTGACACATAACTGAACAGCCTGAAAAATTCCTAACTGAACTTTCATTAATATATTTCGCACAATATATATATAATAAACAAAACCATCTCGAAACCGTGCTTTCCCTTCCCCGTTAACGCACCGTTACATTAACTCACCACCACAATCCAAAACAACCCCAACTCCATAACCGACTAATTACCATTCAGCCGCGCATACTGTATCGACCGAAACGCCGAATTTCATCGAAGCCGCACGAAACTAATTAGAATTCGGAAATTGCGGCGAACGTCGACGGAAGACTCGCGCGATTAATAATCCGTTTAGCACCACGTCGAATAAATATCGCCGGGTCCCCGGGCGGGCGTCCCGCTTTACTTCTCCCCGCTGGCAAATTCCGAGTTCATCCACCCCTGCATGCCCGGTCACGGAAGGCACGGCGCCCGGTGACATCTCCGGCCTCGTCCGCATAATCCACGCGACGGGAAGAATTGAATTTCGGATGTTTCATTGAATTTCAGGGATGGCGATAGTAAATATATACGCGGATTTTCAGGAGTTCGCGGGTTATTGCGCGAGAGCAATGAACTGCGTGCAAGGGTCGCACCCTATAAGGATGAGTTGCAATAAAACTCTGGTCTATTGCGTGTTTCTGTGCGGTTTTTGAAATACGTTTGTGTTGGAAATTTTATTAGAAATTAGAAAAATCTGTTATATACGAAAAACTTAGTATATGACAATTTGAAATTAAAAATGCCGGCAATAATTGGTACCGAACTTTTCGACAATTTAAGGATCCCCCCGATCCTGCTTTAGAAGGCTCAAAAATTTTTTTATTGCTCAAATCTATGCCTAATATATCTAAGAATATGTATAAAAAGTTAAAGCGGCTAATTCGCAATATTTTGAAAGATACAGCACTAAACACAGTGAGGTGTCGAGCAAAAAATATAGGAACGAACGAACGCTCGGACAAATGAAGCGCGCGCCCCTTCCAGCAGTCACATAACACCGAACTACGTACTGAAAAAAGTTCAATCGGTCGTTCGAAACAAAAATATTTTGAATTCGTAAGAGCTATAGTAGGATTATAACGAGATATTCCGTAAGTAATCGAAAATTAACATGTTTGCTGATCGTAAACTTCAGAGCGCGTTTTCTCGAGTTTTCGTTTTTACGATTTTTCTAAACTGGTGGGCGTGATTGCGAGAAAACTAGACAAGCAATCAAAACGAAACAAAACTTTTGTTAGCTTCAGTAGCATTCTATGTGATTTGAACTAAAAAGATTAATGAAAAAAAATTCTAAACAACTTTTTTTAGCAAGTTGAAATGATTTTCTCTTCCTGCAAAGAGCACATTTATTTTCAAACCTGAGAAAAATCTAGAATTTCAAAATTTTGGTCCTTTTTTAGTTCACCTAGAAGAAAATATATGAGAATTACAATTTTCTTTGGTTTTTTTTGTTTCAGACAAAAATTACGAGCTACATATTTCCCACCGATTGTAGACCGCAATTGAAAGGTGTTGCACAAATGTGCATAAAAATCGGTTCCGTTTAAATATTTTTCTCTCGAAATATTTTTTTCTTAATGCTCAAATATGCAATAAAATGCTCTAAAAAGTTCACTAGACTTGCTCATTTTTTTCTGTCCTAAAAAAATTCCCCCAAAAACGCAATTTTAAGGCCTCCTAAAGCAGGATCCCCCCTTAATTGAGCTCTACATCTCAATCGTTGCACACGATTTCAATTAGCACCCAACGTGGGGAATTTTATTTGAATTTCAATGAATTATTTACACGCGGTCTCTTATTACATCTCCCATTACGAAATCGTATGAGCGTAAAATTAAGTTCGTCGCATATGGCCCCTCATTACGATATCTCGTACGTTACATTGCTGCAATTGACGAAGCATTCTTTGTTAATTTTATTTTATGCTCGAAATCGTGCCTCGAGTATGACACAATTATCATGCAACTCATGTAGGCAATTATTTTTCGTGGTGCCTTTTACGCAACGCCACGAGTCACACTGAAGCTGTCATCAATTTTCGGTCCAACACAAAGTATATTAATTACGTCGTTTCAAAAATATTTTTAATAATTTAAAAATATGTCAAATTACTAATTGGCACTTGTAAAATTAATTTTATTACATTTCGATACTATTTTTATGTTATTTTCAAATTCGTTGGAAAAATACAGAATTAAATAAATTAATTTATAAAAATACCATTGATGTAAATTCGAACGTTTTTCTTTAAATAATTGGGGTATTTACCAGTATTTTTTTTTTCGATTCCACCCGAAATATGTGTTTCATAATATTACAGTTACAAGGTAAGATTACACGTTCACACTGATTACATGCACCTACGAAGTAGACCAAAGCAAACACCACGACAACCAACAACACACAAAACAGTTACCTTTCTGTTTCTCCTAATCATGTTAAGCAAACATCGCCGCAGTAAAATCCAAGCGATAGCGCGAACACGGGCATCGTTTTAGTTCCACTCTGGTTGCTCTCGGACCGCCGCGCCGGCCTGGCGACCAATTGTGTAACGACGGCGGCTCGCACCCTCCTTTGTTTACCCCGCATTATTTCCGGTCGTTTGCTCGACGTAGTCTTTCAGGTTAATTAAAATGCACATGCGTCCGTCTATTTTTAGGTAGGGCGTGCGTGTCGAGGTATTTTCGATCGCGTCGGCGATAATGAAATTTCGGGTGCTGCTGCTGCTGCTGCTGCTGTTGGGGCAGAGAGCGTTCGCTCACGCGATTCCCGGTAGTTTCATCTGATGGATTTAATTGATCTCTCGATGGAAGGTACCGACGCGTGTTTGGGTCGCGTGGAGCGCCGCGTAATCGTTATCCTGGAAGCGCTCGGCGAGGCTCCGGGATCGACTGACCTACAACACGCACGGGTTGGGAGCTGGCGTTTTCGTGATAAGATCGATGGTTTGAAAAATTGAGTCACTTTTAAGCGACCGGAATGAAAATTAAATTCCACGTTGTGAAGTTGTGAACAAATGTAAGCCATAGTAAAATTGAAAATAAGTAAATTAATGCAGGGGGGGTTAATATTTGGAAAACAATGAAACAATCCAACCTATCTGCAAAGCCAGCCGTAAAAATAACCGAAATAAACCTCAAAATGTATTTTTTTTTTCAAATACAAATAAAGACAATGGAACAAATTAAATAGCTTAAGACAACACAAACACATACAAATTTATAAGAAAAATTAAAATTAAAAAATCATATAAGAAAAATACACAAATATCTAAAAATACAAGAGTGTTGTTAGTCTTGAAATAAACGCGGCGAACATTAAATGAAAAATTGACGGATTGACTAGAAGACGTGTACTTGTTTCATTCTCGCTTGATGTCTTCAGCAGAATTGGTATGTCTTATTGAAGGTCTCTTAGTGTGTGTCAAATGTTTTAATTTAAAATTTACTGGTACATTGCATAGTTACACAATAATAAAGAAATTAAACAAAAATCGAGAAGAAAAAGAAAAATATACTAAAAGAGATAAGAAAACTGTTAACGAAGGGGATCGACGTGGTATCATCGTGGAAAGCAAAACTAGCACGAAATGTGCTGCACTTAATGTAATTCAAAATATCTGATCGGAAAGTCGAAATGTTGCAAATTCTAATATTTTTTGTTTGAAATTACAAATCATTTCTTAAAAAAATCTAAAAGTCTTGAGATTGCAAATTCAGATACAGAAAAAATATGAAATATAAAAAATGTTGATGAAAAAAAACAAAAATGTAGGCAACACAGCACAAGAAAATAATACAGAAGCAAAGGCAATAAGACCATAAAATTGTCTAAAATATATATATGTAATGGATGGAGGGGGGGGGGGTACACCTGGACGACATATACATGATACAGTCATCTAAAGAAACCAATTTGAAAAATGGTCAAAATTATAAAAAGTGCGAACAAGTCAAAAGTTTAAATTCAAAAATGAGTATTCAATAGATAGAGAAAATTTATAAATTAACCAAACAAACAATTATTAATATCATTAAATATTAAAACTGCCAAACGGAAAAATCAAACTTGAAATTGTACGGAAAAAAATATTTATGGGTACAATGGAAACCAAAGTATAGAACTGTCGAAAATAAAAATATCGAAATTGTAAAAAAATCTAAATTTTTATAAATCTAAACGAAAATATGACACAAAAATGAACCTAATAGTAATAGATGTTATCTGGGGTGGGGTGATATATAATAAGATATTATCTTATTATAAAAAAATCAAAATGTCAAAAATTTTACAATGAGTTAAAGAAGACAATTAAAGAAATACCAATGACAAATTAATAATTGAAAGACTAAATGAGACAAGAATTAAAAAAAAATAAGGCAACATATTACAGAAACAGGAAATGGTATGAGGCACGAGTCAAAAAGGAAATAAATATAAAGAAAACTACATAAACAATAACGACTAACGAATGGACAGGAAACACTTTAAAAATCGAGAAATAATTTTGCTTCGTTGGGAAACATTTACTTCCTATTGCGTCGTGTATGTAGAGATACATAAAAAATTATTTTCATTAAATATTGAAACTGAAAGGAAAAAATCTAAACCTGGGACTATATAGCAAAAAAATGATTATGGATGCAAAGGATAGAAAACTTCGAAAATTGAAAATGCCGAAATTGTAAAACAATTTTGAAAAATCTATCTAACATCGCAAATATATTAAAATTATCCAAAATACGACAAAAAATAAATAGATGTTACGGGGATTGGGGTGGGGCGATATAATAAGACAAGAATTTACAATACTATAATTAAAGAATTCAATTAAAGAAATACGAATGAAAAATTAATAACTGAAAGACTAAATAAGGCAAGAAAAAAATAATAAAATGACCCAACAAATAACAGGAACATGGAATACAAGGAATAAATCAAGAAATGAATACGGAAACAACTAGTAAACTAAAACATGCAATTGTCAAAGTAGACAATATCGAATGTGTTTAAAATTTTTGAAAAGTCTAAGTATTGAAATTTAATTAAATTATCGAAAAATTATCAGAAATACAACAAATTGAAGTTGTCGTCCGTTCAGAGTGCGGGAGGCAAATATTTGTCGAGAAAGTACAAATTATCAAAATTATAAAAAATGAAATACAAAAAAAGAATACGAAATAGGAACAAAAATTGATCAATTAAGCAAAAAATCAACAAGAAATTAAATTCTTGAGACACAATAAACAAGAACAAAAAAATTAAATCGAAAAAAATAGTGCTTTTAATTTAAAAATTTATCAATTTTGAAATATTTAAATTCCATTCAATTTTAAATCGTTTGCATTTTTCGTTGCATACCCTATTTTCAATTGTGTTTGTAAAATCTTGATATGGAATTTTTTTCATTTTATTAGCTTTGCTGTTTTAAGTAATCCTCCAGAATATTTCAAAATTGATTTCTGCTTCAAATCGTCACGTAGCACATGCTTGAGGAAGAGTCGCTAGCTTTTATCTATGTTTTCTCATCGAACATAATTATTCCCATCAATAAAACACGAAATATTTTCAGTTTTATAAAAGTCTCAGACAGTTTGTTAAAAAATGCTTTTACTTGGTATTCTCAGAAGCATTTTTTTATGACAATCACCATAATTTATTTTTATTTATTTTATCTGGAATGTGCGACACGTAGTTGGTCATAGATTTAAGGCGACCCCAATTTCTTGTTACTGTCGAATTTTCTCGCCATCTGACAAACAATTTCGCCGCCTTTAACTTGACATGAAGTTTAGAGTCGTGTTATGTTCAATTTAACTCCTAGAGTTTCACCCCCATCTCCATCTCCCATCAATACTTCGACGGAATGTTTTGCAAAGAAAATAACAAGCGCAAGTTTAGGAACATGAGTGCCTGTGTTCTCTTACATATTTTATCCATTCGCATTCAAATTTATTTCCTCAATATTCAATTTTTAATAACTTCGCTTAATTTGAAATCATTTTCAAATTATTAATTATTAATCATTGCGACGATTTAATTTCCGGTAAAATACATTTTCTGTTAATTTGTTGAAATTTGTCAATAATATTAAAGTTGTCCCTCTTTCAATTTTTGAAATCTATCTCATTGGTGATGCTATCTTTTAAAATGCAATGAACTATAAAAAAACAGACTCATCTGTGCAAAGGTCGCATTTAGGACCATTGAATCATAAGGAATCGCCATTTTTCTGAGCACCTCAGTAAGAGGTATCCATTGCAACCCAACCCAACCCAACCCAACCCAACCCAACCCAACCCAACCCAAAAATATTAACTATGTTATGTATGGGAAATGTGATAACCATCGTAAATAACCATCAGGCACAAGCACATCCACGCATTAAAATAGGAGATCTCATCAACATAACCAATAAATTGTTGAGCTGGAGGGTTAACTTTGGTGTACTTTTGAAAACAAAAAAAACGTGAGTCATAAGCTAGCTGGCGAGGTGTGTCACGTAAACCGATTTTTAGTAATTACCTATACCAATGATAACTTAGTTTCATATTTTCTCGAACACGAGTGCTCGTCGATTTGGTTGGGTTGGGTTGAGTCGAATTCGGTTGGGTTGGGAATGACATCACAAGGATTTCAAACTTGTTCATTTTATACATCCAACGCCAACAAATTTCCTCACATATGTGAGGGATAAATTTCAAAACACAATGTCACCAACCCCTTTATCATTGCCGCTCCCAAATGAAAAACGACTTAAATATCGTGAGATAGAAGAAATAATGCCGCAACAAAGGGTATCTGAACCATTCTTATCACGTGAATCTGATCGAGTTGGCAACGTGCCTAATATTGACGACATTTGAGTGGTTGTGAGTCGCTATGGATTTAGTCATATTCTATCATGTTTCGCTTTTTAATCAATTTTTTATAGTCAATTTAATTTTATAATGTATGAGTCACACCAACCACGTCGCCTTATATATTTTTTGACCAGTTGACATGATTTGATTTCACAGAATGTTTTAATATTTTTAATTAGTTTATTTGTATTAATTCTCAATTTTTTCAGTTCGTCTACTTTATTTCTTAACTCAAGATAATTGTCATTTATGTTATGCTGTTTAAAACTGTTTACTTATTCACCAATTTATAATTTTGTGGCAATTTCGTAAATTGCTTGCTCTTTTTTATGTGCAATAATCAGCTGTGTTCGTCTAAGTGTCACATTACACAGGTACTGTCAAATTATAGCATTTTTACTCAAGATCGTACAAATTCGTGTAAATAACAAAAAACGTGAACGATTATTCAATACGTTGCCTTCAATCGATTCAATGGATCCAATGAAAAAAAATTATATTATTTTCCAATTAATTTCAATTTTTATAATTTTTATAACGCCGACTCGACCAAAACGACCGAAAACCATCGAACAGCACGACCATACATTAGACTCGAATAACAAAAAATACACACTCGTCGAATGCGAGCAAAACGCCACAAGCACACACACACCCACCTCAGCGGCACGCGCGGGCTCCGTTCCGCCGACAAACCCGGATCACACGACGCGCGAATTAGGCCGGGGGCGAAAGTCGTCGGGGATGTGCCCCACCGGTACCGGTCCTCGGACTTTGATTAAGTGTGGCAAACTTCCAAGTGAAAAAAAAAAACGCGGACGACACGTATTGCATTAGACGCCCTGGCGACGTCGGGCGCCCGTGCGATCTGAGCAGGCGTCGCGACGGCCGCAAATGTGTCACGGACACTGCGCCGACGCGCCCGGCATGAATGAAACGTTGATTTTCGTGCGGACGGGTCGATGCGACCCGCAAGTGGTTGGATGGCGCACTCGAAGTTTAATTGAAGTGAAAATTAATATTTTATAAAAAAAAAATTATGTAAAATTTTTGTTGGAAACCAAAGACAAATTACGACTGAAAATGCAGATCGAGGAACCACAAACGGGGCATCGAAAATCGAATAACGAAAAGTGAAATGAATTCCGGACGAGGTTCCGGTCATTTTTAACGGACTGGAAAATCAACAATCCTCGCATAATCAGGCAAACGAGAATTCAAGTCGAAGACCCCGGCAACATTGTGTAGAACGCATGAAACATTTTTGTTGCATTTAATAAGAAACGCCTAGGGATTTTTAAACACCCTGTGAACCATCAAAACCGCCCATTAATCGCATCTCGGCAGACATCCCGCGGAATTACATCGCACCTCCGAAGCCTCATGTTGTGCCAACAATGCCAATAATAATAATAATTAACGGCCATTCGAGTCTCGGCGAATTAAATTGATTTTGCCGTATAGGTCGCGCGCACGTAACGTGTCTTCGCCGGGCGTGCGGGAATAAACGCGTCCATTAGAAAACATTCCGCCGACGGATCCAATTAAGTAGAAAATTATGAATTCGAAAATTAAACCAAAGGTTGCGACACGCAATATTTTCGTGCCCTTATTTGCCGACGAGCACGGATCGCACAGTGAACTGGGATTAATTATATTGATTGATGCGGCTAATTGTGTTGTTGCGTTGTGGATGTTTGACGGATCTCTCCCACGATTGCTGGTTTCAGTCACTTGAATTACATATTACAGGCTGGTTCGAATGTTTCTGTTTATGTTTGTAGGATCACAGCAAATTATCCAAATCCAGAGGCATTTTGTACGGTGACGTCAGAAATGACGTCAGAAATGTTTGAAGCGTATTAGGAAATTTTGCCCTTTTTGCACAAACAAAACCATATTAGATCGAAGCCTGTACATTAAAACATAACCAATGCCTTCGCCCAATTCTCACAATTGCTATAATGAACAGAACTACTATTTTGCATTTGTCAAAGGTGAGTGTTCCTATAACAATTTTTATTCATCAGATACAGAGATTAAACGTTTATTTTTAAAGATAAAATTGTTGAAGAAGAATTATGAAAAAGTAGGGAGGAAACTTATTTTGCCGGACCATCTAGAAAAAGGGCTGGTGAAGCATTACCTGGTAATGGAGATAACCTTTTATGGATTAACAAGGCGGGGATGTCTGTAATCTAGCATTTCAGTTAGCAAGAAAAAATAACATTCCAAATTCTTTCTCATTACTAAAAAAACTGCTGGAAAGGACTGGATAACTGGAGCACTGGGCTTTAACAAGAAAACGTTAACGCGTTTTTTGATCTGTTAAAGAAACAAATGGAAGAAAAAAAACAGATTTTCAACGTCGATCAGCATAGTAAATTTTTTACGCAAAGGGGAAAACAACAAATAGGAGCGCTGACGTCTGCAAACCGAGGTTCTCTGGTGACTTGCATTTTGTGCATTAGTACCAGTGGTAATTTTTTATTTTATTTGTCTCAACTTTTTTTATATTTGGTTTCCTCGTTTCTCTATTTTATGTCTCATTTCGTCTCCTGTTTTAGTTTTTGAATTTAATTCGACGTATCGTTCAAATTTGGAACGCTTTACAATTTCTTCCCATCGAGTTATTCCTGGCGTATCCATTTTATATTATTTGTTCTCCCGCCATTTTCTGTTTCAATTGTCAAGTTGGAGTGCTTGTTCGTCGATTTTTCTGTGTTTTTTCGCAAATTTTCTTACCTTTGCTTTCCTTGATGTTCATTTTCTACCCAGATTTATGTTGTTCACCATTTGCTCTTTCATTTGTTGGATTGGGTTGGATATTATTGATCATATTTTAGATGTAATTGCTGGTCCTGTTTCGTTATATTTTTTCATAGTTCTGCATATTTATTTAACGTTCGTTTTTTCTTTACTTTGTATTTTTCTTTATTTCTCATCATTTTTCTTCGTGGTTTGAGTTCTTTGTGGTTCTATTATCTGCTTCGTGCGTCCTTCTGTCGCTTTCATCTTATATTTGCTGGGTCGGGTTGGGTTGGGTTTGGATTTATGTGCCATGTTTTATTTTTTATTGTAGTATTTTCTAGAATTCTATTCCGTTCGCATTTCTCTTATTTCTTGGATTGGGTTGTCATTGTTCTTCGTATTTTGAGTTCTTCGAGGTTCCATTGTCTGCTTAGAGCTTCCTTCTCACTCCTTGCTCGTATATTTGTCAGGTTGGGTTATCGTTTATGCGCAATTTATGTGCAATTTAGAGGTAAGGGCTGGAAATTAAAAGAGGGAGTCAGATGTATGACAATCGGTATAGCATTTAAAAAATCATGAAGAAAAACGATAAGGAAAATGATTACAAATTGTCGTAGCACTCCTTAATGTGGATGGGGCAACAGGACGATCACAATGTCAGAACGTTTTTAAAAATACATCAAAATTTAAATGCAATATTTTCATCGACTAATTAAAAAAATAGGTCGTTTTCTAAATACAGACACTGTCATAAGAACAACTAACAAATATTTGTGCTTTTTTGAATTTTTGGAAATTTGAAGATAATCCAAGAAATGTCGCAAATTATTGAGATATTGAGATTTGAGAAATGTACTAAAACCAAAATTAAAAAATGTAACGTTACTTAAATTTAAAACGCCCCAAAACGACAAAACAAAAGTCATTACCGACATAGGGGGTGGAAGTAAACATCTGTGATTGCATAGCAGCTTGAGTGTGGTCAATCAGACTATCACCACGACTGTTTCTTGATTAATTACCCTCGCAAGAATGCCAGCGAATTGATAAAGAAAGGAGCTCCACCAGGAAGTGTGTTTGCCTTCCATCCATCTGGGTGGATTCAACCGACATTTTCATGCAGTGATTCAACCATTTCATAGATTATGTAAGACCAAGTGCTGAAAACCATGTCCTTTTGATTTTGGAAGGCAATCGCACCCACACTAGAAGCTTGGATGTCGTTATCACTGCTAGCGAAAACAACGTAACCGCATTGTGCTTACCACCACACAAGACGCAACCCCTCGATAAATCCGGGGGCTTTGAAAACCTATTACGATGAAGAAATTCGCCAATTTTTAAGGCAAAATAATCGCCCGATATCTCATTTTGACATCGGTGAAATTTTTGGTAAAACTATCTGAAAATCCAAATTGGCGAAAAAGCAGTCAATGCATTTCGACAAACAGTAAACATAAATATTTTTACCGAAGAAGATTTCCTTAGAAGCACTCAAAAATGAAGAAGTGTCTGTTGAATATGAAAATGAGATAAACCCACAGCGTGCCCAGGACGATGCTGATGAAAGAACAGGTGAACAACCCGCGAAACAACCAGTTTTACCAAAAGACATAATTCCTATTCTTGTTCTTGAAGAACGACGAAGGCACAAGAAGTCGAAAATCAGATGAATCAGCCAAAATGTTGACATAAAAAATAAACTGAAAAGAAAAATGGGATTCGAAGCCAAATCAATGATGCAAAACCTGGTACCAGCAAAATGGATGATGACGCCAAAGCAAGTTCGAGTGGTGTTTGAAAAAGAACCGAGAAAGCAACCAGTAGAAGACGACGAATCTTCTGTTGATTTAGATGAAGATATCCCACCCTTAGATGACTCGACTGGTGATGAAGATTTCCCGAAAAGCAACAGTAACCCAAAAGATGATGCAGAATGTCTTTTCTGTTCAGAACGTTTTACGGCCGACTCGAGACGAGACATTTGGATAGAGTGCTAGAGATGCGCCCTTTGGGCACACAAACTATGGTCTGATTCCGATCGTGATTGCTACATTTGTGATTTTTGTCGTTAGAATTTTTCATATCGAAAATAATAGTATTCCATATATCCAATCCAACTCAACCCAAACCAACTCAACTCAACCCAATTCAACCCAACCCAACCGAATGAAATACAAAAGTGTGTTTTACTTGTGTTTTTGTTAACCTTGCAGCATCAACTTTGATTGATCGAAAATTTCAAAAGATGTATTTGCAAGTCGCTCGTATTTTTTTGGTTCGAGGTACTAACGAAAACCAAAGTGGCTCCTGCGAGTTCCTAACGATTCCTGCTAATAGAATCCAACGAAGTTTCCATAATTGAAAAAGTTAGGTTGGAATCTCTGATCTTGATGCGCTGTGAAAATGTCGATGGCACTCGACGATCGGAAACGAATGAACGTATTTGAAACGATTATTGATTATTTAGATCGGTGTCAAAAATTATGAAATAATTGTAAATTAAATTAACTGGCATAGAATGAGAAATAATTAACGCACGTTAAATAGAAATTGGCAATGTAAGTTAAACATTTGTAACTTGATTAATTAATCTCTTAATTGTATGATCGTATGATAATTGAGTGATCCATTTTGACCATTAAGACCGGAGGAATCAATGACGCGGTAAATGGGCAGGATAAATTCCGATTGACTCAAATGATGTTGCGTTTTAATTTACAATTTCCTTAATTTACAATTTCCTTTTTTAATTTACAATTTCCTTATTTATTATTGCAAATAAAGGATTTAGTACAGATTTCTTGTACTTTGATTCTGTAAACATACAAATAATGAGTCTATGTTGCTGTATTTTTCTACTTCATTCGCTTTTCCTCCTTTTGAAGGCTTCGCTGATGTGCCCTTTACTGGGGGACATGTGACTATCTTTATTACATGTCATGAAGTAAAATTAATATCATCAGTTTTATTTTCATTTTGACTGAGTATCATTTGGCTTTCTCCAATGCTGATCTATAATCGAAAAGAATCGCATGTTAGTTCACTCGCCACCTTGGTCGTTTAAATCGTCCAGACTTTTTAACTAGGGATGGCGAAAAATTCATCAGGGGTACGAAAAACTGCGTAAGTTCATATCGTTGTTTAAAATGAGATATAATATTCGGTTCTGTTGGGTTGGGTCGAGTAAAAACGAGGCGAGGTATACATTGGTGGACTTCACAAACTCTACAATTCGTAACTTTTTTTAGTTTTGGGTAAAATCGAAAATGAAGAGAAAAAAATTCAAAATTCTGGTGCCAAGTTATCAAAGAATTAAATTTAAACTAATACGATTTTTTGCGATTTGATCTCAATTACTTTTTATCAATGGTAGTTAACAAAATTAATTTAATTAAGTAACGACTGTGTCATAGACTCTAGAATAATCTTAAAGGGCAACGATGGCCGGGCAAACGTACTGACAATATTACAAAAGTATTTTGGTTTTAGGTCTTTGATTTCCACAATTTTCGTGACGTCAGTTGTGACGTCTGAACACTTGAATGACAATGCTGAGGAACCATACAAGAATGGCCCTCAAAGAGATAAGCCGTATAAAATCAGACCATTTGTCAAACACCTGCAGTCAAACTTTTTGAAAGTTCCTCAACAACAGATGCTCATTAATTCAAGTTCGGAACAGTATGTGCCCAAGTCAATAAAAAATAGACAAAGTAAAAAGTTATCCAGATTTATGTGCAAGAGCAAATCTATGGAAAGATGTAAATCACCTAAAATTTTGTGATAACTGCTTTTCTTCCCAAAAACTATTCGTTGAACAAACGAAAAATCAATTTCCAATTTTGGGCCCAATTTGTATCAATAGATTCCGTGATGTTGCTACGAAATTCAAAGGTCTCCAATTGAAGTAGACTGTCCAGTGGCGAAAACTTATACTTAATAAATTTGTGGGATCGCTGGATTTAATTCGAATTAGACGTAAATCGAAATACTCGTACACGTCTTGGAAAATGAACACACAACATGTTGAACAGCAGACGAGGTACGAAGCGCCCATCTGCGGCCTTTCGCGGAATCGCTACCGCGGTCGTCGGCCGGCGTGGCGTAAATCACAACATGGATCATGCGACGTGCCCAAACCGCGATAAATAAACGGTCGGATTTTTGCAACGACGACGGGCGGCGCGCGAAAGCACAAAGCCACCGGTCAAGAGCTCTGACGTAACTCACGGCCGCGTGTCAAAGGGTATTTATCCGATTTGGGGTGTGGCAGAGAGCATGAACGCCGTACCTCGCCCATTTGTACACTTCTTGCACAATGGAGGCCGCGAGACTCCGCGGTACGCCTATTGCGCTATTGCCGTGTTCCCAGGGAATGTCACTGGTTATCGATTCTCGCTATTGATATCGACATTATATGTCAGACGGTCAACAGACGTGTCGACACGATTTGCAGAGCGAAGTACCCTTAATCAAAAATTAGGAGGAAACGAGCGATGCGAATGAGAGTTTCACACGATATTATAAAAAAATTGAGATCCCGGCTCACAATTATTTCGATGATTTGATTTTATTTGATATTAGATGACGTTTCATAAAAAAAAACTTTTTCAATTCAACACCACCTATTTTCCATTCAACCAATTCCTCCACAACCACCAGTTTTTTGTCAGCCCTTCAAAAATACTTCGCAGCAAACTGAATATTACTTGACTTTAATTCTTATCAGTAAATTTTTTTTGACGACGTCCAAACCGTTAACGTCCTCACCCCGTGCACTTAAAAAAATGTCGCGTCGCGTTGCCACATTTTTCCTTTAACGAGATACCACCGCGCGTTTACATTCTCCGTCCATTCAGGTGCGCATCACAATGCAGAATAATTACTATCACCTCTGCTATTCATGCATGTCATTAACTGACGCCTTGCTCAATGCCGCATTGTTGGGATATTTTTCGATCGGACACAATCGCCGTACCTACGTGCCGCATACGTATCATTTAATTACCGCCAATTACGTCCGAGGCGATCGACGACACCGCCGGATCGCATTAGCATAATGACACGGTGCGTAAGATAAGTTATTATATCACCCCGTTATTAAAACGACGAAATTCACTTTCTCTCCGCGCTGATGGGAGGAGGTCGAGAAACGCATTTGAGTTTGTGCGGCGCCATTGAAAATAACGAATCTAATTAAACGTGGAGTACTGTGGATCGGGATTAATTAGTGGGTCTTTTAAGAAGAGCTTTATGAAAGATGATAAAGGGAAAAATGTAGAAATTTAGAATGACGAACTCTTTCCGTTACAGCAGGAAATTAGTTCAACTTATGGCTTCCCAGTCACCATTCAGGAACAGTAAAATTTTCGAATGGGAATGAAAAATGTAGGTTGCTATTTGAAAAGAAAACGTCGGCGAAGTCGTTTTCGACTGAACCGGAAGATGTTATATTATTTTGTTGATAAAAATTATTATTGAATAAATCTACGTTTAGGTTGGAAAATGTTTGCCAAAAAAATCGAAATTGTCCAAAATTCACAATCTACGAAATTCATTTTCAACAAAACGGTGTTCAGCGCCGGCGATTGCGAAGTAGTTGCAAATCTGGAGAGTACCGACTTAGTCTGTCAAAGCAGACATCTGCAATTGCGTAGAAACAGCGGTGGTTTTTGTATTGGTGTCTAGATGGCGTTAATTATGGTCGCACGATTTTCTGTTAATTTTTCAAATTTGTCTAAAATGTATTGTCAAAATATTAAAAACTGCCAAAACGGCCAAAATAGGCAAAAGACAAAGTTTTAGAAAACGATTAAAAAATTAGAATGGTCGATGGCATTTGCAAAAAGCAAATTGTTAAAGATCGACACTATTGAAAAATTCAACATATTTAAAAACATTTCAAAATTGGTTAATATTTCCAAAACAGTCGAAGCAGTAAAAAAAGATAACGCCAACCCAACATAACCCAACCCAACTAAACTTACTCAAAACTAGTATTAAAAAAAATTGTAAAAATCATCGGTTGGTGGCATTGTTGGAAAATCAAAAATTGTCAACGTTAAAAAATAAATATCAAAACACAAAATTGCAAAAAGACTCAAGGGAAAAATGTAAAAATTGAGGCAAATTTCGACATTGTTAAAAACGCCATAAAACTAAAAATTGTTGAAAATACAAAAAAAAAATATTAAAATTTCCAGATAATAAAATATAAGAATGGCAAAATTATCGACTGAATAAAAAGACCAAGAAATGTGAATTATAAATAGAACAACAGTAAAAAAATTAATAGCAGACAGCAGATATTTCATTGTTCGATTGTTCTAGGGGAGCCCCACGAATGGGTCATAAAACTTCATCCCTTTTTTCGTTAATAGCAAAAAACTCTTAATGGAAAACGTGATGCAGTTTATTTGTTTAAATTCATGATCGAGCGAAAGTAGCACAAGTTGCGATAGAGTGAGCTGGGTCACCTGACGCAATGCTCGTACGTTTGTAACTCCTTTGTTACAGAGTACGCAGTCGTTTTAAATACATTCCGTTGTAACTGACATGGCAATACTCTTTGTGTATTTTATGTGCATGTGTCGCTTCTTGCGTTAAGTGTTTATTGCTTTTAACTTCTATTTCTGATAACAGTTTGCCCCCCCCTCCCCTCTTTCATTCATTGTTAGTACAGTTTATATATATTTTTTAATATCTGCTTATTTGTTTATGCAGCAATTATATTCTTTCGAATAAAATTACAAAATTACCAGAAACCTCAAAAGAATATAAATGTAAAAAATGCAACAAATCAAAAAAAAATAAAAACCGTTAAAACAGAAATGAAGAGAAAACATTTTCAAAAAAATTCTAAAAAAATATATACCTTTTAACGATAGAAAATGTTCGTTTTTTTCAAAAATATGAATAGGAAAATCTAACAATTAACAGCAAATACGAAAAAA
Source organism: Geotrupes spiniger (assembly GCA_959613385.1). Taxonomy (NCBI): domain Eukaryota; kingdom Metazoa; phylum Arthropoda; class Insecta; order Coleoptera; family Geotrupidae; genus Geotrupes; species Geotrupes spiniger. The sequence continues at coordinate 39,884,332 of OY390736.1, read as the reverse complement.
CAATTTATGTTTAATTTGCAGGAAACGCGAAAAAAATCAAGGAAAAAACGTAAAAATACAAGAATTAAAAAATACGCAAAATACTTAAAAATACAATTAAATATTGCCAAAATAAGTGCAAAAAACAAAAATTTAGAGATTTTTATTTTAATCGGATTTAATTCGTAGTTTCGTTCGTAGTTTCGTTGTGACATTGTTTCGTTTTTCCTAAGATTTTTTTTTTTCAATTTTCATTTTGTCCATTCCCATTCGTGTTACCATTTTTGTCAACTTTAACCCTCTTCACAAAATAAATCTTTAATCCAACTCAATTCAACAATACGTCAATGTACCGAATTTCAACCAAAAAAAAGGCGGGTCGCGTCGGATTGGGTTGGGTCCGGTTGGGTCGACTCGGGTTGGGTTGGGGTGGATTATGTTGGGTTGGATTACCCTATTTTCAAAATTACGAAAACGTTTAAAAAGTTCAAAATACTGAAATTTTTGACTAATTTTCTTAATCATAACTCAATCAGTAATAAACATTGCCGAATTTTGATCAATTTTGTCGATTTAATAAGAAAAGTATCAAACGATGCTCGCCCGAATTTTAACAACGATTTTCCAGTACACGTGAAATTGTACGAAAGAACTTTTCAAACAAAACTTGTTTACAATTCAATGTCTGACTTTTATACAAATCACATTCTCCATAACTTAATCTATGGAAAAATGTGATAACACAACCATCACATTAACACCCTCTAGCTTATGTTAAAAAACTTATAATGAAAATTAAAAAAAAATATTTTCCAGTTACTTTAATTATATACAACATACTTCAAATTACTTTAAATATAGGAAGTTGCCTTTTAATTAAGATTGACTATAATTTTCCAGACGACTGTATACTCGTATAGGACGCCACTGTTCTCAACATAATTATAAATTTATTCCACCCCTCGCCTCATCAACTTGCGTAACGAACATCGTCAACATACGGGACTGTCAACTGCAAAGACGTAATTTCATAAAAAAAAATCGTTTATCACCTGCACCATCGTCCTAACGAACGACGTGACAGGCCGATTGCGTAAACACGATAGAAAATTACTGTCGATATTTTAAGTCCGTGTCGACGAAGCAGACAAATTCTTGACGTCGCTTGAAAAAAAAAATGATGACAGGGTGATGGAGATCAATGAAATGGAAGCTGTGATGAATTGCTGCAGGAACGTTGTAGTCTTAATGATTATCTTTTTGTCTTTTTCTGAAATAAAATTTAGAAGCGTTGAGGTTAATTAATATAACTGAAATGATGTAGATTTGTTTTCCCCCACTTATCACATTATATTTTTATTATTTCTTATTGATACCGTTTATATTTTACAACTTTATGAACCCATGTTGCCATCGCCGTCGACACATTCGACATTAGATTTTATTGCGATCGATACCAAGAGACGCAGACAATGGAATTATAAAATTTAATTGCACCCCGCTTAATAACAATAAATCGTCCGTTACGTTGGTGCAATCGCGCCGTCGTCGATATTTTTCGACCTTAATGCGAACGGGGCAAAAATCCGTCGCATTGTGAAACGACCCGGCCGACTGACGCGACATGACAGGCTCGGATATCGGGCGCGTTATGGTCCTCTGTTAATGGACCGAGATCGTGACGACAATTCCACAATTAATTAACAAAACTCATTATTGCCGCAATGGCATTAATACGCGCGGTTGTTTCGAGCGGCCGGCTTTGCGCAACGTCGCAGATCGATCGCGATATTGGAACCCCGAATGCCCGAAAGGTCACTTATCGATACGTTTGGATAAGAACCGCGAGCTAAATGGCAAGGTTACTGGGGATTTAGATCGAATCGAAGGAGGCAATAAATTTTTCGTTTTTATGGGGCGCGCGAGAAAAAACGCGTTGTCTTTTAATTTCATCTGTTAATTTTTTAGTCGATGTGTTCTTGGGAGGTAGCTCGAATAAAATAAATAATTGGTGATGTATTTTAGTTGATCGTAATTGAATAATTATGATTTATAAATAAGTTAAGGAAATATATTAAAATCAAAATATACGATTTGCCAACAAAATCTCTCGAAATATTTTGTAATATGCAGGACAATGATAAAATCTGTTCCAACGTCCTGAAAAAGATTCCCTATGTCAATCCAATTCAAATAAATCAGCAATCGAGAAGTAAAAATAAATCTACACTAAATGAATGACGAAAATAGAAAATATAAAGAAACTAAACAAATTCTAATAAGAAGTGGAGTACAAGAGGAAAAAACAAAATTTAAAATCAAATTGAGGGAAATTGAAAACAATAAAACAAGAATAAAACTAAAGGAATTATGAAATTAAAACAAAAGCACAGAAACACAACAATTATGTATAAACAACAGAAAACGAACATTTCAAGAAAATCAAGGGTGAGGAATACAAAGTATAACCAGAAATCAAAAAATAAGAGAAAAGAAGAATAAAACAACAAAAAACTAAAACACGTTTCATATCATATTGTTGCAATTTGCTTATTATCATTTTATTAATTTATTAATTTGGTTCTTTCTATTTTATTTTTCGTGTACCATGTTCGTCTCAATTTTATAAAATTATTGGATATGAAAATTTTCTTACTCCTTTTTATCGATATTACGAATCTTCCAATACCTCACCCATCTACCCTCTTCGTACAGTTCCCATACAAAAAAACATAACGTCAATGAAATCGGATATTTTGAACCCTGACGTAAACTGTCATTTAGGCAAATAGAGTACACAAGTTAAAATGCAGACACTAAGACAGCAATGGATGTGGTAACACAATCGCCGGGTAATGCATTATAGAGAACCTTTCAACAATTTTAACAAAATCCAGGATATTCTCCCAAATCTATCAAAAAAATTACTAAATTAAATTCATAATGAATGGAGTTCCCAATGATACGGAGGCTTTGAAGCGGACAACCAGTGAACTAAATTAGCTTCTTCTTGGAAACCAACTCAATCAGAACGCAATGAGCATTGCAGCTTGAAATTTCTCATCCCCAATTATAATCCAAAAAACAAACAAAGAAAAAATATGAGCTACGCTGAGAAAACCAATTTTTACCCTACAACCAGATCATCTTCTGACCAAAGGAATTACCATTGATCCTGTCATTAAAAATTTTCCATATACCACTGCTGTCCGAAAATCAGTCATTGATTTGTAATAATCAATTAAGGCAACGCTTGCGATAAGAACGCAGGTAAAATTGAACATAAAATGTGAATATAGGACAACGAATGGGAAACCATTAAATAAAAGTAAGGAGAACGCAAATGAAAATGAAAAATTAACTTCAAATGAAAAATAATAAAAGTGAATAACTAAATAAATTGACACGGATAACAATATGACAACACTTAACAATTTGTAAAATAGAAAAAATAATATAAAGCAAACTACAAAAAACAAGTAAGTAGAAACCCATAAAAGTATATCTCTTGGTTTTTGGAAGATATTGGAGTGCTTACTTAGAATTTCTGTCAGGTATGGATTTTTACATATCTACCACATTTCGTGATTATTCATGAGATTTTGTTGCTGAAAGATTTGGAGTTTTTTGTAATGTGCCTTTGTCGCTTCCAGCCAAATCGGTTCTGCATATAGTATATACAGGGTTTGTATAAAAAGTATCGGGAAAAGTTTCGGAAAAATAGATTCGTTCCAGATATTGGTACAAATCCTTAAAATTCTTCGAAGTACTTCCCTTGAGCGTGGACACATTTTTTCCAGCGGCTTTTCCAAGACTCTCTGGTAGGTGGATTCCGGAAGGTCTTTGAGGATACGCGTGCAAGCTTCTTTGACGGCACTTAGGGTCCCATGGTGGTGTCCTTTAATCACAGATTTGACTTTTGGGAACAGAAAAAAGTCTGCTGGGGCCAAGTCAGGACTGTAAGGGGGTTGGGGAATCGTCGCGATGCCGTTTTTTGCCAAGTACTCGGTCACCTTGGAACAGGTGTGGCTTGGTGCGTTGTCATGATGCAATATCCAATTGCCGGCAATGGCTGGTCTCACCCGGTTGGCCCTTCTCTTCAGTCGACGATCTGAATTCAGCATTTCACGCACATGTTGCACGTTATCGTCGGTTATTGACGTCGACGGCCGTCCAGCTCGAGGCTCGTCCTCCACACTCTCTTGGCCATCTCTGAAGGCCTTGTGCCATTGAAAAACAGCAGTTTTTAACATGGTGTCATCCTTGAAGACTTGGCGAATCATGTACAAAGTCTCCGTACCAGATTTCCCTAGTCCGACACAACATTTGATAGCGTATCGTTGCTCGATCGTTCGCTGCATTTTAAGCTTGTACCGAGTCACTCGACAACGGTCCACTGAAAATGTGATTGAGCCTGAACAAAACCTCGCAGGCGGATGATGTTTCGCGCGTTTTGAAGTCACACTCCCCACAAACAAGCTTACTTGGTGCGAATACGTTGTGATGTACAGTCAAGTCAAGTGGATTTTATACACACCATGTATATGGGCTGTATATGGCTTTGTAGAGTGGTAATTTGTTTTTCGTGTTTAGATTATTATTTTTCGCTAGGAGGGAGTATAAGTATTTTACTAGTGACGCAGCTTTGCGGATTGTTTCTTGTATATGTCGTCTGTACGTAAGGCTGCTATCCAGTATTGCTCCGAGGTATTTGGTATTGGTTTCTACAGATATGAGGGTATTGTTGATTTATGTTGGGTTTGATGAAGTTATATTGCTATCTTTCTTTTGGTATAGGTGATAAATTTTAATTTGGTTGGATTGAATTTTATTAGCATTTTCCATATTCTTAGGCAGTTGTTCACTAGTACTATTGTATCTGATGAGTAGCTGTTTTTTTTTTTTATTAATTTGTATAGCCTAGTCTATCGACCCAGACTCTGGCAACAGTTTTTCTTAAACCCATTTTATAATATCTGTTTCTATTCTGCATAGCTGTTGCACATTTTTCGTTATTATATTGTGTTTCTGTTTGTTTGTTTCTTGAGTCCGTTGTATATGAATTTTTCGGTTATTTTAGAAACTGTTGGAAGTACTGAGATTGACCTATACAGCTCGAAGATTGGTCTTCTGGTTTCCCTGTGTTCAGATTGGTATGACGATAGCTGTTTTCCCCAGGATCAGGGATAATATTTTAGTCCAAGTGTGGCGTTTATTATGTACAATCTTATTTTATATTTTATTCATTATTATGAGCTTGATCTTTTGTTTGTCCGAATTTGGTATTAGTTGCTAATTTTTGATATCAGAATAGGAGTGGGAGCATTTGTCTTGTATTTATCTTTTCCAGCTTCTCTTTCCATGTTTTGTTTTTGTAGTTGGTGACCGGTAGACCGTCTGGGCCCATTTGAAAATCGTAATCATTATGAACACTTAACTAAATTCTAAATGACCAAGGCGAGATTTGAACCTGGGACCACAAGATTACTAATCAGCGATCCAGACTCTTAAACCGAATTGATACTGAAAAAGGTGTATTACTGTAATAAACGAAACGTATTCTTTCATTTTAAACAACATTCGAGCTTTTCTTCACCGTGTTACGTGGAAATTCGTTCTTGTGTTAGATTAAAACAAAGTAAAATTACTTTGTGGGTGTACTTTGATAACAGATAGTCGCCGCGTTTTCACATTTTCCGCCAAATTCAAGTTAAAAATGCAACGTCTAAAGAAGCACAAATCGATTTATTCAAATCGTCGTCGACGTAACCGACGCCATCTGTGATGCGGAACGTCAATCGTCAATTTCATTAGGGAAAGCAGCACAGAAATCTGCATCTAACGCTACGAACAAAGCAGCGAACTTGCGTACGTAGATGCGGTTCCTGTAAAACTTCGTCGGTGAAAAATTTCATTCGCGCACGAATAACAAAAAAAATTCATTGCACGTGAACTAGTTCACGATGCTAACGTAATAATAAAGCGGAAATGGGAAGATATTAAATAATAATAAAAAGATAATAATAATTAAATTAGTGGGCACGTCCTGGAATGCCTACGATTAATGGGAATAATTTATTGGTCGTGTTGCGCGTCGCGATACTTTTATCGCATGGGTTGGTCTTTACACCCACTTGGAATCTTTTTATAGAACAATTAAAGAAGCGGTTTTAGTTTTTGTTCCCTTCGCGAACGCTTAACCTTGACCCACCCGCCTCATATTAAACGGAACGGATATCCATAAGAAAATAAACGGATAGAAATGTGTGTGTGTGTGAATCGAAGCGACGCAAAATTGCAGAAGAAACAAATAAAACGAAATATTTATTTAACGGCGATTAATAACGAACTGGAAAAACAACGCAAACAAGTTGCATAAATAAATTCCACGTCCCGAACTAGTTGATAACGATTGCGAAGCACATTAAGTGTCGTAATAATTTAATTACGGCGCAGTTAGTTTCGTTCGCTCAAACTTGACACAATTGCCCACCAGATGAATTATCGACGCTTTGTTTGTATCGTGCGCCCCGTTTGACCCAGATATCGACTGACCTACTACAAACCGCCGAACGGTCCTCCCCTGCGATTCGAAACCAATTTGGACGTGCGTCGCTTTCCGCGGCGACCTTCGCGTCCGCTGAAAACGGGCACAATGAATTTCCTTTTCCTGGCGATTTTTTCTGTGGCGCGCGAGAGACGTCTCTGTAGGACGATGTCGCAATTAGAAATCTTATATAAGAAATGATTCATGAACGCTTGCAGATTTCGTTAATTAGCATACAAAAGTGTTGATTTAATTCCTCATTTTAATAATAATGTAGGTTGAGCTCCGATGCATGTTTGTATAAGGCAGGCGAGCGCGAGGAGTTTAATTCGCGAGGTGCTAAAGCCGATTAGTTTTGCAAATTGACTGACGTGACGATTAAGTACGGCTTCGTTTTAATCGTTGGCGAGCGCCACAGTGGCGAAATATCGTTTTTCGATTTTATAGGATAGTCGAAAGAGACGATGATTAAAAGCTCAACAAATAGGTTGTTGGTGCAGGGGACTAGGCTGCCAGTTTCTAATCTGGAAGTTACAGGTTCAACTCTTAGTCCACAGGGTTGGTATTTAATTCAGAGATGGAGTTGTTGGCAATATTGTCTACTTCGATTTAAGATCTAACTTGTTACTATGTGCGATGAGGATGTACAAATATATATAAAAAATAGAGAATACATAGAAAACTAAAACTAAAATCACAAAGTTTTACACTGAATAAATTATGCTTATCATCGAACTGAAAAGTAAATAAAGAAGTATCAGAGAGAAAGACAATAATTTGCACTATACTGAAAGACACCTTTGGAAATTGGAAATGTACACTGTCGAGTTCTTGTTGTGTTTGATTGCATTGTTTGCTTAAGGGGGATCCTGCTTTAGAAGGCTCAAAAAATCGATTTTTTTATTGTTCAAATCTATGCCTAATATATCTAAGAATATGTATAAAAAGTTATAGCGGCTAATTCGCAATATTTTGAAAAATACAGCACTAAACACAGTGAGGTGTCGAGAAAAAAATATACGAACGCATGAACGCTCGGACAAACGAAGCGCGCCCCCCTTCCCGCAGACACATAACACCGAACTATGTGCTGAAAAAAGTTCAATCGGTCGTTCGAAACAATAATATTTTGAATTCGTAAGAGCTATAGTAGGATTATAACGAGATATTCCGTAAGTAATCGACAATTAACATTTTTCCTGATCGTAAACTTCAGAGCGCGTTTTCTCGAGTTTTCGTTTTTACGATTTTTCTAAACTGGTGGGCGTGATTGCGAGAAAACTAGACAAGCAATCAAAACGAAACAAAACTTTTCTTAGCTTTAGTAGCATTCTCTTCGATTTGAACTAAAAACATTAATGAAAAAAAAATTCTAAACAACTTTTTTAGCAAGTTGAAATGATTTCCTCTTCCTGCAAAGAGCACATTTATTTTCAAACCCGAGAAAAATCTTTAATTTCAAAATTTTGGGTTTTTTTTAGTTCACATAGAAGAAAATATATGAAAATTACAATTTTCTTTGGTTTTTTTTGTTTCAGACAAAAATTACGAGCTACATCTTTCCCACCGATTGTAGACTGCAATTGAAAGGTGTTGCACAAATGTGCATAAACATCGGTTCCGTTTAAATATTTTTCTCTCGACATATTTTTTCTTTAATGCTCAAATACGTAATAAAATGCTCTAAAAAGTTCACTAGACTTGCTCATTTTTTTCTGTCCTAAAAAAAATTCCTGATATTTTAAGTCCTCCTAAACCATGATCCCCCATTAATTTGTTGAGCGTAGCCCGGTATAAATTTACAGGTACGCCATGTCAATCATCTTGTCATCAATCATCACTGGTCGATTTTACTGTTACATCAATTGCTAAATATAACTTCGTTGAAAGGAACGCGTTGCCAATAAAAATTACGACCGATTGGATTTTTTTATCAAACATACTTTATAATAATAATAATAAAATTTAAATAAGAACCGTCATCAACGACGTCGAACGAAATGAAAATAAAACCAAGTCAAACAAATATCTTCAAATAGCACGAAAATAGAACAAATCGATAACCAATCGAAGCTGACAAGGTAAAAGCTCCGCCGATTCCTAGAATTCGCTAGTGGAGCGATTAGACCCATTTAGGGGCGTTCGGACGGGCGACTTCGGGCCATCGAGACGTGGGAAAAGGCGGATTTGAACGCGTCCCCGTTAATTACGACAGCCCGACCGCGGTGCACAATAGCGCGCGAAGCTCTCGAACAATGCGGTTCACGCGGTGACCGCTAGGGTCAGGTTTGTTGCGCGATAATTAATGTCGACGTGCGAATAGATCTGGAAGGCGGTGCCGCGATGTACTAATATGGCGCATGCCGGCCGTTTCGCGAACGCACGCGATGGCAAAAAAACGGAAATAATTATATTATAAAATTACAGTTATCGCGCGTTGACGTCTTGGACGCGAAGAACCGTAGGACTACTCTATAGTTTTTGAATTGATATAACAATGTCACATTCATCAAGGAAAAGAAAATTAGCAAGTGAACAATTCATAGAACTAATAGTATTCGTAAATTCATTATCGTAGGATCTTGTGTACAGACCTGAAGTATTCTTGAAATTCATCAACAATGGACTTTGGTGTATTCAACATAGCGCCAGTAGTATCCCAGATTTTTTTTTCAGCCAGGAAACAAAAGACCATAAATACTTTTGTTCATCCTTAATTTTAGTCTGGTCTAGTAATTAATTGATTGCGAGAATTTTATATACGTATTTACATTGTCGAGGATTATAGGGACAATTCTATTTTTGAAACTTTAAACGCTTAAGTCTGATATTGTTAAAGTGGTCCTGTGTAAACCAAACTGGCGAAGTATAAGTAAAAGGTTATTTACAATGTCAAGTACAAAGTCAAATTCATGTCCTAGGTCTAGCCTAAGTTCAATCCCAAGGACCACTTATATGGCCGTTTATATATTTTGGACAATTTCAATTGTTTTTAATTTTTGCACGTGACAAATTTGGGTGTCCTTGTTCAGCCTAAACCACACAGATTTGGAAAATGTTACAATTGCTACGCTTTTGTATGTTTGTACTACTGATTGAATTGAAGGAGATCTATCGAAGAAAATTACGTCCTCAGTAGAAACAAATGGAAGAACAGAATTCACAACGTTTAATACTCCGTTTGGCCTGGACTTGAACGTTAATCAAATTTTGTTTCCTAACAAAATGACAGATGAAATATTGTTGATCGCACCTATCGATTTGCAAAATTATCAACAGCATCTGAGAGATACAAAGTGTAATTAATCTCTGCACATGAAATCGCATGCATTTATTGGAGTCCAGTATTTTATTTACACGAATAGGCCACATACGCCGCGACCTTATTTGCAACATTTCAATATCATTTGTTCACCTCCAATTAACGTCCACAATTATCGCCTTTTTCATTCACACAGATTAATTGAGCGCGCATTTGCGTGCCGCGACCCAAACGGCACACATTTAACGGCCAAAAGTAGTCCAGGCACACGCTAGACACGAAAAACAGTAGGCACGGAAAGCCCGAGTGGAGAAATCGTGCGAAGAATTAAGAGCGTAAGTCGCCCAATTACGCTCCCATGCACGATTAAACGTTTCCGACAAAAGTAAATCTCTTTCTTAATCGCGCGCAAACGGAGGAGAAACGAGCCGGCAGGAATTTTAATGGCACCGATGGACCGGACGCGCCGAAAAGTCGCGGCACAAAAGACCGGGGCAGTCCCCCGATCGCAGACAATAATTGAAAAAACGTGAAAAACTGTGCCAAAGTCGAGCAGTGTTTGTTGTCGTGGTGATTCGATTTCTTTTGAATTTGGAATTTGGAACGATGCGTGCGAGGATATTTAACTTGATTTGTTTATTAATTAAGAAAAAGGTTGTTTAAATTTGATAATTGGTTTACGTCACAAGTTTTTTTAGGACATAAAAAGTGGGAGTGGTATAAAAATTGGTAACAACACTAACAAAATTATAACCTAATATTACCAGTATAGTAATATCACTAAATTAAATACTACAATTATATTAATTGTAATAAATAACGAATAAAGTTGGCGTAAAGAGACATTTTTGTAAGCGTTGCAACGAAATTGCATCCTCACCAACTCCAATCTCGACAAATTCCTCGATTTTTAGTATAAAACTGTATAAAAACGTTTCACCTCAACTGCAATTGCGACCATTGACGAACATCGTCAAGAAATCGCTCTCAACGCTCGCATTATTGTTTTCGTTATTAACGGCGTAAAGTTTACGACTTGCGCAACCCAAACAGCGTTGATTCGTAATGAACGTCGGCGCACCTTTATTTGGTTGCCAAAAGGGCCGCCGCCTGCCGCAAGCCGACGTGGGATCTGACACTTTAGAAGGAACCCCGTCCTTCGTTCGACCCAACCGCGACTCCTACTGTCGATGCGGTGACGCATTCGCGAAATTGCGATTTTTGCCCGGAACGGAACGACCGTAGGTACGTTGGCCTTGTTCTATTCCTATGTTGTATATATGTACGTCGCGAATGCAACGCCACGTGCTTAGTTAACTCGTAACAAATCGTATATTTTCGAAATCGTTAATATTAAATTAGTGTTGAATTACAATTAAGTTGTAGTCTCCGGACAAATTTATTGTAGATTAAAAATTATAAACAACCAAAAATTACTAATAAAAACAAATTTATCCAAAAGTCATAGTAGAATCGACCACATTTCACAACACAAGTGATAAGACTAGACTATCGCAGCCTCAAATTGAAACATTGATGTCAGCTATTGACAAACTTAATTAATGTTACGTAAGCAAATACAAATATTTAAACAAAAATTCTTAATACAAGTAAATCTATCCAAAACTAAAATCGAATTAAAATAGATAATATACAAACGATAACAAATTTATGGAGGAAATAAAGTAACCTTAATGAAAACCTAAAAAGTTTTATAGAACATAGGAAAAAAATGGAAAGTGATGTAAGGAAAGGAGGAAGGGGAAGGGAGATGGGTGTTGCCCGAAGGACAAGCGGGATTCAGGAAAGGTAAGGGACTAGGGACAATTTGCACGTATTAAATTACTTCGACGTTGGCAATGAAATGAGGTAAAATATATGCAATGTTCGTGGATCTCAAGGCCTCAGAAGATTATAAATGAAAACAACAGGATAAGGAGAAGAATGGAACAGATATACGAACAAACGTGGTGTAGGGTGAAGGTGACGTCAGAGATTTTTCGGACAAGCAGAGAGACGAGACACGGTGGTCCATTGATCCTACAGCTCTCCATCATTTACATTGCGAAATTGGAGAACATCCTAAGCAAGTGGCAGGATGGAGGCGTAAAATTGGGAAAAGCTAAAATATTGTCGCTGGCATTCGCAAACGATACAGTCATTCTAGCGGAGACGAAAAAAGCGAGAAGAATTCCTCGACAGAAGGGGGTTGGATCTCAACACAAATAAAACAAAAGTGTTTAGAACAGGAGGAAAGAATGTACAGGTGAAATAGGAAGGGGAAATAATAGAACAGGTGAAGGAATTGTTGTATTTATGGTATGTGGTGAGGCAGAACTATACCAGAGCCAGTGGCAATGGAAATATAATATTGGACATATGTGCCAAGAGGATTGATGTACGGAGTGGGGATGGAAAGAACAAAAAAGAATAGAAAGGATAGACCAATGACAGCTAAAATGGCACTCAACCTAAAGCCAACGCCAAATTACATAGTGGGGTAGGAGACAGGAAACGAAATATTGGACGTAGTTACTGGGGAAAGAGTTGTGAGGTACGAAATGACAGCGAGAATAGAACAAAACCTAATTAAAATAACATTGGAGGAGTTAAGAAAAAGGACAAGAGGAGTGTCATATCAAAATGGGAAGAAAGTAAGATAAAATGTATGAAAAGGCAGGGTTATTGGGAGATCGAAGAAAAAAATATCAGGTTCAGAAGTGGAAGTGAGGAAAAGACCAACAAATATTGGATGGAAGAGAAATATAAGGGATGCGAGTTCTACCGAAAAGGTTGGGATGAATGGGAACATTGGTAGGGAGATTGTAAAGAAGAAAAGAAACGAAAAGACTGGAGAAGAAGTTTGGCAGAGAATGAAGAGGGGCTAGAAATCTTAATGAAAATAAAAGGGATGAAGAAGGGATGTATGAAATAGATGAAAATTGATCAGCACGATGAAGAAAAAAATAACACTGAAAAGAGAAGAGGAAAAGGCCGATTGAAAAACAAATGCCAAAAAACAGCTGCAAAAGAACACCACAAGGAAAAGAAAAATTATGGGAAAAGCTCTTCATTAAACAGTTAAATGATGAAAATGAAAAGGGCAGACGGAAAATAATTATAGAAATAATTTAAATCAGTAAAAAAGGAAAAAAAATAGAAGGAACTGTCGATCAATCACATTGTGCCTGAAATATTATATGCAGAGTCGCAACATTAAAAAAGGTAGAAAAAGTACCAACAAATATTTTTAATGCACGACGAATTTCGTTTCATGATTGAACGCTCTATGAATGAAGAAGGAAGTCAACATTCTAAAATTTTTACATAAGTGCATTTTAATTATGACTCATTTCGTATTAAATTTACATTATTAAGAACATTGTTAATTAACCTTTTTCCATTAATGGCTACAATAATGCAAACTGTGGAGGAATTAGACTTGCATTGGACATGAACACATTTCCGAAACAATTTACCTACAACGCTAAGAAAACATGTAAAAAGCTATAAAATATATTAATTACTTGTAAATAACATGCACCGGAATCAATTAAATGCATTGAATTGTGAAGGCCGTAAATTATCGAGGCGATTTATTCAGCATACCCAGCATATTTTGGGTGCGTTTTTGTAGGTTGCGTATTTTTTATCATTGGCGATTCTAATCATGGAATCTGGAATCCAGGTTATCACTGCTGATTAAAAAAAGTTATCCCAACAACGTTAATAAAATTAATAATAAAATTGAGCTATTTTACCGTCCCATGCAGTCAAATTCCTCAATAAATCGCCATCGCAATAACATTTAATGTCTATTTAATTACAGCCGTGTTTCGATCAATTTTAACGTCCGTTTCCAGTGATAGCAAGAAGAGCAATTACCGGCGATAAGTCGCGATGGCACCGTAATTAATTAATCGAGAGTCTCGATTAACCGGCCGGTGTGCTACACGTTAGTACCGTTCGCGCGTAAGCAGAATGCAAACTAATTTGTCACTCGCTGAAATTAAAAACTTTCGACGGACGGCGCATTTGTCAAACGCCCGTTCGTCCAATTAGGCCATTAGCTCCGATAATTGAGACGTACCGGAGAAATTTCACCCGACGTTTTCACTTGAAATTTACGGCGTAATTTCGCCGTTGAATAGCCGAGGCCGATCAAAAATACGGATCGATGGAAAAATCTTCGACGGCGAGTTTTTGCACGTGGAGAAAATGGACATCGGCGCTGATCATTAAGTACGTTTTTGCGCCGTTCGGCCTGATAGGTAAACCGTGAAGGACGATTGCGACGCGATTACGTAAAATTAGCATTCACGGTTAAACTCGTTGAATGAAACAATTGCCATCCTGTTTGTGAGGCCGATTTTTTCGGTAGTTAAATGAGAAGAGGTTGCGTATCAGTTGGGATCTATAAATAGGTGCTTATCGTGCGTTACGTTTACGAGCATCTCAAAATACACACACACTACCACACATAATATGTTTAAGATGACTAAGAGCTTTAAAGATTATTTTTCTTGGAAGTTGTTAAAAGTTCCAAACGACTAATTCCGTAGTAACTCCAACTTAGCACCACCCAGCATCGGTTACAGCTGTCAAATTTATTTTTTCACTATATTTTATCATTTGATTCACGTTAGCAAATAATAATGCAGAATAAATTACTCAAGTGCAACCAACCTGAACGACCGCTCTCTCTAATGTTTTGAAATTTAAATGAAAATGTGAAAACGATGGACGAACGAACGTAAAATAAAACAAAGAAGGAATGTTATTATATATGAAAATTAATATCTAGTTGTTAACCATCCATAAATATGCCATTAACTTTATTATTATTATATGTTGCCAAAGGTCTGAAATAAAAGCGAAACAGTTATCCAAGGATCCAAACATTGTTCATTTTGCAAATCTAATCAACATACAAACAACAACGCATATATTTAAAACGTATGCATAGTTAGTGTGAGGAGTAGAGTTACAGGTGAGCTAGCAATGCGTCGAATCATCGTACGTCAGGCGAACTATCTAAATCTATCACACGCATGTCCTACATTCGCGCTATTATCGGTTTTAACTAATCAACTACATCATATTTTGAATTGAGAGTTTTATTCCAACTAACGGGATACATGACGTGATGCTACAACCCACGGCGTAATGTGCCACTAGAACAACCGCACGATTCCAGGGTACATCATCACACAGTAATCTTTATAGTGTCTCTACTAAGAAATTAAAAAATTAACCCAGGCGAAGCAAATTTTATCCACCAGCTATAGAAATACAAGAAAAAAGGAAAAAAAAAACTTACGAATGAAATTGAAAATAATGAATGAAAAAAAATTAAAAAATTGGGAGGAATGAATATTTGTACCCAACCCACCTTCAAACAGACGAGGAAATTGGTGCATTTTTACTTTACTTTGAGTTTCCATTTTTTATGAATTCTAAAGTGAAAATAAGACCTAGACGAAAATATTATGCTCTCTTCGAACTATTTACTATTTTACAATTTTTACTCATATCGAACGCAAGGTGAAAGCTTTGTGATACGTTCGATTGCGTTGGTTCGTGGAGCGAAGTAAGGTCAGTGCCAATCGCGCCGCTTATGCATTGCCATTGATTGCGTGCTAACACCGTACACGCACATATCCACGGCTGGATAAGTAAATTAATTATATCTTAAATGACAATAAAAAACATCGCATTGTGACGAAAGTGTATTATTCGGCCTCAATAAGCTATGGTGTCTACATTAGCCCGTATGGTTACAATACAATCTCCATTCTTTAACGATCAAAATCGAGATTACTTCGAGCAATAACCAACACACATATACATATCTAACAAACAGCTACACGATAATCTTCATTATAAGAGGCTACATCATGGTCTTAAAGGAGTTTCAGTGCTAAAGATCTTTGTCATCAACTTCGAAGCCTGAATTCCAACTACTAAATCAATCGATAAATTTTTCGAATTTTTCGTAAGCAACGTGATGAATAAAACGAACCCTAGATAAAAATATCTAAATTATCAGAAATAATTTACGACTATGTATATACCAAAATTTTATATGGTGCGGTGAGGTTAACGTAAACAAGGTAAAGAAACGTCGAGTGTAATATAAATGAAGCAATTCTGATAATAATATTGCGCCCAAAGTTGCACAGCTAACGACTTATATTATTAATCAATTTTATGTCGATTTTCTAAATGAAATAGTACAACATGACCAGGTTTCGTGTTCATATTAGAGAATTTTTGTAACGCTTTATTAACAATTCCAATGTGTGCGTAATTTCTTATCCTCGATTAAAGAATGTTCGGCGATATAAAGGTGAGTAGTTGCATCCTGACGTACGAAATTTCAACCTTGCAAATCTTATCAAAAAATTCTTACATATTTTAAGCTACAATTGTTCCACGTCGTCATGATCATTTAAAAATTTAGCATCCAATATGACCAACTATTCAAAATTAACTACTAAACTACTACTTAAGAGTAGATGTGATACAAATAAATTCTTCGAAGAAACTAAGTTTAGAGAGCGTTTTGTTGAAAATAAAAATCGCTTCATATTTTCCCACGCTGTGCAAAATTTTCACACCCTCAAGTAAATCGAAATGTACGATTCCACAATATTTTGATCAACATCGATTTTACTTTCGCACCAATTCCATCGCCGTAACACATAAATGCATTTCTGAAGTTTATTAAATTCATAACCAAGTCGGGCAATCGCCGATAACGCCGGCGGCGGGCGTAACAAATGGCCCATTACGCTCCAACTCAACAATTGCAAATATCGTTTCTATTTACGCACACAATAAGCGATTTATAGCGCCACGTTCGTCGTCGTTAACTTGCATTAGCGCGCCGCGCACCGGTCGTGCATTTTAAACCGCCGACGAATATGGCGCGAGAAATTAACTCAAAAGCGAAATTTATGGGCCCCGAGGTCCAATGTGACCGCTCCGGGTTAAACGCATTAATCGCCCGGTTGCGTCACGTCCCATGTATAGGACGCCTCTCCAATACTCACCGAGTCCATTTGCGGAATCTTGTGCAATCCCAGCCTGACTCTGGAGTACTTTTTCATCAGCACTCTCCACACCACGTAGGCCATGTTCGCGCGCGCACAATCACAGAAAACCGGAGAACATCGCCGTCGGAGTCGGAGCGAATAGTTCGAAGGACGCGGCAATTAACGTCGATTTGGAGCGTCTGTGGTCATCCAGTCAAATGTTTACCTGCGGACGCGGCGTCATCGTTAAAATAAGGTTAGGAAACCACATGACTTTGCGAGACGAAACGATTTTAGATTGCGAACGTTTGTTGCTCGGCTTGTTTACAGCGACATAAAACCGAACCAATCAATTTTTCAATAACACCGGCGGAGCTTTAAGCGACCTCTCGGGTTTTATTTTCAATCGTTTCGTTTTAGTTTATTTCGATTCGTTTTCGTTTTTGCAGTTTTTTATTTGTCCCTGTTCGAGATCGATGTTTGATAATTTGCTGAAAGTTACGATGTCTTGAATTGATTTTTTTGTAATAATAGTTTCGCATTAATTATAACCAAAACCAGCAGAGAGATCCACAGATACAGCTTTTTAAAACCATCGCCATTAACTATTATCGTAACAAATCTAACCGGCAAAGTATGCAGCTTACACTCCGTCCACATTTTTGTTGAACCTAACCGTAAAAGTCGAGACAATTTACGTGCCTCGGGACCGAAAGCGAAAATAAACAAACCCGCCGAGACAAGGAGCAGCGCGCACGGCCGCAGCAATTCATACAGAACTATCGCATCTAATAAGGCGCGCAATTCAGAAAGTTCGTTAGTTATCTCGGGAACTTTCATGCGCGCGTAATTTCCATATCTGTCCGGCGTTTTCTTTTGTTCCGCTGCACGGCGAAAACGCGAATATGGCGAAAGCCCATAACCGCCGCAGATATTGTTTGAGTTGTGCAACTCGGGGTCCGGCCCAGATGAAATTGCCGGCGATACCGGCGGTGGCTCGTTAGAGGCGCTGCGGCGAAGGACGGGTGGGCGGCCGGAGTTTTTACGCGCCGGAAAAACGACCCGCTGGTCGTAAAAAAGGCGCCCACGGGTGTCGAGCGAGGTGCCTACGTGACTCCGAAGATCGAGATCGAGATCGATTTTTTTCGGTGGATTAAAATCCGGTGCAATTGAAAATAAAAGTCGGGAATTGTAAATGAGATTGTGGAACGCGCAAGGTTTTTAGAGCTGCGAGCTTTTCGAAGAGGAATCGATAATCGAATCATATGTTTTATTGCATTTTGCTCGGCTTACGTGCACATAATCCGGAAGCTTTAGAAATTCAAAGGACTCGTCAAGCCAAGTCAAGGAGCATTTAATTTTCAGTGTAAACGTGAATTTAATTAACCCCACGATGTAGACTTTGAGGCTCGGAGGCATATTAAACTAATTATAGTTCATACATTGATTATTTTGTGTCGTGGTGCGATGATATCTATGCTAGTAGAGTTTCTCGTAAAGACAATATTAAGTGTGAACTGTAGACGAGGAAGATGGACTAATGAGAATCGTTTTTTTCAGGACCAGACAAATGATTGATTAAATTATGATAATGAACAAGATAACACGGCATTGAGACAACACAACGATCACAAAGGGTAGAGGAGGTGGATTCTGAGATGCACAGAACTGATAACTCACACACCTCAAATATTTCCATAATCGAAACTGGAGCAAAGTTATGAAAAAGAAGAAATTGGGTTTTAGGAATTAAAAAATATGCCATGTTCTTGACTTAATAAATCGAAATGCGACACTACATATTTTATATTGGGACTATGTGAAACAAGATGGCCTAGACAAGGAGAGGCAAGAAATACAAACTGAAGCATATTCATGAAAAGATAAAAGCGACAATGACAATGCGGTTACTGCTAGATTATGAAGCAAAAGAGTACTTATTGCTTTGGAACCCAATATCAAACAACATAAGCACACCAACTCCCCAACAAGGAAAATCAGTAGAGTAAGAAGGTAAACCCGTAATCAGGAAACGAATCAAACATTTTCTGTTAATATTGTGAACTTTTATTTGCAATGTATTGAACTGATTTATTGAGAATTGTTTGTGTTATTTTTATATAGCTTACGATGAGAAAAATGGCAAAGTATGAGCGAATAATAAAGAACATGAAGTTATTTTTGGTAAACTTTGAGTTGGGGCTAAAAATGACAATGGAGATAGATTGATTGAACTAAGTTTGGGAGGAGGGCAGTTTTTTATATTTTATTTTACATACATAAGTCTAATCAAATGTCACTACATATTTAGTTAACCTAAATACAAAGTTTCAGTGCAATACGTATAGTGTTGTAAATTGACTGAATTTTCGAAGTTATTCGAACAATGAAACTAAACCGAGAAAATTTTCGCGCAATAATTTTTTGCAACTTGCGAAGACAATTATATCAACAAGAATGCCTCGCCGAGTTGGTTTCTGTTTTCGACAATGGTTGGTATGGTGAATTCAAAGGTGGACGAGTGAGTCTATGTGACGATCCAGGGTAGGTGCACCAAAAATGACATCCAGGAAAACGTCAATGCTGTGCACAAGCTTACCAACGACGATCGACATGTGACATTTCGCTAGATTGAGGCAACATTGAGGATTTCAATAACTTCAATTCAAAAAAATTTGCATGAAGAATTGGCGGTAAAAATATTAATTAGGATCATCGGTGTCAAAAAGCTCTAGACCTCTTCAACGCACGAAACTCAAAAAACGTGCACAGCATCGTCAGTGGTGATGAATGGTGGATTTACTCATATGAACCCGAAAATAAACGCCAGTCGTCTGTTTAGGTGTTCCAAGTTAAAGGAAACCAACAAAAGTCATCAGTTCCCGAAGTGTATGCAAAAAGAAGGTCGCGACATTTGTCTCAAACGCAGATCATGTAGCAATAATTCCTCTGTAGGATCTGTTACTGTTACTGCCGATTGGTATACAAGCATTTGATTGCCGGAAGTCATTACTTAGCTTCGAAAAACGAACCCAGAACGACGAATCATCCTCCACCAAGACAATGCAAGTTCGCACACAGCCGACAAGACAATGGAATTTTTAACAGCAACAAAACGTCGAATTGTTAGACCATCCTCGGTACAATCCCGACCTAAGTCACAACGGTTTCTTTAACTTTCTGAAAATCAAGAGTGGGCTGCGTGGTCAAAGGTTTCAGTTGCCAGAAGAAGCAAAAACCTCATTTTGACTGTACCAACAAACGAGTGGAACAACTGCTTCTCGAACCGGTTCGAGCGCGTACAAGAGTGCATTGATCTTCGAAAAGCAATAAAGTGTTTAAAAGCTATCTGCTGTTTTATTCCAGCTCTATATGCAAAACATAAAAGAAAGCCTTCATACTTTCCCGCACAAATATTGTCACAACGTGAATTTCACCCAAGAGAAGAACTCATAATCAAATAGACAAGAGGCTGCTTCCTAGAGGTACGTACTTAACGACAATGAATCTGAGACGTGACCGTGAGGTACTAATCGAGGAAATAAAGCTCCAAACAAGTGACAATAAAACTAATGGATAATATTCAAAATGAAATATGTATAACATCCAGAAATTAAAATAAAATAAAATTCAAGAAACAATGAAGAATTAGACTAGAACAAAAAAGAGAGGGTAAACGTGAAAAAGATGTGAATATCGAAGAACTATGGCAAATGATTAGAGGAATAACGCACGACATTGTAAAAGAAGTTCTGGGATATAAAGGGGAAAAAGTACTTATTAAACGAACCCAAATGACAGCTGATCAAGAAGAGGAAATATTGAAAACTGACTTAAACAGAACTCGTAGAAGAAGATGTCAGAAGTGGCCATCAAAGTAGACGACAGTAATTGGATCGTCAATATGGCAAAACTAGCAGAAGATGCAGCAGTAACAAATAATACGAGGAAACTATACAGAAATACTGAATTTCTGGCTAATAAAAACTTTAGTAACGTGAATAAAGGACAACTACTCACAACAACTGAAGAAACGACAAAGAACTGCGTCAGGAGACAGCACAAAAATGGTCAATTAAGGAGATTAATATGCATTAGAAACGAATTCAGAGGAACCAACAAGATGTCAAATCAAAGAGGCAACCAGGCACCTAATAAATAGGAACTATGGGCAGCCATCGGTAATACTGTAGAATTCATATGACTTATACTAAAAGAAATATGGGGAAATAAAAAACCCACTTAATGAAAAAACACCAAAGTTGTAATAAAACTATTAAAAGAACCAAAGAACATCGTAATGTTATTGCAAAAAATACTAAATCAGAAACTCTTACCAGTAAACAATCGAACCCAACTCAACACACCACAACCCAACGATATTTTAACCCCAGAGACTAATCTGAGATGTCGTTTAAGAGGGATCTGCTGTCAAACGCCAAGTTAGCACAGAAAAATTTCCAGCAATTAAGTTCATATTTAATATAAATAGTACAAATCATCACAATCGCACAATTCCTGTAACTTGAAATAGTGATGTTAATCATGCATAAAATGCTACTTAAAGGGTTCGAATCTGGACATAGTTTGGATTCCAACAAGACTGCACACCAAATAAATTTATAAAACTGTGAACATTAATTAGACAAGTTGAACCTGAGCAAAGTTTGAATTTTTGAGCGATTACACGCCAAAAAAAAATAATTTGTAAAATCATGTCAATTATTATATAAACACACAATACATAAGAATAGTAGTAATTAGGGGACGTGGAGGGCTCCAATCCAATCTAACCTTTACTATTCACAGCATTTTAATGCGTTGATAACATCATTTTATATAATAGCATTCTTCGCCACCGTTGACAGAATTGAATTCTCCAATTTTATTAAAACGAATATAGCATATCAATAACTAATCACTCCTAACACACACAGAAAAAATAATATGAAGTGTCGTTAAGTTCAAGGAAAATCCAATGTCAATTGCGTCAATTATGCCCAAACTTAATATAAATGACAAATTAAATCATGTAAACCACGACAGAACGACATAATTTATAACGCTTCATATATTCATGTTAATCATGCACAAAGCGCTGTGAATGTTAATTGAAAAGGCTCAATTGTCGAAGGAATGCAGTTTGGATTTTCGACGATTGGCTAAATAAAAAATGAATTATGAAATGAAACCGCGTCAATCGCCGCAAAAAAAAAGCGACGCATAGACATGAGAATGAGACCGAAACGACATAAGAAAAAAAAATACCGTTTAATTTACGTTCATAGCATTTATATCCATGATTTACATCAATATGTAGTATTTAATGTAGTATTATGGACTTATGGTCAAAATTAACTAATCAACAAAACTATTTTAGCAGAAGAAATATATCCGACGTGTCGGCAGGTTTACTAAGATCCATTGTCAAACGTCAACACAAAACATCTTAAATTACCATTTAATATAAATTATTAAATGTTTCAATTATTATTATATATAATTTATAACATTAGATGTGTTGATGTTAATCATGCATAGAAACTGTGAACATTAAGTAAACATTTTGAAAATGTTACGGTGCTTGTAAACCAAACTAAAAATACTTAACATAAAAAATTACAGATATTACAAAAAGATAATAAAAATTTACTGTGGTCCGTACTGAACTTACTTATCCTTAGTTACATGCGATTTTTCGAAAAAAATGTTTTAAATGAGCTGCTGATATTTTAAGTGATTAGCAGTTATAAGGTAAGTAATACGTTTAATGTGGATAAGGATTATTTTTGTTTCAAAAGCCGACGAACCAAACCAAATTGTGACTTAATTGTTACTGCGGTAGAGCGTTTTTATCCGATGCGGTCCTGTAGCAGTTACGTTTACCACCGGGACGAGTCCAAATTGCGTTGAATAAAACTAGCACACAACGCATGAAGCGTTTATTAACTTTGAGCGTACAATTAATTTAACTCCGAACTGCTAAACGCGTTCTAAAGTTATGACGGAGTTCACCAAACTACTGGATTGTTTCCAAAGCCCAAATACGTTTTAAAATTATCGAAAACGTCAAATCAAATCTAATTGAAAATCGGGGTTCTGATCAATCTTAAATTATAAAAATCGACAAAATCGTTGAAAAGATACAAAAATGTTGGAAAATGTAAATAAAACCGCAAACACCAACCTACAATATATTTCAGAATTGTCAAAAGATAACTAAAAGAATCAAATTTGTAGAAAGTATGCTGAAATAGGATTGAGCCTATTCGATAAAATAGGGTTGAGTTATATTCTGACACAGCGCTGTTCAAAAATTTACTGACGCAGCAACGAGCAGGTTTTATATGATCTCGTTGTCCATGATGTCTTTAAGAATTCTCTACTCTCATTGATCATTTTTTTCTTTACTTTGTAACTTTGCACATATTTAATAAAAATGATGTAATACCCAATGACGTGCTAACGAACTAAGGGTCTTAAATAAAGGTAACGTTTGATCCCTGCAAATGTTTCTGCGTACGCCTATGGTTCTTCAATCCAAAAATTTCGTTCATATACAATTTTGTTCCGCGCATTTTTGCTTACGGCTTACAGATTCTTTTACCATTACGCAACACCGCTTTCAACCCATGCATAATTGTTTGCCTACTTCGAATTCTACGAATCAATTTACGTGCAGTTTCGGTTCAATGTCGGTAATTGCGCTAGAGTCGCCGTTACGATGACATAACGACGAACACCACCTCCAAGGTCCACCGCGTTTTTACGCGGTCCAGTTAAATGCATTTTCGAAATTTCGCCACGCAAGCCGACCGTTCGAAAACGTCCGATCTAAATTTCACGCAAACACGCACGGGGAATTGCGACATCCGTCGAATGCCAATACTTCCAATTGCTACTGCTCTCTTGCATAACCTACTTAGGGAGCCGCGATTAACAATTCAAACCGCAGCCTATTCGAAATTAATTAAGATCGCGATGACCGGACCGGACCGGACCGGCGGTGTCGGGGGTTTTTACCTACGTCGACCCAATCCGTGACGCAAAGTCATGTGGCCCGAAACCGAAGCACAGCGTAAAATTTCACACACTTAACAGCACACAAACACCGCGGCCGCGGATTTTTTCGTCAATCGAATCGCAACCGACGCGATAAGCAAGCACAGGTAACGTTCACATCTAGCGCGCCGTGCTATGGGCACACGACTGCGAACGCACGTGGTTCGTCGGTTCGCGCCGGACATTTCCGATGGACGAACAAGGACGCAACATAGCGTCGGGCGAAGGAGCGAGGAAAATCGAATCGGTTTTGTTTGGTCTGCGGTCGCGAGCGGGAAGAGAAAGGTAGGGGTGTTTTTAATTCATTAATAATTTGATACGGCGATACTCCAGGAAACGACCGAGGAGTGTTCGAGGATGGACGGTTTCGTTACGTAAAATTAACGATTTTTTTTCCTGGGTGTCGGTGCACGCAAACTGCGCGCTCGCCGTCCAGAACTAATTAATGAAAGTCTCGCGTAGAAAGTGAACAATTGTGCAAAAAATATTGGGTGATAACCGACAATGAAGACGGAACAATATCGGCGGAATTTTATTCGATTGTGAAAGTGGAACATGTATTAAGTTCCACCGTCGTCTTTTGTTTTTGCGTCGTCACAGACACGCTTTACTTATGTCGCTTGATGAGAGAAACACGTCATATTTTCATCTCTAGTCTGCAATTCGAATAATTAATTTTTAGTGACAGTTAATCGTATGTAAAACAAAAATAGTTCGACTGAAATAAAAATATTAAACTGCGCAATAAATTTAGTAAAAGTGCACGAACACTTTTATGCTTTCAAATCAGCTGACGTCAACGAAAATATCTCATTAATATTCATACAATTTGTTACGTTAAAGATTTCGAAGAAATATTCTCAAAATATTAAAATTTCAAGGCGTTCGATGTATCATGAAAATAGTTCAATCAAAATAAACACCATTGAGCAAAATTCTTCACAGCTGGCTTTGTAATAATAAAAGTTGGCAACTTGAATTATTACTTTGCATTAAAAACACTTTCACATAAAAGTTAGACGTATTGTTAAATCGCTTTGGTCGTCGAGATGAACCGAAAGTTGATTTGAACTACATTTTCAGTAGAAAATAAAATAAGTGTCGCTGTACCAGACTTATTTAAATTACTCTCGACTATGAAAATGTGTTGATGTAAAAAATCTTTAGATTTGAGGGACTGTCGTGCTGGCGAGTCCTCGATGTTGATCTTATTTTACCCATCGCATGTTGTATCATGTCTCGTATATATAAAAGCGACCCTTGCTTGTTAATGTGTTGTAATGTAATGTGCTTGTTAACGTAGGCCTCGTTACGGGAGATGAGTCATGTATGTTCACTTCGATTCACCTATGACCATCACTGGTCATAAGTCAATTTTAATTGCAAAGAAGGTTTTTATTTTATAAAGCCGGTTTTGCACAACAGAATGGTTGATTTACAATTTATTTTTGCACAATTATTTGGGATTTTCAAAATATTGCAATGTGGAGCTAAAATTATTATTGAAAAATTATTGTTACCTTATAAATGAAAATTAATGCGATTTAAATTCATATAGAAAGTGGTTATAATTCAAGGTAGTTTCAAAGTGTTCAATGAATCGCGAAAATGGTTGGTGATTAAATTTTTATATAAATAAAGTTAAAACCATTCCATGCAACTAATACTGCGATCGTAAAATCTTTTGTCTAATGTTCAATCTCTAGATTCTCTTCAAAGAAATTTATTTTAAAGACGACATGAAAAAATGATTCGTTAACACTGAATTATTTCTATTTTTAATAGAAAATAATATTGTGTAATTCTTAATTAAATAATTGCTTGGCGTTGAAAATGGTTGATTGTGGTATAATTATCATTGTGGACGGCTCTCGAGTGAATTTAAAATAAAATGTTTATAATTCAAAGTAGTCTCAAAGTGTTCAATGCATCGTGAAAATGATTAATGATGTGATGATTAATCAAAATATATACCAGTGATACATTGAGAAGAGAAACCAAGTAAAACTTTATAATTTTGATATAAATAAAGTATTCAATCCAACTGCTATCGAAATATCTTCTATCCGAAGTTGTTCAATCGTTAGATTTTCTCCATCGAAATTTATTTTAAAGGTGGATCATGCAAAAAGGAATAATTGACTGGTGTTGAAAAATTTATTGTGGCATAATTATCTTATCTTATCACCTTAACTCAAATGAAAGATCTCTCCGTGTAGACGTCACAAAAGACAAGAAATTCAGAAAATTTCGACTTTTTGGATTCTCTACAAGTGCTCGTAGATATGCGATGTTGGTACTCATATTGTAGGTCTTGCCACATAGAAGTCAAAAGTGACAAAAAATGCGGACATGTTTGACTTTTTTTGATTTTCTGAATATGCTCGTAGCCATGTGATGTTGGTATTGAAATGAAATGTCTATCCATTTCATATCTTCGTTTGTACAATTGTGGGCGGCTAGAGTAATATTTTATTGAACTATGGGCTCATCTGACAATTACACTGCCAACAAGTTTTCATTTAAAAGAGCCTCCCTGCTTTCCACAATAAGATTATTGATTTACGAATTCTCTTTGGCAGAATCATTACACAATTTGTCTTTTCTGGAAGCAATACAATAAAATGCATGAATGAATTACGATTTTTCATGTACCTTCCTATTCGCCAAAAAATGCATTATTTGATTTTATTGCAGCAACTATTTTAACATCAGCCACGATTATATTGTTAGATAGAAAATATCTTAAAACATGCATAGCCAGTTATATCGTGAACAAAAAAAAATCTACAGTGTACGCTTACCAATGTGTTGTGAACCACTGGTTGATCGAAACGTTACATATATCAATAGATTTATATCACAAAGTTGGGTTGGGTTAGGTTGGGTTGGGTTGGGTTGGGTTGGGTTTTATTTCTCCATCCAATGCTGTCCACAATCTCAGTAAAGTACCACAACACTAATATTTCAACGACAGTAGAATGAGATTAAATGAAAAATTAATAAAAATTGGAACACAAATAAAATACGAATCTAGCAAAATGGAGAACAGAACAAAAATATTATAAAGTAAAAAAAAATATTAAAACCACATAATAACAATTTTGGAAATATATGTCTCGTAACATCGTAGGAAGTTAAAAGAGGAAATGGAAAAAATTAAATGCGAATGAAAACGTCAATTGGAAACAACTCAATGGTAATCAATATCTAAGGCATAAAGACAAATGTGAAATGTGAAATGAGATGAACGCAAAAATATGCCGATTAATAAAATTAAGAAGAAAAAATACGCCAACAGACGACAAGCAAAATATTACTAAAAAGACAATGAACCAAGTCGACAAAATGAGGAACATAGACTAAGGGTACATTAAAGCAACTTTATTCAAAATCAAAAAAACAAAACAACGTTTTACAGCAACTAAGTAATGGGAAACCAAAACAAAGAGATGATAAATATAAAATGTAGCAGAAATATAAAAATAAACACAATCTTAAACAACATCTAGTTTACAAAAACACAACCCAACCCAACATGACCCAATCCAGCCCAATTGAACCCAACCCAACCCAACCCAACCCAGCTCAACTCGTAATAATAATAAAAGAATCAAAATCAATAGAGACGGCAAGAACAAATCGTATTGGAAATTTGAATATATATGCGAAGCCAATACAAATATTTAAAAAGAATAAAAATTCATAACCTGTAATCCTAAAGGGGAAAAAAACAACAGAAATTACGAATATCTTCGTTTTAAAAGCAGTTATTAAAACCATAATCCAAAATCCAAATCAGTTAATAAAAACAATTTCCAAATCAGTACTGGATCCCAACTTTTAACTGAAATGGAGACGTTACAGCAATATTGCAAATAGTGCATGAAAAGGTTTGCTGCCTTGAAAAATGTTATGTAATTTAATTTATACAAAGTTTTTCGCTTTTGGTTTTGTCAGCAAATAATATTTTACAATCCATCAGAATAGTCGAACGGTCGTTTTACTTTAGTTCACCAATCGAGAATAATAGTAACAAACCAATAAATAAGTGAAAGAAAAAAAATTGAATAAAAGAATAAATGCAAAACGAATGGCATGCTTTGTTTATTTTTTTTTTATTTCAACGTTTAAGGGTAATGAAGAACAATATATTACCAAAATTCTCTAAAAATGCCATTTGTTTGTTTTCAATAATTTCAATCCATGAAGTGTGGTACTGGATTTTTCCTTTCAGTTCAAAAACTTGTTTGTTGCTCAGCTGGCATTTAATTAATTTTAATTAAAGGAGCATGAAAACAATTTAAATCGTTACCTGCAATAAATTTCAAGGGTGGGAACTCGATATAAAATAAAAACAAAACCCACACCAAAAGTGTCGCAAAGGAAAATAAAATTGAAATTTTAAACTTAAAAAGGATTTTGAAGCAATCACTAGATTAGTAACCCTCATGGAATTTACACGTTGCAGCACTGCATAAATACATTTTATATAACTCGATCAATTAGCAAAGAGTTCATTAATTCTCCTTAATTACCCACTTACTCAGTACGAAACTTTACAACCGATCGCCATTAAAATAATTTGGGGTCACGCATTTTAGTCCTCGATTAAATATATTTGTTTCCGTCACCGTTTATAGTTCACCTATACGTCAAATAAATTACCCAATGGGCGGAATTTAGTCTAACATTTTACCGAATCCTCTGGGCACCTTTAAAATATTAAATTAGAACATTTGCGATTGCATTAATGTCACCGCTTACATTGTCCGCAATCCTTTGAAAATTTAATTGTTTCGTGAGAACAGCTCGAAGGAAACACGTGCGTTTCGAACTTATTCGTGGAGCCCGAGTGGCGGCGGGCAGTTCACTTTAAAATTTAATGGCCCTTTGTTTGCATGGACGTATCGGATAATTCGTTGCCAAGGTCAGTATTGATTTTCAGGGTGAAACGTGTGAAAATTTATGCACCGACTCGACTGCCCGAATGCAAGACAGACGAAATTACAATATCTGATCAATTGTGCTGATAGATAAAACAATTGTGAATAACATTTCGTACTTGTATGGATAAAAATAATATGCATAGGCATAAAAACATGTTCGAGGTCGACGATGCACAATAATTAGTTTGACGTAGGTATTATCGTGTAATTAAACTCGTAATTGGTTGGAAATATGTTTACGAGTCGTGTGCATTTTTCGTTTCATTAATTGAGTGTTTGAGTGTTCATTTTTTGGTAACAACACGTTATATAAATAGCCACGAAACCAGCGCAAAATAATTTACAATAATAATTACCGTTACGAAATATTTATTTAAACAAAATGAAATATCACCGACTGCGTTGCCGCACAACCGCTTCCTGCACAAATCCCCATTCAAAATCTTTTCAAACATCAAACGCAACGCAAACAATCACCCGTTCTAAAATCGCTAGTTTAAACATCGGCAGCCATTCAGCGCCCGATAAATCGCCATTAGGTTCATTCATATCAAGCCCATGCCCAAGACGGGAACGGAGCCAACGCACTGGAATTACAAATAACGAATTAATCACGCGTCTAGATCGAAGTGGATGTAAACCGAATCGCGGGGCCATTAACATTCCGACGGTTTACTTGGGCATAGCCCCTCTCATTGTTCCGAGCGTAAACAAATATCGTGGATTTAGATCGGTGTAAGTGGATTTTTGTTTTCCGGTACAGAGCTCGATCGAAAGGTCCTCGACATCGATTAGATTTAAATATAACACGGAGCGTGGTGTACGGACATGTTCGATCGACGGAGGACAGAGGTGGATTAAGGATTCGACGAAATATGAATTGTTGCTTTAAAATTTGTGGCTTTCATTTATTTTTCGAAGCTCCAAGACTAAGAAAATATGAAAAAGGGCTATCAATATAGCAAATACTATTGCAAGAAATAGAAATTGACAGAAGGAAGAAAAGTTGCAAAAGTACAAAGAAATAAATCTCAGACAATAAATAGTGAAAACGACAGTGTTGTGACAGCTGCAGTTTATAATTCAAAATGCATCCTGAAGTCATATCAACAACACATTCCTAAAGTGGAAAATGGTGATCAATTTTTCTCTCGGCTGTCACGAATTCTACAAAAGAAACAACAGTGATGACAGCTCGTACAAATGCAAGTTGATGGATAAACACCACGAGCTTAAAACGCAAATGAACGCAAGTGCCAAAAATAAGGACACGAATCGCTTACATACGCAACTATTTTCAAAAATGACATTCATCCATTCATCACCGTTTAAAAGTAATTCCTCATCGATACAAGAACGCGAACTCCCCATTGTTTCTCGGCCGCGGCAAAAATCATCGCTTTTACTTTCGCATTTTTCTCGAAATCCCGCATTTCCTCGAGATAACCAACAATGCAGATTTGATATATCGGCGGCCATTATCAAATTTAAATAAGCGGACGGAACAAAGGGGAAAGTACGAGTGATATTTCCCAACGCCATTTTTCACCTTTTCGAAAAATATGGCCGTAGACGCGATCGTGTCCGCGAACACAAAGCGCACTTAACTATCCTGACGTGTGCATTTAATAACGGTCCCGTTGCAAAAGTGAATTAGTGGCGTTTTTGTCGCCGCGATGTTTAATTTTAATTGCGAGTTCGTGAGTGCGTGGGGCGCGATTTTAGTTGCGAAACGAGCGAGGCTTTGTTCGCGGCCACAAAGGAATACACGAGGATAATTTCGTCGTCCGGCGTAAAATTCGCGGTGCCCAGGTGGAGGTAACGGCGCGGCGGCGAGATTTCGCCGTTCAATTAAGTTGTTAAGTTGCGGCGGACGGCGGTCGACGCGGTGGGTTCGACCACCCAGTTGCGTTCCGCGGGGTTCCTCGGCGATGAAAAAATGCGGTCCGAGGCTAAACGGGAATCGACAATTGCTCGGTGTAAAGTGCGCTCATCGGGGACGGGGGGCCGGGGGAGGGTCTCGCAATCGAATAAATTCATAAATAATTTCGCTTCGCCGAGGAGCGTCGGCGCTGGCGCCAAGCAGTGGTCCCAAATAGCATTCCAGCTAGCCATAAAAACATCTCAATGTGATATTTTGATTAGAAAATTTTTTATGCATTAACAATAACGACACCGATAACATCATGAAAATTACTTCATCTGCCAGAGTTGCAGTTGGGAAAACAATCCTATAAAATCTATCCCGTTTAATTAGCACATTGCGCTAAAAGCACATGCAATTGATTACCCTGTCATAAATTCTATAAAAAATATATAAATTCTGGAATAACTTATAATTATTGTCAAATTCAATTACGAACTTGTCGAAGACTTGTTAAAATTTTAATAAATCTCGATACTCGGCAAATATCAGAGCTTGGTAAGATCACTCGATATTATTTTAATGCTTTAATGTTACTTCACTGGTATTTACAATATTTTTCAACCTTTTAATTATTACATAATTTTCTATGATCGGTGATAATTGACTCTTAATAAATTTTATTTTGTTAAACAAGTTTTTATTGTCATTTTTTTTTCAATTAACCACATAAGTCGTTAAGGAAATTTTTAAATAATTCAAATTTATTCGTAGAATTTTCATCAGATGCTTCCCTCAATTTATTATTTTGTTCTTCTTTAGTTTTTTTTTGCACATCGCCTACATAGTCCCATTAGAACCGCTCTATTAGAACCACGTGGATAAAATAAAACATGCCCGGGAAGAGTTATAATTATTTTTTTTATTTAAATTCGCAAACATAAGATCCGCGTATAGCGTGTGCTTGTGGGTTGTTGTTCATGAAGCGCAATTAATTACAAAGAAAAATTGTCGTGCATATGCGACAGTGAAAATAGTGCAATGACAAATTTAATTTAATCAATCATTTTTTAGCCCACATGTGATGGCGAAGCATAAAGTAAAGAAAAATATTTTGTATTAATGCTCAGAAAATAAATATGAAGGGCACTTGACGTTTCATTTAGAATGAAACAAATTGAGTTGGGTTGGGTTTGGTTCATATTTTCCAAATAGCAACCAAACCCAATTCAATTTATTTCGAAATCAAATTTCTCCTTAGACTGTTTGAAAAATATTTTTTTTTTTTGGGTGATATCTTTCAAATATCAACCAAACCCAACCCAACCCAGCCCAATTTATTTCGAAATCAAATTTCCCCTTATATCATATCACGAATATTTTTTCTTTGCAAACTCGAAATCAAACTATTTGCAAATTACAAATTTTCATAGAACTTTTAGGTAGAGCACAGGCTCTACGTAATTCGGTGAGGGGGGTCCAAAAAACGAGAGCAAATAAAATTACGTTACCAAATTTTGTGCCATCAAAATTATTATGGACGTAGTTGTTTTTATTGCAAAAAAATCCATGTCTAATCCTTAAAGGAACGTTTTTCTCCAAAGGTCTGAGATAAAAAACCCACAAAATTAGTTTGGGACGTTGAAGCTTCAATTCAATATAAAATTTCTGCGAATCTGCGAATTGTATTAACGTGTAGTCGAGTTGGAAACGACCTTTAATAATAAAATTACACAAAGTGGACTACATAGATTGGGGATTGGTTTGCATGACTAAAGTGGAATGTTTGAGTAATGGACGAAATTCTACTGAAACAAGTTTCGTTCAAAGTGCAATTTTTGGCTTAAAATAATACCGGGCTTTTGTTATAAAAAATTACACTTAAGTCGTATTCAAAAATAGTTTCAGTTTCTATCGAATCGGTGAAGAAATCCAGTTTACCCACATTTTAATAAAAATCTACAAGCAAGTTGAATTTTCAATTTTCAATGAAATTTTATCAAATCTCGAGATTGTTTCAGAAGAAATAATCTTTAAAATCTTTCGATTGAAATTTGAAATAATTGATAACATTTATTTCCTCATTAGGATAATTGATCACATTATCTTGTTGTGAAATTACCACAAGCTCCTTTAATGTTTACCTCGAATAAATATTCAAGATTTTTTAAAATGATGTAACTCGCTAGTTGACTGTTTAATAAAGTTTATTAAGTTGATTAAATTTAAACAAAAATAAATTAATATATAAATATAATTCGGTGGACATAACATAATGTAATTGATAAAATCGTGGCATGAAATTCCAAATCGTTTTTTTTTTTATTAAACAATCAACAATTAAAAATTTGATGGAAAGGCATTTTTTTTAAACAGTTGTAAAAAATAATTTATGGCAATGAAACTTTTTTTAATTATGCTATTTCGCAGAATGACATAATCAGTTATTTTGGCTTTAAACAACATTCATCATGAAAATTGCTTCAAATACAATAATATGCAGAATAGAACCGGAAACAATATTTGACACTGCAGATTTGGAGATCTCTCCTCTCGAAGTTAAAAATAATAGTAATATTATATAAATATCCACATCATCAGTAAATATGAAATATAAAATAATCACACTACAGCAACAGAATATCAATGCCATGCTGCTGCTTCATTTTTTTTTTATTTAAGTGGCAGAATGAACAAGTTTCTAGAAAAGTAGTACCAATAATTATGTGAATGCCATGGAATCCCGTTGTTATAAAACAAGGACAATCCATACTCGTCAATTGTAGAAGGGGCTTCAATACATTCGTATCCTTGGAGAATGGTAAAACAAATTCATAAATTAACAGTTAATTATTTTCTTTAGGCCATGATGGGCTCATGTTACTGTTAATAATTTTTTTAACTTCAGGGTTCATAATTTAATTGTTGGAGATAAACTTCGATGGCAAGCCTTTAAAATAAGAGATGGAAAAAATCATTCTGATCTTAACTAAAATTATTCCTCAACTTAATCCTATAACAACACGACAGGTACGTAATCCTTGAAAAGCTCCCTCCCGACAAATATATCGCCATCATTGATATATAATTAGCATATTAATTGTTATTCATAGTAAAAATAAGTTATGGTCATAATAGTGATATCGTTTAATAATTCCAAACTATAGTAGTTATAGCCCATAAAGTCCTATAATATCCTAATAATGGCCAAGGACTCACATCAACTAAGTGCTATGGGTGATGTTTAACACCTACTTTTATTTTAACAGCTATTTTTAAATATAACATTATTGCGCAGATCACAAACGAAATAAAATTTCGTTAAAGAACAAACTGGCGACGATCACTTGAACGATATCGATACGCGAAGTTTTTGTTTCACGATAAAATGACAAAAAAAACGTGACACGTAATCGCAGCCAGTCGATGTGCGATCGAATCCCACTTGCAGCGAGCGTCGCGTTCGCCACGACTATATTAAAGGATAAACGTAATTGCACTCACCCCGATGGCTCCGGCATTTCAAAAGCGCGCCCTTCATTCGACGTTCCAATGGCACCGACGAAAATCGTACGACACACCACATTTTCGATACAAATTCCAACGCGCGCTACACGTAGAGTCAAAAACCGCGAAGTTGTCTTATTCGAAGTCATTGTCGTTTGTTCGACGGCACCAACGTCCGTTTCTTACTCAAATCAAATCACACAATACCCGAATTAACACGATTTGCGAAATAAACGCCATGAACAGGTCCAAAAGCACGCACTTCCGCGCACGCACCAGAAGACTAAAGACCGATCGGATCGGTCAATTGTTGTAAAAAACGACGCGTTATCGTTGAGTTTACGTGCCAACGTTTTTTGTCCCGCAGCTCGATGCTGTACACACACATTTTCGATAAAAATTCCAACGCGCACTACACATATAGTCAAAAACCGCGAAATTGTCTTATTCGAAGCTATTGTCATTTGCTCGAAGGGTCCACGACACCAACATTCGCTTCTTAGTCAAATCGCCGTCACAAAATCCCGAATTTGCACAATTTGCGAAATAATCGCCATGAGCAGGTCCAAAAGCATGTAACTACCGCGCACGCACTAGAAGACTAAAGACGGATCGAATTGGTCAATTGTTGGAAAAAACGGTGCGTTATCGCAGAGTGCCAACGTTTTTTGTCCCCCAACTCGATGCGAGTTGGGACAAAGTACGTCGATACGTCGTCAACGTGTGTTGCATTTAAAACGACGTTGGAAACGATCCTTGACAGATAGGTGCACTAGGATTTGTTTTACTTTTATTTAGAACTATATTACGCCGGGATTTTTTTCATAATTCCCTGGAGTTTTAAGTGCACCAGGAGTTGGTAAATGAAAAGATAAAAATAAACGTCACGTCTGGTAGTGAGGGATAGTGAAATGGAAGCTGACAAAATCCCAAAACAGTAAAATAATTACAAATTATCAAAACTGTAAAAGGGCCGAAATGGTAAAAATAGTAAAACAGTCATCAACTGCGAAATATGAAAATTGATCTAAAAAAAAATCAACGTTTCAGAAAATAAAAGACCTGGAAATAGCAAACGTAGTTAAAATTATTTAAAAAAATTAATGTTGTTGACGAGGATATTGTAGAAAATCATCAAGATTGTAAGAAATATTAAAATTGTGAAGATAACAAAAAATGGCCAAATATTAATTGACAAAATTTCACGAAAAAAAAAACAATGTTGTATTAACAACATAACGACCTTTGGTTCGTCCAACTAGTTGAATTATTCATTTATTAACCCATTTTGATCAATACATAAAAAAAAATCAGCAGTCGTCAACTAAAGGCTCATAATTACTTATACTCCATTTTTTGAAAAAAAAAACCTTCAAATGAAACTTGTTTCACTTTCGGCTAAGATTGCCGTCAAAATATGACGTTTTCTTCGACACTACATACAAATCTTAAGTTTAAAGTTTCATACATCAGCAACAGTTTTTAACGCGACCTCGTAAAGTGTACGAAATTTAAAACAACAACTCCTGACGTCCTAATAGTAGCCCGCGTTAAAATCGCAACAGACAAAGTGCACCACGGCCTACCTCGTCGTCTTCCGCATTCGATTATTAATCACGCGTGTTGTCTCGTTGCATATAATAGCTCAGAATTAGCGGGATCGACTTACCGATGACGTGACGTAACGACGAAACAAACGAAACAGGTCAGCTTCGTCGGAATGGACGGCACAGATCGCTCGGCTACTTTGTCGCGTTTTTCGCGAAAAAATGCACTTTTCGGGGTGATTTTCGATTGGCAGACGATTCGCTTCGATTCTCTTCGCAGAATTATAGTAAGACCGGACCTTACTATAATTTTGCGAAGCCTGCGAAATGTCAAGGATATCAAGCGCGTCAAGGACATCAAGGACATCACGGAGGCCAATAGGACCGAACTCAACGATTCGGTCGAAAATTACGATTCTGTGCTGTCGATGTTTCCGCCTCTATTTTGACCTCATCTCCGACCTCTGCAGGTACTCTTCGTGTCTTCGTCATTTTTATTCATATACCTTGTCCGATATTCTAATTCCTGTGTAGTTACTGTTGAGTGCCGTTCCGCACAGAAACGTTTTCGAGTCCTACTTTGGGCGCCAAATGTCAACAAATGTCAAACCCAAGATGTTAAGATGTACGAACATTGTAACAGCTAATTTGGGCGTCAACCCCGCATGCACAGAAGTACGCAAATGCATATTTGATGCACAACAAGAGTCACGACAACAAATTCGAGCTGCCATTAAATATCAACAGTTCAGAAGATGTCTTGGGAATCTTTTTATGGGTAGCGAAGACATTGATGCTAAGATGAGTCCACCTTTTGAATTACCATCACAACGTACTTCGAATATATGAAAATGCTTCCAGGATTTTGTTAACACCTTAAATATTCCTCCAATTAATGAAAATATTGATTTATAATGTAAATAAATTACTATTTGTTTGCGAAAAAAAAACATAAATCACACGCAGTTACAAATAACAAAGTTAGATTTGGATTTCGTATAAATTACGAAAGTCTATTTCCCCGCTTGGATTTATTGTGACACATGTCACGTTTGTATGACAGCAATACGAGTAATGTAAACAATTTTTTAATGAAAACCTGATAATTAAAGCTTGAGGAATCAATTTTCGAGATTTTTTTTTACATTTAGAAGACAGTATTACTGTAACTGTACAATTGCAAGCTTGCAATTTTGAGACTTTGTAAAATAAACTAAAACCAAACCCAACCCAACGCCCTGTGGGTTGGGTTGGGTTTGGTTTTAGTTCGGTTGGGTTGGATAGTCAGTCGATGGATTGAAAAAATTTAAACCGCAGAAGCAATTTGCCATTTTGCGATTTTGTAAAATAAACTAAAACCAATCCCAACCCAACACCCAGTGCGTTGGGTTTGGGGAAACAAATGTGAAAACGACAACATGATGAAAAGCCAAACAAAACCCAACCCAACCCAACCCAAACTAAGATCTTTCGAAATTCAAGAAAATGAAAACCAAATTTAAAAATACGGTTTTAAAATTTGTATTTATCAAATTTTGAAAATTCGCGAATTTGGGGAAACAAATGTGAAAACGACAACATGATGCAAAAGCAAAACAAAACTCAAAATGTTTTCAGCAAAATTAGATTTATTTTTTCTGACATTTATTTCTTCTTGTTTTTTTTTCTGCTGAAATTGATTCCTATATCGATTTCCATTGATTTTCAATCGTTTCGGTTCAGTTTTTCTACGCTCGATTTCACGAGTGCTTCAGGCACTAAAAAGGCCAACTGAGAGCAACGTAAAACTGGGTTATGAAGTCGCGGTGCCAATGTTTACTTCCGTAGTAATTTTACAGAAAATTTTTAAACTATAAGTCAAGACATCAATTCAGCCTTGTCAACGACAGGTGTCTGATTAACTTAACTGACAACGGTCGAATTAAATAAATAATTTTTATATAACTTTTACAAAATTACAAAATTTACATTAATATTTAATATTGATTTTTTTTTCGTTAATTCGTTAATCCTGCAAAATTAAATTTTATTTGAGATAATTTTTCTGGTATTGCACGAGTGTAACTCATTTTCAAATCTGCTGTTTATCTGACGTTGGCAGTCTGTGAGATAGGTCGAACTGATTTTTCGATTTAAAGTTAAATTTAGCAGACACATTGTTTAAAGTGTTTGCGAACTGAAATTAGAAAAAATGCAAAATTTGCTCAAATTGGCGTACCATGCAGTGTCCTGCTGTCGTTATTAATGCGATCTTAATTTTATTGATGGCTGGTTGATGTTTTTTTTTTTTTGAATTATATAAAATCTTTTATTTGTTTACGACGTTTTAATGTTTCTTGGAAATGTATTTTTGTCTTTTTGTAAATCGTTTCATAATAACAACAATATGGCTTTTTATAATATGCTCCATGTCTTAATTGGCAAGATAACACCTCATCATTAAAAATCGCAAACAGGAACTATTTAAATGTAACTACGTAGCATATAATTGCGTCGTTGCGAGAAAAACAAATGTTGTGGGTGGTGTGACTGTTGCCGGCCTTAGACGGAGCAATTCGTGAGTTAAATGGCCCGAGCACCGCTACAGGTTAAAGGTACGAGTAGCTGGGTTTGCCCGCAGTCTGGACGACCTAACGGATTGGCTAATAAACGCTTTATCACTTTGAGAACATCTGTACGTCGAGGCGGCGCGACACTCCGTTCGCGATTTCGCCGTTTAATGAGCAATGAAAATACGCTCACTACGTTCTAGGACGCCAGCGTAGTTCCGCGTTGCTTTGAAGAATCCGCAGATTCGCGACATTCAGGTCGGATCGCATTCGCGATGCAAAAGCGCGCTTCGGAAATGCAAATAAATCGGAGGGGGTCATTACGCGGGACGCACGTCAATCATGTCCGGTGGGTAACGAGACAATCTCATTGTTGTATCGCGGTACAAATCAGCTGTCAGCTGTTGAGATAACAGTTCCGATGACGGGTGGAGCCCGTGACGGATGAGATCATTGATCAGAGTCGGCAAACGAGCGCACCCACCCGACCGACGTCAACATCAGCATGTGCACAAACAACCGCAGTGTGTACCGACATAAAATATTATGTAGACGTATTATCGATCGATGGTTTTTACAAATATCTTGCAATGTTATACTGAAAA
This sequence comes from Geotrupes spiniger, assembly GCA_959613385.1. Taxonomy (NCBI): domain Eukaryota; kingdom Metazoa; phylum Arthropoda; class Insecta; order Coleoptera; family Geotrupidae; genus Geotrupes; species Geotrupes spiniger. The sequence continues at coordinate 39,845,424 of OY390736.1, read as the reverse complement.
TTTTTCGATTTTAACTTTATTATAAATTAATTAAGACAAATAATATTCGTTGAGTAAAAATTATAAAAAAACTCAGCTGAAAACTAGGTAACATTATTTGTGTTAATGAAAAACTACAGAAATATGGACTTTAATTAATAAATGAATCAATTAAATTAATTAAATTAAGACGTAAAAAGTTAAACATAGCACAAAATTTGTTCAGTTTCGTCGGCGAGCTTTTTCATTTCTTAGAAAGCGTTGATTTTTTACTTCGTCGCAAGAAATTCGATACCGCCAACAACGTTTCGACACAAACGATCGGCGATGAACAAAAGAAAATCGACCTCGTCCGCCTTGTAACCGCACACGTACCGGAGGGCGTTCACTTTCACTGCCAGACCGAAGTGTATCACACGGTTGCATTTCTAACATCTCCGGCTGTAATTTCAGCTCGTTCGTTTCCTGCGCCGAACGCGAATTCGGAAAACGGCGCTTTTCCAATCGGACGGATCGCGCGAAAAAATCGCTCGGTATTCAGCTCGACCGCCGACAATTACCTCGTCTTCCTTATAGCCGCACGCTACACGCTCGTCGACGACTCCAATTGCGCGGATCGTTCCAGACGTGTGACTTACATGTCGGCGAAATGTTCGCCGATACCGGAATGGTTATCTCGCGCCCGATCTGCCGACGGATCGCCAGATTTAGAGCCGCGATAGGCGAAACGGTCGGATCCGGGGAGGCTACGGTCGCGCATAATGGCGCATTTGCATGCTCGGGTTAGGGTTCAAGTCGCGTGCGCCCACGTCCGACCGGAGAAAAATGGACGAGAGTTTGTCAGGGCCGGATTGATCCCATCTGAACCTTGATAATTTAAATTAAAGTTAATAACAATTGCGTCATTGAATAGTTCAAGTTGTGTCGTTATCGTTAACTTTAGTTTGTGACGTTTCGCAATTTAACGAAATAAAATAAGTCGCCAATTGTCAAACTCAGCCAAGTGTCATCAGTTGCAATTTAGTCGTAAAGCTCAAGAAAATTGGGTGTGTCACAACTATTGACATACCCATTGCATTTTTGTTCGAAGAAAAAATTGTCACAAAGATGAAGAGTTATTTTCACCGTTTCAAGTTGGACCATTTTGCAAACAAAGAGTTGTTTGAAACAGGCGATTGCATTTAGGGTTTGGAAGCTTGATATGATTTTCTGAACGTTTCGGTATAGTTTTTGATCGTTTCATACAAATAGCCATATTTTCGAATTCGAATGACGGTTTTCAAATATTCTTGATTTGTTGATGTTTTTATTAGTAATTTTGACAGCTTGCCAGCCCGATCCACATTTTCGGTCAGTAGGCAATCCCATCCCAAAACGTTGGAGATTCCTGCATGTGTTGACTTTAAGACTCTTTCAGCGGCAAAATGTTTGTATGTGTATAACTATCCATGCACTTTGTTTTGTCCATTAAACTTATAAACGCGATTTCGTTAAACAAACCCAACCCAACGCAACCCAACACAACTCGACCCAACCCAATTATTTTAAAATTTTAGTTTGTTTAAGTTTATTTATTGTCAAAGTTTACTCAACAGCTTTAGAGTTGAGTAAAATGGATTCAACTCAACCGAACCCAACGTGACTTGTATTGGATTTGGACCCAACTGGAATTGATTATTTTTCAATTTTATTATCACTGATTGCTTATAAAAATGTTTGTTTGTCAAAATTTTAACCACGTTCATTATGAGTTCGATTCAACCCGACGTAACCCAATACTCTAGCCAACCAAACCCAACATGAGTTCAAACACTTCACCAACAGTTCAAATTAATTGTAGTTTCAAATTGTAAGTTTATTGTGACACACTATCATGTAGAACTTAGTGTGCTATTGCCACGTCTACACAATTGCTTACAAACCTGAGGTTGGGTTGGGTTGGGTTAAGTTGGGGTCGAACAAACCAACATAATTCTCGAACTTGATTGAGCCTCAACCTAATGCAAATCAACTTACAACTTAATTTACCTCTGATTTTTTAATTGGCGTTCAATTACCTTCAGTGCTTTTTGTTTTCAAATTTATTAACTGTCAAAATTTACTCAACATGAGTAAGCAATTTGAGTTGTTCATAATGAGATTAACCCAAACCAACGTTATTATTGTATTGGGTTGTGCTTCAACCAAACCTAAATCGATTTTTTTTTTAATTGTCACAATTTAAATACCTGGCACTTCAATCGAAGAGATAATCATAACTCGGTGCCAAGTCTTGGCTATAGCTTTCTCGTGAATCAGCATAATTCTTTTCTCACAGTTTTTGGACCTTTTTTGTCCGTCTGCACTTTTGAACTTCCTAACTATCTCCTTATAGACGTCCCCTGTTATTGTAGACTCTTTTTTGATTGCATTAGTCAGATTCCTCCTATATGTCAAGACACCATCGCCAACAGTTTTTCAGATGAATCCTGCGTCCTGGTGTTTTTTCTGGGGCGGATATCCCCTTTTCAACTGCATCGATCCCTGTCTCGAAAATTATTACAGGTGGGACATGGGTGCATCACTGGGACCCAATGACAGATCCCAGTGATGCATCCATGTCCCACCTGTTATAATTTTGATGATGGTGTTTATCGCCAACCAAATCAAATTTGTTGCTGACATAATTTTTGTTCGGTACTAAAAAATCTGGGAATTCAGAATGCTGCCACACATCGTAGTCTTCGACCAGTTCCTCAACTTCCTTGATGTTTTTGTCGTTTCTTGCTTCGATAGGCCTTGACTCATTTGGAGTCATCTTGAATTGATTCGTCGAAATTTTATTGTGATATATGACTGCGAACATTCCTCGTACACATTTATCATCCTCACATGGACTTGGGTCAATTGAGCCAGCAAGGGTGCTTCCCTCGTCAGGAATTAGATCACCCATGTATGTGTTAACTGAACTTGCCTCATTTTTTGTTGGAGAAGACTTTGTAAAAACAGCAAAACTCTTCGGATCTAAACCAAACTTCAAACTTGGTCAGTATGCATGAAAATGTCACAAATAGAAAAAAATAAAAATGAACAAAGTTATAAGGATCACAAACTGCCACCTTAGTAATCAAAAGCTTGCAGGTTCAATAATCGTGGAATCTGATTTTATTTCAGAGATAAAATTCTTACCGAATTAGATCTCATCGCGAACTTAGATTTCATTTACTACGTTTCCTGCCCACTTCACGGAAAAACGAGCTAAGTAATTCAGTTTAAATCATAGCGAGTTTCAAATAAATAAATAAATACAGTAAAGTTCTGAAAGCTTGTGGAAGTAAAAACCACAGAAAATTCAAATTGAGTAGGAAACGTCAGACTGCAAAGAGTCGCAGGTGCGGCTCCTTCGCGTGCATGAAATTTTGATGGCGGCGAGGTCATGGATCGCTCCGGCGTCGTTAAAGTCCCGATTCCTCGAATCACGTCTGGCGAGGAATTTTACGCCCGCCGGTGTTTACCTCGCGCGCAACTTTTCACCGGACCGAAATAACGACGTCCCAAATCAAGCGGATGACCAATTTTCCGCGATCGCGAACTTATCAACGCGGAGATGCATAACGGCAACGCCGTTGGTAAATCTCGGAATAATGCAAACGGCTCATCTTTATGTAGAGTGCGAACTCCGGGCACGATCTCGACGACGCCAACGTGGGAAACTGGGTTAATTCGATTACTGGCACTAAGTTTTCGTGATGTGACTTCGATTGGGAGATTTAAGTAAGTCGCGCAAAACTGTAGTTTTGCGCGACGAATTTTGTTATTGTCAGTTTACGTTAGTTTCGTAACGAGGTAAACGAGAAGTTAGGGTGGAACAACATGTTCTTGGAGTTATTGTTAAATCATTAAGTCATAGGTAATTGAAGATGGGTAACAAATGATGTCAATCGGTATCAACTGAATATTTATCCAAAATGAGGTGAACAGGTGATAAAGATTCTAAAAGACTGTTTTCTTCAAGGACACGAGAATAGTTCATGAAATACATATAATTAGTTGCAATATTTTGTGACCCAACAAATAATGAATTAAATAATAAAAATTATATTATCTAGGTGACGTTCGGGCATAGCAACTGATTCAACAGGTTGGGTTGGGTTGAGTTGAGTTGGATTGGGTTGGGTTTACATCAACAGGTTGACCTTGTACAGACTGAAACAGTTCTTATAACAAACATATCGTCTACTGCAAATGTTGGACATTGCCTCAATTTTTTTTTTCCTGGAAAACCATGACTCAAAAAATCCTAGAAACTCCACTCGAAATCATTCCGCAACACAAGCAAAACTCCAAGGTCAGGACTCACCGCATACGAGTTGTACGACGTGCGGATTTTACCAACGACGTCGATCTGCTCGGCAACTTTTTCCGAACACTCCGTGCAGAACATGTTCCGACGACGATCGCGCACTCCGGTCACTAATTGTCGGCGCCACGAGACGAAAACACCGCCAAGTTCAAGCGTCTCGTCCGCGAGTGGTTGCGTAATCCGTTACGACACCCTTCGCCCCGATTTTTTTCGCCAAATGCAGACGGTCGCGGCAACGGACGATTCGCCGAAAGGTTTTGGCAAGGGCGCGCTGCTACAAATCGCCGCTTCCATATCCGTTTATAAATAACCATTGACGTAGCGAAAACATAATTTCTATTTTGTGCATTTTTACGCGGGCGTATTTTTAGACGCGCTACGGTGTATTATTAAGACTGTGGTATTAACGCACGGTAGTGATTTAATCACTTAGGTGTCGCTAGTGGTGCGCAATACATCGGAAGATATTTATGAGATCGCTATTTTATTTAATTCGTCATTTTCGACATTCGATTTAATTTTTTATACATGTACAAGTATACACAGAAATGTCGAATGGTCACTGCGAAGAAGAAGTCAAAAAATATTAGAGATTATTAATGAAGAATCTGTTAAAAATAAAAAGGTTTCACAGATAAAGGGCGTAACTAGAATAAACTAGAATTATTATATTTTATATAAGAAATTTACTGACAGTTTTTCAGTCGACCCCTTTGTTAGTTATGTGGTTCATCATAACGCAGATGTGAGGCCGGAAGCATGGCCAATGCTTCGTGATGTGAACTGAAGTGACCAACTCTTTTTCGTTCGCAATGACTAATCTCCATTGTGTATTGATGTTATATGATTAAATAGTTCTTACTACTGCTGATGCCGCGTTTCACGATTAAGGTGGCCTAGTTCCAACGCGCATATGATTATATATAACTGCAATCATATACATGACTGTGCATTAGCTTATACCTAACCATATTTTAATTGTAGATGCAAATAATACCAGACCGTAATTGCCAGCAATTTGTCAAATTTGCGGTATGCAGTATTTCATTACTGCTGGTGTTATTCCGACCTAGATTACCAGCATGTCGACCTTTCACACTGGAACTCGAACGCGAACATGTCCTTATCAGACAAAATATACGCAAGCGCAGCCGGCGGCCGTTTTTTCCTTTTGTTTCTGGTTCAAAAAAATCGCGATTATTCGCGGTGCCGTTAAGGCGGATTTATCGCGCCAACTTAAACTACAAAATAATCGGGTCCCCATATAAGCGACTTTATAAGTAATGGCTAATTAAATATCAAATGGCGATCAATTATTCGCCGAACTGGGTTAATGTTATGAAGTTGTCGCGGGTATATCGTGCCGATCGTAACAGTGCATTTCCTTTCTTATGTAATAAGGTAACCCCCTTAGAATCATTCGGCGCGGCATGTACGTTTAAGGAAGGCATCGTGCTCGCGCCTAGTTAATATGACGGCGACGTAGCGATTATACGTCGTCCGTTTCAGGGCTGTCCAATCGATTAAATCCTAAAGGAAACGGATCGGACGGCGGACGTAAATAAAACCTCTTCGTACATACCATCGTGTGGTACGACTATGTCGATAGTTGCTTTATTAAAAATCATTTGCGGTTGCAAAAAATAATGTTCCGTTAAGGACCTGTACGGCAATAACATTGCGGAGTCGTTTTTGAAATATATTCCATTTTCATTTCCTCTTTCTCAATCTCGTTTAAGGTATCATGAAAATAGTAAAATTCTGGTATTTAATAACGTGGACTATGCCACTAGTTCGTAGAAGGTAATAAGTAAAAAAATCGTCACAAATCGGTACACAATGACTTTGTACTTAATTGGAATAAAATGCGATCTTCAGAAATCTCCTAAAATTGTTTTCATGAAACAATCCGATTCGATTTATGAGGTAGGAACAATTTTTTTTTTCAAAGAACTGCTGTCATCAAAGATCCAAACCAAACAAATTGTTATGAGTCAGTTTCTGGTTTACTTCTTTGCGTCGTTTTCGCACATTTGCTACGATACGTATTTTTATTGCAGTTTTATAGTTCCTTCGATCGATTATTTTCATCTGTCTTCCAATAACTTTCAACCACTGACTTTAAATGTAAACTCGTGAACTCTTCACATTTATATCTTCATATTCACAGAGCATACCACAAGAGCTCAGAACAGAATTAAGTTACATACCATCGCACTCATATATTTCGCTTGCGCAACCAGAAAGTAAAACTACACCGAAAATGGGACACTTATAACGAAGATCTGATTCTGCGTGGCGTTCCGTTAGCGCGATTGCCCAACAGGAAACGGCGGCGCGCTCCCGCGCATCTTTAATGAGAATGACGCGCGTCCTGTTTACCGAAACGCGATTTTTCGCCGATTTTCTCACGGCAATAAGTCTACGTTTATTGTACAGTTAAATTTGAGGTCGCGATCGGCGTTTTAATTAGAGAAACTCTCGCGTTGTTAATTTGACTTAAACGTGCCAATTTGTATTTATGTTCGTGTAAGGTTCCAATTGGGTGAAATAAATGCAGGAACTTTTACGAGGCGACATGAAACGAGCCGTGCAGTGCCGTCTGTGCATTGTTGTAAGTATTAATCGTAATTTGTGCGTCGATAATGTCGGATACGTCCGGCCGGGAATTTGTTAACGGTGTAGTATTTATAAACGCCGCCGTGCGACGCTTGTAGTGTGGTTGCGGCGGTTTTGGCCAGGAATGGTTCAGAGGTGGCTTCAGTACAAAATGTAATGTAAAATTATTTTCGTAGCAATAATGATAATAGATAGATGGATGGATATTTATTGAGCATGAGTGTAAATAAAAGTATATGATAAATTATGTGGCCAACTGATGATCATGATTGGCATATTTGGAGATTTCAAAAAAATAAACTGCCGTTAGTTACATTGATCGAGGAGTGTGGAAACATAATTTGCTGTAAAGTAATTCCAAATAAAATTCAAAGAGACAGAGAATAAATATATATCAGAAGTCAGTTGCAATGACAGGAAAACATTATGGGGACGTGACTACAAATAATTCCTAGAATACGTGGATACAAATTGTAAATAAACGTCAACAACGAAGCAGCGGGAATGTTGACTAAAGTTAGTTGCAATCACATGGTGCAGGGATACGATTGGCAATGAAGAAGTTTGAAAATAAAAAAAAAATAATAATACACCCTGACGTTAGCTACAATGACATATAGCTAACAATATAAAAATATTGTTGTAAAATAATTTGCAATTAGAGTCAACTAGAAAGAAAAAAATGTGGTCAGAAGTCAGTTGCAACGGCAGAGAAATAATATTGGGGCACGACAATAAACACCAATTTTGGAAAAGTAAAATAAATATAGGCCCAGGTCGATTGAAATGAGTTAGAAATAGAAGTTTGAATACCCAAGAAATAGACTGATGTTAGTTAACAAGATAATACTTAGGAAATACCATTGCAAAATAAAAGTCGATAAGAAGGAATGTGGACAGCAGTTATTTATTAAAAAAATAACAAATATAATTTAATTTTTAAGCAACGGTCTGAATACTCCTTTACAGCCTTGATCCCATATCGACTATCAGTATATATGGCTGTAGTTTTACCATTCAAAAAATTTTCATTGAAATGAAAGTGAACAGCATACCACTTACTTGTCAGCTTATCACTACCACCAATTAACTCCAGAATGACCATGAACCCGACAAGTCTTCATAATGCTCCGGAGCTACCAGAACTTTTAAATGGCATACAAATAATATTATTATTTTTGCAAATTCAACTTGATTTTTAATTACTTGAAACTCATTCGGAATAAATCGCTTACTACGATCTCATTATAGACTCGTGTTAGTTCTGGCAACTGTGAACGTAGTTCTACTACTTCATAGTAGTATGGAGTTTAGTTGATGGTCCTACTGGTTTTTATCCGTGGTTAGTAACATGTTGCGTGAGTGGGACCCAACCCGACCCACCCCAACCCAACCTTATCGCAATTTTAACTTTCCACAGTGAATTTTACTTAACGATTAGTTTTCCCATAATGAGCTTTCCAACATGAATTTTCTAGCATTCACAATTTTTTTTTGAATCGTCACTTTTAGTAGCATACATACATAGCATACCGCCATCGACGACCCTGTGAATAACCCTTTCACCCAATAACATTCAGAGAGGGCGAGGAAGCGTTTATACAAGAACTAGTTAATTATTTCTAATTGTAATAACTTCCAATTAAGCAAATTCATTGGCACGTGTGACAAATCAAAATTCGCCCTTCCATTTAAACTAGCTAAATAACTATAACTAAAGAATTTCAGTGTGGACAGATTGGACAACTTGTTGCCTACCATGGCATAGCAGGAAATTGTATCTCATATACTGCATAAGTACTAAAATCTTTAAGGTATAGGGGGGTTACGCCACTGTATTTAAAGTGGGTCGCCAACTAGATTAGTCGATCTTAGTCTTACTACAATTTCTACAATTCTTTATAATATATTATATATATAATATATAATATATAATTCTTTATAACTCTGGAAGTAAATATGAATAATATTTAATTGCAGATACAAATATTATAAATATGTAATATTTTAAATTTGAAATAGAAACCGTGCTACCTTCAAATGATAAACGGCTACCAGCTTAAAGAAATAATATGTCGGCGGTTAAGTTCATTACGTTGAGAAAACGGAAATTATAAGATATAAAGCAAGTCAAACAGACCAACAAGACCAAGGACTAAAATATACAGCCTTGCTAAGCATGTTCTGCAGGTAGAAGTGTTTCCCATTGAGACGGCAGAACGGCACTGCAGGTCCTTGCTGACTATGAATGCATATCAATGGTGTGGGACTGTGAAGTAATGCCCTCCCAACTAGCCTTACCTGTATTCTCTGACACTAGTGTAAATCCAAATGAAGAGCAGATTCTCTAGCAAATATTGGGGTTAACCCCCCAATGTTTTTGCCCAGAACCTAACGTTCGCATTACAAAAAATCCTGGCCAGAAGCTCCAATAAGAGCTGGATGGAGTGCATAGTGCTAAAGAGTGCAAGAGATATGAAATGAGATATTCCAAGACCCATCTACTGCACGAACCAGGACACTGTTGGAGTAGGGCACCAACCCTTCTCTAACAACTTTTCTGACGCCCAAAACTTTTTTCAATAAAATCGACAACAAAGTAACTTAAGGCAAATTGATTCCTGTAAACAGTTCTTTACAAAATATTTACCTTGCCAAGTATTTTCATAATGGAAAGTATAATATTATATATTATAGATATATAAAAAATTATAATCACTTGTGCTAAGTGCTATGAAAAATCTCATTTACTGGACCAGCCTATTATAAAATTTACGACAATGGAAACTAACTTACCTTGTGTATCAATGAAAATATATAACAACTTACCTGAAGGGCTCAAAATATGAAGGAAGGGGTTTAGAAGCTGTAAAGGGTTGGTTAGGAAAGCAAGAAGAAAACAATTTCGAGCCAGGTTCGCTACAACATTAATTGTTGTATTAAGAGGATTTTATTTTGTTGCTACTCTGGTAGGCTAATATAGCATATGGGACTAGCATTAAAACATACAAATCCTACAATAAAAAGAATTATATTTTCCTTGGGATATGTTCAAAATTATGAAAAACTTTCCCTTAAAAATAACAAAAAAAAATCATCAAATATCCGATTTTCTCCTCCTCTTCTTCGCCATTTACATTAAAACACTTATAAACATTTAAATTGAAAAATTAATCTAAATACAAGTACGCAAGTAAAAGTCACGATCGTTCGGGTTTCGGCAACATCCACTTCGGTATCCTCTTGCTGACTTCGTCCTTCAGCTGCCTGTAAACCATCACCAACAAGACGGGAATCGCCAGCAATTCATTGTCGAACACGTACAACCAACAGGCGACCACGAACATGGCCAAATCCGTCAAGTAATCGATGGTGGTCCGGACCCTGTTCTCGGCGTATTCCTTCAAGTCTTTGTCGCTCCACGTCTTGAAAGACGCCGTTATTTTCGCGGTGGCGTCGTTGATGAACATGTCGATCGATTTCGACGTTTGCGTCATGATTTCTTTCATTTTCGGCGGACGAGTCCTGATCACGGCGGCAGGAGATGGTGATTTTCTGGGCGGAGAGTATCGAGTCTGCGTGGAAAAGTCGCGCATTGGCGATGGATCGTTTCGCTTCAACCGGCCGGGAGATTTCGACGGCGTTCTGGTTCGCGGAGGTGACGTGTTCATGTCTCTGCCTCTTATGTAAATGTCTTTGTTTAAAACGGCTGGGCTTCCGCGTCTGAAGCGTGGCTTCGATGAGGACGCGCTACCTTGACTAGATGATTCTGAATCATACCGGCTTCGTTCGTGGCCGTTTAATCGATTGGAATCGGCGATGTTGGGTTTGGGTGCGTTAGTGATTTGTGGTTGCTTGTGCTCCGGCGTCTGTTCCCTCTTTTGGGTCATTTGGGATTGCCTTGTCTTGTAGATATCCTCCGGCGTCAGTTCCCTTTTTTCGGTCATTTGGAATTGCTTCGTCCTGTAGATATCCTCCGGCGTCAATTCCCTTCTTTGGGTCATTTGGGGTTGCTTGGTGGTGTGAACGTCTTCTGGCGTCAGTTCCCTTTTTTGGATCATTTGGGATTGCTTTGTCGTGTGGACGTCTGTTGGCGTCATTTTCTTTTTTTGGCTGTAATTCCTAACGATATCCGCGTAATGATCGGCGGCTACGCGCGCTTCTTCATCAGACTTCTTTTTCGCCAGTAACGGTTGAGGGAGTATTATCCCGGCGGCGGCGATTCCACTTATGCTAGCAATCGCCGATATGTGATGCGATCGCGACGATTTTTCAGATTTGATTTTCGTCGCTTCACCTACAGGTGATCCTCCTCTACGCATCTGTTCCGTCGCCGGCGCAACGTTAAACGGAAGGCTCCCTCTCTTAGCGAGTAAGTCAATTTCTTCATTTCGTCGAGTAGCCATCGCCAAAGATTGCGACCGTTGCCTGTTTTCTCTGAAACCTTCAGCGTTACGTTTCAAAATAGGCTTAGGTACGAAATTCGAATCGGGCATATTTTTCGGTTTCGTTAATATTTCAAAAGGCTCGCTAGTTTTCGCGACCATCGAACGAGGATGATACGTAGAGTCCTCGTCTTGCTCCCCTACAACAGCATCGGGTACTTGATCGTAAATGCGCTCGTCGCTCGAAGATTCCGTTTCTTCCTCCGATAGGCTCTCTTCGTATTCGTTTTCTCGCATTTCCGCCTCCCACCTATCAACATCGACCACGTCAATGGCCTTTCTATGCGAGAGCTTCGCCCTGTTTTGCGTCATCCGCGCTCGCACCCTCTCGAACTCCTCTTCTTCCTTCTCCTCCGACTCGGACCGTTTGCGATTCATCATGATTTCGCGCTTCTCTTCGACGCTCAACGGAAATTTCCGAAGCTTGGCGTCCAGTATGTCGTTCAAATCGGCCGAGTTTCTCAGGCTGTGTCTTCGCTGCGTCCACAGAACCTGCTGCGGCGCCGTTATCCCGGCCGAGTATCGCCGCCTCAGCGACATCTTGCGTTCTAGACCGACGGCGTCTTCTTCGTCTTGGTTGTTGATTTGTATTTTGGGTATGGCGCTGTGTTTGCGCTGTTGGGCGTCGAGGTCTTTTTTCAAGTTCGCTTCTTCGGCCTCCGCCGCTTCGTAGAAACGTATCATCGCGCGCTCGTGAAGCAGTTCAGTCGAACTGGCTGAGTATTTCAACCCCATTAGCGATGGGGGTTCTGTACCAAGTTCCGGCGCCGACAGCGATAGAGGAGGCGGTATTAAGTTGTCTTCGAAGTGGAAGTCTCCACCAGTCGTGTTATGATCTGAAAGTAAATATGTGAGAATAAATTGGCGATGTTAAAATTAAAACATCCTAAGGTCGATCTAAAATTTTCTAGAGATCAAAAACAAAATTTTTCCGACGTATGACACCTCTCACAATATTGGGTCAATATGCAAATCAATGATAAGAAGATTTTCTTTGAAGAATATTCAGGATTAGTAAATTAGCTTGAAAAAATTGTTTGTAATAAATGATTTGAAGAAAAAATATAGTTTTCATACCAATACTAAAGGAAAGAGATATGAAGAAAATAATTGGACAATTCTGGATAAAAGCTTTTGTGGCATAAATAGGTAACAAATGGAAGGCACTGTAAAGAGGGCCGCAAAGGGATGCCGCGGGACAGTTGCGAGGAAATGTTGAGCATGGTCTGTGAATGGATCAAAATGATTGAGTACCAGAAGACGCACAAAGCAGAGCGATAACTAAACACCACAATTTGCTTACCTTTGTGTTCATTTGGCAGCAACACCAACATAAATTCAGAGCTTCCGGTTTCAGTATTGCCCCTCGATAATCGTCTTCCAAATCGTGGACTGGATTGGGTGCCATACATATTAGGACTGGGCGATCGACTTTTCGCTGTCGGATTACTATTTCGTTCAGTTTCTGCGTTACTGGTGGACAGTTTCCTTCCAAATCGCGGACTTGGCACATTCGGACTAGGTGATCGACGTATCACCTTCGGACTTGGAGATTTCTGCCTCCTCTTATCTTCTCCTTGCGCTGCCGGACTCGGGCTTCTTATTTGTTGAGGGGGGTGTACCGTAATATCGCTTTTCTTCAACTTAATTTCCGGACTGCCGTAAGCCAGATCTCTAGTCATCGATGACCGATCAAAAATATTGATGGTTTCGTCGTGGAATTCCCGCCTGGTCAATCGGGGCGACGGTTCGGGCGTTTTCGGTGGACTTTTGATTTTGTTTCGTTCTGGTCTAAGAGGAGTGGTTGGATTAATGTGGGTCGGGGCGGAATCAACGCGCGACGACGATTGCGAACGCGGCTTTTTCCGCAACGGCAAGATCGGTGCTTCGTTATCGCGCGGCTGACTCGCACTTCGTTGCGTGGGGTGTATGATCCCTCTCTTAGTATCTGGAATAAAGAGAATGTCTGATTCTTCGCCCGGTTCGCTGACGCCGTATGGACTTTCGGCTTTCACGCGGAACTTATACTGGCTACCTTCTATTAGTTCCCCCAACATGGTCGTCAGTTGGCGGCTGGTGGCCGCCTTTAACCATACGTCCCAACCCAGTCGGTAATATTCTATTATGTAGTTGCCTATTTTGCAACCGCCATCGTCAACGGGGGTGTTCCATGCTAAAGTGACTGATCGTCCCAAGGTCATAACGACTTGCGCCCGACCTGGCGGCGAAGGTTTGTCCGTGACCGTGACGAGAAACGACGCGGTGTCCTCGCCCAATTTGTTCATGGCTTTGATTCGATATTCGCCTCGGTCGGTGCGCCTGGCTTCGCCGATTTTCAACGTCGACGACTTGTCGCCGTTTTCGATTTCGTATCGTTCGTCGTTCTGAATCGATTCGCCGTCGTGGCTCCAGCACACCAGCGGCGTCGGGAGCCCGTCGACCGTAATCTTCAACCGGATAACTTCGCCTATTTCGAAGAGTAAGCCGTCTTCATACTGTCGAGGAAGACGAATACTCGGCGCCGCCTCCAACGTCAGCGTCGATTTCGTCGACGCGTGTCCCGCTTTATTGGTCGCGGTGCACTTGATCTCACCCGCGTCCACCAACTGGCTCTGGTGTATCGTCAGCACGCTTCGGTCGCTTTCCGTAGTGATCCGAATACGTCGACTGCTGAAAATCTCAAAGCCGTCTTTGTACCAGCAGATTTTCGGCGTGGGTTGCCCCAAGAAATAGACGACGAATTCGACCTTTTCGTTTTCGAGCGCGGTGGTGTCGGTGAGCTCTTGGGTGAATCGAGGCGATGTGACGGCGGATCTTTGTAGAGTGACGGTTAGGGGTTCGGACAGTTCGCTCGGGTCCGACATCCCGACGGCGTTCTCGGCGCTGACGCGGAATTGGTACCTCCATCCCGGTTCCAATCCGCTCAGCGCGAGTTCGGGACAGAGTACCAGCAGAGGGGTGGCCCTGACCCAATGGGGCGAGCCGGTCCTGCGGTGCTCGACCAAGTAGCCGGTGATCGCCGAACCGCCATCTTTCGGCGGGCGATCCCAACGTATGTTTATGACGTCTGGTGTGGCTTCGGTGTCGGAAACAAGTTGGGGTTTTCCCGGGCGGGCTGGACGATCTGAAACGATAAGTTTTGCTATAAAACCGAAAGTTTAGCAAAGAGGCTCAAGACTGTATTAAATATTTTTATGACCAAAGTTTTTCCCATCGATGTTAAAAAGTCGATCGAAAGAAATATTATCCGACTGCTTTCAGAAATCGCATAGATTAATATTTACGATGCTATTTAACACTATTTAGCATTGATATTGAAGACAAATTCCATGAAATTTCCATTCACAAATAATAAACAAGTCGTTACATTTCATCCACTACTTTCCAGTTATGCCCAAATATCCCCAGACATATTTACTGTTAACTATAATAACTGCAACGTCACTTACGACTAAATCAAAATAATTGTCCTTTTCTATTTCTATTACCTCGACGTTCTGCATTTTGCATTACAAGCTTTCCTGCGTAGTTAGCATACATTAATTTTTTTTAACTGGTGTGTTTACGTCTAGGCTGGTTCTGTAAACAATTTATTTACCTATTAGTAGTTAGATATATTCATTGTGTCAGCTGCGACAAACTACGGAATATCCCAGCCGCTGATGCACCCACGCGTTCTCTTCTGTAATATTTCCTAGGTGTAACGTCCCAAATTCCTACATACATCAGATACCTTGTCGTGATAAAACCTGCGGAATCCATTAAATGTACGTGTTCGGGAAAATGTTTTTGTATCTTGACTACATCGTTTTTATTCGTGACATAATATTCAAATTTTGTTGACATTGAGCCAAATTTAATAATAAGGTGCAGTCAACTGTCGTATAGATGTAGCAATTTTTCTTGTGATTTGAAACAACGCTCCAACGTTTTATCTAATTGCTCGTGTGATTTATGCAATTGCTCAAATCGTATTCAGGGGAGAAGCGTTTATTTTAATTTGTGTGTTTAAAGGACGTGCCAAATATTAAAACTTCAGAGAAGTCAATGTGAAAAAAAAAATAGGAAACACTAAAAAGTACGAACGTACAAGAAAAATATTAATTAAGAGATGATACATATAAAGCGAAATAAGCACTAGATATTAATTCGATAGAATTCATTGTAAAAAAACGTACAAGAAGGAACTAAAACAAATAAAAAAAAAATAAAAATGAGTCAATGAATGTGAAATGTAATAAAAAATGCAACACAAATGAAATATGCAGATGAACGATTAGAATAAATAAATAAAAAAAGACTTTTAAAAAAAGATACTAATGCTAAAAAAATAACTAACGTATGTTGTGTTGTCTGCTGGTTTATCTATAATATATTCCTTGTCGTCACCGTAACTAGCAAAATAATAATTTGACTTGCATACAATTAAGCAACAAATATAATTGTACAAAAAATATACGTACAGTTTCGCTTAAATAAATATGGGCATATTTATTGTTACAGGTATAAATATTGAAAAATTTAATCAACTTTTCTTGGTCGAATTTAATATCGAAAATGATATTAAAATGTCAAGACATTTTTCTCAAAATAACATCTTACGCTATAGCATGTTTTGTTACGAAATTTTCATGGATAATTTCTTAGCCCATACTTTCACAACAAAAAACAAACGACCAATGAACTCGAGGTTGGACTCAGCTTGGAATAAAAAAAATGCAGAAGCCTCCACATTTCACAGAATAGTCTCCCCTTAAACAATTCTGATTATTTCAAATCTTCCTGTTATTGACGTTAGACATAAACAATCAAGTTGTGAGCAAAATTTTATGAAAAACTGTTAGCAAGTTCATCATCAGCTAGACCTGCAAAATCAAAAGCACTAAAACTTTTAAGCAATGATAACTAGTATTGTAAATTCGTACGATTTTGTTTGCAAAATTGTCCCTTCCCAACAGAAATGTTTTGATTGGTATGGTTTTGGGTTATATTGAGTTGTACTGGAATTGAATTAAGGACCAGCTTAAAATGTTGGCCTGGAATTATTACACCCCCAATGTAATGTGATGAAATAATTTTAATTAATTTCCTTATTTGGATCTTAACGAATTTGTTTGCTGGACATTTGCGCGAACGATATGGATTATGATTAAAACACGTAGTTTTAATTGGTGAGATACACCCAACCCCTTACATTTAGGAGTTACGAGAACCATATGACGTCAGTGTATTTGAAAGCAAGGAAAGGGGAGTAGATCCAAAGAAGACTTGTCACAGTGAAACAACATAGGCATGAGAGTATTAAGCTGGGTTGAAGATTTTGAAGATTTATGTTGCGAAATGTAGGGTACTAGAAGAACTAGTGTGAAAGAAAGAAATGTATAGCACTGAATGAAGGTGTTACCAAAAGATGTCAATGTTCGAATATTCAGTGCTACAGGGCATACAGTTTAAAAACGTAGATGAAACAACTTCTTGGCTCACGACTTCAAAATATCGTACCGCAATTTTCTAGTAAATCTAGTTAATGAATGGACTAACTACTCATCTTGAAACAGAAGCTGCTACCTTGAATCGTTGATTGGATTCTGTTTACGTACTTAGGGCAGAATCGTACTAGTTCGTTAAGATTTATTCGGTTGGGTTGGGTTGAATTTAGTAAACAATTTCCTATACAGAACATCGGTTTCTGTTACTCCTATAATTTTGCCCCACAGCATTATTTTTACAAAAGCCAATATTGCCAGACTGCGAAACGAAAAAAAATTAGCTAATAAATGGGCATGCAGTCGATTATTTTATGTTAATTAAAATTTGCCTGAAAATGAATTCATTTCAGGATAGTTTTCTGAACTTCAATTTAAAATACACGCAGCCCAAAAAATCTGCTTTTTTTGAAACTTTTGTGATAAGATAATTAATTTAAGTGGTCCATGAATCTAAAAATGATGGGCTTTGTATTGAATTTAAAGCTTTAAAATAATACGATTTTAACAATCATTAGCGAAACATTTCACTTACAACAATTTCCAATTTTATTTGATTTTGACAAAACGGACGTCTTACATGTCAGCAACAGACTTCAGATTTTGTAAAAAAATAACACGTGGACCCCTAGAAAATACGTAACATATACCTTGGAAAAGATGTACATACATGAAAATTAATTAATTATTTTTTTGTTATATTTCATTAAATATGCATTTAATATTAAATGGACGTACAAATATACATATGCTACAACGAACACCAATATGTATTCGTCAAGTTCGATTGGATGGAAAGAAATATGGAGGTGCAAGTTCAGTGCTTCAAAAAGTTTAAATAAGCACTAAAGCAGCAAACTTGGACAATAGTAGGAAACTGGGAGAACGAATGAGATACGATTATATTACATATATGTAATGTTGTACAGATTAACATGTGTGTAAACGTGTTTTTACTTTCTTATATTCAATGTATGATTTTTTTTACATATATGTAATAAATTTGATCTAAATTGGGATTAGAAATTGGTGTGAAGTTTTACAGCTAACCCAACCCAAGGCAACCAATACCCAACCCAACCAAACTAAACCCAACCCAACCCAACCCAACCTAACGTCCTAGTTATTTAAACGTTTGCACGGAGAATTTTAGCCATGCACCTAATTGCAACAGCTCGCAGTGCAATTTCAATTGCTCCTACGCAAACATTTTGATTTAGAAAAGAATGGAATATGTCTACGATTTTGTGTTTCTTAATACTCTGAATCTAATTATAATCTTAAACAAACGAGTTCTCCTCTGTGTTGGATTTAAAAGAAAATTATACTAAAGTTGGGTTAATTGCAGTTTAGGCTCGATTCGGTTTGGGTTGGGCTGGATTTTGTTGAGTTGATTTGGGTTGGATTGGGTTGGGTTTTTAATCCATTTGTACAGGACAGCCAAAAAAACTTTTCATCTAGAATTTATTTGAATATATAAATTGGATTGTTTTTTTTTTGAGTATTACTCCCTCGACAAAGATTAGTGACATAGTCTTCAATTTTTTTTCTTTTATTTATTATTGATTTTTTTATTATACCAGGTAATATTTCTGGTTCCGAAATAAAATTAGATGAAAATTCATCAAAATTAGCCCTGATTTACTTTAAGAGTTATTTGCCATCAACAAATGTAGGATTTATCGACTCACGACAATATTATGATTTTATTTTCTGCTCCAAATATTCCGATACACTTTGAATCTTAATTTTTTTTAACCTTCTTTAATTATTTCAGCACCTCTTTCGATTAAGTTTTGAAGCGGATGTCTGTAGATGGTGTTCTCGTTAAATTGTCACTTCATACTGCTTCCTGTCAATCCTCCGTTTTATTGTTAATATTACGAACGCCAGTTATTGGAAAAAAAATGTTCTTATAAAAGTTAAAGATATTGAAATTCTAAACAACTTTTATTCGAAAAATTCTTTCGGAAAATGGCGTGTAAGTGTAAGAAAGGTCAGTGTGGACCACTGCAGGTTTTGTATTCATTCTGCAGGTCTGATGAAAATCTTTCATTAAACCAGTTAACCTTGTTGTCGTAACGTCGTTATTTACTTTCGCTTGCAGTCAATTTGATTTATTTGCTTTCAAATTTAATTGATTTTAATTTGTATTTTTAAAATTTATGTTAGTGTGAAGGCTGCCAATTGACGTTATAAGCTATCGATTAAATTCGCTGAAAAATACATAAGTTATGGGTAAATGTGAGATGTTTATCAAGGGCTCCATTTATTATAGGGCGTAGGAGGGTGGGGGACCCTTAAATGACTGCAATTACTTAAAATCTCAAGCAGTGAAACGACTAACAATTTTAAACAGTGACAATTGTGATATGTAAAAAAAAGGTTGCAAAATATTATCTATGTTTGTAAATTTTCGTATGGTTTTATATTTTGATTGTTGACCGAATTATGAGGTATTTGGTTGGTACGAAAAATGGAAAGTTAGTTAGGAAGGAGGGATAGTAGTCTCTTGAAGTACAGTTTGTAGACTGAAAGATGGAACAATTTTATAAAGGGGTGGAACAAAAAAGTATGAGGTGTTGATGTGGGAGACGAGTTAGGTTGTATGAGGGCACACTCTTAGGAAAACGATGTAAATTTGGAAGAAGAAGGAATAAGTGATAACAAGTTGCAAACTACCAGAAGCAATACAAGATATTTAAATGGTTGGCCAGGAGATTGGCATGGGGATGGTGGTGTTGTGATTTAAATGTAACAACGAGAAGTACTAGGGTCGATGAAAGGGAGATGGGCAAATATTCGATGGACTATTTGAATGGGGTTATTGAGACAGTTAGGTGGCTGAGCGAAGAAAAATATTCAAGATCACGATGAAAAAAGCAAAACATTTTAAAATAAAAGGAGAAGGCATACGAATAGGAAAGGAAGACACTACACAGCGGCGATTAAATTTTTCTATGTTAGAACCTGACTTAGCAAAGAGGGTAGTTTTTACACGTTTGTAATTATTTCGGCAAACTTGATCCAAGCAACCGGCAACTTAAGTGCGGAAGTCACGGTCCATAAACAAATCGCCCATAAATAACGTTTAAATTTAGCATCGCCGACGTCGCCGTTTCCCGAACAATTTCGCGCGTAACGTTACGTAAAAGTCGAAAATCCGATTCACTCTTTCGACGGCGCATATAAAAATAAACGCCAACACACCCGCCGATCGCGATACGCATTGGCGAGCGCGTACGGAAATAACGCGCCGCTCGGCCGGCCCGAAAGACCGATGATAAGCAAATCACGATTACGACGCGGCGACGATTTAATATTCGGTTTGGGGTCGCGTCGCTCACGATCTCGTGTGTCACTCACCTACTGCTTTCCAGTGCACCTGTTTCTTGTTTCTCGGGCGGGGATGCGGTTTGGCAGACGTGTTCCCCATCACGCACTGCGAACTTCTCGGCGCGCCGTCGGCGCTGCCCCAGCGCGTTCTAAAATTAGCGGCCACGCCGGTACCAACTTTCGGCCGGGAAAAAATCGCGGCTGCTTCGATTGACGGAAAATCGACAGTGAAAACTTAACAAAAAAAAAACAACTTTTGTTCCCAAACTTTATTTTCTAGTTGCATTACTCTACGATCTATGATCTATTTATTTTTCTTATATTTTTTAATAGTATTTTCATAAACTACATCACTTCAGCATTTCTTTCTTAATTTTTTAAGCTTTTAATAAAAAAAAAATAAAATAAATAAAACAACCATATATTTCGACCTCATTTATTTAGGTACTAATTCGTAATATTAAACATAATTTAATCGTATGTATGCCCATTCATTTATTTTTTTTTTTTGGTTTATTTTAATTGTCGAACTGGACTCGGCTCCGCGAAGCCACCTCAAACTTCGTATTTCCCGTTGTTCCACCCGAAGAACGCGTAGATCACCTTGAGGATCCGCTCGAGATTGAAACCCATCTCGGCCAGCTCGCCCGCGAACTTCTTGAACTCCGGCAGCGCGCGTACCTTCGAGACCAGCATGTGGCTCGTGTCGCTCGAGATCTTCGCGTAGAACTCCTGGAAGTGCGGGCTGTTGTTCAACTTGTGGTCCATCGTGTCGATCAGCTTGGCGATCGGCATGATTTTCTTAACGTCGTCCAGGAAGCTCTTGAAGCTGCGCGTCGGGTGATCCGTCTCCACTTTGGCGTCCGTCAAGAACTTGCACAGGTCGCCGAAAATTTGCAGGTTAAGCCCGGCGTCTTCCAGAAACTTCTTAAGCTCTTGCACTTCAGGCGTCGCGAACAAACCCATCACCAGATCGATCCATTCGGGGGTGTGCATGTACTGTACGGCCGCTTGGAACTCCGGGTCGTCGTGCAAGTGCTGGATCGCGATCTTCTTGATCTTTTCAAGCGGGATGATCTCCATGAAGTCCTGGAGGTCGTTGTCTAGGCTGTCGATGCGCGGGGCCGATTTGACGGTCGCGAACGCGACCATCGCCACTACACTAAAGAACATCTGCAAACAAAAAAAATCCAAATTAAAATACGCAAAGTTTCGCTTTGCTCGCTACTCACTTTTTTGTACATCGTACGGACCGCTGAACGAAAATCGGGCTACTTGTCCACCTGCTCGTTTATATAGCCTCAGATTGTCATAACCTTGTCGAGTCGGTAATTTCGCTAAACACAAGCTACTGGTCGTTAATTACGAGCCCGTGCCTTTTTATACCTATAATCAACCTTTGCACGTCGAATGGTAGGGTCTGTGTTTACGGCGGCTGACCAATGGAAGTGCGTGTGGAAACGCGCAGTGCGAATATGATACACTAATTGACTCGTGCGTAAGTCAAAGTTTGTTAAACAACCGCCGGCCGCGCTCGCGATTAGTCAAGAATGTCGAAAAATTTCGCGATAAGATAGGTAACTTGAAACGAAAGACGTGACGCGGAATTGGGTCTCTGCCGTTAGTAACAGCGCCGCGATATTTTTCCTAACAATCACCGTATTTAATCACATAATTGATGTGCATTTAAAAACCTGTCTACGTAATTTGCGTACGAGAATGGAAAATACGAAACGAATCGACGAAGTGGACTTGAACGTTGCCCGAACTGGTTTTTTGGACAGATCGGGTGCGTCGGGGTTTGTCCAAAATTTTTCCGACGGTGGTTATCGAGTTTGGGCAATTAAATTAAATTAAATTTAAGTCACACTGTCATCTAAAACGAGTCCAAAATTTACTAGTGGCCCATGTAACAATTGCAACTGTGCAAAGCAATTTGAATTTTTGAACTATCACATTTTTATTACGATTGGGAAAAACCACATTATTTTTTTTAATTTAACAATCATTGTGTTAACTACAAATGTTAAACAAATGAATTAAAAATATATTTGAAACGATGAAAAATTGCATAGTACATCAAATAAATTTATGGCAATTAAAAACTTTGTATAAATAAAGGTAAACCAGGCGATTTATGGGAATCACATAGAAGACAGTATAGAGAAAAATTCTTAAAAATCTCTTTGAAAAATGTCAAAGAAAATTCGAAAATTCAAAAAATAAAATAGCTAACAACAATTTAAGACCGATAGAAAATCTCAATGATTTGATTGCAGGAATTATATAACAAAAATACAAATGAAATTGTAAATCGAAAGTGGGATGATATTCGTAATGAAAATCTGAAAAAAGTTAACTGAGAAACAGCTATATGCAAACGCAAGTTTCAGGCTGAAAAAAATTGGACGAAGAGAAAATATTAAACATACAAAACATCAACATTTGAAGACAAAAATGAAATGGCGAAAAACTTTAAAACGATTTAACTCAATATTTCAAGATTAAAAAATTACAAAAGTCGCAGATCTTCCACAATTTCTCAATAAATACACAAAGCTGTAAAAAATTACAATTGAAAAACAAACGACAAAAATTGATTTAAAAAAAACGAGATTCTACAATAAATAATGTATAACATTTAATTGATTTAGAAGGTTTTATTTTTTTTTATTTCATATCCATTCTTTCTCATGTAATGTTAATATTGATCCTGACGAAATACAACAACATAGCAAGCATACAAAGGTAAAATATTAAATATATGAATGAAATGCATTTAAAGAGCAAGCTAAAAGACTGAAACAAAAAACAAAGGAAAAACTACTGAAAATGAAACTGAAAAATAGGTCGTAATACAAGAAAGTTAAAAAACGAATGAAATGTAAATTTAAACTAAAATTGTGTGCAAGTTACCCAAAATACTTCTATAAAAAGTAAAATAAAAATATATTTCCGCAATTCAAAAATATTTGCGGAAAAAAAATTAGAGAAGAAAATTTGTTCGGTTTGGGTTGAATTTAGCTGGCTTGAGTTGAAAAAAAGATTAAGTGATACACAATATGAAGGAAAATGTTAATTCAGGAACTCACGAATTGCAAGAATAAAATTAAAAACACGAGACGAAAATATGAAGAAAACTAAAAATTTACAAAAAAGATAGAAAGGCAAGCCAATAACAAAATTAAGAAGAAAAACTAAACAACATGAAATAGAGGAAAAGCAAGAAAGCGAGATACGCAAAATATCGAACCAAATAAAAACATATTTTCAAAATTAAAAAATCATTGGCCTAAAGGTAATTAAAAAAGAAAAAGTTACGTTGGCTTGGGTTGACTTGAGTTCATATGGGTTGAAACAAATTGCGAAATACATACGTTGAAAATATAGTAAATTAACAACAGAAATAATAGTTTTTTTTATTTAGAATTAGGTATGAAACTGACACAAAAATTATGTGCAACACTGTTGAATTAATGAAGGAAAACAAATATTACAAACGTAGGATAAAACATGTATATGTCAAAAAATGTACAAGATAAAGAAATGAATAAAATAATATTTATGCATGCATGCATAAAACTTTACCTTTAACCAAATCCAAATCAACCGAACCTACCCCAATCCAATCCAATACAATCCATTGTGGAATTTGTGCATCATCCAAAGAAATTCGAATGTTCACGAGCCTCAGCTCGCATTTCAAGGCAAATCATACATTCTATCCCCATATAAATCATACAACACGAGAAATAAATAAAACATACAGTAGAACAAGAGAAATCACGAAAAGAGAAATGAATTTAAAGTTTATGAAGTACCACAAAAGTCCAAGGTACCCTATAATAGATATTTCAAAAAGGATTGCCCAAATGTGCAAATTTCTAAAATACTGACGATTCTAAAAACATCTAATGTTATGTTATTTTCATAGTGGCGTATGATCGTACAGATCGCACCGTGATATTCACGATGTTGGGTAACCATCCACAATAATAAAAAAATTGGTAATCGAAGTCAAATTATTTGAAATATACTAGTAAGCAGCGCTTGAAATCATCACCACACGATATTATTTAAAATTAACTGATTTAATTTCAACTCCCTCACTCGACTGGTTGCCCGCGAATGCAAAATTTGGAATAAATTAATTTGTAAATATTAAATAATACCAAAGAGTGAACTAAAAACAATTTTTAATTATTCCCATGGTATCAGGTGGTATCTGGTCGGGTCAGGTCCTGATACGCGAAGCCAACCCAACCCAACTGAAGGCAAATCTGAATAATAAAAAAATAAAATTAAATATCTTCGCTCAACTTGAAGTCGTCGATATGGTGGAGAAAAACTAATATAATTTAGCTATTTCCTTAAAAAGCTACACTTGACGAGCATTACCATCTAAAATGTTAGCTTTCAGAACTGATCCCAACCCAGCCCAACCCAACTGAAGGCACCTTCGTATCATTCAGTCATTATTCGCATGAATTACCAAATGTTAAAATTGTTGAATGCGAAGAAAACAAAATTGTATCAACATCTCCCTTAAAAAAAATAAACACCTTCGTTCCATTTGAAAACGTCGATATGATGGAGAGATATCAGTTAAAATTTTGGCCAGAATTTAACAACTCCACCCACCCAAGTTGAAGAAATAACAAAAAGAAACAACATGCGATGAAACAATGA
The DNA here is from genome assembly GCA_959613385.1 of Geotrupes spiniger. Lineage (NCBI taxonomy): Eukaryota > Metazoa > Arthropoda > Insecta > Coleoptera > Geotrupidae > Geotrupes > Geotrupes spiniger. The sequence goes on along the minus strand of OY390736.1, from coordinate 39,820,528 downwards.
AGGAAAATTGAGAATCAGTGAATTACCAAAAAGTGTATCTTAAATGAAATGCAAATCAAAAATGAAAACAGACTGCAACACAAACGAGTAAAAAGCCGAAGAAAGACAATAGTTGTAAAATTTTATGAAATAGTTGACCAGGTACGAAAAAGAACCTTACATTGGGTTGGCTGTGAGCCAAATATAATTGAAAAAAGGAAACGTAGGGTTGGGTTGTGAAAGATGGAGTTGGGTTGGCCTAAAAAAATCGAAAAATGCAGAATATAAAAAATATAAATTTAAGGAAAAATACAAGTAACATCAGATAATTATTTTATTTAAAACCAATAAAATACAAAAGCAAATGTACGATAATGTCATACATTAAGCAAATGAACAACAAAATTGTTAAATATAAAAATATGGAAAAAGAAAAAACACAAAACTGAGTAAAACAAAAATAAGGAATAATGCTAAATAATATAAACGATGCTACTGTAATGTAGAAAAAATAATTAAAGAAACTAAAGTAAATTATCCAAGAAACTAAGAGAACACGAAAAAAGTTATGGAATATATTGGCACTTAAAAATATAAAAATATAAACTAACAATATTTCCAAAAAATATCTAAAGTAATTAAAAATCAACGTTTTGAAAAATACACAAATTGTACAACAAAAACGAATAAATTAGACACTAAATTTAAATAAAACATATAAGTAAGTAAAGTAACAAAAAAAAACAATTAAAGATATGAACATATTAAATAAAATATCAAAAGGATTAAATACAGAAAGAATTAAATAACGAAAATTATAAAAGCAAAGACAATGAGGTAAAGTAAACTAAAAAAAATCAAATAAAACTTCTGAATTTAATCTAAATTAGAAAATAAATATTATGGTGAATAATAAAAAATAATGTTAATACACAAGCAGCTCGAAGTTGGCGAAATAAAATATAAGATTGATAAATAAAGCACAATAAAAATCTAGAGATGAAAATAACACAAGTAAAAATGAATTGCACAAAATTAAAGCAATTCATTCCAAATTGTGGAGTGAATTTAAAGAAAAAAATACACGAGAAAATAATAAGCGATTAAAACATAAGGAAATATAGAACAAAAATGAACAAGAAATGGGCAAAATAAAATGAAAACTAAAATAATCATTTTATTTATTTATTTAAATGTAGTTCGTTCAGTCAATTTTGTTTTCATAAGTTCAATTTTTTCATATTATGCCCAAAAATTTAATCAGCTTCTTTTGCAAAATTTCTCGACGCATTTGATCCAATCTCACTTGAAACATATCGACACGACAAAATCTATTTTTAACGTGCAATTGCGTGGGACTAAGGGCATTCCCGTCCAGCGCCTTGAAATGCATGTCATCATACATGCAGACACGTCGAAGGCGCACAATGTGGTCCGCCCACCCACCTCAGCAAACACACGCGCCCAACCCTGATGCAAATGCAATATTATTTAGTCTTAAGCTATTGGAACGCGACGAAGTACTTTTTAATTTTTTTTAACGACCCGTAGGCTCGTGCAGTGCCTACGTGCCGCGAAAGAGCGGCGAAGTATGCGGGTTGTGTTTTGTTTTCGTTACGCGATACCCAGATGCGTACGATATTAGACATGTCCGTGGTATGTCTGGTGGAGGTGTTTGTGAATGCCTGGGCAAGAATTCGCCGATAAAGACTATTGTGTTTATCGTTTTTATTATCAATTAGAATTTAGAATCTCGAACTCATAATAAAGGTCTCGTTGTGCTTGATATGAATTTATTTATGGCAATAACGTTAGTCAGTAATCTTTGTGGCAGAATCGAAATAAAATGTTTTAAAAAATATTGAAAAATATTTTTTGTGGGTTTGTGTATTTATTGTCCTTTTTCATTTGAAAGAATTATCGTTTGTGCTATTATCTCGAGTGGTAGTTTTTCATTTCAATCAAATATTTAATACTTCTTCCTACTCCACTCCATCCAAAACATCTGATCGGTTAATTTTAATTACGAGCATTTTCAGCTCGTTATGTTTTTTTTATTTATTTATTTTTCATTTGTGTACCGATTTTACTTCACCAACATTGTTGCGCTGCCACTCCCCGTCACGAACGATACGGAATTAACTAACAAACCTCAACTTTATAATTAATTTTAATAACACAGACGCAGGACACGACATCTCCCATCTGATACAACGTTAATCACCGATTAATTGCTGTAATTTATTACGCCCGGGATTGTTGCGCAACGTGCATATTAAGCCGCGCAATCGCTCCCTCTTCCCAGATTTAAATCACGTAATTAAGTTCATTTTCGACTTGTCGAGTTATCGGACGTTAGCCGCACAAGACGACTCGCTTCCTGGACGCGAAAAAGTTCGTCGAAATAATGTAATTGCAGATGATTGATGTAGACCCGATCGTGCGTATGTACGAGTAGGTATTTGGACGTTGGAGTTAATTGGAGTTATTAATTTATTTGCTGTGGTGACAAATTGATCGACGTGTGTCTGTTCAAATCAGATGGAATCAAATATCACAGGAAATGTAAAATTATATGAATCATTAAAATGTAAATAAATTGAAGGATGGGAGCGAATTTGAAATAAAAACCCAGTCAAAAAAAAAATTGACGTATTTTTCAAATAAAAAAAAATTTGGAAGACTCGAATTAAAAAAAATTAACGAATAACGGATTTAAATTTAATAAAAGTCAACACCAAGAACGTTTAGCTAATAAGAAAATAAAGTAGATATTAAAAAAAAAACAGATCGGTGATAATTGACTAAAATTAAACTGCAATTAAACAAAAATGACGAAAATTGTTTTTTTCAGATTGTTCAAGACATTCGTGTATACAGCTGTGTAGGTAGTGTTGCCTGCCGAAGTAGCGTAGATAGTTGATTTGTTACTCAGTGCACGTGCCATTGGATTGTCATTCGATGCCCTAACAATACTTTTACTTTTAGTACATTGTGCAGTATTTTGGACGAATGCAGTTTTATGTAGTTGTCGTCACAGATCTGGATTTTGTTGAAGTTATATCTGGAAATTTGCGGTACTTTAGTTTAATTTATTCTTCATCCAGTAAAGAATTCTGTAATGAGTGTCAAATTCATACAATTCATTACTTCGCCATCTTCTTCTAATTTTGCATCTTTTTTCCCAGTCCTCGGCTACTACATATCTCAGGTGTTTTTTCACTTCTTCTAGGAATGTCTTTCTCGGTCAGCCTTTTCGTTTCTTTCCTCCTTCTCCTTCCAGTACAATTCTTTTCATCTATCTTCGGTCATCCTAAATATACCACCCAAATTAATCCAACCCAACACGAGCGAACCCAACCCAAGGACTGGATTCAGTTGACTTGCTTATTGTTGCTATTTACGTTTTAAGTTATTGTCGAGTTTTAAACCGAAACCAAGTAAATGAACAATGGAGAGGGATAATTAGTGAACACGACCCAACAATTCGGTTCATAGTGGCCATGGGCTTTGGGAACTTTCACTCTTCCTCGCCATCTTTTTCTATTTTTTGCATATTTTTTCTGCATATCTCAGGTCTTTTTTCACTTCTAGCCTTTTCGTATCTTCCATCCTTTTCCTTCCAGAACGATTCTTTTCACCCATCTGTCTTCGGCCATCCTAGCTATATCTCCCAACCACCTGGCTATTTACATTTTTACTTTTTTACCATTTGAACGATACCCATGTTTCTGAAAAGCAATTTCTTTATTATTTCTTCATCTAAATTATTCCTCAACTTTAATGTCTCGTAGATTCGTCTCAAAATGTTTCACTTCATTCTTCTTGTTGTGTCCATGTTTCGCAGGCATAGATTCCCATCGTCGTTACTGGTTGGTACAGCGAAATTTTGGCCAATCTCCTTGCTATAGTGACTCTTAGATATGTTCTAATGTATCTGTAGCATAATTTCTGTTCTGTTCGCTACTCAATTTTTTCCCATTTGAGAGATGACTCTCATCACCATATACTTTGTCTTTTGTTCGTTCATTGTTAAGCATATAATCATGCCTTTCGTTCTGTATAACTTGGATGATCTGTTTTCATTACTTGACTAAAATTTTTCCAAAACTGTTTCAGAAGAAGATTTATGGTAAAACAGAGGAAAGGTCACAGCCACTGCCATGGTCAAGGTGAAAGATACGATCACGTTAACGTCACACGTCAAGTTCGTGGGCAAAGTTAAGCTGTGATCGAATAAAATCAACGTTAAGCCTGATCTCTAACCTTGACATTGACCACGACAGGGTCCCTGAACTTACCCCAGCTTTGTCAATACATAAACCCCACCTTGAAGCAATTCATGTCAAGGACTGGGTCACACAGTATGGCTTTGATCTTGATCTGCATTGTACCTGGAGAAGGTATATGAATTGGCAAAATAGCGGCAAAATCGTGCTCACCACAGACGTAATGTTAGTGATCAAGGTTAAGCATTGACCGATTAAATTCAGGTTGAGTCTGACCATGACTTTGACTTTGACTATGCCAGTGTCCGCGACCTTACCCGAGTTTTCCCAATTCATAACCAGTCTTAGTTAAGGTTTTGATCACGAAGTGTGGCCTGAACCTTGACCTAGATTGTGAACTAGAAAATACCTGCAATTTCCATTATCTCTTTGGTTGACTCTTGGAAAATATGTTCGATATACTCATGTGTAGAGTTATCAAGTTGACGCAGGTATTCTGCAAACATCTCGGCTCTTGGTCTATGGCAAATGCTGATCGTATGAGATATTAGTCGTTTAATGAATGATTTAAATATGAAATTTACAAAAAGTAATTAGCTCCACAAATCGGAAGCGGAGAATGACAATTTACGAAAAAAACATTCTCTAGACAAGCAACCGAGTAATTGCACTCAAACCCATTAGTCATAAATGCTATAGAACAACTAATAATATATTTTATTTTTTCATTTATTTTCTATGAAAAATTAAAACGTGATTAGTTACACCATCTTCGTGTCACAAAAATATGTTATCTACATGGCAGCACCAAACCCAACCCAATTTTCAAAACTATAGCAAATGTCGCATTAGGTAAAATGGTGATGGACCGTTTCGTTCTGCAAAGCTCATCAGGCCACCAAAGGTACATTGACTGACATCCGCTGAAATTTAGTTTTAAAAAAGTGTCTCTTGCATTTTTGTTAATAAAAGTTTGGATTTTCATTATTTGTGTTATAGTAGACGATCTTCATGACTTCTTTTATTTTTGTCCCTTTCGTTCGCTCCCCCCAGCGACAAAAAAAAACTTGCTCCACATTCGCACAATTAAACATTTCGGCCGATGAACCTGCCGCCTAACCGCGTTTGCTGCGCCCCGAGCCATCGCCTCTCTAACTTCGACCGCCGAGCGATATTTACGACCGTCGCGCGACGATTTTTGCGACGACCTGTCGCGGCCGCGAAAGTCGATTATCTGGAGATCCGAGTCCTCCGGTGAGTCAGGCCGGGCCGGGAGCGCGTGGGCGCCGGTCGAAAATGGACCGAAAGGGTGGCTGCGCACCCGACGTGTGCCACTTTCGCGACTCGAGCGGTGTCAAAGAGTCGTCGCCGTCGCGGTCGCAGATCTGAGCGGCTGCATATTGCGAAGCGCGTTCGAACGATTGGTGCCGCGGTACCGTTGGAATGCTGCCCGAGGCAGCGAAGTTACCTGGTGGGGCACGGATGTCGGACACCTACCCGGCGACTCGGTCCGAGATCTAAAATTCCAGGTCTAAAGTCGAAATATTTTAAATGAAGTAATGAAAATTTACAACAGTGCAGCTTTGATTAGATACATGATTTGGTTAATCGAGATCTTTAAAATTTAAATGTCCAGATTTACAACGTCCACGATAATTTCTCATTACACGATGTTTGCAATTGAGTGATTACAAGAATTTATCTGCAATGAAACCCAAAGTTGTTTTTAATATTCAATTTTTCACGCGCCCTGCAGGTGATGATTTGATCAAAATTTTACCCAAAAATCCCCAAAATTCGCGACTAGTTCTTCATAAACGCTGATGTAACTCTTGCTTCATCACAGTAGTCGATTCAATCCCAAAATTCAACAAGAAAGGAAAAACAAATAACTGCCTTAGAATATTTCCTAGCACCATTACTTACTTGAAAATGCAAAATAAAAATGCAAAAAAATGAAATATAAGAATGGTGGGAACATAGAAAAGACAAAGCAAATTTTGCTCAAAACTTGCCAAACACGATCCAATTAAAAAAATCTAGTTCGAACCCAACCCAACCAAAGTCAACCCACCCTTTCAAAGCAGTCTCATTACATATTCGTGGAACCCAACCCAATCCAGCCAACCCCAACACATCTAAAAATCTCCATGCACGTGTATCATAAAATAAATGAGGCCGATAAGTCATGGTTTGATGAGAAATGTAGAATGGGTAAGGGGTGTTGAGACAATCATCGAATAAGACAGGGAAGAGAATGAGGAACTTATTCCTCTATGTCCCGGTAGTTCGTATTTGACCTTACCTTCTCCATTCCTTCTCCAATCTTACCTGTCCCTCGTTTCTCTTCTCCGTCTCCTCACCTGGCATATCTCTTGGTATCATCATCGACACCGCCTTTGCATCTTACCTTTAGCGTCATTTTCTGGTTCATTTCTTCGGCCATCCTATATAGAGAATCGTACAGAAACACTTGTTGATGGATGCTTTGAATCTGGAAAAGATCCCCCCGCTAACAAAGTCTAAGACTTCACTGTTTAAAGGCTTGTCTACTTCGTTTACACTAACCGTGCGTCGTTCTGATTAGCTCGTGCATCGCCTGCTCGCCCCATACGTTGTTATTATGCTCTCGATTTGTTATTACACAATTTAATTACAATAGAAATAGGTTCAACTCTTTGCTGACGATCAAAATCTATCTGATTGCAAAAGCCCATCATCAAGTATTTAGGGCGCACCCACTTTCCACTGCCTTTACGACTTCATTGCATCGTGCAATAGAAAAATAACCCAAGTCAACCAGTCTATTTGAAGGCAAAAGAAAGAAGCAGGCAATTAATCGTGAAATAATATTAATAATATTTTTTATATTATTGTTTTACATTAATTGTGTTTGTTTGTATTTGTTTTGTATTGGTTATCTTTTCACATTTACGACTTAATTGCGCCTTCCAATAGAAATTTGATTATATCTGAACGTGATAGATTAAAAATCTTAATTAAAAACAAAACATTGTTTCAAAGTGTTAGAAACCCAAGACCATTGCTATGGTTGGGGTAAAGTTTACAGCAAAATTACTTGTGAAATATAAGCACCACAACCCAACCCAAGCCAATTCAACTGAAATCAATACGTACTCACGATTGCAAAGATTTTTTCGTGCTTCGAATAAGCTCACGTGAAAATTGATTTAATACTTTTGGCTTCTTCTAGGAACCTATCCAACTCAACTGAGGTGTTTTATATTTTTTATATTTTCCCTAGTCTCTTGCTAAGAGACATTCAGAAAGATCAAAATCCACTAGAGAGTTAAGTAGAAGTTGGGTTCCCATCCTGGAGATATCGAGGTCATAAAACATCGTCAACACATCTGCATTTGAAATCATTTTGAACTTCAATATAATTTCATTCGATTCAATCTGATAAAAATCGGCGGTTATAGCAACAAATAAAAGTTGATGAATTTTAAAGATTTTGGATTGGATTGGGTTGGGTTAATCCCATATTGGGATTGGCATAATTATTTCTGCTATTAATTTAAAATTTCTTTTAAAGCATAAAAACTTCATAAATGTATTCATAAATCTAGTGTCAAGTTCGATTGGGTTGGGTTGGAGCACAAGGTTGGACAATTTTATTTTCGTCCTGTTTGTTTTCAATTCTTTTCAATGTGTTTCATCGTTTTCGTTCACATCGTATGAGCTTTTGCCATATAATCTGTTTCATTTTTTTACTTTCATTTATCATGTTTTTGTTGGATTTTCGCCTATTTGATAGCTTGCCATATTCCAATCGAATTAAATAATATTTTTTCAATATTCACTCAGAGCCTTTTACGTAGTTAACGTGTATTTTGTGGTGTTCCTAGCGATCAGGGAAAAAAATACGAAATTAAGTTTCAATATTTCTCCTTGAAACGATGGGTCGATTTTATTGGCTACATTCATAAATAAATATTTAATTGGTCCGATCGGATCACATTCAATCTAAACAAATGAAAATGTGCGTCGTTGCATCTGCGGCCAGAGAGGAATCTTTAGACCTCGACCTTTAGAGCGGTTCGCCCGTCCCCAAACAAGCCCATAAAACAAGCAGTGAGCAAGGTAAGGCAAGGTAAGTACAAGTGCCACACCGGTTTAGTGCCGAGCCGCGGTGTGTTCGCGTTCGTGAGAGTGTGTATGTGTGTGAGTGTGTGTGAGCGTGTGCATGTGACACACTCACTCGCGGTGGTTCCGAATCCGAACCCGCTGTTAGTACGAGTGCGAATTTCGCGATGGTGCCACGTGAGGTGCAGTGGTGGACGTACAGGTGATTCCCGCCAATTGCAACTCGCCCGTTGGATTACCACGATCACGCGGCCAAAGAAATCGTAAATGTGAGTGTCGATTGAGGTTGTTCAATTTTCAAAGATTTCACGTGGGTTCCGTTATCTAAAAATACGAAAACGTGGATTTGGCGAATTTGTTTTGCAGTCTATGTCGTACCTAGATAAGAAAATCGAAATAGATTTTCTGCAAGAAAGTGATGAAAAACTAATATAGAAATTAACCGCCGAACTTAGTTGTTGATGTGGGCGATTTTTTTTAATACAGTTGCTATATTTTTTGAATGTCACATAGAACATCTACTTAGTTTCTCTGTGCTTCAAACGATAAAAATTCCTGGAAAATTAAATTAAAATGTGTTGCAGTTTTTTTCGTTATTACCACTTAATGCCTTTCAACGTTGCATTTATGACTTCATAAAATTTTGTTTGTTGTTTCGTCTTTTTGAAAAAAATTATCTTTTCTGATTGGCCCTTTTTGGTATTTTTCCGAAAATTTTGTTTGTTTCATTTTTAATATTCATGTGCATTGATCTTTTCTACAATTTGTTCTGATTGTAATTTTCATGATTTTATCAGAAATATTTTTGATTGGCCTTTTTATTTATTTTTGGATTACTTCCAGTTTTAATTCTTTTCGTTCTTTCATTTTATTATTAAAATTGAGAATTAATTTTTGATTAAATTTTTTTTTTAATCAATTGCTTTAAATTATATTCATAATAATTTATTTCTGGTAATTTCTAGCAAAATATTAAATGCATTGAATTCAGGTCAACGAGATGAGCCCATTAAGAATAACAGCCACCATGTGTTCAATGTATTAATCTCAAGTGTGTGGTATGCCTTATAGGAGAGCATGGGCAACAGATTTATTGACACCTCTATTAATTATAAAGTAACGTTTTTATTACAGCGGGGCTCGAACGTAATTAACGATAAGGGGCGTAAATGTAAATTTGTATACTGTCCAAATACTCGGTATATTCCATTAAATCAAATGGAACATAAAATAATTATTTTTGTAGACAACTCCGATCGAATTAAAAACAAAATTTCGAAGTTAGTGAAGTTCGCTGTTATTTTTAATTAAATTTTTCCAGTTATACAAAACCGTTCGTTTTGTTGACGAAGTGGAACTAGTTTCAAGTGCAAAGTGAAAATTTCAACATGGATATTAAAAGCGCCATGGGATGTCGAAATGTTAGCAGTAATTGTCGTTTTAATAAGTTGGCCAAATATGAAAAAATAAGTTGGTCACAAGGTGATTATGAGTTGCTTCGAAATCATTAATTGATTTTCTAGGTGAGATGATAAACGTGTCTTCCACAGATACGTCTACTTCGTAGACGTCTTCTTCTTCTCTTATCTGTAGTACGTGTTAACTAGTGTGTCGAACTTCTTCATAATATTTAATCCATTTCGTCTATTCTGTTCGGTATTTTGCCAAAGTTTTCATTCCCTCAAAGTCCTTGCCTTTATTTTTCTCATTAAATATTTCCTCCCATCTCTTCCTCGGTCTTCCACGTCTTCTCTTTCCTATTCTTCCTGACTCCATGATTTTTTTTAATATATTTGCCTGCTTCATTCTGCTGATATGCTCATAACGACGAATTAAGAAATTTGGTGGAGATGGAGAAAGAAGGAAAGGGAATTGCAAGGGAAGGAGGGAGTTAGTAATTGTCCGAGGAAGAAATAATCAAAATTTTAATCACCCGGACATGCAGCTAAGCGATCATAAATGAATTTTATAATCACATTCGTTCGCAATAAAATCTTTGCGGGAAAATTAAAAAATCAACGTTTTCTTCGCCCCATTTAACATGACCACAAAAATTTCATTACTCGCTTATCAACTATTGTTCTCCCACAGTAGCACAATAACGGCCCACCTCAAAGATAAACGCTAACGATCCAAAAAGTTGCTTCGTCACTTTACCATTCAAACCGTGTTCAGCTCTATATAAATCAGTCAGGGACGACAATCGCTTCGTGTTTTAATTTAAAGTGCCATTGTATGTGCGCGGTTACAAAACCAAAATTCTAGGCTTACAGGTAAATTAAATTCGCGATTTTTCCCGAACGAAAATAATAAAAATTCTTAGATGAAACTCCTATTTTTTGCACTGGTCGTCGTGGCGGATCACGCTCTCGCAGAAACAACCCTAGTGGAAGACATGTTAGACATCCTAAGCGTTCTTCCGGTGGAGCAGCTGGCTGAAAGAGCAACGTGGTACCGGGACAACGTTCCCGATTTCCAAGAACTCAAGAAAATCATTAGCGGGGAAGAAGGGGCCAAACTCATGGGAATTGTTCGGTCCCACCCGTGGTGGAAGCACGTGTCAGGGTGGATGTTGGATAACGGCGTGGACGTAAACAAGCTTTTGCGGAAGGCCTGCGACTGGATTAACGGCGGCTGCCCTGATTGTGAAGATGAGCTTGTCAGCTTGGTTCCCAGCGCGTTCGAAAAATTGTGGAATGTCGTGAGAGACAAGACGGAAACCAGTCCCAAATTTGCCGAATTGTTCGGGATGGTGAGAGGCGACAACGCGCTTGAGCTTTTTAATGAAATTGTTGGGCAAAATGAAACGAATGTCGTCATTGAGAAGTTGAACAAGTTGGGGGTCCCGGCGCAACTCGTTGTGGATTATCTGCCGTTGTTCATGGGGGGTGAATAGTGTATGGAATGTCATTAATTTAATGTTAATAAAATATTTGTGTATAAAAACTTATATTTTCCCATAAGCTCAAAGCAATCCCAGATGAATTTTGTGTATTACGCATAAGGAGGGGTGAAGCAAAGAACGTTTATTGTAATGTCTTAGGAGATGCTTGCAAAATAAAAAAAAACTACATAGAAATAAATTTCCATCTCAGTTAATTTCATCAAGATGAGGCTAACTTCATTTAATAAATAGCCATACTTGCTTTCCTTTGTGATTATTTGAAGGTCACCATCGTGGCCAGACTCACTTAAATGGTTCTTGGCAAATAGGCATCGCCCAAAACTTGTTAAACGGAAAATAATTCTACAACGTTTTGACGTCACTTGATTCCTGTTTACCACTGGACTTTGAATTCCTTGTCTGGAGCCACAATTTGAATTTTAGTTTGAAATAATCTTTATGGTATTCTTGTTGCTCGTCGTAACTGCATCTCTAACGCAGAGCTAAATTAATCATTGGTACTGTCCATTAAATTTAAATTCAGTCGAAAATCTATTGCATGAGAATAGGTGAAGCAAATAGACAAGGCGTAGAAATGCTTCAATGCTTTCGAATACCTACATGTGTTTTTGATAACTGTTGTAGCTGCCATCTGGTAAGAAAAATTGTTACAATTCTTCCACATCGACAGGATAATTTATTATAAATACCTGAACTGTTTATGACTATATTACAATATACAAACAAATAATAACAGATGTCTATTTTATCAAACAAACTTAATATGAATCACTAACAAAGAGTTTATTAATTAACGTATTATCACCGTTTCACAACCACCGTATTACATTCTATATAATTATAACGTAAAGCCTCCGGAAGGTCTATCATATATATACTTTTATTAAATAAGCTTATCAAATAAATACTGTTAACGATCAATGTAAGTTGTGGAGCAGACAGGAAGGGAGGAATTTGTATACTTCAACCAAATTGATTGTCAGGTTGGCTGCTACATTCTTTCAATTTAATGTAATTTCGCTGGATATTTTTTTTTTGAACATTGATATGTGACATTTTATTATATATTTTGAATTATTGAACGATGACGATAATAATAAAAGCTATTTCATAAATAGATAATTAGACAATTTTAACAAAAGATGTTAATACCATATTACAATTATTACTTTCTAGATAAATAATAGAAATTGTAGATTCTTCGATTCAGAAGCCTAATTACAAATCACTCACATGAACTCTCATTTTTAAACAAATAATCAAACTCGCAAAACTTTCTTGATTTTGATAAACAAACTTAATTTAACTCACCGTTTGACAACCAGGGCATTACAATCTGTACATATTATGAAAGTCTCCGTCAAGTATCTGCCCGCCAGAGAAATGCAAATGGATTTTGATCTTCAATGTACTACAGATCACATTTTAAATAGTTTTCGTATAATAAATATATTCATTTTTTTTTATAAAATAATCAATCTTACCCATTTTCTCAATGTTATTTTCCCAACCTATGACAAAAAGTGACTAAAACCTAACTTATTATGAATAATTCACCTTTTATAACCACGGCTTTTCAGTAAAATTATACAACAAACTAATTCCCTTCCCTTGTCAAATATTAAAATTTACTTCTTTTTAAAATTTTAAACAGCTTACTTGATAAATTATCCAATAAATCAACCGTAGCATACATCTTAAATACAGTGCCTTCAATTATTTTCGCAATTAGAAAGCATCGATGCATATGGGAAAAGCCAACGGAATTGAAAATTTTTTGAAAGAGCGTGTGTAGTGTCCAACCCAACCAAACCGAACCCAACCCAACCCAACCCAACCCCAAATATTAATTTGATTTTAATGAATTGGCTGGGTTCAAATGGGGAAATTTTTAATTGTGTTTTGTTTTTACTGAAGATTTTTCTAAAATAAATATAGTAAAAAAAACGACATAAGCCATATCCCACATAACCCAACCCAATGAGGTTGAAAAAGTTGAAAAAGGCTGATTGTTATTTTGTAATGTATTTAATTTATTTTATATTTATTATATTTATATTATAATGATTTCACGTTTTATTTAATTGTACTGTATTTTTTTTTGTTATTACAAGCTGCAGAATATAAATAAATTCGATGAAAAAATAACAATACAATAAAATAAAATAAGTAAATGCATTAAAATCACTGTAATACAAAAATATGTGTAACATAAATAAAATAAAATAAGAAATAACAAGAAGTCTTTCAACCTGGTTGGGTTGGGTTGTGTGGGCCTAAAAACGTTCATATATGGAATATATAAAAAAAATGACGAAACCTCTTAATTTTGAGAATTTTGTAAACTTTACTTTATATTTTTTCGTACTTGTGGCATGTATGTAAATTTTTAGAACGATTGGCAATATTTTTGAAAATACAAAACAAATTTAACAATTTTAGCAAATTTTGTCATTTTTGTGTTTAATATTTCGTTGCATTTTGGCATTTTTTTTCTTCACCTAAGACAATTTGATATTTCTGAAATTTTATTAGTTTCAGTTTTATAAACATTACCAATTTTGTCAATTTTTAAATTTTTTTACTTACTATAAATAAAGTGATTCTCATAGGCATTAGAGTGCCACGGATGATTCCCGATAGTCTTTGTTGCAGCTTGCGATTAATTTTACTATTTGTCGTTCTTTGGGGATTTTTGGACGTACTTGATTTAGTTGTATCGAAAGAGATTGAATCCACTTCCGTCTTTTGTAAAGTTCCCAGCCCGACTTGATATTTTCTCGTTTAGAATTTTATATATTTTTGTAGTTATATTTCGTTTCCAGTCACCTATGGGCTTTTAGGTAAATTTTCATATTTTAGATATCCATGTAGGAGTAATGTATCATGCGGCCGGTGGCGTATTTGCGACTTACATGTTCGCAGTTTTTACACAAAAGGCATTTATCTTATTTTACCGCGAGGCATGTACATTCGTTTTTGCAATTTTTCTTGGAATCGTAGCCAAATTAGTGTGGGATTATTATGAAAAAAAAAAAATGGTTTAAAAGTGCACTGTCGTGTCACTATTTAAATTCATTATTTATTTGAAAATATATTCGTTAAAGTGTAGTTAAATAATTTTCATTTAGCATCATATACCTGCTGCCGGTAAACTTCAAACCGAGTTATATATAAAATAAAAAGCTGATGCGATTTGTGTACAACGACTCGGACAAACACGAAACCTTTTAACGTGTCCTTAATTATCGACGCTCTTCATTGCGGCTTTTTATGCAAATTACTCCATCCGTGCTGCACATCCGCACAGCGCGCTTCGCGAATACCATCGCCCCGAATCGAGGATAAAACACTGACACGAATTTCACCGCAATCGTCGAATCTCTTTCCTGCGGCTTCCCGTCCCAGACCGGCCGCTCTTCATCCGACTGGAAAGTCAATTACGTCGCCACTATCGTCGCAATTAACCGTGTTCCACTTTGCGGAACTATTTCGACTCGATATATCGATTCGCCGATCTGCCTCTGCCTTACTCGCCAACAATGAAAAGTGGCACGGATTATTTCCGGAGTTTTTTGCCGCAGCCTGCGAGGTAACGTAACGACGATGCGTCCACCTGAAGTTGGCGCAATAAGCGGCCGAAGCCCGCGGTCAAGGCTAAGATTACGGTTAACGTGTGTCCGAATGGCTGAACGTCGTTGATTTGTTGCTTTCAGATAAAGAAATGGAGCCAAGGCCGGAAATGAAGTCGCTGCAAGATCGAGTGGTTTGCATACCTGGGGGTCGCGATAAAGACGGCTCGCCACTGATACTGGTGAGCATACCGTCGGACTCTCAACCCCTGGAAATTACTACTGGGTTGCAGTACACACTAACGATATACAGGTAGGTTGCGTCCATCATCAAAATCATAAATCATAAATGAATCGTGTTGTTAAAAAAATTGTTTGCATTAAATCCAACTAAGAAAAACCCACACAGAAATAAAATATGACGATATCATCGCAAATCTTGACTCGGTAACATAGACGTGCGATGGGTACAGGTCGTTCCACCGATGCTAATGATGCTGGTGTTATTATTACAAGTTGAAACGTGAAAGGTGTAGAGAGTACGAATCAATTTTATTTTTACGTTTTGGTCAATGCGTTTATTTTCAATAACTTTCATATTTTCTCCCACGTTGTCTAACTTAAACTCGAATTAATTTAATTCAACTAGATTTGCCTTTTGTTCAATTATAACAAATTAAACCGCCCAATTAATTCGCAAATTGGTAAACACGTCCCATCGCCGAGTGACCGACCCAAGCCGGCCCCGAACGCGAACGCGACGAATTCGCGGTTCGTCAAACCGGCGCCTAAACCAGACCATATAAGCAAACGCAGCAACAAATTAATCCGCGGCAAAGTGCGCATTCAAACGTCACAGTTGGCCGGTTGCAGCAAGTTCCCCTCTGGAACAATCGATTGTATAACGCGCCGTTTAAAAGTCGAGTACGTGTCCGTGACATGTGCATTGATATCTGATTGGGAAAAAAAAACTGGTGTTTTTCATTTGATATTTAATCGTTCGCGTTATATAACCGCCGAGATTAACGGTATTGGTGTGTTATTAACGAGATATGCTGAGCTTGTCGCTGTAAGTGTGTAATGCGTGCGGCATGATAATAGGTTGTTAATAAAAACAGGTTTATTTTTTTCTTAATTTTATGAACATTCTAATTTATTATTTTTGTTGGATAACGCAGGTGCAATATTAATGAGTTTGATTGTGTAACAGGTTTTTTTTCTTATCTAGATTCACAAAACAAAACGAAAATTATCATGTGCTGAAGGTAATGAAAATATTAATATTTTAAGTGGAAATTTCGTTGGAAAGGATGTGAACTTAATGAGTGGGCATATCGTTCTAGTGAAACAACTGTTACTAGAAACGAGCGACAAAATAGTCTTATGGAATTGAATCTGGGTCTTAATAAAGAAAGAAAAACTTACAAAGCTATCCATGGTTACAGAACCTCCAACTCCGACATTTAGTCAAATTACCAAACGAACAGAAGAAGTGGTTATAATAAAACCTGTCCAACCACAAAATAGTAATAAATAAAATAACAGGTGATCTAAGAGCGAATATAAAATCAACTGATCTTAAATTAGACATAAACAAACAAAAACCTTTGAAGAGCGGAGGGATGGTCCTAACATGTAATAGAAATAAATGGTGAAATAATGCAGAAATTAAGCAGATGGTTCAGAAGAGATTAGGAAGTCATTATATAATGGGAAACCCAAAGCAAGAAAACCACGACTAAAAATTGTAAACATCAGTCTTGTAGGTCATAATAATGAAGCTGATTTGTTAGATAGAATTGTCATTCAAAATAGATTGGAAGAGATGCAAGAAAAAATGAAAATAGTGAATAAATCACAGCCTTACGATAAAAATTCAATATTTACTTAAAGACAGACCTATAAATTTTCAGCTATTTGTTGAAGAAGAAAAGTTTACAAGAGAAGTTATTCAGTTCTCGTCGATTCAGGGTTACTCGTATTAGATGCTATTAGATGTCAGAACTATGGACATAAAGCTGAAATCTGTCCTATTTGTGGAGGCGATCATGAATAAAAAAAAATTGTGAATCAACTAATGTTCACAAATTGTGAAAGAAACAAAGACATGGCCTAAATCTTAATGTACAGCACACTACATGGGGTTCCATGTTTTAAGAAAATGCCAGAATATGTTAAAGAAGCAATAATAATCTAATAGAAATATCAAGTAAATCCAAAACAATTTGCCAACAATAAACCAGGCAATAAAAATGTACCAATCTGAAACAATAAAATCTTCACTAAAAATAATGCACATGAATGTTCAGTGTATGTCGAACAAACTGCTGTAGCTTTAACGATGCATTCAACTAATACTGAAATTATATTTATTAGTGAATATTGGCCAAATAAATAAAACCAAAAACACTATCAAATAAAGGTCCTGCGGGTATCCATGTTCGCTAGAATACAAGCACGAATGTGTAAAAATATTTTTTAAACGACGCTTATGTAGGTCAACGATGCTATTCAATAAATGCCAATTGATAAAGTTTGTTAACTTTCAGCAGCTCACAGTGGCAGTGTTGACTTAACATAACAACTACCTCACTAATTTTGTCAACGGTTTGATTCCATGCAATGGCACAATCAAATTAAAATTATTGTATTAGTTGCTTTCATTTGTTCCGATGTAAATAAATCGAATAACGAAATATATTACAACATTCAGAATTTGCAAATACCGTACGCTTACATACGATAAAAACAGATACGTTTGATTTGTTAGTAACGTAACTTTTACAACGTCACAGAAGGTGAATGTTTTCATAAATAAAGAGTTAAATGTCATAGATTCGTATTTAAATAATAGCAAAACGACGTGGAATTATTTTTATTGCAATAAATAGAACTAAATAACTAAGAGGTTATTGCGGACCCGATCTGGTGGGGGGGGGGATACAACGGCGATGTTAAGTTCGCTTACCTGATGTTCTTGGTTGCAAAGTGAGATGGAAATACGTTCGATGTTGTCATACGAATCGGTATTGCACATTCGGTTTCTAATGAACAGATATGAGCAATTAAGTGCAGTGCCGTCTGGTGGATTCGATTGACATTACGTCGACGACAAATTTACAAATCGTGACAAATCTAGTTGAAAGAATTATTTCAAAAAATCAAATTACAACAGTGAAAGTGATAGTGAAATAAATAATTGAAAAGTTGGACAGCAACCATACATACACTGAACTATGAACACTATATTTGCAAATATGATACTCCACACATTATAGTACACGTAAATTAAAATATGGTTGGAATCATAGTAAATTAATAAACGTGACAATATAAGTAAATTCCAATGAATCGATATAAACCTTACTAAAGATTTGGTGCCTTACGTTAGTGGCATAGTGACTTAAAGTCAATGGCCTCGCTCAAGTGAAGGCGAGTTGGGTTGAAAATTATTAATTGCTATTAATACATTGTCTAGTAAGGATCGTGTAAAATGTGATGGATACATTTAAGGTAACATTGCCATAAGATTCGTCTGTAATATTTGCCCTGAAATACAGTTCGTGGTGTGTTTTTTTTTGTAAAAAGCAACTGGTTTTCTTATAGTGTGAAAATTTATTTAAACCATAAATCATAACGCCATCGATGAAGAAATTCTGCGGTTTCTGGTTGAAGAACTGAATCAGGTGGTTTTCGCAGGGTCGTTTTTGAAACCAGTTTCATTCCATTGATTCTGTAGAGATCGAAGTAAGTGATAGACAGAAGATGCTATGTTTGGACTATACTGGACTTCTCAGCCAAGCTCTCGCAATTTTTGACGCGCAATCAAAGTGTGTGGTCGGGTATTGTCATGATGAAGAACACCTTTTATAATACCAATTCTGGTCGTTTTCTTTCAATTGCTTGGCAAAAACTCTCTAGTTGTCTACAGTAGAGTTGCGAATCAATCGTCTGACCAACTGGAGGTAGCTCATGATGGACAATTCCCTTCCAATCCTACCACACACACAGCATCACATTTTTCAGCGTTAATCCTGGCGTGTGAAGGCTCACCATTCCTTGTCCATTATCTTTGACCCTTCCTATTTGCATTTTCACCACCGGTTTCAGAAATTGCTCGATTTCATTTCGTTTCAACAGCGCATCGCAGATGCTAAATCGGTACACCATGCTTTTCATGCTCAACTCGTGAGGAATCCATGCATCGAGCTTTTGTAGCCAGCTTTGTGTAAATCGTACAAAAAAAAATTGTGGTCGATGCCTAGGTCCATACAAATATCGACACTATTATGCTTATGACTTTTCAAGGATGTTATCACATTTTTCAGTGATTGGGTTGGGTTGGGTTGGGAGCGTGACTCATTTTTTTCGTGCTCCAGATTTTGATGAAGCACCTTCACTGTACACAGTACAATCTTTTTCACAAGCTTGCGTAGGTAGCATTTTTACCTTTGTCGCAATAATATTGCAAAATATACAGCAATTTTTCATTACTTTGTTCCATTTTCAAAAATGCAAAAAACTTTCCAACCACTTACTTAAAGTAACGCTCGAAATGTCACCTTTCCAATGAGTACGTATTTAGTGGTGTCGCCGCAATCAGTGGTTCCTGAGTTATTTGCAATTACCGTCTATCGGGAAAAACGTCACGAACTTTTTCCCAGACCTTATATGTTAGTGTTGGTAATCGGTTGGTGGCTGTACGAACAATTAGTCGTACTTGTCAATAATTACTTCAATACTTTCAATGCTTATTTTTTCCATTTTTATTTATTATTTTTTAATTATTCTACTGACATTGATGTTATTACTGTTGGGTAGTCACAAATCAATTAGGCGTCAGTTTACTTGCATTAACGTCTCGATCCGACGATACCAGTCTTCACTTAACCGCAATTTCGCAAGACAAACATTTTTTTTAATTCTCTTTCCCCTCGACCAATTTCAACAATGATCGAACGCGGTTCCGCGCCATTATAAGTACGAGTATCTTGCGACTCCGGCATTAATAAACCCGGCCACAGGTGGACGAAGACGTCGCGATCTGACTTGTTTTTACGCGCTCGCATTCCGTTATCGGACGCACGATCGACATCGCTCACGACATTCTCCGACAAATTGCGGCATTGTCGGATTTTTATCAATTTTTTCGCGTTCGCAGCGAAGAAACCAGACGCCAAGGACTCAGCGTCATCCTTGACGCTCGCAAAGGACCCTGGAAGATAGCGCGGTCGTGCATACGACAAATCACCACGGCGATGGACGTCGACGAGCTGGCGCACTTCATCGTCCTCAGGCCGGAGAATTTTTTGGACAAGCAGCGGGTCGAGAACTGCACGAACGCGCCCAAAGATGGACAGGTGAGTCATCGCGTGTATAACATTTTTATGATTAACAAAACTGCCAGAAAAATTTAACTTGGCCGCCCAACAAAAATAAATCTCCTAAAACTAATCAAACAACGTGAACTCGAAGAACTAATACATTGTATCCAAGATAACTTAAGCAGTCGCTGGAAGTCATCGCAGGAATTCGCAGTTTTACGTACGCCGAGCGGCGAATGGGGCAATTAACGCCGTTGTATTCAGACTAAAATGCAACCGAAGTCGATCGAGCAATTGTCGACGTCGTATAATTGAATTACATACCGAGGCTTTGTGCACATTTATGGAGAAAGTGCAAGTTATTTTGCGGCTTAATGGCGACCCGGCCGTTCTGCACGTAGGCATAAATTGCCTCTAATCGCATAACGTAATCTGGATCTCACGTTCTACAATCTGACCGTTGCCAATCGAATGATTTGAGTGTGGTGTTTATGACCATGGCACGAGCGTTAAGGAGTTAAATCGAAAAAAAATCAAATTTTGTTTTAAGGTCTAGGCTTCGAATGTCATTTAGGGTTCAAATCTAACCATGTACATTGAATTTTTCTGGCAGGAAAAAGTAATTGATGAGTACTTTAAAACAGTTATTTCAAACAAATCGTACGATGTTTCGCAAAACGATTACCCACTCGAATGAGACCTAACTAAACGCACGTCCATTAGAAACAGATTTACATATCGGCGGATTACCGCATTGCAGCGTACACGACAGATACATAACGGCGCGGGTTGCGGCACTAACCGCGTGTGCGTCGCCTTCGCAGCTTCACAAATACAGGTTTAATAGCGTGCATGGTAAAAATGACGACAACAATACTTCCCAGTTAACTTTAACTAAGGCGTTGCGAATCGACGAAACAAAAAGTACAAATCGCGGAAAGACGGGTTCACACACTTAGACGCTTCCCGTTACGTCCGCGCCGACTAAACGCGTTACGTAATGTCCTTACAGGTGCTGTTCATTCCGCGTTCCCGCTTAAACAAGTTAGTGGACCAGTCCCAGCTGCCTTTGGATCTCGGGGGCACATTCGTGTACAATCACGACCTGTGGATGGAAACCAGACTGGTGAGTGTCTAAGAATTTACGATTGTTTAATTAGTCAGTTTTTTGCTTTTTGTGCTGGGAGGTTTTTGGCTTTGAGCGATCTCGAGAATTGATTTGAAATTTTCTTGATTGGTGAAAGGCAATGTTAATGTCAGTTTAGTTTCAATTGGTAAGAAGAATGTCGCGGTTTACTTCGCCTAATTAGGACTTGGATCATATTAGTGGAGTTTTCTTGCTGTGTTTTGATGACACATATATACCTTTCATATGGGAGGACTTTTTTGATTTTTTTTTATGGGCCTATGATTACTAGAAGTGATCACGTCCTAGTCAATTTTGATTGAATATGAACATTGACATCGATTTGTGGTTTAGCTCCACCACCTCACGACAAAAAAACCTCATGGTCTTATATCACATGATGATGATGATGGCCAATTAATTTCGGGGAATAAAAAATTCTGCAAACTTCTGCCTGAATCAAGTGATTATTTTATGAATTGTGTGGCTTGGAACTCTAACTTGCTGAAAATGTATGTTGTGCAAGTTTTCTTGTCGACCACCATATTAACAAAAGTACGCCTAGTAATAATACATCACATATTTGAAATACAATCGAACGATAAGTGACAATAGATTGAGGCAGAAAATGGAAGTGCTTCGAAACAATGAATTATATGAACGTCTCTGACGATAATCGTGATGATCATAACTGGAATCTGCCATTCGGGCGTTGATCGACAGATGACTAGGTCTACCTGAACATAGGGTAACCAAGAAAAAATATTTATAACTTATTCGTTACTTATATTGTCTTCCGCCAAATTCAATCCTATTTACGAATCTTATATCGCAAACCAAATGTCTGGTTTTATTCTCAATTAGGAACAAACGGCATCTACTGAAAAATTAAAAAGGTAGCGTCTTGTTCATTAAAAAAAAAGTAATGCTTGACGCCAAAATTGTCACTTGTCGTGGAATAAACTCCCCTACTTAACGAGCTTTATGACTCCAAATTCAATACTTGGGTTTTCAAAAATCCACTTATCCCCAAAAATGAGCAACATCTGTATCAAGTGTAAGTTCTAAGATCAAATCGAATCTGACTGACAAAAAATTATCATTTGGTTTGACATCATGGCCTAATTGAATACTACGTGGATCCAAATGTTTG
Organism: Geotrupes spiniger; assembly: GCA_959613385.1. Taxonomy (NCBI): domain Eukaryota; kingdom Metazoa; phylum Arthropoda; class Insecta; order Coleoptera; family Geotrupidae; genus Geotrupes; species Geotrupes spiniger. The sequence goes on along the minus strand of OY390736.1, from coordinate 39,798,133 downwards.
AGAAAAATCGGCCTTGCTGAAAGGCTTTATTTTCGCGAACTAACGCACTGTAGCAACATTTGCAGCACATGAAGAATTTCGACGACGATTTGTTTACTGAACCACTTATTTCGAACTTTTAGTCGACGAATTGTGGCGTCGGCAGCTCGATGATGTTAACTAGAAATTATTTATCTAGTTGAACAAATTTGAACACAACTTCAAACCTATCACAGATATGTCGCCACTGTTGGAAATCTCTTTTTGGGAAAATCTTTCACTGGGGAAACAGGAAACATTACATCGGGCTAGCAGAAAATTATTGTTTATTTCACCGTGAGTATCCATGACTCCTTGCTTAAATGAATACATTGGATTGTGTTGGGTTGGGTCGGTTTGGGTTGGGTTGTCTTGGGTTGGGTTGTCTTGGGTTGGGTTGAGTTTGATTGGGTTGGGTTAGGCTGGGTTGCTCTTTCATGATCCCCAACCTATTCCAATCTTTTAAAACCTTTGTGTCGATCCCGTCCAAAAATAAAGGACTTGCAATTTGGTTTGAAAGGTCGTATTATCCTTTGTGCAGCACAACAAATTTTTTAATTTGTACCAATTTACGCTCAATACTTATCTTGATACACCAAGAGAAGAGCCATACTTTAATAGTAACGACACCCATGTTAATGCATACTAATATCTCCCTCCGTAGCTTCAAAAGAATGCAAACCCAACATGACCCAACCATTAATCACTTCTTTCGTAGAAGAGGCGTATAGACCAGCTTCATTAAAAACTGCTAAATATAATTGTCATTTAGACAACACCTAGTTAATAATTCCCGTATCCAGAACTATGGAATTTTAAGTTAAAAAATTGTCATGAAAATAAATTAAACTAAAAAAAAACTTTGTGACAACGACGGAACCAATAATTTAGCTACAAAACACAATGGACCCGAACAACTTGGAGTCCGACGAGCTTTATGTATATCAAGGCTTCGCTTCTTCGCCAAAATAAAACCTGGCAGCTTTGGACGAATCTTCACAGTGTTCCTACGAGGATGACAAGGAAGACCTAACACTATGTGAGGATTAGAGAGAATCTATAATGGATATGGATTTTAGAAAGAGAAGACAATTAGAATTTACAATCATGGAGCTTAACCCTTTCTGAATGGATGGAGGAATCATGATATTGGAAATTCAACATGATGACAAATGAAGGTGTAGAAGAAAGACGACCGGAGACAGATCACGTGGCAATGCCCACTGAGTGAGACATAGTTGCTATTGCAGGAGCATTTTGTTACACCTGACAACGGAAGAGTAAATGCCCTTAAGAGATTTATAGAATTTCCCAATACACTCGTTTGCAACTTACTTATATTTAATAGCAAAAATGCCTAATTTGACAATTGGATCATCATGTAGTGTCCTTTAAAAAAATCATTATGGACGAGAATATTTGAATGCCTCGAAATTAAAATAGGATTTCCTATGTTGTGTCTGCCAATACAGAACCCTGTATTTCTATTAATAAACGAGGATTTTAAGCACCCTGTATATATTGTAAACATTTTTAACATATTTAGAACACGAAATTAACTTACGCCTAATGAAACCATTGGCAAAGAATTTTTCGCAATAGTATTGCAATAAACTTATTTCAAGCTGAAAATATTTTATTCCATGACTAATCATATCATGAAACTGGATAATTTGCTTATATATTTCATTTACAAAAAAAACCCAGTCCTAATTATTAGTAGAAATTGACGGCAATACTGATTTAAAAAGAAATCCATTAATCAGATGTTTTGTGTATAGTTTATTCCTAGCATCGACTGATTTGGAAGAAAATTACAATAAAAGTGTTTTTTTTTTTTCAATAATTGTAAAGTGCAAATGAATTGCAGTTATGTCCCTTAGCGATAGTAATATGTGGTTTGTGGGAGGTCCTAATATTTTGGTGGTGAAAAATGTGCGCACGAGCAAAACATACAATGCGCCCACATGCCTGCACGCTTGGCGACTGTCCGGTTACATATTTGACCCAGTGTACCAGAAAATGTGATTTTTTGGAACGATCGGACATTATCACAAGGCTTTGCGTGACATGAAGTACGTGTTAGAGGATAAATAAGGGCAAACGAATGCCTGGTATTGAATGACAGATATTAAAGAAGGATGTGAAAGAGGAACTCATGCCCATGGAAGAAAAATCTCTCCTTCATATAGAGCTGGGTTTAACTTTTTTCATTTGGTAAAGACCCACTTCATGATTGTTGCATAAAATATCTGAACATGGTATGGAATCAGGTCCTAATATGGTAATAAAGTTTTCATCTAGATGTACCATTTCCTGAAAAATAGATTACATTTCAATAGTCAATAGTCTTCAATAGTTATTCAAAGTGCCTGATTTGATTTCAAGAACCTCAGAATTTTGCATCTGACTAAAACTGAATTCTAATTCAAATCCAAATAATCCACCAATGGTAACTTAGTAGAGATACAAAATCGAGCTTTTGATGATTTCTTACCAATCGACGACAAAATAGATTCCACGTTCAATAGTCTAAGGCATCCCAAAGTGTCTTATTTGATTTCACGAACTAAAAAAGTTTGCATATAACTACAATATAATGCAAATCCAAGGAATCCACGTCATCTCTACTTTAAGTAGAGGATACAAAATCGAGCTTTTGACTAAAACTGGATTAATTCAAATCCAAATGATCCACCTCGTCTATACTTTAATGGCAACTTCAGTGCAGGTCGTCTAGGATTACCGATGGTGCGCATTTAAAGCCAAGGGTTTCATCATCACCTGTACAAGTTCGGCTTATCATCAGTTGAATCATAATTCGAGAACTAGTGTGAGTTGAATCAAATTGGGATTGAATGAGCTATACGATGAGGAAAGAGATTTTATTACAAATCGCTACTAACTTTGCGATGACATGGTCCTTTATTTCTCATACAATATGCTTATGCAAAAGTATTAAAGCCAATGGTGTTAAAGATTGAATCAAAATTTTATAGAAGACCACTTGAACCACCAACGTTGATTGATTTGTTTATAACTGGAATACTTTGTAGTGTAGGTTTGTATGGAAAGCTTGAAACATGTTCTGACGATAAACTTGGACTTCGTTCTTATCCAAATCAATAAGTTTACGAAATAAAATTTTATTGATTTTGGTGGGTCGCCTATAAACTTCTCTTAATCATCATGAATGGGACCATAAATTCGAAAATACGAAATCAATATAAACAGCAACATCTCCAATAATCGAAACCTTATTTGGTTCGCGAGGAAAAATCGAAACGCACGTTAATTTACGGCGGCAGCGAAACAATTTACGTGGTCGTCGTTCGATGCCCAACGACCCAGCGCTCATATACAACATAATTCGCATAATTCCTGTAGGTCGACCTACACAGATTATTGACTTTATTCAGGTGCAAAAAACTCGTTTCCTACACATAAATTTCTAACGTCGACGGCGACGCGTTCTTCAGCCTCTGAAGCCTATCGATGATAATCGGCCGCTAATGCGCATCTCTGATTCAACGCTATCAAATTAACACCGCCTCCAGATGGCCATCGCTGGCAATATGTTTAGTAGCACATAATTGTTTTAGGGAACGTCTTATTAGATATTGTAGATGTTTTGTGTGGTTTCACTTTGCGTAAGCCAATCTCGTTTCCTATATTTCTAAATATTCGATAACCACCCAAACAGGCATAAGAAATAATTACAGTGAAATTAATTCAATCATCTCATAATTTTTTTGTTTTTGCAAAACAACACAATTTTGGTGAAAGTCCGAGGTTGGACAAGATTGCAAAAAGCTGTTCGATTAATTAATTTTCAACGAACGAGATATTTATCTCAAGTATTAAACTGATTACTGGTTACTTGAGATTATTGTAAATTGCTCGATTAAATTATTTAAATTATTTCATGCATTTCAATGCTATTGACTCCGTAGGTGTAACACACACTCTAATCCAATCCACAACCCGTTATGACCATTCACGACTCGCTAATTAAAATGCCCAACGCATAATTCTTAATTACCATGTCCAATGACTTTATATATAAATCTTTTCTGGAAACTTCAAACGCAATTTCTTATAACCCGTCCGCGGTGTTGTTAACCTCGAAATCACGCACGCATTTCGGCACCGAGCCTTAAAACCAAAACTTGATGTAGGTTAAGTTTTTACTGCGCGGTCGCCGACGACGACGACTTTCAACAAATTCGGAGAAATTTCAACTTTAGCTCCGAGTATAACCCGCCCCGTTTGTTTGTAGAAAGTCGACGAGTTCTTGGCGGAGAGCGGCTCCGTTCTCAAACACCTGGATGCCCTCAACCAGCATCTCTTGCAGAGTCGGATGCTGCGGCCCAGCGAGGTCGAGATTGCGCTGCTCAACAGCTCCGACGTCATGGACACCACTAAAATCACCATACACGACGTTTTGGAGAAAGGTACAGTGAATACGTCGCCGATCGGACATTATTTATTACTTATTCGTTTCTTGTTAGGTAGACTGCTCTTGGAGAAGATCGAGTGCGAGAACCGCAACAGGAAGTTCGCGTCGGAATCCGAATCGATGCTGACGCCCCAGGACATCTTAGATACTATAGAACGCCTCGAAGGAGTCTTGAGCGACTTGCGAAAAAAACAAACGGAATTGGAATCGTCGTGGCGGACGATGGAGAAGAATTTTTTAAACACGAAAGATTTGAGTTTATTAGAAGATGGGATCGTGAAGGTGACGAATTGGATTTTGGGACCGGCTGAAAATTTGCTCAATTCGAAACAAAAGGTCGGTTACGACGTTGCGTCGGCGGAGGAATTGCGACGGGAACACGAGGCCATCGAACTGCAATGTTGGGACACTTACGGGGCGTACGCCGAGTTGGTGCACAAGGTGGAGAGCTTCGCAAGGGACGAGACGCTGACGCTCCAGCAGAAAGATCTAATTTCGCAGAAGGACTTCATGGATTTCGTTTGCAGGAGCTTCGCGACCCGATTGGAGAGGAGAAGAAACATTTTGATCACGTCGCTGAGGTTTTTTCGACTGGTCTCTGAATATTTCGATAAAACCGGCGAGGTTTTCGATTCGCTGGTGATGGGGAATAAAATTGGGAATTTTGCGACGGCCGGACAGAAACTAAAAGAGCTGCAGGACAACCAGGCGTTGTTAGGTAAATTTTGTGAAATGTTTTTTTAATTTTATTAATTTTTTTTTTAAAAGACGCTGTGGATAGGGAGTTGGTTAAGGAAGGTGAGAAGTTATCCGACATGCTTTCGATGCCAGTCAAAGACGCGTTGGGACGCGAAGTCACAATCGATTACACTGAAGACATCATCAACGTAAGGGACATCTTGGACGCAACGACCGCTAGGAAGAACATATTCAGCGATAGCGTCGAGCTGCAGAAATTAACTTTGGAGCAAGTGACTCATATTTATCAGTACGAGAAGGACGCATCGCAGGCGATCCAATGGTTGGACGATCTTTTCCAAGTGATGATCAAAGACCACGGACACGTCGGCGTCACGGTTTATGAAATCCAATCGCAAAAGGACGAACATCAAACTTTTCAAGAAACTGCTAAGGTTCGACGATCCTTAGATAACTGTCTGGATATATTAATTTAATTTTTTTAGGATACCTACAACTACGGTTGTCAACTACTCAATGCTTCGTTAGCGCTGAGGCAATCCTGCAAATTATCCATCGATCTCCAAGCTAACTTGCATCAAAAGTTGAAATTTTCCTGGCAGAAATTGCTCAACGTCAGTCAAGAGCAAATGACTCGTCTGCGAGTCTCTGCCGTTTTTCATCGCTCAGTCGAAGACCACTGCAATCAGCTTCGGGATCTCAGAGAAGCCGTCGCCACGATACCACTGATGGAGCTGTCGAAAAAGCGAGCAAGAGTCAGACATTACTTTTCCGTTAGGGAAAAATTGCTGGTTGAGGTTGGCAGGATGGTTCGTTTGGGAAGGTTGCTGAGGAGTCGACTGAGGGAGTCTTTGTATTTCAATGACGTGTAAGAAATCTTTTAAACGATTCGTTTCGTCGCATGCAACCAGTTGTGCGGCGCAGCTTAGAATAAAACTAATATCGAAAGCATCGCAATTCGAACCAACGACAATCATAAATTTTGATACGAGTTGAAATCCATTGCAATAAATCTAATTATTTGCTTTATAGCTTCGTATAAATAAATGCGATAATCGCACGTTACCGACAGCGGCTATCAATTCGAAGCATTTAATTGGCAGACATGGAATTTGGCAATTGACCAAATTGTCTTCGAATTGAATCGACTTTGATTAATGACGTGGGTTTGCTTGCACATCATTCGATTTAGATGAAATAAATTGCATTGCTTATCCGACAATTATTTTTTTTTAATTTATGGTGCGTCGTCATTTATCAGCAAAGTGTTAAAAGTAACTCAAGAAACAAAATTGTTGTTTACGTCGTATAAATAAATTAAAATATATTTTCAAAACGACCAAGTCAATTTATTTTGGAACAAACAAAATGACCACTTTCTCTCTCATATGAAATATAAAGTTGTCTCGTTCTAATCCTTGAAACTTTGAGATTTAAAACTCGAATCTTTGACGTTTCGTCCAACGGTGGGTTTATCAACTGCGATTTTGTTGGCGAGAAAACTCACCCAATCTAACGCGAAAAACCCCAATCGCGTACGCACGTTTCGAAACGCGCCCGTCCATATTTCGTGCGAGCGATCCGCTTTGAAATGTTCGAAAAGTGGAAGGGGAACCCGCGACATCAGTGACGGCCAAACCGGCCCGAGTTCAACACCACTTACTTCACCGGGTAAGCGAATTTTCCTCCATTTGTCATAACCGGCGCACGATTCCGACCTATTTCCGGTTTTATTGGCCGTAAAGCTTCCGAACAAAGGCGCGCGCCCGGTCGTTCTTCTCGCATAAAACCGCTTTATTGTCGCCGCCCCGCCCAGGTGGACTCATCGGACGTTAGAAAATTCGTTCGTTTTGTTTCTTTCGCAGGCGCCGCCGCGCGCGCGCTCCTTTAAATAGACTTTAGGTGAATTCGGTTCACCCGAAGCTAAATATTTACGCGCGGAAAAATCACCGGACGGGTTGGTTAAGAAACCGAAATCGAGTCGGACACGAAAATCTCGGAGGCTTCGGCTTATAACTATAAGCCGAAGCCTCCGACGGCTTAAAATAACATGAAAATATTTATTTACTTAAGCGTTTCTTTCGTGGTTGCGTTCGCGTTGACGTCTGATAGTCCCTCTTCTATTTTTGTACGACGGGTCGGGCGCTCCGCCGCAATTAGTTTTTATTTAAACAAGTGGGAATGAGTAATTTATGGAAGCGAGTTGCTGATTTACTTGTTTCCATCACGTGAGATTATTTTTGTAACGGTTTGACTCTGAAATGTAAATTGTTGTAAATAAAATGAACGTCAAAGAGATTACATCGCCATCTTACGTGGGAAGGTTGAAGGCTGTGGATTAAAATTCGAATCAATTATTTCCAAATAATCTCTTGTCGTCAGAAATGCATGTTGGTGAAATATTTATTTACTCCCTTCAATACTTTCAATGCCCGATAACTCTTAATTCCTTTTCTATTAATTATATTTACATTGTTATGATTTTCAACGGTGGGTACACCGTATACTTGCTCCATACATTTTTAGCCCTTCCAGTATTCCAGCATTTTTTTTTCGTTCAAAGTGTGTTCCCACTTCAACTAATCGCCAATCAAATTAAAATAGTTTTTATATAATTTCTACACTAAAAATTATAATTAGAAATTTTATTCTAATAAATTCAATTAAATTGTAAAGAATAAAGAAAAGAAAATTATACTCGTCTCAGCTAAAAAATGTGTACCCAATGATAAAATTTTTCTTAGAGTGGAATTAAATTTGCTAATTTCTCCATTATACTACAAAAAGGAAATTGATTATATTTTTTAATCATTTTATTTCTATTTATCCGCCACACCAACTTATTAGCCTTATTTCGTTTTTATGTCTAATAAAAAAATCAAGTTTTAATCTACGTATGTCTGAAATAAAACTCATACGTTATGTTGGCTCTGCATATTTGTGAACCTGGCAGGACTGCCATGTGATAACTATATATTGTTCGTGACATCTAGCGGTGCTTATTTGTATTTTTGTGCATTGCGAGTTTAGTTTGACCCAAAGTAAGAGTCGTTCTTGCTATGTCCGTGTATGTTGTTTGTGAGAATAAATTTTGGATTAGTTTGTTGTTGCTGTGCAAGAGATTTTTGTCCATTAATATCGCAATTAGAGTCTCGCCCAGGATCTCTCAGCTAACTTTACTGAATACATGAAAATATAAATTATAAAACCGTTGGATAAGCTACATTGTACTTATTTCGTGGTCGTTAAAAGTTAATATTTTATGTCGCCGTGATTCCATTGTGTTATCAAAGTCGAATCAGAGTTAAATGTAAGCAAGTTGGCAACATCGCGAAAATTAAAGAAATTTGACTGGTTGTCGAGTCGCCACCGAAATTTTACTTTTATCGAATAAACTACGAATTAATTTTCGTTAGCATGAAAATCAGTAAAATATTATCCTATTTAATTTTTTTTTAAGAAAACAGCATATATGGATATGTGGATTTTTTTACAAAGAAGTAGCGACATTTATGGAAACTGAGACACATATTCATATTTTCACGTTTTTTTGTTTTGTTTGTATAAATAAAGCAATATTTCAGCGATCCTCTAAGCTTCGTTGGACGTTTCAGTAAATTATCTGGGTTAACTTTTTGTAGACAAATTTCGCCAGCCGTTCAATTGTCAATTTTTTGGTTGGGCATTTGTTGATACACTAGAAAAATCGAAAATGCTTTAATACGTTTCTCCATTTTCCATGGCCATAACCGATTTCTCGTCCTCATATTAACCAGAGAATCTTCTTTTTACAACGTAACGATTACTTTCATATACGGTAAATAGTTTTCATATAATTTCTGGTGACGTAATTTACACTTTTATGCAACTAAATCATCTAAAACCATAATTAACCATATCGAAATGGCATACACCTCGCATGGTTTAAAACGCGTTTTTATTACACGACTTGTATTATAATTTCACGTTTATAGAATTTATGGAATTTTCTATTGCAATTTTTATAGATAATATTTAATCTCGACATGTGTGTTTTGTTTTGAATCACCAGCTATGATATTCACCTCCATTTGTAACCTAGAAAATTGACGCCGCATGTTTACAACAAGGTCGTGTATTTTCAACTTAGCGGCCTAATTTCGATCTGCAATGAATTAATTCGGTGTCTCGGTGCTCGGTGTTTATTTTCATGAACGTTAAATGCAGAATAAATATGGTCTCAATAAACAAACAATTTTATTAAAGGTAAGTCACTAAATTAAAAAGAATGGTAAAAAAATTGGAAACTATGACGATGACCCCCCCTCACTCAAACACGACCAAATAAATTAAAATTGAGCAAGAAACATTTTTGCCTCGAACCACTTCACACCATAATGATGTCGAAAGATTTTAATTTATTTGCCGAAGAAAATGTTCGTACTTTCAGTCCCCCATGTTTTCGCTTTTGGCACCAAACGCCCTCCTAAATATAAACGTCAAAATACCTCATAAACATTAAATTGGCGCAAGTTACAATTTGCGAAATTGTTGCACTAGATTTGTTTCAACTTAACTGGCGCCCATTGACGATCTCGTTTGCATGAAATTCCAATTAATTTCATTCTGTACAACCATGGAACCGTTGCGCGGTTTTGTTTGCAAAATTATAGTATTTTGGAAAAAAAATAATCACAGAACATTCTTCAATTTTTGAGAAACTTTTTCGTCTAATTTAGTTGGGCACGAAATACGTTAAGTTTAGTTAACACCACTAGTATTTGCTTCAATCTGTTTTTCAAAAAAGTTGACATTCCATAACAGAATTTTTGTAAAAAAATATTCAATTTATTTTATGTTGCAGCCAGTTGGTAATTTTAAAATTTTTGTAATTTATTTTTCATTTAAACGACTTGGTCGTACATTTAAAAAATCAGACGTTTATTTACATACATCAATTTACATACGCCCGCTTGTGTTTATTATTTACGCTTACGTTCACCGAGATCTGAGCTTTGAGTCATGAGTTTTTTGCAGCGCGTGTAAAAGACCCACCCACGCCAATATTCGTGAAAAAAGATTTCAGAAGCATTGGAATAGAAATCGTATTTTTCTTGGAACCACGTTCGAGATGAACCATTTGGATGTTTAACGCGGATGTAAACGACATTAAGCGTTCGGCGATTCGGAATAATTTCCCAGTGTTTCTTTGAAGCTATTTTAAATTTTTGATGTGTTCGTTCCTTTTTCCAATTAATTTTATAGTCACCGACATTTAATAGCTTAACATGATTTACGACGAGATTTATTTACATATACATTGTAATGGTGATGGTGTAATGTAATGGCATGGTTGACATGAAAGCTCTAAAGCTCGACCTTGAAATGGAAGAAAATGTTGGTTGGTTTTTCAGGTTTTGTATGTTTGGATTTTTTCTTCTTCTGGGCTTACTTGTAATTTTCTCCGCAATGAAGACTATCGAATAATTGAAGACTGTCGATATGACATTGGATTGGATTGTTCTCGATCTTCTTATTTCCATTTTTCAACTAGATTTCGTGAAGATGTTTAAATCTGAATATTTTTAAATCTTTGTTGTTTCTATCTTTTCTCTTATATTTTGTTTTACTTGCATGTTGTTTTGATTCGACTAAAAGTGAATGGGAATTCAATTAGGAATTTAAGGTACCTGCTTATGTCACTTTGGATATATTTTCGTGATTCCTTTGCTTATAATTTTTATGGGTTGCAACTTTCTTAGCTCATATTTATTTAGGGTTCAAAAATACTTCGTTTTGCAGTTTTTCTTCAGGAGTTATCTTCGTCGGAATTACTTTTGAAACAATTACTTTCTGCCAAGTGATCTTATTTTTTGTATTATTTAACTCTTGCTTGTCAAGGACTGTCGGATTTTTTCAGTGATCTGATGGAAAATGCTGAACACGAACATCTAACCCAGCCGACTTAAAAACACAAACCAAACGAACCCAACCTAACCAAACTCAACCCAACCCAGCACAATACAACACAACCTAACACAACCCGACCTAACCCAACCTAACACAACCCGACCTAATCCGACCTAACCCAACCTAACCCAACCCAACCCACCGATTCAACAATTCTTATCATCATCTTAGCTTACGTGTTGAACATTTGTGAAGTTTCAGACATGATTTCAGCGACCTATGGAATAAAATCTTCTATAGATTGCTAATTGGGTTAACATTATAAGTTTATATTAAAACATGCAAAAATATTAAACATCAATTAGCGACTAGGTTCAGTCAATTTACGTCCATGAGCTTGAAGATTTGTAGTTTTTCATAAACGTCCTGTTCTTGGTTTCTTCATAATCCACCGTTTGCGTTGACGACCCCAAGCTCTGGAACTTTTCCTTTCCACAGTTTAATGCAATAAAATAAATATATTCATTTACTATGACAGTGCTTTCAATTCTCTCTTTAGTATAGAAAGATATGTTACTTTAATGCCGGAATTTTTGAACACGAAGATGACCCAACTCCTTTCTAAGATATTTTGCTTTAAAAAAAATTGCAGCTTTTACTATTGCCTCATATTTCACTGTTCAGATCAGGTTGGTCAAGGGTGGCAGACGATTTTTGTCTCTTCTTTATTTACGTCTCCATATGTCAACAATTCTATAATATAGGCAGTTATTTCAATTAATTCTTTAAAATATCGAATTATTTTTTTCAAACACATTAAATATTGGAGCCAAATTTAATTGCCGTTGCTTTTAGTATTTGCCACTTGATATACGTTTGGTCTATTCGTCTTTGACTTCGCTGTTCCTTATATTATTTGCCACCTCATATCCATTTGGTCTTTTCGTCTTTGACTTATATCGTTATTTCATTGTGTTCGTCTTCTTCATATCACAGTTCTTTAAGCTTTTAATTTTTCCCAATTATTTTTAGGTACCAGTTAGCTGCTGCGTTTTCCATGATCGTATTATTGATAAAACTTAATGAAAGATAATTCGTTTTATTGACTATTATCATTTGTTCACAGGATGGCGGAAAAGGAAAGCAAAAATGAAATTAAAGAGCAGGAAATCGTCGATCCGGACGAGACGACCGGCAGCAACGCCACAGCCATTGAGGCGATTTCCGAAAGGCTGACCGAAGTGACGAATTTGGCCGAGGAATTGGACCAGACCCTTCGCAACGCCCAACAAGACTGTGCCATAATGACGACCGCGACAACGTCCACGACAGTGACCACCACCATACCTATCACCATCATCAGCAGCACCAGGAACCTCCTGGAGAAGCCCGTCAACATATCGGAGGTGAGTCAAAAAAATTGGTCAGAAACATGCATTTATTAAACAAATTATTACTATTACATAAAAACAATAAAAGTGCTAATGATGACCGTGATGATGCACAATTCCTTTCACCAAGATCTGGTGGCCGTGGAATAAGTTGTTTTCGATGAAGGATTCGCCATGGCCGTGGTGGTCGTGGCCTACTGATATTTTGTAATGCGTTTCATCTCCATGTCCTGCAAATCCACCGCCTCCGCCACTTCCACCATGCCCGCTCATTACATGTGCATGGCCACCATCTCCATGATGACCTTCTTCGTGTATCGCGTGCCCCTCATATTTGACTTTGTAGTTCACACCGTGTTTGTCTGCTTCGTATTCGACCAGTCGCTTCCTTCCATCTGGTTGATCCAAGGTGTAGTGTCCCTTGACTTTGTCTCCGTCTCGTTCTTCCCATTGCGAGTGGACGTCGTGGTGTTTCGGGTCGTGGACTCCGTAATGGTACGAATAGTGAGGATGTGCCTAAAGTTTATACCAAGATATAAAGCTAGAAAGCACATCGACTTTTCTAATTAAAAGTTTTGGACTTCGTTGGGTTCGTTTGTTTTATTCTACGAAATTATTTACCAGACTACTTTGAATTATTTTATTGTGGTTATAACATCGGATATTTGTGTTTGAGATAGTTTATGTCCTTTTTGTTTTGTTTCCTCTTCTCTCTTCCTTCATTTGTACATCCATTTTGCTTCACCTGTTTTTATTTTCGTCATTTTCTTTGGACTTTTGATCGAATTCATTTTTAGATACCAATAATTTTTTTAACGGACAAGAAATAATATACTCACATAATAATCCACGATGTGATGTCCATGATGATGTCCTTCTTGTGCATCGACGTTTAATATAAAGATTGCACATAGCATCAACAGCTTCGAAATGAAAAAAAAAAAAACGATTTAGTTCTACAACTTGGCAAACATGGAAATGTGGTCAAAGACTAAGAAAAATCCACCTCCACCATAGTGAAAATAAATCTTGTGGCGATGGTATTAATCAATGAAAACGTCTCGACTTACTATAATTGCCCTCATGGTGATTTCAGTTACCCTATCAACTCCCAAAACGAACTGACTAACTCCCAGTTGAGAACCGTTTTATATGCAAGCCTTTCAACGACCAGGTGTCCAACTGCGAAAAAACTTATCCTCGTTAACTTTCATTGTCACTTTACTACACTTCCTGCTAGGACTCGCTATTTGGGACACCCGCTCAATTTTGCTAATTATCGTACGCCTATGGTATTTTTATCGGTGCGCAAGTGGTCACACCGACGAAATTAGCATAAGTTGTGTGCTTAAGGTGTTATACAATTTGCTAATGTATCGACGTATACGTAATATCAATTTATTAATTAAACTAGCGATTTTATTATTGAAATTATATGATAGGCATGTCAGTGGTTGGTACTTTCGAGCTGATTTAATGGAAAAATATTCACCTCATGTCACTTATGTCGCTGGACATAATTATCATCGTGCAGTTGTAGTGGTAAATAATTCAAAGTTATGTGTTTTATATTACGATCGTTGGAAAATATAAAAAAAGTTCAAATGGGACACGAAGTTAATTTATTACTCCAACTTTTTTTTTGATGTACTGCACTTACAATGTGCTTTGTATTCGTTTTTTTTAACATTTTTTTTTCTTTTTTAAAAAATGTTGTTCCATTTGCCTCCTTGCATCTTACACATAACTAGAATTGATTTACTTTTATTTGTCCATTTTTTACATTTTATTTCCTGGACATTTCCTCGTCGGTCTTTTCCTTTTTTCCTCCCTCTTTTGCAACCTTGCAACCAATTTTTTGTTATTGTGTCGTTAAGTCCTTTATCAAATTTTTATTTTGATTACCTCTGGTGTTTGGTACCAGAAATAAATTGTTTGCGAGCGTCTATTATTTAATTCGCACTGTGTTGCTTTTATGTTCCATTGCTTCGCACTATTCGCAACCGTTGCTCAAACGGTCTTCAGAAGTCGAAGGTCAATGCCGGCTACACAATCAAAGATAGAACGAGGTCGTGTCAATAAATATGTTGTTAAGGAATGCAAGGGATGGGGTTAATTGTAATTATTCTTATTGATGATAGCTCTAGCTAATTAGTACGACTACGTATTAAGTTAATAGTTATTTTGCTTCGTTATTAATTATGCTCGTTATTTTATTGCCAGTATTTGTCGAATGGCTGCTGTCTTTTCACTACTTGTCCACCCTTCAAAAATATCGTTTTATTCCGCATTTAGGATAATGGAAATGGCCAGACAGGCTCTATACTTTTCTTCTCGCTCGTTTACTTCTTTAAATTGCTGCAGCTTATAGTTTAGTTGTATTAAACTTTTGCATTTAATTAATTATTCTTCAAACAAAAATCCTTCTCCTGTTTATACTAAAGTTGCGTTTTCTTTCTACCATAGATCTTCTTGTTTCTTGTCTAAAACATTTGAGCAAGACTAAAGCAGAATGGTCGAATAGACTCTATACTTTAAGTCTCCTTGTCCATTTCCCCTTTTTGTCAGTTTCGTTTTTATTTTCAATTTTTTGTAATTCCGATCATTTTATCATTTATCAATTTCATTCAATTTTCAAATTATTTCTATAATATTATTCCTCAGTGCCAAAGACTTCATTTCTCTTTGACTTCAGTTTCAAACCCTCGTTGGAAAACAGAAGCAGAAAAAGTTATTTCTGTGTTTCTGGTATTTTTCTGTAAACGCGTTGAACATTTTTGATTTATATTTGGCATATTAGCCGTCAATTTTCATGGAAAGCATTACAAATTTTTTCGTCATTTTCATTGGATTATTGCTAGACATGCACCTTAAGAACGAGGAGGCTCATATTGGAAAAATCGAACGAAAATTGTACTTGAAGATAATGGAAGAAAAATTAAAGCAGTATTAACCAAAACAATAAAAATCCTCCTATCATCGAATTGAAGCAACATGCTTTTCTTCGTTCAACTTAACTGCCATATCCAAACATTAAATTTAACACATGAAAGGATTTTAAAATAACAACCAATCCATCAAATAAATAAGAAGAACAATAACTGTTTTTTTTTTAATTTGCTTAACTGTTATACCTACGGATTTTAAATTAATTCTATCAATATAATCACGAAGCTTACATCAATAAATCACCAAAACACATATTTACAAACATTTCCAAACAACAAAATAAAATATCGATTACAGTCATAAAATTTATTAAAAACAAACCAGATTAAATACAAAAATTAAGCATAAACAACAAAAATTCAATGATGACCATGTCCGACTCCTTTCACCAAAATCGGATGCCCCGCGTGCAAATTATACTCGATGAAAGATTCGGCGTGTCCGTGCCCATCTCCATGTCCACCACCCCCATCTCCACCGTCGCCACCACGATGATGTCCTTCTTCATGTATGGCGTGACCTTCGTATCTAACCTTGTAATTAGTACCGTGCTTGTCGGATTCGTAATGAACTATGCGTTTGCGTCCATCAGGCTGCACCAGCGAATAATGCCCCTCGACTTTGTCACCGTGCCTTTGCTCCCATTGCTCGTGGACGTCGTGGTGTTTCGGATCGTGGACGCCGTAGTGGTACGAATAATGCGGGAAAGACTAATTCAATATGATCGTGATTATGATTTGTCCAAAATCGTACTTACCCAATAGTCTTCTATTTTATGTGGGGGCAGTGCGTAGGCGTTGATGGCCAGGGCGAAAATCACGGTGCATATCTGGATGAAAAACAAGCGAAATTTCGCAACGGAAACTTGGTGGAATACTCACGATTGCAAGTTGCATGTTGGTGGAGTTCGTTCACGATTGATCCTATCACCCCAACGGTGGTGTATTTATACCACGAAGTTTAAAAAAAAACGTACGTGTACTTTCATTGTTCGTTGCAGTAATTGCCTGCGATATATGTGTGAGTAGAATAATTAAATTAAGTCGGGTTATAATCGACTGTGTTATATAATTATTTTTTGTTTGTAATTATAAACCTCGTTGAAAATAACTTTTGTTCGTAAAAATTGATTGTGAAAGTAATTGGTCAAAAATGATTTTCATTATTTCGATTTATGAATTAATTTTTCATGATGATGATGATGATGTTTGGTTGTCGGTGGAACAATTTTGTACAAAATTTGGGGAATTCGCGACTAATATACCTGGTGATGTTGTGGGAAGTGCATGTTGATTTTATAGTGTACCTAAGAAAAGGTTGGTAGAAGATCAAAGAGATGGATACAATAAATTAATGGTTTGGCAAAATGTGAAATTGGAAAAAATTCTTTGCAATGGCCATAAACACCTAATCCATTTAGCAGAGTGGATAGGGAATAGTGGATGATGAGAGCATATCAAGAAGTTGTGTCTAGACGACGTTTTGAGAAGACTATGGTGTTCAAAGCATTTGCCAACGATAAGTACCAGATTCAGATAAGGGAACAAACTTGCCTTTGAAGAAAATGTTCAGCTCTTACAATTAACAGTATGTTAGATTAATTATAATTAATATCTATAGTCCTCGTCATTAACCCTTTAAATCCTTTAAGGAAACTCATAAAAATCGTTTGATATTTTTTCTGGGAACTCATCAGCTAATCAAAATAAATGTTTAAAAGCCCAACTTGTAAATGGTTAACTTTCAATTGAACAACATTGATTTACGTTCCTCCCCCAGTTATTTAATCCCCTCTTATATTGGAAATTTATTTTTTCATTAATTTTTCCAAACTCTGGATTTATAGTTCGTTTTTCAATTATAATCAATAATTTAAAATATATATATATACCCAACCCAATAGAGACATGTGCTTATAAATTTATTTTGAATAAATATCCTAGAACAGTTACAAAAAGAAATATTACCAAATAATCCTCGAGCATTGATAAATAATTCTGAAAACCGTTGCTTATTGGCAACTATACTCTGCCTTTGGCATCGGGCAATTGTTTGCAAACTGTCATATAATTATTTCCCAAATATCAAAGAGGAATCATGAAAAAATAGCATAAGGACTAGAAACACCTGAGCAATTACCAATTCAGTAACATGTCCATAAAAAAAAATTTGTACTCGTTAAAATAAATTCTTATTTATTATAAAATTTACGACGACTATTGTCCTTTTCCTGCAATACTTTAGAAAATATTCGAAAAAAAAACAAAAAATTATGAGTAACTTAATGATTTACTTTTATTTTATAACTGAATCGAAAGAAAATAATCGAAAACTAATTGGGACGAATTTGAATTTGGGAGAAATAGTTCTGACTGATCCTGGATTAGGGTTCTATTTGACCTATAGTTATGGTATTTAGTTTACCACGTTGCCAGACTTTTTTATTTTTAATGTAAGTGTAAGACCTGTCCATTCACGTGTCATGTGCTTGAAGATTACAATTTTCCTAAAGAACAATATCTTTGTCCGAAGATTTTCTTTTGTCTCTAACATCATGAAGTATGTGGCGTAAGTTTGCTATTCTTATTTATATCAGTTACGTTGGAAATTCAACACAACGAATTACCTACTTATATAACATGCACTTTTAATTTACAAATATCTTGTAGTTATTTGAACTTTTTCATTATTTATTTGTAAAGGATGTAGGGAAATATACAAATGCAAGTTGCAATCATTGTGTGATTTGATTCGAACCCTGAGCATAACGATGTGGCTCTTGGATCAATAATCCTATTATACTTATCCTCAATGAATTATATTTATTGAATTTTTAACTTTAATTTTAATACGTTGCATGCTTGACTGTATTACTTACTAGTTTTTTTGTATACATCCATCGTAACTTCAATCAATATATATATATATATATATATATATATATATTGTTTTTATAATAGCCATGTCCATTAAATGAATAAAAATAGTCAGTTATATCAACACATGCATTTATTAAACAAGAAAACAGTAAATATTTACAAATATAAAAAACTTAAATCATTTTCCAGACTAGTGATGATGTCCTTCAATTTTAATATGGTGGCCAGCATAGAGATTGTTTTCAATGAAAGACTCCGCGTGGCCATGTCCCGACGAACCTCCTCCGCCACCACCGCCTCCATGTCCCCATGAACCACCTCCTCCTCCTCCACCGCCGCCACCTCCACCTCCTCCATGTCCCCATGAGCCACCTCCACCCCCGCCTGAACTTCCACCTCCATGTCCCCATGAACTTCCATCCCCTCCACCGCCTCCACCTTCTGAACCACCTCCATGTCCCCATGAGCCTCCTCCTCCGCCGCCGCCACCTGATCCACCTCCTGAGTCTCCTCCTTCATGTCCTCCTCCACCACCGCCTTCTCCACCTCCGCCTGAACCTCCTCCATGTCCCCATGATCCTTCTCCTTCTCCACCACCTCCGCCTCCTCCTCCACCGCTACTAAATCCCCAACCATACCCGCCATGTCCCCATTCCAATCCACCTCCGCCACCGCCTCCACCTCCAAGTTCGTGGCCACCACCTCCTCCGTCACCTCCACCGCCGCCTCCTCCTCCTCCACCACCACCGTGACCATGTCCTTCGTCATGAATGGCGTGGCCTTCGTATTTAACTTTGTAGTTAATTCCGTTCTTGTCAGCTTCGTAATCAACCAAACGCTTTCTCCCATCGGGTTGCACTAACGAATAATGGCCTTCGGTTTTGTCACCGTGTCTTCGTTCCCATTGTTCATGAATATCGTGGTGTTTCGGGTCGTGGACGCCGTAATGATACGAGTATTCTGGGAAGGCCTGGATAAGAAAATGATTTGTTGATGCAGCCAACTGAAACATTTTATGTTATATCTTACGTAATAGTCGATTATATGGTGTCCATGGCCTCCACCACCACCGCCTCCTCCTCCACCACCACCGCCGCCGCCACCTCCTTTTCCACCTCCGGAACCACCGCCTCCGCCGCCGCCACCTTTTCCACCTCCGGAGCCACCGCCTCCACCTCCACCCCAACCATGTTGGCCACCTTGGACATACACACTAAATAACAACGAGCTTAATATCTGAAAGAAAACGATTAATTTTTACACCGAACAAACTTCACCAACCGTACTAAAATTTTCATCTTGTGCTGTTGGACCACACGCTGGTTTATGCTCGAATGCCACATTCGCGCAGCTTATATAGGAGTCGAAATCCATCTAGAAGGACCCACGCTCGCGTTTACTTTCGTTCGCTGTTATCATACGATGGCGGATATGCAAAAATTGATTTGGGGTGATTTTTGCTCGTTTTTAGTCATAATTAGTTCGGACTTATAACGAAATTAACATAATTGCTTTACCGCTCGATTACAATTGCGTAACGAACGCAATTGAACGCACTCGCAAAGAAGAATGTTTATATGGCTTTCTCTGCTCTATCGGGATATAAGCTGACGTTAAACGTGAAGAATTAATTTGATGGGGAGTTCTTTTTAATGACCGAGGAAAATTATTTTTCGCCTGTCTGTCAAGATTAATGTTTGTTTTGAATTATTTTAGTTGGTTCGAAGAAGTTAGCAATTATGTGCAAAATTTGTTGGGGGTAAAGTTCCTCTCGATGCAAGTTTGGATGTGTATGCGATGAGGCGATGAGCAATTTGATTATATAAATTTGATTATATTTTGAACACTGACTGCGAAATTGGGAAAATTTTCCAACTCTCTAGGCATCTGGTTGTGTTATCTTAATCTAGACTTCTGTTGAAGATTTAGAAAAATATGATAATGATAATAATAAAGGATTATCCTTGTTAATTCCTTTCGGATAGCTCAAATTGTGTCCTCAACAACTCTGGTGATTTGCGATGAATCGTCAACCTGCCCAGTGGATCATAGCGTCGTTCATAAATTGATTAGTGCTTGAAGTCCAGTTTGCAATATTTTTGAATCCCCTAACCATTAAAGCGAAAATATAGGTTGGGTTGGAGGTAAATTCTGATCTACTTATTCGTGAATCCTATTGAACAGTTTGGGCCCAATACGTTTTAAAAATCTGTTCTGGTCCAAATTTATGGAAATTGTAACCAGCAATCTTTTTCTCTTGCAGGATCTCACCTCGAAACCACCGAGACCGGACGAACTAAAATCAGACGAAGAATTCCAAACCGCCTCCGAATGCACCCTCCAACATTCGCGCTCGTCCTCCTACAACACCGCCTCGGAATGCGAGCACGTCTACGCCCCGTGGTGGGAGTACGGAAAGGACGACGTGCACGAGGACATCTCCAAGGAAAAAATGGTGCTGGCCGTCGGTCTCCCCGAACTGCCCTCCGCCAAATCGGTGCTCAAGCCCTCTCCGGAAGTACCGCCGGGCAAAATCGCGCGCGAGGTCACCGAGACGACCCACCTGAAGGTGCAGCATTCGCACTCGCTGGGCGTCCAGTCGTTCGTCCTCACCTCGGAAACCGTGCGCGATAAGAAGAACGAAGGCGCGACGAGGAAGGAAGAAGCGGTGCGGGTGGTGGACGACCGTGGACAGGAAGCGGCGGCGAAGGTCGCCGCGGAAGTCGAAGACGACGACTTCGAGAAGAAGGCGAAAGAGGTAGGTGATCGGTGTGAAGACGAAGCTTGGAAAAACTACCGCAGCGTTACCAAGCATGCGCTTAAAGGTTGTTTTTAAATGTTTTGCTTTGTGTTCGGGCGTAAAAAGTCTTTCGAAGTGTGGCGTGAAAATTTACTTGTTTGGCATTTTATTTATAACAGCTCCTAACTGATGTGGGACAACAACATTGTCTGATTCCATTAAAAATAAGTCACTTTGTGGGCAATTATGAACAGTAGTCCCAAAGCAGTTTCAATGTCATCTTGTTAAGTAGAAGACAGCACTGAATATTTTTTGTCACCATTTCGTTGTAAATTTCTTAAATTGGATAACCAAAATATATTTCAATTTTTCACTCGGCTATCAAAAATTATCTACCGTTATCGCCTATCTTAGGCAAATTCTGAAAAACTGAAACTGTCACTGAACTACTTTTGTTTTCTTTTAAATACAGATTGACGACTTTGGAAATGATCTATGCAAATTTTTGGGATGTGTAGACTAAAGCTTCTCTTTAGAAATTAGAAAAACCAATGAGTCGTTTGAAGTGGTTCAAAAAAAATTATAAGTTTGGCTACGATAACAAATCTCCTCTACAGACCTAATTAATTCTTTGAATTCGTAGTCCAGTCAAAAAATTCCAGTAATCTGTAATTGGTATTAAATATCATGTTTGAGAAATTATCCAAAATATTTTTTTAATGGTCGACAATAAGCTGGTGATATTAATTCAAGTTACTTTTTATTGTTTCATGCCATTGTCAAAAAACAAACTAAATTTATTTTTCATATAAAAATGTAAGCCAAATTACACATTCTTCGAAAGATTTTTTCCAACCATAACCGAAAGCCTCCCCGTTACGTCACCACTGCCAATCGAAAACTATCGCCAATGTAACTCTTTAGGATAAAATGTATATGTATATAAGTCATGTACCTAGTTATTAGAAAGTTAGAAAAATCAGCACTGGATTTCTAATTAGCACCGGCCGGGTCGTTCGTTATCGCACCGAACGACTTCGCGAGGAAACTTTGCATTTATTAAGACCGTAACCGCCAAATTTGTACCTTTCTGTTTGTGGGTGACGCATGTGTAAGTAAGTACGTTTGTTGTTATGTAGTAAGCGCTGCCGTTATGTGTTTAATTGAATAGTCCTAAGCGTATTTCTGTGCTAATTGCGTACATTTGCCGTGTAAAAGCATGAGGTGTGTGTGATCCAGTTACATAATTTAATCGCTGTGCGTTATACGATAGTCCCCTTTGGTTGCTATGACCGTCAATCGCGTAATAAAATTGTGTCTATATATAGTCGGTGGGTACGAACGAGGCAAGTCAGTGCACAAGTTGATTTTTGTTGTTGTTGGGGAATTTTAAACGTGATGTGGAAGGTCATAAAACATCTACGTTGACATCTAAATGTGTTTCCTATTAATACTGACCAACTACAGGTGTTGAGTCCCAAGGAGGAACAAAATCTCAATACGTGCCAACCAAAAAATCATTTCTGATTTTTGGCCAAGGAAATGCATCGGCTGCCCCACAGTTGAAAATTTTCAATTCCATTTCCAATTCATCTTGATTTTATTTTGATTTATATCATAAAAAGTCCAAGAAAATATGTATGAGTCCACAAGTAGTTTGAGTAGCAGCTGTCCCAAACGGTTCACCCAACCCAATCTACTGTACTACCTCATTGTCTTCCGTATTGAACTCTAACACAAATGAAATTTTGACGTCGCAAATTTATTTAAGCAAGTTGGTTCGATTTTGTCAAATTTGTAATACAAGGGGAATTGTTTTCCTTCATTTGCAGGAAAGCTCGACGTATCCCATAATTTTTCCAATTGTGTTCAACCCAACGTAATCAAACTCAACCCAACCCCACCCAACGCAATGTAATTCATATTCTTCACAATTTTTTATTCAATCCAAATTAAAAGATCTTAATCTCCATAAGTATTTTATTTTGCCATTTTGAACCCCTCGTTATTTTTCACACAATTTATCACCACGTCCCATAAGGAAGAACTCCAATAGAATTTCTTCCTCCAATATATTGTCGTCAGATTTGTGCTCGACATGTTTCATGTTCTATTTACCCTACTCATCGCTATTTCTTACATTTCTTCCATTTCTCCAAATACTGCAGTTGTAATATAATTTAAAGTCCCATCTTTGACTATTTCGTTTGTTCAGTATTTAGATAACAATACTAAGAATTGAACCTCAACAGTGATTTGTTTTTACAACGTTCTGTTTCATACCAACTTATTTCTTCATCAAGACTAGATTATGATAGATTTATGGGGCAGGAAGTCCAAGTCCAATATTTCTTTCCTCGATCGTTCTGAGAAGAAAGTATACTTTTTTATCTACAAAAATTCGCCGCTGTTCCATAACTTTTCCAATTTTTCCTAACCATCTTTCTTATGGCGATTTTTTCGCCCACCTTCTCCATTAATCTCGTCAGCACTTGCATATTTTATAAATATCCCATTTATTTCCTTTTTAAGTTTTGACTGATCCCAACCTAAAGAACTGGATATCTCCGTTACTGTCTGTTACTTAGTGTCTACGTCTTCCAATTTCTTCATCGTGCTTATATTTTGTTTGATGTTTTGGCAAAGAAGTCCCAGAGAATATGTGTTTTGGAAGAAAGTGCACTGTCTTCATTTTCTGAAAAACGACACCTGTCTCATAATGTTTGAGTCCCAATAAATATTTTTTATAATGATTGTAGCCTAACGGTGTCAGGTTTGATTTTCTCTCAAGCAATAGCCTCAATAACCCAACCCAACGCAATCCATTTTCTACTACACATCGTCAAGGCTTTCTTCTATGATTTGGTGGCATCTTTCACTGCTTCCTTTATAGTGTTTTCCCATTTTCTTCTTCGTGTATCATCTCTTCTAGGGTTGTTTCCAATATCCTTCCCTCTTTCTTCCCCATGTATTACAAAATCCAAACCACCCAAGTAGTCGATAAAAAAAATTTTTCTTGCCCAGTCGTTCAATTATTCGTTCGTTTTAATTCCTGGCCATTTTGCATACTACGAATATTTTCCTAATGACTTTTACTTTAATTGCTGTTCTCAACCCAATCTAATATCCCAGTTATTCTTATTGAACTCTCATATAGCCAACTCAAGGTAAATAAATGTCCCATAGTAATCTACTCCTGCCATCTTTAGGACCAAGAGAACGTTTATTCTTCCAAAAGTCCTTGGATGGTTGGCTTGGGTTGGGTTGGATTAGATTGGGTTGAGATCGTTTCTTGTCCCAACTGTCCTGAGATGACTGGGTTGGGTTGGGTTCTATAGCCTTGGGTTTGGTTGAATTGAGTTGAGAACATTTCTTCTTCCAAGAGTCCTGGGATGGTTGGCTTGGGTTGGGTTCTAGAGTTGAACTAAATTTCGTTGCATTCGTAGCGATCTAATCTAGCCAACCTAAGTCAAAGACTTAATAATCCATGGAGATCCTCTACTGGCATCTTATACTTCAAGTTCATTACGATTTTATTGGCTTTTACAGTCGACTGGAGGAGGAAAAGGTTCTTTATTTGCACGATTGGTTACATTTAATAGTTAGAATTGATAATTGGTGTGAATGCTTAATCGAGGTGTCTTTATAAAGTAATAAGCCAAACGATTTCTTTATGTTGAAGTTTGTTGTGGCCCTTTACAAGAAATCAGAGAATACCATAATTTTCTTGTCTTCTAATGCCATAGGTTTCCCTTTTATTTAATTTCTTTACACTGATATTTAGATCCTTGATTTTATTCGCCTTATTCCATTTCTTTGGTTTCCGCTGTTATTGTTTTTAACATTGCGTTCACTTATTTTCGATTACTTTTTTGGTTGGCTAAAAATTTCATCGATCCTTTTCATAATTTCCTCGTTTTATTTTCATATTTCTTAGGTTCATTTCGTTTACTTCGACCATTTTCGTCATTTGTTTCGAGTCGATAACATTCCATTTGATTATTAATTCTTTCGAACGACCCTCGTATATTAATGAAACAAGTTTTAAATCAACATTTAAACTAGCAGTAAATTTCCATGCAAGGAATTACAACGAGTTCTTATGCTGGACCTTGAGTTACATCCTCAAGGTCCAGCAGTTGCATAACTGGTCATTAGGTGGCAGGTTCTAGCTTCGAGCGAAAATCAAACGAAGCTACAAATTTACTGCGAATATTTTTTTTTCGAGTCTTAAACTCGACGCTAAGGATATGATTTCCACGTCTTGCTCTGATTTTAAATTGTCATCAACTTGTTGCGCACTCCACCCAATCGTATCACGACTCCCACAAATCGCGCCGCCCCTATCGTAAAACGCACACTTTGTTTTCGTTTTGTTAAAAAAATTATATTTTGTGTTATTTATGTGTATTAATAAATATATTTTGGAAAGACCTTATCGTTTCCTTATAACTTACAAACGACGCACGCCGAGCAAACACGTCGATCACTATAAATAAGAGTTATGGTAACATCCGACTGCAAATAGAAACTCAGTCGATGCGTAAAAATCGCGCCAACTGTTTCGAAACGTGCGGGAACGTGTCCAAGTTGGCTATTTTCGTAGGCGGCGCCATCTAGCCTCGAAACGCCAAATGGTACAGGTGCAGAGTTCGTTCTTGACGATTGCGTTGCATGCGCGCAAAATTTAACTAATTTTAAAATAAATTTGAATTTGTCATAAAATATTGTAACTTATTTCTTATTATTTTAGTTATTTACAATCGACATCTTTATCACAAGATTTATATTTGGATATTTTTAATTTTCTTCCCTGATCGTTTAAATGGAAAAAATATATAATGCGATTAAATGGCCCAATTAGCAATGTTTATCGTGATCAAGGTCGGCGCGATGTAAATTTAACTTTTTGTTTGGATGACGACATATACCAACAAGTGGGCGTAAATCTCTGGCTATCTCTCACTGTGCGTTGACAAAAATAGAATCCGTTAATGAAATTGGTTCAACGGCGCGAAGCCTCGCGAAGTTTGCGCTTAATTCAGGAATAATTTATTTTTGATTCGAAACCGAGGTCGCGTGTTTGGTGAAAATAATTTATATCGATGACAAGTGAATGAGTCATAGCTCGAGAGACATTTTATAAGATATATTTTAATCCATTTAGTTCATTGCTATTAATATCCCTCAAGTCATTATAATATAAAATTGATTTTTAGTTAATTTTTGTTATTTACTTTAACAAAGAATCAACATAAGTTTATGTCATAGGCTTATTGCTCTGGTGCTCTCGGCTAGAATCCTAAGGTAGCAGGTTCAAACCTTCGTCGTGCCATTCGAATTTGCTGGAGTAGTTTCTAACAACCACAAGTCGGTGGTATATGCTAGCTAACCAAACACGATATCCTATCATTAAGTTTAAACAATGAACATAAAAAAATAATCACTACAAATCGTAAAAGTTGTCAAAAAGTCGTAAAAAACATTATTATTTAAAAGAAAAGGACATGGAAGTGGAAACAAAGAAATCGCTTGTGACACATTAGTCAAATTTAGTCATTGAAACAAACTACCACCTAGGTTATCTAGCAAAGGCATTTATAAGTCGGTTTCTTTGGTTCCATAAAAATGTCCTTCACTGCAGCAAATATTAAACAAAACACTAGCATGAGAAAATATTGTAACAAACAAGATATTGAGCTGGCTGGGCTCCATGGTATCAATGGTGCAAATAAAAACAAATTCCAATCGATTCTTAGAAGTCCTAGAAGTGCGAACGCAAAGAATCTTCAGATCGCCAATCTCCAGAATGTTGACGACGATTAACAAGTCCCAAATTACCTTTCTTTGAATAATCTGGACTTTCTACTAAACAAGACTTTGAGCTGTCTGGGCTCCTTGGTATCAATGGTGCCAATAAAAACAAAGTCCAATCGCATCTTACAAGTCCTAGAAGTGCGAACGCAAATAATCTTCAAATCGCCAATCTCCAGAATGTTAACGACGATTAACGGGGCCCAAATTACCTTTCTTTGAATAATCCGGACTTTCTACTAAACAAGACTTTGAGCTGGCTGCGCTTCATGGTATCAATGGTGCCAATAAAAACAAAGTCCAATCGCATCTTACAAGTCCTAGAAGTGCGAACGCAAATAATCTTCAAATCGCCAATCTCCAGAATGTTAACGACGATTAACGGGTCCCAAATTACCTTCCTTTGAATAATCCGGACTTCCTACTAAACAAGACTTTGAGCTGGCTGGGCTCCATGGTATCAATGGTGCCAATAAAAACAAAGTCCAATCGCATCTTACAAGTCATAGAAGTGCGAACGCAAAAAATCTTCAGATCGCCAATCTCTAGAATGTTTTAGAAACATAATTTCCGAATAATTCAGAATGCGTTGCAACGACATGATCATTAAAATGGCGAAATTAGGACATGGGGAAATCTCCCATGAACATTTTCCGCTACCATCGAAATGGACACGACAAAACGGAAAGTTTTCCAAAATTAACACAAGGCTATAAACTAAACAATGCTGTAAGGAAAAGTTCCCACTTCAGATTCCAAAAAAAATAGACTTGGAAGACTTACTGGAAAGCGATCACAACTACCATAGTAAATGAAAATTAAATAATATTTTTCACCTCGCAAGATGTTATGATTTTTCGAAAAGATTTATCAGCGACTGCTTATGAGGCCCTCATTCCTCCTATCTCCAAAAGTTTGTTCACTGAAGCCATAACGAGAACTACCACACAAGGGACGTCCAAAGAATGAATTTACAAATTTATGATACATTCCAGAAAATTTTCTCTGACAAACAAATTCGTCTAAAACTCATTTGACCAAGCAAATCGATAATAAATCCAGTGATCAATTGACGCAAACCTAGATAATTGCATTTTCCTACAACAAAATTTTGCATAAAATTAATGAAATCAACCAACCCAACCCAACCAAACGGAAACCAACCAAAATAACTAATCCAACCCAAATTTTTTAAATGATTTAAATTAGTTAATTAAATTTCAATTGCTTACAAACCAGGTTACAAACCTGGATAGATGGGTTGGGTTGGGGACTTATCTTGCGAAAAATTTAGAATGGTTTGACATCCTTGAGGACGTCTATTGGGATTTTGAAAATTTTCCGTCAATTGGATTAATCAACCATCTCAACCAAAGCCACCAGAACCCGAACCCAACCCAACCTGAACAAACATTTTTATTTCTCCCCTTTTGGTTGTCCAAAAGATTCACTATTTCTACAAGTTTTTTATTTATTTTATTTTTTTTATACCCTGATGGAATAAGTTGAAATTAGGACATTAAATAAAGGGTTTGCATCAGCTGTATGTTAATGTCATATTTTTAGTTATTTAAACATTACTTTTCTATGTCAGCTTAAAACCATTTTACAACAATTTTAGAAAATTTTAAGACTTTGTTCAGTTTCTTCGGACTGGGCCACACAATCATTAGCACCGGCTCTGAGTACCATAATTTTATTTCGAGATTGTCTAAGATATTTTGATAGATTATGTGTGCGTGCCAATCCCAGCTATGCCAATGCAAAATTTTAGATTACTATTTTTGGTTGGTGCCAAATCAAAATCAAAATCAGTTGCCTTTCACGAATTCGCTGGAGACGAGGGGAACTTTTATTTGGTTGCAACATTTCGCCGTCGAACTGAACGGTAAACAAAACTGGGTCACGAAAACAACCCGAAACGATCTTCTCGCGCCGCGGCTGAAGAATGGGCCAAGTCACCTTCGATCCATCCAAAAGTCGATCGACCTCATCTGACGTCACAATCCGGTTGCCTCACACATGTTAACACACACACACAAGCACGCACACACTCGCACACCAACACAGACCAGACGCGATGTTGGTCATCGTGACGACAGAGTGGAGGAACAAACCGGGCCAGCGCGATCAGTCAGTGTGTATCGCGGCTTGGCAAGTTTCAAATCGCACCGCGAACATCGCGCACCGCCAGTCTTAAAACGAACCCGAAGTCGACAAAGTTCGCGCGAAACGTGTGAGTTCTCCCCGATTAAAAAAAAATAATAATACTCTAATGATCAGTTCGCCGTGAAACGGGATGGATAACAAACCGGAAGTGGCCGAAAACGGCACAGGCAGCGCCGAAGCGACTCCGGCTTCGTCGATGTCGAAGACGACGACGATAAGCACCATCGCCGTCCAAAGCGGCAAAACCAGAATCGTCATCGCCTTGTTGCATGTAGGTACATACGTCCGTCGCGAATCCGGCGATTTGTTTGGTTTCGCGCGACCCGCGACTAATGTAGGTTAAGCGATAAAAATAACGCGAGAATTTTACATAACGTCGAAATTCTGTCGGCGTTAACCAATAGGTATTTATAGGCGGATTGGCCGGAGGAAACCGCCGCTTGCGACGCGTGCAAAAAATCCGAAATCCGCGAGCGGCGTTTTTGAAATCGGCGCAGCAATGTTTACATGGAAATCGCTTATCGAGTTTATCTCCGAGATCGCCAACTAAAAATATCTAATCTGTTCGCGATTACTGGAATTCGGCGGATCGTTTGTTTGTTGCGGTTGTAATCGTTTCTCCGTTTTTCGTCTCGCGAGACAAACGCAGATTTTGCATCGAGTTGCTGAAGAGTTGGAAATCTAACACCGAATTCTCTGTGAGGCTACATAAGGTGAAGTTCACGTTTCATTACCATCATCATGTTGAGTAAAATTATTATTATTCGCATAAAAACAGCAGTTAAAAAAATAATATTATTATTAATTAACATTTTATTTCTTACTTCAATATTATTCTTCAATTTTGTTTTGATTGGCTTTCATGTATTTTATTTTTGCTGTTTTCATATATATTTTTTACTCGCTTCTTATTTAGTTATTTCTGATTTTCTTTATAATTTCCCTCATATTGTCATAATATTTTAGGATTTGTCCACTTCTTTTCATTTATTTCTTTAATCCTTTTATATCTTTGTAGTGGATTATCCTAGGCGATGAGTATTTCGTCTGTTTTTCTGTTGGTGCTTTATTTGTTTTTTCAACTATGTTTTCAATTTACGATTTTTTGCAATTCCTTCCATTTTAGTACTAAATTTTATAATCATTATAATCATTATTAATTTATTTCTATTTTATTACTTATTAATTTTCTTTTTTATTTTCTTCTTTTTTGATTTTTGTTGCCATATAGTTAGTTTACATAAAAGATATGAAAATGTTCTAATCTTTTTAATTTGCATTCTTGTCTCCCAAGTGCTTTCTGTTATTTTTGAATTTTATTATAATTCAATTTTTGTCATTTTTTGCATTTAGTTTATTTGCTTCATATTTGTATTTAATTCCTCTGCAATTTTTTTTGTGTTCGGTGCCAAATTTATTTGTTTTTTAATCAGATTTCGCAAAAGTTGTTTCATATATTTTTTAGATTCGATTAGTTTCTTTTAAAATTTAGTCAAATTTGATTATCACTTTTTTATTATTGATTTTTTCCTTTTCGTTTGCTTTTTTTTATTTTCTTCATTGTTTATTTTACTTTTCTTGTGTTTATATATTTATTTTGCTTACTTCTTATTTGTTTATTACACATATTGCTAACTGCACTTTCTATTTGGATATTTTCCAATTTCTGTAATTTATTTTTATTTTTATACAAATTTCTCTTTTTAATTTATTTGTTTGTCTTTTCTTCGCCCAATTGTAGGTTTTTTTGTTTCATGTTTTTTCTCACACCCTTCAACAATTGTCGAATTTTTGGAAACGGGTTTACGAAAGGGATCCGTATTTTTTTTTTATTTATTGTCGTTAATTCCATACTTTCACATCCTTGTACTTTGTCATCCTGCCATCGATGTTATTGCATTATTTTTCATATATTTTTATTTCTTTTTCCATGTTACATTAAATTTCGTTTCCATTCATCAACATTGTCACTTTTCCTCTGTTTCTTTTGGTTTATCTTTAGACCCAACCCAACCCAACCCAACTTTTTTATATTTTGAATTTTTTCTTCTCAATTTTGAATTTTTTTGCTGTGTTTGGGCATATCGTTCGTCTTTTTCCATCCGTCCTGGATTTTATTTACAATTATAATTGTTTTATTTCTGACTTTGTTCACATCTACTTAGTTTTGTTTTATTTTTGTTCCTCGTACTTTATGTCCTGTTTGCTTTTTTGTTCCTATTGTTTGTAGTTATAGTGCGTCAATTATTTTTGTTTCTTTGTGGGGTTTTCTCTTTATTCTTATGCGTTTTCATTGCAGATGTTCCTTCTTATAATTACGTTACAAGAAAATTCTTTAATCTTTTTAATTTGCATTTTTTGTCTTTCTAGCGTTTCAATTTTTTTCGTTTGCCAATCCACCAATCTTAATGAATTTATCGTTCATTTCTTTTATTTTATCTTCTAATTGATTTCCGCTGAAAATGCCTGAAAGTGTTTTCAAAACTATTTAAAGAAAATATTACTAATGCCCTTTGTATCTGATCATTTGAGTTGGACGTGCACTTCGTCACTTAACTAGATATTCTTTATGGAAGCTATTTTGTAATACATTGCAAGAACAATGATACGTTGGTCTTTTGAGTTAAATGTGGTGACCTTAGCGCTCTGCAAATTTTGGTTACTTATTTGTAACCTAATCAACCCAACACATACCATAACTAACCCAACCCAACGGACACCAACCCAAATAACTAACCCAACCCAAGTTTTGCAAATCATTTAAATTAGTTAATTAAATTACAATTGTTTACAAACCAGCTTACAAACCTGTATGGATGAGTCGGGTTAGTTTTAAATAACCAACCCAACCCAACCCAACGAAGACGAACCCAACTAACTAACCCAAGTTTGTGAATAATTGAAATTTAAGAAGGTTTTTTTGATGTGAAAACTTCAATACTAGATATAAACAAAATGACGAAAACACATATTTTTATAATAAATATATAAATTATGCAAAAATATGCATTGTCTTTTGTTTTTTTAAGAATTCACAAAAATCGCAAGGATTTTAGTACAAACCCAACCCAATCCAATCCAATCGGGTTGGAACCCAATGAAAATCAACCCGAACCACTAATCCAACCCTAACCAAAATTACTAACCCAATCCAAGTTTTGTAAATAATTGTAATTTAAAGTCATATTTAATTATTTCAATTATAAATACATAATCCAACCCAACGAAAACCAACCCGAATTAAAATCCGAACTACGATGCTGTGGGATACTCTTGCGCCATTTTTTTTATTTTCGTTCGTTCTTCTTAACTTAGCTCATTTTTCGTTTAACAATTTGTTTTTTCAATTTTCTTAATTCGTAATTTGCTGAATTTTTTTTCTTTTCAGATTTAATATGTTTTGTTCATTGTTTGTCAGACTGGATCTGAATGTTGTGTTTTGTGTACAATTATTATGACATGGACTTGGACTATTGGTTTTTATTTTGTTCGACGTTTATTTTACTTTTCCTTTTCTTTTTGATTTACTTATCGTTTTTTACTGATATTTTCTTTTTACTTTAAGTTTCTTTTCTGGCCCGTTTACCTTATTGTTGTTTTGTCACATAAACGTTTCTTTCGTTTCATTGCTTTTCTGTTCTTTATGTTTTCAGAGATTTTTTATGTTCAGTATCTTCTTAAGTTTCTCTTTTCTGCAATTGTTGTAAATCTGTACTAATTGGCTTCGTTTCTTTTTACTTTCCTTTTCAGTATTTATCGCTCTTTTGATATATCTTAATGCCACCTTAATCATTTCCCAGTTTTTTACAACTCTTTTGTTTAGATATTTTCCCTTGCCTGTTACTTTTTTTATTTGTTATTTTTATATTTAATGTTTGGTGCATGTTTTTTTAAAAAAAAATTTAAAATTATTTCATTAAATTCTTTTTTGCTCTTCATCAATTTATATTTTCTATGATGTGCCTATTTTTTTTTTAATTTTAAAATTTTTATTTCTTCTTTTATATTACATTGCATTCACTTTCAACTTGTTAAACTTTCTATTATTTTTCACCCTTGTATTCTAATAGACAACAATGTAAAAATAAATCGCGAAAATTTCACACGAAAGGAAACAAATAAATAAAAGAACGATTCGATGAATTCAAAACTCCCACAAGAAAAAAAAACATTACGCGACCGAAATATAACTAAATATTAATGAGGCAAAAAATGACGTAATTTTTTTTTTCGCATTATGCCAACGGCTCAATTTGCATAAACAAATATGGACTTACATAAATAAACCAGACACTGAATTACACGCTTAGACAAACAGGCCGTTCTGTAACGTGTCGTGTCGTGAGCATTTTTAACCGCGTGCACGTTGCCTAATAGTCATTCGAGATTTTTCGAGTCGTGAGATCAACGAGGAGGCTCTCTCCGTGGCATCTCTTCTAAGCAACAAAGGATTTAAAAACAGGTTATACACGAGTTATTATTATAGATAACGTGATCGTTTTACCTGCATCCGTTTCAGGTTCGTATCGGAACAAATGCAGCGTGGAATCGGATAGCAGAGTCACAAACTTAATAAAACGAAATTTATCTTAAGAATTGTATGAGTGTGTTAGATTTTATAGAATCAAAAGTAGTTTGATTCCATAAAATTTTAAGCGAAACGAAATTAAAAAAATTAAAAAAAAATTTATGGGTGCATGCAAGCAAAATAAATGTAATCCAAACGAAATAAATTATGAATAGATAAAAAAATGCAATCGAACATAAAAACATGTAACAGAGAAATTAATAATTGAATAATTAAATTAAATTAACTGCGATTTTGGTAGAAACTAAATTGTCCATAATTAATACAATCAAAATATTCGGAGAATAACTGCGAGTGGAATTAAATTCGTAGTCATAGCCAAGTAAGCTGGGTTTTGCTTGCAAATGGAACGCACGTCGTTTAAGTCATAACTGCCTACTTTAATGAAACAAATTTTAAATTGTGACAGTTGAAATCCACGATAAACGTCAAAAGCAGAAAAGATCAAGTCACGTCGGATTCGGTTGGCTTGAATTCATTCAATTCTGTAAAAATCGAGTAAACGTTGACGATTAATGAATTTGAACTCCTTAACTTTAACAAAAATATTTAGATAATTGTGTTGGGTTAGGTTGGGTTGGGTTTGATCAGGATGGGTTAGGTTGAGTCGGGTTTAACTTTAACAAAAATATTTAGATACTTGTGTTGGGTTGGGTTGGGTTGAGTTTGATCAGGATGGGTTGGGTTGAGTCGGGTTGTGTCGAACTGGTAAAAGAGTTGAGTATCAATCCAAAAGCAGTCGCATTCTTAATGGACGCGTTTGAAAATCTGTCCAAGAAATTTGGCTAATTACACATTGGGTTCGATTGGGTTGAGCCCAATACATTGAAACCCTAAACCTGTTGACTAAACTTTGACAATAAATCAATTTTTCGCTCAAATGCAAGTTACATTGGGTACGGTTGGGTTGGGTTGGGTTGGGTTGGGTTCAATTGGGTTGGGAGCCCATTATATTCAAACGCTAAACTTGTCAAGCAATCTTTGACAATAAATGAATTTTTTGTTCAAATCTATTTATTGTCAAAGTTTACTCGACAGGTTTAGAGTTTGAATAGAATGGGCTGAACCCAACGGAACCCAATGCGACTTGTGTTGGATTTGGGCAACACAACTCGAATTAAATATTATCGCCGACGCATATAATTTTTTTTAATTGTCAAAATGTCCTTGACAGATTTACAAACATGTCCATTATGAGTACAACTCAACCCGAGTTTGTTCGTTTTTGGGTTTCGACTCAACTTGAAGCGTATGCCAAGAATCTTAGTGTATCTTTACCCCAATCTTTTTAAAATTTTGACACGCGTTTTAAATTTCGTATTTATGAACTTGGTTTGATATTCTTATACGTTGCCGATGTTGTTAGAATGATCTTTTGTCGTGTTCGTATTTTTTCTATTATTACAACCACATTGAAGGCTAAAACTGAAGGACTAGATTATAGCAAAGATTCATTCTCACCTATGCTGTGTAGCGAGAGGCATAAGTTGTTGAACCCAGAATAAGGTAAATGTGTTTGCCATGTCAGATTTAATTAAAAAAAAAACAAAATGGAACGATTTGAACAAACTAAGAAATTACTGACACCGATTAAAACAGAATACAAACAAAATTATAAAATATTTCTTATAGATTTTTTTTTTTAATATTTTCAAGAAATAAAACATTTTAATGATTTCCCACTTCTTACTTCGATTCGTCATTAAAACATTGCTCAATCTCAGTTAGTTACTCTTGCACGTTTCGAGACCATAGCAACAGACCAGTTCATCGACCCCCCCAACCGGTCACAGTTACGCCACTGCCTTCGAGCGTGCGAGCCCCGTCCGCTTATTTCGTCACCGAGCCCCGCCGATCATCGCGTCCGTTCAATCCGTCGGCGGCGAACGACCATCATTAGCGATACCTCCAGAGAAAATCAATCAAGTCCGTCGCATTCAAATCTCGACAGTCATCGCCACAAAGCGGACCGTTAAAGTCCCGCGGTCGCACAAAGGAGCGTTTCAAATGCGATTCGCGATCGGGCGCATTCTTCGCCGGCGGGACGGGCGAGCCGATCGTTTCGTTAAAATTTCAATTGCGCCATAGATACTTAAACTGGAGGAGTAATTTCGTCCGTCGACAGGACAGGTGACCTTTGCTTTGACGAAAACGTTTCGGGTACTTTCTACACGCGCCCGGAACGTTTTCGTTGCGGTTGCTCAACAAGTTGAGTTAATGGCGGCGGCCATCTGGTTAACTTCGTCGAGATGGAGTCTGTGGAATTGGCGAGCGCGTGGCGTCGTGGCGCCGCACTTGCTCCCGCCCCCACGTCATTGACGGGCACTTGTTATCTAAGCGTTTATTCAACTTTCGAATGCGAGGATGAGGAGTGTTATCTTATCGCGTTTTATGGCGGTTGTGATCCTAAAAGAAGTTTTGAAATTAAATTAACCAGCGCAGTGCAAGCTCCTTGATTATTCTGTCGATTTCTTACTTTTTCAAAAAAAAAAAAAATTAAACCAAAACTAAGAACAACAAAAATCTGAGTTTAAAGACAAAATTAAATAAACCTGTGTCCACAGGCTTGACGATAGAAACCAAAACAAAAAAAAATCAATAACGCGAAACAACTTGTTAATAATTTAATTAGAAATAGCCATCGCGCCAGATGTCATTCGACAAACATTGAAAATACCGCGAACGCCGCCTAATGTTTTTGTTTACCCGCGTTAAATTTAAAATTGGCAAAATGCGACGACCATGATTCACGACCGCCTTTAAACGCACATAAATAAACGAAACGCTCCAATAATAACCGAGAATAAAAACATATGTAATAACGCTCGGTTGCGCTCGTTGCTAAATCGCGACCGCTTTTTAACTCGAGCAGAAGTAGGTTGAAGCGCACAAGGTGCTAAACTGGTCGTTGCGACAGCTGACGACGAAATTAAGAGTAAACGGCCGATTGCTGTAAGTGACGCGATTTGAATCGTCGCCATTTGGCGCCCACGTCCATGCTTCGCTGGTATCAATTATCATTAAATTCGTGTAGATTGTGATTTATGTTTATGTTAACCTTGGGATGTGCAACCGTATTCATAACTCCACCGTTAGATTGTAAGCTTTCAACATCCGAATCTAATCCAACCCAACCAAAAAATACTACATCAATACTACTCTAATGAACTTAAGAGACTAATATTCAACCTAATGTAACCTTTACAAGTACCAATCATATCGAAACAATTGTAATTGGTAAATTAGATATTGAAAGGGATCGCGGTGAATCACGTGGTCTTGACTATTTGCGGGTGTAAGAAGTCAAGGAGTGACTAATACATGTACCGTTGTAATAGAAACGTACAATTAAAACGCACAATAATTGGTTTCTATCCTCAAATTTCATGCGATCAAATTTAATGGGAAGCGTGCGAGATATTCACGAGAATCAAAAGTTAAACGGGCGGCCATGCATGTTGTAGTTTAAGTCTGAATCTAACGCGATACTGTGCGATAAAATTTGCCATTAACTGTTATCGGGAACAGGAGTTACTCGATACAATCATCGAAACCAGCGAGTGGACGATAGGCCTATAATCTCTAATTATACAAAATTAATATTTCTCAGCTGAAAATCGTGATATTTGCGATAATATTCCGATTTAAACACAAAGCCATACAATTATGCACGAGTTGTATCGCACACGATCAGTAACTTCTGACTAAGATAGATGATATATAGTTCCAGAAAATGTTGTGACAAAGTGGAATTAAAATTAGTGGAACGCTTTATAACCACTTAATATAAGTTATGTCACACGTAGATGATCCTAATGAGAGAAGGGCCTAATTTAGTAGAAGCAGTAAAAAACTTGAATTGGCAGCAAAACATAAAGGATTCAAATGAGGAGGAGAATATATGGTGTTTTATATGATTAACTAGGAAACATTCAGACAGGAAGCCTCAAAATAACTACGGGGGGGGGGGGGGGGGGCACGTATTGTTTTGATAAAGTCGAGTTCAGTTACTTGGGAGCAAAAATTACCAATAAATGCGAAAAAAGGCAATTTTTGAAACGATGACAGAGAAGTCTGGCGAAAAAAATTATACAGCAATGGTAGAGATGAATAAGAAAGAAATTTATTTGTTAGAATTTTCTTAAAGAAAACTTAATAATATATGGATGACCCAAGCCAACTCAACCCAATTCAGTCCAACCCAACCCAACCTAACTACATGAGCAAGCATCTACATCACTGCGATCAGAGTGCAAAGAATAAGTTAGGGTGAGGAACTATCAATAAAACAGACTCTGAGGGGTGGATTATAGGAAAACCACGAACACGGTAGCTACAAAGGACTTGGAAGAGATGGAAACAACCGATTGGAAAGGAAGGCAAAATATAAGAGGAAAAATGGCGAAATCTATGGACGTGCTTTGCTCGTAGAGCTGAACAGGTTGAGGCGTTACCTTGATCATCTTAGAGACAAAGTCAGAGGTCGAAGGATGTATATTGTAATTTTGGAGATGGTGGAATTTACAATCACAAGAAAGAAATTTGTTAGATATTTTTGAAACAAAACTATTTAGAGGAATATATGTAATACGCTTAACAATCCCACAGGGGCCCGACCTGAACGTAACCCTCAACGAATTGGTCTAGACTGTGGTTGGCAAATAAATTGAAACAAACTTACCCTTACCACACAGTATTTTACTAACACTAGATGTACATTTCGACAATTAAGTTCTCATCTTCAGCAGTATCTACTCATATAACTTAGTATACTGCTGCAGATGGCAACTTAGTTGTCGAAATGTATATCTAGTGTTAATAAAATAAGGGTAAGTTTATTGGAATTTAACAAAAACAAGTATTTATTTCTTTATACAAACCACCCAATTTGAGTTGAATTGTGTTGAATCCAGTTGCAATTATCCATATTTTGTGTGATGGGTCCTAGAGGACGAAACAATCATCACTTGATATATTATGCACCATAACATACGTTTAGTGGACCAGTAAAATTGAAAATTAAATATATAAGCCACAAAGGACCTAGTACAGTAAACTGATCAAAAATTTTGTCTGAACAACGTTCTAACTAGGTCCTAGTAGTAAGAATATTTGGGACTCAATGTCGAAATTCGTTTCTTTTATGAAAAAAATTGCCCAAACCAACTTAACCTAACCCACCTACATGACCAACCATCTACAGCAGCTTTGCAAAGAATGTGTCTGCTGGGACAAGGTTGGTTTGGGTTGGGTTGGGTTGCTAATGAAACAGGCTCTAAGTGGCCGATCATGGGAAAACCAGAACAAGGTAAAGGACTATAAAGCAACGAGACAGAAATAACTGATTGGGGAAGGAGGATAAAAAATAATATGAAAATGGGAAACTTTGCAAAAAAAATTAAGGACCTTCTTGGCTCGCAGACCTGAAATGGCTGGGACGTTACCTTCATCAGGTTACAGTCAAAGATAAAGATGAAAGGATGTACAGGGTAATTTTGTAAATGGTTACTAAGATGTCTGGCGAAAAAATTACAAGAATATTAAAGCTCAACAAGAAAGAAATTTATATGTTACAGATTTTTGAAAGAAAACTATTAAGAAGAATATATGAAGGACCCAAACTAACTAAACCCAGCTCAACCCAACCAAACCTAACTCAACCCAACCCAACCCAACCCAACCTCATGGTGAACTATCTACGGCAACTGTGGTTAGAGTGCAAAGAATGCGTTAGCTGAGAGATATGACTGAGATATTGAGTGAGGAACTACCAATAAAACAGGCTCAGAGTGGTAGATTATTGGAAAACCACGAACAAGATGGCTGCAAAGGACTTGGAGAAGATGGAAACAACCGATTGTGGAACAATGAGAAAATTAATAGGAATGTTTGTAAAAAAGTTAAGGGCGTTCTTAGCTCGCAAGGCTGAAAGGCTGCGACGTTGCATTGCTCAGGTTAGTGTTCAAAGGAGATACAAATGCATTTCTTAAAATAATAATTGATCTACGTTCATATGAGATGCAGTACCACACCTGAACTAGAGTCGTTCGTCTGTGGGTAATTCGTATCCCACAATTAGCACCAATGGTCGATATTTCATATATTTTTGGAACTGGTTCGTAAGATAATTCTAATAAAGCTTTATAACTTTGTCGATTTTGTCTCCCTTTAAAGTTTCCACGCCTTACCATTGACTAACATAGCACATGAATCAAGTGTATTATCTTGATGCGTCTGTTCACCTTATTATTATCTTATTATTATTGTGTCAATAAATCCCCCAAATCTGCTCATAATTATTTTTCCTCGAAATTGTATAAATGTGGGTGACAAACCAGATCAACTACTTTCATTACATCACGAAAAACAAATAAACCAGATCATTTTCCCAAGAAATAAAACCACTGCTGACTTGTCAGCAAGGACGAACTCTTCGTCCGTCGAAAAAAGCCACCGCCCGACTCGACGTGTGTGGCGTTCCAAACGGGCACGATCGCGTAGGCTGACACTACTTTCAATAATTAATCGCTTTGCATAAGAGCGCGCGGTAATTTCTAGGTTAACGTTTTTATCGAAAAACAAACGTCGCCTATTTGACCTTTCCGCTCCGCGCCGCCGCCGCTGCACTGAACATATTCGTTTGTTCAGTGTCGATTGTGTTTTTATGGATTACGTAAGCGCGCGAGGTTAAATTTTAATTCGTATCACGTGACAACCGCAAAGCTCGACCAATCGACCAATTCACGTAAATTCAAAATCGGTTTGCAATCGTTGTGAAAAAACACGTGTTAACGTAATCCACTCGAAGCCGCGCTAAAAATAACGCAAAAACGACCTACATCGGGGTATTTCCGTTCGAAAGCGAACGGAGCGTGTTGGGCGGATTTCGGCGTCGAAAAATCGACGCCGAACGCCGCTGGTCGTCGAAGAAAGCTGGGAGCAGACCTCGGCGACCATTTAGCTGCGATTGTCGCTAAATGACTTTGAATGCGTTACGTGATTTTCTGCTTGCGTTGGTAATTATCGCCCGCGGACGTGAAGGACACGCGAGGAATTCCTTTAAGTGTGCTCTTAAAGTTTAATTGACGTTAAACGGGGATCGTTTCGAAAATATGTTTCGAAAATTAGCATATTTTAAATTTTAAATTGACTGTGAAATTTTTCACCGAAACGGGCCAATTTCGGTTGTCTCTTGGTGGTGTTTTCATTTACTGAGCAAGCACGGCGACATTAATGAAAAAATAATAGAATTATTCCCAGATTATTTACTTATTAAATGCAATGAGATTAATTTATTATTATGTCTAAGTCGATATTTATTGGCGATATATTTTGGGACAATCGCTTACAAGTAGATTAACCGTCAAATTGAGATGATAACGAGTCACATCTATAGCCTCATTAACAAGATCCGATATGACGCGATTGGATAATAATTTCCATGACATAATTTTTGAAATTATTTTTATTATTATGAACATGTTCTATTTGCATGGCTGACGCCCACGTACAAATATTATCTTATCAAGTTGCACATACAATTACTTAAATATTTGCATATAACGGTGAACTGGACATAATTTTTATGCACAAGTTTTCCTTACGTAAAGTATTTTTAATTCAGCAACAAGTAATTTACGTTACACACTTTGATCCCATCTTTGCATTACATTTACGAGCTATTCAAAGGATAGCTATTCCTTATATATATATTTTCCATCGTAATTTGGTCGTAGTAAATTATTTTCAAAGTTGTAATGTTATATATTACGCCGCTAAAGAAAACGAAATTAATAAGTTAGCTCCTTTAAATTCCAGATTACCTGCTTTAATAAATTTTATTCAAGAGTCAAATTTGAGCCCATGCACCCAATATTATTTTTAATTTAAATAATTTTCAACCATCTCAAACGAGTTGCATTGAAGACCTTCTTAAAGTCCCAAATTTATATTATAGTACAGTCAAAACATTTCAATCAACCAATGCAACTGAACCAAACCCAACCCAAGTCAACCCAAACTAAGAGAAATTTACTATAAAAAATATTTTTTTGTAAACGACGAAGACGTAATCTAGTGTATTCGACAGTGACTTAGGGAAGTTCACGTGCATTGGGTTGACCTTTATTCAGAAATATGATGTGATTTAATGTTTTTAAAGAAACTGTGTAAATTTAAATTAAAGACATTGGACATTGGATTGACATTGGAATTCAAGTAAACCACGTCATGATTTTGACCAATGAGAATGGACGATTTTCATGAAAATTTTCATTTATAATTTCGACATGACTGGGGATGATTAGTACAGAATTAACGTGAATGTAGTGACGTACTTGACAGTCCTACAAATAATGAACAAAAATAATTCGAAGGACACAAAAATATAATAAAAATAACTAGAACAACTAGAAAGACGGCCGTAATTTCAAAGAAACTAGATTCATTATTATTTTACAAAAAAATCTTGCCAAGCAAGACCACAAATAGTTTTTAATTATTTATTAGTTTAAGGACACTTGGGGTCTATTGATCTAATGGACTGTTCCCCATCATTATTTCTTAATGCTTGACATCCTAGAGTTTTGCAATCTAATCCAATTGTCTGTTCTCTTTGGTTGTTTTAAAACTTTTAGTTTTTGATCCCATTTCGATCATTCATATTTTTACTTAATTTTTGTTTCTATGTTTAGTTTTATTATTGTTCGTTACTTGTATAAGTATTTGAAAAAAAAAAACAATCTAACATCGATTGAAAAATGAGTCTAAAATCATTTGTAAGGTATATGCAAAATTTATAAATAAATATGATTGTAGTAAATTGTAGATATTTTATTGCAAACTGTGGCCTAGTTTCGATGAATTGTTTTGTGCAACAAGTTCTGGCTCCGGTTCAGTGATATCACTGTGAGTTGAATTATGCAACAGTTTTACTTTTAATTTTCCTCTTCTTATTCTTCTTTCTGAGACCTCATGATCTGTTTTTTTTTCTTCAAAGTCAGGTTCGATTTACTTGGGACGTGGACTTCCAGGTATCTATCCATCGCCTTCGGTGGTCTTACCATTGGCCTGCTTCCCTCTGGCATGTCCTCCAGCGCTGCTCGGGCTATCCTTCCTATTTCCATCCTTCTAACATGGACATACCAGTGACGTCTCCTCTGCCTTCCCCATCTCACCACATCTTCCACTCCGCAGATGTCTCTTATTTCGTCGTTTCTCACTCTGTCATGGAGTGTTTCCCAGCTATTGTTCTAAGGGTTTTCATTTCGGCTGTCCTCACCATCGATTTTGTTTTGTTACTTTTAACCATTTTCATAAAATCAACCCTGACGTCACTTGGCTGAATTTTCGTTTCACACTTCTTCTTAATAATTTGTTTGTATGTGTGTTAAGGATGATTATTAGTATTTGCTAGTGCCTGAGTACATCTGTATTTTGGATCCTCCTATGATCCCAATTTGCTTCATACTCGTCGATAATTGTCAAATTATTTTTTTAATTTTTCATATTGTTGCAATTTGGCATTTTTTCTTTTTTACATTTCACATAATTTTTAAAAATTTTTGCAACATTTCAATTTAGTTGTTTTAGAACAGTCTACCATTTGATTATTGCGATATTTTGCCAATTGCGACAATTTTAATTTTTTTCTCGTTTTGTACCGTTTTGTTGATTTTTGTCAATTTTGAAATTTGTGCATTTTTGACAGCGTAAAAATATTTGTGATTGTTGTCTATCAGTCATTATCAACAATTTGGTTGGGTTGGGTTGGGTTGGGTTGGGTTGGGTTGGGTTGGGTTGGGTTGGGTTGGATTTGATTTGGTTGGGTTGTATTGGGTTGGGTTAGGTTGGGTTGGGTTGGGTTGAGTTGAGTTGAGTTGGATTGGATTGGATTGGATTGGTTTGGGTTGGATTGGATTGGATTGGATTGGATTGGATTGGATTGGATTGGATTGGATTGGATTGGATTGGATTGGATTGGATTGGATTGGATTGGATTGGATTGGATTGGATTGGTTCGGGTCGAGTGAAGCCACATTAGAAACTGGGTTGGATATTCGATTACCAGAATGATTTGACAAACACTTTCAATTGTCACATAAATTGTGTGAATAAAAATTAATCCAAGGGTTTCCTTTTTTCGATTTCGCCCCAACCCGAAGGAACAATAATTTTTCACTCATGATTTTGAGCTTTTGGCAACAGTATCCTCAACGTCATTCAAATACTAGTATAACCTAACTCAAATGTTTAAACATAAACCCAATCCATCGTGGATTGTGGTGAGCCACCTAACTATATAATACTGGGTTAGGTTCGTTCGGGTTTGGATGAAGATATCTCTTGTTTCTTATCCTTACCATTTATTCGAAAATTCGTCGTTCTTTGTTAATTACTTGTGAATTACTCGATATCTATTAAAATTATTTGATCATCTCTTGCTTAATTTGCAGCTCTTATTGTGTGATACTGACCTACAAAAGAGTGCTGGATCCGTTCACCAAATCAAACCTGATTTTCACAATTCACAATAAATACGCCATTAGGGTGGGTGTTATATATCATTTCCAGTCTTAATTGCCACGATTGTCGTTTTGTAGAAATTTTAGAACTGTATGCGTTTATTCACATTGGTGGTCTCGATATTTTATATAATTCGAAAAAATTGTATGACAAGAGTTATCAATGCATATGTTAGTTGGAGCGAACATTGTTAAACTTTTGTTGTTTAATTGCGTAACTTTATCTAATGTTTTATATAATGGTAACCTTTAAAAAGTGAAAATAAGAAAATAAAATTTTATGACCAATAATGACACAGTTTTACACTTCTTCCAAATTTATTTATAACTGCTCGATTAAATTTCAACGAGTTCTCGTTTATTTCTTAACGACTACCAGTTTATGTGGTGCTTCTGTAAAACAATGACAATTCAAGAAAGCTGCATAGATTTTATTTCACATAACGATATTTAAGAAGTTGCGATAATAAAATTTTGAACCGTTTCTGGATGTTTCATTATTTTTGTGCTACGTACACGTTCGACGAGTTCTCGTTTATTTTTTCACTAGTATTAGTTTAATTCTTAACGACTACGTGCTTCCACTTTAAAAAAAATGTTGAAGAAAGCTGCATGGATAACGATGCTTTATGGCCAATTTTATTACTAGTGTGCTTTATTAATTTTCAGCGAGTTCTAGTTTATTTCTTCACTAGTACTCGTTTAATTCTTAACGACTACCTGCTTTAGTACTCTTACTGTAAACACTGTTGAAGAAAGGAAGAAAGCTGCGTTTTGTTTGACATAACGATATTTTTAAAAAATTGCTAGAGACGCTTTTCCAAATTTTCAATCGATTTTTGTACCC
The DNA here is from genome assembly GCA_959613385.1 of Geotrupes spiniger. Classification (NCBI taxonomy): domain Eukaryota; kingdom Metazoa; phylum Arthropoda; class Insecta; order Coleoptera; family Geotrupidae; genus Geotrupes; species Geotrupes spiniger. The sequence continues at coordinate 39,753,168 of OY390736.1, read as the reverse complement.
CAGATCTTCTGGTGATCCCCAGAAATTACCACGTGTCCAACCAAACTTCTTGTTACCCCATAAATGGGGCCAATTAAAATAAACCCATATTTCTTTCTTCAAGTTTTCATCAAAAACAACGACGAATACAATAGATCGCGTTTCCTTCAATTACGTCGTACAGCTGGTCAAAATTACACGTGGAACACAATACCTGCGTTACCAGCCAACGGATCCAAGCAACCTTGAATCTGCCGAGGCGACCGATTGTCTTTTTCACGCTCGTGGATCGTCTCATCTATCGCGTTACCTCGACACAAAAGACGTGTCTCGTGTCTGCGAGTCCTTACACGAGGGCGAAACTGAAACGAGCTTGGGTCGGTTTCTCAACCGTGACACGACGTAGCTCGACTTCCTCAATTCGACGTTTAGCTTTGATTTGCTTGTTTACAGTGCGGCCCCACGTCGGGCGCCAAATTCACCCATGATATTCAATTTAAAAAGCACCAGCTCCGAACAAACCGGTTGTTGTGATACGGAGATTTTACGCGGCCAGCAAATGGGTTATGGAAGAACATCGGGGCAAATTAATTCACGCCACGGCAGAACGCGCCGCAATTAAAAACGTTACTGTGTTTAATTGCCGTGCCGCCGTACGGGAACTGATCGCCGGATTAACGAGTGGAAACGATGTTTTAATCCGAAGGAATTGTACGTGCAAATAAAGTAATTACGTTTGATCGCCTGTACTTAGATGTAATGACGGAGTGCCGCAGGGTAGCTCCTAGCACGTAGGCGTTAATGGTGTGCCATGTTAAAACAAATTGCTTGTTATTACGCAGAAATCGAGAACGCGATTATTAGGTAAACAAGATTAATTATGTGTTTGACTAAAAGGGTACTTTCCTGCTTTCGTTTCGTTAGTAAAGTGCATCTCGGATTAGCGCTTTTAATTTGTTGACGTCATCAACTGCCGATCACTATAAATATGTTACGTGTGCCCGAAGTCTCACGCTTTGAAAATTACGATCGACTAGAATAACTCGGAATTCGTCTATTGGAGAAATCCACTTCGATAATTAAAGCCAATTTATTATTTACGTTTTGTTACAACGTAGACGTTACGATTCACGGCGGCTGGCGCATTAAAGTGCGTACAAAAATAAAAACGCTTTTAAAACGTGCACATAGATTTGCTCTTGGTGCGAGCGGGACAAAAGGGATTGTAAGAAATGTATATTTACAAGTATGAATCATGCGGTTCAATCTATAAAAAAACATGAGTTAGTTGCGTAATTGTTGCTTTGTGCGATGCCGGTGGTTTGTACGCCCGTTTCATGTCATATCGACTTACAACAAAATGAAACAACATCGGAGCTAAATCTCGACCGTATGACGTCGTTTGAAGGTTAGATTCTATAACCGTTTATGTTCTTCAATGCAAATCTGAAAGCTGGTCGTTGCATCAACTCGGCGTGCAAGAAAAAAAAAACGAGATAACCTTACAAAATATGATAAATAAATTTTTCGTCGGTCGATATCTAAATTGTGCAACCGCCCTATTAATAGTTTGCATAATGAAAACGAAGCAATTAATATTCCACGTCACTCATTGTGTGTTAATCACAATCAACATAAATAATGAATGAACGCCTAATGCCATTGATGAATCGCTTCGATCGCCGATTTCGAAAAAAAAGTCGAACGCGATTTGGGGCACCAGTTGACCCATTCAAACGAAAGCGCAAATGCGGCCGGATTGCATTGGCCCGCGTGGGATGGGCGAGTTGATCGCGCTCATTGATACTAAAAATAAACCTGATGCTTTGTTTACTTTAGCCGTTACCAATCCGGAGCGCGGAGACTTCTTTTCGGCGAGGAATTTCAAACCGTGCGCAAAAGTTTACGTTTCCTTTGAAGCGGTGGCTTTACGACGAAGAAGTGGTTTCTTTGCACGATGCCAGAAATTTATGTATTTGTTTTAGAAATTGGAATCGAACCAACGCAATCAATTATTATTTTTGCATATAATGAATATTGTCACCGGGGGTCTCCTACCCCTAGTATCGGTCCACTTCACTTTGTATGTTCGACCAAGTGACCACCAGATGTCGTTTACTTACATATTTATTATTTGAATTATTAAAATTAAACGAATCACTGCGTCTTATTATGCACAACTTTATATTCCATAATGAGAACAAATTTCTAGAGGATTCAAGTAAATTTATCAACCCATCAGACCAAACGTGACAATTCTATCAACACACTCTTTCAATGATAAAGTTTTCCAGCTGCAACCCCAATATTCTTGGGGTAGGTCGATTCCCAAGCATAGTAATTCATATATTTTTAGCAATGACAAATTATGTTCTCATTATGATTACTTACTAATTAAATTGGCGCCTTCCCACAAAAAAAATAATGTTATTTCTTTTGCAGTGTGGTGACTGGGTCCAGCTGAAAATTTTAGAAATAACGCCTGAGCTGACGACGCTTGGAAACACTTTAGCGGAAGCTTTGGAGTTGCAGAAAGCGCACGATGAAGTACTCAGGCAACTGCAAGTAAGTATACTTCATTATTTCAAGGTAATTAAGTCGACATTTTTAATTATTACGTACGAAGAACAAATGATTTTGTAACGGAGAGGAATTTTCGTCCTGATTGTGACGTCATTTGTAATTTAATCTTTTATTTGAATGTGGATATGCACGATGTTCAAAAAGTTCAAAGGCTGGCACTTGCGATTTTCATCTTCGAACTTAGTCTTTTCAGTGGAAATTATTTACTAGAGCTGAAATTTCCGTAGCAATTGCAATGATTTTTAAACCCAATCAAGAGCAAATCGACTTAATCCAATTTTAAGTGTCAGTCATTGGATGTAAAATGTAAATGTGTAACACAACCAAATTGTTGAACGAAATAACGACCAACCAACGTAACTGAACATCATGGTTTTTTATGTTGAGTTCAATCGATTAAAACGAACCCAACTAATATGTCCCAAACCCAAAATAAATCAATACAACACTGCTGCCATTGCATGATTTATCACTCGGTTCGTACCAACCAATTTAACGCAAGCAATTATATGAAACAAGAACCAACCCAACCCAGCCCAACCCAATTAAAAATCACGTCTTGGTAGATCTTGGCTATTTCGTTTTGATTGGGTTCGGTGGATTACCGATGCAGTGCGTAAACCCAACTGAAGAATCAAACCTGCCGACGGACGTCCGATCACCCAAGTCGGCAAGAAATCAAAATTGCAACTGTAACATTCATTTGCAAAGCCAACCCAATTCGACGGTGCTAAGTTGGCCTTCAGCGAAAATCACAACCATTCAAATCGATTCGTTGCAACCCAATCATCATTGTCTCATCGCGATGATTAGAGGTGCTAATCTGAATGTATGCAGTTTTTATGTCGCGTGTTTACGGTTTAAACCGAATCGAATCATCTAAATGCTTTTTAAGTTCAGTTGGGTTGGGTTGGACTAATGGAGTCAGAAAAGTCATTTTTTTTTCTTCTGCCCCTTGCGAAGCAATTTGTTTACGCTGCATTAAATTTTTGTCCGGCAGCAGCGACAACCTTTAAATTCCGACCAGGTGAGATATAACTGGATACAAAGAAATATCTTGGCCTCGAGTTCTTTTAAAGAAATTTGTAGTTTCACCCACCTCGCTCATCTTTACTTCTATCATGTCATGAGGACTATTTCTATCAGCAGTAATGAGGAAGAATTGCCCCCCCTCCAATCCACGCTTAATTTTCCACGACATTCATTGACATTATTGGTATGTTTCATTTCTCTCCTTTGCTAATACCGCCTCCAATTTTGATTGTTTGTTTTTTTGGATATTTTCGAAAGGACGAAGCAAAAAAAATTATGAATGTGAAGAATTCGACAACAGCGTCGCCATCTTTTTCCCACCGACGTTTGTTGATGACAGTACTTCAATTTCTTCTCCAATTGTACCCCTTCCATAAATATTCCATTTCTATTCCCTTCCAATTTATTTGTTCATAACCCGAATTCTTAGTTATTTTATTATCCGTCATCGTATCTCCACAATTTTCCAAAAATTGCTATAATTTCTTCACAATTTTTCACAATACATAGTTCTAATTTCTTAGTCAACTATTTTCTGTATTTGACTCTATTTCACTTCGATATATCTCCAATCGATCCTGAGTACTAACCACTTTTCAAATAATGACGTAGGAAGGAAGAAACTTCTTAGCAATGGAAGATAGTCGACTACTGTGATTTACAACAGTGGTTGTCGTTTCCTTGGGGAAAATTTAAAACAATGTAAATTGCTGCGAAAAAAATTGGAAAATAAAAATATAAAGAAAGTTATGAAAAAATAAAGGAAAAACTAAAAATAACATTTTTATTTTTATCAAAAATAAAACAGACCAATCCGATTTTAAGATTTTGATAAGAATAGGAAGACAAAAAAGATCCATAAACACGAAGGATAAAAAAAATAAATTAGAAAGCAATAAAAAACTAAAAATGTTAAACAAAATAAAAATGTCAATTTGCAACTGTTTACTTAAGCATCTCATTTTTTTCTGAAAATTAATTTCTATTGGTTCTATTTCTTGGGTTGGGCATAGAATTGGGTTAAGAGTCAAAATCTAGATTATTTGTCCCGGGAATCTTGTTGACATCAATCTTTTTGTTTCTGTTTAAAATAAATTGGGGATTTTAAAAACAAAAACTTACATGAAACGTCTTCGTAGTCACCAATTAGGGAGCAATTACCAAGGAAAGCTCTTGTTAATCTCTAGCCTTTTATAATTGACAAATACGCATAAAAAAAAATTTCACAAAAATTCCAATTAACTAATTGCAATTACTGAAAACGCTTGAAATTCTCCACCACACCAGATGCAAAAGGAAAATACGTTGGAAGATATCGCAACAAAGATCACCAGACCTAAGGTTCTAATTCGGGACCCATCGAGCAGCAACAGTCTTCATGTTACACGTTATAGCTCATCTATTTATTCATACGCCGGAATCGAGCGTTTAATCGATGATCTAAAATTAGGCCTGAAAGCTGCTTTACGATTTCAGGCGGTTTGCATCCGGGCCGCGTTGCTCACGTCCACCAAACGCAAACATGCTGTTTGAATCGAAATCGAACCGATCGGAAATCGAACAGGACGTACACGTTTAACAAACATACGTCGAAATATAAAGAATTTGCATTTATAAATTATTTCGTCATAGTTCTATGGCACTTGAATTGATAATATATTTGAAAATTTGAAATTCTAATAATGCACGACGGTAATTTTTTCAGAGCAAACAGAGCCCAGTCGAGGAACTCCTACGTCAGGCCGATCAGCTCATCTCGACCCAAAAACCGCGAGCCGAGGTGTACGCTGCGATGGCCGAGTCGCTCGGCAGGGCCTGGAAGGACGTCAACTTCCACCTGGAGCTGCGCAAGCAGATTTTAGACCTGAACGTCCAGTACCACACGAGGGCGCAGGAGTTTTTCGACAGCATGGACGCGCTGGAGGCCTCGTGCACGGACACGTTGGTTCCGATCGAGATCGACGCCGTCAAGAACTTCCTCACCAACATTCACGAACTGCGCAGGGCGGTGTTGGACGCTTTAAAGGGGGCGCTGCACGCGGGAAACAAACTGATCGGCAAGCTGAAGGAACTTGGGGCCGAAGGCACACTCGACTCCCGACCCGATCGAATACGAAGCTCGGTAGATCGAGGTAGTTACCAATTGGTTGGTTTAATTAGTTATGCTCGTCGAATTTTGATCGTTGTGCTGACTCTTCGTATACAATGTTCCAATGATGATTGAAGAAATCATAGTTTTTAAAGATCTTTATTAAGTTAGTATCGATAGATAGAAAGACGGATTTGTTATCAATAAACGTCTTAAACTGATGTGAACCCAACCCAACTCAAACTTCTTGGGCTCCAGATTCATTAAATTGAATTTGTTGCCAATATCTATTCCTATATCCATCTATCCATCCATGATTCAATGTACATATCCAGGGTAGGCAGTGTTTCCCTTCTGCAGAGCAATAAAAAACTTGAAAAAATTGTTCAACTTCCTTTCTTTTTCCTCCTCCTTTTCTGAACACCATCACTTTCGTCTCCTTAATGTTTAATTCCAACCATCTTTTTCCCAGGAACCCTTCCAGCCTACGCGACAAGATCCTGCCCTTCCCCAGCCTCCATTTCGCAGCACCTCTTCCAACTTCGCAATATAAATATTGAACAATCTGGAACTTAAGGGGCATCCTTGTCTTAATCATTTTACTGTCCTAAAATTTTCCGAATTCTCGTTTCTTGTTCTCACCCTGCACGACGTCTCTTCATATATTTTCTTCACAGTTGTTATCTCCCATTTTTCCATTGTCCTTTTCAGTGCTCCCCTATCTATCTTGCCAAATGGGCAAATGCAGCCTTCAGGTCTATAAACATTGCAAATAATTTTGCATCTTTATTCTTCGCCTCTTTCTCAATTAAGTAATTTCTCCCGGTAATATCTCCATGTCCACGGTTTCATTCGTTAGCCTTAGCCCTATCAGCCATGAACTGGATCGTGTCCTCATGGGATGGATAATCTTTGCCACGATGATTCGATTTGCGAATCAGTTAAGAAAATGCTTTAGCTTAATCATCTTGATCATCTAATTAAATTGTAGTTTCAAGTGTGCGTATGAAAGTATGGCGTCATTGAGATTTTTTCCCCAAGAATAATATCCTGGATTAATTACAACAATGGGGACAAATCAATTGCACTCCAAGCTGTAAATGATTACGTCTTGTATTGAATTGATTTGTCCCCATTACTATAATTAATCAAGGGCCAGAAATCCTCGTGATACATGATTTTGCCATATGGAAGATTTGCAATTCACGAAATGGTAAATTTCTCTTCAACTTTCTAGCAATATTTCAAGTGCAAGGTTGGATGGACGACCTGCACGTACGAAGGCAAGTCCTGGAGGAGACCTTCACCAGAAGGAAGGACCAGCTTGAACAGTGTCTCGCGTTGGCTGTCCTCGCCGCCGACATGCGAGAACTAGAAGACACGATAAGCAACAGGAGGGACTTGCTGGCCAGCACCGACCAATTAGGTAAGTGTCACGCCGCGAACGAAGCATTTTTTAAATTTTTTCGTCATCAGGTGACTCGGCCTCCAGCGCCGAACTGCTGCAGCTCGAACATAAAAAGTTATTGCCGGAGGCGCGACAGTTGCAAGACAAAGCGTTGAAGATCACGAAAGCGACTGAAAAACTAGTCGAATCAGGTTGCTTCGCCGGCCAAGAAGCCACGGCGCAGGCATACGACGTATTATCCACCACTTCCGATTACCTCACCGATTTGCAGCAAAGGGACGCGATGCTGGAACGAGTCATTGCGTTCTTCAGGGCGGCGCAAGCTGTAAGTTGCCTGGGTCGCAATTCCATATAATTTAAACGTAATAATTTGCAGGCGTTGATGAACTTAGATCAATTAGAAGAGCAACTGGCGACTACCAATTTATCGAAAACGTCGCCGCAATTGGCTCAAATCCACGCCCAATGCGCGAACATGTTAGAGGATATCACATCAGCTCCTTTGGCCGAAGGCCACGCGATTTTAGAAGCGGTTGGTAGAGGTGGAACTGGCGCTGAAGGCGTCAGACGAATGGTCGAAAAATTAGAAAACAGGAAAATACAATTGGACGCCCTGTGCGTCGCCCACAAGGAAGAAAACCGGCGGATAAACGAAGCGCTCAACAACTTCTTCGAGAAACAGAGCGACATCTACAGGTGGCTGGTGGACATAGCCGAGGCGTTCCTGCAAGGTCAACGCGACATGGGGGGCGACTTGTCGACGGCCAGGGATTTTCTGGACTTGCACAACCGATTGCTCAACGATTTACAAGTGAGAATCCGCATTGATAAAATGCTGATGATACAAATTATTAACTATTTTTACGAGATTTGCTTAAAAATTATATTCGACAGAAGCGATCGCCTTAATTTGCTATTAACTGTAATTTATGTACCTGTTTCTAGTTGAGTTTTGTCATAGTGAAAGGTACGTGCGTTGTTCGACCGTAAACGTGCAGGAGGTCAAATGGGTGCATAAATACTCTTTTATTATTACGTGTACGATAAGGCATGGCGCTGGGGAGGGACGAGTCGTAAACTTCCGAAGGATAATAGATACTTACATTTCTAAGTGTATTGTGCATTACCGTTATGGTTACTTGCCTTTTTCTAATCACTGGAATCAAATTACTTTACGTACATTATTTTTTAATGGATATATAATATTGTGCAATTATTTCTATAAATGAGGTGCAGTCACCAGTAACGATTTCATGTCGTATTCGACCGTTTGTTTTAGTAACGTTTAGTATTTTTAACAACATGTACTCTTGCTTTCGTAATAATTAAACAAGCCCAAAATTTTCATCTACAGAATGCATGATTTTAAATTAAAATTAATATTAATTGCAAACGATATTTTTATTTCCTGCATATTTTTCGTTGCCATGTTAACAGCAGTTAACACTAGAATTTAAATGCATGGAGAACAAGTGATATAAAATTTCCAAAATTTGCCATAACGACTCTTAGTTCGTTTAGACGAAAATTTTCCATAGTTCTCGTTAGAACCCATTTCAATAGCTATGGAGAAAAGTGGCAAAAAGTGACGGAACAATCTTATTAGTGTCAAGTTCATTACCGATCCTAACAAGCAACCAGAAAGATTTGCAAGAAATTTCTTAAATATTCAAGCTAGAGCACATACTTTTGGTGGTTTTCGTTTTCGCCATAACTATTGGTATGGGGTCTAGGTATGTTAGCAAGCATGCTCGTTTAATTCTCATTGAAAATACCCAGTAGGCTGCACCAATTCTGAGAATTACATCTTATCATTTAAAGTTCGCTCCATTTATTGCAAGATTAACATCAATGTAGTACGTATAATCAAAAATAATAAAATCAATTAATAAACCTTTGGACACGTACAACGCAACCCAATCCAATCCAACCCAAATGAAGCCAACATAACCCAACTCAACCCAACGTAAATGCGTTTAAATCTACTTATGTTTTTTTAACAATATTTGTAACTCAACCTAATCATAAGCAACAAAAACCAGCCCAAACCAAATTCAATGGCAACGAAAAGAAAGCAACCTAGATCGATAAAATCGAAGCCCGCATTCAATTTCAAAAAAAAAATTAGATGACTTAGATTCTTAATTTCTTTTCTTAATTTCACATTTTCAATACATCTTTGAGAGATTTCAAATCACAATCAGGTGGTGGCTGTTATAATGTAAGTTGTAAAAATAATAAAATCAATTGATAAGATCTTATCTCATGGTCAATTAATATAACTCTAGACAGGCACACTCCAACCCAAACGAAGCTACCATAACCCACCTCAACCCAACGTAAATGTATTTAAATCTACTTATGTTTTTTTTTTTTAGTAAAATTGGTAACTCAACCCAATATAAATCCAACCCAATCATAATCAACAAAAACCAATCCAAACCAACTTTAATGGCAACGAACCGAAAGCAACCCAAGTTGTCAAAAACGGAGCTCAATTTCAAAAAAAAAATTAAACGACTTAGATTTTTGATTTATTTTCGAATTTTCGGTACATTTTTGATAGATTTCGAATCACGATCAGGTTGTGGCTGTAATACTTTAAGTTGGGTTGGTGTGGGTTTCGCAAGTGAAACACAAATCGCCAAGATAATAACAATACTCGTCGAGTATTTCACAATTTGAGTACCAAACAAGTTATTTTAAGTTTCTGAAAAAACAGAAAACTGATGAACACTGCTTGTTTTTTTTTTGTTTCATTAACATTATGGACTCAACGTCCAACGTAAAAAAAGCAGTCACAAATTTAATTAAATTTGTTGCTTAACTTAAGAAATATAGTTATTTTTCGTTGTCATTTTTTCTTCTATATTTTGGATTCATGAATTCGCTGCAGAACCGCAGCCTGCTGAGGTTTCCGTCTCTACTCTCCCTACTTGTCCCCCTTCTACCAGCCGTTGAGCAAATTCCATTCACCTTTCTCTAACCAATCCAATAATACCTATCTCTCGTCCCTTGATCTTCTCTCGTCCCGGTAATCCTCTCCCGCCAATCATCTCCCGTTAATCCTCTCCATCCCCCAGCGATGTTATTTTACCCGTCCTGGTGTTTAAGTCCCCACCAATTATTATCGGGTCTACTGCCCCCTCACTTGCCTCGCCTATTTTTCCTAATACCTCTTTTAACCTCTGGTTGCTGTAAACAGTGTATGTTCCAGCTATTCCTGTTTCTTTTAAACGTCCTTCCTCTCCGTTTTTCTCTCCGCTCCACGACATAGCCATATGCACCCCTCCGGCATACTATCCTTATATCGACTCCATGAACCCAAAGTATAGTTTGTTGGAATTATTGTCACCCTTATGTTATTATGTTGGTATTTAGAATGTCTTCTGCACTTTAGACAATTTTGTCTCATTGTCAAAAATTTCACAAATGTAATTAAAACCAAAATTAAAAAAATCCAAAATATGTAAAATTTTTGATATTTTGAAAATTATAATATGGTGAAATCTAACAACATAAAAATAATTACAGAAATCAAAAAATACAAACATTTACAAAAATCTAAATCGCAACGGAAATTATCAAATATATCGAAAATAAAAATTTCGACAAAATGTTAGAAAATGTGAAAATCTTCGACTATTCTAAAAGGCAAAAAAAGTTATAAAAGATCAGAAAATTTTGTGTAAAATGCAAAGGCAGCCTTAATGCCCATTCTAACCAATGAACCACTTGGACAGTGATGAAGTTTGCAAACTGAAGAGATTTAAATTTGCTAGGCAGGGAGTAACATTTTTCAAAGATTTGGGTTGGGTTGAACTGGGTTAAGTCGGGTTGGGTTTGATTGAGTTGAGTATAATACCCAACATTTTTAAGAATTTGTAACGAAACGCCATGATCGCAAACGTCAAATATTAAAACACTACCAACGATGTAATTTAATTTATTTACTTGCCCTCGCCCTTGAATATAGAATTCTTGTTCAATGCCATAATATTAAAAAAATTGCTCGATGGTTTTGATTTAATTTGAAATATACATTGAAGCATTCCATGTTGTTTGTTACAATAAATTGATTATAATCAATAAAAAGAAAATTCACCCATTTGCATAAATTGCTGCCAGTTTTTCATTTAATTTACATTTATTGCAATTAAATCATCTAAAACCTTAAGTGAACATACCAACATGATTTAGATTATAAATATTTCATTGAATTACATGTTTGATAATAAGAAATTATCGTTTTAAACGACGACTTGTTACATGAGCTTCCATAAACTATCCAACGTTTCTATTTAAATTTTTGTTGTGAGTTTACAACAATTTTTTTTTCGTTTTCTAATTATATTATTACAAATTTGTATGTTTAAAGTATTTATGCAACATATATATTTAAAGTTTGATGGCATCTTGCACTAATTAATTAAATCCTTGATGTTTCTATAATTTGTGTCCGAGATTTGATTTAAAACAATGAACTAACGTATGGTTCTAGTTTTTTTATTGTTATGATATCATTCCAAATTTCGATGTTTTCAGTTTTTGCACAACCCATGTCTTTAAATTTTAATATCGATTTACCACCAAGTCACGTACTTGCTATCTTCCCAATTTATGTTTTAATATTTTATCTGACCATACCATGATATCTTTACATCGTTGATTTTGTATCAAGTAATTTTTTCCCATCCGCAGACGAAAGGAAACGAAATTAACGCTTTATTAATCACTCTACCTCCAATCCTCGAGTGCCTGGACGACGGTCAGAGGCACGAAGTCGATCAAAAAGTCGAAGCACTCCACGACCGCTGGATTAAACTGAAGAACATCCTGGAGAAACGTCTGGACTTGGCCGCGATCTTCGTCAAATTCCACGCCGAAGCGGACGTGGTTAGCAGGAAGATGGACGATCTTGAACAGGAAATACAAAGAGGATCGAGAAACATGTCGGACGAGGCGGCCAACAAACTTGAAGAAGAATGGGAATCTTTGTTGCCGCTGTACCAATCCGCGAAAAACACCGGCCTGACTTTCATGAACGAAGTCACTAGGGTGAGTTAAATTTGTAAAGTCGATAATTGCATTTATTATAAATTATTAGAAATTTGGTGATTGGTAATAAAAAAAATTTTAAATGAAAATTGTTAAATAATAATTTGTGATAAGCAATGTATCAAACAACTTAGATATTCAATTGATTTGTTTTGGTGTTGACCTATGGAAAATTATTTAATTTAATTAAAGCAATTTGTTTTAAACCACGGACGGTTTGCTAAGAACCGGGTGAATGTAGCACAGAGTGAATATCACACAAATGCATACGACAACAATATTCAGCTATGCGTTCTATTTTTATTAGGTGTCTGAACCATATCTCGATACGCAGCGGGCATGTGTGAGCGTCGAGTCGGTGCTGGAGAGACTAAAAGGAAGACAACTGGTAGTTACTCGCAACTGGGAAACGCTTCACACGGAGCTCGTCGAAAAAAGGGAGACGCTCGTCAAGTGGGAAGAAAATATGGTCGAAAGTACGAGGGTGAGTGTCTATTTTTGTCGTTTGTGTTTGTTTGTTGTTTTCCCGTCGTTCGATCCGAAGTGCCGTGATTTTGAGAGTGCCGTCGTTGCGTGTCAATTGAACCCGGATGCGTCCTCGCAAATTAAAAAAAAATTCAATTATTTATAACCGAGTTGGACGAAGTGTTCGCGTTTGGTCGCGATTAAAATTAATTTATTGTGCGTGATCGGTGACGCCGGATACTTTATTTAAATTGGAAGGAAGCGTGCTAAAAATAAATGCGAAATTTGTCGAATCGACTTGGTTTTGATGTTATCTTGAGTGGTTTTCGCAATTTAATTCTAATATTTATGAAAGAAAAAAATTGCGTTTTTCTGTGCGAATTATTTAATTTTTCGTGTTAAATAATTATTTCAAGTCCTTGTTTTGCTAAAATTATAACTTAAACGAATTGGTGTGTAAAAAAAATCAAATATCTTTCAACAACAGTGAAATTTTCTGGAGAGTGAACTAAATATAAATATTTACAATCGATTCAATTTCATAGCAAAGTCACAAAAACATATTAATTTCGTGTTAGCATTGTGTTCAAAATTAAATGTGTGATTAATTAATTAATTACTTTTGCAAACTTAATCCGGGCCATATTCAATTCGTATTTTTATGTCAAGCTTAAAAAAATATTTTAAAAGAAATTCTCAGAATTAAATTGTCAGCGCCCGCGGCCGCAACGATTTGAATTTATCGATATTACGACAGTTTTTTTCACTTTAATTGCAATTTTCGTGCAAATTCGGTCCATCTTCATTCCGTATTTTCATATCCAGTTGAAATAAATATTTTAAAAGAAATTCGTAAAATTAAATTTCAGCGCCCGCAGCCGCAACGATTTGAATTTATCGATATTACAACAGTTTTCTTACAAATTTAATTGCAATTTTCGTGCTAATCCGGTCCATATTCAATCCGCATTTTTATGTCCAGTAAAAAAAAATATTTTAAAAGAAATTCGTAAAATTAAATTGTCAGCGCCCGCGGCCGCAACGATTTCAATCAATCGACATTACGACAGTTCTTTTTACAAATTTAATTGCAATTTTCGTGAAAATCCGGTCCATATTCAATCCGCATTTTTGTGTCCAGTTGAAAAAAAATATTTTAAAAGAAATTCGTAAAATTAAATTTCAGCGCCCGCGGCCGCAACGATTTGAATCAATCGATATTACGAACGATTTCTTATATGTTTTGATACCGATTTTTTGCATTACTCTTCTTCTAAGCCCATAAAACACATAACAGATAATTAAAAACATTCAAAAGATTAATTTTTATTTTTATGAAAGCGAGTGGAAATAATTTAAAATTATGTACTGTCGTTTTTTTTATTATTTTATTGATAAGGGTAAATATCTTCATTTTAAATAAATATTCGGCTAAATTTTCAACAAAAACCAAAGCCTTATTAGTGTTCATATTTTTTTGTGATGACGTGGTAGATATTTTTGTAATAAACAAGTTTACAGACCCACAACTAATTTTATAAAATAAAATGACTGTGTCACAATTTTCACTGTTTTTTAAATATTTCTGGGTGTGGTAAATATTTTCTAGATTTGTTTATTTAATTTCCGATGAAAGTAACAAAGATGCTGATTCTACTAAATCAATTTAAAACTTGCGTGTGATTGCAAATTAATATTTTTTAGTATAAAACTTTATTTGTAACTAAGGCCATTGTTGGGGAAACTCATAAATGAAGATTTCGACAAATAGTCGTCGTTTAATTGAATTACTGAATATATTGCAAATCAAAACCCGAATAATTGATGCCATGGCATATATTATTTATAACCCACTAAATATTAATTTTATAGTATTCTTTAATTTTTAAATTAGTCGAAAAAATACGTCCACTATTACAAATTTTACGATTTTTATAAATTGATTATTTTTACATGAATTAGAAAAATTTCGATTGCAGCTACTTGTTCGTCATGATAACGGCGTAGTATATTGATTTTTTTTAATGTGCTTCGTCAACATCAACTTTTAAATTATATAATTCGACTGTCTTGTGTTTTATTGATTTTCGTTTCATTGGAACGTCGCATTTTTTCGAATAAATATTTTTTGCATGATTCAATTTTATTCACACTTAAAAAAATCGAATTATAAAATGGTTTTATTTACGTCAATATTTTTAATACAAATTTACCGTACTTGCGTTATTCGTACAAAAAATACTAACAGTTATTAAGCATATTCGTCAAAACAATAATGTTTGGAGTTCCGGATGGTATCGTTTTGTTGTTCTTAAGAACTCGTCATAAATCAACATTCAAATCTATGTGACATATCCCAATGAATACATTTCTGTGCGGGAAATTAATCAAAAAGCTCACCGCTCGCAAAGCTCGTTAGTAATCGGTCACCAAACATAAACCAACAAAATTGAAAATATATAAAATTACATCTGTATAATAATTTCACACACAGTCAGTCAATCTCATAATCTACAGAATTCATTTTCAATTTAAAAAAAATTCAGAATTAATGAAACAAATATATAATTTTTATAAATAAATAAATAAAGGACAAACGTTTCATTAACATAACTTTTATTTGCAATATTTTTAAATTTTTTCAACCAAATTTGGCAAATTGAAGCAAATAATAAAATAATATATGCTGACGTTAAAATTATTCAATTTGTGTTTAATTTGCATTTAATTGCTGGATCTTTTTAAGTGATGACACTTCGTGTTTGACAGTAGCTCGTCTTTGTTTACAACGGTTTTCCGGTGTTAGAATGTCTAGTGCTGAATGATTGGTTGGTAATGAGCTACGCAAATTGTGAGTTTCTGACAAATGTACAATTTTGCACATAATGTGTTTGACAATTAAAATTATGTCATATTTATGAGCAAGGAGCTGACATTGTGGGTGAAGTCTGTTTTATTTACAAAGCAATCATTACCTATTACAAATCATGTCATTGTTGACATAGTTTCTTTTTTAAATACTATTTTTTTTAAATAGAATTTTAATAAAATGTGAATAATTGTGAATAATGTTGTTAATTCGCAAGATATTCTTACGAATTCATATTTACGTTGCTGTGATGTATAGAAAAATTAAACAAAGCAGCTTTCAAAATACATCTGAAGTTCGTGCCGACGAAATTTCGACGATTCCAGAGAAAGTTAAATTTTAATCTGCGCCATATCTCCCAGCTTTTTATTTTTTTTTTTTAAGTCCGGCCGTAAAAAAATTAACTGCCCGGCCATTTATCGTTCAAAAATCGTGCCCACGTCGAAGCAAAACAACGCGCGCTGCCAAAAATCACAACATAAAATGTAAATCACAGGCGAGCGCATTTACTCTCTCCCGACCGGGATATTTGATTTTGTTGCACTTCCAGTCTTGTGTTTTAAAATTAGAAGCTATTCTCAGATATGCCGTAGGGTTGTGTACCGGAGTCACGACTTACGGTTTACAATTCATCCGCTACTACTTTTAGACGCCGAAGATCGACTCGCGTTATTCGCGAATCGCGATTTCCTGACTCTCAACGAAAAACGTCAGAAATAATCTTTATGGACGGCGGTGATAAATTTGCGAAATCGACGCGACCCGTTTCGAAATAGCAATCCGCGGATATTCATTATAAATACTCAGTTAATGGGAAAACCGATGGGAACGGATTTGTCTTCGAAACGTTGGCAACACTCCATCGCGCGTAGTAAATGTTTGATGTGCGTCCGAAAATGTCGGATTATGTAATTGTATTGGCGACAGTCTTTTCATGTAATAAAATCGCTGTAATTTTCTATAATTGCTACATATGTTCAAGTCAACGCCACGTAGTTATTAAATATTTCTACAGATGTTTTTCGTCCCATGTTGCACTAAAATAACCATGCAACGATTATTTAGTTACAACAACGCCTTGTAATAAGAGCACATTTCTGAAATCGTATTCGCGTCTGCGTCATACATTAATATAACAAAATTCCTTATAATTTTCCATAATTGACTTGTAACTGAAATTAAATTAAATTGTAATTCCAGACAATCAACTGGGTTACAAAACTCGATTCCCAACTGTACCCCGTCATAACGACCACCGCCACCACTCCCAGGGACCTGGGAAATCACGTCGCGAAAAAATTGGAGACGGTCCTGCCGGAAATCAAGCGGGCGCAATGCGAAGTCGAGCAGCGCATCAAAACCACCGAGGCGCTCATGGCCAGGGCTCCGCCCATGGACGAAAAGTCCATGAACGTGAAAAACAAACTGGTCGAGATGAACGAGAAGCTGGTCGAGATCACGACCGAATACCAGATCCTCTTGGAGCGCATCGTGACCTACTTCAACAACGTCAACGAACTCGACAAGACCGTCGGCAACCTGAACACGAAATTCGACAGGGTCGGACTGCCCAATAAGCTCGCCGACCTGGAGGCCCTGATCGCCGATCACGAAACGTCGAAGAACGTAGTCATCGAGATGTTCAAGTTTACACAGAGCGAATGCGAACAAATCATAACGAGGATCGAGAAACAAGTGAGTACCATTTCAGGGGCGAATTTTAAAAAACCATGGCTGGCGACTCAGTCAGATTTTGTTACAATGCATTCGATTCCGATCAAGGCAGTGATTTTTTTTAGTTATATTTCAAATTAATATTTTTAATGTTCTTTCACCTTGTTGACATTAATAAATCATTAACCTTTATTTTCTACTTCGATTGATTTAGGAGCCACGTGGCGCGTCGGAGCAGGACGTCGCGAAGCTCCAGCACGCGATTCGCCTGCGACGCGACAATTGGGAGCGCGATTGGAGCAAGAGACGTGACGACCTGGAGGCGCACCGTCAGCTGTGCCAATTCGACACCGATCTCCAGCAAATAAACAACAACCTGAACGACCTATCGGGGCAGCTGTCGAGCGTCAAAGGTCAATACGGCGAGTCGCTGGAGGCCGCCGACACAATTTCCATGAACTTTGTCGACTTTCAGAAGACAATCGAGGTGAGTTCGTGCGCGGCGACGGCGACGTCCCGGAACCGTGAATTGCAACGCGAGCGTGAACGCCCGTTACGTTTTCAGGTGCTCGAACAACGGATCGACGGTTTCATTAAGCGGGGCGAGCAAATGCTGCAAGAGCAGCACGTGCACTCGCCGCACATAGAGCACCACATCAGGGACCTGCAGGACAGGTGGAATCGATTCAAGCAACAGGTGCAGGAGACGAGGAGGTTGATAGATCTGAGCA
Organism: Geotrupes spiniger; assembly: GCA_959613385.1. NCBI lineage: Eukaryota > Metazoa > Arthropoda > Insecta > Coleoptera > Geotrupidae > Geotrupes > Geotrupes spiniger. The sequence goes on along the minus strand of OY390736.1, from coordinate 39,735,280 downwards.
TCCAGTATTTCAAATTAGTTGAAGAGGTACGTAGTTTACTAATTAATATTTTTTTTGATATATTGTAACACAATTACGAAATTAGCGCGTAATCGTATTCGCGTCTGCGTCATACATTTAAATAATTTTTTAATGCAGTAAAAATACAATAAAACAGTAGAACATGCTTTGCTATATTTCTTCTACACCTATAAATTATATTTTGCAAAATTTAGAAATATGTTCAAGTAAGCAACAAGTATTTTTAATAACACTATAAAAAGTGTCACATTTTTTTGCTGGCATTATTTTAATTCCTCATTAAATATCCAGGCAGACGAATGGTTCAAAGAAGGCAGCCGATTACTGATGACCATCACCCGCAAGGCGACCACAGTCAAGAAACCCGAAGAAGCCCAAGAACTCCTCAACGAAATCGAAACATTCCTCAAACCGGGCGAATCCAAACAGGGCTACAGGATCGACAGGATATCGAAACTGGCGGCCGAACTCTTCGGCCAGGACAAGGTGAACGACGTGGTGATTCAAAACACCGACATGCTCGAGTCCTTCTCGGCCATCAGCGAGAAGCTCAACACTCTAGCGAGGAACCTGAAACTGGCGGAAGAACAACGAGAACGGGAACGATTGGAGCAAGAGGCGATCGACGCCAAACTGGAAGCGGCCAAAGAGCAGGCGGCCAGAGCCCAAGCAGCGGCCGCCAAGGCGGCAGCGCTCGCCGCCGAGGAAACCAGAAAAGCGGCGGAATCCGCCGCCAAGATCATGAAGGAGTCGACTCTGTCGCACAACGTCGAAGTCATCGAGTTATCTCACGTGAAGGAGGCGCCTCGGGTTAATGGAATCGCGCCTGGAAGTAAAGCAGACATCGTTGAGGTCGTTCAAGAATCGCCGCAGTTGCAAGCTCCTATGTTTACGTCGCCTTTGAGCGATGCAGTCCTTCAGGAAGGTAAGGAAAATTAATTGCAAATCAAAAAAAAACTGAACTGAACAGCTCAAAAATTGGTTAAGTAGTCGTGTGGTAATTATTTTCATTGACCTGGAACTAATCATAGAACTGAAGCCACAAATCTAATCATTGGATCAGTCGTTGTTCCTCCTCATTCGTTACTATGCACCAAGTATGCCAGAAAAGCTTCAAAGGTGCTAAATCTCAGTATGTAATCTCACCACCTTTTACTTATGCCAAGTCCTTTTATACCAACTGTGTAGAGGTTGTCATATCTCGCCATGTTTTTCGATCCTGTGCCAATATATTTGCTTCTTCCCACGTTATACCCTTCGCTGATAATTCTGATAATTCCTGCATTCCATGTAGTTTTGGGTCTACGTCCTCCCTACTTCCATTAATTTTCATTTCCCACTGTTTTCACTTGTTGCTCATCTTTCATCCTTGTCCCCAATTATTCTCTTGACTTCCAGCCTCTTTCTGATTGCTTCCATTCGTGTCTTATGTTTTATTGTTACCTCCTCAATTTTTCGTAAGATCATGGGGCTTGTTATGTATTTTTCTGTCATGGTCCACCATTCAGAACCACATATCAAGGTGGGCTCGAGTAGTGATTCGAGCAATTTAATTCTCGTTCTCTTACTGATTTATGTTTTTTTCTTTTTCCTCCATTATCGACTGCATGTATTTTATTTTGTTTGTTTGTATTGTGTCCCATTTTTTTTTGTTGTGGTTCCTGCCTGCACTCATTACCTCTGTTTTAGACCCACATATTTAGTTAAAATTTTGAAAATTATTTAAAGCGATTTCGTTGGACTACTCAATCAATTAATGACCTCGTTTTAGGTTCAAAATTCACCTTCATGTGCCAAGTGACCGGGGTGCCCGTGCCCGTCGTGACCTGGCACAAAGACGGCATATCGATTCAGAACAACCCCGATTACCAGACCACCTTCGACCAGGGCCTTTGCACCCTGACCATCGAAGAAACGTTCACCGAAGACTCGGCGCGGTACACGTGCAAGGCCATAAACGCCGCCGGTTCGGCCGAAACCACCGCCATGTTGTCTGTCAAAGAGGCAGAGCCGGAGGAGCAACTGTTGCCCCCGTCGTTCGTCAGGCTTCTGAAACCGGCCGTCGCCAAAGAGGGCGAACCATTCCAGATGGAGTGCCGGGTCGAGGGAAACCCGCTGCCCACCGTCCAGTGGTACAAGAATTCCGACTGCATCGACAATTCGCCGGATTACGTCATCACTTATAACAACGGCGACGCCATCTTGAAGTTCGAGCAGGTGTTTATGGAGGACAAGGCGGATTACACGTGCAAGGCGATGAACGATCTTGGAACCGCCCAGTCTACAGCTAACCTTAACATAATGTGTAAGTACTCTGATTTATTATAATTTTATGATCGATATTTCTTAACTCGACACAAATCAGAAAATCAGATTTCTGAATCCGATCTAATCCAATTTTTCTTGGCTTGGCAAACATCAGTTGGAAATCATACAAATTGATGAAACTATAAATATAAACCTTGAATGTGAAATTAACTAAAGTCTAACAAATTGCAACGAATTTGGGAACTAAGAATAGATTGCGATATTTTCGGAAAATTGTAGACAACGTGTTCGTATTGGTTCGATTGGGTTGTGCATAATTGTCCCAATGCACCCCATTTCAAATTTGTGAACATTCTGATTTTTTTTTCTAAATTTGCAAAGAAACTTGCGGGTATAGGAATTCGAATCGGTTTGTAAAAAAAAAATGTCCCAACCCAACCCAACTCAAATTTTCTGTAAATTTGCAAAAAAGTATTCTGAGAATTATCAAAATTAAACTAGGGATGGAGACGAATATAAATTAAATGAAAAGCAAAACTAAACTGAAATAAATATAAACCTTGAAACATTTGGGTAGTCGAGTTCGATTCAGTTTATAAAAAAATGTGCCACCCCAACCCGACTCAAATTTTCAAAAATGTATGCTAAAAATTGTTAAAATTAAACTGTGGACGGAGACGAATATAAATCAACTGCTAAAATAATGTAATAATGAAAAAACTAGAAGAAAGCATTTAACAGTAAACACAATGACAAAAAATTGTTAAATGGTATTGTTGTGTAATCGGAATGTTTGCAAACTCGCCAAAATTTGCACAGCGAATTCTGCGACAAATTTTGTTTATTAAAACAGTGTCATTTTCTCGAATAATCGCCGCGCATCGAATGTAAATTTAGTACAACTAATAATTTTCAGCGTCCGAGCCAACCGAGAGTCCCACCTTCACGGAGCCGCTCTCCAACGTTATGGCGCGAGCGGGACAGAAGATAAAATTGGAATGCGAAGTGTCCGGACTGCCCCCTCCAACGCTCACTTGGTCACACAACGGCAAAACTGTGAAAGAGACGCGCGAAATTAAAGTAAGTTCAACCTTTTCGCCTTTTTTGCCTTTCTCGCCCTTTTCGTCCCCGGACAATTACGCAGCTCGCACCCCTGCCTGCAAACCGTGTCGTTTTTAACATTTCCGAGCAACCCAATTTCGCTGTGTAATTTTAAACCGGACGCTGTCGCTGGCAATTATTAATATGTCCGTCGTATTTTCGGACGAAATTCGCCGCCGGATTAGGCGATGCAATTTCGGGCGTTCCTAATTTTCGATTTTTTCGGCGTATTCGGTGTATTTTTAAGTTCGCGTTGGGCGCGTGGGCGCGGTGCGATTTTATTTGGCGGCGCGCCCGAATTCGAAAGGCGTTTTTATTTTAAAAGTTACTTTTCATAAACACATCGATTGTTGTGTGCATTTCTCAAGCGAGTCGCCGGGTTTCACCAAAATCGAAAGCATAGGTATATTTGATTTTTTTATTTTGTTATTACCCATAATTTTTGCTTTTATTAATATATGTTGTGGGACCGGAGCACTCGGCTGCTATCTAAAATAGCGCCGACAATACAAATAGAAAATCGCATCGTTCTGCACACACAAATGTCTATAAATAATCGAAATTTCAGCTGCTACGCGACGGCAAGAAGGCGACACTTGAAGTCAAGGAAGCTTTTCCGAAAGATGCCGGGACGTACGTCGTCTCAGCCGCGAATTTAGCTGGACAGGCGACTAGCACTTGCAACGTTCTAGTTAAAGGTCGACTGCCCACGGAAACCTCCGATTCGGAACTAGCCAGCGACATGGAACCCATCAAGCCGTCGATACAGTTGGCCCTGAAAGACATCGCCGTTAACGAAGGCGACGACGACGTTAAATTAGACTGCGTCATCGTGGGACAACCAGAACCGGAAGTCATCTGGTACCACAATGACCGCCCCGTTAAAGAATCTGCCGATTTCCAGCTACTATTCCAAGGCGACAGATGCACGTTGATCATACGCCAGGCTTTACCCGAGGATGCCGGAGAGTACAAAGTGGTCGCTTTGAATTCGGCGGGCGAAGCCTCCAGCCGATGTCAGCTGACGATAAATCCCAGCGTCAAACCAGACGAAGAAAAAGCGGTTGGATCGCCGCCAAAGTTCAGTAAACTGCTTTCGGACGTTTTGGTCTCGGAAGGAGACCGAGTTATTTTCGAAGCGACCGTTTCTGGAATTCCCACGCCCGAAATTAAGTGGCTCCTCAACAACCAGCAGACCGAGGCCGGCGAGCGCGTAAAAATAACGCACGACGACTCCGGTAACCTGAAGCTGGAAATCGAAAAGGTCGAACCGCAAGATAAAGGCGTCTACACGGTCAAAGCGTCGAACGCGAGCGGCGACGCCAAGTGCTTCGCACAACTCATCGTGAAATCTTCCAAGGTCGCCGAAGTCAAAGTCCACGAAGAGGTCAAATCGGCGCCGGCCTTCAAAGAAATGTTCGCCGATCGCTCGGCGTTCGAAAACACCGCAACGAAATTCGAATGCATAGTCGTCGGAAAGCCGACCCCTAAAGTGCGCTGGCTGTTCAATGATGAGGCCGTGTCTGGGAAAAATTTCCTGGTATCGACGTCGGGAAGTCGACAAGTCTTAACCATACCGGACGTTTCAGTTTCGAATGAAGGGAAAATCACTTGCGTCGCTGAAAACGACGCCGGCAAAGCAACGCTCTCCGCCAACTTATCAGTCAAACAAGTCAACGATGTCACCTTGCAAGACGGCCAAATGCAAATAATCCCGACCTCGCGCGACATCCAACAACACACCGAGTCCAGCTACTCGCTCAAACGTGAAGTCTTCGTCCAATCGTCAACGTCCCAATCCAGTAAAATAACGACGTCGTCGTCGACGTCGGAACCCCACGTCGAAGAACACAAACACGTCTCGCAAAAAGAACAAACGTTCAAACAGGTCGATCAGAAACCACCGGAAATGAGCGCGTCGCAGACAATCGAAGAGTACCACCAGGTCGGAAACAAACCGATCGTTCACGAAAAACTATCGTCGGTCGTATCGACAGCGAAAATCGAGAAATCCGAACAACAGGTGTTTCAAAAACCAGTCATTAAAGCGCGAGCGCCCCGGTTCGTAACGCCAGTGATGGGAAAAATCGTCGACCAAGGGCAAGACGTCGTACTCGAAGGCATCGTCGATGGATTTCCAGTCCCGACCGTCACCTGGACGAAAAATAACGCGCCTTTCACTCCAGCCGATGGTGTCGAAATTTCGTTCGATATGAACAGCGCCAAGGTCCACATCAAGAGCACCAACGTCAACGATAACGGGCGGTACACATGCACTGCGATCAACGAAGCTGGAAAAGCGGTCAGCACTTCAGATTTGGTTGTCAGAAGTAAGTCACAGCGTTGCACCAAAGACAATCGTACGATTTTTTATCCTTGCAGAGACCATTTTCCCCCCGGTGTTCGGGCATCGGTTACAAGCACAAGTGATCAAAAAAGGAGATCGAATTAATATGGACGTAGAAATCACCGGTACACCTGAACCGACACTCACGTGGCACAAAGATAGTCTACCGATAGAAGAAGCTCTCAAGAGCGGCTATCGGATCAAATCCCAGGGAAATTGTCATTCGCTTATCATTGAAAAGGGTAAATATGCTTAGCTTTTAAATCGTTAATTGTTGGTACCATCTCGACCTATTTGTCAAATAGGACAAGACAAGCCGTTAAAGCCTTCCTGATTGTAGTTTCCACAAGATCTTTATATTTTGCAAATTTATAGCTCAACATCTGTAACTAAATCGATTGTTTACGTTTATAGCGGATTTAAGTCATACTGGAAAATATATGGCACGCGCTGTCAATTCCGGCGGGGAAGCCCAAAGCATCGCCGACATGGCCGTCTTCGAACCAACGCCAGACACCATGGTCGAGGTCGTAAAAACCGTCGTCTTTGAAGACGTCCGTAAACACGAAACTTTGGTAAGTACCAACAATTTACCACACACCACGACTATCCAAATGTCTTCTTCTGTCTATTCATCTCTTTCATGTGTAAACAGACCAAGGCTTCAGATAAGAGCACGACGACGGTTTCGACCAAGGAACACGTCTCCGTCGAAATTCCCCAGACCGTCCCCAAAACCGAAATCCCCAAAATCGCAGTCAGGCCCGAAGCGCCCAAACCCCAAGCGCCCAAACCCGCGCCTCCCAAACCGGCCGAACCCATCAAACCGGTAGAAATCCCGGCGCCATTTGAAACGCCCAAGAAACCCGAAGTGACTAAACTTTACGAAGTGCCCCAAGTCGAGACCCGCAAGGAAATAGAGATCACCAAGTCGATAAAACCGTTCGCGAGCGAATCGAGCGTCAAATCTCTGGAATCGTCGTCGATGACTTCCAAATCGGAATTTTCGTCCGTCACGGAGAAAACCATGAAACAGGAGTCGAAGATTCTGAGCTTGGAACGCACCACGCCGGTGTCCTTCACCGATACCAAATTCACGAAGCTCGATCGAAAGGAAGAGACCGATTTTCAACCGGTGACTATACCGAAGGACACGACGTTTGAGATTATAGGCGAAACGAAATCGTTCGACAATGAAATCAAAGATAACGTCGAAGAGGTCGGCATAGAAACGTCATCGATCACCAAGCAGCAATCGTTGGATTTTTTCGTGAAGAAAATGAAAGAGACCGAAGAAGTGAAACCGGCGAAGGAATTGCCGAAGGTCGCGCCCATCAAACAAGAAATGTACACAAAATTCGAAGATTTTTCAAAAACCGAGACGCCTAAACCTCAACCGGTGAAAATACACATCGAACAAACTTACATCACACCGAAACAAGAACTTTTCGAACAAGTTTACACTAAAGAAGTTACGGAGCGTTCCGCCCCACCTAAAGTGGAACCCACTGTGCAATCGTTCACGTCGAAATCGGCGAGCTCGTCGCAATCGTACCAAACCTATAGCACATTTTCCAGTTCCAGTTCAAGCCAGCAAACCCAAAAAATCGACGAGTTCAATTTAACTCCGGAGCCTCCGGCTGAAATTTGCTACGAGCCTATACCTGAAACGAGAAAAGAAGAATCAGAAAAAATTAAAAAATACGAAACATTCAAGGATTTATCATCAGATAAGTCAACAACTAAAATCATCACCAAGACGGAGGTTCCTCGTCAAATTTTCGAAGAAAAAAGTTCGAAAAGCGAATTTTACAAGTCGGAGACGTCTGGTCCTATTTATAGACCGCAGGCCGATGTTCCAGCTAGACCATTGTCGCCGAGACCCTCAGCTGAAGCGATCGAAATGGAAAAACTGTGGACGCAAAAATTCGAAATCGAACAACCGATATCCACATCGAGTTATTCGGTCGAGAAACAAACTTACACGAGGCCACTGTCATCTGCGTCTGGTGGATCGTTAGAGCCGAGCCTCGACGCCATATCGATGGAAAAAATGTGGGCGCACAAACACAGCGAATCAAATTTGCAAAAATCATGGCCGCCACCACATACAGAACCTTCCAAAGGTACCCCGTCGTGGTCAGTTCAAAGCACGTTGGAGAAAAAATGGACTCCTAGCACTGAAACGAAAGAAACTAAAACAATATCGGCGGAAGCCGTTCAACAAAAATTTGAGAAAAAATGGATACCATCGAGTACTGAAACTTTCATCCAAGAAACCAAAACCGAGAGTATGGACGTCCCCCATTACATAGCGGAAGTTACGCATACACACAACGTCAACGAACAGCAACTGGTTTCTACTACAATGCAAAAGAAAGAATCGTCGTTCCAAATGAAGAAGGAATCGCAAATTGAAGAAGAACACAGCGCGAAACCATCAGAAATCATTAAGTCGTGGCCGCCGAAACCGAAAGGTTACGATGAAATCTCATACAAAACGGCTCAGACCATAGAATCTCTACCGTTACGACCGGTATCAGTGCAAGATATAACAGATGAGGTGTATTTAGAACCTGGACCACCACCGGAAATAGGCTTCGCTCAACCTCCACGAGAACGAAAACCGTCGTACGTTGAAATCATCGAACAAGATCTGGCGAGGAATTTGGAGAAAGAACCGACGAAGGTCTTACCTGGTTCCGTACGCACGATGCCTCCACCGCCGCTACCACCAAAGAAAGAATTACCGCAAGCCCCACCTTTACCAGCTAAACCAGTAAAATTTGTCGAGCCTCCAAAGAAACTAATCGCGTTGAAATGCAAACCATTTGAGCGATTCCCCGATTTGGAACCGTTCCCATTTAAACCGGACCCAGATCGGCCTAAGCCACCTAAAGTCGGCCCGCCTCCAACGCCCTCAAAGTTTATTAAAGGGAAATTCACCGATAGCGATTACGAAAGCGATTTTGAATTCATCAGGATCGCGCCTAAATGGCGACCATACGCCAGTGACACAGAAGAACCGAGCTATCGCAGGGTGCAACCACCAAAATTGAAATCAATTCCGAGATCTCGCTCCATCGATAAGGAACCACTGCCCCCGTCGCAATTCGAGCGACCGCCGCAATTCGACGGCCCACCCAGGCCAGTCATCGACTTCGAAATGGCCCAACTTCGCCGAGAAGCCCAGCAAAAAAAGCAAATTAAACATTACACGAAACACGTGCAGCACGAGGTTAAAAAGGAAATAAAAAAGGATGTTTCGCCGCCGGAAATCAAACCGGGTTCGCCGCCCGTTTTCGTGCACACCGAGCCGAAACCGAAACCGCCTTCTCCGAAAACTAAGCAAAAGTTCGTGGTGGACGGTTACATGGCCGACACCGACGAACCGTTTACCTTGAGGCACAAGAAGACCACAAAGACCGAACACAAACACGAGGAAAAATCAGAGTTCAGGCAGTTCTATCAATCGTCGCAGAACGTCGTCGAGAGTTCTGAGCAAAAATTCGTGACCCCCGCTCCCAAACCGGCCCCTCCCAAATTCGCCCAATATAAGAGACAGACCCAATCTACCACTTCTGCAAAGAAGGTTTGCTTCGTGTTTATGTGTGCGTTTTGACTTTGTTTGTAGTTCACCTCGAGCATGAAAAATGTTGAGTTGCGTGCCCTAGAAATTGTTTTTGTTTTGTGATGCTTATCGTAATCTATGGATATATTCAGTGGTGTGTAAATTTATCTTTAATGGAGAATGGTTCAAATTGCCTTTTGATGAATTGCGTCATTTTAAGGTCGATAGGTTAGTAAGACCGAGCCAGTAAGTGAACTTTGGTGCCCACCACTGATTATATTAATAAATTCTAGCATAGAAATTTTTTACAACACTCAATTAATTAAGTCGAACTGACAATTATTTTGTATATTTTGTAGGAAATGGTCAGCACGCCGATAATAACCAGCATTTCCACGACCGAAAAAATCATCGAACAGCAAGGTACCAAAGAAGTTTTGGAACCGTTCCCATACAAAGCAGATTCATACCGTCAAACGAGAGTCAAAGTACCCCCACCTCCGAGCCCTTCGAAATTCGTCAAAGGCGACTTCAAAGAGAGTGATTACGAAAGCGACTACGAAGGTCGCATACCACCCGTGTGGCGCCCAACGTCGGCAGATCCGGATCCCTCCTACAAACCCGTGCGACCCCTTTTAACTCCAGGCGGACGCCACAGCCAAATGCGCGAGCGAAGCCCAACCCCACCTTCCCAATTCGACACGCCACCCCAAGTAGGCCCGATGCGGCCCAAATTCGAACCGATAGAGAAACCCAAAAAGTCGGTCAAACTAGAAGAGATCATCAAACCGGTCGCCAAGCCGGCCGTGTACAAACCGACGCCGAAGCAACCGATCACGGACGTGATCATAGCAACGCCAGCGGCGCCGGAAAAGATTCTTTTGCAACCGGGCACCCCGCCCGAAATGGGCTACGCGCCCGGGCCACAAAAAACGCAGTATTACCGATCCACGACGAGCATGCCTTACCAAAACGCCGTTCAAACCGAAACGTCCAACGTGATGCACTTCAACGAGGCCACCGAGCACAGCCGACGAACGGTGAGTCTTCAGCAGACGACGCGGGTGATCAAATTCGGCGAGCAGTCCCAGAAAAAGGAGCAAATTTCGGAGACTTACAAGCGGGGACCGCCGGCGGTCAAACCGGCGAAGTTTGTACCGGGCGAGTACCGCGAAAGCGACTACGAGAGCGAAATGGATAGCTCGAGGATAACTAAATCTAAATGGGCGCCTAGCGGAAGCGATACGGAAGAAACGTATTATCGAAAGGTCAGCGCGCCTGCGCCTGTGCGCTCTTCGAGCGTGCCAGCGCCGCAGGATAGGGTGTACACCCCCCATGACTTCAACGCGCAACCACCACAGTTGCCCAGCACGAAAATTAGTACAGAATCGACGACGAGGCACGTGAGTGATATAAGCAAGAAATTTGGCGAAACTAAATCTAGTCAGGTGGTCAAGCAGACTTACACGGGCTCTGGATTGCAACCGGGGACCCCTCCAGAATACGGTTACGCCCCCGAAAAAGTTGCGAAAACCACAGCAACGAAGATCGCTTCGCATCATATGGACAACATGACGCACACGTTCAAATCTAAGGCGCAGCAGTTCGTCAGCGACATCATGAGCGATGTCAACAAACAACCGGCGCAAAAGCCAATCCTGAAGACGAAGGATGAGACAGACGCTCAGGTGTATCGAGAAGAAACCAGAGCAGCCCAATACGGTAAGGATAATTAGTTGGCACATAAATAGTAATTGATTAATGTCTTAGAGATATGATTTGCAATTGTTATTAAATAATAGCAACATTAATAGCATTTTTAAAATCCAATAAGAAGAATCATTGAAACAGTTCAAGCATCAAATGATACTTGTGCCCCCTACAAGCCATTGGTGTCGTTTATAGGTAGTCGATATTTTATCCAGGAGCACAGGGTCGTCTAACTTTCTCCGTGATATTTTTTTGTAAATTTTCAAAGTTGTAAGTTCGTGTGAAATCATCCAATCGACAGTGATCACTAAGATACGGTCTAGGAGATTAGTCACAAAGATTGGTAAAATCGACGATTTTGATCCTTTCTTCCCCAGGAACTAAGCACGTCGATCCGGACACCGGTCTCATTTACTTTAAGTACGATTTCGGTTACGAGTTCGGCATAATACTGCCGGGCGAGAGCAAAAACGGCCAGATACCCGTCCCAAAGAAGACGGTGATCGAGCCGCCCAAGCGGAGCGTCGACATCGAAATGCCCGTGTACCACGAGACGTCGTCAAAGCCGGCGACGCCCGTGCCCCAATTTCGCCCGAAAAAATTCACGCCGGCCAGCAAAAACGTCAAGTGGGAGCCGACGTCCGAGAGCGAAATGTCAGAGTACGAGGGCGACGGCAGGAAGAAGTTGTCGGCCGGCGGACGCTGGGACCAGTCGTCCTGCAGTCCGGTTTCTATATCGCCGAGCTTGCCCAGTACCTCGCCGGCGTTTAACAGTTACTCGGGTTCAGGTACATACGTGTGACGCTTATTCTGTGACGACTAACTTGTGAATAGCATAGAGCTTACTGACAGAGCAATCTAGAGCTTAGGACAACCGGCTCAGCAGGATGTAGTTTATGGTCGTTGTAGCAGAACGGTGATGATGAGGAAATATTAATGAGGTGTAATTTTTCAGGTCCTTGTCACACGAGGGGCACCGAAACGCCGCCTAGTTGTCCTAGCACGCCTGGGAGCACACCTGGGCCGCACAATCCCCAAAACGCCATCAACAAACGAGCTCCCACCTTCATAACGGTAAGTTTCATGAACTCTCCGGACAAGAGCCAGACGCATAGGCAATACACATTCCACACAATAAATATTGGACGCAGTTCTGCCAATAGTCCAATACTTTGCTACTTCATCCAGTCGATGTTAAGTTGCATTATTGCTATCGCTCAAAATTCTATTAAATGTTTGCAAAAGACAAAATCAAAGTTCAAATCCATCATCGACTAATAATTTTTTTTTCACAGCCACTTCGAGATATAGCAGTAGTTAGTGGCCAAACAGCAAGATTCGAATGCATCGTCCAATCAGAACCTGCGCCGAGCATTTTGTGGACCAAAAACGGACGCATTCTCGACAATTGCAAAGATCACGAAATTCATTACCGGAATGGTGTCTGCAGACTAACGGTACCACAGGCTTTCCCAGGTAAACATTAACCACCTCTTCATATATTTGGTATGGATTACTCTAATCAAATTTTTTGCTGATTTATTTCCATTTTGCAGAAGATGCTGGTACTTACACATGCACCGCTACGAACCAAGTGGGGGCGGTCAGTACCACGGCGACTCTTCAGGTACCAGGTGAGCGACGATCAGCCTACATAAAATAAACTCGGTGGAGGGACTAATTTACCACGTAACGTCGTCGAAAACGCCCGTTTTCTAAGCTTCCTTGTTTCACTGCCAGTGCAAGTCCTTTAACGATAACCAAGTGCCTTAAATTGTACATTTTCTTTCACGCATTGTTCGCGACGAAAACGGGCGTTCGCGAGGACTCTGATTAGGGAAACAGATAAAATGGTATTATTCGCAAAATGTATGTGTAACTTCTGGTCATGTGTCTAAGCTTTGTATTTTAATAGTGTGCGATGCTTATTATGTATTTGTTACCTGTTTATTTAAGATTATTTATTGTGATTGTTAATTTCGTATTATTAAAGCTTTTCCGCAAGTACTCTCTGTGTTCTTTTGGGTCTTTCCTTCTTTCCTCTTCGGTGGCGGTTGGTTTGTGAATAAAACGTAAATTCATTTTCTGATTTTTTTAGTTTACTAATTTCTAATCGAACTGCGTCGATGAAGTAATTAGCAACGCTTTAATTCATCGCCGCAAGTTCGATTGATTACATTTTATAAAAGACTTGCAATAATCAAATGCCCATCAGAGACGATAACCCTGACACTTTGTATTTATTTAACGATTTAAGGAAATTTACGATTCAAAGTAGTATAATTTTCCTGAAACATGTGGAAGAGCTGTCTTCTCAATCTCATAAATGACTTCAGCAATAAAAAAAATCACAATTCAAAAATAACAAATTCACGATGGGATGACACACATTGAACAAACCATTGCCCTATTTTTGTTATATAAAAAATTGTACACTACGTCAATTGTAGCACATGCCCTATGTATTTGTTTCAATGTTTGTAGAAAAGTCAAATAAGTTAATATCAAACCCAACTAAAACAAAATAACCAGCACATGCAATTAAAACAAACGTAAAATGGAAACAAAATAAAATCTAGAAAAGCAAGGCACTTAAACTGCAACTGTATGTAAAACCTTGAAGCGATTAAATCACAAAGTTGACGGTGATAAATTATTATAGTCGTCAACAACAGCGTTAAAGATGACGTCATAAAATTTCGTGCCAGATTTTTTTTACGTCAGTCAATGAAGAAAACGTTAACGCGATCCGGGATAATTTTCACCGCTTAGGCAACTTCGACGCGGCCCCGTCGACGAAATTAATGCCGGCGATAAAACAACGAGCCAATAAAGTCCAATACGTCGGCCGGCGGTGCCAAGAAACGGGCCATTCCGAATTTACGAACGCCAACACGTCTATTTTTATGTCCGAGGAGTGCACCAAAGTAACGAACAACAATCCCGACGCTTGATTTCGGATTTTTTCACGAAATCGTGTAGTTCGTGTAGCCGCAAGATCCAATGGAATTTCCATACGTTTCGAATCACGTCGGCTGATGGAATACTGCCCAAGGAGGCGGCCAGAAATAGCCGGCGAATTGTTGCGGTGTAGCGTTTGTCGGTTCGATTCCAATCGAATGATATACAAATCCGGCGAGTTAAGTTTGAAAATTGTTGTTTTAATAGTAAAATGGGAATGATGAGGTGATGGCTGGTTTATGCGGTAGTTTGGCGCCCGACGTGGGGATCGAGGATTAAATTTGTTAACGCCGGGTTCTGTTAGCTCAACGGTTGTTTGTGGTGTTTTAAGTAACGTATTTGATATTCGATCGAGGTTGGTATTTTGGTGGCGATCTTAAATAGAGAACTCGGAAAGGCTTTGATCGGTACACAGTGTTCCAGCAGTTTCGAGTCTAGAAATGGAACACGTCTATACACAATCATCGTTATATTTCATTCCCACTCAAATAGTTAAATCAAGTGCTCCTCAAGGAACCCCTAATAGCATAATATCTTTGCAAAGTTAAATATTTATATAAAGTTATTAAAAAATAGAATTATGAACAATTTGTTTTTAATATTGAGACACTATGTGTATATATTTATGTAATTTATATAGATTTATTATAAACTTATATAATTTGTATAAATGTAATACACAAGCATTTAGAACGAATTTGTTTTTATTTTAACACATGTTGATGATTTGTGTTAGTAATTGGTTGGTGGCTATGTTGCGCGAGCGGATTGATTTTCCACAGAAAATGTTACCAACTAGTGTAGATTTTGATAATTCGACTCTTTCTGGTGCATTCACTTGGTAGGATTAACAAAATAGTACCATTGCAACTGCCATCATTAAAACGTAGACATTAAAGCTAATCTTTGACAGTTTGAATATGTAACAAAAAATGAAAAATCAATAGCCTAAGTTGAAAAAATTAAAAAATTGTCTAAAATAGAAAAACGACAACAATTAAAAAAAATGTAGTTTTCCTTAATTTGACGAAATTCCAAAAAACCAAAACGCAATAACATCGATAATTAAGCCAATTTGACTTAATTGTTAAAAAATGACAAAATTTGATAATTGATCAAAATGGTTTGAAATAAAAAATGAAAATTAACGAAAACGCAAAAAATGTACAAAATAGAAATAAATTGAGAAAATTCTTACTCACTTATTAAAAATAATATAAAAGCTGTCAAAATTGTTTGGAATTAAAAACTCAAATTTATCAAGAATGCGAAAATTATCTAAAACAGTCACAGTCACACTCACTCTTTTTCTTTTCTCTAAGTAAATTAAACGAATAAAAAAATTTAAATGGAACCCTAATCAAAATGCACGCAAATGCACCCACACAATTTAAAACAATTAAAATAGAATCCAAGTGAAATCCTAATAAAAATTAAAATGTACCCAATTCAATCTAACCGCGCAACCTGAACGTTGATAATTAAGTGCAGTTCAGCTGCATTGGGTTGGGCCGATAAATTTCAGTCAAAGCCACAATCAAAGTAAATTACACGAGTTGCAAAAAAAAATGACATAACCCAAGTGTAACTGTAATCAAAATGAACACAAAACATGAAAAATTTGCATAACCTGACCATTAAGTTGAGTTCAGATGCACTGGGTCGGGTTGAGTTGATGAATTAAAAATTAATTTCGGTCAAAACCCAACCCAATCAAAGTAAATTACACGAATTAATAAACAATAAATATAATCCAAGAGAAATCCTATTAGTTAAGTTGTGCTAAGAATTATTTTCCAACCGAATCAAAATAAATTACACGATTTAAAAAAAATTAAACCATAACGAAACAAAATATTTAGAATGTATCAAAATGCTTCCAACATGAACACAGCTAATTAAGTTAACCAATTACACGAACTAAAAACGATTACAATAAAATCCAAGTAAACCCAACTACACAACCTGAACACAGATGTTTAAATTAAGTTAGGTTACATTGGCCTGGGTTGCGTTGGATTTGATTAGATTGATAATAAATTAACTTCAGTGAGAACCCAACACAATCAAAGTAATTTACACGAATAAAATAAAATTGAAACAAAATCCAAGTGGGCGCCTAATCAAAATGAACACAATAGATTTAAAATGTTCCCAAATCACCCAACTATACAACCTGAACACAGATATTCAAGTTCAGTCGAGTTGCACTGGGCTGGATTGGGCTGGGTTGTATTGCGTTGAGTTGGATTAGATTATAATAATTAATTAAGCTATTGGGTTGCGTTGCGTTGGATTGATAATTACTTTCAGTTACAACCCAACATAATCGAAGTAAATTACACGAACTGAAAACAATTATAATAAAATCCAAATAAACTCAACTACACAACCTGAGCACAGATATTTAAGTGAAGTTCGGTTGCATTGAGTTGGATTGGGTTGGGCTCGGTTGCGTTGGGTTGGATTGGATTGATGATAAATTAATTTCAGTCAGATCCCAACACAACCAAATAAATTTTCACGAATGGAACAAAATCAAAACAAAATCTTAGTGGAACCCTACTCAAAATGACCACAAACCATCTAAAATTCTCAAATGAACCCAACTTCAGAATCTGAATGCAGATATTTGGGTTGGATCAACGATAAATTAATTTCAGTCGAAAAGCCAACACAATCAAAATAATTTACCTAACTGCATAACCTGAATATACAAATTTACCAATACAATAAAATTAGCCATTAATGTAATTGCGTATTAAGTAACGCGTCATAAATACATTGCATTGCGTATAAAGTACGAGTACATGTTGATAAAACTATAATATTTGGAACAAATTTGAACGGAAAGAATTGAGTGACGTAAATCGTATATAAATGAACTGTGTCCTAGAGTTTTCCACCATTAATCATTTCGCGATTACAGTTGGTAATTTTATTTTTAAGATGTTTTCTGTTTTATTTTTAACCTCGAATCTAATTATATATAAGTAATCAATGTACTTTTAGTTTTTGTGACTATGACCATCTAAGATTTCTTCCCTCTTTTGCACAACTTGCATATAAGTGTATAAATAAATCGATCAAATGTATTGCAAGAAACTGCAAAACTGCAAGACGTTCTTCAAGGCTCAGTATTAGGATCCTTGCTGTTTTTTAATATATTTGAATGATTTATTTAACGACACATGCATATGTAAGTTTACATTAAAAATGTAAATTTACCCCCGAGATGCCATCGTTTAGTTTAATTTGCAAATTATCGAACGAATGCCTTGT
Organism: Geotrupes spiniger; assembly: GCA_959613385.1. NCBI lineage: Eukaryota > Metazoa > Arthropoda > Insecta > Coleoptera > Geotrupidae > Geotrupes > Geotrupes spiniger. The sequence goes on along the minus strand of OY390736.1, from coordinate 39,718,019 downwards.
CTAGTCCAGCGGTTCCCAAGAGCCCCCCGTTAAAATTTACAGACATATACGATTTAATTGAGAATGTTGATATACGGATTATGCAGATTAGGTTAGATTTCCTGGACGAGTCTGCAAAGAAAGTACCTTTGACAAAGCTTCTGTTCCAAACTTATTTCTCAGTTTGGGACCGCTGCTACTTTTTTTATTTTTATATTTTAGTTAATTAAGGTTATAGTAATTATTTTAAGTGAAAGTTTTTCGAAGTTATTTGCAAATATCGTCAGCAACAAAACATGGGGTTGGTCTCGTCACCATTCGTTAGTATCGAATTATTTTCCATTACCAATCAATATTAAATTTATAATTTCTTTTTTGATAATATGTTGGCGTATTTTTTGTGAATATCATTAAATCGGTGTGACATTTGAAGTTTTAAATCATTTCTCATTCATAATATGGATATAATAATTTTCTAGGGCATTTTAACCTAATTATTTAATTATTAATTAATTATTTCCCACCCAATTTTAGTAATTTTTGTGGACGTACATGAGGATCACATCATTTTTTTATTTTAATGTGCAAATATGGCAGCTGAAACTACATACATTACAAGACAATTTACCAAATCGAAAAACAATAACATAAAAATATCAAACTTTATTGACATAAAAATTATTACTCGCAAATATGTATCTACCACAATAAACAATTCAATTTAATGCCGGTTTTGCGCTGCGTACACGCGGATGTACGTACAGCAACGTGCAATAACATTTACGCTTCAGCGGGACTGTTTAGACTGGAGACGCCTAAATATATAATCGCGCTCGTCAATTTACCTGTTCGCCGATGTTCGGCGCAATTTCGGGCGAACACCGCGCGATTTATCACCGAGCCGGGTGAATATTGTCGCCATGTTGCGGAGTCTCAGATGTGGGGCAATTTTCTATTATTAGCGGGCGGACTCAGTAAGTGAGTCAGTCGCGGCGACCGTAACGTCGAAAACAGTGACTGGAATTTCTAAAATTACGCGTTCTTAAATAAGGAATTTTGAAACGTGTACGCGGAAAAAAAAACGCGATTTGGGGATCACGTTTGGAAAAAAAAATACGAGTGGCTAATTCCGGTATCAATGACGACGGGAGTAGCAGAAGATTTATTATATGTAAGCGGGGGTTAAAAATTGTCGCTTAAAATCATATAATGTGAATAAGGCGAATGGAAAACGCAAAACATTTTTATTTTTAAATATTTTTATAGACTAATTGCATAATACATATAGGGGATCGACTTGCAAATACAATACTTAATAACTTAATCCTGGACACATATGATAGGGCCCTTGGTTTTCTCTCGGAGTTCTGGTTTCCTACCATTTGGATCCATCCTTTGTAGGGTTGACTTACTAACGGTAAATGACTCTAAAAGGTAACTGGGGTTTAATTTGACGAAAATAAAATTTTAAAAATGAAGGTGAAAGAATAGGGAGATCAAGCAAGGAAATATAGAGATCACGTACAATAAATTAGATGCGAAGGTAAACCAAAAAACTTTACCAAATTTTGCGCCAAACCTCGTGTTATCGAATTGTAGAACAAATAGATAATATGGGGATAATGAAAAATAATGTAGGGTACAAAGTTGATTTTTTATTAGTGGTGATTTAATTAGATCAAGCGCAAAGTCGATTCAGGGAAGGTGGTATTAATCAGGACCACGTATCCACCATCAATCAACGAATAGAAAAAGCAAAACGATTGGGTAGTAAATTCTTGGCGTTGGTAGACATTTCGAAACTTCCCAAAATTCCCAGAAAGATCGTACTCGAAATTGAATAAAAATAATACCCAATCCAACAATACAACCGAACACAACACAGCCAAACCGAACAATCTAAAAGGTAAAAAGTGTCGAAAATGAATTGAACGGTCAACAAATGAAAATGCAAACTGCGTTAACAGGAAAAATAGCAAAAATTAAAAACTTTCGAAAAAAACTAATTTTTCATAACGCAATAAATTAGCAAAAATACAATTTGTCATTGTTGACGTTTTTCTCACCAAACCAACCCAACCTAATCCGATCCAATCGAATCCAACCCAACACAACACAATACAATACAATCGAACCCAACACAATAAAACTCAACCCAAACGAATCTAAGCCAATCAAACAATAAAAAAAGGTAAGAAAAAATGAAAATGTATTAAAAATCAAAATTGTAAATAAAAGCTTTCGAGAAAAGCAAAAAACTAAAGTCTTTTTTGACTTTTTTGTCATCAATCCAACCCAACACAACACAACACAATATAACCGAACCCACCCCAACTCAAACGAACCCAACCCAACCCAACAATCTAAAAGGTAAGAAATTTCGAAAATGAACGAAATTGCCAAAAAGGAAAATTGCAAAAATTGGAAGTAAAAGTTGATAAAAAAACTTTTCCAATATTTTACAATAAATTTCCATATTTTAAGAATTGTTTAACACAAAAAAATTTCAAAATTATCACAATCGCCAAAGTAATAAAATGTAAGAACGTTTGAAAACAACAATAAAAATTCAGAGCATATTTTTTGCACTGGAATGTAACCAAACACCATAACGCAGATGACCACTGATCTAAGGTGCAGATAATGTAAACAGCAGACTTCTAGTAATCATAACGTTCATCATTCTCGATTTTGGTTATGATATATCCCAGAATATCTTAATCTGACTTGCAGCAAAAATAATAATTAAACAGGTGACAAGACAATTCATAACAACGACAGGACTTATGCGAGGGTACCCGTTAAGCCCCTGCTATATTATATTTACACTGATCAACTGGAAAAGATTCTGAAAGAAGGACAGAATGAAGCAATAGACCCGGGAATTCAAAGATTTGGGCCCAGGAATGGAATGGGAGGATTGGTTCAAGAGGCGAAGGAGTTGATGTATTTAGTTTGTGTGTTGAGAAGGTGAATAACAGTGTACGTGTGCGGAAAAGCAAGAAAGGCGGAAGAAGCATTAACGAGGAATATGTGGAGTAAGAGAGGAAGTACGAGGAGAGGAGAGGATGATGGAAGACGCGTGATGCGTGGGGAACATGTCGATATGTGAAGCAGAAGTATGGGCCGTGAGATAAGAGAGGAAGTTGGAGAGAATGCTGGGGGGGGCAGGTTCAACGCCAGAATACGTAGTATTGCAAGAAACGGGGTATGAAAGATAACCAGTGGCAGCTGAAGCTGAGAGAATGGGGGAGCAGAATTTAGTAAATAAAGCTTTGGGGGACACGAAGAGAAGAGAAAATAGCATGAGCGAAATATCGCGATGGGAGGAAAACTGATTAAAGTTACACGAAAAGCCAGGGCCATCATTGATGGAGGCGAAAAACAGGACAAGATAGGGGAACGGCGTGGAAAATGAAATTGTAGATAGACGGAAACAAGTAGATAGAAAACAAGGAAAAATAAGAGGTGCAAAATATAAGGCTTATAAGGTGTATGTGTGTACGGAAGAAAGTGGGAATATTTTACGAGTGGAAGGGTAGGAGAGGAAGAGGGAGTGCTAGCGAGATTTAAGTGTGGCAACGAGGAAAGAAGAAATAAATATTCGATGGATGAGAATTGCTTGAGGTGTAGGTTTTGAGGAATAGGGATATGACGGAATAGTGTATGGATGTTGCTTAGGGAGGAAAAGAGAAAAGAGAAAATAAAATATTGTTACTACTGCTAATAAATAAAAAAATCAAAGTAATCCGATATTTAATCATTTTGGTGATTGTTTGGATATACTTGTCAAGATTTATATAAAATAATAAATTTACGTTATTTTTGACCTAGTCAAAGGTTTTTGACTAGGTTATGTCACTTTATATCTATTTTTGTGTATATTCTATCAATTTCGATGACTTTACTACTCGATTTGGTATCATAGGCCATGGCCCTCAAAGCATCCCCACGTTGGGCGCCAACTTATTTCCATATCGTTTGCAAAAAAATTCGTAGCCACGATCAGCTCTTGCTATTTCGAAGTGAGTAGACAATTACATAGCCGCCACATCACAAGTGCACCATGAAAACGTCCCAGCGTTCTATAAAAAACCCAATTCGCAACTTTTATTTCGGTAATCGTTTACGCCAACGTCATATGAAACATTGTAATGGGCGAGCCTGCATCGAGCGAATTCGCGCCGAAAATAACGCAGAAACCGACCAGAATCCGCTCCCAAGTCTAAAATTAGCGCATTCAGCTCGGTTGCCGTTTGGCATTAAGTGTCCTCTTTCCGAGAAACGCTCCGAATGATACGGGCGTCGCCCAAATTTGCCAATTTTTTCCCAAACTGCCCATTCGACGGACACCTCGGAATTTTGACTGATCGCTTTGATTCATTGCAGTCCGATCGTTCGCAATTCGCGAACGCGTCTAAAAATACAATCGAGTAGGATGTTTACATCGGCGCGCGCGTTTTGCAATTGTATTTATTTTCACAATATTTATTATAAGCCGTTGGCTGAAATCCCAGTTCTCGTGCGAAACGGGGATTCGAAATTTCGAATTGCGGTGTTCGGAGAAATGGCTTTTGGACGTGGAGAGTGGAAGGGGGGAGGATCGCAATCCTGCAGAAAATTGTTAAGTTATTCGCACATTGTCAGATAAATAAATTTAAATCATTGAAAAAAAAAACGATCACAAAACGACAGTAAAAATTAATTCACCCAGTCCATCGAGATCAATATAAACCAAATTAAAAATTGGGAAAAACCGAAATCCAATAAACTAAAACTAAATTATTACAAACGCAAAATAAAATAAAAATCGGAACCGAAAACGATGAACAATATATTTAAATGCAAATTTAAAAAATAATAAAGACAAACCAATTAAATAGAAAATTATAAATTGAAGCAAACAAAATAATAAATGACCGACAGAAATAAAGAACAACAAAACAACGCAAATAAAAAGAAACTTGAGATGAAACAAATAGAAAGTACAATAAAACAATAATAAAATAAATATAATCCTAACCGCAACTAAGTAAACAAGTCTATTTTTGTTTTTAAATCGCTTAAAATATTTTCCCACTTATCTAAACGCGCTGCTTTCTCTTCACATCAGTTTATTTTATTCGAAAATTTCGGAGAAACATATCCACGCAACGAATCGTGTAAATAAATTCAATACCAAGATGTATTCAAGGTAATTGAGGGTAACCAGAATAAATGGTTCTATTAAAAAGACGAATAACGAAGTTGTTAAGTTAAGTGTGTGTCGCACGTTGAAAAATATTTCGGCGTTAGCGCAGACAAAATGAAGTTCACAATTGCCAAGGAATTTTTATGTGGTTACTTCCAATTGTATCTATTTATGTGTGTGAACAAAAATTTATACTACGATTGCAATGTATTCTATAAACATCTTTACAAATTATATAAGGGGACAAAAATTGATTGGTAGGAGTTTTTGATAACACAGCTATTGATATTTTTAGTTAATTATTATTTACGTTCAATTACATATCGTATAGTACTTCAAAAGGCCACCATGCGGAATTAATGTTAACTGTACCCTTTTCCTTGTGTTTGGTTTGGGGGAATAAAAATACAACAACGACAATAAGACAAAATGTTAAATAAGCAACGCACATAAAAGTGTAACAAATTCATTCAATTTATTTGCCCGTTACATAAATAACTATAATAAATTTTACTGCGTCGAATAATTTACACATTATGCGTAATTAAAGCACCAGATAAACCGCTTTATTGACACTTATTACCATAACTTTTAAATTTCCTCGCGCATGTATTACCGCCCGTTCCTCATTAAAATGCGCTGGACGACCCAGCCGGGCTCGCGTATATGGTCAAATGGCATATCCTGCCATATGAATTAATAGAAAGCGCCGTGTACGTCGCAGCTTCGCCTTATAAGTGCGGTTTTTTGTGTTTAAGGTGTCCCGTCGCACATGTACGGTACGTACAGGCAGATGAGCATCGGCAGTCGCAGCTTATCGCCCGAAATCGACCGCTACGAGCGGCCCGAATCGCCCCCCACGTTCAGTCACCACGTTGGTAAGTCGAACGGTCTACGCTACCACCTAGAACAGTATTAATGCACTTGTCGTTTTTTTAATAATATTGTAATTGTGTATATATTTTTATACGGCTTGCTATTCTTTGCTTGTATTGGATTTTCCTGTTTTCTTGAATAAAAACGTTCGAAATGATACTGGCCTCTCTGTTATTGACGTTTCGGTTGAGACAAGAATTAAGAAAAAATAAATTGAATATTTTTTAATACGTGTACAATGATTACAGATATTTTTTTTTAGTCAAGGTCTAAAAATGAATGAAATGAAATTTTTACGAAATCATAAATTAATTATTCTATTGCATCCTTTCAAGCAAATGGAATCAAAGTGTAGAAAATAGGTCATAAATCAAAGATTCTATTTAAATTTACCGGATGTGTCGTTGAAAATACTAGCATTGTGCAATTACCTACCACGACAAAATAGCTTGTAAATCATTGATTCTATTGTATAGCATAATACCAAAAATTTAGCGATACAATATATTTTTTTTCCACATAATCCACACAAATCTAATTTAATTCCTTTATACAGGCGCCCAAATTGAATTATATGGTGACTAATAATGCATTAAATTTAATTCACGTTGCACAAACTGTTTGTCGTTTGAGGCATTTTTGTAAATTCTGTAAATGGGCCATTTTCTGTACTTGTTTAGTTAGTTAGTTAGCCCCAAAGCAAATGAAAATTAAAATAAATAAATAAATAAATAGAATTAATAATTAAAGACAATGAAACTAATTAACAAAATAAAGCAATGTCGAAGGCTTAAAAATAAATTTAAGAAAGGAAATTAATAAGAAAAGTCTTACGAAGCTTACAGACTTCGAAGTGATCGGTGAACTTATTTTGTGAAGACGAAAGCTCAGAAGCTTTTGCCTGTGCTGTTTGAAATTCCTTCATATTTCCGAAACAATATCAAATTCCGATAAAATTTTATTGGAAATTGAAAAATTAATTGTCCAAAAAGTTTAGCGGCGTAGATTTTTTATTAAAATTTCGGTAAAATAGATTTCTTCACTAATTCGATAGAAACTTTTGTTGTGATTTAAACGAAACTGATGATTTTTTTCCAATAAAAACCACAAAGTCCACGATAAATTTGACGCAGAAATGTCACAAAATTTGATAGCGTTATATTATTTTACCCCCCCCCCCCCAATAACTTGTGCCCTAAACTGACAGTAGTTCTAAGAAAACGTCTGACTTGCATATAGAGTTGGATTTCAAGTTTTCAAAAAATATATATTGTTCAAATGGTCTAAAGAGAAATTTGATTTCGAATTAAATTGGGTTGAATTGAATTGGGTTCAGTTGATATTTGAAAGATATAAACCAACCAATGCAGTTGGATATCGAGTTTTCAAAAAAAAATCTTCAAACGGTTTTAATAAGAAATTTGAGTTCGAAATAAATTCGAAATAAATTGAGTTGGGTTGTATTGTGTTTGGTTGATTTGTTTGTGTTGGGATTGGTTGATATCTTTTAAATATCAATCAAACCCAACCCAACCGAACTCAATTTATTTCGAAATTATATTTCTCCTTAAATTGTTTGAAGATTTTTTTTATCAAAACTTGAAATCCAACTCTGTTAGCCAATTACAGATTTGCATCGAACTTTTAATGTCAGTTCAGACCACAAGCTCTAGGTGATTTGTTGCTCGAATATATTTTTAAAATGAAACGGTTGGCATCTAATATATTTCAGAATTAAAACATGTCGAAAAAATGCTGTGTCATTGAAGTAAACTGTGTCCCCACCCCCACATTTGAGCGAACTTTTCTCAAAATATGATGGTCTTTATTAGTGGTTGATTACATAGTTAAATTCCTTATCTAACAACGAATTAATAACAATGCAACTTCGTCGTGATTGACACTGACCTTACAGTTAAAAGTTGCATCGTAAGCTGCATCATCGCAAATCTAATTCAACTTTTAGTCGAAATCTAATCGAAATATCTTTCATTCTATTTATATAGTCAATTGTAGTGATGATGTAAGGATTCTACATTGTATCACATACCTCATATTGTCTTATTTAGTTTGAAATAGTTTCGCATTTGTAATACGGTGAACTAGTTACGTTCGCTACTGTAGGCAATATTTTATCTTATTACCACATCATGTTATATGGAAAATTACTACAAATCTCAAAAAATTAATTAAAAATCATGAAAATTCGTTAAAAATCTTAAACTCGGAACAAAGAGGCAACAATCATTGTAATCTAAAGTAACCAATCAAAAAATAACTATACAATTAACCTGATATTAAATTATAGTTTTTTTTTTTTTTGAAAATTATACCTACATTTTAACCAAGAATCAGATACAAAACCTAAATAAAAATTTTAAAAACAATTTAGGTACCAAAACAAGAACATAGCATCACAATATTTTTCGTAGATCGCGGACATAATTTCGACTATCGAACTTTATGTCCCAGCCCAATTAACCTAATTCGACAAAATGAAGCGAATTCAAACTTTTCCTTAGCTCATTTTACAGGATTAACTTCCTTATGACATCTTGAAATCATCTGCACAAATTATTTTTTCTTTGTTAAGCTATTATTGATCACCAATAAGTTATATAATAATAAGTCTTAACGTTACTGTTGTTCTAGAAAAATATTTTTAACATTGAAATTAAATCCAACCCAAGTTAATTTTAAATATTTTCTATCCGAAACGACAAATATTAAATATTGGGGTTCAAACTGTTGGGAAAATATAAAACGGGGGGGGGCTCGTTGAAATATTTCGTCTGCATTCATTTCACTTGAAAGTTCCAATCCAAAATAATTAAAAATTAAACGAAATAAATATACAAACAATAAAACGAGCAACATCAAAGGAAGAAAAGTAATTAAGCCCCACATACTTCAAAGTGCTGCGTAAATATGTTCAACGGAATACGTATGACGTCTGGTATGTGCAATTTAAGATCATATGATCATTTATGATATATGCGAACTTTTTGAAAATATTTTCTTCATGTTTAAAATTAGTTATGAAAAATGTAATCAATGTAGCAAGGATTTTAATGCTTCAAGCAAGGAACAAAATAATTGGGCTTGAATTTTTTTTAATTAAAATTTTGTCGAAAAATATTTATTGAATGATTCGATATAAACAGGAATTTTAAGTGTCGCGTGGTTTGCAATTAAAAATAAATTGTGCTTCAATGATGAACCACAAATTGCGCTTTAAATTAGATTTGATTTGGCAGTAATTTGTTTGCAAAATCTTTGGTGAAAGATTTCAAGGGGAAGCTCCAACCCAAACCAACCCAACATAAGTCAAAAATAATTGCAAAATATACTTCTCCTCAAACCACTTAGGATTTTTGTATCAAAGCTCGAGTTCCTGCTAGTTCACAATGAATTGAAACTTCAAAAAGTTTATTATTTTTTTTTCTTCAAAAAAGGTTTTTTCGAGGATTCGACTTAAACAAAGCTCTTCCTAGATATAAGTTACCAGTAGCACATTTCGCAATGAAAACGATTAAAGCCCAAAATAGTTTTGATATTTAATTTGCCAGTAAATTGTTTGCAAAATCCTTGCTGAAAGATTTCAAGGTGAAGCTCCAACCCAACCCAATCCAACCTAAGTCAAAAATAATTGAAATTAAACTTCCCCTTAAACCAAATTTGATGTTTTTATCAAAGCTCGTGTTCTAATTCGTTTACAATGCATTGAAACTTCAGAGAGTGTTAATTTTTTCAGAAAAGGTTTCTTCGAGCATTCCATGCAAACTGAAAAAAAATTCTTAGTCATAACTTAAGAGTAGCACATTTTGCAAGAAAAAACATTAAAGCCCAAGATAATTTTGAGCCACAAATTCCACTTGGCAGCATCGTTGCAAGAGCGTTGCTGAAATATTTCGTTTTAGTGGAACGTCTGTACCCAAACTAACCCAACCCAAGCTAACCTAATTTGAAAATAATTGGACATTAAACAAGTTCCCATTAGTCCACTACTCGGAATACTTTTTATTAAAGTTTCGAAGTGTCCAATAATTGAATAATTATATAGTTTGCAGAAATAAAATTAAGTTGGTAAATGTTCAAGTTCCTGCATTTTCCTCTAAGAAAACTTTATCGTTTCATTGAATATTTCAACAACATATTTTCGTAATATATCGCGGTAATTTTAAGTACAAAATGGCAGTTAAAACCACATTTAGTTGCCAGCATTTTATTTTCAGATTATTTGCTGAAAGATCCTGTTTTTGTTAATCGTTTGCAAAGATCCCAACCCAACCTAAACCTAACATATTGCAAAATTAATTTTTTCATGAAAGCTCGAGATATATACTTCAAAATAATTATTAACTCAACATAACTGTTCTATAACTGTTCCAACCCAACCTAATTCAATCCAACCAAACCCTGCGAAAACAAGTCGTCGCTATAAATTATTCTTAAATAATTTCTTACGAAACGATAAATTTAAAATATGGGATTGGGTAATTGGTCCATCGCTCTGATGGACAGAGCCCTATAGACTGTGCAAAATAAAGCCTTAATTTTTTTACCTCCGAATCATTGAATATAATCCAAGAAATTTTCAACACCAAATCTTGACTTATATTTTCAAAACCATGACTAGGGTTTTTGAAAACCATTCTTCTTCTTTTTTAGTATTTTTTGGTACGTTCATGAATGTTTTGTTCTGTGTCTAATAACAATAGAAGAAATTTTGAGCCAGGTACTGGTTTTGCGAAAACTGAAAGTATTTACCATGTGCATAGTACTCCAGTTACTCAATCAAAGTTCTATTCATAAATCTCACAAGAAATCTCCCATGAAACGTTTATTTTTAAAAATCCCAAAGTCGCTGCTGGTCGCGACCTCTTGACACACATCTAGCGCAGTGTGGTCGGATTTTTTAACGAAAAACATTTATTTAGAAAAAATAACGGCGAACAATTCTCGAAAAAAAAGTGACGTCTAAACATAAACTAGCCGTGATTCAGGTTTATAAAAAAAGTCATCGAAGTAAGTAATAAAGTAATAATAAACGCGCGAGCATCCGTCCCGAGCCCCCGACCCGGTGTATCATATAGCGAGTGTCCCAAAATAAACGCGCTCGGGCGCGTTCGGTTCGTTTCCACCACCTGGACGCGCGGAGCAATCGCAGCGGGAGACTTCACTCTTCGCTCGCAATTCGCAAACGACCGACGTCTTGGTATTTCAAATATATCGGGGATGATGACTTGACTTCTGCTAACTGAAGCCGTGGAAGGCAATATTTTTTAAGAAACGAACGAAGTCGTGAACTCATAGACTACAGTCTCTCTGTACATAGAAAACAAACTTTTTTCGCTCCAAGCGTGTTGTGCATATTTTTGTGTTGTGTTATTTTTGCGTTTTTTCTCTCTCGCAATCTCTGCTCCGAAAATTCGAAAAATCTGTGAGAATTTTGTGGTGACAAGATGAATCGACAACAGCAACAGCAACAGCAGCAACAGCAAATGTCGCAAACGACCAGGCAACAGCAACAACAGACCCAGCAGAGTACGACTCAGCAGAGTCAGCAGTACTCTCAGCAGAGGGTCAGGACCGAACAACAGGTCACTCGGCAAGTCACCAGTCAACAGACAGGTTAGAACAAATTTAGCTTTTTTGGCCGAAATTCGCTAAAATTTTCGAGTCGAGCTTTCCGTCCTCTCAGTGTTGACCCCGTCAGGCCAAAGCTTCACATTGCATGTCGCCAGAGCATCGCGAAATAATCGCAAAGTTCGAGCTTTTTTGCTAAAAGTTTCAATGCATGACAGGTCAAAGCATGATAACAGTTTATCTGACTCGAATTTACGAAATATCATATGGACGAAGCTAAATAAATTAATTGAACTCAACCAAAAAAATTGACAGTAAAAAACGCTCCCGGAATCATTAATAATTAATTTTTAAAACACCTCAACAGCTGTGATAAAATCGCATCTTGCCAAAAACGCAACGTTTATGGTTACAAAAACCATGTGAAGCTCCAATTCTGTAAAAAAAATCTAGAACATTTCCTGGTGCCAAAAATATATATTTATGTGGACTATTTATGTGGAATAATTGAATAAGAATTTCCTTGAGTCAAATGACAGTCGAGGTCAAATATTTTTTAACGATAAAAATGGCCGCTTTTTGACCCAAAAAACTATTCTAAATCGAACAAATTTGATTCAAAAATGCTATACATAAAATTTAATTTCAAAGAACCAGATGTGGTGTTGGGACGCAAATCAAGGTAAATATGAAAATCAAATCATCGCAAGTTTCCTATTTTTATCATTCCATACAATGGCAAGGCTATTATAGCAAAGGTATTGTTGGGACTCCCCACCCTCGTCCCTGCGCAAGGAAATTTTTACCTCAACCCAACCCAATACTTAATTTCTGATCCATCATCAACATTATTATAAGAAAACCTGTAATTTTTCTAAGATATCCAGAGTTGGTTTAGGGTCGAACCCAATTCAAGGTTTTAAATTTTTAATTTGGAAAATATAATCATCATAAATAGCTCCGCCCAATAAGTAATTTTTCTAAGATACCCAGTGTTGGTTTAGGTTCTAATCCTAGTCGAGGTTTTAAATTTTAAATTTGGCAAATATTATTATCGTAAATAGCCCCACTCGATAAGTAATTCTTCACCTTAATCTATTATCCATCACTGATAATATTATAAGAAATTTGGAAAATCAAATCACTATAAAGATCCCAACTCAATAACTAATTCATATCATCACTCATTGTTACAATTATAAGAAAATTTGAAATTTTCTAAAATGCGAAAAACTGGTTCGAACCCAAATCAGGGTTCTAAATTTAAAGTGTTGACAATAAAATCATCTTAAATGGTACATTTTTATAATTCCATACAAAAAAAGAATAGAGAAAGCTACCACCCCCAACCCCACCCATACACATGGAGACTTTTATCCCAAACCAAACCCAACCTAACCCAACCACTAATTCGACACAAATCACCATCAACTTGAATCTAAAATTATATTTAATTCGCGTTTCTCGAAGCTTTTACGATAACATTAATTGGGCTTCTGTGCACAAAGTAAACCCATGTAGTATTAAAAATAAACCTTGAGGTATTCAAACAATCACGAAAACAATTACGAAACCCCAGTGTTTCCCATTTTTAAGGCAACATATTTTGTGAAAAGTTGACGCAATGTAGATTTCAGTAAACCCAATATTGGCTCCAATAAACCCAGTAAGATGGCTAAAAAGTGTCTATACGTAACGTGGATATAACCACGAAACCTCGAAGTACCCAATTTTAAATTCCAATAAACCCTAAGTTCATTTCAATAAACCCAATAGGACATAAATTGACATAATCGATGTTCAATTTCATGATACAAACTGAACGTAACTTGGATATACTTTCTAGCACTATGAACCCAATTTTTAAAAAATGTCCGGGTGGTCTTAAATCCTTTTCGAATTAAACCCCAAATTATTGATCTCAATAAATAAATTAATCTTTGTTTTGATTTTGATTGGTTGCTCAATTATCTCAATTCCTAAACCCAAGAAGTCAGAAAGTGGCTCATACCAATTATTATTTTTTTAAATAAAAATGCTAACAAAGAAACCCAATCAATAGAAAATATCTTCTAAACGCAATACGAAAATAATACCACTGTCCTCTCCAAATTAAGAAAATAAATTTGATCATTTTTTCATTGGGCAAAATTAGAAAACCCAATTTGTACAAAGTACAATAAATTAAAATCATTGATTCGTAGAAACCCATCGAGATCGAGTGTATTTTCATAAACACCTGATGACAATTTTGAATTGGGTTGGGTTCGGTTGAGTTGGGTTGGAGTATAAAAGACATCTTCAAAATAAGAAAATAAATTTGGTAATTTTTTCTTTGGTAAGAATTAGAAAACTCAATTTGTATGAATTTCTCTTGCCCAATAAATTAAAATCATTAATTCGTGGAAACCCATCTAGATCAGATGATTTGACACCTGACGATAATTTTGAGTTGGGTTGGGTTCGATTGAATTGAGTTGGGTTCGATTGAATTGGGTTGGGTTCGATTGATTTGGGTTGTCGTATAAAAACATCTTCATTCATTCAAACATCAACATTCCACAATGGAGGAATTTATTTCAATTTACAAGAAAAATCTCCACGTCATTTTTTTTGACCAGACTTATTTTCAAAGCCCATTTTTTCAAAATTCGGTTGGATTGGTTTTCCACAAACATAACCAAGTAAAATATAGCAAATGGATCGTGTACGTAACCAAACCCAACCCAACCCAAGCAAACCCAAGTCTAAAAATTAAAAATTTTGACACTCAATCTGATCGAAAAAGTTTTTATATTAAAATATTTCGTGAAATCCAACTCCATCCTATTCAGTCCATTAAATAACATTTTCGTTTTGTAAAATTAATATGAAATATGATAAATCTCTCTCTATCGCTCTTGCACCAACGAGTTCACAACAGTTACTAACTCCGATGGTTAATAACTTGTCTTAACATGACTGATCAAAATCTTAAAATCAAAACACCTAATAACCAATAATTGCAAAAGCTCAATTAGCAATCACAAATCAACTGCGCCATCCCTTAATAAACACAACCAGAGCAAGAGAGATCTTCAGAATTCAGCCAAGTAAACCACCTCACAAGAATAACTAAACGTGGGTGGTAAATCTCAATTAAAAAACGATGAATCAAGCCCAGACGTGAATGGAATGAATGATTCAATGCCACAGAGTGCAAATTAAATACAGGGATTGGATAAAAATAGCGATTTCAGCAAGTGATCGGTCGAACATGTTCGTTCATTTGAGAATGGAGGGGGATTAGTTGAAGTAGAGGGGGGCGATTTTAACCGACGAATAAATTAAATTAATTTCGTTTATAATCTAAATTCACACAATTTTTTTTAATTTAATGAGATCAATGTTTACTAGTTGTTTTAATTTATTAAAATTAGACAGAAACGTGGTCTATGAATTGCAGCAAAACGTAAGATAATCCAGGATAATTATTTATTAAAAAAAATTAGATACTTTAAACACAAATGAAATATACCAACAATAAACTTAGAAGCAATAATAATAATAAATTTTTTAATTAAAAAGTCATACAGAATAAATTTCCAATTAAAATCAATTTAAATTAAATTCCACTATTTACAACAAAAATGCGACGTGCCAGAACATTATTAAAAAAAAGCATATATGATTTATAATAACAATTTAATTACATTTCATTAGCTTCAGCTTCAGCACAGATGACTTGCCAACGTTTTAATTGAAACGGTCAAACGACTATAATTAAAATTATTGTGATTAAAAGTTAGCCAGTGGCCACGCACAATTAACCGCACGATGCCAACTTGATGAAAGAAAACAAATCGAAACGGTTGCAAATATAATTAAAATTCAAGTACCACATGCTATATCATCATTTCGGTGTACTAGAGATAATTACAAAACTAAATAAATTTAATTTTTTTTTTATATTTCAATTTCTTCGAAGAAATCATTAAAAATTAATGTTGGCTCTGTTATGATTTTATTACAAGAACTAACAGGAAATTTTACGATTTTTTTTTAAGTACAATAAATCGAAATTTTTTAACAACTGCAAAGCTATTCTCACTCGGTCGGAAAATAAATAATTAATGAACACAAAAACAGTAAACAAACATAAACCTAACATTAAGATTTCTTCCCATGCACATGGCCTACATGAGAAGACTCCTTTATTGCCGCGCAACAACGCAAACCTTCGTAATAATATGCTAAAAAGAAAACGACTAGAAATTTAATTGCGAACGTGGTAGAAACAAGTCGCCGGATGTGCCCAAGAAAATTTCATCAAATTTAATAAACTGGAAACGCGTCAGTGGGTCAGTTATGTTATGACATACGAACTCGTTTGCTTATTAATTGTTTGCAACAAAAAAAAAACTTGGGGTCATCGCTGCTGCTCGACTTAGACAACGAACGCGGTCGAATGCACGCAATTTAGACGAAGAAGTAAATTTGTCGACGTAACTGTGGTCAGTCGTCGATGTTACAGTTAGAGTCTCATAAATTTAAATTAGTGTCACGTCCATTTCATCTTGACGTTTAGACAATTTTAAAAAATTAAACTTGTATTAATTAAAATAAATTTAAATTAAATTTTCATATACAGGGTGTGGTGGATAAACAAGGAGGTTCAATTCGTATTAAACATTTCCTGTTTCGTTTCAGTTAACAATAAATTATTTTGAACGATTTCAATTTGCAAAAATAATCTAAAAAACACCAATAATATTTTTAATATTATTTTCCTTGAATGTTCAGAACGACTTAATTTAAACGGGGATGCGTCGTCTAATTTCATCGCCGCCACGAAATCCATCACCCCCGGTGTAAATTTAGTCTCTCGAGCCGCGCGGAGCTTTTAAAGCTCTTGGCTCCGCCACTTGGATTTTCGTTTGTTTTATTACAAACACGTTCACCGAGTCATCATCCACCGAAATAAACCTCGCCGGCATCGCTATTTCGGGAATTAAGTGCCCAAATGTACAAGCGGCCGACGCCGCCGCTTCCTCGTGTTACGGGATTAACGCGGCGCGACTTTTGCGCCAAAAACGGAAACGTGCGGATCGGCCGGTGGCGAATATATATAGTAGAGGTGACAAATTCCGCGCATAACCGGTGCAAATAGACGTGGACGCGGTCCCGAATTCGAAGCGCGTGATTTGCCCCACGTTGGGCGCCAAACGTTTCACTATCTTCGCATATGCGACGATATATGTTGGTAGATTAAGTTGAATTAAGTTGGCTGGAAACGTAAATCTAAATCCTGCGTCGATGGAAAGCGAAAATGTAAACAGTGGAGGTTAAAAATTCCATCCAATCAACGTGGACGTGGTACCAAATTTAATTCGAATTATTTTCCCCACGTTGGGCACCAAATGGTTTAGTATCTTCACATAAACGATGCTAAATGTTGGTACATTGGAGTCTGTTAAATTATGTCGAAGAAAACAATCTCACAGTTGTTGACAAGGTTCCTCATTCGTCCTTACTGAAATAAGAAACACTTCGTGGTTAGATGACATTGAAAAATTTTACAAAAAATTCAAAGCCATTCGTTTGAAATAAACGCAACTTTCTTATCTTAGTTCATTTCTCTGCCATAAGAATCTCTCCATTTTCTTCAAGTACCCTTTTGCAGTTTATGTCCCAACTTCCTATCTCCAACCCCTCATATACCACCATCAAAAATCTCTGCAAGTCTCGTCTATTGACTCAAACACAACACGTTCCGTTATCACACCCCCTTTATGTATTCTAATGGCCATGTGAAGGTCGGTGAGGGATATTATTAATAGCATGCAACGCAGGTAAAAGTAAAGATGACACATTTGTACGAAAATGGGACGATACCAAAGTATGCACTTGTGGAAATCGTGTCCAAAATTGTGGGCAGAAATTTACCAGATCATAGACCGATCAAATCCGTTGTAAAATTAACAAAATCTGATGACAATGCCACTAAGGCCAATTATATCCAAGCTAAGTAAAAACCGAGTATAAAAATTAAAAAAATAATCAATATAATTTATTTATATATTTCCAACATATCACACCACCTCACTTATATTTTTAGACTAAAAAATATTTATTACCAAAGCTAAATGTTCAAAGACCTGCGCTAGCTGAAATTTTCAAAATATTTATCTAGACTCCAATTCGCCCCATTAATTAAAACAACTAATAAAGAACGACGTCCGGCCAACGACAATGAATTCCTCTCCGGATTTAAAACAAACGTTAATAACGCAATAAATCGCTCGCAGAAGAATCCGATGGCTCGGGGCCCCGCCGAGACCGTTCGAAGTGTCGAAGTTACATACTGTTTATAATTAAACATTCTTCGCATTATTTTGTCGGCGTAGTTTACGTAACTGGCGCGGTGGCACCTCGGTCGCCCGTCCGTTCCCATTGGCGGGGTAAAGATAGTTGCTCCAAAAATGGACGCCTGAAACGCGATCCGGTCACGAAAATAGGACGAGCGCTTCTCCTCCGCCGTACGGTCCATGCGTCGGGAAAAAATCCGTACACCTACTTGCCGGCTCGGGACGGGACGGGACGGGACGTTTTATTCGTGCATTTTATTTGGAAAGCGGCGCGACGTCGTTAACGCCATTTTATTGAGTTTTTTTTATCGCCGAGTTAAAGAACAAAAGGAATTTTAATGAAACGAGTTGATTATAATTTTCGCTGATTGTTTTTCTTTAAGTTTAGCGATGAAATGTTAAAATAGATTTAATGAAAATTGATGTCCTCGTTTTATTGCAAAATGCGCACAGTTAAAATTAATGAATTGCGACACAGGATTTTAAACAGTAACAGGTGCAAGGAAGGTCCCATGTGTTTATTACAGAAAATTATATTTTTATTTTTGGAACATCGCGTACTTAAAGGAAAGGGGGGCAATACACGAAATAGTTGACGGAAAAAGAATTGATCGATTTGGTTCAATCAACACTAACGCACTCACGTATTACTGTCAAATGGGGCCTGTTTATGATAGGACATTAATAATGTTTTATTTTTTAAAACAAGGAGGATAACAACACTGGTTTATTTAAACGTTTAGACTCAATCAACACTGATGCACTGAAGTATTGCACTTGAATAAGATTTATTCATGACATTAATTTTGTTTTTAAACATAAGCTATCGTATACTTAAAACAGGGAGGATACTATAAATGGTTTCATTAAACGAAATAATTGACTGTTAAAGAATTGGTCGATTCACCTGTCGGTCATCGCTAACGCACTCAAGTATTGCACTTAAATCAGATCTGTTTATGGCAGGAAATTAAGTATGTTGTTGTTTATTGAACTAATCCACTTAATGTAAATGGCTTCGTTGAACGAAATAAAAGAATTGGTCTATTCGGTTGGATCAAAGCTCTCAAGTATTGTGCTTTAAACAGCTACTGTTCTATCTTACATTCATCCCATGCATGTTTAGATCACATAACCAATTATGGTCGAATATTGCCTACTTTGATACTTGGTTGATACTAATATACACAACAAATAAAATAACGACGATTTTGCAAACACGTCAATTAACAATGTCTCTTTGTTCTTTTACAGTGCAAGGAGCTGGAGCTCAGCAAATAGCTAGCTTCGGCCCGAACGCCGCACCACCGGTTTTCGAAAAAGTCTTCAGTAACGCGCGATTCGCACAAGGAGGCGATGCACTCTTTGAAGGTCGCGTCGTGGGAAAGCCGATGCCGCAGATGTCGTGGACGCGCAAAGGCGCCACGCTCACAGAATCGTCGAAATACCGCTTCTCCTACAACAGCCAGTCCGGCGACATAGTCCTACAGATCAACCAGATAGGTCCCGGAGACGAGGGCGAGTACGTGTGCACCGCCAGGAACCAATACGGAGAGGCCATCTGCTCCGTTTACATATCGCCCGAAGGCATGAAGGCGCCCCAGATGCAGGGATTCCAAAAATCCAAAACGGTCCAACAGACCACGTCCTTCACCAACGGCTCCTTCGTCGAAGAATTCAAGGTGGACACCTTCGAGTACCGGTTACTCCGCGAGGTGTCCTTCCGCGAGTCGATCACGAGGAGATTCGTGGGTGAAAAGGACGTGCAGATCTCGACGACCGTGGAACGATCGCTGGGACCGCCGGCGCCGCCTCAGATAACGCAGAAACCTCGCAATTCCAAATTGCTCGAGGGCTCGGACGCCGTGTTTTCCGCGAAAGTGGCGGCCAATCCGCGACCGAGGCTCACTTGGTTCAGGAACGGCCAGCGGATCACAGAGACCCAGAAATACGAGACCATTTATTCGAACAACCAGGCGACGCTTCGCGTCAAACAGGTCCAACACGAGGACGCCGGCCATTACACACTGCTCGCCGAAAACACCCAGGGTTGCATCGTCTCCTCCGCGTATCTCGCCATCGAACCCGTCAGCACCCAAGAAGGGCTCATTCATGAATCGACGTTCAAATCGCAACGCGTCGAGGAAGATACCGAAGAAGGAAAGACTCTGGCGCCAAACTTCGTTAGAGTGTGCGGAGATCGCGACGTTACTGAAGGCAAAATGACCCGCTTTGACTGCAGAGTCACTGGCAGGCCCTATCCCGAGGTGACTTGGCTTATCAATGGCCGTCAGGTGACCAACGATACCAACCACAAGATTCTCGTGAACGAATCTGGCAACCACTCGCTTATGATAACCACTGTGACCCGGAACCATTCCGGAGTCGTCACGTGCGTTGCCAAGAACAAAACAGGAGAGACCTCGTTCCAATGCAACATGAACGTAATCGAAAAAGAACAAGTTGTCGCACCCAAATTCGTAGAAAGATTTACGACAGTCACGGTCAAAGAAGGCGAACCCGTGGTCCTCAACGCGAGGGCCGTGGGTACCCCAACGCCACGAATCACTTGGCAGAAGGACGGCGTGCCTTTATCGACCGGCCCCGATGTACGCATATCGATAGACAGTGGAGCGTCTACCTTGGATATTACCAGGACCAAGGCGTCGGACGCGGCATGGTACCAATGCACCGCACAAAACGTTGCGGGCTCCACTGCAACTAGAGCTCGTTTGTTCGTTGAAACACCGCAAGGACCCGCACCAGAGCCTAGACGCTTACACCTGCCGCGACCGACCAAAGTAATCGAACCAGAGTAAGTAACCACTAATTACCATCGAGTACCTTTAAACCCAATTCGCCGTTTCTAGAATCGCTCCCGGCCCTGAAGTCATTTACCTCAAACACATAGAACCCTCTAGACCTTTCGTGCCTAGCACGGAAGAAGATCGCAAATATCCACCACCCCAATTCATCATTCCATTGCGCGACATCCAACAAGTGGAGGGTGGGAAGATTCACTTCGAGGCCAGGATCGAACCCGTTGGTGATCCCACAATGTGCGTAGAATGGTTCCTCAATGGAAAACCCCTAGCAGCAAGTAAGTCCAAATTATAATCTACTGACTAACAAAAAATTACCAAAAAATATTTGTACGGATAATGGTCTTCTAAAAACTATTGATCATGATTTAATTTATTTTTCACTGCTATCATATTATCGGTTGACAGGACGTAGGAAAGCTTAAGGTAAACGCAAACAACTCTATTTTATTTTGGGTTTGATTCGGTTGGGTAGATTTGTAGAATTAGCCGATATCTGAATACCCATAATTCAATAATACTGCAGAGCTGTCATAACTCTCACATAATATTCTAGGGTGGGCATTTATCTAATCTAATCTATAGTTAATTTGTAGAAGATTCATAACTTATCCAATACGATAAATAAATTTATAGGTTCCCGTGCAACATCCATATTCCGATTCGGATTCATCGCTCTAGACCTCATTAGTATAATAATGCAAGACAGCGGCGAATACACATGCCGCGTCACCAGCTCGACAGGATTCGTGGAATCCACTGCCATCCTAAGTGTCACAGCTCGCGCCACAATCGAAAAGAGCAGCGTGCATCCCGAAAGCTTGCAGTACATCCAGCAACTCGAGGACTACGCCAAATACGAACGACATGACAGCGTCGAGGAAAAAACCTCCCAGAAACCCCACTTCATCCGTCCGCTCCAGGATCTCGGCGAGCTGCAGGAGGGACGCAACGCCCACTTTGAGGCCCAGCTGACCCCCGTAAGCGACCCCACAATGAAAGTGGAGTGGTACAAAGATGGACGACCGATCACAGCCAGCTCACGAATCACCACCATCTTCAACTTCGGATACGTTTCCCTCAACATCATGCACCTACGTGCCGAAGATGCAGGTTCGTACACCGTGCGAGCTGTGAACCATCTGGGAGAGGCCATCAGCACATCCACTATTAAGGTCTACTCGCGATCTACAGTAACTGCCGACTTGGGAATACCAGAGCAGCAACGATACATCGAAAAAGTCGAGGAACTCGAAGCCTACCAGCAATTGCAACAGCAAAAGTACGTGCAGGAAGCCCCCGAAAGCTCCAGCGCTCCCGAATTCAAATCCCCTATTAAAGATCAGGTGGGAATTCGCGAAGGCGGTTTCGCTCATTTCGAAGCGCGTTTGGAGCCAGTTGGTGATTCCACGCTTAAAGTTGAATGGCTCAAAGACGGCCGTACCGTCGAAGCCAGTTCTAGAATCACCACTTTCTTCAACTTCGGTTACGTGGCGTTGACAATCAAAGATGTAACCGTGCACGACGTAGGCAACTACACTTGCCGCGCTTACAACGCCCTTGGGCAAGCAACAACGACTGCACAGCTTAGCGTGATCAGCAAGAAAGACATTGTCATGGACTCTCAACACCCCGGAGGTCTTGAAAAGATCCAATTCCTAGAAGACACCACCCGATTCAATCGCATAGAGCGCGACGAAACTCAAGTTGTGCAGAAACCAAGGTTTATGGGACCACTTAAAGGAACGAACAAGATCATCGAAGGTCAACGTGCTCACTTCGAGGCGCGCGTTGAACCGCAAAGCGATCTAACTATGAAGACTGAATGGTACTGCAACGGAAAACCGATTCAAACTGCAAACCGAATTCAAACTTACCACGATTTCGGATACGTCGCCCTCGATATTCTCAGCGTGCGCGCTGAAGACGCCGGCAATTACACCGTCGTAGCGAGAAACGCTATGGGCGAAGCTCAACTTGCTTCGAACATGGTCGTTGAAAGTAAGCATTGTCGCCGATTTTTTTTTTACAAAACTAATCGTTATATTTTTTAGCTCGCTCAAGCATCGATACAAGAAGTATGCATCGCACCGCTTACGACAAAACTCGCGCCCTTGAAGATTCAAAATTCGTCGAACCTCAATACGTCATCGAAGAAATTTCAAAATCGAAACCAATATTTACGCAGCCTTTGTCCGATCCTAGGCCGGTTACCGAAGGCCGCAACATTCACCTCGAATGTCGGCTAGAACCAATGGGCGATCCCACCATGAGAGTAGAATGGTTCTGTAACGGACGACCAGTAACAGTCGGTTCTAGGTTTAGAACTTACAACGATTTCGGCTTCATCGCCTTGGACATCATCCATGCTACTGCTTCCGATTCCGGAGAATACACCGTCAGAGCTACGAACCACCTCGGCTCCGCTCACACCTCCTCTCAAGTGCGAGTCATCGCTAAATCCGACATAATCACCGATTCCCAACACGAACAATCGCTCGAACAAATCCAAATGCTCGAAGGTCGCCAAAAGCACGGACCCAGCGAAGACGTGACGGTTTTCGAGCCGCCACATTTCACCAGGCCGCTTCACAACATCGAAACGATTGAAGGCACCAATATCCACATGGAATGCCGCTTGCAACCTGTAGGTGACCCGACCATGAAAGTAGAATGGTTATGTAACGGTCGCTCCGTCAAAGTAGGCCACAGATTCAGACCAGCTTACGACTTCGATTACGTAGCCCTGGATCTCTTAAGCGTGTACCCGGTAGATTCCGGCGTGTACACCTGTCAAGCTAGAAACCAATTAGGCGAAGCCGTGACTTCTTGCTCAGTGAAAGTCATCGCCAAGAAAGACCTATACTTTGACACCCAGCACGCCGCTGGTTTGGAAAAGATTCAGCAACTAGAAGACCACTCGAGAGCATTCAAACGCACCGAATACATGGAAGAAGTCGTCAATGTTAAACCGACTTTTATAACGAAACCAAAGAGTTTGGAGAACATGCGAGAAGGCCAACATGCCCACTTTGAATGCAAAGTTGAACCAGTCACCGATTCGAACCTCAAAGTCGAATGGTTCAAGAACGGGCGCCCGATTACCGTGGGTCATCGATTCAGACCGATCCACGATTTTGGATACGTAGCTCTTGATATCATTGATTTGATCTCAGAGGACTCAGCGACATACACCTGTCGCGCTGTTAACTTGGTGGGATCTGACGAGACGTCATGCACACTGAAGTGCGTCAGCACGAGTCAAATCATAACCCAGACCCAAAACGAGCAAGGACTCGAGCAAATTCAACACCTGGAAGATCGTTCGCGTTATCAACGCACCGAAGACGTCGAAGAAGTTACAAAACAAATCCCGATCTTCACCACATCTTTGAAGAACGTCGACATAAAGGAAGGACAACGCGCGCACTTTGAGTGCCGCCTGATTCCGGTGTCCGACGCCACCATGAAGGTTGAATGGTTCCACAATGGCAACCACGTGAAATCCGGTTCACGTTTTTCAGAAACCAACAATTTCGGATTCGTCGCCTTGGATATTTTATACGCGTACCCTGAAGATTCTGGTACGTACACTTGCAGGGCAATTAACGCAATGGGCGAAGCCGTAACATCAGCAACATGCACGGTGCATACAAAGAAATCAATCGTTTTTGAATCGGTGCACGAAGGTGCCTTGGAACGCTTACAAGAATTAGAAGATACCTCCAGATATCAACGCCAAGTTGTTCAAGAAGAAGTCGTCAGTCAAGCACCGGTATTCACACTTCCGGCTAAAGATTTACGCGTAGCTGAAAATCAAGCCGGGCATTTCGAAGCTAGGCTTATACCAGTCGGCGACACAAGACTAAAAGTTGAATGGCTACGTAACGGTGTGCCCATTGAAGCATCCAACCGTTTGACGACTATGCACGATTTTGGCTACGTCGCTTTAAATATGAAATACGTCAATCCGGAAGATTCTGGAACGTACACATGTCGTGCCGTTAATGACATCGGCGAAGCAGTTACATCAGCGACGCTTTACGTACAATCCAAAGCTTCTCTGCAATTAGAGACCCAACACGAAGGTGCGTTGCAGAAGTTGCGCCAATTAGAGGACGCCACGAAGTATCAACGACGCGAAACTGAAGACGTCGAGGTAACCCAAGCACCGAGATTCACAACCCACTTAAATGGACCAACCGAATTGTATGAAGGGCAAAGCGCTCACTACGAATGTCGCATCGAACCATACCCAGACTCGAATCTTAAAGTGGAATGGTTCCACAACGGTAAACCACTAACGACAGGCCACAGATTCAGAACGGCTTACGACTTTGGTTTCGCCAGCCTGGACGTGCTCACCGTTTACGGTGAAGACTCCGGCACCTACACTTGCCGCGCCACCAACCGCCTGGGCAATGCTGAATCATCAGTCGTCACCAACGTTAAATGTAAGCTAAATTATACATAACTTGTAAATAATTAATCGTTTAATTTGCAGCGAAATCGTCAATTATCCGAGACACCCAACATGAAGGTGCCTTACAAAAGATCCAATACCTCGAGGATGACTCGCGCTACAAGCGCACCACTCAAGAGGACGCCGTCATTCTTGAAAAGCCCCAATTTGGAAGAGGCTTGAAACCGATCGAGAACCTACCGGAAAGCAAAACGATCCACCTCGAAGCCACGTTGACGCCCGTCAATGATCCTACCATGAGAGTCGAATGGTATTGCAATGGCAGACCGATACCATCAGGAACCAGATATAAGACTACCTACGATTTTGGATTCGTCGCCCTAGATATTTTACACGCGTATCCAGAAGACTCCGGCACTTACATGTGCAGAGCGAGAAACGCCGCCGGCGAAGCCGCCACAACAGCCGCAGTATCAGTGGTCGGCCGATCAGGTCTCCAACTTGATACACTGGACGAGCAACGTTTGAGGAAAATCAGAGACCTTGAGACGTACGAACGACCAAAGAAGGAAGAAATCGAACCACAAGCGCAACGCCCCGTGTTCTTAACACCACTCATCAGCCTCGAAAAACTCAAAGAAGGCGAACACGCCCACTTGGAGTGTCGCGTTGAACCGATCAACGACGCCAACTTGAAGATCGAATGGTTCGTGAACGGCGTCAAACTAAAAACCGGTCATAGATTCAGAACCACCCACGACTTTGGATACGTCGCTCTTGATATTTTATACGCGTACGGCGAAGACAGCGGAACGTACATGTGCAAGGCTACAAATCTGGTCGGCGAAGCTGTAAACACCTGCACCATTAAAGTCGGCAGCAGACGCAGCATCATCTTAGACACTCAACACCCCGAAGGATTGGAGAAAATCCGCGAGCTTGAAGCGCAAGGACATCCAGCTCGCCTTGAAGTCGAAGAACCGGCTCCGTTCCCACCTAAATTCATCACAGAATTGCGCGGAACTAAAGAATTATACGAAGGCCAAACAGCCCACTTTGAAGCGCAAATAGAACCAATTCACGACCCGAACTTGCGCATAGAATTCTTCCACAATGGAAAACCTCTGCAATCAGCTTCGAGATTCCACATCACGTTCGATTTCGGATACGTCGCTTTGGACATCGGGCACGTCGTGCCTGAAGATGCCGGCGAATATTCAGTAAAAGCGATCAACAACTTAGGGCAATGCGTTTCGTCCTGCAGCATGCGCGTCATCGCTAAGGGCAACATCATTCTTGATTCGCAGCGCCCGGAGGGTCTCGACAAGATTCGCAAGCTCGAAGAGCAGCAACCGTATAAGAGACCAGAAATCGACGAACCTGTAACAAGACAACGACCCGTGTTTACGCAGCCGTTGCAAAACATCGACAACATCACAGAAGCGCAAACGGCCCACTTCGAGTGTCGCTTGATTCCAGTTGGCGATCCAACTCTAAAGGTTGAATGGTTCAGGAACGAGAAACCCCTAGAAGACAGCTCTCGCATCACTAAAGTACACGATTTCGGATATGTATCGCTTGATATATCCCACGTCCGCGACGAAGACCAAGGAGTCTATATGTGCAGGGCATCTAATCCTCTTGGAGAAGCTGTCACGACTGCCTCTATGAAAATTAGAAGTAAGTGTAAAGTCGCAAAGATAACCACCTCATCTAATCATTTTTTTTTATTTACAGCCAAAGCCAGCATCCAATTAGAAACCCAACACGCCGAAAGTATGCGCAAAATCCAACAACTCGAGCAACCATTGGCACCACGCGCAGAGGAACCCGATAGAATTTTCGAAAAACCCATCTTCACGCAAGTACTCACCGGCCCAACCGAATTGTGGGAAGGCCAGCACGCTCACTTTGAAGCACGCGTGGTACCAGTTGGGGATCCTAGCTTACGTTTCGAGTGGTACGTCAACGGCGTCGAACTCAAATTGGGCTCGCGTTTCCGCGTCACCAACGATTTCGGCTTTGTAACCTTAGACGTCTTAAACACCGTTACAAACGATTCCGGCGTGTACATGTGCAAGGCCATCAACAAATCAGGCGAAGCCGTTTCGTCAATCTCCATGAAAGTCAAGGCACGCTCCAGCATCTCAGACGATGCGTTGCACCCAGAAGCCTGGCAGAAGATCCAACAGAAAGAAGCCGAAATGAACAAAGTACCAGAAATGTTCGTGGATACCACTCCGCAACAACCACCGGTGTTCACCACCCACTTGAAAAGCTACGACAATTTAGTAGAAGGCCAACACGTTTACTTGGAAGCCCAGGTAGAACCAAGAGCTGATCCAAACTTACGAGTTGAATGGTTCAAAAACGGAATTGCTCTAACCACCGGCACACGTTTACGTAGCACTTTCGACTTCGGCCTAGTGACGCTTTCCATCAATGGATTAAGAGACGACGATTCCGCGATTTACACGTGCAAAGCCACAAATTTACACGGAGAAGCAATTTCTACGTGCTCGCTCAAAATCGAAGATAAACACTGGCTGTTGGGTCAAACCATGCACCCAGACGCGATTCCAAAATTGGAAGCGCTTGAAGCTCCACGTGAAGAAGCGCCGGCACGTCCGGAACCATCATACGAAGCTCCAATCTTCATCAGTCACCTTAACAACATCGTCAATAATGAAGGCGACACCGCCCACTTCGAATGTCACGTGGAACCATCGAAAGATCCCACGATGAAAATCGAATGGTTCGTAAACGGCAAGCCGTTGCCATCCGGCGCCAGGTATAAGTCGACTTATGATTTCGGTTACATCGCGCTCGATGTCAACCATTGCTACGCCGAAGATTCAGGCGTTTACACTTGCAAAGCCACCAACAGCAAAGGCACGGCCACGACATCGGGCACACTGCGTTGCACAGACAAAGCCAGCATCTTCTGGGACACCCAGCATCCTCAAGGCAAAGCCGGTTTGGAAGCCGTCGAGGAAGTGGACAGCGCATACGCCAGTAAACTACAGCGCCAAGCTTCAGGTCCTGAAAAAGAATACGCCAAACCAGTGTGGACGATACCGTTGAACCCGGAGTTCAGAATCAGCGAAGGTAAACCTTTACACTTGGAAGGAACCGTCGAACCTAAAGAAGACCCCAATCTCAAAATCGAGTGGTTCTTCAACGGGAAATCTCTGGATCACGCGTCCCGATTTAAGCTCACCAGCGACTTTGGATTCGTCACGTTAGACTTGACGGACGTTTACGAACGCGATCAAGGAATTTACACCGCTAAAGCTTCAAATAAATCAGGTGAAGCTTTCACTTCAACGACAATTTATTGCACGACCAAAGCCGGATTGATCGAACGCACCCAACATCCTAAAGGACAAGAAGGACTCGAGAAGATTCAAGATTTGGAGGACGCGCTGAACAGAATCGACCAACCAGCGCCTGATAGCGACGAAGGACACGCTCCGGTATTCACATCAGAATTCACCAACCTCACCAGCTTAAACGAAGGTGAAATTGCCCACTTTGAAGCTGGACTGACGCCAATTGGGGATCAAACAATGAAAGTTGAATGGTTCTACAACGGAAAAACGATCGAAGCCAGCCACAGATTCAGAACGGTCCATGCTTTCGGCATGGTCGTGCTTGAAATTTTGGGTGCGAAGACTGAAGATTCCGGTACTTACACTTGCGTCGCCACGAACGCGTGGGGCAAAGCTGAACAAAGTGTGACTCTCGGTTGCACCGAGAAGCTCAAAGGACAACCTCCTAAATTCACGACGCAACTTAAAGACCTTGTCGGTCTCAAGGATGGCCAACCAGCGCATTTCGAATGCACGTTGATACCAGTCAACGATCCAAAATTGAAGGTCGAATGGTTCCACAACGGGCAAGCCATTTTGCAATCCACTCGCATCAAGACCGTTTCCGACTTCGGATTCGTGGTCATGGACATTGCCTACACCCAAAATCACGATTCTGGTGAATACGTATGCAAGGCTAGTAACGAATATGGCGAAGACTACACCAAAGCCACGATTAACGCTTATGGAAGGAGTGGCGTGTTCACTGAAACCTTGCAACCAGATTCGTTGGCCAAGATAAGAGAACTCGAAAGTTACCAAGGGCAACAAACCCAAGTCACGGCAGTTCCAATCACTGAACCACCCAAATTCATCACGCAAATTGCTGACGTCACCAAGCTAGTCGAAGGCCAAAGTGCTCACTTCGAAGCACGTTTAACACCAGTGGCGGATCCAGATCTCGTTGTGGAATGGTACTACAACGGCAAGAAGCTACCGCATGGCCACAGATATCGCACGTTCCACGATTTCGGAATCGTCATCCTTGACATCTTATATTGTTATGAAGAAAATTCCGGGTTGTACGAGTGCCGCGCTTACAACAAATTCGGCGAAGACTCCACTAAAGCGACGTTGAAATGCACGTCGAAAGCTAACTTGATCCTGACCTCGCAATTACCACGGGTAAGTTTAAATTTAACTTTCTTGTAACATATGAACATTTCAATCAATCAACAGGGAATGGAAGGAGGTTTGGAGAAAATCCAAACGTTGGAGGATTCGATGATTCGCATCAAGGACGAAAAGGAAACCGAAGAGCGCGGAAAAGCCCCTGTCTTCACTGTCCCATTGTCCAACATCGACAACTTACGAGAAGGAGAAAGCGCCCACTTTGAGGCCCGTTTAACACCAACCGACGACCCCAAATTGAAGGTCGAATGGTATTGGAACGGCAAACCATTAAGAACTGGTTCAAGATTCCGCACGTTCTGCGATTTCGGCTTCGTCATCTTGGAAATTTCACCAGTTTACCCAGAAGATTCCGGAGAATACTCTTGCAGGGCGTTCAACGACTACGGCCAGGCCGTCACGATTTCCACGATGAAGGTCCAAGGTAAAAGGAGCATCATTTTGGAGTCGCAATTGCCGCAAGGCATGGAAGGTACCATCGATAAAATCGCAGAACTTGAAGGCCTTGGAGTTGTGCAATCGCATATTGCTCCCGACGAGGACACCGGCAAACCACCAGAGTTTATCACGACACCGGCAGATTTGTCGTTGACTGAAAATTCGATCGCGCACTTTGAGTGCAAATTACAACCCGTGAACGACCAAAGCATGCGCGTTGAATGGTTCCATAATGGAAAACCGCTATGGGCAGGATCTAGAATCAAGACGATTAACGACTTCGGTTTTGTTATTCTCGAAATGGCCGGAGTTTATCAACGAGATTCCGGGCTGTACACGTGCAAGGCGACCAACAAACACGGCGAAGCCAGCGTTTCCTGCAAGCTGCAAGTGCGCGGACGACAAGGCATCGTAATGGAGCCGCAGCTCCCAACCAACTTCCGCAGCGGAACACAAAGCATCCAGAAATTGGAAGAAGAACTTTACAAACGAGAGGAAATAGCGACTGAAGATGAAACGCCGAATCCACCCAAATTCACTGTGGATATCAAAGACAACGTCGACGTACCTGAAAGTGGACCAATTCATTTCGACTGCAGAGTCGAGCCCATCAACGATCCCACCATGAGGATTGAGTGGTTCCACAACGGACGCCCATTCGCGACTGGTTCTCGCGTCCATCAATTGAACGATTTTGGTTTCATTGCCCTGGACATTGATTATTCGTACTCCCGCGACGCGGGTGAGTACATATGCAGGGCTACGAACAAATGGGGAACCGCAACCACCAAAGCAACCGTAAGCACGACATCCAAGCGCAGCATCGATTTCGACTCGCAATTACCGTCAGGTATGAGCGCCGAGAAATTGAAGGAATTGGAACGGGGACCGGTTTCCGTTGCACCTAAAGAAGAAGAACCAGTTGGTCCACCGAGATTCATTACGCAGATCGAATCGTCGACCGTTGAAGAGTCCGAATCTGTTCACTTCGACTGTCGCGTCGAACCCAAACAAGATCCCAAATTGCGCATCGAGTGGTACAGAAATGGCAAATTATTGCCATCTGGTCACCGTTACAAGACAGTTTACGACTTAGGTTTCGTAGCGCTCGACATCTTATACGTATACCCGGAAGATTCCGGCGATTACGTATGCAGGGCGGTCAACGATTTCGGAGAAGACTTCACAAGAGCCAGCGTATCATGCAAGACGCTGCCGAGCATCATTTTGCAGAACCAAGTGCCCAAAGGCATGAAGCGATCCGAAACCTTGATGCAGATGGAAGCCGCCATCAAGAAGTACACTTCGGAGATTCACCTCACCGAAGACGACCTATACGACGCTGAAAAGAAACAACCTCCTAGGTTCGTCACGCAGATTCAAGACCAAACCGAACTGGTCGAAATGCAGTCGTCGAAATTCGAGTGCCAATTGGCACCGGTGGGTGACCCCAACATGAAAGTCGAATGGTTCTTCAACGGGAAGCCGTTACCTCACAGTGCGTAGCATTAAATTAAATTAGGTCGTCGTTTGAGTTAATTTCTCGATTTGCAGAAAACCGCTTCACTCCCATTTACGACTTCGGCTACGTCGCCATGAACTTCGGATGGGTGTACCCCGAAGATAGCGGCGAATACGTCTGCCGCGCCACCAACTTATACGGCATGGACGAAACCAGAGCCTTCATCAAAACCGCCGGAAAACCCGGCATCATCTACGAATCGCAATTGCCCAAAGGCATGAAGAGTATCGAAAGAATTAGGGAAATGGAAGCCGCTTGGCAAGTGTGAGTATCAATTTCGCGTCATTCGCCAATTAAATCGTAGTATCGATCCCAAGTGTGAATGAAATATTTTTCATTGCAGAGTACCCGATGACGCCGAAGAAGAAACCAAACCGAGATCCGCGCCGATTTTCGTCAGCAACCCAGAACCATGCACGGTTGAGGAGGGCGAATGGGCCCGTTTCTGCTGCCGCGTGACCGGTCACCCGCGCCCACGCGTGATGTGGCTGATCAACGGCCACACTGTGGTCAACGGCGCCAGGTACAAGCTGACCTACGACGGAATGTACCATCTAGATATACCAAAGACGCGCCAGTACGACACCGGTAAAGTCGAAGTAGTCGCGCGCAGCTCCGTTGGGGAAGCGATCGCCGAAACCGAACTTAAGATTATACCGAGACACGACGATTACAGAGGAGTACTCAAAAATTCGCCGAGACGTGAGTTGCAATTGATTTGTGTGGACCGCATCGCTGCGGCATCGCATTGTAAAATCTTTCTGACGCGTTGACGATTTCATTGTCATTCAAGTTGCACTTGAATGACATTGTCAATTGAATCATTTAAGTGATGAAACGAGGACGTAATGCTTTTAATTGAGGAATTGTTAAATAGAAGAAATATCAAAACTGCAGCTCAGCAATAAATACACAAAGGGCAGGTGAAGCTGTTGAAATAAATTCAGACACGAGATTGAAACGTGTAATGCATTGCAGACGTACTAGCCAAAATATTATATTTGTGACACAAGTTGGAAATGTTTAAGGATCATTTAATCAAAACTGTCATGTTTAAGGTAAATTTGAAAATTTTGTGTCATTGTTAACACCAACTTGGCACCGTGTGAACGATTTGATTAAATTTAACGCCAACTATTTTCGAATTAAACTTTCCACGATTTAATTTTTGGCGTAAACACCTCATCAATCGCCGTCAAAGTCAGATTTTACAATGCGTGGCGAACGAAAATTTCTTCATAAAATACTTTACACAATGCACCGACCTTCGATTTAAACTGCAACGCTATCTAACACTGCATAAAAAGTACACTTCACACTCACTCCTTTCTCCCAAACATCCCTCTTCCACGATGCTTCGAGAAAAACCATCATCGGCCGTTTGTTTTCCGGTACGAATGAGGGATTCATTCCAGGTAGGACTATGTAGATTTGTCCCCCCCCCTATCGATGTTGATAACATAGGCATGCGTTAATAACTTGAGTAAAAATGTGCATTACGTGTATTGTATTGTTGATTAAAGATCGCAAGTTAACCGTTGTTAGTAGATGTCGTAATTTGTGCGCGTTTCCGACGAAAATTCTCGAGCATGACTTTTTTGGCATGGAAACGCCCACTGGTGATTCCCAGCATGTGGTTAATATCGTTTCTGCGTAGCGTGGTACGATATCGAGTTGCAACAGTACCAGAAGGAACGTCAAGATACGGAACTCGAGAAATTCTTCGATGAACGCCACCAACACCTCCAGGAAAGCGGCCACCCCTCGATCCACCTCAAGCCGAAGCACTACAAAGGAACGGAAGCCGAATGGCAGCAATTCGTCAAATCGAAGAAAAGCGAGGAATACTACAACAAGCTGCAAGAGCTCGAAAACGAACAGGTCACCAGAGAAATCAAACTGAGAGAATCCACCCATCAATTCGCCATCCCCGGCGATAAAATCGTCGCTAGCACCATCGCGAAAGGAATGGCGCAGAAATACCAAGACAAATTGTAAGTCCATCAACATTAATTAACGACGTGGTTACCAATAATTTCTTTGTAGGGAACAAACCGAAGAAACAACCACCACGAAGGAAATGTACTCGCAGCAGCAGCTGAAACGAACAGGGATGAGGGAGTCGAAACAGCACAGCACCGAATACGAAGTCGACTCGAAACGCGGCGGTTATCCACCAGATCCGACTGAATCGTCGGTTCACGGCCGCGAAGTCCACGTAACCAAACAAAAGCAAACGCAGAAGGAAACTGTTGGCGATTTAGAAATCACTCGCAAGATCACCGCGACCGAAACAACTGACGTGGAGCACAAGGGCAAGACGCAAGAACGTGTCGTCCAAGGCCAAGTTCTACCAAGCAAGCCGCCGGTGTTCACCAAGAAGATCCAACCGTGCAGGGCTTTCGAAAACGACCAAGGTCGATTCGAAGTCGAATTCGACGGAGATCCCCTACCGACCATCAAGTGGTTCCGTGAAGATTTCCCGATCACCAGCTCCCCCGATCTAAAGATTTACACCTTCAGCACCAAATCAATCCTTCAAATGCGCCAAGTCTTCATGGAAGATTCTGGCGTATTTAGCGTCGTAGCTGAGAATCGTGGAGGCACCGCTAAATGCAGCGCCAACTTGGTCGTGCAAGAAAGACGAAGGCAAGGACGAGGCGGCGCTGTTCCTCCTAGTTTCGTAACCACCGTCCAAAACACCACCGCAAACGCTGGACAATTGGTGAGATTCGACGCCAGAATTAACGGCGCCAAACCACTAGACGTTTACTGGCTTAAAGATGGCAAGAAAATACTTCCATCGAACATCCGTTACAAAACTCTTGAAGAAGACGAAATCTACACGTTGTTGGTGATTGAAGTCGTACCCGAAGATTCTGGAAAGTACGAATGCGTCGCTATTAATAGTGCAGGCGAAGCCCGTTGCGAAGCCGAATGCACGGTCACCGCTCCCCAATCACCAACCAAACCTACCAAACCAACGACGCCTGGAGCTGAGAAAGCACCAACAGTCGTCGAACCACTAAAAGATCAAACCATACGAGAAGGCCAATCCGTCGCGTTTCGATGCAAGATCTCCGGCAAACCAGCGCCCATCATCAAATGGCAAAAAGGTGACAAAGTCATCAAACCGTCCAAATACTTCCAGATGCTCAAAGACGCCGACATTTGCACGTTGAAGATCTCTGAAGCGTTCCCCGAAGACGAGGGCGTCTACAAGTGCGTTGGAACAAATCCAGCCGGCACAGTCACCTCCCAAGCCAATCTGAGGGTTTTGGCCCCTGACAGCCAAGATGTTTTACCATCCTTGACGGCCATGAAGGACGTCATCGTTCCTGAAGGCAGCCCGGCCCAGTTTAAGACCACCGTTTCCGGCAAACCAAAACCGACCATACAGTGGCTAAGAGAAGGATTCCTGATTCCCGAATCACCAGATTTCCAGGTAAATATTATTATTATTTAAATTATTACGACAAAACGATGTCATCACTTTCCCAAATATGGTCTACAAAACCTTACATAGAAATGTTGCACACGTCCAGGTTAAGTTAAACAACACGTCGTCAATTATAACATGACAAAGATCTTGACGTTGACAAATGACTCAAACACAGCCGCAACCGCAAGATAACATTCGCCAAAAGATTTATTGCAGTTTGCGTCGCAACCAAAACAAATTTAGCGTCATTGGCAAGACACAAAACGCGTCTCGTTCCTTCAAAGCAAACTGTTCAAATCCCAAATAATTAAGCGGCGCATTAGAAATAAACACGTCGGATTAAAGATGGCCGCACGTTGCGGTCTTTGCGTCCGTTGGATAACACGCGATTTTTGCAAAATCGTATTTCGAGACCCGCAAAGAATTAGGTAACTTGGAATGTTGTCAAACGCAAATGTAATCAAACAAAGTATAGTTTGTAGCAACGCAAATAATCTCTATCGTCGTGCCAAGTTGTCACTTAAATTAATTATCTGCTTGGAATCGAAACTGAAAGTCGCAAACAGATGGGGATCATAAATACGCGCGATATCCAATCACGTCCAAAAAGTCTAGTGGAGTGCATGAATCTATTCATAGAAAATGGAAAAGTCAAGTTGACAGAGATGTCTCATGGAATCTTTATAAATATATGTTTGTAATGACTTTTTAAACGTTTTAAAAATCTACATGATAAACGTTGCAAAATACCAATAGACCTACTATTTGCTGAGGGGTCTCTTATTTTATGGGTCGTTATTAGACTTGCGAATGTTTTATCCAATTGGAATCCCAACTGATTTTAAAAAACCCTATTTAAAAAGTTTTGGACATATCTTAAAATTTCGAAATTCTTTGACCACATTTTTATAATATTGTCATTAGAAGTCCAGTGCGAAAATATCTTCTTGTAATCAAATAATATATTGTTATTGCAGAAATTTTACTTCTGTTATATACTTGTGTATGTAAGTTCCATTGGCTGTGTATATGAGAAATTTTGAAATTGTTTGTAAAACATGTTTGAACAACAATACGAACTAGAGACCAAAAATGGTGCAAAATATCATTTGCGAAATAAATTCACACAAGACAGGATTGTCCCAGAAAATTTTGAAAAAAAATTTACCCCAATAAGTTTGTTGTATGTCCTCCACTTTTATAGCAAGGTTTGGCAATAAATTCTATTAATTTCCATTAGAGGATCCATCCAACCCAACCCAATTCAACTCGACCCAACCCAAATCAAACCCGACCCAACCCAATCCAACTCAACCCAGCCCAACTCAACCCAACACAATTTAAATTAAATTATGAATGTCGATAAGTCTTCCAATTTTCGTTTGATGTTTCACAAAAAAATCGAGCTTTACTTTTATTTACTATTTTATGAAGGTATATACAGAAATGCGTGTACTCGGTGTGCACGTCAATTTAATTAGACCATATTTTGCAACGCAAAAAGAAATAAAAAAAAATTAAAAGATTTCTGTATGATATGAAATCATATAGAAGTCTTCTAATTTTTTTTTATATAACGATATATGCTTTGTTTATAATCCTAACTTCTTAATGGGGTAGGTTGGGTTGGGTTCCTTAATTTCCTGTCTAATAAATTTAAAAAAATTTGAAAATATGGTTGATATAACCCACCACAGTTTTATGCCTACGTTTGGCGATAATTTCTAGTCCTGTATTTTTGGGTAATATCTAAACAATCGTGCCAAACGAAATTTTCATTAATATTTGGAAACCATAAATGACTTTGGTATCACCCCAGTCAAAAGAATTTTTTAGTTTCGTCTCCAGCAAATTAAGTAAAGTGGCTCTAGTAATGTGGTTCATATGACGTACTCCAGTTTTGTGGTCACGTTTGGCGACAAATCTTACGAGTTTCCATATTTTAAAAAATGGGACATGATTTAGTATTTCTTCCCTCTATAAGGAATTTAATAAAATGTAGTCCACAAATTTGTACAATTTCAACACTCTTACGTTTTAGTGAATTCTGAAACTGAAATACTGAAATACTTTGTAAAATGAGAGATAATTCATTACCAACCCAACCCATAAACTTTCTTAGCTTCCTCATTAGCAAATTGCCCAATTGACTTGGATAATTAGGCTACGACCCACTCCAGATTTTTTCCCATATTGGCTGTAGATTCTACGAATTTTTCATTTTTAAGTATCTTGACGCAAACGACCGGTTCTTGAACTACTCGTGCCAACCTGAAGCTTTTTTTCCAAGTTGCTGTAACTTAATTAGCAACCAAATCCCACTTCGTCCTTAATTTCTCCTACAGGAAATTTATATAACAAATTCTAGGATCTCTGTCTTTATTAAGAAATTTCGAACCATTTGTGGCAATCGATCTCCCAACCTGAAACATTTCTTTTTTCAAGTTGCTGTAACTTAATTTGCAACCCAATCCCAATTGGTTCCTAATTTCGTCTCCAGAAAATTGTGAAAATAACAAAATTCTACGAATTCTGCCTGTATTGGAAAATTTCGAACCATTTGTGATAATCGATGTCCCCCATTTTTACGGCAGATGATATAATCCAACCATTCCTGCCTGCTGAAATATTTGTCGACAAAGTCTACGAGTCTACTATTTCGTACTAACTAGAATATGTTCTTCCATTTTTTTTACATACAAACGATAGATGGTTTCTTTATCCCCTCAAGTTTGGAATGGGGTGGGTTGGGTTGTGTTGGGTTGGGTTGGGTTCCAGTTTCATGCCTACGTTTGGCGATAATTTCTAATCATAGTCATATATTTTTGGGTAACATCTAAACAATCGTGACGAACAAAATTAGTTCTCCATTTTTCTATTTTGAAAAACGTGAATGACTTTCCTATCACCCCAGTCAAAAAAACTTTTTTAGTTTCGTCTCCAACAAATTAAGTAAATTGGCTCCAATAATATGGTTCATATGACTACTCGTTTTATTGACACATTTTACGAGTTTTAGAAAATTTCGAACCAATATATTAATTTTTTTAAAATGATTTAATATTACTTTCCTTCGAGAAGAATCTAAGAAAAAATTTGAAATAATGTGGTCAATATAAACTTGTGCAGTTTTATGGGCACGTTTGGTGAATTTAGAATCATCACACCAACTGCAATACGTTCAATTTTTTTTTGTCAAATGATGGATAATTTATTAAAAACCCAACCCGAAAACTTTCTCATCTTCTTCATTAGCAAATTTCCCAATTGACTTGAATAATTAGGTTACGACTCGCTCCAGATTTTTTCCCATATTGGCTATAAATTCTATTCATACCAACCTGAAACTTATTTTTTTTTTAGATTTTTTCCCATATTGGCTATAAATTCTATTCATACCAACCTTAAACTTATTTTTTTTCAAGTTGCCGTAACATAATTACCAACCCAATCCCAATTCGTCCTTAATTTCATCTCCGGGAAATTTAAAAACCCAACCCAACCCAACCCAACTTGAAATTTTTTTTTTTCAAGTTGTTGTCACTTAATTATCAACCCAATCCCAACTCGTCCTTAATTTCATCTCCAGGAAATTGAAGAAATAACAAATTTTAATCTCTGTCTTCATTAAGAAATTTCGAACCATTTGTGGAAATCGATGTCCTTCATTTTTTTTGCAACAGATTGTCAATCTTAATTTTTAGACAAATATCTCGAGTCATATGGTTGGTAAAACCTTCTAGTTGAAAAATTATGAATTTGTAGCCAAATATGAGCATATTTGACTACAAATTCATAATTTTTTATGGAATTTTAAGCCATTCGTGCCATTCGAAATAAATTCAATTAAAACAAAATGAACAGAGATGATTTAGCCAATCCCCCAACTCGACGACTTCCTCAGCTTTCCTCCAACAAATTGGCTTGAATAACATGAACCATATGACCTATCCCAGTTTTTTGCCCACGTTTGGCTACAAATTCTACGAATTCCTGTTTTACGGAATTTTGAACAACTTTTTGAAAAAATGTCTTATTTTTTGAAAATAAAGATGTCCTTGCTTCATACGATTTTTTCTAACAAATTGAATACAATGGCTCGATCAACATAAGCGATATTACCGACCACAATTGGTGACAAATCTACGAATCCTATGTTTTAGATAATTTGCCATCTATGGCGACCAAAATATATTCTCCAAGAATTCCTAAAAACAATGATTTAGTTACAACGTAAACCTCAGAAAGAAAAAATGAGTCATCTCCCGTAATTCATTTCCATATTTTTTGACAAAATTCCTGACTCTTTTAGGGAATATTTCTTATGAAAAAAATTATTACTTATTACGCCTAAAACTGTCCCAGAAGACCCCCTCGCTTTCTTTACAATCTAATTTTAAAAAATGGCTCAAGTAAACATATTGGTATGACCTACTCCAGTCTAATTGTGAAACTATTTATACAACTCCTAGCAGTTTAGGTTCAATGGCACTTCGAACTATTTACGACACTTTACTGGTTGCCATGGTAACCAAAAGCGCGTGTTTCAAGTTTTCCCAACGACATGGCCAACTTTGTAAACAATTTGCCATTAGTATGATGGTAGTCAGAATAATCGCAAAAATTGTGTAAAAGCAGAAGGCAATATTTAGAGATTCAATTGACCCACATATATTGAGAATGCAACGATTTAAATGGCACACTATGCATTTTAACGGTGTGTACGAGCGACCTGGAGATCCTCCAAGTGACAGGAGCTACAAAAGTCAACCTGGCTGCTTCCCAAATTTAGTTAAGTTGTTTCTAAAATCAGCAGGTGATAACTGACGAACGACTGATGTACACTGACAGGGTGATTGACAAATTGAACAAATTTGGGAAATTATTGGGAAACATTGCAATTTTTTTATTATGTTAACTAAACGTTTCTCCATTGTTGCAGATGATTCACGAGGGCAACAACGCCGTCTTATTGATCTCGACGACCTACGAAGAAGATTCCGGAACGTTCACGTGTCGCGCAACGACATCCGCCGGCCAAGTAGAGCGCTCCGCCAAATTGATCGTCAAAAGTAAGAAATAAACCCTATAATTTCTACAAATTTCCTCTCTGTTTTGTCTTATGAAAAAAAAGCGACGAGTTTTCTCTCTCCCCCCCATAAATGTTGTTAAATACCGCACCCCTGTTTGCTCTGTTCTACGTTTTTATTTTTTTAAAAGAACCTTTCAAGTTATCTAGTCTCTAGCTGGCCGCTTTGATTATTGTGGTGGTAATTTTATACCTTTGTTAGCTTAATATTAACGTAACAAAATCAAATTCACTTGTCGATGTTGTGGAAGGATGGCGTGTAAAAATATGTAAGATAATGATGATGTTGGTGGTGGTGGTGGTGGTGGTGTTTCAAGTGATATTTGACCTGTAGGATTGAACACTCGGCTTCCGGCTAATCCGTTCTTGATCACGTCAAACGCTGTGCTTAATTTTACTCTTATTTATTGATTAATTGTTGTTTTATGTTATGTATCTTTAGTGATTAATATAATAAAATGCTATTCTCATTTATCTAGTATTTACATTGACCTCACGATTTGTTCATTTAAAAAAAAAGAAAAAAGTTGTTTCAAACGAGATCGTTTACAATGCCACGTCCAAATATTTACGTAGCGGTTTTTCAAAACCGGTCGATTGACACGCGATATTATTTACATAACTAACGCGGATTATTGTAAATAAACGGCTGTGAAATTTATCATAGCGACGTCACGTTCTAAAATCGGAATCGTTCATCATGCGAATGAATTTAATTTTTTGCGCGCAGTTTGGCACAATTTAAGCCAATTAAAAGGAGTGTTTAATTGTTGCCGTTGTCGTTGCGAAATCAGAATGGTGATAAAGTTGCCAAAAGCGGTCGTTGGGTAAAGGGGATGTCATCGCCAAAAAAAACAAATAACTCATCTGCTAAATGTAGAAGTGATTTTCTTGAAAAGTTGTCTAAAAGGAACTCGTGCGAGATTTATATTGGTTGGAATTTAAAATGCAATTATGCAAATATTTTTTATTAATCTTGAATTTTAAATTTGTTAGATTTAATTGCACCAACCCAATGATACTAATATCGTATTTTAGATCAATGTGGAAATATTTGGAAAAAATGTTTTTAGTTTTAGTTTTAGTTTAAATTTTTTTATTTTGAAATATTCGTCGTAAAGTAGTACGAGCAAGAACTGCCCACTTTTATTAATGCATTTCTTTCATGTTTATCAACAAAAACATCAATTTTCATTGTTTAATTTGTGAAGGAATTCAACACAAATAGTTAACATCGTTTCGAGTTCCCCTTCTTGGGTTGGGTTGAATTGGGTTGGGTTGGATTGGGTTGGGTTGGGTTAGGTCGAGTTGAGTTGGGTAGGATTGGGTTCATTCGATTTATTGCCGTCCTTTTCTAACATATATTTATTTTTAAATTCATATTATAATTGTTGTAAAAATCAATCAAATGGTCTACTTTCAAAATGCACGTAATTCAAATTAAATGTCCAGTACGTGGATTTCTGTAGTTTCGTCCTAAACAGTGGATACCAACCTTGAAAATATTTAGGACTATTCATATAATAATTTTTCACTTGCGAAAAATTACTTCCCAATTATCTACCATACTTTACGAAATGAAAGATTTCCTTGTTTTGGATTTTTTTATTTTATTAGTCGTAAACGACCGCAAACAAGAACTGACCACTTTTATTAATGCATTTCATGTTTATCAACGACGATGCTCATTTCCTCGTTCAAGTTGTGTACAAATTCAACACAAATACTTAACGACAATCTTTCAACTCCCGCTTTTCAGTTTGCCAAAAATTTCTAATTTATTGATCATAACGTTCATTTTGAAAATTCCACATTGACATAGTCGTAAAT
The DNA here is from genome assembly GCA_959613385.1 of Geotrupes spiniger. Lineage (NCBI taxonomy): Eukaryota > Metazoa > Arthropoda > Insecta > Coleoptera > Geotrupidae > Geotrupes > Geotrupes spiniger. Next base: position 39,675,969 of record OY390736.1, on the reverse strand, counting down.
CGTGTCAATGGGATTATTAACAATGTTAACATTCAACATTTTCCAGCCAATAAAGTCGAATTCGTTTATCACCTCGTAAATTATTGGAATTTAAATAATTTTAAACTTAAAATATTTTCAAGGAAATCAAGTTATTTTCGGATGGGTTGCGTTGGATTTATGACGAATTCACGGTCGCCATATATCAAAAATATATATTAAAATAACTGGAGGTTGACATCTCCAGTGGGCTGGATCGAATTAAAATTATGCGTACGAAGCAGAAATAAAACAAATAATAGTGATTTATTAATCTAAAATAACATACGCGTAAAATACCAGTGAAACCAACGGAAGATGTGTGCGGGGTGGGGGGGAGCACAAAAGGTGCGTGTGCATCAGTGTGGGAAGGTTCCTGTGAGAGAGCGCTATTTTCGATGAGAAAATGAAAAATCTAAAACGCTAATCGGCAGAACGGACGTAGTGTCGTGCGCAAAGTATGACACACGCACGCCGAAAACTATTTTCAACTTCACGTGTATAGCATTACCAGTTCTAAATTAGGAGCTCGTACAACCGTGGCCGACTCCGTTCGCACACCTTGCCAGAATTTTCGTCGCATAGGTGCACGCACCTATGCGGCAGTTAAAAAAAAAGATCGCGGATGGTTCGATTTGGAACAAAACCGCGCTGACTCAACCGGGTCGGAGGGATCGCCTAAACGAATTGAGTCACGTCGACCTTACGTGACGAATATGGCCCCCGACGTGAGTCAGGCGTCGCCGTCGTCGTCGCGCCTGGCACTTGGTCAAAATAAAAAACGGGTGTCTAAAAATCGCTGTTTACGTCGAAAAATCAAAAACACATCGTGCAACGCATATATTTATATTACAAGACATGATATAACACACAAACGTAAACATTAGTCACTTCGGCGAAAAAGGAGCGAAACGAGCGCGCGGCGGATCCGAACGTGATTGCACTTCGCGCCCGCCACTTAATCGGCCGTCGCCGAACACCGACAAGACGACCCGGTTCAAACGTCGGCCGTTTTAACCCCCGATCGCCTCGTTCCCTAAGCTCTCGGGTTTAAAACGGCCGCGGCGATCTCACTGGCACAAGAAAACACACAAAACATTTTTCACGTGTCGACGATCACTGAAAACTGAAAACATGTCAGCCTCCACAGCCGACTCCGGGCACCGACACGACGCGTGAGCGGTGGTAGGGGTGACGGCTTGTCTGTGTGGAAAAAACGCGCACGTACTCTCCCGCTGCGTCAGGAAAGGCAACTCACGCGGCTTATTGTTTGTGTTATGATTCAATTATCGGCGGAGTCGTTATAAATAACTTTATGATTTCGGTTATAATTACTCGCGGCGGTTACCAACGCGAGGTTTGCGCTCGGGCGGTGATTGTTCGTCGGACGCTCGGATTTTTCGGTTTAAATTTAATTGAATCGCGTGCGTGTTACAAATATTTAAATTTAGATAAGAAATGTTGTGGTGGTGATTCATTGCGAAATTTAAACGTTTCGACCAAGGATGATACACGCAACTGTATTTATTTTGAAAATCCACAATGTTAACTAACGTTGTCATAGAGCGAGTCACTGCTGTTTTAGTTTAAATTGAAAACACCTTCACATTCCAAATATTTAATTTTGGATAAGAAATGTTCCGATGGAAAGTCATTGCAAAATTTAAATGTTGATAATAAACTTATATCGACAACTGAACTAAACAACGCTTTGTTTCAGTAAATAAAACTACAATTTCAGAAACATGATAGACATTTTTTATCGATTGTTTTCACTTTAACATAACGACACAACCGTATCATATAAAACTGCCAAGATGAAACAAAATCATTGGCACACAACACAACAGAAATTAAAGCAACTTAGAAACTAAATTAGAAAAATGATAGAAATAAAATCAAAACAAATCTAAACGCCAAGTAAGTCGAATGAAGACAAAACAACTGAAACTGAAACGAATAAAAAATTAACATCGCCACCAAATGCATGTAAATTAAATCTTCCAAATCATTTTTTAACTTTAATATTGAATTCCAACCAAGACTCAAATGATCCAAAATAAACGAAAATCAAACTGAAACTACAAACGAAAGCAACTTATGAAATAAATGAAAAAATTTAAAGAATTAAAATTGAAACAAATCTAAATGAAAACTTAGTCGAATGAAGACAAAACAACTTAAACTGAAACGAATGAAAAATTAAGATTACCACCAAACACATGTAAATTAAATTTATCTTCAAAATCCACACTTTTAACTTTGACATTGAATTCCTAACACAAATGATCCAGATGGAAAATAAACGAAAATCGAACTGCGAAACTACTAACGGAAGCAACTTGTGAAATAAACGAAAAAATTTAAAGAAATAAAATTAAAACAAGTCTAAATGAAAATTTAGTCTAATGAAGACAAAACAACTTAAACTGAAACGAATGAAAAATTAAGATTATCACCAAATACATGTAAATTAAATTTATCTTCAAAATCCACACTTTTAACTTTGAAATTGAATTCCTAACACAAATGATCCAGAACGAAAATAAACGAAAATCGAACTGTGAAACTACTAACGGAAGCAACTTATGAAATAAATGAAAAAAATTTAAGAAATAAAATTACATAATAACATAAAGCATACCACTGAATTCCAATCACGACTAAAATGATCCCAAAGCAAAGTACAGTAAACGAAAACCAAACTGAAGCTAATACTTTCATTTGGAAATAATTAAAAAAATAAAAGGAATAAAATCTAAATGACAAGTCGAACCAAAACATAACAACTGAAACTATTACGAACAAAAATTAAGATCACCAGCAAATATTCATAAACGAAACTTGTTTTCAAAATCCACAACATTAACGTTAACATAACGAATCATTGAATTACAATCGGGACTCAAGTGACCCTGAAGTAAAATAAACGAAAATCAAACTAAGTCAGATTAAAAACTAAAAGAAATGAGAGGAAAGAAATCGAAACGAAACTAAATGTAAAGCAATTCGAACGAACAATTAATTAAATCGATGTAAAATAAATTTATTTTGAAAATCAACATTAACATTGTCCTAAAGCGTGTCAATCATTTCCTAGATTAAATTTAATTAAGTTACGTGTACATTCCAAATATTTAATTGTGACACGTTCCGATAGTGAATCGGTCGATGATAAACTTATAATATGAAGTGAATAAGTGTTTCAACCTGGACAGCAAATAATTACAAAGCAAAAATAAACTAAAACAAATTAAAACAGATTAAATTTATTCCATTCTTCGCTTTGTTAACAAATATTGATAATATTGGCGATTTTAATTGTAATTAGTACTAATAAATATTATCAATGTTTGTTAACAAAGCATAGAATGGAATCAATTACAATTACAATCATAATTGGATTAAAAAATGCGAAACATAACCCAACCTTACATTTTATTGTTTTTTAAAACACAACCCAACCCAACATCGTACAAATCGATAACAATTTTAAAAATTTTTATATTAAAATTGTGTTCAGAATAGACCTAGTATGTAGACTATATAGCACATATTTCGAAAATTTGTTATATGGACATTTAGTAAAAATTATCGCAATTCCTGTCAGGCAAAATTGGCAAATATCACACTGAAGCTCATTAAAGTTTCAGTGTGATATTTGCACGAAATTAAAGCAAAAATCAAAACCAGCCAGGAATTAAAATAATTAAACAACTAAACTAAAGCAATAAAGTTAGAGCAAATTTAGAACTTGATGTGAAAGAAATCTAAATTATTGAAACAAGTAATAATTATTTTATTAGTTGAATCAGAGCATAGTACAAATGAAACTGTCGAACGAAGGTGTAAAAAATCAAAATCACAATCACCAAAAAACATTACCACCAAATAAATCTAAGTTGTGTACTTATTTTTAAAGTTCACGATATTAGCATTGTCATAAAGAGTGTCAGCTGACACAAAATCGCCAAAAGTAGTTAAATTCCTCTGTGTTTGAGACCTGTCTTGTATCAGAAATCTGAGACATTTTCATGTAATTTATATCTCAATGCCACCAATTATAAAGTAGAGCAACTCCTATTACCTCCGTTACTTATATTTCATATTAATACAATTTTTAAAGCGAGCCATGCATTTAAACTTTATTAGCTTTAGTAATAATAATCATACTTTACTTTCTATTTTTTTTGTATAGGTTGTAGATTATTATTAATTACCCTAAATTTTTAATTTGTAACTTTACAAAAAATGTGTATTGATGTATTTTACTGAATATTTGTTTGTTTATGTCCCCATTAGTTTCGTTACTATGGCAACTTGGTATTTTTTAAATAGCACATACACTTTTTTTCTTACTTACTTTGTTACATTTAAAGATAGATTACCAGCAAAAAGATAAAAATAAGTGAGGGTTTAATAGCGACAGTAATTACTCCAAAAAAAATGTAACCAAAATAATCCCCTAAACAGAAATATTTTTGACAAAATCTCGAATCGCAATTTTAATAATTTGTTGCTATATTAACGAACTGTATACTTCATTCACAATGTCTACAGCGCATCTTCGTTTAAGTTTAATGAACCGGATGCACGTTGACCCATTTCACCTATTTTCGCGTCATAATTTGGCTCGGCCATTACTCATTTTTCCATCCGGATATAACTCTGCAATTTGGCCCAAATTTCGGAAACGTGACTTAAAATAATAATCTTGATGATATGATCGTAAAAAATTTCATAGAAAATTTAATTAGTTTTAAGAATTAATATTAATTTGCATGTAGTAACGTTGTGGTCAATCATGAATATTACAGAGCGGCCAGGAAAAGTATATCGCACACCAGTTCCCGATCAAAAGGGGCAACCACAACCCACTTTTCCAAAAGGTCCGCAAGGAACCAAACAAGGACCCGGACAAAAAAGCTTCATAGACGGAGTAGGCCCACAGGATGGGCAACCAATGGACGGCGAAGCCCTACCAATGGGCGATGAGTCGTTACCGTGGAGGTGTAAGGGTAAACCTAGGCCGCAAGCGCCATGGCAACAAATATCGACACAACCTGACGACCAACAGGCTCAACCACAAGACTTACCTCGGCGACGATCCAGAGACCAATCTCTGGAGCAACGAAAACCTGAACAAATACCATGGACTGAACAACCGATCGTTTTAAAGAAAACCCCGAAAGAGAAGAAAGAAGTCCCCAGAGAGCAACTCGAAGAAGTTCAGTTGAAACCGGCCAAGCCGGAAAAGCGCGAAATACCCAGGGAGACCTTGGAAAAGGTCGACCTGAAGCACTGGGAAACCGACGACGAAGAAGCTCAATACATCGAAAGCTTAAAAGACGTCTCGCAATTTCCGAAATCGGCAATCGCCGAAGATTCCACCGACCAAACGCCCAAATTAAGAAAGCCCAGTATAACGGACGAAAGGCGCAGATCGCGCGATCAATCGCTGGACAAGCAAGAACCCATACCTTGGAACCAACAGGAAATCAAACTGAAAAAGGCGCAAATCATCAAGAAGGAAATACCCAAAGAAACCATCGAAGAAGTTCATCTTAAACCGGCCGAGGTGGTTCCTCGCGAAATTCCGAAAGACGAATTGGAACAGGTCAGCTTGAAACCGGTCCCGAAGGAAGAAATCGAATTCCAACCGGAACAACCATCGCAACCAGTTCTTACAGATAAAGAAACGAAAACGCAAAGAGTAACCTCGGAAGATTCAACGACACTAACAGTCGAAGAAACAACAGATCAGACCGTTCAACGCCATATCAGTAGAAGGGAATGGCGCAAAGACAAAGAAATAATCATGGACACAACGAAGAAAGTCGAAGAAGAAGTCGTGCCGAAATATTGGGATTGGAGGAAACAACCTCCGGCGGGATCGCAAGACGAAGAGGACACATCCCTATTAAAATTAGATGAAAAAATTGAAACCACCACAAAGCGCCAACCGAAGAAACCGGAAGAAGATAAGCCACAAATTCCAGATAAATTCGAACCTAAAACAGTTCCGTGGACACAAGAAAAGATTCAGCTGAAGAAAACGGAAAGGGAATACAAAGAAATTCCCAAAGAAACTCTAGAAGAAGTCGAGTTAAAACCAGCGAAACTTGAGCAAAGACCGAAAGAACCACTGAGCTTAGAAGAAGTTGATTTAAAACCAATTCCGAAAGACGCAAAGGTAACCGCCCCGTTGAAGGCGGATCAAGCGGGAAAGGCCATCGTTGAAGACACGACCATCTTAAAGTTAGAAGAGGTGGAAGAACTCGATAAGAAACCAAAGAAATTAATACCACAACAAGAGGAGCCTATACCTTGGACCAAACAACAAATACAACTTAAAAAGGTTGAAAGGGAAGCTAAAGTCATCGAAAAGGAAACCATTGAAGACGTATCACTGAAACCGGTAAGGAAAGAATCCGTTCACGTAGAAGAGGAAATAATAGACACACACAAAGTTCAAATCGTAAAGACCGAAGATCAAACAATTCTCAAGCTTGATAAGGCCGTACAAGAAACCAAAGTTGGGCCTCAACCAATAAAACCAGATGAAGAACAACCCACAGAAGAAAAACCGGAAGATAAAGTGAAACCCTGGCGCAAACCGCGTCAACCAGAAGAAGAAAAACCCAAACCAGAAGAACCGATACCTTGGAATAAGCAACAAATTCAATTGAAGAAAACGCAAAGGGAGACGAAAGAAGTGACGAAAGAGACAATTGAAGAAGTCTCTTTGAAGCCATTCAGAAAAGAGTCGATTGATAAACTCGACGTCGTAACAACTGAGGACGTAACGCTCCTAAAAATAGAGGACAAGGTGACAGAAACCGTAGAAGAGGTTGAAAAACGCTGGAGAAAACCCAAGCAACCTGAAGCGCTCCAACCGAAACAAATGGTTGAGGATAAAACAATTCTCAGTGTCGATCAAAAGGTCACCGAAGAAGAGAGAAAACAACCAAAAGATGAGGTTAAACCATGGCGTACACCACGACAGCCAGAAGAAAAGCAACCGGAAGAAATTAAAACCACCAAACCAATAGAAGAGAAACCACAGCCAACCGAGCTGAAAAAAGACGAACCGGTGCCGTGGAATAAACAACAGATCCAATTAAAGAAAACTGTAAAAGAAATGCGACAAATAGAGACAGAAACTATTGAAGAGGTTGGCTTGAAACCATTTAGGAAAGAATCGATACACAAAGAAGACATTAGTGTAACTGAAGATGTTACGCTTTTGAAGGTGGAAGACAAAGTTTCGGAGAAAACTTGGAGAAAACCAGTGGAACCGACGCAAACCATAGAAGATAAGGAAATTCTGAAAGTTGACGAAAAGGTTTTAGAAGATGAAAAGGTGAAACCAAAGGACGAAGTAAAACCATGGCGTAAACCAAAACAACCTCTTGGTCCGGAAGAATCGCCGGAAACCACTGAAGTTATCGAAGAACAAGCTAAACAGCATAAGAAACCCTTACCACAAAAGGAAGAACCGATTCCATGGAATCAACAGTTGATACAGTTAAAGAAAACACCGAAAGAGATCAAACCAGTAGAAAAAGAGAAACTCGAAGACGTCCTCTTAAAACCAGTCCGCAAAGATTCCGTCACGAAAGAAGAGGTCACTGAGGAAGTGGCTTTGAAACCGGTAAGGAGGGAATCGATTAAAAAAGAAATTACCCATACGGAAAAAATAACCGAGGACGTTACGCTTCTAAAAGTCGATGATAAAATCTCCGAAACAACCATTACTGAAAAATCTTGGAGAAAACCGAAAGATGAACAACCGAAAGAAGTCGTTGAAGACAAGACAATTTTGAAAGTCGAAGAAAAGATAATAACTGAAGAAAAAGATGAAATCAAACCATGGCGTAAACCAAGGCAGCCGGAAGGTCCACAAGAAGTTACAGAAACGACTGAAATCATCGAAGAAAAGGTCAAAAAACCGAAGAAACCATTGCCTGAGAAAGAAGAACCGATTCCCTGGAATCAACAACTGATCCAACTAAAGAAAACTCCAAAAGAAACAAAACCAATCGAAAAGGACAAACTAGAAGAAGTTCCTTTAAAACCCGTGCGCAAAGAATCTGTTCCGAAAGAAGAAATCGTCGAAGAGGTTGCCTTAAAACCGGTTAGGAAAGATTCGATTAAGAAAGAAGTCGTTGAAATGGTCAAAACCGAAGACACCACACTTCTAAAATTAGATGATAAAATTTCAGAGAGAACCGAAATCGTTGAAAAATCTTGGAGGCAACCCAAGAAACCAGAAGCTCCAAAAGAACAACCGACACAAATGGTTGAAGATGAAACCATTTTGAAGGTCGACGAAAAGGTCGTAACTGAAGAGATCGTGGAACGTAAAGATGAAATCAAACCATGGCGCAAGCCGAGGCAACCTGTAACCCAGGAAGAACGTACAGAAATTACCGAAACAACGGAAATTATTGAAGAAAAAGCCAAAAAGCCCAAAAAGCCATTGCCAGAAAAAGAAGAGCCGATTCCTTGGAATCAACAATTGATTCAACTGAAGAAAACTCCGAAAGAGGTAAAACCAGTAGAAAAAGATAAACTCGAAGAAGTTCCTTTAAAACCTGTACGTAAGGAGTCTGTTCCAAAAGAAGATACGATAGAAGAGGTGCCCTTAAAACCAGTTAGGAAAGAATCGATTAAAAAAGAAGTTGTGGAAATTGTTAAAACAGAAGATGTTACTCTTATAAAAGTAGGCGAGAAGGTTTCAGAAAAAACTGAACAAACCAAGCAAATCGTTGAAGATAAAACGATAACGAAAGTCGAAGAAACGGTCGTCACAGAAAAGACAGTGGAAAAGAAAGACGAAGTCAAACCGTGGCGAAAACCAAAGCAAACTACTGAAGAAATCAAGCAAATTACTGAAACGACTGAAGTTATCGAAGAGAAGGCCAAGAAACCCAGAAAGCCACTGCCAGAAAAAGAAGAACCCGTTCCCTGGAACCAACAATTAATTCAACTGAAGAAAACACCAAAAGAAACAAAGCCGGTTGAAAAAGACCAACTTGAAGAAGTTCCCTTGAAACCTGTCCGTAAAGAGTCCGTTACAAAAGAAGAGATCGTAGAAGAAGTGTCCTTAAAACAGGTTAGAAAAGATTCGATTAAGAAAGAAGTTGTGGAAATTGTTAAAACCGAAGATGTTACGATTCTGAAAGTAGACGACAACGTTTCCGAGTCGATAGAAACTACCGAAAAATCTTGGAGGAAACCAAGAAAACCAGAAGCTCCGAAAGAAGAGCAGCCCAAACAAGTCGTTGAAGATAAGACTTTAATTGAAGAGAAGGTCGATGAAATTAAACCATGGCGTAAGCCAAGGCAACCGGTGGGACCAGAAGAGGTGACGCAAGTTACAGAAACAACGGAAATTGTTGAAGAAAAAATTAAAAAACCGAAGAAACCATTGCCAGAGAAAGAAGAACCGATTCCATGGAATCAACAACTGGTTCAACTAAAGAAAACTCCGAAAGAAACAAAACCGGAGGAAAAATGTAAACTTGAAGAAGTTCCCTTAAAACCTGTTCGTAAAGAATCCATTCCAAAGGAACAAATCGCCGAAGATGTATCATTGAAACCTGTCAGAAAAGACTCAATTAAAAAGGACGCTTTGGAAATCGTTAAAACCGAAGAGTCGACCGAAGTAATCGAAAAATCTTGGAGAAAACCAAAGAAGTCAGAAATTGAACAAATTCCAACCGAACAGCCTAAGCAAATTATAGAAGACAAGGAAATTCTTAAGGTTGATGAAAAAATTGTAGAGGAAACAACAGTTGAACAAAAAGATGAAATACGACCATGGCGTAAGCCAAGGCAACCTAAAGAAGATACGACCGAAGTTGTCGAAGAGAAGCCAACAAAACCTGAAGAAAAGAAACCCGAAAAGCCAAAGAAAGTTCTCCCGGAGAAAGACGAACCGGTGCCTTGGAACAAACAAATCATAGAATTGAAGAAAGCCAAGAAAGATAAAAAACCAATTGAAAAGGAAACATTGGAAGACGTTTCTCTCAAACCTGTGCGAAAGGAATCAATTCCACAAGAATCAACACCAACTAAAGTTGACGAGGAAATCATCGACAAACCAAAACCGGAAGAAGCCAAACCAAAACCGGAAGATACCAAAGTTGTAGAAACGATTGAAAAGGTCGAAGAAACAAAGGGTTGGAGAAAACCGAAGAAACCTGAACTAGAAAAGGTGGAACAACCAAAAGAAGTACAACAAATAGTGGAAGATACCAAAGTTGTAGAAACGATTGAAAAGGTCGAAGAAACAAAGGGTTGGAGAAAACCGAAGAAACCTGAACTAGAAAAGGTAGAACAACCAAAAGAAGACACTGTGGAAATAGTCGAAGAGGTGGTTGAAAAACGCAAACCGAAGAAATTGCCACAAGAAAAACCAGAGGAGGCAATTCCATGGAACCAGATTGTATTAAAACGCACGCCAAAGGACAAGAAAGAAACGCCGGAAAAACCCGAAATTGACGTCGAGTTAAAACCGGTCAAGAAAACCGACGAGATTGTCGAAGAGAAAATAGAAGAAATAAAACCAAAATCTCCAGCTGATAAAACGTACATCGTCGAAGAAACTGTCACCGAAGTCGAGGACACAGTCGTTTTGAAAGTCGACGACGAAGCACCACAGAAAATAACAAAGAAACGGCGAACGCGCCGTCGAAAAGTTGGCGATAAAACAGAAGACGAAACCGAAGAAATTGAAGACGTTGAAGACATTGAACGAGCTCCAGAAAAACTCGAAGATATACCGCAGGAAAAAATAGAGGAAGCACCAGAAGTGCAACGAACAGACGAGAAACCTCTAGAAAAGAAAGAGCGAAGAATTCCACAGAAACCTCTAGGTATTCGTGAAGAAAAATTCGAAGATGTCAAACTCAAGCCGGTTAAGAGGGTTGAAAAGCCTAAAGAAGAAATCGAGCAAGAAAGCGTCGATTTAAAACCAGTCGCCAAACCCCAACCTGAAAAACCGAAAGAAATAAAAGAAAAGGATGTAAAGGAAATACCACGCGAAGACATCCCTGAAGCGCCCAAAGAACTTGACAAATATGTCCCCGAAGAACTGGAAATAATCCAACCCGAAGATACTAAGAAAAAAGAGGAAGAATTGCAACCGGCCGCACCTTGGAGAAGAGCGCCTAAACCTAAACCTGAAGAAGTTCCAGAAGAACCAACGAAGCTAAAAATAGGCAAAGGTAAGATACCAAAGGAAGAAGAGACTAAAGAGGAAGTCAAACTTAAACCAATTCCCAAAAAGAAACCGGAAGAGGAAGAAAAGGCACCGGCTAAAGACAAGCCGTTAAAGAAAACTGTCCCTGATGCTAAGGACATCGAAGATGAAACTGTGTCGTTAAAACCGTTCGATAAAATTAAGCCAAGCGAAATTAAAGATCGCGAAGCACCAGCTGAACGAGAAGTGCCAGAAAAGGTGGTGGAAGAAATTCCGGAAGAAAAGGAGAAGGCTCCTTGGCGTCGACAGCCTAAAGAAATCGTTGAGAAACCAGAAGAAGTTAAAGAATGGCCGAGGGGTAAGAGGCTTCCAAAGGCACCTGAAGAAGAAGAGAAGATCCAATTGAAACCGATACCGAAGAAAAAGCCGGAGGCTGAAAAAGAAGAAAAAGATGCGGAATTTAAAGCTCCCATCAAAGATATTCCATCGGAGGAAACACCAGTGGATGATGGAATTAAATTTAAACCGGAAGAAATTCCAAAACCGGAGGAAAAGGCGGCGCCCTGGAGGAGACCGAAAAAGGAAAAAATCGAGGAACAACCCGAGGGTATTAAAGTCGAGCTTAAGCCGACGAAACGTATTCCGAAGCCGGAGGCTGAAAAACCGGAAGACGTTCAACTGAAACCGATACCGAAGAAAATCGCGCAGCCGGAATTACCAGAAGAACAAACTCCAAAATACATTGAGCCAATGAAGCCTGAATTGGTGCCGACGAAATTGATCGACGTTCAAGAGGAAATAGTTCAACCAACCGCTGTTAAATCAGAGGCGGGAATTGTATTGTTGAAGAAGGAAGTCGTGGAAGAACGCGCGGAAGAAGCTCCAAAAGAAGAAGAAGTCGAGACTTATCAAAAAGAAATGAAGGTTGATATCGTTTCTAAAAAGAAGACGAAACAGGAGCGCAAATTCGTGCATTACGATGATGATCAACCGATACCAGAGTTGGAAATTATTTCGCAGAAACGCATCACCGAAGGGCTGGATAAAGTCGCCGATGATGAAATTTTGGAAGATGTTCAGGTGCAAGAAGACACGCGCACTGTCAGGAAATCGGTTGTTCAGAAAAGCGTCGCTGAAATCCATGCGAAGCCCACTAAACCAAAACCACCGAGATTTGTGCAAAGAGTTGAGCCTGTCGTTGCCCAAAAGGACAAACCAACACGTTTGGTGTGCAAGGTCGAAGGTACGCCCTTCCCTGAAGTTAACTGGTACAGGAACGAATTACTCTTACATCCCACGGAACGAGTTTACACGGTGATCACCGAAAACACAATAACGCTGGAATTCGCCAGCGTGCAACCACATGACGTCGCTATCTATTCGTGCAAGGCGACAAATCCAGCGGGCGTTGCCACATCCACTGCAAATCTCGTAATTTTAGGTATTGAGATTGCGTGTGCACTTTTGTGTTTGTAATAGTTTTGTTTTTTTGTCTTTTGTCCAACTGTGAAATTAGGCGTGTTGCCAACCAGTGAAGTCAGTAGCCTCACGATCTCGCTTTCATACACTTTATTTGACCGCATTAATACCTAAATATAATTCGCTATGGACATATGTTATTTAATAGGTTGGTGTTTTTTTTTCATTAACCCTTATTATAGTTGCATTAAACCGCATGTTGAATTTCTCTGTAATTGCGTGGAGCTAATCGGAGACCTTTTACAGAAAGGGAAGAGAGCGGCGTTGCTCCCCATTTCGTGCAGCCGTTGAAGCCGCAAATCGTCGAAGAAAACAAAATCGCCGTCTTGGAGTGCGCCGTAACGGGCAAACCAACGCCCAATGTAAAATGGTACAAAGACCAAGAAGAAATCAAACCCGACAAGAAAAGGAAGATATCTTACAACCCAGAAACCGGCGTCGCCACATTGGAACTATTGGAGCCGACGCCCGAAGACGAAACTATGTACCAAGTGCGCGCCGATAACAAATTCGGCAAAGCGCAATGCAGAGCGAATTTGATCATATCGAAAATGATCGACGTCACCAAACCGATAGTCATGCACGCCCCAAAGATAACCAAACCAATAAAAGCCATCATCAGCCGACCAGACAAAGATATCGTGCTTGAAGCCGAATTCCAAGGAACTCCAACACCAGAAATCACCTGGATGCACAACAGCAAGCCGATCAAACCTAGCGACGACTTCCAAATCAACGTCGAAGAGACCAAAACTACTCTGAAGATTTCCAAAAAGGTGCACCAAAAAGGCGGAAAGTACGAAGTACTCGCGACCAATCCCAAGGGCGAAGCTCGCTCCGCGGGCTCTGTCACGATAACCGAAGACACCGAGATGATGAAAGCCATACCGCCACGATTCATCCAACCCATCAAGCCCCAAATCGTCGCGCCCGGAGAAGTCGTCATCATGGAAGCCGTGGTCGACGCCTTCCCCACCGCCTCCTTCATGTGGTTCCAACAGTCCACGCCCATCAAATCCAGCCAGGAGATACGCATCACCACCATCGACAACAAATCGGTCCTCTTCATAAGCGAAGTGAAACCGGATTTCGTAGGCCCGATAACGTGCAGGGCGGAAAACGTCGCAGGATCGGTCACGTGCACCGCATCCTTGGACGTCGTCGAGGAAACCGAATGGGAAGAAACCACCGAACTGGAGTATCCGAGATTCGTGAAGCAACTGTCGCCGATTCGCGTCATGGACGGCGAAAAGGTGACCTTCACTTGCACGGTCACTGGTAAACCAATACCGAAAACCGGATGGTTCCACAACGGACAACCGGTCAAAGAAGCCAAGGACGTTACCATCTCTCAAGACAGCGAGGGCGTCTGCATGCTTTCGATTTCGGAAGTTTTTCCAGAGAATGCTGGGGAGTACACTTGCCAGGCCATCAATAAAGTTGGAGAATCGATCTGCAAATCATCACTTATCGTTGAAGGTAATAAAAAACGGTTTAGGTGATCAGAAATCTGCTAGGATAGTTTGTTGTATATCAATCTAACTAGACTGGCCTAAACTTAAAGTCCAGGTGGTTGTGTTAAATTAAGAATTCAATGCAGATAGTGTCACAGTACTAGGTCAAGCTAAAAATAGTGTGAACTCTAATTGATATTCGATGTGACGATGGCTTGTAATATGCACTCATAATATGCGAATCCATGTGCTTTAAAATATCGCATCGTGTCGCTCATGTCATACGATAGCAACTAACGTTCACTCTGTTTTTAGCTCTCTCAGTTGCTAGATTAGATCCTTAATTCTATCGACCTACAATCTTGTCTATGAACTTGGTTTGAATTAAATGCTACTGTAGGTTAGCAGTTATTAAATTGACAGATAACTCACTACCTTCTCCTCTTAAAGTAGAAGTCTATACATTTAGACACCATTGGTCCCACAACCATCCTTCATTGATTTTTAATTTCTAGCTTATGAATACGTTCAAGACTCTGAAATCGGCATAATGACAGGACCCAGCGGCTCAGAAGAAGACTTACTGGCCGATAAGGTAATGCAAAAGTACTGGAGATCGATTTACGATCGCTAAAACTTTTTGTAACAAAAAAATAAACGATTCATTCACACGGTTTTTCTTTATTTCCTTTCATAGACGCTAAGCGAGATTGACTTCCAATCTGACAGCGACGTAGAGTGCGCACCAAAGATAACGAGGAAATTGCCCGAAGTCGTTTCGACCAAAGACGGCGACGTCACCAGGTTGGCCCATCATCGACGCAAAACGACGATCGCGCCATTAACACGTTTACCATTGCAGGTTGGAAGTGAAAGCCGTAGGCAAACCCAAACCAACGGGCAAATGGCTAAAACAGGGCGAGGAAATCCGCCCATCCAACGAATTCATGATCGAGAACTACGACGACGGAACGTCAGTTTTAACAATCACCGAAGTTTTCCCGGACGACACCGGTGAGATCGTATACGAAGCCCACAACCCCTTAGGCGTCGCTGTAACCACGACGGAATTGCTCGTGGAATCGGTGGAAGGTAATGGGGCGGGGCGTCCCGTCGCCACTAATTCTCGCTTCGTTTTCAGCTTCTTTCCTAATTTATTCGTCCCCAAAACTCAATCGCACATACAAACACATCATAAATCGTTCGAGTCGGGTTGTTTTTAACTTCGTTTGTGTTTAGGTATCATCGGAACCAAGGAGTATCGCAAGCCGGAATGGGTGACCCACATGGAGGAATTGCAAGCGGCGCTGAAAGGTAACGACCAAAAGCAGAGCTCGACTTGCATGTCGCTTGTTTATAGTTCTGACGATTTATCGCTGGATAGTCTCGAAGCAACGCGCTCAGTTTCGCGCCAAGGTAAAAAACACAACGCTTCGCTCGAGCTTCCGACCGGTTCGAAATACCCAAGCGACACTAACGAACCGTTCTATATTAACGCCGAGAGCGCGGCGCTGCAAAGTCACTTGTCGCCCGGATCATCCACCATCTCCATACGCAGCGAACCCGTCTTGAAATCGAAAACTCGCACTAGTTTCATCAAATCGGCCATCGACGACTATTTAAATTCGCACAGGCATTCGTTGAGCTCGGTCATGGAGCTTTTGGATTCGGGGGAAAGGGAACGTCAGTCGAAATCTCCGGATAAGACAGAGACCAATAATTCAAATATGGACGAAGCGCGGTGCTTATCGCAACATAATTCCGCGTGTTATTTCACTTTGTCGCCCATAGAGGAGTACAGTGAACCATCGACTGGTAGCAGTAGAGATGCGACGTTGAAATACTTCAACCAGCAAATTTACTCGAGTTCTTTCGATCCGATTCCCTCGGAGCCCGAGTGCTCCGATTATCCGGAGAAATACCAGACTTTTCCCCGATCCAAAAGCGGCAATAGGAACCAAGGCATTAACAAAAATTATTATTACGAAACGACCATGTATCCCCTTGAGCCACGCGAGCTAGACCCAAGCGCTTTTAACCAATTGCACACCGCCGACAGTCAAGAGGAATTGCAGGAATTTTTGTTGCTTGAAAGCGAATGTATGGTCGATAAGGGGCGTGGTTTGGCCGCCGCTTTTACGCAATCGGACGACGAAAACGATTCCGACGACCAGGAAAACGCGCCGCGGAAACGCAAAGGTAAACTAACACGGCTTAATCATTGTTTTATTCCCTAACGCTGGCACGATTGTTGTTTTCTTTTTGTCGTGTAGATTACTGATCACCATTTGATAAAGGACGTCACCCTGAGGTTTGTAATCATTTCGACCGCCTAATTACACGATTTAATCGAATTCTTTGCCTTACAGCCGCCCATAGCGTACCGACATTCGTCAAAGAAATCATTAACATTCACACAACCGAAGAAGAAACGGTTGTGTTCGAATGTATGTTCTCGGGAACACCAACTCCAGGTAATTACCCAACGAAATCGCGACCGTAAATTAAATTAACTCTCCAACAGATATAATTTGGTACCACGACGATAAAATAATAAGGAACACGGAACACGTCAAGGTGAAAATCCAGGACAACAAAACCACGTGCACGATAACTGGAGTGACCGTACACCATGTCGGTACCTACGTATGCAAGGCCGTCAGCGATATAGGTCTGGCCGTAACCAAGGCGAAACTATTCGTAACCGAAGTCCCGGAAGAAAAAAAGAAAGAAATAAGGCTCAAGAAGGCGCAGGAAATGGAAGAAAAGGTCAAGAAGGAACGCGTCGTCATCGAGAAAAAACGCGAGGAACGCAGGAAGAAGCGAGGCTCCGCCACCACCGAAGCAGGAATCACCCCCGTCGACGTCCAAGAGGTCCAACCCATCGAAAAAACCGAAGAAATCCGCGAAACGCCCGAAGAACCAGCGCAAGCCCAACCCATCATCCCGATACAAGAACCGCTATCGACTGAAGCGATAGCCACGTGCAAGAAAATCGACGAATCCGAAGACATACAGCCTGAAGACAAAGCTAAAGCGGTCATCAGCCCGCAAGAGGCAATAGAAATATCCGAAGTACAACCGGAAGACGAAGTCAAGGACATCAAAGAGAAGAAACCCAAAACGCGCAAGGCCAAACCCGAAACCAGGCCGACTGTCTCAGAAGAGGCAACTTTGACGGAAGTTAAACTCGAAGAAGTCATCAAGCGCGTCGAGGACATCATAATCAGCGAAGAGATCAAGATGGCGAAGGAAGTCACCGAAGTATTGGACTTCATCAGGATCAAGGAGTTCGGCCCAGGGGAGAACCCGCTGCGCGAACTCGCCGAAATCGGGTACCTCGTCCGAAACGGAATAACGGTGAAGGAGGTCACCGTGTTGTATCACGAAAACAAATTTCCACATCTGAAGACGCCCGCGTCGCAATCGGCCATGGTCAACGTGGTCGAGCGCAAGGGACTAAGCGCTCTGATCACCGAAGTACTTACTGAAGAGACGACGGTGGACGAAAAGGTCTTGGCCGAAACGCTCGGCTTCAGAGCGTTCATGAAGATGATCGAGCTGAAGCACGCCACCGTCGAGGAGGTCATCACGGAGTTCGTTCCAGAAGACTTCATCCAGCACGTTTGGGAAACCACAGATGTTTTAGAGGTAATGATTGACAAAAATGCGCCAGGTTATAAAATTAATCATTTTTTTTCGATTCAGGAAACAACCAAAGGAGTGACACAAACTGTCCAAATCTCTGAAAAGACGGAAGTATTTACTGGTGAGTTATCCGGCGTGTTCGTGATTGTTGTTCGCTTGCTACTAAGCCGAGTGCCATATTTAGTCGATTTTACGCTAGTGTTATTAGCTCTAATTGAATCGTATTCTAACCAAAGTATTGTAATTCGTTTGTCTAATAAATGTTTTATTTATGGTTTGTTTTTTTTTTTCGTTATTTTCGCTTAAATTATGACGTTTCAAAAAGATTATATTGATGTTGATGGGTGGATTCCTTTAACGAAAACCCACCATTAGAAGATCCCTATCCAACACATTTAAGATCATTCAAATCTTTCCAAGTCACTACAAATACCCAACCAGTAGGTAGGTAAGCAGGAATGGTTCTTCTTTAATGTAAAATACAAACAAATCTGCGACGTCGAAGAAAATCAGAACCAATCTCACTTACCTACAGCAAACTCGAAGCAAATTCAATTGTTTGGGTGCACTTACCAAAAAATCTCCATCCCTCCATATATGTGGCCCGTTTGAATGCAATTGGACCCATAACCTGTAACAATGAAAAAGGCGCTTTAAATCACGTCGAGCAAATGCAAAAGTTTTAACACAATTCTTGGTCTTACAGACAAATCTAAACGCGTCAAGAAAGTCAGGATACATGAAGAAACCAAGGGTAAGTCATCGTTTGACGTGCGCTTTCGTTGGTAGCTTTAGACGCAATTTACGTTTTGTTGATGCGCAGGACGCTCTAAAATATGCCTCTCTGGGCGATAAAGTCCCATAAAATCGACGTTTTATATGCGAATAATTTTTCTTTTACAGATCTTTGGGTAAGACATAGTTTAAAATGCGCCTTTTAGGTTAGATCATTTAAATAGAAACGTAGGTGTATTAGTTTCTGAGGTCCTGGAACGTAGCTCCAGGACCGGAATCACGATGAAGCGATGCATGATGCTCTAACATTCCACCCCTCTACCCTAACGGTCACACAAAGTTGTTGGTAACTTTTTAACATCGTACACGTGGTACATACTTCTTTACATTCTTTTTTTACTAAAAAAAGAGCCATAAATAACCGGTAGATGGCGCACAATTGGTGTCGAGTACTCACAATGCAACTAATTGGCACCGTCTACCCAAATAAACACAAACTAAACGAATACAACGATTAATTTCAATTTCCCACAATCCTGAGATGATCCAGCATGGAATATTTGAAAATTACCTTTGCAATCATCCCCACCCCCCACTTACATCCACGCACGGATTTAATGGCATCCAGTCTATGGAAAATCTATGATTCGAGCAATAGACAGTTGCTAAGATGGCTATCTTTCTCAGCCCCCATCAAAATAACATTTGCATCCATCCAATTCTTTTCAAAAGCATTTAAATTGCCCTTTAAAGTAATTTTGGTGATTTTTAAATGGTTTTTTGATCTAGAAATTTTTACCAGAAATAGATAACTGGGAAATAATTTTCTATCCTCAATGGCTAATACGACAGCTATTCCATTATTCCACTCTGTAAATATTCGCCTAAAGAGTTTTATAAAATTTCGGATGTAACATAAGTGAAAGCGAACGACATTTAGAAGAAAAAGTCTTCCAAATATTTATATGACTAGATGTCGCTTCGATCGCTGTTATTATCATCCAATCTACCAATGATTAACTATAAAGATTATGGCAGAGGGTAGAGCTAACTGACGCAATTAGCTCAATAGCTCCACCCTTCTGTATTATTTTACATATTTGATATATGGTCGGTTTGTAAATCTTGTAAATCTAGCTTTGAAGGTAAAGCTTGAAACTGAGTGAACGCTAGTTGCTGTGCGATGCGACAAGCCGACACGATGCTTTATTTTAAAACGCATAGATTCATATGTATCAAGCTATCACATTGGTACGAATCGATGTGTTTGAACAAACAACATCATGACTCACATCGCAGAGCAGTTAGCCGTTAAAATGATTAACTAAAATTGATAAATAAAATAAAAATGTTTAAAAAATTGCTTCGTAACGAAATTTTTGCTATTGTAAAAAGTCGTTATGCCAAAAAGCAGCCAGAAAAGTTACCAATGATAATTTAATAAATTGGCTTGTAACGATTGTAGTTCGTTGTCGTTGCCGTTGCGTCCTTGGTGTGGAACAAATCCTTGACTACCAGACGTGTCGTCAATTAATTCAGTTGGAAATCTTCAATGAAACGTCTGCTATTCTAAGATTCGTCGCCAATACGAACACCAAGAAAATAACTCATATGCTATCAAGGACGAGGTTTTATGGGGTTGTTGCGAACGAGAGCCAAGTATTTTACCAGCGTCCATTTTCTTAATTTGTACCACCGCGTTTTGTAATGCGCTTTTATCACTAGTAACCGATTAAGTTGACCATACTAAACGCGTAGTTTATAGTGGCTAATTGCGACTAACCGCGAGAGGTATCATTTGCGACTAGTGCGCGTGAAATCTACGCCCAATCGGGCATGGCTTCAGTGGTTATTTAGTTTGCTTTGCTTCGCTAAAAGGTGAGTGAATATCCGTTGTGTGTCTTGTGCTGTCCAAAAAAAAATACATAAACTATATATTACTACTCCATATCAGTAACATTCAAGCACAATACTCACATAGAATACTTTCCCCATCGGCGTTACCGTAATAACGCTTCACATCTTCTCTAATACACTATTTTCGCGCTATACGTACAAGCATTTTTAGATGTTTAGACTTTAAGAATCGTCAGCTAATAATGGACGATACACAATACCCATAATACACTTTCACAGAAATCTTCGAAGTCGCAGAGGACACAGATCTCAAGGTGCCCGACAAGGTCGGACCTGAACTACCCCAGAAAACACAACCCTCAATCATAGACGAGGGAGTGCAGATTGTAGAATTACCAGTCGACGAAGAAACCACGATAATCACACAAGAACAACCGATAGTAACACAACCAGACGACACACGCAAAGACACAACAGAAACAATCAAACAAGAAACCATAATCACAAAAGTCAGAAAAATCAGAAAGGTAAAGCGCAAGGGCGCTGGAGGCGAAGTTGAAGAAGTCGAAGAAATAGTCGAAGATGAAGGAGAACAACCAGACATAGTCGAAATCGTAGAGAAACCCGTCGAAGAAGTTGAAGACACGACGATTACAAAAACGAAAAGGGTGAGGAGAGTTAAAAAACCTAGAGGCGAAAAGGGAGAAACTGAAGAAGTTGAAGAGGTAGAAATAATCGAAGAGGAAAAGCCAAAACCAGAAGAAATCACAGAAACAGTGGTAGAGGAAATAATCGAACAAAAACCAGAAACGAAAACAACTGAAACGGTTGAAGAAACGGTGGTAAGGAAGGTCAAAAAGATCAGGAAACGTAGAGGTGATAAAGGCGAAATCGAAGAAGTAGAAGTAGTCGAAGAGGAAGAAAAATCGAAACCAATCGAGGAAACAAAACCAGAAACAACAGTAGAGGAAATAATCGAAGAAGAAAAAATTGTCGAACAGCCGCAAACAACGGAAAAAGTTGAAGAAACGATCGTTAAAAAAGTTAAAAGGGTTAGGAGGCGCAGAGGCGAAAAAGGCGAAATCGAAGAAGTAGAAGTTGTCGAGGAAGAAGAAAAACCGAAACCAATCCAGGAAGATAAACCAGAAACGGCAATAGAGGAAATAATCGAGGAAACTGTTGTCGAACAACCGAAAACGGTTGAATCGACCGAAGAAACGGTGGTGACGAAAGTGAAGAAAATCAGAAGACGTCGAGGTAAGAAAGGCGAAATCGAAGAAGTGGAAGTAATCGAAGAAGACGAGAAACCAAAACCAATCGAGGAAGATAAACCTGAAACGAAAATAGAGGAAATAATCGAAGAAACTGTTGTCGAGCAACCGAAAACGGTTGAAACGACCGAAGAAACGATAGTGACGAAAGTGAAGAAATTCAGAAGGCGCAGAGGTAAGAAAGGTGAAATCGAAGAAGTGGAAATAATCGAAGAAGACGAGAAACCAAAACCAATCGAGGAAGATAAACCAGAAACGAAAGTAGAGGAGATATTCGAAGAAACTGTTGTCGAGCAACCAAAAATTGAATCGACCGAAGAAACGGTGGTGACGAAAGTGAAGAAATTCAGAAGACGTCGAGGTAAAAAAGGCGAAATCGAAGAAGTGGAAATAATCGAAGAAGACGAGAAACCAAAACCAATCGAGGAAGATAAACCCGAAACGAAAGTAGAGGAGATAATCGAAGAAACTGTTGTCCAGCAACCAAAAATTGAAACGACCGAAGAAACGGTGGTGACGAAAGTGAAGAAATTCAGAAGGCGCCGAGGTAAAAAAGGTGAAATCGAGGAAGTAGAAATAATTGAAGAAGACGAAAAACCAAAACCAATCGAGGAAGATAAGCCCGAAACCAAAGTAGAGGAAATAGTCGAAGAAACTGTTGTCGAGCAACCAAAAACGGTTGAATCGACCGAAGAAACGGTGGTGACGAAAGTGAAGAAATTCAGAAGACGTCGAGGTAAAAAAGGCGAAATCGAAGAAGTGGAAATAATCGAAGAAGACGAGAAGCCAAAACCCATCGAGGAAGATAAACCCGAAACGAAAATAGAAGAAATAATCGAGGAAACTGTCGTCGAGCAACCGAAAACGGTTGAATCGACCGAAGAAACGGTGGTGACAAAAGTGAAGAAATTCAGAAGACGTCGAGGTAAAAAAGGCGAAATCGAAGAAGTGGAAATAATCGAAGAAGACGAGAAGCCAAAACCCATCGAGGAAGATAAACCCGAAACGAAAATAGAAGAAATAATCGAGGAAACTGTCGTCGAGCAACCGAAAACGGTTGAATCGACCGAAGAAACGGTGGTGACAAAAGTGAAGAAAATCAGAAGGCGCCGAGGTAAAAAAGGCGAAATCGAAGAAGTGGAAATAATCGATGAAGACGAGAAGCCAAAACCAATCGAGGAAGATAAGCCCGAGACAAAAATAGAGGAAATAATCGAGGAAACTGTCGTCGAGCAACCAAAAACGGTTGAATCCACCGAAGAAACGGTGGTGACAAAAGTGAAGAAAATCAGAAGGCGCCGAGGTAAAAAAGGCGAAATCGAAGAAGTGGAAATAATTGAAGAAGACGAGAAACCAAAACCAATCGAGGAAGATAAACCCGAGACAAAAATAGAGGAAATAATCGAGGAAACTGTTGTCGAGCAACCGAAAACGGTTGAGACGACCGAAGAAACGGTGGTAACGAAGGTGAGGAAAATCAGAAAGCGCAGAGGTAAACATGGCGAAATCGAGGAAGTGGAAGTAATTGAGGAAGAAGAGAAACCAAAACCTATCGAGGAAGATAAACCAACGAAAATAGAGGAAATAATCGAAGAAACTATAATCGAACAACCAAAAACGGTTGAAACGACCGAAGAAACGGTGGTAACGAAAGTGAGGAAAATCAGAAAGCGCAGAGGTAAACATGGCGAAATCGAAGAAGTTGAAGTAATTGAAGAAGAAGAGAAACCAAAAGCTATCGAGGAAGATAAGCCCGAAACTAAAATAGAGGAAATAATCGAAGAAACTGTTATTGAACAACCGAAAACCATAGAAAAAACCGAAGAAACGGTGGTAAAGAAGGTGAAGAAAATTCGGAAACGCAGAGGCGATAGAGGCGAAATTGAAGAAGTGGAAATAGTCGAAGAGAAAGAAAAACCCAAAGTGATCGAGAAGAAACGTCAAGAAATTGAAGAGATAATCGAAATTATCGAGGAAGAAGGCGGCGAGAAGAAAATAGTGAGAAAAATAATCAAATCTCATCGACCAGACCTTGAAGAGGAAATCGTTGAACAGGAAGACACGGGGACGGTCAAGGAATTCTCAGTGCCAACCGAGAGACAAATTCCCGTGAACACGTCGTCGATTACACTTGAAACTGTTGGAACGGATCGAGTTACGCAAATCGTGGTGGGTGAGGCGGAAAAAATCAAAAGTACCATTAATCTACTGCCTCACACCGCGCTCACCGAAGAAGAAACGATAGCGAACGAGCGAGAAGAATTCAAAGAAGACATGAAGCCAATTAGTCAAACAGCCAAAAAGGCAATGGACGTTTTCGAAACGTTGCAAATAACCGAAGAAAACACGCAGGCCGTGCCGGGAGTTTTCGACGCCAAGTTCAAACCAGCCAAATTCACAGCCACTGCGAATATAGAGCAAACGGAAAGTTTAACTGTCAGTGAAGTACAATCCAGCGATATGCCTTCTAATTTGGTGGAGGAACAAAAACAAAGAGACTCGGCAACGATGTCGATGTTGTTGCAAGAATCGACAACAATATCTGAAGTAGAGGCTTCGCAAAACGAAGAGATTTTCGAGAAATTCAAAACGCCGAAGTCAACCCAAGCTACTCAACAGTACACCACCAAAGAAGGGATTACGGTGGAGGAAACTACCGAAAGTTATTCTGAAGACAGATTCGAGGTCACTCAACCAACTGCCGCCAAATCAAAGGTGGATGTTAGTGGAGTTGAGTCTATAATGGTTGAGGAGGTTTTGACTGAAACGAAACCTGGCCTTTATCAACCTGGTGCGCCGATACCATCAATGAAAGAAATCCCATTGGATGTTTCTTCGCTACTTTCAGAAACTATACCAACCGGTCGAGTTACTCAGATAATCATGGAGGAAATTGAAAAGTGCACCAGCGACATCTCCATGTTGACGCACTCCGCTTTTACGGAAGAAGAAACCGTAACTCACGAAAGCGAAATAGATAAAGATGAAACGGTGACGATCACGCAAAAGGCGACGAAAACGATGGATACCTTCGACACGCTCCAAGTAACGGAAGAGCAAGTGCAAACCGTACCAGGTACGTTTGAAACTAAATTCAAACCCAGCCAATATACAGCCACGCGAAACATCGAGGAAACTGAAGGTTTAACCATCAGCGAAGTGCAATCCAATGACGTCCCTTCGGAACTATTAGAAGAAATCAAACCAGAAGGCACCGCAACTGTATCGTTGCTACCTCAAGAAGCGACTTCAGTTTCACAAACTGAAGCTTCGCAAAACGAAGAAGAATTCGACAAGTTCACGCCAACGTCGGCGCAAGCCACTCAGCAATACACCACAAAGGAAGGTGTGACCATTGAAGAAGTCACCGAATCAATGTCTGAGACGAATTTCGAAGTTACGCAGCCGACGTCGGCTAAACCTAAAGTTGACGTACGTGGCCTTAAATCGCTGACAATTGAAGAAGTCGTAGCCGAAGCAAAATCGGGAGATTATGCCCCTGAAAAATTCCACACAGAAAAACAAATTTTGCTGGACACATCGACAATTGTCTCAGAGTCAGTCTCGACGGATTTGGTCGCTCAGATCGTTTCGGACGAGGTGGAAAAATGCACGAGTACCGTTAATCTCTTAACTCATTCGGCGATCACTGAAGAACAAACAATCACCGACGAAAGAGAAACCGCCAAAGACGAGACCACGACCGTCACACAAACGGCCAGTAAAACCATCGATTCATTCGAAACGTTCCAAGTTACGGAAGAAGACATTCAAACGATCCCGGGAATTTTCGACACCAAATTCACTCCGAGCAAATTCACCGCGATCAGCAACGTGGAGTCGAGTGAAGGCGTCACCATTAGCGAAGTGCAATCGGGCGATTCTACGACGGAATTGCCGGAAGATGAGAAGAAACCTAAAGGTGTTGCCACGTTCTCGGTGTTACCGCAAGAAGTCGCATCGAAATCCGAAACTTCAGCAGCTGATAAAGAAGAAGAATTCGACGAGTTTAAGGCGCCGAAATCGGCGCAAGCTACGCGGGAATACACCACCAAAGAAGGAATCACCATAGAAGAGGTAACTGAAGGATCGTCGGAAACTGTATTCGAGGTCACGCAACCTACTCTCGCTAAGTCAACCGTTGATATAGATAACGTTGAATCTTTGATTGTAGAAGAGGTGGTCAGTGAGAACAAAACTGGCGAACACGTGCCGGAAGTTACAGAAACATTTAAAGAATTGGTGCTGGATACTTCGTCGGTGGTGGCTGAAATTATATCAAGTGGGCAAGTGACGCAAATCATAACAGGCGACGTGGAGCAATGCACAGGAAGTGTGCAATTGTCCACGTTTACAGCGGTTACAGAACAGGAGACTATAACGAACGAATTTGAAGACAATAGAGAAGAAATACAACCAGTTGCACACAAAGCAAATAAATCGTTCGATGTCCTCGAAACTTTCCAAGTAAGCGAAGAACAGCCACAAACCGTACCGGGTGTCTTCGACACAATATTTAAACCCGACGAGTTCACCGCAACTCCAAATGTTGACAGCAAAGAATGCGTTACAATCAGCGAAATCCAATCGAACGACGTCCCCTCTGATTTGAAAGAGGATCAAAAAACTGAAGACACAGCCACCATGTCGGTGTTATTACAAGAAGCCACTTTCATTTCCGAAACGGAAATCTCCCACAAAGAAACAGACTTTGACGAATTTAAAGCACCCAAATCGGTACAAGCCAGTTCGGCTTACACAACCAAAGAGAGCATTACAGTAGAAGAAATCACACAAGCAGACTTTGAAGACAAATTCCAAGAAATAACACCTACATCAGCCAGGTCAAAAATCGGCGTGAACGCGAACGAATCGCTCATAGTTGAGGAGGTGGTGGCGGAGACCAAGCCAGGAAAACACCTCCCAGAAGCGTTCGTTCCTACAGAAGTCGCCAGCAAAAGCTTCGTAACCCAACGACAGTTGGTATCATCGGAGTTGATCGCCTCTGAACGCGAAGGTGAGTTCATCCCGGGAAAATTACCCGCACCGCAAACAGCAGGATTCGACGTGACGAGCAGGGAAGGTATTATCGTTCAACAAGCGCAAAGCGAAGAAAAGGAAGAAGTACTGGAGGAATATTCAAAACCAACCATGACGACAGCCACTAAAGAATTTGTTGTGTCAGAAAGCGTACAAACAACCGGCGTGGATTCACAAACGCAACAAACGGAAACGGAAGCGCCAGTAATTGAACGACAAACTGCAGACGTACAATTCCAAACAAAAGAATCGGTGATTACATCGACGACGATCACAAGCGAAAGCGATACGGCTCTAACACCAGACGACAAACCGGAAACGAAGTCGGCCGATGCGACCATAACTTGCCTAGAAACTAGCGACCAATCGAGCGTCATCGTGCAAGAATCCGAAGGAATCTTAGCGCCCGATAAAGCCCCGACACGGGCGATCGCCGACTCGTCGATTAATCCGACCGAATCGTTGACCGTTTCCGAAGTTGAGACGTCCGATTCTCATGGCGAGTTCACAGACGTGATCAAATATAAAACGGAAGAGGCGACGCGATCGCTAGAAACGCAAGAGGCGCAAGAAACCACTGAAACTTTGCACGGTGAGAAGGAAACAAGTTACACTGAAACACAAGTTACAACCCAACAAGTCACTACAAGCTATACAGACACACAAAACGAAATCGGTGTCGTGGTACAAGAGCGCATGGAACGTGAAGGTGAATTAAAACCCTTTGATATTCCAGATACACATAAAGGCAAAGAGGTCGCTTCGCACGTCTTTCCAACCGGGCTGGTGGAGGAAATTACGGCAGAAAGTGTTACGAAAGATCTGGACGAGGCCAAACCAGTTGAAGCTAGCGCTGAAAAAATCCAAACGACGTACGAAGAAACAACGGTCACTGAGACAGTCTCAAGCGAAGCACTCGATAGTTATCGGTCGGATGACAAGCCGACGCAACGAACGGCTGAGGTGACGATGAACGAAATACAAAGCGTTGAAGTCAGCCACGTCCACGCCGACGACAAAGAAAGCGAATACGTTCCAGGGGAATCGCCGGCACAATATAAGGCTAGTCCGCAGTTTGAAGGTCAAACCATCGCCACCAAAACTGAAATCGAAGCGGAATTATCTCCGGGTGAACTACTGGATTTGACCCCGACGCCTGGCCAAGCCAAACAAGAGCAAGACACTCTCGAAAGCATACAAGTGACTCATTACGAAACTGGCGATAAAGAGCAAGAGGATATTTTAACAATCTTACCTGATATTCAACGAGCAGGCATCGATTTGTCTGAAGGAAACACAGTTATCAATGTTTCTCAGATCGTCACGCACGAAAAAGAAACGGAGCTGCTGCCAGATATCAAACCACAAGGTGTTTCGGCTTTGACTGGCATAGAAACGCAAGAAGTCGTCACGACAAGCGAACATGAAACGGTCGTACACGCCAGCGATCTCGAACAACCGGAAATCATAACTGGCAGAGCGAAAAAATACGCCCGACCGCTACAAGAACTCGTCGTTACAGAATCCAACGCAACTGACGTCGAAAAAGAACTAATACAAGACGTAATGCCCAACAAGAAAACCGCAAACGTTGACATCCTACCAGGATCGGAATTATCCGTAACTGAAATCGTAACAAACGAAAGGGAGGAATTATTAAGCGACGACGAAAAACCGGAACATAAAACGGCCGAATCCACAGTAACGAGCCGCGAGGTGGCAATGAAAGAAGAAATCGTTTCCAACACATCAACGGGCGATTGGAGCAAAGAGATCCCGGTGACGGACGTGGCTCAAACCCAACAAGACCTATCGCATCACGTTGTGAAATTAGAGCTAACGATTGGGGAAAAAGAGGGCGAGCAGGAGTCGTTCGTTAGACCCGAACAGAAACAAAGTAACGTTACGTTCGAAATCGGCGAAGGCGTGAGCGTCACGGAGACCGAGACCAACTACAAAGAACAACCGTTAGAACAAATCGCGCCCGAAGAAGCACGCGGTAAACCGGAGATATCGTCCCACCAAGTTGCGACCAAGGAACAAACGCTGCCCGAAGATTCGACCGAATCGTTTGAAAAAGTCGATCGCCCATCAGCGATCGCCGATGAGTACCAATCGCTGTTAGAAAGCGTCACGCGCAGTGATACCGTGGCCAACGAAAAAGAGGTGGAATTCTCCGAAACACCAGTCGATACGAAAACGGCCACCTCTGATATTCTCTTAGGCGAAGGCGTAAGCGTAACGTCTGTAACCTTAGGCGATACCGAACGACCATTGGATATAGAAACACCGGTGATGAAAAAAGCCGAAGGTGAAGTAATACCGCAGGAAACTGCCGTAACGCAAGAAACTGAAATTAGTGACAGCTTAGCCGACGTCGATCGCCAATCGCCCACGAAAGCCGTGGCCGAAATGGAGTTAACAGAATTCCAAAGCATCGTACAGGGCGAAGCCACCGTTCGAGAATCTGAATCAGATTTCAAAGAAGATACAAAACCAGAAAGCAAAACGGCGATGGTTGAATACGAAGAGAAAATAACGCCGTTTATTTCGGAGATTGTACCAGAAGACAAAGAAGGGTTGTACCAACAAGAGGACAGGCCGAAAGGTAGCCAAGCGACGTCGAGCTTCAGTTTCCAACAAGTTGCGGAAACTACCGTTGTAACAACGGATAACGCGTTAGGGAAAACTAAAACCGAACAATTCGACAGCTTCCAAGCCATCGTAGAGCAAACGACGTTAGAAAGTGTTACGCAATCGCAATCCAACGTACACGAGTCCGAACGCCCCTTCGACCGCGAAGCGGTCGACACAAAACAAGTTAATATTGAATTCGAAGAAGGCGAAGGTGTGACCATAACTGAAATAACGAGCGGTGACTCCGAAAATATATACGTGGGCGATGAGAAGCCTAATTATCAGCAGGCGCAGTTCGATATCGACGACGTCAATGCGTTGCAACAAACCGAAGTTATTTCAAACGACGTCCTCGACGTCGTATTAACAGAAGAACCAATCAAAGCAACCGCGCAAGCCGATTACACAACGCTAATCTCTGTTTTGAAGACGGAAACTTTAACGTCAGAATTTGAAGGAACGGTCGCTGATGAAAGGAAACCAGCGTCCAAACTGGCAACGGTTACGATCGACGAGGGAAAAAGCGTGAACGTGGAGACGGTCGTCTCGGAAGAACGCGAAAGCGATTTGGAACCACACGAAGTGCCCGAATCTAAAAAGGGATCCACCCACATCACCGACATAAACCCGGTGGCGAGCAACTTCGAAGTGATCCCGAACATCGCGACGAGTTCGTTTGAAGAGACGGTGCGAGATAAAGCGACGGCAAGCGAGGAAACGCTACCGTTTGAGAGCATACAACAAACGCACGTCGTCGTCGCCGAAGGCGAAGACGTCGTCCCTGACCGGGAACAAGTCACCACTTCAAAAGCTTCCGTGAATTTCGACGAAAATCTAAGCGTCGTGACATCAGATGTAACGGCCGCTGAGGTCGAAGAATCTTACAGGGAAGTTCAACCTGAGACGAAAAAAGCCACCGTTGGGATCGACGTCGTTCAGAAAGTCGTCCAACAGGAAAAGACTGAAACATCCGACAGCGCGGACGTATTTAAAGTGACAACGCCGATGTCGGAAACCGGGACCCAAAAACGCGATTTGCAAGACACAGTAACCGTCACCGAAAGCGTCGCCCAGGAAAGCGAAACTGAATTTAAGGAGACGTTCAGACCGGAATCATACGGTGCCGATGTTACAATCGAACAAGGGAAGGTGGCGCAAAACGTCACGGAAGTGACGGCGCAAGACAAAGAGGGCACCATTGACGTGGACCAACCACTAGACAAACGAGCTACGCCCAACATCGACGGGTTCGAAGTAGCGGAAAAACTAGAAATGTTAACGCAAGATTTCCTGGGCGATCAAATCGTCCAAATCAAAGCCCCAGAGACCACCGCTAACGTTCAACTGTCGTCGTTCGAAAGCATCGTTCAAATCCAACCGATGGTGCAAGAATCCGAAGACGACTTCACCACCGAGCTCAAAACCGTTCCGAAACGTGCGGACGTGCAATTGGAGGAAGTGAAAAGTGTGACGATTTCTGAAACGACGTCGTCAGACAAGGAAACCACCTTCGTGTCGCCCTCGTTGCCTGAAATGAGCAAAGCATCGCCGGACATAACCGGCACGAAAATAGCCGAAGTTTCCGAAACGACGACGAACATCGGCTTGGGTGATTTATCAACCACCAAACCAACCGAAGCCACGGCCACGCAAATTCGCGACGAATTGCAAGGAATAATACGCACGGAGGTATCGACGACCGACGTCGAAGGCTCATTCGACGAAAAATTCGAACCGGTCTCCAAAAAGGCGGACACAGCCGTCGAAGAAATGCGCAGCGTTGAAATAACGGAAACGTTAACGTCGACGCTCGAAGAAAACTTAGAAACGCCCAAACCTCTTACCCAAAAAGCTGACGCTGATTATAAACTGATCGAAGCGTTCCAGCAGTCTCAAGTTGTGACGCACGAAGGTTTCGACGAAATCGTCTCCGACGTCAAGCAACCCGGAACCATCAACATAACTCAATCGACGTTCGAAAGCGTCGTACAAACACAAAACGTAATTCACGAACACGAAGGCGAATTCACCGATCGACTGCCGCTCGACGAAAAAACCGCCCTTGTGGAATTAGAAGAAAGCAAGTCGGTTAACGTCACCTTTGCGGTAACGCAAGAGAGTGAACGCGAAATAACCGACGACTTCGAAATCGACGCGAAATTCGCAACACCGGAAATTTTACCGCGCGAAACCGTCCAACAACGCGAAGTGCAAGTCGAAACGTCTTTAGGAACGTTCGAAAGGGAATCGCCACAAACACAAACAGTCGACGTGCAACAAACGCACCTCGAAAGCCTGCAAACATCCGAGCTCATCGTGCAAGAATCGGAAGAGACTTTTGTGGATAAAAAAACCGACACGAAAAAAGTGCAAGTGACGTTTTTACCGGAAAAACACATCAACGTCGTTGAAACGATCACCGAAAGCAAAGAAGATACGTTTGAAGACAAACCCATGCCATTTACCACGAAAGCGGAGAAAGTAATATCCACACAAGAAGGCATATTCACCACAATGACGATAACCGACGATGACGTCACGAAACTATCTGAAGAAAAACCGCTCAGCGCGCAAGGTGAAACCACCCAGACGACCTTAGAAACGATCACCGTGACGCAACTAACCGCCTCTGAAAAGGAAGAATTGCTGCAAGCCGACAGCCAGCCGAATTTGCAAGTCGTAACCGTAGATTTAGAAGAGGGTAGGAAATCGGTGAGCATCTCCGAAATCCTCACCGAACAAAAAGAGGACGTACTGAAACCCGATAGCGTAGACGCCAAAAAGGCCGAAGTCACGTTCTTATCAGTGAAACACATAAACGTCGTTGAAACAATCACGGAAAGCAAAGAAGACGAATTCACAGATAAACCAACACCGGCAACCACCAAAGCTGAAAAGATTATTTCCACCCAAGAAGGTATATTCACCACCATGACGGTAACTGGCGACGATATCACTAAACTAGATGAAGACAAACCTCTAACCGCGCAAGGAGAATCGACACAAACGCCTCTTGAATCCCTCACTATCACCGAACTCACAACTTCCGAAAAAGAAGACGTGCTCCAACCTGGCGCGCAACCAAATTTGCAAGTCGTAAGCGTGGACATGGAAGAAGCCCGAAAATTGGTGAGCGTTTCAGAAACGCTGTCCGAGCAAAAAGAAGACCTACTTAAACCCGACGAAACCGACGCGAAGAAAGCCGAAGTGACGTTCTTGCCAGAAAAACACATAAACGTCGTTGAAACGATTACCGAAAGCAAAGAAGGCGAGTTTGAAGACAAACCAACTCCGCAAACGACGAAAGCGGAAAAAATAATTTCCCCACAAGAAGGTATATTCACCACCATGACAATAACCGAAGATGATCTCTCTAAACTAACCGAAGACAAGCCTCTCACAGCGCAAGGTGAAACCACACAAAGTACCCTAGAAACAATAACCGTTACGGAGCTAACCACCTCTGAGAAAGAAGACGTACTCCAACCCGGTGCGCAGCCTAACTTACAAGTCGTAACCGTAGATCTGGAAGAAGCCAGAAAATCAGTGTCGGTATCAGAAACTCTTACGCAGCAAAAGGAAGACGTTTTTAAACCTGATCAGGCGGATGCGAAGAAAGCGGAAGTAACGTTCTTGCCAGAAAAACACATACACGTCGTTGAAACGATCACAGAAAGTAAAGAAGGCGAATTTACAGATAAACCTAGACCTGAAACGACCAAGGCTGAAAAAATCATTTCCACACAAGAAAGTATATTCACCACGATGACAATTACCGGTGATGATCTTGATAAATTATCGCAAGAAAAACCTCTTACCGCGCAAGGAGAAACCACGCAAATGACTTTAGAAACAATAACAGTAACGGAACACACCACCTCTGAAAAAGAAGAAGTCCTCCAACCTGGGGCGCAACCTAACTTGCAAAACGTAACTCTAGATCTGGAAGAAGCCGCGAAAGTGGTGAGCATCTCGGAAATTTTGACGCAACAAAAAGAAGACGTATTGAAACCAGATCAAGCCGATTCGACGAAAGCTAACGTAATGTTCTTACCAGAAAAACACATCAACATCGTTGAAACGATCTCAGAGAGCAAAGAGGTCGATTTTAAAGACAAACCAACGCCTTCGACGACAAAAGCGGAAACAATTATTTCCACGCAAGAAAGTATTTTCACAACCATGACGATAACTGGTGACGACATCTGCAGGCTATCCGAAGAAACACCCATTTCTGCACAAGGTGAACAAACACAAACGCCTCTAGAAACGATCACCATAACGGAACTTACTACTTCTGAAAAGGAAGAATTGCTCCAACCTGGTGCGCATCCTCATTTACAAACCGTAACCGTAGACCTAGAAGAAGGTAGGAAATCGGTGAGCGTATCAGAAATTTTGACTCAGCAAAAAGAAGAAACATTTAAACCTGATCACGCCGATACCAAAAAAGCCGATGTCAGTTTCTTACCAGAAAAACACATCAATGTGGTTGAAACGATCACAGAAAGCAAAGAGGGTATATTTGCGGAAAAACCCATAACGGAAACTACAACAGCTCAACAAATTATTCCCACTCAAGAAGGTATATTCACCACCATGACAGTAACCAGAGATGATGTTACTAAACTATCTGAAGATAAACCTCTCACGGCGCAAGGCGAGCAAACACAAACGCCGCTAGAAACGATCACTGTAACAGAACTCACCACATCCGAAAAGGAAGATATACTCCAACCTGGTTCGCAACCCAACTTGCAGATCGTAACCGTAGATCTAGAAGAAGCTAGAAAAACGGTAAGCGTCACGGAAATTCTGACCCAACAAAAAGAAGATGAATTGAAACCAGACGAAACGGATTCGAAAAAGGCAGAAGTAACGTTCTTGCCTGAAAAACACATAAATATCGCCGAAACGATTACAGATATTAAAGAAGCTGAATTTGCGGATAAACCAACGCCTGAAACGACGAAAGCGCAAACCATTATATCCACCCAAGAGAGTATCTTCACGAGTATGACTATAACTGGAGATGATATCGTCAGACTATCTGAAGACAAGCCTCTTTCGGCGCAAGGTGAACGGACACAAACGCCTCTCGAAACCATCACAATCACAGAACTTACCAGTTCTGAAAAGGAAGAGTTGCTCCAACCTGGTGCGCAACCTAACCTACAAGTCGTAACGGTAGATCTAGAAGAAGGTAGAACATCGGTGAACGTATCAGAAATTTTGCCTCAGCAAAAAGAAGACATATTTAGACCTGATCAAGTAGATACAAAGAAAGCTGAAGTGACGTTCTTACCAGAAAAACATATTAACATCGTTGAAACGATTACCGAAAACAAAGAAAGTGAATTTATGGACAAACCATCACCAGAAACTAACAAGGCCGAAAAAATTATCTCCACACAAGAAAGTATACTCACCAGTATAACAATAACTGGAGATGGTGTTACTAAACTATCTGAAGATAAGCCTCTTACTGCGCAAGGTGAACCAACACAAACGCCTCTCGAAACGATCACTGTAACAGAACTTACTACTTCTGAAAAAGAAGAATTACTCCAAGCTGACGCCAAACCTAATTTACAAAACGTAATCGTAGACCTGGAGGACGCTAGGACATCGGTGAGTGTAACAGAAATTATCACGCAACAAAAAGAAGACGTGCTTAAGCCAGACGAGGCGGATACGAAAAAAGCTGATGTGACGTTCATGCCAGTGAAACACATCAACATCGTTGAAACGATTACAGAAAGCAAAGAAGGTGAATTTACAGAAAAACTAACGCCTGCAACAATTAAAGCAGAAAAAATTATCTCCACACAAGAAAGTATACTGACCACTGTGACAGTAACAGGGGACGATGTCGAAAAACTTTCAGAAGAAAAACCACTAACCGCTCAAGGTGAACCCACACAAACACCTCTAGAAATATTAACTATAACAGAACTTACCACTACAGAAAAAGAAGAATTGCTCCGCCCTGACACCCAACCTAGTTCACAGATCGTAACGATTGATCTAGAAGAGGGTAGAAAATCGATAAACATATTAGAAATTCTCACGCAGCTAAAAGAAGATGTATTCACATCAGACAAGGCAGACACTAAAAGAGCTGAGGTAATATTTTTACCAGAGAAACACATTAACGTTGTCGAAACCGTCTCAGAGAGCAAAGAAGATAACTTTGAAGATGCGCCAGCGCCAGAAACCACTAAAGCAGAAAAAATCATTTCGACTCAAGAAAGTATTGTGACCATTGTTACTGTGACAGGAGACGACGTTGGAAAATTCTCTGAACAAAAGCCTCTAACTGCTCAAGGTGAATCGACACAAATACCCCTGGAAACACTAACTATTACAGAACTCACCACTTCCGAAAAGGAAGATTTTCTCCAACCTGACAAGCAACCCAGTAGCCAAATCGTGAACGTAAACTTAGAAAAGGGACGAAAGTCTGTAAACGTGTCAGAAATTCTGACGGTACAAAAGGAAGATGTTTTTAAACCTGACGTCACACTAACGGATAAAGCCAATTTGCAGATAATAGAGCAAACCACCGCCGAACGCTCCGAAGTGCAATCATTGATATCTGTGGACGAATTGAAACCTGACGAGAAACCGTCAAATAGGAAAGCCGTGAAAAAGCAAAGTACGTTCGAGAGTATCTTACAGACGGAGGTTTCCATTCAAGAAGCCGAATCAGAGTACACAACAACTGTCGAGCAAACTCACAAGGCAACAATTGACGTGAGTTACCAAGAAGGGATAAAAGTGACCGAAATAAATCCCGATGAACAGGAAGGTGAAGAAATATTTAAAGCTGTGGCTAAGGACAAAACCGCCAAACCGGAAATAATTCCTAAACAAATAGCGCTAAACGAAGAGAACGTAACACTGTTCACGCCCGATGAATTCGTTCAAGACAGACCGAAAAAGTCCGAAGCCAAATCGTGCGAAGTAATACAGCACGAAGTCTTAACAACGGAACATAAGTCGACGGGTGATCTACAATCTGTACCACCTCTGGATACACCATTTGTAAAGGCAGTAAGAGTAACAGTCGAGGACAATACAGCCAGCGTAATCATAAACGAAGTACAACCACACGAAAGCAAAGGTAAGTATTTAAATGTTACACATTTGGTCCCTTTAATGTGCAGGATGTTTAGTGTTAGGTGATAGGGCTTTCGGTTAAATGTAAATCGCGGAAAAATCGGTATCGCGTTCGCGTTCATACAGACACAAAACGCATGCGGTCACACACACACCCGCCCACACAAACACAAAATTATCGATCGTTCTCGACAAACCATACACAAACAATTTACACAAAACAAAATCAACACTGAACAATAGACACATTACTAACATAATCACATTGCAGGTGATCT
The DNA here is from genome assembly GCA_959613385.1 of Geotrupes spiniger. Classification (NCBI taxonomy): domain Eukaryota; kingdom Metazoa; phylum Arthropoda; class Insecta; order Coleoptera; family Geotrupidae; genus Geotrupes; species Geotrupes spiniger. The sequence continues at coordinate 39,639,221 of OY390736.1, read as the reverse complement.
GGATGAACTTGCAATACACACAACACGTGCCAACATAACACAAACCACAACAGAGAAAAACCTCACAGTACTCGAACAAAATATACCAGATGTTAGGGACGATAAAGACAATTTATCACATGATCAGGAAGAAACACACGAAATCATAACTAAATTTAAATCGATACCGGGTAGTTCAGAAACTACCAGAGTGGTGACGAAAAGAACAATCATCAAAAATAAAAAGAAACGTGACAAAGAAGAAGGGGATATAATCATCGACGAACTTATTGAGGAAAGTGAATCCGATAAAGACAAATCATTGGAACAAAGTGTGACAATAAGTGAAATCGAAGACGAAACATCGGCAACATATATAGAGGAATTGCCCGAAGAAATCAACGTGATCGATATTGTGACAGAGGATGGGACAAAGAAATCGGTGTCCAAAAAGCGAACAATAAATAAACGAAAAGGATCTAAACAAGAAACAACAGAAATTATAACTGTTGAAGAAGAAGGCAAGAAACCTGAAACGACTGTGATAGTCAAAGAGATAGAAGTGCCCGAAGAAGAGACTCAGGAAATTCCTTTCAAGAAACCAACGAAACCTGCTCTCATAGAGGAATTACCTGAGGAGGTACACGTGACTGAAATAACCACAAAAGAAGGTAAACCACAGAAGCAAATAACAAAGAAACGAGTTATTAAGAAACGAAAGGGTGACAAACAGGAAACAACAGAAATAGTGACGGTTGAAGAAGAAGGTAAAAAGCCTGAAACAACTGTGACAGTCAAAGAGATAGAAATGCCCGAAGAAGAAGTCGAGCAGATCCCTTACAAGAAACCAACGAAGCCCGCACTCATTGAAGAATTACCTGAGGAAGTGCACGTGACTGAAATAACAACAGAGGAAGGCAAACCTCAAAAACAAATAACAAAGAAACGAGTCATTAAGAAGCGAAAGGGAGGAAAACAGGAAACAACCGAAATCGTGACAGTTGAAGAAGAAGGTAAAAAGCCTGAAACAACTGTGACAGTTAAAGAGATAGACATGCCCGAAGAACAGATCGAGGAAATCCCTTACGAGAAACCAGCCAAACCCGAACTGATTCACGAATTACCTGAGGAAGTACACGTGACTGAAATAACAACAGAGGAAGGCAAACCTCAAAAACAAATAACAAAGAAACGAGTCATTAAGAAGCGAAAGGGAGGAAAACAGGAAACAACCGAAATAGTGACAGTTGAAGAAGAAGGTAAAAAACCTGAAACAACTGTGACAGTCAAAGAAACAGAAATGCCCGAAGAAGAGGTCGAGGAAATTCCTTACAAGAAACTAGCGAAACCCGCACTCATTGAAGAATTACCCGAGGAAGTGCATGTGACTGAAATAACAACAAAGGAAGGTAAACCAAAACAACAAATAACAAAGAAACGAGTCATTAAGAAGCGAAAGGGTGGCAAACAGGAAACAACCGAAATAGTGACAGTTGAAGAAGAGGGCAAAAAGCCTGAAACAACTGTGACAGTCAAAGAGACAGAAATGCCCGAAGAAGAGGTTGAGAAGATGCCTTACAAGAAGCCAACTAAACCCGCACTCATTGAAGAATTACCTGAGGAAGTACTCGTGACTGAAATAACAACAAAGGAAGGTAAACCACATAAACAAATAACGAAGAAACGAGTCATTAAGAAGCGTAAGGGTGGTAAACAAGAAACCACCGAAATAGTGACGGTTGAAGAAGAAGGTAAAAAACCTGAAACAACTGTGACAGTCAAAGAAACAGAAATGCCCGAAGAAGAGGTCGATGAAATTCCTTACAAGAAACCAGCGAAACCCGCACTCATTGAAGAATTACCCGAGGAAGTGCATGTGACTGAAATAACAACAAAGGAAGGTAAACCACAACAACAAATAACAAAGAAACGAGTCATTAAGAAGCGAAAGGGTGGTAAACAGGAAACAACCGAAATAGTGACAGTTGAAGAAGAAGGTAAAAAGCCTGAAACAACTGTAACAGTCAAAGAGACAGAAATGACCGAAGAAGAGGTTGAGGAGATGCCTTACAAGAAGCCAACGAAACCTGCACTCATTGAAGAATTGCCTGAGGAAGTACTCGTGACCGAAATAACAACAAAGGAAGGTAAACCTCATAAACAAATAACGAAGAAACGAGTCATTAAGAAGCGTAAGGGTGGTAAACAAGAAACCACCGAAATAGTGACGGTTGAAGAAGAAGGTAAAAAACCTGAAACAACTGTGACAGTTAAAGAAACAGAAATGCCCGAAGAAGAGGTCGAGGAAATTCCTTACAAGAAACCAGCGAAACCCGCACTCATTGAAGAATTACCCGAGGAAGTGCATGTGACTGAAATAACAACAAAGGAAGGCAAACCTCAAAAACAAATAACAAAGAAACGAGTCATCAAGAAGCGAAAGGGTGGCAAACAGGAAACAACCGAAATAGTGACAGTTGAAGAAGAAGGTAAAAAGCCTGAAACAACTGTAACAGTCAAAGAGATAGAAATGCCCGAAGAAGAGATCGAAGAAATTCCTTACAAAAAACCAGCCAAACCCGAACTGATTGAAGAATTACCTGAGGAAGTACATGTGACTGAAATAACAACAAAGGAAGGCAAACCTCAAAAACAAATAACAAAGAAACGAGTCATTAAGAAGCGAAAGGGAGGTAAACAGGAAACAACAGAAATAGTGACAGTTGAAGAAGAAGGTAAAAAGCCTGAAACAACTGTAACAGTCAAAGAGATAGAAATGCCCGAAGAAGAGATCGAAGAAATTCCTTACGAAAAACCAACGAAACCCGAACGCATTGAAGAATTGCCTGAGGAAGTACATGTGACTGAAATAACAACAAATGAAGGCAAACCGCAGAAACAAATAACAAAGAAACGAGTCATCAAGAAGCGAAAGGGTGGCAAACAGGAAACAACCGAAATAGTGACAGTTGAAGAAGAAGGTAAAAAGCCTGAAACAACTGTAACAGTCAAAGAGATAGAAATGCCCGAAGAAGAGATCGAAGAAATTCCTTACAAAAAGCCAGCCAAACCAGAACTCATTGAAGAATTACCTGAGGAAGTACATGTGACTGAAATAACAACAAAGGAAGGCAAACCTCAAAAACAAATAACAAAGAAACGAGTCATTAAAAAGCGAAAGGGTGGCAAACAGGAAACAACCGAAATAGTGACAGTTGAAGAAGAAGGTAAAAAGCCTGAAACAACTGTGACAGTCAAAGAGATAGAAATGCCCGAAGAAGACATCGAAGAAATTCCTTACAAAAAACCAGCCAAACCCGAACTCATTGAAGAATTACCTGAGGAAGTACATGTGACTGAAATAACAACAAAGGAAGGTAAACCTCAAAAACAAATAACAAAGAAACGAGTCATCAAAAAGCGAAAGGGTGGCAAACAGGAAACAACCGAAATAGTGACAGTTGAAGAAGAAGGTAAAAAGCCTGAAACAACTGTAACAGTCAAAGAGATAGAAATGCCCGAAGAAGAGATCGAAGAAATTCCTTACGAAAAACCAACGAAACCCGAACGCATTGAAGAATTGCCTGAGGAAGTACATGTGACTGAAATAACAACAAAGGAAGGCAAACCACAGAAACAAATAACAAAGAAACGAGTCATCAAAAAGCGAAAAGGTGGCAAACAGGAAACAACCGAAATAGTGACAGTTGAAGAAGAAGGTAAAAAGCCTGAAACAACTGTAACAGTCAAAGAGATAGAAATGCCCGAAGAAGAGATCGAAGAAATTCCTCACAAAAAACCAGCCAAACCCGAACTCATTGAAGAATTACCTGAGGAAGTCCTCGTGACTGAAATAACAACAAAGGAAGGTAAACCTCAAAAACAAATAACAAAGAAACGAGTCATCAAAAAGCGAAAGGGTGGCAAACAGGAAACAACCGAAATAGTGACAGTTGAAGAAGAAGGTAAAAAGCCTGAAACAACTGTAACAGTCAAAGAGATAGAAATGCCCGAAGAAGAGATCGAAGAAATTCCTTACAAAAAACCAGCCAAACCCGAACTCATTGAAGAATTACCTGAGGAAGTCCTCGTGACTGAAATAACAACAAAGGAAGGTAAACCTCAAAAACAAATAACAAAGAAACGAGTTATTAAGAAGCGAAAGGGTGGCAAACAGGAAACAACCGAAATAGTGACAGTTGAAGAAGAAGGTAAAAAGCCTGAAACAACTGTAACAGTCAAAGAGATAGAAATGCCCGAAGAAGAGATCGAAGAAATTCCTTACAAAAAACCAGCCAAACCCGAACTCATTGAAGAATTACCTGAGGAAGTACATGTGACTGAAATAACAACAAAGGAAGGCAAACCTCAAAAACAAATAACAAAGAAACGAGTCATCAAAAAGCGAAAGGGTGGCAAACAGGAAACAACCGAAATAGTGACAGTTGAAGAAGAAGGTAAAAAGCCTGAAACAACTGTAACAGTCAAAGAGATAGAAATGCCCGAAGAAGAGATCGAAGAAATTCCTTACAAAAAACCAGCCAAACCCGAACTCATTGAAGAATTACCTGAGGAAGTCCTCGTGACTGAAATAACAACAAAGGAAGGTAAACCTCAAAAACAAATAACAAAGAAACGAGTTATTAAGAAGCGAAAGGGAGGTAAACAGGAAACAACAGAAATAGTGACAGTTGAAGAAGAAGGCAAAAAGCTCGAAACAACTGTCACAGTCAAAGAGATAGAAATGCCCGAAGAAGAGGTCGAGGAGATTCCTTACAAAAAACCAACGAAACCCCAACTCATTGAAGAATTGCCTGAGGAAGTACATGTGACTGAAATAACAACAAAGGAAGGCAAACCTCAAAAACAAATAACAAAGAAACGAGTCATCAAGAAGCGAAAGGGTGGCAAACAGGAAACAACCGAAATAGTGACAGTTGAAGAAGAAGGTAAAAAGCCTGAAACAACTGTGACAGTCAAAGAGATAGAAATGCCCGAAGAAGAGATCGAAGAAATTCCTTACAAAAAGCCAGCCAAACCCGAACTCATTGAAGAATTACCTGAGGAAGTACATGTGACTGAAATAACAACAAAGGAAGGCAAACCTCAAAAACAAATAACAAAGAAACGAGTCATTAAGAAGCGAAAGGGTGGCAAACAGGAAACAACCGAAATAGTGACAGTTGAAGAAGAAGGTAAAAAGCCTGAAACAACTGTGACAGTCAAAGAGATAGAAATGCCCGAAGAAGAGATCGAAGAAATTCCTTACAAAAAGCCAGCCAAACCCGAACTCATTGAAGAATTACCTGAGGAAGTACATGTGACTGAAATAACAACAAAGGAAGGCAAACCTCAAAAACAAATAACAAAGAAACGAGTCATTAAGAAGCGAAAGGGTGGCAAACAGGAAACAACCGAAATAGTGACAGTTGAAGAAGAAGGTAAAAAGCCTGAAACAACTGTAACAGTCAAAGAGATAGAAATGCCCGAAGAAGAGATCGAAGAAATTCCTTACAAAAAACCAGCCAAACCCGAACTCATTGAAGAATTACCTGAGGAAGTACATGTGACTGAAATAACAACAAAGGAAGGTAAACCTCAAAAACAAATAACAAAGAAACGAGTTATTAAGAAGCGAAAGGGTGGCAAACAGGAAACAACCGAAATAGTGACAGTTGAAGAAGAAGGTAAAAAGCCTGAAACAACTGTAACAGTCAAAGAGATAGAAATGCCCGAAGAAGAGATCGAAGAAATTCCTTACAAAAAACCAACGAAACACGAACGCATTGAAGAATTGCCTGAGGAAGTACATGTGACTGAAATAACAACAAAGGAAGGCAAACCACAGAAACAAATAACAAAGAAACGAGTCATCAAAAAGCGAAAAGGTGGCAAACAGGAAACAACCGAAATAGTGACAGTTGAAGAAGAAGGTAAAAAGCCTGAAACAACTGTAACAGTCAAAGAGATAGAAATGCCCGAAGAAGAGATCGAAGAAATTCCTCACAAAAAACCAGCCAAACCCGAACTCATTGAAGAATTACCTGAGGAAGTCCTCGTGACTGAAATAACAACAAAGGAAGGTAAACCTCAAAAACAAATAACAAAGAAACGAGTTATTAAGAAGCGAAAGGGTGGCAAACAGGAAACAACCGAAATAGTGACAGTTGAAGAAGAAGGTAAAAAGCCTGAAACAACTGTAACAGTCAAAGAGATAGAAATGCCCGAAGAAGAGATCGAAGAAATTCCTTACAAAAAACCAACGAAACACGAACGCATTGAAGAATTGCCTGAGGAAGTACATGTGACTGAAATAACAACAAAGGAAGGCAAACCACAGAAACAAATAACAAAGAAACGAGTCATCAAAAAGCGAAAAGGTGGCAAACAGGAAACAACCGAAATAGTGACAGTTGAAGAAGAAGGTAAAAAGCCTGAAACAACTGTAACAGTCAAAGAGATAGAAATGCCCGAAGAAGAGATCGAAGAAATTCCTCACAAAAAACCAGCCAAACCCGAACTCATTGAAGAATTACCTGAGGAAGTCCTCGTGACTGAAATAACAACAAAGGAAGGTAAACCTCAAAAACAAATAACAAAGAAACGAGTTATTAAGAAGCGAAAGGGTGGCAAACAGGAAACAACCGAAATAGTGACAGTTGAAGAAGAAGGTAAAAAGCCTGAAACAACTGTAACAGTCAAAGAGATAGAAATGCCCGAAGAAGAGATCGAAGAAATTCCTTACAAAAAACCAGCCAAACCCGAACTCATTGAAGAATTACCTGAGGAAGTCCTCGTGACTGAAATAACAACAAAGGAAGGTAAACCTCAAAAACAAATAACAAAGAAACGAGTTATTAAGAAGCGAAAGGGTGGCAAACAGGAAACAACCGAAATAGTGACAGTTGAAGAAGAAGGTAAAAAGCCTGAAACAACTGTAACAGTCAAAGAGATAGAAATGCCCGAAGAAGAGATCGAAGAAATTCCTTACAAAAAACCAGCCAAACCCGAACTCATTGAAGAATTACCTGAGGAAGTCCTCGTGACTGAAATAACAACAAAGGAAGGTAAACCTCAAAAACAAATAACAAAGAAACGAGTTATTAAGAAGCGAAAGGGTGGCAAACAGGAAACAACCGAAATAGTGACAGTTGAAGAAGAAGGTAAAAGGCCTGAAACAACTGTAACAGTCAAAGAGATAGAAATGCCCGAAGAAGAGATCGAAGAAATTCCTTACAAAAAACCAGCCAAACCCGAACTCATTGAAGAATTACCTGAGGAAGTCCTCGTGACTGAAATAACAACAAAGGAAGGTAAACCTCAAAAACAAATAACAAAGAAACGAGTTATTAAGAAGCGAAAGGGTGGCAAACAGGAAACAACCGAAATAGTGACAGTTGAAGAAGAAGGTAAAAAGCCTGAAACAACTGTAACAGTCAAAGAGATAGAAATGCCCGAAGAAGAGATCGAAGAAATTCCTTACAAAAAACCAGCCAAACCCGAACTCATTGAAGAATTACCTGAGGAAGTCCTCGTGACTGAAATAACAACAAAGGAAGGTAAACCTCAAAAACAAATAACAAAGAAACGAGTTATTAAGAAGCGAAAGGGTGGCAAACAGGAAACAACCGAAATAGTGACAGTTGAAGAAGAAGGTAAAAAGCCTGAAACAACTGTAACAGTCAAAGAGATAGAAATGCCCGAAGAAGAGATCGAAGAAATTCCGTACAAAAAACCAACGAAACCCGAACTCATTGAAGAATTGCCTGAGGAAGTACATGTGACTGAAATAACAACAAAGGAAGGCAAACCTCAAAAACAAATAACAAAGAAACGAGTCATCAAGAAGCGAAAGGGTGGCAAACAGGAAACAACCGAAATAGTGACAGTTGAAGAAGAAGGTAAAAAGCCTAAAACAACTGTGACAGTCAAAGAGATAGAAATGCCCGAGGAAGAGATCGAAGAAATTCCTTACAAAAAACCAGCCAAACCCGAACTGATTGAAGAATTACCTGAGGAAGTCCTCATGACTGAAATAACAACAAAGGAAGGTAAACCTCAAAAACAAATAACAAAGAAACGAGTTATTAAGAAGCGAAAGGGAGGTAAACAGGAAACAACAGAAATAGTGACAGTTGAAGAAGAAGGCAAAAAGCCCGAAACAACTGTCACAGTCAAAGAGATAGAAATGCCCGAAGAAGAGGTCGAGGAGATTCCTTACAAGAAACCAACGAAACCCGAACTCATTGAAGAATTGCCTGAAGAAGTACACGTGACTGACATAACAACAAAAGAAGGCAAACCACAGAAACAAATAACAAAGAAACGAGTCATCAAGAAGAGAAAGGGTGGTAAGCAGGAAACAACAGAAATAGTGACAGTTGAAGAAGAAGGCAAGAAGCCTGAAACAACTGTGACAGTCAAAGAGATAGAAATGCCCGAAGAAGAGGTCGAGGAGATTCCTTACACGAAACCAACGAAACCCGAACTCATTGAAGAATTGCCTGAGGAAGTACAAGTGACTGAAATAACTACAAAAGAAGGTAAACCCAAGAAACAAGTTACTAAGAAACGCGTAATCAAGAAGCGCAAGGGTGACAAACAAGAAACAACCGAAATAGTGACAGTTGAGGAAGAAGGTAAGAAACCTACAACCACTGTCACGGTTGAGGAACTCGAAATACCAGAAGAAGAAATACGGGAAATTCCAGACAAAAAATCTAAGAAGCCTTCGCTAATTGAAGAATTACCTGAAGAAGTGCATGTTACTGAAATCATTACTGAAGAAGGTAAACCCAAGAAACAAGTTACTAAGAAACGCGTAATTAAGAAGCGCAAGGGCGACAAACAAGAAACCACCGAAATAGTCACTGTTGAGGAAGAAGGTAAGAAACCTACAACCACTGTCACTGTTGAAGAACTCGATCTACCAGAAGAAAAAATTCGGGAAATTCCTGAGAAAAAACCGAAGAAGCCTTCACTAATTGAAGAATTACCTGAAGAAGTACAGGTTACTGAAATCATCACTGAAGAAGGTAAACCCAAGAAACAAGTTACTAAGAAACGCGTAATCAAGAAGCGCAAGGGTGACAAACAAGAAACCACCGAAATAGTCACTGTTGAGGAAGAGGGTAAGAAACCTACAACCACTGTCACTGTTGAAGAACTGGATATACCAGAAGAAGAAATTCAGGAAATTCCTGATAAAAAAACTACGAAGCCTTCGCTAATTGAAGAATTACCGGAAGAAGTGCAGGTTACTGAAATCATCACAGAAGAAGGTAAACCCAAGAAACAAGTTACTAAGAAACGCGTTATCAAGAAGCGCAAGGGTGACAAACAAGAAACCACCGAAATAGTCACTGTTGAGGAAGAAGGTAAGAAACCTACAACCACTGTCACTGTTGAAGAACTCGATCTACCAGAAGAAGAAATTCTGGAAATTCCTGATAAAAAACCGAAGAAGCCTTCACTAATTGAAGAATTACCTGAAGAAGTGCAGGTTACTGAAATCATCACAGAAGAAGGTAAACCCAAGAAACAAGTTACTAAGAAACGCGTAATCAAGAAGCGCAAGGGTGACAAACAAGAAACCACCGAAATAGTCACTGTTGAGGAAGAGGGTAAGAAACCTACAACCACTGTCACTGTTGAAGAACTCGATATACCAGAAGAAGAAATTCAGGAAATTCCTGATAAAACACCTAAGAAGCCTTCGCTAATTGAAGAATTACCTGAAGAAGTGCAGGTTACTGAAATCATCACAGAAGAAGGTAAACCCAAGAAGCAAGTTACTAAGAAACGCGTAATCAAGAAGCGCAAGGGTGACAAACAAGAAACCACCGAAATAGTCACTGTTGAGGAAGAGGGTAAGAAACCTACAACCACTGTCACTGTTGAAGAACTCGATATACCAGAAGAAGAAATTCAGGAAATTCCTGATAAAAAACCTAAGAAGCCTTCGCTAATTGAAGAATTACCTGAAGAAGTGCAGGTTACTGAAATCATCACTGAAGAAGGTAAACCCAAGAAACAAGTTACTAAGAAACGCGTAATCAAGAAGCGCAAGGGTGACAAACAAGAAACCACCGAAATAGTCACTGTTGAGGAAGAGGGTAAGAAACCTACAACCACTGTCACTGTTGAAGAACTCGATATACCAGAAGAAGAAATTCAGGAAATTCCTGATAAAACACCTAAGAAGCCTTCGCTAATTGAAGAATTACCTGAAGAAGTGCAGGTTACTGAAATCATCACAGAAGAAGGTAAACCCAAGAAGCAAGTTACTAAGAAACGCGTAATCAAGAAGCGCAAGGGTGACAAACAAGAAACCACCGAAATAGTCACTGTTGAGGAAGAGGGTAAGAAACCTTCAACCACTGTCACTGTTGAAGAACTCGATATACCAGAAGAAGAAATTCAGGAAATTCCTGATAAAAAACCTAAGAAGCCTTCGCTAATTGAAGAATTACCTGAAGAAGTGCAGGTTACTGAAATCATCACTGAAGAAGGTAAACCCAAGAAACAAGTTACTAAGAAACGCGTAATCAAGAAGCGCAAGGGTGACAAACAAGAAACCACCGAAATAGTCACTGTTGAGGAAGAGGGTAAGAAACCTACAACCACTGTCACTGTTGAAGAACTCGATATACCAGAAGAAGAAATTCAGGAAATTCCTGATAAAACACCTAAGAAGCCTTCGCTAATTGAAGAATTACCTGAAGAAGTGCAGGTTACTGAAATCATCACAGAAGAAGGTAAACCCAAGAAGCAAGTTACTAAGAAACGCGTAATCAAGAAGCGCAAGGGTGACAAACAAGAAACCACCGAAATAGTCACTGTTGAGGAAGAGGGTAAGAAACCTACAACCACTGTCACTGTTGAAGAACTCGATATACCAGAAGAAGAAATTCAGGAAATTCCTGATAAAAAACCTAAGAAGCCTTCGCTAATTGAAGAATTACCTGAAGAAGTGCAGGTTACTGAAATCATCACTGAAGAAGGTAAACCCAAGAAACAAGTTACTAAGAAACGCGTAATCAAGAAGCGCAAGGGTGACAAACAAGAAACCACCGAAATAGTCACTGTTGAGGAAGAGGGTAAGAAACCTACAACCACTGTCACTGTTGAAGAACTCGATATACCAGAAGAAGAAATTCAGGAAATTCCTGATAAAACACCTAAGAAGCCTTCGCTAATTGAAGAATTACCTGAAGAAGTGCAGGTTACTGAAATCATCACAGAAGAAGGTAAACCCAAGAAGCAAGTTACTAAGAAACGCGTAATCAAGAAGCGCAAGGGTGACAAACAAGAAACCACCGAAATAGTCACTGTTGAGGAAGAGGGTAAGAAACCTTCAACCACTGTCACTGTTGAAGAACTCGATATACCAGAAGAAGAAATTCAGGAAATTCCTGATAAAAAACCTAAGAAGCCTTCGCTAATTGAAGAATTACCTGAAGAAGTGCAGGTTACTGAAATCATCACTGAAGAAGGTAAACCCAAGAAACAAGTTACTAAGAAACGCGTAATCAAGAAGCGCAAGGGTGACAAACAAGAAACCACCGAAATAGTCACTGTTGAGGAAGAGGGTAAGAAACCTACAACCACTGTCACTGTTGAAGAACTCGATATACCAGAAGAAGAAATTCAGGAAATTCCTGATAAAACACCTAAGAAGCCTTCGCTAATTGAAGAATTACCTGAAGAAGTGCAGGTTACTGAAATCATCACAGAAGAAGGTAAACCCAAGAAGCAAGTTACTAAGAAACGCGTAATCAAGAAGCGCAAGGGTGACAAACAAGAAACCACCGAAATAGTCACTGTTGAGGAAGAGGGTAAGAAACCTACAACCACTGTCACTGTTGAAGAACTCGATATACCAGAAGAAGAAATTCAGGAAATTCCTGATAAAACACCTAAGAAGCCTTCGCTAATTGAAGAATTACCGGAAGAAGTGCAGGTTACTGAAATCATCACAGAAGAAGGTAAACCCAAGAAGCAAGTTACTAAGAAACGCGTAATCAAGAAACGTAAGGGTGACAAAGAAGAAACCACCGAGATAGTCACTGTTGAGGAAGATGGTAAGAAACCTACAACCACTGTCACTGTTGAGGAACTCGATATACCAGAAGAAGAAATTCAGGAAATTCCTGATAAAACACCTAAGAAGCCTTCGCTAATTGAAGAATTACCGGAAGAAGTGCAGGTTACTGAAATCATCACAGAAGAAGGTAAACCCAAGAAACAAGTTACTAAGAAACGCGTAATCAAGAAGCGCAAGGGTGACAAACAAGAAACCACCGAAATAGTCACTGTTGAGGAAGAGGGTAAGAAACCTTCAACCACTGTCACTGTTGAAGAACTCGATATACCAGAAGAAGAAATTCAGGAAATTCCTGATAAAAAACCAAAGAAGCCTTCGCTAATTGAAGAATTACCGGAAGAAGTGCAGGTTACTGAAATCATCACAGAAGAAGGTAAACCCAAGAAGCAAGTTACTAAGAAACGCGTAATCAAGAAGCGCAAGGGTGACAAACAAGAAACCACAGAAATAGTCACTGTTGAGGAAGAGGGTAAGAAACCTTCAACCACTGTCACTGTTGAAGAACTCGATATACCAAAAGAAGAAATTCAGGAAATTCCTGATAAAAAACCAAAGAAGCCTTCGCTAATTGAAGAATTACCTGAAGAAGTGCAGGTTACTGAAATCATCACAGAAGAAGGTAAACCCAAGAAGCAAGTCACTAAGAAACGCGTAATCAAGAAGCGCAAGGGTGACAAACAAGAAACTACCGAAATAGTGACAGTTGAGGAAGAAGGTAAGAAACCTACAACCACTGTCACTGTTGAGGAACTCGATATGCCAGAAGAAGAAATTCTGAAAATTCCCGATAAAAAACCTGAGAAGCCTTCACTTATTGAAGAATTACCTGAAGAAGTGCATGTTACTGAAGTCGTCACAGAAGAAGGTAAACCTAAGAAGCAGGTTACTAAGAAACGAGTAATCAAGAAGCGCAAGGGTGACAAACAAGAAACCACAGAAATAGTCACTGTTGAGGAAGAAGGTAAAAAACCTACAACCACTGTCACTGTTGAGGAACTCGATATGCCAGAAGAAGAAATTCGGGAAATTCCTGATAAAAAATCTAAGAAACCTTCCCTAATCGAAGAATTACCTGAAGAAGTGCAGGTTACTGAAATCATTACTGAAGAAGGTAAACCCCAGAAACAAGTTATTAAAAAACGCGTAATTAAGAAACGTAAGGGTGACAAACAAGAAACCACAGAAATAGTCACTGTTGAGGAAGAAGGTAAGAAACCTACAACCACTGTCACTGTTGAGGAACTCGATATGCCAGAAGAAGAAATTCGGGAAATTCCTGATAAAAAACCTAAGAAGCCTTCACTGTTTGAAGAAATGCCTGAAGAAGTGCATGTTACTGAAGTCATCACAGAAGAAGGTAAACCCAAGAAACAAGTTACTAAGAAACGCGTAATCAAGAAGCGCAAGGGTGACAAACAAGAAACCACAGAAATAGTCACTGTTGAGGAAGAGGGTAAGAAACCAACAACCACTGTCACTGTTGAAGAACTCGATATGCAGGAAGAAGAAATTCGGGAAATTCCTGATAAAAAACCTGAGAAGCCTTCACTTATTGAAGAATTACCTGAAGAAGTGCATGTAACTGAAGTTGTCACAGAAGAAGGTAAACGTAAGAAGCAAGTTACTAAGAGACGCGTAATCAAGAAGCGCAAGGGTGACAAACAAGAAACCACCGAAATAGTCACTGTTGAAGAAGAAGGTAAGAAACCTACAACCACTGTCACTGTTGAGGAACTCGATATACCAGAAGAAGATATTCAGGAAATTCCTGATAAAAAACCTAAGAAGCCTTCGCTAATTGAAGAATTACCTGAAGAAGTGCAGGTTACTGAAATCATCACAGAAGAAGGTAAACCCAAGAAGCAAGTTACCAAGAAACGCGTAATCAAAAAGCGCAAGGGTGGCAAACAAGAAACCACCGAAATAGTGACAGTTGAGGAAGAAGGTAAGAAACCTACAACCATTGTCACTGTTGAGGAACTCGATATACCAGAAGAAGAAATTCTGGAAATTCCTGATAAAAAACCAAAGAAGCCTTCGCTAATTGAAGAATTACCTGAAGAAGTGCAGGTTACTGAAATCATTACTGAAGAAGGTAAACCCAAGAAACAAGTTACTAAGAAACGCGTAATCAAGAAGCGCAAGGGTGACAAACAAGAAACAACCGAAATAGTCACTGTTGAGGAAGAAGGTAAGAAACCTACAACCACTGTCACTGTTGAGGAACTCGATATACCGGAAGAAGAAATTCAGGAAATTCCTGATAAAAAACCTCAGAAGCCTTCGCTAATTGAAGAATTACCTGAAGAAGTGCAGGTTACTGAAATCATTACTGACGAAGGTAAACCCAAGAAACAAGTTACTAAGAAACGCGTAATTAAAAAACGCAAGGGTGATAAGCAAGAAACCACCGAAATAGTCACTGTTGAGGAAGAGGGTAAGAAACCAACAACCACTGTCACTGTTGAGGAACTCGATATACCAGAAGAAGAAATTCTGAAAATTCCCGATAAAAAACCTGAGAAGCCTTCACTTATTGAAGAATTACCTGAAGAAGTGCATGTTACTGAAGTCGTCACAGAAGAAGGTAAACCTAAGAAGCAGGTTACTAAGAAACGAGTAATCAAGAAGCGCAAGGGTGACAAACAAGAAACCACAGAAATAGTCACTGTTGAGGAAGAAGGTAAAAAACCTACAACCACTGTCACTGTTGAGGAACTCGATATGCCAGAAGAAGAAATTCGGGAAATTCCTGATAAAAAATCTAAGAAACCTTCCCTAATCGAAGAATTACCTGAAGAAGTGCAGGTTACTGAAATCATTACTGAAGAAGGTAAACCCCAGAAACAAGTTATTAAAAGACGCGTAATTAAGAAACGTAAAGGTGACAAACAAGAAACCACAGAAATAGTCACTGTTGAGGAAGAAGGTAAGAAACCTACAACCACTGTCACTGTTGAGGAACTCGATATGCCAGAAGAAGAAATTCGGGAAATTCCTGATAAAAAACCTAAGAAGCCTTCACTGATTGAAGAAATGCCTGAAGAAGTGCATGTTACTGAAGTCATCACAGAAGAAGGTAAACCCAAGAAACAAGTTACTAAGAAACGCGTAATCAAGAAGCGCAAGGGTGACAAACAAGAAACCACAGAAATAGTCACTGTTGAGGAAGAGGGTAAGAAACCAAAAACCACTGTCACTGTTGAAGAACTCGATATGCCGGAAGAAGAAATTCGGGAAATTCCTGATAAAAAACCTGAGAAGCCTTCACTTATTGAAGAATTACCTGAAGAGGTGCATGTAACTGAAGTTGTCACAGAAGAAGGTAAACCTAAGAAGCAAGTTACTAAGAGACGCGTAATCAAGAAGCGCAAGGGTGACAAACAAGAAACCACCGAAATAGTTACTGTTGAAGAAGAAGGTAAAAAACCTACAACCACTGTCACTGTTGAGGAACTCGATATACCAGAAGAAGAAATTCAGGAAATTCCTGATAAAAAACCTAAGAAGCCTTCGCTAATTGAAGAATTACCTGAAGAAGTGCAGGTTACTGAAATCATTACTGACGAAGGTAAACCCAAGAAACAAGTTACTAAGAAACGGGTAATTAAAAAACGCAAGGGTGATAAGCAAGAAACCACCGAAATAGTCACTGTTGAGGAAGAGGGTAAGAAACCAACAACCACTGTCACTGTTGAGGAACTCGATATACCAGAAGAAGAAATTCGGGAAATTCCCGATAAAAAACCTAAGAAACCTTCACTCATTGAAGAATTACCTGAAGAAGTGCAGGTTACTGAAATAATTACTGAAGAAGGTAAACCCAAGAAACAAGTTACTAAGAAACGCGTAATTAAGAAGCGCAAGGGTGACAAAGAAGAAACAACCAAAATAGTCACTGTTGAGGAAGAAGGTAAGAAACCTACAACCACTGTCACTGTTGAGGAACTCGATATACCAGAAGAAGAAATTCGGGAAATTCCTGATGAAAAACAAAAGAAGCCTTCACTAATTAAAGAATTACCTGAAGAAGTACAAGTAACTGAAATCATTACTGAAGAAGGTGAACCAAAGAAACAAGTTACTAAGAAACGCGTAATTAAGAAACGTAAGGGTGACAAACAAGAAACCACCGAAATAGTCACTGTTGAGGAAGAGGGTAAGAAACCTACAACCACTGTCACTGTTGAAGAACTCGATATGCCGGAGGATATTCAAGATTTTAGTGTACCTTCAGTTGAAATTGAAGAGTTGCCGGAAGAGCAACAAATTATTGAGATTGACACTGCTTCTGGCGTACCTAAGAAAAAGATAACGAAAAAGCGCAAGTTTTTGAAGAAAGTTGGACAAAATGTTGAAACTACGGAAGTAACTACTGTCCTAGAAGATGGTAAAGAGCCGGAGAGCATAGTTACCGTTACTAGCGATGTTGCTCCTGAAGGGGATGTTACAAAGAAGCCTAAAAGGAAGAAGAAAAGCAAAGAACCAGAAAAGTATTTATTTGTTCCTACGCTTGCCCACAAACCTGATGGCGATAGTGACAATGAAGCTGTTGATAAAGCTAGAATTGAAATGTTAAAGAAGGCTATATCTCTACCTCAGTACGATGTTACAAAAGAAGATGATGCAGAAGAGTTCAAAGTACCAGATATTGTTCCTGAATTTGCGATATGCGAAGAATATCCAGAACAAACAAATGTTTATGAGATTACGGCACCAAGTGGTTTAATTAAGAAAAGAGTCGTCAAACAACGTAGAATCAAGAAGAAAGAGGGTGACAAAGATATTATAACAAATATTACAACGGTTGAAGAAGACGGTAAAGAACCAGAAGTTACTGTCACGGAAACCCCACTTGAAGACAGTGATATTAAGGAAGATGAAAAATCCACGCCAATAGAAGAAGCGCCAGAAGAGATTGAAACTCAAGAAATCATAGATGAAAGCGGTAAACCAACAACAAGAATTATTAAAAAACGTAAACTGAAGAAAAAAGTTGGCGATAAAGAACAAACCACTGAAATAGTCACAACTTCCGAAGAAGGGAAAAAGCCTGAGGTAACGATCACTGTAAGTGAAGATAAATTGCCTGCCATTAAAAAGCAAAAACCTAAAAAACGCATGCCATTGAAACCAGAGGCTCCTAAAGGCGAAGAAGAAGCGACAGAATTAAAGCCATTACGATTGGAGCGCATCGATACAAAACCGAAAAAAGTAGAGGTAGTTAAAGTTGAAGACCTTCCGGCAATATTAAAGAAGAAAAAAGCAGTACCAAAGAAAGCAATGAAAAAACCGAAGTTTGCCAAGTTTAGACTGAAGAGCAGGATACAACCGGTTGTTTTTCCGCCGGGAAAAGAAACAGAGCAGATTCCCAAAATAACACAATTGGAACCAATCTACAAAGATTGCGGAATTTTGTCTAGAAATCTGAAAGATGCTGAGAAAGTATTGAAAACTAAAAGGAGGAAAATGAAAGAAGTAGAACGTGGTTTGGAAGACTTGGAAAAACTCGATTTAGAATTTGACGAACTAAGAAAGAAGGAACCAGAAAAAGTCGATGAAGAATTTAAATATAAACGGGCACCTAAAAAACCGAAAGAAGATGTCGAGGAGCCGCAGCCTCTTAAAATTGGAAAGGGCAAAATACCAGAATCAGCAGACGAGGCGGAAGTAGTCAAACTGAAGAAAATTCCGACAAAATCTCCGGAAGATGTACCGAAACCGAAAAAACCAAAAGAAAAAGATGAAGTGCGCCCTAAAAAGCCAAAAGATATCAAAGACGTAGATGATGTTGCTTTAGAGCCATTCAAACCGTACGACATCCCTGATTTCGACAGGGACGTGGAAGAACTGGATAAACCACGCGATGATAAAGAATTGGAAGAAAAGTCTAAACCTGATAAGACGCCAAAACACAAGAAAAAAGATAAAAAGCCACCACAAGAGACTGAAAAAATGGAATTTGTTAAAGGTAAACCTAAAGATAAATCATTGGACGAACAACCAGATATCAAACTTAAATATAAACAAGGGCCAAAGCCGGAAGATGAGTTGGAACAAATAGTTCTAAAACCATTCACCAAACTAAAGCCTGGAGAAGAACCAACTGATAAAACTCTAGATGTGGGTAAACCAACTGGTATTGATAGAAAAGATGAACCGTTTGAGTTGGAACCGAAGGAGTTTGATCTTAAAGATAAACCTAAGAAAAAGAGACCTGTTATTAGAGAAATGCCAGAAGAAGTCAAGATTACCGAAGACATCACACTGGAAGGAAAAACAATTAAGAAAGTTATTAAAAAACGTGTAATTAAGAAACGAATGGGTCCTAAAGAAGAAATAACCGAAATTCAAACGGTGGAAGAGGACGACAAGGAACCAGTTACCACGGTCACAGTTGAAGAAGTGGAGGACGCAGCACCGGAAATCCCCGATGAAGTTGAAATAATCGAAGATATTCCCGAAGAACGAACAACTCAGGTTATTACTGTGAAAGGCATCAAGAAAAATAAGGTAATTAAAAAACGTGTTTATAAAAAGCCAAAGGGCAAAGATGATATAGAAACCACTGAAATTGTCACAATAGAAGAAGACGATAAACAACCAGAAACAATAGTCACAGTACACACGTCAAAGAGACCAGCACCACGTGAAGAAACGGTAGTCGAATTACCCGAAGAAATTAAAGTAACTGAAGTTATCACCGAAGAAGGTAAACCAGTCAAGCGAACCGTTAAGAAACGCGTTATTAAAAAGCGCGATGGCGTCAAAGAAGAGACCACGCAAATTGAAACAGTGGAAGAAGACGGCAAGGCACCTGAAGTATCGGTCACGGTTGAGGAAAGGGCAATTCCTGACGAACCAACGGAGGATATACCACACGAAGTTAACGTAGTTGAGGAATTCCCTCAAGAAGTCAAAGTCACTGAAATTGTCACAGAAGAAGGTATCAAGAAAAAGAAGGTACTCAAACGACGAGTGTTTAAAAAGCCAAAAGGTGGAGAAATCGAAACTACCGAAATTGTCACTGTAGAAGAAGAAGGCAAAGCGCCAGAAACGCAAGTCACGGTCACGTCTGAAATCGTTAAAATTAAACCATCTGAGGAAAGCGAAGATTTCGAAGTCCCGAAGAGAAAAGCTGCGAAAGCCAAACCCTCGCTCGATTCGGCGGATGAATTACAAATCACGGAAATTGTGCCGGAAGAAGGTAAGTGGAAAGCGTGTTATTTAGAATTTATTATTTGAAGCGGGGAATCCTATCGAACAACGTACGTTGAAGGTGTTCCGCCGAAAATTAGAAGATTATGCGCAGGTAGTTTCAAAACAGTTTGTTATTAAGTGGACAACAAAATCCCTAACGCCATATTTCGCCTGACAGTATATACACTACACTGTACTAATATACCAGCATAATTTTCACATTCTTGCCAATTGAACACTACAACAAATAGGTGACACCCACAATATATATATATACATACACACAATATTTATTTATCTTTATATATATGTAGATAGACAAATCCAAGAAAATTTTTATTATTATATTTCTTATTTACAGGAAATTTGTATTTTTCAATAATTTACATATATACGATAAACAGTTTAATTTTTACAATACACTATACATGCCTTACACAATATATATGATATACACCCTTACAGACATAAGAAAATATGACAAGGAAGAACAACCCGAAGTAACAGAAATTGTAACAATTGGAGGGAAGAAAACGAAAAAGATCATTAAAAAGCGCATACATCGCAAACCTGAAAGCGAAGATGAAGTTGAAACAACGGAAATCATAACTGAGCAGAAAATGGACGAACAACCTGAAACAACCATAACAATTAAAAAATCTAAACCACGCGTTTCCACAACCACTGAAGAAGAAGTAACAACATTCGAAACCCTGCGAATGAAGCCGAAGAAAGCCGAGACAGTTATAGAAGAATTGCCAGAGGAAGTAAACGTCACTGAAGCAATCACAAAAGAAGGGAAGCGCGTTAAAAAGACTACCAGAAAGCGAATCATAAGAAAGCGCGAGGGGCCTAAAGAAGAAATTACTGAAATTGAAACAGTCGAGGAAGACGACAAAGCACCGGTAACTACCGTCACGGTGGAAGAATTAGACATACCTGAAGATAAACTTGTCGAATTCTTGCCAGAAAGGCCTGAAATTGTGGAAGTTGTTGAAGAACTTCCCGAGGATGTTCAAGTTACTGAAGTGGTTACTAAAGAAGGAAGAAAGAGGAAAACTATTAAAAAGCGCGTTTACAAGAAACCTAAAGGTGACGATGAGGAAGAAACAACTGAAATTGTAACGATAGAAGAAGAGGGCAAACGACCAGAAACTAAAGTTACTGTCCACACCTCTAAAGTGAAAAAACTGCAAATGTCAGAGGAAGAAGTTAAACCTCTTGAAATACCAGAAAAGAAACCAAAGAAAGCTAAAGCAATAACTCAAGAATTGCCTGAAGAAGTCAAAGTGACTGAAGTTATTACCGAGGAAGGTAAGCCCATAAAGAAAGTTGTAAGAAAACGAATCATACGAAAACGTGAGGGGCCTAAGGAAGAAATTACTGAAATTGAAACAGTTGAGGAAGGCGATAAAGCGCCAGTGACTACCGTCACAGTAGAAGAAATAGACGTGCCTGAAGATAAAGTAGACGAATTTTTCCCAAGAAAGCCTGAAATCGCTGAAGTTGTTGAAGAACTTCCTGAAGATGTTCAAGTTACTGAAGTGATTACTAAAGAAGGAAGAAAAAGAAAAACCATTAAGAAACGCGTTTATAAGAAACCTAAAGGTGACGACGAGGAGGAAACAACGGAAATTGTAACTATACAAGAAGACGATAAACAACCAGAAACGACAGTTACAGTTCACACATCTAAAGTCAAGAAGCTGAAAACAACAGAAGAAGAAGTCAAACCGTTAGAAATACCAGAAAAGAAACCAAAGAAAGCTAAGCCCATAACTCAAGAATTACCAGAAGAAGTGAAAGTAACTGAAGTTATTACCGAGGAAGGTAAGCCCATAAAGAAAGTAGTAAGAAAACGAATTATACGAAAACGTGAGGGGCCTAAGGAAGAAATTACTGAAATTGAAACAGTCGAGGAAGGCGATAAAGCGCCAGTGACTACCGTCACAGTAGAAGAAATAGACGTGCCTGAAGATAAAGTAGACGATTTCTTGCCAAGAAAGCCTGAAGTTGCTGAAGTTGTTGAAGAACTTCCGGAAGATGTTCAAGTTACTGAAGTGGTTACTGAAGAAGGAAGAAAAAGGAAAACTATTAAGAAACGCGTTTATAAGAAACCTAAAGGAGACGATGAGGAAGAAACAACCGAAATTGTCACGATACAAGAAGATGACAAACAGCCTGAAACGACTGTTACTGTTCACACATCTAAAGTCAAGAAGCTGCAAATAACAGAAGAAGAAGTCAAACCATTTGAAATACCAGAAAAGAAACCAAAGAAAGCTAAGCCTATAACTCAAGAATTACCTGAAGAAGTCAAAGTGACTGAAGTTATTACCGAAGAAGGTAAACCCGTAAAGAAAGTAGTAAGGAAACGTATCATACGAAAACGTGAGGGGCCTAAGGAAGAAATTACTGAAATCGAAACAGTCGAGGAAGGCGATAAAGCGCCAGTGACCACCGTCACAGTAGAAGAAATAGATGTGCCTGAAGATAAAGTAGACGAATTTTTACCAAGAAAGCCTGAAATTGCTGAAGTTGTTGAAGAACTTCCTGAAGATGTTCAAGTTACTGAAGTGGTTACTAAAGAAGGAAGGAAAAGAAAAACTATTAAGAAACGCGTTTATAAGAAACCTAAAGGTGACGATGAGGAGGAAACAACTGAAATTGTAACTATACAAGAAGACGATAAACAACCAGAAACTACAGTTACAGTTCACACATCTAAAGTCAAGAAGCTAAAAACAACAGAAGAAGAAGTCAAACCATTTGAAATACCAGAAAAGAAACCAAAGAAAGCTAAGCCTATAACTCAAGAATTACCTGAAGAAGTCAAAGTGACTGAAGTTATTACCGAGGAAGGTAAGCCCATAAAGAAAGTTGTAAGGAAACGAATAATACGAAAGCGTGAGGGCCCAAAAGAAGAAATAACTGAAATCGAAACAGTCGAAGAGGGCGATAAAGCGCCAGTGACTACCGTCACGGTAGAAGAAATAGAAGTACCTGAAGATAAACTAGACGAATTCTTGCCTCGAAAGCCTGAAGTTGCTGAAGTTCTTGAAGAACTTCCTGAGGATGTTCAAGTTACTGAAGTGGTTACTAAAGAAGGAAGAAAAAGGAAAACCATTAAAAAGCGCGTTTATAAGAAACCTAAAGGTGACGATGAGGAAGAAACAACCGAAATTGTCACGATACAAGAAGATGACAAACAGCCTGAAACGACTGTTACTGTTCACACATCTAAAGTCAAGAAGCTGAAAACAACAGAAGAAGAAGTCAAACCATTTGAAATACCAGAAAAGAAACCAAAGAAAGCTAAGCCTGTAACTCAAGAATTACCAGAAGAAGTCAAAATTACTGAAGTTATTACCGAGGAAGGTAAACCCATTAAAAAAGTTGTAAGGAAACGAATCATTCGAAAGCGTGAGGGGCCTAAGGAAGAAATTACTGAAATCGAAACAGTCGAGGAAGGCGATAAAGCGCCAGTGACCACCGTCACAGTAGAAGAAATAGACATACCTGAAGACAAACTCGACGAATTCTTGCCCCAAAAGCCTGAAATCGCCGAAGTTGTTGAAGAACTTCCTGAGGACGTTCAAGTCACTGAAGTGGTTACTAAAGAAGGAAGGAAAAGAAAAACCATTAAGAAACGCGTTTATAAGAAACCTAAAGGTGATGATGAGGAAGAAACAACTGAAATTGTAACTATACAAGAAGACGACAAACAACCAGAAACAACAGTTACTGTTCACACATCTAAAGTCAAGAAGCTCAAAACTACAGAAGAAGAAGTTAAGCCGCTCGAAATACCGGAAAAGAAACCACGCAAAGCTAAGCCCATAACTCAAGAATTACCAGAAGAAGTCAAAATCACTGAAGTTATCACAGATGAAGGCAAACCCGTAAAGAAAATTGTACGGAAACGAGTCATCAGAAAACGTGAGGGGCCTAAAGAAGAAATTACTGAAATCGAAACAGTCGAGGAAGGCGATAAGGCACCGGTGACTACCGTCACAGTAGAAGAAATAGACATACCTGAAGACAAACTAGACGAATTCTTGCCCCAAAAGCCTGAAATCGCCGAAGTTGTTGAAGAACTTCCCGAGGACGTTCAAGTTACTGAAGTGGTTACTAAAGAAGGAAGGAAAAGAAAAACCATTAAGAAACGCGTTTATAAGAAACCTAAAGGTGACGATGAGGAGGAAACAACTGAAATTGTAACTATACAAGAAGACGACAAACAACCAGAAACGACAGTTACTGTTCACACATCTAAAATCAAGAAGCTTAAAACAACAGAAGAAGAAGTTAAGCCGCTTGAAATACCGGAAAAGAAAACACGCAAAGCTAAGCCCATAACTCAAGAATTACCAGAAGAAGTTAAAATCACTGAAGTTATCACAGATGAAGGCAAACCCGTAAAGAAAATTGTAAGGAAACGAGTCATCAGAAAACGTGAGGGGCCTAAAGAAGAAATTACTGAAATTGAAACAGTCGAGGAGGGCGACAAAGCACCGGTGACTACGGTCACCATAGAAGAATTAGATATACCTGAAGATAAACTAGATGAATTCCTGCCCCGAAAACCAGAAATCGCAGAAGTTGTTGAAGAGCTTCCCGAGGACGTTCAAGTTACTGAAGTACTTACCAAGGAAGGAAGGAAAAAGAAAACCATTAAAAAACGGATTTATAAGAAACCTAAAGGTGACGATGAGGAGGAAACAACTGAAATTGTAACTATACAGGAAGACGACAAACAACCAGAAACGACAGTTACTGTTCACACATCTAAAGTCAAGAAGCTCAAAGCAACAGAAGAAGAAGTTCAACCACTTGAATTGCCAGAAAAGAAACCGAAGAAAGCTAAACCAATCACTCAAGAATTGCCAGAAGAAGTCAAAGTCACTGAAGTCATTACAGATGAAGGCAAGCCCATAAAGAAAATTGTCAGGAAGCGAATCATAAAGAAGCGCGAAGGTCCTAAGGAGGAAATTACTGAAATTGAAACAGTTGAAGAAGGTGATAAAGCACCTGTAACTACCGTAACGGTTGAAGAATTTGAAATACCAGAAGATAGATTAGACGATATTGAACCCCAAAAACATGACTTCGCTGACATTATCGAAGAACTACCAGAAGAAGTTAAAGTAACCGAAGTTGTAACTAGGCAAGGCAAGAAGAAGAAAATAATCAAAAAACGCGTCTATAAGAAACCTATAGATGATGATGAAGAAGAAACGACGGAAATCGTAACTACCCAAATTGGAGATAAACAGCCGGTAACAACAGTAACCGTCCACACGTCTAAAATAAAGAAAGTTAAACCTTCAGAAGATGAAGCAACCCCGCTAGAAACGCCAGAGAAAAAGCCAAAGAAAGCCAAACCCGCAATTCATGAAATGCCAGAGGAAGTTAAAGTTACTGAAGTAATCACAGAAGAAGGCAAACCTGTAAAGAAAATCATAAGAAAACGAGTAATAAAGAGGCGCGAGGGACCCAAAGAAGAAATAACCGAAATTGAAACGGTCGAAGAAGGCGACAAAGCACCAATAACTACCGTTACAATAGAAGAATTGGAAATACCTCACGATCAATTAGACGAATTTTTACCCGAACAACCAGAATTCGCAGAAATTGTCGACGAGCTTCCTGAGGAAATTCATGTCACTGAAGTGGCAACTAGAGAAGGCAAAAAGAAGAAAATCATTAAGAAACGCACTTTCAAGAAACCTAAGGGTGATGATGAAGAAGAAATAACAGAAATAGTAACCACGCAAATAGGAGACAAACAACCTAAAACAAAAGTAACTGTCCATACCTCGAAAATAAGTAAACTTAAACCTAAGGAAGAAGAGACAGCTCCACTAGAAGTAAGTGAGAAAAAACCAAAGCAAGCCAAACCTATAATTCACGAAATGCCGGAGGAAGTTAAAATAACTGAAGTAAAGTCAGAAGAAGGCAAGCCCGTAAAGAAAGTAGTCAGGAAACGAATCATAAAGAAACGCGAAGGGCCTAAAGAAGAAATCACTGAAATTGAAACTGTTGAAGAAGGCGACAAGGCACCTGTAACTACCGTTACAGTTGAAGAAATAGATATACCAGAAGACGAACTTGAAGAATTTTTGCCGAAAAAACCTGATTTCTCCGTCGCTGTTGAAGAACTTCCAGAGGAAGTTAAAGTTACAGAAACAATTAATGAAAAAGGAAAGAAGGTGAAGAAAATAATAAAGAAGCGAGTTTACAAAAAGCCTAAAGGTGTAGACGAGGTAGAAACAACAGAGATTGTAACCACTCAAGAAGGAGACGAGCAGCCTGAAACTGTAGTGACAGTAAAAATGTCGAAACCGAAAAAGAAGAAGAAAGTTAAAGAAGATCAAGAAACTGAGTCTTATTTGTTCGTGCCCACGCTTGCAAATAAGCCTGTGGAGGATAGCGAAGAAGAAGTTATTGATAAAGTTAGAGTGGAGATGTTGAAAAAGGCTATTTCCCTTCCACAATATTCAGCGCTAGAAGAAGAAGAAGTCCAAACATTTAAGGTACCCAAGAAGACCGTAGAGAAAGCCAAACCACTAATTCACGAATTACCCGAAGAAGTCAAAATAACCGAGGTTATCACGCAAGAGGGACCTATAAAAACAGTAACCAGAAAACGAGTTATAAAAAAAATAGACGGCCCAAAAGAAGAAACCACGGAAATTAAGACGGTCGAAGAAGGTGATAAAAAGCCCGTTACAACCGTGAAAGTCGAAGAACGAATCATACCAGAAGACAAACTAGAAGAAATTTCGCCTTTAGTTTTCCAAAACGCTGTTCCGGTTGAAGAAATGCCAGAAGAAGTAAAAATTACGGAAGTCATTACACAAAACGGTGAAGTAAAACAAAAGGTTGAGAAGAAGCGGGTATTCAAGAAACCCAAAGGTAAAGATAAGGTAGAGACCACCGAAATTTTGACCGTCGAAGAGGAAGATAAAGAACCAGTAACCACTGTAACGGTTAAAACGTCTAAAATAAAGAAACTCAAACCTCTGGAAGAAGAAGTAACGCCGTTAGAAGTGCCGCCAAGAAAGACCAAGAAAGCGAAAGCTGTCATACAAGAACTTCCTGAAGAAGTTAAAGTCATCGAGGTTATAACGAAAGAAGGCAAACCAGTAAAACAGGTAGTCACGAAGCGCATTATAACGAAACGAGAAGGGCCTAAGGAAGAAACTACCGAAATCCAGGTTGTTGAAGAAGACGGGAAAGAACCTGTGACAACAGTCACGGTTGAAGAAAAGAAAGTTCCGAAACATCGCCCCATCAAAATATTCGACAATGCAGAGCTGGTCGAAGAAATGCCCGAAGAAGTTAAAGAAACTGAAGTTGTCGCAGATGATGGCCAGATAAAGAAGACTGTTGTCAAGAAACGCACTCTTAAGAAGCCAAAAGGTGATAAGAAAATTGAAACAACGGAAATAGTGACCACTGAGGAAGATGATAAGAAACCCGTAACGGTCGTTACAGTTAAGGTATCAACAGTTGAATCTTTTGACGACGAAGAAACACAACCTCTAGGAACAGATCACATACCAGAGAAAACACAAGTCATCATCACACCTACTACAACTACTTCAACTGTTACAGTAACACAAACATATGACACCACAGGCGAAATCCAATTAGGTAAGATTTTCTTAACATATTACCATACTGGGTGGTCTATATCAATACAAACTCTAAATTATACTGACATCATAACACACATCCTAAGTATATAGATCACCCATTATACTTGAACATAGTTATACAATATCAGTCCACTACAAAATTATATTGTATATCTTTAACAATAAGTACAAATACATCCTAACCATAGTAAATTTTGCAGGAGAGTTGCCCCAATTTGAAACAGAATTAGGTCTGAAACTAAAACCAGTACCTGATATTATGGAATCGGTAGTAGTTGAAGTTGTCGACAGTCAAAAAGCTAGTGATGATACTGGTCCAAAACCAGTGCCCACAACAAAAGCTGAAGAAATCACTTCGCCTACATTACCAGTCGGTGATGAAGTCAAAACTAAAGTTCTGCAAGCCCCAGAAGAAGAAATAATCGAAGAAAAAATCGTGAAGAAAAAGAAAATAAAGAAGCCGATCGCGGAAAAGCCTGAAGAAAAGACGGAAGAAATTCCAGAAGAAGAAATACCCGAAAAGACAATCAAGAAGAAGAAACCCAAGAAGCCGGAAGAAGAAACGCCTGTCGAAGAGGTACCAGAAAAGCCCAAGGAAAAGAAACCCAAACCGGTAAAAGTAGGTATGGAAATGATACAGCCAGTGAAGATTGACAGGACCGAAGTAAAACCAACCAAGCTCATAATAACTGCGCCAAAAGACGCACCAATCAACTTCGCGGAAATAAAGCTTCGTAAACCCAAAGTTCCCCAAAAGAAGGACGCGAAAGTAAAATTACCTAAATTCCTACTGAAAAGTAGAATCATCCACAAGCCATTCCCACCGCCTTCCGAAAGCGAACAGAAACCCGTGGTCACACAAAGAACACCCGACGTTAAAGACAATGGAGTCCTATCCAGAAACATGAAAGATGCGGAAAAAGTCATCAAAACCAGAAGGAGGAAGCTCAAAGACATCGACAAGGGATTGGAAGAATTGGAGAAACTCGATCTTGAACTGGATGAACTCAAAAAGCCGGAGCTGGAGAAGGTCGACGAAGAATTCAAATATCAAAGAAAACCGAAACCGAAAAAAGAAGAAGATACAGAAGACAAAACGATCAAGCTCGGCAAAGGCAAGGTTCCACAACCGGAAGAACAAGTCGAAGAAGTTAAATTAAAGAAGATACCGAAAAAACCCGAAGAGGTTCCTGAAGTATTAGAAGCTAAAGTTAAAAAACCGAAGAAAGTAGAACAGAAAGACAAAGAAAAGCCCGAAGAGGAACAACCAACATTGGAACCATTCAAACCGTACGACATTGAAAGAGAGTCACCAGAACTGGAAGAGTTAGACCTTCCCGAGATGGAGAAGCCAGACAAGGATGTTCCCAAACCTGCCGAAGTCAAACCTAAGAAACCCAAGAAAACAAAACCAGCACCTGAATCCATAGAAATTCCGATTGAACCGGGTAAACCAAAACCAGTGGAGGAGGAAGAACAACCTGAAGTTAAATTTAGAATTCCTAAGCGAGATAAACCTGAAGAAGAGCCTGAAAAGATTAAACTAAAACCATTCACAAAACCAAAACCTGACGTGGAAGAAACTGCACCGGAACTTACGGTTGGTAAACCTGAAACGATACCAACTGGAGAATATGAATTGGATGAAATAGAGCTGAAGCGACCTAAACCAAAGAAGAAAGTGAAAGGCAAGAAAACCACGCCCGATACTGAAGAAGAATTGGAAGGGCAACCAGAAGAAATTGGCGAAATTCCAGAAGAAGAGCAGCCTACAAAAGAAGAAGAAACAACCGAGGAAGTAATTACGGTGACGAAGAAAAAGAAGGTGAAAAAGCCAGTCAAGGAAGAAGTAGCAAAACCTGAGGAACTTCCCGAAGAAGAAAAACCAATCGAAGAAGAAAAACCAGTCGAGGAAGAAACCGAAGAGATAACAACTATAATAAAGAAAAAGAAGCACAAAAAACCGGTAAAACAAGAAGTAGTTGAGGAACTTCCCAAAGAAGAGAAACCTGAGAAGCCTGAAAAACCAAAGAAACCGGTAAAAGTAGGCAAACAATTAATACAACCCATGAAAATCGAACGTACTGAAGTTAAGCCTCAAAAATTACTGATCAGCGTACCGAAAGACGCGCCCGTTAATTTCGCCGAAATTAAATTGAAGAAACCTAAAATTCAAAAGAAGGATGTCAAACAGGCGAAACTGCCTAAATTCTTACTTAAGAGTCGAATCACTCACATACCTTTCCCACCAGCAAACGAGTCAGAACAAAAACCTTCTCTGACGGTTCGCAAACCGGATCTCAAAGACAACGGAGTGCTTTCCAGAAATATGAAAGACGCCGAAAAGGTTATGAAAACCAAGAGGCGCAAACTTAAGGAGGTCGACAAAGAACTACAGGACCTCGAAAAACTTGACCTCGAATTGGAAGAACTCAAGAAGCCCGAGCTTGAAAAACTTGACGACGAATATAAATATCAAAGGCAGCCTAAAAAACCAAAAGAAGAAACCAAAGAGGAACAACCGATCAAATTGGGAAAAGGGAAAGTACCAAAGCCCGAGGAAGTCGCAGAAACTGTCACTTTGAAGAAAATTCCAAAGAAACCGCAAGATGTTGCTGAGGAAGTTGAGAAGAAACCAAAGAAAGAAAAACCGGAAGAAAAACTACTAAAGGAAATACCTGACGAAGAAGAAGTGCAATTAACTCCATTCGAGCCGTATGACATCGAACGCGAATCGCCAGAAAAAGAAGAATTGGAACTTCCACAGCAAGAAAAACCAGAAAAAGAGCAAGTCGACAAAAAAGAACCCAAGCCTAAGAAGAAGAAAAAGCCAGCGCCGGAGCCGGAGACAATCGAACATCAACTTGTGAAAGGTGTACCCAAACCTAAACCAGAAGAGGAAGAACCAGAAGTCAAATTTAGAATTCCAAAGCGTGACAAACCTGAAGAAGAACCTGAAACAATTCAACTTAAACCCTTCACGAAACCGAAACCTGAAGAGGAAGAAACTGCTCCGGAACTTACCGTCGGTAAACCTGAAACAATACCAACTGGTGAAAGTGAAAGAGAAGTTATCGAAATAAAAACAATTAAGAGAATTAAGAAAAAACCGAAAGGCAAAAAATCAACACCCGATTCTCAAGAATCCATTGAAGGTTTCCCAGACGAATTTGCCGATGCAGTTGAAGAGTTTCCAGAAGAATTTATAGATGCCGTTGAAGACACTGAACAACCGGAAGAGGTCGAAGAAGAAATCTTTGAAGATGCACCAACTGGTGAACAACCTGAAGAAACTGAACAGATAATTGAAACACAAAAGAAAATTATCAAGAGGCGTAAAGTTATCCCGAAAAAGAAACCAGAAGAAGATAAACCGGAAGAAATAAAACCCGAAGAGGAAGAAATACGTGAGGTACAAATAATCAAGAAGCGGAAACCAAGAAAGCCAGTGAAAGTTGGAAAAGAACTTATCCAACCGATGACAATTGAACGTAGAGAAGTCAAACCGCAGAAAATGATAATAACGGCACCAAAGGACGCACCCATTAACTTTGCGGAAATAAAACTGAAGAAGCCTAAAATACCTCAAAAGAAAGACGTTAAAGGCGCAAAGATGCCTAAATTCTTACTGAAAAGCAGAATTACACACATTCCGTTCCCACCTCTTTCGGAATCTGAACAAAAACCAGTCCTCACAGTGCGCAAGCCCGACCTTAAAGATAACGGCATCCTTTCCAGGAATATCGAAGACGCAGAAAAGATAATTAAAACAAAACGCAGAAAACTAAAGGATATCGACAAAAACCTCAAAGATTTAGAAAAATTAGATCTCGAATTGGACGAACTCAAGAAACCCGAACTAGAAAAGGTTGATGACGAATACAAATATCAACGTAAACCTAAGGAACCAAAAGAGGAGAAAGAAGAAGCGGTTCCGATAAAACTTGGCAAGGGAAAAGTTCCTCAACCAGAAGAAGTAACGGAAGAAGTCAAGTTGAAGAAAATACCAAAAAAACCGAAGGAAGCTCCCGAAGGCGAAGCTGAAAAGCCCAAGAAACCCAAACCAGAAGAAAAAATAGTCAAAGAAAAACCAGAAGAAGAAGAACCTGAACGGATATCTTTCAAACCGTACGATATCGATAGGGAAGAGCCAGAAAAGGAAGAATTGGAATTGCCCGAGAGGGAAAAGCCCGAAAAGGACGTCCCAGAACAAAAAGAACCGAAACCTAAGAAACCTAAAAAGGCAAAACCTGCACCTGAAGTAATAGAAATTCCACTGGAGAAAGGACCGCCCAAGCCTAAAGAGGAAGAAGAACAACCGGAGGTCAAATTTAGAATTCCAAAGAGAGATAAACCTGAGGAACCACCTGAGGAAATCAAACTCAAACCATTCACGAAGCCAAAGCCGGAAGAGGAAGAAACCGTTCCTGAGCTCACAGTGGGTAAACCTGAAACCATACCGACAGGTGATAATGAAATTGATAAAATCGAGATCAAGCACGTGAAACCAAAGAAGAAGAAGGTTCCCAAACCTGGCGATGTACCCAAGGAGACACCTGAAGAAATCCAACCCGAAGAAGAACTTCCCAAAGAAATAGAAAAGCCAACACCAGAACAGCCCGAAGAAAAGCCAATGAAACCCGTTAAAGTTGGAAAACAAGTAATTCAACCGACGAAATTAGAACGCAACGAAACTAAACCTCAAAAGCTAGTAGTTACTCCAAAAGAAGAACCGGTTAACCTCGCAGATATCAAATTGAAAAAACGAAAAGTTCCCGAGAAAAAAGATATAAAATCCAAAGTGCCGAAATTCCTACTTAAGAGCAGAATCGTCCATGTTCCCTTCCCACCTGCAAGTGAGTCCGAACGAAAACCTGTTTTGAGCGTACGTAAGCCAGATCTAAAAGACAATGGCGTTCTCTCGAGAAATATGAAAGAAGCCGAAAAATTACCAAAAACCAAACGCAGGAAGTTGAAGGACGTAGACAAAGAAATACCAGATCTTGAAAAGTTAGATCTTGATTTGGATGAACCAAAACGGCCAGAGCTTGAAAAAGTGGACGACGAGTACAGGCAGCAAAAGCAACCAACGAAACCGAAGCCAGAACCGGAAGAGGCGAAACCTCTAAAAATAGGCAAGGGAAAGGTACCCGAACAGGAAGAGGCGATTGAAGAAGTGAAATTGAAGAAGATTCCGACGAAACCTAAGGAAGAAAAGGAGGAAGTTCCCGAAAAACCGAAAAAAGCAAAGCCGGAAGAAAAGGTGCCCGTGGAAAAACCTGAAAAGGAAGAACCGAAACTTGAACCATTCGAGCCGTATGATATCGAACATGACAAGCCGGAGATCGAAGAACTTGACTTACCGGAACGCGAAAAGCCTGAGAAAGAAATCCCAGAAAAGGTAGCACCAAAAGTGAAGAAAACCAAAAAGGTAAAACCAGCGCCAGAAACGATAGAAATACCTTTAGAAAAAGGCGAACCAAAACCAAAAGAAGAGGAAGAGCAACCGGAAGTCAAATTTAGAATTCCGAAGAAAGACAAACCTGAGGAAGTGGTTGAGGAAATAAAACTGAAACCATTTACAAAACCGAAACCAGAAGAAGAAGAAGTAGAAGAGGAAGTAACCTTGGGCAGGCCAGAAGGTATACCAACCGAAACCAAAGAAATTGAAACGGTGGAAACGACAATTACAAAAATTAAGAAAAAGAAACCAAAGAAACCAAAAGATGAAACACCAGAGGAAGAAATCAGAGATGAACAAAAACCTAAGGAGGAAGAAAAACCAAAGGATGTAAAACCTGTCACGGTAGGGAAAGAGGTAATACACCCTACCAAAATAGAGCGGCATGATGGTAAGCCACAGAAACTAATTGTGACTAAACCTGAGGACGCGCCAATCAATTTAAGTGAAATCAAATTGAAGAAACGAAAGGTACCTGAACAGAAGAAAGACATCAAGAGCGTCACGTTGCCTAAATTCCTATTAAAGAGTAGAATTACTTTCATTAAATTCCCTCCACTATCAGAAATATTAAAGCTACCACAAGTAGCCGAGCTAAAACCTGTTATAAAAGATAACGGCATTCTATCCAGAAATATGAAGGAAGCTGAAGAAGTAATCAAAACCAAACGCAGGAAACTGAAAGATAAAGGCAAGGACGTACCAGACCTGGAAACTTTAGATCTCGATATGGGCGACATCGAGCGACCCACCTTAGAGAAAGTAGACGAAGAATACAGATACAAGAAAGAACCGAAGAAACCTAAAGAAGTCCCCATAGAAGAAAAGAAACCAATTAAAATAGGCAAAGGAAAAGTGCCCGAAGTGAAAGAGGAGGTAGAGGAGCCGATTAAACTGAAGAAAATACCAGAGAAGCCGCAAGAAGTATTAGAAGAACCAAAACCAAAGGTTAAAAAAGAAGAAGTTACAGAACCCGAAAAGGTAGAAAAGGAGCCCAGAGAATACCCAGAAGCTACGCCATTTGAACCGTACGATATTCCAAGAGAATCACCTGAAAAAGAAGAGCTCGAACTACCGGAACGTGAGAAACCTGAAAAGGAAAAACCAGAAAAGAAAGAGCCCAAACCGAAAAAACCTAAGAAAGATAAACCGGCTCCGGAAGTTATAGAAATACCATTAGAAAAAGGTCCGGCTAAGCCCAAAGAAGAAGAAGAACAACCGGAGGTTAAGTTCAGGATACCTCAAAAGGACAAACCGGAGGAAGAACCGGAAACTATTAAATTGAAACCGTTTAAAAAACCAGAAGATGAAGTTGAAGAAGAAATTCAACCGGAGAAAAAAGTCAAAGAGGAGGTAATAGAAACAGTTGAAAAGATTACTATAAAGAAGAAAAAGCCAAAGAAACCAGCGGAAGAGGAAGTTCCTAGTGAAGTAACAATTAAGAAGCCAGATAAAGAGGAACCTGTTGAAGAAGTAATTGAATCAACTGAGGAAGTTGTAATTAAAAAGAAAAAACCGAAAAAACCTGTAGAAGAGGAAGCACCCGCCGAGTTAACGATCACAAAACCGAAAGAGGTTGAAGAAGTAGAAGAAGTAACTGAATCCACAGAAGTTACAATTAAAAAGAAGAAACCTAAGAAGCCTGTCGAAGAGGAAGCTCCCGCTGAACTAACTATAAAGAAGCCTGAAGAGGTTAAAGAGGTCGAAGAAATAACTGAAACCACAGAGGTTATCATGAAGAAGAAGAAACCTAAGAAACCGGTAGAAGAAGAAGCTCCGGCTGAATTAACAATCAAGAAGCCTGAAGAGGTTAAAGAGGTCGAAGAAATAACTGAAACCACAGAGGTTATCATGAAGAAAAAGAAACCTAAGAAACCAGTAGAAGAAAAAGCTCCGGCTGAATTAACAATCAAGAAGCCTGAAGAAGTTAAAGAGATTGAAGAAATAACGGAAACTGAGCAAGTCGTTATAAAGAAAAAGAAACCTAAAAAACCAGTTGAAGAAGAAGCTCCAGCTGAGTTAACGATCAAGAAGCCTGAAGAGGTTAAGGAGGTTGAAGAAATAACCGAAACTACTGAGGTAATCATGAAGAAGAAGAAACCTAAAAAACCAGTAGAAGAAGAAGCTCCCGCTGAATTAACAATTAAGAAGCCTGAAGAGGTTAAAGAGGTTGAAGAAATAACCGAAACCACTGAGGTTGTCCTGAAGAAAAAGAAACCCAAGAAACCTGTAGAAGAAGAAGCTCCAGCGGAATTAACGATCAAGAAACCACAAGAAGTGGAAGAAACGGAAGAGGTAACCGAAACTACGGAAGTTACACTTAAAAAGAAAAAGCCTAAGAAGCCAGTTGAAGAAGAAGCTCCGGCTGAACTGACTATTAAGAAGCCTGACGAGGTTAAGGAGGTTGAAGAAGTAACCGAAACTACGGAGGTTATCGTGAAGAAGAAGAAACCTAAGAAACCGGTAGAAGAAGAAGCTCCCGCGGAATTAACGATCAAGAAACCACAAGAAGTTGAACAAACAGAAGAGGTAACCGAAACGACTGAAGTTACACTTAAGAAGAAAAAACCTAAGAAACCAGTTGAGGATGAAGCTCCGGCTGAACTGACCATCAAAAAGCCTGAAGAAGTTAAGGAGGTTGAAGAAATAACAGAAACTACTGAAGAAGTAGTTTTAAAGAAAAAGAAACCCAAGAAACCGGTAGAAGAAGAGGCTCCAGCAGAACTGACAATCAAGAAACCACAAGAAGTCGAAGATACGGAAGAGGTTACGCTTAGAAAGAAAAAGCCCAAGAAACCAGTTGAGGAAGAAGCCCCGGCCGAACTGACCATCAAGAAGCCTGAAGAAGTTAAGGAGGTTGAAGAAATAACAGAAACTACTGAAGAAGTAGTTTTAAAGAAAAAGAAACCCAAGAAGCCAGAAGAAGAAGAAGCCCCGGCCGAACTAACGATCAAGAAACCGCAAGAAACAGAAGAATCTACTGATGTAACAATTAAGAAGAAAAAACCTAAGAAACCGGTTGAGGAAGAAGCCGCGGCTGAACTTACGGTTAAAAAGCCGCAAGTGGTGAAAGATGTTGAAGAAACCGAAACAACCGAACAAGTTGTCATAAAGAAGAAAAAGTCAAAGAAACCTGTGCAAGATGAAGCGGAGGCCGAGCTAACAATCAAAAAACCGCAAGAAACCGAAGAAACAACCGAATCGACTGAAATTACAATTAAGAAAAAGAGGAAGCCGTCGAAACCGGTGGAAGAAGAAGAAACTTCCCTAGAAGTAACAATAAAGGAAACCAAACCCACAGAACCCCAAGAAATTGTCGAATCAACTGAAGACGTTGTCATTAAAAAGAAGAAACCTAAGAAACCAGTCGTGGAGGAAGCCGCGGATGAAATAACGATAAAGAAACACGAACCGCAGAAACCAGAAGAAACGACAGAAGAAGAGATAGTTATTAAGAAAAAACCGAAGAAACCGACTGAAGAGGCGGAGGACGAAGTGACAATAAAGAAATTTGTGCCGACTGAAGAAGAGGAAGTAACCGAAGAAATAACTCTAAAGAAGAAGCCTAAGAAAGTCGCCGAAGAAGCCGAAGATGAAATCACAATTAAAAAACTTAAACCCGTAACAACGGAAGAAGTGGAATCTACAGAAGAAATCGTCATAAAGAAAAAGAAACCGAAGAAGCCCACCGTAGAAGAAGCGGCCGATGAAATTACCATTAAGAAATTAGTGCCGCAAGAACCAGAGGAAGTTGTGGAATCCACAGACGTGACCATTAAAAGGAGAAAACCAAAACCAGATACAGAAGAACAAGAAGACGTATCTGAAGATTTCACAATAAAAAGAACTAAACAACAGAAGATTTCACAAGACGTTGAATCATCCGAGGATGTAACCATCAAGAGGAAGAAACCAAAGAAACCGGTTCAGGACGAAGCCGCTGACGAGCTGACTATCAAAAAGATGGTGCCGCAAGACGAAGAAACGGACGAAGTCGTCATCAGACGAAAGAAACCTGTTGACGAGGAAGAACCTGAAGAACCAGAAGCAGAGGTTACGATTAAGAAACAGAAAGAAGTCGAAGAAGACGTGGTGCACGAATTTACGATTCGTAAGAAGCCTCCGCCGCGCCCGCCTACCATAGAAGAACACGCCCAGGAAATAACGATCAAGAAACTGCGTAAAGTTCGCAAGAAGCCGGAAATACCCGAGTACACGGACGTTGAGACTGTCACATTCAGACCTAGATCGACGAAGACCAAAGAAGATGTCGAACAGGAGTTTAACATCCAACTGGACTCGTACGCCGAAGAGGAAATTTCCATGTCCGGCAGGGTGAAATTGAAGAAGCAACGACCGCTAACGTACTCGGAAGAAGCCGGACACAAAACAATCAAAATAAGACGAGAAGTCGAGGATGACAGTGGACCGGTCATTGAGGAAATCATCGATGACGGCAGCGACGCTGAAGATCTTCCCTACGACGGCACCGAAGAAAGTTTCCACGTGCCGTTCAGGAGGAAATCCAAACCAGAATATTCAGTTCGCGACGAAGATGAAGAAGCATTTTCCATCGACATTAAAAAGAGGCGCCCAACCATTGATTACGAAGAACAATCGCTCACGATGAAATCTAAGAGGAAACCGTCGCAACCTACTTACGATCAAGGTGAACTTGAATTGCTATGTGTGCAAGAACATAAATTTATATCTTTTTTCAGAGGCCGCAACTTTGAGTATAACCCGAGAAAAGGAAATCGACGAACAAGATGAAGAAGTCGTTGAAGTCACGGAAGGAGATTTGCTGTTTTCGATCTGCTCGTACATAGCCGAAGTGGATCAAGCCATAGACTTAGTGGAAGGCGAACGGGTTTACGTCATTGACATGGATAACCAGGATTGGTGGTTTGTAAAGAAACATCTAACTGAGGAAAAAGGGTGGGTTCCTGCCCAATATCTCATGGACGAAGTGAACTATACGTTGTACGTCCAGAAGAAGTTACACGAAAAGATCGATAAGTTACCTGTATTTGAGAGTAAGTTTAAGGCGTTTGTCACAATAATTAGCTTTCAGCGCTAACTAAATAATAAATGTAAATTAATTTTTTTAGAACCAAAACCCGAAGATAAATCCATGGCCCCGAGGTTCGTTGAGAAACTCCAACCCCAACACACCCCCGACGGTTACACTGTGCAATTCGAATGTCAAGTCGAAGGAAAGCCTCGACCTCAAATCACATGGTTCAGACAAACCGCGATAATAAAGCAGTCTTTAGACTTCCAGATGTATTATGATGAAGATAACGTGGCCACCCTCATTATTAGAGAGGTGTTCCCTGAAGACGCAGGCACGTTCACATGCGTTGCAAAGAACTCCGCTGGATTTGCTTCGAGCACAACTGAACTGATAGTAGAGGCGCCGCTTTCGGACCACGGATCCGATTTCACCGGCCTATCCAGGAGAAGCCTATCAAGGGAATCGTCCTTGGCCGATATTCTGGAAGGCATTCCACCTATTTTCGCCAAAAAACCCAAGGCACAATACGTCGACGAAAAATCCGACGTGGTCATCGAATGCAGGTTGGTGGCGGTGCCCGAACCTGACATAACTTGGCGCTTTAACGGAAAGAAGATCAAGAAGCAGAAGAACGTGGCGATCACCATGGAATCAGACATGCACATGTACAGCACCGTGTTGCGAATCAAAGAGGTTGAGAAGACGCAGGAGGGAATCTACGAAATCATCGCCAAAAATCGCGAAGGCGAAGCTAAGATTAAAATACCATTGAAGGTTAGAACCGGTGAGAAGGAACCTCCGCAAATTTTGGAACCACTCAAAAGCATCAATGTCCGTGAAGGGGACAGCGTGGTGCTTAGCACTCTTATTGTGGGAAATCCAACGCCGAAAATAACGTGGCACAAAAACGGTAAACCGATTACTAAGCCAACACCGAAGAAAGTTAACGATGAATACACCCTGACGATCATAGAAACCACAAAAGAGTGCACCGCTGAATATACCGTTACTGCAGTCAATTCGCTAGGAACGGCCGAAACTACCGCGCTACTCACCGTTGAAGGTTTGTGATGTTACAACGATTTTAAGCTTCAGCACTTCTTGATCACGCTTCGGCACTTCTTGATCGCGCTTCAGCACTTCTTGATGAGAGAGGTTCTAAATAACGCTTCAGCACTTAAAATAACGCTTCGCCATTTCAAAATAACAATAGATGTAATTTAATAAAATCTTATTGTTGCCGGTCTTTTTCTTCATCGCCTTTACCCCTTTACGAATTTTCTCCAAAATTTTAATACGATAACAATTTACAGAATGTCCGATTCCCAAACCGGAGCCACCGATTTTCGTCGAGCGCTTCCAAGAACAGAGCGTTCCCGAAAAGGGAACACTAAGGTTGTTCGCCAGAGTCATCGGAAACCCGGTACCAGAAGTCTTCTGGTTGAAGAACAACGAACCATTGAAACCATCGCCAAGAGTCAAGACGTCTTACGACGGCGAAAACATCGAGTTGGTCATCAAGGACGCCAATTCCGAAATAGACGCCGGAGATTACAAATGCGTGGCCACCAACTCCATAGGTAAAACGTCGCACGGCGCCAGGATAACCGTGGACGTCGAAACGGTCAAAT
The DNA here is from genome assembly GCA_959613385.1 of Geotrupes spiniger. Taxonomy (NCBI): domain Eukaryota; kingdom Metazoa; phylum Arthropoda; class Insecta; order Coleoptera; family Geotrupidae; genus Geotrupes; species Geotrupes spiniger. The sequence continues at coordinate 39,600,163 of OY390736.1, read as the reverse complement.
TTACGAAGACGCTACGTAAAACATACGAAGTCACCGAGCATGAGACACTCACCATGGAGTGCGAAACATCGCATACAGTCTCCACGAAGTGGTGGCACAAAGAAAAAGAACTCAGCGGCATGGACCACCGCGTCCTCATCCAAGAGGGCCGCACGCACAAGTTGGTGGTGAAGAACACCACGTCTAAAGACGCCGGCTCGTACAAGTGCACCGTCAAGGATCAAAAGACCACAACGGAGGTAACCGTCCAAGAAACGAAACCGGAATTTGTGCGCAAAATGCAAGACCTCGAGATCACCGAAAAAGAATGCGCCGTTTTAGAAGTCGAGATCACTTCCGAGACCGCCGACGTCGTCTGGCAAAAGGACGGCGCCACCATCGACGTCACCGACACCAGATTCGAAGAAGAAAGAGACGCCGGAATCAGACGACTCCTGATCAGAAATACCTCCATCCACGACGAAGGCGAGTACGTCTGCACGCTAATAGACGAAGAATGCAAGGCCGAAATCACAGTCATCGAATTACCGCCGGAGATAATCACCACATTAGAAGACCAATCAGTCGAGAAAGGCGAAAAGGCCATATTTGAGATCGAGCTAACCAAAGGAGACGCTCTCGTCGCCTGGTTCAAAGACGACGTCGAAATCCAATTCTCCGAACACATTCAATTATCCATAGATGGAAAGCGTCAGAAATTGAAAGTGTACAACAGCCAACCTGAAGACGTCGGGGTTTACTCGTGCCAAGTGGGGTTGCAAAAATCCACCGCCAAGCTCACAGTCTACGAGCCATCGCTCAGCTTCATTAGAAAACTACCGGAAGTAACACGAATCCCTCTCGGAAACGACGTGGAGCTAGTCGTCGAGCTATCCAGACCAGATATCGAAGTGATCTGGTTACGAAACAACCAAATAATAAAGACGAGCACCCGATACACCATAATCACAGAACAATCAGTAAGAAAATTGATCATCAAAAACGTGACGCACGAAGACGAGTTCGAGTACACGTGCGTCGCCGACGTCATTAAAACAACGACGAAATTAATCGCAGAAGGTAAAAACGTCCAATCGACTCTTCTAATCACGAACATGGATTACATGTCTTTTAACTTTGCAGAAAAACCTTCACCACCACAAGGACCATTGGAAGTGAGTGGCATGACCGCCACGTCCTTCACGATCAGCTGGCAACCGTCCGCCTACGACGGAGGAAGCCCAATAACCGAGTACATCGTCGAAATGAGACAGACGAAAACGACAGAGTACAAGAAAATCGGCTCCACCAAAGGTGACCATACTGCATTTTCGGTCACCTTCTTGCTAAAAGACCACGGATACAACTTCAAGATCACGGCTAAAAATTCCGTCGGGTTGAGTGATCCGTACGAACCGTCGGAAAGTATTGTGGCCGGATCCAGACTGAGTAAGTTGGTAGACAATGGCGTTGGTTGTTTTCTAACATGGGTTTTCTATGTGGGATTTTTTTCTGGGGTTCTTTGTATTGCAGAAGTTTTGACGAATTATATTACTTGATCTATTTATTGGAATTATCAGCCTAAGATTAATTGTTGTGCAGATAATTGGTGATCCTGATTTGTAGGAATCATCGAAACTCTCGTTGGGGTAAATCTCACGAGCTTTGTCTCTACTTTTCCATTATTTTATATTGTCCAATTTTTGTGATTATGTGGCACGTGAAAAGGCTTATGCCCAATTCCGTCAATGCCAAAGATTTAGAGAAACCCAGAATAAATTACTGCAAATACGAACATCATAGCTATCGTTGAGTGCTTGTGCTTCGCTTTAACAAACTGCTTAATTGCCTTTGCTTACCAGGAATGCACTACGACTTTTCCAAAAATGACGACACCCTGTACTGCTTATTGGGAATATTCCCGCCTTCAAAAATCAAACACAACAGTAAGTAGGACGCATTCCCTTTGTACCCAAATCTCCGGTCGCAAATCATAACCTCGATGTGTACTTTAGCACCGCCGTCGCCTCCTGAAAACCTCCACGTAAAAGACGTCACGAGCAGGAGCTGCACGATCCAATGGGAACCTCCGCTCAGCAACGGAGGCAGCGAGATTACCGGGTACGTCGTCGAAAAGAAACTGGAGTTCATGCCCAAGTGGGAAAAAGTGGTCACCTTGGAGACCTTCACGTTAGAATACACAATAGAAAACCTCAAAGAGAAGAGCGAATACCTATTCAGGGTGTTCGCCGAAAACGCAATAGGGCTCAGCGTGGCTGCGACCACCGAAATCGTGCACCTCAGAACTCACGCAAGTACGTACAATCGAAATCTATCGCGTTGTATTAGATAATTTTGATTTTTTTTTCAGCCGTGCCGTCACCGCCCACTGCTCCGCTGGAAATACGAACGATCGGCCCGAACGCCATCGTCATCGAATGGGGGGCGCCCGAAAGCGACGGCGGGGCGCCGCTCGAAGGCTACAACATCGCCATCAGGGACACCAAGAAGACCATGTGGATGGAAATCGGACGAGTCTCCAAGGGCGTCCAGAAGTTCACCATCAGGGACCTGCAGGAAGATCACGACTACCTCATTAGGATATTCGCGAGAAACGAAATCGGCCTCAGCGACCCCTTGGAATCCGACGAACCACTGAAGGTCCTTCCATCCGGCGGTAAGTCAACTGCTCCCGTTCGATTTGTCGAGGACTTGAGGATTTCCAAAACCTTAATTGCTCCAGTGGTGAAATTGACGCTCGTTTTTCCGTATTTTCAGAGCATCCTTTGCTAAATGGTCATGCAATGTTGCTCTCTGTATAGTGGATGGTAGAGATTTGGTAACGAAATGTTTTTTTGGGTGAAGCCCCTTTTGAACCCAGCATGACTTGGTGTACACTTGTCTGTCAGTTCGCCCATTTCATTCATGTTTGCTCGACTTGATATATTCATCGAAGTCTTCTTACTCAAGGACAAAATTGGAATAAATATAAATTTCAAAATCCTTTGGATGCTTCCTTTGTAAATCTTCCACATGATCTTCGACACACGATGTGAAAATTCCATCTACTACTACTAGATCAACAAGCATAGTTTTTCAGCCATTTACGTCGTTACTACTCCGTAACCCAAGTCTTGTCCAGTGGCGTATCTTTTTTTATGTAAACTATAATTCCAGTTCGATTAATTTCCGTTGATTTATTAACGTCCACGTTCCGGCTATAACCGGAAAACTAAACCGCGATAATGACTCGATTTTTTTCAGACGTAGACCAAGAAGACTTTAGAGAAGTAACCGACCGAGAACAGGCGTCGTACAGCACAGAAACGACGACGTCGTGGATGCGCGAGGCCAACATGGACGCCGACATTCATTCCTACGCCAAAGGCAGCCTGCTGCAAAGGGACGAGTACTTCTTCAAGATATGGTACTACGCCAAGAAACTGTTCAAGTAACTCGATCGTCCACACAACGTTCAAGATGTACATAATTCATAAACACTTTAGACTTTGACTTAGTTCCTTTTTTATACACAAAACACGACAATTGAAGACGCACACGGCTGATTTTTAAGGCCCGCACCTGCGGCGCGACCGGCGAATAAACCGAAGCCGACCTCGCCGTCGAAACCCGAGTTCGGCTTCGCTGCGAATTGCGAAAACTACTGGAGAGCACGTTTCGAGCCCGCCGTCGCCGCCGTCAGGACTGTTATTTTATATTTGAATTTATTTGAATGGGTAAATGTTAGAATACTGTGATACGAATGTATAAATCCCGATATGAGTGCCTTACATATTACTACATGAAATATTATATAAATATATATATACACGATTACTGTAGAGAAATGAAAAACGTATCTATCGATAATAATTATTATAGTTTTGTGCTTGTTGCGAGTGTAGGTATACGACATGTTGATTTCGTTTTCGTTATGTTTATTAAATTTTAGGTGCTTGCTTACACATTTTTTCTCTGTTAACTGAATAACGACGTCGAATGGATTCCCGGTGCGTTTCCTTGGGAAACAAATATAGGTGCATACGACGAATTGAAATGCGCCGGGGATTTATTTCAGGTTTTTATTGTAATTATTTATAACATTTAATAAAGAGAATTATTAATTCGTTCTTTGACTTATTTCCCAATAAAAAAAATAAATGCAGTGCTACACAAGACGAAAAAATAATCAGGTGATGCGAAACCACAAATTTTAATATAGGTGACATCTCGTGACATGAGGTAAAGACAAATTGACAGATCGACATATTGACATATTGGCAGATTAACAGCTTAACAGGTTGACAGATTGAAAATTGACAGATTGACAGATTAACAGATTAACAGATTGATAGATTGACAAATGACAAATTGACATATTTGCAGATTGGCAGCTTACCAGGTTGACAGATTGAAAAATTGACAGATTGACAGATTAACAGTTTGATAGATTGACAAATGACAAATTGACATATTGGCAGATTGACAGATAGACAGATCGACAGAGGAGACGGGGAAGAGCGAGGAAGAGATGGGAAGATAGAATCATAGAAATTGCTAAAAATAAGGGCAAAGGGCTTGAGATGATGGTTTGATTGGCAAGGACCAGGACGATTGGAAGATATGGATAGATTAGAAAGGAAGAAATCCGATCGTAAATAGGGTAATAAGGCCAAGAATAAGAGAAGACGAAGGAGAAGAAGCAATAAAGTCTATGATCTTTATTAAAAGCAAAAGCAAGAAAAAATAATTCCAGTAAATATTCAAATAACCCTCCCTGAGATATTAATAGTTTGACGATTCAGGTCGAGATATTAACTTTAGGGATTTCTTGAACCCAATGTTGTGCATTTGGGTCATTTGGTTCGTTATTTGAAAGATAACCATAAAAACCAACATCAATGTAGCGTCCGTCCCCCTATTGATGACGTTTTAAACGATAATTAACGATATTTCAATCTTTTCCTCGCCGTAACAATTCAATAAACAATCGGGAATAGCTAAATTTTTAACTGTAAACCAAATATTCACAACCGTACTTCATTGTCATGTCAACTCAAACCAAGCTCAACGCAAACCAATTGGAAGGAGTTTAAAGAGAAAGTTTCTATTGTCGTCGAAGACGAATGCGAAAGCAAGCGAAACAATAGGTGACATGAAGAGGTTGCTTGTATTTATTTTTTAAAAATGTTATATTATCATCAAAATTGCTGACTGACATAAATAAAAGTGATTTTATCGTCGGGGATTATTTGGCATCGTCGTTTACCACAAGATGTTGCCTGGCCTCCTAGCTTTGTGTACCTCCGTAATCCTTGTAATCCTTCCATTTATACCACATCTAAAATCACTACCTACAGCACCGTTTGTCTATCACGTTCAACATCTATACGACCGTTGGAACCCTAATGATGTAATTTGACACAAGCTATATGTGCACTTAAATTAAAAATAGATGGAACAAAGTTAAAACCGGTTTAAATACTTGAGGTTAAAAGTGATAGAAGACGAGAAATTGGGCGAAGATCTGAAGGAGGGAACGAGAGCAGCAGGCAGACTTCTTAGTGAACCAATGAAGAAATTCCCAAACAGATAAAAATGCAAAATTTTCAAAAAGGCAGTAAGCCAAATTCTTACATTTAGATCAGAAAGGTAGACCACATCGGAGACACAAAGAAATAAAATACAAAGTGCTTAATGAGAGTAGAAGGAAACCAAAGATGGTTTCAATAAGGAACACGATATATAAAGAAAACTTGAATACAAAACGAAAAATGCACAGAAAGGAACGCTTAAGAAATGGCTGATGGAATCCACCAAGGCTGTAATAGTATAGGTAAGATGCTTGTTTCAATGGCACGAAATGAATATTTAATGTATCAAGAAAACACAAAAAACAAACACAAGCGATATTAATTATTCGCCTTCAGACAATTCTGGGCAATTGTTCAGCAGGAAGCAAAAATTGGTATTTGTTATCCTTTTTGATTTACATCGTTAACTGTGTTAACATCGGAACCCGGCCACACTTTTATGAGTGCTGATAGTGTCCATCACCAAGTATGAAAGTCGCCGACTTCAGAAATTGGGGAGACTGCGCTCCTCGGCCATATTTAAACAAAATGGTACAAATTAAGGTAACAAGAGGCAAACACGATGATTTTTTAAAACCAAAAATCATGAAAACTAGAATAAAAACAGACCGCTGCCAGTACATCGTTTTCGTGGTATACCTCAAAATAAAAAGAAACAAGTCGGGTCCTTTAATGCCCTTAAATAGAAGGCAAACAACATTGAAATGACTCCGGAGGCTCTGACTTTCACCGAACATTTGATGGAACAGGACCAATCGCTGGCAATATAGCTTCGTTTAAAAGATCAATTAAGAGACACAGAGGGAGCTGCACTTTTGTAAAAATCAATGTAGGAGCAGAGGAACTGGACCATACAAAACAAGAAAATTTGGAAGACATATGAGAATGCAGTTGAGTGGTTCTAACTAACCCGAAAGTAATAATAATATGCATATACAGAGCGCCAATCACTGAATTCGAACCATTCTTTACAACGTTGCATTCCATTCTACAATTGGTTCAAAATCGAACAAATATCACGAGGCAATATTGTGCGGTGATCGACAGATTGACATATTAGCTGATTGACATATTAGCAGATTGTCATATTAGCAGATTGACAGATTGACAGATCGGCAGATCGCAGTAATTATGGGTTTAATTGGCGAAGAGTCCAAAATGACATTCTTTCAATTATGGTGAAAAATTATGTACTGGCTTTAATTATAATTTATTTTGATGTGTCGTTTTTTATCGATCTGAATATAGTGATCTTACAGTGTCTGAAAGACTCACTTTTCCAGCAAGATAATGCACGACCTCACGTAGCAAGGGTTTCTCTTGACTTCTTTGAAGAGGCCAATGTTAATCTTTTGCCTTGGCCGCCAAGATCTCCCGATTTGTCGCCCATTGAGCACGTGTGGGACATGATGGGTAGAAGATTGAGGAATCTACCGAACCCACCGTTGACAATAGAAGCTCTACGGCATGAAGTACAGGCGGCTTGGGATGCCATACCCCAAGAAGACATTGATCACCTGCTGGAATCAATGCCAAGGCGGGTCAACGAGTGTATCAGAAATAGGGGCGGACCAACACATTATTAAAGAAAAATCAAAAAGATGAAGTGTTTCTTTATCAAATTTTAATCAATTGTTACCTTAGACTAGTCCAATGTTTCTGCCAAATTTGGTCCAAAATTCCCACCCCTTCTAGGTGGTGCAGTTTATATGTCACTGAGTATATTTAGTTATTAATTTTAATAAATTTACTCTAAACAAAAATACGTTACAACTCATCGACCGAGCAATTATCTTCCTTCTATAATGAGAATGCATTACGTCAGAACATAAATCTCATTAAATCAATAAAAATTTATATAACTTATTTTTTTTACTCGTAGTTATTTTATATAAAATAAATATAAAATAAAAATATAATTGCATTTATCTGCCAAATATATTTGCTAAACATTTAGATCGTTAATCTAAAATGTAAAATATTTTTTTTTATTTTTATTTTATTTATTCCTTAAATTGTTCATATTTTATTAAAATCAAATTAAAAACATATTGCTTCATATACGTAAATCATTCGTAAATCTAAAACACCCCATTTTCCATTCATAAATCTAATGTCGTCCACGATATATTCGCACTCGAAGCAAGGTCATTCCGATTCTCGGAAGACATTAAAATATCCGGCGAAAAATAGTACTTGCAACGCTCGATCTATAAAAAAAACCATTTTCCATTCATAAATCCATTGTCGACTACGATATATCCGCATTCGAACCAAGGTCATTCCGATTCTCGGAAGACATTAAAATGTCCGGCAAAAAATAGTATTTGTTTGGTTCATGCGGCAATTGGCTGGCGGTTCTCAAAAGCGGGGCCGGCGAATTAGTTGGCCTCGATGCCCGGCGCTGTCTCACGCATTAATACGTATTTAATTTATTTGTTTATTTTATCTTATAAAATGCGTGTAATTTAAATTTAATGCCGGTGTAAATTTTAATTTAATGCCAGTGCAAAGGTGGCGGGCTCGTCGTAAACGTTTGGGAAGCAACGCTCAATCTAAAAAAACCAATGTCGTCCGGGATATATTCGCACTCGAAGCAAGGTCATTCCGATTCTCGGAAGACATAAAAGTATCCGGCGAAAAATAGTAATTGTTTCATTCGTGCGGCAATTGACTTGGATGTCCGGCGTGGACTCGCACATCAATCGGTATTTTCGCACGTATTTAATTTTTTTGATTATTTTATTTTATAAATATTCCATAAATATAAGAGTTTGATGCTATTGATTTCGGTAAAATATCTTCGTCGGAACTCCATCGTTACGAGGACTTATTTTTCTCTTTGTCTATGTGTTCCATATGTTCTGTGTGACTATCAAAATGTATAATATTTAATAATTTATTAAATTTTGATCATTGTATACTTTAATTTCTTTTTACTATTTTTTTATTAAGATAATTTCAATCAACTTTAGCAAATTAACAAAAAAAATTAATTATAATCATATTCCCCAAATCCCATTTGTGACTTCCTAATTCCAGGAATCGTCGAAATTAATATTTCATTAATGATTTCGTATTCGCACGAACAAAATGCGTTCTATTAATAGATCAGCCGGCGCTGCGGCCGGACAAGGTCGTCTTTCCACTGCGAAAAAACCGTTCCACGAATTGTCGAGATCGATTTCATTCATATTTCTATACGCACGAAATAATGACCTAACAATAGGCCAACCGGCACTGCAGTCGTCCCTCGTTCAATGTTTACCACAAGGCCGGTCGAGGCCGTTTTTTGCTAAGAAAAAACTATTCCACGAAACGTCGACTTTAATCTCATTCATGTTTATGTTCGCACGAAAATAATGACCTATTAGTAGGTCGCCCGGCACTACCGTCGACTCTCGTTGAATATTTACTACAAATAGCCGAGCAAGGTCGTCAAGGTCGTCTTTTTACTAAGAAAAACGATTCGACGTATCGTCGACAACAATTTCATTCATGTTTGTGTGTTGGCATGGTTCTATTAATAGCTTCGTCGCTTCGTCCACTGTTATATAAAAAACTTTTACTACAAATTTTACTACGGTCAAGGTCGTGGCATTTTTTTTTAACTGTTCTGAGAATCGTCGAGGTTTATTTCATTCAACTTGAATATATTCACACGACACACGGTTATGAATGGAATAAATCTTTGATAATTAGTACATTTACGTTATTTATTAATTAATTTTTAATTTAATTAATATAAAATATATAAAAATGAAGTTTTATGGAAAAAAACTATTGATAATTGATTTATCTGGCAATTGAAAATGCAATAAAATAATTTTAGCCAAAAAAATTTCATTCTAGTAGGCAGGGTCGGATCGAGAGTATTTTTATTTTAGAAATCATGTCACAATTTTTTTTTCCATTGTCCGAATACATTGACGTTAACGTATACCTGTATGATATAGTGGACTCAATTCTATATCCAGTGAGAATTTTATTGACGTTCTCTTGAAGATTTTTAGTAATTAAGATTAAATCGTTGTGTAAGGCGGCGTTGTCTCGATTATAAGAAAGGGTGGTGGAGTTAAAATCGTCTTAAAGCCAAAATGGTTTATAAAGTTTTGTATTTTCTTGATTTTCTGTTATCCGCATTAAAGCCGCAATAATTATATTTGATTGGTATAGGGTTGGGTTCGGTTGGGTTATTATTTAGTGACATGTAATAAAATAAATTTTGTTACATTTCATTGTTTTTTAAAGTCACCACGAAATTTAATTGGCGCAGAAACGGTCGGAGTACTATTCGAAGAAAACTTAGGATTTTTAAATCCGAAATCCGAAAGAACCCACTGAAAACTATTCGAAGAAATGGAATCGAAGTTATTCCCGCAACTCGACAGTCGAAGGCGACGACAAGCATCGCTGATCCTGAGACAAAACCTGGTTATTGGGACCAAAGAAAAATCGCACAGGAAGAAATCAAGCAACCGGCGCGGAAGACCAACAAGTCCAGAGGTTTCAAGAATGAAATTATCGAGTCGTCATCGAGAGGTTTTGCATGTTTTGGGAGTCGAAGTGCCTATTTCTTAAAAGCCCTGCAAGCAAACAAGACATTAGCACTCCGCTTTCAAACACTGAATGCGATCCTAAGTCATTCGTAGAGAGTATTGGCTCAAGCAAGAAAGTTATACAAATTCACGACCAACGATCAAACTTCCTTTCACCACCACGGTTTCAATATCCAACGCAACAAACAATTAAACCACAATTTCCACAATATCAAACTCAACAACCAATCCGAAGACCTTTCTTTCAATATCATTCGCCTAACTCCTTTTATCAAAGGCATAACAACTTCGGTTGCATCATCGGATAATCGCCCAAACAATCCGATGATGCAAAAGGTAACGCCGATGGACGTTGAGCCTTCAAGTTCAAGGATTAGATTATCACCTGATAAGGGACCTAGAGAAATCCTACATAATCGAGAACATCAATACCACTTGTTCTATGACGAAGAAACACAACAGTGGTAAAAATTGAATTTCCAGAAACACAAGATGAAAAGGACACGCTCACGCAAACAGAATGTGAGGAAGGATATCAAGACGAAGCCGCAAATTTTCCAACGCCTGCCTCGGACGAGAATCAGAGTACTCTAATGCAGAGGCCCTATCCAGGATCGAGATACATTATCATTCAAAACAGGATATCCAATCCAATAAAGCTGTTAGAGACGATTCGTCTACAACCAACATGTCGATCCAAACTACTGAGCAATCAGGGACTGCACTAATCAACGAATCAGAAACAGTTCACTCATTAAACTCAAATGTTAATTCCGAACATGGAAACTCCATCCCTATTCTAGACGAACCAAGGTTGGATAAAACCAAAACAACTTATGAACGATGTAAAAACTATTCATCTTGATTCCTTTCACAAGTTTCCTTTCGAACCATTAATACGAAATAATTATTTAATCCAATCATCAATAAAAATGCGTTCTCATCAAATTCGAAATCGAAATCCAATAATCGAAAATCTCGAGTATCAGTATTACCAACTTTATTCTTTACCTGTTTAGCGATACTTTTGTTGAAATAATCCCGGAATCAATATATCTGGCGGTGTCTCAAAAGGATTATATACAATCAGATCAATTATGTCAACCACTTCACAAAAATTTATATTTATGTAAAAATAAAGTTAGCGGCTATTTTTATAGCATACATGAGCCATGCGAATTAAATTTAATTATGAATAATGTCGCTAAAAATTCTTTATCATGAAACCCTCATTGAAAATTTTGAAATCAGAGTATCACTCGATTTAACCAATCTAGTGCTTACTAAAAAAAAAAAACTACAACCAAAAGCGCCGAATAAGCGCAACTAAAAGAGTTTGCAAGTTTTCAAATTTTTATTTCATGTTTGAGTCAGTTAGGGGAATTTTTGAACAAATAAGAAACCCAAGATTGTAAACACTTAAATTCTTAATTATTAGATTTCTTGTTAAGGAATGAAACAACTTAATTTTTGCCGTGAGATTCGTGCCATTAATAATAACACCGTTCTTTCCACCCCCAGTGCGATCTACTTCCGATTTGCGAGTACGCCATTTGTCGGTTTCGGCGACGTCAACGCAACGTAAATTGCATGCAAAGTTCGCGATTTAGGAAATTGAAGAGCTCACCTCAACAGTCGCCTCCTCCGACACGACTCCGTCCATTTGGATGCGAGATCGACGCCGCCGTCCAAAAAGTCCGTTCACTAAGCGTTTAGAGTTCCTCAGTTTTTCAACGAACCGTTAAATTGCGATTTAATTTAAAGCGAAACACAAAACGCGAATGTGCGCACTCACCGAACGGTCCCGTTTAACGTCTCTCGGGTTGTTTACCGGCGCGACGCAAACTTACATTTCAACGCAACGCGAAACAAACGTACGAAAACTCGCACGCTCGTTCAAAACTGAGACAAGAAGCGTCGCAATTATGAGTCCCCGTCGAGCGCATGATCACTTTTTTGACGCAAAAAACGGCCCGTCGCACCTAAGCCACGTTATCTTTGCATTTTTTCGGGGAAGTAGTTATCGAGTCTTTGATATCCGTGCCGGCGACGATTAGAAGCTAATATTGTCTCTTCATCGGTTGCTTATGTACAAATTACTATTTGTAATAAATTACATATTAATTTATTATTCGTAAACCTCATATGTTTTTCACTTTCTTATACTTTATGTATAAGTAAGTATAGTAATCATGAAAATTTGCAAACTAGAAATTTTAACGCGTGTTGAGGTCCCCTGAATCGATTCTGACTATTTCCGGAATGATGTCTGTCCTATTTTGAACGCAATATCTCAACCGGAAATGATGGTTTACTCTTATCACATTTTTCCATATTTCGATACGGTACATGTTGTCGAAAAAAATATATTGAATATTAAAGATATTGTTATTTTAAACAAGTTTTAGTATAACTAAGTTATAAGGAAGTTCAGTGCAGACCACTGCAGACTGCAGACAACTGTTTAGTTAGATTTGTCGTCTGAAGTTGGCACTGTAGTGCAATTGCCCGCAATGGACTGCTTCAATTTATTTATTTTAGCTTGAAATTATCATTTTCGTTAAACGGAATTTTTATTGTAATATTTCCCATAAATATTTTCGTTGAATTCTGTTAAAGATTTTATTTCATCTTCTTGTGGAAAGTGAATCTGAACTATTGGCAACTCTGCATGCACGTCGTGAACATAGCCACTTTCAATGCGTGCGATGTTCACTCGATTTACTTTTTAAGTTTTGAATCGGCGAGTTCGTTAACAGCATGGACCACACGACGTTGAAGAAGTGCAGCGTGATTCTGAAACCGTGTCCCACGAACTTCAAAGATTGCTACGTGTCTCTGGAGAAAGCCAACGACGGGCCCAAACCGAAGAAATGCGTTTCGATCGAACCGTCGACACCCAAAGCCGAGCCCGCGCTAACGGCCGAACTCCGCAATGCAATCAACGAGAAAAACATTCTGACGCAAAAGACCAAAAGCAAGTTCATATCGGCGCTGAACGAACTCGAAGAGGCCAACAAGAAGTCGGACAAGAAGTGTCGCAAGTTGCAGGCCAGCCAGGAGATCATCGACAGCGAAGTAACTTACCTCAAACAGCTGGGAATCATAATAAATTTCTTTAAGAAGCCGCTGGCGGACAGCGACATCCTGCTGGGCGAGGATGTCGACAAGCTTTTCGGGACAATATCCACGATATACAACGTAAACGAAGAATTGCTGCGCAGACTGCAGGAAAACCCCACGAACGTCGGAGAGGCGTTTGCCAAAATAGCCCCGTTTCTGAAATTGTACTCGGCCTACGCCTACGACTACAAAATGATTTTAAACATCTTGCAGGTAATTCGATTCGATTCGCTTCGATTCAAATTTAATCGATTCTTTTTTTTAGAAGGCGGAGGAGAATGTGGAATTTTCGAAATTCTTACGGAACCAAGAAACTCGCCCTGAAGTGCAATGCAAGTTATCGTCGTTGCTCATCACCCCGATCCAAAGGATACCGAGATATTGCCTGTTGTTGAAACAAGTTTTAATAAATACTTCGCCGATGGAAGACGACTTTGAGATAATCAAAGGTACGCCGAACACTGTAATTTGATGTGTTTTCATGAAATTAATTCCAGATTCGTTGAGAAAAGTCGAAGAATCCGCCGAACACGTGAATCAGTTGGTCGCCGACAGAGAAAACAGCACATTATTGCTGCAAGTACAAGACGCCTTGCAGAATAACACCCCGGTCATTATAAAACCCGGGCGTAAGTTGATCAAGGAAGGGGAAGTCGTTAAAATGTTGGGGGCTAAGATGACTCGAATGTATTTGGTGGCGATGACCGACATATTAATGTTTTGTAAGATACGCAAAGAAAATGTTCGGAGTAAAAACGCTTTGAAGTCTGCCATTATATTCCCCCTGCACAAATGCGCCGTGCGACAGAACCCCACGTCGAGGAACGTGGAAATTCGATGCGAGAGCGAGACGATTATGTTGTACGTCGAGAGAATTGAAGATTTCGACGAGTGGGTTAAAATCTTGAAGGCGTCCGCGCTTAAATGTCGCCGCAACCGGCTGACTTTGCACAAGGAGAGTTCGACGAGGCGGCCGGCTTTCAACAAAGAAGTTGGTGCTTACAGCGAAATCGGGATTAGTCCGGGTGTTCCACAGCGGAAAAGGAAGATTGTCGAAAGTGAACTGGTGGTAAGTTCTTTTATATGATTTATGCGAATGTTGGATGGGGAATACAATTGGTTAAAAATTGTTTAAAAAACTTTAGAACCAAATCTTAGAAAATTTTATTGCGCAATTACAATTAGATTTATTACATCTGATTAATGACAGCATTTAATTTCCCGGTCAATCGTGCTTTAAATTTAAATTAACAATATTCTCAGAAGAAGTTTAATTTTACAGAGTCAGGTAAATAAATTTATAAAACTTCCTCTTGCGATATTTCTACAAAGGGCTTTGTGGCTACAAAGGGCTTTGTGGCTTTGTGGTATATCTTATATTTGTTAGGCAAAGATGTCCCAGTTTCATTCGTTACCTATGGCTCATCTTAAAAATTATAGAATGGAAAAAGCTAGTGTTCTATTTTAATCAGGACATGTATAAAAAAATCCATTGGTGCATTTATTGCAAATACTACATCTGTCACACCTATGTCACCTGGACATTGTCGCCGTCCAACTCCTGCTTCGATTACTTACTTTCTATATGCGAACCTTTTTAGTTGCGAAAGAATTACTTTACCGAAACCACCGAATATAAATCGTACGTACCGTTGGTGTCGAAACGAAAATGTCTGCACGAACACAGCCCGCCGGAAGATCCCATGGAAATCGGCCACTCGAACGACGTTCTGTACCCGCTGCGGCATCACTACCTCCCTGCGAGTGTCGTCGTTAATTTCGAAAATAAGGAAGCTAAGATTGAGAAGGAAGAGATCGGAGAGGAGGTTTTCGTCTTCGGTCGACCGGAGAACGAAAACAGAGGTTTCAATTTCAGTCTGGCGAATTTGTGTTCGGTTATAGGGAACTCGTTTAAGAAGTTGTTTGGTTTTAAGTAGTGGGGTGCTTTCGTGTCTTTTATAAGCCTAGACTTAGGAATTTCGTCGTCGATAGATGTAAGTGAAATATGTCATGTGGCGCTATAAATAAATGTTTTTTATAGTTTGTAAGCGTGCGTTTTAAATGGGAAGTATTTTCACAATGATTAGGAATCGGTGGAAGCGTGAGGAAATTGTGATGAAGCTCTAATTTGAGTGCAGAAGACGACGAAGACTATGTGAACACAAAATTCACATTAAATTGAATTAATTTAAATATCATTCTACATATTCACAAACTATACAAAATAAACAAAGCATAAAAAAGCAATAAAACAAGTAAATCGTCAAATAATGGTTTTTTACACCACCCAGCTGTAAGAGATGTAATTTTGCTTTTCTTAGCTTCAGTAGCATTCTATTTGATTTGAACTAAAAAGTTTAATGAAAAAAAAATTCTAAACAATTTTTTTAGCAAGTTGAAATGATTTTCTCTTCCTGCAAAGAGCACATTTATTTTCAAACCTGAGAAAAATCTTGAATTTCAAAATTTTGGTTTTTTTTAGTTCACATAGAAGAAAATATATAAGAATTACCATTTTCTTTGGTTTTTTTTTGTTTCAGACAAAAATTACAGGCTACATCTTTCCCACCGATTGTAAATTGCAATTGAAAGGTGTTGCACAAATGTGCATAAAAATCGGTTCCGTTTAAATATTTTTCTATCGACAAATTTTTTTTTAATGTTCAAATATGCAATAAAATGCTCTAAAAAGTTCACTAGACTTGCTCATTTTTTTCCGTCCTAAAAAAATTCCCCCAAAAACGCTATTTTAAGTCCTCATAAAGCAGGATCCCCCCTTAATGCATTCCATTTGTTATCTATTTGGCAGTATAATGTCGCGATATCGGCATGTTCATGGGAATTTTTGTTTTTTCGGGTTTATCAGTCGGTGTTTAGCTTGAAAAGGGAATGCACGTCGTTTTGCGCGCAGAGTGAAATAAACTTGAAAGCTTGGTACAGTATCAGTTTATCTCGTGAATCTTTAGTTATTTCCCATTGGGCGTTGAGTCTACGTTTGTGTATGGGAAATATTTCCAAATGCTCATTTTACTACAACTTGGACGACCGGGATGAAATATTCTACCGCGCTCGGCGGCGTTTCTTCTTGTTTTAATGAAATATCTGGTGATGTGAGTGGCCTACAAGGATACGTTTTCCCCACTAATGCAATTACAATAAATCGCGGATAAAACTAGATATTCAGTCGTTTGCAGTCGTTTGATTTTATTTTAAATTGCCTGTTCTTCAACTTCATTTTATGCTTCTTATGTTTCTTGTTCTTAATCGTGCGAAGATTTAGAAAACGATTACTACGTCACATATTACCAACCTGAGTAGCTGATGCTGTTGATTGTCAATTAGCTATTAAGTTACTTTCTTAGTTAATTGGTTGGATTGGGTTGGGTTGGGTTAGTATGACATCTAATTTGTCTCTTAGTTTATTGATTAGTTGTCAGTGAAACCATATTACAACATTTAACTGAAGTTTTATGAACGAAAGCAGCTTTACTTCCAAGTGCCTATAGGACCTTAGTAACTTGGTTTGTCAGTTATATTTTTAGTTCGATTGTTAGCTTGTCAGTCACTCTGTCAGTAAACTTCAAAGTTTGTCAATAAGCTTCGATGTTTGTCATTTAGATTGTTAATTAGTTATTAGTTATTTATCAGTCAATTAATAATTAGTTGATCAGAGCTTGTTAACGTGTTTAGTTAATTGGTTGGGTTGGGTTGGATTTGGATTGATTTGGACTGCAAATTGGACTCGGTGTGTAATCTTGACAAAACGATTTTTTATTTGCTTGCAAACGGCGATCAACGACGAATTCAGTTTCGAATAATAAGTTTCGACAAATGCATGGTATAAATCGTTAAGCTGTGCGTGCGTTACACACGTGATCCATGAATCTCCGCACCCTTTCTTCGCTTAATGGATTCGACCACAATCCACCCTCTTTGAAATGTGAACCGATTATAACGGCGTCGGCGGTTGAATAACTGTCGAAATTATCTTGCGTCACACCCGAACCAACCAGCACAGGTAACTCGTTGGTTTTTAGTTGTTGGAGTTCGTCAAAATCAGCCGGACAACCGGTGGAACTGCCAGTTAAAATCAATCCGTCTGAGAGGAAAAATTCGGCGGCTTTCGCCACTTCCATCAAGCTAACATCTTGGGTAATTGCGTGTGAACTATAAAGACAAACAATAAGAATTAGGTGCTTCAAACAGTTAGTTGTAAAAAATTATATATATTTTTTTAATTCGTGTGAGTATTTCATCTACACATCGGTGTCCACATATTTGTGCTGCTACGTAATTGCAAATTTAAGAGGCCACTGGAAAACGTTAACAGTCGAAACGCGTCGCGGTCAAATCGACAAAAAAAAATGTTCGTCAGAACTCAAGAAACCCACTAATTTAATTGCAAATTAGCCCTTTACGTTGTTTCAAAAAAATTACCTGTGCTTTTTCTTGATGTCGGTGAAAACTAGGACGTCATCCGCGTCAATTTGTCTACGGTATCTCAAAATTTCGCCGGCGTTGGCGTCGGTGAAGCCTTCATCAGCGATGTGACTGAACACGAACCCCTCGACTCGCACAAAATTAAAAGAGCAGGCCTTCGCGATCGCCAAAGCTTCTTTGTTGCCGCAAGCTAAAACCTACGTTTCATTAAAATTATCGATCTTGTAAAAGGCCTCATTAGCAATAATACCTGCACACCGCACGCGAATTTCGCCGGTAAAATTTTTTTAACGTCCGAACAAATTTTGCTCATGACCGCGACGGTTTCCGGTAGGAAATGTTTCGATTGTACGTACGGAACGTCGTGCATGTTTTCCACGAGAATCGCATCCTGAAATCGATTATTTAAAATTTGAAATCATAAATTATCACTCGCCGGACACCTGTATATGAATCAGTGAGTTTGACATATTTTTAGAGCTACGACACAAATGGTCTACGAAGCTTCATCGATCCGACTGACACATTTACTTAATACTTACCACGTTGCTTTTTAAATAAGTTTCCGTTTCGGAACAAGCCCCGTCGACGATTTTCTGCACGGATCCGCCGTATTTCGGGGTCCCTGTTGAAAAACGGCAATTAAATGTCCCGTCTGCGCGGGTGACAGTAGTTCGTTTGACTCGTAGTCAAATTGCGTCAGCAACGCATGTTACGTGTTTCAAACGGATTAAATGTGCCGGTGGGCGATCGCTCGTTTTAAATAGATCGCGCGTGCGAATTTTCCGCGAGGGTTTGCGACGTCGGGGTTAAAGTGGTGGTGCACTCACCGGGTAACGCCGCCAAGTGGACCATGCCGATAACCGAACATTTGGATTTGAATAGTCGCCTGAACTTGTCCATGTTTTGAACCGCAAGGTAAGCCAATGATTTGTACTAAGAAGTTACACGTATCGGTTTAATTTGCACGCGCCATGTGTGCTCATCTGGTCGTGAATGTAGGTCACGTGTTTGGCGATTAAACGCGGCGGGAAGTTTGAATCGAAAATTTTCAGATGCGTTTGGATTTTTTGTGCAAATTCGTCGCGATTGGTCTGTAACAGTTGCGAAATAAGTTCGTCGTCGTAGGCAACAGGACTCCAATATTTGCTATGGCTTCAGTGACCTGGTTTGTTTTAACGAAATATGTCAACGACGCGACGTCGAAGCCAATTTAATCCAAAAGTATTGATTTTGTGCGTCGGTTATTTATTGCTGGTGGAGTGAATTTCGCGTATTACCAATCAATTGGGTTAGGGAGTAAAAAATAACAAAAGTCACAAGAGGAGTGCACTCGTCGATCACCTCGTTATGGTGGCGCCACAGGCTAAAAATAATAATAATAATATCGCCCAACAGATTAAACATCTAATTACGGCACAAATTAAAATTAAAAGTTAAGCACTGATAACAAATCTTAATACTAACTAAAACTTAAATCAGTATTTATCCTTGCCGATTACATAGTCTTTTACAAGATCAAAGCTGTTACATATTGTCACAATTTATCATATTTGCCGTATTTATTCGCGCCCCGGCAACAAAGTCATCCAACCAACCACGAACGCTCCTCACATTGTTTATACAGCCGAGGCTACAATAAAATGCCCGTTCGTCAAATTGAATTGTTCAAACACAATAGAACAAGGACGATTTATATATTTTTAATTGTTTCTCTATAATCGAGATTTTAGTTACAAACAAGTAATCGTAAAACTACCGATTAAACAAATGCAAACAAACAATACTTTCTTAATGTGGAACAGCCTGTATATTAGTTATTGTTCACAAGAAAAATTTTTTTTTTCATCAAATTTGATCCAAATCTTTAAAAAGCAAGCGGTTAATTGCAGTATTATTCATAGTATAATTGAATTTAATAGAGTTAAGCTTTCGGGGGAACGATAATACATTGCATTTGGAAACATTCCTTGGCAAGTTATTAACAAATCACCACGATTCCAACACGTCCAACTACTGCTGCAGAAACAAACAGTCATTGGTATTATGAATTTTGAAAAAAAAAAATCGATTAATGTCACCAGCAAACAATAGTTTATTACATTCATTGTTAGGACATACATCATTAATGAAAATGAGAAAAAGCAAAGGCCCTAGATTAGTTCCCTGAGGCACACCAGAAGCTGGGATAAACACATTTGATTTTTCGTTGCAATAAATATGATTGCGTGATTTGACTGAAAATATCGATACAGTCGGCCCCCAAAAAAGGTACACACAATAATTTTAAAGGGAAGAGTACGTGATATTCCCGAGAATCATGATGCAAATAAGCATGAATGTTGTAGATCAGGGTAAGATATAACGAAACGTGTATAAAAATAATCTTTTACTAGTGTCATTATTATGTTTAATTAGAATTTAATAATTATTCAAAAAAGTGAAAGAGTTCTTTCAACATATTTACGCATTTAATTTTTTTTCGCTTCATACACATAATTGTAACACAGAGATAAAGTTGATACGTTATCAAAGTAAAAAGAATCTGAAACAAAACTTAGAGTACATAACATTCATGAATTTTGACTGTTTGACAAAATGAAAACGAATCAAAAATAACAGCCAACAACATTTGGACTTTTGGCATTAGTTGGGTTGGGTTGGGTTGGGTTGGGTTGGCCACAATGAATATCAATCAAAAGTGACTGTCAAATACAACATTGTGACTTTGCTTGTAATGATTGTGTGACCATTTGGCCCTTTTTGGGGTTCCTCAGCAATCACCTAATGGGTTGTGTTTGATTGACAACTTACCACTCGCACAGCGTGCCACTAACAACCAGCAGGAGTGTTACTTATGTAAGCAACGCTCGATTAAAGCACGTTGAATTGGGAGAAAAGAATTTAGAACGTGCTAGGATTAATTGCAGCTGTGAACTACTTTTCTCTCATAATGTAAAGTGTAATGGATCGGTTTCCATCCGTTGTTGAATCGTTTTGTATGATCTCATTGAAACTTTTTAAATTGCTTTTGACAGACTTTATTTCGACTTACCGCAATGAGTGGTGCTTACATCGCCAAGGCTGCTCGTATATGCTGCCTAAGTTGCACTCCCTGTTTTCACCATGCGTGGCTTATTTATATTAAAGAATTACGTCAGCGATATTGTTTTGCACCAAAGTACATTATTTTCGCAATTTTTGTGATTATTTGGAGTTAGAGCAGTATAACAATACTTTCTAATTTTACGGAAGTGTTTCAATCCAATCCAATCCAAATATTTCTATTCCATCTGCTATATTTTTTAATTCCTTGATGTCCAACTCCTCTGGGCAATTTCTTCTGATTATTTTTCATCACCAGCTAATTTCCCTCGTCCTCTTCATCCCTTACAAAATGTTCCTTGCATTTAGCTATTTAGCTTGGTGATAATTTTCCCAGTCTTCTTTCTCACAAATTTCTTGTTAATTAATTAATTTTGATTCATCCCATTTCCAAACTCATTGCATCCTTTACTGATGTTTTAATCCTGTTTCGTGTTTGTGTTTCGTCTTTCTCATTTGATTCTTGATTCTTTGATTCCCCGTCCTACCAGTTCTCTATGTGGTATTTTAAGATCTAGTACACTCCAATATTGCCACCAGCTAGTTTCTAAAACAAGAGTTTTTTGGTTTGGTTGGTTTGGCACATGTTAACGTAAAAAATTATATCAATCGAAATTTCCGTTGCCTTAACTCTTAACATTTCCAAAATTGATTTAAAACCCAAACATAATAAGTTGTTTTAGTTCTTTACGTTTTTTTCTAAATTACTTTGTATAATTTTGACAAACTGAATGCATTTTTATTGAATAGTTCGTCAAAATCAAACATGTTTAGTATCAAAATAATATGTTTATGTTGAATCTGTTTTTTTACGTTCATTGTAGGTCATTTTAGTCAGTTTTTTTATAATGGATATAGGTCTGCTGTGTTTATTTCTACTTCAGGAGTTCCGCAAGGATCGAATCTTGGCCCAGTTCTATTTATCATATTCATTAATGATTTCGTATCCTTTGATTTGAGGCCGCGCTTTACATTAACTGCATCATTACCGCATTGGATTATATTTAACTATGTCTTGTTATACATATAAAGTCTATGTATTTATTTTGTCCTATTGTAATTGGGCAATAAAGTTATTATTATTAATTAATGACCAATCAGGTCCATTCTTTGTTCTTTAACCACGTCAACAATACCTATTTATACTTTAATCATTGTTTTTGTTCGTTTATCAATCCCCTAAAGATAACTTTAAATCATCGATTTATCTTATTAACCAATTATATTGCTCCCATTCGTATCGTTGTTGTTCGCGAAAAGGTCGGAATAAATAACACACCAACATAAACAGAAGTACTTTATTATAACTTTTTATAACATTTTCGTTTTTAATTTTTTTTTCTAAATTTTCTCTTATAATCAATATACCATAGGATTTGACTTTTTACTCGTTTAGATATTATTCCGTAATAAAATAATTGTACGTACTACTCACACTCATAAGTTTCTTGACACAGAACACAATACTCGATACGATTTTACTCGTCTAGGTGCACGAGACGTTTTTTCATTTTATTAAATTTATGCAGCAAGCGAAAACTCCGGGAGGTTCGGCGGCCCTCCCGGAACGCACACATCTAGAAACGGACGTACAGACACACAGATTCAATCAAATTGACTGCTTATTCTATAAGAATAATAAAGTTGTATTCTTAAATTGAATAATTTTTGTGGATTTTTTTGTCGCTAAATTTTTATATGTGCAGAAGATATTTACAATATTTTTTTTTAGAATTTTCGGTACATACTATTTTGTTTTTTTTATATATATATTTAACTCACCTATATGCGTAGAATTTTTTATTCTAAAAGCAAATCGATCGGAAAAGGTCGAGTTCAACAAAGCGTATCGGAAACGATATTTTGGTTGGGTTGGTGATTTCTGAAAATTCGATCAGAAATCGCCAATTTTTTTTTTATTTTGAAACAGGTGCGTTGTTCAATTTGCAAACTTACAAAACGCATCTGCCGCAATTTTTTTTACATTTGTGCTTCTAAATTGGACTATAACGTTAAAAAAATATGTACGAACTTTGACAGTGTTTTTTTTACAGACATGTTCATGTTACTATACATTGCACTACTAAAAAAAAAAATATTTGAACACGACGTCGTGAAAAGAGGGAGATAAACTTGAAGCACGAAACACAAAATCAATTTTGTACTGTGAGGTTCTTCGTGAACTATTTTTATTTTAAATATTGACTGGACAGAAAAATATTCCCCTATCGTTACTATCATTATTTAATCCTATCGTAGAATTCAACTTAAACTAAAGATAAAATTATTAATACGAAACAAAATCACATAATTAAACTACATGTACACATATTGGTCTACTTAGTCGTCGACGAGATAAAATTAAAATATATATGCAACAAAAATAATTTATTTTTTTTTACACCTAAGAATATCGATAGAAATCAACTCTGCCTATGTACATGGATCGTTTTTTTTTGCCTTTTAGCTAGCTGGGATTCGTAAAAATAATGCCCAAACGACCTTTCGAACGGCGAAACTAATCTGAAAGATCCTAAATACTATTTTTTCTTAGAATGGCCGGGGCGACCCGGGGACTTGCGACGGGAAAAATCGGGCCCGTTTTAGAATTTTCTGAACACAACTTGGTATTTTGCGTAGCTCCTCTTTTTTTTCGTTTAAGTCTAAAAATCACATTGTAAGCTTTGATTTTTTTTTTCAACGGAGAGGATGTGACTTAAGAGAGGGATAGAGAGAACTATGTTTCCCGATGACTCATTCAAACAACTATTTTTAATTTTTAAATTGACAATTAAAGCTTACTGCAATTTGTAAATTAATTTTTTTTTTCAATTACGAAAATATATTTTTTAATTATCTGAAACTCGTCCAAAATTATTTAAGTTGCATTAAGAAAATGAAAAATAACTTAATAGCATTTGTGACATCACAAAAAATTACCAACAAATTTCAAAAAAGAAATTTTTGAAAATTTTTAACGCGTATAGAATTAGGAAAATAATTTATAAACAAATTTTTGTCAAGAAAAATTCTAAAGCACCCCCACACATTTTTTTGTTTCTTTATTATAATTACCGAAAAAACTATTCTCTCATTTAATAAGTTCATATTTGGAGTAAAAAATGGGAAATGTCACTTACCCCATACCATTCAAAATGAAATAATTTTTGGGTTAACTTAAATGTTAAAAAATTACAAAATGATTAAAATGCCCCCCAGACAGTTCGTTGACTTGTAAAAAATATTAAATATTAATATTAAATGGGGAGGGGGGCACCGTTTCGATTTACGTAATGCTAAATATTTGGAAATTACGAAAATAAATCAAAAAAAAATTTACAAATCAAATTCCAAATCCCCCCTTTTTACATTGTTTGTTTATTTATAATAATTATCAGGAAAACCTGTTACGTCATTTCATATTAGGATTAAAAATTAGTTTCTTGAGTTTTAACTTGTTAACTAAAATGTGCTTTGTGTGGTTTTAAATACACCCCCCCCCCCCCCGTACCCTAGAAATTAATTAATTAAACTAATTTTTCAAAATTAAAATTTAACAAATATAAAATTTTACACGGTCCCCTTCGAAATTAATACAATTTTACTTCGCAGTAAATTAAGAAAATAATTAAAATTAAAATATTTGTATCAAAGTCAAATTATTAATAATTATTTTAATTAATCAGACGAATGCCTCCGATAAAGTAAGCATCTTTACATGTGATATAAATTGGACTATTTAAAGTTTCCGTTGAGTTGTAAGAGCATTCTGGCAGTTGACATTTTAAAGTGACCCCCCTCAAATTTATACCAAACGAAAAGTCCAGCGTTGATCAATGCAAATTAATTTATTTAAAATTTATCTAAATCTAAATTTATATTTTTGAGTAACGAGGAAATGACCATTTAAAATAATTGTTTCAATCATACATCGGGAGGCAACTTAACGACTTGTCAATGATAATAAAATTGTGTCAGTTAATAATAATAATAATAATAAAAAGAGCTGAAATCAAACGTTGTGTTTACACATTATGTACAATATCCAGAACGGCCCTTGGCCATTCCCAGACGTAATTACTCACATTCTCTCCTCGTGTTTTCAAAAAAAAATACGCGCTGCGAAATCCTCGAGAGCCGCAAACTTAAAAACTAAAAGCGACTCCCGCCGACGCTGGGTCGACGGTCGCCGAACCCGAGCAATCTCCAAAGGGATTTTTCATCAATGTTTCCCTTTTGCCGTCCAACGAAAACAACAGACGGCGGTCGTTACGGCAGCAGAACAAGCGGAACGGAATCAAACGAGTCGCGGAGAGGGGAAGAAAGTCTCGAGGATTTCGCGATTTTGTGAACGGGGGGTGGGTGCGATTTTTCGCCGTCGCTTTAGTGCCGGGCGCCCGGTGAGATCATGGGTGTCGTTCAGCACTTGCGGTTGTTGTTGGCGTGGGAGCGGGTGGCCCCCTGCGAACGTTCGCCGCGACGCTGGCGCTGATTGCGACTGTTTACTTCACGAGCCTTGTTGGTGCGCTCCAGGTAGCCGCGCTTCAGGGTTTGGCAGGCCTTTTGGAGTTGGACCTGAAATTAAACAAAAAAGAAAAACTTTGGTCATTAGAACTAGTTGATTTTTTTTTTGGCTCGGCTATAGTTGCAAAACATACCCTGGTATGTACATATTTTGAAAATCAATATCGAGCAAGGATTGGAGAGAACGAGATTGCAAAATTCATTACTAAAATTAAAAAAAAAATAGATACAATCAAAAGTACGTTGGGATAGAGAAGATTGAAGAAAAAACACTGCGATTAAAATTAAAAGGAAACAAAAAATTGAAGAAAAGGATAACAATGGAAAGGTAAAACGTAAACCAAGAAAATAGACAAAACAAATCAAGAAATAATATAAAGTAAATGCAAATAGAATAAAAAATCAAAAGTAACAAAAAAAATAAAATAAAATAAAAAAATTAAAAACCAATTAACCTAACCGATAAAAAATAAAAGTGTTCGCACAATAAAAAGCACCTACGTGTTTCTTACAAATATTTATTTAACTTGTACATTTATTTATATGCAGCCTGAAAAGTTTAGACCTCGAATGAGCGTTTAATAGTCATATAGCGAAGCTTCCTTTGATCCGACCCCAACGAATTTAGCTTAGAACCCGACGAGACAAAAGAACGTCTATTTACGTAGTCACCCCTTTAACAATGTGTTTTGAACGTACGCGTGTGTAAATCAATATTTTTTCATTTCAGTAAATCTACGTCTTCACACTTTGGGGTTTCGTGTATATATATATATTTATATTTCTTGTTCACTATTTACTTTAAAAGCTAATATATTTTATCGGCACCCCTGTGCACGCGATCTGCATTTCGAGACGCACATGTCGACGTTTTTAAACGATCGGGGGGCTTTGTTGCAACGAAACGAAAAACAAGAAACGCGCCGGCCGAGATTGTGGTCTGGTCGACGCTTCATTGTCGAGCAACAGGTGGCGAACGGATCGGACGAGAAATCCGGAATTCACAGTCGACACCGACAGCTGTGCCCCCGCTCTTAAGTGCATTTTTGCAAATTCGTTTAAAGTAAATTAAAACTGTACACAGAACGAAATGTGTCGGCGATTATGTTTATAAAATTTATAAAAATGTTAATTAACCCCCACTACAACCAACCCAACCCAACCCAACGAGAAAGTGACATCTTGTCATTTAGATTTATAGGATCCATACTTTTATTAGTTTTCCATGTAATGGCGTCGATTACTTTTAGCCTAGTTCTAGTAGTTTCATTTGTTTGGTTCTCATGTTTGGCGATCATTAATCTTATTCCCCTCCCCAATTCGCCCATTACCCCATCTCAGGATTTATTAACTGGCCTGAAGTTGTTGTAAAGTGGAGATTATATGAATTGCGGCTTCAATCCTCAATAATATAAACAATGTTTTTCTCCGCTTTCATTGGTCTTCTATGTAATGACTTCGATTGCTTTTAGTCCACTTCCTGTACCTGTTCGTTTCATTGGCGCTTCATTCGTTTGGTTTTCATCTTTTCATCTTATTCTCCCCATCCCATCCTCACCAAACGACATGGTGCATTGATGACGTCATCGAATGCATTTACAGGACTTATTAACAGGTCTGAACATGTTGCATTTTGTAAAGCAGACGTAATATATGAATTATAACTCCAATCCCCAGTAATATAAAAAATGCTGGCACTGAAGAAGCACGTTTGGTGTTCTTTTACTCGATTACTTTTAATTTACTTCCATTTCTTTGGTTTTCAATTGTATCATCTTGTTCCCCACCACCCAATACTACACGATACGACAAGACACGACAAAGTGTCGATTACGCCATCGCATTGCATGATTTTTAACAGGTCTGAGCATGTTACATCTGACGTTGGACAAGCACGTTTCGTGTTCTTTACTCCACTTTCATTAGTTTTGTAATGACTTCGATTACTTTTAGTCTACTTCGAGTATTTTTTATTTCATTGTAAATAGTTTCGTTCGCCATTTTATTTCCACTGATTTTCAATTAGTGATATTTCTTTATTTTCGTTGATGTTTCACATTAACTTTCTTCCTGCATTATTATTTGTTTTACGGTTTACATTGGTTCGTATTTGATTTACGTTTTATTACCTCATTAGTGCTGGTATTTTTTGTACTGACGTCACCATCACAGTTTCCTATACTTATACATAAAGTATAAGAAATTAAAAATAGAATCTACAAAAGACGTTAACCCAATCCAGCTCGGATAGGTTGGGTTGGGTTGGGTTGGAAGATACAACATCTTCTGGTATCTTCAGTTAAATCTTCTGGTGTTCCACTTTGCGGACTAGATTGGTTTCGTTTTATTTGAAATAAAATCGAAATAAATTATTATAAATTATAAATCTTTTGTCAATCAATGTCTATCCCAATTTGATTTATAATTGTGCAGGAAGTGCATTTTCTTTTTGTTGTCAAACAAAGAATGTGTATTTTCTACGGCGGAAGATGATTTTTAGAAAAAGGTATCCAACACAACATAACCCAACCCAACCCAACCCAACCCAACCCAATCCAATTCAACCGAAGCCATTCCAATCCAACCCAATACAACCCAACCCAACTCAACCCAAATTAAATTCAATGTTTTGGTATTGAGGCAAAATATGTCATTAATTATGAACTAACGCACAACCTCTTGGGGATAATCGAAGCTATAGAAATTATCCAGAAGAAACAAAGATTAATTCGGTATATGTTTTTGTAAAGAACGATGTGCACAATGTGTATGAAATTTGACATTATTCCGGCAAAATTACCAAATGATAGGTTGTGGATGGCGGTAGCTCATCAGAGTCGAGCTTTTGGAGCGCAATCGTTTTTGTGTACGGCCGCAGTTTCTTTACAGCCGAAGCGTTCAAATCCCCCTAAGCGGTAGCGTTCTTTCTCTCTTTGGACAAAATTGCTCGCGTTCAATTTTTACCATCGCTAATGTTTTCTTCGCTTTTACGACTTAACTGCGTCGAATGTTCCATTTTGTTTCGAACAATTTCAATTTGCGGCGTAGCTGTTTTATAACTTAACCTATACCATGATTTTGAATCAATATTTTTACGTCTATGTATGTATTTTGGTCTCCTTGTTTATTATTTTGGTTCTGATGTCCTTTTCAAGACTCGTGCATGTTATAATTCCTTTTTGGTAATTTTTCTATTATATTACTGTGCCATTTGGACCATTTTTAATGCATTTTTCTGCAATTGTTGCATTTGTGACTTACACAGCTAACGTGTTTAGGATTCAACCTGTTCAGACCTGTTTCTAATTTTGAGAAATTTGGATGTTAGTTCACTACTTTTAATCGTTTGTGTTACATCCTTCTGGAGTTCTTATATTTCTTATTCGGTTTCTTTGACATTTCATTTACTTTACTTCGTTTTTACTAATTTTTAATATTAAATGGTTTTTCTTATTGTTCTTTCTGTTCTTTCGCCATTATACGATTCTTCTTCATGTTTACTTCGTGTCAAAGAGTTGGGTTCAATTCAGTTTCATTGGGTTCATATACATCGTGATCTTGTTGGTTTCTAAAACTTTAGAAGTTTTTCTAGCGTTACCTGCTTTCTTGATGGCTTTCTTCTGCTTTCTTTAATTTTCTTCCCTTTGCAATCGTTTATTGTTCTATTGGTTCCTTAAAGTTATTACAATTGTTTTTCGATTGTCATTTGGATCTTTATATTTTTAGCATTAGGTTTGTTTATATTACTTGTGTGGTTAGATCTGTTTATAATTTAAAGAAAGGATGGTGATGATGGTTCATGAACATTGTTTTGATTTTTTTACGTTTCACATTGTTCTCTTGGTTACTTTGACTGGCTTATTGTCTTTATGATTGATTTTCTTTTCATAGCTCTAGTTTTTTTTAATAAAGAATTAGATTTGCATCGTAGATAGATTGATTATTTTGAACATCATTGCACCAGATGAATTAGGATTTAGTTTAGATGTGTTTCCAATTTTGATAAAGGATGGAGATGATGACTCATGGGATGTGTTTCAATTTTCTTTTACTTATCATATATTTTCGCTGGTTACTTTGACTTTGGTTTCTGTTAGTTATTGTTTCTATGGCTGGTTTTCTTTGATTACTTTTTAACATCACTGTACGAAAAAGGCACCAGATGAAATGCACTCACCTTTTGCGCATGTTTCATCTTAATACGCTGTCTCTCCTGCTGCTGGAAAACGTCGAGCCGATTCCTCCTGGGAACCTGCGCGCGCCTCTCCACGCGCACTTCCGCCGAGAGCGTTCTGAGCACCGCAGGTTCCTCCACGACCACGTCCACGTCCTCCCGGATGAGATCGGCGACCGGCTGCAGGGACGCCGCGTTCAGCCTCCTCGCCAGAAAAACGGGCTGGCCGCTGTGCTGGTACACGCTCATGCTCGGGTGTTCGATGAGCAGGTTCTCCAGCGGCGAGGTCTCCACGTAGATTGGCCCGGCCGACGTGAAGCACGGCGGCGGCGTGATGTACCACGATTCGTCCATCGGACCGCAGTGCATCGAGGAGGTAGAACTGGTTCTGGTCAGGATGGCGGAGAGCGGATGGTGGTCGTCCAGAGCGCGGTGTTCGAGGTCGTCGTCGTCCAGGCTCTCCACCGAGCTGACCTCCGAATTCCCCTCGCTGTCCCTGTCCACGAAAACCCAGTCATCGTCCAGCACCCTGGTGTCGTTCAGTCTTGTGTTTGTTGTTTCGTCGACCCCACTCGCCGTTTGCTCTTGTTGATCACTCGTCGTTGTTCCAAGTAGGTAGTTGGCCAATTGGCTGAACATGGTCTAAAATCAAAGAGCGAATAATAATTTTACGATCGATATAGAAATTTAAATTATTTTGCATCTAAAATACATATAAACGCCGATATCCGCCGGAGACGCGACGAATCCAGTTCGAACGCGCGAACGATAATTCCAAATAGGAAACATAACTCGCTTCCAATTAAAAACCGCGACACGTCCCGATTGCCGTTTTTACACGCAGCGCCTCGCGACCGACCACATCTGAATATCAAAACTTTCTTACATAAGAGCCTGCGTGATCTCAAAGGTCACGTTGCTGGCTGGCGTAGGCGCGACTGTGGCAATTCACCAATATCTGTCATTTTTCCAGGCGCATTGCAATAACGTTCGCGCGAACGGTAAAAACGAGCAAAAAGACCGCCAGCTCCCGCAAAACGAAAAAACTTAATTACTGCTTCGCGGTTCAAAGAGCGAACCGAGAATGTCGCCTTTCGATTTCCCAGCGAGGCGAGAGAAACCTTGACGTGCGGATCGACGTCAAAATCGTCCGATGCGGCGTATTAATTGCGAAAAATTAGTCCGATTCCATTAATCAATTTTTATATGAACTGCAACGTCGACGCAATAAATCTCCGAAATCGCTCGGGAAATAAATTTCGTGTACGAACAACACATGAATTTTTACAATTCGCAATTTTACGCTTTACGGCTCCGAAACAATTGACATAACTTGCGTAATGTTTACGCACCGCGTATTTGCAGACATAAATAGCGCGTTGCATTAAGTGGGTGTTTTGTCGTTGCACGCAACTTCCGCTCCAACCGGAAGCCGAGTTTATCGGGCGAGATCTCGATCGCGATTAGTTTTGGGAAGAGAACCAACGAATTACGAATTTTCGTTTCGCGACGACCACGTTTCTACCCAGATACGAAAGAACCGCAACGTCACCACCAGTTAAATGTTACTTCGCGCGGTAACAATTCTTGACTGCGTTTCGCAACCGCAATCGAGTTTTAATTGCTAGATTGTAAGTCGTCGTAGTACATCACCTGTTTGCAGCCACGCGCGATTGTTTTAATCGGTTAAATGTATTGCGGTTTGTTTACGTAATTGTTTATTATGCCTTCTCGTTCGTTTTCATTGTTTTGATTATTTATTTTATTTATTGTATATTTATTTTAAAGTTTTTAAAGTAAATCAGTGTGGGTGGGTGGTTTTTCTTTAATTTTTATATCGAAAGATGATATTTATTTATTGGTTTTTCAACAACAACTTACACAGACGACACATATCTTTTATTATTGTTACTAACGCTGTATTTGTAAATTTATTTTTATGTACCCGAGCAAAACCCGTACTTATTACCTAACAGGAATCGAACCCGGTCCCGTACGCGCGAAAGCCCACGTACTAACCACCACACCACCACACCACCACCCACCTCACTCACTGTACTGTCTTAAATCCCTTTTCACATCAAATTTAATTTCGTTTCTCTTTCACCTTCCCTTCCCTCTCGCGCAGTCATCACTCCCAGCTATTTTATTTCACATTTCGATCGCGCGACATTCGCGTCGTAAAACCAACTCCGACTTTCTCATTTATTGTCGTTTTTGTGCGCCGTAAAAATTTAATTAATTAATTCGACTTCTCGCGAACGAAACCAAACTCGCAGAAAAACCTCTACCGGTATTTCGTCTGCAACTGCAAACAATAAAAAAATATATGTCAAGGCTGACACGTCGATGTAATCCTAATTGCTTATGCTAAGTTATTTGCGCGCATTTTGCATTTTCGTTGCGAATTCATCAAACTTGCCCACGGCCAACTTAGTTTCGTAAAATGTGTCGTATAAAATGTTGTGTAAGCAGTTTATAGAAATTTTTATGCTCGGTTTTAATTTGATTGATTTTAATTAATAATTAATTTAAAAACGAATGACAATTTGTTTTGTTGTCACAAAAGGATGTATGTGGCGATAAAAAAATTTGCTGGTCATTAAAGAATTTTATTTACTGTATCTAACTATTTTTATCTAAAATATAATATAATATATTATAATAATTATGCGATTATGCGAGTTGTAACTCGTTAATCTCTTTCTGATAACGTGTGATGCGTAGCTAACGTCACTACGTCTATTTGTTGCTCCGTTATTATTATTTTTTTTTTAATTATTCAAATGAACTTAACAAGCGAACTTTGCCCATCGCCATTGTTTATAATTATTTGCGAACGTGCGACGAAAAATCGGCCGATAAGCTATCGATAGACCAGCAGTCTGCGAACATCGCGAAATGTGCAAGCGTTCGGTGCACGCTTGCAATTTTTCGACCTTGGGTCGAAGTTTGCGTTATATTTTCGACAGATTGCGTCAGGCGATTTTGCCCGACAATAGCGGAACGCTTACGTTTTATCGTCGAAGATTTGCACGCGATGATTAAACCAGTTGCAATTCATTGTGCAATCGATTTTAAAGACTGGAGGAAATTCGGGTGATTAATCTGCAGCATCGTGACTTTTCGGTCGAAATTCCCGAAATTCGTAATATCAAATAAATATAATAAAAATAAAAAAGAATAATACAAAAAGAGTGACGAATTGCAGAAAATAAAGCTGAAACTAAAAGACGAACAAATTGAAATTGAAAAAGTGGAGAAATTAAATATGAACGGGTCATGGAAACGTTTGGTACGCGCGACGCTTTGGCACGAAAAGTACCTATTACATGGCAGATAAATCTCAGCTGGCCACGTTTGTTTTTTTGGCTAATAATACGACGTTTCTGTGAATAAAGTTACCCAACGCTGACGTGAATAGTTTAAAAGTGACTTAGGTCGTTCTCGGGACGTTCATTCAAAGGGGTCGCCAACTTTTTAATTTATTAACGTGTATACAATACAACAATGTTGTGTAATTTCGAAAATAATAACAGAGGCTGTTGCGAAATTGGGAAAATGGGTAACGATGAAAAATAGTTTATTATTCGATCTGGTTGAATGATGGCTATTACTCAGAAGGATGACGTTTGTAAAGTAAGTGTATAAGAGATCTCATTTTGATAACTGCCCAATAACCTATCTTGCCTTCAGTGTAATTTGTGTTATGAAAATTATCTTAGTGCTAAATTAGGTTATTTGGTAACTGTCAAAGTGACAGGAAACAACTAATTACGCCAATTCCAAATCAAGCTGTTTGGCAGCGTTCAAAGTTGAACAGTTGTCACTTTGTCAGCTGTCCAATAGGCTAACTTTTTGACTTTTGCAGCTGTCTAAGTGACATGTAATATACCTAATTGGATAACAAACAACTTCATTTGTCTCCAGCATAATTTGTTATGAAAATATAAGGTAGTAACCCAGTTGTGAACTAACATATATTTTCGATCTATTTAACGCAAATTATGCAATTTCCAAGTTACAGTTGTCAAACTGACACTTGTTACATATAATGACAGTTTTGGTTGTCATAACGAGTTACAACTGGCAAGTTGACAACTGTCAAATAATTTAACTTTAAACTGGCGTCTATTTTACGCCAATTCGCAGCTGTAAAACTGACAGGAAACTGATAATTACGCCAATTCCAAATCAAGTTGTTTGGCATCGTTCAAAGTGGAACTTACCATACCGTACGGCGGAATTATCATTCCGTAGAACAGCTGTCACTTTGACAGCTGTCAAACAGCAAACAGCAACTTTTTTACTTTTACAACTGTCAAAATGACATGTAACATACATAATTGCAATGGAGACAATCATCCTGTATAAGAGATGTCACGTTTATAACTTTCAAATAACTTAACTTGATTCCAGCATAATTTATGTTGTGAAAATATAAGCTACCACAAACATAGGTTATTGACAGTTCTCAACGTGATAATTATTGTAGAGTATAACAGTTTTCATTGTCATTACGTTTAGTAACTGTGAAAAGCTGTCGAATCACATAACATTGAACTAGCCTATATTTTCATAACGCAAATTATGTTACTTGACAGCTGCCAATGTGACACTTGTTATACGTGATGACAATGGAAACTACCATTTTGTATAATGAAAACACTGGTTCAAAGTTGTTATTGGTAGATGATAAAGTAGCACTTGTTATACATAATGACTGTGATTACGTTTAACAACGGCCACTTTGACAGCCACCAAGTAACCTAATTGTGAACTAACGTATATTTTTATGCTATTTAACGCAACTTGCGCTATTTCCAAGATACGTTCTTTTACAGTTGTTGCCAAGAATGAAAGTTTTCGTTGTCATCCAACAACTGGTAAGTTGATACCTGTCAAATAATTACACTTTGAATTGGGGTTTATTTTCATTATACTATATATATATTACGCTACTTCCAAGTTATGTAATTTGAGAGATATAACGCGACAGTTATATGTAATGGCAATGGAAACTGTACTTGTACTTACGTAATCGCAATTTTCATTGCGATTACGTATAACTTTGACACTTTGACAGCTGTCAAAAAACCTAATTGTTAATTAACAAATATTTTCACGTCATTTAACGCAAATTACGCTACTTCCAAGTTAGATCATTTTACAGTTGTGTGACATTTATTACACAGAATGACAGTTTTCGTTGTCACAAAGCACGACTGCCACTTTGACAGTTGCAACATAACCTAACTTTGAACCAGCGGATATTTGGATAACGCAAATTACGTTAGCTCGAAGTTAAGTTATTTGGCAGTTATGAACGTAATTTATTATGCAAAATAGATACGAAGATAAGTCTCACTGTGACAGCTGTCAAATAACTTATATGTATAAGTTACGTTATTTGACAGCTGTCAAAGTGACAGTTGTTATACGCGTTGCCATAACTCATAATTGTCACTTTGACATTCATCAAATGACCTGACTTTGAACTACCGCGTATTTTCATGACGCAAATTCGTATAAACAGGGCGACCGCAATAATTGTCGCGAACCAACATAGTTTTCCATTTACGTCGTACGCAATCGAGTCATTCGCATCGCACAAATTACACTTCTTCATAGAACGCGACGATTATAAAACCGGCGCACCTGCAAAACAGGTGCTCTTAATGCACCCAACAAAAACAAGTCACAATGGCGCAATTAAAATTCGATTATGCGGCTTCGCGATGCAGAAAAAACCCAAACGAGAACGGACTAGCTCGCGCGCGCGTTCGACGTAACGCAACGTCGTCGCGATACCGCTCGCCGTCCGCGATTACATCACCGCGTCCGCCGTCGTGCGAAACAAAGGCTCACGCGCGCAAGAGAAAAAAACTCTGGACGACGACGGTCGCGGCGGCGGAAAGCGAAAATTTCGTCGCGCGAACGTTTCCGGGCCCGAGGCCGGCCGCCCTTGGTACGAATCAATGTCGGAGCGGGTCTATTTCGACGCGCACGGGCGTCCGTCCGTCCGGTGGACGACGGCACCTTTCGAACGGACCGATCGGTACCACCGGAGAGGCGCTCTGTTGGCTTACGTTTTTCTCTGCTTGCGACACAAAGGAGTACGGAGCACAACTGACAGCGACGACCCCGTCCAGCTGATCGACGCACACACAAGGTGGGAGGAGAAGGGCATCAGCTGTTCCGCGGACCAGCTGGTCGACCGCCGCGCTTGCGCCTTCCACGTCTCCTTTGTTTAATATCGACTGGTTCCAGCGACGTGCGGTTTGTCGCCGTGAACGGAATATGTAATTATTTCGACGACGACGACGGGTGCCCGGAATTTACAGTTCGCAGGATGCGATTAGAATTTAGTTGAGCCCACCTCCTAGAAAGATTACCGTCCGTGTCTAGGTATATTGCGGCCAGCTGTGCAAATCCGTGAAAATCGGACGTCAGACGTTTAGTTGAACGGTGGGGGGGGTCCGGAACTTATTTTGCTCCGGAATGTACGAAATCAATACAAAAGGCTATAAAAGTAGCAAAGGACCTATTGCAGGAACGATTAAAAACACCAAGGCAAATGCAACAGCTAAGCCAACAGAAATTTTCCTTTCTTATATAGTTAGGTGTAATTGTTATAAAATAGAATACAAAAATTATTAATAACAACACCAAAAAATTTACTTCATAATAAAGTTTGTGTTAATATTGACGATTAAAGCTATTGCTGTATTAATTGCTATACATACTATACAAAACAAATTACTTGGAAGCACACAAGGAATTAAACAATGTATAGTAAAATCCGTTAGCATAAACATCGCGACAATTTATATTTGGAAAGCATTCTCACGATATATTTACCCTTGTAATTCTGCAAATAATGGTCGCCTATCCAACCGTCTTTTTTTTAATGGCACTTAGTCATCTTCCATATATCACAACCCCACCCACTCATATTCTTTATTAACTAGAGTAAATATTTGTTGGAACTCGTTACTCTACCAAAACTTTTTCAAATAGGACATCAAAAAAAGACTTTAATTGTAATTGGACTGATTCTGCGATTAAATACCAGACTTCGTGACCACTAATTGCACTACTAAACATCACTTGTATGGGTAAGGTTGTAAATATCAAGTTTATGAACCGAAACGAGTGTCTGTCAAAATCAATTCAACTGGCCTAGTCCGAGAAACGTCACAAGAAATGCTCGACTCTGATTGGCCGCTACTAACACTGTCTCAGATCAGCTTGTAAATTTGAATTACGCTGATGATGCTTTTGACATGTTTTACAATTTTTCGGAGTTTAACTAAAATCACAAATCATCCAGACATCTTTTGATTTGAATAAAAACACAGAGCTTTGCGAAAAAAGGGGGAAAAAACTTGTGGAGGATATAGGTCGATTCTAGAGCCTCCTCCTGGCCGGTAAAGTAGGGTTGGAATCCAACTGATGGGCAATGAAAAGTCCAGGTGGGAAATGAATTGCGAAAAAGTTTCAATCGAGGACATTTGCCCAAGTCCAAGTCCAAAACCAATTGATAGAGAAATTTATGTTCGACGATAAACAAGTCCGAAGAAGACTGAAAGACACAATTCTCCAAGTTCTTCGAAAAAAAAACTTATTGAAAGTTTCAAACAACGACGAAATTAGTGATAGTTCGAAACTTACTGATGGAGAATTTTTCTATAAATAATCCAAAGCTACATGAGAAGCAAAATTTCGCTGACGTTCAATTAAATAAAATTAACAATGAGCGACAAAAAAATTCGTGTAAATTTGAAACGAGCTGATCGAATCTGGACTTGAATAAATACGAATTACAGCGCAATCTTTATAAACTACAATTAGGTCGTTCAAATTTGGGTTGGGTTGGGTTGGATTCGATTGGGGTGAGTTGGGTTGGAATACATAAAATCGAACTTTTCGAATAAAATTCGTGGCCACTGACTGACGTCACGACTGCGTCAAAGTACAAATCATTATTTTCGCCAAAATTTGTACTTACGCCACTGGCCTTGTATAGTAACCAAGTTGTCTAGTAAGTAGATAATATATAATTTCGATTTTATCGGCTCATAGTCGAATCCCGGTCGGCCCGCAACTATTCTAATTTTAAAACTGCCGTCACAATTTATAAATAACCCCATTATCTGTTTATTTACTTCGATGCCCACCTAGATTAATTCGACGACCGAATTCAGACGGGGGGACCGGACGTCGCGGATCGCGTCGATTATCGCGGATCGCGACCTTGGCGAAATACCTCGATCTTTAATCGAGCGAAACGGCCGAAATAACAACACGCCGGAGTGCGACAGGGCTAAGAAAAGCGCGCGGGCCGCACGTAGGACGGACGGTGCGTGTAACCTGTCAGTTGCGCAACGCCTCGAATAATAAGCGCGAATCTGCGTCAGAGCGCCTAATTCCTGGCGCTCCGCGAATCGCCCGAGAAATAATTAATTAGTTTTCTTTTTTCGGTTGGAAACGTCGAAGTCGGTCGGAAATTTAATGGCCGGCTTCCGTGTCAGCGGAACGCTCCGATGACACTTCTAATGAACGATGTTTTCGCCAGAGGTTAAAGACATTTGACCCCAAAACCCGCGATTAGTGTTCGAACGCGCAGAGGCTTTGATGTGGACTTTACGGCGGCGGCTGCGACGGCCGGAGGCGAGCGCTTCGGTGGAAACTGTGTCGCCGAGGCGCTTGCGTTTCGCTTCAATGTCGTTTTCGACATTTTTCATTTCTATTTTCGAGACGATAAAAGTTGGCAGTTGAAAAATATTTTTGAATTTTTCTTGGACGAAGATCAGTTTAGTTGCGTAATTGAGAATTGATATATTTATAATAAAAAATACCACAAAATACACACAAGAAAAAATAGAGAAACTACGACACGAAGAAAAGCAAACAGAAACGAAGATAATAAAATAACCGAAAGAAATACATTTACAAGAACAATACAACATAAAGCAAATTTTGCAAGAAAATTTACTCAAATCAATAGGGAACTAGATTTAAAGAATAAAAACCACGAGGCAACTGAAAATCAAAAGTAAAGAATTGCCGCAGGATATTAAACAATTGTGGCAGGAAGTGGCAAAAAATAAAATCATCCAGGACGAGCAGTATGGTTTTAGAGGAAACCACTTAACTGAACTCCAAGTGCTGAGACTGACTGAAGCCATACTGCAGGGCATCGAACGTAAAGAGGTAACATCGGCCCTCTTTCTTGATATAAGAAGGGCGTTTGATGGAGTGTGGCACAACGGTCTCTTAAGGAAAATGACGGAATGAGGAATACACGTCAACGTACTAATCGCATCATATGTGAAGGAAAGAAAATTCCTTATAATGATAACAGATAAGCTATCGACAACTAGGACAATGGAGACTGGAGTTCCCCAGGGATCAATACTGGGGCCAGAACTGTTCCTCATATATATGACTGACATCCTAAGAAGGCAGGGGACAGAACTTGCCATATTCTCAGACGACACTGCAGTATACACCTCTTCCAAAAATGAAAATTGTGCGACCGAGACGATTGAAGATTGGTGCGAAAAATAGCAAGTCAGACTATATCAGCGTCCGAAATAGAAGACTTTGGAGTTCTGAGGTCAAATACTTAGGTGTCACCATAGACAGTAAACTCACATAGAAGGGAAACGCAGAAAAAATATGCGACAAGCTCAAAATGGCCTGCTCAATACAATGGCGAACAAACTCATGGTGTATAAATCGACCTTAAGGCCAGCTACTACTTATGGATCTGCTGCATGGTCAACGGCGGCAAAATCTCATAAACGTACACTTGAGGTGCCCCAAAACAAGTGCATGCGGAGAATCACAAACTTTCCATTGTACATACGAAACCAACAACTGCGAACTGATTTGGACCTCAGAAGTGTAGAGGAGCACCTCAAACAGATCAATGCTAAAATTTATGACAAGGCCATACATCATGAGAACCCGACAATTAAACTGACGATTGACTACATACCGGGAGATCCCCAGAGAAAAACACGCAGCCCCTCGATACCAGATGAATACTCCAAGGAAGAATTATAAGTCGATGGTCTTAGGCGCGAAAAATGTTAAAAAATCCAAAAAACTTGTGCATGTATCAATATTGTCAAAAAAACCGTGAAAATGTCACCAAGGGGTATAA
Organism: Geotrupes spiniger; assembly: GCA_959613385.1. Taxonomy (NCBI): domain Eukaryota; kingdom Metazoa; phylum Arthropoda; class Insecta; order Coleoptera; family Geotrupidae; genus Geotrupes; species Geotrupes spiniger. The sequence goes on along the minus strand of OY390736.1, from coordinate 39,560,491 downwards.
GAAATGTAGAAATCATGAAAAGATGCGAAAATTAAGAAAATGCAAAATGCCAAAATTTATAAAATCATAAAAGTTGATGAAATTAAAAATTGGGAAAAACTAAGAAAATTAAAAATTGCCAAGATGTCACAAAAATGTAAAACATATAATTGTCAAAATTGACAGATATAAAATTGTTCAAACATACAAATAATGTTAAAATGTCTCATTGTCTTTTATGAGACAAGAAAAATAAAAAATTAAACATTGTCAAATGTCCATAAACTGTCAAAATTCCAACTGTCAGAATGTGAAAATGTACCAAATGATGCCAACAATAATAAAAATATATGAACATCGTAAAAATGTCAATTGTTTAGCGTTCCAAAAATCCAGCAGTTGTGGAGAGCAAAAACAAATAAAAATTTGTAATACAATGAATAAAAACGACACATGCAGTCAACGACCCACTCGGAAATGTCCAAAATTTGAAAAAATTGGAAAACTGAGAAACGCAAGACGCACAACTTATCAAAATTGCCAAAATGAATCGGAAATTGACAAAAATATCAAAATGTAGAAAAAAAACTACAATTTTTTTTTTTTTAATGCAAACTGCCAAAAGGTACAAAACCATGAAAGTTGGTAATATGACATGAAAACTAACGCCTGGTAAATTAACAAAATAGGTAAAAAAAATCAATTGTCTAAGACAAAAAAAAATAAAAAAACATTTGTCAAAATTGACAAATATGAAATTGTTCAAAACTGCAAATACTTTTAAAATGCCTAATTGTCGTCGTTCAAACATAAAAAATTGTCAAAAATTAAGAAAAATAATTAAAAACATTAATATTAGTCACAATTGAAAAAAAAGCAAAATTGACAAAAATATCAATAAAATCGTTCAAAAAATGCAAATGTAAAATTTCCGTTGTCAATATGTACTGCCAAAGAAATGAAAAAGAAGCTACATTGATTAAAATGTCAAAATTTCCAAAATAATATAAAAAATAATAAGTTCCAAAATTTCTGAAAAATGCCAACAGAATGTATTCGTTAGAGTTGTAGAAAAATCAGATTTATTGGAAAATATTAAAAAGTCAAAATGTCAAAGTTTCAAGAGCACTGAGAAACAAAAAAATAAATAAATGCAAGAAAATTCGAAAAATACCAAAATCAAACAAACACGTTTCAAAGAAAGTTTAAGCAAATAATAATAAAAAGAATGTAATTCAGGTTGAATTCACAATAACAAACATTTCAGCAACATTGATAAACAAATAAAAAAGTCAAAATGTCATTGTTGTCAGGCAAAAAAATATTTACGATATCAAAATAAAACAACAAAGAACAGAGTACACTGAGAAACAAAAAAAAATAAATAAATGCAAGAAAAATTCGAAAAATACCAAACTTAAAGAAAATCAAAGAAACACAAGTTTCAATTCAAGTCGAATTCTTAAAAACGAATACATTTCAACAACATCGATAAAAAAGTCACGACACCCTTTTTGAAACCGCACCAACATCGAGGACCAATTATCACCCAACGCATCTCATGTCCATAAATACGACCCTGATTGATAATCTCCGAAAATCGAGCCGCCCCCTGCGCGTCCAATTTTGCCCGCTTTCTTTCACAACGACCCCTGCGAGCCGTCACGTTTTAACGGATTATCGGCTTCCGCCTAATGGAGCTGCTTTAGCCAAAGACCGCTAATCAGTCATCCTGATAATTCGCTGGAAATAAACGATGACTACTTCAATTTGCGGGAAAGGGTGAGATATTTATATCTCCTGCGTCATCCCCGTGCGCTTTGTGGTCGATCGACACGCGATTCTCGTGCCACGTTGATGGCATTCTATGAATGTGGGTGACGACATCCGCGGGAAGGAAAATCGTTACGAACTCGCCTGCACTGGAAACTGTCAATCTTATCGTTCTCGGGAGTATTTAAAAAAATATATATAATCAGCGGAAATCGGGCGCATATCAACGTCACAACAAAATATGTACGATAACGGCCAAAACAAATCGATAAATATGAAAAGATTATGAAAAACGACACGAAACAAAGAAATGCGATTAAATCGAAATAAAAAAAAGAGTCAATCCAGATTAGCAACAAGGAAACAATGAACGTCTAATTAAATTAAAACGAAAACTAGAAAAAAATGACAAGAAATAAAATTAAAAGAGCACAAAGCAAAAGAAAATAAAAATCATAGAAAACGTACGAAAATTATTTTACGCCCTTTAAACTTTTACATCAGCGCTTTCTTAATTTAATGTTCATAGAAATTTTTGTTATACGTCGTATAATTTTCCTATCGACATAAAATAATTACTGACGTCACCCGAGCAATTACTATATCGTCGTCGAGATTACATTTTATTTAATGATGCAATCTGGCGAAATTGGCGAATCGGGCAAATTAACTTTCCAAGTTGCGCGCACAGCCACCGGCCGTTTTTCCTGTTTACAAACAGCCGTCGAGCTCGGCCGTTTGAAAAACGAAATGAACGAGCGATGTGGGACTCGCCCGCGTTAAAGCGGAGCAGTGGTGCCAAGTGGACCGTTAACGCGGACGAAGGAACGGCCGAGTGCGAATCACGTGTCGCGTTTGACGACGGAAGCGTTCGCGGTTTTCGCGTCGGCGGGCGGCGGAGAGTGACGCGACGACGCGTTGTTTCGGCGGGCGTCGGAATGCGCCGAAGAATTTCGATTCTAATTGAAAACTACTACAGAAATTAAAAATAAAGGCATTTTCGAAAATTAATTTAAGAAAATGAATCAACAAAGATGGCACACTCAAAAAAGTCTCAATGGGTCCCAAGTGTTTTCGAGTCGAACATTTGTTCAATAACGCAAAATTAAATAATTATCCTATTAACGACCAACGGGTCATAACTCCGATAAATAGATCGCGCCAGCGAATGGACAAAATCATTCAGATTCGCCTCCATAGAGTTCCGACGTTCGTCGATCCAAATATTCGATGTTAGCCACCGCGTAATATTAAAGTAAGGCGGGTTAAGTCATCGGTAAGCAAGAATCTATGTCGTTAAGTGTACCACAAGGTGCAGTACTGACGCCTACGGTTTTTATTGTTTATCTCTGATCGCGTTGAATGCTAAGCTGATGACATGTTGGTGCGAGACTCAACGAACGGTTTAATTATTGAATTCAAAAATTAATGAATTTTTAACAAATACACGTCCATCCCTATTCTCTAATTTATTGCTGGATTCAAAGATTGATGAATCTAAGATTTTTTTATTTTATTTCTGTGCTACAGGGTACAGTACTGGCTTCGATGTTTTTAATGTATCTTTCAATTCTACGATCGCTTTAAAAATAATTTCTGACCTAGTATCTGGTGACACGTTGCACTTTTTAATGGAATCTCGTGTGGTACGAGACTCAACGAATGGTTTAATAGTGAAAATCCAAACATTGTTAGATGTAAACATTTTCATATACTTCGTGTATTAAAATACTAACAAAGACAGGTACTAAGCTTGTGTCGTAAGATCCAACAATAAAATTAGAAATCAACTTCCTCTCGTGTTTCAAAATAAATCCCAAGATGGCTGGCTTTATAAATAGCAACCACTTTGATATTTTTGAAAATGTTGACTATTTTCACTTATACTTTTCTTGTATTTCCACTATGCGCAATTTTTACATTGATTTTTTGGATAATTGTTGTAATTGATTAATTTTTGACAACTTTGTCATTTTGGGCGTTTCGTCCATTGACATTTTGGTATTTCTTGTTAAATTTTGGCTTTGATTTTAAACTATTTGGTTGGTTCAAAATTAACTGATTTTCACTCAAGACTTTTTTATTTTGACATTTTTAGTTTTTCTTCCCATTTTAAATGTTTAGTTAAGTTTTTGGCATTTAGACAATACTTGCATTTGCAGGAATTGTTGTTTTCGACATTTTTGATAATTTGTATGTTTTTATATAATTTTTCACCATCTTCTAAATTAAGACTTTTTATTTCTTTTTTATTTTAGTTTTTTTACAGATTTGACATATTTTAGGTGATTTGCCAACTCGTAATCTTTATGACATTTACTTCATTTAAATTTTGGCCTTTTAGGAAATGTTATAAAAATAGGAAGGAATGGGTTTGGTTGGAATAAGTTTGGTTGGGTTGGGTTGGGTTGGATTGGATTTTTGTCTACCTTATAAAAATAGAATGAAATGCGCTGGATTTTGAAAATGTTGACATTTTATACAATTTTATAAAAATAGAAAGCATTGGGTTGGGTTGGATTGTATTTTAGTCAACTTTATAAAAATAGAAAGAATGTTTTGACATATTTTAGATGATCTGCAAATTTATGCCAACTCCTATTTTTTAACTATCGACTTAAAATTTTCTAAAATCCACAACTGTCAGGATATTGAACAAATGTTTCGGTATTTACTTCATTTATATTTTGACATTTTTGCAATTTTATGAAGACAGCACGGATTCGATTTGGTTTTGAAAATGTGGACAAGGATTGAGTTGGGTTGGATTGGATTTTAGTCAACTTTATAAAAATATTCGACATTTCAGGCAATTTTATAAAAATAGTATTGATGACACAAGACTAGTTTGTGAAGGAGTCGAACGCCTTCAGCTCCTTCAAAACGTCATTATTTTGAATTTCATCCCCAGATGCGTAATACAAAAATATGCAAACTTTCAAGGAAACTGAGAATATGTATCTCGATGCATATATTTCTTTTCTCAATTATAGTTGCTTACCTAAGATTTCTTGTCGTTGGTCGTTGCCCACCACCTACAGCAACAAACTCCTATTGTTAACCTGAAAATTAAAAAAAAAAGAATCAGCTCCAAAGTTCATTACAGGTGGGAAGGGAGAGATCGTTTCACCTTTCTGGGCTCATCAAATCACCGTACATACATTCGATGAAGGTACAAACAAAAGTTACAAAAGTTTGTGGGTATCGACGTCAAGATGGAGTTAATACACTCAAAGGAACGGTGTAATGTTAAAACATTTAAAATTAAAGAAATTTTGTAATTGTCGACAAAAGTTAGTGTCGAAATTGCAAAATATGTTAAAAATAGCCAAAGAAAAAACAAAATACCCGGACATAACAATCATGACGACATTGACAACACTACAACAATATCATAATTGTCCAAATGGCAGAAACATTAAAATCACAAAGTTATTAGAGTAGCTAAGAATTTATACAAATAGAAAATTTGCAAGAAATAACAAAATTGTAAAATATGCATAAAAGGCAAAAAAGTTCAAATATCAAAATTGTCAACAATATCAAAAAATGCAATCGCCACAATTATAAGATTTATCAAAAATATCAAAATATCACACATGTCATGAGTAAAGAAATTTCAAGAGTTTTAAAAATTTACATTAAATGCCACAATTAACAAAAATGCGAAAAATGAAAATGAGTTAAAAAATATGATACCATTGTCATAATATTAGCGTCTTATGCGTAAAAACGTAAAATAGTCCATATAAAAATGCAAACGTCATTAAAATATAAAATGCCAAGTATCCAAAATCGCACAAAACGATCAAATCGTCGAAAATCATAAAAATTGTAATTGCAAACGTTACAAATATAAAATAATATCGTACTTCTTAAATGCTCAAAATTACCAAAAGTGTAAAAAATATTGCAAATATCTTAGTTTTTCAAAAAATTACAAAAAAACAATTCCAAACGTATTTGGTTGGGTCATACTGTATAAAAAACGATAACGTCTTCCTGTCCGGTTCGAAAAAGTAAGCCCCACCATTTCATTCGTACAACCCAACCCAACCCGACACTCGCCCAGATAACTTATAGAAAATATTTCTAAAAGATTAAATATTTTCTCCCTGACTAACGACAAGTAGTTAGTTAGTAGTGGTCTGGGTATTAAGTTGGGTTGGGTCAGGTTGTGATGGGTTGGGTTGGGTTCAGTTGAGTTGGGTTGGCCATTGCTTCCATTATTATTATACATTTTTAGCTTAAATTATTTTTTCTATAACCAAAAAAATTACATTCACACTTTAGACGAAACCATAACTCGCGAGTATGATCTTCAGGTAAATCTTCTCGGTCCAACCTAAAGATGATAAATGTGACTTTGCCGAAACGTCGGAACTTTATCGTGCGTTAATTTAATTTAATTTGGTTGGGTTGGGTGGATTGATTTAATTTGGATTTTAATGGGAAACAAACGAATTCCATCAAAGTCTAATAATTTTGATCATCGTCTAATTGACTAGTAATCGAAAAGTCTGGGCAACAATTTCAAACATAATCCAGACCAATCGATTGCTTTTTAATTTGACTTTGCGATGATTAAAAAAAAATAACTACATTTGATCGTAAAAAGGTGCCCAATTTTTTTTAACTTACTAAAACAGCAACCTTAATAAAGTACGTATTTTTAGATTTTTTATTTTAATCATCAATGTACTGCCCTGACGGCGTCAGACACAACGAAATCGCACGTAAATAAAATTGTAGAGAATCGAATTCCGGCTCCCGATTTCAAACCGTTATAGATACACGTATGCCGTAGCTTCGATTCCGTTAGCAAATTTAATTCCCTACGACATTGCTTATATATGTATTTCTTCGTATCTCGAACGGCTTTCGCAGCGTTTCCAAATATCTCGCGCAGAATATCGACAACCATTTAAAGGTTTCTATCGTTTATGTCGAATTGATCTCTATGCCCGTGACGTATGACGTCACAAAGCGTGAACATTATGGATGGATTGGATTATTTTTAATAACTTAGTTCAAAAATCTAATCTTTAATAACCAAAAACACTTCATACAAAATTACTCAAAAAATGTAAATGCAATCGCAAAAAAATCACCAAAAAAAGGTTCTGTAACAAATTCAAAAGAAACATAAATCGGTCGGTTACTTTTCAAATTTTACGGGATAATTAACCGGACAACCGAAATATTTCCATATTTTTCACCCGACACCCGACCCGACGAGGAAGTCGTAAACGCACCGAATCGGCGATACGTTTCAATCATCCGGCAATTAAGTGAGTCATTGCCCGCCGCTTACGTCCAGCCGAGATTGCATCGGTGCAGTTGCGACACACTCGCGGCGATTTTACGCTTTTGCTCAAACGCGCTGTACATTTCGCATTGTAGCCGAACAATAAATTTCAATGGTCCTGTGCGTTCGCTCGCTCGCTCGCCCGTTCGTTCGTTCCGAGGTCAGCGTGACGAAACCCGCGAACGGTAAAGAACCACAATCACGTTACAGTTAACAAAAACGATAGTAAATCTTAACGGTTACGCGCATCTAGTTGTTTTACGCGTTTCGGCCCGGAATCGATCGACTCGAACGATTTCGAAAGCAACGGGTTTTGATTTGGCACAAATCATAATAATAATAATAATAACAATAATAATAATAATATCACGTGGTCTTAGAATGTGTGTCGCAACGAAATAATTTAAAACGTCTTAGACGTAAAGAAAACAATTCTATAAATATTCACAAAACTACTAGACGGCGAAATGGTAAAAACGAAGTTGGCGAAAAGTTAATTGTAGGTAAACAAATCAAAAAAAAATGACAAAATTTACAATAAAACTAATAATAATCAATATATAGGCCGTCCCATGGAAAAAGTTGACCAATGCTGTTCAAGTTGTTCGGCTGTCGAAGAAGCTTCCCGTTGTCAAGTTCCTACGAAATGGTGGTAATTTCTATCAGTTCGTTTACAGATTTGACGAATTTTCTAGGTTCCTTTCAAACTCTTTAGAATGTATTGTAGACCAGAACATGTCTTTCTGAACAATTTTGTTATTAATCTGGAAATTCTCTGACGACTTTCATGCCCCCCCTCCGAATTCTTTTCTTCAGTTTCCTTGGAACATTTCCTGTTATAGATAATAGGAACGTTTTCTGTAAAAAGAGTCTCAACATTTTTGTTTCCTTTGTATATCAATTATGATCGATGTCTTCATTCTATTTAATGGCAACATAATCTAAATATAACACCAAGTTATTGATTTATTCCATAATTCATCATAACAATTGTTTGTTTTTCATTGTTCTATAAACACGCCGTAAATCACCGAGTTTTCAATTGTTTGTGTTTATTTTCGTTTGTGTGTACTTTATACTACAACTATATTTGATTATGGTTTATTTTTGTCCATAACTAGACACACTAATTGTTCGTTTTGAATTTTCTTACGCGGGCGTCGCAAAACACTTCGGATTTTGTTATTGCAAACGTCCAATGATTTCTGAGTCTGGGTCGATATCATTTATGTTCCAATAACTTTCATTGCACTTTAATTTTAATGGAAGTACGAAGAAGTTCTAACGCGAATTTATGTGAAGTCGCGAAACGTCTCATATTGTGCAAAACAAGTCAGGCAACGCCTTGTACGTAAATTTCGTTTCGCAATTCGTACGAAACGCGAAACATCCGCAACCAATTACAAAAATAACGCCAGGAGACGTCAACGAACCAAAAAATATTCACACTCTTGTTTTCGACGTTACGGTCCGGTTGCGCCGTACGAGCGTCTTGCATCGACGCCGTCGTTCGCTTCCCAGCAATTTTCGTTATTATTTTACTGTTCATGATTATAATTTGATGGAGGTTGTTGTTGTTGTTGTTGTGCCTTATGAATTATCGCCGTCGATAATGAACTTGCGAAAACAATGAGCCTGCCCGCGCCCGAGATCACCCAGTCACGTCGGACTGACCCCAATAACGCGCACTTGCACATTCAGCGGCCGTTAACGTGCAGGTCGCTCGTGTTGTTATCCTAATCGCGGCGCATCGCCGCGCGTCATTAGCCATTGAAAAATATGCGTGCGAATTTACCACATAATAACCGGCGCGAATGGGCCGATTGTTTAACGAGCGATCGTCTAGTTCGTGGCATCCTTGAACGTGCCGTTGTTTGTCTTGGGCCGCGGCTTTATATTTAGACGTCTGAAAGAGTCATCGACCAATATTTGTTTTCTTATGCTAATAACAACGTTGGCTGTTTGTGAGCAAAATTCGAATCGACGGGGGTTGCGATCTCACCGGCTTGTTTACCCCGTCGCTACTTGTTTTGCGAAACAAGTTTTGAGCGCAGAAGATTCAAAAACTTCGCGACGAAATAAATAATCATCTTTGTTAATACCCAAGTTGACTTTCGATTTTATAAAATTCATTTATTTAAATTATTTTATTTAACTTCGTTAGAATATCCCTAGTAGTTTGTTAAACTTTGTGGCGCCCTTGCTATTAAAGTTTTTATAACACACACACCGTCTTCACTTAGCCGCACCGCACCGCATAAAATACTTTATATCTAAATTATATGGACGCTAGTGGCTATTTAAATAGTTTGTGACGTTTCTGTCAGTTTTGGTACAGTTTGCGTCTTTGCATAGTTAATGTGTCGCAGTTTTCAAACATGTTGTGCAATTAAAAAAAGTAACTATTTAACGCAGCAACAGCGATGTTAACAACGTATTTTTCTTGTTTTTTTTAATCCTAGTGATGCAAAATTTTTGCACAACGTAGTTTTCAATTCACAAGCAATTTTATTTAAACAAAAAAAAAACAATTGCGCAATTACTCTCACCTCGGCCTCAACTGCACATCATTTCCCCGCACGCAAGAACCCACCAATAATTGTTTTCTTTTCACGGTCGTCGATCGCCTCCGGCGGGCGCTGAGCACAACCTAAACTAAAATCGTCTTCAAAAATCGCTTCGAAATTAACTACACGTCTAATGGCAGTGTGCATACGGACGGCGCCAAACGCACTAAAACGCGACGCGCGTCCCACTATTGCGCGTTCCTGCACGCGAAAATGATCGCGGCAGGCGCGTGCGGCCCGTTCGATTGGTCGATCGGCCCCGGCCCACGCGGAATTTAAATCCGCGAGTGTCGTCATCTGTTTTGGTTAATTCGCCGCTCCGCGAGTCCGCGATAGGAAGCGGTGAAAAAAAAAACTGCGCGTCGAGTTTTTTCGCGCCGAAGTTAGTTGGTTTTTTTAGATTAGGCGTTTGCTTAGTGTCAAGTGTCGAGGATGATTGCGGGGTCAGCGACGGGCGACGAGAAAAATTGCGAGAGATCTGTCGTCGTCGCATTTCGCAACAGCGCGTAAATTTGCGTTACGTTACTCCCGGATGTTAGAAAATGTAAGCGAGACGTAAGCGAGCGATTTTATGCGCTTTTTGTGGACGAGTTTAATTGAATCTGGGAAACCCACAGATTCAATTAAATTCTAGTTCGTAAGTTATTTTATCTGCGAATGTTTGAATACACAATTTGAAATTACAATTAATTTGAACTAAGTTTAAAAAAATAAATAAGTTCGATTTTAACCGCTTGCCATATCTAAACTATTACAGATAAGCATATGTCATAGGTGACTTTATTTTAGACATATTTTTAACGATGTTTTTAATCATAAAATTTAAAATAATGGAGGACATACATTTTAACAACAAGGATACGTACACGTATCCTAAAAATAGAACCCAACCCAACCCAACAGATCAACAAGAAACACGTGATGCAAAAGCCGGGGTGTTTACAAACATTCAAAATGATAAGGAACACCTAAGCCAAGCCCAGCCAAACCAACCCAACCCTACCCATTCCAGCTCGACCCAACCCAAACCTACCCACCCCAACACAACCCAACGTGGTCTAATGCAAAACTATAAGAAAAATTACAAATTTGGTAGGATAGATTAGGAAAGAAATGCGAATGCGCACCGAATATTCACTCTCTTCGTATAAGCTTCTCCGAACAACTCTCTACGAAACAGATTTCCGAACGACTCTTCTCGAAGACTCCTCGCGAACCGGTTCTTTAAGAATTTTTGTTATTGGATCGCGTCGATCTCACGAAACAAGATACTCGCGAAAGGTAGACCATTTTCATTTTCCAGCTTTATCGAAATTAAATCCAATCGGTTAAACAATATCTATGAAACCAGCACGCAGCGAGATTATGCCGTAGCGGAACTAAATTGAAATATCTAAACAACTTCTGAGTATTCAAACCAGCACGCAGCGAGATTAGGCTGCAGCGGAATTAAATTTAACCAATTAAACAATTTCTAAAAACTTTTCGTTGTTGCTAATTAATTGAAATCTTCTATTTTCTTCGCAAACCACTCAAACCATACAAAACTAACAACACCGTTTGTTTTGTATTTACACCAATCCGAAATATGTTCCGTTGCGAGGCCAAAAACGTTTCGACGGGTTATCGCGTCCAAACAAAAGCTCCGGCGCACTTTGGGCCAATTCGAACTGCGCGAAGCTAAGCTGCGTATTTGCGACGAAAAAACACGCCGTAAACAAGATTAGGCGGCGCACGTGCGTGTGCACGAACCCGGCCGAATTAAGACGAAAAAAATCGCGCTCGCTTTCGACCGGAATTTGAGTCACACGATCCTTTAACCGTCGCAACCCATCGCCAATTAATTTTATTTGTGTCATTGTCGATTTTGGTCACGCCGCGTACGTAGATTATTTCTAAGAATACATTTCGACGCACGTTTTGCGTTACGCTGAAAGATGCGCCGAAGATGGAAACACGTGTCCCGGTCGCAACACCGATAATTTGTGTGTACAGTCGCGTGCACAAGTTTGTCACGTTTTCGTGACGAATCGCTTTATTTATTAAATAAATTTCAATTTTAATCAAAATAAGTTGAACGAAACGTTTAAAAAACGATCTCAATGCAAACAATGAACGCGCAATGTACTACAACGAGATTAAATATTTACAAAGTTTATCTATTGATGACAAAATCTAGTTGGGAAAAACGCCCTGGAGATAACGATTTCGGACAGACTGCGTGGATCACGAAAAGACGATAACAACGCACGCAGCACGTTATGAGGCCACGGGATCGGCGAATGGCTCTTATCTACGAGTGTTCATTACACTTTCATTGTTCGACTGGTGGATAAATAGTCATTTTGTCGTTCGCTTAAAAAAGTCTCACGGCACACGATTACGACGAAATAGAAGACGCGACAATTTAATAAAACCCAAGTTTCCCTAGGAAAACGTCAAAGTATTAAAATGAAATCAAAAGTTCGTAGATATAAAACCAATGACAAAGAAGTTTGAAAATAATTTTAGTTATTGTAAAATTCTGTAGGATTCGGACAAACGATGGTAGTAATGTTTGCAAAAACTAAGAAGATAATGGAAAACCAATAAAATTAAAGATTTGGCAGGAAAAATATTTTTAAAAATCCAAGGTGCATCTTCAGCCTTTTAAGTTGACTATAAGAGTGATGTGTCCTTCATCAACACATTTGGTCAACTCAAGTCACACAACTCAACTCAAGTCACACAACTCAACTGAACAGAAAATGAGATTAAAAGAAATTTCACGTGAAATAACACTCAAATCCAAGTCAACCAACCATTCAAATGAAAGGTTAAGGTTAAGCAAACTCAACACAGGAAACCTGATAAGAGATAACCAAGTAGAAAACTTTGTAAAAAAAATGTATGGCCTGATCATAATTTCCTAATGGGGTTCAGGTTCAAGGATATGTCAACTAAGTCATCCACCTATGATAAGGATGGATGGAATTAAGAAACTACGCTCCTACGACGTGGTAGTTGGTAGTTGGAAGTAGTTGACTTCACGCGTTACTCGTTTAATGCTAGCTTGGGTCGAACCAGAAGCATATTTACTGCCTTCGCTAATTAATCTGTCTCTTTGCAACTCGGACGAACTCGTTGTCAGCCGCAAGCACTAGCCGCCTCTTCGTATTGATTCCGCGTAACTAAATAATTCTTACTACTGCTGATGTCGCATTTCATAAATAAGGTCTAGTTCCGACGTGCATCATCGACCTAGTTCATATATAAAAATAATAAATAATTGTGCACTAGTTCATACGAAACCTAATATATATTGCATCATGGGATGTGTGCTGTTACTACAAATGGACTAACCCAACGTATGATTTTTAGGATTTTCTTAAATTTAATTTAACATTAGAAAATTAAATTAAAAAATAAATAACAGTACTTACCATCAGGAAAATTTAAACGAAATTCCACATGGACTCAAAGACAACCCAACCCAACCAAATCTAGGTACAAGGATATCGCATAAATCACCCAGAAAATTCAACACAAAGAAGAAAAATTGTTAAAAACGCCAGTAGAAGAAATTCTATATGAACTCAAAGCCAAAACGACCCAACCCAATCAAACCCCACCCAACCCAACCCAAACGAACAGGTTAAAGCATATCACATAAACCACACACAAAAGTCTATACAAAAAAGGAAAATAGTTAAAAAAAACGCCAGCAGAAGAAATTTCACGTCAACCTGAAATCTTGATCTTCACAAAATCCAAACAAATCTGAAACAAAATAAAAGCAAAAATCTATTTTTGTCTTATTTTGGTTAATATTTTTTTATATTTCGTTATATTTTTAATTTGTTTGTTGTTGTGTTTCGCTTTTTATAGCAGCTTTGTTTCGAGTGCAACATAATATTTTATTATCTTTGATTTTCATTTGCTTTTCTGGTTGTTCTGTGCTTCTGCTGAACAGATTCCACGATATTTGAAAATGAAAATGTAAATGGAAATTAAGCAACGGAAATATAGCGACTGAACAAATTTCGAAAATAATACAATTTTTTTTAATCGAGAAGATAACCACCTTTTCGAGTTTTAATGATTTTTAACGAACGTTTTCGATTTTGTTTTGCAAGTTATAAACTTTAACGATTTTTTTTTAATTTCTAACGGTTTATGATAATTTTCTGCAAGTTTTTCCAACGCTGTCAATTGTTCTCAAACTACATTAACTTTTTTTTCAATTTTTGATTAACGAATTTTACATTTCATGCTTTTTCACAATTTCTTTGAGTTATTTATAATTGTTAATGATTTTTTCAAGTTTGTTTCAGAAGTTGTAACGACATTTAATAATTTTTCATTTTTTACCGATTTATTATACAATTTTTCCAACGTTTTCACAATTCATAAAGATTTTGTAAATATTTCATTAAATTCATTTATTTTTCAAAATTTTTACAATGTCTTAGATTTATTTATGACTTTTTAACAATTATTTTATATTTTTAATGATTTTACGACTTTTTCGATTTTGTTTTGCACGTTATGACGTCGTTTGCAGATGTTTTACATTTGTTGCCTATTTATGATAATTTTCAACAATTTCGGCTGTTTTTACAATTCATAAAGATTTCTTCTTATTGATTTATTACTTTTTACAGTTTTAAAAATATTTTCACAATTTATAACGATTTTTTCGATTTACTATGATTTTGAAATTTTTTCAAAATTTTACTATTTTCAGTAATTTTAATAAGTACTTCTTTTATTTTTTTAATTTTTATTTTCACAATTTTTCCATTTTACATGATAGTAATAATAAAGTAAAATCCCCGAAAAAAAACAGAGCATTTTTCTTCATTCATAATCAAGACGTGCACATCTTCATTCATAAATCGTTACGACATTTACTACATTTACCGTAAAGGTCGTCTGGATTCGAGTAATAGTAAAAAAAAAATCCCCGAAAAAAGAAAAAAAAAACACCGAGCTATATTTTTCCCATTCATAATCACGAAGCGCACATTTTCATTCGTAATTCCCTACGATATTTACTACATTTACGCTAAAGGTCGTCTCGATTACAGTAACAGCAACAAAATTTCCCCGAAACCAACTATTTCATTCGCTGCAGTCGACGTTCGTACTTTCGTAACCCAGCGCTTCTCAAAACTTTTTTTGCCGATACCCTTTAATGGCAATGAATTACTTCGATTAGCACGTACAACACTATGCATTTACACCCTGCGTTATCAACGTTGAAATTTGATTTTAGATGCACGCGCGATTGAAATAAAAATAAAAATAAAATTATTATATCAGTCGAGCAGTCGTGACCGTTTGGGAAACGCTGACTCGGCGACTTCCGAGGAATGTCCGAACTCGCACTCGCTCAATGTCGCAAAAAATCAACGGGCGAGGATTTCATTCATAAGTACGGTCATTCGTCAATTTGTTCGAACGGAGGTCGAGGTTTAACAAAAAAAGTTTTATGTTTTTATCTACGCACCGAAATAATGGATTCTATTAATAGATCAGGCGGCGCTTGTAATTTCGTGGAAAAATGCGGCGCACCTCGTACATCGGCACAAAAACCCTTGTTGTTTTTTGCTACAAATTTACTAGGTGAAGGTCGTTCAAGAAGGCCGCCGTAGCTTCCAAGAATCGTCGACATTTATTTCATTCATAAATGTGTTCACACGGCGCAGTGGTTTATGAATTGAAAAGGAATACATCGGTGTTTCTAATTTATCGTTTAATTTTTTTTTTTTTTTTTAATAAATTTGATTTTCTTTTTTCTTTGCGCTATTTATTATTACTAATTGCTATTATAAACTTTCGATAATTGATTTGGATAATTTGGAATTGAAGGTATTTTCCGCTAAAACATCTTGCTTTTTCATTTTTTTTTTTTTTAATTCCGTTGACATTTTTCTTGCGTCTTGTGTTGTTAATTTGTGATTTTAATTAAAATGAATAATCACATTTGTTGATTGTGAAGATAAAGAGTGAGTCACTATACCTAACAATTTTAGGCTGAATTGTTATCACCTCTTTTTATTAATTTAACAATAATTAAAACAATTAATGTCATATTTGACTATTTTTTTACTACTTGATCTTCTAAAACAAGCCACCTTATATTGCAAAAAACTTTAATACAAAACCGTTCTATTTAACAATACGTTTCTTTACCTTTTATAAGATCAATTTTTTCGATTTTTTCTATCACTTCCGGTTGAGATATTGCTTTCAAACGTTTTCGTCCTCGTTATATACAAATCTTAAGTTCAGAGTTTCATAGTTTTGGTCAAGTCAATGAGGTCAAAATTTTGCAGACGTATCGATGACCTCATCAAAAGGTCTCGATAGAAAAAGTTAATTAAAGCCAGTCGAGTTAATGAGGTCAGGGTTTTGCAGATGGGTCGATGGCAACATCAAAGGATGTCAGAGTGGTACAAATTGTGTCTTTCAAAATCGATCCAATCGAAGTCCAAACAGAACTTTCTGCCCTGATTAAACAATCCGAAGTAAGGGCCATGAAAACTGAAAAACTGCAAATGACTAAAATAGGACGATCATCTACAGGAACGGCTAGACTTTTATTAAAATTAATGTTCGGTTTTTTAAGTTTAGCCAACGAAACGTGCAACAATGACGTCATTGATCCAATGAGTTTTTTTTAGAGGACGAATTGTTTCGCTTTTCTAAGGCAGCTGCAGGCTAACGAATTCTTAAAGCTCGTTTGGTAATCGTGTTCAAGTAATGAAGCTCAAAAATCAGCAGAGGAAAAATGTCCAAAACCAAAACTTAAAAAAAGTTGTTGTTGGATAAACGAAAAATTATTTAAAGACAAGCTGCTGCTTCCTATGTCTTCGCCCCAGTCTATCAAACTTGACGGATATCAAAATCTGATCAAAGCAAAAGACAGTCACTTGGGCAAGAAACCACTGAAATAGTCACTGTTGATGGAGAGCGCACGAAACCAACAACCACTGTCACTGTTCAAGAACTCGATATACAAAAACAAGAAATTCATGAAATTCCTGATGAAAAACCTAAGAAGCTTTCATTAATTGAAGAATTATTTGAAGAAGTACAAGTTACTGAAATCATCACAGAATAAGGTAAGCCCAAGAAACAAATTACCAAGAAACGCAAGGGTGGCAAACTAGAAACAACCCAAATAGTCTTTATTGAGGAAGAGGGTATAATAACCACTCTCACTGTTGAAGAACTCGATATACCAAAAGAAGAAATTCAGGAAATGATGAAAAACCTAAGAAGCCTTCACTAATTGAACCTGAAGAAGTACACGTTACTGAGATCATCACAGAAGAAGGTAAACCCAAGAAACGCGTAATTAAGAAAGGCAAGGGCGACAAGCTAGAAACAAACCAAATAGTCTTTATTGAGGAAGAGGGAAGAGGGTAAGAAACCAATAACCACTGCCACTGTTGAAGTTATGCCGGAGGATATTCATGATTTTAGTCTCCCTCAGTTCCAATTAAAGAGTTGCCGGAGAAGCAACAAATTATTGAGATTGAAACTTCTTCTGGTGTACCTAAGAAAAATTAACGAAAAAGCGCAAAATTTTGAAAAAAGTTGGACAAAATGTTGAAACTACTGAAATAACCACTAAAATGGTAAAGAGCCAGAGAGCACAGTTACCTTACTATCGATGTTGTCCCTGAAGCGGACGTTACAAAGAATTTTATCTAGAAATGTGAAAGATGCCGAGAAAGTATTGAAAACTAAAAGGAAGAAAACGAAAGACGTAGAATGTGGTTTGGAAGACTTACAGTGGACTATACCGAAAAATGATTAAACTTGAACCAACAATTATTGGCGGAAAATTGGGAACTTCAGGTAAATCAGGTAATCGAAATTAAAGATCCTGCAAAACAATTGTAAGGCGATGTAAAATTTCGTCGATCACATAAGACAATCCGAGAAGCTACTCTGAAAAAATATAAATTTGAGATAAACTGATTGATTCATCACCAACACCTTAACCTCCACAACACGACAATCTAAAGATACTTCTGACTTGAGATACACTAGTAAAACTTTTGATGAACTTGGCCCAAACGAAATTAAACGTAATGAACACCGGCACACATTGGAGTCGATAATTTAGACAGGATTCAAAAAATCACACCTTAAAGAAAACCCGTATGTCTTATATGAAAAAGAAAGCACCAGTAGCCCATGAAGCTGAATGATCTAAGGGACCCATCAAAGATTCTTAAAATCTTAAAATCTACAAATGAACCAGAGAAAACCTTTAAGACATTAAGGAGGGATATTGCAAAACAAGCTGTGTGACTAAATAACCAAATAATAACAATGAGAAAGGAGAAAGTGTGTATATTTGCTGGTCTTAAATATACGCACAGAACAAGCGATTCATCACCTTCGTGTTCAGTTTCAACTGAAATGCTATGACTTGCGACGGGACATTTATTTGAGACTGAACGAGACACGTCTCCAGAAACTTATCTAACAAGATCTAAAACCCCAGATGAGAATTAATGCATTGAGACGTCACGTTACAATGACGTCATTTTACTAATTACAATTTCAAGATTACCATACCTGACTCGTCTGGGATTGACTGCGACAAAAAATACTCTTGGGCACAATGTCAATTTTATTAAGAAAACATAACCTAAAAATGACGTCATCGGTCAACAAAAACTTTTAAACCGATAAGGCGGTTAATCACGTCCTAGATCGCCTCATTTTTATAACCTAAATCGACGACGTGCTCGCATCAATGATCGTTCCGATTTCACGCCGAACTTCACGGCAATTTGCGCGAACGCGAGCGGCATCGAAGCCGGGCGTCCGCGTCCGTGCGAATTTTTAAATTGCCACCGGTGCCGCGTCATTAACCCAGATCCGGCGAGTCCGCGGGAGCTAATAGCGGCGAAAATTACGCACGGAGATAATCAGATTGCGCTCGCTATTGTAAAAAGAAGGAAATTCGCCGATATTATCGATTTAGTGCTATTGCGCTGGTAATACATGTCAGGTTTAGTTAAGTGTGCTGAAGTTACATAAAATTTGAAAAAAATTCATGAACGTTGGAAAAACGGCTTTTCTGTATCAAATGATGTTTCTTTTAGTCCGTAGAATACCGTTATGTGCAAAGATTAAGAAAACTGTGTAAATATGACGTTGATT
The DNA here is from genome assembly GCA_959613385.1 of Geotrupes spiniger. Taxonomy (NCBI): domain Eukaryota; kingdom Metazoa; phylum Arthropoda; class Insecta; order Coleoptera; family Geotrupidae; genus Geotrupes; species Geotrupes spiniger. The sequence goes on along the minus strand of OY390736.1, from coordinate 39,541,693 downwards.
TTTAACGTAAGGCGCTTTAAATCGTCTTGTGTGGAAATCTGGGCGCTTTTCGTTACCACTTTTGATAAAAAAAATTTAATAGCTGTAATATGACATATGTAACTGCCCTTCAGTGAAACTAAATTGTCAACGCTGATAGAGATTTCCCACGTAACTGACGACAATGGCAGACCAAGACAAATGAACCCCAACCCAACCCAATTCGAATGGTTTCACTTGAATGTCAGGTTTGATTTCAAATTAGTACAGACTTTTTGAAACAAACGACTTCATTGCAAAACACCGAAAAAATAGCTGGGTTGCACTTCATAAACTTTTAAACGTCAATTCGGTTGGGCGTTAATTAAATTAATTAAATAAAAATTAAAAAATTACAAATTTAAAATAAAATAAAAATTAAAATCAAAAAAAAGAATAAAAATTAATAGCTATTTATTAAACTAGTTGCGAAATTAAGTGCCTTTTGTCAGGGGACCTGAGTATTGAGCAACACGTCGAGCGATAACAAAGTCAGATAAAGTGCAAATAAAAAAAGATTTCGTGTTTTCGTTCCAATTACAATGACACGTGAAAATGTTGACATTTCGTGATTGAGTTACAAAATATGAAGTAGGTGTCCTAATTTTATTGTTCACATATTACTAACGAATCACAAAGGTCACTTTGCATCACTTGTTGTAAAAATAACAACTTTTCGTAATCAAAAAGTTGCCATTTTGCAACAGAGGTGGAAAATAGTTGTTTATGTATCAAGTGAGTAAAGTAATAATTTTTTCACGAGTAGAAAAGTTTGCCCATAATTCTAAATAGAACGAGATCGAGATACGTTTGATGTCAATGGGCAAACGATATCACACAGCAAGGCTCGTAGCGCATCTGCTTATGTGAATAAGAGAAAAAGAATATTTTATTAGATTCGTCACTTTTGATTGATTTTTGATCGATTTTTATATTCGATGATGAATTCTTCAAATTCGATAATTTGCTCACTGCTCCAGTAGTACCCTTTAATTACTCTTGCGTTTATCTCCTTGCTGTTGTTATTTTATATCGCATAACAATAACCCAATGTATTATTACGTTCGTAACTTGCAAATAACGCACACTTAATATATTAAAAGTAAACGTCGATTTTGACGTTTTTTTTTTTTTCATTTTTTCATTAATGCCATTATTGTATTGGAACTATGGAAATATATCTTCATTGTTAATTAAACCCGGCATAAAATTCAAAACAAATTATGCGTGTTCTGCAAATGTAGTATAACTTAAATTGTTCGAAATTTTACGCTACATCCACACTCAGAAAGAAATGGCGATAACTTATTTTAATTCAACGATTTATATTTATAATTAATTTCTTGGCGGCAACACAAACTACAAAAAAGTAACAATGGAGAAGAAAACGGCTTCATGTATTTGAACTTGATCAAGTGCATGAAGCCGTTTTCTTCTCCATTTTTACTTTTTTGTAGTTTGTGTTGCCGCCAAGAAATTAAACCGAGAAATAACTGGTGCGGCAAATTCTACGAATGAAGTACTTTACTCGCGAGTTTCGTCCAATTTTTTTTCTACGTCCGTTGCTTTATATAAACTCGTGTGGTTGGGTTAGGTTGGGTTGGGTTCCAAAAATTGAATATATGCGAACGAAAGTTGTAGACGACAGTTATTCAAATTTCATTCGATGCTCCTTCTTGCTGAATTGGGTTGGGTTGTTTTTTGTCATTTTTAAAGTTGAACTCGTGCAAGATTTTGAAGAAAACTTGGGTTGGGTTGGGTTGGGTTGGGTTGGGTTTTGTTGGGTTGGGTTGGGTTGGATTGGGTTGGGTTGGGTTCAGTTCTATATCGTAGACGATCCGCTTATTCGCATTTCATTATTTAGATTGTTTCGTCAAGTTAAGAAAAAGTTAGGTTGGGTTGGGTTGGGAAAATTATAAATACGAACGAAAGTTAAGAAACTGATTCATCAGCCCAACCGAGTCCATCAACACATTTAATTAAGTAAATGACAACGCTAATGAAATAAAATAGAAACGATTAAGGAGCTCAAGTAAATAATAAATCTAACAAGAAAAACCTAAAGGAAATGGTAGCAAACATATTCAAAACATATTATTTAAAAAATTATTAGGATTATTGGTTTATGGGTCTAGACTAGTGATGGGCATAATCGAGATATTTCAATAATCGATTATTAGTAATCGATATAATTTAATAATCGACTAATATTAGTAGTTAAAATTAGTAGTAGTCGTACTAATACTAATTAATGCAACGTACAACATAAACGTTCTAATACCACTAACAGTGTGTTTTCTAAAGCCGTGCAACCTACAAATTTACATCGAAACAAACTATCGTCTAAAAATTTAGATCAAATTATATTCCTTAATACCACATTCCTATAAATTTGTTTTTATTAATTTTTATTATTATTATTTAATCTAGAGTTATTAATTTATTATATAGGTACCTTTGTTTTTATTGAGAATTATACTTTTGTTGTTATTTGCTCATATTTTTTATATATTATTGTGGCAGTTTATAAATATTATTGTAAATTTTGAAGCGTTTTATTTACTAACGCAATATCATCAACACGATTGTATTTATTTAAATTATTGTATTCTTCAATCCGACAATGACGATCGGTCGAGACTACAAAAAATAATTGAAGGAGTAGATTCGCTTAGCGATACGACTAATTAGTTGCCACAACCGAACGAGTCCAATGTTAAAATAAAATATCTCGAACCTGGGACTACTATTAATATTTAGTGGTGGGGTTAAAATATATCGAGATATCGGCCTTCTCGGTCCGCTGCCACACGTTCGTGATCGACGTACGACTACTAATTTAGTACTACTAATTTTCAGAGTGCATAGTCGATTATCTCGAGAGATTTTAATAATCGACTAATTCGTGTATCGCATCTCGATTATTCCCATCACTAGTCTAGACCGACAGGCTCGCAATCATAAGGTGTCAAGGATTCGAATCTTAATTGAGGCATTAGGATTTTATTGCAGTGACAAAGTTCACGATGATTACGATGACGAACTGGAGCACATCGCCGCCTACTTGCACACAATTTTGCACGTTTCCTCGCCATTTATATTTGGATTCATTTCCAAGTATAAAACGGCCGTAGATGCAAACCCATTGGGATGCAACATAGATACCTGTTGGGGTGCAACACGCAAACCTGTTGAGGTGCAACACGCGACATATTACCTTGTCAATAAAATAAAATTGAATACCAAATATCTGGGTTTTTAAGACCTGGTAAAATTCGTTAAAAACGTTTTTGGAATAATTGCATAAAACATATGACAGTTATATCGTGTGAAGTATGAAAATGACTAGTCCTATTTCATACAGAATTAAGTACATAACGATAACGCTCCCAAAAAGCAAATATGTAATAATCTCAAATATGCGGTCGTAAATGAAATTTAGATAAAAACGCTCGCGATAACTCACGTTAGTAACAACGTTTGGCATATTCGCGTTCTGACGCAACTGTGCTTTTACCTACCACTGCCAAAAAAGTAACATTTCCACATGACCATCAGACTTAATTACTTCATTTTAACTACGATTTTCTCTGTTAATAATTATGAAAAAAAATGATTTTGAGTTTCGCTTTTTGGAAATATTTTTGCCAAAAATAGTGTCGCAGAAAAAAATATTGGTTGCCAAGTGCATCGCGTTTTAGTGGGCTCGAATGAACATTCTTTCCCCTTCCACCGCTGAGACTTGACGCATCTTCTTGTAGCTTCCCCCTCATCTCTTCTATACCTCCTTTGCTTTTACATGGACCTCCCCAATCCACTCCCTGACTCACTTATATATCTTTCCCACTTCTTCCTCATCTACACTTACATTCCTCCATCCATCCATTTCTTTTGAACCAAATCTGAACCAATCTTCCATCCAATATTTGTCCCATTTGTCCTCATTTCAGTATCTTTGATTATTTTTCTTCTTTGCAATTTTATTATTATTATTATTATTATTATTATTATTATTATTTCAGCCAATTCTGGCAAGATTTTTTTTACGATGGTTAATGCAATTATTTAGTAGTATTATTAAACGTTACATATTGCAACTAGGTAATTAAGTTTTTATGAAAGAGTAGTCCGTTTGCGGTAGTTTTTGTTTCCAATGATTCGATTCATTATTTCAGCTATGGCTGCGCGAGATTTCAACTTAATAGGTGCACGCGGTTCTGAGATAGAATGTCATCATCTTATTGAACTAAGTTAATGAGTTGTACGGTTTTTTCAATGATTTTTCAATTAAAGTCAATTCAAAAACTACAATTTAAACGTACACCACGACAACCAGAAGAAACGCAACCGGAAGAAATTAAAACCACCAAACCAATAGAAGAGAAACCACAGCCAACCGAGCCGAAAAAAGACGAACCGGTGCCGTGGAATAAACAGCAGATTCAATTAAAGAAAACGGTAAAAGAAATGCGACAAATAGAGACAGAAACTATTGAAGAGGTTGGGTTGAAACCATTTAGGAAAGAATCGATACACAAAGAAGACATTAGTATAACTGAAGATGTTACGCTTTTGAAGGTGGAAGACAAAGTTTCTGAGAAAACTTGGAGAAAACCAGTACAACCTACGCAAAACATAGAAGATACGGAAATTCTGAAACTTGACGAAATGGTTTTAGAAAATGAAAAGGTGAAACCAAAGGGCGAAGTAAAACCATGGCGTAAACCAAAACAACCTCTTGGTCCGGAAGAATCGCCGGAAACCACTGAAGTTATCGAAGAACAAGCTAAACAACCTAAGAAACCGTTACCACAAAAGGAAGAACCGATTCCATGGAATCAACAGTTGATACAGTTAAAGAAAACACCGAAAGAGATCAAACCAGTAGAAAAAGAGAAACTCGAAGACGTCCTCTTAAAACCAGTCCGCAAAGACTCTGTCACGGAAGAAGAGGTCACCGAGGAAGTGGCTTTGAAACCGGTAAGGAGGGAATCGATTAAAAAAGAAATTACCCATACGGAAAAAATAACCGAGGACGTTACGCTTCTAAAAGTCGATGATAAAATCTCCGAAACAACCATTACTGAAAAATCTTGGAGAAAACCAAAAGATGAACAACCGAAACAAGTGGTTGAAGACAATACAATTTTGAAAGTCGAAGAAAAAATAATAACTGAAGAAAAAGATGAAATCAAACCATGGAGTAAACCAAGGCAGCCGGAAGCCCCGCAAGAAGTTACAGAAACGACTGAAATCATCGAAGAAAAAGTCAAAAAACCGAAGAAACCATTGCCCGAGAAAGAAGAACCAATGCCCTGGAATCAACAATTGATCCAACTAAAGAAAACTCCAAAAGAAACAAAACCAATCGAAAAGGACAAACTAGAAGAAGTTCCTTTGAAACACGTGCGCAAAGAATCTGTTCCGAAAGAAGAAATCGTCGAAGAGGTTGCCTTAAAACCGGTTAGGAAAGATTCGATTAAGAAAGACGTCGTCGAAATGGTCAAAACCGAAGACACCACACTTCTAAAATTAGATGACAAAGTTTCAGAGACAACCGAAATCGTTGAAAAATCTTGGAGGAAACCCAAGAAACCAGAAGCTCCAAAAGAACAACCGACACAACTGGTTGAAGATGAAACCATTTTGAAGGTCGACGAAAAGGTCGTAACTGAAGAGATCGTGGAACGCAAAGATGAAATCAAACCATGGCGCAAGGCCAGGCAACCAGTAACCCAGGAAATTATTGAAGAAAAACATCTACCAATGTGTCGCGATAACTTAACAATTAGAAACTGGAATTAATTATTATCGTCTGCTAATGACTCACATTAAGTAAACAATTTGAAACTACAATTAATTCCAATCAAGTTTTGTTCATTAAAATTAACCTAATTAAATCATAATTATCACGTTTTCTGACATCTTATGGCACTCGCGCGGACGTCAATTTAATATAAAACACACCGCTGCATATTCGAACACGCGGCTTTTCCTAGTTTGTACAACAAACGCTGGAGAGAAAATCGGCCGCGCTCGTTCCCATTGTGCATTAATAGGAAACCATAACTGTAAATAACGTCGCGAATCGTAAAAATGCAGAATACGTTCCGTACGTGCCGCGACCAGTTGCCCAGATACCGGCGACGACAATTGTTAAATAGCTCCTTTTGCGGAAATCCACAATCGTGTGCGCATGACGACGCTCTCGGATCGTTTTCGTGTGGCGTTCGGATCAGATATTCCGTCCGCGATTTATCGTCCCATTGAGCACAAACGGAAAATGCACAACCGCATGTACGAGTCTCGGTTGTTTGGACCGATTTTCATTGTTTAATACAATTATTAATGATTGTTTATTTTCCGCTAATTAACCTTGTTTAACGTCGCACTAGAATTATCAGTGAGCCAATTTTTTTTTATTTAAGTGGCATGGCCTAGTTTAGAACTTTCAGCAGATAGCCAATGTCCACATTAAATTGGTGTAAAACGATGACGAAGTTGCGCCAGATCGAAATCCATCGACGATACTACTTCCCGGGCCATTAGCAACAAACGCAATTTGATTAATTGTTAACGTTACCGATGACCCGGAGACCTCGAATAATTTAATCGCTCCAGTCTCAACAAATTGCAAATAAACACCAACAGTCTATTTCCAGGCAGCTCGCGTTAGTGGTGTTGCGCAACTCGCAACTTTGAACCTGCACCACTTCCAAGCCTGCGAGCGCCCGTAAGAGCGAACGCGACAGCGCACATTGATCATTGCATCGTAATTCGGATTATAAATAGTGATTGCCGACGTCGCGGCCCGAGAATTTGGCACCGGCGACCTTTAGAATGTGCGATTTTTTTGTTTTTCGAAAGTGGGCCGGCCGGCCCACACCGGTCGCTGCGAATAAGTTTTTGTTTTGATTTTTTTGGCCGGCGCTGTTTCATAACATTGCGTCGGACGTGACGCGCGTCGGGTCGAATTTCGCCGGAATGACCCTGCAGGGAAATTGGCGTTCGCTTGAATTTTTTTCGGGCTTTTTGTAAATATTTACGAAAAATAATAACAAGAGTTGCAATGGCTCTGGAAGGGTTCAGGGTACCTCAAGAAGTTTAAACTTGCACAGGAAAAAATATGGCAATAATATTGTATAACTCGAGGAATTATTTTGATCGACTACAAGGCAAAATATGCAAAGATTATATATTAATTATAATTAAAGAAATGGGACGTGAGCAAGAATAATTTCGATTCAAATCATTGGGATCCAACTAAAAGCATTAAAATATTACCCCAACCATACAGCACTTCAGCAGAAAAACATTAAAACGGTGTATCTGGATTCAAAACCGAAAATAAGCCAAAAATATTTTATCCTGACAAGAAAGCTTCAACGTTTAGGACACAAACAAAACGTGGATTTGACAAAATTTCCTTAAACGTCAAAAAATATTACGATTCCATTCATGAGTTTTTCAATAATGCGAAACTTTAAAAAGTTTAAGTTACCAAGATTGGTATAATGTCAAAATTCGTCTCAATTAGGCTTAAGTTAGCTGGAGCCAATGTTAGTCAGTATGTCAGTTAATTCAAAATTAAAACAAATTAAGCAAAATCAAACCCCAGTTTACCTTTGACGTTAATTTTAAGTCTAGAATTTTTTTTTCACAGTTTCGTCAATTTTTATATTTCTCACGTATTTGGCGTTTTCTGGTAGGTTTGTCCATATTTTAAAAAAGTAAATTTTTACTTTTCATCGCAATTTTGACCATTTTTATTACTTTTACATTCGTTTCAAATTCAACCCCATTCACCTTTTAGAGTCATTTACTGTCGGTAAACGAACGACAAGTTATATTAATTTCGTTTGATTTATTTTACATCAATCAAAAAAAAAACGTCGTTTCGTACACAAGACCATTTTGTATGCAACTGTTAAAATAATTTCCGTGAATCGCTCTGTATATTTGGCGACCAATGTTCGTAACAAAGGTGCACCTAATCGATCAGGTGTGCAACAAACATTGCCTTTGCAACGCAACATCGAGACATCCATGATTGACGTTACACCGTAAAAACGCACTCCCAACAACAACGCTTCTCGTTCTAAACATTCGCCCCGTCTCCGTCCGACCACCACAGTTGCATCATCGATCCGAGCACCGGTTTCGTACCGACGCACACAAAGAACAAAGAAACGACGTTCGGGACGCGTTTTTCCACACCGCCGAAATCCCGCCGGCCCGGCCGGCCCCCGTCTGACCCTCCGGCGAAATTTCGGCCCGTTTCGTCGCCCGGTCTCCGAACAATCGCCGCAAGAAATTCGAATCTGACGCGAGCCGCCGTTACCGATGACAGTCAGCTGATTTCGTCATTTCGCGAATCACGAATCGCGAATAGCGAACCGTCCTACGCGCAAATCCCAAGTCATAAATCATAACGGCGCTTGCACTTACCTTGCGTTTTCGCGGTGTTACGGGCGCCGCAGCGGGTGTAAAGGTCGAAGAAACACGGAACCACTTGCGACCGCCGAGCGCAGCATCCAGTCGGCTGAACACTGACAGACAGCGCTCCGTTTCCCTTGTCAGTGCTACCCTTCGTTCGCGTCGAAAATCCCTGTTGGCTGCCGCCCGCGTCCGACCCCGACGACTGACGTTTCTGGGACCGCTCGGACGGAAGGTGGTGGCGAGCCGTGGGTCGGCGGAACAAAGAGCCTGCGTGCGTGATTACCGGGCCGTTTCGTCGTGCAGGTAGATACGTACGTCGACGTTCTCGGGACTTGGTGGAAAATTACACCCTCGGAAACAAAGGTTATCCGGCTTGTTTACTCCGCCGTCGTAATCAAGGTGAAGGTTAACAACAATGCGTCTTGCGAAATGTTTTTACTTTCGATAACTGCAATCGCGATATATTTGCAATTGGTGATGATGCGCAACGCACAAAACAAATCGCGTTGAACGCGAAATGTTGCAACGGTTTGCAAAACATCGCAGGTCAGTAATGTTGACACGAATTCTATTCGATAATAGAATTTTAATTAATTAATTTATTTTTTATTTTCTTTTTTTGTATATAATAAAAGACACAGGGCTCGACAACACTCGCCCACAGCTACAATTCATCCAAATATATTACAGCGGTTTAAAATAGCGATAAGCTGAATTGATGCGCTTTATGACTAGATCGTAAAGCTCTTCACGTTACCCAAACAGGTAGGAACGTGTCGAAACGGTCGCCATAAGAACGGGACATCGGCAACTGCAGAACTAGTTTGTTTCAAGATGTGATGTTGATTGTCCTCCCCGTACAATAAGCTCACCATAAACTTTAATACCTGCCACAGCGGGAAAGGAGACGACAGTAAAAACGGCCCATATTTAAAATATAAATTGAACATCCTATCGGACTATAGAATTGTTAATTTTTGCAATAAATTCGCTCACGGCGGGAAGGTAACGACAAATAAACGGGTCGTACTTGGAACATTTCAAAATTCAACCCCATTCACCTTTTAGAGTCATTTACTGTCGGTAAACGAACGACAAGTTATATTAATTTCGTCAAAACCATTGAACGAACTTTGTATGCACCTGTTAACGTTAAATTCGCGTTAAAATAATTTCCGTGAATCACTCTGTATATTCACTCGCTCACAGCGGGAAGGTAACGACAAATAAACGGGCCGTACTTGGAACGATTTAAAAATGTTCGTTTTTCACTTATTTAACACTTGTTGATGAAATGTTGAAATGTCGATTTTAAATACATTTGTATTGTAGATGAAAGTACATTTTTTTCATGAAAACATCTTTCAGTTTACAGTTCGTATCAAACTAACTTATGGCTATAAAATAAACCATTGAACATATATTTATGTTTAGTTTTATGGTCGAATAAAAATGTCGAGAATGAAAATTATTGCAATATCAAAAAATTCTAACAGAACAAATTAATTCGAATTTGTTATTGCGTTCAATGAGAGATTGGATGGGTGGGCGAATTTGGAGTACGAAGTTGATGATAGAAAGGGGGTCGAGGGAAAGATAACGGCCCATGTCTTTGGAGTTCCTTTTATAGATTTAACAAGGAAACGAATGTGACGTTGGAGGTTGCGGGTAGATGTAGATTGATGGTAGGGTGGCCCATACTATCTAGTCAAACTTTCAAAACTAGTTTACATACCTGGGCACCCCCTATTTTTTTACTAATAATAAAACAAGTATTTTGGCTTAGTTTGAAGATAATATTCCAATTGGAAGACAGTGCTCAAAGACATGTAACGTTAATAATAAATTTAAAAAATCTGGAATTCTGAGGGTTGTTTTAAATTAAGTACAACTAGCTAGGAAATAGTAAATTAGTTTATTTCATATTATAATATTGATGAATAATACAAAAACCTTATAGGAAAGTAGTGAGTGGGGTAAATAAACAATAATCCTTTGAAGTTGACGGCTTCAAACTTTCATCAATTGCTTGTTTTGTCGTTTCACTCGGAACACACTTTCTGGTAGTTTCAACCACTTGTAGGAGCAACTGTTTCTCTTCTTGTTCATTTGTCAGACCCTTAAGTCCCACACAATAATTTGAAACAAACTGTACATACGACTTCATCCAAAATATGAACAGTTTGTTTGAAGATATAACATTAACTGTTCGCTACGTACAATAAACGCACCATAAACTTTATTGTACTCTGTTTAACAAACAGAAATAGTTAAGCTCCTCTCCTGGAACTGAATTTATGGAACCATCTGGTTTCACACGATAACAATTAATAAAACTAGAGAATTAAAAAAAACTTTTGATTTATATCAAATTATATTGTTTGGGTTAACTACTTATGTTAGTTAAGTCCTCATAGAAGCAACAGAGACGACAATACAAACGATCCGTAATTAAAATATTTAAGGGTTTGTTTTCTTAAAGAAAATGTACAATTTCTTAAGATAGAAAGTATGACATTTCCCTCAATGCCGCGTAGGTGGTGGTCAGATACTTGTTAAACGTGACTTCGCGGATTTGCGAACATCTCAACATATTTAATTCATTTTGCTCTTCACGCTAATGACTACAATGTCGGTGATGATGCCATAGTGCTAAAGAACTCTATGATCAGGCGAAGAAGCAACTGGCAGAAGCATACAAACTGTTGGACAAGAGTTCGATGATCCATACAAGGCAAAGAAAAAGATCGGATCAAATGTGTACACGGTTGTGGATGCAGATAATAAATCGAAAGGAAAGTGGCATGTCCAAGACCTAAAGACACATAATTCACAGTAGTACCCTTTGGGCTTACAAATTATGATCACCTTGTGGTTTAGTTTATTTTTTTTCTTACACTTTCTTTGATTTCGTTGTTTTGGTTCGGGTTTATTTACTAATGCATCGTTTAGCGACTCGCCTGATGGCAGGTTTCGTCATAGTTTTGGTTCTTCTTTTAAATTGGGGTGGAGTTGTTACGGTTTGATTTCATTATGGTAAATTTTCGTTTTTGGAAATCGTATTTGTTGGTTTTTGTTGCTAAGTTTTTTGTTCTGGAGAGGACTGTATGCCTGCCTAGGTATGACCCATCAGTCACAATGTTAAAGCCTGTTTGATTTAGTAGAAGAAGAGACTTTGCTACATCGTATTTTTTGATAAAACTGACTCTTGTTATCGTTCCTCCAAAATTTTTACTTTTTTGTACAGAAATAGACTAAATGTTTGAGTCTTTTTGTCCAAAAATGCTTTACACATTTTACAGTTTTAATCAACCAGATTCACATAAAGCACAAAATCATCGAGCATTTCACAGTTGACACCATTTACGACTGTATAAGAAAGTAGACCATGGCAAGCTTGTATTATGTAGCGGATTTCCATAGAGAAAAAACAGCTTTTTATTGTTAGTCGAGGTGTTAGCCGAGATGAACAACACATCGATCCATGCAAAAATTACGTATTAAATGTCGACATCATCGACTTGGAAAATAACTGTTAGTTGTTATGATTTTATTTGTTATCATTTGTCACTTTTTACAACTTGCAAAAATAACAACTTTTCGCAACTGGGGAATAACATATCAAAACGTTGACATTTCATAACCGAGTTGAAAAAAAATCATTTAAAGACCAGTTACGAAAATATTACAAAATCTCAATCACATTTCGCTTTTGATTTGTTAGGACTTGTTAGTAAGCCTTTTCTATATTGCCTGGCATATACATCGAATCGGACGTATTAAACTCGACCGTATAAACTAAACTTCAAACTGACATGCGAAATAACCTACACGATTTCAAATACGACTCATGAAACTAATAACTTCGTCGATTTATTAAACCTTAAAAATCCGTTTTTCATCAATCATCGAATATGTTCGTTACACGAATGACGCATTTCCCAATCGGTTGTATAAATATCTATTTATATATTCGCGTTTTTTTAGCATTGTATTTATGTCCCGACTCTGCATTCAAAGCATAAGCACAAGTTTGTTTAATGTTAGAATAAATTAACAATTGTTTTTGATTCAATCAATAGACACATTCCTCTTTACGTTTGAAACTGTTTATAGAATGGAAATTATTTTTTTCCCAACATACCCCCCTTTAATACCCCATGAATGTTTCATAGGACGCCATGTGCTCTTTTTAAAATTTTCGATTTTGGTTTTAAAAAGCATTTTATTTTTTATTCGTAAAATCATCATTTTATCTCTTATCTTTTCCGATCAACTGAACCGTCACCGAGTAATCGACACCGCGGAATTTATTTATATCCTTATTTTTGTTCGTTTTACGATAATCTATATTTACAATTTTGACGCTATATTTAAATTAATAATAATAATAATATAAACTAAAAGTACGTCTTTTAATATATCGTGGCGTCGATTCAAAATGCGATAAATTTAAGTCTCCAATAGGCCACACCCAATCTGCGTAATCAACCTTGATGTGGCGAGATTTCAAACGAAAATGAAACTCGGGTCTCACTAGATTATAAATCTTTTCGTTTAAAGTTCACTGCGTTTATTGCATCGTTAACATTAAATTTTTACGTAGTTGACGTATGCGACCCTTGCCATTTTTACATTTGTTACGTTTTGATTAATTTAATTTCTCTCGTCGAGAGATAAAAATGTGGTCTAGGAGCTGGTTTCAACTTGTTTCATCCGCGAATTATATGTCATCGTATTCTCGTAATTTATTGGAATGTTATTTTTACGTTATTTCAAAACTGCCAGCAATTTTTTAAACCGTTGTCGTCCAATGGAGAAATGCTGATGTTCACGCGATTGCAAAATTTATATAAGATTTTAATTTACTGCAAGTTAGGCAACTTAAACACCACGTATGGAAATTGTAGGCCGCACGAAATCTTTAAAACGCGCGTTACTGGAGTGTATCTCATATTTTTTTTACTTTCTCCATATTCTGTTACATGGGAAAGTCGAACTGAGAATATTGACACAAATACGTTTTGAGTTATGCATGTGACGTCTGAGATATTTATACTCATAAAAAAATTAAACGATAAATACAATGATTGTCTTATTTTTTCTCTGCTGTCTAATATTTTTTTCCATTTCATTTTTGCGGGTTTTTATTTAATATTCATTCGTATTAATTCAGTTTTGTTTCCAAATCGGACGCATCGAATTTCGTGGTTCTGTTTGATTTTACTTCAATAATTTTTTAATTATTAATTTACTTTGCGATGTTACTGAAAAATATGTCTCGTTTTTTCCCAGAACATGAACGTTCTACGCCAAACCATCGTCAACATTGCCAAGAAATGCCTCATGAACCAAAACGTCGTACATGCAAGAAAAAATCTGCTAAACAAACAAACTTTTATAACAGCCGCTGGTATCGGTACTGTGTTGGCCTTGGACCCATCGGTGGCTCAAAACGATTTTGGTTCTAATTTCAAAGCCGGAATTAGGTTCCTGCGGTAAGCATAAAGAACAATCAATTTTCCTCAACCCTCGTGAGCTCAAAATTTGTTTTAATTGATTTGATGAATTTTAATCCTTATTTTAGGTCGTTGAAGATCGGCCTAGCGATCACCATGGACTACTACTTCTCGATGCTGGGCCTCGACGAAAACTCGCCGAATTTCCGCCCGATGGTGGGGCGGATCCACAAGAGGGCCGCCGAGCGCATCCTGAACGGTTGCCTGGAAAACGGCGGGACGTACATCAAACTGGGCCAGGGATTGGTGTCGATGAGTCACATCCTACCCGAAGAGTACATCGACACCTTGACCAGGTTGCAGGATAAGTGCCTCGTTCGTGGGGCGCACGAGCTGATCGACATCATGCGCGAGGACTTCGGGAAATGCCCGGACGAGATGTACGAGTGCATTCACATGGAACCGATGGCCGCCGCCAGCTTGGCTCAGGTAAATTATACGAGGGAATTTCTAATAGTCAAATTGCGATATTTCACTCTTTGTTTCTCACATACTTGCTCACTTGTCTTTACTAGCAGTTGCCTTAGTACTTCCCATCTTCCTTGTATTGATTTCCTCCTTTAGTTTTCTATTTACTAGTTCCTGGTACTCTTTCCTTACTTTCTTCTTTTTTATTTTTTAATCCTTTCATACTTCCTAAAGTCTTCTTTGGTCTTCTATTTTGCTATCACTAAGCGGTGATCGGTGTTTATTTCCGCTCTTTTTTTCTACATTCACTTCTCTTATATGCTCTTTCTCCCCCCCCCCCCTGCTTCATATGTGCCCTGTCCTGTTTCCTTTGTTTGAAAAAGCTATTTACTTTACCATGTCATTTGTTATACAGAAATCTAACATCTTCCTTCCATTTCTGTTTAATGTTTTTCCCCATACGGTCCTCTGCTTCCCATTCCTCTCGCCGCATCCTCCTTCATTCCAGTCTCCCATTATTATTGTATTATTATTTACTATTATCATTATTAGATCAAGAATTAATTTCATTACAATCGAAGCTGTTTATAGTTAGAATTGTTAATATACAAGAAATTATCTCGTCTGAACTTTAGCATTTTTTGTACTTTTCCAAGGTATTTGAAGCGACGACATTGGACGGCCAACGAGTCGCAATTAAAGTCCAATACATCGACCTGCAAAGTCGCTTCGTTAGCGACGTAGCCACCATAGACTTCTTATTAAAAATAATCGGATTCGTCCACCCCGATTTTAATTTCGGGTGGGTCTTGGACGACCTCAGCGGCAGTCTCCGCCAAGAACTGGACTTCGAAAACGAAGGAAAGAACTCGGAACGTTGCGCCGAGGACCTCAAGCACTTTTCGTACTTTTACGTCCCGAAAGTTCGGTGGGATTTAACGAGCTCGGTAAGGATTTTGTTGTATTTTTTTTTTTAAATTTATATTATATTAATTTTAGAGAGTGTTGGTGACCGAGTTCATAGACGGTGTAAAGATTAACGATGTGGAAGCTTTGCGAAAGGAAGGGCTGTCTGTAACAGACATCGATAAAAAAATCATCGAAGCTTTTGGACACCAGATTTTTCAGACTGGGTTCGTCCACGCCGATCCACATCCTGGTAATAGTAAGTAAACAATTCATGTAAACAAACTTGCGCGTTAGTCTTCATAACGTCCACGTACAGCGTCTGCTTTTAATTTTGACGAGCTATTTAATATACTAAGGGTGTCTATGAAAGTTTTATTTCGCAAATTCCGTGTTTTTCGTAACCACCTCAACAGCGACTTACTTTTAATTTATTAGTATTAATCAGGAACAAAAACAAGAAGGCGGAAATCGTCCTGCTCGACCACGGCCTCTACCAAGAACTCGACGAGAACACGATGGTTTCTTTGAGCTATCTTTGGAAATCGATCGTGTTCCAAGATTTTCGAAACATGAAAATCTACTCCGACAAACTTGGAGTCAAAGGTTCGATTTTCTCAAATAATTTAGGAGTATAATGTACCCACTTAATTGACTTAACTCACTTTTAGATTATGAAATATTCGCGGAAATTTTAACGCAGCGGCCCGTCAGATCGCAACAATTCAAACTGACCACGAAATTAACCGAAGACGAAGTTAAGTATATGACAGAAGCGGCCAGAGACCGGTTCGATAAGATCATGGTGGTGCTTAAGGTGATGCCACGATCTTTACTATTAGTCATTAGGTGATTCAATATTATTTTTATTATATGAAATACAATGCAATATTTCAGGAACTTAAATACAATAAGATCTATAGCTCACGATCATGAAGACCCCGTCGATAGGTACACGCTCTTGGCGAGAGCTGCCACGAAAACTGCGTTTAGGAAAAGAAACTTTGCGAGTAAAGTGCAAGGTGTACCAGCTACGGTGTACTTTGAATTTAAAATAATGTGAGTGTAATTGTTTCGATGTAATTTAGTGATCAGCGGTCGTATTTCAGAACTGGTAAAATATGGGTTTGGTTCGTCAAGAGCTTCATGAAATTGTTGTCGGTTTTGGGACGGTCACCCGACACTAGTTTCTTAATGAGGGAGATGAACTGACCGGATTTGTTGTAGTGTTGTATTAATTCGTTTAATTTATTTAATATAAGTGGTTGCAAGTTATTTTCGTTTTTTTTTTCAGTTCCGAACATAATTTAATATTATTATTAACATACATAGTAGAAGTAGAAAATCGAATAGTTTTCTACGCTGATCTATGATTTGATTTCGTTGACAAATCAAGAAGACACCAAAATCATCAAAATCAAATCACAGTTCGAAGCGCTTAAATATCAATACTTCATAAGACTTTCATTTACCAATTAATATAACTTTTTATTTTACCGTAATCAACGATGAGGAAAAAAAAACAATAAATGTTAATATATTTATTTATTAAACAATTGGTCTAGATTTACAAGTAGAAACGCAACGTGTAAAACAGTCTATACATCACACACGCACAGAAAACATTAAAAACGAGACCCCTGTTTAATAAAATACTCGGCGAGCCCCTTCTCGGCTTCGATGGTTGACCGTTCAGACGAACGAAAACGTGAGTGCGATAATTAGTAGGTAGAGTAATGTATTGCAATAACTTAACGGGTCTAAGCGGTTTTCGCACGGATGGCAGCACGTTTCGATGTAACAGCCTGCAAAGAAAACAAAAACAATTCAATAAGAGCCGACGTTAATTAAATTGTACGTTCTTACCTGAAAACCAGATTTTATGCTGGCGACGGAACACCGCGATCCGCACGCCTCGCACTGCAAGAAGAACAGCCTGGTGTCTTTCTGCAGGATCGTGTCCGGCGAACGACACGTATGACACGTTACGTATTCTTTAATATACCTGCGCAGCCGAAGCAAAACGTCCATTAATACAACTTCGGTTAATAACAAAGTTAATAAAGTTTACCTTCTTAAGACATTTTCTATTTGTTTCTGTTGGAAGCGACCCTTGATGATCAACTGACTGTTGCCGTCCACCGACCCGCTCGTTCCCAACTCGGCCAGCAGGAAGTCCAGGAGATGCTTCGGCTGACGATGCAGCGTCTTGCAGATTTCGGTGAAGTTCGCGAACGAAGTTTTCTTCGTTCCGATTCTGACGACCTGCGGGGGTCGCATCACAAACTTCTGCTTCTTGCCGGCCACCATGTCGGGGTTCTTGTCGCGCATTATTTCGAAGACGCGATCGAGCAGTTCGTCGTACGTGTAGTCGCGGTCCGAAACCAACCAACCCGCTGAGTTATCGTCGACTGCGAAAGTAATGATTTCGTAAAATTTCACATTCAAAGAAAGCAAATTAGTATGAGTTTTTACGCTGTAATTACAGGCAGATTCGTGCTGGTTCACGGATGGCTCTAAGTAAACTGCAAGAGCAGGGGTTGGGGGGACTGCCGCAGTGCTCTCCCAACTAGGGACAGCCAACAAGGTCAACGAAATTGATGGAATGGTTACATTAGCTCAAGTATCAGCAATAATATTAAGAATTATTTGTTAATAATGATTGTAGGTTTGCAGTTGCAGTTGAAATGAATAAATGATATAAATGGATGCATCTGCTAACTTTTTTGTCCTCAACTGTCCCACAAATACCTCCATCCGTAGAAAATCCATTAACAGATTTCAGAAACGTAAAACTAACAAAAAAACGACAAACGATGAATAATTCAGGAACTTTCTAAGCCTCGCTCGCTTCAACCCCAATACTCACCGGTCTCCGGCAAGTTCTCAATCGAGCAGCATGTTCAGAAAAATGAAATTTTGAGCGATCGCTTCGACAAAAAACCAAATCGAAAAATAAATACCATTTTCCTTGTCGTCCTGTTTCTCGTCGACCTCCGCCATCAGCTCGTCAAAGTCCTTCTTCTTTTTCTTCTTCTTCTTGGTCTTGCTGAAGTCAAGCTCGAGGTCGAGGGTGTCGTCGAGCAACGACTCGTCCTGGTTCGTCGCCTCGGGCAGCGCGTCGTCCTTGGCCTCGGGGAGCGCCCCCTCCAACTCCTCCATGTTGAACGGCTTCTTCTTTTTCTTCTTCTTCTTCGTGAAGTCCAGATCTATGTCGACGTTGGTGTCCTCTTCGTCGTCCCGGTTCTCCGGCTCCGTCTGCTGAGCCATCTCGCTGTCCCCATCCGCGAGCGCCGCATCTATGTCGAAGGCGGTCTTCTTCTTTTTCTTCTTCTTCTTCAACAGGGGGTCGAAAATCTGCAAGGATGGAACGTGTTATTGGCGTGCTTCGCCCTAATTTCGCAAAATTGTGACGTTTGCCCCTAAATAACACTGAGAATGCTCGAGAATTCGGCAATTTGTTCTCAAGCATCGTAATGTTGGATATTTGACTGGGCGTCATGATTTTAACGATAAGTCCCAACATAACCTATAAAGCCATATTGCGACTAGGAATATACACAAACTCACCGCTTCGTCTTCGGCCATTTCGTCAACGAATCAACTGTTACGCTCGGCACAAACGATACGCACGGTTTTATCGCGAAAATTCCTCGAATAACTTCAAAAAATCGTTTATTGCACGTATTGCATCAGCCAGCGATTGACGTGCCACATGTGTGTTCTGGAATCGTTAGGTTGGCAACCCGGCTAAATTTGACAGCATTCTCGAAGCTGCACTGCTTTTGACATTTCAGTGGGTGAAACGCACGGATTGCGCCAGTTGTGTGCCGCGAGCGCGGTTTGATGCTTTAATTTCGGTGATGTTTCCAAGCGATAATTGCTTTCTGGGTACGAGTGGCGGTGTGTGCACGTACAATTCGCCGCGTTGTGCGAAAATGTGACTCGAGACGGTCGGTTTTGTTTGATGCTTTACGATTTTCGCCGAAGCAAAATCAAAGGTAAGTCACAGTTGTTGTTTTGCGCGATCGCACGTTAGTTTCGCCGGGTTAGGTTTGCGTCGCGATAAAATCGCCAGCCGTTATCGGAAATTGTAAATTTTGTTGTTTACGAAAATAGAAACCGAAGCAAATCAAACACGACTAGTTCGCCCAGCTGTGTTCTCTCGTTTGTATCCACCGGATGCTTGTTGTCAATTTTCTACGCGATGATAACTTATCTGTCGCTCCGCGATTTATTTCCCGTGTTTTATCGAAATCCACGCTGTCTACAATACTCAATAGGTGTTTTGTCTCAATGAAGTACATTCGACGAAACTTTCACAATTACGTGACTTTACGAGTCCGTAGGCGGCAATTTTGCCACCAAATATTGTGTTAATAACATTGTAAAGCTCCAGAGCTTTTTACGTATTGTACAAAAGCGAGGACGTGAAGTTCACCCACAGATTTTCGACGAAGTTCGTCAGGGAAAGTGGTACCTTGCACACTCTTGAAAGTGAGATACGAGTAGCTTGCGATACATTGGAACCGGAATCTTACGATCGTCGAAATGTCTAATATTTTCTCTTTATATGGAATAATTCAGCACCAAAGTTGAAAATCGCCATGTTTCATCAGCTTAAATCGAAACAGCAAATTTTGACGTTGACGTTGACGTTTTAACGTCCAGTTTGAATTAAATGTAAAAAGTGAACTTAGGGACTGATGTATCAGGAAGAAAACTGTCAAAAAGAAAATTATGATATGGTTTTCACGAAATTGTCAATTTGACTAGTTGGCATTTTGATTGACAATTGAGAAGATTCATTCACATTGAAAAAAATTTTTGGTGTGGCAGTTATTTAGTCAATACAGAGTTTTCGTATTACATTTGACAAGTTACGTAGTTCAATTCTTCTTCCTTAAGTTTAGGCGAGTCGCCTGTTTAATCAGCGTCCACTTGCATGAGGCCGTCGCTCCATCGTTTCCTGGGGCGTCCAACGTCTCTTCGTCCCAATGGAGACTTGTCGCGAGCAATTTTCACAAGTCTGCAGTTATCCATCCTGCTTATGTGTTCGTCTCATTCCTTCTTCCTGTCTGCTACCCAGTCGTTGATGTTCTTGAAGTTACAGGTTGTTCTGATTCTCTCTCTTTCCAACAGTGTCTTTCTAGTCATTGTGCGGAGTACCTTCATCTCAGCTGTTTCTAGGAATCTTTTGGTTCTTGCTGTTTTTGGCCTCTTCCCCCAACCCAACCAACCAACAATGAAAATGCAACAATAAAACAAACACATATGGAAACAAAAAAGTGTAATTGAAGCGAACAAAAAATATCAAACGAATCAAAGCTAATAAACTTTGAATATACAAAAAAATTAAATTAAACTTTCGTCGATTTCGTGATCATATCATTCTTACTATACACACTTTTTTTGTTAGTCATTGATACACCCAATGGCCATACATGCGGAGTTCAATTCATTAAATGCAATCGAACTGGGTGGCTTTAATGCCCCGAACAAGGAAACTCGATTAAACTAATTGTCGTTTTATTTAAGCAGTTGATTTGCGACCGCTTCCGATTTTTACGTTAGCCGCTCGATGAAGAAGTAAAAGTAGTTTTGGGGAATTCCAGACGACTCGGGCGTCGTTAGTCATTCGACAAAAGAAAGTTGCAAACTTATCATTTCCGTAGCGATTAATGTCATCATTTGCGTATTATTTTTTTCAACAGGCAACTTAAAGGATTTCTCCGTTTGGGTTTTATAGTAAACGTCGCACACGTTCGGTTGTAAGCGACAACCAGATCGAATGTGCGTATGTATAAAACATGAGAGATAACGAAGCAGAAAAGAATTGCATATTCATGAGAACCATCGTAATGGTCGTTGCATAAATAGCATTTTTTAGCATAAGAATCGAGTTGCTAGCCGCTGGTAATTACCTGACTTGTTCATATGGTTCTCAAATGCAATGGAGGTTCAAGATCGTTATTGTAAATAACCCAGAATAAACAAAGTTGTCGTTTTATTTCAAAGAAAAACAAATTTAGTCATTTTATCTGCGATGTTATGTATATTTTGTTCACTCTCAATTGTGTGCTATCGACGAGTACCAATCAATGTTTTAGCAACGATTGTTTTGCATTTATCTCTGTTTGCTGTATGTACAAATATGTTCCTCGTGTGTGTATGCTAATGCGACTCCAAAGTGCAAACGAATCTGCTTGTGGATTACAGATAACTTAATGACACGCGTTAAACGTTGCGTCGGATAATCAAACGTTTAATTGCGTTTATATCGTTTTTTTTTCGTGTAGTTTTGCCGACAATGGTGCATTATTACCGCGTTGAGTCGAGTTCAAAGTAAGCAATCGTGCAAGTTTGTTTATTCAGAATCACTATAGTAATATGTCGATTCATATATTTCAAGGTTGGGAAACGCTATGTCTATGACAATCCCACGGGTGGAAAGAAATCACTTCCAACCCACGGGCCGGAAGTAAGCAGGACTGCCAAGCATTGGGCAGTAACATGTTCAGTAATATTTAAGGAGCTATAAGCTGCTTTCCATTTACACAAGATGTCACGTAATTATCATTTATGAAAGAATCTTAACTGAAAATGAACTGAAAATGTTAGCTCAGTTACGCGTCCCTTTAACTTTCTCTTGACGTCATTCTAAAAATTCAGATCATTTCAGATTCAGTTTCACTTAAGCATGAATTGGAAGCAGGCTTATAAATCAATTGAACAGATTGACTATCAGAACTACCAACCATGACCACCTCTATGCTTCTCACAATTATTAAGAAATATGACTTAATTTGCAAATTGACGGAAGGATTGACAATCAAACATAAATCGTTCCATACTAATTGTAAGTTTGTGCAAACTTGTTTTGGCATTGTTTTACATTTTTGACAATTGGAATTAAAAAAAACTTTTTTAATGCAACACTCATTATATACAGTTGATGGGAACTGCAAATTAAGCAATAAATGGTCATAGAAACGCAACCAAACAAAAAAAAAACCCAAACAAGTAAAGTTTCCTAGGTTTCGAAAGTAAAAACGATCCACTAAATTCGCTTCGAGATCGCGCGAATAGCAAAAGTGGACGCGGAACTGGTTAACGGATAAGCGCCTTTCTACGTGTCGGCCGGTATCTACCGTTCATGACCCGAATATCAACGCAATCCCAGCCCAGTACATGGAGCACATTCAAGGCCGCACTCTCGTTTCGATTGATCGAGCTGCATTTCCTCCGAACGGTTGCTTTTCACGCGACGCACTCGGATTATCGGTGTTTGCCGCAAATATTACCTTAGGTTATCGCCGACGAAAACTCCCGTGCGTTAACTTCCGTTTTAAACAAAACCAGAGACGTATTAATAATGTTTTCGTTTTGGTTTGGGCTTGTATGTAATTGATATTTATTACATTGTGAAGAAAAGTGTCGATTTTGTTGATGACGATGACGTTGTTTTAACGCAAATGGGATTTGATACGTTTCAAGTTTTGTTTGCGACGTGGTTTCGTCATGACGAGTCTTTTAAATAGTTAATCATAATTAAGTAGTCGATTTTTAATAAAGAGATTATCTAATTATCTACGTTTTTATCAAGTTCGATAAAAAAATAGATGCGCTTGCCCAGCTGCACATGATATAGCTATTTATAAAACAAGTGGTAAAATGTTGTACTTTTTATCACGAGGCGTATTGTTGATATCGTTTTTTTTCCAATTTAAATGTAAATATATCGATTTTTCTTATAATTAAAATGGCATTTCAAAACGTCGACGTTTCGCAACTAAGTCATTGTCTTGTCATTTTCATTTCTCTCCCATAATCGCCCCATTTTGATTTCGTTCCTAATGTTTCCAGAAGTGACGAAGATGTTCGGCCTGTTCAACGGATTCACGTCGACGTCCGGTTCCGGCTACATACCGGAGCTGGAGCAGATCACGAGCCAGCTGGAGAGAGGCACCGTCGTCACCAAGTTCTCGTTCAGGCGGCGGCCCGAGCGGAAGACGCTCGCGATCCGGCGCGAAACCCGTCAGATCGTGTGGTCGAGGCCCAGCACCGGCCCCAAGCCCACATTCGACGGCGCCGTCAACCTGCGCGAAGTGAAAGAGGTCCGGCTGGGGAAGAACTCGAAGGACTTCGAAAAGTGGCCGGACGACGCGAAGAAGGTCGAAAACTTGAAGTGCTTCATCGTTTTCTACGGACAGGAGTTCAAGACGAGGGTGTTGAGCTTCACCGGTAGGCGATCATATTTTATTTTATGGGAAAAAACCATCGGGGTACATTTTTACTTAATTTTATGTAAAAAAAAATATGCCTTCGCATTTTATTTGAAGCTGATTATTGACAATTAACGAGATTTGATTGGTTGACGAGTCACCGCGCGCTCCTTTAAATGTTATTGCGTTCGTATGGCACGTTTTATTTTTATTTTCATTGCATGCTGTGTCCCGAATATATAGCTCAGTAAAGATATGCCCCCATTAAATGTTTACACTGTTTATATTTTTCGTAGTATTTTGACGTATTTAGCCTATGTTTAACTAATCGCGTATGGTGCAAGTTTATTCAAACAAGGAAAGGCGCGTTGCATAGAAACCGTGTTTATTTATAAGCGTGAAGGACGTCTAACATAATGTTTGAATATTGAATTGAAATGTGCGTTTCGTTTACATTTAAGTCTCGGTTTATTTATCTGGGGTGTCTAAAATTAACGATTGTTTCCTTGAAAACACGTTCGTTGTTCTTTGATTGAAATAAGTCGACTTTTGGTTACAAAATTGCATTTAAATTTGCGTCGATGTTTCATAATAATTTACATTGAAATTTTTGCAATGAAATTTTTTATTTATTTTATTCAACCAATGTTTGACAATTAAATGAATTGCACTAATTCCTTTAATTGTCAAACATTGGTTGAAGGCAAACATCGTTAGCTTCGAGATTTTCGCGATGATACGTCGCTTCATTAAATTTTAATTTTCCTAATTGGTACATGCGTCGTTATTTAATTTCAAATGTTTGTGCCCTTTGTCTAGACCTTAATAATTAATTAATAACATTAATTAATTTTAGCATTGTCGGAAAAAGAATGCGAATTATGGCTGAAAGGGCTGCGACACCTCGTGAAAGACACGATACAAGGCTCGTATCCGCAACAGGTCCAAGGATGGCTCCGTCGCGAGTTCTACGAGATGGAGAGCGCCAGGGAAACGTAAACGAATCGAAATCTCGTCGAACTCTTTCACTTTTTAAATCGTTGCAGGGTGTCGCTGAAAGAAATCAAGGCTTTCCTCCCCCGCTTGAACTTCAAAGTGCCGACGAGCAAGCTCCGCGAGCTCTTCAACGAAGTCGACACCAGGAAGAGGAACGAGATCGGCTTCGACGACTTCACCATCCTCTACCAAAAGCTCATGTTCAACGACAGCGTAAGTCCGGTCGAACGCCACTGACGGTTTCGCCTCAAACGTTTCTCGCTTCAGGACATCCACGACATATTCGATAGGTACCAGCCGTACTCGGAGAACGGGAAGCAGGTGACCCTGCAGGAGTTCCACTCGTTTCTGGTGCAGGAGCAGAACGACGAGCTCGGCAACGACGAGAGGAAGGTGTCCGGTTTCATTCGGGATTTCTTGAAGGTGGGAAAAGTGCGTTTGGTTGATTTTTTCGGTCGATGAAAGTTTGTTTTGTTGCAGGAACCGCAGCGGGATTGCCAGGAGCCGTATTTTACGACGTCCGAGTTCTTGGATTTTCTGTTCTCGAAGCAGAACGACTTGTGGAATCCGGCCAAGGATCAAGTTTACCACGACATGACGAGGCCGCTTGCGCATTACTGGATCGCTTCTTCTCATAATACGTAAGGGGTGGAATTATTTTCGAATATTTTTTCATTGAGGAGTGACTTAGAATGAGTAAGAAACATGAAATTATCTTTTATATTTACAGCAATAGTATAGAAGACTTGGCTTGCAATGATTTTGTCGAAATTAATTTCTGTTTTTGCTGTTACTAGAAATATAAAAGATGTTGGGATATAATTATATTATTGGATTAATTTGACCACAAAATCAAAATGAATGCTCCCCAACCATTGGCTTTACAAACACCCTGCGTTTATCATTCTTATCATTCATACCACGGTGATCAATACTTGTAAACATTTTGACGACAATTCTCGAGGATAACAACATGTAATAAGAAATGAAAGTTACACAGAAGATCTGTTGTTGTTGTAGAAATTGAACTGGAATTGCTGGAAATGATATAACACAACAACATTATTTTTTAAATAAGCAAAGAAACTGAAAATTGGTCTTTCTGTATGTAATGTCCATAATTTCAGGAGCTTTTCTTATTCTCTCGTACGTGTCTACTATAGTAGTTCTATGATTGCTTAACAAATCTTTTGTCAATGAAATAATTGTTTACCGTTGTGTTTCTACCTATATGGAGAACTGAAACTGTTAACAGGCTACAATTTTTACATCTGGTAGATTTTTTGAGCGTGCTTGAAACTTCTTTTGTCCTTTTATTTTTATTATAAATCTCACCTGTGCCATTAGATGTTTTGGAATTGTTAGTAGATTGGCCAATTTCAAGTCATTAT
The DNA here is from genome assembly GCA_959613385.1 of Geotrupes spiniger. NCBI lineage: Eukaryota > Metazoa > Arthropoda > Insecta > Coleoptera > Geotrupidae > Geotrupes > Geotrupes spiniger. The sequence continues at coordinate 39,515,791 of OY390736.1, read as the reverse complement.
GAATAAGGACAAAGTATTGATACAAATATTTCGCAGATATTTGACTGGCGATCAGTTTTCGAGCGAGTCATCCATTGAAGCGTACGTCCGTTGCCTGCGGATGGGTTGCCGGTGCATTGAGCTGGACTGCTGGGACGGTCCGGACGGGATGCCCTTCATCTACCACGGGCACACTTTAACGACGAAAATTAAATTCATCGATGTCATACGGACCATCAAGGAGCACGCTTTTGCTACGTCCGAGTATCCGGTTATATTGTCAATAGAAGACAACTGCTCATTGCCGCAGCAGAGAAAAATGGCCACATTGATGCAGGTAATTGATTGTTAACTAGTTTTATTTTAAATTTATATAATTTATATAAATGATAAATAAATGTAACATTGCTATGTTTTGGGATTTTCAATCCAGTTCAAGTTTAAAATTTTTCTTCCCAGGACGTTTTTGGGGAAATGCTTCTGACACACGCCGTCGAAAAGAACGAGAAACAACTCCCGTCTCCGTACCAACTACGCCGGAAAATCATCTTGAAGCACAAAAAGTTACCCGAAGGTCAGGAAGAAAACTCGTTTCTGGTCAAGAACGAGGGGAGCGACATGGACTTAAGGAACTCGATAAGGAACGGCGTCATGTACCTGGAAGATCCGATCGACAAGGAGTGGAACCCGCACTTTTTCGTCCTCACCCAGAACAAGCTCTTCTTCACCGACAGTTACAAATTGGACCAGGTGACTGGTTGTTTTCTTTACGTTCGATTCGTTCTTCGAAATTACACAAAATCGGTTTCTAGGAAACCGTAACTTAGACGATTTAAATTAATCGTAGTTGTCGATCGGATGTCAACTAATTATGTACTGACAGGAATCCGAGCGGTCGGAGGACGAAGACGAGGGGGCGCTGCTCAACCGTCGGAGCGACGTCTCGATCGAAGAGCTGCACTTCAGCGAGCAGTGGTTTCACGGTCGTCTTCCTCACGGTCGCGAGGAGGCCGAGCAGCTGCTGCGTACTTATGCCCACCTCGGCGACGGGACGTTTCTGGTGCGCGCCAGTGTGACGTTTGTCGGCGAGTATTGCCTGTCGTTCTGGCGCAACGGTTCCGTGAACCATTGCCGGATCAAATCCAAGCAGGACAAGCAGCAGATAAAGTACTACCTCACCGACACGAAGTACTTCGACAGCCTGTACAGCCTGATCACGTACTATCGCGCCAACCCACTAGTCACAGCCGATTTTTCGATAGCGCTTCAGGAACCCGTGCCGCAACCGAACAAACACGAAGGGAAGATCTGGTACCACAAGCAGACGTCGCGGCTGCAGGCGGAGGAGATGCTGAAGAGAATTAGGACTGAAGGAGCGTTCCTGGTTAGGCCAAGCGAAAACGATCCAAATTCTTATACTATTAGTTTTAGGTGAGACAACTGTGTAATGTAAATGTTTACAACTTCTTAAGCTTATCTTTAGAAAACATTGTTTATAAGGTAGGTATTTTAATGTCGACTTGTCCTCTTTAAGTCTACCGACTTACCTGAAACTGCATTTAATTTTTTTCTTGCTATTTCAACTAAAAGTCTGCTGCTTGTCGACATATCTTTCAATACAGTTAATATCACTAATAAAATTAAAACTGGTTACAACAACTAATTCTTATTTTCTGGACCTATTTCTACCTGTTGTGATCCTGTGCTTCCAATCTTTGTAGTCTTGTACTTTTATTTTCATTTCTTGTTGATCACGTTTTCTTTATTCAGTGTCGCTTACATTCTTTTAACATTTCGTTCCAGATTTCCATATTTTTTGTTTTCTTGTTTACTTTCTTCAATCACTACAAGTCATCTGCAAATGCTTTGGACATTTTCACCATTTGTGGGTTCTTTTATCTTACTTTCTTCACTCTATCTATGCTGTGTCTCAGTCCTTCCAATTAATTTACACAGTTTTTGTTCCTTTTGTATAAAATTTTAATGACCTGCATTGTTTTCGCATTTATTTCTTTTTGTCTTGTTCGTAGTAATTCCCAAATTTTTCCTCTTGTCCCCTACTAAGTATAAATGCAACTCAGGCAATTTTATTCTGCACTAATATTTTTTTTATACAATTAGTAGATGACCGATGTCTAATTATGATGATATTTCATTTTCTGCAGGGCCGATAAGAAAATCAAACACTGTAGGATTAAGAGAGAGGGTAGACTGTACACGATCGGCAGCGCCGACTTCGAGAGCCTCGTCGAACTGATCAACTACTACGAGCAGAACCCCCTCTACCGAAAGGTGAAGCTTTGCTACCCGATCAGCGAAGATTCGATCCGACGAATGAGCTCGGTAAGTGTAAAAAAAACGCTTTATTTAAAAAAAAATTATACAATCAAATTGCACCAAACCGACCCTACGCTCGCATAACGGCTTACGTGACAAAATTTGTCGTATAAAGTACGAAATAATAAAAGAACCTAACTAAGACAGTAGACGCGCTAAAAATTGGCGTAATTATAAAAAAAAATAATGTAATAATCATATATACAATAAACGGTAGAATAAAAGTTATTTTGAATTGCTTGGGGACTTAAATGATGACTCGAATCATCGATCCCATTGCAGGATAATAAACGGTAACCGGTGAATTGAGTTATTACGCGAAATAAGTTAAAACTACCTAATCAGTCTTGTATGAAGCTTACGTGCTATTTTATATTTAAAATTATAGTTAATTCGAGCGTCAACTTATTGTTTATCGTCGGTTTTAACTTGCGGCACGTTGATGGCTCGGATCATTTGAAACGACGGTGCGTACGGGACTGGGAAGTTCATGTAAGCCGGTTGGAATTCCTTCGGATAGTACGCGTACGGATCCAACTGCCACGGATACTTGTTGACGGTTTCCACGCTGGGATACGGCAGAGGCACAACGAACTTCAGCTTCGATTGGTACAAATTGGGGCTTTCTGTTATCGGATAAGTCACGTCGTAGCTCGGCTGTCTCTGCGTCGTTTTGGGCATCTGAGTGGTGGGCGGTTGAGTCACCGGCGGTTTAGTTTCGTGACTTTTGGAGTCCCACGCGATTTGTACGTTTGCCGCCGAGGATTCTTGAGTCTGAGCGTCGTCATATTGCGAATAGACGTGGTAACCGGGCAGGGCCTTGTACCAATAATACACGGTTTTGCCGTCGCTCAGCAGGGTTTTTTGAAGCACGACCGGTTCCATTTTGACGTATTGGGCTTGTTGTGATTCATGGTGGTTGTTGTTTTGCGGGAGATACGTTTGCTGATATGAACCAATGTGGTTAATGTTTGTGTGCAAATTTTTTGTGTCGAATTCGCTGCCCACTTGAATTTTATTTACGTCTGAGTTGGAGTTGGAGTTGTGCGACTCGAATCGGTGGTTTTCGAAAGATTGTTGTGCGTCACCTCCGTAGTTATACTCAACGTTGTTGTCGTACGGCGGTAAATAAACTATTTGCTGCGAGCCTTGGATTAATTGCTGGTTTGCATCGAACCGTTGACTGTCTTGACTCTGCGGCTGCGTCGGTGCGATGAACTGGTTGAAACCTTGCGGCACGTACTGAGCGGACGGTATCTGCGACCAAAACTTATTCGTCGTCACGTAATGACCGTTTGCGGCGTTCTGCGACGAAGGACGCGAGTGAAACTCTTCGGTTTGCTCCGCCGGTTTTTGCAGAAATTGGGGCATCGATTGCGCGAAGGGGAAAGCCGTGGCCGTCGAGATCTTCTCGCTCAGTTTGACGGCTTCGTTTTGCTTGGCGGCGTGGAATTTGAAGTAGTACTCGCATTTCGCCTTGAGCTCCTCGATCGATTGCTTCTCACGTTCTTGTTTGGTGTGTTGCTCGTCGGCCGGCGTCAGGGATTCCTTGTCGTGGAGGAGTGGGTGTTCTATGGCGGTTTTGTGGGCGGATATTAATTTTCGGATCACCTCGGTTTGTTCGTTGACGAGTTCGGAAATGGTTTTGTTGTCTTGGGATGCGGTGGTGGACGTTTCTGTTGTCGCTTGGTCATTTTGGGTGGTTGGGGTCGTTGTCGGTGTGGATTGGGACAACCCTAGCATTACCTGGAAATGAACGACGTGTTATTTTTACTATTAAATAAAATTTACTCAAGCAGGTCTCTATGGCCCCAATTAAAAATGATAATAAAATACATTATTTTAATAATTGCATCAAATCACAAGACGCAGTACAAAATACACGAGAACAGGAGGAGTTACTGTTCGCTAGTGCCTGATATGAAATATGAAATGTGTTGTTGAAGTTCCTTATAATCAGCAGCATTGCCGAACATCATTCTAGATTTTTTTTGGGAACGCTCTTCTGAAATTTTGTCGACGGCTTGTAAGTCTTTGTAGATTTTAAAGACAAATAATTGGAACAAACAAGATTAGAGCAAATATATTTGAATGTTGACCAATAATATCTAATATATTTTAACATCAACTGATTACCCAGCAACGACGTGGGCGTGCTGACGACATCTAAGAGATAGAAACACATGTGTCCAGATCTTGTTTGTATTATCGGTCTTTTCATTTCAAGTTGCATTTACTACAAGACTGCATCAGTGTAATAAAATAATTACAGTAAACTAGATAAAAAAATTAAATGGTAGAGAAACGGCCAGAAATTAAAAAAAGATACACCTTTCATTGTCGACATGGGTTGGCCTTCGCCCTTGAATAACAAAATTTAAACTATAATTTTTTTTATAATAAATTTACTTAAAAAAAAATAGACTAAGTTCTTTACGAAACAAATTTATTTCAATATCCACTTTTTCCAATTTTGTGGTGGAGTAAAAAATTAACATTTGTAAAAAAAATAGCTAAACTAACTAAGCTAATGAATTAATAATAGTAAATTGGAGACTGTGGTTGGCAAATAAGTTGAAACAAACTTACCCTTAATACACAGTACATGGTAAGGGCAAGTTTGTTTCAATTTAATGAATTAATTTATGATAATGCAATATACATCAATTCTGACGTCCAACCATCAAATTTCATTGCATTTATCGTTAAATATGTTAAAAATAATCGCAATCGAATCAAAAACTCACCACAAACAGCAGAAAACGCAACGATCTCATCTCGAACCGGAAAAAAAGCGCGACCCGTTTGGATTTTTCTTCCTCCGGTCGTGGCGATGCGTGCGGCGGCGACTCTAGCACTGGAACAACCTGTTTAGAAGTAACTATCCGTCGACAATAGAATTAAAAATCAGTCTCCGTAACTCCCTTTATAGTTTTTTAACCCTTGCTGGAATGCAAGCGCGCCCCGCCGACCCCCCGACCCCCGTTTCGTGATATCTTTTCAAATCGACGTTCGGCGGGCGGGCGGGGGGCGCGAGCGCCACCGAGGGTGAATAATATCCTTGTTCTGCCACCTGTAGGCCGGACCGACCCGCGGTGCTTTCTCTCGCACGGCATCGCCGCCGAGATGTGTAATTGAGGTGGTCGGGGCGATGAAATGTGGAAGGCGCGCAATTTTCGGTTGTTTGAAGAGGCAGGGCCGGCGTTAATGGATCGGGACAATAAAATGCATTCAAAATTTATATTATTACAAAATATAATTTTGTCACAATTTTGAAAGTTAACTGACGTACTTGTTAGGAAATATTAAATATTTGTTTTGTGTTACTTTTTCTTGTCAACGATTCAAGTTGGAATTTGTAAAAAAATATGGTAGATGGTAAAATATGCTCATCTGCGATTTATTTTCTAATTTCCCCGTAAAATTAATTATGTGACTGTACATTAAACGACCCTAAGATTCCATTACACAACTTTGAATTATCTCCGTCGTTGAAAAGCCAAAGCGGCCGATAACAGTTTGACGTCGAAACCGGCCCCGTCTCGCGTCGAGACCGCGCCGCGGACAAAAAATGTAAATCGAAAGGTTCATGAACTTTTTATTGCGCCGGCCTTGTCAGACAGTCCTCGTTCACTTCCTTGTGCGCCGATAGCCCCGTTTTTACGGCTTCGGGCCGACGAAACGATGCGCGCCGCCGGAGACGTCATCGCCCCGTTCCAGAAACACGATAAACCAGATCCAATTCCAATCGAACGGAAAAAATAAATAAAACGACTTAAAAGCGGCCTAGGCGCAGCTTATTTCGTGCCGAGGCGGAAAGCGATATTGATGAAGGCCGGCGAGCGCAGTCAACGACGTCTAGGTAAATAAATGGTCAAACGCGCATTTTAGCGTCCCCACCCTAATATTGTAAGTTAAACATAATATTTCAAGAAGAGCTGTTTCATATAAATTTAATGAAATTAGTATATCTGGGATATTTTAAAGCTACGTTGAAACTACAAATTTTTAAATTCGTCTCCAACTATTAAAATATTTCAATTTGTCATTAAATTAAAGTTATTATGTCGAGCTGGGTCGAGTTTATTATTTTGCCGAGAAAACTGGACGAAATTTATTTTGTATAAATTATTTTAATTGTTAAATATGTAAATATGACGCTAATACACACCCACACACACACAAACTTCTTGTCACAAATATTTGACAATGGAAATATGTCCACCCCATCATAGTCTCCTGAATGTTCATATTTTGATTCAAAAATATTCCTCAAGGTGATAATTATTTATGCTCATCATGCAATTGCATTTTAATTTATATGTTAATTTATTGGATTTATTTTGAACGACACCAGTACATATAAATTAATATTATAAAAAAAGTCGTTATTTTAAAATAATTTTAAAAATCGTGGCTTTTGTGCTATTATTGCATTTTCTTATATAATTTACAATTTATATAATAATTTTTAAGTGGCTTCACTGAATGTTTAAAATTTGATGTGATCGTTTTATAAACAAAACAATTTTTAGGAAAATGAAGAAACTAACGGTTACAACAGCACACCGTCTTACATGGATCCGAGCGCTTTCTCACCACCCAAAGTAAGTCAAAATATCCACTCGCGTCCCTTTGTTTAATTTTCGTTTTGTTAGATCACAGTTAAGGCCCTCTACGACTACAAGGCGCAGCAACCGGACGAACTGTCGTTCTGCAAGCACGCCATCATCACCAACGTGGTCATACCGGAGAGCGGCGGTCAGGGTTGGTGGAGGGGCGATTACGGCGGCAAAAAGCAAAATTTCTTCCCCGCGAATTACGTCGTGGAAATCGACAGGATCGACCCGCAAGACAACGGCGACGACAGGGCAAGTTAATTATCCCAATTTCGTGCAATTTTAATTTTAATTATTTTAAAAATTTTAGTCGGGTGAAAATCTCCTGCAAGGGCACCTCGATATGAACGGCGCCGTCGTCGATCTCGTGCACAACCCGCACAATTTTGGATTGGAGTGGGTGCTGCGGATCGTCACGTCAACGTCCTGCACGACTTTCGACGTCGCTCTACAGTCCAAAGAAACGGTGAGTCCACGTCGCGTTACATCAAATTATTATAACCAACCGATTCGCAGGCTTCAGATTGGGTGGTGGCGATAAGAGAGACGGCACAAAAGGCCTGCGCGTTGGAAACGCAACACCGGGAATTGGAGCGGTCGTTCCGCATCGCCAAAGAAATGTCCAACCTGATCATTTACTGCCGATCGATAACTTTCAACTTGGAGAGGGCGCGGCAGAATTTCATCTTTTACGAGATGTCGTCGTTCCCCGAAAACAAGGCCGAAAAATTGATCTGCCAGCAGGAGAATCGGTTCTTTTTGAAGTACCACCAGGTGCAGTTCTCGCGCGTCTACCCGAAAGGCCAGCGAATCGACTCTTCCAACTACAACCCGATCAACATTTGGAACTCGGGCTCGCAGATGGTCGCGTTGAATTACCAGACCGGCGACAAGCCGATGCAGTTGAACGAGGCCAAGTTTCGAGACAACGGGAACTGCGGGTACTTGCTGAAGCCGAACTTTATGTTCAGGGACGACTTTGATCCGCACGAACCCAACACGTTGGTGGGTGTCGATCCGGTCACGATTTCGCTTCGGGTGATCAGCGGACGACACTTGAGCAAGTTGAAGAAGGGGATGGCGAGTCCGTTTGTCGAAGTCGAAATTGTCGGGGCCGAATTCGACTGTGGCATCAAACTGAAAACTAAGACTGTATGTAAGTAGGATTGTTGTACGTGGATCGAAAATATTTTAGAGCGGTCGTTACATTGCATTGCAAATAAATTTTATCGTTCCAGTCTAATCGTTCTGTTTCAGCGGATAATGGTTTCAATCCGAAGTGGAACGAGATCTGCGAGTTTGACGTCGCGAATCCTCAATTTGCGCTCATTCGCTTCGTCGTGCAAGACGAAGATATGTTTGGGGATCCTAATTTTATTGGACAAGCTACATATCCTGTAAGTTGTGGCAAATTAAAGTAAAAAATGACCACTACAAAATATGTCACCGGATATAGCAGCAAAGTCACGAGTACCAAGCGTTACTCGCATTTTTTAGCTGTTGCATCCAACGATGTCCTAATGAACTTTATTTCCTCCTATTCCTCCTTTCCTCGTGATCCCATTGATTAAAATTATTAATTATGTTAGCTTTTTATATTTTGTAACCAAAATCTGTTGTCACATATTTAATTAATTCCTCTCTTGACAATGTATTTGTTAAATATTACACCTTTGCAAATTTTTTCACAAATAAACAAATCCTGCTCCATTTATCTTAACAACCTACACAGCTTTGCATGTACATTAATTTATTTCTGAAATAAATTAATCTATAATAATAATATAATAATATTTTTTAGGTGACCTGTCTACGAACTGGTTATCGAAGCGTTTGGCTCAAAAATGCATTTAGCGAAGATTTAGAACAGGCTTCCTTACTTGTGCACATCAGTATTAACAATCCCATGGTGAGTAAATCGTAAAATTTCTTCAGATGCCCTTTTATTCGGCCACCGTGAGACTGGAAACTTGGCTGGGTATCAAAATGGCCGATTAATGAATAAAAATGCTACAAACATGTCTGACAACATCGGCTGAAGAGAATAAGAAAATAAATGAAAATTTAACTAAGTCCTTAAGGGCAACATCGCTTAAGAACACCGAATTCCCAGGTTTTAGGTGAAATCTCAATACTGAACACAATTTCAAGTTCATTAACTTCCCTAGTAAGATCACTGTGTCACTTTCTATGACAAATTTTGACATCATATTCTGCTGTCCTGGTGTTTAAGCATTCAAATTAATTTGTCTGTTTTTAGGATCCAAACACCACCAATTCAAACAGCCATCGGCTTTGACAATAATCCCGATTTTTGAAACAACATCCAACGAGCGACGAAACCCACAGTTAGTTCGTTTCATCAGATCTATTTTTTATAAAACCTTTGGCTCTCGACGAAAACTCGGACGGTGTAAAGGTGTAAATGTATCTACGCATTTATTTTTGTTAACGGACTCTTTACATATCATCTATTTGTCGACATATCTTGAAAATGCTGATCAAAAAAATTGAATATTTTATAGAGAATTTTAGACGACAAGTGTGTCTCGTTTTTATAGTCGTTTTATGTATGTTCTATTAGCGTGTTGCAACAAAAATGAGACACCGAGGTATTTATTAAAACGTAGCTCAGACACTGGTTTTTTTATATGTTAAATAATAGAAAATTATATATTTTATGGATGTCGTGTTGTATTATTGTATATTTGTTACGGATTTTGTTGGTTTATGAATTGCTCAACTCGACGTTAAAGGACTAGTGCAATTATGAGGTTTGATGGGGCGAGTGATGTACAATAATATGATACGTATATAAAAGGGCGTGAATGCGAGGAACGAGTGTAAAAAAAACTTACATTGTTAACTATTATGTTGTTAATTGAATAAAATAATAGATGAGATTTTCTTTCATTTAATTTTCGATGGAACCCAATTGATAATACTGACAAAAATTAATATTTACAAATTACAAATAAATCTTGAGTTCTAATTGTGCAAGTCAGTCGTCTTCTTCGCCTTTTTGGTAACCTAGTAAAATGCTCAAGTCTGCCGGCGTCCTAAAGAAATTTTCGACCAAAATCAAGTTGTTGCTTTTAATTCTATAAACGCTGTCTTTCCACGGCAAAATCCCTGTTTGCTCCAACTTCTCCACCTCTTTCACCTTGCACGTCAACCTAGTCTTTGTGAACGGCAAGTTCCCGTACGTAACAAATATGTAATCCTTCTGCTTGGGATAGTTGTAAATGCGCAGCGGCATCTTGGTCACCATCAGCTGCAACGCGATGCACAGCCCGACAAAGGTGATCATGTACACGTAGACTTCGTTCTCCACCGCTTTCGTCTCTTTCCTGAAGATGTCCGTATGTAATTCGTGACCGCGGTCGTTGTTCGCGATTACCATCGCGCAAACGACCCCCGCGCAAACAGTGGAGAACATCTGGGCGCCCAGCAGATACCTGTTCATCGTGTTCCTGTAGATCAACGAGTACTCGTCGGGGATGTTGTCCTCCAACTTGAACTTTTGCGCGGTGGGTTTCTTGAAGATCGCGAAGATCGATTTGTGCCTCGTTTGGGGGTTCTTCGTGGGTGGGTTCCACCGGCGAAACAGGCACGTTTTCGCCCGGTTGCATAATCTCAGAAATAGAGACATTTTGTTTGGTGTTAAGGTTTGAATCGTGCGAGGCACATGTTTGACTTTTCGTGACGGATGGTTAAGGTCAGAGGGAGATCACAGATAGGCTCTTTTGTAACCTTATTTTGATTGGTCGAGCCGACATTAGTAAAAAAGTTTCGGTTAGGTGGCGCTAGTTGTAACAAAAGTTTATATGATTTCTGCAATATTTGCTACGCATAGGTTGGCACAAGTGTATTTCATCGTCCGCCATTGTTAGTTTGTTGTGGTTGTATTAATATTTGATTATAATTTTTAAAGCGTTAAGTGTTCTTATAGTCTTATAGTAATAGTAACTGTAATTAGTAATTTTTTGTTTGGGGGCTAATTAAAGGTGTAGAAATGAGAATCCGTTGAAATTTTTTGTCGGTCGGCACGGGGGGCCGAATTACGGCCCCCGGAAGATAAACATTCATGGCCAAAAAGTCGTCATGAAACGGCTAAATACCTGTTTTATTATGTTGTACGAGTCGTTACAAGTCCAACGGTATGAAAATTATTTCTCGGAAACGTCTGCTTCGATGTTAAATTCGGAACAAAGTTATGACATGTTTGTGCCTAATGGCAAGTTGCGGTAAATGCGAATAATGCTGTCGTATGGCCCCGCCTTATTTCATTTAATTCCCTACTCGGATATTATTAAATTTAATTGAAATATAAAAGTACTCTATATTTGAATTTATTACAGTTTCTAATTTAGTTATATCATTTGCGATATCTTGAACAACGCAAGTACAACGGGCTTCGCAGAACATTGCATAAAAAATGTTCATTTCCCCAACCTTGACAAATTAAGATCTTACACACATCCAATAAAGGGAAACGTCTAAATTTATTGGAAATATTAGAAATTAAAAAAGCCGAAAAAGCACGTAAATGTCACAAACGAACAAACTGAATTTGGAATTTCCCCGGTAATCTTCGCTGCAATTAACACTTAATCTGTTACCTGTGTGTATATAGTCCCGCTCTTGTAAATATCCTTAGTAATAGTATACTCTTTGAAAATGGCTTAACAGCCGAAACAGCTGTCAGAGCAATTAATAAATGTGTGAAACTTAACCAAGTGTTTTATTTTGTTATTATTAAAAATGTTTCATCAAGTGCCTAGCGATCAGTCAATCTCAACAATATACATTATTGTGTCTAATTTACATACACCAATCCAACCCAACCTAACAAGTGCAAATATGAAATCTATGTGTATGTAGTTATAAATAATTATAATCTCAAGTCTACCTTTTTAATATCAACGGTATATATAGGTGTTGCCGTTGTTGTTGTTAAAAATCCTTGCACCTCTATGCATATCCTGCTTACGGGCGCTCACAAAAAAATAAAAACGCCATTATTTAAATAAGCAAAATATACTATTAGCAAATTTAAATGTAGCACATTATGCAGTATAAGAGCCAATAGACTACTCTATATTTGAATTTATTATAGTTTCTGATTTAGTTATTTCATTTGCTTTTTTCCACACCACCCCAGAGGTAAAGCGCTTGGCGCGTTTTTTTTATAGTGGTATCCCCAAGAGGCCTATTCCACTTTCATTATTAGCAAATTTAAATGTAGCACATTATGCAGTTAAGGGGCACACCCAAAGCAGTTTTCCTTGATAGCCACACGTCACACTGCATATACCTCACTCCTTAACGGATAACGACACGCTTTGTACACGCGGATTAGGGATACCCAGAGTGGATACTGTCACCATGCAGATGACGATTCGTGCTTTGTGCGGGTTAAAAGTAGACCGCCAAGAGTTAGCCCCATCAAAACAATACATGACAGTGAAACATTTATATTGCTTTGCAACTAAAATGACTATAAGCGTTTTTATCTTTCTTTCGTCGTACACCACCATCTGAAACAAACATTTAACGAATTTAATATTTTAATGTACACTGGGAAATGTGTTTGTTGTAAACCGAGTGAACTTGAAACGCAACGTTAATACGTTATAATTAAAAGTTAAAATCTCACAAGCTTACCTTCTGGAAGTCGGTCCGGCTCCACCCATACTCGGCCCGCCGGCGCTCAAAAAAATAAAAACGCCATCGATTTTAAATCGACACTATTAGCAAATTCAAATGTAGCAAATAAATGCAACACACGCCGTGTAAGAGACATACTCTTCGGTTCTTTCATAGTAGATCCTAGGACCACAACTATTTTCCCCATCATGTTTGCGATGATCTCGCTGTTGAGGCAAACATACGCGCAACACTTGTTATACCAGACCCTTTTGGTGTGGACAACACCCCGTGTGTGCAAGCTTCACACGGGCCTAACAGATGCCCAGGGTGGATACAGCATCCTACCTAGCGCTTGCGGATGACGAGTCGTGCCGTCGTGCAGGTAACAGTCGACTTCCAAGCAAGCCCCTTAATTACACGACGTGTGAAAACACTTATGTTGCTTTCTTACAAATAAAATGACGTTACAATTATGAGCGTTTTTATCTTTTTTTCGTCGTACACCAGCATCTGAAACAAACATTTAACGAATTAATATTTTAATGTACACTGGGAAAAATGTGTTTGTTGTAAACCGACTGAACTTGAAACACGACTTGTATTGTGTATAAACTACTTATGCTATTGAAAGCTCTGTTATTTGGGTTAAAAGAACCCATCAGGTCTCAATTAAGATCGAAAAATCCTGACACACTTCAGCCGGATAAAATTTCTATTACACAAAGTTCCAAACTACCTACGACGACTAAACGAATCAAAGATTTCCTTGGTTTCAATCAGAACTTAAATTAACAAAACCAACGACGAACTATTTAAGGAAATGACAAGTGGTAGATATTCAAAATCCTGAATACGTAAGTTTCGAACTTTGTAAAGATATTCTAACAAACGTAACCCTATTCTTCAACATACCGATTTTTCAAAAATTATAACTTAACCATAGATGCTACCGATGTAGGAATCGGTGCAGTATTGTCAAACACAAAAATAAAGAATAAATAAAATACCAGGTTCTTCACCGACGCGACGGAAAATTATATTTTAGTTGAACACGAAACGACCGAAACCTGCTAACGACCGTCAAACAATGAGCGAGTCGTAATTGTTAGTCGCGGGCGACTCGATAATCGTTAAAAAGTGACCGTTGCATCCAAATAAGGATATCTTTGAATTTAATGGGGAGGGCGAGTGTTTAAATTATTATTAGCACAAATTCAAAAATTTTTAAATTTTATAAAATTCTAAAACCCAACCAGACTTATTTTAATACACAAACTTATGTGGTAATCATACGGAGAGATAATATTCAATATATTGTTACGATGTATTTATTTAATTTTATTTTCTTTTATTTTATAATTGCTCTTATGTATTTAAATTGCTCGTAGTTTATACGACTCTCTCTCTTAGGGCTAGTCAATAGGTGTAACGTAAATCCATATATTTCAGTACATTACAGGACAAACACGATTTTTTTTTAAATAACGACTTAATTTATTTTAACTCAACACAACAAAAACCGACTTACTATAACTTCAATGAATACAATTTAAAATGACGGTTAATTTAAAAATTACAGATATCGCGGGCTTACTTCCGCTATTGAACGCCTGGGTGTAGCGATCTTGGAAGGGTAATAAAAGTACGGCTTTTTATTCATACGACGAATCGCGATGGCCTTCCAAGAGGGCTGTTGGTGGTTTGCAAACTTTTAACTTATACCCTTCTTATACTTATGTGTAATGTGGTGGACAATGATTCGTGATATTTGGTAAGTGGATACGTGTATCGGGATTTAAATCTACCTTTGTTAATCGATAAATTTAGTCCGTTCCGCAGCGTTAACGGCGATTATGCAAGCATTCTCTCTCCACGGCGTCGATCTTGAAGTTCTAGTTTTCGGCAAAATGTTGGTCCTCCGATGTGAATTCTTCGATGAGTTTTGTTCCCCGATAAGTTTAATATATTTTTACGAATACGGTTATTTTAATTTGACTTTGATTTTTAGGTTTTTTCTGGGTTGTTTACGATTTTAGATCTTCGCGACACAGAAGCTGCTTACTTGGTGGTTAAGGACGCTCTGACTCTCTTTTTTTAAATTTCCCTTTTATACTGCTGTGCATAGCTATCCTGATTGATATCTGAAATTAAATGGATTGCGTTGTTGTTATGCGGTTATTGTATAGTTAAGATGGCAATGCCGATACACAGTTTACTGTTTATATCAGTTACTATTACTATAAGACTATAAGAACACTTAACGCTTTAAAAATTATAATCAAATATTAGTGCGACCACAACAAACGAACAATGGCGGACGATGAAACGCACTTGTGCCAACCTGTGCGTAGCAAATATTGCAGAAATCATAAATTTTGTTACAACTAGCGCCACCTAACCGAAACTTTTTTACTAATGTCTGCTCGACCAATCAAAATAATGTTACAAAAGAGCCTATGTTGTGATCTACCCCTGTTGCCAACTCAACTGAGAAGCTTCGGTGATTTATTATTAATAACTAATTAATTAAAATAGATATAGAAGAGACACAAAATTATCTGGGTTAACGTGAAAAATTGTTAATACAATGAAATGATTAAACAATAAATACAAACGCTTTCAGATTTTTTAAATAACATTAAAAAAAATCGGTAGATCTACCGAGAAATTGGACGTATTGCCAACGTTGCGGGGTACCGTAATTGAATGGACTACCTTTAATTTTCAATGGTGCCAATAGAATTGTTTCGATTATTTTGAAAATGACATTTATTATATTGAATTCAATTAAAATAAAATCAATTTTGATCGATCGTATATGTTAAAAAAAAATAATGAAAATGTAATGGTTTTAGTTTTTAGTCCAGGTTGTCGAGAAATTATAATTGAATTAGTCCACGCAACAAGAAAATCACTAGGATCTTAGGTTGACGGCCTGCTAAAAACGGTTTGCATTCGAATTTAAATGGCATACAGAGGTGGTTCTGTCAAGTCGAAGTGCAACATGTCCAAAACGAATAAATCATCGAAGCCCGCCTCGTCGAACGCCAACGTCTTCAACGTGAACAAAGAGAACGTGCAGACTGCGATCGCGACGCAGAAATGCGAGAAGGTCGAGAAAACCCACAAAACGGGCCTAACGGAAAAGTCGAACTCTAATCAAAACCCGGTCACGTACGGCACCGACGAGAAAGTCCAACAGCCGAAGCCGAAAACGTGGACGCTGCTGGATTTCGACATCGGAAAGCCGCTGGGCAAGGGGAAATTCGGAAACGTGTACCTCGCTCGGGAAAAATCGTCCAAGTACATCGTGGCCTTAAAGGTGCTCTTCAAAAACGCCATATTAAGCTCGAATAACGAGCACCAGGTCAGGCGCGAGATCGAAATACAAACGCATCTGCGGCACCCCAATATCCTACGGATGTACGGGTATTTCCACGACGAGACTAGGGTTTATTTAATTTTAGAATACGCACCGAACGGTACGATTTCAATTTTACATTTCATTAATTCAATGGTTGGTTTGTAAGTTGACTTGATTATAACTTTCGTAATTTCAGGTGCTTGTTACAAAGAACTATTAAAGTCTGAAAACAAACGTTTCTCCGAAGAACGAACCGCGAATTACATCGCGCAGATCACCGACGCGCTCAACTACTTACACTCGAAGAAGGTCATCCACAGGGACATAAAGCCGGAAAATTTGCTGATCGGTGCCAAGGGGGAAATTAAAATAGCCGATTTCGGTTGGTCGGTGCACGCGCCGTCGTCTCGAAGGTCGACTCTATGCGGAACTTTGGATTATCTTTCGCCGGAGATGGTCCACGGCAAGACGCACAACGAAAAAGTAGACTTGTGGAGTCTCGGGGTTTTATGCTTTGAGTTTCTAGTCGGGCGGCCGCCGTTCGAGTCGACCACCTACGACGAAACTTACCGAAAGATCAGCAAGGCGATGTTCATATGTCCGCAGCACATGTCTGAAAGTGCCGTGGATCTCGTGAAGAAGCTGCTGGTCGTGAATCCGAACGATCGATTGGACTTGGCCGGTATCTTGGCCCACGAATGGGTCGTGTCGCTGACACAGCCGAAGTCTGGTTAGCGACGATCGTGCGGGAACATGCGATGTGTTCGAATTTGTGATTTGCGGTTAAGTATAATAATTATTTTTGATGCAACGTATTTTATTTTTTTGTATATTTATAATAAATGTGTACTACAGTACTAATGGGTTTATTTCTCGACTAACGGGGGACAATTTAGAAGTCGTTTCTGCGAAAGATTCTTTACAACGTTTACCACAATCTTCCTTCTGAATAATTTGCTGAAGTCACAAGGAAATATAATCCACTAACATATAAACATAGATAGGTATATATTTCTTGCAAAGATACAACAATTTGTTATTCGATATCACATGTAGTGCTAAAAATTTTACGACAGCAAACGTACAACACTCGGTATTACAAACGGCTTATAAATCGCCTCGTTCCAGTCTTTGTTTTTCGTTACAAAAATATTTAGCCTTATTATGATGGCTCGGACACATTGTGATCACTAAAATGTCATTGTCAAACACAAAAATTCTTCCTTGACCATGGTGACTTGAACACTACCTAGGGCCCCATGTGTCAAGTCGAGGTTTGAAATGTTCCAGTTTCACTAATTTAAGGTAACAACTCACAATCAACGATTAAGGCATAAATGCAATACAGTACAGAGTTTTGCTCCTAAATTAAGATATTAAATCTATTACTAGGGGTACATACAATTATTCAAGTCCACGTAAACGGACGTCTTTGTTATTTCCGGTTATGTTATTGGGTGGTTGGAGTTTTGGGTTGGGTTGGGTTGGGTTGGCAATACTCTTGTGCGTTGCGATTTAGCCAGGAGTATAAAATTGGCGTTTAATGTCGGTTGGATATATCAAAAAAAATTTGCTACGCTTCTTATATAAAAGTTTTGATTATTACACCAGGTAAGAATGTAAAGTGGGCGTATTTTGTTGTATTTCAACACCCAAATAGTTGCATACGATTTATTACCAATCTAGTTAGTTAGTTGCAATAAATTGACCACTCGCCCTGTATTATTTCAATACATCGAACAGACTCAATCTAAATTACGTGTTGCAATTTACATGAAAAACTTTGCTTAAACTTCGGATAATAATAGCTTTGTTTTTCATCAGATGTGGACGCTGCTTGATTTTAGTTTACAATGTTGATTTCACACGAGAAGAGAAACAGAGCTAACGATAAATGCACTTCGCGTACGTATAACGGGTACTTTCTCCTTGGTTGGTTTTTTTTTGCGTAATTTTTGGATCAGTGATAAAGTTACATTAATTACACCTAAGTCTACTGGTTGGGTTTGTCGGCTATTCGATCTTTCTAGTTGAAAGGTGGCCGGAGTCAGTTGCTCCCCTTGTTCGTGAAGCTCAGCGCCGACTTCAGCTTCTTGCGGATCTTCGGCGAGGTCCACTTGTTCGCGTGACCGAGCAGCGGGTTCAGTTCGTTGGGGGAGACGCCCTCGTCGACGTCGTCGGCTTCGGTTTTTATTTCCATTTTCTGTTAAAAAAATCTTAAATTAGCGTTGAATAATTGAGATTTTTTTTGAAGAATTTAGTATTTTTGTACTTGTCATGGATACTTATATTGCAATAAACTTTAATATTGCTAAAAGTGTTTTATTAAACGACTGACTGCTCATGATACAAGATAAGTACCATTTTAAATAAATTTAGATACCTGCACGATGAGTCTGAGAAATTGCTGCTGCGTCTCTAGCATCGAAGATATATCCTTGAGCTTTTTCTTGGTCTTCTCAATTTCCCCGATAACGTAATCTTCACCACTTTCCATCACCATGTCCAATCCTTCGACAAAACAAAAATACATCGAAAATTTTTCTTAAATCCATTATGGATGAACATTGCTGAAAGCATACTCCGTCTGACTTAAAACTCTAGTAAAAATGTGTTAACGTCGATGTGATATTAATCCGATTGAAAGAAAAAAAATTGCTCCGAGCAAAATTGGCCCCAAAATTTATGACGTAAATAGCACAATTGGTAACAAATAAATTAAGTAAACCCTTAACGCAATTAGCCAACGCGGACACACATCGAATTGCCTCCGGCACAACTGTACGTCACCGAAAAAGCGTCTCATATACATATAAAAATAACATGCTCCTACCGACAGTGCGCCATCTCGGCTTGCAAGAGATAAACCTCTTTTTGGCGACGACATCTGCAAACAAACGTGCCTCAAGCTAAATAAATCTATGCGTCGTAAATCATTAAGTCTATTAAGCAAGCCGGTGTCTAGGTACATGCCGGTGGCGGGGGAACATAGCTCACCGTCGTCAGAGAAAGGGTTTCCGATCCACTTGCGCAGAATCGAATCCAAGAAGCCCAGCTTGCACTTGGTGTCGTTCGGGTACTCGATGATTTCGCACTTGTCGACCTTCTCGAGTAATATCTTGGGGAGTTTTCGTTCCAATTCGCTGTGTAGCACCACCTAGAATAGAAGAACCATTTTTTTTTGACTTTTATCTAGTCAAGTAATAAGATTAAATTCACAAGTTTTATTGAAAATAATTTTAAGAAAATGGCGAGGAAGACTATTTAAAATATTTTTTAGATTAACGGATGGGTAAATCATCTCAATGCACTCTGAACACTCATCGATATGTACCAAGCCAATAAAATGAGAAATTTGCAAAATTCGCATTTGGATGTTCAGTATTCATACTTTTGTGTATGTTGGGTTGCTGTCCGAGTGTATCGAATTACTGAGTGTTCGATGTTGTACTACCCTCTTTCGTTAAATTAATCGCTGCCCATCAATTTGATCATTAGAGTGTAGATGAAGAAGAGATTGTAAAGTACTTTTAGTTACAACAGCAACGTTGAACGTAACTCTGTCCCGTTCATCTCTACAACCGTCGAGTCTGGAGCGATCTGTATACACTTACATAACATTTGATTGATGTTTTAATTAATTTAATTAATACTAGAAACAAATCTTAACGCCATGAAGAGTATAATGCGATTAGTCTGATCGCTGGTCGTTATTTTGTTAAGATCTACATAAATAATTTAAATTTTTATGTAATTTTTAAAAGTCTACAAGTTCAATAATGATAATTAAATTGAGCAAAAAGTATTATTAACATCGTTTACGTGGCATGACAAATAATTATAAATTCCAACTGAAGTTTAATCATACAATAAAATGCAATAAATTCCTTTTATTTCGTTATCAAATGGGGAAAAGTAAACAACTAGATATTTATTTGTCGCGGACATACACGCACACGTGGCGAGGCCATTAAATAGCACTTTTCCGAGATAAATATATTTTTCCGTCGGGTGTAACAATATTTTTGTGCTACCGACCTATTTTTGCTCGATTTCTTGTTCGGTGTCCGTCACCAAAAGTTTAACTTATCGCAATAGTTGATGTGACAGCTACAAAGTAATAGATCAGCTAAAAAAGATAACGCTGCCACGACTGGAAATGAACTGTTTCTCATTGATGACGAAAAATACACTACACTCGATCTTTAAATTGAAATATTGGGCTATTTTTTAAATAAAAAAACGCAACGGAACTAAAAATGACATTCCCACCAAACAAGTCTAGGATATTTGAAACTTCATATTCCACCCCTCATCATTGGGGTCTGAGGCCCTCAATAGATGGAAGTTAAATTTTGAATTGCACTTTGGCTTTAAACCTTCGCTCTTTGATAGTTTGAGGGGTCTGTGCATTTAATAATTTTTTGCATGTTTGGACATTGTATTATATATTTTTACTAACCTGCATGGCCAACCTTTTCAATTGTGCGTTCCTCCTTACAGACTCGATGTCTCCAACCGCCAAACCGATAAGGAGATTCATCAGTAAAATGGGCATAAGAACCATGAACAGCACAAGAATGATCATCGCCGGAATGGGCAAAGGAAGTGATATTCCGTCTTCTTTGTTGTAATACGGCCGGACGTACATCCCCAGGAAATCGATCTCGCCCAACATCATCGAAAACGTCCTCACCAACGACATCGGTATGGTTTGGAACGATAGGTGTTTACCCTGGAAATGTTTGAATAACCAATTTGCCTTGCATTATTATTATTATTGACGTCACCTTCGACAGGAGTATGTAAAACGCCAACCCGAACGCTATGATCAAGATGGAAAACACCACCAGCACCTTGATGAGAGTTTGCAAGATTTCCAAAAACATCACCACGTATATTCCCACCTGATCGAACCTCTGCAGCAGCAACAACAAATTGAACCAGCTGAGAAAAACGGCCAACGAAGCCGCCGAGACTTGCACGTCGCAACTGGATATCGGAATCGCCATCATGATGGCCGACGTGTACAGCAACCACGTCACCAGGTTGATCGGATCCAAGAAGTACAAATACTTCTGCTGGTACATCTGGATGAACTCCCTCACCGAATTGATCACTATGTACGTAATTATGGCTATCGTGCTTATATACATGATTGGTTTAACTTTACCCGATTCCTAAAAATTAAATAATTTAATTGTCAGGATCAATTACACCATTTAACTAACTTACTTGAATATAAACGTAATCAGTTCCATTTAGCGGATGCCCCCCCGTGCAGGATTCGTTGTCTCTCGATCCCAAACTCGACGAATAACACGTGACGAATCCCAAAAATATGGAGTAGAACAAAACGTTCGCTAGGTGGAAGTATTTCCCGTACGAGTTCCACTTCATTTGCAGGTACTTTTGGCTCAAGGGGTGCGCCAGTAATTCGACGCGGCCGTGGCTGACCATCGCCTAAATTACACCAATCAGATTAAATCGAATGCGAAGCAACACACGTACGTTCAACGCCGGCAGCGGGATCGGTTCTGAGATGTTCAGCGCGTCCCCGGTCTTCTCGTCCATGTCGGCGTAGAAGCGGACGCATTGGAGGCAAGAGAAGCTGTATTTTATCTGAAATTTGGAGGTTAAACCTGCGAAGGATTCGACTTTGCGTACTTACGTAGAACGATTTCGAGTCTTTTTTGCAGTTGGCTTTGGTTATGCACTTGTCTTGGACGGCCTCGAAGACTCTGGGCATCGAGGCGATCAGCGCGAGGGTGACGCAAGGGTGTTTGTGCGATTTCAACGTCATCACTTCCTGCGCCCTGGGGGAAGAAAAAACGGTTTGAATGTGTTTGGTGAAGATTGGGGTTCTTACCGATCTTCGTGCGTGACCATGGCCAGAGCTGCGTCTGGGAATTTGTAATAGATGGCGTAGTCGATGGCGCTCATGTTCATGCGGTTGTAGAGCATCTTGCAGTTCATGGAAAGGAGCAAAGCGATCGCGTTCGGTTTGTTTTCCATCGTGGCCAAATGGAGGGCGGTGTTCTAGCAAAAAATTGCAACCTTATAATTTTAACATACATAGCTACACTTATCAATAGTCGTGCACAACGTCAATGTTATCCTAGCTCAACGAAGTCACATTGAGGTAGTCTCAAGAATAAAAGTATACGTTGTCAATAATCGACACACGTTGGGCAACATTATATTGAACAATATTACTACATAGCTGAAGGTGAACTGTGGTAATCATATCAATTTTAAGAGAAAATCCCCCCGCCCCATTCAGCAGACGCGTCATATCTACCGAAAGAAATTTATAGCAAAACAAGACAACATGCCAGTCTTCAAATGTACTACGTACTGTAAGGACGTTGGTTTCAGAACGCACTGTATAATTCAATGAATAGAATAAAATGTTTTTCTTTTAATTGACCAATAAATATGTACCCAAGCCACAATTCTTCTATATTCGCAAAGCTTCGCTATAATGCTTAATATTATCGTAATCGGTGCAATGCTTATTTTCTTGTTTTGGTGATTGTTTAAGGTTTTTGAAGCTTTTTGTACCCGATTTAAATTTCTAAAATAGCAAAGTACTTGTAAACCTCAAGTTGGTTTTCACATATTTCGCATATACTTGTAGCATATACTTGTAGCTCTAAATTGTCTAAATTTGCTCCAATTTCATTAAAGTGAACACGGAAAAAAATTGCTACAATTTAAAACCATAATGGCGGAAGGAAATCGTATATGCACTTAACGTAACAATTGATGATGAACTTACCCCATCCTTGTCGGTTTGATCGAGCAAATGCGAATGAACAGACAGCAGCAGTTCAATGGTCTGCGTGAATCCGTTCATGGCGGCCAGGTGAAGGGGATTTCGTCCGTTGTGGTCCCTGTGCAACAAAGCCCCCCGGTTCAGCAGGAGCTGGACGACTCTTGTGTGGCCCTGTTTGGATGCAATATGCAGCGGAGTTAGTCCTTCGCCGTCGCTCTCGTTGATTATGAACGTTCCCTTTTCGGAGTCCAGCAATTGCCTAACGGTGTTATATCGGCCGTATCTAACATAATTTGAATTAATCGACACGCAGATTATCGAGGAAGCTTCTAAGGGAAGGGGGTACAATATCTCGAGTTTCATTTAGTAGAAAAATTTTAGATTAATGGGTGCCACGTCCAGTTGGATAATTAAAAATTTTTTATTTAAAAAAAATAATAATGGCTCACACCCTTAATTATTTAATTCTAAATTTTATTAAGGATAAGAGGTAAACTTTACATGACTAACGTACATTAAAGCAGATATGACGTAGCATACTTACGTCATAAAAGTCAATAAAAATGGGTGTATCATTGTAATTATTTGTGAAAGTTCTTTTGTATTATAATATTAAATAAAACTTGGTGCATATGTGGGAACGTCACTCTAAGTAACAATCTATAACAAGTTGCAACTGTTTTGAACCAGAATTTTAATACCAGCTGACTCATCAAAGTTAGCCGATCGATGACTTCGCCCATCGAAATCTTTAGTCAACGAAGTCAAGCAATTAGATCGTTAGCGACGTCGGAGCACACGATACAATTTTGTGTGCAAATTTATTTGCACGAAGACAATTAAATCCTCGCCCGAGGCAAACGCATCTTTACATTTGAACCGTAACAGTTAATCGGGGGCGTTACATCATTTCATTAAACAAAGCGAATCTGCATTTCAAATTGGCCCCGCGTCCACAATTCGCATTAACAGATTTAACTCAAGACTTAAAAACAAGAAAGTCGCCCCGCGACTTAATGCGACTCGAACGCACGTTAATAACAAAGTTGTAAAGTGCAGCTCGCGTACGTTAAGTGAATCGTAAATTAAAACGTGGACTAAAAACGGCAATAAGTCAGCTTACCTAGCGGCGAAGTGCAGCGGACTTTCGTTGTTGTTGTTTTTGAGATTTATGCAGGCGCCGAGGCGTATGAGATTTTCGAGGCTCCGGATGTGCCCCTCTCTGCTGGCGTAGTGCAGCGGCGAGCACCCGGTGATGTCCTTTTCGTTCAGCAGTTGCAGTAAGCTCGACTTCGATTTAGCCTACGAAATACGACATTCAATTTTGTTGGGATCGGCGGCGGTGCATTTCGTCTGGAGGAGAAGTGTTATGTGTTCATTGGGGGCTGGGGGATGTGCGAGTGAAAGAAAAACTATAAATGGAGATTCCAATCATCTCGGGGTCCTTCACGTCGACTCGTCCGAGGTTTACAATTGACAGGGTTTAAAAATTAACATTAGTGTTATTATTTCACAATTTTTATTAAATTCGCAAATTAATTATTAAGCTGCAATTACCAACACCAGCCGTAGATTGTCGTGGATTGATACTGGTAGCTATTTGAATATTGCTGAAGCCCTTCCCTACACCCATATTCTGTGGGGGATTGTTTGAGTGGATATACGTACGAGCAAATTAGACCATTGTCACTATAACCACGTGGGAATTTAATTTACATATTTGTAGTCTATTTTTTTTTTGGTTTAATATTTAGAATAAGAGAGGAGAAAGCAAGGAGGCGAAGTGATGGGAAACAGGGGGAGAGGGAGCTAGTAGTGAGATGGAAGCAGGTATAAGCTGGTAAAAGCTTTCGATATCATGTTATTGTTGGATATATTGTATTCAATTTATACAAACTTTTAATGGATTATTTTCGAATTTGCTCATCTTTTCTTCAAACTTGCCCATACTTTTGCTCGTGGTACTTTATCTAACGCTCTTTCTGGATCTACAGCTTTAATAATATTTACAACTTTTTTCTATTTCACGATAAATTCCCGATCAGGGTGCTTATACTTTTGCGAAACCCATTCATGGTACGAGCTTTCTACCCTAACTCTTGTTCTCTTTTCCAATACTTTCTCATATCGTTGTTCAATATTTAAATTCTTCTGTAATTATTGCATTGTTTGCTATCACTTTTATTAAATATCGGTTCCTTCTCAATTCCTCTATACTTTGTTACAAATCTTCACCCCCCTCCCATATTCTTAAAAATGTCTGTCCTTCGTTCCTCCATTTTAGCCCTTTAATTGCCTCTTATATTTCTTCCAATGTTATTTGCCCATTACCGACTTCTCCTATTGGTTTTATTTGTGCTATTTCTTCCTCTACATCTAAGTCATAATTTAAAATTATTACTATTATTACTATTTTATTGGTGGTTAGAAACTGTTGATTAATGATTGGTTACTGGACAACTGCGAATAGCTGTAAATGATTGATATTAAATTGGTGAAGTCTGTGAAACTGATGTCGATGATGCAAATTTTTATAGCTACAATGCAAGGTATAATTGAAAAAAAATAGGATGGTGTAGGTAAAAATTAGTCATCGATTGGCTAAGGGTAGTCAGTCATGTTTTCTCAAGTTCCCTTAACCAATCGGTGACTTGCAAAAAGTTCATGTAATCACGCACAGTATGATTTGCCACAGCTTAGGCGTTTTGTCTCAATCTTGCATTTGCTCAGTGCGTTCTTACATAAATTCTGCAATTACCTTACTGACTTCAGTGGCGAATTCTTCCAGTCGCCCTCCGTTCATGACCACCAAATGCAGCACGTTCCTCCTATTCACGTCCTTGATGTTGATATCCGCGCCGAGTCTGATCAACATATGGACCGTCCTCCATCCGCCTCGCAGCGCTGCTAACAACAAAGGCGATCTTCGCTCCTTATCGACCGGATTTATGTCGGCACCTTCGGATACCAGACATTCCACAATTTCCGGATGGTCGAACATCGACGCGCAGTGAAGCGGCGTCATCTTTTGGGCGTCGCACGACGCCAAACACGTCGCTTTTTCCTCCGGCTGCATCTTGAACATCAACTTGATGATTTCCGTGGCGCCCTGCGAGCAGGCCAAGTGAACAGGGGTGGACATGTCGTGTTGCTGCGTCGATATCTTAGCCCCGGATTTGAGACACAGCTCGACTGCTTTTATATCACCTCCGTGGACGGCCGAGTGCAACGGGACGTTGCCTTCGGCGTCGTAGAACGATATCATTTCTTCGCGCGTGCACCCCCTGGATTCTCCCCATTGGAGGAACACCTCCAGCGTTTTCGACGAGGCGTTTTTGGCGGCCTCGTGGATCGGATAATATCCGTTGTTGCACGGTCTCCTCGGGCATGCTCCAAAATCGGAAATCTGTTAATTTTTGGCCGACGTTAGAATCAAAATTTGGGCTAAAGTGGCAAACGTACCAAAATTCTGGCGCACTCTTCCTGGTCGTAAATTGCGGCGATGTGCAGCGCGGTTCTTCCATGTTCTCCACCTTGTTGTATGTCGATTATGTTCTTGTGTCGGCTCATCACTTGCAGCACCGCCACCTTGTTCAATTCCGTGACCAAGTGGATCGCCGCTTGTTTCTTCTCGTTTAATATGTTCGATTTTGCGCCACTGGAAAATTGAAAATTAAATTAAAATCTAGAACGACTTTCAACGCTTACGATTGCAACAGGTAATCCACAGCCTCGGACGCGTCGTTTTCTATGGCGACATGCAACGGGGTGTTCCCTGCGTTGTCTTGCACATCCATATCTGAAATTTAAAAAAAATGTTTAGATAATCCAATTGTCTTGAGACCTAAAATATTTATTTTTTAAAAAATTTCGGCGATATTTACCTGCCCCTTGGGAGATAATGAACTGCAAGATGTTGATCCTGTTTCTGGCGGCGGCCTGGTGGATCGCGGTCCTCCCGCGGCTGTCCCTGATCGCCAGCTTCGCCGGTTCCGCATAGTACAACCTCTTGAAAGTCTCAAGGTTACCGCTTTCGGCGGCCTGAAACGAAAATCAGAAATGAACGGAAACTTTTTGCGAAAATCTCGTCGCAATTCCAATCGGAGGCATCGAAATCCGTTCGGCATCCGGGCGAAGATTAATGCGTGGCGTCTTTGAGGTGCAAATCCGACGCGACTCGTATCATTGGCTCGTTTTTTATATTTCAGAGGTCGCAATACGTGCCGCAATTTGCGGCGCACAGCTTTCGCAACGATATCGCGTTCACGGTCTACTTAAAAATAATTGTGGCGTGGCGTCTTTGATATAAAACGTGCCGAGTTGATGAATGAAAACACCGGTTCGGCCTGTAATTCGAGGCGATCGGACACATTACTAATGAACGTCGATGGAAAATATTTTCAGACCTTCGTCGGTTTCACGCGGTGAAATTAACGGGGATAGGAGGCTCGAGTGGGGGCTTCGGGCCGACTACAGTCCATTAATTCGAGCAAAGCTGCCTTCTTAAATTACAGGCTTAAGTTAAAACTTTAGTTCCGCGGTGGAATAAGCGCCGGGCATGTGTACATATGGTAAATACTATTAGCAAGAGATTTACGGCTTTCAAGCGTCCAGTCGGCGATGATGAACCGGAGCGTAGCATACGCAGCAAAACTCGGTGTTTATGTGTTCATTGCATTGTGAACACATCATGTTTTAAACTCAAACAAACGAAATTGATGTTGAAAGAAAGAAGAGGGAGTCGACTGAAAATTAAGGAAACAAAAACTATGGTGTTCAGGAAATAGGATTGAACATGTGAATAGGTTGGTTGTATGTAGGGTACGTTGTGAGAGAAGGAAAGAGAATAACAGTTGTGAAGGGTACAAAAAGTGTACGAGAAATCTAGAAACAGAGCAGGGGTTGTGGGGGACTCTATGGAGTAAAAGAGATTGGAGAGAGAGAGAGAGAGAGAGAGAGAGTTTGGAGAAAAGGCGTTAATGTGGAAGATGTCTGTGGAGTATATTAAAGTACATATGGAATGGAACTGTAGGGACTGAAAGAGCAACCCAATCCAACCCAATCAAACCCAACCCAATCCAACCCAATCCAACCCAACCCAATCCAACCCAACCCAACCTGGAATACATAGTGCAGCGAGAAATCGAGTGAAAATGGGTGGAGATAGAGCAGGGAATTGGTGAGATACAAAATTGAAATAATTGAAAATATCAAAAGTAAGTAAAAAGAGTAATGGAGACTATTCTAGTTTCCTCCAAATTCGAGGAAAATTGGATTGGAACAATGTACGAGAAGGCACTGATATTCGTAGGGGAAGTAGAAAGAAAGAGAAGAGTGGGAAGCTAGTTGAGATGGAGATAGTGGAAAGATGAAAATAAGTAGATGCGCAGGAAAGAGAAGGTAAAATCAAGTCGAAGTCTAACAGAAAATACAACAATTGTATATGAACGGAATCAAAATATTTGAGGGATTGGGGGAGAAAATGACGTTCAAGTCGAAAATAAAGAGAACGAGAAAAATATTGGATGGATGACGAGTATAGGGAATCTGAATTCTGGACGGAAGAGTATTATGACTGAGGAAGAAAGAAAAAGGTGTTCAGACTGGAGAAGAACTTTGAGCGAGACATAGTGGGTTGGAAATATCGCAAAAATATATTGAAGGAGGAAAGAAGGGAAAACATACAACAAGGAGTAACCAAAAAGGATAGACTTACAAAGGTGGCGATCTGAAAAGAAGACTAGAAGAGAAAACAGTGCATTAGGTTGCATGAATCATACGATTTATTAATTATATTGTATTGTTGCAATGAATTTAAAATAAATTAATAACACGGTATTATTATTTTGACGTTTCACAAAATTGTGAAGTTAACTTTCAGTTGTTAGATTCGACACCGCGTGAGCCCGAGACCTAATATGGTCTGTAAATGAACTCAGTCGACAATAAATTTGTTTAATTGCGTATTAAAGAGTATCGAGAATTTTCTAGAATATTTACATTTGTGGTCTATTTTTGGTTTGTAGATGAATTAAAAATAAATTAATAACAAAGTATTCATATTAAACTTGACGTTTTACAAATTTTTTAGTAAAATTTTAGTTATCAGCTTTTTAACCACTCACAGTATTGATTTTTAATGAGCCCGAAACAACGATTAGTCCGTATGCACGTGAATTCAACATTACTTGTTGCAACGTTCTTCTCATTGGTCAAAATCATCATATCCTCGCTCCCCCGCACAATTTCACTAGTGCAGATGTCAAAAATTTTACAAATTTATATACTTCGTTTGCTTTATGTATAAATTATGGAGCAAATGTATGTGTTTTAAGTTTAAGTTACACTTCAAAATATTTAAAGCAAGGAAGGACTTATTTTTAACGTAATAGCTAGACGCGCCAGGCGGTGATAACCTTCCTGCGAGGGAATAGACATATTCGGACCTTTGAAGTTTTAAAAGATACGCAAGTCCTAATATTACACAAACACGATCTGGAACTTTGACGTCAAATGCATCTAACTAGAAAAAAAATATGTTGCACGTTTATCCTTGACGAAGAATGTAATTAATTTTAAATCATAAAAACATCAAAGAGATGTCATTAATAAAATTTTGAAGTTAATAATCCTAGTATTTAGTCGATATATTAAAAAAAAATGCTGTGGGGATGCAATGGATAACAATTTCACTTCATAAAACCACATTTTTCTAATTATAAATAACGTAAATGCACTAATTATCAAAAACATTCAAAGAAACAAAAAACAATTACACGTAAATTAGCAGCAACGACTTATTCCATTCATAACCCGGCTGCGTCTGACAATACACTCAACACGAACGAAATAAATCTCGACGTTCATTCATAGTTTTTTTTTTCTTAGTAAAAAAACGCTCGACCTT
Organism: Geotrupes spiniger; assembly: GCA_959613385.1. Classification (NCBI taxonomy): domain Eukaryota; kingdom Metazoa; phylum Arthropoda; class Insecta; order Coleoptera; family Geotrupidae; genus Geotrupes; species Geotrupes spiniger. Next base: position 39,486,155 of record OY390736.1, on the reverse strand, counting down.
GACCGAGCACTTCCACGTAGCGAAAATATTTATACGGCGATGGGAAAAGCGACGGATCTATTAATAGAACGCATTGTTTCCTTGCGATACTCATTTATGAATGAAACCAATGTCGACGATTCCCTGCCAAGTTTTTTGTGTTAAAGAAACGTCCTTGAGCGGCCTTGCTAAACATTCGACGAGGCACGACCGATCTATTAATAGAACCCATTACTTTCGTACGCATTTATGAATGAAATGTACCTCGGCGATTCGATGAATTGTTTTTTCTTGGTAAAAAAAGGCGACCTTGTCCGTCTACGCTTGTAGTAAATTCTCAACGAGGGACGCCTGTTCGTGTGAATATAAAGACATGAATGGAATTTATTTCGACGATTCCTGGAATTAGGAAGTTACGAATGGGATTTGCGGAGTACAATATATGATTATAATATTTTTTTTTTTGTTAATTTGGTTACATGTTTATAATTATTTTAATCGACGCAAAAATTAGTTAACGACTTTATTGATGAAGTGAAGAATGTTACGATCAATTTTAATTTTAATAATTAAAATGCATTTGTATGAATATTTCAGAGGAATAAAATTGTTTTAATTGAATTAACGAATTAGATTCCTTCTTCTTCCTGGACTAAATTTGTTATTTCTCGTGAAAATTCCTCATACTGTTAAACTAACGCCCTACCCTATCCAAAAAACTAATAACGAAGATAAATTTTTTTTTGAGATTTTTTTCTCAATTCAACTGATGGTAAAATTCATCGATGTTATTGTTTCGAATTAAAATTTCATAAAAATGGCAAATATCAAAATTGTAAAATGTTTGAGACAAGAAGAAATGACAAGTCAGGTGACAATGCATTATTATCCTAGTCTTCCATATCAATCTGAATCTTGGCAACTTAGTCACTAAGACGCCTTCGTATCTTAGTATATTTTCCTTTCGATGTTAAGCACGTTATGTAACAAATTCATTACCGATATTCCTGACATGTTGCTACCCATGGCAAATAAAAATAAAAATACACTAGCCATCCAATGAAATCAACCCCCTGGTTGTCCTAAATCGCGTGTAAAACTTATATTCATCAATGTCATGATATTTTCCTGATATTGCACGACGTATGCGAGGAAAATCGGCGTCAATTTTATTATTAAAAACGTCGTTTTTAAACGCATTTGTCAACTGAATAATATATTTGAAATATCGCCGTGTACTGAACCGTACCGATGCAAATCAACGCGTGTGGTTAAAATGAGATATATTAATTTACGATTAAAATTCATTGCTGTAATATGTTGATTAATATTTAAGTAAGTGTTATATTTAATAGATATTACAGATAAATATGCAAATTGTTTTAAAATATTTTCGGGACATTCATTATCGATTATGAGTTATATTAAATTGCTATAAAAATAATTTATGATATGCAAATTTATGATGTGATACATTTTAAGAGACGGCAACAATTAGAGGATATTGATATTTTCAATGGGTATGATGTATAGGTTCCTATTTATGTACATTTTGTAAGTTGGCATCTCAGAGATGAGACACTGGAGACCAACTTTTAAACATTTGTGTTCAATTTATTAAAATTTTGTTACATTACATTAGTGTTTAAAGTTTTAAAAGTAAAATTCATTAAAATCCCTCTACGTCTAGTTGTCATCTGATGAAGCCAACCAAGCTGTTGGGAACGCTTCAAATGGGTATAAAGCAACTGGAAGCTACTGAAAGATTTGAAGTTCCCCAAAGCATTATATGTAGGTTTTGTACGACCTGTAGTCCGGCACAGGACGACCGGCGGTAACTTTAAATGTTAGAAGAAATCCAAAAATCGCTGCCATTGCACTACTTCGTGAGCCTCAAACCGCTTCTGAAGCAAGACCGTCGATCAGGACAGTTAGGAATTGCGACGAATTCCTCGAACAGTTGAAGATGAACATATCATGAGCACAATAAAGAGACAATCGGGGTAATGATGAATCTCGATTCTGGTTACATAGTGACTCTATGCGGGTTAAGGTCGACACCGTAATTTTGTACAAATACCCATACAATGGTGGCTCTGATTTAGTTCGGGGGAATTGCTATAGGAAGAAGGGCGCCACTGTAGATGTGACCGAAACATGATGTTGGTGTTGTCTATCAAAAGGACATCATAACAATATTGTAGTCCTCTTATGCTAGACCACATAGGGCACAAATTGTAATTCAAGCAATTAAGTGAGATAAAATTCAACATCTGCAATTACCAGCTACGTCTCCAGATCTTAAATCAATAGAATACGTTTGGGATATATTGACCCCTGCCACTAGACAACCACAGATCAGCACATTTAACATTGGAATTAAGAACGATTGTTTGAAGTGTTAACAGGTGCTTCCGATGGGAGTTCAATCCTCAATGAAATGTATTGTGTATTTAATTTATTTATTTAACTTAAGTGAATATGCTGAAAGTTGGAACATGTTAGGAATAAATTTCAGCTCAACCGTTACTCCGTCGCTATTTATTTTACCTGTCCACGCTTCCAATGTTATAAAAACCTTCCCATTTACTGGTTTTACCGCCACCGTTCGTAGTGCTTTCTCGTACGCTCCAGACGTCTCCTATTCCATGACTTAAGACGTCTGTAGGTCGTTGAAATTCTATTGGCGATGTCTGAATTCTTGAAAGTTGGACATCCGAAGGATTCGTTTGAGGGCTTTGACGAAATATATTATTTATTTAATGCTGGGAATTTGTGACGAGGAAGGGAGGCAATCGTTTCTCATAAGCACCTTAGTTATAAACGGTAATTAAAAACATTTGCAAAGCTAAGTACTGGAGTTCCTTAGACAGAGTCATCAATATACATAGATCTACGTATTTTCATAGAAAATTGTATTTGCTTCATAAAATACCGAGAGGGATATAGGCAATCGTGGACACGTACATGAAAATATCAGTTTTCAGGAACTGGTACATTTTTCAGGAGATTTCTTCGAACAAAGATATTTTCTTTAACTCGTGCCATTTATGCGATAGGAAAATCAAATAAAATTGAAATAAGTAACTGCATGGTTAGGCATTACTTGGAACACTTAGTTAATTGTTGTAGTTTTCATTTTCCATAACTTCCAGTCTTGTGCTAGGCTCTTTATCTGCATTTCTCGTTTTTCTGCTGTCGGTCGTACTTGTTCTTCCCATCTCATTCTAGGTCTCCCTATTCAATTCTTTCCCTGTACTCTGGCTTCGTATATTTGTTTGGATATCTATTTTCGTTCATTCGGTGGACGTGCCCTAACCACCCAAGTTGTCTCTTCAATTACTCTTTTAATTGGTTTCTCTGCCGTAATCTAATTGTGTTTCTTTATATTTTCCGTTTGGTCTTCTTCTGATTCTTGCTATCTTCTATCTAACTTCTTTTCTTCAATAACTCCATCCTCTTTTCAATTTATGCTTCTCACGTTCCACGTGCTAATTTTTGTGTTTTTCTTGATATTCTGACTTGATTTTCGCCTTCTGTTATATACAACATCTATGTTATTTTCATTTGCGACATTTTTGATACTATTATCATCTCCTGAGTAGTTTTTTAAAACCTCATTTGTTGGTTTTTCCTCAACAGTGCATCTCTCTTCTTTGCTCCAAAGATACTCTATATTATCTATGATGATCTTTCTGTATCCAACCTTAACCTGTCGCCCTTGCGTTTTATGTTCTCAAGTAATATTCCTTTTTTGGCCCTACACCGACCTCTCTTCCACTGTTGAGTCATTTCAATGTATATTCTGGTGTCTCTAAGTTTGTTTTTCCTTTTCATTATTTCCTGTATGTATTTATATAATTGACATCAAGGAACAATAAATATAATATTATATTATTATATATAAATTCTTTTGCGCATCTCGTTATTCAAACCGAATTTGTAGTGTAATGGAATTTGTAGTGTGTGCCAAATTAACAAACTTCTTCTCCACTGTGAGAGGGTCAAAGCTTATTCAAATCTTCGTTGCGTTTATAATTTCACAAATTAAATGGATGGTATGATTTTTAATTTACTTTCCTCATTTATTTCTATGTTTTATCTACGGAATATAAATCACCTTAAAATTTTTTCGCCCTTTAATAAATTTCCTAAAAATATTACAGGATACGAACCCTTTCATGATAAAGCTAAGCAAATTAAAAAACAAACACGTCGGCGTGAATGCAACCCATGCAGTATAATCACGATTGCAGTTTACGCCCAATATTTCATCCACTAAAACGGGGGCTCGTTGCGGCTAATCGCGTACTCCCACCCGAATAACTCGTAGACGCCGCGCAAAACGCGATGCGGATCCAAACCCCTCTCGTCCAACGCGCGAACGATTCCCCGAATTTGCTCGCCCTGCCGAATTTCTTCGACGAACTTGAAAACTTTCGCGCCGGTAATCGCGGCGACGAAATCCGCGAAAACGCCGCCGCGTCTGCATTTCTCATCTAAGGTGGCTTTCAGCTCTTTGATTGGAAAGAGCGTCATCGTTCCGAGGACGACTGTTAAAAATCCAAGGTCGATTCCGCGAATCCAATCGGCGACGATGCGGAACAATTCGTCCACGTGGACGCCCCCGGTCGACGTCCACTCATTCATGTCGTTCCAAGTGGGGTGGGCGAGGACCGAGTCCAGGATGCGTTTAAAGTACGCGACGACAGGATTTATTTCGGCGTCGTTGCTCCACGTGACTTTTTCAATTAATTCGTCTTGAATTGCTGGTGATAAATCGTTGTTGGTGGCGGTGCCGGTAGCGTGATTCGTACAAAGGAGCGCGGCGAAAATTACGGCGATTTTCATCTAGGATTTTAGATTATTTGTTGAAAATCGTGTATTTAATGCGCCTTACCTTAAGGGTTGTTTATGCGACGCAAATGTCGTATTTATCCGTTGTTTTAAATTCTGTACGTTGTCTGTACGAACAGGGATAAGACTAGGATTTTATTTTAAAACATGCTCGCAAATGCGCTTCTCAAGTGGCTAAGTAATTGTAAACATTTATCATCGATGTGGGTAGTTATTATGCGACTACGTGTGAACAATGGTTCATAAGTAAGCCATAAAAGTGTGTAATTATGTTAAATGAGTTGAAGAAAACGATGGATTATAATTTTTTTTGTATGTAAAATTGAGGACATGTGACACCTGTTGTCATTGTTATAAGCGGAGCTTTTGCAAAGAAGGCCAAGTTGAAATGTTATAATTAAATCGATGGGAAAGGTAAGGAATTATTTAAGTTGTCGTCCATTGTTGGTAACGAAATTTTGAAGGGACTTTTAAATAAGACGAATATTTAACGAGCAGTTAAGTTGCTTGGGAGAAAAAATTGCCGGCAGGAATATTTTATTCGAAAGACCCAATGAAGGACGTTCGAAGCCAACAATTTCATTGCCCATGAAGGCAAACGTGGAAATATCTTCATGGTTTTGGAACACAACTCAATTTGATTAAATGACGTCATTTAGAGGAATCAAAAATATCTGTGGTGTTGAACTGCTCAAAGCTGCAAGAACCATGTGTCGCAAGATGCATTACGAGAGTTTGTGGCTTAGAATTAATTAGGCCCCACTTGTTGGGCTTACGTTGATATGAAAACTTGGATTTTAAAATATCCCAAAATTTGGGCACCAATTTTTAAATTTTTAATTTTTAGAAACGAGACAATGAATTATAGAAATAATAACGATTTTATTTTGACAGCTCGCAGAAATTTTGAAAGTTACGAAAGATATTGGCAATTGCTGAAATTTTCATCTTAAAACAGGAAATCCACAATGGATTTTTTTATAATCGATGGAATTTTAATTTTACCCAATTTACCTTTTAGAGTCATTTACCGTCCGCAAACGAACGATTTTATTGATTCACAGTGACACACAATTTTGCATTTGGATAATTTTTTACATAACATGACATAACAATGACTCTCATATTTTGATTGTCGAATTCTGACAGTTATCAATTTCTTTCTTTTTTGGATTTTTGGCAATTTCACTATTTTGACTGAGAATCTTTGAGATACAGAAACTCACGAAAGTGAAATCGCCCTAGGATTTATTTAAAGTCTGTCTTATTAATGTCAGATCGAAGATCAAAATTTTTGCAGGGAAAGTATTCGCCAGAAACTTTAATATTATTGGATTTATTTTATTCATCCATTTAGTTAACAATAACAAACACGAAACGCGAAATCAAAAATTAATCTAGGAAAATAAAATTGTATGGGTATGTGGGTGTAATTTGATTGGATTGGGTTGGGTTGAGTTGGGTTGGGTTATGTTGAGTTGGATTGAGTTGGGTTGGATTGGATTCGGTTACGTTTCGATGCAAAACTATTTATTTAATTTAAATAATTTCAACAAAATTTCATTAAAAAATTTGATATCAAAATAGATAAATGAAAGTTCAAAGACTTCTTAGAAAAAAGCAGTTTGCCTTTCTAATGTCCAGAACATTTCCCTATTACAATGCCCGAATACAATCTTCAGATAAGAATATTTGAATAATGTTATTAATTTGAATTATGAATGGTTTGCTGAACCAGTTCTCAGACAATCGACAATTTTTTCCGCGCGCCGTACGTATCGTTCGTCATAACCTCCAATCTCAAAATTACAATTTCCAAGACAATGAAATTAAAAAATCGTTTCGAGCATCAAATTCAAGTTTACCTCGCACAGATCGCCGGCAGACAGCCTCTTCTGGCTGAACTTCTGCAGTCCAAGGATCCTGGTCCATTGCTTCGTCATACGCACGGAGCCATGGAAGCCCATGCTTGTGTTCTTCATGTGGCCCAGTTTGGAACGTTTGTGTGTACGCCAACGTGGTTCAATTTCGAGTCGTCGTCATCATTTGTGTTAAACGATGGTGTCCAGCACAATAATTTTTACATTTTCATGAAATTCAAGTTCATCAGAACGAAGCTTAACGAATTGTTGCACACTTTACTTGTCTTAATCTTATCTCGTACGTGGCCGAATTTTACAATTCGATCGCAATAGCACCTACACGTGTTTAGAATCCTGCAATACGAGCAACTTACTAACAAATCCTGAGTGTACGTAGCAACGTTCGTAGAATATGAACGAAATTTTAATTTAAGTTGTGATAAAGTTTGCTACTAATTGAAAATCTGGTAATTTATTTATTTTCAATAATACTAAGGAAACAAAGTACAAAATTTACGAAAATGAAAATTAATTTAAAATTGAACAATACACAAAATAAGGAGAAACAAATAAATTAAGAAAGGTACAATGAAAAATTGAAGGAGCTGCACAAAAAAAATTAAGATACTGCCACATGAAATAAAACGAACACAAACTGAAAAATTACACAAATAAAGTCAGTTAACCAAAGAAAAAAATTAAACCAACGAAAATCAATTAATTTATATTTTTTGTGGATTTTCTTTTAATTCTGATTATTTTTTTTGGTTTTGTTTGAGACGTTATTTTTAATTTAAATTTTTTATTTTTATTGGCTTCGTTTTCTAGGATATTATTTTTAATTATTTTAAATTTGATTTTTTGCCATTTAATTTTCACACATCCCCTTTAAACCCTTGCACTTATCAACGCAGCGATTACAAGGGGGTGCAATTTTCTCAATTTTATTTTAAGAATCGAAATTATTCATTTTTAAATATCGTACCGACGTTTTCTTTATCACAATGTTTAATTGTCGAACAGATTTAGAATATGTTTAACTTGCGCGGTTCGGTTCGCGGTTGCGATCGAGGTCCGTGCGCTTTGAGCGTACGACTGCGGCGATTTGGCGAATTCCGCCGTACGAACCCCAAAGCCGCGGCCCCCACCACGCGTCGGAAGAGGAAAACGCCGATTCCAGAAGTTTTTCCGCGCAATTTATTTTCGAATTTCCGCCCGCCGTGAGTTAACTCTTTTGTTAACTTCTTTCTGTTCCGGTCGTATTATTATTATTGGAGTGATGATTTACGTTCATTTGTGTAATTGGATCGGGCGACGAACGAACGCGATCGGGAATTATGAAATGGGTCTCAAAAAGCTATAGAGATGTAATAAATGGCGGAACGAGAGCAACGGAAATGGAATATATCGTAGCGAAACGGAATATTAAAAAGTTAAAAATCAAGGAAGCGAACGACATTTAGTTTTTGAACGTGGAATAATAAATTAGGTGAAAATTAACGAAATAAAGAAAAGTACGAACCCAGAAAATTTCCTAAATTAAAAGAGAGCAGAAAGTAAGAAATAATTTAAAAAATGAAATTAATTTATGTTGATTTATTATTTTATTATCGCGAGATATATAATATATAATATATATAACTTAGTGGTAGTAGTAAGTTTTATATAGAAAATACAAAATCTTAGGCAAATATGTGACGTTATTCTCCACTCTCATTGTTCAATAGCGATCATGTGATTCTTGCCTTACTATGTCTAGGTATTATGTCTACTTTTTATAATATTACGATTAATTCCTATATATGGTAGGCATTAATCGTTTTCCATAAATCGTCATAAAACTAATTGCTGCGTTTTATTCAATTTTATTTAAAATTTACTAAAATTGAGGGTAAAAAGTGGAAAAATGTTGTCGAAGTTGTTAGAAATGCAAAATATACAAAATTGTTACAAAATTGTAAAATTTTTGACAAAATGCGATACATTTGGAAACTGCAAATATTCGAATAATTTCAATTAATTGCGAAAATATATAATCAAACTTGTAAAAAATATATAATAAAGAAAAGTAAACAATGCTAAATTTAAAAAAAAATAATAAAATTGTAAAAATCTACGAGTGACCAAAATTGAAAAAATGCGAAAAAATTAAAAAGAAAAAAACCTTAAAAATTAAAAATATTACTTCAATAAAAAAAATTGCAAAAGTTGTCAAAAATACATAGTCTACAAAAACTGAGAAATTTTTCAGGTTTACTTTACTTTACTTTAGTTAAAAATTTGGTCAAAATTTATAAAAATACTAAAACCACAAAAGAATTTATTGACAAAAAATATAAAATACAAAAATTGTCGGAAGTAAATATAGTTAAAAAAAAGAAAATCTGCCAGAAGAGGAAAAGTTAACGAAGACGATAAATTATTAACTTCAATGCAAAAAAAATTACAAAAATTGCAAGAATTTTGGAAATTTTTACAATGACAAATTGTGAAATATGCGAAAATGTTAAAATTGACAAAAGCTTCAAGAGGTTTATTATACGGTACAAAAATTATAAAAAATGTCAAAAAAATTAAAAAATACGTAATAAGTCAAAATTATTAATTGTAAATATTTTAGTTATTTCAATTAATTGTCAAAAATATATAAACTACAAACATGCCCAAAAATGTAGAAAATAGAACAGGAAAATTGTAAAAAATTACGCATTTATAAAAAATAGTGAATTACAAGAAAATTCAAAATTTTCACAAAAATCTCTAAAATTGTAAAAATAGGACAATTGTAATAAACAACCAAACTGAATAATGCTGAAACATAAAAATTGCATAACACAAGAATAGCATAAATGTCAAACAGGTCAAATTTGAAAAAATGTCAAAACTAACAAAAGTTTCAAGGTTTACACAAAAAGTACAAAGGTACAAAAGTTTGATTAAAAACTTTGCTAAAAATAGTAAAATTTGTTGCAAGAAAATGCAAAACTAATAAACTTGTAAAAAATGTGCAAAAGTGACCAAAACTGCCAAAATTGACAAAATGCAAAAAAGGTTAAAATTTTAAATATTACTATAATGAACAAAATTATCCAAAAATCAGTATACAAAAATTACAAAACTGTGAAGTATTTCAGGATGGGGTACATTACAAATCTTTAGTAAACATTTGGTCAAAAAATTATAAAAAATATTAAAATGACAAAAGAATTAATTGACAAAAAACATCAAATACAAAAGTTGTCGTAAATAAAAATTGTTTTAAAAAAAAAAAATAGTTCAAGAGGAAAAGTAAGTAAAAATGTTGAAAATTTTTACAATGAGAAATTGAGAAAGTCATCGAGAAATTTATTGTACAGTACAAAAATTGTGAAAATATAAAAAAAATTAAAAAAGACATAATAACAAGTGAATGTTGTTAAATGTAAAGAATTCAATTATATCAATTAATTGTCAAAAATATACAAAATACAAAAATTGGCAAAATTTACAAAATAGAGAAAGGAAACTGAAAAAAAATTACCAAAAAATCAAAAATTGTCTAAGGGGGGAATTCTAAATTTTCACGAAATTCTTTGAAATGGTAAAAATATAACAATTGTAAAAGTGACCAAATTTGTCACAATAGAAAACGTCAAAAAAGGCCAAACTTAAAATAAAAAATGTCAAAATTCACAAAAATGCAAATATTGTCAAAAATAATAAGTGACAGTTGTCAATAATTACAATTAATTGTTAAAAATATATGAAATACCAAAATGATCAGAATATAAATAAAAAATTTAAATAAATTCCTTAAAAATAAAAAAAACTGCAAAACGTCAAAAGGGGAGAAAGAAATAATTTATCGGGGAATTGTAAAATGTAACAATGCTAAGAATTATCAAAACTGTCATAAATATAAAACAAAAAAAAATTGTTGGTGGCAAAAAGGTGCAAAATAAAAATTTGTCAAAAATTTAAATTAACAAAATCTTCAAGAGGTGACATACAGTACAATAAACGAAAATTATTATATTGTTCACAGAAAGATTCAATTGTTTTTGATTATGTTGAGTAATGTGATTAAAAAAAAATTGTAATAAGATAAAAATTACACTAAAGTAGGTTGTTGGGTCGAGTTCGGTATCAGTTCAAATTTAAAATTTTGTCAAAAATGCAACGTCAAAGATAATAAAAGCCAACACAAACGAAAGCCAACCGAATTGAAATTAAAGCGTCAAGCTAAGACAGCGCAAATTTCCCGTAATTTTTATTTCAATTCGGACGAGAAAAATTCGAATTCTCTCCGCCCATCGGCCAATCGATAACCGCATGTCGGAGAACCGACGATGCACGTGGACGACGTTCAATTTTACATAATTTGTGTATAATAGTCACGTGCCAAGTCGTCGTAACGCGGAAAAAAGTAGTCAGGTGGTCCCATTACTATTAAGTGGTTTCGTGTTATGGATGAAAACTTAAATTTCAGTTTATGCCGGTTGGCACGTTTCTATTGGGCGCCTGTCGATTAATCCTCTGAGCGACGGTCGATGTACTAATCGCGAGTTTAAGTTATAATTAATGAGAAATTGGTGTAAGTCTGCGATTACTCGCCGAAGGTGTTGAGAATTACATGATGTCTCTAGTTTGTTAGCAGACGACGTGGCTATGGTGACGGTAACGATCATTAGTGTGGAAAAAATATTAAACGTGAAAATTCGATTGTTATTTTAATTAATTTGCTGATAAATATCATAGTCGTGTCTCGCAAGTCAACGAATAATGAAACCAGAAATTGTTTATTATCGACAAAAATTAGAACAAAACATATATTTGAAGTTAACATACCTCGACGTAAATTCTAAAAGCGATCTCTTTGTCAAACATGTTTTTGTGCAATTGAATTAAAAGAAAAATATCGAAAACCAAACAGAACAAAAATTTAAAACAGAAACGAAAATGATAAATAAATTATGATTAAATTATGAAAACCGAAGAAATAAAGGGAACTAAACATTTTTTTAAAATTTTATTTTCCGTGTAATTATTTGTTTTATTTTAATTTTCTGTTCCATTTTGTTTTGTTGTCGTTTTTCGTCTATATATTAATGACATTCAGGTGGCTCACTCGTTGTTTAAAAAAAAATCTGTTTCTTGTTCCTTTCATTTCCGTTTCTTGTGTTGATTTCCATTGATCATTTTATTTTCATTGTCGTCTATTTTGATGACTTGGTTTGGATTTAGTTCCATTTTAATTTGCTTTGCCTTTATCCCGATTTCAATATTTTTTTTTTAATAAAAAACGATTGTCCTTCAATTTGTTTGTTTTATAGTAAATTTTATTTTTTATTTAGGTTCATGCTGCTCATTCACTTTATATTCCTTCATTTCCTTTGATTTAGATTTTTTATATTTTCACTCATCGTACATTTTATTTCACTTGGTTATTTTTGAGTCCCATTTTAATTTATTTGGCAGTTTTTGACGGTTTCAATTTTTTAAATTACATCTTATGCTATTAATGGTAGAGTAAGATTTTTGTAAAACGGGTACAAGTCGTGGAAGATCCTGTCGTGGTATGTAGTGTGTGTACGTAGTATGTTCGAAATTTTCGAAAAGCTCTAGTCGTTTGATTAAAATTTGGGTAACAAAAAAAGTCTGTGGGAGGCAAGTCTGGTGAGTAGGTTGGGTGATTGATGTTTAAATAACATGTCTAGCTGGATTTTGTCCTAACTGGTGCAGCAGTTCCTGGTTATGGGAGTTATCACCCACCTTACTCCTTAAAATTTTCTCCCCAATTGGAATCAGCCCTGAATGACCAGAAGTTTTCGGACATCCAACGATAACATTAATCCATAAAGACTACTACGACAGGAGTTTCCAGGACTTCTACAGATGTTCCCAAAAGTGCATTACCATCGACGTGGCTTACTTCAAAGGACATCAACTGTTATTTCAGGTAAGCCAACATAGACAAATTCATCAAAATTTCTGGACAGAGGTTGTACCTAAAAGTTTGCGAATTGTCGATTTGCACTTCTTGTCAATGTTGACTAAACATATTTAATAAAATTATTATTTCTGTGATGATTCATTAGTACCTGTTGTTAGATTACGTTCAATTATTTGGTTTCAGGGGATCGCACCCCATTGGAGCAATAAGTGACCAATCAATTTGACTCCGGTGGGGTTACCTTTCAAACAAAATTTATGTAAATGGACGATTTTTCTGAGCTTTTGATCATGATCATGATCATTGACATCTTTGTTTAACAGGACTGTCACTTCGAGTTTTCTTGTATTTTTGTATTACTTCCAGCTTCCTGCTTGTGGTACTGGCTATGATACGTTTGAGGTTAATGAATTTCCACTCCAAGCACCTCCTAAGCCAAAAATCCTACACCTGGCCAACACCACCAAAATATCTGGTTTTACTTCCATACAAAAACTCAAAACTTGAACACGAAGACACTGGAAATAAAGCAGCTGATGTTCTCGTTGGAAGCAGTTAATGTTAGTTCTTGCAAGATCCTCACGCTAGAGAAAATAACGACATACTTTCACAAGCAGCATGCGCTTCTTAATTATTATTCGTTACGTCACAGTGATTTTACAAAATTTCTCTTCAGGCTGAAACTCCTCAAACCCAAACCATTTGAACCCAATTATTTTTAACCAACGCAACTCAATGGGGGGGGGGGGGGGGTTAAACAAGGATTTGAAATTTGTTTATTTGGAAAATAATTTGTGGTACAAATTGGTATTGAGGTTAATATGATTAACTCTTCGCCAACTGATGGGGGGTTAAACAAGGATTTGAAATTTGTTTATTGGGAAAATAATTTGTGGTACAAATTGGTATTGAGGTTAATATGATTAACTCTTCGCCAGTTGAGTTAATCATATTAACCTCAATTATTTTCCAAATAAACAAATTTCAAATCCTTCTTTACCCCCCTCCCCCATTGAGTTGGGTTGGTTAAATATAATTGGGTTGAAATGGTTTGGGTTGGGTTGGGTTGTTCATCGACCAGATTTTTGGTTTTACTTGCGCTCAATAAACTTTGGAGTAGTTAAAGTTCGTTACTCTTGGCCAACCTGTATGAAATAATAATACCTATTAATTTTTGATTACATATTTCTTAGCTTTTTGGATAAAAAATCACATCTAAAAAACTACGTTGGTGTCGATAAAACTGGCATAGTTCATAGCGCATAAGAATTTTTATACACGTAATAAAAAATAATATAGTGGGTTGGGTTGGGTTTGATTTGTATACAGAATACAGTGTTATGAGACAGTTTGAACAGCTGTTGTGCGAGTTATGAACTCAGCCGGGAAAATCCAGGTAACCCACAAAATTAAGCCCAGTTGTTAAGATACTTATGCAAAATTGACCAACAATATTTATTACTCGTTCAGCACAGCCACCGATCATTTACCAACACAATTTTATTGTTACTTTTTGTGATGAAACTGTTCATAGGGATTCATAATTACTGGGCACAATAATTATGAATCCCTATGAAAAGTATCATCACAAAAAGTAGGGCTGCGGTTATAAGTCACCCCATTTGGTTTTGTTCGGTTAGGTTGGGTTGGATTGGGTGAAATTCAGTAAATACGATGACGATATCTTTTGAGTGAACAAAAAAACTGAAGGGGAGTTTAAAACTGTACTCAAACTGTACCCAACCGGTTCATTAATAGTATACAGCATTTTCATGCACGGTCAAGAACATTTTATTTATCTGTTACAATTATTTTTTTGTAAATTTACTATTTTATTTCACTAATGTCGTTGACTTAATTCTACACAAACTTAAAAATACTTTAAAAACGAACATTTTCCTAAATCCTCGGATAACTGAAAGATCTTTAAACTTTTCTTTTATCTATGTGACGGTCCCCTTGAGCGTCGCCATAACGATTTCCGCTCATGAATCAGCTCATTGGTAATTTTACAGTAGTTCAGCTAGATTGGATAGCCTGGCAATTCGCTTGTGCCCCACACTGATAATTTTTACTCGGTCATGTTTCACCACTCGTCGTCGATTTCTGCTATTTCGCAGGCACGTAAGCACGTGAGATTCTTTGCTTTCTAATGCATATTTCATTGTACTAGATAATAGAAAAAAATTTCGCTTGGAAATTACACATCGAAATGATTTGAAGACAAGTCCGAGCTTCCGAACTTATTAATCGAAGTTTTCGATTTAATATTTCTCGCGTTTTTGTGCGATATCACATATCAATTCGTCAGCTTGAGACTTACTCGTTTAAAGGATTTCATAGCCGCTTTTTTTTTTTCATTTTCGTCGATTGAAACGTGGGCAACGATTCCCGGAGAAATTCGCTAACGGACGCCTCCAAATTGAACACCCCTGACGCGCAGTTTATATTAATCTAGCGGCAAGGGCGATAAATCACCGCGATTCATCGAGAAATGATGCGTCCAGTCGACTGTCCCCAGCGCCTTCGCGAATTGATTTAATAATAACTTTCAAGTTGATCGTCCGATCGCAGTTGCCGGGCGGGCTGCGAACGGCGACCGCGCACGAATTTAATCGCGCACGGAAAATTGGAGCCGGAGAAATTAACCCACGATAAACATATTGATTATAAAAGTACAATTTAAGTAATTGAGCCCTCGGGATTAACGCTAATAAGTTGGGAGTTACGGCCGACGGAAAATCGTTATCGTCATTGTTTATTTAGCGCAATTTCGTTTAAGCGGTTATTACCGCTTAATCATAATTAATTTATTGGCACTTTGATTTTTTTTCAATTTTTAATTTTTTTTGTATAGTTTCGTTGTGAATGCGATTGGTAATTAATTTTATTTTTTGTACTTACGATTTCGATGCGAAGCTTAGTTAACGAGGCGTTACGTACCCTTAATATCCTGAAAGGACTCTCGGTCATCAGGCAGACACCTCCCGAGCTGTCGTCGGCTGGTTTTTGATTGCTGTCGAGTTTGTGCACCGTGACGACAGGTGGCAGCATGTTCTGGAGCTCGGAGGAATTTCCGGGCGCGCTTTTCAGGCTGCTCGTGCTGCGCTGCTTGAGACTACGGAACGAAGTCATTATCCGCTCCTGAAAGCGCACAATTAGCTCGATTAAAGATGCTATCTCGAACGTTTTATATGAGTGGCGAGTTTATCGTTTTAATTAAGAAATGTGTTTGCTTTAGTTCACGCACGGTGGCCATTAGCAAATTGGGGAATGTCAGCTTTCGTGCTAACGTAAATTTTGGGGAGAGATAAATTAGAGTACCTGAATATTTTTTCTTGGATGTAAACGTGGGGTTAAAGTATAATTTGGTTTAACATACCCTATAGGGAATAAACAATTTGGTAAAAATTGAAAGGGCAAGGTTAACAAAAAAGGATTTTATGATCAAATCAAAATTATACAATGGGAATTGCAATGGAGCTGAACTGGGTGAACAAATGGAAGAAGCTGTGAAGCTTGGGAAACAGAAAGGGTTTTTGTTATATTTTACTAGGCGAGGAAACTATCTGTGAGATGGTGGCAGATACACAGCATCGCTCTCCACATAGTTTCCCAGAATGCAATCAAATACACCAATGAAATAAGGCGTCGAATTAAGCAAAAATATGACTGATAAGGGATCACGATGAAGAAATCTTTCAAGCAGAAGAGCTACGGAAAAATTAAGGAGAATGTAATTCACATTGGTCGTAGTAGATACGGAGTCACAATGAAGGTGCAGAGGAAGAAGAAGTTAAGGAAGATTGTCAATTTAAACAGAGATGGAAATATAAAAAATTTATAAACAGAGAGGACAAAGCTGGAAGACTTTTGTTCATTAAGAGGTTTCGAGTACGAGTCGAGAACGAAATGAAAAAAATAAAGCAAGAACTAGAGATGACTAAACTATGAGCGAGTAACAGAATTAGTTGATCACGAAGTTTTCACGGTGAGGATCAATGGTGGCGAATTTTTAAAACCAAGATGGACGTCTGTTCATAAGCTGGTGCAACAAGGCACGTAGTATTCGATTCGACAAAATTATCTGCAAAGGATACACCAAGGACATATAAAAGAAGAAAACTGAATTTGAGAGGTCAACACTAGACTATATAGTGAGGCAGGAGACAGAGAGGAAGCGGTGAGGTATGGAATGACAAAGACAGGGGGCGCAGAGCAAATCTAAGTTAGGTGGGCAATCGAAAAAATAAGGAAAAGAGGGACAAGAGAAGGGAAATGAAGTGGGAGGAAGGGATGATAAAGATGTTACATAAGGCAGGAGTATCAGTGAAGGAGACAGAGTGGAGAAGAAGATAAGGGAAGCAAGTTGACAGAGATATGATAGAGATAAGGATACAGTTTGCAGCATAAGAAAGGGAAGGCAAAATCGCGAAAGCAAAGTATAATTCAAGATACAGAGGAATAAAACTAGAGGGGAAACGATGTATTTGAGGGAGGCCGATAGAAGAAGAGAAAATTTTAGCAAGATTCAGATGCGGGAATGAGGATAAGGCAAACAACTATTGGATGAATGAGAAATGCACGAGGTGTGAATTATGTGGAGAAGGCTGTGATAAATGGGAGCATTGGATAGGAGGGTGCAAATAGATGAGACGACAAGACGAAAGGAGAAGAAGCATGGAGGAGAATGGAGAGGAGCGGTGACATTTAGAGAAAATAAAGGGGTTGAAGGAGGTGTGTAGAAGAAAGAAGGAAAGGAAAGAGCAGGAAGCAAAATAAACAAAGAGAAATATGCCAATGAACTATTTTTTGCTTGCGTTAGTAGACGAACGAAAAGTGCAAAATAAAATAAATGACGTGACTGCACAAAATGTATGAAATAATAAACAAGCAAAATTATTCAAATTAATTATTTTATGATTGCAATTACTATCGATTTTTTGCTATTTTGACAAGTGTTAATGCCTTTGTGGGCTCATCAGACCACCAAGATGCATTCGATCTTTCGATTTTTTCATAACGATTTTTAACAATTGTTATGCTTCGATTTTTTAAGAATGCAATTCGATGTCTATCAATTTTTTTCGCCTTCGTCGATTTTTAACAATTTTTCGATTATTAACCAATTTGCAGAATTTTTTCCATTTTTAACGATTTTTTAAGAGTTTTAGCAACTAGTTTTTGATGCTTCCATCGTTTTAACAATTAAAATGATTTTTTGGATTTTTAGCGATTTATTTTCGATCTTTTTATAATTTATATCAATTTTTTAACTTCGATTTCTTGAGAATGCAATGATTTTTTTCCGATTTCTGTAAAAAAATTTAGGGATTGTTTTTGCTATCGCCCTTTCGCTGACTTAGTCAGTCAAAATACACCTCTGTTATTGCACAGCAACACGAGTGCGGTGGTATTTACGTCTTGATGGCGTTAGTACACTCACACGAACGGTTGTATCTTAAGTTGTTTACGACTTTTAACAATTTTAACGACTTTTCACTAAAAAAATTTACAATCTAAATAGATTTTTACGCCGTTTTTACGACTCTTCAAGATGCCCATAACGATAATTTTTTTTTTAATTTTATTCCCATCTGGGATCATGTTTAATGTGAATGGTCGATGAATAAAAATACGGGAAGGACTTTATTTTTTTTAATATTACGATTTTTTAGTATTTACTCAATGTTTGTACATTTTTTGCGAATTTCATGCTGTTAACGTTTTACGACGTTTAGTTTTTAACGATTTTTTACATTTTTGACTATCTTTATTAAGATCTGTGCACGCAATCAGTATGGAATGTAGATAAATGGCGATGAAAAAATAAATTAATGGCAGTGATTCTAATTAATTTTTTTTAATGCGATTTTTATTATATGCCCATTTTTTACGCGGAGTTATTCGCTCCGATTATTATTTTTAACAATTTTTATGAATATAAAGATTTTTTGTTTTTGACTTTTAATAGGCCCTGGGAGTACGTATTCTATGAAATATTTTCATAATTACGTAAATTAAGTTCTAATGATTTAATTTAATTTTTGAACTAATATTATCCGCCAATGTGTTATAATTAGTAAACAATTTGAAACTACAATTAATTTGAATTCAGTAAAACTAGCCTGGTTGATTGATAATTATTGGGTTTTATGACGTCAATACACACCGATAAATTACGCCGAGCATAAACGTGCGGAGCTACATTATTATGCAAGTTGCGATATTTGGCGACACATTATTCGAAACGCTGCCAAAACTGCTCGATGTATAAAAAATTAAATAAACAACGTTTTGTGGAATTAAATCGTAAAAATGTTTCATTGAATTTGGACGCGTCCCATTTCTAAACTAAAATAGATGGATATCTTCAAATCAATTGACGCTTTATCATTTTTGAAACTTAATTTTAACAACCTAATTTGTGAATTTCGTTTATGAATTTCTAAGGTCTATGTTGAAATATTGCAGTTTTTTTGTCAATTTGCCAATTTTAACTGTTTGGCAATTTAGACATAATTAGATAGAATTATTACAAAAAATGGATGGACAATATGATTCGCGTAGAAGGTGAAGAAATGCAAACAACGACTGATATATGAAATGACGTGTTGGGAAATTATTTTATTAAATGTCACAGAATGGCATTACGTGTTACCACTCGATTTTGAACTAAAAAAAAAACTGAATTGGAAATCAGTTGAGCCTCTAAAGCTTTCACGACCTGGTTCAACTAAAACTTGCACCATTTTTTTATGAATATCGTGCACCACTCGAGACGTGAGTAAGCGTTGCACGTTACAATAGATTACGCATTAATTATCAATCAAACGAGTTATCTGTTTTCCATGATGGCTGGAAAAACAAGAACGGAAACATATGGCACACTCGACTTCGATCCAGATAAAAAAATGTTGTGAAACTCTGGCTACGCATACATTTGTTTTAATGCGATGACAAACAGAGATTAGTCGCAGCATTCAAATGTACTTCACCGAGATAGAGATTCCCCCCCCCCCCCCCCCAATCTGGATGTTTAATTTTGTTATTGGTGTCTTTGAACCATAAATATAATTTCGGTGAAATGGAAAACAAATAAAAGTCCAAGAGGATCAAAAAAAATGATATGACTTGAATGAAAATACGAAGACTCAAGTGACCATGAATACAAAAAAATCAAGGAACGAAGAAATGAAGACAAATGGGGCGAAAATCAAATGGAAAAAATTAAAATAAACGAGAAAATATATCAAAAATGAAATGAAGGTGAACAAAAATAAAACAGTGAAAAAAAATCAAATAAATTCGAACCAAACGAAACTAAACCAGTGGAACTAAAAAAAGACGAGAAATTGGAAATAAAAAAAATCGCAATTAATAACAAAAAAAAAAACAGAAACGAAATACATTAATAAAATAAAGGGATGCCAAATAAATATAACATAAGAATGAAATATAATAAAATAAGCCGAAAGAAAATACAAAAAACATTAAAATTCCACTTACCACTGATTTGGTGTACAACCGCTGATTCTCGGCGATTTTCTCGTCGAGCGGCAGCGCCTTCTTCTCCGGGTCTTCGACGTTCGGCATGACGTTGATGATGGGAGTCGACGGCGGCAGGTTCTCGACGTCCGCGTGTATCCTCCACGGTCTGATGAGGTCCAAGTAATGAAGCATGCTCGGCATTTCGGCGGTTCGCCGCGCGTTCAATACCTGCGAGTCGTAAACGTTGAAATTAATCCGCGACCGCTGCCGACGCCAATAATCGTAAATTGTTACATTTCGGGCTGCTAATTGTGCGCCAAATTCGCGTACGACGTCCAATCAATAAAAATTGATAACGGTGTTTGTTCGCGTTGGATGCGTGCGAGTATGCGGAACGACAACGGTAATCGAGCTAATTACGTTGATTGGAAAAATGGACGGGCAATATCATGTGGGGTGGGGTGGGGTGGCGTGGTTACTCGTAACAAAATAAGATCGCCCATCTTTGTAACTCTTGGATTGAGTAAAAAAGTATAATTCGCAGAAAGAAAATTAACGTCTTTTCGCGAAACGAGAAATTTAAAAATCGGCTAAAATGCAACGAAGAGAATATATAAGAAAATGGTAATAAATAAAAAAACGATTGAAACAAATTAAAATTAAAAACGCATAAAACAAAAAGAAATGTAAAACTTGATAAAATTGTATCAACAATTTTATAAAAAAAAAATTACGAAACATTACGTAAATTGAAAAGTTTGACCCAGTTCAGAACTTTTTTTTTAATTGTGGTTTCGTACGTACATAACGATTTATTTTTACCAAGTGGTCATTTATTTGCCCAATAATTTTATTGCCAGTTTCGCGAGGATAAGCAATCGCGCACATCCGTGGATGTGCATAAATATTTTCATAAAACTATAATCGATCCTTGGCGTTGTTTATTTAATTAATATGCGACGGTATTTTCGTCAGTGATTCAATGTCGACTTTTATTTTTTTTATTTAATAATTTAAATAATAATTATAGGGTTTTTCATAATGCTAAGCCGGTCATTAACTTCAGCCACACGCTTTCAAATTAACGACCAGTGGTGCGTGCGTGGTTAGACATTTTCTGTGAGGAATTTTCGCCAACTTTTAATGAATATTGAATTTCCTGGTACGAAACAAATTGGTGGACCCCAGACACTGCGAAGTTTAATATCCAAAGGGTCGCTAATTGCTGTATTAATTTAATTACGTCGGGCCAATTCAATTTCCAGTAAATGTGTCGTCATTTACATTATTTATTAGTTTCCAAATAATCTGCATCTATATTTTTTTTAGTAATTAAATTTTTTTTATTTACCTTTGATTATATAATTAATCGTCCTTAAGATCAGATTATTATTATTTTATTCTCTTTTTTGTTCGTTTGTTTTCAACTTTTCCATAATTTTTCTTTGTGGTTGGATTCCTATTGATTGATGATGTTAATTATTCTTTTGCTATTTAATATTTTTTGCTATAAAAATCTTCAAAAAGCTTAAATAAGCACTTATAATAATGCTAAGCACTAAAACAAGGAAACAAGCAAATAATTTTTCGTAAATCATACAGCTTTGGAATTTTTTATTTACAAAAATACACAAGTTACAGCCATTTATAATAAGAGCCTATGTATTACAATTCAAATAGCTTGGAAAGCTTTTACAAACACGTTTGTGCTTTTTATGTGACTCATCTGCATTTTATGTATTGTCGCCAAAATTCAAATAAATGTTACATTTGATTGTATAAATAAATAGTTCTAATAATTTGTTTTAGGAAAATCGTCATGTGAAATATTTAGTATATTTTTGATCAAGCCTTGGGAAACAGTACGTGGACGATTACAATATATCGAACAATTGTCGAGTTTTAACAACATTTTGTGGAAGCGGATACCCGAAACGCCCAAAATTGAATTATTATTTCATTTACACCCATAAATCAATAACTCTATTGTGTTTTACCGGACAATTTGTAAACGCCGTTAAAGAACCTTTAAGATGCGAGCGACAGGTCAATCTTAAATTGAATTTAAAGTGGAATAAATTCAACGAACTGAAATGCACGTAATTATAATTTATTTAGCGCTGGCGTAATTGTGATTAAATAAATTTATTTGTATTGAATAGGGTTTTAGAAAAAAACTGCTGAAACTGTTCTTTCTTCAAATTCAATGAACTTAAATTCAAGTTAACCATAATTTTCGTAGCGTTCGTGCAATCGAACCCAACCCAATTTATTATTATTTGAATGAGTTGTGTTTGGCAACCCTTCAAATAATAAAAAAAAAATCTGAAATTTTAGATAACAGAATTTTCATAGGGTTGATGTCCTTGATTTTTGGCATACAATCAGTATATTGCGGTAATGTTTTTTTTTTGCTAGAATCCAATTTGAGTTGAGCTTACACGATTATTGTTCAACTCACAAAAAATTAGCGAAATTGATTGTGGAGTTGTATACGAGTTGGTTACATTTCGTTGAATTGAACAGCACTTCAAATTTAAGAAACTTGTAGGGTCGATGTTATTGAGGGTTTTATTTCAATTCAGTCGAATAGGATTGAATTGATTGCCTTGTTTTTTTGACAGTAGCCAACTGGAGCATAAACGACTAAAATACAATGGGGAACAATTTAGTTGGGTTGGCATGAGTAGTGTACATAAATTTGGATTTGTTAAAAAAATAATTGTGTTCGTTATTGCGCTAAGTTGTCGGTTTGGTTGGGTTGGGTTTGGGTTGGGTTTGCGTCGTTAAAGGATGCTACCCAACCGAACCCAACCCAACCAAATTTTCAAAGACGTCGAGTCCTAGACAAAAGAATTTTCATAGGGTTGATCTCTGTGGGTTTTGATTTTTTTAGTCACTATTATGGAAAGCGGGATATGTGTGGTGGATGCAATGAACTCTTTTTGGATAAAAATATAGCGAAACACATTTGTACCAGTTTTGTGATTGGTTAGATTACGGTGGGTTGGTCAACACATTTTTAAAAGTTGTTTGGTTCGATGCAATTGGTAATTTAATTTGAATTGGATTAGAATTGATGGTCAGATATTTTGGTGGAATCCAATTTGAGTTGAGTATAAAAGAATATCTTTCAATGGGGGATGTGGTCCATTTTCATCCAGGGTTTGGTTGGGTAACACCCTTCAAATTCAAAGAACAAGTTCTGGATATTTTTTTTTATGGTTGGTGTTATGATTTTTTCTTGATACAACCGAAGTCACTATTTTTCAAAGCAACGTAAATATTTTTGGGTAAAAGTCGTTCGATTCATTTGAATTGAATAGAGTTTTGAATAAAAAAAATACTGAAACTGTTCGTGACAATTTTCTTAACGTTGATGCAACCCAACCCAACCCAATTCAACTGGAATTTTAGACAATTTAGACAAATAGAATTTCTTTGATTTTTTTTCATAAAATATATCGTGGTAATGTTTTTTGATAGCATCCAATTTGAGTCGATCATAAATGATTATCTTTCAATGGGGAATAATTTCGTTGTTTTGGAAAAAAGAAATTGCGATTCATTTTTTATCAAACCCCCTTGGTTGGGTTACACCGTTCACATTCAAAGAATTGGAATTCTAAATGTTTTTTTTTGTAGGGTTGGTGTCATTGCATTGGTCTTGATTTATTTTTGATACAATTTATTGTTTCAGTTTTTCAGTTTTCAAAACGACACAAATATTTTTGGGTAAAAGTTGTTCGATTCATATGAATTGAATATGGTTTTTGAAAAAAAAAAAAAAAACTGAAACTGGTGGTGAGTTAGCCACAATTTTCTTACCCTTGATGCAATGCAACCCAACTCCATTCAAATTCAGAAAACTGGAATTTCAGATAATAGAATTTTCCTAGGGTTGATGTCCTTTTTTTTATGAAATATATCGAGCTAATGTTTTTTGCTAGAATGAATTCACAACAACTTAAATGGGTTGGGCTAAGTGGTGGATGTAATGGCCGGGTCTATAGCATCCACGACTTAGCCGAGCAA
Source organism: Geotrupes spiniger (assembly GCA_959613385.1). Taxonomy (NCBI): domain Eukaryota; kingdom Metazoa; phylum Arthropoda; class Insecta; order Coleoptera; family Geotrupidae; genus Geotrupes; species Geotrupes spiniger. Next base: position 39,461,999 of record OY390736.1, on the reverse strand, counting down.
AATTATAACGAAACTGATTGTGGAGTTTTGTCGTTATTTAAATTTTGCAGGGTTGGATAGCACTACAAATTAAAAAAAAAATGTCGATGTTATTAAAGATTTTATGTCAAGTGGATCGGATTGCATTGAATTCATTACCATGTTTTTTGACAGAAGCCAACTTGAGTTGAGCAAAAATGATTACAATCTAATGGAGGGGGGGGGCAATTTCGTTAAGTTGGCATGAGTAATACTTGTAAAATTGGATTTGTTAAAAAAAACGAATTGTGTACTTGGCACAATGCCAAGTTGTCAATGCCAAGTTGTCGGTTTGGTTGGATTGCGTTCTAACCAACAAAATTCAAAGACCTGGAATTCTAGATAATAGAAATTTCCTAGAGTCGATTTGAATGTTTTAACTATACTAACGATGTCGTTTGGGTTTGTCTGAGCGGTGGATGCAATTGAATTGTTTTGGACAAAAATATATTGAAACACCTTGATAAGTTTTGTATTAGTTTTATTGGGTTGGGTAATTTCAAATTTTTAGTCGTATGTGTCGATGTAATTGTTGAATTGATTTGAATTGGGTTGAATTCCAATGAAATTGTTGGTCATCTTTTTCCAGAATCCATGGAGCATAAATGACCACTATTGAGTGAGGAACACTTTACTTGTGTTGGCATTAGTGGACTTGATCGCGTAAATTCAAATTCAAACAACTTAGATGCTTGCGGTCCATGATATTGTATTGAAATGGGTCTTTGTGTTTTCATACGTTCGATGTCAGTATTATCCAAGCGACACATATTGTGGTAATATTGTTTTTGTTAGAATTCAATTTGTGACCAGTTACTGTTCAATTCACAAGAATCTAAATGGGTTGATCTCAGTGGTGTGATGTAATGGACTCATTTTTGACACAAAATAGCGAACTAAATGGTGAAGTTTGTACCAGCTTTGTTGGGTTGGACAGCGCAAGTCAAACAACTCGTCATGTAATCGATGATTTCATTTCAATTGGGTTGGATTTCATTGAATTGATGGTCATGTTCTTGGATAGAATCCAAATTGAGTTAAATATCTATGATAAAAGTTCAATGGGGAATTTTTTTAAAGGGTTGGGTTGGGTTGGGTTACTCATCATTTTGGTTGGGTTGGGTTAGGTTGGGTTGGGTTGGGTTGGGTTGGGTAGCATCCTTCAAATTCAAAGATCCGAAATTCCAGTTAGTTCCAAAATTTTCTTGGTGTTGATGTCGCTGTATTGAAATTTAAATTTACATAATTTAAAAATTTTAATTGTAGACATTTCGGAGCTATGAACGACCCATTGTTTTTAACACGAAATTTCTAATACATTACTACAATAATCAATTAAATTATTTTCAAATTCCCATTTCTTAAATTGCGAAAATTATCTGAGACGATTAGGTCAATATTTGACTTGAGATGAGATCACCGACGAGTTTCACTCCAGTTCGGAGAAGACATTTAATTAAATTTCAAGATCGTACATTTTATGATCACTGCGATTGCAAAACAAAAAAAAAACATAATCCAAAAGCCCCTTCGACCAAAGTCAAAATTGAAAAAAAAATAACTCACCCAACTTCAATTTTCAATTTTCGACGCGGAAATCCACGTAAAAATCGCGCAGAAATCCTTTCGCCTTTCGCACGCACATATCAAGTCGACATATGTTTCGTCACTGAGCGTTGATGCGTCGCCGATGCCCCTCTGAATGTGGACGCCAAAATCAACACATCCGCGGCAGCAATCCCGATGAATGCGATCGATCGAATGGATTTTCGTAATTGGCTCCCATTTCGATGATGCAACGTCGGTCCCGAAAGACGTCGATTTTCATCGGCGTAATTATCCGGAGTTTTCTTTGGTTTTGTTTAGAATTTATTTATTTATTTTATTAAGTAATTTCGCCATTAATTCAATGAATCGTTTGAAATCAATCGATCGATGAAACATTTGTTTATTTAGTTAAGTTAAGTGTGGCTAATCTAATATCAGGTCGAACGCCACGATCGACTCCTACAGTTAGAAACTACCCCAACCTGTACTCCGAACTAAAGGATTAAAGATGACATTGAGTACCTCGAGTGGCGACGACAAATCTCGTCGTAATCTTTGAGAATTTTATCTTTGAGTCCCTGAGCGAGATTCGAACTTGTGCAATTTGGTTTAAATCCACCGATCGAGACTACTATCACGAAGCCTACATCATTTTATGTCTTTTAGGCGAAAGCCTTAATTGTTCACAATTTAAAAAAAAAATTAGTTTTAAATCCAATTTACTAGAAATAAAACTTTAATCCACACTCATAATAAAAATATAATAAATAAATATATATAACGTAAATATATAAAATTAAGCGCCCAGGAATTTTTTGACTGTATATCCCGGGAAGGCGTACACAGCCAAACCAATCATCAGACACAGGGCCAGGAAAACAGCGCACCTAATTATCTTCCATCGATAGTGCTTGCATATAAGGTACTTCAACAACTTGAACGGGTTCTTGAACCACGAGAACGACGTGTCCGGTCGACTGAAACGAAACAAAAAAAAATCGAACTCATTACCATTTCGTGACCGTTTCAGGTATTTCGCGCGACTTTAAAATTCGGAATAATTTCAATAACGTCACGCGGATTTCGTTTTTAATTGCCGCCGGATGCCAGGAACCGCAATATTGATTCAGCTGCACACAAACAGACGCGGCGATTAAATTCGGACGGTTGATCGTCGCGAATAAAGTTGGTTGTATAATTAGACGTCGGGCGGTCCATCTGCAGTCAACAAGTTGGATGCATCGATAATTCGTCGGGCGTAGGATTTGAAGGCCCGCTTGTGGGTCTTCGCGCGCGACCGAGTCGATAACATCGCGGATGGGCTTCAGTAAATTGATACTAAACGATATTATGTTGACTTTCGCGTCCACTGTGCACACATTTACACGACGCTCGCATTTACGCACACGCCTCGAACGGTCGTTCTCTCAATTTCGTGTCGTGGCGCAATTTATTAAAAAATGTTGTAATTGAAGTCTTTCGAAGTGTATATGAAATACCTATAGAATACTAGGATAAAATAATAGAAAGTCGAATAATTTAATAAATGGACCCTTTTGACATTTTTGTATATGCATTTTGTCTTTAATTTTTGTTTATATATGTTTATAAATTTATGACAAAATCTAGCATTTACTTATTTTACTCGATTTTCGAATGATACCTTTACATATGTTTTTTCTATTTTCTACTCTTCTCCGCATTTCTTCCAGGTCCTTCTAATTGCTCCTTCTTGTATATCATTTTATTTCTTTGGTTGTTTCTATGGCTTGCTTTTTTACTTATGCGTTTAATATATTTTGTACCTGTTTCCCAATATGTTCTCTTTACTTTTCCTGAACAATTTCTTGGCCTCCTGTCTATATTTTTCGTGTTGTTTTTTTGTCTTTTCTTGTGTTTTTTTGCAGAAGTTCATTCTCGTTTTTTCTCTTTTTTGTATCATGTCCTTACATTCCTTGTTAAAACATGACTTTTAGATCGTCTAGTTTCTTCACTTAATAATTTTGCGCCCCATGCCTATTATTTCCAGTTTTCTTTCACATTTTTTCCGTTACCTATGACTTCCTATGATTGACTAATATACTTTTTTGTTTCCTATGTTTGCCTTGAAGTCCCCCATTAATAACTTGACATCATATCTTGGAATTTCATTGTAAACCCTGTAAATGTTTTCGTAAAATTCTTCCCTTTCTTCTTTCTTTCTTTCTTTCTTTCTTTCTTTCTTTCTTTCTTTCTTTCTTTCTTTCCTTCTTGCTTTTCTTTTCTTTTCTTTTCTATTTGACATTGGAGTAAATTCTTTAATGTCTTCCTTCAGTCTTTTTCTTGCCATGAACCCAGACATTTTATCGTCACGCCCCTATTTCTTGAACAAATTGACCCAGTTGTTATAAATTATGTGCCAAGACTGCACACTTTCACATTTCAATTCATTTGTTTTTTAATTTTTTTGTTTTTTTTTGGTTTACATTTATGAAATTTTTTTAGAGTTTTTACATTTTTTGAAATTGGCGTTATGCAAATTTTTCATAATCTTGCCATTTTCCATTTCTTATAAATTTTTCTATTTTTTGACAATTAAAAAAGTCTTTTACCTTGTTTAGCAGTTTTTTTTCTGTTGAAGTAAAGTTCATGTATAAAATAATTACATGTGTATTATTCCATCAACCAGAAAAAAGAACTGTTTAGTTTACCATTGTCACAAATTTTTTTTGAGACATTAATTACATTTACGAAAATTTTGATCCATTAAAGCTACATCTAATTTCAACAAAGTTCCACGCCCTAATTAACTAATTGAATTAACTCCAGTCGAAGTTTGCTAACAATACTGCCAACACATTACGATTAAAATTCTTTTTGCTGCTCGTTAATCGATGTGTAAGTTTTCACGTTAACGAATTATATTTTCGAGTTTAAACGATGCGTGGGTGAAGTCAACAGTGCAAATGAAAATGTTGTACTTTCCTTCTTCACCCCTCCTGTCCACCACCGCTATTATCACCATACCGCGTACCTTTTTTACGAAGAATTACTTACTTTGCAGAAATAATTAAGAACAATCATTTTAAATGAAAATACTCCGGAATTATCAGACTCCGGAAAAACAACCTGAATTGTTTAGGGAGAAGACGCAGGGGAGAAACTAAGACTGGATAAGGGCAAAATTCTCTTTCTTTAGAATCGAAAAGACGGGGATGAATAATGCAGAAAGGCACGGAATTAATTATAGGAGACCAGAAGAAATTTCCTAATTGAGCAAAAAATTTGGTATAACAACGTCGAGGAAAATGATGTGATACACATTGCACCGAAGTTGGCGAGAAGGACAATACAATGGTTTGGTTGATAATTTTAAGAAAATTGGATGTAAAGGTGGATGAGAGAAACACGTTGCCTTCAGGAAGGTACGATTAATGGCAGATGAAAAAAAAAAACAGGAATGTAATACTTTATTACAGCAGAATCAAGAAAAACAAATTTCGATGGACTAAGAAAAATTGAATGCGAGCAAAAACCCAACCCAACCCAATCTAACCCAACCCAACCCAACACAACCCAACCCAACCCAACCCAACCCACCCTTAAGAGTTGACTAGTTGCAATTTTTCTCTGGCATATCGATTTCGATAATTTTTTTTTACTTTGAGTTTTACTGAACTTAATCTTTTTTAACTATTGACGTCCTCTTTTATTAACATATCAACTTCAATTTGATCTGAGTTCGTGTCGTTTGTTATAACATGATGACATTTACTTTAAGTTAGGTTAATAATAATTGCATTGGGTTGGGTTGGATTGGATTATTAAACCAAATGCAAGAAACATCATCTTAACCAAATTAAATCTCATTGCTCATACTTAAACAAACTTTAAATACAATTACGTTTACTTTGTGATGCATTTGAGACAACCTACTTTAGCTACGACCTTATCTTTTGATTCCTTCATCAACTTCAACTCATTCGGTCAGAAATTAAAGTTCCGTCGAGAATTTTTCTGACATGACTTGACACCACCTTTACGATTGCTATTGATTTTTTTTACACCAACTATTTAGATTGGGTGATTCATTTCATATTTTTGACTTCGATTTGGGATTAAGAAAGAGTAAAACGAGAATGAGGAAACGACGGAGAATAAATAAAAGGCGATCTACAATACCTTGTAGAGTAGTATGAGAAGAAATGAGCCCCAATTAAACCCAAAACTACAAAAAAACACCGATCAAATTATGACGAATGTGATAAAATCCAATTCACATGTTTTATTACCAAGGAACGGGATGGACAAGGGTCATTTAATGGTCTAATTTCCCTGAGGGTCTCATTAAATAAATTTATTAAAACGTGGAACTCGCCGATCAATAATAATATTACAGATATTTCTTTGTGCGCGTCGTGGCGGCCGTAAATGCCAAGGCAATCATTTTAATTAACTGACGATTAAGAAAAATACAGAATCGTCAGGGGGGTTTCGAACCAGGATTTTCGAACTTAAAAATACTTTCTGCCTACGAAAAGAAAATATGTAGGGGATTTGCTTTCAGACTAATCATTTGAAATAAAACAAATTAAGCAGATAACAATCGACCGTAATTGTAAAATGCATGCAGACTTAATCCTGACATATGTCCCCCTATAATAATTTAATAGAACTGCGCATTTCACAACGAATGAGTAAACCAATCGGCATTAAAATATTATTGCAGTATTGTGACTTATTTTAGAGTTCCCCTAGTTATTTTTAGCAAATTATTTGTAACAAACAATTTGAATGAAAAATTATACGAATATATAATGTAACGAATCTAAATGTAATGGTAATGGCTTACTTCGGCTTTGGCAAAGCATGAGGTTCACTCCGTCCCTTACCAACTGGATCCTGCTTCGCCTCCTCTTCAGTGACCAGTTCGAATTCGGCTTCCAGTTTTCCCTAAAAGACAACGTATGTGAACAACGATCTTGAAAATCGCAATGGTAACTAACGGCCAAGATGTACTCGTTTTTCACTTTGTCGATGCCGCGAAACGGCCACCACCCTCTCGTCCTTCTGATCCTGAAGAGGTTTATCGTCGGCGCCAGCGGTTCGAGGAGTTGGAGAGTGCATTTCTTCGACGATCGCGCCCCACGCGGCATACGTATTAAATCCAAAGCCATCGTACCTGTCAAAATTGGAATTTGTGGAAAGAAAGATTGAAAACCACTGGAGGAAGAATCTAGTGGCCAACTTTGGATCGACGGATTATAGAAATTAGAAAGCAGATGTTTTTTTTTTTAACGAAATCCATTTAATACAGTGGTGATCCCATTTGGAAGCAGTTGTTATTCACAGTCCACATGAAAATTTAAAAAATTGTAGTTGCAAGCAACGAAGAATGGAGATTGCAAAAATTTCTAAATTTCATAGTCACCTAAGAAATCGTCTGGTGAAAACGTGTCGTTGTCCCAAACTTGCAGCTTCAATCGACACGGTATCTTCTGTTCCGAAGCCGTTATATCAAAAGCTCGCTCTTTCTTCTTCACGATGATCTTATTCTCGGTTTTCACGTAGTAAAACGGAAAGACGAACCGCCAGTTGAAGTTCCCCTCCCCAGACAACGACCTGTAGTGCACGTCAGTCTTCTGCGAATGCTCCGGACCTGTCAACCAACTGCGAATTTGATCAGCATGTCGATAAATCTCCTTCGTATTACCCCTTCACGTAAATATCCGACTTCTTCTCCCCAACGAAGAAATCGTCTTCGTCAAGGATGACGTCCTCCGTGTTCCAGACGACCAACCTCAGCTCGTAACCTTGCGGCGTTCTCGGAGCTATCTCGACGGTCCTAGGCGGCGGAAGATCGGTGCACGGAAACACGTCGACCCACAACTGAAGCTTCCCCTAAATCGCCGATGCGAAAATCAAAGACCACCAATTAGAGACCCACCTGCTCCAAGCCTGGTTTGTGGGGATGGTACAGCGATCTGGTCTCGACGTGTTCGGGCACCAAGTGGCAACCGACCACGGGAACCTCGTTCCAGCGATGCAAGGCCTCCAACGCCAGCTCCTCTTTACCGACGTGTTTCTGCGGCGGCGCTTCTCCCCCGAAAGCTGAAAATTTTACTTTTGACGTATTCATGACCGCATGGAAATAATTACTGAGTTGGCCGCCGGGCGCGAAAGTCTGCTGGCCGATCTTCACGTGCGTGGCGAAATACTCCGGGGTCGCAAGGTTGTTCTTCTTGCAGAGCGCGGCGAGGATCGCCGTCGGCTTCTCCTGGTCACGCCACGGGGAGTTTCCGATCCTGAAATTTCAGCCGGTGAGGTGCGGTCGAATGTTGTGATTTTTGGTACTCGATGTAGTCGTAGGGGAGTCCGCAGTTGGCGCGGTGTTTGGTGTAGAAGCGATTTTCGATGTCGATTTTGGTCTCGCCGATCAGGTCGTGCTCTGTGGTCCTGTCCCAGTCCCAGACGGACACCGCGACGATGGAGTCTTTAGGGAAAGTTCCACTAAACTCGAAACATCTAAAAAAATATATTGTAATGCATATCGTAGCGATGATTATTAAAAAGGGGCTGCTTTGTTGAAGGCCTACTATGGGGACAACCCTAGGGTAACATCGTAGAGACGCTGGCAGAAACAGACGATGAAAACATTTCTTTGTACAATTCACAGAATACAGTACTAGTACTGTATTAGTGCAAGAAACAAAGGGAATTACAATGCTCCTTGGTATGTTCAAAAAACAGAGACATAGGACTTGAAACGGTTACTGGTGAGGTAAGAAGATTTGGGTTGGGTTGGGTTGGGTTGGGTTTGGAAAGGCATTGTAATCACATTGAAGCAATTCAACTGTCCGATCAATGTTGGATAAGAAGAAGGCTCACGACAAGGAAACCTTGTGAGTTAGTTTAATGGGGGGGGGGGGGGGGGGTGTTAATGCACAGCAGTCTGGACTGAATAACATGAGGACGTAATGGGTAAATTTAATAAAAAACCATCAATCCATCAATATGATAAATATAACTGGGCACATATGTCGCCCCTGCGGCAGCCCTCGTGTGATGTGACATTGTGGGCTTATGATATCATTTTGAACCATATGCGAGAGTTTAAGTTGCATATGTTTTTTGCTTTTATTTTCGCCTGGATTTTTCCAATTATCAATTTTTTATTTGATTAATTAATCGATATGATCTATATTTTTCTTTGTTCTGCAAATTTTCGCTAATTTTGGCGACCACTATGCAATGATCACTGGCAATTTCTGGCTGTCACTTTTGTATCCATATTTTCCTCCTGTTTTTAGTTTCGACCATTGTTTAATCGATTATTGTTTTTTCCTCGAACTGCTTACTTCACTGGTGCACTTGTTTGGTTGTTCAATTTTTTTTTATAATTTATAATTTTCACCCATTATTATTTCTGATTATTTTGTCTTACTATTATTTTATCCCTCACTTCATTTTTAACCTGCTATGCATAGTCCACACTTATCCTTTTCAGTTGGTATCATTAGTCCTTAGATTCACATTCCTCCCTCTCACCTCGAATATCAATTCTGACCATGCTTCCCAATTAAATGTTTACCTTTCTATTCCCTTATTAATCGACCTTGACAACTGATCAGTGATTTTCTCTTACTCCGCTAATATCTTGTTATATCTCGTTATCTGTATGTGATTCGTTGTTTTTCCTAAAAAATCAATTCAATTTCGAACTCGTTTTCGTTTATATGCACATTTCCAAACTCTCACCTCTTGGTCTCCTATCTTCCTTTCCTATTCTTGGGTTGGGTTAGGTTGGGTTGGGTTGGGTTTTTTCTCCTTAGATGTCGTATTCGTCTTTATTTATTTTTAAATTTCAGTTTCTTCAATTTATCAATTTTTCCTTATCGATTCCGTCGTTGTATCGAAATAGGTGATTGAAATTTGAATGTGTTAATTATAATGCAAACTCAATGTGCATAGTCGTGCAAAATGCCAGCGCCATCGCAACTCAACAAAATAACGTTGAGGCAGTCAGAAACGCATACCATACAACGAATTTGTTTCAATTAAGATAACACGATGATCCATTCTGGAGTGAAAGATTCATCAAATATTGAACCAGGCCTAGGATGAGGCATCTTACGGAACTTAGTCTCAGAAAATATATGTTTTAGGTTTTATAACGCATTGAAAAATTTTTTGTATCGGTTAGTTTAGTTTAGTAACACAATGACGTTGCACGAATACGTCGTAATATAAATTCTAAAATTTATTTATATGATTCCAGTTTTAAGTAAAACAAATATTATTATGGCCGAATCCTGCGCGATGCCAAAATAATGATAAATAACTATGAAATTAATTTATCAGATGACTGTGCTGATATATTTACGACGACAATATTTGTACGAAGGTTGCAGTTATTTTTTATCAATTCCAGATTTCGTTCATCGAATCAAAACTGTTCAGCAGCAGCACCCTCTGTAAATTAACGACGCAACAATCTACAGTGTAACGTGTGGTAAGGGGAATTTTCATTTTATTTTAATTTTAATCTATACAGTGAAATGGGTTCAGCTCGTCTAATCGAGGTGGCGCTGTACTTCCACTGATTTAAAATAATCAAGTTTATATTTGTTTAACAATTGTACTATGTTAAACAAATATAAAGTTGACGCAAAGAAAACAATGTCAAAATGTAGGCTACAATATTTGCTGTGAATCAAATTATGAAGATTCAGATTGACATCAAATACAGGTGGCCAAACCATATTTTAACTTAAAAAAAAACGGCAATAGCAGATTGAATCATCAAACTCAAATTGAATTGTTAGAATCATTTTTATGCAAATGATTAAGGTTTTAGTTGATTTAGTTAGAAAATTATGCAAATTTATTTAAAATTTCACCGTTGGAATATTTTTAGATTTTGGTTAAACGTAAACTATTAATATAATTGACATATTGCAGAAAAACGTCAGGAATACTTTATATAGGTATATTCAAAGTTCGGAATAATTTTCAATATTTTGCAGTATTAAGATTCGCAGTTCTATTTGCCGAGTGGACGTTTTCTGATTTCAGCAAATGAGTTTTTAAAATTTTTGGCAAAAATTGTCTTGAATTTATGATGTCGTTGTGGCACCTTTGTATTTTTGATGAATTCACGTCATTTTGTGTCCGGAGTGAATAAAATTATAACGTCTAAATTAGTTAAAACGAAATGTATAAGTCGGGACGGGTGAGCCCAAAAAAACGAAGGAAGTGTAAACGTCGAAACTAAGAAGAATATTAGCACCGACACAAATAAACGCAAGTAATAATATTATTAATTTGATTACACCTTTCACTGAATCTGACCACTTTTAAATTCCTAAGTTTCTCGGCTTTCATCGATTTATGAGTAATATGACAATGAGGAGCAACTGAAGCAATAATAAAGATATAAAAAATGTGTCGCCCAACAAAATAACAAATGTAACGAAGATAAGACAAACCAATATTATTCGAATCTAAATGAATCCATTGGTATTTTACTCAAAGAGATGACAATGACGAATTAAAATTGAAGAATAAATTCAACGTCGTTTTTTAAAATTTTTCCTCACTTTCCAAAAACGGGATTTATATCCTTCGGGATGTAGTTTTTCGAGTCGTTCACCTTCTGCTGACCCATCGACACGATCAGGAACGGATCCGATTTCCCGGTGATGTCCTTGGGCCTCAGCTTGATCGCCCTGACGCAGTAGATGCGAACCAAGAAGCTTTTCGACTCGTTGATCGGGACGTCTTGGAAGAACCCGTTCTGAATCGACAGACCCGTGGGCGTCACGTAATACACTGATTTGGGCGGAGGCCACCGGTAAATTTTGATGTTGGCCTTCAGGACTCCCATGATGTTTTTGTCGTCGACGTCCTCGTCGCCAGTTCTTTCGCCGCGCATGATCACGAACTTGGCCAACGTGTCCTGCAGGCCGTTGAATTCCTGTTGGTTTTCCAACTCGCTGTTGTAAATCTGCGTATTTGTATTGATTATAAAAAAATGCGACTATAATAACTTGATGATAACTGACCTTGATGCGAAAGTTCTTGCTCGAAGACTGGGTCGTTCCTAAAGCTTCATCATGTGAGTCGTCGGTGGTCTGAAATGGTTGATATGAATGGGTTGTAATTTCCTCGTTGATGTGAAACCTCTGAGGAGGCGAAGAATTTGCTCCACCAGTCGGTGAACTCGTCCTCGTATATCTCCAGTTCGTCGTCGCTTATCGTCGACACGGAAAGTATCTTATTGAGCTTTTCGTTTCGTTTAAAGAGCCACTTGCAGCAGGCGCAGCATCCCTTGCCTTTCACGTTTTTCTTCACCGTTTCCTTCACCATTTCGAACTTCACCTGTTGCATTTGCGTTTTTATTTTCTGTAGCGGTTTCACTGGCGATTTTCGTGCCGGCGGTTCGTTTTGTTTTAAGGAGGCTACAAAAAGCTTTCATCATTTATTTTTTTTATCTCGACCCATTTAGTGCCGATTTGCTCATAGGTATCGTATATTTATTTTCGTTACATTCAGGGCGCAAATTAATGTTTGTCGATTTATTTTTTCATAAATTTAGGGGTGTGTGCCAATGTGTATCAAATAGATCGTTAACTGTTAACACAATTTTCAAGTTCCATGAAACTTATCAGGTTCGTGCGATCAATCGCCGGATAACGTAGATAAGGTCGTTTTAATGTACACTTGCGTCAGATTTAAAACTTCCAGAACAAACTACCGTTTTTTTCGGACTTATCGATGATCGGTTTGGAAACAGTTGAAGTTGAAAAAATGGCCACGGTCCCACTCGATTTAAGAATCGTCACGTGTATCGATTTCTACGCAGGTGTTCGTACACATTTATTAAATTAGATATATTTTTATGTGCCTTCGTATTTATTTTAATATTATAATTTGTTTCATATTTAATGCGACAATATAATTATTTAAGTGAGTTGGAGAAATTAATATGAAATGAAATTCTAAATTAGAACTCAAATGAAAAAATACAAAAATAATAATTAATTGTGTTATATAATAACATAACTAAGAAAATTATAAAGTTTGGAAATTTTATGGTAGAAATTCATGCCCTACTTACTACTTACGATGCAAACCCAAATTCTAAACTAAACGAAAAAAATTAAATTAAAAAAAAAAACGAGCATATGTGAATTTTTAATTAGTCATTGGCGTAAATTCTATTTCGAATTTCCGTTACAGGTTAGCGTTGCGAATCTGATTTATCAACCACCCCTCCTCCTTCTATTACAGGTTTTGAAGACAAACATTTTGAGAAGCAGTACCTGCATTAGAATCCATGCTATCGTACGATTTCTCCGGTCCCCTTTCTATCTTCATATCTCGCTCCTCTTTCGTGATGGGATAGTGCATGAAGTTGTTGAAGTACGTCAGGTGGTTGCCAACGTACGTAAATCGTCCGAAACTTCGATTGTCGAAGAGCTTGAAGCTGAACGGCGAGATGAAGTCATCTTCGACTGGTAGGTTCTGCAACAGGTCAGAAATTAAATTGAACCACTGACTAGGCTTCTTCTTTTTGTTTTTCTCGTATTGTGAATTCACTACTCGTCCACATTTACTCAATAATTAGTTTTAAACAATTCTTCTACCATGCCCTAGCCTATTTCGTTCTATCCACGTTTGTTCGTTCTACTTATGTAATTTTTTCCCATTTCTATTATCCAAATCATCACACAGTCATTTATTTACATACCCTGGCATGGAATCCCAATTGGTCGAACCTAATTATTGCTTATTATTGACACCATCTACGAAGCAAATTTTTTTAAGTAGTAGCAAGTCAGTTTCAATTCAAAATCGTAATCATCGGAAAATTTTTGTTTGAAATAAAATCCTAATGTGGGGATTTGTAACAATGACGTTACGACTACTAGGCTGAGATCTAGACCAATACACCTGCAACCATATCTCCTGTAACCTTCTTGTGAGTTTAGTGTCATTTTTATAAACTTTCGAGTTTCTGTTGGGTTGGGTTGGGTGGGATTAATTCCAAACAGCAGCTCATTCATCGTCATCGGATGACGAGAATAACCTCAACGAAACAGCTACGTTCACCTATCCCTTTAAACATAGCGTTAATGTTCATCATGACCTCATGTAATACGTAACTAGCCACGACCAAGACTTTTCAGTCCTGATAAAGTATTTGTCAAGATAACTGTATCAGTATCTATTTTAAAAATCATTGTTTCAACAATATCTTAGTCGTCTAGGAAAATCCTTCCATTTGGTTCTTAATCTTTATGTCCTATTCCAACACTTGGGGTTTCTTCCAATGTCAGCAATGACCTGAACTCAAGCTTCAAAATTTTATTTTGCTGGTACCACCAGACAAATACAAATGTTGAAATGTTCCCAGATTTTTTTCAAAACAAATTGTACCAATTTTATCCAGTGAGGCAAACATACTGACATTTATCTTCGTACTCAAACCTCTGTCATGTAATTGCTGTATAATTCTGAGATTTTCTTAACCACCAACTAAAGCTTTGCCGATGTTACAACTACGCCCTAGCGAAGACCAAGGGACTGAATATTTCATGACGATCTTTGTCACGCCTTCGTGACATATCTCACTATCACATATGTGTCCAAATCCACAAGATCAGAAGGGAAGCTTTAAAGTGTTTCCAAATTCAAAAAAAGTTGGATTTTGTGCAAAACTTGCTCTGATGAATGTCAGCTGTTCATGGTGAGTTTTAATCAATTCTGATCCACCCGACACATTTTTAACACTGTATCTTGGAATAGTCATACATAAACAACCATCTTTTATAATCGAATAATTTTGTCGATATGGTTATTCCGTAGCTAGTGCAGATAATATTTTTTTTGATATGAATTAAGCAATTAATTTTGTTAGAGTTTCGAAAACATTTGTACAAAAAAAAAATTGGTTTGAAACACAAAAGAAAATAGAAATAGCAAGGCTGTTCAATCCAGTTAGAAAGTTTAAATTTTTAGGTAGATTTCCCAGATGAACTGAAAGTGTGGGATATTAATAAAATAGATTCAAAATGGTTTACTTTGGACAGGCATATGCCATTTCATAGATGGAACCTGATGAGAGGTTTTCGAATAGTCCTGAAAAGCCTAGTAGGAAATTAAGATGGTAACCCCTAAAAATGGACGTCAACGTTTCCCAAAAATTGGCTACACCTCAGCTTCGAGATTTTCGGGTTCAACGGTCTCGAATCTTGTCTTGTCTTATCGAATGAGGTTTTCGTCACTTTGCAGCTTCCACCAGACGAGGAAATTTTCTGAATATCCCCATATTTGTTTTTGTTTTGAGAACACACTTATTTGACGAGGAAGAGCTTTTAGAAAATTATTGTTCCTTAACTTAATTAGTAAAGAAAATGCTTTGGAACCAATAAAATAAAAACGAAGATAAAAGGGTTTGGGAAATTCAAATTAGATCAGTCATGCTAATGAAGATTACGTCCTGCATTACATTTATGACGTCAACGTGCTCCAGAATAAAATTAATTTCATAAATTCATCTTATTTGTCAAACAAAACTTTTTTTTTACTAGTTTAATCCAGAGTCGTTGTAATCAAACATTCCTAGGGGATGAGCGATCTTATTCTTTGATACTTTGCTTATATTTCGGATCCTAGACTTTCTAGACCTCTTGAACTTTGATAACTTTCCTCGATATTATCCTCGTCGAAATTTTGCAGTACGTTGTTAGTTTCGAATGGAAAGAAATTCGGAAAATTGATGACTCCTGTGTGAAAATTCACTTCCTTCTTGTTGTAATTCCCGTGATCGGTTTCATCGCTTCGAGTGATCTGTCGTCTTATATGGAATAAGTCGATATTAAAAAAATGTTCTTGCCTTTATGTTGAGATATTAATAATTTAAACATTTTTTTGCGTCAATTATCGTTGTTATAGCCCTACGTAAACATGTCGTCCTCGTCAAGAAGTGTAATCATTTTTACTTATTATGTTTCTTAGACAACCCAACCCAATAATACCCAACCAACAAATCAACATTTTACCAAAATTTGCTTTGACTTCGATTGTTTTTTAACGGGGCTTACATTTCATTAAAAAAATGTTAAGCACGTCGAGTCCACCGTAAATATTTTGTATTAGAAAACTGTTACCTTTAGAATCTTCTTTTGATTGGATTGGGTTGGGTTGGGTTGGGTTTGATTGGTTTCGTAAGATTGAGAAGATTGCTTGCAGGATTGCTTTAGGATGCGTTATGAGCTTCCCACCAACAAACAAAATCTTTTAACTAACCACGAGAATGCTTCGCTTCGGCTGCGGAAAATTCAACTCGTTCCTCGTCAAAACGTCCGACTCCACCGCCAGCATATTACAGTCCAAAGTAACCCTGGGTCTTATGATGGGGATCATGTGCAACTTCCTTAACTCCCTCAGCCCCCAGAACAACACGTCGATCTTGTAACTGGCCAACGTTGGCTTGATGTCGACCGGAAGCGCAAGCCTAGGCCCCTTGTGCTGCGTCACCGGCTTCTCTTCAACATCTGCCGTCTGAAAAAACGACACTTCGTTCCATCAAAAACTTTTTCCGCTACCAACCTCGAAAATCTCGATGCACGCCAAAATTTCGCCCACTTTTCCAGAGGGTGCGTTCACCGCGTGCCATTTCAACCTCGGCGGGTAGTCGGGGGCCGTGTAGGGCTCGTCTTTCATTTTGACGACGGGCGTTATCAAGGCTCGCCCGATGAAATCGTCCTTTGTCTGCAAGTTCGAGTCAAAGTTATTTGTGTAATGGGTAATGAGATTTGTCGCTTGCTCACCATATCGTCGTTGTCTATGATTTCTACGATCACCGTCGGTGGATTCCTTTTGATCCAGGTTATTGATCCGTAGAAGACGACGTTCTGGAACGTCAAGGTTTCATCCCAAATCGGGTTCAGCATTGCTTTTATCACGCGGGTTTTTTGGGCTTGTCGGTTCAGCATTACCTTGGCGCAAAAGTCGGCCAAGCCGCTGCTGTCGGAGCAGCTTTGGAATTTTCCCTGGTAGATGTGTGCCCTGCATTGGAAAATCTAAACAGGGAAGGAATCAATTTTGGCCAATCGACGAAGAGAAATGAATCAATTTGGGAAACTTTGATCCTGACATATTTCGGTAAGTGTTGAACGATATCGTCCAAAAATCTACCCAGCTGGCAGACCTTTGCATGTATGATTTTATCGTAATATTTCTTTTGGCAATTTTTAAAAAAGTTGATTCTAATCGACGTGCGGCGAAATTTGAATCGTTACTATGCACCGTAGCGACTTTATCTGCACTCGATGTAATCTCGGGCAATTTGACGCAGAGTTTACTCGATGGTATCTTACGCATTTTTCGGGAACGATCAGATAAGGGGGTACTGCGCCTGTTCGAAGCCCCTTGGGAAACTTGTAGCATTCGGGCAACGAGTAGAAGCAAAATTCCATGTGTCTCTTTAGGCCCAGCCACATGAAGACGTCCATTTTGCAGGCGGCGGTCGCGTTGTGCGACGACTTCAACTTCAACGGCGTCTACAATGGAAATACAAATTTGGGACGATCATTTTTTTTTTCATTTATATCGACGGCATAAATTATATACAAGCTACCAAAAATATTTAGCAACATTTTCACTGACATCGAAATATAAGTGTTTGATTTTAGCGCAATCCTTGCCCACTTCCTCGTCGACCATGGAATACGTGACGTCTTCAGATTCGATTTTGTAGGTGGCGACTTTTTTGTGTCCGTGTATCATGCAGATCAAAACGTCCGGCCAACAATCCTGGGGCTAAAAAAAATCGACGTGCGTCATTTCTCTCTGTATCCCAACCAAACCCAACCCAACAAACTTTAATTAATTTTTTTTAGTATTATTGTTAGGCCATAGTCCTGGAAATTGCAGACTTTATAATTATTTAAATTAAGATTAATTAATTTTAGGGAATCTAAAGTGTTTTGACTTACAATACAAGTGTTTTTATTGATATACAGTTCCCAATTTAAAACCAATTGCGTAATTGAAATTAAGACATTCATACAATACAATTAGATAAAAAAATTAGATTGTTCTATTACATTGGCGAAGATAACAATCATTTGGAGTGTCAAAGCGTCTTTGTTTTGTAAGTCTGTTGCTAAATAATTTCCAATGAGTAATCGACGTATTTTTTGCTAGATTGCCATCTTGTTGTTACTCACGTTTAATATCTAGACAACAGGTGTATTATGACGCGTTAAATTCGATTAACACATCACCGGTACTGTTAACGTTCTAGATCGCAACAGATCTGATTTATTTCTTCGTAATTTAATTGTCGTACATTGAAATTTTTTTATTGAATGAAAATTTCTAGAAATAGTTTCTTAGCAACTGACTCGAGTGGTGCAATTTTTCAATAAATTATCAATGAAGTTTTCGAAACAAGTTGCAACACTTTCGATTAGATGCCCGTAGATTTGGGTTACATGTGCAGGCTTATCAAATGAAGCACCTAATAGTCTGGATAAAAATGAAATGAACACGTACGTGATCGATGAGCAAATCTAGCCGCTTGTATATTTTCTGCGCCTTGCGGTACGATTTCTTTTTCGCCTTCGTGTTGTAGACGATTTTGGCCAGCTCCTCAATGTCCTCCTGGAAGCGCAAGAGAGGATCATAAAGAAAATAATACAAATGATACACAGTACCATCTCTCTGATGCACAATTTGTACTTTTCCCGGTCCAAATCGGTGACGTAAGTGTCCAGGCCGGGCTTGACTATGTCGATGTATTTCCTGCAACCGACGGCGAGGGCGTCCAACGCTTCCACCAATTTCGCTTCGATGAGCATGCTCGGGATTCGGTTCCTTTCGTATTCGAAGAGCGGCTCGATTTCGTCAAGTCGACCTTTCTGTACAATTTGTTCAAACTTACACAAGGGCAACGTATTCCGTTAATATTTAACGTATATTATATAAAAAAGAAAAAGAAAAAGTTTGAGGTGCCTGTAAATCGTTAATTACTTTATTTTAAAGATAATTCTAACGACACTCTACGACACAGCATTTTCGATGGTGAAGCAACCCCAACCCAACAAAATTATTGAGAACTTAGCAGACGAAATTTTCTAACCAGGAAAAATATTCTAGTTGATTATTTAAATCTGATATTTGCAAAATCCACTAAAATGTCAATTAAACCCAACGAAAAATTATGTAGTAAGTTGGAATTGATTTGGACATAATTCCCAACAGATTAGGAGCACAATATGTGGAAATTGGTAACATCAACAAAGTTTTTCCTTAAATACAAGGATATAAAAATGACATTACAAAAAAACAGAACAAACTAATCGTCCATTGGATATTGGCTTTCTAAGAAATGTTTTTTTTTTATTTAAGTCTTGGCTTATTTCGGAACCTTCTTCATATAAATAAATGGACACATTGCTTCTTCAAGGAATATTCCATAATTTTCACAAACTAGAAGCTTTTGATCCTTGTCATTTTTTTCAGTTTGATTTCCCATTTCACCACCAATACTGAGCAGAAGCTACGCTGAAAATTTGACAATCCATACCAATGATAGGAATATTTAAAAACTAAATAATTCCATGAATGCAAAATTGTGGAAATTATTTTTGAAATTAAGGAAAAAGAGTGAACATGATAAGAGGATGGAAGCATCAAAATAAAAAGATTATGTGATTCACTTAATTCAGCGTGGGAAATTTTATTGTTTTTTAGTTATTTTTTTTTTTTTTAGTAGACACACGTGGTGCTCATTTGGCTAGTAAAACCTCCACGAATTTAACGCATAAACAATCGAATTATAGATGGATATCTTAACTGAAAAAAAATATTATCACCACTTGTGCACGGGTCAAATTAGAGTCCACGAGATTACTGCCGATTAATATGCAAAACGCACCAATTCCAACGCGACCTTCTCTATCATGTTGGCGTTGTAAAACCGCTTCCTTAAATCCGGGAAAGAACTTTGGAAAAATATGCAGGGCAATTGGTGACCGAAATCGAGGTACCAGTTGCCTTTGTTCACTGTTTGCGGGATGAAACGTGGGGTGACGTTCGGAGCGCTGCCTTCGCCGGCGCCTAATATGTCCTCTAGGCGGGGATTGCCGATGGATATTTCAAATCGAATTGCCTTGGACGAGAACTTCGGGTCTATGGCGGTGACGTTCAAAATGGCGCAGAACAGCAAAACCGGTTCGTGTTTCCATAACGTTGCCTGGAACAACAGCGTTCGCCGAACGAACCCAATAACTGGATTTGAACGAACCGACCTCATTTAGGGGCACGATGTTTTTCTTGGTCATGTGCTTCTGCGTGGTGAAATATTCGTGCTGGAGTTGGGTGTGCAGAGCAATCAGGATCTTCCCCACGAAGACATCTCCGAACTTATCCGTCGTGTAAAAGTGAATGTAGGCCGGTCCGAAGGTCGGAAGGAAACCTTTCTCTTGGTCATTGGCTATTGAGTACAAGTTCAGATACTTGACGGCCTTTGTTGATGAATTGCTGAACTTTAATTGGATCTTAACCCTTTGGCACAGAGGGGGGAACAATTCGGCTATAGTCAGCATTTCGTTCCAGACCGGCTTGATTGTATTTTTTTGGACCGACGTGGTGACCTACAATCACCATTTTAATTGGGCATAAGTTTAAGTAATTTGTTAACCGTGAGTCCAGCGAAAGTAATCTGCACACTGCTGGTGGGCATTTCCTTCGACCTAACGACGCTTTTCTTGATGTTATTCATCACGGTGGGCTTAACTTTGGTGAAATCTTCGCCTTTGTACACCTTGAAAATAAATAATGCCCTTTGCCTCTCCAAAGTTAAACCGTCGGGCAAAAGTAAATTCCTAAAATGATGACGTAGTCATCGAGTTACCGCCCTTGATTCGGTTACCCTTCGATCTCCTCGTTGTTATTCGGATTTGCCAATGGAATATTGGCCTGTTCCCCTGTTCCAGTTACGCACAAGGTCACTTTAAGGTAACCCCTCGGCCCACTGAATTCCGACGAATGGGAACTGATAATCGCCCACTTCTGGTAAAATATGTGTTCTTTTTCTCCCCAAATCGTGGCCACGTCTAACGTGCAGTAGCCGAGGATTTTTTTGCGCCTCCAGAGCGTCCTTGGCCGCACGACCTTCAATTTTGTGGTCTGCATCAAAGGCAAAAACTGGCGGTCCACTTACCGTTAATGTGATGTGCCGATCCAGCAAATCTTGCAGACCAGTTTTGAATTCAAAGACGAAATACTGAAATACGGAGTGTATGAGGGGGCATGCTGGAGTAAACGTCAATACCTCGTTGTAATAGGGGCAGTCGGTGCTTTTGCGAATTCTAGTGCAGTGCTTCTGATTACCCACTCTGACGTGGACGAAAGAATCCATGCTCGGCCAGGCGTAATGCCTGCCTTCTAGAATGGTCACGTTGACTAAATATGTATCGATCTTTTCGTGCATTGCGCGAAAAGTGGATTAAAATAATTTTGAAGTAAGCACGACAACTATGACATTGTAAAATGTGGGGTACCAACTGTTGCTAACGTGGTTGTCAACACGAATTGTGAAATTGTGAAGTAATCAATTTAATTTAATTTAATCCATGCCTTGATGAAGAAGTAACAGACTTGATTAATTTAACGAAAATAATAATTCAAAAAAGCGTGAATGGGTATTATAAAAAAAATCAAATGGAGTTGAGCAGTTGACCAGGAAAATTACAAAATAGGAAAACCAACTCGTTCAGCTTAGATACACGATATCGGATTCATGAACAAATATTTACTTAATTTAGAATAGAAAATGTTACAAACCAATATTTAAGTTCAATATCTTATCGTTAATAAAAGAACACATTCATCTGGCATACTTGAGATAAGTGATGTTGCAATTGATTCCTATGTTACAAAAAAAAATCTTTTCCGTAATATCAAAATTATAATTTTGACTTTGAAACTGGCAGTTGCAGATCAAATTTAATAATTTGGTAACTTTTCATTTTTCTTGCACGGAAAATTTCCCCATATGAAAATAAACTTATTTAAAGCTTAGGAGCTAGTGGCGATGACTAATGTGAATATTTCGATAAATATTTTTTTTATCCGAGACACTGCGAACAAATTAAAATCTATAGTGGTTTTATGCAAGAATTACGTCCAGAACTATTTGTGTGAATCTCGTATAAATAATATTGTACAACCCCCACATATTAGTTACAAACTTGTGTATTAGAATTAGTGTGACTGTTTCTATAAAACCCTATGCAAATACGACGTCCACATTGTGCAATAGAGAGAAGTTTTAAGTAAATTCAAAACACCTGCATTTATACTCTCATATTGTCTTAATGGGGTAGTTTTTGCGACCACGACAAAATCAAACTTGACTTCGTCACTACTAACGTAAACCAACAGGTTATGCATAACACGAGAATATTTTTTAGGGGTAATATAAAACCGTAATTATAAAGAGCACATCCTTACATTTCTTGTCAACTCCGAATAATTAAAGATGTATTATTTTGTTGCCCCCACCAGACAAGGGAAGATGTCAAGGTACACATATTTTGCAGGACCGAAAATGGGAGGGTGTTATAAAACAGAGTTAGAACTAGAAACGTACGTAAATTATTATTAACACGTCATTTTAGGTTGTTTCATGCGAATCGCATTCACGAAAGTGTATTTCAAGAACAAAATATAGCGCTTCTTAAGTCAAAGAATTATAAGTGCAACAATATGAAAGCCTTGTTCCTTACAGACATTTTATATTTTCGATGAATGTCGATGTAAAATTTTTAATGTTACAGTTGATATATAAAAATCGGATTGACATATAAGCCATATTCGATAATGGGTATTTGTTTTAAATATTGTGAAATGAAAGCGTTAATAATTGTTTAATAAACATTAATGCAAAGTGCATTAATTTTTTGAGAAAAAAATTCTTATCGAAGCAAATTTTGAAGTTTGTTTTTGATATCTTATCATTTTCATCGATTAATGGATTTTTTCGAAATACATTTGTATAAATACCTGGCCATCGCGCTGCATTGGCGTCAGTTCTGAAAGCAATTCCAGAAAGGTAAGTGAGCACGCAAATAATCTTATCAAATCGTTGTATATATTAATTAAATGATTGTTTTCTTGTGCATCAAAAGCAGACTCATTGCTGAGTTTAACATTCAAATGAATGATTTAATGTGTCAGTTGTAAGTAAAATTCACTCTGTGCTTTTCAGATGAAATTATTGTTGGTAATCGCCGCCGTTTTGGGCTTGGCTTGCGCCGCCCCAACCAAAACCCTCCAAGATGATCTCGACGATTTCTTGGCACTCATCCCAGGTGACGAGATGAGGGAGATCGCTCACCGTTACTTGGAGACCGACGCCGAATTCCAACAGGTCGTTGAATACCTGCGAGGACCCGAATGGGCAGAGCTTGTCGATTTCGTCGCACAAAACGAAACTTGGCAGAGGTTCAAAGCGTACTTGATCGAGGCCGGAATCGACGTAGATGCCATCATCCAATGGATCCATGACCTCATCAACGGAAACGCCAAAGGCGGCAAAGGTCAACGTGGAATCAGGGAATTCCTCGACGAGATCCTCGCAATCGTCCCCACCGACGACTTGCTCATCCTCCTCGACGACAAACTCCAGAACAGCCCAGAATTCATCGAGTTCTTTGAAAAAATCTCCAGCGAGGAAGCTCACGCCATGGTTGAGGAAGTTCGCGCCCTCGAGGAAGTCCAACGCATCGCCCAGGTACTCCGCGATATGGGAGTTGACGTAGATATGGTTCTCGAGTTCATCTACGGTCTCCTTGGCTGGGCCTAAACAAATCGTGTTAAACATTATTGTTTTCATGTGCATAATAAATGATACGTAGCGAATATTTTTTGTTTGTTTTTAATCTAAACTTCACAAATGTGCCGCAATTCGAGCATATGAAAATACTGGAAAGGATCAGAGTTAACTGGTTGCGGCCGGAGCGGATAATATGAAAAATGGCCTGATCCAAAAACAGTCAAATATAAAAATACTCAACGTAGAAATTCGTGTTCCAGTCGGTGCATTTGCGAATTCTAGCGCAGTGCTTCAGATTACCCACTCTTATGTGGACGAAAGAATCCATGCTAGGGCAGGAGTAATGTCTGCCTTGACTAAATAGGTATCGACATTTTCATGCATTGCACGAAAAATGGATTAAAATGGTTTTGAAGTAAGCGCGACAACTATGACATTGTAAAATGTGGGGTACCAACTGTTGCTAACGTGGTTGTCAACATGAATGCTTCTAAATTGCGAAGTAAGCAATTTATTTTAATTTAATACGTGCCATGATGAAGAAGTAACACACTTGATAGTATTTAATAAAAATAAAATTTTGAAAAAGCGTGAATGGGGATTATAAAACAAATCCAAATGGAGTTGAGCAGTTGACCAGGGAAATTGCAAAATAGGAAAACCAAATAGTACTCATGCAGTTTAGATACACGATATCAGATTCATGAACAAATATTTACTTAATTTAGAATAGAAAATGTTACAAGCCAATATTTAACTTTAATATCTTATCGTTAATAAAAGAACACACTCATCTGGCATACTTGAGATAAAGTGATGTTGCAGTTGATTCCTATGTTACAAAAAAAATATGTATATATCCCATATGAAAATAAACTTATTTAAAGCTTAGGTGTTTCGAAAAGTGGGGACGACTAATGTGAATATGTCGATAAATATTTTTTTTATCAGCGAGACAGCGAACAAATTAAAATCTATAGTGGTTTTTATGTGATTTTTCTGGACATAATTTTTTGTCCAGAAAAACCTTTGTGAATCTCGTAATAAATAATTTTGTACAACCGCCGCATATTAATTACAAAATTGTATATTAGTATTGCTGTGGTTGTTTCTAGAAAACGACCTGAAAATAATCAAGCATCTTCCTTACATCGCGGCAAACACGACGAATTTTGTGCATTACAGAGAAGTTTCAAGGAAATTCAGAACATCTGCATTTGTACTCATATTGTCTTAATTGGGTAGTTGCGACCATGACAAAATGAAACTTACCACCACCATTAATGTAAGCCAACAGGTTATGCATAATACAAAATTTTCTATATCGGCATGGTTCCCGAATATTTTCTATGGGTAATATAAATCCGTAATTATAAAGCGCACGTCCTTAAGTTTGTTGTCAACTTTTCCGAATAATTAAAGATGTATTATTTTGTTGCCACCACCAGACAAGGGTAGATGTCAAGGTACTTTCTTGATTAACTTTTGCTTCCGATATACTCCTTTTACACATATTTTGCAGGACGGAAAATGGGTTTAAGAAGAGTGTTATAAAACAAAGTTTGAACTAGAACATGTCATCTTAGGTTGTTTCATGCGGATCGTGTTCACGAAAGTTTATTTCTCAAAGTCAGGAACAAAAAATAGCGTTTTTTTTATAAGTCAAAGAATTATAAGTGCAAGAATATGAAGTATTCCTTCCTGGTTTCTTACAGACATTTAAAATTTTCGATGAATACTGATGTAAAATTTTTAATGTTGTAGTTGATATTTCTAGCCAGGCACGCAAGTATAGATTTATGCAACAAATAAAATTCGGATTGACAAACAGTGTGTCCCACTTAAGAGTGTGACACCCTCATATCTTTTTTATTTTAGTCCAATTTTAGTAATTTTTTCCAAACGTAGAATGCTTATTGCTCTACTTACTGCCAAAAAACCAATTGCCTTCATTAAATGCAAACCAACCTGCGATGGCAAAATAAATGTCAAAAATCAATAAATCACTTAGTTAGTTATAAATTCCGTAAAAATTACTTGCACAGGTGGCTGTGCTTAAACAACAGCAACTTTACACAACTTTGACAATTCTGGTATTATTTCAAACAAAATTTTCACGGCATACTTTTTTCGGCGCAGCTAATAATAAGTATTTACGGACTTTTACGGAAAATTTTTTAATTTTCATGAAATTTTGGATTTTGAGTTTTTGGGCAATTCTTAACAACTATTACTAGTAACATTTTTCGATAAAAAAAATCCCTAAAGCGATTTCTTAATTTTTGCCATCGCAGGGTGTCTTCCATTTAAAGAAGACAATTGGTTTTTGGCAGTAAATAGAGCAATAGGTATTATTGCTGCGTCTGAAAAAAAAGTTGAACTAAAAATAAAAAATATATGAGGGTGTTACACTTTTAAGTGGAACACGCTGTATAAGCCATATTCCACAATGGGTATTAGTTTTAAATATCGTGAAATTAAAGCGTCAATAATAATCGTTTAATAAACCAAGTGCATTAATTTTTCTTTTTTGAGAAAAAAATTCTTATCGAAGCAAATTTTGAAGTTGGTTTTTGATATCTTATCATTTTCATCGATTAATGGATTTTTTCGAAATGCATTTGTATAAATACCTGGCCATCGCGCTGCATTGGCGTCAGTTCTGAAAGCAATTCCAGAAAGGTAAGTGAGCACGCAAATAATTTTATCAAATCGTTGTATATATTAATTAAATGATTGTTTTCTTGTGCATC
Organism: Geotrupes spiniger; assembly: GCA_959613385.1. NCBI lineage: Eukaryota > Metazoa > Arthropoda > Insecta > Coleoptera > Geotrupidae > Geotrupes > Geotrupes spiniger. The sequence continues at coordinate 39,435,848 of OY390736.1, read as the reverse complement.
AAAAGCAGACTCATTGCTGAGTTTAACATTCAAATGAATGAGCTAATGTGTCAGTTGTAAGTAAAATTCACTCTGTGCTTTTCAGATGAAATTATTGTTGGTAATCGCCGCCGTCTTGGGCTTGGCTTGCGCCGTCCCAACCAAATCCCTCCAAGATGATCTCGACGATTTCTTGGCACTCATCCCAGGTGACGAGATGAGGGAGATCGCTCACCGTTACTTGGAGACCGACGCCGAATTCCAACAGGTCGTTGCATACCTGCGAGGACCCGAATGGGCAGAGCTTGTCGATTTCGTCGCACAAAACGAAACTTGGCAGAGGTTCAAAGCGTACTTGACCGAGGCCGGAATCGACGTAGATGCCATCATCCAATGGATCCATGACCTCATCAACGGAAACGCCAAAGTCGGCAAAGGTCAACGTGGAATCAGGGAATTCCTGGACGAGATCCTCGCAATCGTCCCCACCGACGACTTGCTCATCCTCCTCGACGACAAACTCCAGAACAGCCCAGATTTCATCGAGTTCTTTGAAAAAATCTCCAGCGAGGAAGCTCACGCCATGGTTGAGGAAGTTCGCGCCCTCGAGGAAGTCCAACGCATCGCCCAAGTACTCCGCGATATGGGAGTTGACGTAGATATGGTCCTCGAGTTCATCTACGGTCTCCTTGGCTGGGCCTAAACAAATCGTGTTAAACATTATTGTTTTCATGTGCATAATAAATGATACGTAGCGAATATTTTTTGTTTGTTTTTAATCTAAACTTCACAAATGTGCCGCAATTCGAGCATATGAAAATACTGGAAAGGATCAGAGTTAACTGGTTGCGGCCGGAGCGGATAATATGAAAAATGGCCTGATCCAAAAACAGTCAAATATAAAAACACCCGACGCAGAAATTCGTGTTCCTATTTTCAGGTTTTCAATCTTTCATTGCCAACAGTGACAACATTATAATCAACACTGAGATATTTGATACCAGAGATTCGAAAGTAACACTTGCAGCACAAATTTAGTAATTTGGTTAGTTTTAATGATTTATTTCACAGAAACGAGCCATATATGTCCCATGCGAGTATAGACACTGAAGTAGAAGGAGTTTTAAAAAATTATTTTATGTATGGTAAATTTCGAATGAGGTAATTTTTGGATGAAATTTTCGCAATCGTCCCTACCACCCAATTGCATCTCCACGACGACAAACTCCAGAACAGCCCAGATTTCATAGCGTCCTTTGGACAGCGAAAAGATGCACGCTTTTGCTGAAGACCTTCGCGTCCCCGAAGAAGTCCAACGCATCGCCAAAGTTCTCCGTGCCATGGGAGTCGACGTAGACATCATCATCATCAACTACGCATAGAAAGGTTGAATTGATACAATCGTTCACAGTCCAGGCGCTTATTAATGTTACTGAGTTGCAACGAACTCGTTTAGGTACTACCCAGTTGAAGATGTAGTCAATTTGTAATAAATCAAATTATTAATAATCGATTTTTCGAAAGAACGTTGTAAATAAAATTTATTTTTAAAAGAAACATTTTTTTCGATAACTCGTACCGTTTTCGAGAGTGACAGGAATAAACCATATCTTCCGGTTGGGAAGTTTTCTTCCTCACTATACAGTGATATATTTTGTATATATGTACAAATTACACAGTTACAAAGAAACACATACTCTCATACACACACGCACACACTTTACTGTACCAAAAGATGCTGATTATGATGATAATTACATAAGCAGAGAAAGCTATTAGTTTGGATTTCGATTCGTCATTATTTACGTTGATAATAATAAATGTTTTTTCAGGTAAACCCCAATTTCAAAAGAATTTTAATTAAGTAATTGTAAAGTAAAAAAGAACGATTACCTGGTCCATAATTGATGATCAATGATTCGATATAACTCAGTAGAATTCATTCTTTTTAAGAAATTTTTGAATTGTTCAACTCACTCCATTTCAGCTCATTTTACCAATTTTTGTGAAGCTAACTATTCACTCCGCTTAAAATTAGCATGCAAAAACTAGTACTTGCTGTCACAATGGATTTTGTACTGGATAGGTAAAAGATGTAACGCTCGATAAGTAATCTGAACACCATGAAAATACAATTCTGGTAACAAACCCTGTTGGTTTATCTTTTGCGAATTATAAACTATTTTTGGTTCTTGTTATAATCGAGCAAAGTTAATATTAAAATCAAACAAAAGTATTTGCTACGAATCATTTATTGAGCATATGAAACAAAAATATTTATAGCTATTAAGACAACTAGAGTTTTATAGACAATTTAAAAATCGAGGTCGTAGTTTAAATTCGAGCGACCAGAGATATAGAAAAGTTTATATTACGTATAACTACTTGATTTACATAGTGATGAAAACTTGATTTTATCATGTCCGCAAAAACTACCCCATTAACACAATAGTACAAGTATAGGTGTTTTCATTTTACTTGAAATTTGTATGTCGTATTGTCATTAGTCCCGATATAAGGAAAATCCTTGACTATTTTCAGGTCGTTTTGTAGAAACAGCCACATCAACATAAATACACACGTTTGTAATAGGTACAACATTATTTATTACCAGATGGACATAGATTGTACTGGAAGTAATTCTTGAATGAAAACCACAATAGATTTTAATTTATTGGCAGTTTCCTGTATACAAAAAGTTATTGCCAAATTCACATTGGTCGTAATCTAAGAGTGCCTGCTGTTTTCAAATCATTTTTTAAAATTCCTAAGCTTTAAATAAGTTAATAACTTCAGTCTTTATACAAACACGGGACGTTTCTGTGAAATAAATCATTAAAAGTTACTAAAATTACTAAAATTACTAAAATTACTAAAATTACTAAAATTACTAAATTTGCGCTGCAAGTGTTACTTTCGAATCTCTAGTAAATATTTTTATTTATTTATTAGACACCGTTGGCAATGAAAGATTGAAAACCTGAAAATAGGAACACGAATTTCTGCGTCGGGTGTTTTTATAGTTGACTGATCAGGCCATTTTTCATATTATCCGCTCCGGCCGCAACCATTTAACTCTGATCCTTTCCTGTATTTTCACATGCTCGCATTGCGGCACATTTCTGTTCCTGTTATATTAGAGGGAAGTTTAGATTAAAAACAAACAAAATATATTTGCTACGAATCATTTATTGTGCACATGAAAACAAAAATGTTTAACACGATTTGTTTAGGCCCAGCCAAGGAGACCGTAGATGAACTCGAGAACCATATCTACGTCAACTCCCATATCGCGGAGTACCTGGGCGATGCGTTGGACTTCCTCGAGGGCGCGAACTTCCTCAACCATGGCGTGAGCTTCCTCGCTGGAGATTTTTTCAAAGAACTCGATGAATTCTGGGCTGTTCTGGAGTTTGTCGTCGAGGAGGATGAGCAAGTCGTCGGTGGGGACGATTGCGAGGATCTCGTCGAGGAATTCCCTGATTCCACGTTGACCTTTGCCGCCTTTGGCGTTTCCGTTGATGAGGTCATGGATCCATTGGATGATGGCATCTACGTCGATTCCGGCCTCGATCAAGTACGCTTTGAACCTCTGCCAAGTTTCGTTTTGTGCGACGAAATCGACAAGCTCTGCCCATTCGGGTCCTCGCAGGTATTCAACGACCTGTTGGAATTCGGCGTCGGTCTCCAAGTAACGGTGAGCGATCTCCCTCATCTCCTCACCTGGGATGAGTGCCAAGAAATCGTCGAGATCATCTTGGAGGGTTTTGGTTGGGGCGGCGCAAGCCAAGCCCAAAACGGCGGCGATTACCAACAATAATTTCATCTATAAATAGAAACGTGAAATTATGTGTTACTGGATAGAGTGAATAGATCTTACCTTGTATAGTTGTAGTTAACCTCAGCAGTCTACTGATGTTTGGAAGTAAATTTCGCGTATTTATATCAAATAATTATTGCAAAAAAGCTGTTATCGTAGAATTTTATTGATCTATCGGGGAACCTTTAGAACTTCGATGTTGAGATTCGATGTGTAAGTTTTTTTTTAAGATTTGGAAACCATTAACTAATCTATAAGTGCATTTTTCTTTTTTTTTGTCGCAATCCGATATATTCGTAATAGATTAACAAAGTTGGGTACGACTTGATTTAAACATTTATCGTAATTCGAAAATACTGCCTAGATATTCCTTAACGAATTGGCCCACATTGCCCAAATCTTTTTTCAAATAAGCACTTTAACGTGGACTAATCTAAAAACCATTATGAGTTGAAGCCACTTGCAAAATTTTCCACATTGCTGCAAATAAAAATTAATCACTCGGGCTAATCAAAGCTTTCGTAATGACCACTCAAGGACCTAATTAGTGCCAACAAAATCAAGGTGACGTAAATAATTGCAACTGCGCAGAAATCTCTGGTTATTCTTGATCATCACGTCTATGATTTAAATATTTTAAGAAGTTAGTTCAGCTGTAGATTTTAGATTTTTTGATATTCATAAATTTTTACCAATTTTACTAATTGATGCAAGGGTTATATTTTAGTTCCAAGATTAGTCATTTGTCGATTTTTCTTCCACTGTGTTCAACTCCTACAGTAAATATTTTTTTAGAAGGACTTGCCTTTTTAAGTAGTGTCTCTTTGTCACTGTGTATGTTTGTTTGTTTCTCACACCGATATGAGTCACGTAGTGCTTTTTGGTCTTCGTTTCAGTTATTACTATAATACGCCTTTATAAACTTTCTGTTGTTACATTCAATATTGCAATGTCAATTATGTTAACTTTGTGCTCTTTCATCCCATTCCCTCATCATACTGTCGACGGCGTTTCCTGACCTCGACACTATTGCTTTCGATTCCAATATACCAGTTAATTTCGTTATAAAGTTATTTTTAACTCACAATATTAGGAAGGGAATAAAAATAATAGGGACAAATATGCACTCACAAAAGAATTTTTAACAGCTGTACACTGAAAGCGTTATGAAGATACGATTTACAACTCTCATATATACTGAATGACATTGACAAGAGAAATAAAGTGGTAGTAGAGTTGGTTCAACGACGTCACACGAATCTATTAATCGCAAAATATTGTTTGATGAACCACGATAATGTGTTAAGTCTGGGTTTAGAATCAAAATTCCGTCGAAAATTGGAATACAAACGAACAGGGAATCCAAGTACGTAATTATTCGTTGACATTTTTGACAATTTTGTAGCAAGTTCATTATCAAAATGTCTAGGATTACAATTCTGATAAGGACCTTAAACTCTAAAGATAATTATGTGGTCTAGGAATAAAAAAAATGCCCCTGTACACACTGCTGTTGTATACCCAATAAGAAAATTAATCGAATTATTCATTCGTAAAAAATATCAAGTAAATGATTTAAAGAATTTACTTTAAATCATTTTTTATCATAACATTAAGAATTTGTTATTGGGTAACTGTTTTTATAGTTTCGGCTATGTCCCAGATCTTGTAAGTAACTACGTTGTTGCCTCACTTTTATTTTGTTTGTCAATTAGTTTACTTTTACTTATTTTCATGACCTTACCTTTTTTTATAATCATTTCGTAGAATGCAATAAATTAAGATATTTCAAAGTACGTACTTTTATTTGATTACGTTGTATATTATATAAATTGATTTCCCAAAGAAGTTATATAGATAGATTATTTATATAGATTAATTCTGAACGTCTAGTAATCCCATCCAAGAAGACCGTAAAGAGTTCCAAAAATGCCATTCACGTCAACGCCCATGCCAGTGAGGACCCCGGCGATGCGTTGCACTTCCTCGAGGTGACGCACGTCTTCGACAAATTCGAAACCTCGTTGGCTGGAAATGATCTCAAAGTAGGCTATAAACGAAGGACTGTTCTGCAATTTGTCGTCCAACATGACAAGCAGGTCATCGGTGGGGATGAGAGCCAGGACTTCTTCGAAGAATTGCCCAACGCCACGATCCGGCATTTCACCTCCCACGGCGCCTCCATGGATCCAATCGTGAATGGCTTGCAAGATGACGTCCATATCGAATCCCGCGTCCACCATCCATCCTTTCAAATCCTGCCAGGTTTCGTAGTCAGCGACGGTCGCTACAAGTTCCGCCCATTGATCACCTTGGAGGTACAAAAGAACCTGTTTGAATTCGGCGTCGTTGTCGCGGTACCAGTTGGCCTTTTCGATAATTTCTCCCAGAGGGATGAGAGCTAGGAAATCTTGGAAATCGTCCTGGAGATTTTTGGCTGGTGCTGCGTAAGTTAAGCCGAAAACGGCCAAGACGATGAACGTGACTCGCATCTAATAATTTAAGAATGTTAATATCAATGGTCGTAATGATTCGTTGCTCTTACCGTTCTTGTTTGTGGTGAAGATCGTTGACTGAATTCGTTAATTTTCTCTACCCATTATATACCAAATCCAAATCGAAAACTACATCACAACGATCACGTGCAGATTACAAATATGTTGATTTTCATCTAATCGTGTCACATATTAAAGATTTGTTTGTTAATGTTGTTATTGCATGACTAAGCCCGCCATTTAAATTCATTCTAGGCCAAGAAGGTCGTGGGAATTTAAATGCAAAATATTTGTTTTGATGATATCTTACCACTCAAAGCATTCGTGATCTGATTTAGAAATATCTCTGCATTCATTTTGAATTACTCATTCGATTTTTTTTTAATTTATTTTAAAGACTGGTAATGACAATCAAGGTATTCAAATTAAAAGCTACATTTTCAGTGATTTTTTCGTAATAGTCGAGTTTCAAAGGCGCGAGAAGTTGATAGAAAATCATCCTTATCGGATTTCATCCAAACGATAATTTGAATTAATTATGTGTTTATCTCAGCGACTATCTACTTTAGTGATACATTTTAATTAGCCGTAGAATAACAACCATGGTGTGTAAATACATTACATCACCATTCTGCTCGAATTTAAAAAAATCGATTGAAAGATTTGGACATTCGATTGCTATCTTGACGTGTTAATAATCTTCACGTGTTCTACAGATGTCTGGTGAATCAACCAGTGGTATATATGGTGGAAGAAAACCGTATGCTTTCAGTGTAAATACGAACTTCATTGCAAACCAACAACCAAGGTAATAGACCACACCGCGAAAACACGTAAAATTTTATAAATTTTCAGATGCGAGTTATATTGGTTGTGTTCGCCCTTTTTGGGCTGACTTACGCAGCCCCGAGCGATAATCTCCTGGAAGATTTCCAAGATTTCTTAGATTTAATTCCGGTTGAGGAAATTATCGAGAAGGCCAACTGGTACCGCGACAACGACGCCGAATTTAAGCAGGTTATTGCTTACCTGCAAGGCGACCAATGGGCAGAACTCGTCGCGACCGTTGCCGGTTACGAAACTTGGCAGGATTTGAAAGGATGGATGGTGGACGCGGGATTAGACATGGACGTCATCTTGCAAGCCATCCGCGATTGGATCAATGGGGGCGCTTTGGGAGGTGAACTGACGGGTCGCGGCGTTGGGCAATTCTTCGAGGAAGTCCTGGCTCTCATCCCCACCGATGAGCTGCTTGTCATGTTGGACGACAAATTGCAAAACAGTCCTTCGTTTATAGCCTATTTTGAGATAATTTCCAGTCAACGAGGTTTCGAATTTGTGGAAGAAGTGCGTCACCTCGAGGAAGTCCAACGCATCGCCGGGGTCCTTATTGGAATGGGCGTTGACGTGAATGGTATTTTCGGAACTCTTTACGGCCTCCTTGGATGGGAGTATTAGATTGATAATCACCAATATCTTATGTAATGTCACGTAAATGTGAATAAAATTATGCAGCTTCAAATTATTATTTTAAGGCATGACGACATTCCTTATAGAAGAATAGAACAATTTCGTGATCAAAGCCCGCATTCAAATTTAATGTCGACCTTGTCCATGAAACTGGAGGAAATAAATTACCAAAATGATCAATGAAATTAAAACAAACTAAGACAATGGTACATGAACATTAAATAAACGAACTTGAGACAAACAAACAAGCTACGTGGGTAGGTGACTCACTCTATAACATGTTACAAAACATTGCAAATGACTGGATGTCAGTTGGACTCGTAAATACCGTTCGCCATATACGTATTTTAGGAGATACAGGAAAAATAATTATAAGGTAAGTGGGATAGGTATTATGATGGAAACTTACACAATCCCTGGAAATGTATGGGCACCATGGCTTAATTTCAAAATAAACCACAATTGAAGTATGAACAGGATCGTGTAATTTGACCAAGGCTGAAATTTTAGAATCGTAGACTTCGTCCAATAGAAAATATTTCGTTTTTTTTCAAGTCTCTTGAAATCCCTTCAACTGGGTAATAAATGCAAAAACAATTTGATCATATCCAATTATGTAAACCTTGAAAAGAACTTGATGATTTAAAAGGCCGACTTGGAACCCAACCCAACCCAACATTTCTGCAGGTATTGAAAGGGACACCATCGACCAGAATGGCAATGACAGTGAATTATTAGCCAATAGCTAATATATATTAGAGAGTATAGCCTAATAATTAACCAAATTTGGACACTTCTTCCTGCCAGAATCTGCAGCCACGTTGGTTGAGAAGTAAGCTTGAACTAACAATGGAGTTGGGAAACAATTGCATGAATTCCTACGACCTGAATGCATTGCTAAAGTGCCATATGATTAAGTGGACTATCCTCATTGTTAAGACAACAATAATAGAAATGGTGTATGGTGGTTAATGGATCTGTAATTATTGGGCACAGTTCTGCAAAACATGCCATGAAATGACATTAAAGAAAATTCAGCAGAAGTGCGCAGGGAACGAAAACGAAATACACGAGCTACATAAGAAAGTTGTTGGGAGAAAAATAAGAAAAAAATGCCTGTCAATATATGAGGAGCTCGTGAAGAAGGAACGAAGATAAAAATCTCTGGACACCTATAAATAATCGAGGACTAAATGATTTTTATATTTCGCTTTAGTTTTATTAAAAGTTATTTTTATGAGCATTTTACTTGGTCTTCCACGAAAATATATTTTTTCTTTGCAGGAAATTCTAAACCATTTCAACTGCATTGGACACTTAAATTCGTATTCATCATGCCCTTCTCAGTATTGTCCAGAAGGCCCCCCATTAACGCACTCAACGTAAGCCCTTCATTGCTAAGATCACTCAATTTTTTCAATGCATGTAATTTAGATGGAAATCGCTTTGGTTGTCTTCGCCGTTTTGGGATCGACTTCCGCTTCCCCAACAAAACACCTATCACGGGACTTGAAGGATTTCACTGCACTCCTTCCAACCGAAAAGATCCTTGAAATAACCCGATGGTACTTGGACAACGACTCGGAGTTCCAATTGAGCGTTTTTTACCTCCAAGGAGAGGACTGGGGCGAGCTGGTCGCCGAGGTCGCGGCCAATCCAATCTGGCAGAAATTGAAAGCCAACATGAGCGAACACGAAGTGGTCATTAATGCCAGTGTCGATCGGTTAAGGAAATTTATCGCTGGAGCAACCCCAGGTATCAAATCGCACGGGCATGGAATCAAGGCGTTCATAGACGAATTGCTGGTGGTCATCCCCACCAACGACTTGCTGGTACTCCTCAACGAAAAACTTGGAAAGAGCGTGGCCTTCAGCGATTTTTGGAAAATAATTTCCAGCGACGACGCAAGGGTGTTAGTGGAGGAGATACGCTTAATTCCAGAAATGCTTCGCATCACTTACTTTCTTTTTTATAAGAAAATCGATCTTAACGCATATTTTGATTTCGTGTACCGCCTTTTAGGGTGGAATTAAATTAAACTGATTTTTTGTATGGGTAAGCTTAGGCAAGTAATAAATAGTAGAATTGGTCATTCGAATTATTTATATTAAAAAAATGAAGTAATAATATCTAAAACAAATTAAGAAACGAATGGCGATAATAAAAAACTTCGTAACAGTTTATTCTTCGTGCCAAGTTTGCATGTTTTATCAGCTATTGTTCTCGTATAGTACCATAACTACCCACATCGATGATAAATGTTTACGATCCAAAGAATTAACGCGATTTACGAATAATTACCAAACACAATGCCACAATATCGACAGTAATTGTTGAATTGATCTTCAAATACTACTAACTCGCGTCTTAAGCAACAAACGAAAACCACGACGTTTTTGGAATTTATCCAAGGTAAGGTGACAAACAGAATTTCTCGCAGTAAATTTCCCCCATTTTTCAGATGAAACTAGCAATTCTTCTCCTGGCCATTGTTGGCTTGTCCAACGCATCTTCGAACGATACCATCCATTCCGTCTTCAAGGATATCCTGGATTCGATTCCAATTAGGGATCTCATCGACAGGTCAAAATGGTACGATGATACCAACGTCGGATTCCAACACTTAAAGAAGTACATGCACGCCGACGAGTGGATCCGGCTCGTGACGACGCTCCGCGCCCACCCGGAGTGGAAGGAAATAAAGAAGTGGATGATACTGAAGGGCATCGACTTGAAAGAGATGTTCAGGTCCGCCCAGAACTGGATTTACCAATCGCGCCTGTTGACGAAGTACCTCACCGAAATGAAAATGATCTTCCCAAACTTGCGCGCCGCGTTGGACGAGAAGGTCAGGAACAATCCTTTGATTGTGGAATTAATCGAGAAGCTCAAGGGCAAGAACGTTTACGAGTTTGTTGAAGAAATGCGTCAAAATGAGGAGGTTCTGAGCATCATTCGCGAGCTTAAGCTCAAGGGGCTACATTTGGACGCCGTCATCCAAGCGCTTTACAATTCTCTTGGATGGAACTACAAAACACCTGAGAACACCCCTGTTCAGACAGTGTAAACTAACATTGTATTAATATTAATAAAACTGTGTGTATTCAAAATGGTATAATTTTGTACAAAAAGAGTGCAAGAAATAAAGGAAGTTAATGACGTGTCAAGTAATCACATTGAGGAGACTGAGCTGTCCACCCTTTTAACGAACAGGTGGAATCTTTGAAGTGACCGTTGAGGGTACTCCCTAATCATGTATTGTCTCCTATAATACACTTACTTAGTTTAGAAGAGGAGCTAAGGTTTTCCAAGTAATTAATCCCAATTTTTGTTTATACCAGTTGAGGTGGTGTTGTTGACCTTTACTTTCCAGATGAGATGAGAGGGTGGTTTTCCAAAGAAAATCAAATTTAGCATGACCATTTTTCAGATGGACCTACGCTAGGGTAACTACAGCAAGTTCAATGAAATGGCATCTTCTTTATGTGTCATAGTTACATTACATTGCATAGGTTGAGGCATTGGTGACATCTTCCTTTGATTCTTTTCTACTCGTACGGTTTCTGTGAGTCAGTGAAAGTTTGTAAGTGATATGTATATTTATATTTGGGTCAAGATGATGATGATGATTTTAGTGGCCTTATTCTTATCATCAAGTGAAAATTTGGGCAACTGAAGAAATGGTTCAGATTAAGTTTGGAAAAAGATCTGACATGATTTAGGTTGCTGTCACTTTTAACGATCATGCCCGATACATCAAGGATATTAATGTAGGTCCGAGATTTCTGTTTCAGTAAAATAAATCAAAACCATTTGGCATCTCAGGCATAAAAGCTCGTAGCCCAGACCTTAATTCGATCGACCATTTATGGGATTTGAATTGAAAAATTAGGAAATGATCTGTAGAGTTTTTTTGTATAATAGAAGGGACAAGCATACCCTAGGGAAAGAAAAAATGCATCTATTTTTGATGTTTTTGTAATCCAATGCACTTACGCTCCTGCATGTTGGTATTTACTGGATTTGTACAAAGAAAACTATGTAGGTGAATGAATATTCCACAATGCTAGAGACTTGGGACAGAGAATCATTTTAGTGAGTCCACAAGTCCACAACCATTCAGTAGATTTAGCACCCTCAGCATGTCCTTTCATTTAAATTTAATAATTTTTTTCTACTATTTCGAAAATAGACTATGTAGCAAGTAGCTGGAAGCCACTTATTTGTGTCGATTTGCCGAAGAAAGTTAATAGGGTTAGAAAAGTTATGCTGGAGGACCAAGGAGGATAATGTATTTCGTCAGTTAATTTATTGTTATTGCTACTATTCGTTATCAGCTATACGTAGCACATGTAGTCGTATGGTCAGCTATTATGTTGTGCATGTATGTTGTGTATGTATTACAGGTGGATTAAACAAATGCTTTCGTTTAAATCCTCATGTAGTCTTAATGAATCCATATCGCACTTTATCTAAATATTCGGATAAAAATGTCACCTTTGGTATGCTAAGTTAGGTTTCAAGGATTTTGATTACAGGTTTCACAGATATAATCTTTCATTAAAACTTATTTATTATTTGCCGAAGTTACAAGCCAACAACAAATTAATTTAATTCCATCCCAAAATGCCGCTGATGATTTCAATGATTCTGTCGACATCGACTCCGAACTCACGAAGTACATTGGCGATGCGGATAACTTCCGGAATTTGACGGATCTCGTTGACGAAAGCCCTCGCTTCGTCGCTGGAAATGGTTTCAAAGAAGTCGATGAAAGATGGACTGTTCTGGAGTTTGTCGTCGAGGAGGACGAGCAAGCTGTCGGTGTCGATGATTGCGAGGATCTCGTCCAGGAATTCCCTGACTCCGCGAACGTGTTTGCCGCCTGGGGTGGCTCCGTTGATGAGGTCGTGGATCCATTGGATGATGGCATCTACGTCGACTCCGGCTTCGTTCAAGTAGGCTTTGAACTCCTGCCAAGTTGCGTTGTCTGCGACTTGACCGACAAGACCAGCCCATTCGGGTCCTTGCAGGTAGGCAACGACCTGTTGGAATTCGGCGTCGGAGTCCAAGTAACGGCGAGCGATCGCTCGCATCTCTTCACGTGGAAGAAGGGCCAAGAAATCGTCGAGATCATCTTGGAGGGCTCTTGGGGCGGCGTAGGCCAGGCCCAATACGGCGAAGATAACCAAAACGATTTTCATCTAAATTTCAAACACATTAGAAACAATTTTATATGCCAAGTTGTTCTTACCTTGAGTCTGTTAGTGTGGAACTGTCGAGACGATATTGAGAAAGGAAGTGTAGTGCGGGTATTTATACCAAAATAAAAAATCTTATCGGCATCTCTAGTTAGAAAATTAAGATAAATATATCTGTGACCTTTATCTTAATGCACTTTTAACTATGGTCCAATTAATTTACGAATTATCTCGTATATCTTAGGGCAGTATTAAAAATATGTATTTTATTTTATGGACTATATTGAACACAAGAAACCGTTTTCGCATCTTTTCCTAATGTTGCCTCACACATCCAACATATTCTTATGTCATATTTTAGTAGCTTACTTGGCATGTACTGAATAAATTTATGTCTCCACCTACAGGCTGAAAGTTGCGCACATCTATTGTTATTCAAGTTTTTCTGAAATTGTTTATGAAAATTTTCTATGTTCTATAATACCAACCTTATCAGTTTCTGATCACAGCTCTATTGTGAAATGTATGGAAAACGTTATGAGTTAATTTTCTTGTGATAGGCGGAAGCTTGGTGTTCCACTTCAATCCACTTGGAGCAACATTTGTTGCTCCAAGTTGCAGAAAATAACTTTGCTTGTCACAAAAATATCATCTTCTTCATCACTACGTGAACTTAAAACTTAACTTGGAGACAAACTCCTCATTTTCCGAATCAAAAATATCCCCTGGACGCAAAGAATTAATCTTTTCATACCATTGTTGTAGTATCTCTCGTGATTGGCTTCGCCATACTAAACGATCTGGCCTTGCTTTTTTGACTTTTTTTATATATCTTCTATATATATCCAAGACATCATGTTAAACTGACAAAGTTATTAAAATTTATAACTTTATATGCCCTTCTTAAATTTATATGCCCTTCTTAAATTTTGTCAGCTAGGGTACATAAATTGCACCTCTTACAAAAACTTTAGTCTTAAATTATACTCTACTTGATATACACTATGATAAAGAACACAATTTTTAAACAAACTTAAATAAATATTATTATACTGTCTTTAAGGCTTTGGCGACAAGTAGTAAATTTTATTTCGAAAGTTTGCAGATTTTTCCATACGTTCATTTAGATCTTCTTCTTCCTTCATCTCTTCTTCTATATTATCATCAACGCCATTATAAGCAATGTTCTATTATATTGTTTTCTTTCTCGTCCTCTCATTCCCCGCAAAAATTTTACTTTAGAACTTTGACTGACTTTCATTCCATTCTTGTCAAAGTCAATTTGTATTTATCTCTTAGGTGTCGTACACATTCATCAGATTTTATAACTTTTACTACCAAGGCCACTTTTCTTTCTTTACTTTCTCAGATTCATTAGCTTGTTTAACTGTTAATAACAAATTGGTGACGAATTTCCTGTCAAGTCTTCTTCTGGTGAAGGAGTTGCATTGTTGGTTGTCCTGCCATTTCCTTTATCTGAAGGCATTCAATTTGTTTTCTACAACTTCAGAATTATACGAAACTATGTAACCTTGTTCGACTCCGCTGGAAATTAATTCTGGTCGATTTTCTTTTGTGTTTCCCTGCCACTCAGCCAATGCAATATCCCATTTTTACTTTCACGGATTTGCTCAAACCAAATGGCTGTGAAATGTGAAACGAACGCGAAGGCATTTCTTATAAATAGTTCATTGACATGAGACAAGTGGCCATCATATATTTCCAAAATTAGTCGAACAGGTTCAGATGATTCTAACAAAGCACACCTTTCCAAAAAAAGACAAACATGAGTTCTTTAAAAAATTTCGTTTGTTTTGGGAAATCAAAATGAAATTTTTAAATTGTTGCCGACCCAGTGAGCCTAACATAAAATGAGATCATCATCATCATCATAATTCACACTTTCTCAAATTACGGACCGGTTTTTAAAAATGATCTTAAAGAATGCAGATAATTCCTTGTGCGCCTCGTAGATGTCTTCTTCATCTGGAAGTGGAAAATTTGTTCGTTAGGTTGAGTTATATTGAATGGGATTGGAAAGTGTTTTAAATCTTCGTTTCTAACGCTGAGTATTCTCGTTCCTACCAGACTAGACCCTAGTTGCATTAAGACACTTGACCCATTCCATGAACACGACATGAGTGCATTGGAAAGACATTTTTTTCCCAATCAGGGAAAATTTGGCCCTTTTAAAAGAAGTTGAGAATCTATGTGAGAATCTTTTCATAGGAATGTATGGAATTTCATTTATATTTACCACCAAATTGGACTTTTTAAGTTGGAGACAAAAAATTAAAAAAATTCTTACTGCCGGAGGGACTTTTGAATATGGAAACTGTTGCTCCTTCAATAAGGTGAACAATCTGTTACGCTTTTACAGCGTAAATCCCTTCTAAGAAACTGCTACCAATTCGATAAGTTTTGAGAAGTACATAACGTAGAACGAATGCTCGAGATTCTAAAATACCAATTCTTTAAAAAGACAGCTAATTTGATAACTTATTCGATCTCAAAATATTTTAAAAGGGTTGAAATCTATATAACAACTACAAGTGATGCCATTCTGAATGGTTGGTGTTAGGTAAGTATAAGACATAACCTGTCAAATAATTTAAAATTTTGACAGCTTGAAGTCCAAGTTATCTTTATACGTTGGCTTTTCTTGAGGATCTATTGTTATTCATCTTGTAGAAAAAAGGATAACATTTTTCATTGCAAAAAACTGACACTGCAACGCTGCATTTTGAACACATTCCTCGTAGCCAATCTAATTTTGGCTAGTTTGGTTTCAAGGATTTTGATTACAGGTTTCACAGATATAATCTTTCATTAAAACTTATTTATTATTGCCGAAGTTACAAGTCAACAACAAATTAATTTAATTCCATCCCAAAATGCCGCTGATGATTTCAATGATTCTGTCGACATCGACTCCGAACTCACGAAGTACATTGGCGATGCGGATAACTTCCGGAATTTGACGGATCTCGTTGACGAAAGCCCTCGCTTCGTCGCTGGAAATGGTTTCAAAGAAGTCGATGAAAGATGGACTGTTCTGGAGTTTGTCGTCCAGAAGGACGAGCAAGCTGTCGGTGTCGATGATTGCGAGGATCTCGTCCAGGAATTCCCTGACTCCGCGAACGTGTTTGCCGCCTGGGGTGGCTCCGTTGATGAGGTCGTGGATCCATTGGATGATGGCATCTACGTCGACTCCGGCTTCGTTCAAGTAGGCTTTGAACTCCTGCCAAGTTGCGTTTTCTCCGACCTGACCGACAAGGCCAGCCCATTCGGGTCCTTGCAGGTAGGCAACGACCTGTTGGAATTCGGCGTCGGAGTCCAAGTAACGGCGAGCGATCGCTCGCATCTCTTCACGTGGAAGAAGGGCCAAGAAATCGTCGAGATCATCTTGGAGGGCTCTTGGGTCGGCGCAGGCCAGGCCCAATACGGCGAAGATAACCAAAGCGATTTTCATCTAAATTTCAAGCACATTAGAAACAATTAACAATTAAATGCCAAGTTGTTCTTACCTTGAGTCTGTTAGTGTGGAACTGTCGAGACAATGTGGTGAAGGGAAGTGTGCTGCGGGTTTTTATACCAAAAATAAAAAATCTTATCGGCATCTTTAGTTACGAAATCGAGATTAATGTATCTGTGGCATCTATCGTTATGCGTATGCATTTTTCAATAATCACAATTGACGCAAATGTAACGAACATGTGATGCAACAATCTTTATTTTGTCAAACTCAATATTACTCTACCTTGCGATTATGCGATAATCGACTAGAAGCAGGAAATCATTTCTTGATTCCCACATTATATCAACTTAATTTTTTGGCTGCTATTTCTATTCAAACTAAATTTTAATCTCCCAGTTACCACGGTGGTGTCTTTGTTACAAGAAATGTATGATTAAACGTAAATAATTACCCCAATCGCATAATTAAAAATGCGTAATAATTATAACAAATCACAAATATTTAATGTGCATTGGTGACACTTATGTAATTAAAATTGCCCAAAAACATATTTTATCGAAGTCAAATAGCATAATCTCTTAATGATTTAATTTTGGGTACACACGTGATCCATTTGATGTTACAGTTGAGAGCTGTTCTTATCGGGAGATGTAATTGATAGATTTTTATTTTTAAATCAAATGTACAAAATGTATTTAGCGCAGCAGCGGAAAGATAAAATTGTAAAGTAAAAAATATGTGTGGATTATTTCAAACTGATCAGGTGATTTCGTTCCTCATTTAGCAAATAAAAAAAATATTTAATTCATTATAATTTTCCCTTGGTGTTACAACTGTAACAGAATTCAAAATTATCTCGCATTACGAATTTGAAAAAATATCTCAATACGATCTACCGTATGTCCCCGGATTGAGTTTACAATAGGTATAATTGACCAAACATTTTCGAATTGGAATTTCATGTTTTGGGATTCCGCCCTGCTGGTCTGAAACTTATTTTTAGTTCAGTTTCGTTTTTTTTAAATCAAATAGGCCTTTACAGTCGGGCAAACACTATTTGAGTTCCAGGTAAACTACCTTTTCCGTTTACATGAAATATGATTTATTCCCGAATGAGAACTTAAAACGGTAGCAAGTTTTGGACGAACGTGAATCAAATAGAGAAAATTTAAAAAAACTTTATAAATAATATGTAAGGGCAACCCAAACCAATCCAACCCAACCCAATTGAAAATAAGTGTTAATATTTAGTCATTCAAAGTGGCTGACTAATAGGAGAAGGGAAGGACATTTTAGAGTAAAATAGAATTTCCATATGCGGTTAAGATTAAAGTGAGGACATCATAGAGGAATAGAAACAAAAATGGTCAAAATAAGGATTAAGAAGAACCAGCTATTTTAAATGAAGTTGATGACAATTACCGAGTTCAAAAACAAATGTTAGCAAATATGAAATAATCGTGGATTTTCTTATATAGATGGAAGTGGTCGTAAATCCATACAAAATCTTTTAGAAATAATTGTTCAGTTCGAAAAAAGCAACCTTCAAACTATAGGGATATAGTAAAGCCAAAATGGGAATGGATTAGGAAATGTGGTTTAAGAAAGGGAATGGTCTTCGTTTTGGTTTATATCGAGTCGTTGTAAATAAGGGCGTCCTTCTTTACGTTCTAAGTCTGCCTATCTACTCGCTCGCGACCATGACTTACCCCTTTTTTCCCCACCATCTTCATTGTCTTCCCATCCATCTTCTCCGTATCCTGTGTTCAATCCAGAAACCTCAAAGCCTTGTATCGTATTCTCGTCTATGTATATCGATAGTTTAAATTTTGACGATATTCCTTATTCTATCCGTTTTAGAGACACCCACCATAGAATTTTCCATTTCTGTTTGAGCAGGTAGTAAATGTTGTTTTTTATTGGCGATTATGTTTGTTGATTTTTCCTGCAGTTTCTTGGCTTTTCATTGATAGTGAATATCGTTGCTTAATTTTAAAAAGCCAGTCGCTACCATGGAAGAACACTCATTGAACAGTGTCTTATAATTCGTTTATTAATTAAATTTACATCCCTGATATACACATTAAATATTTATTTATTTTTGTAATTTCCTGTATGTGGATCATTATTTTTAAATAAGATCATTTTTTAAATTTTACATATAATTGATAAAATGTTCAGCGAATAATTAATTTATTTATATTCGTTTCTTGTGCTAATTTAAATCATCCACTATTCGGAGATCGTTTGTTCAGGAGACACACAATTTGAAAAAATTGCGATAGTTGTCACATATTATTTTTGCTACTATTTCCCAATACATTGATTAGGTAATTGTTATCTGAAGTAAATAGTGATATACTTGTTTTTTCGATTTTAAGTGGCAACAGTTTTAATTATAGCTATCACAGCTGTCGCCGTGGAGTTTTTTCCTTTAGTTTACATGTGCGCCCCATTTTAAATGTTCTTGTACTCACAGTCCTAGATAAATGATTATATTAATTTACTCGTGGTTTCGTCGACATATTGGCTGGTTTTGTTTTTGGTTTAAGTTGCCTGAAAGTGTTTTAATTTTGTTTTCTCGCTCGTGCCAGTCATATTTTACAATTTCTTTACTTTACTGTTTGAATATAAAGTATTAATTAATTATTCATTTATGTGCGTCATTATTTCTTCCTATTAGAGTGTATTCAATAATAATTGATCTTATAGTTTTTCTTGTTTTTGCTCATTCGTTTCAGCTGTACGAACTCGAATTATTTTTATTGTCGTTTCAGTAATTTGTTCTCTTTTTATATTGCAGTTTAAGATTATTTTGTTGTTCTTGCTGCACTTGCAACCTATTAGCGTCATTGTTAAATCTCTATTTTCCTTCTGAATCTCGTCAAATTTATTCGACACAAAAACATGAAAAGTGTAACGGAGAGAATTATAGGCGGAACATCAGCACTGAAAGACAAGGCTGGAAACAACATGCAATGGAGAGTTCCTGTTGATTATTTTACACCTTCCTTTTACTTCTTCTTCTCCTTTACTTGTCTTTTCTCCCTTCAGATTCCTTACTAGCCAGACTAACTCGAACACTTTGTAGACTTTACCGTTCTTTCGACCTTAATCTTCCCCACCCCATACAATCTTTCATCCAGTATTGTCACTCATTTCTTTTCGACGAAATTTTCACCTCTTATTCTCCCAGATGGCGAAGATTTCAATTTCGTTACACGTAGCAGAAATAATTATAATTATCACTAATCAAATTATCAACTTTTAAATTTTTTATAATCACACTTTAATTTTTCGTACACACTCGAAATTTGCGCACAATTGTACTTCCATACGAGCCACGAAAATACGCCAATCAATCAGTTTCGATGATTGACGTCATAAAGTCAATTACTTATCTACACCCGTGCGTATGAATCCTCGAGGTAATTAGATTTTGTACGATTTGTGTAAGTGTGTTATTGATAAAAAAGTAAACTTTGCCCACTTATCTAGAAACGTTTGTACAACTTAGAATCGATTGCTCGATCAAATTATAATATTTGTTACGTGTGCATTGATTTGACAACGACAACACCCCCTGCAAGGCGGGTTATGTCATCAAAAATCACCATATAAGCAATTATGAATAAATTAATTTATTATTTCAATTATTTTTTGAAAAAATCCTCCCACCATTGTACCTTTCAATCGTATACGAGATAACTACAAAATTTCATATTCAGACGTAGCAATGTTACATTAATTAGGACTGAAATTATGCATTAATTAGCTGTTAATTTTTCTGTTCATTCTTATTTTTAATCTTTACTTTGCAACTTAATTTATCGCAGTCACTTTCGATTATCATCGGAAATTATGTCCAACGTTTCAATCGCGCGGTGTAATCGAATCGATTGCATTACCTACCTACCAATCGCCGCCCGCAAAAAAAACGCGAAGCGAGTCCCGAAAAATGCGCCGTCCGGGTATCAGGCGCATATGAATCTCGCACAATAAATTTAGTTGTAATACATAGCGGCCGCGTTGTAAAATAATTTGGGTAGCGGAGGAGAAGCTTACCCCATATCGCACGCTAATCTCGCCAATAAATTAGCCGCGTTCGGAGCTACTGAATGTTCCCGCATACCTGGCCCGTATCTCCCCAATATATTCAGAGATAAGGGCGACTGCCCCTTATTCTCAAACAACGTCCAATTATCGATTAGGTCTTATTTACTGCTTGTCAGCTCCACGATTTTTTCCTCGTCGCTTTGTGCCTTTTTTATGGGGCCGGACGGAACGTATTTATTAATGGTGCGCCGGGGTCTCGAAAAACGGCAATCGCGGTCGATTAAGCGCGGAATTTGCGCAACAATAAATACTAATTAACGAAAATTTTGCCTGTGATATAAAGTATCCTGGGATTTTTTTAATGCTGCCAACTAGTGCTGTGCCAGTGATTGCTTTGCTGATAAAGTTGACGTCAAGACTCCGAGAATCAATTTGTTACAATTACGATTTTTCATTTATTTGTTTATTTTATTAATTGTCTCTGTTTGGTCCACGTAAGCTTTGTCTGGTGTTTTAGATTTATGGGTTGAATTTACAATAATTGACAATCACTGAAGTTGATGAACGTCAGCATCTTGAATTATACCAACATTCAAAAATAATTAAACAGGGAACTAAACCTAAAATCGGGGCTGCGACAACTATCCCATCTAATTAAAAAATTAAATTAAAAAATTAAAATCCATTTAAAAAGTATGTTCGAATCGTGTTTAGAAAAAATATCGATATTTGAAAATAATCTCTTTTTTTGGAAAAAGGGGAAGGAATAGAACATAGGCAAAGAACGAATTCATCAAAAAATGTTAAACCGCCACTGCTGAAAAAAATCGGAGCTCAGAACTTAAACATTGTGACAGGGAGCAACGTTAAGAACTAATTCAACCAAAAGTGCTCTTTAATCCTGAAAGGATATAGTTGGATACCATTAGGAAGCGAAGAAGATAGCGATGGAAAGCTTATCTCTACTTAGCATGGTTTCAGTCAATTAAAGTCAACCGAAATTTCAGTCTATAAACTGAATTCTTGAATCACTGGATAGTGGTGAACTGAGCAAGTGTTTATTTTGATGTAACGAAGTGGTTCGACGTATTCCAAAGTAACTTAAGAGTCGTCAAGCTGCTACGTCGATTACGGGATTGATTGACCAATTATACGAAAAATGACTTATTGGGTGATGACAACGTTAAATATGTTTAACAATCCAACCCAACACAACTCAAACCAACCCAACCTAACCCAACATAACCAAACGACCAACTACCCTCGTTGCAACATCACATCTAAAATGATTAGCATCCAACCATAGTAGTTATTCATTGTGTAGGGTACAAGACCCATCTAATGTTGTTACCAAACAAAGAATGCAGATTTCATTTAACAACCCAACCCAACCCAACACAACTCAAACCAACCCAACACAACAAAATGACCAAGTACTCTCGTTCCAACATCACATCTAAAATGATTAGCACCCAACCATAACAGTTATTCATTGTGTTGGGTACAACACCACTCTAATGTTGTTACCAAACAAAAAATGCAGATTTCGTTGTATTTGGTGGCAGTAACATGTGTAATGTTATTACAACCTAATTCAATTTCCTTACCTGTAAGATTTGTGAAAATTGTTAATAAATTATAGTTGGGTTGGGTTCTGATGAAAATCGATGAGAATTGAGATAAGATGCGGAACAAAAAATATAGTTGTAATAACTTAAAATGCTCTGAGCGTTTGTCAAAGCCGCCGAGTTGTACGTAATTGAAGATCTTATCGTCAATGATGTCGGTCGAAACTGAGATTTTACATTTTGCATTCTGCTGACGCTATGACAATTAAGTATGTTGCCGATTTTAATGTACTCATGATATTTGTCCTCGTTTCTATGCAATGGTCGTGCCCTCGTTCCTTCGCTTCCTTCCCAGACAAGAAATTTATTATAAAAGTTAAAAATTAGACTAGAGTGGAGCACTTTATAGAAATTTTATTTTAGTTCGTGGGAAGAATCAACATATATTATCATCAAAATTTAAATTAAATGAAAAGTAAAAGAAAAAGGACCTGAAACGTAATAGTTTTCAGGCGAGAACACCAACGACCAACCTATGTATGCAAAAAAGATTAATTTCCAACCTAACGCTCTCTACCCGTCATTAACAAACCTGGCGTCGGTAATATAGATTTTTATCAACTCAGCACCACCTACCAGCCATTAGTTCAGCCACCAAATGGTATAGTGGACATTCATTATTCAGAATCCTGCAATATAATATTATCAGCAACACATCGTTTGATTGATATTATTAAAAATATGTGGCTTTGATAAATGAATACCAGAAATTTATAATAATATTAGGACCAGGGAATGTTATTCCAGTCCATATGCGAAGGTTCGTTAGGAGTGATTGGCTCGCACACAGAATGTATTCCTTATATGAACCTGGTCAGCTTGTATGCTGGTGTCTTTTAGACTCACCCTCAATCTTCAGTGACATTGGATTTAACACGTGTTCAACAAATTCATGCAAAGAATGGCAGTAGATTGATTAAAAAGTAGAGACTATTCATTTACGTGACGTCTGCGCAAGTGCCAACCTTGTTGGTAAACTAGATGGCAACCAAAGTCTCTTTGTTTGTCAGCAGTCCAACCATGCATTGCATGTAGCATCCAACAGATATTCATTTATTTGCAACCTACCAATCTATTGTACAATAGCCTGATGCTGTCGGTAATACGGGTTATTTCCTACCCAACCCAACTCAACCCAACCCAACACCTTCCTATGGCATTGATAAAATACTATCATAAATAGAAAATATTGTAAAGGACATTGCAGTCGGTATGGAACCAAGAACAGGAAGAGAGAACAGTTCACAATTAAAACTAGGGTTGATTGTGTACACGTTTGCTATTAATTGACGATGAGTTCAGAACGAGAACGAAATGATCGTCCAATAATGCAAAATTTGGCTATGCGGATCGAACCTGGTAAAGATTTAAGACGTTTGCCCTGTACTTGCTATCATTCAGCAGTTTTGTTTTTCCGTCTACGTACCCATCCCTATCCTTAATATTACAATTATCCCTATTGTATACCCTCCTCAATCACTCCAATGGTCTTAGCAACTAGTAATATTCATTTTCGTGTCGCTATTCGGCTCTATTTCAAAGTTGCAGATAAAAGGACCCAGTTTCTTTTCTTTTTGTGGTGAATTTAAGGTACTCATTGAAATAATCGAAAACATTCACGAGCTCGGTGTTGGTCTCCTGCAGAATGGCTGATTGACTTCTTTACAATCAAACATTTTCTGCAGCGAACTACCTTAACATAGACGAGTGACGAGATGTATGCTCAGACCATTTAGTAATGCTGGTAGCTTTAAGTGAGATCATTATTCGATCAAAGCAATCAACACGATGCTGGCACCGGGTTTATTTCTCTCAACCCAACTTAACCAAATTCAACCCAACCCAATTCAACCCAATCCAGTCCAACCCAACCTAATCCAATCCAACCCAACACAACGCAATGCTAGTGGGGAAAGCTGGGAAAGCTTTAAGCTCACTCTTGAAGGGAAAATAACACCAAAGGTACCACTTAAACAGGAAGAGCAATTAGATATAGAAGTGGAAAACTTCATAAGCAATCGGGTTGGGAGAACACTAAAGAAAACATCAGAAAAGAAGTTATTCTTCTTGTTCTTCTTCTTTGGCAACATCTTCGTTATAGAAGACTAGTGCCTGGTGTTTGTTCCTCGCACTCGTGAACTGTCTTCGTCTTCGTCCAATTGAGTAGTAGCAGGTGTCGTTCAAGTTCGTCTTTCCAGTTGCGCCAGCTCTTCTTGTCGTCTTATCATCACATGCATCAGCCTTCCTCATCACCGATACTGCGCTTACGCATGGTCGATAAAATAGATCGCATAATGCCCAGTCCGTAAAAAAACCAATGTCAGAAAAGTGAAATAGTTTATATGTAGGTAATTAAAATTTATTTACAATCTATGTTGTCTTTACTCTTTGATCCTAGATCGTCGATAAAGTAGATTTTCCCAATCGAACTCACTCTATTGGCCACTAGTTCAACCGCGTCTAACTACAAATCCTTGCCAGTCATGGACGGTAATTCAGATCCTTACAACCCAAGACTAACTAGGATATATATTATCGGCATGGTTTGACTGATGATTGGTAGATGGCGATGAGTTGGATCAAGTGTATATATTACCGATATAGGTTGAGTTCTATTTTACATACTTGCTAGAGGACAAATCTATTTTGCTGGCTAGCGTTGTGCTGAACACAATGACAAGTCCTCGGATTAGTCATATTGTAGTATCGATGAATGGGTCCGAAAATTAAAGATTTTCTGTTCAGTTTGCTATGGAATTGAATGTTTAAAAAGATTTTCGAGTTTGCAAAATATCAGAGTCAGTGCCAGGATTGGATAATAAATCTTTCTTAATTAATCTCAAAAGGCGAAATTTAAAAGTTAAAATCTTAAATATTATTAATTATTAAGTTTTCAAATTTGTTGCAAAAATTAAAATTGCGTTAAAATCCAATGCAAGTCAATGTTAAGATGGAATTAGCAATATTTATAATCGGATTGATTTTTGAGTTTAGTTGAAAATAAGTAAATTGAAACTAAATCAAAACAAAGGAAATGATCCAAGGTTACTAAGAGATCAGCACATAAAGCATAAGGGATATTACCCAAAATAATTCATTAATTAAGTCATAAAAGTCAAGGAAATGTGGGTGCATAACAAATAATTTCTGACACATCTATCGTGTTCAGATATGCAAATTATTTGTAGTAGCCAATAGGAATAAACGCAACAACCTGTTGGGATGACCTGCAAAACCTCAACAATCGAGAATGATGCTCGTTTTGCAGCAGTTGTCTTCTGTTGTCGTTGTTGTGTATAAAACAAAGGGGCAGTGAAAATATTATATATTTTTTATTAAAAACCAAATTTCTTTAACAGCCATGTAAATATCATGGCTAATTGATACCACTTCCGCAATATTTATATGCAAATGTTTTATAAGGGAAAGGTGTCGAAATAATTGCAAGTAAATTGAGGTTAATACGATTGCAATTTTGATAATTAACTTCGTAAAAACTTCGCTTAACGACGCGTTTCTTCGGGATTTATTTCAATTAAAATCGTGTCGCGACACCGGAAGCGGAAACGACACAAATAAAACGTGAGTTAATAATTACTTTATTTAAATATATTATAAATCATTTATATTATTTACACTTAACGTATCTATCAACTAATAATCACAAAGTCACGATATACATTACCAAAATTATAAGTTCGCGCGAGTGACGCGTACGGAAAAATTGCACCCGCCTCCCCACGCATTCCGCCCCGTCTCCCGTTTCGGTGTGTAGTGATAGTTTGAAAAAATAAAGACCCTAGACGCTAGACCGTGTACAAAGTTATCACTATCAAAAAGGAACATTTCGTGAAGTTACTATAGTTTTGGAAAGTCGCGCGTCGATCAGTAGATGTCGCCGAAGTTCAGCGTTTGGGAATTTTGCGAGTGGATGTGGTGGTGGAGGTCGTCTATCGGCGACTGGTGCGATAGGGAGGTCGTGTCGACCATTAAGCCTTGGCTTGTGGGGGACGGGCCGTTTGGATTCTGACCGGAGCCGTTCACGTTCACTTGGTTGCCTTCCTGGCGCATGATGTTCCGTCTCCATTTGGCCCTTGCATTTTGGAACCACACCTGACCGAGGATATAATTGCTATTAACAATGTTCGACTTTGGAACAAAAGGGTCACGTCAATAAAATGTCACCACATAAGTCATACCCACAGTGAAAACCTAAATTTTTTAACACAATCAGGTGGTTTCTAATGAATTGTCTTCGATCCTCATCCAAATTGGTGATAAGAAAGCCCGTGAGGTTTAAAATACTCAACTCACCTGCAACACTCGCTTCGATAGTCCAGTTTTCTGCGCCAGTTGTTTCAGATCTTTGGCGTCGGGGTTTTGGTTAATAGCGAAGTATGTCTTCATGGTACGCAGCTGGTGGTGTTTAAAAGAGGTCCTCATGCGTTTGGTCCTTTGCGTATGTTGTCCTGTGCTTGAAGCCGGCGAAGCAACGGAAGAATCGTAAGACAGAGAGTCCATGGACGACGATAGGTCTCCCTGTTGCAGCATTTCTGAAATAATATCTATTACAGATCGAGGTCAGAAGATATAAAAAATTAAATAAAAGAACTGGAAACGACAAAAAAATTGCGGAAACTAAGGAAGACGAACTTGCTTGGTTTATTGTAGTTTCCTTTTTCATAACCAGAGCTGTGTTATGCATTATTTTAATATTTTTGCTTTTGATGCCATTTTTTCGTTTTCATTTACCGCTCGTCTTAAGTTTATTTAAGATTTGCATTAATTTTGTTTCTATTAATTTATTAATCTCATGGATTATTTTTTTAAATAGTTTTCATTGCTTTTTAACTTGCTTTCTTTACGCTCCAGCAATTTTCAAATCCTTTGAGTTCGTTTGCAGTTTATTGGATTTCTGCCTCTTTTTCGTTGTTAATTTTTTGTTTTCATCATATTTTAATTTTTTTATGCTTGTCCATTATTAATTGATAGGATTTGATTGCATTGGGTTGTATTGGACAACCCTTCAGTTGCCATTTCGAATTTTCGTTCCCCATTCGTTTTTTTTTAATCCGAACCAGTTAGCGGCTATTTTCCGGAGAAGATGTAAAATCGAACTTCCGAGAAGCGACAGGACGAATCGTCGCGCGAAACGCCGGATCGCGACACCCAATTAACGGCGACCTCAAAAAACACACGCCGAACGCAGGGTCAACCATAATTCCGGACGACACCACTCCGAGGCTACCTGCAATGGCTTCGGATCGAACGCTCGCTGCGGAACACACAAATAAGCGGAAAAAAACCGGCGTCACACCGGACCAACGGAATCGACGTTTTGTTTTGTTTCGAGAAAACCGAATCGACCGAATCGAATTCTTGGGACGTGGACGCGGCGTGCACAGGGCCGGGTTCGTCGAAAATTCTGACGTTTTGAGTTCAGGTTAACCGTGGAATTATAATTAAGTGAGTTTGTCTCGGTGAATGGGGAAACGTCGCGAATAGCATTTTTTGGGGAAGATGAAAATTAATTTTGTGCAATGAAAGTGCACGAAAATAAAATACGAATGTAATACATTAACAAATTTAAACAAAAAAAAATTGAAATACAAGAAATTAGAAATGGAAAAATTTTGCAAAAGCTAAAGCAAAAGAAAAATTCGAACAAAAATAAAAGAGATATGAGAAATTACGAGATATAAAATTTTTGACTAGCAAAAAAAAATCAATCAAAACCCAAAGAAAAAACGAAATTAAGAAATAGAAAAATTTTCACCACCAAAATGGAAAGATAAAAATAACTTACTTTTCCTTCAAATATTTTTAAAATATAAAAATTAAAATGCAAAAAATTATAGCAATCATGAGACAAATTCTAACAAAAGTAAAGGGGGAAATTAAGCAGTTCCATTCCTTTTTCTTTTCAGCCAACTTCTTTTTTCTTTTTTTAGTTCTCGACGATTTTTATTTGATTTGTTTAATTTCAGTAATTTGTATTAAGTTTTTTATATAAATGCGTTGAATTGTACTGTCTCTTGCTTGTTGCAATTACTTTCGTAGTAATTTGTGTTGCGATCACCTTAACTTGTTTGCTTTTTTGTCTGATTCAACCTTACTATGCATTTCGTGCTTCTTTTGATCTTTTCTTTTCTATATGTGTCACAGCGCCTCTGACGGGCAAATCAAATGATAAATACAATCCTCGTTGAGCACAATAAAACGTGAATCGTAAAAATTAGAGTGTCAATCAAAATTTCTTAGAAAATGTGCAAAACAAACAATTATTGTGACCACAAAATACAAATGACACACACCAATATTTTTCTAACTATTTCAGCAATTATTTTATCAGAACCTATTCTATTTGCATTTTATATAACGAGACGTAATATCTGATTGCCTCAAATTAAAAAAAAATGCAAAAATAACAGAATTTTGATTTATTTTCCTATTATTATTCATCTTCACGGTAATTAACGATCTATCAGAATATGTATAATCTCCATATTCGAAATTAAAAAATTGTAATTTTTTTGTTAATTCTTTGGGTTGGGTTGGGTTGGGTTTGGCAAAATTCGCCAAATTAGCTAAAATATCAACAATTGCGAAAAATGTTAAAAATTCGAAAACGATGAATAAACTTGTTAAGTAAAATTGTGAATTTTTTTTTGAAAATATAAGAGACATTAAAATTTTCAAAAAAAGAAACGTACAAATTGGTAACATTGTAAAAATAATGTATGCAGTGCTAAATTGCCCATTTTTCAAATATGTCAAATATCAAAGGGTCGAATTGTCTAAAATTTGTTGTGTGGAAAGAGACATGTCGCCAAATATTAAAAATGGGAATAAGTATTATTAAGTAACAATTACATAAACAAAAGTTTGTAAATTTTTTTTGAAAATATGAGAGATCTTAAAATAGTCAAAAAACGTCAATTTTTGCTTCCACTTTCTCTCATGTGTCCTATTCAACCTTACTATTCATTTTCGTGTAAGTAGACAAATAGACAAGTACACCCGTAGACAAGTAGACAAGTAGACGAGTAAACGAGTAGACGAGTAGACGAGTAGACGAGTAGACGAGTAGACGAGTAGACGAGTAGACGAGTAGACGAGTAGACGAGTAGACGAGTAGACGAGTAGACGAGTAGACGAGTAGACGAGTAGACGAGTAGACGAGTAGACGAGTAGACGAGTAGACGAGTAGACGAGTAGACGAGTAGACGAGGAGACGGGCAGACGAGGAGACGAGCATACGAGCAGACGAGCAGACGAGCAGACGAGCAGACGAGCAGACGAGCAGACGAGCAGACCAGCAGACGAGCAGACGAGCAGACAAGCAGACAAGCAGACAAGCAGACAAGCAGACAAGCAGACAAGCAGACAAGCAGACAAGCAGACAAGCAGACAAGCAGACAAGCAGACAAGCAGACTAGCAGACAAGCAGACAAGCAGACAAGCAGACAAGCAGACAAGCAGACAAGCAGACAAGCAGACAAGTAGACAAGTAGACAAGTAGATAAGTAGGCAAGTACACAAGTAGACAAGTAGACAAATTGAAAAATTAGAAATTCTTTTAATTGCTTAAAACACCTCGAATGTCAAAGATCGCAATTATTGAAAATTTCAAAATTGTGTAAACTTATTTAAAGTGCAAAGAGACTGTATTCAAATATTTAAAAAATTGACGAAACATTTCAAAAAATATTATAAGAGTTGCAAACAAAGTGACCGAAAATGCCACAATGGTATATAATTCAAAAAAATTAGCAAATTTTCCAAAAATGTAACATTGTGATTTATTTGCTTAGTTGCTCATTTCGCTCTACATAAACATATTTGCATTGTTTTTAATTTTGTACGAAAGTTGTCGATAAATTATAACTATTTTGACGTCTTTAATATTGTTTCCCTTTATTTGACTAATTTCCTTAATTTAGTTTTGTTGTCTTTTGTTTCATTTAATTTTCTTATGGGTTATTTCGTTTTTAACTCATTTCTTTTTGTTTTCATTTTCTGCACCTTATTTTATTATTTCGCTGGCGTGTATGTTTTCTCAGCTGTTGTGTTCGTCATTTATTTTGATTAATTGTTTCCATTCAATATTTTTGTTTTCGATTTTTTGTTTTAATTTAAATTGTCCGTTTCGTTGAATTGTGTATTTAATGTCTCGTTTCATCAGTTACTCGATTCGTGTTATATTTGGTCCTTGCGAGTACAATATTTTTATTTTGACTTTATTACGACAAATTTTGATGACAAATTCCTTTTCGAATTTGGAACTTTGTAACAATTTAATACGTCCCCGGCCATTCCCATTCAAGCCGCGCCGGAAAATGTTTTATTCATGAAACTCGTTCGCGCAAAAAAACCGCGACACCGGCTCCGGCCGTTTTCATTGTGTAAACGCAACGTGTTCCCGAACCGATTCATAAATAATGTAATTTGTACGAATATGGTAGCCGGTCTCTAGCGCCGTCCGACGTACGCCGCCTCATTACCCGCGAAGGAAGTGAATTAAAAAATAGGCGATTTTCTCCGGCGTTCGCAGATAAAACAGAACCAATTACCGGCGAGCATCTGCGGACCCGATCCGGCGATGAGCGCAGGAACGAATGGTAAAATATGTGGGGTATTTTCGCGACGGGGAGAACCGCGGCCGGGGCAACAAGAAGAAGTCTGAAATGTCATAAAAACTGGCCCGCGCGAAGCGAAACCGGTACTTGCGGAAATCGTTTCGCGACCCGACTCCGCAAAAATAGAGCAGCTGGACGCAGCGCCGTCTGTCGGACGGCGATCGATATTATTGATTGATTTAGTGGACGCGCCGGAATGGTTTGTAATTAGTTGGTCGCCGATTCGCCGTTACGATGACGACGGTCGATTCGGATGAATTTCGTTGATTAAATTCAATCGATAGGTTTAAGTCTCTTGTTGAGGTAAACGTTGGTAATCAATGGTAACTTCATTTAATTAAACGAAAAATGAGAGTAGAGTCGATTGGGGTCGTTGATCGATTTTCATTGGATTTAATTTCTAATAAATATTTTGATTTAAGAACAAGGTTTCTTTGAAATAAATTAAATATAGAGCAGTTTTTATTAATTTTTCAAACAAAAATTGTTTAAATAAGCCAATGAATTTTAATTAAAACAGACACATGTATATTACTGCTCATGGGATTTTCATTTACAGAATCAAAGTATCAACAACGCCCAGCCGCCACTTATCATTGTGGAAAAGCTGCAGGAAATATCCTTGCATTTTAAGGAATATTTAGTTCACGGCTAGAACTGGGTGATTTTTCATAATCATTATCATCTCTTAATTGATGATCACTGCGATTTCCATAGTGATTTACTTTTTCGAAGCATATTAATTTAATTAAAAATGAGTGACCGCCGTACAATAACATCCGAGCACGCTTTCGAAATTCGCATT
Organism: Geotrupes spiniger; assembly: GCA_959613385.1. Taxonomy (NCBI): domain Eukaryota; kingdom Metazoa; phylum Arthropoda; class Insecta; order Coleoptera; family Geotrupidae; genus Geotrupes; species Geotrupes spiniger. The sequence goes on along the minus strand of OY390736.1, from coordinate 39,404,276 downwards.
CAATTCGCAAAATCGATACCTGTACACGGTTTCAATTGATATGAAAGGGAGCGAACACAAACACGACCCTTGAGCACGTCTGTAGGGTTATTCAGGCTCGCAGTAGCCAAGTGCAGGCGGCGAGAGCACCAGCCCACCACCTACTTTCGAGGGCACTCGAACTCAGCGCATGCATAACGTGTAAATACCATTAACTGTGTGCCTTGCGCCCGATCGTTAAACCGCCCCGCGATATCCGCCTTTGTTTTTCGGGCGTGCCGATCGAAAATTAAGTCAATTATTGCCCGTTAAAACGTAAAAGGGAAGTACGGCCGGAACGTTCGTTTCTTGCGATTGTTTCCGCGGCGCGGCGAGTCCGACGACGACGACGACGGGCCCCCATTGTGCTACAGTAAACAGCGAGGCGAGCGCATTGTGTTTTTAGTAATGAGCAAATACAATAAATTTGACAAGTGGCGTATGGATTTCACTTGTTAGAGGGGGCCCTCCGGGCTTAAGCCGTAAATCGGGGGGCTAGGTAAACATTTGGGTTGGGGTGATTTTTCTATTTGCTCGTTGTTAGTCAAAAATAACGCACGTCAAATCTGATAAATGTGCTTTTTTTATGGTATTAATGTGCACGGAATTGTGTACGTTTCGGCTCAGCGCGAAAGTACAAATTTAATGCAACCCCTTCGTTAGGTTCCATGTCCTTGTCCCGCATCAATTACTAGCTAGCCTATAAAAATTGAACACAGATATTATTCCAGTAATTTAATGAAATATCTTACAAAATATTAAAATAATAATAATATATGGCAAAATATATGGCACCAAAAAAAACAGTATAATAATAAGAAGAACAAGAGAAAAAATTGAATAATAATAATAATAATAATTCTTTGTTTCTGTGATAAGACTAGATTACTAAATGTTTATGAATGAGTACCCCGTTTGTTGTAAAAAACGCGATTATGGAAAAGTTTCGCAGCTTTGAAAAATGGCGATAATTTTTACATTTCAGGACTACTCGACTAATAAAATTTGTTTAATAAAAATGCGTAAAATATTCACAACAAAAATAAAAAATAGACAGTTTACCAAACAATGTTTTTGAATTTCAGGAAATGATTAGATTTTAGATATTTAAACAATTTTCAGAATTATGACGTTAACTTATTTTCTCTCCATTGCATTTTTGATTCGGGTGAGTTAGGAAAAACGACAAAAAAGCTAAACGAAATCATTTTAAAAAAATTTTAAAAATATGAAAAATTCATTTTGAATATTCGTAGTTATACCTTTCAAACATTTGTACATGTTTTTGAGTAGTACAGAAGGTCTGGTCTGATCTGCAAACTAAAATTACCGTAAAAAAATTCACTATGAAAATCTTGAAGTTTTTTATTTCTGAATTTGTTAAATTGATTGTTTCTGAGTTTGGGTTGTATTGGGTTGATTTTGGTTGGACGAGGCGATCCGATCCAGTCCAACCCAACCCAACCCAACACAACCCAACTCAACCCAACCCAACCCAACCCAACCCAACCCAACCCAACCCAACCCAACCCAACCTATAGTTTTGAAGATCAACAAACCCCAAAAGATTTAAAAATGCAAAAACTTTTTTGTCCTCATTTTCATATAGAAAATTTTATTGTCAAAAATTTTTGTTGTGAATATTTTTCATATTTTTATTGATCGATTTTTTTTTAATTAATTGAGTCCTAAATGGTGAAAATAAATAAGCATAAATAATATTTATATCGCAGGAAACCTTTGAGGCAAAGTACGCGTTAGATACTGAAAGACACCAATGTACGAAGTTATGATAGATTGGTCTGGGTTGGGTTTGATTTGGTTGGGTTGGCTTGGGTGGGCATCGCTTGTTTTAAAATGAACTTTTATTTTAAATTAAATTTCGTTGGGACTTAATTTCTTTACATTTCTTGATAATATTTTAATTTTTCGATTAGTTGAATTCTTTTTGATTTCTCTTAATTTGTTTTTTGGTATTTTTTTGCAATTTTTACATTTTCACGTGTAATCAAATTTTTTTATTTTTGCGTTTATATGAAAAATATTTAAATATAAAAATAGTTAAATATTTTTGAAGATTTTGTCACTTTTTAATGACAATTTAAAATTTCTTATATATTGTTTAGCAATTTTTGCATGTTTGGATTTTTTTTTAATCGTTCACGTAATCGTTGCTCCTATACTCTGATTGGCACCATCTTCCCGCGTTATCTGCCCGCACCATTTCTTATTTATTACCACACATCTGTTTGCATAATTGCGCACAACTAACCTGTAACGAAGGATGTATGATACACCCGCTTTTTATTGACAGTTCTGACTTAATTGCTCCTAACAAACAACAATAATTTAATTAATTTATGATCGTTGAAGTTAACCTGCAACATTCCTCACTTGACTTTCTTATACTTACACAAATTTCCTTAGACGTTAAATATAAATATATAAGATTTATAAGAGCCTTTCAAATAAACTCAAATATCAAAATTGCAGAAACGTCTATCAAAAGTAGAAACGATTTTTAAAATCAATGCTTTGATTGGATTTTATATTCTAATGTTTTGACATTGACTTTTTTACTTGGACTTGGTCAAGCTGACCAAGTCCAAGTCAAAATAACAACAAAATGTTAGGTTGGATTCGGTTGGATTGGAGTTGGGTTGGGTTGGATTGGGTTATCTTCCAAACCTTTTCACAAATTCAAATATCAGAAAGTTCAACGTTTCAAAAAATTATAAAAAATTCTACCCAAAAATATCAAAACATTTGTTAACTCAATTTTCTATTGGTTTTAAATTCGATTTTTTTATACAAACTTTCAAAAATTTCTACGACTTTTTGTTATCCAAGTACTGACGTCTGAGCGTCAATGATTTCACAAGAAGTTCACGATTTCGCAAAATTCAAGGGAATCGTGTAAACAAGTTAAATTTATAAAAAAATCTGTCAAGAATAACATATTTTAAAATCAATACAATTGTCGATGTTTTGATGTTTGGGTTCGATAGCCACACAAGAAAATCTAAATACATGGCATACAGCTCTCAAATACAATTTTGACTTGTGTTTGGATGGATTGGGCCGAAAAAAAATTAAAAATATTCAGAAAGTGCCAAAATTCCAATATTTTCGAATTTGTTAAAAATTATAATTATGTATTCGATATTTTCAACGATTTTTACAAATTATTTCATTCATTTATTTTTTACAATTTATTAAACATAATTTAAAAAAAATTTAAAAATTATTTTCTTTATAGATTTTCAATTATTTTTACTTCCTCTTGAATTTTTACGATTTATAATATTTTTTTACTACGATTTTTACACTTCCACAGATTTTTAATGATTTTCAATTTTGTTTTGCGAGTTTACGACATTTTCAATATTTAATGATTCTCTTACAAGTTATAACGACTTTTACGATTTTCGATGATTTGTAACAATTTTTACAATTTTTAAGAATTTAATTTTCAAGTTTGGACAGATTTTTGCAGTTAGTTGCGATTTTAAAGAATTTAGATTTTTTACGAATTACAACTTTCATGATATTTACGTTTTTTAACAATCTCTTAATGTTTATTCCCAACATTTTCCATTTTCAATGATTTTCGACGATTTTTCACATTATTTTTAATAATTTTGTTTAAATTTTTTCACGATTACACGTAAAGTATAAGAAAGTAAGAATCGGTGTGCGGTCCGTGTGCATTCGGCAACAATTACAAAGATCGACTTGCCGCTGGTGATAACGTCACGACAAAAAACTGAGCAGGTCAGTTTCGTCGGTAATGGACGCCCTGCACCGCGCGATTAGTTTTTTGCATTTTTCGTGAAAAATTTAACTTTTCGAACTGCTATTTCCAATTGTGTTAGTGGATTGTGTCGTCGGAGGACTGTTTTGGATGGTCTTGGATGGTTTCGGACAGCGGATGGTACGAGCATTGCGAAATGAACTCGCCGTTCCGGTAAGTCAATTTTTGCTGTTTTATTCGAACGGAGCATCCATCGAATGCGCTTATATTAGTAATAATCGTGCTGAGTGATCAATTATTCGAATTGCATGGGCTGGTGTTACAAAAATATTGAAATTCCAACGCAAAGAATATGCTAAGTTAGAAGATGCGTAGGTCGAGTCAAGGTCAAATCGCATCCGTCGCTGCGGTATTGTTGCGTACCAATCCATGGACGTCTTGAATCAATTGCGATTTATTTGCACCGATGTGTGATGTTATGATACTTATTGTTTATATCGCAGACGGCGGGTTTGTTATATTATGATCCCCACCACGTGACGGTGGTTACAACCGATGGCGATATACACTTTGAATAGTTTTATGTTTTGACGCGTGGCAATTTTGATTCTTTTGAAGATTCGATGTTTTTTTTATAAATATGATAATTTTAACAATTCAAGTCGACTATTCCCACATTTTTAATACCATTTAAGTTCTTATACTTGGTATTTATTGTAACCTAAAGTTGACGTTTGTTATGTTTTATGATTTTTTTCAATTTATGACTATTTTAAAATTGATTAAATTAAATTAAAAATTGTTAAAAATCGAGCAAGTCGTCATAAAATGTAAACAATGAAAATGTTGAAAATAAATCGTAAAATATTTAAACATATTAGACCAAATTATCAAAAAATTGTGAAAAATTATAAAAATCGTTCAAAATCATTGAAAATCGGAAGACTAGAAACAATGTCGTTAAAAAACATAAAAATCATAATAGTCGGGAAAAATCATCGTGATTCGTAAAAAAAGTCGTTCTCATTTATTTCTTCCTTTTCGATAGTTTTTCCTCTGTTCTTTAATTTATACCGAAAGTTATTACTACCTGACTTGGATTTGTTTCGTTTTATAATTTAGTTATTTCCATTCACTCGCCTTTCATTCGTTCTCTTTAAATGTACGCCAATCAAAAATTAAAAATTCGAAAATCAGCAATCATAAAAATCTTTACAACTCAAAAAATTATTAAAAATCGAAGATAATGATTCATAATCGTTGAGAGTATATAGAATAATATAAAAAAATTAAAAACATATTAAAAATAGTAAAAAAAAAATCAAACACAAGGTTGTAAAACTAATTGCGAATAAAAAAAATATATATATTTTTTAAATTCTTAGAATATGTTTAATAAACTGTAAATAAATAAATAAATAAATTAAAAGAAAATTGTTGAATTCGCTGCACACAATTACAAATTAGTAAATAAAAATTTAATAAATATTATAAATTGAATTGCATCGAAAAGTTAAACATAACGTGTGGGTTATGTATAGCTGTTATTATTGGGAACTCGGTCAGTTTGGTAAATTTCATGCAATTTTTTAAATTCGTAACTGTTTTACAATTATGTGCAAATTATGACTTGATACACGATATATGACAAAGTTTATTTATAAAATAGATTGTTAAAGTCGCGAAAGCGGCGAGGTAGAAAAGATATGCGCGGGGATAGTCTCTTAAACGCGTGAAAACATCCAAGTGGTTAATGTATTTATAACATAAATGCATGTCAAATTCTGATGCCATTGCCGATTAACATTTTATTAAAATCGCGAAACAAGTGAAATATTAATTGAGTTTTTCGATAAACCATTAAACAAGTGAGAAACGAGGAGTTCAAGGATAGTTCAAGTCGTATAATTAAAAACGGCGAGGACATTAGTTATTTATACGTTAGATTGTTGAGGGCGTGTAAACGGCGAGGACATTGCTTATTTATGACGAAGCCATAACAATGCGACGAGAAAACTTTATTTAATTTATTTTATTAATTTGTTTGTTAAAACCATGACAAACTATAATGACGTAGTTTATTAATACGACAATTTGTTCAAGCTGTATAAAACAAGGGCATTATTTACAGGTCAGATTATTAAACTGCATTTTTTAATCGCCTTAAAAAATAATTGTGCCGACTCAACCCAACTCAACCAATTCAAAATTTGTTCAAGTAGAACAGAAATCACTAATAAGATAATGAATGGATTTGATTGGATTGGGTATTGAAAGTATACCGATCCAGTAAGATAAAATTTATGTCAGTCCAAAACCGTATCCAACAACAACAACATATTTATTTATATTTAGAAAGAAGTCAGTTAAAACGAAGCCCATATAAGAAATTCAAATCGAACCTAATTCAATCGAATTCAAGATGTGTTGGGTGGGCTTAGGTTTGGTTGGGTTGGCTTGGGTTGGGTTGGGTTGGGTTGGGTTGGTTTAGTTTGAATTGTACTGGGTTTGTTTGATTTGAGCTGGGTTGGGTTACAAAGGTTGCAGGATGGGCGCAACGAAATGTAGTGAAAGAATTTTTGTATTTTGCCAGAGACGAACAACGTATTTAGTAGATTCCAGTCAAACTTTCTGCTTTCACGTTAAAGAAAAAAAAACGGAATTTACGTCGATTGGAAAATTATTAATAACATTTTGATTAATAATAATGGTAAATTGTTCTGGTTTCGTGAGGAGTAAAATATTTGAGTAGCACTATATTGTAATTGGTAAATGTACAATTTATTTAGCGGATGTAGCAGGTGACGGCAGCTGCTTCTTCCTTCACCAAGTCAGCAAATATGAGTTACGAGGAACTTTGTGTGTGTGTACAAACGACTTCTAGACGTCAATAAAATCACAATCAAGCTGCTATGTGGTCATAGAGATCTACTTTGGCCGAGTAGCTCGGTACCATCGATACTTGCCATAAGTAGTTCGCAGCACGAAAGAATGCTTTGTTAAAAATAAATTTCAGTGGATGCATTTTTCGAGAAGAGCTCATAAGATCATCAACAATACATGCACTGAAATTTATTTTCAACAACAATTATTTTCTTTTGTATCAACTACTGCGAATTAGTTACAAATCTCGATGGTACCCACTTACTCGGTCATAGTAGACTAAGTAACCACAGAAATGTTCGAGTTATCATGTTTACATGGTTTAGTATACTAACACAAATTTTCTCGTAACTCATGTTTGCACAATCACATGTACCTTATCGGATATGTTGTTGGTGACAGCTGTCATGCCCCTGTTTTTCAAGAATTACAATTAAACACGCCGAAGAAAAAAATGTTAGTTAGAAATTTGTATTTCAATCGAAGAAAAAAATCGTATGATTTATCTGCAGTAAAAGTAACCTTTTGTAGCTCGTCTGAAATTGTCTCCCTGGCTTAGCGTCTCCGCAAAAAGTACGACGTTTACTACAAATAAAACGATATACTATTTAAATGACAAAAGCGAAACGGACTTGTCTGAAGTTGAACAGTTCCTCTTAAAATATCTCAGTGGATATTTGTAAAAAAAAAACGTTATTTCTGAATTTAAAAACAAATAATTTAAAAAAACTGTGAATGAAAATGGTGTAAAGGATTTTGCGACTAGAATCAAAAAGCATCCGCCATTTGCGGTCCGGTGTGAAATGAAATCCATGGCATTTACAATTAACACGGTTTTCCAATGTACACCACAGAAGAAAAATGATTAATTGCGTTTTCGATAGTTGGAGTAAATTTTGAAATTTCGCCGTTTCGGTCCTGCCCTTATTTATCGGCGCACTTTGGCCGTGGGTGGCCGAACGAAAGGTCCGTTGACAGATGAAAAGTATCCGGAGATCGATGATTGGATAAAACAAATCCGGTAGCCAATTGGGCAGACGCTATGGCCGCTCGAAGCGTTCGCATTCTTCGGTCGCACTATCAATTGTACGCATTCCGGCGCTCACCGAATCGAACTATTTATTCGTGCTGTTAGCGGACACCTGCCCCAATACACGACTTCCAACTCCGCTCCGGAATTAGCCGGTTATTGGCCAATTAATCTCGAACGACGGCGACAACGCCGTCGCTTAATTCCCCAAATCGACCGAAATAACCAGCAAATTTTTAAATCAATATGTTATTAAAAATTTTATTTGTTTTTAGTATGTTTAGTATGCTTCTTCGCATCCAGGTCTGAAAAATTCCTTTTGGGGGTCGGCGCGAGCGGAAACGCGAAATGTCGATATTCCCTTACCTAACGTCGCCGCAGCCATGCGCATCGTGACGGGCATCTCTCCACATGTCGATTCGCTATCACTACCCAGTTTTCTTTTCCTCGGTCTTCCCTTTTGGTGCTGGGGAGGCGTGCTGGGGTAGTAACCGGGCGATTCTCCCCCTCGGTACACGAGATCCATTGGATCGGGTGGATCGCAGTAGTCGAGGAGTTCGTAGTGGGGCCTGGTGACGGAAAACTTGTTAGATAACATCGATAAAAATAGAGAAAAAAAATTCTTAAAACACGTTGAAGCAACTGATCGACATTTCGTTTTTATCAAAAAATATCTACGAGATATTTTTATTTTATTTTTGTAATTAATCGACATCGTCCCAAGTTTCGTTACATTGACGTCATAACTCAATAATGCTTTAGTACTTTGCACTTTTTACTCCTACGATGTTAGGAATTAAGTTCGTGAACCATAAATGTTGGGAATAGTATTGATATTCATGGACACCTAGGATAAGTAAAATAATTGGCTACGTTGGTTATTGTAATAAATTTGGTAAAGAAGTGGCCGCTGGTAGCAAGATAAACTACCAAACTAGTGTAACTTTGTTGCATATTCTAACCATAAACATGAAGTCTAGTCAGTAATACCAGTGTAATTAGAAAATAGCAAACATGATGGTTAAAATTAATTTATTTTTCTATATTTTGTATATCATATTTAAATTTCGAGGCCGAAAACCCAGATGTGCAGAAAAAAATGCTTCAGCGTCGCTTCCTCCAGTTTGTAAATAAATAATCCAGTGGTAAAGCAGATACATTTTAAAATAGAAATATTTTTCAACATAATTTTTTTGACACAATGTATAAATAAATACACTTGACTCAAGCTAAATTATAAACTGATCATTGTGAAAGGTTTGGGTTGGGTTAGGTTGGGTTGGTCTTTTAGATTGGCATTTGTGTTAATTTTCTGCTGAGGAATATTTTGCGAAGAAAGTGAAAACAATCAAACCAACACTTTGTCGTTAAAAATTCACAGTATCTCCGGCACTGGCGACCACATGGTCGATCTGAAGCAAAGCATCGAAACTGAAGATTTGATATATCTAGTTGTTATGACTGCCCTTTTCAATTTTTTGGTAAAGTTTTGGGGTTTTCTAACTACTCATTAAAAAACTAGCTCAGAAGTTGGGGTGGGTTGGTTCTTTAGATTGAGACTTGTTTTTCTTGGGTTAATTATCTGATGAGAAATATTTTGCGATGAAAGTCAAAACAAATTAAAAAAAATTTCGTTGAAAATTCTAAGTATCTACGACATTGGCGTTGGCGACCACATAGTCGATCTGAAGCGAAGCAACGCAACTTGCAAATTAGTGCACCCATCTGACTAACTTCCTGCAAGATAAGGAAGGGTAGCGATCGATAACATATTACGTAATAGTAAAGGACATAAGAATAAAAACTGAAAAGAAATATATCCTGATCATTACCATTGTACAAAAATAGATATGCAACCGGAAAAAACATAAAAGAATGAAGAATCGAAGATTAATAAGAAATCTAGTCGAAGAAGAATATATATGAGTTAAAAAATGAAGCACAAGAACAAGGACGGACGAACAAAATTACCGAAATCGCAAATAATACGACGCTAAGAATTATGGAATTTAATCAAAGTGTCTCATATTTAATAACAAAGTATTGCAAATATGACAACTTATGTAAAATAAACGTTTAGCTTGCATTATTATTTTATATAAATATGTCAAGGTAAATACAAAGAGTGGCATCTACGTAATCGAGCAAATTATCGACAGACCTGACCCCAAAATATCAATCACCATGTTTGGAGTCAATACAAGTAAATAGTAACTAAATAAACATAGAGCGAAGATTTGTGTGAGTGCGTTAAAGCCACCGAAACATCACAACCTTTACATTTGGATGCTATGCAATTACGGAGGAGGTCTGATACTAGTCGTTACTTCGTAGCTATCGGCAGGAGAGGCCTTTCCACTGAAAATAAATTTCAGCTAATATAACAGACGGTGACTGACTGTTTCGCCATTTTGGGTTCATCAGACCAACAGAGACGTATCAGCTGAAGGTGAATATAGTCAGCATGAGTTTCCAACGATTGCGTCGATCTACACTCAATTTAAGAAGTTGAAAATCAACCAATGACGAATGTACCGCACATTTTTTTTGTTGACACTTAAAATATAAAAAAAAAAAAATAATATATTTGTTTGTTATTTTGCTGAAAGGACCGCATCATTTGCAAGCAAATATATTTATTTTACTTCAATGAAACCGCGCTCTTAATTAAAACGAAATATTGCAATCGTTATTTCGATTTTAACAAAACTATTGACTATTTTTTATGGTTTTTATTAGTAAAGAAGTTAATATAATGTAATAAATGTGTGAACGAACTTATATAAAGTAAAGTGTTTCTATATGCTAATACTTTCATGACTTTTGTCGAAAACTCGTCTCCACATATTTTGATTTATTCCTGGCAATCACTTGACTAGAAACTTTGTCTCGACGTGAATTTATTAATCGAAATCATCTTCAGGGGCATTTAGACCGTGCAACTAGGGAGGTAAATCAAGTAAGTATGTAGTTGCCTCTAATGCTTGAAAGTTTATAATATGAGGCACCCTTGAAATCGAGATAACATTTTTTACATGAAATATCGATAATTCTAATAGAATAATTATTTTCTTAGAGTATATAGTCTACTCGAACAAAGTTGCTTATTGTGATTATGTGGGAAAGCTCTCTGTTCGTCTTTTTCTTTCTATCTTCAATCTCACAAACACACACACACACACGTTGATATTTATTGATTTAATTACATTTATCGTTATCAAAAATTGAGGATCCAACTGTGCACATCGCCAACTGGTAACAAGTGTAATAAAAAAAAACGTTTTAACCGCCGACAACTTATCGAACTGATCAAAATATCACCTGCAATATATGAGTCCCTCTCGCATGCCGAAGTGATCGCCTTTCGACAGCGGCACCCCACATGACGTGCACGAAAAGCAGTGGAGGTGGTAAACGACATCTCTCGCCCTCATCACCAACTCGTTCGCTGATATTCCAGCGTGACATCTTCCACATCTCGTAACAGCAAACATCCTGAAAAAAAAACGTACTTTACGTATTTTATTTCGTTCTGGGGAGTGCGATTTTGGTATAATTGCACTTTGATCATTTGATTTCGCTACAAAACTATCATATAACACGTTGTTATAGGTCCAACATGGTTTTTTAATTAATTGAACATAATTTTGTTAATTAAGATATAATATTTATATGTAAAGTTCAGACGAATTATAACTGGAATTATTTTATTATAAATTCGACGCTAACTTTGTCGTTGTTGGATAATTAAGGATTTGTTGATTTATAGAAGATTAAAATTATTCTGTTATTAATGTTTACAGGTACTGCATTATTTCCTATGAAAAAAATCTTTTTGAGTATAAAATAAATTATTGTCGAGTAAACACTCCATACAGAACCTCTACGAAACATAAGATACCAATTAAAAAAAAATTATTTAGCATTATTTAGCATTTATTTATAATTTAATTTGACTGCTTGGCCAACCTGAAAATAATTCTCCACTGTCTTTAATAAAAAAACACAAAGTTAATTGTTTATTAATGAAGGTTAAGTTTATGTATACAGGGCTAGCAAATTTATAACTGTGGGCGTGCATCATAGTTATTACGTGACTTTATGTATCACATAAATTATTAACGACTTAACGTCTCGACTTGAAGCATTCCATATATTTTTTTTCATCCTCGACGTTCAAAAATAAGTTTATTTCTTCAAACAAAGTTATATATCTCTCTCTAGCTAAATCAAAAAATAAGTCATATGTCAACTCTCGCCGGAGTTAATTTTGTATTAACATCATTATGATTGACGTTTGTTGAAGTCAAATTCAAGCGAGAGACAAATTTAATAATTTTAAAGTGTCAAAGCATTTAGTGCTGAAGAGGACTATTTTATTGATTGGAAAAAAAATCGTTTTGTGTCAAACTAATCACACGTTGTTGAATTTAAAAAATATCTTAAAGATTTAAAAATGAGAGTTTGAATAAAATTAAATTATTAAAAAAATTATATTTTATTGTAAAAACTACCCCTAATCGAATGGGACTTGATGTGATTTTTATTTAAATTATTCATTTATAACTTATCGATCCGCCGTGTCGACTCCTAATGGAGAATTATGTCCGACACCATAAATTTCCCCGCGGTCGTTATTGCCGATTCCCATATACCGAACAAAACATAAACATCGACACATAAAGGCCGATCTGACACGACGGAAAAACGCGCAATCATCGCGGCCAGGAACATCGTCATCGCAATTATGAGAGAATCTCGCCGATATTTCTTTTCCCATGAGAACTGAAACGTGTTCCCGACGTCGGCCGCGAGAGGCAGCACCTATCAACTCCCCATATTTGTGATACCCGGCCTACTGTTATCACAACATCTCGATTGTTATCATAACATTAAGCCCACAATGTTGCTATTTGTTACTCGCCTGTCAATTACGACGTTTCACTCGCAACGGAACGTTTCCATATAATTTCTGTTTTGATACAATTATATCCACGACTGACGTTTTTCTTTCTCCTCGGATTTCGTGACGGTCGCTTTAATTTCGTTTAATTGAAATAAACGTGGATTTTTTTTCATCTTCGAGTTCGAACTTGGCGCAATAATTGGATCGATATTTTTCGTTGAAATTTCCGGTTACGAACTCCTCTCAATGAAATCCCTTCGAAGCGACGTCCTGTGTAAATAACCACGAAATTCCGGGGCGGCGCGCGGGGGGACGTCGAGGAATCTTAATGAATCGTCGAAAGAATGTTTCCTCGTTATTTCGTTACGTAAGGCCCTCGATTATACGGATCTGCATGGGCAGGTGGATGAATGAAAACTCTATCCGATAGAGGCGATCGGATTCGGCGCGTCCTCGTTTGTTAAAATTCCGAAATTTTCGGGACAAAGGAAGTCGATTTCGGCTAATTGGGCCGCGCCGTTTAACAAATTACGATAAATCAGTCGTCGTCGGTTTCGGCGATTTTTTTTCCGTTAATTAGCGACGTTATTCAAACGTGTCGGGGAGCGATTCGCCTTTTCGTAAACACATCAATTTTGCGTTTCGGATTCGGAGGATGACCGCGCCGATGACCGTGAAATGGAAACGTTCAAGGAAAATGTCGTTCGTAAAATTTATCCCTCTGCTTTTACGACATTCTGAGTAATAAATTAAATTATACAGGAGAAACAATGAAAAAAGAGATTTCCGAGAAATATTGTATATATGACGAGCAAAATCGATATAAAAAACAACTAATTATAAATGAGTTATGAGTCGCGAAAAGAAAAAAAAATGTATTGCAGATTAAAACACCTTACAACAATCCTACAAACCTTTTTCCGAGAAGTCTAATTTCGATCTACAACCATGTAATAATATGCTGTTCTAAAATATTTAAATATATAGCTCAAATGTTCAAATGTCAATGTTGCCCTTGGCTCAAAAGTGATCTACGTAGTATTTTTTAAATTAGCATAAACAATTTGATTTAAAACCTAGTTATAATGCTTTGTTTCAGTTCTCTGTCCCATTTTCTAATAGCACGAATAAAAATTTTCATGTCTTAAGACTTCATAGAGCAGAAATGTTGCACTAGCTCCAAATTTCATTTTATTATTTGCAATTTATTTCTCCAAATTGATTTAAAACAAAGATGCACTAGAAATTTTGTAATTATCTGAATCGCAATTTTTCTTTCTAAAGTTGAATTATTTTATACAGTAGACTGTTTTGCTTTATTGATTATCCCCCCCTCCACTCCATTCCAAGATTTTCTGCAACAATGCCATTAAACATTTTACAGAGAGCAGCTACCTTGTGCTTCAAGAGTTGCACCAATATTTACGATCTTAATAATCTACATTGCATAATTTACATTAACTCTGCCTGAATAATTCCATGAGTCATACACATGGACAAGTCAGATACCATTCATAACAGCGGATAGGGAAAGAACCTTTACCTGGTAGAATTGGTTGATTGAGATTTACCAACAGTTGGGCAAACAAATGTTTACTTCATAAAAACATTTCAAACATTTCAAGAGCCCAACCCAATCGAACTCAGGAAAAGTTGGACACCTTTCAAAGCCTAGTATAAATAAACACGCAGCCAAAAGCAAATTAGAAAAGATTATCAAAGATTATTAAGTTCAGAGAAAATTTGATATTACAAAGGGGAGGGACAATGCCAGAAATTCGAACCGACAATCTTCCTTAGTAGAGGAAAGTTGTGCTACTACAAAATCCATGTCTGTGGTTAACCAGCCATGACTCATTTGATTCCTTGACAGCAATGTTTATAAATTAGGTCGCGTGGACTTTGTTTTCGACAACCTTCAATTCTGGGAAGAACGGAGATCTTCTTTGGAACCACTGTCCTTGTCTTCCACTGCTATCGCTACGAAGATTACTGTGAATAAATGTTGGCCGTCACCTGATAACAAAAGTTCGACTCAATATTTCTTGCTAGTTTCTGAAGATGGTGAAAATACTTTCCTTACCGGAATGTTGCTGCAAACTGCTTAATATTTATCCATATTTATAACCAAATCTCCCAAATTTTTATTATTATTCGTCATTTACGTAAGTATTAAAAACAGAAAATTACAAAATTCAATAAAACAGTTAAAGTTATACCCTGGTTGCTAGATGTCTACTAAAATGGCGACCTTTCATTGGGTGCATCCTAATTGAATTTGAAAGGAAGACACACCACTGTCAACGCTTCCAACGGATTGTATATTCAGGCTTTCTATTGTGCAAAAAATTCAACAGCGAACACAGTGATCAATTCGACAATCTAAACATGAATAGAACAAATGAATTAATTAGAAAAAAATATGTGGCAATATTTAGAATCGCGCTGACTTTGACTTAATTTTCAAGTAATGAAATCAGTCAATAATATAGGAAATATATAATATAAAATATTGATTCGATATGAAAATAAGCCCAATATCACCTTCGATAATTGGTACACTACTCTGTGACAAAATTATCGACACAAACAGAGTGAACTATAAAAAATACTTAATATTTGCCACTAGTGAAGAATCCATTGATTTATTTTATCTTATTCTGGTTGAGGTGGGTTGGGTTGGGTTGGGTTCGGTTGGTCCAGGAATTTACTCTATCCTATTTGAGTACCAAAAAGGATATACTCTGGTCTCAAATAGTTCCAAACAAAAAATGTTGTTCTCTTCTCTCATCTTTATTGGCGCCAGTATGCTTCTCTGTGGAACTTCAATAGTTAGTTTAGCTAATGTTCAATGAAGATCACTTGTTGATAGCGATAGAGGACATGATTTAATCAATTCTAAGACGTGACCACGGGCGTCATACCTGTGTAGCTTATTTAAGAGTTTTAAAACCTCTGTCCGTATCTTCCAGGATTGTATCCAGCGCCACCAGAATCGGTGTGATGGTGAGAGATTTTTGCTCAACCAAAATTGCCTGTTTAATAATACGTTGTTACAAACTAAGAATAGTCATAAGAGTTTTTTTTTATATAAGTCTCGTGTGTGTGGCCGTATCGACATGAGCCGATAATTTCAAGGGTCTTCACTGCTACCAAAAGTTTGGTCACGTTCCCATAAGGTTTGACTAATGTTGTAGAGAATCTAAATAATCTAAATACTTCTAGCGTTGCTGGTTTTTAATAAATTTAAAGTTATTGCGATCGCTTGTCACAGGCGTCAAGAATATTGCTTGTTTGTTTGTTTGTTATTTGTTTGTACTCCTAGGTGTAATAGAAACTTATTAGGACTCAATCCACTATGCATATCAGTACCACCTTCGATTGTAAGTCTTTGGTATGTGATTTGATTGTGTTTCGGTTTTTCTGTATTTCTGAGTTTATCACCGTCCAAGTACTCTTCAAAATATTATCTAAATTCTGGATTTTGTTGGTAATAAAATTATTTTCTTCTTTGAGCTTTTGTCTATACCTTTTGTAATTTTTAAAATTTTCTTCCAAATCCAATTCTAGGTGACATCTCATTGCGTTTCTTATTAATACCGTTGTTTGCTTCACTTGCCTCAATCATGAACTGTGGTTTCTTTTGTATTTTAGAGGCTTGCTTTTTTGTGATTTTGATTGCGTAGCTTTCACCTAGTCCTTGAGTAGCCACCGGTTTAAATTTTACACTTTCTTTAATGTCTACCCTGATGTTTGTAAACATTTGATCGTATTTTGGTTTGATGACTACAGATTGACTGTTGCGTTTTACCAAATCGCCGTATTTGATTTTTTCCTCATCCACGACTAGTATCGCTCAACGAAGTGAACTTTTCATAGTATTACGTTCAACCTACATCATATATTTGCCTCATCACCTCACACCATCGTGTTACTCAATTCTTCTAAACGTTCTTTGCATTTCTCGCACAAAAAGGCTATGTTCGACGTTTTAAAGGCATATTTTTTAGAACCTGTTAAGTTAGCATATACAAAAAAACTCAGACAAAGCATTCGAAAACTTTTAGGAGAAAGTTCTAAACCGTTGGCGAAAAATTGGGACCAAATCAACAATGAAGGTTTTAGTTGAGACTATCGTTGTTCCAAAGATAGAGATACCAGATATGTTTGTGAAGGATGTGGACAATCTATAAGTCTAGAATATGTAATGACATTTTGAAAAAAACGGTATCAGTGAGTGAATAATATTGTTACCATTAAATCTAAATGCATTCGCTTTTTTCGACGATTGTTGATTATCCGCTTTTCATTCAAAGCCAACATAGTACCAACCAACAATTCTCGACAGGTGGGGTAAAATAACTTTTCATCAATTTATAATTTCTTCTTTCATAGTTAACCATTACCATAGTAATTCAAAGAAAACATTGGTACAAACAAATCATTGTCTTTTTTGTTATAAAAAAATTCTTTGCTATTTTTTTTGCAACAAAGAAGACAAACATATACTTGATTTCATATGAAAAAGCAATTTCCAGGATTAATACAGTGCGTTGGAACATGATCGTTTTGCACCAATATGTTTTCTTTGACTTACTAAGATAAAGATTAACGATGAAAGAAAAAATGACAATTTTATGGAAAAACAAGGAAACAAAGAATAAAAAGTTATTTTACTCCACCTGTCGGGAATTGTAATAAAAATTCATTTGTCGGATACCGGGTTACAAGATTGTGAAGTTCCTTTGGCTTTCAGGAGAGCTACAAATATCAACTCATAAGCAACTACATTTATTATTTATATTGTATCCCCATTTAAACTAGTTGCAAAATAAGATTGTTAAATTAATGAAGTGCTATTTTCAATAATATCGATCGTCAAAATTTTTTCATAAGAAAATAAAATTTATTACTGAATGTAGGTACATTTCGAATGCATTGCATTCATCAGCAGGTACTTTGTTATGCTAGTTGCTTGTGAAACTTCAATTATGTCAATGGTAAACATTTTCATAACAAATAAATAACGTTTATTGCCTAAATGTATATTTTGAATGCAAAGAATTTCTTACCAGGTATTTTATGCTAGTTGCTTGCGAAACGTCCAATTATGGTTATGGTCAACATTTTCATGACAATGATATAAAATTTGATGTCTAGTAATTGTTGTGAAGTGAAGAATATTTACTATGGGACAAAATTAAGAACCTAATAACCAAGTTTACCATCATTTGACGAAAATCATTTTACGAGGGTGCATGTCCAAAATAGAATAAATTGTTTTATAGTAAATAAAATATGTTTTAACTTGTAAAAAAAAAAAACTTAACTTGTAACATTGGTATGTTTATTACCGGATTTGACATCATTGTTGCCTTTCAACAGAATTTAATTACGCAGCCACCAATTGCATTGGACGTCCTATCGTACGCACGTCTCATCCATTTGCTCTCCAACAATCTCGGTTAAAACTGTCAGGTCGCCTACCCAGGTAAGTTTGTTGGGAATCGTCCGTTTAGTATCGAGATGTGTCGACGCGATTGCCGGGGCCGCGGGCCGTGGACGTTGTCCGGACAGGCGAAGCTCCGATTGATTCCCCGATAGCGTTTGTCACCATTAAAATACCTTATCTTCGAGTGTCATAACAACGGAAATACAAATTATGATCAATCTGTGACGCGTCCCCAACGCAAACCACTCAATTCCCTCGCCCGTTCCCTAGATGATCGCCTTGGCAGTCGGGCATCGCGCTTAATGAATCGAAAGGAGCTTCGTGGAGCGACGCATACCCAAGTCGATACGATTATAACGAATTTAGCTACATACTGACTCACCTGTAGTAGTCCTCTTTGCAGTAGATGTTGCCGTCGCGAGCGAAACACGTGAGTTCGGTGTCCAGCGGCAACTTGCACTCGCAGCATTTGAGACAATGCGCGTGCCATTGCCTGTCGACGGCCAGCAGATAGAACCTGTCGTTGATTCTTCCGCCGCATCCGGCGCAGGTCGCGGCCTCCAGTCCGGCGCTTCCCAGGGAACACGGCGAGGACACGACGCGTTCGAGGTTGTCGCGCTCCTTCAACATTGTCGCGTCGTTCGGCGTCCGCTCGGCGTTTTAAAGCTGCAACAGTGAGAAAAAATCGCCGTCAGAGAACGAAATCGGGCTTCGAGCGTCCAATTAGAAATGTGGGGCGAAATTGATTGGATTCGGTCGCGACTGTGCAGATGGCGCCTGTTGCGCGGCTCCTTACGCGAAATTTGATTCATCGGGCGCGATGAGGCGATTCGGTCGCGACTGATAACGGATATGTGTGCAGCCAGAGCGGCCGCAATCCGTGCAGACCGGAAGCGATTAAATTCGATGTAATTGAATTTCGGTGCCTGGACGTTTATTCGTTTCGACGATGTTAATCGCGAGTCTATCGTCTGCGTTGCAATAATAACCGTTGAGAACGTTTTCCATCACAAAAAATTAAAATTTAAATAAATTATCTGAAACGAAATTACTAAACTAAAACACATTTCAAATACGACCGAGAATTGATAAAGAAAATCATACCTTAAATCATTGGCTTTAAAAATTGCTTTTCATATATTTTTTTTTCAAATGTTGTCGACCACGTATTTGATTTTTTTGGATTGAGTTGGTACTTTTGGTTCATTTAATATTGTGAAATTAGCTTTTAGTTTAAATGGTTTTTACAAGGGTTGGGTTGGGTTAAGAAAAACATTTTTAATTAAACTTGTAAATAAGTGTATTACTCAAAAATTTTAATTCTTGGATAAAAACTCGAAAAACGCCTATCGTAAGGATGCATTAGAAATACTGCGTCGAAATAATTCACAATTCAAATTCATAAAACAGTGCGCGAACATTCAGATGATGTAATATATGTGAAGTGAAATTACGTCATCAAAATCGTGGTCTCAATATTTATTTTTATCATCGTTCTATGTTACTCACTGATTGCGTGCAAAGAACACCTAAACAAACCACTTAATTTCAAATTCGAAAAAAATTAAAAAATATCAAAGTTTGTTTAAAATACCATACCTTGGTATTTTAAATTTTAATATGCAGACAATTAAAAAAAATTGGGTTGGGTTCAACTGTCGTTCATATAATTCCATCGAATTTGGGGTTAATTTGGTTTAATCAGCCTTAATTTATTGCAGACAAATTTATAAACAAATTTAAAAAAATCCAAGATTATCTTTGTCATAATCATTTTCGTTAATTTGGCTAATTTTTGTCATGAATTTGGAAATTTCTTACCTTACCTTATTTAGCTTAATGTTCAGAAATTGACAAATTGTAAAAAGTTCGAAAAACTTAAGCTAAATGGTAGGTTCAATCAAATTGCGAATGTATTAAGGTAATGGAAGCTGTTTCACCATCTCTGAGCTCGTCAAACCACCACACACATATCCTTTGAAGGTTCGTCAAGTCATGCAAGCATGAGTGACAACGAATTTGTATTAACGCCATCTAGACATCAATAGTTTCACACTTCTACTGAATGAAAATGAAAATAATAATAATTATTACTATTATGACTACTATATCGTATAATATCAATGCCTTGGTATGATATGAAACGAATTTTTCTCCTATATTATTATTTTTTTAAATGTGCGGTTGGAAAAACAAGTTTTTTAAAATATAATTGGAACCCATATGACGGTAAGCAGCAACTATATCTGCCAAGGAGTAGATTTCGAAATTCACCTGTCAGTTTTTAAGTCAAATAAAACACAGCGAACCTTCGAAAAAATATCAAGTAACTAAAATTATGATTTTTTAAAATTTATTAATTTTTTTTAAGTAGTAAAGGTATATTTGTTTCATAATTTGGGAGTTTATGAGTCTGCGGTACTATTAATTATTACTTGCGCTCTTTTGCCGTTTAATTTATATTATGTATTAGCTTTTGTTTTGTTAGTTTTCCTTTATTTTTTTATATTTTATTTTATTTAAAAAATAAAGTAATTTTTGATTATTTTATAGCCATTTATTTTCTAATGACACAATCAACAATCCGATATTTTTTGGTAGTCTCCAATATTAATTCCTTATATACGTCGTTTATTTACGTCAAATTAAGTAGATCTGCTACCTTTTCACCGCTAGTTATGCTATGGGGGAGGGGGCTAAGTTGAAAATTTAATATCACACAAATACAAACAACTTTTTAGCGCTATACAGAGGAAGTAACGTCGCTACTAACGCTGTATGAACCAGTATTATCGTTCGAATGACGGCAATTAACGAGATTTGATTGGTTGTCGAGTCGCCGCGCGTGTTATTACGTTTGAAAAGATTAAGAAAGATAGATGTTTTATTTTTTCCTTGCACAACCCAAACGTAGTTCTACATAAATAGATGCTACACAATATGTCTTATAACATACTAAGAGGGCGCATGAATTTCTTCATCGTTTGAATTCATCAGCAGTTGATTTTGCGTAACAAATTTTATATCAACTTACTTAGGTAGAGCACTTGGTTTATTCAATGTATGCTAAGTCTTATAGTGTAATGCAATTATAATTACATTTACTTCTTTAACATCAACGCGTTTGTTTCAACTTTCCTTTCTAACGTCGAATTAACTTTATAACGAATACAAATGTTCACGCGGCTCGTTATGATATTTTGTTATTTAGGCATTTGTGTTTGATTAGGTTATACACTCATATAGTACTGTTACTCATTGCATTTGGGGGTTACAGTGGATCGAGTTTTACATCATTTTGTGTGGGTATTTTTCGTTACCGATTTTTTATTTTACTGGTGAGATTGGAATTGGTTTAGCTTTACTTTTTCAGTGCATAAAAATATCCAGTGAAAAAATAAATCTAGAACACGTGTTTCCTTTTTAGTGTAGCTGCGAGGATGTGCTTTAATTTTTCAGTTGACATTTTTCCTGTACACGTTGTTATGTTAGTGTCTGCTTGGTTGGATTGGCTTGGATTTAACTTATAGCAGGTGTTTTTCTCGTCCAGGTTTTTATTTAAGCAGAGGTTCGCCCAATAATCGACATTGAAAGCATTGAAGATTAGATAGAATATGCAATAAATCAATAGGCCAATTGCATGAAACAAACAGAAATACTAAAAATGATTTAAAAGGAAAATTTAAAGCAAGAAGCAATGCTTATAAAAATTACTGAAAATTAGAATTATTTTTATAATAAATGTTGTACAAAATTAATAAGAAACGAACTAAATTAAATACAAGGATGCAAATAAAAAAGGTATTCATTCATGTGATAATATTCATTGTAGTCGGACGTAAGTTACACTTTGGTCCTCGACGAAATGTTGAGACGTCTTAAACAGTTTGTAGTAATACAGCAAATATTTCATGATGTAACATAACGCAAGCATATGCGCGAGTGCCCCTGGGTTTTAATTATTAAACGTAACGTCAGCAGTAGTAATAACTATTTAATCATATGAATCAATATACAAAGGAGATTAGTGCTCAATCTAGAATTACATATGCAACGAGCTACTCTGATTCAAACTCGACTACATCTAAAATAACCACTATAAACCGGCATCACATCTATACGACCTCTAAACTATGTTGCACCTACACCTTCCGGGCATATGAGCACTGTTCACTTCAATCTTTTCGTATCCTTGTTTTTTTCAAATCCTTTGTACTGTAATTATGAATGTGTGTTGTTTGTTAAAAGTTGCGATAATATGTGTAATATGTTATTTTGGTGTGAAGTTTAAAAAATATATATAAAATTCTAAATTGTGACTACATGTTTCCAGAAAAGGTGATGTTCTACGATAGCTTTAATTCATAAGCAACAATTTCTAATTATCCGAAAAAATGCGAGTACAACTAGTTCCTTGATACGCCACTGTTCATGCAATAACAATCGTGTATCGATTTTTTGTCGCAACATTTAGCATGGGCCGACACAAGAACTGGTCCCAGCGCCCGACAGCCATATTTATCGTGCATCGACGCCAGAAAGGGAAACGAGCAAAAAGAACCCAAGAAGACAATCTATTACGTCACGAAATTAAATTAACCGTATAAGTCGCGACGAATTCAGTACGACTTTTGTACGCAAAACATCAAGATACCTACGGCACGCCGAAGCGTCGGGAAAAAAACCCGACCGTACAACCATAAAATTAGATAAAAAGGCACCTACATTACCTTACTAGTATAATTGGTGTAGCGAGTCGCGCATTGAAGTCTCCCTAAGCTAATTATATCAATTAACAACAAACAAAATGAACCGATTTATTAGGCAGTCGGTAACATGCAATTGGCAACTCGCCCCGTCTCGCTCCGGACGCGCTCCGGCGGCCGCGCGCCTCTCGCTTCCACTAATTGAACGCGCGGTTTTATTTACTTTATGTGGTTATTTCGCAGTCTTTCTCGATGATTCGCGTTCTGCTCGGGCTTTTAATTGATGTTTTGTTTATGTGATTTCGAGACTAATGCCTGCCGTGTGTGTGTATGTCTGTGTGTGTGCGCGAGCGCGAGTGTGTGCGAGCGCGTTGTTAATTTGTTAATTGCTAATTGTTATTCTTTATGGTTTTTCGAGCGATCGAAATTTATGGCTTTCGAGCGAGCGAGCGACACGTGAAATGTAATTATAGCCGTCCGATTCGTATTCAATCGTTTCTGGTCGATTGAATCCGCAGATAACGTTTGAAATAATAACGATTCCTTGCCATTACCTTTTATGTTGGTGAGTTGTTTTGTTTTGTGTCATGAATTTGAAAATTGTATTTAAATAAACAGACAGTTTGGTTACAAATTTCACATACAAATAAAAAATTTTAATTAAAAGAATCGAACTAGAAATAAACGAAAGTGATCGATGAAAAAAATCGTTTATGACTTCAAGATGGTCGCGATAAAAATCGAAAGAATTATTATTAATTGAACAATGTCTTATTAAGACGCTCATTTGGTTAGAAAGTGAACTTGGCTTAGAATATCTTTTAAAGATTTCAAAAAGAACTGTCAAACGTAACTGGCTTACTTAGTCGATAAGTTGATTAGATCCTTACAAGTCCTGACCGGCCATGAGTTGAAGTTAAAACAATTGGCAATAAACATAAGTACAAAAGTTCGCAAATCCAGTTCACATACAATCAGCAATTTTCCATTCAGTTGAAAAACAATTTTAAAAAATCCGTAAAATTAAATTGTAAGCGCCCGCGGCCGCAACGATTTGAGCCAATCGATATTTCGACAGTTTTTTCTGTTTAATCTGGTCCATATCCAATCCACATTTTCATATCGAGTTGAAAAAAATATTTTAAAAGAAATTCGTTAAATAAAATTGTCAGCGCACGCGGCCGCAACGATTTGAATCAATGGATATTATGACAGTTTTTTTTTACAAATTTAATTGCAGTTCTCGTGGAAATCCGGTTCGTATTCAAAACGCATTTTTATGTCCAGTTGAATTTTTTTTTTAAGAAATTCGTTAATCTAAATTGACAGCGCCCGTGGCCGTTTGAATCAATCAATATTGCGCGTTTTTTTTACAAATTTAATTGCAGATTTCGCGCAAATCCGGTCCATGTTCAATCCGCATTTTTGTGTCCAGTCGAAAAAATATTTTAAGAGAAATTCGTAAAATTAAATTGTCAGCGCCCGCAGCCGCAACCAATCCGGTACATATTCAGTCTGTATTTTACCATCCAGTTGAAAGAATATTTTAAAAGAAATTCGTATATTCGTTATTGGTGGCGAGCTCAAAATAACATCGAAGCTATCGTACAAACGTTCAAATCAAGTTATTTTGTAGACCCAACCTATTTATCAACAATAATTAAATAGAAATAACGGTACAACAATTCTCGTCATGTTCTTTTTGCAAATCCAATTTAGTCAGGCAAATGAGGCCATTGTATAAGCAGAATTATATCCAAGAAGACAAACTGTTCTTTATTTCGAGACAATTAATTTTTATTATTTGTTATCAATATAAGTATAACAATATAGATCCAAACGAATACAATAGACAACAGAAAATATTTGCAGCGATGTTGCTGAGGGAGATGGGAAGGAGGAGAGATATAGTGTAGAGGTGGAAACAAGTGGAAGAACAAGAAAGGGGTGGGAAAATAAGAAGGTACAAGGCGTTACAGGTGTATAAAAGGAGATCAAAATATTTAGAAGGAGGAAGAACGGGGAGGAAGAAAAGATCATAGCGAGGTTTTAGATGTGCGAACGAAGAGAGGGCAAAGAAATATTGGAATGGGGAATAGTTTTAGAGGTACGTGGCATGTGGAAAAGGAAGAGATGATTGGAATCATTGGTGGCAGGAGTGTGAGGAAATGGTGTGGAGCAGGGAGGAAAAGGTAAAGGGGATAGATTGGAGAAAGGTGATCGGAGAGAATGGGAAGGGAGAAGAGTTACTATGGGAGATAAAGAGGATGATAGAAGAGCGTAGGAAAAGGAGGGGAAATACAAACAGATAAAGGTATATACGCAAGGTGACCAGGCAGGAGATAAAGAGAGGGGAGGGTGTCCAGGAGGTATGAGAAGAGAAAGAGAGGAAATATGACAATGGAGGGCGAGAAAGGTGTGGTAAAACAAAGATACATTGTAATTATATTTGTTGTAAATAGAGTGGGGTGTCAATGGAGGTTTGTATAAGAAGAAACTACTGCAAGTTAAGGATCATGGAACACAAGGAAGACACTGGAAGAACTCGGCAGGACAGGGAAAGTAAAAATACACAGTATAGGTAGATGTAAGAAATATGAAAAAAATAGAATGAGTAAAAGTGGAAAAGCATATGCTTGTTAATCATCAGCAATGACGAACACTTGTTACGTCTATGGTTATCCAGGATGTCTCTACCAATTACGTAATAAGAAAAGCAATACTTGTTTTTTTTTATTTTGTTTGAAGAATTTTCATATCGGTTGACGATTTTCATATTTTTTTTTGTTTTCAGTTTTGACAATTGTTCAGTTTGAAATTTTTTTTTGAATTTTTGGTAATTCCGCATTTTGTAAAATATTATTTTTGAAATTTTAAACTTTTTCTTTGGATATTTTAACAAGTTTTGTTTGTTTAATGTTTTCCAAAGTTTATTTTCTTACTGAATACAATTCGGCAATACGTAACATAAATTGACAAGTTTGACGTATTTTGCGCTCTTTAAATTTTGCATTTTTTACGGTTTTATTTTTGAAATTTTTAGTATTTTCGTTTGGCTATTTTAAAAATTCAATTTCTTTAAATTGCAAAATACAATTTTGACGATAAAATTTATTAAAATTTATAAGTTTGACATTTTTTTGTATTACTTTTAAAATCTGACATTGGGTAAATTTGATTTTTTGTTTTGAGAATTTATTTAATTATTTTTATATTTTTTATTGGAAATTTTGACAAACCAAAGGTAACCCAGTATAATTTGGATCAGGTATGTTTTAACGAAGCACGTGTACAATAGTTTTCAGTGAAAGTCAATTTTGGGTACATAGTTAGCAACCCAAGTTGTCCATTCTGTAAAATTAGTTGGGTTGGGTTAGGTTTGGTTATGTTGATGAAGTTCTTAATTGAGCTGTTTTGCAGCATAGGTATATTTTACTTAAATAATATACTTTGTCAATAGTGGGTATATTTGGGATTATATATTTTTGATAATAGAATTGGGTTAATGGGGTTTAATTTAAGATCAACTTGGAATTTAAATGTAAACCGCAGTTATAATCAACTTATCTGGAGTATAATTGTTACATCTTGAGTTGAATTGAGCACAATATTTTAGAGCTAAATATGAATACATCTTTGTTAGAAAATTAGAGTTAAACTGAAGCAAATCGGGCTCTGTTTTATTGGGTTTCAAAATACCATTTGGTAACACTATTATACAAAGTTGTACGTTGGTTGCACCCAATGGAACTGTATTTTCACATATCTCGAGTCAGCTGGGTTGTGGTCTAGTGAATCTGGTTATGTTCGATTTGATTTTATTATGTATAAAAAGTCAGTGAATTTTATACAATTTTTTTCTTTGAGTTTAACATTTTTTAGAAAGAGTTGGGTTCAATTCATCCGAAATCGTTTTCTTGGTAGACATCGTTCTTTCATACCCTAATCGCAGTTGTGTAAAGTTGTGCTTGGGTTCCTAAATTAAGTCCGTGGTGGATTAAACTTCTTCACTAAGATTTAAAAATAAAAATGACCCACACTTGCATCCATCAAGGGCGGCATCAAACCTAGGGGTAAATTTGGGTTTAGACATTTTAATATGGTTTGACAGGTGTCTTGGAATAAATCACATTCTAGTTAGATATGAGACGTAATTTATACATTTTTTATAAACGAATTAATTTGACAGTTGGGTTGGGTTTAAGATGATTTAGATGATTGTTGTTGCTTTAAAAACGACTCCTACCTTTGATTTAGTAAAGTGGCTACACTTAATAACCCTTAACTAAATTTGGATTTGTATTAAGACGTTTGACGTTGTGGCAGAACTGAGGTGGGTTTTTGTCTAGATGTATCACCCGAGTATATACATCGAAATTGAAGTGTTTTGGGTTGGGTTGGTGGGGTCGGGTTGACTTGGGTTGGGTGGGGTCGGGTTGGACTGTGTTGGGTTGGTACTCTTCTATATTAGTTGAGTATTTTAGTTGGGTTTATTATCCAGTTGCACGTAGTGTGCAAATAAGTCAGACATCATTAGTGTGGTACGTTTGTGTTTTTGTATTTTTAACTAATAGGAGAGTTGATTTTATGGATGTTTTTGGGTTTTAGCAATGTGTTTGATTGTTACGATTTGGTTGCGTTTTGTGGCTTTTCATTGATATCAGGGTGTTTTACTACGATGAAAATTTAGGCAAAAAATAAATGTTGAGTTTAAAAATGTCTCTGCTTATGAATCCGTAGGTCTTAGCACTTCGTCCCGTGTTCCGTTAACCGGAAAGAAACATTTAATGCAAAATGTGCTGTAGTGTATTGTTAAACGCTTAATAACATATCACATGCGTGCCATATAGCGGGTACGTCGCCTGATCTACGAAGACTCGGCGCATTGCTAAGTCGTCTGTAATTTTACTCCTCGTTGGAGACTATGCAGACGTTTTAAATACCTGCGTTGTTGTTGACATGACAATGTTTTTGTATGTAATGTGTGTATGTCGCTTAACGTTACTTATATTGTAATTGCAATAGCTGTGTTTAATGAGTTTGAAATGGGGGTGCACTATTGAGTTCAAGTTGTTAAAGTTATGAAGCTGATACGCGGCTTTCAATACATTTAGGTTTTGTTACATTTATGTGGTTTACAATATTTAGATTCGATTGGGGTAGGACTTTGGCTCCGACACTAACTCCGCACCCCTTTGGATTTTCGTCTCGATCTGGTCGCAATCGGACAACAATCCTTCAAAATTTCCGACAGCGATCCGTCGACGGGCAAAAACGCTCGGCAAAAGTCTGCGCATTCGCGGTATTTTTAACGACAGATCGCCGTTTCAATTCCGCAGCAATTGAGCGCAATTAAGATACCCGATCGGCATTACAACACCTTTTGTATCGGCGCTAAATTGGCACGTAAATCACATTCGCGAGCAAAGTGCACGTTGCACGCAATAAATTCATATTTTATTATCGCATAAAGGCGATCATAACACGTCCGCCGGAGAAACAAATGGAATGGCACTGACGGGGCGACTGTTACTTTCATATTGCTTTTCAAATCAAATGCCAGCGCCGATAACGCGGCGCATTTGGTCGCACCAAGGGCGGCGGCCGGCGATAAATCGCGATTAAGATGAAAATTAATTTCGACGTGCCCTTGGTGCGTCGTTGCGCGAGCGCCAGCCTGAACGGGGCTATCTCGGCGTTTTATTCGTAGATGGCGCCGTCGGTACTTCGACGGAGGCAATCGTCATTTGTTTTGATAACGTAATTATATTTACGTTTGTAAGTGAAACGATAAATAATTTCGCGAACCTAATTGGAAATTTATGGTTGAATTTAATTAATTACTCGGCGCAATAATTTACATAAATCTAAATCGTATTTATAAGCAAGCGTTGTTTACGACGTTGGCGTTAATCAAGTAATTCACTATCCCAGAAGCAATTCAAACGCGAGAAAATACCGCGATACTTAAAACCAAAATAATCAAACCTTCCACGTACCGCATTTTTAATGTTTTTTTTGGTCCCAACATAAACTAGTTTTAGTTAATTTTATTAAATTCATTTAAAATCAATAAATAAATAAAAAATGCGAGCGCACGGAAAATAGGAAGCAATTATCGGTGCCTAAGACCCCGGCGCGTTCTCCGCTAACGTGAAATTATCCTAATAAACCACTCGTAACATCGTTTTTTATATTTTTTAATTGGTATTACGAGAAAGAATTAATAAATTTAAAATCTTTTCATAATTTCGCCGTAAACATTAAAGTAATTAATGGTGTTCATGTTTGTGCTCGCGCGCAGCGAATAAATTCCCTCGTAATTTTAATTTCACTACAATTATTAAGGCGTAATAAATCGCGGTGCAGTTTTATTTGACTTTGCGCTAATTTTCAATTAAAATTTTAGCGCGATTGTTTGCGTCGTTTTTATTATTTGCAAACGTTTAAAAATTGTTGGTTTAGTGGGATTGATTGGTGAGTAATTAATTTCGTAAAACTGTTAAAATGTTTGAAGAGTAAAATCAAATTTGAAGAAAAAACGGCACATGCAATATTAATTTTATTTTAATTGTTAATTCGGAAAAGTATTTTTACTACTTGTTAGGGTACGACTTAAGAGCAAATAAGAAAAAAAATACTTGAAATCCCAAAATGATTTTTTAATAATTTTGTCAAAATAAATTTATTTAACAAGTTTTAATTTGCTGATTTACAAAAATAATAAAATAATTATGTAATTGTGTTATAAGGGGGTGAGGGATTCGTAAACAAAAAATTCCAAATTGTGAACAATCTATAAGTTGCCTAAAATGCAGAAACTAGCGTAAAATATCAAAAATTAACTAACATGTACAAATCGTTAACATTTTGATAACAAAGTAGGAAAATGGAAAAAATTGTCAAAACGTGTTTATCCCACATGAGTGCTGTAGTTTGTTTGAAATTGTTAAAAATCTTCAAAATGGATGAAAATGGCAACAATTTAAAAGTTGAATAAATACAAAAAAAGTAAAAAAATTCAAAATCTAAATTTTGTAAAAATTGACTAAAACCTAAAACATCCAAATGTCAAATTTGTTAATGGTGTAAAAAAACAAAGATTGCCGAGTAAATGTGAATAATTTATAAATTGCCTTAAAAATGCGAAAATGTCGAAACTGTGACGAATTTCTTGCCTAAAAGCTACATTCTGTAAAATTACCAACAATTAAAAAAATTCGCATTATGTAGCATTATGAGAAAAATAATGATTACAAAAAAATTTAGAAATGATAAAATATAAAAAATCGCTAAAATGTAAAGAACACAAAACTTAAGCAATTTATAAATTGCCTATAAGAGAGGATGGCAAAATTGCATGAAATTGTTTAAAATGCTCGAAATTTACGAAAAAGCCAACTATTTTAATAAATGCATAAGTACCAAAAAATTAAAATAGTTGTACATGATTAAAATTTAAAAATGCTAAAATGTCAAAATTATTGAAAAAAATTGTAAAAAATACTAAAATTGCATGACAAGGAGGTTGTGTGCGAGCATTAACGCCATCTAGAAGCTAACACCTCATATTCGCGCAGCTACGCATTTGCTGTTCTGTTCTGTTCTGTATCGTCGGACTAAGACTAAGTCGGTAAAAATATCAGATGGTGACAGCTGTTTTCCTCTCTCTGAGCATATCAATCCACCACATGCCCAACCCGTGTATAGCTATATTGACGTCTAGATGGCGCTAACACTCACGCACAAACTCTTTGACAGTGCTTGCACGACTTAGTGCAGTTTCAGCGGATGTGTGGTGGTTTGATGAGCTCAGGAAGAGAGCGAAGCAGCTCTCATCACTTGATACGTTCGCCGAAATTTATTTTCATGTAATTTTATAAAATATATTTTATGCAGGTGCTTGAGGTAAGAGTTACAAAAAATAAAATTACATGAAAACCGGGTACCATTAGCCGAATATAAATTTAAAATTAATGAAATATTGAACAAAGCAAAAATTTTGTATAACGCTTAAAAATAATGGTAAAATTATGAATTATTAGAATATAAATCGAATATAAACCGCGGGGGGAGGGGGTACACATACACATATTGCATTGTAATATATCTTCAAAAATGTAATGAAGTATACCACTAATACGTTTGTTTGTACAAAAAACTTAAATACGAAGAAAATAAATACAATTACATAGAAGATAAAAATGTATACAATTAAATGTGTATCTAAGCAAATTAAAAATTAAAAAAAAATGTTTTTTGTACAGAAAATGCACCAAATTTGCACCACATATTTCAAGATGCAATTTATTCAAAAACGACCCCCGTGCTTCAGTTTGTTGCCATAATTATTACTAGTCACTACAACGAAACAACAAAATTAAATTAAAAAATATTTACTGCAAATTTTTTTTTATTTCAATTTGTTCGCGGACACAAACAAAAATATTGACGCATTTGAATGAATAATTATTAAAATCAAACGTACAGCATACAAGCATTAAAAAATGATTTCAGTTTACTTTGTCGTTCTTTAAAGGGAAACATTTACAAAAATAAATAATTAAATTAATTTTGTTGTAATGAAGAAGTACTGAAATTAACCCCCGTAAATTATAATAAACAAACAAGTATTTGTCATCAATATTAATGTGCACTAAACTTAATGTAATTAGATTTTTTTAATGCTATTTATTTTATGATTTATTATGCAGAAATACTCAAATACTGATATTGAATGGACCCCTGATCTTTCGCCGATTTTTACGCAACCTTGTTCATTATAAATAATTAATATAATCTCTAATTAAATGAAATTTATGAACAATTGGTACGTTTTAAAAATTGTTATCAATCACGAATTTAATTAAAAAATGTATTTTTGTTATTTCATTTGGTTACAATGGAAATAAACTAAATCCAGTTTTTTAATCAAATTTAACGTACCCGCTTTTGTAGCAATAATGTTTGAAATTGCGTAAAATTTCGAATATATTTTTTAGTTTTCAATTCACGGAGAAATTTGCAAAAAATCAAGTTATACGACACGTGGGGATGATATTTATTTTATTTATTTTTGTAACAATGGAGAAAAATGGGGTTAAATTAAAAAAAATGGCCCGTCGTTCTAAATTATGATATTTTTCGAGGCTAACAAAATTATTTCCGAAAATATATTTTTTTCCTTCACTTGATTACGCCGAAATTAGATTAAATGTAAATCCATATTTTACTTACAAAAAAAAACTTAACGTACACGAAACTTCGTTTTTTAATTAATACCCCCGTCCCCTCTAAGAGCTTGTAATCAACTAAATCAATATTTATCATAGCTAAGACAAAATGTCTCAAACGTTAAAAAAATTGTTTAATGTCTAATTTTAAAAATAGTTTGTTTACGAGGAAATATAGAAAAGAAAGAAAAATTTAATTTATTTGTAACACTATGTTACAAATACTGAAATCAGTGGTGTAGTTGCCCCCCCCCCCCATTGTCCTGATGCAAATAAAATAGTCTGGTTCGAATTTTTAAAAATACTTGTTAGCCCACATTAATTAAAGAAATTAATAATGAATTGAATTAAACGAACGAAGTATTTTAATTTACAAAATGTAAATTAAGATCAGTGGTAACTACCAAAGTTATTTTAAATTTAATATTCAGTTTATGTAATTTTTCTGTTTTGAAGACTTTCACGTTGAAAAATTTGTTTACAACGAACTTTAACAAAATACTTAATTAAAGCGACAACCACAGGTTTTTAATTCTTTTATATCAATGACGAAATGCTCAGTGAAATTATTTGCCCCCCTCGTCTCCCATAGCGTGCCACACATTTACTAAAACCAATGTAAGAATTATCGAAAGCATGCAAATTTCATTGAATTATATTTTTTTAATGAAAGCGAGAAACAAAGAAGAAAAATGATGCAATTCTACTACATAAGTATCGATCGCATCATGACTGCAAAACAACAAAGAGAATAAAACAATCAAGAAATATGTTGAGTAATTGTTTACTTGAAATGATTTTTTGTATCAATTCATTTATGAATTACTGATTGAAATATGGTGTGCTATTTAAAAATCTGGAGGAAATAATTGATATTACAATGTTACGAATTACAATCTAATTACACTTAAACGCAATTAATGACCAACGAAAAAAAATAGACAACATAAAATTCAATCGAACCCAAAACCTCGTCAAACGAATTAAAAAAAGATATTAAAAAAGTAAAAATAGTTGTAGGAAAATTAAATCAAATCAAAAAATTAGCAAAAAAATAAATAAAAAATAAAATAAAGTAAAAATTGAAGCAAAATTTTATATTTTTGTGATAATATGTTGCCTGAAATTAATTGCATGATTGACCCCCTCCCCCAGACTTGATAAATTTAAATTTATAAAATTGTAAAATTCACGGAATAAAATATTTAATTTAATTTTTAGTAAAAAAAACGCCTCTTTTAAACAGCAAATTAAAATCAGTGGTAACGACGAATTTATTGTAAATTTCAAATTTAATTATAACAATCAAGAAATTCCCAACGCAAGCAAAGCATTTCAAGTTAAAATTATATTTCTTTTAGAAAATTATAATTAAACACGATTTTATATCAGTCACGGATCCTTATTGATTTTCGGAAATTAATTGCGCCATCGAACTCCTTCCCCATCATCATCATCATCATCATCATCATGACCATTAATATTTCTTGTAATGTAATTAAGTTTAGGGAAAATTGCAAAATTTATAGAAATCACACAAATTTCACCGAATTAAATTATTTAATAAATTGCTTGTGTTTGCACGGAAACAAAAGAATGAAGAATGATTTAATTACCTTGACAAATTTCTTATCAAAAATTAATAACAGATTTTATAGCATAACTTCCGCTTTTTGTTTTACGTCCAACCCAACCCAACGCAACCCAACCCAGCTCCCTAATTAGTAATTTTAATTCATTTAAAATTTTAATTTGTGATTTATCGCCAATTTAGAAAGAAATTTTAAAAATGCATCATTGTCCTCCTCAGACCCCCTTTCGATCAAACGACAATTTAAAAATAAAAAAAATAATTAATTAACTAAAATGTAGTCTAGAAGACGTCAATGAGACAAAATAATTAATTGCTCACAAATACTTTTTTTTACTTATGGATATTTTTTGAACAAACAAAAATAATAAAATTTCATTAGTTTACACTGAAAGGCAAACAAGGGAATAAATTAATTTAAATTTACGAACAATTTGTACATTTTCAAAATTTTCAGTTTGACAAATTCGATTTAATTTAAAATAAAAAGTAGAAATTGCAGGTTGGAATTGGACAATTTTCTAGGGTACTTTAATTAAATCGACACCAATTAAAAATTTCACAAATTAATTCATTAATTTAAATGTAGTAATTTTTTATGATTTAACTATTTTAAATGAATTTTAATTTAACATCTAATCAAAGTTAACAATAAACAAATCGATGTAAGTTTAAATTTCGATTCTTTACAAGTGAGGGGACATAACAGAAAATTTCAAAAAGTTTCCCATTTACAAATTTTGTGTAAATCGGACGGAGGTGATTTGCATCGACCGTTTGTTATTATTTCTTCTTCAACAAATTTTATGTAAATCACTGAAATTTTAAATAATTAAATTAAGTTCGTTAAACAACACAACCGAGCTTCAAATAATATAATTGAATGTTAAAATTGAAATCACTGTCATATTATAATTATTTTATTGAATAAAATTTAATGGACGTGATGCAAATTAAACACACGCAAAAAAACTCACACACATGTTTATAAAAAAAAACTAAATTCTAATTTTAAATGTTAGCTGGCTTAGATTTATGACGTCATAAAACAGGTGAATGTTTTGACAACGTAATGACGTCGATGAAGGCAATCTACATCGAGTGCATTTTATTATTAAATCGCAAAAAATGTAATAATTTGTGTATTTCCTGAGCGAATTGATTTAAAATAATATTAAAAGAAAACCGATTTTAATTAAATTTCCAACGCAGTTGCCAGTTATAAAAACAAATGAGTGATAATTTCGTTTAAAGAAAGAAAAGAAAGTGGCGAATTAGAAAAGATCAATATTTTTTGTTGTGTGTCGGAGTTCAAATGAAATATTTTTTAGAACAATTTGATTTGTTTAACCGCGACGAAAAAATCGAGGACTAGATTTGACGTTTCCCGTCCGGTTCGTCTGTTTTCATCGCCGCACTCGTCGCGTCGTCGGCGGGCAACGGACCCAACGCAAAACGACAATTAGGGCAAAATTAACTCTCCGCTCAATAATTACCTCAATAAACAAAACACAATCCGTAAGCTGTCAGTCGCAGTTAATCTAATCGGCGGCGGCTGTTAATTGCACTGCACATTTTTACTTGTTTAGTTCGGCGACCGTCCGGTAGAGCGACCACACTTCCCGACGGAAACAACATCTGAACTCTACTCCCGTCGCTGTACCAGGGATGCTGCCGGTGCTCCGCCCAATGGTGGGCCCCTCGCGCCGGTCGATGGCGTACGCCTCCGTCCACGACGCGAACACGCCCAATCAAGCGGGACCATGGGCGATGCGCCGGGTCTATCATTGGTCGCGTTTGTTGTGTGTTTATGGCGCGTCGATACTTTTCCGATTACGCCGAGGCCACTTTTCCGCTGAAATCCGTCGGCGGCCACGGCCGCTCGGAAAAATCCGCGGGGACGCGACGGGGTTCGAACCTGCGCGGCGCGTCGGGAGATGGGGCGATGGTACTCGTTTGCGTTAGCGATAGGTCCAACGTCGCCCTTATTAGAATCAATTAATAAACGAAAAGGAAAAAAAATTAAAAAAAAACAACCACAAACCATAAATAAGAAAATAGAAATAGAAAGTCAAAATGAAATTTAAAAAAGCAAAAGAAATAAAATCGAAGAACACCAGTAGATAATTATTTATTGAAAAGTAAAGAAAATGAGGAAAATCATCATCGACGAAGCAACGTGAAGTAGTGAAAACAAACAAAAAATAACGTCGAAAACAAAAGATTTTCCAAGAGAACGAAAAATTATAGATTTTACTACATAATTATGGATTATGTTGTGACGGTGAAGGAACTGCAGTATAAAATAATGCAAAAGTATTTGGTGGAATTACCAATTAACATTTTTTATATTGATTGTGGTGGAATTACCAATTAAGATTTTTTATATGAATTGCTGGGTGTGTAAGACAACAATCCGAATTATACATTTTTTATGGGCGTCCATAAAAATTATTAATTCAAGAATTGGTAGTGTTCTATTTAAAAATCAGATTTGCAATTTAACGACATTGAAGCAAAATGAATGAGCAACAAAAAACAGACAAATACACTCAAATCGAAATAAATACATTGTTAAGTAAAGTAAAACCAAATAAAATTGAAACTGAAAAAAAGCATTAAAAAGCGCTGATAACAATCGACCAAAAGAAAATGAAAATAACATTAAAATATGAATCGGATTAAAAGAATTAAAAATTTTAAAATGAAAGAAAATTAAAAAAATAAAAATTAATGAAATAAATTAACGGAATTTTTATCTTATAGGAGAAGAACAAGTGAAAATAAAAAAATCCATGTTAATGGAATAATTAAAGGAAAGCTTGGATAAACTAACTGAAATAAATCAAATTTGCGAACTTGATTTTTTCACTGACATCAGAAAAAATTGCCAAAGAATTTTACAAACTGTTTCACAAGTAACAATTTATCGTGGATTGACAAATAGATGCACTAAAATATTTTTTAATTATTAATAAAAATTAAATCTTACCTCTTCTTTCTGAAGTCCATTATTAAGGATGGCCCACGATGCTCGTCATTCGGATGCCCAAAGTCCATTGCCTTAATGGGCTGTGATTTATGTTTTGGCAATTTGCTGCTAATTATATTTCTTCTTAAGTAATATCAAAGACTATATAACCTGACATTATATTGCCACGTAAACGAAATCTCCAATAAACAGATCATTGTTCATTGCATGTTATATGTATGATTAACATCATATAGAAAATAATTTAATATTTGAGTATAAATACACTAACATCAATCGAATATTTTCTGTTGTCTGTACAAAAAAAGTCCTACAAAACGTAACAACGTAACATTGTCTCACGATTACATCCGACTTTGTATCACAAGCGTTCAATGGCTAGTAGTCTTTAATATTTAATTTTTTCAAAATTTTCTTGGCATTCTTTTTTCCGATTAATTTGCATTAATTACGTTTGTTTAATTTTTTTTATTAGTTTAATTATTTTTAATCCTCAATTCTATTCTCGATCGTTTTCTTATCGGTCGATTTTGTTTCAATGCTTTTTTTTTATTTTTCGTTTCGTTTCGACCACCAACTATTTTGTTATCGATTCGCTTTTGTTTGTAATTTCTAATTGTGGCTAATTGTTTCTAACTTATTCGTAATTCCTTTTCATTTCTAAGTTTTTGAATTTTCTTTGTTTCCTTTTTCTCTCTCTTTTTCTATTAATTATGTGTACATATTCTTAGTTTACTTAGTTTTTATCCGTAATTCGATCGTTTATTTTGTTATCGATTCGCATTTCTTTTTCCAATTGTGTTTTTTTAGTTGTTTCTAATTTATTTGTCATGGTGTAATTTTCTTTGTTTACGTTTTTTATCAATTACATGTTAAATTTCGATTCTTTATCGACTTACTCATCTGTTTGTGTATCGATTCGATTTAATTTATTATTTCTCGATTTACGAATTTAAGTGGTTCCAAGGGATTTGAAATTTTTCTCATCATTTTTAATTTTTTGCTTTCCTTTTCCATTTTCGTTTTATATTATTTATTTGGCTAAATCTTGTTCTTAGTTTACTTAGTTTTAATCATATTTGTGCAATAATTTTAATAATACCTTTGACAAGAAACATTATTTTTGTTTTACTTTATCAATTTCTTTAACAATAAATCCCTCGATGAAACAACATTTGTGTTTTTTACTTTAACAATGTCTTTGGCAATTAATCTCTTGTTTCTATGAAACAGTATTTGTGTGTTTTACTTTAAAACTGTCTTTGGCAGTAAATCCCTCGATGAAACAAAATTTGTGTGTTTTTACTTTAACAATGTCCTTGGCAATGAATCTTTCATTGAAACATAATTTTTATTTTTTACTTAAGCAATGTCTTTGGCAATGATTCTCTCCATGAAAAAATATTTGTGCAATAATTTTAATAATACCTTTGACAAGAAACATTATTTTTGTTTTACTTTAACAATTTCTTTAACAATAAATCCCTCGATGAAACAACATTTGTGTTTTTTACTTTAAAAATGTCTTTGGCAATGAATCTCTTGTTTCCATGAAACAGTATTTGTGTGT
Source organism: Geotrupes spiniger (assembly GCA_959613385.1). Classification (NCBI taxonomy): domain Eukaryota; kingdom Metazoa; phylum Arthropoda; class Insecta; order Coleoptera; family Geotrupidae; genus Geotrupes; species Geotrupes spiniger. The sequence goes on along the minus strand of OY390736.1, from coordinate 39,366,141 downwards.
TTTACTTAAAAATGTCTTTGGCAGTAAATCCCTCGATGAAACAACATTTGTGTGGTTTTACTTTAACAATGTCCTTGGCAATTAATCTTTCATCGAAACATTATTTTTATTTTTTACTTTAGCAATGTCTTTGGCAATGATTCTCGCGATGAAACAATATTTATGCAATAATTTTAATAATGTCTTTGACATGAAACGTTATTTCTGTGTTTTACTTTAACAATGTCTTGGGCAATGAGTGTCTGGTTTCTATGAAACATTATTTGTGTGATTTACTTTAACAATGTCATTGGCAATCATTGAACCATAATTTTTATTTTTTACTTAAGCAAGTGAATCTCTGGATAAAATAATAATTTTGCTACCAATTCACAATTTTTGTTATTTAGTATATTCCTTCATCTCGTTTCATTTGATTTGGCTCTTTTTTGTTCCATTTTTATTCCATGTTTGTCTTCTCTTTCAATTTTTAATTTCGTTATTAATTATAATTTCGTTCTGGGACTTTGGTGTTTCCTACGAACGATTCTCATTTTGCTTCGTCGACAATTGATTCATTGATGTAAGCTCTAAATTAAAAAACACAGCGAGCTAACCCTGTACACGAACCCATCCAACAAATCCACGATTTCGCCGCCCATCGTCAAACGGGACACGAATTTCGAAACGTCTTCCGACGCAATTTACGACGTCACGTCCGACGCCCGAAGAAACGGCCTGAAATTACGAAAGCGAGCGGCCAACGCGCATTTATAACCGCGGAGAACCATGAATGGGCGCATAACGCGGTCTAGTAGGTGAGCTCCGGCTGACGGAATGCCATTACCGATGGTCCCGTCATCTGATAAGGGCCCCCGAGGTCGGAGGTGACTCCGCATGTTGTCGTCCCCGTCAACCACGAACCGCGGTTACTCTCGAACGCTAACTGCGCAACGGACCAAACAGGACAGGACTTAATCGAAGGAATTAAAATGCGTGAATGTTAAATATGAGTTAAATTAGTTTAAATTAGAAAATTGTTTGATTGAACGGTTCCTCGTGGAGACGGGCGAAGAAGCCACGTCGGTGTGACGAATATAATTAATTTGTGGAGCGCAGTGCGCGCATAAATATTCATCGGGCCGACCTTTTGTAGCAAAAGCGGACCATCTAGTTAAGATAGAGAAACGGAAGCTTAGATACCAGATAGTTGGCATTGTGTTCCATTTAACCCGCTAATGATATATGCTGCCTTTGATGCAATGGCGATAGCGCGCCGACTATTAGGGCGCATCTAGCCGGGAACAGCCCCTGCGCCGGGTTATTATGCCATTATCGTTTAAGCATTTACATTTTAACTGAATTAAACTACTAATTTATTCACCGCGAGGTCAAGTGATGCGGTCGTATCGCGCGGGGCGGTTGCGTTAGCGATTTGCGTCGTTACTGTGTGTTATGGGAACTAACACTTCGAGCAAAACGGACCAGAAATTAATTTCGTCGCAGATTTTAGCGATTTAAACGTTGACTGGAAATTATCGTGACCGCAAGCAAATTCCGAATACGTAGCATAGACTGGCATGGAATTTTCCACAACATATTGAACCACTTTTAGTTAGTTATTAGTTAGTCGCTCAACTTAAAGTTAAAACAGTTTTCGTGTCACAGCACCCCTGGACTAAAACGTATGAAATTATTGCAATATTCTATTAAAGTTAAATTTATATAATTACGAGTTGCATCTGTTTTAATGTAGATAATAATCGTCGAGAATGTACATACGTCGTGTTTCAAAAGTCCCGGGGCGACGACTGCATCCACATAATAAATGTTGCTCGGTCTCGTTTTGATTAAGGAAATAAAGAATTTTATAGCCAACAACTTCAGTTATGTCTCAAAGTAAGAAAATGATCAAAAACATAATATCACCGAAAAAATCAAATTATTTTAAAAACCAGGAAATTCAGATTTAAAAATAATACGAAGAGTTAAATATAATGAAGGAAATTGGATTTAAGCAGAAGAAGTACTTAACAGAAAAGATGCTCTTCCAAATATTAGGCGAACTTCCAAATATTGGTAAATGGTAAAGAATGAGTTTAGTTGAAAACCCAAATGCTGAAATAAATCTGTTACGAACTTTTACGAATACACGAAATCGAAATTTTAGAAACGTTTCGATAATCGTGAAACAACCCAACCCAACCTGTTGTCACCAGATCCGAATAATTCCTTAAAACCTTGTTCCCTTCCCAAGTGTTAAGGCTGACGAACGAGTTGCAAAACTCTATCTGGACGAGTCAGAGCAATAAATCGAAGAGTTCCTCATGTAAATTATTCGTATGTGATAAGCTACCAAGAAAACCATGCAATGGGAAGAAATCGTGTCAAAAAAGCATCTGACAATCCTATTTAACCCCACGGGCCGTAATTCCACGAATAGCGAAATTTCATTGACGGTTATAATTTTGCTTTTTAGGAAATAACATTGGAGAAAATTTGTCAGATAAATTGTTAAAAGGTGACAAACTTGTAGAAAATTATTAGTTTTTATTGTGATGTTTGTGGAAAAATTATGGTCGTTTTAAATTGGAAAATTATTGTTGTATTATCTTCAAACGTTTTTACATTTTCGTGCCTTGTTTTAGACGTTATTATAACATTTTTGATATTTTTGGAACGTCCAGATGATCTTTCGTCTTTTTGTCGAAAATTTATGATTTTTTAAAAACGTTTTAGACGTTTCTAAAAAAATCCTTTTGATTAACAGTTTTTAGAAAATTTTCTATTCTCATCGGGAATTTTCGATCCTCGTTGAAGGTTTGTAGAAAATTTTTGATAGAAAAATATCAACTTTTCTAGAAAGATGTTTGTCGTTTTTAGTATGCAGCAATTTTTGAACATTTAAAAACGTTTCTTCAAAAATGTATAGAAAATTGTTGATCTTTAGTAGTCGTTCGATGAAAATTTTTGACGTTTCTTGAAAAATTTTGATCTTGAGACGTATTTAGAAATAACAAATAATATATTATGTATAAAAATATATAACTTTGAACTATTCTTAAGGAATTATTTGGTTAGTAATTGGCTCGTTGTCTTATTAACAACGTTAGTGTAATCTCAGTGAATCTCAGTATCTGACTAATATATACACAAAATGTTAAATGGTCAAGAAACATAAAACATAACATAACCATATTTCAAACATCAAATTCATAAACAACACGATCAAAATATTCACATAAATGACGTAGTTATTCATGACGTTCGACATTTACAAATAACGGACGTTCACTGATGAAATTTAACAGTATATAACCAAAATAAAATTACATAAACTTGTTAAGATGGATACAAAACAATTTTGATCAAAAATGAGTTGCATAAAATAAGAATTGATCAAAAAAAGTATAATTATGAGATGAAAATGATAACGAGCAACGAAAACCTAAGAAATAATCAGATGAGGAGGAACACTAAGCTTTAAATTTGTCAGTCACTTGGATTGGGTTGGGGTTGGATTGAGTTATGGTCACTTTGGGGAAATGTAGATGGGGATATATAAGAAATATTGCACTGGGCAAATGATGGTTAATGATGGACGTAGTACAAATGACTGAAACCTTTGTTAAAGAAAATGCATTTTTTTTTTAATTGGTATGAGAAGTAAAATTAAAAAAGGAATATGATGAAGAAAATTATGAATCATTATAAATCGAACCTCTGAAAAAATATATATATCTAATAACCTAACAAAATCGGAAAGAGAAAAAAAAATTAATACAAAAATTTTCAAAAAAATTAATAAATTAGCTAAAAACACATTTTTCAAATGAAAAAACAAAATTTCCGCAATTAAAAAAAAAATTTGAAAAATTCAACATTGACCTTTTTATGAACGTTTTTTGCCAATTCATTGATATTTTTCCATTTTTGAGAGTCATTTTGTATTTTAGGTAATTTTACGTTTTTTTTTTTTGAAATGGATCCTTGCGTATGGAATCCCAACCCAACCCAACCCAACCTTTCATATTTTGATAATATTTGTCAGTTAGTCAAAAACATTTTTATTTTAGTTTAGTTGTTTGCAATTTTGCCAATTTTTACATATTTGCTTGTTGACAATCTTGATCAATCAATTGACGATGTTGTATCAATTTCATTTTTCCTAAGTGAGATTTTGAAAATTTTAATTTTTTAATTCAATTTTTAACATTAAGCAATTTCGTAATTTTTTTTCTATTTTTTTCCGCTGTTTTTTTATGACATATATTATTATTTTTGCTTTTTTTCGAAATTTTGAGTCTTTTTTATTTTTAGTAATATTTTGACGTTTCAATTTAAAAAATTATGGCAATTTTAGTTTTTTTTTCGATTTTTGGATTTTATCAAATTTCAATCCTTGGCATTTAGGCAATTTGTGTTTTTTCCCTTTACCGCTTGGTCAATTTTATATTTTTCCATTTTCGGGACAATATAGCTAATATTAATTTTGTGCATTTTTTGACAGCTGTCATTATGACATTTCATGTATTTTACATCCTTTTGTCAATTTTGTTAGTATTAAAATTTTTGATAATTTAGCATTTTTCGGATTTTTAAACATTGTAGTTTTTGAAACATTTGCCATTGGCAGTTTTAACATTATTGATGATCGATTCATCAAAACAAAACAAATAATGAAATTCGAATACATTTTCGTGCCATGAACCTCCAAGGTTCTCATCGCCAATCGATTAACATTTTATATTCGAAACGATCGAAGATTTTTTTTTCATCGTCGCCATAACCACAATAATTACCTTATGCGGACGGCGCTTAAACACAACGTAAATTAACCAAATTTCCCACACATTCTTTTGTCCACAATCAACTAATTACGTTTTATCTCCAACATCTCCATCGAAACGGACGCAATGACGAAACGCGTCCATAAAAACGCACATAAACGGCCATAAAAATCACTTAAACGGGGACCCGCGGACTTTATCGGGCGATAAATTCGAAAAAATGATCGAATCACAACAATCGATAAAACCGTGCCTCTCCTTATTAATAGGTCGTAAAAGTAATTAACGCAGACGAGCCACAAATCCCGCCCGTCGCGACGGTAATTTTTTTTATCGGACAATCCGGGGACACGATTAAAATTCGTATAGAAATTTCCCGGAACGTTAACGTGAATTACGCCGGGTCGGTGGTGTGTGCGCGCGGCGCGCCGCGGGACGTCCCAGGTTAAGTTCGGACGTGACTGACAGCCCGGTGATAAAGTTCTCGGAGAGGTCGTTTGTCAGAATTCAGGCGCTTAGATGCTGCGGGCCGCGTGCATTAGACATTTTTCTGGCGGCCGCGATAAATTTCAGTCAGCGTTTCCTCGTTAGGTAAAAATTATGTACCTGACAGATTCTAATGTTCGTTCACACGATTAGGACACTAGAATTTTAATTGCGGGCGACGTAAGGAGCTACTTGCGTGGACACCCATGTAATGCCGCGGTTAAAAACTTTTTAGTACGAACTGTGTCGTATGACTTTTCACATCGCATTCCCCGGCAGCAAAATTGTGCAATAATACAGTAATCGAAATTTGTAAAATTGCATTAAAATACATATACAATGACTTTGTCTACTTCAAGAAACTGAGAAACATCTTTGACTTGGATTCGGAGGCGAACATTCAATACCTTCAATACAATACATAGAGTTACTTACACGGCCCCTTTCAGGGTCCCGTCTGGTCCCACGTTGCCACTTTGGACACCTTTACCATTTTGCGGATATCTTCGCATGATAGTGTATCTGAAATATTGCACTGGACGTGCTCGTCGCCCTCCCTTGGAGTTATGGGAAAACCATTGAGCTCCATGCCGCCCCCAAGAATCGCATGGGCGTACTTGCTTTCTGGATATACGATTCCAGAATCACTGTCCACTTATTACTTTGGGGATAGGTTGATGCTCGCCGATAACCACACCTGTTATGGGTTTACTAAGAACAATGGCATGCCATTCGATTCTGACTAAATGACCAGCCGACACTCACGTCACGCAACTCGCCACAGTCACCGCAAAAGTGACTGCCTCACAACATTGCATATCATAATAAAATAGTTACCACATAATACAACAATAACAGGTAGTCAACACTATCTCACTAACTGTGTATGTGCTATATTGTTCGCCAAAATTCGTCTCATTAGCGTTTCGCACAATTCGTAACTCCATTCCACTCTACTCTACTCTACTCTACTATGCTTTACTCTACTCTACTCTACTCTACTCTACTCCACTCCACTACACTCCACTCCACTCCACTCCATTCCACTCCACTCCACTCCACTCCACTCCACTCCACTCCACCCCGCTCTACTCCACTCCACTATTTTTTCGAATTAACGCACAGTAGCAACATTTGCAGAATTTCGACGACGATTTGTTAATCAGTTAAGAGATTAATTATTGTTCAGTAAGATAATAAATTCTGTTAAGTTGAATAAAATGGAAAACAATTTCAAACATTGCCACTTGTTGTGGATATATGGCCACTGTTGGAAATACTTTTATATCGATTTTTGGGAAGATCTTTCAATGCGGAAATAGTTAACATTATATCGGGATAGCCGATAAATATTTTTTGTTTCACTTTTAGTGTTTATGGGCACCTTGCATAAATGAGTAGGTTGGGTTGGGTTGGGTTGGCTTTGGTTTTGTTGGGCTGAGTTGGGTTGTGTTGAGTTGGGTTGGGTTAGATTGGGTTTGGTTGGCTTGTGTTGGGTTGGGTTGGGTTGTGTTGGTCTTTAATTCCAATCTTTTAAAATCTTTGTGACTTGCAATTTTGTTTGAAATGTCGTATTTTCCTGTATGTGGAACAACAAAAATTTTCATTTCAACCAACTCGTGCAGTTCTTTGATCCTGGTCCAGTCCTGGATCATAGATCCTACACCGACAACAATTTCCCCTGATCATGTTTGCTTTACAAACATACGTCGAAAAATACTGTATATACCTAACTCTAGGATTAAGATTACCAGGAGTTGATACTTAACCCTTGCGTTCCTAAGTTCGAACACTTAAACTGTTAACATTCCCTACGATCCTTAGACCAAAATGTTCGTTCTCAGTGAAAGTAAATCGAGGACTCAAACCATAAAACATGGGACGTGATTCATTGCTATCTATCGAGCTTCAGCAAATAATTCTAAATTCAAAAATGCTCAAAAACATTTTTCACAGATTGATGAAAAACTTCGGCAAATTAAAACGCAATAATGTTTAAATGGCCAACGGTCGCTCGAAATCAATGCAACTTAAAACGTCCAGACTTTACAACACGGTTTTGGTCTAGACTACACGATGAGTACTCGGCCACCCATGGTAATGCATAAACAATCCGCGCTGCGACGCAACGCCGCTCGAACAATTAACGGAATATAACCGCCGGAATTACCTAAAAATCTCGCCGGCAAGTAAACGTTCGCCGCGATTACGAAACATCGGACGCGTTCGTTTGTATCTGACACCTCGACGCCTCCTCTTCCGTTCACCATTTAGCACTCGAAAGCCAATTAAAAACGAAAATCTGTCTCGGTTCACACGTTGACCGACGCGACGGGCGAATTTACCACTCCTAGGGCCAAACAATAACAATTTTTGATAATCGCGTTCGTTGGATTAAATCGACCAGCAGTTTGATTAATCGCAACGGTCGTTGCGTTTTAATTTATGTGATCGGGGCGGGGGGTAGGAGGACGATCGAGATTATGATGCATCGATAATGAACGTAATTAAGCCCGAGTGTTGGGATTTCATGCAAACAGGTAGCGATGTTTATAACTTATTAATTCTTAATTAGGTTCATTTTGTCGGTGATTATTTTTTATGTATGCAGATATGAAGGGTGCTGCGTTTCACATTGTTGTATGCAGCGAAATTGTTGATGCAATTCAGGCGAGTTTTATGTGCAAGAGGACCTTGATTTTTTTTTTTTAATGCGACGTTAATTAATAATTGTTATTTATATTGCACGCGATGATGAAGGTGTTTGTTATTGTGCCAGATATGGACGTCGACGAAAATAAAATAGATGAACGGCTGGAAAATTAGCTACTGTTAGATTGGACTTTGTATTACACAATTTTTGTTTTTGTATGAAATAAATATGGTAAGGGATGAGTTTAAAAGAAAAAAAAATCTTGAAAAAATTGTAGAATTTATGATGAGCCACTGGAATAGAAATTTAGTCAATTTATGTATTTCATTCTGGTAGTTGAAAGCTTAGGAGGCTACGACAGATAAATGCGCTGATAAACTAGAGCTCCTTAACACACCGATATTTCTTCCAATGTGGATTCTCATTGTCAAACAATTAAAAATAATTTCAAAAAGTTTGGTGACCATAAACAAGTTGGATGCTAAAGTACACAGTTTGGAGTCTTTGACTTACTTTTTTTTCCATTTACATCTTTCATTATAAATAATAATATTATTCGTTTATATCCCTGGATTTTTTTACGTACGAAAATGTTTTAGTTTAATTAAATAAATTCAACGACGATTTCGGTCCCAATCGGCGCTGGCGAACGTCGCGTCGGGCAAAAACGCAACGAAAACAGGGGATATTCGGTTTCCCGATCGGCACCACAGTGACATCGATACCCGATGTCTGTAAAAATACCGCAAAAAAACAGTTCCGCATCTCTCGTAGAACTATCGGGTTACGTTGTTTGTACATTTTGCGTTTCGACATCGTGTTGCCGCGGCACGGCCGCAATGTGGATTGTGTGAGTTTTTTTTGCGCGCACAACAAATAAACGATTTTAGTATTCGACGTGGACGTAATGGAAACGCGAACGATAACAAATGACAATGTAAAAAATACATCGACTTGCATGAAATCTAAATCAGGGAAAATGATATAGAAATAAAATATGAATAAAAAATGGATAGAATACTTTAATAATAATCATAATAATAATCAAATAATAATTATGACAGTGTGTTTAAATTATTTGCAAATTAATGAGATTTTAAAAAGCATTACTTCAGGGGACATATTTAATTTATTTGTATATATTCATGTATGTATTAACTTGTCCGTTTAATGTGTATTACATGGAAATTACAATTTTTTATTTATGTTGTATTGATCCTTTGGCATCTGCGTTTATTTTAATTATAATTATTATGTATCATTTCACAGATAAACATTTGTTTTTTATCTCAACTTAATTTCGTCATACACCTGCGATTCCCGCCTAAAATCGCTGCGCGAACGCCAACAACCCGCGGTAATAAACTCGACGAAATTACACGTTCAAACAATTGCAGACGATAAATAATACGCGCAGACGAACGGTTGGGCATAAAAGTTTATTTGTGTGTTTAAGCGCGTACCCATCTTACCTACCTACCCATCAAAGAAGCAGATGAACAAGAAGAAGGCACAATAAAAGCGCGAAGAGCAACCTCGCGCTCTCAAAACCAATAGTTTTTTATAGCGTCCGTAAAATTGGTTCACAAATTGAATCTCATCCCTTAGTTAGGAGCGGATTTATGGGTTTCTTTAGGCTAGCCATTCGTCGGGCCTTCTTTTCGCGGTCGTCGTCGTCGTTTTTTTCCTCGCCGGCCCGTCGTCGGCGAGCGCGCGCGCTCGTCCGCGCGATGATATGTGGGAGTCGAAAATGAGCCATAATTCTAAAACAAACAAACGAAAAACGATAAAGATAAACTAATAGTCGTTTGTTTCGTCGTCGTCGAAATGAAAATATTAATGGAACAGCGCTGTTTGATTTATAAATCGTCGTTAAAATAAAAACCCATTTGGATGCTGTCCGGGCGTTTTTAATTGATTTTTTTCTATTTGAGCGTGTTTTTTTTTGGTTTTGATTTATTTTTTGGTTGCTTGCGTGTGAGATCTACGGGAAAGTAAATTTGTGAAATTGACATTGTGGAGGAAACGTGTCAGGAAAAGGATTGATTGGCGTATCGTGCTTTTGATTATTTAACACTCGAGTTAACTTAAAAATGTCGTAAAAGAAAAATAATGCAGAATCACATAAGTAACAGTAAATGAAACTAATTGCAAAAATATATAATGATGGAAAAATTACAACGAACTTTAACAAAAATAAAACCAAAAAAATATATCATATAACTCCAGATCATTTCTGTCGTTACAATTATCCGTTATCCGTGAAATGTATTAGTTAAAGTTATACGATATTTCATCATCGCCGATATCAACTTTGATTATATTAACAAGGTCGACGTTATTTAGTGAAAATTAATGTTTATTTCATCAAGGTTGGCGTTATTTTCAACGTCGTCGACGATAACGCTATTAACGTTGATTATTTGCATAACAGTTATGATAATTATTATGATAGTTTTATCATTGTACGAAATTTTCAAGATTATTTCAAGAACGTTTACAGTCATTGAATTAGCACCGATGATTATTTATTTTATCAGTACAGTCGATATTTTCATCATCGTCGAAGATGATTTGGTCAACGTTGACGTTTATTTCAATAGCGTCGACGATACTTTTACCTTAGCTAACGATATCTAACGTTAGCGGTCGTTTCGTCAACACCAATGATTATTTCATCAGAGACGACGAGACATTTAACGATGGTAAGTGTCAACGTAACCCAACTCAACGATACTTTTATCAAAATGAGATCAACGTCTGTAATTATTTCATCAACACTTGTACCATTGTCAACGATAACTTCATCAACGTTTTTAATTATTTCCACAACGTTGATAATTATTCAATGACAATGATTATTGCATCAACGACACTCACTCATCATCGCTGATTACAACATTCCACGTTCTTTATTGTTCTTTCAACTATTGATATATTGATAACTATTTCATCAGCGATTCCTTCAACGTTGATTGATATTTTCATCGACGACAATGATTATTTCGTTAACGTTTAATCATAATTGATCACAAATCCTGCAACGTTGCCACTTTAACGATGGCTTCATAGTTTTATCATCAACGTTATTATTTTAAGACGTTGACTGCTATTTCAGTTTTATCATCGTTGACCACAACTCCATCGGCATTGTTTATTTGGACGTCATTTTTTTATTGTCTCTTCTGTTTCATAGTTTTAGAGGTGTACATTACAGTGGATCGAGTTGGGTTGGGTTGATTAAATTCAAGAAATTTTGTCCCTAATATGGACGACCAGAAAACTAGTTAATAATAATTAATTTGTGTGTGTGTTCTTTAGTTCCCCACCCCTTACGGTCCTGTACCTCTCTCCCACTACAACTTTCCATATCATATCTATTCCAGTAATGTCTTTATCTTCCTCAATACCTCCATATCATCATTTACCTCGTATTGATATAGCCTCTAGTTATTTTCCCTTTTTTTCTCTCTACCTCAGTTAATGTCATGTTCTTATACTCTATCACTTGTATTCTATTTCGCTCCTCTTTTTCCTTCCCTTCCTGTGCATGACTCGTTTCCATCTATCTACCATCTTTTTCCACGTTTTCCTCCTTTCTTCTCCCTCTGTCACTGATGTATAACTTTAATTTTTCTTCCCATTTTCATGTCTTGCTCCTATTTTCCATTTTCTTCATTCCCCCCAACCCTTTATTTACTAAATTGTTCTCCCCCCCCCATTCTTCCACTCTCAATTCATACTTACACTAACTATACCCCTGCTTCCACTGCTAACCTTTTATACCCCATTTCTGACACTACGTATTGCTCTTTTCAACTCCCTCTGCAACATTCTCTCCGACTTTCTAGCCACTCTAACTCCGCATATTTCTGCTCCATACACATGTCTTCCATATTATCCATGTTCTACTCAAACGTACATTCTCTCTTACTCCACTTCTTCTGCTCTTCTTGCTTTTCCGCACATTTACATCATGTGCCCTTCATAACTGCTACTCTCTCTCTCTCTCTCAAGTTCATGCACTCCTTCACCTCTTCAATCATCCCTCACTTCCATTACACTCTCACTCCAAAACACCACTATTTTGTTCGTATTCATCTGGAGCTTTCTTAAGTTTCCGAGGACTACTCCTCCATCCTGTCCTGTTAATTTATATATTTTCTTTGATAGCTAAAAGAAAAACAAGAGACTGAAAATAGACATTGTCCTCCACCTTCACCTTAAGAGCGAACAACCTAGCTCCCCTGTATCTTCATTTGGTGTCATTATTGCGTTGTGCACATCCCTTTTTGTTTTGTTGTCTATCTTTGTCATTTTCTTGAAAAGATATGTCATTGTGATTTGCTTGGCATATATTTGCTACTTCTAAGTCAAGTCTAAGTTACCACCATTCATTCGTTCATTTTATATAATCCATGGCCACAAATTGTTTAGCTCAACTAGTCTAAAAATTCGCCGCATATATCAAATCAATTCATTTTAAAGTCGCCATGTGGAAGTAAACGTAGCCATGCACCGCAGTGACGTTTTAAGAACGATGTAGCAATAAAAAATAGCTGAAGACAATCAACGTCGATTACTAAAGAATATTGCTCTTATTTTTCTGCGATGTTTGTATTGTTTACTTATTATTTATTTCTTTTAACAATTTTGGTCAAAATATTCTATGAGAGATTATTTTTTTAATTCATATCTGAATGATTTTTATTCAAATATATTACATGAGGAATAAAAATACAAGAAGTAGTTAAATTGTCTTATTATCAAACTAAGCGGTGTATATTTGAGACCTCTGGTGTAGTTAATATTGTTCTGGATCATTGTTTGTATTTGATTTATTTAGTCTTTAATGTCTATCTAAGAGTAACAAAGGCTGTGGATCTTCATTTCTTTGCTTCTTATTATTTTATCTAGTGTGATTTTTGTTCTTTTATTTTTTTTTGGTTGAGTCTTAGTTTTCTCTTGTTTTCGGTATGCAATTAAATTTTCTCCCACCTCGAGAATCGGAACTAATGACAGCCACCAACAACCAAATAATAAATAAACCATCCAAATTACCATTGCACGACCATCAAAGAGCGCACACATTCGTATCGCTCGGAGCGAAACCGAGAAATTATTAAAATGACAACCACGGCGCCCATAAATAACGAATGCACATTCGAGATGTCGTATTTCACCATCGCACGTGAAATATCGCCCGTCGAAAACCACCCACTTTCTTTACACTTGCCGATGCCTAATGGACAAACGCATAATTGATTTTTAACAAAACAAACACGGCGACCGAAGAGCGCGCGGTTCGCCGTCTCTCTCCGTCTTCCTCGATTTCGGTAATTAGACTCGTTTAAGCCGAAACAAAAAGCGATCGTTACAAAAATACTGGCTCGTGCTGGCGCGGCGCCCCCGCCGGGCCGAACAAAGGGAGCTTTGGCTAACCCCCGAGGAACACAATCCTCACGAAACCCGAAGCTTTTCCCTTTGGCGCGGCCGCCTCGGAAAACATATGTGGCGGGATTGGGGCAATTTCGACGCAGCTCCGACGCCCGCCCCATTCACATCCGAACGGCAAAAAACATCTCGAATCGGAAAAATCGAGTGGGACGGCTTGTGCGATCGAATTCGATCCAACGCGGCGGCGACCGGCCGGCACAAAGAGGTGTCGTTCGAAGGCCGGGAAGGCGGTGATGGATGCGGCAGTGGCGCCACCGAGGCTGGGTGCGGCGTCGGGGACAGTCCGCTCGGATTTCACGTGCGTTTGTTGTGTGCGCGCCGCTCTCATTTACATGCGGTGATTTAGTGATTCGCGAGCCTCCCACTTGGCGGCAGCGTCGTACCGCCTAATTGGAGGAAGCGAAAGAGCGTGCATCTATCTTGTCAATTACGTGCAATTAGTACCTGCGTGTCCCGCGTTCGAGCGGACGGGGACATCGGCAGCAACGGCACAACTTTCAAATGACAGGTCTGCGGAAATTGCTTCCCTGGAAATCGACGCACGACATCTCTTGACGTGATTTCGGTCAATTTCGTCGGTTTATCTGCGATGCCGAGCTCACCACATCCTTTCGTTTGCGTTTGCGTGAGATCTCGTCGGGTGGGCAATTGATCTTTGGGATAATGGGAGTTTGGTAATAAAGCACGAAGATACGAAACAAAAAACGATCAAAAAATCCCATATACAATAATACAACTTTACATCTTTTCCAGACAAGAATTGAACAATTAAATTTATTCAAACTAAATTATAAAATATAAAACTTATGAAACTGCTCTAAAGCAGTTCTACCAGCAGTTTTCATTTTCTTTGGTTGGTTGCTGTTTCCTTCCAATTCAGTACAATAAGTCTCCCATCTGTCTTCATTGACATTCACCCATTTTCTTCTAAGCTGCCCACTCTACAATCTGCATCCTCCTTGTGTCTCTAGATTGCTTTAGATCTTCTTTCTCTAGACAATCGATGTACATAACACAGCTATCTTAGTTTCTTGGCTACAGTTCTAATCTTGTCTCTTATATACAAATTTCCATTTTTTCTACCAACACATATCCTTAGTGTCTGTCGATCCCAATCTTCCAAGACATCTACTGAATTTTTTATTAGAATACAACTAGCATCCATATAAGACCGGATTAATTGACTGTATCCATCCATCTTCTTTCTTCTGGATCTACCATGCATCTCTAATATTGCTTTAAATATTCTTTCTTTAGACAGTAGATGTAGAGAACCTAGCTATGCAAGGTTTTGTTTTTCGCTACTTTTGATAATTTTGTTCGTTCTTCATTTGTTCTTCTTCTGCACACATCGACTCTCTTAGGGTCCAACTCTTACACCCATGCAAGAGTGTAGGCCAGATAACAGTTTAGGATAGATCTCAATGATTGCATCTATCCATCTTCTTCACGCCCGATCTCTCTTTCTTTTATATCCACCTTGTGTCTCTAATTAGATGTTCTTCCTATAGACTCGATGTAGATGACTAGCCATCCGAATGTTTATTTCTTGGCCATAGTTCTAATATTTTCCCTTCTTTACAATACTATTAGTTCTTCATTTGTGCTTCTTCTCCACACATCAAATTCTTCTGTACCATTAGATATCTTTTTTTAGTATATTTTGTTCCTAAACTTGTAAGTTATCTTCTATTTTCTTGT
This sequence comes from Geotrupes spiniger, assembly GCA_959613385.1. NCBI lineage: Eukaryota > Metazoa > Arthropoda > Insecta > Coleoptera > Geotrupidae > Geotrupes > Geotrupes spiniger. The sequence continues at coordinate 39,351,075 of OY390736.1, read as the reverse complement.
TAGGATCTCACATCCATATAAAACAGTAGGCCAGATCAGATAAAAGCAAGAATAATAAAATACTTATCGATTGATTCAGTCTCTGAGATATCGCGTCATTGATGAACTAAAAAAAAATGAATGAGAAGAACCGCAATAGGAATACGATTCACGCAATTATCTGGAAAGATTTGGGCAAAGTCAGTTTATGGCCACGAAAAAAGAACAAGACAAAGAAAAATCAACCTATAGACTAAATACAAAGTGAAATGAAAATCAGCAACAAAATTTCTCACAAACAATAATTGTACGTGCAATTAATAGCAAACTGTTTAAAAGAAGAAATAAAATAATTAAATTGAACCATATTGCGAAACACGAATCAAAATCGAGAGTCAACAATAGGTCAACGAAAATGAGAAAAACAAATTTAAATAAATACGAAAAATGACGATGCTCTTCTATTATAGTTTTTTTTTGTTCTCAAGGGTTTTGTTAAGGTGGAGATGGGGTGGGTTGGGTTGGGCGCCACATTATAACAGACACGAACTTTCTTATTATAATCAAACACATAAAAAAAGAAACTATACACTCTCACGAACCAACCACCAATCGATAAAAAATTTAAATATGGGAAATCAACAGTGGACGAACAAAAAACAGAAAAGGCACGAGAAATTGACTGTCAACGGTTACCCCTTATGAACGTGTTACGCTACAGTGGAGATGACTTGGGTTAAGTTGATGATATGTCACCAACTGAGGATGCTCTGACCTTGCGAACTTAAGTGTTGCAGTGGAAATGAGTTGGGTTGGGTTCCACTTTGGGCACCAGTTCATGGTATCTCAATGTAACCATAATCAGAATCTTATATTGCTTATTCGGGGGAAAGCTATACCAAGGGCTTTTTTATTGTGGGGGTCTTGCACTACCTACACGTAATAAAAAAATAAGTAAAATTATGATGCAAGAAAATTACTAGAAAATGTTGAAAAAGTCAAAGCTTTCGATTTCTCCACTTTGACGAATTTTGCAGGTAAAAAGTTTTGCAAAAATTCGGTTGATTCTCTTGTACTTGAATAAAAATAAATAAAAGTCAAATGTCAATCCGCTATTGCTTATGAAATAACAATTAAGTTATAATCCCAGGACTTCCGCTTAATAACAGAAAATTGAATAAATATCATAAACAGCAAAGTTAATAATGCGTAGAAAACAGAGGCAGTCAAAAATCTGATAGCGTTGAAAATATTTTTTTGTGGCTGTGTGGTAATAATTGATAAGCAAACGATAAAAATTGCAACATTTTCAAAGTAATTGTTTCCCCGGTGCCACAAATTAAATAAAAAATTTCCAACATTTCCCTGAAGTAATGCAATTCATTCTTCAGGCGCCAGCTCCGCCATGTGCTACACCTCCATCGCGAGACGAGCGGTAATAAGTTCAGGCGCTTTCAGCGTTTCTCACACGTGATTTTTTTGCGAGCGCTCGAAGACGACGTTCAGGTAGATTAGTCATCTTTGCACTGTTAGGGCCCCTTGGTATGGCCCCGGGACGTTCCTTCCAGTGCCCTGTTATTACACCGGGCCGCTCGGAAGCCATGGGCGTCTCTGCACCTCTACCCTCTCATTAGCCACTGAACTCGTACTAATTGTATTTGTTTAAATCTCTTTTATTTCACATTGCGGTTTACGATCACAAGCCAGGCTGGAAATTCATCGTTTCATTGCTGCATTGAAAAAAATTAAATGGCCGCAGCAACGAGTGCAATGTTCTTAAAAATGATCGACGTGGTTAAAAAGAAAAAATTAAATTTAAAATTGAATTAATTTTAGAAGAAATGTTATTTTATAAAAATCGCCATCACGTCGCACCTCCAATTCGACATTTAATTGCACGGTCTGTTTATATTTTACTCGAAATAATTGTGTCCGGTCAACAAACGATTTTTCCCAAATCCGCGCGTAAATACTAAACGAAATGTAAACGCTGCATTGTTTAAAATCGAGTCGGAAATTAAAAAAAATGAACTGTCGACGCGGACATAAATCCGTTTAATTTGAAAATACATCATCAATAAACCATCGGGCGTAATTCATCGCCGAGCGTTCCAATTTCCCTGAGCAAATACGGACGAAATTTATGGCACGGTGGAAACGATTATGTATGCATTAAAATTATAATTCGTTCGTAATATTTGTTTAGTTCGTTATTTATTAATAGCGTAGGTTACTATTTAAAAGGCAATCTGCTGCGGACACCTTTTCGTATGTAAAATTAATTTTCGGCTCCGAGAGGCGGACGCCTCGAGGTCTCCTCCGGTTCGTTAAAGCGTATAAAACTTCGGGTTTCGTATTTATATGCGTCGGTACCGCGAGACGCGGTCGAAGCTGAAATATGGTTTTATGAGCGCGGCCCGGTCCGCCTCGCACATAAATAATCGAGAGGAGTTGCGTCCACGATAAAGTTTGAACTTTTTTAAGTGAACTGAAGACGTCGACTGAAACTGAAAATTATTGAAAGTCTATGAAAAAGTGGCGCAACCGAATCGAAATGAATTTATACAACACCGGTGATTAAGCAATTAGCATATTTTAATGTGAGTAAGTGTATAAGATATTTAGATAAAAGCGTGAAACTTCATGCTCTACATGGTCTATAGTCATAAATAATTTAGGGAAATTGAAATAAATCGGGTCACATAATAAATTGACGGTGCCACAAAGTCAGACCCACACATCGCACAGATTAACGATTTCTTCTCATTGGACTTCAGGTGTAAAGCAATGGACCTAGAGGTCAAAATTATTTCTCCCTGGCCTACCAGGCTTTGTAAAAGAATTAAGAAATCGATTACTAAGGATAAATGTTTGTTTGTGACTGTTGTGTGACTGATTTGCTTGCTTTTTTTTAATGTGAACTTAACCGTTGGTTAATTAAAAAAAACAACCTTTATTGGCATCCTAATTTTTTACAACCTTTGTATAAAACCATAACATATCCCAAGTAATTTTAATTCAACTAAATTTCAATAAAATATATTCAAATAAATAAATGAATCCTATCTTTCCTCTTACTCCAATCCCTCCACGTTCTTCCGTGCTCATTCCTTTTCTCTCCTGCCTTCTCGGCGCTCCTTTATTTTTGTCAGAAGTTCCACTCCTTCTCAATTCTCGTCTACACACTTTTTCTATTCCCTTCCTTTCTTTTTCTCTTCCTCACTCCATTCTACCCCCGCACAGTCCTCCATCCAATGCCTCCATACATCCAACCCCTTCTCGCACAATACACACCTTCTATACGTTTCATCCATCCAGTATTTGTTTCCCTTTTCCTTACTCCCGCACCTAAACCGTGCAATAATTTTTTCTTCTCTGCCTGTTCTCTCCCCTCTCAAATATTTCGGCCTGCCTCTATATATACATATATCTTTGTATCTTTCATTATATTGCGCTCTCCTCATTTTCCCTTCTCTTTCCTACGCGTCCACCTGCTTCCATCTTTCCACCATTTCTCTCTCCACTCCTTCTCCCTCCTCTATCCTCTTTTGTACTTCCCACGTCGATAGCCATGCCTTCTCATATAACCGCAATCTGTTTTCTTCCCATCTTGATAGTCCTGTTATCTTTTCTCCTCTCTTCTGTAACTCCCTTAATTTCATTTTCCCTATCCTCTGCTCTCCTCATCTATACATCCTTTCTTCATATCGCACTACTCTCCTTCCCGCCTCCACCGCCATCTTTTTCAATCCCGTTTCCTGCAGCACTATGTATTCTGGCGTGGATCTTTCAAGCTGTAGTGCCCCCTGCATCATTCTCTCCATCTTGCTCTCCTCTTTCACTCCCCATACTTTCACCCCATACATCAATATACCCCTCACACACACCTCACACACTGTCATCCTTTCTCCAAACTTCCATTCTCCCTTACTCCACAAGATCTTTACTAACCCTTCTTCCGCCTTCCTCGCCTTGTCGCATACATACTTAATGTGCTCCCTGTAGCTATTCCCATTCTCCATCACGCATCCCAGATACATCCACACATTCACCTCTCTTATTTTTTCACCCTTCCAATCTAGTCTTACTTCCCCCCCCCCCCCCCCCCCCTCATGAATACCATGATTTTTGTCTTTTCTGTGTTCACTTGCAATTCTCTTTTCTCCAGATACCTTCCCAACCTTTCTGCCGCGTTGGTTAATTAAACAAATGTCCATTCAAGGATTGGGATAATTTTTAAAAATTATAAGGTGGTAACGTTGGCAAAGTAACTGTCAGTGTCTGTAAACTTTTCTAATATTCAAAACATGACATGAAGCTGTGGCAATCAAACTTGCAGAAAATATAAAATATTTCAAACAATAATATTTATTTTAAACGACGATGTTTATTTAATTTGGGAATAAAGAAACGATTGTACAAACGTTGAATTTGCCAAAGTAGCAGAATTGAATGAGAATGGGCAATGTAATGGTCAACAAAGCCGAAATGTTAAAATCGATCAAAATTTTCCAAAACGAAGTCAAAGCTGCAAAAATTTCACCAAGTTTGGCACTTTTGCACTTTAACGAATTTTTATTTCAAATAATTTGAATATTTTGGCAATTTTGAGTTAATTTTAATTCTGTCGTCGTTTGAAATTGTCGAGAATTTTCAACCTATCGACGAGTGTTTAATATTTTCTTTAAAGATTTTTTGAATTTTCTGTGGTTTCCATTTTAACGACTTTGTAAATTTTTCTGACAATTGTGATATTTCTTAGATTTTAGACGATTTAATCGTTTTGACAGTTTTGTAAATTTCAACGTTTTGCACATTTTGACAACTTTGCCACTTGTTTGATTTCCGTCAATTTTACTTTGGCTTTATTTACAAATGCGAAAATGTTTCAATTCGTTCACCATTTGAAATTTTCCCTAATTTTGATTCTTTTTGACAAGTTTGATAATTTTTGCTTTTTTCAATTTTAGTTGTTACAGATTTATACCTTGTTTTGTATTTTAGACAACTTTGTCGATTTTGGACGATCTTTGACAATTATGACATTTCCTATATTTTAGACGATTTTGTCAATTACAACATTTTGAAAATTTTGATAACTTTAGCACTGTTTTCATTTTAAACAATTTCGCAATTTCCAATTCGACGTTTCGGCAATTATTTCATTTATAAAAGTTGAAAGTCTTTCAATGAGCCACATTAAGTAAACAATTTGAAACTACAATTAATTTGAACTAAGTTTTATTATTAAGAGCAAGTATATTATGTAATTTTTTTGTTTTGAAGTTCATATATACGACAATTAGAAGTTTATTATTGCATCAAACGATTATACACTTTTGGTTTATAATGGCAATTATTATTAATTAGCCAAATTATATATACAATTGATTATGTTTCGAATTCCCAGCATGGTAGTATAAAATTCATTTGAGTTTACAATTGTCAAAATAATTTTCAGAAAGATATTAATGACATTTATGAAATATGCACAATTTAAAAGGTCAATCTGTCAAAGCGACATTTACTTATAACAAAGTTTTGCGCCATAATTAATTGCGATTATTATGGGTTGAGTTGGGTTGGGTTGGGTTGGGTTGGGTTGGGTTTAATTTTTAATTATTTTCAGTTAAATATCAATATTTTTTAAAACCAATTCCTTACTTTTAATCTATCGTACGACCAAAATCGAAGCTTTCGCCGAAAATCCCCATCCGCACCTCACTCCACCGACCTGTCCACCTTCAGCGAATTTCGGGGCGGCGGCAGAGGGATCGGATTTTCGCTGCGGTCGCACTAATGAATGGGTTTACATATACCGCGTGTCCGCCACGTGCACAGTCAACGGTCCGAGCGCACAAAACGTCGAGCATCAGGAATAATGCCGCCGACAAGTACCCCATTACGCGCTAGTGGCCTTTTCATTTGGCCCGTTTCCTTTCTCTTTCCGGATCGCCGATGAACCCCGGCTCCGATTTTTATTAAGCCGGCTCCATTTCCCAGGATAGTTTTTTAGCGGAGGGTCGGAGGCGTTTGTTCGAACGTATGAATGTGTCCGCGTGTGTGTGAAAATATCAGATCACGTTCGTAATGCGCATGCAAACAGGCCCGACGTGAGTGGGTGTGCGAGGGCGGCGCAGCCTTTGATTCTTTCGGGATTGTTTTCATTAAATTAATTTAATCGGGGCTGCATCTTCTGCGCGTTGTAGAATTATTATTTGCATCTTCATCTACCATTTCCGATACTTTACTTTTTTTTTTTAGTTTTTCAGTCAGTATTTGTGAAATTAACATTACATGTTCGGATTTTGCTCAAAAAATTTTTATTGCTCAAATCTATGCCTAATATATCTAAGAATATGTATAAAAAGTTATAGCGGCTAATTTGCAATATTTTGAAAGATACAGCACTAAACACAATGAGGTGTCGAGCAAAAAATATACGAACGCACGAACGCTCAGACAAACCAAGCGTGCGCCCCTCCCCGCAGTCACATAACACCGAACTATGTACTGAAAAAAGTTCAATCGGTCGTTCGAAACAATAATATTTTGAATTCGTAAGAGCTATAGTAGGATTATAACGAGATATTCCGTAAGTAATCGAAAATTAACATTTTTCCTGATCGTAAACTTTAGAGCGCGTTTTCTCGAGTTTTCGTTTTTACGATTTTTCTAAACCGGTGGGCGTGATTGCGAGAAAACTAGACAAGCAATCAAAACGAAACAAAACTTTTGTTGGCTTCAGTAGCATTCTATTCCATTTGAACTAAAAAGATTAATGAAAAAAAAATTCTAAACAACTTTTTTAGCAAGTTGAAATGATTTTCTCTTCCTACAAAGAGCACATTTATTTTCAAACCTGAGATAAATCTTGAATTTCAAGATTTTGGTTTTTTTTAGTTCACCTAGAAGAAAATATATGAGAATTACAATTTTCTGTGGTTTTTTTTGTTTCAGACAAAAATTACGGGCTACATCTTTCCCACCGATTGTAAATTGCAATTGAACGGTGTTGCATAAAAATTGGTTCGGTTTAAATATTTTTCTCTCGAAATGTTTTTTTTTAATGCTCAAATATGCAATAAAATGCTCTAAAAAGTTCACTAGACTTGCTCATTTTTTTCTGTCCTAAAAAAATCCCTCAAAAACGCTAGTTTAAGGCATCCTAAAGCAGGATCCCCCCTTAAGGTGACGTAAATACCACAATCACTTCGATCAATAATAATTGTTCTCAAATTGGATCATTTGAGAATACTTAGCTAGACAAAGTAAAAGCAAATCGTATAAAAATTAGTGATCATATAAACAAAGAAACAAACAGCAAATTTCAGGATTGGGTTGGGTATTTGCAAACAACATCAAATAATTAATAATAATAAATAATAAATCTTTTGAGTTGATTTATTCCCAACAATTAAGTACATTGAAATGACAACTAACAGCGATGCATAAGCCAACAGCCAACCCATTTAATTATTAAAACCATTGAAACCTAGAACGGAAATTCGAAATAGCATGAAAGTATGAAACAATTGTTTAAATCGGATATTGAACAAACTACTGGCGCAATTTTCAAACAAACAGGGCAGGAGTCAGGGTAAACTGATGCTTAGACCATAGACGATAAATTAAAGACTCATTCGTCCACATGTTAAAATTTAGCACCCACTACATTTATCATGTGTAACAGCGACTGCTAAGATAAATAAAACGAGATCGAAGCTATTTTACTAAGATTACTTGATATTGTGATTGATGAGGGCACCGTGTTATTGAATGACAGCAAACACTGTTCTTTTCTAACGGAACGGCCAGTGCATGCTTCTTGTTTGTCGATTCCAGGTGACATGCAATTAATTTTGTGTAGGATCCCTTTTTTATTTAATTTTTTTTATTATTATGACATAAATTTTCCTCTTGGCGCACTCCGACTTAAATCGATACGATAACCAATTAAATAAATAGATGCAGGCGAATCGACGACCCCATTGTCCGGATCGAATTTATCGACTAATCGCGCCCAACGTGGGCAATTCTCTCTCCACCTCGCCGTGCGCCACAATGAGCGCAATCTTCGCGGCAAATCTATAATACGACCTTATATTCTCGTTAAGTGTCTTAACTGGAATTATGATAATGTCTTTCTCGGCGGCGCACATTCGAGCCCGCGTTTCGTGCGTTTCTTGATTGAATTGTTATTTATTAAATTCAATTCAACACAATTCCGAGGCATTCTCGAGCCGGTGCCCGCGCACATTCATCGGACGTCAGCGCGGCTACCACCGGCGCCTGATTGATTCACTCGCCATGACTGGCCGTTCGAAACGGAGACTTATGGTTGTGTTTATACACAATTAGGACCGGCCATTAATCATGCACCGCCACCACCCAATCAATTTGATCGTGAGAGGACGGAATGCGTCGTGATTTCGTGGATTCTTGTGCGCTACCGATGAGGCGGGCGACTCCGTCTGATTTACAAATATTTTCGTGATTCCAATTCGGAATTATATTTAATTGTTTCGTAAATGAATTAATATTTTTATTAATAAATTTATATAGATTTATTCTCTAGAGTGGGGAGTAAAGATGAGGTGTAAACTTGAATAATAGAACAACATTCTTATTTATTCTACAGCATTCATGAGTGACATAAGTATGTGTTTGAGTACTACTGCGTTGGCAGCTGCTTCGCTCTTTATGAGCTCATCAGAGCCTCAGCATGAACGACATGAATACTCACACACAAACTTTTTGTTACTCATAATTGTGTGACTTGATTGGGTTGATATATTTGTGGTGGTGTAATGAGCTTAGCCTACATTAAGGACAGATTTATTTAAAAAACAAATATTATTTTTCTAAAAAAAAACGACGAAGTTAGAAACTTCTAAAAACTCCTGCGCAGTTTCCCATGAAATAGCCAAATAAAGTGTTTTGTCCACATTTAAAAATTAATACTTACAGTCCATTGTTTCTAACTTTATGTGGCAACGTGCAACTTAATTTACGACCAAATCGAGTCGTTAACTAAAAAATTTGTAAATATAATTTCCCGAAACGGGCGCAACCCACCAATTACAAATCTCTTAATTGGGAAACAGTAAGCACTAACGACGTAACCGTTAACAACAACAACAAAAAAACAATTAAAAACGACGATAAATCCTGCGCGTTTTGGCCGGCGCGCCGTCCGTCAATTAATAGTTCGGCGGACGCGGCGCGCATTTTGCATAACGGCGAATGGAAAGCCGGAGAGCGCGAGCTAGCGTCCGCCCGTCCGCGTTTCGCCGCACAACGACCGTAGAACAATAAGCGTATTAACGTCTCTATGTATCGGCGATCCACATCTGAAAGCGAACCGTTGGGAGCACCATTTGATCGCATTACAATATTTAGTTATGCCTTCGTTTGAGATTGGGATCTCCGACGGGATTACCTCTGTGACGGACGACCGTTTAGTACGAAACGCTAACGTCATATTCGGTTTCGATTATCATAACGTATTTAATTGGAGTAACAAACGTGGATCGTTTAAAAGTTGCATCAAATGCGGAATCACGCAGACCAAAATAATAATGTGGCGGGGCGTCAGAAATATCAAATTAATTATTAGATAAGAAAAATTTTTAATCCGTCCAAGTTTTTCGAAAAAGTTGGAAAAAATATACTTACAATCCAGTAAGTAATTCTTGTAACCACGTGGGATAATTAGAGGAAGAATATAAATAAATAATTTGGTAAATAATTGTGAGTGATTGCCAAAGGTGTAATATTATTATATAACAATGAAACAATGAAAGAAGACAACGAGAAGGCAAATTAAAAAAATGATATTGTGCGACTAGTTAGAAATGTCAAAAAAATAGCAATTCAATAGAAATACATTCACTAACCGTAAATAAAAACTATATAAAAAACTAACAGCTCAACAACTCAAGTAAGAAGTTCATTTGCATATAATTTATGCAACACGATATAAACGCGTTATATGAAAATATTATTTTCAAAAAATCGAGGAATCTTCAAGTTGATCACAAAATATTGTATTGTGTACAGACATTTGTTTATTTATTACAGATTATGTTCGTTAATACGTATAACGTTACATTGTTTAAATTTGCCCCAACCCAACCTAACCCACATGCATTAATTAACAAAAGCGCTATTCCACCTAAAAGTATTTTTTCTGATCACTGGCAATTATATTCATTTAATTTGAATGAAAATGGAAGGAAAATAGAGGCTATATGAAGAGAGCATGTAGCTTACGACAACTAACAAAGATGGAAACTAATAATAACGTGCAAAGAAAGTCAGAGGAAAATGAAACTAAATCTCTAGTGCTTGTTGAAGAAAAGGAGGACGACTGAAATGTACGAACTGAAGCAAAAGATAAAGCTATCCGAAAAGAGGATAAAACTACTTATGACAATTTGCGAAGGGATGGAGACCAATGATGAAATTGAAAGAAAGTCAGATGAAACGAAAACTGAATTACAAGTTCAAATTAAAGGAAAGGGTGGTTGGAATGGATGAATTGAAGAAAAATCAGAGAATATCCAGAGAATATAGAATAATTTTTGCCAATTTATGAAAAGATGCAAAGACAGGCAGAAGAAATGAAACATCGATGCAGAGAAAATGAAACAATCACAAATAAAAAAGCTGATGAAAAACATAAGATAAAAGAAAGGGAATTAAAAATTAAACAAGAAGAAGAAATGCATTAACAAAATTGGAAAGATGAAGTAATCAGTAACAACTATAGAGAAGAATGAAATATTTAATAAAAAATGGAGATAAATGAAATTTGTTGGGACGTCTTCCAAGTACTTTGGTGGTGGGTCGTTGAAAGTGAACAAAGCTTCACACTGCCCTATAAATAAATAAATGACATATTCAATATCGCGAGACCATCGGCATTTGAATTTTCAGAACTTCCTTTTCTGTGAAGAAATATACATCGTCCATTGATATATCCATATGATGCAAAGATTCAATTTATAAACCAACCTTTGTTTTGAACTCATGTGATATTTCCTGGCTTTTTATTTTTTATGTTTCTCACCTTAAGAGGAAGCCAAATCAGGTGCCCAAATCTAAATAATGATCAGTCTGAAATCAAATTCCAAGGACAACTGAATTTTTAGTCTTTGACGTGTAACTGTAACTGTAACCAGCAACTTCTTAAATCTAAATCGTTCCAGTTGGTTTCACCTAGTTGAGGTTTTTTATTGCGAAGATGTCAATGAAATTGCTTATTATTTTGGAAAATGTAACCAGCAGACGTTCTGAGCTTACAATACTTATTGAATGCAGGTTCCCAAATGGGAGTAAGATAAAGGTAAGGTGGCTGGAATTAAAGGAGTAGGACAAATTTGTGACAATATTCTAAGGAAGATATACCTTCAAGGACCACATCCAGATTTGAAGGTTCTGGACGAGCATGTAAAGGAAAGTGATATCTATGGCGATGTGCGGTCCAGTGTTGTTCCAGAGGAGAATTGTGAGACTGGCACGGCGGTAATGGAGGAAGTACGCATCATTCTCTTCCATTCCAATTTATCTAATTTGTCTCCTTATCATGTCATTGTGGATATTCTTCTATGCCTACACTAAGTTTTTTTTTTTATTAATGTGTGATATGTCAAAATCAGTTAGTTTTGATTGACATTTTCTGGAAAAAATGCTCACTTCCCCAATGTCGATTACTATAAAATCTTGAGAGAAGACGTGCACGTACACCGTGACTTTAAATATTTTTATTTAGCTGCGAGTACGTTTAAGACCAGCAATCACACGTGACGATTATTTGTATGGGATGACTCGTTCATTTTGTAAAATTCAATAGTGCTGTTCCCAGTAGACGAAGTGCAAAATATCAAGAAACGATAAAATCAGTTTGAAATATCCCTGGTTAGCGGCAAAAAGTCGGGTTCTTTTTTTTGTGAGGCGACAATCTTCGAAATCACGCAAATTATTTATCACTGCAAAAGTGAAAAAACATGTAATGCGTTAATGGCATGATTATTACGATGTAGCTGGTAACGTATGAATTACGTCAGTGTTTATGTTTAATGCTATAAGACTTTTTTTTGGTTTTGATTTTTCATAATCAACCAATCGATAATACAGGAACTGCTATATTAAAAATATTAAAAAAATTTCACCACAAATTACTTTAAATTATTAATAATCTGCAACAAATAAGTTATAAGCCATCAATACCGTTAACAACTTGCTTGACAGATGCTACACACTCACAAGTAGAGAACAACAATAACATTAACAAAGTAAAACTTTTTTGAAACAAAACAACTATCCTGAACAATGCATTAACGCACACCTTAATCATATTCTGATAGGTTAATATATTGTTTTGAAATGTTTTATTAAATTTACTTTATCAACGAAATAAAAAAAATTGCAATTTTATTAACAAATTATAAACCTTTATTATTACTTCTAGTGCACGAACTTTATTGAATCTGCAAAAAGCTTGCTGGTATTGACCTATTTCTAATAACACTGCATTATTCTTTTTTATTTCTTGTTAAAATTTAGGTTGTGTATTTACTCTTCACTTTATATTTGACGTTCATACATTGCTACTTGTCAATTTTCTTACAAACACCCCGTTGATTAGCAACTTTGTTATTAAGTCTCGTCCCAAGCGACATGAAGCGTATAGCCGGAAAAATAGCACTAACAACTCGTCGTCTTTTGATGTTCTTTAAATGATGTCAACAAGGCATGACCAAAAACATTTATATTTCGTCTTTGCTTCAAATTCTTGCCCGATACGTTTACTTCAGATCACTTTTTGACACCATTAATGTTTTTCTGACACCAAACTGTTCTACATTCTCCATAATAATCAAATATCGACCCTTACTACAAATTGCCATTTTTAACAACAACTTTATTCCATGACATTCTGACAACTTATACTCAACCAAACTTACGTCAATTACATATTTCTTAACCGAAATCTTCTCCTCTTTCTTCATATGTACTTTTCGTTGTGTATGAAAGATTTTTTATATGTTACATTTCCAAATTATTCTCTTTCTACGTTGCACCCTACCTGAGTTTCGTTATTTTTTTTATAGAATTTCACATTATAACTATTTTCTTTGGGCCAAAGTTATTCTCGTTGTATGTGATGGTATGTTTTTTCTTAACCCATGATACGTCATCATAACTTGTACCGGGTTCACCTCACACATCGTTTCTCCGCCTATGCATATATTAAATATCATAACAATATGCATTCAAATATTCATAAATATATTTCAAAAAAATCAAATCATTTCAGGCCTTTGCTTCACAAAATTCCTTTGACGACACACTGGTGCACACATTGACGCTAAAATACATCGTTGCACTAACATCATGTAACCATATCGACTCCTCGCGCATTCACTTTCTTTGTACGTACGTGCGACTCCGATTTTTAAACCACCGCAGCCCGTATAATACCGAACGTGTTCCGAGTTAAAGCATTCGAAAAAATCGACGAAACATTCTTTGAGTTTCTTAACAATACCCCAGAACCTGTATAATGCTACTGTTACTGTAAGCTATGGTGACAACACACATGTATTGTACAGATGTAAAGACAGGTCCGAGACAGCACCAGGATGTTACCAGACGTAGCGTGGCCTTCTCGTGACTTGCAGGATGTGTCGGCATTGTCAGCTAGTTAGAATCCGGCGTTATTTACTTTTCATACGTCTTCGGACGACTACCGAAGAGGGGGCCGCCCCCCGACCGTCCGCACAAAGGATTAACGTCGACGGCTCGATAAATAAACGAAGGAAACCTCTCTTATTGAAAACGAATGGAAATTATCCGGCTCGGATCCGACGGTCTTATAAAATATCGGCGTAATGTTGAAATTTGTGATCGCGTCGTTATTTGCAAATATTTTTGGTTCATTTGAACTAGTCACTTAATTAATTATAAATAATACTACTATTGAAATTTATTTTATTTCTTATTTTTATCAGGCCACTGGTCTTCGTAAGATAGTCTCCTGCTGGCAATTCTTCGCCCCACAACCTCTCCTCTCATTTAATTACTTCAGCATAGCAATCACGTATTTTATTGATGTTGATGGTACAATTGTATTATTGCAATTTTCTCTTCTATTTCCAGTTCCATGTACAACGTTATTGAATTTGTCCCTATCTCCCTATTTTTTTTAACAACCTTTCTATAACAAATATTGGTAAGATGGTAAGATGTCTAATCGTGTGAGTGTACTAACGCCGTCTAGACGTCAACACCCTCACACTTAAGTTGCTGTGTGATCACTTTGTCGACTATGTCGGTGTCGTAGATACTCCTTCACCAAAGACCGTTTTGTTGAAAATAAATTTTAGCTGATGAATTAAGTGACAGCTGCTTCGTCCTGCAGGACTCATCAGATCACCAACGATACATGCACCTAACGTCTCACCAACGTAGGGTCACTGCATATGGTTGAGCAACTAATATCTATCCAATTCTTAGTGATGTATATTTAACGTGCGCCACGTACCCTGCAGTCGGGCCGTACATTACCTACTTTGACGTATTCGAATTAGGATTTTTCGTGATGATTAGAAAATATTTATTTACAAAAAATATATATTAATTGTGGAAACAATGGTCCGATCTAACCGTTAAATACATCGTTACATCGTTAATTCGAAAATTCGTTCGTGGCCGAGTTGAACTGCTAAATCGTCGGCTTCGAGCGCGCCACGTTCGGCGCAAATTAACGCAAACGCGTAGCGCCGCACAACCCGAAACATTCTCCCGTAGACCATAAACATTTCCAATTTCCAAAACGGCGCGACCGCGACGTAACCAAAAACATGTGACGTCCCCGGGCGTTTCGGCGGCCCCTGCGCCCGTCTCCCTTCCACGGGCGTCCGCCGAGCGAAAGGGCGAACGCCCGAATTAGTCGGGCGAAATTCGAGAAACGCGTCGAGGGCGGTCCGCACGGACCATTTAAATTTTAGCTCCGAATCCAGATGATTTAAATTGGAGACCGAGAAGAATTTCCTCCATAAATAAAATTTCGTCTCTCTTTAGCCCGGCCGCGCGAAGAGGACGGCCGCCGGGTGACAAGCAAATTGTGTTAATTTAGTCCGGATGTCGTTCAAGGTCGCGCTCGGTGGCGCCACGGCGGCTGCACGACGAATTAGAGCCACCGGCGCGTTTTGTGTGTGTGTGTGAGTGCGCGCGGTTTTTTAGCACCACCGGTATGATATATGGCCCACAGACATGAACGCCCGTAACTTAGATTTTTTCGGATTGAGTTATGCGAAATTTATGTTTGTTTGGCTTTTGAGGGGTAACGTTCGTAATTGGCGCTGCTCGATTTATGAACTCGGATTCACGGCCGCGTGGGAAATAAGAAAAAAGATCGCAAACTAACGAAAAATTAATACGAACGTTCTTAGATGAATTATTGTCGTACGAAAATTGACCGGACGTGGACGATTAATGACCGGCGTCGCATCGATGCCCATTCGAGCCCATGATTTCGTCGTTAGGCTTTGCGCATAGATCACAAACACACGTGCACCCATCAAATGGTAGTTTGCTCCATTCTCGCGGTGATCATCTGCGTATCAAAAACGATTAACTAAATCGTTTGGCGTTTCGGCCGAGGGAGGCCGAGGATGACTGGAGACGGATTTCGAATTTTTAATGCCCCACCTGATGTGTGCTCGTCACCTGCGCCGCACGGAGGGTTCAGGGCCCGGCTCTATTGTTGGGATAATTATCTGTAAACCATCGTTGCGATGGTGACCAAAATATGATTGGAAGATCAAAAGATATTTAAAATTTCATTCTTGAGAAAGTAAAAAATTATTATTACTTTTTCATATAAATTGCTTGTTACCTTAATTTTTTCAACGCTTATTTATTATATATTTGTTATCCCAATTTATCAAAACAAAAAAAACATTTCACAATTTAGGCAATAATGCGATGATTTATTTAAATTGTTGAGGTTTTTGTATGTTATTTGATTATTTGATGATTGGTGACGAGCTCTATGAGCGATAAGTTGCTGAGTGACATTTTTCTTCAAATTGTAATATGTTTGGTTTTGTTTACGTCTCAATCTCTTAATCGGTGAGGAGGTCAAAAGTAGGGAACAATTTACCCACGAATTTAAGCATTTTTATTTATAAATACAATCTGGACCTGGATCTGGAAAAAATATATATTAAGAACGTAAATGAAGTGAAGTAAGCGGTACAAATCTCGATAGATCGTACTCACAATGCAAGACGATGACAATGGTAGCAAGGAAGCAAAAAAACTTGCAAACTTGAAAGAATCAAACGCCATAAGAGAGGTCGTAGATGCCAACATCTTAAAACCCAGCAGGAAGCAAATTGGAAATAAAAACCAAGAAGGTGACAAAATAATAGTTTTGATGACAATGGTAAAGAACCACGGAGACATATTCAAAAAAAGAAACGAACGTGGAAAAGAAAAAAATAATCGTGGATCTATATTTCGTACATTTAAATCCAAACATATTAGTGGCCTTAATTTGCATGTAAAATGAAAAATATGTAGGGAGGTGGGGCAGCTTAGAAAAACTAGAACACAAATGTGACAGAGACCCAAGAAGATGACGAGGAAACTTTGAAGTCATATAAGAGAAGAACAAATGTTACACACTCCAGATCCAAATCCGACGAGTTGGATTTGGATTGGGTCGGAATGTGCAAGAATCAGACGAGGCGTAAAAAGCGAAACTGAAATTTAACTGTATCCGGTAGGGAAGGCATGAAATTGATCTTGTGGTGAAGATGAAATGAGGAGGCAAAATCAGGGTGAGAACCGGAGAAATTGGATAACTGATTCTTGCATGATAGCGAGGACATTAAGGTGGCAAAAGTATGATGCATAGAAAACAAGAAAAGTACAGAACAACACCATCCTAACATTATGGTGGAGAACTAAAAACATAGATTGATAAGGAAAATCACCCAGATATATTGAGCCAGAGAACTTTTGACAATAAAACAGAAAAATTAAAGTATAGAGCAAGAAGGCACCAATATAAAAAAAATGATTAAAAACAGAAATTTATCCTCAACGATTATATGTATTTTGGCCCATACAGGAAACGACCACATGGTATGAACTATGAACAATGAAAAGAAAAGGAAATAACCGTGAGGCAATTGTTCGTGACTTTAGTCAAATTTAGTGGCCGAGTATTGTAATTGATTAGCTTTTAATTGGAAGGGGAGGTATGGGTGTTGAGATATTGGGAGAAGATTTACATCATCGAATGAGACATATTCAATGAGGAAACGTACGTAGTGTTAGAGGACCTAGGAAGACATGGAATTAAAAGTATGAACGAGAGAAATTTTTGAGAGAGCAAATTCAATCCATGGGTTGGGTTGGTTTTGGTTGGGTTGGAATTTGGTGGTCATTTTATCAAAACCCAATCATTAAAGGTACACACAGTGGAATTTGTTATATTTTGGACCGAAAGTTTATGTTTATGTGGTAGTGGACTATGAACGCCCAAAGTCAAAACCCTTAAAACTCTTGATGGGTTTGCACTTAATGTAAGATATAACAAAGCAGAAAAAGAAAAACCAGCAGTACATACGTTTACTAAGTTCCACTGTCAGACTGATCCAGAACGATGTTACGATGTCTACTGGAATTCGGGTTTTTGATCAGACAGTTGAAAATCGAAACGAAGCCTATGCATAAGCCTCGGTCGGTAAAAGATCTCAACAATAGTTCGCCCAAGATCACATCCAACTTGTTGCTGATAAGGGCATTTCATCAACCCAATCATTTTCAGAGCCACGTAAACGTAAACTTATTATTATTCTCTTTCCTCTTGAAAACGATAAAGAATTTGTGCCATCAACCAGCTTTTTTACTGTATCAGTAAACACAACCAAGACCTGGTTCAAAAAAAAAAAGAAAAGTGAAGCACAACTTTCAGCAACATCCCAAAGACAACTTGACATCAACAAATTTCAAAAATCTAAGAGAACTGAAAACCGAACTAACTTAAAGATGACAGTATAAATATAGGACAAATAAAAAGGAAAGTAAACGTAGAAGAAGGCAAAGAGGGTAATAATGGCAATGAGGAAAGAAGTCACTAAGAAGTACTGGAAGATTGCGAAATAAACCAAAGGACAAGTAAAGAAATGAACATTGAATGGAACTCAATGAAAATGAGGTAATTTTTGAAGAACTACAAGAAAAGGTAAATGGATTTGATAATCAGTTAAAACAGGGCATAGATTTAAACGTGAAGTTGGATTAGGTTGGGTTCGATTGGAATTTAAATAGGTGGTAGTATGGGGGTTTATGCATTGCAGACCATAAATTAAATTCCAGGTACGTCGTGGTGAACTATGAACTAGGGAAAGAAAGTCAATGACTGCCATTGATCTATTTTTGCTCCACTTGTAATCCAATTTACTCACAATATTGCACACTTTGAATGATTATGAATTGGTAAAGATATCGAATGAAAAAGATACTCACGGAGAACGGGGCAACTTTTAAGAATGTGGTCAAATAAACAACATGTGTATGACAATGGAACAAAAATTAATCGAAAAAGGCAGTAAATTGTGGGAAGGTAAAAAAAAACTTATCGGAGTACAAGTGGGGAAGCACTAACTGTCATCCTGAAATGTTTATATCCAGTCTGGAAATGTACATGGAGTAGAAGGAACAATACCATTGGTAGATTGAATAAGGAAAGATCGATTCCGAAAGCCATGGAAATTAATTGGGATGATGAATTCCATTCGAAGAATATCAAAATGGGAGAAGATCAGAAAAGACATACATATGATGTTGGGTACAATTAAGCAATTAGGTGAGGTTGGGAGGATCTCGATGTCATGGAGTGGAAAATAGAAATGAAAGTGAGATGCAGGAAAATTGTGTGGATAATTGTCAAACTTCATTACGCAATCTAGACCAAGTGGAAAAACTGGACGAAAGAAACCAATCCCTGTTGAAATAGACCTCAATATAACCGACAAGATTATACTGAGCGATGAAAAGAATTCCATTTTATTTTTTTTTTAATATTTTCATATTGTCACTACACAACAAAATATAATGGAACAGTTCTACTATATGGGAATATCATTCGACTCCGTGTCGTAAATAATAAAAAAAGCGCGGTAGCTTCAGCGATCGTTCGTTCGTCTTTTCTAGAATACCGACGCTCGACGCCACCACGATGATTCGCCAGATTTTCCAGACGGCCAGCTCCCGCAACAACCTCCCGGTCAATAAGTCACGTCGAAGGCCGATCTGGCGCGTTGCGGTGCAATTGTTGCCGGGACGTTATTCGCTCTTACGACAGTCGCTGGTGCAACGCTGTAATTTATCAAAGACGGCTGTCGGACATTCCCAGGTAGCGAAGGCGTGGGAATCGCCTAAGCCACCCGAGGAAGAACGTCCACGTGATAAAAATCCATTAAAAAACATTTAAAGTCAGCTTAATTCGTCGGGTGTAAACGTTTTTTTTTTGTGTTACGGTGGTTCTGACGTAATTTTTCTTACCCGACGTGTGTATGTGGTTTATGCATAGAAATATAAAATGAATCACACAGATGGATAAAAAATATTCATTTATTATTTGTGAAAAAGAATCTTTGTCAAAATTGACGTTGAAGAATAAATTAAGGATATATTTTAATGTATTGTTCACGTAAGTCATTGAGGCAAGAATTTTACATTTTTTCTTTACTTCGAGTTAAATGACGTACCTAGTAATTTTTATATTAATATTTGCCCATTTGGATTTTGAAAATTTTAATTTCGTCTTTATATTTTACGTTTTATTTCGAGTGTTGTTAAGTAAATGGAACGTTTGAAAACATGCCGAATTAAGCCGTACGCAACACGCGGAATGATGGGGCATACGGAATTTATTTCTTTTTCTCTTTAAAATTTTTGAGATCACCTAGGACCCTGAAGATTGCGTCATATGTAACTCAAACTATTTTATTAATATTTTTACCCATTGCGACTCGTCATTTTTCTCAAAAACTAAAATGTCATATCCGTAAAGAGCTTTAGGAGTTGATGAGGATTATGAGGATAAACTTCTTATATCTTTTTAATATTCATTATTATTATAAAATTAAATTAAAAATAATTAAAGCCAATTTTCTTGGACAAGTAGTAAAATCAACTAACATTTACATCAAACTCGATGCAGTCGCGTACGACGAAAGAATTAAACAAATCGACGCAACAAGAAGAACGACCGTCGTGCCCGCGCAATTCTTCAGGTGGAAAACGTGACGTCGTGATTTATGACAGGAGAAGCGCTCTTAAGATTCATCGCGACACGAATTCATCAGCGACTCGAAATCTCCAGCCAATGACGGAACGCCGTGGCGTTTTTACCGGGAAGCGTTCAGATAAGGGGATTGTTTCGTTTAGGACGGCGTCTAATCTGATTTTCGCCAATCATTAATTTCATTGTGAGGAGCCCGGCGCGCCCGCCGCTGCTGCCGCGTCAACGTCGCGTCTGCGCTCATTGTGCGCCCGCGATTTAAATCGCGTCCCGGTCTCTCTCGTTGCTTTTGTCGATGGAGACGTTAGCGTTTGACGGACGTTTACATAAAGCGACGGCCGCACGGAAAAAAATCATATCCGCTCGAAAATCCCACCGCCCGCGGTTAGATTACCTGGAAAGCGGCGTTCGTGTCCGATGCAGGCAGGGGATTATCGTTTTTCGATTACGCGACGCGTTAAATGGGAGTTATTTCGAAAATTTGACGTCTGTGGCTGGTAATTGCGACAAGTCGGTTCTCGGAAACTGCGACTTCGATTTCTTTATTTTCAGTTCTGGGTATCAGGTGTGGTTTGTGGTAAGCGACTCAATCCCACGGTTATAACATTACAAGTCAAGACTAGGAAAACTGGACAAATATGAGAAAAAAATTAGAAACAAATTACATAATAATTTTACAGTTATAAGATTTTCAAAATTCAAAGAAAAATTACAGGTATTTTACTTCTTGTAATAATATTGCATATTTCTAATAGATCTGCTTATTAATATTTATTTCTTGTTTGTTTCAGATAAGACCTTCCTACGCAAATAGTAAGTAGTTTTTTTTTACTGATGTCCACTATCAAAAACTACTTTTTTTGATACTTATGTAAATAACATTTATATGATACAAGGAGGCGTGGAATTCGGATTTTTAAATTCTGTTAGGTTACCTGGACCCTTTGCGAACAACCTTGGGTACCATTTTTTCAGAAAAGAAATATAGCGATAATGTATTAATCGAGGTGCTGGGGGATGTCTAAAATAGTTATTTATGTAAAATATACAAAATATACAAACATTGTCATGTCAGCTACAACGCAGGTATTGAAAGCGTATGCTTACGTATCAACGTTACAAACGATCTAGCCTTGCGTCGAGGCATCGTAAGTGTTTTATTCCGATTAACTGCGGCAACACCAGAAGAACCTAACAATATTCAATAGTTGTTGGAAACTATACAGGATGACGTAGTCTAACACCTTATTCAAGTAAACGGCGAAATCCAATTCCAAAGAAACGCCAGATGGCATACAAACAATATCTTGTATAAAGATAACTGACAGCTGACAGCTTCGTCATCCTTATCCATCGTCATGGTAATTTTTTTGAAAATATTTTTGTGTTGCTTCCAAGACAATACTAAGTGTTCCTTGTTTTGTATTCGTGTCATCATTGTAATTAGCATAGTTCAATTTTTGTGGGGGAGACAACTGTGATGAACTGTTAGAAAGGAGCAACACACTAGAATTTTATGGAAGTGAGCAAATGGGTGTGATTAATTGAATTGTTGGTGGATACATTTTCTTGCTAAAAGAACAAACGTCATTTTGTATCCGGAGGGAATAAAATAATAATTTTAATTTGATTGCAGCCTTATATGCAATTATCTAAGTTTTAGCGCCTTAAATTTCTCCACTCTTATTGACAAAAAGTTTTTTTTTTTATTAAGTTCATAAGTTCAGGTATAGTTATAATTTATTGTTTTCTTTTAATTACAGTGTATGTCAATGCTTTACCCAGCAAACAAAACCGGTACAAGCTCTGAATACAACCACTAAACACAAAATATAAAAAGTACCCAACGAATGTAATTTAGAACAATATTAGAGGTTTGTTTGGAAATTGCATACGCATTGGAAACGCCAGAAAAATCCAACTTTCGGCGCACGAAGCATCGCGCGCGCACTTACGCAGACAAAAACCGCCCCAATTACCGACGTACCCGCTGAGCGCAACGAATCTGCGGAAACGCGAACGATGTCTGGGTAAATTAATACCGATAATGAGCGTGGCGGGTGCACGGAACGTATCAAGTGACATGCACGCGACCGACGAGGGCGAAATTGGCGTAATTATTGGGGCGCGAAACGAGACCCCGGGGGGACCAGCGTCCCGGCGAATCCTACACCGGATAGGACCGAAACGAGCGCGGCGACGGCGACGCGACGCTGCGGATTTTATGCATCGCACGCTTCCGATTTACGTTTCGGGTGAACCGGCGACGTTTTTGCGACAGTGTGTGTGTGTGTGTGGGGCGCGCGGGCGACCGCCGCCGCAGATATTCAATTGGCAGTTGTCGCCTGTCACATTATGTCGGCGAGGGGGTGTGAATTGCGGACAACCTCTTTTTATGACCTGAGTAATTTGACGATTATGTATTTGCGTAACAAAAGAAACATTCGATTAAATTCAAACAATATCTTGTATAAGGATGTCGTTATCCTTCTATCTTTTTCGAAAATATTTTAGGATTCCTTCCGAGATAGTACCAAATTTTCCAAATGTTTTGTTTTGTAGTCGCCACCATTGTAATTAGCACCGTTAGAGTTTTGTGGGGCACAAAGGAGTTGTGTAACCCGTCGAGCGATAAAAAATTCGATTAAATTTACGCGGAACAAAATTAAGTCAAAATAAACAAGTAATTTACTGTTCCGATGATTAAATCATCCATCAAGAGTAATTAAACAGCTCTGAAAAAAGAACGTGGTTCGATCCTTGTAGCTTAGTTGTTAAAATAAATTTATGTGAATATTACAAGAGTGTCAAAAGCTCGTGGTTCTCACGGCTCGTTTCCAACTAATCACTTAACACAAGAGCATGCGAGCTGACAAATGCTCGGCATCAACACATGAAAAGATCAAAGCAATTTAGTTCATAAATACAGTCGATAATGACAGAAATATGTAAAAATACACCGAAAGGTGCTGTACGTCTTTAATTAAGTAATCAACAATGGAAATTTCAAGGGCACCAAAATATTTATTTTAATAAAAAATGAAAATATTTTTATTTTAGTAAAAAATATGAAAATTCGTCAAGTTAATGATTTATTACTATTTTTGACGACGGAATGAAAATTATATTTAAATTTTATTTAATCTTTCCGTAGTTTAATAAAACTTGCAATAATTGTAATAATAATGTTTATATTTTTTGCTAAGCATTTAAAGATTTAGGAAAAATTAAATATTCAGCAGGACACCGTTACCCATATGCAAGGATTGCAGCTCACTTATTGAATTTGGTTTTGTGGATAGTATTCGTGACTATGGGTTATATACTAACCCCACTGGTGTCATCGATGTATATATTGATTGCTGATGCCGAGGTGTATTTTCCTGGTAGGCAATGAAAGAGAATGGCGTCCTGCGACACTCGTCTTTCTACCTATTATATTGTCGATAGCACTTAGTTTGCCCACACCTGTTGGATTCTGCCCGATAAGTGTGGACCGATTCATTCACTCGACTTTTAGTTTAACATACAGTCACATGAAATGCTCGATATCGAAGAATATCGAGTCCGACTATATTCTCCTTCATTTGCAGACCATCGCAAGTAGTTTTGATGGTAGTCTCGATCGCTGAAACGGTTGGGCTGTTTTTCGGATATCTATCTCTGAGGTCGTTTAACTAGACATTTTTGTTAAAAATGCAATCTTTTTTGCAATCGCCATGCGAATACTTTGGCTATTTGATTTTGCTGGAATGTTGGTGTGCAGTTGACGATGTATGTGCCTTAATGCGAAACCTTTCAAATTAGTTGCGTTCAAATTGAAGGTGAGCTTTTATATGACAGGTCTCGAAACACGCCTTGAAACGCGTCTATAATGAACACCAACGGCAAGTTTATTAAATTTGGGCCAAATTGAACGTCTTCATCTGAAGATCTTTGATTGAACCAACCTGAAGAAACTATTGGTATGGGCTGAATGCGCCGCAAAGTTCGTTAGGTATATGTTGGGTGAGGATACTAGAGATCATCACGTTCAGGAAGTTAAAATTAACTCTTAAAATTGACTCTTCTTCTCTAGAACAAAATTTAAACAACTAGGAGTGTAAACAGATGGTATAGTTGGAAGGTATACCAACTATACCATCTGTTTACACTTGTTTCTGTGCTAATTACAAGCAAAAGTATAGGATGTAAAAATAATACAGATATTAAAAATTAATAAGTGGAAATTTAATTTGATTTCAGAAAGTCATAGGACGTTATCAAGTGATTGCTATATGAGGACAATATTTGTTGGTTGGACTGTATTCATTAAAGTGTTCACAATTATTTGTTTGTAACCATGTCCTTTCCTCTCCTCTCTTACATTCTGTTGATTTTCTAAATAGTATTTATTGATTGTTTTATGCAACCAATCGTTTCTTCTACTCCTTCAATTGTGTTATCCTTATATAATACTTCTCCATTTCTGTTCTAGCCTCTCACTTCCCTTGCTTTATAATTACCGATATTTCTACTTCAATATTCTCTGGTGTTTTTAGATTCCATACTTTTTGGTGTTCTTATTTTCTCCTTTCTGAATTTATGCCTACATTTTGCAGCCATCATGAGGTGATCCTATTGGATGTTTGCTCCTTACGTTCTTGTATCCACTGATTTTACTTTCTCGTTTCTAACTACCCGTAATGTGTCTCTCTTTAACTTCCTGAATCTGGTGATCTCTAGTATCCTTACCCAACACATTTAACATTTTAAGTATTTCCTATATTTATCTACTTTTTGTTCCTATGCTTGATATCTTGATAATTTAATATTTTTATTTTGATTATTCCTTCGATCTGCTTCCATTTCTTTCAGCCTTATATCCAACTACTTCTCCTTTACCCTTCTTACAGTATATTTGCTTTTTTATGCGTTCGACATATTTTTTGCTATGGTATTCGTCTTCGGTTCTTTGGTTATTAGCCATACCTTCCGCGCATAATTCTTGCCCTTATTCCCTCGACACATTCGTCATCCCAGCACTCGTTAATTTTATCCATCTTCTTTGTTCATATATGCAATTTCGCAGCATTGTTGATATATTTTTTATACACTGTCAGTTTTTCTCAACGCAGCTTCCAAACAAGTTACATATGCATTCACTGTCTTCGTCTCCATCATTACCTATGTGGTCTATGTGCTTACCATCCATTTTTTTTTTGATACCTTTACATTCTTCATTATCCTGAAATTTTGTGCTAGATATTATTAACCCATTTGCTGCCCCTAAATTATATAATCACTGTTTATTGTAATTTGTTTTTTCGTGCACTTTAAACCTTCTCGCCACTGACCTCGAAAATTTTCTGTTTCTGGGAACGTTTCCAATTGTGCTTCAATGTCTTCATTGCATTTTTCCTTTT
Organism: Geotrupes spiniger; assembly: GCA_959613385.1. NCBI lineage: Eukaryota > Metazoa > Arthropoda > Insecta > Coleoptera > Geotrupidae > Geotrupes > Geotrupes spiniger. Next base: position 39,325,359 of record OY390736.1, on the reverse strand, counting down.
CCTTCTCGTGCATTTGTGTAGTTGGCATATACACATTTATTATCAAGAGATTAAGTGGTTTTATTCTTATTCTTATTGGAATATACTCAATTATGTTATTTCTTGTAATGGCCACGAATTAAGAAGGCCACCCCTTTGTGTCCTTGCTTCTCCTCTTCTGACTATAAGACAGCAAAATTGTCCTCTGGATTGCTCCATCTAATTTCCTAGAGCTCAACTATATTCATTTTACATCATTTCCACCACCTTCCCTACCTTTACCATAGTCCTGACATGTACTTACTTTCATGCTATACCTCTTTTTCATTCCTATTATTTTTTCGTTAACTTCTTTATGATCCTCACGCATGTTTTGATTTTGTGTATATTACTCGTATCGATTAGTGTTTTTGGATCTTGGCACTAGATCATGTGGTATTGCCTTTTGTATTGTTATTCCAAATGTAATGTTGTTATAAGTTTTGATAACAAATTTTCATTACTTCATTACCCCTCTCTCCTCTAGCTCTACATTTAATCATTTATCTCTCTTTCTTCTCCCAACATATCATCTTCGATGTATATCTTTTTCTGTTCAGACTATTTTGTTTCTTATTATTTCCAATTTAGCAACTCCACTAATAGAACAGGATTATTATTTTTCACTAATTTCTGAACTTGAGCTTGCACGTCATCATATATGGTTTTTCGATATAATTAGTTTTTTCGTCCTTTGTTGTCTTGCGCTTCGATGTGACTTTCCAACATGTCCAATGTTCGTCTAATATCTTTTTCTCTGCTTTCCATTGTTTCTCATTTTCTTCAAATTCCCTTTACAATTTTTCCATAGTCTCAACATTTTTTCTTTCAGCTCTTCGTTATTGTTGTTTCCACCTTCACCTTTCTTATTTCGTCGTTCAGACTACTATGCATATGTTTTATCAACAATTTCAATTCCTCCATATTTCCTTTCTCTTGCTTTTCTTCTTCTTCGGGATTTGTTATACAAACTAAGCCTGTCTGCATTTTTTGTTTATTTGTTTATAGTGTACTTAGTCATAAATTATTGTCTGCTTGTCTTAAAAAATAACTTTTCTTCCTGTTAAGAATAATAAGTAATGATATTATACATCTTAGTAGTAATAAAATAATAATAAATTACAATCGTAAATATCTTGAAGCGCTTTCTTTAAGTGCTCGGTATTAACAGTCGTCCGCACTAAAAATAACTTGTCGTTATTATCAAACAAATTATTTGTTTTAACAAACTGTCGACGGATTACATAAAATTTAAATGAAATTTTCGCCGGTACGTCGGGGGTCCGAAGAGATCCCAGCACGCACCGGCCGACCCGATATTATTTACACGTAAAACTATCGGATCGAAATGAAACCGATAAATAACACAAACTCATTTTTCGAAACGGGCTGCCCTCACAAGTGGTCCGATGGGGGGGCATGTTTGGGGCGCACCCGGCCCAGCGCGCTCAAAGGAACCCCCCGACTGTTTTATCGGCCGAGAATGATAATTACACGACGACACGTGGTTTATCGCGTTCGCTCGGCCCCGGCCGCAGAAAATTTACGATGAGAAACTTCCTTCACTCACGAAATTGGTGATAATTTATTTCCGATCGACACGCCCCCGTGAAATCTGTCTCGTCGGATAAAAAATCGCGCGCACGTCTTGTTTGATGCCCCCGTAAATCGAGGCAAATATTGTCGGGTAAGTCGCCCCACCAATTAGCGAAGCACATGATCCCGTATAATGACGTCATGTGTCACATTGCACTTGCACGCTCGTTGATCTAAGCGCATGACTTACCCGGAGTTTTAAGGCCCCTATGTGATACTGCGTACGGTTCAATTTGCTGTACCGCTCGGTAGTCAAGTGCGTCGGAATAGATTCGCTAATGATTTTCCCTCTTTGTCCTTTTCCGTCCTTAACAAATAATTGACTCACCGGTGCAAAAAAAAAACGAGTGGGAACGAAAAGATATTTCTACGGAATTGTACGCCGCTTTCAGACGCGAAGAAATCGTTATTTACTTCCCGGAAATTTTTATTTTGTATTTATGAGGAATGGACGAACGAGGAGTTACGAAGGCCGACGACGCCACTGAAAAGATTCATTAGCATTGATAATTTTGAAAAAGAACTTCTTGTGTGTCATGAAATTTACTTTCGGATTTGTTGCAATAGTAAAAAATCATCGGTACTACATTTTTTATTATTAATTAAACAATAATTTTAAAAAAATTATTGCTTAAACAATAATTAAAAAAAATAATTTGTTTTACTAAAACGTAAACGAAGTCGTTAATATGTTTAACAATGTTTCAGGATTGTGTACATTTTAGGAAATAGTAGGAAATTTAGGTTTTTTATTTATTTTCGTGAATTATTTCATCGCCATTTAGGCGTTGCTTGTATAAAATTAATGAAAATTGTTTGAGGTGAAATAAGACAATTCTATAAATATTTTTAAAGTAATGATTATTAGTGTATAGATTTAGATTTGAGAGTTTGGAACGATTGTCAATCCTGTCATGGGTTTGAGGATTTATTTTTGCACGATTTCGTTTCAATTTAATTAATGGTTTGTCACAATGCCTGTGGTTGCTGGGCATCAACTAAACCATTTCAGGATCCTTGGAACATCTAACTAAAATGACGTTTTTCGACAAACCTTGGACCTTGGACAGAAAAAAATGCTTGTTAGTCATCGGATTGCAACGTCAAAAGTTGACCAAAGTGTCCCAAAATTCCCATTCCCTTCCGTAAATTCGGTTAATGTAAACACATCCCAGTACGATCCTGAATTGTCAATTAAAAATCAAGTGTGGCCAATCCCATCCCATCTTCGTATATGGTCCATGGTCTTAAATTGCATCACAACCAACCCACAAAACTCGAGGACTATTCCAATACGTTGTAAGGTCCTTGGGTACCTTGCGTCTGCTTCCTTGCTTCCTTTATCCATGTTAATGTATCTTCCTTAATTTTTCTTTAAGACTGTAGCAATAATTACAGGAACTAGTTTTGTGTTGTTTTTTGAAATCTTCATTTCGTCCATATTATTTCAAATTATTTCCTTCCACTTTCCACGTCTTCATGCTTGTAGGTGATAATTTCTGGGACTAATAATGGAAAAATCTTATTATAACTTTATCTGCAGTGCTAGATTTTAAAATTTTTATTTCTTCTCTATTGGTTTAAATTATGTCTTCGCCCCTAACCTGCACAATGGAGCAAAGAATTAATTACCTTGAATATTAGAACATAATCTTTAATATTTGGGTTTTTTCCCTTGTCCTTTTTTTGTCCTGCTTGCAACGATTATTTGTGAAAATCACAGTAATTGAATATCTTTTAACATTTCTTGATTAACCTATTTCGAAAATTACTACAAACTTGATCATTTTGAACTTAATTTTATCGAATAGACATTTCGATGGTTTTGTGGGCACTCTTGTTGGTATGAAAAGTACAAAGTCTAAAATAGCCAAAATCCAGAAGCTACTGCTGCAGGTACAAGTGCTGATGTTCCTTTTGTTATGAAACACGCAAAGAGCGTAAAAAACGCAAAGAAACAACTTACCAAAAAGCATACTGTCACTTGTGCTGGTTTTGGTACCTGCACCAGTTGCTGGTTAGTGTTGTTGGGGTTTTTGTTACGAAAAACACTAAAAAAAGTTAAGATAAGCAAAAAAAAACATTTCTAAAAAATCTTGCTGCCACTTGTGCTGGTGCAGGTGCTGATGGTAATCTCAAAACCCTGCACCTACTGTGCTGGTGCTGATACAGGTGTCGATAGTGTTGTTGATATTCTTGTTACGAAAACCGTCTGTTAAGTGGCCACATTTTTACCACTTTTGAGATATTTAGTTATTTACAATAACATTATCATTTTTAGATAATTTTCACAATTTTATTAAATATTTTCCATAATTTTTGTTATTTGTATAGCATTCGGCGATGTCAACGATACCTTTACACATTTTTGTGTAAATTTAATTTATAACGTTGGGTTGGGTTAACTGATATCCTGACAATTTTGATTGATGAGAGTGGAGAATTTCCTTACGCAGAACGCTTTGATTTATTGCCGTCGTTAACAAATAGTCGACAAATAGTCATGCTCATTAAAAATAGTTGATAAAAATGGTTAGTACTGGACTACGTTCTGGAGCTAAATGAAAGTGTTGCAACGAAACAATATTAGACCACATGATATCACCGAATGAAACCGATAATAATCAATGCCCTGATGTATGCAGTTGACAGATAATGGCGGAGAATCTCCATAATATGCTTGACATGAGCGATCAATGAATAAGATCTATTTTAAACGTCGATTTATGAAATTTATTTTACTTAGATTTTATTTTTTTTTTTAATTTTATCAGTATCTATAAAATTTGATCATATTTCCTAAAACATGTTTGAAATCCCAACCAAAACGAATACAACCTATAGTTTGAACTTTGGTTGGTTGGAAGATCAGACACTAGAACCCCACTAATTATTAAAATCTGACAGTTGAGAATGATTTATCCTTGTTTTAAAACCCACGTCTCCCCAATCGAATCCAAGGTAGTCCTTGAACCCAACCCATTCATGCCCAACCCAAATCCAAAGGCCACAAGATTTAGTATTTCCAAAAAGCGAACAGACGTACATATGTATTATAAAACTGCTAACTCATAACCCATTTGACTTTCTTCAACTTTAAAAGTCTGTAACTCTCAAATCTGCTTGGTTAGTAATCGCATAGTATTTGCATACATATAATTGCAACATTTACAAAAAATGGAGATAAGGAATAAAATCGTGGGAATTTTCAGGTGAAACAAACTTGACTTGGGAAAACTATTTCCTAATTATTTTCTTGTCCTTATTCCGAATATATTTTAACTTACGTTCTATTTCAATATAATCCTGAACTCTAACACTTTTAAGAAATGTCTCAAATTGAGCCAAAAATGGTGTTTAAGGGTACAACGTTCAGTGCAATTTAATTGAAATCGTGACAATCTGAGGTTGGGTCTTGAGTAGGATCCAAGGTTTGAATTGAAACAAAACGAGTTCTTGTTCCATCGAAAAATAATTATATACCTGAACGGACTTGGAGGTCAACCTTGTCTTAGGAATAATAATAAATAATCAATATTTCACAATTCACCTCAATAATATCGTTAAACCAACTAAACATTCTATGTCATATTTTTGTGTGTAAAAAGTTTCGTTGAAAATGTATCGGCGTCGTCCGGTTTCGTTCAATAGAATGGTTGATTTTCTAGTTATTTATGACGGGGCAATTTTGGGACTCTCATAAGACTCGAGACGTTGCTAAGAACGAACAGTATTGATTTGACGCGCTTACTAGACTACGCGTATTTTTATCTTATACTCGTTATTTTTTTTTAAATAAAAGCTTCATACTGTGGGCTTATATGGTTAACTGAAAGTTATCATGAAAGCTGTTGGAACGATAAGGATTTTGAAGACAGTTAGTTCATTAAATTTTATATTTTTTAGAACGCTTGGCGAAATCTAGTTTCAAACTTTGCAAAGATGTATTGGGTTGGTTTGGGTGAAATATCGACGATTTTGACTAATGAAAGTGGAAAATTACCGCTCGAAGAATATCTCTTCGGGACGATTTAGTCGTTGCTAAGAACGAACAGTATTGATTTGACGAGCTTACTAGACTACACGTATTTTTATTTCGCGCTCATTAAAAATTCTTAAAATATCAACTTAGTACTTTGACGTAATTCCAATTAAACGGATATATTTTTCAGAAACAGTAGTATAATAAATATGCAATGAAGTTGATCTTGAGCAGGAAATTTCCAGCGGTAGGTATCAGATAACACTGACCTAGCAAACCTGTATTTTTAGAACGATACGTGCGTGGTAACTTGATTGGTTTCCTTGATCCATACGCAATACGGGAAGGAAATACCAAAATCTTGGTGGTCACATCCAATTTTTCTGTTGTAAATCGTAATGGGCACCGAAACGTAGTTCTACAGTCGACGTCTCGCGTGAGCGGACCTATTCGTCAGTTAGCACGTAAATTCAGCGAATGATTTTTTGTGGGTCTAAAACTTGCGGTGTTACTTAATTCCTTACATCGTCAAACGTTGTCTTGGGTTTTGAAAGCTCGTAGATGGTAAATCTAGTATCATGTTTGGGTTTATACCAACGACTGCGTCATGTTTAAAACTAAACAATTCGGACTATATTTAAAAATCTTTTTATTATCTACCGCTTTTAATTATTTCATTGTCTGTAACGCGTAATTTAAAACAATTGCACCATTAATCTGCACTAGAAAGCTGTCCTCTAAAAGATCTTGAGTTCTCAGAATACGTGAAGCATCACATCATCTTGTAGAAAGAATTATATCAGTAATCGCCTTTGAATAATTTCAAAATGTGACAAAATTGTTGAAACGCTTTGGTAGTCAAGACAGTACTTGTACGACTTGCTGGTTGACAACTAACGTGGCTATCGTGATCTGACCCAATAGACAGCGAACGATCATCGACACGGATTAATTTATGAGATAATCTCATATTATTTTTGATGAGAGATATTTAAATAAATCTTTGAATAACGACTTTAATGACGTTGACGCTGAGGTAATTTGTAAATAACTCAATAACCCCTAATGCCAATGACACAGCAGACGAGAACCCTAAAAACAAATGCACTTTGGTCGGTCTAATGAATCTTTATGTTGGATTAATTCCTGATTTTCGTTGCACACAAATTGGACGCACCACAGCGACCGAACACAATGCACCGCCACCATATGTTTCAATTATAATTGATACATCAAATGCGGATCTGTTACGCTAATCATCCCCAGTCAAGTGATTCTCCACGGTACCGGCTACAAGATCGCAGTGTGCATTGAATCGGCGACAATGTGAGTTAATGCGCCACTGTCACACTCAATCATGCTAACAGCCATAACGTATCATCTCCCCGGACGTAGGGTACGTTTAAGCACCGATGTTCCGTGGAGGCTCGTACTTTAAGGGCCCATAACAAGCGGGATTACACCGAGGGGTAGCCGTACTCGCACACAAAGAACATATGTTTAGTTTACGGTAGGGTTGAAATCGACGTCTGTAATCTTAACGGAGGATTAAGCGATAAGATAATTTTTATATTCGCCGCGTCCCATCGATCGGAACCGGGCAATTCGTTACCTCGCGGAGTAAAAAGACGAAAAGTTCGAAAAATAACTTCGTAAACGGATCCCCGGCGAGGATCACAATCTCTCGTCGGGCACATCTGCCCGACATTAAAGTCAACAATGACGCTTAATTTCGTTAATTAAACCGAAAATAACCGCAACCCCTCCATTCATGAACGTTGGCAGCAACCCTTCTTCGGCGATTTAATGGAATTTATCGCCGCTTTAAGGTTAAAAAATGCAGTCAATTGCGTTAATCACGTTACCGTAGAAAACAGTTGGCGTGACGGATCTCCCGAAAGAGATGTTTATCTAGCGGCCGCAGTCGGCGGCGCTGAAGTGACTTCACATCTTTCGGTGTTTATTTTAATTAAGAGTTGAAATTTCCTGGATTCGTTTTCCGTGGGCTTAACTGAAACGGTCCCACGACGAACGCTTCACCGCAAAAATAGTTTTGTTCCATGAAACTTCGTAAGCACATTAAAGCCAGTCGACTGAAGTGAACATGAAAAAATTAAATCGTTAAAAAAGTTACGCTTTCAAGTCATTAAAATTCTAATTTTTATTAACATTAATTTATTCATATTTTAGCTTATTGTCGTCCATGGTTAAAATTTATTGCCATGGTCAATTTTTATCATAGACGTAAAATTATCGTCAGATCAGATAGGCGGTTAGATTAAATGGCCATTAAAAATTTTAACATGACAAAGTTTTCATATGTGAACGTCGCAGGCCCGGTGGTCGTGTCGCACGATCAAAATCACTTTCCTTACATATTTCTCATAATTAATCCCACAAAATAAAACAATTAACAAGAGGAAACGTCGTAACTCGAACGACCGTCCGTCAGGACACATGAACGCGCAGCGAACGTCCATCTTGATAAAAAAAAAATACACACAACGACGTAGAAAACAATTAATTTCATAATAAATATAGTTAATTGGGGGGACGCGACTTTAAAAATTATTATCGACAACGATCCTCGGTCGTAAAGCGGAGACAAACGCGACGTCCGCCGGACCCGCGGATCTTAAACGGCGCGTTCTGTCTTCTAACGCGACCACTAAGTAGATACAAATCCTAATTATAGGTGTGCGGAATCGGATTTAAGTGGCGTTGTTAATTTAATTAAATATATAACATATAATTGGACGGAAAAAAAGATGAATGTAAAACGTACAGCAATAAAAGTTGAATCGTAAATTAGGAAGGTTATAAAATTAATATTTCCTGTGCACATAAAATTACGACTATGAAAATATCGCTGTGGAAGTTGGACGCGCACGCGATTGGTTGATGATTATGTTTCGCGCTTCTGTGAGTGCTTCGTGTAGACTTTGTCAGTAGGAAACTTGTGAATGATTGTGTTACATTTTGCTCGATTCGCAAAAAAGAATTTATTAATATTTTTATCTTAAATTTTCGTGCACTTCCTTCTCTTAACCAACAAGGATTTATTTGCCGTTAAATATCTCATTCATGGGCTTTTTGGTTTCCATGCTGAAAATAGTACGTCACTAGTATTCCATGGCCTATTGACTGCTATATGTTTACGTTCGACTTCGGTAATTGAAATAACGTTAATAATGTTCCTAAAATGCTGCATTACGAAGTCTGAAAGTCATGAATAACACATCAGTACAATTAACAATTAATACAAGAAGAAATAAAGTAATCAAGATGGAGTTGGGTTGGGTTGGATTGCGCTGGGAGTAGGAAACTGTGAAATAAGATAGGAATTTGAAAATTTCGAAAATGACACAGTTAAATAATACAATTAGTGCCAAGTTGTTTAATGGCTTCATCTTGGGTGCCACATATAAGGTTTACAGAGAACTGTGTGTAAAAGTCCTTGAGTTGAGATGGAGTCTAAATCAGTGGAGATGTACATTTTTATTAAGCTATTATTTCATATCTGTCGAGCTTTTTTTCTTCATTCTTATTAGCTGATTGGTATAAATCTCCTCCCATTCCTCCTTCCAGAAATCTTGGCTGCGTCCTCCCTTGCATTATGATACATCTCAATTTTCTTCTATCTGCCATTTGCTATTTTTTGTTGTCGTATATTTAATTCCTTCAAATCATCTAGTCCTAGTATCAATTTTGTCTTCGTCTGATCGAAAGCCTAATTAATGTCAATAGAATGTGTACCTCTATATCATATGGATAGCGTCAACTGGTGATTATTGATTTTCCCAAAATATTTTTTTTGTTTTTCTTCTTTTTATTATCGTCGTCAAATTAAATACGTCGTGTTCAATTATGCCACTGAAGTTCCCGTCTAGATGTGTTATCGTAGAAATATAAACCCAAAAATTTTAATTCTATTTAGTCGGTCGCCTTCAACTGCAAATGAAAAAGAAGTTAAAATGGTGTAGATTTAGAAATTGAGGCAGAATCTTTGAACGAAATTTTGAGAAATGGTTGAGATGGTGGTTAAGCAAATCCAACACTGCCTAAAGTTCCTCTAGATTTTAAAAAATACAAAAAATGCGAGCCACCTTAAAAACTGTAATTGTGGCCAAGTTCTAGAATTTATCAGTTTCGAAGTGTTCACAGGACTATGGAAATTCGACGTAATTCGAGTTGAACTGAACTTCAATTTGTAGATCTAGATAATTTCTAGGACTTTTAGGAATTTATCTGTAAAAAATTGTTGCGATGAGACTGGATTGGGATGGGATGCTTTCAAGTCTGCTTTTAGGATTACTCAGCTTGTAAAGGATTTTCATGCCAGTTTCAAGACTTTGCCTTTGGAAGCAATTTAGAACAACATATTAAAGCAATTTGGTTGAGTCCATGGGATTTTTTAATTGAACCCAGAAGAATTTCTTATCTTCTCCAATTGATTTTTCTAGGCTTCTATTGAGTTGGGTTGGTTGGGGTTAATTTGGGTTGAACTAACTTTGGTATCCATTTCAGGGCTGTTTTTCTAATTCGAGCATTACATGTTCTAGAATTCTATCTGTTGCAAATTGTTGGATTCGGGTGCTCTCTATTTGAAGACAGTTTCTATGATTTTCCAATTTCCCTTTTTAGATCGCGATGAAAGTTTGACGTAATTTGAGGTAATTTCCAAGACTTTCGCCATCTGAATTTTTGTAATCGATTTTGTGACCAGGTTCCAAAATTTATCTGTAAGAAATTTTTTGCGAATAAACTGGATTTGGTTGGGCCATTCCAAGACCATTCTTAGGATTATCTAGTTTGTAAAGAATTTTCCTGAAAAATTCCAAATTTTGCATGTGCATTGACTTCCTTTATAAGACGATTCAAATCCAATATAATTTAAGTTAGATTGGGTTAAGTTTATAGGTCAAGGGAATTTCTAGGATTAACTTTGGTCTGCATTTCGGGATAGTTTTATGTAATTCGATCATTTGTGTACCTTAGCCACATTCTAGAGTTAATGTGTTCCAAAGGGTTGGGTTCGATTGCTCTCTATTCCAAGACCGTTCCTAGGATTTTCCATTGGGTTGAGTTCATCGGATTTTTTAATTTCTAATTTTCTCCAATCGATTTGCTAAGCTAAGTTGTAGACTTCACTTGGCTGCTTGCTCAATAATCTGAACTGAAACATAATTTAAGTTGAATTGTATTAGGTTGGGTTGGGTAGGGTTAGGTTGGGTTGGGTTGGATTATCGCTGGTCTCCATTTTGGGACAGTTTTAATAATTTTAGAGCTGGTCTGCGAAAGATTTTCCAGGCAGACTCTAGACTTTACTTGTTACGACTTGGATGCAAATTATTATTCTTTGATATTGGTTCATAAAAACACGAAGCGATACGTTCAATGTCTTGTTTTAGGTAGTCTCTTTGTGACAAACTGTGTGAACGGTGAGTTTGGTGATTAATTTCATATCAAAAAGTTAATAGCTAGCGTAGCGTTGGTATAGTAAATTTGGGAAATGGCCAATGGGACGAATTGTAAATGAAAGCTTGTAATTGTTGCAGCATTGCAACGAAATACATAACAACATCGAATATTCAAAACAGATTTTTCCATAAGCAACTTAAAACAAACACTCGAATGAAAATTAAGCCAATGTTGCACGTAACATACAATCAATAAAGCTGCAGACTGCATATCTTTACAAATTTTTACTCAGACTAATTATTCGGGGCCACATATTCACACATTTCACAGTCGATTCCATTGCAGTGGTCGAGTTTGATATCTATATGTCAATTACTTGTTTTATACATGCAATTGTTATTCATGTTCATAATATTTTCTCTAGTATTATAATTACATTTTGTTATATTAAAAAAGCATTTCATTTAGTTAATTAAGAGGCCCGAATATCCCTTACAGCCTTGTTCCCATCTCACGTATTCTAAAACACATTGGTCGTAGAAGGCCCTTTGATAATTTGGTACAATAAAGACTTATTTATATGGTATATGGTATATGAATGAAAACCATCGGTAATGAACATAAATCGATGATATGAACACAAATGAACACAAACACAGCAGATGAAAAAAAATATAATAAAATTTAAGAAAAATAATTACGATCAAAAGTCAATACAAAATCAGTACAATCGTTTAATATATTTGTTTGTTTTTTTTTATTAAATTTATTTTGCTTAATCTTCCAATTGTTGAAATCAATTTTGTATTACATTGTTTTTGCTGTTTATGATCATCTCTCGGAAAAGTAAAAGCAATTACTCAGCCTAAGCCGTTTGCTCCAACGTACAGACAAATTGTAATGTTGGCTTTGCTTTATTTTTATGCGAATATAATTTTCCAAAACCAACACAATCCGAGTTATATGTCGGTTTTGAAATTAATTAGACAACCCCAGAAATTTTGCTCAAACTTAGAGCCCACCTGCAATTTCCTGTATCACCTCCTCGTTATCTTGCCTTATCTTCTTTCCTTCTCTGCCTGTTCCCAAATTTTCCTCTGAAATTCTCTCTCCCTTTGATTCAGGTCATGGTCCTCTCCATTTTGTTTAATTTTTCCATCATCTCCTCCAACTTTCTCTTTCTCCCTACCTTCCCACCCTTCCTCTAACTTTTTTACTCTTTCGTCCACCTCCACTTTCTATTTCCTCCACTCGTGCTCTATCTTCCCACACCATTCTAAATCTTCCTGTATTTCCCTCTCAACTACCCCATCATCTACCTCAACATTTCCCATATCCACTTGCTTTATCCACGCATTCCTTCGCTACTCCTGGTGATCGTGGCGTCTTCTTACTCCTTTTAAATATCTCGTGTCCATTCTCCAGCCTGACCCTTTCTCCTGCTATTCTTCCTTCGCTCCCATCTTTCCCCGCCTCTTCCCCTTGTCTCTACCGTCTCCACTTTGCATCCTCGTTCATGGATTAGGGCCCACCCACTGCACTGACACCATCTCTCTCGTTGGTTTTCATTATTTACGGTTTAATTATTCATCAATAGCTAAAATTACTCAGCCCAATACGTCATTCAATCCTCACCATTATTACAGGCTATATTTACTGCACCTCGTTGCTTCACTTGATTTGTGACGTTTTACGAATTTGCTAAACGAATTGAACGATCCATAAAGATTTTGATTTACGTCATTGTTACCAGAATTTAATTAGGAAACTTATGGGACGCTCGGTAAAGTGCAAGTTCGAATGACAATGAGTCATTGTTCTAATTCGAACAATTACTTGGGCGATAGTCAATTCGTTGTAAATGTATTTCAAATTTGATTGTAATCTATGCAAACTTTGTTGATTAGTTGAAATAAATGATCGCATAACGAGTTCGTGTAAAGTTTGAAGCTGGCGAATTCGTTCGGCAAAAAATTTCACTGGAATGGTCAGCGAGAATATTTCATACTACGTTAGTGCTTATGATTTTTTTCGTATGATGTTAAAAAATACGTGGAGACCCATACTCGCGAAGTCACATGACCGATGACACGTTATAGTTCATGTGTCGCCAGTTCTAATGACAGTTTTATTTTAACTATTTAACTTAAAAATGTTCGACAGTAATTTTTCTTAATTTTTTTGCTACTCGTTTTTTGCTTATTTGAATCATGGCAATTATATCTTACAACTATGCCATTTTATTTAAAACCTAATTTGGTATCTTTTTAATTTCCTAGACTGGAAAAATTTAGTAACACGTACAAGTCTTGAACTCTGGGAATTTGTGATTAGATTATCCAGTTACTGCGACATTCTTATTGAATTTGTTTTGGTTCGTTCTGTCTTTAATTTCATTAACTTCCTTGTCATTGATTCCAGTTATTTTATATTCCTTGATCGTTTTCTTAATTTTTTGTCCCAGCAAAGCCACAAACGATAAAAAAATATACAGAGGAGATTTATGATATTGTTATTGTGCCTTCACCAAAATCCACATTCGATTAGTAACACGTCTCCATCGCCTCGCGTCCGTCGCCCGGACCCGACAATAAAACCGCAACGTAATTATCGCGCCGTTTGTTGCGTCCAAAGCGCGAGGAAAAGTGGGCGGCGTTATCTTTCAATGAACACGCCGAATTTGAACACGTTCTCGCATGCGTGTGTGCGTAGATAAATTTCAATCAAACGTAATTAATTTCTCACGGGCGTTGAAAGGCCAACTCGAACAAGAGAGCGTCTGATTGAGACGTCAGCCGCGCTATAAAACCGTGTAATAAATTACCGGTGTTACCCTCTCTTGGTAATGCTCGCACATACACACAGGCCGAGTAACAGACGCCTATTTGCTCTCCCCGTCGCTCCTCGAGTGACGCTGCACTTATGCAACAGTCCCTGACTAATTAAATTGTTGGATTTCTGTTTGTGTTGTGTTTGTCGATTTCTTTGCGGGGCGTCGGTCGAAAGTTGTGTTTTTTTGTTTTTCTTTCACGATTGTGATCTTCGTTAATCAAATTTAAGTTCACAAATGCGGTCGACCTTCGAATAATTCGTCGATGTGACATGGGTTCTTCGAATGATATTTGTGGCGCCCTTTTTTAAGTTTTAGTGACCCACCCCATCTTCACTTAGTCGGTGGGAAGTTCGAATGCACGAATTCGTGTTGTGTCAAGAACGCAGTTCGATTTGGTGTATTGTTTTTAAAATTAATATTTAAATTAAATATTAAATCTTGTGGTCCTCACAAATTATAAGGAATTTGTCTTGCGACGTCGTTTAATTTCGGGGCTTCTCAGAAATCGCCTGTAAAGCGAACCATGGGAAGTGATGAATTCATGTTCATGTGCCGAGCATATGTTCGTACACATGTTTGTCGTGGTATTTGATTGATGACGTCAGCGGCCCGTGTCCGAGACACTCGGTATGTGGTGGTCACCCGCAGAAATAGGTGAACTTAATAATTATAGGCGTCCGCTGTCATTTTTTTTCCACTGCGGATATAGAAGAAAAAATCAAAAAGAACGAAACGTGTCCTAGATTTAAGACACATGTCGCAGGGAACGTCACCATCTTTTTTACGTTTATTGCGCCATAAAGCTCCTTGACAATATTTTTTCAGCGTGCTTTTAATTATCTCTAATTTACTTCCGCAACGCGGAGGCGGGGCGGTCGTAAATAAACGTAAAAAATATTCTCATGATTTACAATCGCCGTAAATTCCAACGTCGATGAAAATTATTAAATTCGAAAACATGTGGGTTACATGCGAGCATCGCCGCCGCCGTCCGTCGCCTCAAATTGCAAGTTGCGGACCGAACGAGATTCGTCCGTTTCCCGTTCGCTCTTTTTGCCCCGTCCGATCTCTTCCCGTTTTTACGCAACTCGCGCGTCGGCGCTGCAAAAAGCAAATCCGACCGATTTCATTATGCATGCATCAATCATTTGTACTAATGACGTCGAACGCACAAAAAGCGAAACTATCGGATAGCTGTGCGTCGTTGATGAAGTGTAACGAAAAATTTTGACGCGTCGATGATTTATCGCAGCGTTTCTCTCTTTCGAATACGGTCGCAGGAAATATCCAGTTACAAATTCGTATAATTAATGGAAAAAAGATCGAAATGCACACGCAATTAGGTAACTGGAGCAATTAAATATCACGGCCGTGTAAGTAATAACGTGTTTTTTTTTTCCGGCGATTTTAATTTAACGCTGTGAGCGCGTAGCCGAATCGAACGAGTCAAATCGGGAGTGCGATGGAAAGGCGACGGCTATTTTTAGCCGGGTTTCGCGGTCAAAACTCAAAGTTGTGTTTTGTGGTGAAACGAGCGAAGATCGCCGGACTGTCAATATTTAAAAAATCATAACAAAACGTTATAAGGAATTAAGTTTCGATGAGTAGATCTCTTTGTGGCAGTTTTTTTGTATTGATTTAATTTTTGAACTATGTTCTCTCTGCTAATATGTCACAAGTTAACAATTTGAAACTACAATTAATTTGAACAAATTTTTCATGATTTCATGGGACCAAAAATGGTGAGGATGATTGCACACCAAATTATTCTTGACAGTGGTGTAGATGTTGTGCGACCCTCTGTTGATATACGGAAAAGATAAACTAGTTTGTTGCAACGACATCCTTCCTTAAGCTATTCTAGTAATTTGAATGATTTGAAAGAGTTATTTGCAATCATCGAGCCTGTCATCGAATATCAGTTTAGAACTGATTAGAATATATTATTTAGGTTAAAAACATCCAGAAGAGAAAATGTTCATGTCCATACAAAAAGGAGTAGAAATGGAAATAATGTCTACCAGTATGTGATGTAAGAGATAGATGTTCAGAGAAGGCATATTTCACCTCATCCAAAGGATAGTTAATCCTGGATTTTTAGCGTCACAAAAAAAGACCAGTAGTAAAAATATAAAAGTCTTCAAAATTAGAAAGGAAACGTAGCCGTGGTTTAAAAAAAAACAACGGTTGCCATAGCAACCTTGCCACGTAGCTAGATGGCTGCGGGATTACACTAAATTGCGTTATGACGAATATCGTTATTTTAATTAGTTTTAGCAAAAAAAATCTACGAGGGATAGACATTGATTGAAAAGAGATAAATCGAAATAAGTTTTCAAATAAAACGAAACTAATCCTAGTCCGCAAAGTGATACAAAAGGTAAAATAATTAACGCAGTCTTTTTCATTTCATTTTCATAAATATTGTGATTCGT
This sequence comes from Geotrupes spiniger, assembly GCA_959613385.1. Classification (NCBI taxonomy): domain Eukaryota; kingdom Metazoa; phylum Arthropoda; class Insecta; order Coleoptera; family Geotrupidae; genus Geotrupes; species Geotrupes spiniger. Next base: position 39,309,074 of record OY390736.1, on the reverse strand, counting down.
TTTTTGATAACGTGTACATAGTAAAAGCAGCTCCGGTCCCATGATTGTCCCCTGTGAGATAGCAGTCTGTGCAAGTTTCATCGTCCAACCCAACCCAACCTAGCCGAGCTGGATTGTGTTAACGAGTTTTGTATATTCTATTTCTTTGTATGTTTAAAAATTACGAAAATGTTTACTTATCGTCATAAATACTGTGATTCAATTTTTAATGATGTATACACCGAGGCATAGTAACGCATCATAGAAAATAAAAACAGCTCTGGTCCCATTACTGCCCCCTGAGCAGGTACCTACCCACAGAGCAGGTACCACATAGTCTGCTTCGTCAAATATCTAACATTTTATTTAAATGGTGATAACGGATTGACTTTTAACATTTAAATTTATCTGATTCTTTCTCAAACTCGCCATTCACCGCTTTCTTCTCGCACCTCTTGTACTCTTCCACATCCAATAATTATTCACTGCCACCAGAATTCCCCGGCATATCTCCCTTTTACCTCTCCCACGTGCTCCGCTCCACTCATGTTCCTGATAGTGAAATGTTGCCGACGCTCTTCATATATTCTCTTAGATCCCTGTTAACCCCCCTCCTTCATCAACTTTTTCCACTCGCTGTGCTCTAGATCATTTAATCTCTTCTTTTTCTACCCCCTCATTTCCCCCCTTCCCTTTGTATCCTTACCTCCTTCCCTCCATCTTCCCTTCTTCTCCCCTTTCCCTGTCATCCCTCCCCTTCCTCAGTTTTTTTTTGCAAATACCTGCCTTGTTCGTCCTCCCATACCCACCACATGCCGTCCACCTACAGTTTCCTGTACTCCATCCTCGATCTCTTGCCTTGACTTCTTTCCCTCTCAGCCTGTTTCCAAATTTCCCTCTGTACTTCTCTCTCCTTATCATGTCGTTATCTATATATTTCCTTTTCCTGCTACTTTGTACTTCTCCATCATCCCTTCTATTCATGACTATTTTTTCAATCCGATTCTCCTCATTATGTTATCTTGTATTATTTTATATTATGCGGAAGACATTAACTAGACTGGAACTTTAAAAATAAAAGTAAATGACTAAAGAATATATAACACAATAGAGTGATTGGTTCAAAGAAGACAGTTTAATGAAACAACAAGGAATATTGTTTGTTGCCACTGTTTCTATTTTAAGCCCGTGATGTTTTAATTTCAATGCATTAAACTAATAATAATTTATTCATTAATTAATTTACGTCATTTACTAACAGATCGTGGCCACAAAAAACATCAACAGTTGTCGAAGACCGATCAATCCATAGGGGTAATTTATCAATTTGTATGTGGCTCAAAACGACAATTAAACGCACTGCGGCCGGCGGGAAAAAAACCGAACTGGTATGAATTTAATGCATTCGTTTTCAGACGAGCCCGTCCGCATCGGGAAAATTGTAATTCTACCAGTATGATATCGGAAGAGTTGATATACGGCAAGATGTCTTATAAATAATAATCAGATATGATATCAACGATGGCCGGCGCGCGCGCGCGCGTGTGTGTGTGTAAGTGTGTTTACAAGTGGACATGGCCAACGCAGACGGACCACCTGCCGTACGACTGCATTATCTGTAGGAATGGTCATGAATGTGGATGGAACGGAGGCAGACGGCGACCTCACCGGCAAAAATCCTATCGATCGACCATCTTTGATCGCAGGAAAATACTCGCTAATGTGATTCGGTTTATTGCGGCGACCGGTAACTCCGGCGAATCTTATGTAATATTCAAAGGTCGATGCCGCCCAACAGATACGATTGAGTATAAGGAATCTATGTACATATTTTTTTATTTAATAAGTAATGGCTCTTGGCTTCTCTTATTGGAGATAAAAAAAATCGACGTAAAGGTTTTACAAGGCGATCGACTCCATAATCTTAAGCGCTTATTATACAGGATGAACCACAGCAATGTTTACTTAATTATATTAAATGTTGTTTCAATAGATTAATTCAAACAATAGATTTTCAACTAATTTTATGGAAACATTTATATAAAAATTACGAAACAATTTAAAAATATTAAATAAACGATGCAGCCTGTTTTGCTCGCCGACTCGATTAGTGGCAATGTTTTTCTTCGATTTGGGAAAAATGGTCATGTGTGCAAAGCTGGAGTTGGCTTTGTGCAATTTACACCTCGTGATTGGTTCGAAAGGAATAATATAAAGATCTTACTGATATCAGTTTGGATTGTTTTGATCTTCGTGATTATCTCGTATGCTTTCCGTTGAGATTTCTGCTTCACAATTTTAGTTAATTAGAATTTACTCCAAGTACTTCATTTACATGGGTAGTTAAACAAGTTTGACCTCGTTATATCTATTGTTGCCGAAATTTTGGATTCTAGTGTAAAAAAAAATACTTTGTTAAATTGTATTGGGCTACGCCCTTCTGCAAATAATACAGATTGCAGGGAATATTGTCTTATTTTGCCACATTATAAGTACCTTCGATTTACAAAAATCTTGGATATTAATTTCTATTGTTGATTCTCGCGATTATCCCGTACGCTTCCCCTTAAAGGGGAATTAGCTAACTTTGTAAACTGCAACTAATTATTTGCGTATTTATCTAATGTATATATGTCACACCTTCCAACCTCGATTCTTCATCAAACAAAGCACAGTATTTGTTATGATTTGCGCAACTTGCATCGCGTGCGTAAGCTTCGTGGCGCCCATTGACGCAATTTTGGTTACAACCCAACCTAACCCAAGCCAACCCAACCCATTTCCACGAATTATATAGATTTTATTATATTATTTACTTTCGATTAAGGGTTTATTGTACAGTTAATTTAAATTTTAAAAAGTTTTTTTAGGCTGGATTGGGTCAATCAATAAATTCAAAGCTCATTTGCTATATTTCACTTAGATCTAAATAATTATGACATCGTGCCTGGATACTTTTTGACAAAGCAATGTTGTTAATATTTATATATAAATATTATGAGGACACATTTTTATTTCCCTAATAATCCAAGAAAATTTGTTTGGATGATTTTAATAATATTTGGTTGCAATATTTTTCAAATTTAATGACGTGACTTTGAACAATTGTCTTGATATTTTATCTATTTAGAATATTAGTATATGGAGTTTGGTAAAGTACTAGTTTTATTATTTGGTAATGTATTTTTTTTATTAAAACTTTCGTAGGTTTATGGAAACATATGCTGCAAATTGCAAAAAATAATTTCGCACCTAGGAACACATGAAAACTTATAGTTAGAACAATTTCTGAAAATGGAGAAATCATCATAATAAGTGCCAAGTTTCGAAAAAGTCACAAAGAGATTCTAGTTATCATTTTTGTTTGTTTTGCGAAAAGGAACTAGGTTAGAATATTATTTTAGGGTATTTCGAATTATTTTATTAATATTCGCCATATCATCATAAAAAAATGTTTTTCATGACATAATATAAAATTTAACTTCATCGAATAAACATCCCCTATTTTGTTATATTATACTAGTTCGCGTTTTTAACGTTAGTAAAATTATATTTTTTAATTTTTTTTATTGGGTTGAGTCGAGGTTATTTGGCTTGGATTGGGACACTGAATTAAGCATAGAATCACATTCATAGGAATTTTATTTATTTAACGTTAACATGGAATTAATATTCGCAATTGAATGAGACGTTTGTGTTGGTATGATATGTCATCGATGTGATGCACACAAAGAGCACTTAGGTGTGACTTATTTTTATGTTAATTTTTCTGCATAAATATCATTTCAGGGTCGATTCGTTTCTTCCAGTCCAGTCCCGGAATCTTTTTTTCATATTTATTAATATTTGAGTTACAACATTTATCTATTCTTAATTTACGAGCTTGAACGATTTACTTGGTATTTTATCTACTAATCATTGCATACACAAGTATTAGAATTTAATATGCTTGTAAATGGCTGTGGAAATATAATTTACTCACCTTTGCAAATTTATGGCAACAGATAGATGTGACGGGAAAGTGTTTGTTACATTTGTTCATTAAATATCGTCGTTTCAGCTATGTACGTCAACCGATTCTTTGATTTATCTTACATTTCGCAATGTTTTCTTTGATTCTGAATATTTTACGGGAGGGACGTGTGCACTCTTCAATAGCCGACGAGATACTTGTTTATAATATCGATACCCAACTTTACGAGCTCGCTTACGTTGTTACAGCCAATCATAGATAATATTTCTTGTTATATTCGATTATAACATAACATTTTGATGTGACTGGATAAATTGAATTGCAATGTTAATCAAACTATCAAATGATTGCTTTGATTCTAAGTATCTTAATATTTGCGTGCAATTTTTTTGACTTTGGTGTTATTACGTGCGGCCTGTGTCTAATTTTGTTCGAATTATTGACTTTTGTTCTAAATTTATGCATGTTCGCCTTATAAATTACTTTATTTACACGTTTATCCCCACACGCAACACCGTGGCATTGAATGTGTCAGCATAAAATATTTAAATTATTTTGTGTTCGACGTTAAAGTTTTCCACATCTACTTTTTGACAATTTTTTTTTTATTCTCATGATCGATAATGATTAGAGGTCGAGATATGAAATATTTCGAACTGCATATTATACTGCACGTAAATTATTAATTAAATTATTCCATCGAAATGACCATTTTGTGATCTTCTTAACAACATAATTATTAATAAGTTGTTGCGTGCGAAATTATTCCTCGCAATTAGTCCGCAGTTTTTCAACCGGTGCGTATTCCGTCACAGTCGCAAGACAAAGTTCGCGTCACAAAGCAAACCCAAACCGAAAATAAAGCAAAACCCCGCGCGGACGCTGTTGGCAAAGTGCAGAAATTTATACTTGTCGCTCGATCCATTTGCGATGCAAGAGCACGGCTCTAATTCAATTAAAAGTAAAGGATTAAAGTAAAGACAGATCTGGTTCGGTTTAATTGCCGTTAATTTGTTAACGTTGCAAATTAGAGTGCGCTGCCGCGCTGGACCGGTCGTTATCTCGCGGAGGAAACGGCTCGCATTAAAGGTGGCGAATTTTTCTCGCGGTTCGTCGACGGAGGAGAGAGCGTTCGTCTGCACTTTTCGTTTTTCTCCGGTCTTCTCGACTTCCTTTTGCAGCGCGTACAAGATCATTGAGTTAATATGAAATGAACAATGGTCGTACGCTTTACAATGCTGATTCATCCGGTTTCCACTTCTTCTTCTTATTTATTGGCGTGCCTCGTCACGGACCGATCGACGGACTGACCACAAGAGAGTCATTCGGACGCACCGGACAATTTAAAGAAGGATGGCGGTATCGACCGGGTGAATACGAAATCGTCATTGGTCGGACGCTAACGGTCGCGGTGGTTTCAAAGCGAACGTTTCACGACGCCGAGAAATTTGAAAAAAAATCTACCTGTTTTCCATAAAAGTTAATAAAAACTGATGTAACGTCGAGATGTAATATGCGTGACGTCAAAAGGTCAGTGAACCAACTGAGATGACGAATATCGCCATGACTCCAAGGACCTTAACTGGTAATGCTGTTTTTAGTTGCATTAGCCACGAGAAAAATGTAAACGTGTTAGTATCGCTCTTATGGTACTCATCACCAATTGAAATTTCTATTGGTTGGAAATTACAAATATGACTTAACGTCTCGTAATTAAATTTAATTAAAATTCATTAAAAAAATTATTTTTTATTTCGAGACTTGGGCCTAACTGAAATGTTCTAATAAATGTTACCAACTTTGTCGAGATTACAAGCAATTTGGGTTTAGTTATGTTTGATTACTATTATCATAAGAATACCTACTATCGGTCTTCACACTCATTCGAGCACATATAATTCATCCGATGATGAAATTATATGGCATTAAAACACAACTTGTACTATATAAGTTCATTTATTAAATTAGTTTCGTTTTGTAATAAATTACAACGGATTGCTGTATTTGAACAATGAAAAATAGCCAGGATTGTCGATACTCAAGGAACCTTCGATTTCCAAAATGTTCCAAAGTTATCCAACGGCGACCTCACAATAAGGTATTCCTTATAATGTCGCATAAACGAAGAGTAACGTCTTGATAAGACTTGGATAAGACTTAGACTCCAAACACTGGAAAAGCCCTAAAATACGAAATAAAAATCGTGAACATCATGCCCAAAGGTTCATTAAAATACACTTACCTCTAACCAGATGACTTCCTCGAACAAATTCAACAAGAGCGACCAACCATCTCTACGCTCAAATCCTACGAAGAGACTGGAATTCCGAATCTTCTAGAATTAACACCTGGCGGTAGCATCACGTAACCTCTAGGATAAGACTTAGACTCTAGCTAAAAACTGGAAACCCCTAAATACGAAATAAAAATCGTCAACATCATGCCCAAAGGTTCATTAAAATACACTTACCTCTGACCAGATGGTTTCCTCGAACAAATACAACAAAAACGACCAACTATCTCTGCGCTCAGATCTTCCGAAGAGATTGGAATTCCGAATCTTCTAGAATCACCGTTGCGGATATCCAATTCAAATGGACAGTAGTATATCCCAATTACTTGGAGTGGTTTAACCCGACGAATTGCGTACGAAAAATCAACCACCTAATCTAATCTAACGTAGAATACAAAAACAAGACCTAAAAATTAAATACAGATACCAACAATATGTAACACTGAATATCGTACGGTGCACGTTTTCTAGTGTGCACATGAGAACATGATGAGTACATGAATGTAATAATAACAACAAAAGTCATACACACTTATAACGACCCGAAAAACGAGCACGAAGAAACAGTAACGTGGCCCTCGTTAATATGAAATACAAGAGGGTAACATTGTAAATGTCAGATTAAAATACGAAGTAATCTTTATTTAAAAAATTATAAAAACACACCTTAATAACAACGACTATTAACATTAAAAGTTCATGAAAAATAATATTTCGGTGAAATAAATAAAATTTGTAAAAACATTAAAACATCCTGATGGAAAATGTATAGTATGGATAATAACTGCTTCAAACTGGAAAATCTAGAGATATTAGTGTTAATGCTACGCGTATGCTGTACCTATTTTTTTCACATTGGTATATACATTTCGGGACGACGAAGCCTAATTAAATGCGTCAAAATGCACTCGTCAGTAGAGGTTCGTCAGAAGGTAGTAACTCTTGTCGAGCAAGGAGTTGCTGCTAGCGACATAATGCAGCAGGTCGATTTATGTATTTTTTATTATTCAATTATTCACTGGAACATTTTAATAATTTTATAAAATATTTGTGTACAGAGAAAAGTAGGATATACGAAAGGATCAAGCGGCATAGCGAAGCCAATGAGGAGCGATGTCGGGAGAAGACATCGGTCGTCGAAAACGTTTTGTGCCGGTCCTTTGCCAGCACAAGTCGCAGGGAAACTTTAAATGTAGGTTGCAGCCGCCGTACAATACGGCGTTGTTTAATTGATAAACATAAACCGGAATAGAATTGCATTTGATCAAAATCATTTAAACAGAGATTAGTCAAATTTTATTTTTAGTGATGAGGAAGTGCTTAAATCGTACAGCGACTATACGGAACCTATAAGGAGAAGGAATAACACGTAGTTATTAAAAATATTAATATTCCAAATCGGCCTTATTTGGAATATTACTATATTTTGAATAAGCAAGTAACAATAATTTGTATAATAATTATAATAATTTTTAACAAATCGACTAGCTCGCCGTTTATCGCCCATCTGATATAATCTCGTCAAATAATGTTCTTACATCGATTCAGCGGCAGCACACTCTAAAAGCAGTAAAACCACACCATGGGAAAAACAAGGGTAAAAACAATGACAGAAGCAATGGCAACAATGCCACCACATGAAAATGTAAATGGCACCAATACAATACAGAGAGTTACGTACAGGTCCCCTTTCAGGGGAGGCCGCTTGGTTCCACGTTGCCCCTAGCTATCCTTGAATTTGTCGTGTTATCAGCTTTGGATATCTTTACCATTTTTCGGATATCTTCTCTAGTTTATCTGCAATATTGCACTTCACGTGCTCGTTGCTCCCCCGTTGAGTTATGGGAGAACCAGTCGAGTACAGCTCCATGCTGTACTCGACAGGCAACTTTGTATATTAGCATACCTTGACAGTCACCACAAAAGTGACTGTCTCACAACATTGCATATAACAATAAAATTGGTAACATATAATACATCAATAACAGCTAGTCGACATTACCTCAACAACTCTACAGTTGCCATAATATTATTCGCCAAGATTTGCCTCACTAGCGTTTCGCACAACGCATAATTGCGCACCCACCTACTACGCCACTAGATACTACACTACTATTGTCTACACATGCATCGACTAGTTAAGTTAGCGTACCATTAACAACTGTCCCATCGGTCCCATCTCTATATCTCATGCATCCTCTACATCCCATGCATTCTCTATATCTCATGCGCTCTCTATATCTCATGCGCTCTCTATATATCATGCAATGTCTTTGTTATCGTTTTAGACGACGCCTTTTCATTCAACCCTTAGACAATAATGTACACAAAACTGTGTGTATTCATGTGCACTTGGGAAAAAATTAAATGGTTTCATCAAAAATGTAACTAAAATCCTTAAGGAAAATTAGTTGGCATATGTGATCACATATGACTGGGTCATCGGCTTCTGTGTCGATGTTATCCGTGCCTATTACACTATTATATTAAACATTTATATTAAGGGCACAGTTAAAGCTTATTAAAAAAATAATCGCTTTACCCTTTGATGTGATATGAAAGCAGCCCCAGGTTTTGGGGCTTGCTATATTGCCAATTTCGACAAAATCAATATTTGTCACGTAAATTATAAATATTTAGATTGTGTTCATGGCCTACCTTATTCAATTTGACGGTTACTATATTACACCTAAATTTTGCAAAATTTCTAATAAATGCGATAATAATTGCGATCAGTCGCACAATTAATTTAAATTCTTTTTTTTGCAAACTATTCATTGCAAATGTATCATTTGCGTTGGCTAAGGGTTAAATATGTGTAGTCAAATATAACACCCTTGTGTATGAGTATGGGGCGTAATCACAATCGGAAGCCGGTGCCGACAACAAAACGCTAATATTTGTAAAAGTTACTATTTCCATTTTAATTTTAATTAGTTAGCCCCGTAAAACAAAGTGCAATTGCAAAAACACTTTGTATGGCACGATTGGTTTTGCTTTACTAATAAATGACGTTACAATTACAAGCGTTTTTATTTCCTGAAAAGGTGTCCCTACTTCTAAAGGGTTTAATATAAATTATATATTTTTCGTTTCTGTCTGTGACTTAGATTGTTCAAGTTGACGGCTATCAAGGTGTACAGCTCAAGTTTGCTGAACTTCTAAAAATCTAGGATTGCGATCAGCCGCACAATTAATTTAAATTTTTTTTTTTTAACTAAAACTATTCATTGAAGATGTATCGTTGGCAATGGGCAGTCTTAAATGTGTCTAGTCAAATGTAACACCCTGTATAAGAGTGTGTGGCGCAATCACGTTGGGCACCGGCTTACACAAAAGACAAACGCTATTAATTTTAAATGTTACTATTAGCAAAGCACATTTAAATGTAGGAAATTATGAAGTATGGGGAACAAGCACGTCTTTGATAGCCATAGTCCTGGATCATAGATCCTAGACCGGCGACAATTTCCCCCGATCGTGTTTGGTCGTGTTACAAACATACGATAAACACTGGATATACCTAACTCTTTGCGGGTAACAGCTAGTTTTGTAGGCTAGGCGAACAGATACCCAGAGTTGATACTTCACCCTGTCGGATTACGGTAGCGTGTTATCGTGCAGGAAAAAGTCGACAGCGAGTTAACCCCGTAAATCAAAGTGCATATAAATTGCAAAACACTTTGTATGGCATGATTGGTTTAGCTTTACTAATAAATGACATTACAATTGCAAGCGTTTTTTTCTTATTTTCTAAAAGCTTATCTGTCTTCATCTCAACGGTGTGTGTGGGGGTGTTGCTGCTGTTCTTGGAAACCCGCTCTCGATATCTGAAAGAAATATTTAACGAATTTAATATTTTGACGTATACTGCGAAATATATTTGTTGTAAATCGATTGAACAATTGGACTTGAAACGTATGGTATATAGATTATCCCTTAGAAGCTACACATTTACCCTGTTATATGGTCAGAAGAGAAATAGGGTAACATTTCGTAATTGAATCAATCAATAAAACGCCATGGCAATCTGACAAGTAGACCGAGATGGTCTCTTTAAATTTCACTCAACCTAAAGTCATGATAAACTAAACGATCTTCTAATCTTAAAATGTTAATCAATGGTAGCCGAAGTTAGAGTGAAAATAAATTAAATTTAAACCAATAACAAATTATTGTAAATATTAAGGTGGATTGTTTGCCTTTGAATTAATTGGGATTAATTCATTGCAAAATTAATGAGTAATAAATATAAATAAGATAAAATTAAATGATACATTAAAATTAAATAAATCAAATTTTATTTCATGTAATTTTGAAGATTTTGCACACACAACAACGAATACTTCATATGACATTAAAAATAAAAAAATGTTAGGTTGGGTTTAATAACCATCGCATGTTTTTCTTATGTCCTTCATTAATTCGCCAACTACATCGTTCGATCGAGATTCATTTTAAAATTTTTAGTTAAACTTAAATTATTTGGTTTGAAAGTACGTGGTTTTCAAACCAAATAATTTATGTTTAACTAAAAATTTTAAAATGAATCTCGATCAACCGACGTAGTTGGCGAATTAATAAAGTGCATAGGAAAAAATATGTGATGGCGATCAAACCCAACCTAACGTTTTTTAGTTTTAATTTCATATGAAGTATTCGTTGTTATGTGTGCTAAATATTCAAAATGTAAGTACGATATGGTATGTGTTTTACGTATACATATAGAGGATAATTAACACGAAAATTAAAAAATGAAAACTACTAAAAACGTAATAACGACGAATTAAATACCGTACGTTGGAAAAGTTTTGTTGGTTTGGGTTGAGAAATAGATGAACTAAATGAGTTCAAATATAAATAATTGAAAACCAGTGACTAACGCAAATCAAAGTAATATTGAATTAATATTCAAAGCCACAAAATACTAAGTGAGCAATAGTTGATTCATTACAATACAATTTTTTGACAAATTGCATTTTAGGTTAGTTTGTTTCTTTTTTGAGTTGCATTTTAGTGAATTAAATATTGTTCTAATAGACTAGGTTCTTTAAAATGTGTTTTTGTACGTATTTGTGTACATAGAAAGATGTGATTTCTCATATTAATGTTTATTACTTGATAAGAGTTTATTGCAAAAAAGAATTCGCCGCAATAAACTTTAATATTGCTAAAAAGGGTTTCGTTCGCCGACTTATTACTCGCGACACAAGACCACGTTTATTATTAATATTAATTTATTCGAATGTGAAAAATGTCCGAGAAACTTTTGCCACCTAACATAGCAACTGTAAATCACGGCGTGCTTTTAAACAAGTCGTTGACCTTTCGTTGGAATTTTTCAACAAATAATGACACAAATACTCTGCGATGGGCGATGCGTCTTCGCCCATCCCAAATTATCGTCACAATTGATCGAAATTATAATTTGAAAAAATTATAAAAAAATTTTAAAATTATAAAATTTACTTACGGTCTCTTGTAGGAGTGCAAAATTTCATCGCCGTGCACTCATCGCTCGAACCCGTCAATATACGAAAGTCAAACACCGGTCGAAAACACTATCCGCGCGTAAAAATTCGATCGCGAATTTTAGATATTCACGCACCGACCGCACCCTTATTACTAACTGAAATATGAGACACCCGATTACGTATATGCGTAGCCGGGCGAAAATATGACTCATAGGTATCGACGCTCCGATTCGGGCGACGACACGGCCGAGCGCGTACTTGGCTCGGCGGGCGGATCATGGAAATATTTGAATTAAATTCGGGCAGGATTTTGCGACAATAATTATTGTCAAAACATAATCGTTTTTATTTTTTATTGACTTCCGGATGTACTACAGAATTATTTGATACAAGATATCTATTATTTCCAAAATATTATAATTGCGGAAACGCCTTTATATATATTGATAGACAAAAATTTACCAAAGGGGGTCTCGACTTGAAATTTCGTAGTAGTCGCAAGTCCATTAAAATCGAAAGATTTTAACTTGTAAATGTGTCACACTGGGTCTCTTATTTTTCAGAAAAGCAAAGTCATAGCATTAAAAGAAATGCATATTTTTAATTGGTAACAACAATAAAAATTTAATTTTATTATGAAATATAATAATAAACAATCTGAGCACGAGTATAAAATGCATTAGTGGCACTAATGGCTGTCATTTTGTTTTTTTTTTTAATACGACCCATTAAAAGGTGAACGCCTGAAGATAACAATCACAGATTCAAAATAGACCATGTACTTCAAACGTAGGTTCGGGGTTGGTTTATAAAACAAAACAATCAAAAAGGAAAGAGGAATTTTAAATTTAAACAATCTAATGCCCAAAAATTAATTTTAGTTGCGCTACAATTAATTATTCTTAACCGGTGCAAAAATAATAATCGACTATTTTGGAAGGCGTGTATTCGAAGAAACGGTTTAGCAGAAAAAAAATTTATAAATATTAATAATTGCAGTAACGTCAATATTACCTTCACGCTTCTTCACAAATTTAATAATTTCATTTTAATATTTATATATTTCAAAGTGAACTGTTTGAATTTAATTCAAATGTACATCGCAGTAAATAAGCGATAAGAGATTGCGCGGTCGCCAAAAATTTCGCAAATTTCATTTCCCTTTAGAAATATTAAATAACGGGTATAATTAAATTTCAATACGTGTTCCGAGACAGGTACAAGATGATATGATATTGTAACGGAGATAACAGAGATCACAAAAACTACAATTTGCAGCTAAAGTATTTATAATGTTGAAAAAATTTAAATTCCCCTCTATGCACAACATATCAGATTACGTCCAGGCCAAGTTTCAATTTTTTTGTTGAACGGTTAAGTAGAAAAAAAATTTAAAGTCGGCTATCCGTTAGATATCGCAAAAATCGGATGATTTTTTGCACTTGCAGAAAATTTTGAACTTACATTGTTTTTACTCTGTGGCGCCCTTATTATTGTTTTTACTCCAAGAAGTACACTCGCCGTCTTCACTGAGCTGTTGGAAATTTTTGAAGCTTTGTGATCATGTATATGATGCGATATGTGTTGTTACTTTCTTTCGATTGATTTGATTAAAGCTTGGGAGTAGGTTGAAAAAAAGGCACACAAGAAATAAAATAATCAAAATTATTTATTAATAGGAATATGCTACCACCTTTGTATTTACAAACAAATTTTGAGGTAGCGCTAACGTACAATATATAAAACTACTACAGTTATTCATTTCAAATCAAATTTACACCGGACACTTTCTCTCTCACCTCTTGCAAAGAACGTCGAAAATCATAAATAAATTAACGCAATCGTGAAAAAAAAATCAAAACAAAAACTGCCCTTTGCAAAACGCTCACAATTCACAATGTGCACCGTTTCGGAGTCGCCGCCGTCGTCGTCGTCGGAGTCTCGAAATAACCGAACGAAAAACATCGAAAACCCGTTTGGCAATATATAGGAAGACGTCAACATAGTCCAGAGCTCTCGCTCCATCCCGTTTCGTTCCATTGTGTTCGAGTATTTATTCTCCTCGTTAAATTCCTATCGAATCGATTGGCTACCACAATACGTTATAATTCTTTTGTGCCGACGTTTTTTCGGTTTTTTTTTCGTTTCGTTTCTTTTTGAAAGGAAGACCGTCGAAAAAAGTTCTAAACTAGGAGCCATTATTTACAGTGTATATAATGTAACTTATTGACGGGATGAGTGGACGAAATTTATGGTGCCTTTTTAAATTTTGTCTCTCGGCGCGGCCGAATAAAGTCGTAAATTTTATTCGAAATTAATTCGGAACTCCTTTTGCGAGATAGATTTGGGTACGGGTTTGATTTTCGTGATTTTTAATTAACGTGAAAATTAAAAAAAAATGTACTTATTTAATATATTTGAGTAAATTTGGCCAACTAATTTTTTTTATCCGTACAAGTTCACATTATCTTTGTTTTTTTGCACCTAAATATTTTATATGGTTGCATAATTTTGGAAACAAATACAACTGACGTTGAATGAATGTCATTCACGCCCCTACAATAAAATAATTGCAAAGTCATATAGAATTACCACAGTATTTCTACATATTGAATTAATTGACTAAATGTTTTTATTGCTGGGTTTTTTCGTGACGTCATCATTTTTTTTTAATAGCAAGTTGCAGACAACTGTCTTTATATTTCATCTATCTTGTAATTTTTTTTAAACGATGCAAAATTTAAATAAATAGTTTGAATAATTAAAAATCAGTCGATTATTTAAACAAAATTACAATGGAAATAAAATCGTCGATTCATCCCGCATAAAAAACTATACAGTGTGTTGAATTAAAAGTGCGTGATTAAATTTAAAAAAAAAACCTACAACTTACATAGGAACAACGTAAAAAATTATTAATTAATCTGTGCACATTTTTTTGTGTGATTTTCATAGTTTTAAATGTAGTAACACCGATAGGGCACATAAAGGTGTCGTACATCGTCATTTTGCACCATTAAAATAGGAAATGTGCCCTCACTAAAATTACGCTTTCTCTCATTAAAACATATTTACATTTTCGTCCTACGCCGCGACGCAAATTTTCGTTTGCGTCGCCGCTCACACGTCCTCTAGGGTTACCATAATTTATCGCGTTCCAAACAGTTTTTTTTTTTCATCACAATTGTAGTCACCAGGAATAAATAATTTACCGCGTAAACGTTTTTATTTTCATGTCCGTCCAGTCACTCATCGACAATTGCGTTTGGATTTTTTTAAACACTACACACAAGTGTTTAGTACGAATGCTCACGAACAGTCCAGGGATGACGACGGGCTACCGGGGGGTAGCATGAAGGGTGGGCTGTGCGGGTTGAGCGACTGGATGCTCCCGCTCATCGAACCGGGTCCTGGGTACAAGTCCATGTCGCTGAGTCCTTCGGATCCTGAACACTTTTCCCCCGACTTGCCCTCCTGCTTCAGCATCATTCGTCGCCATTTTGCTCGCGCGTTTTGGAACCACACCTGAAAAAATAAAACGATAATTAACACAAAATAAACTAAAAAAATTGGATTTGTTGGTATCAGGAATTAAATAAATTTTTTTTATCACCTCTAATTATTTACTATTATTGCATCATTACGATTTGTTCCACTTTGTCGCTAATTTCAAATTTATCCTCGCGTCCGTACGTTCGAGCTGTCTGGTGGTATTATCGCATTAAAGGACGCCGGAAATAGACGGTAATTTAGTGAACAACAAGTGTGGTTAGAATTTGATACCGAAATAACTTAGACTGTTAAATGATTACAATCATTTTAAGTAAATTGATTACAGCGTGGCAAAGTAAACTAATTTTCTACAACGGCATGACGAAATTAATCAAATCTAGCGAGACCGAGATTGGTCCCGCCGAAAATAGAATAGATAAATGCACTATTTGTCTAAATAAATGTGCCGTTACCCGGCAAGAATTATGGTTTCCGAGGCGCGCACACACAAAGTCGCGTTTTTCGTTTCGCTCTTCCACGCCGTTTGCGCGGCGAGCCAATATTTCGCTGGAATATAACGTGCGAGGCATTGTTACATTGTTTGTAATTATTTTTTTTGCTTTGGCTTTGAGTAACTGTTATCTTCCATCACACTAGGCAACCCAGCCCGACGTAAGTCTTCCTTATGATCAAAAATCAAAAATTCAGTCAATTGCAAGTAAATTATTTTTTTTCGTTGACATTATTCTTAGATAGTTATTGTTGCTTTTCTGTATCATTTTAGGTTGAGTCTGTTCGATTTACGTTTCTTTCGTATCTTAACTTAGAAACAGTAGTAAACTGTGGTCCTACGCCGTGATAGTGTGGGCCAGATAGTTTATGTCGCTTTTTAGTGACTTGGCTCGTTGTTGGTATAATGCTAGCTTGAGCATCGAATCAGCAGCATGGCCACGACCTGCTCTAATTGACTTTCCCGCTCGGATGGATACTTACTGACGAACTCGTTGTCAATCGCAAATACTAATCTCGCTACTATGATTCATATGATTAAATTGTTCTTATTACTGCTGATGCCGCGTTTTATAATTAAGGTGGCCTACTTCAGACGTGCATGCACTTATATGACTGACCTATAATTGTGCACTAGTTTATACATAAGCAAATTTACATTGCACCATGAGATATGTGGCGCATTACTACTCTGTAATATGATTGTAATTTACATAGCGAGTTTGCAGTTTCATAAAACATGGATGTAATAATCTTTCAATTTTAGTACAGCCCAACCCAACCCAACCCAACCCAACTCAACCCAACCCAAAAATGCAGTCGTAAAGTAATTAGCTACTAATATGAAACATCAATTTTGTTTTTAGAAACGTTTTGACTAAGTAAAGAAAAAAGAGCAATTTTAAATCTGAGTTATTTACGACATAGCTTCAGAGGTCTACTACGTATTTTTAGAGAATTGAACGAGGAACAATTGACGTGTCGAGTGGAGGCCATCAGTATTGTAACATTTATGATTTAAAAATAAAGTGCAATGATGAATCATAGCGATAGGCCTATTGTCTGATTTCTGGCCAGCTGGGGTGAATAAGAACAAGTATTATGAACACATAGCTATATCATAAACATCCAACAAACAAATATTTTATATTAAAATTAAATAAAGTTATTTTCATTTTATGGGACTATTTGCTGGTACATTTTATGGTACTACGCCAGAGTAATTTAGTATTAACAAATGTAGTATTATATCACGGCCCTATAAAAAATCTATTGAAATTGAAAAAATATTACACTAAGTTGGCACAAAAATGCGAGAAATATTTTTAACGGTTTTGACATTTCCTTCAACTTAGAATGTTTGAGATTTGCGGCAGGTGGGATCGGGTTGGGTTGGGTTGGGGTTGGGCTTTCATTTTTTAATGTCTGAGTGTTGAGCTTTCAAATATGAAAGCGCAACCCAACCCAACCCAAGCCACGCCAACAACGTTCTTGAAAATGTCAGGAAGATTCATAATATTTTTTGGTGTTTTTGGTCAAAATTCTAAAAGCAGACAGAGATATATACATATAGAGATATTTTCCATTATGTTAAAAATTGTCAACAATGTAACAATGAGGGATTTTATCAAAGTGCCAAAAGAATAAATGTAAAAAATCAAAAACAAAAAAAATGTCTAAAATGTTAACTGCTTTTGGCACAAAAATTCCAAAAAACCATTTTGAAAGTTTTTGGAAATTTCGACAACTTATAATGATTTAGGGTCGGGATGGGGTTGGGTTGGACTGGGTAGGGCTTTCATTTTTCGATGGTTGAGTATCAGGATGAGTTGCATTGGGCTTTTAAAAATTAAAGCTCAATCCAGTCGAATCCATCTCAACACTTAAACATTCGAAGCTGTTGAAAATTTCGAACTATTTTTTTGAATTTTTCGTCAAAATATACTTAAAACTAAAATATGCGAAAACTGGTGTGTTATCAAGAATATTATTTGTTTTAATTTCAAGTGCATCTTACAATATTACTTTGTTGCTTGACATCAAAATTGTCCACAGTATAACAATGAGACAAACAGAAATAAAATTTTTTTATATGTCTTATATATTAAATTACTGGTACAATGAAAATCAAACCCACCCAGGATCAAAAAATCTAAAAATTATGTTCTTGTATTATAATATTATATTTTTTGTATTTTCAACAATTTAGAATGTTTGAGGGTTGGAACGGATTGGGTTGGATTGAGTTCAGCTTTCAAATGTAAATGCTTATATTTGGGGAAATATGTCATCGAAGAACAAAATTAATATTGTCGTGTTGGGATGGGTAGGGTTGTGTTGGTGTTCAGCTTTCATTTTTGAATGTTTGAGTATTGGGTTGGATTAGGTTGGGCTCTCAAAAATGAAAGCTCAACTCGACACAACTCTTGTAAATGCCAAAATGTCTCAAAATATTTGTTTGCGCTTTTGGCCAAAATTCTTAAAGTAATAGAAAAAAATTCATCATTTTACAATCCTCATTTTTTCCAAAATTGGTTTCTAATAAAAAAAATGTAAAAATCAGCAATTTTGCGAATTGTTTAAGATATAGGTTTTTGAATTGCCTAAAATGCAAAACAAAAAAAAAGTAAAAAAGTAAACGAATGTGAAAATTCGGAAAAATCGCAAAATCGGTCACTCTTACTTCAAGATTTTTTATTTGTGATTTGATTCCTTCCTGCCCCTTATTGATGTCATCATATTGTTGCCCCACGATTGTTTGACTTCTAGCGTTTTCTTGCAGTTGTTCTTGTATTCCCATCATAATAGTCTTTAGTTCGCCAATTCGATTTTAGTTTTCTTTACTTCAGTATTTTTCTCAGTTATTGTTGTTATACTGATTGCTTCTGGGGCATCATCTTGTCTCTCTACTTTATTTTTGCATCTTTTTTATATCTAGCTTACCCTTTGCTTACCTTGGACGTCTTTAAAGAGCAATCGTAATGGTACGCCCCATCTCATCCGAAGCAGGGAACATATGAACCATTAATTTTGTTTTATTGTCAGCATTCCTTGATTTTTCAACACTTCACAGAGTGGTGTTAGTGACGTCACTAGTTCATCAATAGTTTTATGATGCAAGGGCCAACGCCCATTGAGCAGGTTACTAATTCTTACATTAGTTATCAAGTGTTGTTGTTGGAAATAAATTCAAAACATAACTATTCATGCAAATAACAGAATCCAGAAGACCACTCACATATTCAATAGGAATTAATCCACCTGATTTATATTCCTTGGCAGGAGAAAGCCAACATGAGATATAGAAGATTCTTCAGGCATTCAAATTCAAATCATTAGAAATAGAATCGAAGAGATGACATTCAAAAGAGAAAAAAACATCAATGAAGTCAAAATTACGGTCACAAAGTTAAATGGAAATTAGTAAAAATGAACCAAATTTTCTTCTATCCAGCCATCCAGTAATAAAGAGCGTCTGACGCTGCAGTGAGCAGCATCATCAAAGTGCTGGGTAGCAGCAACAATCTTGTTGTCTCATTCATTAGAATATTTTTAATTTCCTCTGTTTCTGAAATCTGTCATCTATTATGTACCATTCCATTTTACTAGACTATGACGTGGCCGTATAAAAAATTGCCCACTTTAACTGGTGTTTGCTGTGTAGTATTTTTATGACCATATAATGCCCGGTTTCACAAACGCTAATCGGTCGTTAACAGCTTGTTACCGCATCATCAAAATTTTGACGATTAATTTTTCTGGACGTTGGCAAACAATGTGTCAGAAAAATTACTAATCAAGGTGAACATTTTTGAATTATTTGCTTTGCCAGTATCATCAGCCAGAATCGATGTAGGACAAAACGACGAATATACGACAAAAAATACGTACTGTGTGCTATCTGAGTAAAGTTTATTGGCATTAGGCGATGTATGAGCCATCGAAAATTTGATTAATGTATTAGATGGAAAAATACGAGGAAACAAGTATGAATGAAGAGGACAGGGACATGGTAAAGATTTGAAAATAAAGACACAAGAAAGATATGCGCACCAATCCGGAGAGATGAAGAAGAGGACTATGGAAGAAAACGAAACAGATGAGAGACGACAAAATACAATAATGCTTAATCGAACAAAGTAATTATTTATTGAATATCTAATCTCGTCTTCCAACCGTAACACGATTAATACGAGATGAAAATACTACGATAACATGTTTCTATCCATGTAACTATCCTTGAATGACCACTCAAATTTGGATCGGACCCCATTCATAATTTAGTGAAATTTAATTTTGTCGTTTTTGGTGATTGTAAATATAGTTGGTTTGCTGAAATATTTTCGTACAATTCCATAAAGATATTGCGCCGTTCAAAACGTAGTCCCCGGAGGATATGATGATACCCTCCGCGAGCACTCAATCAATATCTGTAGTATTTGAGACGGGGTCTTCGCCCCATCGACATATTGTTACGCTAATTGACGACAACTACCGAGAAACATTTCGAGAGGCTCGGAGTTCGTTATTTCGACATTTCGCGTTCCACCCCTTCGCCGGCGAAGACGACACCGACAAAATGGCGTCGCCGAAGGGGGGCACACGTCCCGAGGGATGAAGACGAGTCGCGGTAATTGGACCGGCACACTGCGAGGGAGAGTGATTTATTTCATTTGAAGACGCAGACGGTCGGATTTGAAAAAGGCGTGCTCGGATATGCGACGCTCCGCATCGATTTTAACAATGCGAGAAATATTTTCCACGGGGGTGAGTGGAGCGGCGGCGAAATTTATTGCCCTCTATATATAGGAGAGCCGGGGGGTGGAAAAGACGGAACGTTTGAGATGCGCGCCCGAGGAAAAATCAGGGCTGAAAGAATTCGGATGCACGAAAATTGCTCCGCGATGTTTGTTTTGAGATTATTTCTTCGTTCATGTTGTGAGAAAAACCGATCGGATGCTTGTCGGGTATTATTATTTTAATTAATTGGATCTGCGGAGCAAAAACGCCGATAAAATTAAAATGCCATTCGTTTATAATTCGCTCGTCGCGGACGCGTAAGCTTGGCCGGCGTTGCTGAAAAAAAATCGAGAAACAAAAGCGGTCTGCGTTCTAAAATTCTGAAACTATTGCGAGCGAACGCGCAATAAAAACGGGAGCGCGGAATTCGAAATTGATTCGCATCGACGCGACATCAAAGCGAGTGTAGAACAAGCGTGTACGCATAAAAGTAGTTGGAACACATAAAACACAATTGTTAAATTTTATTATTCCGTCTTTAGAGGCCTTTAATGTAAGTTATATGACAGTCGGATTTAGCTGTGCTAATCAGGTGACTAAAACGTCCACGAAAGCGGCTGTTTTGTGCCAAATACGGTCGCCACTATTAATAACAATAAAATAAATGTGCTGATAATAGTATTGGTACAACCGGATGGTCGCACGGCCATCAGGAATTCCAAACTACCCATTATCATTTGTTAACGGCTAGGCGCTTTCAACATGGCCGACTGCCGCCGAACGCGGCGCAAAAAAGCTCGCGCAAACGTCATGAATTAGCCAAATCACGAACCGGCCGCTTTTTTCGCTCACTTCGGCCTCGTCCGGCGGCGATTTGTTTTATTTATCGGAGTCGGGCTCGGACGACGACAAATCAGTCGTTCGAACTCGAAACGGAACGACTTCGTTGCGTTTGAAATTTCGATTCGCAAACGCTGCTGGTATGGCATCGATCGTCCCATAACCAACAACTAATTTTTATAAATCATTCTTCACAGATTTTTGTAATTTTCAACTTTGTTATTCACTAAAAATCCAGAAACTGTTCCAACATTTATGTGGAGGACTATTAAGTGTTTTTGGAAATTCTTCACTGGAAAAAATGTGTTTTTAATTTGTGGAGCAACAAAAATTCCAGCTTTAACCTTTGCTTCTGACAACTTGGAAAAAAAAGTTTGGCATTGATCGTCCCATAACCAACAACTAATTTTTATAAATCATTCTTCACAGATTTTTGTAATTTTCAACTTTGTTATTCACTAAAAATCCAGAAACTATTCCAACTTTTATGTGGAGGACTATTAAATGTTTTTGGAAATTCTTCACTGGAAAAAATGTGTTTTTAATTTGTGGAGCAACAAAAATTCCAGCTTTAACCTTTGCTTCTGACAACTTTGAAAAAAAAGTTTTTTAAAAATGCGAAAGGTTCCGATCATTCATCCAGCTTTTTTTACGAATTGTTTCATAAGTCCTAACTTAATGTGTAAAGGCGGCTTTAAATTTTCAGGTTTAGCAATAGGTTCACATTTAACGTCTTGTTTCCCAACACAAAATTCTGTCCTTAGTGGCCATTCTCGATTAAAAATCCTGCCCTCTTAAAATCTCCGAACTGCCGCTTATACTCTTTATATCTTAAGGCTTCGAGTAAAATTTTGACACTTCCATAGTTTTCTTTCTGCAAGATATGGAACAATTCTTAGTTCTGCGAATTTCAAATTCCGTTTCATAACCCGACCAACCTGACATAAACAAAGATAAAAATGAACGTGGGCTTCACCAAGCTATTTACATGGGTTTAAATAAAATCCGTTTGAGTATTCTGCGAAACAGATAGTTGTTTATCAATTAAGTGAAATATGTAGACGTCGTGTCACAGTTATTTTTAAAAGTACCAGAACATTTTTTTACGATAACTGAAAAAAGCTATTATTATCATAACTACCACATGGGCAAACTTTTTAAGAGAATTGGGTATTTTTCCTTTATTTTTAAGAATAAAGAAAAATTTTAAAATAAATTTATATAAATTTTTAGGGCAAAGATAAATTTTCTTTGCAGTATAATAATAAACCACAGTCGACGAATAAATTTTCATTATTTTTAAAGAAACAGCAGCCACATTTAAGATTTAATACTAATCGAAAATGATTTCCAATTAAGTCATTTCAACACAACGAAAATTTAGACGAATTGAAGCAAAATCGCTGTTAGGGTCTTTAAGGAATTCGCTTGCCTGCAACGCTGTGAAACTATCCATCAAACAAGGATTACTTTGATTAATGAATCATAGTGGATAGGAACAACGCTGCCACAAAGGATCAATCAGTTTGATAAAAGGACATTTTGTGAATTTTCTTATACTCGCTTATACTCCATTTTCCGAAAAAAATCAAATAAAAGTTGACCTATATAAATTTTCTTCAAGATACTTAAAAAGTGAAAATTACGAAATACTTAAATGCCAACGATTTATTTGCAAAATCCCAGCAGGGACGTTCAGTGGAATCAGCATCGACTGAATGGACAAAAATTAATACGTTGTACGTTTGAAGGTTTGTGTGACTTTTCGTGTGATAGCTTTACTGGGGAGTTTACGATAAAAGTTATATGTTCTGGTCATTAATGTTAATATTGCAGTCATATTTATTGTTTTAAAAAAATGTGCTAAATCTTAATAATGAAATATCCAAGAATATAATATTTCTTGATGTGCCACAGGGGTCTGTTCTTGTGCCCCTTGTGGGATATTTTTTTATACACACACGATGTTCCGTCTCCAATAACTAAAGGGCTTATGGTTATGCTTGCGGATGAGCAATTACAGCTAATACAGAACGATTAACAGATGTAGCAGCAATAATGTCAACGTTTCATGGATGGTGTTCTAAAAATCGATTCACGTTAACAAAGAAAAAATAACCATCATGTGGTTTCGTCGACGTAAATTATTCTCTGATACATTTGTAATATGTTACGATGGAATTAGGAGGAGTTGAAATTGCAAAGTTTCTGGGCGTGGTGCTTGACCACATCATCAGATAGGCCCCTCAAATTCAAAATGTTTGCGCCAAAGTGAACAAATTTTGCAATGAAAACAAGAGAAAATATTTATTACACTGAGCATCTATTAAATGAATTCGCATCTTTCACACAATTGAAAAGTCTCGGGGTGTGCCATTGCTATGATTGGGGTATTTGTTTAACAAAAACGAATATCCAGGCTTATGTTTTGTCTTAAGCCTTTGGTTTTTAATATTGCCATCGATATATACGTCGTTCATTGTAAAAGTTAATTATCTCCTCGTATTAAAGTTTTTAAGTAACGAGCTTTTTGCAAAATAATAAAAATGCAAGTGTTCAGTATTTTTTATTTTTCATTGTTTAGTACAAATCAAAGATATAGTAATTTGTTGTAAGTTGCAAAATGAAATTAAAACTAATTTAATAAATGAACTTAAATTTTTTTCTGGAGTTACTTCACTGTTATAGTGACTCGTTGTGTTTTAATCATACGCAATTTCGTCAGCAGATGAACGCTCGTCAGCATTACGTGTGCTTGAACAAGCGTGAATATCCATTGAAAGATTTTTGTAGTAACGATGGTAAATTTGCGGAATGTATGCTAGGAGATCAAGCATGCCTTTCTTCTTTGGGTTAGTGACTGGTCTACTTGCTGAATAGAGTAGATCTTGTCAAATGTTTTACAAGTGGCCCTGTCGTCCTTGCTTTTTTCTTACATAAATCTAATTTATATATTTAACGGTTATGTCTGCATTTAGTGTTTCTTTAAATTGAAATGGTGGAGGATGATTTATCTCAAAACCTCGTCCATCTAATATTTACCCAGTTAAAGTCATAATAGCAAGTTGATTTTTTTATTTGTAATAGATTTTTTTTAAGGATGCGTTCAAAAATTGGCATTTTTCATTTCGGAAACAATATGGCTGTTTAGATAATAATATCTCGGTACCAAGAATATGTGGTATAGGTTCTCCTTACTAGTATCACGATCTTGTATAAGCTTCAAAATAGAAAATATTGTCTTGATATTTCGATTTTGTCCAGTGCAAGAATCAAAATATATATTTATAATGCCGCTTGAGTTTATAAGTGCTTAACAAGACTTGAGAACCTCTTACACCTTCAACTTCGTCCCAGGCATTCATGTGTCCTGTATTATTATTAAAGCAATGCATTCCCAGATAGTATGAACAAAGATTTCTTTTTTAGTATGTCACCGTAGTTAATTTTGGATAGGGTAAAGTTTTCTGCAGATAAAAGTTAGTATGCATGCTTCGTCAACCTTCTTCGAATCATTCTGAAGCTTTTCTCTTGCGGAATCTGCTCTTCGTTGATGAAGTTCTCTTTGGCCCTCAAACTCATTTTTGACGTTTTCATCATCAGCTCCTTGTATTTTCAAATTCATCACAAGTCTTGAATGTCTTGTCGCGATGCCTTAAATTTAAGATTGAATTTGGTGTCCAATATTTTAATATAATACTTTCATTTCTTGGGTTCAGCCATTTCAATCTGAATTTTTACAGAGGTCGTACGACTTACGATTGGTTTGCTCAGGATTTAAATATTTTCTGTTAAGATTACTCTTTGGAGTATAATGTCGTTGATATACCAGAAAACTTTGAATATGGGCAACAATATTAGCATCATCAAATTTTTAGGAACTATTTGTGCCACGTTTGTCCTTACATTGAGAAACATCATCTTTCGAGAGGCACCGATATAATCTTCCATCACTTTTTTGAAATGTCGTCAGAATGTATTTCTTAGACAGATTGTCTTAGTCCTTACATTGAGAAACATCATCTTTCGAGAGGCACCGATATAATCTTCCATCATTTTTTCTGAAATGTCGTTCTTACACAGATTGTCAAATATTTCTATTCTTTCATTTTTTTGTATAACGACATATATGTTTTGGGACACCCACAGTTAACATTTTGGAATTTGTCATCTTTCTTTAAATACTCTAGTTTTAGTCAAATTATTTTCCACTGTTACGAAATAACTTCCCTTTATTAACGGCCCAATTTTCTTTGTTGAGTGACCGTTTACTAGCTTTGGATGGTCGAGCTTCAGGTTGAAGATTTGGTTATTATCTTCGTTAACATTTTTATAATTGATCCTGTCAATAAAAGTTAATTAATCAACTCCGGTCTTACATCACTATTAAAATGACTTGTGCTTTACTTAACTTTTATAATCGATATTTAGTTTTAGGTCCTTGAGTATTTTAATGCAATTATTGGAGTTGTTTTACTTTTACAACGAAAGATAAGACTAAATGTGATAACATTAAGCAAAAGATATTTATTTTAAAAATCTTTACAATGAACGACACATATATCGTAAAATCTATTCATTATGTGAAACAAGAACATAGCTTCGTTTGTGACAACAATTTCAATACATGGATACAAGGCATGTAACACTCCTGTGAATTTATGAGAGATTGTATGCCAGTATAAAATTATTCAATAGCCCTAAAGTTTCAAATTGTTCAAGTCTGGAGTTATAAAGTTTTTAAAAATTTTCTTTTACTTCTAGTGTATGAGCCTGTTTGATTTTTTAGTTAAATATTTTATATTATTATTATCATCATAGGTATGAAACGAAAAAAGCAAACCTCAAATTATAAATACGAAGCGCCATATATTTAAAATTTTACCGCCACAGTAGTTAATTTATATAAAACGTTGAAATCCAGGTGGCAAGCGTGCATTATATTTTATGGATTTTCTTATCAGTGGCGTTGGATGCACAAAAAGCGCATCGGAATATAGAAGGAGACGTCGCCGTTGCCACAAAAAACATCATCGGTGCGTTAACAATCGGCTAATCGGTCACATTCCGACAAGTGCTCGATCGTGTAATCATCGCGTATCGTTTACGCCGTCGTTACGATTTTTGTTGCGTCGAATAATTTTCGTGCGTAACAGTGCAAGGACGTACAACAACTAAACGGTAACGTGCTGTTTACGTACAGTGAGTCATAATGAATTTAAGACGATTTCGTGTATTTTGGCATCAAATTCGCGATTCGGAAACGACGCCGACGCCATAATTAACGTGTGAAAGTAGTTTACTTCGGTTTCGGGAATTTTTGAGAACACAGTGATTAAATATTTGTTTTTTGGGATAATTGTAAACAATGTTGCACGTATGGAGTTGGTGGTGGTTAAATGAAGACGTGGTGTCGGGTGGCGAAGGGATTTCGGTAAGTGGTTTCTTTTTTGTGTATTATCGTCTATTAAATAACATTAATGAAGAGCAAACGTTAAACACAACGGTTTATTAAGAATGCTAACTGACTTTTACGACATAATTTAAACTTTTTAAGCACACTATATGCAATTATTATATTAAACAAATCTGCAGTGGTCCGTGCTGTACTTTCGTATACTTAGATAAATTGCACGCAAACTGATGCGATCACGATGACAGGCTAAATTGCGATCGTTTAAAAGAACAATTTTTTCAACAGCGAATTCAACATCGTTTTTACAATAAATATAAATGTTAGATTTTTTTGAAAGAACTTTTCAAACAAAAGGTGTTTATAATTAATATATTTAACTCTTGCATGAACCACTTTTTCGATAACTCGTACCATTTTCAAGATATGGAAAAATAGAAGGGTAAACCCTCACTTCCTGTCGATATATTGTTATCAAAAATAAGAAGAAAAATAACGAACCACATCAACAAATCCAATTAATGAATTTGAATCATAATCGATTTAATTGCAAATCAAATACACTAAAAATCAATTACATTAAAATAAATACAAAACATGTGAATAGTTAATTTTCTTCCTGCTGATATTTTAATAAAATCGTTCGCAGTTCCATTGGTTCGTTTCTTAATTTTGTGATTTCACTGCGATCCAATTAATCGTTTCAACTCGAAATTTGTTAAATTACCGACGTAATAATGATATACTAGTCATATGGCAGATTAACGAAACAAACGTCCGTCCGTGCGACGTCGGCGATAACTCAAGCGCATTTATTCCCGGCGTCGTTACTCAAGATCCGGCGCGTCGCCCGTGCACTAAATACTTTTATCTCGGCACGGATTTTTCTCCGGTTATCTCGGATCGAGCGGGTGCCACGCATGGGCGACTGTACAGGCCAACGTTTGAGTCTGGTGACTGTTTCTATTTCTGCTAATTGCCGAAGGCGGCTGTGTCATAGTACCGGCGATGAGAAATGACTGTCGGTTGAATGATTGCCATGGAGACCGACGTTCTCTTCTCTGTCGCTTAATCCAGTTCTCGTCGTGCCAATCGATCGGCCAACAAGACAAAATGGCCGGCGCGTTAGCCGTTTTTTTTTTAGTACGTTTTAAAGCCCGGGTTTTCGGAAAAGGGGCACTTCTCCAAAAAATTTGATATTTTTTGGTGTATATAAGTACAATTTGCAATTTAAGCAACTTTTATTTTAACAAAAAAAAATGTAATTGCAGAAAAATTAATTAATTTCCAGTTAAAGGGACATTTTGATAATTCTTTCAAGCAAATATTCATTTGTGCCAAATATTTATTCGTTCCTTATATCTCTTGTTCCTTATATTCGTATGCAAATATTTGTGAAATAAAATTACTATTTAAGAAAA
The DNA here is from genome assembly GCA_959613385.1 of Geotrupes spiniger. Taxonomy (NCBI): domain Eukaryota; kingdom Metazoa; phylum Arthropoda; class Insecta; order Coleoptera; family Geotrupidae; genus Geotrupes; species Geotrupes spiniger. The sequence goes on along the minus strand of OY390736.1, from coordinate 39,280,939 downwards.
TTTAAATGGAGCATGACGCGAGTATTAATCATAGGGGTACGATTTGCAAGAAAAGAATGATTAACTCGAGGTTTAGCCGACTGTTACGTAAAGAACACGATTTTAATCAATTGTTTACCAAGCTGTAACTACTTATTTAAAAAGCTCTAGAAATAATCTAATTAAGTTAAAGTGTAATTAAAAATTGTAATTCGTACTTAATTGTGTATTGATTTTGGAATATTGGTTACGAATTTTTAGTACACATTGACTTCATATAAATTCCAATGCTGGAATTTATATGAAATGTCTCGAATTTTCGTGAAATAATTTAAGGAAACTCGAGTTGCGTTTAATTAATTAATTTTCTTAAATTATTTCGCAATCATATCTTTTTTTATTTCTTTGATTTTTGGTCATTGGATCATTGGCTCGTTTCTTAAATTTTCTTGGCATTGAAATTCAAAATTGCATGCCCGACAGCTATCCGGAGCAAATCGTAATTTGCACTGAAAGGCCCTTGGAGTGAATCCAACTTCCAACGTCCACGAATTTAGTTTCGCGATCACTTTCGTTTCCACCCGGCGACGGTACTTTGTCTGGTCGCGTACACACGAGACCTGTCTGTGCGCGAATGATAAATTCGCGAGCCGGTAAGTCGGGCCATGCATCGCGGCCCGTTTGAACTACGTGAGCGATTCCCTGAAAGACTGCCACGGTTCGTACTAATTACTTGGTCTCTCCACCGGCGACTTTTATGTACGCGCACACACACACTCCGACACGCACTCGAAACGGAGGATTTGCGCCGAGCCGTAGGTGGAGCGTCGAGCGCGCCGCGACATCGACACAAACGCACGGTTCCGTGCGTTCCGACTAACCGCGCACTTCACTTTCTCATTATGCCATTAATGAACGATTTAATTAATGCAGGCGCGCTCGGTTCGAGTGCGCGTCTAACGCCAGCAGGAATACGTGTAAACGGTTGATTTTAACATTAATTGGTCGCCTAACGTTCGCCGGAGGCAAATTGGTCTGCTGCTTACTTACTGTGAGGCAGGTGTTATGTAAAGAAATCCGCCTGAAAGGAACGCTGGAATGAAAGCTCAGGAACCGGCAACGACGTGTTGTTCAAAAACTATTTTCGTATTCAATGCGTTACGAGTGCGTTATTGCTGATGGTGAAAACCAACGCAATTCTTATTGAAATTATTATCAAAAAAAAAATAATCTAATCACTCAGATTGCGAAAATGCAATTGATTAAAAAAGTTACTATGGCAGTTAAATTCATATTTAAATAAAGATTTGAATGAGTTTATAAATTGAGAAAATGATTAAAAAGTCTTTGATAAAAAAACGCGATCTTTAGGTTAAACCGAAATGTTCGTAGGCTGATTCGTGTAGCGGTTCGTACTATGATTTTCGTTGCCCTAGTCTCTGATTTTCTAGATCTCCCACAGTAGCCTTCTCTGTTTCAGATTTTAGTAATTCCAACATTAACGTTGCCTTAAACTGAAAACTCACACCTGTTACAGCTACTATACTACTGACGTCGTCGAAAACTAATTAGTTAGCAGTGTTGTTGTAACACTGCTAACTAATTAGTTTTCGACGACGTCCGCACATTACACACAATGCAATTTTTTCCGAAATTTCGGTTTCGTTCAACAGATGTTTCCACTTGTTGAGAATTTCTATATTTAATATTTTATGTGAATTCCAATTGTAACATTTCATGATTAAATTACACATCCTCGATTTACGACAACCTTTATTACTTAGAAAACCCATTTCGTCCATTCCTATGTTGCTTATTATTTGTTTAATCGTTTCCGGTTTGCTTGCAATCGTTTTGCGTACAGTTGTAATATTGTTACTTCGTTACGTGACTTATTGCTTATTACTGTATTGTAATGAGATTTGTTTTATTATCGTTGCAATATGGGAATGCGTGGTGAGCGAGAAAATAAATTAATATGAAGCGAAAGTGATTAAGAATGATGGGAAATGTGAAGACGTACATTGAAACAAATTATTTTAAAAAAATCGAAGATACGAATCGACGTATAAAGAGCATAAGAGCACAAAAATATAAATTCTGCAATCTTTTCTGTTAAAGCGCTCAATTTATTTGCGCGCTTTATCTTATAATTGTGAAGAAATATTTCTTTGCCACTCTGCACTTTCCTGTTAAGGCAAAAAAATCTTTTAACTTTGAATCAAAGACCTGGTGGCCAACCTATGACTGTCACTTTAGGTTTGGCATAAAAACATCACCAAGATGAAGGGAACTAGAAATATTAAGAGCAGAATAAAATCGATGATAAATCCCACGACGAGTATACCAGGCGGGTCGGTAGACAAAAACAACTTTTAATTATATTATTAGATCTCCTAACTTGTTAAACGGTGAAAAACAAAAATAATCATCAAAGGACAAACCAAGCTCTCTTCTCCCCAAAAGTTATTAAACTAATAAATGCGCATGAATATAACAAATATGGTTATAGAGTGACTCAAATGAAATTACCATAGATCGATAAATATTCAAGAAAGACGAAAAATGCGTCATAATCTACTTACATATCATCCATAAAAGAATTTCCATTAAAGAACATTTTTAAAACTTATTTCCTTGCGTTGCAATTTTATATCATGGTGTCCAAAAATCGCTTCATTTTGCTAAATAGACACAACCCAACCCAACCTAACCCAAAAACTTGGTTACTTACTCAGGAAGTTTGACTTCTGAACCAAACCTCATTGAAAAATTCAAAATTAGTGTTATATTTATTGAAGGTTTTGTTGCAATCAACCCAACCCAACCCAACACATTCCAAGAGTTAGGGAAAACTAACAAACTGATCAATACAACGTGAGCACCGAATTTTAACCACGTTTTCTAATATAAAAAATCCTACCTTCCCACCTGAAAATCTGCTATTCGTCATATTTTCGCAACGATGTCTGCTATTTTAGATCCTGGTGTCCACAAATCGCTTTATTTTTTTTAGCAAATTGACTCTAACCAAAGTGAGTTTGGATTATGAACCAAATCTCATAGAAAAAAATCCAATGGTTTCATATTTATTGAAGGTAGTAATAGCCAACCCAACGCAAGTCAATCCAACCCAGTCCAAGGGTTAGGGAAAAATAAGGAACATATCAATCTAACGTAAACGTCGAATTTCCTAATATTAGAAAAAAAATCCAACCTTCCAACCTGAAAATCTGCAGTTGACCACATGTCTGAAATTTTAAATTCTGGTGCCTAAAAATCAAAGAATTCTAATTTGCAATAATTGCGATCTCAACGCAACCTGAAAACATTTTTTCGAATCTAATTTTAGATTGCGTTGGTTATTTAATTTAATTGCCAACGTTTAAATCTCGCAACCTTAAACTGAAATGAAGAGGCAACCATTTTTTTACCTAATATGTCCGGTGTTGTTTGGAACTCAACCCAACACAATCACACAATCCAACCCAACTTTAATTAAAATTAGCAATAACTAATTAACAAAGAAATAAACTGGCGTCTATTCACCATAAACACCTAAAAAAAAGTATCATCACTGTGACAATGAAAGCTAAAATGTCGCGTTTTTTCCACCACAAAGGCTATGTTGTTAGACGTAAGGAAACCACAAAGGATAATTTTACCGCAGCTTTGAAATGTTCCCAATCCATACTTAATAATCTAAGATTTCGGATTTAATTTTTGATTACGTGTCCAGTGATAATTTCGTGGTTTTTAAAAGCATTACAGTTAAGTCTTCCATCCAATTCATTTAAATTACTGAAATTTAATAGTACGTGGGATATTCCACTACCGTTCGAATGTGTATGACTTTGTAAAATTTCGAGTAGGTAACATTTATGGAAATAGTTTTAAAACAGGGTAGTACTTTAGGACCTCCATTTTTGGAGATAATAATACCGTCTTCTTAATAACCATTAATCATTAATTAAGATCTTGCAAACTTTTCTGTTGTTGCTTACTTCTACACATTGTTCTCTTACTAGATTAACCTCTTTCTTGCCAACTTTCATTGTAACTTTGACCTTTGGCTTTTCCCATCTTTAATAACTATCTTTTTGTCTTATTTTTCTTACATTACATATTACATTAAATAAAAAGAACAAGAAGAGAAGCAAAATAGTCACAACACAACCCTACACAACATCAATTAATTAAAAAAGATCGAAGAAAAAATATGCAATGTTTTGAGAAAAATACGAAGTGATGTAAAATAGTCGCAGTCCCAACCAACACAACTATAACAACAACGTTTTTAACTCAATACAATTGTTTTAAACTCGTTCTAATCGTTTTCAGATCAGTAGCTTTCAAAATTTTTCAAAATTTATATCAATTATATTGTTTAAGTAAATAAAATTACTATTAATTCAATAAATTTGTGCTTTATAGATAGTTTGAATACAATCGTTTTTAATTCCATACAATCATTTTCAATTGAATACAATACTCTTGGGTTGGTTGGGTTGGATTGGGTTGAGCTGGGTTAAGTTGGGTTGGGTTAAGCTGGGTTGGATTGGATTGGGTTGGATTGGGTTGGTTTGTAAATTTAACATAAATTATTTAAATAAATGGCATTGTAATTAAATTTTATTTCAACCCAAATAAATCTAGCAAATTTGTTACCAGCATTGACAAAACCAATTCGATTTGCAACCAAATGGAACGAAAGAGTTCAGATTTCGATCGAATACTAAGTTTATTATCGGCCACATTCGTAGTCACGTACAAGAATCTCTCAAACTGTTCGTTTTATTTTCGACCAAACGAAATTAATTCACAGTTAAACCTGACAACATTTTAATCTAATCCAGTACACTTGATCAACTCGATACCATCGCTTTCAATCGACGTATTTCTTTTCAACATTGTAATCAGTTGATTTGAAATGAATTATTGTTAAAATCGACCAAAATTCAAATAAATATTTTGTCGTGTGGGCTCGAATGCGATCGGAAGGCAATGTTTGTAACAAGAACGGATTGCCATACATTTTATGATAATTTAACCCAACCCAACCCAACAATTTTCAACTCGCTTTCAAAACTGTATTCGACTATATACAATCTTTTCAACTCAATTCAATCATTATCAACTTAATACAACCGACAACGGTTTTCAACTATTTACATTTTTTACTCCATATAATTTATGTGTCATATTTTAAAAATAATTCTGCTGTCATCAACGCGATGCAACATTCTCAACCCAAGTCACTTGTTGAAGCCCTACACAGTCGATTCTAATCAAAGTCAAACTATTTTACACTGGGTGTAGTTTCGTTGCTTTTGGACTAATTTTATTTATTGTTATTATTGTACAATAAGTTTAACTGAAAGAAAAATGTGTTCGAATTATTCGATCATTCGAAATTAAAAATTTCAGTCGATATTGAATTGCCTATTGATATTTGCACCTAAGCGACCGATTCAAATTCAACCCACCCAATAGAGCCATTTTTTATTGCAATTTGTCGTAACATAAATTGTATTGGAAAAATAAAACCATTCCCATAAAATCATCTTTGACAGTTATATAATTTTTATTCTATACTACTTTCATTAAATCCCATTACATAGTCGCCTGGGGAATAATTATAACTTAGACGAAAAATATTTGTTTGGCTAAATTTTGCATGAATTAAATTTATCAACGATTTTCGATGAATATTTCAAATTAATTTATTTCTGAATTCACATCAAATTTATTTCAATTTGGTGGATTTCATTATTTTTACAATTTTTTTCAGTGAATAGGAATAATTAGTTTCATTTCTATTTTGTATGACATACATCTACTTTTATCAAAAATGATCAAATTTGTTTGTAGTTATAAAAAGTTTGATTACGCCGTTGCCCATAATTATTACAACACACAGGTCAAACATTCGTCAATTAAATCCGCGCCCCTTTGAAAAAAGCCGATCTCGAAATTGAAAGATCTCGGCGATCCGGCGGGCGCGCACAGATTGGTTAATTAAAAAAAAGTGCTGAAACGAAACAAAAGGATCGCTCAAACAAGGAGTCTAATTTGAACATGGAACGAGTAAACATTTCAAAGTGCAAATTCAGCTCTTTTTCATTGATAAACAATCGCTCCATCCGAGCGGACGGAGGAGCGCAACGCATAGAGAGAGAGAGAGAGAGAGGGCCCGGAGCGTTAAAAACTGGGCCTATTAAAATCTTTCAGTCGAATGAGGAGGTTGTTTGTCTTGGGTCTCGTTAAGACCCTGCGGGCTCTAGGAACGATCCTGCAGCTCCGATATTTCAACACGAAGGACTCACCAGACGTTTATGTGATTTGTTACTGTGCAACGTCGGAATAAATATTTCATACAAAACCGAAATTTATTCGTACGTACGCATCGGGAGAAAAATCGACTAGGTGGAATATTCGAAATGAATATTGATTGAGTGGTCGGTTGGTGATTTTTATCGGGTGGACGATTCAAGTTCCTTGACACGTAAACCTAAACTCAGCCAACGCGGGAATTATTTAGGACGACAATTTCAATCTCATAAAAAATGATACAAAACTTGATTCAATAGTATTGTGCGTTAAAGTTTCTATTTCAGATCCAGATTACTTTCTTTTCAATTTTGATCTTAAAAAAAATTATTAGAGCAGTAACTTCGATTTAATTGACCGGTAATCGACCACGGAAGCAATTAATTCGTAAACGAACCCAATCAGATCGAAAAACGTACGCACCCGGGTAATTGTGAGCGCGGAGGGCGAAAGGGGCGAAGCGAACCGCCGGTGTACGAAATTGATGATTAATGACGACGCTATCAGATAACAACGATGACCTAATCTCATTAAAAGACGTCTAAGCCGAAGAGAGCGCGCGAGAGCTTAATTTTCCTTCGGACTCCAACGGCCCCGTCTCGGTTCCTCGAACGAAATTAATATTTTATGAGGCTATTTTAAAATTCATAGTTACACCGAGTTCTAATTTTAAAAAGGACAGGTGCACCGTACGCAACGTAATGCGGTTTCGCGGGGTCGTGGGGGGAGAGGGGAGACACAAGGACGGAGACGCCGTGTCTTTATATCGACGCCATGGACGGGGGCATGTTTTTCTGCAATCGATAAGCGTGGATAAATCATCATAAAACATTATTTAAAAAAAAAAAATTAAATCCACTATTGATGTGTTTTCCTACAAAAATAATTTCTGATCACCTCGGATCTCTTAGGGTTAACTTAGGAAGCCAAATCTTGTTAAACGTTAGGTTTATCAAAACCGAGCACCCAACCCAACAAGTGAAATAGAAAGGTGGACTTACTTGCAGCACCCGTTTGGGCAGTCCAGTCTTTTGGGAAAGTTGCTTCAGGTCCTTGGCGTCCGGATTGTGATTGATCGCGAAGTACGATTTCATCGTCCGCAGCTGGTGGTGCTTGAAGGAGGTCCGCATGCGCTTCGTCCTTTGGTTGGATCCGGGCATCCCGGGCGTCCCCGGCGATCGTCCGAAGGACATGTCGAGATAATCGGAATTTAAATCTGGAAATAATTACAAGTTGTTAATTTTTTTTGTTGAAAATTAAAAAATCGCAGATATATAGAGCTTTATGATAAAGCTGTTAAGGATCTATTAGTTACAAGGTGAGAAGTTCACTTCTCTTGGCTGTATGTCCTCTTATTTCAACCATTTTGGAGAACGTTTTACTTATAATATTGCTCCAAATTTTACCTCAAATAATGCAATCCCTGCAATTGTGTCATATAAAGCAAAGAAAGTGTATTCTGACTATTAGAAGTAGGAAAAAAAAATAAATATCATTGGTACCCCCTTTGTATTAAAAAAGTGATTTTTCAAACATTTTTTTCTATACACCGCGAAAAATTGTACAATTGGCGTTTCTGGGACTAAAATAGTGCATTCTGACTATTAGAAGTAAGAAAAAAAATAAATATCATTGTTTTTTTTTGACGGTCGAAAACTGCGTTTTTTCTAAAGGGTACCCCCCTTGTATAAAAAAAGTGATTTTTTCAAAAAATTTTTTCAAGAAACCGCGAAAAATTGTACAATTAGCGTTTCTGGGACTAAAATAGTGCATTCTGACTATTAGAAGAAAAAAAAATAAATATCATTGTTTTTTTTTTTGACGGTCGAAAACTGCGTTTTTTCCAAAGGGTACCCCCTTTGTATAAAAAAGTGATTTTTTCAAAAAAAAAATTTCTAGAAACCGCGAAAAATTGTACAATTAGCGTTTCTTGGACTAAAATAGTGCATTCTGACTATTAGAAGTAAGAAAAAAAATAAATATCATTGTTTTTTTTGACGGTCGAAAACTGCGTTTTTTCCAAAGGGTACCCCCTTTGTATAAAAAAGTGATTTTTTCAAAAAAAAAATTTCTAGAAACCGCGAAAAATTGTACAATTAGCGTTTCTTGGACTAAAATAGTGCATTCTGACTATTAGAAGTAAGAAAAAAAATATATATCATTGTTTTTTCAACGCTCGAAAACTGCGTTTTTTCCAAAGGGTACCCCCTTTGTATAAGAAAAAGTGATTTTAAAACACATCTGGACGTTTCTAAAAATACATCGAACAATAAAACTCACTGAATCAGTAAAAATCAATTTCGTTATTTTCCTAAAATCCACTCATAAACAATAAACAATACAAACAAATAAAATCTATTAGGCGGACTTGAAAGCAGTAGTTAAATGTAAACGCGTTTGATAATAACATTGAAAATCAGAGCTCGCAAACCAATCAGCTGCAGCAGAGATTCCGTCCAATGCTCCAAGGTTCATCCAAATCAACTAAAACATGATCCAGCCTGATTTATTTGTACCTCAAAACCTAGTCCAGCTCCTTGATTTTTTAATATATTACAACACCAATTGTCCTTAGAAACACAAACAGCCAATTAAAAACATATTAACAATCAAACATGATTCGTTTGATATTATTATAGTACTTGTGCAAATAGTACGAGTTGTGTTGATTGAATATCACTTTGTTCTGAAGTCGAAATTAAACAATCAGTATCATTAATCGTTTTATGCAAACACCTAGTTGACGTAATTTTAAATGTTTGAACGTAACTTAGTTTATTGTTATTGTTAATATTATTTAATTCATACTTTAAAACTGCATGTGTGGTAAAATAATACTAAACTTTTAAGTTTTATATTTGTTCGAAGTTTGAATGTTTAATATATGTCGTTCATTGGCGCTGCTTTGTACATACGAATAATAATTATGAAATATTTATAAGCACAGTTAATAGTTTGAATATTCCAGGGATTTCTATGTGATTTGCGTAATAACTCGCGTAAATATTTACTTGTGGTAATTCTGTGGAATACTTTGGTAATTATATATAAAAAAATAATTATAATTCATATTACATTTTTTGTCGCATAGTATCGTAGACGCACCTTAATATGTAAAAATGATCAAAGCGATTAAAATAAACTGGACAGTAAAATATAAAAATTAATAACTTAAGAAATAAAAAAAAAATGTGAGGCGAAGAGAAACGTGGACGCACCACATCACCACGAGATCAGAGCGTTTGTTGCCAGGGAAGGGAAAACGTGTTTTCAGAAAATTTTCATTGTTTATTGCTAGACAATAATGCTGTTCGAAACGTATGAAAAATTATGTCACCAATAATTACCAATTTGTTTTATCTGAATCAATGATGAAATGTAAAATTCAGTGGATAAGTAAAGTCGGTGATGAAAAAACGTCAACAAAAGTTAGGTATTTTCCCATAACAAAAATGTTATAAATCTAAAATCACCAAATCCTTCTCTGTATTCAAATGCAGACAGGGAGGTTCGAAGTTGAAATGAGGATTGACAATTATAAGTGCACTTAAGGGAAGTTAACACTCAAGGGAAGTTAACACTTGACTAAGTGTCAAGTTGGCTTGTTATTAAAAGTCAAAGTCTACATTGGAAACTCTAAACATTGAATTTTAACAACAAATATAATAAAAATTATAGTTAGTCTTTCTTGAGTTGATGGTCCATTCTATTAATTGTTGGTTAGTGGCCTGATACGTGAGTTCTAAGTTACTGATTATCATTTCTATCAAAATTGTTTTGATCATCTCTGACATAATTTGCAAATATTATTGAGCACGTGATCTTGGCCTTTTGGTCTCCATCTTAATTTTTTTTGACCAACAAACTAATATTATTATCATAACACATATTATAGCATTACCAAACCAAGCTAAACTTAGCATCAAATTAAATTAAAAAGACAAGAATTTTATAAAAACAATTAAGTGCATTAAAACAATGTCCATTTATAATGCGATACTAATGGAATAGAATGGAATGAAATTGAAATGGGGATGGCGACACAAACATTTTTTGAAAATTGAAAAGAAAGAAAAATAAATGATGTGCAAAACTAAGATTTGACTCATCTACTAAAGAAGTACACACCACGTACAACCAGACCAATAAGCCTACTGAAAATTGCAATACACTGTACAATAACAATGTCCGTGACGACGTGTGAATCATAACCGAAGATGTAAAAATTTTAACATTTGTATGGAGCAACGCCACGCAAATTAAATCAGCATGTTGCAACATCGGTCACAATCATTCGTTGATATACCGCAGATCTATGCAAATGCAGTTAAAATTGTGGTAATGGCTGCGTTGTCAGGTTGTGGACACTAATGTGTAATTAAAACTATTACCTTATTGATAATTAATTACAATTTCAATATTAGGGTTTTAAATTCTAAGGAAAAGTACTAAGTACATGAGCATGAATTTCTCTGTGCAAAAAATTGTGAAACTTTGACGTTGTATGATTTTTATTATTTATATAAAAATTATTTATCCAACATACTTAGATAATTTCTTTTTGTACCTCGTATAAAATTTCACATTATTCACAGTCTATGGGCTTATGCTTTCCATATTATATTAATATAACTTATTTAACATAAATATATAAATAATCAACATGCACTGAACTCTAGAGTCTATGCACTGTGTGAGGCAACATTCAAGCAGAAAGGGGCAACATTTAAGGAACATTGTCAAAATAATTAAACAACCCAAAATTGTAGCATATTTAAAAGAAAAATGTTTCCTTCGTTTAAATTTTAACTGTCAACATTATCAACAAAATCATAAATATAAAAAAGTTACAAAATTAACTATTTTCTTCTACGACAAAGTGATAAAAAGTAAAATGTATTAGAATTTTAAAAAGTTTTAAAGGAAATCAAAAACATTTCCCAATATCTGATATTGTTGTTGTTGTTGTTGCGTTTAATTAACATCTTTCTAGTCTTATACTTTTTCTGTAAAAAAAAAAACCTAGTAGTAGTACTTTATGTCATGATTTTTACTTTTTTTAATGATCTTATTTGATAATTCTAACAAATACTATAAAACACACCACTGTTATTAACGACGAAAATGGATATTGACAGTTTTCATCCCCAGTACCACAATTGGCTAATAATGTGGCGGATGAACGACGATAACTGACAGTATGGTAGTCAAAAAAGTGGCAATTGCCTTTTAGTCTTATTCTATAAATGATGACAACAAAATCGTGAAATGTCGATCGCTGGGATTATTTTTTGCTTTCAGATTGAAAGTTTTAAAAGTCACTTATTTGCTTCATTAATTTGAGATTAACCCTTGTTAGTCGAACTGCAAATTCGAGAATAAAGTATGTTGAAAATTTGTTGTCATTTTTATTATTAAAAAAAAATACGAAATTTTTCTTATTTGCTTTTTATATCTGAATTGGAAACAAATCTTCAAAAACTTGCATATTAGTCCTGGCTTACGAGCGGTGACTCAATCAACGTGCTAGATTAATGGGGGGGGGGGTCCTGCTTTAGAAGGTTCAAAAAAAGGCTCAAAAATTTTTATTGCTCAAATCTATGCCTAATATATCTAAGAATATGTATAAAAAGTTATAGCGACTAATTCGTAATATTTTGAAAGATACAACAATAAACACAGTGAGGTGTCGAGCAAAAATTATACGAACGCACGAACGCTCGGACAAACGAAGCGCGCGCCCCTCCCCGCAGTCACATAACACCGAACTATGTACTGAAAAAAGTTCAATCGGTCGTTCGAAACAATAATATTTTGAATTCGTGAGAGCTGTAGCAGGATTATAACGAGATATTCCGTAAGTGATCGAAAATTAGCATTTTTCCTGATCGTAAACTTTAGAGCGCGTTTTCTCGAGTTTTCGTGTTTACGATTTTTCTAAACTGGTGGGCGTGATTGCGAGAAAACTAGACAAGCAATCGAAACGAAACGAAACTTTTGTTGGCTTCAGTAGCATTCTATTCGATTTGAACTAAAAAGATTAATGAAAAAAAAATTCTAAACAACTTTTTTTAGCAAGTTGGAATGATTTTCTCTTCCTGCAAAGAGCACATTTATTTTCAAACCTGAGAAAAATCTTGAATTTCAAGATTTTGGTTTTTTTTTAGTTCACCTAGAAGAAAATATATGAGAATTACAATTTTCTGTGTTTTTTTTTGTTTCAGACAAAAATTACGGGCTACATCTTTCCCACCAATTGTAAATTGCAATTGAAAGGTGTTGCACAAATGTGCATAAAAATCGGTTCCGTTTAAATATTTTTCTCTCGAAATATTTTTTCTTTAATGCTCAAATATGTAATAAAATGCTCTAAACAGTTCACTAGACTTGCTCACTTTTTTCTGTCCTAAAAAATCCCCCAAAAACGCTATTTTAAGGCCTCCTAAAGCAGGATCCCCCCTTAAGTTTCAGTTGGGGTATACTGACAACAAAGATCATCAAGCCGTTGCTTTAGATTTGTGAGCTCGATTTTTGGACGAAATTTTGGGACAGATTTTACTCAGTTTCTTTGTCAGTGTAGTCGAATTAAGTTTTTTAATTTAATTAATATTTCGCGAAAATTGGCTTCTGTCACATTCTTGCAAGTACGAATTTCAGGTCAATTCCTTTGCACCGGCAGCGATATTTATAGTCCGATTACAAAGTACGTCCCCTCATTTACAACTAATTAACGACGTAATTGCGGGTTTTCTCGTTCCGCGCCGGCAAAAATCGACCGTTTTTGACGCGCACGCGAATAAATTAAATCCCCGGGTCGTTAAAAACGAGCCGGAACGTCCATCAAAATCAATATCGCGTCTCCAGATCTGAAAATGCGCGCAGAGCTCTCGCAAGAAAGCCACCGCTAATTAATATCGATACGGCGCGTTCTACCCGCGTACGTACGTGTTAATTTAATTTTCAATTAGGCGCAAAAAACCGCGCGTTTTCTAATTACGCATGCGGTTCGTTTTGCTCTCCGGCCTTGTTTATACATCGTATTGCATTGATATGCTAAACGCGAACGCGCACATTAAGCGTACGCAAAATGGCGTTTTATTTCATTTTAATCGGCGCATTAATGCGGCCGATCTCGCGGTGCACATTGAGAGTCGGACAGAAGGATAAACTTATTAATAAAACATCGATTTTATGAATTATTTATGCGGATTTGTGTGTATGTGGAACTTCGTCGTCATCTCGCGCATTTATCGCATGTCCTTATTTGCGATAATTAAATATTATCTGGCAAGGTTTTTTGCATAAACTTTCCACTTTTTTATCTCGGATCTTGGCGGAGTGAAAAGCGCGTAGCGCTGAATTCCAACGTGGTCGCACCGAATGTTAATTTCAGTGGCGCAACGAAAACATATTTACATATTTAGGCAACGTTGTGCGACACACAAATACAAAACTGGGGTCCGAGGTGGTCCATTAAATTACAACTTTTTTTATTTATGAATATGCAACTCAATTTACACGCTCGTACGAAATTAAGCGCGATCGTTTAATTTATGTCTCGCTAATAACAGCCGTATAAACGTGACGATTTAGGTTAATTTTAGTCACTTATCACCACCGGCCAGCATCGGTTGAAATATCGTCAGCGGTACACGTACGTAAAGTGCAGCACCTGTCCGACGGTACAGTCGCCGAAAAGGCGAACCGTGTGTGCTCTATTTCAGCCCCGACAGGACGGTCGACGTCGTCCGGCGCACTTTATAGATGTCGCTGCGTTATTTACGATTATGGCACCGCTGTCATCGGTTGTCGATATACAGAAGGAGAAAGAGAGAGGTCAGCGGATAGGAGGCGCGGAGTGAGGACGTTTCTGGTCGCCGGAGGAATGCGATCCGACCCATTCCTGCGTCTAACCTAATTAAAATCGCCCGAAAGTCGCGTTCGGGGTCGAAAACGGGGCCGTGGGGATAAACCGACGCGGGCCGATATTTTCGGAACTCCTCGATCTCGGATTCCGATTAGTTTTACGGCCGTTGTCTTTGTCGAGTTTACGGCGCTCGCTAATGGAGTGGTGTTTGTGTTTTTATAACTGTATTATTTTGACCGCCGTCGTGAGCGTTTAATGGAATTTTTACGCGGGACGTTGTTGCTGGAAATAATGTGAATCTACATCTGACTTAACAGCCGGACGAAGTACAAAAAAATCCAATTGGTGTATTTATTTAATCGACCTTTCCAGCTGTTAAGATAATTAGTATTTATTACACTTAAGTTTTTCAGCTCTCAGTCACCTCGAAAGCTAGAACCTTGTCTGAAGCAGCGTTGCCATATGTTAATTTTATAATTCTTCATAACAACAATTTTATTTCCCTAGATACTCAAATTATTTTTTTAATTGCATTTTTTCGATTTACTTAAAAACTGCTCCTCGATGATTTTCTACATACAACCCTTTCCAACGATATTTTTGGAAAATTCTCGCTCATCCCCGCCGCGTACATGTAATTCGGTTTTAATGAGCGCGCGCAGAACGCGTAATGCCGCTTGATCAAACGTTGAAATACAAGCGCTTAATTAACGGCGGCGCGCTCGTCATGTAAAAGTGCGCCCCAGTGACACAAACACGGCTCAGCCGTTGTGATCGGATTGACGGCAAATTAATTGTCCCACATGACAGTGGATCTGAGTGGCTGTGCCCGCCAAAGCCGGCTGCAATCCGCTTTCAATAAGCCCCCGTGCCGGCGCAGGATTACGGCGCGCCATATTGCAC
The DNA here is from genome assembly GCA_959613385.1 of Geotrupes spiniger. Classification (NCBI taxonomy): domain Eukaryota; kingdom Metazoa; phylum Arthropoda; class Insecta; order Coleoptera; family Geotrupidae; genus Geotrupes; species Geotrupes spiniger. The sequence goes on along the minus strand of OY390736.1, from coordinate 39,265,860 downwards.
GGGCCGGCAAAGCCCACTTTTGCCTCGGTTTTTTCGTCCCCGTCCTCGGCCAGGACTCGCGGCGCGCGGACTCGAGGAGTCCGGGTTTGAATTTCGCGGTGTTTGTTTTCGGCGTTATCTGCTCCGGATTAGTGACGTATTAGCGTCGTGATGGAGCCCCGGCGTTTGAGCAAATATTTGAAGGACTTTTGCGAAGGGTCAGTCTACCAGAGTTGGGGAACAATGGGAAATGCTTTTTCGAAGTGTTCTTTTTATGGTTGTGTTATCAGGTGCGTTGCCGGTGACTATTCGTATATCATCGCAAAATGTATGGGTACTCGTACTTATAAGGTTATTTTTTTATTATTAATGAAGTATCGAGAATTTCAGGAAAAACCTGAAGGTTTGCTATTTCAAAAAAAAATAGAAAACCTGACAAATGGACACTGTAATCCTGTGCAAAATTATTGTAATTCAACACATTATAATTTATCTGATTCTGGAACAGTGAAGATGGTGGTTGGTTTAATGGTAAACGAACAATAAGAGTGCCAACAAGAATCAACCATTGCAAGAAACAACAAACAATGTTGCGATTAAATACACAAAATAACACACTTTGATTAAACGTAACGAGAATCATAAAAAATCTTTTCAATCAAGTTGAAACTATTATTAATTAATAATAGGTCCTTGAGTGCCAAAAATTTTCACAAAAATTACGTTACGTTATATGAGTTGGTATAAATCAAATAGCTCTAACCCTACAATTACATCGATTTAAGAGGAAAGGCCACCATGCAACTTTAAAAAATCGATTTTTCTATTATTAGCTCAGAACCTTCCTCAAACCCTCAAAATAAGTAAAAAAGTTTTAAAACATTTTCAAAATTCCCTACGTGGTCCATTAGTTTACGACATATATTGAAGGAAACTTCTTGAATTTTTGTTCGAGGTTCGCATTTGGGGGTACAGTCGGTTCGCCCGTTTTGGATCTACAAGAAAACTCATCTTAGAAACCGCACCCTGGAGCAGCCATTTTTCAGTCAAGAACTAAAAAAAAAATTGTTTGTACTCATAAACACTTCATGAAGTACTGCATAAAAAAAATTCGACAGGTTTTAGCTTTTTGGTAGAAATATTTCTTGTTATTTTGAAACAAAAATTCCAAAAACGTGACCAACAAATCTAGTTTGTATATAATAATAAAAAAAAAATACGTTGAAACCCTTCCTACAATTCGAAACATTACATTGAAATGGTCCTTCATTATTAATGCTGTTATCTTGTAAAGTGTCTCGGGATGAGGAGGGTGGGGGCGGCTTGCTCACCATATAATTGAGACACAAGGCTTGATGCTTCAGCCAGGGTTTGATGCTGAACTATTATTGGGACTCTCGTACGGTTATGTAATAGCTTTTCTTATTATTCATACAGATTTCCAACAAAGGAGAGAGCAATGTTTCCAAAATACATTCGTTGATCGACAGATGACCGTAGGTACATTTTAAAATGAAATGATAGTTAATCGAAACGATTAACTGATAGTTGCAATTAATTTATAACCAAAAATGGCTTGGGTTGGTTTGTCTTAAATATATAGACGATAAAAAATTAACATTGGCAAAAAATAATTATATTTTTACCATAAATCAAAAAATTGTTCAAAAACCCAAGCAATCAAACCGTAAAAACGACTAAAATGTAGTTCGTAAAAAATCTAAAATTTGTCGAAAATGACAAAATAATATAAAACAATAGCAGCATTGTTGCGTTGGCAAACTTGCGAAAAACTAGTCTGAAATATAAAAAAAATGTCCAGATACAAATGTTAAGGTTGAAGAAAAACCTAAATTACAATGAATGCAGAAAACTGACAATTGTTTAAAACGAAGTAAATTGCGCCGAGATAGTGTCGACAATACAATTTAGTTAGGTCGGATAATAAACAACAATAAAATAAATGTTCGTTTATTTTTGTTTAATACATAGTCGCCGTGTTGCGTAATTAACTTGTTGGTCCAGCAAGGCCGTGGATATTTACGTTAACAGTGCTAGCACGCCACTCAATCCTCAATGACCTTACCTCATGACCTTACCTCCTTATGCGAAGCGACGCAATGGGACGGATTGATCTAAATCAACTCATCAGGCTATCACACATACGATAAAGGTGCAATTCATGCAAGCACTAGTGACAAAAATATTTTGTTTGAATATTAACACCATTTAAACGTCAAAACTCCGACACCCGCGCTGCTACGCAATTACAGTATGTGTGACGAAGTATTGACGTCAATATGGCGATAGTGCTCTCACACAAATTTGTCACTTTAAATTGTTAAAATTGTCCACAAGGAAACATTTTTTATGTTAGAGATATCGAAAATCACAAAAAATAAAAATTGTCTAAATTTCAAAATTAAAATCACCAGATGCGTTGTGCGGGTTCCTTGTCGATTTATAAGTTACGAGTGCAAAAAATATCACCAATACTCATGCATACAAAATTCAAACCATGAAATTTAAAAGTTTTAGAAAGGAGCGTTGGTCATATGTTTTTACATCAGTATTTCGTCACAATCATTTTTTGTTGTCGCAAATAATTCACAATAAAATTTAATACACTTTGGTCTGCGAGCATCTCTCTTTGATTTGAACTGCAACAGTTAACCGCGATAGTGTATTAAAAAGTCTAAATTTTAGCTAAATATTATTTATCCATATTTGCACAATACGAATAATTTGGATTATTTTTTAAACATCTGGAGCAAACTTTTCGACGACAAATGAAATTCCAACTTTTTTTCGAATTGACGGATTTTCTCTTGTAAAACTCAGATGTCACCTTCATTTGTTCCACAAGTACATTTCTACGAGATATCACTAAAATTAAAAATAAGAATTAAGTGGAACCTGACTTGAAAAGCGAAACTGAAAAGGAATGAAAAAAGTTTAAGTGAAACTAAATGAAAACAAAGCTGTGGAGGAACCCAACGAAATCGAACAATAACACAAACAATGATTTTAGGATTTTTTTGGCTTTTTGTTTTTATTACTATCTGTCTTACATATTTGCGCGCCATTTTTTTATATGCAATAGAAAAACAAAGCATTTTTTCTTACAATAGTGTTACAAACATGTATTCGTGGATATGGCATCTACGTGAATGTTGAAGTGAGGAGTAGCGCGGGCTTTAATATACTATATGCCATTTTCATTTTAAGTTGGAATATTTTCATAAAAGTAATCGGACTTCGTTCACTGTTATTTTACATGAAAAATGTTTGAGTGTATTATTCGTAAAACAAATATATAAACAAAAAACATTTTCCTCGCAGCACTTTATCTCACTCAATCTGAATGTACATTTCGAGAGCTATGTTATAAGGGTAAGGGGAATATTTATTTTATTTTTATTTTATTTTTCCCAACCCAACCCAACCCAACCCAACCCAACCCAACCCAACCCAACCCAACCCAACCCAACCCAACCCAACCCAACCATAATCTCTGATTTATTCCCATATGTTACTTCTAACATAAGTTGGGTTGCATATTTTTATGACAAAAAAATGGTCGAAATATTTCCACACTGTCGTTTGAGACACCGGTTCTCATTAGAATCATCTTCATTTGTGGTCACTAAGTAAGTAAGTCTATGTTCAAGAAAAGCAACTGATGTCATCAACACTAACCAGGACTTTGCTGCATAAACGTGCAAATGAGTAAAACAGACTGAAATCAGTGGAAACACTAACACTAAAAAAAATCGAAATAGTACGAATGCAAATAAAGGAAACTATAACATTGTTCGTAGGAAGAAAGAACGTAATCATTTTGAATTAACAATATTTCTGTGGATAATTTAAACGACAGAAATTATCTAAAAGAAACTGTGATTTACTTATAACCACCGATGAGTCTATGATGGTCAAAAATGTCAAAATATATCATGACAAAAAAAATTATTATTATGAACATTATCCTCATCTATTTGAAGCTTCAAATGTAGCCACATTGTAAGTCTGCACTTAAGACAATTTGCTGCCATCGAACTAATCAAGACTTTGCTATACAAATGTGCAACTGACTGCAACAAACTGAAATGAAAAGGGATATAAACAAACACAAATGGAAACCAAGAAACGAAACCAATGATAAATATTCAGTTAACATTTCGCGGATAACTTAAACGACAGAAAATATCTAGAAGAAACTGTGATTACCTTGTAACCAACGATGAATTGGGTTGGGTTGAGTTGGGTTGGGTTTGGTTGGGTTGGGTTGGGTTGGGTTGGGTTAGGTTGGATTAGATTGGTTTGGGAAATAGAACGAATGAGAACCAACGAAACAAGAAAATGCAGGATTTTATGAGAACAATGAACGTATAATATAAAATTATTTACATCTAATTACAGAAAAATTGAAGGACGAAATTATCAGCAATTTTGCATGAAAGGCAAACGAACGAAACAACAACAAAATTAAAAAAAATTAAGTAATCATCCCATCTAACAAGTTTTGAATGCATTTTTCGTTAGGAAATTACTAAATCAGATACAGTTAAGCCAATCAAGACCCTTTAAAAAAATTAATTTTATAAATATCTTTGTAATACATTAAACAATTGTTGCATTTCCTTACAAATTAATTGTTGACCCATTTTACGTCCACAAATCAATACATAATCGGAGTTAAGAATACTCGATTGTTATTTATGTGGTAACATCGGCGTCGAAAATCTTTGTATCAGCTTGTGACTCAAGGGTTTCTGAGTTTTCATCGCTTATAATCAACACCGAGGACAAGATGTTTATAGAAAAACAAATTTGTTGATTGAAATGAAATGAAATTGCTGAAAAAAGTCCTGATGAAAAATATGAAGGACATTTGAAGTTTGCTAGCATTGAAGGTAAATTTAATCCTCTAAGAAAAGTGTCAATAGATAGCTGCACCTGCTACGTAATATTATTAAACATTCGATAAGGGGGCGAGTTTTATTATTGACGACGATATTAATTGTGATGGCTAAACAGGTAACAATACTAGACGACGACTGTATCAAATTACATTGTTGATTTTGATGTTTTGCGATATTAAAAAAAATAGTTATGCATTTTATGCTCTATTGTTGCACAACGCCATGAAACCATAAGGAAGTGCACGACACACTTGAAACTTCTTCTTTTGTACTTTACAATCTATAACCGCGACATTCAAGTACGTTGAGTTACACTCACTTATAAAATTAATACCGTCATCAACATTATTAAAACGTCGTACAAATCAAGCGCAAAATTGCACGATAGTAAAAGTCCATAAAACGACAATAAGTTGTTGAACTCACTTACGCCGGTCCGGGGGAGTAATAAAAACGGGATTGCTAATTTATAGCGCAAACGGACTTAATGCAACATTAATTATTCCTGAATTGCCGATGCCTCGTATAATTTTGCTGACAGATTTTACCATCACGTTTACGACCCGAAACATTACGCGGTTTATGCCGGGGCGCGCTCGTCCGTCGCCTGGTCTATTTCTCCGTCGAGCCTTTGTGCGATCGGCTTTCGCCGGCAATTCGTTATTCTTTTTTATATAACGTTTGTGTGTGTGTGTGTGTGTCTGTATTATAATCGACGCCGTGAATAGTGGGCTTATACGATTGTCAAGAGTACTGAATTTATGGTACATGGTGCTATCTCGCGGTCGCATCGCCAAGTAGCTGCGTCGCCCACTCGGATTGTTCTCTGCCTTGGACCCGCCTTGTATTTGTTTTCTAAAATCATGGCCTTCTGTTTTATATAAGAGGCTATTTTTCATTGTGTGCCACCGACAGGGCGATAAATTCCGCGTAAATCGATTTCTTGTACTGGAGGGTTTTTAATCATCGACGATGTTATGCAACCCGGGTATTTTTAGAGATTACACCGATTGGATTGAACGCCCGATCGATTGTGAATAAAAGGAATTAATTAATTTGTCGAGTTCGTTGGAACATGGGGATGGGAGATGCTAAATTAATTTTTTTAATTTTGATTTTAAATTATTCGATATCTGCGTAGTATTTACAACGATATATTTACCGTAATTTGCTCCATAAAAATTTAGTTTTTTTCAACTATGACGTAAGCATTGCCGGGCAAGCAAGTAAAATAATTTTAATTTATTCTGTTTATAATTTATCAATTCCAGTTCACATCCTGTTTGAAATGAATCGCAAATGAAGTGACTGAATTCACAACAAAATCAAGAAATAACTGAATAAATCGAAATGAAACTCTATTTGCTCCACAAATCTGATTTACGTCGATCTTTTTAGAGAATAAGTGCAAATCGTATGAAAGCGATAGCCTCGAAAGTAAACTGCATTGAAGCGCCCCCCCTTCTCAAGCGCCGACAAATAAAATCTAAGTAATAAGATTCGTCCGCGCCTAGCACTCGCAGCCGAGAAAATGAAGCCATTAACTGCGGCGTCCGAAGTAAACATGAAATTAAGAAAATAGCATTGCGCGAGATCGCAATCGCTTAGCGTCCGCGGCGAGTTATTAAGCGGCTCGAATCTGGAACACCGTACACACCAATCATCGCGGATATAATACATTAGTTATCATAATTCCGTGCTTAAATAATGCGAAGAGTCCGAATCGACTACCAGGTAATGAGTATTTCGTATTTACGATCGTCAAGTTATTTGCGCCTCGCCGGCCGGACGGCTCGCTTATTAATCTCATCGTGTTTTAAAATAACCCTAGGATATTTGCATTCTGCCGCATAACCGAGATTTATCGACGCTTAGCTTCATAAATGTTCCTCAAAGATGTTACACATTATTTATTGAATTTGAATCATGAGATTTTCTCACGAGATGCGCGTTTTTTCGTCATCTAACCGAACATGTTTGTGCCACGTCTATTTCTGCATGGATGGAAGTATGCATAATTGGAATCTCTTTGATCTCTTTTTTTGGTTTAATTAATTATGAAAAATGCGAGAAAACGAACAAGAAGCGAGGCGCTCGTGGAAACTTACTACGCATTTAGAACCAGTCGTTGGAATCTGTAACGATTTTTAACCAGCTCCAGGTAGAAGTTACATATAATTCTGGAACAGGTCGTAAATGTCGTCACTAACGGTTCAATAGCATCGTATAATTTGTGAAACCGATCAAAAGTTCCTCATTTACATTGAACGCCATTAAAGGCGTTTTAGGATCATTGTGACTTGAGTTTTCAAGATCTTTCGATAAGATGTTTCAAAAAAATTCAATCTCTTCAAAACTAATACATTTCATTATTTTTCAAAACGAAGCCAAACTCTATTATATTGTTTTTTTATTAAACATCGCGTTCAACTACACATAAAGAATCAAAGAATCAACAAAATGGCTAGATTGATGACTAGACTTGTGGATCTGACGATAGTCGGTTCCTTGAAACCACCGTCGTTTTAACTAATTATTTTTTATTTTGGGAATAAAATACTTAAAGGTTATGGACTGCCATATGGACTTATAGAAAATATATCAAAAATATAAATGAAATGAGATGAGTCGCACAAACAAACATTCGGATTAAAATTAATAAATTATTTCACGTTAAAAATTTGTCATAAAAATTTGTTTCTGTTTTATTAAAAATTGAATTAAGGAACAATTTGAGTCACATCTTTTTTCACAAAAATAATTTTGGATAACAAAAAGAACTGAATGTATATACGAACTGTTCCAAGAGATCCCCATGTCATCATGACATCAAATCTCATCAATTGGTTGAAAAGGCAACCCAATCGATCTTAATCAACCTACACCACAATCCAAGATGTAGACATTGAACCCAACCCAAGACATCAACTTTGAACCCAACCCAACACGGTCATAGACTTCAATAGAACCTTAGAACATAACCCAACATCTAGACTCAGAACTCAAACAACGAACTAGACATAGAACCAAAACTAAGACCAAGATCAACAGCAGAACCAAAGACCTACATCCAAAACTCAACTCTAGACCCAGAATCCAGTACAAGACCTAGATCCAGAACCCAACCCAAAATTTATACCTAGAACCCAAACCAACTTTAGTATCGATAAAGTAAAGACATTTCTTATTTCTTAGAGACGTAACTAATTGGAACAGCCTATAAAATAAATCGGTATCAAAGTGAGATCTTCAGAGTAAAACTACTAGCATTCTTGATGATTCCATTTTTTTTATAAATCGTTTCAGTGATTTCTCTGCCTCCTTTAAGTCAACACATTATATCAAAACCAACGTCAAATCATACAGCATTATTTCACTTGAAACTTTATCTCACACTGTCAAGGAATATCAAAAGTTGAAAGGAACCAAGAACCAACCAAGAAATTCGACTTAACTCCCAACGTTCACGACATATAATTCCTGAAAGCAGTTAAACTGAAACAAAGAAACAAAAAAAAGAAAAAAAAGGGAAGGTGATGAATTCGAAAAAAAATTCATCAATGGCGGGAGTTAAAATTATATGTAGAAATGTATGTAAGGCTTTAATAATAATCCTCTTGACTTTTTTTAAATATGTAATTTTTGTTCGTTTTTTCAAAATGTTGAAGTTGGTGAAATATGTGCTGGAGTTTGCCATAATTCAACAATTAAAAATAGACAAGAGTCGAAATGAAAAATGATGCCATTTCTCCCAACTCCTACTCAACCTACCTTTAGCTCTAACAAGGAGTTGAATGCCATAGGTGTGGAATGTCGAAGGAAATGCTTTTAAAAAATAGTTTCTTCGATAGTTTAACTTTCGATATTTTAACTCTTGAGATTCTGCGCCATACAACTCTTGGCGGGGGGTGAATGTAGATTGGTTGGGAGTTGGAGAAATATATGTTTTTCATTTTGATCGATGTTTTCATTGAAGTTACGATTCAACTACTGAACGGAGTACGTGCAGAGGTTGTGTAAGAGTTAGTGAAATTGGTGCTGGGGTTTGGCTTATTTAGTCGGGTGGAAGCCCACCTTTGAATCTTATAATTGCTTTTAGAAAGTTCCTGTACAAATTTTTGAACTTTTTTCCAAATTATGTTTTTAGGGTTTTCTTCCTGGCATTTCATCACCACAACTTTACAACTACTTGATCAAACAATTGCGCAATCGATTTTGTAGAATTCGATCAGGGTTCAATGCATTGGATATTGAGTCCAATTTGATCGAAGCCATTGTGGGTTGTTTAGGTCTGAATTTGAATAATTTGGGTTGGAAGGAATTCCTTAGCTCCTAACTTCGAGTTGGATTGATGGCGAAACGAAATTAATTATGAAAGAAGACGTTGCCATATACGTACAGTGAAAAACAATCACAATTTGTCAAAAATTCACAAAATTTATAATCGTGTAACATGAAAAAAATTGTAAAATATTTCGGCACCTAATGAAATAACAGGTTTTATTTTTGAACTCACATTTGTGAAGTTTAAAATTTTTTAAATTTTTTGCATTTTTTCTGGGTACTTAAATTACAATGATAAATTTTACAATTGGATTATCCTTACTCCCAGCACTACCCCTAATAAGATAAAATACTTTGTTGCTTTCTTTTCAAAGTGAACACAACCCAACCCAAAGATTGTATGTTTAATTAACCTCAATTTAAAATTCTATCCATCAATTGATTGGGTTTGGTTGAGTTGGCTTGGGTTGGACTAGGTTGGGTTGGATTGGGTTGTGTTTCTTCTTGAATATCCACATAAAGGTGAAGTAAAATTCCTTACTTTACAGAATTTAGTAAATGTTGCAATTTTTGCACTTTTGAAAATAAGAAAGTTACATTGTTCGCATGTTCGAAAATTCAGTAATTATTTACGTTAGAATGTTCGCACACTTTGACAATTTTGGCAATTTTCACATTTTTGTTATAAGAAAATTTTTTCAAAATGTTGACATTTTTGTTCTTTTAATGAATGAGCAAGTTTTTTTGCTATTAGTTACATTCTCAAAATTTTAATATTTTTACAATTTTCGAAATTTTTGTAAAAAGTTTTGATTTTAATATTTTTTCGTTTTACATTTTTGAATTTAATCATTTTTGGCAACTTTGAGACAAATTTGCCAAATTTTAAATTTTATTATTAGAAAATAGTTTTGCTATTAGTCACATTCTCAAAATTTTAATATTTTTACAATTTTCGAAATTTTTATAAAAAATTTTGAATTTTATTATTAGAAAATATATCGTTTTAGAAATTTTGCTTTTCATTTTAACGAACAATTAACTTACATTATGAAAACTTTGACATTTTTGGCAATTTTTACATTTTTTGGTGTTAGAAAAATTGTTCAAACTGTTGAAAGATTATCAATTATGAATTTTTGTACAAAAAAATGCGTTGGAAATTTTATCGGTTAACATTTTTGTCAATTTTAATATTTTTATTTATTTATTTATTTAAAATTGTCGTTTTACAAGATGCTATTTTTAATCAACTATTTATATTTTTGCACTTAAACATTTTGATTTTTTAACAATTTCTGCAACTCTGCTTTATTACAGTTTTGAAAAATTGCAATTTTGAATTTTTGTGCAAAAAATGCCCTGAAAATTTTATGGCTTACATATTTTGTGTCTTTGATATTAAGTACAATATTTGTTTTTTTATGTATTTTGTAAATGTTGTACTTTTAATTTTTTAAATTTTTTAAATTTAATAATAAATCGATTATTTATGTTTGTAAACAATTTTACATTTTTAGAAACTTTGATATTTTTGCAATTTTACTTATTTGAAAATTTCATCATTTTGGAAAATTGTCGTATTTGCAATTTAATCAACAATTTTTGTATTTTTAATGGCAAACAAGCTCATACATTTTTAATCAATTATATGTGGTTTTTGCATTTGGGTGACATTTCTGACATTTTTGAAAATGTTTGTACTTTTGAATTATTTATGCAAAACGTGTGTTGAAAAAATAATCAATTCTTTGGGTCTTTGCATATAAATAGTTTTTCATTCGTTGTGTTTTTACTATTAAAATTTTTACTATTTTTTTTAGTTTTTTTTTCAATTTTTTTATATAGAACTTTTGTTGGGTTTTTTTGGGCCACGCGTTGCAATTACAAAAATATTCATGTAATTTTTCGTTCACTTGAAAGGTTTTTTCAATTTTTGTCCTTTTGAGGTTGGGCTGACCAATTTAGTCGATTTACGCGTGTACACAAGTTCCACTTTTCGTACTTGTTGCATAAATAGCTATGTGGTTTTTTTATATTATTATTATTATATTCGTCTTTAATCTTTGTGTTATGTTTAAATCATCATAAGGATAACATGCATATGGGGATGAAATCAAATCAAATCCTTGCCAACTACATTCATTTAATTGACTGCTTAAATTAAATTGCTTAACTAAATGCACTTTTCAATGAAACAAATTAATAATAATAATAATAATAATAATAATAATATCAATTATATTGAATTGGCGATCAACCCCAATGATAATATTTAATCATTGCATCACAACAAATGCTTACCGAGATCCATTGTTATCTTGCACCGATTGATTGCGCAACAGAGGGCGTCCAGATAACCATCGCGTCCACTCCATCCACTCCAATCCGCATTTGATGCGGCTGGTAAGCACTTTATCGGAGCCACGCGTTCCTGTATTCCAATCCCGAGCCCCATCAACGGATAAAATCATCGACAACAACAACAACAAACCGACGACGGGGCGAAATTTAACGTCCTTAGCGGATTTCGCGCGCGGTCCGATCCCGCCGAGTGCGCCCGTTAACGACCATGTGAACCGGCCGAATCCACTCGAAATTGTTATTGGCATTGTAAATTCTACCACTCCATAAAATGCCCCGCATAGGTGTAAAGAACCGCGCCGGCCTTGTTTACGACTTATTACGAATCACTTTATTGGACCTAATGGGGGGTGTCGTAAACGAAAACAAAGACGTCGAGTTAGGCGAGATTGCGCGCGCGTTTTTTTGCGCGACGGTTGTTTAAACGACGGGCCCTTTACGGGGGGGTGAATTATTGGTTGTAAAGTGCGCGGTTTATCTCGCACAATGGGCGTTGATTGTTTTATTGGAACGGATGGCGGCTTTTGTTTGGATTTGGCCACTTTGTTCGACACCGTTTATTTAGTGTGGGATGCTTAAATTGACCGCTTCGTCTCGGAAGATATTGAGATATATATATATTTTTTTTTAATTTAACGACGAGATGATTCATTATTGATGGAATATTTTCATTCCAATGGTTTTATTCGAATCAAACCAATCGAGTAGTTCGAAGACTTACCTAAGTTGGCAGTCATGGCTTCGAGGTCTTTGGGTTTCCGCTTCCTCGGTCTCCCCTTCTGCCTGGGCGTCGACGGCGCGCCGTTGAAAAAAGGAACTTTACCGACGGACGATTCTACGGGCGTTGGCGGCGGAAGGGGGTTGTGGTGGTGAAAGTCCGGACTGGGGAACGGCGAAGGGTACATGCTGGGGAACATCGCCGGGTGGGGCTCGGCCATCGCCATCTCGAAGTGCAACCGGCAAAGCACGGCCCCGTCGCGCATCCCGAAATGATCGCCCTTGGTCAGCGGAGAGTTGCACACCGCGCACGAGAAGCAGTGGACGTGAAAAACCAACTCTCTGGCTCGCATCACCAGCTCGGACGAAAGAATCGTCGCCTGGCAACGGGCGCAACGTTTCATTCCGAATAATCTGCAACAAAACAAAAGAGATGATAACAACATTTCGCAAAAACATCGCCGCTATTTCTTCGTTCGAAAAACGTCCCATAAAATACTCGGAATCCATTCCAGAGCAAATTCCGCCGATCTCACTTAATCTCATGCCAATAATATAATTATGTAGATATGCGAACTGATACTGCATGGTCATTAATGCAGATTTATAGCGAATTTCATTCTTGCATGACATGAATCTTAATTCTATCATTGCGGCCGTACATGGAGTTAGTAATTATTTCGTTCTAAGTTAATGAGTTAAACATTTGAAATGTAAAACTATTTAAAACACAGCGGAGGAATTCGCGTCGCGCTCAAAAACACTTTCTGACGCGGAAAATTGCGTCGAAGACCGGGACGGGTGCCGAGAAGAAACGCGGAATTCCGGCTCGTCCGAACGAATTAAATTAATTGGCATCGCTTCCAGATCCAATGAGGAAACCGTCCGGCGAATGTTCGAGCGTCTCCTCGGCGATTTTTTCGCCGCGACGGGCATGGTCGATGCGTTTCGCCCTCGGTGCAAAAACCCGCTTCGGGTTTGATTGGTCGAATTGTATCGGCGACTGGTTTTTGTTTCGTTATTGCGGACACGACAGTTACAGCTGGGCCGCGATCCGTCGGACGCTTGTTTATTGCGGCCTTTTGATTTACTGGCGGTTTTTGTGGGCGCAATTTCGATTTCTTTGGGGTCCGGACAAATTAAAGTAATTAGACGGCGATTGGGAAAAAGGCGGGAATGTTTGGGCGACGTGGACGAGTTTTGGGCTATTGGTGCAATATCCGGTTAAAGTAATTTAAATTTTTTGGAATTTATGCGAAACTGTTGTCGGTGCAACGTTTAGTAGCTAAGGAACAAATTTAGTGCGAATAACCCCCCCCCCCCCCCCCCTAATTTACTAGTGTCATAAACACTTTTAAATATTTGCGAGCAATAGTAGTTGTGTGGATTGAGATTTTCATAATGGGCACTTGCAAGCCTTGATACATAAATAACTATTTGACCACTAGCTGCTGAAGTGCGACGTGAGTAACGTCAGTCGGTTTTCAAAAGTCATTTGCATGTTAAAATTGAAGAAAAAAAAATTCACTACCATTATTTATGAACGATATTAATATTTTCAACTCACTCACTCGCATTCACTTTCGAGATAGTGACTGCTTAATAATTACAGATTAAGTCCAGTTCTACACTGCCCTTCAGGGCAACATCCCTGTTGTGTTTCATCTTTGTCATAGGGCATCATTCACGAAGTGAACACCGACGATAATTACTGAAAATAATTACTCAAACTTGTTTAGTTTTAAACTGTCACAATTTGTATTTTTCTTTCTTCAAGCTAATGTCTTTTTATTCTTATTTTTTTATATTTCTTCGATTAGATTTCTTTAACAAAAACCAAAGCAATTGCACGTTTCGATACAACCCATCAAAATTTAATTATTTTATTTTTTATTATCCTTCAACCCAACCAAAAATTGTGACAATTCTTCAATTTAAAATTTTGATTTTCTTTACCTGTTACAGTCCAATTAAATTATTTTTTATTTTTAATTTTTCCTCATCCAAATTCAATCAAACCCAATCCAACCAAATGTCATTATTTTTTTATTTTTACGTCCTTCGGTTTAATTTCTTTAGTCCAAGTGGCTGAATGCAAATCGATAAATCGATAAACACCCACAAGACATAAGTTAAAAAAAATTCCGTTGTATCTTTCCTGTAGTAAGGATACAAAAGTAAACGGTGATGTGTATTATTTACAAATTTACTTTATTTTAAAATATAATATTCACCATGATTTAAAGGTGCGACTTTATTAGAAATTATTGATTTGTTGATATTTAATCAGGTTGTAGAAGTTAATTCCAACGTCCAATGTTAGCATCTGATAGATCTATTCAGAACTACTAGCAAAATTTTATCAAAGCTCACACAAAGTTGCTGATTGCTGAACGTCTTATTCTATGGTCTTAAGTAAAATTTAGAACAAGAATTGGAAATTTGGAAATACAAGATTACAACGTTGGGATCCCAACATATTTTCAATCCACAATTTTGTATTTACTTCAAGAAATTAAATTAGGCGCCCGCGGCCACAACGATTTGAATTAATCGATGCTGCGATAGTTTATTTTATAAGTTTATTGGAAATTTTCGTGCAATTTCTGTCCATTTCTAATAAGAATTTTTATATTCGCTGGAAAAAAACATTTTTAAAAAAATGCGTAAAATAAAATTGTTAGCGCCCGCGACCGCAACGATTTAAATGAACCGATGTTAAGACATTTTTTTCTATTAGTTAATTTGCAGTTTTCGTGCAAATCCGCCCTATTTCTAATCAGCATTTTTATATTCACTTGAAGAACCATTTAAAAAAATTCGAAAAATAAAACTGTCAGCGCCCGCGGCCCCACCGATTTGAATCAATCGATATTCAGACAGTTTTTTTTTTATAAGATTAGTTGTACTTTTCTCGCAAATCAATTCAATTTCCATTTTCAATCGGTATTTTTATATTCACTCGAAGAAACATTTAAAAATAATCTGCAGTGGTCCGCACTGAACTTATACTTAGATATATTGCCCACAAACACGATGACAAACGAAATCGCGCTTCGTTTTGTAAATATGTGCATATAGGTTAGTTACATCTGACAGCCACGGCAACTGTGACCGTCCCGCCCCTGCGATCACTCCAGGGAATATTTATCGTACGTTGCTAGGACTACAAAGAATTTTTCAACAGCAAATTGTATATTTTTCGAAAGAGTTGTTTAAAATATCGATATATTTAACTTATCTGTTGTGGAATCTTTAATTCTAGAATTTATATTAACATCCTACGTAAAAAAAACGCAGAGCAAACAGCTCCAACTTTCCTTATAACTTGGGCATGCAAATTTAGATTTATTTACTAAGACAATGATGTTGTTAAGGGCAAGTAATGTCAAAAAATTACGTATTTTGTTTCAACAGGATGGTTAAATAAATAATATATGTATATAAATCATACATTAATTTACAAAATTGTAGAAGATGCCTTCAAAACGTTACGTAGGGGCGTTAAAATCGTTAAAATGAGTATACAATTTAATCTGTTCAATTAAGGTTTTAAGTGATTTAATTATAGAAATATGTAAATTTTCTTAATAATTTGCCTCTAGCATCAACACGAATTTTATAATTGAATATAATAAAATTTTTGCAAAAAGGACACGCGAAACGTTTTGGTTAAGTATTTCAAATCCTTGTGATTAGGTGCGTTTTGCGTATGTAAAGTGGGCCATTTTTGAGATTTTGAAACTCGCTGAAGCTTTAGCTCTCTGAATTATAGTCTAACTGTATGAATTGAATATTGAATTTAAATGGAAGTGTCAGGTTGGCTTCGCAACCATGTTGCAAAAAATTTACGACGTTACAAACGATTTCAGTATTTCATGTAATTTCATAAAATAACTGCATATAAGTGATTTCGTTGTATTTAATTAGTTATTAAAGTTCAGTTGATTTTATCAGAAAAAGTGGAAGTTTTGGTTAGAATTGTTGTCTTTGTGACGTATATTTCAAATATTTTTTCATTAACAAATTTTTTAGGTAATCCAAAATTATGGAGGGAACACCATCTCCGTAGAATTTTTAAATTGCAGTTGATTCGGTTGTTTCAATTGATCGAAATGTGCCATCTTTTCGTAGCATTAAAACTTCAGTTTTTTATTCCAATCCATATAAATGATATGATTCTCGCAGCGGCACCCATTGTTGTCTGGTAACTGCCTTGTAATATATAGAACTACAGCGTGATATTGTTACATAAACCATTGCATTGGTACTAGGACAATAAAATGTAAAATACATAAAGTTGGCAAGATACTTAATTGTCATAGCGTCAGCAGAATCTTGGTACGAGAAAATATCAAGGAACTTTAGTCTGAACGTGCGCTTTTTTAATTTAGTAATAAAAAAGAAGTTACAATGGACATTTTTCTTTAATACGTAGTGAACTATGATAATGTTATAGGGGATTCAAAATAAAGTGAACTATTTTTATATAATTGTGCAATCAAATCACAATTTGCAAGTTTTGTTTTTACTAAATTTGTAGGACGTTATTTATTTTGAATGCAAGCATGCAAACTTCTAAAAAAAATAAAAAATTCATGACACTCGTATAAATTCTCCATTCTCATTGGCTGAAATCGTTATATGTCCGACCAACAACAACAACCATCAATCTTAGTCATAATTTTTAACTTTGACTAGTGTAAAAGTTTTTGATAAACTTTTTATACAATTTAAATAACTATAATAATAATAATTATAATAATTATATATAACAAAGTTTTAATACTCTTTGTTTTGTTTGCAACTTTACGTTTACTCTCAAATTTGCGATTGAAGTTTTTAAAGCAGACATCAGTATTTGGCACAAAGCTGTTCAAGGTCACATCGATATGGTTTTCATAGATTTACACCTCCAT
Source organism: Geotrupes spiniger (assembly GCA_959613385.1). Classification (NCBI taxonomy): domain Eukaryota; kingdom Metazoa; phylum Arthropoda; class Insecta; order Coleoptera; family Geotrupidae; genus Geotrupes; species Geotrupes spiniger. The sequence continues at coordinate 39,248,672 of OY390736.1, read as the reverse complement.
CGTTTGTACCCTAGCAATTATTTTCGTCTTCGTCCTTTTCCAGCAATTTGTGGCCTAGATTTGCACTAAAACCAGCCTGTAACATAGCTTTCCAATTAATTTTCAATAAAAAAATTGTCTACTACTTCGAAAGTATTTATATTAAATAATAAATATCTCAAAATCTAGTAGCTTTTGTTAGCTGTTTGTTAAAGTTTAACTTTGATTTCTAAACAATTTAATCTATTTGGCTGTAATGGTGGTAATACAACCACACACATATACACAAATATATATATACATGTTTACGTCGATTATGTGAACCGTAATTATGGATAAAAAAACATCTGGAAACTCGTTTAAAAATGAGATATGTAAATATTTAATTCAGTTGCAGGTTTCTTTGGTGTACAAATGTTTTAATATTTATGCACTTGTGAGCGCATGTTTGCAATATAATTTGAATATTCATGTGTTTATTATTTGCGAGTATTTCCATATATTATTTTCTGGACTATTGATTATTATTCATGTCTATAGATTGCTTCTTTTCTTTCCTGGTATTAAATATTCAATGTTGCGTAAAGTTAATAAATAACACGATGGACGCCTATGCATGCAAACAATGGACCATCGAAGGATTTTAGATCGTCAAAAAACCTTGTTATTATTTAGTGCGTCAGAATTAAACTTATAAAATATATCGTTTAAGAATCATAATCTTAAGTCTATAATCAAAGATTAAGGGGCCTTAATGGGGGTACGCAGCGCCGCCGCCTGGCCGGCCGCCCAATAACAACATCTCCATTGTGCCGAGGAAACGGGGCACCGTTACATTCGTATTACAATGTTACCAAGAGGGCCCGCAATTTTTACCGAACGAGTGTCGTACGGCGTTATTGTGTGTAAGGCGCGGCATGGGGTCGTCCGGATGCCCCCCGTCGCGGCCCCCGACACAATATATATCCTATAAGTCTTTTCAGCGAGTATTTTGTACTTTTCAATTCATACAAATGTTTTATATGTTTGCCATTTGTTTCCTCTTTTGTGCGCCGCCGTATTTGAATATCTATCCGGTTGGGTTTTTTTTGCACGGGCGCCCCGCGTACGCGGACACCACGATTAATGACGGCGCGTTCGGCTTTTCTTATGGGAAATAAATGAATTTCGCGAGCATGCGGTTGACCGCGGCGTTACGTCTACGTTTTATTTTGTCGGTCGAAATGAAGCTAATGTTAAAGTGTCGAAGCATTTTTTTACACTCTCGGTGATGATCGCATATTTTGTGATTGGTTATGTGAAATAATCCGCCACACTTTATACGAATTAGTCAAATTAATACGTTTTGTGGTGATCAACACATATTTTGTGTACACTGGGGAAAGTCAAGTAAAAGAATAGTCAGCGTTTTGGAAACGTTTTATTGCAAAATGGGTTATGATTGTTATGATATAATTTTGATTTTGTTGAGAGGTATGAGTACAATGATGAGAGATATGTTTTCAAACATCAACACATTTCATATTTCATTTAAGACGTGCGTTTGGTGAAACTGTTTGAATTTATGCACATTTTGCGACACCCACAGCCCTTGTCCACCACACGTAACTGACATTTCCCGTTCATTCTCTTTCTCCATTAATAACGATGCTAATTTCATGCAAACAACCTAACAAGCAAATTGCACAAATGGACGCCGCGCACATGTCGAAATTTCCCGGAATCGTCCATCGCCCATTCAGCGCGCATCTTCAATCCTCCGCCTCCCTTTGTCTCACAACTCGTCGCGTTTGATTTGCGTTTCTCGGAATGCGCTAAACGTTTCGAAACGTCCGAGCGAAATAAATACATTACCGCGCGTTTGGGCGGCGGACGGGGGGGGGCGGCGGGCGCGATTTGATTTGTATAGGAATAATGGGGACCCCCGTCGTCGCCGGCACGAGAATGATGCGTAACGTATGCTCGGGTGCTCGCATTCAACGGAGTCCGGGGTCTTCCCTCTTGCCGGCGAGTCGACGACGGTCGGCGTTTGAAATTTCGAGTGGCGCAGGTCTCGAATGATCCACTTCAGGGGTCCATTGTTGGGGACCGTTCGGCGTGCACGGCCGGCTCTCGTCGTACACGGAACGCACGATCGAGTGCGTTCGGATTTGTGTGGCGACGAGTGGGTGGTACGGAGCGTATGAAATTTTTCGTGAATCGACAATAACAAAAAATAATGCCACGTTAACTTAAGTTTCTGTTTAGAATTTTTATGAACGGGTTAAATTTTACAAAATAGGTTGCTGCCCTTTGAAATAATATCTAAATTCGATATGGAGTCAGGTCTGAGCTACGAGACTCCTTATATTTTAGAATTTTTCCTGCACCAAAACCCGGTTTCTGTTGATGAGTGCTGGGTAATGGGTACGAAGTATTTCAAATGCTTAGAATAAAAAAGAAATTCCACCAAACACACACCATTACCCTTTTTCCAAAACGCTATTGATGAACCACTTCTCATCAGTAGTTACAATCAAATTTATGATTTCGAAGCAGTTTCTTGTAAATCTCGATCCTACATCAAGTTGTGCGAACTTTATTTCATTAAATGTCAACTAATTGTGGATTTTGAAGGCCATTTCTTGCTAATAATTCCCGAATATTTGACTGAGGATTATCGCGAACTATGTATCTGAACACATCTTCATCTACTTAAGAAGGTCAACCAGTACGTATTTCTACGGACGATCCCCTGTCGTTCAACTTCATTGATTTGTTCAGCCACAGCTTTTGCAAGAAAGCTTTTTCCAATAATGACGCAAAATAAATTTTTCTTCCGTTATGCTTAGTAACACTGTACACTCTAGGTACGTTAAGCGATTGACATAAGCGTGTTTTTTTTTCATTGTTACATAGCTGGCGATTAATGTAAAGTTTACCAAGTATGGTCACAAAATTTAGTGTATATTGATGCACGAGAACTTTAATTATTAAAATTATTAAATTATTAATTATTATTAAATTTGCGAATAATTAATTTCAGTGTTTTAATTTGTAGCGTGAGATTCAAACTCGTAACTAAACTTGAGGTTTTTACACAGAATAATGCAATTTAGCCGAGTTTACTTTGGAATAGAAAATTGGAAAATGGATAATTCTAAAAACTAATTCATAACATAGTCTTCGACAGATTTATAATTTGACAGTTATTCAAATTATTACAGTTATTTTCCCCAATTTGGGCTCATTTTGCAAGAAAATTGAAAATTTGCAAACCTAACCAGAGTTGCTAAACTATATATGATGAATTTAATTTAAAATTATCCTGTCGCGTGGTTCTCCACCAATTATCCAGTTGACGCATTGCTTGATGTAAAATATCCCAACCCAACCCAAACCCACCCCAACCCAACCAAATCCAACCAAACTCAACCCAACCTAATTTTTAATTAGTACAACATTCTGCAACAGCGCCCTGGTTTGTCTATAATTCATATTAAGAATTCTTTATAATTCCCAATTGGCATAAAATAACAATAAGTACTACAAAATTCTCAATTAACATAATATCAGTAAATATATACATGATTTTCTATGACAAATAGGGGCATACTTTAGCTAATATTATATTTTTAAATTAGGAATGGTCTTCGAAAACATGACACAGAGTATGTATTATTTTCAACTTTCAACTAGACGAGCATAAAATTAAACTTTAAGTGACATTTGTATTTTATTTTATATGGACTTTGCGTTCGTCGTATCACGTGTGTGTCGCGCCTCAAATCGTGTGTCGTAGGTTGTCTACACACGACGAGGTTATGAAAAAAACGCACATGTAAATAAACATTTGCGATGATTAGATAGAAATTTGTGATTTTATGCAGAAATTAAAAAAAAGTTATAGACGTTATTAGTTATGTCTACAATTGAAATTTAGTGGCTGTGCATCTTCAAACTCATCTACATCGTCATCAAAGTCAACTAAGTGTCACTATCATAAAATAATATCATTGCGTTGTAATTATTCTTTTAATATAAAAATCGACAGGTTGATTAACATGTCATTTTAGGCAATGCTTCACGTTACGTATACAGTGACGAAAGCTCATTTCCCCAATTACATCAGCCTTGTATTGTTTTCTTCAAACTGTCGATACTTCACCTCCAACCAACCTAACAGATTTACCAAAAACTTAAAATTAAAAAGAAAATACATGCAAACAGTTGGATTAATTGCAGGTGCCTTTGACTGTTTAGTTTTGTTGCTGCCATCAGACAACCGAAATTAACTTCGCCACAATCTCTAAGTTCTAAGTTTCGTTATTTTTCCTCCCAACCCAACCTAACCCAGCCCAACAGATTGGTACAATGTAGCGTTAATGTTCTTCTTGCATGGGTTTTTGTTTCCAGAAAATCATTTTGATATATAAAATTTAAACTGACACGCTTTGCACAGAATAGTTTAACGGAAGATAAAGTCAACCCAACACAATCAGGATATTATTCTAATTTGTAGGACTTAAGGAAATAATTGAAATACTTTAAATAATTTCGATTTGCTTTAAACTTATAGCTGGCAAATTTAATTATTTTTATGTAACTTTCATATAGCTGTGGTATTTTAGGAATTTAACGATCACGACCAGCAGTGGCATAAGTGGGTCTAGTGCTCATCATCGTCTAGACCAATCAGCAGCTTTTGCATATTGACAATTTTGTATATTGATTTTGTATACTGATGGAAAATTCCGGTATAATACAAAGGAATTCAGTTGGAATAATTGATAGATGGACAAGTTTTGAAATTTACCAAATTTTTCGCATTTTTTGATTTTTCTTCAAGCCTGCATTTAACTTTTTTAACTATGTTTAGAATTGTTTGCGCATTGATTTCTTTACATATTTGCCATTTTCATATTTTTTGTATTTTTTAGATTTTCGCGAATTTTGAAACTTGAACTATTTGTATTCTCCATTACACGAATTTAACATATTCCACAACTTTGCAGTTTTGACGATGTTGACTTAATTTTCATTTACGTTGGCACAATTTTCTTTTTTTGAAATTTTTGTCAATTTTTACATTTTGGCAGCTTTTGACATTGTTTAGTGATTTATACTATACATGGGGAAATGTTGAAAATACTGGAGATTTCAAAAATGTTGTCATTTTTGTATTTTTTCCATTGTAAAAACATTTTTGACAATTTTGCATTAATTAAAGGCATCGTTTGGAAACTATTTCACAATGCCAATGTTGTTGGCAATTCTATGAACGTTATCACTCTTTTTAACTTTCTCATTTACTGTAGTTTATAACACATCTGTTTTTAGCAAAATTTTCAATAATCATACAATTCAGTAACATCGACATTGTTTCAATTTAAATATGACTTTTAAATACAACCTGCGTTAGCATATTTTGTTTATCTAAATATTTAATTAAATATTTAATTAAAATTCTCAATTGGGTTAAGTCGACAAAAGCTCTTATTTCGAATTAATTGCGCGAAGGAAGAACGTGTAAAAGCTTCGTGGCGCCCATCTTTAAAAAAATTATTCATCACTAAAGAGTCTGTTGATGCTCATGCTGTACAGGCAGTCTTTTCTTATAAATTCGCCCCCTGTTGCCATTGTAATTGCGACTTCTCTTTCAATCGAAACATTATCGCGAGCTATATTGACTTATCGCGTGACAGAAATTATATTCGCGCTCTTACCGTTTTACACCCTCCGTTCGAAATTAGCAATCCCGTTTTATATCGCGCGTTTTACTGCAAATAGCGCTGGCTCTATTCGCCCTTCGGCCTCTTACGTCCGTAAATAGTCACCAGACACGCAGTCGTAAAATTCGGCTGCTGTCCTCGTCGAAGCACCCAGAACATCGCGTTCAAAATCTCGCCAATCGAACGACGCTTCCGGCATCCGTTTCGTACAGAACCTGTAAGTGGCGAGGCTGGCAGATGCGCCATTATAATTGGCCGCATCGCAATAAACTCCAGTTTATTTAATTATTTTCGCCCAAACGCCTTTAATTATATATTGTTAGTGTTGATTCTAATTTCGTAATTATAACTGGAGGTTCATTTGAATTTCGTGTTAATTCTAAACGCTGTTGAACGCGAGCTCGTTTAATTAAATTGCGCCAACGGTTATTTCGGCTGTAAATTCGTAGTGGTCGTTATTATGTCGTGTTAATTTTTGTTGTTGTTGCACGTCTTTGTGATATTGTACATTTTCGGGCAATATTATTATAAATATTCAAAGATTTCCCATATAATTTTAGTTTAGTTTCAATATGGTTATTATACCAGAGTAAGAGTTGATCGTTTTGTAATCGCAATAAATCATACGAATGAAATAAATTAATCAATTATTAAAATGACTTGGGTTAGGACATTAGAACGTACACGGCCAGGTTAAGAAGTATCACCATCGACTATCCAAATCCAACTCAACCAAACCCAACACCACGCAACCATACAAAAGAAGTCTTTTTTAAAAGGACAGAAGTTGTGCAAAGTGTGTTCTATGACGGTATTGGGTTGAGTTTGGATCAATTTACTCAAATATACTGAGATTGGGTTGTGTTGAATTGTCACAATTTTACAAAAATTGTCATAATAAAAAGAAAATACAACAATCGATTTATAAAAAAAATTGAATGATTCAAATCTCCAATTATTCCAGCTATCCGATCCGCCCATGGGGGGTCTGAAATACTCTTCTCAGCATAGATGTGAGATGACATCCAAATGATTTGAATGAAGGATGGTCTCGAACGTGAAATTATTTAAAGGTAAAAATAAACCAAAATAACCACTGACGAAAAATACAGTCACCACGGTTCTTGTTCGTAATTTTTTTTATTTAAAAAAAACTGGTGAATTGTATTGCCCAATTACAGATCGCTTCTAAAATATTTAAAAAAATTTATATACGTAGCGATAATTGGGCATTCACAAAAATATATTTGGGACACACTTCATTGACGTAAAATTGCCAATGAACAAATAACTGATACAATAAAATTTTATTATGCAGACATAATATCATATTTTCGTTCTATATGAGTTACAACAAAATTACGACTCGCGTTGACAATATCTGTATAAATACAAAAAAACGTTGCGTATGACATAAACACCTATAATATCTGTATGAGCAAGAAAACTTCACTGCCCGTGATATAAACGGAGTTGTTGTATAATCATTTGTAGCACGTATATCTTTGAAACTTTAACCGACGTGGCGTTCATTATCCTTCGTCTGGATCTAAGCAGTTGTTGGTAAAGCTTCGCTTTTAATGGGGTAAATAATTTGTCATACGAAAGTATAAGAAGTAAAGAAAAAATGGAGCGTGTTCCATTGTATATACTATGACGTGAGTAGGTCGATTCTTAATAAGATAAATATTGGTCAAGAAGTTTTGGATACATGAACGATCGTTTCGGTCTTATTATGAGATCGATAAGAAAAAATTGCAGCAGCACAAAAGCCAAGCAAAATTAAACTAATACGAATTGTTAAATCACCTCGACGATGTCACTTGAAATTACATTATGTTATTTTCAATTCAATCAAATTTAAGAAGATTGGGTTGAGTTTGCATTAATCAATTAAAATATATTGATGCACTAGGATTTGATTCAGTACTGTTGTAAAGGACCGGTTTATGTCGCCATCGATCTTCCAATCATCAATCCAAACCCATCGTAATTGAGGCAACAATCTGCGATTTAATATTTTGCGTGATGAAGATGATTATTGCTGAAAAGTTTTTGGAGTCAATGAAACATCTCCGTCGACTTCCCTAAACCTAAATCATTGACAATTTTCCACTCAGCTCAAATTCAGAATGATAATTTTTGGTTTTTGGTTTGATTGGGCCATTGTAGATTTCTGAGAAATTATCGGCCATAAAACCAGATAAACAAACTTCGACGAAATTCAATAAAACTGCTTTTTAACAGTGAGCTGATATCCCACCCAATAAATTCATCGATTAATAACCGCTGATTGGGTAGAGTTGGGTTGGTGCATTATTCCTTGGGTTGGTGCATCAAAAAAAAACGAACAAAATGCAAACAACCCAACCCCACCCAAAGTACCGTCAAAAAATTACTGAAAAGTTTGGGGCATCATCGAATGTTTCTGCAATCGCTCGTTTCAAATTGTCACAAAAATATCCTAGAACTCCTTGGATTTCTTCTTTGAAAACCAACAAAACCCACAACAACTAAACAACAACAACAAACTAAACAAAGTTTGCAATATGCTTCCTCTGCTGAAAATTGTACGTGGATTTATGAACAAATCGATTTCCTGGCTGAAATTTTCATAACGTTCTGGTTATAATTTCAACCGTTTTCCTGCTTTTGTAATTTTGGAACATTGGATCTGTTTTTTTTTATTGTATTGGGTTGGGTTGCATCGACTGAGGTTGTACAGCTTTTAGGTTTGGGGTTTCCCCCTAGTCTTTTTGAAACTCATAATGTAACATTCGTTGCGATGGTTAATAGAATTGGATTAGGTTGCGTTGAGTCTGATGGGATCCTATTATACAAGTTTTTGAAAGTTGAAGTAAGACCAGGTTGAAAAGTTGAATCTATATAGCAAATCTTTTCTTAATACAGTCAGATCAATTTCAGTGTCTAATTATGAAAACTTTATAACGACAAGATTTTTGACTCTATGGACCACAAATTTCTTCTTCCTAAATTAATTTCTTGTTGTGATCGAGGACTAGAATGAATCAAATACAATTTACCTAGATTGCTTGCAAATCATGAAATACTGAAGATAAATTAATTAAAAACATCACACAAATACAACGAGAAAAAAATGGAAATTGTCGGCCTATGTGTTAAATAGTTTCAGAAATTTTTAATGACTGTCCCCTCTTTTTAACTTAAATTTATTTTTGTCTATTCGCTTGTTATTTGTCTTTTCAGTTGCTAATTTAATTTTTACGATAATTAACTGATTGCACCTTTTATTTTAATTTGGATTTTATTGAAAATTGGCGGAGCCTGTGGTTTTACTATAAAGAAAAAAGAGAAAACCTATAATAACAATTATAAGTTTTATAAGAATCTTATAATTGTTATTATAAGTTTTCTCTGGATTTTATTGAGTCATAAAACTTTGGCGAAAATATCGATCCCCACCCATATAAGTAGATTATAATTAAGTCAACGTAAATTTTTGTCAAAAATATGTTTATGCCAACTGATACGTCGATCCATATTATTAAGCAATAAATGTGGAAATAAAGTTACAGCGTTTCGTATCGCCCCGCTCCCAAACAACCACAAACAATGACCTTTTGTACCTGGACGACGTGCACCCTGCCATGTTTTGACAATGGCGTTGCGCCCCGACATATAAATTTCTCATAGTAATACACACATTACCGTGTCAAACTTTATTAGGGACGCTGGAATTGTAGGAAATCACACAGTGGAAAATGCGCGCTACAGTCGTCCAGCTCGCTCCTGCGACGATCCCCCCCGATCGCCGTCCTCGTTCCACCGCTGCCCGAGCGCGTTTTCGCCGCTTTTGCATATTCTTAATGCGAATAGATGTTTCTGCAACATGTTTTCTAAATTTGTTCAGTGAACAGCTAACCGCATTATATTCACATGCATATCAGAGTCGATCTTGTTTTTTTCGCCTTGTTGGAAAGGATGTTACGTGTTATTCCTTCGACGCGTTTACATAATTTTACGAAAACAAAGCTTTCGCTGCGCGGTTTGGTTTTTAACATGACGCATGACCGGTCGATGAATCCGCATAATTCGTCGATGGAATAAATCGCGATCGACGAACCCGATTACCATGGCGCATAAATCGCCCATAAAACCCATCACCCGGCAATTAAACTCATGTGAGAAACTCCCGAAGAACGGTGAATCCGTCGAAACGATGCCTTCTAAACTGTGCCCGTTCTCGAGCCCGTATAAATTTCACACAGACGCACTCCTTTTATCTAATTAGATGGATCGGGCCGGAGAACAATGGTTCATTCATAAATTCAAACCCGCCCCGGCGTAGTTTATGCGTATTAAATTAAGTGTTGCGGGAGTTATGGTTACGCATCCGAGACACGATAACGAATTATTGCCACTCACCTTTCGTGATACGGTGCACGAAATTATAGTCTCGGAGACGACAAACGCCTAGGCAATTTACGAAATTTCGGCCGGCTTATCTGCGATCTACGAATTAGAATTGGTAAAACGGAGTCGCGGGCGCTTTATGGTCTCGTTGTTCGATTTAAATACGAAAATTAGAAATTATGTGTTCGTTGAGTATGGGAATTAAAAATATGTTGACGTGCTGTTGTCATCGTTTTTGACTTTAGCGACGACTTCAACAATAAGTTAAAATAAATGTCATGGCAGGTAATCTTTGAAAAAACAAATTTTCGACAACCCTGGCGAGCAGATCGTGTTTGATTATTATAACTCATTTTTCCTACACAATGCCACCTGATCAGTTAGCGTTGCCTTTTTTACTTCTTCTAGTGTGATTACACTGGGAAACTAATTTTTTTATTGACTTAGATTTGGGAATAATAAAACTACCACAGACATATGATAACACATCTCGATTGTTTACAAATTTACGATGAGTTTTAGTCGATATGATGTGAAAGAAATTTCTGCTAACTCTGTATATAGACAACAACTAGAACTTTACTTTAGAAAACAACTCATATAGAGCGGCACACTAACTCTTAGCATACTGTGTCATCTGTAACTGAATTGGCTAGACATGTAGGACCTTGTCACTAGTCTCCAAGATCGCCACCAGATTCTCCACTGGAGGGAGATCCCACTTATCCCACTTATTTTCATCTTATTTGAAAAAATGTACATAATGGGATCATTATTAAATTTGTTAACGAAAGTTTCGTGTGCTTCATACATCATCAAGTTCACTAAACTAAAATATCACAATTTTTACTGCTTAACACCCGGAATGTGTAAGCTTGTTTTACATAAAATTATAATCAAGATAACGATCACATTTCTACAATATTTATCATTTTTTCTTTAATTGCCCCTTAATTGAAAAATATATTAACTGTGGCCATTAATTTACGAGAAAATGAGTCCAACAAAAAATATAACCACCCGATAATCAGTGCAAAGAGTAAGTTGACATACATGTTATTTTTTTCTTTTTTGTTTCGAGTGTCGTTTTGAACACAAATTGGCGGTAAAAATAACGATTTTATTGAAATTCCATTCACATCCAGAATCTTAAATAGATTGATGTGAACACCTAAAAAATAACACTCCTAATTTTATGAATCACAAATACGACGTTAGAAAATCCAAAATGTCTGCCATCTAGTCTTTGATTCACAATTTTTGGAAATGGCTAGACCACAACCCATTTCCAAAAATTGTGGATCATTGGCGTTGATCGTCGTTTCTTTTTATTCCATTTTCGTTAATTTTGAATTATCGATCCCTTAAATTTTCCATCGCAATTCATTTTTATTTAATTAACTAGTTTACGTGAATTTTTATTCCCTTAGATGGCCGTTCATGTGTTTTCATTCAACCATTTTAGTTTTTATTAACTTGCAAATTGAAATTCATTAATTTGGGTCAATTTTATTGATTCATTTTTACCCATTTATATTGTTATGATTTAATGTTTGTACTTTTTTGTTAATTTTCATAAAATGTATACATTCGATTCATTGTTAATCAATTTAATTCAATTCATTTCGTGTTCATTCTGAGTGAAATTAGTCACAAACTAAAAATAAGAAAGGTGCTAAGTACAAGTAGAAAAGTAGAGCAGTTTGATTACTAGGAGCAACGTTAAGTAATAGAGGGGGGGGGGGCATGAAATAGGATACAAAGTGAAGGCAAGTGGCTATAAATCGACAATAGAGCTTTGACAATAAACCACATAAATTGAAATGGAGAATTCTGGAGCAATATATTGGGACGTTCCAAGGAAAATAACCAGAAATGGAGAAGAAGAAGAACTAGTAAGCAAATAGTAAATATGGGTAAGAAACGACGACTAAAGCTTCATCAGCTCCCAACGAGCAAGATAGCTTGAACTATTAACTTAGATGTTAATGGCATATTAGGGGGGGACAATGGAACATTAAGAGGGCAGAGAACGTATAATGAATAAGAAAAGTTTAGTTCTTCTTCTCTAATCACTGATTGAGAAAAATAATCAAAGAATGAGAACCTGTAGAGAAATAATAGACATTCCTAGAGAAGTTTGACAACTTACGAGTAACATTAGGGGTTATAGGAATGAAGGGTATGACATAAGATTCAAAGAGAAGTCAAGTGTATATAAACCGACAATTGAGCTATGATAATATTTAACAATAAACGAAATAAATTCCGGAGCAACATATTTGAAGGTACCAGAAATGGAGAAGAACAAGAGCTAGTAGGCAAATAGTAAATATGGATAAGGAACAAGGACTAAAGGTCCATTAGCTCTCAAAGAGCAATATACATATATGAGGTAGGTCAGATGTTAAGGTTATATTGGTGGGGGACAATGGAGGAAGAGATTAAGAGGGCAGAGAAGGTATGAAGAATAAGAAATATTTTCTTATTCTTCTTCTTCAATCACTGAATGCGAAAAACAATCAAAGGGGTACCTTACGTGTAGAGACATAAAAGACACACATGAAGCAGTTTGACTACCTATGAGTAACGTTAAGGTATATGGGGATGAAGGGTATGAAACATGATGAAAATGAAAGTGACTATAAACCGTTGGTAGAGCTTTATTACATATAACGGACGACAAATTCAAGAATACGCCAAATAAATTATCTGGACGAGCTCTCAGGCAACATGTTTAGATGAGCTACAGGAAATAATCAGAAATGCACATAGAAGCAAATGGCATTAATTCGAGCAAATAAGTATATCTCAGTTTGTGACGAACTAAAACCAATGTGTTGTATTGTAATCTAGTCGCTTAAAATACGCTGAAATGTATTTTAACGGCATTTTTCTGAAGCAGACAATTAAAAAAGATCTATGAAATTGTATTTTTACAATTTTACAAATTGTAAAAATGAATAGTTCTAAGAAATTACTTTAGATCCTATAACAGTGATTTGACAGTACAAATAATGTGCACGTGCTTATTTTAACGACAATAGAGGTGTCGTAGATGATTAATGGGTACGTTCTATGGTACACGCATTCGTGTAAAGCCGGTCGAGGTAATTTCTTAATGTCTAGTTGATGTTATTCAAATCAACAACGTTTCAATATCCTGGATCCTGCCTTACCCGTACAAATGCAAATTCATTTAACAGCAACTCCATACGAAACTTCTCATTGCATCCTAGTTGATATGGTTCTAACCCAACCCAACCGAACCCAAAATTCACTTAAAGTAAACGTCCTGCGCAGCGATTTCATTGCACCCCAATTCAAACCCAACCCAAAATTATATAAAATAAAATGTCTTTTTTTTCAAATGAGGGTGGAAGTCACAATTATTAGAACCTGTCGAGTCTCCACCCTTTCCTCATAAATGTCGTTTGCCTTTAGTTTGTAGCTCTGGGCAGTACCTTGAAGATAATTTGGTTTTTATTTTGACTTTCCTCTAATTCAATGGTAAAGCTTCTGTTAAAAACAATTACGTAATAAAAAATAATTTGTTAAATTTTTGAATATGCTTTAACAACTAAAGAAATGGTGAATGTGGTATTAAATTATATCTGTGGTATAAGACCGACAGCATAATTATTACGTGCAATTACATTTCACTTCCTTGAAAGAGAAAACACAAACATAGCTTAAATGTCTCCACATGGACAAACTGTCCCATTGAGGATCTCCATGTACTCGCAAAAGGAAACCATTTTGTTAAATCGCCACAGTAATTATTTTCATTTTTATCACAAAATCCTGTTGTATAAATTTCTTATCGCTGCGAAGTCAATCACGACCATTTTGAGAAGAATTCTCGCTATTTTGTTAAATCGCCACAGTAATTATTTTCATTTTTATCACAAGATCCTGTTGTATAAATTTCTTATCGCTGCGAAGACAATCACGTCCATTTTGAGAAGAATTCTCACTATTAACGAGGAACAGGTACATCCACATTACGTAGTTGGATACCACCAATTGGATTCGTTGCTCGCAAGTGATTTTTAATACCTACAGTTTTACTGTTGTACAACTCGTTGAAGCTTTCTGAACGCATCAAGAGCGTCATAATTGTCATAATAACAATCTGGTGCATACGAGTCCACCACTGTTGAGTAAAACAATGTGTTTTTTGGTCGTACAAACCACAAAACTTAATTCTGACGACAGGTGTTTCGCTCTGTATGAGTTCATCAGCCCACCACACATACATCCACTAAAGCTGCTTCAAATGCAAGCACAAGCAACGATGTAGCCGTTAATACTCGTATACAATTCTTTATCTATGACTTGATGCATATTCCGTGGATGAATTTGTGGTGGTTTGGTGGGCTCAGAGATAGTAACAGCTGTCTTTAGTGTCGATGACTGCGAAGTGCTTACAAATCTAGACATTACCCGATTTGTCGACTTGGTGTACGATGGTTAAATATATCCCTCTTTGCATAAATTTCATACAAAAATTAGGAATAGACTACAAATATGTTGATGAACCATCTATACTATGTATAAATTTTCCAAGGATTAATATTAAAATTACTACAGTGGCGTCTGAAAACATTCATAACGTTTACTATTATTATCCTTGCAATAAAAACAGAACAAACACGGCAATTACGCATAATTACCCATAAAAAGCCATCGGATCGTAAACAACCCGCAACATTTTCCTTTAATGGGATTATTTTCGAAAAAGAAAACAACAAAAAGCAGGCCACATTTTACACGCACACACAGGTGACGTCGCCATCAACGTACGGGCACGAAATGAATAATAAATTCAACGCTAGATGTGACATTTAATCTCCTATATCTGGCGGTAATCTAATTCCGATTGACATCGGCCTACACTGGCAGTTAAGTCTTAAAACTTATGTTATACTTTATGTAAATGGCCGCCATTTACATAACCAATATGCAGAATGTGTCAATGCATTTTTCACATTAATATACATATCAAATGGCCGCGCAAGAATGCACTTAAATAAATTAAATATTTCGCGCAGGCCGTATATGGCGCGCGAGCGCATTAAAGGTTTATTTATTCGCGCGCGTTCGAATCTCGGAACCGGGACACGGGACGCGGGGTCGCCGCCGTCGTCGGTCGGTCGCACGGAGAGGGTCTATTAGAAATGGTGAAAGACGCAGTGTCTGTGATTAGCATAATGATGATGGAATTGTGGATAGGTAAAAACTCGCAAAGAGCGGGAGCGAGACGGGCAGACTGCGAGGAAGTCAGGTTGTGATCATTAGGGATAGTTAAGACGCCGTGGAACTCGATAAACAACGTGAGCGTTTTTACGGTTCTATTCTGGGATTTTGACAGCGCCTCATGCCAGCGGTCGTGGTTTTATTTCGAGAAATACGCTGCTCGGTTTCCTGTATAACCGCACTAATTACACGGATTATATATTTGCCAGCGACGAGGTTAAAGTTCCCGAGAGCGATCTTGCGTTCTTGCATTCATTTGAAATGTTATTGGGTGTCAGTGATTTATTAATTAATGTAATTCAGTAACACGAACTCTTTTTGGTTTTGGTTTTTTTTTTGGTTTTAATAAATTAACTTCTCAGCATCAAATTATTTTATAACAACAACGCAGATTTAATTAAATTATGGAGAATTAAGTGACACTTAATTTAACATTACTCTCCCTTCTATATCGATTTTATATGACTAAATAGTTGTTACTACTGCTGATGTCGCGTTTCATAATTAACGTGGCCCACTATAGGAGGACTCGTAGCGTGATTTTTTCACATAGCCATCGTGCATTGGCAATTGCTAAATAAATTGAATAGGCAAAAATACAATTGATCCTTGCCACAGGACCAAAGTGGAACTAGCAAACATTACAATAAAACTACAATTATTGACAATATTTATGAAAAACATTATTTGCAATATTATTGTATTTATCACCAACTCTTAAACGCGCGATTTTTTGATGTGTTTGGCTTATTTGTCTGGTATTCCTGTGAATCTGTCCTGCCCGAAAGCAAGATGAATACACTTATTTTGCAACACCTATAACGATCTAAGTTTAGTGACCGCCGGTTAACACCACTCAATGGCTGGGTATGTTATTCTTAGTCTTGCTAATGCTTTACAAAATCATAGTGTGTTATTGTGAGTCAATCTACTCATTGTTGATAGTATTAAATATACTTAACATGTGCTATTACGGTGTGTTGGTACGACATTGACGTGTAATAGGAACAGTTGCAACCCAAGTATGTGATGGATGTGATTAACTTTTGTCTGAAATCGTTGAGAAATAATTAGTGTGTTCGGTTCATCAAATAGGAAGAATTTTGTAAATGTTTAATTAATTTAATTTAATAGTAATGCATGGCCTGGTTTTCGACATAACGAGTAATTTGACTCAAATACTACATTCCAAATTAAATATTAGTTTCAAAACGTGTTAAAAATTGAAATAGAAAGGTTTTACAAAAGGTTTAGTTAAGGTTATAGATGATTTGAGTGTGAAAAATGTAAATTTAATGAAAATCAGCAGTTAAACTAATGGGCATGTATCATAAACGTACTGTTCCGCAAGGTGCAGTACTGACGCCTATGGTTTTTATTGTGCATCTCTGATCTCAACGAAGGGTTCAATATTGAATTCAAAAATTAACGAATAAAAAAATGCGCAGTTGCCCAACTCGATTCTAAAATTTTATACTCGATTCAAATTTGATGAATTTATGAAAATTATTGATAGAAAAAGTTCGATATTTTATTTGTGTGCCACAGGGTAACGCGTAGAAGCCAGTACAGGCTTTTATACTTTTCATTGTCTATCTCAATTTTCTGATCGCTTTAAAAATAATCGCTAACCCAGTCTCTGGTGACATATTGCACTTTTCAATGGAAACTCGTGCGCAACGAAGTATTTAATAGTGAATTCAGAAATATTAGTTATTTGCATATAAGCGGTATGTGTTTGGACATTTTCGTATATTTCGTGTATTAAAATATAAACAAAAAATGCACTAAGATTTCGTGAGGTCAACCCGTGCTGAATGCAATAAATAAAATTAAATTAAATTAGAAATCGAGTCTCTTTATGTTTCAAAATAAATCCATAGATGGCTTTATAAAAAGCAACCCCTTTTTACGTTTTGGAATTTTTTTAAATTTTTTTCCGAAATTTTTTTGAATAAAATATGATTTCAAATAAAAGTATATAAATATAGCAAACATGGCACAATGTTTTAGATAAAGAGAATATGATTCGATCTGCACTGCCATAGACGCGCTACTGAGAGGCATAATGGCAATGACGTATACAGAAATATAATAAGGACAGTTGAACTAGGAGGTAACGATGCTTTTGTTCGAATCATGAATACACAGACTTAATAAATGACATAGAATAATAAATGCAATTTTGCCTAGTCATGAAAACTGACAGTGTTAATAAGGCTCAACGTAGTAGCATTGAGGTAGTCGCCGATTAAACGTATGCATCAATAAAGTTTTATAATAAACACAACGAATCAGTTGAATATTTAAGTTGGAGGTTCAGTGCATGGCGATCCTGCCTTTGTTGGATTATTGACATAGGTGGTTTATCACATGGTGATCCTGCCTTTGTTTAATGATTATAATAATTATAGTTCAAAGTTAGTTATATTGTGCCATATTGACGGTGCTTTGCTATTTTTTTCGTGTATTCCTTTTAAAGCTCTCTATCAATGATCGGGGGCAGTGTTTCTGCGCAGAGGTACCTATCGTTCGATACCAACTTTTGTTTATTTTTGTCATTCGCGTGGTCGAAATAGAGATCTGAGACTTCCAAACGACGCCGATTTCCTCCGCAGCACGTCCGGCAAAAAACCCCGTCCGAAACGACCGCAACGTCCGATCGTTAATGCTCAATAGCGCGCGGCTAACGCACCGATGTCGAGCAAATGGTAAACGCCGGGCCGCGAACGCGCCGAATAACGACCGCGATTAGTCGCCCCCTTCGCGGATCCGAGCGGGCCGAGCGCGCGCCCCGCCGGTAAAGTCGGCCGCGGCGCTGGCATTTCAGTGCCGCACGGTCGGTAAGCACAGGCGCCGCCGGTGCTACTTAGTGTCTCGCATAAAAATGCCGGCGCATTAACTTGAATAATTGTTATGCGCCGAGTGTGAGATGTATATTGAAGTTTGTAAGGCGAAAAATACGCGATTTATCGACGACATAAAAGCGTTATTGCGCCGAGATACTGCGGCGCGTTCGAACGAGGTGCGCTAGATTTACTGGAAACGCGGCGCTGTAAAAACGGTGTCTGTCAGGCCGGCGCGAATTAAACTGCGCGATGGCGCAGTAAAGTTCCGAGCGATTTTTTTTTCGCTTTGGGTCGGAGGCGTGCGTATTGTCTTACCGTGTCGCGAAAAGTCGCGGAAATGTCGTTCCGATTCAGGGCATTCAATGATATACGTTGCATAATTAATTATCAGCCTTCGGGCGCATCCATCGGCGGCAACATATCGCAGTACAATTTTTTAATCCTCAGCTCGCGTTAACGAATTGTGTTAATTTCGAAAATACGCAATCGCGTTATCGCAAAGCGTGTCAATCAATTGGTGGCAGATCGCCGAGCAGCGATTGAACTCATGCGCGTTCCCATAAAAAAAAGAAATTTTCAATGAACCGCAAGTGATGAAACGATGTTGGATCTAACCACCCATCAAAGAATACGACGCCAACGAGTCGCACATGTAGCCAACGAGAAAGGCGACTATAGATTAGAACCCAGCTCGCCTTAAAAAAGCGACGCCGTTTCATCTTTAATTAATTATACGTTCGTTTGTGTAATTCATTTTGTTTTTATTCGTCATTTGTTTACTTGTGTTAGTTTCACAGTTCATTTTTTCCGTTCTTTGATTTTAACATGTCGCGTTTAATCCTTATTTTTATATAAATTACATAAGTTATTAAATAAATTGACCAATTGAATTATTCTTCCTTAAAAGGACGAATTTACAAAAATATAATTTTAGTTACAATAATATAATAGTTTCACTCTTTCAATCAATCATATAATAAATTAAATCCGCGCTGTATGAAGTAATTATTTCGATGTTGGGCTCGGAATTGGTTCGTAATTTTGAAAATAACAACAATAACGTCATCGTAACAAGTGTCAATTAATGAGATCAATGAGTCGTTTGTCGTCGAGAATAAATTAATCTACGTTTCATTAGCAAACAAGATTTAATGCACCACAATATGTTTGAGAAGTTGTTGGATCCAACCTGTCATCAAAGTGCATCTAACATGAAAATTATTCGAAAATCTAATTGATAGAAATGAAAGCCAGTAAACTTACCACTTACCACGCCTTTAACTGCCAATTAAGACGAGAATAGCCCATCAGTTCAACAAATCGTCATTTGTTATGAAATAAATGCCCACAACTGACAGAACTGTGAAGTGACAATAATCAAAATGAATTCTTAAGTTCTGTGCTATAATTTCGATTGAATGGCGTCGGTTGTATCAATTAAGGAAATTGCATCATATACTAGTGATACAAAGATAAGCTGCGTTTTTTGCAAATCAATTCCATATTTTATAGTTCGTTGCATTTTCTATGATGAATAACACCATTAGGGTATCTTTTGAATTGAATTAGTAAATAATTTATATTAATATATGCACAGGTACTTTACATCGCATGCACTACAACATAAACAGAAGGTGGTTAAATTGGGTTCGATAGAGTGGGGTTCAAACAAAGACAGGATGGTAACGAAAAGAAACGATAAATTAAAGACAATATTGGGCGAGACGCAATTAAACTTTTTTATTTTTTCAATTTTTCGTTTTTGTCTTGTTTTTGAACATTCAATATTTTTTTATCTTTTTCAAAAATTCGAATATAAAAAATATTAATTTCAGTTCGACCGTATGAAATGGTTTGCAAAATTTTAAGCGATTGAAAATACAAAAAATCCGACCTACGTCAAAAATTACATTTCAGTATTTTTTACATTTTAGTTATTTCATAATAAAACACAAAAGCAAAGTAGTAATAGGGGATGTATTTATAATGCATTAGGTGTCTACTTAGGTAGATCAATCAAATTATATAGATGTGTGGAGGGGTGCGTAATGATAGTCCAACCATAGGGAGGGGATGGTGTTAATCTCATTAGCTATCCACACAAAATATTTGAAAAAACGCCATCTATTCAAACCATAACAATTACGACATTATTATTATTTTCTAATTGTGAAGCCCTCCGACATTATTATTATTTTCTAATCGTGAAGCCCTAATTAGAAGTGAAAGAGGGCGTAATTAAATTAAATTTATTAAAAATAGAAAATACAGGAATTCTTTTTAAAACTTTATATTTTATTATATATACGAATTTTGCCCAATATTAACGAGGGTCTTTTTGAAAAATATTTCATGTCTGTATAATATTTCAATTATCGACGATTTCATATAAAAAAGTCGTTAAATCGTGTGAAAATTAAACTATTAATGTTTTTAGTATTTCATGCCTTATTTCATTATCAAATACATAAATTTACTAAAACAGAATGTAGGGATGGAAGGTCATGGTGCCCCCCCCCCCCACGTCAAATCGCGTATCATGTACGTAAGTCATCCAGTCTGGCAATAATAGCGATGGAATTTTGTTACTAATTCTGCATGACTTGATGCAACTTCAACGAATGTATGGTGGTCTGATGGGCCCATAGAGGTCGAAACAACTGATGCATTCTGAAAGTAGTTAACGCTACTGTGGGCGATATTAGTGCTGCCTTAGATGACAACCTAAGCCAACCAAGAAATACATATTGAAACATTGGTGAAAACGGTTTATAAATGACGCACTTTTTTCACATATCATAACGACAATTGCCTCATTTTTTTTGTTTAAGACGTGTTTCACCTAATCAGCAGTCTTTATTAATCTGATAAAACACAGGAGTGTCATTTATGTGGTAGTTTCAAAAAGCATTTTATAGTTAAATCCTGTTTGTTTCGTTATCATTAGATTAGGTTCCATTGGATTTATTTCCACTGTTTTCTCTTCGTTATCGTTCGTCTTTGCTGGAATGGATCGTGTTTCGTTTCGGTTTTATTCATACTGGTTTAGTTGCAGTATAATTGAATTGTGTTGAAATTAATTGGTACCATACCTTCGTTTTGTTTCGTTTAATTTTCGTAGAATTGGGCTTCCTTTCAATTGATTTGAATACATATTATCGCCATTTGTGTAGGTTGGCTCGAATGCCTGATATTTTATTTCGATTTGTTTCGATTCGTTGAGGTTATGGTTCCGTTTTAAGTTCCCTTTGGTTTCGTTCCCATTTATTTGGTTCCATAGTCGTTAGGCTTGGCAGATGTCATGAGTTTAGTAATAGAATGGAGTTGATGATTGCTTTGTTCATTTTCGTTTCTTTTCCATTTTATTTTATGTATCGTCATTATTTTGGGGTAATTTGGATTTTGTTGGGTGGTTTCAAATCCCATTTGCTCCTGCGTTCCATAGTCGTTGTTTTTGCTGCGAAGTGCTGCAAAGTTCGTTTAGGTTTTATCGTTGGGTTCGATTGTATTTCATTTACATTGGTTTGATTATCATTGTGTTTCATTGAAGCGAGTTCTAAATTCCATTGTCCTTGGTTTTTATCATCATTGTGTTAGATTTATTATCAATTTTTTCCCACTTCGTTTCATTTTTATTGAATTGATTTTCGTTGGCATTCATTGGTTTTATTCTTCTTTGATTAATTTGCATTCGGTTTCATTCCCATATATTTTTTACTTTAGTTGTTTGTGGTGTTGTTCTTTCCATTGATTTCATTCCATTGTTGTTGGCTTGGGTTGGGTTTGGTTGATTTCTTTACACTTTGATCTACAAGGCGGCCACTTGTGGCCACCCACCTCATGGTGGGCTTGATCCTGCGAGTTTCTGGACCTGGATATCGCAATTTCATAATCAATCATTTAACCCCCCCTCCTTCCAGGGACTTGATGCACAGTCTCCATATTAATAATCCAAACATAATAAGTGTAAAGTAGTCAAAGTTTTAGATTAAAAAAAATCAAAATTTTAATTCCATGTTTTTGTACTCAAATAAAATTTTAGACTAAAGTAGTCAGGAGACTATGATTCTATATTTTTGCATTTTAAGCGTTCTAGTACTCCTATTTCCCCAAGATGGCATTGTAAGGTGCACGAGCACTGCAAGCGCAACTCCTCCACATCCATAAAAGCAGGTATATATTTCCAAGGAGTTAAGAATGGTTGTGGTCAACCCAAGTCAGTTGCCTTCATTGGATGAGTAAATGATCGATGAAAAGTTTTCGTTGGAACAAAAATTATAACTGAAGACAAGGTTCACGAAATTTCGAGTAAAACAACGATTACTGAAGGAAATAATGATGTCCTTCAGTAATTCTCGAAATTTCGTGAACTTTGTCTTCAGTTACAATTTTTGTTTGATCTGAAAATTGGATTTTTGTTGATATGAGACTTTGATCGTTGATTTCCAATTGAGATCCAGATGGGAGGTTGTGGGTAAAGTATGATTTTTAACAACTGCGTGTGCATCGTCAGTGTTTAATGACAACCCAACCCAACCCAATTCGACTCAACCGAACCAAACCAAACCCAACAGGTTTCGGGTTGGGTTGTGGTTGGATTGACTTGACGATGATTTTTAATAAAATCATGTCTGGATTGATACGACATCATGTTTTTGCTGTTAATTTAATGTTGATGTGAAATGTTGGGATTTTCATTGAATACAATATTTTAATTAACAGCCCAAAATTGTAGATGGCACAATAAAACGTTGCAGATGGTGGACCGACTCGTTTGTTGATCACTTGAGTTTGTTTAGGCTCTGTTGCCTCGCTGCGACCCAGCACTAAAATCGCTTATCAATCAGTTCCTCGTCTGACTTTTCAACGTAACTGAACTCGTAACTATGTATGTCACTTCATCGATTCCACTTTGATTATTTTTCATTATTACTTATCGTGACCACCATCGCTTTGAAATTAAACTTTATCGTATACGAAAACGCAGCTTTCACCAGTTAGTTGTTTTGTTTCCGTTTCATTCTCCTACGCATCTGACTTTCGCAATCAAATCCATTAACTATCCGAGACCCGCGCGCAGCCAATAAATTGCTAGCCGTCAATTCATAAACGCTACTAAATCGTTAACTCGACGATAATTATTGCGAAACGTTTATCTCTTGCAATTTCCCAGTTACAATTTCCAAACACTAGACGATCCGCGCCGCGCCGAAAGCCTACCGGCTACAATTACCGCATCGACTATCGCAATTTGTGTAACGCGGTAGTCGCGAAAAAACCGGACACCTGCGTGTTTAGTGGAGATTTTTAAAATGGTCGTCATTCGATTAACGGCGACGTTACCGGCCGTAATACGGGTAAACGCATACAGGCGTAATTACATAATATTAGATGTATCACACGGCGATTTACGACACTCTAATAACATGGCATTAAGTTTCATTGGACACGATGTCCGGCGTTTTTGCGGCGCGTTTTCGACGCGAACGCGTCGAATTCGCGAGTGTTGGTGGAATTCTTTGCGGTCGTCGTTAAGGAAGACGTTAAGAGTGTTTTCAATGTTTAATAAAATAAGCGAATATGTGCCCCTATTGGTTGGTGACTGCAATGTAGTTGTTAAACGCGACCATCTGTCAGATTGCAAACGCAGCAGATGTAACAATGAAACGTCAAGACGAACAAATTGCTTTGAGATTTAATATAAAATGCAACCTGGTTACGTTCAGCTATTTGAATTCATCCGTCACTGCGGGTTAATTAAATGAAACAAAGAACGACGAAACCTGTGAATTAATTAAATAAAATGCGGTGCTGTGTGCACCGCAACGAAGTTGTTAAATAAAGTCTGTGCAAACATTAGTCAATATTTACCGTTCGCACAGCTCATACTAATCTATCATCTAACGTAAAATATCATTTATCATTTTGTATCGAAAAAACTGTCGTAATTAACATACAAATCTATCTCCTTGATCGTTCATTCAACGGCCACTCCATCCGCATAAATTTCACAAACAAAATATCCAGATATCAATGCAGCGCGTTTACATCATAATATTTCATGACATAATTCGAATATCTCGCCGGCAATTTGTACCGGGTATTACAAGCAACTTAATGGCACCCGGAACATTATTCATCCGAACGAATACAAAACGCGAACGGCCGCAATCAATTATTCGGAAACTTATCGAGTGACAAACGTTATTATTTACGACGCTCGGCGCCCATGTTAATATTCACATATTTAATGTTGGCCGCATTCATACGCGTCCACCGGTGGATATATCATCACCGTTTATCAGGTAGCCCCTGTCATCAGATAGAGGACCTAAGTTCTCATGTTGGCTGCGCTGCACTCACTGCACCTACAATTTGTTTCATATCAGCTTACACGCTATCTTCATATCTTTACTGCCGCTCCGAACACCCTACATGGCAGCTCGTGGGTGATGTAACCTCTGGGAACGTTAGAGGCGCTCACAGAATGGAAGCAAAAAAAAGCAGCACCGAGTCCGGTCACACGATGGACTTGATTTTTTTAATTGGATCGGGTCAGTCGCTTTGGTTTTATTGTTGTTCGGAAATGGCTTACGTTTGACCGATCTAGTCGTCGACTTACGTTTTCGATATCGAGTCCCGGCAATTAAAACGCAGATACGATTGTGATGCAAAGCGATAGTTCGTAGGACCAATTCGGCCGACGTGAAAAAGTGACACCGCTTCAATAACACGAATAAATCATACCCGCCGAATCAGGAAGTGAATGAAACCTTATCTGAGGTTATGCTATGGTAAGGTGCTTAATATTCCAATCAGATAGTGAAACAAGACCCCGCGGGTTTGAAATTAGCATAAACGCGCATAAAAACGCCGCTTAATATCACCCTCGATCCGATGACGGGGGACAGTGGCGTAACAGGCCTACTGACCCCCTTTGCCGATTTAAAACGGATACGGTGCCTCCCTGGTGGTCACCTTTTAAAAAGTAAACGAACGACAAAAACGTCAAGTAATCAATTGCAATATAAATAAACCGTCTGCGAGTCAAAGATATCTCCGAGGATTTATATCACAACAAAAACTAGTCAGATAAAAAATATGTCATCCATTGGCGATGTGGTCATTTTATTAAAAGTTTAACTAGTTTTTTATTATTGAAAAAGTGTTAAATTAACGACGTTGATGTGAATTATAAATGCACACGTGTTCGAAAAAATGTAATTTTATAATTGAGTTAAGTCATGAAACGTATCAAATTAAAGTGCTTTTGGACATCTCGGTGGTAAAATATAACATGGAACAAATGATACGTCGAACAATGACATAAATGGAAAAAAAACATGCGCAATTTTATGTTGCGTGACAAATTATTTCGTTAAAATTTAGACAAATCTAGAGAAATTTTGAGTACCCACATAAATCATATGTGACACCTCTTCCAATCCCAAAAGGTGCAGCTTTAGATTAAAAAAAGGACATGATTATTATTAATTAACTAACAAATTACTACATCTACATAAATTTCGTAGTAATTATCTCCAAAAACAAGGGTAGAAATAGTGAGCAATGAGCAGTTTGATTAATCGACAAAAATCGAAATATTTTTCAGGAACGCATTTTCAGAGATAGCCATCGAGATTCATGAAAGAAAACCTTAACCAAATTTCAATAAATCCACCAGCATAATGCAGCAGAACGGGTGTCGATTCAAGTCTAAAATTACTCATTTATAATAACTAAATAATATGCATGATCGGATTGACTGTTGACTTTGTGATTATTTGCATTACTTGTCATTTAATTCTAGAAATCATGATTAGTTTTAATTGTATGTCTATTACAGTGAAATGTAGAATAAGAATAAGATCTTGGATTTTAACTTGCAAATGATAATTTTTATTTCTAATTTAATTTAAATGTCGCTAAACGTGGGGCGTATGGAAAAATTTGGAAAGAATGGCACCACGTTTTTTGTGACTCATAATTTAAACTTTTAGGCCACTCATTTGTTATTATTAAAATTTCGAAATTGCCAAAGTTCCGAAAATAACATGACATGAAAATGCAAAGAAAATTCTATAAATTGCAAAACAAATACGAAAATTATTAATTGCAAATTGCCCAAATATTGAAAAATTCCGATGACAAAATTTTACTGCGTTATATAAAATGCAAAAAAATTGCCATGCATGCAAAAAAGTTAAAAGTCAAAAAAATTACAGCCTTGTATGATTTTGTCTAAATTATCGTGGACTGACACAACCGTAATCTTAATTCAGGCCGCTATTTATAACCTACAACTTTCTCAATTAATCTTCTTGCCGAGGTCACGTATTTAAAAATTTGTGCCCTAATTTCGTTTCATGAACACGATATAGCACCTTGTTCTAATACTTTTAATCGCGTTCCAATTATTTTTATCAAAATTTGCCTCCTCCAAGAACTAAATGTTTGTCTCAAATTCGACTTGAAACCAAGAACTAATACACTATTCTAGCGCTATTTAACCCTACTCAACCCCATCCTTTTTGAGCCAATTACAAACAAATCGAACAGGTGACGAGCACCTAACGCCGTCGTTGTTACCATTTCATGTTCATAACGTCAGTCTTCTAATTCAAAGCAAATTTGAAATTTCGTGAAATCTTTTCTTTGATGTTAACTTACAGGCTTTGAAAAAGGTTCAATGAGGAAGCGAAACGTCAGCGTGAACAAACTGAATGACGTATAACGATTGAATGCAATTGAGTGAACAAACATCGACCATTTTGCATGTACATGATTACGTCACAAAAATCTATAGACTCGTAATAAATCACGATGTATCATTCATTATCCTAAATTTAATTTAGGATCTCCAAACGTAAGGTGATATTTTTATAACATTATGTAAATATTTGGAATTTAATTTAAAACTATTGTATTCATAATTAGTTTAAAATATAAAATGTTTTATATTTTTTTAATAATGTGCGGAAGATAGAAGTTAAAATTGAAAGAAAAATTAAAGTGCGCTCATTAATCATATCGGACACTTCCTGAACTAGTTGCATAATATTTTCATTTCTTAATCTATCCCACGTTTATGTTGTATGTTGTTTAAATTTTTTTGGTCTATTTTTAACTCCGCCAACGTTTCTATTCGTCCAAATAAAGTATCATATCTTATGTTATTAAGTTTCCATTTATAACATCGATGCTCTACGTTTTCTACATTTTCCAATAGGTTCATAGCCATCGAAATTATCTCCCCCCATCTCCTCGCCAATTCCTCTCGTCTATCCGTCCAAATTAAAATCGTAAAATTCCTTTCCGCTCCGGCTCGCCATCATTACCGCCGTCTATTATTGTTCCGCCCCTGTCGACCGCGATTTCTCCGCGGTAACGAGCAAAAACGCGTTGAAACATCGTCCGTAAATTTCGAGTCTATTTATCATCGTAGCGTGTGTGTCTTTCGTCAGCGACGAGACGGATTTACCTCGCACCGTGGGCAGATAATTAGTCGCGTTAACAGATGGAGCCGATGCCGTGCCACACCCACCCGGCCTGCCCGATTATAATTATTACAAATATTTGAACGGGCACAGGTGTAAGGCAGAGTTGTATTTCGGTCGGCCCGACACCCGGTTAATTAACGCGATTTTTCGCGGCTTGATGTCGCGCGGCGCGATCCGAACGCGCAGTGCGGGACGCCGCGCTGCGAAGGCTCTTTGTCTTGCGCAGCTTCTGTAGATGAGACATGTTGTTGCGTTTCGTGCATGAGAAGCACGAACTTTCGTAAATTTCACGTAAATTTCGTTATCGCGATCTTCGTCGAGATGGATTTTATCCGGGCATGGCCGAAATGACGAAGTTTCGTCGTTGGGTGAACCTGTGTCTAGGATAACAGTCAGATTTATTGAAGTGCAGTGAAATGGGGAATAAAAACTCGCAATTTTTATGGTTAATGGTAAATAAGTGTTGCGAGGGATCCGTTAATTTCCTGGAAAATTTTGTGGCTCTGGTCAACATACTTGGCCTCGTGCAATTTTTCAAACAATCATCCAGTGTCTTCTTAATATTCGTTTTCAAAATTGAGTTTATAGTTTAAAGTCTACGAGTAGATTACAAATCCATACAAAAAGATTGCGTAATAATAGGTCTGTTATACAATCTTACAAATTGTTATCTTCGTGCATATGAAATGTGAATGTGTAACCTAAAATTACACTATTGAGTTCATGCTTGGATTTGAATGTGGTAAACTTTATTGACTTGATAACGTGTTATTTGGAGTCGCCGATGCTTCAGAAATATCAAGTCAACTTGTGCAATAAAATATAAAAAATAATTTATTGTGAACGCAGGAATATGAACCACGGTTATTATCGTATTCACGTAAACTTCACTACATTTCTTAACTTGTATGACTTATAAATTTATAACTACTGCGTTTCCATGGTAACTACATATTCTGTCCGGTCCACGAATCTCACCGCAGACACTGATGTTTTTAGCAGTCGAAACGGAAATAATGAAAGAAAAAACTAAAGTTCTATAACAGAGTAGTACTCTCGACAGTGACCTATGCGAGTGAATGCTTGGTAATCCATAAAACGCATGAAGAAAGACTAACAGCCATCGAATTAAATTGACAAGAAAATATGTAAGAAAAACAATGTGGGAGATAGATTAAGAAATGAAATATTAGGCAACTAGTTCTTCAGAATAAAAAAAAACGAATGAGATAGAGAAGAAGCAACTTAATTTATTGGTCTGCCATCAGAATGAAGTAAGAAACTATAATTAATAATGTCATCGAGTCAGGATGGCTATGACATGGAAGTTGTAGACCGAAGAAGAAATGTGTTTCCACGATGCGTAGATTAAATTTGAAATAAATTAATTATCTAACCGTTCAACACGATACGAACCATCTATGTTAAAAATAACTATCGTGTTTCTAGGATGTGTTCAGAGCACTTTAGTTATCTCCCTAAATTTAATCACTTCGTCAAACACGTTTTTCATTTATTAATAAATCAGAATCCAATGGAAATCCCTGGACTAAAATTTATTAATAAATCAGAATCCTATCCAATCCATATTTTGTTAGCTCAGGTTCGTCCTGTATCCAGGACCAACCCAAGCCAATGGAATCAAATTGCTTTAAAGATTCGAAACCAAACCCAAAAGCAAATCAAAACAATACAGTGCTAAATTAAAAAAAAACTCTAATCTATTTTTATTTCCCTTATTTTACCAGTTCTCAGAGAATTCAGAACCAATAGATTACTTCAGGTAACAAAGCTGGTCCTTAATTTTTAGGACCATTCCATGTCTCAAGCCGAGTCAATAGAAATCGGATACAAAAATCAACGTTGACTTCGTTTATCAATAAAATCCGAGCTGATAGTAATTCCTGGCAAGTAATACCATACATTTTCAGAACAAACCCATTCCAATAAAATCAAATCAATGTTTTGTCAACGGAACATCATCGAAGATTTATGGCGGCTTCAAAAGACTGAATCTTGAATTGATCTTGGCTTTGACTTTATTTTATTGAATTTCAAAACAAAAATTAAATAAATCGGACGCCAATTCAAAAGTTTTACATTTTGCAGTTTTGCACTCGACTTGATTTTGTAGTCATGGGTTGGTCCTGAAAATTGGGAACCAATCAAGGGCAACGAAATCAAATCAGTTTTGTAAAATTCACAGCCAACTTAAAGCGTTTTAGTTGTGGATTTGAGAGACGGTTAATAATCTGTCTTGTTCCATGTCCGTCATTTTCAATCTTCAGAATCTTGTTCAATATGATTAACCCATCTTCAAACTTTTGTATTTTATCCATATTTTTACTATATCTAGAATTAGTCACAACTTTCATAATTATTTAACTAAGAATTTTTTTAAAATATTTAGTGAGCGGGACAATTTTTAAAAAGTTTGAAATTTTTTTTTTCAATTGCGCCATTTTTTATTATTTTTGCATTTTTGAAAACATATAGACATTTCAAAATGTTTTGGTAACTTCGACAATCTTCTAAAATGTTTTGAAAATATTTAGTGATTGAGGCAACCCAACCAAACTCTACCAAACCCAACCCAATCCAACCTAACCCGGCCAAACCTAACCAATAAAAATCGACAAAATTGAAAATTAAAATGGAATTAAAATTTATGAATTTTTGAAAACATGTTGACATTTCAAAATGTTTCGGTAACTTCGACAATCATCTAAAATGTTTTGAAAATATTTCGTGATTGGGGCAACCCAACCAATCTCTACAAAACCCAACCCAATTCAACCCAACCCGGTTTCGAAATAACCAAACCCAACCCAATCCGACGAAACCCAACGAATAAAAATCGACAAAATTGAAAATTAAAATGGAATTAAAATTTATGAATTTTTGAAAACATGTTGACATCTCAACATGTTTCGGTAACTTCGACAATCATCTAAAATGTTTTGAAAATATTTCGTGATTGGGGCAACCCAACCAAACTCTACCAAACCCAACCCAATTCAACCCAACCCGATCAAACCTAACCAATAAAAATCGACAAAATTGAAAATTAAAATGGAATTAAAATTAAAGAATTTTACAATTTTGGAAGCTGCTCCAAATGAAAAACTAGAACAATTTCGAAATAACTAAAGCCAACCCAACCCGACGAAACCCAACGAATAAAAATCGACAAAATTTAAAATTAAAATTAAAATGGAATTAAAATTTAAGATGTCAGGTCACATGCGTTGCTTAGGTTTATTTATTTTGTACTCCGTTGGGTTTTCGTTTGACCAATTTGGATTTCGTATGAAAATTTAACCATTTTGTAATTTTTTTTCAATGCCACTGAGTGATTAATAAAGTCAATTTAATCGTAGCCTTATTGAAAATGTTCTTTTTTGACATTTGCCAACCCGAACTTTGAGGTTGCTGTCATTAATTAATGTTTACTTGTCGATCTCGACTATGTCATTCCTGACATTCAAAGTTTCAGTCAGTTCTTGATATTTCTAAAACTTATTCATCATTTTGACATTTGCAACGTTTGACATTTATGTCATTGTTGAAATTTGGTACTTTCGTTCGCCTTCATGTTTGTGGATTTTGCAATCATCTGTCGTTTTTGTGCTTCCCGGTTCGCGTGTTGCGAACCGCTTTGTAGAAATGTTCGTTCCGACGTTTCAGCAGATCTAACATCTTCAGGTAGTTCTTATCGTTCACACTGACTTGGAAGAACTTAACAGATAATTCTTCAAACAGTTCTGCAGTGAGACCAAGAAAAGATACCTGAAAATAGAAGACGGGAATGCTTAAAGGTCGAAGCGACCCTTCTTTTATTCAGCTCTTGTAGCATATATAGCAATTTTTTTTAATTTCTAAGCTATTTGACTTATTCGTTTTTTTGACATGTATGTCACTTTTGATGTAATTTCTGACATTTATGTCGCTTGACGTTTGACATATTTTGACGTTTACGTTAATGTCAGACGTCATTTTGTATATTTTTCACCTTTACGTTTCACGTTGCTGTCATCTTGATCTTGGAATTATTTTAATATATGAATTTTTTGATATACAATGTTTTAGCAATTTTTTACATTGTAATTTTTTCGTTTTTCACATTTCTAGAATTATTTAACTTTGCAAATTTTTATGTTATTTTTACCAAGGGTTTGATTCTTTGCATTTTAATTTGATTCCAATTGTGCCAATTTCGTTTTCGACAACTTCGACACTCTCTGAAAATTTTAAATAATTTTTGCGTTTTTTGCAATTTTGCAAAATTTTATAATTCGACATAACACTAATGTTTTTTTGATACATTTCACATATATTTTTATATACGTTTTAAATTTTAACCAAATTCTATCATTTTTTTCATTTTGACACTCACCATTTTAGACAAATTTGAAATATCCTTTGACAATATTTTCTCATTTTAAATAAATTCGCCTACTTTGACATTTTTTTAGCAATTACTTAATAACAAAATTGCAATTACATTTATGTACATCTCAAACATTTCTTTACCTGAATCATTACATTTTTTGAGTCGCCAACAACATTTTTCTAAAAAGAATCAGAATCGGAAAAATTGACCCGAAGAGACAATTTTAAATCACAGGCGGCCGTGAAGAAACTTTCTTGCCCGACGACGACGACGACCGCGATCGTTCATCACGTGGCTCGTCAAAAAGTCTCAGAATTATTTCGACCCACATGTTCGCTTTCTCCATCTCTTACTCCGGTCGCGTTTTAAAATATTGCGTCGTGTTTACGTTGTACGTGTCACTGCTTATTACGAACATCTTAATCTCGGGGAATTTACGCCACTGACGTCGACGACGATACACTGCAGCGCATGAAACCACACAGCGGAGCGACCAGAACGGATGGGACCCCACGGCTTTACAATCAATTGGACCGAGAATTACCTACGTTTATAGACGTTGAAATTATTGTCTACGAAGAAAGAATGAAATAATAAAAAATAATTGGTGAATGGTCTAAAAAGATTAAGAACATGGAATGCAAAGCGTACTGAAACAATAATGTAATGATATACATGCTATACAATGATAAAATAAATGAAATAAACAAATTGTTTAAAATATTATAAGAAAAAATTAAGGAAATGTATTCTAGAATCTTTGATCTCATTACATGAAATGCTTTATTTAAGAAATATACAATTTAATTGAATTTGAATCCGAATGACATGGTTCGATACAAATTTTAATTGTTGTGGGTCGACGTTTATGACCTGAAAGCCACTTCTCTTGTTTCAATGGTTTGTTAATTCATTTATTGTATTGCATTTTATTTATTGTCCTTGTTTATGTTCTCATTTGATTAATTTTCGTTGTTAATATTTCGAACGTGAAAAGAAAAGAAGGCAATATTTCGTAGTAAAGGCCCGTCCTCTTTATGTGAGGTAATGTGGCGAGGTAAAAATTTATTATGTTTTCTTTCCTTATACAAAACTTGCACTCACCTGTATAAATCGTTATTAAAATGTACGACCACGTCATATGCGTATGCGAACGGAGATAAGATCTCGGGTACCCGAAGTAAACATTTTCTTCTATATTTTAGTGACACGTTGTCACGTCCCGACGTACTTCTTTTAAAGTTAGGACCCCCGCGGCTCGCCCGGCGCTACGAGAGAATACAAATTCCAGTTTCGCTCCCCGACTCGTAAAGAAAACTAATGGATATTTCTAATTACTACTGCTTCTTATCCGCGTGTGCACGGATTGTATTTCATACGCGCCCGGGGGACGAGGGGGAGCCCATCTTTCGTGAATTCTCCCCGGGAATTTTTATGGTATTAGTTGTTATTTGTCGAGTATCGGGACGTTTTATCGTCCACCACTCGGCCGTGTCGCGTACTTAAGATCGTATCAACGTATTTTTTATTGTTTTAACAGTTCGGCGTCGTGGCCCCGCCGCAATGGGACCTCAGTTTATCGCCGGCGTTTTTTTTTCGTCGTGTCGCACGACGTGGTGCTGGTGATAAAAATGGCCGCGCCGGTCATATCCAGGCGTTGTCGTTTTGTTCCACGCGATCGTGGGTAATTTATTGATTGATGTGCGCTTAAATTAAGTGGGAAATTTTATTTCGTGGCGGACGTTAAACTTGGGAATTAAGTGCCGGACGATGTCGTCGACGACAGTTTTTATTTACGGGCGTTTCGGATCGTAAACGTGACATCAAAATCTGTATGGAGATTCGACGGACGGGGCCGGGTATTAAGTCAAAACTCGTCGCAGACGTCGTTTTTGTATTTTGGGTAAAATCCATAAAATTTGACAGCTGTGCATGGGATTCATCTTGTTTCTGAGGACAACACATGGGCTAGAAGCGACAAAAAGGGCTTCTCGAAACAAAACGACATTCCATTTCAAATGGAATTGCCTCTGTGCAGGTTTAAAATTAAAGGAATAAAACAACTCATAATGAAAAAAATAAAAAAAGGCACAAGGATTTGATCCCATTTCTGGAAAGATATTAAAACTAATAGCCATTCATCTGCAATCGGAATAAATTTCTTCCTCAGGACATGGAAAGTCGTCCAAATCATCATGATCCTCAAACGTGGGAAAAAGCCAGAAGATGTCGCCTAGCTAGCTACCTAGGCTTTCCAAAGCTTTTGAGAAACTGTATGTCTAAAAGCTCAACATGTTAATAAAGAAGGAAAAATAATACCAAGTCATCAGTTTGGATTCCGTTAGAAACACAGTACAATAGAAAAAGTTCGCAGATCAACTAAACAAAAAAAGGATTAAACGCCAAAAGCTATTGCTCTGCAGCATTCCTTGGCATATCACAGACCTTCGATAAAGTGTGGAGGAACAACGTCTTGCAAATCAAACTAAAGAAATTATTTCCTGACTCTCACTATCAATCGCTTAAGGGGGATCCTGCTTTAGAAGGCTCAAAAAAAATTTTTATTGCTCAAGTCTATGACTAATAAATCTAAGAATACGTATAAAAAATTATAGCGGCTAATTCGCAATATTTTGAAAGATACAGCACTAAACATAGTGAGGTGTCGAACAAAAAATATACGAACGCTCGGACAAACGAAGCGCGCGCCCCTCCCCGCAGTCACATAACACCGAACTATGTACTGAAAAAAGTTCAATCGGTCGTTCGAAACAATAATATTTTGAATTCGTAAGAGCTATAGTAGGATTATAACGAGATATTGCGTAAGTAATCGAAAATGAACATTTTTCCTGATCGTAAACTTTAGAGCGCGTTCTCTCGAGTTTTCGTTTTTACGATTTTTCTAAACTGGTGTGCGTGATTGCGAGAAAACTAGACAAGCAATCAAAACGAAACAAAACTTCTGTTGGCTTCAGTAGCATTCTATTCGATTTGAACTAAATAGATTAACGAAAAAAAAATCTAAACAATTTTTTTAGCAAGTTGAAATTGAAAGAAAAAAATTGACAATTACGTTTGAATGTAATTAATACTTCGGACGACCGCCCGTCAGTGCTCGCCTTGCAGATACGACACTGGGAGTCGCGCGGCAGTTAGATTTCCAGCGGCCGTAATTTCGCACAATTATCGCTCCGCCGGCGGAAAGAATTCCCAATAAAATCCATTTACATCGTCCGCGCATATGTTATGCGTATAATAAAAGCTTCATATTTGCTATCTCGGACCCCCGCCGCTTACAAGATATTCTCTACCCGGTTTCAGCTTACAATCGCGCCAACATCTTGTTTAATTTATATCGGATCGTTGTTATTATTGCCGTTTTTGTATTGCCGAGCTTATCGTCACACCGCGCGGACTTCTTTATTCGTGTACGTGAGCAAAAGTACAAATGTAAAACGTCGTAAAGGAAAGTTAAATATGTAAGTTCTGACAAAACATTTTTTATTAAAAATGACATAACAACAGTTGTAGACATTCGTTGAGTGTATAATCCGAATATGCTTTTAGAAATCAACGATATGCTAACACAGTAAAAAATCTTGTACAAGTATATTGTAAACAACAACGAAATAAAACCGCACCCCTGCAGCACACCTCTACATATAAACATTCGATCTAATTTTCATATCTAATTGTGCACAGATCACTGTTATTTTACTATTTGAAGAATTAAGTTTGTTCACTTTGTTAGATGTAGTTATAATGACTGGGGTGAGGCAATCTCATGCCTTTTCTTAGTCTGCAACGAATAACGACTACCAATAGTTCAATATGCAATATAAGATGTATATGCACTACAGGCCGTGAAATCCTCTGGTTTATTGAATTATTTTATTTCATTTTTTTCTGTTTCGAATATTGGATTTTCATACTTTTTTGATCTCGCTCTATAGTTTCCAGCCATCTCTTCCATGGTCTACCTTTTCTCCTTTTTCTAATTGGGGCTCTGTTAAGGACAATTTTTTGTAATCTATTTCTGGCCATTCTTTCTCATGCCCTATCCATCTTAGTCGTTGGATTTTTATGATTGATGTTATCTTTGTTTCTTTGTACATAATATCTAGTTCTTATTTGTTTTTCTTCGCCAGCCACCGTCTGCATAGCGCTCTTAGTATTTTTCTTTCTTATATATCAAGGCCATTTGCTTCCTTTAGTGACCACGCCTCACAAGGATATGTCACGGTTGGCCTTGTAACGGTTTTATAAATTTTTATCTTTCTTATCGAGCCAACATTTCCTGTTGTCTTTTCTTTTGTGATCGCCGACTTCGCAGTTGACTTCTGTTGATTGTTTCATTTTCCAAGTTGTTTTGCAATCTCACCCGTTATTCTGTAATCTTTCCACATCGTATAGTTTTTCTATTTTTTATGTTTTTTTTGCTCCATTATTTTTTTAAGAAACGATTGAATCCTGTGTCTGCTCATAGTTCTCACGTTAGTAATCAAGTTCATACGTTTCCTTTCACGCAATAAAATTCAAATGAAAAAAACAAGTCATTGAAAACGGAAAAACCTAACATGATCTATCCGACCAACTTAAAATTCCGATTTTATTTCGTATCGAGGTCACCCAGCGCCGTCGCGCAACTCTCTCGCGCCATAAAATCCTTTATAAATAACGTTTCAATCTAAAAGCGCGGCGCAGCCGGCGTCGCGGCTTTACGATTATTTTGACGTGTCACCGATAATTGCCCAATAAAATCCAATAAAAAGCGGAAATTATTCGCGATAAATGTTGAATTCTCCGCGAGTTACCGTTGCGTAAACCGCAATTTACGGCCGCTCGGGCGACAGACAGCTCGGCGAGCTTTCGTGCGTGGACTCGGGCGGCTTTCCGGCCGCGCCGACGAGAAGAGTAAATTGCGCCCGGCCGACAAATGTCGATTTGAGGCCGTTATTGTTTAGAATTTACATAAATGTCGATTGGGAACATGCACGACGGTCGACTTGCGCGCATTTAAATTCAAATCAGGGCGCGCGAGATTCCCGAGTTCGATTCGAGAGGAATGGAGCGATGCATCGCAGCGCGGTCTTTTCGGTGTAATGTCGTCGTCCGGCGGTCGTAAAGTCGGGAGATATTCTGTATAAATCAATGGGTTTGGTCGGATAAATGATCGAGTAATGGATTGGACGCATTTTCTATTTTGACGTCGACGTTTTTAGTGATAATAAATTATTGGTATTTTTGTTGCTTCTAATAGTCTTGTCTTCTCGAATTTGTTTAATTTAATTTTCATTGTAAAATTACTTAGATATATAACATTTAAACATTACCAAATTGATATTAATTATACAAGAAAATTTGGATTTGCTAATAAAGTTCTATTTGGATGCTCTCATTTTGAACTCCTTAACAAACTTTGCCACAAACATATAGTAGATAAAGGCATGGAAATTAAGGTACATTATACTCGATGACACTGAAGACCTATGCAAATTGTGAAATTTTGAAAATTTTGCAGGGAAATCGCTTAACATGTTATTGATTGTGTGCAAAGATTAATACTGAGGACCTCAAAACGAGAGAGAAACTGCGAATTTCACCAATTTTGTAATTTAATAACTTTAACTAATTCTTGCATTTTCGATATTTTCTCGGTTGCCAATTTTTACTTTGTTACCATTCTGAGATTGATATGTCGTCGTTTCTGCAATATTTAAATGACATTTTGATGTTTACGACAATTTATTGTTTTTGTCGATTTTG
Organism: Geotrupes spiniger; assembly: GCA_959613385.1. NCBI lineage: Eukaryota > Metazoa > Arthropoda > Insecta > Coleoptera > Geotrupidae > Geotrupes > Geotrupes spiniger. The sequence goes on along the minus strand of OY390736.1, from coordinate 39,210,817 downwards.
CCTTTGTGGATTTTTTACATTTCGACCAATTATTACGCCAGCTATAGATTTGCTAGCAACGTATTTGTTGGTTAATATGCAAAAAGTCCACAATGGCAAAATTAACAAAAATGTATATGTTCATATATGTAGGTTCTCGTGGCTGAAATCTGTGGTTAAGCTTCATGGCTTTGTTTCTAAATATATTGGCATTTCGTCTGGAGTGCGCAGGGCTCGCATCTAGTCCCACTAATGTTTATTATCTACGTAAATAATATAAGTTCTTGTTTTCATTGGAACATGACAATAATTTATTATTTTAGTTTTGTCTTTCGTAATACTTTGAGCACGTCGTATTCTTGTTTTGTTAATTGGGGGTGTATTTTTTATCTCCCGAATTGTAAATAAACAAATAAATAAATAAACTAGCGCAACAGCGATTGCTTTTACTAAAAATATCACCACAGATATTATAAAACATTTCAACAATCGTCGTTTGCAACTAGTTTTATTGGGGATAGAAAATGTGTGGTAAAATAAATTTTTATTCTCTGTTGTTCTGTAGTTTTTTTTTCATAAAATTATCATTTTTTCTTTTATTCTTAATCTTTGTTTTAGTAACTCAAAGAAAATATATTGTTATACATATTTATTCCAATACACTATAATAATCGTTGATGAAATCCTTTATTTTTGTATTATAAAAAAATCTTCGTTGGTGCTATGTTGGTTTTGTATGAAAATAAAACAGTTGGATTCTCAGAAATCGACGAAAGAATTTAGATTTAACGCTAAATTGCTACAATTTTTGTAAAATACTTCACCAACATGTCTGGTCTTTCTATCTTTGGAACGACGACACTTTCTCCTAAAAGTTTTCGAATTCTTCCTCTGAGCTTTTTTGTAAGTCTAAGATTTGAAATTCTGTTCCTTTGATGGTCTTCCAATATCTGAACTCCTTATATTTTCAGAAATGCCTTCTCGCTATTTTCGTATCATTGCCATTTTCCATCACGTGATGAATCAGAGAAGACGTCTCAAACATCACACACACACAAAAATATATTGTTTACTAGAAATGACTCTGCTTTTACTATATTGTAAAATAATGTGGAACAAAAGCGAATCGTGAATTGAACCCAACCCAACCCAACCCAACATAACCCATAAATTACCCACAACTCCAATAAAAGACATCTACGAACGTTTACACATCTTAACTGCACACATAAATGATTCATGACAGCCCTGCGGCTCTTCGAAACGCTGGCGTTGTTCACATAGGGCCACCGGTAACCAAAAAAATTTGTATCGACAAAATCGGCGGGGTTAGCGACGATAAATAACAAGTACTTCATACATCTAGAAAAGCGAAAGACGATAGGTATTTGCAAAAAAAGACATTATATTTTTAATTGGGGTGTCGCCTAAAATGCAAATTAACACAAAAATACAAATTCGAAATTCGAAACCTAACTTCCACTGCTAAGCATTTATCATCATCAGTACTTATTCATACAAAAATGTTCACAACTCCAATATCAACAGATCTAACAAAATTGTTAAAATTTCGTAAAATATCCAATTTTGTTGTTGTTTGTAGTAAATTCGACTTTTCGATCTTTATTTGATCATTTTCATACTTTTTACAATAGTAGTAGTTTTGCCACGGATTTTTTACGTCAAATTAGTCAAAGTGGGAGAATTTTTTCGCCGTTTCGTATTTTTTAGATTTGTGAAAAAATTCGCAACCCAACAGAACCTAACACAACAATAACTCAAAAAAATTATAGCATAATTTATATATGATATTGATTGTAATTTCGTTGATTTATACTAATAACCCATTTCATTGCAGTGTAAAGACCTGTGACCTGCCCTATCTGTGGATGTTGGGGTCGGTGTTGAGCCACGTCCATAAATTACAACAATTAAGTCCTACAGGTTAGTAATTATGATCAGCATGCTAACATCGTCTTTGCTTCAGTAAGCGTATATATAATTACTATACTGCTGACGTCATGTCTATTTGGTTTACGCAATAATTTGTGCAACCTAGGTCGTGTGCTAGTTACGTATAATTTTATAATATTATTAAGTTTAGCATTTTTTTTTTAATTCCACTAACTTAGTTGCCGAAATACGCATTTAGATTTATTAAAAATCAAGTTGTTAAAATTTATGGATTCGTTTATTTATTTGTTTACAAGTTATTTCGATTGTTTGCAATGTTTAAGTGTTAATATTTCTTGCATTTGGAAATTTCATCATTTTTATTTATTTGCAATTCAGACAATGTCTATATTTTTACACGATTGATAAAAGTGTTTGATAAATTCAACGACAAATTTAAATTTGATTTATGAAAGAAACCAGCTGTCAAAAATCCGCATAAACAATTCAAGCTCGTCTAATTTGTCTAAGTCGCCGTGCAAAAATATATGAGAAAAAATAGAGACACAAAACTAATTTCTGGAGAAGTCCATGACAGAATGACGAAAATATTAATCACGAGATATTTTCGGGTAACAAACGAAAATAAATTTTCTTTCGTTGATGATGCTATAGACATTTTAAAAAGCCACTGCATCTTTTTTAATACTTTTACAATACGTGATACGAAATTGTCCAAACATAGAGCTTACGGTTTTTTTTTTATTTTAATTTTAGGTGCACTTAGAATTGTCGCGAGTCAATGGATATAACTTAATCTCGCAAATACTTACGATGTCTGCATGGCCGATTAAAGAAGAGCAACTTGGGCGATGGTTATAATTTAGTAAGCCAGGCGATCGTCTTTAATTGCCGCAAAAATGCAAAATATCTGATATCACTCGACTGTCCGTGCGAGGTACTGTACAAAAAACATCCTTATCGCGCAAACCGCTCGTTTTTGTGCGAAATGTGTGATATCACAGTCGCCTCTGGCGAAGCAATTGATAGTTACGGACGATCGAAAAGGACATTAGTCATTCAAGTGCGGCGAGACGCTCGTGAATTAAGACATTGTTGTGCGCGATTGTAACAAATAAATTATAAAACGTTGTCGCGTAATCGTTCTCGGAGTGATTTTAATAAAAACGTGATTTGTGGACATAGATTTTCCGCGAAAACGGTCGTGAATTAAAACATTGCGCGCGATTATAACAAATAAATTATAAAATATTGTCGCGTAAACGTTTTCGGAGTGATTTTAATAAAAATGTGTTTCGTGAACATAGATTTTTCGCGTAGACGCTCGTGAATTAAAACATCGCGCGCGATTATAACAAATAAATTATAAAATATTGTCGCGTGAACGTTTTCGTTATATTTTTTTAAATAAAAACGTGATTCGTGGACATAGATTTTCCGCGAAAACGGTCGTGAATTAAAACATCGCGCGCGATTATAACAAATAAATTATAAAGTATTGTCGCGTAAACGTTTTCGTTATATTTTTTTAAATAAAAACGTGATTCGTGGACATAGATTTTTCGCGAAAACGGTCGTGAATTAAAACATCGCGCGCGATTATAACAAATAAATTATAAAATATTGTCGCGTAAACGTTTTCGTTATATTTTTTTAAATAAAAACGTGATTCGTGGACATAGATTTTTCGCGTAGACGCTCGTGAATTAAAACATCGCGCGCGATTATAACAAATAAATTATAAAATATTGTCTCGTAAACGTTTTCGTTATATTTTTTTAAATAAAAACGTGATTCGTGGACATAGATTTTTCGCGAAGACGCTCGTGAACTAAAACATTATTGTGCGCGATTATAAATTCTAAAATATCGTCCTTTAAACGTTTCGGAGCGTTTTTAATAAAAATGTGATTCGCGAACATAGATTTTCCAAGTGTTCCTAGTTTCGGCGTGATGGCTGCCCCTGGGATCCATGCAGAAAACGTTGGTGAGTTTCTCAAATAATTTTTTGCATGTTACATAACTAATCGGAGTAAAAAGTTCTGCTTTACAAAGGACACGTTATATAAAATAGCTTCTCAATAAATACTTTTGATCGTATTACATAAATTTTAAATTTATCGGTGAAGTCGTCGTCGCAATATTACAATTTAATTCAAAAAAATCATAAATATTCTATTTCTAAAGCGAAATGTGTGAAATTTTCACCATCTGCAGTTCGAACTTGCGAGGCAGGTTACTCGAAACTTTTTTTTATTTTATCGTCAGTGATAAAACTTCGAACATACCGATGTATGACGGGATTTGTAAAAAAATATATAATCGCCTCAATATTTCATTTAGATCGTGTTACGTTATTTCTGTATCGCGCAACGAATTTGAATTTCTGCAGCACTTAAAAATTATTATTTTTATTAATCTATTTCCTTGGTTCGTACTTTTAACTTGTGATTAAAATTTTTAAAATATGTATATGTGCGAGTCAAAGAATTGATGTGGGTGCACATTTTTTTTATTATATTTTATCTAATTAACATTATGTAATATAAAGTACAGTTTGTTAAATATATTTTTTCCTTTATGACGAATAATTTCTTGGGCCTTCGGGACCTTTTTAACATGCAGCATTCTACTAAATTAACTAAATTAACGCCTTCTTGCAAACTTATGAAACTTAGCGTCGATGAGTAAAAATAAATTACCTTTGAATTACATTAATTTGTTTAAAATCATTGGCATTTTTTAAAGATACAAGGTCACGCAGGTGTGAAATTTTTATTGCCATATTTGGTGTGCAACGTTTAGCGTTTCTTTATACGCTTTAGGGTGATGTGAGCTCATTTAATAACACGGTAACCAACGGAAAATTAAGTTGAAGAATCGAGACCTTTATCATTTAAATGTTTTTACATATTTACTCCCATCGCAATAAATAATAGTGAAATTCACGTGTACTCTGGCTAATCACATCGGCTGTAGCGAAATTTTATTTTGTAGCCGAATTGATTTTATTATCATTTCATGAACGATCTTATATTATTGTATCTGAGCGTGCGTCGATTTTCGGAGCAACACTAAATTATGTCACCCTGTCCAGTCATCCACAATAATTTCTTAGTCTAAACCGTGTCTGATTGCGTTTGGTTCGTTTACTTAATAGTAATAATAAACAAAAATGAGTAGTCGAAAAATCTCATTGACAACCACCAATTAAAAAAAATGCCTTTAAACAACAAGTATGTTTACAATTCACAATTTATACTTATACACGTTTTCGTACTAAACGTACGACAAATATTATATACAAATCGCGTATACAAAAAAATATAGCTGGATGCTAATAGCAATGCAAAGTTATTGGGTGTTTATTGTAGATAATTTCTGTTATGTTTATCCGCGAAATCTTTATTTTGTTGAAAATTATATACAATTACAAATGATTTCTAAATTATTTTAAACGACTTGAACAATATCTCGTCCAATCCTTTAATGCAGTTTCTAAGCAATGCCAACCCAACCAGAAAATCATTACCCCAAGATAAGTTAATTAAATGGTCCTCAACCCGATGTGTCTAATACATTGCACGGAAAATTAAAATTTTAGAATATGCTACCAATATCGTTAAATCAGTTTCTGGCTCTGAATTATCGACATTGACTATTTCATTGTACGAAATCCTCTGCGCCATGAATTACTCACGGGGTATTACGTAGGTGGCTGTACTATATAAATGGTATGTCTTATTGGTTAATTTTGCATAAAAAACTAGAATTAAACATCTATGAAAGAGTTCAAACTTAATTTTTTACAAACTCTTCATCAAACTTTCTTTGCATATTTTACATACCGTAACATTAAAATTATTTCTTGTATATTTTTGTGTCTCGATGGACACTGTAATAGTAGTTATTTGTATTAATTCGACGCGAAAATTATTTTGCACATCGATCATAATAATTGACGTCAACATTGTGTCGTCTCTGCACGTACGATGATTTATAATATTTGGCCACCACTGATAACACGATAAGTTAATAAGTGACACCATCACATTTTCATTGCCTTACCAAAAATTCATTTTTTAATTTATTACGATCAAATTATCAAACCACTGAACTACTCGTGATGAGACTGGATTTATTTAGTGTACGAGGATGGTGTGAAAGTTGAAAAGGAGCCGAGGAAAACCAAGGTAATGGAAAGGACGAATATATGGAGTAGGGTTCGAATGGGATCTATTATCCCAGAAAACCTACTGATATCTATGATGGAATGCGATTGAATAGGGTTTTGGTGTACACATTATATGTAAAATTGTCTTAGAGGAGGTAAATGAAAGGGCGAGTTTGGAAGTAAAGTATGAAATAAGAGTGCAACAAAAGGCAGAGTTAATGAGTAAGACAGAAGTGATCAATTGTTGGAAGAAGGGGTTAATAAATCGAACTAGATGCATAAGATAATAAGTTATGAGCAATTGGCGAAAGTTAAATTATTTGGGGGCAAGGAGAAGAAAAATGCGTGATCTTAAAGTTATGAAGAAAAAGTAAATTATTGATGAGTGAGGAGTACAACTGAAGTTAACAGTGAAAAATGGATCGTCTGTGATTGGTGACAGTGATTAGCTCAGAACTGAATGAGGGAATGGCGAAAGAAAAAGGAAATTATGAAAAAGTAAAAGCAAATATTGGAAGTGCAAGAAGCGAAGAAGGTAAACATTATAACGTAGAAGAATCGACATAAGATCTGAATAATAATTTGGGGGCAATTATATATAATGTACAATGTGAAAAAAAATCAGATTATTTGTGGACAATGAGAAGAAAAATGTATGATCGAGAGGTTTATTTAAGGATGTGAGGGCAACAGAAATTATAGCTGGGCGAGGAGGAGAAATGTAGTTACTGTGAAAATGTTATCGGTGTCTTTGGAAGGATGATTAAAATCATTATTAGAATTACCTAAACAAATATTCATCCCTAATTCGGAATTTCGATTAGTCCATTTCTAAAATTACTAAAATGAATGATTTAAATGAGTATAATGATGATGCTTGGCACAGATGATATAAAAAAAAATGAGACTAGGGTCGATGATTTGGTGTTTCCATCATTTATAAAATTAATGAAGCTACACACAAAGAAAAAAGAAGTGACAAAGTAGTAAATGCAGAGTATGGAAGATGATGAACGAACAAGGAAAGATGCAATTGAAAGTAGAACAATAGAGGTGGCTGCAAGTCAGTTGTAACCAACTCTGTGCGAAGTCCATTACAATGATGTGTTAGAGAGATTATAGCAGGTGATTTATTTATGTTGTGGACACTTGCTATAATACTATAAACTACTATAATTAATATAAACTGCGAAAATTAACAAAACAATTCAGTTTAGTAACCGAAACGTATGAAAGGAAACACATTGGATATGGCAAGGTTGAGGGGGCAAATAAAGCAAAACAAGTTAAATGAAATCAACGTAAAAGCTCAACACAAACATAGAATAATTGAAATCTACGCAAAAGCTCAATACAAAAATAGAATAATTGAAATGACAAATAATTATGAATTAACATACACAAAGTACAAAAATAAAGTAATGAAAAATAAATATAATTAATAAAATACGAAACCATAAAACCAGAAAAATTAAAACGATGCACAATGAAATAAAAAAGTCAACGACAAACGAATGAAAATAACCAAATTTGTATTTATTGATTATGTAGTTCTGTCTCTTGTTGAGGTTTTATTATTTGGTGCAAAGAGTCAACAAATTATAGCGACAATACATAACATAGCCAACCCAACCCAACACAGTCCGAATCGATATAACCCGACTCGACCCAATTCAACTCCACCCAACCCAACCCGACTCGACCCAATTCAACTCGATCCAACCCGACTCGACCCAACCCGACTGGACCCAACCCGACTCGACCCAACCCGACTCGACCCAACCCGACTCGACCCAACCCGACTCGACCCAACCCGACTCCACCCAACCCAACCCAACAAAACAAAACAAAACAAAACAAAACACAACACAACACAACACAACACAACACAACACAACACAACTCAAACCAACATGCTTTTCATGTTATTCAGTAATTGAAAAAAGTAGCATTTAGGTCTTCGTTCATATCTTAATTTACCACGTCAATCATGGTACGAACTAATAATATGTATATTGAAATTAGGATGCTGATGTTAATCATGCATTGCAATGCACATTAATTAAACAGGCTGGACCTGCACAAAGCACATGGTCTAGGGTCATGACCGTAGCTGTCATTATGAGGCTCTCCAAGAAGTGTCGTAAGTTATACACGAAATTGCAGTTTTTTTTTTTTACAAAATTATCAAAGAAACTAACTAACTAGTCACCCAATATTTTCCAATTCCAGGAAAAAATAGAAAGAAAATTACCAATGCAATTAAGTTCGAATTAATGTAAAGTGAAATCACGTCAATCACTGACTGAGTTGTATTGGGTTGGATTAAATTGTGTTGGGTTGGGTTGGGTTGATACTAAATGATACTAAATTGATAGTTTTTCTAAGAACCTCATATTAAAATCGAAACGGACACCCGAGGCGCTCCAAACAGCGTTCATTTTTCAGACCTAACCTGTTTAATTAAATTCCATAGCAACTTAACGAATGATTAATGCAAACAAATAATTTGCATAATTTACTGCATCATCGCTCGATTAGCAAAAAATGTCAACAGTCTCATAGCTTCGTGGCGCCGCGAACATCTCAAATTTAACGCAGACAGGAAAAAACAGCGTAACGTGTCCGAATTAATACATCAAACACTGCAACGATACACACGCCATAAAAAGCGTCCGTTTCTAGCGGAAATAATGGACGGAGTGTCGCTGGAAATCACGGCAGTTAGTTCCGGCTGGTGCCGTGCGCGTCACCGCCGACACCGCGTCGTCCGACGCGGTTGTTTAACCCCTGTGTCAAATTCTTCACGGACCCTGGCTAATTAATCGAATTAAATTTTATGATCAACGTTTCAAATTAGAGCACGTCCAGCAGACATTCTCTGCGGTCCGTTGGACGAGAAACCGTTTGTTTGCCAGCGAGTACATAAATATTTCATCGTTGCGTTTACGAAAACTGTTCTTCTGTTTGCGTTGGCTGGTGCGATTTAGATTGCTTTCCGTTGTTTCAAAGTTAACTTAATAGTAAAAAATATGAATGTATTGAAACCAGTCATCAGTGAAAATGGAAGGTCTTAAGGAACAAAAAGTGTGATGCAAAGGATGTTTAATATTTTAATTTATTTCTAGTCGTTTCGATTATTTTTGATTGTTTATATTGGTTTATGGTACAGTGTGTTGATTTTAATGAAAATGTATGTTTTCAAGTCTGAATAATATTTCCTGAGTGACCTCTGCTTCTCCGCATGTCCGTCCACTGTGTCCAACTGTCTCCACTTCTGTTTATCTTAACGACCGTCTCTGCCGGTGATAAATTTTTCTAGGCAGCATATAATTTGCGCCTATTTTTAATGCCACGCCACAAAATACACATCAAACAGTCATAAACCATCCCAGCACCTGTATTTTAAACATTTCCCATTAATTCACCGAACACATTTATTATTTGCGTCGAGTGTGTCGAATATACGAACCGATCGACTAATACATTTTCGTCGCCCTAAACAACTTATCAAGCGGTTCGAGTATGTCACGAAGCGACACCTTGTCGTTCGGTCCGGAATTTATCGCCGACAAGCCAGCAACACCAACATTCAAATGAATCCGAAGACGTTGTGTGTTACCAGTCTGCGCAGTCCGCTTCCAGATTGTCCGGGACACTTTATTATCTTGACAGGGTTATTACGACTCTATAAATACTCGAAAAACGCACGCCTGAAGTTTTATACGTATGGGAATTTTAATTTTTAAGGTCTTCGTCCTTCTCGGGCGCATCGTGTTACACGTCCTGTTGATGCAGGTGACGTATTTATTTCGGACATAATTCATACGCCACCTTTGTCCGTCGTAAAAAAGCGACGCGGCGACACTCGATCAAACAGCGGGCGCCGTAAATCGATGTGGTTTCACGTATCGCGGGTAATCCGCAATTTGCAGGCGAGGTTCGCCGATCGACTGAAATTAGTAAGTCAATGGGGAAACAATGAGGCTTTGAACGTTAGATCGGAGGATGTTTAATGTATCGCTCATGTGCGTTCGCTACGTACGTCGGCCCCGCGCGTCCCGCTCCCGTCTTCTCGAAAAAAAGGCGGTTATAAATATTTCAGTAGCGCAGCAGCGGTAGCGACATGGCAGCAACCTTTCGCAACTTTGTAATAAATATGAGAGCAAAGTCGCTGATTATGCAGATTGGACGCATACAATGGGGCATTGTCTTTGGTCTCTGGAAAGGGGCCTCCACCGGCCGGGGCAGGACAGTCCGGACAACCTCGTGATTTGTGGGGCTGCCGACGACACGACAACTGAATACATCTCGCTCTACTGAATGTAAAATAGAACTTTTATTTTCTCCTCAATCGGAGACGAATACAATGGTGAAATGTATGCGCAAAATGGCCACCGCATTTTCCACTTACGGAGTCGACGCCATTTTTCCGCGGCCGAAGTTTTGCATTAGGCAATTTTTCAGGGGATAATCGATTCGATTCGTACCACAATCAATTGATGTAAGTATTTGTTTATGTTCAGAAAAAATCAAAATGTCATTAACAATACAAGTTAAATTAAAACAACCAACTGAAACCAATCTAGACAAGTTTGATAATAAACATAAAATTCGAACCCATAAATCTAAATATAAAAATAATTAATTGCACTATATTCAAGTGAGAAAGATGAGAAACAAATGACTGAAAATTAAAAAAAAAACAAGCACAAAATACAATTTGTGTCGAATCAAAATCGTTTGAGCTTTCAATAAACTAAATTAATTGTTAGTGACTTATATCCAACCTGATGAACCCAACCCAACCCAACCCAATCCAATTGATTTCATATAATTCAAGTTGGAATAGAACCAAAGTCAAAGGGTGACAGTTGCCATGTCGCCTTTTGACTTTGGATCCAAATATCTAAAATTTGAATAATCATATCAGTAAGAGACCAAAACAAACACAAAGAAGAACTAATAATTAGGGTTCAGTAATTTTTTTCTGGTGAAATGTAATTCAGGACAATCCAAATTTTAACGCAAATAGGGTAAGTTGAGACATAATTCCAACCAAATGAAATCAACGTAGACAAGTTCGATACTATAACCAAATGTAAATCCAACCCCAAACCTAAATGTAAATGGAAATCCAATTAATTGTATTCCTATTCAATTGATAAAGAATAGGACAAAGGAAACAACTGAAAATAATGGACAAATAAAAAAATTCAAAGTGAATCAAGCAAGAGAAACCTGATAATTTTGGTTCGACCTAAATATAACCCAACCCAATCCCAACACATTTCAATAGAATTAATCCAACTGAAATTAAGGGAGGACAAGTACGGGGCTAAACCGAAATATAAACACAAACAATCAAATCACGTTAATCGACTTTAATTAAATCCAATGGAATAGCAAAACAATAAAAAATTGAAACCCAATAAAAACAGCATAACGAAAAATAACCATTTGGATGTAATGGAATAAAATATTTGAGCTTGGAATTTAGATTTTGGTTTACATTGAAATTAAGGTTTGGCTTAGAGGAACAAAGGGAAAACGAATAAAGAACAAAGCAAACGAGATAAGTAAAGAATAGACACCAAACAAAATCGTCGTAAATTAAAATTAACAACGAATGAAAAAGTAAATAAATGAAAGTAAGAAGAAAAGAAATACAATCGCATTGATTTAAAATAAAAAAACTATGGAAATTAAAAAATGGATTTAAAACTAGAAAAATGAAGATTGAAAAAAAGAAATTTACTCAAATAAACAGAGGAAAATGGAATTAGGATCAAAGCAAACGAAACAACGATGAACCTAATACCAATTGTAGAAAACTGACTGAAACAAGAAAAACCCTAAAATGGAGTATTCAAAAAACAATTGGCAAAATAATCAGTAAATAGTAAAAAAATATTAATGCCAAGGAAGAAAGTATAAGAAAAGGAAACCCAAAGAAACTCAACATACAAACTTTTCTATTATTATTTGATACACTGTTAGAGTTATTGAATTTTCTTTGCTGATGAACTCAATGTAAACTGAAAAATTGTTTAAAGATCCATTTAACTCCAATTGCATTATACACAAGATTACATAATAGCGACTTTTACTTAATTTTGTTGAATTGATCGGTAGATTGGGTTTTTGATTGGATTTTTTGGAAAACGTAATTATTTTTCAGTTCTGCCTATTGTTTTTCTTTGTTTGTCACTTTGAAACTCATTTTTTTGATTTTGATTGTTTCGTCGTCCTTTACCTTGTATTTTACTCAATTCAATGTAAAAAGTTGGGTTTTATTTTTAGTGTCGGACTGGTCTACATGATTTGAGTTGACGTAGTACTAAAATCTGTCAACTAATGGGACTGGGTTTCATCCACCTGTGCAGTTTGAGTTAAACCCCAAAGTTTTTGCGACTCGGGCTTGATTTACATTGTTTTTATTTTTTATTACATTTTAGAATTTGTCGACTTTGCCGTCACTTAGCTTGCACTTTGACACATTCACTTAGATTCGACGAAATTCTTTGTATTCACATTTAGATTTTGGGTTGAGTATGAATTTCGATTCATACTCAATTTCGATTTTGTATATAATTTCCTGTACTTACATTCTTATAAATGAACTCATATTTTGCTTCGACTTATACTTCCATTTGTTTGTTTGTTTGGTTGTTTTACTTTACGTAACTTTCTAGGTTTAGGAATTTTGATTTGAATCAACTCGATTATTTCAATAGAATTGAAATTTGTTTGCGTTTGAGTTTAGATCAGCTTGGGTTTTCGTTGCTTTTAATAACATTTTAGAATACGTCGGCTTCGATGTCACCTGGCTTTGACTTGGATGCATTCGATTGAATTGGATGAAATTAATGGAGTTGGGTTCGGTTGGGTTGGGTTAGTATCGGACTGGTCCATAGCAAACCTGGCAATTCAGTACGTCACTTTTCAGATTTTTGAACTCGGATTTGAACCAACCCGATTTTGTTCAACTGAATTTAATTTATTTGGGTTTGACTTTAGAGGATGTTTGATTTACTTTACATTGCTTTTAATCTCACATTTTTGAGGTAGATACTTTAGATCGAATTGGATGCAATTAATGAGATAGAATTCCTTTGTATTCAAATTTAGATTTTGAGTTTGGTTGGTTTGAGTTAAATGAATGCAGGAGTGATTTGATTCTATTTCTATTTGATATAATCTCTTTTAATTAATCCAATTTAATTGAGCTTTCGCTTCGATTTGGGGTTGGGTTGGCTTGGGCTAGGTTCTTTGCATTAACATTTAGATTTTTGGTTGGGTGTGAGTTTGAGTTTTGTAGCAGAGCAGCCTACATTTCACTCAATTTCGATTCGATATAATCTCTTTTAATTAATTAAATTTAATTGAGCTTTCACTTCGATTTGAGCTTAGGTTGGCTTGGGCTAGGTTCTTTGCATTAACATTTAGATTTTTGGGTGGTTGTGAGTTGAGTTTAGTAGCAGAGCAGCCCACATTTGACTCAATTTCGATTCGACATAATCACTTTTAATTAATTAAATTTAATTGAGCTTTCGTCTCAATTCGTGGCTGGGTTCGATTGTGTTCTTTATGTTCACATATATTTTGAGTTGGGTGTGAGTTTGAGTTTAGCGCCACAACGATCTATATTCGACTCAATTTCGATCGATTGGATTGGATTCAATTAATTCAATTTAATTGAGCTTTCGCTTCGATTTCTCGTTGGGTTGGGTTGGGTTGTATTTGATTGGGTTATTTGCATTCACATTTAGATTTTGAGTAGGGTGTGACTTTGAGTTTAATAGCAGAAAAAAAATTGCCTGAATTTCGATTGGATCTTCTTCAATTAATTCAATCTAATCGAGCATTGTGTTTGTTATCGGACTGGATTGTAGTAGATTTGATTGGGTGCAATTGTTACTTTTATCGTTCGGTTTAGTGTCGCTTGGATTGGATTGGGTTGTGTTGTAGTTTTTTGGGTCTTTTAGTTTAGGTGTCTTTTCAATTCTACTTTGGTGTTAGGTTATTTTTCGCTGAGTGTGTGAAAAGGAAAATAGCATAAGTGATGTGAAAATAGATTTTTAATTTCAACTTCGTCGTTATTACAATTTTATTCAATGAATTACTATGTTCACTCACATTTTTCTCTTTAGTTTTAGTTTTAGGAATACTAATATAAAAATACTTTAGAAACGATTTTGAAGAAATAATTTACAAACAATATGAAGAAATAAATTTGAGATGAAAACTATTTAGGAAGCATATTTTTCAAACAGGAAATCCCTGAAATAAAAATAAAACAAATGGGAATTAATTAAAATAAATTCTTTTTATGTATATTTTTAGTTAGTTTAGTTTTCGTGTTTTTGTTGTTGTTGTCTTCCATTCGTCAGTGATTTGTAATTATTTGCTAATAGTTTATATTTATTATTGTATAATACTTTTTGATTCATTATTTTAATTTGAATCAAACCTTAAACAACATGCACATAGTTTTCAGTGAAGAAACAGCGGACGTGTCCCAATAACTCACGTCGTTGCACGCCTGCGACGATTCGTCACATCATTCACTTGCCCACTTCCTGGTTTTTTAATTTTTTTTTTTAATTTCACCAGCTATTTAATTCCGAACCACCTGACCGCTAACAATTTCATTAGCCGTCTCTCCTCCGGTGCGTCGTAGTTAGTTACCCGCAAATTAAATCATTATTTTGACAACTCGTTATGTGGTGTGATGACAAATTGCCTTTTTATGTTCCACTTACACGTTTTTTCCCCATTGTTATACGGCGTTTTTATTGAATAAATTTGATACGGATACACAAGCACCGGCTCATTTAAAACGAAGTTAACTTTAATTGTACAATTACTTTATTTATTTTAAAATTGTACGTTTCGTTTAGAGTGTTTTTATCGAGGTGGAGACCTTAATGATACAACACATTGTTACACCACAGATGTAATTACATACATTACCACATAGTTACCGCTCGTAAAGCGGCGGCTTTTTTCAGCGCTTTTCCTATACTCTAGTCGCTGATAAAACGGAAACTGCTTCGCACTCGCTTTTTGTTATTTAGTTATTTAATTATGGCTGGTGTTGGGTTTTTTTTATTTATTGTGTTGCCTGTTTGTTTTTCGTTCGTGTTTGTTGGTTTTTTATGGTCTAACGATGTGCTTGCGGCCTCTTTTGTCTTCGAAATTTAAATATTTTTTTTATATATATTTTTTATAGATTTATTAAACCGAAATCGGTTTCATTTCCCTTGTTATTTTTGTGTACCCTTCATTTTTTCTTATTGGTTACTGACTAATAGAAATAGATGAAAATTATTTGATTTGATATTTTCGCGGGGCAACCAATCGACGCAGATAAGCGGAGCCGAAGCCGAACAATGGCGTAATAACTCAGCACCTGGCAGAAAAGCGAAACTCTGGAAAAATCGAAATAACGAGAGATAAAACCCTTTGTCAATATCGTGCGCCGAGGCATATTTCTCAATATGTCGTGTCTGCATAACCTTATGAACAATCTGAGAACCAGAATCTGCCGCAATTTTCGTATTCCGAGAACGTTTCTCACGTGAAATTGACATTTATTTATGGTCGTCCGACGCCGAGCGGTTGCGCGATCGCCGGGACGACGCGGGCGTGCGCGCGACAGAGACCGAGCGATCGCGACGTACCGACGGCCGTTTTTTGAATCTAATTGCGCACGCTATCTCGCAGGAAGTGTCGCGATAATGCGGGAAAATTGCGCCTAATATCGAAGATTGAGACGCGGACAAAAAAATAAAAAATTTGACGTTTTAAGAATCTTACATCGATGTGCGAAATAGATGTGTTCCAACTTTGAAACTAATTTGTGCAATGGAAGAATTGTTGAGTGTTCGATAGAATGAATTTTTCAAAATTTCGCAACCCTATCCAATCCCAGGCGTCCCTCCAGCCAACTCAACCCAACCCAACAAGTTTTCTATTGTTCCTATAGTGTTCGTTATTTTCATTAATTTTTCACTTTTATGTTCGACTTCGTTTGCATGAATTTGTTTTCTTTAATACTCGTTCTCGTTTTTCAGGTTTTTTTCGCATGTATGCTTCAATTATTTTATGTTTTTGGGCGACATTGATCGAGCCTTATACTTTTATGAAAAATATTTCCATATTTTCATTTTTCTTTAGTTTTGATTAATTTCCTGGGCAATTGTTTTATTAATTTTCGCGATTTTACGCAACCCAACACAATCTACCCCCCCCCCCCCCCCCATAGCTTTCTATTGCCTCCTTCTGCTGTCTAGTTCTACATCATACACCTCGACGTGGCGAATTAAATAACAAATAGTTTGGCTCCACATTTTCATCCTTGCTCTCCTTTTATCTCTCACTTTTATATATTCATCGATTACTTTTCAAAGTTCATCTTCATTTTCATCTAAACGCCATATCAATTTAAAACAGATACAAAAATCTGCGGTTTTTGCGGTAATTTGTGGCTTTTCTTAGTAAACAGAAACTAATCACATTTCTTCACGTCCGATTAAAATTTTTCGACATTCCTACATTCAATCTTTTCATAACCTTGTAACCATGGTTACACTATGCGACATCTTACGACGCCTTACGACTCTTATTGCCTCAGAAAACAATATGTAATCAAAAACTAAACTTGTATGACGTTGACAATTATAAAACGTCAGTTAATCGTCGATGTTGCACCGTGCGTATCGTTCTACATGACCTCAAATTTCAAAAAGACAGTAAAATTAAGTAAACTGACATAAAACGGATTTAAAACGTCAAAGCGACGTAAGCTGCCATAAGTCAAGTTATTTTTTATCACAATATGCAACTAATTAATTTTGTTGATAATTTTTAATTAATTAACACATCGTCTCGGCTCAACGTTCGAGCAACGTTCAAAATTAGATCGGAATAAAATAAAATAGTTTAGAGATGAAAACGTGGTGTTTGGCTTTAAAAAAAAATCAAAAAATCTCCACCACGTCCTAATTTGCAACGCAACAAATGTTAAAATTTATACAAATCACATTTCTTTGAATGTGGAAAGAAATTACTCACAAAATTTGGGGAATTGTGAATTTGTGAAGTTTAATTTCCAAAAAATCAAAATGTCCAAAATCGAAAAATTGAAAATCTCCACTAATAAACTAATTAAGGAGAACACGAAAAAATGTCGACGTTTAGGAAATTTCCAAAGATTTCGTTGAATTGGAGTTTGAATTTAAAAAAAGGCTTAAATTTATTCAAATTATTAAACAAAATTAATGGTAAATATAATGTCGTTCGGTTTTATTCAATTTTATGTTTTGATTGACGATAAGAATTTCGATTTTCGCCAAAAAGTCGTACAAAATAACTAATCACGTTTTATGCTATTTCCATTATGGTTTGTTTATCGATGCATATTTACACTTACATTTTTTATTCTTTTGATTGATTCTTTTGATTCTTTTTTTTTTTTTTGATAAAACTGGTCTACATATTTTAGCCCAAAAAATTATCAGCAATAAAACCTATCTTTTACTAACCCAACCCAACCCAACTGAACCTTCTACAACCAAACTCTATTCAACCCAAGATAAAAGAGCGAATACGTCTTGTTGCTTCCTAGCATTTTCGATTAATTCACCAAATCACCTCTTAGTAGCCCAACCGAACCCAACCCTACCCAACCCAACCCAACTCAACCCAACTGAACCTGACACAACCACGCCCAACCCAACCTAGGATGAATGAGCGGATAGGTCTGGAATTTATCTTATTAAAAATATATATTTTCAAACTGAAATCGAATGAGTGGGATGAGCAGAGGATAGGAAATAAAGTGATGGGGAATTAAAAAATGAAATGGTGGATAAGAAGGACGAAAGCTCTTTCATGAATTGTTTTTTTTTTTATTTCAATTTTAACATTTTTTGAGGTACTGAGGTTGTTCACGAATCTGAACTTAGATGTCTCATAAAAAAATCCTTTATTGGCATTTCCACTTTCTTACATTTCATTCCTCTATACCCCCCTTCGCCTGCGTCCCTTTCTCCTTCCGCCTCCTCCTGCCGCCGCTTTCTGTTTCCTTGCTTCTTTTTTCCTCTTGTTGTTCCAATACCGTTTTTTCCTGCTCTCTTCCTTCTTCCCCATTATTTTGTCTAACATCTCTAGTTAGTCCTCGTCCGTCTCTTACCACATTCCTTCTCCAGTCTTTTTATTCTTTTCTTCTTCGCTCAGTTTTATTTCCTTGCATTCTCCTATCCAATGATCGCATTCATCACATCCTTCTACACAAAAAATACACCGCTTGTACCTCTCTTCCATCCAATACTTGTTTGCTTTCTCTTCACTTCCGCACATGAACCTTGCTATTGTTCTTTCTTTATCTAACGATCTCCCTTCCCATAAGTATGATGGTAACTTCCACTGTACTTTTAGACTATTGTGTTTGGTGTTGTACCTGGCACTCCTGATTTTATGTTCCCTTTCCTGTGCTTCTACCATATTTTACCTGTCCACTATCTCACTCTATACTTGCTTCCCATCTCTTCTTCTCCTTTCTGCCTCTTCTGTTGCTAGTCATGCCTTTTTTCATGCATTTTACGTCTACACTCTTCCGAGTTTGACAGTCCTGTTCCCTTACTTCCCCTTTTTCTTAACTCCTCTATTACCAACCTAACTAGTCTCTGTTCTGGCCCGCCCCTCGCTATCATCTCATACGTCACTGCCTTTTCCCTGCCTCTACATCCAAGTCGATCTCTCCAGATTCAATATAATTTTTATTTGTCCTATATGTACCCTCGCCAATCGTTTGTTTTCTTTCCACCCTCACATTATATTCCACATCTTCAATGTTTGGTTAAAAATCCTACAATAGGTTTAATTTTCTTAGATTATGGGCAAATACCGAGATCGCCACTTTATGAATTGCTATAAAATACCATTTTTAAGTTGTCTGTTAAAGTTCATATTTATTTATTACTTTAGAGCGTTAGTGTTGATAGCTATTTCGATGTTTATTTTGTTAGTCTTAGATTAGGTATTTTCTGACGACGACAACATGGTTGCTGAAATGTGTACACATTAAAGTTTATTCGTTAATATTTCTTGTAATTGAACAAAATATGGTTAACTGGATCCAAGTAATTAGGTCTTGAATCACTTAGGCCACTGCCAAGCTATATACAATTTGTATAAAAAAGTTCTACCTCACTTTCGGGCATCGCCTACGTCATTGGCTATTTCTGTTACCTTTTTCGACGATTCCAGAAACTACATTTCAGTGAATTATTTGACAGGTGTGCACAAACAGAGCTAAGGAAGCAGCAGCATCTGGATGTCAGTTATAATATCTAAAGTGGTTCAGATAAATTTTGGGAATTATTTTGAAATGTGTTCCTTATGATAATTGAAAAGACCCAACTTGAAAATCTCTTCGTGGTTTCAAAATACTCTCAATTTTCTGTGAGACATTGCCAATCGAGTTATTCGATTTATAATAATATTTTTTAATGAGTGGTGCAAAGCATTGATCCTGGTTCTCGCACTTGGTCGTACTTGATCCAACCGGGTGCAACGCGTCGCTCCACCGTCAAAAACATAACACCCAGAGGAGAGAGCGCGCCGAGCATCGAGCTCACGGACGCGATCGTGTGAAGCAGCGAACGGCGGGATAATAAACCGTTGGGCGCTTGTCCTGTCACGGGCCGCGTACTCCGAGTCTGCAACCTCGCGTGTTGTCTGTCCGTCTGTCCGACCGGCGGGCCGCTGCCCGCTCGCTCACCTGCCTACCGAGCATGGCTACTTTATAGCTACCTGGTCATGTCGTGATGCTTTATATACATGTGTGACCACTTCGCTTGTTTAT
Organism: Geotrupes spiniger; assembly: GCA_959613385.1. Taxonomy (NCBI): domain Eukaryota; kingdom Metazoa; phylum Arthropoda; class Insecta; order Coleoptera; family Geotrupidae; genus Geotrupes; species Geotrupes spiniger. Next base: position 39,190,877 of record OY390736.1, on the reverse strand, counting down.
TTTCGAACTTAAATCTCATTGCTGGCTCTCGACTTCATAAACTGAGTGCGTGCGTGTGTGCGTGCGTCCGTGTGTGCGAGAGAAAGCGAGCGCGCGCGCGCCCGACCGACCGGGAATTATTCCGTCTGGCTTACTTAATAAAGCCGCGCGTCCACGGCGTTCCAGATTATGCGAGCTCTAACGGCGAGAAACGGACGGATTATTCGAAAATATGACGTGGCCGACGCACTTAAACGCTCATCGAAGCGCGCCGAAAAAAAATTCGTATTATATTATTATTTTAAACCTGTCTGGACGTTGAAAATTAATATCTGCGAGAGTTCCGCACGGTGGCAAATTAATAAATATCTTGGCGTTGCGCAAATCGTTCAAACAGAAATTCGCGATATAATTCTCAAATGTTGTCTCATCTGCCATTATTTTGCAAAATATTCTAATGATACAGATTTCACCCGGCCACAAATGAATATGACTCACACCTCGACGTCAACGAGACGTGGCCAACGTCCGCCTCGAATTAATCAGAGTTAAGTGCCGACGACAATATAAAATGCCAATAAACGAGATAACCATTCAAATGAAATTGTCGATGAACGCATAAAAACAAAACGGCCCATCGATCGCCTCGCCAAGCTACCGTAATTACACACACACACACATACGCACACAATTTTTATCTAATTTTAATTTGTCCAAAACGAATGCGTGTAATTAAATTAAATCGGAGATAAAACGGAAGGCAGAATCGGGCGACGTGTTTAACAGTTTAATTGACGTCGCTAATTACCGGACGCCACGTTAAAACGTTTAATGCCACCAATGGGCGAGTTTGTACGGTTTCGTTTTGAGTTAATTAATCATCGATTCTAATGGTAATGGGACATTGTGGGATACTGACACAGGTGACGCTAATGACGGAGTCAATCCACGACAACTTTAATTCAAGTTTTAGTTACTTGGAATAATCATAAGGAGACAAAACAGTACTTTCCATTGGTGAGCCCACCTGTAGAATTTTTTTGATCCAACCGAATTTTTTTCATTTGTAAAATTTAGTTGTTTTAACCAAAGCATTGTATGTGTCATCAACTAAGAATGTCGAATTTTGCATGTGTAATATTTCATTTGGTAAGCAACGTCTCCGTGTAACTCAAAAACGAGTGGTCCTTCATTTGGGTAGGTTACACACCTAGTAAATATATAACAATGACTTAATGCAAAATATTACCTTGCTTTTTAATTAATTCCTCATCGCCAGAATTATTATTAGAAATTGGTGGGGTGAATAAATAAAAAGTGGTCGACCCCTAACGTAGAAAATCGTCGAGTCGTCGTCCTATAATTTCGCTTTTTGTGTTTTTAATTTGACGGTCAAGTGACGTTGACTATGACAGCTTGAAGTGTGTAATTTTACTGCAATTTCATTTAATACGCGCTAATATTCCACACACTCTGTGACAAGGCAAATCGTTACAAAACAAGACTTGGTAATATTAGGTGTATTTGTTGTCGTCCAGCAGTAGCAGCAGCCATGGAATATTTTTTATTAGAACATGTTTTATCGATGAATGTGTGTGTCGGGGGGGGGGGGGGGGGGGTATTTATCCTAGCTAGACTATCCTTTACATTTTAATTTAATTTTATTATTACATATTACTATTATATTTTAATTTTATTTCAAAAATTGTAATATCTCATTTTGCACTTTCTTAAATTATTGTCATCACAAATGCAAAGGATGGATGTGTCTAGCACCTGGATGGAAGTGCCTAACACCTTCCCAAATCATCCACCTACTTATTACGACAATTCTAACGTCGTTACGTAATTCTTTAAAAATCTCAAAAATAGCTGTACGTTTCTTGCGCCTCGGACATAAATCACTGCAACGTACCTGGAAATGTACTCGGAAAGACCAACACCCAAACAGTGTTTGCATGGGAATGTGGGCGAATTACATTACGGCAGTCGGGTAATTAATTCACTCTAATAAAAATTAACATAAATTTAAATGAACTAATTATAATAAATATTAATATTGACAGGCTGGTCACTCCTATGCCCCTTCTTTTAATTTGTGCTGTCGAAGTAAATCATTGCAGAAACTAAATCTCTTGTTCAAAATACGATTTTTTGGGGATATATCTAAGTTTTTTGTATGACTTGATGGAAAACAATAAATTGCAACGAATAGAAAGAAAGTGAAAGTGAAGTTGGTGACCTTGATCGTTTCGTTTATTTCTGCTGTTATCTTTGCTTCACTTTTGCTTTGTTCCAATTGATTAATTGAGTTTTACCCATCGCAAGCCAGAAACCTAGAAAATTATGATGACGATAAGAAATTATTCAAATGCGCAAAATAAAAATCGAATTGCGATAAAAAAAAAGGAAAAATCAACTAATGGCAATTGTACAAAACCCATAGAAATAAATAAAAGTGCAGATTGGAAAAACCAAGGAAAGAAAAAAATTATAACGTATACGAAATGCAAATCAGAAAGTGGTATGAAAATAAATTACTGGCAAGCAAAGTGCAATAAAACGAAATCCACAGCAATTTCAAAATACAAACAATTTATAAGGTTATTAAGATATCTTGTATTGTCGTTAACATTTTCTAAATAATCCATTAAAATTTGTTTAAGTCTTTGGTTTTCTTTTACTGATGACCTCAAAAGAGAAAGAAACAATTGTTTTAAAAAAATCCACATATCGTGCCTATTGCAAATCCAACCACGAAACTTGTTAATTATCACTCGATTTGGAGATTGGGTTCTTTAATATTTTGCTATTATTTTGCAGTTGATTTCGTTTCTTTCGTCGTCTCTTAGATTTTATTCAATTGAATTGTATGAAGTTATGCTTTGTTTAGGTTTATATTTAGATTTGGATTCGGTTTAAATTTATGTCTAACATCGCCTTGGTCCTCTTTGTATTTGGATTGGGTTTGGTCAGATATCGCCCAGTGGACATTTTAAACCCAAACTATTCTATTGCGCTAGTCTATCGTGATTGGCCTACTTCCCATTGCTGTTTGTCGTCTATGTTAGAATTTGTCGATTTCATTGTCTCTTGGCTTGGATCTGATCCAATTAGTTTCAATTGAATGCAATTGATAGGATTGGGTTTCAATGTCGTCCCGGACCGATCTGTATTGAAGCATTGAATTTAGTCTCGATTAGGTAGGTATAAGCCTACTGTAATTAATTGCACTAGGATTTGCATTGGATTTGATTGCGTTTTGGTGATGCAATTTGGGATAAACCCAAAAATTTGTCGTCGTTGGTACTTGCGAGTTTTTTGCCATCGTTTACTTTCCCTGTTTAATTTATTTTGATTTTGGGTTGGGTTGGGTTGGGTTGGGTTGGGTTGGGCTGCGTTGGGTTGGGCTACGTTGGGTTCCATTGCGTTGGACGAAACGACCATAATCGTTTTTTTGGGTTGGGTTTATATTTGGATTTTCTACCGAACTGGTCTTCGTTAGAATTATTTAGTTGGATGCCTTGGATGATGCGATTATTTTAATTCAATTCAATTTATGTGGATATGAGTTCAGGTTCGCCTGAGTTGCCATTCGATTGCGTTTTCAGATAAAGATTACGATTGGGTTTTGTTGAACTGTTTCGAGTAGATACGATCCTGCTGTAATTAATTCAAGTTAGGTTTGTTTGCGTTCCGATTCGATTTGGTTTAAACCCAAAATTATTTTACGTCTTCGATTTCGTCATCTGGCTTGGGTTTAAGTGCGTTGAACAAGATAAATGCAATTGTCTTCATTGTGGTTGGGTTTAAATTTGGATGGAGTACCAAACTAGTCTTCGTTAGATTTATTTAGTTGCTTACAAATGCAGTTAATTCATTGAATTGATTTGCAATTTGAATTGAACCCAAATGATTGCTACTTGTGCTGGTTTTACTTTACATTATGTTTTAGATTTTGTTGGTCGTCATATCGTCATAATCGTCATATTTGGTTTGTAGTCAAATCGATGATTTAGATAATGCGATAATTTTAATTTAATTGAATTTGTTTAGATTGGCTTGCTTATAGATTCTATTGCATTTTTGGATACAAATTATGGTTGGGTTGTGTTGGTGGTAGTGTTAGTTAGTTAGTACTTTACTTACTTACTTACTTTTTTTTACTTTTTTGATTTAACATTGAATTCGTTACAGTTTTTTTTTTTTGATCTATGTGATACATCGTGCAATTTGACCATCATACAGTATGCAAGTAATTTACGTTTGTGGCGCCCAAAATTATTGGATGTAAAACAATCGTCTTCAACTGAATTGCACGGAAAGTAAATGCTTGCAACGACGATGTACTCAATCATTAACTTCCATTGTGTATTTGATACCATCAACTTCGTCATTGATTTCATAGTAATTTCATTCACAAGTTATTTCGCGTACTTCCAGCGAAACAAAACTTAACGCACCGTACCAAGCACGTCGACTTCTCGTTCGAAACGAAAGCATTAATCTCGTCTCGGGCGATAAATTCGCGAAACTCAATCGAACGGTGTGTTGCGGCGCGCGGGCATTTTTCAATCTGGCGCTTGATATATGCAGAACGCAATTAATGTATTGCCGGAGCGCGGGTAAAAAACGACGGTCCGCGACCGACTCTCGCTCATTATGAATAAGGCTGGGAAAAAGTTGAATAATATATATTGTGGATATATAGATCATATTAATATTCCTTAATGCAGGTGTACTACATGCCGTTCGCGGCCGCAAATAAAATAAATTGTTAATGAAACGAGACGAAAAAAAGCGGCTCGAATGTTTTATGCGGTGACCAGTTATATTTTCATATCGTATAAATAATAATAAACAGCAATTTATATGAAAGTGGAAACGTTCACATGTGCTGCTGCCCGCCTGCCTGCATGGCCTGCCTGGCCTGGCTTTATATAATAGGTTGCGTTCGACTTTATTGAGTTTCATCGACGGTAATTGTGAATTGGTTCGTGTACGCTAATTTTGTAGTGTTGTAGGTTAACTAGTCAAGGTCATTTGTATAAGTTATAGTTGATAATTTATGGAAATAAAGAGTTTCTTGGTACTTCAGTGGACGAGATTGAAGAGTAATTAGTTTATCGTTCATGAGTGATATATGTAACAAAATATATAATCGAACTTAAGTTGGTTATTTGGTCAAATAAAAATATTAACTAATTGTTTTTTGCAATTTATTTCTCTTTCGAAAGTTGAACAATTTGTAGAAATAATGAGTTCCTTGATACACTTAATTTTCTTCTGAATTAACTTTTAAGCCTTCTTTTGAGATTCGTTATTTTTTATCTATCATCATTATTTTCCCTTTGATTAGGTTGAGTTGGGTTGAGAAATGTGAAAATAAATCAAAGATGAACCAAATTTGAAAAAAGAACAAACGTACCCCAATTAGCCCAATGACTTGATGTGATAGCGTGGACTTTCACATGAAGTTATGTATACTGTGACATCATTTAGGTTGTTTTTGTTCTTTTTTCAAGTTATCTGGTTTATCTTTTATTTATTTTCGCATTTCTCAACCCAACCAATCCCATCCCAACCCAACCCAACCTGTCAAATTTGATGGCGTATGTAAATCAAAGTTCGTAGTGTTGGAGTTTTTTTTTGTAATTACTTTCTTTTTAGTTCTTTGCTTTATTTTCGATTCAAATTTATTTTTTGTTCCATTTTTTGTTCATTAGTTCAATCGATTTTGTTTTGCTATAATTAGTTCCGTAGTTGTTTCTTTTTATCTTTAAATGTTATTGTAATTTTCGATCGGTATTGTACTTTTGTTTGCTTCAGTTTTCATTTCTTCTATTTTCGTTAGCTTTCTTGTTATATATTTGTCTATATTGGTTTTAATTGAATTTGATTTTATTCCATTACATTGGCGCCATTGGTTTTCAACTACGTTGCTTCATTTTAATTCGATTCGTTCATTTATTTCGTTTCACTTTTATTTAAAATAATTTTTTCCTTTGTCCTTTAGTTTTCTTAATTTTATTTCATTTAATGATTTGCTACCATGTTTCATTTTCATTTATTTTTTCATTAAAAAATTGTCTAATTGCATAAGTGCAAAAAAACATAAACATTAACAACCGCGAGGTAGTTGCAAATCTCCGTGGTACCGACTTTATCGCCCAAAGGGGACCGCTGTGATCACATAACAGCTTGAGTGTGAGGGTATTGCCGTCTAGATGGCGTACACTCTCGTAACTCGTGTTTGCATGACTACATGCACCTTCTTCTATGTATCGTTGGTGATCAGATGAATCCTGCAGGACGAAACAGCTGATACACCGACTGAATTTATTTAAAAAAATTGTATAAAATGTAGAAACAAAATGGGAATATATACAAATAAAAGGCTGCAAGTGAGATTATGCTAAAAGGCCACAAAAATGCATATTGCGATTAATGAGCTAGTGTGAGAAGACAGAAATATTTTATAATTAAGAAGAAAAGCACATAGAACGGAGGTCAGTTCATATTTATTCAGGTGTTAAATAAAGAAAGGAAGATTCAAAAATATATAAGGGATCGGGTTGGGTTGGATCAGGTTGGACTGGGTTAGGTTGGGTTAGATTAGCTTGGGTTCGGTTACGTTGTGTTGGGTTGGATCAGATTGGGTTGGGTAGGGTTAAGAGATGTGAAGAAGGATAAAAAATTAGAGTTTAAAATAAAATTCCAGAAACTCGATAAATGGAGCGACGATGAAATTGAACAGCCAAGAACAGAGGCTTCATGGAATTAAAGAGATTTGCAATATATAAAAAATCCAAGCAAAAAAGGGCAACACGAGAAAAGGTCATGCAACGGAAACCAAAACAAATAAATACGAAGGAGACAGAAAATATGAGAAAAAATAAGGAAACGGAAAGAGTTGGAAAGGAGACCCACAGAGAGCAGCGCACTGAACAGAGATAATCCCCAGATGGAAGGCAAGGAATACATATAAGTAGATTAAACGGAAAAGAAATTGAGATAATTAAGAACCTACACAAAAAAGTAGAATATTGTAATATTGATGGCGTTGAAGACGAATGAGAGCCAAAGAAGGAGTTGGTATAATGATAAACGGAGATAAGGACGAGAATAATAAAAATTGCTTTACACGAAGTAATAAGCCGGATATATGCACAAATCACAAAGAAGAAGAAGACAAGCTAAATGAGTTCGATAAAGACTACAACAAGAAATAGACCAATGGAAATAAAGTGACGAAACATTAATAGTAACATTGGAACGCGGATATAGACATTTTTGGGTTGTGTAAAATGCAACAAATTGAAAAATAAATCTATATTTACAGAAGCTACAAAAAAATCTGTTACCTTGTCTTGTCTTGTCTTGTCAATGGCTTCATGACTGATTCGCCCTCTATGGGCTCATCAGACCACCACATACATATCCATCCGCTGAACGTTCATAAAGTCGGTCAAGTATAATTGACAAAAAATTGTGCATGAGTGCATGACCGACTGTCCAGACTTGTTTGTACTTCGCAGGTCTGTCTAGATGGCGTTCTTGTCACTTGATGCACCTTCAGCGAATGTATGTGTGGTGGTCTGCTGAGCTCAGGGGGAGCGGAACAGCCATTGCCATCTGTTTAATATTGTCGAACGTTCAAAACTTGTAAAAATTGACAAAATGACGACATTTAAAAAAAAATTACTGAAAAATTGTTCTTATCCTCCATTTTTAATTTTGTTGTAAATTTTGTTATTACTTGCCTCCGTAGGGAAATCATAATAAGTTTATTTTGGTTGTTTTCTGGTTGGTTTTGATTTATTTTGGAGAAATCCAACCCAACCCAACCTAACACAACACAACCTGGATCGCGTTGAGTAGCAAATAATAGGACAACCAAAATATAAAATTCAAAAAACCGCCGAACACATCAGCAACAAACACTAAATTTAATATATAGGACAATAAAAAATATAAAATTCAAAAAACCGCCGAACACATTCAGCAACAAATACTAAATTTGATACTTTTTTTCAGAATCCGTCGGAGATGGCAGACATCAAGCCTGGTAAGTAATTTTAATTTAATTACATATTAAGTTACATGTTTATAAACAATTTTTGCGACGAGGACACGAACTAACAAACGAACATCGTAACACAAATAAAATGTTCAGAAAGCACCAAAACTATTAACGAAATAAAAAAAGCTTAATAAATTTTATTATATCAAAAAAAAAATTAAAACCTATAAAAGTTTACTGGTATTGTGAACAATGAGAAGATGAAATCATTAACCATGGAAGAAAAATAATAACAAAAAATACGAATAAAGGGGAAGAAATGTAGCAAATAGAACGAAAAGCAAATCACTGATTCAAGTTTTTTTTTTACTGTACTTCATATTTGTTATTCTTCTTCATCGATTCTGATCCAGTTTGCTTGACTTTGTTCGTTTTATATTTTCTATTTTTTTTTATTTGTTTGCATTTTGATACAAATTTTGTTTAATTTTTCATTGGTCGTCATTTATTTCCATCCTTGTTACTCGAATCTAAATATCTTTCGCTGCAAATTCAATCACATCGACACAATCATTTAAATTTATGTTATCTCCTAGTGTGTCGACTAAAAATCTTTTATTGGAAACTCATAGAGAAATTAGAATCTGAGTAAAAATCCACCAAACAGACACAAAAACATTGATATAAAAATAAGTATTGAAAAAATTATAATAAACCAATAAATTACCAATAATTATAAAATAATTAACGAAACAGAGAATGGCATAAAATGTCACTAACAAATAAAACCGTTAATCACGTAAAAAAAATTCTAAAGAAGCAAATGAAAAATTTTAAATTTCACTGAAAAACCTAAGACGAACTATTAAAGTTGGAACTAACATGAAGATGATTTACAACGATTAATGGACTTAAAACAATTACCATAAAGTAATGGAAACTATAAAAAGTTTAATTTGAAAGATAACAACGTGAAAATGAGTTGATAATTGTAGGAGTCAAAGCGAATCGAGTGGCCATTGCTTTGCAGGAAATAAATCATAGACGCTTTTAATTCACGAACGCTGTTTATACGCGGTCATTATTATGCAAATTGTGGCAATATTCGAGCAACTATACGTGAATAATATACTCGCAAATTGCCTTTTTCGTGCAGTTTATACATAAACGTAAGTAATTACAGAAATTAATTAACCACGACAATTAATCACCGCAATTGCAAACAAATCGGACTCGAGCCGTTAGAAAGTCAGATCTCTCTAGTCGGCCGCGGACGAACAGTTTTCGGAAATTAAGGCCACGAATCGCCGAACAAAACGCATCCTCAATCAAATTATCGTTGCCCAAATCATTTTTTAATATGCAAATGAGGCGCGTCGTTGGCTAATTCCCATCTACTCGTGTGTACGAGTCGCATGTAAATTGATATTTTAATTCCGTCGTAATTGCGCAATCGACGGAGACGCAGCGATTAGAACGTGATTTTGAATGAAACGCCGTTTTTTCGTCGGCGCACACGCCGCGCGCGTTTCGAGTTAATTGACCTAAAGGAATATTAACCTTATTCCCGAACATATCTCATTCACCTTTTCCACATGTTTTTCGACGCGATTTCGTAACGGTATCTTCATCTCTTCGGATCGAGGAGGCGATGGCCGGTGGTGGAGTCGAACGCGATCAAAGCCGCCGCTGTCAGCTCGATTTCGAGATAAGTGACACTTGAGTAGGCTTAGACGGATTGATAGCAAAATGTGTCGTAAGTATCGGGCACGCCGTGTTTATAACTTGAGGGAAGAACAAAAAAAAGGTTGTTCGCGTTTATCGGAAGTTTTTATGGGCGACGAAATTTTAACATCAATTGGTACAAATGTTCAAATTTCAAAATCGATATGGCCGGCATTTGCACGGCCTTTAAAATTTCGGCGCGTCCCTTTTCCGTCGTTAATTTCAACGAAATTCCTGCAATTTTGCAGTAATTTTAAAAAATTACCAAGGGGGTTGTTCCAATATTTTTATTATTAAAAAAATACATACAAGAAAATGATTACAAGGTTTTGCATAAAAACGATTAACGCGAAAAGAGCAAGAGTAAAAAATGCGAAAATTGTATTTGCGCTCCGCCGCAAACCCAATTTCGAATAGCACATGTCGGGCTCAAGCCAGCGTGTGCGTTCGTGTGTGTGTGTAAGTGTGTGTGTGCGGTGTCGCTTTTAAATCACATACAATTACCGAAAATTGCAGAAATGCCCGCCATTTACATAATACAGTTCGAAATTATAGAGTTTCGAAAAATTCTCAATTTCTTCTTCCTGTGAAAATAAACCACGAGGAGAGACAATTGCACCTGCGTTTAATAACAACCCAATCTAGAAATTACTCCGGCGACTATGTGTGTGTGTGTGTGTGCGTTTTCCCGATACCGATGGCTCATTTTCGCAAATGATAGTCTTTAAATGCGCGTATTATACAAATATGCGATAAATTCTATAATCGCCCAGATGCGATATCGAGATAGGGAGAAACTTTGCATTTTAATTTGAGCGCAAAATGTGGGTACCATACAGGAAGGGAAATTGGAGAGGATACGTTTTAACCTAAATAACCCTCGTGTATATTTACGGTTTATTAAACGGACGGTTTCGAAGTTTAATTTAAAAATTTTTGCTCCTGTTTGTTTGGCTTTCGTTAATTTAGTTGCTTTTTTTAATTTGTTTAATTTTGTTCAATGTGTGTTATTACGATTAATTTGTTTTAGTTTTTTTTTTATTATTCAGTTGTCTAAATAATAATTTAATATATTTTTCTTGTATGAATTCTTTGAGAAATTATTACCAGAACGCAAAAATTCTTTGATAAGATCAAATTCATGAATTTATTGTGAAGGAACCTTTTTTTGTATATTTTCGAAAACGACATCGTCTAGCACTATTTTTCAGCTCCAAAATCTGTTTTTGATTTACCTGAGATGCCATTGCTCAAGCCTTCGAGCTTGTGTACATACGTTTTGTTGAATGAAAGAACAAACAAAAACAATGTCGAAGTAAGCACTGTCTCGTGCCAATTGCTGGTAAGCGAGTTGATAATAAACAGCAGATTTGTAGTCGCCATTTTTGATCATTTAAAGTTACTCCAGAACCTGACGAGAATTTCTGTGAGTGGCTTCGTCACCATCAATAAATCTGCAATGTTTATCTCCTGCCGTTTCTTTAACTGAAATTTCGCAGACCTCTGTGTAATTAAATTTTACTTCTTGTTAATTAAATAAGTATTCACATAATCCCTTAAAGCCTTGTTCCCTGCTTATATATTATGGAGAGTGTTTACCATCCATTACACGTTGAAAAAATCGCCCCATTTCCTGGAACACGAAAGGCCACAGTTTATAAAATAAATGACTGGAAACGAACTTGTCTGGTGTCCCATCCGAACGTCTGGAGAAGGTTCGTGTGTAGTCATAAAGTCGCTGGAGCTATGAAATAACCGGGCTTTAAATTTTTTAACCATCATGAATTTTCATGAATTTCTTGTCGCCACAACCCTTTCTTTTGCAAGTATTTTATAACTGCACGACCCTCCGATTTTTCCATTTTTAGAATTTCACTTCTATGCAGTAGCGCGAGATGTATTTCAATATTTGGATGAGTTCGGTATTCGAAGACTTGATAATCCACTATAAAGACAATGAAGACGTTTGTTCTGAGACGTGTTTGTCGTCATCTACGTCAGAGCCTCTTAAAATCTAAAATATTTCAACAATTAAGCTTAACAAATAACAAAACAACAATCTTGACGATTACTACAAAATGACACTATTACTTTGGAGCAGAACTACTCTTATCTGATATTTTAGTTAAGCAATTATTAAATAGAATTAAAATTACCACACATCAACTACCTAAAATTATATTATAAAATGGTCAAGCTTGTACAACAGTAACGTTGATAAGTCCCTATCAATTTGAATGTGGACTATGGCCTGTGATAATTGGAATCATATAATTTGTAGTACCTGCCAAAGTAGTTTGCGGATGTGTGAGGATGCTATACATATGTTGGATTCGAGGCCATCAGCAGTTTCGCTGTGGTCATGAGTACTAATGGCGACATAAAAATCCAGGACTCTCATAAACTGTCAACTAAGGACGCATCTTCACATTCGCGGATTGCTGGCTATTTATATTAATCCAGAATCATGGAAAAATATTTTTATATAATTGAAACGTGTTGTCCAAAATATGTGGATAAATAAATAATTACTGATGTTGTTTAGAACGTAGACCAACATATTTACTGTAATTGCGCCTTCATCGAATCCAAGGATTAGTCGATTTTGAAAAATTCATGACAAAGCTAGTGAATAGGCAATTAAAGTGGTATGTTTGATATTGTTGTTTTCATTGAGCCATTAAACACAATCATATAAATTTATGGTTGGTTTTGGGTTTCGATTTGGACACAAGGAGTCACCACCTCTAATCTACTTCATAGTCAGTTGCGCTAAAATTTTCTTTTAAATCCAATTATAATCAATCCAATAACAAAATTAAAGCCATCGAAATTTAATATCGAAACATTACTTCCAAGACCTTCTAGATGACACAATTTAATGTAGCTAACCTCCAATTTATCAAAAAGTCGGCAATGATGTTTGTTAAACCCATTTTGTTTAGATTAAATCGCAAACCAATCCCTCCCAACCTCACCCAAACCAACCCGACACAATTCATCTCCACCCAACACAATCCAACTCAATCCAACACTATCTAGCCGAAAATTTTTGGTGACAACACGAAATCAATCTTAGTACGACCAGTGAATCTAAGAAAGTGCAAAAAAATCGAAAAAAAATATTAGCGCATATTCAGCCATTCACTTACCGACTAAAAGAAACAGCTAACAGTGAACTTAATATAACAAATCGTAATTGTTTTGAAAAGGTATTTAAATAAAACAAAACGATGATATCAAGATTTACAGAATTTTTCAAATTTACGTGCTCTTTTTTCTACGAAATTCAACCCAACCCTACTTTTGGAATTGATGATTAGCGAAATAGTTTTCCTAGTGTTTTTGTGTAGTAAAAAGCGAGTTTGTCTTTATCGTCTCATAATTCTTCTAAAATTTTCCGGTAGATCTTTTATATTTGGGAAAATGTAGTAATTCGTTTTGCAACCTTTACATCGGAATTTCGTTTGCACTGTCTTTCTTTAAGTGTTGATGAATTTTAATGGATAACCATTGTGTTAGTTGCTCAGTAATAAGTTTAGTTTAGTTTTGGCACACTTTGTTTTAGCCGGAACTGATTTATTTCACGTACCAATCGGTATTCAATGTTTCATCCACAGTTCTTTTCAGTTGTACCCAGAAAGTTAATTGATTCATTTGATTCTAATTGTAGGTAACTACTGACTGAGTTGAAATAAGTTAATATATTAGTCGCTTCTGTATTAGGTATTAAGGTATCGTCGACATTGATATATAAAAATTGTATTTCAAACGATTAAGAGTTTGCTACGATGGTCAGAAATTTATTCATTGGCATTGATACTAATACAACCCAACCCAACCCAACCCGTTGATATTCCAAACAATTTTTCATAATAATTATCTTCATAACTGAAATAGCTAGATTTAAATAGAAATTTTTTTATTTTTATAAAAAGAAGTTCTAGTGGTAAAATATGTAATTGATGGTAAATTGTCAAATATAATTAATTGTCTAAAATTTTTAGACCAGTAACTACTGACACAAAATCGTCTGAATTATTAATAATAAAACTGAATGCGAAACATGCGAAACAAAATCGACACATCATGTCTCCTCTCATCCAACCAATATATAATATTTATCTCCTCTTTCCTCATTGCCACAACAAACCTCGCTATCACTTTCTATTTCTGTCCTGCTTTTCTACTTGTCAAATATTCTGCCTTTCTTCCGTCATACATATATCCCTAAACGAAGGACACCCTCAAGTTGACCAACATGGGATATTGTTCTCCCCTCTTCTTCGCCCTTTTTTCACTAGTGGCTGCAAAGCGTGAGCAACGTTTGACAATTTGGATCAACTCGGGACGACATTTTGTTTCTTTTGCGCAAAAACTGCCAACAAATATAATTTTGTTATTCGTGTTTGCAATTTGTGTTATGTGGGCCAGACAAAACAGTACGTCAAATATTCTATATATTTTCCAAATTAATGGAATAATTAAAAACTAATTTATAAGAAACATAACTGAGGCAAAAATGTCATTGATGATTTATGTTACAATTTTAACGATTATTCGAGTGGTTGTGGTCGTTTTATTTTAATGTCCTCTACCCAAGACGATAACGAACAATTTTAGTGAAGGACAAGAAATTTATTTGATTTTTGCTACGAATTCTTTACGACAATTTGGTATCATTCTCGTTGTGATTTTATTTCTGTTATTTTCAATATTTTATTTCTGCTGATTACTTTGCATGGACTTGGGTTTTAGTTTGATGGGCTTCGCGTCGATTTATTTACATTGTTTTCCTATTATTATATAAGTTTTTTATTTTGTTGCATTTTTTCCGTTGTGTCTTTTAATTCGAATATTTTTCACTTGTTTCGATACTGTAATTAATTTTATTAAATTAACATCTTTTTCGCCATTGTTTCGTTTTTTTACAGGTTTCGTTTGTTTAATTTTCATTAATTTCGCTCCATTGTGATGAAAACATTCAAGAAGTAAATATCATTTCCCTGCGGCACTTTTAACCCAACAATTCGGTTCGAAAGTCATCTCGCCCTTTCCAATTCGTACGTTTAATTGCCGCAAAAATGCCCCTACCCACGAAACGAACGTAAAACTGACGCATTACGTTCACGTAGACATTTTTTAATCTGAATCTTTCGAAAGTGGAATTGGCCATAAATCGACGCAAAATCTCGTGCAAAAACGAAAACCGCTCGCGCAATCGCAACATTGTTCCATTAAGACTCATAATTTACGGTGAGATTTGTATCGACCGGCGCACGATCCCAAATAAACGACCCAACGGCCGCGTCGGGCCGGGCCGATCCGGGCCGCCCCGAAACCGAACTGTACATCGAACCGGATCTCGAAATTCGTCATGCAAACGTGACCCATATTCCGGCCGGCGCGGTCCGCGCGAAAAAGACCGAAACGACGAAAAAAAATCGCGCGCCCAAATGCGGCGGCCTTCTTGCCCGAGACAATTAAGAGAGAAACTGGTTCGCGGGACCGTTCAACCCGATCGGCGCTCGCTCGCTCGCTCGCTCGCTAGCATCCCGAGTAAATCTTCCGTCGGATGTTTGGCATACCGAGAGCTGGAATTCATATACAGTAGTGAAAGGGGACGACAGAGGAACATTAATAAACGACCTTACGCAATTAATCAGAGGCGATGTTTCAAACGGTAGCGCTGTATTCCGTAAATACTCAGACTTTGTGCGCGCTGTGCGCCGTTCGCAGGACAAGGCCCCTTCGGCCGGGGCTTTGTGATGTGGGGGCCAGCTTCGTGGCGACCGGATCGCCGTACGAATGCGTTTTAGTGAAAGAACCGCGACGGATCGTTTGATTTATGCCGTTGGACACCACGAGCATAATCCGCCATTTAACGTTATACTTATTTTATTATCGCTGTATCAAAATACACGAAAGTCGGGACGGATTACATATTTAAATTTATTTTTTGGTGACCATCAGACACCTGCACAATGATACCAAATGAAGTTAACCATGAAAAAAAAATTACCAGTCCATTGAAAATTATTCCAAAACATCTAACCCCCTCCCGGCATATGAGTCGATGCTCGATACCATTCTTCGGCTAGGTATGTATGCTGTGATTAGAGTAGAGAACTGACCACATAATTTACCATTAACATAAAAGTACATAAACAGATGTTTTTTTTTAAACTTAACCTTTGAAGTAACAAGTCCAGTAACAGGTCAATAAAATTAACTTGCTTATAAATAAAATATCGAAGCATTTGGAGATCTGCAGAATATGTCGATTTCGAGTGGCAATGGATGTCAGATAGTTGTAGATGTGAAATTGAAAATCTACAAATTTATTAGAGCGATTGTGACATACGAGTCACAGGCTGACGACGAATCTTGGAGAGTGAGTTTCATGAGCTCGAACAACATGGAGTGTAAGATAGTGATTAAAAGATAGTGTAACTGTGGACATCTTGAAAGAATGGGCAAAATAAGAACAAGCAAAACGATTATGGGCTGGAAGGTAACCAGGACGAGATTGAGGGGCTGACATAGAATGGGATGGAGGGAAATATAATAGTAATGGGGATGAGACAGAGGAATTGAAAGGATGAAGGATGAAATTTTAAATTGATTTAGACGACGGTTTGATAACTTGTTATTTAATTTCCAAGGGGGTTAGATTTTATGTATTTGTAGTCTATGGTAAAGTTGTAGCATTATCAACACTTCATAGTACTTGTCGAACTGTTCTATAGAACTTTTTGATATCTTATATTTCTTGATCTATTGGGCAACATTTTGGCGGGTACTTTATAGCCTACATTTAAATTTTTCTTAATCAAAAATTGTCTTTATAATTCAACGTATTATAGTTTTTACGTTCCATCATATTTAGTTCGTGCTCTTCATATCTCTTCACCCTTTACGCTACAATAGATCAACAGATTCAACCCAAAACAATAGGACCGTGTTATGTGTATTATAAGTAGTTTTAGATTTGGTAATATAAAAATTTCTAGGGGACCATACCACTGAAGTTTAAATACAAATTCGAATCAACAAATTGAAACAATAAAAATTGTATTATGCATCATGGGTAAGGGATGTATTTACAACACCATCGTGCACGACGGGTTGTTGCGGGACAGGTGGGTCGCGAGATGTTTATGGTATTAATAATTGACTGGTCAGCAAGCTGACGCCATGTCATCAATTTTGTGCAGAGAATTTTATAAGTTTCTGGAAAATTTTATTGGTGGAGCATAAACTAGGGATTCTTCCGGAAATCCCGATTTTATCCTCCATTCCAGAAATGTATAGAATTCTTTCCACAAAATTCGAAAATCCCGACCAAATGAGTCCGTATGTTTGCTGAGACACACAACCCAGTCCAACTCAACCCAACCCAATTCAACCTAACCCAACCCAACCCTACAGAGTAGTAAATCAGTGAGGCTGCACATGCATACAAACCAATGGATCAAAAATTTGCACATTATCTTCTCTATGCTGTATTTTCTATCAAATGAACCTCGTTTTCATTATTCTTGAAAATTCAGAATGATGTAATATAAAACAGCTCAACAGGTATCTTAGACCAAGGGCAGTATCTTTGCGTATTTCTTCCTCTGTGAGATTTTTTCGATTAATATCCTCCATTCTTGTTTGCTCCCTTCTGTCCACCAATTTGTGACATCCATGGTATAAATCCTCTAGTATTTAATTACCCTAATTTCCTGAGTGCGAAGCTCGTTGTAATTGTTATTTAAGTTTCAGAATGAAATAAAATAAAATAGATCAACAGGCCTCATATGCTTAGGACAGTAACTTTGCTTATTTCTTCGTTTCTAATATTTTTTCGACCATTTTCCACCATTCCTGTTTGATGCATTCTCTGTCCAATTTTTGACATCCATGGTTCATAAGTCCTCTACTACTTAATTATCTTAAGAATTTCCTCACCAACAACGAATGCTGACGTAGCAGAACGTTGCCCATGAAACCACGTCAGATTATATTTTATGTCATCTTCCATATTATACTTTACAGGGAAACATTTTTTGAGCCACGTTATTGCAAAAAGGGCATTCGCAATAAATTTTATTATTGCAAAACGTGTCGAAGATCGTTCAACTCAAAAATACAAGTAACTGGTTAAGTGAAGTTTTAATGTCGAAGTCTGGTACTCTTGAAGTTGATTAAATAGTGTCAAGGAATAAATTTTAAAACGTCAATTGAATCGAAAATTGTTTTAATTAAACATTTTTTTAATTGTTTATATTTTTTTGAATTGAATAGGAAACTCTTCGTCTTATGATTCAAACGATTCAACATTTCCAAAACTATGGAATATAAAGTTTCTTATTTTTCTTCCGTGTGATAATATTCTCCCAATGAGTTTTTTTTCGAGCGAAAATTTACGGTGAAAGTGACTTTGGTGATACGCCTTGGCCTGGGTTGGGGTGGGCGAAATTGTTTATCAATTTCCTGCAATAGGTTTTGAAAAAAATTCTGATGAGCCAAGTAATTTAATATAAATAATAATTTTAATAATAAAGCTGCAAACATTGGCAACATTTCAAAATCTGCAAGGGGAAGTGTTAAATCCTATAGCTTTGCAGAAAAAATTATAACTGAAACGTGAGCCCAACAAAAGACATAGTCCTAGAACCCATTCAAACTATTTGAATAAAAACAATACAAAGTTTAATGTGTCGAGGATGACCTGCAGGTCCGTTCAGTTTATCTAATCTTTTAGATTTGGAGCAACAAGTCGTTTGGAACACCAATTAGAATCCAACTTAGATCTTGGATCCTACCCAAGTCCTAACATTAGATTGCCACGATTTCAGTTAAAGTGCACCGAACGTTAATACATATTTCTTTAATATGCCAACCTGATATTTTTGACTCAATTTCAGGCATTTGTTAAAGCTTTATAAAGTTTAGGATTAGGTTTGATATATATAACTTAAATTAGAATATATTTGGAATTTTCCTCATAACTCGCGCTTGCTTGATATATCGTTGTTGATCTGATGAGTATTGAAGGATGAAACAGTTATCATCACCTGATATTAATTTTCGACAACAGTCTCGATGGTACCGACATAGTCGGTCAATGTAGACCTTTGTGATCACATAGCAGCTCAAATGTGACGGTACCGAGATCTAGATGGCGTTAGCACACAAATTCATTGAAAAAATCTTAAATATCGTAAATATCAAAAACAATCAATACATCAAATTATGTAGAAATGTGTAAAATCGTAAAAAATTTAAAAAATGCATGAAAATGGAAACAAAAAAACTAAAAATAAAAAAGTCCAAAGAATCGTGGAGGAAATGTATAACATTTTTATAAATCGAATTCTATCGAAAAATATACAAATAGGCGAAGAATCGAAAAAATTATAAATTGTAAGTAGATTGCGCAAAAATAGGTTTTTATGTTAAATCACAATGAGTGCAGAAACACTTATGGTATAGTTAGTGCAGGTGCAAGGTTTATGTATTGGGTTGGGTTGGGTAGGGTTGAATTGGGTTGGATTGCGCTGGATTAGCTTCTTCGAATATGTCTACGTTTCCGCTTATAGTTGAAATTGTTGTTTACCAAGCAGATTTTAGATTTATGGAGTTTTATGGTTAAGAAAAATTAAGTAGGTTACGTTTTAGAAGTGTTGTGATACGTATGAAAGTTCACTTTAGGAAAATACCAAACCTAATAGCCTTTGGGTGGGGTTGGGTTGGGGTGCGGTCCTATTTCTTTCTAATATTTTTTGGACATTTTTCCCCCATTCTTTCCTGTTTGGTTTATTTTCTTCCAGTTTGTGACATCTATGGTTCCTACGTCTTCCAGTACTTTATTTATCCATATTTTTCTTGTTCTGTTTTTTCTTGTCTTGTCTTTTCTGTCTTACTTGGGTTTCTCTTTAGTACCATCATTGACCCAATTTATAATTAGTTTATTGTTAATATTGTTTACATAGTTCATGCATTCATAGTGGATTTGAAAAAATATATATTTAATCATTATTTATGTCCACGTCAATGAAGAATTTAAGATTCTTTTCCAGTTCTTCCGTTGACGATACTACAAACAGACTTAATCGCCGAGATTCGTCAATAATTGAGCGAAAACCCGTTCCCGTCGGCGATTGTTGCTCGAACGAAAGACGGTAGCAGCGTTTTTTTCTCCGGCACTTTCTGCCCGCAAGACTCCTTGCGAGCAGCAACGGTATTGCATAATAGACGGCACTTAGCGGAGAAGCGCGACATATGGCAGTCGCGCGAAACATTAATTATCGTCAACCTATTTACCTCCGGCCAGAAGCACCTTGACTGAGTATCCAATAAGTAATAACAAGCACCATAATTACGTGCTTACGTGGGCCGCACCGTTCGTACCTAATCTGCGCGGATAAATCGAGGCGATACCATTTGCCGGGCGGTCTTCACAATAGCGCCGGAACGCGGCCTAATGAAGAAATGAACCGCTAATGATATTGACTTAATGGTGTCGGAGTTGCGGTCAAAGGAAGAAATCGTTTGCGGCGCGCACGTTTTGCGTAGCGGTTTGGTGGTTTTGTCGGTTCTAACGGTCGCCCGGCCGCGCCATTGTGTCTTTACGCGGAAAATCGTTTAATTGGTTATCACTCGTTTCGAGCGTAATTAGACAGTAAAATTCTGCGAAATCATCATCATTTTTACGCGGTTAGGCCAGACGGTCGGTACGATTGGATTTTCGTTGATTGCTTCCGGATTCAAAGACGTTCGTTCACACGTGGATTTGAAAGCTGGTCTCATTTAATCTTCATTCGCAACGCCACGAATATATTTTTTAAATTAGTCTTACTTGATGTACATCAGTTAATAATATTTTGAACTTTTACAAAAAAATTATCTGCGTCATCAACCACCAGAACACATGGTACGTCTAATGTAACACAAACGATAATATTAATTAATCAATGCTATTTATTATTAACTCCCTTATTTGTGTCGAATTTCTTAATCGCAATTCATTTTCGCCCCATTCCCATTTGCGAATTCGGTTTCGAAACAAAAGCGACGAAAATAAGCTTTCCGTATCAAGATGGCTCGCGAAGGCTCGCCACAATGTGCAACTGCAGAACACCGGCAATGCAGTCGGTCGACATTCGATGGCCGATTATTTCCGCGAATCGATTGTTGAACCAATCGTAGTGAGGGAGTGTAGCGGCAGTCAGCGGTGCCTATCTCGTCTGTGTACGTGTGCATGTGACCACCCAACGAGAATGTCTCCGCTCCGTTCCCGGAGTTATGTCATCTCGCCGTGGAAATCGCAGCCCGTCGACTGCCATCTTCAGCGGAATTGGCCTTAAACGCTCCACGAGTCGAATTCCAACGAATTCTGCGGCGGCGTTCCATCGCGAACTGGAATCAGAGTCGATCGCGTCGCGTTTCTTTTTGTGTGCGCGAAAATAGAGCTCACGCCCTGTACGAAGCCCTCGCAAAACAAAATAAAAACACACAGCACGTAATTCAGAGGATATTCTATTTAAATTGATTTTTTTTATACGACGAAGTAATTGAAGATAAAGGAAACGAATAAGAACTTTAGCCAAAAAATGAGCACAACAGGAAATATTAAGAGGAAAATTAACAATGGCAACGAAACTAAATATAAAATTAATGGAAGCGAAAATAAAATAAATGATTACAATTTTGTAATAATATCAACAGAAAACGACCGGAAGTAAAAACTTTCCAAATGTAGAAAAAATCATAAAAAGAAGGTTCTGACAACGAACGTACCCCAACCCAAGCAGTAATAAAAAATTCTGACAACGAAAGTACCCCCACCCAACCCAACCCATTATAAAAAAATGTTCTGACAACGAAAGTACCCCAACCCAACCCATAATAAAAGAAATTCTAACAACGAAAATACCCCCACCGACCCATAATTAAAAAAAAAGGTTCAGACAACGAAAGCACATGAAATAAATCGACAAAACGTGTGTGGTTATTGTAGGAAACATCGTCGAGCTATTAAAATTGTAAAAGTGAACAAAATGGTTGAAAACCTCATCATTGTCTAAGGTAAAGCAAACCTGCACAAAGACTTGTAATCAAATTGCAAAATGATGTAGAAATAATCTTAATAATTGTCAAAACTGTCAACATTTACAAAATATACAACCCCAATTGTGGAAATTGTGCAATACATATGAAAATTGAAGAATGTTTACCACATTCTTAAAACTCATAATACCCAAAACTGAGACATTTCAAATTACATAAAAATTTAAACGTCAAAATTGCCAAAAATGTACAAATTCCCAGTTTCAATAATGTTGAAAATTTTAATATAATTGAAAATATCAAGAAAATTATTTATGATTTTATAAAAATGCAAGAAATGACCTTTAGATAGGATTGAGTCCAATGCATTGTCGTAGTCTAATTTTGATAGTGTAACAAAATTACTCCACCCATAGCTAAGAGGAAAATATCAACTAATGTAGAACAATTTGGTATAATGCATAAGACATGTTGGATTGGGTTCCTGTTGAGTTGGAACAATTTTATTCCTCAAGCTGTGTTAGTTATAACTAGTAGCTTTTTATTGTTATTGTTACTATATTTGAATGTAATGTACTAGATGGTTAATGGAAAATTGTTAATGATCTTCAACCCCTATTAAGATACGCATCCAATTCAATCCTAGAATTGCGAAATTGCTCGAGTTCATTAGTCTGCTGATTTGTAATCAACAGCTGAGACTTGCATTAGCTTATTGGTTTGTTGCATTTTGTTGCAAACAAATGGCAGGAATCTCAAGACGTTCTAACACATTAACAATTGTCATCCCTAATAACTTAGTCTTTGGGTTTCCAATAATGTTTTCAACTTTGAATTATGTACGTTGATTTTTTTAGATTTCTATAAAAACGCGAACTCACCCCATGCCAGGAGAACATGCAACCCAATTCAATAATTTTTCTATTAGGTTGGGGTTAGGATTTGAAGTCATTGTCGATTGAATTGCAGTTGATTTGCCGTTGTTTTTTGTTGGATCAGGTTGAAAAAAAATTGGTTTTGGATCAACAGTTATTGTTATCCCAATTATCTATTCTTCGTTATGTTCTTTTCACATTTCCATTAATGGCGATGGGATGAATTACGAATTTATAGTTTTTCAAACTTTATTGATGTTCATACCCAATCAAGCGCAATCAAAATTGGGAACCCTTCACTTGCATACTGTTACTAGTTACTAGCAGTACTTAGTAGCATTGAATGGGTGGAGATGCATGAATGAAGTAATGGAGTTGTAACGTCATTTTATCCTAATTCTCATAGTCTTAATTCTGGTGGTGTTTTCAACTATCTATCGTCAGATATGGGTTCAATTTTGTAGATATAGGACGCGATCTTCAACTCTTATTAAGCATTTTTTACAATTTTAAACTGAATGTCGACTTCTCTTTACAATTTTATGGTTAATTTTTTTCAATTTTTGATAATTCTTGCATTTTACATAATTGACATTTTGTAAATTTTTGTCGAAGGTGGCGTTTTAACATTTTCATATTGAATTATTGTAAATTATATATTTTTTGTCCCACATAAAAAAATGCAAGAAACTGGATTGGGGTAGTTTGGGTTGGGTCGAGTTGAGTCGGGTTTGGTCGGGTTGGATCCGGTTAGGTTCGGTTGGATCGAATTGGGTTGGGTTGTGTTGGAATTGGTTGGGTTGGGTTCGTCATTCATAATAATTCAACTCTTGGAGTTCTAGATTTTTTTACGCAATTGCCCGAAGACATTTGTCATTCGATTTATTTTAATGAATTGTTACATTTTTCAAATTAAAATTCAATGTTTGTATAATTCTTATGTTTGCTAATTTTTGCAAATTTTGACCAATTGAAAATTTATAATTTTTCACAATTATTGTATCTTCGACAGTCAAAATTGTCGCAGTTGCAGAAATCGCGACGATTTTAAAATTTTAGAAGTTACGTAAAATTAATGTAATCTTCAAAATTGCAAAGTTTGAATTGATTTTTTTTTTATTTGAAAATTTAACAACTGTTTAAAATTTTTTTGAAAATATTAAAATTATTAATGAAATAAATTTGAAGATTATAAAAAAAAATGAAAATATAATGTATTTACATTTTAGATCAAACTGTTAATGTATTTTAAATATTATTCTTATTTTTTTTATTTTTAGACAATTTTGTCATTAAAAAATTAATAATATAAATGTTGACAATTTTAAAAATATTTTAGGCAATTATTTTAAGGGGGGGGGGGACTTCAAACTGTGTTTGGTTTTCATTATGGGTATTTTTGAAAATTTTCCCAATTGTAAAAAAATATCATTTTTTATATTTAAATTTTTTTAATAGTTAGTTTGGGTTGGTCGGGTTGTGTCGAGTTGGGTGGGGTTGGGTTAGGTCGGGTTGGGTTGAATTTGGTTGGGTTGGGTTTATTATTCATTTTCATCAACTCTTTGAGTTCTAGACTTTTTACGTAATTGCCCAAAGGCATTTGACATTCGAGATATTTTAAACAGCTGTAAATTTTTTCAAATTAAAAAAAATATTTATATAATTCTAACTTTGCAATTTTACGTAATTTCTAAAGTTTTAAACTCATCGCAATTTTTGCAATTTATAATTTTTCACAATCTTTGGCATTTGCGAACTTTTCACCTTTGTTGTTAAGAGTAAAAATTGCCGCCGATGCAAAAATTGCTATGAGTCTAAAATTAATGAAATTTTCAAAATAGCTGGAATTGAATAAACATTTTTTTTTTATTTGAAAAATTTTACGAATGTTTGAAATGATTCCTTGCAGTACAATTTGTTATAGGGTCAGCCGATGTTCAAATTCAAAAATTCGCTGTACCTTGTTTCTCTTACTCACGTTTTCAGAGTCAAATAAAACTAATTATCTAATTAATTTATCAGTGACGTAAGTAGTTCATATGTTTGTCAATTTTTTTCGTCTTAATGTTTCCAACCGATCAATGTAAGTTTCGCTCGAGCGACTTTACATTGTTTTACTTTTTAAGACAATTTGCAATTCCTTGCAAAAAATGCATGCTATGCTATCTAACCAAAGATTTTTAAAAAAATCTTAAATAGATCGATTTCTCCGCAATAAACATCCACCCGTTCCATTCAAAAACCGACGTCGCACGTCGAGATTAAAGAAGAATCGCCGTCGATACGTTAGATCAAAAACGTCGATTAAATCGGCTTAGCGCGGAGCGAAAAGCCCCCCCCCCCCGGCCATCGTTTCTTTTCGCTAAGCTCGCCGCATTAAACCCGAGCGGCGTACGTATACGTACGTTGCATGTGCCATTAAAATATTAAAGATCAAATTTAATGCGAGCGAGATTACAGTTTCCCATAGCACTTGCAAATAAATTTGCATTATAATAATCGCCGGCGATATTTTGCAATTAAAATCTGCTAAAAACGCGCATAATTTCGCCGAATGCTAACGAGGCGACGGCGACGGTCTCAGTGGCGTAACGAATCTGGTTATGATTTTTTTCCTCCTTTGAAAAATATGAACTTTGATTTGATTTTTTCTATGTTTAATTTACTTAGATTAATTTTTTGTGTGTCATGTTGTTTGAGCAGTTCATTATTATCAAATATGTAAAAATATAAACGTACCAATCTAGCAATACATGCAGTGAAGTTAAATGGACCTGGACACGTTTCATTCTCGTTTGAAATCCTCAGCTGGCCAAAGTTTGCGCAATACGACCTTGACGTTAGTCAATGATCGATCTTTGCTGCTCGAGTACTAAATAGTAGTGAATACTTCGACTTTCCACATCAGATTAACATCGTGATTTATTGCGCAAATTGGGTGTGGCCTTCTAAGAATTCAATGGAGAATGAAACGCGTCTCCAAATATGCATTATTAACCTTTTCATTTAAAGTTCACTGCATTTATTGCACGATTAACATCATATTTTTACATATTTGTCTATGCATGTCATTATTATCATTTCAATCACATATTTTAACTTCCAGTTATAGGAATTATTTTCTAGACTTTGGAACGTGTAATATTTGAAACGAAGCGTAATTGCACGATTCGTTTCCGAAACTTTTTTCCGCGAGAATTGCAAAAAGGCAATCTCCACGTCTCAACGTCAAGAGACGACAGCGAATTTTAATAATCGTGTCATCGTCGTAAGCGCGTTAATTCGCCACGAGTCGAAATTGTCTTTCACCTGTACGTTAACGACAAGCTCCTTATGCGTCGTCCGCTTTTTATTTTAATACCTGGCCGGATTAAGAGTCGCGCACGTCAGTCGGCGCGAACGGCGGAGACGGACGTTCGTTCGTATCGTGGAAAATATTCGCGCCGGCCTTGAATCAGACAAGTTGCATGCGAGCAGGGCCCGGTCAGGAAGTAGATAGTGCGCTTATCGGCGCACTTTTTCGTTTTTAATGGGTTTCGCCGCGTATTAGCGGGACGGCGGCGATGTGGGATTTAAATTTAAGTCGTTCGTTTATTTGCGCGGGGAGGCGCTTTTTTGGGCGGATGCGAAAATTGAATTTACCGAAACTTCAATTAGGTGAGAATCCGGTCGCTCGGAGGATGTTGGGCACTTAGTGGTACGTGGGATATTTCGACCGTTCGAATGTGTGCGACTTTGTAAAAAAAGTTCGAGGAGATACGTTTTATAGAAATAATTTTGGAACAGGGTACCACTTTAGGACCTGCCTTTTTAGAGAGAATAATTCCTTCTTCTGCGTGTGATTAATTTAATTAAGATTATATAAAGTTTTCTAATGTTGGTTACATTTTACTGTTTGTTTTCTTATTACATTAAGTTTTTCCATTCTGGTCTCCTTCGATTCTTGTCATTTGCCTTTTCATATCTTTAATAACTGTCTTTTTATATATTTTTTTGCATTGCCAATACCATCTTGTTAACGTGTTAATAAACAAAAATGATAAGAGAAGCAAAATAAAAATTTATTTAATAACAATCAAAGAAATAATATGCAATGTTTTCAGAAAAATACGAAACGTCACAGTCTAACCCAACCTGACCAAACCGACCCAACCCAGCACCAGACCAATAACATTGTTAACTCGATAGAATTACTTTCAACTCGTTACAATGGTTTTCAATTCAGATAAGTTGTTTTCAACTGTTATAAGTTATATTTTTTAAATAAATAAAATTACTATTAACCATGTTGTGTTGGATTCGGTTGGGTCGGGTTGTGTTGGGTTAGGTTAGGTTGTGCTGGGTTGGGTTAGGTTAGGTTGTAACATTTAAAATTTTAAAAATGTTGAAATATTTTGAAAAATATTTTAAAATTTGTCAACATTATTGCCTAAGATGAATAAATGTAAAATGTTGTTTCTACATATTGAAAAAAATATATAAATTACTACATTAAAAAAATTCTTAATGTTGTCTACGATGCAAAAATATCAAATTTTCATATCATTATTTTGAAATAATTATAAAAATTCGCATACAAGTAAAAAATGGCTAACATATTTAAAATATTTTTAAAATTGTTCATGATTCACGATACATAAATATCAAAATCAAAAAACAGTATCTGGAAACTAAAAAATACAAAATATTTACAAAATACGAAAAATTCAAATTTAACAAAACAAAATTTTCAAATTATTAAGAGAAGAACTTTATAATGCAAAGTCTGTAAAAAACGATGTAAACAATGTATATTTTGAAAAAACTCCATTTAAATTATATAATATCAAAACTGAATATGTATATGAATATGTATACTCCAGATCAGTCTCTCCAAGAAACTTTTCCGTAGCGCAATCACGATCGTTACATCTTCTACTAAAAGCGAATGAATCTAACGGTGGTAGTTTTGTCGTTATTTAATACTAGCTGATTGTTGTCGAACCATTCACTGTCGTCTCGTGTACATATAATTGCGTCAGGTTCGAGAAATTCGAGTTTTTTATTTAAGAGGATCGTTCACGTACAAAGTAAAAAGTACTGGTCCCAGAATCGATCCTTGTGGTACTCCATATTTTCTTATCTCAGTGTTGGTCGTATGTTGCAAATACTGAGAAATGATCTAATCATATCATTGACCTCTTCTCTAACTAATTTAATAGACCATGAATGTATGTTGAAGAATTTCGTGATATACACTGTCAAAAGCCTTGAGGAGGTCATACATATACCATGTTTGGGTGTCAATTGCTTCAGATGTACTGTGGTCAAAAGCTAAGTTCTTCCTTACTTAAATAGTCAAAAGTATAATGAAGTAAACAATTCGTTTGATGGGCCTAAGAATTTTTGAGACTGCTGGGAAAAGCAGTAAAATTTTTGGAATTTTCAATTAATCAAAAAAATACCCATAAGGCAAGCATTCATAACTGATGTTAGTGGCTCTATGTGGTACTTAATCGTTGGGTTGGGTTAGGTTGGATTGAGTTGGGTTGGGTTGAGTTGAGTTGGGTTAGGTGGTGTTGGGTTAGTTTAGAAAACTAATCGTGGGAAAATTCATCGTGGAACGTTAATTGTGTTTAGAGTGGATTATATAAATTCATTGTAATATTTATTTTAATAAACCCCAATGGCAGTCAAATGACTTAAAGCTACAGCAAAAAGGATCAAAGACTTGAGCTATGTGATTAAGGAAATCCAACAGTGTGTGCCAATGTTTTCTGTCGTATGGGTTGGTGTAAAATATATAAAATGAATGGATAAAATCTAAAATCTTAGTTTATACTCTTGTACTTGTAAGTAATCCCAAAATAATTTGCACGTGAAGTCGAGACATGGACTGAAAATGGGTTACCGGAATGATTACTGAAAATATTACAACCGCAGCAATTTTGACCAAACTGGTCAAAGTCAAACTGAGTCGAGAAATGAATCCATCGCATCGAATAAACCAACATTTCTTCGAAAATGACACCAAACTTCTGCTAAAAAACACACACTAGTGAGAAGGCAAATAAATACACCGCAGTTATCTTAATCTAGTTGAAATAAATTCTTTTGGGTAAATTTGAACGAAGATTTCCAAAATATTGACAATTTTTAAATAGAGTCGTCATTTGCAGATTAAACAACAAATTTGGTTGCCAAGATTAACAAAATATTTTCAAACAACCCAAACCTAAATCATGTAAAATTAATTGCGACCTCATCATGTTTCGTTCTTCTAGGTTCCAAAGGTTACAAGGAAACTTTTTCTTATAAATTATGACTAAACCGACGTATTCATCTCAGACGATCGAATAAATCCAAATTTAAATAAATGAGAAATTGGAACTTTCCAAACAATTTGTACTAATGTGGGAATCCAAATGTTGTTTTCTCTGATTTAAATACATGAGAGGTAGAAGGTTCCCAAACAACTATAGCTACTTTATTTTCGTCCATGTGTTTCTCGCTGTATTTTGGGAGCTAGTCGTTGGTCGACATTGGTTTCAAATTTCAAAATTGATCCAATGCGTGAATTTTCAATTCCAAGTTTAATTTCGCAACGTTTCAATAAGTAATTGTGTTTATCCTAAGGATAATATAAGTTTAACGTTTTTCTTGGAATTTCAATTGAATGGGGAAATCAGGATTGTTCCCATAGCTAAGTGCCAGGAACGAAAGCCAGGAACGTAACAATGTTAAATGAGCAAAAGGATTTGGATGGTTTTGTTAAAGATAATTGATTAAATGGTGCTGATAACTTTCTATTGGGTTGAGTCGTGAGCTGTAAATCTGTAACATATTTGAAATAATTATCGACCAATAGTAAATCGCGAATATTTATTGGACGATTTCCATCTTCGGAGGGCCCGTCGCGTCGTTGGCGACCGGAAGAACGAACGATAGGAGCAATCGTCGGAATTACGCAAGCGAATCAATTACGTACATCTAAGTTGGCCGTGTGCACCAAGGCACCGCGGCCATACATCAGCGTGCATTACCCAACTCGGCCGGTCAGCTCTAATGGTCACGACTTGCCCATTTACCTCCGGCAGAGAGACTTATCGCCGGATAAATTGCCGCCGCTCGAATTTTCATGTCGGCACACAATAGATCCCAGATACAAGTCGGCTGTGTGAGGTATATTGACAGTTGTATGAGCGAGCGCGCGTGTCCCGGGGCCGCGGGGGGCGCCGGCACCGCGACGTGGCCCGCTCGATCCACCCGCTGATGGATCGCGGCGACATGACAGCTCCGAGAGACGGGCGAACAAGCGAATCGTGTGTGTTCCGTTCCCCGGGCGACGGGCACCAGGAAAACGTTTACACGGCGTTTAATGGAATATCAAATTTTCATATCATTATTTTGAAATAATTATAAAAATTCGCATACAAGTAAAAAATGGCTAACATATTTAAAATATTTTTAAAATTGTTCATGATTCACGATACATAAATATCAAAATCAAAAAACAGTATCTGGAAACTAAAAAATACAAAATATTTACAAAATACGAAAAATTCAAATTTAACAAAACAAAATTTTCAAATTATTAAGAGAAGAACTTTATAATGCAAAGTCTGTAAAAAACGATGTAAACAATGTATATTTTGAAAAAACTCCATTTAAATTATATAATATCAAAACTGAATATGTATATGAATATGTATACTCCAGATCAGTCTCTCCAAGAAACTTTTCCGTAGCGCAATCACGATCGTTACATCTTCTACTAAAAGCGAATGAATCTAACGGTGGTAGTTTTGTCGTTATTTAATACTAGCTGATTGTTGTCGAACCATTCACTGTCGTCTCGTGTACATATAATTGCGTCAGGTTCGAGAAATTCGAGTTTTTTATTTAAGAGGATCGTTCACGTACAAAGTAAAAAGTACTGGTCCCAGAATCGATCCTTGTGGTACTCCATATTTTCTTATCTCAGTGTTGGTCGTATGTTGCAAATACTGAGAAATGATCTAATCATATCATTGACCTCTTCTCTAACTAATTTAATAGACCATGAATGTATGTTGAAGAATTTCGTGATATACACTGTCAAAAGCCTTGAGGAGGTCATACATATACCATGTTTGGGTGTCAATTGCTTCAGATGTACTGTGGTCAAAAGCTAAGTTCTTCCTTACTTAAATAGTCAAAAGTATAATGAAGTAAACAATTCGTTTGATGGGCCTAAGAATTTTTGAGACTGCTGGGAAAAGCAGTAAAATTTTTGGAATTTTCAATTAATCAAAAAAATACCCATAAGGCAAGCATTCATAACTGATGTTAGTGGCTCTATGTGGTACTTAATCGTTGGGTTGGGTTAGGTTGGATTGAGTTGGGTTGGGTTGAGTTGAGTTGGGTTAGGTGGTGTTGGGTTAGTTTAGAAAACTAATCGTGGGAAAATTCATCGTGGAACGTTAATTGTGTTTAGAGTGGATTATATAAATTCATTGTAATATTTATTTTAATAAACCCCAATGGCAGTCAAATGACTTAAAGCTACAGCAAAAAGGATCAAAGACTTGAGCTATGTGATTAAGGAAATCCAACAGTGTGTGCCAATGTTTTCTGTCGTATGGGTTGGTGTAAAATATATAAAATGAATGGATAAAATCTAAAATCTTAGTTTATACTCTTGTACTTGTAAGTAATCCCAAAATAATTTGCACGTGAAGTCGAGACATGGACTGAAAATGGGTTACCGGAATGATTACTGAAAATATTACAACCGCAGCAATTTTGACCAAACTGGTCAAAGTCAAACTGAGTCGAGAAATGAATCCATCGCATCGAATAAACCAACATTTCTTCGAAAATGACACCAAACTTCTGCTAAAAAACACACACTAGTGAGAAGGCAAATAAATACACCGCAGTTATCTTAATCTAGTTGAAATAAATTCTTTTGGGTAAATTTGAACGAAGATTTCCAAAATATTGACAATTTTTAAATAGAGTCGTCATTTGCAGATTAAACAACAAATTTGGTTGCCAAGATTAACAAAATATTTTCAAACAACCCAAACCTAAATCATGTAAAATTAATTGCGACCTCATCATGTTTCGTTCTTCTAGGTTCCAAAGGTTACAAGGAAACTTTTTCTTATAAATTATGACTAAACCGACGTATTCATCTCAGACGATCGAATAAATCCAAATTTAAATAAATGAGAAATTGGAACTTTCCAAACAATTTGTACTAATGTGGGAATCCAAATGTTGTTTTCTCTGATTTAAATACATGAGAGGTAGAAGGTTCCCAAACAACTATAGCTACTTTATTTTCGTCCATGTGTTTCTCGCTGTATTTTGGGAGCTAGTCGTTGGTCGACATTGGTTTCAAATTTCAAAATTGATCCAATGCGTGAATTTTCAATTCCAAGTTTAATTTCGCAACGTTTCAATAAGTAATTGTGTTTATCCTAAGGATAATATAAGTTTAACGTTTTTCTTGGAATTTCAATTGAATGGGGAAATCAGGATTGTTCCCATAGCTAAGTGCCAGGAACGAAAGCCAGGAACGTAACAATGTTAAATGAGCAAAAGGATTTGGATGGTTTTGTTAAAGATAATTGATTAAATGGTGCTGATAACTTTCTATTGGGTTGAGTCGTGAGCTGTAAATCTGTAACATATTTGAAATAATTATCGACCAATAGTAAATCGCGAATATTTATTGGACGATTTCCATCTTCGGAGGGCCCGTCGCGTCGTTGGCGACCGGAAGAACGAACGATAGGAGCAATCGTCGGAATTACGCAAGCGAATCAATTACGTACATCTAAGTTGGCCGTGTGCACCAAGGCACCGCGGCCATACATCAGCGTGCATTACCCAACTCGGCCGGTCAGCTCTAATGGTCACGACTTGCCCATTTACCTCCGGCAGAGAGACTTATCGCCGGATAAATTGCCGCCGCTCGAATTTTCATGTCGGCACACAATAGATCCCAGATACAAGTCGGCTGTGTGAGGTATATTGACAGTTGTATGAGCGAGCGCGCGTGTCCCGGGGCCGCGGGGGGCGCCGGCACCGCGACGTGGCCCGCTCGATCCACCCGCTGATGGATCGCGGCGACATGACAGCTCCGAGAGACGGGCGAACAAGCGAATCGTGTGTGTTCCGTTCCCCGGGCGACGGGCACCAGGAAAACGTTTACACGGCGTTTAATGGAATCGCCCGAAAAACACCGACACGACCGGTCGAAGCCGCCGCGAGGGGTCGCCCCCGTCGGACGTGTTCAGTTCCTAGAGCACGACGAACCGATCGCCGCACCGCCGGCCGACTCGTTACATAACGTCGATATTTAACCGTTAGATGCGGAAAAATTGTGTTGCCAGCGCCTTATACGGAACGCCACTTACGTCGGCGCAAATGTCAGCGGATAAAAGATGAATTTGCTTATTGAAATTGCACAAGAAAAATTTCCACGTTGCTGCCTCGCATTCGCGTCTAACAACCGTGAAATTTCGTGAATAAATTTCGATTTTTACTGCCAATAATGTCATTTTACAAACAAAGTAAACGGTAGTTACTCTTCCATTCTTGTTTAACAATTTATGTCCAATTTAAATGCAGATAAATTTGTCATCGCTCACAAACACAACGTCAGTCGGCTATAAAACTTAACGACGTCGTCATCATCATTCAAATTGTCCTCAAACCTACGTTTACTCTTTAAATGATTATTTTCACTGATCACTTTTTTAACAGGTGTCTTACGGCGTTTTTCCTTGGTCAATTTTTCCCCGATTTTCGATCGTGTCGTTTGTTCGTGGATTCGGTTCGTTTTTAATTCATTGCATTTTGTTCCCTTGAGTGTAATTATTTTGTTTGGTCGTCGTTACGTTTGGCCTACTAATTCAGTCGAAAATAAAATAAATTACATGGTCCCACAATCCAAAGTACTGGATTGAGTGCCACTTGGATTTTGACAGAAAATGAACTGTTTATTAAGAACAATTCGAGGGTTTGAAGTTTCAAGAAATGTCTCCTCTATCGAGGATCTCAATACTTTCTGCGTCAATACGACCAACGAATTTTAACCCCTATGTCATCAAGGATTGTGACGGCCCCTGTTCACAATGATTATGTAACTTTTCGTATGTTTGACGTTCCTAGCAATGGTTACATATTTATAATTCATTAGCTTCTTATAACAACAACTTCTATTCTACTACTCACCTATAGTAGTCTTTTTTGCAGTAGATATTACCGTCTCTCGAAAAACAGGTGATTTCACCGTCGAGCGTGTTTCTGCATTGGCAACACTGCAGGCAGGCCGCGTGCCATCGCCTGTCCACAGCCTGCAGGTAAAACCTATCGGCTATCCTCATGCAGCATCCCGCGCAAATCGCGGCCTCGTCGGCGTTCGGCGGGGGCGTCGGCGGCGTCGTCGGCGCCTGCAGCGGTTCTAGCTTCGGTATCTGGTGCTCGAAGGAGCTGTGCGGCCCGCCGCAGAGCTCCGCCGGCGTCCTACAGACGTCCGGGCCCTGGTGCTGCTGCTGCTGGCGACAGTCCGTCTGAAGGTGCGGTCTGCAAATGTCCGACGTGCAGGACGACTGGTGGTGGTTGTTGTTCGACGGTGTGCTGCAGGAACTTCCGCTCGATATGCTCGGGTCGACGTCACCCATTGACGAGTCGCACGAAGGTAAATTCGGCGATAAGTCTCGGGACGGATCGTAAGGCGGGCCTATGAACTGTTCGTGCTGCTGCTGAAACCAAAGAAGCTGAAATTAAAAAATTAGAATTCGATCAAAAAAATCTTATACAGCACATATTTTAAGAACAATATCGAATCGAATTTTTATCGATTCCTGCAATTAATAAACTTGACTTGATTCGGTGACGTCGCATCTGAAATCCAAATCCACCGATTCAATTTGTTGAACACGTTACAGCCACACTACAACGGTGCTAAACACTTCGAGTTTATCAAAACGACTCGTGCATAAATTGCGGCTCGGAAATAGAAGAAAAAAAATGAAGCTCGCGGGAGCCGTAACGAGAAAAGGCGCCCTGAAAAACGCGGACGCTATCGCAGATGAAGAAGAGATATGTGCAAAATCGTAAGGTTATGTTGAGGCGTTCACGAGCGCTAATAGTTACTGCTTACGACGGCAATAGATTCCGAGTTCATTGCATATTCATAGACCTACACTCGTCTCACATGACTAGTAATTAGAATTATTTGCACACGGATTATAAATTGATTATCTGCGACGACACGCACGCCAAAAGCGTACGATTTCCCGCGCGCCGCTCGCCGATGGAAAGTGGAAATGGAACGGGCGAGAAAAACGCGTCGGTCCGCTCGACGCATCTGCATAATCTGACAGGAAGACAATTAATTTTGTACGGCTAATTACGATCGTACTCGGACGGTTGTGCATAAACGTTGCGGTTATGTGCGAAAGCGTGGGATTTTCGCTCCGGCCAAACGCGATACACATGTTTCTGCTTGTCGGAGTTGTAAAAGCCGTCTTGCGATTGGTACTCAATTACTGTAATCAGAGTTGACAATGATGACTACAGTTTTCACAGCTATGCAACTAAATAAAAAATTATCAAATAAATTTTTCGATTAATTGGAACCTGTAACTACTTCGCAAGATAGAAAAACTAAATATCAGCGAATGATTGACTGTTTCGCTGTTCTGAGCTCATGGCACCACCAAAGGTACATGTAGTCATGGAAACATGGCTACTAAACGTTTGTGTGAGTGTATTAACGCCATTTAGATGTCAGTACAGGCTAACTTGGTACTGTCGAGACTTGGATATTTGCTAATTGTGCTAATTCTGAATTTCAGTGTTGTAGTAAATAATGGTACCAACTTTGAATAGTAATTTTTAGAGATCGGGCAAAGACTTGTTACTGTCGTTTTCTGTTTGTGGTGTAATTGTATTTGCACTCGATGCGATAAGAATCCATTAAAGAAGGAGTAGCAAATTTTTGGTTCTAGGTTCTAGGATTTTACAATAGCTTCAAAAATTTAATTAGCAGTTCGGTTGTACTTGACGAGTTCTATTACCAGTTAAAATTATGTCAATTACTTCGTTTACACCTAGTTGGGTGAATTTAATGATAATAGAAAATTAATTTGACATAAAACTCAATCCTGTGAAATATTTTTTTTCTATTTCAACCAAGATAAAAATGCCCAGTACATAAACAATACGAAAAGTGTATCCATTACATTATTAGATAAGCCCACTAACTGCTGTGATCTTGAAATATGTTCGATTTTAATAACGAAATAACGTAAAATGTCGTAAAAGTTCATTCAAATTTCGGAAATTCAAAAATGTTCAAAGTTTTTAAAAATGCATATTTTTTAATTGATATTCAAAAATCCAACATTCTCCAACAATTCAAAAAATTGAAAAATAATGGTTTACAAAAAATCTAAACGTGGCAATAATGTAATTATCAAAAATTCAACTATGTACTCTAACAGATAACAAAATCAATCAAGGATTAAATATGCCAACAATTGTGGCTTTTTCAAGTCAGTGCAGTCAATTCATCGAAATTTTTAAATATTAAAGAAAAGAAAAAATTAACAACCCAACCCAACCCAACCCAACCCAATGAAAAGGTAAAATATCATAAGCTTAAAAAATGCAAAATTTCCAACAATTCAAAAATACCAATTAAAGAGTAAATGTATGTGTGCTGCGGAAGTTGAGGGATCAAAAGGAATTAAGAGATGCAAAAAATAAACTTTCAAAAATTCAAAATATTTTAAAAGTTGCATTAACATTTTTAATCCAATTAACAGTAACTAACTAACATTTTTGGTTTTGTATTTTTTTACAGTTAGTATGTATTATCAAAATGATTTTTTGATGTCAATTAAAAATGTGCAAAAAACAACTATTGGAGGTGAACAAAAAATATAAATTATAATTTCTAAAATTAAAAACAATCATTTTCTAAACATTTGGATTGTTTTGGTGGTTGTTTCGATGTTCAATTGAAATTTGTTGTATTTTTCAAAACGACATTTTTTCCCAACTTTTTTGCAAGAATTCCAAAAATTCAAAAGAAATCGAAAAGTCAATATTTTGACTTTTTAAAAGGTTTGA
This sequence comes from Geotrupes spiniger, assembly GCA_959613385.1. Taxonomy (NCBI): domain Eukaryota; kingdom Metazoa; phylum Arthropoda; class Insecta; order Coleoptera; family Geotrupidae; genus Geotrupes; species Geotrupes spiniger. The sequence goes on along the minus strand of OY390736.1, from coordinate 39,154,100 downwards.
AACGAGGCAATCATTTAAATATAAAATCTCCTATAAATAATTAAAAAAATTACAAAATTCAAGGAAATGCAAAAAATCGATTTAAAAACTTCAAATAATGACCGGACAGGCGAAACTGCAAACAAACGCAACCCAACGAAAGTGAAAAGTGCCTCAAAAATGTCATAAATTGCATAAATATTATATATGACGTAAAAGTTCAGGAATCAAAAGAAAATAAATAGTCAGTACTTGTTTGATGTTGACCGTTGACCTTTTGAATTTGAAATTTAGGCATACCTTCAATATTAAAAAAAGATTAAACAACAACAATTAAAATGACAATAAAAACCACCAACAATTTTTTACCCCATTTATTGCGAGGAGAAAATTGATGTATGGAGTGAAGAGTGAAAGATGAAAAACATCAGAACGAATGGAGGCAGTGTTGAAACTAGGCAGACCGAACCCTACACAAAACCCATTGCATATCTAGTACTTCAGACCGGGAGAAGATTGGTAGACGAACTGATAGGGAATTAGTGTGGGGAGCAGGCGGGATTTGATGAAAAAGGGCGGCCAACATCTCGAGATGGGATGAGAACAGACTGAGGCTGTATAAAAAGGCAGGGATATCAGTGAGAGACGAGGAATGGAGGAGGGGAGAGACGAAAAATGTGGAGCATGATGAGATGGAGAGATGCATATGAAAGAGAATTAGATTGTCAGCCTTACCCTATAATGCAAGATACAGCGGGATCTGTGTATATAAAAGGAAGCTGAAATATCTTAGGGCTGGGGAAGAACGAACTAGATTCACTGAAGAGACGTGTAGGAAGAATTGGATAGATGAAGAATATAAGAGGTGTGCAATTTTTGCAGAAGGTGTGGATGGACGAAAGTGTGAATATACACTGGATGAGGTTGAGAGAGAAGTTTAAATACTGGGCGAGATGTCTACGTGAGTCAGGAAGTGGGTTCGAAACATTGAAGAAGATAAATGCCATAAGGCAAGGACGATACCCCATGCAAAGGAGCTAAATAAAAAGGACTTGAGGAAAATAGGAACGACAAAAGACGAAAGCAGTTGGAACGGGAAATCACTTAATTCACATTTTTAATTAAATGTGCCAATGGAAACAGTGCATGTGAAGACTAGCCAACCAAACACACGAACACAAATAATATAGCAATAATATAAATTAAATTAAAATATACCACCTGATATATGCCTCCCCCTCTTTCTGACGATATTATCATAATGTTTATCTTAAGTTTTCATTTCATTCTTTTCGATTTATTTCTTTTCGAATTTTTACTCCATTTTTATATATTAACTTGCAAACATTTGTTAATTTTTGCGTTTTCAGTATTAAGTTGCCCCGGTCCATTAATTAATGCTGTCACGTAAGTTGTGCTCGTCTTTATTTTAGTGTAATTTTTGTGATTTTGATGATCGTTAAATTTCCCTTTGCTTATTTTCTTATTTCATTTATGCATCAATCTAAACTTCAACCTTCTATTTTTCATTTCGATGATGTTCGTCTTATTTTCAGTGAGTCTGAAATAAGTAAATAGTGAATGAGGACACATTTTGTTTTTTAATTTCGCTACCTTTGTCGATTTGGGCAAGTTTTGAAAAAGTTTTACTCGCCAATAACGATATCGGCAAACAAAATAAAAAAAATCGTCAATATTCTCGAGACCCAACCCTATCCAATTCATCGTCAGAATATCTAGTACGACAAGAGACGGGGAACAAAAATATGGCGGTGGAGGTAAGGAGAAGGCTGAGAAAATACTAACTGATAGGGAATGAGTAAGGGGACAGAACGGAGTTGAAGGAAATAGAGTCCACATCTAGACATGGGAACAGAGCACACTGAGGCTGTATAAAAAGGTATTATCATTAAAAGACACCAAGTGGATAAGAAGAGAGAAAACATATGTGGAGCAGGAGATTGTGGAGAGATGCATAGGAGAGAGACGGGGGGAGGAAGGTATAAGGAATATTAGTTGGATGAAGAACATATGATGTGTGCATTTTCTGCAGAGGGTGTGGATGGATGGAAGCATTGGATGGAGGAGTGCGAGGATACAAGTCCTGATGAGGTTGAGAAAGTAATGTAAACACTGGGTGAGAAATCTAAGTGAGTCGGGTTGGAATCATTAGTGGCTACAAAGACTAACGAAAATGAAAAAATGTAATATGAACATAAATAATTACCTTGGTGGTGCTGGTTCTTATTTTAACAATTTTTTCATTTATGCAAATGTTGCGTTGGGTATATTTTTGACATTTTCGACATTTTCAGTTGTTTTGATTCCTCTGCCGTAGATTCGTTTGGTTCCATTTATTTTGGGGTTCGCTTCCCTGGAATTCATTTGCATTTGCTCTCACATTAAATTGAAAGTTTTGCGCAGCATTGGTCAGCTGTTGCATCGTTTTAACAGTGAATCTGAAGTTAAGCAAATTGCGAAGTCGATGAGGGCATGTCATTTGTTCAAGTTTTGGAAAAAAAATCAACCATCGACCCACCCACCCAGCAGAATGAATAAAAAATCTATAGTTTTCACGATATTTATGAAAGTCGTCCTTTTCAATAAATCTTTTAAACATGTCAGTAATTTTTAACACTCGACGTTGAAAAATAATAAATTTTCCAAAATTGTTCCTTCAGAAAAGATGAGGTGTGCGATTGGCGAATTTTTGAATTCGCATTTTTCACTTTATTGCGATTTTGCAACCGCGCCACAGACTGTCGGTCTACCGGCCACGACGGCGATTTCTCACGTCCGCGAAGGAACGCTCGAACAAATCAACGGGTTATTAATACAGAAAAAAATGATAAACGCGGCCGTAAACGTAAATGTTTCAAGGCCGCCCGAACGGGCTCATTTCCGAAATCGAGTTGGTCGACCTCTCTCGCGTTTACGACACGTACGCACACGCGAGCGTCAACGCCACTTGCAGCCAGAGAAGGACGTCAACAGGTGCCCACGTTTCACATCGGACCCGACTTTTAACATTCGGCTGAAAAACCTGGAACCTTCTGACGCGATAAACATGTATCCATGTCAAATAGTGAACGTTTGCGAGATAAATAACTGTGTCATTGAAAAATATTGCGATAATGTATGTAATACGTCTATTATAATTTATCGCCGGCTTTATTTATTGCCTTGCGGCGGCGCGGTCGATTGTTTAAAAATGCCAATCGAACGCGTTTACTACGCTGCGATTACGTGATTTCGATTCGAACGTGGGGTAGATAATCGAAAGGGAAGAGAATGAGAATTGGAAATAAAAAATTAAAAAATTGTAAATCGAACGTGGACGTTCAAGGGTCCCGCTTCACGACTCGGAAAAAACTGTTATTAAGCCCAATAAAAAAACGCCGAGGCAATTTTAATAAGAGCACATGCAAAACGATGGCTATCGCGTCGCATGGAGCAACGCGCCGCGACCAGCTGTCACGTCTCGCCGTCGAAATTCGTACGGAGCGCACACGGGCTCGGTGCACTTTCTAAAAGGCCTTTCACGTGCGCGCTCCTCTGCTTCTTCGTCGTCGCCCGTTCGAGGCGCTCCGGCATCGCCTATCGCGTATCTTAATAACAACGCGAGAGCCCGGCCGGTCAGCCAGAGTCAGCCAGGCTCGTATCGTTAAAATAATAACTGGCCATAAAGCGGTTTTAAAAACACACGAAATGCCCATAATATTCGCAATCGTCTGCCGTTATTGCCGTAATGGGTACCCGCAATGATACTGTTTGGAAACTTTTAACGGCTAACGTGGACATTTTATTCGCTTCGGCTTAATGGATGTGTGAATGTAACGATATATTAAAGTTTTACGATAGGGAGATTCGAAGCTCTTCGGCGATGCTTGCGGCCACTTTCGAGCGAATGCATTAAATCGCTCGAAGCATCATCGCCACGTTTGAACGACGGTTGTAAATTTTACGAGGTCTTCCGGTCCGCGCAACATAATTTAAACGACTTGTGATCTCAGCTTACAGGAATATTGAACATTTAATATTTTCTGAAAATGCCACTTTTAAGTACCTATTCCACAATAGTAAATCGGAGACTTTGGTTGCAAACATAAAATAAAATAAAATCAATGTCCCCCTTACCACACAGCACTTTATTCAATCTGAATGCCATCAGGTTATCATCTTCAGCAGTTATTTTTTCCGTATTTTAGTTTATTGTAATTTTCAACTATTTTTATCGTACGTTAGTGAGTCGTTTATATGTTTTCAGTTGTTTTGCACTAGGTTGCACAACCCGACATAATCCAAGCCAACCCGACACAACCTGGCACAACCCAACCCGACCCGACACAACCCAACTGGACCCAACCCGCCCCGATCCAACCCAACCCAATCCAAAATAAACCAGGAGCGTAAATCAAAACACAGAGTTGCATTTCATTTCCGGCTCTAAATACGTGCAGGCATCAATCAACCGTAACAGCACCCATCTAGTCAGTTGCGACCAATCAAATTTGCGTGGACGAGAATAATTTATTAACTGTCATCACTGTTTTAATATGCATATGAGGCTAAGGGGTTTTTATATTTAAATCTGAGTTAGTTAGATAGTTATGCAGCAGTTTCGCAAATTTAATTTTGTAACCAAAGATAATAATAAAATAGATTTAACAAATTTATATTAGATACTTTGCAGTTGTGTACAATTTAATTTTAACATTGAAATTGATAATTAATAATGCATCAACAAACCCAATGCAAATTCATTATTACGTTCCTTTGACGTATTTTTCGTTTCGTAAATTTAATAGAATGGATGTGAAACAATGTTTAATAAGCGACATAGGTGGGTGAGTTAATGAGGTAATTATTGATAAACTTACTGTGATTTTTAAATCGCCTCTTAATTATTTCGATTTTGAGTTAATGATGACGACACTTAAAATAATTGTGATTTGCAGAAATGTAAATAATCAATTTCTTAAAAGTTTAAAATTCGCTTGCTATCATATTAGGTGATTGAATAAAATGTTATCACTGTTCTTTTTTTTGTAGGTGTTTCCGTTCGATGCGATGAGAATTTTCTTCGTTCACGTGGACGGGTAAGTAATTTTTTTCTAACCTTGCTGTTCTGTATGAATCACTATTTTTTGCAAACACTGTATTTAGAAGTTTTGTTGTTCATGAGTTCATTTAGCAATTAAATTTGATGCACATTTTTTTAAACAAGTGTGGTATAAAATAATAATAATTCTGAAAACGTAACAGGTTTTGTTTTGTATAGTTGTGTAATTGGTATTTATTTCGAAATTTCCAATTCCCCAATGTTGAGAAAGTCCGCTTTACACAATATAATCATTGATTTGCGCGTCAGCACTGACTCCACTTAAAGTAGTAAAAGCATATACACTTACATACTTTCATAATAAGTGGGATTAGTTGAATGTTTACTTACGCTAATTATAGTAATTTATATATGTTTTAATGTAATTGCTCTGAGAACAATCCTTCCGGATTACACAATAGAATGCTTGATTTATGAGATCCGGTGTCAGGTCTTATTCCAATGAAAACCCAAAAAGGTTCCGTGAAATGTCTTTGCTTCTTTGGATCTTTTCAATTTTTATTTTCTCATAATTTAATATTAAAGAAATTAGAGCTTTTATTTTTATTTGTTGGAACCGCAAGGGGTTTCGTTTAAAAAAATATAGTTAGGTTTCATTTTACTGTGGCAGAGATAGTTAGAATATCTGCATTGCAATCCCAGTTAAAATGTTAACTCTCAGATGGCTTCAGTTCAGATTAAGTCGCGTTGATTCTAAGATGTTTACTTTCTTAGTTTAGGGTTCGGTGGTAATTGAAAAAGTAAAAACGTAACCATTATGGTATTTTCTCAGAAGTAGGCACTGAAGGTGAAAAAGTATTGCAATCGTTGTAGAGATCTTGCTGGTGTCTTTAATACGAATCGTGGAGCTCGTGGTACAATTTGATGGTGAAACCGCGGGTATCAAAAAAAAAACCGCCGCATATTAAACAAATCGAACCGTGTCGTCGAAATTTATTCCGAAATCGTGTTTACGTCGCACTCGAAACTGGGTAAAAAATGGCGCCTGGAATTTAATCATTCGTCCGCGAGACGCAATAAAATTAAAATACGCGACCATTACGCGACATAATTGCAACTCAACAAATATAGATTACATTTCCGTCGACCTTATTTAGCGCTCCGTAATTGCTGGGGAATAGTCGGGACGACACTCGATCGGCCGCGGAATCGGCGAACAATTAACGTCCGACCTTTCGCGAAAAAGGGAATTCGAGCGAATTGCGCGCCGTTGATTGACGCGCCGAGCGGACACTTTAATTGCGAAAATCATAGGAACCGACGAGATAAGTCCGCGTGCATGCACGCCGCGCATTTTTCGTCCCGTTTGACATAACCGCGGCTCGTAAACAATTCGCTGGCGCAATCGGCTTAGTCACAGTCCGCGGGTATATTTAGAACGTCTGTCGAAAACAAGCGGGCGAATGTGCGAAAAATTGACGAATTTGTTGATATTATTTGCTGCTGGGTCGTTTGTGTTTTTTGTTATGCAACGAAGATAACGAAGCTGACCAGATTAAAGCCCCAGCTGCAATTGTTGACCTAAAAACGTTTAATATTTTTACACACAGATAATTGCTATATTTTAGTCAACTCCCTGTAAAAGTCTGATAAAATGCAATGCCAATGTAAACTCTTAAGTTATCATTTCTGTGGCACGATTTGATAAAGTCAGTTCGTTTGGTGGTTTCGTATTTCAGGTTTATTACCAACCCTCCACAAGTTGGCATCGTTTTAATGATATTAAGAATTTCCAACGTTTCGGATTTTACAATTAACAACACATTTTACTTCATTTCCACAATTTCCAATTATTATTTTAACAAATAATCATTTCTAAACCATGTCATTGCCTTTGACCAATGAGAGTGAAGAATGTAGCAAATATTATTGGGTGCGTTGACCAACCCAATCGTTATTAATAAGTTAAATTCTAGCATTAGCAAATTCGAAATGCATGTCGAAAGAAAACAACAAAGGGTATTTTTTACTAAATCATTTCCCCGATTTGTTCATATCAAGTCATGAAGTATTTTTAACGACGTCGAATTGTTATCTTGTGTCCTTGACCTTTTGTGAATTATTTATATTGGATAATTTAATGGTACGAATTATGTAAATAGGGATTACTGACTCTTTTTTGTAGAATATGTAATTTTTATCGACAAGAAATGGGTGTGGCTGGCGACCTCAAAACAAGACAGAAACACGTGCACATTTATAGCAATAAACAACAATTTTTATGAATATCGTGGATAAGTAACATCGTCGTTTTCATTGGTTTATATTTACGTAACTTCCAATGTAAAACGTACACGCCGAATTTTCGTGCAATCGCCAACGAACCAAGTCGGGCGCGCTAACGGTGTCTCGCGGGTTATCTCGATCGAAAAATAAAAGTGGTCGTAAGCCCCGACGTGTGGGTACGTTCTCACATGAGCCCGACAGGCGCGCAACTGCTCGATTTTAATCGGTTTACCTGTTAATCTACGCCAATATGGGGTCAACAGCACCTCACGCGCCACGTAAACAATTTTCTCGCGTCGTGAGATTTCGCTTAGCGTTTCGCGATTGCGATTTTTCTAAACTACAACGGCCCGAGATTTTCCGCCGATCGATTGCCGTTTATTATTGCATGTTTACCGATGTGGCGATACACCGCGCGGGATGTTGCGGGCACGTAATGCGAAATGACGGGCGCGCATACCGAAAGAAAGGCGATACACGAATTAGATTGGGGCTTGTGGGTTTTAACGAAAATTGGTCGTGGGGAGGTGGCCGTGGGTCGTGAAGTTAAGGCCCTAACATGGTGACGTGTCACTGTGACTCATTTTTGGGCGACCCAACCCAACGCAACCCCGATTTTTTGTGTTCAATTTACCAAAAACAAACAATATTTAATTAACAATCATTCTAACGATCGTTAAGTGTCATTTGTCTGTCTAAATTTACAAGATTACTATTTATCTTAATAGCATATTATTCAACGAGCAGTAATGATAGCCATTACTCACGAGGATGAAGTTTACAACTCCAGTGAATTATGGAACGAAAATCAAAATTATGCCGCATGAGTTTGACAAGCCCTGAATTTCTTAAACGATTGCCTAATAATGTAAATGCACGTTTGTGAATGGTTATGAAAACGAATGGTGAGTAATGGAATTATCGATCACCTGCAAATAATGGTTCCTATAAAATGAGATTTTTTTTAACAAATTATAACACCCATGGTTGTATAAAAAATACACAGCAGTTGCGTTCGACTCAATCAATGAAGACTTCTAACAAAATTTAACAGGTAAATTGGATTCGCAGGTTGGATATGAATCTCAACTGGATTACAAACCACAACAAACCAAGGCATCAATACTCAGTTGATGTTGACTCTTGACCATAAATCAATAGAATGATGACTTCGAAGAAGTAGAAAATTGTTGTATTGGGTCTTAGAGTTGCAAGTTGCCCTTGCGTTACTCCATAGCGGTTTTAACCCCAAAGGGCATTCATACAAATCACATCCATCTAAAAATGAAAAAAAAATCTAACCCATCACCCATAATGGATGGGAAACAGAATCGACAAATTTCGGCAGTTATGTCAATTTTGGTGGTTTGGCAAATTTTACTATTTTTACATTTTTCTTTAATTTTAAATTTGTCACAGTTTCGTTATTAATTGAATTTTATTTTCTTTAATATCTTCGCAATTTTGACAATTTGAGTTCTTCGACCATTTGTTACTTTTTTACGTTATTAGAGTGTACGGGATTTAGTAAATTTTTTGCGTGTTGATAATTTTAATATTATTTTTTACTATTTTGACATTTATTGCATTTTTTACATTTTCGTCGACAAAAACGACGTAAAAAATACAAAAAATGCCAAAACAGCAAAAAATGACAAATAATAATAATAAAATTATCAACACCCACAAATTGAATAAATTCCATACACTATTACACTGTAAAAAATAAGAATGGCTAAGGACCTCGCAAATTCACAAAATTTTGGAAAAATAATTCGAAAATTCCTTAAAATAAGAAAAATAAAATTTCTGTGTCATTTTTTATTGTTTTTGCGTTTTCGGTAATTCATTTTTTTTTTGATTATTAACAAAATGTTACTTTCTGAGAAATAAAAAAATATAGAATAGTGAAATTTGCCAAAATTGACGAAACATTAAAATTGACATAAATGTAAACATCTACATAAACTTAAAACAATTAAAAAACCAATAACATTTTTACACGTGTGTCAATTTTAGTCAAATTACTATTCTATAACTTTTGATATGTTTACAATTTTCAACTGTGGATTATTTCACATTTTTGCAATTTATTCAATTTTGATGTTTATGTAAACTTTCACAAATTTTATTGGAAAATCTAACACATCCCCCCATCCATGATGGGATGGGTCGGAAACAGAATTGTAAACGCAAACGCTTGAGGATTGAGGCAAAGAATTGGGATAAGAATAGGTCCCACATTAAAGCCAATCTTGTCCATTGCGTCGTCCAACCACAGCCAGCATGACAAAAAGGAAATGTAAGTCTATAAGCCACCCCGATCCAGCAGCTGTTGACTGTTGACTACCAATCAACGGAATAATAACTTCGAAGAAAATTGCTGAATTGTGTTTTGTAGTTGCTGGTCCACTTTGCATTGGGTTGGGTTGGGTTGGATTGGGTTGCGTTGGGTTGGGTTGCGTTGAGTTGGTTTGGGTTGGGTCGGGTCGGGTTGGGTACATAGAAGTTGGAAGTAAGGATCTTATAGTAAGTACGTACATTTCAATCGAGCCCAAACTTAACGCCAATACAAATGGAATGTAATGTTAATCTACTATATATAACGTTGACGTTTTCTTAAATTTCTTTGGATTTTCATGACAATTGTGATGCATTGAACAATTCTATCGATATATTTTGAATATTTTTTATTTTTACTAAATTATGAAATTTTGTGTAGTTCTACAAATTCTACAAATGTTTACTTACATTCTTACGTTTTCACAATTTTCACCAATGTGGCAATTTTTTGGCATTCTTCACGACTTTGAAATGTTTTGTGTTTAAGACGATTTTTATGATAACTACCAATTTCGACGATTTGGACAATTTGCAAAATCTTTAGAACTTTAATCTCTTCTACTGCATTTGTCTACTTGATTATTGGCGTTTTTACGAATGTTCGTTTAACATTGATTACTTAGTCATTATTTTTTTCAAAATTTAAATTTTCTTTCTTTTGTAATTATTTTCATTTAGGCAACCCGGTGAACCCCAACAAAGTCCACCCCCAAAAACCCTTGTGAAATAAAATGGGATTCACTTTCATTTTGGCCAGGAACTCAATCCGACCCAACCCAACTGGGCCTAATGTAAATAATAAATCACAATATTTATGCATAGCCTCCTCATGTTTAATTAGAATCAAGTGTGTTAGGTTGGGTTGGGTTGGGTTGGGTTGGGTTGGGTTGGATGTGCTTCTCATTTAAACCAAAGTCAACAAAATCCAAAATCCAGAATAATTGGGGTTGTTTTAGTCGTGCGTTGGGTTAGTTTACATCAGTTTGATTTGTTGTTGATAATTTTAGCAATTTTAGTACTTGGAAATTTTGTAAATTTTCTTATAGCTTCGATAATTAGCACGATTATTAAATTTTCAAAATTTTTCTAAATTGTATATTTTTTTACAATTATGTTGAGAAAAATTGTAAAAAAATACGAAATTACCATAAATGTCGAAATGCAAATATTGAATGGCAATGTCAACATGATCGAAAATATAAATATGTTAATACTCTGAAAAATGAAAAAGTAGTAATTGTAAAATGCGAAAATTGCCCCAATATAAAAAAATTGTAAAAGATAACTTAATGTTAAAAAAAATTCGATGGTGTCTTACATTTAAAAATGTAAGGCACCATGATGTATTGTAAAATAAAAAAAAAATAAAAAAAGGCAACAAATGTAGTAGAAGCTGTGGGAAATTTACTAATTGTCCAAACGACAAAACTGACAAAAATGTAAATATCGTAAATACAAAAAAATTAAACAAGTCATAATGAAAAAAATTGTAACTTGTGAGAACTATGAAAAATGCCAAAAAGTGTTAAAATTATTAAAAATTTAAAATGTTTATAGATACAGGAAAAATCGAAAATATGGAAAATGCAAAAAATACAGAATTTCGATCAGAAATTCATTAAAATTTGACTCCTCGTTTGAATTTACTTAAACTTAAAATGTCGATTTTTTAATTGTTAGCATTGACGAAAACGATATTTGTGGCCAAAAAGTCCAAAATCACAATATTGAAAAAAATGTTAGATTTTAAAAGAAAGTCTAAAAGGAAAGAATTGTATAGTGCGTTGTGGACAATTCGAAAATATTAAAATTGCCACCATGTTCAAAACAACGAAATATCTCAAAATGCTCTAAAAGCGATAAAAATTGGCAAACACGTGTTCAAAATGTGAAAATTTTAAAGTGGATAGAATTGAAAAAAAAACAAAAATGCCTTTAAAACAAAAATCGTTAATAATTGCCTCAAAATATAAAAATGTAAATAATAAGTAAGAAATATATAAAAACGAAAATTCCAAATGTAGCAGAAATTGTTAACGAAAACATTAAAATCACGCGAACTACAAAAAGTTAAAAGTTGTGAAAAATGTGAAGATGTTGAAGACGATTTCCAAGAATGTTAAATTCATCAAAAGGAAGAAATTGTCAAAATGTGAAACTGTGTGCATCATCGGTAACGCGTTATATATAAACAAAACCGATGCAAAAATCACAGTTTATCAACATGGGACACAATGTAGGAAAATAGTTCCAATTATAACTGAAAAAAATATCCATTCACAAATTTTCATTTTTGTCGAATTTTCATTGTTTGTAAGAGGCCTCAAAGTCGATTCTATTCGATCATTTCTTTGATGCCATTGACGGAAATCTTCGTGATTTTTAGATTCAATTCATTGTGGGAAAATCTATATATTAGATGTTGCCCTGCTTCTCTTATTAGTTTGGGTTTTGTTTACACCACAACTACCAAAGCATCGTAAAATCGACATATTCGCCACTAACGATTTATTTATACACCCGAATTTCCTGGACGTTTGTGACTTAATTGCGCCTAACCGTAGACAAGACTTTGTTTTGTTAAATTTCAGGTTCATGTTTTAAAATGGACAGAAACCTTGCAATCGGAATTGATGAGAAAACAAATCGAGGCGGATGATTTTAAAATTAGTGTAATACAAAAAATAAAGTGATGCAAATGTAAGTGCAAATTTATTGGGATGGGTTTGTAACGCAGAGCATATAGATTTTTGTTTCGTGAAACGAATCGTTCGAAAGCAGTTACGAAAACCCGGGCACCGGTCGTCTCAAATAGACCAAGTAATAACGGAGCGAGATTAATGAAAACGTAAATCCGTGGTAATTAGCACAGCTCACTTACCCACCTCCGTGTAACGGTGAAAAAATCTAAATTACGACGCGGTGAATAAATGTGTGTGTGTGTGTGTGTGTGTGTGTGTGTGTGTACGTTTCACCTTGGCAACCCGCAAACTGTAACCATATACGTGGCGAGCGGATGATAAATTATTTCGAGGAAAGTAAGGAAGTTCATCTACGTCTCCTTTAAGTTATACCTTCCTGCGAGTGGTCCGAGCCCGCTGATTCTCCCTGGGTGCCCCCTGCTCGCATGCAAGAATTCCAACGGCTCGTTGTTTTGCGAGGCTACCGGATGACCACGGCCCGATGAATTATCGCCGCCGTATCGCCGTGCTCTCCTAAGATTAGAAAATGTAAATCATCGAAGACGATCGCGCTCTTGCGCATGTTAATCAACGGGAATTTATGGTGATAATATATTAATGTTGCGTTTGGAAGTAACTTGAGGTCCTGTCGTGATTGCCTCCTGCGACACAAAATGTTGCAAAATGGTCTTAATTAGAAGTATGTGACTCATGGGCGCTATATTTTCTGCCCGATTATCCAAATTTTCATTAAACCAAAATCCATTTAAAAATTGACAAAAATTATTGTTTTGTCAGTTCCTTGATTTGCATTTTATTTTCCCTTTTTTTCAGATAGCTTTGAAAGCTTTTGTATTTTTGTTGCTAATTAAAAATAAATGTTTTTTATAATAGTTTTTGACATTTAATTTAATCACACTTTCGTGACATTGCATACAGAATATCGTTGATTTTTTTTTCGTAAAATATTAATGACGAACCTTGGAGATATTTTCATAACCGCAGTTGTTATTCGCAGTTAATGAAACCCATGCCATGTGAACATCCTCCGAACGGCGATTTTTTGGCATTACGTCGACGCGTTTCCGGCGCGCAATTAAGCCCCGCAAAAATCGCACCACAGGCCTTCATTAAAATCCCTCGAAAAAATGCGCGCAAGTAAACGGCCGACACGACAAGTGATATTTTTTCTCGCTCATTGTTTTGCGAAACTTTCTATAATTACTAGATATGTACTTAATAGTGCGCCGTTTATCATAATTATTTGTCGTGCACAGACATACCTTCGGCTGCGTTTTTTTTTCCGCCTCGAAGGAAACGGGTTTTTGTTGGGGACTTTTAGCTTTGAAAGTTGGCCACAAAAAACGAATAGTTTCGTTTTTGCGCCGGCCGTATTTGTCGATAATTGCTTGTTTACTCGGTTGTTTAAATTTCCCGGATTTTTGCCGCGTTTTGGCGCACACGTGTGCGCTCTGTTCAAGGAGCCGTTCGAGCGACGACGCCGCCGAAGGCTTCGTTAGTAAATCGAGGCTCGGTGAAATCTATAAATGGGCACTTAAAAGGAGGATCGTACAAAGCTTATGTTGTGGTCTCACTCTCTCTCTCTCTCTCTCTCTCTCTCTCTCTCTCTCTCTCTCTCTCTCTTTATATATATATAAACGTAGTAAAAAATATTATATTTAAATCCAGTGTAGGACAAGCTGACGTCACTCAATACTTAAGAAAAGCAAAAATTTCGAAAATCATCTTTACTGCCATTTTAACCCCATTTCGCTTTGGAATATACTTATCTCTGTACTTCCCCATTTTGGTTTGTTGGAATTTTTTCTACTGGCTTATTTTCCTTATGCAGCGTTCTCTACAATACCATGGAAGATGATGGTTGCTTTTGGAACATTATTAAAAGTTATGTAGTCATTTGTAAGGTTAAGCAGTGTCAAAAACTGAAGTCTAATATCTCGACCCCAAAGAAGGCAATTGTATGACAGATATGAAGTAAAATTTCGATGAACACTAATAGGATTTGAACTGACTGAACAATCACCAAAGACTGTTCTTTTCGACGTAATTACATATGAGTGGAAAAAATTACAAACTGTAAAAATATGTAACTGTTGAGTAATATACGTTTTCCAATAATTTCAGACAATCTTTAATTGAAATTATGAACGTAACCAAGTAGTGGTGTTTAAGAAATATTGCTAAGCAACGAAGAAACGTAAAAAGGTGAAGTGTAAAACTGACGGATTTGGAAATCAAAATTAAAATTTAACCAAAGGTTAGTGGGAGACAAACAGGGAAATTTTCAACTTTCAATTAAGGAAAAAGAAAATAGTGCAGTTTCGGGAATAGAAACGCCGATAAGTTAGTTAGTTAAGTAAGTAAATTTGTCAAACTTCATGCATGGTAACTTAGTTTATAAAAATAACCTTTAGAAATTCGGCTTAATATTTAACTATACGAGCCCACAAGTTTTTTTTTAATTATTAAAACCCTGAGTTTAAAAAAAGTCAACTTTAAAAACCTTAAGATCATAGTAACCCAACCCAACCCAGTCATAAACTGAGAAAAGTCATTAATTCTAGTGTGCATCCGACATTATCCAACCAGCCAGGTCGCAAATCAAGCACGAGTACGAGCGAGTGCGTTCGAATACGACGGACGTTATTGTAATAAAACTACCCTAATTTTTTTATAGCTCCTCCTGTTTTTTTTTTAATTCAGGCCCTCCCTGGCGTCAGCAGCGTCACTGGGACTCGATATACAAAATCCAACAATGTTCAAATATTTTTTAAAAATATATTTTATTGTTGATTTTTTTTTAATTTTTTGAGATTTGTTATAAAAACGCTAACATTTTATGTATTCAAAGAATGTCAACATATTAATGAATTAATAAATTTCCATGTCAGTGTTTCCAAAAAATGCGTTTGCAAACATTTAAAAAAAAAATAAAAATTCAATATCACCAACAATTTAGACATTGAAGAAAAAATGCAAAAAGTTGCAAAAATATAAAACCTAATATCAAATATTCAAGACGTTAAAAAATGCAATTTTAGGCAATTTAAAAAAAAATCTTTTTAAAAATTGTATTGGCTTAGTTTTCAATAGAAATTTTGTTTTCAAAATGTTGATTATTATTATTTAAAAAATAATGTAAATATTTCAAGAATTCAAATTAATTGCCCATAATGGTTTCAAACAAGTCTAAACGATAATTTAATTATCAACAATTCAGAAAGGACAACGTACCCTAATATGTGATTTAAAAAATTCAAAAAATCAAAAATATCTTCAGTGATTAAAAATGCCAAAATGCCAATTGAAAGCAATGAAGTCATCGAAAATTTTAAATATTACAGAAAGGAAAAATTAACAACCCAACCCAACCCAACCCAACCCAATGAAAAGATAAAATGTCATAAGCTTCAGAAATGCAAAATTTTCAACGATTCAAAAATTTGAAAGTTGCTAAAAAATGTATGTATGATGCAAAACTTAAGGAAACAAAAGGAATTAAGAGATGAAAACAATAAATTTTCGAAAATATAAAATATTTAAAAAATGCATTTTTTACAACGTTGCAACTTTTCAACTCTTCTATGTGAACAAAAAATATAATTATATAAAATTAAAAAAGATCAATTTTCTAAACAATTGTATTGACGGTTTTGGTACAAAATTGAAATTTGTCGTATTTTTCGAAACACATTTTTATTTCATATATTTCTTTGCAGTAAATTCCAAACATTAAAAAAAAATTGAAAAAGTCAATATTTTAACTTTTTAAAAGGTTTCAAGAGAGTCAATAATTTAAATTTCAACTTCAACAAAATATACAAAAAATCAAGAAACTAAAAAAAAATCGATTTTACGTATGGGGGGGGGGCAGAAATAAGCTTATCGATTAACAATACACCATTCGTGTTGAATAAATGCGCTCATTTAATTAACGTTTTTGATTGTCATTTTCAAGGTTTTCTTTTTTTTTTTTACTTTTGTGACTGAAATATGTATGATCTTGTTGTTAATAGATTGTTAATATTTATTAATTCAATTAACTAAACTAATAAAATAAAAATGACTGAACGCAAAAATATGAATCAAAACAGGTCTTAATTTAATCTTTTAACAAATTCTGACATCGATGCTTTGTATTAAACAATTTTGTTAATTTTGAATTTGTTGCTAATTTTTTGCCATTCTACATGATGGACAAATAATATTTGAGTATTAACGCCATTGTTTTTATCGACGGGTTTGTTGGTATTGACGTTTAGATGGCGTTAATATTCACAGCCAAACTCTTTATGACTCATGACCTGTGGACATTCGGATGAGCTCAAGAGACCGAGCGAAACAACTGTCATCACATTGATACATTAATTGAAATTTATTTCCAACAAAACGATATGTATTTATTGCTGACGGCTGCAAAGTAGTTGCAAATCTGGACAGTACCGACTTAATCGATCAACAAAAACCACTGCAATTACGTATCGGTAGGAATATGGGAGTATTGACATCTAGATGGCGTTAATACTCACTTACAAACTGTTTGAAATTACTCATCGGCAAATAACATGTACCGCACAAATTCTTCCAAAATCGCGAGTCGTAGAATTCAACGCTTGCTTTGCAGTTAATCAATCGTAAACATTGCCAAATTTCCTTGAATTTTATGTTAAAATTGCCAAATTTCCATTAGAATAACATAAACGTGCAAAAATAAATCGTGGTTTTCAGCCTTGTCGACGAGAGGTTGAAATGGGGTTGCCAACCCGTCCACTTATCGTCCAACCCATAGGAATAATTTACTAATCTTTTCAATTTTCATTGACCTAACTCGCACCAACAGGTGGAACAAAATTCTCGAGATAGTCCAGATAGTTTTATCGTCGAAGTTCTTATGAGGCTTATGTTTGAAAATGAGGCTTTACGGAATTATTCGGACATTTATGTAAACATGAAATAAAGTGCTCTTGTTTCGTTTTTAATCTATTGCATTGGGTCAATGGATTGGTGTCCCATCTGAGGACTTTTTATGTAAGATACGTTGATTTTTTTTTATATTGTTTACTAAGTTACGTTAATGATCTAATATATATGGTCTTTTTGAGAAATACTTCATCCAAACATTACTTTTTTCAAATATTGATTTAAACTTAAGAAATGCATGACTTGATGCAGCCTCATCGGATGTACGTGTGGTGGTCTGATGAGGTCAAAAGAGAGCGAAACGGACGGAATCAACCAGACGCATTCCCTGAAATTTATTATTAAATAAGGTTACTTCTAATTGAATTTTAAAGAATTTTCGTCAATTTTTCTGCTTTTTAAAATTACATATTTTTGAAAACCATTTTGCAAAAACTAATACTTTCTTAGCAATTTTAATTTTGATAATCGGCGGGAACAGCAAACTATTAAACTCAACGGTCGTCGCAGTTGTTAATTTTGTATCGAACACGAAGAGGATTTACAATTTTGCTTTTCGATCGACGCAATTTTTTGCAACGTTGTAAAAAATGCATGGCCAGCTGTACGCAACATGTACTGTACATGAAACGGAAAATCAACACGGCGTGCTTTTCAAACGACTCGCGTGTCCAAATCGAAGCTACCGTTTCGCACGCAACCACGTAAACTATATCGTGCGATTCTCCTCGATTCTCGGCGAGCCACACACAAATTTCACAAGCAGATATTTATGGCATTCTACAAGCGAATATTTAAAAGTGATATATTTCGACAATAACAGTTAAAATTATTAATCCATTTTCGATCTTTCTTTCATTAATGCAAAAAGAGATAAAACAATGAACTTTTTAAAACAAGGATTTCGTAAAATTACATTTGTGTTAACGCCGCTGGACGTTGAAGTCTATTAAAGACCTAAACAAGCGCCTCAATTATCGCCGAACGTGGAAATTGACTTAATTGGTCCGCTAATCCAACGCAGATCATTCAGATCATCAACTTCTAACTTTCCGTACCAAAAAAAAAATCCGTTAATTGCCGAACGATTAAAACGGCATTAACGCGCACCACTCGAAAAAAAGAAACGCTGCGTTAATTGGCAATAATAATAGCAATTATGGCGCTAATTTGCATTTTAATTGAATATCGCCTTAATTGAGATATAAATGTCATAATATTTAATCAATTCGAAGCCGGTGATTCAGCGGTCGAAATGAGACGACAACGCGTGGGCGAAATTCTGCTACTGGTCGCCGCGCTGTCTATTTTCACGTTTTCAGGCAGTACGTTTTGGGAGATTCATGAAGAGGTTTTTATATGAAAAAGATCGCAAAAAAATATTACAGGGTAACATTAAAACCACAGCTGCGTATATCACAAATCGTGACCACACTTACAACCGAAACCAACTAAATCAAACGCGGAACATAATTAGGTCGGGTTGGGTTGGGTAGGGCTGGGTTGGGTTAATGCTCTCTCGGATGAAGGATCGAAAATAGAAGCCCAAGTTAATTATTAATCCACCCAGCTAAATCTAACCCAAGTCACCTGAACCCAACAACTCCCAATCAAACTGTATCGAAAATAATTGACTTTGGTTTTGAACGTTTTTATAGATTTTTGATTTCAATTCAACTAAAAATCTCACTTAGTTGATTTCTTTACTTAAATTAGAACAATTTTATTTACCATTTGACAAACATTTGTCGAGCTTGCAAAATAGAGTTCAAACCACTGCAACCGAACCCAACTAAATCAAACGTCGGACATAATTAGGTTGGGTTGGGTTGGGTTGGATAGGGCTGGGTTGGGTTAATGCTTTCTTATCTTTTATTTCTTTTATACCGTCATCGAGTATCAGTGAAAAATAGTTTCAAGCACGTGACTCATTCTAACATAGTTAATTGTCGTTTTTCCTTATATGTCTTTTTCATTTTATTTCCTAAGTCCTTCCAACTATTTTCTTTGTATTTCTTAATTATTCATTTGCTCCATTCTCTCTATCTTCTGCGTTCTTGTGCGTTTGGGTATTTTTGCCATGTTTTCGTTTTACTTTACCATTTGGCGATGAAATTATTAATTTGGAGTTCAATTGTCTTCAATAGAATTTAGTTTTATTTACTTTTATTAAGATATAGTTCAAATTAATTGTAGCTTCAAATTATAAATTGTAATAACTACACTTTGTTTAATCTCCGTTGGTGATCTTTTTGGGTGGTTCAGATAGACGTTGGGAACGAAATCGTGTTGTTGAATTTATAATTTCCTTTTGAATACAAATTCCAACAATAGCCTAGTCAAAGTATGTATACTTTTGTACTAAATATTTTTAATTCTCTAAGTTTCAGTTTTGTAGAACAAAAATTCTATTAGCACCAGCACTATTTCCACTAAAATTCTAAAAAACTAAATTTGCTAAAACGTAGGTAACTATGCCAACAAGTCAAAATTGTAATAATGGTGAAAACTATAACAAAATTCCCCATGAACATTATTAAAAAATTCAATCCAGTAAGATTAAAAAAAATTTCAAAGTGATTAAAAATTTGAAATTGAGAAAAATGTAAATAATGTCTGAAAAAGTCAGTTGATTTTATAATTGACATTACTAATATAGTTTTGAAACAATAAAATTAAACGTACTTGGTATAGTTCGAAAAAAATGTATTTGTTATTCGTACATGTATAGTACATTTCTTTAACTTGGCTTGGATCGAGTTGAGTTTGATTAACGTTGCCTTAGTTGTTCATTTTTAAATACATGGTTTGATTAATTATCTTTGATGTTGCTTTCTTTAATTTAATTTAATTTTCTACATGAAATTTGTGTTTATTTAATGTTCCATTATTCAGTTTTTTTATTGGCTGGGTTGGGTTTGGTTTGATTAATTATTAATTTTTTTCTCATTTGAATTGTTTGACTCTATTGTGTTAGGTTGGGTTAGTTTGAATCATTGGGTTAGATTTAATTAATGGTTTTTTGGTTTGCTTTTTTTGTTGGTTAATTCTGATATTTTGTTTTATTTTAATCATTTGGTTTTATTCCTTGGGTTGGGTTGGCCTTAATTCTGCATTTTTGCATTTTAATGGTTTGGTTCTATTGGGTTGGGTTGGTCGCCGTTGATTATGTTATTCTGTTATTTTATGATATTTCAATTATTTGATTCTATTGAGTTGGTCCTAGGATCTCTGTCGTAATTTTTCCTCTATTTTTTCCGTCGTTGTCCACGTTTCTGCTCCACACGTTAATACTTTCTTGGATGTCTTTTGGAATCTACGTTTCAGAAACGTATCTGGTGCTGAATACATTTCCTACTGCTGTCACTCTTTCAATTATTTCCTCCCACACAACCCAACCCAACCTTCCATCTTTGATCCTAAATATTAAAATTTTTGTACTTGTTCTAGTGCTTCTATGTGTTGTTGTCCTTATTGTCATGATTTTGGTCTTTTCTTTCATGTTGTTTTTTCAAAACTCTTTTGTATGTCTGTATATTGGTGTTAAGCTTTTTCTATCTGTCTATATGGTCACCATATCTTCAGCAAAATATAGTTCATATCTATATTCTTTACAACTTCCATTACCCAATTTCGTGTGCTTTGTCACCTTTTTTCTCTTTCGTCGAAGACTAACACAAACAGTATTGGACTCAGGATAGATCCTTGACTAAAGTCTAGGGCTGTTTTGAACATTTTTTATTTTTCCTGTCTTTTCCCCTTTACGTAATTTCTCGTGATCTTGTATAGACGTTGTATGCATGCTATTAGAATTCAGATGTTCCTCTTTTCTCCATATGTGTTCTCCTTCGATTCTGTAAAATGCTTTTCTTAAGCCGTAATGAATTCCAAAATGACAAAAAGATCTACGATGCCCAACAATTCAAATTGTTTGTTTTTCTAAGAATGATAAATATTTTCAAGGACAGTAAAAATGCAAAAAAAGTCAAATTGACGAAAATGCAGAAACAGGATTTGCCAGGAAATATTTTTAAAAAATTTAATATCAACATTTACATAATTCTATTTAGTATAATTAGCGATTATGTACATGTTTGTGGTTGTACAAAGTTGGAATATAATTTTTGTTAGTTATTGGTTTGATTAACGATTTGTTTAGATATTATTTTTTAAATTCAGATATGTTCACCTTAGCATCCTTAATTTAAAATCAAATTCCTTACTTGTAGATAAATATTAATTTTTATTTTCGATCTTTTCCATAGACTCAAAAAAATTATACCAAACCTGCACACAGTGTCCCTTGCATGTTGCTTATTTTTTGACACTTTTGTGCTTTCCAAGCTGCTTGCATTTTCATAAATAAATAAAACGATGCCTAAGTAATCTTATGATTTACCCCACGTTATCGAAAACCATCATTTCATTTTAAAACTGGTAACTTCTCTTACAGTTTACAGTTTACAATTTAAATATAAATTTATCGCTGATTGTTATCAATGCAACGACAATCGTTTCAAAGATTTGCCTATCAATAGGTGAATAGTAACGAGATTGGGTTGGGTTGGGTTGGATTAAATTGGGTTGAAAAATATTTATAAAACAAGTTGCTAATGCACTACTTTTTATTACAATAACCGAATATTAAACAACACGTCTAGTGATAAAAAGCACATCTATTACTCGTTTTATACTATTTTTGTGAGATTGTTGCGATTTCCTAATTGAGTTAGAAAATATGATAAAATAAAATACTAAAAATAAACTTTTTATAAAATGAAAATAACTACTGTTCGTAACTAAAGTTGAATGTGCAAAGATATTGCCCATTCAATTGATAGTTAAACTAAGCAGAAATGTAAAGTTTTTTAAATTATTTTCAAAGGTTGAATGAAACACTTGCAATAGTAAAGTTTATTGCAATAAGTGATTTACAGAATCCTTACAGGAAATTGCGGTATTTTATTTATAAATAGCGGCGTTTGGGACTTATTAGATATTTTTGTTTTATTTTCGAACTGACTACAGTCGTTATCTTCCACAATGAAAAAGCAACGGAGCTACATATTGCACCATCACTCTATAATTCACGTTCACGTTCACGTTCACAAACCAAAGCTAACAATTGAAAATGACGCTTAACTCATCAGTAACGATTATTCGTGAAACGAAAGCAACGAATCCATAATAACAATGTACATTACGTACTATTATATATAATTAGAAAAACAAATTGTTTGTGAATGCGATCCAAGTGTAAAAATATCGGCCAGTTTGCTTTCGCTTTTCATCGTCTTTTACCTCCTCGTCGTCCGACGACCAATTATTTTAATTGAGCGAAATATTCCAACATTTATGCGTGTAAGCATCAAATTATTTTAATTTCCTTAAACGCACCGAACCACACGAAATTGCAAACCCGACCGTCGCCGCCTCCCGAGCGCGAACAAGAAAACGGGCGACCCCTTGCCCTCTCGTAATTGACGCCACTGATGATTGCCCGCGTCCAACGAGACCGAACAAATCGGCGTTTTCGCGGGGCAGCATTTGCATGCGAATTATCCCGTGCGAAGCGATTTTCCGTTTCGCGTCTTAAACGCACACACTCAGAAATCCGTATAATTTCAAGTTCGCACAACATGCAAACAAACAATTTGCGTCCGCTCGGAAGGACGAGAACGTTTGAGATCCCGATGTTTGCGCGGCGTAATGATATTTGCCCAGCGCTAATGGGCACGTCCCGCGCTCGGCCGAAAGAGCGCAATTTTCCCGGATCACGAGCGGAATCGGCCGGAATATCTCAATTTTAAGAGGACCACCACCGGCGGTCGCCGGTTACTTACGGGCAGATGCTGCGCGAAGATAAGGGGGCATTTAAGGGAATTATTCCTGTCGTGACAATTGACGGGGCATGCGGTCGCAAATCCACGGCTACCTGGATCCTCTCGGATAGCGTGCGTCTTTTGTTTGTCGCTCGGTGCGCTCGGTCGGGTACTGAGTAGTTTACGAGTGTGAAGTTTTCACTGTGTAATTGTTGGAACCGAACGTCCGAGTTGTTGCATTCGATGCAAAAAAATAATTTATTTGATTTAATAATATATTATGGTACGGATTCGTCGAACACGACACGTTGGGTGCCAAATTACAATTGAGTTTGATACGAGAGATTATGTTTTACTTACTTTCTTAAGATGAAAATGGCGGAAATGTGAGTTATGGTCCTTGTCAAGACATTAAATCGTTGATGGAACATGTGGTTGGTAAAATAATTCAAGAAAATTTTATTTCAGATATTTAATAATTTAAAAAAATGCAAAGGCAACATATTTACAAATAGTTTTTCGAAGACAGCAAAGAACTGT
Source organism: Geotrupes spiniger (assembly GCA_959613385.1). NCBI lineage: Eukaryota > Metazoa > Arthropoda > Insecta > Coleoptera > Geotrupidae > Geotrupes > Geotrupes spiniger. The sequence goes on along the minus strand of OY390736.1, from coordinate 39,130,446 downwards.
TATTGAATGAATTTACAATATCTCCATGAATTGTTCCGTTTTAAGGAGCACGCAAATTAAATTATAATTAATACTTGCGTTTTCTGGTAACGAAAACGGGGAATCCTAACATTTGGTTATTTATACTACACCTGTCAGACATCACGACCTTCGTTTCATATTTTAGGGTTATATTTTATATGTCGTATTCTGATTGCGTATTATCATTATTACTGTCACTTTCGGACCTGGTATCCAGGTCGAAAATTACGACATTTTCTTACAATTATCATAAAAAACATTTGCATGTCTTTCGACTTTTAGTCGTAGTTTTAGTAACTTAGTACACTTAGTATACTTTACTCTCTCTTTCAATAATTCTGTTAATTTCTTTAATGGTATTTCCTAAAAATATTTCGTAAAGTTCTGTATCGCATTCCATTTTGTAACTGGGAAGAATATGCGATTTTATCGAGCAGCTTTTGTAGACGTTAGACTTTTTATTAACCCGCGCAGGATTCATCGTTCCGGGTAATCGACGCCTCGCCGCATCCCATTATCATCTTAAACCAATAGCAGTAGTAAAGATTCACTTCTTGAATTCCCGATAACGTTCTTCGGCGTTCACGTCGAAATTCCCAACATCGCAGCAAATTAAACATTTAAGCGCACTTCGTGCGCGCACCGCCAGCATCGACAGCATCATCCGGAGCGTCGTGTTCGCCGGCGTTTTTTTTTTTTTTTGTTCCTCTTCGTTTTTCCGAGAGCGCGCGGCCGTGCCGTAATCTTTGCGTGTCTTTATGAATCTTACATAAAATTTAATGATACATTTTGCGTCGGAATCGCGTCGACATCGCACCGTCATCAACGTCAGGTCGAGGATCGCCATTAATCCCGTAAACAAACACCCAGAGAGAGAGAGAGAGAGCGGGGCGTCGGGGCCCCGCCGACCGGTCGCTCGGTCGTGCCGCGCCGCTATTTCGTGAGAGTGATAGCTGTCAGACTTTCGCCTCGCCGCCGGGCAGGTCGCGACCCCCCGATATCGGGCCGACTGTGTGGTAACGCGGGCACGCGCTTTGTGCACACACCGACCGATGGGAACGACCCCGCGGTAACGAGAGGAACGGATTCAATTAATTTATTGCCAATCGGCGCATCGTTCGGAGCCATCGTTTCATCTGGGCAGATCGGTGGACGTGCTTCAGCAATTGACCTCGGGCGATCGTCTTTGATATCTCTATCGTTCGTAATAATTGACACTGACTTACCAAGTCGTTGGTGCCCTGAAAATATTTAAAAGCTGCTATTATTTCAAATTGCATCGCATCAGCACAAATTATGTGGCTCTTGCAATAAAATCTGAATAATCTCGGGGGTTGGTGCAGAAACGGATTAACAAGAAAATTTTGTAAATAGTCACTAGCCTAAACCATTTTTTAAGTATGTTTGTGGTTACGGTCATTGTCAATACAAAGACTACATGATAATAAAGACGAAATGGAACAAATATATGACAACAACAAACGGACACAATGTCAACGCCAATACAATTGGGACAAATAAGAAGAACATAACCAAACCCACCTCAAGTAATAAAATCAATGGGGAAGAAAGAAGGAACATTACATAAAATTGTTAAGTCAATTTCCAAGCCACTGAAAAATGTGAACCACGTTTTTGCCAATAAAATTGATATACTATGGAGATACAGTGCAAACATTCCATGTAATTTTAAATGGGAGTCTAATTCTATGACAAGTTTTAAAGAAAAGTCGCTTCATTGTTTCCTCCATAAATTTATATGCATAAATTATCGTGTTCGTTTGTAACATAAATGAATAATGAGTCTAATGGCTTGGGCGATTCCTGTGTATCGTTTTTGTTTGGAAAACAGGGATCCATACAACTACTATATACAACTAGTATAGATGAGTAGTATATATTTTTTTACTTTCAATAGCATCGATAAGGTGCTAGTTTAATTGCAATTATTTTTTATTAGGTTTGCCACTCGCATTTGCGATTAAAGTTTAAGTGCAAGTTACAAATTTCAAATTTCAGTTTGCTGTTCCAGTTTCGATTCAAGTGATGAGTTCGCGTGAATTAAATAAACGCCTTCGTTAATGTATACCTTAATTATTCGTTATTATGTTGAAATAACGGCAACAAACGGTTTCATGATTGTCGAATAACGTAACGTAATAAATTTGTTAAAATTTAATCAGTGTTCAGTTAAAGAAATTTGACAGAAAATGTTGTCACTAAATCAACCACTGTAACATAAATTGCGATTAATTGCGTTTGCAAGTTTGCACTTGAGTGAGGTTGGGTTGGATTTGGTTGAGTTAGGTTGGGTTTGGTTGAGTTGGGTTTGGTTGAGTTGGGTTGGGTTTGGTTGAGTTGAGTTGAGTGAGCCACTGTAACCTAAATTCTTGGTAAGGAATTGCAGAAATGCATTCGAATAATTTCGTTTTCGAAAATCGAACTCCAGAATGCTCAACTAATTAAGATTTGATAGAATAATATTCGGTAACTGATTGTGCCTGGCACCTAAGTAATGGTTCAAAATATTTGAATACATGAGAGAAAAGACAACAATGACGATGACAACTGATTACAGAAAGAATACAAAAATATTTTTAAGAACCAAGTATGGAATTTTAGTTAGTGAAGCGAAAAACAAAACGATTTACAAAGATGCAAGTGAAATTGCAGATAATTTTAAAGGAGAGTAAAATCGAATAAATCAACGAAGTTCCATTTCAATCGACATAAACGGCTGGTGTGTTACCCTTCCATCGTTAATAAGTATATCTTTTTGTAAAGAGAAATAGAAGCAAGTTTACATCAAAGAAATACTAAAACCAACATCAAATTCGAAAGAGAGAGGGTAATTTGGTGTTGGAGACGATTGTACGAGGTGAGGTGGAAAGTTCTCGGCCTAGTACAGATATGGGGTTTTAACAAGAATCCATTACTATAGATGAGTACATGGGTCCACCATTACACGCCACAAACGAAACACCAGTCAAAGCAGTGGGTTGAAGCCGGTGGCTCTGCACCAAAAAAGTGAAGTCGATTTCATCTGCCAGACAAGTCGTGGCCAGGGTTTCCTGGATTCTTTTTATTGATTACCTTGGAAAAAGGGTAAAACCATAACTGGCCAATCCAACAGTATTATGGATCAATTCAATGAAAAAAATCGGGAGACGAAGCCTGGATTGCAGAAAAAACTCATCTTTCATCAGGATAATGCACCTGCCCATAAAAGCGGTTTGGCAATAGGACTAATTAAAAAACTTGGCTCCTCTTAGTTCTACCTATTCCTAAACCTAAAGAAATTTGTGGCTGGAAACCGTTTTCAGCCAAATGAAGAGGTGACAGCAAGAGTACAATGGTTTTTTGCAGACTTTCCAGAATCGCACTCCAGGGATATAATCCATTCATTACAGAGACATTGGACAAAATGTATTTTAACAAAGAATCCGAATAAAAATAAATATATTTTTGAGTCAAGCCAAGAACTTCATATTTTACCCTCGTACATCAAAGAACTTTTCCCCCATGGGGCATCAAATAATTATAAAATATATTATACCTAATGTAGTTGTTATAATGGTCATGGAAATCACCAATTCCACTTTAATATGCTACACATTTTATGTAGTTATACACAGGCAATTGGCAAGTCAAAAAAAAACACAACCAAGCTTCTGGATGTACCCAACCGCTGCTCCAGATCGAGAGCGCACGCTGAGGGCGAAATCGCAACAACTTCGAACGCACGCCCGGCAATAAAATATCGCGCAATTTGTCTCTCATACAAATCAGACGCCGCGCCGTCCAGATACCCGGCGCATTCGGCCGAACGCATAAACAAGCCGACTTTTGACACACCCCGAAATTTACCACGTGAAATATTATGTGGTTCGCTTTTGAAAAATGCGAGTTTAAGATCGTTAATTACGGGGCCCGCCGTAAGTGTCACCGCGTCGCCGTAGTCGCGGACTCGCAGACAAATGACCGCAGAAATAATTTATCACCCCGATATATTTTGGGTCAAGCGCGTCGTTAGGAGGGAACAGTCGGGCTCGATCACATCCGGTTATACTTAGACGACGACGCTCAAATAAACGCGCCCGCGTTTTACGATCGTCGCGTTGCGTTTACGAGGTGCGTCGCGTCGGCGTGTTCCGGCGAGATCAAAGGGCGCCGCGAAACCGCTAGTTTGTAAGATTGGGAAATGGCGTGGTGCGATAGGGTGGTGGGGGCAAATGAAAAAATTAGACATGTAGGTAAACGTGGGAAGTTAGATTAATTAACTTAACATGTGAAGAAAAATATGTAGGTCTTATGGCGCACCTAAGTAGCATTCTGTGCGATTTTCAAGAATGGCACTAATAGCCCACGTTACTAAAAGATTGCTCGGATGCACCCGGATACCATTTGGACATGTTTCAACTATATTCATTTTCTTGTAATATATTAAATTAAGTGACAGTTTATTATTATTAAATTTATATTTTCCATTTCAGTCTCGGTAAGTTGATCGACTCCATTAATATTCAACTTCAAAAAAATTATAATTACTCTTACTACATCAACTCCGATTGCGTATAATTTTTTTAATTATAAAAACTAACTCAACAGGTTTAGTCTTATTTATAATGAGAACAGCCCAAACGAGAGTGACTTGAATTAGTTTGAGACTCATTAAATTTACTGTTTTGCAAATTTAGATCAACTTTGTTATATTTCTACATTGTCTAAAAATGTAGTTTGTTGTGTTGCTTGCGATGAGCTCAACCCAACCCAACCCTTGCATTGGGTTGAGGCTCACCAAAGCATAACCAAATTGACCTTTTAACCAGTCTGATTTCCTTCAAATGTTTCAATTAATAAAATTTACTCTGAAGTATTGTTTATAAAAGGCTCAACCGAACAAAAAGTTAACAGAACACGTGTGGTGATATTTATAATTCTGATGCTACCTAAATTCAACCCACATCTTAAAAAAATATATACATATTTTCAATGAACAGGTTAGATACTTGTGAGTGTTTAGGAAAATAAAATAATGTCACTGCCTTCCCTCTATCTCTACGAATGTGCCTTATTTGCAGGGAAAAACCTCGATACAATAACGCTTTATCGAGATATCAATAAAGTTTATGAGACACGACAGACAAAAAAATTAGTGTTTCCAAGCAAAGAACCTCACTCTATGAGAGAAGCTCCTATTATTCGTCTCTCAAAGTTTTCAATGGCTTACCTACTGAGATTGCTGAAGTGTCTGACTTTAAAAATTACAAAAATGCTCTTAAAATGTATTTTGCGTCTCGCTGCTTTTGCTCAGGCCAGTCTTTTTTTGACTAATTGTTTGTCTGTAACTTTTATCGATATTGATGTTGTGTTTGTGTATATTATGTACTATGTATTTTGACAATGTATATATCTAATGAGATCAATTGACAATAAAAAAATTAAAATAATAAAAATATACTTAACAGTATTATTCACTGTGATCTCAACCCAACCCAACGTAATTCATGCATTTGGTTGAGGCTCACTAAACGCCCAAAATCTCTATTTTACCATTTTAGTTCAATTTTGTGTTCTAAATTATTAATTGTCAAATTTAATTGTTAACTGAGTGAATTTGGTGATCTTTATGCTGCCCACATTAACTATTTTATAAATTTGATTCTATCCGGCGTACAATTTCTTTTATTGTCAACAGTGTTGTTCACAATGAGCTCAACCGAACACAAATCGATTATTCTAAAACATTTGTCATAGGCTACGTTAAATTTTTTTTATTTTTACTATTTACTTAACTTCACAATGAGTTGGAACCCAACCCAACGTATCTCTCGCATTTGCTTAGTTAATTCGCCCAGATCCAAGTTATCTGTCTTTACAATGTTAGTACAAATTTGATTGCGTTCAAATTTATTTATTGTGTAAATTAACTCAACAGGGTTAGTATGAGTCGAATTATGTTTGCGCTCACTAAATCCAGCCCTCGTTGACTATATGATAACTTTCATTCAAATTTATGTTCAAATTAAAGTAAAGTTTAACAATTAAATAATTTGAACGCAAAATCAAAATAAAATCGCAAAATAGTCATTTAGTGAGCCCCAACTCAAGTTAAATCACGTTGGGTTGGGTTGAGCTCAATATAAATATCACTAAGCTTGAGTTAATTTGGACAATTAATTAATATTAACGTTGGATTTAGTAAGTCGCAACCGAATGGGTTGAAGCCCTGTAAATAACACAGTTTGACTGTAAACAACATAATTATTCTGTTAACCCATTAGCACATTTTCGGTACGTTATTGATCTTGAAATTTAATAAATTATATCAATTATATCTTTAATATCATTTTAATTGCTTAATATTTATTTTGAAGATTTTTATGTCCATTTTTCTTCATACATCTTTAAAATGAATTTTCTCGGCAACTACAATTAGAAATTCGAGTTGTCTTTACTGTTTCCAGTTACTAACGTCCACTCTCGTTAATTTTGTTTTCATTTGTTTTGGTTTTTAATAGTTAAAGCAATTTTGTTAAAAACTACAAAAGGTTAGTTAACAAGTGTAATTATGTAACTAACGTATAATTCATTAGAACATATTAGATGTGGTAGCTATCTCAGACATTGAATTAAATAGCTACATGTGTAAGGTTGAGAGCTGCTGTTAATATTTAATTCGATCATTCCTTGCGAGATACACTGATCATTTCCAGAACGCTACGCTATTAGCCCACTAGTCCATTTTTGTTAGGTTTTAGATTTTGAATTCTATGAAATTGTAACAATTGTATGTATATGTCTTCTTTATTTTGTAAAACTAGCAATTTGTTTTCATTTTTCTCGTACCTCGTCATTCATTTCTCGACAACTAACGTTAGATGTTCGAGTTGCTTCCTAAATCTTCCAGTTGCCGTAAAATTGTTCATTAATGGTTCATTTTAAGTGAAGGACGTTTCAATCGAAGGGTAGTCCCCCACCTGCAGAACACAAGAATCGATAAAATCCACGTAAAATTAAACTGCCATATATCTAAAATTCAAAGAACGCCAAAATGTCAAACATCCAAGTTAGCTATCGAATGATAGAAACGATGTGTAATTTTTGACATTTCGTCCAAGACGTACAATAATCGATGTTAAGCAAGTTGTGTAAAAGGTAAAAAGAACAAGGGTTAACTTCGTGGGAATAAATATCACAATCTGACACCAACCCAACATCGTTAAAGAACTTGCCACTAGCGTACCTTCCCATTACCTATTCACCCACTACAAGACATTTCAACAGCAGAAGCCAATCCGGCGCATTTGCTAGGTTTGAGCAATTTCAAATTTTAACTGGCGATTGACTGAAGAAACCACTGGACTCGCTCTGTTTGAGAAATACGTCTTGTCAATCGGCATGTGTCAACTTAAAGAATATTACGTTCAAAATTAATATTAATGGTTGTTTGCAGTAGTCATTTTATGCTTCTTAAACTTCTGCTGTTAAAATGTCTCGTATCTAGTTTCTGACCAGTTTTTGTAACACACAGTTACCAACAAAAATTAGTGATATTTCTTATTGGGGAGTTTCTAATAGGAATGAAAAGATCAACCAAGAATTTCTTTTGCAGATCAAATTAGTTAGTTTAATTATTGTTCGTAACATGATTGCCATGATTCAAATGTAGAAACTGTTTGTCTAGTTCCAAAAAGTACACCCGGCTATTTGATTGGCCGAGGCGGGGATTGAACGCGCATAACTTTCTCCGTTACAAACAGTACGAGATACTACAAATTGCGCATAATTAAAGTTGTAGAGAATTAAATTTCCTAACAGAAACCTTTGGGTGGCATATGTCTATCTGTAATAGTTTATGGGTGGGGGCGTTTAAATCCGCGACAAGTTTTTTTTGACTTTGCACGCCTCCCACCATTATACACCATTATAGATAGATAGATGACTGGTAGTTTTTTTTTTATATATCGAGCGGTTTGGGCAGCATTTCGAATAATGTGGAGCCCACTTCTTTACGTAACTTTATTTCTTTTATCTACGATTTTGTCGCACCTGTTCACCTGTGCATCGTCGAAACTGTGATATACATTTTATTTATTCAGAGACTTCTGGAATTTGCATACGACTTAGAGTATTACAGATATACATATATAGCCGCAACTTTTTTTTAATAATTAACATATAATATTCAAAAGTAAAACGTAAAACGTAAAGTCATAATATGTGCACTTAGTAGCACATCAGCAGATAAAAAAACGTTTCACTTAGTTACCTATGGCAGTAATTTTGATAGAAGATACAAAAAATTGTACACAACTTAAGAAATAATTCTACAGATGGACAGAGATTAATTGGAACTAAAAACTTGTGAATATTAAAGAGGTTCTCACGATTAAAAGTCATAATAAAAATAATCTAGAATACACGTTCTATTTCAGTTTATAACTCGTGGTTAATTTTTTCAGGAATGTAAAGTACTGGACAATTTTTTTTCTGCACGTTTGTTGCTTACATCGATCAAAGATTCTTAATAAGAAAAATTTATCTAGAAACTCTAACAAATCAGTTCAATTAGTAAACAAACGACACGTGTTTCACGAAAAATCATTACGCACATTTCGATGCTCATCGAGGTCACATAATCGAAAATTCACAAAAAGACCAAACGATAATGAAATCAATCGCAAGATAGTGTAAACAAACACTGTCGCGGGTTGGGCGATCTCAAAATGTGCCCGGCTGGCAGCGTCACCGTCGATTGCGCGAAATCAGAACAAACCGAACCAATTAGTACATAATAACCGGACAAAGTATGCTAATTTATTTATTTGCATACGGCAGTCATAAACGTAATTGACATAATAGATTTATTAAAGCGCTGTTCACTGTCACTCATCCGCGAAATGATTTATTTCGATTGTGTTAAACGCGAAGCGTCGAATAAATCGAGCCGCGCGATAAACAACAGCGGCGGCGAATCGCCCGCGATAACGGCGCGCGCGAATAAATAAATACTCATCATTTCGAGAATCGAAGGCGCGAAAATTTACGGCCCGCCCCATAATTTCGGCGGGCCTCGGACAAGCGGGCGCGCCACCTACGAGGGCGCCAAAATTATGAAGTGGCGGCGGCAGAAACGCGAACGCGTGTAATGTAGTGCGGTGATGCCGGGCGCGCGGGGGGCTCGCATGAAAATCGACCGTAATTCTCGGGCGCGATGTCGGCGCAGGTGACGGGTCGGTTCGAAAATGGGAAATAATTAATTTCTGTTCGGACACAGCTGCGACGGAACGTCGAACGTCGGGCGCGAATGGGTGGGTTGCGCCCATCAATTTTGGGAATTTTAAAACGGTTGTTAAGTTTGTGTTTTATTTGCGGAATCGCTGCGCGCGAACGCGAACGCGAATCTTCTATAAATTATACACGAAATCCTGTATCAAACATTTCAATTTCAATTTTTTTATCCAATCGTTGCAGAAACAAATTTTTTATGGACTTTAAAAGAAATAATTTGACTGAGGATAACTAATAAATTTGTTATAGTCTAGATCACTAGGCTAGTTAATGTCTAGAACCTAATTCACAATGAGTGCATCTTAAATCTAGGTAAATAGTTTCCTAATTAATAAACATTTTAGTAAAAACTGGATTATGACAAGTGGTGGAGTATTAAAACTGAAAAAAATATTTTATTGATGATGTTAAGACTGATTCTAATAGTTTTGGAAGAAAAAAAATTGACTACTAATAAAACGTGTCCATTTCTGTTTCTGCTGAGACCAACCACAAACAATTACTATGTGCAGAAGGATACAAGTGCTGTAAACGACGCACTAACTGCACAGGAATTAAAGAACTAGTATAGAGATAAACTATTGCCAAATAAACCCAAGTTATAGCAAATCACTTCATATTTATGTATAACCAAAGATCCGTAATGAAAACATAATAATAAACAGCACAATAGGATGACCTGACTACTTAAATAATCTAGCACCAATTATATCATCACTTGAAGAATACACAGCACTCCTAATTACAAAGGACATCTAGGTAGAACCAGAGGTACATCTAATGAGCTTGGGTTTCGAGAGTTATAAGGTATAATGTACTTCCAAGTCAACTATTCGTTGACTTGGAAGTAAAAAAAAGTACCAACAAACAACGCGATTACCTATGAGATCACCACTTTCACCAACACATGTAAACTTTTGTCGAGTGAGCCCTACTTGGAGCAGGGAAGAATCCAAAACGTTGGTTTCGGTATGCGGACAATACGTTCACCATCATATGGAACCACGACTACTAGAATTTTTTCCTACAATCCTTGAACATCAGCAACGGATCAATTAAATTCACGATGGAGAAGAACGCGAAAAGGAATTCTCATTCCTGGATATCAACGTAGAGAGGAAAGAATGCAGATTCAACACCTGCCTGTACAGAAAAAACGCATGCTGGCTGATAGTTGAATTACAACAATTCAAACCAAGATTGGAGTAGCACTTTGATTGCTAAGCAGGACAAGAACATATTGCAGCAACAAGGAAACTACGAAAAACCAGTCTCAACGAGAACAGCTTTTAAAAGAAAACAACAGAAAGGCATGTGAAAGAAGGAGAGACCACGAGAAGTTAGAGACATAAACCATCCCCGATAAGAGGGGAACAATCTGCATTCCATACCTCAAAGGTAAAATTCAAAGCAAATGGGCAGAAATTTAGAGTCAATACGTACTGCATGTCCTTACAAGCGAATACTATAAATTTTATGGGAAAAGACATTATAGAGCGAACGTAGCATCAGTGAGGTAAGTCGCCTGACTTACGATGATGCATCGCTAGGTCGTCTGTAACTCTACTCCCAGTTATAAACTATGCAGACGTTTTAAATACCTGCGTCGTTGCTGACATGGCAATGTTTGTTATGTAATAGACATGTGTTGCTTAACATTACTTAGCGTATTTTGTACTGGTTCATATTTAGGGCGTGTGCCACTTTAGGTAATAATAACATAATTAAGTAACGAAACATAATTACGTTATAATTATTACTCCACAAATTAAAGAAAATAAAAAACAATAACAAATCAAGCAAGTGAAACTGTAACAAACAGAAATGCGTTTACGAAAAATAAATATATAACTAATAAAAACTGACTTCTTTAACAAAAACCTGACCCTCAGAGGAAAATTTGAGAGAATTGAAAAATATGACAAAACTGGAGGACCTGGATGTACTAAAGGAGGCATTCAAGAACAAACAAAAATTTTTTATTAGATTTTTCATCAAAACTTCATATATTATTAAGCAGTTGTCAAATGCTGAAAGTCACTTATGGCATTATTTTTTAAAAATATTTTCATAAATGTATTATTAACAACGAGTTGTTTGGAAAATATTAACCCAATTAAATGTAACTACGATGACAACTCGATTCTAAAACAGTCCCTGTTTTAGAATCGAATTTCAACTCACTATAGTAATTGAATCTCCAATCAAAAGAAAATATGGGATATTAATTTCTGGCAACTTTTGCCAAACATTTCAAACAAAAGTTTCTCCAATGATTCAAAGAAATTAAAAATCTTCTTAGGTTATTAGGACAGCAAACAAGGTAGAGCCCAACATCATTTTGAGCCAGAAATCGCTCTTTAATTTAGATTTCATTTTGCGTAATTTTTTTGCAAAATAATTGCTGAAAAAATCAAGAGGAAGCTCCAACCCAACCCAACATAATTCAAAAAATTGCAAATTACATTTCTCTTTAGGCCACTTGGAATTTTTTTTATCGAAGTTCGAGTTCCAACTCGTTTACAATGAATTGAAACTTCAAAGGGTTTATTAATTTTTTTTTTCAGAAAAGTGTATTCGATGATTCGATGCAAACTGAACAAAACTCTTCCATACTTAATATCAAAATAACACTAAGGAACATGCAAAATGACAACGAAGATACCAAACTCAACCCAACCCGACCTAACCCAACCCAACCCAACCCCAATCAAGCATAACCCAACTAAATCCAACCCAACCCGACTAAACCCAACCCAACCTAACGCAAAACAACTGAAAACTATATTACAATAACTAAAATACGGAAAAGATATCTCTTGGATGGTCGTTTAGCTTGTATTATAATCTCATTGGCGAGAGACAACACACGTTGCGCAACAAACCTAGCAAAATAAATTTTACCAACAAAATCCGAGCCGATGTTCAAGAACAATATCAAAGACAATGTATTAACACAACCCATTACATTTTTAAATAAAAAGATGTAGATCAAATCATTTGAATGTACGTAGGTATAATGACATAATGACTTAATCCTGAGTAAGTTTGGCACGAAACGCTCAACGTTTGGAATGTATGACTAATGATAACAGCGAAGCGATCATCCACTGACCCAAATTCTGTTTTTTTTTTTTGATCCAACCGGTGCAATTCATTTAACAACAATAACAATAAACGTCGATTATCCAATGAGCATGGATATTACAAAAAATATAATAAATATTAAACAAAGATAAACAATCCGATAATTTAATTTACGATGAACAACAAATTAAATTATACTACAAGTTTATAACTGTACAACTTCGTTCACCTGCAACTCTTACGATGCTATCAAAAAGGGCGTAACAATTATCGCAACTGGATCTGCACCGCGTAAAGCGGTAAAATGCTTGTGTTTAGATAATTAATATGTGTTTGTGCGACCGCTTGCATGTGTAGATTAAACAATCTTTCGAAGCTTTTATCGCACATATCGTAATAATAGTTATCGTTTTGTATGTTTTGAGCTCCGTATCACCAAACCAATGATTATGCATTGAACAAACCGTTTTCTAAGCGCTCGTAAACAAATCTTTCGGTCTCTCACTAAAGCCTCTTTGTTATATATAATTTCTCATTAATGACTCGGTTTTAACAATCGGATTTAAAATTGTAATTATAACTCAAACTTCAAATCTGATGTCTTGTACGTACATACTTCACTTTGTACTTCTGTAATTAGAACAGAGCTGATGTTAATCGCCGCCTCAAAACCGCGTTTTTTCCCCCCCAATCTAATTTGATTAAATTCAAATTACATCAACAATCACGCTAACCGTCGATGTTCCTCTAGGATAATTCATTATCTCGTCTATCTCCGTGTACGTGAAATTACACACGGTGTATTCTTTTCGATCATTTTGGGAGATAGGGCCTCTAATGCGATTCACGAGCTTTGTAATGCCATTAAATTATTACCCGTTGCGTTTCTAATGACATTTAATTGTAGAGTTTGTATTTTTTAATGCGAGGCAAATTATCCAGGCATTTTTTCCGTGTAATGCTTAGCATTTTTGCAGCCTCAACATTATGCAGAAATATGTACCGTTCATGAGGTATTTGATGTAAAAATTATGCACCGTGCGGATTAATTGCGGACGATCTAATGTTGAACAACCTAAATTGTTTATTTATACGGCGGCATCGCGATTTTAATTTTTAATAACTGGTTGGGTGCACCGAGTGCATTCGACTCTGGTCTGGTCGCGTACGATGCGTCGTCGAATTAAGTACGTTGGAAACGTTGTCTTGAGCAAACACCGAGTGATTTTGTGTCTCTGTGCGTTTTGTTTGCGCCAGTCAAACAGATCTAATCTGGACGCGGGCTGTTTGCCCAGCATATTGACAGAATTTAATCTCGGAGCTACTGGTTTAGATATTGCATTTCCTGTAAATCCTATTGTAGTGCGACGGTGTTTGTTGATTCGTATCTGGGCACTTTACCTGGGTAATCTTTCCATTATTTGTCGCCTTTCGAATGGGGGAAAAATACGAGTTACTAAGCGCTGAGTAAATTAAATGGGAATTCAATCTCGATTAAGATTTCAGATCAATAATCCTATTGTACTTAATAACTATATAACGATTGCGTTCAGATATAGAAAAATCGAATCTCGTCAGGGACATTGGAATTACAAGTAATTCATTAAAAGTATGAAAATTAGACATTAAGGACGCATTTCTTGAAAAGCTGCTGGAAATCTTGAAAAATCATTAGGTATTGCATATTCTTATAAAAATTTTATTGAAATATTTGATGCACGCGAACATCCCTTATATACACAGCTCATTTTTGCAGCCTCGTTTATAGACTCGGTTTGTCCTCGCTGATTGGACATAATGCAATATTCAACGTCGAAGACAAATAAATATTTAAAGCTTCCTTTCGCGGCGCCGAGTCGCAGTTTGTACCGAAACCGAATCGCTAACCAAGTCCAATGTTTCCATAACTCTGACGAAAATGGAGGTGCGCCGGAGACGCGGCGAGCTCGATGGCTTCGATTCCTTTTGAGCGCGAAACGGCGCCCAATTACGACCGTTAATTAATTTCGTCCGAGGCAGACCGAGGCGGATTGTCTGCTCGGACGTCTATTTAAATCGGGCAGACCGGGCTAAATTGGTCGCGCGCGGCTATTTATAAGTCGGCGGCGATAAGGCGCACAAGCGGTGCCAATTTCGGACCGTTTAGCGGGAAAAACCGCGCTAAAAGTCCGCGCGCGAGAACGAGTTATGCAAGCGACGCCCACTTGCGGTCCGCTATCTCGGGTTTTCAGGAAGCCTCCACTTCGGTTACGCGTTGATAAGGTCCGGGCATCCGTAACACGAACGGACGACACATCTTAAGTGTGGGGAACGAAACGATGATAATTTAATTCGGAGCATGGGGAATTAAAACGACGCATTTTAGAATTGAGGCGGACGAACGCAACGGAAACAAATTTGGCAAAAAGGGAAATTAACAACCCAACCCCCACCTAATACAAATGCAATGAAATTAAATAAATCAAAACAGATTAAAACAATTTGATGTTCACTTGATTTATTTTCATTGCCTTTGACTTGAATTTGAGACTGTGGTTGGAAAAATAAAATAAAATAAAATAATGCAATAATTAAATGAAATAATGTGAAATATTTTAATGTTAAACAAAATGAACAGACGGAATACCAAATTTAAAAATCTAAGTGAAAAATATTGAAATAACACAAACTAAAAAAATCACTGCAATGACAAAATCAATTGACGAAGTCGAACTGAACCCAACCTAATCCTTGACGTTCTTAAAATTTGAATAAAATGTATTTGCTCACAACTTTGTTGATTGGCGAACTGTCCAACTGTACTCATCCCAATCCAACTCCGACGATGTTATGACTATTTGGGTAAATCCGGTGTCACTGCATTGGCGTTAACTTTTGAATGAAATTTATATGCTCACAACTTTTCCCATTGCATTGGCAAAATCGATTGGTGGAATCCAATCGAACCCATTTTAACTCGACCCAACCCAATCCAACTCCCATAGGAATTCTTAAGATTTTAATTAAATTAAACCCAACCCAACTTCTCTGGCGTTCGTAAGATTTAGATACACTCTAGATATCTCTGGCCACTGCATTGATAAGTTCTATCAAGTCCAACTGAATCCAACAACAATTTCCAACCCCGACCTGACAACTCAACTCTTTCGATGTTCTTAAGATTCGAATAAAAAAATATTGGTCACAACAGTGGCCAGGCTTTCAAAAAATTGCCACGACTGTGGCAGTCCAACCCAGCCAAATTTCAATGTTATTCATAAGATTTCCATAAAATTGAATTTTGTTATTGGATATTGTCCAAATATGGTAACCACTTAGATTTTGATGCATTTAAGATCACCGTGATTAGCATTCTCAAATGATGTTAATTACATGAGAATTGAATTTGAATGGCCACCCAAATTTATTTGTTTAGTATTTTGACTTTCGTGATTACCTCTTAAATACTCTTCCATTTTCTTACAGTTTTGCAACCACACACAATCTTAAATTATCTTAATACTTAATACACCTCCTGTAACAAGCGATCCTTGCAGCGGACATTGACGCTCGGGGATATGTATAGCAGGAATTTTGGACACTGGAAATTTTCTACGAACTGTTCCTTGGCTAAGGTTTCACCAGAACTCCTGATAATGAGAAAACCGATTGAGCTTCACCCAGCATTGGGGTGAATTTATGAAAATATATTCTTTTGTGTGGCAATTGATTGGCATCTTTATAGATGTCATGAAATGAACGAGAAGAACAAAATTGAATAAACCTGGTGCATGCGTTACTCTAGCGTAAGTCCTCTTCGAATATATTTTGATTTTGCGATTTCATTCTGTTTTCGTTTACTTCACCACAAAGGAATTCGACATAAATTTGTATATAGTTACTAGCTTACAGTAATATTACCAACAGTTATACCTTGTGCTCTCGTTACGATAGCATTAGCTCTGTTTAGTTTTCGGTTTTTTATTCTTGATTCAAAATTGAATGTTTGCAATTTTATTAATTTGGGTTCTTGGGTTGAGTTGGGTTGGATTGATCAATTTATTTATTTATATTTCTATAAAAATCAAAATGTAGTTTATGTTGATTTACGATTAAAATTAAATTTTTTTCCTCGTTTGCATATTGAAAAAATCATTACATTGCAGTAAGCAAATAATAGTCGTGATTATTATAGTAACGCCATTAGTTATATACCGGGTGCCTTAGTTACTCGAGCAGTACTACTCTTAGGTACTATAACGTATATTTAATTTTGCGAGTTTTTATTGTTGATTATAATTTTATTAATTTAGTTGGGTTGGGTTAGATTGATCAGTAATTATACTCCAAGGAAAAACTTAGCAGTGTTTATATTGATTTCTGATAGTCTGATAGTCGTTAGTTACAATAGCGACACCAACAGAAATGTACCGGGTATCTCAGATATCCCAGCATAAGCCCTCTTCGAGTACCGTCCTCGTCTTAATTACTTGATTTAGTCACAATTTATTATTTATTTACTGCGGGAGAAAGATTATAATTATCATAATCGTATTATAATAAGCGGTTAATACAGTATTATTAGTATTATTGTAGGCATATTTTCTAAAAAAAAAAATTAAATATGTATGGTACATGGTATTTATATTTTGATTTTTGTCTTTTTAGTATGTTCTCATTCATGCCACCAAAAAGAAATTCGACGAATTGTAAATAATCGCCGTCAGTGGTTGCCATAGTAACATGAATAATTATATATGCACGATAACGTCGGTACCCTAGCATTAACACTCTTCGGATACCGTCACGTATTAATCTTTTAAATACATTATTTAATATTTTTATTTAAATTGGAGCAATCATTTTCATAGTTGTTTTGGTGGGGTTGAGTGAATATATTTCTATTTTCTAAAATTTTAATCATTTTCCTTTGATAAGTTAAACGAAGCTCGCGGCTAAGATTGTGTGAGGTATCGAATGAATGATCTGTGATACGTGATTTTACCCTCACGACGGACGGTATAAAATATGAAGTATTTTGAGGGGTAATAATATTTATTTTCATCTTTGAGGTGGTGAACGAAATTATTCAATAAAATATTTTATAAAAAAAGTTTGAGATCTTATTCACTGTAAATAATCAAATATCGTGAACCTGGTTTATCTTGAAAATAAAAAAAATCATTTTAAAACATTAACACGGATTCAGTCGATAACTTTCGCCTAAAATAAAATCGCCTGTTTATTTAAAGATAATACACTGGGGTCCATAGATGAAGGTTATTTGAGTTTATCTGTTCAAAGCGAACGCCGAGTTTGTCGTTCGTAGTCAATTGATTGTTGTTTTTTTTTTTTTTTTCGTTGAGCAGGTGCAAACGTAACAGCCCTGTAAACATGCATATTAGTGATTGTGATGTCTCTTTAGCATACAAATTGAACATCGTACGGTCTCACTGCGAAGATATGCAAAGCGAGAGGATAAATTTCGCGCTTCGCGCCGCCTCTGCAATTTTCCCGGACGCGCCGAAGGATGTAAAAATATAAATTACTCCAGAATCGCACTCGCACATACTCGGATCCCGATTAGATCAGCAATTGTTGTTGCAGCGCGGCATTAAAGGGCATTCTCTCGTATAAAATGGCAGTTTCGCCTGACGTTTCCTGTATTCCGGAAGAGGTTAAATATCTCATGTTATATTATGTGGCCGTCCATATCTTGATAGGGCGGATCCGCGCAAGTGCGAAGTTTTTTTTTTCTTTAATTTACGTCGCTATTGATACGAAGCTCGGCGTCGAGTGGAAAGAAATGTTTTATTGTTACTTCTTCTGGTAAGCCGTAACGAGGATATCTGCGGTCGTAAACCACTTCTTCGTGCGTTATAAAATATGAATTATCATTTCGATTTTCCGCGAATGAGACGGCCGGACCGGCCTACGCACATAAATTTCCTATAAAACGCGGACGTTTATCGCCGAGCGTTTCGCTACCGGACTGACGTTCCCGGTACCGATAACAATTAATACGTGGGAAAGCATATTTTCTTGCGATTTTAAAATTCTGTCCTCGGCGCTCGGCGAACGGTTGCAACTTTTTCTGCGGCCGCGAACCTTCGTCCACTGCAGCGAACGGAGAAAAAGGAGCTCGTTGATAATTTGCCAGTTTGAGTCGGCTAACAACCGTTTTTGCCGGCAGCTACGGGAATTGTACTTCGGTCTTTGCTGCTTATGGTTATCTAATCGATTTGAATAGGAAATCCTTTTCTTTCGTCGATTGTTTTTAATTGTAATGGGACAAAAAGCTCGTATACCTTTATCTAGATATGAACGTGGATTTAATTGCGAGGTAAGAGGTGGTGTTAACGAATCTATTTAATATGTTTTACTGCAAGAAAAACCTCGATTACTAAGTCGCAGATTTATTTATGATTTTATACTCGCGTTGTAACACCTGAACAAACCTAACCAATTTCCGGTTGACTTGAACTTTGGCTTACGTTCATGATTATTAGCAACTACTTAAACATATTCCCAGCAAGCAAGGCAACGCAACCCTACCCAACCCAACTTGACAAAGAAAACTATTCGAATAAAGCTAATGCTACCGTTCGTGAGGCACCAGGTGTATTAATAGTAATTACATACTGTTATCGTGAACATTAACAATTCATTTTGTTCGCTTAACCACTCTTTGATGTAAAAAGAAAAAATCGACAGAACACAAATTATTAATCAACGTTGTTATTTTTTATTTTTATTTTTTTATGTTAACAATGTTTGCTTCATTATTCCATTTAATTTCGGTTCATAAATCTTCTGATATTGCTGATTTTTATTTTCGATCCTCATTTGACCTTTCTTGTTTCTTCGTTAGTTAACTTTTCTGCAATTATTCTTTTATGGAAATATAATTTCTTTATATTTTTAAGTTTTAATGATTTTCCTTTGGTATTATTTTTATTTCAACTAGTATTATTACTTACACGTTGTAGGTTAATGTTAGAAATTGAAAATTAATACACCTGGTGCCTGCCGAACCATAGCATAAGCCCTCTTTGCACAATGTGTATTTCATTAGTTAAATATTTTTTTTTGATTGATTAGAACGATTATAATTTTCTTAATTGAGACAGGTTGACTCGGACTAATCAAGAATTGCTCGTAGTCATATAGCTTGTAAATAACAGTTAGTTGTGACCATAATAGCACCATTGGTAAAATGCCTGGTGCATTAGTTTCCCCAGCATCAGTCCTCTTCTATTAACATCTTAATATAATAGTTAAGTTTTTTTATACTTAAATTTGAACGATTGAATTTGCATTGGGTTGGGTTGGTTAATCTGAATTCTTCCATTTTGTATAATTTAATTTTATGCTTATTTTAAGTCGTTAATATTCGTTGTCGTCATTTATTTTTTACTTCGTTTTTTTACTTTTTTTTAGTTTCTTTGTATTGACTTTTACTTTCGCATTTTGTTTTTATGTAATTTTCTCTTGTTTTGTTAGCGTTTCCTAGCTTTAATTTCGTAGGGATTTTCGTATTACCGTTTCGTTTTTCATATGTAAATTTTTTTTGATTTGTTCAATTTTTGTTTTGAAATTTCCTTTCGTTGTTTTTTCATTTTGGTTTGTTTCGTTACTATTGTTTTTTTGTTAAGTTCGTTTTCTTTATTTTATTATTTCATTTTCGGTTTAGCTAAATAATTTTCGTGTTTACAAATCATTTTGATCCAAATTTTACGATACCACCTTACTTCGCGACGACGCGAATTTCAAAAAAAAAACGCCTCAGACAAACGCGTCGCATTTTCAATTTCACGTCGCAGACGACGAACAGTGCGCGAGATACGGACAATTTTCTGGTACTTTGAAGAGAGATAATGCGGGCGAGAGATGATAAGGAATGTAAAATATGTTATGTAAAAAAAAACCATCTAATCTAAAAATAGGAACATTATAAACATGCTAAGATATCGCTGTTTGTTTGTTTTATATATTCATGGGTCACTATGATCTGTCTGCCCGAGATACTCGGCGCTGAGGTCAAGCTTTTATGAGTATTCTTAACAGACTTGTAGTC
The DNA here is from genome assembly GCA_959613385.1 of Geotrupes spiniger. Taxonomy (NCBI): domain Eukaryota; kingdom Metazoa; phylum Arthropoda; class Insecta; order Coleoptera; family Geotrupidae; genus Geotrupes; species Geotrupes spiniger. The sequence goes on along the minus strand of OY390736.1, from coordinate 39,109,988 downwards.
TCATAATTATTAGGCTATCTGTGCCCTGTTGTTACCATGCAGGCGGCTCACTGTCGTTCGTCTGTTTCGTGCACGTTTCGAAATGATGGACGAAACGTTGCGACGATTTATATTACGGATTCGATTGATATGAACGGCGGATAAATGTGTAAGTGACGGAAATAATCGAAGTCGTTTTAAACCAACATAAAGGAATTGAAAGTACTGAAATAAAATGAAATATATTGCAAGTGCAAGCGAAAAAGACCAAGGTTAGAAAAATAAAATTAATATACGTAAAATTTTTAAATAGTGACAAATTAATAAATAAAACTCATTTTGAACAATACAAAAAAATATTATAATTGGTACATAATCGAAAGTCAATTCGAAGTCGAAGCAAAACACTATAAACAAAAATAATTCTACAAACAATTTATACAATAATAAAATAATATTATTATTATGTCATATTTTTGAAGAGCTAACATATGAATTATGCGCCCAAACGTGTGTGCTGTCAAAATTTTTAACGCAATCTGCAAATGCAATAAATTTGTAACATGAAAGTGCCCGGCGTTTTTTTATTTGATAATGCATTAGATTCTGTCAAAACAAATTGGTGATTGATGGCGATATTAACGTAGACTCAATAATATTTGGGAAAAATGTAAATGGCGAAAATTACCAGGAAATATGAAACGAATAAAGATCTAAATCAAAACATTTAATTTTTTCAAAACAATAAAAAAAAATAATAGAAATTCAAGTTCGATAATTTGGCTTTGTGTTTATGTTTTGCATTTGTTTGTGGTTTTTCGTTAGGTATTTATGTTTTTTTGAAGCATTTGCTTATTTTTTGTTGGTTTATTATTTGCTTTCGTATAGATATTTTTGTTATATCTTTTATTGCCTTCGGTGTTTACTTTTCATATGTTGTGTTCTTATAGTAAAGACTGAACTAACTGAAAGGAGATTTTATATTGGTAATATTTTTGTCATCATTGTCATTTTCAAGGTTTTCATGATCTGTATAATTAGATAGCTCCTTCCTTACCGATATTACGATATTCAAAATTTAATTTAAATAAGTCCAACTTTGTCGATTTTACTATTTATCCATCTACTTATCAATAATTCAGTCCTTACCGTTTGCACGACTTGAACAATCTACTTATAAGTTATTGGTTCCCGCTCGTTTTCAAAAACTTGAATATCGATGTCTGTTTACAGTGAATAAATATGCCCCTTCCTCCAACGTGATAAATTGAAGAAACTATTTGTATATTTTTTTTACAAATCCATATGAATGAAATATCAAAGTTTTTTTCCGCTTGTGGGTTGTCACTTCGTTATTGCATTTTTTTGAATTTTCGTTTTATTATTTGAATTTTTTATTGCCTATCAACGATTTTCATCAAATTCTGTTTAAAATGATTTTCTTCATTTTGCATCCTTAACTTTTACACAACGATTACATGTCCAAGTTTGTGATTTGTTTTACTTGATTTTTATTATTTTCCAAAACTTATTCTTGATTGACATTTTAAGTCTTTTCATTCCTTATTAAATGATTTTTCTCCATTTACGATTTTTTTCGCAGGTTCGTTTCTTTTATTGTTTAAATTCTTATATTTTACTGTCGTCTATTGTTTTTGGATTGAGTTATTGTAATTCTTGATTATTAAAAAAAAATACAATTCTTTGCCTTCACAATGATCTTTCTTCCCTCGTTGTTGAGTTGAGTTGTACGTTTTTGTAAGTTGGTTGAATGTTTGATTAATCAACAGTGACCCAGGACACAAACGACGTGACGTTAACTCAACAATGTTCTCCCTGTTTGCACGTTTATTTCCCTTTGTTTAGTACACATTTTCGTAGGTTGTGCAAGTGTTTGTTTAATTAACGATGTCCCGAGACTTACACTGTACAGGATTCAAATTTATTTCTCTTTGCTTTCAATACGAGACACCAATTTCATTGGCAACCACCCATTTTTGTGCATTTTTTTCATTCTCACAAGGACGTTGTCACATCTTTTGTTGGTTTTACGGCTCTATTAACTTGGTGGTGTCCCGGAGCACCAATGACAAAAGATCGTCAAATTCTTCACCACGATCTGTTTCATTATCAGAAATTCTTTTTGTTGCCCTTGTCTTTGCTGTCTTGGCTGTTTCGTTAAAACTCGAGTTTAGGTAACGAAATTGATGATCAGGGACACTAATGACGTCGAGGGACACCAATGGTGTCCAGAGACACAACAATGTAATTAATTCAAATCCATGCGATTTTTTTATACGTGTCATATTCCTATTTGCAAGGACACGTTTGTTTATGGTTATTTTAATTAAATAAAAATTAATAAATAAATAATAAATCAATAATAAATTATTGGTGTCCTATGACACCTCAGTGGTCAGCTATATGTGGTAACTTTTTTAACGTATTTTTTATTTCACTACTTTACAACGTCTTTACTTAAACTTATTGGTGTCTTGAGAAGCAACCTGCTCTTACTGCATTCATCACCGTGTGATATAGATATTTCCTTTGGCATTGTACTCAACGTGTTTATTTCTGGAATTTAGTTGACTTATGTGGAAAAGTCCATTAGTTGAATTTAAAAAAAATAAACTTATTTGATGAATGATTAATGGAATTCGGAAAGCCACGTAGGTTTTCATAATTTAAAGTACTAAGAAGTTGCATGTGGTTCAAAAATAACTTGGACTGCGATTGAAAAACGGAACAAGAAGTTAAAACAAAATTTTATTATTTAACATTATTCTATTTTTATTAAAATACCATCGTCTCGTCTCACTATCTTTCCCATTTAATTAAATTTCCATTCGCTATTTCATTTCATCGGTTCCTTATCTTTGCTTTTGATTATTTTGAACTATAAATAATGGGGGGCGGGGGATTGTTTTTGATTTTTTTCGATTTTCGCTCTTGTCGTTTGTTTCATGGATTCGGTTCGTTCTCCATTCGAGGTATTTTTATGCCTTTTCTTCGTTTGCTTAGTGTTCACTTGCTCTTAGGTATTATTATTATAATTGAAAGTGTAGAAATAATCTCATGCTCAGTATATTTTTTGTTCATTTTTGTATTTGTTTTAATTCTATTTTTTGTTGTGTTGGCAATGAAATAATTCGGTTGCGAATAACCCCCCCCCCCCCCTCCATCGTCCGATTTTAGTATTGTTCTCATTTTTCGTCTGACGCTTTTTTAATCTATCGTTTTTAACACATAATAAAAATTCAAAACTTGATGTAAATTGAATTTTGTTTTCATCGAGATGTACGAAATGAAACAAAATGTTATTAGCTGCTTCAAAATGATTTTCGTTGTTTGTGCATATTTTTTCACAAAATGTTTCAGCTTCGTCGTCCTATTACTCTCTTGTTTATCTGTTTGTAATTACTTTAAGTTTGTTTATTTTGCGACACTTTAACTTGATTTTCATTAATGTAAGCTGCACTTTCGATTAGTTTTTGAATAAATTAATACGAAATAATGATTAAATTTTTGCATAGGCATAATTGCCCATAATTGAATTTATTAGAAAAGAAGTTCATAAATAAAAAAAAAATATTTTCTACATAGTTTTTTACACCCTTGAAAGAAAGAACACCATTCGAGAATACGAATCAAAGAATGTATGATAATGACCCATAATTTTTTATGGGGGACGGGGGGTGTTTATGACATTAGTTTCTCATTCGAATATGCTCTATTTTTTATAAATGTAGTAATGAGTAGGGTTGGGTTGGGTTGAAACGCAATAATAAATTATTATAAACCTATCACTCATTGTTATTAATTAATTAATTTAGTACAAGACAAAATCTTAACATCTCTGCTAAGTTTTTTTTTTGTTTATTTATATTTTTAAAAGCTGAGCCGGATGATAAGCTAAAGCGTACGAAATTATTTATTTTAAACCGTAGTTTTGCAGACTAAAAAATATTAATTTTATTTGAGGGTGGCTCATGCAACTGAATAATAATTATCCCCCAGATTTTTTTTTTTTTTTAATCAGGAGACATGGTCATTTATAACAATTATTTTTAATATAAATCTAGTAGAAAACTTTAATCCTATATAATTATTAACGCATTTTTAACGATCCAGCTTTTAAAATGTAAGACACGATCTTAATTTTTCTTTAATGCACACTCACGTATGTTTATCTTATTATTAAAAGTTGATAAGCCGAAGAGTAAAAAACCATTTACTTTGTAGTCTATTTTTCTCAAACCAATATTTATTTTATTACAAAAATGCCCCCCTTAGCATGTAATTATAATGTTGCGTTGATGGACACTCATACAATTGAAAACATTCATTTTAAACGACATATTTTTTAAGCCGTACTAAAGGTGAGTTGTAAATATTAATCAAAGAATCTATGATCACGATATTTTTTTGTTCATGGAAGGGAGGAATTAATTTGTTTTTGTTTCTAATTTGAATCTATTTTATTCTCTAATAAATCTAGTTGTAACGTTGCCAAATAATTATAAACTTGTTGCATATTGATCCCACGTTCGATTTAATATAAGACAAGGGCTTTGTTGCTCAGCTCGATTTTTATTTGATGCATACTCACGTATGTGTATAACTTTCTTCGTTACTATTGTATTAAAATGTGGTAAAACGTAGTAAGCTAATATTTTTTATCGTAGTTTTCTCGCACTAAAAGGCACTAAACTTATTAATAAAATAAAAAAAAAACTGTTTTAAAATTCCATTCGCCTATGTATTTAAAAAATTAAAATATTTACAAAAAATATAATTACAAAATTAAATAAATGAAATCACAAAGATCAAAACAGTATTTTTATTAATATATCTCCATCTACAAATTTCAAAGGAAACTTAACTTATTAAGGTGGTGGAGGGGTCATAGAGTATTTTTATTGACAGGGCTTAGCACTTGACTATTGTCCTATAACAATCAAGAAAGAAATTTTGAAGAATCGAAAACATGAGAACTGCTCGAACTGTTGAAAAGACTACAAAGAGTACAAAAAATCTAATCAATGACAAATATGAGATTTATTACTATTCAACCAAATTTTAGCAGTAATTGGTGGAAAAAAAGAAAAGTTGACTGGATTTTTGAGAACTAATAATATACGTGCGATTTCCAGCGATTAATAGAAATTTGAAATTCAATTGATTGAGGTTTCCAGCAAAAATTATTCACTTAGAATTATCCAATGTTTAGTATAAGTTCTTAACGTGGCTGCTTAATTTTTCTTTGATGCATACTCGCGTCTGTTTCTATTGTTTAAAACTAAGAAAAGTGGTAAACTAAAAATTTACTCTTACTTTCTCAAAGTAAAAAATATAAATTTTATCAGCGGGGTACCCATCCACAGAAACTTTATACCGAGGGGGCTTAACTACATGATTATTACTCCTATGACTACCAGACAATAAAATAAATGAATTAGAAAAATGAAAAAATTACAAACACTGTAAAACAGCGTATATTTTACATTTTGAGGTGGGTGAATTGATGATTGGCGCGATGATAGAATAGAAGGACAAAAAATATTACAATCCAACCAAATTATTGGCAATAATTTATAACGACGAAGAAAAATTGACCGACTTGATTTTCGAGCTAAAAAAATCTGCGTGATTTACAATGATTCATGCAAATTAAAAATTCAATTGGTTGCGATTTCCATCGATTAATGCAAAGAAGAAAAAATGGCATAAGATAAATCTCGCCCTTTTTAAAGTTTAATGCTAAATAATTATAAAATTGTGACACATTGAAAAATGTCAAACGTTCATTGCAAGATAAGGCAAGTTCTTAAAGTCGCTGCTCAATTTTTCTTTGATGCATACAACATACGTTTGTGGCTTTAAGATGACTGATGCAAGGATTATGAAAATTCAGAAATTATTGAAACAAATGCCAAGCGAAATTTAGCAATTAAATGACAAGTAGGAAAGTGTAGAATTACAAAAAAAATAACCAAATTATTGGCAGCAATTCGTAAACAATAAGAAAAATTGATTGGCTTGATTTTCAAGCTAAAAAAAATTCTGTATGATTTCCAACGATTCATGCAAATTCAAAATTCAATTGATTGCAATTTCCATCGATCAATGCAAACAGAAAAAAATGACACGGTGTAAATTTTTCCCGTTTTAATGTATTAGTAAAGTTTAATGCTAAATAATTATAAACTTGCCACACATTGAAAAAATATTAAACGTTCATAAGATAAGACAAGGTCTTAAAGTCGTTGCTGAATTTTTCTTTGGTACATGAGATGCATGAGAAAAGTGATAAGATGAAGTAAAAAAAAAATTTACACTAAAGGAAATTAATTTTATTCTATATGAGGGAACGGGGGACAATTTTGCTTTGATATTGAAATAAACTGAAATATTTTGTTATACTAGATAGCGTTTTTCATAAAAATAAAGGCAACGGGGCTTTGCAATATGCAAATATTTATCAAAGAATCTATGATTATGAGCCACAATTATTTTATTCCGGGGACGGGTTCATTTGTGGCATTTTTAATTTAAATGTTAAACATAGAAAATGGAACAAAATTTGGTTGCAAAACATATCCCTGCGATTTTCAATTGGTGCAACTTCAAGCTATGTCATGGTGGCTCATGTTTTCCATTGATGTAAATACGAAGTTTTACTTTCACATTTATAATTAATATGGGGGTACCATATGGGGGTGAGAACCCACACGATACAACTAAGATCTTTCCCGTCGGCCTGTCTCCCAAAGCACAATTCGAAAACGTAAGGTTGCATGAAACAAAAAATTTACCCAATGCATCCCGGGTGTTCGAGAATTCGTCTCTTCAAACACTCCCATCTGCAGCGGCGACAGGTCTAGGCCCTTAAAAGTCGGGGCTAGCACCTGAACGTATCCGTCGGATCCACCGTCTCTCTGTCAGTGTTCGCACAAAATCCTCGCACAGCCACCAACTTTACTTTCGACGCGAAAATCCACCGTCGACGTCCTGATCCGACCGCACCGGGACCTCGCAACCACTGTTAACGTTCACTGCGTCCGCTCACCGAACTTAATCCACGTGCTCTTCCGGCCGCCCGAACGACGCGCACTTCGCCGTCGGCAAATTCGCCGCGGAACTGTCAGGGCGATCGTGGCGGACAGGGCGTTGCGTAACGTCGGGAACGCGCGATCGTCACGCCGCCGTCATTTTGCGTGTAAACAAAAACGTCGCCGAAAATCACATGTGCGGCGGTGGACGATAAACAGTCGGTGTCGCCGTCGCGATTCACGCGCATGACCAGAGAACGTCGAGTCGCACGGCGTCCGCGCACCTCCGCAGTTCGCTTGAGGATGGTGTTCGGCGCGCATGCAGGAGAAGAGAACGTAGGGGACACGCCCATCGCCATAGAGGGGCCCTCGGGTAGGATGGGAGGAAACGTGGAAAGGGTTCCCCGGTATCCTATCCGAATGTAGATTATGTTTTGGTTGGTTTGTGTCAATTAAATGGTACGGAATATGCAGAATGTGACAAATTGACAGCGTTTGGTACGACGTTCGTGCGTTTCGACAATCGCACGTTTTTTTTTTTTGCACGTGTGCGCGAACGTGCTCCGGAATACTTTACTCTGAAAAATCACTGTAACTTTCAGTAATCAGTATACAAAATACAAATGAACACCAAACAAAATTAAAATGAAAAACATTTCAACCAACATTAAAATTTGGTGGAAAATGGGGCTACGAATAATGGACGAAAATCTAGATCAAACATAGAAAGCTATGCTCAAGTGAAATTTATGTAACGCGTATCCTACTCAGAACTATATCGTTAGATGGCGTACGTTGTCCGCTCACACACCCATGTTCTTTGAGTCATGCCCATCCAACCAACCAACTAATTCATTTAGCTCCAACGAACCATTGAAAAGCGGCAGCCAATTGTGTTCATAAATCGAGGCAGTTTACCAAACGAATTATAATATTATTTGGCAAAAGAAAAATTAGGTTCACCCATAAGATCCAATCTGTGCACAACCAATGCCTGAAAATAATTACGTCGTGTCACTTCCTCCTGTAAAGCATTTTGTAAATTCCACAGAAATGGTGTTTGACAAAATCACCGTGTTCGCAATGAAAACACAGTTCTATATTAAATGGGAAAGTTGAAAGTACAGTTGGGTTGGGTTTGACATTAAAATGTTAAATATTCGGAAAAATAAATTCTAATATTTCGACGTGGACGAAAATTATTATTAATCGACGTTGGCCCGTTCAGCGTTCACCCAAGAGATTCAGTTTCTGCACAACCGGAGCCTGAAAATAGTTACGTCGTGTCACTTCCTTCTGTAAAACATTTTAAAAATATGAATTAAATACGTCTGGCAAATTGCACCGAAATAGCGTCAGACAACACCACTGTGTCCGTTGTGAATACTGTGATATATTAAATGTGATGGTTGAGAGTACGGTTGGTTGGACTGTGTTGGGTTGCGTTTGGTTGGAATTAAGAATTTTTAATAATCGTACTCACCAACAGTAGTTTTTCCAAATAATAACCTATTTGTAAAATATCGAACCTATTTTGAAAGTACGGTTGGGTTGGGTTGGGTTAGGTTGGGTTGGGTTGGGTTGGCTTGGCTTCGCTTGGCTTGGGTTGAAATTCGGAAAATTGCGTTCTAATGACTCATCAAGTGAAGTACTTTTTCCATACAATAAAATAAGATTTCAAAGTGGGCCAATGTTATTGTTAATTGCATTGTTAGCAGTTATTGCGAGACGTTGGATCGTTCAGCGTTCACGCATGAGATTCAGTTCGTGCACAACCGACGCCTGTGGATAATTACGTCATTCGACTTCCTTCTTTAAAGCATTTTATAAATATGAATTGACAAGTCTGGCGTATTCAACTGAAATAGCGTTAGACGAAATCACCGTGTTCGCAATAAAAACACATTTGTGAATACTTCAGTGTTGTATTAAATGTGATGGTTGAGAGTACGGTTGGATTGTGTTGGGGGTTGGCTTTGGTTGTAATTTGGAATTTGGAATAATCGAAATACTGAGACCTAGTGAAACGAGTAATAAAATAATAAGTTATCAAAGTGGACGAAATTTCACTAAAAGCCTACTAATTAGCCATACAACTATTTTTGAATAATATCAAAAAATGAACAATAAAATCCACCACAGTACTCGAACCTGTGGAATTCTATTAGATTTTAATTATTTACTCTCATTTTCTAGCTATATGGTTGCTTTGTTCTTTTATTTTTTCATATTTTTGAACAATAGTGTTCCCATACTGCATTCGTTCTTTTTTTTATTTAGAATTGTTTACAATATTTAAATTTTATTCGATGTCCAATTGAAGAACACTGCTACTGTAGCCCAAATTACATAAAATAATTTGCATTTGAATTGAAAACAAGATTTCAAGGAAATTAGCATAAATATCGTTGACGTTCAAATTTTCAAATTTAAATATCGACAAAGGCCAGTAATATCTTAGTTTTCAAGTGCTATAAAGAAGTACAGTTGTTGGTTTTCATTGCAATATTCAGAATTCTTGTTCTTATATTATTAAGTGAGAAACTGAATCGTTGTAAATATTAAATTATAAAGAAATGAGTTAAAAACGACATATAAATTATACTTAAATAAAAATCATAAGTTAAGATAATCATACAATCGCATTAATTAAACTTCAAAAGATTGTTTTTGTCAATTTCAAATTTATAACGTATTGGAGAATAAGCGGACAAAAATTAGTGTAGTTACATTTCTTAACAATAAATAATTCAAAGAAATATTTTTGAATACAAAATAATATTTCTTTGAACTAAACGTATAAACCTCTTTAATAAAAAAAATTGTCAATATCGATGAAATAACAACGATTTTCCAAGAATGATAAGTGTCATGTTTCTGTGCACATATCATTCTGATTAATCGCTGGTAAGATTTTATGATCCACGTTACCAAATAAGTCCCTTTTCGCGCATTACTACCACTTGTCCGATTTCGCTGGCGTTCGTTCGTTAACATTTTCGGGACCGACGTCTCAAACTACCATTTAACCCATTAGATTGCAATCATTACAATACATTCGATTACATCATTCATCTCGCTTATTAGCCCCCGATAACCGGCACCGATAACAGATAAAAATCGTGTGCAAAATACACACACGAGACATGTTCAATGTTAAACAGTCGCCGCGTGTATCGGACGATCGCGGACGGAGAAGGAACGGCTCGCGATAAAATTGTAAATTGCGAGGATAATTTTAATATTAATTAATAGGGAAAGAATAACAACGCCGTGGCGTAGATGTACGTGTGGCCTTCGCCGTAATTGCCGGACGATGATTTATTTTGACAATTTTATGCATATTTATGGAGATGCAAATTTCATTAAAAATGAGCTCTGTGTTACCGTCTAATTGGCAACGATCCTCTTAATTGTTGTATCTGGTGATGCGACAGCGATACAAGGTGTAAGTGCGCCAGTGGACACGCCCTTTCCATTAATGAACGTCGAAAAAAAAATGTTTTTAAAATCGTACGGTTTTAATGGTAAACGTTAAGCGTCATTTGAAAGTTCACAGTTTATTATAGCCTGGAAACTAATCTACAGTACAAACAACACAATGTACTCTAGAATCTAATAAGTGTATACTTAAATAAGTGTGTACTGTAACCCCTATACCATAAATCACTCTACAGTGTTGTGCATAATTTAATCGGTATTCTGTCGGTTTTATATTTAGTCTAGCCTGTAGTCTATTGTATATTATAGACTAATTTACAGTAATGCTATAGTCGCGTCTATAATATGTAGTGAAATGAACTTCAATTTGTAATATGTTGAACAATAGGGGAAATAAAGGTGTATGTGTGAGTTATACTCGTAACTCTACAGTCCAAGTTACATTGCCTAAACCTAAATTTTGTCATCTAAACTATTGCCTAGTTCATTATCTAGGTTATAAAATACTACAAATGTATGTGCGAATTATAACTCTGCAGGCCAAGTTATTGCCTAAGCTGTTGCCCAGTTCACTACCCAGGTTATAAAACACTAGAAATGTTTACGACTGAATTATAACTTTACAGTCCGAGTTATTGCCTAAAGGAAGTCTTGTCATCTAAGTTGTTGCCTAGTTCACTACCCAGGTTATAAAAAACTAGAAATGTTTAAGTCTCAACTATAAATCTACACTCCAAGTTATTGCCTAAACAGAAGTTTTTTCATCTAAGCTGTTGCCTAGTTCACTACCAATGTAATAGCATACTACAACTGTTTGTGTCTGAATTATAACTCTACAGTCCATATTATTGCCTAAACAGAAGTCTTATCATCTAAGCTGTTGCCATGTTATAAAATACTACAGCTTAGGCGTTACTGTGTTGCGCACACTAATTTATATCTTCTTGGCCTGTATACTCCTACGATGTGCTACGCAGTATGCAATACACTTTGTAAGTTATAATCCAGTGCAATAAAATATTGATCTGTTAAATTGGCTGTGTACAGTTTCGATTTTTATTTTTGGATCCTTCCGTTTGTATTTATTTATAATATAGACGTTATTGAAATTTTCGTTTTTGAATATTTTTATTTTTCCAAATTTGACATTTAGACGTCAGTCAATTTTTTAAAAATATTTATCGTTTTTCGGAAATGTTTTCTTTTAGTTTTTTTTTTGACAATGTTAACAGTTTTTTTGCGTAATTTGACAATATTTAATTTTTTCAATTTTTTTGATAATTGCAAGTTGAAATAATAAAAGCTTACCTTCTTAAGCTCCCACAATTTGTATTTACAACCAAACGTCAGAATTTGACATTTGCAGAAAAGGATTTCACCTAACAATTATAGTCTTGTCACAAAATAATTTTCAGAAAGACATTAATTACCATTTTCTGTGGTAGTTTTTTCAATGATTTAATTTTTGAACTAAGTTTTATGTATCAAGTTAACAATTTTCAACTACCATTAATTTGAACCAAGTCCTGTTTGGCATTTTTCAGTTTGCGCTAAATTACACTTAGTTTTTGGAATTTTTTGAACAGTTTTGAATTTATTATTCTTATTATTATTCTTACCAAAATTTTATTTAATTTTTGAATTAAGTTTCATATCTACTACTGTTAAGTGAGCTAAGGTACCTATTCCAGTCCCTCGTCATCGATTTCTCACATTTCAGCCATAACATTTTGACGTCAATGCTTCCCACTTTCAACATAATGAACTGTATGCAAACGTATTTACAAAAAGTCTGCAGTGGTACGCACTGAACGTATTCCAATGAGTGCAGGAAAAACAACATCGAAACAAATCAATTTTTTAAGGGATGTTTTCACAGTTGGTGAAGAAATACAAAATCACTGAACGAGAATAATAAAATCAATAGAAAAGTTCGCACTTCCGACAATTTCGACATTTCCAAAACTTGCAGGAGAACTGCTGCAGAAATACGAGATGATTAAACTAACAAATTTCTGGGAAACGTCACTTACTTAAATATTTTCGCTGATGCATAACGAGTAATGCTGAACAATATAATGTGAACACAATGAAGATAAACACCTGCAATGGGAATTGCATAATAATGGAGATGCGCTGGATAAAATGTTAATACAATGAAAACATCGAGTTTTGCATTTCGGGAACGTTAGACTTCGAGTCATATACAGTCTGATCGGAACATGTTCGCCTACTTATCTCCAGCGTTATTTAATGGTTGAGGTGGATTGTGTTGGGTCAACCTACTCTAACCTAATGGTAAATCGAAAATTATTTAATTTGATCGGGTTGACCATAGAGAACAATCAACCCATGGATGAAATCTTAAACCCAACCCAGCCCAATCAAAATTTTAATTCCCCACGATGTAGAACTTCCTTCGTACTTACTCCCAGTAAACAAAATATGTCCAACTGGTTTATTCTACAAACTTAGTTATAATATAGTCCAAGTGTGTTACTCCTTATTTTCTTTTACTCATTACTTTATTGTGGTTGGTTATTTATTGTCCCTTACTACTTTTTTTTACTTACATTGTTTTTATTTTAGCTGCATTTTATAAATTTTTACTTTCAAGTTATATTGCATTTGCTTTCGTACTCGTAAAGTTTCAATTTTGATTAATTCCTTGCATTCTCGTTTTTTTATGTTATATTTAATTTTCTAATGTTCGTAGGGTGTTAAGTGTTTAATCTGATGCTTTTTTATTGTTTCTTCATAATTATGTTACAATCTTTTGCTACTCGATGATGTTCTTGTACTTATTTCAACTTTAGTAATAATTTAGTCTTCTCTATCGTTAATTTTTTTTTACAAATTCTGGTTTTATTTCTCATTCGAAACCATTATCGTGTCCTCGGCACTAAATCGGCGAACGAGCCCGCAAACGAAAACCGAAAGCTCCCCCCCCCCCCCCCCCCCGAGCCGAAACGAGCGGTCGGAGGAAAACCTTATCTCGACAAAAATGGAACAAGTTTCACGCGAGATAGATTTAACGTCTCTACGGTTTCGTCCGACAAATATTCTAGCCGTAACTCAGCTTCGTTCCCATGATGTCTTCTTCTCCTTATCTGTCGTGTACGAGTCTCGGGCACCGAGTTCCATCCCATGTCAGACGTCACGCGCCGGTAACGTATATCGCTCTTTCGCAATGAGGCCGAAAATTACCGTCGATATATCAAGAAAAACGCACCGGCCCGCCGTAAATTTGTGAGTGGCTTTGTCGAGGCCCGGCAGCGACGGTAAAGTCCTGCACACAAATCACGCGACGTACCTGGACCGAGTCCGAGACGGTTGCAGAAGTCTCGTGACGTGCCAAGCTGACGAGTAGGTGTTGGTTTAGTTAACCGAAATTCGTGTTACGTAACGTTCAAGTTCGATCAATGGTCATCGGTGCTTTTTCGTGTTTAATTTAATATTTAAATTCTTATGTGTGGGAAAATCAATAATTTAATTCAGTTTAATTTTGATCTACTTATGTCTTTCGGTACCCAATTGTCACTTATAACGACAATGGAAATGTCGCAAATTTCCAAAATGCTTCATGGGGCTCCCCGATCCTGAATTTTCTTTAAATTTAACGTACACGACCAAATTTTTTAAAATTTGATTCGTAACGCAAAGTTATGTTTGCGTAAAAAGCGTGAGCCGAGTAAATCTACAGCTTTAGTTAAGTCGGTGGTCGACGATGGTGTGATGAAGATCTAGAGAGGTTGTTATTACCTGGTTCCCCACGAAGAGTCAAGTTTCCGATGCCTCGGGTTTCTGATGTTTACGGTTTTCGGATTTAGTGTTTAGTACCGAAATAATAAAGTCGTACGTTCGGTCCTTTTTTATTGCGAGATATAGACGAGATGTCTGCCCGTTTAACACCAATGCGTTATCTCGACGAAGTCGGACAGTAAATAAAAGTAAAATATTAAAACGGGGTGTGCAGTAAATCGTGCCCGGACAAATTTAACGCCGGTATCGGGTCCGTGTGCCGTTCGTGTTTCTGTGTTATCGTGTCGGCGGCGCGGCCCATGGGTTTCGTGGATTTCTTACGTGTTTTGGTGAACGTTCGGATAAGATGAAATTAACGGAAACTGGAGTAGTGACAAAATTAAATATTAAGTTGTAGTTAAAATTATTGTAAATGTAAAGAAAAATGTAAATAAAAAGCAAATTTTAAGCACACTTTAGAGTACATTTTCGTAATTCCCTATTTGCAAGTTGCACGTGAGTTTTTGCCGTAGTTGCTGTTTCTTTTTTTGGATAATATTTTATGAAATTGAAATAAGTCTACATAATTTTACTAACGTAGGGCTCTAGACTAAGACGCAGATCAGATAATTCAAATAGAAATAATTTAAATCACCAAGCGTTCGAATAGAGTGACAGAAGGAGTCAAAAAAGAACAAAACAATGTCTAAGAATCTTATTTGTGTTTTGTAAATCAAACTGATTTAATCATAGTTTATGAATTTTTTTGTCTTCTTCTAATGGTTGACTCCAGTCCATTTTTCAATTTACTTTCTTGAACTTAATTGATTTTCAACGTGTCGATGAAAGGCCTGTTTCTGCTATTAAAATGTTCTGTGAAATTCGTTGACGACAAGCCATACCAATGATTTCACTAAAATCAGTTTTAGATTTTTTTAAATTTTTAAGTAAACTGTGTCACCACACCTGAGTCGATGTAGACGACATAATCTAGCGAGCTTGAATAATGCACTTTCTTCAAACGTGATGGTCTTTATTTGTGGTCGATTGCATAGTTAACTTGCTTATCTAGCAAGATTGCCACTGACCTTACTTACAATTTACATCTTCTACCTTTTTGTCGATATTATTAAATTGAAATTTTTTAATTCTTTTGTATTTCCGAAAATATTAATTGGTATCTTTTGCTCTTTGAATACGTTTCAATTTAGATTTTTTTTTAATATTAGGTATTTATATATTTTTCACGATAATGGCGTTTTTCACATTGTCAAATGTTGCCAACAATGCAATCTTAAAAATCGTTTTAATTTTTTGTTAAAAAATCACGATAGTTGTATTGTTAATTTTATTTTACGTCGATTTAATTTATTTCACACAGTCTGCATTTACAAATTGGGGGGGGGGGGGGGGCATTGTAGGACATTTTGAAATTGAAACAAATTTGCAGCATTTGACTAATATAGGGCTCCAGACGAGGCCATAGACAAGATAATGGACTTAAGAAATAATTTAAATCAGAGGTCACCAATGGTTCGAATAGTGACAGGACTAAAAAAATGAATGAAAAATGCCTAAGGATCCAATTCGTGTTCTTATTGTTTTGTGTTGTAGATCAAATTAAACCCATAGTTTATGACATTTTATTTTTGTCTTCTGATGATTCATGTCATTTTTTTCAATATATTTTAAAGTTGAACTTAATTAAATCATTTTGCACAGTTTAACAGTTTGCATTTACAAATTGAGAGGGGGCATTTAATGCCATTTTGAAGTTTCTCACAGTTTTGTCTTTCTTGACTATTTAAATGGTTCTAGTTTGTTGGATTGGAGGGGGGGGGGGGGCATAATCGCAATTTTATGCAATTGAATTTAATTAAATTTTTTAAATTATTTATTTTGCAATTTTTAGCATTTTCACAATTTTAGATTTTATTACATTATAGATAATTTTGTGGTTTTTTAAAATTTAAGTTGCGATGAATTTTTATATATTTTTTATAATTTCGTCATTGTTACTTTCATATATTTGCATTTTTAATTGAATGTAATTTGTTTGCGATTATTTATCCCAACACTGTTTCATTTCGTGTGCCTGTTTACGAGTGGGGGCGATGAATTTTGATATTTTTTTATTTTTGCATTTTTGATAATTTTTCACGAACCACCCAACCCAATCAAAATCAACCCATGTACCATGTCAAACCGGGAATTTTGATATAATTTTTTTTTCGATTATTTTAATTGAACAATTTTGAATTTTTTGTACTTTTGACAATACGGATATTACTAATTTCACTATTTTGACTTTCAAAAGGTGTAGAATTTTGCTGATTTATTTTTTTTGTCATAACCTCTCTTTTTCATTTGTGTCCACGTGAATTAGTTACGCTGGTACATTTTGGTTTCATTTGTGTTTACGAATGGGGGGGGGGGGCAACCCACATATTTTGTATTTTACCAACAACACCATTGGAATTCACACAATTAATATTTTTTGATAATTTCGCTATTTTAATTTTGTGTAATTTTCAAAATTTTGGCTTTCAAAGAGATGTACGGAATTTTGCCAATTCTATAATTTTCGAAATTTTCAAAATTTAGACTTACCGATAATATTACATAAAAATTTTTTAAATTCTTTCTTATTCCAAAAATTTATAATTGGCATCTTTTGCTCCTTGAATATTTTTTCATTTGATTTTTTTAATATTAAATCTATTTATATATTTTTCACGATACTGACGTTTTTCACGTTGCTGGCTTTCTTTCAGGTTGCCAACAATTCAATCTTCGTTTTAATTTTTTTTGTTTAAAAAACTTATGGTTGTTTCGATTTCTTTTCCTTTACCTCCAATTAATTCATTTAAACAGTTTGTATATAAAGATTGAAGGAGGGGGGGGGGAGTCATTTCAGGCCATTGGTATTACAAGAAACTTTTATGTTTCTTTTTGTTCATCTTAGACAACTGGATTTAATGATAATTTTGTCAATTTAGTGATAATTTTTAGTATTTTTCAAATGTAATACAACGTTAATTTTTTCGCAGTATTGCTATTTTGACACGTCATCAATTTTTTTTTTAATTGTTCCGAATTTTTTCACTCTGACACCGTCGCACGACCTGATCGCGACGCCCCTGCAACTAACCACCAATAATCTCGGCAACAAAGTCCGCCGAGTTAATTAACAAACACAACAACCGTAAAAAACGCAAGCAACAATATTTTCCCACACACCGAGCAGAGCAGCGACTCGCTCAAATCGCTGAATAAACATCCCGACGCGAAATGATTAAAATAGAGTCGTCCGCGATTGCCTTTATGGTACCCAAGTGTTGATGCGTTCAGATATTTCACCCAGCGACCGACCATCGGAGCCCTGCTGTAACCCGAACGCGACCGGTCGTAAAGCCGGCGACAGAGGCGGAGGGAGCGAGCGAGCGAGAGAGAGAGAGACGGATAGGTCGTGTGGAGTCCGAGACGTATGATTTGTACGGTGCCGCTGCTTCCATTTCATTGACAAGTGTGTTTATCTTGCGGTTCCCACGATGCGGGAATGGACTCCGGTAGCACAACCATCCATAACCGTCACCACCAGATACCGTACTGGAATCTACGCCACTTTATACATTTACACCTTCTTTTATTTTTCGATCTCCGACAGACACTTAAATTCTACCGCCGCGGCCGCGGTTATAAAAAGTATGCACGGCGCGGACGGCCGCGGCGAGCCGACGCGGGGCGATTTCGTGTTTTGCGTCGATGTTTGGTCGTGAGTTTCTGTAACAAATTTGCCCGATTCGATCGGGAATTTTTGTGGGAACAATTTTATTAAGGCGTTGCGAATCATTAAAGGCATCAAAACCATACTTAAACGAAACAAATACATGCAACGGCAATTACCAAAATATTGACGAAAAATTCTAATAAATGAAAAGACACCAGTAGAGAAACTTCATAGTTTCCATTGTTCCCTAATTGATTAAATTAGTTAAATATGCGACAGGTACAGTAGCGAACAAAATTATTGTCACTTCCCATATTGTAAAGGTCATTAAAAGATCTCAGGAGTAGTTCGGATCTGCTTTGTGTAAAATCGTTTGTTAGCTTCTGTGGATTAATTAAGGATTAAAGGATTTTAAAGGATCATTTGGGTGAATAGGTTGAAAAACGGGAATTTGTTTATAAAAATCACAAATCCTAAATAAGTCACCAGAAGCTGGCAGTATTGAAATCCAATTGATAACCCAAGTTAGTTGTTGTTGTGTGTGCAAAAACTTTCTGTGAATCATGGATGACTCATATGCAGCGAGTGGGGTTACCCCTTTGATACATATGATTTAACATTAGTCGTCCAACAATATTTAAATAGTTTCAATATAGCTTTCTGAAACATTCAAATATACCACCTGAAAGAATTTGTCAAACATAAAACATGTTACTAGGACAAGCCTTTTGGCATAAACTTTGTTTCGTTTGTTTCGTCGTACATCCTTTGCAATGACTCTGGTCGAAAAAAATTATTACAAAGCAGGGATATAAATATCCCAAATGAATTAAAAATTGTAGTAAATCGTCCACCTCTATCATGTTTGCTGGTTCTGGTAGTCTATAGTTATTACCATCTTATGTAGTGGACAAAGCTTTAAACGTGTATGGCTCTTAAACAACTGGAGGATTAACCCGTACTAGGTATAATCGCAGCAAATCTGGATGGTTCGACAGTCGAGGATTGGATACATCCAATTGCCATACCATACTTGAAAATGTTACCTGACAAGAAGATATTAATAGTCGATAAGTTAGATGGAGTTGCTTCCATAATTTCCCGCGCATTATTCACCACCTCAGCTGTTCGTTTTCTTGGTGCTCCACTACCTGTTTTTCTTTGAACACCTCCATTTCCTCTAAATAATTCCACAGTTTTCTTTATAACTTGATAAACATCGTCATACGAATGATCCTGAAACTTTTCATAACAGCATACGAATTTTGCCATACACCGTTTTCCAACTTGACTCCATTTCTAAAATATGATTCTAAAAAAAACTTTGATTTGCGTTGACAGCATTTTCTCGTGTCTGTAAATCCCCCCCACCCCGTCCTTCTCGTCCAGCACTTTTCTCCATTCTTTTCCTCTATCCTGCTTGCTCCATCCCGTCTCTTCGCACTGCCCCCACCAATGCTTCCATTCATCCCTTCCTTTACCACATATCTCGCACCTTTTGTACTCCTCTCTCATCGAATATTTCTTCTTCTTCTCCTCGTTCCTCCATGTTCCTGTATCTTGCTATTCTTCTTTCCTCTTCCTCCGTCTTACCCCGTTCCTGATATTTTGGTCTCCTCCCGTATACTCGCATTTCCTTATATTTTTCATTATATCTTTAATTTATTATTGTCCCTTTCCTGCGCTTCCACCTGTTTCAGCATCTCCACTACCTTCCTCTTTGCTCCACTGTTCTCCCTCCTCCTTCTTTGTACCTCCTCTACATTTTTCTTTTGTTTTCTTCCCAGTTTGATGCTTCCCTCCCCTGTCTTCAGCGCCCTATATCTCGTCCATCACTCTTTTCCCCAAACCATTACCTCTATCTTCTTTTAATACTTCGTCATACTTTAAATAAAATAATACAAACATCGCGTTGTCCGAAATTGACAATACTTCTCGTCCATCGAGCATTTGACAATCTTCGACCTTGTATCCCAACCACATGTTTGGCCCAACTTTATTCTAATGCTATTGATCAAGAATGGAAACTACAAATTATAAAACTTCTGTGTGAATAATTGTTCGCACCGAGAAATTCGCAACTGAACGCAGTGGCGAGAATAGGACGCATCACTGTTTTGAATTATGGCCATCGCGCGAACTAGATCTCTCTCTGTCTCTTTCGTTCTCCCACACGGTGTTTCTCTTGGGTTGGGTTTGGTTGGGTTGGGTTGGGTTTGGTTGTAATAGTTTGGGTGTGGATTGGATAGTACGTTATGTACTCGTGGTTGTCGTATTTGCGTTAACGGAGCTATTCTCGCGAGCACTTGTAATGAGCTTGTGTATACGCAAGAAAATCATGTTTCGTATTTATTTACGGGCTGGTCATTTTTATTCCCCGCCAATGAAAATTCGATCTCGAGTAGTCAAACCGTGACCTTCCTATTTACTACAATCTTCCTCGTTGATGTTTCACCTAATCTCAACTTCGCATATTATATTGAACAATGGTACTCGTACCTACCATTGTTGGAAGCAAGTGGACAATTATAAAACGTTAACGTATTTCTGTCAACAAAAAAAGTGTAACCAGGCCGAAGTATTGGTTCTCGCGCTTTTTTCGCGGCGATCTGCCAGTTAAACGTCACGCGTCAAACGACCGCTGTTTCGATGGTCCACCGCTTTCCCATGGGAGCGCTTCGGAGTGTCACGCGCGCAATTGAACATCGGAAATGGAAGTTGAGGAGTCGATCGGGGCCGAAATAGTCGATCAACCAAAAATCGGACGTTTCAAACATCACGATTTGCATTCGTGAACGTCAAACGTACGTTGTTCATGATGCTAAGATTTTATCAATTTTTTCATCAATTAACTATTTAAATCACAGTCACAGTGTAACTAATTTTAGTCCATTCAGGTCACCTTTGTAAACGAATCAGTCAGTGCCTTTGTTTTATTTCGATTCGATAGCATTACAATTTAATTAATATGTGGATTCAGGTAATTTGTAGACTGAAAACTCCTTAAATCCTTAGGCAACGCCGACTGCCACCTGTTATCGAACTCGTAAAATACAAGTTCACATTTGTTCTTTTTCGTTCAAACGCTCGCAACTAAATAACGCACCTCGAAGTTAACGTTTGCATGCGCAGCACATGTAATTCAATTACATGCGAAACGCAAATCGGATCCGCACTGGGAAGCATAATTTTGTGTAAAAATAAAATCGCCGGCGAGCGAACTTTTACGCAAACAACTCGACGTTTACCGACCGCTGGAGTTTTGCGCTCGCCGTCGCATCTCAAAGACTTATCTAAACACACTGGATGAAGTGAACGCAATTAATATCAATAAGTTTTAGCGATAAGCGGCGAGCACAAGTGGCCATTACGCCGTTAAAACGCTGCAAGAGCATCTCCGCGCTCCCGATGCATAACCAAGTGCGCTCCAGCGCATGCAAATGGCCTCAAATAAGCGATCATCTACACCTGTCTCTCCAGTTATATGAATAAACATATTTATTAATGCGCCAGGCTACATCAACACCTATACGTAATTGTGGTACCTGACGATCTTAATGAGCAAGCAAACTCGGCCTGGCTTTGTTTTCCATTTGTTTGATTTCGTTTCGTTAAAAATGATTTTGTTTAATTAAATTCGTATTTTCTGACAATAACGGCGATTCGGGTTATTTCACCTCGAACACCTGTGCGTCGGTCGCGGCCGCCAAAACAACATAAACAGCGCCCGGGCAAAAACGACGTAAAATTGATTGCGATTTCTGTCGAACGGGTAATAAGAAAAAGGCTCGAATTCTATGCCCTGTGCGATTATCGCCGCGCGCGCGCTCCTCAAATCGAACTTCATCGACGCACGCCACTGGCGCGTGAAAATAAACGAGCCGCATTCTGGTAACGAGAACTTGTCCAGTATCCACTAAAACATGAAAATCGGCCTCTAAAACCAAAGGAACGATAGCAGTCGGCCGATACCGCTGACATTTACGTCTCAGTCCCTAACCCAGGCGTCCATAAAGCCGAATATGCCGGTCGTTGGCGCGAACAGATTGCTACATTTATTTTAATGCGCTACTGTTGTCGTTCGGATTTTTATTGTTTCGGGCGACTTTTTTTGGTCGCGTCGCGGTCGGCGGAGTTCTTCGGCGCACCTCCTCCGGTCGAAAGCTGGACGTGTGTGTGTGTGTGTGTGTGTGTGTGTGTGTGTGTGTGTGTGAGTGTGTGTGAGTGTGTGTGCGCGCCGCGGAGGTTTCGAAATCGACGAGTCGTCCGGTGATAAGTTTTCCCAGTAACGAAGACGTCATGGTTTTTATCGCGGCCGAATAAAATCTTTTATGGATTGCTTTTATGCTCGGGTTGCGCCGTTATCGGCGATTATTTATACGCGGCGCGGTTTTCGGAAAAATTAAGTCGAAATTTTAGCGGACGCATAAATTCAGCAATTCGCCGATTAAAGGTTACATTGTAATTAAGTGCGTCGCCAGAGTTACAATCAAAACGATCGATGTAAATACAAGGCAAACGAACGAGATTTTATTAATAAAAAAATTAAAAAAAATTTATTAATAAAAAATTCTCACGATATTTTTCCTGCGAGTATTTTTAAATGAAATCAAATTCGACCAACGTAATCCAACAAATTCTAAAATATAATTCAGATAATAAAAAAAATTGAAAATCATGTATAATTGGGGAATTTACTCGAATCCTGCATTAATTTGTTTTTTTTTCTTATTTAATTTCATTTATTGTGTTCATAATTGTTGGTATTTTATTACCTCTTTCATTATTTTCATCATTAGTGGCTTGGACAGAGAGATGACGTTTCAACTGAAATATGAGGGTACTTTGCATATTTAAGAATAAACGAGGATTATTTAAAACATTCCTGAGGAAAGTAGGCGAAAATTTTTAGTAAAAAATTCACAATTGTTTCTATTTAGTAACTTTTTCTCCCGCGAGGATTTTTAAATGAACTGAAATTCGACCAAAGTAATCTAACAAATTCTAAAATCAGTTCTTTTAATATTTTCATGTTCACAATTATTTTGCTATATTTTTTATTAATTGTTTTGTATTGTTTACTTTGGGTTTGTTTTGCTCGCTGCAGAATTTGATTATAAATAAATTGCAATAAATGCATAGTAATAAACCTTCAAATTTAAACGAAAGTTTTACATCAGCGAATTTTTAACAATTTGGTTTGGGCTGGGTTGGGTATGGATGAGTTGGGTTGGGTTACGTCAGGTCAATTTCACAACCGAATCAAGTGCAACGTAAAGTCAAGAAACCGCCGAAGACGTTTATTAAATTATTTGTTCACTAGCCCCAACAAAGAGCATTACCCGTTGCTAATTTATCGTTTAATTTAAGTAGGCGACCCAATAGGTTGTGTTCTGTTGGAGTCTCGGCTCCTGTTTCCATGTGTTTGTTATTGTCTTCGTTTTCTAGATTTGTTATTGTTTATTCGTTGATTTATTTTTTGTTTGTTTTTTCGGATGTTTTCACGGTGGTGTTTTTACGATGTTGGTGAGTAACTTGTTTATTCTTGTTCTACGAGTTCGTGTGGTTACTTGTGTTTTCCATTTATGTGGTTTAATTTTTATGTTCTTTCCATCATTTGCTTGATAGTGTATTGGGGTGCTTACTCAGGTTCTGATCAGGAATGGGGTCTCACCGCTCGCAGCCAAATCGATGCTGCGTATAGTAGTAAAGGTCTGTATATGGCTGTGTACAGTAGTAGTTTGTTTTGCATGTTTAGATTACATTTTTTTGCTTTGACGCCGGTAGTCCGGTAGTTCCTTGGATTCTCGCTGGACCTTCAGGACCCTGCGAAATAAAACAGAGTTTAAACAACGTGTTATATCGAGGTTTTAAATCAATTTCAAGACATAAATGGCAAATTTAACAATGACGTTGCGTTTGATGCAACCTTGAACCTGCCTTCGGCATCGGGCCAATCAACTCGTATACTAACATACAATTATTTAGAAATTACCAACGCCTAACCCAACCAAATATGGCTAACTTTTTTTAAAGATTATTTGGAAAATTCGACGTTCATGTGCACTTACAGATTTTCCAGAATGACTGACCGATCCCATCTTTTCTCCAGACGCCCCCGGTTCACCCTGCTTGCCGTCATCACCGTCCTTTCCCGGTTCTCCAGGCGGACTTGGAAAGCCTGGGGGTTCCGCGGATCCTTTCGAGCCTTCGGGTCCCGTTGGTCCTCTAGGTCCCACTGGTTATTGAATTCCACTTTTACCCTCTTCGCCTTTTTGCCTTCGCCTTGTGCACCACGTTCACCCTAACACATTTAAATTGTGAAATTAAGACATTTACGGTGCAT
Organism: Geotrupes spiniger; assembly: GCA_959613385.1. NCBI lineage: Eukaryota > Metazoa > Arthropoda > Insecta > Coleoptera > Geotrupidae > Geotrupes > Geotrupes spiniger. Next base: position 39,085,696 of record OY390736.1, on the reverse strand, counting down.
TTTTTATTTAGAAATTTCTAGAAATTAAAATTGAGTTCTGAGTCAGCACCTTGTTCCCTGCGCTTCTTCTGGGCAGGAAGGTCCGATAGCTCCTTCCGCCCCCTTGGATCCTTTAGGTCCAGCTTCTCCGGGGGTTCCCGGTGCTCCTGTGGGTTCTTTTTATCCAACATCGCCCATTTTGCCTTTCTCCCAATGTATCCGGCATTCCTTGCGGTACATTACTTTTTGGTAAAGTGTTGTTTTCTTAATATGTTTTCTATGTTCTCTTTACCTGGCGCCTTGTGTGGTGGAACTTTTCTTATTATGTTACTTACTTCGTATATGGTGTCGTCAGTTTTAGTTTGTATTTCCTTATGTGTGTCGATGTAATTCTTTCAGTTTCTCTATTTTTTTTTCATGTTCTTTTCTTCGTCATTTTGGAAGCTCTTTCTGCCACCAGCACAACATTTGTTGTTGGTTTTCGAAGCACGAATATTTGTTTTTGAGTTGTTTTGTTTGTTTCAGCTTTTTTTCCATGTTATGTTCCTGTCTCTTTTATTTCTTTGTTTTGTGCTTGTTATAATATTTCCGTATCCAATGGTCATTTCATATTTTTAAATCTTCTTCTAGTATTGTTCCTATTGGATGGTTTCAGGGAGTTCGTTTTTACTACTGTTGAGGTTTACTGTTTTTGTTAATTTAATCGCCATTTGTGCTGCGTCCTTTATGACTTTGGTGAATTTGTTGATTTCGCCTTCTAGTATGTTGATGTTGTTTATAAGTAATCATAAACACCTCGTTTAATTTTTTTTTTTTAATAAGTTTGCTTTTTAATACTTTATTTGACGCCTGTCTCCGATGCTAAGGATAGTAGCATATTGATCGAAGTTCAGGTCCTCTTATTGTGGTGGTCGTTGATATGTCTTATGTTTTTATTGGCTGCGATATCTTTACTAGTTTTAATAGTTATTATGATTGTGCTATGTTGGGTTGGGTTGGAACTAGAGCTATAGTTGCAAATTATGAGCTACCATAACAACCACAACGTCACTGAGGATAGCCCATCAGCAACTGTCAATTAGTAACAGTAGTTGTTATTATACATGATCTAACTAAGAGTCGAACCTGCAATCTTAGGACTACTAGCCTGTCGTCCTAGACCACTATACCACCACGTCGCTGGTTCCTTTTTCAGCTATTTCGTCGAATATGTTCCATTTAGACTTTTTTGTATTTTTTAATTCCTGATTTCGCATTAAATTTTTTTTTTAAATATGTCTTCTTTCCACGTAAGTAGTTTTCATTACATTTATGTGTCATATATTATATCTTTGTCTTGACTTCTTAAGTTTGACTTTGCCCATCTTTAGTACTTTTCTATGATTTTATTTCAAATGCTTGTATATTTTTAATTTTTTATATTTTTTATTGCAACTGGGGAGAAAATAGGAATTTAATAACTTTTTAATTGTAGGGTTTGATATTATATTAATATTACCAATTGATATATAAATGTATTTGCTAGGATCCTGATTCCGATTCCTGCCATTTTTTTCTAGTCCAAACCTGCAAGAAATGAAACATGCACATAATTAAAAAATTCTAATATTGATCTGTTTGAAATTTTTAATTACACATGAACCTTATTACCTCGAATCTTGTTTAACGAGGCATAAAAAAAAATCGCAATCGACGTCTGCTTTCCAATTAACGCGTACAATTTATTTTTCGAGCACATTTCGCAACCCCCGAGGCGAACTAACCTTCCTTTCTTGCGAAAACGAACGCGGTAATAAAATATATTAAAAATACGCACGTTTCCCATAATTGTCTGCGAATAAATAATTTGCATATAGGCGAAGTTGTAAGAAATTCGTGAAATATTACAACGCGCTTCTGGGCGTTCACAGGCATTGCAAAAAAAGTCGCGTGTGTGTGTGTGAGCGGAGGAATTTCGCGAATTCCGAACGTTTCGTTTTCGATTCCCGTGGTAACCGCGCTTTTTAACGCGTTCGTCTGCGAATTTTCGGCCGCAATTAATAAAATTGGCCTCGGTTCCGTCGCAGATGTAGATTTAATGAAAACTTTCGAAAATAAAAAAAATTTAACGTAAGTGCTTTTTATTATTATCGATGGGAGAAATTGAAGAAAATCCACGCGATTCGGCGGCGGGTCAGAGCGTTCCCACAAATTCATGGCGCTTACGCCTCCTATGCGTTCCGAAGCGCGCAATAATTACACTAATAGAAAATGATTAGTCTATCATTTCCAGGCCGCGCCGGCCCGGCCGCCGCGTGAACTATTGTCGAAAATCAAATCCACGCGCGCGAGCACAAAGAAACCAGATTTCGCCTTTTTTCGGGGGCTTCGCTCACCAACGTCAACGGGCAGCGAGCGCAGATACGATCTTAGGTATTCGGACCCAACCCAATTCTCTCCTTTCGTTATCTCGTTCGGTACAACTCTATATATTGGTGCGTCCGGTCGCCGATATAAAAAGTCAGAGGCGCGCAACTGGTTAATTGTTAATTAATTTCGAGGTTCGTTTTACGAGACGTAAAATTCACGAATAATCGATCGGGAACTGGCCTTAAAATCACTTTCGAGTCGACGCGAACAATAAAAACCACCGATAGAAGATTACGGGTTTTATTGGTAGTAAACGTTGCAATGCGCGCCAATGCAAGGCGGCCGCTTTGACATGCAGCGCAACTCTCGAGCGTTTAATCGACGTTTCAATTCGACCAAAATATTAATTTAAATGACCTACAATAAACTTTTAAGTCGTAAATCAAGACGAAGTTGTTAGCTCCAACCAATTATTATAACAAATTTTTTCTTAGTTAGCTCTATTTTAGTTTGCAATCTTTTATTTTGTTTTGCACCCCCTGAATTACTTCATTTACTTTGTAATGGCAATTAACAATATTCTATCCAGAGAGCGAGCACAAAAATAATGACAAATGTACTGACTCTGGAACAGAAAGGGTACAGATCTTGATCCATCAATTACTGTTCTGATTGCCTTATGATTCTCTTATCATTATTCCAATTTCAAATTATTCTTGTTTCTTATTTTGTTTCCAGATACCTAAGCAACGGTGAGAGAAGGCGTGTTCCAGTATCCAAATGTAAGTTTAACTGCCACATTTAATGTATTTAATCTAGTGCTCCTGAGTGCATTTCAACTTTCAACTGAGTAGGGCGAAAATCATAAAAATGAACATTGTTTTTTTGACCAAAATTATGTATGTACATGTTGGCAACACCGCGGTCGGTGTAACGTGTGAATCGATGATTGTACTCGCGTTTGTTTGTAAATAATTGCGTGTTTCACACGACAAGGTCACTCGAGATTGTTATTAAGCCGGCGATGATCATTTGCATATAGTACATGAAATTCATTCATTCATTGTTAGCCGTGAGAGTGTTCGCCGATGGAAGCGGATAGGTTTGTTGTATGTAAAACAATATCTGGTTGGAGTCGACATCAACAGGTTCCGATTATCGACGAGGGTGTAAACACCTGCTTATTTCACTGTGAGTCGTCCCAGTTTGTTTTAGAGATCAAACGACGTAAAAGTTGTGGTTGTGTTCCAATAATGTTTGGATATCATATTGCACAAAAGAGTAACAGAGGGGTGACAGGAAGATAAAATCATCAAATTTTGAAAATCGTGATAAAAATACAAAAGTTGATCCATATGAAACTTATTGGCAGGAAAGGCAAATTAAATGAAACACAAATTGAAAAGTCAATATATTTTTATTTATCCCACTGATTACTCCAGGATTCACATATTAGAGGAAATTTAATACGAATTGGCGAATATGATAAAGAGTTCAAATTATGTTATAATATAAACAATGCTGAATATAAATAAAAAGGCTACCCTATTTCTAGAAGAAGTCGAAAATTTTATTACGAAACTTTTCTATACTTCTGATATAATCAGAATAATACAATTTTGATTAGATATAAGATTCGTGACCATGAATTTTAAACAAATTCATATCTTTTTCTAATTTAATCGTCTAAAACCTTAATGAAATGCACCTAAATCGTTTATTTTACGAGTACTTTATTAATCTAACTGGTTTGAGATCATTTAACATCGTTTTAACTATTTCGTTATGTGATTTCAACCTCACAATTTAACTTTTTCGATTATATCAATTATTATAACTTTTAAACCTAATGTGGTTAATAGAAACGTTATGATATGTTTTGTATGCATCATTTGATTTCCATAAAATATTCTTAATTTTGAGTCATGTGCTTTCAATGGCTTAAACTAACTTTAAAACAATGAATCAACACGTTGTTATAGCCTCTTATATAGTTTTCTAATTAATTGGCATACACTATGTGAATAGGTACTAACTATTTTTTGCTCCATAAATTACGTTTCAATATCAAGATTGTTTACAAAGAATGCCATTGCCAACTGATGGCTTCAAAACGAGACGGAAACTCGTTTCTATGTCTCTATTTTTCATTGCATTTAATCCAAAAAAGTATCATTAATAGTACTTTTAACATATTTTTATGCATATGTCATCCTTAACATCCCTTGTCCATTCATCGTAATACTTTTTTGTACTTTATGCTTCTTTCATCACCAATGATAAATGATTAATAAAATGAATTTCCTCCAAACTAGATTAAGACTAGACAAACTGGTCGAACAAGTTGGGTGGGTTTGGTTGGTCCTTCACACTATTTAATCAACGATGACAAAACAGCATTGTGATGCCGTGTATATCACAAAATTGTTAAAGACAAAGCTATGCCATTACGTTCTTTCTCAGTACGGTATCCAATTTAAAAAATTGGCTCCGGAGTTTGTAGCATTTTTCAATGTATAACTTAGATAACTTAGTTGTCGCTACCCCTCTCTCTCGGTGCTATTGCCCTATTTGTACTATTGTGTTCAAACATACGTGGGCGATTTAAAAATTTTATAAATACAATTTATGATTTAACGTCTTTTCACGGAATCGAACAATTGAAACACTATATATGCGTTCGTACGTAGATGAAGTTTAAAAGTGACATGCACCTGTGATTTTAAAATTTGTCGTCGTCAATAGTGGCTTTGAAACGTTTCGAAAGGCTTCAAAAAACAATTTTAAGCACACAAGCAAGAAAGTACACCAAATGAATATAGTGACACGTCACTTGTTTTTTGGAATCATTGAGGTATAACATTATTTTGATCTGCTTACAAGAATGCAACATATAATTCCTATAAATACATTTTTCTCCTTTTGATTACTTATTTATATAATATTATTATTATTATTATTTCTTAGTAATTTCTTTCGTGTCTTCAAACTTATATGAGATTCCATAGTTTTTTTATATTTCTTTGAATTTGTTTATGTTTGAGCATGGGATCGTTGAGACAACTAACCAAACTGTGGTACTTGCTAACAGCAATCAAATTTCATACGCGACTAGCTATAGTATTAGTAGTAGTAGTTGTAGTTTTTAGATCTTATATCTTGTTGTTAAGTTCAAAAACACCCCGCAGTTGGTTGAGTGTTTTCGATTTTTGACTTTGACCCCACACATGAAACCGATAAATTCTAAATTCAAAAATGAGCAATGGAATTCGGTTATGGAATTTTTATTATTCTAGTATCAAAGGCAAATGTTTGGTCGTCAATGGATTGCGGAAAACGAGAAAATCAGAGTTTTTTATTTTCTGGGCTCCATGAAAACTTGTAAGGTGCAATTAATTTAGAAAATAGTCGCACCTTTCGCGGCTATCGAACGAATTCAAGTTATTTTCAAAGTAACGAATGAAAAAAAGATTAAGCTGGATTGAAGTAAATTTCAATTAAGTAACTTGAGTCTGGCGATTTCATTGAGGTCTAATAAGCTTCTATCATCAAGATTTATATTGTCAAGTAGTGTAGACCTAGATTGAAGAAGGAAATGACAACATTTTATATAAATGAATCTTTTGTTGAAACGTTGATCGACAGATGGTCGAAGGAATATTTAGAAGAAGAAGTCAGTTATTACTGGCACAAGATAATATTGGAATGAAATACATCTTAGTCGTCAAATGAAAATGTCACCAGGAAGCTCGAAAAATAGCAATCAAACCAACCCATCCAAATCCAACCCAAAGAACCCAACCCAACTCAACTCAACTTAACCCAACCCAACAAAACATAAAATATCAATCAAACACTTATTAAACATCAATCAATCAATAAACCAATTTTCATTGCCAGGGATTTATCACTGCTTTAAATTACATTTGATCAAAATACACAATTAAATGAAGATAATATGAAAAAATAGAATACATTGGCATAAGATCTTATGAAAACACGGGTTGTTCCATTAGTAACATTGTCGAGATAAAATCGTCATCGAGTCGTCAGACGTCGTAATTTCACCTCAGTTGCCACCGAACAGATTCTCCTGAACTTTTCAAATTAAGTTGGATTAGATAACATTTTTTTTTAAGATTGCAATAATAAAATTGTTGAGACGAAATCGTTGACGTCGTGGTTTCACGACAACTACCTTTCAATGGAATTTCGTGAAATTTTCCAATCGAGTTTGTTTGAAATGCATGTGGAAGGTTTGGATTTTTTTAGGTTGAATAAGGTAAAATTGTTGAGCGAAAATCGTAATTTCACCACATGTCACTAAACAAAATTTCGTGAAATTATCCAATTGAGTTTGTCTGAAATTTATGTGGGAGGTTTGGATTCTCTTGAGTTGAATAAGATTTCATGTGATTTTTTATACGTGAGTTGTTCCATTGGCAAAATTGTTCACCGAAAATCGTAATTTCACCACAATTGTCACTAAACGAAATTTCGTGAAATTATCCAATTGAGTTTGTCTGAAATTTATGTGGGATGGTTGGATTCTCTTGGGTTGAATAAGATTTCACTTTATTTTTTCTTAGATGAGTTATTCATCAGGAAAATTGTTGAGAGAAAATCGCCAACTTCGTAATGTCATTTGGTTATCACTAAACGCATTTTCATGAAATGTTGGTTGTTTATCTCATATTATCGTTGGATGGTATCCATGACCCTTTGATGCTTCCACTGAGCTTTATCAATTTTCAGCACATGTTTCCCAGATTTCCGTAGTTTTGCAACTTTAAACCTAGACATTTTTAATTCTCAGTTTTTTTATTTTGTTGATTAGGCTTATTTACATTTTATACTTATTACTCAACCCAACCCAATCCAACCATTGAAAGTAGTATTTTTTAACGTTTTATTTTACGATATTTAGATACTGCAATTGCAACAAATGCTTTAAAACTCAAACTACTGGTGATTACAACGACGAAAATGGAACAGTTTTCATTTTCACCGCCAAAATCGTTTAATAAAGTCGCGAACAGAAACCAATGTGTAGCACTCTGTATCTGGAACTGGCTGAAATGCTAATTTCTTTGAATATAACTTTCTTGGTATTTTATTTTCTGGCAGCTTCGACAATTACTGACAGATCATGTCACTTACTGATAGGTTATTCAAACTCGTAAGATATCCTGTCACGAATTGAGAGCTGATATCAATTACTGTGACATGACAACTTATCTACTGAGCTTATCTACAGCTGTCGTGTACTTATGGCTGATGTCACTTATTGAGAACCACTGTTATAACCTATTTAGAGTTACTGTTATCTAATGATTGCTACAATTTCCCATTGAGAGCTGATCTCACCTAAAAAGAATTGCAGATACTTATCTTGTCATGTGACGTATTGCTGGCAGTCATCATCTACTGATGTTACTTATTAAAATCGACTGTTAATTCCTGCTACTTCTGCTGATAGTTGATGTCACCTATTGGGAGATTTAGCCACTTTGAACTTCTGCCACCTTCTGATAGCTTGTACTGTGTTTTGCTGAAATACTCTGTCATTCTGCTAATTGCCATCGCACGTTGAGAGCTGATATCATCAACTGAAAGCTGCCCTCACCTTCTGAAAATTAATGTCACCATTCGAGACCTGCTCGCCCGTCGCCTGTTTACAATCGTCTGTGACGATACATCAAACAATTGTTTATAAAATAACATAATATGAAATCAAAATATGAAATTAATATAAATACAAAAAAAAGCAAAGGGTGGTAGCAAGACTTCAAAAATGATTCAATTATTAAATTAAATTTACGTACAAAGCATCCAAAGACAATATTTTAACTAAGTTGAAAAAATATGGAGACACACCTTAAATTAAGATCGAACATTTCATTGTCTATTTCTTAATCCATTTTACAAATGTTATTCAATATAATTACAATAATTAATTAATTAATATAATTAGAATTAATTAGAAGCTATCGAAAGTATACTTTATTAGTGGGATCAGATCAATGAAGTTTGAAAATTGTTGAAGTTTTCAGTCAGTTGTTAAAAGTTCAGAATTATTTTGTTAAATGATGATTTTTGCGTCGTGCAATTTATTGATTTGGGTTATTGGTATGGGTGAATTTTGAGCTATTTTCGACCACCCACTGACCATGTAATTGACGATTGCTTTCTATTTTACTAGCGTCATCCGGTTTGCAAAATAGAAATATTGATTTCTCACCTTTGGACGTAACTTTTAATCACTGCAAGCAATTGCGTTCAATGGAATCAACTAAATAAATTAATATACGAAAACGCAAACAAAATTAGCATAAACTACCGGACATGTTTCAATTAAACCACTTAATGTGGCGTAAGTTGCGACAATTTTTGAAGAAGCTAATAATCCAAGAAGTTTTAAGTGACAGTCGGCGATGAATCGCATACGTGATAAATTTGGCTAATAGAAGGTTCATTCGCACGGGTCCTTCTCTTACTTGCAACGCCACGCTCCCATTGACCGACGAAACTAAGAGGGAAGGGTGCCTTCGGTCGTTACGCACAGCGCCGGGTTGTGATGCCCCCCGCCAAGGGGGAGGCACGTGCTTTCTTTGTACCTTGCCAAGGGTGTTTTGCCCCGGTTACCCCCCGCTTGTGGGAAGTTTGCGGGGTTATTTATACGTTTTTTATTCCTCCACATTTCAATAGGGCCGCGCACACAACCAAGATTTATCGACGCACCGAACGTAGCTCTGGGTATTCATTTCCTCTTCGTCTTCGGTTTGAAATCAATATGTCTTCTGAATTTACGAGCGGCCGTATATCACCGCGCCGTGCAGGAACGAGTCAAAGCACGCTAATTACTTCCCAGTAATATATTTCCTTAAACTATTACTCCTCCAAACGCTAGGGTTTCAACGAACGTCAAATTAAAAAGCTTACGCCACGCAATTAAAAAACGAATCGTCCGACGGGCGAGAAACGCGCATCGACCGTTCCTCCGCCGATTGTCGTTTTGTTCCGTGCGCTTTAGGAGTCGCACGTGAAAAAGGCGACGGTCGCGAACAATGGAAATCTGTGTCCGTTCCAAACGAAGCGGGCATAAAATACGAAGTCGGCGTGTCATTTGTCGGACGGCGGGCGTCGCGTTTTTATGACACATTTCAAACGACGCCTCTCGGAATTCACTAATGAGCAGTTGGCTTGGCGTCAGCGGCGGCACAGCAGCAGCAGCAGCAGCCGCGCGGCGTTTCCATGGATACGACGCTTACAACCGGATCGGTGACGCAACGTCGACATTACACAGGTCAACTGCTGCGTCGCTCTCGAAATTCAAGAGTTTGCTCGCCGTCGTCTCTCTCGCGCGCGCTGCGCGGCCACGTTCGCGATAAAGCTCGCGCTCGATTCATAAATAGACGAAATGGGAACTTCGATGTCGCCTTTTTTATCTTTCGCGTTTCCCCGCTTTGTTCGAAGCGCTTCTAATTAGCGCGATGACGAAAAACATTCGTTGTCTTCGCTCAAAGGTCGACGCGGAAGTTTCGGAGCAGACAAACTGAGTATTGTTCACTTTGTTGCTGGGAAACATTATGTATTGGGTTTTTCGTTTCAATTCAATAGGAGTAATCTTCTTCCATGGCTTATGAGTTATGAAAGTAAAATTATCAAAATAAATAAATACGAATTAAATAGATAAAAAGTCGTAACAAATCAAGTTGCATTTGCAGTAACAAAATAGTTTGGTTGTAATTATAACGCAAATGGTTGCACATCAACAAAACTGCATATTTTCGTTGTATTTATCAATCACATTAATGTATGTATTAATTACAACGTAAACATTATCTTTAACTACGCATATGAATAGTGTAGTCATGACTTAAAACATTCCCACTCAATCGTGTATCGCTACAGAAGGTTGGTAATAAATGCCCGTAATATAACACCCCCATGAATCACCATACCCAAGCTAAGAAGTAGACGAATATTAGTCAGCGGTAAATTTGAAATTAGATGGTTTCCTTTTATTGTTTCCTTGTTTACTGCTCATTGAGTCGATTAAATTTTTATAAAAATTTTGTTATATTTCATCTATTTATTGCTTTTGATCTTGTTCGTTTTTTGATTTGACTCCGTTGAGCTGTTCTGAACTACCATTTATCGCTTGACTTATCTTATATTAGTAAATTTTCCACAAATGTGCTTTGGGGAGTATTTATAAGAATTACTACGTAGCCGATGACAGGGGTACAGGTGCTATTTCAACACCACCGAGTATTGACAAAGGCACAACATTGTTGGAAAGTTCTGAAACAAATAATTCGCGAAATAATACGTGTTTTGAACAGAGAACGTTCGGTGATACCATACAACACAAGGGAAGATAATATGACAAATCAAATCACTGAAACTGATATTGTGAGGAACGCCTTTTAATGCTAGAACGGAGTGATGTTGTATTGTATTTACCACTAAGATCAACGTTCCTAAATGTAACTACAAATACATCAAAAATGACTTACAATATATTACATTATATATTCGGCGAGTTTGCAAACATTCCGATTACATCAAAATACGTATGCTATGCAATGAGATGTCGTAAATGCGTGAGTGACATATATTTGGTTAAATTTCAAACGGAATCATTGGAGGCGCGAGCCAGAGAAGTGAGCTTCGCTAGCGCAGCGACGTGTTCGTCAATTTGTTTAGCTTGCGTACTTTATCGGGCATTATATTCACTGGTACCCACTCGACCGCCATTTGTTTTTCTTTTTTTTGCGACTTTTCTCTTAAATCCTTAGTCTTTTCGCGAATCACCTTTTCGTTTCTATCAATCTTTTGGGGTTTTTCTCTTTGGCTTTTGACCAGACTTAGGTTGCACGATCGACGAAGTGGTATTTGCTATACAAAAACTAGTACTTGCCCACGATAAGGGCTCCCCAAGATCATTGTCTCCAATACCGAACCATAATTTATTACGCCGCGAAATCAACTTAGCTTGTAACTGATCTCAACCACTGGGGTTAAGTTGTCGTACGCCTCGAGTCGTAAGTAGGCTTCAGCAAAGGCGACCTGAAACAGTTCCAAAGCGGAAATGCATCGTTAAGTGGATTTTTTGATTTACACCTTCAAACCCTTTGATCTCTGACGAGTTTTTTCTCCTTTTTGCTCCTACTTACAACTTTGGGTTTCTCCTTAGCTACGTACCTCTCATCATCGGAGGAATCGGTGTCCGTACAATACGAGGATTTCTCCGGACTTAGCCCTAAGCCAAGGGTTGTGTCGTACATTTGCATCTGCGGCTTTCTATTAACGTTTGCGTGACTTCGCTTTCGTTGGAAGCGATTTTGGTTTAACAAACTTTTCAAATTTGCCGGAGATGGGAGTGGGACAACTGAAGATATTGGATGTTTGTCGGCTCATCGGCATTGGGACCCTCTTTCCTATTAACTATTTTCAAACGCCAGCGTTCCTTTTTCGTTCCGTTATCATACATGTCGAGCAGCGTTTGACAGAACGATTTACCCATTTGTTCGTAATCGAAGGTCGTAAAGTGAGCGTCGACTCTGGTTGATAACGTGGAACCGCCGAAGGAATCGTCCATGGTGAAGCTGTTACTTATTCCCATCATGTACATCACAATCCGTCCCGTGCCAAAAAAATCCCATGTGTCTCAGTATCCATTATTATGCAATCGCTATTAAACACTACAATGGTACAATAACGGGTTTAATCCCTTTTTAACCCCATTTACTTCAATATATCATCCATAAAATACGATAATTTATGCATATAAATTCACCAATGATGCAACACTGAAGTGACTAAATTGCACAAAATTTGCAAACATTCCGCTTACAGCAAAATATCGAAATGTGTTCGTCGATGCGTCAGGGGTACAATACAACATTCCATAAATATCAAATGTCATAATGTTCATGAAAGAGAATAAAAATTTTATAGTTTCAAAAATTCTAAAATTATGACAGTTGTATCCTTTTTTATTTTTTCGCATTTTTAGAGAAGTCATGAAATTTTGAAGCCAATGAATAGTCGGTATTTCCAAAAAATGCCGAGGGAGTAATTATTTAAAATTTCATTTTATGAAAATTTTTACATTTTACAAAAATGCAAAAAATAAATATTCCAAAATGATGAATTTTATTTACATATTTCAGGATGGGGGGGGGGGGGGGGTAACATTTTGCCTTTTTTATGATTTTTTTTCTGAGGGGGAAACTTCAATATTTAAAAACAATTAAATTCGACATTTCAAATTTATTAATTTTTTTGCAGTTTTTGAGTTTTATTTGAGCCCATTTGTGATTTTTGACACTTTTTCATTTTCAAAAATTAAAGTTGCTGGGGGGGGGGGTAACTTGTCCTAAATCTCCAAAGTGGTAAAAAAAATTAAATTCAGGCATTTTTCGAAATTTCTCACAATGTTGCCCGTTTATGATTTTTTTCTGAGGGGGCAACTTCAATATTTAAAAAAAAATTAATTCGACATTTCAAATTTCTTAAAATTTTCGCGGTTTTTGATTTTTATTGGAGCCCATTTGTGATTTTATGCCACTTTTTCATTTTCAAATGTTAAAATTGCCGAGTGGACAACTTGTCCCAAATCCCCAATATAACAAAAATGTTTAAATTCAGACGTTTTCATCTTATTTGCAAGTTTTTTAATTTTATTCCATCCCAAATGTTAATCAAGACAGTTGACAGGTATACGCAAATATGTAAAATGCCGAGGATATCAAAACGAGACTGAAACGCTATTAATTTTTTTTTAAATTTTGCAATAAAATCCCAATAATGCTTTATATGCATATTACTGATTGTATGCCCACTCATAAAGGTTTTAAAATATCTGATATGGGTTGGGTTGGTGCACCGCTTAAAACTTCTCCTAGTGCGCACATAACCCAACCCAACTCGACCCAACCCAATCACCGGAGTTGGGTTGGAGTGAGTTGGGTATTTGAATATCGAATTTTCTTTATGTTCTATTATATCCTATGATTGGAATTAATTCATTTAATAGGCATTGAAAACATATAGTGTATATATTATAATAAGAGATTAGGAATAATTATTCCTAATGTCAGTTCTCGATGAGAATATATTGTACAATATATGACCGAAAACACACCAACGTATTAATTAATTAAATTATGTAAAGAAACCTCGTCGTGCATTTAGCGTTGGTATGTCGATTTCGAATTAAAGTTTTTTTTTGTTGGAGTTTTCGTTCGTAGGAGGCGTCGCTCGTAATAACGCGCACCTAAATACATACCCCGGCGCTAAACACTGCTATTTAGTCCCAAACATGGGCCACTTCATAATCACTCCAGGCAAATTACTATAATTTATATTTCGATAGCTGGTCTACCAACTGTCAAGTTTTATTTGTGTAACGTTGGTATGCGTGGGTTATTGTTGCTGGCGTTTTTTTCTCGCTTCGAATTTTTATTCGATCATTTGAGCAATTCCAACAAACAAATAATTAAATTCTAAACTCGTTTTAATAACAAAATCGTTGATACGGCGACAGTCGAGCTGACGTATTATTCCACTGTGTCCATATTTCTAGAATTGTGAGAGCAATTTTCTCATATTACCTCCGTACAGACGATCTTATCGCGAGCGCAGTCAGTTTATAAAATAACAGAAGGATTCTTGCGAGTCGAATAATTGAGCTGGGACTCTTCTGTGTACGTGTACGTGTGTGTGTGATGGGAGATTCTTATCTGACAGTAGTTATAGGTTGGCATTAACGGGCTACCTCAAGCCGCATGATGACTTCGTAGTTCTTTGGTTCCCGCTCCGCCAGCGGACTGCCCGATAATTTCGGTTCCTCGCGGACAACACGAACCCCTAATTTCGAACCCCGGCCCGACAAAAAGCGCGACATTCCCGTCCGACGGGCGCGCAGCGCCACGAAAAGGAGATGATTAACTCGTTTTAATTAAAATAATAGTGTGAACGTGGCGCGACTTAATGGTCGGGTCTTATCTGCGCAAGAAATGCGAATTGCGTGCGCAATTATTTCACTCCGCTAAATTGAAATAATACGCTTTGGAGTCGCACTTACTTGCCGTTTAAATCGCGCGCTTGTACGGTTGAATAATTTCAGGTTTAGCGGTTTTATTTAACGATAAGTAAGATATTAATTTAATTTAAGTGCACGGGTCGAAGTTATGGACGAATTAATCGGAATTTGTAGTACGTCGGCCATTATTCACTTTCTGAACGTGGCGTAGGTTGCAACAAATATCTGGAAATGATGACAGCGACATAGTTAACCATAGGAAACGTCGTCGATATCGTGTAAAATATCGACGTGCATCGGACGTCTTCTGTGAGCGTGTTGACACCGGAGTAAGACGAGCCGCTCGGCTGACAGATTATCTGGAGCAAGATGGATGGTGCCCGGTCGGGGTATCGACTGATAACGAGCAGGTCGTCAATATCGCTTCCTACGAAATGTAAGAAGAGCCTCTTCCACAACAGCGTTATTGTCAAATGAGGGGTTGACTTCGTCTTGAGTTTCTTTACTTTCATGACAACGAACAAATTTTATATAATGCAATGCCTTGTTGTTGATTTTTTTTAGCTGTGATTATAAATCGCAATAAAATCAATCGATCACCATGTCAATAATTTGAATATACGATTTGAAATCTCAAATCCTAACGCTGTTATAAAAAAACATAAAAATATTCGCTTTCTTCGATTGATCTAGAGCTAGTTTTTGGCCCCCTCCCCTCACATAAACCTTCATAACTCATGATGTCTTGATTTAATCTAATTTTCATTTAAACTTTAGTGTTATTCTCATTTCTGCATTGCTTTTTATTAAACCGATCATTTTCATTTTAACTTTCTCTATCTTCCATTTCTCCAGTTCCCAACCCAATCAGACTCATCATCGAAATTTCCGACCGTAAAGTTTGCTCCACTAAAACCGTGAAAATTTCTACGCCGCTCGCCCAGATGCAATCATCTTTACAATTATCGGTAGACACGGGAAATTTTCATAATTGTTCGCTTATACAGTTCCTCAATCTGTTTCGTAATGTGGCCGTAATTTTTATAATTACAAGGCGCAAAGCCGCGAGTCATCACAAGGGGAGGACTGCGTCCCGTAATTGGCCATGGCGGAACACAATTTGTTCGTCGTAATAAAACCTAATTAATAATGTAATTGCGGATTCAATTCTGTTCGAAACGTGGCGAGCGCACCGAGTGACTCGCGGTAATTATTTAAGTACTTGAATGATTAATTGTAGATTAAGAGACGTGTTGAACGCAAACAAATCAGATTATTTACTTCAGCTCGCCGTTCGTATGTTACGTGGCGCGGCGCGCACCTCTCGAAAACGGATATTTTAATCCCAAGTTGAGAGATCTTAAAAGTTAAAGACTAGAACCGCTTGCGTCGGACCATTCAATTTTAGTGGCAGTTTTTCCAGTCGGCACGTTCGAAAACCTGGCGACTTTGTGGCGTTCGTAAATTTCGGAATAAGTTGGCGTGGCTTTTGTGCGCTAATTTGTGTTTACGGGAATTATGGATTTTACGAATAATTGTCGGTGCGTAATAGCAGTTAATCTACTTTAGTCCATTAAAAGTTGGTATAATAATACCATCTTTTTCCTACATTCCTTTTCCAGACGTCTTTTCCAGCCTTTTACTATCTTCTTTTCGTTTTCTCTCTTCACACAATCTGCCAAACCATTCATCCCAACCTTTTCCGCAGAACTTGCACTTGTAGTATAGGTAAATGCTCCTCTCCCATGAATGCAGAAATAATTTAAATATTTTAGAGATCCAAATATGCTTCAGCTGTTGATTGCTGTTAAAAATGGACCAATAAGCCTCCACACTTGCAAGGAAACTTAAGAATTCAAGTTTTCTTGATGTTGAGTTGGTATCATGACCATAATATTTAAATCGAAATTCGCTTCAACAGAAAATAAAATATTACTTCTAAGAATAGGGTTACGGTTTCAAGTGTCCATTATCATTTTGCAAACTGCAACTTTCGATCAAAGCCATCTTCGGGAACCTCTCGCACAAGATGAATTTTATATGGGGTGCTTGGGGTTCCATACATCAAAAGATAAAAAACAAAACCATTATGGCTAACCAACGAGTGATTGTCCATATCTCTGTCACATTGAAATTCACGTGGAGCAAAAAATTAAATCAATCTTAATTTTGGCGCAGTTATAAAGCTTACTAATCAAAGGTTATTTCTGTGGTCAAAATATTTTCCCATAAAATAGGGTATGGACAAAGTTTAATAGCCTGAAAAATATATGTGTGGCATCATTTGAATGGGCGTTCCGTAGGGATGTCAAACTTTTCAGTATTTTCTGTTACGTAGTTTTAAAATTTTGATATTGCATCTATATTTCCAAAATTATAATTTCAACAGAAATCGTGTTAGTGGCATTTACAGGTAAAACTATTAGGATTTTTCCAGGAGCAATATTTATCCAGAAATTAATAATAAACCAAGTCAAAATAATTATTAGTTATCCAGTTAGCAAAATCACAAGGTGTTTCTTGAATGTACTACTAGATACACAATATTTTTTGCAATTTCCAGGTATAATGTGACATTACACATATTCTCATTTTATAGCATTTTCATTTGGAACATTTGGATAATATTTGAAGGTTTTTGCTGTGAACTTTGCCATTATCTGACCACCTTCCACTAACCATAGAAACTTTTATAGTATTTTTAATTTATTATTCTTTATGTATAAGGAAATATAGTAATCATGAAAATTTTAGAACTCACGTTTTGACCTTCCCTAAGCCGCCTATTAAGACTAGTTTTTGAATGACATCTATTTGTGTGTCTCTGTGCCTCCCTCTATCTGTCTCTATCTCTCTCTCACGCTGAGTGTATGTATGTCCAACCTATTGAAGCTAACACAATGACTCAAGATTTATTCATACAGTTACTCAACTGGAAGATTGAATAAGTTGAAACTAAAACAATTCTACTGTTGATTCCTCTATGAATCATTTGCTTTTAAGGTTTTCCATATATTTGTACGTTGGGTTGCGTTGTCTGGTTGTCAGGATATATCCCCACATATTTAACTTTATATTGGTTCTAAGTGTTTATTATGTGTACTCTATAACTAGATCTGAGTATAAACAAACAGAAATGGGGATCATTTTTCAGCCATTTCTTTTAGTACCTCCGCCAAATGATAAATTTTTGGAGCTTCTGCATTGATCCCGAAACAATAAACTCACTATTGAAGTAATTTCAATGATGCTGGTAACCTTGCTAACATTTCTTCTTCTTCTGCCGATCTCTCTCTCCTTTAATTCTTTGTACTTGTACGTTGTGCTTTCTTCTTCCTATGGCACTGCAGCACTCCTTGGTCCTTGACCTCCTGTAACTTCTGCCTCCATGACGTTCTATCTGTCGCCTGTTATCCTACTACCTTCCCATTTAGTTATGCAACTTCTGTTGATCTCCCTGTTTTTTAACTTCTCCAGTACTATTTTTTTCTGTTATGCCCCCCCCCCTCCACTCTCTGTCATTTCGTACCTTCCCCATCTTTTCCCCGCTTCTACGCCCATCCTTTCCTGCCTCGTGCCTTACTATATAACCTGACGTTGATTTCTCCAGTTGAGAACCATTTTTAGCTGTCTTTGGTGTATCATTTTCTATTCTTTCCATCACAACACTTCGGCTCCGTACATCAGGATACTCTTGATATATGTTTCACCATTGTTTCGTCGTTTGTGGGCTCTTTTGTAGGTTCCTCCTCAATCATTCCACCGCTCTCTTCGCCTATCTGCTCATATGTTTCATGTGTCTATCGATGGTATTGTTCTGCCCCACTGCATATATTTACACCTGTTCTATTATTTCCCCTTTCCATTTTTCTTGTACTACCCTGTGTTTAGACAATGAGAAGGGAAGAAGACGCTTCTTCTTTTCTAAACACCATCACTTTTGTTCTGTTTGAGTTCAGATCTAACCCCATTCTGTACTGGAATCCTTCTAGCAGTTTAGCAATTTCTTGTAGCTCGTTCTCTGTTATAATGACTACGTCGTCTGCGAATGCCAGCGTCCATATTTTAGCTTTTCCAAATTTTACACCGCCATCCTGTCCCTTCCCTAGCATTTCCTCCAATTCCTTATATGTATATATGTATGTTGAGGAGCTATAGGCTCAACGGACATCTCTGTCTGACCCATCTCCTAGTCCTAAAACTCTCTGAAATCTCGTTTCCCACCCTCACCTTACACCTCGTTTATTGAATATTGTGCTTATGTTCCACTTGTCATAATTCTCCGTTTTGTTGCATTACACTTTTTATGTGACGAATAAAATATATTCAGCCCAATACACAAATTCACGTGCTTTCCCTTGCCGATCACAATTAAGACTCAACGCGATAAAAATAAATAAAATTTGCCCGATTTACAGAGTTCGCCACTCTCTAAAATTGTCGTAATATTGAAAACATTACAACGCAAATTATTTCAAAAGAAAAATAGTTCATTATAAAAAAATGTGGTTTTTGCATTATTGACAATTTTGTGCATTTTTAAAATGTTTTCCTATTTCCTTATCTTCTTCGATGGCGAAATCTTTCACTTATTTTTATTTTTACAATTTATTGCGAACATATTCTAACGTTTTTTTCCATTTTTATTCTTAAATGTCTGTTAATTTTCACAACGCATTTGTTTACTTTTAGGATAATTGATGTTTTTGATCCTGTGGTGAATTTCTTTATATAAAAAAAATACTTTTTGCACATTTTTATAACTTTTTACAGTTTTTGACAAACTTACATTACTACTAACATTTTAGTCTACATTTTCAGTTCACAATTTAAAAAAAAATTCAATTCGAAAATTTTCACAATTTTTAGCCACAATGTGGCTGAAGGTGGTTGGCAGTTTTACTAATTCTATACAATTTTGTACGTCCTGAATACATTTTTGAACATGTTTTCAATTTTCCCAATCCAACGAGACCCAACCCGACCCAACATAGCTCAAGCCAACCCGACCCAACTAAAAGCTTTGAAGTTCCTTTGGTTAAACAAAATTTAGTACAAGTGTACAAAAGTGGAGCTTTACAGAGAATAACGACGCAACATGTGAAAAATTTTGAAAATCCTGAAAACATTTTTGAACTTTTGAACACGTTATCAATTTTCGCAACCCAACCCGACCCAACCCAACCCAACCGAGCTCAAGCCAACCCAACCCAGCTAAAAGAATTAAATTTCCTTTGAATCCACAAAATTTAGTACAAGTTTAAAAAAGTTGAGCTTTGCGGAGAATAACGAATTTTTGTGGTGACGCAACATGTGGAACATTATGCCATTGAAATCTTCCATCATTTTTATAAATCTGCGTAAGCTCTATGTGAACTTATTTATATATTTAGTCCATTAAATTGTCAAATGTTTTCGTAGTGGGAGCTTTATTATAATAACTCGACAATTCTGCTAAAAGCTTCAAATTTAAATCCCATAGAAATTAATAAGAAAAGCGAGCAGAATTGCAATTCCCATCGTTTCAGAAATGTTTGTATTAAAATTTGCAAAATTAGAACAATTCCAGCTCGGTCTGGAGCTCAGTAAGGGTCTCATTTATATTCTTAGCCAACGTAAGGCTGTTAAACTCATTTAATTTTGAGTTCATTGAATTATTTTCAACGGTGTCCATACTGCGAACTTGACAAAAAAATACAGGTCTCACAAAAACGAATTACCATATACAGACAAATCTGCGAAAAGCTTTCAATTTCAATTCCATACGTAGTAATATTTTGCATACAACAGTGGAGCTTTACGCAGAATTGCAAAGTTTGTTGTGAAATTCATCGTTTGAAAAAAATTTTAAACGAATAATAAATTTTTATTTTGTTTGACATAGTTTGCCATTTTTTGCACATGAACATTGTCAATTTCGTTAATGCGGCGTTTTTAGGATGTTTTGATTTTTGTGTTTTTCAACAAATGCGTTGATAATTTTCATATTTTAGACAAATGAGATATTTTCACGAATTGGGCATTTTGCAAAATGTTGACAATGGAACAGCGTTTGATCTTTTTAATTTTTAGGAATTCATTCATTCTTTTTTTGACTCAGTTTTCTCAATTTTTTTACATTCGATAGAATTTTCAGATCTTTAACAAATTCTCCATTGCGACATTATATGGAATTTAGACAATTTTGACAATTTTCTCAATTACTTCAGTTTCAAGATTTTTAATTCAATTTTCGCACTTTTTTCGCAACTTTTTGGGTTGGTTTGGATTGGATCGATTTGCTTTGGGTTGGGTTTTATTGGGTCGAGTTGGGTTGAATATACATGTACATGCAGAGTTACGAACTACTTCACCATTAGCATCAAAAAATGAAGTAAACTAATAATCAAACGGATTCAACTTTACTCAAAAATTTAAAGCTAATCAAGTGAGAATCGAAGTCGAATACGGTTATCAATTTTTTTGTTTCAATTCTACAGCTCATTTAATTATCGCCCTTGATTATTTTTCCTGTTTTGTTAACATGCTTCTTTATTTTTCATTTTTTGCCTTCGCTTCATTCATTTTCATTTATTTCACCGTTGGATTTAATTGCAGTCGTTTTCGCTTCGCTCGTTTTATTTCATTCCAATCTGTAATGCATGCATAATAATCAATTTATGGGTAATGTTTAATTATCGCCGCATTAAAATCCATTCATATTGCAAACGTGCACGCAGTTGTTTCGCAACATTTTACAGCTAAATAACCTTTTATTGGTTCGTTTTCAGCATTAAATTACTGTAAAGCCGAACACAATGACATTATAATAAGTACACGTCGACGTAATTTCTCCTCATTTGTACCAAAACGCTGACAATGTAAAATAAATCTATCAATAAACTTCCTCATTCCCATTATTTGCGTTATCCATTGTCGTGAATTAATTTTATTAAATTTATTATCGCAAATAAATCATCAATTTAACGCATCTGGTAGTTTATCAATTCGCCTTGTTGTCGACACACAATAAATATAATAATATTGTGCCGGGTCCCGTTCAAAATGCCCATAGTGGAGGCTCGACGTGGCAAATCGTCTCCATTCTCGTCCGCGTAATTACCAACGTTACGGACGCAATCAATAAAATTCCCGGTTGAATTTATTGGCAATTTGCAACTTATTTGTTGGCCACTCTTAATTTATTACATTTTATTTAATTAATAAGTTATGGCGCTTCTAATAAATTTTCAGTTCGACGTAATTGAAATTGATCGATTGTTGCGCGGACATATGTTAAATAACGTGGCTTGTTATCAACTTGGTTTGGTTAAAACGCGCGCGCCTTATATGCGCAGATTAATCCCGGGAATTTTTCGCGTTTGAACGTTACGTTTAATTAATTCCAGAAATATGTAACGTAAACGCAAACTAGTTGCAAAAATTTATGCACTCGATTAATCCATTATTTATTTAGAATGCGAACATCAATTACGTCTATTTATTTATTCACTTCATTAATCGAATATATTTAAGTAGATTTAATGGAATGCAGGATGTAAATAAATTCAAAAAAAAAACTAATTATGATCGATGGGTGTTGGTTTCGTCATTATCATTAGTGTTATCACAGTCGATTACGTCGAACAAAAACGCGTCCGAAATAATCGCGCGATTTAACACCTTCGGCGTTTTGAGGTAATTTCAGCAAAAACTTGATTTTAATTGAAACGTTAGGATAACGACGCCATCTGCGATATCGCAAACCGCAAATTGCTTATTTATGTGTCAAATATTACCACCGAGCTTATATATCCTGCTTCGCAGGAAAATCATAATAATAAATAACGTTGTTAATGGACTTGCAACGTTGAAAATAAGAATTCGATTACCAACTATGTAATTTAATATAATAAATTTATTATGTAGCTAAGTTATGCTGCGAAACTTGCAATGAAAAACGCGCAGCTCCGGAGCTTTTCCTGGCACGGAACGAGACTGAAGGAAATAACCTAAATAGCTTGGATACCGCTGGACGTAATGAAGCCTATCGCTTAAATCGTTTTCGTTTTTCTCCGATAAGCACCTAACGGGTTTTTCATCGATGGCGAGGCGAGGTAAATAACGCGTACGATGCATTAGATCGAGCTAACGGGGGCAATTAAATTAGATTTGAATTACGACGCCTTTTTCAGTGGGACGTTTTCAATTTCAATTAACTTTTTCTTTGCTTCAGTTTACTTTTAATAAAGATATCGCATTACAAACTTATTAATATGTGCCATGGTAGCATAAACAAACCTTTTGTGATTCTTGGACGACATCGTTTCGTCCACAAACGTACTCGTCAGGAGGACAGATGCAACACAACCCAAACTTATGGTTATATTTTTTGGTTAAGTTGTCATCAATCAATTACCCAGCACAAATACTCAACTACGAAGACTAAAGCCTCCTTTAATACACGTAATTATGAATTTTAAAAAAGTTGAAAATTATATAAAAATGAATTTTTGCCGAGTTCATTCGTTTCAAACTTTTTTACCTTGTGCCACTAACTGACGCAACTGACTTGACTCAGATTCTAAATTTAAGTGCGGAGATAATTTCTTAATCGTATTCATAAGAAACAAGATATTGCATCTAAATAAGGTGGTGCGTTTCTGTTCGGGGCAGGTGTACGCGCAGATAACAGCGGGTTAGGGCATTTGTTAGTTTATCTACAAAAGGTCAGTATGCATGATTGAACAGTTAAGTGTGCACCCTTTTTACCCGTCATTTCCTGTACGTGTAGTTTTGCGCGCGTCTCCCGGAGACAGACGGTTGACATAATAAGGGTCGCGCCGTCGGTCACCGGGGTTGATTATTTATCAGTTTTTTTTTTAACGACAAAATAACACGCCATCAAGATGTATTGGAAATGGTTTACGAAGTTTTTAGAACGAATTAAAATATTGTTGAACTACTCGTACGAATCTAAAACTTGTTGATGTTATGATTTTTCAATTGCATTTTCATCTTCGTTTAAAATTTGCCTTAGGTTGTATGTTGAAAAGTCGAGGCTTGCAATTAATTGTTATTTCTATGTGTTTGATTTCTCAGTTTATCAATTTTTGTATTTTGTTAATTTTTAGTGGAAAAATAAGTTTTGAAGTAAAAGTAAAGCAATGAAAGTATTTTACGAAAGTTCGTCGAAAGTTCCAAATAATTGTTAGGTGTTTTGTTTAGTGGTTAAATATTTTCGACAATTTTTTTTCTTCATCGTTTTTTCTTGAATTACTGTCATCTCTGAGGACTATTTCCTCCTCTCCTCTTTAATCTTGTGTCATTTGATCGATGGCGGAAAAAGTTAATTGAAAAAGTTCAATCCAACCCAACCCAACCAAACTTTACCTAACCCAACCCAACGAAACCCAACGAAAACAAACCCAACTTTACCTATACAGTTGGGTTGGGTTGGGTTGGGTTGAACTGAACTAGATATTCATGAGCAAAGAAGAAAAATTTTGATAAATTAGCTACGAACTTAACTCATTCTTATTTCAATTCTGGTGCTTCGTATTCTGGGCGGGTCGATGTGTTCTTGTTCGTTGAAAATGTCACAGTCACTGTTCTACTTTAATTTAATGTTAGTTTAATTCTGTGGCCATCTTTACAATTTTTTGTATATAAACTAGAGAATTTTTATGTGCCATGCAAAATTAAATTTTTGTCGAAATTTCGGGAATATTTTTTTGTTATTTTCATTAACCCTGGAGTGTTCGCGCCAATTCTCACAGGCCCGACGACTACATTAACATCGTGCCATAAAATATACGAGGTGATACTATGTCACGTGCCTCAGCAGCTTAGACGTACTTTCTACCTACCAGTCGGTGTATACGCACGTGTAACTGTTGGCTAGTTATTAGGAAAATTCATGCTCTTGACAAATCTACAGGTTATCGAACAAAGCTTGAAATAATTAGTTTTTACAATTCTGCAAAGGACGGCGTTGACACAATAAATCTGCTCTGTTCCTTTTACAATATAACATGAAATACAGGAAGATGCCCCCCCCCCAAGATCTTGATTGTTTTTGGAAAACTTTTAGAACCCAACCTGACACCACCCAACCCAACCAAGCCCCACCTGCTTGCCAACGAGAACCAGATATTTAAAATTGAACAAAATGCAATGGAAACAAGTTCTAAATGCAGAATGTCTCATATAACTTGAAACTTCTGCAAGAAGAAACGTAAGAAGGCAACGAAAAATCAAGTTGAAGCTAAAAAACATTCACAAAAATGAAAGCAAGAAAGGCACTAAATAAATTGGAATTTATAAAAAATAGCAATCGTTTTTTGGTTCATTACTTTCTTATACTTTATGTAAGTATAGTGATCATGAAAATTTTCGAGTTCTAACGCAATACACGTTTTGACCTTCCCTGAGCCTATTCTGACTATTTTGACTACTTTTGACCATACTGGAATTACGTCTCTATGTTTGTGAGTTAGCGAAAAAAATGTTCTTATAAAAGTTAAAGATATTAAAATTTTAATCTGAAAAGTTAAAAAGTTAAAATTTAAGAATAAATAAGTATAGGAAAGTTCAGTGCAGACCACGGCAGTTTTTTTTTAATTGTTTTACATAGTTTAGTTGAATTTCCTTGAATTAAATTTTCAATTAACAGAAACATTCTAATCAAATGTATTTAAACTAGGATTTTAATAAAAACAAAATAAAATAAAGAAATCATTTTTAAAAAATTAGTTGAATTTATTTTAATTAAATTTTGAATCAGAAAATGTTGTTTGATTTATTTGAAGTAAGATTTTATTTTTAGAAAATCTTAATTTATTACATTGCATTCGTTGTCTTGCTCAAATTACGTTGAGTTGCGTTGGGCTGGAAAAATATATTCAAAAAAAAGGTCAAAGTTAATAAAATATTTCAACAAATATTATTTGAATACTTTTTTATATTTAAACACATTTTAGCCGCATTTTACTTAAATACTTAAATATTATGAATAGTTATCTTGAAATAAATGCAGCGAACTTTAAGTAAAAAGACAGATAATACATACGAGGAATGTATTTTTGCAGAATAAATTATTTTGCTCAATGTTGCTTGCACCCATTGAGTTGGGTTGGGCTGGGTTCTCTTGGGTTGGGTTGCCTTGGGCCTGCCGAGGATTTGAAATAAGAACGAAATGCGTATTTTTTTATTCATTATTGACCTTTTAATTTAAAATTCGCTGCGTTTATTACAAGATGAACATCGATGTCTAAGATTAGGACCTGGGACTAAAGAGTACATCAATGACTCAAACTACGATGCAAAACAACCCTGATGTTGTCCAAGACATTTTTTGTCAAAGTGAACGTACGAAATCATCGACTATGGAAATAAATGATGGCACTAGTAGAGTTCATGTCGCTAGGGACGTCGCCACAAATTAAACGCGAAAACATTGCTAAAACTTTTTAGAAAATAATTAGAACATGTAATAAAGAAATAATAAGAAAATTTCCCTGCCTACTTAATGACAAAGCAGTAAATGGTATAGGTATAATTGAGTCGTATCTGGATGGAAATATTTTGGGTAAATTGTTTGCATAATTCTAAATGAAATGGTAACAGTACGTTGCTTATAGGTATTCGTACCCAAGCTTAATCTTCTAGTTGAATATTCAAAATAAAAAAAAATTAACAGCTATTAAATCCACGTTGTTGAAATATTCTATAAAATTTGAGAAGGAAATTAATTAATTTATCTAAGTTTATAAGATATTAAAGGAATTAGTTAATTGATATTATCTGGCCCCTCGAAATGTGAAATGATTTTGATGTCGAATGTTCCTCTCTCGATGAATGCCACGAAAGTTCTTGTGTTGTGTCGCCTCGACCGATTTATGAAACTGTGCCAGGTATCAAACTAAAGACGTTCGATGGATGGTTACTTGTAAGTTTACGTCTATCTCCGGTGAACACAATAGAAACTTGATTTACGACCATGTCGTCTTTTTGCAGCGCAGTAAGAAATGATAACACAGATTGTTTTCAATACTGTCTGGCTCTACGCCTAAGTACTCTTTATTCAATACATGCCTTTAATGAAATAAACCTACTGGTAGCCCCTATTGCCCAAGTTTAGCAAGGAGAGTTCGAAAAATGTTAATCGCTCGCATCAGCCACAGTCCCATGAATTATTAAAACGCAACAATTACAGAAATACGCATTCGGTTGTGCAGCAACGAACAAAGAACCTGTTAACAAAAAACAAATATTAATTGTCTCTCATTTACCTGATCCAATTACAGGCCCCCTATATTTATCGCGCAACGAGGAGCCGAACGCCGGGCGAAAAGAAAAAAGCCATGCAAATGTGCGATAATATCCAACAATTCAGTATCATTTAATGGCCGAGCGTATAATTATTTTTTACAGCGAGTAATAATCATCGTCGGGAGAGGCCGCGGTAATAAGTAGGAATACCTGTAAATTCGAGTAAAAAGCGCGTGCAAATGACTCATTAGAAGTACCGATATGCCATTGCGGGATTGAATTATGTGCAGCTGTCCCCCGGTCGTGATAGTGAAGTGTTACGTGGAGTACAGGTGTCCACCAAGTCGGTCCGTGGGACAGATGGCGGAACGCGCGCCCGACGAGAAACCGGCCAAAGACGACGTCACCCAGCGGACGAAAATTGCGCCGACACACCGACAGGAAATAATCAGATCGCTTGTAACTGTCGCGGCCGATAATTAAGATTCGATCAGTCGGTGCGCCGCAAATGATATTTACGACCTGCGAAGGTTTTCGTTTAAAATTTGCAGAATGGAAGGTTAACGATACTTGCTGTAGGCCAACATTCGAAAATTTCTTGTAGGAAATGTCAATTGCGTAATATTATGCGATAAGTGAAAATGGCCGAAGAGGCGCTACAATTTTTTTTGCTTTTCTAGTTGGTAACATATTTAATGGGAAATTCGTATAGCATACATATTTACTGACCTGGTCAACTTTCTTCGCTACAAAATTTATCAATAAAATTAAATTAGTTGTAGTATAAGTCGTAATACCCGGTCTTCAATGAAACGAAACGCGGCGCAAAATTCATCGGCGAGCGAGAAACGAAATCGCCGCATTAATAACAACGTGCCCGCGCGAACTGAGCAAATATCCATTAAAGTCGCCGCGAGTGAGCGCTTTGCGTTTTATGCGGATAACGTGTCCGTCCGTCTAGTTGGCGTCTCATTGATCCAGACATAATTATAACTCTAAGAACACTGCGTGTAATTAAGCGAGCGGAAAAAAAGAGAGACGTTCCGTCGGAGGAAATCGGCGCTGCGGCCGGACAGCGCTGCCCTAATAAGCACTTGCTGCCGGTCTGCCCGTCCGTCTGTCCGACCGACTGGGAATATCTCACAAGTCTCGACGGCTTACGGTGAAATAGCGCGGGCGACCGAGACACAAAACTCTCCGAGTTCATGTTCACATAACGATAACCGACTAACGGTCGTGTCCGCCGTTACGCAAATAATTAATTAGTCAATCTCGGGTGGCGTTGCCGCTGCTGTTAGTCGACTTCGCGGTTAAAATCGTAAAAAATATTTTTAGATGATTTCTTTGGCAAAGCCGTTAATATTATTTATATTTAAATTACACTCACAGTTCTCCATTATAAAATTAATATCACAACTGAGTTAACCACGGATCATTCGATAATATTCATTATTATCGTATTGGTTTAATCAAGAGGACAAATGGAAACTTTATTGATGGTGTTGGCATAACAACCCAAGTGAACCCAACCCAACCCAACCCGAAGCTCTGATCTTCGGCCCAGGCTCAGGAACATACAGAACATAGAAGAAGACTACATAACACTGCAAGGAACAAAATAACTTCACGAAGCAAAAAAAGATACTATATAAACCGCTGCGGAAGACATGGACTAACATAAATGAAATACTTGGGAAAGCAAAGAAAAAAAAGACGAAGACGAAGCGATAACAAATCACACGAAGTTACCATATGATGGAATCGCAAACAGATTTTCTGATGAATTCAGCAAAAAGGTGGAAGACATGTACACAGTTGTGGGAAAATTCTGTTCAAAAGCAGTGATCTCACCCAAATACAATCAATGGTAATGGAAGAAATCTCCACGAATGAATTGGGTTCCATAATACGAAACCTAGATGACAGGAAATCATCAGGAATTGACTCAATACAACTTAAAGACTTAAAAGAACTCCAAGACTTGTTTAGTCCCCCAATAACAAAAATTATCATGGTAGAATCCCCAAGAATTATCGTCAAAAACTATTTGCCAACAATCGAATCAAATTTCACAATGATCCGAATAAATTCTGGAGATGAATTCGAGACACGTACAACATCAAAAAATCTGGATTGAAGAGAGAGAACATTCTTTCTGCTTTTAATTCAAATTACTGTCAAGGTGCCAGTTGTTCACAAACTGAAACTTATCGGTTATAGTCAACGTATAGAAAAAATTCTGTGGTTGATTAATTATGTAGCACATCAACTAATGTTTAAACAAATTATGTTGGGTGACTTTACCTGCTGCTGCATGTGGTCATCTGCTCGAAAACTGGAGGGTGTATTAACTAACTGACTGATGAGGAATTTTCTCTCGTAGATCACCCTCGTGTTTTATGAACTGCATGTATTTCAATAATTGCTAAGATTTGACTTTGAGCCCAAGATTATCACAAATATGGGAGTTGGTCATCAAGTGAGTAAACTTACTGGTCTTAACTACAATTCCGTGATCCCTCATGAATATTTCTGCTAATGGTAATGCTAACTGCTATTCTCAAATCCAAAAATTATAAAAGTTAGCATAACTCAACCCAACCCTACCAAAACGGAATTTAAATTATTTTTCCATTAGGGGTGATCAGTTTTAACTACAAGCGTACGAGATGTTTCACGAGAATCAACAAAGAAAAACAAGAATGCACGAATATTGGAGCTGTGAGCCACACTTTGTTCTTGGCAAGTTGGCTCTGATTTGTATTGTATCTATTTCAGCATTAGTTTAATGGATAATACATTTATTTGCTTTCTTAGTTTTTGTGAATTTTACGTTTTATTGTTAACATTTTTGGAAATGTTGACATTTTGGCACAACTTTGATATCTTTTGTTGACAATGGTCCCAATTTTGTGAATTTATTTGAATTGCCAATGCAGCATTAGTTTTCAATAATTTTTGAATATTTTTGCATCTTGAAAATGTCAGTTTTTCATTCATTTCGTCAATGTTGTTTTTTGTATTTTAAACAAATCATTTTTGCAAAAATTTAACAAAACTTCGACTTCCGAGCACAGTACAGTATTAAAATTGCGATTGCGACGATTTGTTTGAAATACAAAAAACAAAATTGAAGAAATTAATAAAAAAAATGATATTAATTTAAGTGCAAACATTTTCAAAAATTACGGAAAATGTTACACTATGAAGGGCAATTCAATTAAACCTGATATTCACAAAATTGATGCCGATTGTCAACAAAAGATTGTCAAAATTTTCCAATTTCAAAACGAATGCAAAAAATGTCAAAATTGTACCGTAGTGCAAATTTTTTTTTTATTTTTCTGGAAGTATAAAACTGGTCAAAAACGTAAAATTGACAATTGCAACAAATTTCAGGGTGACAACATTGTCGTTAAATATCTCGTCTGCTTCCATTTCAAATTAATCGCATCTACCTTGTACATCAACGCAATTTATTGTAGCCCCTCCCCTCCCCGGCTTAGCTTCTCGAAAATGGCTTTGTAAACTAGTCAAATCGAACGTCGTAAGGTGTTTGTCGTGCCTTTAATCTCATCAAAACAAAGAATGTCTGCGGCAAAATTTTTATCCAGAATCTTGGAGTAACACATGCGCCGCTGTAATTGGTGGAAAACATCGCACTGTAACACTTTTGAATCCGTGTAGTTATTTTTTCGCAAACTTAATGTAATTCTTAGTAGTACTGCATTTAATTTAAATTGTAACTTCATTCGCGGTTGATCAGCAACTCAACTTTACTTACTCTTTGCTCCTTCCAAACTTGTTCGTTCTTTTCTCAAAGGGTCAACTCCTTATAGTAGGTGCCAGCGTTTCTTCTCTATTTCCGTTGATATTTCCCAATATTCGCGGTGTCAATTTCTCCATTTCGAATTTATTTTTCGCAAATTCCTAAGGATCAAATGCTTTTGAGTGTTTATGTTCCTGATGTCATTTAAGTAAACCGTCATATTCACCGGACGAGTTAATGGCTTTAAAATTGGCGATCGTATAGCTTTTTTGATGCGACATAAGTAATCGAATTTGTCCAATAATAGTAATGTTCTATATTAGAATATTTCTACAAATTTGTTCCGATTGTTTTTTTGTTAGACGAGCAATTACTTGCAATACAAGTAGTCATTAATGACGGCGTATTTCCCTCTAGCTACGGTCCTGCAAAGGGTCCTTTAATTTAACTCCGACTTCGGTCCACGACTTAATAAAATATTCAACTCTTAGACAAAATGGCCGAAACAGTTGGGATTTTATTTGAAAAACTTTAATATCGATGAATATGGTCACAAAGCTTGAAAAATGGTTACCAAACAGTTTACATATTACATTCATGTACTGTATTAGTGCAGTTCGACATTTCCTACGCTATCATCGGTAACTGTGCTATTTGCAGTCCGACCAATGGAATATCTGTCTCAGATCAAAAATCAGAAAACGGTTCAGAAACCTGAAAAAAAAATTACAGTCAATGAGGAAAATGTATGATTGCTATTCTGGCGGGGCGATGTTATTTGAATGAAGTCGTAAATGTAATTGGACGATAATAATATGAATATTTACGATTTTGAATTGAGATATCGTGAACGAGAATTCAAAATTGAAAGTGAAAAATATTGAATGAAAATTTTCAGTTGGGTGATTTTTCGTTCATATTCTCTATCGAGCTTTTGCATAAATTAGTTAAGTTCTTATTGAAACAAAATGTTGGCTAAATAAACATTTGATACCTACGTAAAAAATCCATGTTATTTTAAGTTAAATAGGCGATGGGTCCCTTGCAGATTCGCCCTGGGATCCATTCCGTCTCAATCTCCACTTATCCTTGGCCTAGTTTTCAGAAGTAATGACATCGTAACGTTTAAGTCAACCCAACTCAACTCGGACCAACCCAACCAGATCTATTTTTAACATTTCATGTTTTGCTTGCTATTTTGAGTTAAGTAGGCGCTGGGTCCCTTGCAGATTCGCCCTGAGATCCATTTCGTCTCAATCTCCACATATCCTTGGTCTAGTTTTCAGAAGTAATGACATCGTAACGTTTAAGTCAACCCAACTCAACTCGGACCAACCCAACCAGACCTATTTTTAACATTTCATGTTTTGCTTGTTATTTTAAGTTAAGTATGCGCTGGGTCCCTTGCAGATTCGCCCTGAGATCCATTTCGTCTGAATCTCCACATATCCTTGGTCTAGTTTTCGGAAGTAATGACATTGTAATGTTTAAGTCAACCCAACTCAACTCAGACCAACCCAACCAGACCTTGTTTTAACATTTCATGTTTTGCTTGTTATTTTAAGTTAAATATGCGCTGGGTCCCTTGCAGATTCGCCCTGAGATCCATTTCGTCTGAATCTCGACATATCCTTGGTCTAGTTTTCGGAAGTAATGACATTGTAATGTTTAAGTCAACCCAACTCAACTCAGACCAACCCAACCAGACCTTGTTTTAACATTTCATGTTTTGCTTGTTATTTTAAGTTAAATATGCGCTGGGTCCCTTGCAGATTCGCCCTGAGATCCATTTCGTCTGAATCTCGACATATCCTTGGTCTAGTTTTCGGAAGTAATGACATTGTAACGTTTAAGTCAACCCAACTCAACTCGGACCAACCCAACCAGACCTATTTTTAACGTTTCATGTTTTGCTTGTTGTTTTAAGTTAAATAGGCGCTGGGTCCCTTGCAGATTCGCCCTGAGATCCATTTCATCTGAATCTCCACATATCCTTGGTCTAGTTAAATAATGACATTGTAATGTTTACCTCAACCCAACTCAACCCGGACCAACCCAACCCAACCTATTTTTAACATTTCATGTTTTGCTTACGTTATGTCTTATTTTTTGGTCACATATGACAATTTTATTAAAATTTGGCAATGTTGGTTTTTTTGACTATTTTCGAATTTTTTATTTACGTTTTTTAATTTAGTTTGCTGTCACTGTTGTTGGCTTCGGTTGGGTTTGGCTTTTCATGTTTTAAATGCTTAGGTTGTCGTTTTTCTGTTTTTAGTATTTACGTGATTTATGCTATGGATTTTTGAATTCTTTTCATTGATTTTATTCTTAATTGTTTGCCAGTTTTACGTTATTTTGTTTGTAATTTTATTATTTACATTTATCCTCTAATGTTTGTTTGGTATTTAATTGTTGTCCAAATTTTGATCGACTGGATGTTTCAATAATTAGTTTGAATTGTAATTATTTCAACATAGCATATTATTCAACGAGCAGTAATGATTGCAATTACTCAACAGGGTGAAACTTTCGGTTGGGTTACTTTGATTATCAAATTTGAATTTAAAAATAAAAATTCGTAATTATGACGTATGATTTTGACCAGTCCAGTCCAGGATCACTAATCACAATTAGTTTCTAATAATTTAAAAGGATCTAACCGTGTTTTATGATTGGTTACAAGTTGTTGAATAATGAATATATTACCCATCACCTGTAAGTAATGGTTCACGTTACTTATTAAAAATTGCATATTAATGAGTTATTTAATAGTCGTAGAAAAATAATTCCCTTAAAATGACAGCTGCAAATTCGTTCATATTAGATTCAATCATCCACTTTTTTATCTGCATTTAAAAAGAAATAAAAGTAATTACGTCGTTTACTCGTTTTATGTTTGTATTATTTATCTGTATCAAATAGCTCAGTTCACTTTGAACGAAACGATAAAGAATCGGCTCTAAAACCGCATTCAAACGAGCGCCGGTTGAAAATAATCCACAAGGCCGCGCATTTTATTCATCAGGTGTATAAAATAGGACGTCGTCGAAATGAAAACTGCCTTCGAACAGCGATACCACCATAAAAATCCCCGTAACTTATTATCTAATTATAAGCGGCGCGCATAAATTAAACGACCGTGTATGCCCAACGTACGCGTGCATCCACTTGCGCATAGGTAAACCTAGGTAAGGGTACGCCGTACATAGATCACAATCCTATTACCAGATGCAAATGAGAGCGCCGGGAACAATCTATCAAGCCGGGTACGGAGTGCGCTTGTAGCGGGAGATCATAAATCCACGGCGTTGTCTGCGGTCGGATGTGAATGATTTACACGGGCCTTAGCATCCGCTCCGCTTATGAGAATACCGAACGCAAGACACACACACACACGCAGACGAAGCGAATAACGCACACGCGCGCAAACGACCCTGAAACATTGGCAGTACCATCGTGTTACACATTACACACCTCAATGGATCTACATGGTCTGTGGTGCTCCGCGTATGATTGAGCGGCGTTTCGGTTCGGATGATGAATGCGCGCAGCGGCGATTATGCATACTTTGTGTTACTCGTATGTACTGCGACGTTCGGTACCTCCGGCTAATGCCGGAGGTTCTGCTGCATGAGAATATTGTTGTTCAGGAAGTGAGATTAAACGCAACATGTACTTAATGGTAATATCTTTATTAATCCATCAGTGTCGTATAATGAAATTACGCCGCTTGCGTAATGCACACGATGTGGAACCACTGACATGACAAGGATCTGCAATTATTTCATTGTGGATAGACATGGCGTGAAAGTAATCAAAATCAATAGAAAATCGACTATTATTTGTCCATAGACATGTAGAGTTATTTAAACTTTTTGTCCCAGAAATAAAATATATTTATGAATTCTAGTTTCAGCGCAAACGTGCGAGATATTCTCGAGAATCATAACAGAATGAGGCGTGTGGCTCCTTACATTCTATTGCGAAATTAAAAATTACTACATATTACGAAATCAAAAATTGTTTTTGGAAAATATTTCTTTAGTTCGCATTTTTTTCACGAAATCTGAAGGTTTCAATTGGTGTATCTCTTGAAGTTGGTACATGAGATCTGGCTACATATTTTGATACTGGTTTAGTCATTCTTGGTATCTGTAGACAATATTTGGAAAACATGATGTCATAGATAAACCATAGAGGTGAGGCTACCACTAGTTGCTCTATATTTGGTGATCGATACCAAATATAGAGCAACTAAAAGAGAGAGATTTATTAGAATAAACTAACATAGGAGCTACTAGAAGGGTGAGATAAATTGCAACAGACAAATCGTTTAAGTTTAGGATTCGATAAAAAATGAAAAGTATTTTTTGATGTTGATGTTGATGAAAAATTCCTGCAAAAATCTTATTATTCGACGACAGCCTTAATTTATTTTCGACAAATTCTCCCAGGAAACTTTTTAGATTAAAGAGCGCGAGTGAAAACGTTTTGACGAACTCATATTTAGCATATCTACGAGTTGCCGTTCAAATTAAACCAAGTGAGCATGTTCGTCGGACGAGACGTTAATTTATTTTCTTCTCATCAAGATAACAGATAACGTTATTTAGTTGTTAATCTTTTAATTTGTTCCGAGACGTTGACGGATACGAAATTAATTCGAAGCCGGTCGAAAAAAGGCAAAAACAATGGAAACGCCGGCGTTCGTTCCTTCCGCGTTGATTCTTCACCCAAAAAGGAAAAGAAAACGGCTCGAAAACAATGCGAAACAGATCTGAGAGATTCGGCCGGTCGTGATATAAATTAAATACATTCACTTAGCGCAGGTTACAGTTCACGCAGTCCGCGATAAAAATCTACCAATTAGTAGTTTATGGTCTTGCCCGCGATGTAAATAATACCACTTGCGGGACCGGGCGGCGCTCTCGCTCGCTCTCGCGGGCGAGATGACGAGCCAGCGTTAATGAATTCGTGATCGTCGGGTTGGCGCAATCTTGCTTTATTGTGCTCGTATGTGAGAAAGCCTCGCCGTTTTATATAGGGGTAAGAATCGATAAGGACCGGCTAAAGGAGCGTTCTCAGCACGAATATCTGATAGCGAAACGCCACCCCGGAGGGCCGGAGAGATTTCGTAGTTTTACCCTCCTGTCTCACGATGCGAGCTCGAGATTGACAAAATTGTAAGTAGGCACGTAGACGAGCATTGGCGAGACGCGTTTCGTCGAGTGGGGTAAGTTGGTCTACTTTTGCGGGGCGCTGATTGAGAATTATGATTGCGGAAAGGGCTACGTCAACGGAATTTAACCAAAGTTACTGAACTAGGAAGAACGAATCATAACTGCTCATTAAACGTAAGTTTTTATTAAATTAATGACAAGGTTAAAAACAAATATATATCCAGTCTACTACATCAAAATTCTCCATTATATAGCACGACCAAGTGTGCTGCCCAACAATTTTGCTTCGATGATGAGAAAAATTTATCAAATTAATCCGCGGCTGTCGATCTTTGCCGCTTGCTGGTATTAATGGCAATTATAAATGTTTAAATAAATTAAATCGATCGACTACAGTCAACTTTGCTGCATGCTGGTACGAATAATAATTAGAAATATTTTAAATAAATGAAATTAATCCACTACAACATATCTTGCTGCGTGCCGATATTATAGTCGATGAAATTACACGTTGGACATTTTGGCGCAACCAATTGAAATCTTCTTACGTTCTTAATGCTTACACATCCTGTTCAGCAGTCAAGGCAACAAGCTTAACAAGTTTACTCCATTAAACAAATTAAACTGGACTGACTAAATCCTGAAAATTCAAATTCCCGAACATCAAACTTTAAATCGTTAATTGAATAGATGGAATAAAACACTACAGCACAATGTGATAACATAAACTATGAAAAATTCATACATGGGGGACGAAAGAATTAAAACGATAAGGAAATCTACAAAACCAATTAAACGAAATACGGAAGATGTACAAAAAATTATACCGGAGATGATTTCAAACAAAGAATTTCAGGTTTCAGCACAGATCACTGTAATCTGTGCTGAAATTCTTGATATTAGTCATTGTCATGAAGTAAGTGGTAGAACATTTTTTTCATGGTTACTACACATAGAATATAAGAAAGTATAGTAACGTCAAATTCTTTGCGAAGCGATAGGCTACTTGTAATGGATTTTAAACAGGATTTCTTCTGAAGTCAATGATGCAACAAGTGCCCTTAGAGTGTGCCAATCATAACAAAATTACTTTCCGGCAAATAGATCATATGCAATTATTTTGTTATATTGCTTGAAAAAATTTAATAGCCGGCGCCATTTATTATTCACTTGTACTTTTTGGTATCAATAATAAAGGATGTTTTCTTTTTGCATTTTATAAGATTTGTGTTGGTTGGGGAAGGGGGGGGGGCAACGATCTGGAAATTAAAGTCAAAATGTCTTTGGGCCGCGCAACGCCAACGCGTCCATTTTTCAATCCTTCGTTTTCATCTTTGTCTTCATCTTCGTCTTCATTTGCATCTGCAATTACTTAGAACGCCACTTAATTGATTTATTGGGCGTGCAGTTCTGGAATAAAATACTTCTTCCTATTCGCCTTCTTCTTTGCCTTCGTGTTCGTCTTCGTTTCGCTCTTCGCCATCATCTTCGCCTCCGTCTTCTTCTTTTTCTTCTTCGTCTTCGTTTTCGTCAGCCCCTTTCCTTCATTTTTCTGCGATTTAGGCTTCCAACTACCTATGGTGATTTTGTCTTCGATTAGTTAGGAATATGGTAAACTCCATAAGATAATCAACTGACAAATTGATTGCACTTTTTCTTACTAAGAAAAAATGTAATAACCGGTACCATTTACCATTTACTTGTACAATTTGGTATCAAAAATGATTTTCTTTTTGAATTTTATAAAATTTTATAAAATTTTATAAAATTTGGGATAGGGAGGGGGCAACGATTTCGAAATCAAACTCAAAATATCTCCACCACGTAATGCTTTCAGCAGGCAAGGCCCTGAAAGAATTAAACAAGTTGTGCTGCCTAGTTCAAAAAATTATTTAAATAATTAAAAAGTAAAACTACGTTGTTTTATTTTGTGCATTTATTTACTATTTTAATTACTATGTTTTAAAATTTTTTATTATTGTTATTTATATGTGCTTTTTATTTATTGACATCTGCTCAACAAAATAACGAATAGCAAAATAAGCGAATCCAAAAATTACAAAACATGATGATTATACCAATGAAATTAAATTCTTAACAAAAAGTAAATTATCAAAAAATGAGACTTAGCGGTAAATGTTTCTTTTAGTTTCTAGCGCCGATTTTTATTATTTACTTCATCATTTTCCTGAAACATCCTGAACATAATGTTTCATAAAATTCGGACGAAATAAATTTTAAAAGAAGGTTATTATTTCTTTTTTTATTAAATTTGCATATGGGGGGGGGTCTGGACAAAAATCTAAGGCAAACCTCGACGATCTTCGATGAGTATTATTTTCATTTGCCAACTAATAGACCGCACGCGATTGTTTATGTATATTTAACTGCAGTGAATGATACAACAGTGTTATTAACAAAAATTGGGTCTAATTTAAAAGCACGTAATACATTTAAATCGGATCTGTATTTTATCTTTAATATAATAATTATTTTAATTGATTTGTATTAGTGGGTTGCGTTGGGTTGGGTTGGATTGGCTTGGGTTGGGTTGGGTTGTGTTGGAATTTACAAAGGACAGGGGCATTTTGTCTTTTGTCTGTGTTTGAAATAATCATTTTCATTGTTTTTATATTAGAGGGGGATTGGGGGTGTTGCATTGATGATTGATTCGTTTTAATTTTTGCGTTGATATTTTCTTATCATAAAAATCAAATAAAAATATATACAAACTGATTCCGAATACTGGTTCTAATTTATTTCACAACAGGTATTAAATTAAAATCAATCGTACCCTTGTTTATTTATTTTGTTCAATTTTTACTTTCTTATAATTTTTAATAACTCTAAAACAGCTTTGAATGAAAATTGGAATCTTATATAATATTATTAACCCATTGAACATTTTTTTTGATTTTAAAATTTTTCACATTTTCGTTCTCACTAAATACAAAATAAAGCCAACGTTTATATAGTTTTAGCGCACCTATCGTCAAAATTTATTTCAAAACAATTCCTTGTCTACACTATCTGTCCGTGAAGTGTCGTTTTAAATCCAAGACACCTTCGACGTTTTTTCCTCGCAATTCGTTGCCTAAACTCGGAAAGAACGCTTCGGTTTTTTGCATCTTAAGTGGCAATCAAGGCACCCGTGATAAGAATTGACCGATACGATCGATGTAGTCCTTCAGTGGTTGCGTAGACGCTCGTGTTTTAGGATGTGTGCGTCGCGATTATTTTGCAAATGGTGTTAATTCGAAAAACGAAAAACGAACATTGCTGTCGTGGAACCGTCGCGCAAATGGTAATAACGCGGAATAAGACAATCACGCGGTTTTTGACTCCATGTGCGCGGTTTCAAATTCAAAACTCATTTGCCTGTGATGCAGAGTGCGTTGGATTTTTTATCGAAAATGTGTGTTTCGTGGACAATTTTGGGTCGATGCCATTGGAATGGTAAACGATGGGCGCCCGCTTTTGAAACTTCTGAGCCATCGGGGTGAGCGCAATTAAGTTTATTCTGTAATATGGTGGTGGCAAATACGGCTTACTCGATCGATATCGGATCGAATCGGACGTCGACTGCTTATGATTACGTGTTCTGGTTTTTTTTGTCATTTTTTTTCCTGTTCTTATCAACTTAATCCCAGCGATTGCATTGCCGCAGTGTTCTTTAACGAAGTTTTATTGCAATGTTTATTTGTTGTGGTCTAGGTAATAATATTATAATTAAAAATAGTTTCATATTCAATGTGCTCGACGACATAAACGTTGAAGGAAATTCCTCTGGTTAGAAATAGAAAAAAAAATGTCTATTGTTCGTCCATAATACAAAGTGATTAGTAGTTCATCACCGTTTACCTTAACTCTAAAACGGTACGAGTTATCAAAAAAATGTTCTCATATAAGTTAAAGATATTGAAATTCTAAACAACTTCGTTAGAAAAGCTTTTTCGAAAAATGAACTATAACTAAGTATTAGAAAGTTCAGTGCGGACCATTGCAGATTTTTTTTTATCAGAGTGCCCATGACACACCCTGTTTAAGTGATACGATATTTAACTGAAGTATCTACACTGTAACAATCTTTTTAATTGTGGTACAATCTCGCTGCATTTTTCGCCTATAATTAGGCACGATTTGCAATTCCGTTTTATTGCATATTTATATCGTCATCTCTGCAAGTTTATTAATATAAATTACACTAACGTCCAACGATTTTAAATATTCGAATGCCGACAAATTGAAATCTCGAATGGAGATAAAGTTAATTTTTAATTAGTTATTTTATTTTTTTATCCCGGCTATACACTCGCAACGCAACGGTAGAAACTGTGTGCGTTATCGCGCTCGCCTTCGTGAAATATAAATATTTCATGTTAAACTCGTGCGGCCAACAGTTAATTGTTGTTAACTCATTCAAATCTCTTATTTATGAACCGTGACCTAAGCGATTGCAATTTTTATAAATAAATTGTCTAAATGGACGCGGTGCATTTGTATATTGCGCACTTAACGCGCATAAAAACCACCAAGGGAGAACGAATTATATTCCACACTTGCGATGTTGGATTAATCGAAAGATACATAGTTTTATATAAATGTTGCAAATATATATACTCAGTGACATATAAACTGCACCACCTAGAAGGGGTGGGAATTTTTGGATCAAATTTGGCAGAAACATTGGACTAGTCTAAGGTAACAATTGATTAAAATTTGATAAAGAAAACACTTCATCTTTTTTATTTTTCTTTAATAATGTGTTGGTCCGCCCCTATTTCTGATACACTCATTGACCCGCCTTGGCATTGATTCCAGCAGGTGATCAATGTCTTCTTGGGGTATGGCATCCCAAGCAGCCTGTACTTCATGCCGTAGAGCTTCTATTGTCAACGGTGGGTTCGGTAGATTCCTCAATCTTCTACCCATCATGTCCCACACGTGCTCAATGGGCGACAAATCGGGAGATGTTGGCGGCCAAGGCAAAAGATTAACATTGGCCTCTTCAAAGAAGTCAAGAGAAACCCTTGCTACGTGAGGTCGTGCATTATCTTGCTGGAAAAGTGGGTCTTCCGGCCCTCGAAGATATGGAAGAACATGTGGTTCTACCACTTCGTCAATGTAGTGTCAGGCGGTCATACTGCCCCGAATGAAGAGCAAGGGTGACCTACTGCCGTAAGCAATAGCACCCCACACCATCAACCCCACAGTTCGGTGAACATGCCTCGCAATCGAAAAATCAGGATTGCGCCTTTCTCCACGTCTTCGTCTAACAGTCATCCGACCATCATGCATTCCTAAACAAAATCGCGATTCGTCACTAAAGACAACTCGATGCCACTCCAAGTTCCATTGAAGTCTTTCCGTGCACCATGCCAAACGTTCCTGGCGATGTTGAGCAGTGAGGGGTAGCACAAGATGTAGGCGGTAAGACAGCAAGCCAAAGGTTCTTATTCGACGATAAACTGATCGCAAGCCTATCGGACGACCTTGTTCACCTAACCATTGATCAGCTATTGATCTAGTTGTAGAGAATCGGTCTCTCAAAGCCACTAGTCTTAAGCGGCGATCTTGACGTTCATTGGTTCGCCTTTGAGCCCCAGTGCCTCTTGTCCGACGTTCAACCTCATGTTCAGACCACGCTTGATAAACACGCATTGTTGTTGAGTGGTTCCGTCCCAAACGGTTGCCGATTACTCTAAACGAAAAACCTGCTTCTCGTAAACCAACAATCCGCCCTCGGTCAAAGTCACTCAACTGCTGGTAAACTTGAGGTCTCCTTCCTCTAGGCATCATTAAACACTTGAAACACTTTAAACTAAGGAACAGGATCCGAAAAAGTGGAACAAATTCAAAAAATGACTCGATAAATTGCTTGTCTATCACCACCTCTAAAAAATGACACAAACGTAAAAAATCCCATGACTACTTGATGATTGGGTTTCAAATTTTAATTATTAACTATTTCCCTGGACTAGTCCACTATTCCACTATTCCTGCCAAATTTGGTCCAAAAATTCCCACCCCTTCTAGGTGGGGTAGTTTATATGTCACTGAGTATATTTTGAGTTTCATGAGATCGCATATTAGTTTTGTACGAATTTACGAACGAAATATAAGTAAGCAACGATGCGAATTAATTAATCGCATGCAAATGTTATTCGAAGGAACTTTCTCGTCTCTGGTTGCGAGGGAAACAGACATGAGCTCTTTTTACGTCAAGTCGTATGCAACCGGAGGATATCGCATTATACCATGGGTAGGTAACATTTACACAAAAACCCATTACCATTTGTCTCATTATATATTATAACAGGAATAAGTGTGTTTCGCGATTAAGATTAATTTATCGCGTATTATTTATAAGTTTTTTCCTGTAAATAAATTCCTTTATCTATGATAATTTCATTGTGACGTTGATGAAATAAAAATTGCCACGAAGAGGAGCAATTGGTGTTGCGCCGCGTCTTAACGGTTATAATATGTAATTTTTGTAATGTACATTTATAGATGGTTTCCTGTCTCCGCCGCTCCGAGACGTCAACGTGCGAATACAGTTTATAATATCATGATGAATGTTCGGCCGTTTATGCTCACTGAAAAAGAGCATAAATATAGGAAATTAACACCTTATACGTTCCGTGTTCATGTTCCCCGTTTACCCTATACTTAGGGTGATTTATATGGAAATTAGGAAATTCTTGATCGCTCAAGACGATCTATTTCTCTCGCTCTCGCCCAACAACGGCGTCGAACAAAGAAATATGTAATTTAGAACCGCATAAATTACCGCGCGCGTTTATAAACAACAGTCTCTCCTTTAAAAATTCCTATTGAATATTCAGTGCGGAGTAACACGGAAAGGTTTCTCGCTTTCCTCTTAATTTATTTCAAATTCGAATTTTTAATTATTTTTAATGTATTATTTATCTCCGTATCTCTCGGGAACGGATTACGGAAATTGTATCTTAAATGAGGTTTTATAACAACGACAGGAACATGTATTTTACTTAAATGCATTTTATTCATGAATAATATGAATTGATTTAAAACGCGCACTGCGAGCCGGTCGGTTTCGAGGCTTTTTTGATGGATTTTATCGCCAGTTACGGTTGTCAATCTATCAGAAATAATAACGAAATAATTAGGGAAAAATTATGCCATATAAATCATTTGTGATATCCATACGTGCACCTGAGCATCAGGTACACGATTAGACTTGCAAAATAATAATAATTAAATCCAATTAAATCAGGTCAGAGCATTAATCATTTATGGACAGTCTGGAATTATAAAATGTCAAAAATTCCAACATCTCAATTCAACAACTCAAACACCAACATTTGTCACTTTGGTTGGCTAGATTAGAAATCATTCAATACGAAAAAAACTTGAGAGTTAGATTGGGTTGTGATAATTGGAAAATTTAGCAAGAAATATAACTCAAATATAGAACCCAACCCAAGTCAGCCATCTTTTAGAAGAATAAACGTTCCCAACCCAATCCAACCCAATCCAACCCAACTTAACCCAAGCCAACGACCCCTGGACTAATATTCTTGGAAGAATACTAACAAATAAATAAAACTTCATTGTGGAGATGGCAGAAATAGATCACTGAAGGGATTCATTTATTTACCTTGGGATGACTGTATGAAAGTCCAATAGGAATAAATACCATGAGAGATTGGGTTCATAACCAGAATAAAATAAATAAATACTCAACAAACGAAATAGTTAAAGATTGGGTGTTACATTACATTAGAGCTGAAATATTTGGAGAAATTAAAGAAATGGCGAATAGCGAACCAACAACGAGGTGAACGCGTAGAATAATGAATCAGTCGTGGATAGAAAATGGTTGGTATTTAAAGAAACAAATCGCACCACTAAATCGACGTGATTTACAACCTTTGTTGGAAAATATAAATCACACTAATCGATCATTTGTCCATTGCATTCGTGGATGTAGGCCGTAAAAGAAAAGTACTCATAAGTACTCATAAATCACTATGACTAGTGAAT
Organism: Geotrupes spiniger; assembly: GCA_959613385.1. Taxonomy (NCBI): domain Eukaryota; kingdom Metazoa; phylum Arthropoda; class Insecta; order Coleoptera; family Geotrupidae; genus Geotrupes; species Geotrupes spiniger. The sequence continues at coordinate 39,042,081 of OY390736.1, read as the reverse complement.
TATTGTCAAAGCAGATCGAACGACATGAAACATATTTTTGTAACCATTCGCTTCTATAAACACATTGACTTTCCATTATATTAGATGGCATATTTCCGGCCACCTTTCCAAACAAAGTTATTCAGTAACTTTATGGCAAAGACCGATTACCTACAATAGTACAAACGTGATTTACGACATTTCTTAGTGAACTCTAACGCAAAACAATTAACGTGGGGAGATAGAAATAAATAACGTTGTTTGGTTTCTTCAGAAGCACGTAAAAAGTGTCAATAAATTATTTTTTGTATTAACAGTGTCATCAGGTAAAGGTTTGTTAAAGTGTTGCTGTGCTGTGTTAATTGATGGTTAATGGTGTGCTATGTAAGTGCGATGTCGTATCTACATCTCCGTTTGTATCTCTGTTTGTGCTAGTTTAATTTGTTCCAATTGTTGCTGAACAACTGCAACAAGGCTGAAACGTCCGAAATAAAAGCTTTGCCATTTAGCCAAATTCACAGTGTTTGCTATAAATTTATGTTCGTTATAAATGTTATATGCGCGAACACCAACTGAGTGGTGGTTTCGTGTCATTTTGTATTTTAACTCTAAAATAATCATAGTATTAATTTTTATTAAAAAAAAAAAATTTAATGTTTGACGTTTTTGTTACTTTTGATAAATTTGTATTTTTTTTTTAAATTTCGTTGCATTAAACAATTTTCACGACAAAAATCTCATCATTGGAATGAATGTCATCACTGACAGGAGTTTTACACAACTGACGTAAAAATAACATAAATGATGGTTGCCAGAAATGTCAAAATTAAAATCTAAAATCCGTTAACATTGCAAATAATTATTAAAATCAGTAAAACTTAACGGAACTTTAAAACGTAAGAGAATTCTAACGGATGCATAAACCTGAATCATGATAAACCCCCAAGTATCAAAGTTCAAATTAATATGAATGTACATTATTCACAGAAATGTCAAAACTAGAAATGCCAAAGGTGACGTAATTAATTTAATCAATAATCAACTCGTAAGATCAACTGAACCATAAGAAACGTCAAAGCTGCAATTGAGGGAAATGTCAAATCGGAAATGAAATATATGTAAAAACTGATAGAAATGTCTTATTGACGTTGGACAGAAACGTCAAACTTGACGTTGTACAGGAACATCAATTGTAACAAATATCAAAGTAAAAGATAGTTTATTTTTATATGAGCTATCATGTGAGCTTCAGCCACACCGCACATAAAACATTTATGCAGCAGTAAAAATGTTTGGGTAGTCACGTCTAGATGGCGTTAATATTCACACACAAACTCATTGTCAATCATGTTTGCATGACTTGATGCAACTTCAGCGAATGTGGGTGGTGGTCTGATGAGCCCATAGAGACCGTAAGAGCTGTCATCACCTTAATACATTCGCTGAAATTTATCTTCAAATCTTTGTACATTTAAGCATCGTCGTAAATATAACAATTAGCCATTTTTAACCGGTTCAAATCACAAGCAGTTTGGGCGGGCGAACGGTGAACGCCATCAATTTATTGTCAAGGAACAATTTACGATTACTTTCAATTTTCATTGTTGTAGCTGTCACATGAAGAGACACTCCCAGATTTTAGTTCTGCATCGCATTTTTTTATGCACCGCTAAAGAAGGGAATAAGGCTTTAAGGGGATATTCTGATCCTGTTATTGATTAATTTCGAATTTTCTGAGAACATAAATATTTTCTTCGTGATTCACTTTCACATAAATCTGATAAAATTTCCCTAAAGCAATGGAAATATTTTTTCACTTGTATGTTGTTATCCAACTATGCCCTTAGCATATCATTTGCATAACTCTTAATTAAAGTTGAATAATCATTGTGAAGATACTAACTTATACAACTGTTTATGCGTCTGTTTAATTTAATGTTCGGCCAGGCTTGGTGAGATAGATCGTTATGTATATGTAAAGTAACCCGATCGAATTTTGTATCTTCGTATATCGATAATTAATTTATACCGTCTGCTCATCGAATCTTGGGTAATGCTTTCATCGTTATTCCCTGGGAATTATCAAAATACTTTCGATCTGCTTTTCCGTTAAAATTACTAAAAAATAAATCTTTTAAAAAAATCCACACAAATAAAGTAAGAATGAATTCTCGTGCATCAAATATTATGAAGGTTAATTAACCAGGTTAAACCTGATCACAATTTGAATTCTTGGACCATAGTTTCGTCATTATACTGCCTGTTCAGTGTGAACTATCAAACATACATAACTGACGTACGTTTAGTATTATTCTTTATAGTCATTGTGAATTGATTGTTTCGACCATGGTGTGTTTTAATTACACTTACAATTTTTATGCAAATAGTAATTAATTGGATCGGATTCTTGTGTTACGCGAACTCAAAGATTAGTTTAATAACTTATTCGAGCGTTGAATATTTCTTGATGATAAGCTCGGAATAGGGGCGAAATAAGCGTCTAGGAATCCCATTCTTGTTTTTTTTTCTGATCCAACCCGCTTAATTTACCTCCATGGTATGTCATACGAGATTGACGTTATTATTATTATATGTGTCTGTTTATTATAATTGAGACCATTTAATTTCCAATTTTTGTATTTCTACTTGTATTGTGTCAAATGCGCACTTCTAAGTTAAATTCAATGAAGGAAACGTGCATTCCAACAAAAACAGATATCAACAATCCGCTGGCACAAAGTGCGCTCGACCGCGCCAACCGACTCTCCGCAAACGAGCATCATTTTACTCGAAAAAACGAAAAGCCGAACGGCCAAGGACACACACACACATGAAATGCCTATATATCTATGTATAGATAATTCAGCGTAATGCAGTTTGCGATGTTGTCTTGACGTTTACAAAGTGATCGGGTTCGAATCGCAGATGGCCGAGAAGGGGATCACTCAGACCAGTAGCAGATCTCGGCGATACCCGCGGGAGCCGCTCGCCGCCCGCTCGCCCCGTCCCATTACGCTGAAAAATTGCGTCCAATAACTTTAAATGGAAACACATTTTCCGTGGGCATGTTTGCTTTTAATTAGTCTAAAATTTTTCCTTTTCGTCGTTTTTCGACCGCCGCCGATCGCTCGAACCTCGTTAATGCCGTCTGAGCTGATGCATCGCCGATTTATTTTTGTCGTCCCCGTAGCAGGACGGCTTAAATTGCTAAATTGGACGATTTTTCACCGCGCACCTCTTAACGAAAATTAATACCGTCGTGCGTCTCGCGCAGTTGATAATTTGCTCGCGGAATGGCGTTCGGTCGCCGTTCCGAGATTGCGCCGCGTACGCCGTGAAATTAGATGCGAACGGGCAGAATTAACGGATAAATTGACGTCGAAAATTGCATTAAAATTTATTGCTGTTTAACAAAAGGACGAAAACATAAGCGTGTGGAAATAATCGAAAAACAAACAAAAACGACGCGCATATTACAAAGTGACGATTGGTTAACTATTTTTTTGAGTTGCATGATTTTAAGTCGATTAGTCTAACTAGGGTTTTTACATAGCTTTTCCGTAGCCACCATAAGTTAATGGTGAAAATAAAATTTATTTTCTCATCCGTTATATTAATTTTCGGCAAAGTTTTTTAAATAACATTGCCACCAAGCATTTATTTATTATTAACAAACATTGAATCAATTACGACTCAAAATAAGCATAAAAAAGTCAATGAAGAAATTAAAAGGCCGATCAGACGAACAATGTACAATCATTAAATTTGCAAAAATAACTGCATTCAAAGAAAAAATAGCTTCGAATCTAACTTGAATCAAAGAAAAGGTGGAAAAAGAATAAGGATCGAATAAGGGTTGGAAGACGAGGATGACGCAACGGGGGTGCTACCACCAGGACAAGCTGGATTCAGAGAAGTAGAAAAACAAGAGAGACCATGTATGTGATCAATAACCTGGCGGAGGTTGGATAAATGTTGGTCGGGTAGTTAAAGACAAAGAAGGACAGGAGAAGGGAATTATCGAGATGGTAGGGATGTCGGTAGTGGTGATAGTGCGACGTAGGAGGATGGAAGGAGGTGAATTCTAAGGCATTTTTATTAAACAAATCACTTCAAATGTTGTCACATTAAACGGTGATGCGATAAGACACGAAGAATAAAATATTAATTGTTTCGTTTTTCAATGTCCACCCAGATGGCTCATTTAGCTGCGATTATGAAAGCTTTAGGATCGATTTCCAAAGGCTCTTGCGTTTTCGAATTGCTGAGACCAACTTTAGTTAGCGTCAGACCAAATCGAAGACCTGAAAGTAGAATAGAAAAATTGGTATTGGATCAACGGTATTTTTTTGCAAATTGGTGGATTCAAACGAAACGACTGTAAATTGAGGCAATCGCTAGAAATGACGATAACTTCAACATAATTCAAAGCAATTTGCAAATTTCAGCGTCCAAATTGATTCATTATCCAGTCGATGTTTTTTTATATTTTAATGAAATTCTTTATGAGAGGGTGGGAAGCTACGTATGCATGGTCTTAGTCCTTCTCCTAATGGAGTAAAAGTGAACGGAGTTCGTTTGGCTACATTCTCTTCAGTAAATCGACTCGGATCGGGATAATATTCTGAATAGTGGTGTAACCCAAGTACACTAATGAAAACTTTCGTGCCTTGTGCCAATGGTGATGTAGGTGTTGGACACTACGTAATCTTTTATGCACACCATATTTATGGTAGCGGCTGGTCGATATTTCCTTAACGTAACGTCAATCTCTTTAACTTTTATAAGAACAATTTTTTCGATAACTCATGTCGTTTTCGTGAAACGGCGATAAGAGTAAACCATCACTTCCGGTTTAGATGTTGCTCTCAAAATAAGACGTTTTCCTTGCTATGTACAAATCGTAATTATTTTTAAAGTATTATAATACTCGATTAAAGTCATACAGACTCTGAATGCGCAAATAATCGCAAATAATAATCTATGTAAATAATTGAATAAAATTGTATCAAAAATTAATATAAATCAATCGTATGATTTTAACAGAATATGTGTGAAATAATATGGACCCAACGTAACGAAATACCAATCAGATCTTACGCGTTCATCGACCACAGGAACAAGGGTACGCGAAAACACCCAAAGTACACTACAGCTCCAAAAAGGCAAGTGTTGAATGCAAAGTAAACTTTCAACGAATTTTAACCTCGTCATCCATTTTAATTTCCATTTACATGCTCTATGAGTATTTTCACAAATATTGAACACTTTGAACCTACTTTGTATTACAACTAATTTGTAATTTGGGGTATTTTCTATTGTTTTGAGGTGAAATGCGACCCTTAAATGTAATAAATTGTTGTGTAATTTTTAATAACACCCATCTTTGTTGTGTGCTATTGAGAGTATATATTTCGATATATTTTTCTATTTATATTTGTGAGCTCATTTTTAAAGTACTCCCTAGGCTTATTTCTAGTTGGTTCAGTTTATTTCTATTGTGTTGGGTTATGTTGGGATAACTTGAGGTAGGGTAGCTTAGGTTGAGCGAGGTTTGGTCCCAACCTGATTGGGTTAAGTTGGGTTGTAAATAAAATAAATATGAATGAGATGAAAAATGAGTTTGGGAATTGAAATTTTTGAAATACTGGAAATTTGGCCGTCTTAGAATATGTTTTTTTGCGAGTTTTAAACATTTTCAATTTTTCTAATTAATAATGCCGAAAACACACATTTTCGACCATTTCGATAACAATGTCGATAGTAGATAGTAATAAATTTTGTTGATCTTTGCATTTTGTCTAACGTGGCATTTTATACATTTTCACAGTTTTGTTATTTTTGTAAAATTGCTTTATTCACTAAATTTGCCATTTATAAGAATTTTATCAATTTTATAATTTGGAATTATAGCGTTTTTTATACCATCATCATATTTTCTGCATTCTTTAAATATTTGACTTTGACATTTTTGCCAATGTTAACATTTTTATAACTTTTGGTTTTAAATTTTAGTCGCTTCATCAATTTTTTGTGCATCCATTTGAAAATTCGTAACATTTTTGATATTTTATTTGCTTTTTTGCAATTCGGGCATTTTTGCTAATTGAGGTCGTTTTTGTCAATGTTATCACTATGTTCGTTATTACACTATTTTGACGTTCTTGACAATTTGTCGTTCAGTATGTATACCATCTACACCTGAAAACAATTACTTGGTGCAGGCATCCTTGCACAATGAATATTTTTAAAAATCTGAATTAAAAGCCGAATTTTTTCATTTTTGACTTCTTCGTTGAGAGGTCTTTCATTTGAGTACAACATCGCATATCAAAGAACACTTTCAAAAATAAAAAAAACTCAGTAATCTAAATTTCCGGGATTTTTTTTTCATTTCTGACTGACATGGGGGGTCCTTTTATTTGAGTAACAATATCGCCTATTTACGAGGACAAAATATCTAAATTTTCGGATTTTTTTTCATTTTTGACTTTTGCATGGATAGGCCTTTCATTTCATTAACAACATCGCCTATCTACGAGCACGTTCAGAAAATAAAAAAATCTAAATTTCCGGAATTGTTTGTCATTTTTGACTTTGGGTTGGGTTGGGTTGGGTTGGGTTGGATTAGTTTGGGTTGGGTTGGATTAGCTTGGGTTTGGTTGGGTTAGCAATTTCAATTTTCTTCTGCTATTTAAAATAGACTATTTTTTACCATTATTCCACTCCAGTATTCACAAGTGTTTTCCTATACGTCTCCGCATGCGCTCTTAATTTTTATTTGCAAAATTATTAATTATATAAGTAGACGATGTAATGATTTTAGATTGAGATTGTACATAAACTGACGGACTGATTGGCCGATTGCCAACTTTTAGCAAAAATTACTGCTCAGTAAGACTTTCGGGGAACACTCTGATCCACATTCATCGACATTGATCCACATTGATTTTGCAAAACTTCATTAAATGGAATTTGACTTTAGTGCCCCTCGTTACGCACACTTTAGCTCTTTTTGTCACTAGTTTACTTTTGGTGTTCGTTTCAACTGTGTTTCAATTGTATTCGAAAATTCGTTCTTACCATTCATTGTATTTTAAAAAAAAATTTGCTAGTGATGTGGAGACATGCCATAGGTGGCAGATCTATCAACATATTCGATATTTTGGACTCTGGCAATTCTTTCGCTAAGGCAATTATTTTGGCATTTTTTAAATTGTGATCTTGTGATTTTTCAAAAAAATGTACCATTTTTCCAACTTTGGATGCGAGATTTTTTACCGTTTTTCCTACTTTGCATATTTTTGAATTTAAACAAAATTTTCACATGTCAATACAAGAAATTCTTTAGAGATCGTAAACGAATTAATAGGAAACCCTGCTTTGCAGACTTATTTCAATTTTCATATTTTTAACAATTTTGTATTATTACAATATTTTATTTAATTTTTTTCCAGGGAAACTTTTTTGGTATTATTTCGATATTTTTGACTATTTTGTAAATTTTCGACGCATCGTTTCTTGAGATTTTTTGAGACAATTATTTTGATATTTTTTATAATTTATATAAAATGATAATTTAGGGCAATTTTTACATATTAAATAATTTTTTTAAATTTTTGATATATTTTGATGCATCTGTTCTTTTCCCATATATAATATTGTTTGTTGTTTTTTCAACTTTGGATTATGATATTCACATTTTAAACAATTTCGCATTTTAACAATTTTCAAAAAAACAATTAGTCTGTATCTAGCTTAACTTTTAATTGTGTTCGCTCCGGGTTTGCACTCGTCGGGAATAGATCTTCCAAATTCTGGTATATTTTGTGATTATCTAGTTTTATAAATAATGCGAATACTGAAATATGAAATCTAACAATCGGGTTCTTTATCCGGAAGCATAATATTTCTGTGTATATGCACCTGATATATTATCTAGGCGATCCATTTTCGTTCCGTAACTCTTTGTTTTGATGGTGTTCTGCACCAGAGGGCGATAAAAGTTAGATTTCGTCGAAGTTTTATCTCATTGTATGTTATTTTATTCGGAATTTTCACGTTTTTCTTTCGATTTGTGTTTTTTCTTTGTATATTTCAACTCGGAATCATAGGTAACATTTATTGTTTAATTTGATTGTGACATAATACTTTGATGCGAATCGATGAATTACATTATTAAAACAATCAATACAATCCTCATACAAAAAAATTGGACGAATCGATAACCCCCCCGCGTATCCAATGCCCTGTATTCCCCTGCATATTCGCGAAATACAACTAAAACTGAAATGTGCGATCAAATGGGAAGCAATAAACTTTTCGTTCGTGTCGGACACGGAGAAGTATAAATATTTAGTAGGCGCGCGACATAAAATTGATCCGTTTTTTCCAATAAACTCACTTTATGGACGCATAAAATATTTCAGAGCAAACGCGAGTCGCGTCCGACATTACCATATATGTAAATGCCACCGCACATGCATATTTATGGCGGCGCATCTGTTAGATTAATTATTGCCGTAAACTTAATAATAATTTAGTTTGAAATTTCCATCAATAACGCCACATTGTACGCGCCGTACGTTGGGGATGTTTATCGACGCACGTGTGTGCGACGGAATCGCAGTGGTCTGTTGCAATAAATTCGTAATTGATGGATTTATGTCGAGTTATGTGTGCGCCAGTTTGTGTCGCACACATGGAGGTTAAACAGTTAACTTGGATTAGGTACTTAATTAAAATGATTTTTAAACTATTCGACAAAAAAAATAGTAAGAAGTAAAAATACTTGAAAATCGATAATTTTAAACTTTTAAACTAATTCGGTAAAATCCAAGATTTTACGCCAGGTCTTTTTCGTAAACATTTCGTATTTTTTTAAAATAATTCTATTGCTCCAAAGCACAAATTAAAAAGCGCTGATAATTAACGTTTAATTAAACATGAGGACGTCGCAGGGATTACACAACAGCCAAGGGATTACCAAACAAAGCGGTTCCCTAAACAAACGCCACGTGACCGAACGCGCGTCGTTCGTTTTTTCAATGCGCACACGACCCCGGCGCGTACACCGTCCGCGAGTCCACGCCGTGAATTCAATACATGCGCCTACTTCATTAAATACCAGTTTGTGTTCTAAGCACATTATCGGGTCGTGTCATTATGCGCAGGTTTTACATCCGATACCCGTCATCATGTATGGAAATAATCGGCGACATAATTGAAACGGACAAAAACGCAAACGATCCGTTATTTATATTAAATTGATAAATAAACAGTGCCCGCTAAACGGCCTTAATAATATGAAAATTTATTTAAATTGCCCGCCGTGGCTCCGGTGAATTTCTGGTTTAATAATCGCCGATTACATTCGGGCTTTTGTATTAAATCGTCGATAACCGCCGTTGTTTATGCGCGAAATCGTCGGCGATATCGATCGGATCGAGTCGAATGAAATATTTCGAGGCGATTTTTTAAGCGGTCGCGCCGCTCCTCTCGTTTTACGAGGTTTGTAAACCTCTGGACGTCCGACCGACGCGAACCGCGGCATAAAACGAAATTACGTTTTTTCTCTTATCGCCGTCTCCAGATCTATCACGCTGTTTTTAATGCGCTCACATGATAGCAGTAACACGATATCACTTCCAGATAAAAGCGCACGAAAGAGCGTCCATGATTTATGTTTATTTTTTCGGATGCCAGCGGTTGCGGTGACACCGCTTTAAATTTATGCGTGAAATGTTAGATTATAAGGTCACGGGTTAGACGTGAAACGTAATCTTGCCAAATTTATGTTACGTCTCGTGGTATCCTAGAATCCTAGATTATAACGCGAGTCCGTGTGAGACGCGATGAGACATCTTGAATTTTTTTTTAATGATGTAACCATCGTAACCTTTCTTGCATTTATTTCAAAGGCTGTGGCCAGGATCAACATCTCATATCCAATGGTATAATCCAATCATTTATTGATATCTGAAGTATCCGAAATGTCAAATTGAACAAAATTTTAATGTGAATTAGGGCCACACAAATTTGAAAGATTATAAAAATTATCTTGTCCAGAAATGAAAAAATTGTCAAGATAGGCACATATCCAACACAAAGAATATGCAAAATAATTGAAATTTTGAAAAATGCCAGAAGATTTGTTGTTTGTTTGTTAAAATTGCCCAATTGGTAAGAATAGTAATTAATCCAACAATGTCGAAATTTTTAATTGTTACAGTTGTTAAATTTAAAAATTGCCAACAGTGCAATAATTGTCAAAAATTCTTATAATTCTTATACTTGATTTTTAAAAAAAATACGTATTTCAAAAGAATTGCTATTTTCAGTAGAACTGAAAGAAACATATATGCTTTATGAAAAATTGCAAAATATTATATATTTGGTGATTTTATTTAGAACAAAAGTAAAAGACATACTAAAATAAATTAGAATAAAAAAGGATTTTTTACCATAATTGAGAATTTCTACCAAAGATACGGATAAAAAAAATTTCAATGAAAACATGAAAATATTTGCCCATTTTGGCCTTCAAGTTACCAAGAAATTTTAATATGCATCAGCATATTATTTACGACTATTTACATAGATTGAATTCACCTTGAAAATGGATTGAAGACAATGTTGATTATTACACAACACAACACAACACGGATACGTACTTCAGAAATTAAGAGAAGCTCTTCAAGGGAAATAAAAAAACGTGATATTTCTACAAAAGTTTGTGTGAGTGTATTAAAGCCATCTAGAGGTGCTGATGCAATGCAGATGTCTCCTTCAACTGACTAAGTCGGTACTGTCGAGACTTGTAACTACTTCGAAGCCATCAGCACGAAAGATCGCTTCTTTATCGGGAATACAAGTGAATATAGTGATTGTATGTAGGTGATGAACCATTTCACCCTACTGAGCTAATTATACATTGAAATTGCATGTAGTTTAGGTATATTAATGCCATCTAGACACACTAGCAATCGTGCTGCGAAGAAGTTACAAGCCTCGACAGTACCGACTTAGTCGTAGTTTTTATACAATAATGTCCAACAGATTTTCCATAACAGCTCATTATTAATAGTACAAATTTTGTTTTTTTTGTCCATTGAACTGAATTCTAAGAACTGCGTGAGTAAAACAATGCAAGCTTTCGTTTTTTACAGGGAATTAAATTATATTTTGAGATACATTTTGGCCTCAGTGTATTTCAAAATATTTTTTAGCTCAACCCATATGTTCCAGCCCAATCCTAGTTTTCTTTAAAAAAAATTATCAGCAAATTGCGTTCTTCTGTCTGTTAAAAAGAAAGGTGCATTTTCAGTAACTTTTCCAGTAACCTTGAGTGCCGTTGGATTTCGACCTTTGATAAAAGATCCTATCAAATCATCTAGGATGATGGATTAGGTTCGATCTGTTCAAAATTTGATTAAAACCAAAATTGTCAGCAACCTTCTAGCTAATAAAATACCAAATCATATTTATTCTAAAGTACATTTTTTTATTGCGAAAAGGTGTCAATTAATGTTCCAGGTTATATCGAATATTTGCAGAAATGTTTTTCGCCAAATGTTTAATAAAAAAAATCCAGCCCCAATTATGTTCATCCTTTGTTGAAGCATACAATTTTCAATATTTCAATATTTTCAAAAAGTTCGTATATCGTACGTTTCAATTTGATCTTAAATTGCACAGATGAACAGATTTACGAACCACTTTGAAGTCTTCAGGGTTTAATCAAACATTATAGCAGTCATGAAAATTTCAAAACTCGTAAATTAAAATTGTTAACGAAAAAAATGTGAAACGAAAAATTGAAAAAATTACATTTACAAAATTTATATCAATTTTTAACAATATTGTTGTTTCCATTTTTTACAAAAAATCATACTTGTATCAATTTTTATTTTATTATTATTATTATTTTAATTTATAACGACAGCCGCATTCACTCGTATCGAAAAATTCTTCCTCTTGAGTTATGGCCATCATTACTTCCTCATTGAATAATAATACGATTATTATTAGACGTAGAATAACAGACGTAAAATAAAATCACTAACAAGTTGGGTTGGGGTCGAGAATAATCGACATAATTTCTCGAACCCATTATTACTTAGATTGTCTATATTGCCGTCTAGGTTGATGCATACGTTTTGTAATATGAAGAAATTGACCCATTTATTCAAATATGACCAACGTCACTCAACATTTGATTTTTATTGATTTTCAACGATACTTGGTGATTTTTAATAATATTTTCCATATAACATGATGTGGTAATAGAACGCAATTTTGCAAATATAGTAAACCAGGGAACGTGTCGAGTTCACCGTATGTAGGTCGTATTATCAGGGATTACAAATGCAAAACTATTTCTAACTAAATAAGATAATATGAGGTATGTGATACAATACAAATTCCTTATATCAGCACTACAATTAACTAGACGTCTGGATGGTGTTTGCTAGCTAACGTTTACATGGCTTCGTACAATTTCAACGAATGTATCTTTGGTGGACTGATGACCCCATCAGGGTGAATCGGTCCGTTATCACCTATTCCAATACCATTTCAGGCTTCGTTATAACTGACTGTGATACAGGTCCACGGTCGGTATTGATTAAATTATTGTGCTTTTTGTATTAATACGAAATTATTTTCTAGGATTTTTTTACCCATTTGAATTAACTTAAGACTCGTGGTAATGCATGGCCTATTTCTAAAAGACTGTTCATCGATTTTTCAAGTCTGTTGCTTTTAAAATGTGGTTTACACGGCGAGGCTAAAGAAAATAAATTAAATAACTATCGATATATGGTGTGAGCAAAACTTTATTTATTTCCATTTAATTCATTTAGATTTTATTATTTCGATGTTATTCTTATATCAAACGCAGAGAACATTGGTAACGCATACATATGTGTTTCTACCTCTTAAATGTCATCAGCAAGCCAGGCAGGCACTTTCTTTGGGATCAATCTTGACCTTATCCTTATTAATAATGCAAAAATGAGTACTGCTCGTACCAATTAATTATCTACTATTAATAATCAATAAAAAAGTTAAGGTGAATTAATTCAAATCTCAAAGTTTGACATGACACTGTGATATAATATTGGCATTAAGATACAACGTACTTATCAGACGATGCACGTGCTCCTTGGCGACTGTAAAACGACCGATTGCTTGTCTAAATATTTATGCTAAAATTGTTTAATGTTTACATGAAGCTATTTTGACTTGATATGTCAATTTTTGTGTCTCGATTAAATCATATCAAACGAGTTTTAGTAAACAAGTCGCATTGCAATTTTTTAAATTTTAGGATTTTATCGAAACCGTTTAAACAAAATGAATATTTTTAAATCAATATTTCAATTATCGCAATTATAAAACTTCACGATGTAGCTTCATCTACTGCTGATGCGATTGAATCCGACTGTAGGTCATCTCGCTGTTTATTACTCCCACTGGTTTAAAAACACGTACGTCGACGCCGTCGATATTCCACTACTGGTATTTATTTCGGTCGCCGAACCGAGGAGGCTGTCGACGTTCCAACCATTTATTTCGAGTGTACTGGGTGTCAATCATACACCACTGACAGTGTCACGCCCCCCTGACATTTACCGTGCGAAACAATACATCACCCGCGTTCGCCCAGTACCGGTCCCAGTCGTTAACTTTACCTGGACGGCGATCGGACACGTTTTAAAACGTTTGCCATTCAATGCGCCCAACAGCTTGTTTATGTTTCCCCCATTGTTGGTACCCACCATCGATTCGCGTCGAATTCACCACAGTCGTTAACGCATAATGTAGCGATTTTTAAATTGAAAACGTCACCCGATGTACCCAAACAATATATTATGAGCTTCTAGACGAAGTAGTTGAGTCGCTTGCTGGGCGCCACGCAAATTATAATTATCGTTGAGTCATCGACACCTCGCGAAAATTGCCCATGGCGCTAGTGATGCGTCATCGCTAGCGAACATAATTTCTTATCAAAGTATTTAGTCGAGGCATTTATTTTCTGTTACTTTAATTTTATAGAAAGTTTGGTTCAGCTTTATGTTTTATGTTTATCTCTAGTCGTGTAAAATGTCAGTGTCGTCATGACTCAACGAAGTGACGTTGAGGTGATGCATTTACGTATTCACCTACATTGACACTTAATTCTTCGACTTGAATTTATATAAAATAATTGTCACCGATATCTTTTTTTAAATAAATGTGTTTTAATTCTCACAAACTGGAAACCTTGTCTTAATTAAGTGACAATATTCTACCGCGCCTCGCGTCACGATCGCTGATAACTCCAATAAATCACGTAGCGTTAGACTCGGAGGGGCGTCGCCGCGCATCACGCCGGTGAATTCATCATCCTCCGTGAAATTAAAGACTCAATGCATCCCGGTCGGGTAAACCGCGAGTCCTAATGAATAAAACCGCGCCGATACACGGCGGCGGAGCGCACAACCAGCGAACTGATTTATCGCTTCTTGTAAGGCCGTGATTTATTAGTGTGTTCGTACAATGTTGTAATGTTATTCCCATTCTACTTACTTGTATGGACATTTTTGGAACATCTGCAAAACCATGAAATCGCTCGCTGTAACGTTATGTACGACGTCGAGGCGTTTTTCTTCCTCGCCGTTTAGAACTTAACGTAATAACTTTGCGTTTCACAAAAGATTTACCGCTACAAGCCGGCCGGCGACAATGAAGCTTTCTTTCTGCCGGACGGATTTATTGTGCTGCATGGAGGCAGATCACCTGAAAAAATTGCCGCGAGGAAACATGACAATAATAATCCTTATTTCGCGTTTTATTATGCAATGCGTTGATGTAAAACGCGGGATGTCTCACTCTACTGGTACCGGCCGTTTTTATCGTTTCTTGTTGATGTTAACAACGTAAATTCTGCATGAAATTTGTAGACGATCACCAACTATATTTAAGCTAAAGCACAATTAAAAAATTGTCGTAATAATGCGTGAATTTAATTAAACACCAATATCAGGAAAAATAATTTTAAAAAAATTTTTCTACTACAAGCAAATACAACTCAAGTTAACTTAAAATAATGTATATGCTTAACAAAGAACATGGATAATTTTGAATATTTGATTTTAAATTATTCGTAAATTTGCTGAACTAATGTAAAATACGAACTCGTAAGGTTATTGTACGAATTGAGGAATATTGTGCAACTGCAACAAAATCGTATAAATTTAAATTAAAATAATAAAGTTAAACAAGATTCTGTAGAATCATCGATAACTTCAGATGTGACTTGTGTATATATTAGAATTCATGAAATCCTAGTTGGACTAGGATAACTTGAACTACATTCCCAAACCTTCTTTTAAAATCTTAAGTTGAATCGCTTTCGTCATGTATTGAATAAATGTCTGGAATTACTCATCTTTAGTTCTATGTACTTAGAAGTCAGTGAGCAATCGGGCGCCGTTCGGTTCCTCTCCACTACAAAAGAGGTCATGCGTGATTAATCAGTGCACTTTAAACCATAGCTTTTAACAATACGCTTGCGCCAATTAATTACCATCTTCGTTTTATGTTAAAGTTTTCAGTGGAAATGTCGTTAGTCACTCTTTTTTCTTTATTGATATATTTGAAATCGAATTAACTTATCTCGTTTGTAAACTGTTGACTTTTATAAATATTATTATAAAAATTACATGATTCAGGTTTATTTACCATCATTGATAATATTTTATATATATTTCAGGGATGAAATATGTATGTGTGGGCATTAACGCCATATGGACGTCATAACCCAACCCAACTCAAACCAACCCAACCCAACTTGAACCAATCCAACCCAACTCAACCCAATCCAACCCAACCCGAACCAATCCAACCCAACACAACACAACAGTTTTATTTTCTTTTTGTTAATTTGCATTAAAAATATTTTTTTAACTTCTGCTTAACACGCTTTTTATATTAAATTATTATGGAAATAACTTACACAGAGCATGAAGGCGCATTCCCATAAAATTTTCGGCAAATGCACTATAACTTGATAAATATTGAAGCAAAGAAAAGTATAGTCATCCCGAACCGTGTAAAATTTACACCAATACTAGCTGTTGATTTGAGTTGAGAAAAATGGTATTGTGTGCATGCAAATTTTCATAGAGTGCCGACGGTAGTATTGATGTTTATAGCATTAAAAGCGCCTATAATGTTACCCTCAACCCAATCCAACTCGAAGCTTTTAATATCAAATATGACAGGTATTCGAAAGTCTTGGAATTTATTTACAATACAAATTTTTAATTCGAATCATAATTATACCGGTTTTTCATAAATAATTTGTCATGCATTAAAAAATGTCGTTGCGTAATCTTCTATTACTTCGTTTTTTATTTCGAGGTCTTGTTTGGAAGATTTAGCTAGCAGAAAAATATCTATGACAACATGCTCACGAAACATTTTATGGAATGTGCATTTATAATGAAGTGAGTACTTTTTGTCACGATGCGATGCAACAAACAAGTCTTAACTCTATTACATTAAAATTAATTTGCACATCAAATTGCTTTAAACATATCTCTTAAATAACGAAAATAATCGATTTCATGAGCACCTATTAAACAACTAGTATCTAATCGTTCCTACGCCAAAGATAATAATGCCCATACTAAAGCATTAATAGCAATTTACCAATAAATAATTAAACCCTTGCCGTTTCGACGCTTTTAAAACTATGATCATAAATTGTTTTTTCCGGTTCCTACAATTTTCTAACTGTTTTTGAGATGTGGCGACTTTAATTCGAAAAACGAACAAATCACAGTGAAGTAACAAATGAAGAAACAATTTTTATTTGGGTTGAGTTGGGTTCGGTTGGATTGGGTTGGGTTAGGTTGGACTGGGTTGGGTTTAGTTGGATTGGGTTGGATTGAATTGGGTAGGCTTGGTTTTCGTTGGGTTGAGTTGTTTTTCGTTTTCCTCCAAAAAAGCTTTGACTAAACTAAGCACACATTTATTCAATTCACATGAACGTTGTTGACAATGCAAACTTCATATCATAAAGAACTTAATTGCAAAATATTAAATTCCATATTTCATTGACGTAAGCAGCTTTATGCATTTATAATTGCATACATAGTGCATTATTTATTTGACACATGTAGATAAGTTATTTTACGAACAATTCAATAAAACATTTTCCTGCAAATTTATACGGTTTGAGAAATATATGAATAACTTAACCATAAATTATTTCATAAACAATTCAATCGGCGATAGAAATTTATTGCAAATTTGATTGCTGAATATAGAAATAACAATAAATTATTTTAGAATAATCCAAAATTTATGGATCACGCTGTTTTTTTTCTCTCTGTGTCTTGGGAGTAAACGATAGATATAACTAACTCATTAACAAAAAAGGCGTTTTCAGTGTTGGAATATTTACTATGACGTCATCGAGTGAATGTGTGGACCTAGAAAGTAAAATTACTAGCGAGGATGTTGCCTTATTCATTGTATTAAATATGTTTCTAGTCAAATATTTCATATAGAAGACAGTTAAGGTGGAATATTTTTACAACAAATGAAACAACCTTTCCAGATGAAACAATTTTATGTTAACCTGGTATACGTTAGCAAACATTTCACAGTTTTTTGTGATAAAAGAATTTTTAATCGCAGAAATTTTAATATCATTGTGACCATAGAATGCAGTACATGTAATGTTGGTCGTAACTAGCAAATAAGTTATTGTGTGGAAAAACATGCAACGCGAGCAACGGAAGACGGGGAGTGCAGGTTAGGCAGCGCTTAAAAGCCCTGTCGATGTAAGCATTACTCATTGCGATAGGACAAAATAAAGTATATATTTTGATTGGAGGCCGCACACCCGTCAAGTCGTAGATTTATCGTTTAAGTGATTTACGACCATCGGTTCATGTTTTAATTCTTCCGGTTCACACAAAAGAATTTGATGATTTATGAGCTATCTTTATATTTACTATATTTTCTCTGACCGTTATAAAGCAATGACTATTTTGCGAGCTCATCATAATTTTATAAATATTTATCAGAGAAATGTTCACGCCCATTCGGCTTCACATTGCGGAATTAACAATTTATCAGTAAATATATTTCGGTCGTGAAAATGATGTTACTGTTGTTCAACTTAAATAACAAAATACTACAAATATTTTTTTATAAAATCAAACAAACACCTTACGTTCAGGTCAAAATCAAGACGAGGATCTGTCGAAATTCGACTTTTGCGAATTTCTCTCAAGACCCTTCTCGACGTCCCAAAAACCCCCCGCGACCGTCACGTCTCGCAACACCTCGAACAGGTACCGGACCTCGACGAGCGCACCAAACTTAAAATTACGCCGTCAAGTGTCCGATAAACGCGCCGAACAACGGCCGCCCCGAGAAAGATAAACAGCCGCTAATAGTCGTGAAAGAGGCAAATTTCTCCGCTTAACGTTTTTACGACAATCGTCGAGGAGGAACGGTCGCATGCGGCCGTGGCAAATCCGCCAACAATGAGAGGCAGCACGAGCGTCATCTGTCTTTCTGGGTACGACGAGAGCGAGCACTCCTCTCTTGTGATAGATAAAGCTTTCTAAAACTGTTAACAGCTAAAGCAAAATTGACACCTGTCACTTTGCACGTTCCGCGCCGTTGATCACCCGACTCGGAGTTATGTTATCATCTGAGCGTTTATCGGGCCGCGTTCGAAATGAATTACCGTCGACCGGCCGGACGTTTTTAATGCGCGGAGATGATGTGTTGTTGTCGCGGGGGGGGGACCGAAGGTGTGTTTTGTGACGCCGGTGTTTAAGTGAAAGTTGTGTTGTTAAGTTTGCCCCTAACCCGTTTTCTTGTTTACCTTTCGGCGTTTCATATTTACTTTAGAGGATTTTTTTTAATAGTAATTTAATTTTATCTAATAATAGGAACCATCCTTTTCCAACGCCTACCAATTAATTAATTACGTTTAAATAAATGTTAGAGAAGAAACTATGAAACGAAACCTTTTTATTAGAATTTGTTTAAAATAATTTAGCGTGGAACACCGTGGTCTTCAAACGGTGATTAGCTTGAAAATCGAAAACTTTGTTCACGACCTGGTTGGAGGCGTTGAATATTCGACGTTTCCTGTCAATTTTATTCATTTAATTATCCAATCAACTGGAAGTGTTGTTGTTACGTTAAACAAGCGATTCTTTTCGTTTGACGCAAGTGATATCGAATTGAATTGTGTTTATCTTAATGATGATAGTCATCAAATTTTAACTTAACGAACCCCTATCCGAATTTGCAGTGCTGACGAAAGAACGACACTTCGCCGCCAAAATGTCCCTAATTCGCCGACGGGATCATAAAGCGCACCCTCCCGGAAACGTTTACCCAAGTACAAGCACACAAACAGCAATCGTCTAATCCCGATTTAAATGGGGGCGCATTTGTGCCAGACGCGTGGTCCATTCTGTGACCAACGGTCAGCGATCGCCGTGCGCTTTCCGACACCACCACCGGCACCAGTCCGGACAATGCGACAGAAAGAGTTTCGACTAGGAACCGAGTAATTACGACGGTAGCGGTCAAACAACAAAAGGCCGGTTTATCAGTTATGGATTAGTCTCGCGTGTGGACGCGGCGGCATCACCTGCCCCTAACGAGACGTGTACAAATTGGAGCCGCGCCGGTTTCCACAAAAGTGGTCGCATTAGGCGAGATTTCCGCGATACGCGTACTTCACGGGAGTCTCGACGCGTGTAATTATTTTTAGTTTATGAGAAAACGGGCGGAGAAAATTAATTTTTATTAAGTGCGCGGTAAGTTGTTGATGTGGAATGTTAACCTATTTAGGATCCCCCCCGATCCTGCTTTAGGAGGCCTTAAAATAGCGTTTTTGGGGGATTTTCTTAGGGCAGAAAAAAATGAGCAAATCTAGTGAACTTTTTAGAGCATTTTATTGCATATTTGAGCATTAAAAAAAATATGTCGAGAGAAAAATATTTAAACGGGACCGATTTTTATGCACATTTGCAACACCTTTCAATTGCAATTTACAATCGGTGGGAAAGATGCAGCCCGTAATTTTTGTCTGAAAAAAAAAACCAAAGAAAATGGTAATTTTCATATATTTTCTTCTATGTGAACTAAAAAAAAAAACCAAAATTTTTAAATTCAAGATTTTTCTCAGGTTTGAAAATAAATGTGCTCTTTGCAGGAAGAGAAAATCATTTCAACTTGCTAAAAAAGTTGTTTAGAATTTTTTTTTCATTAATCTTTTTAGTTCAAGTAAAATAGAATGCTACTGAAGCCAACAAAAGTTTTGTTTCGTTTTGATTGCTTGTCTAGTTTTCTCGCAATCACGCCCACCAGGTTAGAAAAATCGTAAAAACGAAAACTCGAGAAAACGCGCTCTAAAGTTTACGATCAGGAAACATGTTAATTTTCGATTACTTACGGAATATCTCGTTATAATCCTACTATAGCTCTTACGAACTCAAAATATTATTGTTTCGAACGACCGATTGAACTTTTTTCAGTACATAGTTCGGTGTTATGTTACTGCGGGGAGGGGCGCGCGTTTCGTTTGTCCGAGCGTTCATGCGTTCGTATATTTTTTGCTCGACACCTCACTGTGTTTAGTGCTGTATCTTTCAAAATATTGCGAATTAGCCGCTGTAACTTTTTATACATATTCTTAGATATATTACGCATAGATTTGAGCAATACAAAACAAATCGATTTTTTGAGCCTTCTAAAGCAGGATCCCCCCTTAAGTAATTGGGAACCACTATGGACGACAATAAAAATTAGTTTATTTTGCGATCGCTTCGGAGAAAAATCAGCAAAGCGAACATTCTTTTGTATTCGGATGAAAAGTAATTTATGCAATTTATTAAAATGTGTTTGCAATAAATCGAGGGCTGGAAACCATCAAAAACGTTCTCACACATCTGAAACACCATTAGAACCCATCGATTCATTTTATTTTCATTGACTTTCGAAATTCACTTGTTTACAGACAACATTTCTCAAAGTTAAAGCATTAAGTTTTGTTGGTTTATGGGCCTTTCCTTCTGAGTTGCATGTTCTACAAAACTTTTTTTGTTTTGTAAGGATCGATTTGTGAATTATTTTTATTACTTATATAAATATGAAAGGGGAGAGAATCCCAATCAATCCTTTTTATCTGCTAGGACTGTCAGTATTTCTTTAATCAACCAATAGGACCGTAGTTTGCAATGTTGGAATCTACTTTTATTCCAATTTTGAAGTTTTCCTACCTTTTTTCGTCCTCGCCTTTGAATATTTCTGCTCTTCTTTTAGCTATTGTATATATTGTTATATTGTTACTTTGTTATATATTCTATATATCTATCTTTTGCAATAATGCTTTAGTTTTATTCTTGTAAAAAACACTAATTCATAGTTCCTATGATGTGGACATGGCGTGGCCATTAATTTTTCTTTTCTTTCTTCTCTTGCATATTTATGGTATCTAAATTTTGAATTGGCATCACTACGTCACATCCAAAGGATTGTAGTTTCCCCGATCTTTGTCCGATTTGATATCCGCAGGATTTTTCCACCATAGTCTCAAATGTCGGTAGCTCCATAGATTGTTACTGTTGTTCTTGATATGTTTCTCTGGATTTCTTTTAATTTATAAGATATCTCATCTTATCTCATCTCTTTTGCTTTCCGTGTTTTTGTTATCTTGTTGTCTTACCCGTTTTTGTTATTGCTCTGGGCTAGAAACTACCCCAGCACTCCACTCACTGTGAAGAACACAGGAAACGTGACCTATCTAATCCAAGTACCAGTTCAGATCAATTTAAAAAAATCGTTAATCTAGAAACTTCGAAACAAGATTCGAAAACCTCACCGTAAAATATGCCTAAGAGTACAACAATACAGCACAATGTCTCACAACAATGAAAACAACTATGAAAATACATAAAAATTGCCTAAACTGAAAAAGTGATTTTTTTTTACAATGGTAAACCTAAAAACATTAAAAAGTCAAAGTGACGTTAGCAGTAGTAATTAAATTATTAATAATAACGAAAATTTAACAAAAACCATTAATGATCATTGGGGCGTTAATCCCCCAATGTATTACAAACTACTTGATAAAATATCTACTTTCATTATTTTTGTTTTACCGTCATTTACTTGTTTTATATTATTTTAACGATCCGCAAGTATGCTTATATCCGTGTAATTCTGTAAATAATTGTAATACTTGCATAACTAGGTAAATTACATTTTAAGAGTGGTTTTTGTGCTAGTATTTTTTTAAAGATTTAATTTCTGATATAAGTTTAAATATCTACGAATGAATCATAGTAAGCAAATAATTTCTAAACTTTAATAAATGGATATATGCCCTGGCGGCGTTTTTGTTAGACAATTTTATTCTATACAACTTTATTTATGTTTCGTGAAAATGACCAGTTTGAACGCTCCATTTCATACACCCAACATTATTCAAAACGCTGCCCAAACCGCTCGATATATACAAAAATCAAATGAAGACGATTGTACATAATAAAATTTCCGTGGAAACCATGAGACAGCATATATCCATCTATAAATACTTGGAGAGGGAAGGGGTCCAATCGTAAAATGTTTTCGCGGAATACAGAGTTGCGAATGTGAACGCGCCCCATTTCTATACTATAATATACCATCGTGGGCTATCTAATCTAAAATCAAAAAAATTTGTATTTTCTCACTCGGCTACGAAATGACATTTTGACATAATTTGAAATCTTCGTCATTTACAATTCATATCATTTGGAAAAATCTTGTCAGAAAATGTTAAAAGTTAAAATGTGAAAATTTTTAAAATTACAAATAGAGTAAGTGAATAAAATGAGCGTTCCAACCCGGGCGATGAGTAATGGTAG
Source organism: Geotrupes spiniger (assembly GCA_959613385.1). NCBI lineage: Eukaryota > Metazoa > Arthropoda > Insecta > Coleoptera > Geotrupidae > Geotrupes > Geotrupes spiniger. Next base: position 39,019,165 of record OY390736.1, on the reverse strand, counting down.
TCAAGGTGTTCATCCCAGTGGCATTAAACACTCAAACTTAAAAGATAAATGTACATAATTTCCACAACAGCAACTTGCAAAATGTCGTAATTGCCTAAAATGAAAATGTGAAAAATTGTAGAATGGTCAAAATTTCTGACAAAAATCCTAAAAATTGTAAAAAATTGCAACGTTGTTTGACATACAGTAATGTCAAGTGAATGCGGGGGGGGGGGCATCTCAGTGGTATAAAATGCCACCAAATAGACTAAAAATAAAAAAAACATAATTTTCACAACAGGAATAACTTTTAAAATTGAATAATATTATATTTGCTTAAAATGGCAAAAAAAATTACAGAATGGCAAAATTTGTTCGTGATGAAAAACAAAAAAAAAAGTAGTGCCAAATCATAACTGCTCTACTTAATACAGAGCAGAGAAATTATGTAAACTATACAAAATGAACAGCAGGTATAAACTAATTACAAATTAATGAATATGTTGATCAATGAATGAGATGACCTGAAAACCAGAAACGGGTGGACTTCCAGGAAGCTTAAAATTTGCCGAAATTGAGGGAAAAAAATCAAGAAAATTGAACAAAATATTAAATGTATCGAAATTGAAATGGAAAAATTCAAACATTGTAAAAAATATTAAATGTGTTGAAAAACATTAAGATTATCAAAGCAAGTAAAAAAGTCTAAATTCGACGAATTGATTTTATTTTATTTGATACACAATAAAAAAAATTGAACAACTGAACTAAAAATAAGTAAGCAAATAAACATTCAGAATGAATGTCGTTAAATGCACTCAACAACGAAATTTAAAAATTGAAAAAATATAAAGAACTTTACAACTGAAGGTGAAAAAAATGTGAAATAGTAAAAATTGTTGAAAAAGACAGCAACGTTTTTTTGAACTATAACAAAGTTGTGTGACGTTCAACAAATGTCAAACGAGTTAAAGTTTTAAATGCAAATTGTGAAAAATGTAACAAAAAAAACTAGTAAATAGGTGAGAACCATTTTTACGCTGCGCATATGCAAATGTGGGGGGGGGTCAAAGTGCGCCCTAGATATCTGGATATCATAATTCAAAATAAAAAGTTTCATCAACAGTTTAAGTAACATGCTCCACATAAATTGAAATTTTAAATTATCATCACTGCAATGGAAAAGTTATTCACATTAACAAAAATTAAACCACAATAACAAAAAAAATTAATGATTTTACAGAATACAACGCCTTACCAACCGCAACGTCCTGATCTCGCCTCCTCAATTTTCTTTCATTGTGTTTATCATCGATAAAACACCAAATCCTTCACACAAATTAAAAATTTATATGAAAATCACGCAGTGAAACGATACGAATTATTATTCCTGCCAATTATTTTATATATTAAAATATTTATTTAAGCAGACCACACATGTACGATGCGTACAAAAACTTGTATTAATTTTAGAATTAATCAACTTTTAATTGCGTCGACAAAGTAAGCGGCCGAATTATTCGCGCATGAATTAAACATAACAAATATATGATCTTGAACAGTTCGAGGTTTGAAAACTGTACGCGTTGGCCATCTATGAGCCAGTGGTTGTATTTATGCACTTGGATGGTAAAAAATTACAAAAATGGTATATTGGGATTAATTAGTAAAATAATGCATTTTTATTAATAAATCAAATAGTAATAAAAATCAAATAAAAATATAAAATCGTGGTTTTCTGTAATTAGGTTCTGAACCCAGCTGGCTAGCAATAGAAAGCATTTCAGTGTTATCTTTATACGTTATTAATTAACTGATACATCTATATTTTTTGTTTTTCATATTTTTTTTAATTGAATGATTTGAATTAAAAAAATATATTGTATAATAAAAGATTTTAATTTGTTGCAGATGCAGTTGCGGCGTTTCGAACACAGATGGCTAGGGTAAGTGCTTTTATAACTATGGGTACATTATAGTATTTTTTTTTTAATTCCCTACAAATTATTTTATGGTTACTTTAATTGACATATCGACATGATATGTGGAAATAAATCTAATATTTCTACACCTAAACAATTGTTCATTTATTAAAGAACTGAATCAATTGTTTCAGTCGATAACTAAAGCAAATACTGCATAATATTTTTACTTACGCTTTTCCTTCATAAGTTATTTATCATACGTGTAATCGAATTCATTAGTCAATTATTCGATTCGATTTAAATTAACACAAATAGAATTGATAAATAAAAAAGCGGCCCATCTAGTGGAGAGTAGATGCGCATTTGAAGAACCACCAACCCTGATGGTATTTTCATAAACCGCTTTGACCTGAATGATCCTCTGCGCCATCTACACCCACCAGATGGCAACGACAGTTTTATTCAAAAACGTTTAATACAAAGGTAATTTAAACCAAAAAAATCGAAATTATTTCCCAACACGTTACATAATTAATACACACGCGCTCGCATGCGGATTTACCTCCGTCCAAATTGGCGCTTGTCCCATGAATTTTTAATAACGCAAATAAGGATATGAATTATTCACTAGCGGAAATTTGACAGCTGATATTAATAATTCCATATGGGGCGGTCTAATTACCCGAAATTTCACTGAAAGCAATAATTGAAGAGTACATTTCCAATGCATGAGTGACATAATTACAATAATAACGTGGGCAATGTGACGCAATATGAAATAAATTTTGCGACAATCAGAGTAAAACATCCCATTATTAAGATACAATAGAATATGTAGTTTGAAAATAATACGAGGAAGCGTCGAACGAAACAAAACAAGCGATCTAATCTCCGCTTATTATTTTTTTTTGTTGTCATAAATATTGTGCAACTGACATCATATCAGGATTTAATCCTTTGATAAATAAATAAAACTTTCCTTTTGCGGGGAACATATTTTCGACTTTTCGTTTTGAGTTTCATTTCAAAGTTTTTTATACACGTTGCGTAGCAGGGGGATATTATTTTCAAGTTCGTGTCCATAGCCGTGCTGTTAACGGCGTAATAATTGCGCGCCCATGACGTTCCGATGACAGTAATCCAGGTGTAGAATTCTTGCATAATAGACAATTATTCGGGTGGGTGCGCCGATTGTAACGTCGTGCGATACGAGTGCTTCGGTCGTGTCGGTGAAAGTTTCAATTTGCGTTTTTCCCGCACCAGAAGCGACATTAAACGCTGTCGCACGTTGAAACGTGCATGGAAATCTCGAAAGAATGAGTGACGCGATGGGCAAAGCCCGTGTGGCTCAGTTGATGCGTCGTTAGACAACCGAAACGCGTTTAATTCGAGATTGTTTTTTATCCTGGGCGTTTATTTTTTTACGTATACTGTTTTTAATAAGTAATTGTTATGTTGATATTGTAATTGTTTTAATTCATGATTTTTTGTGACACTGCCTGTTTGAATATTTGCAATAAATATAAATTCTTCGTTTTTTAAAATTAATTAAAATATTTTTGATCAACGCAAAATTTTAGCTCACTTACTTGGCTTATGGAATTTAGTCGATTTTCGGTTGTTTTATTGCCTATTTTGTCTAATATTAAAAAAGTGTTAAACGTGCAATTCTTAAAGTTGCTTAAAATGTAAACGTACTAATTGTCGATAAACCAAAAAAATATTTACATGACTTTAAATTAAAATTTTTTGTTTTTTATGTAAATTTTGAAAAATATAAAAATTTGTAAATGTAAACAATTGGCAATGTATGTGTTGCCTATAATGCAAAACAACACCAATCAAAATGATGCACAAAATTTCCAGAATGACATTTTCATTCATTCAAAAATTTGCAAAAATTCATGAAAAGTAGTGTCAGGTAATTCGTTGATTTCTTAGTTTTCATTTAATTTACTTTCATGTTTATTTTCTCGTACTAAACATACAAAACAATCTCGATCGAATTAAATCGTTTAAACCAAAAACCAATATCTGACCAGAGAGGCTACAATAAATTTCAAGTTTTTAAAATGCCAACAAAGGCTACCGTAAAAAAATCAAAATTGACAAAATTAACGAATACAAAAAATATTTATCATTATTATCAACTAGAAACAAACTTCACAAAAATTTTTAAAAATCAAGTGTGAAGAAAATGTCAAAAGGCGCCAAAATGGTAAATAGACAAAATCATTTTTTTCTACAGCAGGTGTTAAACTATTTTGAGTAGATAAAGTAGGGTGATTAATTTTTTTTTATTCAATTAAATTTACAAATTCCAATATATTAATAACGGTTAACGACAACATTAATTGTACAACTGTAGAACTTGTAAGTGTTTGCTTCGACAATTGTACAGAGCTACAGACTAATCCATAGTAACGGACAACGCAATTGCGATTTTTGTGCCAAAAATTGTAACATTCTTTGAAATTTTAAATTTAACTTCTATAGAAAAAAAATTTATTACACACGACGATAAAATCTCATTTTCTTCTCGGAACATTTTAAATAGGAAATTGCGAAAAATGTCGAAAACTGTACAACAAAATATTTCCACCGAGGTGGTGACCCAAGCGAATATAATTTTAAAAAATGTCAAAATGTTTATAAATACATACATGACGTCAATATACTATAACACAAACTTTTGTATGACTACATGCAGCTGATGAGCCCAGAAGGGCGAAGCAGTCCATCACTAGCTATAACATTCGATTCAGTCCGCCACCACCTGTGATATTTGCTGAAATTTACTTTTACGATAAACGTAGGCTGTGCAAGCAGCCGTCTGTAATTGCACAGCACGAGATTGGGGATTTTGACGTACAGATGGCATTAATACGCTCACACAAGCGTTTGTAAAATGAATTAAAATACAAATTGACGCAAATGTCAAGTGGCTGTGAAACAATCGCTCAAAGTGCTAAGTATTTAAAAACTACATAAATGATATTTAAAAACTACATAAATGTTATTTGAATGATTTGAACTGTAAAAATATTTAAAAAAAAATCTAAAATTTGCAAATTAACACTTTGCTGACCGTCGACAAATCCTTACTATGTTAACCAGTGGTTCTAAACTAAGACAATATTGATAAATATTTTTCAGCATTGTCGAGAATGTCTGCGATGCGTACGTTTAATAAAAATTGTAAACATTTGTAGACCAAAAATTGTAATATTGACTAAAATTTAAAAAATTGTTGATCGAAATTTTCAAATTTTCGTTTCTTTATGTCGCAAACCAATGTAAAATTGTAAAAATTGATTTAAAACATCTAAAATTGATTAAAATTTTTAAAAATTGTCAATTTTTTAAAAAAAAATCTAGATATAAAAAATTTGTAATAATTAATTTTAAGGAGCATTCTGAAAATTTTTTCATCTTCGTCTAAAATGTCTAAGATGAGTATACTATTTTTTAAGAAAAACCACAAAACCAACAAAGCGATAAAATTATTGTTTTTTCTTAATTCAAAATTCGTCCAAAAATTTATAAAACATCCGGAAGTATCAAAAGTTATTATAACTGATATTTTTTAATTGCGTAAAATACACAATAATCGAATGTATCGAAAAGCTCAAATTTACGTAAACAAAATTTGCGAAATTGTCAAAAAAATCGCTAAAACATTCTTGTAAATGTAAAATAGAGAAAAATTTTCAACATTAACGAGAAGTATAAATATCACTTTTTGTTTCTACATTTTGAAAAAATTATAAAAATTCTATATTAAAAATAAACGAAAAATATGCAAACCCTGTCAATAATAGTCAACAATAGTCTACGATGCAAAATGATTAAATTTTCGTTGAATGTTTTTAATGTAATTTTAAAAAATAACAATTTTTCGAATCATCAGTTGAAGAAATTGTAAACATTTGTAGACATATGAAAAATTTTAAAATTGGTTAAAATATTAAAAAAACCGCTTAAAAATGTAAAATATTTTTAAAAATCTGAAAACGACATAAGTCAGCAGTCAAAAATATCATAAAGTAATAACAGTAAAAAAAAAATTAAATTACATAAAGGCTAATGTAACATCAACTAAGATCGACGTACACTTATATATTGCCATAAATTGTCTGCAACTAGTGAACAATTTTTTTAAAGATAAAAAAATGTCGAAGATGCAAAAATATCTGATTTTTAAAGGAATCAAGGAATTTGTTCCAATGGAAAAAAATCACACAACGTTGACAACACTGATATATTTATTTTATCATTTTTTGAGCAATCAAATAAAAATTGAATGGGGAGTACACTTTTATTCCTTACATTAAAAGTGGTTTCACACATATTTTGTTTTCAGAATTTTTATTTACGAATTAAGATCTTTAAAACTATTAAAAGTAGAAGAATCTCACAATGCCTGCACATAATTATCATCTCCTTTCGTCATGTACTTTCAGACTCTGCAACATCTTTGAGGAAACATCTTATACGGCAACTGTGAATTCTCGCAAGGATATGTAGCCTCATATATCCTGAAAGCTTAATTGGTGCATATTCACGAGAGACTCTAATATTTGCATTTCCAGAACTTTCCTAACACATTAACATTAACACATTTTCAATTCAGACTTTCGCAACTTGTAAAAATCCTAGACAATTTGCTTTGCAGGATTCAGTATCTTGTTTACCAAAATAAATATAAATATAAAGCACAATTTTACAAGAACATAAAAGCGTTTTTTGTCCATTTGACAGTTACATATAATTGGATTATGAGGAAGTTATCGATCTACCAAATCAACACCACATACATATTGTAGTCTGAAATACTTTCAGGTTCTGTTGTAATTTCAGCAGCTTTTTCTTTTTCATTTGCCCCTTTCTTAACTTAATTCTTCTTTAATCTTTAGGTAAATTTTCCCAAATTGTATCCTATATTTTCTGGGTAGTCGATTCTGAAACCTGGTCGACCTCATTTGGTAAACTAAACGGACCTATTAATATATTTAATTGCAGTTCTAGCAATAAACAGATTGGACAAAGTGTCCACCCCTTAGTACCTTAAATATAGTGAAGAATAGCTTTTATTTTATTTGAGTTTAAAACTCGTCGATTACATTGCGTTTATTAGATATGACCTCAATGGTCAATAGCACTTATGGATGCTCTTATGCTTAATTTAACTATTCTGTTTAAATCGCGTTAATTCTAATGTCTAATACACCTTCTAACCTAGCAGTCTCGTTTCTCTTCGCGATGTGTCCCGCAAATTTCAACTTATTTATATATTTATATATTTATCGAAATTTGCTCGAAATGCTACATTTTTTGTTTCGGAACAACAAAGTCAAATACCCAAACTCAATTAAATAATAAACGTGCGCCAATTAAGATGTCTAACGTTCCAACAAATAATCATCGCATTCGCCACAGTGCGCCACTGACGTTTCGTTCCGTCCCGTTGCTGATTGCACACACACACCCACGCGCGGAGTTTATAAAGTCCGGCGAAAAGCTCGCGTTCGCTGACTCAACTCCGAAGCACCCACTTAATACCTCGCCGCACGGAAACAACGCCGCCGGCACGTGACTCGAACTTCCGCTTCGCCCGCCGCGCTAACAGAACTGCAAAAATCCGCCTTTTCTTACCGTTCGCGCGAAATTCCCCGTTTGATTAAAATTCCCGGAACGGAATTTTCGCGAAATTTTCCCGAACACTTCGACATGCATTTCGTCGGAGGGCTTTTGATTGTGTCGTTTGTGCTCGTGCATTGCGAGGATTACGACTCCCGGCGGATGCACGGAGATGCAGGTGCTGCTCGTCGCATGGCGAGCGGCGGGTATGGGTTCAAAAATCGACAGAATCGGCGTAAGTAGAACAATGAAATAGTGGTCGTGTTTTATAATAAATAAATGAACGAAATGTATGCGAGGTAATTTTTTAAATTTTAGTTTTGTCGCTATTTACGTTCGTGCAGTTTAGCAACGAGGCGTGCGTAGGCGCGACCGGTGACCAGGGCACTTGCTTAGCGAACGCTGAATGTCCACAACGTGGAGGTACGCCTAATGGGCCTTGTGCTAATGGATATGGAACTTGTTGTGTTTGTAAGTAATTCTTTTAATGACCAAGACCTTAGTATTAATTATTTGTAAAAATTATTAGAAGCCAAATTCACCTGCACCGTAACCATTGAATTCTAGGAGTACGGTTTCATATTTTCATTTTGGTTTCCCAACTTTTTTTATTAAAATCGAATTTAAATATACTGTGCAAGTCTATTAAGTTTCTCATTAACCATTGTAGCAATAATGCTGTTATTTATTCGATAATAGTCTGTCCTCTCCAAAGAATGTTATAATTTTATATTTTCGTATAACCGGATAAGAATGCATGAAGTCTTAATTTAAATAATTTATATTCCAATCGTAGTCAATCCGATCATAAATATTGCGAAACAAAAAATAAACTTAAAATCCAACTCAAACTCTTCAAAGATTGCCCCGTTCTCGTCTCGTCGCCTTGGAGATGTTGCGTACGTTTTTCGGTTGTTTACATTAATGATTTTTACCTCTGATTAATTTGCACTTATAATAATAATAGCAATAATGATAATTTCTTGGCTTTATTGATTTCAGTCGATACATTGAAATACAAAAATGACAAATGTAACGTAAGAATTGGTACTCATACCTTGTCCATATAGGAAATTTCTGTTCAAAATGGTCAATATTCTTAGTTTGGAAAAAAGGTTTCGTTTTGAAAAGAATCAGCATCGCTGATTAAGAGGGAAAACAAAAAATGTCATTTTATTGTTGTGCACGAAATATTTTCTGTTGCCCTCAATGCAATAGAGCTGTCACAAAAAACTACGATTCCTACATATTCATTTAACTTTTAGAGACTAAAGTGCAGTAGTAAACCCAACCGAACCCAACCCAACGTGACATATTCGTGTCTATTTTTTTACATAATAGATCGTAAAGAATTTTGTTCTATAACTCTTTATAACCTTGGATGGAAACGACGTACACTTACTTCTGGGTAATTACTCGCATTTTACTTTTGTTATTCCGTTCAAGGTTGTAGTGAAAATCGGGTTTTTTTATTGAACATAAATCTCATCTAGTCTTTGACTTGATTAGTTGCACTTGAACACATTTTCTTTGGTTGGTATGCAATATACACATTATTAGTTTTATGTACGAGTACTATAAGAGTCTGACCGAAATATTCCGTTTGTGTACACTTGTACCTGAAAATAATTACATCATGGAATTTTTTTTTAATATGTTTTAAAAGCATCTGGCAAAGTCATGTTCCGTATAAAATATACTTGTGGGTGGGTTGGGTTAAGTTGGGTTGGGTTAGGTTAGGTTATGTTGGGTTGGGTTAAGTCGGGTTGGGTTCGGTTTGGTTGGGTTGGCAATTTGAATTTTCTTCTGCTGTGTTTTTCTATACACGTCTTCGCTCGATCGCTTTTAATTCAGATTTGCAAAATTCTTCATTGCAAAGCTCCTGGAAATAATTGCATCTTGCAGGACGTGCACGATGTAATTATTTTCAGGTTGCGATTGCAGACAAACTGATCGACAAATCGGCCAACGTTTAGAAAAAAAACTATTGTTGACGACGAATATAATATGGCGATTTCATAAAAAAAATTGTTTCTATTACTTGTTGCAACTAAGGCACTCATTTACATTGCACCATGCATAAATATTTGTGTCGCGTTGGGATGTGCTTAATATTATAATTGTATATCAAAATGTTACATCATGTGTTTATACTAACCTTTATGATGATCTAACAGTGACAGCTAAGGTTAATTACAAAAAAATTGAGATTGCCCAACTCAACCAAAAGCTCAAAATGCTCAAGATATAAAAATTCATCTAACATCACAACAAAATGTGGAAAAATTACAAAAGATTCAAAAAATGAATTGTCTCCGCTCAAAATTGTAGCAATTGTAGCAATGGCCGAACCGTAACCAAACCCAATCCAAAAGTCAAAATGCTCAAATTATACAAAAAATTGTCAAATACAACATTTTTTTTATAAATTGTCGAAAAATTGAAAAATTATCTTCAGTCAAAATTATAACCAACCCAACCCAACCCAACCCAACTCAACCCAACCCAACCCAACCCAACCCAACCCAACCCAACCCAACCCAACCCAACCCAAGTCAATCAGAAGTCTAAGCAATTCATTTTGTAAAAAAATGTCGAAAAATAAAAATTAATGCTTTCAGTGAAAATTATAACAATGACCAAACCCTAACTTAAATCAACCGAAATCAAAATGCCCAAAATATAAAAATTCGTCAATGAATGAAAATTTTAGGAATATGAAAAGTAAAAAAAATTCTTCAGTCAACATTCACTGCATTTTAATGCAAGAGTGAATATTAGTATTTTTTATTTCAACCAAACCCAACTTATCTGAACTGTCTTGAGAATTCTGGAAATTTTGACAAATTTGTTGACAAAACGTTCAATCTTTCCGTTGCATAATAGCTAATCCTGCTTTAATCTGATCGTCTCGTATTTCTCTATTATCTACACACTATTTCAAATTATCGAACTTCTAGCTGACGCTTTACTAAAAATTGTATGCACACCGAGCTTCATCTATCACATCTCGCGGTCACACAATGGGGCTATCACTTTCATTTTTGTGTTCACTTTATGTTATATCGTATTTGAATGATTTTAAACTTAAATGTTGGTAAAAAAATTGATGCTCCGTGTTTAGAAATTTTAAATCAGTCAGTTTTGGAGTTTGATAAATGTCTCATTTTTCTCTACAGCATGAACAGTGATGAATTGGGTTTAAGCATTACAACACTGAGCTTATATCAGGGTGTTTTGTTGCAGTTTTGGCGTCGTGTGGAATGACAGTTCGTGAAAATGGCACGTACTTCGTTCAGAGTGATTACCCGAGCCAATACGACGACACGGGCTCCTGTCAAATCACTCTGATGAAGTCACGCCTTGACGTATGTCAGTACAGGTAATTAATTTTAACAGCTTCGTTCACTAACAAGTGAAACAGAAATGTTCAAGACAACAACAACAATTTTATTTCTTATAATTTTTATCCAATTCCAATTTATTTGATACTTTAATTTAATTTTTTTCGTATTACAAAATTTTGCAACATTCTTCCTTAATATCAGTATTTCGATAAATTCGATTAATTAATTTGGCATCCAATTCTTTTTTTAAACGTTTCGAGCATTTGACTTTCATTTATTTTGTACGATATTTTGGTTAATTATTATATATTATAGTTTTTGTTTCACGTTTATCATAGTGTCTTGTTTATCTTGTTCTTATTCTTTTTATTTCATTTAACTCAGCGTCAATCGCAATTTGTTCAGATCAATTTGTTCCAATTCCCATTCGTCCACTTTGCTCCAATTTCATTCTTTACTTCATTCTTCATCTAACGTTGAAGCGAAGAAATAAAAATAAAATAAATGATAAAAATAAAATAATCCCACTTTAGACTAGATTTCGAGCAATTTACCATAATGGGCCCCGAAACTGAAAACAACCTCTGCGACAACGACCAGTTCGTCGTCTCCGGCGGAAATCAGATCCCACCAATCTGCGGCACTAATGCAGACAACCACAGTAAAACCCCAACCCCGAACCACCAACCAAATTCACAAAAAAAAATATTTTTAGTGTACATCGACGCCGGCGTCGGTGCAACCAACCCCATGGTCCTCTCCGTCGTCACCAGCGGAGCTCCGTTCAAACGAAACTGGAAAATTAAAATCTACCAAATTCCCTGCGGCTCCATTAACAGGGGTGAGTAAATTTAGCCGAAAAAATGACAACGGTTGACCAAAATCGATAAAACGCTCGCCGTTCGCGGTTAATTGGGAAATATTTCGCCGAACAGCGGACGAAGGGTGCCTGCAGTACTTCACTGGGGTAACGGGTCAAATCCGGTCGTTCAACTACAACCCCACCGACGGTCTGCAACTCTCCAACCAGGACTACAGCATCTGCGTTCGCGCGGAGAGGAATTTCTGTTCCATACAGTACGCGCAATGTCCAGACGCAGGTAAACGAGCGGTGTTTTTACTGATTGCTTGTTGCGCCACTCGCGCGTTTGTGTTTTCACATTCAACAAGTTTGTGTGTCAAAAAATGCCCGCGGTTCTCCATTAATTGTGACAAAAAAAATGTTAAAATTTTATTAAGATAATCGAGAGTAATTTTTATTAAAAAGTCAAATTTATGCCACGTTGATATTTTGAAACTGCTTAAACATTCTACACAAATTGTGGGGCGTCTAGTCTAATTAAATTCTTGTATAGTTAACTGTAACATCGACATAGTGAGTCAGTCAGATGGATTAGGCACAGAAGTAAATATCGGGAATTATAAAAAGACGGAAGTGCGAATCGATAAATAACAAGATTATCGATCCCTAACTTTGCGCTGTGAGCAACAAACGATAAAATGCAAATATGCATAATAAATATTTAAAGGAAACTAATTCTTGACCTAGTCTAACCACTGGATTATTTCATCGATATGTCCATAATTCTTTCGATAGTTTAAATAGTTGTCGTTGATTATCAGAACTAATTAACCAGCCTGTCCGTTCAACTCGCAACGTTTAATTAACCTGCGACCCAACTAATTACCGTCGACAAAACGTTGCAGTGAACAATCGCACGCAGTCGTTCACTCTGTCGGGTAACACTAATAACGCGGTGCAAGCGATGGTTGGCAGCACTGGCTCCGGTAACTTCTGTCAAGCGGATTATCTGATCGTACCGATGGCCTCGAACGTTGGCAGACCTGTGACGGGGCCGTCGGCCAACGTGGATCGAATATGTGGCGGAACGCTGAGCGCCGACGTCACTTTACAACCGACGTCCATTAAAAGTAAGTGACGCTGACAAACAATTCATATTTTGTAATATTTTTATAAAACATTGATATTTGTATTTTTGTTGTTTTTTTTTGTTACAGTTTCATGATATTAATTTATAGAAGTGGGATTAAAAAAAAATCGTTACGCATTAAAAATGTTTATCGATTTTTCAGGTTTTCAGACGACGAAGTTTTCTAATTGCAATCATTTCTTGTTTGGCTTATTATTATTATTATTATTATTGTAAAATCGTGTTAACCACTCTTTGATTGATCATTTGAAATGAAATTTCAATTGTTAACAAAAATTACAGTCAGAAACTCATCAGTCGCCCCCTCCCCCCCGAGCGCTCTCGTAGCGAAGCAAGAAATGTTGCGAAGATCTACTAAGACTCACTTCCGTCTTCTTGGAATTCCCGTGATCCTTGTACTATTTACTTACTCATTTGGTGTTTGTCTGGCTCGCTTTTCTCGTCGATGATTTCTGAGTTTATGTATACGTTCATTTGTTAGACTCATTTGAATGGCTTTTTTCGTTCGTGTTGCACTCGTCCATAAATCGGGCGTTCGTAATGTGCTGCTGCGCTTGATTTCGTTATCGGGTCGCAAATGAATAATAAATATAGTCATTTTTGGCCTTTTTTAGAATTGGAATATTTTTGTCAGAGAATCACGTTCGTTCTGGATCAGTTATTTTATTGTGCAATTGTTTTTAAACAATCCCCGTTATTTCTTAACGGACAGGTGCTTATATTTTAACCAATTTTCTGAGTCATTAATTATTGAGCAGCATTTGTTTAAAAACTGTGGCTTGGCGTCCAAAGTTGTGCATTATATGACGACCTCAAAATAAGAGTGAAACGATAGCTCTAAAATGCACTGTTATTTTACACACATTTTTAATGCAATTAAACTATGGACTGGATTGGGTTGTTGTGGATAGCTGTGGATTTGATTGGATTGCATTGCATTGGGTTGGATTGATTTGGATTGGATTGCATCGCATTGCATTTGATTGCATTGAATTGACAATCCAGCAAAATTCAAATCATCTCAACTCATCTCAACCAAATGAAACCAAACCAAACCAAACCAAAGCAACCCAAAACATTAAAGCCGAACTCTAACCAAACTAAAATCAACCAACCTAACCAAACCAAACCAAACCCATCCCAATCCAATCTAATCCAATCCTTTTTTTGTTATTTGTTAAACGTAACGTGAACGTTGTTAGCTGTCTTCTAATGTTTTGTAGATTTTCTTGTTTTAACTAACTAGAGTGTAACTAGTTTCTTATCTATTCAGTTTTTCGATTTTTTTTAATATAAATTTTGTTTCCCAATGCCAATCATGGTATTAGGTCTACATACTGAAATAATTTCATTATTTTGATTAATAACGTCAATATGCGTACAATTTAGTAACAGGCAATAGTTGGACGTCACATTTGCCGATCGATGTTGAATATTTAGTGCCAAGTGTGAACACAAAATTTAATAAAAAAAAGTTTCAAATAAAATTCTGTCAGTCATGACATATCCATTAAATGGTCTGTTCTGATTGATTGACACAGACCATTACGTATCATTTATCTATCTGTTTTGAAAAGATTGCATTTCAATGTAATTAATGAATGGACACGATTTACACACAAGATTATTTTTTATTATTCACAACAAAATCGCATACAAACTCTATAATTTTCAGTACATAACACCATTGCTTTTCGCAATTATGATCTTTGTGGAAAACGTTTTTTGTAGCTTATGTATTGTTTGTACATTTAAAAAGTTCTAACACCAGTCATTTAAAAGCTTCTTTTCGATGTACGCAAGTTGTCCAATTTCTTTGCATTTGAGTCCTCTCTTCACACGAAGTACTTACCTTACACGTTTCTAATCTGCTTATTCTTAGCTGTAACTGGGCATGATTTGTTTTAAAAAAATCAATGATATGCAATTGCGAACGAATTATACGAGAATTGATGGGAAAGTATGCGAGAAAATCTCGAGAATCTATAAAAGAAATGTGGATGCATTACTTTTATCGTACTGATGTGTATCTAGAATATGATACGTTTTTACTCGCATAGTCCTTCAAGGATTTACATGACTGACCAAATTTAAATCGCAATGGAATCAAATAACCAATCCATGCACCATTGCGAAACATAATGTCAGTGTTCAATAAATCCATTAATGATACGCCCACTACTCGCAATTTTTCAAACATTTAAAAAAGTTATTGTAAACAATTCAAAAACGGTGATTTCGATTGATTCTGTTTCTGTTTCTAATACGTATCCATTTATATGTCCCTTTCTTCCCACATTTCTTGGCTTCTTCATTACATCTTTCGTTCTTTGTCTTAGTTTCTTTATATTTCATCATCGTGTAATTAAAACCTGGGCACCAACTCACAAAGCTAGGTTGCAGAGTAAAGTTCCAGTGACCCATCATTACACGTTTTCACACATAATTGAACTTGCATATTTTTTTTTACTTATAGGCACTGTAAAGCCTTTCCGCTTATGGTTCCACACCGACAACATCGAAGCACCCAACGATGTCGGAAACAGAGGATTCTGTTTGAACTACATACAGCAACCGTGCATTAGCACCTTCGTTTAATTGTTACTCATATAAATCATTCTGCATCACTTCCTGTAATAGAAATAGAAAAAGAAACACACGTCACTTTTCAGCAAAGTTTATTTTTTGATATTTTGAACATCACACTTATACGACAATGATTTTGAACAAGTCTAAATTTCCAGTTTGATTTGGTGTGGGTCGAGTTTAGCGACGACGAAGTAAAGTTAAAAGGAAAATTCTACACATTGTCTTTGTTGTAATGGTAATGTTTGTGCAGATTAATGCATGTTAATTTTTTTAATAAAAATATGTGGTGAGTTATACTAATTTGTATTTAGTGAGTAAAATTAACCGGTTAATGAGCTTCCATTTTCCATCCTATATTGGGTTTATTCCAACTGCTAGAAATAGACTTAGGATGAGCCACAGGAACAATCACTGGGTGGGAGACAATGACATATCGATGATGATGGTTCGATAATTGTAATTAATTGTCATCTGATCGTTTTAATTATGGTTTGTGGTTCATATTGCAAGGATACATTTAAAATCACACAACCAGTTATTACCCATGGAATCACAATTAAATCATTTTAATTGTAGTTTATGGTTCCAATTGTTATTTAAATTTAATTTATGTTTGCTCCTAATATCTAAGTACACGGAACGACAATGCAACAACAAAATTACGGTAACACCCACACAACAATGATTAAAACCACGCAACCGCAATTTATGACCAATTGAGCCACAATTACAATCAAGGAACCACGTGAGGTTTCGGAACGAAAATGATTCCCAAACCGGTTAATCCCCGCACTTTACTTTAATTGTATTGTTATCGTTGTACCAAATTGCAACGTCAGACTTTTAACTTTACTTTTTAATCCATCCCGTTCGAAGTTTTTCGGGCGTCGACGCTGTGAAAAAATTGGTGCAAATTTCGGAGTCGAACCGGCGACCCGGACATTACCTGGTTTCGTCGCCATCTCTCCCGCCGGAACCTTTATATCTTTTGCACCGCCTCCTTCGCCTTCATGAAATACGTCATGATATCAAGCGGGACCGGGAAAATGATGGTCGAGTTCTTCTCGGCCGAAATGGTGTTAAGTGTCTGTCGAGCAAGATTTAAGATAAGGATTGCGACCGGAACGATGCAATGCCGATGCAAGCGTAATTCTGCACCCAACGCGTCCACCGCCACGGTAACGATATTGATTTTTAAATGCAACTCGTTACTCGTTACGAGGTTACTGTGGCGGCGAACGTGAAATAAATTGGAACAGAAAACGATGCACGGCCACCAATGGCACACCTGAAAGCTGTAAGCTCACACTGAAAAAATCAAAAAGGTGTATTTACAAGCACGACTCGATCAATGTTAGTAAAATTTATTAAATGAGTGTAAAAGTGTTTTACATCGAATTGGTTTACAAGTAGGCCTAGGAAATCATAGGAGCTTTGGCGCGATTCGGTGAATTGCGACCAAGCTTTCGGATGCGATGACAATTCAAACGTTTCGTGCAATAAATTCAGCAAGACGTAGTTTCGGCAAATTAAATAAGTGATAAACGTAAAACATCGACAAAACGTATTCAGACCTACGCTACATGATCACGACCAATAACTTTTTTAGTCGTCATCTATTTTGGCATAAAAAGCAACAGTGCATTGATATGACTCAATTGGATTCGATGAAACAAATTCAATTCCCTGGCACGAAACGAGTCCGTCAACGAACGAAATTTACAACATTTACTGGATTTTAAGTACTCGTCGATAAAGAATAAAACGAAACGCCTGAATTGCACCGATAGAATATAAACTATAGCTATAGCACACCTACAAGATATTAATTAGATCGTATTAGGTGGGGGTTGTTAGCAGATTCTGGCACCTCTTACTATACTTAAAACTCCTTGTGATATGCTTTTAATGTACCTATCACGTCAGCGTGATACCGCCAATGTCATATGATATTTATTAATCGAGGTAAGGGCGTCAAAGCTCGTGTCATGTGGTCCAACCCAACCGAACACAAACCAACCCAACCCATAACATCTGTCAGCACAATCACATTAAATAAAAATTCCCCATGCAGACGTGGGACACATTACGTTGACAAAAAATTAATAAGTTTTTAAGAACCATATTACTAACCTCCTTGAGGTTCCAGATGCTCTCATGCAAAATATTTCACACAGATTCATAACGAGAAATTTTCATATTTGTCAGAACCTGATTATTGATTCCAAGAATTTAAATGAAAAATGAAGATTTCCAACTAAAATAAAACCGTTTATATAAATAAGATTCTTTTATTAAATTAATAGCCATGGAAATCCTTTGCGAATTTTTTGATTTAAAGTTTCGTCGACAACGTACAATGGTGATAATTGGTTTCGCCTGCATATTTACGAATGAAGGAATTGTAAAACCCCGGAAATATATCTAAAGACGCAGCTGAAATCTAAACGAATGAATAAATTACCGAGCCTGCCGAGTCTGCGAAGTACATCCCGGGAATCACGACAATGCGGAAGTGAGTCTCGATAGACGCGAGAAAAGATTAAAGAGCTAATTCGTGCATGTCGTAATCAAAAATCGATACGAAAATAAATTAAATGAAATTTTTGAATTGATAATGAGCGAGGGAATCGGGAAAGCAATTTAATCAGATCTGACTTTTTCGTAAAGTGTTTTCGAATGTTTTACCCCCCCCCATATCTAACTAACTATCGTTCAATGAACCACATTGTAGTTTAACAACAGCCATCCCCATGGACTCATTTCCTGATTTGCGTGAGGAGGGTTGGCACATCAAAAAAATTAATTGAGCCACGTTTGGTTGGTACACATACTCATTTACTTTCGTGCCCCACGTTGGGCGGTAATAACCTTCAAGGGATGCAGACAATACACAACGTACTTGTTGTGTATTGTCTACACCCCCCAAACTCGATGATGTCGTAATCGTCTAACACCCCCCAGTCCCACTCTTAAGACATGGGCTTAATGGCTAAAATTACGTCGATTTCACATAACACCTTCGTCTAAACTTCAACAACGTAAACCGTAAAATTCGACTAGCTAACGATAAATTCGTCAACGAATCAACGTCCATTGCAACAAATCTTATAGTCTTTTTCATGTAACAAGTAAGTCTATTTAGGCTAAATTCGTTAAGCCCGTACAATTAGTTAATATACGATATACCACAGTGTTTTTGATGGCTTTTACAAGTATATAAGCACAGCCCGTTAACAACAACCAAACGAACGAACTTACGCGGCGGGCGCGCAAACAAACAGGTGCTGTTGGAGGTTCCCACCGGAAATTAAAATGAGACAGATGTCGACGGTACACGGCGGCGGATGCTTTGGTTCTTACGGATATTGTTTTAAGTTCCGTTAGAACGGTGAGGGTAAAAGTGCATCATGACGTTTGGGTTCAGTCATTTTGGTAAGGAAACGGTTTATATTTGTTCAAGGCCAACCCGATTGACAAAATTGAAAAGCTCAACATGGTTGTCCAGATCGTAACAAAATAAAATACTATTCATTATCGATTTGGGTTGGGTACAATTTTTCTTAAATCTAGAAATCTAGAATTGCTACTATTATCGATCAAATTTAGAAATAAATTGGGTTGGGTTACATTCTGGTTTCCACCCAACCCAACCAAGTGAGTTCCTAGATCAGCTGAAGCAACAGTTTGAGTCGACCACCTGGATCCATTTCGATCCATCTCAATATTTTTCTATTAAATGCAACCCAACCCAACCCAACCAAAGTAAGCAATACGAGGCCAACATATGAACCTAGAAACCCAACCCAATAATCTTGTCGGTTATTATGTTTCATCTCTTTATGGTGGTTCGAGTCCTTAGAGTTATTAGAGATACATTTCAATTTTTATTGACTCTAAAAATAATTTGGGTTAGGTTTGACTTTGTATGACTTCGTAACCCAACCCAACCCAACCCAACCCAACCAAAGTAAGCAATACGAGGCCAACATATGAACCTAGAAACCCAACCCAATAATCTTGTCGGTTATTATGTTTCATCTCTTTGTGGTGGTTCGAGTCCTTAGAGTTATTAGAGATGCATTTCAATATTTATTGACTCTAAAAATAATTTGGGTTGGGTTTGACTTTGTATGACTTCGTAACCCAACCCAACCCAACCCAACCAAAGTAAGCAATACGAGGCCAACATATGAACCTAGAAACCCAACCCAATAATCTTGTCGGTTATTATGTTTCATCTCTTTGTGATGGTTCAAGTCCTTATAGTTATTAGAGATACATTTCAATTTTTATTGACCCTAAAAATAATTTGGGTTAGGTTTGACTTTGTATTACTTGGTAACCCAACCCAACCGAACCCAATCGAAGTAAGCACTACGAGGCCAACATATGAACCTAGAAACCCAACCCAATAATCTTGTCGGTTATTATATTTCATCTCTTTGTGGTGGTTCGAGTCCTTAGAGTTATTAGAGATACATTTCAATTTTTATTGACCCTAAAAATAATTTGGGTTAGTTTGACTTTGTATTACTTCGTAACCCAACCCAATCCAACCCAACCCAACCAAAGTAAGCAATACGAGGCCAACATATGAACCTAGAAACCCAACCCAATAATTTTGTCGGTTATTATGTTTCATCTCTTTGTGGTGGTTCGAGTCCTTAGAGTTATTAGAGATACATTTCAATTTTTATTGACACTAAAAATAATTTGGGTTAGGTTGCACTTTGTATGACTTCGTATTTGGTTTCCTATAGTTAGGTTTTTAAAACTGTACTTAAACCCAAGTTAGTGTAATTGTTGATTATCAGAGTATTTTGTGTATTACTACTTGTCAACAAATTGTATTTACTCGAATTGAAACGTTTTTGTTAATTTTAGATCTATTTGGGTTTTCTACAGTTATAGGTTTATGTTGGTCACTTGTTCAATTCAGAAACTCGGTGAATCAGGTTGGAACCAATCCAATATCTCAACATTGGATAAACGAACCCAAAGCTAGCTAAGTCAGTGTAATTTCTGATTAGCAAAGTAGTTGCTTATTATCACTTGTAAACACCCTGTATTGTCCAGGTTGAAATGATTTTTGTTTTTATTTAAGTAGGGTTTGCAGCACAATTGGGATTTTGGGTTTATGTTGGTATCTGACTTTTTAATCCAGAAACATATCTATTTTGCATTTAATCATTTGTAATTCAATTGATACATACGTTGGGTTGAATTGGGTTATAAAATGCAATCAAACCCAACCCAACCCGATATGCCCACATGTTGGACAATAAGATTTCACCAATCTTTTTTAGTTCAGAGTTGAAGTAACATTGATTCGATCTTATTCTCAACAACAAATGTTTGAACCCAATATATTTCTAAATCCAAGACGAATTATAAATTCCAACCCATTACAACCCAAGATGTTTCAACATCGAACACCAAGAAACCCACATATAAACCCACAACCCAACCCAATGCAAATTATTAATTCTTATATTTTATCATTTATTTTATAATTTTGATGGTTCAAAGTTGAATAAGATTAAAAAAATTTTAATGACTTTTCGAGCTTTAACCATTTACGTAACATTTGCATAATAGCAAAGAATTTTTGTATCCGTGCTTTTTGTATTTAATGTAGTAAGCTCTTTGCGAATAATCTGGTTACATATTTCAGGACGTAATAGTTTTTGTTTTAAACTTAGTTTAACATAGTTTAGTCTAATTCTTTGACCAACACCCTGAGCATTTTAGGAACCAAGTTTCGTCGATTCGAAAACTGCTTGGATTTAGTTCATATAAACGTAGACTCAAACGACCAAAAAGGTTCAAACGCGTTAGGTTCAACTGCGTCGCAAATCTGCTTGCCAACCGAAAGCATCGCTCGTTAAATTTGAATCTGCTTGCCTAGTGAAAGCATCCTTCGTTGTAAGATTAAATTTGAACGTTCACCTAAAAATTCTTTCAAATGTTTAAACGTGACGATTAAAGTAATTGCCCATAATTAAAATTTGATCTATCAAATGGTTAATCAATTCATGAAAAATAAAATTTATGAGATTATAATGACGTGTTATATAAATCCTTACTGACACACGTTGTTATGAGATCGAAGAACGTTGAAATATTGTACTGTGGTATTTAAAAAAAATTTATATTCAAGTTTTTATAGATTGAACATCGTTGATAAATCGTAACTTACAGTATTTTGGGCTCACTTGATCTTTTAATATTTTCATCATAATCTAGCTCTGCAAATACAGCTTGGGTTGGGTTTTATCGAATTGGGTTGGGTTGGCTACAATCGGATATAATCGATTTACACGACACAGTAAAGCCTAAAAATTATTGGTGGCCTGAACTCAAGTTCCAAAAATCGACTTTTCCACAAATCTAAAATCAAGTTAAAAATATTTCACCAACAATCAACATTTCTATTCCCAACATGACTGACAACCATCTAATTCCACTCAAAAATCTCACTCGATTAAAAAAAACGACAACTCGCCTCTCTTAAACCTAAAACGACACCTACATCGATATTTTTAAAATTACTTACAGTATTGTTAGATACAACGTGAAATGTGCTGTAAACATCGATATAAAAATTTCGAACGTCTCCACAAATCCCAGTAAAAGTGATCGAGGAATTATGGAGACGCCCGAGGCGGGCGCCTTACACCGTACACAGATAGTGGATAAGATAGTGGTCTTAATCTCGTGATATTCGTTTCGGCGAGTATCCGAACAATCGCGTCCCGGCTCCTTAATCTTTTCTTTCGTCCCTGCCTTTCATAAAGTACGACAGAATGTCGATCGGCAGAGGGAACACTATCGTCGAGTTCTTCTCCGTCGATATGGTATTCAAAGTCTGGTAGAAATTAATAGTATTATTAACTAGTTATGGTTGTGAGGTTTTCGCGAGCTTTGAGCTTGGGCAGAACTCATCAATTTAAAATAAGTTATCGCTTAAAGCAAGCAAAGATTTGGGGCGTTTGATTTTTATTTAATTGCTTCTCCAATTTAAAAAAAAATGGGAAAGGAAGGGAGCAACGAAAACGTACTAAACAAAAATAAAAAAGAAAAGTTAAGCAAAAAACGAAATAAAGCACATCGAAATACAAGCCACATAAAAATAGTAATCCTGAAGAAATAAAAAAAAATTAATTAATGGAAAAACAATCAAATTAAAATTCATACCAATTCATTAAACACAAAAAAATATAGTTAAGTAAGCAACGAAAATTGATCATCAAAGCCTGAAGAAAGCTCGCGAAAACTCAAATTATTTCTTAACAACTCGACGAGAAAAATACAGATATTTCCATCGAGAGCTTTTCCAATCAATTCGAATCCTTTATTGACTTGCTGTGTGATGTAGGACGTATTTTATAACCAATTAAGGTACACGAATGAAAAGAATGAATTATTTAGCAGTTTGAATAAAAACAAAGGTTACCTGCATACATTCCATAAGTAAATAGCCCACGTAGACTACTAGAGACAAATGCGATTATGTGTAGTTGTCGAAAGGACAAGGAAATTAAATTACATCGGTTAAACGCACATTTAACTTAATCGCTTAAAATTACCCTTCGTGAGTTTCTTTCATCTACGTTAAATGGTGTAATAGTTGTTGTAATTGGAACTCGACATGTTCAATTTCGATTCTTTTCGACGTCCACATTTTCGAAATAATGACAATGGAATGAATCACAAACCCTTTCATTTTAATTCAGTCGCAATTTTTAAATCCAAAATTGAAAATTAATCTTTCGTCTCGCACTGTACTTAATATTAATTTTCCATCAACTTTGGTCTGTCATTTACTTATGTAACGAGTGCGTAAAGTGATATTTTTTACGCGCGTGCGACAAATATAAATTGAGATTTGTTAGTTATCGTATGTTTCATCATCTTTG
Organism: Geotrupes spiniger; assembly: GCA_959613385.1. NCBI lineage: Eukaryota > Metazoa > Arthropoda > Insecta > Coleoptera > Geotrupidae > Geotrupes > Geotrupes spiniger. The sequence goes on along the minus strand of OY390736.1, from coordinate 38,995,811 downwards.
CAATAGCGATTTTCTCATCGCTAGCTCCGCTCCACCAGCCCCACGAATTTAAATTAAAAACGTTCCCAACGTTCGCCGAAACAATGCGACGAATGTTTTAATAAAAGATATAACAACGCGCAAGAAACAAAGCTCCGCTGCGAGAGCTCGTTCCTGGAAATGTCGCCATTTTAGAAAAGTCCGATTGAATCCCGCCCTCTGTCGTCTAAATGCGATGCATTTCTATAGAATTCCTCGAAGGAGGTCAGAACTAGTTCCGTTTTATTCGTTTGGCGTTTCTTTGAACCGAGTATTGCAAGTAAGCAGAATGGAGTGAAGCTCGTTAGTGAAAATCGAGGGGGCGTATAACGAAAATTAATTATATTTCAAGTCAACTCGAATCAAGTTTTTTTTTAATCTCGGTCACTGGAAACAAATTTCCATGGAAATATCTATATCGTAACGACGATTTTTATGTACAACATAACTGTAACAAATAGTAGTTTTAAACGAATAAATAGAGATAAGTGGGAAAAGGTCAATTTGATAAATTATGTTAACAAAATTTAAAAAATTTATGAGCAGCAAAGCAAGATAGGCTGCAAACCCATAATATTTAGCTTAAGCAAAAAATGCACAAAAATTAATATAAACAGAAGAAGATAAAACGTCGTGATTGAAAATTAAGATAAAAAGATCATCAATGTCGGAAGTAACAAGAATGGTGAGACAGAATTGAGAGAAAGCTAAAAAATATGTGAGACAAAAGAGAAAGGGATAAAAAGAAGAAGTGAAGAGAAAGATGAAGACAACTGCAAAAAAGATCTGGTTGGCAATGACAGAAAAAGCAAAAGAAAAAAATATTAACTGAAGGCTGGATCCGCAATGGAACGATCGAGAAAGCGAAACATATACAATAAGAAGCTAAGGCCAAGAATGAAGAACGATACAAACAGAAAGCTAATGGCGGTTGAACAAAAATGACAATGGAAATTGGATAAAAATTACAAAAAGTTAAGATAAGAAAAAGAAGAAGATAGAAGACAATATCGTTAGGATTGTCAGAGAAGACAAGCCGTAGGAAATCGTGAAGTAACTAAAGGTGAGAATTTAAAGATAAATATAGAAAAGTTAAGAACGCAAAGAACGGAAAAGTAAATAATAACAACAGTTGAAAAAATCATAGAAAGTCAATATGAAAAAATCAGTAAATTTGGGACTGGCTGAGAAGGTAAGATGTAGAAGCTAAAAATGCAAGAGGACGAAGAAAATGATATAAACAAAGATCAAAGAAAGGGTGTCCAGGAATAAAATAAACTTGACAGACGGTCAAAGGAAAAAAACTTTAAAGATGGAAATGTTGAATGTAATAAAGTATAAATAAATATAAACAAATAACTAAAAATCTAGAAGGATTAAAGGATAAAACTAACAAGATCAATGATGGCAACGACTGAGAAGACAAAATATATAAAATAAAATGCCGTGACCAAAAAAACAGAAAATGGATGCAACTACAGAGCAAAACTACAGAAACAAAATGAACAGGAAGCAAGAAAATACGAGCACATCAAATTGATCGCATAGACGATAAGGTATCTAAAGAGATACGAAGGAACAGAAATGACTGGGCATGATTGAACATGTTTGCCAGTAAATTAGAATTAAAAGGCCAATGAGGTTAGGAATGACTGAAAAGGTAAGACGTGTGATATAAGAAGGCAGTATAAGAGAAAAGTGAATACAAACAAATAGTTAAGAATAGAGAGGAAAAATTACAAGGGGGTTGTACAAAATTGATATAAAATAAAAATGAAAATATCGCCAAGTTTGGGAATGACAGAGAGGGTGAGAGAAGAAGAATTTAAAGAAAAATTAATACACACAGCGATCTGAGAACTGGCGATCAAAAATTAATATTGCAGGAAATTGGACAAAAAACTCGCAGACCAGTAGAATGTGTAGGAACGGGTAGGGTTCGATTGGGTTGGGTTAAGTCGGGTTCGGTAGGGTTCGGCTGGCTTGATTTGGTTGGGTTAGGAATGACAGAAAAGATAAGACGTATGATATACTAAGACGGTAGAGAAGAAAGGTAAGTGGATACCAACAAATAGTTAAGAACGGAGGAAGAAAATTACAAGGCAGGTGAGCCAAATTGGCAGGAAATGATAATGAAAATATAGCCAAGATTAGAACTGACAGAGAAGATGAGAAGAATTTAAGGAAAAATTGATACAAACAGAAATCTTAGAACGGGCGAACAAATATTATTAGGGAAGTTTCCAACAACAGGCTCGTAATTAAAACATGAAGGTCCGTAAAGTTGGGTTTGGTTGGGGTAGGTTGGGATGGGTTGGAACGGGAATGTGTTGAGATGAGATAGGTTAGGATGTGTTGCGATGGGTAGGGCTGGGTTTGGTTGGGTTGATTAATAAAATTAGAAATTAATTGAGACGTGGAAAGCAATAATGAACATATTAATACAACCAGTGACATAACAGAACGAAGGAACAAAATGACAAACGATGAAATTAAGATTATTGAGATTTGGAATATAATGTCATATAATGTAAGAAGTTTGATAAAAATGGTTGGTAAAGTTACAATGTTGCGAAATATTTTATATTTATTACAATTTATATTTGGATGGTTGGGTACACGAGGAAAAATTTTAATACATACAAAAAATTACAAAATTGCTTCAAAGGCAGGAACGACATATAAAATGAACACGACTAAAGGAAATCAGAGGATACAATTTGGAGAGCATTAAAACTCGAACAAAGCATCAAAGCACAGAACCCAATTAACGCTAATTACACATTATTTTTCATTGCGTGTCTCCGACCGAGTCATCCGATCGATCAAACTTCGCATGAAAAGTCACCTGTTTGCGCCATCGATCGACATCAGTAACCCGACACGCGCCGTCTAAAATTACCTTTGAAGCTACGCCGGAAAACACTAAAACTAGACGCGCACATTGTTCATTAAATTTCGGTGCATTTCGAATGCACGCAATTCGACCAAAAATAACTCGGCGAGCCGGTCGCAAAATTGCATCTAAATTAATTTAAAAAAAAACAACCGCGCCCCATTTTGTAAAATAACTCGGAATAAAAAAGTAATTTCATTAGCAGAACGCATCTGTCGGTTGCATAATTCGCAGGCTATTTTTTTGCCGTCGGCGAGTGCACCTCTGTAAATACGAGCGTCGTTTCGACATCGACACGGCTCACTTGTCATGCTCGTAAGTAGAGGCTCTCAAATGAAACGTAAACATTTTGTTTGGAGATACGGCACGTGCGCGAAAATGCGGACGCAACCTCGCAACGGGGACGCTGTTAAGTTAATGAAGAAGGATTGGGGCGAATCGAAAAGCGAACTTGAGTTCGTTTGTGTCCTCGTTTCATCAATCCGTTCGGTCGCCAACGACGAATATATTTCCATCACGTTCTCTTTATGACAAGAACATTGTAACTTGATTGACGTTCGCAATGTTCGCAATTAGCAAATAACGCACGCTTCCAGATTTTAAAACAAATACGTTGATGACATATCGCAACAATTTTCTACATATTGATGAATATTGTTTTTTTTTAAGTTGGGTTAAATGAATTTTATTTTTGAGCTCCCACGAAGCAGCAGTCTCAAATACTACTCAAATATGCATCGTGTTCATGTCTCCGTAACCAATAGATGCGGACCCATATACCCCCTTAAATATCGCAATTCCCCACCCCCACCGTCGACAACCGGACTGCAGCTCCATATTATCCACCATCTACATATACATGAATTTATATCACGTTTCTCATAGTTATTTCTCCCAGCGTAAGTCGATACACGGCCCGCTTGTATGGAAACTTCGCCATCGGCTTAAGTTCAGCGCTGGATCGGTTACGCCTGACCTGAACTGTGGAGTGGCACCGGGGGAATTACGGCGTCGAATAATCGGTGCGGAATAATTGGAAAAGTTGACGTAGTAAACACTCGCCGAACATGAACCGGAAGATCTTACGCGGTAATTAGATTTGCAGCGCGAACTACTCGTGAAGTATATCGGCGGATTTCGATATTCAGTATCTGCTAATGAAACACTTAGCGGTTTTGCGATTAACTGTGTGGGGCGCGAGAGTTTTTAAAAGTGTTAATGTGCGTTCAACAAGTTGTTATAGGATTACAGGATTTAAGGCGAAGTACATAGTTTTGTGCATGACGGTAGATATAAATGGCGGGTTGTAGACCCCACATAACGTGTCATGTGAGTCCATTACGGATTAACTATCGTTAGAATTGTATTCGAATGCCGAATAATTAAAAACCAATGCAATAAAAATTAACGTGTATTTGTGTTTTTAAACACAACATACAAAGAGAACTTTTTTGAATATCTATTTTCATTAAATTAAATTAATGCTAACATTTTGAGCGCCCAACATTGGATCTTGCAGTATTCGTTTGACGTTTCACAAAATTTTTGAGGTTAACTTCTAGTTGTTAGATTCCACACCACGACAAAACAACATTTTTAAGGTTGTCAAAATTTTAATCGCGTTACAAAAGAAGCTGCACTTCGTTAAATTTACATCGACAATCAGAGTAAAGGATTCTCCGATATTTTTACGACAATATGATTACAATTAATAGGAAATATTCGCCGCTTTACATAAATTATTATGTCGATAATATCACCACATATTCTTTAAATGTGCCTTGTTTATCATTAATCATCTAAAACCTTAATATTTCGAAATGTCTCACATATTTTATCGAACTGCATGCCTTTTGGTTACATGAAATGTTTGACGTTGCTACCACGACTTCTATTTTTCGATTTCGATTTCGATTTTCGATCGAGCTAGCACAATTGGTATTTGGTTCCGCAATAGTAGTTATGAAGCCCATAAATGATCCGTATGCATTCAACCAAAGTTTTGATGTTACATCCTTGCAGCAAAGTCATAAATCTTCAACATTGTGGCCTAATTTCGATTTAAAACCATGGAATAATACGTTATTTTCTTACCATTTTATATTAATACCGATCCATATACACAAGATATTTTTACGTCAAAAATATTTAATAAATTTTGATAAAAATCCTGCAGCAAATGCCAGGACTCAAGGTCTTGATACTTTTAAACGTTGTGTCCCAAATTTATGTTAAAACCATAAACAAATGTATTACTCCAGATCCATTCATTTTCTACTAATTTCAGTTCAATTTTCCATGTCTAAAGTCTAATAAGAAATATTCAAATTTCAATGTAGATTTTCTAGCATACATACTCGTGTAGTTTTCTGGACATATACAGGGCGTTTAATTGTACAGTTGATATGGAAGAGTGTTGTACTCAATGAACTTGGATTAAAAATGAGAAAAATGTGCTAACTTTGTTGTGGATTAGAAATATTTTATCGTTTCTCTAAGGATTTTTTGTTGAAAAATTTTTTCAATATTTTCAAATTTATTGTACTTGTATCAGTCGCTGAATTACATAGCTTAACATGGGAATAATGAACTGACACTTGATCTGATGCTGCTATTTGTAATCCTTAGCGTTCACCTGTCCTGCCATGCGTCATTGCTACAACGGTCCGGACGTAACACAATAGAGTCGCCATAACTTCACTTAAAGTGCACAAATTATGGAGGCTTGAACAATCTCAAAAGAAAACTAAACGAAAAACTCTTTTAGTAGTTTTACTTGTTTCTCCTCCCAGGTTTCTAGAAAACGTTGTAAATTACATAATTCAATTGATCGTTTTATTTTTTAGAAACATCTACATGAAATGAAAACCTACATTGACTACATCTTTATCTTATTAGGCCACGACACTTATACACGAAATATTCACACAGTTGCATTTTCTTGCGACTAAACATAAAAATGCAAAGAAAATAACTCAATGGATTGGGTTGGGTCGGTTTGATTTGGTTTCAATTGGGTTGGGTTAGGTCGAGTTGGGTTGCGTTGGGTAAATGTTGGGAGCAAGCAGTGCAAGGCTTTAAATCAAATTTGTGACACATTGATATCGATATTTTATTATTAATGCTGCAAATGAATAGATATACATAAAAAACCTTTGAACAACGTATTATTTCATAGTTTTAGAACAAATTTAGGCCACACAACTAAAAACACATAACCGTGATGCAAACGACTACAGTCAAACATTTAATTTTTGAAATATCCGTTTGATTTCGAATGATTTTCTGCGAATATTTAAAAATCATTAAAGGACATCATAACGAGGTACCAAATATATGTCTCAAGCAAATATTAGCTTCAAAAATTGCAACCGATTAGAGGATCACAGATTGTGTAACACAGTTTAAGTTGTAGGACATATAATTCCAAAAATGTCCACGATTTAGAATTTTAGATGATTTTTTGTGAAAAAAATGTAAATTTTGTTAAACAATAGATGTTACTATCATAAAAAGTTTAAGTGGCGAATAATTATCGTATAATAAATGTTAATCAAGTCGTTGTAAACAATGAGTAACAACGTTGACCAAGTTTTATACCTTTGACATTGAAATCATCAATAACTGTGTGAACGAACGAGAAGGTGATGATTTTGTCCAATGAGAATGGACAAACCTAAAATACCGTGCTATATATATTTAATCTTGACCGGAAAGGTAAGACGTATGATACAAGGAGGCGATGGAAAAGAGAAGTGGATACGAACAAATAGCTGGTAACAGAGGGAAAAAATGCAAGGGAGGTTGTACAAAATTGACAAAAAAATTAAAAGATAAACAAGTTTGAAGGTAAGAAAACGAATTTAAGGACAAATTGGTACAAACAGAGATCTGAGAACTGGCGAACAAAAATGAATAGGGAAGGACGTTGGACAAAAGGCTCATAATTACAACGCGAAGGTCAGTAATGTTGGGTTGACCTGAGTTGGGATGGGGTGGGATGGGATTCGTTGTGATGCAGTTACAAATTGGTTTTCAATTATTAGGTATCCGAATACTAGTCTAACTCTAGTCAAATCGTATTTTTTTTTCTTGTGGTTGTTAAATAAATAAATTTCGCCAGCAAACTAACCTGTACTGATAAGTACAGTTGCGCAGTGATGAGTCACGACGGTGTCTCCTAAACCCGCCAATTATATCTACTCATAATACTCGACAAATTCGCCTCCGCATTCACCTAACAAAACTTTTAAATCCACCAGCGCTGTTCTCGTGTAATTTGCACTCTCATAATAAGATAACAAAGAAAATGACCAACCCTCGTAAAACGAAAATAAAAATCGCAAGCATGCTATCAAAGAAGGCAGCGTAGCGTGAAATGCACATCCATGAACTCTGAACCAAACACGTACCTGCAAGTAGCGTAGCTGGAGGGCCGCCGGAGAATCCCCTATTACTTCTGAAGCTTCCCGCAAAGCCCTCGAAGCTTTCTGTTCGCCTTCGGCGGCGATGACTTTCGCTCGGGCTTCTCGGGCAGCTTCGGCTTCAGCGGCCATCGCTCTTTGCAGTTGCACGGGCAAACGAACGTCCTTACTGAAATCATTAATTGGTTTTTATTTAAGTCCCAAAGCAAGCTTGTGAACATGGAAAAGTTGTATTATGCATAATGTGATGATTACAATACTACATTATTCAATTAGCAGTAATGATGGACGTTGAAGGAGCATGAAGTTTGTTAGTCATAATTTTTTCTATGGCAAATTAAAGTTTAAAAGACGAATATTCAAAATTATGACATATGACTTGGTTCAGGATTGCTTATACTTTAAATTAACGTCATTGTTAAAATTGTTACAATAAAGTTCATTCTGACAATCCGGATCCCTTAGCTTTACTTTATGATAGCACTCTTTCCCTGGAAACAATACGGTCACCGGACCAATCATCAATAACGACAATCGAAGTCGCCAACAAATCCTTTCCTCCAAATTCCCATTACTACTAATCAAATCCAAACAACATAAATCCAATCCGCAATAAGTGGCATTTACGTCGAATTCGATTCGCGTGCCTTCGGCCCTAGGTAAAAAATACTGTCCATAAACAACGTTTACGTATCGCTGGAAACGGGGACCGTGACACTTATCGCCCGAAACCCGGGGGGCATAAATTTTCGTTTGCCGAGCGCCGTTTTCGTCGCGAAACGTTCGCCGCCTCGCAAACGACTTACATTTCAACGCGCTCGACGTTGATGCCCCAAGAGTCCGTCGCCTCGTCCAACAGAGCCTTCATATGCTGCGAGATGCTCTCGCGCTCGCTGAGTATCTCGTGCAGCGGTCTCTGTCCCATTATGTTCCTGAGCGTCGTCTGGGCCAGCAGCCTGGTCGAGTGGTGCGCGTTCTCCACGTTCGCTATGGATACGGTGGCGTTCGACACGCGATAGTAGACGACTGCGTCAACCGAGACCGTTACACTGTCCTTTGTCAATACCTGAGGACGAAAGAAAAAACAAATTAATTCTAGTTGTCTGGTCGGTCACATATTCTTAACAATTGCATTTATTTGCTTAAGAGCAAATATATGGTATTATTTTTTTATTTTGATTCAATATTAAATTACGAGGAGCGTCCATTATTTTCACATCGATTTTGTTTTAGTTTCGCTATTGACATTTGTCAAATGCCATCTCGATTTCATTATTACGAACTTTTAAACTTGGCAAATAATTTTGAGCCAAACAGGACTCGTGCAGTTTCGTTGACAACTAATTTTAGACTCCCCCTAGCAACTAGCAGCCGTATCTATAAAAATTGTCATATTACAAAAACTAGTCTATCTCATAATATTCGCATAAAATGATGACATTAATGATATTCGTAACGAAAATTTTCGACTCGATAATTAAATTAAATTACATTGCATTTTTATGCGAATAGATAAAATACCTCCACCTAATTTACTCGTTTGTAATAAATAATTCCGTAACACGTACACATGAAATGTACTGATGAGGCATGAATTAATTACATAAACCCCCTAGTAATAACGGACTTTAATTTAACCGCTGAATAAATAAATCAAATTTATGCAGGACCGGAATGTATGTTCGGCGTTAAAGTTGCCCCTCGAAGTTACGGCGGTCATAAACCACGTATCCTTGGAGAGTATCCTACAGCAAATTCTGGTGAAAATTTCGTCGTGAACTTTGTATTTAATTATTTTTTGATTTATATATTTGGGTTTTGATTTTTTAATTTCCATTTGGGTTTTATTATTATTTATTATTTATCATTATTTATATTTGTTTCTACTGAAGGTGACAACTTAGTTGCCGAGATACGTTATTTTCATACAATTATATTACACAATGAACATGAATATAGCAATTATTTCTTGATGCATTTTTATAAAACAAATATTGTTTGTATCCACGAAATAAGTCGAGACAAAACTTTCTTAATTATGAATGACATAATCCGAGTAGCTTGAGCTGAACAAAATCTTAACATTGTCGTAAAACTAAACTCGGCTCGAACTTCATGAATTTCGGAGATGTTGAGTGCCTGGAAATTGCGTTTCTATTACCCTGTCGCTAGCAGGATACAAGCACCCGCCTCGTTAACATATACGTAACATTTCGCATTCCTTACTTGCATTGCTAATTATATTACAGTTATTTGATTCCTATTTTTGACTGCTTAATGTCGAGTCGAATTTATTATTCGAAGGTACAACATGTAATTTTTCAACGATTAGACCGAAAAATATGAAATTTTAAAGATAAATTGCATGGTTAAAGCTAGCATATAAAACGGTGGTACATAGTTTCCGCCAGGTTCTCGCTGTAATTAGTTCTTGTTGAATACGAAGATTTCGTTATTGCATTCCCCGTATTGATCACGGATCAAGAAACCCCGATTGAACTCGCATAGAACTTAGCGCAAGTCGCAATTCAAACTCGTAATTATTTCCCTTAACTTTGTAAATAATTCCTATGCCATTTGATCTTTTTATCTTTTCATAGTTTTGCTATATCGCGCTGTTGCCAAGTTATGTTGTTGTATTTTATCATTTGAAATTTCGACAATCGTAAAATGCATACGTACCGAATTTGTTATTCAAAATTGTCCATATTTTTATGTTTGTTTGAAATATTCGGCCGTGGCCTAATCTCTTTGATGGAACCTTAGTACCATTCTACATTTTATACTCTGAATTGACGACCGGGAAAGATCACTTGTGCATTTTCGTAACCATAGCCCCACATTGGTTAATTTTCGAAAGCGTTTTACCACTTTCATTTGAACTGTTTAATTAATAATTAACAAACAAACTTAAAAGAACTTATGTTCGAAATCCTTTTATTCCTGGCCTTCTGTACTGACGCTTGTACCGAATAATACGGAACTACGACCTGGGGCATGCCAAGCTGTACTAATTGGTCGTCGCTATCATGATCGATAATAATAATTACAATGAGCTCTCCCCCTACCCATTACTTCAGTGGCTGTACGTTAACATATTATATATTGTCGATAAGACCTCGGCCCGTTTCAGATTGCGAAGCATCGACCTCTTACTTCTGAAGACCCTTCGAGCAAGGGTCAGTATAGTCGAAGCTTCTTTGTGAATAAAAAGCTTAATTTAGCGTCACGCATCTTTCAATGAATACAATTACAAATAGATAGATAGAGAAATAGATCTATCTGCGATCTACTTCCTATTTCCATTGAAACTATAGACAGCCGATGCATTAACTAAAAATTGTAGAATTACTTAAAACATACTATAGAGCAATTTCTGCAAGCTATAAACAACTTAACTTAATTTTTGAGTTCCAGTCACGCTTATCCTTCGAGTTCAAATACCAAAATTGATTTCAGTACAATTGACCGACCAACTCATGTTTGAAAGCATAAGTTTCCAAAAACGACTTTTTTGAGTTTTAAGAGATCTCGTTCATTTATCAAAATTCATTTCAGGACAATTGATCAACTCGTGTTGCATGAAAGTTCCCAAAAACGAAAATATTTTTTTTTTTTTAGTTTTAAGAGATCAAATGGATTTCAGTCAATGGATTTATTTGGAAATTGGCAAATTGGGCGACCACAATTTAGTTTTATTGAAATGTGTTGAATGAGTTTAATCATCAAAACAAATTCGAAAAATATTGCTTCTGCTAAAATACAATTGTGACAAAAAACCAAAACCACTTTTTCTAACTGTTGGGTTGGAAGTCGATTTTTCAAAAGTATTGCTTCTGCTAAAATGCAATTGTGACCAAAAATGCTTTATTGTCTGTTTCTAACTGATTTTTATTTGTTTCTAGCCCATAGTTTCCAGTTGGGTTGGGTTGGGTGTGGATATGTTGGGTTGGAAGTCGATTTTTTTCAGTTAGGATGGATGTGCTTCTCATTTATAATTACTTGAAGGACTTGATCAATTTGAAACAAATTTCATTTAAAATATTTTTTATTAAAGTTATTCTAATAGCACTTTTCCTGCAAAGTAAAATTCATTATAATTTTGGCTGAAAGCAGGTAGTTATTTATAAGTCAGATTGCTCAAATCGTTTACAATCGTCAGTTAATTAATTTGCTTGTTATTTTTACTGTGCGAGGTGTTCAAACGACAAAAGATAGTTAAACAATTCGAGTCATACAGTTATTTTGTGTCCTTTAGTCTGTGTAAGCCAAGTATCAGGGCAAGGATATTGGTACTTTTTTCAGAATTATTACGACGTACAATTGACGATATAATTTCTTACATAGACGATAATAACGTAATAACAGTTTTTATTTACTGAAATACATTTAATTAATATTTGATATAATCAAATGTTCCAAAATATGCTTATAATTTAATTTAATTCATTAGGTGCGCGAGATGTTTGTAACAAAATTATTAGATAACTCATAGTTGATGTTGTTAAAAATTGCGTACATTTATGTCACTCACTCTACGATACATGTACATTTCAAAAAGCGAAGATAACATTTTTCATGATTGTAATTAGTTGTGTATAACTAGTTTTTGTCTAAAGCAGGTCGAGCGAGACAAAGACCCAAACGATACATTTTTATTTATTATATACTTTGGGAATTTGGAAAATGAACCAACAAATCAAATGTTAGAAGCTCGGTGGCATCTTTAATGACGAAATTTTCTATAAACAATTACACTCCTATATAAACTACAGAAATTAAAAATACGATGCCAAGTAAGAATCATTAAAAAAAATAAGAATCCAAATAAAAACAAAACAAAAGATAAACGATATAAAAAAATAAAACACAGTTAACACAATTCTTAGGGAGAAACGATTATTCAACAATTCATAAATATGAACGAAATGGTGAAGGTGTAAAAAAGGAAGTAAATAACAAAGGTGGAACAAACATCAACAGATATTTACGCAAACAGCATAATAAAAAAAAATAAGAACACAATGATAACGTAAACGTAGTGAATGAAATTCAACATAAAACGCAGAAACATACAAAAAATAACTTAAAAACAAACAAAATGATAGAAAACTTAGAAAAATTGCAGGTGCCTCAGTGACGTGGCGTGTTGGATACAGTTTTCAATCAATGTCAACGCAAGACAAAGAAGCAAATAGAAAAATCCCATGAGTAAACTAAACAAGAATAAGAAGTTTTGCGTTACTTTTGCCACTCACACTTTTGATTTGTGATTTTAATTAAATTTTTTGATATTTATTCTGTTTTTGATCAATCGGGAAGTATTTTAACATCATTGCTTGTTTGGTGGCAGCAACTAAAAATTGACAAACTCGCTTATAATTCTTTCACAAAATCAGCATAATTCTAAGGGTGGACGTAGTAAATCACTTATAATCATAATCTATTGCTGAAGTGCGTCAAAATCTTCAAGTTAAAGGGCTAAAGAAACAATTGATTGCCTCGTAAAAGTTAGTGAGAACACGTATGTAATACACGAGTTAATTAATCGCATCGATGCGACGTAACGGCGTTACCTGGCTCGAATATTACATAACAATGCACACGCGCTTGTTTAGCTTACTGCCTTCCAATGGCTCGATTAAATTTGTATTTGTACAACGGAATTGGTAAACAGTGCTGTTTAAGCAGTTGCGCGTGTTTCGGCGGCCCAATTTACATTCTGTGCCAAATGCACGGCACGGTTAATCGCCGTGATAATTGACCGAATGCAAAATGTATATTTCGATGTTATCGCATGTTAACACAAACGTCCATTACGATATCATACCGCCACAACACTGATTTAATCTAAACGACCCCCTATTTCGATACACGAACAAAAAAATTAAACGAAATTCTAAGAAATGAAAACAAATCGAAATATAAATAAAATTGCCATATTTTTTAAACTCAATATGTGACGTAAAGTCGTCCAATGATGTGAACTGAACAACTGCAAAAACGACTCTGCCAAACCGGGTCCACAACGAAACAAACGCGAAAATCCAACCGTCGATTACTACTCCTAATGGGAATATAAATCAAACGGCGGCGTCGATCGCCTGCACCCAGTTGATAATTCCCGCGGCCATTAATCACGAAGAGCGAACGCGAAAATGGCGGCCAAAGGTCGAACCCGGCCGCAAATTCGAGCGACTTCCACGCATTCGTTAAGGTGGTCGTCCCACACTATTTGCATATTATTTCCGGTGTGCAGAGTTCTGGCGCGCGCGGCGCGACGCTCCCATTTATCACCGCTCCGCCGGGGAGATAAAACCGCACGCGCGTTTGCCGTCGCGAAAAATAAACGAGCGCGTCGATATCGGCAATTGTCCTTTTAAGCGCGGCAGCCGCCGATTCGCGATAGACCGAAAGCTTTTAGCGCTTTGCGGATGCGTGCTTAGTCAGGCCCAAACCGCCGTTGATAAAAGTTTCGACGGCGCTGTCGTCGGCGTTACAATGCGCCCCAAAGTTAGTTTAGCGTGCAGTTGGGTTCGCTGGCAAATTCAATCCGACTACTCAGCTGCGTTATTTTAGTCTGCGTTCGGGAGGTTTGGGAGTATCAGTGAGGTAGACGTTGGAGATTAAGATTCGCGATCGATTTTAGAACCAGGAAGTTGCTATCAGGTAATCAACAACAGTGGTTTTCTTAAACACTGGCCCAGTAACAATAGCCAAGAAGATTCATTTTGTGTGCAACCGCCACCTTATAATAATTATGTCGTATTACTTCTTTGTATAATAAATTTCACAAAAATTCTGACCTTAGGAGTTTAGGTCAACTTACTATATTTTTTTAATCGTTTTGACAACATTTGGAGATAATGACTTACTCTTAACTCTCCCTGTACAACTTTCACGACTAGGGAACACATTACGGCAATAATTTTTACGTACGTTGATATTGAGAAATCTGCGAAAATTTCTCCAAATTTATTTTTTATTCGCAGTGTAAAATAAGTAAATGCAACCTAACCCAATACATTTTTATGAATTCTTAAATGAAAGCAATCCATCACAACATTTCTTGTCATTTTTAATCAACGAACCCGAGATCGAACCGACTCATTATTTCTTCTCAACGAACAAAGTGAAAATTATCGTTCGAATGTATATACTCATATAGACTGCACCACCTAGAAGGGGTGGGAATTTTTGGACCAAATTTGGCAGGAATAGTGGACTAGTCCAGGAAAATAGTTGATTAAAATTTGAAACCCAATCATCAAGTAGTCATGGGATTTTTGACGTTTGTGTCATTTTTTAGAGGTGGTGATAGACAAGCAATTGTCGAGTCATTTTTTGAATTTGTTCCACTTTTTCGGATCCCGTTCTTTAGTTTAAAGTGTTTCAAGTGTTTAATGATGCCTAGAGGAAGGAGACCTCAAGTTTACCAGCAGTTGAGTAACTTTGACCGAGGGCCAAAGTTGGTTTACGAGAAGCAGGTTTTTCGTTTAGAGAAATCGGCAATCGTTTGGGACGGCACCACTCAACAATAATGCGTGTTTATCAAGCGTGGTCTGAACATGGGGTTGAACGTCGGAGAAGAGGCACTGGGGCTCAAAGACGAACCAATGAACGTCAAGATCGGTGCTTAAGACTAATGGCCTTGAGATACCGATTCTTTACAACTAGATCAATAGCTGATGAATGGTTAGGTGAACAAGGTCGTCCGATAGGCTTGCGAACAGTTTATCGTCGAATAAGAACCTTTGGCTTGCTGTCTTACCGCCCACATCTTGTGCTACCCCTCATTGCTCAACATCGCCAGGAACGTTTGGCCTGGTGCACGGAAAGACTTCAATGGAACTTGGAGTGGCATCGAGTTGTCTTTAGTGACGAATCGCGATTTTGTTTAGGAATGCATGATGGTCGGATGACTGTTAGACGAAGACGTGGAGAAAGGCGCAATCCTGATTTTTCGATTGCGAGGCATGTTCACCGAACTGTGGGGTTGATGGTGAGGGGTGCTATTGCTTACGGCAGTAGGTCACCCTTGCTCTTCATTCGGGGCAGTATGACCGCCCGACGCTACATTGACGAAGTGGTAGAACCACATGTTCTTCCATATCTTCGAGGGCTGAAAGACCCACTTTTCCAGCAAGATAATGCACGACCTCACGTAGCAAGGGTTTCTCTTGACTTCTTTGAAGAGGCCAATGTTAATCCTTTGCCTTGGCCGCCAAGATCTACCGATTTGTCGCCCATTGAGCACGTGTGGGACATGATGGGTAGAAGATTGAGGAATCTACCGAACCCACCGTTGACAATAGAAGCTCTACGGCATGAAGTACAGGCTGCTTGGGATGCCATACCCCAAGAAGACATTGATCACCTGCTGGAATCAATGCCAAGGCGGGTCAATGAGTGTATCAGAAATAGGGGCGGACCAACACATTATTAAAGAAAAATCAAAAAGATGAAGTGTTTTCTTTATCAAATTTTAATCAATTGTTACCTTAGACTAGTCCAATGTTTCTGCCAAATTTGGTCCAAAATTCCCACCCCTTCTAGGTGGTGCAGTTTATATGTCACTGAGTATATTTAGTTATTAATTTTAATAAATGCACTCTAAACAAAAATACGTTACAACTCATCGACCGAGCAATTATCTTCCTTCTATAATGAGAATACATTACGTCAGAACATAAATCTCATTAAATCAATAAAAATTAATGTAACTTAATTTTTTTTACTCGTAGTTATTTTATATAAAATAAATATAAAATAAAAATATAATTGCATTTATCTGACAAATATAATTGCTAAACATTCAGATCGTTAATTTAAATGTAAAACATTTTTTTTTTAATATTTATTTTATTTATTCCATAAGCATTCATATTTTATTAAAATCAAATTAAAAACATATTGCTTCATATACGTAAATCATTCGTGAATCTAAAACGCCCCACTTTCCATTCATAAATCTAATGTCGTCCACGATATATTCGTACTCGAAGCAAGGTCATTCCGATTCTCGGAAGACATCAAAATATCCGGCGAAACATAGTAATTGCACCGCTCAAGCTAAAAAACCCATTTTCCATTCATAAATCCATTGTCGACTACGATATATTCGCATTCCAAGCAAGGTCATTCCGATTCTAGGAACTCATTAAAATGTCCGGCGAAAAATAGTAGACAATTGGCGATCGCACTTCGTCCGCGTTTTTTTCGTTGGTCTGAAGCTGGCGGTTCTCAAAAGCGGGGCCGGCGAATTACTTGGCCTCGATGCCCGGCGCTGTCTCACGCATTAATACGTATTTAATTTATTTGTTTATTTTATGTTATAAAATGCGTGTAATTTAAATTTAATGCCGGTGTAAATTTTATTTTAATGCCAGTGTAAAGGTGGCGGGGTCGTCGTAAACGTTTGGGAAGCAACGCTCAAGCTAAAAAACCAATGTCGTCCGGGATATATACGTACTCGAAGCAAGGTCATTCCGATTCTCGGAAGACATAAAAATATACGGCGAAAAATAGTATTTGTTTCATTCGTGCGGCAATTGACTTGGATGTCCGGCGTGGACTCGCACTTTAATCGGTATTTTCGCACGTGTTTAATTTCTTTGATTATTTTATTTTATAAAATGGCGGTTCCGTAAATATTAGAGTTTGATCCTATTGATTTCTTAATTTAATTTTAATTTGTTGACAATGTTTACAACTGATTTTTCGTGTTTATTGTACATAGATTAGATCAATAGATGCTAACAGTGTAAAAAAAAAACATCAAAAATGAATATTTCAAGGATGTAATTATTTTAT
Source organism: Geotrupes spiniger (assembly GCA_959613385.1). Classification (NCBI taxonomy): domain Eukaryota; kingdom Metazoa; phylum Arthropoda; class Insecta; order Coleoptera; family Geotrupidae; genus Geotrupes; species Geotrupes spiniger. The sequence continues at coordinate 38,978,660 of OY390736.1, read as the reverse complement.
GTATAAAAATTTGTTAAAAAATTTAAAATTACGCAAACATACCTATTACTTGACGAAGTCGTAATTTTCAAATATTTGAAAAAAATAAAATTGATTCAAATGACGTGGAAGAAACTTTTATCTCAAAAAAATGACCATTTTTGTTAATTTAGCAATTTTGTGCAGTGATTTTAAAAAAAAATCGTCTAAAATTTATTGACAAAGATTTATATGCAAAAAATCTACAGTGGTCCGCACTGTACATAAAGTATAAGAAAATTCGCCGGGACCACAATTTATTTTTTACATTGTCCAGTAATTTTGGTAAATCTATCAAGTGGAACAATGACTCACGAAGTAAAATGTATCGTTCGAGTTGCATAATCGATGATTTATTACAAACAAAACAAAAATGCGTAACAAATCGTCAATCGGACAAATATCTTCCTTGATATGAAATGTGCTTCTATAATGAGGTGAGTGCATTTTAGCGATATTGCACCCTCTGCCCCGCCCCTTCACATGCACATACATTTTTATTTTATATAAAATATGGTGCGTTTTTAGCATTGATCGAGCGATCCAAAAAATTAAAAAATATTATAAAGATTTGTACCTTTAACATTAGTTTGGATAGTAAAAGTTTTGTGCATTTTTTACAGATAAATAGAAATTCTTGATTTAACTGTCAAGTTTATTTTATAGTTTGGGTTTCAAACATTTAGTACAATTTTCAAAAAAATTGGTAAAAATTTTTTTTAATATTTTTGCGATTACTTGCAAATCATTGTTATTTTTTCAATTCCTATATATTTACTAGATAAACAAATTTACTACAAACTATGCACTGATATTTTTAAATTTTAAAATATCAAAGATTGCAAATATTTTTTTATATATTTTTGTATATATTTACGTTTCTACTTTTTTTGGTTGTTTTCCAATTTTTATATATTTTACATTGTATTTGTATTAAACGTCGCATACTGCCGCAAGGGGGTCCAAGGCTTGATTTAATGTCGGATTGGTTTGTGGTTTGAATTTAGAAAAATTTTAATTAACTGATTTATATTCTTTAGTTGGTTCAATGGCGCGACTAAAAAGTCACCGCTCGCAGTTTTTTTTTTTTTTTGAAAATAGTGGACTGGGGGTGATTTTTTTGTATTTTGACATTTTTAATTTAATGTTCGATAATATTTGATATTTCTTATTCTTTTCATTTTAGACGATTTTGACTTTTGTTTCATTTTCCATAAATAAATGTTGACATTTCTTATTTCTTAGACATTTTTTTTAAGTCTTGCTAATATCAACATTTTTGTCCATTCTTGCCATTTTTATAATTTCAGCAATTTTTTTAAGTCACGTTAATTTTGAAAATACAAAATACGAACAGAAAATAAACATATTTTAACATTTTTGACAATTCTGATAATTTCATAAAATGTCATTTGCATATATATTTCTATTGTTTGTTTGTTATTTTTTTGAGACTTGTTGAAATTTTAGCATTTTAATAAAGTTTAACAGTATTGCAAATTTATGTACTTTAGGCAATTTTGCCAATTAGTCGTTCATTGACATTTTTTACTAGTTGGGCATTTTCATGACATTTATGATAATTGGAATTTTTGCAATTGGTATTGATTTTTTTGGAGCAAGTTTTCCATTTGTTTTGGTTGGGTTTGTTTGGGCTGGATTTCGATTGGGTTGGGTTGGGTTGGGTTGGGTTGGGTTTGGTTTGGTTGGGTTGGGTTTGGTTGAGTTGGGTTGGGTCAGTTCTTACATATTAGTAAATTAGCAAATTTTTCAGAAAATTTTAATACTACAAACATATTTCAAGTACTTGTAAGAACACCTATTGATTTTGTTTAAAGAAAAAATTGTATTCGATGGGATTTCGCATGCAGTGGGCTTGAATGGCGAAGAATATAGTCTTACGAGTGACATATTTACATATTCTTGTATAGTAATAAGAACCCTCCTGGCCTCCAATTATTATGTTACGTTTGCTTGATACCTGGAAGTTATCAACTGCACTGGGGAAATAGGTCAAAAAATGAACAACATTAACAAAATGAAAATGGAATTGGCTCTATCCCAAAAGATAAAGAAAGGATCTCTACAAAACTATATATGATAAGCTCTACAGCATTACATGGCAGATAAACTTGGATCTTGCTTGCTTAGCTGTAAGTAAGATTTGAGAGAGGAGGATGTTGTCAAACATAAACAGTTGTTATCCGTGAAAATTACTTCTGGCACAGGACAAATGAAGAACTAGAGGCTCGCTTCGAAGACCCTATCATTATAAACGTGATCAGGGCACAAAGGGTTAGATGGTTAGATCATGTGGAAAGAGCTGGTGGTATTATGACGTCATGTAAGATCTGCGTTTGGTAAGAGTAATGAAATGGCAAAGATATGCTGTGGTCTAGAAATAATGGAAAGAAAATTAAATCAACTCGAAATCAAAACGAAATCTTAGAATCTCCCAAAGCAACAAAACTTAAACTGGCGTCGTTTCCATTCTTGATGATTGGTTGGGGTAATTTTTACATTGATCAGTTATTTGTCATTTATCATTTTTGCGTTGTCAAGCTCACATAAAGTTAGAAAGACATTGTGAATAAGAGCGTTTGGTTTAACGACGGCAAAGGACTCTAAAAGGTACATGGGGTTTAATTTATTTTATACGTATTTTATGCATCATGTGTCCTACAGGATGTTTAATCACATTTACCTTTCCAAGTCAAATTTATTCATTTTCGTATTTTTCAATTTTAGAAATTTGCATATCAAAATGTTTGTAATTGAATCGCAGTGCGATTCGAGAAAAAGCTAAGTCATTGGGTTCGAGAGTCGAAGTAGTCGATTTCTGGTTTAAAAATAAGTACTATAGCAAGTTATAAATTTTTATAGGCGATGAGTTCTCTCATTCTTATAACATTGTAACTTTTTAGTTTATTTGCACGTTTTAGCATTCGCCTGCACCTGTAATCATAAGATTCCTAGTTGGCGGTTTAGACCACTACACCGCCACCCCACATCAAATTAAATCACGAAACTAACATAAAAACCAGTTATTATCGCCAATAATACTTTTAGAATTTAATCACAGAAATACTTCACTACGAAAACAACTCAATTAGCTCGGAATTACAAACACAGCCGATTGCGCAAAACAAACGTAAATATTTTCGCACTCTCCGGATGTTTTCCATGCCCGTATTTATTTAACATTTCCGCTAATCCGACGTCAACGTTCGAAAACCCAACACAAACCGAAACGCAAAACTCACCTCTTGCGGCGGTATATCGTAGGTCCTGGTGCGCAGATCGACCCTGGCGTAAGCATCGATGCACGGCAGGATGAAGAATATCCCTGCAATAAAACGTCGTTCATTCGGTTCGGACGCAAACGGGAGACGCAAAACGAGCGCGGCGACGAAATCGCGGCCACCTTTGTGCGCTTCAGAAAACACAACCGATATTTGCAAAAGTCCGCGGTGCATTTCATGCACTTCGCGAGTCGGCGAACTTCAAAGGACTCGAAGGTTTCGCTTTGTTTCGCGCAATGCGATTATGAGGTGTAAACACGACGGGTCGATTGGAGGCGCAGCCGATTATGAATTCACTTTGAGGTGCAATTAGGCGGAGTGACTGAGATGTTTCCGATAAGTGAAAAAAAAAAAACAAACGATCGATGCGCGCGAACTCATTACTTTCACCGATGAAAAATTGATGTTTAAATAACGCGACGGTTACGCGCAAATTCAAATAAAAACGAATATAACGTGGAATCGCGTTTGAAATAAAATGAAATCGAAATCGATGTGAACGGAACGCGCGGATATAAATTTTGCGCGCATCTGTTACGGGGATCCAACACGTAGATCACCGAAGGAAATTAATTGTTCTGAGTTTTTCAATTCGAATTTAACAAAAAAAAAATGCGATGAATGAATGGAGCGTAGAATTGACTTTGCGGGTGAATTTATGCTTGGCGTTTTATGGCCCCTTCGTCGGTCGAGTCGTTTGATTGGCAATTAATTAAATCACGGAGCGGGCACGCGATATAAAAAAGCAATTGATAAGGGTGGCGTTGGGACGATTTATTGGTTAAATGGTACTAACCTGGCCCTTTGGCGCCGCCCGATAGAAGTCTTCCAAGTCGAAATATTACAGCCCTCTCGTATTCCTGGACAACCTGCAACAACGAACCTTCGTTAGTGTAGCTACTAGGAGTGTTTTGATTATCAAGAATAAAATGAAAAATTTGTCATGTTCACTAATTTCCTCAATTGCAGTGCTCCATTATTTCCACCAGTCTACTTCTTTTTACTGAGTCGTATGCCTTCTTAAAATCTATAAACGTTATGACTGCTGGAAATGTTTGTACTCGTAAGAGATTGCTAGTACTTCCTTCAACATAAAAAAATGATCAATTCCACCATTCCTTCCTATATTTTTGTGTCAGGTCCTCTCCGGCGTATTTCATATACTCTGCCTTCATTCCATCCTGTCCTGAGCTTTTGTTGTTTTTGAGCTTCCTTATAATTTCGTCCATTTCTTCTAGTTGTCCTCCCCATTTGTCCCCATTTGTCCCCGTTTAATTTTGTTTGTGATTATCCCGTTTCGTATATCCACAAGATAACAATTTTTGTTATAATTTACTCTGGGCCAACAACTAGTTTTCAAACAAATTATCTCTTGCGCAACACTTTTCGTTATAAGGAGGTTGGATTCAACCCAGCTCAACCCAACCCAACCCAACCCGACACAACCCAATTCGATCCAACCCAACAGGTCCGCATTGAATTGAGATTAAAAAAATTAAAAAAAGTAATATCTCCGAGACTTATAAGAGAGTGTAGGCGTTTATTACATCTCGGATAATAACGAAATCACCGTTACCTCGAGGCGCGCAAGTATCACTCATTAATGCCCCATACCCTCGGACAATGCGTATCGTTGTGGTAACATCAGATGTCAGTGAAACTATGAGAATTAACATAAAATTAGTTTAAAATAATAAACCTAACGAGAAAAATAAGCATGTGCAGAAGTCAAGTGTAACCTTGTGCGATTCCAGATTTTAGTGTCAAACTGTGACTAAAACTCGTAAGACAAATCATCGCAAGTCGCACAAATACACAAAATCAAACGCCGTTATCCGAACCCCAATTGAAAAATTAAAGCGTTGCGCGTAATCAAATCATCGTAAAATTCTTACTCGGATCGGTCACGATAATTTTGGATACAATAGAAGTGTTGGGTTTCCGGTCCTATTCATTATCAACTAATTTGCGCCCATCGATACACCCACTGACTAACTCTTTGTAAGTTGCAAGCACTACTCTCCGTTCTGTATTGATTTCGTATGATTAAATAGTTCTTACCATTGCGGATGTTGCGTTTCGTAATTAATGATCCGACGCGCATGCGCTATATATGATCGACCCCACGAATAAGTGCGAATAATTTCGAGTAAGTTGTCTTAGAATAACATACGCTGCAATGTCAATACAAGTCAATAATCCTAAGAATTCGGTATTCAGCCGCCAGGTTAGGTGTCAGTTGTCAATCGTTCTATTTTTCTTTCACACCGTGCCCGTGTAAAGCAACGCCAAACAAATGCATGGTCTTAAGATAACATATAATATTAAATTCGTACTCAGGTACTAAGTTGAGCGCCAATGTCGTTCGTTGCCCAACCAGTTTATTCGAAAATTAATTGATGAAAATTTGACATTACTTTTAAATTGTGATCTTCGATTTAATTTTGCTCGAAATGATCGTAGTGCTAGGAAAGCACAGTCCATTTAGGTCCTATTTCTTACTAGACATGTGATCTAAGACCCAACCTAAGCCATGCCCAAAAAAGAACATTGGAATTGGACGTTCTCTTTGGGTTGATTGTCTTGCTACAAGTTTATTATCTAAGACCAAACCCAACCAACTTATTTTATTTTACATCTGCGTGAGTCATTCAGATTAAATGTTCTACACAGTGATTAAATGTCTAACCCAACCCATGTACATTCATTGGAATGGTAAGATCTCCACCATTTCGCGTCCTACTTTTCTTACATTGGGTTGAATTGCATTTCTTATTAAAGATTGTAAGACCTGTCCAATGTCAATTAGAATTGGGACATCTTCGTCATCTTACGTCTGATTTGGGTGACGTTGGTTTGCAATTCTTACTACAGAATTCTGATATAAGTTCGAACCCAACCCATGTAAAAAGTACACATCCCTTATTTATCTCCCAGTCCATCCCTGCATGATTTAACGCCTGTCTTGTATTTTTTATGTCTGCCTTGAATTACGTTGGGTTAAACTTCTTTCCACATATTCTAGATTTAACTCCTAACCAACCTCACGTTCAAAATAACATTGGAATGGTCTATAAGATTTGAAGTGTGACTTGCTCAACATTAGATAAATTGTCACACCACAGATTTCTGATTTAACCCGGAAACGAACACACCCAAAAATTAATATTAAAATTACAACTACAACTTCGTCCATTTAACTAATTCCATGTGCAACGCTCATAAATTCCATAATTAAAGGATCCAATCAATTCCTCGAATTCTCCAGCGATATTAAAAATTATCCCAATTAAAAATACTTTTGCGCGGAGTGAATTCGCGAAAATTGCGAAATTTAAAAACCGTTGCACTAAAACTGATTAAATTAAATTCGACGAAACTGAGTTGCATCGGCTGCGCTCGGTTCGAAAATAAATCGACTCGTTATTTACAATTACGATTTTGAGGCTATCGCGACGTGATAACTTCCTCGTTTCGTTAATTAAAATGATTGATTTGCGTGCGCGGAGCTATTCGAATAAAAAGCAACGATAAAACGATTTATTATTACAAATTTACAAAATAAAAATTGGGCGCGCAGTCGATGTATAAAATTATTTAAAATAAATATGAAACTGAACGTAAATGTGTGTGGAAATAATTTGGGATAAAAGCACAATATATTTTTATTTTAGATGACGTTCCATGAAATAAAATATTTGATGTGGTTGTTTATTTGTTTAACCTAGCTCTTTAAAATTAAATCCAAGCGACCACTTGGATTAAAACGCTACTCGAGAGCAAATTTGAAGAACTAATTGAAAGTATCAACTTTTCGCGATTCTTTTGCCTTCCACTACAAATGAAGTAGTTTAACTTCGTGGTAAGCGCCTCCAATTAAAAGTCAATTAAACGCTAATTGCGCTGAAAAAAAAACGCATTTGCATGTTAATCGATGCTGAAATATTACGGGCGTCGTAATCGAGGTAAATGTCTCCGTTGATTGGAAACCCAACTTATAATCCGATCTTGTATTTTGCAACGTTTACGTTTTCAATCTCCAGGTCGTCCATTTGAAGCAGCCCCCGCACAGTCAGCTCGGTTAATAAAAGAAAAACGCCGTAATTGAATTGAAACCATTCATACGTACTTCTGACGGAGTTAACGGCGTTTCTAATCAGGGCGGGTTTGTTCGGGTCTTCTGCAAACGAATCGTTGTGTGGTCGGTACCTTGGCGTCTAAGAGCGTTCATTATAAAGTTTAGTCGCCATCCGTTGTTAACAAGTGGCGGGGCCGAGCGATGTGTAAACTCGAACTTTGGGGTCGGCTCAATTTTCTCTCATTACTTGCCCTCGTCGCTCCGAGTGTTGGATTTTTACGGGGCAAGAAAAGCAAGCCGCGATACTTCCAATGAAATAAGTTGCTGGTGAAATATTGGGCGATGAAGGAGAATCGTCAAAACCAGAAATGGTGACGTAAGTGGGCGAAAAATTCAATTTAAAAGATTCGTACAACAAAAAGAATTTTTTTTAACTCTGGATATAATATCTGAAGTTATATACTTTTTGCATAATGGGTGTAATAGTCCATTAGTGACAGGTACAAAAGTCAAGTGAAATTCTAAAATTTATGCTGAAATTGAATTTGAAGTTTTTCGACAATGACCGCTATTGTGAGCAACATCGTTAGCCATTTTTTCAAATATGCAACTCTTAGGTTTACAAGTACTCGAGATTAATCGACGAAAAACGAAATTGTGTTAAACGTTTAATAGACGCAATGCTCGACTCTGATTGGACACCAACTACGACCAATCTCCCTGCTCAAACATCAAAATTTTTCATTGTTCGCTATCTTCAAAGAAATTATAAAAATGCCTTTATTCCGAAACGTCGTCTCATGCAAACAAAGAACTCCAACATAATTTACCAAGACAATCGAACAAACTTCCGAGTAAATAACTTACATTGTTTCTCGGAAAAGTTTCCGCCGTACGAACTTCGAGACCGAGACCAAGGAAATCAGTTGAAGATTTAAGCGCATTAATATTCATCGTGGCGTCCCTCGCATAGTTCCCGGTGCTTGTGTAGCGGATGATTAACGAAGTCGTTAATTTTTCCCGAAATTCTTGCCGCGAAGTAGCGGGAACGAAGCTGCAACGTTGAAATTACGCCCGACGTTGTTCGGTCGGAATCGTCCGCGAGCCAACGCAGGACCGGCGTTAACTTAAATCGCTGATTATGTTATAGTCCACACCCAGCTTATTGTTAGTAATGTTAATTAAATAGATCGTGCGGTACACGTGGCTGCTGTGCCCATTTTTTGCGTGCTTCGTTAAATATTTTAATTCGTATGTGTACATGGCCTATTTCTTCCCCGATTCCCCTATTTCTTGAGTTTCGGCTTTTCGATGCCGGGGCGGAGTAATTCGATTTGATCCCATATCGTGGAAATTAGTCGGCGGATATCGTTCACTTCCACGGAATTAGATGCCAAATTCGCGGCGGGAGCGACAAGACGGCTTCAAACACGAGAGTAAATTGCATTATTAACGTCGGTTACCTATTCATCGCGGTGGTCGTGAAATGAGCACCATTCAACGACGCCGGTGACGCGCACAAGAGGCAAATTAGTTGTTTTCGCTGTACGAGTCGTGACTGACAAAGGCGCCGGAATGGGATGTGGGGAAACTTGAACAGAACTTCGCGGGAGGGACGTTGACTTGAGATTTAGACGTATACAGGGTCGTTTCTAAAAACCTAAAATCTAACAATTTTTTCGACGTTTTCGATTGTTTGTACAATGTATACTGATTTTCTCGGGTTTTTTACGATTTTTTAATGGTGTAGTTTTTTCTATTTAATTCAATTTATTCAGTTTTTGATTGAAACAAACTTACCCTTACCACACAGTATTTTATTCACACTAGATGTACATTTCGACAACTAAGTTGTCATCTTAGGGGCTTTAATTATTTTTTTTGGGCGTAACATAACATTTCTTCGCCATGTTTCGCTTTTTTGCGATTTACAATGATTATTTTAGACCTTTAATGACGTATTTTGTTGTTGGTATTTTTGAAGATTTGTGATATTTTTTAAGATTTTTAACAGCTAGTTTTTGATGCTTTCATCTTTGTGACAATTGAAATTGTTGTTGATTGTTATCGATTTATTTTCGATCTTCGATTTCTTAAGAATACAATAATTCTTCGATTTCTATCATTTTTTTGCATTCGATGTTTTCGATTGCTATCGATTAATTTTCGATCTTTTTACAGTTTATAACGATTTTTAGTATTTTTTGCTTCGATTTCCTAAGAATGCAATGATTTTTTTCGATATATCATTTTTTTCAAGGATTATTTTCGCATTCTTCGATTGTTCACGATTTGTAACCAATTTACAGTATTTTTCTAGATTTTTAACGATTTTTACGATTTTCAATAAATTTTCATTATTTGTAATCATCATTTTTATGATTAAGAATAATTTTAAACAATTTTTCCGACGTTTTCCTAGTGAAGTATTTTTTCGATTTAATTCAATTTAAGTGTTTTCGTCTTTTACAATTTCAACATTTTCTATCTGGTTTTCATCCTCGAAATCTATTTTAAGAATTGTAATAATTTTGGGATTTTTTACTTGTTAAATTACAATGATTTGTGTGCCTTTTCGATTTTTAGATTCTCCATGCTTTTTAAGGACAAATTTTTTTCGAATTGCGCTTTTTTGCAATTTACAATGAATATTTTCGATTTTTAATGAGTATTCGGATTGTTCTACAGATTATAACAATTTTGGATACGATTTTTAACATTTTTTAATATTTTTAACAAATAGTTTTTAATGTTTCCATCTTTTTAACAATTAAAATGATTTTTCCGATTTTTAAGATTTATTTCTAATCTTCTTATATAACACTTATACATTTGTAACAATTTTTGCTTTGATTTATTAATATATTTTTTTCGATTTCTATCATTTTTAAGGTTTATTTTCGCCTTCTTCGTTTTTTCACGACCTTTAACAATTTTCGATTTTGAATGAATTTTAACAATTTACAGTATTTTTATGATTTTTTACGATTTTCAACAAATTTAATGATGATTTTATGTTTTTTTTTCAATTTAATTCAATATATGTGTTGTTTACAATTTCAATATTTTTTCCTTTTCAATTTTTCGAATTCTTTGCACTTCATAACGATTTTTTTTAGATTCTCAATGACATTCACAATCTTTTTAACAGTTATAATATTTTTAACTTTTTCGATTACAGTGATTTTTGGGACTTTTTTCCAATTTTAAATTTTCAATGATTTCTAATGACTATAATTTTTTTTCGATTTTGTCCGATTTACAATGATTATTTTCGATTTTTAATTATGCATTCCGATTATATATTTTACAAATTGTATTTGTTAGTTTTTGGTATTTTTTAACATTTTTAAGATTTTTAATAACTAATTTTTGATATGATTTACTTTCGAGTTTTCAATTTTTTACAATTTACGTATTTATTCGATTTTAATTTTTTTTTACCAATTATAATGATTTTTCGATTTCAACGATTTTTAACGAACTATATTCGAATTTTTCAATTTTTTACAATTCTTTCTTGTTTTACTAATTTCAATGATTTTTTTTCGATTTTAAACGTTTATCATAATCATCACACCACCAAAGATATATTCGTTGAAAGTGCACGAACAAACGTTTATGTGAATTTATTAACGCCATCTAGGCGTCAACGAGTGTGAGGGACTCTTGCTGCTCTTTGAGCGACTTAGGTACGTACTATGGTGACTCATGATGCCTATTGCATAGCCAGTATGAGGGTATTTACGGCTAAACTCATGCATGTAGTCAGTATCTTCAAAGAATGTATTCTAGGCGGTCTGATGAACCCAGAAAGACGAAAGTGGCCGTCACCACCTCCTATGTTTATTTCCAACAAATCAGTCCTGGTGCCGGCGGCTGCAAAGAAGTTACAAATCGGTACTGTGACTTATCCTGTAATCGCATAGCAGCATCTCGATGGCGTTAATTCCCGTTTGCTATTCTGTTCGTTGTCACAGTTTATGAACAGGTTAATCAAACGAACGAGAACCGATTTACATAACACAACTTTTATACAACAAATTTTATAGAAACATAAACAGGGAACAATTCGCCAGCTTTGATATTTTGTTCAAATTAAATTAATTGAACAACAGTATATGCGTTAAGTTTGTGTTTAGCTACTTTCTAATATTCTGATCCACTCAACAAAATTCTGATGAATTGGGCAACAGTGCGTCAGGGTGTAAGAACATTTTATTTTTGCATAAAATATATTTATTATTGAAGTTGAATGTCGATGTAAATATTGTCGAATTGAATTCGTTCATATCAATTAATTTTGACCCCTCGGGGTTATCACACGATAACTTCTCAATTCTCGTCCGCGTTCTGCGCAAATTACGAAGAAATCTCCACCAGTCGACAACTAAACCGAATATAAATAGCCAGTTGCGTGCAGTTCGTGCAAATTCAAGAAAATGCCGACCGCCAAAGTGCTTTTCCACGTTTCGTTCCTTTGCTTGTTCGCCTTCGCGTGCGCGTCGCGAAAACGCTGCGACGTGTTCGGCGACGATTCCCAAGAAGCCGACTCGCACAGAATCCAAATGGTCAACCGAACCATCCCCAACTTGTGCAAGGGCGCTTTCCGCAACCTTGTCCGCTTGGACACCTTGGAGCTGCAATCGTGCCAGATCAACAGCGTCGAAGCCGGCGCTTTCGAAAACCTACCGTCGCTGCGTAGCCTGACGATCACCGGCAACGACTTCCCCGAAATCCCCAAGGACTTGTTCGGGAACCTCATGGTAAGAAAATTGAATTTATCCGACAACGGATTGCGAAAAATCCACGCGGGCGCTTTCGAGAACATGCTCAACTTGGAAGTGCTGGATCTGAGCTCCAACAAGTTGGCGACGTTCCAAAGCGATTGGTTCAAGAACGCGCCGAAATTGTACCGAATCGACGTGCAACACAACGAAATATCTGAAATTCCAGCAGCGGCTTTCGCCAACTTAATCAAGCACAAGGTCAAAAAGAATGACTTGGAGTTGTGGATGATGCACAATAAGATCGCACGCATTGACAAGAAAGCCTTCCAAGGGGTCGAGGAAATCGAAAGCTTGTGGCTGAACGACAACGAAATCGGCAACGTCGACGTGGAAGTTTTCGCCAACGTCCAACGTATACACATCCTTTATCTCGACAACAACAAGTTGGACTGCATTGACGATCAAGTTTTGGATAATTTGCACGTACAAGAATTGGACGTCGACGGAAACCCATTCAGCTGCGAGTGCCTGAAGAAGGTGAAACGGTGGAGTCGCGATAATAAAGTGCAACTGCAATCGCTGAGGATTGGACTGAAATGTTTGATGGTGACCATCACGCAATTGACGAAGAAGAATCAAATATAGTGGAAAAAGTTTTATGTTATGTAAACAGAAACCCAACCCAACCCAACCCAACACAACACCATCCTCGTTACACCGAAATGATCTGATCAACGAATTTATGGACAGGTTAGATTTCATGTATTTCCTCGAAATTTCAATAAGTGCACAAGTAAATAAATAACAATAAATTCTTTAGTATTATTTAATCACATTTTCGGGGTCATGGGAATGCAGATAACGCGAAGAAATCAAACCTATTACACAATTTGTTAATGAAAATTTTCGATTTCGAAACCCATCAAAATTCCTCGAATAGAATAAAAACGAAAACTCATTTAGATTCAAGATTCATTAAACAAAATACAGGCCAATTAAAATCGTTAGCTGCATGAAACACTGAAATTTAAAAATTTTAAAAAATGCAGTAGATCGAAATTCAGACATTAAAAAAGTTTCGAATAAAACTACTGGGCAAACTTTTTCAAGACTTCATAAAAGGATTAAGAGCATTGGGTCGATGAACCCAAACAGTAGACCATGTAAGAGACAATTCGACAAACTGCAGTATTTAACTCAAACAAAAACCTTTTACAAATGAAAAAATATTCTGAAACAGAGTAATGAATTTTCCAGTAACACAAATCCAAAGATAATGAATCTCATGAAGTGGGGCGACTTCAATAGGAAATTTGCCCTAGCATATTTTGAACCGTCAAAAGTTTTATTTCACACGAGGACCTAACTTAACGAACAGGTGACAATGCACCAACCTTGAGATTTTTGTCAAATTCGACGTACGTGACCAATCGTTTTGGAATTCATTTAGAAGTAAAAACCAACTTCGACAGAGTTAGACAAATTTGGAAAAGATTGAGCTATTTTTCGTATTGATTTAAAAAGAAATTAATTAATTGAGCAAAATTGGCTAATCTTGAAAGTTTCAAAATATTGGGTTGGGTTGGGTACGGTTGGGTTGGGAATCACCAGGATCACCAAGTAGGTTGGAGTCAAAATGTATTGGTAACGTAAAAATCCTAACTTTGGGTAACAAGTTAAGAAGGTACCAAGAAGACTATGCAAAAATCTGGCCAAATATGAAACTCACCATGGTGTGAAGCAAAATTGGGCTAGCAGAAAAATCTCAGAGTTTTTAAAAATGCAACCATGAGGGCAATGTATGGAACTAGGTTGACTACTGAAATTAATTAAATAAAATGTTTTAAAACTTAAAAAAATTAAAAGCAGGAAACAATAATATGCTATATGTCCCACCTTGTCCCATCTTGACATTTCCTTCCACTGCAACTATTCCATAAACAATATTTTTCACCACGCTTGGTGTCCCAGTCCAACCAACTCGTTTTTTATTTCTACGTTCAACCATATCATAGGAAACAAAATCCATTCACATCACCCCATCCAAAAGCTTGCACATTCCATCGTCCAACCATTTCGAATGAAATAGCAAACTCGAATTGAATCCACAATCAAATGCAATGGAACGACGCGATTTGCCGCAAACTTTTCGCTTAATTAACGACACACTCGACACACTTTGTCTTTGAACACTGTATCGATAACGAGCTTCATTGTTGACTCGAAATTGGTTTTCGATTAAGTCGCGTCTGGTAACGCAAAAGTTCTATTTGTTAGCCAACCGATGTTTGGACGCAATAAGCAAAAGCGTCTCCATCTGCACTTTTCGATGTTCGTGTACTTATTAAGCTTCTCGAAATTAAATTACGTTCGATGCAAAATTTGCACATTTCTACAGCTTTGCTGTTTTAATGTCGTAATGGAATCGAATTAGAAAAAAATTAAAACATGAATTATTTTGCCAAACGTAGCAAAAATACTAAAATCGTACCTTAAAGCAGACGAGGAAGGAGAATGGCATCGTCAGGACGACGATGACCCACGACAGCACGACTAGGATCTTCCCGCATGTCTTGGATTCGTCTTCGACTTGCTCGGCTGTAAAAAAAAACACTGTGGTAAAATTTGGAAACCAAACGAAATCAAAAACGACAATCAAAAATTTAGATCAAAATAACTTTAACGAACATATGCGAGGAAAAATTTGCGTCGCCATTAAATCGCTCGTCGGAAGCGACTGCACAAACCGCCCCAACGAAAACAAAGCAAACCGACGACACGACAAAACAAACGACCCGAGTTGATAACCGCGAAGTTTGTTGCCGCGGTCTTCCAACTCATTACGTACGTCGGCTCGCAGATGCGCATCTGGCGCTAATTTAACTCGAAACTGGCACGACGCGATATCTTCCGCGTCATCGATACGCGGAGACAAAGCGACGCGATTCGTTTGGCGCGAGGGGAAAGAACGCGGCTTCCGGATAATTTTCGAGGAGTGTCACATCCCGTGTTAGGGAGTTCTAGAAGCGCGGTCTCATTTCGACGATCGTCTGAAGGAAAAGCGATTAGGGAAGTACTGGAGGTGACGGCTTTGCACAAGTTACTGTTCCGAAACTGTCACGTGTCGTTGGAAACACGAATTATAAATTTGTTTGAGCACCAAAGTATTTAAAAATCAAACAAAAGATTAGGAAAGTGTTAAATAAAGTTATACGTTTACAAACTTCTGTGTTTTTCTGGTTGACCCACAAAGAACAAATAAAAATTTCGAAATTTTTGAGGTATAAATAATGTTGGGTTGGGTTCGGTTGTATTTACTAGTCAGGTAATTGACCAGTAAATACAATCGAACCCAACCCAACACTTTCCCATAATGTGGTTGCATTAGCTTGGGTTCAGTTAAATATGACATTTTCAGAATAGATTTCAATTCAAGGCAACAACTCTGTTGAATAGATTGTTGTTGGGTTGGGTTAGGTTGGATTTCCCTGATCTTGCTGACAGCTTCTTCACAAGATGTCTAATGATTGTATTTCGTGATCCACTTGTCCACCAATTTGTCTTCGACTTTGATCAATTCAGTTGGTTCCCCTGTGTTGCTTTACTATGTCTGAGCACACGCGGATTAAGTTCAATAGGGTTCATTTATTGTAAAATTAAAGGTAGCTAAATAATGTTTGCAACATTAATAGGACAAGGCATTATTAATCTTGTCGTTTTGGGTTGGGTTCCTACCTCTGGTTGTTAAATTTTCTGTATTTGTATAAATGGATCCATTAGGTTTTTCTGTTGTTTTTTTTTTTTTAATTTACGTTTGGGAATTTTAAAGTTTCTCCACGTTTCTCTAATTTGTGTCCGATTGGATTAAATCCTCCCCCCTTAGCTTCATATCGCGGTGTGCACTAAGCAAGAATGCATTACATTATATTATTTCGTTGAATTATCTTGGGATCGAATTGTATTTGCGTGTCTTTGGTTTTCTTTAGCCCAAGTTACCTCAACACGAAATATGTCGTGTTGGGTTGGATTGGGTTCGATCAGAGAGGTTGTGTCGAGTGCCTCGGGATTAGGTTCCGAGCAAAATTAATTATTTTACTTCATTTTGTGTTTCACTTTTTCAGGGTTGCTGCAAAATACGACTTCTTAGGTTTTTCAGGTGCGTTTATTTACAAATCGGTTGGTTGGGTGTCACTTCAGTTCAGTTCTTGGCAAAAATTAATTAGTTCGTTATATTATTTTGGATTGAATTGTATTCGGCTTTCATATTTCGTTTCCTTTCATTCGGCGAGACATATGTTTGGATTGGGCATCTCGATGTTGACATTCATATTTGTGTACAGATTTGACATTCAATAGTTTTAGTTTTACGCCGAATTATTTCCAACTTAACAATAAGCATAAGACTGGATGATATGTCGAAGTTGGAAGGAGAAATAGAAGGAAATGTCTTCCTGGCATTTCCTTCTATTCTATTCTATTCTATTCAGCACGTGAAGGAAAATGGAAAACAAGTAAAAAAATAATAATTGAAAATAAAGAATACAAATTGGAAAATAATAACGTTATAAAATGAATAATACCAATAACAGAAGAAAATATAGCAATGACAATGCAAGGAAATGGACTGCGTGTAGGATTGGAAGGCAATGCGAAGGGACGAGAAGAGGGCCGGAAAATTGGAACATGGAACATTAGAAGCATACAAGGAAAGGCTACAGAATTTGAAGAAGAATTCAAAAAACCATGATTGGATAAATAAGAGAACAGCAATGGGTACACAAGTAAGAAGAGTCCCAAAAGTTATTAACCCAACCCGATCCAACCCAACCACCCTCGTCTTTAATAGATTTGTATTAATCATTAATTAAAATGGAAATAAGAGTAATTAAACTGAATCAAAAATTCAACATACGAACACGGCGGAAAACGGAGTCTTGTTTATTTATTTTATTCTTTTCGTACGAGTTGTATTTTCTTTTAATTTGTTGCATAAATTCATTCTAAAATACGCAATAACGTGTTGTTTTAAGTATTTTTTCTAAAAATTTTGAAAACAACTTCTGAAAAAATTGATTTTAAACTTTACTACAATTTGGGCATCAAATTTGATTTAAATACATATTGTGTAGTTCTCACAAGGATTTTTCAATTAATAATTTTTCCACATAGTTTGTTTTCCTTGCCACATATAGTTTACACTTCCTAATTTTTTTTTAATTAAACTTTAATTAAATTTGTCGTTGATTGACTGTTACCACCGTGTTGAACATTTCGTTTTAATCTTCATATAGAATTTAACATGTATTACAACTAAGAACAGCCTTATTTTTTATTCATTAATAACACATCGATTGAAAGCTCCATATAATACAATTCACATTGTAAACCGTTCTCTTTACATTATTTTGCTTTTTAGTGTTTCCAAAGTGGATTGTTTAAAATCATCTACCGAAAGCTACTAGCTCCACATTCTCCGTTTCTTATCCCAACGGGGGGTATCCCGTCCCCCGCCTTCTTCTCTCGCTGCTTTCCGTTGCGTACAGAAAACCCCCCACCCGGTCCCCCATGAAAAATTCCACGTTTCAAACATATTACTCGCAGGCAACCGCGAAACGCGAAACCGAAAGAAACTTTCCGGCGAATTGAACGTTTTTAACGACGCACACAGACTCGCGTCGCGGCATCGAAACTCAATACGTTTCCCTTAACCTTTCGCAGTCTTAACGAAAACAAACAAACGAAGAATCTCGAGTGGATGGAACGAACGAATTTCGCTCGGGTTACTGCGGAAAATGCGTAATCCATCGGCGGGAGGTTTATATGGATCGGGGGTGAGGGGTTCGAGTGCCAAGTCTAAAGCTCTGTATCGATGGGGCTGATCCGAGCTTACGCGCAGGGCTTTGCGTGACAAATAGGTACAGATAACTGATAAGAATCGTAATGCGGATCCCAAGGCGTTTCGTACGTACGTGTAGCGGAGTAATTTGGGTTCGAATTTCGATTTAAATTGGCGTCTGTGGGCGTTTTATTTATGTGCGTCGTCGGTTGGCTCGCTGTGTGTTTGGCAATTGTATTTCTGGAATGCGGAAAATAAAACGCGAGAATCGACAGATTTGCGTTCGGTAATTCAAACAAGCAACGGCAAATCGTTTTCATCTGTCATGTCTGAAATACCAATCCCAAAAAAAAAATCAACTTAATGTAAACTAGAGACTCGATTACTCTATTTGGAATAGTATTGAGCTCTAAAAGTTGTCATGAAGACGTTTTTTTTATTGCTTGTGGAGTCACACATTATATTAGTTAGTCGAAAATTCGCGTGCCTACCGCAAGCATCGCTCATTGAAATCTCATCATTTATCATTTTTTTACTTTTCGATTCGAAGGGAGGTGCTGCCCTAACTTCCCTTTTCACCAAACCCGTTGTTAATTAGATAAAACTCCTCTGCAAAACATCTCCAACAAAT
This sequence comes from Geotrupes spiniger, assembly GCA_959613385.1. Classification (NCBI taxonomy): domain Eukaryota; kingdom Metazoa; phylum Arthropoda; class Insecta; order Coleoptera; family Geotrupidae; genus Geotrupes; species Geotrupes spiniger. The sequence continues at coordinate 38,960,065 of OY390736.1, read as the reverse complement.
CAAGTGAACGTCATTTTTTGTTCATCGCTTTTCGTCGGCGAAGCGCAAAGCCAACGTTCTCCTTCCTTCCCGCGTTTAAATTAGTCGGAAGTAATTGAAAATCGGATTCGGTTAATTAAATCGGCGACAGCGGGGAGAATAATCGGGTTAGACAGGCCCGCACAACGAAAGAACGCGCGGCACGTTCGGCCCGTTCGATAACGATGACGTCATCTCGTGCGCTGGAAGTCTGGCAGTTCCACGACCACGGCGAGTGCGTCATCGCGTAGTATATCGACTCGTAAATTGGAACTCGTTCGGATGACGCGAGTCGAAACGAGTTAGGATGGGGGGGGGGGGACCGGGGACGAAGGCGTAATTCGTCGAAATGTTATAGCTTTTTTTAACCTGAAATAAAATTGACAATTGAAAATGGACATTTGCATTTTGTGATGTATTTAGTTTTCTACGTCATCGTTTCAATAAGTATGGTTCAATAATTTTTTACTTCGCATGGCTATGAGTGTCTATAAGTAGCCTAAAAGTGAAGTTAGTTCATAGATTATATTTAAATAGATAATAACATAATTGTCATAGCGTCAGCAGGGTGTAATATTTAACAGTGGACGTGGTGCCTCTGCAAGGACACACGCAGGCAAACAATCTCAGATCTACGTTCAATCATCACAATATTTATACAAAGCAAATATTGCTTTTCTTAAATAAAACAAAAAATAAGAGACAAGGGAACCGAAATCACGTAGGTGGATGCAAAAGGCTAAAAATTCGAGCATAGAATTGGAAATGGAATTAAAAGGTAAACATTTTAGAAATTGAAAGGCCAAGGATTCAAATGGAAACAAGATTTTTTTATTTAAAAAAAAGCAAACCGATAAAACCAAGTGGTAAAACAAAACAAAGCAAAAAAAAATCAAACATAAGTGAACGAGAAATAGCAGGTTGTGATGTAAATAATTATACAAACAAAAATAAGTCCAATAATATATAAAAATATAGAAAACGTATTTAGGGAAAACCAAAGATGAAACTATGTACGAAATGTTTAAAAAAAAAACAAAGAAAAAAAGGGAAAAAAATTGTAGAAGACGCAAAACGTCCGAGGAAACTCTAACGTGGTTTAACGAATATTAAGTTGAGTTCACAGAAAGAAATAAGACATTATCTTAAATGGGACAGAAATACTAATCAGATGGAGAGAGTATGTGTACGACCTTTGGGCATTGAAAATACAGAACTAATCAAACGACGAAGAAAAGCGAACAATAAAAAGACGAACGAAAAGACAACTGAGACCAGGAAGAAAAAACGTAACAAGAGAAGAAATAAAAATCGAAATAAAAGAAATAAAACATTATCTTAAATGGAATAGAAATACTAATCAGATGGAGAGAGTATATGTACGACCTTTGGGCATTGAAAATACAGAACTAAACCAAACGACGAAGAAAAGCGAACAATAAAAAGACGAACGAAAAGACAACAGAGACCAGAAAGAAAAAAACGTAACAAGAGAAGAAATAAAAATCGGAGAAGTATCAGAGACAGTCAAAAAATTAAAAATAAGAATTGCACCAGGCATAGATGACATAATTCTGGAAATGATAAAATATTTCAAAAAAAAAATTAATAAAACTGATACACAAAATGATGCAGAGTCGCGATTCATCCGTGGAAACTTAATTAATGTTTCATTACGTCAATGTCGGCCGCCATCATCAAACAAGCAGACGTGCCTCTATGACGAACGGAGTCGGAGTAATATCAATATCGCGATGGCTTCGCCATGCAGACGTAACTCTGAGTGATTTACCCGACAGCCCCCGCTGAATGCTAAAGCGCGATTTCAGCACGTTCCAGGGCTTTCTGTGTAATTTGACGGCCGGTTCTGTATCGAAACGCACGCGCCTTTTGTTAGTTACGTGAGCATTTTCAGACGTCGCGTTCGCGTTCGCCGGCGAGTGAATAAGTAATTACGTGACGTGAAATTCGTAGCGTTGGGGCCCGCAACTAAGGGTAACGTGAAAATCTATTTTCAAGAAGTGTCACAATTTTTCGTAACAGAGATAAAGGTTTTGACTTATGGTTGAGTCTCTAATCCAAATCTTGTTCTACCCTGCCCTTCATCAAATACAAACAGCTGCTGCTTTTCTTATTTTATTTCATCTTCCATGTTTTCGTTGATCTTCTCTTTTTCGTTGTTTTTACCTTGAAGACTTTCCTGCAATCATTGTTTAACTATAGACGAGGCCAACTGTCCATGCTATGTGAGTTCTCTTCTATTATGGTGTTTTATCTTCGTTTATTTCATTTCTCATATTCTCCAGTATCGACTTGTTTTAATTATTTCTTCTACCTTGTCTTTGTCTTTGTTTTCCAGTATTTCCAGGTGTAAGTTAATTTGCAATAGCTGGTTAACTTTCTTAACTATCTATGTTCTTGTATCTCTGTATTTCTTTATTTCTGAAGGATGTTGTGTTTTTATACTGAAGAGTTTTCCTGCTCATGCTCATCCTACTGGCTGGCTCGAAGGAACTCTTCCTTTCCGTTGAAATGTTGAAAAATTGTACGAAATTTCCAGCAATTGCGCAATTATTTGAAATAAATTATAGTGCACGTAGGACGAAGAACGAATTGTTTGAAAAAAGTTCACCAAATTGTGGCAAAATAAAATCGAGTGAAATACTGACGTATTAACAATTTCCACAAAAAAAAACATTTGACAATTTATTTGAAAAGGTAAAAAGATTGTATTCATTGAATTACAAAGAGGTGACGACCAACGGAAAGATTGGAGAAGAAGTATGGGGGAGAATGGAGAGGGGAGGAGACTAGAGAAAGTAAAGAGGATGCAGGAGGAGTGTAGGAGAAAGAAGGAAAATGAACAGCAGGAAGAAGAGGGAACAAAGGAAAAGAAGAAGGTGTCGCAGGAAGAGATTGAAGAAAGAAGAGGAGGAACCGAAGAGATCAACAATGATGAAGTGGCATGAAACCCATCAGACCTATGGAAAAGCCATAGTAGATGGTTAAAAAAATCAAAACTGTCGAAGTTGTAATTCAGGAGTGGTTTCGGGATGAGAATATCATAGGACTACTCTTTTGGACTCCGATAATCTCCTGGTCTCGGTCTTTATGGCTTCATTCTCTGCACATAGAAAGGAAGATCAAAAATTAAAGTGTAACGACGAATAGAGAAAATGGCATAAGAAGAAGACAAGCTCACACAACTGACAAGTAACAGAAAAATGTCGAAGAATTGGATAGAAACCCAGCAATTGTCGACAACTTAAGGCGTACGATTTTATATAAAGACGAAGAAGAATATTTATTATAATAACAAATCATGACAATTACGAGAAGACTATGTATATAAAAACGATGTTAATCGTACGTAAAGCAGATTCTGCGAGAAGAACAATTTTTGGGGCCAGGTGGAGTTAGTTAGTTGAATTGAGATTCTTGGACGATTGTTTCGACGTCCACGAGCTCCACAACAACACGTCATCGTTGTTATTTGTATTATAGTACGATGAAGGCAGTGATTTAACTACTTGCACAACTTGTCATTAACCAGTTTCGTAACACAACATATTTTAGCAGGCGAAACAGAATAGGAACAGTTTACTGTCAAATGTCAAGTGTACACACAGGTAAATTACGCGAAGATCAAATCCGCTGGGCAACATTATTCGAAAGGTAACAATTCGAGTTCGAAACTATTCGTTTGACCGATTTCGCTCCCCCCGCGTTGATATTTCGAGCGCACCATAACCCATGACATTATACGAAACGCTGCCCAAACCGCTCGACATATGAAAAATTATATGTACGAAGTTGTAATTAATTATTTTCAGTTGAATATCCACATGGTCTGGAAATTAGCTTACAGAAGTTCCATATAAACAATATGTTGTTTTAAACAAACCTTTGTATTTACACATTTTTTTGTACTATATTTCATTATTATAAAATATTTCTTATGCGTAGTAATAATGGTCCGAATCGTATTTTAATGGATTTGATTCATCCTCAGTATTAAGATAAGAAAAAAAATATGATTTTTTACCATCTATATCTATTTGCCGGCAAATATATGAAAATGACAACCTCCAATAAATTATTTTTAACAAAAATATTCCATCGCTAATAGACGCTGTCAAATCACGCATCTGAAACCCCAATCAACCCCTCGTCGTCAAACCAATGAATCTTTTCATCCCACTCCCAGGATGATATCTAGGGACACATTTTTATATATATTTTATATTTTATAAAAACCTAAATAAAATTTCTTCTCTATTCCATAACTGCATATGAAATAATTAATTGATGATATTTATGAAAATGTGGCTAAATTGATAATCAATAAAATACTCTTAATGACCTGTTTCACAATAAATTACTTTAAAATTATTTCGATCGTCGATGTCATTACCAAATAGATTATATTTTTTGTACTGTTGACAGTGACGTAACGGTCGAAACAATTGTAAATTAACTAATTCACACTGTGAAACAAGATGTCAAAAAAAATCTACGATTAGAACGCATTAATTATTAGTGGTCTGATCTGTCGAAATGGTCGTTGGTTGGTTGTTGTGTCTTAATGTGATTTATATAGCAGGTCATATTAGACGTATAATTGACACCCTGGCATACATTAAGCATGATTTATAATACACCGTTTAATCACACTTTGTGCCTGCGTAACACCTATACAGCACAATTGGTGTGCTCGTCTGGTGTCATATATTTAAAAATCGAACGCGTGAATCGTTTGGAATTTTTCTGACTCGGCGTAAGAATGCGAAATATGCACCGGCGAAAACTGCACGACGAATATCCCGAGCACGTCGAAATTTATATTCATATTTATCACCAAAAACTTGCTTCGTGGAATCACGAGTTGCATCGCATCAATTTTATCAAATTAATTCCGATTGGTTGAAAAATTGCCGATTCGAACGCATTTTACGTTTAAATTCCGTTTGAAAAGCGCAAAGTAACTCCGCACTCGAGTCCATTTTCCAGCTTAGCGAGCTTTCAGAGCCGGCACGTCAAGTAAACGAATCCGAACGAATCGATGTCCTCAAACGCAAGCCGCGTTTGTGTTTCAATTAAACACCAACAGCGCTCCTTAAATTAAACATCGCGTCATATCACGTCCCATAAACAATCAACATTGAACGTTTCGCAAATATTTTCTTAACCGTATTCCCAATATACGCAAATAGACGCGTGTGGTAATGATGTCGAAGAAAATCAATTTTTTCCTTATTTAATTTTTTTTTTAATTTGTATCACGGGTTTGAACGACGCAATTTTTCCGATTGAATCAACGAACAAAAACATGCATGCATTTATTTCACATTTAATTCTTTTTTTAATCATCAATTTAAGTTAAAGTCAATGTTGAAACAACCCCCACACAATTTGCGTACCATTTATAATTCAACCAATTGTAGTCCGTCGTAAAAAAAAAATCTTCGAAACAGTCAAAAGACAATCATGCAAGGATTTGAACACAACTAACCTTCCGTCATGTTTACTGAGCGAACGTACTGATTTAGATGTGTTTAATGGGACACAGACATTGGCCGCGTACGAAGCAACAGTAGACTAGCAAAGCTCGCCGAGAAAGCTCCGAAGCTCCCGCTCACGTTCGTTCGAACTCGGGGCGGCGCGATCGTCGACGAAGGTATCCAATTATGCGTCGAGAATTGAAATCCAGCGGATTAGGTCGTTTTTTTTACAGTCTCAATTTCAAAGAACGGCCGTCATCGATTTGGTCTAATTGTCCCTTAGCGATTGTTATCCTTTTTAAGTCCCGGCTGGAGCTTATTCGATACTTTGCTGCGTATTTATTAATTACTCGGTGGATGTTGTCGTGGAAAAATTACGATCTTAATGAAAATTCGTCGAAGTAAGCCAGGCGAATTTAAAATTAGCGAAATAAGAAGTAGCCATCACCGGAACGTAGCAGATAAAAAAATAATTTAAGAGGATTAACCTGCCAACAAATCGAAAAAATGGAAAACGTGAAGGAAAAGACACCAAATTAAATCGAAAACAATTAAAATAATTAATCACGTTCACACGAAAACAAATTACAAGTGGGAATAAAAACAATCAAATCACGAAATTACGACCCAATTCAATGGAATTTAAGTCAATTCGAGTAGACTCAATGCTTGACATAGCAATTGTTATCAAAAGGATTCACGGTAATTCATGTGGATTCAAGATAACTCAAGTGAATTCAAAAGAATTCAAGTAACCAGTCAATACAATATAACACAATTTAATATAATTGAAATTAATTGAAACGAATTTTATTATTATATTAAATTCATTTTATTCGACAATATACAAGTCGAGAAAATTTAAGTGGACTGCAATTCGTGTCAACTCATACGAATTCTGAAACAACGCAAGCCAATTCAAGTCAGTTGTAGTAAGTTCACTACTTGAATTAATTTTTTTTAAGAATTCATGAATGTACAAAATAACTAAAGTCGAAGGAAATCAATTTGACGAAATTAAACTCAAATCAACGGAATTCATGACAATTCAATACAACTAAAGGAAGTTAAAGTGACCGAAAGCAATTCATGTCGACTGATGCAAATTCAAAAAAAAACACAAGATAATTCAAGTCAATTCTAATAAATTCGCGACAATTCAGTACAATTCACTTATTTGTTGCTTTTTTAATTCTATATTTTTAATTTCGCCCTTTCTGAACTTAATTATACTTTAGATTGGGTTGGGTTAGGTTGGGTCGGGTTGGGTTGAGTTACCAGAAGCGATTGCTATTAAAAAGCAAATAATCAAACGCACAATTTTCTGTTAAATTAAAAAAAAATATTTTATTATATTTATTAATAAAACATAAAAGTACCTTTGAAAAAATAGACCTGAATTATCCTCTTCATGAATTTTAGTAACTTTTCAATAAATAATGGACTCAAAAAAAGGTACGAAATTCTTGAAATTTATTATCTGAATTTGGCTCTACCCAAATTGATTCGAATTGCTTTAATTCGAACCAATTTGGGTCGACCCAGGACAGTTTAGTAAGTATACGAAATACTTCAAGTACTCAATACTTCAGAGCAACTAAAGTCAATTCGTAACAATTCAAACTTATTCAAGTCAAGTTAATTTAATTCAAAACTACCTGACGCAATTCGTGGCAATTCTGGCCAATGAAACGTAATTCGTTCGATGAAGTTCCACGTTATCTTACGCAAATTCGTGACAATTTATGCAAAGTCAACGAAACGTCAATTTAATCAAATTGAACGGCGACTTAATTACAAAGCAATGGAATTTAATTCAGTGCCTGAATTTACTTTAACCGCGTCGCTATTTTAATTAAAAATATTCACAATTCAAGTAAATTCATGAGAACTGAAGACAACTACAGTCAATTGGTAGAAATTCAATTCAATCTACTTATATTAAACCAATTCAACGCGAAGTAATGCAATTCAGTACAAATATAACGCAATCCAAGCCAATTCAATGAATTCCATTCGATTAAATTCAAAGTTATCTTCAGCAAATTTAAGACAATGTATGCAAATTCAAAGAAATCCATGACAATTAAACAAAACTCTGCAACATTTAATGCTACTCAACTATAAAGCTATACAATGCATATATACGCCTCGATTGGAATTAATCGCATTGCTATTTTAAGCACAATTGTCAAAATTCAAATCAATTCAAAGTAGTTGTCATTCATCAGACTTCCAGCCAATTCAGTATAATACAACGTAATACAGCGATGAAATTCAAATTCATTTAATATAAAAATCCAATCCAACGAATTCAATGCAATTCAGGCAAACAGAAAGCAACTAGAAGCAATTCGCGTAAACTCAAGGTAATTCCAAAGCAGCACAAGACAATTAAGTGCTCGAATTTAATTGCGTCGCACTTTCAATCACATTTGCACAATTCAAGATAATTCAAGGTGGAATTCAACACAATTCAAGCAAATTTGACGTAATTAAAATTAATTTAAACGAATTCTAGACAATTCAATGAAGTAGGCGGAAATTCAAAGAAAGTCAAGAAAATTCAAGTCTACTCGATGCAATTCATGCCAACTGACGCGATTTCTGAAGCAACGCAAGGCAATTTGAATCTGTTGGAGTAAATTCACTACTTTAATTGGAAATTTTCGATCATTCAAAACAACTTCAACTTTCTAGCAGATCCCTCCTTCCTTTCAATATCTCATTTAACTGCTTCAACACTGCCCTCCACAGTTCCTCTGGGGCATTCAGCCAACCTTCCGTATTCATCCATCTTCCCCCGCCGCCTTGCCCCTTTATTAGTTTGTTTTTTACCTTCAACGTCTGTCTTCCTCGTTCTTCTCCGTGTTCCTCTTTTCCCTCTTCCTCTCCTAGCAGCTGTTAGAAGTAATTTCTCCATTCATCTACGCCAATGCTTTCCGCCCCTTGTTTTCATATCTTCCTCTTCCTGATGAACCCCCATATCTCCTTCTGTGTCTTCTTTATATCTCCTTTCTCCCCACATATCATTCTGCTTTACCTTCCTTCTGTCAATTCCTCCCATGTTCCGTGTCCCTCTCTTGCTTCCATCATAACTTTCCTCAGCTCCCTTTTCCCCCTTTTACATTCTTCATCAAAGCGTGATTTTTCTCCTCCTCCTCCCCTTATCTTGTTCTTTGACATTGCCTTTTTCATCCCCTTGGTTACGTCCCGTATCTTCTTTATCTCGTTTCACTTCACCCCTCTTAGTGTTTTTTGGTACTCTATTAATGTCTTCTCATTCCATACATTTCCCACTCTTACTTCTCCTCTCCGTCCCCTGCTCCTTTCTCTTGTGCCCCCCTGCAACTGTAGGTGATCGGACTCGAGTCTTTCCCCCATCTTGAATCCGTCTATCTCTTTTTTCGCCCTCTCATTCAAGAAATTCAAAAAAATTATATAACAACTATGTTTCTGTGTGGAGACTTATCGATGAGTACATATAAATGCGAAACGATTGTCCACTAGTCCATTCTTGTTCGTTTTTGGAAATCGAACCTGTTTAATAATAATAATAATTTAGTCCATAGGCGTACAGAAACCCAATCGAAGCGATGGGCGGAATAAATTCACGAAAATAACGAAAGTCATTTCAAGAACGCCCGACCTTCAAACATCGCACCACCGGCGTCAGAAATTGCGACACATTCCACCAAACGCCAACAATTCCCATACCACCTTGCCATTAATATCTCCGCTTCTTGGCCCCGTTTGCCGGTCCACAATTTCCAATAAATTTTCGATCGGATTAATTAACGCCATCCGACGTTGATTGATGCCCGCAACGGTCGCGGCGCAAAATTCGACTCACTACGTGTTTCTTTTGGCTAAAAGCTGCACGACAACGCTGAATAAAACACCTCCGATAGGAATGTAATTGCTTCCCATACATTTCCATGATTAATGGGGCTTCCGCCAGACGTCGATTGTCGCTCATAAAATTACCTTTTTTTTCTATTTCCTACCGCCGGTTGTCAGTTTGATTTATTCGCCGCATTAACCATTTTAAACGTCAGAATCTTCGTCCACGTTGACTTATTTAAAGAAATGTAAAAAAATAAAATTGATTCGGGTGCGTCAACTTATCCTACGAATCTAAAGGTCTACCCCGAAAGTTCTGCAGGCCTAGTCTACATCGTAATTATAATTACCGTTAGAGTACATGCTGCCCGACGACAAGGATCTGTGCTTAGAATTATTGCCGCTGTAATCCGGCATATCGCTAAAACTAAAGCCCCTCGAGCACTCAAAAGCATCCGCTGGAACGAATCCCACGATTTTACGTTAACAGTACTTCGACGGCTAACAGCGCCACTGTTTAATTCCACATTTCGTCGACCGGCAAGTCTCGAGCGCGATTGATCCGATACGACGTTAATGCTATGGCCTGTTACTTACGGTAATGGCCGTTTTGCTTCATGAAACGTTTATTACCGAGCATATGCGCGCGTACGCGCACTACGATATTAATGTATGTATCGGTGGGGTCGTTTCGATTCCAGGACAACAACTAAAACTACGAAACGACTTAAATGAGCGATAAGGGACTAATAGCGTAGAATGTTGTGGTGGAATATTATATACATTATTAAATAACAGTGTGGTTGTATAAATTGTCGTCAATTAAATTAAAGATGCAAGCCACGTCAGTTAAACCGCTTAAGGCATTGGATTTGAAAAACGCTAGCATCAGTGACCTATAGCCTACAACGTTTCTAAGGATCCTAAAAATGTTTGTTAAGTAAAAAAAGATACAAATAATATTTAAAATATTACTAACGAAGCTATCAATTTTGCATTGACATAGCTGGGAAAGCTACTTATGACCAGAAACTTGTTCCTAAATTTTTGGGGCTGAGATTAGTTGCAAATGGGTGAAGCTAAATCTAGCCTTAAAATTTAAATAACATTTTGAAAGTAAATTGCAAACATGCAGCTTAAGGTCCAACCTAATTCAATCAAAGAAAACAACAACAAAATTAATTTGATAAATTTGATAATTTGTAAAAGTAAACAACTTTTATCGAACGGTTCGCTGCAATTAGTTGTACGATTAGTTCCAAAAAGATTATTAGGAAGAAATGTTGGACACATTTAGGCTTCGAGTCAAGTGGCCCACAGTATAGATGTTTTTTTCTGGATGACTGCTGTTTTTGGTGGACGTATCCTGGGATTCTCACTGTATCTATGTGATGCTTCGTCTGTTGTCAAAACGAGAGTTGTCAAACCAGAACCAAAACAGTCAGACATCGTTATTGAGACAATCTCTATTCTTTCAAAATCGTGAAACAACATTGCTCGCAATTTTAAATTAACCAATCCCAACTTTACCAAAATAGAAGACCAGGAGGACTCACTGATGTGAGTTCAAAAATTGTAAACACCGCAGGAACATACTACACAGATTTGGAAATCGTCGTTATTTCAAACTCGATCAAGTAAATGCTAATTGTGGACTAAAATTAATCATAGCTGGAGTCCCTCGAGGCAGCATATTAGGACCAATCCTGTGTTTTTTTCATGCTATTGGTGTCAAGAGACGCCGTCATTTGATGGTTTAAAAGTTCTTGTTAATATTCTTAATACATTAAAAGAAACATATCAACTAAATAGAACAAATTTGTATCGGTATCGAAATTCATAAACGACATCCAAACTTGGGGTAATATTACGGAGATAAAGAAAAGGATCAAAAAAGACGAGCAAACAAACTTTTCCAAAACAGTCAGAATTTCGTAGTAAAAAATATAAAACAAAAATATAAAATGACAACTAGACGGATCCTCTCAACTCTCAAGCAGAGATTTATATTTAAGCGTTTACAAGAGTTGTCCTTTATTGCTCGTTTAGGATTGTTATGGCTTCAAAATATCTTGTCTTTAATCGTCGCTGGTCGCCAATTCGGCCCTTGATGTGATTCACAACTTACGCAATGTTCGTTGGACGTGGCTCAATCGAATGACGAACGTGATCAACGCGTGCACTGCCGATTTTTACGACCCGACTGTCCAAGTTGGTACTAGTCGTTGAAAAGTAGTGTTCGGTAGAAAAGTCACAGAAACGTAAAAAATCGGTTTGACTAACGGCGCAGCAGTTTAAAACCGATCGTTACATTTTTAGTATTTATTTTGAAAATCTTGGCGCTATTGTTACTTTAGATTTGTCAAATTTGTGACGTTTTTTGAATGTCGAAAAATGATGGCATAGTACTGTTTAACCTTCGAATCTTACGCACGGCCAAAACCACAGTCACCCTTAATTTATTTCAGATATCGAATCACGAATGAACACGTTCAAGGCAAATTGATTGACGAATGAAATAGAAAATTAAAACATAACATCCCCACATAATAACAACAATTCGTAAACGCAACATAACTTGTAATTATTTCTGGTCCCGTAAATGCGTCGTCGCAATTCAAGTGGGGTAATATACTTTCGTTAAAGCATTTCACGAGCAGCGATCCACGGACATACTCAAAATGTAAATCAAACATTTTCATTTTTATGTATGCATTCGATGTTTTTCCATTTTTATCTCCGATAAACATTTTTTATATTAGAAATAGGTATTTTCTTAAATTAAAGCTGGGTTGGGTTGGGTTGGGTTGGGTTGGGTTGTCGTCTGATACGACAATGTACCGGCCTTTACATATGACAAATGCTGCAGTAAAAAGTGAATCTCGAAATAAATTTCTAATAAATCTTCTATCTAATTTCTGTCAGGATGAAAATATTTTTCAGCGAATATACTAAATAGGTGCTGAACGGAGCGTTTCCCCTTTCTGAGCTCATCAGATCACCACATCTTATGAGCTTAGAAGGGAGAAACGGTCCGTCATCACCTATTACATTCGCTAAAATTCACAACAAACAGTCTCTCATACCGATAGTTGCAAAGTAGTTACATATGTGGACAGTAGCAACTAATCCGTCAAAACAGACCTTTGTAACTGCATATCAGCGGAAGCGTGGGCTCTATATGGAGTTAATACTCTCACATAACGTTTCCAAACCTGTCTAATGGCAACAAAAAACGTAGAATCTTATTATTCGGATATCAATTGCATAATCATTCAAAGACAATCCCACTTGACAAATCGTCTTTTGAACTGAGGGCAACGGTGACAAAACCAACAATGCCTCTAACCGTTGATCGTTGACTCTAATTTTTTTATAATACAAACAATTAATTATTTACTTGATGTGATATGACGTAATAACTGATTTGCGAAGTACGAAATTTCCTTGTACCAAAAAAAAATTTTAATCAAACGAAACGAAACAGTCCAATTACGCGCCGATAAACAGATGAAAAAACACGAATGCCTGGAACGGCAAAGTTCATCGCAAAATATAAAGTAACCTGAGCGAAAAATTGCACAGCTAATTAGCGTCAGGTAACAATGGGTATTACCTGGAATTGTATAACGCAGCTCGCTTTTTTTAAACTTCGTTATGCGAAGCTGTTTTTGTTGCAGAAGTAGCTATACGAAGTGGACTAATTGAAGACTTCCAGGTACAATTAAATTGTCTTAGTTATGTATTTGAATAAATTTGCACGTCTGTCCATTACACCCATTAGTCTTGTTTCTCGTCTGTGATGGTTAACACAAATCTTATTTATATATAAAAAAAAGCTAAAACTATTCATAAAACAACATTTTAGCAACAACAACAACACAAACAATTAAACACAAATCAAACTTACTCTCTTTCCCATCGGTGCCTAAAAAAAAACCAAAGTGTCAGTCATCGTTTTGCTTTTTAGTATTTCATTTTTATTCACCTCCGAATATGGTCTTCGCGTAATCCTGGTCTTGGCTCCGGTGGCCGTTGGTGACCTGGACCGGATTGGCGGCCATTTCCGGCGAAATTCTCGCGTCTGACAGCGCCACCTAAACAACGGAAAGCAGAAACTTAATAACGGCCTTGTTGCGTTCCTCAAAGCGAATCCGCCTCGTACGTACGCGTTCACTGGGGCGGATTTCCTTTTGAGGGATTATTTCGCAAATTCTAATCGAGTCCGTTTTAAAGCCAGCGCGCTTAAAGCTCGAGATGCACGGAATTAATTTCAATTAACGGGCTGAATGCAACGCGCGAGAATTTTGCGGACGTTATGAAAAAAAGTTGCGTTATTCGAGTGGTGGTCGACCGTCCAGCAGAAATACTGCCTCGTTTAATCATCGTCTTGTTGCGCTTTTTTATTAGATGTGTGGGGCAGACTTATTTAGGCTGCGCCACATATCAGTAGGCGTAATTAATTAGTAAAGATTGTATTAATTTGTCTTCGAAGTATGACCTGTATGACCTATCGTATTCACTTATACAATTAACTTTTAAGTTCAAATGAATTTAAATTTTATGTCACCTTTTAATACTAATAACGAGTAACTCATTATTTGATATAATTTTCACACGTAGACTCGAATAATTTATTTTTACCGCAGTCCGCGTAAATGTGTACACTTTACATGGTTCTGCACTTCGTACATACCCAAGCCTAATCATTGTTAATGCTTCGTTTCGTTAACACACATTTTTTTACATTTACGTCTCTGGGCGTCTATAACTCACTCGTTACTCGGGTTATTTAATATTTTATTTAGCATCAAATGTATTGAGTAAATTTGTTCGAGTCCAATTCTAAACAAAAATAGTAAGCCTCTCAACTCCGTATGTAGGGCAAGAGCTGATCGAATACTTTGCTGTACTCACCTCCGCCCTTTGTCTTATGAGATATTTACCCAACGTCCCGAACGTCCCTAGATTACTACCAAAGCCAAATCTCTCTTTGCTCTCTTCGTCGTCTTCAATTACAATTTAGTCAAAAATGCCTCCATCTCATCGATAAAATTTTATTCTATTAAACACCTTAAAACCTCCTGCATTCAAATACCTAATTTTTTTTAATCGCCAACATACTTTTCTGGGCTGGCACACTGTTCATTTTAATATTTATATTTTTACTTAATTATTTCATTTTTATTTTCGTTAGTATGTTTGCACCGGTTCCTCGTACTTTTTTGCCTTTATGTGTTTTTTTTTTTAATTTCTATTCTTCATGTAAAGTTGTTTTAATTATTTCGTTTGCCATCCGCATAATAATTAACTAAAATTTCCGTTTAAGCTGGCGCCCTATACTTTTTTTATTATGCAATTAGGTTTGGGTTGGGTCGGGTTGAGTTTGGTTGGCCCGAAATAATGAGGGGTGAGTATAATAATAAAAACGATATAAAGGACGGCGCCATAAAATTAACCCAAAAGCCGAGGGTGGTGACAAGAACTTCGACTTATGGTCAGAATCGAATGAATCTATTCTTTTTGGAAAAGTCCTTCAGTTCGCGATGAACGAATCGTGACCGATGTATAATTTGAACAACTCGCCAGTCGGGTTAGACCAATATAGCGATCGCGTTGGAACAATTTCAGTCCATTTTGAGCCTGGGCAAGCAATACATGGCTTTATTTATTTTAAATGCGTTTTGGAATAAAGTGTTCATAGTGAACTAAAGTAATTCAGTAATTCAATTCAAACTTTCATAGTGATTTATTTTTAATTTTCAAATTTGCAGATGTTTATCCTGCTTATTGAATCGATTACTGATCGAGTGTAAATGAGGAAAAAAAGAAGAAGAGCATAGTTCGACTAATAATAGCTCCAGGCAGACTAGAGATATAAAACAATAAGAATATGGAGAACATTATTAGGTACTGGATTCTGTCTATATTTACCCTTCTCTGTTTTCCATTCAACTAGGCATCTTTTTTCCTTTTTCGTCCTTGTCTTTCTTTACTTGCGCCATTCACTTGTGCCCTTCACCTTCCTTGGTGCCCCCCCCCCAGTACAGTTCTTTGTATATTAACTCCCTATTCCCTTCAACTAGATATCATTTTTCCTTTTTCGCCCTTGTCTTTATTTACTTGCGACGTTCACTTGTGCCCTTCAGCTTCCTTGGTGTCCTCCCACATCCCCTCCAGTACTGTTCATTGCATATTAACCCTTCTCTCTATCCCCTTCAACTAGGTATTTGTTTCCTTTTTCATCCTTGTCTTTCTTTACCATCTTTTTCATCCTGCTGTTCCATTTTCATCTTTTTCCTGCAGCCCTCCTTCGTCCCATGATTTCCAGCCCCTCTCCGTTCTCTTACAAACTTCTTCTCCAATCATTTCCTTTCTCCTGTTCTTCCTCCTTCAAGCTCACCGTTCTGACTTCCTCTAAACAATTAGATGTATTTACGCTTCCATAACTTTATTCCATAACTCATATTGATAAGCTAACCTTTTTAACATTACCGACTTAAATTCGTTTTAAAACATGACCTAACACGTTGTTATAATCTCTTTAATCGTATCTAATACTAATTTCAGGTATCCAAATGACGACGATATTCCAATTTTCATAAAGGGGTTGCTTTAAGTGTCAAATGCGGATATTTACTTTGGCTTCATTCGTCATTTTCTCGTTATATCAATTTTTAAAGTTGTTCATTGCGTTTCCAAAATGATTGCATTTCAAAGCAGTTCTTTCATCAAAAGTCACATTGTAAATATTTTCGCAATTTATGTTTTAAATTAGCTTCAAAACCCAGAGGTAACACATGGTTCTAGCTCCCTTTGTTGTTTTTGTAATTATGTTTGTGAAATTTTCGTATTTAAATCTTCATAGAGCTTTTTTCTTTCACCGAATATGGGATTGGATTAGATCAGGTTTTATATTTACGCTGTTGTAGCTCCTTAAGCAATCGGATATTTAATATTTTTTTAACATCTCGTATATTTAATATATTTATATTTAATTAATTATCTAAAGTAATTATTACGAAGCGAAGCTCTGCATCGATGGGAAGTTATAATCAAGTACTTTGCGTTTCATAATTAATGAAACCGTTTGTCTTGCTATATTAGCAATTTTAATTACCTGTTTGCTTTTTACGGCGTAATTAATCACGAAAATTTAGGTAAATATAAAATATTACCCAACCCAACCGAACCCCACCCAACCCAACCCAACAATTCCTAAATGGCCAGTCCTATTGTTTGCAGTATTGAAAATAAAAAAAATGTTTTTAGAGAGTTATACGTTCTGATGTACGAAAAACGAAATCTAATATAAACAAACACAGTATCAAACTCAAAATAAATTAATGAAAACTGTACAAAAATAACAAATAAAAACAAAAATGAAATCACACAAATATCCAAAGGAAAATAAAACAAAACTGCTAATAATAAAAGTTCGAATTACAAAAATTGAATAAATTAAAAATAACGAAAGGAGAAAAAATTAAAGTGTACGTGGAATGAAATAAAAGTAAACAATATCAACTTTAATGCAATTTATTAAAAAAAATTGCAATTTGTTTAAAAAAATAGCAATTTAATTAAAAAAACAAAACTACCAGTGAACTTGTGGCACAATTGACAAAACCTCAATAGAAAGAAGCAAACCTAACAATGTGCTCTCTTTGCCGATACTAATTCGTTATTACACCTACAGAAGAAACGTAAATAAAGATTTTTTTTAATTAAATTAAAGAGACTAATGAACTATGGCACCAATGTTGAACCCAAATAGGTCGCAGCTAATTGCAAACGTTACTTTTTTTCTTAAGCTGAAATGTGTTAATAAAGACGCCACCAAATTTGAAAAACGACGCCAACATTAAAACCATAAAACATAACCCAGTTCGTAATAATCAATACGCGAAAGAAATCCATTAACACATCGAATACTTTTTACACGAACCTTTAGATAACAAACTTTGAGGGTAAATTTAAGGATTTTTTTCTAAAATTACTAAAGCTAACATTTTTTTAAAAATGGATTAAATTTATTGAAAAATTTCCCGTATTCATTACAAACATCAACAAACACAAACGCGAAACGACTCAGTAAATTAAAAACGCGCGAAAAATAATTCGCAGCCGTCGGACGCCGCCGGCTGAGGCAAAAAGCGGTGCAAATGTGCGGATAGTGGAAATTACGTACTTTGTTTTTCGCGAGGATTGCTTAGCGAAGGAACGACGGCCGTGCGCGACTCCACCGGCTCGTAACTCGTGCACTTTCGCGTTTTTCAGGTTAGCGCGTCCGAAACTTCTGAAGCGTTTACGGTCCAACGCGTACGCCGCACTAACTTACACAGCGCGCACGCTCGCCGCTGAAAAACGAGCGTCGGGCAAGAAGTTCGACGATTACGTGTTGATTCAGTGGCGCGACCGGCAATCGATTCCGGCGCCTTCGTCGGCGTTGTTTATGGTGTCGTCGTAAATTTATTTCGTTAATGCATTAGGATTTTTTTTTTTAAGTAAAGCATTAGTGTTACGGAACGATTTCATATGAATTGACTAACCAAACACACATGGAACAATTCGACTCGTACTGCGATTTAATTACACAGGTCTACTTTGACAGACAAAGCCGTTACTTCGCGACTTACGACTCATGTTTACATGACTGCATGCACCTTAACGGATATGTCGATGGTGATCTGATGAGTGCAGATGTGCGAAACAACTGTCATCACCGCATATATCCGATAAAAAAATTATTGCAATTATTATTGTTGTTTTCAAATTTTAATCCCTTCGTTCTTATTATCTGATGTGATATATTTTTGTTCGCTTTTTCTTTACAGGTATGTTCAAGTACAAAAAACTCTAGTCATTCATAAAATCTTTATTTATAGCTTTCATGTTACTTATACTTTTTCACTTTTCTTTATTTCTTGCGTTAATTTAGTTAACAATTATTTTAGACGACTTTTTGGGCCCCTCGAGCCCCGTCGTTGTTACGCCCCTGCCATCCTCGCGTCGAAAATATATAACGCATTCCATCGATTCGCGCCCGCCGCGCCAACTAATAACTCGGACGAGGCCCGCCGCGAAACCGCGCGCAGTGACATCACGGTCATTAAGCTATATCGAGAACTTAGAGCGACGCAATTACTTAACGTCCGTGGGCGACATAAATTTGATAGGTTCGTGGCGTCGCGTAGCGCGAAAGGAACGCGCGTAAAATACAAACGAAGTCGTTAAACGCGCGTAAATAAGGAGCGGAATTTTATTTCGAATTAACGCAGAGGCAGCCGGGCAATAAAATCCATATCGTTTGTGCGTATTTCATAAACGGGGTTCTCACTGTGGCGCGATCGATAATAAAAATAAACAATGGTGCAATACCAAACGGAATTTTTACAATATTGCATCGAGGTTGAGTTCCTTCGCCCACCGCGATTAAAATGCAATACATTCATACACAAAGTGTGACTGCGATTTTTATCTAAATGGGACAGTGTACCTTAAAACACAAACAATGCTAATAAAACACGCCACCAATACCAATTATTTACGTGTGCGAAAATATTCAACAAATTTTAAATGAAAATTATTCATATAAATATATATATATATATATATATATATATATATATAATTATAAATTTGCTAATAGTAGTAAATTTCTAATTAAATTAATTCGACCTCCACGTACGACCAACTCAATGCAATTCGTCGTAAATCGACGTGGTGGTGAATTTAACATGAATGTGAAGTGGCACCTGGACGTTGACTTTCCTCGAAGCCGTTCTATTTCCGTATGCCGCATATGTAATTATTACTTGTTCGTCATGGCAACCGTTCACAATCATATAATTACCGGGTAACCGGGTAAAATATGATTTTCCAAACGCGAACCGAGACGGGGGCTTGGAAAATCAATTATTTATGTGACATTATACGTCCATCTGGGCGTTGGCTTCTCCGTCTGCTAATTGCGGGGACGTCGTTGCGTTCGTTTGTACGGGTTTGATCCAATCACTCAGTGGGACAGGAAATAAAAATAATAAAAATGTTTACATAAAGTATTATATCGTTGCCGTTGGACTGTTAAAAATTGGTTCAAATACAAAAATCACGAATATGACATTCGCGGCTTTTGATACTTGGTCCGTGAACGTATAAAATAAAGTTTGTGCACGTCGATGAAGCGAATATAATTATTTTACTTCAATGAAAGATTGAATATATATAATTTTTTTTTACTTCAATGAAAGACTGAATTAAATTCAAAACTCTTATTAAAATGATAGGTTTACTGTATTTATGACTAAAAGTGCCAACCCAACTGGATATTCTGGTGTGTGCCACCCACACAACCCGATCCAAACAAACCCAACCCAACCCAACCTAACCCAACCCAATGCAATGCAACCGGACATAAATGCAACTGGACGACGAAATTAATTTTCTAATTTGTTGAACTGTCCTTTACCTTCGGGTAGAAGGACCATGATGAACAGTCTTGAGGTATACAGTCATTCCAACTCAACCCAAGTCAACTAAGTGAGTATACGGATTTATTTGCAACCAACTTCTAACAAACAAAGTTTGAAATAGAGAGCATCCACCCAACACTATTCAACAAAAGTCACATATTCCGTAACATCTAAAACCTTTTGCAGAAAACCTTGATAATGTTATAAATTGTCCTAAGTGAATGAAAAATGCTATAAATTTCCAAAAATTGGAAAGAGAACTGGTGGGATCTTAAAAATTTTAAATGCTATACACTGTCTTGAAGTCCAGATCAAAGTCTACTAAACATAGTCATGTCATAGTCGTAGCGGTGTGAATTTGATGATTTCTAGGCACATCGTTGACTTTTAACTTTGAGATGGAACGCATGTTATTTTGTGCCCAGAGAACGCTTTTGAGATCCATTGGTCTCTGGTGGATCATTTCGTAACTCATTCACTGTCTTTTTTCCTGCTCAAGTCTTTCTCAACCACTTCGTTCTAAGTTTTTCCAGCTTGTCTTTGATGTCCAAGTTCTTTCTTTTTTCCTTCTTTGTTCTCTCGTTCGTTTCCTTTCATCGCCTTCCATGTTTACTTTGCGACTTCGGATTTGACTCTTTCAGCGTCTCTACAGGTTGCCACATATTTGATTTCCTCTATAGCTTGTCTATAGCTTGTCTTGTCTTTTCCTTAATTCCCACATCCTATCCCCCGATTTCCTTCGTGCTCTTGAGACTTTTTCGTTTCCCACCCTTCTTCATTCATTCCCATTTTTGTCATTCTTTCCATTATTCATTCTCGTTACTCCAGGTATTTTCGTCGTGATTGTCATTTGTATTACTGTTATCTTCCCTTTGCCATGTAGTAACATTGGTGGCATTATTGGGGTGTGCATATTATTTTTTGCCTCCTTATCTTAAAGGTGCCTCTTCAATCGATTCTTTCTTTGCGATATATTCCACTTCATTTTCTCATCTGTCATGACTTGTTTTTTCCCACATTTACTTCCATTTCCTGACATCAAATTTATTTATTTTATCCACCTGTCGATTCCTTTTTCTGGCGCTTCCGCTCAAAGGACTATGTCGTCTGGGTATTCTTAATGATATTTTTCAAGACAGGTCTTTATTTCCGTTGGGTTCCTTATATTCGTGTTCGTGTATCTTTCCAATTGTTCCAATCTCTTTCTTACTATTCTCATTCTTTACTTTCATGTTTATTACTTACAAACTTATTGTATCTCGCTTCCGTATCTATTCTTATTTGGGTCACATCTAATGTTAATTTTTACTGTCTAATGTCTAAAAGTTTATCCATTTTGTTTAATTTTTGCGGGTGATCTGGTTGCCGCGTAATTTTTTTAAGAATACCATATCCTAAAACTAAAACTAAACAAAAAATCTGGCCCTAAAATATTTATTTTCATAAAACACATTATGATCGTTCTTATCGCCTTAGTTTGATTTGTCAATCTTTGCTCACAGACCTTCTCCGCTTCCTACTTATTTTACTTCTTTTTTTTTAATCTGTTTGTTGTTTGATTGCCTTTATTTGAAAATTTCTTTCGCTCAAACAGATTACAAACCCATTATCATCTGTTCATTCATATTCATAATTTCATTATCCCGGACCTGTTCTTGTCGTTTGCACCCTTTCTTTCGTTTCATTTTCATTCTTAAATTGTAGGTCAATATTGAACAGTAGTACAAAAGTGATTTTTTATTAAGATAACAAAATTCGCCCAAGTCCAAATTTGGCCAAAATACCAACATGGTCGAAAAGCAGGTCATAATTTTATAAAATTGAACAAAATGAGTGTTACTAAAAATTAGAATTTAACAAAAAAAAGCATATTTTTTGAATTGCTATCAAAATGTCAAAAAGTTAATAAATTAATTAATAATGAAAAGGTCAAAATTTACACAATTTTCTAAAATTAAAAAAACGTGAAAAAATAAAATTCAAAATTTGAATTGTCAAAAAAATTGATAAAATTGACCGAAGCGTAAAAAATTCAATGTCACAAACCTACGGACAATGTCAATTGAAATAATTAACTAAAATTGAAAAATATATTCAAAAACACTGTGTGATTGTTTTTTTTTTGTTAGAAGAAAACAGTTGTTCACAATTAAATATAATCAATTTATTTATTTTTTTGCGTTGAACGCAGTAAATCAATTTAAAATGCATATTGCATTTTAATTAAGAACAAGATTTACTTGAAACACAATAAATGTATTTGGTTACAAACCAAAGAAATATATTTTTAGGTCCAATAAACAAAGCATTTATGAAAAAGCAAAATTAATTAAAAATCATTTTGGCGGCACAGTCAAAATTCAAAAATATTGAAAAAAATCTAAATTGGCAATCATATCAAAAATGTAAAACAAAAACGTGTATGTGAATGAATTTACCAAATCCAAAAAATACTAAAGATGAAGATTTTGAAACGATGTCTGGTAATGATGAAAACGTCAAATGTAAAACGACAAAAATTATGAAAATTGTCGATAACACAAAAAAAAACAAAATTGACAAAATTAATCAAATATTTGAAAAAATTACAAAATTGACAAATGGTCAATGGTCAATGGGTAAAATAAGAATTATTAAAATTGAAATATAAAAAATTATAAAAAATACAAAAATTCGAAAATAAATAATGCAAAAAACCAGAAATTGTTGAACTATCCCCCCCCCCTCTTTTTTTACAAAAGTTGAAACACTTGACTTCATTGAAACTGCGTGAAACTATAAAAGCAAAATCCAAGCTCGCTACGAATCCTTTCAAGGCTTTCATTTATTTTTTTTTGATTGCTTTAAAATGTTATTTTGACGCAACGTCCGTCATTAATATTGCAGTTTTAAACTAAATATGCATTAAACATATCAGCCGCGCATCTTTTAGATTGACAGGCAACTCAAATTAATTTATTTTTTAAATTAACGTGAGCTGAAAAATCTGAATATATTATAGCATCGTTCGTAGCTAATTAAGAACTTAGTTAACGTTACGTACTAAACAGAAACTTGGTTCAATTCCACCTTAACAGCTTACGCTTCTTTCCACGTCGATAAAAACACTCAGCAAATGAGAAACAAGAACAAAAGTAATTATCGATGAAATTTTAATTTATTTTTAAAGCAGACATAACCTTACTTACCGAAGTACGCCATACCGCAAGCCGTGTTTGAAAACCTTATTTGGAACACAATACGCGTTAATTTCGCGTACATTCGTTAAAACAATTACAATTATTTATAATCGAAAGGATTCGGACGCGTAGTCTTCCACAGAATCGTCCATTGCGACGACTGCGGTGCCGCCACCTCTCGTTCAAACGTCCAATTGATCGCAAATATCGTGCAGGTAACTATCTGACTTTATTACGAATAAAATCCAAAATTTATATATATAGTATTTGTATTTTGGCATAAACTTTTGATAACATTTACAGACTTTTAAATTCTATAACTCCAATTCGAAAACTATCCTAGGAACGAGTCTAATGTATTTACAGTTATCACAAAACTAGATTACTTACGCGCTAAATTGGACTGATCAGACTTTTAGTAAACGCAACGCTCACAACAGAAGAGCCAAGTCGACAGCAAATCAAGTCGAACGCCCGAAAAATTCGAAAAAAAATTTTTTTTTTACTCCTCGGCAACGCGTCAACTTTATACCTTAACTAGTTGTACTTCTAGCACCTTCAATTACATAAAGCCTCGTTGTCGATTAATCCGCGAAGACCGGAGTCGACAAAGGTGAAAAATGCCGCCAATCAAACCTCCGAATATCAAAATTAAAGTCTACGTCTCGAACGCGCGCAATTTTTCCGCGACGCGGACAAAAATATACGAATCTATGTTTAGGTACTAAGTTTGCATGGACCCATTTGTCGAATTTAACACTCGCGTTTGATTCGTTTCTCGGAGAACTGCACGTTTTGATCAACTCGAGGAAAAAAACGGCACCGATGATATGTGAATTCGAGTGCAATTTCCGTCGTCTCACAAATCGCCTCCCCCGGTTACGCTAAAAAGAAGATTTACGTTCAGGCACTTTTCGTTCAATTTTCAAGGATTCTAAGTAAAGTTGGCCATTTTGTACACAGTCTTAGTCGTTACCCTAATAAGTACATTGTTAACTGGAATGTTAAGTACGTGACTCGAACGAAATTCAAAATTGGAAATCACTGAGGTTGTAGGTGAAGAAATCGCGCAGGTCATGTCGCTGCGCGACGTTGAGATGACGTGGCATTGTCCATTGGGAGTATTTTCAATAAAATTGAAAAAGAAAAGCTCCTGATTAACATTTTTCAAACAATATCAAATTTAATGCACCAATAATTAAAAAAGTAAAAAACCTGTGCTATCTTTAAATATTTTTCATCCAAATTTCGCCAAAACCTCAAACAATTTTGATGACCCTATTGAAAGAAATCCAATCTTCAAATCGCAAATACCGTACTTAACATTCCCTCACACAACCCAAAACGCATACGAAACACAAAAAAGTCAAAATTTATTTCACGCCGTTTCATTTCGGTTTAAAGAATCGCCTGCTCGTGTAGCGATGCACGAAGTTCCACAACTGGACTATCTGCCATTCGCGCAAGTCCGAACGGGCGTACAAGAACTGCAAGCCATCGGGGCCCTTTTTCCTCATCTCCTTGAGGCGGAACCCAAACTCCAACATGAACGGCCTGGCGTCGGTGTGAACGATGTTAGCCCTGTAGGCCAAAGTCCCCGTCACGTGGACGTCGTCGATCCAAAAATAATCCCCCAGTTGAGCCTCCTTATACAAAGCGAAGACGACGTCTTTGGAGTACAGCACCACGAAGCCGGGACAATAAGGCACGTACATTTCCATCGGGTAGTCCCTGATGGAAACGCGCCATTTGGAGCCGTGATCTCGTAGCACCGGCGTCGTCCTGAGCACCTTGCACAGCAGCAAGTTGGAGCAACCGTTCGGCGAGAAAGTCTCCTTCAAGACCGTCATCATCGTGTACACGTTGACGAAGACGTCGTCGTCGGTCTTTAAAACGTACTTGGCCTGCGGGCAATGATAAATCGCGTACTTGAACACCATCACGTGCTTGTACGTGATGTTCTTGTACGTGTCCAAGAAATTCCCCTGCGCAAAGTCCCGGTAGATCATGTTCTCCTCCATCAGCTGGGTATGGATGCTCGCGTCGTTTGCGGCGCACCCCAGCATGAACACCGTTCTCATTCCGTCCCTGTACTGGCCCCAAGTTTTTCGTATCGTCATCCTTTTCGCGAAGTTGGCGGGTGCCGAGTGGACCAGGACCAGGAGCAGGACTTCAGAGTTGCCGCAAAGCTCGTCGAGTATCAAGAACTTGAAGTCGTCGAGGTCGATCAGCGAGTTGTAGTCGTTTGCGGCGAGCTTTCCCATAGGATACGTGTAGGATACGTTCGTTTGGTAGACGACCGATTCGTATACGACCGGCTCGACGGGGCCAACGTTTTGCCACAGCAAAAACGACGCCATCAGCAGCGTCAGGATTAAGGTGAAACATAATTTGAGGCGTCGTCTCAACAGCATTTCTTCGATCTTCACATCACGACGAGCTAATCAGCGATGGGACCTGAAAAGGGAGAAAAAATATATTTAATTAGTATTTAACACAATATGAGGTGAAAGTTGGAATAATCCGCCACACGAACTCACGAAATAATATTAAAAAAAAAAACTTCGTTACGCACCTGGAGATAGGCGTAATTCCTTCCAGAGATAATTTATTTCAAAAGGCCTTGCAATAAGAGCAAATGCTTACATAACAAACTAGTGTAACGAGCCTTGCAAACATTTTTATTCGTTATAAAGTTAATTCGACATTAAAAAGCCAAATTGAAACCGCTGCTGTTAAAGAACTAAATTTAATTATAATTTATATTACACTATAAATTAAAAATCGGGCTTTATGAATAAAACTACAAAACTTATGAGAATAGACAAAATTGCAAACAATTTCATAGTTTACAATATTTTCTAAATTTCACAAAATGTCTATATATTTAAAAAAAATCATAACTGAATATTGTACAAATCGAGCGAAAAATCTAAATTATAAAAATAAAAATTTTAACAATTGTGTAAAATTGCAAAAATTATAAAAATGAACTAACTGCCTTAGTGGTAAACTTGCAAACAATTTCGAAATTTTCAAAAATACATAAACTGGCGAAAATGTCAAAACTAGGACATTATTACAATCGTTTAAAATTAAATATAAATGCAAATGTAGAATTAAAAGATATCTTGTGAGCACTGTTTAAATTGAAAACACAAAAACTGCCAAGCTGTCAGTTGTCAATTTGTGAAAATTAAAAAAAATGTGTAAATCACAAAGCCATATAAATATATTTATAGAACAAGGCACCTGATTTTTCATAGCCTACGTGGCAAATTCGTGCTTCAACTATTTCAATGCAAAATGTGCTTAAACGCGTTCTTGAGATAGACTCAATCGAACTTAACCCAAACCCAACCGAACCTAATCCAACCCAATCCAATTCAATCCAACCCAATCCAACCCAACCGAACCTAATCCAACCCAACATAACCCAGTCGAACCTAAGCCAACCCAACCCAACCCAACCTAATCAAACTTAACCGAACTGAACCCAACTACACACAACCACCTAGACATGAATATGTTTCTTAATTTAAAAAATTACCAGAATATCATATAATGCACGAGCTAATAGCTTAAAAACAATGAAGGGAATAAATAAAATGTTAGCACAAATAAAGCACATCTGAAAAGAAAAATTTTCTAAGTAAATCTTTAAATGGAATTTGCCCACAAGCGTCGCAGAAACTCACAAAAAGCTTAATTTGAAAAATAAACTCGTGGAAAACTTCATTTGGAAAAGCTCGAACTAAGCTTTTAAGAGGTTGACTCGAATAAAGCGAATTCAGCTATTCGGAAATATGTATGAGTAAACATTTTTTTAGCGTGAACGTCGACTTTCACGTTCACAGGTTTGTGATACGATTTAAGTGAGTATTTAAAAATCTGGACATGTCTTCTTCGGGAACCGAACGTAGACGACGGCGGGCAAAGACCCGACAAGAAGTGCCCATCAACGATTTTATCGATATCATAATAAGTCAAGTACATATATTTTTTTGGCTATTTAGAAATGCGAACTTTGAAAATTTGTTATGTAATTGCAGTCTTTCGAAAGTTATAAATATTTTGTTCATATTTCCATATATCATATTTTCATATACTTTTGATCCTTTAGCTACGATTGTTATTTATTTATTTATTTTATTTAAACCTTGTAGCGTTGTATTTTTTAAATCGTGACAAACCAAATAATATACGTCAATCAAAAACTGAACCTTATCGATGACATTACAACAAAAAAAAATGCATCAAACGTCACATCTATGCCAAACATGATTAATATGAAAAATTGACTTACTTGCAAATCCATCGGCGTAATTCAAAACGGGGAAATATTCTTAAAAACTAATGTCTGGTTGTGAACAAATCTACTGACAACAAAATTTCAAATTCATAACAAACGTCGACGAAATTGACAAGGCGTGGATCGGTGCGACATCTGCCGCTTGACAGTGCACGACTGATAACATAATCGTCTCTAAATACGTCAACGAAATAAGACAGGAAACTGCCAATGATCGCAAATATGTTTAAGTTACTGACCTTTTTATCGCAACCTTGTGCAAAATCCACTTGCATGATAGATAAAATGGTTTCAAAAAGTCTCGTTTATGATAAAGAATTTTTAATATTATTATAAATGATAAGAAAGGTTTTTTTTAATATTCTGCAGCAATGAGTACTTGAAAATTCTTTCGGAACGGTAGGCGGGAATTCAGGCAATATTTCGTCTTGCGTTTTATGCAATTTTAACATCTGTCAACTTTTTGGACCCAACCCAACATAACCAAAATGAAGCTACGTTGTGGCAAATTTCCGGCCAAATAAATGTAACACAAATTAAGACGGATCTTAATATTATTTTTTTGCATTATTGAAAACTTTGAGATTTGCTGGCCAACCCAATCCAACACAAATCAAGCTAAATTATGGCAAATTTTTGGGTCAAATTAAACAAAAATTAAGATGAATCTTTGTATTATTTTTTGCATTATTGAAAAGGTTGAGATTTGTTGGCCAACCCAAATCTACGAATAATAAGTTCTCAAGTGTTACATTATTTACATTACATACAAAATAATTTTAGAAACGTCAAAACGAAGATTACGAAACCCAGTTTTGCACTAACCTAACCTCTTCATTCACTCCATATGCTACTAAGATTGTCCATTTCGATTTTTCAATTTCAATTTCCACCTTCATAAGTCTTTCTATGTAGTTTTCCTTCATTGAGTATTCAGTCTAGGTTTATTATTATACCTACACCTCGTTTTGGTCTATTGTTCTATTCTGTCCCTGACCATAGCATATCGAATCCTGTCCTGTGTCCTAGTCCGCCCCTTCCGTTTTTTGTTTCAGTTATTCAGTTATTTCAGTTTTCAGTTATTCCTAATATTTTTATTTTATGTTATCATTTCTTCCTGTTTCCCTTTTATACTCCTTATGGTCCAAGTGACTATTCTGATTTTATTACCATTTTCAATGTCCTTGTTCCTTTTCCTTTCCTTATTCTTTTTGGTTCATTTTTTATTTAATGTTTTTTCCTTTATATTAGTTTTTCACCTTTGATTTCAGACCTTTCCCACTTTTGGTCCCCAGTGTAACTTACCCCGTTCATTGCCATTTACTGTATCTTATCTTCGCCCTATTTCCCTTCTCTTTGTCTTCCTTGGCAATACTCTTTCATGTTTTCTTTTATTCCTCCCTTCCTGCTATTATTATATTATGTTCCTATCTCTTTTATATATTTCGTTCTCTTTTGCTTCTAAGACTTGGATTCTTTTAATCCCTTATTTTCTGCCTTCCATTTCTCTTATTTCTCTTCATTTCGCGTCTTCATTGCCATTTCTTTTAGTTCTTCCATTTCCTTCTCATTGTTTCCCACTTTTACTTCGTTTCTATTCTCCCCAACTTCTATTTATTTTCCGTGATCTTTTCCTCGTTGTTCTGGTGATCTTAATATCTTTTTACTTCTTCTAATGTGATTTTTTTCTTCTTTATTTTTGTTATTGTTTCCTATCTGTCTTTTCCTTCTTCCTCTCCTATTCACTTGTTAATAATTGTATTATTTCAGTTGCCCTTTTTCCTTTTTAGATTAACCCAAAACAACTTCTCGGGGGCCGATCAGTTCTGTTTTAATTTAATTTCCTTAAGTCGCCCCTGTTCTAAATCTCTCCGCTCTCTGAACCGAGATAAGACCCGTCGCGGAAATCGACTCTTCTGAGATTGTCTCGGCGTTATTCAATCGTGTTTAGTTTTACTGATTGTACTCTGTACCTTGTATTTTACTCCTTGGATTACAATTTCACTTTTACAGTATTTTATTATATTTTCACTACTTTTAAGTCTTTGTGCATAAAGTAATAATATTCGTATACGAATTATTTATTGGTGTTCTTTAATTTCCAGTTAAAGTCTCAACCATTTATTTCACACTATTAATTAGGACTGCTCGCCGCTTTTCCGGTAATAGATTATATACCAGGACGAAAGGTTCTGCCACTTGTTTGAGTTTTTTATCGGTTGTTTGTCTAGTAATCGATTGTTTGTCTAGTAAGATAAAATAGATTTCGTCCTCAAGAGACCTTGTTGTGGCTGTGGGCGACAACCACAAGACCACGTGAATAAAATCAAGAGTAAGCTCAATTTTGTTTATAAATTATCAAACACGCGAAACTAAGATTGTCGGTTGTGTATAGATCATAAGAAACTCAAACAAATTAAATTTTTAATTTATTTTATTATAAACAATTAGAATAATTAATTCATGCCAATATTGTCGCTATTGGATAATTAAATAATTATCGTTAAATTCTTAATGATTGTGAATTATTTTCATTATAAGCAATTAAAATATTCGCAAGAATTGCCCAAGGAAAAAAATTACAACAAATTTGGGAAATTTTCTAGTGGTTACCCTACGAATTTCTCTGAACTTACCTCGAATCTCCGACGGCAATGGTCGCGTCCCATACCCCGCACAACACACACGCGCGCACTTACGATAGTTGGTCAACATTTCACGCAAGTACTTCTTTCGAATTCACGCGAATCGTTTTCTAGAATTGCCACCACGTACGTAATTCCAAAGGTTTCGTATCTCGCGGTCCTCCAGGTCCGCACCCCCAAACAAAAACTGCGTGGTAGCTTCGCCGGTCTTCTTCAGAGTCTCGATAGATTTCGACTTCAAGATGTACTGCTTGACTTCGGTGTGCGTGATGTTGCTCCGTTCCGCCAGCGTGCCCGTCACGTGCACGTCGTCTATCCAGAAATAATCGCCCAGCTGCGCTTCGCGATACAACGCGAAAACGACGTCTTGGGAATAGACCAAGGCAAATCCGAGACAGTACGACGGGTATTTGCGCAACGGGTATTCCTTGACGGAGACGCGCCACTTCGAGCGGTACGTCCGCAGCACCGGCTTGTCTCGCATCACCTTGCACAGCAACAGATTCGAACACCCGTTCGGCGAGAGATCGTCGCGCAGGAACGCCATCATCGTGTACACGTTTACGAAGACGTCATCGTCGGTCTTCAAAACGTACTTGGCCTGCGGGCAATGATAAATCGCGTACTTCAGCACCATGACGTGCTTGTAAGTCATGTTCTTGTACGTGTCCAAAAAATTCCCCTGCGCGAAGTCCCGATGGATCGCATTTTCATCGCGCAATTTTTTCGAGATGTTGGCGTTTTCGGTGTAGCCCAGCATGAACACGACCTTCATGCCGGGCCTGCGCTGTCCCCACGTTTGGCGTATCGTCGCTCGTTTGCGGAAATTCTCCGGAGACGTGTGCACCAAGACCAGCAGTACGGGCGTCGAATCGTTGCAGACCTCGTCGAGGACGTTAAACTTGAAGTCGTGCAGGTCGATCAGCGTGCGGTAGTCGTCGTCGGCGAGGGCGGCCATCGGGTACGTGTAGTTGAAGTTGGTCCGATAGGCGGGCTCCTGATACGTGACCGGCACCGGAATGGTGATTGTCTGCCATAGCGACACCGACAGCATCAAGAATATCAGGATCAAGGTGAAGCATATCTTGACGCGTCTATCAAGCATGTTTCGGTCTTCACGGAATCATGGCGAGCCGATCGGAACGTTGGATGGTACCTGAAATGCGAAGAAAAAAATATTGAGCTCTATTTATATACTTTCGTTTTGATGTGCAATACAGTCATAAAAGTCAAGAAAAATGGGTGGATGATAAAGCTTATGTGATGAATTTATTGCATTAAAGAAAAATATGTTCAGCTGTGTAAGCATCGTTCAATATGAGCAACCAATATTGGCGAAAAACAATAAGAACGCATCAGTCAATTTTTGATAAAATTATTTAAAACGATCATAAACTAAGAAATCCCAAAATTGTAAAAAAAGTAAAAACTGCAGCACATGAAAAATTTACGAAATAAATAATCAAATTTGACGAAGTTGCAAAAATGCAAAAATGTTTCAAAAAATGAATATTGTTACAGTTTTATTTATGGCATTTAGTTACATTATCCTATCATCGTACGAGAAATGACTACGTCGATTAACTACTCTAATTGAAATTACGAACTGACGTTTAGTTGTATTCGAAGACCACCGAAGGAGAAGCAATGGAAAAGTGGATAAAAAAGATGTAGGCACGATCCGCAGAGGCTTAAAGCTAGGGTGCTGGAGCACCCGGTATGTTAATACTAATTACGGTCGTATTCATATTAAATTGTATAAACACACAAAGACAAAATTATTTCAATTTATTTAGTTTAATTCTCAATTGTATATTCTTCAGACTCTAAGCACTAAAGATGTCCTTCAAAACTTTATAAATACCCCGACGTAACAATCCTGTGACACGCCACTGCTCCCTCCCTCGCAATCTCAATAACTTCGCGTAACCCCCCGCCTTGAACGTTAAACGAAAACTCAACGACGTCGAATACCGGACAAGGCGATTAAAAAAAATCACCCCAAGGAGCCAATTAAAATAAATAACCGCGTTTCAATTACCACCTCGCCAACTTCGTTGAACCGCTAAACGAACGCTAAGTAAATAAATACTCCGACATTATCGCATTAAGCGCAGATGCGTCTTACGTATTCGTTGCACATTGGACGAACGCCCAACTGCATCGAGGCCGATTACTAATTCACGACGAAAATTAAACTGCGAGAGTTAAGTGTTTATGGTTTTAATTGCCATCGATTTCTGAATAAGTCCAACCTGCGTTGCGTTATATGACAAAATTAGATGCATCATCGGAACGACCGTCAACACAAAACAGTGGAATAAACCCGCGAGTAGTGGTTTAAAAATAAATGTGTACTCGAAAGTCGCAGACGAAGCAACGTGCCAAGTCCGCGACCAACCAGGATTTGACTTGGAAATGAAAACACTCGATAACAGGTTGTCTGTTGACCCAGATTTTGAGCACTTACACCAAGGAGACGATGTGGTTGGGTAAACTGCACGGAGACGATCGCATCCTTAATTTTCTTCGTACGTTAAATATAGACGAGAATTAATTATAAGACTTTTTCGTACGAGTTAATGTAATATTTAAAAAAAAAATCTTATGGGCCACACGAAAATATTATATTTTGGTAAATGGGAAAATATTTTAGTTTAAATCCTAGTTCTTCAATTTTTTTGTTAGATTCGAAAACAATTAATTACAATGATTTTATTTGGAATTTCATTTAATTTAGTTGAATTCAGTTCGAGTTCAGTTAAATTCGAATTCGTTTGGAGTTCAATTCGATAAAAAATACTGCGTCGGACTGACAAAAACTACAAAATGAAATAAAGAAATAATAAAAATTGTCGCCTTCAAATAAACTAAAACGAATGGAAGTCCATTAACATCTTCGTCTACAAATTCCAAAGAAAAGTTCAGTTCGAGTTCAGCTCAGGTTTAGTTTTGTTTCATTCGAATTCAGTTCGACTTCAATTTGATTTGAGTTCATTTAGAGTTCACCTCAATTAGTGAGACGTGAAGAGAGTTAATTGTGATGATTTTATTTTGAATTTCATTTAATTTAACTCACTTCTAGTTCGTTCGAATTCAGTTCAAATTTATTTCTAGTTTTTACTCTAAGTTCGTTTGGAGATCAATTCGAGTTAAGGTCATAGTTGATCGAACTTGATTGAGTTCAGTTCTAGTTCAGTTCGAGTTGAATTTATTTCGATTTGAGTTTAGTTGGGTTGAATTCGAATTCAGTGTGAGTTGGGGTGAGTTGAGCCCATTTGAGTTCAATCCGAGTTCAGGTAGAATTCAGTTCTGGTTCAATTTATTTCAGTTCGAAGTTAGTTGGGTTTAATTCGAATTCAGTTTGGGTTGGGTTGGGTGGGTTCTGGTTGGGTTGGGTTGGGTTGGGTTGGGTTTGAGTTCGATTTAGTTCAGTTAAATTTAATTTAATTTTATTCATGCCCCACATGCGTGACAATTTTTTTTAAGTTGATTATTTTTACACCACTCCAATCGATGGTAATTTATTTACTGGATTTCTTATTCATATACATGGCAAGTAATTGAGCAAAATAATATATATAAAAATATTTTGGTCACCTCTTTATAAGAAAAATCATGACAACCTTGCAAGATAATTTATCTTATTTAAAAACATTACGCACATGTTATTAACGATGCCTCTTGTCGTGACATAAATATTTTATTGCCACGTAATTGCGATCATAAAATCAAGAATGTTGAGTATTCAATGGTTTCGAAGTAATTTCTGTAAAAAAATATTGTAGTAACAGAGGTAATGAGTAGAAAGGAAAAGTCAATAACTGATATAAATGTAAACACAACACGTAAGTAATAAAAAAACACGAGGAGAAAAGTGAGAGAAAAATGAAAATCATAAACATGAGAATAATATTCTAGAATTAACGACGTAGCGAAAAATATTCCAGGAATATCCACTAAAATCAAAGACGCTTGAAATAACACCAAAGAAACAGTGCTATAGGCGACATACTATATATTATGTCAATATCAAAGGAACATTGGTGGTCAGAGAAACTTGAAAGAACAATGCATGATAAGAAAATGAAATGGCCAACAGGGTAGTAAAACAGGAAAAGAAAAATCATGGAAGGTCTTCGGAGAAACTTTGACACAGTCGAACATGAAAACTAATAATGGAAATGTAATTTTTGATGAAATTATGTAGAGATGAAGAGAAGACATCAAAGACTTATTAAAAAGTAGGGACATACCGAACCGAAGACCCAAAGAAACACCAGCGATAGAAAGAAATCAAGGAGATGAAATAACGACTGAAAAAATAAGGGAAGAAAATATGATCGTTGACGTAGGCAGATGATATTGTCATAGTACCAGAAACGGAGAAGATTGAAGGAAAAGGCATATTAACGTGTGGAGCAGAAGTGGTGGGTTGGAGAGATTGGAAAAAATTAGAAGGAGCACAACAAAGACAGATAAAAAGAACAATTGCATTAGAGAAATCAACTCCAGATTATATTGTAAGACAAGAAAGATACTGGGAGCGAAAACAAGACCAGGGGGCAGGGGGAGGGCGTTGAAGTATGAATTGACAAAGAGAGCGTCCCCTATCTGGCTGTGAGCAAAGTTTGATAAGGATGGCAATAGAGGAACTAAGTAGTAGAGGGGCTAAGAGAACTACGATCTTACTTTTGGCTCCAACGTTTATTGCATTTTGTTTTGTTTACCATTACCATTCATCATCATTATTATTATTGTAACAATTTCCTTTGTTGGTTACCCCATTCTCTGTTCGTACAACCCAACCCAACCCAATCAAGCCTTCAGTTCCTCAATAATAAAAATGCACACTTTGCATAAATGAACCAAGTATTACCAACGTATTATAAATTATTTCAAAAGAACTGTCCAAACGCTGGTCGAAAAATTAACGTCATGGCTATGGTTGATTGGGAATGTGCACGAAATTTTCACCACTTCTTTGGATTCACCTTGAATTATTTCAAAAGTTTTGGAACCTCCACTGAGTGTTTTGTAAATTATACGAAAAGTGTGAGGCAATGCGATTGCTTCATTCTCATCTTTGGGCATTGCTTCGTATGCAGCGTGCATTTGGATCCACTCGATTGTATTAGCTGCAGCAATTCTTCCTTTTTCAAGTCGACAATTTCGATTCATTTACTGGTTGAGCTTTTCCTGAAAGTATCGTCGCCTTGTCTCATAAAAAGATTAACACCTTTTTCTAAGACAAGTTTATCGTTGCCTCCTTGTTAATTAAAAATCCGTGCTGTACAACAGTACATTTACATTTTAAAAATTTGCTATTTTAAAAAATCCAAAAAAATCGATTTTTTTCAATATTTTTTAAACGTAATTGTATTATTCACCCGTATTTAGCTGACAATAAATTAAATTAAATTAAAAATATTTTGTAGGCCTGATTTAAAAATTCTGTGTTATTGTTATTGTTGACAAGCTCTGTTTAACATGTTTACGATTCGAAAAATTTCATTTCCGCCGAGACGATTCGATCTAGCAAATATTTAATTTACCGACGAACACATCCTGCATATGTAGTAATTTATCAAATGTCAAATTTCGTTCGGAGAAAAACGCGTGCACTATCGTTAAATATACAACTGAGTACTTAAATGATAAAACAAAACCCACTTTTCCGCAAAAATACCATTTATTTCTAAATCAACTACGATAAAAAAATTCACAGCTCAAAATCAACAGAACGACTTAATACTCTTGACACAATTCGATAAAATAGTTTGCTGAGGCATTATTTGCTAGAAACAATGTGATATGTGATATGTCTACATTTTTTTTCTGTTTTAAATATTATTCGATTTTCGATGGAGTGTTGACGTATGTTTTAAATTTAAATTTTCGGTATTTTTTCTATTTGATTCGATGGATATAGGACTTTTACTGCGGTACTAGATTCATTTATCTATTTTGAAAAAATAGCTAAAATTGATAAAAAAAAAAAACGAAACCTTCCAATCTTGCCTATGGTGCAAAGAGTACAAAAACATGAAAATCTCTACAATGATTAATATATTAATTTGTCGAAAACATAAAATATGGAAAAATAAGAAAATATATGAAAAATATATGCCCATAATTTCTCTTGTTAATTTATTACATAGTTCGACCATCCAAATGACATATTAAAAATTGTAACAAAATAAAGAATACTTTCATAAAAGAAAAAAAAATTAAAAATTCAAAGAGTTCGTAACTTGATATGAATTATTTTAAGAAATTTGTATCAATATATATAGATGCTATTGTGACAAACCACGATAAATGAAAAATGGAAAATATTTTTCAATAAATATTCGAAATTCAATTCTAAGAACCAAGAATGTGTAGGTCAAAGCGACGCCGTCTGCATAATTAAGATTGCTTGCATAAATTGCCGACTACAACTACGCGATATTTTATAATTTCAAGTTCGGTTTGGTTATTATTATTTTTTGACTTTCCCCTTAAAAACCAAGGCGCTCCGTTAGGCAGTTAAGCTATGCGGCGCCCAAATGACAATACGCGCGTTGAATATTACTGCATATTACCTGGCTTAATGGTTTAGAGACCATATAATGGTTACGTTTCCACGAACAATTGCTTACACGTTGCACATTGGACCCAAAGTACAAACGTACCGGTAACCGTACTTCGTATATGATATGATAGCAATTAAAAACAACGTATTTAGTTCGTTAGAACTTTGCTCACAGAACCCCCCCGGACCGGGCGCATGACCGAAGTGGCCGAGAGAAACGTAAAATTCGATATTTTTTTTAATTAAACAAATTTGTAAATTTTGAACTTTTTTTATTTGAAGGACGTAAAATTGGAAAAATATGAACAATTTGAAAAAAATTGTTCCGTTTTGAAAAAATTTATAAAAATTGTAAAATTGTAAAATTTGAAACAATATAAAATTTGTAAGAATTAAGAAAATTGGAAAAAATGGAAAATTGGGCAAAACTAAATTTGAAAATTTTAAAAAAGAATTTGAAAAAAATTGTAAAATTTAATTTTTCTTTAATTTTAAGCGAATGTCATTTTAAAAAATTGGAAAATTTGAAAACTGAAGAAAATTCGTAACAATTTAGAAAATTGGAAAAAATTTGGAAAATTTAAACGAACTGTAAACTGCAGTAATTTGGAAAAATTGAAAAAAAATTGAAAATTTTAAAAAATATGCAGATTAGAACTTAGTTTAATTAGTTACTGTTAAAAACGTTACTGTTAAAAACGTTGTGTTTCTAACCCAACCCAACTCAACCTTAACATTGTAAGCAAATGAACGTTTGCTTGTGCTGGATTCTGATGTAATAGGACACACATTCTAAACTTGGCCACATAAACCAGTTCACCGTATGTGGGTCATATTATCACATATTACAAACACAACTAATA
The DNA here is from genome assembly GCA_959613385.1 of Geotrupes spiniger. NCBI lineage: Eukaryota > Metazoa > Arthropoda > Insecta > Coleoptera > Geotrupidae > Geotrupes > Geotrupes spiniger. Next base: position 38,922,652 of record OY390736.1, on the reverse strand, counting down.
GTAGTCAACCCAACAGGGCCATGTAATGAAACAATACAAAAACTCAGTGCATCAGCATTGCGATCAATTATAAAAAAAAAATTAAAAATTAATTATTTATATCGAATGTAAGGGATTGAAAGAAAAATTCGTTGTATTGGTCATAGGGTGCAGTAATTTAATTTCGCCCAATCCGTTCGATCGCGTCGTTTCGCAGAGCCAAGTAAGTGCCAATCGCGCCGACAATGTACTGCCATTGAATCAAGGGGTGACACCGCACACGTACATGTCAACGGCCTTGTTGCATAAGCAAATTACTTATATACTAGGCCACAATAAACCGATCGCATAGTTGAACAATTGTTTTAACCCACAGCAATGCATGGACGCTAAAACCGAATCAATCGAGAAAAGTCAAAGTTAAATCATTGAAATTCGAGTAAAAATCTTAACGACCATTTAATTTGTGTTAATTACCAAATGTAAATAAACTTTTGTGCATAAAACATTTTTTTTTGCATTTACGTTAGTTCTCTAACAAAAGACATTTAAATGAAGTTATAAATTATAACTGGAAATAATTTTTACTTGTACACACATTGTACATTTTTTGGATTTATCATTTTTTATGAGCCTCTGGTTTCGATTAAATTTTATGGCTGGCTTTGCATTTATGTTTCTGTTTTTTAATCTGAAACCCATTGCCCATTTCAAAAGATATTTGGGTACATTTTAGTATCGAACCACGAAATTCATCCAAATACCCAACTCGAATATTTGGGATTAAGTTCCATTGGGTTTGATCAAATGTGAGTGTGACCACGGAAATTTTTTCACATGTTTCAATTTCCCACATTCTTCGCGTTAGCTTCCGCCTTTGATATTTTATTTTTGTTATTTTACTCAAGTCTAACATTAGGCAACAAAATTATTAACAATAAAATAATTTCGGTTAGGTTGGGTTGGTTTTCCTTGGTGTTCCGATTTTCAGCAAAATGTTCTTTGTCGTTGGTGTTCTAATTTGCAGCAAAATATTGGACACATTTTTATAAAAATGAAAATATCCAGTTCATTACGTTCTATGTGAACGAAACGGGAAATAATTAATAATTTATTGTAAAGATAATTGGAACCACGATAAATTATAAATTGCAATATAAAATTTTATCAATCGGTACGAGTAAGAACTGTTAAAGTAACGTGGACCGGGGAATTATTGCTTGAAAAGAAATTTTTGATTCATATCACAGATTTATTTGGGGAAATAAACTCGTTGACGTATTCCAAGTTCACAAATGTGAAATAAATAACCTTTGAGGTTTGATTTTTTTAAGTTCTCATTTTATAACCAACCCAAGCCAACCTAATCCAACCCAACCGTTGTTTCGAATCCAATTTTTAATTTAGTAATTAAAAGTTTAAATTTAAATATGTTGCTGTTAATTAATTAACAAAAAGTACTAGATTAATTTCTCTAAATTATATATTTTTGACATCTCACTTTTTAAATTTTAAAGTGCGGTTTTTTAAAAATTGAAAAGTTTTAAAAAATCAATTAGAATTACCTAGAAGTTGCCATTTGAGCGTCAGAAATTTCAGCAACAGTAAAGATGCTCAAAACTAAATAAAATTTAAATTGCATTTAATTAAAAATAAAATCACATAATCAGTTTTTTTTATATAAATGAACTTTCAGGGATAATTAATTCAATTGGCGGGGACTTTCTGCATACCATAGATTTTAAAATGATTTACGTTTTAAAAAAGAAAAAAATAGATTTTCAAGTTTCTCCAAATTTTAAATTCAACCCAACCCAACCAGTAACATTTTACAATTTTATTAATATTAATATTTAAAATAAAAAATACAAAATCAGAAAATATTTTCTTTGTACGAACCATCGAAACCTCTGCAAGAATTGAAATTGTGTGAAATTAATAATCGTTCGACATCTGAGAGTTTTGTAGGATTAAAATTTTTTGAATTTAAAAATTTTGAAATTTTAGTTAAATACTTAAATTTTACACAATTTTAAAATGGGTTCATTTAAAAGTATAAAACAATAAAATTCCAAAACTGTTTTTTTTTTAATTATTTAAATATTTAAGCATATTTTTCATTAATAAATAATAATTATGTCAATTGCTTAATGATGGATTTTAAATGAAAATTTAACAAATAAAAAGTAAAAATTTTTAATTTCTTTTAAATTAGGGGAATTATTGTTGTTTGTTTATTTGTGGATTATTTTCCAGCGAGAAAAACATGTGCATTACACCATACATTTATTATAGTTGAATACGCTTTACACAACACGATAATAACATTCTCAATAATTATTTGCTACAAACAATGAAAACATAAATTTATTGCGTTTCAATAAACGGTTTATGTAGTGCATTAAAACTCATAAAAGTCATCCATATCAGAAATACTCCTAACATAAATATTTATAACACAATTGTGTACATCAACGCAACCAACTCAATTAAAAAATTACAATCGACGTTCTCGTGCTCTTTAATAACCAACGACGAAAGTCACTTTCCCACAAAAAAAAAAAAACAACAATCTCGATTTTGCAATAATAACGAGTCGTATTTGCATTCCTTACGATAAGATAGCCTAGCATTTAACAACACAACACAACTCAACCAGTGGTGTTCAGCACGTCTGGCGTAAATATAGATTTGCACTATCGCCGCCACCAGACGTGATTTTTTTTTAACGACCCCAAACAAACAACGACGCGTTTTATATTTAAAACGTCGTGAACGTAAATTCAACCGTTTTCGACAGACAGACGAACCCCACAGAATTCAACATTTAATTCGAACGACATCCGGTTCGATTCCATGGGGCGTCACGGTCTAGCAGACGAGGGGTGAAATCAGACGTCTTTATCGGGTCCACATTGTGCGGAAATCGAACGAAAAATGCACATTTACAAAAACGATACGTAAAATAAAATTCATTTAAGTATTTTTATGCGTTGTTCGTTTATAGATTTGCGAATTATTTCCTCGTCGAGTATCGAATAAGAGAGAAAACTACGCTTGTATTGAACAAATAAATGAATAATTAATGGAAAATCGAAGAAACCGCAATGAATATTAATGTTAACTGACGCAAGAAAATCGCAACTTGCCGCAATAACGATCACCAATTATAGGAATTTAAATTGTATGCATTTTATTAATAAACTCTTTGTCTCGATCTGTGTACATGGGGCAAATGTAAATATTTGTGAAGCGCTGAAATTACTTCCAAGTACGAAATAAATTTAGATTCGTTGTATTTTGAATCCAAATCTAACAATCGGCAGTGAGAGCACGAGGCTCGTCATTCTACTTTTGAATCACACACACATCGAGACAGACACAGATGCACGCAACCTAACAATCGTCTCGTCTTGTCGTTTTTCGACCGGTTCGCAACGCAGACTCCACAGACTTACATGCACGAGATTCCGCCTCATCCGAGATGTGTCCACGATCCGGCGAACACGCACAGCACAACACAAGACGGCATGCCGTCGTCGAACGTACTGCCCGCCTGCGACGGAGCACGAAGTGTTTGGGCGTTAAGCGGCCGGGATGCTGCAAAATATCGATTGGAGCGGGCCGCGAAATCCACAAGTACTGCGTTCGAGGTGGACGCTCGCCGGTAAAAGAGCATCGACGACGGCCGATGCGGTCCTTTATTGGCCACGAGCACCCGATGCACGCCGGCAAGAACGCGCGCGTAAAACGGTCACTTTTGCTCCCTGGCGGGTGACTGGAAACGAGTTTTCGTCCGACGCTGTTTACGTAAGCCGTGAAGGCAGCGGAGTGACCGGAGTCGGTCGCCAAAGTCAAGGTTAAACGACCTCGACTTCGGGAGTGTCGCCCCGTCACGAATCTCTTGGATCCGTAAGGTTGGCGAGTGGTGGTGGTGGCGGCGTTGTAACGGCCGTCTGACGCTGGACGTAGTAAACCAGTGGTGGAGCTGGCGCCGCGCCTTAGGGTTGCCACGCGAGTCAAAATACGATAACATCTTATATTGGGTTCAACCCTGGATTAGGTTCAATTAAATCTAATCGGTAGCCTCGTAATCATCACACCAAGTTAACAAACATAACTCAATTCAAATTACAATACGAATTGTGTATAATACAAAATATCCTGGGAACTGTCGTGGCTTTAATTAATCAGCCAACCGTAGAACCCGGATGAAACATCTTTTACAGACAAGGTGAATACTTCCACGAACTCTTTTGAAATATAAACCCAATCCAACTTAACACCATGATAGATAAAAACTAGGACCTGGCTACGAAAATCGATTGAAGAAAATTTGAAAACCTTTGAAATTCTCTTGGGTCTAATTAACAAAGCTATAAACCCAATCCAATCCAATTACGTCGGATTGTTGTATCCAACCTGTAACAGACAAAGTCTCAAAAGAAAACCTTTTCTAGAGAAGATAGGAAATACTAGAAGCTGTCTTTGAATGGAGAGCACCTCAGCCGAATCCAACTTCCAAGAACCGGTAAACCCTAGAACCTTATTAAATCTTAGAAATTGTCAATTTAATTAAAAATTAGCTGTCAGGAACTACATACTGTCAACCCAATCCAATATAAATTGGATTGTGGTGCGGGTTCTAGAACACGAATTGGGTTTATTTAAATCCATCTTGAAGTAATCACCACGCCAACGTAACAATCCCAACCCGATTTGTTTAGAAACTGACTGGAAAATCGATAATAAATCCAAATCCTGGAAACTGTCCTGTGTTCAATTTAAAAAATGCACAAACCCAACCCAACCCCACACACACCTTAAATACATAAGAAATTTAACCCCATTTACCTTTTGGGGTCATTTGCCGTCGTCGACAAACGGGCTATTTTTATTCACTTGCATTAAATTTAACTTTGATACATGGCATCAGATTTACCAGAACTTATGACTTGGTTACTTAAACAACCGAACCCCACCTGATTCAACTTAAGATGCGAATATCATTTGCATTGAACCTCTGACAGGAAACGTCTCTAATCTGGATGAGAGATACGTCCATGAATTATATTGAAATGTAAACCCAACCCAACTTGTATCATGTGACGATAGATAAAGTTTATAACCTGGCTAAAAATATATTTACAGAAACTGTATTGGATGCAATCAATAAACTGAAAATAAAAATTTCAAAAAATATGCAAAAATAGAAAACAAAAATGCGCACTTGAAAGCAATTCTACAAAATATATGAACTTTAACTTTATTAAAAAAATAATAGCTTGTATTGGATCTTTGGCAAATAAATGCAAATGAACAAACATAATTTGTTTTTTTTTTCTAAATTGAAACTTTTCGGCAATTTTTAACAACATGTGTACCCAAAAAATTATCAATCATAACATAACGTGAATGCACTTGTCAAACCCTTAAAAAAAAGTCAATTGCCACAAACGTAGAAATGGAAAGGAAATAAAAATTTCCAAAAATATGCAACAATGAAAGGAAAAAAATGCAAACATCGCCGAAAGAAAAACAAACAATTCTAGAATATCCAAAAATGGAGAAAATGTCATTTGGAAAAATTTCAACATTTGCAAAAAATCAAATTTCATAAAAGCCAAAGTTTCAAAATTTAACTGGAAAAATAAAGAAAACAAATCAATTGAACATTTAAATAAATCTAATTACAATACAAAACATTTTTTTTTAATATTCGAAAATTTAAAGAACAAATTTCTAAGAAACGCAATTGAAGTGTCGTTTATTGTCATTTGGCGTAGACGTGAAAATTGTCAAAGTTTCAAGAAAGCGTCAAAATAAAAGAGTATTGAAATACAAAAAATATCAACAAATATTTTTAAAATATTTGCAAAAAAACAGAAATGTAGAAAGGCAAAAGATTTTTTAAAATGACAACAATTCTAAACAAGCAAGAATTTAAAAAAATATATATAAACGGAAACTCACAATCTCAAAAAAATCAATTCAAATAAATGAGCAACAAAAATCAAAACATACTAACGAAGAACTGTGCAAAAATAAAATTACAATTAAAACACAATATTCTTAAATAACAATTCTAACAATTATCTAAAATATTTAAATTTGGATAGACTTTAAAATATTAAAAAAAACTCAAATTCCAATTAAGCTACATTATTTGTCCCATGCAATATCTTTTGACACTGACTGTACACATGACACAAACCTACAGTCTGTTTCAAAGCATATTGCTGAACTGCTGGAAATATCCGTTGTGACTTTAAACACAATTTTAACAACATACATCGTCAGGAATGGTCAGCTCGATCTATTTGTTCATTTGTCTCCATTCTGTGTTAAAAATTAACGTGCAATTACGATTAAAATTTGCCTTAATGGGTGGTGTTAGATTCCAATTAAATTTGATAAAATTACAGCGCATACTGTGAAATATTATCTGCTTGTCTGGTCAATTATGTGACTTAATGCCATCAACTTGTGCTTTGATTTAGTTAAATTTGACAATTTTAAAATTAAAACAGCATTGTCAAATGTGCTACTTCATTTCATATTACACTATTCCCAAGATACGTCCTACGGTCACTCATCAGCTATTGTTTTTTCTTTCTCGGACCCGGTCGCTTCTTCTGGGTTGATTCCCATAGATCGGTCACTTTAACTTTATTTGGTTTTGCACGCAGTTGTTAGTTCTTTCTGTATTGATTTCTATGCCATTTATATTTAGAGCTGTTGTATATTTCCCAGATAAACGTGATTTGCATCGTCCTGTTTCTTAAGAGAGTATATTCGATTGGTGTCCAGCAGTAGATGAAAAATTAAAAAAATATATAAATTAGAGTTAAAACACTAGGTTCGAGTATCGCACAATTTTGTATTTTATTATAAATAAAAAATTGCGCGAAACTTAAAACTTAACGAAGTGTTTCAATAACAAAGTAATTTAAATTAGTAAAACACTTTCTCGGTAACAGCTGCAATTTTCTCAATTTCACTCGCGGTGAAACGAGGTCATCTCGTTCCCATAAAAATCTAATGGTCACGCGTACTAAACAATTAATTGACGCGAATGACTTTGAATGTAAACGACCTACATATACGGCCGCGCTGCAATTAATTCGAATCCATTAATTTGATTTCGTAAACTTAGAGGTTAAGTGTCTTCGATCACACTGTGTTTAGATTTTTAACAAACGGATGCCTCAGTTTTTAAGTCAATTCGCAGGCTTATAAAAAAAAAATGCAAACAATTAATAAAAATTATATAAGACTAATGGATAATTTATCAAAAATAAAGTGACGGTATAAACATTATTGTAAAAATGTTCGTCTTTTCCAAATTTAATTTATAAAAATTAGTATAAGAATTGTTTAAATGTGTTAGCCACGACTTTTCTCGAATTTAAATTTGCCGCCTACAGATTTCCGCTCATATTTTGAAACCAGGAATGGATTTTTAGTTGTGTGTAGTGAATATAGTGGTGATGTAGATGCTGGCGACACAAAAACACCAAGCAATCAAAGGGTACATACAAAAAGATAACATCACATTGAAGTGGTCAACAATGTCATGATTTCCCTACGGAGGTAATTATATACGTCCTTTGAAAAGCCATTGCGATCGTAAACAACTATTTGTTTGCGACGTTGTTGCCCTTAACTCCGACTAATTCTTGAATCCACCTTTTCTTCATTTCATTTCAAATAATTACATTAAATCGCCTATTTCAGTGACCAAAAGCTATGAAACAAAATGAGGATATTGCACGAAAATGGAAGACGGGTACGGTTACATTCGGTTGGGAAATTGTTCTAAAAAAATTTACTAATAAATGAAAGAATCTAACTATAAATGATAACATGTTTTGGAGCAAGAAATGGGAGAAAATTGAAAACGAATATAATGGAAATGTTTGGTTGGGGTAGAAAAAAATGAACGAGAAAAATGAGAAGAACTGAACATAATTGATAATGTGTTAGATTAAAAGCAAGAAATGGTAAATTTATATAAATTGTTAAGCAGTATAAAAAAGTAAAACGGCACTTGACTATGAGAAATAATAAATTAAAATGCCGACGAAATGAAAAACGAAAATATTGAAATAAAGCTCGGACAAAATACTCAAAGAAAATAAAAGAGGGAAATGATATGGAATATAAGAAATGAATGAAAACAAACATGAAACACTAACCTGGAGTGGTTATAACAAAAATCAAGGAAACAATACAACGAAAACTGTACAAAACTTGGAAATGAAATAAAAAGAATGGAGAACAATGAATGTGAATTTCTGAACTAACAATAAATCGAGGAAAATAACCGAAATCTTCGTTACTACATAACTAATAGAACTAATAAAAAACTGTTGACAGTGAGATTGTAAGAAAAATCGACGATCCGAAATTAAAAAAAGAAAGAAGAATGAGAAAAGATTTTGTCAGTCGTTGAAAACAAATCGAATAATGGTGCAACGAGGCGCGAAAAGGAGAAGGCCTGGCAAGAAATCGCCATGAATAGAGGTGAAGGTTTTAGCGCGGCAAATTTAATTCACTCCTACTTTAAAAACAGAATCGATGTTGAAACACCATATTTTTCAAATGTCAAAGTGACAACTTGATTATACCTATTAAACCGAATGAAATGACGTAATCCTGCAATCCTGTTTCGCTGTTACTAATTCATCGGGGACGCTCCATTACTTTTAAATGTGAACAGAGCTTTACAATTAAATCTACCGACATTTCGTTGTTTGCGTTGGCAACGCTGTATGTTAATGACAGACATTGGCGTTATATATGACAGACCGTTTGAAAATTCTTCAGTAATTCTATATTGCTGACGAAGTTTTGATTTTCTCTAACCATGGAACTAGAAAACATCAACCCGAACGTCTACAGCAAGATCGGAGATCGCCCAACAACACACGATGATACCAACGACGACGTCGTCGATGAATTCGATTCACGCGAGATTTTCGGTGCGTACTTCTCCATCCCGTTCGATTTCAGTTGCAATTCAATTTTAGATCTAATACGCGGCATAAACGACCCCGAACATCCGCTCACGTTAGAAGAGCTGCACGTTTTAGAAGAAAGCCTAATAGACGTCGACGATAAGAACAACTCCGTGAGGGTTTTGTACACACCGACCATTCCGCATTGCAGCATGGCCACTTTAATCGGCCTGTCCATCAGAGTTAAATTGTTACGTTGCCTGCCGGCTAGATTCAAGGTTACCGTCGAGATCAACCCAGGCACGCACGCTTCCGAGCATTCGGTTAATAAGCAACTGGCCGACAAAGAACGCGTCGCGGCCGCTTTGGAAAACACCCATCTGATCAAGGTCATAAATCAATGTATAGCAACTCGTTAATTATGTTTTAAACTGAAATGTATATTTGTAAATAAATTATAAACAGAAAGTAACGTTTATTGAATAATTAAAACAGTTCATCGTTTCTTGGCGCTGATCGCGTTGGGGTTGTTCGTGACTTGCTTCGTCGTGGGATCGAACTTGTAGGTTTTTACGATTGGGCCTTTTCCGGCTCGTTGGAATTGCAAATCGTCTAACCGTTTCCTTTCTTCCAACTCTTTCGTTATCTTGACGTTAGTCCACGCTGTAATAATAGTATGTTAGGTATTAAGGGCATAATCAAAGTGTTTATGTTTGAGGGCAACAAATTTGAATTCAATTTTTGATGATCTTTTACTTACAGTCTTTCAAACCGCCGACGAAACCTTTACTTTTGATGGGCATGTTCGCCGGATCGTGTTTGAGCATCGGCTCAATTTTAAAGTAATCTCGAACTTTCGGTATCCTCAAAAAACCGACCTGCGCGAGTGAAATGAAGTTCGTTGAAACCCAGTAGCACAATATCGCGCCGGGGAAGTTCACCGTGAAAGGTAAAATGACGAAAGGCAGCGCCCGCAGAACGTACTTCATGGTCTGCAGGTTTTGAGACGACAGCTTCGCCGAATCCGTACCGAGCTAAAATTAATGCGTTCACGCCATTCTCTTTGATTTGATTTTGTCACGATGATTAACGCAACGATAGATACCTCGATGGTGGCCCACAGCGTTAAACTCGTGACGATCGGAAGCAGGAAGAACTGATCGGGCACGGTGAGATCGGTGAACCAAAACATGCCGCCGGTTCGCATGCTTTCGACGGGGACGTTGGCCATCTGTCGCAAGCCCATGAAGAACGATATGAAAACCGGCATCTGGAAAATTTTGCCGTAAAATTGCATCGTGTATTTTCGTGACGGTTACCTGTGCCAATGGAACGATCATGTTTTTCAATGGGTTCAAATTTTTTTCTTTCATAAACAGCATCATTTCCTGCGAGTACCTGGCCACTTCTAACTGATTTCCCGACTGTCGGGCTTCGCTCATTTTGACCTGAAGGACTTGGAGCTGCGGCATGTAATTGTTCATTTTTGCCGCGTTACGTTGTGCGACCACAACGAGCGGAAACATTACAAAACGAATGACTATGGTACCTAAACAGCAAATTTTGTTACAACAGTTAAAATAAAAAAAGATTGATTTGAAAACAATGACATTGGGAAGCAATAACGATAAATTCAAATAAGTTTGAGAAATAAACCAAACTCCAACGGGGTTTACTTTGTCAGATCAGTTAACATGATTATAAAAAATGACCTGCAAGGTAATAATACTCACCTAAAACTATGGCTTCCCACCACGGTATACCCAACGTCACGTGCAAATACTCAAAACAACTTTGTACAATTCCAATGGGCGTCCAGCCGCCCAATCCCAACGACGAAAACGTCGGTTCGCCGAGTTCGTTCACTTGACTAACGATTTCACCGATCTCTTCGGGAATTGGAATGGGCGGTGGTTCCGGTAGGGCGTCTCTCTCGACTATGTGCAAACCGACAGCGCTTAAAACTGCAGAGGACGTCCATTTCGCAGAAGTTTTATTTGGCAATTTTTCGCCTTCACGCCTTTCCAATAATTTACTTTGTATCGTGTACAACGACTTCCGATACCTGTCTGCGTGATTTGCACTTAAAACGGATCCCTGGAATTAAATGTACAGTGACGAGGGGGTTACAAGGTGCGGCGTTTACCTTCGTTAAACTCGTCAAACGCAACGCATTTAAACAATCCTTGCATTTGGACGATGTGTTTAAGTTAAGGGTGGTTTGAGTCGTCGATTCGCGCCCGTTTGTTATACTGTCCTGTGGGGAAAATGATTTGAGTTAACGACGCGTTCATAACCTATAAAACCGGTTACCTTGATTGCTTGCAATGTTTTTGAGTATGCTTTGTATTTCGCCGTTAAATTGCTCCTGGTGAACATTTTCCTTGGAAAATTACCTACGCGATTAAACAAATAGTAAAAAAAAAGCTGTGGCGCAAATATCGAATATGCAACCAGACGTACGTGCGCTCAAAATTCCTGTCATACCGGCCGATACGTTACATAACATTCGGATGTAGTGTTGCCAAATATTTGTGAAAAAATTATGGCACAGTGCTGCCAAAATTATCAGATTTTCTTAAAAATTCAAATTTTTCTTCGCAAAACGAAGTGATAAAATATGTGGGTAATAATAACAATAATTAAATAACAGTAGACAATAAACATTTTTCAATGAATAAAAAATAATAATTCACAAAACATTTTAGTAAATATACAAGAAAAGAAATACACAATATATAAATAAGAAACTGTCTAGGTCAACAAATTGCTAAGTGTATATTTATGTTATATTAGAGGTTGATTAGATTATACGTCTGGTGAAATTGCAAAGACATTAAAATTTGTTCGTGTTTGTTTAAGATATAAAAAAACTCGATTCAATCAAACCAGATGCATATTGTTTTAATTACACATGTATAGAATACATGATACAGAAATTTATCATACTGTCCCAAAAACGTTCATTTATGTAGTTTGTTCAGCGACTTTCTTCACGATGACACACCAACTGTGACAGGAACTCAACTAATGTACGGGTGGGTCGCCCAGACATCCCTTTCCGAAGGTACGGCGAGTCATACCCGTTGGCTTTCATGACACCAAAGGTGTCGAGGTGAAGCCAGTCGCCGCAAGGAACGAATTCGTGAAGAAACGCAGCCACCTTGCAAGCCTGGCTACCTTTGCATCTCTCGCAAATTCCCCTGCCGATCGTCTTGATGTCGCAGTTGTGATGGTCGACAATGAGTTTCGTAAAGTGCTCCCACAGCGGGAACCTCCACACCCGATCTCCGGTGTGCATGGAAGCCGCCAGCATGTATTCCCAAAGCGCTTCGGAGTTGCTGTACACCCCGCTGGCGGCGCATCCAATCGAATGGCGCATGTCGTAGGTCATGGTTCCGATGTCTACGATGAACCGCGGCCAAAAGTTCTGCGCGTACACCAGAGCATCGGCTAGCGCCAGACGTCCCGCGCAATCTGACCCTTCAATTTCGATGCTTTTCCCATTGACGGCTTTAACTATGTCGCCGGGTCGCATGGCCGCGCACCCCGGCATGTTCTCGCAAAGCGGGATCAAGCCTCTGATGTTTAGAGGTAACTGGAGGCCGGCGACCGCCCTGCAAGCCGCGACGACACAAGCAGCCCCGGCCATGTCACCCCGCATCTTCTTCTGATCAAAACAGTTCTTCAAACACAAACCACCGCTGTTGTACGTTATCCCTTTCCCGATCAACACCACCGGACGTTCATCGCGCGAAACGCCGTAATAACTCAACTCCAGGAAAATGGGCGGTTCGCACGATCCCTGCGCGGCCGCCAAAAACGCGTACATTTTTTGCGTCTCCGCCCATCCCTTGACCTTCACTTCGACGTTAACCCCCGACTTGCAGAGGACCTCGACGGCGTTTTGCGCGAACGAAGTCGGCGTCATCAAGTTCGACGAGGTGTCCATCAACTGCCTGGATAGGTTCTGAGCGGCGGCTTTTTGCAACCCGATCTGCCACCCGGTCCAGTCGCAGTCGTCGTGCAATTCCAACTGCGGTATGTGCTTCTGGTGCTCCCGCATTTTCTTCTCTTGGTACAACCACACGCCCAAGGCGGCGCCCTCCGCCGACGATTCCGCGTGCCCGAAACTCTCCACGAACACCTTTTCCAGCTTCAACCTCTGCAGCGCCCTGCAACCGACGGCCGACGCGATGCGAATGGCCTCCTTGCCCTCGTCCATCTGCTCGAAGACGTCGTACCCCTGACATTCCTTGCCCAGACCGACCAAAGCGACGCACGCGAATTCCGGCTCCAAGTTGTAAAAAATGCGCACTATCCCTTGCTTGGGCGGGGGGCCGGACACCCTCAGCAAATCGAACAGCCTGTTGCACACGAGCTTGTTGTATCGCTCCGCGGCCGGCGTGAATTTCCCCGGGTCGTCGTGTATCTCGGGGTCGACGTATATCCCCACCACGAGTCCCTTGTTGTTCTTGTCCTTGCACGGGTCTTCGATTTCCTTCTTGCCGCCTTGAAAACGCTTGATAACGTTCCCCGGGGTGAAGATGCGTCGTCGCAAGAAATTGAACGCCATATTTTCGGGTACACGTTAATTTTACAAAAGCCACTCACAATTTTCCAACATTCTTTGAGATTAATTTGTCAGTCAAAAACTACATAAATGATGAGATTTGTTGACATCGTCCCCTTGGTATCTCGGCGTTTTTTACATAGAAACCGAACATGGCTACTACATAATTAGTAATAAATTCAATTATAGTTTTTTCGATAAAATTACCTTTGGCCACGCGTTCGTTATTTTGTAACGTTTTGTGTGAAAAGTTTGCTGCTAAACTTTAACGGCATATTTTGACACTTGGTTGGTAGCTGGCACTGTTTTCTTCCAACTCTTCTTCTTCATTTCTCGGCCTTGATACGTCTTTCTATTTTTCTGACTTCTTGTTTCCACATTTTCCCTTTTCATCTATTTCTGTCTCTTTGCAATATTTCCAACTCATGTTTGCTCAAACTTCATTTCCAGTCTATACCTTTTGTTGCTTCATCATAACTATCTTCTCATCTTCTACCATCCATTGTTTCTATTCATCCACCCAATTTTCGCAGAATGCATACTCTCCTGTATACGCCAATATTTTCTTCACTTGCGCACTTGAACATCACAATAATGTTCTCTTCCTTTCCCATTCCCCTTCCCTCAAATTAAATTTTGTCGTAATAACTGCTGTATGCGTCTTGTCTCTCTTGAAGTTCTCCACAAGTCTAATTACTAGATATACTGTCACTGTGAATGTTTCCCGACCAGATAATGAAGACGTTTCAACATGTTTCGTCGTATATTTTTTTCCACCAGATTCTTATCAATGGAATTCTTGATAATTTTCTGTCTATCAGATCTACGAGCAAGGCGAACCATTTTCCTCCCTTCTTCTCTATACCTCTCTCTAATATGTAGCATAGATTGGCTGCAGTAAACTTAATTTTTTTAAGTAATGTCTTCTGGCAACACATCCACTTCCTCTTTCAGTCTGGCCACGATCATCTACATTAATGAGATCTGAGTTTTCTAACAGCCCCTTTACCCCCTTCTTTCAAATTTGTACTATAATCGTTGTCCTCCATCCTTTGGGAAGTTTCCTTTTTCTAATCCATGTCAGTAAATCCAATGTAATTTAGGCGATCCGTTAAGTTCCAGCCCAATGCAAGAGACACATTTAGATCAAGTCCCAACCCAATATGAAAAAGGCGATGGATTGTGTTGAGCTCGACATGGACAACAATAAATCGGTGCTCATTGTAAATTTCATTGATTAATAAGCTTGGACACAACTAAAATTTTAATGGAATTAGTTTGGGTCACAATCGTCACTTTACGTTGATTTATTTTAATTTTAATTTGTTGTTGTTGGATAAATTCAACCCAACCCAACCCGACCCAATCCAACCCAACCCAACGAACCAATCGAAATTTTCGAATTTTAATTATATCGTTCCATTTTCATCTGGTCGTTTATGTTTCAATGATTTGGTGTCGTTTTCATTCCTTGATATGATATATTTGTTTGTAATTAGTTTGGGGTTTAGCTGTTCTGTCTTTATTTGTTTTGCTGTCGTGAAGAATTAATTAATTAATACAATTTACCTGTTTCGTATTTTTTTTCTTGCCTTTCACGGACGCCACAATTATATATACAACGAAACCTTATGAAATTAAGCGCATTACACAACAAGCCTTACAGCTTTACGTTCAATGTTCAATAAATATATTTTTTGTCAAATCACTTAGTGTGCGTCTGTGTTTACAACACAAAGAAAAGTTTCGCCCGCTATTTAAAGTATTCCGAAAATTCTGCTTGAATTCCTACTGTATTACTCCAAATTTTCTATCTGCGCCGTTTACAGATGTCTTATGTTATTTGGATAACAACTTTTTGGTAATCTGAAGGAGTCCTGCACGAACGAAGCGCAGGGGTGTGATTATAGAGAAGGATAAGGATTACACCCCCCCTTCTCCAGTACTTCCTAGCGCAGCTAACGACTGTAAAGATTCCGAACCTGTTTATTCAGAAATTCATTTAGAATGGAAACCTAAAGGTGAAGGCTTAGATCCTGATGTGGACATCGCCAACAAGTGACTTATCACCGTCACATCCAAATTGGTAGAATTAAAATCGCAAATAAATGAAGCAGCGTCACAAACAGTGCAGGCCTACAACAAGGCTATATTTGCGTTGAAATAATAATTATAAAAGATTCCATAGATCAAATAAATCCACGCATTTGGGAATCTTTGCGATAAAAGGCGCAAGATAAGGACAATAGCATTAAGCAAGCCGAGAAAGAGCAGTATCTCGTCAGTGGATGGGAGAAACAAGAATGCTTTTAGAAACCCAGCAAGCTGGAAATACATTAATCGCACATGCAGCTGCTAGTGGATTGTTGTTTCCGTCTTCTGATTGCAATTTCCGATTTCCATATTTTCCATTTTTCCCAAGCGACCATCTGGGGCATTTTAATTGGGACGTTCAAACATGGGATTTCATTAAAAAAAAAAGCTAATGCATTAAACGTTTTTATTGATCGCCTAATTTGAACAAGTTTTCGAACGCAATTACAACGCTCTCATCGATCGCCTAAATTGAACAAATTTGCGAACCGCAGGTTACAGATCGATTCGAGTTGAATACATCGATACATTTTCTCGCAATTCGTTTCTAAGAAAAATATCTTTAGACTAACTTACGGATATGTTTCATATTATATTGCTAAATGCATCATAGAACAAGGAATCCACGCAACCCCCTAATTAACTTTCAAGTTTAATAAATTTCAGTATGGATCATAGATAGTAACACTTTTTACTTTTCATACAACCTACCAATTTTTATATGAGCGTCGTCTAGACGTCATTGTGTTGATATGCAATTACAAAGGTCTGATTTGACCGAGTCGTGCCTACTTCGCAACCATCGGTCCGAAAGATCACTTTGTTGAAAATACATTTCAGCGAACGTTGCAGGTGGTGACGGACCGTTTCGCCCATATGGACCCACCAGATCAATTTGTCAAGATAACAATTTCTCCCACGGGCCTTGATTAAATGTTTTTTTATTCCGTACAAACTTTACTTACAAGTAAAAAATGTCGCTCGTGAAATGATCACAAACGATTCTGCCAATGACATTTTTTTAGCTATCGTACGCATTGTTTTGCGAGGCGTCATCGGAACTCGTCGAAAAAAGTGCGAACCCGAAAAATTGACGCCCGAGTTTCGATCTGAGCAAATCCGTTCGCGCTTACAACGAGGTGTTTTGACTTTTCGTAGATGCCCGAGATCCGCTAGCCTCTCGACTAACGTGGAGCTATAGCTATGTCTGCGAGTGGGCCAGGGACGCGCTGGTGGACTCCTTGACGATGTGTGAGGCCTTCGACTTGGCGTCCAGCGAGTGGTACATCGGGTATTCACAGCACAGGATGAACTTTAGGAACTGCGGCACTTCCACGTAAATGGCGGGAGGGATGGGTATCAACGGCGACGTGGATGATTTGTAGTAACGATATTCGGAATTGCTGTAAGAAAGATATCAACATTATTTCGTCCAAATATTTACTAGGACGAGGACTTACTCGCCAAATTTATCGTCGGACGATCTTTCGAGCAACGGCATCCCCGAAAGGAACAAGATGATCAGAGTCGTGAAGACCGGCGACATGATGGCGACCCATTCGATCCCCTCCAAAACGTTGAGGGAGATAATAAATATGCCCCACCATAGGATTATCTCACCGAAGTAGTTAGGATGTCTCGACAATCTCCAAAGACCTATCGAATTAACTATGTGCATTGGGTTGGGTGTCGAGGTTTTTATATCGATTGATATTTATTTTAGTCCGTACGGTACGGTTGTGTTTGGAAATTGGGATACTTCTCAATAAAATTCATACCATCATTGTAATGTTTTAAGAAATTAAATGCAAATGTCAAGGTTCTACCAATGATTGATGTTAATTTTAATCCATATGGTAGTTATTTTTTTTTTTATTATCTTCAATATATAATGGGATGAATTTTTAATTTTGTTTGGTGTTACAAAAATAACCCTAATTCCACGTTTAACTCACCATCATTGCACCATTTGCCCTGATTGACCGGATCCTGCCTGAACGAAAACTTCTGCAAATCGGCGTAGGTTTCGGCCAAAAGTCCCGAGACGAAAAGGCAAGTTCCCGTTGAATCCAACGTCGTCATTGTTTTCGGCGCAAGAGGAATCGAATGCCTCGGCGAGTTTATGATGATGACCGGCAGACTGACGACGTAAACCCAAACCGCCTGGAACCCAAACGTATATATATATGTGTGTGCTTCTTGGTTCTCGGGTTGTGAACCGCGTTGTGAAAATGTTCCCCGAAGGGTCGCTTCGACGTTTCGGCAGAGTCCCTTAGAAGAACTGACAGTTCTTCTAAGTCAGTGAGACCTAGAAGAGCTTCCTGAAGATGGCAGATGGACCGAAACGTCGAAGCGACCCTTCGGGGAACATTTCTACAACGTGGTTCACAACCAGAGAACCAAGAAGCACATATTTCAGCTGCGAGAATTTACGCACCGAAAAACGTACCTGAAACGTCCAAAAAATCGCGAAACGTATCACGTTGCTCTTCTTGTCGTCGAATCGTTTATCTCTGCCTATTTTTAAAATCCTGTACAGCAGATAACCGGATAGGCGGGCGCCCCACAGGCAAACGAAAACGGTCACCATGAGTTGCCTGCTGTCGTAGGTTTTCTGCAACAGGTCTGGGTACAGCTGATTTCATATAAAAATAGGGCAAGTCTTGAGAGCGATTTTATTAACATGTGAATCATATTTCAGTTTTCCCTTTGCAATCACATTGGCCAGGCATGATTTTTTTTTTGTCAAGTGACTTCAGTCAATGGATTGTAAAAAAATAATAACGCTACACTAGTTGGCTTATTTTTTTTATTAATAAATCAGTTGGCCGGATTGAGCCGTAAACTTACCCTGTCTCCTTGGCCCAAGAAGAACGTCAGCAGGGCCAAGATGATGAAATTCATCCCCCCGGCGAAATCCGTCACCTTGTCCATCTGGAAGGTGGCGACGACCGTGAAGAATATCAACTGCATCATTATGGTGACTATTGCGCTTATGGCGAAGTGGTCTTCGTCGAAAATTTCCACGGCCATTGTTACTGGTGTCCTATGCAGCAACAAATAAAAACAAACACGTCGCTATAAACGTAATTGGGTTTGGGCCAACTTCAACGGTTACGGTGAAAAGAAAAAACGTCATAGTTACGGAATAAAATTGTCAATTTGATTTGAATGTCAATTTGACAACTTTGACAAGTTCTATTTGACACAATACACAATACATAACGTAATGTCAATATGTCCTATGCATAACAAATAAAAACAAAGACGTAGCTAGAAACGTAATTGAGCTAACTGCAACAGTTATGGTGGAAAGAAAAAACGTCAAGAAACAAAGTTGTCAACGTCAATTTGACACCTTTGACAAGTTCTCAATGTCAATTTAACATAGAGAACTTTATTAGTTGTCAAATTGACATTGAGGACTTATCAACGTCAACTTTGACATTTGCGACAATGCATAACTTGATAGTGACAATATCAATCTCACTTTATTTCTCCATAACTGGTTGAACTGTACTTTCGCTAAACGGTTTAAACGTCACATCTCTTATTTACCAAAAATAAAAATAAATGTAACCTTATTTTTATGTGCCACTCCGATCTCTAACGTGAACCACCGTTCAAATATCAACAATTGAAATTTTACAGATAAACTTAACAGTGCCGCAGCCACAGTTGATTTTTAAATGCAGCGACACTCTTAAATTTATATTTTCTTGCATTTTCCAATTGCAACATCGAACACGAAACTAATCCCGTCGAATTAACGCAACACAGTCACATCTCGAAATGCAGGAACAAAGTGAGACCGAGACGGCGTGCGCCGCGGGACAAAGAGAACGAGATACAGATGAATGAAGGGTAGCAAGACCAAGGTTATCCAGCATCCGCGATCGATATTTGCAGCGTTGCGGGCCCGTGCGTAATCACTCAATTTTTCGATCGGAAAATTTCAGGCGAGCTACGCGGCCGCAGACCACTCGAAATTATTTACGGATCGGCGGAAAAAGACGTTTAAAAATAGAACGGAAACGCCGCATTACCATCGATTATCCAGATGCATCGGAATTCTATTCAGGAATCGAGCGCACCGAAAAAAGTCCGTTCATCTCGAGGACCGCACGCCCCGACGCACACGACGACGTCGGTGTCACTATCGACTTGGTTTTGGGCGACTCGCGGACGTGCACGCAAATAACTCGAAAAACATAATTTCGATAACGAGGTGGTTCGGCGTCGATGCGTTCTTTACGGCGTCGTTACGTACACTAAAATAACTTGTCGCGGAAAAAAGGTCAACGCGACGCTAAAGTAAACAAGATGAAATTTCACTCCGACTTACATTGTTTGATTTCGCGACGACCGCGACGGGTTCGACTAGTACTCGGTGACACTTTGTTAATTTTGAGCAGTATTCGAATTGGAATGCGTATTTTGCTGCTGCACCAACGTAACATTGAATCAGGTATGCCAAATGTTAAATTTAAAAAAGTCTCGTATTTATTGGTCAGAATTGTAACGTTTGCCATGGAAGAAATAACCATGTGGTATACCTTGTTTTTAAACTATACTCTGTTTTTAAACTAGGAGGAGTGATTTAAATTCGCCGCGCTAAAAAATCTACAATTGTAATTTGCGAAAACCGAGTCGATTTTACATAGAAGTGACAGAGCTGGCTGATCATATGGCTTTTCAATTTACTCATATAAAAAAATACGTAACATAAAATCTGTCAACTACTGTCTAGTGCAGATTTTATAACTTTTACTTCTGATTCGGAATGTACCAAACCAGTATACTTACGCGTGATTGGTTGGATATTTTCCCGCTTAAAATATTTTAAATAAAATTTTTGTAGTTCGCATATTTTCCGACTCTCATGTTTGCTAAGGGGAGCTGTAGTTTAAATATTTCATTGGCCAAATGAAGAGGAAAACCCCTAAATAATTATTCTTATCCTATATTAAAGAACGCAATAGTTTCATGTCTGCACGTAGCGTCATTGAATATCAGATCTAAACTTAGATTAAACTATCGTCGTTAACTACTAATTACAAATTTGAATATTGAACATTTCGATGTACGCGCCAATCGAACAAAAAAAAATTCGACGCGTCGACGTAACTTTCGGTGTTTGTATGTTGTCATTTGAATAACCTCGAAAAGTCAAAACAAATCTACGTTCATCGTTAGCCTTTAATAACTCAACAAGGCAATAAAATGACCTGACTCAATCAATTTCTACATCTTTTAATTTAACTGCAAATCGGGCTCGAACATGGCGCTCAGGCTCTGCACGTCCAGGTCGAATTCCTCGAAACTCCTAGCAGTGGCCCAGATCAGTTTGAGGTAAGCAACAGCGCCGTTTTATCCCTTTGATCCACGCCCGCTTTGTAGATACGCGGCGACCGCGAACAAAGCCGACCGGCAACCGCTGTACAAAAGAGACGAGGCCAAGAAATTCAAATTTTACGTCGTGCATCGTTACTTCGAGTATCTCAAGAGCTATGAGAGCGCGTTGGCGAAGCGCTTTCCGGGCGCCATGCGTATTTATCGCATTTTCATGGACGGCATCAGGGACTTTTACAAGGACGTCAAGGAATACCTGCGCATAGTGACGCTGTTGAACATCAAAGGGAACACGTTGAAAGACCTGACGCGCAACGAAATAGAACTTTATCACAAGATGCCGAAAGACATGATGAAAGTGGCGCCGGTTTTGATTATTTCAGCGTTGCCGTTCGCCAACTACGTCGTGTTTCCCTTGGCGTATTTGTTCCCACGGCATTTACTGTGCTCGCATTTCTGGAACTTGCAGCAGAAGGCCGAGTTCGGCATAACGATTTTGCAGCACCGACTGATACACAACCGGCCGGTTTTTCGGCACATGCAGGTCCATTTGCCGTCGTTGAAAGGCGACGTTTTGTATAGTAAGTGGGGGCATATTTTGGCGGCGATCGGTAGTGGCTCGCACCCCACCGTTAAAGAAATAATCGGCTGCAAAACGTTGTTCATGGGGAAACCGTTTCATTTATTACACTTAAGCAGAAATCACGTTGTAAGTATTTTTTTTTATTTTTAATTAATAAATTGATCAAATTTTTTTTGGCAGAAACATTTATTGTTGATGCACGATATGCACAGGGTTTGGTTTAGGCGAACGCGTCTTGCGGAAAGGGCGATAATTTTACAAGCGATGGACAAAGCTATTGGGAGAGAAGGGGGTGTCGAGCATTTATCAACCGAATCGCTTCGAAGTGCCTGCTTGTTACGAGGTACGTTAAGTCACCAAACGGCAATTTTTTTTACAGATTGTTTCAGGTTTAAACCCCACGAACATGAGTAACGAAGAGATGATGAATTGGTTGCGTCTGTGGATGTCGGTGTCGAGTCAGGTCGACAAAAACTCGCTTTCGCTGCTCCTTCATTGCCCGATACTCTTAGGTTACAATCATCCCAGCAACTGGAAACTAATTTATTCGTATAAGGAATGACACTTAGATATTTCCTATTTGCCCGTAATGTGATATCGAAATAAACGGGAAATTATTTTTCGTAACCGCCGCCTTTAAATCCAAGACGAAGGCAAATTGTTAATATGTAAATTATACAGATGTGCACTTATTTATACGTTTAAAATAGCAACGCGTGTTTTAGTTTTTTTTTTTTTTTGTACCTGGCCAGGTTGTGTTTTCGTTGAATATAATTTATAAGTCGATGGCTTTTTATTTTTAAATTACTGGATGATCAAATAATAACCTGAATACCAAAAAAATAACTTTATTTAAAATATTTTTTCATATACATTTCGATAAAATTAATTATATCAAAAAATAAACACATACACGCATCGAAAGTTGCAAAAAACGAAATCACATTTCTTCACCCAACGGTATAAAAGACGGCAAATCTCCAAGCCGCGGTCTTTTAACCCGCGATTCGTTCAAAACTTCCTCGTCGTTCGCATCATCGCAAATGGCTTCTAAATCTAAATTTGGCCCGACACCCGGACAATCGAAATTACCCACGTAATACCTAACGTTCTTATCGCTTTCGTCATTTTTCGCTACACTAACGGGCTTTCTAACGATCTTTTTTGCAACTTTGTGTTCTAAAGTACGTTTCCTTACCGCCACTCCGTGTGGATACGGGCACCTTTGCTTACTGCACGTCCCCGTCTTCTCGTAGTCCGGACAGAGAAGCTGGTGTCGCTTCATGCACTGGAAAAGTTAAGTTTGAACGTACGAAAGATTCTCACCTTTCGTTACCTCTTTGGCGTCCTTGCAAAATCCCTGCAAGAAATCTTTGCAGATGTCGGCTTTGGAGCTTATCTTGACGTGGAGGTACTGGCAGTCTTCGCGGGAACACAGTCCCTCGAGGTAATACTTGCAGGTTGGCATCTTTTCCGGCGATACTTTATGTGATAAAAGACATTTGTTGTCGAAACACGCCCCTTGCAGAAATCTGTACATTGAAAATCTATTTAGAATCATTTGTACAAATATGCAGCAACCCTAGATCTAGGGTTAAAAAAGTTGAAAAACTTAAATTATTACCGTGTGCACAGAGAAACTTGATCGGGATTGTGGACACGAATGCAAGTCCCTCGTTCTTTCCCACGACATTTACCAAACTTCCGATACACAGGACAAGGTACATTGCACTTCCTCATCTTATTCTCTCCCCTACTGCAACGAAACATTGCAATAAATCCAAAAACTAACGCACAACTCACCTCAACGAAACTCTCCTGTTCACTTTTGTTTTACTTTTACCTCCCAAAGCTTCCTTCGGCACAATCCGCCTCAAAGCACGATTACCGGCTCCCAACTTATATATTTGACCGGCGATGATCAAAATCTTGCGTCGCTTCGACTTAACATCGCTTCCAATCTTCGACAAATCCGCCTTTCGCAACACATTCGGCGACTTCTTATACAACGTCCCGTTTATACTTATGTACTTCGACCGGGTCACATCCTTTTTGGTTATCACAGGCGAGTTTTTATTCAACAGGTAATATTTGGATTTAACGACGCGCTTCTGCAAAGCAATCTTTTTCGGCGTTTTATCAATCTTGTAACGATTCCTCGAATAATCCTTTCTGATATCAGTCGCGATCGGCGTTTCGCTCGACCGAATGATCTTGTATTTGGAAAAAATCGGCTCGAATTGACTTCGTTTGACTAGATTGGAGCTCGCCCTGATTAACTTCGTCCGAGTCGACACTATCGGCTTGTCTATGCGCCTTACGTCGTGTTTTAAAGTCGGAATCATTTGCGTCTTGTTTATTTCGCTTTGTTTCTTCATATTTAATATTTCAGGATTTACGTGGATCTTTGGCTTGACCGGTTTGAAATTTGGATTTATGTGCACGGTTTGTTTGAAATTGGGGTTTATCAGTACCGTATTCGCGTGGCCCATATTCACGAAGCTCTGGTTCACGTAGACGAATCTGTTTGGACATTGGTTGAAATCGCGCTGCGCGAAATTGCGATTTAAATAGACACTTTGTTCTACAATGCGTAAATTTATTAAAATGTTTAATTGCGGACGACATACTTACGCGTTTCATGCGCGTTGATGGTGAAATAATCGTAATGTTCCATCACGAATTGTTACAATATGGAAGAAGTTGATGGGTTTTGACAAATTTACTTTATTTAAAGTCGTGTGAAGTTAACTAATCAGTGTCGCCAACAATTCGAAATCACCATTTTTTTGTAATAATAAGTCAATGTGTTAATTAAATGATTAAATTTGATTTAACCCACACTGATTTTGTAAATTAATAAACGTATTTAAATTAAGATTTAATTAGCCATCATATCGTTTTTGTAATTTCAACTAATTTTCCTTAAGTTAAAACTAGTCGAGATTCTTTTTTGATCTCGAAGTCGTTTTATATATCCGTTGCGGCGGCCATCAGTCTTTCAATTTCCGGAAAACATGGTGAGTAGTTGTGCTGTCACATTTTACGAAAATGCGTGCGATTGATAAATTCGAATAATCGAACCCATTCAATTTCACAAAGCCGTGAACTTTTCTAATCTATCAATGACGTTTGATTATGTTTTATTTGTAGCCTTTCAAGAGGTTCGTCGAGACGGGCCGGGTGGCCCTCGTTGCCGATGGTCCGGATAAAGGCAAATTGGTCAGCATCGTGGACGTGATCGATCAAACAAGGGTACGTTTGTAAAGTGTTAACGTTCGAGATTTGCCTGAATTTGAGTGATGATACAACTTTGATAGGAATTGCCGACTGATACACACATGAAGCTAATTGAATCTGAATGTCTTGCTTAAGACTCGACCGCGTTGGACGAATTTACGTGGTGATAATTGCGAACGGTTTTAGGTGTTGGTGGATGGTCCGGAAACGAACGTGCCCCGTACGCAGATCCGACTGAATCAGTTGCATTTAACCAAGTTTAGGATTAAGTTCCCGTACACGGCTTCGTCCCGTGTCGTCCGCAAAGCGTGGAACACGGGGAAGATAAACGAGAAATGGTCAGAGTCGGTGTGGGCTAAGAAATTGGACGCTAAACAAAAAGTAAGTACTCTCGTTCTAGTAGATGTTTATTAAAATTAGATATCAGTCACATGTATTTTATTTATAACAAAAAAAAAATATTTTGTTAAATCAATAAATTTACAGTTAATATTTTGCTTTGGCTTTGTGGGGATGTTTTACCATGATGAACCATGTAAAGATAGGAATTGCCGACTGACACATAAATGAAGCTATTTTACAATCTGAAATCCCAATAGAATAGATGATCAATTTTGTTTGTGATTTTTCTAAAGTGTTTCAATTTTTATAGAGAATTGCACTGTCCGACTACGACCGGTTCAAGCTTCGCAGGGCCAGATCACGCAGGAACAAGATTCGCTCGTTGACGTTCTTCAACATGAAAAAGGTGGCGTCGAGAAACGGCACACTTTATGGCAAGAAAAAGATGGCGAAAGGTGGCAACAAGCCGAAAGTGAAGAAGGCTGGAAAGGCCGAAAAACCTGCCCCCAAAAAGAAATAAATGTAGGCAAATAAAATTTATAACAAATTGTCTTTTTTTTGTAATAAAAACCATCCAGTAATGTGACGCAATTATTTAAATACGAAATATGCAAGGGGGCAGAAATTAAAAATATATATGGAAGAAATTTTAATAATAAGTTTGATTAATAATTCTTTCGTCAGAGTTCTCAAACTTTGGTTTTGAATTAACTGACCTAGCTTTCACCCCCCAGTTAAAATAAATATTCCTTACATATGCTTAAACTGATTGATGACTGTATTCTAATGCAAGATTCTCCAAGTGTGGCCAAGACCCTACACATGCGGAAGGCTCCGTTGACGCGAATATGTAGTTGTGTGGATTCACATTACAAGGATATATTTTTCAATCCATTGTAAATACATTTAGCTTGATTATACCATGTATTTTGTTTATATTGTTTATTTGTATGCATGTTTTACATTATTTCTATATTTTGTCCTGGTTTTACTGTTGGGCAATAAATTATATTTATAATATTAACACAAGGGATCCTATTCCAAAATCATTAGCCATCATTGACATATCAAAAAAAAAAAAAAAATGTTTACTTTTTCCTTTTTATTCAATATTCCTGAATCAAATAAATACAAGATGCAATTACGCTGCAATATTAAAAAATTACACAATACCCACATACTACAGAGACACACGTTTACACCATATACGTTTTTAAATGCAACAATTAGTCTTTTTTGGGCCCGTAGTCCTTCTGCAACGAAACAAACGTAAACATTCCTCCTCCGCACCGAACAGACCAAACGTTACCTCCTGCGTTCTCTTCAAAATCCTCTGGCTCATTAGCCGGTAATGGAGCTTCATTTTCTCCCGGAGTTTCGACGGGATCACCATAATCGTCGTGATTGTGTTACCGCCAAACAACATGAGGAACATCAGACTTAATACTGGCAACTGGAACGAAATTTAGGAAAACGAAACGGATAATTGTTTTAAACTTACGTGCCACGTTGCGGCCGGGTAGAAACTGAGCTGGTAGAGGATGTACGCGATGTACAATTGGAACAGGTAACCGATGAACAAAAACGGCAATAGGAAACTGAGACCGCGCCACATCCACGAGTGGAATCCTTCGATTGTTATGTCCATGTTGTGTCTCTCTCCAAGTGCCTTCAACCTGTACAGCACACCTCTTTGGTAACGGAATTGCAAATATTGCACGACGCCTAAAATTCAAACATGATGGTTTAATAATCAAAAATAGCTTAAGCTAATTATACAACTAATCCATTTTATGTAGTGACAAATATAAATAATAAATGTATGCAATAAGTCATTTAGTAAGATATTAAAGAAAAATTCTATTGAATGACATTTGATGAACAAGATTCTATTACTTTTATCAAACTTATGTGACAATTTTAATAATATTGTACTATAAATTCCATTACAGCATATTTAAAATACGATAAATAGAGTCCGTTTAATGAACAGATGTAAAAGACGTGCAAATTAAAAAACACCGGAACGCAATCACGATTGCCGAATTTCGTAGTTGCGTGTTTTGGGATTGAGAAATTCCACCAATAATCAACTTCTATTCAAACTTCGCACACTTGTATGGGGAGGCGCATAATTATATCTAATGGGTAAACGGATTTTAGTAACATATTAATGGTTTAAAGGGATCCATGCTGTGGATATATAAACTGTTTGACGTTTATAGAAGTAGCTTCGAACCCGATTTTTTGACAATTAACGGCTTCTTCTTGCGAGCTTTCTTTCAAAGTGAACGATCAAAAACACAAACTTAAATCTTATTAAACCGTAAAACGCAACAAAATGTTGGCCAACATTTATTACACGTAACTGATACGACATAATACATTTGCTCTTCTTATCTTCTTAATCTTAAACCATGATTGGGTGTAGTGACCAATTTAGAAAGTGTTCCTCCTCCTGCGGCGACGACGCCTTCCGCCGCCGTTCTTCTTGGACTTTCCCTTGCGGCGACTTTTCGACCGCCTCACCTTGTCCATCACCTCGCCGAGAAAGTACCGTCCTTTCGCTCTCTTGATCGCGCCGAAGGCCACGCCTTTTTCGATGGCCCGAGCGAGGTACCGGCTGAAGTCCTTGTTGGGAACGGAAAACTCGTTTTCTATGTGATTGGTGATCGTGTCCAGCGAGACGCCCTTGGAGCACTCCAGGTCGCCGATGGCGGAGAGCACCAGCCGGGCCGTCTCTAACGTGCGCGGGTTCGGAGGAGCCATTTTGGGAGTTTAACTTTGAATTTTGAATTTCAAAATATTCGCCGCGAAAAAGTACGTGTCGGTGTTAAAGGAACATTTTGTTTATAGTTACGGGATTGTTTGTTTTTCGCCGTGGCGATGAAAGGCGACTGGGTTTTCGCGAAAGTTTCGACAAAAGTATTTGGCGCTGCTGTCGCGTCACGTCGTCGAGTGACAGTTAAATGACAGCGTTGACACTTACAACGATGAATCTTCAAACGGTGCCCTATCATTTTAATGTTATTCAGATTTACGAATTATGGGTTGCAGTTATTTCATTTATTTTATAATAAACTACTTTCGTTTTTCTTCAGCCACATTATCTAACAAAACGTCAAGCCCATAACCTCAATCAAGGAAGAAAATATGGGCAATGGTCACAAACATTCCTTGTTCATTATTTAACGAATCTTTGCTGATTACCATGAAACGTTTTGGGTAATTTCGGCAATTTATGTAAGTTAGATTGATTCAAAGTTATCTTGCGCCGTTAATGTGGAAAAAACTACAGTTGATTTGAAAAGTGAAGTACACGTCAAATTTCGAAGAAGCTGCACCGGTAACTGTTTTTTTAAATTTTCTCTTTTCTTATACATTTCTTCAAATTTTTAAACAATTTTGTCAATTTTTTGCTAATTTTTATTATCAATATTTTTCACATTTTTGCATGGCAATGGGGTAATTTTTAAAGTATTTGCGAACTGAGTAACCCTATAAAAAAACTTAAATGGAATCTTGTTCACGCTCTTCACTTTTGAAGTGTATTTTTTTTTAATTTACTCGTTTAACGTTTATTACATTGTAAAGTATTTAAAAAGTTACTGATTTAAATGTTGTAATTGAATTATTGACTGCACTAACTGAAACTGAACTCAAAGTAATAAAATTAAAAAATAACTTACTTATGTAGGCATTGAACCACATGAACTGATTCCTGAACTCGGCCCACGTCTCCAGGTCAGGCCAAATTAGCAAAATACCGGCAGCGACGGTCGAGAGAAAATGATGCAACCTCCACCATCCTCTGATTCGCGACCCATTCACTTTCAGAATGCTCTCTCTTATGGTGAGAGTACAATAGTACCACACCAACACAAATATGTAACATAGCTCCAAAACTCTAAAAAATTACACCTCGATAATACAAACACACATTTATTGGATGAAACTTACCTGTATCTCGTGCACAGATTCAAAATGGAAAACACGAAGCCTATAATACTCAAAATGAGCTTGAACTTTTCGTACTCGTTTTTGTACTTAAACCTGAAATCACCGACCAATCATTAAAACAGCTCCAACCTGATAAAAACGTTTTTTCCTAATATCCTCCAATAAAACAAAGCGTTGATAAGATTGCGCGAGCTATGGTTTTAAATGATAAGAGCGGAATTTTACGACGCCTCGAGTGCAAAGTACTCACTTTTCTTCCTTGTTCAGAATCGAAACGTTGACGTTCCCCAAGATTATCTTCAAATACACGCCGTTCGCCTTGGGCAGCGTCTGCTCGAATTCGTGCAGGTGCGCCTTCCTCTTCATGATGTTCGTTTCGAGCTCGTCGATTTTGTCTTTGTCGGCATCGTTCCTCTTCAGCCTGCAACGAAAGCGATCAGAAACGACAATTTAAGCCACTCGACTTACTCTTTCAAATTTCTTGAGATTATCCCCATTCGATATCGCTGGTGGCTTATGTGCTTCAGGCATTTCTTCTGGTACGTGTCTAGCTCCTCCAATTTTTCCAGGTACGTCTTATTCGTTACCTAACAACGCACGAAATAAAGAGATAAGTAAATTTTATTTTAATTTAATTAATTAAGCGGTTAACCTCCAATTCTTTGAAGTCGGTGGTCAGTTCGTCCCATTCGCCGAATACGCTCGTCGGCTCGCACATTTTGGCAACTTCACCGTCGAACGATATCAAAAGAGTGCATTTGAAGGTCTCGGTGTCATCGTTTTATTCGCGATTCAATTGGAGGTGTCGATATTAATCTATGATGACATGTCCGTACCTAACCTTGAACCTTCTTAACAAAGGGCACGTCTGGCACGTATACCTTGTGTCGGTTTTATCCTCTAATTAACCATAATTGAACGCGTATGAGTTGCACAGTTGTGTTTTTATGACTTTATAAGGAAAAAGTGCATGTCACATAATAATTAATCGACCAAATTAGTAGAACGAACGGCGCGAAATTTTAAATAAACTTTTTTCGGTTCATTACATGGGCCTTAAATTGACTGCAACCTGTTTGGAAGAGCCAATAACGAAATATATAAAATTACCATATAAAGTATTATTATGGTATATTAAAGTGCACTAAAACGAGTTTCTTAAATGAAAAAATCAGTTCAAAAATTTAGGGAAGCTTGTGGTGATTGGTCTATAATTTAAAAGTCGTTTTCGTCGATATTCAGCTCACCTGGATTTATAAATCTTGTTGCATCTAACGTGACTATATAATAATTGTACATTTCAAGGGATAAATCCAATAAAAAAATTTAAACTTGACATCGGTTAGCATTTGACGTTTGATATTATGACATTTCATTGCCAACGTTGAAAAATTAAATAGAATCAAAATTTTAACTTTTATATGCGTTAATAACGACATGAAAAAAATACATCATACTACCCAACGTAGGCAAACTCAACTTAATTAAATTAATTCTGCCCATGAACTGTAGAAAACGCTTCTTACAAGAGAGTTGTGAATGGAGTTTTTTTAAAAGAATTTGTCCTGTTTATTGGACCCAAATTGAATTGCTTACTAATAGAGACATTTGATTGGGCTAAGTTTATAATAATAGCCAACATTTCAATTCAATGGTTGCGTTCGTTTAACGCCACAATTGCAATATATAATTTGTCATATCCAAATAAATAGGAATCTATAACGACGTTATCGAGCATCTCTTACTCAAAGGCGATACTATTAATTTTAATAATGTGAATAATTTGATAAATAGTAGATGGAATTTTAAGTTTTTATTACACATTCCATCCCTTGTTTAACACAAATTAATCCAAATCGATTATTAGCCTTTTTTTAAGTTAAATTAACATTAGACGTAATAAATTATGGTCAATTCCACATTTAGTTTTATCGATTATTTCGTCGAGATAACCGCTCCCCACCGTTCCCTGTCAAACAAGTTGCTGTCAAAAAGTGCTCTTCGTTTTTTAATCGTGTTTACGTTTTTTAACATTTGAATTAGACTTAGGCAAAATGTACGAATAGTTTCGGCGGATCTCGACGCGAAGATGAGTGTGTTCGGCGATTTCCAACAGGTGTGGCTGCAGCGGTTTCCGCAGAGCGATCTGCCCGCTCGTTGGGAGGAAGACGTGCGAGCGAACCTGGCGAAGCACAAGCAGACGGTCGCGACGCTCCGGGAGGAGCTCGAGAAGGAGGAGGTGTACGTCGAGTATCTGGAGAGGTTGCTCTCGGACATTGAGGAGCACAAGAGAAAAATCGAGATCGAAAAGGGCGAAAACGTCTTGGAGAATAAGGCTGCCAACCTTGATAATTCGTTATCTAAGGTGGGTAAATATCGCGCGCAGGAAACGCTATTGGACGTTTGTTTACCGAGTCACTGAATGCCGTGAAAAAATGTAATCAGATTATGAATTGGTCGAGGTGCGATTGTGTGTTGACATTTCGGTGTGAATCACGTCGAACGGTGTTGGTAAATATCTGATTGTTGATAAGACGAAAGTGGATTTTCTTAGATTGGGGTTTAATTGCGACGTTTGTTCCAATGAACGACGAAAATGATTCACCCTTATGCAGTTTGAGAGGAATTTGTGGGTTAATGAAGGGGTGACTCAATTACTTTCCAAGAAATTTTAAATGTCAACATTTGCTAACACTGGCATCAGATAATGTTTGCCACAAAAATGATTTATTTACAACAATTTACCACAGAAACGAATTGTAAATAACAAATGTTAAAGTTAGTTATCATGAAACGTCAGTCACATTCTTTGAAATTATGGCACATTTGATTGGGGACAGGTTTTAGATCTTTCATCCAGGATCTTTGTGTGCGAATATCCCAATGCGTGCTCAAACTTTTCCTTACTTTGTATTAATTCTAATGCATTTTTGTGAAAAATGTTGAAGTTTGTGTTGTTCCCTGTTCTACTGTTGTTTACTGTGTTTGCAGCGTAAGTCTGAATTAATAGTGCCTACTGCCCCGCCGATCGAATCACCCGAAAACGAAAACACCGTCAACAAGTGCATCACAGAGCTTTCGGCGACGATCAACGACGGTCAATTAACGACGTCGAACCACGAGTCATGCATATCCGAGGCGATGACTCCCACCAGCAACGATCCCAGCAATTTCATCACAGTAATCAAAGTGAACGGTCTGAAGTCGGCCGAAATCGAACAACCACCCACTCCGGCCGCACGGCCACCAAAGTAAGCATTTCAATAAATCTAAATTTAATTATACAGGGACAGGACACACGGGAGGCGGAGTTAATTTTAAAATTAATGTTCGTTCATTATGTGTTCGGTCATTATGTGCCATTTTAGTATAGGAGAGAATTATTTGTGAAAAATAATGTCGTCCAGGTGATGTCCGTCATTTAGAATGCATGACCCAAGTCTCTTCACAAAATCCTCCATCACACGGACCAACATCTCTGCAGGGATAGCTGCAATTTGTTGAATGATTGCATTCTTCAACTCGTTTAAATTTCTTGGTTTGTGTTCGTAGACACTGCTCTTGTGGTATCCCCACAGTCGGGGGTTCTGGGTGACCCAACAGCACACTGGACTGTTACTTTCTCAGAGTGTGGAGAACGCTGGTGAATAGAGTGTGGATTCTCTTGAGCCCAGTAACGCATGTTTTGTTTATTCACTGTGCTGTTTAAAAAGAATGAGCTTCATCGCTTATCAATAACTGCATATTTTCATTCAAAATCACTTGCATTCTGTAAGCAAAGTCTTCGCGTACAGCAAAATCAGTCACTGTCAATTTTTGCACAACAAGCATTTTGTATTCATGGAATTTCAGTTGATGCAATATTCGTCTAACCGATTCACGACTAACTCTTAAATCACTAGCATGACGTCTAGCTGACTGTACTGGGCTTCTAAGTACCGCTTCTCTTACTCTTCCAACATTTTCTGGTCGTTACACTGCGTCTCAGGCCTTTATGCTTCATATCCATTATGTTCCCAGTTAATAAAGTGTTGCACCCATCTGAGGATAGTGTTACGACTCGGAACAGCTCCATGTCAACTGAGCTTAAAATGTAAACGAAATAATTTCTGCACAGCTGTACCAGACTCACCATTTTTAAAAAAACTGTTATGTTGCACGTCCCACTGCTCCATCGCTACTGAAATCGCGTCTTATGTAGAGAAGAAATATCTCCACCATGCTCTTCTCCTACCACCCAGCTCTCAGCACTGTGTGTCACCCTGTACAATGTTTTAAACTCTGAATCATGGAAATTAAATTTTTTCAAATAATAGCCGTAAAAGTTTTATCAGTGAATGCGTTCATTTGTGACTAATTTTGATTGTAATTTTAGGCCCCCAATCAAACCTAGACTAAGAAATAGCAATTCACAACAGGATGACAGCCCCGGACGAACTAGCAGCATCGAGTCGCTTCGATCAATCCAGTCCTCAACGGAACAACTGTCGGCCACTGATGAGCCGTTTTATGACATCGTGGCCACCGACGAAAACACAATGATCAAAAGTAATAATGTTTAAAATTGTATAGTTAATGTCACGTGTTTAACATAATAGATCAACCCAACCCAACCCAACCCAACTAAAGCTTAGATTTAAAAAACTTGGTTTATAGGAAAATTAATTCAATGTTATTTGTTTCAGGCATCGATTCCAGTACTGAAAACGTGTTCACAATGGCCAACACCTTGCCAATGCCCGCAGCTAAGCTTTTGCTTCGAAATGCCTCAATTGAACCACAGTCTCCAGAACCGACGTCCAACTACGTCAACATAGAGTATTTCTTAATGTGAGTTTCGTTTGGACTTGAATTCAGTTCTGTTGTAATTTGTATTGTTATTTGTAGAAAGACAAGTGCGGATGCCGATAGCAGCGATGACGAAGACGCACCTGTTTTACGTAAAAACGTCGACGATGGTTCTTACGCCAGTTCGAGTTCACTCGAATCATCAACGCCGGCGTCCAGAAGAAAATACAGTCAGGTAATTATTAAGAACTCCGACCTCGATCTAAACTCTAAATATATTTTCGTATTTTAGAGTAGCACGATTTCGACTGATTTAAAAGTCGATGAAGATAGGTCGTCGATGTACAAAACCATGCTCCTTGATATAATAGAAAGCGAAAGCAACTACGTTGATTGGTTGTATGTTTTAGGACAGGTAGGTTTTGGTTTTGTGTCCAGTTTATGTTCGAATTGAATTGTTTCTATCACTAGTATATGAAAGCGATTAAGGCAACAGTAGCCACGTCTCAACCAGTATTATCCCAAGTAGACTTCGAAACGATCTTCTACAAGATTCCCGACCTGTACAAACTGCACTTCAATTTCCTAGAAAATTTAAAGAGACACGCTTCCAAATGGGACACGAAAATCGGCGACTGCTTCAAAAACATGGTGAGTCGATGATGCTTTTGTTAAAGCGTTTCTCGAGCAAACGTGTTCCAGGCTTTGAACTTGGAGATCTACGGCGCGTTTCTGGCGAATTACGGACGAGCCATCGACACGGTCCGAAAATGCAGTCTGGCGAATTCCCAATTCGCCGAAATAACAAAGTCGATCACCTGCAAGCAAGTCTCCGGTCCGCCGGTCTCGCTCGAGGATCTCCTGCACAAGCCGGTCGCCAGGGTGCAGAAAAACGCACTGAGTCTCGTCGACCTTTTGAAATCCACGCCAAAGTACCACCAGGACTTCAACAGTCTTAAGGAGGCGTTGCATTTAACGCAAGCCTTCCTGGATCAGTACAACATCATTCAAACGAAAACTATGTTTCCTGTAAGCATAAATCTTTGTTGAATAAATACCGCATTATTTTATGACGAATACAAATACGAATGAATTTTAAGATACATATACAGGTTTTTTTCTATAATTATAATCTTTAGATTAGATTAGAATTTACTTATAAAATCTATAAGACAAAAAAGCATCCACAATTTTTAACAAATCTAGATATGTAGATACTTCAGTAGGTGATCTAGAGAAGAAAATATCTTTAAAGGTAGCTAGAAATACTAAATTTACTAAGTTTGTTAGAAATCTTGTTTTTTAATTGTATAGATTACATAGTTTTAAATAAATTTTTCACAATTTTAAATCACTCGCATAAATGTATTATTGTTTAGATTAAATGAAAATTCTGGAATTAATTTTAGACTAATGACCGAGCTCAGCGTCGTCTAGTCAAAAATTCCTTCATCGTTGAGTATGCGGACAACCACCGAAAACTGCGTCACCTGTTCTTGTTCAACGACGTGATCGCCTGCGCCAAGTACAAGGTAAGCCGCGCGAAATTCGAACACGTTCCATACTGGATCTAAGTTGATTTTCCAGTCGTCCGGCAAGAACGACAAGTACACCTTCGAGCTGAAGTGGTTCATTCCCGTCGAGGACATTTTGATCATCGACGAGAACATGGCCAACAACCACGAGGTGTCGCCGGCGAACATCGTCTCGTTGAAGTCGCAGGCTTCGAACGTTCGCGATCAGATACGTCAGGAAGAGCGATCGTCCGAAGACAAGGTTGGAACTTGTAAATGTAATTTTTTTTGTTTAAACGTTCCGTCGTTGTAGAAAATTCGTTTGGGACGGGGCGTGGAGAAGAATAAGAAGAGGCTGCTGGAGCTGGAGAGCCAGCTGGTTTTGGTGTCGCCGAACATAATGTTTAAGATACGGAATAAGCACGTCCAGAAGCCGTACGTTTTTTTCCTGTCGTCGGAATTCGAGTGCACGCAGTGGATCGAGACGATACATACTTTGCAGCAGACGTGCAAGCCGCCTGTTCCAATCATCAGCAATTTCAGTATGTTTGAGCTGCAGGCTTGGATCACCGCCTGCCGTACTTACTTGATACCGAATATGGGTTCGTATTTGTTGAGGAGTGGACACGACGAGTGCTTATTAATCGGCGATCTCCAGATCACCATACACGAATTACAAGGATTGGATTTCATTGCCGGTAATCATTCGCATGGTTTTTATGAACATATAATTTTTTTTTCTTCCAGATTTGTACATTTGCATCGAGGTGGATTTCTACGGGCATTTTTTCCGTCAGGCGAAAACAAAAACCACGACCTCTATTGTGCCGAACTGGAACGAATCGTTCACGCTGGACCTGGAAGGTTGCGCGAATTTACGAATCCTGATTTATCGCGAGGACGGTTCGAATTCCAAGCTCTTCGGGAAATACACACAGGGGCTGACGAGAGAGTGGCTGGAGCAGCACGCAGACACCAAGTTCAAAATAAATCAGTACGAGTTGCACGTCGGATTGAAGTTTTACCCCAACGAGGTCAGTTTAAGGAGGGTGCCCACGGGAAAAATCGGCGCGCTCTTCGGCGAAAAAATACAAGGGGTTTGCAAGTAAGTTTTCGTTACAAATCCATTTCGCATCGATCAATTGAGGTTTTGGTTTTAGGCGACAGAAACGTTACATTCCTTTTATAATATCCGCTTGCATTAGAGAAGTGGAACGGAGGGGGATGAACGAAGTTGGGATATATCGAGTTTCTGGATCGTCGTCCGATTTGCAGAAGCTTAAAAAATCCTTCGAAACAAGTAAGTTAATCTCTGTGATACGAATTGACGTAAATAAATGTTATGGTTGTTTATAACGAATTAAATAATAATTGTAATTATTTCACATGCTTTTGTATTGCTTCTAGATTCGTATGAAGCGGAGCAACTGTTGAAAGAAGTCGACATACATTCCGTCACTGGTGTTCTAAAATTATACTTGAGAGAACTACCGGAGGCACTGTTTACAGATAAGTCGTACTCAACTTTGATTTCGGCTTACAATGAGACAAGCGGCAATAGCCGTGAACGTATCCGAAGACTTAATAATTGCATTGACGAACTGCCACGCGAGAACAAAGAAACCATCACATTCATACTAGATCATCTCATTAGGTATGTAATTTATTAATTCGAAAGACCATAACGTTATAATTACTGGAGGTAGCCAAGTTTATAAATTATTTATTTATTGCAACTGCAAATTACAATTAACAAACAATTCTTATTAAATAGAAATAGGGTTGGGTTGGGTTGTAAAAATGTGTTGTAAATCAATCAAAATAATTACAAATTAAATCTAGATAATGTTTCACAATTTTGTGTTCAGTTACTGGTTTAAGGAACATAGTTGTGATAGTCGAATGCCTGTTTAAATTGTTATTGTTTTTCGGTTATTTTTGCCATTTTTGAGCTAATAATAATACTAGATTATTAAACTGTAATGTAATAAAATAATAATAATAATAATAATAATAAAATTCTCCTTTAATTAGGGTGAACGAACACGAAAATGATAACAAAATGTCCCTGCACAATTTGGCTACGGTATTTGGTCCCACTCTCCTGCGACCAGGCGCGAAGCACGACGCATCGAAACAGAAAGATCTCTTAGCGACCGGAACCGCCGACGTGATGGCACAAGCGGGCATCTTGTTCTGTTATCTGCACGATATTAGCTCGTCGAAAAAAGAATGTTGACGATAGTCCCCAAGCGTATTAGAATATGTACCATTCGTACTTGAATGCATCTAAATAGACTGATTTTCAGTAACATAGAGGATACAATTTCCAAATAAGCAAAGCTACATATATCTTTTATAATGAATTACACTTATATGTTTTATTTATATATTGTAAAATTAGAGTATTTATCAAGACAGGGAACTATAAAAATCCGAGAGCTAAATTAAAATGACTTTGCAAATATCCAGTATTTTATACACGAACTTAATGTGTTATTATATAGTTGTCTAGGTGTGCAGCTTCACGTGATAAGAATTGTGTTTGAAATTATGCAGTATTTTTACAAATTTTTACAACGATGAATTTTTATTACGTGATTCTGTTTTTGGAAAGGTGGCGTCGTTCCACGTTTACGTTTATTGAGTTTCCTGATAATTTATTTGATTTTGATTTGTTTATTTCGGCTCGAATGAAAATTGTTCAACAGTAAGTTGCGTTATTAGTAGTAATATAAGTATATAGATAAGTATAATGTGTTTTTACCATGCTATTATAAAAGAAATAGTTACAGTGTTGTACATATATTTATAATATATTGTAATATTCATTCATTTTGTTTTATTTCTATTAACCACCCCATGGAGGTAAAGGGAATCTAATCAAAATAAGGGTTATTATAAAAATATTTATATTTGACATTTATTTATTATTTACAATTTTTCATCAAAATTATACTCACCGCAGATTTGATAAACTATACTTACCTTAAAGTATCAATTGAAAAATGTTACATAAAATAACAATAAATAAAAAATGTGGTTAATCATTACACTAGCAATATATAATATATTAATTTATAAATTTCATTTTGTACATTATAAAGTAAAAAAAAAAGAGAAAAAAGATCCTGTATAACCACTATTTAAACAAGTGTTTCCCGAAGACGCATTTTCACAACATTTCCGTAAAAGGTTTCATCACTTAATTTAATAAAAATAAAGAAACATATTGCAAGAATATATTTTACTCAGTTCAAGTCTCTATCTTCTAAGTACTTATATTCAAAAGTAAAACCTTCTTTTTTTCGTTGGCCCCACTTTTCGTAATCGAAATATATGTACGTGCCCTGAAACGCAAACGAAATGACTCCAACGATTAGAAATCACGCGGCGTACGAACCTGTTCGAATTCTTCATTGATGATTTTAGGCTCCTCGTGCCTCTGGAACCACATCATATATTTCGTGTGAAACCTCCAGCTCTGCTTCTTGAGAGCTTTGGCGGCCAAGTATTGAGCTTTTGTACCTTCCATGTAATAAAATACGAAAAATAACGTCTCGGTGCCGAGCCTCTGGTAAAATTCAAGAGTGTCTGAGTGCGGCAGGGGACTCTGTATGTAGTAGTGCGGCGTGTGATACTGATTCCTCGGCAGGTACGTCCTCGACCTTTCCGAATCGGCCGGATTCGGCATGTGATAGAACGCGGCCTCCATCATCTGGAACTGCGCTTGGTGTTCTTTCAGCAGTGGCACGGCACCCAACGGCGCCACGCCAAGTAAAGGCGGTATGTGTGCTTCCGACTTTGCGGTGTTTTGTGTCTTATTCGATGATTCCAACATTACTTGGTTGCTGTCCAGACCTGCTCGGTCTATTACTTGCTGCGCAATTTTCTTCAACGTTGACATTCCATCAATCTAAAAGATTTTATATTTTTAATTATCAATTAATAGTAAATTGGAGACTGTGGTTGGTAAATAAATTGAAACAAACTTACCCTTACCACACAGTACTGTAAGGGTTAGTTTGTTTTAATTTAGTTGTACATTATATACCTAAATAAATTGACAGAGACATAAAATTAATTTAATGTATAAACAACAACTTTCTTAAATTATCTACCTTGTTTTCTAAAATAGGACCATTCATTATCGGTTGTGGTAGGTTCTGAAGCATCGTCTCGCACGAAGGGAGCGGAGATGTTCGACTGCTCACGCTCGACACTGGACTCACGCAGTTGTTTTGCACGTGATGTTCGACGGCATTTACGGGTTTCACAATCGAGTTTATCGTGTTTTGAATTGTCTGGAACGACAGCTCGTTGCTCCGTAACTAAAAACATATACATTCATGTTTACTCAAGGGTGTTTAATATTGGCGAGCGATAGCGCGAAGGAATGCATAAACAAAAAGTTCCTGGTAGTAAGGACTGATAACAAACGTGATATTCTAGAGCTAAAGACGACTGGCTGCTTTGTTTTGATCCCCCACTTAAAATATTTAACGAATAAAACCGTACTTTCATAATCATTTGACTTTTCAAAGCGATTGTGTCGATACAAATAAATTATGTTATTATAATTACCTGTGCGGATGCTTGCGTTGTAGCTGGATGATGATGTACCGACGTTGTCATACATGGTACTAACTGTGTCGTCTGACTATTTGATGATATCACAGATACCGGAACACTATCAACATTTGCTGAAAAAAATTAAGCCTTATGAAGGTTGTCTTCATTTTGCATAAACGCAAGTCAAGAAGCAAAAATATGCAATCTATGAATGGGACATTCTAAATATAAGCAACTTTATATTCTTCCCTGTGAGAGTTTTTTTTAGTAAAACAACTTTTTCTATTTCGGCGATAACGTCATGGCAGATTGTCGAGAGCAACACACGGCTGTTAAATTTTGCATCCTTTTGGGGAAACTATTGTAATGCCTAAGACTGCATAGCTGCTTTTCACATTTAAAAAATGGAGAAATGTCAATTGAACCTTACTGTACACAACCAACCCAACCCAATCCAACCCAACCCAACCCAACCCAACCCAACCCAACCCAACCCAACCCAACCCAACCCAACCCAACCCAACCCAACCCAACCCAACCCAACCCAACCCAACCCAACCCAACCCAACCCAACCCAACCCAAACCAAACTAACACAACCCAACCCAATTTTTCGAATTTTTTGGTTGAAATATATGTTTTTTTTTTTGTCAGAAAGTTTCATATTATTTCTTGTTAGATCATGATTTATTTATTCAATTTGTTTGTTACTAATTTGAACTATTTTCTATTCTTTTATTACTATTTTAAGCAATTAATTTCACTTTGTTTTGCTTTGTTATCATTTGTATTACTTCCTTTTTGTTCTTTGGGTTGGGTTGGGTTTGTAGTTTGTTACAATTCGAATAGAACAGCGAACGAAATGCGATCAAACTGATAAATTAACCAACACTGCAAACTGAGAAAGTTACCGATTTTTAAAATAAAGTCCTTACTTGTGGCAGGTTTGGAAGAAGGGTTATTAGCGGCAACTGCAGCAAAATTCCCCGTCGTGGAGATCGGACAAATGGGAGATGGATTATCCCTGGACAGCGGTTTACTCGGCGTACTGCTCACCATGATCGGCTTGTTATTCGGCGTCGATATCGTGCTGTTGCTGCTCGAGTTCAGTATCGAGTTCGTGCTGCTGTTCATCGTCGTACTCGACGCTCTCACCGCCGTCGGTTTAATCGGCTAAAGAAAAAATCACAATTGATAAAATTAAATAACAATGAAATTAAATTAAGAATAATTAATTACTTTGTTGTAAGTGTTTTTCTTTTCCTCGTTCAAGCTATCGCTGGAATGATTATGAGGTGGCAGGCTCAGTGAAGGCGACGCGATGGGCGACGAGCCGGATATAATCGACGTGGGTGTTCCGCCCGTTTCGTTGCTGTCCGTCGTGGCGGAAGACGGCAAGCCGACTCCCGACAATTCAACGTCGTCCAATCCAATGATATCGTCGTAGAGATATTCATTTTCTTCAAAGTCAGGCTCCTGCGACGAGTCCAGATAAAAATCGACGTCGTCTTTTATCCCTTTTATCTGCACAATTACACAACAAATTAAATTCCAATGCGACGTTAACATCAATACACGGTACACCGTACACGGTATTAAATAATGTTGAGTTAATCTTTACAGGCTCTCGGAACTACAATATTTGCGAGAGAATTAAAATTAAATTCTTGTTCATAAAAATTTTTGTACCTACTTGTACCATACGTACGAAACTTAATTAACCAATCGAAAATGCCCAATAACTAGCTTACCTGTTGTACTTCGACTGACATATTATCCAACATTCGCAGTAACGTTTCAAGCTTTTTTATGTGAAACCTATGCCTTTCCAGTCTGTTTTTGTACACGTCCACCCGTTCCTGTTTGTCCTTATCTAATTTTTTTTTCTTATTCACTAATAACGACTCTATTTCACACTCAAATGTATCACACTAGAAAGACACTTTCAGTTAACGGTTTCGGCTCGCGTTTTTGGTTCTCAACTCGTGCCGTCGAATGAATCTTACTTACTTGAATACTTAACGTATTTATGGACTGATTCAGCCAGTTTTGTATCTCCTCGCGTTCTTTTTGGGCGGGATCCAGTTTTTGTGCGGCGCCCAGGCCCTCTTTTGAGTATGCTTTCGTTTTCGTCTCTCTCTCCACCACTTTGAACTTCTCCATTTGCTAAAACACGAATTGTCGTTGTGTTTATGACCGTCATTGCGTTATTATTAAAAAAGACATAAATGAACAACAAAGGAACGAAGAAAGGCTGAAAGTAGGTCAAACGAATTTTT
Source organism: Geotrupes spiniger (assembly GCA_959613385.1). Taxonomy (NCBI): domain Eukaryota; kingdom Metazoa; phylum Arthropoda; class Insecta; order Coleoptera; family Geotrupidae; genus Geotrupes; species Geotrupes spiniger. The sequence goes on along the minus strand of OY390736.1, from coordinate 38,880,417 downwards.
GGCGGTAAAAAATCAAAGTGACTGCCGTCGCTGTAAAAAACGATAAGGTGGATAAAATACTCACTTGTTCTATGAGTTTCCTGTTGTCCATGAGGATACTTTTGTCTTTGATCTCGGCAGACGCGATCCAGCTTTTGATTTGATCCCGTAACCTCTGAAGCTTTTTAATTTCTTTTTTGAGATCAGCCTCGTACTTTTCCTTTTGGTTTGCGTTGGTCGCATTTTGTACTTTTTGCCAGATGTCGTGGAACGTCTCGACGCCTTCCATCACTTTCTTTAAACATCGATCGATTTCCCCTACAATCCGAGACAATACCGTCAGTAAATCGAACGCGCCAAATCCGATCTCGATCTGAGATGTTAGCATTTACCGTCATACGACGTAAACAAATTTGTACACGTTTTGACATTCGGCCGTGTGATTGGCTCGTCGTGGTTTGACTCGATGCATTATTACCCCCTTTGCAAGGGCTCAAGGACCACGAAATACCGTTACTTAGTTTACATGGAATACATTAATGTGTAGCACATAGATAAATTACAAAAGTAACCAATTGGTATCAATGTTTTCACCAAATACCAAGCTTTATTTAAATTTCCAACGAACTGGTATTCGGAAACTCACAGTTTTATTTACGAAAGTGCGACCGAATTAGCGATATCCAAGTATTTACCTTGCAATTTTCTACTTGCAGCCATGTCTGAGAAAGATTTTTTGTCAATTTGTCCTCATAGTTTTTCCTCATCTACCATACGCTTAAGGTATCCCAAGTCGTATCATGTATGTATTAAGCAATAATTACACAAGCACTAAAAACTCATTAAGCGAAAGTTAATTAATAAATCCTAGAAGTGTCTAGAAAACTAGCAAAACACAACAGTGTACAATTGCTTTTATCTTCGTTCTGGTACGATTACCAACATAAAATTGACAGCAAACAGAAATCTCCAAGATTGTGCGTATTTCGACTTTAGTTTTTTTATCGTCTCAAAAAAACATGCAACCCAAATGTACAACGCAAACGAAATGATTATGTAACGAAACGCAAAAAACTACACCTTTTACATTCAGTTTCGGCATTGTATAGGACGCAATGCGATTTTCGTTTCTTTACGACCCGTATAATTTTAATTGCCGTTTTAACACCTTTTTAATGAACATCATACATAAACAAATACAAATCAAAAATGTACACTGTGCAACTATGTTTGGTAACATTTGATTAATACGCAGTAAATTTGGCAACCGGCCTGCTTCTGCGCGTACAAGCAGAGCGGGAATCTCAGTTGATCATTTTCAAGTATTAAATTAAAACAAGAAATGTTGCAATCCAGTATAACGTAAGTAAAAACTTTTCAATAATATCTCCCAATAAACTGCCTCGATCACTAAATTCTCATTTTAATGAAAATGGCGGGAGAACTAAATTGAAGGTTAACCCAATACTTTATTTATTAGCTTTTAAATATTTGCAGCTCGTTTTTCTCAAGAACCGCACCGAAATCGAACACTCCCGAAGATCCAAACGAAACTCGGTAGGTAATAACTCGTCGACGAGATGTTTTTGACTCGTTCGTTACTTCGACTAGTCGTACCTCACAGGTCACATTTACTAAACAATACTTTCCATGATATTAGAAAACGCCAAGCAGTCGCGGCGATAAGTACGACCCCGCTCGAGAAAAGGAAACGAGACTTAAACAGCGATGCCTCAGACGAAACGTAAGTGTTGTCCACGTCGTCGCACATTTATTTCTCATTCGATCTTCTAGGTCAGAAAGTCCCAAGCCGAAGACTAAACAGAAAAATGGTGAGTGGTAATTTATATAAATCGTATTTTAATTAAAGCGTAAATTGTAGTTAAGAAACTTGAGAAGAAGAAAACGGCGTCACCTTTGAGCTCGTCGTCGAAAGTCTTGGAAGACGTTGAAAACAAACCGGCGAAGAAAAAAATGAAAAAGATCGTCTTGCAGTCGGATTCGAGCGACGAGGAGGTAACTAAAGCCGTCATAAACGAAAATTTGGAAATTTTAATCGAAGAAACCGAGTCGAATAAAAACAAAGTTGATAACATCGACGTGAAACCTAAATCGGTTGTAGACATTAAAGTCGAAAAATCTGAATCTCTGGACGACATGGAAATTAAGTCGGAATCAACCGACGACAAAGCAAAGAAAGTGCATCCTTTTTTTAGTGAGTAACCGCCGTTTTATTCGAGCTGGAAAATACGAGTTTGTTTTAGATTCGTCGAATCTCAAAGCTGAAGTTAAGGGCGAGGACGCCGTTTACAATCCGACGGCTGCTCGATACGATCCCATCGAAAACGCCGTTTGGAAATTCGGAGAAAAGTGCGTATCATATGAATCATGAATCATACCACGGTTGGCTCTCTCAGACCCAAACTGTTTCATTTTTTTTTCCTTAATAACGCATTAATATGCCCAGTTTCTTTGGCTTTGGATCTGTTGTTTTATTAATTTATTTCTAACAGTGAAGTGTTAGTCGTTCAGTAATACATTCTGATTGATTTTTTATAGAGTGCCTTACTTGGCATTGGCCAAGACGTTGGAGGAAATCGAAAACGTATCGGCCAGGTTGAAAATGATAGAAATATTGAGCAACTTCTTTCGTTCTGTGATTGTTTTGAGCCCCGACGATTTACTATCGAGCGTTTACCTTTGTCTTAATAAATTAGGTCCGGCTTACGAAGGTAACTATGATTTTTCGTGTAATAAATTTTCGATTTATAAAATTTCGCATAGTAATGTGTACTTCAAATTTTTCAATCTACACCAATTTTTGCAGGGTTGGAATTGGGCGTCGCTGAAACAAGCCTAATGAAAGCGGTGGCGCAATCGACGGGCCGCACAGTCGCGCAAATCAAAGCTGACGCGCAATCTACCGGCGATTTAGGTGTCGTAGCCGAACAGTCTCGAAGCAACCAACGAATAATCTTCAAACCGGCGCCGTTGATCTTACGAACTGTGTTTGAAAAATTGAAAGAAATTTCCAAAATGTCTGGACATGCAGTAAGTTACATCAGTTGTAGTGCAAGCAATTATTTATATTAAAAAATTCAATTGGTTTATTATTGAACTTTGCAGTCACAAACGAAAAAAATTGAGAAAATCCAAACAATGTTCGTGGCTTGTCGTCAGTCGGAAGCCAGATTTTTAATTAGATCATTGGCGGGGAAGTTAAGGATCGGCCTGGCCGAACAGTCCGTTTTACAGGCATTGGCACTGGCTTGCGCCTTAACTCCGCCCAATCAGACGTACCCCCCGAAAATTTTAAACGCCTCGAAAACAATGTCACCAGACAGTTTTAAGAATAAATTTGACGAACTTGCCTTAATACTGAAAACCACGTATTGGTTTGTAATTTTTACGCGATGTTTTCATCGCCAGTCTTCATTATTAATTTATTGCAGTGAATGTCCAAATTACGACCTAATCATCCCAGTGCTGTTGAAAGAAGGCATCGAAAAATTACCCCAACATTGCAAGTTAACGCCAGGGATCCCATTGAAGCCGATGCTGGCCCATCCAACCAAAGGCGTGCAGGAAGTCCTTCAAAGATTCGAAGGCTTAAAGTTCACCTGCGAGTGGAAATACGACGGTGAAAGGGCCCAGGTGCGTAAGTAAAATTAAATCAAACGCTCGTCACTCATTACCTATTGCAGATACACATAGACGAAGACGGCGAGGTCAGCATTTACAGCAGAAACCAGGAGAACAACACGACGAAATATCCGGACGTCATCGCACGCTTGAGTAACTGCATAACGGATCATGTCAAGTCTTGCGTGTTGGATTGCGAGACCGTCGCGTGGGACGTCGAAAAGAAACAAATCTTGCCGTTCCAAATATTGAGCACCCGAAAACGAAAGGTACACAATTTTGCACCGAAGTCTATGTCTATGTCGAAGTCTATCCCTTTCTTTATAGGACGCCAAGGAGGACGACATAAAAGTCCAGGTCTGCGTCTTTATGTTCGACTTGTTGTTTTTGAACGGCGAGCCGTTGGTTAAAAAGGCGTTTTGCGAGCGCCGTTCGTTGTTACGGTCGCATTTTAAAGAACACGAAGGACAGTGGTGTTTCGCTACGTCCATGGACACGAAAACCATGGAGGAGGTACAAGAATTTTTAGAAGAAAGTGTTAAAGGTAATTGCGAAGGACTAATGGTTAAAACGTTAGAGGAAGACGCCACCTACGAAATAGCGAAGCGATCGCGCAACTGGTTAAAATTGAAAAAGGATTACTTGGAGGGAGTCGGCGATACTTTGGACGTCGTCGTTATCGGCGGTTATCTGGGAAAAGGCAAACGCACGGGTACGTACGGTGGATTTCTGCTGGCCTGCTACGATCCAGAAAGTGAAGAATACCAAAGCATCTGTAAGGTATCTTTCAAACTAATTTTGATTAAATCGTAAAATTTAATTAGTTTTCTTAGATAGGGACGGGTTTCAGCGACGAAGCTCTACAGACTCACACGGAGTTTTTGAAAGGTCACCTAATACCGCAGGCCAAGTCGTATTATCGATATGATGGGTCACACGAACCTGATCATTGGTTTGACGCCGTGCAGGTGTGGGAAATCAAATGCGCCGATCTTTCTCTGTCGCCTGCGCACAAAGCCGCTCTAGGAATTGTAAATATACGCGTCTGCAACTTGATTTTTAATGTTTACGTTTGTTTTCAAGATTGATCCAGAGAAGGGTATTTCGTTGAGGTTTCCCAGGTTCATTAGAGTACGGGACGATAAAACTGTAGAAATGGCAACTTCTGCTCAACAGGTCGCCGATATGTATTCAAATCAGGATCAGATAAAAAATCAAGGCGGTAAAGTTGCCGAGGAAGATTTTTATTGAATTACTTTGTATTTTTTTAAGGTGTATAATAAATTGTTTTATTGATTTTATTTTATTTATTTCAATGGCAAATTATTATTAACAAAATTCTAATATTAGTTGTTAGCTTCATTTGTTGTAAATCAATCAAAATATTTGCAAATTAAGTCTACTGATTAAAAATACAAAGATGAGTTATTTTAATTTAGTTACAGAAATATTATATTATTCCAAGAAATGCTTCTGAATGAAAACTAAGATGTTTTCAAAGGATGAGTGGCACATCATAAATAAATTTCATGAATGACGAAAGATAATGTTTAATAATTCTTGGGATTACAAGAGCCCTGGCCAGAAGCTCAAATAAGAGCTGGAAGGAGCGCAAGGTACCGAACTTTCTTCGCTGATCCTTAGTTTTAAATCTTGGAAGGTGTTCTCTATATATTACATAAGATGCTAAGGCAGCGACGTCAATCATGTTGTAGAAGAGTGGCCAGCGCAGTGTTCGTCTTTTTACAGTGTATTCGCTCAACATTTTGTCCATCACATCAACTCAATCTTTGGTTTTATTATGATACTTTATTATTTCTGGCTTAGCGTGAAGAGTTCTTTAAACTTCTCCTGTTGTATGCATCGTTGATAATAATGACTTTTTTTTTGCACATATGAACATATAGTAGCTCTACACTAACAGCAATTACACTCAAATTCATTTATATAAACTTTATTCCTTAAGTTTAGGTAATAAAAATGATACAAAGAAACATGTTCGACAATTAAATTAACTTTATAAATAATAGGCTCGTCGAAGTTATTTGCCTCTTATGGAATCGCTCCGTCGGTAAAACAGAAGATAAGGAACTCGGTTTCCATGTGGCTTCAGAACATGATCTTCGAGCACCGTCTTCACCGACGAGTCGTCGTACCTCAACCACCTTGCGTACCCAACATGATAAGCATCCGTTATATAATGACCCTTGGTTGCCTCTTTGCCATCGTGATAAACAATCGCAAACAACTTGTACTGCTTCTCCTTCGGCGAACAGTTCGCCTTCGACGACAAAAGCTCTAAAAACCCCGAATTTTCACAAAAACAATCGCATTAACAACCGCTAACTCACTTGAATCAATTTTCAAATCAATAGGAAACTCCAACGCCTTGACGATTTTGGTGCAACCGTCGAGCTTAAAATCGAAACATTTCAAATGCAACACGAGGACGTACGGGAGCTCCTCTATCGTGACCTGCTGCCAAGCTTCGACTTCCTCGTTCGTCCTGTACGACGTGACACCTTCCAGTTGGTTTTTGCAGACTAGCGCTTCGAGAGCATCGCGAACCGTCGACACTTTCTAAAAATCAAGTTGGTATTTATGATCAAGGGAAATGGTCAACGCACCTCTATGTTCAACTGTAACGTGAAGAAGGGTTGAATGTTATCGGTAGATTTATCGCCAGCGCGGTGCACTCGCGAGCGCAAATGTCCGTTGAATATGTCGCTGATTGGTGTCTGTATCACTTGCGTTCGACGAGTCACACAACCTTTGTTCTTGGGACCCATTACCTATAATAGGAAAAGAAATAGGTGTTTTTTTTACGGGATTTTTAAAATGTACCTGCCATTCCTTATCAATTTCTGTATCGATGGGGACTTCTGCCACTGGTTTTGTCGTGTGGCCACCCACTAGTTTCATCAACTGAAACAAAGCGGTTATAACAAATTGTTTGTGGTAGTAAATTGGAGACTGTGGTTGGCAAATAAATTGCCCTTACCACACAGTATTTTATTAACACTAGATGTACATTTTGACAACTAAGTTGTCATATTATGGGTAAGTTTGTTTCAATTTGTTCAAGTAATGGACATAATACTAAACACATAAAATCACTGTTCAAAAACTGTGAAACAGAATATCTCATCATTCTCTTAACTTTCCTGATAGCTGTACTATGTAATTGATGCCATTTGTCATTTTGTTGAATCTGCTTAATTTCATTTTGCAATGAGTGATTGAAATCTCACTGGAATAAGGTAGTGTTTATAATATTTAAGTTATTAAAGGACCACCAAACATACTGTTGTTTGTGAAACTGGATTTTTCTACACGTTCCTACAGCTCATATATTTAATTTGCACTTTTTGAGACAATGTTTAATAAATTTAAACTTAAAAATAAATTGGACACCTTGCTTAATTGTGCAATTATATTTAACATTTTAAATAAATTTAGATGTGCAAATAAGTCAATGACATCCAAAACTTACGTCCAACATCTCATCGTTCAATCCATTAAGTAAACATCCTAGAAATTCTTCGGCGTCTTCTTGTCGCCCCTCGACGACAAACGTGTCGCTTCGCATCCCATTCAACATTTTGTAGATGTACCCGGGTTCGAAAGGTGTATCGCAATTTATCAACGAGTTCGAGTCCTGCTTCTGGTTCTTTTCCACCCGTCTGGAGACTCTTTGTTCCGGCGGCAAATGTTGAAACTCCTTCACAAATTTCGACCTAACAAACAATTTTTTAAACAGCTTCCGCGTAAAGATCACGATCACACTTACATATTATCAATGACGGGAATCAGTTTACGCATCTCGTTGGTCGTCACTTTCTCTGATAATTCACTCAACAAATTATACAACGGCGGGCACGCGAGCAACGCTTGCAGAATCGAATTGATGTAGCAGTAATTGCTTCGATTGATCAACCCTCTGGGTTGCAAACTTATAGTGCGATGATCGATGCTATGCCTAGTTAAAAATTCTAAAAGAAAGAGCTAATAAAACGAAACAATCGAAAATTCGACGACTCACCGCCCAATATGTAATAAACGGGGTCGTTATAATTAGCCCTGAGCTCGTTTTTGCTGTCATCGTCGACGTGCTCGTTCACATCCGGTTCGCTTCGTGCAGGCATCGGACGCTCAATCAACGGTTTTGCTTCGACGTTATCTCTCCGCTCGTGACTATTCGACGCGTTAAATAAACTAGCCCACGATTTATTACTGGACTTAGGCACACTATCCTTGATTTCCTTTACAACAACAGGTTCTATATTCACGGTTTGTTCGTTTTTCTCCTCCACGTATATTTCATCGTGATTGACGATTGGTAACTGTGTTTGCATCGGGTCATTTACGATAGGTACGATTTTCGAATCGCCGTTCATAACACCGTACATTTCCACTTTCGGGCCGACGTAATTATTGTGATAGTTCATGTCGTTGGCGACGACGACGTTCTGACTAATTCGTTGAAATGGCGGCGGATAAGCCTGGATATTGACGGCGTGATTCATCGGAATATGATATGGCATGCAATAAGTGGTTTCCATGTGTTGGGGATAAGTCGCGGCGACGTTATACACCGGATAAATCGGCTGCTGCACGGGGTTGCTCGTCATGGCGTTCCCCGTCAAAATCACATTGGAGCCGTTGTAGTTGTCGCCCGCGTAATTTTGCACGTGCAATGGCACCGAATGAGCTGAAAACGGACCTGTCTTGAACGCACCGCCGACGGTTAATTATATAACTTACCAGAGGTTTTCAAAGACGTCTGGTACGTCTTTTTCCATGGCACCCGCACGTTGGGATCCCACGTTCGGAGCGAATTCACGATCCTCGTCCGCTCGTCTTCGTCGACTTCGCTCAAATCGATGAATTCTATCTGCACGGCGGAACAGTATGTGTTAGCGAGACGTAAACATGCTTGCGGCCGACGCGCAATTTCGCCGATTTTCGATGATATTACGTGTTTGTGCGTACTTACCGCGCTTATGTCCATTTTAGTGGGTCTTTTAAGTACTTCTGCTGTCCATTTTTAACGTGTATTAGGTCTTTTTGCGCGTTAAATTTCACGATCGGTGCATTAGGGTTACTTTTTCACGTTGTCGCTGTACTGTCATTCGACCGTTTGTAAAAATACTTTCTATCGAATGTGCATAACATCCAATCGACAAGGGATAGACTAGACACGAAATAAATAAATACACAACAAAATTACATACTTCTTACTTAATTACAAATAATGTTAAGCGTAAAAACGCACTTTCATATATTGTATTTAATAAATTAATTTGAAACTTACTGAAGTGCTATTCCCTGGTTCGATATTCGCAACAGCGAATAGAAAAATCACGTGCACTACAGTGTATAATAAAAATCTGCAATGGTCCACATTGAACTTTCTTATACTCAGTTGTACTCCATTTTTCGAAAAAACTTTTCAAATGAAAGTTGTTTAAAATTACAATATCTGGACAATCTGTATGTAGGATAGTGTTAATGATATTTTTTGTGTCATTCTGGGAATTATTGCATTTTCAAGGTTTCGTTAAGTTCACATTTTTGTAATGTTTACTAATTTTTGGCAAATGTAGGATTAAAATCTCAAAATAAACGACTTAAAAAATAACAAAAAAAAACTATATTAAATGAAAATCTTTACAACTTGTTCATAAACGCATTTCACACTTTATCGTCGGCGTCGTATATCTCGGCATTTCTCCGCTTAAACTTCTTGTTCATGGGCGTGTCACCCTCCTGAACGAAAAGCACGTCCGTCCCGCCTTTTCCCTCGCCGTCCGAAACCGACTCGTTCTTCTCGTCGCTGTCGCAATTCGAAGATTCCTCGGGTCTCTCGTCGATTTCCGGATGTTTCGGCATCGGCAGGCTCATCTTCTTCGATTTCATCGATACGTTGGCGCCGTCTTCCACTTCCAGCACTTCGCTGTCTTCTACGAACGTTATGTTCGAGTCGAACGGCTGGCTGAGATTAAGTTGTCCGCAATTCGATTTCGGAACGAGATCGAGAGGGTCGTCAATGGATAACTTTTTGCAGAATTCTTTCGTTTGCGGGTTGCTTTCGGCGGAAGGTTGATGCCCGTTGGATTTCGTCGGTGCAGGTTGGACTGGCGCAGTTTTTGCGAAGTTTTGCGGAACTATGAGGTTCTGATCGAAATTCGCGAGAACGGACTCTTTCTCTTCTTTAGTCGGAGTGAAACACCATCTACGAAAATTTATTGCTGTGATCCTTATGTAATACTAGGAGACAATATGATTAACGATAATATCCTATTCCTTCCCTCTATACATGTTACCAATAATTCTGATTACAAGTCATAAATAAAATACACAAAAATGTCTAAAACACGAAGGAAAATACTCAAGTAGGAAACCAAAGTCCAGTGAGAATGAGGAAGAAGGAGTTGATGTGATGACAGCTTTAAAAGAATTACTAAAGTCGGTGCTATTCATAGCACAGAATTTCGATGAGAAAATACAAAAAATGCTAAAAGAGGACAAGAAAGAGAAAGATAAGCTAAAGGGCAAAGTAAAAATATTAGAACAAGAAATGGCTGCGACAGAAAAAGATGTAAATTTGTGTACAGCACACCCCAACAAGCATAGTATACCAACAATTCTATACACCATTTGCACAAATGATTTTTTTGAACTTAAACTAAAGGCACACCTGTATCTATGCAGATGATACTTAATATATTCTTTGAAAAATAAACAAACTATTTCAAAATACAAATAAATAGTACCTTTCACTACCAATTGGCCCAGGCATGTACTGCGTTGAGCTCTTAACGCTAACCAGATGATTGGTGCTGCGCAGAATCGACAACCACTCCAAGTCGTAACTTATTTTAATTTTCACATTCGTGTCGTGTGGAATATCGACGATCTGCAGGAACCTCCGCTTCGGCAAGCACTTGTCCAACGCCAAAAACTTCGTGACTCGATCGTCGGAATGCGGCACCAACGCGGCAAACTTGCAATGGAGATGCGCGGAAAACCAATACGTGGGTTTCAAATCGTTCAGCAGCTCTTCGCACGGCGGGCTCCCCAACTTCCCCGTCTCAATGTCGTCCCTAAATCATTCGCATTACACACGCGAATCTGAACGTCAGCAACTCACTTGAAAAACGGCTTGAACTTAACCAACTGCTTGCAGTTGCCGTAATCGGTTATCCCAGTCGGCCAATCGTGCGACAAGAAAACGTCCACCTGTTCCTTGAGCTGTTTCAACCGAAACACTTCAAGGTTTCTTATGTGGTACACGCTCCGTTTCGTCGATTCGTCGTACGGCGCCCTTTCGAAATGCCCCTTCATGTAATCCCTCCCTTTGTAAATGCCCGAAATTCCAGCGATCCTAACACCTTAAATTAAACGAATTTAATGACCCGGTCATACATTTCATTCAAAGTACCTGCAATGTTTATAACGTTCGCATAACCAAAATAGTAGATATTGGGGGCTACCCACCCGCCATAAGGCAACTCTTGTAAATAGTTCGAAGCTTCGTGGTTCCCCCCGATGAATATCGTCAAAATTGGGGCAGTCTTTTCACCACTGTAATATCTGAAATCGCAAGATTAAAAAAAGCTTATATCGTGCGTTGTCGGTCGTACTTGTAAAACGAACATAGTTTTTGATATTTTTTTGGCACGGCCATGCAAAGTAAATCATCTTCGTTTCTAGACGCCTGGAAATCGCCGCAGCAAATCAACAGATCCACTTTGATGTTTTCGTTTTCTTCGAGTAAACGAATCGACTCGTATATGTTGTCTAATTCTCCGTGAGCGCAGCCTTCCACCGCAATTTTCATTTTAACGGCTTATAAACGGTGCTCTTAATATAACATTAATAAAACCAGCTAATCATTACGACTGCATCTTAAATGTTATTCAAATTGGTTTTAACTGCGAATGAGGGCTGAATGAGCGAATACGGTGTAGTCACGGATTTTGATGATTTTTTGTTTGGGGGCAACGGTATAAAACTTGTTTGTCGGAAACGTCAACTTCGTTCGGTGTTAAATTCGCAAACAAAGTTATGACATTTCGTCAATCTAAGTCGACATTTTTGTGTCTAATGCACGTTGTGGTAAATGCGAATAATGCCAACTGTCGCATTCAAATATAGAGTACTTTTACATTTTCGATAACTTTCGAAACTATTTACTTAACAAATAACGATTATGCAAAATCACAAAAACACAAACCAACAAGTGCAAAAGAAGTAATCTATGTGGAAAGTTATCGAAAATGTAAAAGTACTCTATGTTTGAATTTATTTAGGTTGCGCCAAAAAAAAAACTATTTTTACTAACATAAACTCTAATTAATACTCAGATTCGTTCATTGTTTTTAATGAACAATCATCACAATTCATCATATTATAAAATATTTTCCTACATTCAATCATGAATATAACATTAGCAATTAATATACATATATACACATACAAGTACGGAGTAGATGTATAATAAAATTTACTATATATATTTTTTTGTACTATCATCACATTCGTCCGCTTCTTTCCTTACTACCGTCTAGAAGTTTGTAGGCAGGTAGGTAAGTCTCGTTATTTTTACGCGTGCCGTACAGCAGATCAGCATTCTTCATTGTGTTATGTACGCTTCCCAACGACGTGTATCCCTCATCGTAAAGCGAGCAATAGGGTAGTTGGTAATACAACAAGTAATCCCATATTTCTGAATAATGCCAGTCTAGTAACGGCGATATCCTCATCACTTGCGGCCAATTTGAATCCGTCATCTAAGCAAGAATATTAATAAAATGAATTAGTCGAACAGTATAAGTAGACAACTGTTTAATTAGTCTTAGCTTAGCTCCACATTGTTAATAAAATAAAATGCGCAATGAACCTCACCTGGAACGATCTCAAATTTTCTGAGAATGGATCTGAACGCCTCGTTCCCATGAAGCAAGCAGTCATGTTCGGTTTCTCCCCTAAAAATTCACACAATCCCTCCTTTACACCCCTCGTTATCGTGTGTATTTCAAGATTATACAATTGTTTTGCTTTATCGATGAAATCGTTCACCTGTGCGAACGGTTTCATACTCTGGACGTACATACAAATCACCGGCGTTGAATAATCAGGATATTTCTCCTTCAACACGGTCAAGACGAGATGCAGCAGGACCGTGCAGTCCTTCCCGCCGTTGAAGCTTACAAACACGTTCTTCGGCTCGTATTTCTCTAAACATTTTTCAATGCACTGCCAACAAAAAAATCACATTAATTTGTTACCAAGTTAAATCGAGACAAAAATACATGTAAGCTTACGTAACCACTTACGTTGATTGCCTTCATTATATGGGGAAAACAGAAATTATTATAAACGTTTTCCGTTGAATACGACCGGCGTTGCCAAACGTGCGAGAATTTCCCTTTCAGGTAACTTTCGTATTCGAGTAAACAGTCGAGATTCGCAGACTGGGCTTCGACGATCAACATCTTGCCGTCTCGGTGGGCGGTTAGCTGCACGCGATCGTTGCACCAATCGTCCGCACAGAAAACATCGGAATAATTCAAGACGAACTTCTTGACGAACGATTTTTCTTTGTTGAACTGTCGCAGGTGCGTTTTTAAAATCATGTCGTACACCACCTTCAGGTTCGAATCGCCGACGATGAACAACCTGTTCAAATAGACGACGGTTTCTGGCAAATCGTTGTAAGTCAACGACTTGGAATATTTCGGGATTTCCGCTTCCGAGCGGTTCTTTCCTCCAACGAGGCCGGACTTGAACACCTCGGCAACGGAAGAATACACCAGGTTGAGATTCGACCCGTTGATTAAGATCAAAAAATCGTTTTGTTTGAGCAGGTGTTCGATTTCGAAGGCGAGGAGGTTTCTGTCGTGAGGCACCACCGATAGTTTTTTAACTTGGTAATTTAACGAGGTGGTCTCGCTAATTAGGTAATTTAAGTCGGATTGGTTTAGTTTTAGAAAGTCGTCGTTGCTCACGATTATAGCTAGAGTTTTTGACATTTCGTGGAGCAATTAGAATGTCGTGGCAAGCAGGGTTGAATGTTAAGAATTTGTGCGCGTCACCTAAAACTGTATTTCATTACAAACCTTTACATTGCGTTTTAAACGAAACTTAACAATCATTGACCTTTACACGGCGCTCACTCTATCATACTCATACTGTCGTTGAGATTCAATAGGTTATGTGGAGGTTATCTGAGCTAAATTTAGGGTGTATTTGATCTACGCATCACGGAATAATAATAAAAAAAGTTATAAATATACGAAATTGTACATTAATTATTTTCCGAAACGATTATAATTTAAACTTATATTATATTCTACTATTTATTATGACTGTACGAAATGATTTCGACTAAAGAAAATTCCAAACATCAATTGAGATTGAATCAGATAGCTACGTTATCGACATTTTAAACTTTTTAACAATTTTTCAAAAAACGATGTTGACTGAATTAGATACCTGCATTATCGACATTTTAAACTTTTTACTAATTTTCCAAAAAACTATGTTGATTAGACAGGTTGATTGCCTTGTTTGCATTTAACTTGCATTTATTGCTTCATTTCCATAACACCCACGAAGTTTGATCAATACTCACTTGGATGCAATTTTCAGTCGATTTTGACGTTTACACCTCATAAGATCGCATTAACGTTTTAAACCTCGAAAATGTCCTCCGGTGACGATGACCTCGACCTACCGGAACGCAGCTCGTCTTTGTTGCAACAGATAACCAAAGGCACGATAAAGACAAAATCTCGACCGGAAGCCATAGTGAAACCCAAAACCGCTCTGCAACGTCTATTCGGCAACAAAAACGTCGTAAAAGATCACTATTTCACGGCCGGCGCCAACGTCAACGATGAAAACCAACGCGACATCCTCAATGAGCCGTCCCCGTTCGTGTACCCCAAAGACCTGGAGAATTTTTCCTACAAGGTCATGTCCAAGGCGTGGCGCGACAATTTGAGAAGAAAGGAACTCAACTTAAAGTACAACGAACGCAACAATTACAACTCGCGCCAAAACCTGGACATGCTGAATCGCTTATACGTAAAGGAGCCGAAACTGCAAAGCATGAAAACGATTTTAGACATCGATCCCGATTTTTTCACCATCGTCGAAGGACGCCCGATCGCCGAAAAATTCAACGTCCGCGATTACATAAACGACATAAGGGAGTGCCTCCGGACGAAAGTCGTCGCAGGATTCAGGGAAGACGAGGTGATTTTAATCCAAGAGAACTTCATCGAGGAACAACGACTGATCAACGAAATTAAGAAAAAGTACCAGAAATACGTCGACACGTTCGAGGAGTTTTTATCGCACGACCACACCACGTCCATGGAGCTGCTCAGACAGGCGGAAAAAGAGGCGACGAAGGCGTTCGAAAAGTACGAAGTGTTCCGAGACCTGTCTAAGGATTACGGCGCTTTGAAGGCGTCCGTTTACAACCTGGAGGAGAAGTGGAGGAACTGCAAGATGTACCAGAAGTTTTTGTACCTGGTCAGCCCGATGCACTGGAGGAAGCAGCACGATTATTATCTAATTCAGGACGAGGGATCGCGCAAGATCGGGAGCGACTCGAAAAGTTCAATTTTCGATCGGTACAAGCAGACGTCGGGGTCGGAGGTGAACACGTTGGACGCGATGATCGCGATGTTTTTGGAGGACTGCCGGACGCAAGAGGACCCCGTCCTTTATTTTCAGGATCCGTACGAATTGCTGAAGGTGTTTCGGTTCATAGAACTGCAGAATTTGAATTCCCTTTTGCATTCGGAGGAACTCGCGATTCCTCTGGAGAACGTCAAGGACGGAATGGTGCAGGCGCAGAAGTTGTTCGACAGTCAAATTAACTCCGTGCAGGAGATCATCGACAGTCTTGCAGGAGAAATATTGTAAGCGTTACTTTTATTACATACTTGGACTCTCGCTCGTTAACATTTCTTACGCAGATGGGAAGAACAACGTGCGCTCTCTCTCGAAGAACTGGCTATGGAACTGATAAACGGCGAGTTCCGGAAGCTGATATCCGAAGAAGAAGTCCTCAATTTGTACGTGTTCGTCGAGGACGTGTACGAGACGAGGATCGCGCCCAACGACGCCAACCTGAGCGTCAGCGACATGATGAAGGCCATCGAGATGAACTATCGGCACTTTTTGATACAGCTGGACAAGTTGCCGCAGGACAAGGTTCACAAGGCCGAGACAGAATGTTACGCGGAGGAGGCGAGAATAATGGAGATCGCCGTGCACGCAGCCAAGCAGGTGCTCACCGTTGAACGACTGGCGAAGAGGTTGAAGCGGGTACTCGAGCCCCCATTTGTGAATAATAAGAGACGTAGGTGAACCGACCGCACATTGCGTTTTTTCGTGTTCAAGTCTAAGCAAAAATATGACATTAATGATTTTTCAAGGTCACTTTCTAGTGAATACACTAACGCCATCTAGACGTCAATATTCCCACACGTTTGCTGCTTTGTAATTGTGGTTATGTTTGCATGACGTTTGAACCCGGATTTCATGATAATTCATGGAGATTTGTCTGAATAGGGTTAAATAAAAATTTTAGAAATCGTCTTTTTTCAGGTTTTAATTGGCGTTCTGCGCCGTTAAAGGCGCCTGGTGCACCGTCGACCCCGCAGAGAGCTCTCACGAAAGACGAGACTGAATATCTTTCGTTTTTCACAAACTACTGTCGTCATTCGGATGACGCAAGGGAGTTCGAAGTTGACGAAGATGTGAATAGTCTCGTGAAGAGATACAAATAATACGTCGAAAATAACCGGTGACAATGTACGTCGCAAAAATGTGTAACAATTTAAATTATGCACAATAAATATTTATACAAATTTGTTTCACTTCTGTAGAAAAATAATGGTTGGGAGATTTTTGCTTCACTTTTGATTTGTTCGTTGTATAAGTTTTACTGCCACAAAAATCTGATAATGTTGGCTAAATATTTAATAAAAATTCATTAGGTTTTAAACCAATTTTTTTAAATAACATCATTAAATGCTCGTTGCATAATATACTACTGAGGTATTTTTTTTGTGATGAATGCAAATAATGAAAGAAGCGCAGTAAAAATAACACTTTCAAAATTATTTATTACCTCAATACTGTTACAATTTTATAAATTCTATTTAATCATCAAGCCACTCGAAAGGTTCCGGTGGTTCCGGCTCGTTTTCTTCCGCTATCTTCGGTCCCAGTATGCTCACCGACTCCACGAGTTCTTCTTCTTCCGGCTTCAAATTGCGGACCATGATGATGCCCCCGATCGTGACGTCCTTCAAAGGAACATACTGCCCCCCATCGATCACACTAACGAACTTCAACTGCTCGCGAACCACGCGCGCCGGATTGTTCAACATTTCGAAGTTGGGCTCGGGCTCTTTCTTCTTGGTTTCCTTATCTTCTTTCTTCTTGTCGTCGACTTCGACCTTGTCCTCGGCCTTAGCCTGGACGACGGTGTCGAAGCGTTTCTTGTCGTTTTCGCGTTTGCGCTGCCTGGCCACGCTGCTCAGAACCACCGTCGAGATCTTCTCGCGTTCTTCGCGTTTTTTCTCCTCGAGCGGCGGCGGATACGCGTACATGCTCGGTTTCACGTTGGATTTGAACTCCAACTTGGGCATTTTCAACTGGCCGTTCAGGGCGATTATGCACGAAGGGGTGTACGCCAAAGACAGGCAGTGCGTCAACGGGAACCAGTACCAGTACTGCGTGAAAATTAAGGTTCCGACCACGGCCAACATGTTCGTGTGACCGGTGCGCGATTGCAGAGATAAAGTGACGTTTCTGCCTCCGGCGTCGATGATTCCTTGCGCCAAAATGGCGCCGAATTTGGCCATGACGTCTTCGTGCTTGTTGGACACGACTTCGGAATAATAGCGGCGGAAAAGCGCGACTTTGGGGCACGACTGCTCGTTTTGTTGGATCAATATCATCGCCGAAGCGATCAAAGCACCTTGTCGCACGAAGTTAACGGAGTCGAATTTGATCATGGGTTCCAAGATGGCGATTGCTTCGCGCAGCCCCGTCCCGGCGCAAGCGATCCCCAAGGCCATGGCTGCGCCGTAGCGCACATGTGGGTTGTAGCTCTCGGCCAAAAGAGAAACGACGCTCGGGCACTGTTCGGGTGTGCTGAACAACAAAAATCCTAAAGCTGTGACGGCGGCCCGTCGGACGTCGTCGTTCACGTCCGAAACGGCGATGTGCAGCAATTTCCGAATGGCTTTATTCTGCCCGGTGCCGCAGTAAGCCATCGCTAAAGTGTAAGCGCCCGATCGCCTGAAAATCGGATTTTTGCTGCACAGCAACTGCGTTATCAAAGGGTCAGCTTCTTCCAACCGCCCGTACATCGTAAACGAAATCCCGACGGCCAAACCGCGCAAGATTTTTTCATGTTGACTTTCTTGGGCGTACGCCACCATGTCTTCGATGGCCGACGCGTTTTTGGAACCGAGCATGACGAGTCCCATCCCGATTCCGGCGGCTTCGCCAGTGACCGCGTCGTCTTGGTACAAATTAAACTTCAATTGCTCGTACACATCTTGTCGATTGGTGCCCATCGTCGCAAGACCAATCCCCAAGCAACATCCGTGCCTGATTATCTCGTTTTTCGCATCTTTCAATTGCGACAGCAAATAATCGGAAATATTCAGACCGTGATTAGCGTGGATCAGCCCCAACGCGTACAACGCCCCACCTTCGGAGTACCCAGAATTTGGACCCACGTCTTTGGGCAAATAACTTTGTAACAGCGTCAACGCCTCCTGTTCGTGCCCCCTATGGATCACCCCCAAAGAAGCCACGGCCGTGAATTTCGCCCAATTAGTCGCACGCGTCAGCCACTCGAGATTATCCCTCAAAAATTGATCGCTGGTGGTACCGCTGTGCATGTACGCGTTCGATATAACCGTCGCCGTGTGGCAGATATTAACGCGACTCGCTTCCTTCGCCTGCTTTAAAATCAACAAATCCGCGTGGTTCGACCTTATCAAAAATTGCAAGTGCAACTCTAACGTAATTTTACCAGACAAGATGCTGTGTAGTTGATCGCTGCACTGTTGATGCGTCTTTTCGCTTTCGCTTAAATTATCCAACGTCGTATTTTTTTCCTCCTCCACCGCGGTGGTCGTTTCGACGGCGTCTTTAACAACCCCTTCCGTTTCTTCAGTCGTGTCCATTTTCTCGGCTTCTTTCTTCTTGTCGTCGGAAAAACACTTTAACGGGGCGTTCGAGCGCAAGGTGTTCAAGACCTGCTCCAAGAACTGCTGCGTCGCGGATTCGTACAAGTCGAACGCGATTTGGTACCCCATCAACTTGCTCGGTTCGTCCCCCAATATCAGTTTGTTCAAAATCGCGGCGACGGTCGGCGCGTCGTCCAAGAAAATCAAGCACTGGCACATGTTGACGTAATCGGGGGTGTCCAAGCCTTGGTACAAGTCGACCAGGCAGCGCAGCACCGTGTTCCGAAAGCCTAGGTTCGGAATCAGATTGATCGTGACGTCGAACGCGTAGTTCAGCATGCCGACCACGTCGTCGGACTGGGTGACGGCGACTTCGAAGATGTCCATGCGACGGGTTTCCAGCGCCAAACCGACCGCCTGGCAATACTGCCCGTCGTCCAGGCACCGCTCGAACATGCGGTTGACGACTCCTTCGAGCCGCGGATCGATGGGTTTCGTGTTGACATTATCGTCGATCAACGCAACGCGTTGTTGGATGTAAAAATCGATGCACTTCGCGAGGATCGTCTCGACGTACTCGGTACGTGCGTTGACGTCGAACAAATTCGCCGCGCCCAGGGCGTAAATCAGCGAATCGTCGAACGACCCCAAATGATAATAAACCTTACTTGCAACCAGCGCGGCCAGGTCGTGATCGGCGAACGCTTTGTCCTCGTGGAGGATTTCGATTTTTTCGATCACCTCGGATATTTCGGGCCAAAATTCGTCGACGACGACGTTGAGCTTCTTCAGGGCGAACGACTTCAATTCGACGCTGGTTTCTTCCAGCAGGGAAATTATCCCGGCTGCCGATGTGATATTCATTGTTGACACACAATACACAACGTAAACACACTTTAACAGCGACAGTAAGACTGACTCGGCGATATTTAGAGCGCCTGCGCGGTCGGGAAATGAACTGTCGAGTCAGGAGTGCGTTCCGAAATAATACGACTTGGCGAGTGCACGTTCAGAAATTGCAATTTAATTCTTTGTAAAGATTAAAATCGTGTGAAATGACACACGTTTCAATGTTAACTAGTTTTAATTGTTAATAAATGACCTTTCACATTCAAATGTGATATCAAATTTGTTCATGATTTCATATAAAAACACAACTAATATTTCATATGTGCCGAGGTATTACTCAAATGTTAATGTTTGACGTTTGTTACAATTGATTGGCTTGTCATTTAGAAAAAATCCATGCCGGGTTAATTAACTGTAATTGTGAAGGCCCGTATTTTGCCCAAATTGGAACATGGGTGGCCCATAACACAAACTACAACATTACAATTAGGCAGTTGCACTTAATTTTAATAAAAAGCAAAAATCGCTCTCGCGACTTGTCCTATTTCCATATGAACATTTTCAACATTGATCAATAGTTGAATCGCGGATCGTTAGTTGAGAATTGAAATACTTAAATTTAAATAAACAAATTTCAGTTGGTTTGATTTGTTTCTGGCGACCGCCCCAAACCCAACCCAACTCAACCAATCCCCAACAAAATTTGCAGATCTAAATCAAAGATTTTTAAGGAATGTACTTCAACACGAAAATCCGCCTAAGTTATTAAATAGTGCGTTCAGTTGCTGCGAATTATATTTTAACGATCTGACGACCGTCCCAAACCCAACCCAACTCAACCCTACCTAACTTAACATTAAGTCAATCGACGCCCGTCCTCCACAAAACAAACCCCCGTCACCACTTTTTCTATTACCTTGACCCACAAACCTGAATTATTATGCTCTGTACTAGGTATAAAGTATCTATGTCGTTTTTTTTTTTAATACGAACGTTGTCAAGTTCATGTGTAGCATATGTTAAGCGTGTTTATGATTATTTTTGATGTTCAAGAAGCTAATTTGTGATTCCGCTATTTCTGTGACTTTCTATCCAATAGATGCGAAAGAAGATATTGATTGGTGTAATAATAACGTAAAATCGAGGTCGTCCTTATTAATAGGATTTTTGTTTGTTTTTAATTTGAACGAGTGAATAAATCTTTTCACCATTACAACTAGAACTATAGACACACTGATGCATGTACGTTGGACTGGTTGCATACCCACAACGAATTAAAATCAATAATATAATAAAATAAAAATTATTAATATTAAATTACGTTTATATAAATAAAAATACTAGGTATGGACAAAAAAATGGTTATTTTTCCATAAAGAAAATGAACACAAAACTTTTTTGCTATTGATTTCTCACTGACTCATGTTAAGTTAACGATCTTTTTTGCGTGTTTTAATTAGATTTTAATTGAAACGGGCAAACATCCTTGTCCGCGTACAATGAAACTTCAATATTGAAGATGTGATTACATCATTAGTGGGCATTGTTCGTCAAAAGGATGTCCAATGCAACTACCGGTTTTTAAAACATTGTTGTGGCCTTGTCTACCAAGAAATATTCAATGCGGAGCGATTCAATTTACTTTTAAGCTAATTATTTTAGCAATTACGTGTTGTAACTGCGAGGATGTGTATTGTCGTGGATCATCCACTGAAACTAATAAAACCGATGCAATTTTTACGTTTTTAGTTAGTTGCGTTTGGTTTCATTCGATGCAAATTAGTGCGCAGGAAGTTTTCAATTTTTCAAATTAGCGACGATATTGAAAATTTTTGCTTATCACAGTTTTGATATTTGTTGTCATTAAAAGAGAAAGGACCGCGTCGAACGACGACGTTTATCAATTACCAACCGGTATGAAATTATTGCACTTATTTTACTTTCATCGTCGATCCCGCATTTCACCATAAACTGTCCGATTTCTAGACTTCCGCCGCAACAATAGTTTAGCTCGGCGACCTGGTTTGATTCGAGTGCGAACCCTATTATTTGCGAGAGGCGCTCGTTAGCGCGCCAGTCCTCCGAAGACGCTCCGTACGAACGCGTCGACGCCGCCGAGCGAGATCAAAGCGCGATTTGCCTCGACCGTTTGGTCCACGCTCTGATTCTAGACAACAATACGGCAATTTGCGACACCGAATGAACGCACTTTGAACACAAATGTGTTTCCAGTCGCCGCCAACGCGAAGCTGCGTCCACTAGACTTTTTTTCTCGTTCTTCGCGAAACGCACGGATGTATTTGCAGATGTGGATGCTGTTCATTTTGGCGCTCAGTTTTTCGGACTATTGCGATGGGATTCTTCCCGAGGATACGGCGACGGTTTTGGATCCAGGTAACGGTTTAAGTTAATTTAATGCGAATCGGTTGCAATTTAATTGCATGTGAAATAAAATAATATAACCAAAAATTGGATTATATTATTTTCAATGTTTTTTTTTTTAAGTTGGTACTTGTGCCAGTTACATACCCCATGTATATCCAATATTTATAATTCCTCACCTCGATTAATTTTGTAACGCTCGAATGCCTATTTGATTTTTAATTTTTGACCTCAGACATCTGACAGCATCTGACAGCTGACATCATCAATAACTTACAAATGTGTTACCTACTTGTTTCAGCTGTAAAATAGCAATGAACAACAAGTAATGAAATACTAATATCGTTTTTATTAACACGAAAAATTACAATAATTGTTGGAAATGTCACAATGACATTTTGACACTCAAAAAATGATTGACATAAATGTACGATGGGAGTTGCGACAATCGTTTTAAAATCCATGACCGCCCTTGACCAAGGTAATTTTTGATATCACGGTATATGAATGATGTTAGCTGCAATTTTATAAAAATTTTGCAAGCCCTCTGATATTTGTAAAATTGTACAAAAAGCCAATAAAACATGTTCTCTGGTAAAATCAAAAGTAACCAGCCAACCAACTTATTATAATTAATTCTTGTTCACAATGGACGTGAGTATAAAATATACATACGAAGTTACGTTAAACTATACGAAGTTATAGTTCTCATTTTTTATGTTTAGATAAATTTTGCATAACATCAATTTGGAAAATATTCCAAATTTAACTTTTGTAGATTTGTATGATTATATCCTTCGGGTGTAGCCTAATTCCACTTTTTATGTTTAATGTTCAGTCTAATTAAACCAATAACAAGGAAATTAACCGCGCAACGTTTCCAAAGACTATAATTTCCATTTGCAGTCTAATTTACTTTAATCGATTATTTTTATTTATCGGACTCTTTATGGTAATCTGGGGAATTTAGCGCGCAAGGTTGCGAAGAGCCATCATGTGCGTGAAAGGATTACATTTATTCGCATCTCATTAAATCTGTTTTCACTTCCTCGTTTAAGCGGTTCATAAAAATGTATGAACGCTTTTCTATGTAACACTTTCATAATTTTTGCGAGCTTTACTATGCAAAAAAACGCCACTGTCCCGTACAATGAAATGAATTATTCAACAGTTTCGTAATGTTGTGTGAACCACAGCTGGCGGCACGCAATTAACAACCAGACGTCCTTTATACTTATACTACACCACCTTCAGTGGCGTTGTAAGACGTAATCATCTCCGGTTTTTGCTCATCTCCTGATTTTGCATCGATTTCATCATCAAAGTGCATACTAAAAAGTACACTATTCTTTTTTTTGGAATATAAGAGCATATCCAGCATGTTCGCTTGTTCTGATCGCACTGCTGGTTGAGAAAATTCTAAGGGCAACTCTCACTTATTTTTTTTGACAGTTCAAAGTGCTGTAAGCTTATGGTCATTGAGTAATTTCTTTACGAGGGGTAGGGAAGTGAACCAGTTGTTAATCATAATAATACGACCTGATGACCATGTAAATAGATAACACGATGAAGTATCCAACCCACACCCAACACAACTCAACTCAACCCAACCCAACCCAAGGAACATGGTGTGGGAGCTATAAAAAAGTTTAACATTGTCTAAAATGTGGTCAAAGTTTAAAATTTATGTAATTAAAAAAATCTAAACGTTTTTTTAGTTTCATTTTGACACTTTCAATTCTCCTGTTAGAATGTCCCTGAATTTTAGCAATTTATTTTATACATTTTAGTTCACACTTTTGTTAATTTTGACGCAGTTGATTAATAAAAAAATTAAGGCCAATTCTAAAAGTGCCGAGGGACAAAGACCCATTCATAACTTTTTCCCCATTTTCAGATATCCCTTCGAGACAAAACGACAAATTCTCCAACTCGGCGTATCCATACGTCCGCAGCGATCTCGGCGAAGAACGCCTCGAAGACAAAGTGCCGGACTACGCGCGTCGTTGCTCGCAACGGTTAGAAAACGCCCTGCAGGAGATGCGGCGTCGACAAATAGCGAAGCAAAAGACGCTGCATCTGAACGGTTACACCCTGCACCAGCAAATGCGCTCCGTCCCCTACGACATGTACGTTTCCGACATGCGCGTGCGATTGCCCCCCTCGAACACGTGGGTGCGCGTGGACCGGTGCGTCTACGATCCGAGAAACGCCTCTTTGGACACCAGACTGATGTTCAGCGAGCTCAGCATCAGCGGCAAGGTGAACCTGTTCGGCGACGGGCAACTGCTGCAGCGCGAACCGATGCAGCCGGATCCCGACGGAAGCTGCAACATGATCCTGCGACTGCGCAAAGCTGGAATCGGGTAAAAATTGATCCTCGAAGTCTACAAATCCAAAGTCGATTTGTTATTATTTACATTATAAAATGTTTTATCCTCATTTGCGAACTATATTTTAGGTTCCACACTGAACCAATCAGACGCGAACGTGGACAGTTCAACATCAGAACGGACTCGCATTTCTTAGAACCGGGGTTCATAAGCGTCTACGCGTACGGCTGCGAGCCTCACTTGAGAGAACACCGAAGGAACTTTCGAGACGACGAAGAAACCGAAGATCTGTCTCGAGAAATGGAAGACATCTTTTTGAAAGGCATCAGGTCGCTGCTCACCACGTACATGCAAAAGCAACTGCAGCCCGCCATCAAGGAAACTTTACTGACAAACATGGGATACACCGTCTCTTACGGATAGAACTCTGTCGGTTTGATTCCGTCTTTTGTATCACTTTATTTTAAGAAACGACACCAATAAGTTAGCGAATTGTAAATATAGTTAAATAAACGACAGTAATAAAAAATTCTGGCAGAAAATTTATTAACTACGTATTATACATTGATCGTCGATTTATGATTGTAATAAAGCCAAGTTATTATCATTCTTGATATTTTTTTAACTGAAGCAAGTATAGCTTCTAACGTGTGAGGACTCATCATATTCATGAACTTGTTCCATTAGGTCGATAGTTTAAAAAACATACTTGGTGGTAAGACACCTGGATTTAATTAACTCATTGTTATTGAATTCTCATATTAATTGACAAAAGTCACCTTTAGAAATACACAAAAAAAAAAACTAAAATAATTACATAAACGCGACTAAAATATTTTGTACATTTAAAAACACTTCCTACTCACATACTCATCACATACACTTTAATGCCTAATTTCTAATACTTTACAGATGACCTCGTACGAACTAAAATGCAACGCCGACGTTACCATCGCCTTAATCAGACTAGGACTCAAACCCTTGAACAAACCCGTAAAACCTTCCACTTCGAATATTTTACGCAAACAGTCGACCATACCGTCGCACACGAAAACTCTGCCGAATTCCCGCCTACTTTCCTCAAACCCTTGCACTTGCATGCGCTTCCGCGCCAAATCCAACGGATACACGGCGGTTTTCGCGCAAAACCCGGCCAAACTGCCCGATAACACGCTACCCACGACAGTGTAATCGTGAGTTTCGATGTTCGCCAACCTCCTGTACACGTTATCGAATATTTTGTAACTCATGAACTGGACGCCGGCGTGCGGAGCAACTTGGATCATCGTGGGCGCCAGTCCCCTAAGCAACACCAAGTAACCCTCGTTTTTGCATATTTGAGCGAAAGCGTTCGTCACGCTCTTATAAATCTTACACCGTTCGCTTTGCGCCACCAGTCTCGTGCGAACCACGTCGAACGGGAACGAAACCACTGTCGCAAGTCCGCCTGGAATTTAATTGCAATAGAGGTAGAAACGTGGACGAGGCGGTAAATACCTGCGACTGCTCCGCATGCGAAATTAACGACGGGGTCGTAAGTTCGTGCGATGTGAGCTGCTGCGTGTTTGGATAAGAATTCGAAGCACCAGAATTGCGTGGAACCGTAAGCTATTGAGAGGAATTGCGCGGGGACGTGGCCCTTCCAAAACGCTCTGGGGCCCTCTTCGCGGTTAATGAGGACTATCGCTTGTATTATCGATCGGTATTTCGAGACGTGCGACTCGGAAATCGGCTCCACTTGCAGTTGGAATCGTATTTTTAAGACGTCGAGCGGTTGACAAAGAGCCCTCGTTATCGTGCCGGAGGCGGCGCCGGCGAAAGCAATGTCTAGATGTGTTAGATCGGGCGATCGCGTATCGTAACCCACCATTTTAAATTCAAACATGACATGACTGCTGCGTACTCTTTCATTTCATAACCACGCATAACTGACCCAGCTGATTGACGTACTTGACGTTTATTTAAAAAATGACGTAAATGGATTACTGCGCAGGCGCCACTGCCAATATGAAATTCCGAGAACACAAAAACTCAACATTTTCTAAATTTGATACAGATATTATTCCACAACAAAAATGACTTGTGCGATACATTTCACTATGTAATTTCACTTAACTGAGTTTTTGTTACTTTTACATTAGCGTTGCGTTATTAATGGCGAACGATTCATTGGACGCTTCACTAAAACCAATTGGTTGCGAAAGTTAATTCACGTCACGATAATTCATATGATTCTCTTTATCCGCTCTATATTGCAAACATAGCAAAGAGATTTAATTGCTTACCTTGGTATTAAAACACCGTAGACAATACTCAGAATTCAAATACACACTGTAAGAGCTAAAAATGGCAAGATAAAACTGATCTCTACTTTACCGATACGACCTAAGCTAGTTTCGGTCCTGGTAATTTGCAAATTATGGTGGGATTAAAATGCAATAGGAGATCCTTTTATTTACATTTTTCAGTAATTTATAAATGATTAACATTATAAATTTAATATTGTGTTTGATTTTGTATTTATTTACAGATTACTAAAATTTTACTTTTAATAATGAAGAGAATCTAGTCGAGTCATTTTACATCTGAAATAAAATTCCAATATAATTAATACATTGCATACTTGCTTTATTTACAAAATATAAGGCATAGGTTATTAGCAATTTTGAAAGACAACAACGTTCTGCCAGTAAAATAACTATAATATTGCTCAAACATATTTATTTTCAATTTCACACTTCAAAATATCCATAAGAAAATAAACACTATCCTGCGTCTACTACTTTTGAAGAAAAATATCCAGCAATACATGTGACATACGCAAAGATTCTAAATATTAAATGCTAAATTCATTATACTCGTAACAACTAAAATGGTGTAAATAAACTGGATCTTAATAAATACGCAAACATTTCTTTCCCCAAAACCGAGCCCGAACATAAAAAAAATCCACGCTACAATTCATGGTGAGTGTATAAATTAACGTAAACTTTTTACAGTACGATCACAATTTATTTAAACGCCCAGATAAGAGTTCAATTTTGTTTTGGTGCACATACAAAAAGAATCGTTCGCGCTACGCTCAGTCCCTCGGCGTCTACGGCAAGTTGTACTTGACGTACGGCACTTCTACATCGTTGCCATCGACGTCATTGCAGCACAACTCAAACACCAAAGCTCGAACATGCGGCTCGATGCGACGCTTCGACACCCGCTTCACCACCTCAGACATATTCAATCCCAGACGCTCCTGAGCCTTGGCCTTCGCCATGAAAAACGAATACAACATGCAAACGCCCTGGGACAGCATCGTGATTTCCAAGCCGTGCTTCACCTTGAAATACTCGAGAAACTCGCTCAGGGTCATCTCCCCTTGTATCTCGAAGCGATCCCACAGCGTCCACTCTTTTCCGCAGTATTCCAATTTCGGCGCGGCGATCGGCTCGGAAAAGCCGAAGAAAGGCAAGGCCAAGTTAACGAAGCCGTTCTTGAACGGCACCAATGACTTGACGCTGTTGGCGAGTTTGTATAATTCCAGGCAGACCATTCCGGCGACAACTGACGTCGTTGTAGCAATCGCTGGGATGATTTTGCCGGCGATTAACTTGGACTTGTGTCTGTCGGCCGGTGGGATTCGGTAATTTGCTGCGCGTAAATTCGAAGCCGCTACAATGAAGTCAATGTGCAGGTTCGTGTCGTCGTCTTTTTCGAATTCCAGGGGAGTCAGCTTGAGATCGCCGAGTTCGGGGAGTTTTGGCAGGTGTTCTTGCAACTGGGTGACTTTGTCCAGGTCGACGTTGGTGCCGTTTGTCACTGCCATTTGGGAATCTGTTACGGCAATTTTTACGCCAGATTTTGGGATAAATTCGGGTACCTAAAGAAATAATCTGATTTACTAAACATCTAATAAATTATATGTATGGTGACTATTATTTAAATTCTCAATACGTGGACCTCATTTATTAATAAATCTGTAATATGTAAATAATTTATATTTTATACAAATACTTAAAAAATAAATGTGTCCAATAATTTCATTTTTCCTTAAAATTTGTAGAATAATTTAGAAGAAGAAGAAAGAATTATTTATGTTGATAATAATAAAAGTAAAAATTAATTCTGGAATTGCAAGTGTGGATAATTAAAACCACATCGTTCAATAAGCTCCATATTGAGAATTAAAATAAGAATTCCATGCAAAAAAAACCTACCACGACTTGCTGAACTAACTCGGCAATAGTCTGGCGACATCTGACCTGCGGCAATCCATAAACTTCAGCCTTAAGATTAGCTGCAGTGAAAACGTAATCCAAATGTAAAGTGTTATTAACATCGAAAGTCAAAGGTTCAGGACAACGTTTCGGTCCCGACCAGAATAGTTGCCCGGTACTGGTCAACTGATCCGGCGGAAAGTTGAACAAAAGCTGTCTAATTTGATTGGAGTACTGATCCTGCCAGTGGTTTCGCGCCCACGTGACGCAATCCAACATATTCTTCGGTCTCTCGTCTACCAACGCCATCTTCACGGACTCCAACACCTCGATCGGCTGCACGCCGGGCAATTTCAACGTGCGTTCGACAAAGTCGGGCTCGGTCAAGTACTGCGAAGCATTCTCCGCCCACTGCTTGAACAGCCCCTCGAAATTGTCCCTCGCCCACTGCAGGGTGTGCTCGATGGCGTTGGGAAAGTTCTTCAACGTGCAAATAGGGATGCTCTTCTCGGGGGGGTCCTGCGACGAACTGTACGACTCGGTCAGGAACGGCACGACCACCTGAGTGTTTCCTTTCGTGCCGAGAGTTCCAGATTCTAGAAGCGGCTTGCGGTAATACACGCATCTGCGATCCATGTAGATGCGTCCGTCTACGTTGTCCAGAGCGTTGGCCACGCCGTCTAGTCCCTCGAAGAACGTGTCGTCGTAGATGCTTTCGGTTTCGACACCGACTCGGTTTTCGTGCGCCACGATGTTTACCAGAGGATTCATTTTTCTGATCACCTTAGGTTGAAACAACATGAGATATAAGA
Organism: Geotrupes spiniger; assembly: GCA_959613385.1. Taxonomy (NCBI): domain Eukaryota; kingdom Metazoa; phylum Arthropoda; class Insecta; order Coleoptera; family Geotrupidae; genus Geotrupes; species Geotrupes spiniger. The sequence continues at coordinate 38,850,973 of OY390736.1, read as the reverse complement.
TAATAGTAAATTGGAGACTGTGACTGGCAAATAAATTGAAACAAACTTAAGGTAAGGGTAAGTTTATTTCAATTTTATGAGATATAAGATTTACACCGATAGACGGGGTAACTAATGGATTATTTTGTCGTGTGAAATTGGAATTTATTTCGTAGATTATTTTACCTTTGCAGCAGTTGCAGATTTCGGTTTCTGAACGTCATGCGGTCTGAAAAGAAACTGCCTGTTCAAGTTTGACTTCTCGATTAGATCCATGTCGGTGACGCTGATCTGGCCACCATCAGTGCCGACCCCCATCATAGCAAAGTTCTTGAGTAGTTCGCAACCTATGGCTCCGGCTCCGACGACGAAGTACTTCAGCTCACCTATAAATGTGCAATAATAATTAACAATTCAAACACAGGGACACAAAAATGTTACAAACTTTAAAAGTACACGAAGCACACCTAGTTCGGTAATTAAATTTAAAAAATGTCCCTGGGCACCGATCTAGTCGTTCAATGTTAATGTGCAAGATTTGCGAGGCGAGGTGTCCCACCGAGAGGATAATCGTCGAAATATTGTTGGTAAGCGGACGTCACTGAATTCAAGATTACGTAACAACTTACCTGGAGAAATGTGTGGCGCAAGCTCAGATACGGCAAGTCGCCTCCTGCAAATGTTATTAGCGACAACTAAAATTTAATTACAGCTCCAAGTGGCTGGGAAACAAAATGATCAATTAAAATTTAACAACATTCGGCGTTATACTCAACTTTAACATTAATATTTTAGAATGTCATACTGAAGTAAGTTCGTTAATGCAAACTTGAAATTGAATTAGCCCACTGGGACTTTCTGCAACGACACCAACGTCTTGACGTTGAATTGAAACATGTCATCTAGAGTTTTAAGAACGCAGAAAGTCTCGATTCAAGATCACTATTTCGAATTCAATGCTCAAAAGCCAAGTGTGGGGGTGATGCTCTTCAACTGATTTAGGCCACACAATAATCTCTTGAACAATTACCGTGCCTTCATGTTTTTATCTTAGTTAATGCTTCATGGTTGTGACAAGTTCAATATGTAGATATAATACCCTGAACTCTAGCCACCTTCATATTACTCCACCATATGCAACGGGAGGTGTTACCTTTGTGCGCTAGTATAAATTAATTTATGACGAAAGTTCATGTACCTCGTCAATAAAATGCAAAACTTACCCATGCATGTCCATGCAAATAAATTTATTATTATTCATAAATTTGTAAATATTATTGAGAAAGTATTATTTGTGAAATTTTCATCAGCGTGTGTTGTTACATTGCACGTTTATTGATTATGTGACTATTATTGACACTGATACATACCCAATTTCTTCTGAAAATCTTTCCCAAAAACGGCAATTTGTCCGTCATATCGGCTGCCGGTCGGAGCGGTCGATTCCTCGTTGAGTTCGCTACATCCGGGCAAGCATTCGATCGCGTCGAAATACAACCACTGGTAAATGGGGTGGAACTTCCCGGAGCAAGCTTTCATGACCTCTTGGGCCACGACACCTCCGATGGTCGCGCTAATAGGATTCAAATCGCCAGAACATATCTTGGCGAACGTCTCAAGCAACTGCGAGTTAATTTCGTTATCGTTGCCGCCGTCGACGGAACTCGACTTTGCCAAAGCCAAGAACTCGGTCGAATCCGCCTCGCTCCACGGCTTAGGTAAGGCGGCGTGCTTTTCAATGTACTTGTGCAGAGTGGCGAAGGCCAAGTGCAACTGCTGCGGGTGGTCGAATTTGGCAAAATCGGTGACGAGGAACTCGGGATTCTTGATGGCCTCGCTTAGCGGCTTGAACGACAGCTTCTTGGGCATTTTTACCTGCGAAGCTATGCCCCCGCGTTCGTATTTGCTGTACGACGTTGTGTCGCCGATGCTGAAAGTGTACGGTCCCAGAACTTTGATCTTAATCGGGTCGCAGTTGTTCAATTCGGTCATTCCGAGCACTTCTGAAAATGTTACGTGATCGCCATCTTCCATTCCGTGTCGGGTGTCGTCGATGCACGTGATGACACCTTCTTTGTCGCGGGTGATGTCGGCGATCATCGCCGACACCGTCGGTTCTCCGTTGACGTCGACAACGGTGAAAGAGGGACCGAAATCACAGAACACCTGTGCAAACAAACCCCTTGTGCTCGCGGTGATTAACGCTATGTTGTTTGAGTGTGTAATTTCACCAATGCGTAATTGTTCGGTAAGGGAACTGTTTGTTAAAACGACAACTCTGAATTTTTTGAGAATGTCTTCGGTGAGGGGGCCCGTGTAGGTTTTCGTCGGTACGTACATATTTAGTTCCGAAAGCTGCTTGAAGGAGGCCTCGGCGCGATTTTTACCAACGTCGTCGTCGGTGAGGTAGAATTGCGACGAAAGGTCGGTGACGGTGCAAAGAGCTTCATCATGCAAAGTGACAGACTTCACTCCGCCGAGAATGACGTTCTTCGCGACTTCGACGCCTAAACCGCCCAAACCGGATATCAAGACGTCGCTGGTCGCCATACGACGCATGGCATCGTGGCCCAAAACGTACAACTGTCTCGAATAAAGCCCTTCGTCGATTTCTTGTCCTTTGGGAGACGAAACGCCGGCTTCGTTGTTCGCCATATCTGAGGATGTAGTCACCGATTCAAGCTTCCGTTTCTTTGCTGGAGGATCGACGGAGCTGTCTACGATTTCAGCACTAGACATCGGACACACAAGAACACAGTTTTATTAGTCCCTGTTTGATTAAAATATTCGAACACACGTCTATAGACCTTCATAAACTAACCCTTTTACACGAGAAACCGGCGGCGCAAAATGACGAACAAAGACCGCTGACGTACGTCGTGAACAACGCGCGGTATCGACGCTTTCATTTTAATGCCAACGAAAAGTCACCATAAAATTGTGGGAAATTGCAGGTGCGCTGTGAAGAACGACCGATGCGGATTCATTATAACATTGTCAATTTTGCGATATAAAGATTCATTTGTTCGTTTCAATTTTGTTGACGACAATTTGGAAAATTGACCATTTGTAATATTTTCATTAAAAAAAAAAAACAACCACAAGTACGATTACACATTTCACAATATTACGTGTTCCAATTCAATGAATCCGCAATAGTTTCTAAGTACGCCAAAATCAGTTCAAGAGCGAACATTTTTTCAGGGACGCCTGTAATTAGTCTCGGCTCGAACTTGGGTATGACTCACCGTCATTATTTTTACACATAATCGCATAATTTTATAATTCACAGCAATATTTACAGTATAAGCGATTGGCTTATTTTTGACGTCAAAATTAAATCAATATTTTGTCGAACATCTGGCATTAATATTGGTTTTAAAATTAATACCAGTTGTCAATTTGCGTCATTTATTTTTATGCAATAATTTAAACGAAAATTATAAAATAAATATGAAATTACTGTTAATGCAGCTGAATTATAATAATATTATTATAATAATGCCCTATGTACCCACCAATTGGTCACTGCATACTGTTTCAAAGAATACCTAAATGCCATATGCTACTTCTACTAATGAATGACAAATGTCACTTTTTATCAATTGTGATAAACTGACCAAGATCCGTTTACCCATTAGACATTATTATGCGCTTCCCCACACAAGTGCGCTAAGATTGAATAGAAGTCGTCTATTGGTGGAATTTCTCAATCCTAAAACACACACAACTACGAAATTCGGCAATCGTGATTGCGTTCCGGTGTTTTTAATTTGTATGTAGCGTGTGAAGCTGGCTGTTGACGCCCATAACGTAGGAGACCACCCCTTTTTTTAGGTACATCTGTTCGTTAAACGGAGTATAGAAGCGTCGATAAAACTTTAGTTACAACAAAAAATAGTAGACAATTTCGATATTTTCAAACAAACTGAATTATTGCACAATTTATACGAGTTATTGAATTATCAGGAGGAAAGTTGAATGACGCACATTATTATGAAGCACCTAGGGGCCTATATATACATTTTAAATTCCACCGTGTGCCCCTGCCAACTACGTGATGAAACTAAAAAATCGGTCAAATCTATCGATTAGATATTTCAGATAATTCACAAGAATTTGAACGTGATCAATCGTTCAGTGGTTTCGACGATATTTACGTTATTTGAAACGCCCGAAATGAACCGTTGAGAATTCCCAGTGTTCCTAACCTCAAAATCCGCAGTGAGTGAATTGTGAATGCGTTCGAAATAAAAATCGTACGGATCGATATTCCTGAATAGTTAATATGAGAATTTAGTTGAATTTTTTATGATATTGTCGCCACGAAACCAACCAGCACAATGAACAGCATCGGCGAAGCCTGCAACGAATTGAAAAAGCAGTACGACAGTTGCTTCAACGCATGGTTTTCTGAGCACTTTCTTAAAGGAAACACCAACGATTCGATGTGCGCGCCGATCTTTAAAGTGTACCAGCAATGCGTCAAGGTATTTGTTTAACGCAAAAAGTTCCAAATAAAATTGTTCGTTTTTAGAGAGCCATGAAGGAAAATAGGATCGATATACACGAAGTGGAGAAAGACTTAATGGGGACCGAGCAGGAACGAAAGGTGCCCGAAAAAAGTTGACACAGCTTAAATAAATTGTGATGCACCCAAACATTTTATTAATTAAGCCCATTTAGGTTAGTCGTACGCTGTATGTTTGCAAATAAATTAGGTCAGCGCTAAAACACAACTTTTTTACATTATGCTTTTATTGAAAACGTAACTAACATCATCTTAATATTAAAGTGCTTAAAATAAGTTCATTATGTGGTAATCACTTGCCCGACGCAAACTTTGACAACCCTTCCAAAAGGCCTATGTACGCCGAATGCTCGTACGCCGTGCTGTACGCGGATAATTTCTCAACGAATTCGTTCGTGATCCCTTTTTCTTCGATGTAATTCATCAGAAGATCGTACAAATACTAAAATAATTTCGTCACTTTCGTTTCAAAAGGACTAAATTCAACTTACGGAATCCAAAACCTCGCCCGAAACGGCGTAGACATTCTCGTGCCAGTCGCCGTCGAAAATGCTGACTTCGTCGATTCCGAATATGTCGTCTACGATTAAAACTCGACAGTAAAAATCACACGCTATCCAACAACTTACTGTAACCTTCTTCTTGTTCGTTCGGCCCGATGAACGAACATAACAGAGTGATGGTCGTCTGGCCCCGGACCAAATCGATTTTAAACGACGGTTTCGATTTTAACTCTCCCAGGTCCGGTTTGTCCATGTTTGGGTGGATTTCCGGCTCCTGCTCGGTATCGACCGTGTGATTAACATTAAAACTAATTTTTACCCTAAATCAAAAAAAAAAATTGTAGTGCAAATCAACTGGGTTTTAATCGCCCTTACGATTCTTTATCGCCGGTTTTGGTTAGCGTGACCTCAGATCCGTTCAATTTAGCCTTGAAGTCGTCAATTTCCGTGGGAATCGTCTTGACTTTTTGCGCTTTGCGTTCCGCTAGGATTTCCTCCGCCAGGAACTCCACCAATTCCCTTTCGGCTAAAATGGTTAAATCAGTACCGTTGGTGGGATTTTGACGCGACGTACCTTTCGTGTGAATTTTTTTCTTGCCGCAACCGCAATTGCACATTTCGCTGTGTTTGTTCAGTTCTATGCCGATTTTGTACTGACTGTCATTGTTACGTGAGATACACATGTGCCAGAGGTTCCTGGTCAGTTGCCTTTGTTGGTTTAGATTGTTGGCGGAAACTGAACCTTTAATTGTGTTTAGCAATGGTCGTAGGTTGTTTAAGCGAAACGCCAATCTAATTGCACTGTACATTTTGAGTTGTTGGAGGAAATATAAAAATTGCGAAACGATGCTGAGCCGGTAAAACGTGACGGTGTGAAATTAGATGCGTATCGAAGATGCTTCAGAAGTTCGGGTCCGTTGCATTCTGGTTAGACGCCATGTTATGGTGCGGATTACAGGTCGCCAACGTAAAAAACTGAACTTTCTTATACTTATAGTATATTTTTCGAAAAACATTTTCAAATGAAAGTTGAAGTTTCAATATCTACAACTTTCATAAGAATAATTTTTCGATAACTCGTACAGTTTTCGAGATACGGAAAATGGTGATAAGAGTAAACCATCACTTCCTGTGTCAGGAGATATTTTTTCAAGCCAGACTTCTTGGTGGATCAATACTTCCTTGTAAATGACGAATGAATACAAAATAAATAATTTCAATGGCATTTTCTCCAGCAATCAAATGCATCAAATATATTCTAATAACACAAACAATTGCGCACGCATAAAAGCATAATTTAATTTAGCTAATATTTTACAATACATATAAAATTACAAATATTACATGGCATAAAGTGAATAGTTACAACAGATTTTTACAAGGAAAATTTTACACTAATTTGGAATGTACTATTTAATATTCATCAACATTCTAATCCTCTACCTAGTCCGGCCCAAGGATCAGGTACTTCTAAAAAGTATCTGTGCATTGCCTCCATAAATCGTTTACAATACTCTTCCGGTGAAATTATCGTCGGTAGTTTCCCGTGCCCCCACAACATACCAGTCTTTTTCACCCAAGTCTCACATTTCTTATCCCACGTAAACGTCCTTATGTAATCTAAAAAAAACATCATTTCCATTCTTATTTAACTTATTTAACGCCGCAACTCACCAATGATTCCTAGAACCAGTTCTTTATTTTGCGTGTCTTTACCAACGAGCAACGAATAATCCATCACGGATTGCGTCGACAAAAACTCGGTATCGTTTTGAATCGCGGCCGTCAAGACCGCCTTGGAATGCGGTAAAATATACAAAGGCGACTCGCACGACACTACAAATAAGCGATAAATGACGTCAACACTGATCTATTTGTAGATATTACTTTTCACGAGGTTTTCGTCCAGCAGAACGATTTCGCCGTCCTCGTCGTCCGGATCGACGAGCCTATTCCTCATGGATCCTTTCAGATCGAACTTTTGCGACACGGTCCTGTTGTAGAACAAATTCTCCATCACCAGCAAGTTCGTGCGCAACGTCGCGCTCGTGGCGCTATTTCGAAACACGATCTGGTAGATCCCGACGATCTTGCCGAGGAGCGTCGGCTGCGCCGTCGTGTAGCAGCGGTGCATGTACGAGAAATAGTTCGGCGCGAACTCCAAAAAGATTTGCACTTCAGACTTCGGCATTTCCTTCAACACGAATCGATCGTCTGAAACAAGATCTTAGTGATTTGCAAGCGGGTTGTTGAGAAGCGTACTCATCGTCTTGCAAAACGAAGATCCGGATTTGCCGCCGCGGGCGTTCCACTGGACCGATCGTGATAAGGATCGAATGTAAGCTTCTTCGCCGACGGGGAGGACGGTGCTGCGCAACGAAGCGAATTTCTCGGCGTAATACACGCGGCAGAAGAAATTGCAATTGGAATCTTCGAATTGCACTTCGACGTGCAGCGATTTGTTCTTTTTTACGTCTTCTAGTTTCTCGACACACAATTGCTCGTTGCATTGGCTGAACAACACACACAAAATCTTGTAACTTCAATTAAAGTACATGATAATATAATTTTTTTCAAATACAAAATTTGTTTTATTTAAAATATTAAGTCAGTGATTTATACGCTTTTGCCGCGTAACGCTTAAAACTTGTCTCAACCTCTGTGAACCTGTCCTCCTAATATTGTAAGTTTACACTGAAATAATTTGTCTACAATTTTGATGTTTGTTTGATATTATATATTCCTGTAAATAATTAACATGGAGGAAGATAGGTAGGTTTTAATGGCACAAAGACCTCCAGGTTGAACATATTGTCTTAGAGGGAAAAAAGAAGATAAGAAAAATGGAAAAATGATAGAAAACGAGGACATTATGTTTTATTTGAAAGCTTGATTGGGGTGTCCTGTAGCATCAAAAGCTATGAACGACTTGAATTTCATGAAAATTTTAATTTTAATATTAATTTAATTTATTAGAAATTAATTTTGTACCTCGATTCCGAGCTGTTAATTGATCCGTGCACTTCCGCTTTAAAATCTTTTGTGCGTAGAAAAGACAATAAACCTGTGGTTTTTTCGCCTGAAAATATTTCACCGCTTTCCGGCCTGTCTTTGTCCATTTGGTACCTTTTGTGTATGGGACTCGGCGTTTGCTCGGTGCTTGCGCCTCGTTTGCTATGCAAATCGTCCAGTGACTTTTTGTAATCGAACGTGTTGAGGGCGTACGCAACGATCGAGCTTGGTTCGCTTTCGTACACGACGATGGGGAAATAAACCCCCGTTGGCAAAGTGTAGTGTTCTTGTTGATTGAACGGCAACTTAAATACGGGAAATTAATAACACGAAATAATTAAAAATAATTAATAATAAAATTTTAAATGACATACTTGTATTGGTGTAAACGCCGGAGTCGAGGGTAGCAACTGCGATAAAATATTTTTCACGCTCTTTTTATCGACCTCTTTTTTGCCATCGTGCGAATCGTCGTATTGCGACAAAACCGTGCCATCGGATTGCGATCTGTGGTGTCCTTTCGGTGAAGGTGGTGGATCATCTATGATAAAAAATGTAAAAATCGATTTACGAGCGACAAAGCAATTGCGAAGCCAACTAACAATCACCGTTACCTTGCAAGCATTTCCACGTTAATGCGGTTGCCCTGTCGGGTGGGAAACTACTACTCTGCCTAAACCGTTCAAAAATTTGGAAATCGCGTTCATCATCGCAGCCAATTATAAATTTTTGCGAAATGTTAGCCGGCGAATTTGAACTTGAACATATCACACGACCTGAGTCGTCGTTCGCATCCGCATTCAGCGTAAAACCCAAATTAATAGCAACTACAAGCGCAAAAGCAAAGCAACTACATACGAACAATAATTTTGCGGCCATTACCATCGCCTTGATCCAAACTTCGTATTTTCTTAGCACCCAAATTGGTTGCCTCGGCGTGTTGCACGTTTTTAAAATCATCTTGACTATCGTGCAGCGACGATCGAGTTTCCGGCGTGCTCGGACTATCCGAATCGGTATGCGACATCCGATCCTTCTTTTTGTCCGAGTCTCTCTTCCGGTGCGACTCCGAAAGTCTTATGTTCCACTGCTCGACCGATTCCACGATTAAACGCTTGATTCTAACCAACGCGTCGGCTATTCGCCAAACGGCCGTCGGAATTTCTACAAAATGCAAACTTTCGTTTGATTCATAATCATGAAACGAACAAACAAACCTTTGGTGTGATCTGAAAAGGTCTCTTCGCTGCTCTCAAGACTCGGCGACGTCAATTTCAATTGCACTTCTTCTATTCGTTGCTTAAATCCACTTTGCTCTTTCGCTAAAATGTGCTTCAAGTTGCTCAAACCGTCGAATTCGGCCGGTAAGAGCAATAATTTATCCGACACGGTCGAAAATATCTCGTGCCCTTTAAGAGCCATGATTCGCATCTCTTCGATCATTTCGCCGTGTCGCTTGCTTCGATTGTACAAGATTTCTATGATAGACGGGGGAAGAGATACTTCCCACAGTTGCACGTGAGTGTATCTGCAAGGTGGGTTTAAAATCTGACTGGAAACTCGAAATGTACTCACTTGAATGAAGCAACGACGTTTTTGAACCCGAAATGCTGGCAGTAATCGTGGTGTAGGCTGTGAAGGCACGAGGCATTTCCTCGTTGCAGGTATAAGCCGCCGTGGAATCGCAATTCTAAATATTTGGCGAAGGAGAACGACCAGGTGTCCAACGACATGGGAACAACGGGTGAGCAAATCTGACACTTGGAACAAGCGCTCCACATGATGATGTTATCTTCGGCACATTCGTTTTCCAGACTGTTCAACGACAGACTTACGCAGCCGGAGTTGTGCACGAACCGCCTTATATGCTTTAACATTGGCGTGTCACAGGTTTTTGATTGGCAAGTGTAGGTCGATCGGAAGCAATATCTTTCGAGGAAACAACCTAATGGGATGTCGTTACAACCGTAGAATGCCATGTAAACGACCCTACAAACAATGCCAGTTTAAACAACGAACAACTGCAATTATTGTAAAATTTATTTTTGCGTTTACACCAAACACTTGTATGATATTTTTGTTAAATGGCATTCCATGTCAAGGGGATAAACGTGACTTAAAATGTCACGATTGAATTTCATCACCATTTTGAAGACTAATTCTAAAAAAAGTTTGTTAATGCATTTTTTTTATTCAGTATGAAAAATTCTCAAAATAGGCAAATTTTTCGGAAATCAATTTGTTGTATGTGACCTATACAAGGCCTTAATTTTGAAAGGTACAATACATTTATAAGAAAATCAAATTTGAATAATGAACTCTAATTATAATAAGTGCTCTCTAATTTAGACCACTCAACATGGAATGCCAATAAAGAGAAGACAGATTCTCGTGTGTGTAAATTTAGTATCTCTGAAGAATTTTGATATAACTGTGATGATTTTAGTGTTAGATGAAAACATGACATCGAAATTAATTCCTTACCATGGATTAACACAAAACGCAGGTGCATTATGCGACTCTTGACTGAAACTACAAAATAATACTGCCAATCTCTGGTGATTATTAGGGTCCAAAACGTCCAACTTATCAAACTCTAAATTACCCTTCAATTTTTGTTTGATGTCATCGTCCGACGTACTTTTCATAATACTTAAATTGCTTTTCTTCTCCAGTCGTCCGCCGCACGCCCTAAAATGTGCCAACAATGTCTGAATTTCGTTATCGTCTACGCCTGTTCTTATTTTAGTCGTTATAAAAGCATGAGGCGGTTTCATCTAAAGAAAACAATCAAAAAATCTTGAATTTATCGCACGCATTGATCTAATACCTCAATCGCTTGCGGTTTTTCGACTTCGTTCTTGCACTCGGATTCTTTAGCAGACTTTTTCTTGACGTTCGTAAACTGCTCGCTGTAAAACACCTGCGCGGGGAAGAAACTTCGCAGCTTGCACTTCCTCCCGTTTTCCGTTTCTAGATACGGGACGGAAAACACCAAATAAGGCGAAATGCATAAAATTGTGTCGTCGAGCGCTTTTCGAAAATGATTAGAAAAAGGCAAATCGGCCACGGACAATTTCTCGGGTTTTCTACGAAAAACGACGTCATCGTCACCGTTGTACGAATGCAAAGGATCCGTGTAATCGTTCACTATAATCGACATACTTTTCCGTTCGTCTTGAATGGAATCGCTTTTGGGTTTAACTTCGGCGCTTGTTTTCTTGAAAAATTCCGTGTCGCTTTCGTTATCTTCGAATAAATTACCGTTGGCTTCGATTTTGGAATTTTTCTTTAATTTCGGCGCGTCGTCGGTCGTTGTGTTTCCTTGCGGTAACACCGGGGAGTTTTCTTTGCTTTCGTCGAAAAATTCGCCCTTTGACTTGGGCGGTTGTGCAAACTCATCCATGAGAAAAGACTTTTCAAGCCGCCAGTTGTAGCACGCGAATAAGAACAACGAGGCTACTTTTTTTAACTTGATCAAGTCTGATTGGGACGCGCCGGTCAAGAGCACAGTTCCGCCCAAATGCGGCAATGGCAAACCTTCGAAGAACATCAGAGTTTTGTTGTCGCCTGAAATGTAATTTTTTAGATGGTTGTGTGGAATTTTTTGGAGGTCGTACCGAGTTCGTTTTTAAACGACTTGATGTAGAAACGTTTGCACATTCCTAGTCGAGGTCGGCCGATGTGAGCGTCGACGGATGTGACGATGTCGGCTTGGGTGCATTTGGCGATTCGTTCGAGAATGCGCTGCTTAACGTTTAAGACCAAAGTTACTCCTTGCTCGCGTAATAAATCTTGGGCTAACCTCGAGACGTTTCGTTGAACTAGGACGATGTCTGGTTGCAAGGCTATGATCCTGGCGGCCACGTGACGAAGGTACTCATGTTCCTTATGACAAAATAAATCACATTGGATTCAAATTTAAAAAATAAAAACCATGGGAATACGAATATACAATATTGGAGCAATTTTCCAAGAAGTGGGAAATCTCTGAGAACCAAATTTAATTATTTACACCTTTAATTACCTGCATCAACACCGGTTCCAACGACATTAACCTCCCTTCGATTCTTTGATATACAATTGAACCTTCCAGAAGCAACATTTTCGGGTTTTCGAATTTGGTCAGCATGCCTTTGTGAGCCACGTTCTTGCTGCACACGATTCCCCTTATAAGTTTACAGTTATTCCGGTCCTTCCCCGGCAGTTTCTTAAATTTGATGTACTGCCTAATATCCAAATCTTCGGCGTTGTGATTGACGTCTAAAATTATTCCACACATTTAAAATATAAACGACACAACTTGATAAAACCTGGCCGGATGACGTCGACTATGTCGTGCGAGAGCGGCATCAAAACGTCACACCAATTCAACGATAACCCTTTAACGCTCAACAGCTGTTTCAACAACGACAGCTCGTGCTGTTTAAAAGCTTCGCTCAATAAATTATACGAGACGTTCTCACTGTTCTCCTTTCGTAAATGGGATGGTTTGTGCCAACCTGCGCAAACCACAATGAATGTACGTTATATATAAACACAAGCAATTAGGTCTCTGTGATGAAACAAATTACCTGATTCGGGTACAAACTCCCTTTGTTCAGATGGTCGAACGACTGGTGTTTCCAAGCAGATCGTCTTATGCTTTGTCTCGTTCGATTCAATGTCGTCTGGAGAATTCAGACTGTGGCAAGACGGGGGCGGTTTCGAAAGGTACACTGTGTTGGCACCGACGTTTAGATCTAAAGTGTAAGACGATGACGAGGTTATTCGGCCTTGAGGTCTCGCGTAAGGTGGCGAAGGCAGCTCCGCTTCAGAATCTAAATTTAGTTGATTTATTGTATTTGCAATTTAACATCAATTTTTACCTGTTGTGCTCGGTTCTTGTGGAACAAATTGGACCCAGCTTGGTTCGTCCTGTTGGGGGTTTTCGAATAAAGTCGCGATGGGTTCCGGAGACGACACCACTCCCGGTTTGTACAAAGAATAGCCGTCGACGAACGAACACGGGTCGGAGACGCACTCCATGTAACCGCCTTCGAGAAGCGCTTGGCAGAAGGCAGCTGCTTGTATTCTGTGATGATAAAATTAACGATTGTTCGTCGTAAATTAACGTTATACCTGGTGCTGGCTTTTTGCTGGCATATTAACCAATCTACGAGCTCTGAGCCGAGGAAACAACCAGAATAAGTTCGTAGTCTATATCGGTGCGTTCGCAGGACTATCCCGGTTATGGGTTTGCAAATTTCTTCGAATAAATTACGAATTGAAGCCGAATTCTGCAAAGCTCGGCATTTTTCTTCAGTCGTTAAGTAATTAATACTCGAGGTTCTAAATTAAAAAAAGTATAATTGTGCCTTAAGAAATAAGAACGTTGTAATACCTTCCCGGCGCGAATTTTTCTTCTTGGTAACCAACGGATACTTTCCTTTTGAGGCTGACGCCGCTGTCGATGTCTGTGGAACTTGCGACTGGCGATAAATTATTTTGGACTAAAGACGTCGACGACAGCGATTGTATTCCGTATTTGCTCTGCAAATTTTCTTGTAACGCTCGGAGATCGGCTGTTAAATCCGAGCCGATGTCCGGCGATTGCAAATACGAAAGAACGATTTTACAACAATACGTGCAGACCCGCAAGTCTCCTGAAACGTAAAAAAATATTTTTCGTAAAAGAAACGAATTTGTTTACCTGTGCAACCGAATATTTTCCCGGGGATCTGCTGATTGCAACACTGCGAGCAGAAAATTTGGCCACAGACGCGGCAGTGGTGCCTTCGCCGAAAGGTCGTGAATCTCTCGCAACAATCGTAACATTCCTTGCTGACCGAATCGGGCATCCAGTATTGTTTCAACTCGGAATCGGAGTACGCCTGCAAGTTCTAAAAAGTACGATAAATCGACCAATCGGTTAAAATGCCAAACTCGTACGTTACTCTTCAACGCCAGCAGATTGCTAATTCGTTTCAAGACGTTCGGCAAACTCCTTGCTTCCGTTATGTCCACGGAATACACTTCTTGCGTGCTTTCATTTTCGGACGTCGCGTCGATGGCCCACGAAGGAAGCGCCTCTTGAGACGCGCTTTCGCTGTTGTTGTCTTGGATCTCGCCAGTTTGATCGGGCGTCGAATACCTCTTGAAAAATTTCGAAATGAACTGGCTGACGCCTTGCTGTTTCTCTTCGGGTTGCAACGGCGCGAATTCCGTGAGTTTCGTCGGCGATTGGAGGTTTTTATTCATCATAATTGTATTTATTTATGTCCGTCAACGCATTTTAACCTCAACACATCAGCTGTTTTTGATTTAACTATTGACGCGCGATCGAAAGTTCTAACGATCAAACGGACTAATTTGCGATTCGTGCCCGCGCTCTAATCGTCAATGGTTTTCGACGTCGAATCACATAGCTTTGTTTAACGTCGACGTTCATTTATTTATAATTTAAATTGACAAATGTAGTCCGATCCCGTCATTTTCAATAATTTTAATCAAAATTCTAAAATGGAACGTCTTGCAATTTACACGATTGGCGTCACAATTAGCGGCCTGGTGATTCTCGGCGTGTGCCTGTATTACGAACGTCATCGTCGTCGCGATCCGAACTATCGGAAGAAGCTTAAGTTGAGGAAGGAGTACGAGCGGAAAGTTAACGAGCTGGAGAAGGGACAGTCGGCGATCGCCGATTACATCGGCACCCGCAGGGAAGAAGACGTCATCATTTTGCACGAATTACAACTGGGGGAGTCGTTGATGTTGCGCGGTTGCTACGAAGAAGCGACCCAACATTTCGCCAACGCCATTTCGGTTTGTTCGAATCCGGAAAAGTTCTTGCACACGCTGAAGAGCTGTCTGGATCCGACGTTGTACTACATGCTGTTGAACGCGCTGGTGAAAGGATACGGAGTTTCTAATCTCAAAGGTACGCAGAACGATGCCTTTCAGAATTTTGCGCTTGTGAGGTGTTAGGATCGCGCATTGTGAATGTGTTACTTAAGCGACGACAATAAAAATATCCATCACGTACCTTGTAAGTGATTTATTTGCAATGACAGTTGATTTTCTTAGCGCACGTTGTATGCGTTTAAATTATGAAATGGGTTGATGGTTTTACACCGCGCGGCAGTAGTTCGTGCGCTGGACGCTAGGGAAGGCACTTTTATAATTAATTGGATATACGCCTCATATTTAATGTAAGTTATATTTACTGTCCTTATGCAAATAAATTTTCATTGGATTAGAATGCGTTGCAAAGTAAATTACGAGTATTATGAACTTATGGAAATTATTGTTGCAAGTAGTCCATGGAAATTTGGGGAAATTGTGGTAACACTGTATAATGTGTCAAAAATAAAGTGCGTGTCGGCGCGCTTTAGCGCCAAAAGTACTTCTGCTAAAATTACGAAACTTTAAACTTAAGATTTGTAAATCGCCCGCAAGTTAGTGTGATGCAATTTCAAATAAGGAAAAATTAATGGATTCAATCATCCTCGTCAGTGGTAAGTAATTAGTATTTAACGTTGTATGTCACGGTTTGACATTTCACATTTTGATTTCGTTTAAATAAATACGTTTTTCTTATGAATCATTTAACCCCCCCCCCCCACCAAACTCGTCTAAATCATTTCCATTTAAGCTTATTCGTTCCACTTACTTATAAATGCAAACGAGTCCGTGTAAAGCGTTTTAGAAATGGAACGTTATTAACATACGTCCTTGGCTGTTGGAGAAATGACTCACTGAAAGCTTTGAACGACCTGCAGAGACAATTATTATTGATTGACTTGTCTGATATGACTTCGGACGTCGTTGTCGTTTCGAACCCATTCATTGCGTCGTACGTTTATTTCTTAATAATTTTAACATGCGCTTATCGAAAATATTTAACGCGCATGTGACAGTTCGCCGGACACTGGCAATAAAATATTGCACGTTGCCAAGGGTAAAGTTACTTTAGGAAATCGGTGACCTATATCTAAGATTTAATCGTCGCTTTAAAATTGCACGCAAGGGCCAAGGGACGTACGTTACAAATTGGATTTTACGCTTTCTTTGTTCGGGCTCTAATCCATTAATTATCAAGATAAAGGGGGAATTTTTCCACGTCCGCCGAGTTGTTTATTTAGTTTGGTGGGCGAGTACGTTAGGCGACTAAATACACTCGTCAAATTTAGGAATAATAGGTGTTCGTGTTACGAATACAAATACAAGTGGGTCGTGTATATTTTTTTGTTAGTATGTTAATAAATATTGAAAGATACACATGTCGGGATGTTTTTTGACAGTTCGAAAAAGTGAAATCTGGCCTCTGATTGGTCCGCGAGGGAATGTCTGGCGACTTCTGTCAGTTAAAAGTCAAGTTCGAAGTTTGACGTTTCTGACAATTGATCGCGACTGGTTGTGTTGCATGGCTATCGCTGTCAGATTTAGGCGCAGGTTTAGTGAAACGTGAGTAATTCATTTTGCCAAAAGTTCCATATCGATTGCCGTCAGAGCATTTTAATTTTAATCGTACTAATGTTGGTAGTATTGTTAACAAACTTCGACTGGAGTCAAAAATGTCATAGTTTGTTGTTTGAAACATTAAAGGTAAGACTTAGTTAAAAAAATTAAATCATTGAAAAAAAATTTTACATCAAAAAGGACTACTCTTTGCAACTTAGTAGTCATAAAGTCATAAATATCTAATAGTAAAAACAATCACTAAAATGCAGACAACATATCAGCATCGTCCTTGCAGCTATTTGTACAAGCTGCATAAGCCAATTGCAGAATTAAAAAAAAATCTTGATTAGATTTTGTTGAGTTAACGTCGACCTGAATATTCAAGACCTACCAACGCAATCAATCCAACCCGACCCAACCCAACATCGATTATATTTCGTTGGCTTAGAGGTTCGTTCTTAACTTTCAGCACCAACCCAAGCCAACAACATGTAATTAATGTTGGTTTGCATTAAGGATCATCTTGATCATCCAGGACCAACCAAACGCAACCCAATTCAACCCGATCCATCATTACATTTTGTTGGCTTAGGTTGTCCCTGGACGTTCAGGACTGAAGCAAGCAAATGAAATATCAAATTGTTCTAAAATAAATCAGAACAAAACGAGTTTTCAACTCGACTGCACATCATTTCTATTGGATTGTTACCAACCCAATCCAACGAAACCCAAACCCAACTCAATCAAACCTACCCTAATATTTTTCACGATATTCATATTCAATAGCAATTCTTCAGATGCACGTTGTAAATTGTTTGCAAGACGCATCTCAACGATTTTAACGACAATTGCATCGCAACCAATTTAAATGATTCACTGTTCACAAAGCGACAAAACTCAATCCGACCCAATCGACACAACAATTGCGTTTTCGTGAATCTCAAAACCCTGAACATGAAAAAATTAAAAAAAGTTTTGAGTTCCTTAAGAAACGTCCTTTCAAATGATCCACCAAATAATTGATTGCAAAGATTTTTTTTCAACAATATATAAATTCTTGCAAAACTTGGAATTAATTCGAAATAAGTATATTTTTGCTGTTTACAGAAAGTTATTTATGCAACATATGCGTAAAGTGATTTTGTGTTCGTTGGACGTTAAGACGTTTAACGATCAAGACGATCAAGCAGATTTTGTGATCACATAGCAGCTTGTTGAGTGTAAGGGTATTGATGTTTAGATGACGTTAGTACACTTACAAATTTTTGATCACTGTTCACATGACTAGATATAACTCAGCGAATGCACTCTTGATCATGCGATGAGTGCTAAAGGACGAACCAGCAAATGTTGTTTTATTTTGCTTATGTTTTTAAAAAATGTAAAATTGCCAAAAATTGTCGATCAATGTCAAAATTGTAGTAAACTCTAATCTTTTTAATTTATGAAACTACATTAAAATTGAAAAATAGATTATCAACATTGACAACAATGAAAATTAAAAATTCTCGAAAATGAGAAAATAATTAAAAAAAAGTCTTCATGTAGAAATGTCAAATATTAAAAAAAAAACAACAAAATATCAACTTTGGAACATTTGCAAAAAATATTTTACTAACAATTATCAAATTCTATTAATCATTATTTTTTAATAGCAATTAAAATATCTTCAAATCCGAAAATATTTTTAAATTGGGTTAATAGGCCACTGCGATCGTATGGGATGTCACCACTTCCCAGCGAGTCCTTATTCGAAGCGCTCATTAAAAGGCCAAATTACAAGCGCGCGTGAAAAAGAGCGGATACAAATAAATATATATATATATATATATATATATATATATATATATATATATATATAACGTTGTAAACGCGAATCGATGTTCGCAAAGATTAACCATAATCGCTCCGTTCCGATCGTGAACTGGTACAACATTCGACGTGCAATTCCAACCGGTTAGCGCCGGTAGTGTACGGGTATTTTAAACGCTCTCGTCGCGCCGGTGGCAGTAAATCGCAATAATTGAAAGTTCGCGGCGGAACGTGGCGAAAGTGCATTAGTTCAAACGGCGGATATTTCACGTCTTTGGAGAGATTTCTATGTGAGTAATGGTGCTTATTACAAAGATATTTCATTTGGATTATTTTTATATACACGTAACACGTGAAATTGGTTAAGTGGAGCAATTATTTTATTTTCGATTAAATCGGCGGTTAAAAGAATTAGAATTTAACGTTTCACACAAAATATTTAGATAAATATTTCGGTGTACACTAAGTGCTTTAATCCACTTGGGGATGAACGTCCTAAATCATTTTCTTTACTTTTATTCGCAGTCGTCGAATTTATTATATAACGATTAAAATGTTTAGGTGGCGCGTTAATTATTTCAAGTTAAGTGTGTGTTGGAAGTTGTTGCGTTGTTGAATATTTCGCAGACATTCGATCGAAATGGCACATTTAATTAATTAATATATAAAGTTTAGTAGATAAGTCCAAGTAATAGTTGTGCGCAGCACGCTGTAAAAAGGAATCACATACGAGGAAAACGATTTCTAATAAAGTTTAATTACACAGACACGCAATCCTACAAAACCCAGCAGTTCACGATATACCCATCAGTTGCGTGTTAAACGTGTGTGTTGAATAAGTAGCTCTAATTGCAAGATGCACAACGCACACATGCATTCGCGTTAATTCCATCGTACAACTGAAGCTTTTCGTGTTAGCATAAAAAAAAGTCATGTAAGTTTTTATACTATTTAATTATAATTAATTTTTTTTCAAAGTACATTTGTGCAAATAACCCATAAACTTTAATTAATGAAATTATTTAATCGATTGGTCGCGACCTCCAACCAAATGCACCCAATTAAATAAATGCATTAAGAATAATAGCGCGATTGATTTCGTCGTAAGTGGCGGGTAGGCCTTTGCGAGAAAGGTCAGCCTCGACCAAATTACCTCTCGATGGTGATTGATGTATCTGCATAATGGATGCGGTCTAAACAAAGAAAGCTGCCGTTCGATTAGTTGGTGAAATGTGCTCAAATTAAATGGGAGAAAGACACGCAACGTTCGAAATAATTGATCAACCTGCAAATTTGGAATTGTTGGTTTGTTCATGTCGACTGGGATTAAAAGGCTGGGATTTATAAATTATATACGCGAAGAACGAAATTAATTAAGCAGTACTATTTATCTTAAATGTACATAAAAATTGGCGACAATTATAAAACCTGCAAAAAATTACAATCCCAAATGCAATAAATTTTCACAATCGCGAAAGTAAATAATTGCGAAAATAATTAGAATAAATTAACTCTAGATTTACATTTAATCTACTCAATGCCATTCAATTATATCCAATAGACAATTCACAATCTACTTGGATTTATATTTGCGTGACTAACAACATCTATTTTTTTTTTCAGGAGAACTAAAGACAGGAAGTTATCCAAGTCTGACTCGGAAATTGTCACGGCAGAAGGGAAACGTTGGGATTCCGGCTTCCCGCCGGGAATTACAGTTGACGAATTGCACCGTTACAGAAAAAAACGCCCCCAGGGTATTTAATTAAGTTGTTCCACACGAACGTGACTTTGAAGTATTCTGAACTAAAACAAAAAGAGACGGTCATTGTCATATATGTTATGAAGGGGCCACGTGTTTCGACGGCCGTGTTTCGTGAGCTGCACACTTCCGCCCTTCGTGTAAGATTTGACCCCGTTTAGGTGTCAGCTTACGAAAGCCATAATTTTCACTCTTAGGCATTACCGTTGCCCTAAATACGTCGTCATTTCTTTATCGCACCCTACAACGAAATTTCGAATTTTAGATCATACGCGATCGCAAGACCATTTAAGCGTCGAACAAGGCTCGTTCAAGTACATCAAGTCGGAGTACACGAGGCGATTCAGAGATTTCTTTTTCGCCGGAGATCCCGATCGGCCCGGACCTGGCGCAGTCGTAAGTACATTGCGCCGGCAATAATCGTCGTTTACGTCCCGCAAAACGCGACACTAAAAATTTAACTCCAAAACTACGAAAAAGCACATGTTAAATTAATTTAAATGCAAATCGTTCAATTTTTATGCCGCATAAATTAGCCTAAGTGTTCTTTTTATGCCGACGCGAAGTCTGCGGACTTGCACGCGAATTCATGATACTCTCTATGAATAATGCATAAAGTCTGCGTTGTTCTACAGCAGTTTTATTCGTTCGTATTGAGGTGCTTTACGCCCCGCAGGATTTGTCACCCATGACGATAAGGAAGCCCGAGGATACGTTCGCCGTCGAAGGTCAGCGCGAACTGAAACCTTTGTACGCGGAGTCGTACAGGCGGCATCCCGCGGAGAAGCCGGTAAGGCGTCGACCTAGAAATTCATTTCTTGAAATCATGGAAACGAGTAATGGTGTAGATAATAGGTGGGTGAGTACATTGGAATTGATTAGAGGGCGAGGTAATTATTTAATCGATATTTTGTGCTTTAAGAATGAAATTTATTAGATCAACAATTGTTTTTTTTTCAAAGGGAGACTATGTAGAAAATTAAATGTATTTAAATTATCCTTCCCCATTCTCTTATGTTCAACGCTTTCAGCTTCCAATTACACACGTTTATAGTTTAAATGTTCATATAGTGACCTTTGCTTCATTATCCTCTACCAACTAGGCCTCTGTACAGAGGCATCTTTTCTGTGCCCATCCATACCATATGCCCCAAGCATGTGCATCAATGGATAAAACCTGGTGTCGAAAGTCATTTTACTCACCATAACTACGGTGGCCGTCAATAAAGTATTTTTGTATCTTGTAAGAACATACATTTGACAGGTGAATATAATTATTGAAGAACAATCATAAAGGTACATTACAAACAAAGTTCTAACAAAATAAAATACAAATAAAATGAACAAAATTCTATTACTTTGTGATTGACCCATTAGCTATTAATACACTTATTAGCCTTCTAGGCATGGATGCAATTAAATTTTGATAACAATTTTTGATCATTAATTCCTTCAAACTGTGTAGGGTCTTGTTAAATTTATATATTTTTTATTTTCATATTTATATACAATTTCCTTCAATTTATTATTGAAATAAAATGATTTTTTTTTTAAATCTAGGAGAACTAATTCTGCAATAAATTTATTTAATTTTTTTCTAATTATAACAACGCTAAAAGCGTAGCACTTACGCTTAATTAGTGGTGGCCATAAGAATTACGTATTACTGCGTTGTGTGTGCCGTACACTTAACGACATGCATCGTCATTATTGAAACAGATTACACATTTCGATTAAGATTGCGCGGATATGGCTTTTAAGCAAACATCCGAGTATCGATTATCCATAAATTCTTATAATACACTCTAGATATTTTAACTTATAAGCGAATGCAAATCCCCCAGAAGTAGTCCACCTTTCCTTTGGGGCAGTCACGTAATGTACCTCTTACTATCTGCCTCGATACGGCGAAATTGTGCACCTCGTGCGTCATTTGCATAGGATCGTTTGTTTGTTTCAGTTCTCGCTTTTCAACCGAGGCAAAATCGAAATTTATTAAATACGCCGACCCCGTTAGGACGGACATAATCCGGGGACGGAATAACTTAAAATCGGAGGGCGAGCTGCTTACGACGACAGAGAAGGCGGAGAAGTTCATCGAGTACTTGCTGGTGAAGAGGGAGCGACTGGCCAGGAAAGCGACCACTTTGAAACTGGACGGCGCGATGGAGAAGAAAACCGAAAACAGGGAGAAATACGTCCCGTATGATTATCAGGAGAGGCCGCCGTTGTGTAAGAAGTCGACGAATTTGCACCTGGAAGGCGACATAAACGTGCTGACGGAAAACCACGAGCAGTTCGTGCCTTACGAGTTGGAGAAGCGGCCCCCTTTGGCGAAAATGACGACGAATCTTCATCTGGAAGGCGAGTTGGAAATACACCCGGAGTATCGCGACGCCTTCGTCGAGCACAAAGTCGACAGGCAGCACCCGAACCTCCCCGTGCATAATCTAAAACTTGATGGATTTTATAACACGGAAACGGAGCCTAAGAGGAAATTGGAGGCGTTCAACGCCCACCCCCCGATACCGTTCTTGAGGGAGGCGAACTCGAGAAGGATGCTCTTGGGGGACGACAAGTCCCCCAAGTATCCGGAGTACAGGGAGAAATTCGTGGACCATCCGAAGGCGGAGAGGACGGTGATGTGCAGGCCGGAAACACACTTGCGCCAGAGGGGCGACATGCAGATCGTGACTGAAAACACGGCCCAGTTCGTCGACAAACGTTCGCCGCGGGCGGAGAGGCGGCGCGCCGCGAATAATCTGAAGCTCGAAGGGAGGATCGATATGACGCCGGAGTACAAAAATGCCTACGTGAATTTCTACGACGATCAAAGGAAATCGCCGGTGAAGCGGAGGGGCGCGCTGGGGCGAGGTTCGAACCTGCGGAACGAGGGCGACATGGAGATTAAGCCGGAGTACAGCAGTTCCTACGTGGATTTCCCTCGCGAACGGCCGTCGGTGAGGCGACCAGAATGCCAGCTTATCAACGAAGGAGAGGTGAGCAAACATTTTATTTTTACTTAATCTTGAATGAGAACTTGTGGTTATCTCTCATAATATCAATGGTGAGAAAAAAGTCAGAAAATCTTTCTTCCAAGTCATTGGTTCTATTAATGATAACTATGATTGTTTACCGACGCATCCAATAGGTTACTGGTCTGGTGGTCTAAAGTTCAAATCTAGGACCGGGACCGAATTTTATTTCAGAATGTTCATGATGATCAGGATTTTGAATTCCATCTATCCGGTTACTTTGCTAAGGTTTTTCAGGTTGACTTGCTGAACTAATTGGTTGTGGATGTCAATAAAAGTATAACAATTGTGTTGGGTTGATGAAGCGAACGATCGAATGATTGGTTTCATTGTTCAATCGTTCGATGTGTCTCGGTATCACAATAAAAAACGAAATTTGCTTCGGACAGACTATAAATTCAGTCTATAATGCAAAGTGCTTGCATTGACAAGGCTTGTACGCGCTGCTTACTTTACTTGTACTTCTCATTGTTTACAATATTAATTACGTTTTATTTTTTAAGTTCATGATGATCAGAACTTTGAATTGTATCTCTCCAGTTACTTTGTTAAGGTTTTCAGGTTTACTTCGCAGTGAATGCTTAAATAGTTTGTTGTGGATGGTCAATAAAAGTTCTATAATACTTGTGTTGGGTGGATGAAGCAAAATGGCGATCGATCAAAGAAACGAAAGTAACGACGAAGTGAGGTAACGATTGAACGAAGGAACGATCAATGAAAAAATGCAAAAATGAAAGAACGAAGTAAACGATGAGTGTTATGGATAAGTTTCAATTGTTCAATCGTTCTATGGGTCTCGGTGGTATCGCAACAAAAGACTACGAGATTTGCTTCGAACAGTTCAGTCTAATTCAGACTATAATATGAAGTGCTTGCATCGACAAGGCTTGTAGGTGCTGCCTACTCTACTTATACTTCTTGATATGAAGCATATTATGAATTACATACGTTCTATTTTAAACTGAATGTATGAAAGGATGCACGAACGAATGATATGAGAATAGGATGAATGAATGCAGGAATGAAAACCATTTGCACAACACATACAATGATGGGGCAAATGAAGGCATACGTAAGTTGGATGAGTTTGTGTTATATATCAAGGAAAGTTTAAAAATAATTATCAACTATTTTTAACAATAAAACGCATACAGAAATTCAGTAAAAATTGGTACAGCAGCACTGGGGTGTGACTGGATTCCAATGATGCGATTGAAGCAAAGGCTGGTATCACAAACCCAACAAAACTCAACCCAACTCTACCCAACACAACCCAACCCAACCCAACCCAACTGAAACTAACTCAATCCATTCAACAAACATTAAATACGTTCTGCAGCTTGTCATACAGGAGCTGGAAAGACAGTTTATCGATTTTTTTTGTGAATTTTTGTAATGAAGCATAATATGTTAGATCAGACTGCGAGAAATAAGTAGCAATGGGTGTAGTGGGACCAACCCACTCATTCTATTCACACCCACATATTTCCTTGAATTCAACGAAATTTCCATTTAAATGTAAAATACGTAAAACGTTCTACTTCGACTTTTCCCCAGTGCCAACTAACACAACACCCACGCACCAACAACGTTTAAAACAAATCGCAATTAAAGCAACCGCGAAACTCAACCAGACGACTCCCATTCCAGCTTTGATGTAATGCGCTATGCAAATGTCGACGTTATCTTTACGCGCACTTAATATGCGGCGATTAAATACAAACCGCGGCGCAATAATTACCATAATAACATTTCACATCGCACCTGCAAGGTTTCGTTCGTCCGCTGACGAAATTGTCGCCCGTTGCAGATGCACCATTTAACCGAGAAAACCGCCAAGTACGTGCAGCATTCCGGGCATCCGAGAAGGGAATCCATCAGGCGCGAACCGGAACTGAAGCTGGAGGGAAACTTCGAGTGCCAGCCGGAATATCGAAAGGCGTACATTGACTACTTGATCAGGGAACGGGTGGAGAGGAAGCCCAGACCGCTGGATA
This sequence comes from Geotrupes spiniger, assembly GCA_959613385.1. Lineage (NCBI taxonomy): Eukaryota > Metazoa > Arthropoda > Insecta > Coleoptera > Geotrupidae > Geotrupes > Geotrupes spiniger. Next base: position 38,825,900 of record OY390736.1, on the reverse strand, counting down.
ACCTGACCACTCAGAGCCAGCGGAGGGCGTTTGAAGTGTTGGATTCTCAGAAGACCGCCAAAGCCGAGGGAACCGCCGCGAATGCTAATGGCCCCAAAAATGAGAACGTGTAAGTAAGTACGTACATAAATTACTTTAGGTCAGCGGCGCCGGTGACTAATTGCCATTGCCACGAAATATTTATTTAAAATTTATTGTTAAGTGTGATTATTCTTATTCTGGCTTTTTATCATTTTATCAATTTTTTTAACCTAATCCACAACGAATTGAAAAAATAGTTATGATGACTAACGTCATAACGTATCCTCCTCGCATGTACATACATGCTATGTAACAAAATCCTCATTTTCAGAAAACAATCAACTCAATCGAAACCTGAAACCAAAGCATCGGCTCACGGACCTCGCGCATCTCACATACCAATCGCCGTCAAAAAACCAGCTGCGAGCGATTCTTCCGAAATAACCACCAAAGAAACCTTGCCGTCTTCGACAACTTCCAGTGCTTCCCAACAGCGGAGACCCCCCGTCAAAAAAACCCAAAGGAAGAAAAGCGGCCCAAATTTGCAGTTGGCGTTCGGAACGAGATTAAACGTAAACGAATCTTCTTCCTCCAGACAGTCGAGCAGGAATGTAAGTCCTGCGCCTCCGCCGCAACGGCGAAGCAAAAGCGACGGTCGAACGAAGGCATCATCGCGTCGAACGAGCTTATACGAGAAGGAGGAAAAGGGCCACCACAGCAGAGTGGGTTCCAGGTTTCCCAGTCCCGTTAAAGTCGAAGATCTGGCTTACAAGCCTTCCACGTCACCTCTTCCATTTATTTTGCAGGCGCACAAGAGGAAATCGCGCAGAGGAAGCGGTGGGGATGCCCGGGCGTTTCTGATATTGGATAAGGAGTTGAACAACAATGTTCTCGATAAAGGTAAAGGCAAAGGCGATGGGAATCTGTACAAGGAACAGAGGTGGATGTCGTCTTGGTACAGCCCGTCTTAGCGCTTTAAATGTTGTAGGAAATAGATTATTATGGCGGCCTAATTTATTTTCGTTGCCCAAATGCGTTTAAATAAATGAGGAACGATTATTACTTTTAGAATTGCTGAAATCTCAGGTAACCATTACAAGTGCCATATTACTGAATACTGCCAACGTATTGGTTGTACTTTTGATTACATTTGTAGTTTGTCTATTATAGGTCTAGAGAGAAATAAATGTGTGTACATTTGTTGTCACGTCTAGTTAACTTGTTCGTGGATTTTTTCATTTAATTCCCACCTTATTCTCCTTTTTGCTGTGCACTGAATGGTCTCAATTTTGGTCGCCATAAGTATTTCCAAAATTCATGAAAATAACTGTTTAATGTCAAGGTGAACGAGGTTTGTTTAATTATCGACCAGAATTGGTTTTAAGGTTGTGGAGCTTGAAGGTGACGAAAAATAAACGAAAATTTTCTGGTGGCTGAAGATGAAGGTCAGAAGGATATTGAATTGGTCCAAGTTCGTTTATCACGAACTGACAGCAGTTCCTTACTGGCCACATACAAATCTTCAGTTCGTTGGCGAAGTCTCCATTAAATTCAGATCAAAGCAATTCGGAAAATGCATGCTACTGTTTCTATTGTAGTACTAAAATAACTTTACTAGTAGGGTTAGTGCAGTCTCCTGCCTATGGATTGATTTTCTGGGGGAACTTGATACTAGTGGGCCACCTATAATACAGGAAAAAATTCAATGGTAACACCTAACATCTTTGTTGAGTTGAAATGTAATAATATGTGTTTTATTTAAATTTTTATCCAGGCAAGTAAATTAGTATACACATAATTATGTTCTACTCCTAGTTGACTGTTGCCCGTTAGCAGAATATTAGGTCGTCAGTGTCGTAATTCACTGTTAAAAAATTCTTGTTTGATGTATTTTGCCAAATCATTTATAAAAATTACGAATAATATTGGACCCAAGGGAGATCTCTGCGGAACTCCAGTGCCAACTCCTACCTCGCCAGTTTTAGGTTTACATGAACCTGAGCAGCTTGGTCTTTGATCAACACAACGATTGAAAATTAATACGTGATTTATACAAAACTTTTATGTCCCACATATCCGTTCCTCAACAGCTATTTTTTTTATTTTTCTTCAAGTAAAATAATATCGTGCAATATATTTCTATAAACAATCTATTCTATAAACGACACGATCGCAATTTTACGCGGAACATTTAATTCCAACGCATTTCAAATTTTATTTATTTAAATACTAGTAAACATATCCCATAAAACATCCTCCAGCATACGTACCTTTGTTTCATCGAATCGTTGATTTACACCAGCGAACGATGTAATTTTATTATCGTTCGAGTCGTAAAAATTCTGTTTATTCATTGTCACATAAAGTACTGCGAGTTACGACTGATGAGTTCAATATAAGAGAATTCCGTTTGCGAGCGCAGTGAAAGCTGCAAGTGCGCATTTCCTGTTTTATTTTCGCTGAAATTTTTACAGCCCGTCGTAAAATTTCTTTTAATAAGAACGAGTTTATAGCCAATTACCACTTATGATAATAAGGCTGCGATCTATTACGCAAATAATTTGTATTAATTTATTTATAATTTTTTTTTAATTAAGTTGCTATAGGAATGATGCTGATATCTGAATCTAAATCTAAATGAATAAATTTGTTGAATTTCAATTCCACATATGTAATGTTAACCAATCCAACTCCACCCAAAAATATCAACGTAATCGTTTCTTAATTGTTTATGATAGCTGCAGAATAAGTAGACTCAATTATTATTATTGTTAGTAGTATCATAAAAAAACATCGATTCTATTTTAATTAAAAAAAAATAAAGTGCAGTAAGGGTATTTTGATTCATAGATTTATAAGTTAAATTGTCAACATTACATGAACTAAAAAACGATTAATATATTAAAAATGACAAAATTGCTAATACAATTCAACGCAAGTTATAAAAATGCAGAGATTAAAAGATGTCAATAAATTGTTATTGTTATAAAAATTACCCAACCCATCCCAACCCAAGTTATAAATAATCAAAGACTGAAAGACAAAAATAAAAATATCCACATTTTTGCACTTTTACGATATTTGCACAAATCAAACTTGTCTGAATCGCAAAAATAGTCAAAATTACCATAAAAGATTTTAAGAAATGTCAAAATAGTTTTAAACGAAAAGAATTTTTATGAAAGAACGTTTTTAAATCGTCATTTACATCAAGAACGCTATATCCAAGTGGATTGGTAACGATTACAAAGATCGACGTGCCCGCTGGCGACGATAACGCGTCGCGGCAAAAAACAGAGCAGGTCAGTTTCGTCGGTAATGGATTCCGTACACAGTGCGATTCTTTTCTTGCATTTTTCGTCAAAAATGTTAGTTTTCGGGATTCACCGCGAGTGTTTGCGAGTTGGAGGAGTGTTTGGGATGGTCTTGGCGTTCTGGACTGTGGACGGATTGGGAAACGAACCCTGTGCTCCTGTACGGTAAGTTTTTTCTTGTGGTCTTATTCGAACCGGACGCGTCCATCGAACACTTATATTAGTACTAGTAGTGCTGAATGATAACTTATTTGAACTGCATATGCGCCGACGTTACAAAAATATTGAAATTTTATTGCGAGAGGTATGGTAGGTAGGTGGATTCGAAGATGGCTAGGTCATGTCAAGTTCGAATCGCCGCCTCCTTTACAGCGGGATTGTTGCGTGCTAATCCATGGGCATCTTGAATCAATATCGCGACTGGTTTGCACCGATGTACGATGATATAAAATTTATTGTTACGTCATAGGGGGCGGGACGGTTATATCCTGATCCACATGGTGGGGATGTGGATGTTGTACTTACAACTGATGGGAATATACTTTTTGAATAGTTTTAAGAGATGTTTTGACGCGTAACAATTTTTATAAATAATTTTAACCAACCCATTCCAAGGCTTCTCATATTTTCAATAATATTCAAATTCTTGCAGCTGATTAATTGCAATCTAAAGTTGACATTTGTTATGTTTTAGAGGTCTTTTATTTTATGACTATTTTAAAATCGAATATACGACTAAAATTTTTTACAATTTAAAACAAAATCTTTAAAATTACTAGAAAACAAAACGTTCGATATAAATTGTAAAAAAATTTAAAATATATTTCTTTAAAAATCGTTAAAATAGAAAAAAAATCATTGTAAGTCAATGATGACAATGTTAAACATAAATCGTAAAAAATTTTAAACATGTTAAAGAAAATTATTAAAAATTGTGAAAAATTATAAAAATCGTTAAAAATTATTGAAAATGGAAATAGGAAAGAATAAATATTAAAAGATCGTTATAAAGTAAATACAGTCAGTAATTCGTAAAAAATCGAAAGATCAGAATCAAAATTTAAAAAATCATTCAAAATGTATGTTCAATAAACTAAAAAAATAAACGAATAAAGTAAAATAAAATTTTGGAAGTCGTTACAATTGTAATATCGAAAATACAATTATAAAAGAAATATTTAAAAATGGATGCAAAAAATTGAAAAAGTAAAAAAAATCGTAAATATCAAACTATGGACGAAATCACTCGCGGTTTTACTACAAAATCTGCATCCACTTCGTACCTCTGCTGAAGGCCACTGGCTTGAATGTTTCACCACAGGCACTGGACGCAGTGGAAGAAACATCTCTTGTACTCTGATTCCGGAAGGCATTGTGGAAAGGATTAATGACCAACCCAACATGACTCAAACCTACCCAAAAAACTTAGTCAGTTAATTTTTTCTTTATTTTGTCATTAAGCACAACAACAAAAGTAGCAAAGGTTGGTTAAAAACAGAAACAGCTAAAAGTCAAAATCAACAAACTGTCAAAAGTAACTGTTGACGATTTACAATAATAAACCAGATGACGAGTCACAATTTTAACTTTCCACGATGAACTTTCCACAATGAATTTTCCCCCTATGAATTTTCTGGACATCGAGTCAGTCCAATTAATCTTTCCAATTGCTGTAAGGCAAGGTTACCCACATTATTTTCATTTTCTGTTGTCTGAGATTTCAGAAATTCATTTCTGTCTTGTCTCTTCACATTTATCAATTCGTTTACTCATTTTTGGATACTTATTTCCAGAAATTATTTCGAAATTTTCTCGACTGTTTGTGTTTTATTATTATTATTATATTTATTCAGTTTTCATTGCCCGTGTGGTATTTTCCAAATAACAATCTCATATTTTCACTATTTTCAATGTACGTTGTAACTGTTCAATTTTTTTTTCTAATTATATTTAGCTCAAAGATATTTGCAATCATTTTTTTTTGATCTGTGACATCGATAATTTTCATTTTCAATTTGCTTTATATCATTCTCACTCTTGCACTGAATAACAATAATAATATTTTATCTAATTTCAAATCATATTAAGCTCGTTTTAATGTAGATTCAAGCACAACTAGATTACAATTAATTTTTTTATATAGAAAGCAAACTGTTCATTGTTTAATATTTCTTGTTCATATTTCTTTTGCTGTTCGATAATTTTTGCTTCTAAACTGATTTTTTCGTTTGCAGTCATTGGGAATTCTGTTCAGAGTTTTAGTTTTATGACAATCGCTTTATAATTTTTATTTAATTCATTACACTTTTGCGTGAGTTAATTTTTTGTTAGTTTGTTGATTTGAATTTAATTAATTTGTTTAGAATTATTGGTCGAAAAATTTCATGTTTTCTGAACTGTATGTTCAATAAAATTATTCTTTATAGCTTTTTTTTAACTCAACCCAATCATCGGGCTTATGCTATAGAATTTACTGTAAGCGATTGGAGGTCGCTAGAGGTCCATTACAACCAGTTTTCAAGTCAAATTTAATATCTGGTAGAAAATCGGAGATTTGGACCTGCAACCTTAGGATTACCACCGTGAGGTTTGCATCTCTACACCAGCAATCCTATTATTCATCATATTCGTCTTTCACCGGTGAATGAACATGTCGAGGCCTTCAAAATAAACAGTATATAGTAGTGAGAAAAGTTACCGATCTAGCAAATTATTTCCTCCATTGCTGTTCTTCAGCTGATTTATGTAGTCTTTTATTTCTTCCTCTTCAGGTATTTTTAATATTTCTTCCCCATCCAGCTTCTTCGTCCGGCTCGAAGCCCCCGTCTCGATTTGTTCCGCCTCCGGTGTTCATCAATGTGGTAAACAATCCCATCCATCCTCTCCAGCTTTTAGGTATGGGGTTAATAAATTAAGTTAATAAAACTGCGTGTCAGTGTGATGTCGGAACACTTGTCGATTATATTAAATCGTTCAGTAGAACGTTTGTGCTGAAAATTGCACCGCTTTTTAAAAAAGCGACGTCAGTGTTATTGGTAATCACCATCCTATTGCAATTCTTAGAAGATATAAAAAAAATTAAAAGGCTATTGTAACTCGCCTAGTGGATTACATAAATATTACTAATTTGTTTTTCGCGTCCCAATATGGTTTTAGACGGGGTCGTTCTACATTGACTTTATACAATGATAACATAAATAGGAAACAAAAAAATTGCTGCCTTATTCGTTGATCTAACTAAAGCATTTGCCTCGAGGACTTTTCTTTTCTTATTTGTTAAGATGAACACGCTGGGATTCAGAGGAAATATTAACGACTGGATAAGATCATATTTGTTTGATCGTTATGCCCTCCTAGGAGTACCTCATGTCACTCTATTAGGTCCGTTCCTTTTTATATTATTGACTGCATTGTTTTTTTTTTGTACGCAGATGACATTTCCATGGTTGTAAGTTCAAATAGCACTGATGAATTTTCCACTAAACTTATTTCAGTTGCACGCATTTGCATAAATTAATGATGGATATTAGTAATAACACGTTTGTAAATTCAATGAAAAATTGAATTATATCAACTACGAGATATTCTGCGCTAACTCTAATGAGTTATTTGGATGAGGTGTTATGCAGTTAAATACAAAACAGCGTCATTTGAATAATGGTATATTATCACTTAGCGTCTTTCCGTATAATCTGAAAAACATCCCACAGCACAAAGACAACGTTACAAAAATTACACAACAACGGGTTTAACAAACACTAAATGTTAAATTTACTATGCATGCAAAACGTCTGCGCCTGGCGGTTTATTATTAATAAATACACTTGCGGATAAAAATTACCCATTTATTTCATAATGAAATTCGGACCATGAGAACACTTAATAACATAAATGTATTGATGGGTCATTTAATTTTACCGCAAGTGCACCTATATATATATATTTTTTTTATAAATTCTTATAAATGTGTGATGATTATCCAATTTATCGTCGATGGAAAAAAAACTGCGTCAGCTCTGACGGCGACAGAACTTGCAATTGACGTGGATCGAATTATTCCCGGCAGACGTTCCACACGACGACGATGCTACGATATAAAACTTCATAAGCGTCCTCAGTTTAACAATAATTCAATACATTTCTTTATAAAATCGTCGATCGATTAATTAGTACAATTAGTCTCATTCTTTTTGGATAGGTATTCGTGCAAATCTCGCGTAGAGGTGCGTAAAAATTGATACAGGGTATAAATATAGTAAAATTGAGTACAGTTGTGTATAAATTATATATGTCTATAAATACATGCACCTTGGTACGGTACATATTTCTTAATTTGTTCCACTGAACCACATACATTTCTACAATATATTCTTATATGTATACGTCGGATAAGTGCGGGAACTTCGTTCGGCGGCCCTTTTCGCGAGGCCGGCCGCGGAACGAAATTGAGCCGCGTTATTATTTAGAGTGTAGACACATGGGGATAAATATTTAATTCGGGCTACCTCGTTATCTGCGGCTGGCGCTGGGGACGGATCCTCGGAGACATTCATCGGGGTGAATGTGCAAGGATTCTCGTTAGCGAAACCCTTTTATGAGCGCGCAGACAGCCGCACATTTTACATGCGAACGTGATTAATATGATTGTGGTAGACAGAGTATACGCATAAATACTATATTTTAAATTATATACGAGACAAATTATGTTTACAGGGGGTAAATTCGGCGAACTCGGCCTCGTACGTATTTAAGTACATTGTTTCTATGACAGAGTGATTAGCAAAGTTCCATGATGGGTTAATTAGTTAACAATGATTGGGATGTGGTTGTCGTCGTTAAGCTTATCGAGAATACTAGGTACCATTAAAAGCTACAGAAATGCATGAAGTTATTAGTTGAGTGCGAAGGAGAGGTAGGAAAGAAATATTAAAAAACATTGTTAAGCAAACGAAAATAGAAACGATAAGTTGGGTTGCTCGTTGGAGAAAACAGTTGAAGTTGGATGCGAAGATTGGCACTTTTCCTGGTGGGTTTCCTTTCCAAGTTCTATTAATCATTTTTTATAAATAATTATTTATATCTTTGTTGTTGCCACTACTGCACATTCTTCCATTATTCCTTATTTTTTTCTGATCATTTATTGGAAGAAGTTCAGTTTTTGTTTCTTTGCGTCTTCCATATATGATGTAAATGTCGTAATTCAATTTTTCAATTTCACGATCCGGTCTGGTTTGTTGTCACCACCTTTTCCACTAACTTATTCTGTAGCACACTCTCTCTTGGCGTTCATTCGTCCAATGTCGTTTTCGCTTCAATAATTTTGTGTAAACCGTTCCATTAAATTTTTGGGCAAGGATATGATCGATCTAAGGAAGCAAGTTCTACTTAAAGATAAAATTAGTCGGTTTAGAGTAAACACAAAGGAAATATTAAACGTAAGATTACTTCGTAGGAAATTTTAAATAGATGGTCGTGGCGAGAAAGATGTGGTAACGGTTAAAGAAGGTAACTGAACCTGAAGGAAGACTATGGGTGTTCAGGATGAAATATGTTTGAAAATAATGGTCCTGGAAAATATTTAAAGTTTATTCTTATGCTAATCCTTATTTTTATCTGCTACTAAATATTTAAACAAATTTCATGTTCGCTGTCTGTTTTAGTGGATTTCATTGTTTCTTCAACTTCTTGCTCCAGGTGTTTCTTCCCCTTCTTTAAGCCTTGCCATCTGTTTTTATTCCTCTGCCCATTCACGTGTCCTCATTTTGTAAAATTTGTCGAAGTAGTCGTATTTACTTTGTATTTATTCTAAATCGATTGATTTGAGTAGGACTTCCTCCATTGCATTCCCATTTCCGCCCAAATATTAAAAACTTTAGTTTAGATTTACATCCTTTTCAAAATTAAGTAGAATATCATCAGACTGGAAAAATAACTTTTTGGTACCCATTCGGACGAAACGAGAGCAACAAAATTTTTACTGTTTTGAGCGTGTAATCAATTAGTTTTAAAATTTTAAAATTGTAGAACAGATTAAGAAAAGTGCAGAAAGTAAAATAAAATATAGCCAGAAATTTATAATTTATAAAATGTTTATGAACGAATCATCTTTCTCGAACTAAGTCGAATTTCTTTCTCGAGTCGTCACAATAGTCGCAAGAAATTTGTATGATCAATAATTTGTTGACTAACATCTTTATATTTTGCTTTTGTCGTCAAAATGTCGCTAGCGAACAATTACAGTTAAAACTTCAACTAGTGTTCAATTTCTGTTGCAGTGAAAAAATACAACTAGAAATTTCTAATTTATAAATTAATTTGGTTTTACTAACGTGTGCTTTGTCTATCAAGTAGAAAATAAATACACATGCGAATCAAGTCGTATGAATTCCGGAGATAAATTGAAAATATAATTGCTGTCATGAATTAACACAAATGTATCTATATCACTTGTTAATATTTTTTTACCAATTACTCTGGTAAGAGTGGTTCATGTCTAGCTAACTATTAGTGATAACTGGTGTTGGTCGTATACGAGGGTTAGATCAAAACCCACTTGCATCAACTCAGACGAAAATGAGAACGTCCATCTTGCAATAAATAATATATTGGAGGTTGCTTTGGTAAGATTTATGATTGACTGTCGACTTTAATGTTTGCTCCAACCATACCTACAGCGCGTAGATATTAAACGTATTTCCGTCTTGTTCTATTCGCATCCGCGGACGTCGGAACGTCATGGAGGAGAATCTTTCGTTCGAGATTACCGTTCAATGACGTCAGGTTGAATTTGCCTCGTACAAATGAAAGCGATTCCTCGGCGATATGTAAAATATTTTTGTTACTTGTTAAAATGAAATGAAATGAAAGTAACTGAACCAAACCCAACCCAACCCGATCTAACCCAAAAATAAAACTACTCGAATCAACTGACAGTAATTTAAATTGAAAAATGAACTCAACTCAAGCCGACCTGAGCCAACCTTTTGAAATATTTTGAAATACGTTGATTCCCACGATGCAGCTCCTAAGTAAACAAATGACGCAGAAGAAAAAATCTTTATGAATCTTAAATGTAAATATGTTCTTTGTTTTAATTTGTGAATCCTGTGCCATAACTCTCCAGATCCATATTTTGGGAACCTTTAACATTAGACAAAAAACTAGATTTGAAAAGAGAAATAGGTGAAGGAATAGCGAAGAACATAATGCGATGGGAATATAAAAAAAATAGAGAGAAGAAGGCAAGGTGGATGATGAACAAGATGATGAAACACGAACCCAGAATGTACCACAACAGAACTATAAAGAAAACGTCCAAAACATGGCGGAGTTCGAAAGGGAAGGAGCAACATATGAATACACTAAATTGAAGAAGTCGAATGAAGGAGACAACAAACCATCGGTTATAGGAGAACATATATCAATTCTGATGCTCTCACGAACATAAGGTATGAGGATAAAGAAAGATCTTCCAATCTATTTTTTCCTCAAAGAAAACAACTTAGAAACTAACAAACAGATCTTGAAAACAAGGACATAACAAATTGAAGAAGTGGGAGGAAGAAGATGCAAAATGTTGTAATAGAGATGCTTGCCTGGAACAAATTGTTAGTTATAGGAAAGCACAACTCAAAAAGAATATAAGTGAAAAGGAATCTATATTTTTCCTTCAACGTATTCAAAGTCCTAGGTGGTTTTTTATTAACATTTGAGGTATGCAACAACTCTACCTGATGCCCTTGATCTTGTTTACTTAAATTATTTATTTGGTTGTTTATTTTTTTGTCATACGCAGGTTCCCACATTTTACTTTATGTTTATACAGTCATAAGCCATTTCCTTCGTGGTTCAACTTCTTCTCCATGGTAACTTGAAATAGCTGGAAATATTATTCAGGCAGGCATTCTTCATCTTCGTCTAGTTCAACTTCTATTTCGTTATGATCAGCCAGTCTCATAAATGATAGTCCCCCTATAATAATTACAGCCCTATTTCCTGCCCTTTTTAATACATCGAAGTTCCTTTTCCCACCATCCATTCGTGTGAGATTTTCAGGTCCTTCATACAGTTTGCAAAAATTTTGAGTATATCCTTAGGTGTTTTGGGAATTCTCCAAAACCTAAAGGTTTGTCATTATCATGTTTCGTGACGTTGTCTTTGCTTCTAATATAATAAGTTCATGTTCTGGTCTTTTATTTTATTGATGTGCATAATATTTTCTCATTTGCTTCGCAAAAAATTTCCATTGATAGTTTTTCAAAACTTCTTTCCTACAGGTGTTCCATTTTGTGCGTGATTAGGTCATTCTGTCTCGTGAAAGTCCTTCTACCTTTGTGCTCATTTGTACCAATTAATTTTTTCCCGCGATCCTTTTTTTCTGCATTAGGTATGAGCTATACCCTTCTTTGATCGATCCAACTAGTTCTCTTTAGTTCTCTTCATATGTTATACATACGAGCTCTGGATTTATTTCTAAAAACCATTGAGGTCATATTTTGGCCACTTTGCCTATGTTTTTTTCAAGTTGTTTATTTTAAATGGTCTGCATTATTACGAAATCAATCATTGATCGAAATTTCTTTGCTGATTCATCCCAGGTCATCTATTTTTATGGCCAAATATATTTGTGTCGATATATTTTCTGTGGTTCCTGTTGGTACTATTATGTCGTTGAATGTTTCTGTTTCAAAATTACCAGTTTTTGTTATCGTTTCATTTCGTTTTCGTCCGAACAGGTTTTTCTCTTGCCGATGGGTAGTAAACCCATCGCCTCAATACGCTTCCAGGAGAGCCGGGATTATTACAAAGTTTATTTGGACATATTTGATTTGAGAATAAGGAGGTGGTTTTGTGGAGAAGGAAGGTGGACATTATAAATGGAAGAGTGTGAGAGATGATTTTAGATAAGGATATGTAAAAAAGGTTAGAGTGGGTTCGAGTGAGAGGTTGGATACGTTGAAGAAGATGAATTGCAAGCCGATAGGAAGATGATGACAAATATGGAATAACACCGAAAGAAGTAAAGAGACCTAAAATGTTTACATTGGCTTGAGTTGACTACTATTTAATCTTTGGTTATGTTAATTAAGATGAAATATTTTTTTTAAGACTGGACAAACAAGGAGAATAAATCTGGGTTTTGTGGAGAAGACGGGCGATTTGACGGACGATTACGAGAGATAATTTTTGATTTTGGTAGAAAAGGGAAAACTGGGGAAAATATTCGATACATCGACAAAGATTAGTTGTAGGAAGAGACAAATGTGCAATAGCGAAAAGTGATAAGGAACTGAAAAACCTGAAAGGTTTACATGCAAATAAACCTGGGTGCATTGACTTACGTTAATTTAAAGGAACTGTTGTATCTTTGAACACAATTCTCTTTGATTTCAATTGATTTCATAAATTTTGATGATGTAAGTGGTGTTTTAGAAAGCGCGCACGTAAATATGCACATAGGTACATACCTCGAGCGATTTGATTTTTTGCTTGGGGTTAAACCACATATGTGTTTATATTGATATGTAAACAGGATTTAAATCACTCTGCGTAGGATTCATTTAAACCAATGGCGAATTAAAAAATTATCAAAGAGGCATTTTATAATTTAGAAAAATATCGGCCTTAAATACGTTTGAAATGTGCAGGGTTTCACGGTTCTGACAATGTCCTTTAAAGACCTTTATTATTAAAAAATACATATTTCGTAATAAACATAAAATTGTTATCAGTTTTTATTCAATTGTGAGACATGGTGGTGGTCCATTCCGAATTTTCACAACGTCTTAAATCTTAAAATTAAGTACGAAAACAAGCATAGATTTTACGTTAATTTTATTTAAATATCAAAGATGTATTTATTAGCCAAGTTATCAAAGTTGCAAAGGAGAATAATTAATATATAGGAAATATAATCAATGAGATTATAATATTTGCATAGTGTGTGTAAAGCGAAGCTAATTTAATAATCGTGATTTACGACGTTTCTTAGAAAACTGTGCAATAATGGGCAATGTCAGAACCGTGCGTAATTACGCGAAAACGCAAAGTACCATTAACTTACAAGCTTTAAAAATTTATAAAATATACCTATCTACCTACATATAAATCAATTCCTAACAGTTACTTGCAAATACGAATGACATCGACAACTAATTTAAATTTATTTACACTGTACCCGCAAACTGTCTTGTCCGATGAACAATTTGAACTCAACAAATCAACAATGCAACGCTAAAACGTCTCTTGCGAAACACTACGACTACAACAATTATCCTGGGACGGTATTAACTACATATTTTGATACATACACAGACATGTCCACGTGCCGCGTGTCCGGCAGCGCGCTGCCCCGTCAACCTTTCTCATATAAATACTCAATCGTAACAATGAACGTATAAATATGAATATAGCGCTAATATTGGTGTAACATTTAACAACCTCGAAATATAAGTGAACCCTCGTTCAATATTGGAACATTGTTTGATTATATCGTCATTTAATAAAGTCTAAAAAATGATTCGAAAAATTTATATTGGGCCACATAAATGGGGATAAAAGCTACTGCTATATACACTAAGCTTTTACAAACGTATGTACAGGACATTTGGGGGATGTTGCACATTGTAAACTTTGAAGATATCACAAGACAAATTATATTTTAGCTAAATTTAACCTTGAAATATTTCAAAATTATCTCTCGATTCAGGTTTAAGTGAAGTAGTTTTCATTATTATTACCAGTGATGTATTTGGGTTGAGTTCGATTTAATCTCCGGCAACTCCTAGTCAATAAAAATACATCAACAGGTCATTATGGTAATATACTCTTATAGTATCAAACAAGAGAAATGAGATAAGAAAATAAATACAAATTTGGCGCAGTCGGTAAGATACTTAGCAAGAATTTTGACTTAATTCTTCGAACATTGCCTCTTGGTTCCAATGGTTTCAAACCATCTCAACCCAACCCAACTTAATTTAACTTTAAGGGTTAACAAGACGTACTTACGTAATTAATCAAGAAATAAGTGCAGCATGAAGAATCATTGTATACGTTGTGGAAAACGTAAAGGATATGAAAAAAGTTGTAGGAAATCAAATTGCCTAATAGAAAGTGTCACGTGCCACCTCCAATAGTTTAGGAGTCCAAAGTCGTTTTTTTTTATAATATGGGATGGCTTCCACTCTGAAATTATTAAATGTGGACTCGTGACTTTCTCTAAAATTTATATATATATATATATATATATATATATATATATATATATATATATATATTGTGTGGTATTTGATTATATATTTTACTGTTCGCACAGCGTATCGAATGAAATTTCTTGCATGCAAATGATGAAGACGATATATAGGCAATTGATGAATAGTTGGTTACCAAAGCGATTTCCAACTCGATCTACAATTCATATCGTTTCTACTGAAATAAGTGATTCGTAATAAAAAAAAAGCAGCAAGTGAAACGTGCTTCTGCACTAAAATCTTTAAATGCAGTTATTCCAAGTTATAAATAGTGGAATGGCTTGAAATAATCGTCGACTGGAATAATTGATTTTCGTACAATGCACGTGCCTCTGATGCTGCAAAATTGATTATAACAAATTTAGAACCGAGATGGAAACGCGAGTTTCGCAATTTTATTAAAGTCTCAACTAATGCTGCAGCCACGATGTCCCTTTATCATGTCAAATTAGTCTGACAGTTTCTGTTACTTTAACTAAGTTTCCCTCTCGTCAATTTGCATTCATTATCGTCTCTTATTTTCATCGCGGATATTTGACGACTCCCATAATTGATTCGACCAGTTCATTACGATTACCGCAAAGTAATTATTACAACACGAGAAATTTAATGATTACACTGAAATGCGAGAGATGTTTTATTAAATATCCGGGAACATGTAAAACTTTTCTTTTTGCTCTGGCCACGTTGGTAACATTTCTAGGATATTAATTATTCTGGATTTAAACTGTAGGGAATTTTTATTAACTCAAAAGAAACAAAATTAATGACCCTGTTATTAAATGCGAGTACAATAATGAAAAATCGAAAAAAGTTTCCGAGCTTTCAAGTTGACGTTGACACATTTATTATACTTACGTCCAGGAATTATCCCACGTTGTTTTCTAGAATAAAGTTGAGTGCGCAAAACCTGTTTGATTTATCCTGACCCGGATGTTTTCTGCTGCCCGTGGCCGTTAATACGAAACAAAGGACACAATCCATTGTGCAAATTTCCACACACATTTCGGAACGTTGTAAGTTTTCCTGGTAATGAAGCGCGGCGAAGGCTTTACGCGCTGACCTTTTTCCACGTCCGCTGTTTAAAAGACGAATTAATTTTTTTTCGATAGCAAGCTCGAGCGTGAATTAATCGCACAGGCGATGGATTCATGTAAATTAAAAACGTTTGGTGCATTAACATTTTTAATGGAAAACGGATATAGTTTCGCCAGGTTATTTTTTTTTTTGATTTAATTTCGCTAATGGGTGCGCTTTGAGATTTCGCAGATGGGATACTGTATCGGAAAACGCTTTTAACACAACGGAAGTCCCCGAGCTACCCGTTCCAGGTATCATCTAAAAATACTCGGTTTTAATTTCCGCGTGAGTGAATATATCGATTTGAATAACTGGGTTAAAAAATCTTCGACTCTGATGGACGATGAAACTATGAAAACTAAACAACTAAAATCCTGAATCGAGATTTTTGATATTGATTTCAAGGTTACTTCTATTCATTTTTTTAAATAAATCATCGTCGAACCGAACGTTCGACGCGTACCACCTACCAATTTAATAATAAAAACACGGATCGACTTGCCTCTGTGAGCGTCACCGTCCTCAATATATAATATAAATATTTTTCGAAAAAAAAGAAGCCAATACAGCCTTCGAAGCGTATTCTTTATCACTGTGTGTGGACTCGTGGGCGTTTTACGACACGATGCATTCTTCGGCGCCGTTGTGCGCGTCGCGGATTTGCTGCTTGGTCTTTCGGCTCGCGCGCCGGATGAGGGACCGCGAGCGCGGCTTGGAGCGCGCCTCCAGCGTGTTGCTGCCTTCGGCTCCGGACGCGCTCTTTTCTTTGTCGGGCGCCGGGCTCGCCGCCCGCCGGCCGCCCTTGCTGGCCGAGACGTACGCGCTGGACCGGCGTTTCAGACCGGAGGAGTCGTCGGAATCCCGCGGGAGGATTCTCGACAGGGTCAGGAAATTGCGGAATATCTCTTTGATGTTGATGTCGTCCTTTGCTGAGCACTCCAGCACTTTCACTCTGAAAACAATTATACGGGATTATTCGTCTCCTTGCGATGCTCTTAGAGAATCGTTGCGACACAGTGTTAAAATTAATGGATTTCAAAAAATACAACATGGTTCAAATGATGGAGTTTAATTAAAACTTAAATTAAACTCCACTGAAGTAAATTATTTATGGTCGTCATCTGCGTGTGCGAATGAACGAGCGATACCTCCACCGAAAATAATAAATTAACTTAAATTAACTGTTAAACTTTATGAAGGTGTTGGAAGTTGAAAATTATGGAAACGGCGGAAAGAAATTACGATACAAGGGGCGAACGGTGTAAAAATCGCGGAAGAGGCAACCGGGGAGTTAACAGCAAAGCACGCAGACAATGAAACAAATTCAGGCGTCGAAAAATAACACGTTCAACGGCACCCGAGCAAATATTGGTTACGGCGAAAGCTGCCATCGGGCAAACAAAATCCGCCGGCGAAGGTCAGGAGCGCGCAAACAACCGGCCCCGTAAAAGGAAATTACTCCCCCGTTCCCAAACACGCTGCTTTCTTTCGCCGTTCGCCATCATTTAATGTTTAACTGAAACAAAATTTCGCATTCACGGGGCTCTTTCATGCAACACATGAACAAAACGACCTCGTTACCGAGTTCTTTTGAGCGGCGAGTTTTTCCAATAAAAAAAGGGCGCGCTTTCAGAGCGGGCAAGTGTATCTTTAATTATGCGGTTTAATGAAAACGCTCGATTATAACGTCGCGGCCACTCAACCGATTACTCCGAATGGCGAGCGGCACTTCAAAGCTTTTAAAACGAAGAATCAGCGCGGGCTATGTAAATTACCACTGTGTTTAACTCTCGAATTTTAAAATCCAATATCTTAGCGACGAAATACGACGGGGAATTTTCGCCTTAATGAACGCGCTGGTGGTATTTGAGGTTTGGTTTTGGATTATAATCATCGCACAAATTGGTGTCGTCGAGGTCAAAGGTTTTGTCACTGCAGGCTAAAGTAATTAAGAAAGAAAAAAGAGATAAATCAAAACTTCTTTAAAACTACATTTGATTTATTATAATTATGACATAATCGAAAAATGCGACAAGAAAATATTATTTGCAAAGGCTGGTTAATTACCACAGAAATGCCTCAATATTTTTATACGCCACACGAGCTAAGATTTGCGAAAACTTATTCAAAGCATATCTTTATTAAGCCTGGGTAAATATTTTTTTTATTTATTACTGCATTTCCAAGAAATGTCCCAACTTAAAGTCGATTAGGAGAGACAATATTTAATCGTTCGCATAATTTATTCAAATTTTTCTATGTATCCACCGGCAAACAGTGCGACAGCTCAATTTAGTTTTTGTAAGCGCTCGATTATAAAACGGGGCAGGAACCCAGTTATCCGCCGATTTGCTTTAAGCGAATTGACGTAGCCGGTTTGACAGGCGGAAAATACGCACGTTATTTTCTGGGCTCGGCCAGATTTACATTCTGGATGCAAATGCCCGTAAAACGCGTTAAATTAGCCGGGAAAACATGGTAATGTACATTGGTTCCGGATTTTCAGGCCCACATTAAAATTTTAATGCGGCGAAGGGCCAATCGATACTTATTTTACGAGTGATTTTAATGGATGTAACATTGGCAGGGAATGGTAATGTTTTGAAAATTATTCGAGTTATTCGTTGTGTTGTTAATCCACATGTTTGAAATCGATGAGAGGTCTTTGAAAGTATAAATGTATCGAGAAAAGTACATTTTGTTATGCATGGGTGCATTTCTTTGGACGCGTCATTTGTTTTACATCACCTTAAGGGGGATTCATGTCGTGCAGCGTTTCCCTATAATCAACAGGTGACGTATACGTAATCTTCAATCTTATCATTGTCGTGTATCGTCAACTAACGACTGAAATTATCGTAAGATAGTTTCAGTTGTTAGTCTGTAATTATTACAATTCTCATTTGTTTGATTCTGTGGTGTGACTTTTCTATTTGCATTTTCGACAAATAAAATAAAAATTCTGAAATTTTTGTATTTTTGATAACTGACAATTACGTAATTTATTACATTTTCGTGTCTTTTAAGAATTTCCATCGTTATTGCAATTTGGACATTAATTGGCAATTTTACCAAAATTGACAATTTTACAATTTTGTCTTTATTTCCTCGCTTGCGTCAAGTGTAAGTGCAAATTCATGCAAAATAGCAATCACATCATTTTTAATGAATTCATTAGTTTGCAACGTTTGGCGTTTCTTAGACTGACAATGCTGTTAATTATGTAATTATAACAATACGACCAGTGCTCAAGCAAAAAACGTTAAAAATGTTTATTAATCGTCACCACCAGTAACGACTGAACCTTGAGAGAAAATTAAGCTTCAACTTAGACAATCAGATTACAAATTGCGAGGATATAAATTGAATTTAAACACAATAAAATTTTCGTCACCATGGTTAAATCAGACTAGCGTGAATTTGTTTGAAATTTTATACATTCCTCGTTAATCGTGTTAATTCCTATTTTAATTTCACTTCAATCAGACGTTTCAATCAAATTAAAACACGAATCATGTCTCGCCCAGCTAATATAGCCGTGATTTCTCGAGCTTCAAGATTTACCGGACCTCCGTAATACTTCTAAACAAACGTTTCACGATCAATTATTTTACAATAACATTTAATACAATTTACACAACATGCCAGCGCTGAAGTAACCTATAATATCATAATTAAATGGCTTGTTACATCTATATAAATAAAAATAAATTTGAACACAAACTTTGGACACATCTATGGAAGTACGAACTTTATGGTAAAATTATATAGTTGCGATTAATGAGAATATGAACTTCATTTTCTGATGGATATTGTTGTGACTGATGCAAAATTTCATTGTTGAAAATGATAAATTGGGCCAGAAGATCTGAAATAGGGAATTCAGATAAAAATTTGACGATGAGTTAGTTGAACATAAAACCTAAATATAAAATTAATTACAGCAGGAAAAATTAAATGAAATCATCGAGGGAAAGTCTTGTCGAATATCAATACCATATATAAAATAAAAATAAAAATTTCAATTAACAACACTATACACGACAAGTTATTATTTGGATAAAAAGTGGTACAGAAATCAAAGTACGCATTTTAATGTCAGACTAGATAAATAAAAATTAGGAATAGAAAATTGAAAAATTAAATGAAATCATCGAGGGAAAGTCTTGTCGAATATCAATACCATATATAAAATAAAAATAAAAATTTCAATTAACAACACTATACACGACAAGTTATTATTTGGATAAAAAGTGGTACAGAAATCAAAGTACGCATTTTAATGTCAGACTAGATAAATAAAAATTAGGAATAGAAAATTGAAAAATTAAATGAAATCATCGAGGGAAAGTCTTGTCGAATATCAATACCATATATAAAATAAAAATAAAAATTTCAATTAACAACACTATACACGACAAGTTATTATTTGGATAAAAAGTGTGCTCAATATAAACGAAATAATATTCTGGATTTTCATTTTGAGCATTTTGTATATGTTCCAACGACAAACGAAACCGAAATAAGCAGACTATATAAGTGAATTGTCTCCTTGTAATTACATTTTGAAATAACGAGCTTTTTGCAAAATAATATGTAGGGACAAAAACACATTCAGTGTTTATTACTTTTCATTGTTTACTACATATCGAAGGTATAGTATTTTGTTGTAACACTCGAACAAATCTCGCTTGTCATTTTGATTACATCCAAAATAAAACCACAAAGTGCCTGATTACCCTGAAGTTTATTGTCGTAACCTTTTTAGATTTCTAGGTAATTATTGTACATTTGTTTTATTTAGGTCTGGGGTATTTTATTTATTTGGGTGTAGGGTATATAAACCAGGAAAACTGTCGAAAATTGCAAGCTTGATCAAATTGATCTATCTAGCTAGGATGTCGCAGGTTCAAACGTTGACCTTGACCGAAAGTATAACGCACTTTACGTTATGTACTGAAAATAAATAAAACCATTTTGTTTCATTTGAGTTGTATTTTTATGATCATGAAATTGTTTCTTCAGTTGAGTATTTGCGATATTCAATTATCGTTTCAGAACACTTTCATTAATATTCGATTATTATATTGCTTTCGAATGATCTTGTACAAATTATGGCGGGCTATTAAACATTTAATTAACCACTTACGTGTTACGGAAAAGGCTAATAAAAGTTATGACGTATAAAAAAAGTTGTTCTCGTTGTTAATTTATTGGATCGTATAATTGCGCTTGTTTCGCAAGCAGGGGCGATCCAATAAAACTGAACGACTTTGTAAATACAACGTTGTTTCTTAGAAGTTCAATAAAGGGAAACAAACCTCAATTTGGGAAGTTCACAATAGACCCATTCCGAGACGTCCTCGATTCGCACTTCTCTGTGCGTCGAAGTGAGGTCGAGCTTATTTCCGGCGACGACGATGGGTATTTCTTGAAAGTCCGCTCGCTGCTCTCGAATCTCCTCGAAGCACTGCTTAATGGAATCGAACGACGGCCCCGACGTGACCGCGTACACCAATAAAAAGGCGTGTGCGGTCGCGATGCACAGCCGCCGCATGGCCGGAAATTGCATATCGCCGGCCGTGTCGAGGATGTCGACTTTGAGCGTCATGTGCCCCAGGTCGTACTCCCTATTGTACAGGTCCTCGATGGTGGTGCGATATTTGTCGCTGTACGTGTTCGTTAAGAAGCGCTTGATGATGCAGCTCTTTCCGACGCCCGCGCCCCCCAGTATCACCAGCCGGATCCGTTCGTAATCTGACATTGTCGTGCCGTTATTGTTCATCTGCGTGCAATCTGCCTCACTTCACTTTGCTTTGATGGCGGCGATGTTTGCGAATGTGATCATCTGTGCAGCATTCCCCGATTGAAGGGACTCGGCGAAATTTTCCAACTGTGCACGGGCGAGTTTTTCAGATGGCGGCTGAAAAGTAATTAGCGCGCGAACTAATTTAGTCGCACGTACGTCTTCGCGGAAAACTAATCACGCAAAAGTGTCGCCGCCATGTAATTAAAGCTCTATTAATTTTGTGCAAATAGTTGTTCTCGTTAAAAGCTCATTTAAAATTTCACCTTCGCTTTTTCGCGACGAATAATGAATTCAAAGCGTAATTAAAATTTAAATGGTTCTTTTATGGACTTTATGTTCGACGACTGTGCTTTGCAGTTCTCGCCACCTGTAACAAAAACATACAATTAATAAAAGTAAATTAAAGTAAACTAGGGTAGGTCATGGACAATACATTCAATAACAACCTTGTATTCGTTATTTGTACCGATCGCAATAGTGGATGTAAAAGTTCAACGCATTGGATCTCTGGATATATATTTTTTCGTTCTTATACGACCTTGTCAGCATCGAATACCAAGAACCTTAGTTACTACAATATATGTTTCAAGAGCTTTGTGGCTAAGTGAATATGTTGTATGGAGGTTTGAATAAATTAAGATTGAAAAATGCAAGGCCTCTGTGTATAGTTTTGACAAGAATTGAGAGCTTTGACTCTATTCGTTTTTGATGTGGAAATCAGACAAACATATAAATGCATTGCAAAATAAAATAACTCCACAAAACAAATTATAACGCAAGGTCCATTTTTGCTGCAAATGCATCAAATGAACAAATTTTTAGTGCATTCCTCGTGAAACGCACCGCATGTTTTTTTTTGTTCGTCGCCGTCATAAGAGACGGCGAATGTTACTACAATCCGATTCGTTCCACTTTGATCATAATTTAATTGGTGGCACAGAGCTACATCAAACGAATTTTGATGAATGTGAAGGGTTACGGGAAACATCAGTCGGGTATGCACGTTCGCGGATTCAAAGTTTAACAACAGTTTCCATAGTTTGCGAACGCATCGCGAAAAACGGACAAAAAATGTGAAATGAAATGTATGCTTTTGGTTGTTTGATCTCATATGTGTTGGATATTGAAATACTGTATTAGGAAATGCAACGTGAAAATACGTTGTTCTTATTTTATATTCCCCGACCTGGGACTCGTATTTAATGAAAGATTGTGTTCTACTTCGTTGTACATTTTACGGACAAGTGCTTATTGTGAGCACATTAGATTGTTAATAATTCCTGACGTTACTGAAGTCAACGAAGAGCTAAATATTGATAAAATATATATGGAGGAAATAAAATGTGTTATTGAATAATTTATCTATTATAGTTTAGAAATGAGACGCGTTCTAATTCACAAATTGACATTGGGGGACAATTTTGCTACGCCTCCCGTTTCAAAACCTTTATTGATATATATTTGCTGTCGCAGGGTTTTCGTTCAGTTGTGCAATTTAATTCTATACTATCTTTAATTTTTTCATTTATCCAGCGGTTTGCGCTGGGTTTAGAATAATATGGGACGGGCGCCAGATACATGAGCGAGCTCTACACAAACGCTACGAGATACTACAACAGTGCACATAAATGTGGTTATAGAGAATTGAATTCTCCAAAATAAAGTCTGAAACTGCACATGTCTATCTGTAATAGTTTAGAAATTGTAAGCGTTCAATCTTGGACTACTGTTTTTGGGGTTGCTTCCTTTTAATTTTTTATAATACTATTACCATCTGCCGGCTTCGACAATTTTGTTGCTTGATCAGTTTTGAAATTGTTAACAATTTAAAATTTGGTTGTACTTCAAACGTATTTTACGGTTTTGACGTTTTTCTGAAATTTGTCCACTCTCAGTTTTCACTAGTCATTTTTTGCATTTTTAATATATTGTATTGGAAGGAGGGAAAAAAATATCAATGAATTTGTTTGCTTTGAGCCAATTTTTTTGCCATTGTTTGCCATTATGTATAATATATGTATAATGCATGCTTTTTCGATCAAAATTCGTACCAATAAAATACAACTAATACAAAAGTTTTAAAATGTACGGAACGAGCTGTGAAAAAAAATTTCTAAAATAAAAAATATTTCAAAATCTTAGTAGTTCACATCTTTTATATAATTTCTGTATCTCAACCCAACCAAGCTCGTTCTAAAAATCTATTTGGCAATCTCGATGGAGATCGATCGATCGATCGACTTGGTTCAGTCAAGTTACGTTGAGTTGGGTTGGGTGTCTCCAATGTTAAAAAAAATGATTTACAATTTTTATGGACATTACCTCTTTTAGTTTCGGCAAAAAGTGCCATTGGCTAATTAAATTTAAATTTGATTGGTGTCTAAAATTGTAGATTTTGAAAAATTAACGAAATACGTACTCATATGTTTCACATCGTTTATATATTTTTTATATCTCAACCTAACAAGTTTTAAATTAACAAATAGCGCTGCAATCTATCAAAGACAATTTTTATTTTTTTTAAATAGAGTCTATTTTGCTTAAGGGGAGCACTCAAAATAAATTATAATTAATACTTGCGGATTTGAGTGTGAAAAATATTCTGAACATTATTTTTTTGAGAGAAATGTAAAAACTTTTAAAATTTTTGAAACTTAAAGTTGTCAAAGTATAAGTCTTAAGAACTGTTTTTAATTTCACTTGAAATAATTAAAATATGACAAAGAGACCGGTGGTTTGAAGTACGAATTTTTAGTCTTGCAAAATACAGATCAAAACATTACAATAATGTTTGTGTTTAGAACCAATGTGCCTGAAAGTCGAGAATTGTTAACCATTTCGACAATGAGTACCGAAAAACGGACGAAGAGTTATTAGAAATTGAAATTTTAAAATGATTTGTATAGAATCAACTTTTTATATTGTATGTAATGGAAAATATGATAGAAAAAACTGCAAGTAAAATAATTAGTTGTCTGCAAATCATATTTGTAAAATGAGAAAAATATGGCTTTGTAGTAGTAAAAGTATGCATTCCGTTTTGACCAATGAGAGTGGTGAATCGTTGAAACATAGATGGCCTGCAAATGGTTATGTTATACAAACCCTGTCCATTTTTATTGGACTCGGTAGCATCCATACCATCGCCGGGCGCCACACAAAGATTGATGACGACGATATAGGCCTCCAATTCTTCCAGATAAGAAAATATTTATATCAATATTTGTTATGAACTGTTTATTTACAGTTGTGAAGCATTTAAATATATTTGTTTAATTCGTCTGAGCAAGCTGTAAGGTAACAGCAATGACATTACATACTGACTTAAGTTAGACGTGTTCAAGACGTGTGAATGGTCCATACAAATTATTTTGAATATCATTAATATTTATGACTTAAAACGGCAACGTTGATAAGTAATAACAATGACGTGGAATAGTTGATGGCAAATTAGCGCTCGCCACTCAAATTAACATATTATTTTTTCAATCAATTCCAGAGTTGATTGCCAGCGCATGTGTACCTTTGTACCTTTGCGGTAATTGATGGACGATTACGCGTTTTTACCATTAGCTGAATTAGCCGTAGGCCCGCCACCGCCAGCGGCGAAACACGCAGATCATATCCAAATATTAAATTGAAGTGCGACGACCGAATAAATTTCCAATAATAAATTTCCAATGCGCCCGTGCACTCGCGAATTAAATTAGTGGCATTAGTCGACTGGTTATATGCAGATTTAATTTTCTGGTTTGTCGGCGATCCCACGTCGAACGAAATTCCGATGACGCCCAAAAAAAAAAAAAAAACAAATATTCAATTCGATAAATTGTTATTTGATTAAATGTGCTTTTAATTTGTTCGTATGAGTTTTATTTTTATGTCATTGTGTTTAAAACTGTAACGTTGTGTGTAAAATCGATGATGTGAATGTTGTGTTTCTATTTGATTAAAAAAATAATTTTTTTATAATATTTAGAGACATACATTTCGTTAATTTCATTAATGGTTACAATAAATTTGTTATAATAATTAAGTTTTTGGTGCGTACAATAATTATAAGTGCTTTTGTAAACTTGTTGAAGCTTTTTAAACGACTAATGTTGCAATCCAGTGATAATGTATTATAACGAAATATCGCAGCTAATGAATATTAAATAATTATGACGAATTCCAATAGACATTAATTATCTCCTTTACTAATTCCTTATCATAATGACAACATCAATTTTATTTCAACAATAAGAAACAACAACTTGTTATTTCATTACAGTATTTATGGTATATTTATTTGTTTTTCATTGGATAAGCACCTCACGCCTTCAATTTTAATTAACAAATGTTATCGTTGAATGAAACGGCAATAAAAATTTTTATTCATTAAAATACTAATTACAGAAATAAACTAAACTAGGATTATTTGTTTAGCGGTACGTAACTAAGTAAAAAGGTTAATTGGACAACTCGACATGTGAAATGCGTCGTACGCGAACTTCGTCACACTAATTAGCAGATGAACAAAACGCGTTACGTGTTGCGTTTTTCGATTAAACAATGAATGTACGCGACGCAGTTGCCGAAAACAAATGAACTATTTCGGGTGCATGTTAAATTAATTAATTTTGAAAACAATTAATAATAAAACAAAATAATGGGCGACGAATATTGTAGTGACATCGTTAGTCATATAGCACTTACTTAACATATAGCACTGTTAGCAATAATCAGATACTTTTTTTTATCTGGAAATTTTTTTCTCTGGAAATTTTCGTCGCTATGTGGAAAATGCACCGCGAAAATTTAACGAATTTAGTTTCGTGCGCTTTAATAATAATAAAAAAAAAACGCCAAAGCACTTAAAATGCAAAACGCGGATGACAAAGCCAGGCAAGCCATTTGTTAATTCGATACTCGCCTGTGTGCTGCAATGGTTTAAACTAACTTGTAATAGTACGTTGCAGTTTTTTTTTCTAAAGTGAAGTTTTCTATGAAAAATGCGCTTGCTACTCGTGGCCTTTCATCGTTAATAAGATGTGGCGACGCTATAGAGTCACGGCCCGTTTTCGACATAAATGTAATGCAGTCGGTTATTAAATACAAAGGAAATTCGTTTAAGTTTAATTTTGCGAAAGGAATGCTTTATGTCAGTTGCAACGATTTGACTTCTAATAAATTTAACGGAGGAAATGAAAAGGTTTATATTATTACTTATCTCGAATCATAACCTAATCGGTCGTCGAATATGCCCGAAACACTTCATTATAATAAATGGTGTCATCAAGTTTAATATTATTTCGCAGTCAAGATGTTTTATAGAAATTTTTTTCTTATTATTTGAACCAAAGAAATATAAGTGATGACTAATAATGATCAGCCAAACGAAAAAGACTGAACAAATGGGCAACGAATATATAATAATAATAATAATAATAATAGATAATAGATTATCCCTCGAATGGTAAAAAAACTAGTTGGTAACTTATATGATTCAAAAATGAGTACAGTACTGTGCTGTATTGAAATATATGACCTCTAGTGTAGTTGTATATGAGCTAGACTGTACCTGAATACGTTAAACGTCGTCTTCTAATATCTTTAATTTATTAATAAGGTCACTGTTATTGATTCAAAACTCTAGTTGTACTATTAGTTACATAAGGAATTATTTCTAGGCTGCATTAATTTCGTATAAAGAATTCCGTCCAGAAAAAATCACTACTAAGCCGAATCTGTTTAAATAAATTCCTTCATAAAATATCTCTCATTTTGCCTCATATGACCAGCTAGATAAAAATGAATCGTCTCGAGGGGCTCGTCTTTGAACCACAACGGTGGCCAGGCCAGAGAGATATTACAATCGAACAATTCTCATTACGTGAAGCTAAAATATTTGTTGTTGTGTTTGGTTTGGTAAAGAGATTAGATGATGCTTTCCAGCAATTTATCGATCTGAAATTATAGACAAGTTTGGATGAATTAAACATCTTGTACTTAAATTAAATTAAATTAAAATGTGCAAGAATATTGAATGGTGCTCGCGAAATGAATCCCCGTTTTCACGAAAACTATAGTACGATATACACAGTCACAAATTTATGATAAACGGGCTCTGCCCAGACTAATTTTTTTATCCACAATATATCCCAAAAATATCCGACTATAGGCAGGCGCACGACTCTATTAACAGAAAATTTATTGGAAACAACGAGAAAGCTATGATTACAAGAAAAAATAAAAAGGCCAGTGAAAATGGTTATAAGTACGATATAAAATAAAGTATTAATGGACGGAGAGTGTCAGGAGAATTTATTGCAAAAAAGGACTGGGACAAGGTCATATTATCCACAATCCTCTTCAATGTAGTGCTGGAAGTGATTAAAAAGGCGTAAGAACGAAGTGTTTGATTTATGGAAGTAGACACCAGTGCTTGACCTATACTTATGATATGGTGCTCATGGCGATGTCCAAGAAATACATAGAAAGAACTTTTAAGCTATTGGAAAGAAAAGCGAGGGAATGTTGACTCTCAATTGATGAAAGTAAAACAATGTATATGGTAAAGAAAGATGGCAACAGAGGAGAGTCCACAAATTTAATCATCGACTGTGCTATTTTTCGCATACGTTGTAGAGAAAGTAGAGTAAACAGAGTATCTTGGAGTAAGTATAAGATGCAGGTGGATTAAGAAAATTAAATAGAAAAACGATTAGCAAAAGGAAGGAGAGTGGCGGGATGTTTTAAAGAATATTAGCAAGGAATGTATAAGAGAGTCTAAAATATGACTATACCGAACAATAATAAGACCTATAGTATGCATGTAAAACGTACACAATGACAAACAAGGCGAAAATAAATTGGAAATGTTGGAACAACATTGGAACAAATAGAAGAAATACAACAAAGCGGTGAAAATGCAAAGAGCCAGATTGCTGTGACAAATAATGGGTGGGTTAAAAATTTTTTATGAGGAGAGAAGGAGGACAGAGAAGAAGGCGAAGGTCCAGAAAGAGGTGGTCAGAGGAACTGAAGAAAGATATTCGGAGTCAGAAACTGGAAGGAAGACGTACAGGATCGAAGATGGTGACCTCGAAGCCAAGAGCCACTAGGGCCTGTAGCGCTGTAATATATATACACACTGCACACAAATATACATTGTTTTGTGTCACCAAACTTAGGGTTTGGGTTGAGTAAGCGGTGTATCGTTTGAATTATAATAGTAACATTAGAAAGAATGGCAGATATGCACTCGGGCCATCTTCGCGATAACGTGTCTTCTCTTCTTCTTCTTTTTTATTGTAGGATTATATCCTGTTTGTCTTCAACGATTACAGCCGTTGTTGAGACGCCGAGCTCCAGCTTTCGTACCATCGTATTGGGAGTCTTCCAGGAGGTCTTTTCCATACCGGGAGTCCTTCTTTGGCAATTTTTGGTAGACTGGAATTATCCATCCTGTCGACATGGTCTCTCCAACTCTCTTCTTATATTGCGGCCCCATCTCACCACATCTTGAATGTCGCACTGTGCTCCGATGTCGTCGCTTCCAATGTGATCTCGTAGACTACACCCTGTCATGCATCTCAAAGTTTTGTTGCGTTGTTGCGTTTTCCGCTCTGGTTTCGATGGCGTATGTCATGATCGGTCTTACACAGGTCTTGTATATTCTTGTCTTGCTTTCGAAGGACATGTATGTACTTGTTCCGCCATATTATATCCCTCAGGTATCCCGATAACGTGTATTTGGGACACTGTGTAGTTATGTGCAATGGCGTAAGAAATAGTGCATTGCGAAGATGCGAACAAGTCGTGTGTATTTCTGTGATTGTGTTAAAATGTCAAAGTAAGTATTTATGTATTATGTGTTACCTATTGTACAGAGTTATGTCAAAGTCAGATTGTGGTGATTTGTGTTGTGCTGTTGTATGTATTGTTGAGTGGTGGTCTTGTTATCACAGGATTGGATATCGGGTTATCGAGTCCCAACCTGTGCCTGAAGGGTATTCGAACATGTCTGCCAAGCAATGCCCACGTACGATTCCTAACTTCACAGGTAGAACACCTTCATGTTCGTTAGCATGCGAATGTTTGTGGTAACTGGTAAATGTGTCCGAAGTTGTTAACATGTAACAATGTGTCTATGTGATGCTTGTGGGGCTTCTGCCAGGATTGCCATGTACTTCTGGTGCTTTTTATCGAGGATTATATTAACTTCACCATCTGCCCTCGTTTATTGGATACATATACAATTGGTGAGAATTGTTTAATTCCTTGTTTTAAATAGTTGAAACTAGCAACGAATAAAACTCCGCCGCATTCGGAGATGATGCCGTCAGTGATAGAACAGCACAGAAGTGATTAAAGAATTTTTTTTCGGAAAATCTCAGCTTGCCCAATGAAGCACACGCTGGGAGACCGAAGCTCATTAACAATGAGGATATTAAATAAGCCTAGAGCAGAAAGGTTCAATGTGATTGACGAAACCATTCGTTTGTACCTTCATCAGCTAGGAAAGACGTGGTAGTTGAGCAAATGGGTCTCACATTAATTGTCAAATGATAAGAAGTTAACTCATTCGTTTGGGAAACATTTCACGCAACCATACTGAACCATTTCATGATCGGTTGTTAACCTGGATATTGTACTCAAATTCTAAGTATTGGTTGCCACCTATTCGGTACCACATATTCCTAAGGCTTTCTTGCACCTAAACAAGATTTTGTTGTATGTTTGGTGGGCAGCAAACGGACTTGTCCATTATGAGTTTTTGGAAATGGGTCAAGCCGTCACTGCTTATTTGTATTGTGAACGGATTCAGCGAGTACAAGCAGGACTCATGTGAAACAGAGTTCAATCAATCGAAAGGAAGTGGTATTCTTACAGGATAACACCAGGGTGTATGCCGAAAGAGTGACGTAGGAAAAAAATCTGAACTTGACTGGAAAACGTCACCGCACCCTCCATATTCTCCTGACATTAGGCCAAGTGATCACCACCTTTTCTGCCTCTTGACATCTGTATGAGGTATAAACAGTTCAACGATAAATAATAATGTTTTATTGTTTCTTAATAAATATTTAAATTTTGCCATCAAAAACATCACGATCTTAGTTGGTTACCTCATAATGGAGCAATCGAAATAACGCCTTTCATCGAAAAGTACTGTTACAAATGGTGTCAATTGAAATAAATAAGAAATTCCTTTTGTACGATTTTTTTTACGCGGTCGCTCGCTTTAAACTTAGCCGAGCAATTCCGCCGGAGCTTTGTACCCTCCTGTTTACGAAACGTCGAAACTCGCCCAAGTTACGCAGCGCTGCCGTACGAGTGCATTCGTTTTCAATAACTGAAAGACGTTTCAGTTCGCCAAGCCGCCGGCGTTGTAGCGTCGCCGCACGTTTTGTAAGGTGTCGGCGGCATGTTAACTGGCGCGCGTTGAATGTTACTATGGCGATAACTCGAAATAAAGTCGTAACTTATCCAGCTTCGATTCTAATTACACTTCGAATTAGAACGTGCGAGCCCGATTCACTTCGGTTGCGTCTCGTTTCCAACAATTACACGCAAGCATGGGCCCCGTAATTGGGAACGATCGACGTTTGCAGATAATGCGATCGGCTCATCGTGCGGCGCGCACTACCTTCAGAGCACGCTTTGTATATTAAACACAATTAACGGCTGCGGCGGCTGACCGAATTAAGTGTTAACGTTCGTTCCGCCGATAACATTGATCCGCAAATTTGCTGATTGGGTCCTCGCGCTAGCTGAACCGGTTCGTCGGTTGAGCGCCAGGAACCGGAAATATTCGCACCAATTAATAATCAAACATCGCCGCAGTTCATTTAAAAGTTTAAATATACACAGACGTAATATTGTATTTATGCGCGCATCCACCGAATACCAAATAAATTCAATTTGAAAAACAAGGCCGCAGAAACGCTTTTATATTAATGTCGGTGTTTTCCCCCGGGGACAAGAGCACCGACAACGGTCTATTCGTTTTCCCGTTCGACTCGAATAATTCGACAAATATTCCCCGCGTTGCGGCGAGCGTACGTTTTGTGTTTCGAGCGCGATGTTCCGGGCGCAAAAAAAAACAAATTCGGTCTTTACGTGGGCTTTTGCGGCGTTTTTGCGAGACACGTGCGTATTAACGCTCGACGAAATTCCCCGCTTATACGTGCGGCCATTGTTTTAAGATTATCCGCGTCAGGTTCTGAAATCCGCGGCTGGAATCGATAGCTCATACGTGTTCTCGGGCAGAGCTCTTAAAGTTAGATTGACCTAAATAGAGCGTCTGCCAACTTGGTAGTCCGTAGTTAAACAATCTAGTTAATTTGTTTGAACTTTAAACACGTTTTCGCAGTTTTCGATCGGCGCTGAATATCGTAGGAGTTTGGAACGAACGGCGAGCGCCAGGTACCGTCACGTATTTGCATGGTTCTGCTGTGAATTATCAACTTTGTGTAATTATATCAGAAATGTATAAGATAATATCGATTACGTATGTTGTGCCGTTTTGTTTCATTTGAATATCGTTAATTGATAAGTAAGTTATGGAATTTATTTTAAGCTTCTTCGATTTGAAATATCCATATCATATACTTGCAATTTTTAAAAACTCTGTCTGTCACGCGAACAAATGTAGAAATATCTGCAAATGACGATGAAGCCAACCTCATACAAAATTGTTATCGTAAAACGTGCTCCTTGGCCCCCATGGAAACAAGGTTGGAAAGGCCTATTCGTCGAATTGACGACGACGGATTGAAATGGGGGGAAATTTGGGGAAGCGAATGGTGGATTATCGGAAATTACCCATCCGTCGGTTTAGTGTCAACCCATTAGAATAATTTACTGGTCGATCCATCCAATTTTATTGTTTTGGCTGCCGCCAGTACAAGTATACAAATTGTGTGTTTTGGGGTGAATTGATTGTTTTCGACTTTTGAATTTATTCGCATCGTATCTCGCAAACATGTGGGCGATTGCAGTTCATAATTCTTGCGGGACGTTCAAATCATCTGTTATGAGACATGCACACGCATTATTTTTATTAGATTTTTTAGTATTTTTGTGCAATTCTTTGTTCCTGGTACATTTTTAAGTATTTTAGATCGGACGTATTCCACGATTATTAAATTTTTTAAATATTTTAAAAAATATTTATTTACGTGTATAATTTCCCGCCACCGAGGTTTGGCCAGACGGAACTTCAACCATGTTTTGAAGTTAAAGGGATTTTTGCAGTTGCAACGCAACGGTGGCAACTAATTCCTTTTTAATGACATTTTGCATTTTCTTTTTACCTTCCTCTGGAGAATTTCCTTCTTCGTTTTTTTTGTTAATTCCTCCGTTTATCTGGATACTAGCAACTCGCCAAAACTGCTGCTGGAGTCTTGCAATTTTAGTGGTCGCCAATTTTATCAAACATGCGTGTCTTTATAAACGGTTTTGTTTAGCATTTTCGTTTGAAAATTGGTTCTCGAAAATATTGAGTTAAATGTCGTACTAATAAACCTCGGAGTTAGGACTGTTCTTTACAATTACGGAAATAATCAACTCCGGTGGTTTATTTACTATTTAGTTGTATCTTTTATTATTTTAAAATCTATCAAAGATAAAATCAATGAATATTAAAAATAATTCTCAACGCACAACAAATAAAATTATTTAAAACGATGAAATTTTCTATCCTCGTTTAATCGAAAATCGACTAAATTACATTGAAACTATTTCCTTGAATGCTATTGGGTTGGTCCACAACAATGAGACCCTTAAAACTTTTTATTCAGATTTTTAAAATTGAACCCAGCCCAATAACAATTTAGATTATATGTTTTCACAACCCAACCGACCTAAACCCAGCCTCGAAAATCGGCGATTCAAAACCCAATGTTTTAGTATCGGACCACAAGAAAATTATCGAAAACTTTCCCAAAAAGGTCCGATACTTGAACATTGGGGAAAATATTTTTCTTATATTGATGTTCGATACTCATTGCTCCGGTTGGGTAGGGTTGTGTTGAGTTGGGCTGCGTTAAGTTGTGTTTGGTTTGGTTGGGTTGGGTTGCTTTTTTTCAGTACCTTTGACTCAGTAGAGTGTCCTTCACTGGTTACATTTTTACCACCGCATTTTAGCTGATCTCAATTTCATATTTCCTCTTCCTTATCTTCTAGTGATGGAATGTCAGCATGAAGAGAAGACGTGGTCTTCGATAATTTTTATTAATATTTCTGTAAAATAAATGCCTGGGGTCGAAATAGGTTACCTAAACGTGTTAATGCTTTTTAATTTTATTAGTGGTACAATTAACAGGATTTAGTACTTAGTTTGTATTTTCATTGCTGACTCAATGAGTATTTTGGTGGTCTTATCACTTAAAGTTAGGATAAGTGAGCTAGGATGTAAAATTAAGTCGAGCCTTCCTTCTATATGTATACAATGTACGGATTTTGAAAAAGTGTAAATGATGTTTTCTTGGTTGGATTATTTACCTTTTTTTGTTATTTTAGAGTTTCTCCTTGATTGTATTCTTCCACAGCCTTACATCCTCCCTTTTAAAGGGATGTATTTCTCAGATGTTAACATTTTTTTCCTGTCTTAATTTTTCTTACTCATTCATTGGATTAGGGTAGGTTGGGTTGTGTTGGGTTAGGTTGGGTTGAGTTGGGCGATTTCCTGATGGTTTCAGAGCTTATTAATTTTACGATCGTTTTCCGGTCCGGGCAATAGATTATATTTCATTTACATTCATTTACTTTAATCGAATCACTGGTTTAACATTTCTCATAGTCAACCTATCCAATTCCCTAAGTTGGCAACAAGCGAATTCGTGCCCGCTTCACTGTTGCAGGAGCGTTTGGTCATAGTCAGCCATCTAAATTAGCTGCGCAAAATTGAATTTATTGACGTTTCAAGCCGATGCTTGATTTTATTTTAGTATGTACTCGTGTTTACTTTAATGTCGACATTGATTGGACATAGCTGGGTAATTACGAGTATATATATTGACGATGTGCGCGATGCCTTCTTATTAGATTGTTTTTGAGTCGAAAATTGACCACACTGTTCACGTAAATTTAATATGATTTTTATTTTTTTTTTAATATTTATCTAATATTGAATTCATGTTGGGTTGGGTTTGCTACGCCACTTTTACATCGGCACAATATCGTGCAAGTTCTAGCTATGTATTTTGTACTACTTTAGAAACAACTCGTTTAACACATCACACATATCCAAAATTATTTTTTTTCTTTTATTGATGTTGTTATATTACCAATTAATAATTTTCATGTTTAATTGATTCTTGGCATTTTTAACGTCGAGATATGAGAAATGTAAATAATGTTGCAATTTTGTGCCACGGACAGCTTGTAAATCAGCGTTTCTATTTCGTGGTACACTTGAAGAGAATACAATTGTATGGGATATACATTTTGGTAATGATGACTTGTTAATCTTAAATAGTTGTAAATTTGGAGTTAACGTGCTGTGATGAGTAAATTCAAAATTTTTAAGTTGACTCTGAATTGACTCTGAACTAATTGCCATAAACTGTGCCACAATAATCAAGATCGATGATGCCAATGAATCGTCCATTGGAGGTTCTTTCGTGGATTTTATTACATTAACAACTTTTATATTTACTAACTGAAATAAGTTAATTGAACAATTTGTCGTTTCATGGCAATTTAATGATAAAATATTTCAGTGGTGTGGTATAAATAACCTGTAAATCACTGCTTCTATTTAGTAACTCATTTCTAATAATAATTAATATTATCGTACATTTCCTCTAAACTTAATATGATGTGAAATTATATATGTAAGGTAGACACAGCACTGCTATCTTCACCATATTCACAATACACCAATTTGAACTGCCTGTAAATCTTGATGGTATTTTGTAGCTCTTACAGTTCTTGGAACAAATCGATTATACTTGTTGGCAACGATAAATGGTAAATTATGGTTAATTTAGATTTAATTTATAGTGAGTAAAAATTTTGATTTTTTTTTTGTGAATTCAACATATAATATTAGCAGTCAGTTTTCATATATAGCTACTAAAGAATTTTTCAATTAGATTTCGACCAAATTTTGCACTGGATTTAACGTTCAACTATATTACCTGCTCCATTGTCATTATATAAACAATCTGTAAATCACTGTTTCCATTGTGTTGTCCACTTGGAAATAATGCACACTGTGCATATGATATTGCATTAAATTCTTAAATTGGAAATTACTCATTTGCCAACAGAGAATTTTTAAGAATTTATTTTTGTGAAACTTCAGGGTATTTTTTAAAGTTGAAAGGTAAGGAATGCATGACATGCATAAACAGGGTAAGTTTGATTCATTTTATTTGCCAACACAGTCTCCAATTTACTATTACACTTGAATGAGAGACAGATTTAGAAATGTCTCGGTTTGAAAGAACGACATAAATAAAAAAAAAACTATTTATTTTATTTTAAAACGTTTTGCAACAAGAGAAACATACAGCGCGATCCCATCCAGATTACCGCTCGCAGTAAATGTTTGATGGCGCCAGCGTTCTCACACAAGAAAGACACACGGCGCGCGCTCGCTCGAAAGCTCATTTAACGCAGTTTAAAATTTCCCCGATCTAAATAATAAATGGGACCTCCGGCGTGCCTCCATCACCTGCGAAATCCCAGGTATTGTGTGTATTCTAACGTTCATACATAATTCAATCCGAATCGGATAATCCGGAGTTCAATGGCGAAAACTAAAGCTGTCGCCTCCAATCGACGGAGCAATTTATATAGCGCGTTGTTCGGAACGCGCGCGACCCCGTGAATTATTTACCTTTCAATTTTATTCAATTATGCAATTTCGCAATTAAAGGCGAATAGTTGTGCGCGGATGTTGACCGCGTCGATCCGGACGCGATGCGCAATGACGTCGGGGAAACTTCGTCAGTCGCGTCGAAATTTGGAAAATGTGGGGTTTCGCCGCTTGCTAATGAGTTCGAGCTGCACGGGCTCGTTAATTTCATCGATGGGGATTTCTCGCGGAAAAAGAAAGAGGCGAGTGCGTCGATCAAAGCGGAAGGTTTGCGAGTTTGCTTTGTAAGTTAATACGGCGTGAAAATATGCAAACAGTTTTAAGAAATTCAATTTTTTTTTCGGATCATGAAAGCGAAGGAACGAATCCTTTGCTTTCGTAGTAAAAAAAAATATTTTAATTTATGAACGCGATTGTGTTGTATAAAATTTCAATTTTCGCGGAAAGAAACATAATGTGTTGAACTAATGGACCGCATGCCGAAATTTTCAACAGATGCTCATAATTTCATTTCAGTGTAATGGTAATTAGTTTCACATAAGGTTTCGCTGACCCCGCGCCGATGGGGATTTTAATTTGTCAATTACTGCGCCGTCGTTGACCTATATATTCACATATAAATTTTCAAAATGTTCCAATTAATATTTTTGGCTTTCGCCCCATCGTGCACATTAATTATTGAATTTGGTTCCTGACAAGAAGGTTATTGTTGAATATATTGGTCGTTACATGAAAATGACCGAACAGGCGCCATTATTTTTAATATCTTTTTAATAAAAAGCTTGGTGATAATCTTGGTTGTAGTTTCGAGACATTTAGCAACAGATATTAAAATTTAATTAATTTTTTTAATTTTGAGTACATTTGTCCTTTATTTTTGTTCTTGTTTATTTGTGACTTTGGTGACTGGTCTTGCTGGATAGAATTGGTCTTGTCGAATTTTTTATTGTTGTCCTTGTTTTTTTCTCTTCACATAAATCTACTTCATGAAAGTGTTTGTCTGCATTTAGTGTTTCTTTAAATTGAAATTGTAAAAGATGCTTTCTCTCAAACATCAGTCATCTAATACTTAACCAGTTAGAATCATAACAACAAGTTGTTCTTTATCATTTGTAATAGAATTTTTTAAGGCAGAGGTACTCAAAAAGTCGGAATTTTTTATTTCGGTAACAACAAAATAAGGTTCTTTGCGTTTGGCTGTTTTTATAATATCGACCCATTGGTCTGTGCCATAAACAACTGTAATATTTCAAATTCCCATAATTGGAAAGACAAGAATGTCCAGGTACCAAGAATTTGTAGTCTATGGTGCCAATAGCATCAGGTTCTTGTACAAGCTCCAAAAGAGAAAGGGTTGTTTTGATATTTCAATTTTGTCCAGTGCAAGAATCTTAATACATCATGACATGTTTGTATAATGCCGCATGAGGTTTTAAGCGCTTAACAAGGCATCCTGCTATGTCTTAAGAACCACCTACACCTTCACCTTCGTCCCAGATATCCACGTATCCTGTATTATTATTAAAGCAATGCATCCCAGATTCTATAAATAAAGATTTCTATAGTATGCTACTGAAGTAGTTAATTTTGGAGTTTTCACATTCCTGTAATCTGTGAAAGGTCTGTTTCGTTTTAGTTTTAATTCGTCGTATCCTTCTGGTTGACTGGGGTTGGGTTGGGTGAATTGGGTTGGATGTGTTGGGTTGGATTGGCTTTCATTGGGTTGGATTGGATTTTGTAGGATTGGGTTCGGTTGGATTGGCTTTTATTGGCTTAAATTGGCTTTTAAAAATATATTTCGCCATGGAAGTGGGTGACACAATCGCTTTTCTCTACGCCCCGAAATATTTCCATAGAATTTGAATTTCTTTGAATATGTACCCTCTTTACACATCAACATAATATGACCTGTAATATAACTAATAGTTTATAAAATGCAATTAAAGAAGCCGGATTACAAAACTTGACACCAGGGTCTCTTGGACGACTACGTTTCGTCATTGTTATAACCTCTTCGTCAAGATGTTATGAACCACTTGATCATATTTTTTACAATTTATTTAAATTTTATAGAGCATGATTATCATTACGATTATTTTACATTTTCGTTTTTCTGTCATAATTCATAATTAAATTCTATTATTAATTTTTAATGGGTGTTGGGTTGGGTTGCACTAAACACCTCCAATAATAACAAACGATTGGTACATCGTAGATCCCCGCGATGGAACATTTATTAATTTTGTGTACGTAATCGTTCTAAAATACACAATTTGAAACTCGTAAGTGTTTGTACAATGCACCTGCCAAAGCCAGCATTTTTTGCAACAGACTTGTAGAAAATATTGAATTTTATCGACTGTAATAGGTGATGATGGACAGCAAAAAAAATATTGAGTTACACAGTTTTACAATGAACAATACATAAATTCCATACTCGTAAGTCTACTGTGACTTATGATCCCAGTATAAAATTTTTCAATAGTCCTGAAGGATTCAAATTGTTCAAGTCTGAAGTTAGAAAGTGTTTAGCTGATCAGTGTTGTTATGTCATTTTTGAATATCTGACTGTAGATACGTTATTGTATAATATTTTCAAATATTTATTTTGCACGATTAATTTATGTATATGTATGACCTTTCATATCCTATACTTTGGGAAAATTAATAAAACGAATTATTATTATTAACATGGAATTTCGCACACAGCTTGTATAAACTAAATTAATTAAAAATTTTCTTCTACTTCTAGTGCATTATTAGCCTGTTCGATTTTTTTAAAATATTTTATATTATATTACCATAATCATAGGTATCGAACTTGCGAAAAAAGTAATTAGGCCTTAAATCATAAATACAAATCACCATACATTTAAAATTTCCATCGCTACAGAAGCGCATGAAGTCAAATTATATCAAACGTTGCCATTTAGATATTAGGCGTGCGTTATGTTGCACGGATTGTCTTATCAGTGGCAACGGACGCACAAAAAAACGCATCGAAATGTAGGAATAGTAGTCACCGATGCACAAGAAATCTTATAATCCAGTCATCGGTACCTTAACAATTGATGAATACGTACGAGTATCATTCCGGCGAAGTGCTCGATCGCGTGTTTGTCGTGTGTGTTTTACATTATTACGATTTATGATGTGCGGAATATTTTTGTGCGTAATAGTGCAAGGACGTGCAATAACTAAACGGTTAAATGTTGTTTATGTCCAGCGAATCATAATGAATTTAAGACGCATCAAATTCTCGATTTAGCAAACGGCATAATTAACGCGTCAATGTAGTTTATTTGCGATTCCGGGACTTTTCGAAGGACCTAGTGACTAAATATGTGCGTTCTTGGATAATTGTAATCAATGTTTTACGCGGAGCTGTTCAAGGATAAATGAAAGGCGCGGGTGTCAGGAGCGAATGGATTTCGGTGAGTACTATTGCTTTTTTTTGTGAATTAATGGTACATCACCCATAGTTATGTCTTTGCGTCGTATATAACTATAGTCTGAGGTATTCAAGAACATTAATAAAGAGCAAAAGTTAAACACAAGAAATCAAGAAAAAGAAAGCGAATTGAATTTTACAAATAATTTAAAGCGCAGTATTTTTTCGACAACTCGTATCGTTTTCGAGATATGGGAAAAATGAATGAAGAATAAACCGTCACAGAATTAATAATTTATTCTAATTGCATTTTAACTTCTAAACGCAGCCGAAAAATAATTCGTATCAACGTTCCTGCTCGTTTCACTTGATTCATATCAGTTAAAAAAAATCCCACCAAACACACGGTACATATATTTACACACATTTTTCAATCATTATTTGAACGCCTACGTCCTGTTTAAATATAGGCCATCGCAAATTGCGGTCGTAACTGTTATTATTTTCATTTGATGTCGGTCATAATTGTATAGTTTTCGTATAAGCTTCGAACGGCAGTAACTGCGCGAAATTGCACCTATGTTTACGCTAAACTTTTCCACTTCGAATTGCTTTGTTACGCCTGGAATAGACGTCCAATTAAATCGAATTGCCCCCATTATCTCCTCTCATCATACGAACGCATTAAAATATCCTTTCGTATTTAGATTGGCGATTCGTTACGTTTTGTTTTAGTTGAGGAAATTTTAACTTGTCTAGTCTAACGATCTAAAATTCGTTGTTTTTTTTATCGATGTGAAATCAACTTTGATATCGCGCGAATAGTTAAAGCTTCGATTGCTCGTAAATTTTACTACCAGTTTTATTGAAAGAATTAAAATGGAAAATTGATTTTGTCGAATTTTAATTAAAATTGATTTGTTTTATCAATCAGATTTGGAGTAATTTCATTGTGGTCTTATGTGGTAAGGGCACGTTTTATTAGTCAAAGATATTCTTTTCAAATTTTCCATTGCATTGGGCTGAAAGCAGAATTGCTACGCTATGCAACTAAACTGCTCCACGTAAGTTAAGGATATTATGGAAAATTTGATTTTTCAAAAGAACAAACAATTTTTTCAAAGGCGATTTGGTTTTTTATTTCTTGTTTTTTATTATAAAATTTTAAACAAAAAATATAAGAAAAAATTTAAATTAGGTGAAAGTGACTAAAATTTACTTTCAATTAATCAAAAAAAAAGAAAATGAACACAAATTTCTTCTTAATTTCCCTTTCAACAATAACGTATATGTCCTCTGTGGGCTTCAATGACATCTTGGCAACGTCTTTACATGCTGGTAATGAGATTATTAAGTTCTTGCGGAATCTGGTGCCAGAATTGTGGAAGCAAATTTCTCATTAGTTTCATTGTTTGTGGTTGGGGATTATGATGAAGCTAAATGAAGAATTCCATTGGTTTCAATTGCATCCATAACTGCTATGGATCACTGTGGAAAAAAAAGGAAATCAGGACCCACATCAGCATGAAACTCTGGCACAATGTTGTTGATCACTTGATTCAAATAGACCTCTGAATTCATGTTTCCTGGAATAACCATCAAGTCGGCACGGCGATCATAACAAATGCCTCCACATACACAAACAGGGTGAACTTCTTGTACTGAAGGTTGTGTCCAGACGCGTTTTCGACGACCATATCTGGATTCATCAGTGAACAGTACCAACTTCGACTCTTCTGTCCAATTGACACGCACGATTCCTTGCCTATTCTAATCTTTGTCGCCTATGCGAGTCAATGGTACCTCTAAAAAGTCAGCTAGAACGTAAATTGACATCGCATCAACGTCTTCTGACACTTTCAGCTGATATTGTTGTTCATGTGGCTTCTGCGAGTCTCCTACTCAACATTCGACATGTGCTTTAAGGTTCTCGGCGAGCAGAAATGGTGACATATCGGTCTTCATCAGGGGTAGTTATTGACGGGCGCCCAATTCTAAGTTTTTCTTCAACAGATCCAGTTTCTTGACAATGGTTAAAAGTCTAGGAATGACAGTTTGGCTCTCTTGGAAAAAAATTGTTACGTCACTTTGTCGTTTACCACACTGTAGCAAACCAATTGCTCGATTTTCTTCGGCAGATGTTAATTCACGTCTAGGCATTGTGAAGTATAGCAACGAACAACATTTTGATACAAAATTTGCACAATAAATGAACAAATTGACGAGCAAACGACACACACAATTGTTTCGTTAGAACGGGTATGAAGGAGAAGAACTCTCCACAGCCCTCTACTTGCAATCTTACAACAAAATTAAAAAAATTTAGCAGATTTTCAGATATACCCTTAACTTATGCGGAGCAGTTTATAATGTCAAACGCAATTATTCGTTTTTAAAATATGGCATCGCATCTCCTATGGCATCGGATAGCAACTAGCATTGACTCTGTTTCTTCAGAATTAGTAAAATTAATGATATAAACGGATAGTTATCCACGCCTGTCTTTTATAAATCACCCCTTCGGTAATCGCGTTCAATCAATCAAAATCAAATTAAAATTCCCCACCGAAAATATTAGTTTTTAAATATAACTTTAATAACGTTAATAAAAAGCGCTAATTAGAATGTAATTAAAAGTAAACTGGCTAACTTGTGCGTCGCGTCGTTTAAATGTAATTATGGTCACCAAACCTTGTTACAGCGTTTTCCATTTACCCGAGAGCTTATTTTGCGGAATTACTTTTTCGGTACCGCGCACCGAACACAACGTAAGCTGGCGTTGGTCTAAGAAGTCAAATCGACCGTCCAATACTTAAATTCAATGTACTCAACTGTTATAGTATTGGGCAAGTATTGACGTGAAGAGCATTTTAGATGCATTACATTTCAATTCATGGTAGAAAGGCGAATTTTTTTTAACTTATGCTAATAATTTTAATGTAAGTTAGGTTGGTGGTGTTTTTTATCACCCAGACAGACACCGAGTCTTCAAGTAAAAATAGCTTTCAAATAAAATAGACTACCCCGAACCACTGAACGTAGAATGATGAAACTTGGTGAAAATCTCTAGTGCGCGTGGAAAAACAAATGATTAAGTTTTGAAGCCAATCTTTCACTTCTCACAGAAATTATCTCGTTAGCAACGTTGGCTGTGCCTTTAGTTTCGTTGATTTGTCGCATTTGTTAGGAGTTTCTTCTTTAGAATGCCAGGAGTTCGAAGAAGAAAGTTTCATCAAATTTTTGAACGAGGACGAATTGTCGGGATGCACGAGATTTAACCTCCCGTTAGATAGCTAGACGTGTCAATCGGTCACACACCACTGTAGCATAGACTTGTAGAGGCAGGAAGAACACCTAGAAGTTCGTCGTAGAGTGACGCAAGAGCAAGAAGATCGGCTCTTAAGACGAAATGCAGTTAGAGACCCGGAAGAACCATCACCATGGAATAAATTGGATGAGAGCAGTTGGTCATATTGTATCCATTAAACGAAAGGAAGACGAAAATAAGGACGATAAGTCCTTATTTTCGTCTTCCTCTAACAAGAGAACATAAAGCCATCACACTTCACTGGTGCCAGGACAGACAATATTGGGTTCCTGAATGGAATGAGATCTTCTTCAGCGACCAATCAAGATTTTGGTTATGGCATTTTGACGGACGTTCGAGGATTAGGCGACCTTGGGGTCCGAGGAAAATTTACAATTCAACGTCGCCATACGTCTTTAACTCCTGGGTTTATGGTATGGGGGGCAATACGCTATGAAAGAAGATCTCCTCTGGTATTCATTCCGGGCACACTAAACGCCAGACGTTACATTGATTCAGTGTTGGAACCAGTTGTTTGGCTATTATTACAAAACTTTCCAGGAGCAACCTTCCAGCAAGATAATGCGCGGCTTCATACTGCTCCTAGAAGAAAACAACAATATATTGCCCTGGCCTCCAAGATCACGAGACTTATGCCCCATTGAACATGTCTGGAATATGATGTAAAGAAGATTGCGGGGTTTACGTCAACTTTCCAATACCTTAAAGGAGTTGCGTCAACAGTTGCAGATAACCTGGGATGAGATACCTCAAGAGGATACCAATAATCTAATTTCCAGTATGCCCGGAAGGGTGTGCTAAGTGCATAAGAATACTTGGGGATGTAACTCATTATTAACTTTTTAATCAGTAAATGTTATCAGTTTAATGTAATGTAATCATTTGTTTTTCTACGTCCACTAGGTATTTTCACCCAGTTTCATCATTCTACGTTCAGTGGTTCGGGGTGGTCCATTTTATTTGAAAGGTGGTGTATGCGCTCGTGCTTTTAGTTCGTTCAATTCACGAATTAAAATTAATTGTAATTAAATCTCCCGGTTTACCTAATAAAATCGTGGTAAAGTTCCGTTTACAA
Organism: Geotrupes spiniger; assembly: GCA_959613385.1. Taxonomy (NCBI): domain Eukaryota; kingdom Metazoa; phylum Arthropoda; class Insecta; order Coleoptera; family Geotrupidae; genus Geotrupes; species Geotrupes spiniger. The sequence goes on along the minus strand of OY390736.1, from coordinate 38,781,815 downwards.
ATTGTATATGCGAAGTGTCTGATTATACATTAAACAAGTATCTGCGATCCGCAACCACACCCGAGACGGAATTGTGTTGCTTAATAACTTTGTAAACACATCCTGCAGGTGAACTAAGGAGTCCTATGCGGTGGCTTTATGATCCACGAGGTGAGGCAATAAATTTCACTGTTACCACACATTGTGGCAAGTTTAAGTCCAGTTGCGATTTAATTCCAAAACTTACATTTTTAAACAGCGAAAAGAGCCGTACAAAGTGCCTTTAGTCAAGTTGCATAAATTAAATTAAAAATTAAGAATTAAGTGACTTCGCGACGGAGCTTCGATTTTAATTGAATCGAAGCGACGCCAAATAGTCGCAAACTGAATTTACTTCATAAGTCGAAATGTGGATTGATTTTAAGTTTTTGCCTCGTTAAATGTTCAATTTTAGGTAAGGTTGTTACAAGAAACGCCAGGAAGATTTCGTCGCGCGTTAATTAAAATATTCATAAACTAAATTGTATCGCCGTGGATCGGGTCTTTGAAGCCGCGCAGCACGAAAACAATGATGCCTCGGCGATTTCTTGCGACTGATGAAGGCACTTTTTAATCAAGTGGAACGAAAGTCGTAAGCTCTCCTCCGCGTTCGTAAACATCAAAGTGGAAACGTTATTTAAAATCTACATAAATAAATAACTTTTGATTTCGCAAAAAAATGCAAATTAAATCGCCGGCGAGCGGAAGCCCGATTTTTAATTAAGTAATCTTTATTAAAAACGAACGGTGCGCGAACGTGCGGCGATTCTTGACCTGCAAAAGTGCAGTTCGGTGGCGGCGGCGTTGCGGTCGCGCGGCCGCCGAACAATAACATTCATTAAAATTTTATCGGGATTCGGGGGATTAATCAATAGAACGCGGCTGTAAACTACACTTGGCGACCGGTGACAAACGCATCTTGACCTCATTTTTAAATTATCCGATGTTCATGTTCGAGTGGCTCGCCGATGAAATTTTATGCGGCGAGATCATCTGCATATTCAAATTTTGCAAATTGTCGGGCGCAGTTTGTTTTCGGTTGTAAATATTTAACTGCACGCTATATTTGAATATTTAATCGCGATTTATTTCATGGATGGCGGCCAAATGCGCCCCCTGCATTTAATAATACGTGCATTTGAATTTTAAATTTGATACTAAACTCTATAGGTATTTCGGAGGTGAAGAAGCCATTAGTTAATGAATGGGATATAACAATTCAACTCCTTTTGACTTGAGAAATTTTTAATGTTTCAAAATTGAATTCAATTTAGCAAAAATGTTGTTAGAGTAATGAGAATTCTAATTTAAATCAATAGACAAACTAAATTGCGCCATTAAACATAATCGTAGCTTAAGGGGGGATCCTGCTTTAGAAGGCTCAAAAAAATTTTATTGCTCAAATCTATGCCTAATATATCTAAGAATATGTATAAAAAGTTATAGCGGCTAATTCGCAATATTTTGAAAGATACAGCACTAAACACAGTGAGGTGTCGAGCAAAAAATATACGAACGCACGAACGCTCGGACAAACGAAGCGCGCGCCCCTCGCCGCAGTCACATAACACCGAACTATGTACTGAAAAAAGTTCAATCGGTCGTTTGAAACAATAATATTTTGAATTCGTAAGAGCTATAGTAGGATTATAACGAGATATTCCGTAAGTAATCGAAAATTAACATTTTTCCTGATCGTAAACTTTAGAGCGCGTTTTCTCGAGTTTTCGTTTTTACGATTTTTCTAAACTGGTGGGCGTGATTGCGAGAAAACTAGACAAGCAATCGAAACGAAACAAAACTTTTGTTGGCTTCAGTAGCATTCTATTCGATTTGAACTAAAAAGATTAATGAAAAAAAAATTCTAAACAACTTTTTTAGCAAGTTGGAATGATTTTCTCTTCCTGCAAAGAGCACATTTATTTTCAAACCTGAGAAAAATCTTGAATTTCAAAATTTTGGGTTTTTTTTTAGTTCACATAGAAGAAAGTATATGAGAATTTCCATTTTCTTTGGTTTTTTTTGTTTCAGACAAAAATTACGAGCTACATCTTTCCCACCGATTGTAAATTGCAATTGAAAGGTGTTGCACAAATGTGCATAAAAATCGGTTCCGTTTAAATATTTTTCTCTCGAAATATTTTTTTTAATGCTCAAATATCCAATAAAATGCTCTAAAAAGTTCACTAGACTTGCTCATTTTTTTCTGTCCTGAAAAAAAAATCCCCAAAAAACGCGATTTTAAGGCCTCCTAAAGCAGCCCCCCCCCCCCCCCCCTTAAACGACAATTCACGATGCAGGAAAAACGACTTGATCGAACGACACTGTGCGCTTTTTTAGAGCGTTCTCTGGAAGTTTATTCGCGTTTGACATTTTTGGTATTCGGCGAGTCGTGAATGCAAATACCGCCGAGCAAATTCGCGCAAATCCCCCGAATTCTACAACTTTGTTCGGTCGAGCGGAGTTAATAATTCAGCCGTTATTAACGTGTTCGTTTTACATTTGTCAGGTTTTCGTGTCGGCCGATTTGGATTTATGCGACAAATTGGGGGGGATATTGATCGATTTGCACGTGTAGTTCACTTGCAACTCTTTGTTATTTAAACAGCGCCAATTGTTCGGAAAAACGCGTGAAATTTGTCCGATGGTTGCCTTTTAGATGAAAATGGTGCATTTACACCAATGTGGGGTTTGTAAAAAATATTTAAATGGGGGAAGGTAACCTGGGTATTTTTTATTGCTTACTATAACGTATGTAACAAAAGTTTTGGTAACATTTTTTTTTCTAACAAAAAATGCAATCAACTTACAGCTAAAAGTTAAAAATTGCATTTTATAGCAACTTTTCCTATCTGATCGTATATTAGAAATTGCATGGAACAGGTACACGTAAATTACATTAAAATGTTTGCCATATATCAAGAACTTTCACGCTATCGTCGCAGTTTCCACTAAAAGCTTCGTGCAGAAATGATGTGTTATAAACACGTTCTTGTAACGGACTAAAAATCAAACATTAGTTGATCGATGTTAGTTAAGAATTTCTTATGACTTATGTGTAAAGACGTCGTTTTTTAAAACTGGATTGTTGTTGAACGGTAGTTCGTAGTGTTGTAAATAATTTTTGTGATATTACATGAAAGAGGTAAACGCAAATTACATATATATTTTATATTATTAATATTATTGCTGTATATATACGAAGCGAGGACTAAGGGGGTGATGAGCTAATGACGTGTGTGTGTAACACAGCCACATAACTAACGACTAATAGTTCCCATTCGAACGTATTTAGCACTAAACCTAATTCCTTAAAACAACAATACGTTATCAACGATTTGATAAAGTGACGACTTGATATATATTTCTTAAAAATTGATCGACAATCAAACATGAATTCTTTGAAATTGGTTAAGAGTTTTATGCTCGTGTTAAAAATTGTAGTTCGTAAGCTGCACACTTGCACAGATTATTGACAACGAATACAATTTCAAAGTCACAATACTTAAACGCAACTAATCAGTGTGAGTGACAATTAAAAACACTACTGACGTTCCAGAACGTCAGCTGAGTGATTATTTCTAAGGCTAACTCGATGTGGGTTTCAATTGAACAAACCTCATACTTTTTCCATAAATCAATTACGTTTACGACAACTTTACGGCGACTATAAAAGCGAGGAGATAAACATTCGAAGTACATCGCGTAGGATTTAGGGAAGGGCGGGATGGCGAGGGGTTAAGTGAACCGCACAGTCAGCGTGCAATTCTGATTCCGCAAAGAAGAAGATGATTCCGTGCGATGTTGCTTGCACTTTTTGCAAGTTGAAATTTTTCTGATTGAATTTTTGTCGCTGTCTACAGATATTTAAGTTTCAAGCGTTCCCGGTTTGTTAAAGTGAAAAGCGTAAAACGTCGACGTAGAAAAAAATAAGGGTGATGTTTTGTTGAGGTATTCCCTTGAAATTATTTAAGTATAATTTTTAAAACGCGATTGGCAATCAAACATGAGATTTTTTAAATTATTTAAGAATTCCCCAGTTTCGATTGTATTTAACTCCCGTGATTGGTTACACTGGATTTATATAAGACCAGAAATTATGCATGTTTGTAAAATGTAAAGTTTTATAAATAGTCTCCAATAAAAAAATTAATTAATACTTGATGATTTATGTAGAATGGTCCATAGCTTTTCTTTTAAAGGCAACTAAAAAAAAACGATTGACAATCAAACATGAATGGTTTGATATTAGCTAATACTTTTTCAACTTCGTGTTTAAGAAAAGCAAGCGGTTTCTTAAAAATGGCTCTGAATTCAGTGATGGTTTATAACGTCGCAAATATGTATGGTGATTTCTTTCTCATAAATCAATAACGTTTACTGTTATTTTATGACCAATAAAATATGCACACAGCTCTCGTCGTTAAAATTGAGATTCACCAGCTGGTAAATATAGCTCTACATATTTTTGATCCAACAACTATTCCGATTGAATAATATTTGCTCGGGCCAAGTATTTTCTAACTTTTCAGAGCGACGAAATTTTTTGTTAAGCTGAGATATGTAAAAGTTTCCCCTTGAAATGATTAAGGTTGGATGAAGACAATATTTTCATAAACTATTCACTTTATATATTAAAAAAAATGATTAATATTAAGTTAAGAGTTCATTAAGAATAGATTTGTTTTAAATGGAATATTTGTTAAAAACAATAATTTAATGAACAATTACCTTAAACGTCAATTGAATTTTCTAGTTTTCGTGTTGTGTCGAACGCCTGAGTTTCTTTACATTGGATTTACATAGAATTGCAATAGATTAGAAATTATGAAGGTTTGAAAAAGGTAATTCTTTTATAATCAATTAGACAATAAAAAACATATTGACAATACTTAATAAATAGAATAGATTTATGTTCAACGGTAGTACAGAACGACTACTGTTTGGTAAAGAAAATAATTTAATGAAATATTCTGTTTACAGACAATTAAGAAAAATATTTGCAATCAAACATGAATTGATTGATGATATTTAATAGTTGTGTTTTGCACTTGTTTAAAATGAATTCGTGAGTATCATTAAGTGGTACTTCCTAAATAAATATGGTGTTCCATTAGAGAACAAAGTTGGTTGAAACTGTAATCCAACAAGAAATGAAGAAAAATATGAAAAACTGAACAAGAAAATCGACAAACTAACAGGTAACGGACAAATCGGAAAAATGAAAGAAAGACGATTACCACACGTTCCACAAGAAAATAGAGAACCTAACTGTGTATTAGACAAACAAGAAATAGAACTCCTTAAAAAGGATTGAAATACATCACCCAACCAGCTCAAAGACGAAATACAAACACTGACAGAAACAGAAGAAACGATAACCAAAATATCAGAAGAATATAAAGAAAGAACTAGGCGCCTAGCAGCAAATGATAAAGAAAAAATATATAATGTGATATAATATATATAATAGAGAAGTACATAGTAGGGTAGAATAAAATGAAGATGATGATGATGAAGCCAAAGACTAGCACAAAACCGAAAAAAGTGGAAGCAATTCATGAAAAAGAAGTAAGAAAACAAGCTCTGCGCCGAAAGGTGGTTAGTTAAGATAGTTACCAAAACCGTTAAAGTTTTGGGGATATGCCAACTTCTGTGTGTAGCATGGAATGTATTTGTTGGATGGAAGTGGAATTGAAATGACCAAGCTTCAGTAAAATTGACATGAAATTAACTGTGAAGAACAAGTGGCGAGAACTTCACAAAATCACTTATAAGCAAAATTAGCGCCACACGTCAATGTATTTCTGGTCGAAAATTATGTATGCTTTTGGCATACATAATTTTTAAATAATTTATTAACAATCAAACATGATTCGATTTGTATTAAAGAGTTTTGCAACTTTGGTTCTTCAACATCTTTGTGTTTTTAAAATAAATTTGTTGTTATGGATGGTAGTTTTTGATAATTGTGTAGGGTTAATCAACCCCCTGTCAATTTCAAGTTTTTATCGGTGCTCATCGATTTTGCTTGATCGCCACCGCTAGTGCAGCCTGGTGGTATCTTAACCTGTTTGAAATTTGTTATGTTTATTTATGTGAAAGGACATCACGTACGTATTCCTAGATTCGGTTTATAATGACATTAATAATCGTACATTACGAAATGTCGATATTAAAAACAATTACAAATTAAATTTGTAAAAAACAATGAAATTTAGATGCTCATCTTTATGGCGCCAGTATTATTATAAGATTATGAGTAACTCCTGACGAACTCACCCGCATTTAAAATCACCGACACCCAGCTTGCAAAGCACTAACGGCCTTGATTGGGTCTGGCAAATATCCTAAGGATATTTTCCGGAAAGTGAAAAGGGATAAACGGCCACGTTACAGGACATATAAATTTTAGGTAAATTTAACGCATCGATTTTATACGAAAACCGCCCATTACGTAAACGTCGTAACCCACGACGCTCGCAAAAATCGCTATTCGCAACAGCACTTTTGAGAATTACTATCGATCGAATTCACGAACGTTGTTGCATAACCGGAATCAGGTGAGGAATAATCGATCGGAAAATATGATTACGTATTCCTTGAATGTTTGAGTCGAATCGCAACGTGACGCAAAGTAGCAGGACGATGTGCGTTAGGACATTTTAAATTTGACTTCGTGCACATCGAGTACACGAATAAATCAATAATAAAACGCGATTGTTTGGGTTAATTGATAAAGTTCTTCGAACTTTCCCGGGGTGGCGACCCCGAGCGTTGCGAGCTCCGAAATAAACAAACGCGTCGTTTCTGAACGCGATTTGAATTTCGCTGCGCGCACAAAGCATATGAGATTTCGTGGATATTAAAATGTAAAATATATGAGACATTTACGGTCTCCAATATGAGATATGAAAATTTAAGTGTAATGGAATTCTTATTAAATCGCTGGTGACTTTCTGCAAATCAAATATATTATGTAATAAAGTGTGTAACAAAAGTTTTGTGATTTTTTTTCAAATATGGAACTATAATTGTTTTATTTAATTTGGTAGTGCAGAAAACTATTCAGTGAAGCTTTAACTGTAATTATAATGAATGACATAGCAGCTAAAGGGCCATGGGTTTTAATGGTTGGCAATTTGGTGCGAATGCCTCTCATCAACACGTTAAGTGTTGTGAGCTCTTGAATCTTTTGGTAGATTCTTCGACGTAGTTCTTGTTCAGTTTGGGCTTCCCATCCACCGTCGTAAACTTTTCTATCGAGTTAAGCCCAAAATTTTGGAACAAAAAAAATAATACGAAAAATGTTCCCAAAACTTTTGTGATGCGTTAAAGGAAAAGATACAGTGGTTTCGTAAAGAAACAATTTTTAACAATGGCTTCGTTCACACTTGACAATTAAGATATTTTCACGAACGATGTGACGTTTTTTCATTATGCAGAAAATTTTGATTAACTTATACAATTTCAGGCCCACTTGAATGGCTGTAGGTGTAACTACCACCTTGGATGGTGTTTCTGATTTATAGATTTTAATGGCCCATTTTAATGTGGCCGTTTCAACACCCCCAGCTTTGTTTGTTTGCAAATATTTCCGCTTCAAATAATATCCACCGATATTTAGTTTCCATAATGCATTGGCACTAAAATGCCCCATAACACGACGACACGGACTCTAATTTAATAACCCAGCGTCAGCTATTAATCACATCGCATTATTATCAGTATCGCATAAAGACACAGAAAACATATTACGCGCTCCATACTAAAATTAACATTAACTATGATGACGGGATAAACGAGCGTTGCTCTCAAATTCTGCATAACGTATAACTTAATTAAGTCCGCGCAAATTTCAATAAAACGGACCGAGCGCATGTGTTGCATGTACGTGTGCATTATGCGCATAGCAAGGTGGGAATCTTAAATTCCTTTGAGGAGAAGTATCTATGACTAAAGTGGACATGGACAAAATATCGCACATTATTGTACGGTTGCGTTGTAAATAATTCGCACTGATGCAAAGCCGTTTTTTTTTAAATGGTCTTGTGTTGTGTTAAAAATTTTCGCAAAATTATCATCGTCGGACTAGGCGCACGTGCAAATTGCGAAAGTGTATTAGAGTTAAAATATGCACTTCGTTTTTCATTTCGCAGACGTGCAACGGTGCACGCAGCGAAATCGCCGCCGCTTTATTGCGCTCGGAGTAAGCTCTAAGGCGTTTTGCGTACCAGCAAAGTGAAGCTTATCCTGTAACTGACGTATGCAGATGCCCGTATAAATCTTCTTGCACTTTCCTCATAAATAAATGAAGATACGGATTCGTCTGATGCGCGATTATTTCGCATGTGAACTGAAACAAATTCCTCGGATTTTATTCGAGCGAAGTTTTGTTTAGTAAAACATGAAGTTTGGGGTCCGTGGTGTGTACGAGAGCTGCAGGACTGCGTTGATAAAAAAGTTAGAAACAAGGTCATGTCACCAAATATGGTATTTCGAATAAAAATTGTAGTGAAATTTAAAAAATGTCAGTCTCGATGGATTCAAACTATGTACGTGTATGTCGAGTTATGTATACTTATACCATAAAGAAATATGTCCAAATAATTTAATTTAATTTAACATCATCATGAAACCATTTTTAATTCGCCATTAATTATGCAATGAAAATAGTTTAGAAGATTATAATAAATTATCTAAGAAGCATCTGAAGCAGCTATAACATAGAGTTTTAATGTAAGCATGAAGTAAATTGTAAAAATATCAAGTGGATGCAATTTTTACGAAAATCGTATCTAAATTTAATTGTTTATCGAATTTAAGGACTATATTTATAAATGTAGTGATTTATTTAAAAAAAGGACTTATAACAACGTATTATTTCATTGGTTCAAAACGAATTTAGGCAATAAATTAGAATTGCATGACTTTGACGTCATTCTAGTGCCAACATGTTAATTACAAATTTTTGTTCGAAATCAAACGATGGAACTTTACAAAACTAAACTGTCCTCTAAACCATATTTTAGACTATGTAAATGGGCAACACTTTAACCATTGATGAATTATCGAACCATGTAAAACGTGAAATTCAAGAAACTTTAGTTGGTTGGGTTGAATTGGATTAGGTGACAAATTTATCCATAAAAAAATAAATCATGAAAGCAAATCAGATGTTTAAAATAGGTTGCTATAGTTTTTTCTTGGTCTGTAAAGAATTTGGTTTCGAAATCTCTTTCCCGACAAGATCGACTTTCATTCCATTTGCATACATGTAATACATTTCGACACAATTGGTGCACTCCAGAGCCGTATTTGCGTTTACTTAAATCAAACATGCAGTCATGCGAAATGGTGAACTGACCCGTTGCGTTTCTGATTTACTTTTCTGTACGTGACGTCGCAATGTGAAACCGGAAGTTGCTGGGTCTACATACGAGTAGATCATATAGCAAGGCTGCGTATTATATTTAACATTGCAACAATAGTTTGTCGTTTATGTAAACTAATTATTATTAATATTGCAAAATTATGTTATGAACACTAATCGTTTTTAAATAATTTGAATAGTTGGTGATGATTTATGTAAATGTAAATGATACAAACTTTAATATTTTTATAAACTTTTGGTTACATATCGTAAATTTTGATTCTTTGACATAAAGCCAACCAAAACAATTCATATATTTCATACATAGATTTAAATTTGAATTACGATATTCTGACATGCACATTTCGTGGTTAGATTCTCGCGAATTTTTCGTATACACTCCTACTAATTCTTCACCCGTTCGCGGAGACAATTAGTTACCTTTCATTTTTCATATTAATAGAAGGCATTTTTCACCTTTCGTCCTGAATGACTGGGGTAATATTTCTCAATTTTTTTATTTTCCATATTAGACTCACATTATTGTGGCTTCGATTATTCTCCTGCCTTTTTTCCGTTGCGATCCACGTGCCTGAACTATATGTTAATATGTAGCTTACTACTTTGTACAATTTCAACTTTGGTGTCCGTTGATGGTTCTTAGTTGATTAGTTATTAAGTCATTTAGAAAAATTATTACTATTAATTTTAGTCATTCTGTTAGCTGTATAGTTCTTTTGCAATGTGATGTGATGCGATGTGACAATGCCTCCAACTCCCCTAATAGATATTTCTCCGTAAATTAATTACGTGCATTACTTATGGCAGATATTCCAATCTGTTAATGCAAAAGTGCGCTACCTAAAAGACTGCGAAGGTGTGTTTCGCAGGTACGCTAATTAATATTGATCTGTGACAATGAAGTTGCAGTATTGGAAATATTTCTGTCCAAGGTACGTCATGGAGACTTTTCAATCCCCGGGGATGCCCCGCGGGTGATTATAATTAGTTCATCCTGTAAAAGGTTCTTCATAATTGGTAATATCATTAAATCACACACGCACAAATATGTAATAAATAATGATTTATTTAGGTGATTTAATTGAAAATATATGAAAATGTTAAAAATTTATTAGGATAATATATTACAGCGACGAATATACGACGAATATAGAGTTATGAATTTGGTTTTGACGGCTGCTGAGGCTGGCCACTCTTTAATTTCCAGTGAAAGAGATGCCATGCACTGTCTATCGTGAAGATTACCTGCATAAACTAAAAAAAATGAGAAATGTACTGTGTAATGTATATCAAGTACAATCAAACTGCAAAAATTATCAAACATCAAAACCGCAAATATTAAGCATACATTAGTTTGATTGCTCCATTAGTTAAAATACATAAGAATTCTATATTCTTCAATTTCATTGAATCAAAACACGTTATTAGTTATTTTTTATGTTCGTTAAAATTCCATTCCATTGTTAATTGTGCTAGAAATAAAAATTACTTAATGTCATGCTATTTATATATTTGCAGTACTTTCAGTAAACTAGCAACGTCGAAAGTTCTATTTTACTGAAAGATATATTTTGTTATAGTACTTGATTGGCCAACACATTATTTTGAAATAACTAAGAACTTTTAACAATATTTAACTAAAAAATGTTAACCTCTCGACGAATGTTTACGTAGAAGAGAATAAATCGCCAACTAGTAAAATATCAACGAAATTTTGGGCTACCAATCGAACTAAAATGGCTTCGGCCAAAACAAGAATAAAAGGCAGGAAGTGGCTGACACTTTCTATGGTTTTATGGTAAAAGAAAATGACAGTTTTGTGTGAGTAATTGTTGCAATGTAAGTGCAGGTAAAGATTAAAAAAAAAAAAAATTGACCCCAATATGAAAATCGCACAAGAAAAAAATTAAGCAACTTAAATTAAGTCCATTGGTATAAACCTACATAAACAACTAATGAAATTATGAAAATAATGACAGAAATATCGAAAAGTGAAAAATTTAATTGAGAATTCAATGTGCAATGAGCAAAAAGGCTATCGAAGGCAGGAAATATCAATAAATAATAAAATCAAAGCCATGGCTAAATTTTTGAAATGGAACAAAAAAATACGAAATGTAAAGTGCAGGAACGATTACAACAAATTGAAAATTAAATCATTGAAGATAAATCATGGGGAGAACAAAAACGAAGAAATTGAAGTAAGAACTTCAAATCAAATTATTTCAAAATTAATAAGAAATAAATAAAATAAACGAACACTATACGAAAATAGAAGAAAATTCGAGGAAGGACAAAAGAAAGATAAATAAATTTTAATAAAAATTATTGAGCAAAAAAAGGTTGCATCGTTCAATAATAATAAACCGCCTCTTTACAAATAGTGGATGAGGGATGACATTGGTTTTTTTACGACGAAAATCCGCATACAAATGTGCATAACACTTTAAAAACAATTTAATTAATAATAATTGCAGTATATGCAGCGAGTTTACAATCGTTCCAATTACATTAAAATACCTAACAAATTCACAGGCGCAAAAAGCGCCAATAAAAAATACAAGTGTAATAGTAAAATCAAATTAAAAGTGCAGTTGGTTCAAGTTCTTTGTGTAAACGAGCAAATCGAGATGTATAATAGAATTTAAGTAGGACACAAATAATTTGGGAGGAATCGAATTAATATCCATTTAAGGCGGCAGCCGTCAACATTGTAATGTAGAGCTTGGATATTATTATTTATTTATTTATTTATTTGGTGGTAACGAATTGACTTTTGACTTTCGTTTAAGTTTAATTTATTGGATAAAATTTATTCGATCAAACTTGCACGAAAATGATTATTTGATTATTTTTTACTATAGATAAATTCAGTCAAAAGACATAAATAAAATTGAAATGGTGATGTATATTATTTATGTTGTTATTTATGGTGATTTATGTAAATTTGCTAATGTTTCGTTACATTGAATATATTCATCAAATTGCAAAAAGTACAGAGAATCCTGTTTTGTATATCTTAAGGTAATTTGTGTTTAAATTGATCGCTATTCATCGTTAAATATGGAGATTCGCGTTGTATAATAGGCTGCATTAGCCACTATATAAATAGACTTTGACTATAAAGTTAACCTATGAATTCTGTGAAACGTCAAACGAAGTTCAGGAGACGCATTCATCGACATTGACATTTGTTTGTGTCAAGTTGATTGTATCTCCAAATCGATTGAAGACTATTCCAATATAAATTAAGAACAATTTTCTCCGTTTCCACAATGAAAAGCATAAACAAAATTGCAAATCAAAGTAACCGTTAAATTCGAAAGAGAAAAATTGATGATTGGTTTTTTATGTTTTGGGTACCTTTGATAAGTCTAATCTACTTCACCATGTGGCGTAATTTTTGCTAATATTTTGCCACAATAATCTAATCTGAAATAAGTTGTAACAAACTTTTATTTCCGTTGAACTGTTGCTTTGGATTGGCTTCGTTTCGTTTGGGTATATTTGAAAATTCCAATGTTTAAAATTGGGTTCATTTTGTTTGGATTTGCCTGTTTTCGATATTGTTGATGCTGTCATCACCCTGTGGCCCAATCTTTACTGACAAAATCATCGAAAATGAATTGCATCAAAACTTCTATTGAATTGGTTTAGATTATGTTGGTTTGCAAGCTAGTCTCTTTGTGGTCTCTTTGAAAATTCCAATGTTCGTTATTAATTAATTGAATTGTGTTAAACTGGAGGCTGGGTCGTTACGATTTGTTTCTTTTGGGAATGCGTGTCCGATTTTCATTGGCAAAACTCCCAAGTATTTTAGCTTAAACTAAACTGCACTTTCCTTTTGAACTCATGGCTTGGGTTACAAACAAGTCTTGTTTTCGTACCAAATTGAAAATCCTTTCACGATTTCAATTATCGAGTAATATATTATGTTCTTTAACATGAAGTTAGACATGTGAGGGATTGGGTTGGGTTGGGTTGGACAACCCCCAGAAATACATAAAAAAATCTTATTCCAACGAATCCTACGACAATCAATATAAACGCAGCTTAAATTTAGTCCATTCATCGACGGTAAATGTGCCGCGCATGCAACATTTCTTTTCACAGTCTTTATCGTTTTATTTCAATTACGTACAATCCCAAGCGTCCCTTTGATCAAGTATTCACAAGCATTTCGCAAAAAATGTGCATCCAAGTGACATTTTACAAAGTCGTGTTTATGTGCATCGTTCGCCGCTAGAATGAAATTCCCCGGACGTTTCATGGATACGGGTTTATGCGGGGATTCAGCGCCGAAGACTCACTCATCACGTCCGCGGAAAAACACTGAACTTTGCGCCGGCTCGCCGGGGAAAAATATTATTGTGCAAATGGATATGTCTGCAGAAATGAGTGTTTTGTAGCTACGATGGTGTGAATATGTAAAGTGTGATAATTTAACGTATTCGTGTTTGCTGTTATGAATTATTTATGATGTTAATAAAATGTATACAAATCGTTTTTCGATTAATATAAATCAAACAAATTAATTAGAATTAGATTGAAACGTACTTTGTATGTTGTATGTTGTTTCAACGTTGGGTCAGAAATTTATCACACACAGCGAATTATTTAGGTTTGAATTTAAACAGGAAGACAACTCAAAAAAAAATCCTTGGAAATTTAATCAAATTTCACGCTGCATACCGAGAACACTGTTACAGTCACCGTATTGTCTAACGTAATGGAAGACCATTGTCGCAATATCCACATACAACCGCCCCAAACATAAATTACAGGTATTCCAATCGAAACATTCCTGCTGCGCCGCATTAAATTATGCATGCTCCGCGAACACAACAAAATGTATTCGTTACAACGTACGGAAACGTTTTAATATCGCAAATTATGTTTCATTTCCGTGCTACGTGGAATGCATCTGGAGCAGCGCAATTTAAAACGCGGCGGAAACGGACCACTGCGTGGTCTGTCTGTGACAAGACTTGATTGATTGCATTAGTAAAATAGTTTTAAGTCGGTCAAGTCGGCGAGCATTTAACGATCAATTCGTCAATGTGCCGGGCTTGTCTGGCTACCAGATTCGCGATTCAGCAAAACCAATGGAAATTTTTTGTATTCACGGTTTTTGGTATACAAACTTAACGATTCGTTAAAATGTCATCGATGATTTGTTATTAAGAACGCGAATCAACATTTAATGTGGCCTAGGTAATAGAATACAAATTGAAGGGTAGGAAATATTGATAAATCGATACAAGGTGATATAAGCGATAACAACACAATGATTACGAATTGCGAATTCGAGATATTGTCATTGAAAGAAATATATGAAAATATTCTGCAGTATGACGCAATTAAATCGTAAACGCCAAGAAAAGTGGGTGCGCGACAAGGCCACTAACAAAGTTTTTAACATCAGAGTTTCGTGGGAGTTTGTTCATGAATCTTAAGTTAAGTTAAGTTAAGCTACAATGACAACCAGTGCCAAGGTTGGTTGAAGTGTCTATTAAATTGACGCTAACTATTACTAACTAATTAAAATGAGACGCAAATCAAAGCAGTCAGTAATAAAAATCTAAGAAAGTATCAAGCTGCAACATAAAATTTCCATTTTAGTAAATGTATAGGGTAACGTAGACTTTATGTACATCATACACAAGAGCAGATATAACGCCGAAATTAATGAAAAGCGTTGGAAGCAGTGCGTAGGTAGTTACTTCTTCATGGGCGAAGGTTATAGATTTTAATGCAGACGGTGCCAAACTCCAGTGCATGAAACACTTTGCTAACACATATACACCATTGATTTTAATAACAGTAACATTCTCAAAAAATTATATAACAACCTTTGTTCTTACAAATGACAACGTCAAGCAAAATAAATAAAAAAAGGATACTATGATATTTCAGTGTCTAGATCTATGTATTTACGTTTCTTTTATTATTATGATTTAAAGTTGTCAAAGCTTGTAATTTGTAGTAAAACAACTGTAGAAGTATCCACAAATCTCGATGAAGCAAAGTTCGTATAAAATTGTTATCGTAAAACGTGCTCCTTAGCCCCCATGGAAGCAGGGTTGAAAATGCCCATTCGTCGAATTGACGACGACGGATTGAGATGGGGGGAAATTTGGGGAAGCGAATGGCGGATTATCGAAAATTACCCATCCGTCGGTTTAGTGTCAACCAATTAAAATAATTTACTGGGCGATCCATTAAATTTTATTGTTTTTGCTGCCGCCAGTGGAAATATACAAATTGTTTGTTTTGGGGTAAATTGATTGTTTTCGACTTTTGCATTTATTTACATTGTATCTCGCCAACGTGTGGAAGATTGCAGTTTGTAATTATAATTTATAATTTTATAATTTGTTCAAATATCGATTTCTTAGTATGTTTGTGCAATTCTTGTTCCCTGTTCATTTTTACGTATTTTAGTTCGTACGTATTCCACGATTGTTCCATTTTGAAAATATTTATTTACGTGTTATAATTTCCCGCCACCGAGGTTTGGCGGAATAAAATTTTATCTTAATGGGGTTTTTGTAGTTGCACCCCAACGGTGACAGTTGATTCTCTTGCTAAGTGTGCCAAGAAACATCACCGCAAAATAAATCAATCAAGAGTAATTTTCAAAATATACGTCTTCTGGTGGCAGCTAAATTAATATTAATAAAAACTGCAGAGGAAATTATTTGCATGGGTTGGCAATAAGTTGTATTTTTTTTACATATTTTGAATTTTGTCAATGTTTGCCAATTTTTTTCAGATGTATGTATACGCAATTTAGATTTGTTTGTCTTCTTCGCATATTCAACCATTTTAACATTTTTTTATTGTCCTTTCAGTGTAAATAAATTGGAATAGAAGAATGTGGGATGGGGAGGGGGTGGGGGTTAATTTTATATTTTGACTTTATAGCCACCACGTGTAATATATTGCAAGGAAAACGATTCATGTTACTTTATTGGAGAACAACAAGTTATCAAGTGTCTTACGAAAGAGAAACAAATGAGGATCTATAAAAATTGTAAAATAGTAAGAAATATCTAAAGAGTAATAAATGTGATGTGAAATATCCTGGAGGTGAAAGTTTAAAATATTAATTAATTTATTAAAGCAGTTCCTGACCAAAAAATTCTGCCCCCAGTTGTTTATATATTTTTTAAAATTAAACAAACTTAGTCGATTATAACCCCCCCTATAAAACTTTTTTGTTTTTTTGTGCAAACTATTTTCTTCTTGACGTAAGTTTTTAAGTAACTATCACCAGCATATTTAGTATGTAATGGTTGTATTTTAATTAAATTCGACATTTTATAATTTTATGACAAATGTTACCCCCCCCCCATACGCAAACGTTTTCATTGATTTTACTAAAAATAAAATATGAAAAATTCAACTGAATACAACGTGTAATTTTTTTTAATTATTTTGGATTTAAATATTAAATATTAAATTTATTAAAAATATTTTTTTTTAATGAAGGGGCGCTTTCTTCATTATTGTACTAATAACAGCAAAATTCTTTTCGAAAGTGACGTAATGATGCCAAAAATATTGAACGGTATTTTTATTTCGCAAAATAATTTAAAAACCAAATCTGACCCCTACAGATTTTTTAAAGCAATAGCAATATTTTTGGTAAAAACAAAAAAGCGATGGTTGGTGTTGCATTTATTTTTAAAAAATATTTTATTAATATTGTTATTATGCCGCGCACAATGGAATAAAATTTCTTTTTATGCAAAATAATAAGAATTACAAACCTAACCCAACCTAACGCAACTCAATAATTTTTAATTTTTTTGCATTTTTTTTGTATATATTTTAAAAAATTGCAAAAAATGTAGTGGGATACAGATTTCAGCCCTTTGTATATTATTATTATTAATACTATTTTATTTACATATATTATATATATTTCTCCTGAACTTTATATTTTTTCAGTTGGATTCTTTTGACCATCACCAACAAACATATTTAGTATTAAATGGTTGAAGTTTAATTAAACTTTACATTTGATAATTTTATCATAATTCTTATAATAATTTTAATGTTATCATAAATGTTACCCTCCCACCGCGCAACCGTTTTCATTGGTTTGATTAAAAATACAATATGAACTACATGATCATGAAAATAATGACAATTCTGCGTAAAGCTCCGTTTTTAGATTAAGCTTCGTTCTGTCGTCCAGCGAAGTAGACACTGTTTTTTCGACTAATGAGCTAATGATCTACATATATGAATAACATAAATACAGGAGTACAACTTACGAGGAATAATTTATAATTATGCGAAAAGCTCTATCTATAACTTTTGTAAATTGGTCGCAATGTTTAATACCAGGCTAAATAATCAACAAATGTTTTTTTGATGTTTGCTTCCTAACCCTTTGGGAACGTTTACGATTTTGGTAATTTTTAGTTTTTTTACATTTCGACGTCGATATTTGGTTCAACTACCAAACCCAAGCCAACTTGGATATATTTTTAAATATCCCGATTTTTTGACAATAGCTGTATTTTTTAGTTCCTTAGATTTTCAATTTTTAGTAGATCCATTCAAGTGCCACAGCCACAACATTTTTATGCATTTTTAGAATTTTTTGCACAATGTTTGTGATAATTTGTCAGTTTAATAAGTTTTCGCACTATTTGTTTTCGGCACAATTTTGATTCGTTTATAATTTTATCAATTTTTATCTTTCAGCAATATTTACATTTTTTACATGGTTGATACTTTTGATCAAATGCCTGATAATTATTTTTTCGAATTATTCTGTTCCAACATTTTCAAATTTTTTAATAGGCACCATTTCCTTGATGACCGACTATAATATATTAAAAATTCTCATTCGATATATTTTTTTTTGATAATTGGTTTATTTCCAGGATCTTATATGGCGGTGTTAAAACATACAGCAGCAATGGGGGTAAGTTTACAACTATCTTTTTATTGTATTATGTGGCCTAGACGCTTACCTGATCACATTAAACGTAACCGCATATTTTTATATACATTCGATCTTGGCAATGGTTACGCAATATGCTTAAGTATCATAACAATTAGGTCAAAAAGGAAAAAAAAACACAAAATAATGGGCAGCAACTGCCGGACCATTACGATAGTTGCTCATTCATTAAAGGCAGAGCAACTGTGACTCTTTTTCTTACACCAACACACCAATAACGGACATCTACTGTAATTGCAACGAATTACAATATTGGATAAGAATTTCAGATCTAGATAGCTTTAATTCCTTCATTGTAGGGATCAACACCAGTACAACTTAACACTTTTACCACATCATTGATGAGTCACTGTTCCCCGTTCACATTTGGTGAACATCATCTTGACTGATTTCGTTTTATTCGTTTTGATTCGGGGGGAAATACTAAAGGCGCTGATTGTAACAAAAATATGAAGCAACACATATCCATCCAATGATGCCATAAAGATAACATAAGAAAATTAAATATATCACAATAGATTTAACTTCTTCAAAAGGAGCTAGATGCGAACGTTCGTGCCTCCGAGGAATTGAAAAACATTTAACTAAAGTAAATAGCATGGAACATGAAGTCAGTGTACAATAAATGATATGGTCGATAATAATTAGCAGTAAAAAATGACACAGGAACATTTTTTCTGATAACGTTAATATAATCTTTACAAAAAGGTAGCTGATAGATTTGATTTCATTGTTTGAGGAGTCATTATGTAGTAAAGTGGTATATGTTTCAAAAAAAGACTTTTGTTACATACGTCGTATAATAAATGTTTCAAGTTCATGTAAAAATAGCTCTTAACTACCCTGAATTTATTTATTTATTTATAGGGACCGATATCAATTACCACCAATAACATTAGTCGATTTACAGTCACACTTATCCACTCCGCTCCCGTTCGGTCTCAGTGAGTGGTAAATCCTATATAATTATGTATCCTTAAGAGGTATTAACCACTTTAGTCAATTATCCGTGTGGCTTATGGTATTATTGTACGTCGCGATAATGGACCTTTAAGTGCTCATATATCGAAACATACGCACTACAAACAAAACGAATCGACGCGTCGCCGTCGCACACTTGGCGGCTCGACGGGGAAGCACAGCCGCCGCCGATCGAAAAACAAACCTATTGACACATCGAACGCAGCCATCGGGGCGGAAACAACGCGCGTTTCGCCGATTTCCAATCGAAATATTACCGCCTTTTTCGCCGTTTAGCGACTGTATTTAACCATCCGCTAAAATTTGTTCCGCGGAACAAATTGACAACGGAATTACGCGGGTGAACGAGCGCCCGCCGTTGCGTAAAGCGAGATGAATTAATTCTCTTATTTGCTCCCGATAGATGCGCAAACAGATAGCGATTCAATCGGCCGTGCGTTAAAATGCGTTTTTCGGTTTCGATTTGAATTCATTTTCGATGCAAATTTGCAGCGGCGGGAATTGGAATTCATTTGTGTAAACAAGTTCGTGTCGTTTTGTTTTTTTTAATGAATTTGGTGGTTCATCACGGGGTTAATTTTTCCTATATGACAGTTAAACAAGTCTTTGCGTCGTTACCAAATTTTACATAAATATAAAGGTTTCATGGGTAAAAGACACAAAGAAAATAATGTTGAATAAATAGGATCTGAAACTAGTTTTTATACGAGGACATATTATTCAAACATAAGTCAAAGATACGTTACAATAGTTTATAAAAATAAATAAAATTCATACAAAATTTCAACAAATAAAAACCTAGTGATATAAAAGAAAATAAATTGAATTGATAAAAAATGAAAAATAAAAAAATACATCAAACGAAAAACGACTGAATAATTAGACAATAAAAAACTTGAACAGATTATAATTAAAATCAGTTAAAAAAAAAAATTTCAAACAGAAAATCGACGAAAAAATCAAACAATTAATTTTTATTTTTTCCCATTACTCTTCATTCGTTTATTTTATATTTATTTATAATATTCTTATTTTTTTTATATAAACTTCCACATAATACAATTTATTTATTGGATATTTTTATCGGACTTAACCATCGGTCCGTTGCACCGCACACATCGACCCGGCCATAATGCAATACTCACGGTTGGCTGCGGTTCGCCGCGAAATCGTCTTAACGTCACTCCTGAACGGCGACTTGAACGTCTCGAGGCGATAATTGAAGTTGGGAAAGTTTCTGCGGATCAAACTACTTTCACGGCGAAAAGCGCAACTGAGTGTCGCGAGATGTGCATGCAGGGGCGAAAAGCTCTGTGGAGCTTCGACGGAAGCGCCCGATTAGACACGACCGCTTCGCCGCGCCGCCGTTTATTTGCATTGGATGCATACATATTTTGATTGCGGGTTGTTTATAACTTTTGCGGCGTTGTGCAGGCGAGATAGATCGATAGGTGATTATGATTTTTTTTGTGTTGGTAACGTACTAGAATTTTCCAGATATATATTGTAATGTAATTTTTTTAAATAAAATCTGCGTTATCTAGAATTGTTTAAATGTTACAAGTCAAAGTATCAATAATTACAATTACATAGAAACATCATGTTGTTGTTAGTCTTTTTATTCAATTTAATTCATAATTGTTTGCATTCATTGCAAAATTAACAATATCGTTTTTGTCATATTTGTTAATTCTGTCATTATTGACGGAAGTTGCCTTTTCAACGACAAGTGTTTCTCAATAGGATTTATTTTGAAAATTCAAAGAACTTTTCAAATTTTTGCTTAATGTTATTTACTTAAAATTACCTAAAAGTAAACAACGTGATCATAGCTTGTTCCCTTCAGAATTTACACGAATCTGCTAAAATGAATAATAACATTTTATAAATATTTGGAGCTGTCGTACTAAAATATTTAAAATTTTTGAAGATACTGCCAACCATCATTACCGTTTAAACTCAGATCTTGCACAATTTGAAAGGTCAAACAGATATAAAATTATTAGCTTCTTCATCAAAAGTTTTAATCAAAATAAAAAAGAAAAGAAAAAACTCTGAATCCCTTAGATACAGTGTGTCCCACTTAAGGGTGTAACACGCTCATATCTTTTTTATTTTTTGTCCAATTTTAGTAATTATTTCCAAACGTAAAATACTTGTTGGTCTACTTACTGCAAAAAAAACAATTGTCTTCTTTAAATGCAAAGCAACCCACTATGGCAAATAAAATTTGCAAAAATCATGAAATCACTTTAGGGATTTTTTTATCGAAAAATGTTACTAGTAATAATTGTTCAGAATTGCCCAATAACTCTAAATCCAAAATTTCATTAAAATTAAACAACAACTTTAAACAAGTTTGACTGTGCAGGTTTTATTTCAAACAAAATTTTCACAGCATACTTTTTAAGTGCAGACAATAGTAACTATTTACGGACTTCTACGGATTTTTTTTTTAATTTTCATGAAATTGGATTTAGAGTTTTTGGGCAATTCTGTATTATTACTATTATTACTAGTAACATTTTTCGATAAAAAAATTCCTGAAGTGATTTCTTGATTTTTGCCATTTATTTTGCCATCGCAGGGTGCTTTGTATTTAAAGAAGACAATTTGTTTTTTGGCAGTAAAGAGAGCAATAAGTAACGTTTGAATAAATACTAAAATTGGACTAAAAATAAAAAAAAAATGTGACGGTGTTACACTCGTATGTGGGACACACTGTATATAATATATAATCACAGTTAGAAACTCATTTTTAATTTCTTATACTTTATGATTAAGAAAATATGTTAATCATGGAAATTTTTGGCAATTATATTTTTTATTCTGATTTTTTGTGCTCATAGAGAGTCAAAGTCGAATTAAACCAAAAAAGGGGTCCGGAAAAAATATGTAGCGATTTTCCTTCGCGAATCGTTGAGGGGTGGTCACCGGCAGTCTAAATTTTGATTTTCGGGAATCCCACCCCATTGCTTCAACCGCCATCTTCAATTTCACACAAAAAAAATGACTACGAACAAAGTTGTTTGGAATAGCATTTCCCACTTCTGGTCCTTACCAGTTTTCCCCTATTTTTTATTTAAACGCGAAAAGAAGATGTACCTAAATATTGTATCTAGTTTATTATTGACTTTAACGTACGAATTAACGACAATACACGAACTTGTTGGGAATAGAATTTGCTATAACTTTGGTACGTCCCTTCGGGGATTACACTGATGGTGTAATTACCCCGCATTCTTGAGTTATTTTCAACAGAAGTAATCCCTCAATTGGAATATAAATTTGTTTGAAAACGTTCTCTGAAATGAAAAGGAATATGAAAAATTAAATGGATTAAAAATATAGGATTTGAGATAATCATGTTCTTCTCGTAGAAAACGTCCACCATAGCACGTGCTGAAATGACTTCACAAACAATAACATAAAAATGACATACTTTCTTGTCATAAAAAATGCATCATATTAAACTTCTCTAGTCAGTAGATCCAGTGTAAAAAGTCATATGCCTTGTTAATGACAACAGGGTTTTGAAATAGTATAACATTTTGCATTATATACAATATTGCTTCTAAAATTGGTACTGAAAATATCAATGGTTATCTTGCTTCAGAAATTGCAACAGCAGTAGGATAATAATCGATAAAACGCCTGTGCTTATGAACCCTCTCCTACTTTTTCAACGAGTATTTCCAAACAATCCAACGAAGACCTGTAGGATTGTTTGGCCTATCAGCTTTCACTGTATCGTCTTTCTTTATTCAACTAAGAAGGAATGAGAAAAGCTACGAAGTCTACGCTGTACAGCGCCTTTAGACTTCTCCAACGTTCTGGAGTGACACGTCTCGATGTCATTTGTATATTTGTATAGTTTGTGTATTATCGTTACAACGTTAAAGTCAATAATAACGAGATATTTAGGTACACCCCAGCTTTTTCGGGTTTAAATAACAAAATATCGATCGTAGAGAAAAAACAATAGGGTCCAAAGTTATAGAAAATTCAATATCAAACAACTTTGCTTATTACTATTTTTCATATGAAATTGAAAATAAACGAGTTATTCAATAAATAAATTTCGCCCTCTATTTCGTGTCTTAATCGATAAATATTGATCCTATGGAAAATATGATTAGGACCAGCACACAGCACACTTGTTCGTCATCAACTGCATTCGATTCCAAACAACTTTGGTCATTACCATTTTTCATGTGAAATTGAAAATAAACGAGTTGATCCATAAATAAAAATTCAGATGGCGGGCTGAACCAATGGGGGGGCGCGATTAAAAATAAAAAATAATAAAACAATGGGGAGAAAAATAAATCAACCGGAAAACGACTGAAAAAATGCACACAATAAAAAAACTTGCACGAATTGTGTTTCGTAATGACCAACTGCGATGTAAATAAAAATTGGATAATTTGTTTCAATATTAATTTCCAATATTATAATATTGCCATGAAATGATCTCAATATTATTTTTTGGTAATTTTCTTTAATCGCCAATTACTGGTTCGGTGGTCTGCTTATTAACTAGTAGTGGTCGTCGAGGATTCTTCTGGAGTCTTGGTTATTCTTGTGGACTATGGTTGCCTCTTTTGGCTTTTCTTGTATTATTGTCGACTCGTGTAATCCTATTCTCTTAGATTTTTTTGAAATCATGGAAGCGCTTTAGTAATGTCGAGGAAGTGCTTATATAGGTTCCAGATCATCTCTGCTTTGTATTAATTAGTAAATTAAATTATCTTCAACTAATTTTGTTTCGATGAATTTCTTATTCCGCGAAGTATTAATTACTAATATCCGCATTTTAGTATTTTCGTAAATTTATTTATTCGCCGATTTGTTAATAAAGTAAAAAGTCTTGTTTAATCTTAATTGCTTTATTTTTTCTTAATAAATATTCACGTTTCTCGGCAAATTTAATGAGCGTTAATTATTTAGAGCTGTTCTGGCCCCTCGGTGGCCCACACATCGACCCCGTCTTAGTCGTTGGACAACCAATTCATCATCATAATTTAATTCATCGTTTAGATAAACTTTTAAGTAAATTTAAATTTATTCTTGTTCGCGTTTTCGTATATTGATTAAATTTCTAAAAAATATTTAACTTTTATATATATATCATTTTTCATGTTATTTATATTAACATTACCAATTATTTATAAAATATATATATATAGGACTTTCGATATTCTTTAACGTTTTTTTTTAATTTTATTTTATTGTGCTGGGCCAGTCAACAACACAGCAGCACGTACAGTTTTCGACACATTTCCCCAAAGATTATTTGAAGGTTAACCCACCACCCTTACACGCGAGTTATCTGAAGGAATAGATCATTTCAGCTTTAGATGAACGAAGAAACGCAACGTAAACGTAAATTACGCTGAAAAATACTCCCGACAAATTTCAGCGATGAACCAGACGACGCTGCAATCGATGTGTGCACACAATTCTTGTGGTCGAACGCTTGATTTAAAACAGTTCATTGAAATGTTTGAACGCTTTTAACGACTTCAGGGTTCTAGATAAGACGAACACCTGGGGAACGTATGCGGGGGAGGACGAACATTAAAGATTGTGTAGGAAACTTTTCATAGATTGCCACACTCAACTGAGTTCTTGTGATACTCGATCACGTTTGTAATCGTTGAAGAAACTTAGAGTAAAAAATCAATTAATTTGCTTTTGAATAAATGTTTATATATATTTTTTGACATTGATTGCGTAAATTTATTGTTCTTGTCTCTAATAGTTTTTTTAGCTGAATTTATATAAATTTTCAAATCCAAAAATATTTTTGCTGCATGCATATTAAGTAAAAATTTTATCAATTTTTCATAAAATATTTTTATGAAAAATTGATATAAAAATATTTTTCTATGAGCCATGAAAATCGCAAAATATTTTAACCTATTTCATTTTAATTTAAAGAAATGCATTTAAAATCATCCATCTTGGCGATACTTTCCCAGTTCAAAATAACGCACCAGCAGTTCTTTTCAGTTTATATTGACATTTCATTTCGCGGCATTTGCCCCGACGCGTAAGCTGTTTAGATAGATGATGATTTATCGGTCAACTCTCGATGGCGTTCAAACAGATCGATGCTTTCGAGTTTTATTATCGTCTTTTCGCAAATATTGGCATCGGAGGCCAAAGGTATTCACATTAACCGTTCGAACACACGATGAATGCGAAAACAACGGGCGACTCGGAGAAATTTAAATGCACATGTTGTTACTTTGAATAATGAGGGGCGTTCGCCCATCTCATTTAGCCACTACGACCTTAAACGCTGCAGTTCAATGTTTGGGAGGATTTTGTTGGACCCTCGTAATTTATTCAAATGGACTAAATCCACTATCAGGAAGTCTATATGATGTGGGTCTGCTAAATAGCTTTTGCGGTTTTTTGCTAGCATTATTTTTAATTTTACGACGTCATTAGAACGTTTCTTCTAACGTAACCAACGAAGTCGTTTCCAATTTACTTTGGGGCTGTATGTGGCTCAAATCTGCTTAATGATTATTTTTTATACGCCTGGGTTGAATGCAGAATATGGTCATTTGGACAAATTTGACCTCGGCATATAATGGACAATATGGTTCGTTTACTTTGGATCTTACAACACAAAAATAATTGTGAAAGTGTGAATATCAATCCACAGTTGCTTTCAGTCAGCGAAGCGAGTCGTGTGTGCGCGTTCGTGAACCAGTCTCTTTGCATTAAAAGAAGCTCAGAATGTGCGCTGATTTTTAAATTCCAATCGTCGTTATCTGTATATAGAAATTATGATCCATATCATATCAATATTGTCGTGATTTTATTTTTGTCTGTTCCGGTTATGAATTATTTACATACACACATTTAGATATTACTACAAGATGTACAATGAACAGCAAACATCTATACATTAGTCTTATACTATGCACTTTCTAGGATAGATGTTCCTTACCATTGAGATCTAGTCCTTTCCAGCAATTACTGTCACAATTTGTTTAAATCCACCGTTTAACGCAAATTACTATAGACTGCTCTTCACATGTTCCCCTGCAAATATCTTTGACCTTAAGAATTCTCCAAAGATAAATACGATCACGTCACGACCTTTTCTTTATTAAATAATCCTTAAAATATCCAATCCTAATGCTTTGTAGGACGACAAACTAAACAACCTGGATTATTTAGAGAAACACTGGACGGGACAAATTGTTTAAACAACGAACATGGAGTACATAAAACAAACATCCGACACCTTTGAACTATTCAAAGTGTCAAGTTATCAACGATCTATTGCTCCTTGCATCAAACATGTCGTTCACCTAGTTTGCCATAACGATTCCTAATGAAATTCTCGACATATATTCGGTAATCTGCATGTCCCATTTTGCTAAAATTGTTTTTAAACAATTTATTAATTAATTTAAACGATCTTCGTGTTTCAGTTGATACAGAATTATGTTGGGATAATTTTCTTAACACAAATAATTTTTTAACGATATTTTGTGGTCAAAAGTATCAAAAATTTCGAAATTGTGCAAAAAAAACCACCAGCAGAAAAGTCAAGCTTGGCCTAATGAATATTTTCAAAGCCTACAAAGTTTATTGCAATTTAATAAGTTCGATCGAAACGAAGTTTTAACGTCAAAATGCATCACGTTTGATAAACACTATATCTCTGCAGGATTCTGCTAAAAATGGATTGGCAATCAAACATGGATCACACATTGATTTACAGCTCGACTTAACTTGGACAAACTTCAAAGTAATCTTCATGTGTTTGAATTTAATTTAGTCCTATTTTTCGATTTAACGGTGGGAAAATTATTTGTATTTAATATTTATTGTTCGCTTCCGATTTTAGTTAACTGTTAATTTATTAAAATTTAATTAATCAAAATTGAAAGCTTTGATCCAACTGAAAACGTGAATTTCCCACTCGATTTTCATTACTAAACACAACAAAATTACTTTTGTTCGTTGCTCGTTGCATTCGTGCGAGTGCATTTTAACGACGCCACGTGTCATTTCGCGAATAATTCACCGTCGGCCATGAAAAATCCCGTTACGAGTCGAACGAAACGGCTTTGTGCCGTTGCGTATCGATATCGGAAATAAACTAACGACGTTGCAATTGAATTTCTTTAATTTTGCACTTGTGTGATTTCGTTGTGCCGGAGTCGACGAGCGAAACGTGTTTGCTTCGAAAATTTATACGGGAGCAGGTTAGGATGGCTGGCGTGCACAGGTGAGCGATCAAATAAGTCGATGCTACACAGGTCGGGTGCTTTCGTCTGGAACACCAAAGTCCTTAGAGTATCGTACACATCTATTAATTTCGCATGAGTTGCAATGAACAATATTTGCAATGAACCACGGTGTAACAATCTGGTGAGTGGTGTAGATCAATGTGCACGGGATTAAATGCATTTGACGTGCATTTGAATCGAAGAAGGATGGCTCTTGGATTTATTTACGCGAAATTTGATATTTACTTTGAGCGCTGGTACAATGGGATAGTTCTAGTTCTCTTTCAATTTATTAGATGTCGTGTTTGTGAGGTAACGACCACGATGCTTTTTCTGAAAAGTTTTTAAGATAATACGCCCGCACCTCGTTTTAACAATACAATATTTTTCATATGTTTGTCGTTTTGTATTGTTTAGATTTTTTAAAAATTTTATTGTGTCATTGTATATAAAACTATGACCAAAATATATGATCACAGAAATTTACTCAAATAAATACATTTTTGCAAATAACGAGAAAAAGATATAGTCATGTTGCTCAGTGCAATTATATTCGCGTTACATTTTGCAATAAATATATAATTTTTGCAAATAATAGAAAGATACAGACATATAACTTAGTCCAATTATATTAATCATTGCTTGACACTTCTTCAAGTATATTCAAAATTATCCATTTTCCCATCAAAATATGTCGAAATTTCCACGACTGACATCGCAATTAAATTGCGGTTAGAACTTACCTGGAAATTTGCTGCAAGTTTTGCTGCGGGCAACTGAGCGGACATCAAATTGCAATTAATGGTACAGCGAATATTACATATAATTACCACCTACGTTAGTTATTACGAAATTTCGTTGCACTTATCGAAATTATATTTCGCTATAAAAATTCCGCCTACGGACGAGATATTAGTTTGTTTAAAGTCGATATTTTGTTACTGCGAACGCGGCGGATTTTTGCTGCAAATTACCGAACGGGCAGGATCTCTGCTAATGATCCGTCAGACGGCAGCTGGCGGCAAAATCAATCTTGTCACAAGAGAGAAGTGTCTCAAGGGAAATGTGTTAATCAAAGTATCGGGGGTTTAATAAAGTTATTGACAATTAATTTTAATTTGATTTTGTTAATAAAGAAATTTTTGATATATTTGCGGATAATGGGTGATGGATTAGAAAAAATAAAAATAATTGGAGGATTTAATCTGTTTCTGTTTGTCACTCAAATCTGGGGTTGTTTTAGCTTCGAAATTCATTAGCAATAACATTTTGAGGACTCTATTAATACCTACGTCACGTTAAATAAAATATTGCCATAGTTTACAAACATTCCTACTTCAAGTGTAGAATGAAATGACGACACGTTGGCGTTAAAACACTAAATTATTATGAAGATTGTTTAAATCAGACACGATTATGTGTTAGTGTTAATGCGACTGTTTACAAACGTTGTATCGTCCATGTAGTTTATCTAATCGCAGAGGAACTAAATTCGTATGGAGTAAATTGCGGTGTATCTCCTGGTGTAAGCTGTATCGGAAATCGAATAATTCAAAATCATAATAAATCGATAAAGATATTGAAATTTCAAATAACTTTTTGGTTGATTTTACTGGAAAGTTGAATACGTCAGTACGTCACACTCTTTTATTTTCAGCAACAAAAAGTTAAGAAAATGAAGTGCTTATAAAAATGAACAAATAACGTTGTCATCACAAGTCAATAACTTTGTAGAATTTTAAAGTGTTGTCTATTTTTGGTTTAGAGAACCAATTGAAATAAATTATAGTTAATACTTGCGGTTTTGCGCGTAGAGGAACGGATGGTCCTTTCATTTATCTAAATTTGCCGTAAGTATTTAATTTCTTTATTGCAATTATGGCAATTTTTCTTGGCTATTTTAATTTCTTGTTTATGGCTTTAAAAAATTTTATTTTTGAAAATTTAAGCGTTCACGTTCTTGTAATTTTAGGCAATTCTCAATTGGGGCATTTTTGCTATTTTTACCAAAGTGTTTCGCCAAATTTTCCCAAAATTCAGGGTTAATTTTTGATCAATTTTTCATGGCTATTATATTTTTTTGTGCATTTTAAACATTTTTTCATAAATATTTTAGGTTCATCTTTTTGATAATTCTATTGCGATTTACTAGTATTTTGATTTCTTAGGACTTATTCTTTCACTTTTGTCAATTTTCAGGTTTATGCATTTTGTGTGCCATGTGTTTCATGACTACTTTGATTACATTGCATTTTTACTTTTTATATTTCTTTTATTTTTACTTTTTGTTTTTTTTTTGTAATTTTTCAGGGCAATTTTTTTTTTAATTTGTTGACATTATCTGCCACATTTTATATAAATATTTCACCGCTGTTTTCATTTTTATAAAATAATTTTGTTAGTATTTTCTTTTCTTGTATTTCTGTTTGACCATTTTGACATTTTGCGTATTTTACGTTCTTGCAATTTTAGGTAATTCGCAATGTGGGTATTTTTGATATTTTTAACAATTATAGCCTTTAGTCAATTGACAAAATTATCAAAAATGTGAACCGCGGAAATTTTTTGCAATTTTTTTAAAAATATTTAAAGTTTCTAGACTTCTAAAAATTTTTCATTAATAGCCTTGATTTGTGTCAACTTTTCAACACTACATTAACTTTATTTTGATCTTCTTTATCTTTTTCTCTATGTTTCAGGTTCATTTAACATTTTTGTAATTTTATTTTTCTTGCATTTTTAAATAAATGTCTTTTCTTCTTTTCACACTTCCATTGTTACTATTTACTGCTATTCTGATTTTTCAGCATTATTTTAATTTTTCTCAACAACATTTCGTGCAAATTCCATAAAACGAGTCGTCGCAATTTTCAATCCAAATTTTACAGATTATGTTTAAATGCACAAAATCGAAAAAATTTCATGTCTGTTTTGCCTTATTTTATTCTTGGCTTTAAAACTTATTATGTTTGACAATTTTTCTTTTCATGTTCTTAGAATTTTATATAATTCTCAATTTGGGCATTTTTGATATTTGTAACTATTGTAGTGTTTCGCCAATTGATAAAATTATCAAAAATATGGACCACGTTTTTTTTTTTGCATTTTTTCAGCAATATTCAAAGTTTTTTGACTTTTCTAAAATTTTTCATAAATAGTTTGGAGCTTTTTTTACATTTCTGTCCGTTCAGGGTTAATTTTGCATTTTTGTCAATTTTTCTTGTAGTTTTAAGATTCTTGTTCATAAATATTTTAGGTTTCCTTCTTTTTCATACTTCTATTGTTAGTGTTTACTGCTATTTCGATCTTGAAAGAACATTTCTCCCCTTTTGTCAATTTTCTAGATTATTCTAATTTATTTGTATTTTTTAGGGCACTTTCATCGATGTCTTTTGCTATTTCGTAAATTTTTATATTTTTACCAATTTTCAATGTCATTTGAAGTTGTTTGTATTTTTATTACTTTTTATATTTTTCTAAATATTTCATAAATCGTATCTCCTGTCATTGTCATTATTTTTGCATTTTGGTAAATTTTTCATCACAACTTTGATTTATTGTATTTGTTAGTTCGGTTCGCATTTTTACAATGTTTTAACCTTTTCCAACTACACTTCGTGCCAATTCCATTAAACGAGCCCTCGCAATTTTCAATCCACATTCCACACAATACGTTCAAAATCGTAAAATTTAAATAACGGACAAAACCTCCGCGCGCATAATTAACGCGCTTAATTAAAAACAGATCGGAAGCTTATTGCTATAACGAGGACGCCCAACTAACGAAACAGAAAAACCAATTACACAAAAACAAACGAACGCGGCGCCGAAAAGCGATCACGTCGAAGCAATTAAACCAATTTAATTTCTGATTTACGCAAGAAAATCGCGAAAAACTGATCGGCTGAAATTCGGCGATTTTGGGACGACCTTCCTGCGCCCACGGAGCCCCCGCCACCCGCGCGCTCGATTTGCGCGAAACAGCTCCGAGCAATCGCTTTTTTGAAATCACTGTCACATGTAATATTGTTGGAGTTTCTGCGAAGCGTTTCCGACAGAGTGCAGTTTTTAATAAAGTGTTTGGCAGTGAAGTAATTTGCGCCGAAAGGTCATTACAAGTTCGTTGATTGACGTCGGTCCCCGAAGTCTGTTGATGGCAAACTCATTACCGATTACAACTCCATTGAACAATGTGCGACAAACTTGGAATAAATTGTGAAAAATGGCGGGCAAAAAGTTATTGTTTGTAAAAAAATAATTTTTGTCAGCGATAGATGGGTTCCTTGCAATGCAAATTTGTAAATAACTTGGAAATATGAATTTAGTTTCCAAATATGCAAATCTATGTAAATATTGGACGTAATTGTATATTTAATTAAATAAATTGTATTAATTGAAATTATTCATATTTATGAGTCGAATAAATTATTTCAAGATGTGCAGTGATGTGAACCGAGTTTTAAAAACAATATCATATTTGGGTCGTCAAAAGCTGTCCAATTAATTTCATTAATATTTGCTATCTATTCACGTTGTTTACTTAATATTGCATTATTCTTATTAAATGCTCGGCCCATTGAGTTCTTTTTTTCTTCATTTCTTTTCCACTTATGTCTGTTATTACAAATTCTTCCACCAGCAAACCTAACCAAATACAACCCAGCCCAACATCAATTTACCAGGCGCCACATTATTCGAAACGCTACCCAAACCACTTGAATTGTGAAAAAATTAAATAAACAAAGTTGTAGAGAATTAAACTTCCTAACCCCCGATGGAATAGAAGAGCAAGGATTCCAAAAACCAAAATATGAAATTTTATCGAAAAATATTAAGGTGACATAAATTACCATTTTTTAATCTTTGCTAGATGTTAAAATTTTTTTAACTTTTGTCTTAAATTTTCGTCACCGTAATATTTTTCGATAAAATTTCACATTTTCTTCGTTCCACATTACAACTAACTCACCGTGGTTTTAATTTTTATTAAAAATGATTTAAATCAGAAATTACTTGTTTTACTGAAAATAATCATTAATTGTTATCGTATTTGTGAGTGTTGCAAGTTTTATTTCCGGCACCTGATGTTTGTTCCAACTTTGACACGGCAGGATGTTGATGTTATCCTTGACAGGTAATCACTTTCGACACACTTTTCAGATAGTTTAACGGAGCGAACGAGGTGTACAAGATAACTAGGCCAGAGCGCAATTCCGATTTCGAATCGATTAAGATTGCAAAGTTTTATAAATGAGGCATATGCTTATTTTTTTTTAAATAATAGTCGATTTTAAACAATTTCCTCAAATGCATTGCGATATCAATGAGATGTACAGTCGGTCAAAAATGTTTTCGAATAGTCGCTAGATGCATAGGGAACACTCACTGCATAAATTAAATATTAAGCACATGAATGACAACAAAGCTATATAAGAATATCAACATGGTTACGTTTTCGATGGCATATCTATTGTGTTATATTAAGTTGAATATATCTCAGTTGTAGTTAATTTAAAGTTATATTAGGAAAAATGTAATAAAAATAAACACAAACAATACCTCAACTATAAATAATAAGGGAATAGTATTTTCACTTTTAATTTTAATGTTGATTAAATATGATGAGTAAATATCATCGATAATCAATTTACGACAAAAACAGATAACATTCATAAATAAACAATTAGTTGGGTTGGGTTGGGCTTATTTGCATTCGGGTTGGGTTGGGTTGATTCACTTAAGTTCACAATTATAACCACCATAGAATAATAAATCTGTGATTGAAGGAAAGTGACGGTTAACATTTTTGAATTGTATTTCGTTTTTAACTAATTGCTTTACAATACGTAAACCTACATTCAAGTTTTATTGGCCCACGAAATAATGTAACTAATAATCTAAATTAAATGTTTCACTGATTTAAAAGAACTTTTGCAACTTTTGATTGATTTGCAACTTAATAAATGTCACATAATAACAAACAAAATAGTATAGCCAACCCAACCGAGCTCAAACCAACCCAACTCAAATACGAAAAATCACAAAATTCGTAATTAAATTTGTTCGCACACGACATTTTTAAATTATTTATTTGAATTTTTTCATCATTTATGTTATTATGTCACTTTCTCTTAAACGTCAACCCAACCCAACCCAACCTAACTAAACATTACAATTAGGTACAAAAGATGTACAAACATTTTTCTTCGAAATTTTTCATAATGTTGTATTTTAGCATTGTTTTAATTTGCAAAATTTGTGAAACTTGTGACAAGTTTGGAAAGCTTTCAATTTGATTTTATGAACATTTTCGAATATAACTATTTTTCCTTTTCTTGTATTTTTGCTCTTTTCGGATAACTCCCAATACGTGAATGTGAAATATATCACAGCAATGGTTATCTTAACCAACTCGATATTATCGAAAATTCCAAACACATTAAAAAAGAAATTATCAATTTTCAAATTTTGCATTTTAATTTTTTTTACGTTACAATATTTAACAATACTGAGCATTTTTTCAACCCCTAACAAGTATGTAATACATAGCTCAATCCAAGGCAAAATTATTGTGAATATCCAAATCCAAAATACACAAAAATTAAAAAAAAATCTGTATGTATTTTTTATATTTTTGTGAAGTTGAGAAATTTTCAATAAACTAAAATTTTTCTTTAAATAAAAATTATAAAATTTATTGTTAAAAACGTATCTGTTTCGAAATAAAAAATGATATAAAACGTAACGATTAAAAAATTCAAATTATGAAATTTTTTTGGGGCATGTTGGTTGGTCCCCACATAAGGAATTCGATTTTTTCAATAGTTCCTTTTTTTAATTTTTGAGAATTTTTGTTAATTTCTAATGAATGCAACGTTAAAACACAACGCAAAATATAAGAAACTTCAAAATGTCCAAAAAATCGGACTTATTTAAATATTTTTTCACATTTTTGCAATTATTTTTAAAATTTTACATTTTTTTTTGAAAGGTGCGTTTTAGTTATTTATTTTCAATTTTTGAATATTACCGTTTGATATTTTTTCTGACAGTTCTCAATGACTCAAAATATTGTACCCAACCCAACACGGCCCGACTCAAAATCGAAAAATCATAAAAAACATCAATAAAATAATTAAATTTGTTCACAGTTGGCATTTTCAAAATATTTAAAATATTGTACCCAACTCACAATCGAAAAAACATAGAATTGTCAAAATATTTAGGAATTTTTTAGAATCTTTGTAATATCATTTATGTGATTTTTTTTCTAAGACGTTAAATCGAACCTAATCCAACATAACTAAATATTACAACTACGTACAACGGTGCACAAAAATTCAAAACGAAAGTAATGACTTTATTTTTCTTAAAAATTTTTCTTCTAGCATGTTTGTATTTGCATAACATTAACGAAACACCTACTGATTAATGTTACAACTGAAAGAAATATTACCACAAAAACATGCTGGGCGGATATGACCTCTGCCTTCCATGGACGCCTATTTTTCAACGATTCTCCAATATTATTGATCAAAACGGATCACATGATTTTACAACTACTAACCCACTTTTTACCATTTTTTAAATTGTTTAACATTCAATTTATAAATAAAATGTATTTATTTCGTAGCTTAAAGTTGCATAATGAGTTGGAGTTTTCCAATATTTTTTTTTTTATATATAATTTTGATTTAAAATTTTCTCGTCAGGGTAAAATATTTTCGATTTTGTGGCTTATTTTTGGTAATAGAAATTTACCCACATTACGCATTTAAATAATCGATGTAATAATATTTAATTGTCAGGGTCGTATCAAGTGTCAAACACTGTTTTTTTTTTAATAAATTGCACCTGAAATTTTATTCTAAATGTATACGTATATATAATTGACCCACAGAATTTAAATTTTTTCAAATTATATTTTAAATATCCACTCGTAGTCGAATCACAATTTCGTCCCTTCGCTAACTAGCCAATTATTATTAAATTAAATTTTCGCTAATTAGCATTAAAATGCTCGCTTTTAATTGCTGTAATTGCATTGTACGTTCCCCCTCTCGATAACTTGTAGCAAGTACATTTTACCAAAGACGTGTACATTGTTAACACTGTAAGCGCCACTAATTAAATGTATTGGGATGCAGCTTCCGTTTGAGCTCTGCCTGCAGGCTTTGTTGTTCCGGATGTAAGCCGCACGCGAACAGACGATACGGCATTAATTCGTAAGGATTTACGATACTCTTTGTTTGAAAGTATCGCGGCGAAGCAAACAAATTTGAAATCTTGTTGACGATCTGTGTGCATTTTGCCCAACAACAGTTTTAAATTGAGCTTTTTTTTCGACGTACGTTTGAAATGACTAGATAATTTATTGTGATATTATTCACCCTGGAAGTTCAAATAACAAGATTATGTGGAGTTTTATTGTGTCGTTTATTATCATCCGATGTACAAAGAAAATAATTACAATAATTACTTATGTGTATGTCGATTGATTTTACAAATTGTACGTTCACGTCGAGATACCTAATCCACACCGAAAATTATTTAGCATTTTTATTAGTTGTTAGGTTACCTTGTAAAGCCATATAATCCAATCACATCAAAGATGAAAAATTATTAGGGGACAACATCAAAAGAGACAAATGGAATCCATAGGAATCTTACGAATCATAATTTTAAATCCAGGGTATTCTATTTTATATTCTCATCAATGTGAATCGTGTTGGCTTCGGAGCTCCCGATAATTGGATGGAGACACTTGCGCAATGGATTTTTAATTATTTCCAGCGAACGTTAGTTCATTATATGAGATAATTTTTAATAATAATATTATCGTCTTCGATCAAATTAATTACTCCTCTGAAACGACGCATGCAACACACCCCTTGTGTGGATTGTTGTTGTATAATATGATCCACTCGACTGTCAGCCACGTTATAATAGCTATTGAAATATGTCTGCTTAACTATGACGCAACTACCCTTCAACTGCGGACTAACATGCGGAAGACGTGAATTCCGAATTCTAGGTGAGCTAAACTGCTTAATATTCTAAACAATTACCATATTTCGCGGCATCTAATAACGCGATCCATCGTTAGCCTTAAGATGTAAACGTTTAGCGAGGCTAATTTGATTACACGTTACATGTTTAACCAAACTAAATTCATGCTAAGTGACGACTGGAACGAGTTTAGTGCAATCGGTTTAAATTAGGGCCTAAGGTGGTAGGCGAACTTGCTAAATCCACATTCGTTCATAAAATTACACATACGGGATTTTGGGTAATTTTAACTTCGTAAATAATTATGCACTGTGAACATTAATTATCTCAAAGGAAGAAGTTAGTTTCCTGTTTAGTTTAGGCTGTACTAGTGTTTTATTGTAATTATCGCATTGATTATCATTTGGGTGTTTTCGGAACTTCCCATAAACAATAACTTCGTAACTTTAAATCTTTTGCATGTTTGTAATTCTTCAAATTTAAATGAAAATGTTTGTTTTCTTGTATCATATTTAGTTTTATTTTCCTGATATTGCTGCTCATTCAGTGGACAACGAGCCATTTGTAACATCTATAGTTATTTGTGTGGCACCCTAACAATTCAACTGAGCTACCCATCTCCACTACAGTGGAGCTTTGGCCCACTCGCAATTATGGAAGGCAATACAGTGACACATTATCATTTCTGGTCTTATTGTATAGGAATCAAGTAACAATAGTTATATTATGTCATGGATTTATGCAATTAAATTACCACAATTCGAACGCCAGTCGAACGTGATTTAATTATTGCGTTCGTATTATTTCTTCACCGCGTATGAAACGACTGCGGTTGTCAGTTAAACTTAGTTTGAAGTAATCGAGCAAGTCTTGGCCGTAACTGGAAATGCGCAATATGTAACTAAACCTGTTAAGTTGTAGTTTCTGAGGTCAAATACACCAAAATGGATTGGTGAACGAAGTCACTTAGCGGAACTTGTCAATTTATGCGAATAATTACTTTTGCAAGGTGTACATAGTGCATACTTTGCTAACCACTTAAGCATTCCGCTGTTCTAAGAGATAAAATAAAACAAAGCTCTCGTTTACAATAATTTTTAGTCATAAAATTAAGGGTAATGATTTATATTATTTAATAACAAAAATCGAAGACGACGAATAAAACAAACATTGATAATAAGCACGTAATGGAAGCGCAGAGGTGTTTACAAATATTCAAGGTGGCCCAAGAAAGAGCTGGTGACACCCAATGTACCACCCAGGTATAATAAAAAAAATCTTAGAAAGATCAAACATGTGTAGGTTGAACGATTTAGAGAGGGAACGCGATATTTAAGCGAATGACCACTGAATTTTCTTTCTCTTCGAGCAACGCGTTAGCTCTCCGAACAACTATCTACGAAGGAGATTACGACAAGGGTGAAAAGGGACGAAAAATAAAAATATAGGCCAAGAATTCATTAGTAACACATTTCAAATTAATTGCATCACGTAGACTGTATCGGATTAATTTAAACAATTTAAATTTGCTGTTAATACCAGCACGCAGCAATATAGACAGTGGCAGATTAATTTCATCTATTTAAACATTTCTAGTTATTATTACACGTCAAAGTAGACTACAGCTGATTTTTTTTTGAATGATTTAAATATTTAGTATTGTTATCTTGGGACGTGAAAAAGTTTGATAATAGTCAATTATATTATTTATTTGTGCTTTTTTACAATCATTTATTTCGGCTCGTGGTCTTAAAAGAATAAACAAATTAATTAACATGCAATTAAGAATCAATCTCAGATCTGACATCGAACAAAATTTAAAAAGTTTATAACCATAA
This sequence comes from Geotrupes spiniger, assembly GCA_959613385.1. Lineage (NCBI taxonomy): Eukaryota > Metazoa > Arthropoda > Insecta > Coleoptera > Geotrupidae > Geotrupes > Geotrupes spiniger. The sequence goes on along the minus strand of OY390736.1, from coordinate 38,743,331 downwards.
ATGGATTATTTAATTTTTGTCATTGAGGATGACCGCACACAAAAAAATAATTATGCGTTGTTGCATAATCGCAATGACAATCAGATACAGAACATTGGAACGAAGAGGAAAATAGAGGAAAATTAAAAATATATGTTTTCGTATTTACCGACAACACAACACTGTACCTTACATTATCTCTCAGAGGAATCAATGTAAATTAAATAAATGTAGGACACATCAATTTTTGTAATTTTTAAAATTAGTTGAAATCCTAAATTTTTGCATTTGAGAATTTTTGTATTTTTAACATTTTCACAATTTTCAATTACTCCGACTGGTCTCATCTGTTGTCCGCTTTTTTTTCAAAAAAGTGCAGTTGAAACTTTCAGATTCATGCAATGAGGGTCGACATTTATTAAAAAGTGTGTCATGAGTTTGTTATTTCGATGCAATTTTTGTCGATGTTTTCTAAAATTAGTTACTAAATTGCTTGTTGTATAAACGCATGTGTTTTGTATATGCAGTGCATAACAACTGCATTTAGTAAAAAAAGCACACCTTGTGACAGTTGACATAACAACCACAAAGTCAGAACAAAGAAGAATAGACAAATAAACAGTACACATAAAATAGTACAAATAAACGCAAGTAATAATAATAATTTTAATTTGATTGCAACTTAGTAAGAAAATTGCTCTATTTTTCTTTAAATCCTACCAATTTCGTCACATTCATCGACACAATTATCTACATGTATAACAGTTTTATTATATAACTGTGAACAATAAAAATATTTTCCTTCTGATTTCATTTCCATTCAAACAAAACCGGTATAAGCTTCGAGTGAACGACCTACCGTATCAACACACGTTTCCTGCAGCTATTCTCATCCAGAATATTTTAAAATTACCCCTGCATAATAAATTAGTATCCTACAAGAATTCCAAAATAAAAAAATATAAAAATACACCCCAAGGTAACTATATTCATATATCTAATTACACATTTACAATTTGCTATAAATTACGACTGTTCAAATGGTATAACTTTGTAGGTGTTGGGCATTAATCATTCCACTTGGGGGAGATACATAACTAAAAACATATTAAACAATTAGCCTTCACGCTGGTCATATTTCGAATAATGTTTCGTTAAAAATAAAATAAAAAGTTTGGAGCTTTTAGGAATCGCGTTCGTCCTATTCACGAAGAGCCTTTGATATGAAGCTTTAAAGCTCCAGTCGGTGAATGTGTATTTATACATATTTATGCCACCGTAATGTGATTTTTACGGGCGTGAAAATTGCACAAAACTGAAAATATGTGACTTGGAGTACGAAAAGGTGTTGTAACAAGATGTCGATGGGGTTTTAGGTGATCACCGATTGCGACGTTGCACGTAAAGATGGGGAATAAAAACTGGAAATGGGTGTAAATGTAAAATTCTTTAGAGTTGTGGAGAAACGTCTTCTTTTAAAAAATGCAATGTTTCTGATGGTGTTAAGAGAGTGCCATTGGCGATTTGGCAACAGTCGTCCTGGCTTAATTATGCCATCTTTAATCAATTTTATCTGGAAAATTGTTTCAAGTATACTTCTCAGTCATACCATATCACGTCTTTGGTACAAACAATTATGGATCACAATGATAACCAGGAGAACAGTTAATAAGTTTATCAAACAAATGTGGGTATCGCTGTTATTTCGTTTTGCTTCAAAGTTTCCAAGGATTCGATGAAAACTAAGGTTGTGTTGGTGTGACCACTTGGTGTGACCACTGAAGAACTCTAAGAGTGGAGACTGTGTGATGTATCTTTGCTTTGAATCATTAATTCTGTCCTAGTCATTTTTTTTTTGCAAATAGGCCTAATATTTAAAATGAAACAAACGTCATAAGGCTCTCAAAGTCTACCATTTGTAGGTAAAGTAAATGAAAATATTGTTATTTTTGCTGGTAAGGTATTGTTAATAATGTTAGATGAAATTGTCATATAAAAAAATAGATTTGTGACTAGGGAGGGCAGTCTTAAGCTTCTTCGTGAGTTTCTGAACAATTTGGATTGTTTTATTATGTCTATTGAATTGAGCTTAGTTGGGTTGGGTTGGGTAATTTTTGGATAATTTACTGATTGACGACAATAAAAAACAACACCTCGGCATGTCACACCTACATTTGCTTTCTGGTTTTCATTGTTCAGTTTTTTCATTTCATCTTTGTTCCGAGCTTGGGAAAGTGATTTGGATAAAAAAATGACTTTTTGGTTCATTGGCACTTGTACCATACCATTGGGATGCATTTAGGACATGATTTCTTAGCCATGTAGTCTATATTGCCATTTCATGAGTGTTTTATGCTTCTTGCCCAATTTTTTTCCATCTTGAATAAGCCTCAAACTCTTTACATAATGCTTGTCTTAATTTCGCTTCGTAACAACATCTTGTACATTGTTTAAATTTAATCCTAAAGCATTTTTTACGGATTTCTCATTTGCAACGAGGTTAAAAAATTAAACCAGTTTCTGATCTCGATTATCTTCAAATGATATCTGAGCACTTCTGGAATGTGTTGTTTGGGATCTTATTTTTCTTTTGGCTTCATCGGAACTGTGTACCGATCGGAAGTAAATTGGGAGTAAATTGGGAGTCTCTGAACGAGAAGTTGAAACGGATCCATTCAATTTTTTTTGTGTGTGTTGCCAACGGCGATGATAAGCTACATTGGGCAGGAATAAGAAGTAGTGTGTTGAGTTGTGTAGGGTTGGGTTGGGTAGAGTTGGAATAGGTTGGGTTGGGTTGGGCATTCGATAATACGAAATCGTATAAAAAGTCAGAATATGGGGAGATTGCAATCAGGATGTATTACAAAATTTGACATTATTACAATTAGCAATTTAATGGCACTGGCGCACATTCCTCGCTTCGCTGATACAAAAGATTTTTCAACGGACGTTCGCTCTTACTCAACAGTGCGTGAGCTAATTCAAGTTTTCATAATTGGTACTTATTTTTGATTTCAGTACGATGCTGTCAGTTATGGTCGCCCCCAATATCAACACCAATTCGTTCAAATTAAAAATTGTTTATTTATAACTAACTTAAAGTAAGCAACCTGATTTTTTAATCTAAATCTACATGGATTTCATTTCTTTGTCCCAACCCGATCCAGTCGAAACCAATAATTATTTATGCAACGAGTATATAAAGTTGAGTTTTTTTGTGCGCGAAGTAGTACCTTTTTCGCAAAGGTTGTTCTTGTATTTTACGCCATAATTAATGGATTAAAAATAAAATATAATTTGATCAATCAATGAGATCAATCATTCCTTAAGATGACCGCTAAGTAAACTGAGATCTAAATGATCTCTTACATCTAATTAACCCATAATAAAACTTAGATTTTTGGCTTGTGTTTTAAAAAATATATATTTTTAAAATTTCGTTGTAAAGTAAATCGTGGCATCTAAATAATTGCACACTTGGGTGGGTACATATTTTTCGTGCTATAAGTAGGTATTGTCATCAACGTAAAAAAAAACACATATACCTTTGGCGATAATTCTCCCCGCGGGAGAGTTTTAATGCTGTGCAAAAAATCGTTAAAAGGTAAACACGGAAACGAGAGGTTGCGTTGTTTTTTGTTCCGTCCAAATCCCAATTTTTCGTGGCACACGTAATGCGATTATTCTCCAACATTAAACGTCGAATAGTTCAACGCTCAGTCGAGGTTAATGTGGATTTTGCAAACGTGCTTGTAATTTTTTTTAATAACAAAAAATGAAATGGTTACGATTGCTGCTATATGGTAATAATATAGTGGAAAATAGATGTAATGACTTTATCTGCTTCTACGTAAAATATAAATTTTAAATTAGTTAGTGTTGACGAAGATAATTTTATGTTCAAACGTCATACGAGCTGGATTTTTAATTTTATTTAATGGCAGTAATTGGTCTTCACATATTATTTTGTTATAGCAAAATGAATGAAAACACTAATATCAAACAGAAACGTTTATGGATGCGTCCACGAAAGCCAAATAGTTGATCGATTGTTGCTTATTTTTTAAGTTCTTTTAACGAAGAGTATAGCGTCTCTTCGGCCATTTGCTTCGATATATTCGACAACTTTCCGAGCCGAACGAAAATAAATTTTAACTTGACGTCCAATACACCTCGTTAATAAATTTCAATTTAACAAAAAAAAATCGCTTCGAATTATAACTTTTCATTTGCCCCGTTCTCGCGACGGATAATAACGCAACTGAGAAGAAATTCCGCACAACTGAGTAAACAAAATCGAGCTTGCAATCGTCGGAAGTTGGAGCCTTGCGAATTTTCGTTGAATGCGAAATTAACGATGACGACGTTCGTCGCAAATATTTTGCGTTAACATTTTAATGAGGCCGCGAAGTAGTTGCTCTTAAATTCGACGATTACGGCGTGAAAGTCATTTCTTGAATGACCAACTTTAAACTAGTGCTAGATTAGCGTTTGCGAAAGCACGACAAGTAAAAGGGAGCAAAGGATTCGTTTTTTAATACAAATTATTGCATACGAATATTGCAATTGCTTAAAAATTGAGTTATTTGATGTTTCCATGTCGTGAAAAAGCTCACAGCTTTTGATCGAACGACATTCGATGGCAAACAAATATAAAAATCAACGACCTAAAAATTAAATTCAAGTCACACAAAACTTGCTATAATATTTCATTTAATTTCGCCGGCGCATTTGCATTTAGGTGGAATGTCAACGACGTTGTCTTTGTTTAATTGTACTTTATATTTAATTATTTGTTTCGAGGGCGAAGTGGCCTGAAGAGCCGTTTGTCTTTCATCTTTGCTATGCAACATTAGACACAAGTTGCGTTTAATTGCCGGGGAATGCTCGCGTCGCTTTTATTTCCTCGTTTATGCGATTTTGTTAAATGCAGGTCTTTTATTACAAAGTTCGGGGCATAATGAACACGGCGTTGTTGCAGAAAACATGTTGGCGCTTGGAAGAGGCAATTCCGCGAAACACGAGACACATGTAACATGTGCGCCGTAAAATGTGCGGTGCGAGAAAATAAAAACAAGAGCAATGAGGAAACTGTCGCAGAACACGCGATAATTTTGATAAATCAATAGCATTGCGGGAAATTGGATATCATGTCTGAAATACTCGGAAATAAATTCGCGGCGATCTCACTCAATGGAATCCAAATTGGCCACTTAGTTCTGTTCGAACGTCGAGAAAAACCGCACGCTCATAGAAGTGCACGTAGGTGACTGTGTAGGCGAGAAATTGAATTAAATTATTCTTATTATGTTTGCAGAATTTTCCAGCAATAAAATGAAGCTTTATCGTCGAGATTTTAGGCGTAATTAAATAAATAATTTTATATAAATTGTTTCAGATATAATCAGCTTAAGATAATAGAGAAGGTTTTATTATTATTATTATTTTCATTTATCGTTGTTTATATACGAAGACGAACAATAAAATATAGGCAGTTTGAAAATCAAAAAATTAAACCGGCAGAATTGATAAATCAAGCATTCTATTGAGTAAACCGGATGATGTTGATTAAATTAAAAAGTGTATTTGAAATTTTGAATCAACATGGTTTGCAATTGTTAAATACCCAACGAATTGTCTATGGATGCTTTGCGATATTAATGTAAGTTTAATTTAACTGAAATATTTGAAGATTTTGCACACTTTACATATTTGTTTCCATTTATATTAATTGTTTTATGCATCGTCGTAAATGCTTGTAAATAATTGTAAACAGGCGACAGCAGATCTCGAATGATGACATTTCTGTCACCTACATTCAGTAGGTGACAGCAGGCATCAGCTGATGTAATCAGCTGTTAGTTGATGATATGAAGTTTTAGTAGGCGACAGCAGTTCTCAGTAGGTGAGCTCTCAAAATGTACTGGCAGTTATCAGTATGAGAGAATATTTCAGTAAAAGACACGACAAGCTATCAGTAGATGACAGCAGCTGAGAAGTTACTGACTGTAAAAATCTCAGAAATATTAGTCGCTTTTAATAAGTGAGAGCTATCGGTACGTCACACGAAAAGCCCAGAGGATAATAGCAGCGATCATTAGATAACAGTAACTCTCAGTAAGGGATAGCTGAAATTTTAAGTAGATGGCCCTATCAAGTGCTCTCAGTAGATGATAACAGGTTTTGCTATACGACACGAGAAACTCTCAGTGATAGCAGTTCTCAATCCGAGACAAGGTATCTGACTAGTTTGCATAACCTCTCAGTAACTGTCGCGATCTATCAGCAATGTTAAGAGCTGGCAGGAAATGTCAAGGACTGCTGGTTTATCTTTGTGATGTATTTCACAAGCAAGTATGTTTTAAGGATAGTGCAAAATCAACAAAATTCTTAAAGTAAATTGCAGAATATCAACATTTCACTTAACACCCTATATGGTTCATTGACGATGCAATTTAAGTCATAAGTCACCATTTATATTTCATATAATGCAAAAAAATAAACATTTGATTCAAAATATCCAATTGGACGAGAAATGCAAATATGCAATTAATACACACGGTTAATTAAAAATAAATATTAAAAACTGTAAATTAAAATGCAAATGAATGAAAAAGTGTTTACGCAGATAGCGTTCAATATTTATACTTTGATGGCGAGGTGATTAGCTATCACGAAGCACTGTTTGTGATTTTATCGTGTCAATAATAATTTAGATTACAATCCCTTGGTACCGCGTTGTATATGTTCAAATATTTAAAAATGTTTATTTTCGACTCCTATATAAAAAAAAATATATTGCAAGCAATTAATTACGTCGTCCATTGGTTGTTTTACATGGCAAGGTTGCCACAGCGTTGCAATTAACTTTGACGTTGAATGCCCTCAAATAGTGATGGGGTAAATTGTAAATGGTCGTAAATTTTCAAGGCGTATCAAATGTGTAAAGTTAATCTTTTTGTGTGTTGAATTGTTGCAAGTGGTCGACTGGTTTTTGAAAATATTTCAGTGCGTTCGTTACACCGAAAGGCATCCAATTGACTCACTAGCTCAGTGAAATATTTAAAAATCATCAAACATGTATTAACATAATATTTTGGTGTTAAAAAATGTTGACATAATTTTAAGTTATTTTGGCATTTTTGCCAATTTCTTTAAGGAAATATTTATTTTTTTGATATTCAAAGTCTATTGAATGACAGCTACACTGTGGTGGCAACGTGGCCATCAAAATCGTCGACAATATAAATCTAAACCCAAATCCAAGAAATAAAATTACCCAAATTAATAATTGAATCCTGGAACTTAGTATTACCAACCTACGATCTCGCCATTTACTCAATAAGTTACTTCAATCTATAAACATTCCTTAACTTAAATAATTAAAATAATTGTTTAAAAAAATTCCTATCAATAATTGATCCCTTGCCATTTCCACGGTTGGAGCAATTTAATTAATTTAATTTGTATATAATTAATTCCTTGCCGTTTCCACGATTTTTACAAGCTCTTAGTATTGATATTTTTGGTTACCAATAATGTCTCCCGTTTTAGGTAGTTAGGTAGTTTTAAAACAACGTGCTCAAACATAATTGACCCATTGCTGTTTTCAGGATTGCTGTAATTATTAAAGTTTTTTGCTGTTATTAATCGTAGTATTGAAACTAAACAATTTCCACGATTATTATTATATTTGCGTACAAATAATTCGTCCATTAGCGCTTCCACGTTGGAATCATAGTTTCAACAGTTAGCTAATTCAACAACGTTATACGCTGTAATATATTCCCAAGGTGCCCATCATAACTATGAAAATGAACAAAACTAAAGAAAATTTGAAAAGTTTGAAGTCAAAATTGAATTTTTGAAGTATTCCCAAGCTAGGTACCCAATCCAACAATGAAAATAAACAAAAACTAGAGAAATTTTGAAAATTATGAAGTCAGCATTCAATTTTCGAAGTATTCCCAAGGGTAGATGCCCCAACCTAACCCATGTCAACTCAACCCAACCCAACCCAACTCAACCAGACTATGGAAATGAACAAAAACTAAAGTCATTTTGAAAATTATGAAGTCAACTTTGAAACTTACAAAGTAAAGATTCAATTTTTAAAGTATTCCCAAGCAATGTTCCAGCGAAACTATGAAAATGAACAAAACTAAAGAAATTTTAAAAATTATGTGCAATCCTTGACGTATTCTTAAGCAAGGAGCTAAACCAAACTGTGCCAAGCATTGCTAAGCAAAGTTCCAGCCAAACTATGAAAATGAACAAAACTAAAAAATTTTAAAAATTATGTGCACTCCTTGACGTATTCCTAAGCAAGGAGCTAAATCAAACTGCGGAAATGAACAAAAGTTAACAAATTTTGAAAATTATGTAATCGCAATTGCATTTTTGAAGTATTCCCAAGCTAACTGCTCAACCTAATTATGAAAATAAACAAAAACTAAAGAAATGTTGAAAATTATGAAGTCATAATTCAATTTTTGAAGTATTCACTATTATTTACATATAACAGATTTCGATTATGTGCTGCAGTATTTATTAATATTATGTATAACAAATTTACAATTATTTAAACGGAATATAATTTTTTTTCGCAAATTTGCTTCGTATCAATATATTTTTTAATTTTTTGCTAACGTGACAACTGAAAAGTATATTGTGGGCCACTGAGCTTTTGTATGATTCACATCTGGCATTGAGTTATCGAGGGCTCAACAAACACTCGTACCTGCAATATTCCTCGTTTTCCAAGCACATTTACTAAAACGTCGCCAGAAACAGTTCAACCCGCCACTTGGCAACCATCCCAACATTTTTTCGCATTCATCAGGCCCGGTGGACACGGAGAAACAAACTTAGTACGCGAGCATATTTCGAGAGCCGGCGGCTTTCCAGGACCGAAAGGGGTTTGAATATTTAATCGCTTCCCTCACGATAGCTACTTTAAACTTGGAATCGCAACTCCTCGAAAGTAATAAATACACCCCAGTGGTTTTTGGAAACATGGGAATTTATGTGAAACTAGAATTAAAATTTATTCAACGATGTTTAAATAAGTTGCAACGGAATACAGTTAAATACAGTTACAAGTACACCATCCATGGTTCCTCTAACACGTTCGCAAGTAGAACAGCTATTTGTTCAACTTGGCCAACACGTTGCCGATGAAGGGGTGCAAAACAAATAGCAACTGCACACATTATTAAGCTCGGCAAAGAGGAAGTTATCCAAGCAGTTATCAACGACGTTCACTAGAATCGTAAAATATCAGCTTAGATAGAGATTATAATAAAATAATTAATATAATAATATTGCAAATAAAAGAAGGGAATAGATTGGGATTTAAAAAGGTCATGTGATCCATTTTGATCAATGGGAGCAAGGGATTTAATAACTTATTCCTCTGGACAGTTTTCAATTTTCTTACATCTTCGATAATGTTTTCGTAATCATTTTCATAATCATTGCAAATTTTTTATTTTTGCTAATTTTAAAATTAATCCTTGTCGACTATGCTGACACTTTAATTAATTTTTTTCGCAATATTGGAAAGTTGTAACTTTTAAAATTGTTACCAATTATGACAATTGTGTATTTTTGAAGTTGTGTTAGTCTCGCGAATTGGCCACTTTTGTCAATGTTTATGAGTTTCAATTTATTTCGATTTTTTTACATATTAGTCAAATTGATTTTTTTTTATAAATAATAATTTTAATTTCATAGGGACGAAATTTTAAAAACAAAAGAAAATTGAGTCAAAAATTATAAGAATAGCCTAATTTGTAAAGAGAATTGAAAAAAAAAAAATTACTAAAATTCGACAGAATGGACAACATAAAATTTTAAAATCGATTAAAATAGACATTGATTAAAAAAATATATGTGAATGGCAAAAGATCCAAATCAAACATATGACATTTAGTAAAAACTCGACAGTTTTATTGTTCGATGGTTTTTTAAACGTCCAGATTTGTGGGCTTCAGTTTAACGTTAAGACGAGTCCACATTAGTTCTCGCATTATTTTAATGTTAATAGATTCATATGTAGCAAAAATCATATTAAATATATTCTCAAAATTATGGATGCAACCACATTAATTTTTCGATTTTTCGAATAATTGTCTAGCTATCGAGAAGTTCTCTTAGTTCAATGTAATAATAGAAGTGGGTAATTAGACATTAACTTTTAAAGCTTTGGCCATCGCAATTTAGAGTTCCAGCAAAATTTTTACACGAAAATTTATTCAACGGCTAGGCTTAATCTGCATGTTTGCTGCGATGTACTGAGGGATTCACAAACCCATCGCCCAACGTTTCAAGGCATAATATTTGGAGATCTAATTGCGATTTAGTTGGAATTGGAATTTGGAACAAACTTTCAAAACACACAATGTTTCCTTCAACTGAGGCGGAAGGGGTGGGTGAAACCCAGCATATTATAACTGTCATTATAGAATTAATTGCGATTCTATATTTGTACAAGACGTACGAAATTAAAAAAAAATCCAAGCAAACATTAATTTTAATAAAAGTCATTTGAACGCCATTGGGTTGGGTTGAGTTGGGTTTAGTGAGGCTTGGTTAAGTTGAATTGGATTGGATTTGGTCGAGTTGGGTTGGATTTGGTTGAGTTAGTTGGGTCGAGTTCATCTTGCATCAACTGAGATTCGACATACAATCGTGTGTTTAATTATAAAGTACCACCCATCAACCTTTGTCATCAAACTTAGCTCCCTTCATTAAAACTATTAACAATACATACGCACATACGCACGCTTACCAATTATTTTTAATTCACAATTCCATATGAGAACAACGAATTTCATTTGCCGGTCGTGCGACATAAAAGGAGCCGTTAAGGGATATGCAAAATTCCTGAATTACAAATTTAACATATTAACGGCAGGCGCTGCTGTGAATACTAGATCAGTGTGCATGCCATTGCAATCCGACCGTCTTAAATGTGGGTGTTAATCGAAAACAATTTGTTCATTGCAAAATGATTTGACTTTCAGCAACGAACGAATGCAGAATGTACAATTATTAAAAAAAAAGTTTTTTCTGCCATTTTTGCACAACGACATAGTTGGGCTATATGATTTTTGCAGCAAATGACAAAAAATCGAGGTGCTTGATTCTGTTCGCGAAAGATCAAAGGGATTATTTTAAAGTGGATTTTTGATAAAGTTTATTTGAGTAGATATGGGGTATCGTCGGTCAATTATTTGTTGGCTTTAAGTTAAACGTAGCAGGCAACAAATGAAATTAAATAAAAAATTTGAATCGCTCGAGCGAATTATAATCCGTTATCCGAATACTCCTTTATAATCGATGACGCATAATTAAAGCAGCCTTTGCATGGCAACACCATGATTTCGTAGTGTAACGACGTCGCCGCTAATGAACCCTATCCTGAAGCTAACGAACCCTATCTAGTTCATCAAAAAAATCAAGATTGTTTTGAACCATTCCTCAAAATAATCAAACGTATAAATATTGCTTCATATTCAATTAGTTTATGATACATTTTTAATTGGAATATTCGCTCTAATTTATTTACTAAACGAATTGTATTACTTCGTTTTTTAAATCCCCTTGTGCACGACGCGCATAAAATACGCCTTAATAAAAATGCATATCGTAAGACTGCGTTGTTGTAAATATTGATCTCTGTCGACGAGATGGGAAAATATATGCAACCATATAAACGATGCTCGCTCAGTTTCTCGTCTGAAATCTTCGTTTTGTGCGGTGGACGCATATGAATCGCGACGTTGTTTTAATCAATACGAAGTGCTGCAATGTGCACAATTATTTGTAAACAACGCCGTCGCAAATAAACGTCCTTTTTTCGGTCTTTTATCGCTATCATGTACATACATCGCTCCGCTAATAATAAAAAAAAAATGTTATCAGACATACGCTGGACCTTTATTTACATAAATGTATTATTGCATGCAACTTTGACATTTAAGACAAAAATATGTTTTTCTCCCCGGCTGGCGATATTAATATCGCCGTAAAATATGTACATACGTCCGCGCCGTTGTGGAATGTGCCGGACGAAAATGTATGGGACGTCGAACGTGAAAATATTGCGTTTGTTTACATGCGACTGATCGCGACTGTTTTAATTAAACCGGCGCGTATATAAATTGACATCGGAACAAAATTAACGCAAGCCCAAATGTAATCCATATAATGTACAACGGTATAATTGAAACGTGGATGATAATAACGAGGGATTTGTTATTTCGATTCTAGGTGATATATTGATCGGTTCACGACAATCCAACTAAAAATTAAAATAGTGTATGATTTAGTTATGAGTTAAAGTGCTATATTTTATTTCCATTGCTGGGTGCAATTAAGACGTAAAAGTCAAATAGAGGACATTTATGGACTGCAATGGGTCAGGTTCAGAAAGAATTGTTAGAGGATTCGGTTGGATTAATTTCGTGGAATTTGTTGTGTCTTTTGATGGATTTACCGCCTTCGTGGGCAACGTTTGTATACTATGAACTATATAAATAAAATAAAATAGAGAAAAATTATATACATGGTCCGTGGTTAATTAGGTGATTTTGCTGTTTTATCTAAACTCAAAACTAGATAAATAAAATTAAAAAAAAAAAAAAAGACAAACAGTAGTGGATATTGACGGTGTCTAGTAATTTAGAGAATTCCTCTCCAATTTCTCAAACTGTTACTTGTTATCAAAACCGCACCAATGGCTGTAGTTACAGACCACATCCAGTTTTCACGTCACCCTGACATACTACAAAAATTGTCATAATATAAAAAAAAATCAATTGGGTTTGGTGTGGGATGGCTTCCTATTACTTAGAATTTTCCTTTGGCTGCGTTGGGCTTGGAAAGAAGAAGGGGTTGGTTTCAGATTATTAATTCTTTTAAAAGTTAAGGTTCATCGGGTTGAGTTGTGTTAATTTCAGACGATTTAGAATTGGTCCCACAAACTTATAGTTGAGATCTGTTCAAAAACTCTTTTCATTAGATGTGGGGTCATTTCCATTAGTTATTTCAATTTAAAATTTAAAATTTAAAAGAGCACCCCAACCAACCCAACCCAAACCCTATGGATCTTTTTTTTTGGGATTAATTTTTTTTTAATTTTAGTCTTTTTTCATTTTTTTATATATTTATGAATTTTATTTTAAAAATATTCACAATTCTTTTAACGTTTTAGACAATTTTTTATTTTTTAATTTTTCTTCAATTTTAAATCATGACAATTTTTAAAGAATTACATTTTCATAATGGTGACATTTTATCCTTTTTTCGTTTTTTTTTTTTGACAAATTTTCACAATTTTTAATGACAGTTTCGCCTTTTAGAATTTGTTTTTGTTTTTGTGTAAACATCATTTTTATTTTTCTCACATTTTGCCATTTGGCAAAATTGTTGTCGTTCATTAAAAAGAATTGTCCTGGAATTGTCTCAGGTTGGATTCGTTTGGGTTGGGTTAGTGCTTTCTTTCCAGTGGGCATGGTTGCCATCAATTTCTATTTTTGTCGCATGTAGTTGTAGTTTCAATGTATGTAATATTTTTTAATGTGCGATTTTTTACAATTTTTTAAAACGACGAAACGAAAACTTAACATTTTTGCATCGTATGCATCCGCGGCAATGTTGGATTTTTATAATTTTTTCAAAATGAAACATTTTGATATATTTGCATTTTGACAATGTTTGCAATTTTCTAAAAAAAAGAAAATGTACAAAATTTGATGTTTATACATCACGTTGACAAAATGTTATAATATATATACAATTATATACATCTTCTCCCGTAGGATATCTAGGGTTCTTGTACGACTCAGTACTAATCTAAATCAATCGACGTTTACTTATTGTGAAGTAGTGAGTTAAAAACTAAATATTTAAAAAATAGTATTTTCGTATTTTCTACAATCTCACCTGCATAACTAATATATTTTGAACGAACAATTAGAACAGACATTAACTTTTATACTTATATACAATATTAGGAAAGTCAATCCCATTTCCCAAGTTGTTGGTACTTTTCAGGCTAAATTTTGATTGGTGATTTTTGAACATAAACATGTGGAATTTTCATTGAGATAGATTTCAACCAATTGGATTGGATTAATTCCAATTCCAATTTAGGATTTTCTCTGTGTTGAGTTGATATCGTTTTTTAAGTTTATTTGGGTTGGGTTGGGTTGGGTTCGGTTGGGTTGGTTATGATTTTTCATGATTTTCACGATTTTTCATGCGATTTAGAATCGATCGCTTTGCAATTTTCGTTTGGTTAGGTTCAGTGATAATTTTTAATCCGATGGACATTCTTTCTGAACCTAAGAACCAAGAAAAATTGTAAATTTAGAAATTGATGGATTGGGATTGTTTCCTACGATATTAAATGTCATTGGATTAGTTTGGGTTGTGTTCAGAAAGAATTTTCATACGATTTAGAATGAATTTTCGAAATTTTCGAAGTTGGAAAACGAACCCAATCGGGTTGGATTCGTTTGGGTTGAGTTCGAGCAACATTTTATCTTCATTTTTGATTTGCAATGAATACGATTTTAAAATATCTACAATTTGGAGTAATATAGTACACAATTATTAAGGCACTACTAATCACCCAAACCTTACTACCACATGTCACAGTTACAAGAGATTGCTGAATGCTCTCTTTCCAATGAAGCCTATGGTTTCGTGCTTGGTATTTATTGTATATCTATTCTAGCTCATAGATATTTTATGGGTTTCAATTTTTCTGCTTATTTGGCTTTAATTTTAATTTTTATGTCGCTGTCATCTTTTCCCTTTACAATTATTGTTTTTTCTTTTATCTGACGCTTCCTTCCGTAGCTAAGCACGTATTGTTGTTTTGTTGCAGAGTTTTCTCCATCAGTTATTTTAGTGTCATCATTGAGCGTTGACTTTTTATTACCAGCTTTAGCTTTTCTTCCAAAGTTTTCTCATAAATCTTCAAGTCAGTATAGTAAAATCTCCATAGATTCTTTAAAGAACAATGTTTCAATATTGTGATAATCAATCAATCAAAATTTCCCTTCGATACTTTTACCCATAATTTATTAAATGGTAAACATAGTGTTTTTCGGCATAGTTCATTCTCATAGCAGCGCAATTTCCGACCAAATTTATTTGATGATTATTGGACTGAATTAATGGCTTAACTTCATACAATCTGGAATTTGGTTGGTGTCAGCAATTCATGCAATTTAAAATTAATAGCTTGCCTGCGAACAATTTGCAATTTTCCTCGGAATATGTTGATTTTCATTTGATTCTGATAGATTAATTTCATACGATTTAGAATTTTCTTTGGGTTGAGTTTCAATTGTATCCAACGGTTTAAAATTTCCCTTGGACGGGGTCGGAGTTATTTAGAATTTATTCACAATTTTTGACAATTTCTGTAATAAATACTTTCGACCTAGTTATCTAATATACTATAATCTACGTAATAAATCCTTAAACTGGATTAGGTTAAAAAGTTCATTCGATTGATTTGGTTGGATTTAGAATTTGTTTCACTGGTCAATTTTTTTTATAACATTGACAACATAGTCATTAACGCATTCTAGCGCCAGCCTAGAATTTGCGCGTGCGCCACTTCCCAATTGGCAATAAAGAATCCAACAGTGGTCGATAACACAGACTTCAAATAGGCCGGTAAAACAAACCAATTATCTCAATTGTCTTCCCTGTTCACATTATTAAAGAATCGTCGATTTACTGCAGAGCTATAATACGTCAACGCCAACGTACGCAAACAGAAAAAAAAGTAAATCACATTCATTGACTCGTTGAAGGATAATGAGCCTAAATATAGGAAACGGGACGCTGCGACGAAGTCATAAGCACGTTTTATTCTCACATTAAGCACCGATTTATATTCACACTATAAATGGATAAAGTTGTTCAACCCGTTCTTAATAAACTCCGCGTCGCATTTAGAACGTTCCTCACGTACTTCCCGACGCTAGCTTCATCATTGAATACACGAGTGTCGGAGCTTTTAATGGACTTTTTTATATTAATGCGCTTAATGCTAACTGTCGCTTTGGAAAGGGGCGAGGATAAATAGCGTTCAAGTTTTGTAAAGTCATTCGACAAATAAATACAATCATGCACTCATTTAACTTAATTTTAAAAAGAAACCCAGCTCGAAATGTATGTTACATATGTATGCAGGTTTCAAACTGGTCTGTTCAAACAACAAGTTATCAATCGTGGCTAAATGCTATGAAATAAGATTGTCGCATGTTAAATATTGGAACGTGTTTCCAAAGTCGAAGCCTGTTAAATACATATTTGTTAGACCACGACCGCAATCAAAATAACAAATTGTTAATCGATATTTGAATACTTTAATTAACGCAACAGTGTTGCGGGAAGATTTAATTAGAACCGATATGATTACATCATCAATCATTCGGCGACGCGATCAATTGAAACATTCGATTGGCTGGAACAACGCACGGCACAAATTGCCGACAACCCCGTGCGTAATACGCGAAATAAATCCACCGGCCGCAATATCCATTCGTCAAAAACCGCTTTAGAACGCGGAGCCGCCAAGACGGAATGCGTATATCGATTGCCAGGGTGCATTGTACTTCTGGTGTCAAACTGCTCCATCTTTCTCTTTTCAACCCGGTTAGAGTGATTTACTGCCTGTTTCGTACGGCTCAGTTGGCTACTATTTATACACAAACAAAAGATGCTCGAAACGTTACGTCTGTATATTGCATTTCGTGCTGAAACGGCCGTTTTTGTTCGTCTGTTTTATTTATTTCCTCGTTCTATGATTACTGGGTGGTATCTGTATCGAAATTGATGCGTCTTCTACATGCGAGAACGTATAGAGTTCCGAAGGGAGAAGGTTTTGTGATTTTATTGATTTTGAATGCACCGCATTGTTGCTGAAACATTTCCAATATCTTATCATGTCTTTTATAAGTAATAAGTCGACCAATGGAATTTATTTGGTGTCTAGTTCATTATTATATATATCATTTGTTGTTTTTCAGTTTCCTTCCAGTATTTCGCCTCCTTCACAATTAAATTTCTTCTAAACAGATTCATTCCCATCGATATAATCAATCTGTTCCATTGCATTGCATTGGCTGAAATAATCGGTGTGCAATATATTTTAGAAACGAATTAACCTGCCCTAAAATTTTGTTTCGATTATTCCGGGTTCGTATGTGCGCATTTGTTATTTATGTACGTATACAAACCGTAAAATAAATGGCATATCAATAGGATCGTCACAAAATGTCATCGCCAGTGGATACGTGCGAGGGATTTGAACGGCCGGTCATTGAAATTATGATAATTTATTGGGAAATTGGGCAAACTGACCCTAATATCCGCATTTATTGCCCAAATGTTTTCAGTCACGTATTTTCAATTCGTCTATGCAAAGTTATTTACGAATATCGTACGTACGTAATGTACTGTAGTGTATCTGTTTGAACGTGGGCTCCGCAAAATTATAATTAATTAAAAATTAATCTCGCTCCTTTGTTGAGGTTCTTATGAAGTAAGTGGGCACATAAAATATACAGATTTTTCTTGGTCATAGGAAATAATGCAGAGCTAAATCCAATACATTTATTTTACGTATACTTATACAATAATAATAATAATAATAATATTTATTAACATCATTCATTCGGGCATATAAAAGTACGGCCTTGCTTAATAATCTATCCTCACTGTCAGATATTCTTCAATGGTAATCTTTGCCCTGTCTGTTAATGCGTACAGCTATGAATTGTGATCATACATGAAACTAAAATTGTGTACGTTCTTTGGATAAATTCCGTGTAAGCTTGCTTATGCAGTTATGATAATTATCGTGGAATCAGCATAACCACATTTTTCATAAATGACAGACTGTAGCTATTTATTCTAATTAAATGGAAACAAATTTCGTCGTTTCGTTTGCAGTATTTTCAAAACCGCTGATTACGTAATCAGTTTTTTCAGGTTAGGTCAAGGTTCTGAATATATTTGAAATACTCAAATACTTATTGATGAGACTTAGTACTTTTTCCTAGTTCTTAACAGTTTTGTCATGTTAAAATTACTATCAAATAAGCAAATCAAGACGAATTATATTGGGCTTGCTGGGCATGTAATATATAATCTCTAAAAATGGGGTCAGCAGGTTGGTGAGTTGGTGAGAGACACAATGAGGGAGACAAAAGAAACAAGCTATGAGGTTGCAGAGATGCGAAAGGAAGGGCTGGAAGGTGTGGAATGCGGAGAGAAGATGAAAAAAATAATAGAACAAGGAAAAATGGATTTAGGCGAAAGAATAAGTAAGTTAGAGGATATAATCTATGGAAGAAATAATGTAATCATCAGGTGGCTAGAAGTGGCAAAAGAAAATGAAAGGGAACAAGTGGTACAATGGCTCGGGAAAAATACAGATGGAGGAAGATATTGAGGGTGTGTACAAGATAGGGGAGAAAAGGAAGGCGATGGTACTAGTTAAGATAGTACCAGGGAGGGAAAAATAAAAAGAGAACGTGGGCTACTAGTGACAAAAAACTAAAACAGTCGGGGTTGGGAAAGAGGGGATTGGAGGCGAATGAGAACGAGTCAGGAGTCAGAGGGGAGGTTATGAACGCGAGGAAGCAGAGAAAGAGAGAGAGAATATAAAGCAGGGGACGGAATAATAGCAAGTTTGGAGGCAGAGCGAGGAGGGAAAGAATGTGGAACAAGTGAGAGGAAGGGGAACGAAGAGAAAAATGAATTTACAAGGAATTTTGAAATATAGCGGGATTAAAGAAATAGATAAAGGGAGATGAAGGGATAAATAGGACTGAGAGAATATATAGAATGGTTGGATAATAACACGTGGAGGAGCTAATAGGGAAAACATGCCGGAGGGATTCAGACGGGTATGTCGGGGGCGGTGAGAGAAAATAGGGAAGCGAGGAATAACAACGGGATTACAGGAAATCTGGGAAGAAATAGAAAAAAAATGCTACGATACAGAGAATGTGCAATGGAAAGGAAGTGTTGCAAATAATAACAGAAATAGACGAGATAACTGAGGGGGTAGAAGATCAAATAATGTTTGTGGAAGAAATGAACGCTAGAATGGGAAAAGTAACTGTGTTGGGAAGATTTATAGCAAAGAGGGAAAAAGAGATCAATTGTCGAGGAGATTAATGGGGAAAGGAAGATTCTAATGGACTTGATGCAAGATAGAAATTGGGGTGCACTAAATGGATGGAATAAGGGGGATTACGAAGGAGGGCATAAGGAAAATGCCAGGCTACATGGATTACTGGTGGTGCTTTTGATTCTAGTGGGTTTGTGAGTGAATTTATTTTGTTGCCAACAAAAACCTCGCCAGCAGAATGGTATAAAAGCTCACGCAAAAATACGCAACAACTCATCGACCTACCAAATATCTTCCTTCGTGTGAAATGTACTTCTACAATGAGAAAATTGTTACTTATCTAATTAAATCGACATAAATTAATGTAACTTATTTTTTTACTGGCAGCGTAAAATAAATGTAAAATAGAAACTGAATGTAATTGAATTTATATCACAGATATGATTGCTAAACAGACTATCAAATCGTTAATCTAAAATATAAAATATTTTTTTTAGTTTTTATTTTATTTATTTCATGAATATATATATTTTATTAAAATCAAATTAAAAACACATTGCTTCATATTCGTAAATCATTTATAAATCTAAAACACCTCATTTCCATTCATAAATCTAATATCGTCCTCGATGTATTCGTACTCGAAGCAAGGTCATTCTGATTCTCGGAAGACATAAAAATTTTCGGCGAAAAATAGTAACGCTCAACCTAAAAAAACCGGTTTCCATTAATAAATCTAGTGTCGACAACGATATATTCGTACTCGAGCAAGGTCATTCCGATTCTCGGAAGACATTAAAATATCCGGCGAAAAATAGTATTTGTTTCATTCGTGCTACGGCAATTGACTTGAATGTCAGGCGTTGACTCACACATTAATCGGTATGTTGTGCATAAATGTGAGTTTGATGCGAATTCGAATTAGATATTAGATTTTTCAATTTAATTTTAATTTTAGAGAAAGTTTGCAATTGATTGTTCGTTGAAAAAAATGAAATTTGTGAAATGTAAAGAATTATATGTTATATGAGATGTGACGAAGACTTGACGAAGTCATATAGTTTTCAAATATTTGAAAAAAATTGAAATTGATTCAAATGAAAACATCTTATTTCAAAATTGGTCATATATTTTGTTAATTTAGAAATGTTGTGCAGTGGTTTCATTCTTCACACAGCAAAATAAAAAAAAATTTGCAATCCAAAAATTTTCATTTTAAAACTTCAGAGGAGAGATTAGTTTATCATTAATCTCAAAAATTTACATTTTATATAAACTTATCTTATAATTATAATAATAATTTTTCCTTTCACACATCCTCTTTTCGGGCATCATTTCCTTCCAGGCTTCCAGGCTCGCAGATAATTACACCTCTTTGGGATGGACTCGTGGACAACATAAAAGTGTGACGCAGATGATGAATTTTGACGTAGACTCTTTCACACGCACACCATCCGCTAAGTTCTCCCCCAAATGTTTAAAATGACGAGGTCACTGAAACTTGGAATGCGTGCAGTTGCTAACGTGCGCACGCACTATTTGCAATTTAAAACATGCCACCTTCGATAAAGGATAAAATAACGGCAATCGCGTGAATAATGGATTTTTTTATTGCCGTGGCCGTTCCTGGATCAAATTTCACCCCCCATCCTATTATATAAGGGTCGCGAAGTTACGAGACGCCTCGCAATTTTTCGACCACTATCTAATTTTACTGTGAAATTTACGTTAATAGTTTGATTTTATCTATTTATTCCAATGATGAATCAAACTATTCTAATTTGTGGAGCAACGTGCATCAGTCAAATACATGGGCGATTGTTATCAAAATTATCTCTATCGGTTTACTACAGAGCAATCAGCGACCACACGTCGCTAATTACCGTTGAAATTGAGCCTCTTCGTACTGTTTTAGTTGGAATCGGCGATTTTACATCGCTAATGAACGTCAAATTAATGTGTCGTTGGACTGCTGCAGACGCAATCTACTAATTTACGTGGTTTATTAAAATTAATTGCTTGCGCAATGTCGAGCTGAATTTCCTTCTGTTTGGATTGGCTAATTGTTATTTAGATGTAATAATAGTGTGATTTACAAAACCGCCAGATGTATGCACAGTGTAATCGGAAGTAAATTACTTGCGATTTGGATGTCGAGCTCCAGTTGAAATACAACAGCAAAAAATACACTTCGGTGCATTTTTGGTTGCTGCGTGGTTGGTGACATATGAATGGATCTCAATGACAATTTGTTATTGTGTTGGATGTATAATTCTTTCTGGTTAATCACAAATTTTAGCTGTAATTAGTAAAATTTCTCTTCATTTGTAGATGCAGTAAAGCTTTCATGTTGGTATTGACTTTTGTTCATTATCGGCCTCGTGCATTTTCATTGGTTAAGACTAATTTTTCTGACCTGGTCTAAATTCTAACATTATGTAGAACTATGTTACTTATAAACAATAGTTGTATTTTTGACAACGTGATTAATGTTTAAGATAGAGTTCGTTTGCATTTTCTTCCCCTTCTTGTAATCTGTTTCTTTCGAATACTACATTTCTTTTTCGTCGTCATACAGTCATTTCACCTTCCTCAGAATCTCCATCCCATTTCTTCCCTCACCAGATATATTTTCTTCGCTCTATGCTTTTCTTCTTTTCCTTGCTCGAACCTACTTCCTCACACTTTTCGATGTAGTGCGTTCATACGTCCACCCCTTCTCCTCAAAACTTGCACCTCATGTACTATTTTTGCTCCCTTTGTCCTCGGCGCAACTTCGCAATCGCTTTCTCTTCGCCTCCGCTCTCTCAACCCATCGAACATTTGGGTTTTAGCTGAGCTCTACATCGTTAAGTAATACAAATTTGTTTCAAAGTGTTTAATAAAAGGAAGAAGATAAATAAAAAAGATTGAAGTAATGAAAAAGATAAACTCAGACCACTGGCATTACGAAGGAGCATTTGGCAGTGGAGACCGACCAAGAGGAAGACTGAAAATATGGTTGCAAAACAAAGTAGTAAAGCGTATAGAAATTATGTGTTAAGAGCCTAGAGAGAGCAAATGAAAGGTATGAAAAACTAGAGGCAATTACACATAACACCTGTAAGGTTTATTGAAAGGGTTGTCGTGACACACTACAAGAAATGGGGCAAAAAGCTCGCCCTCTACTCTATATAGGAGCTTCTGCATGACGCTATTTTTATTTACCAAAGTTTCAAGATAAAAAAAACCATCAAAAAGCAATTATATCGTTTGTATATTTTTTTCTGCTATAAGAACCACATATTCATCATAAAGAGGACCACCAACTTATAGAAGTAGAACCCAAACCACCTAACCATCAGAAAAACATTCTGTTTCTGCATCTCAACCGATACCACCTCCCCATAACAAAAGCATTGAGTGACCTCCTACGACAAGTGCATATTTTGTTTACCCACCATGGATGAGGGAGGGGATCATCTAAACCACGTCCCTGTATAAATAGCAAAGCGGTAACGTCATCCAAGTAGCATTCCAAAAAGATCTGATGGTTCTAGCAGATGCTGGGTTTCAAATGAAACGTCATTGAAGTAAAAGAAACAAAGATATCGCCCATTTCCGGTTAAGACGAAATTAATTTTAGATTTGTGATGCTTTGTGTCAAACTAAAAGTAAAGGTCTTGGTAAGTAGAACTCGAAATTATTGGCAATTATCGTTTAAAGTGAAATTAGCTCCAGATACGTGATGTTGGGTTGGGTTGGGTGTTTGAAAATAGAAGTCAGAAATGATAGCTGTTTTCGTTTAAAGTAAAACTAATTCAAATACAATATGCGTTCAAAATATATTTCTTCGGTTTTTTTCCTTTTCGATAGAATAATTTCATCAATGCAAGCAAATGTTTTTATTGTACATCAAGAAAATCTTATTCTTGATAAAAATTCGAAAGATTTAATCGACATTTACTGTGGTTAAGACAATGACTTGCACACGAGCAATTTCAATTCGTCGTGTTTTCACACCAATAAATTTTTTTGGCAGGTTACCTCAAATACCTCATCTATCATCTTTAACGAGTGATCAAAAAATGGATTGGAGTGGGTTACGGAAATATTTTTCCCATTTACAAATCGTGTCTGATCTTTTTTTGGGTTGTGTTGGGTTGGGTTGGATTTAGTTTAATAATATTTTATGAGATTGAAGGTAAAATGCAAATATCACACATGCTGTTGCACCACAGGTCGCTGCTACAATTTACCTTAAATTAGATTTTCAACTTAGAACCAAGAGCTAATACATTTTTAGCTCTTTTTAGAAATTTTCGATAAAAAATCTGTATTAAGGAAACTAAATCGATGGTAATGTCAAGAGAACCGATTCGATTAAAAATAGCCGTGAGTGATAAATAAATACATCCAATAATAAATTTTGAGTAATTTGGGCGTAGATAGAAATATCAACAAGAGAACACGGCTTCAAACATTTCTTATATATATATTATTTTGTCTCTTGCCATAATGGGTTATTTTGTCTTATTTTTTTATTCCTCTTTGTGCTATTTTAATTGGCGACATTTCCAAAATCAATCTTTGTCGTCTACATTAAAGCTTTCATCGGGCGCCCGTCAGAGCTTTCGCGTCCAACGGATTATATTTAATATTAAAAAAAAAAGCTGAAAAGTCACATGCCATGCAAATACGTATTTACGAATTCAAATGACGTTTCCACGTCAGTAAACATTACGCGATGCCACGATAAGCATGAAATAACCCATATCACAACTGACGCAGTGGGCGAAAATTTTTCAGTGATTAGCTCCGCGATATGGTTTGGGGTCGCGAAAAATGTCACAAATATTATCGGGTTCAAAGGTTCCGTTGACTCAGGTTGAAAATGAATAATTTAAAAACGACCGGGGAAATATATGAACGACGGAGCGGAGTGTAATTTAAAATGAAATTACATTTGAGGTTGCGCTGTGTTTTTCAATTAATATTTAATGTAAACAGTCATAATAAATAAATCGATGATAACGAATATTATTTTTTTTTAATTTAATGTGCAATTTACTTTACAATATTTGAAATTAAAAAACAAAATTTATTAAATTAAAATCGTTCATTACGTTCTATTGAAAAATACCGCAATAAAATTAAGACGGCTATAGAAATAAGTCACCTAAAATACTTTACACGACAAATCAATTTACTCGTAAATTTTTTTATTGCAACCCGTATTCATTTATCTCGTTTTATAGCCCCTGGACCGACGTAAAAAAAACGAAGCTTATTAAATGCTCGGAATTATGTTTGTTTTATAGATACGAGTTACGATTCACTTCAAGCACCAGGTTTGTTCATAGTCGAAGTTGCCGGGGCCAATTTCCCCGTAAGATTGTTTTTCTAATACAACCATTTCGCGAAGCCCCCCAACAAACTCCGCCAACTTCGCCGAACTTTCCGATGTTACCCATGAATATTTAAAGACGTCCAATAAAAGCTTTCATGCGCCGAAACGTCGCGGCGTTCAAATTGCAAGATTTCGCCGAAGGCACATCAAAGTTTCTTTTGCGAACAACGCTATTGTAATGTGTGCGCGAGAAGCGCGTCCGAGATAACGTGAATGTATGAATCTTACCTTGGTGCGGGGCTCCGGAGTGAAATGGAAGGATCGAAGCTTAAGGCGAAGAGAGGACCTTCTGTTAACCAAACGCCGGCGAAAGCACTACTGATAATACGAAAGCGCGCTGAAACCGAGCTTCCGAATTCGCACGAATCCCGTCGACGTCACATTTCAGCGTTATGGTTGGCCTCATCCGAATTTCGTTCGGCGATGTAAGGGCCACATAATTACCTAGAAAACTGTATCGATTATTTAAAACGGAGGCGCTTATTAGCACGACGCTTGTGAAATTAACGCGATGGTTCGATCTTATGGGCGGCGCAGACGTTCGCAAGGACATGTAAGCTGTGCGAAACACTGAACACAAGAAATTGTGTTTCAAATCAATGACACATAGAAACATAATAATAATAATAAGTCAATTACAAAAAGTTACAAATACGTTTGTTGCTACACCCAGAATTAAAAAAAAAATTATAAATAATATATAAATCGTCAAACAATTAAATTATTAACAATCCTTATAAATAACATAAAAATTAATATCGTAATTTAAATCGACAATTTCGAACAAGTTGCAATTAATAACTCAGGGCGTGATTAAAACAGTAATTCGCTAATTGCCTTTGCGTGGTCTTTTATGCCCATTTATTTTTTCTTTAAAACACATGTTCTTTAATCTTTAACCGTTAAAATAAATTATTATGTAATTTCACTTATCTCAAATGCAAATAAAAATTATTTAACACCAACATAATTTCACAAATTTTACTACCTCGCTTTTAGTATTTTTTAATTATTAAAATGTATATTTTTAATCCCCTAATTTCAGGGGAACGGGCTGATAATTTGTCCGTATTGCAGCATTTCCTTAATGGCATTTTTGGCATGATTAACAACAGTGTAATAAATTTTATATTATCTTGCTGTCTTGGTTAATGGACGCCGTTGTCATATTTATCAATAGGCACACAAATCTTTGAAACTTGTGTACGTTTGTTTGATTACATAAATCTCCCCGCCATTTTCAACCAAAATACAACACGACGACGCTTGGAAATGCCACAATTTTGAACGCGAAAAATAGATTAATAATTTTCCAAAACATTAAAACTAATGAACTTAATTTATTTCTTGTTGGGTTGAGTTGGATATATAGACTGAATAGATTCTCCTTCAAATAATTAAACGCGTACAATGTTTTTACGACCATGGCAATTTATTCTTGGGAAAAAATGGTGATTTCGAAAACGTCATTGCTGACTTAGGTATGCAGCAAAAGTCGTTAATGTTGTTGTTGTCGTTAATGCGTCTTTGAAATATTACATCTCTTCTCTGGTAAATAATAATAGAAATTTTACTAACTTCTTAAATTGAGATATATCGACACCATTATTTAAGAAGGGCCCATAAACTTCTCGGAGACTTCAATCTTAAATTTCTCTGAACAAAATAAGCTAGCAGAGCTTTTTCAGATATGAAAACGCTATCAATAAAAATACTGTTGAGCATTACTAGTTACAACGAAAAATACATATTTGTCAACAGCTACAATCTACACTTCATAATATATACCAGAAACACAGTCTCTCAAAAAATGATTCATCGATGATATCACAGTACAGTTATCTTCGTTACAGATTAAATTCCAGGGCAGATTTGCATAGCGTTAACGTGTGCAATATGCGCCGATGCACGAGACCTTTGTTAATTTCGACGTAGTTATAATTATCCGACTGCGAAACTTTATACAACCCACTTCCCACTTTTTGCAAACAACTGCCATTACAAAGTTCGAAGCGGCGTATGCCCGATGGAAACGGCAGTTTGCCGGTATATATTTGCGTCACTTCATCTGAATATCTTTTTACGAAACAGTATTAATTCCGATATTGTTCCGTAAACTTGCCCAATCGATACGTCGCGTCGCTTTGCAGGTTCTAACTCGTGTTTCGGGCTTAAGACTATAATTTTGCAGGACGTAGGTCACCAATTATTTTCAAGGTCGACGTTAAAATTTAAGTGGCGATATAAATATGAAACCTGGCTAAATCATCGAATGGAACGTTCATTTTATGTGTAGTTACTATGCTGAGAGGATTGAGAACATAGCGAGCTTGAGTTTTAATTTTTTAACATTCTGGACGCCAGTCATGAGTGACACAAAATGTTGATTGGGGATGTTGTCAAAACCAAAAAGATAATTTAACAAATTTAATAATTGACTATAATAATAAAATAAGTACATTGCATTGGACAATAAACGTAAAAATAATTAATCCTTCTAAGGAACAGGAGCGCACATGGTGTACGTAAATAAATCGTCAAGTGTTTGACAGACACCTCACCTGCTTGGATATGCACGCACGACTCCCTTGTTTCTCCGTCTCGCACCACATGAGGATACTTTTGAATTTAGAGCGCGTTCACCCTCATCAACCAAATTCATTTTTGTACAATAATATTATACTACAATTTTAACATTACACACCTCTTCTTCCTCAATAAAAATTGAATGTTCAATTTTTCCATTACTCAATGAAAATATTAGACAATCGAGAGTGTATACGCGAATGACAAAATCGATATTTGAGGTCTCAAATCGGACAAATCTGGAAAACTAATCCTAAATGATTAACACTTTTCACGCCTAGGGACCTATGAAGGCAACTTATACTAACAGGTATTAAATAGGCCACGGATAAGAGGTACACCCACAATGGAAAAGTAAACAAAGGTAAACAGGAAAATCCTAACCAAGTGATAAATTTAAATGTTAGCTCAAATAAGGTTTTAAATCCTTGACATGCCATCGACCTGTGGCAGTACCATCTAAATCCACTAAGCCATAGACGATCGGTGATATAACTTGGTTTACTTGACAAAGAAAATATTTTAGAGCAAGCTTTGAAGCAAATATTAATTTTAATTGTTCATCATTTGTCATAAAACCTTCCTTTCAGAGGAACTAAACGTCCAACATTTAAAAACAATGAACTAAATCCTGTGACCAATTTTTGGAATGTGAATATCTCATGTTCGATGATCTAGGTTATCAATGTAGGATATGATGGCCGTAGCAACTACTCCGCTGACAGTTGGATTTACTTCTTCGTGATATTTCGCATTGTACCATATCTTGACTTCGTAACGTTTGGCAAGGTCTTTAGATACCTGGCTTGTGAATTATCGCAAATAATTACCTGGGGGGTACCATACCAAAGAAATACTTCGTCTTCCATATATTTTACGACGTTGCTAGCAATAATGTGCATGGGATGCAACAATGTGTACTTCTATAACCAATTGCACCAAGACCAAGAATATCACAAGAAATGTGTTGTCAAGGGTAACACACATTTTTTGGTTGTCCCATTAAGCTTGTAACTTGCAATCCTAATTCTTTAAGACGAGCAAATCCCATAAGAACGAATGTAACTTTTAACATCGAGGCGCTTTTTGGGCCAATAATATAGTTCTCTTATTGGTGATAAAGTTTTAAAAACACGAAGGTAGGAAGTAGCTGCGTCGGTGACAAGATATAATCATTTTGATGCCCTGCCCTTTTGGTATAACTAATTTTCAGTCAGGTATATTAGAGTGAATGTTACAATAACTACGAAAATGTTCACAAAGTACTTTCTCTTCGATTTTTCACTCGGAATAATTCTGTGAATTATCTTTGATTTTTCTCAACATCCCCGAATACCAATAATCTGTTTTGACCATTGTCGGTGTCGATTGTTGACAAGCAAACCTCAAGCGGTGCCCTTGATGATGTAATACATTCAGAAATAAATTAAATCGATATCTTGCAAGAACCTGATGAAGATGTCCATTACATCGGTGTCCCGAAACTTCATCGTGGAGAATTGATTGTGCGAAAATTCACGTCTTAAATGACTGTTAATTATGACTGGTTCTGTGTGAGCACTTTTGATTAAATACTTATGAAGGGTAAGCTTTACTGTTTCTTTGTTTTTAAGTAACTTTTGTTAGAATTAGCTGCCTCATGGCATTTATTTATTGGGGATTCAGAGGAGTTATTTTTGGGTTGGGTTGGCTATTAATGCGTTCCACAATATGCTCCCAGAATCAGAGTAGAAGGGCTGTTTCTTCGACTTCGGCCAGTGCCTGTGGTGAAATATTCAAGCTAGTGGTCTTCATCAAAGTGGATCCAGAAGTATATAGCTTTCGTTCGACCTGATCATATTGTACAGAGTTTTGAGCGAAATATCTCTTTTTTCTTATGGCTAATTTTCCCACGATGAAGTTTTCGCGCTGAATTTTCCTCGATGAATTTTCCGTAAATCATTACCAGGATAGCTGTTCCCAACCCAACCCAACCCAACCCAATAGCAAGTCAGGAAAACGACAGATTTCTTTTATGTAATGTAAACAAAGCGCTATAAGATAATTGTACATATACAGTGCCACCAAGCAAACAAGTCCTTTGGGTAGGCGTGGTCTGGTGTCGCTGTGGTTTAGAGGTATACTCAGCGTCAATAGTATTTTGGCGGTAAATTTAAACGTGCAAGTATGTGTATTTGTAAATTTATTAATTTTTATTATGTACATACGTTCCTATATAAATTTGTTAGAACTGATAAAGAAAATGTACTAAGCAAGTACCAGTATTAGATTTGAGAAGGTAATAAATAAAGCCAGCTACTTTCACTTTTGTCACGGAAGGTACAACGCCGGCAGGAGCTATAGGTATTGGCTTAAACTTTTACTTATAATTTATTTTCGTAATTGACCAACGGGTAATGCGTGCGTAGCAATTCCCAATCAACGCGAAATGCCTACTTCGAGGAAATTGTTTATGATTTATTGACGAATAGTACCTCAACGATTCGTTTATATGAATCATATATATTATAATATATTTAGTCACCCATTTACGATTAATAATTGAAAATTGGCGAAAACGCAACTAATTGGCAAACGAGGCATTTCAGTCATCTGGAAATATCAACACCTACTTATTGTTGAAGATAAATTTGTACATATGTACGTCATATTTAAAAAGAATAAATTGATCATTGGCTATATCAGCATTGGAGGATTATACAGGAGCAAGTTAAGAGGATCCAAAATTATCAACAAGAAGATCCGTAATACTGGCATATTTTTTATCAAATTGAGGACAACATTATTCTAGATTTATTAAATGCATTTATCTGTCTGTTTTTCGTATTGTATAAGAAAATTAACATCAGTTGGGTTCGATAAAAATACATTAGTATCGGCGCCCAATGGAGTGCAACCCAACTCAACACAATCCAACCCAACCCAACCCAATGGAGGGCTTAAAACACATTTTTTTGAGGTTTCAATTGATTCAAGGAAATGCAGAAATGCAACTTTGATGTTTCAATATAACGATGTAGTTTTAAAAGTGATAAGTCATACGCTAGTATGTCAACAATTGGACAAGTGACGGGGTGGGCTTCATCGCACAAAATTGCGCGACAGCTTTTATGAAACAAGTACAGTACAGCTTTAGTAGTTTTAGGACCACTGAACAATAAGTCAATTGTTATGATGAAGATGATTTACAAATTTACTACATGACTACATGAATAATTTTTAAAAACACTTTATTAAATTATTTGGTGGTAACATTTTGGCAGTTCGTGGGAACAACGTACATACGAGTCGTGCAATCGATCTGGTTATCTATATGATTTATCTGTTGTTGAATACTCAATCAGGTACATTTCACTTTGGAACGTATCCGATTGAATCCATGGCAATTTTAGTAGATGAATTGAGTTTATTGGGTAATTTGTCGCACTCGGAATGTGTCGCTTAAATTAGGCAAGGCGTATTTGAATTTTTCATAATCGTTCACTTCTTTCTTGTTTTTGTTGATAGTAAACGCTGTCGTAATTTCGTCGAAGAACGAGTCGAAATTGTCAACAAATTCCAACCAACAAAAATGGCCCCAACACAACAAACATATTAATCCTTGCTTTAAACTGACATTATCTGAGCTTGGGGTAACAGCTTTGATTTTTGTTATTTTGAAGCATGAAATAAATGTTTAAAACTTTCGGAATAATTAAACAAATCAAATTTTTAAAAAATACTTTAAACAACATTTTTAGAAAATTTCAAAGATCAAAAGACACCTCAACCCGACCCAACCCAACCTGGAAAACTAATTTAAAAACATCAAAATTCAATTTGGGAATTGTCTAAAAAATTGTAAAAAATTGCCAAAATTTAAAATGACATGTGAACATAATTGACAAAAACTCAAGGCATTTCAAACTACAAAAAAAAAACATGTAAATTTACCAAAAATGTTCCAAAAATATTCGGATTCGAGAAATGCCTAATCTGCCAGTTGTCACACAACACAGCCAGAATCTTAGAAATGACCATAATTAATTTTCTTGAAAAATGTCAACAAATGACAAAACAACTAAAACAAATACGACAGGAAAATGCAAACATGAGACTCCCAAATTTATTTGGAACTGGTCTGTTAATATGCTCGTTCGGATATTCTCGGGTGTCCATCTGGATTATTAAGCCAGAAAGTCAAATTCGTCAACAAATTCCAACGCACAGAAAATGGCCCAACATTGTCTGAACTTGGCGTAACAGCTTTGAAATTTGTTATTTTTAACGAATGGTTCACTGATTTCAGTTTAAGGCATTTATTTCTCTAAAGCGCTGACTTCCTGTTGGTTATTGGCGATGGAGGCTACAACGCCTTTAATATTGTAGATGAGTTTGTTTGTCAGTAATTTCTTGTTGTTTGTCAGTAATTTGTTTAATAATTTGCTCTGTTAAAACAGCCTACGAAATATTTAACATAGCGATAAATCACTGAATAGTCAGCGATAACATAATTATTGCAGCTTGATCTCCACCCTGGCGATTTATTGTAACGAAGAAATTTGTAGTTTGCGACAACATTTAAATTTATTTGTCCACGAAATGTTTTAACTACGTGACGTTCGCTATGAAATCTCCAATTATAACGCTTACGATCATTCCTGAAAATTGCGTGCCTCATGACGAGTTTTAATTGACTCGTTGAATTACATCACAGCCATTCTACGAAGTGAAATGAACCAATCCGTTCCATGTATCTATGGCGTCAATATTTATTTAATGTAATTCAGTAGCTAATCAACGATACAGTACCAATCGACGTAAAAAACGATGCGCTCTCTAATAGAAGCGCTGGTTCACAAACAACATAATTGTATGTATTGGAATAGAAAACACCACCACCAATGTCACTGAAATTTCCAGGTAAGTTAAATTAACAAGCAGCCACAATCTATGCAACCTACTAATTAACGTTGTACGCGTTGTATAATTAATTGCGGTGTACGAATGTGTACGTTACTGCCAACTGCAACGAATTTGTATTCGCCGCGTATTCAGTCGATGTTATAGATTTGTTTCAGCCGCGACAGTCACGTTTGATGGGCATTGAAACGCAAGGAAAACTGCATTTCCGCCTTTATCTTGTCGCGGCGTCGTGTGAATACGAAAACGTGGGAAATTGATTTATAACTTCGTTGATGTGGCGTAAATGACGGTATCGATTTCGTCAACGAAATTTGCGTGAATTAAACGTCTCCCTTAGAAATTATTTCCACGATACGTAAAGTTTGTTGGAGTCGATTTTAAGTTTTATTTTTTTAATGTTTACGATGTACATAAATTGCGTTGTATTTGATGTACATACGTAAACAGGTTGCGCTGCGTATCTAGTCTGGTATTAATTTGCAACAAAATACCGATGGCCCCGTTTTAAGCGCCAGTAATTAAATTATAAATTGGATTAAATTGAGGGCCAGTTCTCGTTAATTTTAACTGGTGCGCGATGCATCAACAAACGGATTAGTAAACATGAAACGATCTGCTGAAACGTTTTATAAATTCAGTAAATTCAACGCGATTATTGGAGCTAATTTGAAGCTGTCATTTTACTTGTAACGTCTTTGATAAACCTGCGAATCTAAAATTCAACGAATTTAATAAATATTCGCAGAGAAGACTCAAATCGTCACGTTGTAATAATACCCTGGCCGGCCAATCAGTGGGCGCCCGGTTGGATGGAATAAAAGCGTAATTTGAAACGCATTGTCAAAAAATGTCAACACTCGTATGAAAATTTAATTCAATTTTAATTGGATTCATGGGGCACACATACATGCAATTTGCAAATAAATTAACGAAATGAGCGACGTCAACTACTTTGTTTTCAGCGTCGAATATTGATCGACGGATTAAATTAATTGGCTCATTAAAACTGCAAACGAAACGCGATTAGTTGTACATTAATAACTAATTAAAGTGCGCGGGATTTTATTTAATAATTAACTCATTTTAACGTACGCATGTCGATGAAATAATTTTTTTCTGCGATATTAGAAAACGCGACAGGGAAACTCGTCGTTGATTAATTACAGGAGAAGTTTTTTGTGCAAGAAATTAACGAAATTAATTAATTTATTTTTTGGGCGCTATAGGTTTTCAAATCATGTCGCAACGAAAAACAAATTTTCTATTCGAATTTTGTCACGCCCATGTAAAAATTTAATTGAAATCAAATTTATAATTACTTTGCCCTGAACTTGTCCTTAAGAAGGGGAAAGTTTCCGTTGTTTTAATTGACGCACCGTGCCACTTGAAATTCTATGAAAATTGCTAATGAAAGGATGTTTATTTTAAGTTGTAAATTGTTTGTAGAAATAAGTTTGTTCTAAAATTGCTTTCCTCAGAAAATTGTGGTTTCGTAATTGATTTTGCCAATGAGACTGGCACACGTTAGATAAATTGATATCAAAGTCTAAGAGTGATTAGCAAATCACGGATTACTTGGTTAAATTAAAATTTATTTGTGCAAAAAAAGAACTTCGGATACCCTTGTAAATAATTAAAATTATTTAGGCCTTAACGAAGTTAAAAATAAAAAAAAAATACAAGTTCGTTTCGAGACAACAATTAATCCAAGAAGCATCTTCGATTGCCTGGTGGCAGCACTATTACAAGAAATGTAGACGTCTGTGATTATTCGAACGAGATTGACAATAATTGCAAAGGTGAGCTCTACTCATTATCAATGCCATGTGTTGGCTATTAAATAATTTGGTTGCCCCGTTTATAATTAATGTGCAGTTGTATGCGTGCTGCCCAATTTCTAGCGTACTTATATTTAGAATTTTCGAATTTACGTTTTAGGTTTTAATCAGATAAACATCTGGCGCTAAAATGGCTGGAAATGATAACGAAAGAGTTAGAATTTAGTGGTGTGATTTAATTCGAATTCATTTTCGGCTAAAAATGGCGAATTCGAATTAATTTCGATTAAAAATGGTTTCAATAAATGTTCAACCCGATTAAGTTGGGCTGGGTTGACATGCATTTTATGGCCCAATATATTTGCTTCTTTTTAATTCGATATGGTATGTGATTTTTTTTCGTTAATAATGTTCAAACCAGATTTTCATCCTAACAATCTTCAGGTAAATTCAATTTGGTTATGTTCAATAGCTTCAACCGCTTTCAAATCATCAACCTAAATCTTCGACTGTCTTTGATGCATTTCGCCCAAGCTTGTTTCACTTGCAATCCATATTAACAACCTTGGAGCAATTTATCTACATTCAATCCATTTGTCCCAGCGGGGGTGTCATGGGCACTCGACTAATTCGATTTCCATCGAAGTTGATTTATGTTTTGTCGTTTTCAAGCAAATATAATAGATTTTCAACCCTAATTAATATTGAACCTGAATAAATGAAAGACAATTAATACATCAACGTTTTGTTGAGTCATAAACTCATTGGGTTACCTTTGCTGGAAAACGATTTTTATTCATCGAAAACAAATTGTGTTGAGTTGGGTTGGGTTGGGGTTGTACGCGTAGGTGATTGTAGTAGCTATTAAACTAATTTGAAGATGTGGAGCATGGACGACAAATTTGGTTGCATTGGTTGCATTGAAAACAGTTGGACTGTATTTTGGACGACTGAGAAACCAATAGAGCTAGACGTTTTATTTAATTTTTGCATGAATAGCTAGGAAAGTAAACAAAATTGTTGAATATCAACAGGGGCTAAGGAATAAAGACAATTGATAATTATTTGTATCTGGTTCTAAAATGTGTAAAAATGTCAAAAGTTAACTGTTTCTAATATCATATTTTATTTTGAAATTTTTACTTTAAGGATTTTTCAACGTAAAATAAATGAGTTTTAACCCAATCATGTCGTCAATTCATGACCGGTTTTATCTTGTCCACGACGCCCTCTACCAATAATGGTAGTTTTTAAAACTTCCCAATTAAATCATTTCATCTAAAGCCCTTCTATGGCACTTTCCAAACATTTATATAAATGTATACTCAATTTGGTTCGTATTGAACCCTTTTTTAAATTTTCATCGGCCATCTAATTAAAAATCAGTTTTCTCCTCTGTCAAACTCATACTTTATTCCTACTTATAGTCTCCATGATCCTGTTATTTTCTCCGTTAAATTAGGTGCTTCCATCCTCATATCCTTCAATGTATTTTCTTCAATGCACTATGTGCCCTTCCAGTTCATCGTTCGATACTTTTGTTTTTGTCACTTAAAATTCGCTCACATCAAATCGACTTCCAACAGAATTACACCGTTGGCTCGCGCAGAAACGCAAACGTAAACATAAATTCCAGGGATTATAATTAATGCAGTTGAAAGTGGAACACGTGGAGCTGCGACAAATAAACAAATTCCGTTCCGGCAGTGTTTTCGTTGAAAATGCGGTTTTGTAACTTTTAATTAATACAGCAGTAAACAAGCGAACGCGTTAAAGTCGCTGCGAATCGACGATGCAAATTTTTACGGTCTATGGCGAGGAGTGAATCCTAACGATGTATTTTGCGCGCAGAATAGGCGCTAATTAAGAAGAGCGAAGGGGCTAAAGATTTCAAAGTCGTAATTGATGTACGGTGGTGTCTGGTACAAAAGTGAAAACTCGTCGAAGATAACTCGTAAACGTAGAATTTCATCGCAATAAAATTATGAATAAAGATGAAGGATATTTGTTCCTTGCTTACACATATGATGATCGCATAAGTAGTAGTTAAGAGTAATTAAATGGCGAACAAAACTGTCTACATTTTTTCAATCACACCAAGTGTCGCCGCGATGCAACGTTAATCTCAGTAAAAATAGAATCAGTGAAGGAATAATTTGCAGGCCTGTTGTGAAATTAACTGAAAAGAATTTCTATGTATATGGTTATGAAATTGTTTACAGGTGCGTCAAGTACACCTGATACACTGAGCGATTAGTTAATATCTGAAAAAAAGTTCACGGTCGGAGCAATCGAACCAACCTAAATGCATGGTAGCTGAAACCTCATCAACTCTGCACTGATCGTATTGATTTGGTTGTCCAAAGCGTCCATTGTAAACGATTAAAAAAGAGTGAAGGAAATACAGGCTCCAATTACAAAACTTTGCCAATCGTTTCGAAACTGTACGTTGTTTGTACGCCAACATTGCCAGCTGTTTTTGGACCCATTTGTCTATGAAAAAAAACACGACTGGTAACAGAAACTGGTTGGTCCATGAAAAGGATTCACCTGATCCTGATCCTCAAATTTCACGACTTGACGTATAAATCAAGAATATCTATATCTTATAGGCGTTGTTTTTCAGCATTATAACTTTTCACCACCTAACGTATTGTATACAAGGCAATGCAAGGAGAGGATGAGGATAAAGCAAGTGGTAGCGTGTGGGGAATGTGGAGGGAGTTGAAAGAGATCAGGAGGGAGATTGCGGAGGGGAGACGGGAAAGACAGGAAGATGTAGAATGGAGGAAGAGGATAGAGCAGTAGTGGAGGAAGGGGAAAAAGGACGTGGAAGAAAGTCTAACTATCTTACGCAGATGGTGGATGGGAAAGAGAAAAATGGAGAGGAGGAATAATATAGTGATGAGAGGTTTAGAGGTGGATAAAGGAAGAGAAAATGGATTGGAGAGAAACAGGAATGGCTCAGAAAAGGAATCCATGTGCTATGGAGGATGACGTCAGGAAGGGAAAAGGAGAAGGTACTGAGGGATAATCACACAAACAATCACAATTGAGATCAAGCTTTTACGTGGTGTCCAACGCAACAAAACCCAGCCTAACCCGATCCAAACCAATTCAACCAAACCCAACCCAACCCAACTTTGTTCTGGTGGCTCGGAATTTCCGCGTCAAACGGGAGATGCGTTATATTGAACACGTTGGGTTGGGTTTCACCCCTTAGCAATATCTACTTCTAACTGCAATCTTAAATGATGAATTGATATATATATTACGTTAAGTTGCGCTTAATTAATCTAAATGTTTGATGTTGAGAACTTCAGCTGGAGGATAAAGTAGGTAAAGAGGTAGGCACAATCCAAAGGGTGCTCAGGCTGGGATGCGGAAGACACCCGACACACACATATTTAGAAATGACAACAAATTTATTTGAAATTTAGTTGTTATTTACATTTTTCTACCTCTTTCGTAAAACACATTTAAAATATTTCACAGAACGTTTCTTGTTAACGTGTTGCTCATCTCGGCTGATGCCTCGGCGAACCGATATTCACGACTCCCTATAAAAAAAAAACAGGGCGAATAAATACATCCAGATCCAACAGCGTCATTTTTTTGCCTCCGCTTGTTTTAAACAATGAACATTGGACGATGGACGATTATTAAATGGCTTTCACGTCATTTCGACCATCCATTCGTAACAGATATGTTGATTTCTAACAATTTTAATTTATTTCTTAAACGACCATAAAGGGCGATATAAATATAAACATTTTTTCTTTGAAAAACATTCAAAAGAAAAGCATGATGACCTTTACTATCACAGAACGTACCGGCGCATTATTCATCATTGGTAGATAATACATAGTACTATTATCATCTAAAGAGCTATTTCCGGACATTACATATCGAAACGTATAAATATGAATTAAATACTATGCATAAATAAAAGTTCGTTTCACTTGTTGTGAACGTATTAATAAATTTTATATTAATGATCCAAACCGCGTATACCACGCAGGACTCTGTGATAGACTCCAATAAATATTATAAACTCTGCAAGTGTAAAATTAATTTGTATTTCAGCAGTTATTGATTAAACCCGACCCAACCCAACCAAATCCAACCCAATTCAACCCAATTCAACCCAAACGGGCGTAACGAACCTGCTGCATTACGTTATTATCATTTATTGTTCAATCTTCACTATAGAACAGTAGAGCTTGGTCTTTGTGGAAAGTGATTAATTGTTATTTATGTGCGGAGATATAAAATGAAAATAAATATGCATGGAAAGTTGTCTCTGTAGTTCAGAGCAAATATGGGGTGCTGCCCCTTCAAGGTGAACTATTCTATCAAACGTTATCTCTGTGAGTGACCATGGGTCATAGACCATATAAAATGAATCTAAATTTGCATAAACAAATTGTAACATTGCTTAATATCCATAATCCATATGCAACATTTACTATATAGCATTACATTTTCGAATAAATTGCAATATATTAATTAAAGAATTTTTTTTTTAATTGTTTATTTCTCCTAATTGCCATAAATGTTGGCACTTCGTAGATTATTTCAAGACTATTTCCAATTACAATTTCCATTATGTAAGTTTTATATTTCCTTCTGTTGGTTACGTTTGAATAGATATCTATAGTACATTTACTTCACATTATGAATATAGCCACCAGGCATTTAATTTAATCGATAGTTGTCGTTACTATTGCCCGCTGCGTGGCGCTATTAGTCCATTAGATTGTTGCGTAGATCCTTGCACAGACGCGTCTTATTCACTAATTTTAGTTTGGTCTGGGTTTTCTAAATCTGGGCGTTGCATTTTTTTAATCCCAATAATTTTATATTCGTTGTATTCAAAATGTTACGTTTTATATTTTTTAGTAATATGAGCCCTTAAGGTATGAGTCAATTTATTTAATTACCCTGCCTAAATATCTAGAGAGAATTTTTATGCATTAGCTATTTATTGAAATTTAAATCCTTGTAATATATTAATATATATTTTATAAAAATTAAAATTTTGTTAGTTTATTGGAAATCGTTCGTGAAACCGAGAGCTCAGACAACTCGATCCAACCCAACCCAACCTAACCCAACCTAACCCAACCCAACGCAACACAACCCATTATGGTTTTTATGCGACGCTATGAAACATGAAATCGCGAATTTAGTGTTAAACAAATAATGTCAAAATTTTATTTACAAACATTTAACGAAAAAGTTTCTTAAAACGTAATAAATGAGTCTTTAGGCCTGTAATTTGATCAAATACGTCACTGAATGATTTTCATATGAATTAGTAGAGTTTTAGAAGATTTATTTCTAAAATTATGTAAATTTGGTCAAAATTCATCATTTTTGGAAAAACAAAATATTGTAGAAAGAAAGACGAACATTTCGATGTAAGTCTTGTGGGTAAGCGATATATTTAGTGTAAGATTTACAGTTTTAGTTATTGGGCACACATCGAAGTAATCATGAATAAATGATTTCGATGCGTAAAATTCCTCGAGAAGAAAACGCACGTCTTTTTGTGTCAGGAGTGAATAATAAATCCATTGTTAATAAGTATCTGTTTAATATATTAGTGTAAGACCATATGTCTAATAGTTATTGTGATGTGGAGATGATAATGACGTGGACATAATTTTCTTTCAGAGCTTTTCAATTGGTTGTCACATTAGCGATCAAGAGAAAGGTAAATAAATATAAAGCAATGGCATTATTTATTTCATATATCAACAACCCAATTAACAAAAATATATTGCATTACTATAATGTAACAAGTCATGACTTAATTAAAATCCTCACAAGAAGTACTGGCAGTAATAATCTAAATATAACCTCTCCTTAAATAAATACAGTATGCGTTAAAAAGTTTATTACAGTATAGCAAGTTACGAATCACAAATACGATTGAATAATCAATAGTGGAACAATGAGTTAACACACTCTAATTAACAGTCAACATAAACTTATAGATTGTATTTACAGTATTAGAGTTCAACGGTCACATTCATAAAGTTCTCAGTGTTTTGCAAAAATATGTGTACATAAACTTCTAGGTTCTATATTGCTTATCGACACATTTCAGTATCTCACTGGTTGCCAAGTTCCCGCGTGCTCGTCCCGTCGAAAGTAATGAGGACGATTATCTCGAAAGACTGTAATCGCCGGAAATTGGTTGTCTTGGATATATTTCAAAGTCGCTCTTATCTAAAATTAAAAAAAATAATTACATTGATATTTTTACGTCAATAACAACAAATTTTGAATTAAAATGATTTCTTTTAACGCACCTGCATTACGAAATGTGGCGGCTCGACTTCAGGCGATGTCGATAAATGCTGCAGAATGAAATCGTCGCTCTGCTCCAACCAAAGGTCAACGCCTCGCAGAGGTTCGTAGTTAAAAGGACCAATTCTCAGCAATCCTACGTTGCTGTCGTAAATGTCTAAGACCTATCGAAGTGCGCGTTTGTAAAAGACGTCGTAATGGTGACGGAACTCACCTGCGCAACGCCTGTTAAATGCCTGGCGCACCTTAGCGCTTGATCGGGACCCTTGTCTGGAAACGTCGCTGGGAATATTTCGCCCGTCTTAACGTTGACGCCAATCCCGTAAATCATCGGCCAGTGAATGCCTCCGCGGATTGTCGTGTTTAATTCGCCCACGCACGCCAACGTCAAGTCGATTTCCACGGGATGTTTGTGAAAGCAAGCTGAAATAATACATTACAAACTACTGGAAACTGGGGCAAAAATTCAGAAAAAAAGATTCAAAATTTGTTTCACATAATTATAAGGATCACATGATCCTTATTCACCCAAAACGAAAATTAATCTACGAAATGTACTAATTAACGCCTTCGCTTCTGAAGTCGAAATCTCATGGGCAAGTCCATTTTTTACTGCTAGAAAGATATCCACTTTAAGTCCCTAATCAAATCATGAGGTTTACAACACCCATTTTCATTGCACAGGTTTGTTTTTATTTCCGTTTGAGATAAAAATTTGCAATTAAGTTAGATCGTCAGTCGAGGCATTTTAAATAAAAAAAATTAAATCAATACAATCCAACAAATTCGTAGCTCAAAAACAAACAAGTCAAGGGCACTTCCATAATTCATAAAAAAATTAAATAATTCGAGAGCATTCAAATCTTTATCAATCCATTCGTAATTGATGCATCTACGATGTCACAACTGTTTTGAAAATCTACGACATTATATAAAACTCAAGCGCCTACCATAAACCATAATTAATAACCAAATTGCCCAACAATAAATCAACACAAGGAGAATGTGTGCAATTTCAAATGCAATCCAAGTCGAGATAAGTACAATCCAGCGAAATTATAACTTGAATGTATGCTAATGCTACGTAATCGTAGAATAAATATTGAAATTGAGCCAAATTGGATTCTGCAAATGGCGCGAGTGGCTATTACGATATAATTATGGGTTAATTTTATCATTACGGACGTATTTATCGACGATAAATACGGGCATGTTTGATATGTTATTTAAATAAGTTTAAATTAAATAATTTGTAATAACGAATCAAGAAATATGGTCCGAAATCAATTTAAAAATACAACAAATAAATAAAAATTGCACAAAATAAAAGAAAACAATTTATGTGAAGGAGAGGCGAAGTTAAAAGTAATTGTTGGGCGTAATTAAGTAATAAAAGCCAAGCATCTTAAACAATCAATAATACAAATTGACCCATACTTTGATTATGAATCAACTAATACGAGAACACAGAGGATATGATTGTTTTGTAAAATCTAGGAGACCTGTAGGCATGTTTCGTTCTCGTTTGAATTCGTCAGGCCACATCCTCTTGCCGAATTAAAAATCTTTACATATTTGTTTATATATGCCATCATTGACAACATTTTACTTTCTCATCTTTTATAATTAATAAATAAACAACGTAAAAAATATATCGTGATCTTTACGCTGGTCATGTTTAATAATACTAGGATAAAAATACATCAGGGGTCCTGAAATGATTAAAGAGCCACTGATCACAAAACAACGTTTTTAAAATAAGTCCATAAGTGAACTTTGTAGTAACGTTCAAGTGCAAGTGAACGATTTTCTCGGACAATGTTGGCATTTAATAAATTTGAATGCAGTAACACTTGAACAACAAGTGTAATATTGTAACTTGACTTGGGTTTAGTCAATTTCAACTCTTTGGCTGAACTGGGTTAAACTCATCGTAAAGATATTCTGTAATGTTAAGGCTGGGTTTAGTCCAGAATCCACACAAGCCGTTTTGCGTTGGGTTGGAGTTCAATATAAACAACGCCCAACTTGAGTTAATTTCGAGTTAAGTTGGGTTTTACTCAACATAAATAATATTGCGTAGCGTTGAGTTTTTAAGCCGAAATTAACACACGTCGTATTGGGTTGGGTTGGGTTGGGTTGAGCTCAATTTAAATAACTCAAAACCTGTTGGGATAATTTTGGCAATTTTGGCAATTTTGGCAATGTTGGCACTCCCCAACGATTGAGTTGAGTTGGGTCAAGCTCAACGTAAATAATATTACATATCGTTCAAACCTAGTTGCGTACAAGTCGTTTTGTTGGACAGAAATAATATTACATATCGTCCAGTCTTAGTCGCGTACAAGTCGTTTTGGGCAGGGTTGAGATCACTATAAACAACGTGAAACCCGCAGAGTTAATTTTAGACTCACTGGGTCATAATAAATACATGGCGTAGTGCTGAAGCTCAGTCCCAACCCAATCTAAGCCGCTTTGGATTGGGTTGATCTTTTTTTTAACACAAATCCTGAAAATTGTGTTAATTACTTTGAATGAAATTATAGTTGAATTAATAGCACATTTCTATTAAGTACTACCCAATTAAATATTTACTATGTGTTGGGTTGAACCTACCGTAAAAACGTTGAGGCTGCATTTAGTTTGGGCCAAACGTCGTTTTGGGTTAAGTTGTCCCAATTTGATTCGATAGATTCCGCATTGGGAAAAGGCGTTTCAATGTTAAATAAAAAATGTTAAAATTCAAAAGATTCCAAACAGAAAAAAATTATAACAATTTTTAAAGAAAATGGTTTTTTACAATTTTTAAATACAAAAAATTTGAAAATGTTAATCTACTGTTAAAAGTAAAAAAAATGCGAAACAAACCAAAATAATAACAATGAAAAGAAATCAAGGCTTCGGTAGTATCTTTAGATTGTTTGCCACAATCTTTAATAATAATAGGAAAAAATGAAAAATAACAAAACGAAAAAAAAAAATAGTAGTTTCAACAATTGACAAAAAATGGTCCAAAAATTTTAACGAAAGGTTACCAATGATAAAACTACAGAAATACTTGGAAAGGTACTAAATACAAAGAAAATTGGTAATAAATGAGACCACATAAATTAAAAAGATGAATGAATGGAAAAAACCTGAACCTGAACAAAATGTAGAAGATGTAGATGTGAAGATGTAGTAGTGATGTAGTAGTGACAATAACAAAGAAACACAATCATTAATTAGAAAATTATTAATAAAACTAGGAATGGAAGCCCGCCAAGAAAAGATGGACACTAAGCTCATAAAATACGTAGGACAATCTTATCGAAAAAATATACAAAGTCATGAAGAAAATATGGAGGAAAATAATTGCCTGAAAAATGAGGAATTCAGCAGATTGTAAATATATATAAAAATGGAGACCAAGGGAATAGAAGAAGTACTAGGATTTTAAATTATTTTGCTTGACATAGTACATATGGGTCACCAAACGATACTTTTCAATATGAACGAAACGACCCAACAACTGGAAACTGCATTTATTAACTATAAATTTTGGAACCAATTGAAACTTGGATTTATATAAGCATAGGAGCGTATGGCGCCGAAATAGAAGCAATAAAAGAAAATAAACGAAAATGATGCATAGGAAAACCAGCGACTTGATAAATTAGAAAGGACTATTTGGCACCTAACGTGACGTACAACGTACAAAAATCTAAACTTAAAACAATTCGATTCCATGTAT
Organism: Geotrupes spiniger; assembly: GCA_959613385.1. Classification (NCBI taxonomy): domain Eukaryota; kingdom Metazoa; phylum Arthropoda; class Insecta; order Coleoptera; family Geotrupidae; genus Geotrupes; species Geotrupes spiniger. The sequence goes on along the minus strand of OY390736.1, from coordinate 38,699,472 downwards.
CGTGTACGGGTTATTTGGGTGAGTTTACAAACATCCATATTACATTGCAATACCCCAGATATAATCCTGTGATGAAATTAAAATTATATCGTCAAGGCCAATATTGGTCACATGTCGGTGATGGGCTATCCAGGTGGGAGACTTTCTAAGAAGACTTTTTAAAAAGATCCACTTTTTCTAACACAACGTTCCTAAATCCGACGTAATAAATTATCGTTTATTTTAATTAGTATTTTTTTTAAAATTTAGTTCAAATGCTACTACGTTTTTTTTTAAAATTACGAAGTATCGACAATTAATAAAAAAATAATCTTTAAACTACTTACTCATTATATTGAAAAACAGTTCCTCGGAATAGTGATGCACGTCACCGAATCCTCCTACCAGCTGCAATTCTATTCGCCCCTCTGGATATCCTAAGGCTAACTCTTGCACCCTCTGCACCATTGTGCACACAGCTTCATCCGTTCCAGAACCGTCGAAATGGGCCAAGGCCACCGCTCCAGATCCTGAAATTTTCACTCATTAAGTACACGTCGCGAAACGCATAAAAATAACCACGCATTAATTTCAAGATTTCATTATTAATGTCAATTCGTTATAATTTTCACTATATCAATAAGTTATGGGAACCTTAAAATGCGGTACATAGCGTATCATTTATCATAACCAGTTATCATATCATCCATCTGCGAATAACGCTCGAAGGATACATATCCCTCAAAGCTCGCAGTAATCCGAGTGTGCAATTACGAGGGCAGCGCCGAGTGAATAACTCCAACCAGACAACAGATGAATAAAACAGCTGCTAATTATTGCGAATTTACGAATGAATTAAGCACCGCAGTTAAAGCCACGAAACCGTACATGCGAGTTTATTGCGGAATAAAACGCGCCGAGCATCTGAGGCGTTCGCGTCCATTAAAATTAATTATTAGACGCAGGAAGAGTGCGTATTTGCAATTACTTCTTGAAAGATCGCTAAATTACCTCGAACGAAATTATTTAATTAAGGAATTTACGCGCGCATACGTCGCGGACGCACCGAACGCTTCCAGGAAATAAATTAGCGATTGCGGCGTTAGGTGCTTTTCGCATGCGATCGGTAAAATGTACAGGTACTTCATCAAACGTTTTATAAAAACGTTTTTTTAGTACGAGTAAGATTAATTAATACATATCGTCCCTTATAATTTATTTTCGAGGTGTCCTTTGCGAATATTAAATGTAACCATTTGGTGAGTTTGCAAATACTCCGATTACAAAAAGTTACCATAAATTGAAACTTATAAGACTTAATGTAAACAAGCCAAGAAAATATGTCCAAATGTTAGTCATGGACGATTTGGGTGGGCATACGAATTGCGTGTCGAATTATGACATTAAAACAATGATAATAATGTAGGTAAGTATAATGATTCTGTTAATTGAGACACATTTCTTCCGATTGCAATTTAGCATTCGTTAACCACTTGCTTTGCGGTTATTACTGGTATACGGCGCATTAAATTAACTGAGTGACGTCCACGAAATAAATAGTTTGAAGATGATATCGCTCGTAAACATACCTACATCCACGAATCGTAATTAACGCGACGTCCGCGTCAAGTCTCGGACATCGCTGACAGACTGAATAATACGTCCGCGCAATTTCCTCAAATTAAGTCCAATTTCGCGCGCGGCATTCCGAAGAATTAATAGCGAAACTCGAATGTCCAAGGAGCGCATTTTGCTTTATTTGCTGGTGCGATACTCGGCGCGAACAGGCGAGCAAGTACTAATTTCGAGAGCCGTGCTCTGCAATTATACGTGTAAACCGCGCATTAAGCGCTTATTCTTCCTCGTTATCTCGCAGACATCTCCTATTTTTTCGCGAGGCGAGCGGAATAATCCCGCTTTTAATAATAAATATTTATTGTTATTATTCCGCTCGCGTAGATTTAAACAAAAGATTAAGCGCGCTTAATTTACAAACGTCGCGGACGGTTCTATTTATAGACGGGCTTCGACGTCTCGCCGGAGCGGGAATTAAATGTACGTGGGTTTGAAATTAAGTTGGGGTTTTTTTCTGGGCGAACGCAAAGCGCACCACTTGATGGTCGTTTAGTGCCAACGAATCTAATCGCTGAGATGATGGAGTTGTTTTCACGTTCGTCGCGCAAACGAAATGACGGATAACTCACCTGAATGCCTGACGACCACGATGATGCATGTGGTTGCGTCGTCTGATCCTAGAATGTTTACGTTTCCTGCAAAATTCAATAAAATTAGATATGAATTAAAAAAAAAAATGTATGGTGATAAATTATGGGATTAAACTTACTATCGTGTGGCACAGTGGCAGCGAGTTCCCTCTGTTGAACGTACAAAAGACCCACTGGACCAATGACCTTGTTGGGTATGGCCAGGAGCTGTGCCGCAGTATCCCTATATACGGGGTGTGCCTGGTATAAACTTCTCGTATCTGTAGGACAATCTTCCTGAAGTACTCCATTTAAAACTAGAACCATGCTGAAACTAATAAAATGTTATTAGTATAAATAAATCAAATTTTGCAATGATAATAATAATAATGTTTTAATAATCATAGATTTTTGCTACAAATATAATTTAAAATCAACATCAATTATTTAACAAGAAATTTGTTAAAGACAATTTATAAAATCGTGGCCCTTTACGCCATCTTTCGATTAAAATAGGCCAATAATTAATTGCCGCTTTCAAACGTTCATAATCCGTCCTTAAAAATCGCCGTTATTTATATATGTGCACCTTGAACTGGCCATAAAGGCAGAGATGGTTTTTCCGGAAGAACGAGCACGCTCAAACAAATCACGGATTCTCGTAATTCCGACGTCGACGAAATAAATCAGCGGATTATATCCAGGCGCAGGCACGCCGTTTTTTCGAAGCGCGCCGCCGCGGTTAATTTAAATAGTAATCATAGAAAGAGGAAGTTTTTCGCCGCGATGAATCGCGGTGCTTAAAACGCGGATATTGGATTTTCTCCTGGCGCTCTATGATAAATCACTTAATGCCATTTTAATCCCGCTGTTCGGCATAAGACAATGTTAATTTATTCATGCCCGTCGGTCTTGATAAATGGAGTGTCCGGCCTGGCCGGTCTAGGTATTACAACGTTTCGCGCAGGTGGATTGTCGCCTTTATTGGAGCTGGCGCGGCTGTTTAGTTCCCATTTCTGGCAGGATTAAGTTATTGTGGTTGTATTTAATGTCCAACATTCGCAGCCATATTTGATATTGTGATAAATTATATTATATGTATAGCGGAAAAAAGGATCGAGCAGTTAACACAAAAATCGAAGGATACCGTTCATTAAGAAACTTGTTTATAATGAAAAAGGAAATATCTAGAAAATAAAAAATCGTGGTATCCAAAACAATTTTTAAACCCCTACTAACTTGCGAGACCTGGGTACGATCCAAGCAAACGTGAAATAAAATCCAGGCCATGGAAATGAGATACTTACATGGAGTAAAGGGGATTATGCAAAGAGACAGAATAAGCAACGACCTAGTAAGAGAAGAAATAGATGTGAAACCTACCCAGAAAAGTATCAAGAGACAGTACCTAAATGGTTTGGTCAACTTATGACGATCAAAGGGAAATATATAACGAACAAAATATGGCAGGCGTGATCCCACAAGCGTAGAGCAAGGAGCGGGCAAAAAGAAGTGGAACAAAACAATTGCAGACAATCTAAGAAGAAAAGCAATTGTTCATGGAGCGAAGGGAGGAGATGAGCAAGGGCAGAAATGAATGGGCTAGACTAATTTAGAGTTAATGATAGCTTCGTATTTATTACTGGCACTTATGTAAATTTTACACCTTAACATCTATGTGTTTCGTCTAGGGTTCCAAAAAATTTCTAGCAACCTCGCTAGGCAAATTTTGCTGGCAGTTTTGCAATATTCTCGAGGTTCAATTTTGTCCACACTCTGGATGCCCAAGTGTCTTTTATATATTATATTATCTTATAGGTTAAAAGCAGGTAATTAATTAAAAAAAAAACCTTTATTGTCATTTATCTGTTTTCCTACATCATGTTTCGTACCTACTATACCATGTTATTTTCTTCCGGCTCTTCTTCCTCCTGCTCATCTCTCTTCCTAGGTGTCGTCTCTCGCCTGCATTTCCCTCACCATCCTTCTCCTGTTCTCCTTCAATTCCCTTAACTTTGTCAAGAATCTGACCCCCTCTCCGTTCTCCCCCATGCTTCTTTTCCAATCTCATCCCTTCCGCTTCTCCACTTCCTCCATCTTCACTTCTTTGCAGCCTTTCATCCAATCCCATTTATCATCGCCTTCCCCACAGAATTCGCATTTCCTGTACTCCTCATTCATCCAATATTTGTTAGATTTTTCCTCGTTTCCACACCTGTACCTTGCCATGATTCTTTCTTCTTCTGGCGTCCTCCTCTCCCTTAAATATCTTGGTTTTCCGCCGTCCACTTTTATTTCACTGTATTTTGTATTATACTTTGACTTCCTTATTTTGCTCTCTCTTTCTTGCGCGTCTACTTGCCTCCATCTATCTATTATTTCTCTTTCCACTTGCTTCCCCTCTCATCTTCTCCTCTCTACTTCTTCCTCTGATATTCATGCCTTTTCCAGTAGCTTTCTCCTTCCTTCTTCCCACCTAGATATTTTCCTTCTTCTATCTTCCCTGCTTCTTACTTCCTCTATTGCCACCCTTACCAAACTTTGCTCCGTCCCTTCTCTCTTTGTCAACTCATACCTCAACGCCCTATCCCCTGCTTCGACTGCCAATCTGTCGCTCCCAGTCTCATGCCTTACAATGTAATCAGGTGTTGATTTCTCCAATGAAAGTGTTCTTTTTAGATGTCTTTGCTGGGCTCCTTCTAATTTTTTGCACTCTCTCCATCCCCACACTTCCGCACCATACATTATTATGCTTTTTACACAAGCGTTCCATATTTTTGTTGTTTCATAAAAGCTCCCACCCCTTTTACCCCATAGGCACTTCCTCAGACCCTCTCGCCTTCTTGCATACATAAGCTATGTGGTAATTAATTATTATTATAGACTTCAATTTGTCCAGTACATACACGGCAGGGAAGAATTGGGTAAGGAACAGAGGCATGAAGGAGGATGAAAAATTGGACCATACAATAAATGAAATATACGAAAAAAGGGAGAAAACATAAGATGTAAGTAAATATTGGTTGGATATAAAAAACAGAGGATGCGAGAGAATAGTTCGCTACATATTGGTACATCACATAGACAAGGAAAACAATAATCGGCACAAAAGTAAGAAGTTGTTATGTAAGAAAGTTACGAAACAAAATCAGAGAAAAATATAGAGTAATAAAACCAGAAAAAGAAAAATGTGGTATTATAAGTTAATATAAATTCACGAATAATACAAAGAATACGAAATGATAAAAGAAAGAGTAATAACAGAGGACAAAAAGCTCGTCCGATACAAAAAAAAACGATGATATAATCGTGAGAAAATTTATAAGTAACAGAGTAACTAGTAAATATTTAAAACAAAATAGGCCCAAAGTCGAATCATGAGGGACCCCCATATCCACATTGAACATTTCTGACTTGGCTCCTCCACACTCAACGTACAATCGCCTCCCCATCAGAAAAGATGTCAACCAATGACATACACATCCCCGTATTCGTAGATTTTGTAACTTATATACCAAAAAATTTCTGTCGACAGTGTCAAAAGATCGCGAGAGGTCAAACAAAAGACCTGCCACGCACTTCCAAATAGTCATGCACCTTCTGGATGAACTGGTAACTAACAAGTTTAGTAGATCTCAATGTGTGAAATCCATGCTGACAGTCTGCAATCAACTTAAACTTCTTGGCGTAGTGTAGTATACGACTGCACACTGAGAATTGCAAAAACATTGTATAACTGAAGTCAACACCCTCGAGAACTGAAAAATTTCTAAGGTACACCAGCCAATCTAAAATTAGTTCGCATACAAATTTGGTTTTAGTATTTTTCAAACCTACAATAATCGATGACCAAGTCTCATTCCTATCCACAGGCAAGGACAAGGACATAGAATGGCGAACATTGTCAAGTCCGAGGAACGATTGAGACAGTATTTTGTAATTACTGTGCAGCGTTGAGAACGCTGCTATTTTAGAAAAATTCATTCCAAATAAGTTGGAAACTTTCAACGACTTGATCGCATTTCCAACAACAATGGAAAGAAGAATGAACATATGCATCGTTGATATGCACTGATATGATTGAGTACTACATAACCCAAGTTACTAAATTGAAATTGATAAAGTGCACTTGTTGATTATTTCACAAACTATTTTTTTTGTATTGTATTAGACGTACAATTAATTCTAATATTACAATAATAATACTTTATTAGCATGTTCTAAAATATTAGTGAAAGACCATACCATACCTAGGTGGGAAAGAAAAACGGCCCAAAATCCGCACGACCAGTGGAAGCTCGTACGACATATTCCTTTAAATCTGTTATTTCCAATGTGAATTGGGCATGAAAAAGGAGTTGGCATGGTCTTTATATTTCCATGCAGTGAATTCGTTAAACCCACCAATCCAGTTCCATTTTTTAGAATAACTGACACTAGTTTTTTGAGATGTAAAGGAGGAGCAATGGAAACAATAAAAATTAGAAAAAACGCACAGGAAGAAAAACTCCAACATTGTCATTAAACTTATTGCCCGATTTATTCATGGGACGAATAAAGTTCAACAGATGAATAATCAATGATTATCACTTACCTCTGTCAGACTCATTTCAGGGAAAACCATTTTGCTTCCAATGTAGCACCCAAAAGAGCGAAAAAAATCCAAAGACGCCAATGATTTTTTTCTCGGTAATGGATTATTGGAAAAATTGTGGAACATTTATAAACGTGTTGAAAGGAGTTATGTCGACAGATAACATAAAAATATACTCTAGCAATTCGATTACAAATATCATCGATTAATCTATTTCTATTCCAAAATTAACAACAAAAATCCCTTTTACTAATTCGTCCACATTGCAAGGACGCCAATAGAAAACGAACCTTAAAACCAATCGCGTCCACGGACGAGTTTCATCCAAGTTCACAACTGACGACGTAACCTCTTTTTTGTGCAGCACCTAATTACCAATATAATAACCAAAATAAATAACGTACCGATCATTTGTTAAAGCGACTGTATAGGAACATCACGTTTTAAGAACTATAATATTACCACGAACCCTACCTAATGACGCTATTAATTAACTCACCGTATCCAATTAGAACTTGTTATTACATTTACCTACAAAAATAGCTCGTAAAGATGATTAGTTGGGTCGCTACAGATGGCCGCATAATGAAGAAGCGCAAGTTATATATATACACGTAAATAAGACATTGAGGATGTTAATGAAACGTTGATATACGACCGATCGTGTAATTATCGGTGGACTATTTTGTAGGAATTGTATGGGTAATCAATTTGTAGCAATTATTAATAACCGTGTAAGCTTTTCAAGTACAAAAGATTTTCAAGAAGACCAGAATTAATAAAAATTACTCCGTTGACATTAGCAATTGAATTCACGTCGTTTAGGTAAAAGTAACTTTTTGTTAACCATCAAACAAGTTTGTCTAAATTAATTCTATTGATTCTGTTGACGGAAGATACGACCTAAATAAATTGGTTAGAAAATAAATGTCTAATTTACAACAACATCTCTTAAAGATCTCATACAAACTTGTTTGTTAAAGACGACCATATTTCCATCTATCGGCTTGTGAATCGACCATAAATAATATTAAAATCAGACAAGCCGTACCAGTATGTGTTGTTACTGCAAACATACGCACCATCTATATGTAAATGAATTGTACGCGACATGTGTGGTAGGTTTATTATATTGGATATTAAAACAAATCACCAAATCCAAAGAACAAAAGGTAAATTAACGGCAACGAAACATTCTCTAATAATTGTTTATTCCATCAAACTTTATTAAGTAAGCCGGTAAAACGCGTCTACAGCTCATCTAAACTCCAACATTCCATCAATTTTTTAATTTCCATCTTATCGACTACATTGAATTATTTTCCAAATCAATTCTAGGAGCCTATTGTTCGCGCTTGTTCAGTTTGAAAAATAAACATCGTCGGGGAATTCCTGATGAAAAAATCTTATTGGAAAACAACACAACGTACTTTATTGATGGCGTGTAACTTTATCATATCGAGTCACTTGATATATGAAAATCCAACAGAAGGAAGATTCGAATCTTCCCCGAGGACAATTTATCGTGTTCAGCGAAACAAAACGTTGAAGGATGACCACTTCTTGCATTATAAATTGCAATGACAAATTGTCGGTCACACCGTATGGATTTCATACATTCACGGTGGGTCTCAGGTGTTCTAGCAAGTATTTATCAACAGACGTATTATACTGTGGAAAAAATTAAAAAAAAATACCATTCGTGTTTTAAGAGAGAAAAATGATAATAAATGGGAGACTTAATTTAAAAGATTTACACGAAGAATTAAAATTTTCGCTAATTACAACCAAACGAATTCCGCATTCGCTCCAAATTACCTACGCGCAACGGCACCATAATCAAAAATCCAATAACATCCATCGTGGAATTAAACGAGGACGAATCAATTAAGCGTAATCAAGTGTATCAATTTCAAGGGGTTACACAGGCAGCGTTGTATATTGGTATCATTAACCCGTATGCATATTATTTTTCATTCGTGAAGCTCCGAAGAGGGCTATCAGATATCCGCCGAATTATAAATGGTGGCCGTACATCAAAGCTGTCAAATGAACGTGGAAGAGTGAATATTAACGTCGACTCGTTTTTCGAAATAGATTGAACGGGAGCTGGGTGTGTACTTGCGGCAAAAAAAAAACACATCCATTGATTAATGTAAACTGTCGTGGAAACTTTGGAAGTTGCAGCAAGCGGCATTACGGTTTTTTGTATCTACAAATATGTCGATTTGAATTATTGTTTTGATGGGATCAATGTGTATATAATATGAAAACCAGATGGGTCATATTTAGTCCACATTCCGTTAATAATGCTTAGTGATTGCATTTTTTTTTTAATACACGAAAAAAATAGTTATGTATTTTTCTCACCACCTTCTTACTCTGGTTGTTTCCAATTTACTGACCTGTTACTCTGTAACCTTCAAAACTATCGTCACGTTCTTTCACGAATACAAATATGTCCACAAGTCTATCTCCGCTTTGTTTTTGATTGCACATATCTATTAACCCTCAACACCTGCAAGTTCCTCATTCCTCATTCGCAGCCTTTATATACCAATAATATCGCCAAAGGGACAATTGTGCCAAGCTAAGATCGCTCCTCTAAATAGGGGAACGAATTTTGATGTGTGCGCCAGAAAAGATAGTACAAAAATTAACAGACTAAATTGGTAAGGAACTATGAAGAAAGGCATGAAATCAAATAAGAATGGTTGCGAGAGGAACACAAATGAGGAAGAAGTTAAGAATTTAATAAAGAAGTTGAGAAATAACAAGGAATCAGATGGACGAAAATTGTGAAATGCTAAAAGCAGAAGAAGAAGATATTGTATGAGCTCACCATAAAGATTCGGGAAGAAGAAGCACTGCTGTACCAAATATATTAGATTAAGACAAGACTATCGCCATTTGCAAGGAATTGGCAAGAAGAATATATAGTCGGCGGCTTAATTAGCTGTTCCATATTAGCTGGAGTAACGATTCGAAATGTAATCCGTCGTTTAATGACGTCCCACCTGGCCTCTTACCTCTCAAACCAGGCAAACGTGCTTCCGGTGCCCGAATAGTGACAGATTCTGTTTCTGAAAGTCTCTGGTAACTGTACTATTTATGTGGCAGAGCATTATCATGCTTGGAAGTAAAACCTTTCCCTCTCCACATCTTGAAACTTTGCCAAATGGGAAACAAAAAAGTTTTTTAATCATCGTAATACCTCCCCAAAAGATTATTTCTTCTTCTTTTATATTTTGGGAAAGATGCGGCAACTCGATCCAACCCAACCCAATTCTGGTTGGATCTGAAAATGCGAAATTTTGCCAATCTCCAGTTCATCACTTTTGGAAATCCTGAACTCTCTCCTGCTAAATAAACTTCGACAGTGGAATTAATCAAAACGATAAATTCCGAATACGTGAAGCTATATCAGTGGTGGGTGCAAACCTGCCGAAGAACCTCCTACCCTCCCGTTGATGCTTCACCTAAATGCATTGATTTAGACATGAATTTACGACACCTTGCCACGTTGCCTTGAATCAAAACATACTGGCGATGTAAATCCCATAAGGGAGGGGCATGCTTCACATGTCAGGGCCAGTGTGAGATTAATTCATATCGAATTAATAATTTTTTAAAAATGTTACTTGAAAAATTATTGTGGCTGGACACAATATAATTGATTAGCTGTGTTGGGTCGAGTTAGATTGGGTTGAGACGGGTTCGATGTGACAACATGAGAAAATTCAATGACAAAATCGTTTAAATACAACAAATCTTAAAATTAGAAAAACGTACAGACTTAAAAAAAATGCAAAAATAAGCTATAGAATTATGTAAAATACAAACAAAAACATGAAAACACGTTTGCTTAAGATAAAAACGAACAAGTGTAGTCACTGTAACCTAAATTCTTGGTAAGGAATTGCGGAAATACATCCAATCGATTCATTGCGTTTGCAATTTTGTACTTAAGTTATTGGTTTGGGTTGGATTGGGTTGAGTTGAGTCCATTCAGTAGATCACGAGTGACCATGACTATGATTATTGTGCTGACAGAGCCAATACACAACGTATGAGCCTATTAGCGTAAGCAATGCAGCTGACGCTACTCAAGGGAAGTCCATACTGTGAATTAATGTGAATACAATCATAATACCAAGATGAAGTTTTGTGGAGAAAGACAAACAAAAAAATTAAATTATAAGTACACATCATCAAAGCCCAAAAATCACGGTGGTTAGGATATGTGGAGAGGATTCGCAAAGAAAGGATACGAAAAATGGCATTGCTAAAAAGAGCGGAAGAAAGGGGGGAGATATAGTTCGAAAGTGTAGTCGGTACCGGAAGAAGGAGAGGTGGGAAGCTGAGGGAAACGTTTAGTTTTACTTTATTACAGAATTGAGCTTCCCATGGATATTAATTTATTATTATTCTTCCTTGCCTTTAACCATAGAATACACTAATTCAATTTCAACAACTGTTATCAAACCTTTACATTCTAATCGTCGTAAAGTTAATTTTTACGGAAATAAATTTTCCTTGAACAATTTTTAGCGATAAAGTTTTCAAGGACGTAATTAACGTGCTAAGGCATTGCAATGTTTCGGATTATCCTCATTATAGATATAGGACGTAATTAATAAATATTATTATTAATTAATAAAATGCATGCAAAATTTGAAACATTCATAATACAAAATAATTCCACGCATCAACGACATTCCAACCGACCCGAGCTTTTCACCAACGCGCAGAAAACGTTCCCACGTGACGTTTCCCCACAATGGCGCTTTGCATAAAGGAATCACAATGTAGCAAACATTTTTACTCACGTATCTCGAATTAGCAACACTCAATGTCTCACTTTGTACGCACGCAACAGAACGCTGAAAAGCACCGCAACGGACGGACTTATTGCTGCACTAATTCCAGCTTATGAATGGCAGGGCACAGTCGGTCTGCGACAGCCATGAAACGAGATTCGTAAACGTCTTATCTGAAATAATATGTCATGTCAACCGTTATCAGTGAATTTGTTGATTGGATGAGAGCACGGTTTCTTATCCAATCAAGATTCCAGCCAATCGTGCCGCAGCCATAATACCGAGCTATTAATAATACGAAGTGATATACGAGCCTTGAACGATAACGTAATTTACAAGATATCGGCGAATGTAACAGTAACTGGGTACGGATTCTGTTAATAATTGAGGAGATAATTCGCATGTACACACAGTGAATTTTTGTCGAGTTTGTAAATATTTACATGCATGCGAGTACTGTTTGATACGACCCGATTGCATGTAACAATTTTGACGGCGTTATAAAATGTACAAATTTTATTTCATCGTATTTTCTGGTTTGGTTAGTTGGTAACAAACATAAATATGCATTTTACACAACGTCGATCGGGTGACATAAAAGTTGTCTCCATCGTCCTCATTGGAGGGCGAACAGTGTGGCAAGTACACAATTTCAAGTACCGTAAGATACAAAAACATCTGAACGATCAAATGTGCGCAGGTTTGAAATTACATCAAAATAACAATAATGACTATTCATTGTACAAATTATTTACACAATTGCAACAAAATAATCGACAGGAATTCGAAATAAAGTTTATATTCTAGTTTTAATAGTTGCGGCTGTTAATAAACCTATTGTTTAACGTCAATACCTTCTTATCTGCACACCACGTTCCATTTCCGTTATTTTGTACTAAATCTACGAGAATAGTAGTTGTTTATTCATCGGAATAAAAACGTTTATCGGTTTTAACTTTAGTGGCATTTTCCGACGATGATTAACGCACCACGTGCCCTTATCGCGGTGAGATTAAACTAATTAATACGAGCATTACAGTGCCCCATCTAAAGCACTGGCTCATTTCGGAGACGTCGTTTAATTACAACATGACGTTTAATTGTGTCCTCGTCGTAAATCTGTATTTTAATGCCAGTGTTTATATTTATTGTGTTAAACCGACCCAAACAAACACTAATTTAGGAAATTTAACCCTAAAATTTAATTTGAAGGCGAATGTAAATAAGCCTGGCTTCGTTGTCAATGAACGTCCTGTCATTGTATTTTATTGGCCGTTATGTGAAAATGGCCGAAGAGGCGCTACTATTTTTTTGTCTTTTAATAAAGAACAATTATAAAATTTTTTTATTTATCTCTTTGATAGAAGGCGATCACTTGACGTTGTTATTTTGTGCTTAGCAACACTTGTGCTGCAGCTACTGGATCATTTGATACTTTATTTTGATTTTTTATTTAAAAATGTGTTTCGTAATCATCCTCCTTCACACTTTTAATGTAATGCATCTAATGATCCAAACACTAACAACGTCCACTAAATTAATTACAAAAATAACAATTTAAAATTTGAACATTTGGCTCCACAGTGACTATAAAATGTCAACATATACGTACTGCGTAATATAAATGGAACCAAAACAGTGTGTTAGGTACTGTGATTAAAATCAAATTTAAGCCACAAATTGTAATTTGAGACTTGAGACAATTTGGATATCACTCTCTGACGACGGCTTCAATAGCCTCTGGTATTGGCGATACTTCTTCGGCAATGACCTTGAAAGACATCACTTCTTCAGTGACCTCTGACCTTACAAGAACACGACACCCCGCTATCCGCGGTCTCTTCGGATCGACATGGCCATCGAACTGTCGCAGAATCAGCTCAGCTGTACTACTATGCTAGTTTATGGTTGTAAAACGAAACGAGGCCGCAATATACACAGACAACCCAACCCAACCCAATATTACAAATATCCGCTCGAAATGGAATTATGGACGTACGAGGGCAAAAAACATATCGGATATTATGACGATTTGATACTAAATTCACGTGTGTAAAGAAACGTCAAATTAGGTGATGAAGGGTTTTAAACGATGTAAATGTGAAGGCGTAAGGGTCGATGAAATGTGGATAATTTGAGCCATTTCTATATGCTGAGTTAAGGTTTTAGTTGATGTTAATTGTAAAAATGTTAAAGTAAAGAATATTTTCCGTATATGGAAATAAATTATTTAATCATTATAAGAAAGCGGAATCGTTTAATAGGTATCTGAAATCTGTATAAATAGGCTCTGTATATGTAATTTTTACTAAGACGTACGAATATTCGATCCAGAAATTTCATGGGTGAAAAATCGCGTGATCGATTTGATCAATGAAGATGGAGAATGTATCACGTAAGACTGGCACGACGAAACGTTTTATATATATTCTCAGCTGTTGCCATATTTTTTACGATAAATAATTGAGGGAACTTAAATTAAAATTAATATCTGACAACATAAAGTTAGTATAAAAAATTCGGAAACGTCAAACGAAGTTTAAAAGACTCTTTCAGCGCCAAAATATTGTCGTATGCGTTGGTTTGGGTTAAGTTGGGTTGGGTTGGTTTAGGTTAAGTTGGGTTGGGTGAAGAATCGGTTAATATTACCTATAGTTGCAATTTTACTTCGTTACACGTTATTTCCATAAACTGTTGAGTTAAATCAGTACATGTGTATAATCCTCGATTTTCCCCACTCCGGGCAATTCTTATACAACGTCCCGTCCCATCCAAACCGTCGGCAAATTTACGACGAACTTGCGAACGAGTTCGCTATCGCTTTACATATATTCAAATGCATCGCGAGTGACGTCTATTGAGTTTAATTTTTATAGACCACAACAATCGCGAGCGTAACAATTGTAAACGTCCGCGCCGCATGTCATCGAGAATAAACATCGAACTTTATGAATAACGCAACGTTTTCGTACTTCCTATTATTGTGTTCGAGGTTGCAAAGTTTCCCACCTCATCAGTCATATCAACAACTTCGTGTTATTGCGCTGTAAATATCATAATGATGCGTTGATTGCACAAGTCCGCTAAATATACGTAGTTATTCGCTTGCGTTAAGATGGCGCGTATAAGTTTCCTTTTAAATTACCGTTTGGCGACGGTCGTTGTTAATGTAATGCAATGTCACATTAGTATTAATGTATTTTGAAATATTTTACTCAGTGATTATTATATACACTATTAGTATGCAGAAAAGTAACAACATAACAAAAATGAGGCCAGGTTACGTTTAAAATTATAGGAGGGTACAATTAAGTCATAAAAGTCAAGGAAAAATATATCAAAAATCAAAAAGTTTTTAATGTAGATTTAATTTCGTTGTATTTCTGCTGTTTTGTTTTGGATAAATGAAATCTCCAATCATCACCGTCGCCACTTTCGTAATATTTACTATAATTAATGCGTCACATATATCATTAAATTCAATAACCGCGTTGAAATTCCCCGTGAACTTTAAAACGGCACGAATCGCACCGGACCCAGATTTATCGGCTTACTACGTCTCGATTTAGATGGCCGAGATCACGACTCCCATCGAATAGCCGAGATCTGTATCGAGCCCTGCCCTCCTCCTCGCCCAAGTAATTCTGCACTGTGGTTTAATAAACAAAGTAAACTCCTTAATATGAGACTTTTAGTGCGGACGGTGATATACGCCGTCGGTTTAGAAAGCCACGTCTGCGAAACGGCAATAGGAAAATTTAAAAGCCATAAAACGGTATTTATGTGTAATGAAACACATTGGACGGGAGTGCGACGCACCGAACGCGGATTTGAATTTGTATTAAAAGTAATAACAATGATATTATTGCTTATAATAAATGGTTGTTTATTCGCGTCCCGCAGTAAAATTTAACGTAATCACTACTTGCCATGCAAATTTATGCGTGCAGTGGGAAAGTTGGATTTAACGACGAGAACATTGCCGCCAATTTGTTTACAAACTGAGCGGGATGGGAGGAAACCATTAAGATGTTAAGCTGCGTATCTAATATGAAATCGAAATCGACGCCAACAAGATCCAAGTAACACAGTATTTTTTTGGCACTATCACCTAACGAGTTTAGATTTATCGAATTTATTTGTTAATATATTTGTAAAAAATTACAAAATATGATTCAGTAGGCAGTAGGCAGTAAATATAGTAAATGCAACTCCAATTATGAAATAATTTGAAGCAAACAAGAAGGAAGAAACTGGAAAGTTGAACGAAAATTACTTATAAGGAAATCGAAAGAAAATGTACAGGGTTTAATAAAGTGCAAGTGGCGAAGAAAAAAATTAAGGATTACCATGATAATTAATCCAATAGGGCCCAGTAAAATTTTCTTGAATTTATTCCCAATTGCGCAGTTGTGATACATTAGTTCCATCGATTCTTTTGCCGTCGGAACTTGTTCAAATGGCGGAGAAATTTGGAATCATTTATTCTTCACAAAACACAACTTGAATTGTAAGCTGTTATTATTTTACGGTTTAGAGATTAATATGATTGCTTAAGTTATTTTAACCTTTAAAGCAATTTTTGGGTAACTTCACTAGCTTTGCTTGGACATTTAAGTAATACTTTTTTAAGGGTGATGATTGAGACATGAACGCTGTGCTCTTCAAAATGTTCCACTTCGGTGATTGTTTATGTTCACCCGGATTTTTCTACGGAAAATCTAGCATTCATCTGTCAATCGGTTTACCTTTGTAAGCCATTTTAGCTACAATTTTGTTTTGTTATAATTCGACATTAAGTCGAAGAAGTTATGAACCCACAATTTCGACAATACATAAGTGGAAATGTGCGGGTCCTATTTCTTAATGTGCCCGTCAAGCAAAAAATTCTGACCTTAAAAATCATATATATGAACATAATTACATAAATCTATTGTGTAAACCGGAAACCAGTCGTAAACTTTAAAATCCACCAATCCTTGTAATTGACGAGGACAACAATAAACGATAACTTATCTGTGCAACACTCCGAGGACCATTCAGATCACTTTCATCGAACAATTAATCAATTAATTGCGCCAAACAAATTTCATAGAAACATTTCCGAAACAATTTTAAAGTAATATGTCTTGGAAGTATAAATCACAATAAAAAGCTCTTGTATTTTAACGATGATAGAATTTTTTACAAAATTTTATCGTTAAATAATTTAAGCGATTTGCGTCGTCAAATTTACAATTCGCGTCGTTTTGTTCAGCGTTCGCGTTTGTGCGGCTAAAACACTGTCGCGTCGCCGTCGTGTGAATTGCGGTCGTTCCCACGTGTACTCGCATACGACGTTTTATGTGTGCATTTTTAGTACGCTTGTATATGAAACATTTTACCATTTTCTGCACTGTTCGTTTTAACTGCTTATTCGTAAACGTACATACGTATCGAAGCAAGATAAGTTCAATAAAGCACATCAATCAAAGCAGTACAAATTTTAAAACAAATTTGGCCCTATTTTTTGATTTTATTGCAATAATATTTTGTTCATGATGTGATGATTTGGTAATGATAGAAAAATATTTTCTATTCGTTTTTATTTTCGTTGATATAATAACAGTAAAAATTCAGAATCTAAATTTGTCTGTTTAATTACAATTTAGTATTTACTGTTATTAGCACCGTAAATAAAAACGAATGGGATAATTTGTTAGAGATGAAGTTTTTATGTTAGAAGTATATTAAATTTTTAATTTTATGTTTTTTGTAGAGCAGGATGGATTCTATTTTAAACACAACTATTTTAATTTCGTTTTTATATAAATGATATTTTAATTTAGCAAATCCATATAAAATTATTGAAGAGACATTTTTTAGAAATCTGTGTTTAAGTCACGATGCATAGTAACTCGGAGAAAGTCAGGGGGGGGGGGGGGCAACCGGTGAACCAAAAAATATTTAATCACACCAAGACTGGTAGATCAAACTAAAATCCTCAATGCGATCGTAGTGTGATATATGGAGCATACGAAGCTAGTACGAGACCTAGATTGCATCACACGTTAGATATGAATTGTGACGTTATGCAAATTAAGCAAGCACCAAATACGAATAACGTCAGCGGAATAGTTGTTATAGAAACGTTACCACTACTAATGCCAGGACGAGTCAAATAGTGTAAGCAGGTTTGATGAAATGTGAGACAAAGTTATGGATAATGTTACATTGGAAATTTTCATTGATTTTCCCCTGAAAAAACTTGTGTAAACATAACCGTATATTTGAACTGTCATTACCTAATCTGATGGTTGTCAACGCCAACAAATAATTCTATATTCATACAAAAAATCACTTAATCGTGTTTTCATCTTTCAATTACCTGTGACATTATACGAATATTTGATATATAAAATATAATATTTGAATGAACAATAAACTTCGCTGCCCGTGACATATACGGAGATGTACAATTCTGTCAGTTCTCATTGATTGCATATGCGTATCAAGTGTTGCTGCCAATTTCGTTTCTAAGAACGAAATTGTGGTGACATACGTATCACCTGAGTAAACATTTTTTTAATTTGCGTAAAATTATTAACAAATAGCTCGCCATTTTTTGGTGGCGGTATCAAGACTTAGGCTTTCTCGGCCGTTGTCAATTGAAAGAATTTCTTCCGAGTTTCACCGTGGTTTTCGATTATTACTAGAGATTGTGCTGTCATGCTTCTGAGAACTTCTGAAGAAGCTGGCGGCATGGCCAGCGAAACGAAGACCGTGGGAAAGGCTGGCAGAAATTTTTTCAATATTTCTTTTCGCATTGTTCCATACACGTTCCAGGTTATTTGTCGATATCAATCCATTCCTAGCAAACGTAGGCATTCTGACACATGTATCTCATTCAATGTCCTCAAACTCACATTTCATAGCTATTGTTGTTCATTTTTCGAGTCATCATGTAGTTGACTCTTTTGGGTACATTGGTCTCATATATCTCTCACCTGTTCACCATGTTTTAGGTAGTTCTACATTTTGCTTCCAAGTTTCATCTTTGTCAAACCATTATTTAAACTATATTCCAGCTTTGCTAAAAAAATGCTTGATCACATGCTTTAATTAAAATCTTTACATATCCACCTTTTCTAATTAATCTCTTTTTCTGTCATATTTCTAATTCCAATGCATTAAAATATTTCTGATAATTGCATCTTTGTTGCCTACGTGAACCCAAAACAGTTTTCATTATCTCCTACTTCTTTATTATTTTCGTATTGCAATACTTTTATAATTTTGCAATTTCGTTTAACCAGTTCTTTGTGTATTGTCGTTACCATTCCTTTGCAACTAGCAGGCTCTACAACTTTAGCCTAGTCCTTCAGTCTTTGCCCCACTTCAACCAGCCGATTGTGACCATTTCCTATCAAATCCCTCCTAATCACAGCTTTTTCTTCTTACCCACTTCTTATTACGTCCTTACATCCATTTATTTCGATAATAATAAAAATAAAATAAAATCATATAATCTCTTGCATTTCGTTTTGTAAGACGGTTTGTGTTCTATTCATTCATAAGCATTCGGGCTCCAGCACTCATATGATATTTGCCACAGTTTTATTGATTTTTTTTATTTGGTCCAATAGCTCTTCCTGTCTTGTCTTCCATCATAAATATTCTCCAGCATTTCAAATTGACATTATTTTTTATTTCTTCCAATAGATTTTCCAGTCATGTCTGCCATGATAAATATACTCCAGCGTATCCCATTTACATTATTTTTTCCAATAGCTCTCCGAGCCTTGTCTTCAATGACAGATATTCTTCGGTATTTCAAGTTGACGTTATTGTTTATTTCTGCTAATTCCAATTCCAATCTTGTCTTTCATGATCAAGATTCTCCAGTATTGTCTATTGACGTCATTTTTGTCCTCAATGATAACATTGTTATTAATTTTCTCCCATTCATGGTGCAATCGTTTAATCAAATTTTATTGTATTGTTTCCTTAATTCCACCTCCTTCGTTTCCTTTAGTTTTCATTAAATTATTTTCATACTTCTTCCTTCCTTTACTCCACATTTTATATTTACAAATAAATAGCGTCGAGGATAACATTCCTTCCATAAAAAAAACATCATAATACTACACATAAAATCGCATCTCGTTATATTCATAAGAGTTCACAACCGCAATCAAAGTGGGAGTCTTCATTCCCATTCATCCGTACGAGCGAAAAAATAAACGGTTTAACGTTTCCTACATCGATATTCGTACCCCACGTTATGATACGACTTTCGTTGCACCGACGCGTGTGCACGTGCAGTTAAATATAATTTTCAATTACGCAGTACACCATAAACAAAAGTGCGCACTTTTAGTACGACAGGAAAACGTAATTCACTTTCGAGTTTAAGGCTCTACGTGGAGGTTTTGCATTATTAATCACGAAATTGATAGCGCATAACTATACGGTGCACACCCACAAGGCCGGGCAATAAAAAATTAAAAATTTAACGAAGGAAGGATCTCAGACTGCACCGGGTGCTTCGGCGGATAGTTAACGCTGCAATGTTGGTTTACGTTAGTGAAAATCTAAAATTTGCAAAATTGATGTATTGTATATAATTGTATAATTGAATCACAATACATATAAAAATATAATTGTTACTAAAATTACTAAGATTATATTTAATTCTATGGGTAATTTAATACAGGGTCGTAACAAAGCCTGGCGATTTGTTACAATTTTTTTTTTCGTCAAGTTGATGTTAATAGTCAAATAACTCACCTTTGCGATATCGATACTTCTGAATCGGAGCAATGGGGCTGAGCCTGCAACACAAAAAAAACGAACTGAGTATTTATTTAGTAATTTTAGAAGCTTACAATAAAAATAAACGACGCGGAACGAACGACCCGACCGATTTCATGTTAGTCGGTAACTTAATACGTCAATCCGTAATCCATCATTGATAATAACGTTGGACCGTTTGTAACTATCGGTGTGACAGATATATGGCAGATGTGTGAGTCCGCCGAAACCACCTGTTTGACGCAAAATGACGTCAGGGCCCACGGCATCGGCTTCACACTTGAGATAAGCAACAAGTGGTGTTATACGTCCTGCGAGATATATTTCATAAACAAACAGTCACATTCGGCGATTAGGGTTTGATCTTTAAATCACTTTGCAGTGATTTTTCTAAAACGAATACATTGCTCAGGAAATAGAAAGAAAGTAAAATACTTGTAATTCTGTGGGAGAAGTCAAACACATAATTGTTTATGTGTTTAACAATTAAATATTAATTGTTGTTACATAACAAAATATTACAATGATTCTAAGTTTAGCCCCAACCAATAGCATCGAGTGGATCGGGCTATAGAAGCAAATAATTATTTCTGTGTGTCATGTACACCTTGCAGAAGTTTTGTTATACAACCTGCAGACATGTGACATGTCTTTGGTTAAAATCTCATACATATACTAATCTTCATTTTAAAAATGATGATATTTTGCTGAAAAAATTATCTCAATTTCCAGCAAATATATTTATTTTAATTCAAGGAAACCGTGCTCTTAATTAACGTTATATATTATTCTTTCATAAATTTAAATTGATATATTTATATTGTTTAAGACAATAATACCAGTTAGGAAGTTAATATAATAATATATTATGTGAACGCAGTGATTTTTTTTTCACTGATCAAAACTGTTTATGCAGAAAGTGCTATGAAGCGAACTATGTTTATGACGACCAGAGGTGTGGAACCTTTCCTTTTGACTAAGGAGAAACTGTTCGTCAGAGTGGACTTTCCAGATCTCTCTTACACAAAACAACTACAGAAACGCTGGGATTTCGAAAATAGTGCGCAAGATGGGTCAAAAAACAACTGACAGAGCGACATAAAGTGAAACGGTTCGTTGAGCGATTTGAATTAAAGGTGAGGATTCTGACTGGAGATGAATCCTGGGTGGCTCAGTACTCTCCTCAGACAAAAAGACGTAACTGTGGCGGTAAAAATCATGGCCACTGTGTTTTGGAACAGAAAATTTTGTCGAATTTCTGCCTCAGGGGGAAATGATTAATGCGGCCCGATGCCATGAGGTCCTAAAAATGCGCAAGAAGAGAGCGATGGCAAATAGATTGGAAGGATTCCTTGATAAGAGAGGACTAGAATTAAACGTGAAACGATATTAATATTTAGGAAATGGGGAGGAAGAAGAAAAGAAGCGCAGGTGAGATGGAAAGGAGATATAATAGAGCACGCGAGGGAGTGGGCGTACTTAGGTTATGTAGTGTGTGAGAGCAACACCATAGGCACATAGGTAAGAAGGCGAAGATTCTGTGGAAGGGCTGAAGACCAGTTTATGGAGGAAGAGGAAATTCGAAGAGACAATGAGGATCTGGAATGTATGTGTTAGGGGCATAATGATGTATGGGGCTGAAGTATGGGCTGTCACGGAAATAAAAATAGTAGAGAGAGAACACATAGGGCAATTAAAAAGAACATTACAACTGGAAAAATCGACACCGGACTACATCGTATGGCAGGAGACGGGAAACGAGAGGATCGCGCTGGAGGGAGGGAAGAGAGTGGCAAAGTATGAGATGGGGGTGAAGGGGGGCAGATAAGAGTTTGGAGCCCAGGAGATTCAAGGAGTTGCAGGTGCACAATAGGAGGCCGGGATATCTGGGAGGAGAGAAAACAGCCGAGCAGGAAAGGTTAATGGCTAGATTTCGGTGCGGAAACTAGGACAGAAGGAACAAGTATTGGATGGGAGAGGAATACCAAAGGTGCGAAGCATGTGGAACAGGGGCAGATGAATGGAAACATTGGTGGGAGGAATGCGAGGAAATGGCATGGAGTAAAGAGGAGGTGGGTCGGTACTGGAGGAAGATGCTAGAAGAGAAAGGGGAGGGAGTGCAGCTGTTCGGAAAGTTAAAGAAGAGAAAAGAAGAGGGTAGATGTAGAAGGGAAAGGAGAAGGAGAAGGAGTCACCAGAAGAGAATGGAACCGAGGAGCCAGGAAGGTGCACGAGGTTTTGGGAGGGAGGAGAATCTAGTAGAAATACGTTTATTTTTGTATTTATGTAAACTATGGTGTTTGTTAGAATTATGAAGGTAAATATGCCAATAAAGGTTACTACTATTACTACTACTAGCCTCGCAAATAAATAAAATCTACTTTGCATCTACGACAACTAGGAAACTCCATAAAATTTACCATAGCATCAACATTAATAACCCCTGTATACTTTTCAATATTTATTTAGATAAAGGAGACGTTGAGGAAGGCTAGAAAAGGGTAGATGACGAGGGAAGAGTACTTGGAAGAAAGGGATATACAGTAAGAGCTGTGGGGAAGGAAGAAGGAATAACTGAGAGAAGGGGAGGAGGATAGACTGCAAGGGCTAAGAAGTGAGAAAGAAATTTAGGACTGTTTCAGGAAACGATTGAAATATGGACGGTACGAAGGATATTCTTCTAACCCAATCAAATGCTTTGCTTTGAATAAATCAAAATGTCGAAAACTATCCAAGCGTAATAATACGACCTTATTTTAAGTCTGACACGTTGGGTTGGGTTGGGTTGGACTGATCGGGTTGTACATTAGTATATTTTAAGTCACGTATTTTAATTAAAGCCGGAAATGTATTTCTAATTTTTGATGAAAGCAGGCTTTGAAAATCAATTTATCAATCATCCTTTTGCATCACAATCACTGAAGTGTAATACAACAAATAATATGAAATAACATCACGTCACTAGATATTCATCTGGCAACAACCAGGAAGACAGAAACACACGCATACCGTTGCCAACGAACTTTGATAAGAAACAATCACCGGCAATCATACGACACCTCGGGTTGACGTCGAACGGTGAATTATGTGTAACAAATTGCGCACATCCAAGACGTATCATTTCATGTCCAATTTGTCTTTTAGCTCCGAGAGTAATGGAATGATGATGCATGCGCGGCACGAAAAAAACCGTGGATTATCTGCAATTCTATCGGCGATCGGTACAGTATTAATTCGTTGTAAAAAATCCATTAGAAAACCTGCACGCGCACATTCCTACGCGTCGGAACTCTTGCAGTCGAATCGAAGATCTTTATTGTGCAGGAATTCTGTGTTATTATCTGCGAGTGAGAGAATTCCACACGCAACAAAGCAATGCGCTATGACCGAACACGAAGTATGTCTCGATATTGGACGTTGGAAGACGCGCTATTAATCGTAAATATTATTATCGAATTATTGTAAATTGCTGTAGAGGTATCGATGCTTATCTAGGATGTGCGGGCGAGCCTTCTCATAAAAATTTTACAACAACTTTAATTGAAATAAATCGAGTGCTCTAATAATCATATATTCACAATCCTTTATATTATAAAACACTTTGAACTACAATTTAAATATTTTTTCATAAAATTCCGAAAGATTATCCTCATAAATAAATAAATTACAACGATGTACAATCCAACCTCGCTTAATTTTAAATTAACGTACACTCACGACCCATTAACTATGAAATTCCAGGCTCGCACCAAGTCGTACGTTGGAACTGATTCCATTAATTATTCACGGTTCGAATAAACGCGATAGAGGCGATTTTGCCCGAGCGCGCCGTGAAAGGCGTTTTGTGTTGCGCTGTCAGCGAAACCACCTATGCGATGTTATTTCGAAACACGTGTTTTGACGAGACACCACAACTGGGTGTTTAAATCAACATTGTAAACAATGTGTCGTTTGTAACAATGCCCACGTGAAAAAGTCATCCGTCGAGACCGCGATAAATAACGCCACAAAGTGAACGTTTTTCTTCCGACGCTTCGAAGTAGTACGCGCGCAATTACCATAAACGTTTCCATGCGCAACCCAAATCCTGCTTCGAAAGATGGAATGAATGATGCGGACGCTTTGATCGACTGCAGCAGCCAGAGGGACCGGCGTAAAAACGGAGCTTTTTCTAAGCGGTGCCTTTGTCGTTGCGATGCTGCGCAAGTTGGACTAGTTTTGTGAATTAGAAGGCAGGTTTGTGGGGATATGTCTTTGTTCGTTATTATATGGAAAAAATAAAAAAAATGCGAACCAATAAGATTTAGAGCACAACGAGAGAAAAAGTGAACGTCGTAAAGATGGGATATAATAAGGTACATAAATAACTAGGCTCGTAAAATTGTGGCAGACAAATTGAATTGGACCACGAAAATAAAAAGGATATGAGGTTGGGAGGACAAATGAAGGAAGATGCAAAAAAGTAAGAAACGAAACCAGAGAATCAGCAAATATGCAACGACCTGGAATATTATAGGAACGTTTAATACCATTAACCAGGTTGACAGAAATAATGAAACAGTAATTGATATGATGGCTCAAGTGACAATATAAGTAGGTAATACAATCAAAAAAGTATAAATGTAATTGTTTCTTTAATAGCGGAGGGAAAGAGACAGGAAACTAGGGTTTGGATTTCTGACAAATAGTAGAATAAAAATGAAATAGTGGATTTCACTCCACAGCAGAAATGATGTATGGACTAAGATGTAAAAGTAGTTATAAGAAAATCATTGCTCAAAAGAAGATAAGAAAAGTGAAGAAAATTGTGCTTTTTATAAAATAAAATAATAGATAAATTTCGGGAAAACTTAGAAACCGCAAGTGGTAATATAAGTCTAACAGGAGATATAAATGGCAGAGTAGGGAAAAGAGACAGTATATACAAATTAACTATTGGAAATTGGCGAGAAGAGAAAAAGAAAACAAAAAAGACTAGTTCAGTCTTGAAGAACTAGGAATTAAACACGGTGTGGGAAGTATCCAGGAAAATTATTAAGTGTGTGGAACAAATAGAGAAAGTTAGTATAGAAGGTAAACAGCATTGTGGACAGCAGATATGAAGCAAGAAAATTAAGAGTTGGCAAAAATACATAAATAAGAAAACGATAGCAATGTTTGAGGAATATAACGAGCAAAGAAGTAATACAAAGAACATGGTAACCGAATCAAAGCAGAAAACATGGAAAGAGTTCGTTGAAAAGTTGGGGAGAAATAGCAAAAGCAACCAGACACTGTTCTACAGAGTCTACCTAAGGGGCAATAAAAGAAGATAAGAGATATTAACGGACTAAAGAGAAATTATTGTGAGATGGAAAATTACTTTCAGAAATTAAATGAAGGACGAGAAGTTGAACAATGAGAATGGGATGGGGAAGAGTAGACAAAAAAATAGGAGTAGCTCCCAAAACTCAATGAACGAAATTTAATTGATATCTTTACATGTCAAGGCCGTTCATGTTTTGCAAATTATATTCTTATCCTTACTAAAATCTCAAGGTTCCAAATACTGAATTTATTTTCACTCGTTCATAACAGCTCGTGTCGCAAAATTATTCCAAATTGTTCTCTCCTCATATCCCGCAGCCCATCGAGTAATTTTTTTTGTAATCTTTCAATTGTATTTATTGTGCAAGTTTTTCAGTTTCTCTAGTTTAATGTTGGAGCCCCCAACCGCTGTTACCTCCCTTTTGAAGCAATGGTGGAAATATTTCCATTCCTATTCATTTATATTATTGGTGGAATTTCTTTATTTTTTTGTCATTGGATTTTGCAGACGTCTTATTTGAAATTCTGCTAATTGGAGTGAAAATGCTCTTGTTACTGCTGCAGCCTGTTCAGGTATTATTCTTAAAAAAGAAATAGGCCAGTACCTTGAATTTTTTTGTACAACGTGTTTTGTACGATTATCTTAGTTTGGTATTTCAGAAAATAGCAAAATTTCCATTAAGGTCAAAACTGACTTGAAATGCTATAAATTCGAGTGATAAAGATATTAAATGGGGTTGGATGGAAGGGGGTGATTGGTGGTCTTATCCATCTCCTACATTCTCCATTTCATGTCCTTTCATTTTCTCCCCTTCCATTGTTCCTTATCTTGCCTTATCCTTTATCCTTGTTATCTATTTCATTTTTGTTATCTTTCTCCAGTCCTCTCCACTTAGGATCTCCGTGTAGTTCCTTCTCGTTTCTTCATTGCAGATGTGCACTAATCTAATCCTTCGCCTGTTACCTCTTTCTTTTCTACCCTTCTTCCTTCGTCCCGTAATTTTATGTGACGGTAAATGCTCGGATTCTATTTTGTCCACTCGCCTGGAGCTGTCCACCACCCCAAACCCTTCTTCACTTCACTCCATTTCTTGACTTCCTCTCTTCTTTGTGACGAACTTAAATTTTTATTCACGAACATAAATGGATTTTATAATAAATCATATTTGAATCCGACTGGCGATTTTTTTTTTTAATTCGAGGTTTTTAGTTTTTCAACCAACGTCGTGATTAATCTAGATTTCAGTTGACGTTTCATTATTTTTCTTTTCAGTTCAAAATCCCAAAATTCACTGTGTGTGTCGTCATGTGGTTGTCATTTGAAGTTCGCCGGCAAAAATTTACGTGCGTTCTCTTCAGATGTAAAAAAGTCGACTAATTCGGAATTGTTAGTTTTAATTCCGAGTTAGTGCTTTCGCAATCACAATGCGGCGTGAAATGTAAAATGCTCGACTCTGATTGGTTATGAAAATAATTTGTTGTGAATTAATTCCTAGTTATTTTAGGTGACATGATTTTCGGATTAATTCACACATTGAAAGTTGTCGAAATTGATTTCACACAGTCACGTCACAAAAACCCCGTCCATTACATTTTAATTGCGCTTTTCCTGAAGTTTATATAACCTCGCGTATCTGACGTTTACGTCGAATTTTATTACACCGACTAAATGGCTTTAATAGATTTGAATCGCCATCAATTGAGTGGGGCATAAAATTTATGATTTAAACTTAATGCTCGTTTCTTACACGAAACATGTTTATTGCTCAAACTATGAAATAAATTTGAATTTAAATCTAAGGAAAGGCATATTGTTATGTCTGTCATCCCCGATAGTAATTTCCATATAATATGATTGAAAGTAATAACGTCTAAGTTATTCATGGATTATTTAAAATAAATGTTTGACGTAAATATTATAATTTTATTTCGTACCATAATACGTTTTTATTAAGCAAGTATTCAGCGTAAAGTAACCTGATCTATCGGGTATAACATTACATGGAATTCATCATACGTACTTGATTTGGAAAACGCTTTTATTTGTTTCGAACAAATTTAATTAGAGGCACGTTGGTAGGATTTAGTTTCGTTTAAAAAATAAACGTTGAACATGAACAGTAATATTTCTTTTAAAAAAATCGTACGTACATACCTGAGAAGGAGCAAAGAGAACGTAAAATGTGCATTGTGGAATATTTACAACCGTTAAAAATTCGAGAGGAGTGGGCGTCATCCGTACCAAAGTAGAAACTAAACGGTCGTGCCCATAACATTTGTCAGCATGTGGTTTTCAAATGTGTCTCTCTAATATTTACACAAGTTACGGTCACGAGCACTTGTCATTTCGACTTCTCCATGGATCAACACCGGCACAATGGCCAATCTCAAATACGTTTATTGTACCCATTGTGTTCATGATGTTTATATCGTGCCTACCATTTTGTGTCCGTTATGCTTGGTAAATAAATGGCGCTGTCGCTGCACCATTTTTGTCTATTACGATATTGCCATAATGATAAGTATCTGGCTTCAAGTCGTGTCGTAATAAAATATCTGAATAAAATTGACCATAAACGCTTAAGTGGCTTATCGGAACGACGTTTCACATTTAATTAGACGCGCATCGGCGAAATTACAACTGTTGGCGGCGATAAATTTCGAATCGGTTTAATGGGCGTCCAATTTTAAATTGGACACTTTGAATAATTACCCCGTCGATTGTGATAACCTATCTGCGCCGTTTGTTGTGAATTGCATTTTATTTTATCAATATTAACCACTAGACCAACTTGGATATTTTAAAAGAAACGTTATCGAGTCTCGATGATCTAGCGCATTCACATGAACAACTCAACAAGTCGTTCGTTACAATGACACAGAATTAATCCCGCACGGCCGGCCAAAGCCGAAACTTCATCATTCCAGAGCGGTTAAATAATTGCAGTGCCGTTTGGATTAATATGCCGCATTTTAATACGCGGCGCACTCTTGATACTTAATATACTCGTCCGTGTACGTTTCGTGCAATTCCTTCTTAATTAACATGTCAGAGGAAATATTAATCCTCTGGCGAAGGGCAAAAATTCCGACGAATAAGTCGCAGAACGCCGGTGTACTGTAACATGTAAATTATCCAGGTATCGTTTATTTACGGCCACGTGAGCTTTTATTAAATGAGCATGCGCTTGATGAGATTTGCATTTCGAATATTTAATGGGAAATGCAAGTTTAAGTAAGTATACCTAGCGAATATTTCGGATTCATAACAATTTCTATAAAAAAATTGTCGTGAGACAATTTCAGGAAATTAACAAAAAAATTAATAAATCGACTTTTGCACTAAGACATAATAATTCACTGTGAAAAAAATACTTGGTGTGTCCTGCGAAAACAAGGAATACTGTCTATCGTAAAATGATCCTTGAAACAAAGTAGATTATCTGTAGGAAAAATGAGACGACTCAATATTGGTAGTCGAGCAAATTACTTGTAGGAACTAGATAAAGAATTGACTGAAATTTTGAAATTATTACTCAATGGGCATTTTTTGTGATGGTGAAGCTTGCAGTTTAATTAAGTTCTCGATAAAATTGGGTGGGTTGAGTGGTATTTACTTTGATTGGACTAGGATGAAAGGTCAAAGGGCAATGACATAGCAGGACATGGAAAGTTACGTAGTGGGGCTATAAAGATATGTTGATTCGTAAGGACGAAGGTCCAGAGGAAAGGACTACTAGAAGAAGAAAGTTTCTGAAGTTTAGATGGACCAACAGTACTGTCTTCAGGAAAGTTAAGAAATTTGTATTTGTATTCGATTCCGGAGGATTGGAACATAGAAGATTGCAAAGTAAATACCTCGCACGGATGAGGAGGCATTATTTGCGAGGCAGAGATGTCTTTATATGTTTTACCGCATCCTTCCGCCTTCCATTGCAATCTTCCATCTCTTTCTCTCCTGGCCCCACTTCTCTCATCACATCTCCCGATTGGCCACTTTGCCGGAAATATATATAGACCTTTATCTCTTTACATTTTCACTCCTTTGACTACCCTCTTCTCTTCCCCTCTTTATCTTCCTTAATAACGCCGCACCTTTCATCTTCTCCACCACCAACCTTATCCAATTTCTCACAATTTCCTTCTCTTCCCTGCTTCACCCCATTCCCTCACACTTCTCCCACCAATGTTTCCAAATCATCTCTTCCTTTTCCACATACCGCGCACATTTTTAATTCTACCCTCATTTGTTTGTCCTACATTCCTTGCCGCATCTAAACCTCGGTATGATCTTTTCTTCTTCACCCTTCCAAATACTTTTGTCTCCTTTGATACACCTGCAATACCTTGCAGCTAACGTTGTACGTCCTTCCTATTTTCCTGTGTTACCACTTGTTTCCACCTCTCCACTATCTCCCTCTCTACCTTTCCTTAAACTTTCCTCCTTTCTGCCATCCCAGTTCTCTCGTACATTTTTATTCTTTCTTTTTCCATTCTGATAGCCTCCTTCCCCGCATTAATTTCTTCTCTAGTTCCTCCATTACCATTTTTGCCAGATTGTCTTCTATCCTCTCTTTCACTGCCACCTCATACCTCGACGCTCTCTTCTCCGCCTCTACCCCCAACCTCTAACTCTTTGTCTCTTGCTTCACTACATAATCACCGGAGGTTTTATCATCGATTTCAAGGTTTGTCGTTGGCCATGTAACGATGCATTACAATTTATGCTTATGGCCTCTGTCATATTTTCTACCTCGTCATAGAGGTTCTAGAGGGGTTTGTAAGTTCGTCTGGTTGAAAAGTGCGCTGACTTGGAATTGCCCCCTTCCTCGTCATTCGCCAAGGATACACAACTGATATCTCGACTGCATCCAAGTATATGGTTTAATCGACGGGGCAATAGTTTGATTGCCGGCTCTGAGCAAAAATTAATATTCTGGGAGAGTATTTATTTTCTATCTAATCGCTAAATGTGATGCGAACAGGTCCTGAGTTTATTTTACAACGATAACTAAAAAGTAACCAATAACGTTATCAGATCAACTTCTGTGTCAATTGAATTAAAAGAGAATGTTACACCAACACATTGTTGGGGTCACCTTACAACGATATCAACATCAAAGATATTTTTCAGGTTTTAGACCGACGGTTAATTTATCGACAATCGAAATTCGCCATCGTAACTGGCCGCGATTAATAAGAAAACGTTGAAGTCGCTAAACACACACACGCACACAAATATGATTAATAGATCTTTTCATGTTCATTTCTGTAATAGCCGCCGGCCGCGCAACGCCCGATGAGCAACAACGCGAAGAAAAAAACTAATTAAAACGGCCTACGACGTCGATTTTTTATTGTGCGTTCCCATTACTCGCCACAGCACGCGCCCATTGTTCCCTAAACTCAATAACGACAGGTTGACAGTCGCGGTACCCCACATGCGCGTCCGCGACGGCTCAAAAACGCGCGTGTGATACTGTCCGTAATAAACGAGCGCCTGATATTGCATCAGGAGTTCAGAATTTATGCCCGGCGCAATTAATAAATAAGAATAGTTTATGGTTACGGCTTTTAACACGATGTATATCACAATGGGATAGTTTATGTTGGGTTACGCCACTGGGCATGGCGAAGACGCGAAGACATTTCAGGTTCACACGGGACGCAAATAGCATGAAATTACAGTTCAATTGCCGGCCGCTTTGAGCGCTGAAACACGGCGTACTCTCGCATACCGGCCAGATAAGCGCATGTTCTGTGATTTAACTAGCGGACTGTGCACAAAGTACCGCACAATGTATTAATTATTCGGCGAAACGGGAAATTACAGCCATTCATTAGCGAACGTTTTCACGAAAACGCTCGCGCTGTATCTAATTTCAAATGGGGTCGTTGACGTTGATATGGGCTAAGTGAAGACCAGTTGAAATGCAAAAAATAGCAAAAATAATAACGGAAAAATTAATACAAAATGAGAAATAATTGAAAATTAATATTTTGTTATTTTTTATAATTCATTTCGACTACCATCGTTTTCAGTAATAATATTATATGCCGCAATATTTTCTAATGGCTTTCTTGTCTAAAAACTGAGTTCGAACGTAAATTGGACATTTTCATGTATTGAATGGAGAAGTGAGGAGGGAACAGGTGGGGAGAAAGATACGGAGACGGAAGCAGGTAGAAGTGCAGGAAAGGAAAACTAAAATCGGAAATGTGAGGTGCAACGTAAAATACAAAAGGACTAAAGCAGACGCCAAGATACTTAAAATCTACCTCTCGATCGCCAGAAGAAGAAAAAAAATTTAGGAATGTTCAGATGCGGAAGTGAGGAGAAGGCCAACAAATATTGGATGGAAGAGAAACATAAGAGGTGCGAGTTTTGTGGAAACGGTTTGCATAGGAAAATTGGTTGAGAGATTGTGAAGAAATAATATGGAAAGCAGAAGAAAGGAAAAGACCGGAGAAGAAGTTTGGTAGAGAACGGGGTGGGCTGGAAATTTTAAGGGATGAAGGAGGAATGTAGTGAAGCAGAACATCAGGATGAAGAAAATAAAAATATAACTGAAATAATAAGGTGGAGGGGATGGAAAGAAAGAGGTGAAGTCGAAGATGATTAGAGAGAAATGATAGAATGTGAATATCAATAAGTGTTAATTAGTGATCTCGTAGGAAATACAAAATTTGCTGAATTGTTTATCTGCAAATCTAATTTGAAAATTTCTCATTACAACATCCTTTCTTTGGATAGATGTAACTCTTCTTCTTCAGAAATTAAATGTGGTTTATAAAATTCCCTGAAAAAATTCAATTGAAAATCTGAAATTTCTAACGATAATTGTAACCTAAATTTTGACATAAGCAGCAATCTTCCAATAAATAAATAACATGCAATTATATTAAGTTTCTTCTACCATTTTTACTCACAGGTGCTTTCGTCTTGAATTTCACTTAAACATCTTTTACAACCGTACACCTTTTTTCTTCCTCGCACAATTATGTTCTCACAATGTTTCATTAAGTGTTCGTTTTTCGTAAACTCACACTTTCTGTGCTTTTCGTCCATCCAATTTATCTCATTTGTCCTTATTGACGAATTTAAACCTAGCCAACTTCTTAGTAAAGCTTACAGTTTAAATTATTTCCTTATTGAATCAAATGCATTTCTAATATTTTTTGGTTGTCAACGCTACGAATGCCTGTGGCCTTGTAGAGCAGACAATTGGCAGTTAACAATAATGAGAAATAGCTGGGAAGTGCAAGCACACGTGCAGGCGTTAAAGCAAAACCACGTATGACTGTAAAAAGAACTAAAATATAAGGCATTGCATATATTTGCCTAGGATTACGTTTGGATCAAACCAGTCAAATAAGTTAAGTTTGGCAACTATTTGTTGCACATGAAATTATTCACTAGTTAGGAAGGCACTGTTTTTCACTCAACCCTCTCCCAAACAATTATTTTTTAATGTAGTACCGGGCGTCGTGAAAAGGAAATATTTATGACAGTTAGTAAAAATAGGCGGTGATATTAGCAAAACTGACGGTTACATTCTCCGATTACACCAGTGCCCTCCAAATCACAGAATGGGTACCAAGGCGCACTATTTCCGTATTACACGCGGAAACTACTTTCCGCACTGACATCCTGTTAAATTAGAACCCATATAATTTTCCTTCGTAAAGAAAAAAATGATGAACGATTTAAAATAACTAATTAAAATATAAGCTGAAGGAGTGGAAGGAAAAATAAAAAATGCCCAAAGTACAAAAAAGCAAATAATGTATCAAAAATGTTAAGAATGATCAAAATTGATGCATAAAAAAACTAAACTTTAAAACTATGTTATGAAAATTTTAATATAGGCAAAAAATGTAATTGTCAAATATTTAAAGAATGCAGAAAATATGGTGATTTTGCAATACATTGCAAAATTACAAAAATAATAAAATTGTGAAAATGTATAAAATGCCACGTTAGTCAAAGTGTTGAGATCGACAAACTTTTATTAAAGCTATCGACATTGTTATCGAAATCGTCGAAAATGTAAGTTTTCGGCGAAAATTTGAAAATGTAAAAAGTTTAAAAAAAAATTAGGTTTGCCACTGTTTCAAAATTGTCAATTCTCAAACTTGCCAAATTCAATCAGTGACAAAAATATTTATTTTTGTTTTTTTGCTAATTTGGTGGGGATTAATATGAAACGTGTACGTTGTCGCTTCAATTTCACTCAATTAATAATTTAATTGATTGTTTAAACATCCTTTGTGTTAATTTTTTTTCATGTAATACCTATTTATTTTACAACCCAACCTAATTCAACCCAGTCCAACCCAACCCAACCTAACTTAGCAGAACAACAAGATCGAAGTAAACCCAACCAGTGTAAACTAGAATTAAAGTTGGAAGTACATTTAAAGCAATAATTGCTCATAAATATAGATAGAAAACATATGCCCTCAATGGCGCACAAAAATGTGCCATTAATAATTATCCAATAATTTATCACATTTAAGTAAGTGTTTCGTCTCAAAACAAGAGAAAGTACGCCAAATTACAAATTGGTTGTAATATAAAGTGGGTTCAAAGTGTTCAATAATTTGCTAAAATATTCAAAGGGCATGTAAATATAAATTAAAATGTTTAACAAGTTAAAGTTCATTGAAAATTTACTTTGCATTGAACACTTGTTTTTTTGGAGCTTTATGTTGAAAAAGTGCTACATGTTTCGTGATCATATTTCTATCTGAATAAACAAATAAAGTGTCTCTGTATCAGAGTTAATAAAATAATTGGATATTTGAATATAATATTATAATATAATTCAATAATTTATTTTTGTGGAATAGAAGACTCTCTAAAGTATTGAGTGGTCTTTGTATTCTCGTTGAAATACGCATTTGCGTACTTGCAGTTGCGAATCGTAAATGTCAGATTTCACTGATTCACCGATGTCTTGAATCAATAAAATCAATGCGTGAAGATTATAGATTGATGGACGTTATCAGGTTTTGCACAATAGAGTGGTATGATTTACGAGTTATTCTTTACTGGGCATTTTGTGCGTTTTCCTTGAATACACAATACACATTATTAACGATTTAACACGTCACATATAATCATTTAGTATAATTATTTTTGGGCAAAACATTAATCTAGGAATTATCGAATTATTTAATTATTTAAATTACACTTACAAAGCATGTGAATTGTCGGCCGTGTGGGCAATAACCCACGAGTGACGTTTAACACATTGTTAGGAAAAAAGTACCTCAAGCGAGAAGCAAATAGTTTACGTACAACTATAACGCTCCAAAATCCGATAAGGGATTGTAAAATATGTCGTATAAAATGCAGCAATTCGAAAACGGACTGATAGAAAATTGCCACTCAAACGATGAAGAAGGGCCACATCAAAATTCTCAATCGGAAGATAACCCACGTTCTTTTTTTATTTCTATATCAACTTTAACTTTAATGTTGCCTTCGTTGTAGTATCGAATAATCTCGTTAAAGCTCATTAAGTTCATTATAAGTGTAAAGTGAAATATCATGAAGCTACAATTAATCGAGGAAGTGGCTTAATATTGCGAATATAATTGACAAGCTCGTGATAAACGTCAACCTTGTAGACCTATTACATCCTTTTTTGCGATAATTAAATCAAACGAGGTTCGAAGAAATTATTGTCGATTACTTTTGCTAACAACAATTTCATGATTCATACTGCCAATGATTATAAACTTTTTTGAAAGCTTTAAAAGTTAACCTGAGTACATGCTTTGTTTTAATAAAAAATATATTAAACACATAAATTATAAATCAATCAAACAATGTTTTAAACGACGAATTAGCCATTCCAACATCGCAACACTGCGTCCGATTGTTGAGCAATTACATTGCAACACGACTTACCAACGCAACCGCACACAGATCCCATTCGTATAATAAACGTCTCTGGAAATACCACCGCAATAAAAACAACGATTTTTTGATAGATCTGTAAGCACCACGCAGAAGTTGTTCAACCGTGCAGCGTAAATTATGCATGCAATTGTTATGCAAATCGCACATCTATCTAACGTTATCTACGCGCCGCGATGAAAAAGGACGATGGCTCGATAGCTGAATAAATAATTTCTAGTTTTATTAAAACGCGTGTGGTCCAATAATGAGAAGCATAATCAGGTACATGTGAAATAGTGTCGGAATCAATAACTGTCCATTTTACTATCTCCTATGACCGAGGCTGTGAGTCTCGTAAATTAGAGTCGTAAAGGCGACGTAAAAATCGGTTTTATTGAAGTAGGTACCAGCCTCGATTGAGCATTAGCTTGTAGAAACTCGACAAGTCCGTGTCGCAAATGTACTCGAATAGAAAAGTAATTGTACCTCAACCATGACAAACTGACAAATGCGCTGTGTTTAGCAGTGAAAGTTACGAATTGTAAAAAGTACGAGATTGTTTACCGCTATAGCGATAGTGTTTGGATATTTCATTCGAAAACTAGGAAGGAACCAATTATTTACTGATTAAAGAACATTTGTCTAACGTCGAACGAAGATTGAAGGAACAATCTTATTTTGTGATTAAATCTTTTTAATTAAATATTTTATTGTTTAATTGATGATGATACGTGATACGTGTTACAAACTCAACGTCCCGCCACAAATCAATTACCGTACCATGGAGCTTTTTGACCAGGCTTTAAAACCAAACCTATTAAAATAACGAACGTGAAATTAAATTAATTAATTAAATTAAATAAACATGAAACGATTAAATGTGAAGTAATAAACCTTAGTGCGATTTGAAATGCCTCAGCGTGAAGCAGGCGCCGTCCGTGACCAAAGCGTCCTGAAAACCAACCAACTGGAGTCGTCCGTTAAGATATTATTACATAAGTTCAGTGATCCAGATACGTGTAATAAAACATCTCGTGGCTATCGTGATGTTTCACATATATAATTGAGAGCTACCGGCCCCCCTCGGCGACAGTCCAATAACATGTGCATTACGGCCAATTAAACGCACCGAGCGGTGGTTCTTTGCGCTGCACCAACTACTAAATGTAAAGTGGATTCACGGGCGATGCTGTCATCACTTGCGCCGGCCATTTGATTTGATTACGCGAGTAATTAAGCAAAAGTCGAGCGCACAAGTCGACCGACTGTCGTTCCGAGCGCCACTGGAAAGCGTGTTGAATTTTCGTACGCGTCGAGCACGCACCTATCGTTAGATTACGTGGAGGAACAGCCTTGTAACCAATTAAAATCCATTAAAGAAAGATTGTTAATGTACGGATGTATCACGTACTCTGCGTTAAATTGTAATGGTTTTCATTGCTGGCTGGGATCGTAAACGTTTCGAGAATCAGTACTTAGTTGAAAGCCTTAATTAGTTAAACTAAAACAAAGTTTGGGTCTGGGTCAATAATTATTTATTTAAAAATCATAGCAAATTTAGCAAAAATTACAAACAAAAAGAGTCTGCGTTTATCCACCACCACCACACATGGCAGTATTCAAGTGGGCGCCTTTATTGGCAATAAAATACTGAAACTTCAAAACAATTTTCAAACGATGTAAAAATCACAAGGTTACCAAAATTTTGCTTACCGACTTATGCAGCAATTAAACATTCTTCCACAACCGTTCTAAGAAGTTGAGTGAGTCTGAGTTGAAGATAATTCGCAAATTCTTCACGAGCTTTACCATACGATTATATTCCAAAAAAATATTGATGAGAGTAAATAACACGAGGCAATATCGGTTGTACACTAACGCAAACTGAATCTAATCTGTCTAATTCACTGGGCCAACGTCAGAAAGTTATAGATTTTATGGTAGTTAAAGATGAGGTAAAATATTATAGAATTACAGAAAGAGCTTCAAAGCACGACACGTTAGGATGTAGTTGAATACCAGAACATGTCGATCAGATCATGTTAGTATGTGATTCAGTAACTATAACTGCAAAAAGAAGTCTATGATAACATGCAATGAAATGATATAGAAATGATATCCATCGATTATGAACGAAAGTCAGTACTGAGCATCTGCTTCGCTTATAAGCTTCATCCTACAACAGTATAAATAGAATATGTATCGTCAAAATGAAGTTCTGAGGAAAAATTGCAAGTTTTAGAAAACAACAACAAAATGAAAAGGCAGAGGAATTTAAAGTGTTCAGTTGAGGAACGAGAAATGCAGAAGAAGATAAGAAACATGAGAGACGAAAAGCGAAAGGAGGAGAAACATCTCAACATAATCTGAATAGGTGAAGAGTGGGTCTGAAATAGTAGGACAAACAGAGTACAGAGAGTACAATTTATTTTTGTTCAAAATTGTAAATGAGATAGTGAATCGCTCGTTACAATCAAGAGTGAAAAACCATTGTATTTGTTGATATTAAGGCACATATCTAACCGAGTTCGATAATTGTATATTGCTATGATATAAAGCAAACAACCACTACATGTACAAATAAATGAATACGTCTTGTAAGAATTAGAAATTAGAATTAGATAATAAGTTAACAACGTAAATAATTGCTTTTTCGAAGACATTTCATAAAACGTTACGCACACTTGGCGCTTTGCTGTTCGAAATGACCGCGCCATTGAATTTCGCGTCCACTTAACGCTTTGGTGCCTGGCGACTCCACAAATAAAGAGACAGAAGAAACTGTTCGAACCTGCATTTATTTAAACTAGAAATTACTTGCGATAGAATTAAAAATATTTTATAAATCCAGTTTGTAAACTATTCTTGCTATTTAGGAAAAATTTCTCAACATTTTTAATAATTTGCCTGTTTGATTTTTTTTCACTTAGTGAAACAAGTTTATTATTTGAAAATACGCTCCCACAAAACTTTTTGTTGGGTTGGATTTGTTCGGATCAGATTCGGGTGAGTTCAGTAGGGTATATCATTGCACAATTGCTTAGTTCCATAACAGCATAAACAATTCATTCTGATCATTATCTACAATAATATGGCGTTCTAGTAAGCGCAGCCAGAAATAATAGAACCCAACATTAAGTTGCAATATGAGCTTCTGCTATGATCACGATTTAGAAGATCAAACAAAAAACTTCCAAACTTCCGTTTGGTTAGGTTGGGTTGGTTTGTGTTTGGTTGGGTTGGGTTTGGTTTAGTTAGGTTGGGTTTGGTTTGGTTTGGTTTGGTTTGGTTTGGTTTGGTTTGGTTTGGTTTGGTTTGGTTTGGTTTGGTTTGGTTTGGTTTGGTTTGGTTTGGTTTGGTTTGGTTTGGTTTGGTTTGGTTGGGTTATGTTAGGTGAATTTTGAATGAATCGCTCTACCTTTACATTCTGCTGTATCACAGGGTCATCGAATATTTCTAGAACGATATATTGATTGGTAACATTGCATATATTTATTGACGAATGCCTGTCCTATGTTTGAGTACATGATCTATTGTTTTAATTCAGTTTATCTATTCGATTTATTCACATTGAGTTGACGTTGACGCAAAAATTGTAGACTCCGTTAACAAATGTTGCCCCGTATGGCCGAACCGTCTAATACCATTCCCAACTGAACTATATTGACATTTGACACAAGTGTTATAAATAATTTTTACAAAAGTGATGAAAAAGTGAGAAACACAATTTTATCTTCAATAAATGTAAATTTCAAAACTATATACTAGTATATAAATTATATATAAATATATACACTCACTACATTTAATGTGTAACATCAAACAACCCTACTATTGGACATATATTTTATATTAAAAATAGATTTCTTCGTTATGTATGTATAACGAATTACGAATTAATGAGCCTGAAGGACGCATAAGTTAAACAGTGAAACAGATTGTAAAAGATGACTATTATTTATTTATAAACATATTTAGTTTCAAGAAATACTCTGCTATTGAAAACAAAATCCAAAATCACCCAATAAATTTGAATAAGTTTTCGATCGACTGACATCGAACGCAATTATTATTCACAACAGTCGCTTTAAAATTACCAAAGGTGCATAATTAAAACAAAATAATAACAGTTGGATGTCAACATGCAATCAAAATCGCAAATGCAAAAAAAAAACATATACTCACGTTCCGAAGTGCAATCTGCGCAATAAATCGCGAATCGAAACAAAATCTACCGCACCGGCGAAAACCGCGCTGGCGTGAAACGGAAACGCAAAGGTAAATTTTTAATTGCGGAAAACAGCTGCTCGTTCCTCTGGCCCCCGTCTAATGGAACGCGAAGCACATGTGTCCGCAATCGGAGGCAAAGCTCGAACCTGTTCCGCTCGAAAACCGTACGCAAACTGAGTCGGTTGACAGTGCAACGGGTTTATGTGGGATGTGGGCAGAGCTTTACTTACCGTTCGCGAACGAGTTCAACGTCGGGCCGGAGTGTAGAGAAACGGTATCGTCGATAATATCTGATCGAAGTGTACTCATCAAATGCTATCTCGCGAAAAAATCGCGCGCTTTACAAATCGGCAACCCAATCCGACCGTTATACTTCGCCGTCACGATTTTCAGATATATTAATGGTGCGCCGCGATTTCGTCGGGGGAAAACGACACAAAACGACGCTCGTGTGTGTGTGTGTGCAGTGCGTTAATGTACGAGGCTGATTGAAAATCGTCTATGCAATTTAAGACAATCAAGCAGATGTGATTTATGTACGTGTCGTTAATGTTAATCTTCGTTCTTTATTATTGGTATTAGTCTTCGACGTTTGTGAATAACTTAATAATACGTCGGGTGATACGTCTAAGCTTTCACGCAAATTTTATTAGTGGAACAGCAATTTAATATAAATACTATTACTACATTTAATTATAAAGAATTAATTGAAAGAAAGAAAAAGCTGAGTTGGAAAAAATGGGATGCTCTATTTGAGAAGATCGTCTGTCTTATCGCAGGTTTAACGATCTTATTAAGTGCAATTTAAATTTAATTACTCAAACTCGGCCATACTAAAGATATTGAACTCAGAAATGTAATCTTATATGTTAAAAAAATGAAATCTCTCTGGAATGAAATTAAATGTTTTAGAGTTTAACTAAAAAGAACGAACTTTATGTCAAGTCTGTACAACTCGAGAAATTAGTTTCATTACCAAGAAAACATTTGCATAGGATTATGACCAAATTGTGCGACTGTGATCAGACATCTATCTTGCAGTTAATTCCACGAAAAATATAAAAAAAATGCATTCGGAATCTGGAAATATCTTCTGTCGAGTGTACAACCAACCACTTATATGTTGATTGATTGGAACATGGAATCATGAACATATATGGAATAAATAATCGCACTTCATATGTAACAAAAAAAGTACAGCAGGATTAGATAAAATTTGCAGTTGGATGTACTTGGTGTATAGCTTAATGTCAGGTTGCCCTGGCAACTGTCGAAGACGTATATGTTGATCATCTGGACGATTATAAGAATAAGATTTGTGATAGGAACGACTGTCTGACTTTTAAGATTGTGGTAAATTGCTCCGCTCATTGTGTTCTGTTAACTGTTTCAGTTAATCCTTTATTAATGCAAGCGTTTCACACGGTTTCAAT
This sequence comes from Geotrupes spiniger, assembly GCA_959613385.1. Taxonomy (NCBI): domain Eukaryota; kingdom Metazoa; phylum Arthropoda; class Insecta; order Coleoptera; family Geotrupidae; genus Geotrupes; species Geotrupes spiniger. Next base: position 38,658,202 of record OY390736.1, on the reverse strand, counting down.
AGTTCCCAATAAAATAATCATTTACGTTCGAAATTCAGTGAAAACCCCAGTTCGTTGTTCATCATCGTATTTCACGAAAAATAAATTATAAAAAAAGGAAACATCATTTATCGAGAGTACAATCGCATTTACGTTGTCAACTTGGTAATTGCGATCGTGATCGTCTGAAAAATATGTCACATAATTCACTTTTCATCGCATAAAGAAATCCAAGTGTTACGTAGATCAAGCAAAAAAGAAATCAATGTCGAAATACAATCAGTACAGCGTGATCAGTTAATTCGTCAAGCGGCTGTACTCTGCTTCAATTACTATGGTTGATTGGTATCACAATGACAAGACATTTTTGCGTAACGCTTCTGCAAACTCAACCGAACCCAACCTGTCTCAAATTAGATTGGTGAACTATTATATTTGCAGTGCTATCGTGAGAAGTTGCACATATCTGAAAAAAATGGGCAACAACGTTTTTACCTATATTACCTGTATTAGATTATGAGTTTAAATTACAATTATTTACAAAACCTGAATTGGGTTAATTATTTGAGTTGGTCGGGTTGGATTGGGTTAGTTATTTGGGTTTCGTTGGGTTGGTAACCAACCAAAACCAACCCAGATAACGAATCCGACCTTAACCCAACCAACCCAAATAACTAACCCAATCCAAGTTTTGTAAATTAGTGATATTTAAAGTCATGTTCAATTTCAATTATTTACAAACCTGGTTAGTTGGGTTGGGTTGGGTTAGTTATAAATAACCCTACGCAACTCAACGAAAATTGACTCAAATAACTAACCCAAGTTTTGTAAATAATTTAAATATAAGGTGATATTAAACCCACGCTCTAAATTCAAATGATTGTATTTTAATTTTAGTTTATTAGAGTTTGTTTGTGAATGAATAATAATCCAAAGATAATGATTGGGTCATGTGCGCAGACAAAAAAATATTTCATTACATCTGGAACTTGATGTTGCGGCATTAAAAATTTTGGAAACCCCTTTGTCGAGATCACGGTAACTTTTAGATTAATAACTAGGAAAGTAGAGACCAGGGCTTTTAAATTATTGGAAAAGGGACCTGTCGGTCAATTCTTCTATTTTCCTTGTCAGTGCCCTAGTGGGCCTTTGCTGGGCGTTTCCTGGTTAGATTTGGGTTCGAGCGACTCTGGTTGAACCTACGTCAAGAACTAATATTCTGCCCCTGACGGAATTTAGGAAAAGGACCTTAAATTTCTATACCAAAAACGGCAAAAACTACCATGTCGGTGTCAAGAACCGACATGTACACATCAATTTTACTAATAAACCTTTCAAACGTCATTTTCATTACCATGTCGTCAATTTTTTATTGGGTATATTTAAATTCCTTGTGTTTTGGTGGTAACTGGGATCCTTTCGTACCAACAGCTAATAATATCAAAATCTGGATGTAGTGTACATGTACAAAACTGAAACCTTTTACACACCAACCACCGAAGCAGATTAAGACTCTTTCAAACGTTTCATTGCCAAGAAACATATTAGAGAACAAGACAGAATTATTTTGATCAACTGAGATATGATTTTGGCAAAGTCGATCTGTTTTGGGCTGACGCTAATTTGGTTCGGGTTGGTGTTCAGGCCACAGTGTCAGGTCAATGCAGCAAAATCACGAGTCATTGAAAAACAAGTCCCACGTTGTTGGCTAACCATTTGTGACGCAAAAAACGATTACCAATGAGACTCAAAATGCTCAGTTGCGCTTGACCATTTAACTTGCACATTTAAGATGGTCTTCGGAAATATGGAAGTAGCTGCATCAGTCAGCTGCATCACTCAGATCAACACTTGGTCCTTCTTCACGTGGTGTGTAAGACGAAAATAGCCAGATTCATGCCACATACCTTTAATTATTTCGAAGCAAAAACGAAACACGTTGACTCGAACTTTTGCTACAATCGGCGAAGTCGTACAGGTGACTTTAAAATAATGCTCTCTAGAACCTGGTGGAGACAAGAAAATTGAGAAAACACTTTCTTCATCGATTTTTTTTCAATCACGTTTAGGATCTAGGGTACTACCATCCTGATCTCTGAACGATTAGAAGAAAAACGCTTTCTAAGAGATTGCATTATTGTTCCTCCTATAAAATATGAGATTTATTGCCATAGATTGAATTATTTTGAATTGAGATTGTGATTAAGAAATGTACATGAATAAAACTACAACATCTATTTGAAATATCTTCCTTAGTTAGCAACACAATTTTTTTCGAAGCGAAAACGCACCACATTTCGTTGAATGTACAGTATTCGCCAAAATAAACAGCACTGAAATTTTGATTGCTGTGGAACTGCTCCTGCAATATCCATTAGTCATATTTGTCTTATATAGAGGTCATAGTGACAATGGGCTGGTGGTAAAATCGTATTCAAAATGGTTCACACAACCGAGGAAATAGTGGGCGATATACTGGCCCAAGTTTGAAACAAGTCTTAGAAAAATATCGACAAGAGTTTAACATTACGCCCCCTAGTAAAAGTGTAATGTTAGTCTTCAGATCGTCTAAGAATATTTTTTAACAACAATAATCAAGGACGCGTTCTTGGCTAGGTCATACAGTCTCCGAAACGAAGCCTTCGACGAACTGCGTATAAACTGAAGATCAAATCCGTTGGTGGTTATCCATACCGCATTCAAATTGGACAACGTAAACGTTGCGGACAAACATGCAAGAGAAGTTTACTGTGAACGAGTGTTGCTCCTAGTGGATGAAAATCTCGATTTCTTAAGAAAGGTTTTCGGAGGAAAGTCTCATTTATAATAATGATTGTCAATCGACAAACCACTCGGTTCCTCAGTCAGTGCCCGAGTTACCTATTCTACCTACCTATTCTTGGGTTAAGTACACAATAATATAAAATGTGTCATTGTCTGCTTTATCAACGAAAAAATATGGGCCAGAAATTGGTGCAATTACCAACGAATCGAATGAAAAAAAATTTAATAACAATTATATATCGAATTAAAATCAAATACTTTTGCCAACGTTATTCTAATAACTTCATAACTTTACACCAGCAGTACGTATGCTTTCCTCATTCCCATTGACGCCGTGGTTTATAGCCGCATAAATGATTAACGTATTAGTGTGAACTTGTTTATTTCAGTTTCACTCATCGTAAAACATCCAGGTCCTTCACACCGTATACTGGTAGATTGCACACTGGATTGCAACTAAATAAATTGAATAAAATAATTTGCATCAAGTACACATGGAACTAAAATTACACACTAAATTACGCACAAAGGAGGAAGATCAATAGGAAAGGGTATAGATAAAAATCTAGTTGAAATGTAACAATTGAAAATGGAGGCAGGATTAGGAGGAGGAGACACAAGAGGTTCATAATGGTGCAAAACTATAATTTGAAAGAAGGGGGTATTACCTGATTTTTTAAGAATTGAATTTCAACGAAAATGTGTTCTTTTAGGGTGGGTTGTTCCATTTATGTATTTTCATTTGTCAAGTAATTTTTTCATTACCTTTTCTCTATGCTTATTTCTTCCTGTATTTCGTTGGTCCACAATGTCATTTTTTCGAATTTTACGCTTTAAAAATGCCACATACTGTTATAGCTCTATAATTATATCTTTCTTTCATCTCTTTTCAATTTCGTTTGTGTTTTTTCTCCTTTGCATTTTTCTCATAACTTTACAAATGTTTTAATAGTCACATATTAATGGCAAATATAGTAATCGATTTTGAATTTATTTTCATCTTGTAATGTAATAACAATGTGGACTCGATGCATTCAAAAATGCACGTGGTTGAGAAAAAAAACCATGAAAAATTATACTCGCATGCACATATTTTATGGATTTCAAGTACCTATATACAGTTTCCTGTAAATGCAGTAAGAAAACATGTGCTACACGTGCAATAAATTGTTGTGTTTAACGTAAAGAAAAACGGATGTAGTACCTGCAAGAAACAATACACACGGGTACCTCCAAAAGGAATCAAACCAAACATCGTGCGGATCAGAAACCAGGAAACCAGCGCTCGCTCGGTTGTTTATCGACTCCAGAATGACTGGAATTATAATCTCGTGCATCTGCAATATCGGTTCTTTAATTGAATCGGCAAATACGGCATTAGATCGGTTAGTTTGGGTCAGGTGCGTCCGACACACGATGCATTATTCCCGGCGCGGCTAATAAGCAGGTACGCACTAATTTTCTCGTTGCTAATTACGCGGATGATCATTGCCCGGCCGCTGAAACCGCGCGCGTTTTTTTAATCCGTCGCCCATTGAAAATCACTGATTAATCGCGAACAAAAGCAAAATAAATTGGCTTGTGCTACGCCATTAATTTAAATCAAGAGAGGAAGGAAGATCTTGTTTCGTTTCGCGTTTGCCGAACGCCCATTATACATATCGATTCAATTGAAACGTTCATTAATTAATTAAATCGCGTAAAAATGCGCGGTATTTCCTGGAGGCTTGCGCGCGTTGCTTTGGCGCGGAATCGTTGACGGCGATTTATTTGTACGAATCTTATCGTTTTTTGTTGTATCGCAGGCTTGAGCGAGTTGAAATATGGATTAACAAATCAAAGATGCCGGTGGCATATTCAAATATATATGCAGTGTTTCGAGCTGACTAGAATGAATACACTTTTGGAAAAGATTAGAATAATATTTCACTTTAGTTAAAGCAAAATAGTCTACGAATAGGTTTAATAAATTACGGTGAATCACCAATTAGTTCATATTGATTGACAATGTGGTTACCTATGCGACCATTTAATAGCGATATTTGTTATTACAAGAATCTATCTAACAAAGAAATTTTTCAAAGTCGAATAACGAATGGTTGGGATTTTTCGGGCTAAAAAATCAAACTTAGTTAGAATGTACATCGATCATAGACAGATTGAGGGTTATATATTATATATATGTTTTAGAGTTTAGTTAAACAAATACGCAAGTAGTATTTGAAAAAAATACAGTAATGATTTCTCACTTTTTGGGGTACAATCGTGAAACAATTTGCACCAATCAGAGTCGAGAAAACACTGCCCATTGCTTGATGTGGGCTTTGTGTTGATATGAATTTATAAAAATTTGTCTCGATATGTATCTACCAAGAAATAAACCGTAACTTTAATAAATTTGTAATAATAAAATAATGTTTGAAATTAACATTGTGCACCCCTGAATCCGGTCATGGGCACACCAAGTCGCCTAACAGTTAACCGATAACTTTATTTCTAGAAAACGAATTATTCTATTATCTCCTGATCATATTGGGCGCGCGTGAGGAGAAATTACAAACACCAATAAGCAAAGAATTTATGTGGCAGAACTTTTACTAAAACTTAATTAATCGCCGGCAATAAAGATGCCCGACTCACGACTTTTACAACCAACTCGAGACAAAATTAACGTCCGATTTTTTTCGAATACAACAAATTATCTTGTCACTCTTGCTCGGGACGGACACCAGATACGCACAACAACCAGTGGCAGTAATGCATCACTAAATAGCGCAGTAATTCAAACAAACAGTCACATAATTATGTAATTATATACGTCCGTTGCCCGTTTCGAAATGGCTGATAAACGCTTACCAAGAATATTGACAAATAAATCACGCTTATCTGAACGATATGAAAGAAATAAAAGTGTTATCCTTCGTTTTTATCTCGAAGCGTGGACGTAAATTTAGTTTTAGGTTCTTTTTTTGTGCCCGAAATAGACCGAGATATTCGTACGGTCATCTTTATTTTTTTCTTTGGTCTATAATGGAATTATTTTTACTAATTAGCAATTTACTTTTTATGTCTGGTTGTTATCATCTGCTCTGGGTATAACTTATCCCATTGTTAAGAATAAAAATTAATTAAAAATATATATGACTTGAAAGTTCTTTAAAGTTCACCAATGGAAAATTAAAAAATTACCTGTATATTAGTGTAGGGGTGATGATTATTAAAAATTTCAATTTTTATGCAATTCTTTCGGTTATCGTAAAGTTGGATGCTTACACTTACGTTCAAAGATTTAGACTACCCAAGTTGGCATTATTTATCGCCATGAACATGAACAAAAAAAAAATGAAGATTAGCCGCGGTGTTTGTACGGATGCAACAGTTGATGGCACGCGCTTGAGTCGGGTGCGACCTGTGACTCCTGACCCCGCGATCCTGGTAAACACTGCGTGCCCGACGCAGGGCACGTGCTGTCTAAATCGCTACACACCCCGCTCATTGCGTTGGGCTAGGTCAGGTAAAAGTTTCGATCAACAACCAGACGCATCGATTAATCATTAATGTGCATTATCGTGTCCGACTTGCACAAAGGTGACGGCCATATAAGGAAGCAAAAATGTATATTAATTAATTTATCAAGGCGCACAAGGCTGTGGCAGTACGAATAAAAAATGTTCGCAATTTTTCACGCATCGAGTTTTAATAAAAAAATGTTGTAAAAACGCATCTATTGACTAATGATTCCCTTGCATAGTCTACCCGTGCCTTGACTTTCGAACTCTGTTTCTGTTTTGAGACTCGATTGGTGACATTTTTGGGGTAGGCGAGCATATTGCACGAAATTTCCACAATGGCGTTGGAATACGAATCATATTTTGTGGGAATTGAGCTTATATCGTCTATCTAGTGCGCTCCACAGCTTCCCCTGGCTAGTTTGGTGAAACGAAAATCGTTATAACATCACCTTAACATGGACTTGAGTTCGTTAACTAATACAGCACAACATTAATACAAGCAATAACCATTCGTTTGGATTTTCATACCAAACAAACAAAAAAAATTACATTGTCCCGTTCGATTGAAGACCAGTTACGTCGATTTTAGTAAAATTTGCACAGAAAATTAGCCAACTTCTAAAATTCCTTTTCTCATAGTAAATTATTAATGACTTGTTTATATTAAATATTAAATGCTAATGTGCATTAATTATCTAAGCGAGAATAAACACAAATAGCATTTTTGAGAAAGCGCGGCGGTAAATTAAATTTATCGGATAGGAGTGTTAATAATAATCAGTGTTTACATCAACACCATAACTCACGCATTCTTCTAAAACTTCATTCATCCGCTGACGGCGTTTACTAGAAATGCCTATGCAAATTGCGAATTTGCGCAAAAATGGTCGAAAACTGTCAACGTTGGTGTTTTACGAGTATGTGCATTATGCGGAGCAATAAATTTCGTATCAATTGCAATTATAAACATAGATACGACGAAGATATCCGAATTGGTAAACATGATTAAGGAAGCCGTTTTTAATTGCAGTGGCGTTGTGAACTATATTCAATTGTTATTAAGTTAGTTTACTACGACCAAATTAATGTACGAGTCACACTCTTGCGATCTTAAAAAAAATTATATATTTGTCAAAAATTTCAACAGGGCATTCATTAGTCACAAATAAACTATAAACAGTGTGTGTGGGTATATGAATGCCATCTAAACGTCAATATCACAACATCGGGGCTGCTATGCAATTACAGATATCTGGCTTGACCGACTACTGGTCTCTTGTACAACGACAGCGAGTAATTAAAAGTATCGATAGCACCCAGCTTAGTCGACCAACGCATACTTCCGTAATTGAACAGCAGCGTGCTGTGTATTGGCGTCTAGATGGCGTTAATACACTCACCCAAACGGTTTGGAACTCATATTTGTGTGACTCATTGTACCTTCGGCTAACTCTGATAGTAGAGGAAGACCTTAAATTCACCAAATGACCCATAGTCTCATTAGAAGCTCTACAAAAGTTATTCGCCCAGACTAATGAAGCAGCAACTCGACTGAGAAACATTCTCCCCAATGCGAACATCACACTAATGGCTATAATAATGGCATCCACCAAAAGGAAAGGGTGGTGGAGGAGTTTCTGCAAAGGTGGGACGTCGGCGTGTTACCAGTTAGTGAGACGTGGTTACGAGCCGTAGATCTTCTGACACTGGGAACACTACGTCACCCTGCGAGCAGATAGGAAAACGGACACGGTGGTGGAACGGCGATCCTGGAAAGAAAGGATCTGCAGTTTTCCCCACTGACATTCCCAAAGGAGGTATCTGCAATATCACTAACGATAAGGACACGTGGCACAATAAAGATCGTCTCGGCGTACCAACCTCCGAGTATGGTATTTAAAGTTAATGATCTCATCTTCGACGAGGACGGTCCGCTCCTGCTCGCGGGTGACTTAAACTCAAAAAACACATTCTGGTCATGCCATATGACGAACGAGTTTGGACGCAAACTGCATAGATTCCTGCAGGACTCATACGTCGTAGTGCACTCTCCACCTGGAACGACCTTCTTTCAAACAGGTGACAGGCCGAATATCCTTGATGTGGCGCTAACAAAGGATTTCACCTGTCTGGTGGAAATCTTAACGGAAACTTAACTGAGCTAAGCTCAGATCATAATCCGATTCTGATAAGAATAGGAGAAGACGCCCTGAAGATCGATCGATGGCAAAGAACGCGCATAATCTGGGAAACATTCCAAACAGAATGTGAAGAACTTCCAGGTCAAGATTGTTAAAGCAGAGGAACAGCTGGACGTGGTTACCAAACATCTTTCAAGGATTTCTCTAGGCCCTTTACACCTAGCGAAAGTCAGGGCTTTGAAAAATACACAAAGAACTCTAGGGTCCAATAGACACAATCCCTTACCACAAAAAATGGGACACTGTAAATGGTCGTGAAGGACATTCGACGAAATTCTTCCAAAGGACACGTAAAATTGTAGGATTTAACATAAATAAAAATATGATCAAACATATCGCCTCGTAACTAGCTGGAAATCGTTTCCGGGTGCGGGTAGAAACGCAGCTCTCAACACAAAAACAGGCAGAGGCGGGAGTCCCTCAGGGATCGAGCCTGTCCCCAGAGCTCTTCCTTCATGACAGACTTTCCGCCAAGACATGGAACGGAAGTGACAATTTGCGCAGATGACACTGCCTTATACACGTGCTGCAGAATGAAAAACGTACTGCCATCAGACTTCAGAAAGCAGTAGACGCAGTTGAAGACTAGTGGCGGGCGCATCACTGTCAACGAAGATAAATGCGTCGCTGTAAGATTCACAAAGAAGATGAGCCAGATAGTTGTAAAACCCAAACTTGAACCCAACACATCCCAACCTGACAATACTTTGGATGCAGTTGAGCAAATTAGGTCTGTCTTTCTTTTCTGAACACAAAGCACGTCAAAACTCAATTTAACCCCCGTTGGGTTGAAACACAAGTCAATTCGGATCCAAACCGAGTTGTCTTGCTTTTAATTGAATTTGGTTGGGTTGGTTGCTTTTTGCATTTGGAATTATTCGAGGATGTTAAAATTTGCTATGAATTCTCAACTTGAACTCGATGCGATCTAATTATGGATGAGTTGCATTAGATTCGGAGGAACTGTAGTCTCCAAAACGTAGTCTCTTTTAGATTCCGCCGAACCAATTCAAGCCGAATCCAAAACAATTTGGATTTGGCTTTCTTCCATTTCAACTTGTGGCAAATATTTTTGCTCCCTGAATTATGGTTTTGTTTGGGTTTTGGTTAGTGTTCATTTGGGTTTGATATTCTTAGAGGAAGCCAATTGAACCAATTTGAACCCAATCCAAATTAACTTGGACTGGACGTTGGATTGGTGTTCTTTCCCTTTCAACTTGAAGGCTTGGTATACTGCTCCTTTGGATTTGATACTCTCAAAGGAAATCAACCGAACCAACTTGAACCCAGTTTGGATTGAATGGGTTGGTTTTTTTACTTTTCGACGTAGAGCAAGTATTTTTGCTCGACTCAATGAAACTTTGGTTTATTGCTCTTTTTCATTTGAAACTCTCTAAACAAGTATTATGTCAAGTCTAGACGTTGTTAGCTCTACGTTGTTTTTACATTTCCATAATTATATTCAAAGAATTATAAAGAAATAAATGAAAAACATTTTTTATTTCCGCCTCACTCAACGAAACGTTGTATTGGGTTGGGTTGAGTTGGGTTGGTCTTTGCATTTCAAAGTTTCAAAGACTGTCAAGTTAGGCAAAAGCTCTACCAATCTGCAATTATGGAAAACTCTTCGCATTTTGACACAATTTACCAAAGTTCAGTTATGCTAAATAATTCCTAGTCATTCTATAAATAATTACAACACAGAACACTCAAATAGTTTCGCAAATTTAAATTTGTCTAACCCACCCAGAACATTATGCAATAATTTTGAAACATCTTCATCGAAACTTCTCGTAATTTTAAAATTCAATTACGTGTGATTTATACGCAACATTAATTTTACACCGTGTGTGACAATGTCGTCACTTTGACTTGACTCGAATGTAAAAGGATGAAAGTCGGACGAACATCGTAAAACAATAGGCGACGCTTTAGAAATTCACGTCCTGGAACCCAACGTGCCCACCAAATTGTATTCGGCATAATTTTCGAATTAAAATTAACGGCACTCAACGCACAGCATTCTTACTGTCATATCTCACATTTTTTAATAGTTAACAAATTATAAAAATGTTGCACAGCTGGAGAGAACTTTTCATACATCTACTCGGACAAGTGCTACAAATCATACGGATAAAAAATATTAATACGTCACACGCACAAAGCGCCGCCTTACATTAGCGTTGTGCAATAGTGCGAGATTATTTGTTGTGTAGGCCGTATGAAATTAGTAGGAAACGAATCAATGAACGTCACGGTGATGTAGGAACTTGCAGTGACTGGCATAGAATTGCAATTTTTACATTTAGTGCGACATGTCACCATCACCATCAGTTAAAAAAAAAATATTTGCAACGTAGTGGGTGAACTGTTTCGGTCTGTTGATTTATCGTTTTCATATAAAAACATTCACTATTAAATAGTTTCGAAAATGGCGCAGTCGGTTATATTTTATGTTGCTTTGAGTTTATAAAATTTATAAAACATAGATCTAGAATTCTTTTCATAACAAATTGCAAATATTTGTGTTTTAAGAAGGAAAGGACTTTATTTCAGATTTCATAAACAATATTGGACTGGAAACGTTCGAAATACGTACAGAAGTTTATAGCTTATTTTTTAATGGTTACAATAAAACATACTACTAAGTTATTATGCAGGTTAATTGTATGTTGTTCCCACGATAATTTTGAGTCCAATGCGATACCTAGAAATGTATATGTTCGATATGCAAACCAGGTCTGGATACCCTCGTTTAACTTTTCAGATCTTTTCACCCAACTATCACAACTTACATGATGATTAAGGTGATCGGTGATTAAGGTATCGCATCTTCCTAAGTCAGATCAAGTCATATTTTAAATCATTGATATAAATTAGAAACAAAATGGGCCCCAGTACAGAACCTTGTGGTATGCCAAATTTTATGACTCTTGTTTTTATCCTGACATATTTTTGTTTCTTACTATTTGGAGAGGTACATTTCCACGAGTTATACAATCAGTCAATTAAGTCAAATAATGTCGCTATTGCGTGAATTTTAACTCAACATTGTTTAGAATTCCTTACGTCAGTTTTTCAGGTGCTGTAGTATTTGTATATATATTAATCACACTATTCTAACAAGATTTTTTGTACACTTTACGTTTTTGAAAGAAGACAGCCCAACTCAACTCAACCGATCGATTGAAACCTTTGGTAAGCACATGGTCCACTCGCAATTTATTTGACAACTGCAGCATAGGAGACTATTCAGGTTGTGTATGTAAAGCTTAAATTTTATAATTAAATCATGGCTCAGAAAAATCTTGTGAATCATGCATTAGTCCTTAAAGAACGGAATGGAGTCCTTGTCGGCCAGAACACAAGGTATTTTTTCGAAAATATTCACTTTTGCTAGCCGAGTGTGTCACTTTGGTGCGTACATAATTTAAATTATAAATGAAAGAATTTTTGTCATTTGTTTAACTAAAGCCCCTAGAGGACCTCACGTACGACATTATATTGCAAAATTGCTAGTTATTAATTTAATTCAAGATATACAATCAGGATTGCTGTTAGACGTAATAACGACTCAAAATTAAAAAAAAAATTATCGTAAACTGTTAAGTCAAAAAGAACTTGTGAAGAAGTGATATCTAGTTTGGTGAAACTAATGACGATGATGATGTTCGTGAGTTGAAAATTCTGCAGACAAGAGTACTCGTGAAATACAAAACAATAAATTGAAGAAGGCATTGAGGAAGGAGAAGATAGTTTGAACTGAAGATCAAGAAGAAGAAAGTGGGAGTGATGGACACTAGAAAGAAAGAATGATACTAATAATTTCTCTCCAAAATATTGGCGTGTATAAATGAATAAATCGGCAGGACCTTCTTGTCGACAATCTTGTCAATATCCATCATCACCTCTTCATCATCATCTTGTCAACCACCATCATACACGAGTTTTATGAGCAAACAAGTAACATATTTTATATTTTTAATCTTTTGTGGCTGCAGACATGATATACATGATCTGAGAATACATCATCCTAAAAGCCCTTGTGTATGCAAAAACGTACTCAGAAACGAAATACGTAAATCACTACTTATAACAGCAGATGCTTATTGGCATCAAAACGAAAGTGAAAGAAAAGTGGAAAAGGTGTGGGAGAGAACGACGATGATGATGTTGATCGTGATTCCGTTTCACAAGACGAGATATACCTGAACTAGGCAATGAAATATCAAGGAGAAAAATCTAAGAGGGATGGGTACGAAGTATAAAAATGATACCGATTATTTCTTGATGTATTTGATCCAACTCCCTGCCCTTGCTCGTCGACCATTGAGTTATATAGTTGCAACCAAAAATATAAGCCAGGTAAAAGCTTTGGATTAAATCAGCTACTCCAAAGGAATTACTTTAGATCCTTTTCCATCTCTGTTTATCTTTTCTGAAGATGTGATAGTCATGTAATGTTAGAAGAAGTCGCAAATAACTTACTAAGATGTCAAAGGAATATATTCATCTTTTTTCTTCTTATTATTTTTCCAATTCCAATTTATGACGTCGAATTTGATGCTCTGTCCTTCCCATGTCCTTCATTTCTTCTTCCGATTTGCCTCTTCTTTCTCTCAATACCCATATCTCATCTTTCTATTTTGTCATGATCTTCCAACTTTACTTCTACCATATCTTTCACTTTCTTGCTTTTATTATCCATCGTGTAGTCCTCTTCCTTCCCATACACAGTACATGCCCAAGTCAACTGAGCTGTTTCTGTTCTATGTTTTGTCTTGGAACACATTTATCGATTATCACTTAATTGGTATTGTCACTTTAGGTTTTGTAATACACAGTTCAAAACACAACTATTGAGAAAACAATTAATAAACCTGTACATGATACCGCTATTCGTAAAAATAAATGTTTGCACGTGGACTAAAGTTCTTCAATAAAAGGATGAAACCAGGAGGATAAGATAAATCAAAAGAATCGAGGAAGATGTCATCGATGAAAAATTAATATAAAATGCGACGAAGGTGGTCGCTGTTTCTTCAGTCCTAATTCTAAAATGGTAAACATTCCTTCGAGAACAAGATTAGTAAAAGTGTTGCCATTACGTTGCAAATATTAAATCCAAGACCTTCAAGCCAAGTCTATAATATTTCTAATTTAATTAATTTTATATAATTTAAATAAACGAATTGCATTCAAGGCTTACATATAATCATGATCTGGAAACCTTACACAAATCTGCAAAATACCTTGTAAAATTTTATAAAATTTGATAATAATTCATGTCTAAAACAGAACAATAGTCACTGAAACAATCCAACTCGAATCGCTGTTTTTTTTTTTTCATAAATATGACATGCACAGGTTGGCAGTTTATTTTGTATGTATTAGTCAAAGTTTGTTTACTTTTCGGTTACAATGTTTGGACGCAAATACAAAATATTTCCAACAATTTGGTATTTGGATGATCGTTTTGGCTATATTGCGAGCTCTTCAGTGAAAAATATGAAATATTGCACAACGAATTTTAACCTTAAACAATTTTGGATACAGAAATTATCCAGCAACTGACCATTTGCATAGCTCGTCACCCAAGACAATATAAAATGTTATCTCTTAATTAATTGCCATGCAAAGAATATAAACGACTGACATGTACTGGAGGATCTCATATCACATTACAGTCATCACAAAATCTAAATTTGAAACAATAACGTCGTAAAACCCAATTCACGAGAAATAAACCAACACCGCTAAGTTATTCGAATATCCCACAGTAAACTTCAACGACCTATGCCCTTTATCGCGTCCGATTATCTAATTGTCGATAGAGCGAACGCGATTAGGATACATAAATTTGAGGTATGCGGACAGTAGGATGCACGGGTGCGTATTTTATATGCTAATACAAAAACCGGCGGCTCGGCAATTCGATCGCTAAATATCAAGATATGGAGGTATAAAGCAGTCGCGAGATTTTATCTGTTGAATTATAGTAAACACGGAGCATTCCTCAGGTGTAAAGCAGTTTAGCTTGATTTTCCTTACAACTGTGCAGCTGGTAGCTCGGACAATAACATGTACCTGCCCGTAACCATATAATACCATAAATCTCCGGGCGTGTGTGTGCGCGCAGCTTTATAAAGACACGTTAAAAATTTTAAACATCTTGTTGAAATGTTACATATTTATGTCCCGTGCCGGAAAATGGCGTGTAACGAAATGAAAGTCCGCGTTGGTATATTCGATTTCCGTCCCCGATACAACCCATAAATTCGCTCCTATTTTAATCGTAATTATTAAATCAAACGCTAACTCCGCCGGAGTGCGGTGAGTTACGCACACACAGCATGGAGGTGTGGGAATGCAGTATGCAAGTCCTATTAGAGGCGCAACCTGCATAGCGTGATGGCGAGGATAATGCACCTAACTACAGCATGCGCCAGATATAAAAATATTAACAAACCCATCCATTCCACTCTCTGACGTATCTCCATGCGGTCACGTTGTCAAGCATGCTGGCTGACTGCAAGCAGCACCCTATGGTTTAGTAATCGAAATAGCTTTCGCGGATTTGATTGTGGGACTACGTATAGTAAATTACCTTAAAATACGAGTTTAATCACGAGTGTCCGCGGTAAGCACTCAATTAGTTTATGTTGGCGATAGATTTTTGCGTGCAAATGATAGTTATGATAGCGGACGACTGGATGCATAAACATTAAAACGTGACTCGCCATTATCGTAATAAATGCTGTTGAAGCGTTTAATAGTACGAAAAATGCCGAGCAACTACGTCGACGCCAATAAAAATCATAATATATAACGATATCGAAAATAAACGCGAACGAACCATTTTCACAGCACCGTAACTTAAACGATGACGCATCTCGTATTAAATCCAAAGGGCAGTTATTATCATAATTACATATTTTTTTTTGTTCAATTTCGTCATTAATCATATCCATCCATCCTCATCTCATCAAGACTAGAACATATAGACTACATCTCTCATTAGCCCAACCTCAACTTATTTCGTAATCATTGCAAATTTGTTTTTGTCGGATAAGGGAGTATGTTCCCAATGTATCCATTTTATGTTTCAACTTAATTTGGTGTCATATCCAACCCAATCAAATTGAGTCAAGTAATAATCATCACCAAATAAGAAAAAAATTATAAACAAAAACAACTGACAACACAAAGTAAATAATTGAAAAATTATAAATTTTCAAATTTAGTCGCGATTAATTAATTGAATTAATATGGAAAAAGTAACACGTTGTTTGGGATTCTTGAAATCAAAAGTGAGCCGGATCCGGAACTCGTACGTGACGTTTTCTTTGCACGGGGTTGTTCATCTTGGACGCCTACTGTGATAATGGCTCATACAATTAGAAAACAAATAATTTTCTCACAGCACACCCGATGAGTTTAAGAATTGGTCATAATGTGGAGATATCGAAGTGCAAGCAAATTCCAATATACTTGTGACGTTGAGTTCAATTCAACTCTTATTATCCGATTTAGAGGTGAATTTCCATTTTCAGTTTTAAGAATTTATACTTTGAATTATTCACAAATTTTGATTTGAAATAATTTCCAATTCCCACCTATTTTCTTGCAAGTTTATGCATATTCTTCAACTATCTGATGGAAATAAATTCACCATACGACAATACAATAATTTTTAAAATTAATCGCGGCCGCACGTTAATAAATGACGCACTACAACCTGAACTTTTATGCTCAGGAATATTTACACAGCGCAAGCACGACACGTTTCGTAAGTAAAAACGTACAAGCAAAGCGAATTATTCGTGTCGTGAATGCATCCCATAGATACGCCGCAGACACGTAATTATAAATACGGCGATTTACTGGTCTGGGATGACAATGCCATACATGGAATTACTTGCCAGGCCGAGAGATTTGTACTTAGATCATACACATCGAGCAATGCATTACAAGAATGACGCACATGCTAAGACGTAAAATGACATGTTGGAGAAAAAGTTTTTTTACTTTTTATTACGGTTTTCTATCGATATGATTTTTTTAATTTTCGTTCGAGCATAACGCGAAATTCGAAGGCGTTACTACAACGACTGACGTGGTGGTGTATGGATTTAATTAAATTTAAAAAGCGTTTTCGCTAACGTGTCGGCACACTAGTAATTATAAACCACGGTTTACGCGCAAATTTCGCAATTAATTGGATAACGTGGTGTCTTTTCTACGTTTTCCGACGTGCTCGATGAAAGAATCGCCGTTAAATTATGCAACAATGTGTTAAACATTTCCTTATGCAATAAATATCCAATTTTCCGTTCACTGTTACCACACATAGGTATGTACGTAGCCGATGATATTAGAGTTGAGAGGGATTATTAAAACGAATAAATAATGACTGGTGTATAAATAATAAATCAATGATTAATTCCTATTATTTGTATATCATGTCATAATAACGGGTGTTTTTTTAAATTTGGCGTCGAAGCTGGCTGTGAATCTTTAACTGTGAACGAACCACAATTTTGTACATACACTCAACCGTCACTTAAGTAATAACTTTTGACAACGAAATCAATCATCAAAGGCAATGAAATTACTTAAAACACTAATAGTGGAAAATGTGTCGATCTGTCGATCTATCCAATTATCGTTCTATCAATCCATCAATCCACCAATCCAACAATCCGTCAATCCGTGAATCCGTCAATCCATCAATCCGTCATTCTACCAATATGTCAATCTATCAAACTATCTATCTATGAATCTATGAATCTATGAATCTATGAATCTATGAATCTATGAATCTATGAATCTATGAATCTATGAATCTACGAATCTACGAATCTACGAATCTACGAATCTACGAATCTACGAATCTACGAATCTACGAATCTAATCTATCAATCTATCAATCTATCAATCTATCAATCTATCAATCTATCAATCTATCAATCTATCAATCTATCAATCTATCAATCTATCAATCTATCAATCTATCAATCTATCAATCTATCAATCTATCAATCTATCAATCTATCAATCTATCAATCTATCAATCTATCAATCTATCAATCTATCAATCTATCAATCTATCAATCTATCAATCTATCAATCTATCAATCTATCAATCTATCAAGCTGTCAATCTGTCAATCTAATCTATCAATGCTGCTCTCAGAGATACTTCAGGAATGGCAAGTTTGCGAATTTTGTTAGTATCTGACCATGGTATGGCTTGCGGCATTATAAACGTTTATTAACCCGTTTGTGTCCACGGTATTTTTTGTCTATATGTAGATTGCTTTTATTTTAAGAAAATGTGTGAGTGCGAGAATTTTCTAAAAAAATATTCCAATGAAAAAAAAACACATGTACTCAAACGTGTACATTGGGATCATAACGACGTTTACCTCCTAAAATAATTTTTTTTTGTAAAAAATTATTTTATTTATCTCAATCAAATATTATAAGAATAAAATAATATGTACAAAATATCATGAACAAATATTTTTAACTATGAAACTCTACAAAATTGTCTTTCAAAACAAAATGTCACTTTACATTTTCTGCATTCCTGTCGTATTCTTCGATGACATTGCCGGCGCCTAAGTTGATTTTTTAATTTCTGGGGAAATTGTCCAAATTCACTAGCTACTAAACTTTGAGGTTTGTTTCTAGTTTTTTTTCTGATAACTGTGTTTCTCAAAGTTTCGAAGATAAACAGAAACATGACGTATAAAATTTTATAAATCGATCTTTTGACCATTATTAGCGAATGAAGACTCCACGCGTTGGCCAAAGCCTAATTCAACATATGTATCCAAAGAGGCCACCATCATTTCTTTCCTTCGATGGATACTCTATAATTATTGACCGCTTGATCTAATAAATCTACACCTCCCAAATAAATGCTGCTGAGGTACATCAATTTTTTTTTGTTCTTTTGACCATCTTTTTACTTTGCCTAAAGGTTCTATGGAATCATAATTCTTTATCAATGTAACAAAATTATTGCCTTGGCATCTAACCAATAACAACGAGTTTTGTTCATCATATTGGAATGCAAAATAGCTATGCTCTATTTTTCTTCCTTCACATTTTGATGGTAGACGGTACTTTATTCTGTTGTCTCAATTGTCAAAAAATACAACGTGGTCACTGGTAGTAGATACCACTTTAAGTAGTTTTAGTACTACTCTCGATCCAAGAGGCATTTTATGTGTTTTCTGCCCCCCCCCCACAAAATTAGGCAATAGAGTTGAAATACGAAAAAAATTACAGCAACTTCCTTGGATATAAATCATGGACACGCAAATTAGTGGAGAAGAACATTTAGATGTGACAAATTTGAATATTCGAGGATGTAAAATTCTGGGTGTAAGATGGTGTCATAGTGTATATTTTTAGGATAGCTAAATGAGCTGATATTGAATGAATCAAAAAATTACGAAGATGCCGGATCTGCAATATTCTGCACCTTTAATAATATTTAAACGAAATTGTGATTCAAAATCTGTAAAATCCTTTGATAATTTATTACTTGTTGAAGGACGTGGCCTCAGAGCATGCCATGGTTGAGGTTCTTTATGACTGAACGTGGCAAGAGCTGTTAGAAGTAATTAAGAAAAACGTCGTCCAGAAGTCGCTACCTCGTGGCAGACCTCTGTAATTGCGCACAAGTGTGCGGGTATTGACGTCTGAATGGCGTTAACATGCACACACACACCCACACACTTTTTCTAAACAAAATTGTGTTACTTTTGCAGTAATATTATATGTTTCTGAAATATTTGCAATAATTTCACTTTACATTTTTAATGAAATTGATTATTTCATATTATTTCGAGAAAAGTGTAGAAACATTTAATAATGGAAAAAATATAAAAAGCGTTAACATAAATTAATAAACATATTCTCGTGAAAAAATTTATTTTAATGCAACGCAAATTCAATGTATTAAAGAGTTAACCAAGGGCCCCATAATTAAGATATATAAGGCAAAAAAATGATTAAAAACGCATTTTATAAATTATGTAATGTAATGTTATCAAAAAGAAAGATTGAACTAAAAATAAAAATGAAGCGAAATATGGAAAGACAAAAAATAAATGAGAAGAACATTAAAAAGAGATGAAAGGCATCTAAAAGACTGTGAGAGGGGGGTCGCAACCATGTACTTACACACGGCTTTGATAATAATAATATAATAACAAAAGCCCACATTAAACCAGAAAATTGACCATAAACTAAGTACATTATTATTATTAATTATTGGGGGGGGGGGGCACAAAATAATAATAAAAAACATGAAACAGATGGTAACATAGAATTTAATAATATAGCTGAAGTTATGCATTAACATCAGAAAAATAAAACAAAATATAAATCGACTGAAACATGTCAAAATGGAAGAAATTCATTGAAGCGACTATACCATAAATTGTAATCAAAAGAAAAACAAATGATATAATAAAGACCCAACCCATCCATCTAGATAAAAGTAAAAGCCAACGAAACAAAAACTGCAATGAAGAGAACATAAGAAATGAACAAGAGAAATATAAAAGAAAACGAAACAAAAAAAGCCAATAAAGTACATGAAAGTATTAGAACACATCATGTACATATAGGAAAATAAAGAAAACATGAAGATATGGAAATAAAACAATAAAGAGTCGGTTCTGGCAGATAGTTGAGAATTTTGCTTGGTACATTTCCAAAAGTATGGATTCCAACTGGCTGGACTGGTGCACTTTCCATTTCTATGAGTTAGGAACCTGAGTTAGGACGCAGACCTAAGTATTTATTAAATAATTCTATGGATTTCACTTTTTCTTCAAACTATGGAGTGATCACAAATAATC
Source organism: Geotrupes spiniger (assembly GCA_959613385.1). Lineage (NCBI taxonomy): Eukaryota > Metazoa > Arthropoda > Insecta > Coleoptera > Geotrupidae > Geotrupes > Geotrupes spiniger. Next base: position 38,637,845 of record OY390736.1, on the reverse strand, counting down.
GAGGCCTGTTGGTCTTAATTTTAGTTAAATGAACAACAAGAATTGTTTCTCTGTGCTTTACGCCAAGCCCCAGTAATGCCAATCATACATTTATTTAAAATAATTACTACATTCATATCAAATTGATTTTGAAAAGTGGGCATAAGTTACAGTCCATTAAGGCCATATTCTTCAGATCCACACAAAAAATATTCCATTATTGGGACCGATGTCCTTTTCAATACTTTCACTTCTTGTTTGCAATACTTTCGACAGAAAGACAAATAGAAATTCGCCTTGGTGTCTCCACGTCTTATATTGAACTAATCCAGAATTTTTTTTGAAAATGTCACGAATAGCACGATTATTTTATAAAATGTATTAATGATAGGAAACTGAATTACTGCGCGTTCCGTCACGGTATAGTACTGCATGTTGAATTCTAAAATACAGATTATAATTTTCAAATAAAACGAGAAAAATTGAACAAATCAAATCCGAACACCCGGCATGTATGACAGCATGCTTGCGAGCTTAATCGAAATTTTATGGCTTATGGAAAGTACGCAATAATTTCCTAAATGTGTTATTTATAAGCTTATTCTGTTTATGGCTAAGATCATACCATTAAAATGTCTTCCGGTGGCAAACATATAAATTTCACTTCATAATTTGCAATTAAATCAATGGGTAATACTTTCGTACCCGTCGTTAAATACGTTTACCAATCACTATCAAGTTTTAATATTTATCTTCGATATCGTTACATTGATAGGGTCCCTGATACAAAAAAATATAATGGCCCACAAGTGGCATTACACAATTTTTGCCGTTATATGGATTACATTTCATTGTTCTTGTAATGTTTGTAATAAAAGAAAACGAAGGTTTTTATACAGACAACACTGAAGACGTCCTAATGACGTAAGGTATAAGAAAAAAGCGAAATTTGAGGACAAGGTACTAATGGTGCGCCATTTCGGAAGCTGGTTTTTCAAGACATGTTGGGCGAGTTAGGGGAGAAACTGAAAATGCAGACATTCATATTCGAAGATGCCTCCCCAAACGCATCACATTATTGATAATATTATGTTCTGGTTGGATCTGCCATCGTGTCATTATGCGAGAAGAACCCAAGATTGGTTAAGGCAACAAAATTTTGCATGCGTACCTAAAGAAGATAACGCCTCGAATGTTCCACAGATACGTCCTATAGAAGAGTTTTTGGTATTACTCGGTAGAAAAGTTTACGACGGGGGGTGGGATGCCCAAAATGAAGAAGAACTACGTTGAAAAATCTACCAAAAGATTCGAGAGTTTAACCCAAAGGCTAATGAGAGGCATTCGCACCAAATTGCGAACCATCGAAACCCATGGCCCTTTAGCTACTATGTGATACATTATAATTATATTCAAATCTTCACTCAATCGTTTCCAAATTAAATAAAACAATTATAGTTTGAATGATTAAATTTCAAAAGTTTTCCCAAAACTTTTGTTACTTTTCTTAATTGTTAAACTGCTTATAATTCCTAACAAAATAAATAACCTATTAAAATATCGCAGTCTCAAAAAAACGACTACAAAAAATGCGACGCTACTACCCGCCCTCCGACGTTTATTAAGGGTCGACGATAAAAACATCGAATCGAAACCAACGAAACCAGAAATAACACCTAGATGTCGTAAACTCGGCGTTTTATTATAATTTTTAATATGCGTGTCACAAGAAACGAAGTTCGCCCCGTTTACGTCCAGGGACATAATTCATCCGTTTTAAATATACACGTCGTTCTCGGGAATTGTGAAAAGCGGAACGAAATCGTAACGAATCGCTGTGTGAACTACATGTATCGCCGGGGTTCGTCAAGTTCGCCGGACGTTTGTTGAAATTGCGCAATTAATTATCGTGTAATTACGTGATATATAGTTTGACATGCGAAATTTGAGAATTAAAAAAAAACACGTTTACGTTGCTAGGGCGTAATGTAAATTGGACGATGGGGATGATTATTGAGGGGAATTTATTGTAAATTGTTTTAAAAATTCTGACAAACATATCTCCACCATCATAGATCAAAATGGATCATCTGATTTTCTTGTCGAAATTTACACACAATTTAAAGTCATAATTAATTAGCTAAAGCTCGCGGTCAACTCATTTCGAACTTGTTGGTATTTTTGGTTTTCAACGCAAATATAAAATTCTGCTTTGACATTTTTAGTTGTTTTCTCATTTTTTTAAATCGAAACTTGCTGGTTCTAAGCGACTGATCATAATATCTTCATCTCAAATAATCGCTTCAGTGTCTAAATTTCTTTGTGTAGTTTTTTCCGTTTGATTAAATTTTGGCGGAAATATTTGTGTAAGTATACGACAATGCAATTTACTTTCAATGTGAAAGTTACAACTTATTTTTTTCATGTCAATTCAATTTCCTTCTGCCCCATAGCGTAAATATCATAACAATTTATGTTTAAATATATATCAGTTGTCGAATAATTAAAAAAATTACTTGACGACAGTGGTGTGACTTATAACTCCATTTACAAACGAATATTTATTTCGTCGAAGATTTACTTGTGATGTCAGCCAGGCAGCGAAACGATCCGACCTGTCTTTCGTCCATGGCCGAGATCGACAGCACGATATATCGACGGGCGATAAGGCGGCTGGTATCCAGAAAATGTAGATGTAATGATTCATGAGCGCCGTGGAGAAGTGGCGGAGATTAGGAGAGATGGTATCGCCTCGTCGAAAGACGAGCGATGGTCAAATACACGAATATATCAGCGAGACATGATTAATACCTCAATCTAGCTCATCGGGATCGTAGAGCGTTACAAATGCCCTCGCACGTCTAGGCTATATTGCCCCGGACCGCTATCTAATTCCGGCTGAAAACAATTACAAAATTGCGAATTTTAATTTGCACGTCGTGTAAGAATTTCAATAAAATATTTTTGTATGTTTTCTAATTATTCTTACTTCTTATGTCATTAATTATAGATAAAAAAAATTCGTTTTTTTTCTTGTTTATGAAATTTTTTGTATGTCCAATAGTACACTATTTATTGAAAAGTATGTCCAATAAAAACTTTCAAGAAGGCTAGTGTGTGAGTGACTTTTAAGCAATAAGCCGAGCTAATAACTGCGCCAAACTGTTATTGCATTCCATGTCGTAAAACGTTTAAACCCACTCCTGCTCCATTTGCCACGTCCTTAGAACCAAGCATTTGTTTACTGAATGAATTTAAAAACTCATTTTCAATCAAGTTGATCAAAACCAATCTGAATATTACTTAATTTTTTTACCTTTTAAAAATGTAATAATTTTGTAATAGTTTTGGTCAACAAAATAGCTTTTATTATTAATTAAGGCGATAAAACCACTAACGTTATTTTCTCGTATTAGTTCATGATAATTTGGGTATGTCAAAGGTGAGTGCCATATTCGTATCGAGAATGTTGTCTCCGTTCGATAAACAACGTCGAGTTGAAACTTCTCAATAATTTTTGGACAATTTTTTGAGCTTTGTGAAGTACAAGAAGAAGAAGAAGAAATTATTGAGGAAATTGTAACGGGCGATGTTACGGGATTCAACACTATTATCCTGAAAGCAAACAGGAGTAGATGCAATGGAAACACAAGAGCTAGCCACCGCCAAAGAAATGTAAGGATCAACATTCGGCTGGCAAGGCAACTATTTTTTCAGACTTTTACTAATACATTATTTGCCACAGACGACCACGATGAAGGTTTGCAGAGCAAGAAAAAAATATTTTTTGTTGCTTTGTTTTCGTTAATTGCTAAATGTAAAAAATGCAGTATAAGGAGATTATGTTGAAAAATGACGAAACACTTTTATTCTATTTTAACTCCCTCATAGTCAGGAACCATTTTTATCAGCTTGCTCTGGTATGTATGTGCATTCATGTGTTCCCACCGGTTTTCGCTTTAGTTGACTCATGACGTCATAATGGTAGCCGGTAAATACAATAGAGTAAACGATTTATGATCTTATATTTGTTCGATTCCGTGAACTGTCCCAGTTTTATATTTCTTAAGTGTACTCGCATTGTTTTCGTTTTTCGTTTTTTTCATTGAAGCAACTGCATATCGTGAATATCGAGGACGATTGCACACCGACAGAGATGATTTGAAATGTAAAGGTCATAGGCGTGGCTATGCTCACAAACAGCTTTTTGGTTTGGGTTCACAGTCCATTAGCAGAAAACGGGGGTGATTGTCAAAGCAGTCTCTCGAGTTTTGGAGAACATCTGCTACTGATACTGATACTGATACTGATTTGTTCCCGCCGTGCAACTCGTTGATGACGCACATGTGCTTTACAGCCTGAAATTACTATAGCTCAGTCAACGTTTTCATCATTTCATTACACATATAGTAAAACACGAAATTAATTGATTTAATAGCTCCACTGTTGGATTAGTTGCAAAACGTGTATTTAGTTTCAATTAGTTGCGTCCGGTTTACACAAATGAAGTACGTGATTTACGATCTAGGATCATCTATGAATTAATACGTTCTCGGAAAGTTCAAATGCCTGAACTAGTACCATGAGCGAATGCTTGCAAACCACAATTTTTGTATTGGAGAAAAAATTCAAATTTATAATGGCGACACACATATATATCTAGGGTGTTGCATTGCATTTGCAGCAAAATTCTTAAGTTTCTTAAAGGACACTGCATCCTGAGCTTTTGTATTTGGTTAAGTGACGAATTTTTGAAATTACGACAGTTTTTCATAAATTAAATTATGATAATGTTGTCATTTTTGCTGTGTGATCATATTTGTCGTAATACTAAGACTTTTGCATTTTTGTATTTTTGTACATCCTGTGATTTTTTTTTAGTTTGGACGAAAGTTGTATTTTATCTTTTTTAGACTGACATTTTGAAATTTTCCTAAGCTTTTGTATTGTGAGGGATTTTGGAAATTTCGCAATTTCCAGGTTTTCATAAATTACATTTTGATTATTTTGTTATTTTTGCTGCACGATCATGTTTGTCAAAAAAACTAAGATTTTTTGCATTTTTGTATTTTTGTACATCTATGATTTTTTTTAATTCGACCTTTTTAATTTTGCACTTAATAATTATGAAACTTGTCATTTTTGATTTCTAAGAATTGGGTTGGATTAGGTAGGTTGGTATTTTTATTGCAATTTTAACAATCATACATTTTTTGAATGTTTGAAAATTTTAGCAACATATTGTTACATTTCTTTCGTAATTTGAACAATTTTAGCATTTTAAAATTTTTTATATCTTTTGAGAATTTCCAATTTTACGTTTTAACAATTTTTGTATTTTTTGCATGTTGGACGACTAGCAATTTCAAAATTTCCTAAGCCTAATGAAATTTGTCATTTTTGATTTCCATGAATCTGGTTGGGTTGTGTTGGGTTGGTACCTTTTTTTTGGAATTTTAACAATTATACCATTTTTGATTTTAGATAACTTAGATTTTGACAATTTTCTATTTTTTCTTATTTTGCATTTTTGATTTTAATAATTTGAATGTTGAATTTGTAGGAATTATGGTAATATTGCCTCTACATTTAAGATAACTGACGTTTTGTTAATTTTTACAATTTTGTGATGTTATGATTTTTTCCATTTATGTAATTTCCTACATTATCTATGCATTTCGCAAAATTTGTAGATTTTGAATAATTTTGAAATGAGCCATTTTTGGGTATTTCTTTGGGTATTTTACGTTTCATTTGTTAAATTTAAATTTCAGCGAATGTATTAAGGTGATGACAGCTGATTCCTCCTATGTGGGCTCATCAGACCAGCACACAAACATGTTCGCATGAATTGAGGCAACGATGCAGCAAATGTATGTATGTACGGTCATCTGATGAGCACATAGAGGACGAAAAACTGCTGTTATCACTTCAATACATTCACTGAAAGACATTTTCAACAAAGCGGTCTTCATTGCCGACGGCTGCGTAGTAAAACAAAAAAAAAACATTTGCATTTCTGTTGCAGCAAAAGCGTGTGGGTATTCATTCATTCTCATTTGTTGAAAAAGTTAAAATAAGTTTAACAATTTTGACATCGCTTGGCTATTTTGACAAAGATTGTTGACAATTGTTGTATTTCATGGACAATGCTGATAATTTTTGACAATCTTGATAATCAATCCCTTTCTGTAATTAAATTTCATCATAAATGGCAACTCGATATTGTTTGTGTTGTTTGGATTTTTTACAATTTTCGAAATGTTTAACTTTTGAGAAATTTATGTTAAAAGCATTTTTTTTATATTTAAATTTTTTTTTTTTGATTTTGGTAATAGTTAAGCTATTATATTTTGCATATTTGGCAACTGTGGCAATTTAAGACAGTTTAAATAATGTTCTTAATTATAATAGTTAATAAATTCAACCCTTAATTAAAATATTACTTTCAAATCGATTGACGCCACTGAAAACTACACCCGTTGACATTTTACCCAACAGCGTCGGAATTCATATAAACACGTCCCGCATCGCAGCGGCCTACTCATAAAGGCCCCGGCAAACGCGCGATAAATTAAAACGGATATTGTAAATCGTAATACGTAACAAGAAATTACTCCTCGGCACACACGCATATAAATTTCGCCGGGCAGATGCGCACACGTAACCGGATCGAGTTGCGTGACTTCGTTAGAAATTTCGCAGCGAACACAGACTCGAACTTCGCTCGTCGCAAATCGCACGATCCGGTCGGGGGACCGTTTTTTCTCTAATACCGGCGCCGGCCGAAAAATCGAAATTAAATTAACGCTCGTCACGTTCAATTCGCAACGCCAGCGCCCGTCAACGTCGGTCGGCGGCGTTTCTGACGTTTTGAGCGGATCTCAGAACGGAGTCGGGCCACATTTACAACAGTTTCTCGCCAAATGATACACTTGCCGGCGCACGTTTTAGTTCCCAACCGGCAATTAGTACCGTTGCTCGTGCTCCCCGATCTCGAGCTGGATTGCGGATGTTGGGAATTATTAAGAAAATGTTATACATTTCAACACTGTACGGTCAATTAAATTCAAACGGCCGCGAGCGTAGAAAATAAATAAATGCGAGGTACAATATGCCGATGCCGAAGAAATTTGAATCGGTTATAACGTTGCTAGACAATTAACGGAAAGAATTAATTGGAAATGAGCAAGAATTTTGCTTGAAAACCGCGGAAGTGTAGCTACCATAGTTATCGCAATGATAGTACGTATAAACTAGCGCTGATATATATTTAAGTTAGTTACAGTTGCAGTGGCATTTGTGTTTGTGCCAATGGCAATGAAATTAATGCACTACGGGTATGTTAGTCGTGACTGGAGACTGCCCTTGCTCATCCGCAGATCTTGGTGCTGATAGTGTACTTGAGTCGTTGCCCTGCTTCACAATATCATGACTCATACGATAAACATATATAGTTCTATTTTAACACATGTTTTTCATATATTCTAAGTGCAATCATATACTAAATACATATTTCAAGCACGTCTAATATTACTGTTAAAACAATCTATTACATGGCAAAGTTTTTTTTTGTACTAATATTATCAACATATCCATATATCATATTATTATTCTAAACTGAACAAAATACCAAACGTAAGCAAAATATTGTATTGTTAAAATGCGGTGGTTATTAACCACGAGATCGTTATCGACGAATCTTTCAATTAAATTCCTTCTTGCACAATTAAACTATCGGGTTGCTTAAACGTAGTCCCGACCAGTTCCTAAACTCGATGAAAGACTCACGCACCCCCTATTTGCAACGCCCCCGCACATTTAAACTAATATTAAAGTGCAACTAGCTAAATTAGCAGGAAATTAACGTGGACGGCGGATCCCGGCCGAACTTTCCCATAAACAGCTCGGGGAAGTGTTCGCAGTCACACAATTTGCAGAACTAGGCACTAACTTCGCTAAATAAGATCTCACTTAAAGAGCAAACATCACGAGTTCGGCAAGGCGTGATTGTTTCGAGAAAAATATCGGGAAAAACCTCGCAGAACCCATAGCTGTAAAGCTCCTTGTCAGATTATTTCTGTAATTAACAGTAATTGCGACTCCGTTCCTTAAGGGATAAACTATGGTAATTATAACTCGGTGTGTTCTCGAAGATTCCACCTGGCGTATGTATTATGTAACCACTTCCTTAATTATATATTTCAGCGTGCCGTCGCGTTCACAAGTAATGTCGCGGGGTAATAAAATAAAAATGTGTGGTGTTAGGGACCGATCGTAAAAAGCGATTGATGTTTGATTTAAAAATGAGATACATTAATTCGTTTAAATGTTTTTTTTTCTTCAATAAATGGAAATGTGTATTAGATTTAAAATTATTTAGCTCATTTATTTTTCTGTTATCATTTCATAGTTAGGTGACAACGTGTTTTCCATTCAAATGCTTTGTAAATTTATAGCAAACTGTACATAGTCTTATACATTTTTCTAAACATTAATTTAGCATTTTTTCAAATAATATTGCACACAGCAAGTGACATGATGCGAGCTACTTCCTCGACCTCATGCGATTCATATGAAATTAAAAACAACTTTGTCGTATGGTTGCAGTTTAGTTTGAATTTAAAAATGTTTGTGTAATTTCAACATTTGTTAGCTAACCTAACATTACATTAATTCCGCGAAGCCTTGTTCTCGATTCCAATGCAATAAAAAATTATTTGGATATAACATTGACTTTTCCACAAACGACAATGTTTCCTAGAGCAATAATTGCATTGTAATAAAGGGCAGTAGGAACGGTGACGAATTCTGTAGAAAAACTTAATATGTCCTACTTGTTGGTTCAAAATATAATTAAAAATAATACATCATTTTTAACTTATTGCTTTACAATAAGTATGTCTTCATTGATGTTGTTCGATATATGTTACATGGCAAAGCAGGATTTACGTCTGCATTTTTATAAACGGCACGAGGACGTGATTAACTTAATAAGTAATCAAAATTACTTACTACTTAGTGATGACTTTGAATTTTTTTGAATTTCTCATCTCCTCTCCATATTTCCAACGTTGATGATATATCGCCAATCTGAAACCAAATATTAGGAAATAAAATCATAAATCATAAAATCGTAATATCGAAGCAATCCCCTTAAAATCACTTAATTAGACCAATGCTCCCAACGTACGACGACCCAAGCAACTTCAAGTTAATGAGCATTATCTCATATACTTATATTTCATATATTTGAGTTTTAAAAATTGATGAAATCCGTAACGTGACGATATCCAATAACGTTATAATAACAATTGCTTTGGCAATTTTGTTATGATAACGTAACGTAAGGTGTTATAATAACGTTATAATAACCAATAACGTTGGGATTTTATATTTTATTTATTTGTGGTTGTAATAGTGATTGCACTACCCCCCTCTTAGCTCTGTGAAATCATTTTCCTTGTGTCTAGCGTTTTCGCTAATCTAGTCCTCGAATACATGTTCTACGCCATGTGCTTCTCAAGCCCTTAACCCTTTCTAATTATCAGCCCAATGTCTCACTTTTACTCAAAATCTACACTTTCTATATTTTCATTCTAAAATAATTTTGTTCTCCACTCTTCCTTTTACCATGGATTATATATTACTGACTAGGTTAACTAAGTTTTTTTTAATGAGTAGTCCGTTTGGGGTGGTTTCTTCCAATTGCTCAGTGCAAAGTCTGTGTTCCACCTACATATGTCAATGCAAAAATTCAGTTTAATAGGTGATAGATAGAATGCCACCATTTGACAGACATTTTGTTACAGTCCATGTGCCAAGTCCTTGTTCCAGCTATGCCAATGCAAAATCGGAGTTTAATCGAATCGGTCACTTGATAAGTATTAATTAATTCTAACGACAATGTGAAACATTTTAATTTACATTGGGTACAGAAAAATCGTTGACTTTGTACACCCCACCGTGCATATACTGTATGATCAGAAAGTCTTCAGATTAGAGCAGAATATGGAATATGGTTTGCTCATATTAGCCTTTCCGTTTTTAGTTTAGTGCAGTTTCTTCTTAACAACAATTCGGCAATGTTTATAACTGAGCATTTTTCGTACATCTGAACAATCGGTAAAATTGGGCAAGCCAACCCAACAAAACCCAACCCAATCCAAGCGAACCCTGTTCAATCCAATCCAACGCAACCCAACCCAGGCCAACCAAACTATAATTTTTTAAGTACTAAAATGTAGTACATTGATGGATTGTGTTGGAATGGGTGCGATTAAAAATTTATTTTGTCAATGGGTAAACAGGAATTAAAAAGGACAAAATGGACATTGAAAATTAGGCATAAAACGAAACAACGAATTAAAAAAATTAACGAATTTTTTTTGCAATTGCAACATTGCATTTATGCATTTTGACTTTAATTTTCCGGATTTTCTGGCAGTGGGACAATTAACTATATTACCCAAATCCATTAGCATCGACACAAATTCTTCTTTGATCAACTAATTACATATTTTTTATAATATAACAAAGTAAGCCCTAAACATTAACCCGTTCATCTCAAATGAAATGGCAATTTTTTCAATCTTGATGTGCAAACATTAAATAAAACTTAGGTTAGTGTGACTTGGAATGTGACCAAAACACCCTAATATAAAATATCGATGATTTAAGTACATGGAAATCATCAAATTGAACCCGATTTACCCTTTAGGGTCATTTGCCATGCCCTCCCATATCATTTTTATACAGTTATGCGATTCCAAATATATTTAATATTCTTCATTGACTCGTTCAGAATCTATTTTTATTTCAGTTATACTCGGAGCTAATGTATCCCCTTTGACGAAGCTTGTTATCTTTAAACCAACGCAAAAAAGTTAAGTCGAACGAAACACAACTCAATTAATTGTATGGTTAATCACCCGATATTTAGTTTAATTGTCTACAATCGATGATGCAATAAAATTTATTGGCGTCATCGTATTGTTCGTCTTCAATTTTATTGCCTTCAATCAAACACAACGTGTTAAGCAATAAAATATGTTCAACCCAGAACAATTCAATACGATTTTTCAGCAACTCAGCTATCATAGGCGCGTCGAAATTTCAAACAAATCCAACAATCTGCAGAAAAAGTAGTAGATATAACTGAATGCAATAGATTTCGAATTTTGAATGTTCGACACACGTTGTTTGGTTTTGATAATTTTTTAAAAATATTTCTTATGACAGTTTTGATACGATTTCGAAAATTCGTTCATCGATTTTGAAGATTTTATCATTGTTCGTTGAATTTCGTTTAACTACAGTTTCGGATTTAGATGTCGCTAGTTATTTTCATTGGTTGCTACTGATAGGATATTCGCACAACAGAACTGTCATTTTGATTGATGTATGCACAGTTTTACGACCTCCAGTGTGCGAATACAATGATCGATTTGTGATCGTAATGTGTCACTTGATTTGTGTCATTTACATTTTTTAGCGGAAATATCATAAATCAACACCACTTTCTTTATAAGTTGTGTTTCTCTCCAATGCTTCGAGGTGGTTTGGTCTTTACTGTTGTACTGCTGTGTCTTGTAATAGGCGATTCAGTTAGTTTTTTTTCTGGTTTTTGATGTAGTTTTTCTGATGTCTTCGTACCAACGAAACAATCGTCCAATATGTATTCGCTCTGTGATGATTGACATTTCCATAGTAATTTATTTATGCTTTCAGAATTGATCCTGATGGAATAAATAGGTAATAAATTATACTGCGCATTAAAATTTTATCTAAATTATATTTATTCCGCAAAGGACCTTAAATGCTCAACATCAACAGCTTAATACGAAAACGCGTTGTGCATTAAAATTTATTGTTCGCGTTTCGTTTTGCGATAAATCATAAAGTCGTATAGATTCGAAATATGCAATTTTTTCTCCGACGCCGTTAAAGCACGTCTAACGTTTTCACCTGAGCTGCAGTCACTCCTTTGCCGTTTGCCGTTTACCGTTAGCGCGCGTCGAATCGTATTTAGTTATCCTCCGCTCATTTCGAGATAACGCGACCGCGGACAACATCGGTTTTTATTTAAACGTCGTCGTCGGCGTCGCGATAAAACAAGTCGTCCCGCCGCGATGATCGACCCCGACGGGAAACATATGAGAAATTTGATACCAGAAAATTATTTGCATACGCGCGAATGCAAACGGCGTTGCGAAAGGCGCTTAATGATGACGATTTAATAACAAGTAATGGTTTATTGACAACGTACTTTACTGCGAAATCGCCACGGAAAGGTTTTCACGTTTTATTACCGCCGTTACACCACATCTAAAAGGTTGTCTCTCCTTGTTATTGCTTGTAAGGTGCGCTCTTTAAGAAACTACAAGTTTATTTTCTTGCGACGATTTGTCGTTTTTTTTTCTTTGATCTTGTTGGATTTTACTTGGCGTCGACTTTCATAAAAGACATTGTGAGACTTTAAGGTTAACGCTTGATTTTACTTTAGTCCGTTTATGTTTACTTTTACATTTCCACATGCAATTGTCTACCTAATTCTCGAAATCTTGTGAATGTAAGATTCGAAATCATCATCATCAATATTGACTATTTCAATAAAATTTGGAATCATTGCATGAATGTAGATGATTATCAAAGTCGGCCAAATGTATCGTCGATATTGATGACATCAAAGATTGTATTAATTTCATAAAAATTGATGATATAATCTATCATCCATGTTTACGACTCTTTACATTCTTGAATGTAGTTGGATGTAGTTAAAGTCAAAAAACTGTGCTACTCGATTAATTAAAGGCAATGAAACCCAACTTAATTTGATCAGATTTGTAACAGATCAAGTCAAACTAACTACATTTACTACAGTTAAATTTGTCCTATAGTATTTTCGTATTTTGTTTGATACCTCGAGGACGTGGTTACTTAAGTTGGGTTGGGTTGGGTTGGGTTGGGTTGGGTTGGGTCGGGTCGGGTCGGGTCGGGTCGGGTCGGGTCGGGTCGGGTTGGGTCGGGTCGGGTCGGGTCGGGTCCGGTCGGGTTGGGTTGGTTCACCATAAATGTATGTATGTATGTATGTAATAAACATGGATTTGGGTCGTTTGGTAGAGTTTGCCTAAACGCAAGAAATGTTGTTTCCTAAATAAAGTCAAGTCAAGAAAATCGAAATGAACCGAACCCAACTCTGTCAAATTTGTGAGGTGGTTAACAAATTTTATTGATTAGGTTGGGTTCAGAACATATTTAAGTAAGACTCAGAGACTCAACAAATGTTATTGCATGGTTTATTAAAGACAATAAAATTTATGATAGCGCAAACCAAACCAACGAAATGTAATGCACTGCAATTTTATTTTAGTTTTCTGTATTTTGCTCCTAGATTTAATTCAATTAGCATGCGTGCAAATGTGTCTTAATTGGGCTGTATTCGTCTCGAATGTTGGTTGCGTTTGTAAACAATCAAGAAAACTCGAAAGCAAATCAATCCAATAAAATTTGTGAAGTGGTTTACAAGTTTGGTTGAAATGGACTGCCTTAACAGCTCGAAAATCAAATTTTCACCAAGGACAACAAATTTAATTACTTGGTCAAAATTTAATAACTTTATTATTAATTATTTACTCAAGTTGATAAACAATTATGCCAACGAATATAATCGTATTCGGAGTACTCAGTTAATAAGTTCACCTTAATTTTACATTCTTTGGTTAAAGGCGTAAAGCGTGAGACGAACAAAACTCAATTCATTTAAATTTGCATCGAGGCCAATCCGAATCAATGAAATTAAAACAGCGGCGTGAAATTTATTCTAGATTTTGTGTATTCCGTTCGGTCCATCGCATTTTTAATTGGAGTCAATTGTGAAAGTATTTAACTGAATTTCGAAATTGCAATTTTGATAAAACTAATAAATAATTAATTTAATCTACAGCGATAAATTCTTCATAGTTCAAAAAAAAATCGATATTGAATTAGAGTCACAGACCCTAACACATTGTTCTAGTTTCATTCATCATTTTTAATTATATCCATTGTAATTATTCATGTTTAACAATTTTGTTCATTTGTAGATACCACGTGAATGATTTCATGATGAGTAAAAAAAGTTTGCTTTTACGTCCGAACGATATTCTAATAAATAACAAATTTCAATTATACATCACACAATTCAACAATCCAATCGCTCTACCCTGCAACAATATCAGTTCGTTCCAAACCATCACTTTTATCAATCCACTCGATACCGTTGCGATATCGCAAATTTGTGATTTACGATCAGATCCGACCATACATTCTCGGTAATAAAGGACATTTGTGAATCGGACGTCTCGGCAGGTGATGCAAACTACTAGAAATTTAATACGTCTATTTCCTGGCCGCAAATCCCGGTCGTCCCTGGGGAACTCGAGAACGGATGACCGGCGGCCGGCACTCACCGAAAATGGCAATCGCAAGGGCGTCGACGCGGAGGTTCGCTAATTCGGCTCGGAAACCTTTAATTTTACGTCCATCTGCGCTTATGAAAATATGATAAAATGATTTTCAGTTAACGCGGCGCGAAGACTGTAAAATTCTTTTCGCTCGCAACAAGTGAAAAGAAGCGGTCGTCCATTTTGTCGACCCCACCTCGCCGTTGATAATTAGGAAGAACTAATTTGGCTACTTGAGACTTTGGGCACTGAGAACAGTATGTTCGCTAATGAGAAACTGACCGCCGTAATCAATAAGCAACTTGGTTTGGGGGGCAGTTAAGTATTATCTGTTTTAGTTGTAGTCGTCGATTTGTAACTAAAGTTTCGGTAATGTATTTGTACGTTGCGATAATTTAGTATTTAATTAGACTAAAGTGGTTTCGATATGATCAAATATAATTAACGACGTTGCAAAGAATGAGATTTGTTTTAATGTCACAGAAACTATGGCAATGTCTGAAAAGTTAAAAAAGTTAAAAAAGAGAAAGAATAATAGGTGTTGTCAATACCACGTGACGTTGAGTCAATTTGACACATTAAAGTATTAATCATTTGTTGTTACGTTGGTTTAATTGTAGTCTTAGAATAATTTAGAATTTAAGTCGACAAGTTTAGAGAAATTCTAAAAATGGAAAAATCAGAGGTTCGTGCAGTTGCATAAAATACTTGCAAAAGAAAGGGTTGCCGCCAAAAAAAATTCATAAAGACATAGTAGGTGTATTAGGTGAGGGTGCTGTTTCTTACCAAGTAATATGTCTCGAGAATTTAAACTGGGAAGACAAACATTTGAACATGCGAAGGGTGCTGGACGACCAGTGACTGTCACTACCCAAGAAAATGTTAATCGTATACACGATATGGTGATGACAGATAGACGACTCACCATTCGCCGGATACCTGAAATTACCAATTTTCCTTATGGTGCTATAAGAAATATTTTTAGAAAGATTTTTGGGCTAAAAAGTTGTCTGTACGTTGGGATCCACGAATTGACACCTGATCAGAAACGTTCGAGAGTATTGCATTCTGAAGCCAGTTTGGCAAAGTTTAAAGCAGATCCGGATGAATTTCTTTCTCGATTCGTTACTGTTGATGAAACGTGGGTTCACCACTTCGATCCTGAGTCGAACCCAACCCAACCCAACCCACCCCGCAAATTTCGTGTTTTGCCATCCCCTGCGTGAAATATACTGCTGAAGATAACAACATGCAATGTTTTCCTTCAAACATTAGCCGTTCAATCCACAGCCACGCACAAAAATACCACCGAACGCGAAAATAAACGGCAGACGACAAAAATACCGAAGGTAAATTCTCCCCTGATAAACGATAATCTTTATTGATGTGAAGTCTCGCGCCACCCGCGAGAACTATAAAACACATCGCGTGCGCGAAAACGAATGCAGCGCCACGAGTCTCAAACGGTGCGAAAAATGCGTACGCTCACAGTCCGTCTTTCGAACGTCGAATGATAAATAAGGACGGCACGTAGCGATGCATTTCTTCAATTAGGGCCGGAATCGCGGCGTTGCGGCCGGTGCGAGCGCTCCCATGTAAATCTAGTCAGGTATGCGCAAAAATACCCCACTAATACATAATCGTAGGTGTGCGAATCTGCCACTACCGGGGAAGATTGATGGTAATTGTGTGGTTTTTTTGCGGTTGCGTTTATTGTTATTACCGTTGTTCAATAGCCTAGAACGACGATCATGACGGTGATTTTAGAAAACTGTTCAAGGAGCAGGTTTTAATAAATTTATAGATAGTATGAGGTGCGAGTTTCGTAAAAATGATTGGCTTCAGCTATAACATTTTATGTGCTCAGTATGTATTTTTTATTGCTTATCCATTTCATTCGGAGCAATCATGGTTATCTTAAACAGAGCATTTTATTATTTTATAATTATAGACCAATTACTACTTATGTTGTAAACAATTCTTAAAAAAAATAAAGCGAAACATTCTTTGCTGCTGATATTTAAATTTAGATCAACGACCGCCAAATAGAATGGCATGCGGAGTATTACTGGTTATAACGCCCACAAAAAAATCGACGCTGGCTTTTTACGGATGTGTAGTAGGAATTGCCTTTACCAATGACATAATTATATAATTACTGATCCGTCACCCTAAAAGTCCGTTTTGGCCAATAATCCATTAACGACAATAAATCATCGCCACGAGATCCGTTCATCCAAGGTTGTTAATAAATTTTTCGAACGAGAATGTTCGTTTATTAAACTCGCATTGGTTAACAGTTATACAATTAAATTTATTTTAATTTTGATTTTATTCCTTGGCTCGCGTTTGGATGTATCGTGATTTTTTATTATTTTCTTTTTTTTGAAAAAATGTGCGATTCATCACGCGCGGTTAAGGTGTAATTTATGCGATGATGCACACTGATTGTGTTCTATTCGCGGGATTAATTCTTGCATAAATCATGGGCACTTTTGTGCGAAACTGATAAATCTAAATACCCGGAGATTTATGCGTCATATAAAGAAACAGTGTTTGAAAAAAATCTAGTAGCCATGTACTCCCGCGTAAATTGGCAGTGCCGTTAGTTTAGCCCCGAGCGGTCTGTATCTACCGAGGGTTCCAGTTGCGGTAAAATGTCACTTTAGTACAAGCGGCATTGAAAAGAAAATCGCAAAGCTATAAACATTGTTACAAATCGTTGGTGCATGGTGTGTGATGGTTGTGAGTGAATAGGGAGGAGTCGCTATTTTAATACGCAGTCACTGAAATAAAATTTAGCAATTGTTTTAATTAACTGTTGGTAATTGAGGAGTTAATTTGGTTATTGAAAAAAATGATTAGAAATAAAATGGGTTGTATACAATACCAAGGAGGATCGAAATCGTATACAAAGAGTAAGTGGTCGGTACGTAATAATTCAGATTCTGATATTAGTCCAGTGCGCCCCTCTCTTAAATCAATACACAAACGACCCAAACAAGTGACATCGGATCGTCTCAGATCGTCTGTTCCTAACAAGAACTTGACTTCAATTTATAGCATGGGGTATCAAAAAACTCCGCTGGCATCAATACGGTGTCAAAATGGACATGCAAAATTTCTTAATAGGAACTGATGAAAATTGCAGGACATGCCAACTCAAATTCTTTACAGCCCTTATTTAAACATGGAGCGTAAGAGACATGAAGAAATTTTGAATAAAATATGAAGCAGTGTTCTGTTACAATCCACCAACGACAAATCCGCTGAAGTACTGAACTAACTTGTTCAACTCATACATCAATCAACGAATTGTGTAAACCGGAAGGCTCTGTCAACATAAGCGAGTCGCTTTTACGACGTCGTTGTAGGCGTACTAAAGAACTTGAGTGCAACCACTTGATTCATTGTAAATTGGCAGTGGTGTTGAAGTTTACCTCGTAGTGGAAAACTACACCAGCTACGTTGTTAAAGTTGTTGGTTCATAATGATGCATACTAGCTGACAACTGCTAGCGTACAACTAGTATGAGTTGTGGTGTATATATTTTTCTTAGAAAAGACATTTAACTTAGACGGATCTATTGCTTTCACTCGTCCCTATGCACTATTTTTTTTACTAAACTGGTTTTTAGTTCAATGCATAAATGTATGAAGCGCATCTTAAATCTTAATAGGTAAAAGTAACATTGTTAAATTGTTAGAATACATGGCCACCGCCAAAGAAATTTTATTTAAATTAATGGGGAAAATGTGTAAACCTCCTACGTGGATGATTATCAATCAATCATTAATCACATTGTTGAAAATAAAATTCGGTGAATGTGTTAAAGTGGTGACAGCTGTTTCACTTTCTATCGAGTCCATTAGACCACCACACTTACTGAACTTGCATCAAGTCATCTTTATGCCCTGGTTTCCCATTTTTTTGACCAAAAGTTCAATCTGTTTCGATTGGTTGTACTTAGATATATTTTCCATTATTTTATTCACATCGCTCGTTAGCATTCAACTTCGTCGAGTTTTTCATTTGCAATTTTGATTCAGCTACTCACTTTTTGCTCCTTTGAAATTAATTCCCATTAAGTTAATTTTGGTTTACTTAATTCGGATATTGCGATTTATTTATTATATTAATTTTTTTATATTATAGGTGTTGGTTCAAGATCAAAATTGAACTCGACCCATCCCAGTTAGAGCAACAAAATAGAATGTAAGGGAAACCGCTAATTTATTTTGCAACCTTATAGTTTTCTCCAATTTGCAGTTTACGTCAATTATATTATTTGAGTCCACCATTAATTTTACCTGTATTGCTATCCCCAGACTCTGATGGAAAACTTAAAATCCATTAAAATGTAACCCAAACCAAACTCTAACCTTTAGACACGTACGCCAACATAAACGTAAATTTATATTTCTAATTTGATTCTAAGTATGAGTATAAGATTTTAAGTATGAGTATTAAGACCATTAAAACTTGCAAATAGTTGCAAGTCTGGATTACACCACTGTAATTACGTAGCAGGCACGAGTGTTGGGTATTGACGTCGACGTGGGGTTTATACTCAAACTTAAACTCTTAATCAGTAATCACATGTTTACACTACTTTTCCTGAAAGAAAGCTAAACATTACAGCACATAAATCATTAATCCTATTGTGTAAATCGGAGGTCGCTCATAAAATATTTCCTTATTCCTGTCAACGAAAGCTCTAATAACGTTTTACTTTTACTTTTACGTGTCCACACGTCGAGGTATCATATCTAAGTATGTTGTCACCATTTAATTCGATGGCGCAAAAAAATGACGAATAGAACGTCGATTCAACACATTTCAGTAATACGAACGGAATTTCGATAATACAATTACAATTGTATTAGACATAGTACGTCATAGTCCACTGTTATTGAAAAACTATTGAATAGAAACATTTATTAAGAAGAAGATTTTAATTCAGATTTGAACCTTGACAGTTTCATATCTGAAAAACTAGGATTTATTTTAGTGAATTTATTAAAATATTTTACACCAATGCATATGGGAATTTTTGTCCAAAATTTGGAAACATTTTGCAACAAGGTTTTTTAAGATTTGTTTGACTTGCCCATCTGCACAATAAGCTTATCATTCGCACCCGTGTCATGGTCGTGGATTACTTTACTTTTCCTTGCCGTATTATATTTTTTAATGTAACAGAGCAAGGAATAGATATAAAGCGAAAGAAACGTTAATATTCACAATTTACGAAAATATTTTTTACATTGTGCTCTTGGTCCCAAATTGAGTATACATCTAATTACCATTTTGTACCACAAAAGCTCGAGATACAGTTCCTGCGATATTTATTATAATGAGTTCAGTTTCGGCAACAAAATCTTTAGTTCTATCCATGGATTGATTCATTCTTTGAAATACCTGGTACAATCACATTTGTATCGTCTGCATAGAACAGCCTCGTCAACTTTGCCAAGAGCTTCCGGAAGATCGTTAATGAAGACATTGAATAATGTTGGCGATAAACATGACCCCTGAGGTGTACCATTAACTGTGCATTACATGTCAGAGCGAACACCGTCAATCTCAACCTATTGCGTCCTATCTGCTATGTAAAATTTATATAATTTTTGCAACAGACTGTGGTTGGCGGTATTGAATTCCCGACTCATATAAAAAAAACCTAAAACGTGTTCTTTGTTATTCAGGGAATCGTAAATGTGTCTCAACGCTTGATCCAGTGGCGCTTCTGCTGAATGATTACTGCGGAAATCGTTATTAGATTTGGATAGAATTTGATAGTTCTCTACGCATGAGTTCTGTCTATCCTTAAAACTACATTCAACTATTTTACCGAATTGATATTGCAAATAATATCTATATTTTTTTATATGAGTTTTATTCTAATAAATTCTAATAAATTGTTAACTTGAAAAGCCAATACGTCATCATTGAGGAAGAGAAAGAGAGGCATCTTACAAGAGACTGTGTCTGGTGCAAGAGTTTTTTTTTTTAAATTGTGAACTACATCTGAAGAATATGGAAGTAAGTCAAACATTCAGAATTGTATTTTGCAAAAAAGCAGTTGCTTTAAAATTCGAAGCTGTGAAAGAGGACAAATTGTGGCAAACAGTTTGAAGTTTCCTAAATGAGACTGTGTGAGAGTAGCTGAAGCACGCATGTGATTTGAACGTTTGATATCAGTAGCTGATGACATTGGGGGATAAATCAAAGAAGTTTTAAGTCGGCTCGCAGCCTCAGCTGGACCAAAAAAACTCGACAAGATGAACGTGAAAAGCAACGAATACAATAAAATAAGTCCTGCTTGGATACTAGAAGCAGAGCAGATAAAGCAAGATTGTGAAACATTTGAGAACAGTTTATGTGACAATACTAGGAACGTATAAGCTGACTCGTGGGAATTAATGACAATTAATGCATAGCCAGAAATAACCTAATGGAACAGGAACTACATTAGGTTATTTACCACAACCTTTTTCAAATACGAAACAATTACGCTCGTAAACTGAAAACTTTTTCATATAACTCTTGCATCTTTCATTAGAATAACCGTAAACTGCACCACTTCCTCGACTCACCTACCATTTTATTACATTTTCTCATCAAAGCCTACACGATCCATTGAAAATCCGACCGTCCAAATACGGCGATTCCCATATACACACAACCACGCAACGGCCAATAAACACACGTTCACCGACCAAAGAAGTTCAATCATCACATTAAGCCCCGTACGTGTGGAGCGCAAATCAATGATTCCGAGAATGCGAAATTACAGCCGAGATCCTTGGGCAAACCGGCGATATTTTTCGAAGGGAGCTAATTGCGGGATTACGCTATCCGGAACGCCGGCAATCGATACTTTCTTACGGGCGAGACGCCATAACAATTACCTTAATGAAAGTAACCGATACCCGGCGCAACGAGCGTCCGGCGCGAGATTAGCATATCGCTGGTGCACCGCGGAGGAAATTTATCGCGGGGCAGTTTCCTCGTGGTAGCCTCGACTGAGCCGATGCGTTATTATCGTATCGGGCTTACTTAATCAGCAACTGATACCCTTTCGCCGTGTAAGATTTCACCGGTGGAAACGCCGTTATTGTTTAGCGGTTTTAGTGGTTCTGTGATAGTCCACTATCTGGCGTTAGATAAACGCCTAGATTTTATTACAACCATTATCAGCTATAAAGAAACAATTAGCAATTATATTTTAGTGCCCTTGCTCCTTTCAATAAAAATACTAAAAATACAAAATTCGTTCTAGACTTTATATGATTTAAGCGAAATCACATTACTTGGTAAATTTGCAAAAAATATATTTCTTTCAATCATTTTTTTTCTCCCCAGTTGTATCTTTGAATCTTTAATGCAATTTTATCCTGCATCCAAATGGCTGTCAATTATACGACAATTTGTCAATAATCTCGGAATTGTCGGATAGAGTTGTTTCGGTAATAATTTTAAACGTATCCCTGCATTCATTCTCGATTTATTATGTAGAATCTTATGAAAAGTTACGACATGGACAGACATTTTGTAAAGTTGCATCCTACAATTAAAAGAATCCTTAATTATTATCAAAACTTATGCACGCCGATTAGATAGACACCAACGATTTAATTATTGTATATACAATTACTCCACTCGCAACCGTACGAAAACAAATGCAATGGAAACAATACAGGTAGTCGAGCGTCGTGCTCGTGCAACGTGGCACGCGAAAAATGCGTCTAACTGGATAAATACGCCGTGCGAGATAAGACGCGTCAAATTCATTCCACACATGTCGGACTGGCCATCTAGAGTGGAAGTTGCGCCGGGCCCAAGGCGTTCACATGTTCATTAAATTCGCTCCGACCGTAACGCCGTCTGGCAGCGCGGAGACTGGAGTGAAGCTTGTCCGACGGGCGATTTTAATACAGTTTTTAAGTGCATATGAGTTAGCACGTCGTCTATTTAAACTCGTTTGACGGACGTATTTACGTTCGAGTTTTTCATCTACAATAAAACCCTGCAGGACTTGAAACACTTTTCGGGGCAACGTCTCGCGCGTCGACGGACGGTTGGTATTAAAATTGAAAGTTGGTGTATTTTTTACGCTAAAATTATTATGAAATATACCACAGACAGCAGTTCGATTTAAATTTAGGCCATTAATAAAAAAATTGAGAAAATTGCAAAAAGAACTTGCAAAAATCCCAAATTGTCAGAAGGTTTTAATTTAACAAACATTGCTAAATTCTCAAAATTGTTGAAATGCAACAATGCGAAAAAAATTGCCAAGTGTTAAATGGCAAGGGTATCGACATTGACAAGTGCTAGAATGATAAAAATGGCAAAATCATCAAAATTACAAAAAAATACAAAGTATTTTAAACTACAACAATGCTAAACAATGACGAAAAATTTAAAAATTGCAAGTTAGTAGGACACTCTAAACAGTTGACGTGGTTGAATGACAAACAAAAAAAAATGGCATGTGGATGAAGTAGTTTTTATCAATTGCTGCATCATTTTGGATCACTATATAGTTTTTGGTGTTAAAGTCAGTGTGAAGACAGCAGCGACTCGTATATACCCAAATACCTGGTTCGTTTTTAATAATCTGTGCAACTGGAGATACAGACATTATGCCATTCACCATTTGGAAAATTTGATAACATCAACTATGTGCGCGAGCTCTTAAATTAAATATTAGGGCGAGAAAAACAACATTATTCGTTCCCCTGAAGTAGTCTAGCAGTCTATTTTGGAATAAGAATAAAAGTCAACAACAATTATAGGTGTGCTTGGAAAGCTATTTTGAAGAAGAAAATTCCTAGGTATAAATTTTGAAAGTTGTCCCAAGCTTTGCCTCCGTCATTTATGACTGAGTTGGATTTGGTTGATGAAAGACTAGATGGTTACAAACTCAAGCATCAGGGTTATCTGATTCGGAACAAATAAATCTCGGAATCTAGTAAATTTTAAAAGCTCCACATGTTTTGGCTTCGAATGGTTGGCGACTGGTTGAGTTGACTTAGGAGACTCAAACTAATCTAAAATAACAGAATTTACAAATAAATTAAATTTTAATATTTATTTGAGCTACACATGATTTTAAAATTAAAATTATCAACGAATGGAAAAAATCCAGTTACAGTTGAAATGAAAGTGAGCACTCATCGGAGTTGGGCTTTATTTCTGTTGGGTTAAAATTTTTGTTTACCATCGGACTGGTCCATTGTGATTTGAATTGAACCCAAACAATTTGCGCCTTGTGTACAATTAATTAAGGTTTTGCTTCTACCTATATTTCGATTTGCAGTTGGGTTTAAATTTGGGTTCAGTATAGGACTTTACCTTACTTTTTAGATTTGTGGATTTAGTTAGATTTGATTTTGGGTTTTGGTTTAGATTTAGATTAGCTTGCATTACTTTATATTGCTTTTAATTGCTATTATATTTTGGAATTCGTCCGCATCGACGTCACATGGCTTTGAGTACATTCGAGTGAATTAGATGAAATGGGATTGAGTTGGGTTGGACTAGCATCGAACTGGTCCACATTAAACCTGGTCGGATGCAATTATATTGCTTTGTCACTTTTCCGTTTTTTGAATTTGGATTTGAATCAACCAGATTATTTCAATTGAACTGGCTTTATTTGGGTTTGGGTTTAGATTAGCTTGATTTACTTTACATTGCTTTTAATTGAGCTTTCGTTTCGATATGTGATTAGGTTGTGTTTGGTTGGATTCGGTTGGGTTATTTGTATTAACATTTTGATTTTGAGTTGGGTGTGAGTGTGACTTTAGTGCCAGAGAGGTCATATTTGACTCAATTTCGATTGGATATTAATCTCCTTTAATTAATTCAATTTAAAGGAGCTTTCGCTTTGATTTGTGGTTGGGTTGGGTTGGGATGGGTTGTGTTTATTTATTACTATTTGATTGGAAGAATCTGTCCCCGTGTTATAAAAATACGTTTTCGTTTGATAATCCAACAACCACAACTTCTAAGAACAAAGGTTCTCTGTATATATATATCTGGGGACGCAATCAACTTTAACTAAAAATTACACTTGCATTTTTTCAATGCTGAGTGGAACTGAACTTAGTTCGACTCAGATTTGCTGGGTTTACAGTGATCGAAAAGTTTCACAGCATCAGTTGAATTCAATGAACTAAACTGAACTGAACTGACATAACCCCGGAAACTTTAACCCAGCCCAACGCCAAAGACTTAGTCACAGCCTATTATGTAACGTAATTCTGCATTCTCATTGGTCATAATCAATCGCAAGGCCTCACACTAGCTCAGTTTCTAGCCCACTATTCGAAGCTATAAAAGTTTGACATTGGGTGGGTTGGCCGAGACTTAGTATTTTTCTAGTTGGTGGAATAATTCTGTTTTAGAGACATGCTACAATACGTTGTTCTAACGATTTTCATCGCATTCTACTTATTTCAATCCCAATTTTCACGATTTTCGTGATATTGTGAAAAAGTTTTGACCCACATATTATTTTTATATCTAAATGTCACGTCCTTAGCACTTAACAATTTTTGTCCTAAATGTGCCTCGAAACCAGAGCTAATACATTACACGTCGTTGTAACTCATTACGTTACACAAATTATCAGGGAATAATATAAATACATACAGGTTATTGCGTTAAAAATACAAAAATCAGTCGAATGATTTTATATAGTCTTTTTATGAAACGAACGATATATCAAACGTTATATTTTTCATGCACATTATGGAGAAACATAGTTTACTTAATTTCTTAGAGATTCAGAAAGTTTTATCGTTTGTCAAGCAAACTGCGTCAAAATTCAGGTTAGAATTTGACGATTTTTTTTTAAGTATTGCAAATACGATGCTAGACATGTAATTTGATAAGATAAAGTAAATTAAGTGATTACGATAAAAATGATTAATGATTACTAAAAATAAACTAACTGTAAATCACATATATAATTAAAGAATACGTGTAGTCCGATTAGACCGACTTAAAATCTTTTGCTAATAAATGCATTAGAAACACCTGCTATCATTTAATAAATAAAGTGGATCATCAAACTTTTTTAAAAATTTGTCGTTGGATGTACGCAAAAATTATACAGTCTTACTTTGGCAAGAGAAGCAAAATTTTGGAAGTTAATGGTAGCAAATCTACGTACGAACAATTGGTGGATGGCGTTCCTTAAGGATTCCTCAAAAAATTAAAAATATTTTCGAGAAACTAAATATCTTCCCCCAGCTCAGAGAATTCATTCGTCAAATGGTTTGAAATTTTCGCGGTATTGGACGCAAAGTTCTACGAAATACAATAGCAATATATTTTCTTTAACCACCACAATTTGCAAAAAGTGTTGCACAACATCATCCGTAAAATTCCTTGGTAAGGGAAATCACGTCATTTTTGTATCCGAGGTCAATAAAATCATAAGCATTAGGAGAAGGAAAGTAAAATAAATAAATAAGAAAATCCCCATCACTATCTGTTATTAGCCCATAAAAGATAATAAATAAATCAACATCAACAAATGGCGCCATTAACTTTTCCTGTTTCGTCGTCGATTAATCATCCAAATTAGAAATTAATTGCGATTAGTCGGTTATCTTACTTTCATAATCGAAAATAAAATTAAAGAAGTCGAACACATTAGACTCAACGTCACATGCAAAATTTGTATCTGCATCAAATTATCTGTTTGCGATAAATATTCCAATGAAAGTAATGTTTAATTGTATTACTGATATAAATAAAATCAATTCACAATGGTCTGTACGATATTTTTCTGAACCATAATCCAAACGAAAGGCGATCGATCTGTATTTTTCAACAATTGTGAACCATTTCAATTGTTAATTCTAATGAAATGTACGTATTAACGTCGTTCGAAAAAATCGCCGCATTAATATTCAACGAAAACCGACATTTCTCGGCATTATTGCGTCGAGAATGCGCATAAGAATAGTTTATTAACTGGCTTAAGCATTCAGGCGACTTGTGCGGCGCATATTGTTACAATAATTTACAATTCAATGGCCGATGACTCTGCATGTCTAATGCGCGCGCGATATGTATCACAGTCGAACCCGAAGCCTTCGATAACAATCGCAATTCTCGCGGTACGTGGAAAAAAAAAACACGCGATCGAACACATGCGATAAAGACGTATTTTTTAAGAAATTCAAATTTTCGAGCTTATGAATAGCGCGTTTGTAAGTTTCGGGCGTTATCTGGATTTAGTGGATTAAAAAAAATCCTTTTGTGGAGATCTTTCGAAGGACATGTTTGCGATGAAGAATATTTGATTTTAAAATGAACGATAGGGCTGATCGTAGAATGTTGTACTTTTTATTACATTTTTGCGCCGAAACACACTGCAACCAAACGCACAAGTAACAAATTAAAAACTTAACATGAAGAAATAAGAAATAAGTTTCTGTCAATAAAAAAATATAAGATTCTATAAAATTTTATATTTAGCCACAAAGTTTATCTGTTTCGGATCCCATGTATCATTTTACAATCTGATTAACAAACACGTGAGTCGAGGCATAATAGATAAAGGCATTGCATTTATTATGATTACTTTTCATTCAAATTAAAGCTTTAACACAGAATTAGCTTAAGAACAAGGTCAAGATTTAAAAAGCAAGCATTGATATGTAAAAAACGTATTTTTAAAAACCATGTGCGTTCTACCAAAGTCACCAACTTTAGTACTTAGTTACAATTATTATTGATATGGCTTGTATATATAAAATAATGTAATCTAATCGAACTTACCGCTAATAAAAATTTCGCCCGATAGCAGAAACAACGTGAATTTGATGCTTTTTCGGATTGTAAACACAAAACATCTGATTAATTTGACATCTGGGTGAAAAATAAGTTTTCGTATGTTGGCATCTTGCGCGCATCTGTTGTCAGATAACTGAACTACAAGGCGCAAAAACGACTACAAATTTTGAGAATAATACTAACAAGTTGACTTTATTTTAAGAATTTATTGATGGCTCGGAGCATTCGAAATAATTTAGGCAATCAATGTAAGTTAGAATCTTGACCAAAATTTATTTTTATAGGTTTGAAAACCTGCTTATGGTCGTGTGCGCGTTTCGCGCCATCTACTGGTTGTAGCTACAAATACCCCCAAATCATTTGGTTGGGAATTACAGAAATCGGACGTTACTGCGAATGTATGTAAGTCATCACAAATATCATTTAATCGACATAATAATTAAAAAATAATAATTATAGGCAAATATTTTACAATCAATATTAAATAATATTACACATTAACTGCAATGGGGAGATTATTAGAAAGTACTGACGCTCGCCGCTACGTGACGCCACTATGTCAGATTTCTTGCTCCCAAGCAATTGTTTCCTGGATCAAATGTTTGAATCATTTAATAATGGCCGCGTTGATCCAACGTTTGAATTGACCTTATTATTAAATTATCCTTTGGCAATTCTAACTACTACAGCTACGCGATGAGCGGATTTCACTGAAGTCAATACGTATAGATGCAATTTAACAAAATTTATCTTTAAAGATAAAACAGGAAATGTTTCAAGTTCCAGTTCGTTTGTTTGTGTGAGGAATTAAATTATTATTTTTTTAAAGTGAGGCCTTAAAATAAAAAAATAAAGATTCAAAAATTAAATGAATGCAATTTTGGTTATTTCT
The DNA here is from genome assembly GCA_959613385.1 of Geotrupes spiniger. NCBI lineage: Eukaryota > Metazoa > Arthropoda > Insecta > Coleoptera > Geotrupidae > Geotrupes > Geotrupes spiniger. The sequence goes on along the minus strand of OY390736.1, from coordinate 38,609,708 downwards.
CGTCTAATGTCAAAAAAAAATATTTAAGCAAAATTAATTCCTTGCCTAAAATATATAAAATATTAGACAAACTAAACTGGAGAATGCCATCCCTTTATATTTATCGCCCAAAATTTCATTTATTGCATCTTTGATAGTGTGTAACGGAGATAAATCGACTGTAAGATTAAATTATTTTATCCGTTGGCCATTCGGCCGTTATTAAGTTTATTATTGGCCTAACAAAGTTTGGTGCACACTAAAGCGATATCAACCATTACAATTATTATCGAACGCATACTCCATTTTCAGCGGGACAATAAACATAAACATAACCATAAATCTCGAGGGGGCATAAAAGCAGCATCCTGAATGCGTTCTCTGATAACTCAATCGCTGATATAATTGCTTAATGTAGCCTAATAATTTCTTATCGCTTTTGATATTTTGATTTAATTGAATGATGAACATTTATAATAATTAATAATGAGAGCGCGTAATAAATAATTTGATGGTTTATGTGTTTCGTAGACGTAGTTAGATGGCTGAATGTGATTCCGCGATTGTTTTAATTGGACAGTGTTGTTTTTAGATAAAACGTGAAAAAATTGTTTTTGTTTTATTTTAGTTTTTTATCAATTAGGGTTACATCTGTAAAATATTGTCGATAAAAAACTTCAGGAATTATTCATTGACACGTTCATTAATTATTTTTGTAATTTTGAAATTATCGACCTGCTAATAATGATTCAGTACGTTTATGACATTTTAATATAATTAAAATTAATGCAAAATAAATATAAAATTAATATTTGTGAATTTAAAACAATGCAATCAAATTAAATTATTTTATTACTTGCGTTTATTTGTGTAGTGCAGGTTTTTTCTTCGCTCTGATGATTGTGTTAGGTGTCATGAATTTACAATTAATTGTATATTAATTATTTTTTGCTAAGAGAAGCAAGCTTTTTTTTATCTGTGAGTAAAATCACAATATCTAAATTTATTAAAAACAAACTTGGGGTACATAAAAACGTAATTACGAAACCAATGGCTTGTCACGTTGTGTGCCAGATTGACATGGAAATGGAGGTGCTTTAAAATAAAGTAAATAATAATAAATAAATAGGCATTTTTGTTTATTAATCACGTTATATATGGCATTTTTTTGTTTTGCTGGCATTTGTTGATTAAAGAGAGTTGGAATTAATGCTAAATAGAGTCGTACTTGCTAATTTGAATGTCAAGAAAAGGGTCTTGTAATCTTCATCTGACGTTTCACAATTTTCTAGGTTAAATTCATTTCGATGTCTAACTAAACACTCGGCATATATATAAATTTGAAGTTATGGTGTCACGACATAAACAGTCATTGTGCAAACAAAATGTACTGGATCTCCATGGCAACAGAAAACATAAATGCAAAAAAAACATTTATTGCGATTTTCCCCCTTGATTAAAATTAATTTCTTGCTAGTTGAAATAGATAAATTTGTCAAAAATTTTAATCACGTGCTTAAATACGATGTCCTTCGTTCGTTATACAATATATTAACTACATTAAATTTATGGAGAACATTTGTCGTTTTAAACAAATCGTTATAAAATGAAGAAGAAATGAAGAAGAATACATACATGAACAAAGCAAATAAATTTGTTAGAATTAAGTTATGAAAATTATAAAATAGTCGTTTTACACTATTTTACAATTTTCATAACTTAATTCTAATAAATTTATTTACTCTGTTCATGTAGGTATTCTTCTTCATTTTAACGTTTATGAGCTAGGCGTTCATAAATTTTGATAAAATTTCGAATATTTAGCGAAATCAGTCATAACGTGTATCGTTCTTGTTGAAGTCTGAAGAGTGAAAAAATACAACATCTTAATTAATTAAGAGTGAAGGGTACAAATTGGTTTTGTGAATCATAAGGCCCAACCGAACCTGATTCGGTGCCAATCTGGCATGAAGACGAAGGGGCTTTTAAAAAACAATAAACAAATATTATTTTAAGGCACATACTTGAGTTTTACTGATGAAAAAATTCCGTTGTATTTCTTGCAGCTACTGTTTTTTTTTTATTGATTAAATATTGATAAGTACAAAATTAAATTAACTACGCGTATTTTTAATCGCTGGCGTTTGACGAAGGGAATTATGAAATTGGGAAATTTTAAAACGAATTTATATTTTACTAGCATTCTTTGATTTTATGACGCAAACAATGTTTAATAAACCGATCATTTTCAGGGCTAGAAGACGGGTCTTGTAACCCTCGTCTGACGTTTAAATTTTTTTTTTTAGGTAGACCTTACTTTGGCGTCTCATTAAACAAACTGTTCTATTAAGTACAGGATTGCTCTTTTAATCTCCAGCACACATTTGTCGTTTTACATAAAATCGCTTTACTGTTACAATTTACACCATTTTACACTATTTTACAATTTTTATAACTTAATTTTCATAAAACGTTAAATATGCACACATTTTACTGCAGATCGTTTTAAATATAATTTTGTTACATGATTTTCTACGTATGTCGATGTTTGGACGTTTTTTCGTATTTTATGGAACTATTCGTGGTCTAGAGGCAAATTTTTGACATTCGTAATGATTCAAATGCATTTATAATTTGATATCAGTTCGATATAAAACAGCGAATGCATGGCATCTAAAATAAATTTCCGTAGTAACCATTCAATAGTATATGATGATGCATTATGCAACAAGACATGTAACTCGTTTTCCTGAAATTTTTAATACGGTGTGTCATTGTAGATGCGTCATAGTATATATTTTATCGCAGGTTTATATAGGTGGTTCTGTACCAGTTTTTGTCGAAGGTCGTGTTCAGAGGCATCGTTTGACAATTAATTTATCTTATCATGGCTGACGATGTCAATGATTTTATCTGCATCAATTTGGAGGTTAAATTTCGATGCTGAAAGCCTTTAGTTTTTTTTATCTCCTAACCAAATAACCCATCTCTCCATATGTAATGTATTGAATGAGAGGAGAGTGGACTATAAATTTTCTGTGCAAACCCTCTACCACCACTCTCTCCACCACTAGACAAACAATGAGAATGGCAGGCAGAGAACCAGGTATACAACCTGAAACGCTAGCCGGTAGGCAAGTAGCCAACTAAACCGACAGCCGGGAAACCTGATAGGCTGTAAGCAACTACAATGGCAAGCAGACAACCAGGCAAGCAACCTGTCTAGCTATCAGACAGAACGACGAAACCAAATTGACAGATATTCCAGTAAATAATGACGTGTCGACTTAAATTGATGTTGATCGATTATGTTGAATCAACGTAAAATTTAAGTCATCCCAACAAATGAATTTCAATAGAAGACGTCACCCAAACCTGTCCCAACAACGTAAGCTATCAGTTAAGGATTACTGCAGCATTAGCTATTAGCTTAGATATTGATGATTGACTGTCACTACAATGAATAAAAAATCAATAATTTTCAGTTTTACAGTACTTTTACTCTATCCAATGTACTCGCAAATTTAACTATTTGTTTGAAAAATCAATGAATTTCCTTTACTTTATTAACATGGTGTGGTATATTGGTTTTCTAGCTAGCTTGCCATATTTAACCCAAAACATGAACTTCAAGATCTTTCAGATGAGAAACCAAAACACGTTCAATTTTTTTCTTAAATGATGATTGCCTTCCAACAAACCCTTAAATGTTGCAGCAACAATGACTTCCATCTTCACGTTCGCATATTTTTACAATTAGATGCAATTAAGACAAATTAAGTCAAAGGGATAAATTAGGTAACGTTAGGATTTATGAAACTTTTGCGTCATAGTGGTACTGTTTTCCGCCAGTACTTCGTGAAGAACGTTCCTTAAATAATCGCACCAAGCATATATGACGTTACAATTACAAGTGTTTCTTTTATTTCCTACAAACTTACCTTTTTTCATATCAACGGTGTGTGTTCCTGCTGTTGTTAGAAATTCGTACACCCCTAACCCATATCAGCATCGGCGATCCCTTTGCATCTGAAAGAAACATTGATGGAATTTAATATTTTGTTGTATACTGCAAAATGTATTTATTGTAAACAGATTGAATAATTGCACTTGAAACACAAGTATTATGCATAGATTGCAAATATCCATTAAAATCTCAAGTTCGATAACTTTTAATGATTGCTATATTATATCTTGCTCCTATAAGACAATATTGAATTCATTTTAATAAATCAATATTATTATAAACATTATTAGGTGTCAACCAGTCATAAAAGTTAACGAAAAGTGAGTGCATAGTTAATAATTCTTAATTTCCTTCTTGCCACAATGCTGTGGTGTAATACAAAGTTTACAAAACATAAAATCGTTTTCAAAATATTTATCTTAAGATTGACTTACTAAACATACTAGCTCGAAAAATGCTATCAATTAAAAAATTGAAGTAGAAACGTCACCGAGGTTATATCACATTTAAAAGGTAACGAAAAGGGCGTTGCGAACGTTGTGAAAGCATCGACATTTATATAGTCCACGAAATGTGGTATACTAACGATTTTTAAGGTGTTTAGTTAAAGTTTTATGCGATTTAATTGTAAATAATGTAAATATTGGTAAAATGTAGAACCGTAATCGTCAAATTACGAAAAATAAAAATACAAATAAGAAGAAAAGTAATTTCAGCGATGTTCAGCAATTCTTCTTCGAACATTTTGTCACTTACGATTGCATGACTTGATGCACCTTGAGTGATGTATGCGATGTGATATGCGCACAGAGGGTGAAGCAAGTGTTCACCTGTTTACATTCGTGAAATTTAGTTTGTTTTTCCAATGTTATAATAATTACATACATTCAATGAACTAACAGGTTGACGGAAGTAACTTATGTAACTTAGATAAAGATGGACTTTTCTGCTAATCATGCATTCGATGGCAGAATTAATCAATTAATGCTTTACCTCCGGTTCCGTATTCAAAATATTTACAAAGCACACGCCCCGATCTCAGATTCAGAAAATTTCCATCAAAGGAATCCTAGAAATAAAATTGAATTAATATACCCGTCGCATTGCGTTTGATGTAAATATAAATTTGCATTCGGTCCCCGGGCAGACGGCAATACACAATCGATGCGATCGGCAAGTTTATTCAAAACGCATTAGCTCGGAAGTAACTTTCTCGCGATCAATTTCAGCAAATATCAAAGCCGGCAATGATAATAAATAAAGTCGAACGCAATTCATTTCGTTCGGCGTTTCGGCGTTTCCGCGCCGGCCGGGCGAAATATTTATTTGACGCGCGATATTTGTCTTCGAAATGCGTCACTGTCAAAATATTGTCTTTATTTAACGAATATTTCGTCGGTAATTAAATAACGGGGGCGACGCGTCACCGCCGCCTCGCCCGGAGCGTAAACGTCGCGTCGTCGCTTTGTGCAACCCCATTTCGCACCGAGTGTCTTAAGTCGCATCGCCCACGCAAAGGGGGGTTAGAATTTGTTTAGTCTGCGGCGAGTTGCAGAAATGTCGGATCTTTGTTTGTAAATACGATAAACGGATTTGTCTGTTAGTCTTTCGTGTTTTCGTAAATGCGTAACAGTATTACCTATGTATCTTGCAGTAAATATTAACGATGATTAAGACTGGTGATGATAATCTGAAAATCGGTTCTACGTATCTCGCCAGCAGTCCAGGCCGAATGTAAATTAATGCCAATGAAAAATACGACCCTATTTGTTTGGATTCGTGATTCGTTTCATCTCTAAAAAAAATCGTAAAAAATACGCCGGCGTTAATTACTCAGTCCATATCGCAAAATATTAACGACTGGTTTTTATTTCGGTGGTAACTCGACATGTGGGCTATTTTAATTACGATATATAGTAAATAAATGTTACAATTTATATTTGTATAATTTGTCGACATTTTAATTGAAATTATTGATTATTGATTCAATGTCCTCGATTTAATTACTTTAATGCGTCACAAAATGTTTTAAATATCCAAAAAATATTTGATATAATTACCGGTTTAAAGTTAGAAGTCAAAATAGATAAACAAATTAAAAAAAAATAACAAAGAAATAATTTCAAATGTTAAAAAAATTAAGACTTTTCAAATAAACGTCAAACTTGTAAAAAATCACACTTATACGTATGATAAATACACAAAATAATAAATAATATACCCCCCACTGCTAAAAAATCAAGAAGACAACTTGTTACCATTTCCAAAATTACAAAAAAATGTTTCCAAGATATTAAATTATTTTCAAACCCGATTAAAACGTCGGTATAACTTCACCCCTACATTAACTCTAAAAATTATTTGGGGTATCAACAAAACATAAATTAGAACACCGACAAAACATTTCCGGAAAATTTTCACTTATTGGTTTTAGTAAAACTGCTCGCAGACATGCGATGTGTGATCTCCAATCAAAGGCGTCTTCAAGTAGAAGTAAAAAAGGAAAAAATGACCAATCGAAATATAATGAAATACCAACAATTTGCTTTAATTTATAAATAAAAATTAAACTATTATATTTATTTGCGGATTATTTGGGAATCCCCAGCTCGTCAAAATTAAATTTGCACCTTCAAAAATTTTTCTACACCAACAAAACTTTTCAGAATTCTAATTTGGAACTAAAATTTATTGAAGTGTCAAAAATATTCAATTAACATTTTTAAATAGTCAAAAATGCAAAAAAACGAACCCACAAGAAAAAAGTCATTACGTAATTGTAATAAATAATAAATTTTTAAATTGTCTAAAATGCATAGGTAATAAAATCGCCAAGTATCACTAAAAATCTTATCCGAGAAGCAGGGTGAGGTTCAATTGAAAATTACATTATGAAGACTAAGAGTTGAACCCGTTATCTTAAAATCACTAGCCTACGACATAGACCACTGGATCAATATAGTTCTTTCCCATTCCAGGCCAACCAGCTTTTGTTCACTTCCTTCCCCCTCTGCTTTTAACCATACACTCCCCTCTGCACCTACAGTTCTGTTTCCCTCAAGTTATGATGAATGTACATGTATGTCTGCCTTTCAAACGTTGCCTTATTTATCATTAGCATCTCTTTGTCCGCCTGTGATACCACTTTTATCAATGTCATTTCCTTCCTTTAGACCAGCAATGAATTACCCCCACGACCTGTATTTCTTTCCCGAGCCACTCTGCGACATCTTTCTCTTTCTCTTGTAATTTCTTTCCTCATTTCTGTCTATATGTTCAGTCTTTCCTCGAAGTTCTTAATAATCTTCCCCAGCTTTGGCTCACATCCATTCCACATCTTTCTTTTAAAATTTTCGCGTCACATCCATCATTTCGTCACTTGCCTTCCCTGCTTCATCCAACTTTTTCTCCTTCTTCAAACTCTATCTTCCCGCTGTCTCCCAATCCGTCGTTTTCCAACTTGTATATAAATTAAGAATGGCTGAATACTTTCGCATGCATATTTATATACAATTACAACTCTGAGAAGCTATACAGAAAAAATAAAAAATAATGCAAAATCAAATCGCATTAATTAATCGCAATATTCCTGCAAATGAAACTAAATATATACCGAAGCAATTAAAGAATAAAAACGTCGGAATAATCCAAAGACAATAGCTATCTTCGAGGGCGACAATGTTTATAACATTTTGTTTTTTCTTTAATGACGCCACACATAAATGCGAACTGCCATTGACGATAGACATGTGTTAAAAACTTTATGGTACGTTAACTTTAAGTTAGAATCTTAAATAGTTGTCTCAAGGGAAGAAACTAGCCCATGCAGCAAGTAAAGTGTCACTAGCACCAGATGAAGAAATATGGACGTTTTCGATGGAGTACATGTTCGCATGTGAAGACATTAGAAATAGAAATAAATAGTGCTTTTCTTTTTTTAATCATTTAGGGGGTAATGTTAAATTAAGTAGATTAACTTGACAAGGAATTAATTTTTATTTTATTTAAGGATAACAAATCTTACAGAAATATATGTGAAAAAATACAACGCAAAATTTTAGGTTAAATACCCTGCGACATCACAAGGCAAGAACATTATTTTCAGCAATTGCCAGCACGTGCAACAGTTCGTATTCATGTGTGGCATCAACATAATCAATTAATATTTAAACATATTTAAACACATTTAAACTAAGCAATTCATAATGAAGACAAACCATGTAACAGTTGCATTTATGTATGGTGTCATTATAAACAATTAATAATTATGACACTCTATGCACACCAGTTGGTATTTATGTGTGAAATCATTATAAACAATTAATAATTAAGTCTATCAATGATTAACACTGCTATCACCACGAACGAATAATAATTAAGTTAACCCATTTATGCCACTTCACTATGAATATTATGAACAATTAGTAATAAAGTATGTGTGGCATTTTTTTATAATCGATACAATTTATGTGCGTCGTTTCAAAACAAGTAACTACTATATTCTTCAATTTTTCATAGTTTTAAAACGACTACGGTTGTCGAATATTTATGAGGAATAAAATTCAATTTTAATTAATATTCTTATTTTTATAATTCAATATTAATTACGTACCTTAATGGTAAATACGGACAGCATTATTCGGTTTATTTTGTGTCATTTGGTCTCGGTTAATTAGTACGACAATAATGTAAAAAGTTGTAATGTGTAAATTGTTGTATTTTTCCAATTATAAAATAATTAAATAAATGGCTCTGTTAGGGGCCCACGAAATTTTTAACAAAGTCTTTGAACGAATATTACATTTAGTGATTGATGAATAGCAAAATCAGTGAGCAACAATATGTTAAATATGTACATGACAATCAAAGGTGCCTGTAATTTAATACTGCTCTGTATTTGTTTTACCTTACGTAGCAGAATGCGCCCAATCTAACAACTTCACAATTGTGCAATGGCTACCACGTTGTAATCATAATTGTTCCTAATATATCTATTCTCAATCATTAATCTGATTTAAACTCTTTAATGAAATAAAAATTCCTAAATTAACTAGTTAAAATAAAACGACGATTCCAACATCGTCAAAATTAACGTGGAGTATTATTTTAATTTATAATAAATTAACTCTCATCATCAGCCTGATCCGATCCATTACCGGGAATAATTTTTTCCTCTACATTATTTCTGTATTTTGTATAGGTGCATAAAATAAAACAGATGATATTTTTGACCAATTCAATTTTCACAACACGAAAAATTTGAAAAATATGTCTGGAAGTGTTACATATGCACATTTGCTAGTCTGAAAGACTCACAATCAACCCATATAAATACATTATCAAGTTTTACGGAATTCGCGACAACGGCGGGCGTTTTATTATCGCGGATTAAATATCGCGAGGTTAGCTACCAGGGGTCGCAGCGAAACTACCTACCGGTGCAATTCGCCAGAACCAACTACAAGCTCCCAGCTACGCCGAGATTAAACTCCGAGGCGAACCGACTCGGATCGCGTGGGCGAAAATCAAGGACTACTGCACTGCAATGTCTGGATATGAATCAATTAGTACGTAAATTGGAGATACCTAACTCATTGTTTAAATGAAATACACAACGTGACGCGACTGTTGGGGTTTTCGTTCGCGGACGTTGGCCCTGAAAATAATTTTATTTCACATTTGGAATATTTCATTTGTTCAAGTTTGACGTTACATTCGGGTGATGGGGTGATTAGTTTCAATTACGGTGAATGTTTTCAAAATACAAACCAGCCTAGACGCCCACGCGATTTTCTTACTTCTTGCACTCGCTCAGCTCGTAACTGCTGTCAGCGGTATTCAGATGACTCACGAGGCAAACGAAGTTGAACAAGTGCGTGCGTTTGTCAGCGCAATATATCAATAACATCCAGTTAACAATGTGCAACAATTAATAGTGTTACATATATTATCTGTTTGTGTCGTCCGCATTAAACAGTCGGGCTGGCGTATCATAAATATAATGGCGCGGTGCACTTGCGCTAAACATTTTCATTACTCGGTTGGTCTTTTGCTCGAGAGCATCCCCAGCGTCACTTGCAGACTGCATGAGCATAAATTCAAAACTTAGTTGTTGCAGTGTTGCCACCAGATGGATCTAATATGCCAGGAGAATATATAATGCCAACAAAGTTGTGCTTGATTTCGGGCCGGACGAAACGTGTTGCTGCCGTTCGTAAATTTCGTCGACGGCGATAAATAGCCCATGCGTGAACTGGTTTAAAAGATTTAAGTATCGGGGCACGATTTTAAAGTTTATGGTATTTTAATTCGTCGCACGGTTGCACTGAAAGCTCGCGCGAGGTCAATATAGTTTTGCACAACAAAAACACCATTTGGCCAACCCCTAGAACTGAAACATCAAGGTGATAGTAATTTAAGACGAGTTTCGTAGAAGGTAAATGCTTTTGAAATACGTCAACGAAAGTTCATTTCCCAATTAAACAAAAAAAATTGTATCATCACTCAAAAAATACGCCACTAACATCAATCAATTTTTAAGAAGTATTTCTCTGTTTGTTGATACAATTGTTTTATTTTATAGAAAATTAAATTAAAGATTATTTTCATGTTTTGTTTTTAAATAAGCAATGTATTGTGAAGTCCAGGTGATTTTTTTTAAAAGTCCTCACTTCATTATCGATGAATATTTCATATAAACGAAGACACGGAATATAGATATCACGAACACTGCCATATTTTGAGGTGTATGACATATTTCTGCCTTAACGAGTAAATGAAAATGAATTAATTTAAAAAAATTTTAATATCAAGAATTTTATAACATAAATAAAATACGGTGGACACCCGGTAAATTCGTAATATAATTTGCATAACACATCAGATTAAATTACCGTTCCATACTCAAAATGTATACACGAAAAATCCATTTGTAAATTGCCCCATCCGAGTCCCAACAGCCTCTCGGAGATATCGAAACTCGTCTGCTCCGTGCGCGAAACGTGAATAGCCATTCGCTCTCTATCGCCGCGCGGACGCACCGTTTACTTTTAAATTAAATTACGCCGCCGGCGTCCTCATTTCTTATCTAATTAAACGAAACTGGCGCAAAGGAGACGGAGCCTTTCGAATATGACATATCCACGGCGCGGCCGATCCACCTGAGATTTCGTCGCCGCTCGTCTCGCGCAGGGCAATTACCGACGATTCCGGGTTTTCCGGGCGGGTGTGCTTCCAAGCGCGAACACCTATTTTCTGCTTCGGAAGACAAAATTTTCCGGGGTGATTATGCCACGGACAGTCCCTTTCTTATTCAATCCGATCCAGTCGTCGTTCTTTGCGAAACTTGTTTGAAAGAACGCGACGCCGATCGGTTCACAATGTTGTTTTTAAGTCGGCGGGCACTATTGTTGTGCGCTCTTAAAAATGCCAGTGTTACAACAAATTGCGATATCAACAAAAAAAGCACCAAATAATGGGCGTGCAGTGTTACATGTAACAATGGATTAATTAATATGCACAACAGGGCGTTATATGTGCACACAAACGCACACATAAACCACAATTACGTTGTAAAAATTTTAAAATCCATGTGAGTTACGATCGTATTACTATTAACTGAGAATATCCAGTAAATAAATAAAACAATAAATAAATTTTGATTGGCGAAATTTAAATTTTATAACAAATACGTATATACATTTAACAATTAAACAAATACGTTATATGTAATATGATTGATATTCTAAATAAACTCGTCGACGTTAAGTAATATGCAGGCATTACGTATCCGTCTAAAAATTCCATAAGATAGTCTGAAGTGCATGTTTACCTGCACGATGCAACAAGCGTAACATGAAAGACGAAACTACATAATAAGGAATCCAGGCAATGTAGCCTAGCATGAAAATTATCCGTGCAGGCTGCACTAGGCCATTGCAGTGCGTGGAGTTACCATAGAAACGAAACCCCTAGACCCCGGAGACCTGGATATCCAGGTCCGGATTACTCCGAAAGAACATAAGCAATTAAATCTAACGTACTCGTCTATAGAATATTCGTACTTTTATTAATTACGAGTTCAATTCTGAGAAAATTAAAAATACTCGACAAAGCGGGAAGTAGCAACAGTGCGCAGGGCGCATAAATACAACACGTTGCGATGAAATTTTAATTATTTTAGCTTGGGTGCAGCGCGCAATATCAATAACGCAACGTCCAATTTGTGCGACTGCAAAACAACTGGCACAGAGCCCTTAAGCTGTGTACATGCACTGGCACAAAAGATTTATAAAAATATTATGAACTGATTATAATATTGGGTAAAAGTGCATAGAACCCGAGTAGTCGCGTAGATCGTATCTTCGTTGTTAAAGGACGCCTACTGATTTTAATAAATCCCTGTAAAACACGCGTTAGTTGTAGGTTTACAGTGCGGATACGTTGCCCACGTTTGCTTCAGTAAAAATTCTGGGAATATTTATGCACGCGGAGGCTATCATAACTATCGGTAATCTAAATGGCGCCGGTGAATGCAAATACATGAACCGCGGTTCTTTCAGCGATTAGATAAGCGCGAATTCGCGGTGCTTTTTATTTCCAATAATTTTTTGGGAAATGTTGTGTTTAGTGTGATGTGGCCTTTGTTGTACAGCATTACGATACCAGCTTATGGTTCGATTTAAATTTATTTTAGCAGAATAATGCTTTTATTTTAAACAAACAAAAAGAAGAAATAATATATTAAAGTGACACGTATTTGAAATTCTTATTTATTGGAAAAAAAGATTCGAAAGTTCAGATGACGAGTAAGTGTTTCCTATTCTGTAATGGTAAACATTTTCATAATTACATATGAATTACCGAAACGATGTAGCTATGGCATAACTAAAGCACAAACAATAACCTCACGCTTAAAAACCGCTTAGCATGTAGATGTCTTTGTCGTAGTCACTCAGCAGTTCTTGTTCGGATAATCCGGGAAAAAAAACAGTCCACGATAGTCCTCGTTGTTTAGAAACCTTTATTCACTCAACTGATCTTTCAACTTCCCGAACAGAAAAAAGTCACAGGGTACTAAGGCTGGGCTGTAGGCTTGTGCTACATTGTCATGCAAAAGCAGTATTCCATTTTTGAATTGTCCTGTTTCCATCATGGCCTGTTGCAAATTTACGTAAAATTTCGGCTTAATACTTCCACTTCATTGTGGTCTTATGTGGCAAGTAGTTTATTACTAAAATTTCTTCCAAAAAATAATGACCATAACCTTGCTAGTTGAATGTTGGACCTTAAACTTCTTTGGCGGTGGCCAGTCCTTGTGTTTCCATCGCATCGACTCCTCCTTGATTTCAGGATCATAGCGATGAACCCACGTTTCATAGGCAGTTACAATTTTCTCAATAATTTTTTTCTCTCCTTCTTGACAACGTTCCAAAAATTGTTGAGAAGTTTCAAGCAACGTTGTTTGTCGAATGGATCAACATTCTCGGTACCCATTTATGAAATTTTTGAAATTTTCTACTTTGACCTTTTTCATTGCAGCCAATTTAATTTTTTTTATTATTATATATTGAATTATGTAATACATTTTCGACATTGTCCTTTATAGACAATTGTACCTTTTTTGAAGTTTTAGGGACTTGATTCACAAATTGCTTTTTTATTCATTATATATGGGGCTTTTCCTTCCCTGTCCTGTCTAGCATTTACCCATTTATAACAATTAATATACACAAACAGTTTCAGCTGTTGGCATTTTTTAAATCGTTTAAAATGCCGCTTACTTTTACAAAAAATTTAAATTACTTAAATATTACACATTACAATATTTTCTTAGTTTTAGGTAATTTTGATTTTTTGGCGTCACATCGAAGTCAACCGTGGTGATTTTCTATGAATTTTAATCTTACGTTTCATAATTTTGACATTGGTTGGTATTTTAGACAATTTTGGCTTTTTCATACAATTTGGCCTATATTTGCATACTTTGACTTTTGTATTTAATACTAATTATTTATGACGATTTAAAAAAATGCAGAAACTTTTGGTAACTTGTCACGTTGACATTTTTAACGAATTTCGAAGCCACATTTTATAAATTTAATATAAAACCTACTCTAATATTTGTCTTGTTCAAGGTACCTTTTATCAGCAGTTCTTGCATTTCTATTATTCATGAACTGCATAAATGGAAGGGTAAATATCTACTATGGGACAAGGGTTTTCATCTTGCAGCCATGTCGTGATGCATAATTGCACCATAATCCGTACACTTACTTGGTTTTAGATCTATTGGTCTTTCAAGCTCAGTGTTACTTGCATACTTTTACATTTTACTTTACTTGCAAATTATTTTCCACAATTAGGTAAGGTGGTACATCATGTCCTTCAATATCTTTTTAAGTATTTAAGAGCCTTCTAATACCCTAAAATTTGGAAGGTGGTTCTGATTCACCAGAAGTACACTATGTTTCCAATAACTGAATCTTAAACTCAAGAAATGGCATGAGCTTTGCAATAATTACTTTGAAATTTACTATTTTTGTTAGAAATGGTCCTCAATGGCAAGGTGGAGAAGCTCAAATATTATGAAAACCTTGTACTGACTGTTAACTCAAGAACTCAGTCCAGATGATCATTTGTTACGTCACCAATTCATTGATTGGGCTTCAGGCTCCAAGTTGATTAAGCTAACTACAGTAATAAAGTTCATTTTTGGTTAAATTGCTTCATTAATAATCAAAATTACTGAATCTGGAATAATTGAACTTTTGTTCGATTAAAGTGATTAAAGGTCTTTCTTTCGGTCCACTGTTTTCTATAATTAATTTTGTTGCATACGCAGGTCACGAAACAAAATTACATATGGAATGCATCATCGCTGTCACCCCAGTGACTTGCAAAAGTTCAATAATAGCACGATTGATGTTAACATGATCGGGTTTTCTTGATCCATAACCAATACGGGGAACGCAATAAAATTCCCAGGCGTGCAAGAAAACTATTTAACATTGGTTTATTACACAAGTTTGCACACATCGAAGCAAAATCTAGACGTCACCTATTGATGATCCTCGTTTCTCGTTTACCATTTCTGGCCACTTAATTCTCTGTCTTATCAATTCGCGTTTGTGAGTCCTTCCCCTTCCAAAAAAAAAAAAACTGTTTGAGAAACGCGACAAGACGTTGTTTCACATTAAGTGGAACGTACAATATATACGAGAAAATGGATGGGACAACGATTGAGGGGGGGGGGGGGGGAGAGAATAAAAAATGCAACGAATTACACAAAGATCAAGATTTAGCCATTAGAAATGGGGACTAACCTTTTATAGCCACTGTAGTCAAATGAACGCTATAAAAGGTAGACGCAGAGAAGTAATGCAAATGACGAATGTAATGGAAGAGATAATAAAGAAGGGTGCGAGGGTGCGCAGGTTAGTAGGGGAAGCTTTCATACCGAAACAGTTTGTGGCCTCTTAAATTATGAAATTACAAACGAAGTTTATCGGCTACATGCAATTTTCATTATCAATTATTTATAAATTGTATACAAATTCACAAATATACGAGTATTTGCAAAGCCTTTAACGATAACATTATTTACATTCAAATACGTACACAAAAATGTGGAAATACAATTCGTAAAATATTTGCGAACGTTCGAATAAATGTATTACAGCAAAATATTTCAAAGTATCAGGAATTAAAAAAAAAATTATTTGCAATATAGAATTAAATTCAAATATGAAATTTATTTAACTGGTTTTAATAGAAAGTAGTTTTTTTTTCGAAGTAAATAAAGTAAACACGTTACTAAGAAAATTCTATATGAAAATACATTTTTAAAAAATACTTTATCATAAAGTTGAGGCGATTAATTCAACTATTAGGAAATTTATCAAACATCATACACGTCAAGTGTAATTGAAAAGCGTTTAATTTTATCGGTGTCGTCCGGTTTTATACAATAGACTAATACTATTTTAGATTTATGGTTATATTGTAATTAATTCTGATTTAATATTATGGGAATAATACAATGTAAGTCGTTAAATAACGTTTTAATCACTTGGCTGTTTCTTTGAGCTGCTTCGACGTCACTTTATAATTACAAAATGCAGATTATTTACATTAATTTGTATATGACTACGAATAAAATTAGTGTTCATAGTGCGGGTAGAATAAGGGGGTTATACATTTTAGTTTGCAAGTATTAAAGTAGTGGGTACCATAAATAAATGAGACGAGTTGTCACCCATTTGTACAAATCAAAGCCCCAGTTGACAAAAAAACGGTGAATGTATTGATACTGATGACAGTTGATTACCCACACAATTATGTAGTAGTTATAGTGTGGATATTCACGTCTAGATGGCGGTAATATTCGCTCATAAAACCAAAGTCATTAGTATCGTTATGTAGTGTATAAAATCAATTACATCCAAGTGAGATTTGAACCCTGACCATTGCACCAGTAAATTTAGCAAAGTTTACAGATATGATCCGACCAGAATAGACAGCTAGGCAAAATCGTTAAAAGCTTTGCCATGAATCAGTTATCGCACCTCGTATAAAATTTTCACGTCGCGCCCGCGATCGTTATTTGTTGCGCGAATAAAATCCGAGCTACATAAATTTGACTTACGATTTCCGAATATCTTAGGCGCAAATATGTATATTACAAAGAGCGTAGTTTACGAGTGCGCCGCCGGAAGTTAACCTCGGGCGATATATTTCAATCTATATCGGGGGCCACCCCGTCATAAAATCTCAAATGTTTAACTTTATCTCCACATACAAATTTTTCGGGCGTAATCTCGCAGTTTCCCATTCCGCACCATCGACGCTCTGGGGTCCCGCGCGGGCCATTACGTCGTATCCCGCACACATCTCCGGACGGCGGCCCCGCGCGAAATATCTAATAGGTTCGACGTCTGGGGCACCCCAACTGCCCGCGCCCGTATCTCGCCCGAACACTCGGCCGCTGCATTTCGGTAAATCTGCGACTTAATTTCGTTGCGGGTACGGCGAAGTAGTTTGAACTGTATCGGTTATTGAAAAAGTTTTTTTTTTTTTCGCCGTAACTAAGAGTAATGCTTGCGGTGATTTATGAACGCGTTCATCGCGTGTGTATGACAGAGGGCCGATACGAAAGCCATTCCAGAACGGAACATGGAAACTTTTCGCGCAATGAAAGTCGCGGAACTTTCCTTTTTGAGAATTAAATTTCGCGTGGAAATGTCGCACCCCCGAAAACACGTTAATGCATTTTTTTATTAAATAAAAAAATATCGAACAATACGTGAACGTCTATATTGTGGCTTACCATGAAATTAAAATTAGATTATAAATCGATTAAGGAAAATCAAATAAATTCTTCAACACTAGACAATGAATTTAACGATTTTTAGCCACATTATCTCCACGTCCATTTTCATAGTAAATGTCATATCATCAAATGATTTCGCTCAACATACATTTTTCTGTTTAATCTTTAAGAACGAGTACTTTTTTTCAAACACATTTAATCGCATCACATTTCCTGTGCTGCACATTTACATAGCGTCTGCAAAACATTTTAATAAACGCACAAATTATATTTTAATTAACGGTTAGATAAATAAAATGGTATTTATGCGGAGCTCAATAAAAACGAAACGACGATTTTTTAAAAACTAAATTGGATATGTTGCAATTTGAAATAATAAAACGACGTTGAATTCAGTTAATTAAATGTTGAAATACCTGCAGCCATTTATTTACGCATTATTGCATCGATTTTTTGTTTGTGATGATTTTGATTGGTATTTTTCAATGCGCAAATGCTGATATCGCGACTGTAATTAAAATTTAATCTGCCTGTGCTATAGTAATTTTTATTAATATCACATGAAAGTAATTATTTCATATTTTGTAAATGCGATTTAGTCAGTTAGATATTATGGATTCAACGAATGTCGTTCCGAACTTTATAGTATATAGTTGCATAGTACACCTAGTGCAAGTAAGCTTGACTGGTAGTTTAAAAAAATTACCTTTATGGTGTAGAATTATTTAGCGCGCGGTCTATGAGCTATACACAAAGCTAATACATAAGTTGGGTGAGCAACCACGATAAACAATAACGATGTAATAACTGTATTTTCATTTAATCCAATTCTAATGAACAGAACAGAATATATTTACGAAAAATAAAATTTGAACCAAAGCTAAATTATGAAATATTAATTTCTGGGGAATTTTACTGAGATATAACAAATATCCGAACGTTATAATGATATCTTGCTATTTAATAAAATTTCATGCAAACAATATGATATGACTGACTCATTATAATTGCGAATAGAAATTACAAGACATTACTTGCCAAATACTTGCCTTAAATTAAATTGTCTCCCAGGACGCAAAGCTGCTCCTGTTTAGAAAATCTCTTTTGTATAAAAGCTTAAGTGGCAGGATTGGTTGCACCTAATTCCTTAAATTAATTATTTTTGCAATAATTTTTTGTTTTTCAAATATAGCACGTAGCAAGAGCCGCGGAACAGTACCCATGATGGGTAACATAGTGTTATGTTATATGTGATCTAAAATTTGTTTAAAAATGATTGATATATTTTAAGGAAACCAAAAATATGCGTGCTGTTGTTTGCGTTCCATTTCACATAAAAGTTCAATAAATGTATTTACTGTTTCGAAATTAAGAACGTTTATAACAAAACCCGTTGATGGAGCAACGTTGTATGTAGATCTATCAAAGCAACGATTATAATTCAAAATACAATATTTAAAAAAGAACAAAACATATACCCAACTCAACCCAACCCAACCCAACCTCAAAGTTAATTAACTGAAAGTCAATGGAAGGTCATATCAATGACGAGGTGAAGATCATAGCCGTTTTTGGGTTCCCTGAAAGCGACTGAAAACAATATTGTGTTAAGCTGATACAAAGTGAAACCTTTGATGCTGAGACAAACTGGATCTGTGATCAACATGACTGACGATTGGAGATCTGATGGTGCAGGCAATTAGAGTTCATTTGAAGAACATGTTATGAGATGTAGCTGATTCTTCGTCTTCGGACATGTAAAAGGCTATGTTTACACAAACCGTTGAACTTGTCATTTGGTGGAATTTCTAAACTCCTGAACACACACAACCACGAAATTCGGCATCAGACATTGCGTTCTGGTGAGTGAAACTGGTTTAAGTATATCTGTTGGGCGAATAGAGTAATATGTCTTGAGGAGCAGCTCAAAAGAAGAGGCAAACCAGTATCTAAGAATTCAGACTGGATTCTTGTGCAAAATTATTACACCTGTTGCATTATTTTTTACTCGGATAAATTCGTCACCACCAGGAAGAGTTGTATGCAAAGGACATGAAGTTGGATATTATAGACCCGGTAACTGCATAAATGACATACGTGCAAAAGCTCTTCATATGTTAATTCAGGGTTTAATTTAAAAAAATCTGAATATGAAGGGGAAATATTTCTTCAACTTGAGAGAGCAGGTAATACGTAAGTTTTTTAAATGGAATAAAAATTGCAATTTTAAATGTCAGTACTGACACTTTTGGACTACCCGTCACAAAATGACGTAGCCAAAAGCCAAAAAATACAATATGTCCAGTCCCAACTGACCGCTACATAAAAAATCCTTTTGATTGAAAATTACATATTTTTTATGAAACTACTTGTCATTTTTTAATTTGACGGTAATCACACATTTTGAGATTTTTGATATTTTTTAGAAATGTTGTTAGTTATTCGCATTTTTTGCATAACAGCATTGATTGAAATTGTTTGTCAATTTTTCAGAATTTTATTGCTTTCAAGAATATACAATTGATACAAATTTTAACGATTTTTTTTTAGATTTTTTCGTACGTACCCTAGTCATACATTTTTGGAAACTTTGGCCCTTCACTTCTGCCAATTGTAGATTTCTTGAAAATTGTTGAAGGTCATAATATTTTTTCTATTATTTAAAATTTATTTTATTTTTGAAGAATTTCAGATTTTAAGTAGTCAATCTCTGACTGAACAATATGTTTCTGATATATTGATACTGTCAACGTCTGCTCTGACGCCTAACATAGGAAAATTATTAAAAAAGAAACAATTTCAGAAATGACATTAATTGTATTATTAAGATTTTGATTTTTGTTAATTTGACATTTTGTTCTGAAAAGTACATAATTACTTCATAATTATTTCAAAAAGCAATCAAATATTTTTTACAATAAGTGGATTAAACCAGTAAAGCAAACTTCAAAGGTTTTTTTTTTTATATCTTCGTATATCTTACGATTGCAAAAATGGTATGGTAAAGAAAAACAAGGCGCGTATAACATGTGAGACCCCTATGTCGTTAATATGGATGATTTTTTGAGCTCCTTTGCAAAGACGTTTCTGACAGTTTAGTTTGCAATTAAATCCTTTTGTTTTATTTACTTTATTGTCAGAAATATGGTAATCGTCGAATAACAGCTTTCATCTGAATACATATTGATTATTTATTTACAATGTTCACGGCTGCATAGCAGTTTTTGGAATTTTCTCAGCATACGCTATAAAGGATTAAGGCAACGTGTAACTCTATAAACAAATTGGTTTCTGTACGGACTTGTACGGCTTTAAAAAATTCGTATTAGTAACGTACAGTCACGTGGGCACGTGCAACACAATGATATCTACAGAGAGTCACGCGAAAATTTCCACGGCGGTGTGGAACTGAATTGGTTGAGCAAAAGTGACGACGAGATTGTCGCGAATCTACATAAACGTCGCATGACCAAGGAGGAACAAATGAAGATCTTAATAAACAACAAATAAAAAATTCATAATATGCGACAATTATCAAAATTGTCAAAAAATACTCCATTAGTGGATTTTTATATATGTCAATAATAATACTTTCCCCTATCGACAAATTTATGAATTATTAATTAAAATTGTCAAAGATTAAAAATCTATCAAAATGTTCATAAATTCAAAAATTGTCAATTAATGATTGAATTTTCAATATTTTCAGAAAAATTACCACGTCAAAAAATTGAAATATAAATGAACTTCAGTTTTTAAAAATACTAAAATTAGTAATTTTTAAAAATTCCCCACAGCACAACGCAACCAACAAGGTAAAAATTAAAAAAACATTTCAAAAAATTCAAAAAATTCAATTGTCCAAAAGGTATCCCAGACCCAAACCAATCAAATTCTAAAAAAGTTCAAACGTTCAAAAAATTACCACAATGTCAAATAATTGAAATGTTGCTAAATTTTTATAAATGGTGAAATACGTAATATCAAAAAAATCCTAAAAGAATATCGTGGAAAATTCAAATTTCAACGGACAATTAAAAAAAATTAAAAAAATTAATAAAACAAATTCAAGAAAGGTCGACTTGTCCAAACCCAACCCAACCCAACCCAACAGAACCCAACCCAACCGAAATGTCGTATTGCCAGTAAGTTTCCCATTCCAAAGTTGACATGACAACGAGCAAAAGTGACTTCGAGATTGTTCCAAATCTACGGCCGAGGAGGAACAAATGAAGATCTTGTTAAGCAAAAAAAATCACCCAAAAAATTGAAAAATTCATAATGAGTTTCGTAAATAAATTCACAAATGCTCTTAAAATACGACAATTGTTAAAATTCCCAAAGATTAAAAAAAACTAACAGAATGTTCAAATATTCTAAAATTGTCAGTCAAAATTTTCAATTTCCGCAACAACAATTGACATTTTGACAATTTGTTTCCCATTGACGACATTCTGGTAAAACTTGAAGATAAGGTTTGGCACAAAGACAATTCTAATGCAATAACAAATGACAAAAAATTATTAAGTGGTAATATCGTAAAAATTGCAACGAAGGTGCAAATTAACAAAAAATGGATATTTGGCAACTACTGATCACTTATCACTTCATATGTGAGCAATACATTCAAATGTGCACATAAACGTGGGACTAAACAAATGCCGTTTTACATCCGGCATAAAATCACTGGAAATGCATGTGTAATGTACTTTATACGTGCAGCTTAACGACGTCCTCATTGTCGACGGGGTTGTGTTCAAATGCAATTTAGCAGGCGAGTTAATATCTATGCACTGATAATAACTGGGAATAATATTAATCATTCTTAAATGAGCTGATTACGAAAGAAATTATATTCGTGATATTTCTACTAGTAAAAGTTTTTTAATGTTGTTAATGAGTTGGATGATTTGGAACAAATTAAAAAGAGGAGAATGAATAAAATTTGTTCGTAATGGCAAATAAAACTTGATTGTCGATTTTTAGATCAAAATAGTATTGATAAGTATATACAAATGCCAACAATTTTTGTTAGTGGCCAAGGAACATGCACACCATCTGAAAAAAATGAGACATTTACTCCAAGAAAGTAACCGGCAATAGTGAAGAGGAATTTATATGAAGTTGTAATTGAGTTTGATTGCTAAGTTGTGCTAGCTGGGAACAATGTCATCGTTCTCAGAAATAATGTTGTTCCTTTCCAACAAAGAAAACATTTTGAGAAACACAGCAAAGATGCAGATTGGTTGTTACCTTCATATGTAGACGTCATCAAAAAAATCTCGGAGAGAACCGATCACCTCCAACGAACCATTTGATAAAAGAACACTCCAATAATATAAACCTTCTTCAGGTTTATATTATTGGGTACTATTATTGGTACTATAGGGTAACTTATTAAAAGTATGTCAAAATAATAAATACACTATGAGATTTTTTAAAAACAGATGTACAAAAACAGTTAAGATTTTTTAAGGACACTTACTATTTATTGATTTAGCAAATTTTTGGAAAATTCTTTGCAAATAAATTCACATAACTTTTACTAACTATACATAACCTAATGTTGGTGAAGAAATTATGTTTATTTTTGATTTATATTAAAGGATAGTACAATGGAATTTTTAATCGAGTCGTACTTTTAATAACAACAATTGTACGAGCATTATTAGAAAATCACAACGCATTGTGAAGAAAGCGGCGAAATTTCGCAGCCATTAAGCTTAAGTACATCATTGAATCCACGAAAAAGCGGCACTTGGGAAATATACGTCCGAACTTCTGCTCGGGACATCTCATTAGATTTTGAATATCCAATTTCAGTCAATTTCTCGGTACCTTTCTCAGTGCATTCCAAGAAATTCAATCCGGAATTTAAATGTGTGATCAGATTTACGGCTGCCATTTCCGCGCCACACTTGATCAAGCTTATTCTCCGCCAGATTAATGGCTATTCAATTCCGCATAAACCCTTCTGATTTATTTTGAGCACTTTTGAATATATTACTTCGTCCGACACGAGATATCGACTTGTAATTTTCGCCTGTCTGCAAACAATTCATCAGCGCGAGATGCGCGAATATTAAATTTAAGATTTACGACGTTAATATTGAAATCTATGGAAATGAAGGACTGTTTAATAAAAAACTTTGGATTCGATAAATCTCGGCGTTTTATTAAGGAGTTTTTCGCGATGTGTATTTTGCGTTTCGCGATCGCTCGCGATGGCCGGAGGAGCCAGTTTGCGCAAAAAGTCCTCAAATGCGACGATTTAATTTGCAAACTAATTAGGGCATTCTTCATAAAAGAGGCCGGTTAATTAAATTTGACGTTAATTTGAATAAGTTAAATGCCGGTTTAAGCGACCGCTTAGCTAAAATTTAGCACCTCGTTATCTAATTAAAGTGAACTCCGACCTGCCTAAATGCTTCAGAACTATTCGCACAAATACCAACTACCGATAGCAGGAAATACTTGGAATTGTATTTAATTCTTTTTCTGCTTTCACTTGCTTTAAGTTGCTAAGCGATGTAATTAAAATTATTCATAGCATTTAACATTTTATTATTTTTTATGTGTGCATAAACCCTTGATTTTTGTTAATTAAATTTGAGATTTGTTTGCCATAAAATAGTTTACATCTTTATGCAATTTTTCATTAATATTATAGTAGTATTCGCTGAATATTTCACTGTTGGCAACAGTGATTATATATTTACATTATTGTTGGTCTCAAATTTCAGAAATTGCAATGAGTTTCTTTAAAATCAAGTTAATTTTTGAATAACAATATCGTCACATTTTCAGAGTGAGAAATTATGATTTGAAATAAATTATAATATTATCTTAGAGCATATGGACATTAGCTTATCTATTTTAGTGAAATATTTTAGCTGCCATTTAACGTTGTAACGTTGTAAATTTTCTCTTTACTGTTAGTTTCATACTTCCAAGCGTAACAAATTGAACAATGAAGAAAATGCAATAGCCTGCATCGCCTCATTTTGTATAAACTGAAATTGAATATGATCTATGTAATGAACAGAATGTCACTACTTTATAGAAAATCCAAAATCGTGTCACATAATTAATTATCTCTGTAAATTGAACGTAAAATAAGAAAATAGCTTAGAATTTTAAAGTATCACGTGATCCGTATTGATCAATGAGAGTGGAGGAATAATTTTGAACAACGTGTGGGTTGAACTGGTAAAAGCAAAAAGTAATTAGTATTTTATAAGAGTCTGTTAAAGTTAACGTCATAATTTGCGATAAACGAAATTTCGAACCATAAATAAAAACGCCCATTTGGTAGATTACTGTCTCCGTATTTCAAATAAAGCCACTGTCCAAGATAGTAAACGTCTTTTTATTATGAGTCATAAAAGTGAAACATAATTAGAAGCAAATTTAATCACGTTTTCCTAAATGTTGTAGCCACTCACCTGCATGTCAGTGAGATTTTTTAATTAATTCGTTAAATATGCATATTTTGTCTACAATTTAACTCCTATCTATATTAGTAGCTTACTGAAGCTTTTTATTTTAGTTTTCCGTTATGCTATTATACTATTTCGCATATTTCAGCTTAAATACTAAGGCGGTATATTATTTTTCGATGCTAGCACTTCATTTGATTTGATCCCATACCACGATTATTATTCCATCGTTGGTATCGTATTTAATTATGGTTATGAAATCTTACTCTTATGCAATGCCATCAAGAAAGCGAGAATTTGTTTATTTTAGTAAAATGTTCGTAGTTTGAGAACAAAAACTAACGAGTTCATCAACAATTACGCTGCGTCTAATTGTAATACGTACATTCTAACTGAAACATGGTCGAACTGTGAAATTTGGAACTTCGAAGTTATTTGGCGAAGATTTTTATGTACATCAATATGATCGAGATGTCCTTAATGAGCCTCGTCGTGGTGGTGGAATTCTGGTGGCAACAAGAACGAACGTTTGTTAGTTGGTCCTTCCGGATAGTCCAATAGAAGACGTTTATGTATTGGTTACTGCAGGAAGCTACTGCAGGGATTTTGTCGGTGTCAATTTTTTTAATTCACAGGAACTCAACCATTATATGTTGTATGTTGTTATTACGTATAACTGGGATTAAATGGACAATGCAGGAATTACGTGAAACGAAATTGAAGTTGCGAATAATTTTCTTTCTTATATTAACTGGGAAAGTGTCTTTTGTGGTAACGTCGATCACAGTTTATCGGATTCTTACGAGATTTTGCACGTTGCGCTTGAAACATATGTCTCTAAGCAAGTATTTAGTGAATTCCAATAAATATCCCAAATGGTATTGTCCCAAATTGAACATCGGAGAGCTTTTTGGAATTTTGTTAACTTTAAAAGAATTACAATGGGAACTCCATCACATATATGTTATAATGGTGTTAAATCTACAAATACGATCGAAATGACTCTACTGACTTCTTTAAATCGGTATATGTTAACCATGGATAGCTTCACTTCAGCACAACGCAGACTATGCTGAATATTGAGCTTAAATGCTCCTGAAATTAACAGCGACATCGTGTTTCAGAAATTAAACTAAAAGGGCGTTTAAGTCTTGGCCTTTTTCGTTTCTTCTTTCTAGTATCTATCAACATTCGTTATCATCTGATTCCTACCCAACTCACTGTAAAGTAAACTACTCACTGTGTAGTAGTTAATATTATCCAACATATCCAATATACTTGAAGATATGGTATCCGAAGCTATTTATAGTACTTTTCTTAATAGACTCGAAACAACATGTTTTTTTTTGTGCTCGTCGGAGTACTCAGACAAACTTGCTCAAATTTTTCAATTTTTTTTTTTAAATGGCGTCTCAAGTTGATACCACTTACATTTCCAAAGTTTTTGACCAAGTCGACTAATCAAGTAACTCTCCTGGTATGGGACAGGGGCATACTTATTTTATGGGTCGCATGGAACTTAACAAACTGCATTCAAATTGTACAAACGTCTACTTCTGAATCGACCTATACATGTTATATCAAAGGTACCTCAAGGAATTCATTTAGCCCCTCGCCTATTTTTACGTTCTATTAATGACTTATCGCAATTATTTCATCATTGCAAATATCCCGCTTATGCTGATCTGGTCCCTTACAATAACCTCTTTAAGAGAATTGAAACAGTACAAAAGAAAGGGTGCATTTTCTTCTGTTTAAACTCCATATTGTCAGTATGTGCTATGCTTATCCCGAGAGGATAATATTCCTAGAAATACATTCCTGGAATTAAATGAACAAATAAGGCAAGAATACGAACGGGACACAAGACTAATCAGGGGTGCAACATATATGTATGATGATCAATGATAATAAGGACAAGAGAAAAGATGAAACGATTACTTCCAGGAGGTGCTGGGCTCTGAGACAGAAGATGTCAACATGGAAAGATACTTTAAGGATGAGAAGGGCCAAATATACACTTGCTCATTAAACTTGAAGGAAATGCATTAATAATACATCTGAATTCATTGATATCGAAAATATAGCTTTGGTTCAATTGGGTTGGGATGCTAGAATTGGATGATACGCCCAATCCTATAAACTCATAAGTTACCACTACCGCAGACGAATAATGGGAGCTATTGAGGAAAATTCTTCACAGTCAAGAACATTAAATATTGAAATAACCACCACTCTTAAATGTCTCAATGACGTTTGTTATTTCGCACACATATTCAATAGTTTTCGACCTTAAAGCTTCCACCTCCCACCCATTGCATTCCCTTCTGTAATCAACACACTAGAAATTTTAATGGCAATAAGATCAAGAAAACGCCACCGTATTTAAACTAAAACGACTCCTCGCAAGTTCCGAATTATTAACGACGACGAATTTAGCATTTATCACCGTCGAAATTGTCACGTTCAAATACCGAACGATAGTCGTAAAGACCAGTTTGTACGTTGTTTATGAGCTACTCGTGCTCGAGTAAATGTGACGAGGACAAAAACGACGACGCGAGCCCCGAACTTGACGCTGCGAAGCGTCGTTAGGCGACGGTTCTGGCTTAGAATTGCACAATTACATCGTAATTTAATGATTGCGAAACGTAACTTTACGATGGCGCAGTTTTCCGAAGGATAGAGTTTCGTCGGTTTCAATCTAGTTTAGTGGGGCTTTATATATTGCGCTGATGGAATTTTTTGGTTTCTTTGACGCTATTTTATTCATATGGTTATTCGATGTAATTATTCAACATTTAATCAACGTTGCCGGTAGTGTCGTTGTGAATATTTATAATTGATTTGGTGTTTGATTTCCGGAGCGGTTGTTATATAATTATGCGCTAATTTTAATTAATATTCGAACGAAATTATTGATTAGGTGCTTATGAACCAAAAAGGAGTAAAAATCAAACAACTCTGTTCGAAAATATCGACTCTGATTGGCCTCTGTTTACATAATTCATCAATTTTTTTTTGATAAATGCAAAATGATACATTTACAATAATGTGGTTCGAGTGTATAACTATAATATAAATATAACACTGAAATAGTGCTTATTGGTTCCCATTGCCCTTTCTGCTGAATTATGCATTAGGTTCAATCAATAAGTCAACGAAGAAATTATTCCTTGATCGTTCCTTCATTTTGCGCAAGTTGAAAATTTATCCCCTTAAACTTCTGCCCTTCGGAAGAACGTTGCAAAAATGCACGTAATTTGTCCGAAGTTTGGAATCGGCCGCACGTAACGAGAAAATCATAGAAAAAGTGGGAAGGCGTTGTGTTCACACATCGTTGACCCGCATTAGGTATTCTAA
Source organism: Geotrupes spiniger (assembly GCA_959613385.1). Classification (NCBI taxonomy): domain Eukaryota; kingdom Metazoa; phylum Arthropoda; class Insecta; order Coleoptera; family Geotrupidae; genus Geotrupes; species Geotrupes spiniger. Next base: position 38,581,630 of record OY390736.1, on the reverse strand, counting down.
TGGCGTGCGTCGCAATCGGGAGAAAGCTCAGCCGAGTAGACAGCCCGGAATTGACCGGGCTACGTGAGATAACGCTCACGATTCCGCCGGAACAGTGGCGTGCAGACGGTTTACTTATTAAGTTCTTCGCCGCCGACGTAAGATCTTTAATAACGCCGCGCGTTACAATTAAGTAGGTTGTGTGTGTGGCGCCGCGGCCAAATTACAATCGCAAGCTTTATTAAAAATTACGCCGCTGTTGTTATTTTGCGGCGCGATTTATTTATGCGTCCATTATTAAAAAATAAACCGTAATTGTAAACTAATTTGCCTTTTAAATTTATACTCATAATAATTGGCAGCGAGTCAAACTCGACTTGATGTTTCGCAATGGACGCAGCAATTCGAAAAATAAATGTTTAACCCGGTTTGCCTGAACTGGACTTTTCCGTTTTCAAATAGAAGCGCTGGGATTTGCGAAGTTTCCTCTTGTTATAACTTTTAAAAGTTTAAACTGTTCGGGAGTTACGAGGTTTTACAGGATAATTGTTTGAATAGTTGAGCACTAGAGGGAAACTGAATTTCGTTTCGGAACTGCGGCGGATTTTCGATGCGAATTAATAACCGGAATTGGCGAGTGCTCGATTAAATTATCATATCATGCAAATACCCACACAACAATAATCAAAATGTGGAATGATTAATTAATAATATTTTGGCAAGTTGTACTGACATCGAATGCAATTATTAAGTGCAAAGAAATCTATAGGTTTTATAGAAATGAAATTAAAACATACTGGCGTTTGTTCTTCAAGCATGATTGAGCACATTTTTATATTACATCTTAGGCACATTACGAGCGTATACCATTATTTGGGTCATGTGACGTTGCGTAATATTAGTTCTTATCACACGACCCCCACAACTTATTCATCGCCATTTATTATAAGTAGTGTACGCATCAGCGCAATTAACGAGCACAAGCTCACTATGAATGCGTCTTGCGATCTTACTAATGTATTGTTATCCATTAGGAGTTAAATAATATCAATGTCCTAAATTTTCCATGACAATAGAATCACAAAGACCCCGAACGAAACGATTCTTAGAGTCACATTGACGTGACGTGAAAATTAATCTTCCGAAAATTACTTGCGCAAGTCGTGCGATATTGAATGAAAATGACCTTTCGAATAAGGAAATTACGAGAAAGAAAGGCCGAGGTAACAAAACTGAAAAGGCGGCGGCTATTGTGTGCAAATATTTAAAACAGTTTCCGTTATTTTAAAACAGGTGGAATTTTATGCCGGTGATAAATGGTGATTCGTGTCGCAGTCAATTCGAAAAAATATTTATTGTCCAATAAATAAGACGCTTTTGATATCATTGAGTCGTTGGCATAGAGTAAAAGAAATAGAATAAATCAATTTATGTATCGACAAAGACGTATAAATGCGCGGGTTTGCCGGTAAAAATAAGATATTGAATGCAAATTTAAATTGGATTAGTATTCGATACAATGTCGTATGCAACGATTGTATTACATTCAAGTTGGCCTGGAGGTATCGCAAGTTTAAGATTGACTTGCTCGATGAAGGTGGAATAATTTACACGAACATAAAATATTGCGAATGAACCCGTTGTCGTGCAATTACAATGTGATGTATAAAGAACTATTTTCTACACTAATCGTTCACTGCCAAAGGGAGCCACAGAAGTAATTTAGTATAAAGGATTCGTTGAAATTTGTGAATGAAGGTAAAAAAAACTATTGTTTTCGACTTCGTCGATGACAACACTAAAAATAAATATTACAATTAAAGATAAAAATGCATCTTGTTAACTTCAATTAAATTAAAATAAAATTTTAGTTATACGACTATTATGATCAAAGTAAATAAGGAGGAATTGAAATCCGAAACTATTGTTTTTTAATAAACAAGGATTATTATTTTATATGTAACAAACATTGCAATTGTTAAAAGTGTAACAAAACTGTCTATTTGTTGTTAGAATAAATAATAAGTTTCGTCAGAGACCATAAACCAATCAAAATGGATGAGGATTTGAAACTGCACCTGAAGGTAATAGGGCCGAATAAAATCTTGTCAGCTCCAATCGACGAACGTGTAAAAGAAAGTGTTCAGGTTGAGTCGGAAACAGATTCGGTGAAATTATTTTAAATTGTTAAATTGATAAATTAATTCAAATAACTTAGATGCAATTTTTTTTATATTTATTTTCTTTACAGTTTTAATTTTCATAATGAACCTTTTTGTTTGAAACGTGAAATGAAAACTTTGATGAAATTTCGTAAGAAGTAAACTATATGGAGCAAATGTATCTACCGTTATATTTGGATATATAATAATTATAGAGGCCAAATTAACGTTTTATTTATATTAACAGCACAACGAATTATAAAAATTATATTGAATTTTGAATATTTTTGATCAATTCCGCTTCAAGGGAACAATCAAATTAAATTATAGTTAATATTTTCACTTGTAAGCACACAAAACGTCAGTTTCGCTACACTTTTGAGGACCACATGAAATTGGAGCGTTCACCGCGATAGCATTTATCAGACTAGTGCCCTTATCAATGAACAAAACTGAAGAAAATTCATATTCAACAGACAATTGGCGAAGTATCTTCCACTTCCATTGTTTGAAACGTATAATAATACGTCTTGTCAATTAACAATAATAATCGCATTTTTCTTTCGAAATTTTACTAACCGTAAATTCTTTACAAAATTTACATCACCTAAAACCTTAATTAAATACGTTAGAATAGCAATAATTTAGACTTACTTTATCAAATTATATGTGTAAGATATTTTAAGCGCATTTGTCGTAAATTAACCTAAAAGCATTTTAAAACATCAAAGTGACGTGAGCAACCACAATATTTAATTGCGGTTGCTCATAATGCAATTAAAAGCTCAAAGCCTTAAGGGGCGTCTGCAGAATTTAAGTATAACGTTGCGATGAATCATTTATGTGTTTATTAAATTTATTTTTTATTATTTGAATATTAAAATCTTGTACAAGTACAACATTTTAGAAAAGTTTGGCATTGTGAACTCAAAAATATAAAAAAATGTAAAGGACAACAACGCAAATATGTTGCAGTTATCCCAATAATTAAAAAAGATTTGTAATGCATTTTCATTTTAATGACGGAATTATCGAAAATAGAATGTTTGCGAATGTTTAGCTGGGTTGGGTTGGGTTGGGTTGGATCCAACCTAGATTCAATCCAATCCAATATAATCCAATTCAACTCCGAACCCAATTCAACCCAACACAACCCGACCCAACCCAACCCAACATACGTAAAAATTTAAAACATTTTTATTTTAATCACAGAATTTTCGAAAATCGATTATTTGCGATTAGTTTGGTTTTGCTGGATTGGATTGGATTGCCATAGGTTGGATTCACTTCATCTCACCCAACCTAAACCAACGCAACATTCGCAAAAAATTCATTTTTAAGGCATTTTATTTACATGTAATCCTTGTTGGTCGTTTTTTTGATTGTTGTTTTTTGTTTCTGTTCGTATTTATAGGGATTCGCCAAACATTTCTTCTTCCATTTAAAGACAACTATTAATAGTCGATAAGTTTAATCAGTAAAACCTCGGAATGAATCGCAGAAGAAATATTAGGGCATTCAAGCAACTCAATGAACATATAGATTCAGATCCAGTCCAATACAATACAATACAACTCGATCCTACTCAATCCAACTCAACCCAACCTACCCAATCCAACCGAATCTAATCCAATCTACATAATCCAATCTAATCCAATCTAATCCAATTTAATCCAATCTAATCCAATCTAATCCAATCTAATCCAATCCAATCCACTCCAACCCAACCAAACCCATCCCCAATCAAACAGGACTAAACCGATGAAAACATCGAAATCTTCAACGTCCATTGTAAGAACGAATTATTTCTATTAAAATTTGAACAATAATGGGATGAAATTAAAAAATTATTCACAGATTCCAACCGATTTATGTATGTCGGATCGGGTTGGCTTCGTCTTCTTGCATTGCGTTTATTTGACCATCCGATTGGGCTTCCTGTAGAGAAAACCGAATGCAAACAAAATTGCACGTAACGACACATGTCTTAAGTTTGAAGTTAGGGTGCGTTTGCTGATGTTGTATTGATTTGTTCTTGTAGCACATTAAAGATGCAGAGACGCAAAAAAATCAATTGATTAAAAACTCATAAAAATACAATCAAAACTCCTCTTCCAACTCTGGAAAATCGTCAACGAAAATACAATCAGACTTTGATGGAACATCGACCTTCTACTTGGTTCATCGCTAGATTTGATCGATTTGATTTGATTTAGTTTCCGTCGCGTTTACTTGCATTGAATTTAATCTTTGTTGGATTTCGACTTCTGCGATTCTCCAGCGATTAACTGATGACAGCTTTGCGTTGAAGGTTTTGGTTACCGGTGCAAAGTTTATTTTCTTGAATTAGATTTATTTGTATTACATTACATGGGTTTTGTTTTATTTCAATTTGGTTGATTTAATTTCGTTCGTCATTGACGAATTGGGTATTCTTTCATTGGATTATTTAGTAGAGCCGACAGCTGTTTCGTCCTTAACATTCGTCCTTACATTACTTGCCATACCATTGTCATGTATTTCTAATATATAGCGCAAATTCGTCTTAAAACTATGACGTAACACGTTGTTTTGGTTCATTATTGTTATACTCTAACTAGGTTTTTACAGCTTTTTCCCAAAATTTCGGAATATGTAGAAGACGCCACGACTTAGTTTAGAAAATCTATTAAAAGTTGTAATATTGTGCCATATAGAAGAATTAAATAACAACCAATTCCACAAGCAACACGCTCGTTTACAAAAATACACACCTTTTCCGCGAAACACGAACCCCACTGTCGAAAGCAATTCCCTCAAATTGCTCGTGTACTTACATAGGTGTCGCGCATGATGTATGGACGACGGCGAATATGTGACCGAAATTGGATTCCGCCAGAATCTTTTCAGGTTCATTTCAGGGCGACTGCGAACAAAACTAAAATTCCGCGACGGTGATTTACGCGCCAGTTTATAACAAACGAAACAACCGCTAACGCAAAAATCGAAATGGATTCCTTGACATCAAACGCGATCCGTTCGAATATTGCAGCGGAACGTTTTTATCTGCTAATTAAATTTGCCTACGCACGAATTGTGATGCATTATCGAACATCAATGGACTTTATTTGCCGTGCTGTTTGTTTATCCGTCGCGTGAAAGGCAATGTATTGGTTCCGACCGATTGGAACGCTGGAAAAAGTACGTTGGTACGTCGATAATGCATTTATTGTTCCGTAAAAACCGACAAATAAAACAATTTTGTTTGCGAATTTATTGCGATAAATATATATTTCATAATTATAAATAAATGGATGTAATGTATCGTGACGGTTCATTGTTTATCCAGTGTGCTAAATTAAGTGTGGTGAGGTTAATTAATTTCCATCAGTTTATTATAAAAGATTTAATTCTGCTGTATTATTATAATCGTTACTTATTCAGAGTTGAATAAAGTGTACAAGAAAGGGCAGGATCGCCATGTAATAAATTATTTGATCGTATGACATAACATATTTTTACTGGGGTTCATACTATAGGTTCATCGAATAAAATTTGATTTTCGTAGAACATTTAAGTAGACTACTTCGATATTGTGTGGATATAGTGTGGATTTGTTTCCATCTATTACATCTGGTATTTATGTGTTGTATTTATGTGATGTAATTTACTGTTTATGTGACAAGGTTTGGGTTGGGCGGGGTTGTGCTTGGTTGGGTTTATGAGACAAAGTTGGGTTGGGTTGGGTTGGGTTGAGTTGTGTTGGGTTGGGTTGAGTTGTGTTGGGTTGGGTTGTGTTGGGTTGGATTGGCTTGGATGCTGCAGTTTCGAAAAAATATTGCCGAGCAATAAGCAATAGTACAAGCCAAGTATTTGGGGAATGCATTCACCATGCAACTGAACTGATGATTGTTGAGTAAATATTTATAATAATCTTCAACAAAATACGGTCATATGTCGAGTATTTATAATATAATTAGCTGTTAATTTGTAATTAATGTAATATATTTGTAAGAGTAGCGTTGCTCGTTCAAAATTTGTATTATTTAAGCACAAATGTAATTGAAATTTTATCAAATATAAATCGTCCCAATTTATTTTATTTCGTTCCAAACGGAAAACTCATTACGTTTATAATTAAATTAATTTGCGGCGAATTAATAGTCCTAAATTATCAACTTTTACGTCCACTGTTCAATTTATACGTCTAATTGAAGCGAAACAAATAAAATCGTTCGGTGGTTTCATTGAAACGTCCCGTTATGTGCGTAATAACGGCCGGGGCAGGCGCATAAAAGTCAATAAAATCCCATCACAGGGCCGAGTTCAGCTCCGAAATAATTTCGGCGCGGCGTCGTTTTTTCCAACGGTTAAATTTTCATTTGTCAGCTTAAATCGAACGGAAACTCGTCGTGTACGGTCGCGAACGAAACGATAAGCGAGCGTGTGCGGGCGCAAAATAAAACAGAGTCAAATGAGGGCGGGACTGCAGCGGGCGAAAACGTCAAGAGCCGGGCTCGACGGGAGTTAACTGCAGGAGCAGGCGTCGATACAATACATCCCCATGGTTCTCGGGAGGCCGATCACGGAGCCAACTGGAGATTGGCCGCCGCCGCGGACGCAACGACGGGGAAATTGGGAACTAGGCGTGCGGAAAAACAAAGCTCTTGATTTATCAAATAAGAGTTTCGCAGTGTCACTTTGCTGGCAGACATCGGAAATTATGTGCACGATGTAAAGAGTTGTGTTTTGTTGGCAGATCAACTTTATTAAATTTTCTGGGTGGGATGGTTCGAGTAATTCTAATAATGAAAGCTGAAAATATATGAAATACTGGCTGAAACATCATTGTGCTTATTACACGTCGGAAATATTAGAAAGGCGACGTGATAAGCTAGCTTTATATAAGACGAAATATATTTCTCCTTTGTACTCTAAATTGAAAATATAAACATTGGGAAAATAATTTTTAAAATGAAAATGATGTCAGTTAGAAATACATTTACCTCATTTATCAACCAATTAAAATTAATGCCATAAATCATTGTGTTGTCTCATCACTTACTATATACCCCAGTTGTATTTAAAACTTCCTGCCTAAATTTTTTTTTTTAATTTCTTGGAACATTGATAGACCCATAAGAAACAACATGCAAGGCTTTTGCGTAAATTGGATTTAACATTTCCATTATTGCTGCTCATTCTCAAGTAATACGAGCATCAAAAGCGATGCATAATTCAGGAGCTCCCCGCGAAAATTTGTACCTCGTAATTTTGCATTCGCGTTACTCCGTGCATATTAAAGAAATGTGACCCGCGGGGATTTATTTTCGCGGCGAACATTGCGTTTGAAGCAATTTCTACTTTTCGAAGTACGTTAGTTAACAACTTACAGTCTCGTGTCCTTGCAATCAGAAGTACCGGTAATTACACCGGAGAGGGCACTTACCGAGTGCACTTCCCGAACAACGCCAGCCTCTTACGCCGGCTAACATTTATTGACTTTCGGGGAACACATTGCACTCTGGGTCGGCCGAGTTGGCCGTACGTCAGCCTGTTAAATTTGGGATTTTGGGATTATGTTATCAAGGATGATACGTTGATATTGGATGGTTTTCGAAGGACGAATCAATGAAATTTCACACAATTATTAAAAGCTTGTATATCATACGGCTAGAGCCTGGGTTAGGTTAAACAAAAATTTAACAACAAACGTCAAATAAAATCAAGCAAAAGGCAAGAGTCAATCCAACTCCAAAAATTAAATGGAATGAAAATAATACCTGAAAAAAAACTTAGTTTTCAAACTGAAGAAATTTCTCGTTGCATGGACTTTTTAATAATTTGCTTTCAAAGTAACCTTTTGATCTACCTGTAGTTTTTTTTCCTTCTCCTGTTTATCGTTGATAGACTTGATAATCCCATCTTCGAACCAATTAATTAATTTACGCTATGTCAACGTGTCATAAAAATCACCATTAGTTAGTTAGTTAGTTATAATGAGTGGGCGTTTATCGCCCCTCCACTGCCACCGCAAGGGTCTATATGGCTCACAACTAATTATAGTTCACCCTCCATTCCCATTCTCTTTAAATAAAGGAGGATTTTAGTTGGTGAGATTTTCTCAAGTTCGCCCAGCTCCAGTTTTGTCTTACCAAAGACTGTGAATCTGATTTTGTCCCCGGCGGGGCAGGCACACATAACGTGCTCTGCTGTTTCTTCAGTTTCACAGCATAGTCTGCACTCAATGGCCTCAGCTACTCCCAACCTATGCATATGATGCCTTAGTCCTACCCAAGGCTAACAGTATCCTGGTACGTGCAGTAGATGGGCTCTTCAGTACTATCTTGGAATGTCTCATTTCCTGGCACTCCTGCCAGTATCCCAGTACCTTGTGCTCCATCCAGCTCTTATTCGAGCTTCTGGTCAGGGCTCTTGTAATCCCAATAAATTCTCGTTTCCCTCTATTCCAGCGTGTCCGGGTATCCAGACCAGGCTGACCTTGTTGACTCTCCCTAATTGAGAGAGCACTGCGCGGCAGTCCTTGGCCGATATCAACGTACATTGATTGTCAGCAAGGACTTGCAGTGCGGTTGTGGTGTCAGAATTTTTTTATTGTCCTCTGCTGCCGAGGGCTTTTTAATAGCTATTTTGCGCACATTTCAATGGCATAGACTTCTGCCTGTTGAATCGATGCATGCTTGCCAAGGCTGAATTTTAATCCAGTTCTTGGTTTGCGGCAGAACACTCCAGCCCCTGCTCCTTCAGTTGTCCTAGAGCCATCTGTAAACCTGTTCGAATCTGCCTGTAACTCCCATTCGTCTCTAGTGGGAATTATGACTTTGTAAGGCAGTACGAAGCTGTATATTGTAGACATATCAGCCCTCATACCCAGGATGTCATCCGTTACGGTTATTTGTAATTCATGGTTAATTGTCATTTAGTCTACGCTTCTTAATGCTCGTCTCATCGTGTATAATCCCCACTAAGCTTCACTTAACTTCGACTGTTGTACATCAATGTTATTTGTCAGTATGTTAGATTTTTTTCTAACTAAAGCGGATTTTCCTTCTTTTGGTGGGGCATGTAATAAGAATCAGTTCGCCTACACTTGACTTACAGTATTAGCAAATTATTAAGAAATCATTCAAAATTTCTTTGGAAATAAACAAAACGATTGCTTTTATTAATTAGTCATTTTTATATTTATATCATCATTTGAGTCATAGGAACGTAACTTCAAATTTCATCGATGTGCATCGCGGCAAGTCTTTGGAGCCAAAAATGGCGAACAGGTACTTGCTCGTATATCTGTTTGCGTTTGAAAATCAACCATCGTAATACATAAAATGAAAACACGTAATTTAAAACTTGTCCAAAGTTTTTATCTTCAAGCCCCATGCATGTGTGCTTAAGTATTTATGTCCTAAACACGTTTTGATAAAACTTCCAGTCAAATTCTGCATTAATTTCATTTGATTTTTTTACGTTGAGAGTCGTTTATCAATTTTGTTGTTTGCTGGTGAAATTTGGTTTAAAGTAAAGTTGAGTATGTAATATCATTCGCATATTCATTGATTGAACGCAATGAGGTTTTTGTGGACAATAGGTCACGTGACGGTTAATTGCTTAACCCTGGAACCACGAAAAATGCAATAGGATTCAAGGTCGTAAATGCAATATTATCTCTAAATATATTTGAATAAAACATCTTTGAATCTTCTAATTAAATTCCTTGTGCTTTAAAAGTGAATAACAAATTTTGTATTTACTTATAAATCAAATCCGGCCTAGTTTGATGCCCCTTGCATTTCTTGGGAACGTCTCGTAACATATTATTTTAGACAGTTACTTTCATCAACAATTTTCTTCGCTTTACCCAATGCAAGGAAGCAAATCAAAGATCTTCATCTGAATCGCGCAGCAGTACTGCGCTTTTAAAGCTTCGTGGCGCCCAATTTCATAAATTTCACCGAAACGAACACCGTTTCAAAAGGACATATAATTTAAATTATTAACGTGTACTAATTTCACTTAAAATAATAGTAAAAAAAAATATGTATTTACTGGTCGATTAACCATACACCATAAAAATATTATGAACTATAATTAAGTAAGGCGCCGAAAAAAAAACGCGATGAGATAATGTACTATATATTGGTTCAGTGTTACTTCCTAATCAGCAAACAATATCAAAAACTTTAGTTGTGATAATACCTTTATGTGTAGCTGTGAAAAACTCAGGGTGTGAATGAACGGACACCCTAACAAGAGAAATCCTCTTTAACACATCGGTATGTTCAAAAAACTATTGTCAAGTGCAGTGATATTAAATTATTAATTACTTGAATGATGCGAATGTACACCACATCACATAATATTAAAATTATTTAAATTTAAATGATAAAGAAATCTACATACTTGTTAGCTAGTAATAAATCGCAAGCGACGCCATGAAAATAAATCTAAATATCCATAGGTAGCTCAATTAATAAGTTTAACCAGAATTATATGCGCATATGTATGGTTTTATAAATAAATATGCATTATATATCTAGTGCAAAGTAACCTGTCAAAGGATTTAATTCTCTTGATGTAGTTTCCAATCAGTGCGCACAAATTAATCGGAATGATAGATTTACGACCGAAACGGAATGAATCGACGCGATTGAAGCCCTATACGTGCACACATTAGGCACAAACGTATCCGACAAATTAATAATTAGCCTAAATAATGGCCGCGGCATTGCGAATATTATTTATTCAGTTCGCATCATCGATTCCGCGCAAATATATCGGCGGGCGCAAACATGCACACGTTCGAGCGACAAAAGGCCATTATTTGACGAAACAAGGCGGATAACAAAGCGAATCGCGCGCGTAATACCCCGATAATGGAGAGGAGCGCGCTCTTCGGAATCTTCTTATTCCTAAACAAAAGTGCTCTCATTAAAATCGAGAGCGGAAGACCGGCCCGGCTCCGTTCGTATCGTGTATTTTCGTCGAAGTTACATATTAAGCAGAGTTTCTCCGTAACACAAAACCGGGCAATTAGCGCGGTAATCAATTGCGCGTACAATGGGCGGTTTTTAATTTTTACCCTCGCCTGCAGTGGCTTTTATGCTGTGCACAGCGGGCGAGAAACTCTCGCATAATGGCCCTTTTTTGATATATAAATGAGACGAAGTTAGTTAAACAATACAATGAGCTCTAAGATTGCATGCAAAGTGTTCCGACATTTACCCTTTTGCACTGATTAATTAAACTAGTTTGAAAGTTTCGAATAGAGAGAACTTTACGATTTTTTTTATGTTTCGGATGATTTAGTTCAGTTCATTCCGGGTGTAGTATATATTTAGTAGGAAATGTATATGGGAGTATTAATAGAATAAAAGAATAAAAAAATCGAGGCCCAGGGTCCCAAGCAAGCATAACACGTAACACCATATTCTGAAACATTTATAATATGACGACACCATTATATATTGTATTACTGCTTTTATTCTGTATTGCTTCTCTAATAATATTGGTAGATGGTAAGACGTTTCATACAATTTTAACGTGTCTTGATATTTACGACTACATTAATGGGAAAGTAGTATGACATACGGTGGGACACAGTTGACGCTTCGCTGTGCAAAACAGACAGCGTTCGTCAGTGAGCACACCCAGTTCAAGATTTCCCCCATTACGTGCATCAACCAGGCCATCGTTTCAGATATATGTAACGAATAGTGAATGACTCATTGGAGTCATTGTCCCATATTTGGTCTTTTTTGGTGATATTTTTCAAAAAACAGCTTAAATGTTTAAAAGCTTTAATTATTCACATGTTCGAATTCTTTTGAGTGGAAATTGTGGGGGAAATATTTAGGTCTCAACAAATTGATACGAAATTAGTGAAAAGTGCTTAAAAATCGACAATTATAAAATGAAGATCATTAAAATAGAAAGTTTATATCTGCCAATTAAAGACTTTGCACTGAGCAATAACAAGTGAGGACAAGTATCAAGTGAAGTTGGTGCTTTAAGCAGCTAGTCTTGACGTTCACAACCAAATTGTTGATGACGGATTGCGGAGCCAATAAATTGCGTACACTTGGCGCTTCGTTGTGCGAAACAGGCGCTGTTCGAAAACATTCCATAGGGCATTACAGTCCATGAGTCCACCCGAGCTAGTTAATGCTTAGCTAGTAATCACATACAATAAAATGAACAAATTATAATGTTAATCAATAAAGCACGAAGACTGTTCAAGGTATTGATTGCATGGCGTGCACCTCAGCTGATCTATCGTTGGTGATGTGATGAGTCTTGACATTTATTTTCACTATTCAACGTTATAATTAATTTGTAGTTTGCTTGTACATTTTACTTCATTGTTGATTATTTGATTATTTCACGTACTTATTTTTTATCACTAAGCCATTTTTTCCATTTCATATAATTGAATAAAATTTTAAGAGTGGGTAACTTACTTAATTGAATTATATGTTGTGGACAATTATATAATGCGAAATTTTAGACTGGTCGCTAGCCATACATAATTTCAAATCGATATAACTATTGCCTTTATTTCGATATTTTATTCAAATTGTCTGATTCACACGAAGTGTGCAGTTTATTTAAAGTTGTACATATTTTGATGTTGTCTTTCCCGTAATTTCGGCGCACTTGGGAACCTTTCATTTAATTAAACATACTTCAAATATCGCAATAAACCGAGCCAACGAGTTTACAACCTGGAAATCACGTTAGATTGGAGTCGTACGCTCGGAGGTAACTTCGCCGTTAGTCTATAACACGGTGCAATCTCCAGCAGTAAAACAAAACAGCCATCTCGCGGCCCCTCCGTTAACTTTAACTGCTCCCCAGCTAACACGTCTCGATTTTACTGCCCCGCTTGTTTCTCTGCAACAAAACATTTTGCAAATTGTATAGATAACAATAAATAACCGTTCAACGCACATTGTTGCATCCGCGGTCGTTAAAGTGCGCCGCTTAATGACGCGCCGTCGAAATTTCGCCCAAAAATCGCAACTACACTGTGTAGCACAATGGAATGCGTCTCCGAGAAATTCGGCAATAAAATTCGGCGATAAAATTTTACGTCAAAAGGCAACGGCAAATGAGCGCGAGTTTTTAGCCGGGGCAATTTACACGTGTCAGTAAATTTATGTATTTTAATTTAAAAAATAGCGACGAACAAAGAACGCGAGGAATAAAATTTATTCCTTTCGCGTTATCGACCAAGATTTCGTCGTCTCCCCCTAGTTACTCTCCGAGATGGTTTATATCAAATTTTCGTCTCGGTCTGCGTGTCTCTTTTCCTCCGGCGCGATATATTTTGTCGCTGGGATTGCCCTCCCGCTAGTGCTATTGTAAAAAGTTACATAAATCTCTTTAATAACTCGGTAAACACATATACGTCAAAACGTTGCATGTTTGTTTGTGAGATAACACACGTCACATATTTGTTGTCATAAACTGCGCGTGCAGTTGGTATCAGCACGGCCTTTGATTAAATTAATCATAAAGATCATATTTTATTTCGCCGAGAATGAAATTTACCGAAGATGCGTCGAGAATTTTATTGGGAGTTGTTTTGTAAATTTGGGTGAAGTGCAAGTTTGAACGGTGACGTTCGACAAGTGTTTTGTTAAACAATGGATTTTTAGGCGTCGCGTAATTGGTTTATTTATTTAAACTTTATTTGTTTGATTGCTTCTATTCCTATTAATAATTAAATAATTCAATCCCAACGTTGGCGAATTCACATGGATGGGATCTGCACGGGAACGACTTGCCAAAGGAGCTATGCAAACAATTGAGTTATTACAACCAAAACATATCGATTATTTTTTCTCGTACACGAACAGCGGGTTATGCCATTAATTCGTTCGCCTCTACACAAATATAACTGATGTCGCTGTAATTAGCGACTACAAACGTTCTAGATTTCGACGGCGATCGCTTAATTTCCTCGAATTTACGTTGAATTTATGCGCCCAGCTCGGGCGAACGGGCGATAAAAAAGTTTTCCGTGCTCCGCGATATTCACGTCGCCGAAATTTACGCCCGAAATTAATTAACTTGGTTATTTTTACGTCGGGTTGACCTCTCGAAAAGCGAAACTCTTGATTTGATGGCTGGAATCCCGAGGCCGTAATCCCGAAGTGCAGCCCATCAAGTAATGGAAATTGTATTACCTAAGGGTCGGGAGTGAAAATGCAATTTCCGCACGACGCTTCGGAGATTTTATACAGGCTTGATTTCTCGAAGACTTTATAAGTGTTCGCCGTTGTCGCAGGAATATGGATCGAATTTAAATTTGATACCGCGGTAGTAGGCGTTGTCGGCTTTATAATAAATTAATAAGATTCATACGTACAATACGTAGAGTTCGACTTAAGTAAAAACAGTAAAATAAGATCACAAAATATTTTTTTTTTCATGAAACTTTCAGTCATTGAAGAATTTTTTTAATAGCCACCGGTGTAACTCAATGTTGTTCCAAAACACATCCACCATAAATATAGCTTCAAAATGATTGCTAGTGCTTTTCAAATTAACTTAATTAGCTTATAAAAAAACTTCATAAAAACAAAGTCAACTCAAAAAGTATAATTTTCGTCCTTCATGATTAATAGGGGAACTCAAATTACGACGAAAATAGCATTGTGACGCGTCGAGAAAATTATAATTTTCCATAACGCCGATAAAAGCTTTATGGAAGTTCGCGAGAGAATGGAAACGGATTGCCAAATGGCCTCGTAATTTCAGATATCGCCGTTCGTTCCGCACTCGGGACGAAGCTGTGGGTGAAGTGTCTCACTGCACTCTGCACATGCAATCCCCTCAAGATAAGTGACTTCAGCGTAAAAAGCTTTTACCACACATGGAATAAGTAGAGCTTTTGTCGTACAATATGACACGAGCACTGAATTATTATCGCCCGTTTCGGCTACGCTAACTCGCACATTAAGAACACGCATTCCGCTCGAGGAAAACGTCCCCACTCTCTCGAATTAAACTCGAATTTCCACATCGATCGTCTATTTGTTGCAACGAAGACATGGCTTAAAAATCGATATTTGTTTTACAACTCGAGTTGTGCATACTTGGTTTTTATTGATTGTTTCAATGGTAATTGCGGTGTAATTAACGGTAAATGGTAATTAGAAAATATCCAATTAAATGCAAAGGATATTTGCTAGGCGCAATTCCATTATACCTATGGCAATAAATTCAATAACCACGCAGCTGGTTTGAGTAACTTTGCAACGTAGTGCTTTCATCCTTCCTGTATTTCCGCGTCCTTCCGGCTAAACCCCCCTTCGCAGGCCTCTTATCGCAACATTAATTTACGATTAGTTTCTATACGAGCTACCTGCACGATACGATATATACTACGACGAGTTTAAAGGGGATTTTCATGATTTTCTTTTCGTAACGCATTTAAAATTTAAATTAAATCGCTTATTTGGTCTTGGTTAAAATAAATTTAAAAACAAAATCTATGGCAGAGGATCATCTACATCTACCTATATGGTGCATATAATCAATAATGGTAATCAAACTACCATCGACACATTGTTACAAAGTACTACGAAACTACACAGCAAACTACAGCATTTTTTAGGCAAATCTCGTAAACAAAAATCCACTTGGCACCTAGCCCGAAAAAGTTAGGTTTCATATACATTTACACAATTTTTAATGATAACTGATAACTAATAAAAAATATATAAAATGAAAATTGTTATCTTGTCAAATGTGATAATTATAAAAATATAAAATTGCAACGTCGGCGAGTTATTTGCAAGAGTTACTAAAACTCTTAGACAAGTTCGTTTCGGTATTATTATGACTTCCTCATACATCACTAGATGGTTTAGGATGTCTTGATATCTTTTGTGATGTATTGCAGATATTATCGCAGAAATTTACTGAACGTAAGAGAAAGGCAAAATGAAGAAAATGGATGATGCTGCAAATTTATGGGTGATGGAGGAAATATTTTGGAAATGCATAAGTACTATGAAAACCAAATAGTGGCTCAGAAAACTGTTGAAAAGGTGGATCAAAATCAAAATTGAGAAATGAGGAATCCGAAATCTGAAATTTAAAGGACGAAAATGAACTATTTGAACGTCAAGAAAAACAGTACAATTGAAACTGTGGAAGTGAATTAAGTGACTAATGAGATAATTTAGATTAGAAAATACATCTACAATGATTCATGTAGAAAAAGAGAGTCAAATTATGGGAGAGTACAACGGAACGTAACTATCGCAATGCAACCAACTAATAGAAGAATTCAGGAAACCAACTGAATTTGTGCAAACGGATAAGAAGGTATAAACATTGGAAAACGAAAAGGGTAAAAACAAATACATTGGTGGAAGAGGGTGAAAGGAAGCACAGCGAATCCAAAACAGTTATGGACAATCAGCTATGACCAAGTAAATGAATGGAGGTTAATAGATATGTTGTAGTGGCGGTTCAGGAAACGAAACGTAATAGATAATCAAAGTGCAAATAAGGTATAAAAAATTAATTGTCTAAAAGAAAACAAATAAAAAATTTGAGGAAATTCAAAAAATCACTGTTCACACCAATTACCATAAAACAAATCTCTCAAAACTGCGCAAGTACTACGACAAACACTCGTCCTATAGCAAGCGAACCTGCACGCCACTGGGTGTTGTGAATGATTAATCCACGACCATCCCCTATGACGATCCCGATAATCCCAGAAATCTTATCTGAAACTATCTATTATGTGCCGTTGGTGAAACCAATAAACGTGTACAACGTTTTCATAAGTATTTACTTAACCATCATAAGTCAATGCGCCATAAATACGCAATATTTGATATAGAATACATTATCTGTCATAAATAAAACACAACAGTAATGTATTAAAAAAAATCACTCACCAAGATTAAGAAGTATATATCAGGGATTATTCCTCATAAAGTCTACACTCCGACGGAAGAGGTAGCCGATGAGGCCAAATATGACATCTATCGTAGATTGGACAAGACATTTAATGGATTGCCAAAATATAATATAGGGTGCTGCTAATGTTAATATCAAGACAGTCGTTGAGTTTAAACTCATACTAAAAATCACCAGAGCATGGAAACAAATTAAAAGTGAACGCCTAACAGACGCGATCGATGTTGAAAAGAAAATTAATTAAACAAAAGAGGCAGAGCAAGAGACGCCCAATCATGCACACACAGACTGCAAAAATAATAGTCGTGAATTGACAAAGAAAAAGAAAGAAATCTGGAGATTTCGATGAACTACTGAATGATTGCGTTGGGTTGGGTTGAGCCACTTGAACAAGGAGAAATGGTTGGAGACAGTAATACAGACCTAGAAGAAGGACCAGAAATGAAATAAATAGTAGTAGGCATAATTAAAAATCTAGCGAAGGGTCGATAGAAAAACAATTTGGTGTACGTGAAACAAATAATAATCTTAATGTGATATTAAGAGGGAACGTCAGTACTACTTAGCAGATTAAGAGACTCACAAGCAGAGGGTTGTGAACACCAGAAGCTATAGAAAGCCTTTGAATCCATGAACATAAATACCAAACTAACTTTAATCTCATGTCATTTTAACAGCATTGAAGAATTTAAGGAAAAATCAAAAAGGTTTAAATGAAAATCTAAGTGGGGTAGATGCTTAAATTATCATTTAATATCACATTGAAAAAAATTGGAATACAAATTATAAGAATATTTACTGATATGGGGTGTAACACTACAAAAGAAATTATAGACATATTTAAGCAAAAGTGTAGGAAGCTGAAATTCATGAACGTTGTAAGGGCCATCGTCACCATGGGGACTCCATCGTTCTCAGCTGCTTTGTTCGCTGGTGATGGAATGGCGTTAAGAAAGATTTTGTTGTTATAAAACTTATGTGGCTACGACTGGCCTTAATCAGACTCAAAATTGGGTGGATTTGGAGCTTGAAAAAAATATTGAGTTCTTTGTAATAACAAAGAAAATATATGATTTTATGCAACGTTTTTAAAGATTCGTTCCTATTAAAATAGGTCCAAGATCCCATAACATAATCAAAAATTTCATGCATGTTCGATTATTTGGTTAAATATCATGGTTGACATCATTGACGGTACTAGTAAGTCGCACACTTCTTTGTTAATTTAGACGTAGAATTGTACGTTAGCAACAAACTACAAGCTTGAGGCAAGAAATAGACACACTCTACTATTACCAATACGATATTCTTCAATACGTACTCATCGTTTTATAGCCTTATTTACGAGGAGTACGTATCTTATTTGGGTACGCTAATGTAATTGAAACGTTCGTGAAACCCAACATTAGTCAATGACAATGAAGTTGCAACATTAGTTTTCAAAATCGATTAAGTTCAAAGAAAATTTGTTTCCCAAGACTTTATAACTGCGCCGAATTTCTAGTCATCCCAAGTGAAGTTGAGGTTCGCGTCACAATTTTCGACATTTTCCAGAGAAAAGAAAAGTACCAAAAAGATGGGGTCAATCAAAATACAATGAAGTATATGAACTGAAATTATAATTCCACCAAAAGAAGGGAAAATATATAATTTTGACTACGTTGAAAACTTCAATGAAACATTTATGGCACGCATTTGTGTATCAGTGCAATTGACATGATACTGAGAAACTAGACCAAAACAAGGCCATTCGAAGTATGATATGGTGAGATAGATAGAAGCATTGCTAGCAGATGAAAAAATAATTAAGGATATGGAAGGGAAAGAATATTTGTAGGAAAAAATTGAGGATACATTTTAAAGAGGAACCTACGAGGAACTAACATTTTTTATCTAAAAAAAAAACACCCATCATAGATATTATGAAATCACAATTACCTGCATTTTTAGATAAAAGGAAAACCAAGAACAACATAGAAGCAGAAAAAAGCTTGATTATGAGGTGGTCCAACCCAACTAAGAAAATAAACAAAAACTAAAACGTTTTGAAAATTTTAAGTCAAAATTCAATTTTTGAAGTATTCCCAAGCTAGGTGATCAATTCAACTAGGAAAATAAATCCATTTTTAGAAGACTTAACTATGAGGTTGTGTCAGTGTCCAATGGAAAAACAAGACTGAAGAAAAATTGCAAAGCAAGTCGTGTATTTACTACTTCATTCAATTAAGTAAGTAATTTTTTGTTGCCCATGAAAGAAAAGGTTTTTCCATTTTCATCTATTTAATTAACGTTTGATCATTACTTGTAGGTTAAGTTCGTTGTTGGCTACGTATTATTTTCCTGTATTATGTGATTTCAATCCTATTTGATTTATGCACAATTGCATTTGCTATGATTTTCAATCTCTCATCATTCATATAATTTGATTTGGCTCTACATTAAGTAAAAAGTACACAATTCAAATATTATTTTCATATTTAGCATTGCCTCAGGGTAATTATTTGTGTCCATTTTTGTATTTACATTTCGTATCGTTGGATAATATAGCAAGGAATCAAATAATCCAATATTAAAATATTGTCGCCCCCACTAAATGAACACCGTGGTAAACATTTCTAGAAAATTATTTATAATTATGAACGGAATTTATTTATGACCGTCATTATATTCAATTCTAAAAACTCCACCATGGAAATCGCGAACTTTGCATTCCCGCATTTTTCCAGGAAACACAATCGTTAATTGACACAATAATGTATACCCTCCACTACTAATTGCAGCATCAATAACCAGAAATAGGTTATCACACAAAGAAATCTGTAATTACCGAGATAGTTTACTGTTATACATAAAGTAAAATATATTCGCCGCACTATTACAATTTGTGTTTTAAGAGTAATAGCTGTCGAGTACGACTCATTATGAAGTACTCACGGCCCCAAGCCATGTTATAATTACTCGCCAGCTGCCCCGGGACAATACCTACCAAGTGCTCTCGTCTACTGCTTCGTATTTGTATTGTCTGGCCCTCAGCAGTGCATTTATAAACGCCTAAATGATCTTATCGAGATTTATTATATATTCATTGTGATATTTTTGTTAAGACTCGAGTTGTTTTAGTTGGATTTAATGCGGTAATTATATTGGTGGGTCGTTGGAATTGCGCCCGAGGCGATCGTACGAATCGACTTCCTTTCACGCAGATTAATTCTTGCATGTGTTTCCGTTCGTTGGTGGAGGAATTCGATGAAGATTAGATTTTACGTGGGGGATATGTGAAGGTTACGAAAATTTTTATTACACATTACGAATTGAATTAATCGAATTTACAAGGATTTTAATGAGATGCCATGACTTTTTAATTATTCGCGAAGTTGGCCATCGATTATATTTCTTGCACGTTATTTGAGTTAAGAAAAAATAAGGTGTGGTAATTTTAACTAAAGCGAAAACAGATACGTAATGAAAAATTCTTGTACAACAAATATAAAGCAATTAATGATGTCATATAAATAAGTACACATAGTACATATAGCGAATTAATTAACATCAGATATCTTTTCTTGTAAAGAATGTTGATTGCGTATAAAACGTAGCAAAATTTAAATTTACTGCTTATAAATAACAATAATTGAACAACGAGGAGCTTTATTGTGACGTTAATGACGCTTGCGTGCCTACCACAGTAAAATTAATAAACAAGAATAAAATTCCTTAAATTTACTGTCATAAGTTTTATTGCCCCGTATACGAAAGAAGGTTCATTGTGCATTTTCCTCGGCGTAATTAAATTTAATGATTATTGCCAACAACGGCAGCTGAATTATATTTATAAATAGAGCTGATATTATACACTTTGCGTTTGTCGGAGCGGGCAGCTCGGCGAGTGAATTCGATGAATGAGGAGTTAAATTCTCGTAAACCGCTAACTAGATGCAATAATTTACCTCAAATATATAGTCACGTTCGTCGGAGCCTTATAAATTATCGCTGACCAATTGAATACGAACCCGACCCACTGTGACATTTACATGTATTTAACGCCGGTGCGGTATCGAGTTTTATAACAAAATTTGTACCGGCGCGACCAAAGGTCTAAATAATTAACCTCGCTGTCGTTTGTGGAACCTGATCCTAATTAAATTTTATTTCACTAGTGTTGTGTATTTTAATAAATTATTTTTTTTAAAATAAGATGAATAGAAACGAACACCATACCCACTTCAAATCTGCATCCATCTGAACTTCTGAAATAAAAATCCAATTCCAAGATTTGAACCCTAGATCTTTGGATTGCCTTCTAATTCTAATAACATAATTGAATATTTTATCTAAATTAATTCAACATCCACTAATCAATGTCACATTTCCTCAATTACACATTTTCCGAGGTCGTCTGCAACTAACTACTAACTACTAACTACTAACGAAGCCGTGCCGATTAAAATAAATTCAGAATGTCGCAATTATACGTATCGCCAAATTAGTCAACCGGTGCTGTGTCTCTCTACTCCTTAGGAACGCAATGCGCGTCATTTTAATGCGATTTATGCACGTAAAAGCCCCGTATTTCATGTTATGGCAGGCAAACAACATTTCAAGCATATTATAAATCAGCAAGTGATGATTATCTGATCGGGGATCGTTAGAGTTTCTCGCCGATTGCAAAAGTGCAATCCCAGGAAGTCGGCACAATAATTTAGAATAACTTGACGTTGTGTAATTATATGTAACATTAAGTTTGTCTAAGATATATTCATGTGGATAAATCATGTCGCAAATAACGATTACGGATGACGATTACTGCAGAAGTAACTGTTATTTGTATCGGTAATCGAGGCTTTAAAGTGTGCGTTTGTTGCATGAAATTGTTTCATTTTAATTTTTGATTGGGTCGGTTTTGATTGTATAACCATCGGTATATGTATTTTTAGTTGAATACAACACATAAATAAATATCTAAGGCATTAAAGTGGATTTATTTACTGCACTGCTTTGATAATTTTTTGTACCCATTTGTGCCGACGTATTTTACTACGATTGGGAACTGAGACAATCAACAACGAGAATGCACCACTAAATATATGTAGATAGTTGATTGATTGTTGAGTTGCTTCTTGAAAGTTAATTTGCTTTTAGTTTCAAATATATCGTAGACACTATATATGTTTCGTCAACAGTGTTGCTCCATCAGGACCTGACGAAGCCACATCAAAAATCAAGACCTGATGAAATCGCAGTGTTGGCAAAACATATGTAATACCTACAATATATTTGAAACTAGATTACATTTTTGAATGGGACTGGTTTTAAAAGTGTAAACTTTTGGCGAATTGATTTAATAACTCTGAACCAACGAAATATCTCGTTACTTTTTGGCTTAGTAACAATAACGTTTTCATTTTGACCAATGGGAATGGAGAATCGTTAAAAAATAGACTAATGTTACATAAACCTGTTGCTATGGCACATCTCTGAATATCATTTTATTTATATTAGTTTGAAGTCGTCATACCCATAATATAAAAGTAATGAATGTTTTATGAACGTGAGTGAAAAAATTTAATAATCGTCAACGCAATTGCTAAAAACTAATGTCTCGCCTAGAAAGCAATATATTATCGATTACAGATTCAAACAGCAATTTTCAACGTTAATATAATTCTATCCATTATTATAATCATATATATGAAACGTAATTAAAAGGAACATTAAATAATTAAATGGCATTAATATATTCTCTGTGTGTTACGAATTTAATTAAATATCAATTTTCTGTGTATCCGAATTTAATTTTCCCATATACGTTCATTATCCGTAAGCAAACCAACAGTTCTGTCAATTTATATAGAGACATACTGGGTTCAAACGGAAATTCCAAATCGGTGCAAATATATTAAATAAAATTCAATCAATTGTACAACAAAATCGTTAAAAGTTGTTTATCAAAAAAAAAAAACGATGAAAATTAATTTAAACGCAATGTAGGTGTCAATTTTTTTACTCTACAATTACTGCTACAAATATTACAAATTATTTTTGTTATTATTTTTATTATAAATTGCTTTTATTGTGTTTTCAATTTTGGTCCAAAAATTCGTGTTACTAGTGTTGCATTTGAATGCTGTAAAATGATTATAAATAGATTTGACTTGAAGGTCAAAATTCGTTCAAGTAGACGACGGAAATTATTTTACTAATAATTTCTGACTTCAGCTAATGTGATTTTTAATTAGAAATCAGCGAACAAAAATATCATTTATGACAAAAAAAATGATGTTTTATATAAACACAAAAAAAAAAACGTTGCCACCAAAATATATATTTTCTAAATTGCCAACATTTTAAACAAATTTATTTTTACACAAAACATGACTAGAATGTTTGATATTTGATTGCCCCCCCCCCCATAATTTTGTGTTTCTGGAGAAAGCATTGGCACTCAACGAAATGACAAGAAATAAATACGTCCATTCAACAGTTGATAAACTCAGTGTAAACTTGAAGAATTGGAATAAAGCTCGAGCGTCTAACTTAGTTGGAGGGAAATTTAAACTATACAAAATAAAATTCATAATAGAAAAAAAAAAAAAAATTCAGGCCACTTTCTCCACGAAGTGTAACAAACTTATTTATTTAATTTATTGCAATATTTAAATTTTAATCGTATTTATGTAATATGCGACATATTTTTGTTTCAAAGAATTAGGAAACCGCGCCACCAGATAAAATGAGGGCTTCGTTGTGTTATAAATATATTTACTGAAATGTAACAAATTAGCGGTGAACACGAAAAATATGAAACACAAGAAAAACAAGTTAAGAAAGCAATAAGAAATAAGTTACAATAAGTTATAACCCAAAGTGAAATAAGACAGCAAATGAAAAATTATTGAAAACAAACATGAAACACAATAAATTAAATTAAATTAACACTAAAAGAAAAAAAAAATGCAAAAAATTAAAAAATACTAATAAAAAGGGCCCAAGGAAAGAATCAACGTAAGCAAAAATATGTAAAATGAAACCAAGCAAAATGGTTGAAAACCGAGAAAATAATTGAGTCCAAACAATGCAAATTAAAACGAGCCAAATTAAAAAGAAATAATGGATAAAAATATTACAAAAGCAAAATAAAATGAGAATTACATAGAAAAAAAACAACGAATATGAGAATTGAGTAATTATAAAATCACAAACAAATAAAAATAACACTGAGATTGCATTGTGATGTAAAGCGAAACAATGCGAAACAAACCCAACCCAACCCAACTCAATCCATCAACGGAATATCAAAAAGAAAATTATAATCAAAAAACATTGAAAAGCAAACCAACACAAAATAAATAAACCCAGCCCAACTCGACAACAAAAACTATAATCAAAAAACTCAGCAAGGAAACTATGTCTAAATTGTATGTGAAATTTGTGTTGGTAATGGTAAAATCACGTGTATTGTTTTGACCAATGGGATGGAGAATTGTTCATAAATGAACGGTGTTGGAATGTCGAAGTTACAAAAACTTTTTGGTATGTATGTTTGTAAATTTCTGAAAAGAGTTTTGTTTATGTTGCTTTGATGTCGTGATACCCCAAACACAAGTCAACACAATTGTTAAAAACTTAAAACGTGAATAGAAAAGAAAACGATGCCACACCATAATAATAAAAATAAAAATAAAAAATTAGATTGCAAGGGAAAATATTCTTAAACCAGACGGAGTTTCATTGCAATGTAAAAGAAGAATAAGAATAAGAATGTTTTAACAAATGGGGGTTTGAAAATTAAATTTATTTAGTAATAATTTAAAATTACTTTAGCAACGATACAAAATAAAGGAACCCAACTCAACCCAGCTAAGTACCGAATTTATTCGTGCGTTTTAAATTATCGTATCTAAATGGTCGAAAATGATTTGAAATAGACTTTGCTAGAACAAGCAGATGATGGATATTATTATAGTAGTGATTTAAAGTGACTTTAATAACAACAACAAACTAATAAACCCAACCCAACCCAACGCAAGAACGAATAATTAAAAAGGAAATTATAATCAAAATAATCTGCAAGGAAAATTCGTATAATCTATAATGGGGTTTAAAACTAACCGAATAAATTTATTTTTTCATGTTGCTTTCATTATTATTTTTTCTTATTTTTCGTGTTAGTTTTTTAACATGTTTATCATTTTTTCAAGGAATGTATCAAATTTCTTCTTGTCTTATTAATTATCGTATTTAGATGCTCGACAATTATTAGAAATATATTTGGAGAAGTAGATGAGTTTGTAGAGTAGTTTGTCGTAGAAAAAAAAAAAAACGCGACGATAGACAACCTTGCCAATATCTTCTCCGTTTGTGGGTTAAACTCACCCCAAAATTTATCCACACTGGGCATGACATATTGCATGTTTCATTTACGTGACGTTCTGTAAGAATTTAATCAACATACAACATACATTAAGACGCTTATATTTGGTGCAAGTAAATTAGGTATAGGTATACGCAGGATTTTTTTTACTTTTAAAGGACTATTAAGTTGATTCCGTTGTTTGTTTTTCGCCAGTAATTGCAGAAAATATTGTCGAAATAAATGTTAATACGGCAAAACATGAAACATCGCCATATCCACTATAATTGAAACACAAAGGTTACGAAACATCGACAATTCCAACCACCTTCAGCATCACCTTACGAATCTCATTCTCCTGTTACACAAGACTCCGATGCGTAATCATCCTTATGACGACAGAAATGAATTTGTAATTCAATTTACATCGAAGACCCGCAGCACGAACCCGCGCTTTCGTAGGAAATTACACTCCCAGGGTAATTTCGCGTAATACAAGCGAACGTTAAGCAGAGCTCAGCCGCGTATGTTATCTGTAAAATTTCCCGTAAAATTACGCGCGCGATGAGAAATATCCCGGTCACAAATTACAGGAGATTAAATCCACCACTTCGCGTCCCCGCTAACCCGGAAAACCCGAACGACGCGATAGATCGGGCCGAATTTCGTAATTTTCGCCGGACGCAAAATGAATTTTTCATTGAAGTTATTGAACTTTATTGCGCCGATATATGCACAGTACTCGTGCATTAAAAGACCGACGGCACGTCGGAGTGCGCCGTTGTATTTTAAACCTGTTTCTGGTTTATGGACTTTTAAAATTGAAGTGAGAATAATATATTTATGGAGATCGCGCTTTATGCCGCGTCTTGCTGTATATAAATTTGCTTTACGCGGACACTTTTCGAATAAAGTTCAAATAGTTGCAAATAAAGGACGTGTGGTGATTTTGGTGCACAATGGCGTCGCATGTTTATCGTTATAATTTTTGAAAATGCGTTCATGTACTTTGTGCAGCACATGTCTGATATTTGATACTGTTTATTTGAAAGCACCCCTTCGCATGCGGAAATGGGCGTTTATGTCCAATAAAAAGAATTCAATGTAACGTACAGACCTATTTGCGGCGTAAAATATCGCATTACATATAGACGTACGGAATTTAAATACGTATAAGGGTTTCTATTATATTCTGAATACGATTACGTTGATATAAGAATTTGCATGAATGGGTTCCATTTGTGATATTTGAATTTTCATGTCGTTTCGTTGGCACGTATACGCCGTTATGTTCATAAAATATTTCGCGTTAAAAAATTACAAACAGTAGCACATTTGGATTTTGGATTTTGTCACTTGTCAATTATTTACGTTTTAAGTCGTTAAGTTGTCTACCGGTTCATAAGTAGCCAAAAAAATTTCAAACCATCTCACATGCAGATAGAAAAAGTATATTATAAATTATTTTTCTCCAAAAGTCATATATGTAAGTAGCCATGATGTTTTTTGTTAAATTGTTTTATTTTTTTTTTAATAAATTGCCGTATATTGCTCTTGAATTTCCTTAATAAATCTTAACGTTCTGCATGTAAAGGTGCCTCACCAAGGTTTGTCAGTAACCGAGTCCAAATGACGATTAAAAATATAGCAACACCCGTCCTTCGCATCGCTAGCACATCGTTGCATAACTGTGACTCATTACCTTGCACCGAACTTAACCAGAAAACAATGGTCAAAGGTGTCGAATATTTCAGCACTTTTATTTAAATTTGACTAATTGGTCTAAACCACAGTTCACAGCAGCTACAACTGAATGTATTTTTCATTATATTTACTTTGTTCAAAATTCTTCTTGGCGTACAGAACGTATCCTGTGATCAAGATATTTCGACAGTTTTTTTTAACTTTAATCGATGCTAGATTGCTGTGGTTGATATTTTTGCATTGCAGCAATCTGGTATATTGTGCCCCTTAATGTATTTCATTTGACAGGAGGTTCTACGAAAAATCTTAAGATTTTGCTAAAGCTAAGTTTTTAATCAATTTGTCATTCAGTGACAGACTATCTAAGTTTTTTCTTAGCTTATGGTGCAACATAATCTTTTCGTATGTGGTGGTGGAATTTTTGCGGTCGAAGTCACCAATTATCCTTGAAGGATTTCTGTACTTAGATTGGTTAATATGATTATTATATTTCATGCAAGGACGTCGAAGGCTCTAAACTTCTTCAACAATATATGTGTTTCCAACTAATGTATCTAGTGCTCTTTAAGTACACCTTGGATTGATACTGCTCAATAACATATCCCAAATGCGGTACTTTCTCTGAAAGCTACTCAACGGAATTTTACATTTTGAAATATTTGACGGCGTAATTACCACAGAGATCATCGCCTCGAACACAACAAAATCAAGCAATGAAATTAAAACAAAATTAAAACCAGCTGATTGAAGAGTACGGAACATGTTGAACCAGCAATTATCTTCGAATCGCAAAGTGAATCATTGGATTTGATGTTCACTTATTAATTCTAAGAGACATTTCAAAACGGATTGACAGTCAAACATGAATCGTTCGATATCAAGTGGTAATTGTATTTGTTCTAACCGAGATTATTTCTAATGAATTTCAAACAGAATTATATATAAGTATACATTTTACAGTTTTACAACGTTGCACTATAAAAATGATAAAACGAGTGTCGCCACTATTCGCGTCGGTTTGTCCATTCGACGTCGTAATTCAATTTCAATCCTCGTCAATTGTTCACAACGAAACGCACTTTTGCCCGCGATTTACCGGCGATAGAATAAATCGAGGATCAAAAACCACCCAATCGGCAGAAACTGCAACACAGAAAATCGCATTTTACATATCGGTGCCGCGGAAACACGATTTAATACGTCACGCCCTAATCGCACCGTTTTTGCGTACTTCCCAATAAATTTTCATCGGAACGCGATGTTTGCCCGCCGAAATAGCGCGCCGCCCGCCCGCTAAAAGGTTCCTCCAGAACGTAAACAACGTTTTATTATGAAACAACATAAATCCGGGCTGTTTTAGCTCTGATTAACCTTTTAATTAAAGTCCGCTGGGGTTAAATGTACAAATGCGGCGGTTGGGATTGCCCTCTGTTATAAAACGGCTCAATTTTCCCATTTGCCGTCCAACGCCAGATAACAAACACCGGATTAATTTAATTAATTATGCCGTGGAAGCGCGCAAAACAAACTAGAAAAAATTCCGCGTCTGCGAATTTTACCGGGTGCGTTGTTGGCGAAAGCGTTTAAATCACGTCCGCTTTCGACGCGGGATTTTAATTTGGCGTTTAGGTGTTGTTGTTGTTGCTGTTTGGGTCTCTTGGTTACGGTTTGAAATGATTTTTATGAGGAATAATAAATGAATTAAGTAAATGAATCGATAAAGATGGAAATATGCAGGCAACCAAACTATCGCCGTTGGTGTGGTGGTCACGAGTGTATGCAACGACATCAAATAAAATGTTATATATTTTTTAGTATTCGATCGCATTTAATTTTATATTTCTCGTGATGCAGCATAATTTTATTCGTCATTTTATAACGCACAGTCGTAATATAATAAAACATTATACGTGTAATTTTTTTTTAGAATTGAAATGAATCATCAGCGGATATTTAATATAGCTTGGTATGTAATTATAGTGCACGCAAAATTTGCATAGAATTTTCAAGCTATCACATTACACTGTACGTTTATTTAGTCGCCATCTAGTTCGCAAAATAACTTCGCAACAAAATCATGATATTAGTTACTTTGGTTTTTACAACAGTAAAAGCTGAGGAGTTTAACTTAACATTTGTCGTTACGTATAAGTAGAATTGGGATTTCGTGAAGAATAAATCGAAATTATTAACGCGCCCCATTATGTCGTAAAGGTCAGATTACCAGAGGGCACTTATCAATCATTTGTGACGCCTCTATTGTATTGAAATTAGTGCAAGTGTGCAGATGTCTCCAGCATGCCATATGAGAAAACATTAATTTGATGGATACCATTTAGTGTTTGACAAACAAAGACGCCTAAAAGTTAAGTTTGAGTTCCTTGCAGTGAGAGTGCTTACCCAGGTTGAAACATAAAAATAAGCACCTAAAGGAATTACAACTTTTACTTTAACTGCTTCAACAAGATTGTAAACGGAAAACAGTTTGAAAGGATGTGGACAGGATAAAATATTCACGATCGAGTTGGTCTACGTATATTTGTAAATATTAATTAAAATATTTACCTGATGCAACATAGATTAAAAATGTAATTTTTGCAAATATTATTTCATGAAATAATTTAACTATACACAAATATTATTCAACACCACACCACAAATGCAAAAACAAATCACATTTATAAATTATTCCATGTTAAAAAGTTACGAAACACACACCCACATATAATATTTTAATTAGAAACACATAAAGCTTAATCTCATATTAAACCTTAATACGTTTTTAATTTAACAAGCGAACGTGACGCCGCCTTGTTAAAGCTGTTAATGTGCGCCAGCCAATTAATTAATAAGTAAAATGTAAATATGCCCGAAATAAATTAACGTTAACTACGCATCGACGTTCGATTTTATGCGATTTGTGTGAAATTTATTCTGATTTATTATCCGGCGCGCAGACAAATTGTGATTAAACAAGTTAATTCGTCGATTTATATTACTGATTGCGCGTTGTTCTTACGCGGTGTGTCGCAACAACCGCGATGCAATCGAAACCCTTCATTGTGAGCGCTAACGTAATTGTACGAAATAATCACAAGAGAAATGCGCTATTATTATTAATATATGTCGACAATTTTAGTGCGACGCGACGAGATTTATGCGTTTCGATAAATTGTTTGTAATTAAATGTGTGCAGTGTTCTTTGCGGAACATTAATTAATTATGTTATTTGAAATTTTAATTTATCTGTCTGTGGTGTATCGTAATTTTTATGTGAACGTTTGTCGGGGTGGTTAGTCGTTCGTTATCATTTATTCAAAGATTCTATTATGTAATTTTACCATTCGCCCTTATTAACGGACATTTGGTTAAGAATAAAAATTTGACGATTTAGACGATAATTTTGTCATTATATTCTGATTTTTGAAATGTCGACAACCGTATTGCGTTTTTCTGCTCTGGTGACAGATTGTTCGTCCTGGCATGTCCATGATTTTGTCGCAGTTACTTTCATTTTCAGGCATTGTTGATTGTTGATGTTCTGCACAGCCAATCTATTTAAAAATAAAATAAAATATTTTTTACGATTATGTTTTAATTTAAAGAAATTATTAAATTTATTCGAATACTAAAACAAAAAAAATAATCTGCGCATGTTAAAAAGTCATAACGTGGTTTATTCTCATTTTTAACTAACAAGCGGAGGTGACAACGCCCCGGGGTCCCACAATCATATCAGTATCCAAAGTACGTACCGCAATAAAACAAACACGAATTACAATTTGTACCGCGCACCGATAATTAAATAGTCTGGATTACGGCGTGCAATCCCTTATTGCTAATATTTCACGAAACTAACCGGCGCATTCGAATGCGAGCGGCGGTAATCTACATCGCCCGTAGCAAGTCGCGATAATCTGGCCGAGAAATATAATTATTCTCGTAATTTACATGGCCGCTGGCCACGGGAAATGCATTTCACTAACGATTTTATCGGGCCCGCGCCGCGCCGTCCGCCACCGGGAAAAGCGGAAAACGTCTTCGCGTCGAAAGCGCGAGTGCTTTCGGCGGACGGCGAAATAACGAAAGCCGCACAAAAAGTAATCGGGAACGCCGGATTGTTCGAGCGATAAAATTGAAATAGCAGATTTATGGTTCAGATTCGATTGTGTCGCGTCGGATTAATTTATTGGCAGGAGCGCGGGTTTAATTTAAAATCCTAACAGGACGATTCATCAATGGGCTCCGCGCTTCTAATAATGATAAAGCTGATCACATATAAAGTTATTCTGAAGCGAGATATGGTTTTAACTTTTCTAATCAGACGTGTGTTAAGTCGTGCGGTAAACAGATAATGGCGTAATAATTATGTTCACGCCGGAATAAATTGGTAAAACTTCCAACGACTGCATCTTTTTGACTGTGGTCTCGCTGACATCGGCGTATTGGTTCCACACACCAGCGCTTTGCAAGTATCCCAACCGAAACGACTCTGATGATTTATATAATAACATAGTTCGCAGCATAATGTTTAGAATAATAAATTAACAAATATTTTTCACATCCAGTGACATAATATTGAAGTCACTGAAGTTGAGTTAGTAAGCTGATTATGGAGTGGAAGTACAAAACAAAGAAAAAAGGAACAAAAACGAGAACAATAATAAAAAAAATAAAATGTGCCAGACTAAATATACAGGAAGTAAAAGAAAAGAATAAAAAAGCACTAGATGAAAGTATTCAAGAGCGAGAATCAGACAGATCAGTAGAAGAAGTGAAACCAACTAAAGAGAGATATCATAGAAACATCAAAAAATTCTACTGCGTAAAGAAAATAAGCAATAAAGTAGTGAGGAAACGCCATAGTGGAACGAAGAAGTAAAACAAGGAAATGGGCAAAGTACCCAGAGTACCCACAAACGACAAAAAGGGAAGACTATGAAGAATACAAAAAAAAAATAAATAGTAAAAGAGCTAATAACAGAGGCAAAAAATATAGCGTGGATAAATGTTGTAAATATTTCTTCTACCCTAAAACAGATGAGAAAGGAAAAACCCATTTTGAAACTAAAGCACATCAAATATGGAAATGGGACAATAATACAACAAGAGGAAATCATGGAAATATGGACTTTCAAGACCTCCTAGAATCAGAGACCGATAATAGAGTAAAAGAAAGCGAAGATAAAGTTACGGCAAAGAGGCAAATACATGAAAGGATAACAAACGAAGAGATGTTTATTTTATTTTACATACAATTTAATGCAACTTTGTCACAACTTGATATTTGATACAACAGATGATCCGTTAAGAAGTGCAATCGAAAAATGTGTAAAATACAAAACCCAGACCCTTAGTAGGCAGTTCCTAAATGAGAGCTCTTAGTTTCTTAAGTTCCCACAAATCTACAAGAATGTAAACAACAAGTTAAATCCAAAGTGCCAAATGAATAAAACATAGGGTAAGATTAATTACAAAACAAGAAATTGAATTACAGAGAATCATAGTCAGTCTAATGATTGTGAATTATTTTATTATAAACAACTGGGTGAAGTTGAAAATTTGAGACTACAATCAATTTCAACAATGATCTTAAACTCAATTTTATCACCTGCTAATGTGTGTCAACATAAGACAACAATTCAAAACTACAATTACTTCCAACAAAATGTTCATTAAAAATAACCTACTTGGTCCGTAATTATTAAGTTTTGTGACGTCGTATGTCACCGATTAAACCAGAACCGCTGAATAACGCGAGGTATAACTTTGCGACGCTATATAATTCGAAATCCAAAAGTCCGAACCCGAAATATTTTCTTGACCGCTTTTAAAACGCTGCGCTGGGTTGCGTTAAATTTCTTTTATTTTTCCACGATGAACTTTCAGATTATAATTCTCCGACGGAAAATTCATAGTGCGACGAAAAATTGAAATTTAACCCAAACCAGTCCAATCCAATCCAGTCCAACCCCAGCCAACCCAATCCAATCCGATCACAATTTTAACTCTCCACGAACAATTTTCCAAACAATATTTTATCGTAAGAAAGAAATTTAAACGAACCCAACCCAATACAACCCTCGCTCAACGCTAACGTACTTTGAGACCCACGTGATCTGGTGCGTCGCCCGATATTTTTAGAAAAGCTGCAAAAGTCGTACGACATTTGAAAAAAAAAATAAACAATGTCGTAGAGAATTAAATTTGCTAACGGAATCGAATCGACAGGTATGTATATCTACAGCGGTTTGGAAAAATGTGTTGGCGAAAGAGTTGCAGTGTGCATTTGATGCTCCACAACTTCATTTACATGGAATTTTGTCGAATGTGATGCCGTTATGACCATCGCAGGACACGCGGCGGTGCGCTTTTAGGGGCGTAAATTCGTCGCCGAACTCGGCGAAGACCCTTACGAACCAATGAAACGGCCGGGTTGTACATTTTTGTCTGGGCAGAAACACGTTATCTTTTTATAATAGTACATTTGATTACACTAATCATTTCACGCTAAGATTGGCGGTGGGGTATAGACCAGAAACTGTCGTCGATTAAATTATTCACAGAGAATTATAATCAGCTTAATAAGTGTGACTTAATTTATTATGAACAAATAAATTCAATGCTAATCTTGCCGGCATTGGATAATTAAGTAATAAATTAAAATTATTTATAACATCGTTTAATCGTATAAGATATTGTGTTGAGACTCATCTTTGATTGTCAATCCATTTTAAAATGCAGCCCAACACATCCAATAATGTAGATGACAACCCAAGCTCAGCCGGTAAAGTAGATTCCAACCCAATCCGACCTAATTGGTAAAGAAACAACGCAAGCCGACCTACTTCAACTTGTATAGTTACAGAACAGTACAGATCATCGATTAGCCTCCAATGACGTAGAATTGGAATTGGGTGCAAGTTGAAAATTGGGTGGTTTTCGTAGAAACGCACTGCTATAACTGAATATGTTTGCTTGTAGATCTGATTATATTAAATTTAGTACGTGTGTGGTAATTTTGATACATTTGTACTCGTGTCGTCCGGTTTACACAAAAGAATTTTATATATGTGATTGATTATGATTACCAGTCACATTTAATATCTTTGCTGCTAATAATAAACTATAAATAAAAGTTTTAGATACCTTATTTTGATTTTCTTCAAAATAGACCCTTGGAACTAATAGCAAACATTGGCTCATTATTGAAAACAAAGCAATCATGCACTATTTCAGCCCATTAAAACACATATCGAGACATACATAGTCGTTTTAACACTTTGGGTTAACTCGCAGCAAATATGAGAATTTCTTGTAGACTAGTTGTATTTTCTTTCACACGATTATTGCATTTTTGACGTAATTTAATTGGGTCATCGCCATAAACTATTCGTCGTTCCACAATAAATATTTTCCAGCAAAGCCGCAACTGCAACATAACCATTACATCAATATCCTACCTTAATGGTGATAACCAACACTGCAATACCAGCCCCACGTATGTTTATTGAAATTCGCAGTTCGTTCCAAATGTAAATTTATGCAATGATAACATTTTGGTTCGCCGCCGACGAAGTACATTTCGTCACTTCGTCTGCCGCAAGACTGTTTCAAACGTGAATATAAGCAGCCTGGTTAAGGAAATGGTTTCCTATTCTGCTTCCGATGTCTGCAAGAGTATTTCCATGTAAAACAACCACACGTTTGCAGAAAATTTTCTATGAATTCGCAGGGAAAGATGTATAGCTAGCTGCAGAGCGAGATTTAGTTTCCTTTTATTTTTGGAAACACCGCTGTTTTCATTACGAGTACGTGCAGAAGGTACGTACGTACAAAAGGCAACGCCTTGACATGATCTGTGGTGTGAGCTTTTCGAACAAGTTTATATCAACTGGAACGTACTTGTTTACAATATTAGGTAAAGTACTGAATGACTGAAAGAATGAGATATTTTGGCATCGTTAAAAAAAATTAATTGTGATCTTATACAAACTCAAACATATAATTAAAATATCGTCGTCATTTTAGATAAACGATAGGAATTATTTATAGTTCGTATTTATATTAAATGTATTTTGTTTAATTTATTAATAATTTTCAAATTGCTAGTTCGAACTTTATTTGTTGAAGATAGGTGTTCAGTAATCATTTCTTTGGTTTTATCATATTAACTTAAAGCTATATGATTTTATTTTATTATTATAACTTTCCACAACTGAGATAAACTAAGCAAGATTAACTTAGACCCACACTATTTTTTATCCGACCTAAAATCAATAACTGCCAGTTGCACAGTCTTACCAGGATTACGAGAGAAAAAAAATAATTTAATTGATAAAAGAGAACGCGAAATAAAGCCCCGTGCCCACCTGTAATCTCCACTTTTGCGAGTATAAATACATTTTATTTCCCCCGTGGCTAAAACTTAATGCCGCCGCGCTCGGCAGTCGCAATCCTCATATAGAAATTATAAAACCATTTTAATCTTTCACTCTTGCATTAGTTGCAGCGCTGGTAGCAGAAACAAAAAGATGGGCTCTTTGCTTGCGCAGTGCGGAGCTTTCTACTCAGAAAATGATTAGTGGAAAAGCCCACAAGGCGCGCGCGAGTTCCCGAATGAATTCCGACTTTTTGTTTTACGTACATCAAACGCAAAACAGCGCTGCGTATTCGATTCATATTCATGTATGTAAGCCCGAATTCCGAAACTTAATTAATGGGAGCTCGTTCGACTGCTGAAACTTTTACGATAATTTTATTTTATTCGCTGAATGCGAGTGTGCGAGTGGAAATTAAATATTGCACGATGCAAAAGGAAAAATAGCTACGTGTTTAATAAGTCGGGTAGTACACAAAATTGTTGGTAATAATGGTATTTGTTTGTAGTCATTGTGTAGCTAGCTAATCAGGACGTAACTGACAAAGCTTCACGCACATTATTTTTGTAACTTTATTTTTTTTTATTTCATGTGTGGATCTTTCGTTGAAGTCCATACTAGGTTTAGGATGACACGATGGTCATTTCTTATAACAAATCTAACGTCGAACGTCCAACGCAACAATTTGTGCATTTTAGTAAAAGCAAATAATTAAATAATAAAATAATTAAATAATAATAAAAACCACTAAAGTTTAATAACCGTGCGACAGTAAAGTTACATATAAAATTTCGTTCCACCCTAATAGACTTCGTAATTTGTAGAATTGACTGCTGAAAGAAATCCGTGGCGAGCATTAAGTATAATCGAATTAAAAATAATCCCTCACATTCCCAACTTAAAAGCAATTTAAAAGTAAACACCTAGCGCACCCCTAACTTTGATAACTAAAAGGCTGAGCAATTTTGTCACCCTCCGACGTCCTCTCGACGTGGAAGCACACGTGTCAAACTGCCGACATCAGCTGACATGTAATAATTTTAGTTTAAAACGAGAGCACAAGTTTTGCATCCTCGAATCATGTCACGAGCAGGATGTCAGACTTACTAACTTTCACAAAGGGTTCGAATTCGTAGACTGGAGTAGGCACGAAAATTCCATCACCGGTGCCTTAAAATACCGAGCGTGCGTTTTATTTCCTGCCCGTCGTCGCGACGCGGGCTCTCAAATAAATTCACGCGGTTTTTATCCCGAACTATAAGCGAGGAAATTAAAAACAACGTTATGTAATTGACCCCCACGTCGCCGTATCGTTTAGGAATTTCTACGAAGGCGACATCGACTCGAGACAATTACGGCCGTAATAATTTAACG
Source organism: Geotrupes spiniger (assembly GCA_959613385.1). Classification (NCBI taxonomy): domain Eukaryota; kingdom Metazoa; phylum Arthropoda; class Insecta; order Coleoptera; family Geotrupidae; genus Geotrupes; species Geotrupes spiniger. The sequence continues at coordinate 38,544,737 of OY390736.1, read as the reverse complement.
GGAAAGTATTTAGTTCGATTATTGTATCTTTAAACCCACGTGTTACGGGGCAAGTAGCCACCTTTATATTCGCGTATTTGCTGCGGAATTGGAAACAGATCTCGTTATGTTCTCTTACAAATGGCGCAGTAAATGTTCTCGGAGGGCCGGTTCTCCATTTGTTTACGTTGATAACGGTCGCGTAAATATGCCCACCCCTCGTTTGGAATATGTTGCAGATACTTGCAAATTGTTTTAATTAAATGCGATAAATGGTGATATTCGTCGTTGGAATGAAATTCTGCATGTTGGTAATATTAATACGTGTTTTTCTTTTTATTATTTATAACAATTACATTATGCGACGTTTAGTATATGAGCACACAACGGGGCCCAAACTTTAAATATTAATAATATTAATGAATCAATGCAATTATCAGTAATTGTACTATTATCAATTTACATATACAGACATGTGAGATAATGTCAATGTCTCAAATACCAACGCAGACTAGCTAAACGTACATTAGCCACATACTTAATATGCTTAAGGTGTATTATCTTTTACTAAGTGTTACATTGGAAACTATTTACTGTACTTAAACCATGTCTATAAACGTCTGCATCCACGAAATGTATTATGATAATATTTTAATAGCTTATCGCCCTGCTCCCACTACAGTAATGACTGTTCAGGATGAATAGGAACGCGTTCCATTATTAAAAATTACCGTACAATGAAACGATGCTTGATTATATGTCCCTCAGACGTGCAGTCGAGCGTGATAAACATTTTATTGCAAAAAATGTTCCATTGGCGACGATGAACGCTCATGAAGTAGTAAATGTATTTATAATAATACGTAGTTATAAAATTTACTTATAACTTAGTATTTTAAGAATTTCATTTCAATTAATTTAAATATTTAATATTTTAATTCGTAGAAGTCGTAAAAATTAAAATTTTTAGCCCTCAATTACAACTGTTTTGTGTTGCGAATATTTGATGATGTTGTAAAATTGTAAGTTACAAAGGATATATACTAAGGACTACCATTATATTGTTTATACTTTGTGTAACATATTGCAATTAAATAGGTGTAATGAAACGTACGCAAAACTAATAAATCAACCACTCTATTATGTAAACAGGATGCAAATCACAAAATTAAAATAAATGGCAAGTTATGTCAAATTTGGTATTCATCAAATTCATCAAATTTGACCCCATTTACCTTTGAGAGTCATATACTGTAAGAAAATAAACGATATTTTAGTGATATCTTGGTTCTTTCTAAATCTGCTTATATTTTTTTATGAACGGAGCTGCAATATCACGCAACAGATATTACAGCTCCTTTCTTAAACGAGCGTGATTTATCATGCTTTGTTTCTTGAGAGGTTATGTGCCATTGCCACATCTGGCATTTACTCACTTTACATATTAGAATAATTCCTTCGTATGTACGAACATTTTTATCCCCTCGTCTTATTTCAGACAGATGAGTACTTGGTTTAAGCAAACGTTATTTTGTATTTTTGTAGTTTTCCCTCTTCGAATTCGTATGAAACATGAGATCTGTCAAATTAGGTTCTACAGATTGTCTATGACGTCTGTCACGCACATGCAAAATAGCCGGTGGTTGTTTACGCTTCCATCGTACATACGTCGTACGTACTTTTCACCTGACAAATTCATCCTGTGGTCTCAACTTTTGGTTGGATTAACCTAATTTGTTATGCTTTCTAATTCTGTTTGTAATATTCTAAGTTGTGCGAAATGAATGTATTATCAAATAACATTCTACGGTGGGCTTGTATGTAATTGTAGTTAAGTAAAAGTTGGAGCTAAAAGTGATTGTAGTTAAATAGTAATCTAAAATGTGGCCTAAATGTGGCCTAAAATTTAATGTAATTGAACATTCTACCTACCAACATATTACTTGCAACTTATAAATCAATCATTCTATTTTATGAACGTGATTTAAATCATAAAACTAGAATCATTTATCGATTAATTGTGTACATCAATTATATATGATCTTATGATTCAAATGCAAATGAAACATCCTCGACACTAGTGAAAGACCTTCGTTTCGGAGCTGTCGCTTAGTGTCGATGATATGCATGTGTAGTAAAAATAAATAAATAGCTCCCCAATTTAGTTTTAATTAAAAATATCTCGTGTAATACAACAATTTGACCAAAGCAAACGCCAAAACCCACATACAATCTATACAAAATTTGGCGCCCAACGCGAGTTATTGTAAAAAATCAATTAACCAAATAAATATTAAGCATAATGTTTTGTTTGTATCGTCTTAGCTCTTCCGGCATCCTCGTGCAGCGTTCTTTTTCATGTCAACAAAATTTCCGAATGATCTGGAGTAATGTGCTGAGTTGGGTTGGGTTGGGTTGAGACATGACCACGTGGAAGAAAAAAAATATACCGAAAACCCCATGAAATCTCACAAATTCACAATTATCCTTTATTAATTAATTAAAACTGAACTTAACCCAACCCAACCCAAATCCAACGCTCAAAAAATTAATAATCCTTCGTGCGTTTGTTGACTATAAGAAAATCATTGTAATAATTTTTTGGAATTAATTGTGTAATTCTAAAAAAAAAAAAATTATATCTCATGTGCGCCTATTTTCCAACGGCGGCACTTACGTATAAGGTATAAGATAATACAGACGTCCTCTATCAGATAAGCTTTGAAATATGTCTGAAATGTGATTGTTGCTCCATATTTATCACATTCTACTCTATTACTCTTATTGCTTAATTCTTTCAAAGTTAATTTCTTTCATATATTCATATCATACGAATCTAAATCCGCATCTATTTTTCTCTAGGGTCACACTTCGAATAAATCGAACTGCCACCATAATGCTGAAGCATACTATTAATCTAACTCAAGTTTACTTTACCGAAATACACGCGTCTTAATGCACGTCGCATCTTGTTATATTGTCCCCAAACGCTGTCTAAATTAAAAAAACTTTTCAATGTAAAATTTTCGAGTGTGGTTAGTGAACACTTGCGAAAAGGGAAGATAAGGGAACATGAAAACAAAACGGGATACATTGGCCTTAATCGCATAAAGTCACCATACAGCAAATGACGATAGGCGGCGTTAGCTTGAAAGCTGCCTTATGGAGCAGGAATTACCAAAAATATTTGAAATCACTATACAACAGAGTGACCTGGTCAACTGAGATTTAAAATTTTCAGGTTGACAGAAAATTACTAAAATGCTTGAATATTAATGGCATCTGCCATTAATATTCAAGATTGCAATTTAAGTGTTATGGATGAAAAAAATTGAGCAATTTTTCGTAATGTACTTTAGAAAAAAATTTCATTAAAATATTGGATAAGAAAATCCGATATATAAATCGCTGGGTCATTCGTACTTCACGATTTTGAATACTTCAATCTTAAAAATGAAATATTAGGACAACTTTAAAATGCACGTATATGTACTCTTGTAGTGTAAATTTAATCATTTAGCAGTAAGTAGCAATACTGACGTTGTCTACCATAAATATATTTAAACGATATTATTATTATTTTCTAGTATGGAATGGCGCCAAATATTACAGATACATATAATGTACAAATTACTATATTTCTTACAAAACACACCTGTTTAATAAACGTTCATGGCATCAGTGATTGATTTTTACTTAACGCGTGTAATATCCAATCTGCGAAACTAAATCGATACCTTTCAATTTTCCCGAAACTATTCTTGCGGAACGGTTGAACGCAGCCCACTTAAGCCCACCTATATCCGCAGAAATAAATGCCAAAATATCTATCTTGTCAATCTGGCGAATCCTATTTGATCTCTGGATAGGTAGACAAGAGGGCAGCCGAGTGTGTTATCCCGGCACTGTACTCCCTGAGTATATTGCAACGTCTGAGCCCTGTGTCTTAGCTAGTCTGCTGTTTCGGGTCACCCTCACGTAGCCCACGAGAATATATAAATCTCGAGGGCGCCTTCGCAAGGGCGGTCGGTTTCTACGGAAACGGAGTTATTGCAGCTTTCTGAGGTGATCTGGGCAGAACAACTCAGCGGTCGACAATTTAATGTGACATTTAAAGTTTAATGGTTCGGTTTTCGGGATCATGCGGAGCAATGCGACGACGAGAAAGTACGTTACGAATTATTAACTCATAGGAGGAGACGACGACGCGAACGTCCGCGTCTGCATCAAGTGTTTTCTTCGGATACGGAAGTAAAGTTTTCGTTCGCTCCGCTTGGTTCGAACGAATCTCGTTCGCGGAGGATGAAAGTTGGGAAAGTGTCATTCGGTAGGAATTTCTTATATTGATGGATAGATGGAATGGCGTGATGTGGACGTTTCTTTCAGGACGTTTTCGTGTACGGAGTCTCGATATGGAAAATCGAAAGTTGTACAAATTTTGTGTAAACCCACCCTTAACTCCACAATGAAAATCTTTATTGTCACAAAATATAACATATGGCCCTCTTCATCGATTTATCTTTCAATACAATTATCAAAACGCTATATTTTTAACTACCTTTACTAAAAAAAATCATGCATCGCATGTAGCATTAAATGACCATTAATAACAAATTTAATCGAAAAAGTTCTTATCGAACCATTATTACCTTTTTATCAGTGTTACGTCTGTAACGAAAATCATCTCGTAATTTATCACTCGTGCTTTTATATAAAATAAAAAGACAATCAATTTCGGCAAATTGCAGGGGGTAAAGCTTTCTCTTTCTCTGCACCTGTGTTCGGTAATGATTATCTTTCACCCGGAAAGACAATGATAAAACGAACTTTGTCGACTTGTTTTTATGCGGCGAACAAAGAGAAAGTTTTGATGATATAGTTCAATCAAACAATGGATTGTTCTTCATTACAAATAGTTATTGGATACTTGCGCTGGTTTCTTCGAGAGCGTGTAACTGCAATGAAAATAAATGACGGTTTATTTTCAACTCGACCACGTACTACCAGATCCGATGCATCGCTCTGTGTCAATTAATTCTTGTGTTTCAGATTGTAGTGCAGAACTAGATTGTCACAAGTATAAAAACATCAGTAATTTTCATTTGGAAATATTTAGCATTGAATATGAAATTTAAATATTTTATGTTGGGATCTCAAAACTTACTAAAAATCTTTAAAAAGTTTAAAAAAGGCTATACATCCGACGAGTGTGTATTTTTTATTTGATACTTGTTGCTGATCTATTTCGCATCTAGTTAACACGTTGCGCCTACGCGTATCGAATTAGTTACCACCATAAAAATATTATTGTCACCGTTGATCCTTTTCGCGAAACAATTAGCCGTGAATAATGCACGCGGTAAAAACGAACAGAATTAGCCTCGCCGCCAAAAACGCATATTTCGCTAATATGTGACGTTTGGGAAAACGCCGCGGCGAACGCAATTCCCCGGCGTCGCATGCGTGTTCATATTTAATCTCCAAATAGCAATACACCAGCAAACAAAACATGTAATGCATGGAATAAAAGCATTAAAAAGCGCCACGTTGTAACGGCGCGACTTACAGAACCGTACAGATTTCAAGATAACAGAATATAATTACACCATAAATAAAACGAAACAAGAATGTCATCGTGTACGCGGTCAATTTATGAATTCGCGTGCGAAGCTCCCATCCACGCGCGTAGCGCCATCGAGCGGTATTCAAAATGTTCATGCTGGACTGGACAGGCGGCGATTTATTGGGGTTTCATTGTTGGCTTGCGTCCTTTATTATTCCGAACGAAAATTACACATAAGACGACCATCTGATAAACTGGAAATATAAAACTGTGTCTGATGCAAGTTCATCCTTTACTTTTTCGCTGCGTCATATTTGTTAAAAAGTAACCACTTTCGTAATTTCTTTGTAATTTTCAAATAATTTGATATAAAAAAGTGTAAAATTTCCATCATCGTTTCTTGTTGTATTTATCATTTTTTGCCTCTTTTGTTAATTTTATCTTTTGACGACGCAATTTTTATTTTTTTAATATAATATTACGATATTCTGTAAACTTTCCACAATAATTTTCGCTTTTAGGGCAATTTCCCCCCATGTTCATTTAGCATTTTTTATAATTAATTTTTTTTTCCAGTTTTGACGTCAGAATTTTTCCAGTTTGGCAATTTTTATATTTGACAGTGTTTTTCTTTAATTTCTTACATTTTAGTCAGTTTTTAAATTTTTGTATTCTGGCAGTTTAATTATAAAATTTAGATAATTTGGCATTTCTTGGCAATTTAATAATATTTGGCAATCCTAGAATTTTGATAGCATTGCCTTTTTGAGGTTTTGACACTTTCACATTTCTTGCATTTTAGACAATTTCTCATTCCCGAAAAATTTTTGATTTTTTTGTGAGTGATTTGCTGACTACGTGTAATAATTCCATACTTTTTAGTCCAATTTATTTGATCATATCTGCACCTATGCCATTGTGTCCCGGAGCTTTTCGTATTTTGAGGTGTGTGACTGCTTCTATCACTAATTTTTCAGATCCAGTTTCGTCTTTGGCCCTTACATTTTTGTTATTATATTTTCTTCCTGTCTTCCTTTTCTAGTGCTTTTTATTAAGTTAAATATTTGCAAAAGAATTCATCAGTAGGTCAAAATATGCAAGGGGTTTATAGGTACATGTTTTTGGTGAAATTAACAAAGAGATAAACGTATAGTGGAATGCCTGTTTTAGAATATTTTTTTGACATTCTCACACACTCCCCGCTTCGTTGTTAGAAACGATATTTCAACGCTTAAATGTTTGGGAGAGCCGGCCAGGTGATGACGCAAATTTCGACCCTCATTCAAATCAGACGTACCATCGCAGCCTACTTACTTGTGCTATTTCCCATAGATTTAAAAAATGTAATTAATTTATCTCCACGTAGATCGGTGTTTTGTCACGTTTTGCATTTGGTTCGAATTGCGAATATAACTTTTGCGATATATTTCTTCATTCTTCAGCATTGATTTATAATCGCACTTTATCTCTTATTAGCGTTCGCCTTTTATTAAATATCAGTTCAGATTTACCGTCCATGTCATAACACATTTGGATTCACTTGAACCCGGAATTAAATGTACCCCCTAATTTTATAAAAATACAGTAATTACGTATTGATCGATTGAGAAAACCTGCAGTGTCTCAGACTACACATTACGTGCGACTTCGACCAATGAGAGTTGAAAATATGTATAAAGGAATTATTTCGAATCAATATTATTTGTCGTCAGGGTTGATCTGCAATTTATGCGCATTGAGAGACCGTGTCTCTTTGCGCTGTGTTCAATAAAGTCAGTGAAATGTGCTATGTAGTGTCTAACAAATACATCTAACGACGAAAAAATAATGTCAAACGCCAAAAGTAAATGGAATGATCCGTTTCTTCGTTCGAACAATCGAAACCGCAAATATTAATTATATTGCTTGCACCTACTTATTCATAAAAATTTTAAATTTTCGAACAAAATTCCATCTACACAGCGCAAGTTACATAATTTTATACAATACTTTTTCTATCGTTAACTTCAGTACAACTGAATTATTTAGACGTCCATATTTCTTGAATTTTTAAATCATGACAGCGCTCCTAGTAATTAATTGGCATATTTGATTTTAATGCAAATTTTCTTGAACAGATAGTAGCTCAATAGAGTTATATGAAAAATAATTTTATCGATAAAAATTTCAGTGTACATGTTGAGATATATATCTTTTGATTGTCCCTGATGATTCTGATATTAAAATTGTACTTTTATACAACCTTCCGTGACGTTTTTAGTTTGATCTCTACAACTTACGAGTAATGCACGTATTTCTACAAATTTAGATCCTGCCTCTAAATGGTTACGATTTTTCTTTACACTTTGTATGTTTCCTTCGAACTAATATGCACTTTACCCTCCTTCGTTTTTATTATCAAAATAATTTTGATGAATATTTATAATTTTATTATAACTAAAATTTTGGTTTCGCACAATTTTTCTATTAAGAAAGTCTAAGTTTCTGTAACTCCTGCAATCACTGCTTTGAATGTTTGCTTTCTACTCCAATTCGTTTTCATAATTTTGCCCTTGTTCTGCTAGTTCAGAAAATATACTGTATTTCAAACGTTAATTTTTATTTCGTTTCTTAGTCAAATTATGCAAATGCCAATCTAATCTAACAATTGTCCAATAAAAGGATTTCGTGCGGACGAAATAATTAAAATAAATTGTATTTTAATTACACAAATTAAATGAGTATGGAAAATTGATTTAAAAACTCACCGTGCAGCTAGTCAGCTCATTCGGGTTCCTGAAACAACGTACAACATATAATATATAAAAGCCATTAGAAATTTTCGGAAAATAAATTCAACAAAATTAATATTAGTCACAGAACAATCCTTTGGTTTAAACCAAATAAAAATAATGCCGAAAAGTGCAAGTTATTGGCTTTAAAGCTCATTCTGTTCAATCGACATAGTTTATCAAAAATGTATACTGTATATAAGCAAGAAAAACGACAAATAGACGAAGTTGTCAGGAATTTCCACAATTCAAAAATTTCGGCCTAAAAGTCAACATTGTCTAAATTTTCAAAAAAGCAAAGACGCATTAATATCTTAAATCGTATACATTGTCAAAATTGAAGAAAAGTCAAATTTCACAATTACAGCATTTCGTTAACATTTAGCAATTGGTCCTAATCTGGCTTCGAAAGACTTAATTCGACAAAATAAGACTAGGGAATAAAAAATGTGCCCCTATCGTAAAAACTAAGGTGTTGATTAGTCATCATTAAATTTGTAATAATAATTAGTTACTGTAAAATACGTCTGAATAAGTGGTCAAGTTTTTCTCATTTAAATATAATCAAGCTATTTAAAAATCGCAGTGAGTTTACCAAAAATTAACGTACCCAGTTATGTAACAATGTAAACCTTCTTTACCCTCCACTCACGGAGTTTTATGTTTAACACTGCACACATTAACAAATAAGTTTTTTCGGGGACACACGGCTATTAGGCAAAAGTATATTAATATTTTCGTAAATTTGTTAACACTATTCATAATACAAGGCAATAAATAACACGAGGTAATGTCGCCTGTTTGTATATAATCCGAATCTATTGGTCAATGTTGAGTAAAAATTTTTGTTTAATTTACTTTCGTTCAACTTGAAAATGTCGACATATTGACAGTTCGTCGAAATGAAAGGAAAAAAATACAAATGCAATTTTCTAAAAAAGATATTTAGAAAATTCGTAGCACTTCTTGAGTACTATTACGAATTAAAATATAGGAACGTATTTCATTTACACACTATATATATATGAACTTCTATTGTATGGAAAACAATGTGCATTTACGAGTAATGACTCCGACTATTCAAAGCCCGATTTGTAAAGCAACACACAATGCTGTAAGTTCCCAATAAATCCCAATTAAACGCTGCAAACAAGATTAATCAATTAAGAAAGATTCATGAAATGCCTTTCTCAGCCCTTCATCTTACGTTAATGAGATTCCCTCTGCAGTGCCCCCCCCACAGAAATATCCCAACCCAATCGATATTCTCCTCGGCCGCAATTCGATTATGCATATTTGTCGCTCGTTCTTCAGTTTATAGTCGTAGTTTCGAATAATGAAGTAATTAACTGCCCCGGCGCATTTGAGTATCTCGTAAAGCGAGAAAAAAGCCATTCGTGTTCGTTCGAAATGTAAATGCGTATCCCGGCTTGTATTATTCAAATTCAATTTGAATTTCAATTACGTTTATTGCTCTGTCTTAAATCAATCGGGAATCGAGGTAAAAGTTGAAGGAGCGTTTTTTATCGCGGCCGCGTAGATGTCGCTGCTCCGACGGCACGGCACGGTGATGAATGCAGTACACATCGATTACTCGTCGAGCATCGACAGCGCCACAATGGAGATACTTGCTAGACATTTTGTAATAAATCAGATTCGACTTCAATGCGTGTTTCTTCCGAATGTTTACAATGAGCGAGCGCTTCGAAAAGGCAACTTTGAACGATGGCCGTCCTTTTAGGCCGATTTAAATTTGTCACACTGCTGCAAAACGTCGACACATGTTCACTTCATCAATATACGTCGTTATATTTATTTAGGCTTGGGGCCTCTCAAGATTTTCTCATAATGTCTTTTTCGGCCTCGCTCGGACGTTTGAGTGGACTGCATATTGGGCGATGTGAATGAAAATTTGCATTCGCTTCTATTAGTTACTTTTTATTCACAGAACGCACCCACTTGATTTATTATGAAGGATGAATAACTACGATGATACATGATACGTGGAACTACAGGCAATTATTTGCTTCTTTTTACGGAACGTTGTGTGTGGCGCCCGCAATAACCAACCGGACCACCCTATCTCCACTAGAGGGAAACATAAAAGGTCGTACAAGTCTTGCATATACAGTAGTGGAAACACAATGTATTATTATATTTGTCTCGTAATTTTAATTGATAATTCTCGCATCATTTAATGCGCATTAACAAACTAACAATCGAATGTACAATTCATCCGCATCACACCAATAAATGTTCGTACATACATAAACGTACATAGCCACACGGTAGCAACTACAGTGTACTTTCCGCAATAGAATTAATTACCGCATGTTGGTATATTGGTTACCATATATACATACATAGTTGTAATTTAGTCGGACAGGATAATTTCCTACATCAGCATGGAGCTATAATCATTACAGAAGTTTATCTATAACTGTACGTCGTGTCGTTTTGTGAAGTCGCGTACCGAGAAAAAAATGCATTTATAAGTGATTAACCATGCGTGATAATAAACCAGTCACGATTCAACATCAGAATTTTAAACACAATAAAATATCTCTAAAAAAAACTGGTTTGTAAATCTCACCGTTTAATCGGCAAGTTAGACATAATTCAACGCCGATGTGTGTGTTACGTTTTACGACGGCGTTAATGTAATTTTATTTTATTGGAATCTTGGATATTTGGGAGTTTAATATACGAAGTTTGGATTTATTTTTATGTGTTTTTTCTTACAGTTATGTGTGCCGGGAATGTTGGTATCTTATCTGGTCATTTTAATACAATTTGATTGCTCCTGGTTGTGACTTAATGGTAGTGAAATTGGTAATCATTTTTCAGGCAAGGACCACAAGTTCTATTGTAGATATTGTATTAGTAAAATAGGACAAGGGTACGATTTGTGTTATTGCTTAAGTGTTATTTAAAACATGAAGCAATACTCTAAATGAAACTTAATATTTTTTTTTAATATTTTGTTGTTATTAGAGTTTACATAATTAAATAATACAATCTGCGTAATCTGGATTTGATGAGATGATCAGATTAGAATTTAAATTTATTGGTAACTTTCTTTCGTAATTTCCACTTTCCCGACCCAACCCAACCTAACCCAATCCAACTCAACCCAACTCTGAGTAATTATTATCGCTAAATAGTCTTAATATGACGTTACCAATATTAAAAAATCAGTTTGGATTGGGTTGGGTTTACTTTTCTGCTAATTAAGACCTTTGAGAAGTTGGATACTAATACTATTCGTCCTGAAGACCAGATAATATAATCTTCAACATTCATTAATTAGTATCGCAAATTAGTCTTGATATGTTATTTTTATTTATTCACTCAACCTACATGACCATGATGATTTACCCTACGATTACCAATGATTTAATAAGTTCATGGCTTTCCTCTTAACATATTTTTGGTCACGTGCTTCACACACCAGGATGGCGTTGTGGCTGCTAACTTTGCTAGGAACGAACTGGTGCAATCATTCGCAGCACTTTCGTCTTTAGACCACTTTGGGATTACAATTGCTGGATTCTGTAGGTTTTGTATATTAGTAAGTTATCGCCTATTGTCCCTTGCGATTTCTTTCTCATGGTGCTTTAAACTCTAACCTCTAAAAAAATTATCCTAATTGTTTTCTCTTGAGGTAATGAACGATCTAGATGGATGATCACCTCCGCTTCTGTGGCCAATAAGTCTTGTTTTGAAATACATATTCCCATATGTCAAACTATAATGCCTCATCCATACCCTCCCCCTACTATTCTTATTGGTACTATCTATGTATAAAAGATGTCTTAAAGTTGGGCGAGAAATATAAGTGGGTATGAAACATAAATTAAAATATTTTGGTTGCTTATATTTTAATCTACTTTGCTTTATTTAAATGGCTAAAAGTCAATCCGATACATAAAACTAAGTCAAAGACTTCAAAGATGCAAAATTGTGAGTGATGTTAGTTTCTGTGAGTGATGTTAGTTTCTGTGTGGATTGGGTTGGGTTGGGTTTAGTTTCCTGCAAATTCTTATAGACACATTTCTGGATAAAAATATTATTGTCCCAAAGACAAGCAGATATTTTCAGTAGTTGTATAAATTTTTATTTGTCTGCGTTATTTTTCAGAAAACTCCGATAAATCGGAAAATTCAGTTTGTTTTGGTTGGGTTGGGTACAATTTTCTAAAAATCTTAATGGCCATCTTTGGGATTCTGGATACAATTATTATGTGTCCTCCAGACAAGTAGATACTTCTCTTGGTTGTAAAAAGTTATGTAGTAGAAAGCAATATTCGTTGCCAGTAAAAGTCACATTTTAATAAAGTCGCCCCCATTCTTGATATCAAATAAGACGTGTTGCTTGGAATTAACGAATATTTCAATTGGCGACTAGCCTCTGCCTATGTAGACACTAGTTCCCAGTGCATTTGCTCTGTGACAATCTGTGACACCTAAGGTTTCACAAGGGTAGTGTAAATATACTATCGATGAAATATGTAGATATTGTGGTCCTTTTCATTACGTTGTTAATGGGCGCCACAAAGCTTCTACCTATCGAGGTCTACACAATTCAATCACAACCCTTTAAATTAATTTATGAAAGGAGTACTTTTCTGGGACTCCCAAGAAAGCAGGAACATAATGCTGAATATGTATATTTTAAATACAAGAAAAGTGGTTGACATCACTTTGCAATTATGACTAAATCAAAATGTTAATTCAAAACCCAAACACAAACATCAAGTACAAGAAAAATAATGGCATTCATTGAAGGCTCTGATTCAATAACAAAATTTAATATTCTGAAACGAAAAATTGTCAACTGTGCCTGAATAAAATATTGCGCAACTGGAGGGAACTACTATAACTATTTTGAATTTATTTATGTTCGTCTCCAGTGTTGTGGGGCCCAATTTTTTAAAGTACTGCGAATAAGAAAATTGGCATCATCAATTGTTTCCCTTTGAAAAAAGATTAACAATGTCATTAGCATTTTTGAAAATATTAACATTTCTTTGCACTTTGTGCTATTTTATTTTATTTTAATATTTTTCATATCTTTTTATATTTGCTTTCCTATTTTTGACAAGTTTACCAAATTCTGTGAATTTTAACGTCTTTGGCTCGACTTTGGCTTACTGACATTTGTAAAAAAATGCATAAAACTCAAACAATGTCAACATTTAAAATGTTTGCAATTTTGATTTGAATTTATTACAACTACAACCATAAATGAAAAAAAAAATCATAAAACCCGAACAATATCAGCCTGGCCCAATCCATTCGATATTTGTAAAAAATGCATAAAACCGAAACAAACAAATTTTAAATGTCTGCAATTTTGATTTGAATTTTCTACAACTTTAACAAATTCCGCCAATGAAAAAAATCATAAAATCCGAAAAATGACAACCTCACCCAACCCAACTCATCGCAACCTAACCCAACTGACATTTATAAAAAATGCATAAAACCTAAACAATATATCGACATTTAAAAAAATTATGTTTGCAATTTTGCTACAATTTTAACAAATAACGCTAATGAAAAAAAAATGCATAAAACCCAAACAATGTTAACCCAACTCAACCCAAAAAGTTAAAGAAATTATTTTGATTTATTAGTACTTATTTAAGAAGCTTTTTTGAATAAAATAACTTCGACTGTAATCATTTTGGACCAATGAATCACTTTACATTAATTAACCTTTCGATCTCAAATCAAATTGTTTGTAACAACATTGATCTTTAGAAAATAAATTATACGAAATTGGGTAATTTTGACCTTGCAAGACACATATCGACATACGAGGCCCCAAATGCATGAAAAATCCTCAACAATTAACCCGGTTTACCTTTTGAGTCATTTACCGTTGCCATTGATTCACGGGAATCTTCGAAGAAGGTTAACTATATATAACTAATATATTTTAGATTCGCGACATGCGGAAGTTTTGAGGCGTTTGTTAAGTTTGGTAAGATAAAATAAATTAAATTTAACCTACAGATGGTCTTAAAACTACTTAATTATTTGTGTACATATGACAAAATCCTTGTTATTATACTAACTCATGCCAACAAAAAAATATGCAAGGGAAAACCTGTAAGACGTAGTTTTGGACGCCAAAACTATGTTACACCTTCGCTAAACTTAAATTCTAGTTTCATTATTTTTCGTCCTTTTCATTATTATATTAATCAGTACGTTCTGAACGTTTTTATCATCCTATTCGTCGCCGTTTTCGTTCATGATTTGATATGCATTTTGTCCTGTGGCAGATTATTTATAATTTGTCTATTCCCCCTTTTTTGTTTTATTTCTGGTGGTTATGTTTTGTTGCGTTATTTATTTTTCTTTTTTATTTTCTTCTTATTCCTATTTGCTTTTCTTAATACCTTCGCCTATTCCAACTCAACTGGACCTCGCTCCATCCCCATGAAATTAGGCTAACACATTTTTAGTTTTACGTAGTTTATGAAAATATGTTGACTTGTGATAACTATTGCTCTCATAGAGCTGTCATAATTAGCAGTAAAGTGTAGTCAGTTTAAATAATTAGCAATTCTATTTCTATTGTTTAAAATTTTATTTGTAGTATCATGTAGTCGTACAAGGCAAGAGATATGAATTATATCGAGTATGCATTTATAAGTCAAGATTAATTGGCTTAAATTATTAATTATTTCATTTGTATTATTTCGAAACGCTAGTTTTATTGCTGGTCGTATAAGACAAGGGTATGAATTATTTTTAGGCTGCGTTTGGAAGTTAATGTTTAAATAGTTTAAATTATTGGCATTGGTTGGATTGGGACATTTGATATTAGTACTGCGTTACCTTTTACCAACATATTTGATCTCATTTACTGAAACCTGCTTAGGATCACAGACTAAGTAGGCAGTGAAATTAACTGAACGCACAAGGTAGGGGGAGGGGTGATTGAACACACCGGCACACGCAGGGTTGTAATAACTATTGAGTCCTGAGAATTATCACAAATATACCATGTCATAAAATAGGATTTGATTGGTTTGGGTTGACTTTTGTAAATACATCTACTCTTTCTAACTCAAAGGTAAGGATATTAATAATTACTTAGAGTTACAATGTATAAATATAAAATTGCAGATGACGAGCAGGCAAAAATATTCTGTCAATGATTAAATAAGTTTATTTTTTAATTGAATTATTACACAAACACAAATATAACTTGTGGAGGGGTTGTTGAATTCAATTACTGAAGGCATCTAAAATTACTAAAAACAACATAAGCACAAGCTTATGTCAATGTACAAATATTTCCAACTTTCTTTGTTTTCATGACATATCCTAATGTAGAATTAAACTCTCGTGTTTCCCACAAAACGTCGTTTTAAAATTAGCTTTAATTCATTTAATTAGGAACGTATTTCACAGTTCATATACATTTACAGATCCACGTCAACCCTTATCACCAGACAAACATCTCGACACGCACGCATTCGGCCGTTTCGCAGCGACATCTGCTCGAGAAACCGAGAAAACGCGGAACAGGTTAATTTATGTTGACCTAATACATATTAACCCACATTTTCATACACGAGAAAATTACTTTTGGTCCGTGAGCTCGCCAGGGCGATACATCGCCATTACAAAGCAGCGAGTTTTAGTACGTGACGAGGGTCGGATAGGGTTAACTGAGGACGGTTCTTGCGGCCAGCCTGTCTCCGCGGATTACGGAGTGCTAAGTTTCGGGTTCCGGAATTAGACCGCTGAAAAATTGGTCGGGGGGATTTGCAGGACGCGCGTTTAATATGCCCCCCGGTCCGTCTTTTCCGATGTTGAAATTTGCGCCGAGGAATCGACTCGCGTCGCCCGCAACAGCACGTAGTCGTACCCGGAAATAATTTAAATCTAATTTCTAGATAAGTGATACCCGTTCGGATCGATAAAAACGCCGATGGATAGTCATGCATGAAACTGTTACCATTATGAACATTTCAATTATGCTGAACTAGACAGAATATAGATTTACTGATAAAACAATTTAAACCGGAGTAATCTGATTGAAACATCAGACCGTTAAAGCCACAGATCCATAAATTTTGCCCATTGCGTTCATGTTTAAAAATGGCATCGTGTTAATAATCGTTATTGAAACGGCTCAAAATTATAAAAAAGTAAATTGAATTTGTTTTATATGTTATTCGAGTGCGTAGTTTCATACGATACAAATTTAATAAATATTAAACGAAATTATAACGAGGGTGGTAAATATAGTTTCTCCCGCGTGGGACGATTTTTCGTTTATGAAAATAAATAATTAAACAAATATGGTTAATTATTGACAAATTAATAATCAAAAGATCCTGTCGTGAATCACTTCAAACGATAATTATTTTGGCAAAAATATTTAGACAATTAAGGAAATACTCTCGCAGCGAACAAATTAATAATTATGACATCCTATCGTGAAACATTTCAAACGATAATGCAAATAATTCATCGAATAAATTTTTATTTTCCACCAACATAATAATAAAATAGTATTAAATATATCAGTTCTTGCCCAGCTTTGAAGTTTCAGATGGCTAATCTCCTCTATTACTGGTCTCGTTGGAAATAGGTGATCGTCTTATTCCAGCAAACGCGCCTTCATTAATTTTTATTTACGGACATATTTATTTAATTATTGAAATGACGTATTTATAAAAAAGTTTATTTAATGTAAAATTTCGTTTATTTCGCTATTTATGTTTTATTTAAATTCATTAAAGAGAAACAAGTTTAAAATAAAATTAGTGATCCGTACGAGAAGACATCTGATGTAATAGCTATTTTTCGTTTGTATCTGAAAAAATTGTAAACGCGATATTTTAATGACGTAATGGTGTAATTAGTTTTAAAAATCATATATAAAAATTACGAATAATATGATGAATATCACAATATTAAAGGAATGAGGAATGAGGAATTAAAAAAGCCAAGTGAAGAAATTCTTAAACATGAAACACTAATCCTAACTTCAAAAATTGTTGCATTTTTTGTTATTATTATTTTAGATGAATGCATTTAGTCGAGCATTTTCTCAATTTTTGATCTTTTTCGAATAATACGATTTTTCCAACCCATCTAAATAGGCGTTTGTTACATTGATGACCTCATCCTTCTTTCCACCGAGCCATTTCTTCAAATTCAGAAATAGGAAATAGTTGCATAGGGTTAAATTTGTCTCTTTGTCCCCATGCATTGTATCGATGGAAGAGAACAAGTTTCTCACGAAGTGAGATCATTTTTCCTTAAAATTTTTATTAAGACTGTCCAAGTTGCAATAACTCCATCTCTTCCTTTTCAATATAATTGACGTGGATTATGCCCCGTGCATCCCATAAACTGTCGCCCTAACCTCATCGTTGCTTTTGGTTTTGCTTTTTGTCTTTAATTCTGGTTTTGGTCTTTAGCTTCGATTTTTGATATTGGGCTTTGTTTTTGGTCATCGCATTTGGTATTTGGTGGCTTCGTCTTTGACTTTTTCGACGCAACAAATATTGACTGAAACCGTTCACCTCAAAGTATAAATCAAAAAGTGTTTTACTACTTTTGAAATTCTATTTAGGTGTGTTCCCAATTAGACTTTAATGCAAAATTGGCGAAGCTCAATTCGTAGCAATCACATTAAAACCTCTTTCCATAGGATTGAAAGCAAGATATTTTTCTGCACGTACATGCAACAAGTAATAAGAGGTATTCATTAGGTGTTGCGGTAAGAAATTTTATTGTTGAACATGGTTTTCCACTTCGGTTTAATCGATAGTAGAAATTAAAAAAAAAAAATCAGGTGATAAAAGTTAAATTCGATTAACTAGAGCCTGAGTGCAACTGGATTGGATTTGGTTGAAATTAGTTGCACAGTATTCAATATTAATTCTAATCAAGAAAATTGGGTTTAGAAGGATTTATTTAAGAGGAAAGTTATAAATTATATCAGGTGACAATTATTGGGCTGATTAAAGCTCGATTATGTTTGATTTCATTGAATGTTTGTTGAGTGGCCGGGTTTCAATCCAACCCAACCCAGACAATCCAATTTTATTTATTTTTCTGAAACTCAACCCAATTCAGGTTGTGTTGTGTTAGGTTGGGTTGGGTTGGGTTTCTCCAAAATAACTCAATACAAACCAACTCAGCAAAAAAACTTGGTATCGATATGATTTCCATGAGGCCAGTAATGACAAAATTTACAACAAAAAATAAAAATGCTGAATGACAATAATTTTTCAGTAATCATAGTCATGTATGCAATAATTTTGACCTACTTTTCACCACAAATAGAAAATAAATATCAGTAAACGACTTAAACGACGAATAATAATATTTACCAAACTTTGTTTTGGTTTGCATCGTTTTTCCACGTAATCAATAATGTTTAATCTATACTCGAAATTCTCCGTTTTCAATGGTCATATATGGTTATATAACATTTGTGATTGCGACAATCTATTAAAATTTTACCAGACTTGACACACAGTAAGAGGAAGAAAGGAGAAAGGAAAAACGAGAAAATAGAAGGTGGAAGATTGGCTTAAGGAAAATGAAGTTTTATGGAAGAAATCACAATCCAAAGGGAAAGATTAGCTCCTTATTATTTCCGCGGCAAGAGAAGTTGGCAGAAGGATATAGGAGAAGAGAGAGAAAAAAACAAACCTCATCATTAGGATTGCAAGGTACAATTAAGAAATAAAGATCTAAAGTCTCCTGAAGACATGCTATGTTAGAAGAGTAAAGGAGGGAACTCACCAACCCAAGTAGGATGAAAGTTAAACAGTAGAAACGTTGGATAACAGATGCAATATTAAAGGCATGAAGGAACGAAAGTGTCAATCATTCAAAGGATTGTGCAAAACGAATAGAATATCAATATGGGTCCAGGCAAGGAAAATCCATATTGTGGAATGACACTAATTTAGGTAGGTAATTAAAACTAAAAGTTGAAATACTACAAAATTTAGTAGATCACTTTGACGTCATGGAGGAAGAAGAGATGAATTCGAAATTAACATAGGATTTGGATACGGAGATAGAGTATTAACTACAACCATTACACTAGATGGAGTGATTGCAAGGTTCAAGCACATATAATAAAAAATAATGTCAAGTGAATCGCAATCACAATAACACTTGTTAATCCAACACTTTTCAAATTTGAATCGTTATGGAAGAAGCTGCATCTGCTACTACTGGTTGTTATGGTGTTATTAAATTTAATACTTGTATTTGCAATCCAACCCAGCCCAACCCAGCTTAACGCAACCCAACATATAAACAATTCCTTATTTTGCGGTGATCCCTCAGTTCACAGTAACACCAATTAATCCAAACTTTTTAAATTAGAATCGTCATGGAAGAAGCTTCAGCCAGTAATGGCTGGTTGTTATGGTGTTACGAACTCTATTTGTACTTCCACGATATCGTCCAAGATGGTATCCTAAATACAAAAGCTAATGATTTAGAGTCCTTCAAATGATTTTTATAGCTCATAGGATCTTCATCAAATAATGTGGATGCTCCACACATTGGGGAACATGAATCTCATTGCTTCGAGTCCAGTAGAAATAGATTTAATAACGACGAGGTATAAGAGATATAGAGATGGAGAAATTGGAACGTTCTTAATGTCATGAATTTGATCTTCATCCATTGTTCAATCGTTCCATCGGTATCGGTTTTACAATAAAAGACTACGTAGTTTGCTTACAGGACGACCTTATTTAGTCTTCTCGCAACGCACAGTGCTTGCATAGGCAAGGCTTTTACGTGTCGCCGACTCTGCTTGTACTTCTCTTTCTCTGCTTCCGCTCAGCGAGATGGATAGTTTTGTAAGTGTAATCAGTTTCAATCATTTTACTTGATTTTTATATTTAGTGCATCCATGTCTTGATCATATATATTCTAAGCAACGTAAGTTTGAATAGTGTTATAATTCAAACCAAGATTTTTTACAACCATCTTACGATAATCAAACTAAACGAAATCACAGCCGTTTGTCACAACCCCTCAAAAAATGTATGCCTAACGGAAGGGTATAAGAATATCACGTGACTCACCTTACTCCCCCTTTATGTAACACTTACATTTTATTTAGGACCTCACCCCCTGCTAGAAAGAACAAAGGACGTAAAAACTTGTAGGTGCACAGAAATAGTGTGAAGTAAAATACCACAAAATTAGTCAGAAAAGTCATAAATGACCACATTTTTGATATTTTGCATGACAGTGCTTTTGGTATTTCACACCAAGAATCTGGTTGCAATATTCTTCACTGAGATGTTTCCATGAATCATAAGCACCATATGGACATTTCTTCGAAGATTGCCAACGAAAACAAGAAAAAAATCCCCGACAAATTTATTATTTATTGCACTTGCACAATGCGTCTAATTTCGTTTACACAAACATTTATAATGATATATCTCGATCGGATTATTTTTTTTGTTCGACCATTCTGATGTTCCCCGTATTAATAACCGCGGGATTCCAGCCTGTGGGGGCACGATAACAAGATTACGGCCAAACAGGGGTGCATGTTCATTACAACGATTGTGCTAGAGTAATTTGTAAGATAAGACGAACCACTCAATCAAGCAGAGGCGTAGTCTAGTCTGATTATTCCCAGATGAGTTACAGCCGCACGTCTTAGTATTGGATTATGGTCAAAGTTGTCCTAATTAAGTCATGGGAGATTAGCGGTTTAGACCAAGTCATTCGGAACGTTTGCTAATTATCCCGCACCTGTCAATCAAAACTTCTGTGTGGGACTCTCGATTAGTCCGATGCCATTATTCGACGAACGAAACGCGGATACGCTTTGCTGGTCAAACCACTCAAATAGAATCAATTAAGATTGACGTGGATTGATTTGAAATAAATAAATTGTGTTAAACGTGCACGCGGAGTTTCTTGATACGTCAGATAATTATTTAATAGTACAATTTTTTTTTTTACTTTGTGGAATTTTTGATCGCTTGAAATATAAATATCATTTGTCGTAGTTAAGCTTACTTAGCGATTTGATATAAAATAGAACCGCGATATTTTACACAAAGTCTGTAATGTTTATCCAACTTAGAGGGGTTAGAATGTCGTTTGTTTTCTTAAGGATAAGGAATCATTCCCGGCAAGCACATACGCCAAACTTGAAATGATGCGACCAGATAGCGCTGAAAAACGAGCTGAGAAAGACTGAAAACTTTGTGGCTGATAATTCAAGATTTATAGCACTCGGAATAATTTATGTTCTCAGAAAAAAAGCTAGGTTTGGACCTTAAAAAAGCGGTTCCTGGTTTCGGCTGATTTACGTGATTTTAAACGCGGGGACACGGAAAAACTGTCTTGGTTTGGCCGGGCCGCATGTTTCGTCTCCGGCGTACATGCGACGACTGTCCGGCGGTGAGTTTATTGATTGATCACGGAGGCAAGACGTGCAATTTGCATACAAAGTCGTGTCACTCCTTCGACGGTTCGATTCCCGTCTTGTTCAATTTGTCCGCGGCGATATTAAATTTGTAAATAATGGAGCTTCTGCTTCGTTATTGCAGCTTATCGGCGAACATTGTCGCCAATTTGAGAAAATTGCAAAGTCGAGTATTCTGCGAAGTAGACAGTATTATGGACGTCTAATGTAAACACAATTTTATAAAAATAATATATTTGGAAACGATGGACATTTTAAAATAATCAAAGGAAGAACAGTGCAAGTCATTTGGCCAATCGCATAATTTTGTTTGTATGTTTTCGTTTATTATTTATTTATTGAAAACAATAGAATAATAATAAAGTAATTTTTAATATTAGTTTTTAGTTTTTTAATTTTTGAAAATATATGGTGGTCGTTTTGTCAACTACCACGTAACAATATTCTGATACAATAGCTTAGAGATTTTTAAGAAAAGCTCTTTCAAATTAATGTGCAACGAAAAGTTATTTATGCAACGTGTGTGTAAATTGATTTTTTGTCCACGTGCCAGCTGTAAGACGAGGGTTTAAAATGCCGGAAGCACTCAAACACTTGACTTACAAGATACACAATCTGTAGAGTGTATGGTAGAGTAATAATAATAATAATGTTAATAAAAAAATCCGTAATTAATAAATTGACTTATTCTTTAACCCAACCATTTTTGTTATATCTGTTGGTTTGCCTAACATGACTGTTTGCTTCAGAAATCTTTTTAATTAATTTGCATTTCGACGAAAAACCCTTGCGACAAATCAAAGTTTTCTTCGAAATTGACTTGGTGCTACAAATATCTAGTCTTTGATGCGAGTCGAAATCAGTAATTACAAAGCACACTTCGTAACAAGCTAAACTCGTGAAAATAAATCGTCGTGTAGAAAAAAATAAAAACTACGTTCAACCTGTCACAACCGTAGCTTCATACGCGTTAGTCTCCGTATCGTAGTTCTTCGTCGCTCATAATACATCACCTGTAGTTAGGTGTGCATTTTATTTGTCCATAAAACAGTTGCAAAATATTGAGAACCACAATAGTATGTGATTTATCTCCTGACGTTTACTACTTAATTGCGTCTTACAAGAGAAAAGTGTACGCGTCTTTATGACTTGTACTTAGGCTTGAGATTTACAGTTCCTTTAATTTTATATAATAGAACTTTACGGCTCGAGCTGCTGTTATTTTATATATATGTAGAAAATGTTAATAATTATTGACGTTTGTGATGGTTAAGGTGTGCAAAAGACATGAATCAGGAACGGCTTAATTTGTAAAAAATAAACATCTGTTAGTGCAGTCGTCTTGGGACAAACGACCAACTATGTTTGTAAAGTTTTCTTGATCATAATAAATCAATAGTCTTCGCTTATGTGCAATGACGAAACAATATGAAAGTTCAAACTGTTACTTTTACAAATGTGCTTTGAATTGAGATTTTTAGACAAGTTGAATAAATATTGCAATAATTGCTCGTTTCACAATATTCCATGAAATGTTGCAAATCACAAAATTTCGTTAAGCAATCACCCGGGTTGGTGCTCTTATTCAAATAAGCTTTTAATTTTGAAATCGACAGTTTTTCATCGTGAACTAAGAAAAAATGTTTTTATTTCCATGTTTACATTATGATATTATTTTGTTTTATATTTATGTAAACATTCGTACATTTAATTCAAATCATTTTAGATTACATGCACACGTCCTCGTGTCATAAATAAACGACACACTGTCTCCGTATATAAATAAATATGTCCCCATAAACGGGGGAAAAATCCAATAAGGGTATCAATGACGAAATATGCTTTATATGCAAACTATTCAATGCGATTTATGGGATATAAAATCCTTGAATAGGTTGCGTGCCGATTTCGTATCTGCCACCTCCATCATATCGTGCCATTGAGTTTACCTCTCAAGCTTAGTCCGATATAAATCACACCTGTTGGCTCCGCTTACGCCGGGAGACGATCCAAGCGCGACACATGAATACAATATTGCATTTTCGACTATGATGAATACGGACGACCGACGACGGTTTCGCTTTAATTGCAATTAGCGAGTGTTGTGCGCGCCGTACCTGCAAATTGCGGCATTGTGTCTTACTTTTGTTTTATGCAGATAAGACGACGCATTTGCATCGCATTCGCATGCATTTATTCCGCGCGGTTATTTATTCGCCGATGTAAAAAGATAAATTTAATTAATAAATTCGTGTTATAAATCTGTTTAATTTAAGTTGTAAATCATGAGTGTGCGCATGAAGCAGAAGCTTGTAATTTATTTGAATTATCGGTCGCGTCTAGTGTTATGTTCTATGGTTGATTTATGGCGCGATTAATAAATTGAAAAATTGACGGCAATGATTATAATATTTAAACGTCATATTTATACTTCGTTTCCGTTTACTTTCGATATCCTTGCGTCATACGTAGTATAGCGAACAGAAACCTGCTGCAAGGTTTTGAAATTGGCGTCGGGTGATCTATCTAACAATTACAGAAGATAATATTTTGGAGGGTAAATCACATCGCCCCGTTCAACATCATTACGATGGTTGGAACTCTCTCAACGGACGTTAAACAAGACTTTTGTTGACTTAAGATCATCGTACAAATTACGTCACATGTGTTTAACGTAATCTAGATTTAAACGCAGTCCGAAAGCATGTATCTTCAAATGAGCAAAAATCATTTAGACTGCATCACAATGTATGTCTTGATATCAAACATTTATCTAAACCACAAACCAGCTTCGCAAACGTGTAATAATAAATTGAAGTCATGCAGGTTAAGGTCAAGCCATAAAACGTTTTACACGAGTATAAAATAAGTTTATTATGGTTTTAGATGATACAATTATAAAAGTTGTAAATTTCGTCAAAAATTCGCGGTTAGCATCACAATAAATTTTGTAAAGCAACGAATATTTATATTAAATACTAATTATTGCTATTTTTAAATACAACCAACACAGGTACCATGTGTGATGTGAAGATGATGGATGGATGGAATCTGCATTCATTGTCATTGGTATCGTGTGCGATTTATTCATTTATTTAACAATTGGGTTGCTTTTAAATTTAATTTAAAAATCGTAGCGAACATAGAAAGAAAGGCAGATGGAAGATTATGGGATTTCCTTGAAAATATAATGGGAGAGTTGAAAGAGATTACGAATGAGAACGCGAAGAGAAAACGAGAAAGACAAGAAGATAAGGAATGGAAAGGGAAGATGGAGCAGGAGTGGAAAAAGGGTAAAGAGGAAATGAAAAAATGAGGTAAGTCGTGAAAATATCGAACAAGATAAAAGAACGAGAAAGTTGGGTTGGGTTGGGTTGGGTTGGGTTGGGTTGGGTTGGAGAGCGTAGAGATGATAGAGAAAATGGGAAAGAGAATAATGTAGTGATAAGAGGGTTAGAGGTGGAGAAAGGAAGAGAAAAAGAACACGTGGAGGAGTGGTTCAGAAAAGAACTGCGTATAGAAGGGGAAGTGGAGGAAGCATGTAAGGCGGGAGGAGAAGGCAAAGCAATTATTCTTGCAAATATGTCATCGGGAAGAGAGAAGGAGAAGGTTATAAGAAATAAATTCAAGCTTGCAAAAAAAAGGAATATATTGACCATGGCGTGATGGAAAAGGCGAGGGAGGTGCAGAGGGAAATATGGAAGCAAGTAGTGAAGGAAAGAGCACAAGGGATGAAGACAAGGATGTGATATAAGGATGTGATATAGACCAAGAAATAAATACTACGTTCTATACTATTCATTGAAAGTATACCAATACATTTTTATACCATAAGCCGCAATTATTATCATATAGGACAATTAGGTGTCGGTTAGGTTTATTTACAATGATGGGGGAACCTGCCTACGAACATAAATAAATTAGAAATTATAAACAAAGCGCCACTTGCGCATCAACGGGACCTGTGAACTTAGTTTGACGTTTCTGAGAATTGCTTTTTCTGCAAAAATTTCACCAATCAGTGCAGTAATTTATTTTAAGGTTAGGTATCTTGAGAGGAACTCAAGTCAATGCAGTGTTTTTCAAAAGTTGTTTACGTTGTCATGGTAACGCCAAGATTTAAATAGAAAGGTGTGTTAAGCACTCTGCGTGATATGATTCTCCAGTTTCATTTGCGCTCAGAGATCATTGAACTTACAGCCGCGCAGTTGCCAGGTCACCTTTGTCGAAATAAGTAAATTTTAGTCTAATGATACAGAGTGAGATGTAGGATACAAGAATCTCTGTCAAGAATCTTTTACAGTAAAATAATGAGATGTTTGGAAATATTAGTTACTGATTTTACGAATTTTACCATTCTTATAAAATTTGATCAACTAAAACCTTAACTAAACATACAGAAGTAGCCTAAATTATGAAAATTGTTCATGAAACATCTATTGGTGATTTTTAAAAAATTATCTAAAACACTGCTTTGAAAGTTTTATAAATTTTTTTGGTATTGTTAATTAAGTTACGAGTTTATATGTAGGTTTACTACACCTGAACTTGAATTAAAATCAGAATTTTCATTACGAATAAATCGTTATGACTTTTTTGTAAATGAAAGGAATTAAAAACGAGGTCCCTTGAGGATATGGTAAGGCGTAATTTTTACTGCGACTCCGATGGAGCAAATTGGATACAAATGTACACACGCTTTCGTGTTCGCTGTTGAAGATTTACCTGTTCTAGGTAATTCGGCAATTCTAAATAAAACATTTTGTTATTTTCGTTTATTTACTATTTAAAAAATATATTGGAGGTAATATTTCGACTTTTGATATGTTTAACATTATTTATTTTTTTAATGTGGTACCATTTAGTTTCTCTGGCTGCAATTTGTTTTGCGTCCACGATCGACTTATACTTTTAGTGAGTTTTGCAAATAAAATTTACAAAATTAACGTTCATACTTAACAGCCAATGTCCTACATTAACAAAATCCCTTCCTGTTAATCAACAGCAACGATTTCGTTTTGTGAAAACCATTAAAGCTCGCCCACTTTCCATTTGTCCGTCCGGCTGACCAAAATGCATTATTACGTTGCAACGGCACATATCAATCTTTCGCATGAGAACTCACGACTGCGGAGGACAGTTTTAGATGTAGCGACTCCCCACTCGCTGCTAATTGCCGGCTAAACCGGAAACTCCGACCATATTGTTCCGGTAATTGAGACGGACATGAGTTACTGATCATCCAATTGCGCTTGATTGAATATGACTGCGTGTTTGCGTTGAGTTACTCTCAACTTATTAATGTAATTGAAATCAATTACGCAAATTGCTAAATCTTTCAACAGAGTTGCGCGCCTCTTAATTATTCTAATTAGTCTCGGCGAGAGGCATCTTCCGAGCACAGAGAGCGATTTAGTTTTTGCTTCGCAATAAATTATTTACTGCCGTGCGAATTGATTAAGTAAGTGATTAACGCAAAGTTGTTTTTTTTTTTTAATTTTATTAAATTTATTTTGTTACCAATCCGGAATAGTAAAGGAGGACAACAATTATTAACTTGGTACGTTCAAAAAATATGGTCTGTGTTTATATCAAGTTACCAAAGACGAAAATATAAAATTTGGAGAAAATACTATACTACGTTCATGTATGTATGAAAAGTAATCAAAACGACCAATACCGAATACGTAAAGGAGAGTATCGAAAACAATTATCAAACCTGCTTGTGATTTTCATAAAATACATTAATTAGTTACGTTCAGTCAGCAATAAAGCAAATATAAATAAACTACTTTACAAAACAAGTACAAATAAAAACTAATCGAAACGACGAATCCCGAATACGTAAAGTAAACATCTACAACAGTGATTGACCGTCTTGTTATTCTCATAAAATATAATCAGTGTTGACATCCAGTTACCAAAAAGCTAATAAATAACGACATCAATGAAATGCACCCATGTAAAAATTACTATAAATTAATTGAAACGACGAATTCCGAATACGTAAAGGTGAATTACCACAAATTCGAGGAAATGTTTCTTGAAACGAGATAAATTAATTTTCACAAACTCGTGGTTAGTGCACAATTGTTTTTTCGCAAACGGTAATCTCTTATTCGTAAAAGACGTCAATTTACGACCAACCGTTTCATGGGATACTTTTCGCGGCTATAAACCATAAACAGATTTACGTGCGATGTGTCAGCTGGAAAGTTCGTCTCGTCTTGTCGCTTGAAACACCAGATGCAGCGGATAAGTGCGACTAAAGGATCTCATTAAATAAAATCGTATAACTCGGGGCTATCCTTTCATACTTAATTAAATAATTAACTTGGTAGCAATTAAATGTAAAATCTGTATTAAGATATTTAATATTTCAATATTAACATAACATATTTTATAATTTTATTAATAATAATTTAACAGCTGCAATGTATTATTTTTTTAAATATATTTTGTGACAAATTGATGAATAATGACAGCCGGAAGAATTATTTAATTATCTACGATTATAAACTACAAGTGGCCGGGTGTGAAATTATATCTGTCCATAAATACCATTACATACGTTTTCCGAAGACACGGTCGATTAAAATTACAAACTCATGACGAACGTGTTAACAAACCTCGCGTCTGTAATGTATACGTTTAAACCTGATACGTTGGTAAATTCGTTTACAACTGGCCCCGTAGTCATAACAAACCGAACACAATGAGAGAAAGACTGCGAGCCTTTGATAAATCGAAGAGTAAACGGATTGAATTTCCGATACAACCCAAGAATAAACCAAATCTACATACGATTTACATTTAAATGGTATTGGTATTATATGATTGTGGAGGTTTCGTTTTCTTCGGCTCGGACACGTAACGAACGTACGTTAACAATAAGAGCGGAGTGTGATTCTAATATAACGTGTGAGGGGGCGGGCCGATGGCACCCTTGGGCAGTTGATGTCGACAATTAACGTCACTTCCGGTGGCCGGAGTTGCCAGGATATAATGCCAGGACTATAAAGAGCCAGGAGCAGGCGGTACAATGGACCTTTGTATGCAAATCACCTATTGTCTATACGAATTGATGAAATTTGCGTGTTCCGCTCCGGTGATGTTGGGGATAAAAATGTTTTCACAATATGTGAATCGATAGTTAATGGTGTCATTTATGCCTTCTTCGCCGGACTAATGAACACGCACGTACAAACGAAATTAATTTTACGAGTTGTATCTCGGCGTTAAGGACACACGATAAAATGTACGATTATATTGATTTCATACGGCGACGTAAGTACCAACAAATAATAAAGTGTAAATTATTTATACGTCCTGCGTATGCGAGGTTATTTATTTTATAGATTAAATGGGTGTCTTGAAATAGATAGCAATTAGTTTAGAATGTGGATCATATAATATACGTTGATTTAAACGACGTACATGCAACTCGAGAATAGACAATATTAAGTTACAACTCGTTTAAGAATTTATCAGAATAAAACAAAACATAAACTTGTTTTTTATTACGAAAAAAGAAACTAGAAAATCAAGATCAATAACATTTCATGATCACTCTTATATGATATTAATATCTGCAACTAAGATGGACGGACTAAATAAAGACCAAGAAATAATTGTCCTTAGCTGTAAATTTATTCAGGAGAACCACTAAATATAAAATATAAAATTATAAAATTATAAAAACGTGGAATATAAATATTATTCACCTAAATAATGGAAATTACTGTTGCAATATAATTCTTTTATAAAGCTTTTCTATAGTGTTTGTGATAAAAATGAATCATTACAGTTAGTTTTATATGACATCAATGCTTTTATATTCTTGTATACATAAAGGCAATACATTTTATAGAAAGATAAATAAAAAATTAGATATGTGATAATCATGATGGAATATTTTTTAAAAATATGAATTAGAACTGTCAAAATCAATCAATCAATCAAAAATTAAAAAATTATTTAAGAAATATGTAGGGAAAAACTGCAAAAGACGATAAAAACTTTAACAAAATTGACAAAGATCGTATTATGCATGACGAGAGAATCAAATTAGAGCTGTATATGAGTATAAATTTGTCTGTTCTATGGTGCACGTCGCTGCGATAAGAAATTTAAAATTAACATAACTAAGCAACGGGTATAATTATTGTCAAAATGAAGTGTTACTGAAACACATAATTTTAAGAGCAAAGAAAATAGTGTAGCGTTTTTCAAACATTTCAGCATCGAGAAATAACTGTAAATTTACAAACAAAATTGATAACACTCTATTTGAAAACAGCGAACTCAGCTTTAGTAAAAATAATGAAGAACCTCAAGTGTGAAAAAATATAATTTAAAAAGAACTTTAAGATCATTTTAAGTAGAGAATCGTGTATAAGGCCTTTTAAAAAAATCAAAAACGTAATAGTAAGAAAAATAAGTTTGAATGGGAGAATTTAATAAAAAAAAATATGTATTTACTGCAACTGTTAATGTTAAATGGGCAATTCTTTTATTAATGTATCAAAATATGTTCCCATATTAAAGTAAAATATGTAAAAAAAAACTATAAAAATAGAAGAAATTATTGAAATTCGTCTATAATCGAAAACACCCATTAAAATCGCAAAAATTGAACATATATTAAAAATAAAGTGGCATAGTAAAAATTTAAAATGTGAAAAATCATAAAAATTCGATAAAAAGGCTAAAAATTGAAATAAATACGCGAAAATCGTCAAAAGTCCCCAAATTTCCAATTATCATCCCAATATCAAAAATAAGGTTAAAAATTTAAAAAAAAACCATAAAAATAGAAAAAAATCGTAAACATTCATCCAATATTCAAAACAAAGTAAAAATCGATGAAACAATAAAATTACAGCGAATGTATTAAAGATGACAGTTGATATGGGGGGGGGGGGGTATTGAACTCGTATTTAGAATCACAAAGGTCCGAAATATTTTCGCGCCATGCTCACCATGGGTGAAGGAACTCAAGTCCCAGCGATAGGTGGATGAGGTGGTAGAACCCCACTTTTCGAGCAGGATAATGCCCGTCCCCATACTGCAAGCATTCTAGGGACGAATTTGCAGAGGATAATTTCAATTTCTTGCTATGCCCACCCCGATCTCTTGATCTTTTCGCCCATTGAGCATGTTTGGGACATTATGGGGAGAAGACTGAGGAACTTGCTGGTTCATGCAATTTCCGCAGACACTGCAAGCTCTACAGCACGAATTACAGGTTGATTGGGACACAATACCTGAAGAGGAAATAGAACATGAATAGATCCCCAAGAAGACTGTGGAAGTGTGTAACTAATGGGGGGTCAACCCGAATGTTTATATTTTTTCGTTTAAAATTTTAATCATTTTAGTAGTTAATTGTTCCTGCCATGTTTGGTCAACAAATTCCTACCCATTCGTGGTGTTGCGATTTCCATGTAGTGACATGGATAACGATTATATACATAATCGTTTCCTACTTCTACCTTTCGTTGTGGAGCTTGTTTTCTAGTTCGTTTTCATGAACTGCTTCCACTATTTTTCCGGCTACTTGCTACGGCTCTTTGTGTTTTTTCTCGTGTTTTTATTATATTTCCTTCCCTCGTCTTTTCCATTCTTTGTATGAGTCCCTACCATCCTAGCTGTCTTTTCTCTATGTAATGTCATTTACTCTTCGCTCTCTTTGATAACACCCACAAACATCCATAAGATAATATCGGTCTAAATATTGTTTAAAATATTGTCAACTTTGTCTTCTTGGATATTTCTCCTTTCCTTAGAGTACTTTTTTATTGTCTTCCCAATTCTTTCACTCATGTCTACATCATCATTTCCAGATCAAGCTCTTGTTGGTTCTAAGTACTTGCATTTTTGTATCTGCTTCATTCTTTTCTATTCCCTTCCAGTATTAAATTGGCATCTTCTTCCGCTTTCTCTATCGTCATTATTTTGCTCCTATTTATCTCCAATTTATATTTTCTCAGTGTTTCATTGCAATCTTTTAAGTTGTCCTGGATATGTCTTTCAGATTTGCCCATCAACACAAAATCGTCCGCAAAGGCACTCTCTAGATTTAGATAGCCTATCGGTAGTTCTCTTCAATCCCCCTTGGTTTAAAAATTTGTAGATGTCATGTTCCTACTCACTAGATAATTGGTGGTCACTCCTTTCTATTCCAAATACTCCCAAATTTTCTCCCTGTCCACTCTGTCAAAGGCTTTCGAGTCCTTCAGCGTTTCCTTATTATTTCTTTTAGGGCGAATATATGGTCTTGTGTACTTCTCTCCTTCCTAAATCTGCTATGTGCTTCCTCCATTTGTCATTCTGTGTATCCTTTCAATCTATTTCCTTTTTTGTAAATGTTTAGTGCGTTACTAAATGGAGTTATTCATTTTTGTCTGTATTTTGTATTTTTGCCTGTCTGATGTTTTTAACTACTTTACAAAAGAATTTCCGATTAGCCTATTTTCCTTTCTAAATTTTTCCAACTGTATTATTTGCTTGTTAACTTTCGTATGTTCCTTATAAATATTATTTCCGTTTTGTATGTGCCCTTTCCATCTTTTTCTAGATACCTGTCTTGTTTTATTTCTTTGCTCCATAAGTTTGTCCTTCTGTCTCTGTTTCCCACCTTTAATGGAAAGTGCACGAGAAACTTGTGGAACAATCACAAGTTTCTCGTGCACTTTCCATTATTGCATTTTTAATTCTTCCCACAGTCAATATCTTGTTAAATTGTGGATAGTTTGTCTATTCTCATTTTCTAAAAGAATATCCAAATAAAAAATCTATAATGATAATTTAAATAACGACTAGTAATTACTGCCCTTGGCGTGTCATAATTCATTTATCAGCAAGTTCATTTCAGAAGCAATTACACAGTTGATTAGATTATGCAGCGACGTAATATACAACATTGACTGACACCTGCTGCTTACACATTCAACTCGTGCAATCGATATTTTCCACTAATCGCAGTAATTATGTCAAACTTCAACCTATCCGAAACAATTTGCAATAGTCGAAAGTAACTCGCTTATAATTGTGAACGATTCCGAATTCAGTCTACATCCAGTGATAGTCCGCGAACGTGACTAAAGCTGCAAATGAGGGAAGGAACTGGTTTATTTACGGATCGCACTTCATGCCTTCGCACCAACAATACCAATCTCGTCGTCGTCCTGGCCCCGTCGAAAATATCGCACGAATCGAACCACCGCGCGGTCGTCGCGCAGATCCGACGAGATGAAAGCAACAAAACGCACGTCAAATATGAAGACGTCAGGTTCCGAACGAGTTAATTCGTTTTTCTATTGACCGCTTGCCAGCTCGGCGATAAAATCGTAGAAAATTGGTCAATTACATGATTGGGTATGACATTTAATCTTGTTAAACGATTCCGAGTTTTTGTACGGTTACTTAGTCATTAACGTGTTCAATCTATTGAGATAAATTGCTTTATATTTCATATTTAGTTGCAACACGAGCGTGAATTTATTACACGAGGTATTTAACGCGTTTAATTTTTTTTTCGAGTTCTAATGCGTTTAATTTTTACTTATTATATTATGGCGGTGTAATAATATGGTCGATATTATTTATCATGTTTAGGTCGTAAATTGAGATTGATATATTTCCATATTAAACTATAAATTTTTGAACACCTTGCTTGAAATTGTGATTAACTCGTGGAAATTATAACGTTGAGCATCGTCGGCTTAGATGTTGGAGCTTTTAGTATCCTTGTAAAATAATAACAACGTAGAAATCGCGACCCAAACCATGAATACAAACTCAAGAATAACACACCGTTGGTTTTCAACAAAGGATATATTTTCGAGTACGCCTATTATGGAAAGAAAACATATTCGACTAATCAGGTGTCGGGTAAAAAGCGATCCCATGTTACGGCGAACGAAAATAGCTCCTTTCAATACAAGTGGGGCCTATCGTGTATTGTGCCGAACTAAACGATCTGTAAGCGTTTCCTCGGTAATTGTTATCGATCCCATACGCTGAGACCTTAGAATTATTTACAATGGGCAAGAACAAGCCGACCCGTTGCAGGCCCGCGAAGGTATTTGACCGCAGCGTCCCCTGCCTTATTTAAAGTCGGGAATTGTGCGTTTTTGGGGTACATATTTATGCGCGCGGGGACCTCGGACGTCGCTTTACGCGCTTGACCGGTCCGTCCAATCTTCGTACATACGTGCGCATCGAAATCGAGGTAAAAAGGGCGCGTGTTGTAAAACGCCGCAAAAATCGCCGCGTGATTTATGGCTCGGGTTAATTACGCACAGTGAGTCGAACTGGTCGTTACCTTTGTTTTTAACAACGCATGAAAGCGCTATTTTGTGGGCATGCATAGTTTATAAATGGCCGCGCTGTATTGCACGCTAAGGACGCATTCAACAAATATTAATTAATACGTAAACTAATCCTCCGTGTGTATCTATGAAATTTTAATTATAGTTATGTTTCCATTTTCGCTGCGGCTTTTAATACGAACGTATGTGCATGCAATGCGCCATTAACGAAAGCCCCATATTTAACCATTATTATGTATGCAATGTGTCCGTGTGTGGTTTTTGAACGCAACACGATTTTAAGATAAAATTAATTTGCTAATAAAGATTATATTAAAAGCCACTTGCATCGGTGAACATTATTGACCTTAACCTCGCATTGACAGCTATGTAAGTGGACGAGTTTTGCCACAAATCCTTCAGCAGCTAGAGTTGTACGAAGTTGTACATTATTTGATTTTTTTAAAATAAATGTATTGATATTTTTTCGTAATAAATATTTCGACAGAAAGTATTTGTGAGATCAAACAACGATGGCAGACATCTTTGTCACATTCTGTAATCTTTAAGAGAGTATTAGTAAATAAAAGTCAACCCAACTCAACTTTCATTAAGGTGGTACAATTAATTCCAAAGCAAAAAATACATATAAGACAATGCCATTGAGAAAATTCGAGAAATTACAAATATTTGTAATTAAATTTAACCGACAATGCCTAAGGATATACAGAGCGAAATTGAAGAAATCCGCCGGCAACTTGTGCTGGTGGAAGAACCGAGAAAAAGAAGACGAGTATCAGTACAGAAGAGGAGAAATAAAGCGGAAATCAAATATTAGATAAAGAATAATTAATTGCTAGGACATACTAAATTATTTTAGGAACAAAAAATGCAGCAGAATAAAGAAAAAAACATTGAAAAAAGAAGGGGGGGAGGTAGGAGTACTGCCGAGTAGAAAAGGATGGAGCCGAGGAGAGATGTTCGAGAGAAATGAGATAAAGAATTGTTAGAAAGTGAATATGCGCCAATAAAGGTTTGTCACAATTTATACGATGTTTGTGCTTAATAAACGATGAGTTTATTTCATTTACGAAATGTTATATCACATTTAATAACTTGTTCCTAAATATAATTACAATGTATTATAAGTAAACGTATTAGCAATCTTTAATCGCTATATGGCCATATAGAAATGTTTGTATGTCGCAAGCATACGTTCATTACGTTCTAATGTTCTAGGCCAATATTAAAAAATAAAACTCAATCAAACCCATATATTCCAGGTTGGACTTAAAATTTTTAATTTGTTAACACAAATATAACAGAATTACATTGGATTAAGGAACATATATATAAATCTTGTTATAAACGTTCGTAAGTAAATTGTGGTAGATGTCGTCGGGAGAATACCCAGGATGAAAAGACGACAATAAGCAGGAAGTAGGAAAAATTAAGCGAATACCTTATTAATAAAAAGCTTAAAAAATTCCACAATTTAGATGTTCGGTTTCAATGAACGAAAGGCTGATTTTTATTACAAATTGTATTATTCACATTAAGTTGATAAAAAAAATGGTAATTGTGCGTCGCAATTTATATTATATTCGAGTAAAGTAAGCAAACGTTTATTTTTCTTTAATAAATTTATTGCTGAAATAACGAAGTTGCAGAAAACACCCATAACATAGCATACAACGAAATAACGATAAAAGAATTGAATCAAGCTGTAAATTTTTTAGAACGAGGTAGGCACCTGGGCATGGTAGATTGACAACACACATGCTAAAGAAATTGTATAAAATTGGGTAGAAATAGTGAAATTATTTAACAACCTCTGTGACGAAGAAAGGATACCAGAAGACCTGGATGTAGGAATAAACTTAGTTTTGCATAGTAAAGAGACAAAAATTATAGATCAGAGATCTGGAAATTTACAGCCAGAGAAGATCGTATCCGGAGAAGGATTGACACAACCAGGATTACTGATCCACAAACACTATTCAACGTAGTCCTAGACGATGTAATACAAGGAACGTAGAGCAAACGAAAACTATTCAATTGATGGACAACAAATTTATAGGAAAAAAATATTGAAGAAAACAAAATTGACAGTTTATAATAAAATACGTTAACGAGTCCCGAACTACGGATGTGAAAGTTGGGCCTTGAAACCAACAACCAAATGAAAAGTAGAATCTAAGCCATTAGGATGAAGTACTTGTGAGACGTCGAGGAAATCAGTGGAAGAGAAAAATTACGAAATGAGAGAAAAATGACTCGATGTAGAACTAGTTTTGAAAAGTATAGAGAAACAAAACCTATAGTGATTTGATGACCTAGTATGAATCAATGATTAAAACAAACGAAAAGCGGATGGCTGGCTAATACAACATAGAAGAGACCGACTGGGAGATCACGGAATCATAGGACCAAGTAGTGGCAAAATGTCTGGAAGATCAAATAAGGAGGGAATAAGGATGGCAAAAATAAGAAACAATGGGAAAACGTTATTCATGCAATATGTTATTTTAATTTATTGGATTATGGCCGAATGAACTTAACTAAGAGTGTCACGACACCTTAACACCTTAGGGTAAGGCTGTTGAGTACGGCTGATCGAATTTGCTTCAGAAAGGAATTATGCCAATTGTGTATTTTTTGAAAATGACAATGACAACCTTTAGCTCAGGTTTGACACATATATTCCAAATGAGTTCGTTTAATTTCTCAACATTATCATCTGTTTTTGACGTACAGATGCAGCCAGGGCGTTCATCATCTTCCAAATAGTGTCTTCACAAAATCGTGTATTTCATTTAAAAAATCACGTTTTTGAATAATTCAAAAATATTCTAATACGTGGTCTATAATATTGCGAAAAATATCTAGTCGGATCAACTTCAATTTCAGATAATCCTGCAATATGTCGTCCCTGCCTTTAATCGATTTTCCTCCTATCTCGACATGTTGCTCCTTCTTTTTTCCTTTTTCTTCATCTTCCACAACGCTCCAGCGTTGGCCTTTCCAGGTTCAACACCCTCTTCAACTGCCCGTGCAACATTCTTTCCAAATTCCTCTCCTCTCTCGCTCTTCACACCTCCGCTCCACACATCAATATGCACCTCACGCATGTCCGCCATACTATCATCCTCTCCTCAAACGTACTATTACACCACATACTCCTCGTTAACGCTTTTTCTGCCTTTCTTCCTTTTCCGCACACATACGAGTACATCGTATGTTCATAACTGTAATTCTCTCTGAAGTACATCCATTCCTCCGGCTCTTCAATTATACCCCCTTTCCATTTCACTTTCACTTTCCATTTCACCCCAACTCTTACCCTCTTTCCTAAATATCATTATTTTAATTTTGACAGTATTTATCTGGAGCTTTCTGCTATCCATGAACCTTCATAACCTCTCTTCCATTTGTCTTAGTCATACCTCTGTTACCGCTAACACCGCTGTGTCCGCAAAGGCTAGGAACTAAATCGTTGCATTTACCAGGACTACTCCTCGATCCTGTCCTTTTCTCATCTTCTTCAATTCAACAGTGTAAATATTAAATAGGAAGGGGCTTAAGGAGCACCCCTGCCTAAATACTCTCGTCCTTGTGAACTATCTTGTCATCTGTTCACCCACCCTCACCTTACTTTATGTTTTGTTGTTTATCTCTGCTATTATACACATTAGGTCGGCAGATACTGCTATCCTCAACATGGTCTCTTCCAGACTTTTCCTACCAATGTTGTCGAATGCCGCCATCAAGTCGACGAACATGGCATATACTTTTCCCCTCTTCTTCGCCCGTTCCCGGTCAGATAATTCAGGAAATATAAGTTCTTTTGTTTCCCTACATTTCCTAAACTCTGATTGCCTTTCTGGAATTACCCCTAGCCTCTCAACTTCTTCCTCCAACCTGTTCCCCAGCATTCCAGCGTAGAGCACATCCATTAATGAAATCCACCTATAGTTGCTTATCTCCCCCTAATATCCTCTCTTACAGATTAGCACTATCGTATCCACCATTCACTCCTCAGCAACTCCCTTCTTCCTCTATACGTATTTCATATTTTTTCCGCCGTTTATAAAATGTTTGTAAATGCTAAAGCTAATGTAATAAAAATTGATGATGACTTTTTCTGTAAACTGGCTACACAAATTTGGGCAGGAAAAGCATGACAATAAAATATACGTAAGCTTGACTATCGGTATTTTAAATTCGTAATCCATTTAATGCAGAATTAATGCAAATATCGTCATTACTGTTCTGCGTGCTATAATATATGGGTATTTCTTATATTTGATGTTTTTTTTTAAGTTTAAGTTTTAAGTTTTTAAGGAATCAGATAATATTCGATTGTTTCCCCAAATTATTTTTCTTCAGTGTATTTAATTATCCAATTGTTGGCATATTCGAGCTTTTTACTATGTATCAGTTGCCCCAAATGCTAGCAGACTGTGCATAAATCAAATGGTACGACATTTTTGACATCGTTTATGGACATTCTGTTTATGGTGTTAGTGAGAGGTTGTAATGTGTTTGGATTTTCAAAACTGCATATATACAGAAACCAGCGCTAGTTTACGAAATATAAGTTCCAATGCTTGTTGGTTAGTTTTGTAAATTAACAGTGACGTTTTCGGAACCAGCCTTTTCATTTTCCACGACGTTTTCATTCAAACAGAACTGTGGCAAGCATCAATCAACAGAGTTTTTGATCGCTTACATTTTACAAGTTGTAAAAAATGTCAGCTGGCTTTGCAAATGTTTTGTAGATCACCTTCCATCATTTTACCTTCCTCAATGCTTCCTCTACACCCAATGTATCTCCTCATATATCTTTGCTCGGCATGCAAACGTATAATCGGTTGCATTATTTACATCCTGTCTTCCAAGGACAAAATGCAACAATTTTACTCTGCATTTCCAAACTTGCACAGACCAGAAAATACTGTTATCTCTAATCTTGAGAACGAATCGTTCGAGTCAACTTTGAGGTCGACGTTTTCACTATTCGCGACTTTTCCTTCAACAACGCTGTGACAAAACTTTTGCCGGCGATTGTACGTGTTTATGTATTTGTCCCATATCAGATTCGAAATAACTCACACATCAACTTGTAAAACGAACTGTTCACACGTTCTTGTTGTCATACCTGTCTCGATTATGCGGCTACCTCATCGTGCATGCAACAAATTGTTATTGTGATCCAATCTAACGATTAAATAATGATCGATTTTATGCGTGCCCGTACGGACATTTTTGCCTATTCTTGTCGCGGACACTACACACGGAACGTAACACGTGCTTATCTTGATGAATATGAACAAGCGATGTGTGCGCCAAACTAGTCCTCCGCAATTTCGCATTAAAACTGCCGCCATAAATTATCCGATATATAGTTGTCGGAATGTGGGAAAGACACGGAGCGAAATTATTAATTCTAATGGATTTGTTCTAAAGTTGTTAATGCCGCGATGGATGTGAATCGCTCTTGGCGACCGGCAATTTGTCCCAATATTTTATTCGTTCGTAACGTATCGGGCGCTTATGGTAGACGACGATTTAATGACGTAGCTTGCGGAGAGGCCAAATGAGGAAAAAGTCGTATGTCATTTCATTTTTAACGCGACGTGGATTAAGGTGCGGACTAATGCAGCGGAAATCGATTAATTTTCTTTCGCGTTTTTAAAGTTCGTGTACGAATGCAATCTGTTGCATTAATCGGGGCAAAATTAAATTTGCTTGAAGGGTAAAAGGGCACAATGGCAAAGGAATTTTTCATCGTGGTAGTAACTTCGAGTTGATGACAATGCCTGGTTTTTTACGTAATTATAAAATATTTTCAAACATCTATCTGACCAATGTTGGAAGCGTATGTCAGGAAAGTTATTAATGCAAAAATTTACGCATTTATAAATGCAAACGAAAATGTCATTCAATAAACAAATACGAAGCTCGTAATTTTTTGTCGCCAATTCTAAAGGAAATCAATGCCAAATAGTACTGAAAGATTACCGAGTTGCACGTCGTAAAACAAACAAAAGAAAAGTTAAGAACAATTAATTGACGCAATAATGATTGCGTGCGTAGTTTTAATTGGATTTTCAGATATGCTTTGTCACATAGACGGACAACTGTAAAATTCTCAGATGGGTATTTTTCTTCAGCAATTATATGTTCGTGTAGATTGTTATTTAAAAAAAAATCTTAACATCAATATTTAATGAGATGCATATAACAACTATTTAAGTTATTTAAATAAAGTATTTCGTGTACAGAATTTAACAATTATTACAATTGTATAAATAAATTATTTCGCTCCCTACGGCCCAAAAATGTCATGTGCAGACACCAGCAACTATTAAACAGGTTTAAATTAAGGATTTAATTCGCTACGATAGAAAATTGTCCCGTGCAGGCATTGGCGACTATTAAAATTGTTTAAATCGAGTATCTAGTTCACTACGATGTGAAATTATCGCGTGCAGACATTAAAAACTATTAAAATTGTTCAAATAAAGCTTTTTATTGGCCACTGATTGAAATATAATAGATTTCTTGTGTAATTGAATTAGTTTTACTAGAGCAACAATTTTCAGAGCAGAATTAATGTTAAGGTAAATTCATAGTAATTTATTTTGGGGTGGGTTGGATTTGGTTTACAAGCCAACCCAATCCTAATTTTGTAAAAAAATAAAATAACTTTTTATTTAGTTGAATTAGTTTTATTAAATAAAAACAATTAATGTTAACCTAAATTTATATAATTTTTTGCGGTCACTTATGTTCGGTTTACAACCCAACCCAACTCAATCCAACCCAACCCAACTCAATCCAACCCAACCCAACTCAATCCAACCCAACCCAACTCAATCCAACCCAACCCAACATTTTATTGGTCGCTCTTTTAACGAAATATTTTTTGTAATTGAATTAGTTCTATTAAAATTTTTCCTCTAGAATGAAAACTGAAGAAAATTTATATTAATTTATTTTGGGGTGGGTTGGGTTCAGCTTAGTTGACTTCTGTGACGTTCATAAGAGCAATTTTTCATGTTTATCCTTCCTTGCAATCCCAACTCAACCCAATGTTGCCCACTAACTGAGAAATTACGTTTGCGTGTAATTTCCTTGTAATTTCAAAAATAAAAATCAGCGTTATTGAATTAGCTAAATTTCCTGACAGGTTTTCTTACATTTGTGGCGAGTATTAAAAATCATCAAAGTATTATTGCAGACTTCATTAAAAAAA
The DNA here is from genome assembly GCA_959613385.1 of Geotrupes spiniger. NCBI lineage: Eukaryota > Metazoa > Arthropoda > Insecta > Coleoptera > Geotrupidae > Geotrupes > Geotrupes spiniger. Next base: position 38,503,385 of record OY390736.1, on the reverse strand, counting down.
CGTGTTTCTCGTGCTTTGGATCAGGATGAGCCCTGGATGTGTTAGAGATCTTAGACAATGGTCAAGCAAGGTCACACAAGCTTTTAGATTTGCTGTTACAATAATATGGAGGGCATCAAGGAATCAGCATCATGATTATTTTTATAGCGTTGATGTTATTGGTTACACAACTTAGTGTAACTTAGAAAATCTGTCATTCTGCCAGTATGACATGATCGATACCGCCAGACCAGCAAAAGCTTTTGATCTTGTTATCCTGGATATATCCATATACGTCCAGTTTGATGCACATGAGGAAGCTGATGATGTTGAGTTACAATCTATAGTAAATTTAGAACGACGTTTGACGTTATGATTCATAAATCCATATGCAATTTTTTTAATTAATTGATTAATTAGATCGTAGAGCTTACTTTGAATTAGTTGTACTTCAACACAGCTTTTAAAAGTAAAAAAGTACAAATCGTATACGTGACATTTCAAATACCAAATGCTCATTTCACGTGCAGACGTGCAGGTTAGTTTCAATTTTGGAATGAGTAGTGAGGTTGATCAGCTACGATTTTCCTGGTTGTTTAAACTGGAAAATATGTTTTGTTAACATTTATTTATTCGAGGCTCCTTGCATGCCTATCACTGTCATTAACTGTGAGATTGAAACGCAAATTTAGTTAAACGTATTCGCATATGGCCTGATTTTGGTAGTAGATACAGAAGAAAATTACAACAGAAGTTAAATAGTTTTTGGGACAGTTGCTAATAGTACACGAACTTAACTAGTCGATGCACGTGTAGACAATAGTAGTGTAGAAACTAGTGGCGTAGTCAGTGGGTGCGGAGTTATGAGTTGTGCAAAACGGTATGAGGCAAATCTTGGCGAACAATATTATAGAAAATAAAGTTGGTGAGATAGTGTTGACTAGTTGTTATTAATGTATTAGGTGGTACAAATTTTGTTGTTATATGCAATGTTGTGAGGCAGTCACCTTTGCGGTGACTGTGGTCAGTACTGAGGGCTCACTCGCGTTGCGTGAGGGTCGGCTGATCATTTAGACAGAATCGAATGACATGTCATTGTTCTTGGTGAACCGATAACAGGCGTGGTTTTCGGCGAACCTTGACTGTCCCCGAAGTAGTGGGTGAACAGTGATTCTGGAATCGTATTTCCAGAAACAAAGCAAGGCAAAATATGTCAGTGCCAAAGTTGCCTGTGGAGTACGCCCATGCGATTCTTGGGCAAGGCTGGCTGGTTCTCCCATCACTCCACGGAGGAGCGACGAGCACGTCGAGTGCAATATTTCAGATACACAAGCATGCGAAGAAAAAAGAAAAAATAAACAAAAATGTCATCGGTTTTAAATTTCCAATTATATTATTTTTAATTTTACTTTACTTGTTAACCGGGTCCAGAAAATTCATTGTTGAAAGTTCATCGTGAAGAGATAACATTGTGGATTCGATTGGGTTGTGTTGAACTGGTTGGGTTGGATTAGATGGGGTTGGGTTGGGTTTCGTTGGATTGTGTGGGTGGTCACGTTGGGTTGGGTTACATTGAATTGGGTTGGGTTGGGTAATCTTTTTTCCTACGATGATTTTTCATAAATCATTTTAACAGCGTTATTTACAACTCTTAATCTTCAACTATTTTCAATTTCTAAGGTTCGTCTCACCTACTTGAGTAGTGAATTTCCCATACTGTTGAGTTTAGGACTCACTTTATCCTTTTTTTCAACCAAATTTCCAATTCCAATCAAATTATTTTCTTTGACAATTACAACTCTTGTGTTTCAATGTTCTAATTATTTTCTACTCCTGCTCTTTTTAATTATTTAACTTTTTCGACAATTTGGGCTTTACGGACAGTTTTTTTATACTCCCCAACCCCTCAAATCATTACAAACATCTATTGGTCAGTGCTAATTTGTATGTGACGGATATGACATTGTTTTGCATGTATGGTAGTGTGAGAAATCTTTAATTTCAAGTTTAACAAAATTTTTCAAAATTTGCTCAAAGCTAACTTCTTGTTACTTGTTGTTATTAACCCAGCCCAACCCAGTCCATCCTAACCAAACCCAACCCAACCCAACCCAAACTAACCCAACCCAACCCAAACTAACCCAACCCAACCCATCTACAGTTAGTCTGAAGAAACTCTTGGGCAAATTGGTGAGTAATTGGTACGTTTGAAAGTATAAAATAATTACAATAATAATAAAACACTTGGTAATTTGTTCCACAATTTTTTTTTCTGACAAATCTTTATTATAATTTCGGCAGTTACGCCATCATCAGAAGATAAGTAAGTTAAGTAAGTCAGTAAGTAAGTAAGTAAAATAAGTTGTTTTTTACTTATCTTCTGACGATGGCGTAACTGCCGAAATTATAATAAAGATTTGTCGGAAAAAAAAATTATTTTGATTTAAATGCCTTTGTGACATATTTTAGGACATTATTCGTAATACGTGAGCGTTGGAAATTTCTGCAATTGTTTAAAATGTTATTTTTGTTGGGCTGTGTTTTCAATTAGGGAAAATTTCAGCAAGTGATCTAGTTGGATAAGTTTCTAAGCCAATGATTCAAATCACTCCAGGGTCATAGGATTTTTTTCAGATCATAATTATCACGACGCAGTATTGGATCTGACCAGCTGCTGGGATAAGTTTCGCCACACAGTGATTTCACATTGGTGCTGCAATGATTTCAAACAACTGTCAGTTTTGGATGCAAACGATGTCATTTCTAAGTTCCATTTCAAATTATCGTCGTCGCATTTTCATCTCAAAGTTGACTTTGAAAGTTTTGTCGATTTCGTGGAACAAAAAATACATTAATGCCTCCACTAAATCTTAACTCCAAATGTTTGTATCTAAATCGACTTTAAATAACTGGCGCAACACTCACGTGCAAAAGATTGTAGACTCGGTTACATTTACAACCACAAATATAACTGCAATAAATACTGTCCGCAATTTAAAGGTATTTTGCATAGTACAACGGAAAGGACCTAATGTTAATTTAATCGCCAACCCGAAGCGGTACAAACAATAATTTAATCGGTTGCCCTATTTCACAAACTGCGCCCTAATTTACAAAGAATGACCATAAATCGGTGTTATACGTACAGCATTTGGTTGGCTAATGTGTTTAAAATTGTCAGCAATACAACGTTAAGCTATTATGGTAATGCTCCCTCTTCATGACTTATGTATTAACTCACTGCAGCTGTGTTTGGGAATAGTTAATGTCTTCGGATCAGCCATAAATTCGCAAATTCTACACTCTCCAGGTGGTCGCCGCTTATTAGGATATCTCAAAATCTTATTATAGACAATGCGCAACGCGAGCGTTATGCATTCCCGACGATATTTATGCGCCCATTATTTTTACACATTGATGTTAACGCCTTCGCTCGCGAATGCGTTACAATTTTTAATGGCTCGTGTTGTTTCAAATCGCGAGGTGTTTTACGTCGCCGTGAGAATATTTACTTTGAAAGCGTGTTCTATTAGAGAAAATGGATCATTTATTTCTGTTATCATAAAGCTAGTGCGCGTTACGTCCCGCTGTTACGCTTGAAATGTAGGGGATTACAAGTGCACACTCGTAAGGACGAGCTTAATAAAGCTTACGAATTTCATAAAATGCTTTAAGTGCATTTATCTATAAACTAAAGGAGACAATGCACAATTTCATAGCATTTAGAATTCAAATATATTCGGTTCAACGAGAACGCACGACCATAAAATATGGAATTAACTCGAAAGGGAAAACTGAAATCTATGTATAAAAATGCACACCTCTCGTTCTTTTGTGGTGCCCACTCGTTCTGTAAATGTTTAGAGTATCGATATAAATAACATTACACAATGAATGTACCATTCACTTATCTAGATGATTAATCTGCAAAATAACAAATTGCTTTGCATTTGTAATGCAACATAACAATTTTATTTACTAGGTATTGACATGCAGATGCATATTTAACGAATGGGAATGCTATTATCCGAGTAATTAGATTTAAACAGCCGGGTTTTTAAATGCAAATTGTGCCAATAAAAAACGGATTTGGTTTCTCGTTAATTCTGAATCATTTTAATTCTAATTTGGTTTGTGATTATCCCCATTTATTGAATTTGTATGATTTTTTTGCAATTGTTTGTTATTAATATATTAATTTATTTAAATTTTTTATTAACTTTTCACATTAACAGTGGCACCAGATCTTAATAACGCAAACAGATCCGGATTTAGAACTAAACGAGACGTATCGTTTCACACGTACATAAAATAAAACCCCATAATTACCTCAGTTTGCCCCCCTCCAACTTCGAAACCTCCACCGCATATCAAATAACAACGTCCAATCTCGTAATTAATGCCATTACCATCGTTATTGTTATTATTACCGAAAGAACCGGCGTCCACGTCGTCTTTTTCGTTAAAAGCCGTCGCTATCGGAAATCTAAAATCTGCATCAACCCACAAGTGCACATGTTATTTCGAAATCTCCATGTGTGGTCTCGAAATAACGCGCCGATATAAATCTTTATATGGATAATCCGAGATTTCCAGTCATTCCACGGCGCGTTTTAAATAAATCGCGTTAATGGTTCCATTGACTTCTAAACACTGGACTCCAATAAGCGATCCGATTTTGTTGGAACTGGTTCCGAGGCGAATCGAATCGATCTGTGCGGATGGACGAAGATGCACCAATTAATTCGATCGTAAATTTCGATTTGTGTTCGATATTAATTGCGCGTAATGGGTCGTTATTTCGTGATTAGACGCTTTGTGTAAGTTATATCGATTGTTGGCGGAGGTTTCGTTTTTTGTTAACTTGTATAAATTATTTTAGTTATATGAAGTGAATTATGTGTACGTTTAACCGTAGATGCTAAACGATCAATGCCAGATGGTAAGTGGGGTGCGTTAAGTACATTAGGGTATGACGTTCTTAAGGGTACGTTGAAAACTTTATTTATCGTTACTCGCAAATGTATGCGATGTTAAATACAGGACATACATTTTCACGGACATCGGGGACTAAATTAGGTCAATAATATTAATATTGGGAACGTGGCGTTAGAAGTTAACTATTCAATTGTATTTTCATCTGAATTTTATTCATTTTGCGAAAGTTGTGATGAAAATTAATTGCTATACGAGACTGTAGACTACAGCGACAGTAGACTACAACAAATTATGAAAAATCTATTATTACAATATTAGATCGAGATCGAAAGTATATAAAAGAAAAGGACAAGCCGAAAAATGTCAGAGATTTAAGAAAATAAATGTTTATTGGAAAAGTAATAAAAAAGAACACAACATATAAATCATAGCTAAATGATGAACGAACTGCAAAGGACAGAACATTTGGAGTTCGCATTTCTATTTTAAAAAATAGGTACTTGTCCTAGTGAAGATTGCTCAACAGACGATGGACGAAAAAGCAAGGAAATGAGTAGTAGAGAGCAGAAGAATACAATAGAAATCCAAGTAATCAAAGCCTACCAAATAGAACTAAATGAGAAACGGAAATTAAAATTAGGAAGTAAATCATTGATGGAAGAAAATTATGAAATGAAAATGCAGGCATGTGGAATAAGCTTCAGAACGTGGGAATACATTAGAGAACCTAGAAAAGGAGTGGAAGAAAAATAACGTTATGATGTGTGGCATGAAAATGGACACCCATTGAGCCTAAAAGGAGTTGAAAACTCCTCAAAACTGAGGCATATGGAACAACGATGTATTTTTATTAATGATGACATAAGACCAAAGTAGACAGAGATGTAAAGACAATTCATAATGTTCGCTAAGACAGAAAGAGAAAAGGGCAAACGATTGTCAGTGTACTTGCTATGGAATGTAAGGACAGAGAAAAAAATAATTTCAAAAACTAGTAATATATGGAACAAGACATTAGCAAAAAAATTAACATTAGGGAAATGCAATGAAAAAGTTAGTTTAGATAAACATAAATAAGGTAAAATAATCTAAAAAAGAAATTAAAAGAAGAGAAAAAAATACGAAGACAATATGGGACGATCGAGGTACATAACCAGTGGATATTTTAAAAGTGCAATTACGAGAATTAAAAATATATAAAATAGAAATAGCAGCTACCCAACAAACAAAGACCAATTGGGGACTGAAGTTATGTATTTGATTTTTTTTTAAATAAGGGGGAAAATATGAGGCTGGAAACATGTTTCTTGATACAAAAGAAATATAAATATAAAGAAAAAGTTTTCAATTCAATATCAGACAAATATTGGAAAAGAGAAAATATTCGAAGCCACTAAAAGCACATAATATAAGAGGAAAGAAGCAAAACTGATTGGGTAAATAAAATACATAAAATAAATGGACTCGACTGTACCAAAGATCAATAATCAAAAAAAAAAAAAAACAAAATTTACTCTCAGAAAATTATTTAAAACACAAAATTATTAAACTAGCAGTTGAGGATAATGTATATAATTGAAAATTTTTAACAATGTCTAAACTTAGCATAAATGAAGAAGATACTAAGTAAGTAAACTTACCAAAAATTGTACGTGAACGTCGAGTAATTCAAAGAACGTTGTCAAAATTCGCAAATTATACAATAGTCTAATAAGTTAAAGTTATCACAGTCCAAAAATTGTAAAAAAATAAAGGAAACTCTAAAATCACCAATGTTGACAACTGTCAAAATATTCACACTTCTGAACATGCGTTGTCAAGAAATGCAAAATTTGTAAAAATTCACTAAATTATGAAACCGTAAAGCACACATCAACTTGAAATAAATGTTAAAAATAAAAAAAACTAAAGTCGTCATTTTTAAAAATATCAAATGCTGAAAAGACAAAAAGTAGCAAAAATGTGAAATTGTCATAAATGTAAGTGTTATCAAAAATTCAAAACAGTGTTGACAATTGCCAATTGTTTTAATGTTGAAAAAAAGTTAAATTATCAAAAATATTAACTGGAAGCCAAACATTTTATTTCAAACGACAACGGACTAAAATTAATAAATTGGAAAGGGGAGGAATATGGTTGTGAAAAGTACTCAACAACAGAGGAGAGAACTCTACAAATGAACTTGGACGAAGTAAACTACATAGCCAAAATTCTAATAGAAAATCTTCACATGGACTTTGTAGTAAAACAGTAAATTGGTTGGCAATTAAATTGAAACAAACTTACCCTTACCACACAGTATCCGTAGATACTGACTTTGTTTCAAAAGTAAAGAGTATGAAAGGAGCAGATCAATCTGATCAATGTCTCGTAAAATAGAGAGCAAACAGTAAACCAACCAGAAAAGAGAACGAAAATAAAGGCAACAACGATACAAAAATACCAAAAGGAGGAACAGGCCTATACCAGAAGAAAATATAACATAGGCATGGAATCAGATAAAAGGAATAATAATAGAAGTAAATGCTATAAATCACTGCAACATCAACGAATGCAATTATAAAGATTAGTTCGACTGTGGGAAAATTACAGAAGGAAAAAACTAAAACAATAACAAATCAAATGAAAAGAATCTACGTCGAACAAGAAAATATATATAATGAAGATAGGCCAAAAGATATTGTAGAAGGATTTCAAATGGGAGACGTATAACTAAGAAGTTAAAACAAAGGGAAAAGGGCACCAATATACACGAAAATAATTTTAAACCGAAGAAGGAATTTTAATCACTGAACAGGATGTACAGGACAAGTTATGGAAAGGTAGATAGAATTAACATAGTGGCAGAACTAGAACAGAGCTATCGTCCATGCACAGATGGACAATGAAACAGTAGAAAAACCAACAGGGGAAGAAATAAAAAAATAATAAAAGGGATAAATGGCAACAAATCTAAGGAATTTGATGTCAATCTAACCAAGAAGTTAAAAAAATGGGAAAAGGGCACAAATATAGAAAAAAAAAACAATTTCAAAACCCAAATGTTAATCATTGAACAGGATACTCGTTAGATAAACTTATGGAAAGGTGGGTAGAATTAAACTAGAGACAGGACTAGAATAGAGCCAGGAAGAGGATACACAGATGTATAATGAAACCGTAGAAAAACTAACAGAGAAAAAAATAAAAATATAATAAAAGTTATGAATGGCAATAAATCTAAGGAATTTGACATCAATAGAGGACTCGAATGAAGCCCCCCTCATTCGACAGCGTTTTCAGATTGGCTAGAAAAAATCATAACAAAATACCTCTAGAAACATATGCTTGAAAGAACCCAATAGAAATTTTTAACGAGGAAGATGTCTTGCATTTGCAGACGACCAAACATTAACAACAACAAAAACTGGAAAGTACTACAGAGACTACCAAAAAAGTTGGAAAAAAGGCAGCTGTTTGAATTGACAATTAACGAAGGCAAAATAATGGGACAAAGACAGGAAGGAAGGAAAACACCCAACTGGTAGCAAATAGGGGCAAAGATTGCACTTTCGAAAGAGTTGTGGAATTGTTATACTTCATAAATGAAACTTAAAACAAATGATAATAAATACAGCCTAGAATAGTGAGGGGAAATAGAAAATATGTGATGCTGATGATGCAAATGGAATCACAATGCAACACAAACAGCAAAAACAAAAATCTATACGACAGTAATTCGGTTAATTGGACCTTGAATCAAACGGAAATAGAGCAAATAGAAAATGGGAAAGAAAAATAGTACGAGCAATGTATGGTGGAGTAAATACACTGGAGGAGTGGAGTACAAGGACGAATATAGCGAGAACTTCACAGAAACCCAAATGTAATAACTTTCGTAGAAGGATAAATGATAACATGGTTGGGACATGTCGAGCGAATGAACAAAGAAAGAATGCCAAGGATGGTATTGTATAGAAAGTCAATTTGTAAAACAATAAAGGTAGGTCAAGAAAAAGATGGATTAAATAAAGTACCACAGGACTCACTTGAAAGAGAAAATAGCAAATAGATGAAAATGGAGGAAAATAGTTGAAAAAAAACTAAGAAATAAAAAATGAACAAAAGACCGCTTGAGCTATTTTGTTTTTCAACAAGAACTTTGGTTGTTCCAATGACTTCGAGCAACATAAGTAGCCGAACCAGGCAGTCGTCACCGGGGTCATAAAACAACGCCCAAGGCACGTTAAATACTTCTGGGATCAAACGCACTCTTGCGGATTGAAAAATCAATCACTCGATGCGTCGTAATTTAAAACGCACAGCACCTTTCATAACGCAACACCTCACGCAATAAATTACCCACAAACATAAAACGCCAACATTGCATATAAATCGACGACTAATTCCAAAGTACAGTTTGATGTTTATTACTCTCGCAATTTTTATTTCGACGTGCGTCCACCCCTCCCGTGCGTCGGGACCTTCGCGTTCGCTCGCGTATAAATAATTCATCAAATCGCATCTTGAACATTAAATCCGCCATTACGGCGAGTTCCCGCAAACGATAATTTTAAATAACAACGCCGATAAATTACGCGCGTGTGTGTGTATATTGGTGTAGTTAACTGCGGGATCCATAACGCACATGTCCGTGTAGGTAAAAACCTCGAAAGCTATTACAATGATTGCTAGGACAAGTCTCTATGATTTACGGCCCGGCATGGTAATGAGCTACGTATAATACGGGACAACATCTATTGACAAGTAACTACTCATTTGTGAATTATTGTTTATTGTTCTCGACGTGCCCGGTATGAAACATTGACGTCTAAAGGAACGTCGGTGGATAAATAACGAAATTGAAACCGCGCGTACGCATCCGTGGCAAATTCACGAAATTTATGATTTTAAACTAATTGAAAAATTTAAATTATTGCGTTGCGTGTGGTTAAGGGCGAGACTAAATCACAACTTTGTGAGAAATATTTTACCACACCTATGTATAGATGACTTGTGAAAATCAATTACTCGATAATCTTATAATTGCCCAAATATTGTACATTTATAGTATGTACATATGCAGGTTGCATGTTGTGTAACTTATCAGGTTTCCTGCGTTGGGTCACGTATAATATTGCCTGCTTGAAAGAACCGAATCCGTTAGAAATTTATTTGATGTGTGACACGGGCATTGCAAATGAACTTCCCTGTCGTCTCTTCATGCATCCATCATTTATCATAAAAGAGAATTACCGAGTATTTTTCATGCTAATATAAACGTACTTCGACAAAAGCACTCATTCACATTTGTGTGTGCATTATGGATATTTAACGATTTAATGTATTGTCGGAGAAGGCGATGTCATCTTGTACTATCTATAATTCCTTATGTCGTTGTCAGACGGCAATGTTAGTAATTCAATGCGTTTGCGCAACTTAAAGTTTGCTGGAGAAGTGATACCAAGAATTTCTTGTATGGCTAGATTTATAGGCGTAACCAATGAATATTTTTGGTATCATATGATTATAGCAAATTCTGTGAGTATTTAGTTTCTATCTTACCTTTAGTTCCGTTTATATTTCCAACCTTATATTTTATTGAAATTGTTATTCACACTGTTTGTAAAACATTGGTTTTGCGGAAAATTTAAATTCATTTGTTAGTATTGGTATTGATAAGATTGGTATTGATAAGATCTTATACAAATGATAACTGGATAGAAAGCGTTAGAAAATTATTTCAAGTATTATCACATAAATTACATTGTACTTTAAGCCGGAGCGTTAATTTTGCCTCTTACAAATGAGAAAAATAAAATGGAAACGAACTGGTATTTGTAATTGTATGACAATGTATTTTTATTCGGGTCTATTTTGTATAGAAGTGCAATCACTTTACTTCTAGTTATCAAATTCTAGATCATTTACAAAATAAATAATTTGTTCACCCAGCTACAATACCTATCACTCTCTAGCAATGGATCAGATTACGCAGAAACTTATCAGTCATCGTGCTCTACGTGATAAGATTCTCCATTCTCATTGGTCAAAACGATCAACCATATATGTAAAAATTGCCTCAAAATGTAAACAAATTAAGTATTAATTTAATAATGAAATTTTCTATTGCGTTAATTATTTTACTATTTTCATGAAATAATAATAATTTGTTGTTAATGCTGGTAAATTTGGTGATCCTTAAGATATTAATATATCCCAACTCAACCCAATCCAATCCAACCCAATCCAGTAATAATTTTAACTCCGATTTTGAATAATTCTCGTGATTTGAGAGTTGCCTTTGCAAACGATATTTGAGCAGCTGTCGGTGTATGGATAACTGTTTTGTTTAAAATAATCCAAGTAATTTGACAGCTATTTGTAGTTTTAAAAGGTGTCAAACTGTTTTTTATTGTTATTTCCTTTAAAATAAACAACGACGGTTATATCTTTCAAATTGATGCTGTGACAACTGTCAAACGTTTTTGAAATTGTCGCTGTATTTTAAATAAATCACGGCGGCCATATTTCTTGAACCATTTGACAGCTGTCAAATTGTTCTTTTATGATGTATTGGGTTTCTATAAATTGAAGGATGACGGCTGACGTTTTTATATTAAAGGACGACGTTTGACAGCCGTCAAAATGACAAACTGTTTTTAAACTTGTGGCTTTCTTTGAAATAAAGCACGACAACTACATATGTTTCGAAACGATGTTCTGAAAACTGTCAAACTGTCCTTATTTAAAATTGCTGTTTTCTTTGAAATACAACGTGGCCGTTATATGTGATTTAAATTGATATTTTGACAGCTATCAAATTGTTTTTTAGAATTGCGGCAATTTTCCTTAAAATAAAACGCGAGACCATATTTTGTAAACCGACGTTTTGGCAGCCTTTTGGATTAACATAATTAATTAACTAACTAATATTAATTATTATTTATTTATATTTTTCGCATGTTTTACAAATTGTATTATATTTTTCAAATGTTGGCGATATTTAAAAGTTTTTAAAAAAAAATTTGATTTACATTTCATTCAATTCTTCGCGATTTTTGTAAAGTTATTCGTTTGTTTCATTCTTAGAAATATATCATATTAGCAAATGTTTGAATTTGATTTTTTATATTTTGTTACGCTGTATTTCTAAATTTTATTAAATTTTTGAAATGTCGGTTTTTTTCCATTTTACAATTTTTATTAATTGATATTTAAGGAATTGTTATATTTTTGCAATTTTTTTCAAAGTTATTCGCATTCTTCACTGGTTTCATTTTTCAAAGTCTTTCAATTTAGCGAGTGTTTGAATTTATTGATTTTTTTATATTTTGTTACATTTTCTCAAATGTTGGCGATTTTTTCAAATTGCGTTTTTTTCAAATGTTAGCGGTTTTTGTTTAATTTCATACATTTTTTTAAATTTTTATTAACATTTAAGTAATTTTTATATTTTTCCCAACAAAGTTATTCGCGTTTTTCACTTGTTTCATTTTTGAAAATCCGAAAAATCGGGGAACTTTTGAATTTGTAATACATTTGTGAAATGTTGGCGGGTTTTCCAATATATTTTATTTTTATATTTTTCGCGACCTTTAAAAGTTATTCGAATTTCTCATTTGATTTATTTTTAGTAAATCTGTCAATTTTTGAATGATATTTTTGTATATTTTTTAGTTGATATTATAGGCAATTTTTATATTTTTCGCAATTTTGCAAAGCTATTAGCATTTTTCACTTGTTTCACTTTTGAAAATCTATTAATTAGCAATTTTTTTGGCTCAGTTGATTTTTTTGTATTTTTTACAATTTTTTATTTATATATTTAGCCGAGATTTTAGGCAATTTCTATATTAAATATGTAAATAAAATAAATAGTAAAAGATGTAACCAACATGGTAATAATAATCAAAAATATATCCAACCCAAACCAAGCCAACCCGAAACAATAATATTCATAAATATAGTAGTAAAATATAAATAAAAATTAATGAAAAAGAGACTCACCGTTTTTTGCCAGCGTGGTGACACGACGAAACTAGAAAAAAATGCAAATTATCAGAAATGCTAATACATATTTGACAATGATTAAAAATGCAAAACAATGCCTGAGTTGCGCCCCAAATGTGGAAAATTTCATAAATCCATACGCGAAAACTAATTTTATTATCCCTTTCGCATAATTTTTTACAATTCAAAAAAAAGTTTAAAAATATTTAAAAAGCACTGCACTTGTATAAGAAAATTAATATCAGTGAATGTATTAAGGTGATGTCAGCTGTTTCGTTCTATCTGAGAATCAGACCTCCACACATACATAGATCCCTCGAATATGCGTCAAAGCAAGCAACCATGAAGCTTAAAAAGAGAGAAAGAGCCAGAGAGACAACGAAACAGATGTCAACACCATAAAACGTACAATGAAATTTATTTTCAAAAAAGATGTCTTTAGTGCCAACTGTTACGAAGTAGCTGCAAGTCTGGACTGTACCGACTTATTATTAAAAACCACTGCAATTCCGTAGCAGTACAAATAAACTCTTTACTTGTTTACTTAATTTGTCTTCGTACAAAAAATGTGAAATACGAAAAGTATACTAAAAATTCTGAACTTGTTTAAAATAGGGAGTGCATTGCAAAATATAGCAAAAAAATATATTTTCAAAATAGCATAAAAATGTAATACTGGAAACGAAAATTTTTAATATGTCAAAAAATTCAACTATTTCAATTCCAAAGATAAAAATTTATAATCGAAACTTTCTAAAAATCATCCAAAAGGAGCAGATTGAACGATTTCATTTGTATAGTTGGGGTTTTGTAATTCATTATGTTTATAATAATATTATATTTGTTGTTATGATTGTTTTAACCAGCCCAACTTAACTTAATTCAAAAAATCCAATTTACGAAAATGACAATGCTCCAGTGACAACGGTAGGGTTGAGTCTGAGCTATTGTAGTTTTCACTTTGCGAACTCTTGTTCGCATGTCTGTTTAATTTTCTTATTCAAAGCTATATTTGACTAACGCAACCACGTACGTTAGATTTTTTTTTAATATTTATACGACTTAGTTACGTATACATCGAACACTATCACGTACGTCATTAGTTGTTTTGAAACAATATTGATGACGATGAAAATAATGTCTACGAAATCAGTGGTAATTTTTTTTTTTTGAATAATTGAAGTGACTCGTTCATCGACAAACATTTTAAGAATTTTGTGCAGACACAAATTACGTGTTCCCAAATTTAAAACACCGAAAACCCGAAACTGTTAAAATTTCATCGACCGAACAGCAATCGTACAAAACTAAAGATCAATGTCGTCGTCGCTCCGTTAAAGAATCCCTTAGATTCCTATCAAAAATTGATGCGTACGCCATTCTAACACGTTCCCCGAATCGTATTACGCCCTTCCCGAAAGTTCGCAGCGCTGGATTATACCTATCATCAAAGGCAGCATTTGAGTGGTCGGCTGCGCCGAGAAGGAAAACAATCCCTAAGTTACGGAATGCCGACACTCAGGTCTAATCACGAGAATCCATCAATACTCCGAGAACACACGAAATTCTGCCGGTCGTAAGAACCATCGACGGTGTTATTCGTATTAATGGGGTTGGCTTTCGCCCGACCTTCAAACATCTGCTTTGTGTACATTTTCGACAACGAAGACAAATTGCGACTTGGAAAAAATTAGGCGTAATTATTTACGTAAGCACTCGCTCTTAGGATATTAATCCGCGAGGACGCTGTACTGGATCTCCCCCTAGGTGGGGATAAATCTTCGGAAACGTGGGGAATATTTATACATTATTTAGAATAAACTTCGCCGTAAAATATTCCAAATAATTCAAATTTGTAACGCAACAAAAAATTAATTAAACGTACGAGATCCGTCGCTCAAATGCATTTGAATATTTAGGACTCACCGAAATTCAATTTAAAATAATCTCAATGGGATCGGTAGACAAATCCTCAAGCGAACAGCTCGAGTAAGACAAACAGAATCACTGAGAGCCCTTTGTTTATGCAAGTTTATTTCGTATCTTCGGGCGACTTGACTTACAGACCTCGTTGACTCTTAAAATAATTACATTTATGTATTTTATGTCAAATAAGTATTTAGTATGTTGTGGCTAGGTTGACTATTTAACTAGTTATTATTTATTTGTCATTTTATATTGGGTTCACAGAGGCGCATCATTAATTAAAAATTCAGGGCCGTTATCTATGTTTATGAAAACTGCAAATGTGGTGGTTTTTGAAACAAAGTTGTTATGCTATCTTTGAAATCGTATCCTATTCTAGGTTTCTCGTCTAGTGACTTTTTATTGAACCAGTAATACGATCTAATTGAAATAAAAATAAAATTCGATTAAATGTTAATCGTATTAAAAATCGTAATTAGATATAAATCTTCCTGGGTAGGCTTAGAATGCCATATTTTCGTTCAAATGTACCACTGCTTTGATATATGAAGTTAATTTAAAACAATCAAATTAGACGCGGAGCGTTTTATATCAGAAATTACATTTCATTGTAAAGTCTAAGGTGTGTTTGATAAATTTGCTAAATGGTTACTTTGCATGGCGTAAATTTTTGCACATTATAACGATTTTATAATAAGATAATCTAGAGCTCGACACGTCTTGAATCCTACAACAAATGACAGTAAATCGTAATCACCACAATTCCCTTTTAAGTGGTCTTTAATTCAATTTTAAACATCAAGATAAGTCGACAATAAACCGCGCAGCCCCACCGCGCGCCCGCCCGGATAAAATTTACATTTTAAACCCCATAATGTGTTAGAACGCTGACAGTAACGTTTCGCCGTTAAATCATAACGTTAATTTGACAAACGCGTTATGCATCCGTTCGTCATCGAAACGCGATAAGGCCGCGTCCCGTATTTATAGCGTCGGCCGTAAAATTTAGGGCACGAAGTAACTTATCTGCGGAGCGTTTAAGACGCCTACTTAAAGGGTTATCTTGAAAGTTGGTGCCGTCAGAAACGTCTGACTGATGGTCCGAGTGGGTGTCAGCAGAGGTTGTTGTTAGGCTCTCATTCTTGTTGCTCCACATGTGGTTTTAATGAAGTGTTCCATTATAACCCCCATTATTTCTGGGATTAACTCGCGTTTTATTCCCGCCGTAATTTTAATTGCGCAGTTTGCACGTTATAGAGCGCCAAGGCGTTTTATAATCCTTGTAGTAAATTGACATTTATGGATACATTAATTCGGCAAAGTGGACGATAAAATGAAATTCTCGTTTTGTGGATTTCTTTTCGTGCCGACGTTTGTTTATGCTTTGTTGGCATTGTGGGCAATTAGAAGCATGTTCAGTGGAGTAATCAAACGAAGTGGTTGCAATATAATTGATTATGCAACGACATTATTTTCATCGTATGTCAATTACACGCAATGACAAACGAATTTCAATTCAATTGGATTTCATTTTATTATTTGACGTATTTTATAATTTATTTATAAATAGCATGCTGTCCGATAGCTGCCGAGAAGCTTTGTTATTTATAACCTGTTTATAGTCGAAACAAGCTTTTACAAAATTCAGAATCGTAAATGCATCAAGCATAAGTGATTCCTTTAATAAAAATGTCTCAAACGTTAGCAAATCTAACTTAAAACTTACATTGGTTCTAAATGCACAGTTATTTCCGTCGCCCAACTCGTCCCATACAATAAAACTATTTTCATTAAGTCCTCCAAATTGTGTTATTTTAAATGCATATAAGTTTGAGCGTTTTTAACTTGTAAATCTTACAGAGTGTGACATTAGATTTAATTGTCGCAGACGTTCGGTATATATAGCAAATGGTTTTATTTTTATCTTAACGATCGTTAGTCTGCGTCTGAGGAGAAAACTTTAAAACATTAAACACCGAACGCGAGGTCCTGTGCAAACAAAAGGAAATGGATGGTGCGCCGCGCGGAGTCGTTCATAAAAACCATCGGCGACGTTCATCACCGATTTAATGCCGATGCGGAAACGGCGAGATTGATTCGCGATCCGTCGCGAGCGAGCGAATTTGAAAATGCGACCGGCGCCGAGTGACATCATCGTCGAAACTTTAAATTAAATAATCTCGATGGAGCTTAATCTGCGCCAAGTTCTAACTTTGTTGGGAACTCTTTATTGATGCAAATGTGTCGTTACTGATGCAAGAAATCAGAGAATGCGAGAGGGATAGACGCTAATGAGATTTAGGTCGCGATAGGTGGAATTTTAGCGAATTGCATGGGATTAGATTGCGCCTTGAGTGGATTATACGATATTATTAGCGCATTGTTCATGCATGCTGCTGCTATTAAATATTGCACTTAATCGCTGTGCGTTGCAGAATTTACAATTACGGTACAAATTATTGTTTGTGTTCTTGTGTTCAACTAGTTGTGTTCCCAAATATGGTAATAAATAATGTAGGTGTAGGTGATGTACAGTCGCTTGCAAAGAAAATGGTAACTGATAAAAAATCCTGGCGTGATAATACGAAAAAAAATCTTGAATCTGCAGACTATTATCTGCCCTTATAACTATAATCATGCTGTCCTTAAAACGGATAAATCGCCAAGCAGGACGTATATCACAATACATCATGTTTTCTGCGACTGTACTTAATATATCGTGCACACCTTTGAAATCTCGGAAACTACACATCACAAAAAACTGTACACAACAACACGTGTTTCACATTTTTTTTTCAACCATGCCAGCAAAAATATTACTGACCCCACGGTCAATAATTGTACAAGAGAAAGTAATGTAATACAAATAGGTGTGGCAACAACATAATAAAATCCTGCAAATATCCAACAAAGCCCCACATTCGTTACGTGACGTCAACAATTTATCGATTTTATAACAAACACTTGCACTTTCATTAAATTTATATTCACGACAATGTCACAGGGATCCTTAACTTATCACATAAGGATAATACACTCATTAAATTGTAATTTTTAGCTACGTGTCAATTTTATTTAATGCGCCACGTTTAGTTACCGGTAGATATTTGCATTTGTGTTATTATTTATTACATTGTTAATTCAAGCTTCAATTAACAGGTTAGATATGCAAGAAATAATGTTCGGATTTTTGGAAGATTCGACTCGTTTATGTATTGTTAAGTGTGTTGAAGGTCTAGTTTGTTACGAAATGTAAAATGTCAAACTGATGACGATGTACGTTTTGTTGCAAGACTCCTGCGGCACAGCTGCTTTACATCGCCCGGTGTCTTAAGTGCTCTTATGTGCCGTACAGTTAAAACGTGAATATGCGACGAAAGAGTTTCAAATGTTGTACTATCGATGAATTTATGTGCATAAATTATCGTGTACTTGTTGGACGAATGAAATATAAAATCGAATGGAGTGTGCGATAGGGAAAGAAGACTGCAGCCACTGTATACAATACTGTGGGTTTGTTCAAAAGACGCCTGAAAACTTTTCCATCATGAATTGGAAACAAGGAGACTTTGATGATTGAGTACCCTTGTCTTGATTTACAAAATTATAAATAAATGTCATAATCAAACGTTAAAAAAAAAATCATCGAAGTAATTGAAGGCAACTTTATTAATGAGATTAAAATAAATAAAACTAAACCCAGCAAATAATTAATAATTAAAAATGAGAATAAGAAAATAAGATTTTAAACTTTTAGGAATTTTAGGATTTTAGGAAATATAATAGAAAATTTAACGAGAAAGGTCAGTCAAAGTCAAGTCGATGTGTCAGTAATTAATTTAAAATGGCTCCAAACGATCAAATGTATATAATTTAGGGTATTTCGGTATGTACGCTTAAGGTTTTAATTGATTTAATTTTATGAAATTGCAAAAATTCTAAAAATAATTTTTTATCTAATAGTAAGCAATGATAATTGATCCAAAGCAACGGATATTTCTTGTGTAGTTACTGTAGTCATTGTATTGTAAAAATAACAGGGATCTCGTATAGTTTATATTTAATATGTTACGTTTTATCTATAGATTCAGCTTCATGTATAAGATTATTATGCAGCAGTAGTGTATTATTGTCGTCTATATGGAGTTGGTATACTCGCGCACTTTTCGTAACTCATGTCTGTAAGACTATATACATCCCATACAAGTGCTACTTAGTCGGTCAAGGTAGACTTATGTGATTACATAGCGGCTCGAGTGCAGAGTAATGACATTTTTATGGCGTTAGTATACTCACATATACCTGTCATGTGTCACAGTGCTTAGATTGAGACATTAAAACACAAAAGTTACTGCATTTGAGATATATGGGGTTTCAGTGTAGTGGGTATAACAGGCCGCGAAGTTAACACATAACATTTCCATCCGAGTCATTAATTCAATTAAATATATATGTATTATATTGTTATGTCTTTTACATAAATATAATCGAAATAATAATAATTAAGAAAAAATAATTCAAATGGTCAAAATTATACAAAATATTTAAATAATACTATAACACTTTAAATAACGTATTCGATGTAGGTTTTGAACACAAATTATCAAAATACCTAAGATATGTCACTTGGTGACGAGCAACGTTGAAATTCAACGATTCTGAGCATCTAAAGACATAAGCCATAAAAACTTCACTCGATTTGATTAGAACACAATAAAGATTTCTAAAAATTAATCGATGCTTAAATGAATTGAACGATTAATTAATTAATTAAATTATTGAATGCTAATGAGTAATATTATTTCAAATACAAGTACTTATTTTTAATCAACGTCGAATAAATCCAACATAAACGTTATTCTATATATAATCTTTATAGTAGCATTGTGGAATTAATTGAAGTGAGATACGAAGGCAATAAAATCCCTTTGACGTTTTATATATTCGGCCGTGCTTTAAAAGCTGCGCCCAGTCGCTCATTTCAAGCCCACATACAAGAACAAAGCTGAAAACGCATAAAAAGAATTTATGTTTACACAATTAATGCATTAAAGCCGTCCCCAGGCCAGGGGTTTAACTTTTTATTTCGAGATCACAGAAATTGTTTACACTTTCTAAGGTCGACTTGTACAAATATCCTAAACAAATAAAGACAACACTCCCTTATTTTGAATGGGGGGGCGCTCGCCGTATTGAAATTGAAGATATCGCTTACACGTTGGGATAGGAACTGACCGAATCTGTTTTATTTGTTAACATAGAGCCTCGCATTCATCGCCCCGACACACGATATTAAAATAATAATGCTCTCGTAAATTTTAAAATATGTGTATAGGAAGCGTTCGATTATAATGTAGGGCCTGAGAAAACATTTCGCCCGTAATTTATGTCATGTAATGAAGTTGGCATGTTTATGTGGGCATGTCCACGTCGACGTCTTCAGTCGCTGTTGCCATTAAGTTTTAATGAATTTGACATAAAAATACTTGGCTAATTAAATCTGAATAATGGTTTTTCCGCCATCGTTATTGGCCATAAAAAATTAACTAGTTTAGGGTTGACCAAGACCAACTAAATCGTTTTATCTGATCCTGTTACAACTTTTTGAACAGTTTGCGATTGCTATCCTTTACAATAAAATTAAAAATTAAATTGCGAAAGTGTTAAATTATAACTTTTAATCCGTATAAGTTTGTTGCACCATCGGCGAAAATAAAACACCGCGAGCGGTTGCACGTGCGCAAATTTTCATTTCTGCAAATCACTCCCTCGGGGCGCACGGATTTTTGCAACCCTTTGTTTCACTGTGCGGATTCGCGAGCTGAATTTAGATTATATTTTCACCCGGACGCTGATTTTTAAGCGATATATCCTCGTCTGATCTTACGGGACTTCGGGCATCACGATCGGGCAATTACACCAGCGCTAACTTTCGATTTACTTCGCTCGAATTAAAGTTTTATCGGGTAGTGGGAAAGCTCCGGCGAAGCTGCATTACAAGTAATTATCGCTTAGAGTTCGAGTTTTGATGCGGCGAACGTGGACGCTTTTAATTATCGTACGTAATCCATTTCGATTTCGTAATTTATTAAGCAAACGGTTCGATCGGATGCATGCGAGATCGGCCGAAGGTGATAACTGTAAATGCCAGCCTTCGATTACTAGACAAACATAACCTGGAATTTACGCCGGGATTCAATTAAAATGAAAAAATAATGGAAGTGGCTTCGGGTTTAATTTTAATAAAAGTGAGTTATGTTATAATCAACGGACTAGATATTCGAAATGACTTCATGCATACGTTGATAATAGGCAGTTAAAATTTATAGTTTTGAAAAATATTACGTGGTCGTAATGCCGGGCAATCAGCGCTTACGCCATTAAATTTTTTGTGTAATTTATACGCGCAATGAAAAATAATTGTGGGATTTCAGGATTAGTTCATTAGTATTTTTTTTTTTTAAATATTTGTTTCATGTGAGCACAGGTCTTAGCTTTGATTGTATACATTTATCCAAATTATTATCTTCGTATGCATTAAATGTGCATATATAATGAGGTGAGTACTTTTGATAAAGACGCGAAACACGCTTTTCCGCCCGAAGCTTATCTTTTCTGATGTCAAAATGTGTAATTTTCAATCATAATCATAAATTTTCTAGTGGCACTCGTCATGACAACCATTGCCTAATATATTTGAAATAAAATCCATACGTCTTTCACGAAAAAATATATTCATTAGATGTGTGAGACGTGTGAACTAACAGCAGAAAAGGATCGACTGGTAGTTTTCAAAGCAGTCAATTCCAGGGGGTTTAGTTACGACGAGAGTTTTTGCGACACTCACAGAGAATTATTTCGCAGTCTCCAAAGAGATCCACTTCGAACACGAAGCTAAGCTAAATAACCCAATGAAACGAAATGACGATTAAAATTAATTAACTTCGTTAGTGCGGCATATTTTCAAAAATAAAATATGGGAAATTGTATTGCATTGCAGTTGCAAATAATACAACAAGATTTTTAATAAATAAAACAAAACGTACATTTTACCTATAGGGTCAGTTACAGCAGTTAAAACTCAGTCCAAAAACTACCTGAGGCTGTAACTAGTTCATCCTTACCATAGTTTTCACTTGACCGGATCTCAAATCCCGTCGTTTTCGTCCCGACCAAAAAACGTGCAGAAACCCGTCGTGCACGACGCGACTTTCCGAAAGCGCAGTTAAAATGGAAGTCGCCTTTTAAAGTGCGTTTCCAATGTGCGACGTTTATTAATATTTATGGCCCACTTTTTCGACACATTTTCGTCCGCCCGTTTAAGGACGTCGAAAAGACAATGTGTCGTAAAACGTGGAATTATTACAATTGACGCGCCGCAATATCCCGCGCCATTATAAAACTTATCCCGGATCGAATATACCATGTGAACATGACGTTTATAGATAATTTCGTTCGTGTACTACTGTATCTCACGGCGCGGCGTGCGATATCGGGACGCTCTCGCCGACAAGACAGTGCGAGATAGCCTCGGACATGGGAGATGCGATATCGGATACGTCTGGGACATATATCCTCAGATATCCCGATACATTGTTATGGATAAACACAGATCTCCACTTATTCTGGTGGGATGGACTCGCCAATGCTGTCGTAACCGGACGCGGTCGATTCCGTGTGCGATAAAGTTTGTGAAATGTTTATCAGAAAAAAAATTTACGAAATGTATTTAGATAGTTTTAGTTGGAGATTTTGGCAAGTAATAATTTTGTTTATCTTTAAAGCTATTAGATTTTACTTAATTAGCCTGTACAAAATTATTATTAAATTTACAATTTTTAATGTTAATTTGGGAATTATAGAAAAATGAGTTTTATTATCTAGAAAAAAGATTCAATTTCATACAACGTTATAGTCAAAGAAATAGGTATGTTTCTGTATAACCGCCAATCAGAGTCGAGAATTAAGAATTCACCAATAGAACGCATGATTTTATTTACATTTTAATGTATTTCTGCTTTTTACTGTATAGTACTGTGCATGTGTGTATTTTACCTAATAAAAAAATTAACCATAACATTTTTAGGCTACCTGAGCGAAAGAAAACGTTGAATTGTTGACGGTACGTGACGTAAACTAAATGTTGAAGTTAAACGATTGGTTTAATTACCTCGAATCATTAAACAATACGTGACAATTAATACTACCACAACCACTCAGTTAAACGCAATCTAATCCAACTCGACTCATCATAAGCCAATGTGACTCATTTTTATGCCAGATCTACTAGGAACAGATTTAGGTTCAAAGGATTTATTACGAAAGGGGTGGAAAATTAAATTGTGTTGTTAATATTTCAAATTTAAATAAAATCGTGTCTGAAATAAAAGACAACCAGTGCACTTACTTAGTTGTTCATAATACAAAGTAGTTTCAAAGTGTTTAATAAAATGCTGATATAATAAATTTGGATGAATGCTTTAATCATCGAAGTATTATCAACCTATTTGGCGACATTGGTTTGCATTTAACCAGTCTTCTAAATGCTCTTAAACCAAATCCAGCAACCAGTCAAGACAATTCGTTAGATTGAGTTGAGAACCCAAGAGGTTTAGTAGGTTAAATTGGTTTGAGTATAGATGCGGACTAAATTTATTTAATATCATATTATTCAACGAAATCCAATATGCCCAACAGGTTGGTTGGGTTTATGAACAATTGGAAGCCTAAGTTAGTCCTGCTTTAGATGAATTTAAACAATTTTATAATAGGTACTGAGTAGTTTGGTGCGATAATTTGCTTGTATTTATTTCCAAGTTCATGATGACTGGATTGGATTGAATCCGACTAGATTTGATTTCATTGTATTGGGTTGGATTGGGTTGGATTTGGTTGTATTGGGTTGGATTGGGTTGGATTGGGTTGGATTGGGTTGAGTTGGGTTGAGTTGGGTTGAGTTGGGTTGGGTTGTGTTGTGTTGGGCAGAGTTTGCTTCTATCCAATTTCTTAATAACGAACCTTTTAGTACAATAATTTTATGTTGGAAAAATTTTAGCTTGTTCATAGAAAATCAAAATTTATTCGATCTTTTATTAAAATGGTTGGTACTAACTAAAAGTTACTAATTCGCTCTATTATTAATTGAAGATAAATATTTTTCTTCCCAGGTACAGTGAAGGTTAGTTAATTGGCATACCTTGAAGTTGCTAAATTTGTCAAGTATCAAGAAAAAAAATTGTACACTTTGATACAAGTTGAATATGAAGAGTATAATTAGAATAAACAACTACTAATTAATTACCAATTAAGAAAATATTATAGTTTCGTATAAGTTTAAACATTTTTAGTTATATAATTCAACAAAAAACAAAAAACAAAAAATTTAGTGTCCAACGTGAGGCTAGTGTCCCTACCTTATGACTACATAAAGGTCAATATTTCAGTTAAAACAATTCAAAAATATGGTGAGGAGAACTGGAGATGTATCTCGAGTCTGAAATTGTAACAATTTAACACAGAAATTGTAAAAATGATATAATTTTGATTGAAGAGCAAAATTGAAAGTCTAATATTCTAGCTGTGACATTTGACGTAAAAAAATCAGTTATATATAAAAATGATTTAGTTCTTAATTTACAACAATTTTGGAACATATTTTTTGAAAATATACTATGTGATACTTGATACGATCCTGGGATTAAAACTTGAATATTTTTGTCAACCAAACTTGGAATAGGCAAATTTGTACTCCCATTGAAATAATTAGAATACAATTAAAACCATCAAAACAATGTATTATATCTGAGTTTAAAAACAAAAATAAGCCACAAAGTCGAAAATATTTAACTGACGAGGCAAAGTTATTCGCAATAAATTTCGGACACAAACGATGCTATAGAAATATAAATGTACTAAAATCAGGATGCCATAACGAAACTTTTCCTAATGAAATTTACATAAATTCTTTAGATGGAAATAGTGTAAACAATTTCTAGAGTAAGCTAACGCAAAATTAGATTGGGTTACTTTGGGTTGAATTGGGTTGGGTTGGGTTCGATTGGGTTGGGTTGGGTTCGATTGGGTTGGATTGGGTAACAAAATTGTACTTGAAACGATTTGAACCAGTTACAGTTTATCAAATAAATCAAAATGTGTTCAATTAACAGAATTTCGATATATGTATTGGTATTAAAGAAACATAACCTATATGTAGCGTTCCATTTCAAGACGATTTGTATGATTTTAAATAAAATATACACATATAAAAAAAACTAAAAGACATTTCATAAGCTATGTTATAAACCTGTCAAGTAAATAATTAATGATATCTACAAATTTGATATAAAAAAATGAAAATGTTCCTTGAAATTGTAACATCATGTGATGCGTTTTGACCAATGAATCTGGAGAATCGTTAAAAATGTATATCCTCGAGTTATTTACACGTTGTTCATTTTTATGGCCGTTTTGATTATGAGAGTCCCCTCATAATCAAAACGGCCAACATAATCAATAACTCGAACCAGAGCCAGAAAAATATTTTAATTTGGAACAAAATTTGGAAAGCCAAATTAAAATATTTTCTCCGACTCCAAATTTGATTTATCCTACATCCGACGGCATACAAAAAACAAAATTTTTAAACTACAATTTGAACAATTTGAAACAAATTTTTACTAATAATTTCGAGATTTTTTCATAATTGGCACCAAGCGACAGGGCAGGGTTTCGTCAAAACTTTCATAACAATTGGTAATTGATTTACAAACAAATCTTACTGTAACTATATTATATGTATTTGTATATATATATATAAAGTAATAAAGTGAATGTAGCTATCGTAAAACGAGGTTTTACTTTTATAGGATATTTCTAAGCGACCCATTTCAATTATTATCGTCGAGGAGATAAGAAACCAGAGCAATAAGAGTTCATGAAGCAGCTCCAGGTGAGCACGAGTTTATTAAAGCGAACGGCTGTCGCTGATTCAGACTGATACACCGTGACAAGCAGATCTGACTGATTCCTGCCCAGATAGCCAATAGTTCCGCGTGGTCCCCCGACCATTGTCTAGACATTGAATTTAACACCTAGATGGCCAGATATCCTTGTTTTCAACTACGCATTATGTTTTCGATTTTGTATAGATTTCATGTTTTGAAAGACTGCACGTGATCGTACAACGTGCACCGCGATGCGTGAAAAACACATTTTATTTAAATCCATTACGACCGCTCGTAATTACACAACAGTTTAATGCATAGCGCACGTCGACGCAGAATGCGGTTTCTTCGTCGATGTCGATACGATAACCTTCCATTCGTACATGACAAATTACCGGACCACGTGGCATTCATAACTTGGAGTTTGCACTCCCACACATCAATAAACATTTTGAAACATTTCACCGGTTTATCTAGACGTATACATTACTCCAACATGTACTCTGTCTGCGGCTAAAACATTTATAAACCGTCAATGTGTACGATGACGTGCATTTTACGAACATATGCGTCTGTTTATCCCGGTTCATGGAAATATACAAAGTCTCGCCTAGTTTAAAAAATCGTAAAATTTAAGCGGCCTCTTTAAGTCAATATTGATGTAGTTTTCTCCTTTCTTGCTCTATTATATGATTGTGGGCGTTTTACGCAGATCAAAGGCGTTACGACGTAACTCTTGTTTTCGATCAAACGTCACGTTTGTTCCACATCAAATTTATAAAAGTGGATCTTCACCGAGATGCGAAAATAAACAAACGTTGTCTTGTATACCTTTCGTAATAAATTCGGTATAAATATTTAAATTGTTTTAATCTTAAATAATTAATTTAAGGCATTCTTTTCAAACAATTATTTTCTGGTGTAATTAAATTCATTGTTATTTTATCTAAAACTGCTGATACCGTAAGTTTATTTTTATTAGCTTACGAATTTTATTCGTGAAGATTTTAACCGATCTCTGACTCTCGAATTCGTCTTAAAAATCGCGCGCAAATCGAGCGCGAGTGATAACCCAAAGACACAAATATCCGCGAAGTTTCAAAGATCTAAGTAATGCGCCATGTTACGCCGTCAATGAAGCTAATATCCTGCTGCACGGCTCATGAGTTCCACCTTTGTGAGGCAAATGTCAGCAGAACAGTTCCTGCAGCGGTCTCGCGGTTCCTGCTGCGGCGTCGTTAGAGCTGCGGGTGATGACCCGGTAAATGCGAGCATTTGCTTCAGCTACGCATGCCACCATTTCATCCATAATTGAAATAAAACTAAACGTGCGGCTCTCGCGCTATCGATACCTCATCTCCTTCGCAGTTCGATGCGCGCAACCGTTGCATGTCTCAAACGGACGAAAAGAACAAGGATTAATTGTAAAAAATCCATCGGTTAAAATTCCCGTTCAGTATGCAAATATGCATTTAATATGTGTACGACACGAGGATGTGGAAAGTCACCGTGCATCGGCTGGTTTTAAAATAAAGCCACTCTATAAAATTATTTATTGATCGAAGGTGGAGTGCATGAAGTTACTCGTTTTTTTTACACGTCTAGTTGCAATATACAAAATGAACAATACGATTTATTCAGATACAATTTGCGTTATAAGGATTAGCAAATTATATCAAACGAATAATTTTTTTATTGTTACACGCAATAAAAATTTTAATATACATATATTTTGATCGCGAAATTAAATTTAACGTCCAATAAATAAAACGGAGATAATAAAAATATTTTTATTTTATTTGTAGACATAACTTCTTACATCCCACAGGAAGAAATGCGATCGGTGCGCGAGTCAATATCGCAAAGATGAAACCCACCCTCGGGATTTTCCGCCGTAGATCAGAACTTATGAATGATAACTTTACGATCGATCGGCCGGGAGCATTAGCGGTCATTAAACATTTATCGTGTTATGACGTGGCGGGCGAAGTGATAAATTAGTGCGTTTTTAGCGGCGGCTTTTAGCTGCCGCCGAATAAAACAAAGACACAAATATATATTGTCTCCAACATCCATTAGTCCGAAATACATTTTTCAACAAACCGAACCGATTGCTCTGTAAATAAAACGCTTTTAGAATTGAATTCACCAATTTACGGTCGGCAGTAAATTCAAATTTACTGCGCACCGAAATAAGAATAATTAGTTTAGTGCCACTACTGTCCTGCGTTTTCGGGTAAATGCGCCGAAAAGTTTTAATTAAAGGAAAATATCGGTGCCGTGGAAAGTAATCTAATGAAAATATTGGTTGAGCTTTTAATAATTAGTGGTAGTATATTCAATTTAGTACAGTTCACATAAATGAATGATTGTACAGTATGCAAAGTGGCCTAGAGGGATCGCTAGATCGAGTTACCACTTTGGCAATCGCTTGACAACCCACTTATTGGTGATTCATAGTCCAATAATTACATCTATTAGTCGCCTATCTCGCTTTCACTGATCTAAAGTACCATAATTTTTTATAAAGTTTTTTTTTAATACAAATTTGAATAATAATAAACAAAAGTACATGAAATATCGAAGCAGTTCAATATTTCATACCATATGCTACCCAAACCGACAATTCACATCAAGTAGTAGATAATTGTCTTCGCTAACAAAACAGGAAACATGGAAAATTGAAAACAATAAGAGATCTAAAAAGCGAAAAAGGGACTAACAAGGAAGGACGAAAAATGAAATCCAGGAAATTTTGGAGACATTTGAGGGATTAAAAACAGATACGAGGAGCAATACGAAAAAGTATGAAAAATAAGAGAAAATGAAAGCTATGGAAGGTAGAAAGGAAACAACTCACTGCAAGGATAGAACTGTTGGAAGGACTTATAGGCAGGATTGATAAAGCATTAAGGAAATGTAACGTAGTAGCAAAGGGGACGTCCTTCAAAAAGGACAGGAACAATGCGGCCCAAATCTTCTTCGACAGTAAACTAGGACTGAAAATTGAGTTTAACGAAGTACGCACAATAAAACGTGATTAATGTGGTTGAATTATCAAATTTCGAGGAGAAAAAGAAAGTGGTGACGAATAAATGGAAATTGCAAGCTACAAATATCTATATAGTGGATGATCTAAATAAAGAAGAACAGAGGATACAAAGCATAATAAGGATCCAAGCCAAGGAACAGAAAGGCAAATGGAAAACGATTAAGGTAAGTTACGAAAAACGAATTGCTGCTACTCTGGTGTTGATCTGGAATATGCAACTAAAGGAACTGGTCCCCAAAGAAGACGCTGAACGGTCAAAATTAAACAGTGCAGATCAGAGGGAATATATTTTACAGACGGCCGGGCAACACGGGAACACTGGTAGGAAGAAAATATATGAACTTGGTTATAGCGTAAAAGTAGTAGTAGAGGAAGAAAGAGGAGCAAAAGAAACACAAAAGATATAATGTGGAAAGATTACAGAATGAGGATGTTAAAACAGAATATTATGGGGGAGGGGTTTCAAAAGAACTGGAAAAATGCTACCAAGCTACAAAAGTTGGGAAGATGTGGAAATAAACAAAAGAAGTCATTAAAGAAACTGCTAAAACGACGATCACAAAGAAAAAGAAACAGACAAACAGGAAAGATTCAAAAATTTTAGTCATTGCTGGTGTGCAATATATAGCCACGTATTGCTGACAAACACATTAAAGATGAATAAAAAATATAAAATAGGAGTTCAGTAAAACTTCAATCCGATATCCACAATTATTTTTAAGTTAGGAAGCTGTGATTTTCGGAAATATTGGTATATAGTTGCCCTTGGGGATTTTCTTTTAAGGAATTTAATGCCTGACATTATGCGAAATGTTGCCGTAGTATTAAATATGGCGACGGTCTTATATTTTATGTAACTTTCATTGGGTGTCGAAAACTTGCTACTCTACATCCTGCACAAATAATAATTAATGTAAGCACTCCAACACATTACTTTCGTTTCAACGTAACCCGTTCCAAAATGAATCATAGCATCCGACACTTTTAAATTCGTTTTAGTCGCCCAGATAAACACAAATTGCTTACAAACATTTCCTTCTAAAAACGCCATGGCATATCACGGCGTCAATTAAGTCGAATTTTCAGTTACAATTAATCACATGCCGGATCATTTATTTTTAATTCCCGAAACGACGCGTCCCGATAACTTCTGTCAAAGATATGAACGGACGATTTTATTAGTAAGTAGGGGCATCGAAAACACGAAACTTCACTTTGGCCCCGCCGAACGTCCCTAATTTAAACTGGAATAACAAAGGTCATGACGGTGCCGAGATCGATCGTGCCCGGGATTACCGAGAATTCGATCCCGAGAGAGTAATTCGACGCAGCTCACGCACTATTGCGTTCCGATAAAATGCCCGCTTACGGTGTGGCGAGCGCGAGCATGTGTCGGGTCGCGCGCCTTCTTAAAATAACAGTGTAAATGCACCCCTGTATTTTGAAAACGCGTGCACGGTCGCAGTTTGCATTTCAATGCCAGTTGGTTGCAGCCTGCCGACCCCTACGACGATCAAAGGACGCAAGACCGAATCGTTAAGTGCGTTACTGTGTAACCAATGAATTATAAAATATCATAGGCCCGTTGGATGTCTATGATACTCATTTTTTGTTGCAAATACTTGCATATGTTAAAGCACCCCTATGTCATTTAAAATTCATCAAAAATGGGGAAAAATGACCATATACGAGACAATGCGAACCCAAAAGACTTATTCGTGTTTACACTTCTTGGTAAGAGTGTTTAATAATTCAGAAATAAAATAGAAATGCGACGTTCCAACCAACGATTGTGGACCTGTTTGCTGATAAAGTAACCCCGAGTTCATCTGAACGCGACAATGTATCAATAGGTCGCGAAACTCTAACCTCAAAAGCATAATTGTGATGTATGCTGATGAAACTTCGGACTAAAGTTAACCTAAACATTTTTCAAACGCCAAACGAAGTTCGCAAGACCCGATTTTCCACAATGAAATTTTTCAGTCACTACCTGAAATTAAACGAAGACGAAGAAGATACAATCTAAATTCGTTTAAAATGTTTGCATATTCATTTTTATGTGTGATCTGTCTTCAAGTAAATTAAAATAAACTAAAAACTGATTTCATTTCTGTCCTTCTTGGTTTAGATTTCTTTCAGCATTTTATGTCTGGTATCCAACTATCTCACTGTTCAACTGCCTTTTCACTATAATTTTATTATTTTTCATTCGCTATGCAATTTATCCAATTCACGTTCTCCTCGCACTTCTGCAGATTCTTCAAAAAAATCTGATTCATATTCTTTTTATTCTCTTCATATTTCTTTTGATTTCCTGGACTTTTTTCGCACTTCTCTTGACATTTTACTTACCACTTTTTCCATATGTATATGTAAAATCATAAATCTTTAATTCTATTATGTAGACCTGAAAACGCTCGAATTTAAAAGCATTCAGCAATAAGATTCAGAAGAAAGTCAATCGTTATATTAAGCGACGTGACGCTGTGACAAAAGGACGCATTATTACGCATAGTAAACTGTGGTACGTGACTAGTTCACCATACGTATGTGACAGATTACAAACGCAAAATTATGTGAAATTAACAAGACCATATAAGGTATGTCGTACTAAAAAAAATTCGTACGTCATGTGTATATAAATTGATTTACTTCGACCCAACCGTTCGATCGCGTCACTTCGCACGAACGAGTGTCAGTGTTAATCGCGCCAACGATGCAGTGCCATTACATCGCGTTCTGAAACAAATATATGGCTTTTAACTATGTAATAGGCCACTAATAAAGTTTGATTTTAAAGACAGTCTATTATTCTAAACTAAACCAACCCAAATGAACCCGACCCAACCCAATCTACCCCAACCCAACCCGGCCCAACTGTAGGGACTGTTTACTTCCACGCCACGATATAAAAAAAAACTAGAAAATGATAACGATTGCATAATTTCCGGTCCGGGTTTTCTAATTTTGTCAAAAAGTTGGTCCAATGATAAATATCATCTCGATACCAGCAAAAAATATCCAATTGGAAAAATACCACCAGGTTATGTAAAGACACCACATGAATTGTATTTTATATAAAAAATGCAACAAGCTATAAAAAATCAGACTGAATTTACCAAACTAACTAAATCGAAGACGTTTCAGCATTTTCAACGAAATTATCGAATAATAGATTTAATTGAATAGCAAGCGTGTCAATTGTAATGGTGCGGTCAAGAGTTTATATCAACTGTTTCTATAAAACTAATTTTCAAAAATATTTTAATACGGATTGATGATCAAACATGAGTCGTTTCAAATTGGTTGTTTAAGTTGCACTTATTTTCTTGCCATAATAAATTCATTTATCGTTTCCTTATTGATTATCTTGTTCGTTTATGATAATTTTGTCCCTTTAATTTTTTCTACTATCATTTCTTGATTTTTTTCCTCTTCCAGTTCTTCCATATTTCGATCTTTTCTTCTTTCCCCTATTTTTCTTTTCTTTTGCTCACGTTCGAGTTTCCAATTGCATATTTCTCTATTCCTGTGTATAATCGTAGTCAATGTATTTACATCGTTAGATTTATTTTTATTGCTCATAATCGTCCATAATTTTTACTGGCGATTTTTTTTTATCAAAAAGCTGACTAAAACGCATTTTATTCCAAATTTTGTTATTTTTATATATTTTCGTTTGTACCCTCTTGTCTGTAAGCCCTGAAAATCATGACAAAAAAATATTTGTTCCTACTGACGCGCCGAATAAAAAGATTTTACGTGAAATGAATGGCCGCTCGAAATTTGGTAGAGGAAGGAACAATGTTATCCCTGAAGGACGAAATATAGTTAGTCATGACCTTGGTTATTATTTTTGTCTTATCCAAATCAGTCATTCAAACCTCAATATATCGATCTTGTTTTGGTATATCTGATCTTTAACCGTTGTGTCTACTAAGTATTTAACTTCTAAGTGGCGCCCTCATTAACAACAAATAACCTCACGGCCTTCTCCATTGCGCTGGTGCGATTGTAAGAACCCAATGAAAGCAACTGGATGATACAGTTAAGAATAACTTCAACCTTAAGTTCACTTTTCAATTTTTTTTTAATTTCCTTTTTCAGGAAATATTTTCATCAACTTTCGAAAATTATATTTTGTTCATTTGTGGTATTTATGGACTTTGGTTGGGTTGGGTTGGCATTGTTTGTAAGCCCTCAACAATGATTTTGTTTGCGTACCTTTTCATATCCCTGTCTTTGACTCAACTATGTCTTCTCGTTGCCCTCCTCATCATTTTTTTCTTCGAAATGTTTTTCCTTCACCTCTATTGATATCATCGTCATTCTTCCTTGGACACCATGATTTGTATTCATTGATGAGTTCGCATTTACTTCAGTAGTTTTGTCTTGTAATAAAATTCGAGCATAGAAGCTTAAATTGCGTTACGCACGCCAGAACGACCGAAATAATCCATCCAATAATTTACGACAGTAAACAAACCGATGACTACGTCGAATAAAAAACATTTCAAAGCGATCACGGCCGAACGATAAACAAAAAAAAAATAATGAAAGGTCCATTGTCTAATTTGGTGCATTCACGCCGTGGCTTAAAAGCGTTTCGTATGAGTGCCCCGTTCATGTTAGTGTCACTTAAACCCGTCTGCGAGAAAACGCACGCAGCGACTTCAAAAGAACGTTTTGTGTTCCGTTTGGACGATAAATTTTTGAGTCAATTTTCGTTAATTTATGCCGCATGCCCGCAATTGGGTTATTAGCTCCCAGAGACAATATCTTACACCGTGTAATTGGTTATTTCCATATACTTACAAGCCGTTCGGCTGTTCTTCGAATAAATAATCGCCTTATACACCGGTACGTACACGCAATAATTTGCATAATGCATAAGTAATTATTCCTGATTGGTAGCCGCTCGTACGAAATTACGTTAAAATTTATATTTGAAAAAATCAAAGTGGTAACATGAGCGTAAATCAGTGGTGAGGCAATTTTCACGAGCGATCACGCCCCGCGACTTTTTAATAGTTTATTTTTTCGTCGATGCCTTTGAGGTGGATTTAAAAAATGAAAACGTGATCGTCAAACGAATTGATGTAAAAATGTAATTGATTACAATTTTTAATTAAAACCAAACGGTTTATTTAAAACAATTCGGATGAGAAGAGCGTGGGAAACGATTAAGTTTAATTAATAATTTTAATAATTGTCCATTGATTTGAGGATCTAAGCGAGCAATTAAACGACATGGATAACTTTTTATTGTATTTTGCCATAAAATATAATGTGGCAAAAAATTTATGCGAGAGTTCGTAAAATATGTTAAGATAATTTTAAATAATTGCAAATGGTGCAGTAATTTTAAATTTTGTACCAAAACTGTTAGGTTCGTGTCGAAGATCAACAGAGACAATTAATGTTAATTCTTTGGGTATGTTTTTAATAAGACATGTAAGTAAAATTAATTAAACATTAATCTTAACGCTTGTGGTAAAAACAGTAGGTGATATTAAACACACGACACTAGACATAATTTAAATGCATGGCCCGAAGACCTCTCGACCCCGCTCATTTCTTCAACCCGACTGTCCAGTGACCCTATGCAAGTTCCGTTCGCGTCTGCGAAATTATGTGTCAAGCTGCAATGTTATTAAATAAACGCACATGTTATAATGACCATCGGTTTGCGTTCAAAACTGATATAATGAGTTTGAGAACTATGCAAGTTATCGCGTGTTTTTCACACGATCTCGTGCGCCCACCGCTGCTACCCACCATTTAACCCCCGGGTGGGCCGTCGGTCTTCGCAGACCGGAGTTCGCGGTATTATTGGCTTCTTGCGTGCGAAGCGGGCACCTCTTACTCCGTAATTACACGTATTCCCGGTACGTATATGGCATTGTAATGATATTGATATTTACTCGCACGCGGCGATCAAATTGCCGTTCTCGGTCCGTTCGTTCGTACGGCGCGCGAGCGCGATCCAGTCGAATTCGGTCTTAAATCAGATATTTCAGCGCGATTTGAATGCAGCAACATCGGCGCACCGTAAGTAATATCCGCAGTTATTTACGGTACAAGAAAATCGTGCAAATAAAATACGTTAAATTAAGTTTATATTTATGTACCTATTATTGTTTCTCGTTCTGTTTTCCATACAGCCATAAATCATGTAAATTGACACGTCTAGACGTATAAACAAATAAATAAGAATAATGTTGTTCTCTCCCGTGCTACAAAGTGACAAGTTTATATCTTTTCGTGGGGATTTATAAAAGTTGCTCGCAGTTTTTAACGAGTACGTGCGACGGGCGTACAATTATTTTTAACAACATATGCGACTAAAATAGAGACCGGCGATTAGAAATAATAACCGAGGTGATTCATTGTCTCCCTCTCTCGCGGCTTTGCATGTCATTAAAATGTAACAGAGTTTCTAATAAATTCTCATTAAAATTTGTACAATGGAAAGACAAATATAAAATGACTTGAATTTATGAAGCTTTTTTGAATCGCCGGACCAACATTGGAATAGGAACAATATTTCAATGAATTATTGAAACGACAGGACATATTACAAAGGAAAGTTTTGCATGAAATTATAATGGATATAAAAAAGCTCATTTGCACAGTACAAGAGGTTACAGTTTGTTTCAAGTTAATATTGACAGTTTTCCAGCTACAATAAATCCACCATAAACTTTACTAGCCCTCACTGAGGGAACGACGACGACAATAAAAATGGCCGTTTTTAGAATATTTCAAAATATCTGGATATACAGTACCTGTTGCTAGTTGGTGCCTAGACATAATTCATTTGTATGACAACTTATCTCATAAACGACCACTGACTTCTTCACAATAACTTTAAGCTGCAAATAAATGGATGGTGATACTGTATAAAAATGCTGAATAATTTAGAACTGAGAGCAGTAAAAAAGTCCACAAATTAGGTCACTTTTGGAGAGGATTGAAATCTTATCAGAATCTTTGACAGGACAGTTTGCATTACATACCAGTAAACATCACTAAATTATTGAACAATATAATGGGACTAAACTCAATACAACAAGAGACCAATTTCTCCTTGATTTGGAATTGCAAGAAAGATGGGTATAAAAAAAGATATTTGAATAAAAATATAAACGAAAGTTGTTAAGAAAGGCAAAATTTGTAAAACGAAGTAAAAATGACAAAGTTCTAAAAGCATACAAAATTTACCAAGAAAAAAAATAAAATGCAGAGAATATCAAAGTTAAAAAATATACAAAATTTACCAAGGAAATAAATAAAATGACAAACTTATTATGTTATAATTATTTAAATTAAATAACATTGCCAACAAAGGCGAAATGCGAAAGTAAATTCAAAAGTATTAACTTTAACATATATCATACAATTAATACAACCAACCCAACCCAACCCAACCCAACCCAACCCAACCCAACCCAACCCAACCCAAACCATGAAGTCAAGTAATTCTTTCGTTGGGTTGGGTCGACTACAAAATTAACACGAACTAGCGAAATATCTTCTTCAGGATATGAAATCGTCGACAGGATATATTTGGGTCGTATTTCAAATCCTCGAATGACAATGTAATAATGTCATCATCTAACAAATCCAAAGCTGTTGTAAGCATGGCGATATTTCACTTGTAATTGATGGAAACAAAATAACGGATGCTTCTTCAATCGCATCGATGTTTAGCGACGTTTTTTCCCAATCCTGTTCTTCTTTAGTTAAAAGTACCCAGGCCTCGAATGAAATAGTCATTTGTGAGCACAGTATCTACTTATATCCCACTAATGTTGATAAGATCAATGAAATAATTTTAAAAAATCCCAGTAAAATCGTCAGCAGGCTTATATCGAGTCTCTTCTCGTATGCCCCAGTTGTGTTCAACTTATATTGCTGCGCCATTGGTAAATATTATTAATACAATGTTCATTCAAGGGGTTCTTTACCAAACTGAAAGAAGTTGAAATAATTCCATTGTTCAAGAAAGGTGACAAAGATGAAATCAAAACTTATCGACCTGTTTCACTATTATCATCTTTTTCTAAAATATTTGAAGGAATTTTATTTGTTCGGATCATGGCACACTTTAATAAATATAACTTGCTATCAATGTATCAATATGGCTTCCTGCGTGGGAAATCACGTGAACAGGCGATATTTGGGTCAGTGTCGTTCATACTAGAGCTCTTGGATAAAAACGAAAAAGTTGCAGGTATTTATTTTGACTTGTCTAAGGACTGAAGGTATTGATCATCAAAATTTGTTTGATAAGTTGTATAAGTATGGTATACATGGTAAGGACTTGATCTTATGGTAATCCACAGGGCGTCCCTCAAGGATCCATTTTGGGACCTTTAATTTTTGTGATATATATGTTAATGACTTGATATGTTGATGGCAATTTATATCAGTTACAGCATACCTGAGCTGTCAGTGGCAGCCTCCGATATTGTCCAGAAAATGGTTTGCTGGTGTGAAATAAATCCAGTAAAGCTAAATAGTGAAAAATCTAATTCCATTATTTTCAGTTTGAAGGAACAACTAGAATCACTTTTTATAAGAACCACTAAGAAATCAATACACCAGGTAGATTCTGTCAGATTTTTGGAAGTTTCAATTGATAGCGGGATAAAATGGGAAGATCACATAAATACTGTTCGTGCAAGAATCAACAAAGCTTTCTATGTGATGTACCACATTAGAGAGAAGGTCGATTTTACTACGGTTAAGGCCCTATATTATGCTCATGACCACTCATATCTTGCCTACGGTATATTTTGGGATTCATCTACTGCCGCTAGTAGGTTATTTATATTGCAGAAAAGGATAATTAGGTGCATGCTTAAATTATCATCTAGATCTCCTTGTCCATCGCATTTCAAAGCATTGAAAATTATGACGTTGCCGTGCATTTACATTTATTGTTTATTGTTGTATCAAAGGCATAATGGGGACAGTTTTAATAACTTTATTATTATTATTAAGTCGGCTTGAATAATAACCAACATTTTCTTGAGTTGGGTTGGGTTGGGGCGAAATTTTATGTTGATTCTGGAAAACAAATTCGAGTTTCATTCAGATGTATTGGGTTGGGTTGGGTGATGACAAAACAATTGACAATTTTAAAAAACACATGAAAACGGATTTCATCGAAATGTAACGTGGAATTCGAAAAATGTATCAAGAATTCAAGAATTTTTTCCCCTTGTATCAATAAACGAACGACACGACATTTTAAAACGGCGACAAAATACTGAATACATAGATTATTTTTTGTTAATTACTAAAGACGTGAAGAAAAAAAATTATGGATTACAAAAAAAATTTACAAAAATAGAAAATAAACTCAACCCAAGTAAAGTAAACTCAATCAAGCAGATGAAATTCGATTTTTATGAACTCAATGAACGCCACAAAGCTAAACATGTGTGGTTTTAACGGAATTTCAATATTAATATAAAATATATCTTTTCATTGAATATTTTTTTTTATAACAGAAGTCGTTTTATAGTTTTACAAGTGTTTTAGTGAATTTTGCCTGGTGGCGATTAAAAAACTAAAAAAATTCCCACTCCACCTTCACTGAGCGAAACCCAATAAGGACAATAGTCCACAGCTTGAGGGATACGTCCAGGTGAAGGCGAATCACAACGTAGTACAAAATTGTTAATTATTAATCAAATTGTCATGTACAATGAAATATATATCATTTGAAATAACTCGTATTAGCTTTAATTGAGGGCCTGTACGTGTTTAATTATGTATCTCGCCCGAATATCAATTAATTTAAATTGTTTTCCGATCGTAAATTGTTTGACGGGAACAAAGGCACATAATTCGCCAGGTATAACCCCTTCGCGGCAACGGGGTCTTAATACATTTCGACGTATGTGGTCTACGAGCGGCAATCAAAAAATTACATCCGAAAGGGTGTAATTATACATTTACTGTAAACGCGCTCGAAATTACACGGCCATTAGGGTCCATTTCGTCCGCATAGACGATAATGGTCGGGCGATTAAAGTTAAAAATTGTAATTTAACGGACTCGTTCACGCGGGGCCCGCGCGAAGAGTCCGCCATTTGCATACAAGACGCGATAAATTAAAACAAAGTGTCATTTTTACGTTCGTCACCCCGGTTCGTTTCTAGGAACCTACGATGATCGTCCGCTTGTAACTGAGTCATGTTGTTCAAGAACAAGGTAGGTGCCGATGTGTGAATAAAATTAATAAAAATAATGTCATTAAAATCACGAACGCCGCCTTTTGCTTGTACATGCAGATATACTTTAATTAATGGTTCTTGCACGGCGAGAAATATTACCGCGATGTTGGGCGCATGTAAGGCAACGCGTTCGTATTTTCGAAGGATATTTTGCATAACATGCGCAGCCGAAAGTGCAATT
This sequence comes from Geotrupes spiniger, assembly GCA_959613385.1. Classification (NCBI taxonomy): domain Eukaryota; kingdom Metazoa; phylum Arthropoda; class Insecta; order Coleoptera; family Geotrupidae; genus Geotrupes; species Geotrupes spiniger. The sequence goes on along the minus strand of OY390736.1, from coordinate 38,464,121 downwards.
CGTTTTGGTCGCGTTTTTTGAAACGTTTAGTTTAAAATGAACGCCATCTTTAGTTTCGACGATCGTAAAATTCACAAGTGATTGGTTGTCATAATTTAAAATAGTTTAGGTGGAGGGGTAAGTAGTAATAGCTTCGACTGCTCCTTTCTGGTGATCAATGTTGACGTTATTCAATCAAAGAGACGGTAGGACGACTACAGCGAGACACTGGAGAAGAAATACCATTGAGGAAGTAAAATGAAGGGAATTGGGATATATTTCATACAATTAAAGGGCAAGGAACAAAATCTTAAAAAGCTTTAAAAATAATCTTCTACCTTCATGTTTGTGTTTACCAAACATATCAAGAAATCTGTTTTGCATAACAGGGGCATAAAATGCACGCACAGATCACGTGAGGACTCCATTAATCCACGTCGTATAGGCTTAGACGAGATAATAACTATCAGAGAACAAGATGCATCGAGATAAGTTTAGGAATACAACAAGTAACAACGGCTCGGTTATCAGCATTGATGAAAAGGGTGGTTCAGCTCTATTGGCTAGAGATAGTTTTCTCAAAAAAAAATAGTGCGTCGTCGGAGCAACTGGATCAATATATGATCACACATGATTCAAGCCGACATTTATGAAATAATCCCGACGAAAGACTTTTTATTAGTGCAAAAGTAATAACAAATGAATATAATAAACTTTTTTTTATTAAATCCAATTGCGATTTGTGAATCCGCAATTAATTCACGAAATATTTCATAGGAAACATTTAAAAATACAAATTATCAGATCAAATTACTCCCGCACATTAACTAAATACAATATTACTTTCAATGAGGAACACGAACAAATTCCTATCTAAACTACCTCACCCACGTTTAAACGTTAATTAAACACCATATCTACCGATATATCAGGGCCCCGTGAAAGGCATAGCCCACTAATTTATTACGGTAATTTTTATCCCATTAGGTGGCGTCTCATCAAAGACGAACTAATAATTTATATCAAACAACTCATTCAGCGCAAGGCACAAAGAGCTTTCTTTTTTAATTGAGCTATAAATAACACGAAACGCACGACACAATACATGTAATTGTCAGTCAATATCCTACAACGTAAATACTGTTCCGTGTCTATTAAAATTTGTCCGATGAAAAATATGGCACACTATGCTATTCAATTAGTAAATTAATTCGGTCGGGTTGTAAGGAGATGTCGTGCATTATGTTATAAATAGTTGTACTGAATATAATCAACATTACGTTAACAATGAACGAAACTTGATGTGTCTGAATGATATGATGATGATTATGATCGTTAAGTCGTCGTAGAGACTACTTGGTGTAATCTTTTTTAATTAAATTTGGATGAATTATATTGAATCGTTTGAACGATTATACGAGGGGAGATCATTATTTAGCGTCCTTGACGTAGTAGACGTTGAGTGACGTTGAATCAATTTGATTGAAGTATTAAACATTTGTTGTTACGTTGCTTCAATTGTAGTTTTGTTACTTGTTACCTGTTCAAATAATTTTGAATTTGAGTGGACAAGTTTAGAGAAATTCTAAAAATGGAAAAAAATTGCAAAAGAAAGGGTTGTCGCCAAAAGAAATTCACGAAGACACGGTAGGTGTATTAGGTGAGGGTGCTGTTTCTTACCAAGTGGTGAAAAATATGTCTCGAGAATTTAAACCGGGGAGACAAACGTGTGAACATGCGAAGCGTGCTGGACGACAAGTGATTGTCACTACCCAAAAAAATCTTAAACGTATGCACGATACGGTAATGACAGATAGATGACTGGCCATTCGCTGGATAGCTGAAGTTACGAATTTTTGTTATGGTACTATAGAAAATATTTTAGCATATTTTGAGGCTAAAAAAGGTTGACACCTGATCAGAAATGTAGTATTGCATTCTGAAGCCAGTGTGGCAAAGTTTAAAGCTGATCCGGATGAATTTCTTTCTCGATTCGTCACTGTTGATGAAACGTGAGTTCACCACTTCGATCCTGACTCGAAGCAATCGCCGAGGTTCACCACCGTCCCACAAATTTCGTGTTTTGCCATCCGCTGGTAAAGTTATGGCCACAATTTTTTGTGACGCAGACTGAATTTTTGGAACGTAGACATATCTTACTTAATTTTATATTTTAGACATTTTTTGCAGTTTTTTGATAGTTTTTATCATATTTGAAATGTCATATTCAAGCTGTCTTTAATTTTTTAATTTTTCGTGATTTTTTGATTATTCTATTTCTGTCAATTTTGCAATTTTTGACAATTTTGCGACAATGTTGGCCATTATAATTAAATTTGCTTCGTATTTGGAACTTTGTTCTCACAAATCGTGTGGAAATAAATCCAGACTCAATCAATGATGAGTAGGGTTGACCATGGTTGGGCATTCACCTAACCCAAGCAGTTCCTAAATAATCAAAATCTTTGCTTCACATTGGGAACTTGTTCCCACAAATCACATGGAAATAAATCCTGAATCAATCAATGGTGAGTTGGGTTGAGGATCGCTGGGCTTCCACCTAACCAAGCAAATCTAAAATAATCAAAATATTTGCTTCGTATTTGGAACTTTGTTCCCACAAATCATGTTGACATAAATCCTAGTCAACGATTGGTTGGGTTGACGACCGTTTTCAACAACAATTATGTTAATTAACCTCTCAAACTCTGACATATTTTTTAAGTCAATTGGTTTAAAAATCCGAGTCCTCGTTGGGTTGGTTTGTAATGCGACGATTGGGTTGTGGTTTGACTTCGAATGTAATTAAAATTTTGGTCGATTTACTTTTTTGTGATTAGTGCCCAACCCTGCCAAATCGATTCATGATGAATAAGATCTCGATTCAAATCGACACAAACGAATCGATCCCAACTCAAAACAAACCCAATCCATGATGGTTTGATCATCAGTTGTAACATAATTTGACGTTCATTCAAATTCATATTGAAATAAAATCATTAAATGATGGTTCTCGTGGGTCTCAATCAAATAGAAGCAAATTTTAAAGCCGATTTGATTAAATAAATAGGGAAGTTGGGTTGGGTTGGGTTGGGTTGGGTTGGGTTGGGTTGGGTTGGGTTGGGTTGGGTTGTGTTCTTTGACTTCTAAAATTATCCAAATCTTTGCTCGGACTTTTTTGTTGTGATTGCATGCATACAAAAATTCTACCCTTATGCAAGCCATCATTTCTGATAATCGCGACGACGAAATTTCGCATCGCCAATAGAGTCCAATCCAATTTAAGCGAAACTTTTCGAAGATATCCAAAATGTACAGTACTCGATTTGCATTTGGAAAGGGACCCCTGGGCTCGCCTGGCGGACTAAGCTAAAGAAATTGAAGACCATTCAAATGGTTTAGTAGCTTGAAAATGCGTTCAAAGATAACATTGGCCTTCCATCCAACCCAGCGAAATATTAAACCTTGACTGGGATTTGAAATTTTATTTATGAAATCTCTCGTGGATTACGAGTTGTGGTCAGAAGTCAGCCCGAGTCAGTTCTAGGACTTAGCAGTCGATTCTGTCGTTGGATCAGTTCAAGTATCTCATCTTGGATTCTTCGAAAGTGGGATGGTTTGTGGTGAACTTTTGTTTAGAGTACTTGTTTAGAAATCTTGCAATCTTCTATTTTCTGGAATTTTGTGAATGTGTACGAAAATTTTGCCACGTTCGGTGGCATTGTCCTAGTTCTTTAAACGTAACTGTTGCGAAATGCAGATAATTGTTTTAAGCTTGCGGGAACGACACGTTCTTATTTACTAAGCAAATCAACAGTTGGCGCCGACCACCAATGCTTCATTATTATTATTATTATTATTTCAAGATTGCGCGGTTGTGATTTCTTTTTATTTACAAAATTAAAAGAATATCTTCGGAGGACTAGATATTTGGCCGATAATGAAGTGATGACGGCCGTACAAGACTGGTTGGAAGAGCAACCGAATGCTTTGATTCCAGAGGAATCAAAGCATTGTTCGACCAAACGCATTGACGTTCAGGGAGATTGTGTAGAAAAATAATCGTATGATATTTTTTCAATTTGTTTCCTTCTATGTTAGGGACCGTAAATACTGATCTCCCTTCGCAGATTAAATAAATAAAATAAGAAATTAAATCGATTTGATGTAGCGATGGACGGTTTAAATAATCACTTATTTCGATTTTAATAAAATAATGTTTGTTCTTCGCCGGTTTACGTGTGAAGCCTTGACGAGGTTATAACGCAAATAAAAATATGTATTTTTAATCCGACAGCAGACCTACTAAATTGGTAACGCGCACCAACAGTTACTATAAAATGCAAATTGGCCAAACGCTGTTGTTTCTAGCCATTGTATCGATTGAAGTACTTCATTGGGAATCGTCAACGGACAGGTCGTCAATACCATTGAATAATATATCACAATGGAACACATCGGGACCCGAATGTGCACAACTAGACCGACGTATTTAAATTGAAAATTAGATTTTTACCGCCGCGCCGATGCGCCGTCACCCAGGGGTTCTCCCACCTCCACCTACATAACACGAACGCTATCATTTACCCGGCATCCCGGCGTAAGATTTAACACCTATCATTTGCATTTCGGAATATATTCCGACCGTCTGGTATGTTCCACTATATCACTTTGCCCACGATATTGCGAATGCTTTATATTCCACAATTTGATTTCTCCGGTTGCTTTATACGGCGCCAGAAATTAAAACGGGAGCGTTTTACGGCTCCCGAAAATCGCGCCCGCAAATCCGTTTTATTCGGGCGCGCCGAAAACGAGCCTTGGGATTTATCGGCGCCCCGAACTTGGAAACGAAACGTGGCCGCGTCGCAGGTCATTATTTTTGGTAAAATACTAATTGTTATTTTAATTTTATGGTTTTCATGTGGCGACGACGAAAATTTTACATTACAATAATATACATGAAAGGTTCTGCTCGACGCAATTGGTTTTCACAACACGAATTTCAGACCAGACTGACACTTAATAATAATATATACATGGTGACAGTTACTAATGTGTAAAATCCATACGGGCGTGAGAAAATGTGCGTTTTCTAAATATTTTTAAAATTGGGGTGAAATTTATTTATACAAAAGGATCCCTTGCCGGTGAATTGGTAGAAAAAAACTTAAGGGTGTATAAATAACTACGTGCATACATATTATTTTAACGTAAATTAACGTATTATAAACATATTTCAACGTCTTAAACAAGCAACATAAAAACCATTACTTAAGTGATAATGTAGTAATAAAAAATCTAATAAATGGAATAAAGCCGGGATGATATACAAATTAATATTGATAATAAAATATGAACAAGTGAACTAGGTGTAAAATATCATTGATATATATTGCAACGATTCAGGACACGATTAAAAGAAAAATTGAAGTTGGCCGTAGATTCTGAAAAAAATGTGTCGGTGATGCCGAGAGAAGATTGCAGAATCCCCGGAAGAATAAGGTCTTAGTGCAAAAAAAAATTAAATGGAATAAATATTTGATTACAACTTATAAATTGAAATTAAAAAAAAAAATCAAAATGTAGAAACTTCTGTAGTTACATTTTCCGATAGAATAGAAACTTTTAAATTGTAGGACGCAATTACGTCGTAAACGTCGAGAGGGGATTTCCGTCAGCGACAAAGAAGTATATGGATGACAAGCCTATGAACGACTAACAGAAGTCAAGTTCGGGAAAAAAAGTTAAACCAACTCAACCCAGCCCAGCTGAGCGTAGCCCAACCCAATCTAATCACAATTAACGTTACACGATGAATTTTCCCACTAACCCAACTAACCCAACACAACCTAACCCAACTCAACTCAACCCAACTCAATCCAACCAAAGCACCACCTAGAGCCACTAGCATCAGTTATGAATGCTTGCCTTACGGGTATTTTTTTCGATCAATTGAAAATTCCAAAAATTTAACTGCTTTCCCCAGCAGTCTCAAAAATTCTTAGGCCTATCAAACGAATTGATTACTTCATTATACTTTTGACTATTTAAGTAAGGAAAAACTTAGCTTTTGACCACAGTACATCTGAAGCAATTGACACCTAAAGATGGTATATGTATGACCTCCCCAAGGCTTTTGACAGTGTGTATCAAGAAATTCTTCAACATACATTCATGGCCTATTGAATTATTTAGGGAAGTGGTCAATGATACGATCATTTCTCAGTAATGAAACGAAGCGTATATTTGCAACATACGAACAACACCGAGACAAGGAAATATGGAGTACCACGAGGATCGATTCTGGGACCAGTACTTTTTATTTTGTACGAGAACGATCCCCTCAAATGAAAAACTCGAATTTCTCGCACCTGACTCAATTACATGTACACGAGAAGACAGTGAATGGTTCGACGACAATCAGCTAGTATTAAATCACGACAAAACTGCCACCATTAGATTCATTCGCTTTTAGTAGAAGATGTAAGTGATATTTTTGCATCGTAGACAATATTAAGATGTTTTTTTAATGTAGTAATTTATAATTTTTTCTCAATATGTAAAAACAACATTTTACATTTATTCGTCTTGGGCAATAATGTTGACAAATTTTAAAATATATTTCAACATTTTCAAAATGTCCACGAATTGTTAAAATTTTAAATGTTACAACCTAACCTAACCCAACGCAGCACAACCTAACCTAACCCAATACAACCCGACCCAACCCAATCCAACACAACCTGGTTAATAGTAATTTTATTTATTTAAAAAATTTAACTTAACAGTTGAAAACCAACGAGTTGAAAGTAATTGTATCGAGTTAAAAATGTTGTTGGTCTGGTGTTGGGCGGGGTCGGTTTGGTCAGGTTGGGTTGGACTGTGACGTTTCGTATTTTTCCCAAAACATTGTATATTATTTCTTTGATCGTTATTAATAAATTTGTTTGACTATTTTGCTTCTCTTATTATTTTTGTTTTATTAACAAGTTAACAAGATGGTATTGGCAATGAAAAAAAGATAACAAGACAGCTATTAAAGATAGGAAAGGCAAATGACAAGAATCGAATGAGACAAGAATGGAAAAACTTAATGTAATAAGAAAACAAGGACTAGAATGTAACATTAGAAAACTTTGTATAATCTTAATTAAATTAATCACACGCAGAAGAAGGAATTATTCTCTCTAAAAAGACAGGTCCTAAAGTGGTACCCTGTTGCAAAATTATTTCTATAAAATGTATCTCCTCGAACTTTTTTTTAGAAAGTCACACACATTCGAACGGTCGAAATATCCCACGTACCACCAAGTGACTTAATTCTAATTCAAAATAATTTTGTAAAAACAAATTCATATTTTATTTTATTTTATATCGCCCAACTTTCGGAGAAATTTAGGAGTAATCAATTTTATTTAGTGAAAATATTCCTTTTTGTATCAAACTTTACGAACATCCACTGAAGAAACAAATTACTAGTTATGGCCACAGTGGTGTGAGTAGCAGATAAACAAGCCTTGTTTATTTCACTTCTTCGGTGTTCACAATGGAAATTTCCATAAGTGAAAAGAGGGAGTGGAGCTATGACAATGCCCGGCACCGACTTTTATGTAAAGCCAACAAATATGACACGAAAACATCAAAACATCTTGTACACAAAGGTGTGTGAGAATCTGTAGAAGTCCGGCTCGGCGCGGCGGACGACGCTATTTGGGGGCCTGCATCGATGTGACAAATTCAACAGTCCGTAAAGTCTTGTACGAAAGGGTCAGGTTACGTTTCGAAGGCAATGTGAATCCACAGGAGGTCCACGTAGGTAGCTCAACCCTGACGACCGCGCCTTCACGCCAACTCCCGGTGGTACCGGATTTATTGCCCGGCCATACTTCAATACCTATCTGCAAAATATAACAGATTGCGCACCGATTTGCCCCTGCAATAAAAACGACCGCGGTGAATTACACGCCACCTCATTAATCAGATCGGAGAGATTACCTGGGATGAATTCGCGCATCATTAGTTCACGAGCTTGCAGTTCTTATCTATTTATACGCCGATATCTTCATTATTACCTTATCCTTATTATTATCAATACCCCAAACAAAAAATATATATTTAAATTAAATTCTTGCGTTTGTAAAAGTCAATTTACATATACGAGAACGGCGTATACGAGTTGTGCGAATGTTCACTTTCCAATAGGGCTTTGCATTCATGAGCTTATCTGGTGCGCCCGCAGGACTAATCCTCACCAAAAGCGCATCCTGGCAAATCCAAAATCAATACTTCATATGGTAACGTCGGCCTCCGCCCCGCGATTTGATAACGGGGAATTTATTTAATTCGGCGAAATTAAATTCTCCTGCAACATTGAGATAAACACGCCGCAACAATGGCGTGCGAAACTTTTCAATTTCCCGCACGGATGAAATTCGGGCACTTTGCGAATGCGTGATGGGACTTTGCGTCGTACGTGTAAGAGATCGGGGCTGAAACTGCGCGGGTTTTATTGAAATTAGCTGTCGCACGTTGCCGAAATCCCACGCTTCACGAAACTGGAAGCAAAAGCCCTTCACAAGATTCCTGTTGTACATACACTGAACACTAAGCCCGCTGCACCGAACGAGGTGGTTTAGTTTCGCGGAAATACTTTGGAGGCCGTACTTTGTCTCTCGTATAATTTCCGAACTAAGCCATTAAAGCATAACTATGCGTTGATATTTCAAAGGTTTAAGTCAAAATCAAACTCATATTTCTTGCAAGTTATACACGAATTTTAATTCTAATTGCGTGAAACACCAACCAATCTAATTTATAAAACCTATCGGGGGAAATAGCTGTAGCCGTTTACAATCTCCATCGCAGGTGTGGTAAGAATGTGTGATGTACAGAACATATGGGCAGCCAAAACATCAGGAGCCACGAGACCCCATGTGTGTCGTAATGCAACATAAATCTTCCAATAAGTATGCTTTTTTGTTTATACACACACATATATAAGAAGCTCTTTGAACTTTAAATCTGAGTGTCTTAAGTTTTTCGATGCAGATCCTTGTCTCAGTATAAATCTACGAGTATAATTAAACCGCACTTACGGAACCCGATATTTACATATTGCAGCGATATTTATACAGATCAAGGGATTTTCTTGCACAAAATCAAAATATACACTCGAAGAATTCAATCACGTCAGCATTCGGTGGTTCCAAATATGTTTTTGAAACGCTGAAGAATGTTTCAGACGACTGGCACGAAATGAGTCATGAACGAAAATAATCAACTCGTGCATTGTTGTTTCAACAAAATTGAGCTATTGTAGTGAATCATGGAATTATTTTTATTATTTTTCACACAATAATCAATGAAACTGTTTTCACTAGACTTAGTAGCAGTAAGAAGTAGTAACAATAAGTTCGTTTAAAACAATTTGCAAAATAACTATTCTTTAAATTAAATTTTATCAAAATACACTTTGTATTAACGAAATAAAAACTCGCATCTGGACAAATCTTGCACAAGCAACACTATCTGCTTTATTCAAATTTGAACGGCGAGAAGAAAAATGTGCAGTAAGACACTTAAATTAAAATATAAAGTTCAGGATATCCAAAAAATCAAAATAATTAAGGATAGAAAATTTAGAAAATTATTGCAGATATATGTATAAAAAATATATAGGAATTATAGTCGATATGTTTATTACTAATAAATATTGAAAACACCCAAGATTATCAACGTTTTGCAGGAAGCAGGTCCTTAATACCTAACAGAAACGATAATAATAATAATAACATAAAAAAGTTTTTAAAATTCATTTTGAAGATGCAATTCCCAAGAATTTTTTTTCATACTTTATTTCTAGTAAAGCAACGACAAATCAACAGTTGGGTTTGGTTGAATTGGTTCAATGTTTTTTCTTCACATGCACGTAAAACCGCTGTTCGAACAATCCATGGCAATGGGTTGAATCCATTGTAAGTGTGGTTAAAAAAATATTGCAATAATTCATATTTTTTTTCTTCTTACAAAATAAACCCTTAAAAGGAAATGATTGAAATTGCAATGATGATAATAATAATACCCAATCTTTTATAAACTAAAGATAACAATAAAGGGGCCTCTAACGTTGAGTTGAAAACTCAATCAAATACAACCCAGCCTAACGCAACCCAACCCACCCCAACACAACCCAACTCAACCCAACTTAACCCAACCTGCCACACATACAAATCAAAATGTGCAGAACTATGTACATAGTTACACTTCACGTTAAAATAATGGTAGAAGGAAACGCAAATTCGCAAAGTTTGCAGGTTTTGTAAACATTTGAAGTCCACGACGACGATTTTAAATATCGAGGCGATATCAACTACACACCGCACCTGTGGTTAGATGAGAATATGCATTTGAAATTGTCTCATTCGATTTACTACAAGATATAAATAATTTTGGGGAAAGAATATCGATATGGACGTTCTTAAAATACATCGAACAATAAAACACGCTCGTTAATGACAATGGGACGAATCTAATCATTCATCTACATTGCATTACACGAAGTTGGCTGTTAAAAGGAACAAATCAGATAATTATTTTGTGCAGACCGGAATGTGCTCGTAAATTTAATAGCATTTTGTAACACATTTGCCGATAGAAGCTAGTTAATCACTACAACTAGTCACATGTACGCTAGCTTTGCTAGTATGACGACAAATAACTGGATCCCTAGATAAGCAGAAGCTGTGCGAAACTTAATGGCAAATTAAATCTTTGTTTACATGAGTCTTCGACTAGAAAAGCCATTGTAATAGAATAAATTTATAGAAACATTCATTTTGCAGGACTATGTTAAAATTCTTGCAAGTCTAGTGCAATCAATACTTAGCAAAAACACCACCGTCGTTCTCAGGTTTTGGTACACATTTTTTTTTTTAATTAGAAGTGGAAATCTCTAAATAAAAATATTCTGTTGGACCTATTGTCTTTATTTACGTTGATAATAACAAAAATAAGAAACTACAAATGGAATTAATTTGAGACCACTCTAGATCCGAAAATGAAAAAATTGACAGCCCCGGAATTGTTGAAACGTCGTAATTTAATTTTAATTGTAATTATTCACTTGCATTATGATCTGATTACATCCAACGTCACTGTTTGATTTGATGGACATTGTTTAGTTGAATATAAGTTAACGGTATTTTAAAATACATTGACAATCAAACATGAATTGTTTCGTAATAATTTGAGTTGCAAGTGAAAATAGTACGCTTTTAATATACGAGTCACCATAAATAATTGGTTTAATCAAGTTTTAAAAATATTATAATTTTTTTAGCACTTTACATTAATTTGATTTTCAAACAATTTTAGTGAATATTTACATTAGAAATGAATTTTAATGCATTGTATTATGTGTTTGATTTTTGAAGCTATATATATTTCGAAGTTGCCTGGTGTATGAAATAATAATTTGTATGTCTTGTACTAAATCCTAGAGTGAATCCGATAAAAAAATTAAGGAATCCACAAAGGCTAACTATTTACAACCGTGACTGCCGAACACATCTTCTCGGCCAGGTGCATATAAAAATACCCAGACGCGCGCATAAACCACGAAAACGTTATTAATTATTTAATTAGTTGGATTTGTCGTTTTACATTTTTTACCGTTCAGTCCAGGAGCAAACAAACCGCACGGCGTCATTAAACACAACGACGGAGAAAAAATCTTTTTAAAGGGGGATTTTATTTTGATTTTGTTGCGACCATTTATCTGTCTATTTACGTAAATTCTCCGCTACTTTTTCGAATTTATTTTCGTTGCAGCGCGACATGCTTTTAAAGATAGTTCGATGACAAAAACACTTGAGAAGAGTTTCACGGAGCATATTTTTGTTTATTTTGCCCCGCACGCCGATGACAAATATTGACAGATATATGCATTTGAAGGAACGCTGCGGCGCTTTTAATAGCAGCCGTTCCCGGAAAATTACGTACGAATTACGAATTATTAGTTACGAGGAGAAATGGCAGCAAAGATTTCGAGTAAAAATTTTGCTTTGCAATATTTTAAATAAAATCATTTTTCCAGTATAACCTGAAAATGTCAGTTGAAAATGTAGATTTGATATAAAAATTAATCAGGTGTGATAATTAAACAGGATAGAATAAGTGCACTAGATTCTGAAACAAATTACAAATAGCCCAAAAAGAATAATACTAAGAACTGAATTACATTTACATCTATATTTAAAACCCCTGGATGTCTGCAATAATTGTATAATTTAATTTATAATTTAATTTTTTGCTAAAAATTGTTTTGAAAGCAATTATTATGAATTTATTAATTTGATCCAAATCATCTAAAATAAGTCTAACATTCTTAGCTGTGTCCAAAATTACTGCTAACCGCAAGTTTGATCAAACGTTTCATTACTTTATTACATTTGGTCGACAAAAACGACAAAAATTAAGCTTAGTCAGACGATTTGATTTGAAAAAGTGTAAGTGTAAGTTGACTGGGGCAATTGCTGAAAAATCCTGTTTTTGTATTCAGTGTCCCAGTTTCGCTATTTATTGAAAACTTTCTAAATACTATATTGTTTAGCTTTCATAAATGAGGTTTTACGCTCACAAAGCAGGATACAAATACTAAAACATACTGCAGGAATACAAGCTTGGGAAGTGCAGTAAATTCTAAAAGAGAATACAAATAATTGTGAAATTCTGGCAAGAAAGTATTAAACTAAAGCAAAGTTGAGTATATGCATTTCTTATACATTTCAGTAATAAATTGTCGAAGAATTGTCGGTTTTAAATTTTGAAAAATAAACTAATATAAAGTCCTTAAAAGTAAAAACTTCGAATCGAACTTGATTGAGTGTTTTATCAATAACTTAAGTTAAGAATTTAAAAAAAATTACATTTCCAGCTAGGATACTCGTACTCGTAACCTTTGAAGGTTGCCCCTAAAATCCATTTACCAGTATTGTTGGTCCGATTATCTGTAAAGGTCCCCATCAGTTTAGTTGTCTTCTTTCAATAAATTTGTTGAAGTATTGATAGTATTCCTAGATCTTCACTTATTTATATTTCCTTCAATCTGTATCTCATTGTTCTTCCTTTGACTCTTATTTCAAGGCTCAGGAAATTAACTTCCCCGCTCTATCCATCTACGGGGAAATCCAGTTCTTTAATAATTTCGTACCACTTGCTAAGTTTATTATTTCGTCTTTTCTACGATATCAGTAATTTTTTGTTTAGTTTTCAATTTCAGTTTTACTACATATTCTTCGTCGGTTTAATGGCAACTGTTCCAACTCATCAAAAAGCGTAGTTTGGAGAAATTGTAAATATGCAGATAAGTCAAAGGATCCTATTAAACTATTTCTACGAAGTCCACACCAAACATTTATCTTAAATTCGTACTGGAAGCGTGCTTTTTTTAATGACATGTTTGTTTTTCTTGTATCTTGAAACCGCCTCTGGGTATGAAAGTAGTATAGTATTCATAACGAAATTGCCTTTGTCTTATCCATAATAAATTGTGCAAATTCAATTCGTTGAGGGATATCTCGGAGTACTGGAGTGAAATGATAAGGTGTTACGTTTCCTTTTTTATTATTCTGAAAACTGAAATATGGCTAATTCCAGTTATTGCTGATAAGCGTATGGTACTTAACTTGGGGCCATTTGCAATTCTTTCTAAAATACCATCTTCTTCATCTTGTGGAACTGTTTTTGGACGTCGAACATCTCGCTCTGGATTAAATTAACCAGTTTCTGCGGTCGTAAATATTATTAAGTCTTGTAATGAAGTTGTCGTCTGTTGAGATATAATTGCAAATATATTTGAACAGCAGGACGCCTTCGATTGATTTTCTTGTTCATAAGCACATCTTACATTTCTGCATTTGAAACATTATGACGTAACATTTTCACAAAGAAAGCACAAGCATTCTCCAGTTACTCTATAGACAATTATTAATGAAATATCTGTATATATTGTCAGCCGTCCAGATATTTCCTAGATTTATTTGGTAACATCACAACACTCGACTTTGCTAACCCAAGCCAAGTCAAGTTATTACACGGCGATCCTAGCCAGCTAACAAGTTAAAACCTGACGATCCTTGATATAAAAATTTTAGAAAATATATCTATCTGTTGATATTGAATTGGGAATTAGTCGGACGAGAAATGTTTTGCACCAACCCCTAACAAAGTTACCCTAAAGACTAAACGATTATGTGGAGTGGATGCTAAGCTATGTCATTAATATTAGCTTATCAGCTACAAAAAATAAAAAGTACCTCCATCTATGTCGGTATATTCTCTATGACACTATTCTGTGAAAAACAAGGAATCCTAAAACACTAATTTCATAGCACACATATTTTAACGTATAGTTAATGTCAACGTAGTATTTTGTTCAATAAAAGGGTTTAATAAATATTGTACGTTACCATAAATAGTGTTTAATAGCGACAATAACACATGGCACGAGGACACTTATGTCATGAAATCAATATATTTTATGAAAAAAAAAATCCACAAATATTCGTTAGAAGAGACCGCTCGCATGTTTGTAAAAATGTCAGCGCGTTCATAATTAATATTTTAAGAGTACAACAATTTAAAAGAATATAAATCACACCGTGAAATATAAAATAGCGAATATTTTCATAATTAATGCACATGTTGTGAGCACCGGTTCCTCCATATTTCATAAATAAATTAACTTTACATGAAAATAGCCATGTAATTTCTTTCACCATTTAATTATAAGACCGGGCTTTCATGCGGGCCGCGTTGAATAGAAATTCCGATCAGTACGATATTAAAACGATGCCAATGCTAAATGGGGTTCCGTCAATCAGCCGCTTTTTACATGTAAATGCGTTTCGGGCACCGAGAATCATTCCGCTTTATCAGCGCCCGCGTTGACTGTGGGATCGTCCCGGTCAAATGTGGCTCTAGCGCGTAATTGGAAACCGAAATAACAAGCTTTCTTCGCCGCGCTCGTCTTTTAATTTTCTATTTGAGCAGATGATAGTCCTTAGGCGAGGCCGGCCCCGTGATTCCGAGTTTTACTTGTCTTTGATCTCCAAAGCCTCACCAATTGTATACGAATCTCGTGGGCTCTGCAATTGACAGCGAATTGATTAAAATGCGATTAGTCGGGAGATGTAGGAGATGTTCTCGGTGTTTGCCCACGGTTGTTGACCCTGGCAGGTTATCTCCGAGGTGTCTCGGGAAACCATAAAACTTTAAATTCTATGTAAATTCCAATATCACCCGAAAGCGTAAGGTAAATTTGCTTTGATGCGCTTACTCATCTATTGCAAACACTGGATTCCTGTAATTGATTTCTGATTTTAACGCACCTAATATTTGTAAATAAAATAAACACGTCAGACTTAAATCAATACAGTTCACATTACTAGTATCCACAAAAGAATTACCACAAGATTTTGTTTAATATGCACAGTTGCTTGATTATGTTTTATTAGTGGCTTAAAATGTAATGAAGTCGATCTTAATTTTCATCGAAGTTATTTATATTTATTTCCATGACGCCACATATAAATGCATTCTATTTTATAACGTATCCCTTAATTATTAATTGTTGGCAGGTATCATTATAATATACTCAGTGACATATTAACTGCACCACCTAGAAGGGGTGGGAATTTTTGGAACAAATTTGGCAGGAATAGTGGACTAGTCCAGGGAAATAGTTGATTAAAATTTGAAACCCAATCATCGAGTAGTCATGGGATTTTTGACGTTTGTGTCATTTTTTAGAGGTGGTGATAGACAAGCAATTATCGAGTCATTTTTTGAATTTGTTCCACTTTTTCGGATCCCGTTCTTTAGTTTAAAGTGTTTCAAGTGTTTAATGATGCCTAGAGGAAGGAGACATCAAGTTTACCCGCAGTTGAGTGACTTTGACCGAGGGCGGATTGTTGGTTTACGAGAAGCAGGTTTTTCGTTTAGAGAAATCGGCAATCGTTTGGGGCGGCACCACTCAACAATAATGCGTGTTTATCAAGCGTGGTCTGAACATGGGGTTGAACGTCGGAGAAGAGGCACTGGGGCTCAAAGACGAACCAATGAACGTCAAGATCGCCGCTTAAGACTAATGGCCTTGAGAGACCGATTCTCTACAACTAGATCAGTGGTTAGGTGAACAAGGTCGTCCGATAGGCTTGCGAAGAGTTTATCGTCGAATAAGAACCTTTGGCTTGCTGTCTTACCGCCCACATCTTGTGCTACCCCTCACTGCTCAACATCGCCAGGAACGTTTGGCCTGGAGCACGGAAAGACTTCAATGGAACTTGAAGTGGCATCGAGTTGTCTTTCCTGACGAATCGCGATTTTGTTTAGGAATGCATGATGGTTGGATGACTGTTAGACGAAGACGTGGAGAAACGCGCAATCCTGATTTTTCGATTGCGAGGCATGTTCACCGAACTGTGGGGTTGATGGTATGGGATGCTATTGCTTACGGCAGTAGGTCACCCTTGCTCTCCATTCGGGGCAGTATGACCGCCCGACGCTACATTGACGAAGTGGTAGAACCACATGTTCTTCCATATCTTCGATTGCTGGAAGACCCACTTTTCCAGCAAGATAATGCACGACCTCACGTAGCAAAGGTTTCTCTTGACTTCTTTGAAGAGGCCAATGTTAATCTTTTGCCTTGGCCGCCAAGATCTCCCGATTTGTCGCCCATTGAGCACGTGTGGGACATGATGGGTAGAAGATTGAGGAATCTACCGAACCCACCGTTGACAATAGAAGCTCTACGGCATGAAGTACAGGCTGCCATACCCCAAGAAGACATTGATCACCTGCTGGAATCAATGCCAAGGCGGGTCAATGAGTGTATCAGAAATAGGGGCGGGCCAACACATTATTAAAGAAAAATCAAAAAGATGAAGTGTTTTCTTTATCAAATTTTAATCAATTGTTACCTTAGACTAGTCCAATGTTTCTGCCAAATTTGGTCCAAAAATTCCCACCCCTTCTAGGTGGTGCAGTTTATATGTCACTGAGTATATTAATTGTTGGAAGGTATCATTATAATATCTCAATGTAATCTTGATGCTAGTATTTAAATCAAATTATAAAATTTGCTGCTTTAGCTTTGCATATGACAAGATTAGAATTTCTGGACCTACTGGTGCACCTATCTGTCCTATTGAGTGAGATAATTTTTGTTATGCTACGTATTAATTTTTAAATTGGTTGTTTCTTTTATTTTTAAATCCACGATTCATGAAAATGATAACTCAAAACATTTATACGCGAAAGCTTTAGATGAGGAAATCCGATTCGAAAAAATATGGACAACACGTAAAACCGGGAGTGAAGCAGCTGCGGTGATTATTTACGACGCCATAAACAGTTGTAAACTCGCGGCTTGACCCACAATAAATCTCCAGTCAAAAAATACTATTTAATTTGAAATACTGCACATATATTCGTATAAATTTGTTCGCGAACAACATGCGCCATTTTTATTTCGCGACGCGGCACATCCGCAAATATTTATAAATTGCCGGCGTTCAATGGCGCGTCTAAAAATGCAATATTAATAAAAGCACAGGTATGCGGAATAATTTTCCTCGCAGTCCGCCATAAATAAGGTATATCCAGCGGTATGGGTTTCCTTTGACCGCGTTTGCATACGGCGACGGTTATTTTATGTGTACGAGAACCTGGAGCACCCTCGCCCCGCCACGTTCAAAGTTACTGCCTCGTTATCGAAACTGTCAGCCACTAATTCAAGCCCTTGTGGCTTTTCTGGATTACGTAGGTCCTGTAAAGATGGCGCAATCATGGAATATTTTACGACGAGTTTCGATGCGGAACGTGCATTAAATTCGAGGTGATTAAGTTGTTGGTCTTTTGAAGATTTGTGAAATTTATTATGCGTCGGCGCTTTTTTTTTTCATCGCCGGGAATGCGAGTCGGAAACGTCTGCTCTGAATAACAAAAAGTGGGCGAAATTGAGAAACAAATTTTCGAATATAATTTGATAACGTGATGGTTTTGATGTGGGCGAGAAAAATACGATTTTTTTTCGGAGGAATTCGACATGGAAATTTTTCGACAGAAACCTTGTCAGATCGAAATTTAATTTAAAACCCTTGTAATGCATCCATACTTTATTCAAAAACGTTAATATTTATATATATGAGTCGTCAATAATAATAATAATGTTAAATTTTTTAGATTCTTATGTAATTTGCATTATATCATAACTGAGAATGCAACAAACTGTAAATATTTATAATTTAATGATAAAATGCATGAATTAATTAATATTTTTATTATCCCTGTTACAAATTTTTTCCGTTTTTTTTTTTCTTTGCAACTTAAATTATTGTTTTCATTGTATATAAACGAAGAATACAAGACGAGACTTCATTTTCCATGCATCATAAGCGAAAAATTAACCGCCATCGAAATTTACTCCAACCCGCATTTCCTAAAGCGCAACGCCTGCCTGGATCAGCTCAAGAGCTCGTTTCGCCAAAGCTCGGCGCGCCGCTGTTTGTTGTTGCGCCACTCAGCGTTCGGTTAATTATACCATGCATCGACAAATACAAATAACAAACCCTGATTTGGTTTGCAAATCTCCGCTTCCCTCGAAACTATATTTCCCATTTATTTGCGGATCCATGACCCGGCGTCTTTAACGCCGGTGGTCCGAATTACGGGTAAATGACGAAAAATAAACAACCGTTACCGCAATCACGGCGTTTTAACTCTCGTCGACGCCGCGACGAATTGGTAACTAATTTGGCTATTTTGAATAAGTACGTCGATTCCACGAATTCGTGCAACTTTGATGTTTGTAATGGCGTGACAAAAAAAAAGTTGATTTTGTTTGCAGTGAGGCGGTTGCGTGGGACTTTTTCGTCTATGAATGTCTCAATTACTTTGTGAAGAAGCGTTTGTCATGCGTTTGTTTCCATTAAAGTGTGTTATAGTGTGAAATTGTTTACTGCATATACGGTAACGTGAGCGTGGTTGGTTAAACAATGGAACCTTTGGTGTCCACATGTGAAACTTAAATTGTAATAATTGATGCTTTCCATTAAACGAACGTTCTTAGAAAGTGTAATTTTAGTTTCTTAACTTAAATGAAAATTTAAAACGCAACGAAATTAAAAGAAATTAGCTTTATATCTAGGATTTTATTCGAAATAAATAAATAAATAAATTGTGAATGGGTACGACATTTAGAATCATCAAAGAATTGCACTCGTTGCTCTCATTTTAAAATTGGAATAAAATTAAATAGAAAATAAATTGGGGTCGTTAACTAAAAAAAAAATGAGAAGACGATTATGTACAACTTCTTACGATTACGAGATGTAGACAAAACATATTGGGGCATCATGAAAATGTCCAAGCATAGATCCAAAAAATATTTTAGATTCTAGTTGTGAATAAAATTTAGGGTGCAATCTCAAAGGAAACATCACTTTACAGTTAATCTGACACCGACCAAGAAATTTTGATATAATGGTAATAAAATAAAATTGTATCAAAATGCTTAGTACACAAGTAGGTGTGTTTGATTTAAAGAGAACTCATATAGGGCCGGAAAATTGATTTGTGTGAAAGTTTCCGCCTATAACATTGAATTCAGTCAACTATTTAATGAAACAATGTTTGACAGAACTTCCTATATTTTTGACATATAGATCGAGTTTCTTACAGTACGACCAAGTTTTCACTGAATAGCTGTTTTAGTTTGACGATGTTCCTTATTAACATAGCATTGGTATTAGCAAAATGATCCGCGAGAGCTATGCGCTTTGTGTCACCTTAGAAATTGGCTCCCAACGTTGATTTATAGATTCACTTAAGCCGCACTGTTTTACCAGCTACGTCCGGTGAATACAATAGTACAGATTGATTTATGACCATACGCTTGTCATATTGATTATCCGTTTATGACATTTCTCGTTTCTTAGTTAAATATGCACGAGTGTGCATTCGCGAAATTAATTTAAAAACGGTAAATTAAATGAGTATTAAAAATTGATTTAAAAACTCACCACGCAGCTCGTCAGATCCCTCGGTTTCCTGAAACAATGCGCAACATATAACACAAGAAATAACATCAACATTTTTGGAAAAATAAATTCAACAAAATGTAAATCGTTATCGCAAAATAACAACACCTATTAAGTTTAATCTAAATAAATGTAATGGAAAAAGTTAATCTGCAAAGTCATATACATTTTTTTTTCAAATTGACGGATATTTCAGAAAGAACGGAGTAACATACATCGAATGATATTAATTTTAGTTCATGCAAATGCAAATAGGTATTAATATGAAAATCGTAAAAATTTCAACATTTTCAAAAATGAAGAAATTCAAATTTCACAACAATTACAGCTTCAAATGGATCAGTTGGACAAAATAAGACTAGGAAATAATAAATGGGAATTTTTTTTAATTAAAAATTAATTCTAATAGATGCAAATAAATTTTAAACCTCAGAACACTTTTTACATAATTATAAGGTACACACATTCGATTCAAATTGAAAATCGGTTCAATAATGTTTGTTAATTATAAATGATTACAATGATTTATCTGAAATTACGTGCAATTCATATTACAAACCCATACAGCATTTCCAACAGTACAATTGCCGTGTCAATCGTAGAGTTGTAAATCAATCTATTCTATTGTGTTTACCTGAATTGAATCAACGAGAAAATGACGCTGATTATTTTATTGCGAAAATTTAGGAAATACTTTCAAAGTTCAGTACAATGACTCTATAGCACATAATTCTCAGCTTATAAAAGAAAAATATTCCTAGAAAGTTTGATTAGGATGACAAGGTTCTACAGGTAAGTCGAAGTTATATTATCGATGATATCGAGCAGCGTAATGAAAGCATTGAGGCAGGAGAAATGAACGAGAATAATGTGTTATAATGATATCGATGAAATTTGAAAGTAGAAAAATTCTACAAGTCGAAAATGTCGCATAATAAATTGGGTGTCAAGCATCATCTACAAACTGGCTGTGGATAAATTTAGTCAAGTTAGAAATATTCAAATTACAAATTACAAAAGACTTTACAACAAGTGTACATTGCAAATGAAGTTATTGATATATTTTTTTAACGCAATAATTATTTCACAGTGTAAACAATTCAAGTCGAAATAATATGAAGTTTGTTTGAAGTATGGTTGTATAGAATTTTAGCTATGCTTCAAGCAATGAGTTTTACAATTTAAATCCGGTGAATACAATAGAATATATTGATTTATTGCTCCGACTTTTAAAAAATATCTACTGGTTTAATAGACGTCAGGTTTAATAAAATGTTCTTCGTTTTTGGCATAGCAATATAACTTTTCTATACAAGATTTACGATGAACTGGAGAAGCACAGGAAAGCTATAATAGACTCCGCAAAATAATTATCGCAACCCTTAAATTTTTTGAGTCTACGACCATTTAAACGTTTTCTACTAAATAATGTTACATTTTTTGCTATTGTCAGACTGACAACTAAACGAAATATCAAAAAAAAAATTTGCTGCCTGTTTTTTGATAAGTGCAGAACACTTGCAATCTTCGAGAAGATGAAATAACAGCAGATTACAGTTCGCACGTGAACAAGTCGATTAGGACATAAAACACTGGGCCAATGTCATATTTTCTGATGAGTCTAGCAGCATTGGTACCATTACCTGGGGCTAGATTAAGAGCAGCTAGATATGTTACCGACATTTTAGAAGAACATATGATACCACATGCGCCCTGTGTTGGAGAAAATTGTGTTTTTATGCCTGTCAATGCACGACCCCACAAAGAAGGAATTGTACAGCAATATTTGCAGGAAGTTCAATTGCCAGTATTAAGGTGGCCTGCACGAAGCCCAGACATGAACCCTATCGAGCATGTCTGGGACCAACTAGAACAAGGTTTAAAACGGGACCAGCGAGCATTCCTTAACCTTGAAGAACTGGAAGATGTACTTTTACAAGAATGAGAAAATCTTTCGCAAGACAATGTTGCAGAATCCATACGCAGCATGCCAAGGAGGATGAAAGCTGTTATTCAAGCCAGGGCGGAAATACCAGATACTAGTGCGATGGAATATTTATAATACTGAGTTGTATTCAACATTAACGACCACCGTGTATTTCAATAAGTTAACACTGCTATTGTGAACTAAATGTGTTATTTTTATTAAAAAAGAAAACGTCATATTACTTTCAAATACACTTATGATATATAATTGTGCGACTTGTATCCGGGAGTATACAATAGAATGAGTTATTTACGACCATGTGCTTGGCAGATGTGTATTCAGGAGTGTGATTCATGATGCCCTCTCCCATCTTCATCCTGTAATACGCGTGTTTTTTTCTACACTACATTTTACGTCTTATTATGTCTCGCACACTAGATTCTAATATACTTCATTTGCTACAACTTCTTTACATCTCTTCCAAATCCATACATTGTCATCTCTCTCGACTTAACTTTCGTTTCTTCTTTTAATTAATTAAAACAATCCGAAAATAACCTTGTTTCGTGGACATGTTCCTGACTCATTAATATCAACGTGACTTTTAATGGTTTTAATGGTTTAAAGGTCAATGCGTTTGATTGACTTTCATATTAGCAATGCAACAAATATTTTTTTGCGCTACACGATGAAGACAATGAAATCGCCATCGGGCAATTTCGCGTTTAATCTTCCATCCCGTTTCGCGTAGATCTGGCAAGTCACTGCATAATTTCGCACGTGTAGCACATAAACTCCGAATACCAGAAGCGTATGCGGTGGATATGTAGAATGTCCTATTGTTTCCTGGCCCCGAGTGCGATTGTGAGATATCAGCCACATTCCAGCCTAGATCTTTATAATTATGCGTGAAACAGGTTCGGTTCGCCACTGGTCACCGATCTATTGTATTATTTTACCTCGAGCTACCGTGATACATGACTAATGCCTATCTGGTATCGAGTTTAAGTTCAATAACTCGCGCGCCGTGCGATTAGATCTGTTATTAATAATGGCGCGTGATTTTTCAGGAAAGACGCCTCTATTCATGAATTACTAACGACCACTGTGTGAAAAAATCGGCTCGCTTGCATGAAAGGGTTTAAATTGAATGTCTTTAAAAATTGTGCGCGCATAAACGTTTTCTTTTATTGGCTGCTGATGTAATTATAGAGCAACGTGATTGTAAAATGGTCTGTGATAATTATACTAGGCTAAGGATAATTGCACAAAGGATATTTTATTAATATTTTCAACATGATCGGAAATGTACTTACAGGCGTAACATTTTAAACGAAATTGTCTACAATTAAGTTCCTTATGAAGACAATTTTTATGAACGTAGTATTTTTTATAAATTCTTCGATGCAGTTGTAGTTGTAGTTGGTTAAGTATACTCGCCTTCCCAATGCATTTAATTTGACCAATCTATTAATTTTTGAGACTATATTGCACAAATAGGCAACAACCACACAACCACATGGGTAATGAATTATTTTGGAAAATTTCACATTTTGAGAAACAATAACATAAAAATAATTCACTTTATTTTCTTTACAAAACTCGCCATAAACGACGACATTTATTTACGAACCATTAAAAAAAAATAATTAAAATCCATGTAACACACATTCAAATTAGATTCAAAGTAGATCTCGCAAGTAAAGCGACGTCAGCAATTAATTAATTCCTTAAATCTCGTTAATAACAACAAAGCGGCGTCGCTTTTTCAACGTTCACATGCTCCCAACGTAGCAATTAAAGCAATATCTCGTACGGCTCGTTATTTTTACAAGTACCGGTCGTTTAATTATCATTCGGTACGGGCAGATCATATCTGAAATTATAAAAACACAACCTACAAATTACAGCAACTATTCTAAGAAACTATATCGATAGAAAATATATTACCCGGCGGGTACTTTGCCATTAATTTTATTCCAGTATCTGGTTTACTGGTATTTTTAGAGCTTACGAGAAGCGGCGGAATCGGCTCGATCTTCGCAACGATTCTATTGAGAATTATGTGATGCATTGTTGTTGGATTAAAAACGAAATGTTTGATATTATGTGCGTTTGTTATCTATTAATAATAATTCTTATTTAATAATGATAATAAAGTAAAGTATATAGTAAAGTAGTTTTGGGATATTAATAATTATTTATATATAACTAGATATATTTTTTAAATATCTAGTTATATATAAGTTCTAGCAGGAAATCACCCAAAGAGCGAGAAGGCGACGTCGAATCAAAATGATTATTTTCGTTAGAAATTCGGTAATATCTTTATATTCATTTATATTTGCTAATAGGAATATTAAAGGTAACGTTTTGAGCATTATTGATTTGAAGTGAAGAAGAACTTAAATTGCTTTTAACAAAACTTGTAAAAAATACATATATTTCTTCTTTGTTTTGAACTTTTTGGGTCTGGATCCAATTGTTTTATTTTTCGAATTCAGAATGAGTTTCGAGTATTCATTAATGTCTACATGGTTATTTACCATTAGAGTAGATTTCAACTTTAATAATAAGTCGACCAATCGGTTGAAGACTTTTGGATTTCATTTCAATGTGAGCTAGCAAAACTTTTTTGGTGATGCTGTTGATGAATGTAATTTTTTTAAAAACTATTCTTTAGATTTTTCTGGCAGAAGATTCACATTTGTGGCAGCTGCTGATTCAACCACGTCTTCTGGTATGGAGTTATTGTTGCCATCATTGCCACTGTCCATCACTAATGATCTATGCTAATGAGTAATCAAGCCAAAACAAAAAGAAAGTTTGATGTTTTTAGAGCGGTCGAGAGAGTGGTCACAGTTGTCTCAGAATTCTACTTGAATGTACGATTTAACACCGACCAACTCAAACTACGCCCGAAGCTGAAAATTAAAAAGCTTACTATAAAAATAGAACTTTCATATCTTTTATATCTATGTATTGTTTTGTATCTCAAGAAAAAGGACTTTCCATAAATATTGTTCTTGTCATAAAAGTGCGTTGTTGCTTTTAATTTATTTGACTATTTGACTATTTTTTCTATCTAAACACAACCAATCTCAAATTTCTACCTGGGAAGCAATGGATCTCAATGCATCCTCAAATGCAGTCTCATATGAAACGTTTTGAAAAAAACTTATCTATATATTTATCGTGCTCGGGTTGGAAGGCGTTTTTCTATCCAAACCCAACCCAGTCCTATATATCTAATCACATAAAAATTAACTATTTCCTTGATTATTTATAATCGACCAGAATAAGTAAAGACTGAATTGAAAGCAACATAACACCCCATTCAAATTGTGCATTGTTCACTTATGTATGTTATTTTATGAAGGTTTTTTTTTTATCTAAATTCACAAATTTAAACTAACCAAAAACGTAATCCAAAATAAAATTAAGGAGAGATTACCACAATTATATGACTTTATTGCTGGTACTTTGTTGCTCAAACCAACTCATGGTCCAACCCAAGACTAAATTAAATGAAAGCAGCTTCTCATAAATATAATGCCTTTTAACTCTTATTTATTTTTAAATCTAAATCCAAAGCTCAAAGCAAACTGAACATCGTTGGGTATTCAAAATAAACATCTCCCTTTAATATTTTCGCAAAAATTGTCTAAAAAAAAACTTTGACGCTGAAGCTTGAACTGAGCTTAAATCAAACAAAAAGTTTCATGTTTCATGTTGTGCAATGAGTTTGCAAAATATTATGTAGTGGTTTCAAACATTATTTTTAAATTTTTATTAAAATTCATTAATTATCAATTACTTTATATTAAAGCATAATATTTACTTTACTAGAAACAAAACTATTTATGTTCAACACGTTATTACTATCTATGACTATTTATAAATTCAAAAATTCTTCATTGTTAATTTCTTAGGTTATTATTCATTACCATAAAATTTTAAATTGCGATTATCTAGATGCCTGAGAATCTCGATCAGAGCGCTTCGTCGTGCTTACCTGGGGTAATCCCGTTACCGCCAGCTAGGCGGAAATAATATTTGTGCCTGTCGCATTTGATTGGTGCGTGCACTTACAATTACAATCCAAATTTGACATTCACAGAAATATACTCTGTGACATATAAACTGCACCACCTAGAAGGGGTGTGAATTTGTGGACCAAATTTGAACGTCGGAGAAGAGGCACTGGGGCTCAAAGACGAACCAATGAACGTCAAGATCGCCGCTTAAGACTAATGTCCTTGAGAGACCGATTCTCTACAACTAGATCAATAGCTGATCAATGGTTAGGTGAACAAGGTCGTCCGATAGGCTTGCGAACAGTTTATCGTCGAATAAGAACCTTTGGCTTGCTGTCTTATCGCCCACATCTTGAGCTACCCCTTACTGTTCAACATCGCCAGGAACGTTTGGCCTGCTGCACGGAAACACTTCAATGGAATTTGGAGTGGCATCGAGTTGTCTTTAGTGACGAATCGCGATTTTGTTTAGGAATGCATGATGGTCGGATGACTGTTAGACGAAGACGTGGAGAAAGGCGCAATCCTGATTTTTCGATTGCGAGGCATGTTCACCGAACTGTGGGGTTGATGGTGTGGGGTGCTATTGCTTACGGCAGTAGGTCACCCTTGCTCTTCATTCCGAGCAGTATGACCGCCTGCGCTACGTTGACGAAGTGGTACAGCCACATGTTCTTCCATATCTTCGAGGGCTGGAAGACCCACTTTTCCAGCAAGATAATGCACGACCTCACCTAGCAAGGGTTTCTCTTGACTTCTTTGAAGAGGCCAATGTTAATCTTTTGCCTTGGCCGCCAAGATCTCCCGATTTGTCGCCCATTGAGCACGTGTGGGACATGATGGGTACAAGATTGAGGAATCTACTGAACTCACCGTTCACAATAGAAGCTCTACGGCATGAAGTACAGGCTGCTTGGGATGCCATATCCCAAGAAGACATTGATCACCTGCTGGAATCAATCCCAAGGCGGGTCAATGAGTGTATCAGAAATAGGGGCGGACCAACACATTATTAAAGAAAAATCAAAAAGGTTGGTTTTCTTTATCAAATTTTAATCAATTGTTACCTTAGACTAGTCGAATGTTTCTGCCAAATTTGGTCTAAAAATTCACACCCCTTCTAGGTGGTGCAGTTTATATGTCACTGAGTAAAAATTATTTTGCGGGTCTAACTATCACCCTATCCTTATTACACTTTAGTTCGTTATTTTTTTATACACACACACGTACAGATTTCAATGCTTGCTTCACCCCAACATAATTTATTTTAAAAATGATTTACGCCAATGTTTCTATAATAATGCCTGTTTACTAGTGTACCTTGTCTTGTATTTGTATGTAAACAATTTCATTTATAATAACATGAAATTTTTATTTGTGCTGAATTCAAATTACAATGGCATTAAAACTTAATACTTGTAACTCGTAATATATTTATTCCGTTTTCAGTGCGCGTTTCAGCCAATTAAAACGAAAATTAGTTTTGACAACGCAACGTCGATTAGCAGTGAATAATTCACGCCGTAAAAAATTCGAACAAAAAGTTAATACATATATCATAACGTCGTGTCAAAGTTCGTTGATTTTGTAATCCACGCGTTATACACATCGGTTCTGGTCATCAGCTCGCCTGCTCCCCGAATCGCGCACCGATAAATCACCGGCCGCAGACAAAAACCGAACAAAAATTTCGCTTCCGTCAAATCAAAACTATATGGTTGTATAATCTCCCCGCGCTCGATGAATCACCAGATAAAGCAAGCCGCCATCCAGTGCACCTTCGATCATTGAAACACATTTAACGAAACGAGTCGCTTCCGCGGCGCGGCGCATTATCGGCGATCTCGAATCGTGAGCCTACTTTCATTTCCACAATTAAAGCTAATGATTGTTGGTTTTGTGTAATTGCCCTCATTTAAATGCCGGGCAACAAACGATTCGTAAATGCGGAACGGCCCTTTTGGAAATCTGTCTCGGCGGCATCGGGAAAAATCGTTCATCACGGTGATGCGTCGGACGCGAGTTTGAAGGCGGCGTTTGTGCGGGCGCTCGAGCAATTGCGGCGATCGTGTTTGTGTTATTTAAATGAATAAACATGTACGATCGTGCCGGGGGCGTTTCGACGGATCATTAGCGGACGCACTGAAAGTAATCAAATCGTTTTGATTGGGTGTGTAAAAACGCGTGCAAGTCCTGATTGTTTCGCTGAAAAGCTGAAAGCGTCGGTGTTGTCCTGGATCGACTATTTGAAAATGAAAATGGAAATATTTATGTTTGGAATGAATCCTGCAGGGAATCTGTGTCGATGTGTCACCGAATGCACCGAATCGTAGAATTGGAAATATATATGTGCCATGTATAAAATATAACAATAAATATTGTATGCAAATCGTGTATTATGTATGTTTGAAGTGCAACATAAATAATGGTTAGATCCAGCGTCTGTCGATAAAAATGTGCAGCACGTTTTATGTAAGTTGTTTACTTGTGCAACTCAAATTGGTATAATTGACGCCTTACCATTGACGTAATGATAATAACAATGTAACTTGAGTATAAAAAAAACACATTTTTCATTTATACATTTTACAGTTAGTTGCCGAGATGAATTATTAATTATATTGCTAATACACGTAATTATATGACCATAACGTATAACAACGTATGTTGGTAGAATACGATGATTTAAGAGCAAAAAATATGCACCAACCAATTAAACATATCATCAGCAAAAAACGCAAACTTGCACTTTTAGGTTGTGCGAGAATTGCAGTGCACAGAACGAAACGATCGCCTTCGTGCGAATTCGCCCGCAGCGTCCGATCGACGACGCACAAAAAAACTTAGCATGCGTAATAATGAAACCAAAACTCACCGATTTTCGACGACGCCGCGCTGGCCTTTTTCGAAATTCTTGAAAACTATGGAAAACGCACGCACACACGTCATTGCCTCTGAACGAGGTAATATTTTCCGCCGGGCCCCTGACCGAAGACCGCATTTTGAGAAAAGGACGCGCAAAACGAAATCTATCAATCGACGTCCATCACACGACTGCGAAGTGGACGCATTTTCGATCCTTGTCGCGGGCTTCTACGATATGCAGTATCTCGTAGAATATCAAATGGTAGAGCAAGTGGCAAATGAGCGAACTTGTTAACGCCGGGATTTACATGTATCGAAAATTTCGAAAATATTTGGATTTAATATTTAAATAAGACAAACGCCGAAATTACACTTATTTAAGAATCAAGTTTGGAACCCTTGTAACATTAAAATTTTAAATATTAGATTTAATAAAGTTTTTGTGTTACATATGACATTAAAGGTTTATAATTTTAATGAAATTACGATTTTTTTCATGTATACAACAAATACCATAAATAAAAGTAATAGCCAAGACCGGGTTGACGTGGGTTGTTTTAATTTTTTTGGAGAATTTTGATAAAATAGGCAAATTTGAATGATTAATTAAAATTTACTTGATACTAATTTCTTATGAGTAGGCATCCTTTTATTTGCAGTTTATTTCAATTCTTACTTCACTGAAGGACACACTGTGCGACCGTTTAATGAATCAACGCCAATCGGATAATTTCATGTCAAACACCCAATAAAATCTAAGCAGCAAATTCAACAACCAATCTTCTGCAGAATTGTATCTCAAAACATATGGAGTTAAATAGATACTAAAACAGCACCCTGTACACATCGCACTTACAATTTCACGATCATACCTAACTGGTAGACAGCAGTTCGCTGATATTCCTCAGCCACAATTACAGCAAGAAGTTATCTTGGGTCCAGAATTATTCACTTTATTGACATTTGGGTTAAAAACAGTGGATTCATCCTTGATCAAGAGATGCATTACTCGAAAGCTCGACTCGCACGACCATACATCATATACCAGGTGATTTTTAATGAAAAGACATTGTCATGATTTATTAACTTTCAAAATTTGTTTTTATAACTGAACATAACATCGCATCGCATGAAAATAGCAACTGGAGAATTTCATGTTTTCGCACAACATTGTAGTGGTTGGGTTGGGTTGGGTTGGGTTGGGTTGGGTTGGGTTGGGTTGGGTTGGGTTGGGTTGGTTATGCAACATGTAAACCAAATTCGCGAACAAAATCCTATGTCTATACGTCGTGTATACCAACAAACAGGTTACCATTATCAATCAGGTTGTCCTAGCTTTAGTAAACTTCCTATGTCTCAGGTCTTTCAAATGGCTCCTCTCGTAAAATTCTGAAAAAAACATTCAATGGTTCAACAACTGAACCTTCGTGATTTCGTATAGATCATTCACTTTTGTCATTGGTACCGCAATAACCTGCTTAACAACATTAACCAGCAACATATCACTTTCTACTCCGACGAGGCATGGTTGCTCCTTTCAGGATATATTAATTTACAGTGCTACAGAACTTGGTCAGCTCATAACCACAATAATATCATTCAAGTCTCATTACACCCTCTTAAGATTGGTGTCTGGGTGGCAATTTCGCGAACACGAATGTCAATGACCAAATATTTTTTCATAAATCGATACCCTCAAAGATATTTTCAACAAGACAATGCAACTGTACACATCTACATTAACTGCTCCATCGCCAGTAACTTTCTTGGAGAATTTTTTTCCAGATCCTTAGCACTGGTTTGTGGTCTAGTCAATCTCCGTACTTTTTTATTGCCTTATTCAAATGTAAAAAAAATCGTTTCGGAACCAGCTACAAATGAACTTTTTTTTATTGTCTCTGCAACAATACAACTTCCTTTATACGCGAGCATTTAATAATAAAACTTGTCTTCACTAATCTCGATTATATATTCGTAATAATAACATAGAATTTCTGGGAATTTCTATGAACTTAACCTAGAAACCGAATCAACATACTCTTTGTGCCGAATTACCTGAAATACCAATTACCTTGAGGTGCCAACCCACTAAATTTGTCTCAATCAATTCAATCGATCAAAAATCGCGAGGTACACAGAGTTACAAAAAAGTGGACTCTTCGGTGGCCGTTTCAAATTTATACGTCGTACTCCCTATGGATAACATACGACACGTCTACCGGGATAGGGTCTTGTATTATCCTTGCGTTATCCTGCAAGAAGTCTGGCGCTATAAACTGTACAAAGAGAACGACATAGTCAGCACAAATGTCCATAACGTAATTTTTTGCATTTAAATGTCGTTCATGAAGATTGGGAAGCTAAGTTTTTGTTTCTAGTAAAATCCCCGCCTACACCATGACAGACCCTTCCAAATAATTTTCATTTTGAACAACGGTGGCTAATGAATGTCTCTCTCAGCATTTCCTCCACACTGTATACCCTCCATCCGGTGATCGTGAAGAAAATCGTGGTCCACCCTTCGGTAAATTCCTAAATACCTTTACAACAATGTGGAGAACTGCTCGGTTATTTTCATGGGACGGATCTTTATGCTATTGACTTAAGCTCGTGGCTCGTCCGGATTTCCTTCTGGATTCGTCTGTCCAGTGCCATCTTGCATCGCCACGATATCATCATCCCAGAATGCAGAAAGGGGAAAGGAGATGTGCTAATATTTTTTTGAGCGAAGGGAAAGCTCACAACTTCCAGATTTCTCTAATAGCAGCAACTTTATCTTTACTTGGCGAGTAGATTTGTTGTCAAAACGAATTACCTGCGATATTGCAGAAAAGTTTTCAAGGAACATCGTGGCTTTAAATATATCACGTCCTGTTTTTGTATCCCACAAAGATTTTGTTGATTTTTCCATTGGATTTTAATACACCGACTAAAAGTAATAATTCAATATAAGCAAGGAACGTGTCGCTACCTAAATCCATTTGTCACCATATACTTTATTTCCTTCAATAGTTGTCATTCTTAAAATTTTAATTTTGAATTGCAGTATAACATTCGCATTAATACTTTCCTCACTTGTATGATTTTCATACTCTGATATATCCACATCAATTCAGCTCAACTCAGCAACAGATAACGCTCTTGGATTTGTACATTCGAGGTAAAAGTTGAGGTTGCTAGATAGTTTGCATTATTATTCAAGCATATAGATTTTTCAATATATAAATTTTATAAACAATTTAAATTCCTTTAAAGTATTTAGACCCGAACAGAAAATCAGTGTTAAACCAACTCGATATGAAATGTAACCTGGAAACAATATCTTTAATAAAATTCATAGTGAGTTATATACATTTTCGGAACCAATATGTACGGATTACTTAAAATTAATAATATCGACCAGTGGTGCCAATTGTGCAACGCAGAAGACTACACAATTTCAAAAATAAAACTAAATCGTCACAACCCCAAAAACATATAAGTTTAAACGAAAAAAAAAAACGTAATAAATTAATATGGAAAAAAATAATTCGCGTCTAACGAAAAATTTTAAGCGCCGATCCAGACTTGCATAATGAAGAGGGCAATTACACGATCCTTATCGCTAAAATATCCCGGCATTTAGCTGTACCCACTTACGTTTCATTTTATTAATCAACTCCGCTTAATAAAATTGTTTAACAAATCGACCGTAAAACTCAAGGCCGCCGTTGCGCAAGTACACATGAGTGCCCGTAAACGTCCCCGAATGTGTTTATTATCGGTAATTTTGCACGAGCGACCGAGAGAACGCAGAGTTTGGCGAAACAAAGACGGCGCCGTAGACGATTCTGCATACATTACACACTCATTTATTAAATTGGTGTAATAGATAGGCGAAGCGAGAGTACTGACGGAGCGCCTGTATGTAAATTGACACCTAAGGATCGGGTAGGCGTCGGTTCTCACCTCTCGCAGCCCCCACAATCACCAAGTCGTCCGTTAATTATTATACCTTTGGAAAGATTGTTATCTTCGCGTGTTCATTGAAATGTACATGGATTCATAACTTTATAACTTCCCTTAATTACACACATTAACTATTAATGTTATTTGATAGGTAATTGAAAAACACGCTCCGCGTCCCAACATGTAAATAATTTTGTTTTTATTCGATGCATGCGTAATGCGATGCTGCTGCCTACATGTGATGCTTCTATATTGGTATAACAAGTTATTGACAGATGGCAAATGCGTTCGATGCAAATACAACATTATAAATAAACATTGTTGCACGAATTGTATTTTTATTTTATTAATGGGATAACAATAAATGCCGGGTAATTGTAATGTTTGCAGTAAACTTATTCATAAAACGCTCCATGTATTTATAGCAAGGTGCCCAGTAAATCTTAACGTTCGAGGACACGAGGAGATAAGGAGCTTTCGAGACGATGCACATATGAGCCATAAATCATCACTTCCATCTCTTCGCCCCTGAGTTGAAATTGTATGAATTGCAAAAATTGCGTTCGTGTATTTTATCCCAAATTACAAATTCGTTGACTTCGGTCTATACCTCCCAGTGAAAGTGGCCATCTTATCTATGTTTCTTATCTAGAATATTGGCACAGGATATTTTGGGGGCCAAAATTGCAATATTGTAGTCCATTAGACAAAATGATCTAATGTGGATACATTGCACCAATGGTCCTTTATTTATGACCTAAAACCTTAACCACTAGTCCTGTGCAGTAACTTCATCAAAAATAGCAATTTGTTTAAAATGATTAACTTAAAAACATTTAATTAATTTGATTGATCAAAATCAACGATTCTTACAAATTTTTTTAAATGATTAATGAGAACATTGAACCATTATATGTTACGTGCCAATAATTCAATCATTTAAATTCTGATCCGGCTATAATAAACACATCGAGCAGACACTTACATAAATTACTTTTTCATTCAAGATCGCTCTAATAGAGAATAAATAATTGACGGAATATTCGGTCGAATGTAAACGTAAACATAAATTAAGCTGCAGACACTTATCACAATATCCCCTTGTTCTATATTCGAGTCACGAAGAATCATTTATTACTTGAGACGAATAAAATTCAATTCCTGGTAGGTTAAGTTACAGCGTGTATTCAAACTAAAAGTGCTTAAACTTCAGACACTCGACTTTCGAACAAATATAACCATTTATAACTCGTACGTACGTACGAACGAACGGCGTTAAAATTTAAATGCATTATTTTACAGCTGCGATAGGGTTTTATTGTCAATTGTCGCTTTGGAGTTTTCATGGACGCGCATTTGCACAATGGCGAGCATTTTTTCTGATGAGAAGATAATGTCACTAATTTCGCGATTATCTATTGCAAATAAATTAAAATTTATTAGTATTTACTAAAAAGAAATTATGAAATATAAATTCATTTACAAGTCACATCTGTTGTTATGATCAGAGTCTTAATTTTAATTTTGCTTGTTATCGCCTCCTAATTTACCACAATGCTACTACGTTATTTATTATGTTTACTCTTAGATTATCAAATATGAAAATAAATTTTCATTCGATCAAAAATTGTCCTCAAATTGTTGAGTTTATGGTCTTTATCTGACACTGACACAACATAGCAAGACTTAAAACGTTGGCTTGGCCTGGATTGTAGTTGAACGTCATAAGTTCGATTGGGTTAGCTTATACGCGGCGTGAATTTGGTTGGGAGTCAATGTAACTACCACAGAGTAACTGGCAACCATGACCATGACCATGTTTAACAAGACATGACGTCACTACATGAAAAACTTAACTCAGGCCATATTTAAAGTAACCCAATCCAACTAGTGACCTTCGACCTTAATAATTCATGGTTTCACATTTTCACAAAGTGCTGTCTCCGACGCGCTCAGGTTGAAGTAAGAATGGATCAAATGATCGTCTATACATTTAATCCAACTCAAGAGGTTTAATTACAACAAGCACATGAACAGTGTTTACAACCTCGATCAGCTGAAGCAAGTATACGACATTGATAGAAAAATCCACAAATGGTGGCATCGAATTTTATTTCATCGTCAATGGCTATATCCTACATAAGAAAGTGGAACTGGCAAGTTTCTCATTAAAAGACTTCCGACGTGATGTAGTAACAAATCCCACTTTTTGACATTTTCTTCCAATTTGAATTCAGTTCAGTGAGGCACGTTCAAGAATTTCACGTGCTTCAAATAATTGAAGCCATACTAGATAGCTTCTGTAAAAAGAAAAATTACATCAGCCGTCTTAGATAACAGTCAAGATATGATAGTGACTGGTACTAGGAACTATCAAGAAAAGTGTTGGCGCTCAACCAAAATACAAACATGGTTAATTTTGTCGCTTCTTACGTGAAGGGAAGAGATTCTCGGATGCAAGTAGAGGACGACCAATCCGAGGTGAGTTCGGCAGGGCAGGAGTCCCACAAGGTTCATTCCTGGGCCCAGAGTTGTTTCTGGTAAACAGGGCGAACTTTTCTAAACGTCAAGGAACTGAGGTGGCTATCTTATCTTATCTTATCTGCACGTCCGACCGGCGAGTTTTGTGGTTTTCTGGGACTGGTGGATTTTTTAGCAGGAAATTGCCCAGTCAATTATACAGAGCAAGTTGAGAATGTTGGTATTTAAGTTCGAAGGATTAAGAATATACTGAGATTTACACGAACGCACCAGAGAGGCAAGATTGGAATATGAGCTTTAATATCACATACATATTGTTTTTATAAAAACAGATGAGCAACTTGTCCAAGTTCCAAAAATAAGATTAGAATACAGCAAAACAACAACAAAATATGACGTCGACCTAATGGATCAAAAGGTAGCAACGTGTTTATGGTACTTCTTTATAAGAAGTACCGCGGCTCTAAATATATTTATAGCCTTTAGACTAGAATAGCAAGTTTACTAAAAAGACCAAAATTACCACAAAGAACTTTCGCATGTTCGTAGAGTGCTTTTTTTAATTAGCTATGATAGAAGAAGCAAAATCTGTGTTTCTTATCTAATATGGATTATCTTTTGTAATCCACCTAAAGTGGTCGCAAACTGGTTGTTTGATCTTTGTTTAAAAATTGAATTTTTTGTTGGTTTTG
The DNA here is from genome assembly GCA_959613385.1 of Geotrupes spiniger. Classification (NCBI taxonomy): domain Eukaryota; kingdom Metazoa; phylum Arthropoda; class Insecta; order Coleoptera; family Geotrupidae; genus Geotrupes; species Geotrupes spiniger. The sequence goes on along the minus strand of OY390736.1, from coordinate 38,428,087 downwards.
TTGGTGATGGGGTCATCATATGTGGGTAGATTAAAAGTAAGATTATTTTAGTTCTATATTAACTCGGCCATTTTAGTTTGACACCCTGCGCCATTTTTGCGTTTTTAGAGTTTTTGCATAAAACACCACCAGCTCTTCTGTAATCAATCATCATCAATCACAGAATCAAGAATGCAGTGGAAGCAATTGAAAATTGGTCTTCACATCGACCTTATCGAGGATAAGTACGTCGCAGTGAGATTTAGGAAGGGACCCAAGCCCTAGACGACTATATCAGTAGAGAGGTAATAGGATTGTCTAGAGGTCTGAGGTTAAATACATCGGTGTCATTTTTGACAAGAAGATGACTTGGAGGAGGCACATGGAAAAAACCCTGCAAAGAAATGTGGACGAGAACATCTATGTTTGACTGTAACAAATTATTGAATTTCAGGTTGAAGTTGTTCAAGTTGTTCCATGTTTCTCTTAATTGACATCGTTTATGTTCCTTCTCCATCGGTGTATCAGGCACACCATTCAATGCAATACTGGCCTTCCTCCTAGCCTTATCCACAACTGTTTATGGGCGTAATAAAAAAAATGCCTTTATAATTAACTCAAAAATTCATTGAACGCAATACAATAAAAATTTACGTAATTTATTTTCTTGATATATTACTCGTTCTATAAATCTTGTGGTGACGATCTTCTCCTCAGTAAATGGTATATTCTTTGTTAATGGATCGAGATGATATTTACATGTTTCTAGAGATATAATTGGATCGTTTTGTTATAAAAGTCATACGTCTCGTTTTTAAGACCAGTTACACACGAAAACACTATAATATTGTGCCTCCATAGAATAAACTATGGTACCTAGATCATATGAGGTATGCTATGCAATACAAAATCAGCATTACAATTGACTGTATACATCGAATGAGAACCAAGAGCTGTTTGATTTAAGTTCAATTAGAGAGATCGATTAGTACGACGATGTAGGGAGTGACATTAATCGTGTCGGTTCACACAGCGAGTAAGGTTAGTGTCAATCGTGTCGACTAGGAACCCATTAAAGGGGTTGCTGACATTGTATATGAGTCAAATATACGACTTTGTGTACATGGGTCTTACATGGGTCCAAATGTGTCCAAAAGTTTAATTTGTGCTGTATCTAACATGAATTCGTTATTAATGTGTCGTGTGGCAGAAAGTTTACTTATCGATTTGAATTAAACTTTGGCCTAATTTTAACTGCGACAAATTTGTACGTACAAGTTTTCGTGCGAAGCCCGCATCAAATTAAACGAAATTTCCATAATATCATTTTGCGTACCCAAGGCGCCATCTCGCATTACGCAACGAGACTTCAAATTATCAGCAATGCTTCCAGATCGCTCCATAACGCCGCCGCCTCCTCATTACTCCGATTAAAACGGGAATCGTCGAAAGTCGGCGCCCGCAATTTATCACCACCAGGCCGGGAGAGATATAAATAAGTGCCGAAGCCGCAATTAAGTAGTCAAAGGTGGCCCCCGTAAGGTGCGCGACAGTCGTCGATCGATCGGGTCGATTTTTTTCTTATTATCCGCCAACACATTCGGCATCTCATTAATTGCGAATGTAAATTCGCGTCGGGGAGATAAATTAAGTATTTTTAGCGTCGATATCGTCTTATTGCGAACATGCATCGCATAGATACACGCCGGCCTGTCTTTATACGTCTTGTTTAATTATACGACTCCATTACGACCATTTGCATACCTGTGATCCGTTCTTGTTGACATGGCGATCTTCCTATTGATTTATTTTACGATGCATTAGACAAAGCCGTAATTGTGTGTGTGCGCCTTTGGGTTCCTGCGCTGGTCAACTTTAGAAAGTCTAATTTAAATCCGTGGCAGTAAAACTCATGTTAAATATTTACGTAAGGTGTGTTGTTTTATGGGTAACATTTCAGTTAATTAGATAGGCATACGTTTCTGTCTGGCGCGCGGAAGGAACCGAAGAATTGTATAATTGTGTAATTTATAAATTGCAAATTTCAAAGTATTTAAAAATAAATCACTTGCTCGGGTATAATTTAGTAATTATTTAATAACATATGCAAGAAATGGTAATTCGTATTTAATTACAAAATAATTTCACACCGTGTTCACAATTTCAGTAAATGGCATCTAAATCACGTACGTGGCTGCATTAGAAGGAATTTTAAATGACATTTGTTTACTAAGTATTATTGTATTTAAAATATCAAAAAAGAAGCAAAGGTAAAAATTATTATTTCTTTGTTATTTTCATTAATTATTTTTTTTGTTAAACCTGTCGTTAAATTTAATAACAAATTTTAATTCGCACTTCCGTCAGGACTTTATTTTCTACACGTCGTGATAAATGCGATAGCAAAAAATCTCAAATTTCACTACTTCCCAAACTGAATAAAAAATTCGAAAATTATGCATATTCGCAGCGGAGCATTCGAAGTCTGCGTTTTCCATCGCATCCGTGAAAATCATCGGGCGGAAGCCGAATAAATTTAGACAAACGTAAACTATATCCACATCCTTTCGTTCCGTATCTGTGTTAATTTAACAATAAGCACGACTCCGCGTTATTTTCGTTTCTTTTTAATGGCAGGAAATATAAAATTCGTAAGCAAACCTCTAAACTTAGATATTTGTTTATTCGAAATTGTGGCGTTTCGGTGTTTCTCCAAGTACTCCGACTGACTTTTAACGGCCCGTAAATTTCAGTAAACATAACACTTGCGGCCTACACCCATCAAATCTCGAGTATTGTTACGTAATGGCCTCGCACCCAACAAATCCACGTCGAATAGTCAATAAAACTTTGATCCGACTTGTAATAACATCGCGCGATCAACGAAATTATTTTCATCGAATAGATATCGCACGTCGCCGTAAATTAGCGTTACAAGTGGGTGGAGATTACGCGCACTTCAATGTCAATTACTGGCTGGGAAAATGGTCGCGAGCGAATCCGTGAAAATTTAATTATCAATTATTTAGCGCTTAATTGCTGGAAGGATTTGCAACATCTGCTGCGAAGAGAAGACGGAAATATTACGGCACCGTTTAATTATCTGCATTCTTACAGGGACATTAATGCATCGACGTGTCTGCTAAATCGCCGTGCAACGCCAAGGTGGGGCCCGAATAGCTACGAGATAATAGAACGTTGTGTAACAGCAATTAAAAATGAAATTAAATTATTCATCACGTAATTACTTCGCTAGCATTTTAATGGGAATGAAACAATACTTTGATTAATTGCTGTGTTGCTGGCGATTGAGGCGCAAATAATTACAAGTAATGATATTCGTGATTTTTGTCGACGTGCGCAAGTTTACAGCCGTCGTTCGATCGGTTAATCTAAAACCACGAACTAGGAAAATCCGATGTAATAATGCGGTATTATACTTTGATAATACAATGCGAGTCGGGACGCTTACAACAAAAACATAATATTTCAAAGGATCGTATAATTGAGTTGCATTAGAGTTGTTAATTAATAATTGCAATGAAATTAATCAACGAATTATTGGTATTATGAACGAAGTATTTTAATTCGATGAATATAAAGATTATAAAAGTTCAGGGGTTATAAGAATTCGATGACGTTGAAGAAAGAAAAACAGCAGATGCTGGCTGAATAAGTCGAACACTGTGGTGAACAATTATTTTGCATAACAAGAAAAAGTACCAAACATATTTAAAAAAATTAAATTATTTGCAAAGCCCATAGACCAGGAAGCTGCAATGATAACTTGAAAGGAATTCGAAAGGGTAAGGTGGAGTACAAGATAATGGAAATTTTAAGGAATCTATAGTGAGAGCAGAAAGGAAATGTTCAGTGAAATGCAGAAGAAGATAAAGATTAAGTTCATCAGGATAGGAAGACATTAACCCCCATAAAAAGTGGGTTGGTTTCGTCGTTTAACTGAAAACATGACCTGTGGCCTTCGCAAACTCTACTGCTGTCCAAAATGGGTGATGAAATGAAAGGTTAGAAGTTATAGAGCTTTAGCCATAATACAGAAGACATTTGAAGGACGATACAGGAGTTGAGGGTAAAAAAGGAGTGATTACGAAGGTAAACGTGGAGATTTACTGTCTACATTTAGAAGAGTCCAGAACGGACGTCGCAAAAAAAGTTGCAAGACAAATTTATTGTCAAAACATCCCTGAACAAACAAAATACGAAGATTATAATTTTCAGAAAAAGAAGAAGAGTGACTAAGAACGTCGATGTTAAATGCGTTGATATTATAATCCTATCTGGTGGTGATGGATTTCACATGATGGAAAAAAAAAGAGGAACGAGTGCCAAATTGAATTGTACATGGCGCTAAAACTGAAGAAGTCGATCCTCAGTTACAGTATTAAGTGACACTACGAGGCAAATATTTTTTGTGGGTGGATGAAATTTATATAACACACAATTAATTGTCGAGAAGACATTTGTGAGTTATGTGATAAATAATGTGCTTTTATTGATGTAACAATTTGGTATCTTTGGAACCCAAACTCAAAGGTGTGTCCTTTTGTTTGCTTTAATTAAACTGCAATCGACCTAGTTGTTGAAATCGAGCCAGATGCCCCGATTAGTAATAATTGAAATCTTAATCTCTGCTATTGATCGTACAATGTACAATTGAAAATTGATATGAATGCAATTTAGTCCATTCGATTCAATGAGCAATTCCGAAAAATAATGCGAGTCGTCGAAATTGAACCAGCGACTCCTTGAGGGATAACTGAAATCCTAGCCGCTTGGATCGATTGGAAACTAGCGCAATGCAAGATTAAAAAAGTCGTTGCAAAATTCACGTTTAAATTGGCAAAGGAACAGGACCGAGAACATTCGACCAGGTCGATTTTCTGTTTATTTGCTTCTTGAATTTATGTAGTGATATGATATTGTGTGCAAGTCGTATGTGTCTTATCTTAACAAGTCGAACCCAATTATATTGTAATAGGCTTGGGTTGGACTGGTTAGTAAATTTATGCAGCGACGTAGGTGTTTATGTACTTATGTGCATCTCAACTAGCCGAATTCAATTAATTGGGTTCGACTAGTTTTGATTAAATTGTGTTTATTATACTGAAATTTGGACAGTTTGCTTTGTGATTATTTTGGACGAATATATTTAACTACACGTTGTAATTTGATTTATAAAACATTTTATTGCCATAATTATTAAAACTTAAACTAAATTTGAGATTGCAGCAATCAAAGAATGTCTATGATAAATAAGTTGAATTTTCTTCGTTTGCGTCGACGGGTTGTACTTGTTGTGGTGTCTATTGAATTATATAGCCATTGCATTTTATTCACTTGAGGCATCGATAGTTGTTTGTGATTCGCTCTACAGTGCCCTCTCCTTTTCCGAAGAAATCATACAAGATACAAATTTTATTCAGATAAAGATTATATATTGTTATTGTAAATCAAACTGATGCAACTGGACACCTCAATTGTGTACGTAAGCAGTGAAGTTCTCCGCCAGCGTATAAGAGTTTATCAGCACCCCTGCAATATGTCCAGATGCTGATAAAATCGTATACGCAGACGACACAAGTATGATGATAGTGGATGAGAGTACAAACGGCTTGATCAACACCACACAAAAGACAATAACCGAGTTGCAAACCTGGTGTCTACATAATGGCATAAAATTGAATGTGCATAATGGTGAACAGCAATGGTCCTAGAATGGAACCCTGTGGCACACCTCCGTTTATTTGTAATATTGCTGACAAAGTATTATTTACCCACACTCGTTGTAATATGTTATCAACGTAACCAATCAACATTACAATTCTGACATAAAGGTACAGAAGCTAACGAAATATTAGATGTTATACAAATATGGAAAATAATTCAACTGGTGGGTCTATAAATTTTCTAATATTAGAAGACGATTTTGATCGAATATTTTTTGAATATTTTCTTAAAACGAACTTGGAAGTTTTTAACGTTTTATAAAAAATCAAAGAAATAAGACTATTGAGGATTGGTACGCAGCAATAATTTTGAAAAACTTTCTTAGTGAAACTGAGTGGAATTATTCACCTCAATAAAATCAAATTTTATTAAATTCAGAGTTATAAGAAACAAATTGTAATTAATTACAATTAAATTAAATTAATTTTAATTATTGTAAACAAATTCGATTCTAGAAGATAGGTAAGTAGGTTGCAATGTTCTGCGATGGAACGATTGAAATTACACTGCAAGCTGTTGCAATGCATTTCTAAGATTCTTCGTGTAAAAATATCAATCGACTAGGACGTTAGGTTGGACTGGGTTGGGTTTAGTTCAGTTGGGTTGGGATGGGCTGGGTTGGATTGGGTTTAAAATTTCACACCAATTTCTAAATCCAATTCAGATCAAATTTATTCCGACTTTCACACAATTGTCTTACAAACTGACAACAAGATACATTTCGAAATCAAATATTTTATAATCCGGTAGAGAAATGGGTTTTGCGAGACGTAGAGTGAATACCGTTGAACTAAAAATTATCGGCGGCAAATATAGTGCTGGAACCTAGCTGGAAGCCTTGACTAATTGAAACGCCAAAAATAAGGAGATATACTTTCAATAAATATTACGTTCTTCCCGTGAGGTACGAACATATCCATTTTATCGCATTTTCTCTTGTGCTTTTCATGGTTAATTTAGCAGTAAGTAATGCATGGACGACAGAAACAAAGGCGCGTGACATATCGAACAACAGTTTTCCTTATTTTCTAATGCAGCATAAACGACCTTGATCGTTCGATCGATGGAATTAACGGCAGACCTGGATTTTCTAAAACCATGTAGTGTAGTTTATTTCCAAGAAACTCCTCAACGGATTTTCTGAATGACAACCAAGCATTCTTTTGTGGTTCTGACATTGCACCAATGAAATGCTCAGACAAACATGTGTGTGATAGATATAACAGGAGGTGCTACTGATCTTCTCGAATAAATATTGAATTGAGTTGATTTTACACACCTTTATCAAACTGGCATCAACAATAACAACGCTTCGTTCGATGGGTCTGCCAGCCTCATATTCAGCGTATGCTTATGACCTTTATTAATTTTTTTGTTGGATTGGGTAAAGCTATAGATCAAGTTGAAAATTTCTTCGAAAGGAAATCTGCCCTATTTACTTTGAAAGAAATAGAAAGTTTATTAAAGTAAATGATGTCCACATACACATACAGGACTAAAAGCAGTACTTATTTTTTTCACAAAGTTATTAAACAGTTGAAAATCAAACACATAATGAAGAATGTAATATGAAAATGCACACAATAGATTCGCATGACTTATTTTCATGCAACGCTACTGACGTGTCACAATGGATACATGGAATTTGATGTGCATGTAACGTATGAAAAGAATGAATGTGTCGAGAAATAAGTGGTCTACAGGTACGGAGGAAGGTCGGGATACCTGGACAATAAATAGGGGGCTGGTATCGGTTCGACGCAATGTAACAAACACTACATTCCCAAGATCTGAAATGCCAATATTTATTTAACACGAATAATTTCACGAAAATTGTTCAGTTCTTATTTACTGTTGATAACAGTTTTAATTCATCGTAACTTTGATTTAACAATAATAATTTGTAATAAATGTTAAATTAATTAATTTAAGTTACAATGACAAGTTATAATGAATGACAACAGTACCCAGAAGCAAATAAAAACTCACGTACAATTTTTAAAAAATATTGAAATGACATTCCAATTTTGTATTCGATTCATTTATTTGCTTTATTTCAATGAGCAAACCGTGTGCGTGTCTCTGGCGCAACTAATCAAAATTTAAATAAATAATACGTACAATATTTCGGATTGTGATGAAATTGCTGGTGTTGTTGGGGTGAGTACGGAGCCAAGTATTAATTAGTAAATACTTTCAAATGATTACATAGGTCATACAATATAGATATATATTTGTAGTCCGAGTGTTCTGTATTATATATCTACCCCCGACCCTTCCCTGGGTAATAATTGAAACTTTGAGGGAAGCCTTGCGTAGTAACTGAACTTAGCCGGTCGTTTACGAGTTCTAGTTCCTAAGCGAAGTTAAACATAACCAAACATCGTTGTAGTTGTGAAACTTATCAAAAACATGCATACACCTGATGCCTTCTTATCCAAAAAATAATATAATCGTTGCTATTAATTTTAAATATGGCGTTTCATGTATATAGTAAAAGAGTAAAGGCAGTGAAATTTATCAAAGTATAAAGTAGGAAAAAATATTTTTATATAGGATAGGATGAACGTAGTATAACGGAAGGAAATTAAGTTGATATAATTGAGTTCCACAGAAATTGCAGAACGAGGACAACAAAAAACTGTGTCTGGTAGAAATAATAGTACATTCGACTGGGTCTGTAGAGTTTCGGTTTTTTTATTGCATAAATTTGTTTTAGCTAGTGGGTGAGAGTGGAATAGAAGGGGCAGAAAAAAACATTAGCAATAGCCTCGAAGAAGTAATCTTGCTCCTGGTCTTAAGAACTTATGAGCCTCTTGTTGATTCAGAACAAAAAAAAAACATTGGCATGTCTTCACAATAAATTTGATGGAAAATTTCGTAAAGACGATGAGCAAAGATGGAGAATGTTTCCTTTATTTAAAAACCAAAGCTCGCAGAGTATGCAAAAATAAAAGAAGATATATCGGTGGGTCCCCATTTCTCCTCCATTTAAGGTATTATTGAAATTGGCTTCTTGTATTGGCAATTTTGACAATACAATTACATAAATGAAAGAGAGGCAAGACAGGGCATTCAAAACTGTGGTACTAAACTTCCTAGAGAATAAATATCTTAAACACTAAACAGCTCGTAAACTAAGATTTTTTAGCAAATATTTCACATAAGGACGAAATAAATGATTAAGGGATCAATGGCCTCCATTAACAACTGAATTTTTCAGACAAATTTTCTTATGTGAGCGATGAACATGGTGACAGATGTCACGAAAAGCAGCAAAATTGAATAGTGCTGCAAAGTAAATGGAATGAAAGCGTGCTTTCCACTGCTACTGCTGGGCCTTAAAAGAGACGAGCCATCGATGAAATACACGTGAAAATGAAAATTAATTTAATAGATATATTTTCAAATAAATTACGATATATTATGCATTGACGTTGTTCATTAAAAAATTAAATTTCTGAAATATCGAACGCACTTACTCAAACACCTTACGTGCTGCAAATTTAGAAACCCAATTCTGAATTAGCGGGAACAATAAACAAATCATCTTCTTGGATGTCTAACCGACTGGAAGTAACGAAGCTTGCGCCAAGGCTTCACAATTATCAACGCTCAATTTAAAAAAGGCAGTGTGTGTGCTATAGTCCTTATGACTATTTTTTAATTGGATTGGGTTTGTTTTATTTGTGTTGGGTTAGCAAAAAAGTGGCAAAGTGGGTTTTTAGGCCTCAATTCTTGTGCTTCCTCCGCTCAGGGATCCCGCACTAATGTCAGCTAACCTATCGTAATCGTAAGTTTCCTCTGATAGTATGGTGCGACGATTGAATAGGTTAGTCTCGTGTTTCTTCTTTGTGTTTTGGGTTGAAAAATTACAGCCGTGGTGCATCATCGGTATCAGAGCAGGCTTATCGTAATTATTACTCTAGGGTACTATAGTCAGAGACATGCAGTTCAAAATTAAAATATCTGATATATTGAAAAGAATAATGGAAATCTAAGGTTGTCTTTATGGAAAAACAATATATGTACAGCGATGAATAAATGGAACTAGGTGTGCAAAGCAGTGGTCAAAGAGTTAAAGGGATCTGCGAACTAGGCTGTTATTGCGCCCATGGAGACCTGTAAACATCAAGGGCGAAGGCACTCATAACGCCTTAATAATAGAAACTAAATTCTCTTGATGATTACTTTCAGCTGTAAGTTAGTTGTGAATTACTTCAGAATTTTAAAATTTAATAGACTATAGAATAATAGTTAATTATTAGTATTATATAAATAATAATTAACAAATTGTAATTCTAAACATGTAAAATCCTGACAATTTATTTGTTGGCGAAGGGCTTGTTCAAGTTCAAGTTCAAGCCTTAAATTTGCGTATCTACTGAAAGCATCGTTCATTGAAACATCAAATTAACCTGAAAATTCTTTCAAACGTCCAATAGGATGCGAAAAGTCTGAAGTAACGAATCGTAATTAATGTTTGAACTGTATAACAAATCAATTATATACCCGATTGAAATAAACGGAGTGTTTGTGCTTCATCCTAGACCACGTGCCTAGTACGAACCCTGCCTGCTACAAGATCGAAAGAAGTGGAAATCTCCATTGTCAATTATTACGCAATAATTATTCCAGTGTATCAGAGAATTTTGAGCATGTCAACTATTTAATAAAACAATGTTTGACAAAACTTATATTTCTGACGTATAGGTCCAATTTCTGATAGCTATGCGCTTTGTGTCACCTTACAAATTGGTTCCCAACATTGATTTATAGATTCACTTAAGCCGCACTGTTTTACCAGCTACGTCCGGTGAATACAATAGTGCAGATTGATTTATGGCCATGCGTTTGCACCAATACATGAAACCATATTCGTAAATAATTTCGTGTGCACACAGCAAAATTAATTTTAATTAAGATAAAATACACAGATTAATTGTATATTAAAAATTGATTTAAAAACTCACCGATAAGCTCGCCAACTCCTTCGTTTTCCTGAAACAACGTACAACATATAATATGCAAAAATAACATTTTTCGAAAAATTAAATTGTCTTCATATGGCTCAGTTCGACATAAGAAGACTAGGAAATAATAAATGTGTTATGAAATATCTTTTATAACATACAGTTTATTAACTGCGTAATCTAAAAATCTACGATGTAGGTTTGGCACACTATGTTTTCGCATTGGTCGCATATTGGTCCAGGGAAATCCCAGAAATTGAGCTATTAGATGATGAATACTATTCTGGAATTAAGTTTACCTATGTTTATCGATTGCAAGAAATTAAAAAATATATTATGTAAAAAGTCATTGAAATAATAACTAAAATTGTTGCTTGTTTGTTGAGCACGCGAATCAATGTCGTTTCATTTATTTGCCAAGAAATAATCCAAATAACTAACATGATATTTCGACTCAAGTCGAGACGTTCATTTTGAGTCGAAATATTACGTTCGTTCGGCGGGGGAAGAACGAGCGCACAAAGTGAGCCAGAAGGGTAGCAAATGATACTGCGAATATTCGGCTAAAGTTTAATCTAAAACGCACGTTTAATTAAGAGTTGCAACATAACGCCATAAATATTCATATTCATGAATAATTTAATTTTTTTACGTTTCCACACAGACGGAATGCTAACAAGGCGCACTGATAATGGAAACCGCTGTAATTAACATTCATTACTAAGTAGATTGCGGAGACAATAAATCAAAACAAATTTTACACAATTTCGTAAGGTTTATTGTAGGTAATGATTTACCATAATCGTGTTGGACTTAATTAGATGGTGCCTACAGGCACATATGCAACGCTGAACTTATGCAACGCTGAATAGATTTTAACAGACACAAACATCTGGTGGAATCAGAAATGTTCTTCGATTTTTTTTTTTAATTAGCAATTAATATAGTTGCGAGTTGACAATTGTATCGTAATTTATTTATTTGCTCGTCAAACATTATACGGTTTGACATCAAAGTAAATTTTATTACTGTGTGCTGGTAAAGCTAATTATATTAAATTTTACATAAACATATTTTATTGCACTTAATTTCCAGAAATCGGTTAACTGCGTCATTGTTCGACTTAATTTGATGGCGAAGCCGACCGCGCGGTGTTTGTGAAGTAAATATGACGTGAAACGGTGATAGATCAAAGTGTCAAAAAGGCACAACTGCATAGAAGAATCTAAGGGTGGGAAAAAGACGAAAAGTGCAAATAAGATTTGTGGGAATATTTCGACGTTTTGTTATGTTCCATGCGCATTGTCGTTTGTCAAAGCGGACGCAGCCGAGCAAATATTTGACGATATTTTGTGGAGAAATTATTGTCTTTGGCAATTATCGCCTCACGTTGTTGTTTGTATGTTAACTATTGTTATTTCTGTGACACTTAGTTTTAATTATTTAGTAAAATAGAAAAATTTTAAATGTGTTTCCCATACAAAATTAAATGGGAAATGTGAATGAAGTACATATTTGGTAATTGAGACGACCGTTTATGTAAGAAGAATAGTTGATGTTAAATGTTAGGAAGGATTTATGTTTGAGGTAATTAGAATTATTTTTTTCTATGTTTAAGTTGATGCGACTTTAAATTTGGTATTAAATTTCCGATAAAATGTTTAAAGTTAATCTGGACAATCCAATGAGTATAAATAAATCGGAAACGACTTCTCATTTTTCGTTTCGATCGGCCCACGGGCACCAAGAGGTAGAGGCAGCGCGCGCTGGAACACCAACAGATGGCTTGATCCTTGGGCTTCGACGAAGAGTTTCAGTCGCGCGCAGTCCGCTGGAGAGGGAGGTGTACGTCGTTCGCATCGCAGCCGGCACACGCGCGCTCGTTCAAACCCGCAACCGAAAATTTAAATTAGTTAATTATCATTTACATGGTACACAGACACGTTTCGACCCGAACCGTACCATCCGGCGAATTACGTCGTTCCGAATTGGATCGATCGATTCGGTGAGCGGACGATCGATCGACGATTTTTAATTAATTAGAAGGTGTGCTCGATCAGATTAAACAATATGTAAGCGCGGCCGGGGCTCGTCGGTCAACGCAGTGTAAATCGGTCCCGCAAAACGCACGAACCATAAATAATAAAATCAAGTGGAAATGTTCTCGAGCGACGGAGATTAACGCAATCGCCCAAACTGAAAATAATAGACTTTGATAACGGAATAAATCTCAAAGGCCCCGACCGCATAATAAATCGCCTGGCGTGAGAACTGTTTCATTAGCGTCGCGATAGTGAAATTCTCTTGACAGTCGACAATGGCTTTGTGTTAATGTGACCATATTAAGGTAAAACAATGTGCTAAAGGTGCTGTGATATGATATTCTGATACGGTGAAGAATGGCGCCGCTAGTGGATTTATGTTATGGTATTCTGTGCGTCCTGTCGCTCTCCCCGGTTTACATTTACGGTAAGTCACAAGCGGACTAATTGCTTAAATTCGTCGTCGTCGTCGGATCCTCGGAAACAATTGCGGCTAATAGACGCGGTTCCTGTCGACGGGGATCGGTTTCTTTCATGTTAAATTGGGCAATTTAAGTTTTGGGGGCGATCGGTGCGGCGAAACCGCTTCGTTTGATCGACGGGGTATCGCGGCCACACGATGCCGTAATTCGGTTGCAGTTAAACTGATTTTGTAAGTGAATCAGTTTCGAAGTTTTCCGCAACTTTAGAGGAGCTTAGCTGCGCCAAGTTTTAGTCGCCGGATGTATCTTCGCGGGCTGGGAGTGAATTGGGAGGCTGTGCGATCAGAAAAATAAATATTCGATACAAAGTGTGTCATGTACAAATATTGTTTTGTTTGTGGGGAAGAGTGATGAGGAAATTTTCCCCAATTTTTTACATGTGTTCGATACGTTTTGATTTGGTTTAAAAATTATAAATACCGATAACTGATGGACAAAAGGAGTTATCAGGATCTACTTACAACGCAGTTAATTTATTTGTATTAGAAACCTTAAAATATATTCTACAATGAAAATTTAACTTTCATATCCTTTAGAAATTCATATACAAAATTATATTCATGCACACAATTTAAAATATAACTAAAGTTAAAATGCAAGACCTCCTTGAAGTCCGAAATCTAAATTATTTTCTAACTTACGACTGATTTCTATCGCACACTTAAACGCCTAAAATGCAAGATTACTCGATTAATAACTGTGCTTAACTCATAAAGAAAGCAAAACAATTATTTTGAACAATGTACTATTCTTATTCACGTAAACAATCTAAAATATAACGAAAGTTAAAATGCCAGACCTTCTTCACGTCAAGTCTTCAAGTCTAAGTTACGACTAATTTCTATCACACACTTGCAAAATAAAAAAATTTATATTTTTTTTCATAATAACTTAATAATGCAACCAATAAATTTAATTTAATTGACATCTTGTTCAAATTCATAAAAATATCCTATAACCAAAATATGGAATAAACGACACTTAAGCAATTTGTAACGAAAACTAACGTCAAGTCCAAAATCAAAAATATAACAAAAATTAAAATGAAACAATTTCTTCAAGTCCACAATCGAAATTATTTAAGTTCACAAATATTTTTTTGAGTTAAGGGTGCTATGGGTACAGTCGTCATAGTATTTCGATTGAAAGGGCAAAGAAATGTTTAGTGAAAATGGATTTCATATTTCGAAACATTTAGAATATTACAAAGTATAATTATTTTTAAATGATATGCATTGATATATGTAGTAAAATGAAAATGAGTGGCATTTTTTTATCATCAGAATTAATTTATTTTAATTTAATAATAAGTACACATTTTATGGTAGCTGGGATGAGAAAAATTGATCAACGAAATCACGTATAAATTTTTTTTAAAAAATCATTCTCAAATCAATGTTATTAAACGAAAAATATAATAACTGTTTTGAATTAAGTGTCTTGGAGCTAATGAATTTAGAAAATAGTTGGCAGGTCGAATGCATTTAAAATTTTACTCCCACATATAAACCACTGTGGGAAGGACAATTTTTTTTAAATTTACCCAACCCAATTTTTAATTATTGTCCAATGGTTCGGAGTTGTTATAAAATAAATTGTCTTAATACCAAACGTTGTCAAAATGTCTGAACCTTATTGTTTCTAACCGTACCCTAAATTATAGAAAGTACTAGTTCACAGTCGAGACTGCACCTCAATGAATTCATTTAGTCTTGTTTTTTCACCAATGTCCTTTGTGTTCTTCTTGAAAACTTTTTTGTTAACGATTTTAATCTATTCATAAATATAATCCAAATTATATTTGTCAAGATTTTTTTATCAGATTTGGTATTGATTGTCAAACTTCGTCGACGAATTTCAAAAAATCTAGACGTGTCTGTCGTGTCATTAGTTTGGGTTGGGATTTTTCTCAACCCGGTTTGTTATCATTTCCCAACCCAACCCAACCCAACCTAACACAACCCAACCACACCAAACCCAAGCTAACCAAACCCAATCAATCGAACTGTACGAATTTGTACGAGTTACGTACATGCAATAGCTCAACCAAACACAAACACAAACCCAAATCAGAATCAAAACGTACCTGCGAACTAATAACTTGCCGAAACACATCAACCAATTATAAACCCAACCGTAAACATAATTTTCGAAATCGTATTCAGTGCAAATTTTAACAAGAAACCAATTGTTGTAGTGTCCGAACTCTGCTTGCGCTGGCAAGTTGAGAAAACAAAATAAAACCATAAATATATTCACTAAAACACCAGTTATAGGAAATCTAGAACCAGTGATCAACTTAATTCAACTTAATTCAACCCAGCCCAACCCAACCTAATCGAACTCAACTTTAAACTCCCAAATCAGTTTGGATGTTCAAGAAGGCGCAGATGTTCATCAGATTTTTGATAATAGCGTTGGTTTTTTTTAATTAGATTTTTTTCAAAACCACCTTAATATAAAACATTCGTTGATTCGTCTTTACTTACGTTGATAATAATACAAATAAAAATTACAAATAAAAGGAAAAATACGACGTTTCAGGTAAGCTAAGACTGAATTTTTTTAAGCAGTTGTGTTGGGAGTTTTCAAGCCTTTGTTTCAATTCGATCTGTTGGTGCATTTTATGGCAAGTGACTTTAATCAATGCATAAATGTAAACTAAACAATTGTTAGATTTTTTTATATTTCATCTCTAGGATCATTTTTTAATCATTAATGTTAATCAACTCACAAGTATAATTCAAATTATATCTGTCAAGATTTTTGTCACAATTCAAACTCAATCTAACAAATTGATTTTCGACTCTTAGGTAAAGTTTCCATATTTGTTTGTGTCATTTTTATTCGAACTGTTCTTATCCTCGATTTGTTGGGGTATATAAGATCGTTGAATTTATTGAATCGAATTTGTCAAAATTTTTATCGAAATCCAAAAATTTAAACATTTATTTTTTGATAATTTTTTTTTAAGATTTTTAATACGAATATAACTAATTCAATTTATTATCTCAAAAATTGCATCCGAATTAAATTCAACAAAACATGTCCTTAAACTCTGTCGTCTACGTAAAACTATTTTCTTTGTTAAATTTGACTTAGTGCTTGTTTGCATCCAGATCACAGAAACATGCAAACAAATGTTTACAACAAATGCGTGATTATACGGGTTTAGATTAAATTTAGTGTACTTGACACGTCGTTAAATAAAAACGCGCAGTCTAGAATTATCGGCATGACAACTGTGACAAAACGATTCGTTCGTTTTTGGGTCGCACATCTAATTAAAATTGGTTCCCGTCAGAGTTTACCTGAAGAATCCGATTTGTTGCTTCAGTGTAATTAATTGTTTTTCTTAACTGCCATTTAAATAAAAATGTTAAATCTCCCATTGGAAGAAAAATTTAGATTGTAAATTTCAATTTAAATAAAATTAAGCTCATGTGCAAATTTGTTTGTATTTAGATTAAAAAAAGTCCATACAAGTAGATCGGCACGTAATCGTTCGCTACTGGTACCCCTTGTTAACTAATCTAATCGAATCCAATTGCATTTCTAAGTAAGTCGCAAGCGATATTTATAAAACAACTAATCTCGGAGTAAAAAGTGTCGATCATCGAATAATATTAATTTTGTCGTAAAATGAGGTCACGACAATCACGGGAAGATATTAATATAACAATGAAATGTTATTAATATCAATTGGATCTATAAAAATAACATTGCTTGTATTTTGGATCATTTCGTAGTTCTTATGAGCTGATCGATAATTTTGCGAAATTAGATATGAACTCGCCATACTCCATATCATACTCCATATCACCGATCACCGAAGCATCATTGGAAATATCCTCTGGCGAATGTTAAGTACCAACACAATGAAATAATGCAATTATAAATTATCGTAGATCGTAAAACGGAATCGTGTCAGGAAGATAAAATATGTGAGATTAAACATTAAAAAAATAAGCTTGGTATTTCTCGCAGATAAGCTCACAATAAGAACGAGACTATTGTCGAAGAACAAATACATTAATTCTTTTTGCAACTCCAAACTGTTTAATTAAAGTTCATTGCATTGTAATCTATGATTAACAGCAATATGGAATTTATTTTAGTAAAGTGTGTTAAAATAACAACAAATGTAGCATGAGTTGAGGCACCTTTTTTTGATGCAAATATTTCTTACAAAATAACTCAGTTGCAACAACGCTAAATAAAACAACAGCACGAAATACTAAAGTCTCAATGTTAATATATAATGTAATCTTAGTGTGATAAGTCATATCGCACGGATTTGAACTAACAAAAATTTACATGAAATTTGTTAAAAGGAACTAATTATTAGTAATGTTGCAATTAAAATGATATAGATTTACGAATTTTGTATTTTAATTAATTAATTTAGAGGGTGAAATTTTTAAAAATATGGAATCTTAGAAATTCTTGTATTATTTTTCTAAATGATGTTTGTTTTATGATCAGACCGAGACGACCACCCTAATCATCAGTAATAAAACGCATGGTGATTTGATTGCACGAAACTTTTTACATACCTTGTGTCTAATTCGAAATTTAATTAGCAGGTAATTACGCGTTATAAAATTTAATAAAATCTTTTGGTTTTTCAACGTTGTATGGTTTAATATGATTTTATGATTTAATGGGCTGTGGTAAAACACATGGTTCACGAATCCACCGGGTCTTAACATTAAAAGGGCGTTTTCATATGGCTTTATGCAAAAAATGCATGTTTTGTGTTCAATGTTCGAATCAGATTATGCCATACCATTTTTGATGAAATAGGATCGAGCTTTTTTATCAATGAAGAAAGTAGAACATTGGGATCGGTAAGTCGAATAAGAAACATCAAAGAATACAATATTAACCACAGAGTACAAAATTGATGCAAAAAAATTATTTAAATCTTACAATATTAGCACAAAACTGCTTAATGAACTACCATACACAGAGGCCCATTTTAGAAAAAAAGAGGGCGCTTAGCATACTCAATTAAATCAGAATTGGTGTTGTTCAAACTGTACTGCACATTTTTGAACATTATGCAATGACAACGATCAAACAAATGCAACAAAAATTAATTTATTAATTTTTGATCTAGTATCACTTGGTTGGGTTGGTTTGTCTTATATTTGGGTTGGGTTGGGTAGGGTTGGGTTGGGTTGATTCCCATTTATTGTTTATCGTTGCATGTGGTGTGGGAATTACATTGAAACTACGTAATTTGCATTGTGCTTACTTTATTCCGTCCTACCACAATGCGTAGTGCTTGCATCATCAAGGCCCTTACGCGCTGCCTGACTAGCACTTGTACTTGCGTTGTGTCCGTGCTCGCTTCAGTTGTTCATTTCGTTTTGTTACATATTTGTTACTGTATAACAATAATCTGTTTCATAATTTCATAAATTATGTTCTACATTCTATCGCCATTCCAACTATGACGGCTGGGTTGGGTCGGGTTGAGTTGGGTTCATTTAAATACCAGTTAGAGCTTTACAAATAGGTTCGAAGGATATTTCACAAAATTTTCGGAACTCCATTTATAGCACCCTGTATTATGGTGTTTCGAAGCGATCGCTTAATAACGTCGTAATAAAATGTTGCCAACACATACGTACTAAATTATTAGCCCTAAGACAATAAAGTGAAAACTAGAAACAAAGCAAAACACAGTAAACAACTAAAGACTAAGTAAGCTATAACAAATTTGTTATTGCTTAAAAATAATTTTTAAAGAATATTCTATTAAACAGTATCTCTGAAATTGTATTATGATAATTAAACAGAGTTATTAATTTTTTTTGTCGAAATCGAGAGAGAGAACATATTTCGAAAAATGTTATACGATTCTTAAGGAAACAAAAAAAGTTTCGTTAAAACGCTGCACAACACAATTCTGTGAAAATAAATTGTTTTTTCTAATGAACGAGTACGACGCTAGGGTTGTAATTTTTTGTGCAAAAATAATACGGATCAATTTTAGAGTTTGCGAAGTTACGTAATCTTTTTTGTTGCGATGCGTCGTTAATGTAAGTGGCGGTAGTGGTAAGTCTTTCTGCACACACGGTATTTAAGTTAGTTTGTATATGTGATGGTCTATTTATAAGAGGTTATGTGTTTAACCAGACTATCGTATAATTCTTGTAATCTTCTTGTTACCAATGTAAACCATTTCATAAATGTCCATTGCGTATTATTTAAAATAAAATTGAAAATTTATAACATTGATAAGCACATAACACAATCTGTATATATAATCTATATGTTGAGCATCGTTTTAAAAACAATAGCATGAAAACGAAAATTATTTACTATGAAACCAGAAACAAATTTCTAAGAAAACAAAACATTGCAATAAATATGAACGTATGTACCTGTTGGAAGCAAAATATCGTATTGATAAAACATGGTGGACGAATAACATGCATTGGGAAACTTCCTGTTTAGCTTAATTACTTTGTACTTTCTGCAGCTCCTATAAGGTAAACTCTTCCCCATCCTCTACTCTATGGCTCTACATTCTCCTTTCTTCTTCTGGTTACCTCTTCTCTTCCTTACAACCCAGGAAATTCATGAACTACATTCTCCAATCTTTCACGTATGTAGATCATCTGATCTTAGTTTAAAGCATGTATATCAGAAAAAACCAGTTGATGAGAATTCTTTACATTCAAGAACATGACATGATATGAACTTGATGTAAAATAAAAATTCAATTTCATTCAAAATTTCTTGAAAAATGTAAGTTAACAGTGTTGATAAGATAACACAAGTCTACAAAAAAAAAAGCATGGTGCGGACAAAATTTTAGTAGAATCTTTGAACTTGACAATAACGAAAAGGCACATATGATTTAATTTTTAAGTATGGTTTTCAAACTATGTACAGTTTGATGTTTTTATATAAACAATTTGATTTATTTGTGCGCACACATTTTAGAATATTTGAAATTTCTTAAACGGTTTGGTTATGTCATGAAGTTGCTGCTTAAATGACCCAAACACGTTTTGTTAATTTTGTGGGTATGTGGGTATATCCCCTAAAAGTCCAGAGAACCAATAAATTGTGGGAAGGCTCTAGGTATTGTCAGCAAAACCTGCTGTGAGCACATAAGACAATAGATGAAAGGTCAAAGGAGTCACATGTTCCAGTTCCCATGGTTTGAACGGAACGAAAAAATCACTTTTTTGTTCAGTGAATGGCACGAATCCAAAAAATGAGTTATCCAGATTTGATCTTGCTGAGATACCTATAGAAAGATTTTTTAAAATCCACGTTGCACCTTCTTCATCTCTAATAATCACAATTTCAAAATATTTCTTAATCTCGACTCAACATTGTCATCTATTTGCAAGGGATATTTGTCATTATTTTCGTAGTCATATCGTTACATGTTTTGCATTTATCTGTTTGTCTTGAAATTTGATCATTTGATAAAAAAAATGCAACGAATATGTCAATGATTTAAGGACTTGAAAACAAATTTTAATACTTCCAACATGTGCTGATGACGAGCAGATTAATTGCATTGGATATTTGGGACGGGTTCAATTAACATGGATTGCGTTGGGTTGG
Source organism: Geotrupes spiniger (assembly GCA_959613385.1). NCBI lineage: Eukaryota > Metazoa > Arthropoda > Insecta > Coleoptera > Geotrupidae > Geotrupes > Geotrupes spiniger. The sequence continues at coordinate 38,407,267 of OY390736.1, read as the reverse complement.
CTAGACAATTAAAAAGACCAAGGATTGAAAGATTTTTAAAAATCCAGTTTGCATCTTCTTGACTTCTATTAATCACAACTTCAAAAATATTTCTTAAACTCGATTCAACTTTGTCATGTTTTGCATTTATCCGCTTTTCTTGATATTCGTTTATTTCATCAAAAAATGCAACGAATATGTCAATGATCCAAGGGGGTAATTTTTTTTTTTAATACTTCCAACATGTGTTGATGATCTATTATATGGAACTTTAGTTTGCTCCGATTAATTTTTCGATATATAAACAATTTTTTTGTCCCAAAGTAATCATTTGTATTCAAGTCCTGAAAAAACTATTGACTCCAAATATATACTTATATTTCAGTGTTATTTTTTTTATGAGGAGTTATATTTGAGATCTCGTGCTTTCAGTCTATTATCGTGCTGATAGTCCTGAAAATGTGTGGAATTTGAAACATCATCTTCGCAATCCAATACCAATATCGTTCTATGTATATTAATCGCCATAAACATTTCAAGCACGCACCGTTCGTTTCCATCAAAAACTTCGTTCGAGAATCGTTCTCTCCGTACGAAACAAAGAGTTTAGGACAACGCGCGCATGATTCCGATTGTAAAACTCCGGTGCAAACGCTCGCAAGTGATTCCGATTAAACTACTGCACCGCACGGGACACCGGGGGTCAGGAGACAGTGCGCGCCACCCACTCAAGAAAGTATAAACAATAGCCCGTCCGCTCGCTACCGTTTGTATAATTCACCGTCCGTAATCCAATATGGCCGTATCTTTGATCTGTCGCGCGCTGTTTTACATATAACTCGCGGGCTCCATAATTAATTAGCCTCACCATAATCTAAGATAACCGCGGCGCAGGGCATTGTCTGGCCATTGTTGGAAACTGGAAACGTCGGTATTTTATATTGCCCTCACGTTTAATAGATTGAATTTAATTACGCATTACGTTATCTGCTGCGCGAGTTTTTATCGCCGCGCCGTTTTTACTCGATCCGCCGGGGTCTTCGACTGTGGTCGTCGGGGACGCGTATTTTGATTTTACAACCGGCCGGTGGTGGAACTAATCTGATGTATATACGCAGGCAACGCAGTGAATTATTATCACATGCGGCATGACCATATATCGTTCGGACTTTTATATGAAACTTATTGTTCGTTCGTATGGTTTATGGAGCGGCGATGTTTATTCGCTCATTCCAACCAACGCATGGCTACATTACGTCTTTCTAGTGTGCACTGGATGGCCCCATTGTCCTCCTTATCTGATGTTATCGCGGCTATCTTGCGGTGTATCTCTTGTTCTTTAAGTGGCTGGCGTCCGCTGCGTATCCCATTCACGATGCAAAATGTTAATATACAATAAATTATAGAAAATGCTTGCTTATAAATAAGCAACGGAGCACCAAATAAACAAATTCGTTTTAACAAAACGCGGGCGCTTAATTAAATCAAATATTGCCCCATCAACCAATTTGCATTATTACTTTCACACACTTGACTAAAATATTTTTCAACGATTAAATGGAATAAATTTGCTACAAAGTTGGACGAACTGACACAAAAGCTCATTAAAAACCGAATCATATTTCCAACGTTTCAAAGTCAAAATCAATTGTGCAACCCGATTCTTTGCGAGCGTACGACAACATCGATACATTTACAGTACGTGAGATTGCGTATATCAGCGGCAGTTTTACTCGGCCGTGGATAACAGCCTCGTTCCTTTCGGTAGCATGCACCAATCGACGACGACCCTTTGCCCCGTCCAGAAACATATATTATGCATATTTCGCATTGTTTAAGCATGCACGGATCGACTGCCGCGTTCGGACATTAATATGCAATTTCATACGACGCTTAATGATAGCATATGGTAAAATCCGGAACCGATCTCCCCCCACATTGAAAAGCCGGCTCCATTCAACACCATTTTTATTCAGTCTCGTGTATTGTGTGGATACGCACGTAGGTGGACACGACGACAACGAAACGTGGATAATGCTAATTGCAGGTATTAAATTCCACGTGAATTGAATTCGTTTCGGTTTGGAGTGCCCAAAAACGTCGGTTTCTAATGCGCCGCGACGTATAAAATTAAGACCAGCATGATTTTCGAATGGAGTTTGTTTTCGGGCGGTGCGGTCGCGCATTACGGGAGAATTATTCATGAAACACCTGGATTATGAAAATGTGCCATCGGTGCATTTCCATATCTCACGGTAGTCGTTTGAATAGAATACCTATTCATTTTAATCATGATGTCGTACTATTTAAGTAATATATGAATTAGTATGTATTAAATTTTATGTCGTCTTTGTACGACCGGTTGTGATAAAAAAGATTCTTTGAATGTGTGTTTCGAAAGTTGTGAAATTAAAACGAAATATAGAACTCGGTGTGATTCCAGTGGTACTAAGGGCACGTTAATTGCAAACGAATAGATAATACCTGCAATATGGATAAAAAGAATTTCAGTCCAAAGTTATTTTTTAAATCAAAAAACATTTTAGAAAACTTGAACACTGATATCAAAGTTGGCAGCACACAAAACTCCTGTAGGGAAAGATAATTATACATTTTTTTTAAATATAATTTAATAATCAGGAACATAATATTTTTCATAATTCTTCAGTTGTGAACCTATCAAATTGTAGAAACGAAAATATTTTATACGCGCAATAATAACTTTTCGTTCAATATTTGATAACCCAAACAAACCCAACCCAATCCCCATCTATTGAAAAATAATATTAAACTTAAACTGCATCCCATATTAGTTCTTGCTGTAAACATTTTCATTCAATAGATGACAAACCATTAAAATCCAATCAATCTATTGAAAAATATAATTAAACTGCATGCTATATTAGTTGTTGGTATAAAAATAAACATTTCATGCAGTAGATGACAACCCATTCTAACCCAACCCTATCCTTAGGTCTATTGAAATATAATATTCAACTGCATGGCCTATTCGTTGTTGATGTAAAACTTTTCGTTCAATAGATGACATCCCAATACAACCCAACCCAATCCATAGGTCTATTGAAAAATAATATTAAACTCCATGCCATATTAATTATTGGTGTAAAACTGTTCGTTCAATAGTTGACAACCAAATCTAACCCAACCCATATTAGTTCTTGGTGTAACACTTTTCGTTCAACAAGTGACAACCCAACCCAACCCAACCCAACTGAAATAGATAGGTCAGCGGTTTAGTGGCCACATCACTGCGAAAAATGTGTGTTAAACAAATCTACTGTCGTGCAACTTAAACAAAAAATTCCAACAGGAAAAATTGCTTGCATTGTAAACAATACATTTCTTGGAAAACACCGCGTTTAAAAAGCGCGGATTTTATGAAAAGCAATGTAAGGGATTCCAAAGACAACAGATCTCTTTAAATGATAACTTATGAACTTTGTAAACTACACGAAACAGTCAGAATAAAGTAATTAAATCCAAAGGATTTCACATGGATGGTACTCAATGAGCCCCATTTTATTAAGAAAGTCTATATCAGTGCAGAAAAATACTGTTTTTTAATTGAAGAAACGCGAGTCATTCTTGCTCCCTGGTACGGTACATTGTTATCTTTGTGCCCAGGAATAACAAATTTTCATCCTTTAATCGAGACACCAACAGTTCTAAAGATTTTTGGAGAGGTTGATTAGGTTACTTATGTGATTTTGATTAAAAGGTTGTGGGTTAGAATTTTTGTCTTCAAGTTTCGTTTTTTTTTCGTTACTATGCATTGATACTTATGTCCATACCGTTGTCTTCCTGTGGAAGTTCAGAAAAAATGGGAATGAGATCATAATTTGAGTGGGGTAAGGTTTGGTGTTTGAAGATAGTTTAAAAATTGTCGATGTTGAATCCAGTACGTTATGTTTGAAGTTTTAACTAACCTAACCCAACCCAACCCAACCCGTTGGCATTACATCTATTCTAATACAATTTTCTTATGAGCAATGAAAACGAGTCTCATATATCTCCGTTGGATATATAATACGTAGGACGTCCAAAATATCTTCAATGGAATTAATCTGAACACAACAAAATTTCAACCCTACCAAATCTTTAGATCAAATTTTCTTCATATTAAATTTTTGCAACACAACCCAATCCGATACAACCCTATCGGGGTTCAGGTTCAATAATTTTTATATTCAAATTTTTAATAATCCAATTTTCAAAATGAATGATAGATATTTTATATTTTTGAAATTTTCACGTCAAAAATTCAGCCCAATGTAACCTAACCAAATCTCCAAAGGTGTGTAAATTAACTAAGATTTCATCTCATAATAATTACAATACTAATAAAAAGCTTGTTTTTATTTTATTTATTGCTTAAAAAATAAAAGATAAAATACAATTTCCAAGTTGCTAATTTTTTATGTGATGTAGTTAGGAAAATATGAAAATTTGATTAAAATTCAAGATTACTGGCTCTGGCAGAAAAACAATTAAAAATAACTAATAACTAAAAAAAATATGAGGGAGCATCGTTGGGTACTGTAAACATGGAATGAATATTTATGTAAAAATCATGTGATTATTTTGTACATGTTAAGCGATTTCGATGTTGGTAATTAAGGTTTTAGACGATGTAGTAGTAGAAAATATGCAAACTTGATTAAAATTTCAAGCTTTCGTTGAAATAAAATCCTTGTGTAATGAATATAATCAAAATATTATAAAACATATCCACGCACATTTGTGATAATGCACTGCAATCATGGACTGAATATCTATCTTAAAAAATATGCATTTTTGTTTTAAAATCAAATCCAATGTGGCGATTTCAAGTACCGATAATTCGTGATTCTTAACATAGAGTGTGATGGATGTCGATAGTGATGGAACCAAAAAATGTTCCTGGTTTCAGCCTTAGTTTTGCTTGTTAAGGGAGAGCACGTAATTTTATACCTTGAAGAATTAATATCTATGAATTCAAACGTGTAGTGAAACAAAATTGTGTGAATTCTGAGTCGTGCAACATAACCACGTCAATTATAGTTTATTTTGACTTTGCTGCCGTATCCTGAAAAAGTTATCATCCCCATCATACATTCTTTGTTGCCAACGAAGTTAATTTTCCGGCTATATTGATTTTTTAAATTTAATTAAAGGAAATATTCTGACTAATTAAAATCAACGAAATACTGTTCGTAACGGTGGACACATCGTCAAATTGCTCCATTAATTTTCATTTCTCCTGTGATTTAATCAGTCACGTAATTTATCAACGTAACTTGTTGAGTTGCCACAATGAGAAATTTTTCGCCAAAATTAATTTTCCCTAATCAAATTACTACAAATTTCTTCATTTGTCATAAATCGTTAAAATATCTTTTGATTGACGCACTTTCATAGCAATGTACAGGATGTTATAAAACAATTACCAACAATTCACCAACAATTTGTCATACATTGATAAAAAATTTACTATAATATTTCCACATCGCACGTTTAATATTTAATTCAACGTGCTTTTACCTCGGCAGTGTCTCAACGCCAAATCTTGCTTTGCGCATATTTAAGTAAAAATATGAAAACTTTAAATTAATCGAAAGCTCTCCCGACTAAACTGCATTAAACCGTTAAGTGCAAGGCGCGTTCATCGCTGAAACAAGAGCATCGTGAAAAAGGCCAGTACACCTGAATTGCAATTTTTTCTATGAAATAATTCAACTCAACTTTTTACTTTAAAAAATATCATAATCTACTGGAAATCTCAAATATTTATAAAATATATGTATAGTTTGTTCATTTCATGAGTCAAGAATAAGTTTGAAATACCAAACAATAAACGTTGAATTCAAATACACAATACAATATGCGGGAAAAATTAAAAATTACAAATTATTTAACACTCAGATGAGATTAGACTTTGAAGTACGTACTTTAAATTAATTCCTTTAACATTATAAGTGACTAGACTAGACTGAGCTAGTAATACATTTAAAGCAACTGAGCAAGTTATTTGCTATTTTTACTTCGAAGGCATTATTTCCACAAGTAACGATAACTAAAACAAAATCATCATCCGCCCGTTTCTTTCCGTTTAAACATTATTAAGCAAATATTGTGTTTTCAAAGTGCTAGAATCTCACGCATTCGCATTCTCTCGACTGAGTCATTTTCACAGACGCTTCGTAAATCTCAAGTTTGATTCATTCACGAGCTTCCGCTGACAGTTTTATTAGCAAATGCGTTTAGATCGTTTCAAGTTGGCACAATGGATTTATTCGACTCATGTTCTCGCATTGCCATTTTTAAGTGTAGATTCGGTACATCGTTAAAAACACGATTTGTTTAACGGAAATAACGGAACTGTGGCTATATTCGTATATGTTAATAACTGATTGATTATTTCATTGAGGATGAATTCATTGTTCGATGTAAGCCTATACTTTATTTTCATTAAATTGTTTAAATTAGATTTAAATAATTACAAATAATAATAATAATTTTTATTATTTTAAAGCTCAAATAAAATTATGCGAGTTATATGGACTCACTGTGTGAATATTTCTTGCGTTTGAAACGCAAATTGGTAATAAATTTCGATGTGTACGCGAATACCAGACGTAAATACATTAAAATAAAGTAACTAGTTACAGCAACATGGGATTTGATAAATCGAGATTCAAAGATGCACATGAAGTTTAGATCGGATAAATAAAAATAATGAACTACTAGGAGTTATAGCCATAACCTCTGCCGACAAGTTCGTTTCGAGTGCTTGATAAGTTTACGGAATTGTGCGGCAGAAATGCGCTCTTGAAGAACAACATGCAAACTCGAGTTGTCGAACGTTCGACGGAGGCAATCGTACGTAAGCATATTAAAGGAAACAAGGACATGCATAATCGAATGTAATATATAATAGTGGATGACATTATTTCAAGATATTGCAGATTTAAAGAACGCAGTGATGATAGTTTGACAGGAATAAAAAAATCTTCATGTTGTACAATAACAATTTTATTCTTTCAGATATGGTTGGTGATTGTACCACGTTGTCTATGACCCCCCACTATTACCCTTAAGTCATCTCTTTTGATTTTGACTTTACAATTTATAAAATATTATCCCGATATCAAAGCATTTAAATAATTCCAACTTAACACCAGTAAATCGTCGAGAATCTCGAGATATCGCCTTTCGGATACCACGCAACACATGTTCTCAAGTACCTGTCGCACGTCCTGTGATATTAACAAGGCGGTCGTTAAATAAGGTACGTTCAAGTTAAGAGAAAGCAGAAACCATGGTGTCACTGACGCATCAGCCGTTAAGTTATTAATACATTCTTTCGTCTGCAACATTTTCGACTATTCGTTTCACATATTTCGAGGCAAAACTACGAAAATGTTTTCAATAAGTTATTGTGTTGGTGGGCGACCGACGACGGAGTTCCGCGATAAGCGGATATCACACAAACTTTCAAAACACGACGAACGATGAGAAATCGAAATCTATAAGGTTATGGAAATAATATCGAGATAACGACACTTTTAAAATAAAAGAAACGATGAATTAATAACGCTCAGCAGGCGGGCGTGTAAATATCATTAATTATTAATTCAACATTAAAATCGTATTTCAGTTATGTTTGTGAGTTCGTAACGCGATACTCGATGCAACGGCACGCAACAAAAACAGAATAAATTAGAACTAATGTGTTACATCAAGTTGATAAGGAGCAAATTGGTTGTAACGCTTAGGCGTCGCGTCTGCGTGCGTTAAAAAAAGCAATCCAGTTGTTTCCACAAGCAACGATTTTAAATTTTTATAATAAAAATTGGTGGGTGTTCCGAGAAATTTGCATAAACATTTCTGTTGCTAAAACGGTATTTGTTAACACGTCCAATGCACATCCATCACTTATTCACGTACATACACGTCCATAAACACATTTATTGTCAACAGATCTGCATTTACAGGTCTAACGTCGCGCATAAATTAAATCAAAGATCGCGGACCTGCATAGTTTAGTAAAACCGAATGTATCGTCGTATGTTTGTCACTTGTCAAATGCTAAATATGGTAAAAGTGGCGACACGACGTCAACCGGACTGGATCCATTATTTTTTCCAAAGATTATAATACAGGAGCCTAAATCATACAATGTGACAACTTTAATGAATGAAAAGTTATGTGGACGTGGGCGTGGGAACACGTACGTTATACTTATGTTGTACGTTTGCGAGAGATTAACGAAAACTTAACGCCTCTATCTTTGTTTCACATTGAATTCTCTCGCTCGCAATCGTTGACTTACAAGATTACAAAGTAACACCCGACGTGGGTGGTCACTTTAATTACACCGTTCATATTTACGCCTTTTTTACAACGCGCCTAAACTGTAAAAGTTTCGCATTCAAATGTCCATCGTGCGTGTTCGCGCTCTATTTCGTAGTAACGTGGGAACACGCACGGCCGAATTTGCGGGTCCCCGTTGCACGATTTGCCCGCGAGTGCGCCGAAATTGCGCGTTTAATTACAAATATTAATTTGAGATATGGCGGTTCTTTTTTTTTTAATCCGGGGAAAGTTATTTCGGCAAAAGTGAAGGTTAATGGCCTCGCGAGGGAGCAATTCCGGATGCACGTTAGCCGAGATAAACCTCAATTCCGGTAAATTACGTCCAGGAAACTTTGTTTGAAATTAAATCTAAATAATTACGTGTAATTACGGCTTTTACTGCGTGAAATGTTGGAGGTTCATCGACAATGGAGGTTTTATGGCCTTGTCGAAGAAGTGTTTTAACGGGATTGGTGTTTAAGGTTTTATTTGTCACTGGCGTTGAAATTTTTTAATCAAACTCGATAGGCGTCGTACATCGGAGACGATTTTTTAAAAGCACACGTAGTCAGTTCACTTGGTGAAGAAGTTGAGCTTGTTTAAAGCAATGCCTTGAAGTTACTGCTCAGATCTGATGAAAAATTTTATTTGGCTAACGAAAACTGGATAGGAACAATTACTACAAACTATTGGAACAAAACTGCTCAAAATATCTCCTTTAATTGTTGTTTATTGGCACTGTACAATGTTAAAAACTGAAGACAAAAATAAATCTACAAATAATTTCATCCAAAATGGAATGTTTGCTTCATCGAAGCCTGCAGTAAATGCATTGATTCGTTGCCATTGATGGCTAAAGCAACTATTTATTTTCAATGTTCGATAAGTGTCATGACCTACATAAATAAATCAAATACATGCATAGTCGACCGAACTGGTCGGCTTATAAATATTTATTTGGGTATTTATCTAATATTCGATAGTCCAACTTAATAAAATAATCGAATGTGTGAGTGAGTGTGGACCGATCAGGTAACTCAACCTATCAATAACTTAATTATCTTGCCGATTCCCTCGTCTTTTCCAGTTTAAATTGCAAACATAAACATGACTTTTTAATCGCGTTTTGGACAGGATAAATGAACACTAAACATTAAATTATTCAAACTTAAAATCGTACTTAGGTACAGACATAAATTTAATTGTTCTATGGATAGCATAGCAGGTGCTAACCAAACGAAGTCTTGATAAAGAAATAGCAACAAGGTGCAGTCGATGGATAATTCCTTGATAATGGAGTCGTTAAAAGTATTCCTTCTTGCTGGGCAAGTCGTTGATGTTAGAAGGGTTAGTAGTGGTTTTTTTTAAGTTGTATTCGCTCTTATATGTCGAGTCCCACAACCATCATTCGTTTGCTTCTGCACCTCACTTCGTCGTGTTACCTCACTGACAAAAGACGGTGAGATAGACGATAAAATGTGGTACAAATTAAAAAATGCGCTAATATGACAGATTTTCAAAAATGAAACAAGTGAAAACGCGAGTAACTTTATAAAACCTGCGAAAAATATAAAAATTATTGAAATGTCAATTAATAAAAAATAAAAAAAGGCAAAATACAACAAACAGCCAACACTTCAAAACCGTAATACAATTTGGAAATAAATTGTAAAAAATATAAAAAATCAGCACATTCAAAATTTCGCACATTGGCAGATTTTCAAAAATGAAACAAATGAATAACGTTGCAAAAATCACGAAAATATAAGAACTGAATAAAATGGCAATTAAAAAAAAATTAGAAACTTGCACAATTGAAAAAAATCACTAACATTTAAAAAATGTAATACAATTTGTACAAATTGTAAGATTTTTTATAAACCGGTCAGAATTATTTTTTTGATAATGTTCTGAAATTTGTGGGGTCTGAGGTTTAAACCCATTATAATTGAAGACATTTCCTTGCCTTTTATTATATTTAGGAGATCACTGAAAACATACTGGCCTCTTAAAACTTTTTAAAACGTTTAACTGGTAAAGTAACTAATTATTTCTAATTAAGAGATGTGTCTTCCGGGTGGGAAAGCCTACATTCGATTATTTCTAATTAGTTAATTAATAACATTTATCAAATCAAAGTAATCAAATTTTGATAATTTTTATGCTCAAGTCGGCCCATTAAATTAACTTCGCCTTGATTTACATTTTGTCTCCAAACCGTTCTGCGTTGCCCTTTTATTTCCCATTGTCTTGTAGCCACTTTCTCGTTTGTCTTGTCCTCTACATTTTTCCTTCATTTCTTCTCTTACTCTGCATTTGTTTTATCAGTCTGTTTTCTGGAAGTCTTTCTACTCCTACATACCCAAGCCAAGGTACTCATTGTGCTCTGATAACCTGGGTTATTGTGGGTTCACTGTTTGTATTTCGTTGTTTTTTTTTGTCAATTGTCTTTTTTGGATCCCACATATATTATTCTTAGTATTCTACCCTCCAACATTGTTTCACTGCTTTTGTTAGGACCAAGTCTCAGCCGGACAGTATAGTTCTATAAGCTGTCCATTTGGCTTTCTTCGATATATTCTTATGTCACTAGCATTCCTGCGGATGTATTTCCTTGCAATTTCTGACCTTAACCCTAACCTCTAACTCCATTCCATAGTTGGCCGAAAAATGATCAACTCTTTCAAAGTCATATGGTTCTTCATCGACTTTCGATATATTTTGTTTTGGTTTGACTTACTCTGAACCCGAACCTTCCTGATTCTCTTATTAAACTTCGGATTTTGTTTCGCATTTTTCGTGTTTTTTTGTCATATCTTGGTCCTGATCGATGTGTATAAGTTCTCCACAGCACGACTTCCAACGAAGATCAAAGGATCAAATTAAACAATTTTAGGAAAATTTAATTTTGAATTTAATACCGTTTCATTTTTTTATATATATTTGTCTTTTCTTATTATATATTTAGCCTAATTAGTTATAGTTTCAACGATGTGTTACTCATCACCAATTCCTTGGTAATATTCAATACCACAATTAGGCTCCTCACAAGTTTCTTAAGATTCAAGTTTATATTGACTTCCAGGACTACCTGCTTTTCACAACTACACCTTTGTTTGGCGTACGTCTCGTCAATCATACCTTCCCTAATATTTTTCCTGTTTAATATCATCTTTCTTAACCACATCCTCTATAATCTCTCTCGTGCAATCCTTCACCCCTAATATTTTCAGTTCAACTTATACCTTCCATGCGAACCTCAGAAACCCACAGTATTACCAATTTTGGAGTGGATCCAATTTCACAAAGCTATTAGGATTGTTCGGTGTCAAGAGTGGTAGCATTTGAATCAGCAAGTGACGAATCAATATTTTTTTTGTGGGCAAATGACGATCGTAGGAAGAAAGAAGGGATCTATACTTTGCCATAGAGTTATCGTTTGGGGTGCGATTAGTTTGGTGGTTTTGAGTGTTGTACCTTTAAGTGTAACTTTTATTTTTATCACATTATTCAAAACTATTGTTTTCAATATTTTTTTTTGGACTATTCCCATACATATTACTTTCTTCATGTATTTAATAATTTTATTTTTATTGTTGTGCAGTTGAGTTGAAATATGTCGTAAATAGAAAATGTTGATATACTTTTCCATTGTTATACGCAATTTAATCATGAATTCCAGAAGATGTGGGTATTTCACATGGAATAGTTCACATCCCAATTGAAGATTTATTAGTAGCAGAAGTAGCAGAAAAAAAGCAGTAGAACTATGCATTAAGAACTGACATATAAAGCATGAAAAACGTTAGATTTTAACTTTATTTTTAAAATCTATTAGCAATTACATTGGATTTCAGTGGTAATTATTTCAACAAACATAATGTCGTTAATATATATTTTGTGCATAATTTGTGTAAACTTTGTTAAGCTACGTTGGTGTTGGTGGTGTTGGTCAATGCATATTAAGTAATAAACAATAAAATAATATTTATTTAAAAACACGAAAGTGTTTCCAATTAATTTCTTGGTCCTATAGTTTAGAGCATTAAGAACAAATTTAATTCAAACTCCATTTTATATAACGTTATTAATAGAATGATTACCAATATACTGATCATATGTTTCTTGGCGATATTGCTCCTTTGTTAGGTTACCCTGTGTGCAAATTATGCAAACCCTAAGCGTAATGATCCAAACTGTTTGTCACATTAAGTGTTGCTCTATACCCATACATTAAATTAGTGACCATGGTAATCAGGCAAATACATCTCCTCAATAACATCAGTCAATTAAATATGATTACATTTAATAGGCTTATAATGCACGTCTCGCATTACGCAGTTAACGGCTTATGGAATTATAGATATTAAAAGCCCTGTCAAATAAAAGCAATTGCGCCGTTTTCTTATTACGATGCCGTATAAACCTCTTTACGGCCATTAGTAAAATTTAATAATTCTCCGCCGTAATGAAAACCCATTTCGCGTCACGTAGTTCAATTACCTGGCACAATTAGCGTCAAACAGTATTACGGATCCGAAGTGACTTGTTTATAAATATTGAAGAGAGTCGGCTCTCATTTTAATGCGAGCGGCCCGGAGGCGAATTTGCGACGGGAGACCTCGTTGATAAATAATACAATTTATATTTAGAACGTGGCAACGTACAGCAACAATTTATTGAGTGCGATTGCGGCGATAAACCTTGGAAGGACAACGTCCTTTGCGAGCGCCAATATTCGCGGTGCCGGTTTCGTAATTATGTTGTGCGCCTTTGTAAATACACACGACGTGAATTTGGTTCCGGTCGTATACGTTACTGCAGCGACAAGGTCAGTTCAGTAGTTGCTCTCGGACAATGTAATTATTTAACATGCCGGGCGCTCGGACGCATGCAAATTCTCCTACTTAAATTTCAATAAATGTAGTATGTATAATTAAAGAGCTACAGGAAAACCGTCGCCTATAAATAGATCTTCAAACAATGCACCGTGCCGCAATCTCTTACGTACAAGGACTTTGCTTGAAAAACGCTGCCTACTGTGTAAATTCAAATGACTTGGTATAATGCACGGTGCAATACATCCGAGACACTGCATATATGTAACGCGGTAGCTGCACAATGGTGACTTTACGGCCATTAAAGACTTATAGCGCTCGACTTTTTGATCGCATTGCAATTGGCACATTAGCGAATGCCAGACCCGACCTGCCGTATCCATATAAGAAATACGTGAGCATATATTGGTCCTATATATAGAGCCTACGACGTATCCCCGCGCATGTAAATAATGTGGATTTGCTGCTTTCACAACGTGAACTGGTTTCTTTCGGATCGAGACTTAAAAAATAATTAGAAGTCTTGCCGTGTTGCGATACCACCGCGTCGAATAAAAACGTGCCATTTCCACTTACCACTTGCTACATAAAACCAAACTGTAGCAAATTGATTCAGAATGGACTAAAATGCATCATGCATTTAGTTCATTCTGAATCCACCGAAACAAAAAAAAAGGTTAACATTTTCTTCTTCGTGGTAATGAACATTAATACCCATTCTAACCCAAGCTTTAAAAAAATTCGGTGTTTAGGACTCCATTAAGGAAATAGAAACGAAATTGTCCATTACTTACATTACCATGGATATTTTTAACAAAAAAAAAAACACTCAAGGACATTCGCTTCGCAAAATATGTCAAAAGTGACATGTTAATTAATTCTAAGACGTCTTTGAATTTAATTATGATTTACAGTTGTTAGTCAGTGCTGCTTGATTGTGAATTAAAGTCGTTATATTAAAAAAAATGATTCATTGATTGCACCAATCCAAAACACTGTTATTAACAATTATTTTGTGACTCTATAAACTAAGTTTTTGTGAAGGTGTAGTCCGCTTGTGGTAGTTTTTTTCCAATGTCTATGTTTATGTCTATGTCAGTGCAACATTTCAGCTTAATGTAGCACGCGTTCTGGAAGTAGAATGCAACAATTTTGTTTCAAGACGCTGGACATTTTGTCATAACATAAGTGCTAAGTCAATATTCCAGCTATGTCAATGCAAAATTTCAGCATAATCAAAGCGAAATAGAATGTCCCCATTTTGATTTTAATATGACGGACATATATACGAGTTGTGAAAAATGATTTTGTATTTGCCACGTCAATATTTTTTCAATTGTTTTTGATATTTGCTATTTTACAATTTCAAGTTTATTACGATCTTTGGCAATATTTTATTTTTTTCACGTTTTAAACAATTTTTTTAGATTTTTAAGTATTCTTGTATTGGTTGAATTTTCTTGAATTTTTACGTTTCTCCGTTTTTGAAAAAAAAAATTGGTTTTAGTCAGAATTGTTCTCTTTGAAATTTGTTTTCTTTTTTTTGTTCCTTTGCAATCTGGCTCTTATAAAAGTTGAAGACATTTTAAACAGCTGAAAAGTTCTTTTGAAAAACACCATTTACCGCAAAATCGCTGTTGAAATAGTCTTTGAAGGCTTAGTAACGAAGGATAAATATCTCCGGGCGTGATGGTACATCTAGCAACACCAAGGCCGAATCGATGGTTTGATTTAAAATTTCAAAATTCAGCGGACTTATTTTTTAAAGTATTTCGGAACTGACCCTGAAAAATTTGCGCCAACTGGGCCATGCTATAGTGTCCTTAACTTAAAAGGAATTTTGCTGTAAAATCATTAGGGAAGGCAATATTTGAATGTCTGCAAAACATGGGATTTCCTGAAACTATTACAACACTATCCTTGTATTCTATTTCTTATAACTACAGATCGTAAGAAATTGTATATTTAATACTTAGATTTAATAAGATTTAATAATTAGATGGCGGTGGGTAGATTTTGAAAGAGTTATTTGTCTGTGTACACTAACGCCATTCACAAATTCCTAGTAGTTCATTTTTGCATATACACCACGTGGGTGCAGCAATCTATTGAGTCCTGAAGGCCGAAACAGCTGTCATCCTGACACGTCCGCTGTTTTATCGATGTTTTAATGAATAAATAACACTGTTCAGTAATAAATAAAATCATAGAACACATTGGGATTAATTACTAATTTTGATTATTGCCCCTTGGTTGGGTTGGATTGGGTTGTGTTGGGTTAAGTTGTATTGGGTTGGTTTGGATTGGATTGGGTTGGATTCGTTTTATCAACTGCTGACATCACTTTCATATCAAAGCATTATTTTTCAATTCGCAAATTCTGAAGAAAGACTACGGTAAAAATGCAACCATTTGATTTAGTTTGTTCTACATGAAGAGCTGTGAAAAGTTCTAAAATGCTCCTAAAGATGGGTTGTAATTTATTAAAAAAAATTAAGTGTAAGGATTTGATTGTTGCAAATGTATTATGATTCTAATGTGAAACATTTACAACTACAAGTATACTTCGATTAAATTTTATTGTTTAATATTCCAAGGTGAAAGTTTCTATTTTCTATGTTTCGTTTTTGCTGTAGATTGAATTTACAAACAATTACTTAAAAGGCGAGTATGTTGATAATAATAGTGACAATGACCATAAACAATTGGCAGCTGACAATTCCTGTTGTAAGATTACTGAAAGAATTGCAGTTTACTATTATAGTTGATAATGAGAATTACTTGATAATGACAATGACAGTAGGCAAAAATTGAAGTAAATTGTCGAAAATATCATATTTCAATGCTACTGTTTATGATATATATAAAACTATTAAAAAACATAACTTATTTACAAATGTTAGTTACGTTTTTTAATTTTACAGAAAATTATCTAAAATTATAAAATCGCATAAAATGTCAATATTAAAAAAAATCACATCATAGCCAAACACAGTTTATAATGACAGTCATTGACACATAACAATGGCTGTTGACTGTAACACATGGCAATGGCAGTCGGCAATAACACTTGACAATGGCACTTGACAGTTAAAAGTTATAGTTGATACTTATAGCTGAATGTAGTAACAATTGAGAATGACTATGACAGCCGATAAACACAATTGATAATTACAATTGCAAATAACAGTTGACAAGGGCAGTTTGCAGTGATAATAACTACTGAGTAGCAGATTTATACATATAACACTGTTGGCAATGCTGCAAGTTGAGAAAGTTGGTTGACAAAGGCAAAGGCAAAGACAATTGATAATTGAAACTTAACACGATACTTGACATTGACACAGTCATTGACACTTATTAATGACACATGACAGGAGCAGAAGAAGATATTTTATGACAGTTGACAATAGCTCTAGATATGATACTTGATAATGACAGTTACAATTGACATCTGCAGTTTGAGATGAAACCTGGTAATCTCAGTTAACACTGACATGTGACAAGGGGAGTTTATTATAATAATTGGCAATGACTGATGATAATAAAAATTCACAATTGTAGTTGCCTAAGACGGTTGGATCAGGTAGGGTAGGGTTGGGTTGGTTTGGGTTGGAATGGGTTGGGTTGGGTAGGGTTTGTAACGCGAGTTGATAATAGCAGCTAACAATTTCAGTTGACAATAACAAAGACAATAACAATGATACTTGACAATGACAGTTAACGATGTAGCAGTTGGCAATGGCCATCGAAATGACAACGCCAGTTGGCAGTTAATAACTACGATGACAATTGATAATTCGAACTGATAACCGACAACTATTAACCATGGAAATTGATGATGACATTTAGGAATGGTCTTGACAGCGCCAATGATAGTGTCATTGACAGTTGCAGTGACAGTTTAAAGTAACAATGGCAGTTGATAATCATAGTTGACACATACATGTAGTTGGCAATGATAGATGACAGTTACTATAAGTGTCTATAATATGGCTTTTGATGTGAGTTGCCACTGATAATAATAGTTGACAATTGTAACGCTTGTAAACATGAATTTGATAAATTCTCTGTAAAATCAAATCAAAACTTTCATAATTTTAATCATATTTCAATACAAATAATTACTGAAGTACTGAAGTAACTTTAACCTTAAATTAAATTCTCCAAAGCATAATTTACTTTTCACGAACAAAACAATGCTTACAAGCACACCATGTTTAATTACGCTGGTAAACAAATTCCCGATATACCTGTTACAATATACAACGTATATTAACCACACACAAATGTCACAAATATCACCACGAATAAGGTTTAAATAGTAAATTCGTTAGTTGATTCTGATTATATATTCGATCATGGGAATTAACAATAGTTTATTTATCTCAGCTGTGCAAGCCGTCTGAAGCGGCAAGGAAATTATTTATTTATACAATTTTCCACTGAGATTATGATGTGATTTATTAAAAATTCAGCAAACCTGTCTGGTTTATTTAGCTGTGTGTTTGTTACATCTACATTATGATTCATTTGTATTATCAATGTTAGTTAATTTTTTGTATTATTTACGTGTTGTTGATTTTGAATTATTGTGGTCGATGTTGCACTTTCACGACATCAATTAAATTATCGTTTGTGTTCGTTTGATAATGATCATTAAACTACGTAGCCATAGCCACAACAACCAAGGGCAACAACGCCTCACTCACAAAAGAATCAATTTAAAACAATCGTATCGATCGACATGATTTATTAAAACAATGCGTCAAGAATGAAATTACATTGTTTTTCCGTGATATTAATGAACGTCTATAAGCATACGTTTGCGTGCTATCGTTTTATTGATTCGTTATTTATGGCACTTGGCCACCGACTTCTATTATAACGACGGCAGTTAATTTTATTTCCTGCCGTAAGTGGTGCTCTTATAAGGCCGCGTACAACAATGACTTGTACGATTCGCGTTTAATTACGGTTTTTAAAAATCGCGCGCGGAAACGAACGAGCGAAAGCAATGAAGTGCGCGCAATTCTCGGGCGACTTAACCGCGTTAAAAGCGTTTCTCGGAATTTTTAATTACATTTAATTCATTAATTGTTACCACCGACTGCGCCGCGAACGCGAGAAACAAAAGGATTTTTCAACGTCCTCCGTAGCATCACGAGGGCTGTTGTGCTTCCATTTCGTGGAAACCGAGCACAATTACACTAATTTACGGCCCGTTTAATTAAAGTTCTCGTAGTGAGTCATGATTTTACGCAGTGCAAAGAACAGTAGTTATCTACTTAGTTGGAGTCGTCAGTTCCGTGGCTTTCAAGAGGGCAGCGGTTGGCTGCGAACTAATAGAGCTAAGAGCTTTCCGTGGTCGCGGGGACATGGGCCGTGGGAGGTCGCCACTCGTTCGCTCGCCGTTTGGATCCAATAAAACTTTATATGATACTGCGTTTCCGACGTTTACTTTTTCCATATATCAAAATTCCGGTCGTGTGTGACTTTAAAAGTTGCACTATAAATTTTCCACACAACGGAGAAGTTATAATTGGAACCGTTGCAGCACAACAAATCATACGGACGTATTCATCCGGGCGGTACGCGACGGCTACGTTTCGATATTCATTATAATTTTTTTAATTGTTTTTTTTTTGCGCCGTAGATCGATTTTAGAATTTTAATTACACATAATCGCGAATAATTACCGTTATTCATGATGAAATATATCGCTTAATGTTACGGTGAAAACGAAAGATTTCGAGCGGTTAATTTGCAGTTTACCCGCAGACAGAATTTCGAGTTTTCGGCCTCAGGTGAAACGGTTATTAGTGACCTATCCTTTGGGTCTAATTACACAGGCTGCTCCGCACCATTTATTATCGCCACCGGGTTCCGAACACCGTAATTAATAACGCATTCATCAGGCGAAATAACACTCAACCCGATATTATTTTTACATAAACGCTCCACGTAAAACTTTATATGTCTTTGTCAAGGGCACGTTAAATCTTTTTAATTACGTCCACTCGATTTTTTCAAGTCGGAATTAATTAACCTAGTTCAGTATTTATGATTTAGCGTTTTGCGTCGGCCAAATTTCTCATTATACGACATGGTCCGTATATAGTAAACGCGCCTTCTGCAGCGCGAACGCAACGGGCCGTTAAAAATTACGAACCCATCAATTTCCGAAACGTTGCATAAAAGTGCCGTTGGCAGTGATTAATACTTTTCCATATTAGGGATCGTTATTGCCGCTGAATTATGACAATACGTTTTCTTTTTATCGGTTTTCACTCGGCGCGTCGCGATATTAGATTTTATCAAACGAAAGTGTTTACAGATTATTGGCAATTTTGCTCCTTCGCCGGGCGAGTTATTGGAACCAGTGAACCTTAATCATCGCCGATGATTTATTGCGGAAAAATTTCGCTTCCGTGTGGTGCCTTTTTGCGCGCACGGCGATCTGATTCGATTCGATCGAATTCTCGATTCCCCCGGTCTAAATAACTGTGTTTCTCTGTGCGAACGACGATGGCCGGCGTTTACGCTGATTTATGAATTATTCAGTGTTACGTGTGTTTTGCAAATAAGGAAAGAAACGGAACGAAATAAAAATTAATGATTTATGAAGGCGGGTGTTGCTGATGTCATAAAATGCGGAGACAGAAGTGAAAAGCAATTGTTCGGCGAATCGCGCGAAATAAATTGCCAACATTTCGAGTTTTACACAAATCTACATACAATTAAAATCTACACCAAGGACTATTAATAAATAAGTGGTAGTTGAACTTACAGTTCTGCTAGAGCCCAAAGGAGCTTCTTGCGTCGATAAATTATAAATAAATGAAATATTAAGTGGAATACGAAATGCATAATTAGAAAAATATAAATAAATTTTAATCAATGAGAATATGAAAAAAAATTATCGACTCAAATAAATTGCAACTCGTAGGTAAATATCATATGATGACCTCTTATATGTGTTCCCGTCCGACGTGGTTGCTTGCTAATATGAAAATTACGAAAAAATAATCTGTTTAAATTCCATGTGTCGCCCTAATAATGAACTGCGATATTTTATTAGTCAGAATTTTCATCCTCCATTTGGTCGGCAAGTTCCGGCGGTAAAAGAGCTACCCAGAAATAATAAATCAATGGTGTGTTTGTGAACAAGATTAACAAAAATCAACTAAAAAGGTGTGTTATTACAATAAGTACAAAAAGTACACGGTTACAATAAATCAAACTCAAACCACCCCATTCTTACCCCGTATCTTATCAATAGGTACCGAATGTGAAAATATAAGAAGCCTGAATTTCTAATAAACAATAGATTCAATAAAGCGTTGACAATGACGAACTTAAACAAAATAGGTCCTGAAAAAGAACGAATAAGTCAATTCCACTGTCGATTTAAAGTTATAAAATGAAGAATCCTTGAATATTCCAACCTTGGGGTTGACGATTGCTTTAAAGCTATAAACCCAATCGACTAGATCTACCAATTACTTTGATTAGTGTCTGAACAATTGTAATTGAAAATTGTATATAGTCGTGTGTTGAAATTCTAAAAGATATAAGCTAATGAAACAATACGTCAGGATAACGGTTTATTATATTACATAGTGTATCACCTGAAAGTCTAGATGGCTATCTGTGATATTTTTGTAATTAATTGTAACACTGTCCATATTGATTCACCAAAATCCACAATCGGTATTTATATGCTACAACCTGCTGACGCTATGACAATTAATTATGTTATCGATTGCATTGCATTTCATGCTCGTGTATTAGTTTAAACTTAATGGTACAACAATGTTATTGGAGAACTTGCATCGTTGTCCATTTAAAATTCCAAAACGGGGAAATTGTTCCAATTAATTAATTAAACCTGAAATAATCAATCGTATGACGCAATAATAGTGTCTGAATAATCTTAAATTGTATGAAATTTGTGGATTAAGATACACTACACTAAGACATTTCCTTATTGTCGAATGTTTAACTAAGAAATCACAAGGAAATTTTTATAACTCATATTGTTGCTACTTGATCCTTGCAAAATATGAACATACCCATTTAAATAATAACCTAGCTACGTAAACGTTTTTGGAAATATCGTAAGATATAATACAAAATTATTTAGAATCATTTTTTTTTCTTTCAATGGCACACAAAAATGCCTTATTAACGTACACACTTTTCTAAATCGTTCCCAAGCAGTGAAATTAAAATGTTTCAAATAAAAAATTAAATCAACGAAACCAGACGTTTGCAATACAAAGTAATCACAAAGTGTTCAATAAAATTGTTAAAATATTTGCTCGGGTTGGGTTGAACTAGATTCGCTGGACGTGTCTATTGTATTATAATTTGTACAGAATTAAAATATATGGGCACTCAAACAAAATACAAATAGACGAAAAAATAAGTTATTCGCAATCATATAAATTTAAATACAATTATTTTTAACCTGGTTGTATTGGTTAAAATATCACGAATCTGTCAATTCGTTATACTTCGCAGCTTACCAAATGCGTTAATTTAAACAAAAAATTACTAAAAAATTCTCCAAATTAAATTTTCTCTCTAACGAAATATATAGATATTGTGTGACAAGGGGTGAGCAGGTGCGAATGCTTTCGCACAAGTTCGTTTTTCCGTAGCTGCATTTCGTAAAATGGGATTGCTATGTTTTGACCAATCAACGAAGCCAGACGTTTGCAATACAGAGTAATCTCGAAGTGTTCAATAAAATTGCGATAAGATTTGTTTTTGGGTTGGGTTGGGTTGAACTACATTCTTTGGAAATTTCCATTGTATTATAATATGTTATTTGAATATTTTCCACAGGACTTAAATATACGATTACTAAAATAAAATATAAAAAAAAATTTAGTTTCGTCCATCCATTATATATTATTTAAATTTAAATTCAAATATTTTTAGTATATTTAATTGGTTAAAATATCGTGAATCTGTCAATTCGTTAACTTGTCATAGCTTACCAAATGTGTTAAGTTACGTCGCACCGGATTTATAATTGTTTTTTAATAAAAAAAATCTCTAAATTAAAGTTTCTCTAATTTTCACTGTAAATTTATTTTCACATCAACCAAATATATAAATGTGAAGTGATGACGTGTTCGAATACTTCCGCATGACCTCGTTTTTTAGTATTGATAGGTCAGAAACCCCCATCCGGTTCACACAATAGCATAATTGATTTACGATTTATTTTTGATACGCTAATTATTTTATATCTGTACTGGGCAAACTACTGTATGATTTACGATTCGTCAAAGTCTGGCTAAACATTTGTTCTTTAAAATATTTTTCCAAGCACTGATGACAAAAAGCTCACTGTTTCAGTACGTTTGTGGTTATAAACAATCAACTATACGCAAGATACAAATTTGACTTGGAAAAAAATCACGAGGAGTAAAAAGCCTGAACAGTCAAGGGTCATTTTTTTAAATTTTATAATGAAATCTTTTAGCAATATGTTTTTGTTTTGATTTTTAATTTTTATAATCAAATTAATTAACGATAAGGAATATAATACTATTAGCTCAACAAACTTAGTAGTTACGGATTGCCATCCACTTGTAGTAATGCATTATTAATTTCCCATCGGTTTAGCTCAATTACATAATTGCGGTTGTGTTGAAAAATTCTTCGCAAAAACGCAAGTGTGGAACTACATTGTGAGCTTTTACAACCTCTAAAAATCAGCGAAGCGTACTATTCCTTCCTCAACTGCAGCAATAAATTGATATCGCGTGCTTTCATGGAACACATTAGGCTCGCCCATTTCGAAATGTATGATTAATGTCGGCTAATGTTTTCGTAATCAACGGGTCGGAGCGTTTATTCAACGGTAATTAACGGTTATTAGAAACATTTAATGTATTTATCATCGTTCGATCTGGCCTCAACGTTACCTGGAGGTATTTCGCAACGGCCAGGAGGCACTTCCTTTCATGTGGCGCCTGCAAGTCGAACATTAATATCGATGACTGGGGTAACTTCCCCCGTGCGTTATTACCATATTCATGGCCAACGCGGATCAGTGTGCGCCGCACGTATTCAGTTGACGGAAACCGCTTGAATTTTTCATGGCCCACGATTGTTTACTGCGACCTAAACAAATGAGGCAACCCTGCAGCGCCTGCTACGTCTGTTTACAAACACCTATTCATTCTCGGCCTTTACAACGACGACGTGTGCGGTAAAATATTATTATTTCTATTATACCTCCACTAAAAAGATTTTTTTTTATTTGCTGTTATAATTTCCAATTACATATGCGATTGAGTCGTGTAAAATAATCATTTAAAGTTCGAAATTGTAAACCAACGACGCTCTTTGCCTGCTGTCTTGTTTCCGAAGCGGGAAATTCGATCTGCTTTGTTGGTCCATTTACTTTATCGCTTTCTCATTTCCGCCCTGTTATCACTCAACACTCGTCTCAGATAGCGCAGCGTCAATGCTTTCGGAGTGTTTTATCACCCCAATTTCTTACCCAGGTTTCTCGTGCAAATTTTAGCAAGCAATTGAATTATGTCGGCAACACGACGCTTCGTAATCTACTATTGTCATTTTAGAGGCAACGTTTTTGATTTAATTGCGTGCTGAGTTTTAGCGAAATTAAATAAACGATTCGTTTCGCAAAGAATTAATTTCGCGTCTCTATTATTACATATACAACTACGACAGCTCAATTGACTGTAAGTTAAAGATTTTTCCTTTATAACATCAAAAGATTTCAAACCAACTAAAAGAGATTTTGATAAAATTGAATTTGTATGTGGATGCGAACGATTGCACACCTACCTCAAGGAAATAACATATATTTGGTAATAAATTAATATTGTGGTATGTACTAACGCCTCGATAAAAAATTCTATACGTGGCCTTAACTTGGATAATTTTTCATTGAATAGACAACACATTGACTTGTAAGTTATCTCTATTATCGCTTAGAGTCTAATAAATTATGTACTCACAGCAAACATTTTGAACACATTTATAAATAACTGAGAAGTGCTTACTTGTAACGACTGGAGATAATTTAGAGATAAATCTATGTAAACAAGTGCAGAAACCGAGACTTCCATTTAATTAATTAAAGCCTTAATTAATGAATCCTATCAGTCTGCTCGCATTCATTAAATAACTCGGCGATATCTTAGTATCTAGCCAGATGCCGGAATTATTCACGGTCTCTTGAAAATTTCGAGTGCGCGCAGAATGTCGACTCCGCCGGGAAACGCGAACGTCTAGGTACACTTCTCGCGTGCGCAGTTTTATATTTCATCGTTAGTCTATCAGACACCTACCCGAGGCAATATATCTTTCACATCGAGGACTGTCTGCGGTTGACGCCCTCTGCCAGCGATCTGGAAAGCCGCGGATCGCACATGTCTGCGGAATTGCGATGCAGAATGCGACACGCGATTGGCGTTCAATTCCACGCACTGTCAATAGCAAGAACACGGCAGCTTCGAGAACGCTCGACGATCGATATGAATAATGCATCTCACTATCCTCTTGTTTTCAGTTTCTTTGATGCCCCCCACCGTTGGCTTTAAAATTTGATATCGTCGGCGCGGCGTTGTGACTGCACTGATGCATATTGTAACGATGTTTATACAGATCTATGGATTTCCTTTAAGTGAAATCGATAGCTTCAATGTACATTCGTAAAAAATACCCAACGTAAATTATATCAGTGGGACAATGCAATATTTGCAGTCCCAATTGTAAAGATTGGCATCCAACCCAACGGTTTCATTTAATTCATTCTAATTAACATTCTTTAAAATTCGTTAGGGGCAAAGAACTATATACAATGGAGCACATGCTGAAATTGATAAAAGTTGACAAGTATGGACAAACCAATGAATGAAATACAACCAAAATAAAAAAAGTTTTACCACATGTCGAGTTTTCTCCCAGATAAAGAATGACGAATATTTTTTACAATTTCTTCCCTGGTAATGCTGCAATGTTGATTACAGCGAGAAATTGGGAAATAGAAAATGGTAGAGGATTATTAGTAACAGACTACACAATGAGGACGTTGTGAGAAAGAAACAAATGTAGTTCAAAACTGTGGAGGGAACAAGCTGACAATATATCTTTGGAGGCTCCATTAGGAACTAGAACTTTCAACGAAGAGACAGGGATATGATAAACAGGAGGACAAATTGGAGGAAAAATTGCTAAAATGGGAAATGATAGAAGGAAGAGGGGTGGTATATAATAGGGAAGATCATGATCGAAAATTATGGGTTCGAAGATCCCTAAGTGTTTATGAGAAAGAAAGGAGAGTTGAAGGAACGTTCAAGGAAATGTACATAATCTGTAATTTCAGTTGCGAGGAGTAACAAAGCAACAAATCTTGGATATAATTCATCAGTGTAACCCCCATAAAGTTCATTGAAATTTGTACCGCCTACGAAAGAGTATATGAATTTGAACGAGTCATGGAGACAGAGGAGAAAATGAGTTTAAAAGCTAAAAGGCGATAAATGATGGTAGAATGGTATACCCATACGATTGCCACCCGATAGTTAACGAATAGGTTGAATACGGAGACCAACTTTCACATCATATTGTCTCTGGTAAGGCTTGAAATCTAGTGTATAAAATCATTTACATTAGATTTTTGTTAATTTTCATCATTAGCAGTAGATTATCTCTACATGGATAGATTGTGAAAGGCGTGGAAACGACAAGATAATTTATTTATTTATAATATCTGTAGGAAGAGTGCAGTGTTATCCCACTCGTAATTCACCATTGGCTATTTTTCATCGGAGATATTTAACAGCTTCACTGGATGTTAAGGTGTTGGATTTTTTTGGCTTATAGGTTATCTCTAATTGCCTTGCCTTTCCTAAACCCAACCCTGCTTGCCCTTCTGGTATTACCACTACCCTCTCAACTTCTTCCCCCAATCTATTCCCTAGCATTCATTTGTATGTCTTGTACGCCGTATCCATTAATGAAATCTCCCTATAGTTGCCTACCTCCCCATAATCACCTCTCTTTCAGATTGGCACTATCATCCCTATCTTCTATCTCATCGGCAACCCATGCCTTTCTCTCCATATTTCATGTAATAGGTTTAACAATTTTGCTTAAATTTTCTTTGATGCATACGTGCATCCTTAGCTATCTATTCCATCCTCCCCTGGTACTTTTCCTTTATTGAGTTTACCCCTCACAGCTTGTAGTTCCTCTCAGCTGAGATATATTTTTGTCTATCCTCATCCCTTCCACCCATTCTTCTTGCCCCCATAGGAACTTCTTTAAGTGGCTACTCAACTTTTCTATGTCGATGTTTTCCTCCACTTACTATTTTCCCAGTTTTTTTCTTCTTAGATTTCTCCCATATTTATTCCCCCCCATCAACACGTTTACTTCTTCGATATCTTTCATTTTCCATACATATTGTTATATCTTTTTTCCTTCCCGGAATTCTTCCCAATATCTAATGTGCCCCTGGCCTCCTTCAAAATATATCTTAGTTAGTTTTCCCCTTCTGCGTTCTTTATCAAACCATGTGTTCACGTATAATATTTCATAAGTAATATGTTGTAGTTTATATTTATTGCAGTTTGAATATTTTTGCCTTACTCGACTTCCAAAAGCATTTCAGAAATTAGTAGTAGTAGTAGTAGTAGTAGTAGTTCTGCGATCTCCGCGATATATACGATCCGTCGATCAACGCACGATTTATTGATTACCAATGTCTCTATTTAATTTCCCACCGACTGTGTGACTGTGTAAATTCTTTTTTGCAGAACGCATCCCTTTTAGGACCCTACACAAGGACAAAATGATCATCGTGTGGAGATCGAATTACGACGCAACCTTTTAGCGCATCGGTACTAAGTAATGCAAGGGTAATTACGAGAGATATAGAGGTTGGGGAAACGTAGAAAATGTATGAGCGAATTAGGGAGCGATTGGAATTAATTTAACCAAAAATTAAGGAGAAAGTGGGATGAAGTGAAGAGTATATGTAGGAATCCCTCGAGGGGAAACTAACAGATATGGCAATCTCTTTTATTGAATAATTTATTGATCTATTTACTTTGATCATATTGGCGCATCTGTTCTGAATTATATTCCAAAGAAACCCATAACCACATCGTAAATCACCCCAAAATAATATACGTGCGCCGGCTAATTTCGTTTCATTCTGCAGCTTGGTAAATCCGAGCCGATGAATATTCTCTATAGCCCGCACAATCTACGCTAAGCCAGCAGAATTTTCATTAAATTGAAACGTGCGTTAGACGTTTTAGGCGCACACACACACTCCAGGTTCGTAGTCGCACCTGAGTTATCGAAGCACTGACGCGCCGTGTAATTTACGCGCAGCGCCTTGGGTGTTCGCTCTCT
This sequence comes from Geotrupes spiniger, assembly GCA_959613385.1. Classification (NCBI taxonomy): domain Eukaryota; kingdom Metazoa; phylum Arthropoda; class Insecta; order Coleoptera; family Geotrupidae; genus Geotrupes; species Geotrupes spiniger. The sequence continues at coordinate 38,379,677 of OY390736.1, read as the reverse complement.
CTAAAACAAAGAGACCATCGATATTTATTCCCGACGGTGCGCGCGCGAAATGGGATAAACGAGGGAGTGGAATTGATGAAATGCGAGATACGTGTAAAAAGAATAAAAGGTGCGTCCGCCGGAAGTATAGTTTATGGAGTTTTCAGTTCTTGCGGGCCGGGCGGCGGCGGCGGCGGGTAATGAAAATTGACGCGGCGGATTCTATTTAGGCGCGCGTTTCTCGTAAAATATTGCATCCGTCTGACCGTAAATTCGGTATTATGGCTGGTTTACGGCGGTAATGACGAATTGTCGGGCGCGTTTGTTTATTGTTGTGGTCGCGGTGACGCAGACCGCAGGTACGGAAAATGCCCATTGTCAGTATGTATGACAGGGCAGATGTTTCGAAGAAATGTGCGCGCAACGACCTTTCGTGCCTGCAAAAGTTACTTTTTGAAAATGTCTATTTTCTATTTAAAATAATTTCAATAACGACAATTTAATTTGGTTATAATTTATATTCACTTATTTATTATGATTACATAAATAATATTAGTATTCAAATGGTTGCAACAAAGTAATTGCCACCTCACAATTTATCATTAATTTGAATATTCAGTGACAGGAAGCTACAAAAAAATACTTGCATATATCAGCGATAGCTTATTTAGCATATTTTACGATACAGCGTAAACGTACGTTTATTTGTAAGAATCTGTTATGTCACAATGGGTACAACCTCCTGATAATATTACTACGGTTTCCGATATGTAATTGGTCACTGGAGATACGATTCCAAAATTACTACACCCTTAATAGGCCAAGTTGTTACGTTCAAAGTTCTTGTACCCCCCAACAATTCATTTTTTACAACCACCTACTCAGAATATTTATAATCACCAAACTGCATGTGCTCTTCTATACCATTTAACATAAATGGATATTCATGGGTCATTGAACCTCGTTTTAAATTTCGCCTACTTCAACCAAAAAATGTTGCAGAAAAGACGCGAATCGCTACCTGTAGGGATGAGGTGCATTAATATCGTGCATAAATTAATAAATGTGCACCGATATAAATTTCCTCAAGTGGAAACTGCAGTCAATTGAGTAATGCTATCATCCAGTACAATAAACTGCTGGTAAATATACTCATATTTGCACGTTATTTTATTCTGATCGTTTATTATTATTTCTATTTGCCTTCCGATAGATGCCGAATGAAATCATATGTGTTATGGAATGAAGGCATTTTAGTTGAAAATGTTTCATTGTAATGAAGGTTCAAAAATTTTACATGGGTGAAATTTTAATTTTAATTGACGTGGTTGGTGCTTAGAGTAATTGTGTGTGGTTATTAGCCATTTATTGACACTACAAATCTACACTTACCAAAGAAAGAACCAAGAACCTCTTTTCACGAGTTCTCTAATTATTTTATTCGATAACACGGCGGACTGTTTGTTGGTTTTCGACTCTAACTTTAAAAAGTTATTGGGGCATCGTATTTCGATTTTTCATACTATGTCCTCGGGGTGCTTGCTCTTATAAGAATTCTAACAATATGGCCTCTTAAACATGACGCAGTTAAACATCAGCTGATAACTAAACGTGGTTGTTTCGAAGACTTCAGCAGTTGCCCCGTTTCCTGTAACAATTCGCTCAAATGATGACGTCTGGAAAATCGTATATGTACAAACTGAGCAAACACTTTTGTGTATGTTGGGTTGCTGTCTGAATTAATTTTGTAGAATGCGATTGTCTTCTTGACAAACATATTATCGTTGTATTATTTTTCGACAACTAACGTCCAGGTTTGCGGGTTATATTCTTGTTCGAACATCAACACCGAACGAACTTCCATCCCGTTCTATTTCCACACCTACGACCGTCGAAGGCGAATCTGACCGCTTCGTAATTAAAATAATTCCGTCTGTCGGAAGAACATTGGTTTGCATATATTTGCGCGTATTTATGTAAAATATAATTTAAATTATTTAATTCAACTGCTTAAATTTATTTTGTACGCGAAGGGATAAATACCCTTCGTACCAAGCCTACCGTCGGTTTATCAGTCAAAAGGTCATAGTAATTAATCAATATCAATGTTTCTTTCATATTAAATCAATAATGAACATAAATAAAAATCAAAAAGCAATAATAATCAAAGAGGACCAATTGAAATAATTCAAAACCATTCAATCAAAATCAATGGCAATCTATGGCAACTGATTTATAACACAATCATGAAAATAACTTACAAATAAAAGTGTTATCCCACTGGTAATCTAGTGAAGAGGTCCTTAGCTAGAAAAACTAAGTTTAACACTTTTCTTTGTTTAGGTTTTTTTATGTTTTGTATGTTTCTACTGAAGATGGGACTTAGTTGGCTAAATACGTATATAGATTTGTTAAAGTCAACTATGGTAAAGTTTGTTAAATTTATGATTTTTTATTTATAAGATATTTTCATATTTAAAAACCATGGTCATCATTAAACTCAATTATACGTAATGCAAAAATTCAATTAAAATAAATCAAAATATATCACCATATAAACCGATTTCAGTCATGAGAACACAAGCAACCTACACCAATCAAAATCAACCAATATTAATCAAAATAAATAAAAATCATTGCGAATCATATAAAATTAGTATCAAATAAAATCATTCAAATTCATGACAAGCAATGAACAGCAGTCAATATCATTGAAATTTCAATAAACTAAAATAATGAAAAAATTCTGAAAATCAATTAAAGGAATAAAAACTTGGTAAACGTTAATAAATAAAAATCAATGAAATTCGATAAACATCAATCAAAAATCAATGAAAATAATCAAAATGCATCAAAACGAATGGCATGTAATCGAAACCAATGAAAATGAATCGAAACCAGTGAAAATAATTAGAAAAAGACAAATTAGCAAAACGTTATGTGCTAATCGCGAACGTAATAAGATATCGTGCCGTTTTGCAAACATTTTTACGCCATATAAAATAAATACTAATAACCCCTTTCCATAATTCGTTACGGATAAAAATAAATAAAATTGCCGAAAGGAGTAGGAGTGGATTTTTTATCAGATGGTAACTAAGGGCGATCTTTTCAACGACGTTTACTTCGTTTTTACTACACTTGTCAATCATGACTTTTGGTTTATCGATGTGTTCAATTCTTTAATCTTACATCGCTTACTTTGCTCATCAACATTTGATACTTCGCATACGCTTGTGTATGTTAGGTTGCTGTTATATTTGGTTAGTAAGCGCGCTAGTCTTTAGGAATATGATTGTTGTATCCTCTTTCGACAACTGAGGTGTGAAGATTAAGTCAACGAGATAGGCATCTCTCGTTATGAGGCAATGCGTTGCGTTCATTTTGATTAATTTATGTACCAGATTGTAGTATTACCCAATGTCCTGATTTTTCGCACTTTTGCAGATGAATTGAATTTTAGCATTTTTGAATTGTTATTGAGTGTTGTGATGCACCCTTTCCGATCCATTGATTGACACAATTTAAATTTGTGTCACCAAAACAATTTCGTGAAGAAATGTATTGCTGAAGAAAATGTTATCAATAATCAACGTCTCATACGTTTTCTTTTGGTTACTTAGCCTTGTGCATACGCGTCTTGCTCCAACACAAAACATCGCAACCCACGTCTGTTTATATCTGCGAATTTCTATATCTTGTTCCAATTACAAATGACAAATTTCGAAAATTCGTTCACCTTGTAACGTTGTAAAAATAATCGCTTATGCACATACATGACTCATACTTTGGGTATGTTGGGTTGCTATCCGAAATATTAGTTTGAATGCGATAACGTCATGAATGAGTTTAATTATAATATCTGTAAACGTACTTAATCTGCAAATGTTGAACGTAATAATACTTTGCAATAATCTATTGAAGATTTTGATGGTAGTTATTATATCTGCAATATTCTTGAGAAATATTAGCACACGTTAGTATGTCAAAAACGAACGTATTTCTCCGTTAAATTCGCCCATAAAATTAATAATTTAAATTAATATTTTAACATGATAATAAATATAATAATGTCTGTAAACGTACATTATGTGCAAATTACGAATGTACGAATTCGTCATTGTGGCGAATGGCATCTACAATATTGTTGACACAATTTCTTATATTATTTTATTTAAATTCATTTTCGGTTAGCCTCGCGTTTTTCATCAAATTATTTTTGTTTAATTGCATTACATATTACGTTGCCATTTAAGTAAAATATTTGAGAATATAACATTACAGCAAAATTAATTAATTATTAAATATCAATCTTTGCTTTACTTTATTGAGCCGTTGAATGGAATGCATTGAGATGAAAAAGAATTATTTATGGTGTGTGGAATTTATTATTCTCAGGAGACTTTGCGTTGCAGTAGTTCATTTATTTATGCTCGGTGTGTGACATACCAACTAGTTGGACACCGGCTGCGGCAACACGTCCGAATTACCGTTGTTGGAAACTACTCCGGTATTTACTAATTAAGTTACCTGATCCCAGTGCGCAATGATGTGTCCAAATTCAAATTCACAGTCGAGAATTGATGTGTATTTTATCCGTCGACGAGTTAATTTCATTATATGCCGTAACGAAAACCAAAAATCGCAAGTGCTTAATTAAAAGTTTGGGCGTAGTGTGAAAAGATAGTCATTGACGTGGCGCTAATTTTTTTTTGCACTGGAAACGTTAAAATATTTAATGTGAAATTAAAATTGTCATACTTCTCATGCGTCAACCCATGTATTCGAGAAACTCGTCCCATCAAGTGGGTAAAAAATCAATCAGTGATTTATTGGTGGGATTCAATGTAAATGGGCTCGTTACAAAAAATATTATTTTCGAAATGTGGATGAAATCTATATTTAAACCCCGTCAAGACGAAGCAACGATTTTTTACTTAAATAGTGTCCCACCAGACCTGGTCCCTTTGGACTTCTTTTCATGGGGGGATTTAAAAATGTTCATGAGGGGGGTAGGGGCGTAAAATACGATTTCCTAAGAGCTTCCGAAAGTTGTAGAATTTAAATAAATTTAATTTAATGTTAGTTTATTAAATTAAAAATAATTTAGTTCATGCAAGTTTAGAAAAACTCCATGGCTCACAATATCCACAAAAGACCCATTGAGGTAACCGGATGTTCGTCTATAAATTAGAACGACGCGCTCTATTACCGCGTCGCGGCGAATCTGCTCTTTTAACTCCGCGCGTCGTTTTCGCCCCCGCGACTCTGAAAATGTGGAAATACGGGGCTACGCAGCGAGACCGGCGGATCCGGTCGGACGACCGGTCAGGATTAACGTCTCACGGACCGTCTCGTAATCGGATTTTAGTAGTAAAATGTCAAATATTATGTTTTCGTGGCGAACATGTATTTTGATCTCCCGAGCATTAACGCCGCGCCGCACCGAAAAATAAACCATTTTACGAGAATGTCCCTTTGTAACTTTAATCTTGTTTATGTCCGCGCTGCGAAGACGAGAGCCACTCCCACACCGCCACCGATTCGAATGGAGGTTGTGCATTACTGGAGATTAACTTTCGCCGCACATAAAATTTAATGCTAAATCGGGAAGGAATTCCATTGTACGGAGTTTCAGGGTAATATTTTCGTCGCAGCGTCGCTGAATGGTGGCGCTTTTGGGTATAAATATGAAGATTTAAGTAGTTTATGGTGGAGAAATTGCAGTGAATGAGAAGAAATTCTACGTGTTTCCCTATAAGGAAATGGTGGGTTTAATCCTCCTCGACTTGGGGTATTTTATGTCCCATTTTGAATTTTTGCTCTATTTCAAGAATCTCAAATAATAAAGAATTACTAAAAAACTTTGGAAATATATTTAACTGACGCAAAACGAAATTAAATCGTATTGCCACAAATAACATAACAAAACAATTAAATATAATGATACCCCCCTCCCTCCCGATACATGTGACTGCATCAGATTTTATTTTCTATTACCTTTAAAGGTGGATTTTGACCTGAGCGAAGCAAAATTAAATCGAAATATCACAATAACCCAACAAAAAAATTAATAATATGTAGTTAAAGAGCAAGATTGCGAAAAATGAACATAAAACAGCTAGTGTCAAAATAATACTGCAAAAATCGTTAAAAATAGTGACCAAGGAAAACAAAGAATCTTGGAAATAAAAAATATAAAAATAATTGATAAAAAGTAATTAATAAACCCAAAAAATATGTGGAAAGCAAGGACACACAGCTTCTATCGCGTATTCATTGTAATCAACAGTGATTCGATTAGATTGTGTTTAACTTATGATTAATATAAAAGCACATCGTTTGATTTATGTCTCGGCTTGGCACGTTAATTGTTTGTTATATTGTCATACAACAACGAACTGAAAGAGTTACTTTTATTTTTAATCTCTAGCTATTCACGACATTTTTGTATAAATAAAATTATATAATTGTACATGTTATGGCTTCCACCATTAACGAATTATTTATGTTTTGTTAAATATTATACATATACTACAGCGCTACAGGCCCAAGTGGCCCTTGGCTTCGAGGTCTTTTACTCTTGTGTAAAAACTTAATAAATAAAAAATCTATAAATTTAACAAACTTCCCATCTTTAGTAGAGAACTAAAAATGAAAATGTTAAACTATCATCAACTATAAAATTACTAAAAATATCGATATGCAAAATATCGGTATTTTACTACACTCTGACTGGTATAGTCATACGTCAGCATAACAGTTTTTCTTCGATCGTAACGATCTTAACGTTCTATGCACCAAATCAGTATTCAGTAATAACAAAAGTAATAATAATACGTTTTCAATAAGATGTAGCCAATTTTTTAGTTTCAGTATTTTTGTTGTAGTATGTTTTCTGAATTTATGGAAATTACCGTAGGTTTCATTTTATGTATTCCAATGACAAAACATCTTAACATTGTTGATAGTTGCTCTTGTTTGGCGATAGTTCAAGGAATACTCAGAATCGGATATGCAAACATAGGAGATAACTCATAATCTATGTAATATAGATAGAATACATTGTCATATATTTTATTATCATTTAAATCAACAATTGCCAATTGGGATTTAGATTTAAATGACTCGAAATAAATTTTAGTCCTTTACGTAGACTTCGTCACATTTGCTGCCACTTTACGGGACTTTATAAACAAGGTATTTTATTAAACATAAAAAGTTGACATGTCAGAAATGCACGATATTCCATTGTGTTCATATGAATCATACCAAACGAAGCATATTTTATTAAACCCCACAGTTGTAGAAATCATTTTTCATCTAAACCAAATTCAACCAGTTTGGGCAAGATCAAAGTAGTTCACAATTTTGTTTAATTTCCGAGGCTCCTCCGTTTATGTTTTGAAATTACTTAGCTGTAGAATAATAGCTCAAATATTGTCATTCTTACTTTAAGCACTCGTGTATGATTATAATAATATAAATAAAATCAATCCATTAAAAGGGCCGAAAGTAGAAGAAACTATTAAAAAATGCACGAAAAGAAATGGAAGAAGTAATAAACGAAAGCAAATAAAAATAAAATGACTGTGACGAAATTCCAGAAGAAAATATAATGAATATAAGCTAAAAAATCTTCAAGAGATATTTCAAATATTTCAATTTATAGATTGTTTATTTAAGTTTAATTTTTTCATATTTATAAACCATTGTCTCCATAAGTGCATTATTTGTTGGCACCTTTATCACCTTCTTCGATCCTGTGCCTTTTCCTTCCAATCTCTGAGTTCACCTCGCTTAAATTTTTCTTCACTTCCTCTAAGCATCTCTCTTCATGGGTCTCTTTCTCCTTCCTCATTCTCTTCCTATTAAGATTATTATAACCCATCTATTATCGACCATCCTCGCTGTGCACCAGCCACCTGGCTCTTTGCATTTTCACCACTTGCACAATGCTTCGTCTTTTCTATTGCTCTCGTATTTGTTCATTTGTTCCCCTTCTAAATTCCTCTTGTACTTAAATTCCGCCATATATCGTTCTTAGAATTCTTCGTTGACAAATTTCAAATTTATTTTCGTCTGTTTTGTCATTGTCCACGTTCCACGTGCACAGGTAACAGGACGTCTTATTATTGTTAAACCTTATCATATTTTATTATTTGCAACGGTTACGTATCATTTGCAAATAATTGCTGTACTGAACTTTCCCCTAACTCATCATTATCTACCTCTAGTAATTCATTTGTAACACCCCCTAGCTTACCCTTTAGGGAACTTTACACGGTGGATACAACTTCATACATTGTTGCCAATCTCTTGGCAATCACTACTTCATCTTTCGTAAACTCGGTAATTTTCTTAGGATATTTAGTTTACTGCTCTTAATAATTATGGGCAGCTTTCGTTATTGCTTTTTTCGTTAGTGTTTTTTGTTTCAATTTGTTTAATTAATTAATTCGAATTTGTAAAAAAATAAAATAAAATATAATATTAAGGGATAAGGGGAATATTTATTTTATTTTTCCAACCACAGTCTACTATTATTATTATATATTATTTTTAAGTAGAAAAATTAGTTCAAATTTAAAAATAATTTAGTAATTTAGAGATTTTTGCATCAACCAGAATAAATCTTTCGGGGTAACTAAAAATTTATATTCATTGAAAAATTAAAGAAGAATATATGTAAAATGTTCTTTATAATTTGGATGCAATTATATAAGGTGGCGTTGAGTTGAGCTTATGTTTAGATAACATTTTCTTTGCCTGGTTTGGATGCAACTCTGTAAGGTTCCATTGGGTTGGGTTGGGTGATAGGTTCTTCGTTTTTTCTCATTCTTTGTTCTTCATTGTACCAGCTTACTGTTATTTGATTTATTTTATTCTTCACTATTAGGTTGCTTTCTAAATTCAATAAGTTCAATTGTATCCATAATTTTTTGCATTTCTTCTTCATTTCATTTTCCATTTAGCCTCCCATTGCCTCCCTTTATTACATCGCTTTTGTTCTGTTGGATTTGATTTGAATAATTTATGTTGTCTTGCATTTCTCATCATTTCCTTAGTTTTATTTTTCATCGCTTGCTTCATTTTGTTTTGTTTTTGATAGATTTCTATTTTGTTTTGATATCTTACGTGCTTTTAAGGCAGTTTCAGTTCGCTCGTTAGAGGTGTTACTGGTACTGCAATTAATTTCATGTTAGTAGTTCATTACAAATAAAATCGTGATAAAACCTTAATTAGAGTCGATGACGTTCAGAATTATTTTATTAATTCATCGTTTCTCCAATGCACCCTTCTGCATTCAATCACCTTATTCACTCAATTCCTAACAAAAGATTAACAACGTGAATCGTACACAGATTAAACACTCCCCATACAATATTAATTATTCACTGTATTTTCTCTTCAACACGTCAACAGCCTACTCTCTTCAATTATTCCTGCTCCATCTTACAAATACATAAATCTCACTTGGCCATCGGCACTTGCCAGAAATTTTATTCAAATTTCGTTTCAATTCAATATTGGTTTCGTGTTCCATGTCCGCCATTCGAACTGGTTGCTCAAGAAGTAATTTTATTCAAATTAAAAGTTTGTTTCATGTTTCATATCTATCTGTTTAAAAATTATAGACCCGGCATTTCGTTGATCAAGATCAACATACACAAATACGGTTCCCTTTTTGTAATTTGGTCAATTATCGTTTCTCTGTCGACTTGGGCGAAGCAACAATGAGCCCAAACGAAGTGCTAATTCTCATGTAATTTACACAAACCGTCGCTATTACTCAAACGTCTGTCCAGGCGCGATGGGGGCGTCACATTAAGCTCGCAACAACGAATTAAGCTCAAGGTGTGTCAACCCGTGTTACAATTTCAGGATGAATACATTATTGTGATGCACGTCAACTGGCGACGCACACTTCCTATCGAGCTTAATTTACTCCGCTTTGCACGGCCGCGAGATTTAACGAACGTAAATATTACTTACTGATGCAGCGCTGTATCGCTAACAAAGCGCATACCTGTGTTATTTCAGGTATTGTGTTTACGCCCGATGAATTTAAATACGTCTTAAGGTGTTGTTTTACTAATTTTACCAATTAACATTCTACGTTGATTACACGTTCACACAAACCAAAGTCTGGAGTCGTAAACTTGAAATATGTGTAATTTGATTTATCGTTGAATTCGTTAATACGAATTGCGTGGTGTAATTGTGTCCAGATTGTCGGACAGATGACAACTTGAAAATTCACCGTGACGGAACAAATTTCGTCTAATTTCGTTTTGTATTAGGGTGCGTTCGACAAGAGTGAAATTTGGGCCCGGGCGGCCCATATGACTCAATCGTGTGCAGCTGTAGTTCCATCGGCATGATTTTAAAACACAACAATTTCAAGGAACGTACCTGCCCTGTTGTGTCAATACACCGTTGGATACTTTTACGACGTGTCAATCTCGGGCATAAATCTCAACGCGACGTACTAGCAAGCGTAATTTATTAACGCCGTTGAATATTATAATGCCCACGTTTTCATAAAAGTCTTATTGTGCTTCGCGTCGGAGTGCTGCACAGTTCCTTATTAGCGCAATCTCGTTATTCAAGAAAAAAAAATCCTTTATGAAATAACGATCCAGTTATATCCTAGAAGGTTTTGTGAAACAGCACTCGCACTTCATTGTTATGCGCTTCAAGTACACAATTAAATCTCGAGTAGTTAGTTCGTAACGAGATATTTTAGCGGAGATGGTTTTAACGAGGTGCGATTGATTTTTGAAGGCAGCGTCGTCGTCGTATTTTCTCGTTCGAAGCCCGCCATTGTGAAACCTGCATTTCGTGTTTCGGAGCGGAGTTTCGCCGGCATTGTTGGATCCCGACGCCGGCATATGCAAGAGATGCGATCATTATCCGAATGCGACGTTGCGTAACGCTTTTTTCCAATCCGTAATAATGGGGGTTGGGTTGCGCGGCTCAGTTTACAGATTTATGGAGGTCATTGTTGGAGAATGACAATAAGAACGGTGCGATTTTATGTGTGGACGTTCGATAAATCAAGAGGAGACGTCTGCTACCGTGACTGAATTTCGTCCATTCGAACTTCGTGTACCTGGAAATCGCGAACAATTCGTCGAACCATATAAATTATTCACAATGGCGATGATTTCACGTAGCGAGAGCACCGGTGAAAAGCTGAGTCAACTATCCTCGGCGATAATGGGCGCTCCGTTCGGTTCGATGCAATTAAATTCCATTAGCAAATGGATTTCACGTAAATGATAAAATTGTGTAACAGTCAATTGGTTGCCATGCTAAATATTGTAATACCCATAAAAGCTTCACAATCAAATGTTTAAAAATACAAAAAAACCGTATCATTAATATTCGTAATAACAAATTAAATTAAAACAATGCATTTAAAATGTTTACAATACAAAGTAGTTTCAAAGTGTCAAATAATTTTATTGAAATAAACACAAGTTACTATGGTGATGCATTATGACAAATTGACATAATCTACCTGCGTGATAGCCACCTCGTACTAATTTTAAATAAATAAAATCATAGATTTAAATTTTTAATTCTATTGCCACTGCACTACGACTAGCTTGCGTTATTCAAAATTAATTTCAGTTTACTTTGTTTTGGAAATAATGTCACATATATGAACAAAAGAATAAAATAGCTCAAATATATTCAAATGTTGTCAAATTTCATAAATGTTTAAGGCAAAATGAATTGTGTAAATCCTAACCAAAAAAAATTTTTATTACACGAAAATCCCCTAAGTTTAGTAGAACAAGACTTAATTATTTTCACATGTCATACATATACGTCCTCTGCATCTAATAAATGTCACATAAGATTTATGATAAATTGCTACATCGACGAATAAAATCCGGTTTACACAATACAATGAGCGATTTATGAGGTGTGTTTAAATTGTTACGTGTTCACGTGTGGTAAAATTGCTGTTAAATCAAATTTATCAAAATTACAACAAAATGATGTTAAATCTCATCGTTGTGTTGAGGATTTTGATTAGAATATCAAATGTGTTCAATTTCATTCTTAGGCACTGGGGATCGTGCTGAAAGAAGTATTTGCCTACCCGTACATAGTAATTATTTAGTAGCACAACGCAGCAAACTCAACCCAACCCAACCCAACCCAACCCAACTCAACTCCCACAATTGAACAGTTTCATGACAATAGATGATAATGTAGTGTAATGTAAAAATGATAACATTTACCGTGTATTGAATGTATCAATTTCGTTGTCAAAATAACAGGGGACATTTTGTATTTGGTTTGGCAACGTGGTATTTAAATTCTCCTAAAATTTCTATATTACTTGGGAATATTCTGTGCATGTAACTTATATTTAAAATTTGGAAAGCTATTTAACATAATGGCTTAGTACCTGTGTCAACGTTACCTCCAATGGTCGTTCTTGAATAACAATAAGTGTGCGTCAACGTAAAGTTAACCTAGAAACTTTAGTGAAACGTCAAATGAAGTTTACAAGATCGCTAATAAAGACTGAAAATCGCTCAGTTTACAACAGACTTCATACAAATACTAAACAAATAATAAATATCAATAACTGGGCACTCTTTGAACACTTGTATTTTTGATAAATGTAAAGAAGCCATTGTTTAATAGCAAAGGTGTGTTTACTATCAGTTGTATGGAGAAAATGTTATCACTGTAATTGATGGGATGGGAATTTTTACTGTTTCGCAGTCGGGCGGGTAAGTTTAAGCGAATTTATTACGATTTCTTAAAAACTTCAATATGTTTTGCAAATAAAATATATTTAGAACATTTGTACATATATGATACTTGGTTCTCGGGTTGGAAACCGTGTTGTAGTTAATATTCCCCGAAAAGGGTCACTTCGACGTTTCGGCTCAATGACATAAAAGAACTGATAGACAGTCTTACGCTTGCATAAGTTTTACCCAAATTCATTGACTTTTGAAATTTGTGGTTATGTAGAACGATACACACAGTCCCAGGCAAAACTACCAAATTATTCAGCTGTATATGTCTATGCGTTAAGAAAATCATTCGATATATATCTTTAATGGCCTGTGATCTCATTACTTTAAAACTTTTTAGTCGAATGTAAACAGTTTGCATTCATATTGCATTCGACCAATAAGGTAGTACGTTCATTTCACTTTTTATCATATTCACCCATCAAAAAGATTTTATTTTCTGAAATTTTATTTTATAATTTTACTTGTACTACCAAAATAATTGCTGATTCTCGATTTGTGTATTTTGTTAGGTTCGAGTAGGTCGCGTGTGGTGTAGTTTATATTTCATTGCAAGTGTAGAGAGCATGTAAAATAAACTTGAAAATTACAATTCTTTGGACATTGAAACTTGTCGAAATGTAATAAATGAAGCTATTTTTAACCCGTAACAGTAGTTAGCTTATAATATTTTGTAAGTTAACAATCGTTTTCAATTTATGCAACAATCAATTCTATAATTTTCTAATTTCGTATAATCTTTCCAACAATACCAAAACGATTTTAAATCCTTGTTTCCGGGCAAAATCCTCGCAAAGCGAGCACTCCGAACATCTTATTGAAAAATCCATTTAAATTCTAAGCCAATGTTAACTGCATTAAGCCAAGTCGATATAAAATATGCACCCCGCGTTGCTCGTTAAATATTCAAGATGGCGTGATTGGAAGGGGGTTCTTGTGTACAATGCAACCACACAAAAAGATAAACTAGCCTTTTCTGTATAATCATTCCCAACAAATCATCTTCCACGACGACGCATCGGACCCCCGACGCGACATCATTTATACGTTTAATTCCGCCTAACAAATTTATTCGTCGATAATGGGCGCATCTGAGTGACGTCCCGAGATTACCCCCCGACGCACACGCGGCCGAGTTCCGCGAAGCCGTCGTCGCAACTTCGCGCTCTGTAATTACGTGCAATTTATTTCGGCAAATTGCCGGTAAAAGTGTTGCTGAAATTAATTCCGGCACAGGTGCCAAAGAAACTGGATTTTTTCGTAATTATGTTGTTTATATCTCATCTAAAAGTAATTTGAGTGAGTTTTCATGCGGACGTTTTAAGTTATCGGTGGAGGCCGGGTAATCTTCGAGGCGACCGTTTCTTACGGCGGAGATTAGTGGGCTACGGTTCGCTGTCGTGTATATCATTACTAATCGAAAAAATATCGTGGACGTTGTTACAATTTTTTAACCATAACAAAATGAGTTAATTTGAGTAATTGGTGCAAATTTATTGGAAGTGTCAAAAAGTTCGTGAAGTTTACATTTTTTGATAAACTATTTCTAATGGCGGAGAAAAAATTTTCACACTAATTATCGTAAACATAATAAACTTAATAAATGCGCGCTTTAATGTCATAGTACAGTTGAAAAAAATAAGGTTTTTATCGCATACGGGAAATGTTTGAGTGCATTTTGCAATCTTGATCTAAAATAGTTTAGTGTCAACCAAACATGAAATACCAATTGGTCCTGGTTATATAAATTACAACAAATTTTATTTATTATGAAAAATTATAGTAATTTAGTCAGATTTTCCAAATTGTTAACACCATGGTCAGAGTAAATTTTCTATGTATTGGCAAAGCCGATATTTTTTAATAAAAAATGTGTATCTTTGAATAAAAAAAAATAATGAATGCAGTTTGAAAGCAACAAAAGCATAAAACTAGCAAGTAAATTAATATTAAATAATTCATTCTCCTTTCACTCGATCCCAGGGGAGGATGAGTGCGCAATTAGCTCCCTCTGTGGACGTCCATAATCAACACAATGAACCATTGGTGAATTAAAATATTTTCACACACTAACTGTTTGAAATTCTTGCAATATTTATGACCTAAATTATTCAAATTACATAAAATTCATACAAACACAATTGTTTAATTTTCTATCGACGTAAGTTATTCGAGATTGCAGTTTGATATCACAAGTAAATTCTTCAGCTTCTTTGTCCACTTCGTGGATACTTTTCAATCTCATGTTCAGTTGAACTTTGTTACCTCAATTAGCTTAAAACTCTTCTGCAGTTCTCTTTGCCAGAGCAGGTGCATTTTCTTTGGATATAATGTTTGACAGTAAATCGATCATTCACAACCAATCAATTATTGATATCAAATTTATTTAGCAGGAAAATTTGATATGCAAGTTCGACATATTCGACATTTTAAAATAATGTTCAGCCCAGTTTAATAAGTAAATTAATTCCTTCCTTGATTGTAGTTGCAAAAGCAGAAACTCGTAAGAGAAACGTCAAACCAATGATGAGCCCTCGGCATTTTCACGATTTGTTGTTTAAATTTGATTTTAAACCCAAATATAATGCATTGCGTCAGCTCTCTTTGTCATTTTCTAATTATTCCGATCAACAATTTTACGTCTAGTATTTATGTAGCAGAAATATTTAAATGTCGATATGAACTTTACATCGTCTTGATATATTTACAATTCATAACTCACAAATAATTTAAAACCTAGGTAGAACATGTCGTTCTATTTTTTTATTATCTCCTAAATATTTTTCATCGTTTTGCCTACTTGAAAGTTTTATTATTATCGAACATGACAGTTAAAATCTAATCTTTCCCAAACACTATGCTGGATCCGCATTTTAAAAATCGATTAAACGATAATTATTAATAACATTTTCATATGATTGAACACTTATTAAAATCGACGACGATCTTCCTTATGCCACAAATAAGCACATCAGCAACATTGTAGTTAACTGGACTAAACGGCCGTATTGGATTAGGTCGGGTTGGGTTCGGTTTGCTTGGAATCAACATAGTTAATTGCATCGAGTTTAATTAAAGTCACACACGCACCGTGACGTCGAAGACACCACGTTATCAATGCAGAAACAGACGTCCATTGGACGACGATCTACATCCATTACACGTGAATTACCAACAACACTGTTTCCATTGCAAATCTATGTGTACTTCATAATTAGCAAAAATTATTTTATTAGTTCCAATGAATGTTTTTTTTTCCAGTAAATACAATGGTAAATGCAATTTAAGTTTATGAAACAGCCCGCATTGGTGTTGCACGACAAGAACGATGGACGTAAAACTTTAAATTGTTGCCTTTTGCAACAATGGGTTGTAAATCTCAGCGTGATATTAGTTGCATATTTCGTATTTTATTATCATAAACGAACTTTAACTTTAAATTCTTTAAAGGGTACAAAAATATCAATAGTCTGAGATCCAACGCTCTTCGCGCACCATCCCATCCCATCTCCGTTCTCTCGCTGTTAAATTCCTTTAACAGTTTGGGGACCGCCGCCACACAACCAAGACAATGTTATCTCGAACGGAATTACTTTCATACTTATTACGTGCGATCGTACTTTTCCCTAGATAGTTGGCCGTTCAAAGGCTTTGTATAAATATTAGCTATCGTTGTAACAACACACACAGGCCACAGTTGATAAACCACGAATGGTCCCGATTGTGTTTTGTAAACAAAATAACTCGGCGTAAATCATCGCATCGCGCTCGTGAAAAAATACACTATAATTAAACGGTTTATTTCGACAAGTTAAATAAACGTATGGATGCGACGTAACTGATCGACGATGCACTTCGTATTTTACAAATTGTTGTGGTTTATAACTTGTTTGCTTTGTTGTGTTTAATTCAACATTTCTAAGACGGGCGCTTTATTTTACTTTGATGTGTGGTGATTTTTATGAAATTTTAAGTGGATTAAATTATTAGTTTTTATGTGTGAACGATTTAGTTATAGTTATGAGTTGTTATAACTTACAACGAATAGACGTGTAAGTAAATGATATGGCGTTTCAGCCTCTAAACATCTTGACAAGAACGTCAAAGCCCGATCGGTCAGATGCTGTGCTTAAACGATATGACGGATTTCAAGCTATCGATCACAGGTACCGCAGACGTGTTTAAATGGTACTTAATCGATAGGAGCGGGGATCGAAGAAATAGTTTGACAAAGAAAAACGGCGACTCACCTAATGCGATTAGCGACATCATGGCCTGTCCCAGACTGCATTACAACTGAAACAACACAAAACCATTTAAATAAACGCGGGCAACATCTTCGTTACACTTCAAATATATCAAAGTAATTAATGCAATTTATGTTGCAGTTAATAATTTTTGCTTTTTGTGTCCAACCTACACCGAATAAGGTTTCTTAATAGCGAATTTTTTTTTTATAAAAGTTGCCAATCAATACTGGAGATCGCGTGAATGCCCCAATCAATGCTCCGATGCAGAAATATAAAGGATTATTGACGAGCAATAAGCATTAGAATGGTGAATATAGCTCCGATGACTATTATTTTCGGAGCGCACAATACTGAAAGAGGACCATGTCTTCTAACAATGAAATCACTGATTATGGGACCTTTCCCCTTCGAGAACGCGACCCCGCCCGCCGTCGAGACACTGGGTGCTAGATTCCACCGATTGTCGACGAGAGACGGCTGAACGCGTGGCGGTTTACACAGAACACGTGCAGTTAATGATACGACGCCGATGCGCTGTGATGTCGCTGCAATAAAATACTCGCAGAATGGTGCCGATGACATCAAATATGTAGTAAACACGATTTAACGTCGCATTGTTTGAACTCGCAAAGTGCCCTTTAAATATAACTCGATACACGTGGGAATGGCACGAATTTAACTCCGTCGAGCGATCTCCGAAATTTCCAGGTATAATTTCGGAGCGGATTAAAGCATCGCCGGAGACGGCGTCATAAATATTCCGAGGGCCATACACGATTTATTTGTACTGAAAGCATTTTTGTGTCGGCTTAAAGATCCACTCGTTCGACGAATGTTAAAGGCGAATTGAATAATTATGATTGATGATGGCCGATGACTTTTATCAAGTGGTTTGATAAATTCCTCGTCGCTATTATTAGAACTAAAAATCTCGCGCGAAATTTAATCCGGTCCCCCGATTTCGAAACGAGGGTGCGCCTCGCCCGAAAATTAAATCGCAATTAAATAAGTCTGTCTGTTGCAAGCTGCAAGTGTGCCCCCATGGGGTGTGAACTGAAGTGGGCCGAATTGGATTATTGTTTTTGAGAGCGAGCGGATTTCGCGCGAGTCGCTTGTGGGTGTTTTGAAGCGCGAGACTAATCGTTTCAATTACTGAGATTCTTACGCCCACTTGCTTACTCGTTAGCGATTCGTACACTGCGCATAGGGGTTCGTAATTGTTTTATTGCAGATATGGATAATTTGAAAGCCGGCTGCGTTCGACGAACGACTGCGACTACATAATTCCTCGAAATGTCTGCGACGTGCGTAAATAATACATGACGTTGATACATCGCCCATGCACATGAAAATTCAACGCGTGGTGGTGCCGCTGGGGTGGTTATTATTGTCTGCAAATGGCTTTGTAATGTTGTTTGCAGGGGACGGTTCGAGTTGACAGCGAAAATATACAAATCCACATCAGTCGAGAAAAGTTACAAATTGTTCGAAGGGGTGCGAATTACGAATGCGACGGGAAATTTTCAGATTTTTCGAATTAAATCGTTAACACAAGTAAAATTGCTCCACTTTTTTTATGAGATTTATGAAATGATATTTGTATATCCGTAAATGTAGGGAATTGTGTACCCTTGTTGAAAATCGAATTATTTCATTGATGTCATTGATGACATCGTAGACAGTAAGCTGTGGTATTACACGAGTCAATTAAGTTAACAGAGGCTAATGGGCTTTAAAGTCGCGAAAACTCATATATTATAAGATCTGCACAACGTCAATAGCTATAGCATTTTGCAAGCCAAACCAAGCAAAATATGTCATATAGCTGACAACATAACAAGAAAAATATAGAAGCGCTCACTGAAAACGTATTTTGTTGTCGTCGTTTAGTAGGTATTGGTTTTGTTCTATTTTTTTAGAAAGAGTTTGCGTGCCTTACAAAATTTCACTAGCCTACTATCTGTTAAATCAAATCCATGGTTATTTTTTGTCTACTATCTATGCAGGCTGCCGACCAAGCTGAATATTTGAGGTCATCATTGAAGAATCACAAACAAGCAATATAGTTCTTTATGAACATAAGGGATAACAAATCCTATTAATGGTCATGACATAGTTCACCACTTGGTCGGTTATCAACATTTGAATGTTGGCCACTCGATAGAACAGCATACAATCCGTTGCGATAGAGAAGTCCTAACACATTTTTTTCTGTAATATATCACAACCCTTACACAAAGCAGGAACAAAGCCGATGATTCATCAAATTTTGATAATTTTGTGTCTGTTTTATTATGATTGCGATCAATGTTTTTATAATTTAAGTACGCACAGAAAAATACTTTAAAACTAACATAAAATAATTCCTTAATGTTATCCATAACTTGCTATATATTGCTTCAATTAATAAAAAAAATAATCTGAACTTTACTTAAAACTTTAAATTTTTACAACCATAAAGAGTTTTAATGCTGATGATGACCTTAAAAAGTGTGTGCAAGAGAGACATGTCAATGCAAAAATTTCAATGCAATTCGAGAAAGTTGATTTGAAATTGAAAAAGAACGTGAAAGTGAAATATGGGCATGGTCGTGATTATGACGGTTCACAATGAATAGTGAAGCCAGAATGAACATGACCTTCGTCATACACTATCGGAACTAAAACCGTGATGGCATGTTAGGTCTCTGATGTCGAACATCTCAACGCGAGATATCACACTTGAGAATATGTATGAAGGTATAAAAATTATTGTGATGTGGAAACCATCAGATAATTTCGGTGTCATAGGTTAGATGTCATTTGTGTAGATTTTCCGCCACTTTAGCAGCTCTTCGTCATCGTGCTCATGTGTCAGGTCTACTCCCCACATTTGTTGCATGCAATCCTTGATCCATTGCAATCTAGATAAATGTTAAGGTGTGGCTGGTTCATTCCAACCCAACACACACGATTGAGGATTGGAAATACTTGATTGTGTACTGCTTTCGCTGACTCTTAATTTACGCTTAAGTTATTTCTATGATTTCCAAGCCATACAAAACCAGGAAACTCTTTACTTTTTGCTTCCAAATAAACTTTTTTTTTATCTTCCTCAAGTCGGAAAATTAGCAAGATATTTCTCTTATCTATTTACACAAACGATAATAAAATTATTGCTTCAATTATTAGAAAAAATTATCAGAATTTTACCTATAACTTCAAATTTTCTTAAAAAAAAACAACCAGAGCCTTCATGCTAATGATGCTGTAGGTACAAAAGTTTTTAAGTCTAACTTGAATAGATCACAGAATAATAGGGACCGAGACCAAATGACGAGGTGGCTTCAGTTAGTGCACCACTACATCACCCAGCCAACCAGATTTTAACCAAACCGTCCTAAAACTAATTTCATAACACCTTGTACCTAGTTTATTAAACCTTGCTTTATTCGAATATTTCTTAAAAATTTTCCCATCATCCTTCACAAAACTATTCAACGTCCAGAATTTCTATTGAAATTTCTAAACCAGATTCTCCTAATAAAATTATTAAAGGAGAAACACTTCCAAATGAAAACATTTCCCATAAATTTTGCCCAATTTTTCGAAATAACTTCTTCACAATGTCTACAAAAATGTTGCTATATTTCTGCAGTACATTTCAAAATAGACTCCACCCACAAATGTCTGTTCTCTGTCGTTAGGAGAGGATCGCGAATTTATGTGCTTGTTATGGTTGATCTTACAAAAGCCCCCATGACATTTCAATTCTCGTCTGTTACAATTTTTAGATTTTATCAAAATTCTACAGTAGCTTATTCATAAAATTTTCGTCGAATTCTACTTCGTGTTCGATCAGCCATTTCCGCTTTTGACTTTTTAAAGATAAAAATGTGGTTTGCTTGTCCAACTTCACCTAATACACCTTTTTTATCTAACTTAGCCAAAGCAGGAATAAGTTGATTAATCGTCCAACTTTGAAATAAGTTTCCATCCACTGTTCTGTGATAATCCCTATCATTATTTTACGAATTCAGCAATACCACAATTCCTCCAAAAAACCCAAATGACTTACACAGTTGCAGGATACTGTGTAAGTATAAGCCCAACGATGAATTGACAACCAATTTTGATAAATCCAAGTTTCGTCGAGGTACACAAATGTAAACTTAATAATTTTGAAATTGTAAAAAATTTGTTAGACATGTAATTTTAACCTCAACGACGTGATTTTGCAACCGTTGAATTTGTACTAATTTTGAAATCAACTTCGTATAAAGTCAAAACTTTCTCTGGAATTAGCTAAAAGAGCATCTAATGTGAAAATAAAATTTTTTGAATTATATTGCCAAATAACTCTTTCCTGAACATCTGATTCCAAAATTCTCAACTTGGTCGTCGTTGTTAAGCCAAACTGTCATTGAAATGAATTCAGCCAATCAAAATCCAACCCAACCCATTGCATATTATTCTGGTAATTTCATAATAAAGGTAAATACTATCGTAGAAGATTTTGGGTTGGGTTGAAGTCAATATAAATTCAACCCAACCCAACACCTATTTTAATTTTGTTGTCGAGGTTGTCTGAAAAATTTCACCTAGATCGTAAGCTTTTCAACATGTGACGTACATTAATACTCATGTTTGATTGTCAATCTGTTTTAAAGTTAGCATTGTCTACGAACCTGCACTTATTCACGGAATTCGTCGAGCTGATGTACTTTGTTTAGGCCAGTTAACTAAAATTCAATTCGATTTAGACAAAATAATATTAAAATTCTGCATTCAAAATAAATTAGAAGAGTGAAACTGGATGGTATAGCGTTCTGCAAAATATCGATGCCTTTGCGTGTGAAACGGAACCTGGAACTTGGCGAGATTCGCTTTTAAGGACCATGCTTGCTCGCATGTGCTTTGATTGGGTTTCATACTCTTCACCTAGCACAAGAAAAACTTTATTTATGAAATGAATTTGTAAAGAACAATATTGTAAAAAAATACTGTATTGGTTTTTAAATCATCAACTAAACGATGTATTAAAGTATGTAATTGTTCATATCATTTTACTGTCTACTATCCGTCTTGGCAGTGCAGATGTAATGTTGTCCTAGGAATAATACAACACAATTAACGATTTACGACCTCACACGTCACTTTCTAATCGCTTTCCCACGAATTGTTAAATTAATTTATTGTTCGATGCACTTGGAAAACGCCCATATACGTTTGTTTTAAGACGAACTTGCATTTATTTATGAATATTTCGTATGCAAATTATTATTTTCATTGAGATATATGCAGCCTATGATAATGTTATACTAAGACTTGCATTTAATGTTGAGGTACAGGATATTATCGTAGAAATCCTACAACTTGTTTGGAACGTAGTAGATCATAAAATATTTATGAAGAGATCACACAACGCAATAATGAGGTCAGTATTTAAATCCAATTTGAACAGATTGATTTTTTAAAAAGCAATAAATTTCCTCCGTCATAGCTTAACGTTTCCATTGATAATCTTTATTAGAATAAATCAATCAACTAAACTGTTGTTTTGCTTATATTGCATGGGTCATTGGCTTCCCTCATTTTTAGTGCTGATCATACATTTTTCAACAAAAACCAAGAATTTATTTTAAATATTTCGTACAACTTGTGCTACTTTTAACACTTGACAGCGTTTACTTTAAAAATTATTGATTCAACAAAAATATTTAGAGATTTAGACACAATAATAAGAAACTGGAAAGATTATTATTTTATGTTAATTTCATTGCTTTCACTGACTGACGCGATGAGTAATCGTCGCAGTTTTGCGTTGTAAGTAAATTAATCTTGAATTTTTCAAATAAGTGTGTTGAAATTTGGCATTTAAGAGGACGTCGGCGCCAGATCGTTTAAAAGTGAGGTTGAATTAGAAATTAGCAAATATTTACTTTCTTGCGGTTTAGCAACAACACTACTTCAACTATCGCTAGTTATACGTGTCCTTTCTTATCCGTGATATTTTCGTTCATTTTAAGAACCTTAATCATTAATATCTCATGACTGATGACCACGAGCAACATCATTAATAAGCGACATTTTTTCGGCCGCTCGAATTAATCGCCGTAATTAATGTTTACATATAATTACGCACTAATGGGTAATGACTAATGGGCAGGCCGCTAAATACAAACACATTAATCTTATTGTAATGAGATCGCTCCGGCTAAATCGACGCATCGACTCGACAAAGAACAATTCCGGACGTCTCATAGGTGTCAACAACAATCGAGTAAATTCATTGAATTTTTTCCAACTCGGATTTTATTACGCGGTCTATATCAATTATTTTAGGACGATAGCGTTTTATGGGACAATAAACATTATTCCGGTCGATGGGCGTATTTGTTACGCACTTTGAGGCAATTTTGTCCGCCGGCCACAACTCGAGTTTTACAACCGCACGAGGAAATTAAAAGGAAACAAGGACATAAAATGGAAATAAAGATAACGGCGGACTTACGTCGTTATAATCGAGTAAACTTGGGGCGATTCGATGTGCGTCGGTGTCCGTTATTAATCCCGGGAGATTTGTCCAACCAAAATTAATAAAACAACCTACGTCGCCAACTTAGATGTCGCGTGCTGACGACGCCTTCACATAATAAAAGATCGTTGAAAGTAAAATATATATCTTCATCGCGGCAATGAATTACGCGCGAGGATATCGCCCATTATGTCATTAAGTCGCAAATTGTACGAGGCAATCATAAACATTGTATTAGTGCGTTACTTTCACACTTGGGCCCACTCGGGCCCATTCATTTAGATTGTCGAATTTAAGCGCGCAATTAAAAAGCGCGTTCCGAAACGACGCGAACGCGTATCTTAAGTGTTTTTACGAGGTACTGGTGTTTATTTTATATTTTTTTTTACAAGAGGAATTCCATATCTTTGTTTATACAAAAGAATGTCAATAACCTGGCCGCATACAGCGGATTGTTGTTGTTGTAAGCGTGAAGCAATCGAATCTAAATATTTATGAAGCCGTGTGTGACGTCGCGGATAATTAAAATGTGATTCACTCCAATGGAGAAGATCGCGTGTCAAATGTGGGTCAAAAAGGAACGCAGATGATTCACAATAAAACGTCGGGGGGTGTTTAGTATGATCGACGTAGTTCTTAATAGATTAGGCACTAATTTTGAGCAGTCACGTCATTATACGCCCAAGGGTAGAATGCAATTAGGATGCATTAATACACCAAACAAAATTGAAAGGAGAATTGTACACAATGTGTATTCGTTCGGAACAAAAATATGCACAGGAAATGATGCATTAATTAAGCGGAATGGTTTATTGACATGCGATACGTTATGCACATTCACACATAATTTATAACGTAAAGTTTCTTGGACTTAAATTAACAAGCGTTTGCAATGCGGGAAATATTTCGAGTTACATGTTGATGAGCGATTAATTCTTGTAATAGAACTAGGACACAATGAAATCCAGCTAGGTTTATCACTTTGCGAATATGAGTAAAAAAATTATCACGAGGCCATCGCAACTAATAATTAAGGACCTCCATACTACAACATTAAACCGCCACGCGATGCACTTTAATAAATATTTGTTTATACTAATTAAGATTTCCATTAATAATTGATTGGTTATTAAGTTTGTATCGGGGGGACACGAATTAACGGCCTCTAAAAGTTTTACGCCTATGAGAAGTAATAAACCTGGAAGTACATAATAAAATACTTTAAATGCAACCGCACATCAAAGGATCGTACGAAACGTAATACGATATTATCCTCTTTCGTATAAACGAACGGCCGTCTCGGGGCATTTTTTTATTGATGTATGCACTAAAAATGTTCTAATGCCGTATAGACGTATCGTTAAATTATCATTACGTAGGTGTGTGGGTTTTTTCATGAAGTTTTATTTGGTAACGCGATATTTACACTTGAACGTACGAAGTTGTAAAATGCGTTGTGATCTTTTTTCTTTCGATTTTTGGAAGTTAAAATAACTGGGGGTATTGCCCTAGTGGAATCGAGTCGATTTTCTTTGTGGGCTAAATCGGGGCTTTCGAGTTTTGAAAAGTGGTAAGAGCGATTGGCTTTTATTGCTTCGTGTCCCTTGTGTCAATTTATTCAACTGTGATTTTTAAAAGTTCACAACGACGCGTCTTCAGGGAATGAAATTTTCTGTACGATGGCAATCATGCATAAAATGCAATGAATATTTCTTAAACGGGTGGATTTGTAAAAAGACTGCAGGTTGGACCTTTGTACGATCGTTTCGCTATGAGTTGAAGTAAATTTTTCAGCAAATGTAGTTTAGATTTAATAAATATTTTAGTAATGGCGTAGTTGGCTTATATTGCACCAATTCAACAAACGAATTCGACTGATTATTGCCATCAACCTCGACACCATAATCGGGATCAACTCAACAATAATGAAGCGACCAAGTCAAAATGTAACCTCTTAATTTTTTATTATACTTGTTCCGACTGAACGCTGAATTTTATCCTAAACTGTTCCTCCAAAATGAAATTATCAACTATGAAAACTCTATGGGACATGCGAATTTTGCAGTTCGTAATTAAAAAACCAAAATTTATATTACACAAAACGAATTGTGTTTAATTAATTCTGATGCCAATATTGTTAGTAGCGCAAATCGTCAATTTTTAGTCTAGTGCTAAATCAACAAAATCATAATGGTCCTTGAAAGCATATGGTGGCCCGTATACGCTGTGAATTTGAAGGATTAAGTGAAACCACTAATTGGGCACCACAAAGCTTAATTCACAGGTGAACTGCCTGAATTAGATGAAAATTTTTACTAAATATAGGCGGAAAAGATTTTGTCCAAATAATAACTGCAAACATTGTTCAAAACGATTTATTTAATTAAAGAATTATTGTCCTCACCGCTGAGATAACTCAAAAATATGTACTCTACGACTCAACAGTGACGGAGACTGATCTTAAATATTGAAAAAATTAACTTATAAATATAAAAATTATGTTTTTTTTTCATCACATTCACGCACAATTAGTTATTGATGCTCGCGAAATGAATTCCGTTATCAATCACAATTACTGTAATAATAATCAACGAGCACTGTCCACAGGATTTACTAATTAGCCATCAAAGATCGATAGTCAAGAGAACGAGAATAAAGATTGCATTTTCGTGCGATGACATTTTTTATGAATGGTGCTGCCATCTGGTGGGAAGCTGTCATCAAGAACCACGCTAGCGATTAACTTAACGGTAAAACTGAATCGAAAAACAGTATCGATTTAATTGGGCAGGATCAGTAAAAATGGCCGGAGCGTATACAACTTACACGAGTCGTTTTATTTATAGAAAAAACGAAATAAAATTACTTTGATGCACACAATTATTTAACGATGCTCACGAATTAAATTCCGTTATCAGTGACGGAGATCGCAGTCACTATAATTACAATTAACGAGCAATTACTGTCGACTGTTGACTGTCGATAATGGTCCAGAGATTGAGAATCCAGTGAACATCCTGATTGATTTTATATTGTGGGAAGATTCGTGTGACATTTTTTTTTACAATATATCGTATTATTATAATGTATTATTATATTGGGTGTTGGGTATTGGGGCACCGTAACTAAATTTCTTTTCTCGAAGGTACAAAACAGACATTTATAACTTTTCTCTGCTGATTATGGTGCAGTTAAAATAACAATAAAATATTGTACTCGAGTTATTCATAAAATAATATATTTTTTAATAGAATACCATTTTGGTGTTTTATGTTAATTGCGCAAGTATGATATTTTGGAAAATGTATTAAGCACAGTCGCATAAACATGTATTTATTTGTGACTTTTAGAGAATAAAGTATTTCTATTGTAGTCGGAAAAAAATTTCAGCATAGTGGGTATTCTATTAGAAAATTTTGTTGTAAATAACTAGAACACAACAACTGTGACTGCGGCCGTACCTGCGATTGCGCCCGGGAATATTTATCATACGTTAGGACTACAAAGAATTTTTCAAGATCGATTCCAACATCGATTTTCCAGTAAATGGTACATTTTTCGAAAGAATTTTTCAAACAAAAGTTGTTCAGAATTTCATTGTCATTAATTTCATTAATGACGACTAGATTCGTAGACGTAACTGTATTATGTTTGTTATCAATCGCTTGATAAGACATAAAATAATGAAATTTAGGCTGGAGGACTTTACATGTATTATAAGTTTGTTGGTAAATTGGTTAAATAATTTCCAATATTGTGAAAATATTTTCAAAATTATAAACGTCTTGCAGCCGAAATTAAAATAATTATTCACATCCAACGATGTTGAATTTTTATATAATCGACCCATAAAGATTAAATTCTTTCGAAACTTTTTTCAAACCTTAAACTTAAAGTCTTAATTGACAATCTCATCACACCTTTAATTCCTGATGGAAACCACAATGTCGACGCATTCTCATTATGATAAAAACAGCATAATAAAATTGGGTTCTATGAACTTCCACTGGCGTTAGGGCTGCTTCACACGAGTCACTTTCTAAAGCAGGACAGTGAAACCAATTTACATTAGCACGCGTTTATGTCGTGTGGAAACTTCAGATTAATTGAATGTACGAGTATTAAAAAAACAGCATCAGACTAGCCCACTGAGGTGTTTCAGAAAGTGGCGCGTGTGAAACGCCCCTCAAGTCCCACGCTTGTTAACGTAACCGTTAGTTCATCATTAAGTACCAGAATATTCACGAAAAGTAAACATATGAGTGTGTCATGACCTTCACGACAAAGTTTCTTTTGAAGTGTTTAACGATGACGTTATATGTTATGGTTATGTTTCATCACAAATTCGTTTACAGCATCGGCGCACTAAGTGCCACCGTTAAATACATCCACCAATTAGTAACATCAAAACAGTCTGTTGTTTTATTGACAGTCAAAAATTGCCAACCACCGAAAAAAAAAACGTGATAAACGACCCTTCCTTGCGCGCCCGTTTTAATTAAAATATTAATTTATGATAATGCATCGCGCTTAAAAGTTATTTTAATAACGCGCTTATCATCGCGCCGCGCGATGGTAAATTATTTAGGCGGCGATTCTTGGGTAAAAAACGCGCCTTTATCGCGTGAAAATAATGAAATATTTAGGCGAATGGACGGGCCTTTATGAGCGGCTGGTTACTCGTCTTTTTTAATTGTAAGTAATAGGAACACATGTTTTCACGACTCCGTTACGGTATGCCGACGCCTGGCGTATCGTAAAACGGTTTTTATTATTCACGTCTTAAAGTGAGCCGAGTTGCGGTGACAGATTTTACGATCACTTTAGTTCATAGCCCCATATGTAGTAAGCATGTACGTATTCTAATTTTGTTGTTCTGCTAGTATGTGTGTGGAGAGAACGATTAGCATATGTAAATATAATTATCAGAATGTAATAATATTATTGCGTAACGGGTGGGGTGGGTCATTTGTATGTATGTGAAATTCACCTCGGTTATTATTTAGCATAAATATAATGTGGGTACTTAGTTGAAGAATATGGGATACATCTTTTAACTTACAAATTTCAGTCGTATGCAGGAATTAAACCCTATTTCAGTTATTAAGGTATATCAGAGTATTAGATCTAAAATTAATAGTGCATGACTTAATAGATTTTATTTATTGACTAGTAATGGACCTGTCGCGAGTGATTGACTTGTTCACTCTACCAATAGATTTTGATATCATAATATACTTTGACGTGTAATGTATGGATTTGCTATCACTTTAAATCTACCGAGTCACACTTTTTATGGAACGTTGTAAATGACTGGATTTAAATATCCATTTCAGAATTTGAAATAACGTTGTTCTAATGTACTAAATATTTTAAGGCAAATAATTCAATTTCATAACTGTTTTTATTCCGTGGAAACTTGTTCTCATTTCAAATGCAACATAGCCTTCAAAATATTATAACATTGACTGCAAGAACATTTCTTTTAATTGGTGCTAAACGAAAATTAAAGCAATGTATTCTCATTAGAATAAAAGGCGGTAGGAACCGCCTAACATTCTGGATGAAGAATATGTGAATATTCTACTTATGGTTCAAAATATTACAGTTTTTTACTAATTATTTACTTTAGACTTATAAATATTAAGTTTTGTCTGCATTTGGTACTTAACATGTAGTCAGTTCAAATGATTAATAATTTAATGTTGTTATTTTAAATGTTTGTTGACAAAGATAAACGATAGGAGCTATTGATGCTTCGTATTCAGAAGATAAAGTATAATTAACTGCAATTTTGTCATAAAGATAAAAAATATACGATTTATTTATATCACGTATTGTTAATTCGATAGAAATTAATTTATTTATTAATAGTCATTTATTTTGTCTTATCGTAGAGTGACAGTGACAGACAATTTTTAGTTTATATATTTTCATAAAACGATAATAATTGAACTAGTTTGTTAATTTTTTTTATGATTTACACTAATTATTGCGTCAATGAGCGCAATAAATTAACAAGTTTAAATTTAAGAGAGAATGAACCTTTCCTTTTTTGTAAACTATGATATGTTTGAATCATTTTTTTATAAATATGTTTACGTGTTAGATATTTTTAAATAATGACAGATACATCTGAAGCATCAATGGTATCACTGACAATTTGTAGTACAACTAATGATCCAGTTGATTGTAAAATTTGCTGAAGAAACGACCCGATCGACTTCAACTAGTAAATCCATAATTGGACACGATCTAACGATGCAATAATATGTAACATTTTAAGCAAAATAATATGTCGTGGTAATCTCCTTCGATAGTCAACCACCACATTGCATTGTACGATTTGCACCCCATGGCACTCTACATATTTTACCATCATTATGAACCGTCTCACCGTCTTCAATGTTCTAAGCTGGCGCACAATATATGAATTGAAATCGTGGAGACAAGTTTACCATGTTTCCCATTAATTGTATCAAGAACTGAATACCATGTTCGCACATGTTGCAAAATCTGTTTCCTTTCCACCAACAATAGAAAGTTGCCGAGGCGAGTTTTCTAACAGAACCCCTTGGAGAAATAACGACGCCAAACACCGGCAGTCTATGAGCCGAGCTAAACGCAATTAACCACACGTACTTGGAGCGAAAACGTATAGTTTCGATTGGAACCGGTCTCGTTAAATTAAGTACCCTCCTTTTTGCTTCCACCTACGGGAGAACGTAGAAAATAATGTTGCGCCGCGGCCGAGATTTATCGATCTCGCCGGCCGCGCGCTAATAAAACCCCGACAAGTCGGCTACAAATGGACGTGTGTCCGATCGCAACCGACTCATTTGGAATGCGTACGGTGTTATTGCGGGACCTCACACGTCTCCAGCGACTGGCTTTGACGGTCGCTCGTTCCGAAATTCGAGATACCCGCGACGTTTTCAGTGGAAACAAAGACGCAAAAAGTCGTTCCTGGGCGCGCGCCAACGTGCAACTTGCGGACGATTTCGTTCCCGGACGTCTCGCAGCCCGACAGAGAACATGCGGCTCCGGCTCGGAACACGACCGGTCGCTACGCTGTCCGTTTGCATTAAATGTTTATTGCGAGATATGGACCCCATGCAGGCGCGTCTTAATTAAGGTTTGAATTTAACGGTCCCCGGGAAGGAATTATTGTAAATTAACACCGATTTAATACACCGCGTATAATTTCTATCTCGTTAATTTACCGGCGCGGAATGCAATTCGAGACGGATAAATAGAACAAAACTCCGTTATTATGTAAACTGAAATATCTTATCAGACGTTCCGTTATGCAAACGCTTTGTAAACTAATACAGAATTGCTCTGTTGACGAACGAATTTCTTGGAAGCCTTTGAATGTAATTAAGCACGTCTTGTTTAATAAATATCAGATTTAATTAATTAGTACGAAGTGGACGTCGTATTATGACAACTTTTGTACAATATTAATAGTTCATGAATGATTTCTGATCAGAGTCATTTATTTTGAATCACCTTAAAATCATTACATTATTTTTACATTCTTCCATAAACGAGTTCTCATTTCTAAAATTTCTAAAATTTAGTTTATTTTTCAATACCCTGTTATTTTAAAATAAGAGACCTACAGTTTTATTAAATTTCCATTGGTCCAAATTTCCAAGAAAAAAATGATTAAATTGTCAAAATCGACAAAATTATAAAAAATCAGTGCCAACGGTACATCACGTGAGACTCCAAAATTCCTGACATTCAAAATTGCGAATACGAATTGTCAGAGCTGACAAAAATATTGTCAAAATATCAAAAACTTAAAACATGTAAGAGCTGGGAAAATTATTGTAATTGCTAAACTCGTTTGCATTGTTTGAATTCGAAATTGACGAAAAATGAATTATAAAAATGAACTTGACAAAAATTGAACCACTGCTAAAAATATTAAGGCAGTGAATATTGTCAAATGTACATAAAAATTGTTAGATCATTAACACGTTTATAGAAACTTTGAAAAATTCTTTTATTTAAAACACAATGAGGTTCCCGAAAAAAATTGTCAAGCAACAACATGCATTAATTGCGCACAAAGCAAATGTCAAAATAGACAACATTGCAAATAATAACGCAAGTAAGCGAAAATACCATAAAATGTCACCATGGAAACGGAAAATGACCAAATTAAAGTCAAAATTACAAAATGACAAAATCGTCAAATATTCATGAACTGCAAAATTTGTTAAAAATTCAAAGAAAGACGAGGACGTTAAAATATTCAAAATTGTGGAAAACTAAAATTGCAAAGATCACAGAAAACTGTATAAACTGCGAAAAAGGAGACACTCAAATAATGTCACATTTTCAAGGTTGTCAAAAATTCAACATTGTCATAAATGTTAGAAAAATAAAAATAACCTACACCTATTTGTTTCAAGCACACGAAAGACGCGGATATAATGATTATTTGGTACTTTCTTGGAAGTTTCGCAACATATTTTCATCACGACTTACATTAACTTTAGAAATTAATGGGAAACGTCGAATAAATTATTCCCATTTCAATAGTAATTTTCCGTTCCTTTAGTCATTCATGTGCCGTGTATTCGAGTTTCGTTGACCACGTTGACGTTCGTTTTTACCGATTATGTTTTCGCCCGTTCAGTGAAAGTCATTTAGTCGATTCCCATCAAGGATCTTCAAGAAAATTTAGTAGAAAATTTAGTACAGAGCGCATTTTTATTGCGATCTCGCTCAATGCATATTCCTGTCGATTAAGTAGTTTGGGTATTTATGTTTCTGATATCAATTAAGTAAAGCATTTTTGTCGAGTTAATGGAGTTAATAATTTTCGAATAACTTTTCTATTAAATATTAGAAGTAAAATATTCTTTAGTAATTTAATCTGATCATCAATCTGATTTTGTTCATGATCAAAGAATTTACCGCTTCTTTGCCCTGAAACCATCGTACACCCTTAGCATAATTTCCACCGTTAAACAGTTTCGTGACCACATATTCATTTATAATAACGATTCCCAGTGCACTTTAAATTTTCGTACGTTGTCATCGTATCTGTAATTTTGGTTTTGACGTTACTTCGACGTCGCAATTTCAAATTTATTTATTTATTGTTTGGGTGGGGTGGGGTGCGGGGTCCTTTGCTGCAGTAAATATTAGGCAACATGTGATTGAAAATCGTTTGCAATGCTACACTATTTTGAATATTATACAATTTTTTGTTTTTATCTTCATGTGTGTATGTATTTATAAACCATTTAGTTGTTGTAAAATAAAAAATATTTAGTTTGAATATTTTGTCCCGGTCATTATTTTTTCTGTAATATAATTAAGTAATTTATAAGTATTTTTGGTAATACATCGTGCTTGGGCTGATCGTTCGTTTCGGGCATTTCACACAACGATCCAATCCAATCCAATTCAATCCAATCAAATCTAACCCAACTTAACCCAACCCAACTTAATCCAACCCAACATGACCCAATCCAACCCAACCCAAATCAACCTAACCCAACATAACCTAAACGTACCAAATCCAACCCTGCCCACAATTTTGTGGACATTGTCGACTAGGGGTTAACAATTAGGTTTCAAGATCTCTCTATCACTAGAATTCACCCCTTCAATGATTTTTAATTTAGTTGCTGCCATCAGACAACCGATGATTTAAATTACATACTGCATTTATTTTTGATGGTCGTTTCACTTGACATTCATAATGAACTCGACCGATTCTTGCCCGAGAAATATCAGAATGTTTGAATGAAACATAAACAGACGAGAACAGGGAAGAGAAGATAATTGTTTAAAATAACAATTTTATATGTATAACTAAAATTAGTAACAACAGAAACTGGGCAATGGAGATTCATTGTAAACACCTATAGAAAAGTCATTTAAAATTTTGTTTTAATGATGCAATAAGAAACGAACAGGAATACGTTATCACTTTCTCAAATTCCAAAATAATTTGATATTTTAAGTTTGCTTCTGTTGCATTTATCGTCGGAACTCGTACAAAGTACGTTACCATTGATTTCTACATATGATTATTTTCCTCATTGACATGCGGTGAGAGCAATATTTCAGGTGCTGAAGGGGAATGTGTTCTTTGGAAGCAATGCAATTTTACCGCCCCATATTTAAAGAAACGATATATCGAAGATTATTTAAAAATATCCAGAAACGACTAGGAAAAAAAATTAGGATATCAATATTATTTTATATAATCAAATCAAATCACTTTAGCAAAACAAATCGATGCAGGTTCGTCGATGTTAATGCGTACCAAATAAAGTCGAATTATCTTCATTTATTAATAGAAACGTTCGATTAAAACGTGCACTTCGTCCCATTCAAGAAACGGCATTAGGTAAATATATGTGGTGCTAATAAAATAACAACGACATGCTAATATTTTCTCGGGCATTGTTGGCTTCTACAGAGAGTTATCCATTACTGCGATTTTTCTTCCGAAGACCCATAAATTTGCATGCTTCGCTCATTCCATTCTTCGCATTGTCCGCGTCGTGACATTTAAAACTGCTAAGTTAATGCATTACTTACATGACTCACTTGTCCCGGTGTATTTATATTATCCCGTCTTTCCAAATAAGTAAAGTGGGATAGTCTATCGAAAGCATTGTCTCGTTCTATTCGCAACTCTGCGCCTAATTACGCGGCCCAGACGGCCGGTAATTGCGGATCGGCGAAACGAACCGCAATTAAATATACATGAAATTTCGCGTCGCACGATTTATCGCGCTCTCGCGGCGCAAATAAAGCGGCCGGCGAATTTTAACGTATTCTTCAAGTGTCACTGTAAATCTGTATCGGCTTAGGAAAGTACAAACATGACAAAGAGAACATGAAGCCGCATTGAATCATTCTAGGCGCACGAATACGTTACGGCCGATGTTTGTAAAAGCAAATAACTCGTACTGTATTCAAGCACCAGCAGAAATAGCCACTGCCATTAAGAAATGTTCGTCGTATACTCTTTCTGTTGCAGAAACACGTGAACTGCGTGATCGTGGTAGCGGTGTTCTGATTGATTCGCTGTGTTTCTTTGAATATGATTCCCTTTTGTGGACATTATAAGAAAGTCATGATCTATGAAAACAACGTGATTTATGGTTACGTACGTTATGCTACAAAGTCACGACTCTACGTTTTGTTTCGTCTAATTAAGTTTCACTTCAGTTCATGTACGTTCAAGATTTTTTTCGTAAAATATCAACAATTAATTAAAAAAAAAAGCATCAAAGGTAATTGCATATAATTGAGTATTTAGCCACATGTAACATATAATTAAGGGCACAGCATTATCACTGATACCTCATGACTGAGTTAGTATAAAAAAATTGAAGGGCGGTCGAAAAAGGATGAGTAACTTAATGAATATCAGATTCCTTATATCTTTAATCGTGTGTTATATTTTCGAATAATGATTGATATCGTGGCTTGTGATTCATTGTAGCTTGTCCTCTTCCACGTTTTTCTCCAAACCGCGGTCTGTTTCCATGAGAAACGTCCTCATTGAGATTATAGACCATTTGCAGCTTATAGTCTCTTATTTCATTTTCCACACCAACCATTTCCAGCAAAAATCTCTCACAATTGTGTATTATTATATTTTCAATATTTCCCAACTCCTACATAAAATAGTTTATTCGATTTTTCTTCGTTCTTCGTTCTTCGTTCTCAGTTCATTGTATCAATGTATTGTATCGAACCCCTTTTGAACCTACGTCAATGTTATTTTAACTTTGTATAGAACATCCAATGTATCATTTAGCAGCTCTTCGAATTTGTTACTCAGTTCCGATTTTACAAACAATTAGCCCAACCCAACCTAACCAAACCCAACCCAACCCAAACAAATAACTTACTGGATGCTTTTGAATTGTTGTCTACAACTGTTGTCTTAATCGCGCCGAGGAGATCGATGGAAAACCTTGTGATTCTTCATCATATCCGAGTAGGGAACAAAACATACGAATAATTCACTGGCTGATTTCTTCAATTTTTAATGCCTTAGTTCCCCCAAAGAGATCGATGGTAAGTAAACATTGTGACTCTTCATCACATTTGAATAGGGAGCAATGTTTTAAAGGATTTTATGGACAGTTAATAAACAAATAACAAACTAATTAAGTTTGAAAGACGAAATATATGTACATGAACAAATTTCCCATATTTCTTTTTATAATTGTTTTACCCTTCCATCTTAAGTAAATTTTACTTCGTCATCATATCCGTCTGAAAGTGCCTGAAAGATTAGTTCTCCTCTCAATTATCAGACCTACTAAGTTTGTCGCAATTTTATGGGACAGTTGTTGATGAAACTGTGTGTTGTGGTCAATCAGGTGTTTTGTGCTTTTAGATTCAAAGCTCTAATCTTATGGCTGGTGTTTTAAATCTTCCACTAGCACAAAAAAACCACTTTACGCACACGTTGCATAAATAACTGGTTGTTAAGTAGGAAAATAGCGAATTACTTAAGGGCATCCTTTGAAATGGCTTTTCTGAGATCTCAACATTATTTTTGTCAGAATTTTATGTTTGTGTTTTCGAGAGTCATGAACACGCAATTGGGTTGGGTTGGGTTGGGTTTGGTTGGATTGGGTTGGGTTGGCTTGGATTAAGTGGGATCCAATCTTACAGCTGGTGTTTTAAATGTTTAACCAGCACAAAAAAATAACTTTACGCACACGTTGAATAAATAACTTTCGTTAAACAGCAAAATATATTATTGTTTCGACTTAATACAAAGTTTTGCAAGAATTTCTTAATTTCTAACATCTACGTCTGTTATTGAGGCGTTCCACACCACATAGGATAGAAAATGAACCCTCATGGGGTCATTTGTTAATCAGGGGTGATGGCATTTACTTTTTTAATTTGTCAATTCAATTGATTTTAATTACATCAAAGTACCCAAATGCTGTTCGTTTAGTTGAAGATAGTTATCAGTATAAAAATTTTGCACGTGTGGGTTACTTTAATAAAACTCGATGTAATTAAAACTGTAACTGTCCGATGCATATTTAAACCATTTTTTTTGTAATATCCTAGATAATATTTTGTTTTACATATATTAGTCCTAATTTATTAACCTATTAACGTATAATCACACATTAACGAACCGACCCTTACAACAGTTACAAAACTGGCGTCGTGGCTGCAGCCATGTCACCATACAATTGTTAGAGACTCGTAAATGTTGAAAGTAGTAATAACTCATAACTTTATATTTGAATTCCAATGACTGGCGATGAGTTTTGAATCATATTTTATCATGACCTATGTAGTTTATGGCAGCCTTGATGATGAGTTGTGATAGGATGGATCAGATTGTGTCGAGGTGACATCGAAGCAGGAAAAAATTAACGACGAATCATAGGAAATGGTGGTTTACCCATAAATATCCATCAAATGTACTCTTATTCATGTAAAAGTGACGCTAAAATATTACAACGAATTTTGTTGTATACACATAACAACACTGACGTTGAATTCCTGCCCGTCTGAAAAGCAGAACATCTGCGACCAGCAGCAAAACAAAACTCCTTCGTGTTCGCGTGTTCGTTTTAGAATCGCTCTTATGATATGCCATCGCGTTAATTAATATTGTTTTATCTTGTTAGGCGACAAAAAACATTTAAAATATGCCGACTGTCGTTTGTGCGTAGAGTCGTCGACGGTCAGTGTCCTGACTGGGAACGCGTCTCATTAATAACTCGACACCGACGCCCAGTCCCGCTCATTGCCAGAAGATGCCCCACAGTAATACACCTTTTGTTCGCCAACTGTCACCTCTGCTTAATGCGTCTAACTGTCGTGATTGATAGGGCACGCCTAATTTAAGTATGGTTTACGTATTTTGTATTATTTATGGTTAATGGTCGTGTGTCGGACACCGACTCTACTTTGTGACCAGAAAGCAAATGTCTTGTAAGTTATCACACCTAGCTGGTTATTTTCGAAGTTATTAATAATAAGTTTTACGTAACGGTGGGTAATTTATAGGTAATGTTTATTTTAGCACCGTTTCGCGTTATTTTCGGTCGGGGTGAGATTAATGCAGCGCTATTTATAGGAATTGTGTATATTATTTAATCGTTTGAAAATAAATCATCGGCACTAGATTGGAATTTCTGACCTACATCGAGAATTACTTCGTTGAGTCGCGACGACACTAACGTTTCGCACGACTACGTACAATCGTTACTATTTACGAATC
This sequence comes from Geotrupes spiniger, assembly GCA_959613385.1. Classification (NCBI taxonomy): domain Eukaryota; kingdom Metazoa; phylum Arthropoda; class Insecta; order Coleoptera; family Geotrupidae; genus Geotrupes; species Geotrupes spiniger. The sequence goes on along the minus strand of OY390736.1, from coordinate 38,341,886 downwards.
GTTTTGTTAAAAAATTAATGCACGGAAGTTGTTAATTTAAAACTGCGCGATTTTTTTAAATCCCATAACGTTTAAATTATACGTCTAATTTCAGCAAAGCACCGACATTAAGCGATAACGAATATACGCCGAAAACGCATAATTATAATCTGAACTGTATTAGGCATTAATTTCCATGAAGTAGACGGCCATAAATTTTCCTCACTATATGATTATGCAAAACGGGGAAACATAACACTGATAAACTGCGTTAATGGGCGACACTTTTAATGAAATCACGAAGCCGTAAAACTGAAGGATTGCAATATCCGGCCGCTAAAAGCTTTTATAAATCAGGATTACGGCCGCGGCGTTATTCCCGCACATTCGATTTCGAGTGTAATTGCCGTGTCTGAACGTTTTCTGTTTGTTTGCAGGTAGGTAGCCGTCGCCGACGCCGCCGCCGTTGACGTCGCCGACGTCGCGTGCCCCGCCGTCCAGCGGGCGTTCGCATAACCCACATAAATCAGCCGCTATCGCAGGTTTATCTTTGAACAAATAATAAACAGCACCGTCGCTACCGGCAGTGAATTTCTGCGAAACGTCGGTTTTCGAAGTAAAAACGAATAACACATTCGTATCGTGTCGTAATTGTATAATGCCATTAAAACAAGTCTAGTTAAGATTAAAATTCCGTGACGTGTAATGGATGGATTAGCTTTGTCGTTTAAGCGATTTCGTTGGTAAGTTGATGCATTACGTGTTTCCGCTTGTTTTAATATCTCGAGACGACACTTCATACATTTTCCATAAAATTAAATGGACTGAATAAGCGTTTGATGTGCACATTTCCGTAATTTTCAAAATTAAGTTATTATTAGGTCGAGATATGTTTTTAATTGATTTTATTCCTGCGACAACGCTACCAATGAAAAATGTTTTATATAATTATGCTTTTAATTATTATACAATATAAACAAAAGTGTGGGCACTTGCATTAACTGTAAACAAACATTAAACCAAGTTGTATCCATTTACGGTACAATTTATAATTTAATTAATTTTTAGGACGAAACAATGATAGAAAAATAAAATTAAAGGCAACAAAAAAGCAATATAAGTTTCGATTTATTACTGTTTAACTTTTCGTTTAAAATTTTTATATTTTTTGTCGTTTTTTAACTTTTGTGTTATGTTTAGTTATTGATATTTTCTATGCATAAATAATTAAATAATACAAATTTCGTTTAACTAACTAATTGCCTTTTTGAATACATTCTGTTGTAAAATCTCAACCTTTCACTTCTTAATTTACTATTTTGTTTTTTTTAATAATTGTATAATAAAAGGAATAGAAAATAGTAAAAGGTATCAGAAAAAAGTCAAACAAGAAACAAAGACGACTTATGCATTTACTTTGTTTTTCACTCAGGACAATAATTTAGGGTAAAAATTCCCTTGTTATTATTTTACTGATTAGACTAATGGAATTGAAAGTTGCCAATAAACAATAAAGAAATTAAAAATATGTCAATATCTCAGTGTATTTAAAAAAATTAATTTATAAACAGAAAACTGAAATTGAATCTTCTGTAATAAGTAAAAGTGTAGGCCACGAGAAAATCAAATATAAAGCGCTTAGTAAAATCTGATAGTAAGAACAACAAATCCAAAAATACTCTCGCGGTCCAAGCTTAAGGCGCAAAAGCGATAAGGATTAGATATAAAGCCGCCCAGTTACGAGAAATGATGTATTGATTCAAAATATTTACCTGCAACCAAGAAGGTAGATAATATCCGAATCAAAGGAACGCAGCGACCAGAGATACAGAGGTCCACAGTGTTCTGAATTTCCCAGTAAAATCGTCGCGTTACTATTATTTGTGTAAGTAAGGAAAAGTAAAAACTCACCTTGAACCTGAAAAAACAAAATGTGTAAATTATTAAATCCTGATTAGTTATATATATATAAACAAAATACGTATTTACATAAATTAAAATATTAAAAAATGTACATCAGATCATATGTTGATATTTCGTACTGCAACGAACAAGAGCGCATTAACTTGTATTGTGTTGGATTTAATAATTAAAACTGGATTTATCGAAGCAACGAAGCAAACAAAATACAACGCCCCAAAAAATTATAGACGAATTTAAATTATGTTTCGTTTTCTCTGAACGTGGGGTAAACTAAAACCAACCCAACCCAATACTCCACAATATTCCACAAGAATTTGTCTGATACGCAATTCCTCAAAAATAATTGACAAATTGTTTAATTACGTTCAATTGCATTGCAATGTTACTATCTTTGTGTCTTATCTCTTCATGTCAGGTTTTTGACTCCTAACTGTTATCCACATGCCGCCTTAAGATGTCCCTATTTTTCAGGAGGAACACAATTAGAGGGTGGGTGGTTAATTAGTAAGTGGTTAATTTCTCACAAACTATGGGGCGTTCGTTGTGATTTTTTTTTTGAACTCATCTACTATCGGTGTATGCGCCCTCATAGCTGCAAACAAGGCTCCCAAGCTGTATATGCTGTATTTCATTGAATGAGACACAGGTGTATTTGCGATTCTGTCGCTCTATATAATTTGCTCGAGTTTTTTATGAACTGTCGTAAATCACTCGGGGTTTGAGTTGTATTCTCTTAAGCTGTTAACTGAATTAATTAGTACCAACTGTCGCTAGTTGGCGTCCTTGCGCTTTTTTGTTGATGTTATGTATGAAACATAAACGTCTACAGAAAAGTTGGTGAATAGTCCCAAAATAAAATCTACTCCCTCCCATATGATGTCAAATTGTTGATTTCCAAGTTTCAAAGATGACAAAAAATGGGAAGTGATGATTTTGATGAAAAATTGTTGTGATATTGATGTTTTGTCATGTTGATGATTTTTATCAACGGCATTAATATTGCCTGTACGTTGGTTGCCAACTTGCTGGTAAACACGTTGGCCAATTTTTAATCAACCCAAACCAAACCAACCGAACCCAACCCAAATCAAACCAAACCAAACCAAACCAACCCAACCCAACCCAACCCAACCCAACCCAACCCAACCCAACCCAACCCAACCCAACCCAACCCAACCCAACCTGACTGCGAAATCAAAAAGAACACTAAAAGTAAGACATATTTGTCGAAAAGTCAAATTAACAAGTTTGTCAACACGATATTTGTAAGAAATTAACGAGAAAAAATTATTATGGGCAAAACTGATCTAAATAAAAATAAATATTTTAATTTTAAACAATAATTTATTTTCATATTCAGTTATCGTATTTATGATACCTTATGATACTTTGTTTGACTTCTACCTCCTTTTATCAAGTTTTTAACGCTAGGAACCGTCGGGCAATAATGCCAAAAGATCTTGTTGAAGACAAATTCACAATTCCCAGTTGATCAAAATTTTTCTGAATATATTATGGCGTTTTTTATGGCACATAACGAACTTTTTTTCCATATAAACACTCGGTGAGTTAGAGCAAATGTTTATTTTTTTACACGTGAAACTTTTTTCCGAAAATTTTTCTATTATTTTTTAAACTATTCTAACTTTATGTCAACTGTCAAATATTACGCAACCATCCACTTTTGTGACGTACAAAAAGATGTAAAATTTTGCAAGTGAACTTTTTTTACAAAACTTTGTAATAACTCAGTAATTTCCGAGTGCTTCTAATTTTCTTATTAAAACTACTTAATTTTTTTATAATTCATACTAAAATAACCTACTCTGTACTTACCATATCATATATAATGCAATAAATTATCTTCTTATTTGCAAGCTTTTTATTTATTTTGATGTCGGCTCGCAGATTTGATTTTGATACATTTTTTTTTGTTATACTGACAGTTCACAATTTTGTACACTTTACGTTTTTTAAGGTTGATGGAAACTAATGTACAAAGAGGCAAAAACTACTTATTATCGAATATTTTTAACATAACACTTAACACAACGTACATGACACAAAATTCTCATTTCTGATTGTCCAAGATTTCGAAATTTTTGAAACTATTATGACGTGCTTAGGTTGGCAGATAAACTGCTAAATTCAACGTGACACATGTCCATATAAAACCTGTCGTTAGCTTAGAATAAATAAAGACATATTTATTTATTATTTTATATTTATTTATTTAGTTTATTATTATATTCCCTTTTATCATTTTTATGAAATGTTGTAGAGATATATTTTCTCAAATAAAAACTAATTAAACCTCATGATTTCTTAACCAAACTGTTTATGTTTTTTTTTTCTTCTAAAATATTACAAATGTGTATTATTGCAATTATTTATTTGACAGCAGCTCGACTACGATTTTAAAAATATTATTCTGACCTTTGGATTTGGATATTTCTGTGTTTGAACGAGATTTCTTTACTTTGGCGTTTTTAACATACACCTTACATCTTCGTATTTTACATCAGTTCGTCGAATTTACACATTGTCACATTTTTTCCTACACATGAATAATTATGATTTCACTTGGGTTGTATTTCTTTTCAATGTTTTCGTTCACATGCCTCTGCGTGAAGTAGGTTATTTAGGTTCTTTGTTTAATTTTAATATTATGACTTAAATACCACAACAGTACATTAAAAATACCAGCGTAAACTCCTGCGAGTTCATCAACACCGCACAGAAAACACCGCCACATTAAATTTCACAAACGATTATATGACTTAAATGAGTCGTGTAATAGTCCACGGAGTAGTTATTACGTTGCAATGAGGGAAATTATCTGGCTACAAATGCCAGTGATTAAGACACACAATTAATTAGGACGTTTGTATTCCGCGCGTAAATAAATTTACACAAGGGCGATTAATTATGCACGGAGAGAAATGCGAAATGCATAAAATACATAAGATTACAAAGCCGGGGCGGAATAATTACGGCGGGCTTCGCTTGCCTCGCAGACACCTTAACTAATTCCGGAGAGGGACCTATTGTTTCCAGGTCCGCCCCCGGCCATAATCCAAAGATATACGAGACATGTGGAGACCAAAACTTAGAGCGCGCAAACAAGCGAGCGCTTTGTCGAGTTTTTCCCTTTGCGACCCGACCGACGATGCGACGAACCTCTCTCTGTCATTTCGAATGGCTCATTATTGCCCGCGTACGCGGCCGGAATAAATCGTAATAATTGTGATCGATACCTGCGCCGTAAAAACGCATTCGCGCTATTTGTAATTGCAAGGAGTGGACGAGCTGGAATATTAATGCGAAGGAGAGGTGATAATGTATTCGAGTTATTTCACTGGCGGATAAGCTTCGCTGGGTGTTTTACGTAACCTGACATATCACGATAAGAAAAGTGACGGCTGCGACCAGATTTTGTATATAGATGAATATAATTAATCCCATTGAACGAAATACAACAGTGTCTGAAAATGAAATTTTTTGTTAACGATAATCCTTTGCTACTTCATTTCGAATCACCACCGAAATTAAACTCCACGGGGATCAAACTCACGCATTTTTCCACGTTGAATTTCGATCCTGCGTCCATACGCAAACGAGGGGTTGGCCCGCCCCGCCCTGTAGAGATAAAGTAATTACAATTAACGAAGACTCGGGCCTGGAACGCTGACTGATACTTGGAACACTAATGACGGGGAAGTAATTTGGCTTCGAGATTAATATGAACTGAAAAACTTTTCAATTTGCGTTAATGAGTAGAAACGGCGAGCCGATGATCCCGAATTAAGCTCTCCGCTCGGCATTAAAATGTCGGAGTGCACTTCCATTTTCTCTAATAAGAAAAAAAAAAAACGCGAACTTGGTTCGTTTTGCGCTAACTTTTATGTTTTCACATCAAACGGCCGCCAAATCCGCTATTTAAAACGCGCGCCCGCTCAACATTTTCATGCGACGCGCTAATGAGAGAAAATCTGGCGGAAATTTTTCGTACGCGAGTTTGCAACGTTTCGTATCATCGCACGGTGTACGTACATCGTATCTATTTATTATACGGAACGACAAAAGAAACACCAGACTATGCGAGGAAAATATCATAAATCACGATGATATGCGGATATGTGAATATAAGAAAGGATTACCTGTGAACGCGGGCATTGTTGACGTGAATGCTTTCTCTGTTCGTCTGAAATATGTGGAGTAATATATCACACTAGACGGACCATATCAAAATAATGCAGAAATGTATTACACAACTGCGACACTGTGCGGTGTTTATGTATGGGATAACCGCCTTGTGAGTAGGTGCGTGGAGAAATAATTCCATTTGACATAAATTTTGTTTACGTGGCAGATTTATCAAATGTGATAGATATGGAGCTTTTATTTTCACGGATACAATTCATGAATAATGATTTATTGTATTGTTTATTTACATGTGTATATAATATTTTTACGAAACACTTTTTGTATCAATTCTAAAAATATCCAGATTAATTAAATAACTAGTTATAATCAATTACTCTAAAGGACTTTTACAAATAGTTGTAATTGCAAAATTTACAATATAGGAAACCAACCAATGTATAATGACATGAACGATGTAAATTCCGCAATCCCTGTCCAAGAATTTAGGTTGAATATGTCGAGCAAAAATCTGCTATTTATATATGCGATGATATCTGTGCAAGATTGTTATGTACCGATTGAACATACGTTATTTTATATACGTCACAACATTTTTTAATTATGTTGTGACTAGCTTTACTAGTCTTCGACATGTTAATTGTTAGTCGATTAAAATAATGGTTTACGAACGAAATAGTACTATAAACTATAACATAGTACTATGAATACCCTACAAATGTATCCAATACTGGATGGTCAGACCCGATTCAGATCAGGGTACATGAACAAGTAGTTCTAAATACATGGCATGAGAGATGTTAAGACAGACAGTTTTGAGGCGTATCAATGAAGACGCCAATGGAGCAAGTTTTATTAAAATGGAAATACCTATTGTCAATCCAATAATTCAGTGCAACATCAGGGGAAAAAAATTGCCTTGATTCATCAAACCCAACTAAACGAAACTCAAGCCAAATGCAATTTAATGCAATATCAAACAATATACAATACAATCGGGTAACCCAACCCACCCCAATTCAACCCAAAACAATCCAAAATTAACTAACTACTCTACACGTTTAGTCAGATTGGGTTGTATGGAATTTTTGTTTAAATGAAACTAATATTTGCCAATCCAGTCGCCCAAGCCAAATCCAAAAAATTCTAAGAATTTAAATACTTGAATTTTTATTATGATCGAACTAATTTTCGACAATTCAGTGACAATGGCTTTAGTACCCAGCTGCAACCAAAGCCAAACCTACAAACAAACAAAGAAAAATACTAAGGTTGAATAATAAACTAATATAAATATTCGTTTAGTAAAATTTGGTTGTGTTGGTTTTTTGTTGTAATCGAAGTAAATCCAATTATAATAAATTATAACAAGAAGCTAACGCAAGCCAAAACCAAGCAATAAAAATTCTAAGCAATTGAATACTCCATTCGTTTAGTAAGATTGGGTTGCAATGGATTTTTGACATAGTTCAATAACAATAGCTCTAGCTACCCAAAATCACAAAGAATAATTTTTACTATATTTTTACTATAATTGAACTAATCTTCGTGACTCGAATAACAATACATTTATAACAAAAACCCAACCCAAGCCCAAGAAATAAAAACTCCAAGGCCTGCAACACACGACATGTTTATCAAGATTGGTCTGCGTTGAATTTAATAGCAATGGTTGATTTTGTACCGTGGATGCATCTTCTTGATGGGTTCATAAAGTGAACGAAATCGTCCAAGAGTCTAAACGTAGCCTTTTTCAAAACCGAATTGTTTATTAACAATTCATAGCGTATATCTGATTAAATGATTAAATACAGTAATTTTATATAATAAATGATTCTGACATAACCAGATTCATCTTTATATTTTATTAATAATAATATTAATAATAAATTATTTGTGGCGAGGTGCGTGGCTAATTAAATATAATAAAACTCATCATTAAATAAAAGTGATTTATGACGTTTCTTTCAGACAGTGTACCAGAGAATAATTAACGTAACATCTAGGTCGTAAAATATAATCGAATAATAAACTGTTAAATTAGCAATCCGACTAGAAGTCTGTCGATGCATTCACTGTTAAGTATGTATGCAATAGCATATGTTAAACGATTAGAAATGATGATTTATTCTAAACGTGTATTGTGTGGAGAAATTCCACAACTCTTGGCAACGAATTTGGGTTACATAAGTTATACGAAAATGGCATCATTACAAAATGACACAATGAAAAAAATAACGATTGGCAATTTATAATAATCGCCTATATACGAGTATGTAAAATTTAAAAATTAATTTGTCGGTAATTTTCAAAATTTTATTTGTAACATAACCAGTTGTGAATAGACAAGTACGAAAATATGAAGCAATAAAATTTAATTGTCAAGTTGATATTTCGTCATATATTAGTATTAAATTTGCCTCACACTTCAAAATTCAAAATATTATTAATTGCATTTTTATATTTCGTATATGGACATTTTTAAGTGCGACTTTTTTTTCTGGTTCATGATACCGGTTTAGTTTTGTCAGTTTATCGAATTTTTGGAAATATTGGTAATTTTGTTGGTATTTTAAGTAATTGTTTTGCATTTATACAATTTTGTTAATTGTTGCTTTTTTATATATTTTTTTTAATTTATACAATTTTGTTAATTGTTGCTTTTTTATATATTTTTTTTAATTTATACAATTTTGTTTGTATTATGGTGTTTTAGTTTATAACATTTAAGGCAATACTATGACGATTTTTACTTTTTTCATTTATTTGCTTGCTTAATTTTGATTTTTACATTTTTGTAAAATTTTACCATTGTTATAGTTAATTAAAACTACTTACTACAAATATTTTCGTATCTGGTTATGACAGATGTTCTCTCGACCTATGAGCTCGACAGACTACCACACATACATGGAAGGTGAAGTCTGGACAGTATTGACTTAGTAGGTCGACAAAAATTACTGTAATTACTTAACAGCAAGAGTGTCCAAGTATTAACGTCTAGATGACGTTAATACTCACGCAGAATATCTGCGTTACTCATGCTTGACTATGTTACCTCAAACGAATGTATGTGTGTAGTCTGACGAGTTCAGAGACATATAGCGAAACATCCTGAATACATTCGCTGAAATTTTTTCAGCGTAAATTTTGAATGTAAATTGTCAATGATGCTATAACTGCCTGAAAAACAATAAAATGTCTATTTCAAATAACCTAAAATTCTCCAAAAATGAAAAAAATTGTAACAATTCAAAAATGCCAGCTTAGTCATACATTTTTTTACATTTTCAAAAATTCTTAAATTATCAACGTTGACATCATTATTACAACTGTCGATTTCAAAATCAATTGAAAAAAATATGAAATACAAAAAAATTTTGATAATTTTAACATTTTGGACAATTTAACAACGTTGAAATTTTTTACATACGCCAATTTAATTTTTTTACAATTTTTTTTTTTATTTTTAGTTTTTTTGCACTTTTTCAGATATCCCAAAAGTGTATTTTTGTCATTTTTTCATGTTGTGGATTTGCGAAAAAAATGTGTTTACACATAATGCTCGCAAATAATTCTCAAACGACTTATAACACCAGGTTCAAAAAAGTTTTCTTGAGGAATTGTCATATTGAATTTTATTTGAAATCATTTATACTTTGACGTCGTTGAAAAAATTGTGTATGCAACTCGTTAGTCGATGGCGTTGTTGTGCATTTGGAATTTAAAACTCTCGCCTCAAGATTGTTAAATTAAAATAAATGACAGATAATATGGTTATAAATAATTATACAAACATATTCCTAATACGTTTGTATAATTATTTTGTCTTAAAAGGACATAGTGTTATGCGTAGCAATTTAATTTTAACATTTCAATTCAATGCTACCTATGACAGTTAACACATCACATATGACAAAACTTTCTATTTCAAATATTCCGAATCAAATCGCAACTTTCAAAGCCACGAAAAGTACCAAAACCAAACTTGACAATTCAAGTTAATATCGATGTCGTTCCACGAACAAAAACCAACTCGTTCTGAATCACAAAACAAGGCGCGTTTAGCAGAAACGCTGATCCAAGCCCGCCGGTCTCCGTCTCCAAAGACCAGAAATATTTATGCACCCTCGGGTATTATTTGCAGAATACCTTTTCTTCGTCCCGGGGGCATCGAATTCGCCGGAAAGGCGACTTTCCCTCCTTTTGCGCACTCACTATTCAAATGAGGCCCGTCGCTTTATTTTTTCTCCCCGTTATAAGTATTAATGCGCCAACTCCGACAAACGGATAACATCGCATGAAACGGCAGTTGCTTAACGCCGCCCCGAAAACGCGGCGAAACGGCGGCGAAAGTGAGAGATATATTCGTCCGTGTAATTCTGGAACATTATAAGCTAGATTAGCGTAACAACCGTTATTTTTCGCGTTAATGCCCGGGAGCGATGTACCGAGTGCGTTTTTCTCGTTCGCCGAGAGATGTTCGCTTTACACGTGAAATATTCTTTAATTTCCTCTCGAAAATTGCGAAAGATTACTGGCGTTCGTTACGGGATGAAAATGGGACTTTTTCCCCTCTTTCGCGGTGTTCGGGAAATGAATTGTTGGATAGGACCAAATGATATTACTCCAACTCGTTCTACTCGCAGTATTATGGTTTAAGTTCGTCTTTGCATTTATGGATTTTATAATCTAAAATTAGTTTCTGCATTTTTAATGCGTATGACATCGCTACATTATATTTTGACGTACAGATTTTTGGTGAAATAGTTTTGAACTAAACTCATGTCACTAGTGCCCGAAATTATTGTAATAGGTTTCTATTGTTCCGGTAGTTAGGAATTACTTACAATTAGTATAAGCCAATATCATTTAAACTAATTAATCGCGTTAAATATACTCATATTTATAACATTTTATATCTCCGAAAATAATCTTCATTCAGAATCAAAAATAGGCAAATTCAACCAAACGATTCGTACAATTTCAAATAAATTCCACAGCGTCCATCGCGGTTGTAAAATACGTTTACATTCTACATCGTCAAGATGTGAGACTATGTATCGCATGTTTTGTCATTTATATCCCGGTATTCCAAGAATTGGTGCGAATTTTTACTGTAAGTGATATTTGTGTGGGCAGCTGAGCAGACTTCCTAACATAAACATATTCATCACGCCCCGGCCTTCTATTAGTGTGCGTCAACGGCGCAAGGTACAAACGCAGCTGATGTTATATATTTTGCGAAATTAAACGTGCAGATTTCACCAATTTGTCTGCTTCCTGCGACAGTTTGCGTTTAGAACTAAGAAATGAAGCTGTGCTCTCCGCAATCGGCCAGATGTCGCGACATAAACTAGAATTATATGCATCTCTTTCCGTCGGAGTATAATGATATCGTTGTGTCGCCATATAAGCAGTTTGTAACATGTTGAATGTTCGCGGTACAAATATTTGCCTTTGCGTCGTGGATCTGGAATTGTAATTAGCCCGGTAGGATGAACTGGACTATGAACGGCGAAGCTGTGTTAGTGCTGCAAACGTAGCGATTCGTTGTATTCGGTTATTTGATGTGTGTTAATTGCAGCAAGTTTTAATTAATTTTGCACATTGTTTGTAAGATTTTCTAAAATAAATAAGGTTTACCTTTTGGATGTGCTTTAGGACCTGAAACTTTTGCTTAATAAGAAGCCCGCCCAATAAATACAATTGCAATTATTTTGTCATTTGTCCTAAATGGTGAAGATGCATAAAAATTATTAAGACGGCATCACAAGCAGTGATATGATAATAAAAACAAAAAGCAGTGATATGATAATAACCACAAATGTCGACAAGGCACATACATGCATCCATATCCAGTACAAATCTACCACCGTCTCCCATTGATAATGTCATCAACTTAGCGATTAGATGACTAATAATTTCAGTATTTACCCCATGTGGGATAGAATGTCCTGAATGGGCTCCATCGATTACAACAAATATTTTTTGGATCGTCTAATATTTTGAGAAAGATGTTATTTAAATCTTAATTAGCTATCCATCATAACTTAAACACTTTTGATTACATCAACTGATATTAAATAAAGTAAGCTTTTCTACCACAATGCTAAAACTTTCTATGGCCATTTGGCGGTCTTTAACCAGCTCAGATACTGTGACAGACGTTTTGCAAGGATTGCTTCGTAGACAGCGTGATGCACCAGCTGAATCAGTTTGTTTAAATCATCATTGATATTACGTTCGAAAAGACAAAGATCTTGAATACAAAAGCGTGTGAGTTTGACACGTAGTGTAAAGGTCCAAGAGTAGACTCTTGCGGAACTCCAGATTCTACCCGTCCCAAGTCAGATATAACACCATCAACCACACATTGCTTTCTACCTGATAAGAAAAATTCAATAAGATAACTTAATACAGAGTAAATTATGGTTGATATCAAAAGCTTTAGAACAATCTAAAAGTAAAAGGACAGTAACGTTTTCCACTTTAGAAAATGTAACGCCCATATTCGAGGGAAAGCTGATGAAAACCACAAACCTACCTAACTATGAGGCCGTGAAAAATATTTGTATTAAATTTTCTTAAACTGTAAGAATATTATAACATAATCGTAGATGTTGCATTTTGTTTGTGGGCTTTTATGGCGACGTGTTGTGGTTTTTCTAGTAATAGAAAAAAATGTGCACCGTACAGTCGTAAAATTTCTCACAAAAGAAGGAAATAGTCCAATGAAAATAAATAATCAAATGTCTGCTGTTTGCAGTGTACTTATTTTGTTCAAAGCAATTTAAATTGCGGGTGGGAATCCATCGAGGACGATCCTCGAAGTGGTCGACCAAATTCAGCTATTACTGAAGAAAATGTTCGAAAAGTGGAAAAATTCATTCTTGAAGACCGACGAATTAAAAATACGCTAATTAGCAGGGAACGTGTTTGGATCGTCATCCATGACAACTTGGGCGTACCCATTCCATTCAATAACCAACTGAACAATTTTTGGAGCTTTGTGAAGGACAAGAGGACGAAATTATTGAGAAAATCGTAACTGGCGATGAAATTCATCACTATGATCCTGAAAGCAAACATGAGTCAATGCAACGAAAACACAAGGGTTCGCCGCCGCCAAAGGAATTTAAGGTCCAAGATTTGGCTAGCAATGTTGCCACAATTTTTTGTGACTCAGAAGGGATGTTACAAGAAGACTTCTTGCCGATATTTTACGCAAACTGCAACAGGACATAAAGGAAAACGCAATGCATGACAATGCACCAGTGTGCAAGGCTGTTGTTGTTGTTCAGCGTACTCTGAAGGATTTATAGTTCACAGAATTAAATCAAAGACCCCTGATTTACCACCTTGATGCTTTTTTCTGTTGCAGGGAGTTGAAAAAGCAGTTGAGAGGACAGAGATTTCTAAACGACGAAGAACTAATGTGGGCGGTTGAAAGTTTTTTGCAGAGCAAGAAAGAAAAAACTTTTTGATGATATATTTTCGTTAAATTCTCAAAAATACAAGAATGTCCAACGTCTGTTATTGTATTTTAATTCCTTTATAGTCAGCTACTAAGAATTATTGATTTGTGATAAAAATTATAGTGATGATTACTTATGCAGGTTTAAGATTTGGTTCCTTGAAGAGGAAGTCAATTATTGTCCTTTAGCGTTTAAATTTAGTTCGATCGACAAACGTGATTCAAAAATGAATCAACACAGGTGCTGACATGTTCAGTACTATGGTAATCGGAAGAATCGAACGAACACCCTTAGCGTGTAATTCGTTCCGAGAAATCTGGTCCGCCCGGCCCTTTTACATGTGTTATGGCGTAGCCTAAACAAACGGCGACACGCTCAAATCTCCATTATGCACATCTGGAATACGTGTCTCTGTTAGTCGTGGCGCAGAGTCGTGCGTTTTGGATATCCCTTCGAAATAAAACATCAAAGACCACACGCATTTGAGTAAACGACGGCCGCGTAAAAAGCCCGTCGCAATGGCACAAGCCGAGATAACTTATTCGCACGGCACTGTGAAATTTAATAGCCCCGAGAGCTGCCAACGAAATTATTATGCGTTGATAGCCACATGGCGTAAATACTAAACAGAAACGAAACTAAATAAGAGGACCGCTCGCACTTGGCAACCTTCTTCGTACCGTATATATTATATACACCTGCGTATCATCTGCAATCACAGCCGCAAAGTTGCCAGTTAAATTTATGTCTCGCTGGAATATACTCATTCAGCTTCTGTAGAAATTTATTGTCCGTTACTCCTGTTCTCGAGTTTCATTTGCCTCTTCTAAAGCAAAATAGTTAAAACGAGCTTTTATTACATCCAGACCTTGCACATAGAGTCGCACTTAGCCCAGATACTCTAGAAACAATGTATATGTAGATTATGTGCAGTGGAATAGAATTTTCCTTCATTTAATAGTTAATTGCAATGTGCCCGTTTACCACCGTAATCACGAAATCTTAATTACAACAAAATAAAATTACAGTTACCAAAGATATGTTCCAATGCATACTGCCTACTTTAAGTAATCTTAACTGTAATTGTAATATTTTTTACAACCAATTTCTTTCCTGCATCTCGATTTATTCTGATGACATCACACACAAAAGTTCTTTCTCCGCTATTACTTATTTTCGAAATTTCCGGCGCCGCAACTCAACACAAAAGAGAGACAATCGGACATAATTTCTCCTTTCGGTTAATGTTTTTTCGCCGAGAAACTGTATCATTTTCTCGGCGGAGCATAACAGGAAATAAGCCCCGAGTAATATGTGTGCTGACAATAAATTTAAGCATTTGTTAGCACGTTGCACTCCATCTCCATAAAGGCGGAATTAACCGTAAGAAATATAGGTTTCAGGGGCGCATTTAAAACGAGCTCACTTCAGCCGGGTATAAAATAAGCCATGACTAGCGGCTGCGTCGGAGCGGAACGAGGGTGACTTTTAATTTATTTTTACCGAATGGCGACGCCTGCACGCAGGTTTACACCTAGCTACCGGCAAATTACATCCCGGCGCCTTGCGTAAATATTTTATTTATGTGAAGTCAGATATTGGACGGAATATTCGCTTTGTCGGTGATTCGTTGTGGTTTTTGTGTGCCTGAGTTTGTTTGTGAATGTATGTACATATATCTATATTACGTTGGTGTTAGTCATGCGATAAAGGCGGCGATGTAAAATGAAAATATTAATAACACGCATAAGGAGACCTATACACCTGTTTCTGTCTCGCTTGAATTCGTGAATAATAATACATATTCTACGCAATTAATCTAAATATTAAAAAATAACATTGCTTTCAAGAACCACAGGTATTCATATGTTTTTTGGCCGGCCCTTTATCCTCCAGAACTGTAGTAAGTTTTAAGATTATTGGATGATAATTGATCAGCTTTGCATTCTTTTGGTTTGTGTGAATTATAACCATGTCATTTTGTGCATCACAACTTTCTCGAATTTATCTGATTGTGTGAGTAAACTGCCAAACATGACGGTTGCAGCTCGCAATATCAATCCAACTCAATAATCAACCAACCCAACTCAACTCAACTCAACCCAATCTAAGCCAACCTAACCCCACCCAACTCAACTCGATAATCACAAACCGAAATCTACTCGTCTAATAATAGCAAACGCAACCCAACTTAAACAAATCCAAATCCACCAAAGCCTAAAATGGATAAACCCAAAGGATGTTGCATTTAATTAAAGATTGGGTTTATTTTCGTTTTTGATTTTGAACTCAATTAAAGCGATGCCAATTCAATTTAATTATACCTAATCTAAAGAAGTAAACCCAATGAGCCCTGATGACAAACCGAGTCATTAGATTCACGCCAACGCAATTAAAAAAATTAAATTCAATAAAACGAAAGCCTTAAAATTAAAGTAAACGGTGATCATTCCAAGGAAAGCAATACGATCTAATGAAAGTTAACGTTAGTCTATCGACATTTGCCACGAAAAAATCAATAAGGCGTCAAAATTCTATAATGGATGGATCTTAGCTTTCGCTAATAATTGTTCAATCAAAAACTAAAATTATGACAAATTCAAGGATGGTCTAACGAATCCATAATCATGCCAACATATTACACTTAAACTAAACCTAATAGTCAGATCAAATTCTATGAAACGACCCAAATTAAATAAAAGTAAACTCAACCCAAGTAATCGAAAATATTAAATTATGCGAAATGCCTCGCTTTCGAATTCAGCAAAGAAAAGACAAATCAACCTGTTACTAAAATTACAATCATATCAAATTCAATAAAATGACCAACAAAGGTAGCTTTTGAACTTCAGTAAACCCGAACGAACAAAAACCCAAAATACCAGGGGAAGCTTGTTCAATATTCGATTTTTCTTAACTTGTTGGTTCGTCCCCTCGTCTGGGATACGTTAAAATAATAGCAATAATCAGATTGTCGTCCCACTCAATTACAGAAGCAACATAATCCAATAAAATAAACACAGCAACTTCAATGTTCTGAATTTTGAAAATCCTGGTTAAATGGGGGACAACACTTAACCAGTTGTTGTCAAATTTGGACATTGTTAGATGAATTTGGTCAAGTGGGATATTTTTGATTGGGTTGAATTGTAAGCTAGCTAGCAGCTCAAAGTTAATACTACAACCCAATGAAAAATTGCAAACAAAAATTTATCCAATTAATCGTCGATGGTGAATGCAAATCTAATCGTACAGAAGCCGCTAATAATTGATAACATATATCAACGTAAACCCCGGAATGCAAACACAGTCAAGCTACAAACATAATGCAGTAATGAGTAATATATGAGTAAATCTACTAAAGGAAGCAAAGCCCAAAGTAATCAGAAAAAAATAAATCTGTTGGAAAATTTCATATACATAAAAATCATGCCAAGCACTCCGTTGTTATGTTTAAATTATTGAAATGTTGGTTTGGGTTGGGTTGGGTCATAATGTATCAATTACTACGTTGGGTTGGGTTGGGTCATAACAATGAAGAGCCCGAAGAAAATAAATTTTTCAACATAGCTGCCATATTGATTTATATATGCACTCTATTTAATGGCATGGTTGCCAGAATGCAATATAAACATTTATGTATAATTGTGATTTATATCTTACCTTGACATTTTAATTGGTTTGTCATAATTTCGAAATATTCAAGTCACTTTAATTTAATGGACTTATTTTATTCTTAAGCTGCAGCACCATTGTTCTGCTGGGATTTAGGTCTAGCGTTATAAAACGAAGTTAAAAATTAATTTCACATAACAGACAAATACAATTGCGCATTGTTAATGTTTTTTTATGTATGCCGTCGTCACGTCTACTATTTTTTTTTTTAATGTTTAAGACCGTAAAGCTGTTAAATCCATCACACTTAAAGACTTGTTATTATTCCGTAATTCAATCTGACTTTTAAATCATCACTGGACGAATCAATTTCACCGCGCTTTTTCCGTTGCCCTACTTACGCCTATGCCATCGCTACAAATTAATGTCTTATGCAAATGCCGTCGGTGTTAATTTCGTATAAGCCGGCGATCGCGGCGTCTCCGCGCGGAGCCGTTTTTCACACTCGTCGCCGCCGCGCCGCGCTTTATTTTTATTTTTCGACGCGTTGGTTGGTTCGCTCGCGGCAGATTAAGAGACACGTCGATAACGCAATTTCCTACGGCGGAGCGCGGCTCTATCGCATTAGGTGCATCGTTAACAGTTTCTTTTAACCCCGAGAAACTAACGACAATAAAATGCGAAGTGTCTTCAAAGAAACGCCATTAACTGTTAAATGCCTATTTCCGAAACAAGCTTCCTGTGCAGTAAAAAAGCGTCGCGGTTGCGCGAGTGTCAAAAGTGTCAGAACGGGCTGCGACTAACACTAAGCTCCTTTCAGGAATTCGGCGTCGCCGACGATGCCGGCCTCTTTTTGTTTCCCGGGCGGTTCGGGTACAACAGTTTTTGTGGTGCTACGAATTGATAGCTCTATTTTGGGACATAAAACGTCGGGTGTAAAAGGGATTAGAAACGGCGTAAAAAACTACTGGTTGTAGTTCTGTGTAATTCTATTTGATTCTCGTTCCACAGAGTTAATTAAGATATTGATTACATTTTATAAAATTTATGAAACAAATTTTTATACTTCAATTATTTTAATTTAACCTAATTGGCATTTTTGCAATTTAATGTAATGTTGATGTTCATGGTGATGATAATTATTGGTGTTCATGTTGATGTTCATGTTTATGGTCATCTTGACGTTGATGTTCGTTGTGTCGATGTTAGTATCGATTGTATGCCTATGCCCATGTCCATGTCCATGGGCATGTGGTCATTGACGGCCGCAATGCCATTGTATTTTACTAGTTATTGCTTAAGATAGATCTTGTTCGACTTTGTTGTAAAATTCATTGGTGCTCATGGAGGTTGTTACAGCAAACGCAGGTCTACAGCACTTAGGATGCTTCGTTGTGGCTTTCCATGCTATATGAGATAAATGTCAATAGATCCGTTTTGGTGACTGGTCTTCAGAATCAGGTGGACGTGAATGGCATATTTCTCGTCAGTTTTGAAAAATTATGTCACACATTTTCCTATTGATTGACGGCACTTCTAGATCCCTGTTAATTTTCTTTAATGTTCTATGGACCTATTCTACCGTTCCATTTCGCACCTATCCCTTTCTTGGAGACTAAGATATGATAGGTCTCCTAAACTTGTATGCAGACGTTTGCCTAGTTTATGGTTCATTATGAGCAACTTCCACTGTCGTGGCAATTATTTGTTACTTTTCGAAATAATTTCCAAGTAACTAAACCGAAACCTAAAAATCTTTTCAATTATTGTTGTTTAATATGACTCCAAGAAATAAAATTGGTTTCTAGTGTATCTCTGTGATACAGCAATTTAAGGGAATTTCGTGTCGATTATCTTTTAATTTGCTTCATATTGTCTGCAGCCCTTAAGATATATTATTATTTCGAATATTAGCAATTTCTATAAACAAAACCTAATGGCCATAAAGAATTGTTGACAGGCGTTACGTTTATTTTGTAATTCGGTTGACGTAGACCTCTTTTATTTTTTACTATTTTCTTGTACTTTTCTACTTCAGGGTGTATCTGTCTGCCCCCCCAAGGTTTCTCCTACCGTTGAGTATTTAGTGTAGTTAAATTTGTATTAAAGTGTTCATATTAATATTTATCAAGATCTTTGTCTGTACGAGTTTTGATTTCCAATTGTTGTTTATTACCATTCGTATTTTTCGACTATATACGAGTATACCTTCGAAGTGGTAAAATGGTAATTGTTTCCAAATCAATGTTAGAAACTACACACAAATTATAATAAAATCCAATGATGTATTCATAAAACGTATTATTTCGTTAGTAATGCAAATGATGCACGTTTACCTGTTAAAAATAAAATACAAACAAGGCAGTGTTTACGACGTGATGCAATAAATCAAGGAATATAAAATGTCGAGAAGTCAAATTATTAGGCTATCCTTTACATGAGTGCCTTTAAATTTAAATAAAATTATTATCTACACAATAACGAGGAACGACTTATACTTATTTAAATTTAAATTTATCGCAATAAATAGATCTCACCAGATTAATTGCGCGAGCGGTGATTTTAAGTTAACTAATTTTGCACAAAAAAATTATAACTTGGGATGGTATTAAATTAACTAGTTCGCCAAAAGAAAAAAAACATACAGCTGCAACGCTCGGAGAATTATCCGAACAATTCATTTCAAATGACATGTTGTGCATGGCATCGACCTGGAAGGCGAGGTTGTGCCTCAAAAGAAAGCATGGAAGAACCTGGATTTTGACTAATTTTGTGATTTTTTTTGTGTTGCAAGCTGGGACTGGCCGTAGTAGGGATGTTACAGTAACGGGACTCCTTGGCGGAGAATTTCTAAATCAATTATACATAGGGACAATGGTATCTTTAAATTTGAATTAATAAGTAGACTAGAGTAGATTTGACGACAAAGACAGAGAACATGGGAAACTGAGTAAACAAACTTGTTTCCAGAAAACAATGAAGAATGTCGTAAGATTGTCATATTAGCAAGTTATGGTTCATCATAGTCGAGAATTCATTGCCAAGTACTACATACTATAATGGTGTCGATTTTGGTAAATTTTTAGTCGATTTCGAGTATATAGAGGAATCAATTGAGTACTCATTGGTTTGATTTTGGTTGGGTTGGGTTTATTCGGCTATAAATTGCATTCAAAATTTGCGTTAGCAAAATTTGTCGTTAGCGGGCATGTTAACAAGTTACGGCCTATCGTAGTCGAGAATGCACAGCTAATTGTTACATGAGACTCTGTCGAATTTTTAGTCGATTTTAAATATACAGGAATGATGTGGATTCACGAATCTTCAACGTGGTTTGGTAAAAGCCCGTCTTATCTGCATTGGAGGAGGAACAGTTTGTGATTACTTTGATTCGCCAGTTTATTCCAAATTATTGCATAGTTCTTCATAAATGTGCGGCATGGATAAACGACATGGCATTCATGGACAACAAATATGGCAACAACGCGGGAACATTTATGAAACAATTGGCAAGATTATATAAACTATGTTTATAGTCGTGGCCATACTTGGCATAGCATATAAATCAGATATTATCCGCAACGAACCTGAAATTGTTTATTCCAAACAATAATGGACACAACAGAGATCCTTGAAGTACCCTGTTATCCTGCTTTAAATGTTTGCAAAGTCTTTAAAATAAAAAAATGGTGGAAACTAGTTTAGCTGTAGTATTTCGCGACAGGCGCGAACCTGGACTAATCCAAAAATTCAGAATGAATTATGACGGACACAGGAGTATTTGGTATTCAACAACCACATACCCGAACGAAAGTTATCAGCTAAGTGAGTATCAAAAATATACAAAGGGCCCTCACGACTTGTTATTTTGAGAAAATTAAATTCGATAATTAATGTAGACTGCCAAGTTTTTAAAATAAGTTGCAATTTACTAAGTTGCCATTTAGGGATATAGTTCAACGTAGCGTTGAAAACATTCGAATGGTTATCTCTTTTCGAGTCAACTGCTTCAATACATCTCCAATGAAGGACATACTCCTGGAGTTTTGGATTTTGTTGAGATTTGGTTTAATTACCTAGTAACGTAGTTGTCCTCCGATGGTGTGTCGCTCTCAATTTTAATCGATTGAATTTTTTTTTGCAACTGGTTAGGAAAGATCTGTATTTTTTATTGTCTCATACCAAGTACCATCTGATTTTCTTATGGGGAAAATTTGTAACGGTCTTTGTAATTTTCTAGTTGCTCTCCAGGAGTAGCATATGTACTTAGCTGTCAAATAATCTTTAATTTAATATTTTGACGGCGAGGTCATTTCTTCTTCTATTTTCTTTATCACTTCTCTCATATCCATATCATTTTGTATATATTTAGTTTATATATCCCCAGTCGTTTTTTGGTTTGTAGATTTCAGGTGCTGAGATCCATTTAATTTCACCATATCATTATTAAAAGAGTTTGGTTGTATTCTTAATTAATTTTTGACCAAGTGTCAAGATATGTGACGAATAGTCAGAATTTACATCTTGGGTGTGTGTAACAAAAAATTTTGTGAAACTTACTTAGGTATGAAAATCTCCAGATTAGTATATGATGATATATTTTATTTAAACTATAACCTCAAACAAAAGTGTAAATTATGGCAATACGAAACGTAACCTTATCCAAAGACTGTGGAAAGAAAAGTGTAAGTTATGACAGTGCGAAAACGTAACCACAATTCGATCGACGACATTGAAATTGTTGAAATGTGCAATTCATTGTTCCTTTGTTTAGGTTCATACACGTTACGAATTAATAATTTTCATTGTGTTTAAAAATACCAGTAAATAATTTTTTCAAGTTGATTGATTTTAATTATCTTCATTTATCATTATTTTCTGCCTGTCGACAATATTGCGTGGACAAATAAATATATACCTAGGATAAATTTTAAAATCCTTCACAGGATCTAAACCCCACATTTCATAAAACCGAAAAAATAAATTCTGACCCGAAAAAGTCCCGAATAACCGTTTTCGTCGGAGCTATTTTAAAATTTCCAGCAAAAGAACGAAACGATAAACATGAATAATTACACCTTGACATGAGCCTAACGGGAACACGCAATCCCAAGCATCGTTTAATGTGTTTCGTGTCAATCATCTTAATGATATTTCGGAGAACCCTTTTCATTTCGCAGTTCGTCTGAGACAGAGGCGAGAACGACTGTCGCTCGGCGCCGGCTGTTGCCGTTCATATTTCATGCGTCCCCGGCGTTTTTGCCATTACGATTTTAATGCGAACAAGTTAATTTCGAAACAATCGCCGGGGCGCATGAAAATATGATGGAAGTTTCGATGGCAGTTATCCGTTCGAGTTTGCAACTAACTAGACCAGTCGGGGAGTCTAGACGAGCTGACCGCGCATTCCCGTGATCCGCTTTATATTTATCTGTCGTTAAAATGGATGCATCAGAAGTTTATGTTACCGAGTGCGATATGACGAATCTTTGCTGTCAACTTCTTGGATATTTAATTTCGTCTTTTGAAATAAATATCGCATCAAAGTTAATCAAAGTTAAATCTATTAGACACATTTATTTTAATGATTTTTGTCCGCTGCTGGGCACACCCTTAAAAATTCAAATCATTTAAAATACGTCGTCGTCGTAAAGTTCACGTTATAAAAAAATCGCTTGGAACAAATGTTCCCTCGATCAAATTTTTCCAATTTGAAATGACAATGACGACAATGGTCGCGCGGAAGTCGTAAAAAGCCTTGTTAACAAAATTCATTTTCTTGTCAAGTTCCAGGACGAGCTCGTCGGAAGTCAATGTAAACTTTACCCATCTAATTTGCGCAGAATTACACACCGCCAGGAAACTTGTATTGTCTAAGCAAAGTGCAACATAAAACTAACTTCATTGTTGCAAACCGCACATATAATTTAATTTAATCATCAAACGTCAGTCGCTGGCAGTTCCAGTCTACGTGCCCTCAGGTTTAATTGCTCCCATTGCGCGTTGCTCCTTACTGCGCCCATAGTTTTACGCAAATAAACAACGTGATAAGGAGAGAAATTTAAAAGGTTAGATTGCAACGAGAATTGTTTACCTACACGCCTTAGAATCGTAATTGCGTTGCGCAACAAAGCATGGGAATACTCGTATCCCGTTATCTTAAATATGTATAATATAGTTGTAGGACATTTCAGCGATAAACGCGCTTGAAAAAAAGGAGTATTAATGCGAGGCGAAGTTATCTGACGCGCAACATGCTCGCGAGCTATTTTTCTGGTACCGGCGCAATTTATTAACACCCTCCGTTTGAACAATCGAGTTGCGCGCCGGCTAAAGTTAGATTGTTCGTTAGATCTTATCGTAAAGTGGGAAAGGCTATTTCTGGCCGAGGAATTTTCTTTCAACTTTCTATAAAACAAGCGATATATTTTTACACATCGGGCAATTAATTTGAATACTTTCGTCTCTGGATGTTTGACGGTTTACATGTGCACATATTAATGATTTCTCGGAACGCAACTAACGTAAGCAGCGCTAAATTATTCGAGGCGTAGTTTTGAAACTCATTTGTTAGGATGTCTGTACACAAATAACGATGCTTAATAACATGGTCGCGTACATCCATCTTAACTTAACAGGACACTCGATGGATATGATGCTGAAGTAAATTCATTGGTATGCAGAATAGTTTTCACCCCAATAACATCAAAATATATTGTCGGTTATTTATATTGGCCAATAATTTATCAAAATTGTATCAATACTAATTTCAATTTGAGCACAGGAAGAGTAAAGAAAAAAAAATCATCACCACTAAGCCGCAACTTATAACTGGCGAAAAGTGATTCGTTTGCTTTGAATTATTACTATTCATTTTTCTTCAAAATCAATTCTTTCCAAACAATTTCTCACCTCTTCCTTAACCTTACTCATCTTGGCCAGGTTTAATATTTCTTGTGGAATTTGATTGAACATTTTTGCGACAAACTTCAGTTGTTCTAGATTTGTATATGTTTCGGTTTCGGAGATCAGATAGCTCATTCAATAGCTTTGATTTATTCCAATTAAATATTAGTTCCTTGGGATGAGCCCCGCTGAAACTTTTCTGCATCTGCAAATTTTCGTCCCTATATTTAGGTCCTTGTGTATCGACATCGTCATTCTCAAACGACCACTATTCGCAATTTTTGAAACATTGACCCATCTCGTTTACCTAGTGTAAGAACATTGGAAACAAGATGCTACCCTGCGGGACTCTAGGAGCCACCTCTGCAGGTGCTATTCATTGATTTCAAACAAACCTACAATAGAGTAAATAGAACACAAATGTCCAATGCAATGCGAAGATTAGAACTACCTGAAAAACTATGACCCTGAATAAAACACAAAGTGCCCTGGAGTGGTCACAAATCATCAGAATTTTTGGCAGAAAATGGCATGAGGCAAGGTGACCATTTCTCTACTACAATTTTCAAACCTATTTTGGTAAATTAGAAATAGGAGGGACAATATACAATAAAGAGCATCAGTGTCTTACAGTCATCGAATTAAAGAGTATGACAAAAAAAATCGGAAAAAATATCAAATGACAATTTTCAAATAACTACGAACGACTGATAGGAATATGAGCTTGGCAAGGTAAAATAGTCGTATACTTGTGAGTCATAATAAACGAAAAAGGACACGAGGGCAGGATATAACAGATTGCTGAAAGGATTAATGAAATTAAAGAATACGTCAAGAAGAATGAAGATAAGAATTTCTAAAACAGTTATAAAGCCCCCTGTTACGTATGCCTGTGAGGCATGGTTACTAAAGAAAGCAGATGATGATGCCATTGATAGATGGGAAAGAAAAATACTAAGCGTTCATCAGAAATCTCGACAATAGGGGAGTGAGAGACCCCTCCTCCAATTAAGTGTGGTACAGAAGTAAATATTGGAACTTTAATTGTAAGAACATCATTATATGCAGTGAAAGTACTAGAACTAGAAGAAGCTCTGAGCAAAATACAATGGGATGTAATAGGATTAGCGGACGACTGGGTGAAAAAATTGAAGAACGGAAAAATGCACTCTTTTACGTTACTTAACAGCACTTCTACTTTGACCGCAAACAGTCAACAAACCATTTAGTTGTGTATCCTCTCAATCCAATAATTTTCAAGATGTCCAATAGCTTCCTGTGGCTATTTTATAAAAAAAGTCCTTGGAAAGCTCCACAATATACAAAGGACGTGCCTTCTCTCCTTGAGATTGGCGTTTATAACAAAGTTTCCAAGTAACATAATTTCCTTTTCCGACACGTGCCTTTACATTAATTTTTCTATTACAGGTAATAGCAGTATTGGTCTGCTGTAATTTTATTTTGTTTATAAATTGTATTTCTTCATATATTTGGGTACTCGGAGGTCCAAACGACTCAATTAATTATTTTGTAATAAACATTTTTATGTCGTTTATCCCTGCGGATTTTTTGTCACTTAAACCTCAAGCTGCATCATAAACTTTTCAGGATGTTCGATCATCGTTTTTGGAAATAACATTTTGCTACAGCTGTAGTAGTGCATTATGTTATCCAGCTGTTTACTGAAAGCATCTGCGAAATGATCTGCTATTATTCAGGTTCCTTTATGTGTTTCATCATTTCTTCGTCACACATCTTGTTCTTCCCAGTATTTTATATACGTTGTGCCAGGTTGTTTTATTCATGTCCGTTTTAAATTTCTCCAATAGTTTCATGTAATGGTGTAATAGACTTTTTTATTTGATTAATTTGATAATTTATTACATTTCAAGTGTCATTGTAGTTTATGATCAGCCTTTTCCTTTAACAATAAGTTTATGTGGCTGATTTCTAAGCATCATTATATTGTGGAACTAACCACCCCAGTCAGATAGTCTGCCTTTTATGTTATTATTTCAGGAGGCCATCTAACAAAATATTTTTCGTGATTGCACTTTCCACGTCATTCTTTTCCTTTCTCTTTTAGGACCCTAACGAGGAATCGATCATGTAATGGTTTCTTTCTGGGCGCGAAGCAACGCCAACGTCATTATAATGTATGTCCCATTTTTCGTGGTACTCTCCAAATGTTTATGCCTACTCTTTATTAATTTCCTTTACCCCATGTTTGTCTTCTTTTGCATGAAGTCTGTTTTGCAATAAATTAATATTTTTATCCTCTTTCGCATACGACACAACCAAATGAACAATTTTTGCTCAAAATGTTTCACGTTGCCACCCTTCTTATTGCCCTTTCCTTATTTCGACATATTGGTTCACTATGACATTCTTGTTATATCGCTTTCATTTGGATATAATATCCAGACCGATTCCAATCTTTACAATCTTCTTCAAGATTTTTCTTCAAGCTCCTACATGACTTATAACTAGCTGTACCTTAACTTTCAAAATTGCTCGCCCTAATTTAACAGAACCTCCTTCGCTTGGCAATGTACATAATTTAGTACATTCGTTATTAAAGTTTTGAAAAGTCTCATGTATCTAACTACAGCCGTTAAGTGATAAAATACCGGGTGACGCCAGTACTCTTGCATCAGTCCTCTTTTCAGATTGAACTTCGTAATCCACTCCGACTTCCATAAATTATATTAGATTATTTCCGTCGGTAATTATGAAAAATCGGAGAGACCAAACTTTATGTTAAAAAATGCCATCACGTACAACATTAGAATACGAAACACATCTTGCGCAAACAGATTATGTATAAATAATTTAGTGTCGTTATTTCAATGGGTAGGTGGAATACTGTATTCAATTAATAACCGCACGTAGTTTCCGTATTGCACGTGGAATCCACCTTCCAAACGAATTATTCACCACTGCCGTCCTTAAAGGATACAAATAACATAAAACCTAAAGGTCGCTTCAGCTATGTCCAAAAAACAGGATGTCAGCATTTCTCAACTTGGTATAACGACCAGCGGTCCACAGCCATAACCTGGCTTTATGCAGTTATAACTAGAAAATAAGGAACGTGTATTCTTCAAATAACGTTTTCGAACAAAAAACTACAACGAATTTCACGTGTTTTCGCGTTAAAGATAAAAAAGTTGCAGAGCTGAAAAGCTCTACAAGTCGGACGACGATTTTAACCAAATAGGGTTCAAAATGTCCGTATTGAATGGGGAATCCACCCACTACGGTAACGAGCTAAGCGTAAATGTTTTGCTAGCACACGCAGCCCCACAAGCAAAGATACCATAGCCTTGTCATTTATTTGTAACAATTCAACAATTCTTCTCATAACAAAAGGGCTCTTTGTCAACGTTGCAATTTTATCATTTATATCGTTCAATTCTAATTGTTTTCTTAGATATAATATCTGTGATGGTAGCTTTCGAAAATTATTTGACAGTCTTCATATTGGACACGATAAAGATACACGATTTTTGATTACTAAAATAATATCAGCCTAATACTTTTATAACGTGTTTCATAATCGACAGATGTATTTTATTTACGAATTATTTGATAATTTGTTGTAATTAAGGTTGATGTTCGTGTTTAATAAACGACAGGCGTATTTTATGTAGTTCCGTTAATTATTTGACCATGAAAATTAAAAGAGTTTGTCGTAATTTAGATTGATGATCGACTTTGATGATAATATTTGATATTTGGCTCTGCCATTTCCGATACGTGACAAGGCAAGCAACACATCACAAGCCATGATATATTAACCATTTCAAAAATAATTGAGATTATATAACAGTTCGTCGAGTCCAACGAACTTTAATTACTGAAAAAAAATCATAGGAGATAAAAATGAAAAACTGTTATTAGAACGAGCGCATTAATTGCAAAAGGTGTGTAGGTGTCGACAGTTACGGTTTTAATTTAATAACAGTCCACTGTTTGCAATATACGCGCTGGGATATCCCATATAACGCCTACTTGATTCAACTTTATGGAACATGCCCGTCCGGTAATTAATATACGATCTCATGGCTTCATTAGGCTTGCCCGTTGTCAGTTGCTGGCGGTAATTCAATGTTACGAGTCGATGATGTCCCGTTAACAACTTCATATCATGCGAATATTCGATCAATTGCCGGCGCAGTTTGCGTCAGTACGGGATTGAAACGCACGTTAAACGCAGAAACATTGCACAGTGGGTACCGTAATTTATACCGGTCGTAAAGCGTCGTTCCGTGTTCCGCGCGAAATACCGACTTGACACGCAAAATGCGTTTCAACGCACGGCGGCCGCGCGCGAAGGGCAGCAACGAAACGGGCTTAAATGGAAATAAAAAGGATAATCAATGGTTCGCGACAAAGTTGCGAGCGAAAGTATTTTAACGGTCACTTCCGTTATTAAAACGTGCATGGGTTGCATGTACGCGCACGTTTCGTGAAATTAATAGCATGAGTTTTTTTTTTAAACAAGAAGGTCGAAAATTTCACCAAATACTCTCACATAAAATATTATTTATAGTGATGATGGCGATGGTTCAAAACAAATGAAACATAACTGTAGTTGTTAATATTTTACCAATTATTGTGTTAATATTAATTGCACTAATTAAATTTGTCGTGAGTCAAAAAAATCGCTCCTATACACTAAATTGTCTATTTTTATCGCAAGTATTTATAAAAACCACGGTAACGTCTGGTTCGTGTCGTGGACTGATGTCTGTAATTCGATGAATACTTTATCTTCTCCAATCGTATAAACGTTTCAGACTCGCCTTATCTTTACGGCGTAACTAAGTGCAAAAGCATCTTGCGCCTCTTTATTACTGCACTTATCTTCGCTGACTAATCGCGCAAATGTCCCACGGCACTTTTTAACGAATTTTAAACGATCCCCGATGCAGTGGGGACGCAATTAATCATTCGCCGGATTCGCAGTCGACAAGTGGAAGTTGATATTAAATTGCGCCCGATAAGTGATTTAGATAACTGTCAGGCGGACAAACCGCGTCACTACTTTACAAAGTAAATTAACTCTATTTTGCTGCATCGGCGATTCCGGCCTATCTATCTCGGTAACAATGTGGTCGCCACAAAACATTGAATAATTACACACCCAAACGCACGCCCCGTTTGTAAAGAACCGGTGCAACAAATCGGTTCGGCTTTGCGTCGGGTTGTTGCGGAGGTTTTGCTGCCGGCGTTGCCGTTCTTATTTGAATGCGCGCGGTGTTCTAATTTCTGATGTTTTTACATTTATCGGCGAGGCAATTCCGGTGAAGCTTTCGCGGTGTTGGGGAATTGAAATTATGGTCCCCATTACGATGATGACGTTAGGAGGAAATTTACGGGTAATTTAATCGGTTTGAAGTTTTGTGGCGTAAGTAATGGCTTTACTGGATTCTTTGGCATTTAATTGTTTCTATGCTCGCGGAAACGTATTAATTATAAGGAAGAATTGTTTTTTATTTCATTTTACCTAAATGTGGCATTAAGGATCTTTACTACTTTAGGTGTACCACATACAACCCAACCCAACCCAACCCAACTGGCTTAATTGGGGTGTTATTAAAACGAGTGGAATTTTGAGCAGGAAACCAGTCGACTTAGGTTAAGTTTAGATTTTTCTCATTGTAAATAATTGATGTCCATGAACTGTATTTAATAACTCACGGGTGAAGAATATCCATGAAAACGCACAAATTACTAAACTTTTCCAAATTCTGCGAACGAGTAAAAATTCAATTTTCGTTTGGTTTTTTTGTAATAGAAAATGATCAAATTTCTCAATACGCCAAATTATCATTATCTTAAACGCAAGAAATGTCAATATCAAAAACATCACCCTAATCAAAACTATTTCCATGGTAAGTGTTTTTTATGCCCAGTTAAGTTCGTTTGTGTAATACACTTTATTTGTTTGTCGTTCGTTTGCGGAGTGGGTTCCAATCCATGTTATGCCTGGATTTTGCAGACCCCACTTTTATGAAGAATTTCAGGAATATTTTGCAAATGACTTATAAATAAAATTTATGTAAATTATATAAACAAACCCTGTCACACTTCCTAACAAATCTAAATACGTACTTGCAACTAAGCAAAAAAAATTGATAACCTTAAAATTTCTGTAAGGTGTTACCTTCGGAGATATTTTGTTCACCATGACTACCAGTGGGATAACTTTTATTTTTATTCAGGAATGAACAACCAGATTAGCCCCCGTTCATAACAAACAGGTTAGGTTACATTTGGTTCTGTTGGGTTGGGTCAGGGCGGGTCGAGTCGGGTAAGTTCGTGTCTGGTAGGGATGTAGTGTAAGGTGAAGTCGGGTTGGGATTCTCGCTTCCTCGAAGCTTCCTTAATAATAGTCCAACACAAATAATACAAATGTGCATGACATTTATAACGTAATCTGCCAACCCACATTATTCTGCTCCTGCTGGTTTTAACGGAAACTTCCGGTTAAACCGGAAGGGCTATACACCAGAAGAATACAATAATAACATGGCAGTGACTAAAAATAGGCACTTCGTACAATGTTTCACATTTTTATTGTTAATGCCCATATCATGCCCTTTGGTTCGTGTCCATCGATGTATTTATCAAAAAAAATAAAATTGTCAGATTGTGGGTGAACCCAATAATACATATGAACTTACCACCCGATTAAATTAAATCAACGAATATACGAATACGAAGCCCTGTCGCTCATATGGGTGGAGGACAAATTGATGAAAAAAAAATCGTAAATATGCAAATTGAACAATGCCCGAACCATCGAATTATACACCTGTATGCAAGAAAATTTTTTTTTTACAAATTTTTATAAATTGTGTCAAAAACCAATTTTCTACTAATTTTTATCATTTAAAACCCAAGGTTTGCCAAGAATGGAAATAGCTCAAAAACCCAATTTCTCCAAAATGCAAAAAAAAAATAATATAAAAAGTCAATATTTTTGAAAATTACTGAAAAATCACAAAATCGTCAATAGTGCAAAAAGGTTTGAAAATTGCCAAATAACTAAAAAAAAAACGCCATGAACGTCAACATTATATAAAATATAAAAAAAAAAAATTGAGAAAAACTGCGAAATAAAAATTGAAGTAAAAAAATTTCAATATAAATGATCAAAAACAAAATTCTGAAGTACGAACAATTAAAATTGTAAAATATTAAATACATAAATTGTCTAAAATCTCAAAAAGATGCAAATTGTGAAGCCAACATTGCGATAAAACCACATGGACATGGACAAAAGTCAAAATTGTCTTTGTTTTAAAGAACAGATTGCCATCAAATCACAATCCATTTCAAACCCATTCCCCAACCCCTTCCCACTGTCGCAATGATTTTCAGGAAATTTGCCCAGCTTACACTCATGCGGATTTACATGAAATTTCTTGAGAAGGTAATGAAAAATATTTTCATGGTAACGTAACATCTTTTTTTTATTATTCCCATTTAAGGTCGTTCCTTTATTGCACTTTCATTTCCTTCAATGCATATTATGCCTGAATGCACTTTTTTGCAGATTCCCACTTTTATGCCGATTTTCAGGGATGTTAACTAACGAGTTGTCTCCCTCTCGTTATTAGGTTGGGTTAGATTTGGTTAGGTTGGGTTGGACGGGTCGGATCGGGTTAGGTTGGGGTGTAGGAAAGTGTGGGGTATGCTGTGGTTAGGTAGGATTGGAATTCCTGCTTCCTACACGCTTCCCATGACTGTATAGTAAATTTCCAACTGACGGTGCGCTATTGCTGTTATTTGCAATACAAGCTTCCTGTTAAAAATAATTGACGGGCACCAGCCATGCTTTTTAAGTTATTAATTGCAAACGTATTGGGCAAATAAATTTATTTAATTAATAAACCCTTCAATTTACTTAATTTGTCTGATTTTGTTGACAAAAGAGGTTTTGTATGAGTTACCGCCATGGTGCGAAATATCTCACGTCAATAGAAGTTTTTGTGGTGGTCTGATGAGCCCATGAAGGGCGAAACCTGTTACTTTCACTGAAATTAGTTTTAATGCTTTCGTGCCGAATTCTGCGAATTTGTTGCCTTAAGAAGGCTGAGAAATAAATAAAAATGTATACACATAAAAGTAAATAAAAAAAATCGATTAAATTAATTTAGATTTGCCACGACGATTTACAATAATGAAGGTGTTAAAATTCATACCATGATGGTGGTGATGTTCGAATGTAGATTTGAACTCGTCCAGAATCATTTGTAGTTGGTCTATTGGTCAAATTATCAAAGACTCGAATATGTTTCCATTGTATTGATTAGTTGTTGTAAACGTCCATACACACATTGAATTATCAACGATAGAAATGTAACATCGCTGCACGAACTTTTCCCATGCATAAATAATATTTGACGTTTACTGATTGACGGTTACTGAAACGGCTCTAATAAAGAAAATAATAGTTTCGTGATATGCTATTGTCTGTCTTGAGGAGTTGGTAAAATCTGTAACGTCGGCCGGTAGACGGGTCATCAATTCCACCTGGGAACACGCGAACATTAAGGGGGAATATGCCACACGCACCCCCACATCCATCAAACACACGGTAGCGTGCAACGCAACCTACCGACTTGATACGACCTGGTACAGGCTTAATAAGATTTTGATACGATGTTGAATAATGAAAGGTTTAACATAATAACCGACGTTAATTATAATATTTATGACAATTAATGACACACGTGTGGAACTACTAGGCCTGAATTAACCCGTAATCATAATAAATGAATATTTAACCAAGAGATTGATTAGAGGAAGCGTCGTAATTGAACACTTTAGTGATAAATTGCGCCATTACCGAACAATTTTTTTACATTGGTATTAAAACGCGGCAATAACCCGCGTCTGCAGTTGTTACTAATAACGCAAATAAAGAGTCGGATTTAATGGCCCCGATAATTGAATAAATACATCAACAAACACTAAATTCCAACAATCGCTGCTATTGTCTGACTCATTAAAGGCGAAGTTTAAGTGTTTCACGATAACCCGTTAACTCGACTACTAGAACGCAAACTTTTAACAAAGTCCGTTGACGGGCGACGGGAACTTGTCTCCGAAGTTCTTCGCGAACGAATTGATGTTGTTATTAAAACTTAAACTTCCCCGCTTTGCCGTACGGAAAATTGGAAATTTCGTGGCGTAGCTTAAATTGCGATATCCGTAATTTTTCGGCTAAGTAATTGAAAACGCGTCCATCGTTCATGTGAAAAGTCACAGCGTCGAAACCCCTTTGTTTGCAGACTTGCTACTGCCAGAGATTCGCGAACTAAAGCAAACAACGCCTTCGTCTCCTGCACCTGCTTCCAATTAGTGGAGTCATTAATTAATATAATGCATCATGAGCAGAACTCTAGGTGCAGAAATAGATTATTGTATTTGGCTCTTGACGTTTATTACTCCACTGATGAAAATTATATATTGAGCGTGAAGCGTTTTCTTGCGTAATTGGTTTATTGCGGTTGAGCTCCAGGACGAACGAACGAAGAAGCGCAATTTAAAACGTTTAGTTTTTTGCTATAAATTAATTCTTGTGTCGTTTGTAATTTACTCGAATGGACTTTTGAATTCCTATTACGAATTTGAATGACTGATCTTAACTGAAGGAACGCTGCAACCCAATTTGAATTCCAATAGATGTGGGCGGTTTTATTATAAAAACTTCAGTGACCCATGAATTAAATATATTAAATTTAATAAAAGTAATATTAATGGCTGGAGATTTATAACGAGAATGAAACGTGACTCCTAATCATTTTATATCGACCTTTGTATATAAGATTGAGTTTCTTATAAAATCTAATAAGTTCATTTATACAAAAATAACCTCAAACTAACCCAAACAAGACGACGTGGGCGACAGAGTGGGTGGTTCAGAATCAGGACAAAGTTGACAAAACTGATTTTTATTCAGACCTTTTCCCAATTCATGAAAAAGTTGTTGTAAGCGTGGTTTTGTCGCCTCGTACACAAAAGGAGTGATCTTCAAAATTAAAATAATTCGTAGTAAATCTAAATGTTTTACACATCGGTATCACCAACCCAACCCAACCCAACCAATCCCAAACCAAACCGACCTAACCTCCAGGAATGTCGAACTAAAATAGATTACTTTTACTTATCGTCTGTTAAGTGTTGACGTAGAAAAAATTCAAAACCCAAGAAGCTTTATATATCAAACAAATAATAAAAGTAATCTATTTCAGTTCAGTGCTGTTAGGCGTTTGGTTGAACTGGGTTAGGGTATTATAGTTAATAATAATAATAATAATAGTTTATAATTTGAACTTGTTTTTATGTAAACGACGCCTAAACCCACGTCCAGTATTTGTTACGACTTAATTGGTCATTAAGATATTGTGGTTCTCCTCCTTGCTTGTTTATATTTTTTCCTTCTTCGACGTTTTAGCTATTTGTTGTACTTTCAGAGGTCTGAAGTTTTTATTTTGGTTTTGATTTATTATGATTGATGGCATTTCTGCTTCCCAACAGATTTTCATTCGTTTTTCTCTTTCGTTGTTTAGTTACTCCAAATGGGTAATCCTAAATCGATTTAAAGAAAATTTTCGATTAAATATTGAAATAGATTGTAAAGAGGCTTGTTTGTAAATGAGGATTTGGTGTCGGTATCAAAATGACGAATAAATTGGAACGAAAGCCATTGTGGTAAATCATGAATGTGGCACAATTTTTAAAGATTTTAAACTCAGTACTATATAACTTTCAAACGTAGATGTTCAGCTTGGTTCAGGTTAGGTTTTGTCGATTGGAATTTTCAAAGGTAGTGAAGCAGACCAACCCAACCCAACCCAGGCAATCAGTTCAATAAAATCCAAAGCCCCGTGCAATTTAACTTGGATTGTAATCACGTTGTGACAAGGATAGAGATTTTCAAAGATGTCAACCCGAAGCAAGCTCAAGGTTACAACTTGACTAAGAATTTTCCAGAGATGAACTCAAATCAAATCGAATCTAATGCACAATTTCAAGGGAATGGAAAGCGTGGAACCGTTCAAGTTAGATTAGATTATTTTGTGGGTAACAAGCATTGGAATTTGTAATCATATCAATGGGATGTGGATCCAAATTCCACAAGTGGACGATAATTGAAAAGTTGGTGCAGTTTAGTTTAAATTAAATTATTTCACTGTTTGCCATTTAAATTCTGGCCTATGGGATGACGAAGTTTGCAAATACCAAATCCAAAGACCAAGACAATCCAGCCGAACCCAACACAAGCTGCCAGTTTAAAAGAATTCAAATCTTGCAGTTTAGATTAATTCTGCAATTCTGCATAAAAAATCGAGCCATCCAGAAGAGATCAACATAAATCAATACAATCCAAAGCAACACATCCCACTGTAAAAATATATATATTCTTCATTTCCAGTAATAACGTTGCGGACGAACAATGAAAACTGATTATGTAGCACTTATGTAGTATTGTGTGTAGAATTCTTGAGTGACAGCAAAGTCGTGAAATGCAAAAAATGCAAAAAACTACTTCGAAATTAATTTTGTTTCACTCATTCACTCGCTTGATTCAAATTGGTGGCAAAAAGTATGGAAAACTAGTTGCCAAAGTTTAAACCTTACAGTTGTTCTGTGAAATCCTGAAAATATACAACGTGACTCATTAATCAATGTCAGTAATACTGACAATAAAATCGTACGAAATTTGACTACTGTCATAAGCTACGCTATTAGTCAATACACACAATCCATTTAAAGAACAAAATATTAATAGGTAATGCAAAAAAGATTTTTAACAATTTTGTTTGTTTGACGTATTAATTAATTTCAATTTATTAGATCTTGAACCGACTAAACTGGCAAGAATTTATGACTAACATAATGTTTGAGCAAGGTTTACGGTTTCATCAATATTTCATATCGCAATTTTATAGAATATTTTACGAAATATAACTATGAACAGTAAAGATCGTTTCACAGGAATGTTAATAATAAATTTAATAAGAATGGCTCACGTAATTGTCCACATTAAACCTATATTTCTTGGGAAGTCATGGGGAACCCAACCCAACTTGTATGAAAGAACACGATAATATATAATGACCATAAATGTTTTAGAGCTTCTAATATGCAATCTAGCTCTTTCAACTCGGGCCAAGTTTGGATAACAATGACTTTCCTAGAAATGTTTATTGTGACTGTTTTGGTATACGATAATTTTTAAATTATTTGTATTTTTTTATTCAAAACTGTGTTTACTGTTCATGTCCGTTTTTCGTAAAATATTATAAATGTTGAAGGATGAAATATTTTGACTTGTATCTCTATAAGTTAAATAAATAAATAAATAATGAGAAGATATAATTAGTGGTTATAGCTAATAATTAATTTCTACTAGGAAACTAACTAAGGATTTTATTAGTGTCATTGATGAACGTTTTTTTTTTAGTTTCATAGCCACGTTTGTCGTTAAAAATCGCATTTAATTGCCCGTCGCAAAAACAGCACGAAATTTCCGCTACGTGCACAGCGCCCGTCACACGGTTGTTCAATTGGTTGTAAATCAAATGATTAAACATCCAATTATTCCCATAGTACGTTCCCATTGTCGATAAAAAAAAGAAACGCGGTGAATTGAAACGTAACGTTCCATGCATTCGAAACAAAAAAAAGCCGTTCCATGAATGTATCCAATTGTTGGCCAAACTATGGGAATTAAATCGTTTCATTTAAATGATAAATGGGGCCTTTAGAAACATTGCTGAATCTTTTTTTGTTCGAATCAATGAAATCATTAATAACGACCGCGGGCTCGATTGAAACGTCCATACATCAACGCGCTGATTACCGCCGGGCTGCGCGAACGAACGGCCTAATGATAACACATTGCCGGAGCACGTGACATGTGCGCGTTACCCACGTTTCGATGCACATGCACAATTGTTCGATTGACGCGCCGCGCCGCGAAACGAAAAGTGCGGAGGAAGCGATTCGCACCGGAAATGACCTTCCCTCGGTCATTTCCGGCATCGGACGCAATTAGCGGCCCGCTCGTTATCTTTCCGAATATCGCGCAGCCCTCCGGGGAGTTATTGGCGGATTTCTTGTTCCTAGATTGCGGGGATTTATGACTTTTCGTTCTGTTCTTATTTTTCGATCATTAAATTCACCCCGAACTTTTTCCTAAATCCGAAATAATTGCTGCGGTATCGGGTGCGCTGCAGTACTGATGGGAATTCGACGAGCAGAACGACTTCAATGAATTCTAGGTTATTGCATCCAGGGGATTTTTTTGATGAATCAGTAACCTATACCATATTTTTTTGAATATAATTTGCCAGAAATGCCGACGACGTTTTTGTCTTAAAATTAATTTCATAGTCATACACCATATTAACAACTCGAAATTAATTGCACGGCACAAACACGAACGTGTTCAAGAAAACAGTGAACCGTCAAAGACTAATAACTGCGAAATAAATATTTCACCATTGCAATTAAAATTCGTTCCGCGTCAACCAGCGGATTTTCGCTCCGAG
The DNA here is from genome assembly GCA_959613385.1 of Geotrupes spiniger. Classification (NCBI taxonomy): domain Eukaryota; kingdom Metazoa; phylum Arthropoda; class Insecta; order Coleoptera; family Geotrupidae; genus Geotrupes; species Geotrupes spiniger. The sequence goes on along the minus strand of OY390736.1, from coordinate 38,304,244 downwards.
TTCGCCACATCGAACGAACCGATTTTCGTTTGATTCAAACACAATTTTACATGACAGCTGTAAAAACGCCGCCGCTCCAAGCAGCTTAGCGTCGACGCGAAATGGATCTCGTTGTATGGATTTTTTTCGAATTAATTAAAACCCGCTTTGATGTATGCGTGCTTTATCTGAAAATCTGTCGTGTATGTAAATATGTTAGAGCCAGAACGGGCTGATAAATTCCGAATTAACACGCGGAGTTCATAAAATACGAAAACCGAGAGCGCGGGTCAGATAACGCCTCCATAGCTACGTATCTAAGTGAGCTTCGAAGTGATTACTCGAAGTGGGGTATTTTTCTTGTCCGGACGGCGCATGAAGTACAACTATGTAAATTTCGTACGTTTATGATGATAGTGAATGTTGGAACGGTTCGAAATGTTGTATAACCGGTACGTTGTTTCGAAGCGCTTATGAGATGTAGTATGTTCGCTGAAATTGTCGTATGTAACGCGTCATTAAAATAATTATCTAATTGAGAAACCATTGGTTGTCGTAAGCCATCATTCTGATTTACATCCTAAATATATTCGTATTATAATTCATTGGCCCTGTCATGAAATCGATGAGATCTATGAATTCTGCCTTAATTATTTCAGTAAAATAAAACATGAATTGGTTACAAAAAAGATTTTGATTAAATCATAATGAAATCAAAAAACATTATGATCTATCCTAACTGAAGATTTACTGACCAATTTTGTGTAGGGAAGGACATAAATAACGAATTTATCCAACTGACCTCTTTTTACAGCTGAACAATATTATATTTGAGCTAAATTATCACACAGTTGTACAATAATCAAAAATTCATAACCATTTGCACTATTTTGACGAATTAACTTACGAGTAAATAATCTTCCTCGCCGTTTTCGCGACTCGTGCAGTGTAATTTTTATACGTTTGTAATTAACTATGCTGTGAGTAAGTATTCTAGTTATCGCTGAATATATCTGACCATTATGACAGTTAGAACTATTTTTTCCAATTTTTAAATTGTTTTAAATTTCATAAAATTTCATTTGTTTTCTATTCTTATACCCAGAAACAGGGCTTCGTGTGCATAATAAGCAAAATGCTAGCTTAAAATATTTTTGATCAATATGTTTCTTACCAGCTTATCAAATAATTTTGTGTAAAAATATCAAAATTTTGCAAAATGGAAGAAATATATATCAAAATCTGCAAAAATTATCAAATTATAAGAATGAAAATTTCCACATATGTATATACAAAATGTTCAAATGCAAACAAAAAAATGTTAAAATTTAAAAAATACATTGCAAAATAACTAAAATACACAACAACTATACAAATTTCAAAAAATGTGAACAAATTCCAGTCCCACTTTATCAAATTTTCCAATAGAATCTCGCGAAAAGTTTGTGATGTTGTCATGTAATTACAGAGGTTCACTTTGACCGACTAAACCAGTACAGTAAGTACGTCGCAGCAGCCGGCACGAAATACCTGGTGGACTCATCAACATCACCAACGATACATCCGCTGAGGGTATGGCACTTGTTCTGCCATTTAATTACAGAAGTCTACAGTGACCGACTAATAAGCCTAATGTCTCTGTAATTATATCGCAGCACCAGTGTGATGGTATTGCCGTCTAGATAACGTTAGGGCACTCGCACAAATTTACACGGCTGTCAGCAGATGGATCGTTGGTGATCTAGTGAGTCCTGCAGGATGAAATAGCTTTTACCTAATACATCCGCTGATATTTATTTCCGTTGAGAAAATTGTTTGAAATGCATGAAAATTGCAAAAAATTTAAGTGGACAAAATTAACATAAATAAAAAATTAAAAATTGTCTAAAATGAAAATAAAATGAAAATTTAAAAAATGCGCAAATTACTAAAATTCAAATATATTTTTTTTATAAAAGCACATTAAAAAAAAATGTTAGGATTGTAGGAAAAAAAATAAAAAATTAAATTAGTCAATATTAAAAAGAAAAGTGCGGAATGAATAGACAATGTCACGAAAATGTCAACAATGTTCTAAAGATTGAGCTTTGCCAAATTTTAAAATTAAAATATTATTGAGAAACAAAAAATTCACAGCCGTCATAACAAAATTTAAAAAAGTGAAAATTGATACAACAACGGTCAACCAAAAATTTCCAATTGAAAAAATTATAAATATTTTCAGAAAACAAAAATTGCAAACAACTGATATCAACGTCAATTTAAACAATGAAATTATTTTTCCAAAAACATAACATTATATAATAAAACATTGTCTACATAAATAGTTAACGAAATGCATTGAAATTGTTCAAAAAATATCAAAAAATTGAACAAAATATAAAAGATCACCCACACACACAAAAATGATTAAAACTACGAAAGCTGTTGCAATTGCAAAATTTGCGAGAAGTGCATAAAACGACAAAGAAATCGTCGATGAGTTTTAATATTTAAATATAAAAATTCTCAAAAATGGAAACAAACAATTGTGGCAAGTTTGAACATTTTTCCATCGTCACTATTGCGACTGACATTTTAAACTAATTTTTATTGATTCGTAATTTTTTGCCCACACTTATTATTATACTAGCTAAATAAAAACTTTGAGGGTATGAACAACGATACGCACGGTGCAGAGAAAAATTAGAGAATATGTGTGTGTCAGCTCATTAAGCAAACGATATCATAGCCCTCAGAGATGTTACCAGCATCAACATCAATTAAAGTCTCACTCATAGTTGCTTGTGATATATGATCATGACATTCAACCGAAAAAATGTAAAGTGGACATGTATGATGTATGTTGTTGAAAATGTTGCTGATATTTTCACACATGAAATTTCTTGCTACATATCACCACAACAGACCACGATACTACCATGGATTGTAATTGTAGTACAGCAATCTTGACAGATTTGTAGGTAATGGTGGTGAACCCCAAATTTACCATTTGATGTTACTGTATAATTTAGGTACTACTTTTAAAGTTCGCATCGTTCATATTTTGTGTTTTGAATATTGCCATTGATTTAGAATTTTTGCTGCGCTCCTACCTTTTCGCCATTTTGTTAGGTAATCGTTCTTTAATTTTAAATTAATTCTTTTTTGTGCAGCTGCAGTGTCAGAGACGATCAATGCCGATTGCTTGCTTATTAAGTTACCAACACACTACTCGTTTCACCCCATCATCGCATTTGTTTCATTCTGAATTGTTTTCAACTCAGAAGTTGTCAACACATTCTTAGGTTCAATAGTTTTAAATAAAATATTGTTTCAGTTGTTAAGTTGTTTCATTCTCGGCCCATTCGGGTCTACAGCCTACACCTCGTTTCAGCATAGAATATTTTGAAATTTGCTTGTTCTTTCTCAATATTAATGCCATCGATTTTAATTTTTGCAAAAAAATCCAAAATTGCCGATTAGCAAATTGATAACAATTTCAGAGGAAACGATTTAGTCGTTCGTGTGTTCACATCGACTCCGTTTTAAGTAGTTTATGAACAAGACGACCTCGCTTAATTATGGTGCGTTTTAGAACTTTTTCTGTTTCTATCTGATTATGAGATGAAAAGTTTTAATCTTCTCGTTAGCTTCGTAGGTAATAGAGGTTTACCCCAAATCGAGCAGTTGCGTTTATTGTGAAATTGGTAGCCAGTGTAGTCCAAAACTTTAGTTGTTCGATTATTGTTCCTTTCAGAGTCGATTGGGCTATAATATCCCGTTTCAGTATCATAAATTTTGCAACTAGCTTACATGCAGACCATAATATTTCATTATGAGGAAGTCAAAATTTCTTTGAACTCCTTAGACCCATTTCTTCACGTTGGTATATCACGATATCGAGTGATATCGCAAATTTTATTTGTTACCAATTTGGTAATGAATTTAAAATTGATAACCAATTATTTGACGGCACTATAAGAACATCCTACATTTTAGTTAAAAGCTGTTTCTTTCTGAATATTGATAACATCTATTCAGTATCTTTCCTCGACTTTAACTTTGTCGTTACCTTGTTAGGTAAACGAGCGTTACCCCAACTTGAACCGGGTCAATTTGTATCCAATTATGTTCTATTGTGCCGAAAAAACAATTCGTTTCAGTATCGTACAGTCGCAACATCCTTTTGTCTTTTCGATTCAAAGCTGGATCTCGTTAAATGTTCAAGTCCTTCTTAATAAAATTTTGTGGACTCCAGTGTGCGACCGCAACGATTTTGTGTGTATGAAAATTGCATTTTTTCCACTACCTAAAATATTAATTTTTAGAAGCATTTAGAACGCCCTGGTTTCTAATATATTGATGTTTTCGATTTAAAATATTTATTAGTGCTAGCCTTCTCGTTGGACAATTATCTGTTGAATTTTACCCCAAAGTGTGTCTATCGATTTGCTGACCAATTAAGTTTTATTGTACTTTTCTTAGTCGATTAGGTTACAGATAAATTAATTTTATGAAAACTAGCCGCACCACCGTCTTCATTACTTCAGCCGGCGGTGGAGCAACTGAAATCTGGACGCTTTTTTAATAATTTAATTAATAACCGTATGTCTGAGTCTTTATGTTTAATTGCAGTACGATTTTTTTTAATAAAATTCATCGATTTGAAAGCATCGACCCAATTTCTCGTGTATATGTTATTTAACGTAACTTGTTTAAACTGTTTCATAATGCGGCGGTTGTGTGGTTAATCGAGTTAATACGTAATGAGTAATAAATATGTTTTTTAATGATAAGGATGTTAAATGCACAGACGCCGCTTAAACCAAAGCAAACAACCTGTTGATACCCCAAATTCCTTATTCATTTATTTTCGACTTTCTCAGATCCACGGAAATCAATCATTGAATTATTCAAAAACCTGTCACGCCTGGCGTATTTACTCGGGGTTTATACAAATCCCCAAATTATTTATTATATCTAGACATGTGTAGGCAGTGTTAATCCACGACCACGTTCCTCAAAAATAAATTACGTCTCGGCGATTCCCGGTATTTAATATATAAATTATCGCTGCAAAAGAATCTCTTAGCACTTCACGCATGTGTACGTGTGTAAAATATGCGCCGCCATAAATCACCAAATATGTGCGTACACAGTAACTCCGCGCCCGGTTAGGTTAGAATTTCTCGTCGTTATCGTCGGTACGCGACATTTCATTTCGGAGCCGACAATTCAATTATACGTCCAGAACGAGAGTCGGGACGACTCGCTTCAAATTCGATAATAACATAATTATACGTTATTTATGGCGGCTCCGCTCGTATTTAATTCTATTTATCACTTATCTGGCACTAAAGTTTTTTTTTTTCGCCCGGGATTAAAGTTTTCCAACTTATATTTGATTTAATTTATAATAAATAACGTTTTAATATCGTCGCTTATCCGACAGTATGTGAATGACCCAATTTAATTGGTCGTGTACGATTAATTGATGACTTTTTAATCGTTTTTTATACATTTAGTTTTATTCATTCCCAGTAAGTAAACAAGATTGTAAATATGTGTCGAAATCCTTTAATGCTGTGTTTGACGACGAGGAGTACGTCGAATCGATTAGCCGATGCCACCGACAATTAATTTTAATTATACCATTTCAAAATAACACAAAGAACGAACCTATATGATTACGTACATAGTTATGAATAATTGAATTGAATAAATATTTTTTTTCGCATGAAATTATAAATTTGCAAACTGAGGGACGAGTATATCCAACATGCGGACGATTTTGTTTAACACCGAACTTAGCTGAAAAAAAAATCGATACTTATTGACGCGAATATAAAATAATATAAAAATGTGAAGCTTTTCGGTCATTGCGTCGTCACCCATTTTAATAGGCAACTTCGAATCAAAAAATTGAAAAAAAAAAAACGTGGTAATTAAACCATTTACCCGATCGTTGTTATCTGCGCGTCGCCCCGCGTAATCTTAATTAACGACGCCGTAAAGCGATCCCGAAATTAAAATGTTCGATATTTACGTACGCGATAATGCGATAATTTAGTGTCTTAATTAGTTGAGAATTTTAGATCACGACCGAAACCAATCCTTCGGCGTAGTACTACGCATTTTACGGACGCGAGTCACGAAGTCGGTTCACGTTTCACGATATAATTCTTTAATAACCGTTTTATATGCATACTTCTCGGTCTGAGTGCAACCGTACAGCGGACGGACCACTTTACCGAACGGAGTGCAGGTACGCTTCGAATTTCGTTGCCCGCGGCTTGTAATTCCGTTTTATGGGCGCGATGTGTCCATTGTGTGTGATATTTAAAAGTCAATTGTGTATTTTTCGAAATGCCAGCCGCGCGACGCTAATGGCCCGCACGTCTCACGAAAAATGCTTTATTGGAAGGGTTAATGGCGGTTTTAGTGCGAGGAGGTAAAACGATGGTTGTTTTTTTTTACGTGGGGTCGTATCGTGTGACATGCGATTAGAAATTTATATTGCCTATTTAAAAATTAATGATGGTGCGTTGTAAATAATTTTTTGACACAAATTAAATTATTTTTTTAATACTATGTAACACGACTACAGGATCAGCTGCTGGAGATTAAGTCCTGCAGTATCTCTTTCCGAATTAATATTTATTGTCTTCTAACCATCCCCAGTTTTTTTTTGCTTCTGTTCAGAAACAGGTCAATGAACGCACCCAGTCTACGAGCATCATAACTCCACCCTAGTTATACCAATATAAATACGAATTAAAAAATAATTTGTAACTTGTGTCGTTTAAAAAATCAACTTAGTTATTAAATATTAATTTTGTATTGAAAAGTATTAAAATTATTTTGATTCGAGTAGTAAAGAAAGGACAATTGAACTGAAGAAGACATATATCAAATGCAAGTTTTTTTAAGTTCGACCATTTTCACATAATAAAGCGAGTAATAATCTCATCATACTGGGTGCACGTTTCCCAATTTCGTCGATGTTATAGTAACTGGTGGTTTTGTTGGATTTTGTTGAGATTAGTCGTAAATTTGGTTGCAAAGATAACGCACATCTTTTTGTGTTATTATCATTGACTTGAAACTACTTCGTTTGCAATTCCAGTTTTTACTTTTTTTCGTAAAAACAAGTAATTTTAAGTTAAATAAAAAATATATAAGTAACACTTTGCTAAAATGTGAAACTGTCTAATTGTTGAGTAAGCTCCAACTAGCAGCCGTTCAGGTGAGAGCGAAATCAAAAGCTTCCACGTAGCCCACCAAGATATCAACTACTAACGCTAGGGGATATCCAAGAAGAAAACTTTTGAGTTTTGGATTGATTTGGATTGATTTGGACTTCAAAGAAAAATGAACTAATCGAGACCGGAACTGACCCAATGCCATTTGATCATACTAACCATCAGCAAGCATTAAAAAATATAAAAACCAACTGGGCGGATATATCACGAATATATTATCGATTCATTTTAATTTAAGGATGTAACATTATATTTCCCAGTCTACAACCCCAGTTCCTAAAAAAGGTGACCTGAATTAAGTGCGTAGTTTACTCAACTAATTTATGTATCTGACATGTGCTGAAACATATTTTTACAACATTTCACGGAAGCAGATAATTAAAAAATACGTTTTTAGTGACAATTCGGTAAAAAGCAATAACGTGCATAGGTCTTGTGTAAACGTACAGTACAATCAAAATGTATCTGATTTCAACGAATTTATCGGTTCCTACTTGGTTAGTGCATCGTTCATTTATTTCGGTCTTAATAGCTCTACTGATCAGCAAAATTTTCCATTCGACAGCTGACAAGTTTAAAATTACAGGAAAACTGGTAAAATAGTGACCTCGTATAAATATATAACGATGTATCCTGCTATTTAATTTCTTTTTTTATTTCTGAACAGATTTTTTTATATGAACATAAATAAATAAATACTGGACCATAAAAAAAGATATTATATTTTTTTGTATTTTTGGGCGTTGTTAAATTTCGAATGTTTAAAAGTTTGCATTGCGTATTTTCAATAGTTTTGAGTGTTTTGAATGTTTTGACATTTTTGGATTGTGACAAATTTGAAATAAAGTGAATAACTGTCGACAAATTAATTGTTTGGGTTGGGTTGGCTTAGGTTAGGTTGGATGGGAATTGAATAACTGTAAAAAACTAATTGTCTGGGTTGGGTTGGTTTGTGTTGGGTTGGGTTGGGTTGGCTTGACTTGGGTTGGCTTGACTTGGGTTGGCTTGGCTTGGGTTGGATTTTGTACATTGGTACAAAAAGTCATAATAAAAGCGAACAAACGATTAATATAAACCAAGAAAACAGAAAATAGAAACAATACTGCAAAAAACATGTAATTATAAGAAAACATCGACAAAAAGATTAGAAAAAGAATTTGGACAATGCGAAGAGAGAATGAATAAATGGCTATAAAAACAAATTGCTATAAAACGAGAGAAACATGTGTGGAAAAGAAGCTCATGTCGACTATGAAAAGATCTAGGTGGTGGATGGTGATAGGAAGTAAAGGTACAGGTAAAGATGGGTAACACTCGGGGGAAATAGAACATACAAATATTTTAAAATCACTAAAGAGACAGGCACGAAATCGTTGAGTTTCAAGAAAATATGATATCGTAAGGGTCAGGAAGTTACATTCACAAAAAAAACACCAAAGCACAGGTAGGCAAGAATTGGTAATATAGCAATATCACAAAGAAAACGTATCTGGAGGGAAAAACTCATCAAGAATATAATGGATTAAGAGCAGCAAGAAAAACTGCTGATCACATCGTTTTTATCTGGAAGGCAATAGGAGGTAAAGGCGCATCAAAACCAGTATTCTACTTGACGTTCATAAATTGCAAGCAACGTTTGATATGACCAACGGACAAGAAACATGGAATTGCCTAAATTGCCACAAAACGTAGAGACTCTTCATCACATGCATATTATGAGTTATGAGGAACTGGATGCAGAACCCACACAAAACACTGTGTACAAACATCAACCCAACCCAACCCAACCCAAGAAGTGTAAAAACGCTGATGTAAGCAGATAATGGCTTCATTAAGACCAAAGCAACGAAATTACCAAAACTGACTATGACTGTATGACTGTATGCAATAGGTGATGAAACAATTTGTAAGGAAGTTAAGGAAAAGACAATTAGGACGAAGGTAGAGGAAGCTACAAATATCGTATGGAAATGTAATGGAATGGAGCTGATCAGAAAAATATAACAATATTGGTAGGCTACATTAATAGAAAAAAAAATCACATTGAATGTAAATTTATGATTAATTGACCAACATAATAACATTCGAAAGGTTATCGTGAGTTATGACAACCTGTCATTTCATGATTTTAAACTAAATTGATTTACTTTAAAATCATGAATTTTTATAAAAGCACATTTAAGTTATTTAGATATGCAATGTACTTCAGGAATATCAAGTGTTATAATGATTTAGTTAATAAAAACGATTCCGTAGTCTTTATTATTGAGCAGAAATGCATACCACTTGCATCGTTGAGCAAAACATGGTCAGGTTTCAATTATTCATTCAATTTGTGAAACAGTGCTACTGCCATAACAATGTGTTATTTCAGAGTTTTAAGATGAATTTAGGCCACAAATTGTAAGTACATGTCCTTAATGCAAGGCACGTAAAACATGTACACTAAGATTAGAAAATTCGAATAAAAACGTCGCAAACGATTTTTGAAACATATTAATACGATAAAGACGAATAATTTAAATTATAAGTAGGTGACTTACCACTGTTATCGATGCAGCTGTCGGCGTCCGATGTTGTCGTCCCTCTTTGTCGAGTCTAAAAATTAGAAAACTTACTGTTATCAGCTGAATTCAGATTACGCTTAATTTTCAAACTTAATTAAAGAAAGTATCGACCTCGAATGATTGCGAGCCTCATCACCGGTTGAAATTTAAGACCGAAGACATTTAAGGCATCGGCAGTAATTTAATCGACAGCTAAGTTTGATTCCAAGTCTTCAGAGATAAATCGCTGATTTCAATTTCATTCCATGTCGTTCGAGTACTAGTACTAGTAAAAAATATTCAAAATAAATTTACAAAATTATCAAAACTATCAAATTGTCTTATTTTTACATTTTGAAAATTGTTGCAATTGACAACATCGCGATGAATTGCAAAAATGAAAACGATCCATGTAATGAAAACATTGTAAAATGAACGACTAACATTTTCTTAATATATGTATTCCAAAGAAAGACTTAATTTGGAAATTGTACCCAACATTATCCATTAGTCTTATAAAAGTTGTTACTATCGTAGCTACGCTCAATGCGACGTTATCAGCCAATGGGAGATGAGGATTCGTTTCAAAGTGGTCAGTGAAAGTTCAGTCTGAAAGTTACTCGTGGAGGGAAGGCACGCCATTTTTGTGCCGCGAAGAGCAACATTGAAGTGAAACAAGACGGCTAGTTCATACCGATAGGTGAAATACAATCATAAATTTTATGCAACGAAAAATAATTTCTTGATGAAGCGCAAGTGACAATTAAAATTGATTTGGTTGTGTGAAAAGATTAATTGAAATGTAAAGTTCAATAAAACAGGAAGGAGCCTTTAAGACAAATAAATATTTTATTTTGTTGACATCACTTGCCACTTATTCTTGATGCTTACGCCTTTCAAGAACCTTTCTCACGCACTGGTCAGTCTTGCAATTAAGACTAGAAAATATAGCTCTAACGCCCATACAAGTGCAGGATGTACATTTTTTTATTTATTTGGACTTGGGGTGCATAAAATAAATAGTCTTCCCAGTAAACTCAATGAATTAGGCAACGCTTTAAATCTCTTTTTAAAAGTTAAAATAAAATGACAAATCCAACTTGAAATGATGCTAATTTATTTCGCGTCTTAAAAAAACATGAAAGGAAAAGTGCACAACAAAATCTAAAAAAACGTGTCCGGCAAAGCCTAGCGCGGAATTTTATAATTGGATAAATTGCAAAATTATTATGTTGTTAGCACGCCGTTACATTTTAGCCGGTTATTCCCGGCCAGACACGTTTATGTGCGCGCCGATTCTTTAATTTTTGCCCATCGGAATCCCCGTAAGAAACAACACTGATAAATAACGAGCGAATGTGTCTGTTACTTCAACGCATCTGAGACGATTGTAAATATTTCACTCTTTGTGCGCCGGGGTTTATTTGCGGACAGATAAAATGTCAAAGCGCGTTCTTGTTTCACCGACGGCGAAATAAACTTTATTTGATGCCGCGGACAACAAATAGCCCCATTTTACACACCGTTCACAATATGGCTTAATTAGCTCGCCGCAATGACACGAAATTTAACGTCGACTGGAAACCGTTACGGCTAACGACGGCCCCGCGGAAAATAAATTTCAGGCAAAACTGGATATTCTTTAACGAGTCGCGCCGGTGCGTTTCCAAATAAGTAGCGAAGAGTTCCGGTTTTCATCGAGATGCGAGAGCGCGTGTAATCTCGCGTGTATTTACGGAGCGCGCGTCTTTCCCGAGACGGAATGCCGAAGGAGAGGCAAAGGTGGAAATAAAAGATCAAACACAATCAGATTTTCAATTGAATTCAATTTCGCAGAAAATTGCGAAGAAATTTCAATTTAGTTTTGATCTGCGTTCAGGTGAATCTGCAATCTGAGACTTTCATAACCGCAAAACTTAATTAACCTCTGCACCGCCGCTGCTGCTGCTGCTGCTGCTGCACAGGGCACACGAAGCAAATTATAATTGAATTCTCCTTCTCTTGAATAAGCGCACAATCAAAGAAATTGATTACTGCGTACTTTTAAATTATAAATCTGAAGCGTAGTCGAGAAAAAAATATTCGGTTAATGAAACCGGTAATGAAAAATGGGGAACTAAATAAAATATTAATGATTTTTTTTCGCTAGAGTTACAATCACTGAAACAGTGTACTGGCCAAAAAAAATTATTTTGAATTATTTTTAATAAAAATTATTTAAGAAGTTTGTTTCTGCTTCCGGAAGTTGACACAAACGTCGGGGACCCTCTCAAAGTTTTGAAGCATCTAAAGAATACAAATCCGTATCGTGCTAGGTGTTCATGTACCACGAATGATATACAATTATTTGCTGTTCATTTGTAGGGTTCAGTCAAAACACTTAGTTGCTAGTTCCAACTACAATCAGTCATAGGTTTTGAAAAATATTAGTTATTACCAACTTAAACGTTGTTCAATTATTGCAGGTAATAATTTATCAACAATCCTCGACATTCCCACGTCTTCAGCAGTCTGCGTTATATAAATTATAAATATAAATTTGTCAACGAAAAAGTAAATCTTTTCGCCGAAGTAACAGATTAATTAATATTTTTATGAAAATAATTGGTTGCTAAATTTTACCAAATTTATTCAAAAATATTCGTTTCACGATAAATATAGATGTTTAAGTTAATATAATATATTTTTGTGGTATTTAAGCCATAATAAAATTAAAAGGCAATCGTAATAAAATTCAAGAACACCGTTAATTTACTTCGGTTGTGCGCTTGAAACGAGAAACGTTTTGCTGGAAATAAACTCGGCCGGGCATGGAAGTAAAAATAGTCAAATGCTTGGAAACAATGTCAGGAACAATTTACTGGGGTATTCGCGCGCACTGCAATTGATTTGTGGACGCGATGTGTGAATTTGGTGGAGGAATGTAAAATACGAACACGTAAAGTTTATATATAAGTACGTAATTAGAAAACATAGCAGGCGAAGAAGTATACTAAAATGTATTATTATTTGTCAAATATGGGCGACTAAAGTGGTATAAAATCAATTATGTTGAAAAATTCAAACTATGATGCACGTGATCATTTTCATTTATCTATGTTTATCTAAAATGGCGTAAATATATCGTCGATCGTTAAAATCCTTACATTTTTTTCTTTTTTCGTTGCCTTGTTCATCAGCTTGTATTTCTTGTCGCAATTAGGTTTTTGGGTCCTCGTTCGTTCGTGTTTTTTTTATTCTGTTTTTCTAATTGCTTATCTATATCTCTTTCTTGTTCTCTATCATTTTCGACCTGATCTAGTCGTATCGGTATCGGTCTTGACCTTGCAATTTTAAATCGACAATTTTATGTTTGCTATCTAACCTTTCGTTTGATGTATCTCCTTGGTAGTTTTATTACGTTGTTCCATTATACATCTCCATACTCATACCGTTTAACGTTTATGACTTAAGTGTGCCTTAGAATAGAAATACACAAATCCATTTGATTTATATATCCGCTTGACAGATTAATTGTTCGTTGCAGGATTTTCGGAAATGAGGAAAAAATACGCGACCCTAAAATTGATGTTAGAAAGATCAGAACATATAAAAATGAAGAAATTCAGGAAATAAACATTGAAGAGTCACATATGGTGGTAGTAGGACATGAAAAAAGATTTAGATATTTTAATGAGATAACAGGACGAGACAAAGGAAATGTTTTAAATAACAGGACATTTACTCAACTCTGTCAGAAAATTTTCGTCAAGACAAGTCCACAAAGTGGAAGCAAGATGAGGTGATTAGAAAATTAGTCAAACCATTATTAAGAGACACGTGCGAAACGGCATAGGAACAAAAATATGAAATAGTTCAAAAAAACTTGGACGAAAAACTAAGAGGTAGAAGTCTGTAGATTACTGAGGTATACCAATATTAACAAAGTACGATAGAAAAACAAAAATATCAAAATGGTGGATTACGAAAATTCGAACGAAAAACTACAAGAGACAGAATTCAAGACAAACCGCAAAATCACTTCATAAGTGGGGACCACTAACCATGAAAGCCTTGTTAGAGCAGATAGGTGTATCTGGCTGTGAGCCGAAAAAGATTAATTCCTGACCACAGAGAAATAAAGAAAATTGTTTTTAGCAAAATTCTGAGGTTTTCGTCGAACCACCGGTCTTGCAAAGGGGTATAGCTAAACATACTAATGGGCACAATAGGTTGGAAATAGCCGGAGTGTGAAGGGGTCCACAAGACAACATACCCATGAAAGTCTAGTTAGGCTAGATAGGTATGTGTAGTGAGTGTGGACCGAGGAAGATCCATTCCTGACCACACAGAATTAAAGAAAATCATCTTTAGCAAAATTCTAATAGTCTTCGTGGCACCACCGGTCTTGCAAAGGGGTAAAGGTAAACATACTAATGGGCAGAGTAGGTTGGAAATGGCCGGAGTGCGAAGGGATACACATGACAACATACGTAGTTGTAAGTCATCTTAAATTAAGTAAATGAAAGATAAAGGGTATATCCAGGAAAAGAACTAGTAAGGAAACTGAGACTGACACAGGATGGAAAAGTGTGGAGGAAAATTTTGAATAAAACACCACAAAGGCTTCATTCCCCTGATCTCCATCGTTGAAAAATAAAAGTCCTGGATTAAATGAACAAGACCATGAATTTTTAACTTCCACAAGTCATCATTTATAATATCAAGCTGGAATAATAAAAACTTTTTTAATTTCTCAATTCCCTCCAGCGAAAATTGGCTTGGGTTGGGTAGGGTTTGGTTGGGTTGGGTATAGACGTTTAAACTTTGATAATCAAAAACAGATAATAATCAACGTTTAAGATTTGCATTTAATTGTGTGTTTTAATTTATTAATTCTGTTCTGGGAAAATTGTGCTGGTTTGGGTAACATTTGGTTAGGTTGAGTGCATACAAATAAATATAAAAAAATATATATCAAACTCTGCCAGTCAAAAACTGTACGATTAACATTCAATTTTCGTCGAAGATCAATTGTTGCAAACTTTCTCCTCAATTCTATGGAATTTTAATTAATTTCACAATTTCATTAAATTGCATCTTCATTTAATTTCCTGGGAAATAAACCGCCAAACATTTTTCCACAAACCTCCATCGTCGCCGTCCATTAATTCGCCCGCCGCAAATATATTTATTACATATTTATTAATAACCCATAATTAATAACGATCCTCGCCAGCGGCGAGTCGACTTGCAAACAAATCGCCCCGCTAATTACTTTTGCTCACATGCAAAGTATTTCGCACGGCCCCGTCGCCTTTTTACCCGTCATTTTCGCGCATCGCTCGCCCATAAATCATCCGCGCGTTCGATGATTTCGTAGTGCAAGTTAATCCGCCGCGATAATTAAAAAAACCTTAATGCGGCGAAACGCAATTAAAGTTTTCCGTAAATTATATTGTCGGGTCCCGCCCTTGGTTATTTACACCTAATCATGTTGGCGACTCATTAATCTTAATTCTTCTTGCTGGCCAGACATGGGGAGAACTATAATTAAATAAACTGTGGAAACAATCAGCCTGGAAACCCCAACAGAATGAGATTGTCCACTAACGATTAGAAAGACGCGGTCGGGAATCGTCAACGTGTATCTTTCTATTAGGCGCTAATTTGGTATTATTTTTTTTTACCAATTACTTCCGTTTGGATTTCTACGATGTAATCAATTCTGACTTCGAAGTATTGCAATAGAATAAATAACCATGACCGTAATAAGTAATTAGAAAAATTGCAATTTTTATCAATTCTTTTACTAGTGATTCGGTTAAACCACCATAGTATTATATTGCACAGTTTCACGATCATATAAGTTTCATGTCTTCGCAACAGAGACGAAGCGAGGTTAAGAAAAAACAACTCCAAGTTATCCATTACGCCGTATCAGCTGTACTTTCTCACATACCGCAAATAAAGTAAACGAACGAAAAAGTGTATCGTCAGAGCAGAGATCATTTTTCAAAATAAATCCCGCACAAACGAGCACAAACAGTATAATGCCCCATTTGCGGATATCATTAGCGAAATGATATTATTTACTTTGGGACTTCAAAGGATTCAAAATATCTTCCAGCGTGCCCGCTCTCCAGAAATAAACGACGCTCGCTCCCAACGAAACAGAATTCGTAAGTCGGATCGCAAACCCATTCGCCGCCGGTTCTCGTTACGTCGACGGATTAAACGCGAAATCGCGACAAAGCGGCGGTTTGCGTTTCCGTGCGTTTGCCGCGTCTAATAACCCATCTCGGCGGTAACGAGCTGTCAAAATCAGGCGTTCGAACGCTGATGACGTATCGCGAGGAGGCAGTAATAAAGTTAACAGGAAGGTATTGACATGGGAAACAAGTTGGGCAGATAGAATCTTCAATTCAATGCGATATCTTTTCGAACGGCGTAACGTCGCAATATCCAATATCTATAATTGGATCGAATTATTTAGAACGGTTACGGGATATGCTCATTCAATTACAATAATCCATAATAATGTCGGGTGTGTAATAAACCGCGGGGCTCCGCGCGCCAAAAATAGATTCTGCACAACGACTCGGTTTATTCTCATGCAGTTATGCAGCTTCGATTCTTAAATCAAACACGCCGAAAATAGAAAATGCGTGATGCGAATGGAACAGTTGCATTAATGTATTGCAATTATTATAAAGTCGACTTTGCATAAACCTATAGATAGATTTACGTCCCACTCTGTTTCTTAAACGTTGAAACAATGAATCCGAATCGGAATAAAGCAGTTCCTATTTCATGCAAATATCATAAACAAAAAAATTATCAAATACATTATTATTATAATACATTATTACGTAAAGGAATTTAAAGAATTTTTTGGCCCTCCGATACAAAAAAATATCTACAATTCTATAAGGTCGAGCAGACTCCCCAAGAACATGAAAAGAGCATTGGTGAGGCCAATATACAAACAGGGGAAACATAAAGACTATGGCAATTCAACAACAACCAATATCACTGTTGCCTGTCATTGAAAAAATCTTGGAAAGGCACGTCTCAGAAAAAACTTGGGGTTATGTCCAGAAATTTAATATAGTAGACAATAACCAATATGGATTCCAGAAAATTCCAGGAAAAGGAACGATCATGGTACTAAAAAAAATGCGCATACCATAAACAACAAACTTAACGTATTCTATTTGTTCCTGGACTTCTCCAAGGCTTTTGACATAATAAACCATGACAAATTGGAAATAAGAGGATGTGTGAAAGAGTGGTAAGAAAGACCGGGTATTTGAAATAAAAATAGGAGAAATAGTAGAGAAAGAGGTAAAGGTGATGCGGGGCGTTCCACAAGGAAGTGGTATCTATAAGATAGCAAAAGTGGATCAGGGTCAATGTCGGTAGTGATACCAATAACATTCAATAAAATTCCAGAAGAAATAACGAACCTAGAAAGCGTGAAGAAGGTCAAAGAAGAAGTGGAGAATTGGTTGGTTGTTCGAATAGGGATGGGGAGAGGAGAAGAAATGTGATGTCAACGACAGCGAATCTCGCCACTGATAAGCGTTGGCTTAGTGTTGTCAGACTTTACAGCTTATAGATTAAGTTTGTTTTGGAACATGTTGGTTTATCTGCTTTACTTCAGTAAGTGACCAGGATTATAACTTATGTTACATTTTGATTGTGATAGGCTTTAATATTTCTTCTTTTTTTGTTTCAGAATTAGAGACAAATTTAGTGGTTGTTAGTGTAAATTCATTTGTTTCTTGTTATTGTATCAAAAACGAAGCCTAGTTCTCACTATGGGTTGCTCTGCGGCCCACCAGTGCTCGATGCTGCTGGGGCGTAGAGGGGTACAGGGGAAGCAAGAAGTGGTGGAGGTGATGGGGCAAATTAAATTTTTGATTTATTAAAATAAATAATTAATCCAAAAAAATACTTACTATATTAATTTCAACATCTAACATTTCATTCTTTAATAAAAAAAACGGTTTTTAAATACCACTTTTCAAACACTGTGTATTATCCCTGAACTTGCCCACAAAGACGTAACAGACAATAAGAAGAGACTAAATGTAGCGGGGGGGGGGGGGGGAATAGTGTTAAAAATTGCAGGGGTTAGATTGCTTGTGGCGTGTGTTGCAAAGGCGACAGGAATGGGAAGGGGTCCTTATCAATAATTATCATAAAATTGATCACGAATTCAAGAATCAATTTTTTCTGAATGCGATAAATTTCAACTCAAGGTTTCAAAAAGTTCAAAAAATCGTAATTGGGAAACAAAATTCAAAAATAACAATAATGTTCAAAAACACAATCATAGTTTTTTTTTCTAAAAATATATGAAATGGACAATTGGAAGCAATGAGAAAGATCAAAGAATCAGAAATTCAAAAAAATGTAAGTTTTAAACTATCCGTGAAAATTAACCATTTAAAATTTAAAACAAAATGCCGCAAAAGCACATAATTTTCAATTGCTAAAAAGTCAATAAATAGAAAAAAACAATATTGTACAAATATTTTTTTTTGATGTCACAAACATGCAAAGAACAAAAAACCTAATCCAACTCAACTCGACCCAATCCAATCCACCCCAACCGAACCCAACCCAATTCAACCCCAACCCAACCCAACCCAACCCGACCCCAAATTGTTAATTTTCAAAATATCACAAATAGTAAAAAATGCGACGATTTTCATAAGTCATAAAATTTTTCAGCAATTCAAGAATCACTTTTCTCTGAACACGAAAAATTTCAATATTTCGCAAAATGCAAAAGAAAGCCAAGATTTCAAAAATGCCAACAAAATCCTAATTGAGTAAAATTCAAAAATAACAATACATATTTCTTGAAATTTGCAATTTTCAAAAATTCACCAGATATAAAAGTTTTTCATTTATCATTGTGATGTACAAACTGTGATCTGTGTCGATGTGTTTCTTTCAATTTTTATTGAGCTAAGTAAATCAAGTCTATGTATCCTCATCGGCAAGAGCAAGGTAACTTTTGTTTCAACGTCAACATTTTTAACAATTTGTCCGGCGGAGCTTTTGCAAAGATGGTGCTGATGGTGTGATGATGTTAAAAAATCAAAATGGTAAAAATTCTTAAAATTATGTCGCATAAATTGAAGAAAATTGTAAAAAGCTTTAAAAATTATTAAAAATCGTCGAAATCACGTAAACAAAAAATTAAATTCCAGACGAATTGTAAAAATTGTCGAAAATATTGGCAAACTAGTGGTATTAGTAAAATTTGTGAAAATTGTGAAATAATATAAAAATTTAAAACATAAAAATGTGAAAAATCGTAAAAATCGTTAAATATCCTTAACAACGAATTTGTGCGAGTCCACTAACGTTATCTAGACGCCAATACCCTCACACTCGAGCTGCTATGTAATCACAGATGTCAATAGTGAGACCTCTGTGATCAAGTGACAACTCGAATGTGAGGGTGTTCTCATTTAGATGGCACTAATACACTCACACAAATTACTCGTTTGTATGTACTCAGTGAATGTATGACCTGAAGACTCCTTGAAGGACGAAAGAGCCGTAATTTCTTGATTCACCTGCTAAAATTTATTTTAAACATCGATAAATGTCATAACAATTATGATAAATCTGAAAAATCACGATCTCTCAATAATAGCAAAAATATAATTAACAATTGTAGAAATCGTAAAAATCAACGATATAATGATATATTTGAATTATAATTCAAAATTGTAAAACATCCAAATGCTATTGATAATACAAACGAAACAATAATCCAAATATATCAAAAAAATAACTCAAAATTTCCAAAATCAATATAAATGCAAAATTATCAATATTCCAATTTTTTCATAAACAGTACCACGATGATGAACCATTAAAAAAATGAAATTGGGAAAATGCCCAAATTAAATATAAAAAAAACTAAAAATATAAAAACATGATTGACATTAAAAAGCCCGAATTAACTTGTTTTTACAATTGTCAACTAATAATTATTTACTGCGATTTAGATAATTGTATGATAATTATGACAATTTTTTACCTTTTAAATTTACAGTTTTGAAATTTTTGTAATTTGTAATTTTTTTGCACATTTACTAATTGGGGCATTTTGAAAACTCCGAGATTTTTGTTTATGGAAATTTAAATATTTTATTTTTTTTTTACCTTCTTGGTAAAGATTAGTATTTTACGTTTTCACATTTTTCGAATTTCAATCAATTTTGATATTTGTTGTTTTTATTTCAATTTCGCATATGACAAACTGCAACGCGTGAAAACTGATACATATTAAAAAAAAAATCTAAAAATGTAAAAACATGATTAACATTAACAAACCTGAAATAAGTTTGTTTTAAAATTGTCAACTAACTACAACGATGTTTTCGTTTAAATAAATTAGCGGCATAAATTCCACAAATTTTACAGGTGATACAAACTAAGCTACCCTAAGTTGCGCGTTTTTAATTAGTTTAGCTTGCCCACGGATATGTTCTTCAAGGATTGCAATAATGTTCCCTCTCGGTGTAAGAAAAGTGAATAATTTTTTAAAAAAAATTAGACATTACGAACTACTGATGATGTGCTTGCCTGATCTGCATAAATCACGAAAATGCAATCTCGAAAAGGAACAACAACCGAATCCCAACCCTACATGCAACATAGTAAAATATTCTGGTTGGATCAAAAAACTGGCAAAATTATAGACAATAACAAACAAATCAGAAAATCAAAGATTACGGAATAAAATTTGTGGCAATAGGTTATTGGCCAATGGTCAAAATGCCAAAAACCGCGCGAATCCAATTAAAAATGTCGTCATGTAAAACCAATCATCGAAGCATCAGCATACTAAAAATTTTAATCAATAATGTCAAGGTTAACATTATATATAATGGCTATTCGTTCCAGGTGAAATGGTGGACGCTTCACAGTTTATTATATTATAGCGAATCACTGTTGGTCTACTGATTTTTTACTGTTTGTGTATTTTTGTTTGAACTGATATTTTTTAAAATGTCTGTATCGTGCCACCAACATATTGCAGAATAAACTTAAATGCACTCACCACGATGACTCCGACTAGCGCCCTTCGTTCAACTTTCCAACGGCATCGACGAAAATCGTCCGCGACTCACACACTTTTGATAAAAAATCCAACGCGCTTGGCATCGCAATCAAGTTTTAAAACCGAGCACATCGACGTTATTGTCTTATTTGCGCGACGGTTCCGCGGCAGCAACGTCCGTTTTTCGTCCACAACCATCACAAAATACGCGAATTAACACAATTTGCGCAATAATTGCGACGAACAAATCCTAGAACACGAGCGTCCACTCAACCACTGTAGGACCACACGATCGGATCGGCCAATTGTTATCACGGGTCGCCTGATTGTTAAGATGCAAAAAACCGAAGCGTTATCGTCGAGTTTGTGCACCGAGTTGTGTGACAAAAAACGCCGAAGGCGTCTTGGATTTAAAACGTTGGTAACGGAACTTCACGAACAGATAATGTACAAGGAATGTACACGTTTTTAAATGAATTTTGACGATGGGTGCGCAACTGATTTAAAACTCTGGAATTATTATTATATCGAAAACGAAAATGTGAATAATTTGAAAATTAAAAAAAAAACGTTTAATGGGTTAACAACATAAGATTACAATTTTCATTTAAAGCTGTTTTAAAGTTATTAAATATACACGAATTCTAAAGGCGCTATTTTTAGTATTTTATTGTTCAAAAAATAAAAATATAAATATATGAGGGTCCTAATATTTTTTCGATGTTACTTGGAAAATTTTGCGAAAAAATACGATGACATCCCACCTAATCCGACCTAATTTATATTAAAAGCTTGAGTTATATTTTCATTGATTTATTGATTTATCTGTAAGCTCTTAACGTTTATATGAAGTTTTTGCTTCCACCTTGTCTTTGATCTTGGTGTGATGTTGGGTGTCCACGTTTCTGGCTGCCCCATCTGTATATATCTGTCCCACTTTAGTCTTTGTGCTTTTATCTATTTCACTATGTCCTCATTTTACGTTTTTCGTTTTGTTTTGAGGTTCATAACTCTTCTCAGTTCACCTTCTTCTGTCCTTGCTGGTCCAAGTATTTTTCTCTTTATTATGATTTTTAAGGACGTCTTTATTTGTGAGCCCCGTGTTATGTTTTTATCTTTTAAGGATTGCTGGTGTTTCCAACAGACTCGGTCTCCTTCTATTATTCTTTCGGTTATTTCTGTTATTCATTTGTGTGTCCTTTTCATTTACCACTTCTTAAAAAGTCAAGGATATTTTTCTGGTAACTAACAATAGATAGCATTTAAGTGGGAAAATATTTTTAGTATCGTTTTACTGTTAATGGCAAATTTATACCGTTGTGCTTTCAATACATTAATCTTTGTGAAATAGTTTTGTTAAAGAAAATATAAAATTAACGGTGTCTGGAAAATTCATCGTGAAAAACTTATGATGGGAAAATTCATGGTGGAGAGTTAAATTTGTGATTAGATTGGGTTGGGTTGGAATTGGGTTGGACTGGGTTACATTTCATTTTCACGATGAATTTTCCGTAAATAAAAAGGAACGCGTCCAAGTCTTATAGGGTACAATAAATATAATTCCTTTGTATTCCTAAATATTCTTGTTAACAAAATTACCCAAATTAATGCATGTATTCAGAGACAGGCAATTTTATTAGAGTTAAATGAACATATGATATAAATAAATTATATTCAATGTTTTAATGAATCAGCTTTTTCGAAACACTAAATATCGTTACTTCTTTCTTAGCAGCAGAGCTTACAAAGCTTTAGTATTGATCCCGTAAATATTTTCCAATTTTCCCAAAAACATCGACCAATTGCAAACCGCCACTTTTACTTGATCAAATCCATCCTAATACTCATATTTTTCTATTTCAGGACAATACCGTTCGCCACGAATAACCGAACATCCGTCCGACACGATAGTCGCGAAAAACGAGCCGGCCACCTTAAACTGCAAGGCCGAGGGGCGTCCCAATCCAGACATCGAGTGGTTCAAGGACGGCGAGCCCGTGCGGACGTCGGAGAAAAATGCCCATCGCGTGATCCTGCCGTCCGGCTCTCTCTTCTTCCTGCGAACGGTGAACAGCAAGAAGGAACAAGACTCTGGCGTCTACTGGTGCGTGGCGACGAACCAGGCGGGGTACGCGTCGAGCAGAAATGCAACGCTGCAAGTAGCCGGTACGTAGCTTTCGATATTTCCACTCGCAATCCGGGATTATTTGCATATCCGCCGCATAAATTGGTTCTGGTTTGTTTTCTTAGTTGCCCGACTCTGGGGAAACTTTCCAGACGCGCATGTTAACGCCCGAACGACTCCGTATTTACCTACATCCTTATTATTGTTGCTCTAGTTTTACAGCCGTGGAAATCTGCGCAATATCGCGCGAGTGTGTTCGCGCGACGCAAATCTGTGCTAAAATAACAAGAAAATGAAAAATTGAGGTGGTTCGGAATTCCGACGAAGGATATTGGTCTTCGTTATTAAATAGTAAACTGGAAACTGTGACAATAAATAAATAATGATATTTACACAAAATAAGAAATCGTTAAAATACATCTTCGCTTATTTGAAATTAGAAATGTCAACATTTTAAAGCGAATCTAATGAGGGAAAGTTAGAGAGTAGTCTTTGGCCATAAGTCAGAGACGTTCTTCGAGATTCTATAAAAATAGTAACGAAGCAGGCAATTTTCTTTCACCATACAATTGCAACTCATATAAGTGGAACAAGTTTTTTTGTTATTTCTATAAATAAATAAATATATCTCGAATCTACTCTTAAGGCGATTGGTGTGCAACTTAAGATTAAAACACGATGTTGCTATCTTACGTCTGGGGCTTAATTTAAATAATTCCATGATGTGAAGTTGGTTGCAATTTTTTCTAAAACTTAAAAATCTACTTTAATATTATTTCCAATTGCTCCGTTCAACTGCTGCCATCGTCTACATCGTTTCCTGACACCTAGCAAGTTAACTTGATAGCCACTCATTAAAGTCATTATTTCCAATTTTGCATACAAAACATACAATTCGGACGCAATGGATTTAATGGAACAAATTTCATTTCAAACCCCAAACTGTCGACAAGTGCAAAACCATCTATTCGATTACACAAACATCTTGTCGCTATCATAAAAGCATTACATCGATGGGCTTTGGCTTCCAGAACGCGAAAGCCCCCCCCCCCCGTCGACCGTCCGACTGACATTGATGAATGTGGGCGACTTCGCGTCGCACTTTTCCGCAAATGCACAGCCGCGCGATAGAACCGCACGATAGAGACGCTCGGACATCATAAATCAATTGGTGTGACTGCACACGTCGCACGATATAGACATGTGTGTAATTTCGCATCGAATAACTGCTCCTAACAAATAGCCGGGCTACGCGTTTGCGGAGTCGGCCGCGCGGACGAACAACGCGACCAAACGAACCGTAAAGTGGAATGTGGCGGATAAATCGGCGCGTTAATTTCAGTTAAATCGGCCAAATTGGTCACCGAGGGCGACTTTCTTGAATCGATGGATGTTTGTCGCATTTTTGGGTGACCCAATCGTTCGTTTTGCCTTATTAACAACAGATGAATTAGAGCAAAAAAATTGCCTAGAAATCGGGTTTGCATCAAAGGATTTGTGGGAAAAGGTAAATCTATATAAAAAGGTATCGATATCCAATCAATATAACTAGTGTGGGTGAAGCCGCGTAGAATACAAATTTACCCACGTAGCAATTGACAAACATGACTACCAAGAGCCTCACACCTGGCTAACTTGATATCCCACGCCGAATATTTAAACGAAGATGTAAAATATTTCAGTTTATATTCACTTCATTTTTTATATCAAAGTAATTAAAATGTATTTCATTAACCACATTATTTCATTATTTCTCATTACCCTCATAATCCATTGGGGATTAACGTCCCAAATTTTGTCATTATCTCTTGACGAATTAACTTCATAGCGAATAAATTATTATTATTGTCTCGCTGCTTTTATTTTGTCGAATTATATGTACATATTTCAATTCTTCTTAGTTTGTGGCCCGAAATAAAATTCTTCTGATATTAAATTTATAACCGCATCGTTTGTCGACAGTGACATCCAATTTCAGCATAGTAATTAATACATTTCCGTGTGCAGCTGCTTTTTGTCATTATATTTCTTGAGTTTTAATTGGTTCATTTGGAAACCTTGCTCTATCCATCACGTGCTGTCGCCATCGACAAAACTGAAAATCACCAAACTGGTGATACAGCAAGCAATTTCATGACTCACCCATAATATTTCTTAAAATAAACTTTTCCGAGGAATTAATTATTTATTTATCGTAGACTATTTTAAATGAAATTATCGCAATTTCTTTGTTTAACACGACAGACAAAAATCGAGATGAAGGCTCTTCACTTACACTGAAAATTTTCCTATTTCTACATACGAACTGCAATCGAATTATCTCACCCGCGCACGCGCTAAGAAAAAAATCCATTAATTTTAATTGAATGTTATTCGCTACTCTGTATTTTCGTTAATACTACATTTCATCTCCTAAACGCTTAATAGTCCAAACACGTTGAGAAGGGATGGAGGAATTGTGTTGCTTAAGACAGATGTTCAGAATTTCAATTATAGTTTGTTCACGGTTTCCAAAGAGGGGTTTGCATTGCTCAAATATCAAACGTCGGTTAGACGTAAATAGTTCAGATTATACTAAAGCGAGGTGCTGCAGGATTGACCACGGAACAAATTGTCCAAGGTGTAAGCGAGTAGCAATGTAATAAAAATCAAGTTGCATTGGAAATTTCCCTACAAAAAATTCCAAACGCAGAATTAAATCACAAACTCTGCACTTTGAAGACGATAAAGCTAATTCTAGGGCAAGTGGATATGGGCGACAAATATGTCCGAAAGAGCGAAGGAACTTTCATTGGGTTACACTTCAAACTATTACAACAAGGATGAGATCTTACGGAGAAAATTTGCTTATAGGGTTTGTTAATTAGCACAAGATTTTAAATAATGGTGGAGAACTTGTTCCCAAAAAAAAATATTTGTTGAAATATACAACCCAACCGATTCCCATACGATCACGAAATACTTAATTCGTTCATCAAAATTGTAGGTTGTAGCCTGACTACCCTCTTTAAAGCACAATGAATTAATTCCGATCATGAGGTCCCTTTCTACGGAGCCGTACGTTGGTTGCAGAGGAAACTTGGTTCAAACATTGTCACGTAAAATCGTTTTATTGTTGAATGTGCAAGGAAAATGTTGTATTATGGCTTATTTTAATTATATTGACTGATTTTAATACAACCCTCGTGTTGTTGTATAGAAGCTGCAAGAAACAATTGAAAATTAATCTTGAAAAATTAAAAAAATGAAAAAGTGTGGCAAATGAATCTGAAGGTAAACTCGATGAGAATCTGTTAGAGGAGATACACAAAATAAGAAACTATGGCAGTACGAAACTTTTCTGTACCAACCCAACCCAACCCAACTCAGCCAACAATTCTAATGAAGTACACGATGAACCCTCGTTCATTCGGGGAGATTCCTCAATATAATCGTTGACCTAGTTCGTACTAATCGAAATTAATTTTATATGGAAGGAAGAAATGTTTAATAACGTTTTTTTTGATTTGCAAAGATTTAAGGTGCGTTTAAATGCATACACCCTGGTCTAATCGATATCAGCAGTTTAGCGTAACTGAAGTTTTTAATTGAATCGAAATCGTTGTATATAACAATAAAATTTTGTTTTAGCGGTTGGTGATTTTTAGTTTTCTTTTAATAAGGGAATGTATGTGCATTACTAGAAGCAACAACAAGTTGGGCTACTTAAACGACTCGTCACATATTTCAGAAGGGTAATTCAAATTATTGAAGAATAATTGATATAAGAAATAAAACTTCAAAAGTTCAAAATTAAGGTGCTTAAAATATGTGCGCAATTTTGCACAGCTTCGTCAAAATTATCGTTTCCTTCATTTCTGTTGTCTCCTTTTTCTATGTTTGTGGTATTTTCCGATTTATTACTATCGTTTTAACTCAAATCAGCACAATCAGTTTTTTAAACTCATCTTGTTACAGCTTCAAATAGCTGCCTAAAGTATTAGATTCGGCAGAATAAAGGACACGGTGATGTTTGTTCTACTATTGGGCTTATAGTTTTGTATTCGAAAATACTACCTTAGGGCTCTGGTTTATTCGGTTTCTTTAGGTAATAGATCGATTTTATGTTCCTTTCATGTTTTTTCTTCTCTTCTGTCTGTGCTTGTTTTTATTGTTTCACAGAACAGCATAGTGAAGTGATATGTCAAAAGATAAGTGAAAGAGAAAAGGAAGCTTTGGAAAAATATTTACAAAAGAAAAATGGTAAAAGCTACCACGAGTACCAGGAAAAAAAAGTTAAAGTGGTCTGGAGAACGAATGGAGAAAAATAGTAAAGAGAACCAGAAAAATTTATTTTATATTTCGACCTGCACAGTAGACGCAAGACCATATTTTCACGATACAAGAATCAATTGAAAAGGGAGATTAATAAAAGATCAACACATATACGTTGGAAAAATGAAAAAAGCATTTGACACCGTAAGCAGAAATAAGATCTGGGGAAGTTTGAAAAACAAAAACGTAGATATAAATCAAATAGACGTGATAAACGACATATACAACGAGACAAAAAGTAAGAACGAGCAATAGACTATCAGTAAAATTCAACACGATAGATGAAGTAAGAAAGGGTAGTGTTTCGAGCCCACTACTGTTCATAAGTGCAACGGACGATGCAACAAAATAATGCCAGAACAAATGAGGAAAACATTAAAGTATTGAAAGATATCTTAGGTGCACAAAAATTACATTTAAATACAAAAAAAACAAATGTGCATAAGCGATAAAGATATCAAATTAGACGTATGGGTAGATGAACAGAAAATTGAACAAGTGGACGGACTTAAATATCGTGGAACAATAGTCGACAATAAAGGAAACATGCAAGAGGCAATAAATCGCAGGATAAAGGCAGCAAGCAGGATATACTATAGTATACACCAGAAATTTATCGAACACAAAGAAATATCGAGGTAAACTAAGACAATAGCATACAAGACAATCTACCAACCACTACTACTACATGGAAGTGAGAATTGAATTTTAACAGACAAGAAAAATTCAGGCAACAGAAATGAAATACCAAAGAAAAGTAGATGGAGCAATAAAAACAGATAAGAGGAGAAGTGAAGATAAAAGAAAGGAGATAGGCATTAAATCCACAAAACAAATAATGGAAGAGAAAAAATTAAATTGGTTTGGACATTTAGTAAGGATGGCAGAGCCGAAGCAAGTTAAATCTACGAGGAAAGGAAAATAAGAAAACTTAAGAAAAAGTGGAATAGCATAGTAGAAGACATTCTAAGTAAGAGGAGAAAACTGGAACTCAACGAAAGAAGCGGCAAGTGATAGGAACAGGCGGAAGAGGTATGTGAAAGATAGTGAGCTAGCTAAGGTAAAATGTAATGTAAGGAAAACTCGACTCCCTGTTGAGTAATTAGGAGGATTTTTTTTTTAATTTTGAGCCCCCAACGGCACCAGTTAACATACTCCAATCGTACTCAAACTTTGGCTATCGTAAAATCTGCAAAGACTCATCTTGTGGGGTTGACACAATTCTGGATTTTTTCCCCATATCACTTCGGCCACCCTAATGTTTAACGACATCCACTTAACCAATAATAGAATTACGATCCCACAAGGGTCGTTACGAATAATATCATTTATAAATTATCATGCAAATTAGAAATTTCTACCTAATGTACGTAATATATTTCTTTAATTGAAATAAATACTTTCCTGCGGTCAATGTGAGGTTGAGTTGGTTGAGGGACTTATGAGGGATGTCCATTTAATTAAATTTGCAGTAATTAGGTTAACGAATGAGTCAATGACTTTAGAACCTGATCCTCGAAATTTGGAAAGCTGGTCTGTGTTGGGGGGGGGATACTTATTCGCGTAATTTTACAGTCTGGTTCTAAAATCACGTTTGATGTATGTAAGTTTCACAAAAACTTTTTTAATTATTTTCAATTTTAACACTTTTTCTCGTCCACGCTTTGTATTTCTCGCCTCATTTCCTTACGAGGGTTGGGTTGGGTTGCGTTGGGTTGGGTTGGGTTAGGTTGGGTTGGGTTCTGATAATTCTGTTTATTGCTGCCGATATGCTAGTTCGTATATTTTTGGTTGACGCCAATCAAAATGCTAATTTCTTCAAGGACTATTGAGAATCAAAGTCTACGGCAGTTTCCTGCAAACTGGTGCAACGAAACAGCAAAAACGAATTACCGAATTGACCAATATTTAATATTTCTGATAAACAGAATCAAATTCATAATTTCTCCGTCACATTTAAACCAAGCACCTTACTACAATGCAATCTAGGATATTGGCCATTGCTAAGTAATGAAATTAAATTAATTAGGGTTAAAAAATTTCGCTATTTTTGAAAACCAGAGCCTCCGACAATTTATTATTGATTATTTGAATTTCTGATATTTTTAAATTTGAATCATTTTTTGTTTTTTTCATATAAAATTAGCTTTTTTTTCTTTTCCAAGAAAAATTGAAATATGACGGTCTGAAGAGTGTACTAGATTATATAGTTTAAGCTGTTAGACAACATTCTTAAATGCTAAATATTAATTTCTCGAAACGATGCAAAAGTCACAACGTTTTTCATAAATTTATAAAAGTTTATGTCCCGTCAAATTGCAATTTTAGTATTAAAGTAATTTTTTTCGCAAAGACTAAATGGCCCAGTTCAGAAATTAAATATCAGTATAGTAGAAAACGTGAGTCAGAATTAGAATTATATAAATTGCATTTACATTACAGAGAAAATCTTCAATTATATTGCATTTGAGGATTGGTGTCACTTTCATAGAAAGGTCGTAAAAGTCACGAATCATAAATTTAGGTACAAACTTTGTAATTTAAACGCAAAATTTCAACAATTGTGTCCAAAACCAAAGGATAAATTAAACAAGGATCGTTATATGGAAGAGACACGTCTTGAATAAGTCTTCTGAGATTTTTGATATTGATTATAATAGACATCTGTTAAAAATGCAGTTCAAAATCTTTTATTAGAGACGCGTGCAACAATCAAATAAAGGAAAACTTACAGCCTAACACATATCAAATAATATATAATGGAATATTATTAAAAATCTCAGAACAAAAACTTTCTATTCAAAAGCAGACAAAGGGAACAAGTTAGTAATTATGGGTAAAGCCGATTATAGGGGTAGTCAAACATTTTATATCAGAGGGGCCTTATAGGGAATTAAATAAAAATTCATTACCAAGGATAATCAGGGAATTTCAAATTTTATAATTTTTTTATTTATAAGTTACGTTACTACCTGTTTATTGGGCAACTATGGCATAGATGAAACTTATTTATATAATTTGTAGTTTTATGCCACAATCGGCCTACTGAAAGAATTTAATTTTCCGCATTATCGTTTGTTGTTTACCCTTGTTTGACACCATTTTTTGCCAGTGCGAATAAAACACGAAAAATTAAAACTCTCATCCTTACGACGTTGTAAAATTTTCTCTGTGATTCGCACCGAAAATCTGGCATCCTGTGCGCCCCCGTTTTTTTTACGCGCGCAGCACACGGAATGAAATATGATTGATTACACCAATTTGTCAGGACATAAGTAGGAAATGCGCATTACTAATCATAAGGGTCCTTTCATGAATATGGATGACTAATAGACAATTAGGTGCCCAAACTGAACTACTGGGAGCGTTTGAATGGATCTCTCAAACACATGTGCGTTCTATAAACACGTGTGCCCCCGTAAATGGGCGGGACGCACAAAGAAACGCCATGAATTTCAGCGGGTGAAAAAAGAGGCGAGCAGATGCGTTTTACGTTCGAATTTTCAGTATTATTAGCATACGCGGCGTAAATGTTTGTTTATTATCGTTTGATCTTCACAGTCTGCGGATTTTCGAGAGGAGCAAAACGCCAACTGCGCGGTTACTTTATTAGGTAAACAGAATTCGCGCGTGCAACCCGACGTTTTGCAAATCGGTATTTACGGACGCTGGCGGATTCGACGTTACTTGCATCTAATTAAATTTGCGGCTTCCGACTAAAATAAACGTCCTATATTTTTACTACTATTGTTATATTATTATCGCGTGATGATAAAATATTTTTAGGGGCGAAGTCATTGGCATGCAATTGAAAACCGCTGTAAAATTGTTATGTTCACTACGGAGAGTGTCGATAAATTCCCGATGTAATTTTTAATGCTTGTAAATATTCAAACAGCGTCTGGTAGCCGGCTACAAATATTGACCGTGAGGGCTTCTGAACGGGACGTATGTTTGCGATTATGCTAATGATTCCATCTGACAAATTGACTCGAGAATATTAAGTACGAATGTGTGCACTCCTCCTATTATTTCGCGGTTAGCGAACCTGACGAATCCATTAAAATATCAATTTCTCTTTGATGCGCGCAGATATCCAATTTACATAGCGTCTTGTTGACTTTTCTCACAGGACGCGGCAGAGGTTATTTCCCAGCGTAAATAAAATGATACTTAAAGGCTTTCTTTTATTGCCTTTTCATTTGTTGAATAACTAAACGGCGTATGGGACGGTCATAAAACACTCACGTTTATGTGTTACCGGTTCCTTAACGAGACAATTTAAAAATATCTTGGGCAATGGCGTTTCGATATTTAACTATGTAATTTATGTTTGATGTGGATTCAATTTGGCAGCTTTTCTTAAGCATATTTGGTGTCTCAATATTATTTTTGTGTGTAGTTTTTTTTTATGTTATCCAATATTCCGACCATCTGCTTAAATTAGCAGCAAGCTGTGAAGATACGATTCGAAGGAGAAACAAATAATAACTTCAAATATGTACATTGAAATACCGTTTTGTCAGTTACGACAAAATAATATAAAAACCACCCCAAGTATGTTACTCATGTATGTAACGCGTTGACAAGGGTCAAACGATCATATATTAAAACCTATGTTATTCCTGAAAATTCAGCCTGTTTTCGTCTCGAACCTAGATCATCAAGACGAAGAATTAACACAAACTTCTCAATGTGGATCGAAATGATTCTTTCTTAACGCCACTTCTAATATGCAATTATTCCCTATTCGCTACCCGGTGCCAGCACACACTACTGCACAATACTCAAAATTCCAAAGAAAATTTTATGTTCTACAATATATAATTTGAACTTCATCAACACTTGTAAGGAAAGACTCAAAGAGACACGTAGAGTAGAGGGCGCTAGTGGTTGAAGTAAAATACGAGTCTATCGGATTCGTTTTGCATCACCTATAGTGTCTTATGATTGGTACGCGCTATATTAAACCAAACATATGATGCGCGTGTCATTTTATTTGTGGGTGTTTTGGGCAGTAAAATCTTGTTTACTGTAAGGAGTCGACTTGTTTTTGCCACGAAGATGTATACCGTTTTTAGATTCGCATATACTAAGTCTTACCATACCCATCTAGTTTTGCTGTTACAACAAATTTTATACGTCCTAAGTGATTTAAAAAACACACTAACATTCTGTCAAAAACGTATCATGCATCCAAGCATTGTTAAATCGTATGGTATGTTTATCGAGCTAACTTATCGATTAATTGAATACTAATGGTATAACTTAAACAATTTCTAACCCCCACTTTATTAACTGGGTTGTTAATATCTAACTCATTAAGAGTATTATATGATTCCTGATATCGTTCCATCGATTGCAAAGGCCATGAATTTGCTCGAATTGAATTATTTTCAAATTCAGAGTATATGAGATTTAAATATTTCTAACGTTGAAATTGTTAGAATCAAAATCTACTTGAAAACTAATCATAATCATTTGTAAACACTTAACTTAGTACAAAATTGCTTGTTAAGATATTTTTATTTATAATTACATAGAGCTAGCGATATTTAAATTCAAGTTGATTTTTGACTTTAATGTATTTTTTGATGAAATAGTTCACTAGTGATTGGCTGAATGGTCACAGACGTACAGTCGCGGGCACGGAATTTCGGGCAGTAATTTTCTGACACATTAACAATAACCGATGTAGCTTAGGCTTTATTGTCATTATGACAAATTTATCTTAATCATTTTTGTGTCATTTACTTAACATACGCTGACAGCGCCAAAATCTGAAAAATATTTCAGTCAAAATTATTACACGAAAATTCCTACCGTTTCATATTTTAATCAAGTTGGAGTAATATCCCTTGTCTTGGACGATATGACGCATAGACAAGTTGCTGCACATCTGGGTATTCTGAGAGGACCATTAATTCAACAGTAAAAAAATGGAGAGAAGGTCTGATGGTTTAACGACGTCTAGGCTCAAGAGGACGTCGCATCTCTACACCTGAAGAAGAAATGCTAAAAACGCAAAAAAATCCGCCTTACGCCCCAACATAAGGAAGCAAGAATGGGATTAGCTTTGGAGCGTATAGCACAAGACGATGCTTTTTGGAGTAAAGTTATTTTTACAGATGAAAAAGTTTTCCATTCATCCCGCAATGGACGCATAAGAGTGTACAGGCCCTGGAACTCCCGTTATGAACAACCTTATGTTGGTATGAATGATCAAACTGGACGTTTTTCTGTGGCGTGGATTTTTCTGTGGCATGGCAAACATTACCTATCACAGAAATTTATGTCTGTCGATGTCAACCCGATTAAGGGGAGTGATAGAGGCCGATGGGGCAGCTACAAAATATTAACCTGTTGCAAATTTATTGAGTTTAACTTATTAATGTTCTAATAATTTTGTTTTCGTTATTCACCTTTTAGACCTTTATAGACCTTTATGTTGTTTAGTAAAATAAGTTTAGTTTTCTTCTTACTTATTGTCATTGTTCTTTGCTTAATATAGTTAAATAACATTATTTACACAATTTTACCAGTAACAACCCATATTCAATTCTTAAAACAGCCTATGTCACTTCTCTAACTCTCGCAGTAACAGTGACAGTTTAAAGTGAGGTTAGGATACGTGAAGCCTATTTCACACCTCATGTCAGTCAAAGTGACGCACGTAATGCCCGAAATTCCGTGACCGCAACTGTACATATCAAACACATTATTATTAAAATAAGAATTTGGCTTCATGGTAGTGGGAAACAAGTAGTGAGCAATTAGTACGTAAGTGCATTGTCGTATTTTGGACATCATTTCAGTTTCAAACCACAAAACTACCCCAAACGTTAAAAAGCATATTTGACATTTTTTTCATTTTAGGCTATCTTTTAAAAATTAGTCATATTTTTGGCACATTGAGCAATATTTAAAACATTGTGATGATTTTTTTTAAATGACCTGTTTGCATTTTAGACTTTTTTATATTTTCCATGTCTGCTTTTTATGCCAACTTTAATATTGACATTTTTGGCATTGGAAAGTTTATCATTTTTATACTTTCACTCGTATGTTACAAAATATAATAAAACTAAAAATCCAATAATTTATTTATTTACTGCACACATGTTAATGTGAATAATATCAGTTTGACCTCTTGAACGTTCGTTTTGTTCTTGCTATGTACTAATCAACAAGTGGTGCAAAGCTATATTAAATAATTTTTTGTATTGATAAATTATCGTTTATCAGTGCATATGCTTCGAAACCACTTAAATACAAAACGTTATCACAATAACATATACACCCAGCCATCCTGTGACTCGGTTGCCACTATTTATGTCTTTTGCATTGGGTTTGGTTTCTACTCATACCAAATATACCAGTTCTTAACAATGCCAAATTTGTTAATTAAATTTTGTGTAACATTATTGATAGAGACTCACCGTTTGCTCGACTCATTTCCACCAATTGCGAATCATTGTCATATGCCAAATCTGAAATCAAAACAAAAACAGTCAAGCAAGGCAATAATGTTAATCTATTTTGTTATAGGTCGGGTTGGGTTGGATTAGTTTATGTTGGCTTGCGGTGGATTACATTGCAGTGGGTTTGTTTGTGTTGGGTTGGGTCTATACTATTAATGTATTTTGTGATGGGTAAGTTTCCTGGCTAATTTGAAACAAGGAAACGTTTGATAACTAGTGACGACTTTGCATTTCCTATATCTTGCTGGTAAGTTCATAAGAAAAACGAACCAGTCTTGTACCGAGCCCAAACTATATTTCATTTGTAAACATTCCCTGTTTAATAAACGTTCATGGTATTTATTTCCGTGAGTATTCACTAGTATTTTTTTCCACTGCAAATAAATCTGAACGTTAATAACCTGGCCAACATCATAGGATAATATTATTTTGCACTCATCCAGGGGAATAATATTATAAACCAACAAAATTGATCTAAATAACAGGATTTTAATTTGACTTATTTACAAATGCACGTCGCCATAATTCCAATTTAGAATCAGGTTGTTTTGTAAGCTCTCGACTGCGTAAAAGTTGCCCTAGAAGCAAACATTGCACTCGCCAACTATTCGTGCATACAAGTTCTTAATTTACATACAAAATTGTTTCTATGAAACGTAAATGAAAAACCAATTAATTCACGAGAATTTAGTGAACAAAACGAATTTTAAAAGGAACATACGCCCACCCGATGCATATTCATGGTGTTTAATTAAACATTTATTCATCGACACATGCGCTAATTAAGAAAACAGAAACAAAGCAATCTTTTATACGGCCGACGTAGAAAGTTGCTTTTTTATCTAACGTCGTATCCTCTCGGAGAAAAGAAAACTACTTTATGGCCCAATGTAAGATACTTCTTATATAAAGATATCAAACGGAGTTATCTCCGTTAACGACTAAGCTTTGTAAATGAAGCCAAAAAAAACGTGATTTTTTGTACGTTTAGAAGTTCACGGGAATAGAGATTTTAAATTATCTAGCAGTAACCTTTCACTGTAAAGTGCTAACTCGTGTTTTTCTATCGAAAAAAGCGCCGTAACATGTACAGCTCTGCATGCCTGACCATAAGTTTCCCAGGTCCATTGTTGTTCCCTTATCAATTTCGTTAATTAATCTTTACGACGTCATTGTCCTCCGCCGGTCGGCTGCGTTTCTCCTCCGCCGCTGTAGGAAAAGGACGCTCACACACGCCCGCCTCCCTTAATTTTCGCTAAGCCCGCTCGGATTCATTCGTCAGCGTAACGCAAAACGAAGCGAAAGGGCCCGGATCCGTCGGTTCGCGCGCGGCGAAGATTGCATCTCGGAAGCGGTTTTTATTACTTTCATTTCGCATTCATCTTTTCATTTTGCGCGGAATTACTATTCATTTCGCCGTCTCCGCGTCTTCATTCCGCGACTCGCCACCCTCCGGCGCTGTTCATTTTATTTTTTCCGATTCTGCAAACATTTGTCATTATACGTTTTATGTTATTGTAGCGCTCTCCATAAATCTCGAGCAGGGGTTCTTTCGGCGCATTAAAATATATTCTTTTCCATTTCTCAAATGGGAAACGTTAGATGGATACAAATGGTTTTTACTGGTGCCATTGTATGTGGTTTAATGGAACGAATGGATGTGTGTTTATATGTTTGTGAGTGCATGTTTTTTTTTTTTTTTAGAAACTGAACCTTTTTTGTATCAAATCGATATCTAAGACACCCACTTTGGAAAAAACGATCATTTATTTTTTTCGGCAACGGACAAGAATAAACCAACCCAACATCATAATTATCAACATATAAAATAGTTAATTTTCTGATCGCACTGCAAATAACATTTAAATATATTTATTATAATTCAGAGAAAACTTGGTCTTATTTAAATGCCGCAAACTGTTAGATCTAATTATAGGAAAATATTAAAAATATGTGATATCTTACACAGTTTTGGAATAGTTGCCACCAGTTACTATTTCGACGCAACTGTAAGAACAAAATTATTTTCAATACAAGCAATTAATTTAATAATGTATAACAACTATAAGAACTATCGTTATAAAAATTGTAGGTTAAACTTTTATCATCCATTTGATTTTAACAAAAACTGCCGGCCGTTTATCTCATCTGTAATTGATTTCTGCGGGAACTGTTATGTGGCAAGTTGTAAACTACATAATGGCCATGCCTCTAGCAACCGGTGGCGTATATCATTTTCATGAAAACTTTAACATTGTCCTACTTCAAAATGAACGTACGAATAATTTTTAAAACATCACCACTGTATTTCATTATACTTGAACTGGCTATATAGCGTTTTAGACAATTTTCTAATACTGTTTGGAGCCAATGAAAAAAGTATCGCACACAGTCAGTGTTATTGAGTAATTAATAACAAGATTTCACTGAACTAAAATCAATCAATTTAAGAAAATTTTAAATGAAAATTAGGGTATAATTGCGTACATACTAAACAAACATTTCTTTATGGTACGCATTTGAATTGCTGTGAACTAGCAACTCAGTGAACCTCTTAGTACGGAGGCAAGTCAAGTAAGCAAGTAGCTTAGATCGCGTTGCATGACGTATGTGGACCCTTTTGACGTCGTGACAATTGGCATCGTAGTTTATTCCATTAATTTAATTATTTACAATGATTTTATTATCAAAACTATATGAAATTAATTACACGATTGGATATGTGATTAAATATATTTTGAATATCGCACTTCCCTGCAATTACTTGTAAATTCGTATCGCACTTTCATTAATAACAAGGTTAAGTTAAAATAAATCATTGATGAATGAAAATCATTTAAAGTACTATATTTTTAAATGCAAAGTAGTGCATTAATATTTATTGCAATTATTAATAAATCGGTTAATAAATATTTAGTAAGTGGACACACAATTACTCTACGACATTCGTAGATAAATTGTGTGTCCACTTATTAAATGTAATCATCATTTTAATAAATGAGCAATTAACAGTGATAAATTCATTATTATTTAATGCGAAAATGCTGATAATATTTAGGTGAAAAATTAATTGCTAGCGAGTTCAATCCAACAGTCCACTTTAATGAAACATATGCAAGTCTATTAATAACATATAGTGGGTCATATACATTTACCACCACCTTTAAGAGATAAAATAGTTTTGATTATCAATTTCGCAAATCTATTTATAAAACGGACGTGCGTTGATTTATATCGAGATTAATGTCGACCACAATGTTTACAATTCGAAATGCGCCCAAACAATCACGAAAATAGCCTCAAGCATTGTTATTACAATAAAAATCTTATAATAGAAATATAATTTTAATGTGCAATAGTTTTTTACGTTCTTCAAAGTGATTAAAGTTACTCTTCACAAAATGTGTTTGTTCGTAAATCAATTTACTTAGCTTTACTTAGCAAACTATGACGTTTGCTTCAAACGGTTAGCAATGGGGATTTACCTTTCCACTGGAGTTGAACAATTTACATAGTTTACATATTTTTTAGTTTATTTTAATTTTGAAGATATGTTTACATGTTTAAAATTTTCATTTAAATGGACAGGTTGAATTAGACTCCAAGGAAAGGAATTTGGTTGCACTTTTCTGTTCTGTTCAGGTTGGTTGTATTGGGCTGGGATTGGTGTGGAGTCCTCGGACACGACAATTCGGGCAATTGACTTGCCGAAGGGCGAATGACAATGTCCCGAAGCCAACCCAACTCAATCCACGATGAAGTTCCTTAATTAAAATTTCTAGTGCACATTTGGTTGAGTTTTTCTGTTGTGTTCAATTTGGTTATATTGGGCTGGGATTGTAGTGAAGTCCTTCACGGAGAAGACAATTTTGAAAATGGGACTGACTTGGCTGAACGCCGAATGCCACCGCCCCAAAAGCAACCCAATCCAAGGCACGCTCCTTTATTTATATGACAAATTTGTTTGGGCTTTTCTGTTCTGTTCAGTTGAGTTCAGTGAGGTTGGTGTGAAATTTTCGTAGACGACAATTTCCAAAATTGGACTGGCTTGGCCGAAGGCCGAATGACAACGCCCCGAAATAAATCCAACCCAGACCACGATTCCTTAATTAAAATTTCTACGACAAATTTGATTAAGCTTTAGTTGTATTGAGCTGGAATTAGTGTAAAGTCCTTCTCGGACACGATAATGGAAACTTTGACTGGCTTGGCAAAAGGCCGAATGACATTCGCAAAACGAACCCA
Source organism: Geotrupes spiniger (assembly GCA_959613385.1). Classification (NCBI taxonomy): domain Eukaryota; kingdom Metazoa; phylum Arthropoda; class Insecta; order Coleoptera; family Geotrupidae; genus Geotrupes; species Geotrupes spiniger. Next base: position 38,265,236 of record OY390736.1, on the reverse strand, counting down.
AATTATGTCCAAGCCACGATGAAGTTCTTTAATTATAATATCCACCAAATTACGTGGAATGAAAATGAAATAAAATTAAAAAATAATTCACCTCTCCCATACTACGAGGATGTAAGCAAAAATTACGATGAACTGTAGAAAGTAAAAATGAAAACAAAAAAATGGCAACATATCATTCAAATATAAGGACAAGAGGTATAAGAACAAAATATACACCAAGGTGCAATAACAAACTAAAACAAAAATATTAATTATGATATAAGGATATCAATTACAAAGACCTAGGACTTCTTCGTATACTCGAACAATCAGGAATTGTCACGAAGATAGTGCAAGGTATGCGAATTAATCGTAGATCACAAGAAAAACGAACCCACAGAAATGACATTTCTGGAAAAAATAATAGCAAAGCAAGACAAAAATATAAAATAACATCGACATATAAGAGAAGATAAGAACACAGCGCCAGTAGAAATAAGAAGCATAACAAGTCGAAGTTCTTGTTGCTTTAGCAGAAGGTATTGTACCGACATTTTTAATCGCTTTGAAATCTGACATGAAATATTGTATGTAAGCCCATTCAAATTGTCGGTCTAATTATGATTTATTAAGAGCTAAAAAATTTTTGTCCTCCGAAATTTTCTCGTAAACCTCTTCCTATCACCGCCTTCGTAATTCTTTTCATTCATTGCGTTTTCCTTCCCTTTTATTTCTTGCCTTTCTCAGCCTGTCACAGTCGTTTAATTTTTTCAGACTTTAAACCTACCTCCCATGAATTTTATCAGTCTCTGCTATGTCTCATATTCTCATCATCCTCACAGTATATATTATTCTCTCTTCCTTACCGCATTTGAACCTCGCACCATTATCTTTTTCATTTCTTCTTCATCACAGCAAATATTTTGGTTTCCTATCGTATATCTTAGTACATTGCCTTCCGCATTGACTTCCGCTCCAGCTCCTCAACCCACCTTTCTCATCATTTTCACCTCTCACACCAGTAATCCTGCCTATTTGTACTTTTGTATCCTTTTATCCTCCCATCTCGATCTATCGATATGTAAATTTTACATTTTTACAAATTTTCTTCATAACAACTTTAACGATTCAATTTCTGTTCCCAAACGTATGGCATGATCGACTCGTAAAAATAAATTTTTATTTCGCAAAACGAACACTTTCCCGCCGGCGCGCAGCTACGATTCCGCGATAAAATTACCGTTTCACACGTAGAAGAAGTTCGCTTAACCTCGCCATCTAAATGCGGCAGGCAAGTCGTGTCGCAATTTCGTGCCGTCCGTGTTTTTGTTCTAATTAAAAGTTTTCAGTTCCGCCGGCAGATATCGGCGCTTCAGCTTACCTGCGCACTATTTCAGCCGAGCTCCCAGAATTCAGATGGTAGATTTACGCGACCGCGGAGCCGGTTAATTAATTTCGCGTTTCCGGCCGTTTTCAGCGCCGCGCTCGCACGTGTGTTGTTCGATCGCGGCAATAGAGGAAATAATTTTTTTTTAAGCGAAGCCAATAAACGGGCGTCTATGACCGCCCGGTTATTAAACGCCAATTAGTTTTGTGTTTTTGTGTGCGTTCGGTGGCGATTGAGTTATTTCCGGTGACCGGGGGCGACCGTTTTACCTAATTCAATGCGCCGGGTTAAAAAAGTCAATTGACCACATGAAGGGGTAACCGGCGATAAATGCATGCTCATCAAAGCAGAACTTATTACGTGTTCAACGTTGACTCTTATTGGACTGTTAAACGAAATTTAATAAGTACGATTTTTTCTAAAATACAAACAAATTGAAATCTGATATATTTTGTCGAGATGTCACTAAAATTAATAAATGTCGTTTCGTTTAATTGTCAAAGAATAGAAAAATTAAATTAAATTTTATATGATTTATATCAATTTTAAATAATTGGCTGACATTTTTGTTGATATTATGACAAAGAAGAAAAAGAAGAACATACAATTTAATTAAAATTTTATATTCCTGCTGATTACTTGAATTAAATTATCCAAAACCAACTGCATTTTAATATCTAATTTTGTTTACAAGAAGTGACAAAAATATCCTCTTATATTAAAGCCAGTTTGGCGAAATCAAACTGCGATTTGATTTATACGCAGCGCGAATGGAAACTTCACCCCTTTCTGCCGGCGCACGAAACAATAGGTTATCACTGGATCATTAAAGTAACAAATTGTGCAATTAGTTATATTTGAGAAAGCATTATCTACATATCTCATTGTTTTCGTTAGAGCGTCGTGCGGCTGCGACGCTTTGTAATCAGATATCGGTGATTAATGCCTCCTATTCTTAGCGAGTTCAGCAATGGTTCGGCAATTAACCGCATTCAAACCGGCTACTACTGATGAAGTTTTATTGTACGCGCCGCTGCGACCATCACGCGTCCCGTAATGAATGTGGATATTCTTAAACTCGTTATGTTTACATTGAGGGAGGAAGTTGATTAATTATTTTTATTTTTTTGGTAGGTGGTCTCTAACGATCTGAACGCTTTGTTGGACGATTTTTTCGTTCGGTGCTGCTGCACGGAATGCAATAATTTATTGTTATTGTCTCGCACGGTTTAAATTAATTACGCGCAGAACGTAAATTCATCTTCGTAGCTAGCACAAATTTTATCTAACGCGGCGGAAGTGCGCTTTTTTCACGTCTGAAAATGTATTAACAAGTTGTGTAAAAAGTGCGCAACGAAAGGTACTTCGGTGTAGGAGGGTCGGACTAATGTGATATCCAGATGTTGCCGGCATAAATTCGGCGGCCGCGTTTTTATGAAATGCATTTACCCTTTAAGGCACAATACGTGTCACGGAGCCGTTAACCATTTATTACCGAGTAGCAATTGTTTTTCGTAAAAAATAACGCTCACCCCTCACTAGAGCTTCCATAAATGCTTTTCATTAAAGCCCCGAATGAACACTTAAAACGAAATTACACGGAAACACTTCAACCGGTACAATGAAGTTTAATAATGACGTCCTCGCGCTTTAGAATATTTATTATAATTATGAATAAATTGTACGCAATGTTGCAATATTAAATAATATAGTTGCTTATATGCAAACAAAAAAATTTACAAATATTTGTCTACTTATAACTCATGAATTAAAATCTATTACCACACATGATTTTCAAGAAAATTTCTTGTATATTTTCTTATCATTATTTTATTATTTTCTATATCCTTTACTTCTGGCCCTTTTTTCTTCCCATTTAGTACTTTTTCCAATTTCTAATTGTGGTTGTGCACACCCTCTTTGTTTTTCCGTTAAGTCACGGTCTATGTATGTACGTGTTTCATCTTTTTGACTTGTTTTCCTGCTTCGTTATTTACTCCTTGTCTTCCCACGGTCTTCATCTCACCAGCTTACCAGGCTTCTCATCCTTATCCTCCCGGTTTACTGTTTTCTACGTTCCACATTTTTCCACTTCTTGTACCTTGCCCTTTTTAATGTCAAGTTAATTTTTTTTCTCGTTTTCTGTTCTCTCTATTTTCATTTATCTCTACTTATGCCAGTCGAGCTATACCCTCCCCCTTCTTTCCTATTCATTTTTTGTATTTTCTTTATGATTTCATTTCGTTCCTTGTTTCTGTAACTTTTTCGTGTCGTTTGTACGTAAATTCGTCTGAAAGGTAGATCAGAAGCAGAAAAATTCCTCGCCAATATGTGGACTGCATTACAATTTTAATGAGGATGGAATTTGGGAACTGCGTAAAAGTTTTCATCTGCGTTTTTGAAAATCCATTATTGCATTCTGAATGAAAAATATGTCCCTGACTAGAGATATTTCTGGTGGTTCCGTAAGATCCCTTGGACAGAATAAGTCAGGTTGTGCACATATATCCTGCGAATAAAGCAATGAGTACATTTTCTTTGTGTAAGGTACCCATATATTCATGTACTACTGTATTACAAAATAAAATAAATTCAAAATGCGAGACATATCAAACTCATATGAGCTGAGAATTTAAACAAGAGATCTACATGTCTCCCAGTACGTGATCATTTTTTTCGTTTAAAGCTCCCGGAATTTATTTCATGAAATATTATCAATTAAAATAAATTAATAAATATGATCCCTGCTTTGCATGGCTTTAACGACCTAACTTTTTATTAAACATAATCATCACCGAGCTATATACATTTCACAATCTATTCCATCAACAAAGAAATCGTTTACACAGTTTTAACAATTTATCCTATAAATTTGAAACGAATAACTTTAAAATGTTTATACTTTATAAATTAAAATCTACCATATTTTTCAAGAAAATCCAGAAACGTATTTTAGCAATTTAGTTGTTTGTTTTGTCAAACAAAGTTTGCCTTTGTCACAAAGTACACAAAATTTAATTTTTACAATTTATCAGATTTTTACCATTTTTTGCATACTTTCCCACATTATTTTTTAGTTTTTTTTTTACATGTCATATTGATATTTTTTAAATTCTCTTACTCTATGATTTGTTTTATCATTCAATTGTATTTGTTGTAGTTTTGTAAATTCAAGTTTTGAATTTTTCTGTAATTAGTTCTTTTCATTACATTCTTTCATAATATTGGTAATGAAATTTTCATTTTTTAAAAATTCGTTCGCAAGTATGCTAAATTTTCAAATTACATTTTTTACAATTTTGACAAGTGCTTTTACATATTTACGATGTTTCACAATTTTGCCAATTTCGGAAATCTGGATTTGGGTTGGATTGGGTTGGTTTGTTTTTCTTATAATTTTGATATTCTTTTGCTATTTTAGACAAATATATTTTTTACACTTTGTCATTTCTACGACTTTAACAATCTATCTATCTAAAGGATTTCATACCCTGGATCATCAACTTTACCAACGATAATTGAAAATTCCTTACATAAATACTCTCTGCTTCCAATCCATTCATTGACTATCGGTTTGCAAAAATATATGAAAACCTTTGTATTCATTGAACATCTGTCAACTTTCAGGGTTTATGATTATTATTTCCATTAGTATACATTGTACTTATAATCGTTTCTTGCATATCTTGTTCACACACATTCCCAAGTTTTAATCACAAATGTCATGATTAAATTTTATATTTTTATTTTGTTGCTGCGTATGAATATTTCCAGCTGTACATTTTTGGTACAGTTACTCGAATCTGGTGCTACCCTTAAATTTGATTTTTGGAACTTTTAGAGAAAATTTGAGAAATATTAATAATTGCATATGTAAGTTTTTGCCATTTTTGTTAACTCTAACTAATCTCGAAACACTACAATTTTATATCTGTTTCATATTTTCATTTTTACATCTTCCCTGGCATATTTCTTCTTAACATATCTTTAGCATATCTCACATTCCCTGCTCAGGTCAAGATATCAGTATCAGGTTATCCATAAAGGACATGTCTAGGACCAACCGAATACTTACAACCTATATCCTGGTATATTTTGTGTATGACATATATACATAAAATATTAATTTATAAACAATATTTACCTTTCTATTCTAGTGCTTCTTTGTTACCTAATCCCCATATATTTTTCATCTGCTCGTAGCGCTGGTTCATCTACAAAGCACTTTCTTAATATCTATTACAATTCTCATTTAAATTAAAACATACGTTGCAGTCTCAAAGTAGGGTTTTGCAATCTTCATTTGACGTTTCTAAAGTTTTGTTTTATTTATGTTTGTATTGACTTTTATTGGTTAGATTTTCATGAAGCATTCTGGTTATCGCCAAAGTAATAGTTCGAAATGTGTGATTTCAAAGAACACTTGTTCCGGTCTTCAATTAATTTGCAACGTTTTCGGCCAGACATGTCAGCAATTTTCCAATTTCACAATCAAACCATCTTGAAAGGACAAATATAGGACCTAACCAACCACCCTCCCAGGATGTCATCCAACTATGATTCTTCTTTTCGTATTGTGTACCTGCATAAATTCATCAACTTTGTATCAGTGATCTTTATGCCCTATCTTTCGATCATATTTCAGGTCATATTTTGTAATTAAATTTGATCTGTGCCACAGAGCAATGCTATAATCTTCTTAATATCTCGATAGACCACAACATTTCTGTCCACCAACCCCACCACTATTCATTTTTACTCTATGAGGTTATTTGCAATTCCTTATACTTCTTTGAACTTCCTGAGCTACTACGACACCTTAAAATCATTTTAGTTATACAAGTTCTTTTTTTATTTTTCTTTGGTCGGCTGTATCTGCCACATATCATGAAAGCTCCTATCAATAACATCTGGTGAAATTGTTATCTTTTATGAACTTGTCTCAAACTTGACTCAACCTACAGATTTTAGATCCACATCATTATTTATCGTTTGATATTATATCTAATTATTATAATTACTGCGATTGGCAATTAAATCCACAACTTAATAATCGCCATATCCATATCCATAAACTATTTATCGTATAACAAAACTTGCAGTTTCCATGCACATTTACTGCAAACGTCCTCATTCCGGAGGCAATAACGCCAAACTTTTACCTTATCATTCTGCCCATCGCACTTTGACTTATTGAAGGTATAGAAACCAATGAGTCGTATAAAGCGCTCCCCCTATAAATTGATAACGTCCCTTCCAGTTTGTTATGGCTTACGTGCAGACCGGTCGATACCTGCGTACGAGGGTGAGTGGCTTAGTGCGTAGGGAGAAATGAAATATCCGGGCGTATACGCCGCATTGTTCGGAGAGCAGGAGATCGTATCTGCCCGCGATAAAATTTAACGGCGAGGATATTTGACTGTATTTAGCAGTAAAAGTGGTTGTTGATAGACCAGTTTGAAAAAGTTTATCAATAATGCGAAGAAAATGAACTTTTTTATATATGTGTATTATTATTTGTCCTATTAACTGATAGGAACAAACGGATTTGATGAACTGAGTTTTTTTTATTATTATCTTATTATATATAAAAAATACATAAAATAATTTATGATCAATCATTTGTTACAATAATAATTTGTAACTTGTTAATTATTGCTGATTCGTTATTTCGACTATTGTCAATGGGATTTTTTTTAGGTGAACTGTATTGGATATATCCATTTAGTTTGCTCTGTGACTTGAAGAATTTTTTATTGGTAGACTAGAATTTACTTTCGTTTATGAAGTAAAAACAAAATTATTTGTGGATATACTATTCGTTGTAATTGGAACACGAATTTGTGAAATCAGACCATCGATGATCGAAGTCAAATTTAAAATACATTCATTACAGCTACAGCTCATAATTTTTGTTGGAGTAAGTTCCTTGATCCTTATAATATTTATTCGCATTCTGTGGCATCTTCTTCCTTTTTCGTTTTGACCTCTTTCTTCAACTAGATCCAGTTGACGAACAGTTCAATGTTCTGTATTATTAATACATCGATTCCGGATTCAATAAATAAATGCGTCCCACTTTACAACAGTTATTTTATGCTTTTAACATCTAACGGTTTTTGTCGACCGTCGCCACTAATAAACCACAAAAAAAAAGAAAAAAAAAATCAGTGACCTGTTGCCATGCGCGAGAAATAAAATTGCATAATAAATTACTTTGACGTTTGTTTATCGACTTATTAATAGAACGCATTAAATATAACGCCCGCTGTCATCGTAAATATTAATTTTATGCTTCTTTTTGGATTTTTTCACGAGAACACCAGACGTTGCACTGCGCTGCGCCCGCAACGTGAAACGAGCGGTCAATATTAAAGCACCGCCGACATTAACATTTGAAATATCAATTACGGCGGTATCGTGTTGCGTGTCCCGGTCGATGTTACTGTAAATATTCATCAGTGTCTAATTATGAGTATAAATATCATGAAAGAAAACCCCGACGACACCGGAAATCTAAAAAAAGCATCCGGCAAATAGTCTTCTCCAACTTTGCGTCGTCGGAGTGAGGAAGCAAAGGCTTTATCGTTTGCACAACAAATCCAATATCACGAGCGGGCTCCTCGTTCCGCAGGCGGCCCCGGCTCGCTTATTCGTGACACGGGTAAACGCTAGAAAATCGCTCCCGCCCGAGCGGGTGCCAGATACGTCGCATTATTTGAATGGCGGATCGAAAGTGAGCCGTGGAATCCATAAACATGTAATAAGTGATTTTTCAGCGATGAGTGTCGCTTGTTAAGTATTGATTGCGCCACCTGTTACCCGCTTTCTCGTACGTTCGAGAATTCTCGATTTTCTATTTGGAACAAATAGTTTTCACATCAAATTAATTTGAGGAGGATAAGCGGCGAACTGCAACGTCAATCATTCACTTTAAACGCCCTGAAATACACCCAGGTTCCTCGTCGAGCGGCACATTTGTCATAGTAATAGATAGCAGCGTGCGGTTACACAACACTAATGCAGGATAAGATGGATGCAGAGGGACTCATTACGTCAGTACGTCACACGCATCGGGAACTTGCAAATCCCCCAGGACTCCAATCGCATTGCACGCGACAGTCACGTGCAAGGGAAATCATACTCGTGTCTGCGAGCAGAGTTCCTCGTTTTGTTTACACGAATAGTTTACTCGCCCGATTCTAAATTTAACGCTCGTCATTCGTCACATTCATTACTTTTGCGCGTCGGTCAAATTAGATATATTGTAAACAATCGGCATTAATGATGTTATTGAACCTTGCGGATTTATTTTGTTGACCGGGATTAACTCGCCTTATATATATTTGCGACCGTGACTCACAAATTAAAACAATATTGTTAGTTTCACTATATATTTATTGTATTCTACAACAATTGTTTCACCACAGATTAATGTAAGTCACTTACATTAATCTACCTCATGAAGCCACTGTATGGTGAATTGTTGTAGAATACAATAAATATAGTGAAACTATCAATAATTTTAATTTGTGATAATGGAGTTTCAACAAGCATCTCCGAAATCTAACCAAAAAAAATTTCTGTGACTGTTTCACCAGTAAACGTTTACGTTTTAACTATGACGTTCTTTAAAAACCATTTACGTGATTAATGTTTCGTTTTATAACGAGTGGAGAACGTAGAACGACCGCGGAAAACTACTTGTCGCGTTTTCTGAAAATGCACATTTTACGAGTCGATAAATATTTAATTTTCAATTACGTTTTAAGCACTAAAGGCCGAGGTTATAAATCACAACGATGTTTCAAGCAAATTACCGTTTGTGCTGTACTAAAAATGTCGTATCGTTACATATGTTGACTGTTTGTGTTTTGTATAATTAAAAACTTTCAAACCTTAACATCGATATAACGTCTTTAATGGTGGGAGGGGGCAATGTTAATCTATTATTTCAATATGATTAGTAACTATTATAAATAATAGTTGATTTAAATTAGAAATTATATAAATATAGATCAATATTAATAATAATTGCAAAATTAGTAAAGACAATTAAATTAATTTGCATTTTGTTCCAACTCTTTTGGTTTATTTTCATCCATCAAGTTTCCAGGATATTTATTTGCATTTTTAATGCAAACAATTGGTTATCTATTCTAGCAAATTTTTAATATTTTAATAAGTTGCAGCAAATTTGGTTAGGTTGGGCAGTCCGATATTCACTGATTTTTTTTTAAATTATGTCCATAAGATCTCTTTTCATAAAAATTAAAATTAAAATTTAGTATAGTAAATAAATATCTTAAATATTTGTAAAATAATAAACCACAGTTTGCTTCCAACGAGAACTCATTCCACCTAACATTATAACCAATGCAAATAGATATCATAAACTGGTTAAATTTTTTATGGCCATTTCATCTAACGTTACAAGACACATTAACTAAAAGTTTTAATTTAAGAAAATCAAAAAGTTCAACCAATATTTCTGATGATTTTTTTTTTAATTTCTAGTCTTCTTGACAAAGTTCTTAAAGGTGTTATTTGGATTTTCTGTTATTATTGGTACCCATTATTATCACAAGATAATTTCACCTTGAAAGCTATCTTGAACGTTTCAGTTGACCGTTTGTGAAATTTGATTCGATGGTCAATTGCATATATTTGATCAATATTAAAAATAATTTTTACAATTTCTCATTTAAGTTTACATTCTGCCAATCAATGTAAAAAATCCTTATTAAATAATACGTAACTTCGACTGGTCCTATCTACAACCATGTCTTTTCTAGTGCGCATATTCTAATATCGGTATATTAGATCGAATATCCATTTAATCCCCGGGGATAACGTTAGCTCGCCGAGTCAAAATAAAGCTTACGTGTGAGGGTGGCAAGAGGAAACGACCCCTTAGAATGACCAGTATTTGCGCTATTAGCCATATCTATTCTAACGGTCACGCCAATTACCGATACTCGCACCGTCGCAAATGTAACGACGAGGGGACAGCGCTGGGTTTAGATCTTCATTAAGTAACAAAACATGTACGTGCGACTGTACGCCCCAGCGTCTGACTGATTGGGCATTGCATTTCTTTTTCTATGATTTTCTAAATAAAATATCGAGAGTTGTTGCATATCACTGGTAGTGGTAGTAGTAGTATAACCGAAAAAATGTTATACAAAAATTTTAAGATAACGTAAGTTACCTCGGTGAGCTTAATGGCAATAAAATATTTTAAAAGTCGTTTTTCAAATGTTATAGTTATGACTGCTATGTTAGTTCGAAGCTAGATATTTAACATCTACAGCGATGAATTTCGATAACTAGAGTCCCTGATTTTTTTGCGAACGTTAAAATCTTGCCGACGAAGCATCAAGCTAAATAAGTTCGATTTACCACAAGAAGGTTTCGTCAGATTGAACAACAACAAATTTTCTATATTAACATAGAAATGTTCTTGGTGGTAGAAATTTGTATTAAGATTGTCGCAGTCCAAGTCCATTTTGATACAAAACTCAAATTAATATGTTAATTTTATTGCAAGTAAATTGTCATATTGTTCTTAAAACTATTGTAAATATTTGTTATAAATTGTAATATCGATTTTTTTTAATTATAACGATGCCTACTACGAACTAATTTGCTATGAGACGAATTTCAAACATTTTCAAGTATCTTTGTAACTAGATCAAAATAAATTGAAATGTCCACGATTTACGACAAAATAAAATGATATTAATTAATTAGGATAATGCCAAAGCACACTAATCCAACCCTAAAATGTCTCGAAACTACTTTGCTCCGAGGTCCGAGTTGTTTCCAAAATTTTGTTTCAAGCTGTGTGGAGCCACAGATTACTGTCGATTTTGAAAAAATTAACCAATAACCAGTTAAGTAATTTAGGACCAGTCCAATGTACTAACCCAACGACATTTAAAGTTTGATCGAAAAATTTCTGGGACAAGTTTTAACCAGTTAAGTTTCGAAACATTGAGTGGCTTTTAGTTCTCGTAGAATACTTTCTTTAAATATTAATCAACCAACTTTGTATGAATAGCTTTGCTGCGAGAAGTTTTAACCAATTTTCCAAATTTTGATTGGGTTTCAGTCCTTTTGGTACTTTCTATTAGAGAAACCCTACGTTAATGTTAGGTATTTAAATCAGTTAGGTATTTAAATCCAATTTTCAAGTTTGCTCCGGGAACTTGTAACCAGGGTTTCCAATTTTTAATTAGCTTAGTTGGGTTGAACTATACTAAAGAAACATTTTCTGTAACAAGCCAACCCAAATAAAACCTAGTTATATCTATTAGTTTTATTTATTTGCATTTCCAGCCAAAACTAATTATGTATATAATTTTTATGAAATTTATTCTAATTTTTAATTGGATTTCGGTTTTTCTTGTTTTGGTAGAACTTCTTCAAAAAACCAGCAATATAATGCAATTTATTTGGACAGTATATGTTGCTTAAACTGGTGCTAACGAAATGAATGAATTGAAACGGTTTTTGGTTGGGTTGGGTTTGGTTGTGTTGTCTTTGAAGTAATTTTCTTTTGGGTTGGTTTGTTCAGAAAATGTCTCGGGTTTCACTTCGAGAAGATGCTGACAATTGGATGAGGTCTAGTTAATAACAAGCTGCCTTAGTCTTAGTCTTTTATTTATTTGGCATTTCCTGGCAAAACAAACACGAAAAATAAACATGTTTCCAAATGAGATGGGTATTCAAACTTCTAAATCAAACTCAACTCTATAGTTTGATCCATAAATTTGCAACTATCGTGGTTTACATCAGTTTGCCAGTTTTGAATTGTTTTTTTTTTGTTGCTTTGGTAGAACTTTTTTCAACGAATTACATGGCTAGTAAAATTTTATTTATTTGGACAGTATGTGTTTCAGTTGGGTTGGGTTGGATGCCCAAACAACGTAAGGGATATAGTTCGATCAACAAATTTCTCACTTTAAGGAGTTTCTCCAGTTTTCCACAATTGCAAACTTTTGAATTGGGTTTAGGTGGATTCTGATAATTGGTGTATTTAATAACAAGTTCTTTTGAATTTTTTTTTGGCAAATGCACAATCCACAACCCAGCCCAACCCAGTAATTTTATTTATTTGGAAAACATTTTCAAATTTAACTAGGTGACCACCAGTTTGTTTATTTGGCATAAATTTTAATTATTTTTTCGCTAGTATGGGATGGGCACGTAAACATGCCAATCCAACCCAATCCAATATTTCAATTTCAACAGCAATTTGTCCAAATGATAATTATTTTTGCAAATTTTGATTTGGTGTGGCAACTGTTTGACTAGCTGTTGCAGAACATTTGACTAAGCAACCTAACCCAATGCTATCTTATAATTAAATTTAATTTAACAAGTTTATGAAATACACAATGTAACAAAATAAAATTCTTTTGCAAAAATAATTCGAATAGCCAATAAAAGTAAATGTTCACAAACCGAACTAAAGTAACTACTACTAAGGTAAAGTACTTGATGAAATTTGAAAAACGAAGTAGTCACATAAATCTACAATGAAAATCCTTTTAATTACAATTAAAGCAAAATACAATGCCAATTAAATATATTTAAATTATACGTCACATCCAAGCATTAATTGCTGAAAAGTGAAATCAGCAGCAATTGTCAGTGCAAACGATCCAAACAAAAAAATATGTAGTTAACGAAATATTTAAATATTAAGATTTCTCAAATTTCACTCAACACCTAGTAGGCTAGTAATAAAATGTATTTGAATGACTTGCTCGTTAATATATGTAGCCTCAAATTGTTTAAATTTGCTCCAAATATTTATTAATGTAGTACAATATTTTTTCACATTTGTTTGATGGAAGGATATTCATTATAACTGAAACTCTGAAACTTTCCCAAACTTTCTTAATTATCGTTTTCTCAATAATTCTTTATTCCTCTGATTTTCGCAATGTGTCCTTCTGGCTTTCGCCTCGGTATTTCGCTCCAACACTGATTCCTATTCACTCTTTAGCACATTCTTTTCGCATATTTATTTTAATTTTTAAATCTTAGATTAATATTCAAAATATGATGTACATTAACTTTCACTATCAATATTTGGATGATATGTATAAAGCAATCGTTCATTTATATGTACGAATGCATTGAGCTTTAATTTGAACTTCGCCACTGAGAATGTGCTTGGTATATTTCATCTTCTTTTGTCTTGTTACATGTTCAGGCACAATTCGAATCTAATATATTTACTTATTTATTCAGTACCAAACAATAGTGTCAAGTTGTAAAACCTCTAGTGACGAAATAAAATACACCTTAATAAATATAAAAAATTTAAATTTTTTCTAGAAACCGCGAAAAATTGTACAATTAGCGTTTCTGGGACTAAAATAGTGCATTCTGACTATTAGAAGTAAGAAAAAATAAATATCATTGTTTTTTGACGGTGGTCGAAGACTGCGTTTTTTCCAAAGGGGGTACCCCCTTTGTATAAAAAAGTGATTTTTCCAAATTTTTTTTTCTAGAAACCGCGAAAAATTGTACAATTAGCGTTTCTGGGACTAAAATAGCCCATTCTGACTATTAGAAGCAAGAAAAAAAATAAATATCATTGTTTTTTTGACGGTCGAAAACTGCGATTTTTCCAAAGTGTACCCCCTTTGTATAAAAAAAGTGATTTTTTCAAATTTTTTTTTTCTAGAAACCGCGAAATATTGTACAATTAGCCTTTCTTGGACTAAAATGGTGCATTCTAATCTATAGGTATATCATATTGTATCGAACGTAACAATTCAACTCATTTATTTGTTATACACAATGACTTTCTACTTAGTACCCTAGCCAACTGCAAAATCATATAGTTCGTTGTATCCCACTGTAAGATTAACTCCAAATTGAGTGAGATTTTTTAAATTAATAATTTAGTAGCTAATTTAAGATATCTTTTATTTTTTGGGGATATTTATTCTGTGCATTAATGAAGTATTCTTATACCATCTAGTAATTGGCACCGGGTGCATTTAAGTATTAGTAAAAAAAAACTTAAACTTAGTTGTAATTAAATCACATTTTGCTTTTAATTTTTCGATAATAACTCGTCTCGGTTTATAACATTTACTTTATGCTAATTACTCTGAAAAAAAAACGAAATAAAATATTACTTAAACATACTTTCGCGCAATCTTATTTAGATAATAATTACAGGCTTCCCCTTTACGATCAATTAAACTTGTAACAACCTTCATTAGCGAGCGAATCACCAACAAGACGAGTTAAAACAAACAAAAAACATATATATGACTTCATTAATTTTTCAAGTTTAATAACTTAAACGAACGTTTCGGTAAGTCATATTAACTCCCCGCAATATTTATGCACACATTCTTTGCAATAAAATTGTAATTGCTTATATAAAAGTTAGTATGGCCATATTTCGTCGTTTCCCCCAACATGCGGCCCATAAAACGAAGGTGGTTCGGTTAAGTACCAGGGGTTGGATCGGGTCCTAGCACCTGACAGAACGTACACACCGCATTCCCGCCTAATGGCTTTAATTAAACGCTCTTTACCTTCTATATGGCCGTAATTTGGCTTAATCTATGGACACGTCTTAATTAATCGCGAATTTATCGAACGCGCGTTATGGAAACGTCCGCGACTGCACATTACACGGCGTTTCGAATTTATCGCGTCGGCGATCTTCGGTGTCGGGTTCGCCGCGTGCGTTTTTTCCGAAATTGGACGACGGGCGCATCGAATTAAAAGAATTAGCGGCACACATGGACCGTAATGGATTCCGCGCGTCGGGAATTTCTCGTTGATGTAAGGCTCGTTCTTATTCCTGTCGTGTACGAGCGGCAGTCCGCATTCCTCAGCTTCTGTCATCTCGACTTCGGGCATCGCAGCATGATTCAGACAGCGCTGCCGCGTTTTTTACGTGCGACCGAAATTCGTTAAATTGCGAATTTTTTAAGCGGTTCTTTCTCGACCGCTGGCTGTTCGAGATTGCGTATACATAATATATTAGCGTTCGCTGGCGAGGCCTTTTACGGCGAGCTAGTTTATTAAATTTTGCTTCGGAACAGATTAAATTTATTACTAACTAAGCAGACCAACGTTTAGGAAAGATGAAACGTATGCAGTCGGATGCTGGCGGTTTGAAAATCGTGTAATTTATTTAGGCGGCATTGATTAAAATTATTACGAAGTTTTAAATAATTGAAATTTTACGTCGTTGTACTTTGACGAGCTTTTAATCTTGGGAAGTTTTATAATTCGATATTAAAATTTATTTAAAATTGTTTGAAACATTACCAACCCATGTTCTAAGTTGAAAGAAACTACTTAGAAATAATTCAAAGCATTGCAGTAAAACCTGATCGACCTTAAGATGTCGAACGGCTTTTGGGGTTACGTATATAAAATTATTATTAGCGTCTGCTGAAGAGGAAATAATTTATAATTTTTTTCTTTGCGACAGATTACAGTTATTAGTAATCAATAGAATTGATGTGCAACTATTTTTAAGACAACTATAATTTATTTAGAAACATTTGTGATATTTATTTTAAGTACTTTCATACTTGCCTTGGCTAAATCAGATTTATTATTCTCATATATGTACAATGTTCATTGTGCATGACATAGGTGTCTAGATTTCAAAGGAATAAATTTCAAAAAATTACTTCAAAAAATTCACATAGGTGAAGCCTGATCCACAACTCACTCACTTGATGGTTTACTTGATTATAACTGAAAAAACCGGCCGTTCTTCTAAGATAATTTTTTTTCTTTAGTACCAATTAATTTGGATCAATAAATTGCAGTATTTTACCGTTTAAGTTAATTATATTAATTGTTGGAATGAAATATTTGGTTATTTATTTACGCAGTTTAAATGAAAGTTTTGTGTGTATTTCGGGCTTGAAATCACACAGAAATTTAACAATCACACCAAGTCATTAGCATACACATGTTGTTGGCGTTTCAGAAACGGAAACAGACACATTCTCACCAGAACGTCCAACTTCAATTGCCCTTTGCCGCATTAACTGGCACCAGACGATTTATTATAAGACGATCTATTGAATAAAAATATAAATTCGACGACGACGACACCCACCGTAAAGGAAGTCGTGGATTTTTATCGTCGATCCGCACTCGAAATAAATTCCGTCCCCACAATTACATTAAACGTGAAAACATTGATCACGTTCCTCGTCAATCAATATGCAAGTGGTTAAATGATGGACGTGATTAATTTGTAAATAACTTTAATTGGAAGCCGAGCGCTGCGACGACGATGCAGATGTTCCGAGAATTCGCTCTCCGATTATAGAAATTTCCGATATCTAGGCTTTCTCTTCTATTTGTTTCTGTAGCAATATCCGCGGCAAGACGCACATGTCTTGGAACATAAACCGCATCGTGAATCGTAAACCAACAATGATTAATTACACGCCCGACTGATAACACACAGATAATAGTTTGTGCTCGAGCCACACTTTGTTCTCGGTATGCGGAACGCCGGGTCATTTTTCTTCCATCTTCGCGTCGGGCTGACAAAACAGAATGACTCGCGACGATTGACAGGCACGAGTCCGGGGCCCCGCGGAGTGCGCGTTTTATTACATGTGACATATCAGGGAACATCGTCGCCGAAACGAAACTCGTAAATAAACGCGAAGCCTCGTAAAAAGTCTAGGAACAACTAATTAGAGCTAAGCCGTCCGCGGCGTGAGTTCGCGCGGCTGTTTGAATTAAAAATTGGTTTATATTACGGAAAAGTTGGGCGAAGTTTTCCGCCAGCGTTTAAGTTTAAAGCGATTAAGTTTCCCGGTTTTATTAAATTACTTTGGATGGTGAAAAGGTGAACGCTTTTAAATTTATTTAATTTGAGGGCCGGGCAATCGGATTAGTTAATCAGGATGTTTTTCGGGTTCATTTTATGTTATTCCTGAAATTATTTGATGCGTTGTAAAGTACGCTACGCACAATGATATTATCCAGGCCAGGTTGGTTTGTGAATCATCAATCTATTGAGCTACGGTTACATAAAATCTGTCGTCCAAAACTTCAAATTAAAAAAAAGTTTTTTTTAGTATCACATATTAACAATTCTTTCATTTTAACTTCACTTAAACCGCGATAAATAGTAATAGTCTGAGGTTTGATAGGGCATTCAAGTCCTTAACTACATTTTTTTGGCTTATAAAAAATACGGCTTCAATATCAGTTAAAATATCAGGGTATAAAACATATAATCACCGAAATCCTTTAACTATTCGACTAGCTATGCAAAGCAGGAAATATGGGTTTTTGAGCTGAAGCCAACCTGACACTGAAATTGGAGAGGTCAACGTCAGAATATATAGTGAGGCAAGAGACAGGTAGCGAAATGATGGGATTCGAAGCAGGGAGGAGAGCGGTGAGGTATGAAATAACGACGAGAGGGGGCATAATAAAGCTTAATTAGGAGGAAATAATCAAAAGATAAGACAAGAGAAGGAAATATCTAAGTGGGAAGAAGGGAGGATAAATATGTTTGAAAATACAGAAGTATCAGTGGAGGAGGCAGAGTGGAGAAGAAGATAGGGGAAGCAACTGGAGAGGGAGAGAGATAATAGAGATAAGGATACAGTTTGAAGTACAAGAAAGGGAAGGCCAAATCGCGAAAGCAATTTGAAGGAGGGGAGGCCGATAGTAGAAGAGAAAATCTTAGCAAGATTCAGATGCGAGAATGAGGAGAAGACAAACTAGTATTGGATGGACGAGAAATGAAAGAGGTGTGAATTCTGTGAAAGACGAAAGGGAAAAATTGGAGAAGAAGCGAGGGAGAGAGGGGATGAGATTCTTAGAGAAAATAAATGGGATTAAGGAAGAGTATAGGAGAAAGAAGGAAAGGGGACAACAAGAAGAAGATGGAACAAAGGAAATACGATGGTGTTTCAACAAGAGATGGAAGAAGGAAGGGGCGGAGCCGAAGAAATCAACAATGACGATTAAATTTTACATTTTCTGATGCGATTGTCAAAGTAAGTTTGGGGTGGGTTGGGTTGGAATGGCACACTTGTTGACAATGTTGCAAACTATTGTGACCATATTTTTTTTATTATCAAGTGTTCAACAACATGTCGCAAATAGTAGTTTCAGAATTAAGTTAAACAGTTGAGGAGCTCATAACTATTTTAAAATAGTCAAAATATCATATGTGTGATGATTTTATATTGTATTATGAACCTACTGTCAAAGTGCGATTGGGTTGGTTTGCAAAGTTAATCAAAAATGTTGTAACGAAATCATTGTAACCAAAAGCATTTTACCCAACAGATTGAGAAAAGTGAAAAATTACAAATGGATGGTCTCAAAATTTCCAAGATTATTGGAGAGAAGTAAATTAATAATAAAGACGTGGAATATAGCATATTCGTTGTCACCGTAATCAAAAATAAGATAGCTAGGTCCTTGAACGATATAGTTTCACTCTTCTTTAAACTCGCCAACAAGGAAAACCAAAGATGTTCATTAAAATAAATTTATGTGATTTTTTGGCCACAAATGGTATTACATTTTAATTTATTTTAATAACAAACATCTTTGGTTTTTCTTGTTGACAAGCTCAAAGAAGAGCGAAACCACGTGCGTCGATAAATAAATCTTGTCATCTTTTTGTGTGTTGACAGGTGGACATGACTTATGCTAGCGCTATGTTGTTGGCAATACAACGAGTATAAAATTACCTAAATTTATTTTAAGATCTAAGCTTTTTCTCATTGGCAAGTTAAAAGAAGAGATAAACGATATTGTCCAAGAATCCAAAATCCTTTTTCGCAGATATATTTAATCATTAAGTATTTTATTGTGTGGTGTCAAAATCGTAACAAATTTGCCAACTAAAACAATGTTATATATGTAAATGCACATCTGCAACTTCATATGCATTTAGTGCATGAAACTGTCCAGATTGCCTATTTTAGTCGGCGAATAATACAAGAAAATTGCCGCATTCGAGCCGGTAATAATCCGAGCAATAGTGCCAAGAAAATAGCTTCCTTTGCAGAAGACTTCTTACGGTAGCTCCCGGCCATAAAAAGCCGCACATATCAGATCCACGAATCACGAAACGGCGCTTGCAATCACGCATCAACATCACCCGAAATAACGGTGGGCGGACGTACTCCCGATAACGACTGCACGGCACGAACCGAGAGAGGAGAATTTCGAATGCATCGGGCGCAAGATAATAACTTATTACCTCGGCCGAGCTAAACGTTATTATATGTTTGATTAAACTCGTTTTTGTGTTACACTCGCATTACGAAACTCTCCGACGCTTCTTCATAAATCACTCCACTTATTTCCAATTATATTTAATGGACGCTCATTCGAAGCGACTCGAATAAATCTCCCGTTGGTAAAAAAAATCGCAAGTTTAATTAGCGGGGGATTTTAAACAATCGTAAATACGTCAGTGGGGCCGGAGATAACAAAGAATTTAATATCGGTGCCGCATCGACGGATGCGCGCGGCGGAGATTTATGGGCCGCGACAAAGAAACCAGAAAATAGAAACATGTTCAATATTCTAGGTATCATCCTTTCGTAAATCTGCAAAATCCAGATGTGCATACAAAATTGAAGTTGCGCGAGACTTCTAAGTGTATAATAGATTTTGAATGCTGGCAACGTCCTTTGCATTTATATTACCCCGAACATTTCCGTTCAAGGATACACTGGATACACTGAAATTATGAATGCACGGAAAATTGGATTACGTAGAATTATTTAACTGGTGCGATAATCGAGGACAATAAATACTTTCCAGATTGTATTTACTATTGTGGCGTTCACAAAGTAATAAAAATGACAAAATTGAAGCGAATGATAAAGAACCCAATACAATGGAGGTTTATTTCAAATCTACGACGGTGACGGGGGGATAGATGTGTGGAAGCATTGGATAGAGGATTGTCGGGAGATAGAATGGAGTAAGGATGACAAAATAAAGGGAAGAAACTGCAAAAAATATTTTGTATGAGACACGAGGTGGATTAGAGATAATGAAGAAAATAAAGAGATTGAGGGGACCGATTGTCAGAGGGACGTAAGGGAAAGGGACATGCATTTAAATCTACAGAAATCCAAACCTTACAAAATGTTTCATTTTCATTTTATTTACTTGCAGCTGCTTCTCATCTTTGCCTTCCTGGCCTTGAACCACGTTGTCCTCAAATGTCAAATATATCTCCATACTTCTTGTAAAGTTTATCCATTCAATACTTGCCCCCATTCTTCTTTTTCCCAACATCTAATAGAGTTTATCTTCTTTCAATTTCTTCCAATATAGACCATTGTGAACTTTCCAATGTAAGTTTTTCATTGCTCTTCCATCTTCGAAAGCCCATCATATCAGATCCACTCCTCCCCATTTGTATGCACTTTATTCCCATACTTGGTCACTCTTTTAAATCCTTGAATTATTCAGAACGTCTTTTCCATTTCACTGTCAGCGTATCCTTTACATCTCATGTAACTTTCCTCAACTTTTACTCTGTCACTTCTGATGGCATTTTTTCCAAAATTATTCCTCAAAGTTAATACCACACCCATCAACAAGTAATCCTTGCACGTCAATTATTTGACCCTGTTATTTAAAATCTTTCGTCCAACCCGACCCAAACATTTCTTAAATGAATTTGAAGATTAAAATGACATTTGCAATATTTCAAATTGTGCTTTTAATTTCGTCATCCATGCCAGTGATTTTCTGGCTAAAGTAAATAATTCAGTAAATTTTGTAATAAAAAGAATCAAAGGGGCATATTATGCTGTAAAACAACGTCTAGATGAAACTATCCAAACACGACTTAAAAGAACTCGTGGCGACTCGATAACCAATCAAATCTCGTTACTTTTTGCGGCGTTGTCAACCAGCTCAGATTCGACCACTAGTGTTTCATATAACATAACTTGCAAACTTCCTTCTTTTACCTTACACTATATAAATCACGTCTCTATCTCGAGTATTAAGTGGTTTCCATTTTCGCGATATTTCCAAAATTTACTCCACATTTACTCAAAATCGTAGTCCCATAACAAAAAATGTTTATTTTACATGACACAAATTTTGTATCACTGCCAATAGTCGTTGCGCAACTAAATTATTTTTAACCATTTATATTTTATCGAAGTCCAAACACAGTAATTACGCCCTGAGTAAATATAAAATATTTATACAATTTCAAGAATTCAGTCTGCTGGTGACAGTATATTTATAGGTCTATATTTAGCCTGACGAGTTTTCGAGCAGGTGCTATTGAGTTTATATTTAATAGTGGTGATAATTAATGACAGTCGGTTGTGTGGATGCCAAAAATGTTTCAGTAAATTGAACGAGCAAACAAATGACATCAAATATTTTCGACCCTCTCGGTTTATGAATTATGCGGTTAATATTATAAACTTTAATTTAATGATGTGGCAACAACTACTAAAAGTCTCATTTTTTATTGCTATGTAAATAGTTACGTAGACTACTTGTCTCGTTAAAGATACATTCGTCGCACTATTTTAGTATATATGATAAACGCACTGGTTGGTTATAAAATTTCGAAATATTTTATTTTATTTTAGCGATGAATTCCGAAATCGTTTATGATAAATTTTACGAAAAGCCTACCATTCATTAAGAAATGCAAGTACACAATTGCATTAAGAACAAAATGACTTCCAAAACTAGTTTCAAATTAACCGATTCAGCTCGAGAATTAGCCGGTGGTCGGATACGCGATCACTTCGAGCATATAATAAATGATTATAAAGTTATAACGCATTGTTGCGATGATGCAACAATGGATGATTAATAGCAGCCGCAGGAGGAGCAGAGCCGCACGAGTTCGTAATGGAAGTCGAGCGGTGACCAGGAGCATAGGACGCAGCCTGAATGCAACCAGTGAAGAGTTGCTAAGCTCAGATGCACGAGCTCTGCATTACGCTAATTAGAGCGAATACGCGATGCGGAGAATCATAACGAGGACGTATCAACACTTCACTTGGCATTGCGCGCATAAAAAGTCGCCTTTCTGCCACACACCGTCGTCGCAACGAACATGTACACTTTTACATAAATATAGATTTTAATAAGCCGGTCGTGAACGAGAGTTCGTTTCTCTTTGTGGCCGTAAACCTCGACGGTTTTAATCCGGCGAATGAAAGCGTCGCGAGATTGGAGTTTTCTGCTCGCATTGTTCGCCGAACAAAGACCAGACGCGTTATTGTTTTATACGCGAAATAACAAATTGCATCGGCGTGGGAGATGCAAAATGTTAAGGAACCATTTTTGCGGATCGTAAGATTTTATAGCTCGACTTACGCGGCTTCGGCCGAACTGTGAGCAATTTTATGCAGTCTGCGGAGCCCCGCAATGCCCATCAAATCCAGATATTCTCGCGCCGGTCGCCGGCGATGTAATATTCAAGGGAAACTGTAATACGTACCATGCAATTTTGCGCAACTGCAAATGGCCAGTTTATTTTGCGTTTGAACACCTGAACAAATTAGAATATATTTGCAGCTGCTGCGGAATAATTGGCTCCGATTTTCAATTGCGCGATCATCTGCCCCGATGACGTGTATTAACCAGCAGGTTATTTACGGCGCGTTTTTCGATCGAACTGAATAAATCAAATGTGTGCCCACAAATAAACCCAATGCTTATATGGCGAAACACGATCTTTATTGTCGACGCCATACGGCGAGTTCGCAAGCACATACTTATTCGCTGCGTACTGACAACAAGGAGATAAAAATTATCGGAGAGGCTCAACAGATGATGCAAATATATGTACACATAGTTACACGTCTACCCTCACACAGAATTAGCATATGCAACAAAGCACACCCGCAACATAATAAGCCTTCATGAAGGTGCCTGTGAATTGGTTGACGTAAAAACTAATATTATTAACCTCTTAACACGTAAATAAATTTAAATGAAAAAAAAAATTCCTTCATAAATAGCTAAATAGATAATATGCCAACTTTATTTTTTACGCCCCGCAGCTGGGGTGCGATTTTAAGGGTTTCTATCAAATGAAACACAATCCAAACCAAAAAAAAAAAACACTAATGATGAGTATACACATCTAGTACATAGAAGTAATTTTATAATGATTTTCTTGAACCTCTGAATTCACAGAAAAAAAATACTTAAATATATACACGAATTCAAAGTCGTTCAAATTCGCCTCCATGGAGTTCCGACGTTCGTTGATGCAAACGTTCGATGCTGTTTAATATTGAATTCTAAAATTAATAATTTTTTTAAACATACATGGTTGCCCAACCCGATTCTAAAATTTCTTACTGGATTCAAAGATTAATGAATTTCAGAAAAATGTTGCTACAAAATGTTCGATTGTGTTATTTGTGTGCCACAGGGTACAGCACTGGCTTCTATAAGTTTTATTGTGTATATCAATTCTCTGATCGGTTTAAAAATAAATTTTAACCTAATATCTGATGACATGTTGCGCTTTTCAATGGATTCTTAGAAAAAAAAAGTGTACTAAGCTTGTGTCGTAAGGGCAACCGTCGCTGAATTCAACAATAAAATTATGAATCAAGTTCCTCTCATGTCTCAAAATGAATCCCAAGATGGCCGGCTTTATAAAAAGCAACACGTTTGACATTTTTCAAAGTGTTGACTAATTTCACATGTTTTTCCATTCACCCGACAAAATTATTTAATTTTGGACAGCATTGTCCTTATGGGCGTCGATTTCGTCAATTGATATTTTGGTATTTCTTGTTAAATTTTGACTTGAATTTTATATTCCTTAGAAAAATGTTTAAAATTAACTGATTTGCACTTCAAGACTTTTTTATTTTGACATTTTTGTACTCTTTAACAATTTTGTCGATTTTTGTAATTTCGACAATTTTAGGTTTGGCATTTTGACAATACTTGCAGTTACAGGAATTTTTTTTCAACATTTTTGATGTTTTGTACGTTTTTGTATTTTTTCATCATCTATTCAATTTAGACTTTTTATTTTAGCTTTTGTTGACAGTTTTGACATACTTTAGATGATTTGCGAATTTAGGCCAACTCGTATTCTTTAATTATCGACTTGAAATTTTCAAAAATGCACAATATATTCAACAAATGCCAACGTAACGATGTATGTGTTTACATTACTTGATTTAAATTTTGACATTTTGGGCAATTTTATAAAAAAATCAGAAAGGATTGAGTTGGGTTGGAGAAAGTTTGGTTGGGTTGGATTTCATGTGTTTACATTACTTGATTTAAATTTTGACATTTTGGGCAATTTTATAAAAAACAGAAAGGATTGAGTTGGGTTGGAGAAAGTTTGGTTGGGTTGGATTTCATTTTAAAAAATTTCATAAAAACAGAATATATTGGGTTGGATTTTGAAAATGTTGCCATTTTAAGCAATTTTATAAAAATAGTTGAGTTTGGTTGGGTTGTATTGGATTTTATGCAACTTCATGAAAATAGAATGAACTGCGTTGTGGTTGGAAAATGTTGGAGTTGAACGCCTGCTGCTCCTTTAAAACGTCACTATTTTGAATTTCATCCTTAGATGGGTAATACAAAAATATGCAAATATATTACGAGTATATTCAAGGAAACAGAAAATATGTACCTCGATGAATATATTTTTTTCAATTATAGTTACTTACCTACGATTTCTTGTCTTTGGTCGTTGCCCACCACCAACAGTAACAAACTCCTACTGTTAACCTGAAAATTAAAAAAAAAAACAATCAGCTCCAAAGTTCCTGATAGATGGGGAGGGAACGTTTCGTCTTTCTGGGCTCATCAAGCCACCAGTTGTGCAAACATGAGTTACAACTGTTTATGAGTATTGACGTCAAGAGGGCGTTAATACACTCGCAAATGTTTCACAAATTTCAGTATTGTGAAAAATTCAAGAATTACCGATATTATATAATGGTCCACAAAAGTTACATTGACAACACTACAACAATCTCATAATTACCGATGCGGCAAAAATATTAAAATTGTAAAAAATCTAAAATTACCAGAGTTTATAAAAATAGCACATTTGTAAAAAAATAACAAAATCGTAAAATATGCAAAAAATATGTCACAATTAATATATTCAAAAATGTCAAACGTGTCAAAATTGTAAAATTGTCAAAATGCAATAGTATAAGAAATGAAATATCAGTCAAGTATTCAAAAAATTGTAAACAAATGTCAACAATATCAAAAAACTTAATCGTCTCAATTTATTAAAAAATTTAAAAAATTTAAAAAATATCAAAGTTGTCACGAGTAAGAAATTTCAATCTCTTGAAAGAAAAAGTAAAACAATAAAATTTATTGAAATTGTGAGTCTACGAGCATGAAAAGCGAGTAGGCGAGTACAAGCAGAGTAGGCAGGTCATAAGAGCCTTGTCGATGCACGGACGATAGGACGTCCAAAATAAATTATGTAGTCTTTTATTGTGATGCCCAATCCCACAGAACCATCTAAGTAAAAGTAGGTAAATCTTTTTTAAGCTCCACCCACATATTTTTGTCACAGATAAAGGCAACGGGTCGTTGCGTCGTTGACGACAACCTAAACATTAACATTTTAGCAGCGAAACTTTCAAACAACATACGACGGTATGGTGGAAAGTTCTCGGCCTAGCACAGGTATGGTGTTGTCATCGAATTTTTTTTTGTTAAAACGTCATGGCCAATATTTTCTGGGACGGACAAGGGATTCTTTTTATTGATTATCTTGAAAATGGTAAAAACATAATTGGCCAATACTTTGCAAGTATTCTGAACCAATTGGATGAAAATATATAGGGTGAACAGTCATCTTCCATCAAGAGAATGTACGTACCCTGAAAGGGAAAACTGAGAGATTTGAAATACGAATGGTTGGATTATCCATCATGTTCACCAGATTTGGCTCTCTGTGACCTATTCCCGTCAACCGAAGCGAGTATTTTGCAGACCTTCCAGAATTTCAGCCGTGGAATCCATTCATTGGAGACACGTTGGACAAAGTGCATTATTTTCATTATTTCATTTATATTTCTTTGTTTCGTTTCATTTCATTTTGATTGTGCGCTATCAACGTTAACTTTGATTCATTTGCATTGGCGTCAATAAAATTTAAACGTTTTCTCGCAAGTTTGAACGACCTAATATTCCCATGAAATATTTTTCTCGAGCACGTAATCATTTACTTATCCAACTTGGGTTGGCTTGGGTTGGGTTGGGTTGGGCTGGGTTGCAGAATGTTTCATTTCAAAATAGTCGTGATGACATCACTTACCTAGACTGTAAGGTCCAATGAAGAGGTGATGTTTCATAACCGGGTGGAAATCCCTTTCATTTCATTGATTCAATTGAAGCAATTAACCTTGCAAGAGTTATGGTATTACTTGCATTCTGGACACTAGAGTTTACCACAATGTTTCTCGTTGCATTTTGTCGTAATGAGTTTAGAATTTTCATCGACTTTACTTTAGTCGTCACCCTAACTGAACTAACTGAAATTTATTCTAAATAGATCTCTTTAGATTATTATGAATTTATTTTATTGAATATATTGAAATATTGAAAATTAACGAAATTTATTGTAAATTTTAAACAGATTAAAGGTTGTTCTTGTGTGGTAGTATTTTTGCGCCTTAGATGGCGCAAATTCCTCTCATGCGAGACAAGGTCTTCGGCGATATTCATCGTGTTCTTAATATAGAAACGATGTGTTATTATCATTGATGATTTATCATTTTCTCATGGCTATCAAATATTCCAGATCGCATTTGTTCGTTTTGCGTCGACCTAATGATATATTCAAGAAAGGTTCCCCGTCAAATAATATTAATTACTGACGTGTACGAGGCGCGCAACACAATGAAATGCACCTGCCTTTAATTTCCCCGATCAATTATGCTTTAATTAGTTTCATTAACTCCAATCAAAAAAAAAAAACGAAGACGTTACCATTAGTTGATGTTGAGCTGTAATACAGATTTGTTTGCAACAAATTAGTTATTAGTGTGTGGTAATCGCATTATCTGGAATTTAACCGAGATTTCCTGGAAAGTCTATTAAAGTCGTCCGCAGTTCCTACAAACTAATTACTATTTTAATTAAGACAATCGCGTTTTGCGATGATCTCGCGGTATTATTACCCTCGTTATTTTTCATGCCGTTTTGCATTTGCATAAAAGTCGCGGATGGTTCGCCGGAACGGCGTTGAATTAAAAATAAAAAATAGTGATTTACGTTCGGCGGACGGAAAGGGTACACTCGGAGTAATAAAAACATATTGGACTATATATAACGTTGACGCGGTATAAAGTATAAACAAATAACTGGAATTGAACACGGGCGATAAATTTTATTTTAATTTAGCGCGCGTACGTGTGTGTTTTATGCTCGGTGTAAAAATTCAACGAAATCAGATCACAATAAATCATAATTAAATCCGACCACTTGCCATAACATCCTTATTAATTAAGCGAATTTACATGCGCGGATGTTGGCTCTTGTAAACCTGCATGTTTCAAATTAAAAACGTTCAAAAACACATGCGGCGTATAAAGCGTGTATGGTGTGGCAGGCAGTTAAGTCCAACGAAAAGGAAATAAAGTTGTACGTACGCAAGACTACAGTGAGGTTTTTATATTATTAGCGAACACTGCATTCATTCACGAGCTTTAATGCCCTCGTGGTTCTATCTTTGGAGCTGCGTTCGTTTGCTCGGAACGGTCATGGTGGTCTCGGATACGTGAGCAAAAATTTCATGGAAACTTAAAGTGATGAATACGAAAAGGCATTTTTGAACGGTAGTGGTAGTAACTTTCACTCACATGATTAATAAACACTTCCGAGCGTTGCTCGACGCTTTCAATGCGACTATTATTAGCTCCTTTCATGTCTACTGAAATTTCATTGGGGATATTTTTTCTTGGGCCGCGCGATTAGAATACCGGTTCCAAATTATTGAGTCACGTCAGCGCTTTTTATCATAACTTTGCGGAGGTCTCCCGTCACGAAAATTTTATTTACCAAGTGACGCGTTGATTCTTGGTGTCCGCCATTCATTTATACCTTAATGGCATTCACGGCCATTAAATTAAACAACACACACGGTATTTTTTTTTAGTTCGCGAGATGCGCAGTTCTTGGGTGGTATATTGTGAGTGTACGTCTAATTTGAATTTTATATTACTGACATCCCGATACTTTGCGAGCCATGTCTTGTTTCATAAGTGCTCATTGAACTGACTTATTAAATCGTAAAATTACTACCTACTCAACGAACGTCTCGGTGATGTTTTTATTTTCAATTTGTAAATTCGTACACCTACTGAAAGGCTATATTTACTTCGCCACATGCATTTTTTTAATCGTCAATAACTTGACCATTTTTACAATAAACGAGTCAACGAGTTCATTTTCGTTTATTTAAACCCATCTTTCAACATATTGCTTTACCTGTTCTACTGACGACTTTTTATTCTGCTGAACTTAAATCTCCTCAAAGTAGTATCAACTAATACAATTAATCGAAGATTTTCAATACATCCTACGTACGATCCACTTCAAGCCCCGATACAATATATTAACATGTCATGAACCTATTAATCCATAAAAATATTGACAATGCACTGTCGTAAAAAAAATTAAATACGTCATTTACAAATACCACCAAGAATTATGTACAACCTGTACATCAATAAATTAAAAATTACGAACATATAAATTAAAACATCAACTAAAATTAAAAAGTCAACCCTTTTTTAATTAAAATTAAAAAAAAACTCAACTAACTTCAACTTGGATGATGGTCTTTTCTTCTTGGTGTTCAATTCGATCGTTTAAGGGTCGATTTTTTTTATTATTATTGTCTTTCTTGAAACACAGGTTACTATTTTCTGATGTCATAAATGAAATTTGAAATTTGTCGACAAACATTTTTGATTAAGAAGAAAGGACTAATAGAATAAATTCGTTAGTTTTCATTGGTTACTTATTTCAAGTGATCTATTGCCAGATGTATGCCCACCTACAAGTCTCATTAATGTATCACAAATGACGTGTCAAGTACGATATGCTCGATTTATGTCACTGCTCGACATGTTTATTGTTTTGTCCCAAATGATTTTGCCAAAACATCAATGAAACAATCAGTTCGCGCCACTGTATCAAATACCAATTACGGTTTCTTAAATTTTTAAATACTAATTGTTTTATCGCGTACTAATTTATATTTACATATATTTGGGATTTATATCATTATTACCAATATTTAATATTTAATAATGTCAGTGACTTGATTCTAATAATTCAGTATTGTACTTTCTTTGGTCCATTCGCTTCGTCGATTGTTTTTCGCGATGACTGACATATTGCTGTACTACAACAGATGTGTCACATATGATTGATGAAGGCAATAAACTGTCTAGTTTTTCAGGACATAATTCGTCCAGTACTTACTGTGATTTATGATAAATTTGATTTCATTATATTATTTATTACACACTTATACATTTGGTTGCCTCGATTCTGTCAATTATATCAATCGATACACATACTTACCAGCCACTATTAAGAATAAATAAGATATATTGCCCAACCCAACCAAATTCAACCCAACCCAACTTGACTCTAAGATTTATTTAAATAAACGACAAGAATTTAATTTATGTTATTATGCAATTAGTAGTAAAGTTGTACTGAACATTACATCCATTTTGTGACCACTAGAGAATCAAGTAGCGATGGTGAAGGAAATTGACATTCGTTTGTTTACTTCTGAGCCTGATGCCGTCTCTGAATATTGTTCCGACTGTATAATTTTACTAATATCGATATTTAGTGACTTCGCCATATTATTTAAAATGCAGACATGTTGTGGTGGGATTTGGTTTGGGTTGTGCGGGGTTAAGGTGTGGTGGGCTGCGTTGAATTGGATTGGGTTGGGTTGGATTGGGTTGGGTTGGATCGGGTTGGGTTTGGTTCGTAACCATCGTATATTGTAATCGTTAATTTGTAAAATGAACTGGGGCTCGTTTAATAATTCACTACCCATAATTAATACTTTTCCAAAAAATTTACTGAGAATGATCTTTTATTATTATTCAGTTGAAAATGAAAATGTAATAAAAATTGTTTACATCTTAGAGAAGTGAAAGAAAACTTAAAAGTTTTGACGATATCCTTCGTAAAAAATGGTGAAAAAATATATAAATATTTCATTAACAAGCAGGTCTGCAAAAACGACCTTTGGATGATATTGTTTCACACCTGCTTGAAATTTGGATAAAATTCAACAACTGTTCACATAGTTCATTTCCGAAATTTAAAGAGGTTGTCATCAGTAGACTTTGGTACATAGCTGTGTTCAACACACTGTTAAAAATATGTTGTAATTCGTTGCTAATGAACGAACGAATATAGGTTTCTGACCTACAAAATATTTTAACAACATTCGTCATATTCCTTCTTGAGAAGCTCATAGTAAAGCGGTACGATATCGTCCAAAGATCGAGCTACCTTTGTCTCAGCCTTGTTTACTTAATGAATTGTTTGGTGCAACCCAACCCAACCCAACCCAGTTAACTTTTTTTGGGCCGAAATTTGTCTTTTTGAATTTCTACTAAGTTTGTTCGCATTGGAGCAATACAACAATTTTGATGGATTTGGGTTGGGATTAATCCCAATATTTCAGGAAACGACAATCTTAACGTATGCAATTTTCATACAGGAAAAAACAGATTTGGTGTTTTAGGCACCCGCCCAACCAAAAGCAATTATGCAATTTTAAAAATTTTTAGATTGGATTTAGGTCAACCAACCTAATCCGGAATTCCGGATTTTGTGGAACCAGTCAAATATAAATTTTTTAACGCAAAATTTCGCGAAAGGTATAAACTTTGCGTTTCTAGATTTGGATTTTCGGAACCCAACCCGACCCAAGTAAAATTTTGCTCTAGATTATGTCGATTTAAATTCTAGGTCAATTTTCAATTTTGCTATATTATGTTTGATTTGATTTGAGTTGGAGGTCAAAGGGAAATTGTTTAGCCTTCACATTTCTAAACTAATACTAGGCTTATAGCTGGATTTAGATTTCAGGCACATTTACTTCGTATGAAGCTTTGGAGTGGATTTGAATTTGGTTTGAGGATTGGATTTGGTCAGCTTTGGTAAACGTGAATGAATTTAAGCATCGAATATTTTTCCTGCATGAGTTTGCATTTTGATTTTAACCATTTGCAATTTTTTCTCTCAAAAGTTCCAATGTAGAATCTGTCGTGACTGACACGGCACAATTTTTCAATTATTTAATGTCGATCTAAAATTTTGCATATTTGATTAAAAAATTGTATTAAAACAGCACATTCGGTTGGGTTGGGTTTTAAAACCACCACTATTTTTACTAGGTAGGTATTTACATTTTTTCATGGAATGTTTTTAAAGTTTATTGTCTTACTTCACCTCATTGAAAAGGGCAAAGCTATTACTAACCTAATTATTAACCTGGTCCACTTTTCTGGGTGAAGTAAACATCTTGTTAAAAATTCTGTACTCGAAATATCATCGAAATATGTTTTTAACAAAAATATATGGGCAATAATTAAAACAATGCAACAATATTTCTCTTGGATCTCAAATCTTAATAAAAGGCTTTGTGAATTAAATATGTTCCAAAAGTGTGCAACTTTGAGATTGAGTTCACCTGGCAACTGCGTGATAACAATAAGTTAACCAAGAAAATATGGGGAAACGTCAAACGAAGAACGAAGAACCCGATAAACGATACTTAAAATTGCAAATATCGCTTTGTTTAAAATTGATTACATATACAAACTTAATGAAAAATCAATAAATAGTAACCTAGTAAACTGTCCACAAATTCACGTGGGTAGACAAATTGCAAAAAAAAATTGAAAAAATATTTGCAAGCCCAAGCAATGTCCTCCACACATACAAAAATGATGAGATTTAATTAAGGTCATTGATGTAGTTTAAGGAAAATTATAGTTGTCACGATTTGTAAACTAGAGCAGCAATGGATTTTTAAATTCCTGGTTATCTTGCGCAAACAAATTATAAAATTTTGTTTTTTTTTTTTTGTTGCAGTTTTGCGTGATGAATTCCGCGCCGTGCCAACAAACACCAGGGTGGCCGCCGGCGAGACAGCTCTGTTACAGTGCGGAGCTCCGAAAGGTCACCCGGAACCTACGATCGTCTGGAAGAAAGACGGGAAAAACTTGGAACTAGACGACCGTCGCATACGCATCGTCGACGGCGGAAACCTCATGATATCCGACGTTCGGCAGCACGACGAGGGACGCTACCAGTGCGTCGCGCACAATCTGGTGGGTTCTAAAGAATCTCCCTCGGCGACGCTTACAGTGCACGGTGAGTAAATAACGACCGCGACCACTTTTCCCATTATCATTTCGCCGTTGAATTTCAGTGAAGCCAGTCTTTAACAAACAACCCCAAGACGCCGTGGTGTTATCGGGAGAAAGAGTGGTGTTCCAGTGCGACGTCGACGGGGAACCGAAACCCAACGTGCTGTGGGTGAAAGAAAAAGGGAAAATGCCGATAGGCCGCGCCCGCATCTTAGACGACAATAAATCGCTGCAAATTGATAGCGTGCAGCCGTCCGACGAAGGGATCTACATCTGCGAGGCGAAGAACGTCGTGGGCACCATTAGAGCGAAGGCGTCGCTCGTCGTCAATTGTAAGTTTCGTCAAAACTTTTCGCTCGCACAATAACCCTTAATGGTATACAGATGATTATGGAAACCTCACTTAACCACGCCGAAACAATGCCCCGCTGTCAGTTCTAAATCAACTCTCTTGTTAAAAGACATGTTATTTCTACGCGTATGTTTACGTATTTGGAAATAAAGGCTTATACATCATTTGTATTCTGTCTACTTTTTACTCTTTAAGGGCAACGTCTGAGTTTTTTTACCTGTCTAGACTTCTCCGCGCCGATACATATATTATTTAGAATACGGTAGTTTGTTTATTCTATTTGTGCTTCGATTTTATTGCAGCTCCACCTACATTCATCGAAAGCCCGCGCGATCAGAAAGTCAGCCTGAATGGAGTAGTCGAGTTCCACTGCGCGGCAAGCGGCAATCCGCCGCCGTCGGTTTTCTGGGCCAAGGAAGGCTCCCAGGCGCTCATGTTTCCGGACACCGCTCACGGTCACATTCACGTGCATTCCGATGGCACTTTGCGAATTCAGGGGGTCCAGCGGGAGGACGGCGGGTATTTGGTGTGCTCCGCTCTCAGCGTCGCCGGTTCGGTCAGCGTCCGAGCTTTTCTCCAGGTAATAAGGGAATCAATAACGTAACGTAACAAGTTTGGCTGACTTGCGATTTTTATAGGTCATTTCCGTTGCGGATTTACCGCCGCCCATTATTCAAGTGGGACCTGCGAATCAAACCCTGCCTTTGCATAGCATGGTTACGTTGCATTGCAAGGCTTCCAATCCGGAAGGAGAGCCGCCTAAAATTAGGTGGTTGCAGGATGGAAGACAACTACAAACAAATAACCTACCAGATCGGTATTCGATAAGCTTAGGTGGAACACTTGACATTGACGGTAAGTTTTTAACATTTTTCTTCGTCTATTTCAAATAAATATTTTCAAGTTAATGAAATCGCTTCAGAGGTATTTCTAACTTGATTTACTTGGTAATGCGGTTAAATACATAAAACGATAAAAAGCCAGAAAACGGAGTGAACGCTAGTTGATATGCGATGCAAAAAGTAACGCGATGCTATATCTAAAAATGCATTGATTAATGCTACAAGCGATTAACAACCGGCGTGCATTCCTACAAAATCGTGTCGCTTGTTTCATCACATATCAACCAGCGTACATTATTTTCTGCCTAACGGATGCTGAATATCGTTTAGTGATGAAGTAATTTAATTAATTACTCCATATAATAAATGTGTGTAGCAGCAGATGTAAAGCTCGGTATGCAAATCGGTTTATCTGTTTTCAAAAAATGTAGGTACGTAATCATAAAATGCAAACACGGCGATTCAGGAAGTTCCGTTCACATTGTCGGTTAGTTTGAAATAGTTGCGAGTTGTCATGAATCGATTTAATAGCATTGAGTGGATTGAAGAAAAATGTTATCAATGGTTCGCTGAAATAAGTAAACGGAATTGAAGTGGATTGAATGAGCAAAGGGTTTATGAAATTGGGTAAAAACGTCAACAGTTACATTCATATACATTTCACTCACATCAAGGTTTTTGGAACGTGTTTTCATTTTATGACAATTTATTTTCTGATTGAACGGTACACCATCGACTGTATAATAACTGGAGATAACGAGCATTTTTTCAACGAAATAAGCTTACACTTACAAGTAATATCATCCCCGTGAATTATATTTTTTTATAAGTAAATAAAAGAAGCAAGGTTGACAAAAATGTATGCAATATTTTTCAAATATATTTCGTTTTTAAATCAATTCTTGCTAATGTGTTGTCCTCATTCATTTAATTTATAATCGAGCATATACACAGCACTATTTCTGACGACAAAAAAAAATTCTAGTTAAGCTCATAATTATACATTTCATCCACATGAAACGTGCCACAACGTGTTTCATGGAATAATGCAAACAGTGACTTACAAAATTTTTTTTTTATATTTTGTAATACAGCAACGTGTTACATAATAGTACAACACATTTCGTTTTTAACTCATTACTTTAATCCATTAATGTAGCTTATTACAGTGTATACATCCACATTAATTGATGATAATGAAAATTTGGAGAAGACGAGACTGAACAGATATTCGTCATTGAAAACATTCACAAATAAGTTAATATATATTTAAAATTACTCTTGCTATGCACTTATTTTAGTTTCTTATTTGCATTATTGATATTAGTTAAAAGTGATTTATTATTATTACACGTATCGCTGAAGTGAAATAATTTTATTTGAACAAAACATAATCATTAATATATTATCGTGCATTTTGTTGTTTGCTGCGGATCATCGTGGATTAGAGTTCAAACAACTCACGTCCAAGTTGTGTGTTCTTCGTGAACGCGAATAATCATCACTCATGTCACAACGTCCATCCCTGAAACGAGAAAACCACTTTTGTGGCGATTCCCCTATGACGTTCCCCCGAATATACGATTTTTTCTCGTTGACACCGCATTTTTTAGCCAACAATTAACACTGACTTTCTGTCAAGTGCTAGGAGCTTATGCATCAGCCTGAGATAACTTATATCTTCTACGTTTCGTCGCCAATATTGAAATTTATTGTGACAAGAAGAATTCCTTGAAGTCAAATAAATATATTGCACCTGATGAAATAATTATATCATTAAAAATAAATAATTCAAATAAACATATTTTAAATGCACTACTATTCCTAGTTATCGGAAAAGAAAATATTTCAATTAAATATTTTTCTGTATCCAATGTTTTCATTTTATGAAAGGTGTAACTTACTTTTTTTTAACGCCGATAGTTCGATACCCACTGTTTATTACCAGAGTACACTAATAACTTACGGAGCCTGTGGTTTTATATATGAAAATTAACTAATAATACAAAATCTATGAATTTTCAAAACCTTACCACACGAGATTTTTAAAAGATACGAATTTGTTAAAAATTGTGAGAGGCTCTTTTTTTTTAATTTAATTTGGAACTTGGAACGATCAATATTTATTTGACATGCATTCTAGAAGTGTATAATAAAAAAATAATATTTATAACACTTGTGAATACCAGAGTGTAAACATGTATAACATATTCATATCTTTAGCATTAGTTATAACTTTATTTTATGTAAACTGAGCCAACGATCGATCTTTATAACGCACCAGGCGATCTGCATAATTAAGGCTATCCATGCGATAATTAAATTAGAATGGAAATGAACGGCGCGTGTTTTGAATGAAGGTACTGAGAAAATGCAACCACAAAATCTCCACCACATACAAGTGTATGATGGAGGAACAATCGAATGTAAATTGTGACCAAAAATTTGTATTACACTCTCGGAATTAAAGCAAAGCATTTTATTGCACACAAGCGAAGTATAGTATATAAGGAATAAAGGACGAAAGTAAAAGAGTAGGTCAAAATGAGCAACAAAGAGAGTTGGAAAGAATTTGGAGAGAAGATGGTGGAAAATAATAAAACTAATCGAAAATTGTTTTTAAAGTAGTTAAAAATATCAGACTGGCAAAAATAACACAAATGAGATCACTAAAAACGGACAGGAGGAATAATAATAATAATTAGGGGCTGTCGAAACTTCAACATCTGGGTCCTTAATATCTTTAATCATATGTTTTATTTTCGAATAATGATACGTAATTATTTCGCCTTCACCGACTTAACTTTGTAGCTAGTCCACGTTCATCTCCAAACCGTGATTTTTCTCAACAAAAAATCCCCATTGTGATTATAGCCCATTTACATCCTGTAGTCTCTTATCTAATTTTCTTTACCCACGATTTACAGCAAAATTTCTCATAATTATTATATTTTCAAATATAATTTTGCGTCATCATTCTTCGTTCTCAGTCCATGTTATCGGACAGTGTTGGGTGAACTTCTAATTGTTCAAATTCAATGGCGTTTTTTATTGCTCTGACATAGGAACCATACATTTTTAAGCAATAAGCACCAGCAGAATTACTTTAAATGGGGAAATATACTTTTGCTAAAAAAATCAATCGTAAAATAACCACATGAATTCATAAAATTATAATCCAATTTTCTCGTGGGAAATTTTGGGCAGG
The DNA here is from genome assembly GCA_959613385.1 of Geotrupes spiniger. Taxonomy (NCBI): domain Eukaryota; kingdom Metazoa; phylum Arthropoda; class Insecta; order Coleoptera; family Geotrupidae; genus Geotrupes; species Geotrupes spiniger. Next base: position 38,228,038 of record OY390736.1, on the reverse strand, counting down.
GTTGGGTAGGGTTGATCTGGGTTGGCTTGGCTTGGGTTGAAGAGGATAACGTAGCAGGATTTAATGGAACTTGAAAGGCCATAGAAAACTCAATCGAAAATAGGTAAATAATGAAAAGATAAAACAGGGCAATAAAACGAAAAGGCATTTAGTAGGACATCACCTTCCTGGTGTCTATAACAATAAGCAGCACAACTGACGACGACAATTGGACACCGCAATCGACAGCCAATAAAAGGGTTTGCGCTACTATATTTAAATGGTATAATAGTAACGGAAAACGCGGCAAATAAAATGAAAAGGCTGATGAATATTTCGGTAGAGGGACTACCATGATGATGATAATGAAGTTAAAGGAAAGCAAACAGACGTCGTGGAAATAAAATGCAAACGATGACAGTAAGACAGATCTAGAATTATTAAACGATATTAGTGGAGTTTATAATGTAGGACTAAAATAGATAGCAAGGAAGACAAAGCAAAATTATAAATAATGCGGCAATACGACGTATAGCGAAACAAGAACCAATAATGAACAAGATAAAAAGATCACAAGTATAGTTGTTTGGACACGTGATAAAAATTAATAGCAGCAGCATGACAATGCAGGATAGTACAAAATACGATTAAGACCAACAAAAAATGTGGGGATAAATAACGAAATATGATGAAGAAAATTAAGTAAATGGGGAGAGGAAATTTATGAGGAAACGCATTGATTGATCTTCATTCATAGTCAAGTCAAATTGTGCATTTATTATACATCGAATTGCTAAATATTTCTTTCCCGTTTACTTCACTTTTTAGTAATTACGTTGTTGCATCGACAACACGTCTGAAAAGACCCAGCACACAGCATATCTTTCACTTCTTCATTTCCATCTTGTGACATTCCATATATAATTGTTATTCTTCCGCCCAATCTAATTACTAATACTTCCGCATTCATTTTCAATTTTTATTTTTCGAAAATGTTACTTTGATGCGTCTCTGTAGTTTCCCATAAATCAATAAACAGCATCAATTTTTTTCCTATCTCATCTGCGTAAGTCATTAATATATCCAATCTAACATTGTTGTAACTTGATGTTTTATGTGTCACTTATAATTATTATTATTACGTAAAAAAAATTGATAAATCGACTGACATCGTATTGGTGATGAATTTTATTATGGATTATTACTTACAAAGAAACTATAAAAATATAAATAATATTTGGGCCCTTACTCGATGATAAATTATTATAATTATTGCCCATATTTTGTTACGGTTTCCGTCATATTCAACGTTCTTTTAGTGTTCAACATAATTTCAAATCGCAATGTATTTTCTTTTGTTGCAGATTTGCGATTAGATGACTCGGGACTGTACACGTGCACGGCCACGTCTAAAAGTGGCGAAAGCTCCTGGTCCGCATCGCTGAGCGTAGTCGAAGGCACTTCCGTCGCATTACACCGAAGCCCGGATCCATCCACGTTTCCACGCGCTCCTCCTGCCCCAAGAGTGCTCAACGCCACCGAATCCAGCATCAGTTTATCCTGGGAAAACGACGAAGACGAAACGGGCTTAGTCGGCTACACAGTCGAGTACTGGAGTCCAGACTTGCAGACCGGTTGGGTGGTCGCCGCGCACCGAGTGCCTAATCCTTACATGGTCGTGCGCGAGTTAAAACCGGACAGTTCTTACGTGTTCATCGTGCGCGCGGAGAACGCTCACGGACTATCACCGGCGAGCACCGTCTCAGCCGGCGCCAGGACCCTCGCCAATTCGCGAAGCGTTCCTCGCTCCGAACTGGACACGGCGAGGACTATGCTCAGCACGAAGCTGGTCGAGCTGCGCGACGCGCGCCCTCTCACATCCAGTTCTATTAAACTGGCGTGGACGCTCAGCAGCCCCGAGTACGTTGAAGGTTTGTACATACGTTTCAGGGAATTGTCGGGAGGATCGCACAACTATAACATATTAACAGTGCTCGACATCCACAATAACAACTACGCCGTGGCCAATTTGAAAAAATTCACCAAATATGAATTTTTCATATCGCCGTTTTACAAGAGCGTCGAAGGGCAACCGTCGAATTCCCGGGTCGCGCAGACGTTGGAAGACGTCCCGTCCGCGCCTCCCGACGCTATAACAGCTGGGGTGTTTAACGACACGGCTGGTTGGGTGAGGTGGTCGCCGCCCCCGCCACAACACCACAACGGCGTAATCGTCGGCTACAAAATCCAAATCAAAGGCAGCGCCGTGCGTTCCTTGACTATGAACGCAAGCACCACATCGATTTTAATCAGCAATCTGACATCTGGTGGATTATACAACGCTAAAGTTGCTGCGTTGACTCATGCTGGGCTAGGACCGTTTTCAAATGCAGTGCCATTATTAACAGCGCCTCGTGCGCAAAGTCCAAGAACTCTTGGCCCTTTGGTACCATTGGTTCGACAAACTTGGTTCGTTGTGTTATTAGCAACATTGGCTTTGTTATTATTAGCGGCAACTGGTGGTTTCTTGTACTTGAAACGAAGACAATCGCTCAGCAAGCAATTGGGTCACTTGAACGTCCCAGTTGTTAACGCCACTCAACTTAACACGAAAGAAAGTTTGTGGATTGATCGGGGGTGGAGAGCAGCAGATTGTGATAAGGATTCGTCGATACCTTTGGCGCAGCAACCGGCGGATTACGCCGAAGTTGATACCAGGAGCCTATCGACGTTTTATAATTGCAAAAAGAGCCCCGATAACCCAACGCCGTACGCCACCACGATGCTTTTACCGCCGCCGAATTGGTCGGAGATCATTCCTCCTCCACCTGATCATCCGCCACCCGAGTGCCCACGCGATGCTAACGCTCCTTGTCCACCACCTCGCGGAGGAAGCAGTTGCGGAAGTGGCGGAGGATACGCTTGTTACGCGGTGCACATTCCCAGCCATTCCGGAAGCCAGTGCAGTAGATTAGCCCAGTACCCCAGAGCGGGTTCGTGCACGAACTGCGACGCACATTGCTCACTAGCCAGCGGTAGCTCGGGAAGACGTTCGACGCCACGCGGTCACTGCCATCCACCGCACGCCTGCGATAACAAAGTATGGAGCAACCAACCATGGGAAGACGGAGACGCCGACGGAGAGACTGACAGACACTCGTGCTCCAGCAGCCACGATACGACGTGCTCATGCAGCGAATCGTCCTGTTTATACGCGGAAGCGGGCCCCTCGGCGAACCTGCGACCCATGCCGCAAACGCACTGTCAAATGAAACGGTGCGTGAAATAAAATTCCCGGTGATACTTAAACATACGTGAACTGACGATACATATCTGTGTGAAACTGTTAGTGGATGGACTTGTGAAAATACATTTCATATCATAAGCGGCGGACGGCCTAAAATTGTGTCCTATTTTGCGTTAACTAGTCCATAGTTATTTAGTTACCATTAACTCAACTATAAAATGTCTTCCTATATTAATCTATACGGATTGGGAGACAATAAAGACGTTTATATCCCGCTCTTAAAATGTGTCATATGTAGAATCCATAGACTACGTAGGTTTATTATTGCATGTAGAGGAATTGTACTTTCATTTGCTTTCGTAGTGTAACCAAAGAACTGCCTGGACCTTCCACGTCCGATCCAATACAATCTCAGACTGAATTCCTACTTTGCGTTCGGCGATACTAATCATCTATTTATATCCTTTAGGTAGGTTTTACATAAATTGTGATTTAGAGTAAATAATTTAAACGTGTATATAGATTTTGTGAGCTTGTAAATACATAGACTGTTACGACTACTATTATGATAATGACGACTATTTGTAAGTTTTTGTAGGAATAATGTGTAAGATAATACGATGTAGATATTTATTATTTTCGTTCTGTTATTTATAAATTGATTAAACTGGTACTTATACACACAGACAGGTTTTTTTTTTATTTATCTTCTTCAACTACAATATAAGCAAATAGAACGAATCTTAATACGAACAATATTTGTGCGCGAAATGTTGAGGCTTTGATTTATTTCATCTGTCATCGGAATTTAAACCAGCTACCCTTTGCGTGACAGCTGGAGCTTCAACTACCTTGCGACTGTGTAGACACGATGAGCACAGCCAGTGGCGAACATGCACAATTTATTAGCAACACCGATTCAAAAATAACGTCTTCCAGGTCGTTCAAACTTCAGGTTCAATGCAAAGATAAAAAAAATGGTAGGTAAATTTTCAACTTTGGAAATATATGGATATGCTTTTTGTTTAAAGGATAACAAGCAAAAAATTAATTAAGTCAATAACTTTATAATCTCACAATTAATATTCAAAATAAAAAAAAACCAGTATGTTTATTAAAAATTGCATAACTACACATTACGGCCAACCTCATCCGAACCAAACCAACCCAATCCAAAGCAATCTACCCCAACCCAACCGAACCCAAAACAAATCAAGCCAACCCAACCCAACCCAACCAAACAAATCCAGCAAAATACAATTCAATTAAATTCAATTTTATTTATCGCTAGAAATTCAAACACCTTGACCTTGAAGGGGTCTCATTTTTTCTGTAAAATTATACAAGATTTAACATTCCTTTGAAAGGAATAAAAAGCCCAGTAATCTTAAAACAAGGCAATAAATTTTCACATAATACATCGCATAAGTAAAAAAACAAAAACGAGCTTGTAAGCTTATTTAAATACATTTTTGATAAAATAAAATACGCAGATCAAACTCACAGAGGAAAGATTAATTTTAAAACAGAACTTCTCAAGTGCAGTGAGTGATGCCAGAGCAGTTACAACGATCAATCGATCCGCAAACTGCGATAAATTTGAAAGTGATACAGGCAGCAGGCGAATACAAACTACCGACACAACACGGTCACGTTTAACAAACATGGGTATTCAATGTAAACTTCGGCAACCATCTAGAGATCTTTCACCATCATTTATAAGTCCAGTTGAAAAAAAGACCTAATGAATAAATTTATAATTTACAACTTAGCATACAATCAAAGTACAACACGGGTAGTTTTTGTTTAATTAAATGGACCGGTCATGACTTCTCATAGGATTTAACAATCCATCCGTACAAATTACGATGTGTCTTAAAAAATCTTGTGGAATTTCTCATGGAAACGACGAAAAATTCCCAATTATTTCCAATATCCATAACAGTACAGAACACGTGAGCTTTGAACAAAATCCAAACGCTAGCAACACAAACAACCGAAACAACACAAACCCGTTTAACAAACTCATAACCCTCGAGTTTTCTCCCTATACCTTTATCTTAAATAAATCTTAATTGCAATTACATTTTAAATTGAAACTATGAATCATTTCGTAAAAATATAACAAGATTGTAACTTTATCTTACTATATATGCAAATGTCCCATAAATAGTCCTATGGCATCCAGAAAAATCGCTGACTCAGTGTTTTAATAACAATATTTAAAACTGACTTTTTCATAGCAGCTGTTTTGATTTTCTTTCATTTCACATAAAATTAATCACCGACATAAATCCTAACGTAAATTTAACTTTCATTCACCGCATACCTCATTAATTACAGCTTCAATGTGCCAAACACGACTTGAGTTATCGCATTTCGCCTACGACAGAATTCGGTTATCGATTCGTCTAATTAATTTCCGAATTGGAATAAAATTAGTTCGCGAAGCGATTAAGCGATCGTTCTTAATTATTGACTCGTTTAAATAATTAATGCGTAAAACGGTTTCGTGATTGATTAAAACGCACGATTGATTGTTTAAATAACTCCGTATATTTGCTGCGTTTATGATTTCGTCGGTGATCCATTAGCATTAACAACTTAGGATGCAAGCGCTTGGTGTGTACCTTGCAATATCAGGTTTCCTGAATACAATGGGGCACCGTCGTGTGACGCACGCGCCTCATAGGTTTCGTTCCAAGGGTAATAATGAACCAATAAATTGGTCATCAAGGTCCGATGCCATCCGCTTGTTTTTTCGAACGATCCCAATTAAAAGAAACAAAATACCTTACATGTGAAATATGTCGCGCAGTACTAATAAAAAGAACAAGATATTAAAGATTCCTACCATTAGATAGGTTTCGTTGAAAATGTTCAAATAATTATAGTTTAAACAGACAGTTTAAGTAACGATCTTAGACATTAATCTGTGAAAATGTATCCATTTGAATAAATTATTTTTTACGAAATGTATCTAAACAAAACAATCAAATTGTATCAACGATAATTTTAGACACATAAAAAGTAATTAATACGATAGGCATTAACAAAATATCAATTCTAAAAAGACTAGGACATAACGAGACGTAAGGTTTGTGTTAGCAACTCGAAAAATCTTCTCATTAGATTCCACTTTGATAGTTTTTGCTCTAATGTGACAAGATAACATAATATTAATTGATGAGGATACAATTTTTCAAATATTTTCTTTGCACAAAGAAATAAAATATTATGCTGGCTTCGAAAAAAAAATTTACGTGCTCAGCATCCTAATCGTGCAGAGGAATAAATTAACATCATAGATTTAGTCTCGCCGTGTTTATGTAATACGCAATAGCCAACTATCAAAATCCCCATGGGTGATTTTAAGGTCCATACATTAATGCTAATAGTTTGTAGTCTATTAGACCTGCCTGCGGTTCCAACTGAGTCACCATCAATCGATATTGCAATTTTCTGGTAATCAGACACCACACATGGCAGATACGATCTATTAGGCTGTTTGCGATTGCGTAAATATCCAGATACAACACAATAATAAATGTTTTTAATATGTTCAAGATATGTAATATAATCCACGTCAAAGATACAAAATTTCCGAAACCGATCTCATTTTGCAATTTTTAATTCGGTTTTACTCCGAACCGGAATTCTGGATGAGGAATGCACAGGGAATTTAATCTGGGAGACTGCAGTGATGCTGTGGTTGCGGAGAATTTTCCGCACCCTTGTTAACGCACATACAGACACACAGGACTTTCTTTGGCGGAACGACGTCAAATATTTGACGAAGATATTTCCGATAAGATCGCCGTTAATCCGCGCCGTTGCGGGCTTAAGTACCGTGAATTTTAATTAGCTTTGTGGTCAGTCTAGGCCGAGTTCCGGTTAATAATAAAATGCGAGAACGTGGCGAGCTCGACGACCGCTTCTGGACGTCGAGATTGCGAAGCCGCTGCACCGACCGCGCCGCACGCAGCTGGTATTAATCATCGATTGTTCATTTCCAGTGATAATAAAACTAATGAAGTAGGAAGCCGAGTTGAAATACGCCATTAGAAAAACGCACTAACATGGCTTTACATCTATATTTGTAATCGGTTCTGGCTAACGGTGCATTCCTTGCAGTTGGAAATTACATGTGAGTTTTAGCACCTGTACTAAAACTACCGCATTGTGCATAACAACGACATAAAACTTAAGCAATGCAATTTCAACCATTAATCTTAACTCCCCTGGCTTATATAATCGTTGTGAGGAGCAATTAAATAATTGATGATCTTCAACAGTTGCCTACGTAGCTATAAACATACAAATTAAATCAATTTCTATTGATTGATAAATGTGAACGATATTTTATTTTCAAAAAATTTAAATTCATAAACGTATGGAATTTACTAATTTGAATCCATTGTGACATAGAATAGTTTAAAGGAAGCGAGCTATAAATCAAAATTATTTCTATTGTGACAAATAAATATAAGCTACTTAGTGCTCGAGCAGATCCATAAATAAAACTATTTATGTATATTGTTAAACGCAGTCAAGTCGTAAAAGTCCAGAAAACAATGAGTGATAAATGTTTATGACACACGATAACAGAATGAGAGAAAACTAGTTAATGCTGAGCTAACGTTCGTCCGATGTGTAATAAGCAATCGGAAACGGCATATTATGCACGGGTATGTAATATTTATTAGAAGGCTAAAACATTCAAGTTCCATGGGAACTGGAATTTAATAAAACTGAAGAATGGGCGAAGAATCGCCACAGACTTCCAATTGAGACAACAACTCTAAAATGAAGAGGGAATATGGTAGGTTAGAGGTGAAGGCTGTTTATAAAATAATGCAAGATTCAACAGCTGGATTCAGAAGAATTATCAAATTACATTACATTACAAATATTCGGAATCGGATAGAATTTGAGTTAATTTGAAATTATTTAAATTAAAAATTCCCAGGCGCAACAAAAACACTGCCAATGAAATTTGATTTGAGTTAAACATTGCTAATTAAACAATGCGTTTAAAGTGTCAATGAGGCAAATATTCGTGTCTTAAGTGAAAATGTATGAAAAAATTTTAGGTATTTTATTTTCAATTTTTCAAATATTTTTGATTGACTATTTTACCTATATACAAAATTTATAAATTTCTGTGCATGTTAAATAATTCCATTCTCCTCAACTGTTAACATTTGCATGTCGACACGTTTTTTCATCAATGTGTCTAATAAGTCTATCAAATCCAATCTATTTATTATAACATCTTTTAACTTTTTTTAATAGAGATTAGTTATTTAGTTGCCTTCGGACGAATTCGGTGATAATTATAATTTGTCCGCAGTTCTCAATGAAGCTCTTCAAATCAATTTTTTAACGTCTTATTTATTTCACCTAAGTTAGTTTACGACTTACAGCTCTGCTTTATACATAAAAATAGACGAATTTTTCCATCAGTCATATTATGATTTAATTTTATCATAAACTGTAACCGACGAACTTAAAGTGAACGGTGGTTTCAAAAATATGAAAAATGTGTTAATACAGATTGTTTTGCAAATAAAGTCCCCCCCTAGCAAAATGATATGCGAGTCAAAAATGACAATTATTAGTTTATCATTTATATAATAATATAATTTTGATTAATCAATCATTAACTATTACTAGATCAACCATTAAATAATTAATAAATTGTTTAAAAAAATCATTTAAATTTCAATTACGATATTTCAGTTTTATGTCATTGACTCAATCAACCAACCTACCCAACCCCTCCCAACCCAAGCCAACCCAACCCAACCCAACCCAACCCAAACATAATCCAACCAAACCCAAATTCCAAATTCGCCCACCCTTAAACTAACTTTAAAGTAAAAAATGACATGTAGATCGTTTAATAAAAGCCCCCAACAAAACGATATATGTGGGGAATTATAAATGACGTAGAAGGAATTAATAATATAACCTTGGCTGAAATTAATCAATGAAGAACTGTCAGATGGATCAACCCTTAAATAATTAATAAATTGAGATAATGCAATTTTTATTATTTGATATTTCAATTTATTGCATTCAATCGAAGTGATTTTTTAATTAAAATTATTACTTAACACACTTTGTACAAATTCCGACGGTAAATGAAGCCGACGTAGGCCAAAATAGGACCGGATCAAGGGTTACGTGTAATCGAAACGTCGCAACATTTGCAATTCAACCCAAATTCTTCAGCAATAAAAAAAAATCAAACTTCCCTTTCATGTCCATCACAATACTTTTTGATACAAATGTCGCACACTTAATTAATTACAAGTAATTCTCCTTACAACTGTCCTTTTCTTCACAACGTGTTCCCCAACGTGCTCATTCTGTACGTGCTACAGTTAATTGTCTCAAATTTATCTTCTCCCTGATCTTATAATCTTACTTTCCATAGCCATTTTCACTTGATCTTCCCATCTTACATATCTCTTATTTATCTTCTCCAGTCAACTTGGGTTCCCGATTTTATTTCCGGTTTTCCTCTTGATCGCTCTCCATTTCTCTTTCAATTTATTATTTGCTTTTACTGTACATGTCTTCATCTCTACAAAACACATGTTTTTTTTCGCGTCTCTTCTTCCCATTTTATTCCTTGTGGTACCGACAATTCGCCTTTGTACAAGTTCCGAGGGTAAACCAAGCCGAAGTTAACCAAAATAGTGATTAAGATTATAAAGGACCGGATCAAACGTTACGTGCACTCAAAACGTCACCACACAAAAACTTCTAGAATAAAAAAATCACACTTCCTTTTCACGACCTTCATAAAGTTTTTTGATACAAATGTCACAGAATTAATTAATTACAAACAATTCGCCCTACAACTCTCTTCCCAACGCGTTCTTGCCACAGTTGAATGTCTTTGCTTCCAATTTATATCTTCTCCAGCCTATCACCATCTTACCTTCTATACTATTTCCTACTTGTTCTTAATATCTTCCCTATCTCATATTTATCTTGTCCAACCTCTAATCATCTTGCTCTCAATATTCCATGTTCCCATCTTCTCTATCTCCCATATATCTTCTCCAGCCTGTCGTAATCTTACTTTCTATATCCCTTCCTACTTGGTCTTCTAATCTTATTTGCTGTCTTCCTTTTTGGTCGCCCTCCTCTTCTCTCTAATTTTAGTCTTTGTTTTTTTCTTCCCATTTTACTTCTGGTGCCGGGAATCCGGATTTTATATTTTTCAATTTTTTAGTCGTTGCTTCCATTCATCTTTCTGTTAACATTTCATCTTCCTAATTTGCGAGTTGTTTAATACATATGCTCACCCACCGCACCCCTCACTTCTTTCTTCATAACTTAGTACTCATTTATTTTTAGAGAAGTTAGATTTAGATTACTATCTAATACTTTACAATAATTTCCACGTCAGTCCATAGAGATTTTTGGTTTGATTTTTTTAAGTTATACCACTTAATCAAATTAGTTCCTTTGGGAAATCGTATTATTTAACTTTGCAATACACCTTCAATATATTTATTTATGAAATTCTGCACATCACACAATTATTATAAAAGCTCACCATGTGATAACAAAATTTTGCGTACCTATATTTTCATGATTGGTACCTACTTCACACATTCCCTAACGTTTCCGTCTATGCCACCATCTTGGTGACACATTACGATCATCAACACCGCCGGCCATAAACATCCACAACGTCAAATTAACGACACGCTTGAACACCCAATTACGCGCTAATTAACGCGGCGTCAATTATCATCGATAAAACATCGCAATAATCGATTAATTATTCCTCGCGGGTCATCGCGAATTAACGAAATTAAAATCGACCGCATGCAGTTTGGAACGATGTGATTAATCGTCCGAGCAATTCCGCACATATTAGCGAATTCAAGTTGCAGTGCCAAGGATTTAGGGCCCATTATAACGGCGCACGTAAAATGCATTTGCCTAATGAAACTGTAACTTGAGGACAATACGCCGCACGCCATTACTCCTTGCAGACAAAAATAATTACGTTTGCATCCAACGTGAAACTATATTTCAAATTATATACGAATGCAATTTATTTCGCAAACAGTGTACCCGTCGCGATCGCGTTAAGCGCGGTTTGCAAATCTACTTCGAATTTATTGTCGACGGGGCTGCCGCGCAATGATTTGTGGGAAAATGTAAATTGTAAGAAATACGTTGTTATTGTCGTAATGCGGTGTTTTTCGTGTTGCAAAGAAATGGATGAGAACTATCATGAGAAATATTGTCTACGGTTATTATTAAAAGCTTAATTGAGAGCTTAATGAGAGCGAGATCGATTTTAATTTATTTTACTCGTTTAAAATAATTACGTACTTTGATACGTCTCGCATAAAATTATTTATTCGTACGTTTATAGCAACGCAAAAAGTAACCGCGGTCCGAAACCGTAATGGCGAAGCCGTAGACAAAACAAAACAAATTCCCATGAAACGTTTACGTTTAGCGGCGTCTCGCTCCGCAGTAGTTCACGGATGTTAAAGCCAACATATCAGATCCACGAATCGCGCAGGGTTGGGCGCAAGTCGTAATCGTACGTCAACAAAGTTGCAGATAATACCTCACGTAAATACAAAAATAGCGCCGACCATTCGCGAACCACTCTAGATGTTCATCGTCCGCATGACGCAGTTAATTCGTCCGCGTTCCGCGATTCAGCATCCGACGTAAAAAGATGCAAATGAGGAGCAGCGATCTTTTGTCTTGTTATTGTCTGGATTAAAGCGGGTTTCTTAATAAGAAGCTCTCTCGAATGGATTATCCGGGTGCGTGTCGTTGAGAATAATTGGATGTCTTATTATCGTGCGTGAGTCGTCGCTGACTTTATGCGAACGTAAAAGTGAAATGGATTTTGGACGTTTGACTAAGTCTCCGATATTGCCGCAGTATATTTCGCAAAAACGGTTTTATTAAAACGCCGAGACGTTTTCATATTAGGTGCTGCACTCACTGTCACTTTTATGACACAGTAATTCATCCAATATTACCATATGGTACTTAAGAATAACTCTTCTTCCATAGCTTGCAATATTTAATCGTACAGCACCAAGAAAACGAGCGAATAACTTAGAAATATTAAATATTATACGAGGCGTATCAATCGAACAGTATCCAAAACAGTCGACAATAACAAATATCTTAAACGAACTAATTAAAAAAATCCAGTTTGCAATAAAATAATTCTTCAATAAAATAATTCACAAACGAATACCTCTTCATAGCCTAGGAACGAAAATAAAGATCGTCAACAATTTTTTGAATATACTGAGATAATTATGTCCACTGAGTTCCTTCCCACTCCTAGAAATTAACAGCAATAAAAAAGTCATACAATAAAATTTTATATTTTATTTAAATTGTGAATTCGGATTGACTATTGACTTTTGACCTTCATTTCCACCGTGTTTTTCATGATGAGTGGAAATGGAAACTGATTTACTGAAAAATAAATCCTGGTTTGAGTGATCTTGTGTTTCTTGTTGACATTACTAATTACCTCAAAATTTTAAACCTCAAATTATAAAGCAAAGACACTTTGATAAGCAGATTATAAGTAAATTAAATCTGTTTTTAATTAATTTAGCCAACCGAAATATTGACCTTGTTCCCACACTCAAAGATTTGAAAGAGAAGCTCAATATCGCCAGTATCAATAAATTGTACTAATTTACTAATTTACAAATTTAAAATTAGATGCATATTACAGTCGCAGATTCCAGGAATTTGAAAGTATGAAAGAAAATTTACAAACTTTTGTGAACCCTTTTACAATAACTTTGATTTAAATAATCTGTTAGACTCCAATATTCAGTTGGAACTCATTGAACTTCAAAATCATTTTGCACTAAAAAACTTTTTTGCAGAAAAAATATTTCAGTTACAAGTTGCTTCAGAAGAAGTTGTAGATTTGCGGAAATTTGTGCCAAAAGATTTTACTGCAGTAACTGACCTGGCCTTTCAATTTTTTGAAGTATTTTTGGATCAAAAAAGTCACAAGATTTTGCAAATCTTAATTACATGATTTTGCCCAACTGTTAAAAAGACTGGGCAGCCCTACGTAACATTTTGGAAGTTTTTAGTGCTGAGCACATGAGCAAGGACACAATAATAGCTGGCCAATAACTAATTGCTTCCTTAGCAGAAAGCAAAGATAGCGAGATAGACACAATTAATTGAAGAACTTTATATGAATACAAGTCGCGATAAGGCCGGGAGACTATTGTAGCAATGATCCGACTCACATCACAAATTTCCCAACGTTTTAGCAAATCAAAGACAAAGACAAGCCCGAAGAGCGACCTCCCAAAAGATTAAGTAAAGGTCCTTAAAAGCCTAGAGGAAGAAACAACAACCTTGTCCATGTCATTCACAATAAAGGAACTGAATGCAGCCGTCAGCAAATTTAAACTATGTAAGGCAGCGGATCTCGACGATCATCTGAGCAAATAAAACAGGTTGGACCTAAGACAAGACAGTCGCTACTGAGTATGTTTAATAAGTGCCTAGAATCCGACCAGATTCCAGGCATATGGCGAAAGCCCAAGGTACTTAAGAGAATTATACAATATCGACTAACAGAAGACATATATAACCCCCTTTCACTCCGAAGCAGGTTGGCTTCTGTAGTTACGTTGGACATAGTGCAAGTCTACAAAGAGTTTTGCAGGAACACTAAACTGAAACGGGAGAAATAATATTCTACAAAAAATAGCAAGGAATTCTTAAAGTTGTCAAAACTTAAAATGCTTGCAGTGTGATGCAAGTCAGTATAATACAGACAAGTAGATGTGGCTCTGAACGAGACTTGCAGACTAATTACAGGATAACTGAAACCCACCCCATTGGACAGACTTTAGTACCAGGCTGACTGGTATTGCACCACTTACAGTCCATAGCAAAGCAGCAGCTTATAAGGAAAGATTAACATCGTCAATTTTCACACCCTGTGTACCGCAACCAGCACATAACAGATCTTTGACATATTGCGAAAAAGCTTCCTAAGAAACAATCTACAATATGAAGACTATATCAGAAAATTTAAGGCGAGATGATTCCATCGGAAAATCTAGCTGCTGGATGCGAAGATATAGACTAGGTCAAAAAATGACTGAACATACTTCGACGTGGAACTGCAAGATCTAAAATCACTCCGCAAATGGGGATATCTGTTTACATCTGTCCTATGCTACCCCGGCTATCATCGACAGGCAACACCATATATGTACAGCTATACATTGTGGCCAGCATTACATCCGATATTATTTTTATATTATATTTCTTTCATGTAAAATGCATTTAACACGAATAATAAAATATTTAAATACGAGTATAAGAATAATTATATTAATAATAATAAGTAATAAAAACTGACGCATTTACTGGAAAACAAGGGTCAGCGAGAATATCCGAGCCAGCTAGTGAAACAGACTTGATATGCGATCTGAGAGATTTAAATTCGCTTATAACAATTTATTATATTTTCTAGTCAACATTATTTGGAAGTCGAAACAATACTTTTTTTCACAATTATATTTCTATTTATTTAAAAACTATAGATATATAAAAAGTTTAGCTTGTGCTTAAAATTCAGGAAAGGATATGTTCGAGTAGAGATATATTTAAGATAACCAACCTGCAATTAATTTATTTATAAATATTTTGATAATTGTTCATGTATTTAAATTAACTCAATTCTACTTTATGTAAATTTAATTTTATTATATATTGCAAACAATTCCAACGACGCCAACATTCAGCTACGACTGGTACAAATTGGACATATTTAATTTTAACTTTTTTCAAATATATCGTCTTCGATAATAATAATAATAATAAAAATGCAATTTGCAAGCAAACCATTGATTGTCATCGCACGTTACGACATACTAAATTGTAAGGCATGTCACCCATAACACGCCGTTCGGGCCACGAGTATACGATTTCAGCTGCGTAAGCGAAACTAAAGTCCCCAAAAAATCGTTACTTGGAGTAAAACAAGATACCATAAATAAATACCATTCTTTGCTGAGGAACTGGTTTCTTAAAGTGATTGTCGTAAAAGCTTTAACTGCGTCCAATTTCCTGGGATCGGTATAAAAATAAATCCCGATCCATGTAAGTACCTTCAGGAGGACCCCACGTAGCTCCAAAATCGAATCCGTAAAAGACAAATATATATTTTTTATGTTCCGATTGTTAAAATCGTAATGTATTTACTGCGACTAAATATGTGTAAATTTATTATGCGCTCGGTATTTGTATAATATATAAATAATTAAGTAATGTTAATAATTAAAGTAGAAAGTTCATTTTTTATAAGGGATTTTTATTTAAGAGATAAGGTTTACAACGATTGTACTCCTCGTTTCCCTCATAGGCACCTAATACTGGATAGTGTTTCTAAGGACTCTAAATTGGTGGTGGTCGCAACTCAAAGCACACGCTCCATAATTAGGTTCGACCTGTAGGGGTGCGACACCACGGTAAATAAATGAATAACTACAATTCGTGACGAATTTCTGAAAAATCACTTTGGACACAATAATGGATTTAAAGAAGCGAAATAGGTAAAAGTTGTAGTTTATGAAATTTCAAGAAATTACAAAGATATGAAGATATTGCTTTAATGAAACTTCAGGATAGTCATTAACCGTCCTTTTCAACAAAACAACCTTTTAAGCGCGCATTAAATCTCACTCGCGTTTACTCAACGTCCCAGCATCGCGACGGCCATCGCAGCAAAAGAATCTCAAAAAACGCCCGACGTAACAGAAGTTTCGCTACAAAACGTCGACGAAGAGCCGGAATACGTTTTCCCGGATTTGCGTAACGAAATCTCTCTGAATTTAATACCGGGAGATTTCGCAGTTCGCATTTCCTGCTCGTAGGCAACATTACAATAATCTGATAAGAGGAGTGATGAATTTTGCATGCGTTTAGATTCTTGGAAGGGCGGCGCGCGGCACCGTCTAAGTTATCATTTTAATTAAGTTTCACAACGAGCGCGGTAAACAGATCATGCATCTACATGTAAACGTGAACCCGGCCCGACTAATAACGCATTAGCGATTCATACGCAGTCCTTATACAGACATGGCACATGTTGCCCCATAATTGACTGTACACAACATCGAAGGCAAAGCGCGCCGCCTCGTTTTTGAACTATAAATTATCATTTATTAACAACAATAACCGATGAGAAACGGCGTCGGCACGGAAAAAATCGCGCGTTTAATTCATCGCGCCCGGTCGTATGTTTGTCGATTATTTATTTAATGGGTTTGTTAATAACTGAGGAAGTATGGGTTTTTTCGCCCATGCCCGGCGGTTTTACGGCGCTATCCTTTCATTTATTAATAGAAACGAGCTTATAATTGTCCGATTTGCATATACATACATAATCGTTAGAACGTGTTGTAAATTGTTAACCGACTGCAATGTCCACGTACGTATTTCACTTTTTTATACGCACTGGCATCAATATAAAGTAATGTTATTTGTACTGAATTCCTGGTCATAACATATTTTGAATTTCCCACGTTGCATCTGAAACTATATTCACTCACGCCTCTTCGGATAATACCATTACCATTATCAATATCAGATCTCCTTCCATACTATTACAATTGATGTTTTGTACTTACGGCACTCAGCGCCCACCCACGGATTCATGGAACACACGGGCAACACCATAGGGGCTAATAGCAAAGAATCAAATTATTGTTTCTTGATTCTCTTATCACCCAAATGATGTGCCTAATTGTATTTTTATTTACAGTTCACCTTATTTATATCACTGTGCTATTTACAAGAGTTAAACAAATTGCAAGTCAAAATAATATTTTTTTAATTAAGTTTTTTCTGAATTGAGTTGGGTTGGGTGTGTGTATGGGCGGGGTTACAAATAAATGTTTAATTTATTGTTTACTTTTACTTAAATTTTACTTATTCATTATACATTATTAAATAAAACAATATGACAAAATGATATATCGAATATATATAACACGTTTACATCTTGCTCCCGATTATATCAACATCGTAATTTAGTTTTCGTAAGGTTTTATGCAAAAAAGGATGAAAACGCATTATTAAAAATTAAAAAAAAAACAAATTACAGGATCAAAAATCTTAAAAATCCCCGTTTAAATACTAATATAATTAATTCGTTTATTGGGAGAGGGGTACATTCAACTTTTCAGTGTATCCCTGACACATAGCATTTATTTAGTATAAATATGCAACGCATAGCGAAAGCGAGAAGTGCACAATGAAGGGCGTAAGAGCCTTGCCGATGCAAGCACTTCGCCTTGCGTCATATTTTATTGTGATACCGTGACCCTGACAACGATCAATAATGGATGAAGACCATTTTTATGTTTTTAAACTCTGGATTTTTGGATTTTTCATTTTTACATTTTTTATCTTTTCGATAATTTTGCCCATTTTACAGTTTTAGCATTTGCTATGTTGTCATTTTGGACAATTTTCACGTTTTTTTACAATGTTGATAATTTTTGTATTTTTAATTTTGATTTTTTCCCAATTTTGACAAAATACTTTTTAAAATTTTCCACGTGTTTATTAATTATAGTTTTAGATTTTTGTATACCTTGTATTTTTATCTTCTTGGCAATTTATACAATTTTAATTTTTGAATAAATTGAAATTTTAAAAAAAAATTCGCAACTTCGACATTTTTAATTATTTTTTCACAATTTTGTATTTTGTAAAATTCCGTCATTAAACCTTTTTCTTGGACACACATCAAATTAAAATTAGTTTCCATGAAAATAATTCTAACAATTATTTATTTCTGCTGCTAGAATAATTAAATCTTGATATAGAAATCCTTTTCATTTGAAAATATGGAGGGTAGAGATGGTAGAAAAACAGATATTTATGCACTTCAACTTTAAATTCCAACAACACCATGAGAAGAATAGATATATAAATGACATTTTAACACATATTTGACAAATTTCCTGTATTAATTTTCGAAAATTTTTATATTGAATTTTATGATTTTTTTGCCTTTTTTTATTCTTGACAACTTATATGTTTGGATATTTAACGTTTAATTGTTTCTTCGAAATACCCCCCCCCCCCCAAGTCGTCGTCGTGTTTTACAAAACCCCGGGCTGGGTTAGGTTGACTGAACTACGTATATTATTTAATTTTTTCAGTGAATCAGTGAATTTCTTCTACTTTTCAAATTTTCACCAACCACGACCTGTCTGCATATTTCACCTGCGCCCCTACCCTTGCAGTAATTAAATCATAACATTCGATCGATGCATTTGCCTGTGATTATCTCACATGGACGTGTGTTCGTACATAGAGTGTACAAAACTTTAAGAAAACAAAAAAGTTATGATAAAAATTGAAAAATATTATAATCTTCAAACAATCTTATAAAAGTAAATTTCAAAAATTCAAAAACTACGAAGAATTTTTTATTTATAAATTTTAAATGCGAAATATATCAATATTCACGAAAATAACAAATATTTCAAGTTTCAAAAAATATTTAATTTTTCAAATTTTTAAAAACTATAAATTGAACAGATGTTCAAGATCATAGCCAATTTTTTTAATTTTTCGCCTTTTTTGCTATCATTCTGTATATTTAATGTTATTATTCATCAAATATTCAAAAAGTATTTTCCATGTGATGGAACCAAACATTTTTTAATTTATTTTTTTAACGTTTATTTTACTTCCGTTCAGTTCTACGAATTTTGTTTTCACATTTTACCAGTTTTCATTGCCTCGTTATCTCGCTACACACACCCAACCCAACACGGTTTTATGTAAAGATGGAAAACATGGTGATTTCCTCATTGGCACTATCAATTTTAGAAGCACATAGCTTCCAAAATTCAACAGTCTTGAAAACTCGATCGTAGCTCAACGCATTTTCAAAACAGGCCATGCATTACCATCGGATTGTCTTAAATTAATTAAAGATGTGCAAAATTATGGAGAATTATATAGTTACGATAAAATTTTCATACAAAAAGACAAAAAGAATTTTATGAATTCTTACAATGGACCTATTTATGATTTATATTAGGTTTCCTGCTAGGTTTAGGAATATAAACTAAGATATTTCGAATTGGTAATCTAGTGAAGATAATGTCACCAATGGTAACACCTTGCTATTTTTCTCTTTTAAGATTCTATTGAAGATTTATTATTAGTTTCTACTCATTGATAAATTACGAGTACGTTATGTAGTGTTAATGTACTCTCCTTTGTATCAAACTATATTCGTTGTTCTATTTCATTAAAATTATTTTTTATTTTTCGTATTTGTTCATATTAGGTATGCCGTAAGTGTGGATTTAACAAAGCAGTTCTTGGCGATTAACAACGGGTTGGGTTGGGTTGTGGGTGCGTGCCATCAAATCCATGAGAAGAAGAGATATGATCACTCACTTGAAAAATCAGCGAGCATTGTATTCCATCATGTCCCAATTATAAAATTTTAACCATCTCAGTTATTGCCAGTGGAGCTAAAATATTTAACACCCTTAATCCCGCACCTACATTGTCAAACTTCTAGGAATGAACCATGTAAACGAAGTTACTCATTTAGTGTTTGTCCCAGGTTTATTAAAAGAAAGTGGTAAATTGTATTTCCTGCTAATTTTTGTAGGTAACCAGAAAGCCAATTGCCGAACATAGTATAGGAAACTCTATGAAAATAAAAAAAGGCGAACATGAGCATAGCATAGTCATGAAGGATGAAGTTTTCTGTAATAAAATTTGAATGATCCTGACTGAGATTTTATGCCTAGATCTTAAAATAGTTAGCCACGTGATGTAGATCACTAACTTCAGTCTGATTTTATTGCTTACTTGTACTTTGTTATATGGAGCCATATCCCCACGAAAGTAGGTAAATTGTTTTAAAGAAATATACGATTTCGTAGAGATTTCAATCATAGAGGATGCTTTTCATCACACTTTAATCACACGTCCCGCATCCAACGACCATCGTCAACGTTGCGCTTATGAATAACCAAGTTACGTACCTTCTGCGAGGGATCAAAATTCTCGCTGGTTATTAAACTTTGCATGTGGTCCGTTATAATTTCTGCTGGCAACAAATGGACTCGTAAAAACGATTAAATCGTTTTTCTCCCATCCCACACGAACAAGTTATGCAAATCGAGATATCCAATCGACGCATTTCGTCTAGTCGCGGCGGACATGTCCGATTTCGAAACATCGGCGACATTTCTTTTTCGGCCCGGCTCGCGCCCCGGAGAGAAAGCGCGACGCTATGGTAATCTCGTGAATTACGCCGCGATCCCCGGAACGGCGATTAGAATTTATTTTTGCCGGCGTCACTTCGCATGCAGAACACCGATTTTAGCGCGGGCATTATGCATACGAATCCGAAATCGCGTCCCAAATGTGTCGTATTTCTCAGAACAATCGCGGAATAAATTACCCAGTCTACTTCGCATCTGGAACCACCAGATTATAATTAAACCTTGGGTAACGCGGTATTTATCTGCGGATTCGCTAAAAGCCGAGTTAACCCACATAAATCCTGTTTGTTTGACGCAATGTATAAATTATGCAGCTGCTCTTTGCGCGGTGATTTTCATTAATAGATCCGCGAAATGGCTTCGCTGGAGCCCTTACTTCGCCAATTACGCATTGTGCGTATTTTTGCGCATGGGAAATAATTTATAATTAATAATCGAATAGGAAACGTCAAATAACGAAATATTGCCTTATAATTTATACAGCATGTGTTTATATAACGGACGGCGATAAAATAATAAATAATTTATGGTTCGTATGCGCCGTGTGACTGAATTATATTTATTTTATTTCATTATGTCACCACCACTGTGTTTGCAGATCAAAACAATTCAATTTACTTGCATATTATACAATATAATACCCTGAGGTTACAATTGAATACATTTAAATAATTTCACGTGCGCGGTCCTTTTATTTTAATTATTTCTACGTACGTGAACTGAATTATTAACGCAACTGGGTGATTTCTAATTCGTTACGAATAATTAAGTCAAATTTTATAAATGAATGAGACCGACTATGCAAATTACTCTTACCAACACATTTAATACTTAATCCTAGCTTACATTACATATTTTTAATTTTTTTCAGTGGGATTTATACGCACTCTAAATTTTTCTTTGTTCTTCTTCGATTTTTCGTAATTAGCTCGTCTCCTTTCCAGCCGTTCCTCTTTTAGACACTTCACCAATTCACTATCGAAACTGTTGCACATTCCAAAAAACTTCAAGAATTTATTTTCGGTGTGACAATCTCGTAGCAAATTGATTAATTTATTGCACTTCTCCGAGTGCAAGTGTGGCGATAAATCGGGATGCATGTTGACTGCGTCGTTGTGAAATTTGACAGATGTCTTAATTGCCAACGAAATAAAACAAAAAAGATTAATTTTCAGTAAACGTGATGTGTGACGAGTGCAAAAGTAGAAAATAAACTTGCAATTTATAAAAACTGCTCGTATCTAACTAAATATATTTTAACAAAAAAAAACAAAAAAATCGAAGGGAGGACATATTAAGTTATCCTTCGAAAATTTCTGAAAAGGAGTTTGGAAGTACCGACAATTTGGTTAAGTTGTATTAGCTCCAACTCCATTAACTCGCGCATATATTTTTTTGACGATAAAATCAAAAACCAAAGAAGACGAAATAAATGGGCAAATGAAATTACTACAAGACGGAAGTAGTTGTTATGATGATCCACCGTAATGCAGTTAATTCCTGCATAAAATTGCAACACGAAAATAACGCAACGGGAGGGTTTATTATGGTATTCGTTACCAGTTCGTTGTTATTTTGCTCGTAAAAGCTGCAATAACAACACTGATACGCGTCTGCCGCTATTAATAAGTAAACAAACTGAGTACATAAATCAATCAACGAACGTTATATTTACACTCAATGTAACGTTCGATGCACTATTGCTCCAATAAATTATGGAGTGTGTCGAGGAACTTTAGCATGATGTACCTAGATGTCAAATACGAAAAAAAAATATTGGAAGTAAACGTGGGATAAGAACTGCCTAACAAACCTGGATAATTTTTAGAAAATAATGTTGAGGAAGCAACCCAAACCAACCCAAAGCAACCTACATGCAACTACCCAATTTTTTTTATTTTAAAAATGAGTACCACAATCTTAACTTTCATGTTGTCTATGTGCGACACTTTTTTTTTGAATCTGGGATAAATATACATAAATGGAACATCTTTATTGTGGTGATTTTGTTATAAGTTTCTTTGTATTAAAATCGAAACGCGTACTTATTTAATTGCGGAAATTTCGTCCGTTTGCTCGTAGTCCTTGCAGTATGTCTTCCCGTCATCGTCTATGTTCGGTTCCGTTAAAACATAATCTGCAAGTACCACAACATTGCCAAAACCATTATCATACTCGTAACATTTTGTTCCCACTTAATTTCAAAATGAAAATGAAACGTGTGATATATCATTTTAATTGCAATGAAAACCAAAATTCTTTGTCATTTACACTTTACATCTCAATTGAAAAAATCTTGTAAGACACGTGATAATATGTTGTTCAATAATATTCACTGTTTTAATAAATAGCGTGGTGTTTCAATGTACCCAACAACACCAACAATAACCATTGGCGGAGTTTCCAAAATTGTAACAACCGCTGCGAGCCCTTCTTGGTGTAGAATACCATGTACCTATGGCAAGGTGCACTGAACTTACGATGAGACATTGTCACAGGGGAAAATGACGTGAGAAAGTACACTATTTAAGGGACTAAAAAATTGCCGGTATTCGTAAAGGTAAAGATGTCGATAACTGATGTCATTATTGGAAGATTACAATGGCGATTTCGAGGGCAGCTGCTGGATGTAAATGTAATACACAAGCGGATGGCTTCTGGACAGTGTTTAATAATTTTTGAGATTTCTGCCAATGAATGTTTGGTCAACCTGAGCTTCTTAATTTATTTAATAAGTTGATTTAAGCTAAATGTAAGTGGTGAGTTTAGCGTTTATCCAACATTTGTTTACAACTTTGAAGGTGGATAGGCTAACGACCATTGCGAATTGCCTTAAAACAGTAAAAAAAAATAATATTGTATCGCTTCTAGTTGTACAATTAATCAATTATTGTTAATTTGAGCTTCATTACATTGTTACACATTCATTTACGTCGTTTCATGTAGTTATGTTATCACTGTCATTTTTTCCAATAATTCTTCATTCCAGATTTTAATCGTTTTGTCCTTATTCATGTCTTTCTACATTTTTACACCATGGCCTAGATAAAACTCAAACAAAAACAGAAATTAACATGCGGAAATTATATTAGTGCAATAGTCGTCAAAGTGCTTTGCCAAATGTAACAATAAACGATTATCAAGCGCATATATAAACATGCACTAATGTGTGCATGCACGAATAATCAGGAAATTATAACTAAACGAATTCCCGTGAATCGCAAATTGTTGAATTATGATAATTACCCAATATTCGAGTTTTTAAACGTGAAATTAAACGCGTTTGATTTGCGAATTTGAAACGTGCGAATATCAAAAGCAATGTTAAAAATTTAATTTAGCAGTTTTAATCATGAGATTGAATGAAATATATTTTCGAAATTTGCCATGACCAGCTAGTTTTGATGCAAATTGGAGACAGAAATTTCTTAGACATAATAAATATTACTTTAAAATATTAAAAATTGTGAAACGGTTATAAAAGCTCAAATTTATTTATACGAACATCCTTTAGGAAGTCGTTCCGGATTTTCTCAGGCTGGTTCGTTCAGTGGTTCGTCGTAACTCGTGGTTTTCAATGGTATGGTCATGACGATTACATGTCAAAAAAATGTCAGCTAGCAGTTGCAAAAGTAAAAAAAAAGCATGATTCGTTATACCAGAGCATAGCATATTAGTTAATGATGAATTATTTTATTAGCTTTGTAGATTGTGTGCTCTGTGTAAGCAATACTCTTCCCTGAACGTATTCGAACTAAGGATGTGGGTTTTGGTAGCTTCCTTTTTGGGTTTTTCTACGCAACAGAAATAATTTAACTGTGGAAGGTCATCGAAAGTTTCAACGAAGCGGAAAATGAATGTATGTTCGTGTGCACAACGTTGGTTTAAATCAACGAAGTGCAACGTGTATGTAAATAAAAGTGCCTTTGCATCTATTTTAATTACTCTAATGTCTAATTATAGAGTGTTTCGATAAAGAACAAACGTCCTCTTATTTTGTTCACAATAAATTTGTTTTTTTTTGCGATTAATAGAATAGTTCGTTTTCTTTAAGAAAACACAATTTGTTAAGTAAAAATTAAATCGCTTGATATTATTTATAACATCTATCATTAATAAAAAGTAGTAGCCTTTGGAAAAAACGCAGTTTTCGACCCTCCAAAAAAACAATGATATTTTTTTTTCTTACTTCTAATAGTAATTTGAGTACGGCTACATAAGAAAATCCTATTAGAAATAAAAAAAAAACTTTATGGCTTTAACTGGCTAAATATTAGATGACTGAGGTTTGAGAGAAATCATCCTTTGCAATTTCAAGTTAAATAAATACTAACACACGCCCTTTCAAAAAGTTTTTCTATGCAAAAAAAAAAACTCTAACTAAACTAACAGCAATAAGACCAGTCGCTAACGCAAAAATGAAGATGTGCTTGAGCTCCTACCATACATTCCATACATTCCGCAAATTCACCACCGTTACAAATTGAAGAAATATCAAACGCTATTTTTCTATATAATCTCCCCTAACGTCCATGCATTTGGTCCAACGATGCTGCAAACCTTTGAAAAGAATTTTTGGAATTAAAATATACTTTTTATTCTATTATTCCACCAAAATGATAAAGAAATATTAATATCAACATATATTTAATTCAAACTTATGACACATACAGTTAATCAAATCACTCTACTAAATATACTCATAAACTATAGTCAGTGAAAAAGTTAGGTTATTCTAATGTAGTGGACGAAATTATTCTGTAGGTACAATAAATAATAATAAGAAAATTGCAGTGGTCCACGTTGAACTTTCTTATGATAAGTTCCAGCAAACTGGTGCAGTCGCTATCATGAAATCGTAAACGCATCCTTTTCAAATGAAAATTGTTTTAAAGTTTCAATAGCTTGGTGACAAGTAAACCTTCATTTCCGGTGGAGATATTGTTTTAAAAAATGGAAGCATTAACTTTAAAATTTCATAACATTAGCTTAAGCAATGTGAGTGTAAGAAGGCGTACAAACACACATACACACACACACACACACTTTCAAAATCATTCAAAACCTCATAATCGACACAAACCCCTCTCAAAGTTCATTCGGTTGACTATACCGAGCAAAATTTACAAATAGAGTTGTAGACTTGTAGAACTGTAAGGCGAGGCCAAACGTGAAATATTTTAGTTGTAACAAAATGGACGATACTTGACAACCTAAAGGCAAAGCATTAACATATAGATCTAGTTAATGAAGATACGAACAATTTCTATAGCAGAATAAACTTTGTACTACCTGTAAATGTAATAGAGCCTTATATAAAAACTGTTAAAACGAATCTAAGTAGTAGATACGAAAAAGTCCTCAAATCAATTTGAAACGCAGAGTTAACACTTGTTAGAGTTATGTAAAGAAACGTGTAAGAATAAGAGTAGAAACCTCCATCCGAATGTGACTGTCTTAAAAAAAATGGTGTCAAGTTTATTGCAGTAAATCTAGTGATGACGAATCTATGGACTGTACTACTATTCGAGACTTTATTGCCTCAAAAACCGAAGGCAAAATATTTACTGGCTATGAGAAATTCAAGGACTGGACAATGTTGATATTTCGATGTATTGTCAATTGTTCGTTTTTTAAAAATCCACCTCACAAAAATTAATGTCGCACATCAAATCAAAGCTAGTTATCAACGTGTATTACATGCTGTTAAGAATATATATTAGTCTCAGAGGTCATTTTGATTTGATTTTGCTTTGAGGCAAGTGATAAGTGTTAATAGTCTGAAACATTTCTACAAGTTTCTTGTAACAAATTCCTACATAAACGGTCTCAGACTTAATATTCAATTGATGATCGTTTGTGTCTTTTCTAATACTGTTAGTTGCTGTACTGGATTATTTCGTACTAACTGCTTGCGAGCGGTGAGTCGGCATAAATTATTTTCTGGCCACTTAACACATCCCAGCAACTACCTTTGACTTCCTCACAATATTTTGAAACGAACTGTTAATATAGCTTTACAACACTTTGTATTCGCCTTCAGTGTCAAAATTATTGCCCGTTAAGACAAATAATTACCAAATAATAAAATATTCACAACATTTGGTTAGTATTTGCATTTATTATTAGTCATCGTCTAAGAGTCGGGTGAGAGGAAAAACCTTGATACGATCAACGTTGACCTCACCAACCATTTATGCTGCAATTCGAACCCTTATAATTGCGGCCCGATCGTATAATTTGCATAAGTTATACAAAATATTAATTTCCATAAACACAAATTAACTACATAAAAAATTACCATTGTTTTTGCACGAACCATTCCATTAAAATTTATACGTTACGATAATAACTTCCTATATGTGCGCATACATAAATTTATTTCGCTTGCAGTGTGCACTGATTTAACGACTACTTCAATAACGGTTCCTGAGCTTAAGTGTCGCCTCGAGAGCGCTCATACCTTGTCATTTTAACTGTGTTTTATCATTTAAGAGGAGCGGATCGATTTTTCCGCGCAGGTACGACGAATGTAAGCAAACGCTACTTTCATCCCGGCAAATCTGGTTATTTAATGCGCGGATTAATCCGTTTCGGTCGGCGCGGCGAAAAGCGCGGCGCTAGCTCCGCGATAAATTGTCTTAATCGCGCAGGTTTTTCGAACAATCGGGCGTAAAGCGTCTCAGATTTAACGTTTGTATCTGCCCGGGCACAAAAGATATTTCATATAAATACAATTAATGGTACGGCGGTGGTACCATAAATTACGCAGCGGCTCCGCCGTGGGCGGAATAATATTAAAGATCGCTACCGCTATTGGAGAGAAGTGCATATTAATCAGCGGTTGATAAATGCGCCACATGCCACAATGATACTGCGGGAGTATGCGCATCTATGTATGGAATTGGAATTGCAATCATTTCATCACAAAGAGAAATAATAATAGTACAATACTGGTGGTTTGAGTATTGGGCCTTAAAAGGGCGCAAATGCTCCACGGGACTGAAATAACAAAGGATTCGATTGTGACGTATTTGCGAACCAACAATAAGCGCTTTTGTTCCCAAATTCACTCGGTTTTGTATATTCGAAGTCGGATTATGCACGGGTATGTGCGGTATTAGCGAAAATCGTTTTTCCTGTTCCTGCGGACCCGTACGTTCGGATCATGTAAAACGCCGACTTTTTAAAACCTTAAAGCGGATTAGTTTTGCACGAATGTGCGCACGCATATGCAATGAACTTAGTACTCTCGAGTGTACGTCCCACGTTATTGAATAACGCAAACGTAGTTGTTATCGTCGTTTAATCCGGTAGAATCACATTAGCCTTCGGATCTAAATATTCCGACCGAATATGTCTGGAGGGATGTTGGGGCCCGCCCCTAAATGCGTTCCGGTATTAACGCTATTAGTTTATCGAGACAACAGTAACGCCAATTACTATGACTTGCAGAGTGTCAGGGGAAAGAGTAACACGAGAATCGATATGTTGATGGTCGTACGGAAACGTGTAAAGGGAGATAACAAGGCGTCCTTTCTATAGAGTGACTCATCGTATTTGCAAGTATTTAAAGATATATATATATATATATATATATATATATATATATATATATATATATATATATATATATATATAAATTATACAAATTTTATATTATATTATTCTCAATTTTTAATAAAATAACACTATGTAATTTCAAGTGCTTTATTTATTCTCGTACCAAGTGTTTTTTGAATTTTTCAGGCAAATTCCTGAACCTAATTCATTGAAACTTTTCTTTTTCTATTATATTACTATTCTCCTAATTTATTGTTTTATTGTTTTTATTGATGTTTATACGTTTATGAACAACTCAGGATAATTGTTTTGTTGTAACATTTCCAGGTCCTGAAACTTTATTGATTTTGTTAAAATCGTTTAAGATGGCGTTTTCGTTATTTATTAGGCTTGCTAATCGTTCACATACCGTTTAAGGAAAGAAATCTTGGTATCTATGGTAAGCAGAGATAGGAGACCCCATGTTCTGTTCCATACTTTTGGATATAGGATTGTTCATTAAAGCTAAACTATGTGGCATTGAGACAGAGAATAGTCGCATTTATAAAATCTTTGAGAATATTCCACTTTTTTAGAATGTCGGTGGCCAGATTGATAGGGATGTTAGTGTACACAAAAAATATTGTCCAAACTAATTAACTTGTGGTGTTTGAGTAATTTTTGGGTTTTGTAAAGTTTGCAAAATTCCAGGACACCTTGAGATGGTATAATCTTTTCCCAAGGATTGGAATTTAGCAACGTTATATATGGGGCTCTGTGTGCTGCTAATTTTATAGGTCGTAGGGGATTACCTTGTTGCACCAAAGATTAAGAGATTGAGTTATGTAGAGAGAGAAAATCGTCAAGTGAAATAAAATTCGAAGACCTGGGTATTTAAATTTGAGAAAACTAGGGTGTGGTGATGGGGATGTATGTGAACAAAAGACAAACACGATAAAAATATTATTTACCGAAGTCGCTTTTTAAATTAAATGGCAACGTCAAAGGTCACAACATTTAAAACATTTTTGGCTAAAAAAACCGGGCAACCGAACCCAACCTTCGACTATTAAATTTAATGACGAAGCCAAAGATAACCACATTTAAAACATTTTTTTGCCCACGTGACAACGACGAGAAAATTAAGAGACCCTGCATGAATGAGGAACGAATTTAGTAAAACATGATTTTTACTTTTACTCAATTCGTACACTAAAATCCAGGTGGATGGACACGTAATCGAAAGAAAAAAAAACAGGGAGGAATTGAGAAATAGCAATTTAAAAAATTAGTTGCGGAAACAAATCGTCAGGAGAGTGACAAGTCTAGTGATAAAAAACAAAATTTCTACGTGATTTGTTTATGATATAAAGTGCAATAAGAAACTTTTTTTTAAATCCCCTGTGAAAATATTGCTGTTTCGTAATTGAGTTTTTATACACACTACCAATATATAACAAATGCCCGTAAGCGAGGGCGGAGCAATTATAACTGCAAATCATAGACGAAATTTTAAACAAACTCTAATCCATTTCTTAAGGACGTTCCCTAGCCTTTTCAATATTAAAATTTTTGGCCACGTATATTTCTTTGGCCCACACTCTTCCTCATGATGTTCATTGATTTGTAACTTGCTTGATTGTTGACTTTCTTCGTGCATTATTCAGCAGACCAGCCATTTTTAAATCGAAATCTTTCATTTCGAGGAACGTGGATTACGGTTTCTGACTGGACAGATTTTCACCGATGTGATGCATTGCGTTATCGATATTAATTTTGTCTTTTCCCGTCCTTTCTGGGTCTTTTAGTTCGTTAACTAGAACTTGTTACCCTGCCCACGTGGAGCATTCGTGAATGTGTTTTTGTTGGAAGGTAATGGTTAATGTTTGTGCCTTTAAAGCTGCACCTGGGATTGCGACAAAAATCTGCTATTTATTGCGACATAATCAATTTTGATTGTATTGTGTTTTATTGTATCCTAGTGTGTTGTGTTGGGTTGGGCTAAAACTATGTTCATGTGGGAGATCTGAGAAAAGTCTGCTATTTATTGGGACATAATTTAATTTGTGTTTTGTTGTGTTGTGTTGTGTTCAGTTGGATTGGATTGGGTTGGATTGGGTTGAATTGGGTTGAGTTAAAGCTACGTTCATCTAGGAGATGTGAGAATAGTCTGCTATGTATTAAGACATAATCAATTTGTGTTGTGTTGGATGAATCTAGTCCCCAACGAATATCCCCAACGAAAATTTTAATACAACGATCACCACTTTATCTAGCGAATATATCTTGATGTAACTGTAATGATAAATCAAGACAAGTCTTATTTGGATTCTTGTCTCTTGATTATTACGTTGTTTTCCACAGGTCTTAGAAAATTTGAAAATTGGAATACAACAAACTTGGTCACAGTGGTAACTTAGTGAACATGGTGTGAAGATTTTTGTATAATGGTGGCGTTTTGAAACTTAGGACGTCATGCAATTGTAACAGCCAATATTTTCTCCGTACGCTTGGCAACAACGTCTACTTGTTGTTCCTTCAAGCTACAACGACAAAATGTTAATAAAAATTACTAAAAATAATGTCTATAATATTAATCAAAATTAGCAATTATGTCAGAAAATGTACTGCATTGAAACCAAAAACGTCAATTGTTACAATTTACGATGAGAAAGACACCTAAGGAGTACAAATACTTATCTGTATCACACGATTTTAAAAACTTAACTAAAAAAAAAATAAATGTGTTTCTTTGTCTGAGGATGTTCTTGTGTCCCACAAAATTAATTGATACACGAAAACCTATACGTTTCAATTTAACCTAATAAATGCATAAACAGGATAAAGTTAATTTAATTTATACTGCCAAGTACTTACATAAATGTTTCAAATCAAAAAAACAATTTTGATGTTAAAATAATTTAGTCACGTGCGTTAGATCATCAATAACATTCTGACTCTCTCGTCGATGTTGAACGTATGTAGTTCCATTCGACGATGTAGCACAAATAATTCGTAATTACATCGACCCGAAGAGATACAATTTGAAACAACTCACCAAATCTTTACCCGAAATTGAACTGCCAATTTGAAACACCGATTCAAGATAAACATCAACAACCGGGGGGCAACTGCACTAGACCACATTTGCAGTAGCGACTACCTAGACTAAATTTTCGCCACAGCTCCTGCATTTATCCGGTGCTTACATTACACATTCAATTGAAATTGATGTTTTGATAAAATTCGATTATTCCATTACCTGTATTTCTTCGTTAAAAAATAATTCATTATTAACCAATGTCGAATGCAACCTGAGGATTCGTGTACTTTTAGAAAGGTGGTGTTCCATTAAAAATATTCTGCTATTTCTCGTAAAAAAACTAAAAGAAAAAATGGTAAAAGCTAATTATATGAATTTTCATAACATATTTATAAACAATTTTTAAACTATCGTTAAAATTGCAACTAGATAAATGACCACGGGCAATACTTGTGTCCATTTTCAATCCTTTCGGTATAACTATAAATTTGAAAGATTGTCGATAACGTCAACGAAGTAAAATTGAAACGTACATGACAAGATTTATATTCATAGATTTATGACCTACAAATCGTTAACAAATTGCGTGTCTAACAATGCAGCTTGACTGTTCACATTTAAACTTATCTCACTCTATATATAATGTCACGACAAGAATAATGCCATCGGCTACGACGGGGCTCTAAAATAATTTCTTGCAGATAAGACTCGTAGCTGGGACAATTAATAATAATCAATGTAAACTCCTTGGTAAAATTAGCACAGTACAATCACTTATTACGAATGATTTATTTGTTATTCAAATTTAGTAAAAAAATCATACTGATTTATATTCGACGTTTCCATTAACACCAATTTAACGTATTCGACGTTATCGTGTTCGTTAATATCGTCCGTGAGTTCACACGAGGAAATTTTAATAATAATTAAAATCAAGTTCCTAATGGAACAGTGGGACAATGTATGTTGGCATGTGTCTACGATTGCTAATCATCAATTCCCATTAAGCTACACGACTACTCCATATTGATAAAATGATAAAACGGATTACTGTCCATTAGGGCGATTACGACAATTACACATAACCGTGTCACTTAGACCGCTACCCATAATTGCCACCGGATTCACGTCCCCAAACTTCGACGTTATACTATTCATTTCTGACGTCAAAAATTGATGATATTTACGACCGTGAGTTGGCATTGGGAAATATAACGCGCATTAATGATGCATACAATTGCATTTCCGATTGCGTGTAAGTAGACTCCGGCTACGTAACTGACTCCGGGGCTGTTACAATACACCGCTGAATAAAATATGTGGCAATGCGGAAGAGGCAACTCGAGATGCGAGCAAACGTACGTTATTTCTGCATTGTGACACATGCACAAATGGGTGGAGTACTTTCTTCAGTTCGCGTCTCGCAGAAAAATTGTTCTTACCTTAGCGGAATGCAGATGATTTTTTTTTCTTAGACGAGATACCGTTTATTATTTACAGCGTTGTAGTCAATTAAAGTAAATGTCGTGAACGTGCCGATGCCGACATAACTAATAATAAAATAATTATAATATAAATTTTACCGTTTCACTTCGAGGCGTTCTTACGATTTATTACAAAATCCCCGGATCCGAAAAAAACATCAATTCGCCGCAATATATTCGCGAAATGACCATAAGAAACCATAATATATCTTATGGATAGGATATAAAACGAATTTATTTACCTCGGGCGTTCAGATGTGATAAAATATCGGAATTGCGCGCAAAAACACCGTCTCACATAAGAATACGTCTCCAGAGTTTCATTATTTGAGACCGTCGAGTTCCTATTGCAACTTCGCCTCTAACGCCGCGTGCTGTAGAAACCCCGATATTTACTCAAATGATATTAACGGTAAAAAAACGGATTACCGAATCGCGGAGTTTATTCGCAATCCCGAGAATCGCCGTAAGTTTCCTTTGTCGTACGAAACTCGGAGTTAAGAGACAACTTTATTATATTCGCCGGGCAATTCGTTGTGAAAAATTACGCTGCGTCGTTCTCTCTTTGCCGGGGTTTTTATTCGCCCGATGGCAATTCCGTCCAGGACAAAGTAAATTGCGTGATATATTCGCAAACAGTAAACAAAACGCAAATAAAATAAAACTAACGTGCATGTAACAATAACGTTTTCTGATAGGTGGAACGCGCGGATTTATTTATTTATTTATTTAACGAAACTTTGCGTTAGCGCAAGTCATGTGTGTGCGTTATCGTCATTTTAATTTTATTTGAATCGCGGCGGAGTTGAATTATTATCCACGACGCTAGAGAATAGTAAATCGGATTATATGCAATTCAATGGCAGGCAAATGAAAATTATAATTTGCATATATGACATTAACATGTAATTAAATGTTACATATCCTTATTTGGTTATCATAATATTATTCCGAACTGTACAAATAATTACATTGATATTAGTATTCGGTATCACAATACCCGCATTTGTAGAATAATGAACACATAGATAAACATCAAATTAAAATATCTTTTATGCAACACATTCGCAACTAATTGCAATTTAGGTGTGTTTATTATCCTCCAGCAGTTAGCATTAAGCTGAGATATCGCTGCAATTCTTTTTCTTTTCGATATTACAAAAAAATGTTAAAATAACCCAAACGATAACATTTATGAAACCGTCAAAAATGTAACAAATACACCAAACCCAATACAAAACGCAACACGTCCTTAAATGATTTTGTAAGGAGACGAGTGTCATTGGGTTGCATACAATTAACCTTATCCAATTAAAAAAAAAACCTACTCAAATTTTGGTCTTCAAACCACTTGATGTCGAATTTTTATTGCACAGTTTTTCAACTTTAAACCCAACCCAACCCAACCCAATCCACCACCACTCGTAGGTTTTTAAACACTCCAATGGCCTCGTTTTAATTTGCACGGTCTTGTCTTTAAACCCAACCCAATCAAAGTGAGAGTATTCTTGCCTTTGTAGTTGTTCAGATGTGGCATATTTCTGGGTGGATTTGTGTGTCTAACCTAAATCAACCCCGACCAACGAAATCCAAATAAATCTAAACCATATGAATTTTTTGATTAACTTCCCACAAAGGCTGCAGAACACAATCCTTTCCAAATGACTTTGTTTTTTTTCGCTTCAAATCAGTCAGTTCGTTAATCATTCTGGATTAGGTTACATTTCCTTCACAGCTAATGTTTTAGTTAGGTTTAATGTAGAAACCCAAACCAACGCCAATCCCTGGACGAAGCCCAAATCAATTCAATTCAATTAATTTACCTTATTCTTTGATAAAGTTCGCTACTGCTCTAGAACACAATACCTTTCAAATGAATGAAATAAACAGTCCCATTTATTATTTTTTTTGATTGTGTTACATTTCCTTTAGGAATAATGTGCTGATTAATTTTCGTATAGAAACCCAAACCAATAAGAAACACAAATAAATCCAATCCAATTCATACAAATTATTCTTATTTTTCAATCGCGTTTAATAAAAAAACTTGCTGAACCTAATCTTCTAGAGTGAATATATTTTCATTGCATTTTATTTCATTTTAATCGTTTTGGCTTTGGTTACATTTCCGCTATATTTTAATTATTAAAAAAAAACCTTTATTGGCAAGATTCACATTCCCTAATGTAATAATACCATATTTCAATCAGTAGTCCCTTCCGCGCCACCTCTTCTTTCTTCCTTCTCTTGCTGACCCACCATCTTCTTTTTCTCTGTTCCCTTTTTTCCTGCTGTTCATTTTCTTTCTTTCTCCTACACTCCTCCTTCATCCCATTTATTTCCTCTAATAATTTCTTCCCCTCTCGATTCTCCCCCATGCTTTTTCTCCAAACTTTACCTTTCGTCTTCTCTTCTTTTTCTAATCTCACCTCTTTGCACGCTTCTAGCCAATGTTCCCATTTATCCCAGCCTTCTCCACAGAATTCACACCTCCTGTATTTATCGTCCATCCAGTATTTGTTTGATTTCTTCTCGTTCCCGCACCTGAATCTTGCTTAAGATTTTCTCTTCGTCTATAGGCATCCCCTCCCTTAAATATGTCGGTCTCCCTACATTTACTTTTATTTCTTCATATATTTTTTTAAAACTTGTTTTCGATATTTTGCCTTCCCTTTCTTGAGCTTCAACATGTATACATCTCTCTATTATGTCTCTTTCTGCTTGCTTCTCCTCTCTTCTTCTCTTCTCTGCCGACACTTACACTCCTGCCTGCATAATTTGTAGACTACATTTAACAGTGCAACCCCCTGCAGTTTTCCACTTTTTCCTTTTCCTTCTTTCGAATTGGCACCACTATCGCCATTTTCCAGCTTTCTGGTAGATCTCTCCTTCCTTTTCATATGTCATTTATCTGCTTCAGCGCTGCTCTCCACAGTTCCTCTGTGTTCCTCTCAGTTCCTAATTATTATTTCATTAACCCAACTCCAAATTCAACTCTTTGATTGTTTGAGAAGTCCATAGAACCAAATCCTATCCAAATGCATTCATCTTTCATGCACTTATTAAGCAATTTCCTTTACGTATAACATTTGATCTGATTGTCGCAGGGGAAGTCATTCATTATTTCACATATGAAACCAAATGGAACCCAAACCTAAACAAATGATTGGATTCGGTTGTGATTCACACCCCTTGCAGTTTCTTGTATAATTTTATCAAAGATTTTGAACAAAAAATATCTGTTCCATTGTAAAGCAAAATTCAGTCGTAAAAGCTATAGTTATTTAGCTATGAAAAAAAGAAAATTAAAAAAAATGTTAGTTCATCAAAATATAAGATGATGGACAGCACATGGGGTAGCAGAAAAACCTATGGGTAAGAGTTCCTCTTCGAACGATACATCTCTTGAGGAACTATAAACAGGTCTGAATACGATAATTCGTATGAATCACTATTTCAAGATTCTGTAAGTTTTGAACTTGCTAACAAGTTCATATACAAGCTATTCATAAATTACAACTACATCTATTGTTGGGATATTTGTGAATTTTTATTCCTATACTTTGGCGACTACTGCAAAACATTTCGTCGATATTTGTGCTCTTAAAACGCGCTTCTTAGACTCCCACCACATAAATATCATTTATGGTTCCATAAACTTCGTTATTTAGCCGGTACGTTGAAATACTCGCCCAATTAACATAAACGACGAAACTTTTCTTCCCTCACAGCAATAAACGAAAATTACAATGCAAAGTTCCGTCGATAAATTCCAGAACCACATTCGTTTTCGTCGGCGTAATCGGCGACGGCGGCGTCGCGTGTAGCGCCACTGCGAGCGTTCTCACAAGTATCATAAATCAAACGCTATCGGAGGTTTATCTTTATACAAATAATAAACAGGTCTACAGCTACCAGCTATGAATTCCCCGCGAAATTGAGCTTTTTGTGAAAGGGAGTAATATATTTCTATCGTGTTTTAAATTGTATAATTCTATTTAACATGGCTTGTTAAGATACGAGTTCCGTGACCGTTAATAAAGTTATTACTTTGCATAATCGCGTTAAAATATGTGCATGATATTTTTAGCGTAATTAAAAGATAGCACGCCGCAATTGATGTCGCTTTCAACCGGGTCGCTTTGCGATTATTTATCGGCGATTGGGTGGGTTTTGTCGATTGAGGATGTCGTGGATTTTAATGTTTTTCGATTCTTGTTATAATTGGGGTAGTTGATTATTTGCATAAATGTAATAATAAATGGAAGATATTCGACACCTTGGACTTTTATTGGATTATTAAGGAAACATAATTTTCAGTGGTTCAAGACTTCTTTACCTTGACATTGACAATTTACGGAAAATATGTTAGATAATTAGTGACTATCTTTTGCTTAATCAAATTTTCTGGCGACGAATCAACGAATGGATATTTTTTTCCAATTTTGATCAAATCAGGTGACTTAACTTTGTATCACAATAAATCGCAATAAAAATAAGTGATTAGTACAACATGGTACTAATAATGGTAAGTAAAGTAAACTATGTAATTATTTATATGTACTAAATTTTTTTTTAATTTCTTAATCGTGCATACTTAATTGTAAAAGAAATTTATCTAAATTTAAAACGCAATAAAGTATTAAAAGAAATGGGGGCCCCGCTAATTGCCAACACAGACTAATGACTTTTTTATTGACCGAAATATTAATGCCGCGGTTGTAACGAACTACCAACAAAACTCCCACACAGTCCTAACAAACGACATTTCGAACGCCGCGCACAAACGAGGAAACTTTGCCCCGTTCCGGTCGCGTTTCACGAACAACCGATTTATCTCGCTTATTTATTCAATAAACACAAAACTAATAGAAACTAATAACGAAGTTAGCCTGAGCTTAAACGAATGCGCGCGCTTTAAACTCGCAAGGATCCCAAACTTTGCACATTTTCCCTCCCTAAAGATAAAATAATTACATTTAATGAAGAAGTGAAGTTGAATTACCCACTGATGCTCAGAGGGCACTAATGACGGGAAAGTAATTTGACTCCGAGATTAATATGAAAAAGTTCCGGCGCGCGGAGGCAATCGAAACTTTCGGATCGATTCGCGCGAAGCTCGGCGCTGCTGGAGGAGTTGATATTTTTAGTGTATCAAAGTTTTAAGGATACTTCTCGAACCAATAACATGTTAACCGTTTTCCGACGGAAACACAAAGAGAGCGCCAAGTTGTCGAGAGACAAGGGGGAGTTTGAAGTTCGGAGATCGCGAACATCGCCGCCTGTACTCGTCGAACGTCCCACGCAGCGCTGGAAGTTAGTTTTAAATCAAATTTAAAGTTTCGGTTTGTCAGCGAGTAACGAAACGAAACATTTTAAACGCAAACTTTGTTCATTTATATATTTTTCTTCTTAACAAATGGTGGTTTTAAAACTAGTCTTAATGTACGAGGGGAGATCAGTATTTACGATCCCTAACAAAGGAAACAAATTGAAGAAATATCATTCGTTTATTTTTCCACTCTACATAATCTCCCCGAACGTCGATGCATTTCGTCTACGATGAATCCAATCGGGTTCCATTTGGTTTGCATTGGGTTGGGCTGGGTTGGCTTGAGTTGGGCTGGGTTTGATTAGACTGGGTTGGATAAAGGTGGGTTGGATTGGCTTGGGTTGGTCTAGGTTGAATTAGACTGGGTTGTATAGGGGTTGCTTGAATTGGATTGGGTTGGGTTGAGTAAAGTTGGGATGGGTTGGGTCTCGGAGCTACGTTAGAAAAAAAAATAATTGGTTAATATAGTTGTTGCAGTTTGGTCATTACAATTTTCCTCTTTAGTGGGGGCCTAGCAAAAATCATAAATTATTAAGAATATTGCTATAAGCTTGAAAGTGGAAATATAACTTTTTGATTGTCTTGGATTACAAGCCATTGTTACATAGGTTGATTTGTCGGAGCTCAGTACGAGTAACTTTAATGTTTGATTGCCATGGGTGTCAACCCAATCCAATATCCACGGTGAGTCTCTTTGTGTGAATGTTGTGAATGGATATAAATAAACCATCGAATACAATAGACTAAAAGTACAGTGGAGGTTACCATCATACTTAGGGGGAGGACGATCGTTAGATGTAGAAAGGACAATAGCAAGGTTCAGGTGCGGAAGTGAAGAGCTAACAAGTATTGGATGGAAGAGTGGTACAGGGGTGTAGTTTTTGTGGAGAAGGATGAGATGCATGGGGTCATTGGGTAGGAAAGTTTAAAGAGATAAAACTGAATGAAGAAGAAAGGAAAAGACTGGGGAAAGAATATGGGAGAACTAGACATGTCAGACAAACTAATGGGGAAGAAGGACGAGAGCAGGAAAAAGAGGGTATTGATACAACAGGAGGAAGAAAGAACCAAGGAAACACAAAATTGACGGCAAGAGGATGCGGAAGGAGAAAGGGATGGTGGGCTTACCATGAATACGAATAAACCTTCCGAGGAAATTTTGCACTAATATAACAACAACAAAAAAATCTTTTTCAGAAGTTTGAGTAGGTTTGGTTCCAATACAATAGTATATTCATCTAATCCTATGACCTCTGCATTAGTAAATTTAGCGTGGCTATGTATTCTCCAGTCCTATTGGCTCTAATTGTCATATGACCGATTAAAAACTTTATATAAAATTCTTCGCTGTATTTTTTTCTAAAATGCCACATTTTATTACCATTTTCGTACACGAATTTTAATATTTCGATTACATTTAATATACACGAAGCATTGATTTTATAAAATTCATAAAGACGCTGGCTTTAATACATTTTTTTGTTGTCAACAGGGAAACCACAAATGCGTTGTATTGCTAAGCAATCAAATTAACTTATACTTAATACTTGCGGTTTCTAGTATGGGAGGGGATAATTTTTTGATTTTTACATATTTATGGTTCCATCTGTCAGAAAACATGAACATGAATGTTATTTTTGACATCGTGCCGTATACATTGCAATTCAAAAATAGAAGAATTAGGGTAGGCCGCGATTATATTATGGAGATTGGTAACTGTTTCTCTTGCCTGATGTGAATGAAAGTGTCATTGATGGATTTCAAAATAAAACTTGACAGTTATGTTGAGAAGGGCTTTGTAAAAGTAAAAGTAATTGTAATTTTATATTAATACTTATAATGGAAAATATTTTTAGGTTAGGTTAGTAATATAACGAACCGTAACTGTCGAATCACGGCCTACACTAATTCCTTTTTCTAAAGTGCGTTCCCCTCGAAAGCACTTTTCAGATTAAGTACCCATAACATGAACAACGTCATCATCGACTAATAAGAACTTAACGTTTTCCAATGAGAGTGGAGAATTATTTATTTTTTTTTAATTTAGTGAACAGTCTGATTAAACTATAGTTAATACCTTACGTTATCTAGTATTTGATAGAATAATCCTTTTTCGTTTTTGACGTTTCACAATAATTTGTGGTTATGGTACAGTTTCGATAAATGTGCCTTTAATAATAAATTCGATTCTTTGCGACACTTGGATTCATTTGGTTTGGGTTGGATTGTGTTAGTTTGGGTTGGATATGGTTGGGTTCCTTTAAAAAAAAAACTTCTTTCGGTGCTCTTCCAACCAGTCGTTTACGGCCGTCATCACTTCGCTATCGTCGAATATCTTGTCCCCCGGAGATATTCTTTTAATTTTGGAAATAAAAAGAAATCACTAGGAGGCCCGGTCGTACAAAAATTACACTATTTGAATATTTCAAAGAATAACTCATTCATTTATCACTTTTGCAATTACGTGAACTTCTAACGGAACTATTCGTAGGCTGATTCGTGTAGTGGTTCGTCGAAATTCACTATATCAAGTTTACTTTGTGGTTCGATTTGTTGATCGTATTGATTTCCGATTTGCAAAGAAGCATTGATACGAAATTGCATTAAATGAAACGCAGTTTGTATGTTGATATAGTTACTGGCGTATACCTTGGCATCAAAATATGAACTTTGCAACAATTCTTCAAATAATATCAATCGAAGACTAATTCAAACAGCGAAACCAATGTCGTGTTAATATCAATTGTCGTATAACACGACGATTATCTTGTAAATACCCCACGAATGGATTTATTTTATTATTTGACAACTCGTTTCGAAGGGTGAAACTTGAATTAAATCGGTGGATTATTAACAAATAATTTTAAACCATTTCGTGGCGTAGGATCTAACGTTACGTTCACATTGGGAACATATCGCAGCAATTGCGTTCGAAACGCTTGCAAAAATATTTAATTGCCCGCAATAATTCATTAGTATAAGCTGTTTTACAATGGCGATCCAGATAGCCGGTAATTAGTGGTGGGACGAGGTGAATTATTGCGGACTCCGCCGGATTAATTGGTTTATTGTATTGAGTCATTAATAAAAAAAAGTCCGCCGTATCTGTTTGTGCATGGCATAAGGATTGATAGCAGACATTGTGTGGTAAGCTACCAGTTTATGCGAACATAGCATGAATGTGAACTGCTAAACCGAACGACGTTGATGAATGTGGGCGACACAACATCGATCGCATCCACTAAAATCCACACGTTCGATCCGACGAGACAATGAGCACCGTCGTCGTCCGTCATAAATCACCGTTTTTAATTCGGTCATTACGGAGCTCCGCGAACGCGCCGAACGGATTGCCACCCAATTCGGTGCACAATCATAACTTTACGGCGCCGTTAACTTGAAAGTAAATAATTAAAATCTAATAATCGTTTAAAATTTGCATTTAACGTTATTTCCATTAATGCATTCGCTTCAGACACTCAAACTGTAATTGTTTGTGTAAGTAATTGTACGCATTACAATGAAAATAAACTTTCTAACATTTACACGGTCACTGAACTTACTGAATGATTATTGTTGAGAAACTGAGCAAGGAAACGCGCAAAGTTTGCAGATTTGTCAAAGTGGTAAACATTCATAAAATCCGCTGCAAGTGTCATAAATGTACTTTTGTGTTATATTATGATTATTATAATAAATTTATGCAATAAATAAGTTGATGAAAATAATAATATAAATAATAAATATATATGAAATAATAATAATTGCAATGTGCGAAATCTTTATTTTCAATTCAGTGGTGAAACGATCGGCGGAGAACCCTCCGGACTTCCGAGCCGACCGAACGGACATTCCGCGTCTATTGTATTCCCATTCCGACTCGCTTCATTCTGGATTCATTTCCGATCCGAGCGGTTAGAAAAACGACCGGCCATTTCGCACGAGTTAATTAGTTTTAAATTCAAATTAACGGGCCCCGTCTGACTCGCAGCAGATTAAAACATCTACGTAGAATATTTCAATTAACTCTGTTTATAAAGCATTAATTAAACGTGCGCGTTTTGGTAATGAGGCCGTTTGACTTTAACTGGTTTTTGAAAGGGACGTAAAGCTACACATTTTGGAATATGCGGTGATGTATTAAATCGCGTCGGGTGGGCGATTAAGGTTAAAATTATTGTCCATTTCAGTTTTCTTTGTTTATATCGTATGAAGTGGTGTAAGTTCTTGTGAATATAATTAGAAGGATGCCCGTATTTTTTTTTCGTAACCAATTCGATCCAAACTAATGAATCCAAATCGCATTTAATGATAAGATTGCTGATAAGAAAATTGTTCCAATAAGCAACCTCATTTTTCGTTGAAATAAAACATTACCAAGCAAGCAATATAAGTTAAAGAATAGTAACTGTTAGGAGTATATGCTCCACCATTTTATTTATATAAACATTATGATTAAAGTGACTGATTAAATTCTCAGAAAAAGAATTTATAAAGTAACACAAAAACAAAAGGACCAATAGGTAAATCTAATTCAAGTAAATAATAAATAAATAACCTGTTTAAAATTTCTTACGTTGACCTTCTTATTAATCTTAACTTTTGACACTTGACCATTAAACAATAATTTTTTTTACAACAAGCAAGTTTCAGAGCGAAGTTTGTTAAATTTAGGCAATAATGTAAATTTTGATTACTGCAATTTATATATTTTGCTGTTGGGTAAAATTACTAAGAATATGGGAATAATTTCTTCCGCCTTGGTGTGAGCATCACAATGAAGCCCAATGCAAATTTTATTCGTAGCGAAATCACTAAAATTTTGGGAGAACTGTTTATTAAACAGGCGATTATTATTTTTCATTGAAAGCAGATAAAGGCTTCAGATTTTCATTATGGTGAACTTTATAGATGGAATTTTCGGGGGAAGTTACATTTGCTCAGCTTAATCCTTGAGGACTCGACCAAATACAAAACAAGTTGACCTGAACTAGCGACTATTCCTTCAAAAACAAGTAAAGGAGTAGGTGATTTTTTTTTGGACATGGAAAGGACTTTATAAAACTCGAGTTTTTGCTTAAGTACAAAGAAGATGACGAATTGTTCCGCGCTGGACTTTTAATAAATTCATTTCGATTACAATAGGAGAGTTCGTTTAGATTACGTTGCCTTTGGGTTTTATTACGAAAACAAATCCCAACGTTATTCTCAGAGAAAACACAACCC
Organism: Geotrupes spiniger; assembly: GCA_959613385.1. NCBI lineage: Eukaryota > Metazoa > Arthropoda > Insecta > Coleoptera > Geotrupidae > Geotrupes > Geotrupes spiniger. The sequence continues at coordinate 38,184,852 of OY390736.1, read as the reverse complement.
CCCTAAAATTATTGCTTCGAGATCTGCAACGTCGATAAATTTGTTCGAATTTTATTGAGTTGGATTTCATTGATAATAACAAATTCTTTTGAAAGAAGTCAATTTTTTTCTCTGAAACACAACTGGAAAATATTTGTTTTAAAATAGCAACGATGATTTCATTTTGAATGAATTCGGTTTCGGAGAGGAGACAACCTATTGCAAAATTGAATTTTTTATTTGGTGAAGTGAAATAATGATAACTTTCCCAATGCAAACTTTACATTCAGAGAAACTACAACCAACCCCAAAATTATTTGTAATTATTTGTCAAACTGACGAATTTATTTGTTGGGTTTCACGATGGGGATGTTACTCAATATAATAAAATTCTATATCAAAGTGATTTTTTTTATTTGGTGCAATGCGAAGTACATAAATGGTTTGGAAAAGATTTCAAAAAAACCGCAACCAGTTCTTTCAGATTGCGTTAAGGGGGACTTGCACCTAGTAGGCTAATTTTGGAGCGAATTTTCAAGAATTTATCGTAAAAAAAACTAGAGAAGATTTCGATATGAAATTTTTTCACATGATTTTTTGTAAATGTCAATGTTAACTCCCAAGACCTGGACATGGCGCCTCTGTCGAAAGTGAAGGTTTTTCACAACTTCGCCATTTTATGCATTTTAGATAATTTTTGCATTTGTGACAATTTTGAATTTGTCACAAATTGATTGAATTTTAGGCCTTCTCTGACAAGTGCACGTTGGAAAATATTGAAAGTCGAAATTAAATAATTTTGTTATTTAACTTTTTCCAGTTTCGGTATTTTTGACAACTGAAACTTTAAAAATGTTGTCAGTCGAAAATATATTTCAGCGAATATTCAGGTGATGACAGCTGTATCGCACTGAAAGCACCTCAAGCCAAGCCAGGATGATTTGCAAAAAGGATGATTGTGTGAGTATGGCTGGTGGTGTGATGAGCCCACAGAAGGCGAAACAGTTGTCACCAGTTGATACATTCGCTGAAATATTGTTTCAACAACCGCTTTGTTTTTCTTGGATGGTGTAGCGTGGATAGCACCGATTTTGCGGGTCGAGCCCACTTCTGTAGTTGTGTAGCAGTATGGGTTTGGGATTATTGATATATAGATGGTATATTGATAAACTTACACACAAGTTTTTGTCAGTATTACGAATTTTGCATTTTTGACAATTGCATTTTTAACAGTTTAATATTTTGACTCTACTTTTATTAATATTTGAAAATTTTCTAAAATTCAACAAATTCCAAAATTGAATATAGAATTTTTCAAATTGTGATAAATGTGGATATTTATGAAAATTGAGCATTTCGTCAATTATTTTGTTTATTTTCGTCAATTTTTTTTCGATTTATTAAAATTTTGTTGTAAATAAGTTGTACTTTATATTTTTCGAGCCTATTAAATGATAAGGTGTCAAACAGTCCACGACTATTTAACGAACTGACGACATAGTTGCGCAGCAAAAGATACATTGATTCGAAAATTGTTGTATTTCACAGAAGACATCAAACCGAATGCGACTTTATCAAACTGGATTGTTTATCTGAAGAAATTTCAGATTGGAGTTAAGTAGTTGCCAACGTCAATTTTAAGTAGGATTTGGTGAAATAATTTGGTTTTGTTTGAAATAGGGTTACATTAGAAAAGTGATAAAATTAACATGTTACAGGAAAGATGAACAGTCGAGGGTTGGAGAGGGTGTAGCGGACAAAACGGACGGAGAAGGAGGAGGAGATGGAGTGTAGGGGAGAAAACGATGAGTGGAGAATAAAACGATGTAACATTAGAGACATAAATGCCAAATAAAGGTTTTTTTACAAACTCCGATACAAGGCTTATTCTGAAAGGTTAGGTTTCACCGAGGAAATCAAGTAGAATCCAAGACATTTGATTTGAAGGAGATAAATTAATTTGGATGGAGTTGAGTCTGGTGCTCGTAGGATTGTTGGGTTATGGTTTCCTTGCATAAGTCAATCCAAATTATATTCTGAAATGAAATATATGTAACTGGTCACTATTTTTTTTTGAAGAATTTGACAGAAGGATATACATTCGCTTCTATTAGATCGGGTTGGAAACCACGAAAGAAATAATAATTTTTTTTTCGGTAAATTGAGATCTCATCTGTGATATATAATCGCAGATGACGAACAGTTTTAAAAATGCAAAGCAGAAATTGTTGGGTGTAACAGAAGATCAAATTCAAAAGATTAATTCAGTTGGATTGTTTATTTGAATGAATTGTCCGATTGGCTTGTGTTGGGTTTCATACAAACAATAACCAACTATTTAGGATATCGTTTGTGAATCAATTCGCTGGTTTTAAGGTTACTTGACGGAAATCAACCCAAACTAGTCTCAGTGGAAATACAAACGACTCCAAAAAATTGATCAAACTTAAAGAATCAAGTCCCTCGATTATGAAGGTTTTAATATTCACTTTCATTGTTTAAAAAATAAATGTTTGCTAAACAAATTCACATTACATCCCTGATCTCGTAATTAATTGCTTTTGTGGACAACTTGGTTATCGTGATATTAATATTATTGTACAATTTAACAAAATCGTTAATTATCAGTACTAGTAATAATTTCAGGACGCCACATTTTATTGCAATCACTCTTATACGATTTACGCAAGTGCTGAAAGTGATGCTTTTTCAGGACGAGTAGCCAAAGCTCCGAGTCCTGGAAAGACACTTTCAATGTAACTTTTCTTGAAGAAAATTTACAATAATTTAAACTAATTTAATAATATATTGTCGTTTGGTTTTAATAACACAACACACAGATTAGATTCAAATCTTTAAAACATTTCGTTAGAAAATTATTTAGTCGCCGAATAAATTCCTGGGAAGATTTGTACGTGCTGTGTAATTTAAGACATTTTGTGGAACCTACGTTCATAATTCTATCTATCCACGCTTCCACAGATTTAGCATTTCTGCTTGCTCAACCCTTCTTCTCACCTCGTTAACAAACAGACATCGCCCATCGTGGCAGACAACAAATAATTTAAAACAATCGCGCGAAATTTACGGCGCCAAATTGTTCCAATCCGAATAATTTAACCAGCCATCCGTCGTTATGAACGCAATTTATTACACTTGGAACAGATTTCGAAGAATTATAACGGTGCTCACGCCGCGGTGTGTAAACGTGTGAAAACATCAAGTACTGGTTAAATTGAACTGCGTTTAAGTGCCCAGAGAGTTATGGGCTTTTACGCGGCGTCCGCGCGTCCCACGAAAGTTATTCGAACTACTTTTAGCTAGTTTAATTAGCGCATAAGTTGCTCTTGATTTAATTGCCGTTTATGTCCGCGTTCGCGTAACGAAATATATATCGACTCGTTTAGTTTAAAATAGTTGGAAATTGCTGGTAATTGAACGACTATTTATACGCTGTACTAGACCATAATATCGTATATTGTACAATAAGTAGTAACGATGTCTTTTACTGACGGGGATTAAGTTACGAGCGAGTAATAGAGAGAATAACATTTATATGCACTTTGATTGCGATTCATTTTTTTTACATTGATATATAATTTTTGAATCCAGGATCACAATAATGATTTGTAATTAATTATATTACCCACTTGTAAAATAATGCTTCAAATTGCTTTTTAAAAGTTGAATATTAATTAATATTATTTCATAATCGTAGATAGAATTAATTACTATTTTAAATCATTAATTTTCGACTATTAATTTTTATTCTACTGCCTTTAATATACCGCTCGATGTGTGTGTTCCAGTTTGCATTAAACTAAATTGTTACGGTTTCTACAAAAAAAAAATCCTTGTCCTTGTTTCGAATTTCAAACAAACCCGCAACCTTTAAAACGTGGGACGTTGGTTAAATTCGCATTTCTGCGACGAAAATAGAACAAGATATTTATTTATTCCAGCACCGAAGGACGTGCGCTTTGTGAAGGCGCCTTTAAAGCATCGCAGTCGACACAGTTCGCCGTTTGATGACAATAAATTTACATGGTAAGTTAACGTTTCCAGTCTTTAGTGACATTTAAAACCGCTAAGTTAATCCCTTTACATGACTCGCGTGTCTTGCACTTCGAAAACAACTTGTCTCTCCATATACGATCGCCATTGACGATTTACATACGGTGCGCGGCATGAAATGTACCTTTTTGTTAATTTTGCGCCGGAGTCGGATGCGCGGCGCTTTTCTGTTCGCCCGGATTTTTGAAGCGGATTTATTTAAATTTTAATTCGTTTTATGTTCATTATGTAATGCTCGAGAGGGAAACGTCTTTTCATGTCTGCGAGAATTAATTTTTAGCAAGCTCGGCCGACGTCAAACATCCCCCGTTTTAAGCCCTCATAAAACGTCATTTTAATGAATTCCTCGCTGCGTAAATCATTAGTGTTTATTGCAACTCACGGTGAAATTTCAGACGCACAAAATGCGTAGATAAACAGAAACGTACGATGAAATAATTAGGTGTCTCGATCGATTTAGTACAAAATGTCATCACTCATTTAATAAATATTTCAGCATTTATTTAGCTATTTATTTAACATAACCATTTTATGATAATCAATAACAAAAACTAAATATATAAGATAATTACTTTAAAACAAAACTAATTTTTAAACGCACATTGGAGGCCAGTTACACAAAATTAATTATCCTGCAAATTATTAACAAAAACGTTAATTTTCAAATTTTTATTAACCCAACAGTAAATTATAAATTCCCAATATAACACACTCATGATAGGGAGCACCTAATGCACTATCGAACAAACTTGTAAGCCTACCCCAAACGCAACGGCGTGACTCATCCCCATCGGTGTCATCGTTAAAATTAATTAGTATTAGGAAGACATAGCGAAGCCGCAGAATAAAGGCAGAGATTAGGGGGTTGTCAAAGTGAAAAAGTTCCGCCGGACTCCAGGGAGACGATAATTGAAATGTGAGCGCGCGGATGCGAGATCCACAGGTTCCGTGATGTGTATTACGAGCAGCTTTTTACATAGAAGGCCTCACACGCCCCCTATTGAAAAAGGCTCGGTAGATCCTTATTGATTGTAATGATTATGGTCCTCTAATGAAATGGGCGTCACGATCGCTTCACATCGGCTTCCTGTGAAGCAAGACGAATTCCTCGGCGTTTAAAAAATAATTAACGTGCAAGTTATTGTTGCGTCGTCGATGGTATTGTGCGTGGCTTTTGTTTCTGGAGCACAATGCATCAGACGCAATCTACTTGGTGTCGTGGCTGCTGTAAGTCTTTATCGCCTTGCATCCATTAGGTCGTTTTAAAATCATATTATTATTTACAACAATAATAAAATTATTAAACAAATTCGTAGTAAAGAGCTATTTTCTCTAATATTTCTTGCTCGAGTTGGAGATCCTTTCGTTACCATAATAACAATTACGTCACGTTTCTAAGCCGAATCGTGCGCCACTAAATAATAATTACATTTCATTTAAACATCGGATGTACGTAACATATGCAGATATCTTTATATGCAGATTTCAGTGTTTGCACTTTGATAGACGAACTTCACATGCGGTGATTGTAGGCCATATATCCTTGCCGAAACGCCCATGAATAATGCAAGTCGGCTTCAATCGAATTCTCTCGTTTGCTTTTGTTCAATGCATTGACAACGTTTGATAGGGAACGCCAATCACGTGTCGCATTCTGCATGGCATTAATATAGACACCCATTTTCCGCGGTTTCTTTTCGATTCAAAACGAGCTTTCGCACGAGTGGTTTATGTGTGACTTATTCGCACTGAACCAAGACAACTACAAATAAGTTCCCATATATTAACTGGTGCTAGTAATACGGATAAAGTTGATAACAGAAAATAAGCAACAACCCACAAAAAGAACATTATACATTTTATAATAAAAAGTAAATTGTGTTTATATTATTTTTATTCAGTACTTACGCATTTTTACAAAAATCTTATTACAACACGAGTTAATTTTGAAAACGCTATTATAAAAAAATATTTATGCTGAAGCTTCGAATGAACTATTTGTGCATGTATCATCCTAGAAAATTGGCAACAGTTGCTGCGTTGTTACTACTTAACTCTTTTAATTAATTGCGTTAATTTAATTATTAAAAAAATTGTGTATTATAGACATATCGTATTTGCAATCAAATATGTATAACTGCTTGGACAAACATGTGTAATATTTACAAAAAATAAATGCAGAATATTTTCATAATATAAATTAGTTAGAAAGTTTTGAAAAATTATTGCAATATTTAGAGATGATGTAAATGAAAATAACTTTCAGACATCGTTATAAGTGGCGACTGTTTCGCTCTTACAGGCTCATCAGACCACCAAAGACACATTTGCCCGTAAAGGCCAAACATCACCACATATATCATTCATAGAAATGCGGAAGCCTGCGGAATAGTTACAAGTCTACAGTACGGAGTTAGTAGATCAAAGTAGACCTGTGTAATTGGATAGCGCAGCGCAGTGTGAATAACATTGTTTGCAATTTTAATTTCAATTTCTAATTCTAATTGAAAACTGTAAGCAAATGTACAAACGTAAAGGTAAACAGTAGTTAAATTGTGTGCACCCAATTGCCAAAGGCCAACACTTCGTCAGACCGGACTTATTTCCACTTTTAGTATTGGATAATAAATAATAATAATCAAATATAATAAACTCAACCCAACCCAACCTAACTCAACTCAACCCAATCCACTGCAATCGTAATTTTAACTCTCCACGTTAACACCCACATAACAGGCCGTGTATACAATGGGTCTGTTAAATTTGATTTATAGGTGCCCTTAAAACGCACAGTTTTACTGCAATCGGCCAGAGAATATAATAGAATGTACTGATTTGCGACCATGCACCCAACAATTATCAGATTTATGGCTTTTCTTAGAAACGTATCTAGCCCAACACAACCCACCCCAACGAAACCCAGCTCAACCCAATCCGATCTAATCCAATCGTCATTTTAACTATCCACGGTGAATTTTCCAGAAAATGAATTTTACCTCACATTGAATGCAGCAGGCTTCATAAGCAATGGACCTGTAAAATTTGGTTTATTTTTTATATCTTTACTATCTTCGTCCGATGAATATAATAGAGCGGAATGTTTGCAATTGAACATGCACATAACACAACAATTCTGTGAGATTTGTGGCTTTTCTTAGAAAACGTAACTCCCACAGATATAAGTTCAAGGTCGCTTTATTTTGAAATGTTAATTCTAAAATAGCTCTTTATTAACACACACAATATTTAATCTTACTAATGTGGTAATTACGATTTCTGTATAGTCAAATCATTTAATGCATCCCTTTTTCCTTGACTTGTATCACTTAATTGCATATAACCATAGAAAACTACATATTTTTTAAAACTCTGTCCGTCTTACATTATTTTGCACAACATAAAAATTTGCAAGTTACTTATTTAATTATTAAATATATTGTTAGACTCCCATAGTCATTCTTATGTCAACTTGAGTGAACCATGAAAACTACTTCAAAATAATCATCCAAAATCCAGAAAACGTGTAAAAAATCGTTGAAAATCGTAAAAATTATAAAAATCATAAAATCACTCAAAATTATACAAAAATAGTAGCTGTAGAAATTCTAAAACTGTAAAAAATCATAGAAAATTTTAAATTGAAAATCGTGAGAGTATAGTGTAAGCTTGTAAGAAGTCGCTTCTCAAATTATTAAGAATTAGAAAAATTGCTAAAATTGCATAAAAATCAGAAAAACATTAAAAATCATCAAATAAGATAAAAATATTCGAAAATCGTAAAAAGACTCCCGACAGTGATGAAGTGGGTCGACATAAATTGTAATTCTTTGTTTTTTAATGAGACAAACAACTCACCAGATATTAAAAAAAAAAACGTTAAATTGATAATCGTAATCGAATCCAAAACAAATCCTTAAAAATCGTATAAATGGCTAAAAATTTGTAAGAATCGTAAATTTGTGAACATAATTTTAAATTGTATAAATTATGTGTAAAAAAACTCAAAATAAATGTCAGCGAATGTATCAAGCAATGACAACTGTTTCGCTCTTTTTGAGCTCGTCAGACCACACGCCATCTAGACGTCAACACCCTCCTATGATGTATGTGTGGTGGCCAGACGAGCTCAGAAAGATGTTAGTACATTCTCTGACTTTTTTGCGACGTAATTGCAAGTCTGGGCAGTACCGACTTAGTCGATCGATGAACTCTCACATGCAACACATTTTCCTCTCAGAGTGGCTCATATCGAATTTGGGCTTTAAACAATTATTAAACATTAACATAATTTGCTGGCTATGGAGGTATCTTTGAACCAATCGATGCAAATCATCTCTAAGAAAACTACAATGAAATAATTAAAGATCACATCGCCATGAGGGGTTGAAATCAAAACAAACACCACGACGGAAAAATCCTCGAAATTCAACCAAACCAGTGGTGGGGTACTAAAATAAATCCGTTGATAAATCTTCTTAAAGCCAAATAGTTCCCTCGGTGTAGAAAATACCAGAAACCAATATAGTGACTGAGTCTCGTGAAATCTCAAAGATGTATGAAGTCAAAATTGAAATTTCCTCGTCGAAAGGCCTATAATAGAGAGCACCATCCCAAGCCATCGATTTCGAAGAACTAGTATAGAAATTACAAAGAATGCATATTTGGAAATGGTCGTCATTCGAAATCAATCAAGTAAATGCTCATTCTGAATTAAATAAGTCAGGCTTGGAGTTCCTCAAGGAAGTATATTAGGACCAATACTGTATTTATTATATCGCCACACTGGATTATGTTAATTGTCGGTGAGGAACAACGTCGAAAACGACGCAGAAGCTATAAGCAGATTTAAAAAAGATTTTGACGCAACTTGAATATAAAATAACAGAGAACTTCGTAAAAAAATGTTGGATGATGATGTAACTTTCCCGTTTCTACACAAAATTACCTATTGCTTTGCAAGCAAGTTCTTAAACCCATGTGGGCACCCAGCTTCAGGATTACACTAAATATATTAAAAACAAAGTTACTCAACGCCTTCTAAATGAAGTCTCGAGAAATGTTGTTTCAGGAAAGAAGACGTCCAAGGAGCCAGACAAATATAGACATGCTATATATATCACCTACATGGATGAGGCATCCAGGACAACACGACCCTAGCAAGATAACAACCTAAACTCTTCAAGCAACTGTACTATATGAAATCTTAATGTAAAAATAGTGATCACATAATAAAGGATAGTAACCAAATACCATCTGTGTGAACTCCTATATGTTCATAGTGTTACTTAGATTACATTGAGATAGATTGCAATATTAATAATGAACATTAGTTAAAAAAATATATATGGCTTGCATCCGGTATATACAATAGAATGATTGATTTTATACGTAATATTTTTTTTTTCATTATTGGATCTATATTTAAGTGTGTCTAAGCTAATTTTTTTAACTAATATGTCATATTATTTTACAATTACATGTCATAATTTCCACATTGGGGGCTATATGATTTTCTTAGTTTTATCGGAATAGAATTGTCTGTAATATCCGTAAAAGTATCGCATAAAAAATGTCCTTTCTACACCGCAGTAAATATTCTAAGGCGACTATGTTGTAACTCCCGACATGTTTTATTAATAAATAAATCTAATGATAATGCGCCGCGATAAATTGTGAAACTACGCTGTGTGTATAAAATTTCCAATTTAGTAAAAGCAATCAAATATAACGTAATATTACTGCATTTCCTGTTTTGGGCTAACGACCTGGTTTAGTTACGACGCGACGCAGGAAACATGTTGAAACAAACTTCTGATGTGTTTCTTTTTTATTGTTGTCTTCTTATTAAAGTATGGCGCCAAGCAAATAGTAAACAGGAACTTTATATACGACGAATGTTCAAAGCTTATGGAACATAAAGTTTATTTTACACGCAATTCGGAGACGCGAAGACGGAATATCTTTCCTCGTATAATTTCACCGACGTTTCTTCGGATATTTTCACGCTAATTTAAATGCTTTAATCGGCCGAGCTCGAAAAAATATCCAGTGATATAAATATGAAATTAAATCCAAGCCGGGCATTGTCCGCGGAATTTGTTTAACTGTCAGCCGTGATGAATGAAAGCAATAAGCGACGTGGCGTATTTAATTTACGTTATTGTTATGTTAAGTGTGTAATCCAATTAATTTTGCTTTTTGTTCAATTGTCCGTATAAAGAATGAAATACTGACTCAATAGTTCTAAATGCATACAGCGAACAATGCTCGGAAAAAAGGTTGATGAATTTCCGTAGATAAAGAAATGATTTATACCGAAACTTATTTCTTTGGATATATTGTGCAGATATACCGTTCAATAGAGTAGATGTGCGAGATAAACTTATCTTGAGTTTTATCAAGCTCATAGCCGATGCCACACGGAAGAGCGTTTTCTTCGGCGATAAATCAAGCCACTTACTAAGCCTAAGCAATCGGACAACTCAGATGCCGTAATAAAATGACGCATAATTAAAACGTTTTGTTATCTTCGGCGAGCAAAACCGAATTTCAGAAAATGTGATTTATAACGCGTCGCCGAGTGCAAGATTTCGATTAATTTTAAAACTCGAGCACCACTAATTACATACAACATTAATATATTATTCGTAACGGATTTATATGAAAGTTATCGGGACTTTTGTTTCAGCAAAACGATACGCAGCAATGATAAATTGTTAAATAATTACAGGCTACTTGTTGTAATAAACGGTGCTGGTTCGAGCCGTATAATTTCCTGCGGAATTTTAGTGGAAGTAGCATTTATCAAATCGCGAGCGCAATTTCCTACGTTTTGAAATACCAAGTTTAGTCTTTCTGCTAATGCTGCTTATTACGTTTAATGTTGCTCAAATATAATACATCGCTCGCTCGACTATTAACTGGAATTAAATTGTACGTTAAATCGATATTTACCGGAGCGCAGTCAATTATTTTGTAAGTGTAATAACTATGGACATGTTATACACAGCTTGGTTGTTCTTATCGACACAGTTTATTTTTCGTAGTTATTTTCTAATACATCGACAACACTTAGTATTAAAATTGTGATGCATGGGTTCGTAAATCATCGATATACACATCCAACTTACATTTAACAATTTTCTGTCAAAAATTTAACATAAATTTTATTAGATTCAAGACAAAGTTTCGCAATAACAATAACTTTAATAATTTACATCCAACATCATTATCGAGCTATGTAATTCATTTCACTGCTCGCAAACCACAACACCGCAATAAACAACGCAAGCATTTCAAAAATTTAATTTTAATTTAAACATCCAAACGTCGCCGGCAGATTTAAATCTAGAGACGAGGCGAGCATTTCGCCAAGAGAGCTGTCGGACTTAATAACTCAAAGATACTCCGACTTCGGAATTTATGTAAAAGTAATAAACGTCGCCCGTAAAAATTTAATACGTGCTACATATAATCGCAAACAAATTGTGGAAGTGCTGCAACAAAACCGACATAATTCTAAAACGATCGAGCATAGACATAACTTGTCATATTTTATGGCAAGATAAAACGCAAGTCTGCGGCCGTAAATTTCAGCAAAGACAAAAGAGACGCGGCCGGTCCAAGACAACAGCGCACGTCGTAGTCGGGCGCACTGTTGTTTTATGAAATATTTGTACCTGACTCGTCGATTGCAACAAGCCCAGGGTGACTCGACAGGATAGAACCTGTAACACCTTCGCCCGACCACCGCGCGGCCAAAGAGCGCGATGCTACCACATTACCCGTTAAAGTGTCCGCGATTTGTCAAGTCACGGTTCAATCGCTTGGTTACGTTAATGCCTTTTTACACACTTACAGTGCTTTAAATTGATATTATGATTGATGATTGTCAAAACAGTTGTTAATCATTTTTGTTTTTGTAAGTAAGAAAAGACGAATTGAGCAATAAATTACAATCAAAGTATAGCTAGAATATAATTAATAATAAGCACATATGACCTAAAGATGTATTAACCGACTAATTCGAAACTAGGAAAATGCACTTCAATATGTTAAACGATTTCGATCAGAAATATGTTGGGTTGGGTTGGGCTGGGTTGCATTGTTGGACACATATAATGTTGTCATCACCTATTGGGTAGTTTTCGAAGTTACTTTCGATTACGTAGAACGCCTCGACCATCTACAAGGTTGTGAGAAAGGATATTTCTTAAATCTTTTCTTGAGTCGACTTCGCAACTAATTGACAGAGGGGAAAATGACAGTCAAGCGATTTTGGATTCGCTCCAACCCAACCCAACCCAACCAACCCAACCTTGAGTTCAAATTTTAATAATGTGAGCTTAGCAAGAGCGCGCAGAAACACACCCACAGTTCTTAAAAAATCTCTGGACTGCTAAATAATTAAACATATTCCCAACTTGCGCTTGATGAGATTTCTATGTCAAATAAAATATGGGTCTCAAAAGTACAGACTTTTAGTATTTATTGATCACCGATGTTTGACGAGGTCCCAGTCAAGAGTAAATTACAACCAACTCGTCAATCGTCAGGTCTCCTTTGCTGTCAAATATACTGTACTATCGCCAAGCAGATTCCCAGTCAGTTATGTTGTGAAAAGAACAGGAAATCTAAAATATTTAAGTCTATGTAATTATGATTTATATGAATATGTAACGTAACAAGAAATTAAGTGACAATTTTCGACCAACGAACATGGAGAATTGCAACATTAGTCACCATTTTCAATGAAAGCTTTGCGGTTGCTAGGGTGTTTCAATAGACATTTGGATGGCCGAGTAGGTGTATCTCTCGACCACAACCTCAAAACTTAACGAAGGAAGACGTATAATTTAAGTTAACTTTAATATTATCGAAACGTCAAACGGAGTTTGTAAGACCTATTTTCGACACTCATAAATCGGTTCACTTAATGTAAATTGCCTCAAAAATTCTATAAAATCAATTTTTTCAACTGAATTCATATATTTATGGTTCAATATCTCAAAAACTAACCAGACGTAAATAATGAGGATCTATTGTGGATTAATTTTTATATGCGTTAAAAAATGGGCTATTCATTTATACAGTTTTTCTGTTCATGGGTGAACACAAAAATATCTAACGTTAAACAAATGACTGAGATAATCTCATTCTGGTGTCACTGGTGGGAACATAAAGTCAGGAAATATTTTCTCAGATCCTTTGCAAGCAATTTTTCGTTAAGTCACTGAAAATCAAGAATACGAATAGGGAAACTGATGCGAATAAAGCGAAATATATGGCTAACAACGACATTAAACCATAAGAGACAAAAAAATAAAACGATATATAAGATTAATGGGGAACTTTCTGTTGTCCGTTACAATTGGAAAATAATAATTGACAATACACAGCATGTTAACAGATTGTTGAAAATGATGAAAGAATAAAAATGTGAAATCTAGCATTTCAATATTTATAGTTTTTTTTTGTTATTTTGGACAACTTTTGCATTTTCAACAAATTAATTTTTCACTCTGTTTGCATTTTTAGCATCGCTGTTGTCTTCCCAATTTTAACACTTGTTTTCATAAGCAATTACAGTCTCCCATTTAGAATAACTTTATACGTCGTTTACAACGTCGACACTTACCACTTTTGACATCAATTTAAACTTTTATTTAGGTTTCTGTTTGAGCTTTAATTTTATTGTTATTGTAATTTTATAATTATCTGGATTAGCTGAAAGTTAAAAATGAACAACCAAAACTTTTAATATTTTTTGTGATTTGTCTCACACTGTCTACACATTGCTTGAATGTAATAAATTGACGAATTTTTTTAGACAGTTTTGACTTTTAACTAAAATTGATGCACACGATCTAAAAAAATTCCAACAAAGGTAATTCTCCGTCTATTTTTTATATCGATATTAATTTTTTGTATTTTAGAAAATTTTGAAATATAAAAATTGTCTAACATATCAAAAGACAAACTTTTCTAAAATGGAAGAGATTCAGAGAATGTGAACACCTACTCTACTATCTAACCCTGACAGAATAGGGCGCCAACTCTATTTTAGCGAACAGGTTTAAACGGTGGCATGGAATATAATTCATCGTACGAAAATTTAAATTGTAGTTGGGTGGGGTTGGGTTGGGTTGAATTAGGTTGGGTTGGGTTCTGAACAACTTTTCAAACAACATTTATTATTGACAGAAATGGCACTTTCCTGGAACAGAAAAAAATTTCTCGCAGTTTTCATGTCCGTCTTAGTTTCAAAAAAACTAAATATTTGCTTAAAATTATTTTCAGCCAAACAGGGCCGAATACCGAAACATTTTCGCCAATTTAATATTTTTGCCCTATTGTGCCGTATTCGACAATTTTAATTACTGTTTGCACTTCACCATTGTTATTTTATTAACAGTGGTTAACAATGGTTACTTTGACATTAGTTTTCTTAAGCAATTTCAATGTGATGTCATTCCCTCCTATTGGGGGCAACTTTGCAAATATCACAATGTCGAGACTTATCACTTGTAACATCAATTTAAACTTTCGTTTTTTACAATTTTATTTATTACGTTTCTGTTTGAGCTTTAACTACATATTTTATTGTTATTACAATTTTATAATTGGATCTAGATTAGCTGCAATTCTAAAAGTGTCTTATATTATGAGTCAGTATTTTCAAAAATGTACAAACAAAACTTTTTAATTTTTTTATATATTTTATAATATATATTATATATTTTTCAATTTTTTTATGTAAAGAATGATCACACTGTCTAAATTGCTAGAAAACTATTGAATGCAATACATTGCCGAATTACGACTTTTTTATTTTTAGGCAGTTTTGACTTTTAACTAAAATTGATAAACACGATAATTTAATTCTAAAAAAAAATCCCACGAAATGTACTTACTTTTACGACTATTTTTCATATCGATAAGTTCATTGTTTGTATTTTAGAATTTTTTTTAAATATTATTAAAATTCTCCAAAATATCAAAACACAAACATGAATGTCGTTTTACATAAATGGCCATTTTTACAATTTTACAATTTTTAAACTTAACTTAAACAAATTTTTCCAACTTTGCGACATAAATCGTAGTAACCTCAATCCAAAATTGCCTGTTCTAATTTTTATATCGGGGGTGCCTGAAGTGTCAAATTAAAGTCATTTTTTAAATTTTAAGGACTAATACACTGTCATCGTTGGTATTTTTTTTGTCTGAAATTGCTTTAAACTCTTATTATAACACATTGTTCTATATCTCTTTATTTTTAAAATTTTAAGGACTAATACACTGTCATCGTTGGTATATTTTAAATATTGTCTGAAATTGCTTTAAACTCTTCTTATAACACATTGTTCTAGATCTCTGTATTGCCTATCCAGTAAAAAGTGTACGTTTAAAGTAATTACAGAGCAAACATGAAATAAATGAAATCAAATTAAACTAGATTGCACGAATTTGGACTTAGGTGTAAGTAAAAACCAAAACGATATCCTAATAAATAAACATTATTTTTATTCCTGTTGTTATTGTCCTTCGATCTTCCTTAAGGAACCCAGCTTATCAATATTATTACAGCGTGGCTGCTACGCTTTATATTAAACCAGAGTTTAATTGTACAAATAAAAAAAAATAAAGGTCTGCTTCGACGGACTAAGTCTAGATCTCTAGATTGTAGCAGATATCTGTAATCGCACCACAGCACGCATATGGAAGTGTTAACGTCTAGATGGCGCGAATATACTTACACACACTCTTTCTCAAAATTAATGAAGGGTGAAGCTAGATTTAGGAACAAATGAGAGTATTTGCAATTATAACAAATGGTACAATAGTCAACTCGAAAGGATTGAGGCAAAGTATTTAACTCGAAACAAAAAGATCGAATAAGTAAAATAACGAACCAAGAATCAATAATCTTCGTATAATGAGGATGGATCGAACTTATTAGAAAGAGGGGTGGGTCAATGCGGACTTGCTGGAAGAGAGAGGGAAACCACGAATTGTAAGAGAAATAAAACGATTAGTGATGGACAGGAAGGGATGGAAGAATACGTACAGGAATTGAAAATACAAATCCGACGCAAAAGTAGCACAAGGATGTCCGATGTAGTGAAACTGAAAAATGAATATTGGTGATATGGACACAAATCAGAATTGGAATCCTTTCAGCTTTATAGGACATGACTATTGTGACATTTATTTCATAATGAAATTATGAAGCTAAAAAAAATCCTGATACCTGTTCAGGAAACGGAAGGATAAAATATTTCAAAATATTTTATTTATAAAATTGTTCGAAGATATTTTGTCGTCACCTTTAAGGACTAGAGTGGTCTTCAATTTTCCACGAATCTGGTTGGATAGATCTGAACCAGATAACATTAAGTAACACCACAAGGTCTTCGGCGTTCTTTACGTTTTGCACCCTGACCCCATCGAGACCGGGGGCGGATTTTTCCATGAGGACCATGGACGTAACAATCTTGTGTGTGGTGAACGGATAGTATAGATGAACTAATGCAGGGGGGATTAGCCAACCCAACCCAATCCGACTCAACCCAACCACAGTTGAGTCGGGTTGAGGTGGGTTGGGTTCTGAACACCCAACCCAATCCAACACGACTCACCTTTTCTCAATAACATTTTGAAAAATTATTGACCGAAATTGCACTTTACTTGAACAGAAAAATCTGCTCAAATCAGTCAATCAGTTAAAGTCGAGCTTTGCAAGGATATTTTTAACTCGAGGCATTAAACGGAAAACATATAAACCACCATAAATTCGATTGTGTTGAGATCCAAGATTTTGAATATCTAATAATTTTTTTATATCAAAAAAATATTTTATTCAAAAATTTACAACAAAAACAACAACAAACAATTAACACCAAAGAAATCAAACACACAAATTAACTACAATTCATCATGCCAGGGCCTGTACTTGTCCTCGATGTTTTCAAAAACGTGCAACGGAATTCCAATGATTCCTTTTCCACTCGCAACGTCGTCGAACACACGCTTCATGTCCTCTTTGGTTGGCGAGTTCAGATGTTTCGACATCAACTTCCTGACCTGCACCATTCGAACGGCGTGCATTTCCCTGGTGTATATGTCGAGAATCTTATCCGCCAACGGCAAATCCCCCGCCCTGAACAAAATCCACGACCAGGAGTACTGCTTGTATGCATTTGCGAAATTCTTGAGGTTGTTCTTCTCTTCCATGTAGCAAGCGAAGTCGCAGACTTTCGTGCTGGGCATCACGGTGATCACGCAATACTTGTACTTTGTGCATTTGTCCCTCATAAATATTTCATTGCGCACTTCGTGCACTTTTGGCTGTTTGATCAGATCCAGCGCCCAGGTGAACACCGCGTCACGTTCCATCGGCCCGTTGTACTCATCGCTGATTTCCTTGGCGCCGTAATAGTACCGAATGGTGGGGATCGTGTCGAAAAGTGCGGTGTAATGCTCCTCCATGTTGCTGACGTCGTAGGCGCCGAAGCGGATTTTCTCGTGCAACGATTTGGCGACGCTTTCCCACATTTTCGCAAGAGCGTCGATATTTTCACTATCGTCCGACGTATAATACAAGATCATCCATCGACGAGTCGAAGATTTCACGACAACATCCGTCTCGTTATTGATAAATTCCTTCACAACGCTCCATTCCACAAGTTTATCCTTCACGTCCTCCCTAATTTGAGCAGATATTGCTTCAATGGAGGCGTTGATTAATTCTTCCATTGACGGATACGAGAGCTCGTAATCGAATAAGTTGGCGTGATGCTTGTAACTTTTTAATGTGTTAATTTTTCGGACGTAGCACTGAAAAGTCAACTGGGGTTCCGCTTCGACGTCAACGACGCCAAATTTTGCAAAACCATGCAGAGCTTTACCGACCTTGTCGTACGACTCCATGCTCAGATCGCTATATTTGGACGAACGAAAGAATAAAAGCCATAGGTCGTGACTCCTTGATATGGCTTGGAAACTATCGTTGGTCACTTCCGTCACGTAGCTGAAGTTCCCCATCGCGCACGGGAGAAGTAATAAGAAAAATATGAAAAACATTTTCGCTTCAGGAATAATGGAAAAATAACTTTGACGTAACGCAATCAAATAACACATTTCTATAGCTACCATTCATCATTTGTCGGTGGTGCGATATATAATGGCGTTCATAAAATATTCATAAAACAAAACAAAGTTTACGTAACTGTCGATTTGTTTGGCGAAATTAAAATCTAAGTAAAACGATCATTCCTGACATTAACAAACACGTCAACGACGTTGTGAAATTGCACTTCGTGCATGTTTCAAAAAGTTTTTTTAAGTCATAAAAACTGACATTGGACTAATGTCAAATTTTAATTTCAAAATTATGACTCATATTGTTTCGTTTGATATCTCAACTGTCGGAGATAAAACACATTACAATGTTAGTTAAGCGTCGTTTACCACTCACTCAATGATTTAATAAAGAACACAATACCACGCGAGTTGGATTTAAGCGCTGTTTAATTCAGTATTTACCGAATGTTACCCAGCGCATCCATAGGATTTCTCAAAAAGTCAACATAATATCGCCACAAGCAGATGTGAGATTAGAGTGGAATTTAATTAACTGTGTTTGCTTAGGTTTTGTACATTTGTGTGGTCTGTGACTGTGTTTGCTCGACCGTTAAGGATCGTGAATACGTGCAAGCCGAACTCTATTGAATCGTCGGTAGTAGTGGAATTGGATTTAATTGGCTCCAATTTCGTGCAGATTGTGAAAACAAACATTTCGAACCTTTTCAAACAAAAATCGAGCTAAATTGTTTAATTTGATAATAATGGACGACGGGACGCAGTTGCAAAAATAACGAAATAATCGTTCGTTGCTATCTGTTTACGAACGACTGCGAACCGATGGCTTTCATGCTAAATCAAATAACACGGTTGAGTTAATCCGGCTTTATTGACATTATTTTAATTTTATGGGCAATTAATAACGGCGGTATTATTTAACCTGGCGAGTCTAACGAACAAGTCGACCAGTATTGTCACACAAAGAGGAAAAATTGCTTAATATAATATACGCAGCAATTACTTTCGTTAATAAATCAGTCACTTAGAGAATTTATCTATCGGGAATATAAGACCAACGTCACCAACGTTAAACAATTTAACAGGACAATCAACCGCAATTAGTTGTTTCCTTAAAAATTTATTTATTTATTTCAAAAACAAAAGATTATTATGTAATTTAGTTACATTTTTGCTTGAAATTGAGTAATTGGATTAATTAAAAAAAAATCGGAAATTGATGGGAACATTTTCGTGTATACAGACTGGAACGTTACCTCACCCACCATTCATTGCGTCATTACCGCAATACGTTTCTATAACGATATGTAAGTCACTTGAATATTTAACAATATTTGAATATAAAATAAGTTCAGCGTTGCGGAGACAATTTTAGACCCAAAAACATTGAATCACAGTGTGCTTAAATAGCGGGTTGCTCATTTAATTGCATTTTTGCGGAAAATTTCAAATGGTATTTCACCATTTAATATCAAGCGGGGTGTACATAATATTTCTCACACATTCTTCGTAATTGTTCTCCCATAATTCTGATTATTCGGTATATTAATGCAAAGCCACAGGGACCACAATTTTCTTATAAATCAAGGCTTACCATTTACATGTAAAAAGACAATAAGAGTGGTGCTCGAGTCGAAATAACTGAGATGCATATACACATAAATTATAGCATTGACATTAATAATCGGCGCACAGAAATAATGCAAATTGCTTATTATTTACGCACGATTCGGTGTACGTGCACAACAAATAAACGACCAAATAATGCGAGTGTGAACATGACTAAGAATACAGCTTATCTTATTGATATGCCTTTTCATTTGCAATTAATGATCTGCCATCTCCGTGAATGGACAGCATTAAGAAAATTCAACGTATTGACAAGTTCATTATGCATGTGATTAAATTTATCAAACCACGCCATATTTAAATCGCACAAGTAGATATCGGCCGAAGAATGCGGATTAATTTATTTTGGTTGGTCTTATTCGCGATAAAATTATCTGCTGCATCGGATAAAACGCAGATTAATTAGATCGAGATATTAATTCTTGTGTACAAGTGTGGTCGTCTATTTATAAAACGTGTTAATGAGATGCGAGCTTGGATTTATCTACGGCCCCTTGCTCGACCATGTCGCCTTATCTCCGGCTGAATTAAACATTTTAATTATATTCTACGATTCGTTATCTGAAAATCGGAACAACTTCTTAATTAATAGATAACACGATACGTATTAATTTATACGCCATTTTTCAATCGCCGTGTGCATCGGAGAAATTCCTCGACGGTGTTACTCCAAAAGGGTTCCCTTTCGCCCATTAAAACGGACAAAAACGAAACGGCGTTAAAATAAAGATTAATTCAATTTGAATTGCCACGAAGCTTCAAAAAAGGCGGCGGGAAGTTTTAATTCTGAACTTTTTAATATGACGTGCTTTCAAGCAAAACTTTTCCAAGTACGCCGGCCGAATTCATTTGCAACAATAACTGCCCAACTTCCCTTGTAAACAAAAAACCGGGAGCTCGTTTTTAAGTGAGTCGCTGCAGAATGGATGCGTTTTATTTTTACGGCGTTATCCGAATAAACACTCGGGAAAGTTTCGTCCGGCGCTATCATCTGGGGAATTGCGAACGTGCTCTAGCGATTTCGAATTTGCCTTGTAAATGAATTTGTTTGGAATAAAATGAGAACTATAGCGCAAAGAATTGTTTCAAGTTAATAGTGGGCAGAGATATAGCTATGATATGAATTACTCCCACGTAAATTTCCATTACACATCTAAAATAATCCCATGAAGTTTTAAAAAAAAACTACGTCAGTGTTTTAAAAAAAAAGTTGCAATGGTTTATGTAAGATTTCATAGACGTTAACCAATTAAAACCCCGGAAATATCAAGGGCAGAAAAATCTCGAGAAAGAAAATAATTACTGAGCAACTTCTTAGTGAAAAAAGCATCTCCATATATAGACGGTTAGTGCAATGAATTGGAATCGTGGTAAATAATAAAAATTATTCCAATATGCTTCATGTATGTACTTGTAGATAGTTATGCCCCACGTTGGTGTATTCTCTCTGCAATACGAATTATTTGTGAAATTTAAAAATATCTAATGCTATTATTTTTTTTAGTAAAATTGTGTGCAATTTTTTTTTTTCATCAATGTGTACTCGCTAAAGAATTTCTAAAGCACCAAAAAATATCCACCACTGATATAATATGTGAGAACATAAGTCATGTGTATGACAATCAAAAAATTAAATAAAATAGCGCGCCAATGGAACATTTTTAATTATATAAAGTTAATTCAAGAATGTGGCGAATCATTGCCATAATTGAACACAATTATGGTAAACTACGACTAATTTATGTGTTAAGAAATAATCAAAGGTTGTTAAACTTTTGCATTCCAAGTAATTCAGAAACAAGAAGCTCTAAACATTCCACAAAAATAATTATAAAATTCACTTCGGATTGGAGCCGACGTGGTACCCCCACACATCGTCGGCTCCAAGATAGTAAAATTTCCTCAAGATAAATATTTCTTTTGTGGTGGTCGTTCATAATATATTTACAGTTTAGAAAAAGACCCCCTTATTTAATCACTAAATACCCTTTTTGTCCTGTAGATAATTTACCTTTATATTATAAGTTACGTGTTTTGACCAGATTCGAGGGGGGGTCCTGCTTTAGGAGGCCTTAAAATAGCGTTTTTGGGGGATTTTTTTTAGGACAGAAAAAGCCTTCTAAAGCACGATACCCCCTTAAGTCAAATTCAGTTTGAGTATTTTTTTTTCAGTTTGTATTCATTGTTCTTATTCACGAGTGTTCTTATTATAATTGGTTAATGACAATCTATGCGAACGGCGAGCTTCTACCTAATTTTTAACAGAATGCTAATAAGTTTGGATGTTTCATATTTCTTGCCGAAACAAAATCTAAACGCCGGTCTAAGTATCCAAGCAGCGTTTATTTTTGCAGGCGCAACGTATTTTATTAATATTGGATATTAATGCACGGTAAACACCGTGATTTTTTATGGCAATTGTAAAAAATAGAATGGGAAATGAGACTTACCGTTGGAGATCGGGTCACTCTTTGTTCCTCCAGACACCTGAAACAATGAAATAATTACTCGTTTGCTTTTGATTATCGAACAATTAATACAAGTAACGTATTCGAATGGGGAAATAAGCTTTCGTTCGGATGTTTCAGACACGTGAAATCCACATGAAACTTCATAACGTGAATTGCATTATTACAATTTGTTTGGTGGATTTTTTCTACCCCCGCCCCCGGATTTGAAGCCCATTTTCAGTTCCTAATTTTATTTTGCTGAAATCTGGACATAAAGCTACGTGGCGCTCAAATTCAGGGTTACCTCTTAAATGAGAAGCGTCTTTCAGTCTTCAATCGCAACCTAAATCTTTCAAATTTTACAAAAATCTATAATTTCCAAGTACAAAAAATAAAGAAATAATAAAACTTAGCACCAAAATTAAGTTAATTTGTTGATTTCTCTTAAGTCATCCTGATCCTGACTACTTTGCTTTAACATAACATAAACTAACTTAATTTGCATTAATTTTGCAAATGTCGCAATAATTTGTCCTAATTCTTATTAAATAATTCTTGAAACCAACGTTTCCCTTTGTTTTGATTTTAATTTAGAATAAATAATATAAATTGATTTCTTTAGTATTAATTCACATAGCATCATCTTAGATGTGTCTTGTTTCAAGCGGATTTACTGGGACTACTATCGAGTGGACATCATGCTGTGGACTAAATTGTTTTCATATCAGAATAGATTCTCATGCATGAGTCTTGTAGCGCAGAAAACAATTCGAATTAATTCGGTCAAAATAGCACAAAATTTTACAAATTGAAAAAAATTGCTTAACTTGAGCAATTAAGTTGGGTTGGGTTGAGTTTGGTGCCATTGGTGTCGCATGTTTTGAACGTATTTACTGGAACTACCTAAGTAATAGAGATCATGCTGTTGATTATATTTTTTGATATAATAGTTTCTCGCTCATGAATGAAATTTCATCTTCTAGCTCGGAAAATTAATGTTTTTCTGAGTAATCAGTTCTTGCAGGAACCTTACTTCATTCTTACATTCAGTTCTATTTTATTGAGTATGGAAAGCCGGCCACCACTGGGTTAATGATGGCTTAAGGTCAACATTCAACTTTCAAATTCAAATTCATTCAATTTCAAATTCAAATTCTTTCACCCCTTGTTTCTGAAAAATGCAACTTGCAGTATTCCAGACGGTTATTCCACATAAAAATGCGCTTTGACATTTGTCTTCGAAGGCTTTCCTTACACAGATTAGTTACATATTACATTTCAGGGAAGGACGTCGAAAAGCTCGAAGCTATTTCAACGCTATATGTTCTTTCAACAAACTCTTTAACTAAACCTCCCAGTTGGGTTGCTACTACTTCATAACATATCCCAAAGATGGTTTAGGACCTATGGGTTTATCGGTACTTGATCCGAAAGCTACTCAACTGAATTGTACATTTTTAAATATTTGAGGGCGCAATTATCACATCGACTATCGCCCCAAACACACAAAAATAAGGCAATGTTAATTTATGTTAATAATTATTCATAGAAAGCTACGAAATAGTTCGTGCAACATTTCCCTAATAAACCTAACCCCAGTCGAACCAAACCCAATAAAACATACACTTTCTGTTGCACCCCCCATTCATGTCCTTCGTTACATATAGTATTGTCATCTCTTGCAATTTTATTTCCTCTAATTCGCCCTGTTGTTCTGTCTACCTGGAGACTCACTTGTCTCATCAACTTGTGAACTACTGGGTACACATTGTTTCAAAAGATCCTGCGCTGATTCGTGCAATCTGTACTCCTCGATGATATCATTCTCCGGTGATGATCTTTGCCTTCATGATGTTTTTTATAGAGGTAGCTGACAATGAGCCTCCCTCCCATTCCAAAATCCAAGTTCTGACACTGTACGAATACTGTGCAATTTCAATGAAGTTGGGTTGGGTTGTGTTCAGTAGGGTGGGCCAAAATAAATAAGTAAAATACCGTGCCTTAAAAATCTTATCCCTACACTAACAATTACAACTGACGATAATAATTCCTTACATTTAATTTGCGCTGGCGTATTATAACCCCCACAGAAACCATCAATAGATCAGCATTAGACACAAATTGTTATTGTTGCACTGTTCGAAGTGGAGAGAACTTACATGCATGCAGGCGAAATATTTATAAATCACTCCTTATGGCAACGTATAAGGCACCTTTTCACAGCCTCTACCGTTCGCAATCACCGCGCATTTTATTAGTTAACGCGGACAGAAGTAACGAGCGCGCGTAAATTATTACAATCGTAAAATTATTAACAAATAACAACATGCAGGAAATTGTTTGAAGTTCCATTAAAACAAGTGCAGTCGGCGTGGGTGTTTGTGGGAGCAACCGTTTCATGCAATTATTTCGACCCGGCGAAAAATGGGAATATTCAATTTACATATGTAGTGCCCGTGTTGTGTGGGCGTCGCATGAACTGCAAATAACAGGCCTGACGCATTAGCTCTAACCCAATGTTTGCGATAATTACATTCGCATTGTATTAATTATTCGAACGACTTGCGAATTTATCTCCGGCGACTTTCGAAACGAAAGATTAAATCTCCGCGACAGTTAATTCGTCTTATTCGTCTTACTTTGGCCGAAGTAAACGCAAGTATCAGCGATGTTATTAAACTAATTATAAACGTCGGGGGGAAATAAACGCCGTGAAATTTTACCCAGCCTCGCATTCGTTCGCTTATATAACACTTAATTTAAAACCTAGATATATATATTACTAATGGTACATAACGCTGCAATAAATTATTAACGCGATTGCGCGCTCGCCGCACTAAATAACAAAACGGAACATAAACAATGATATTTTTGTAACACCAGGCGAATGTAATAAGTCGTTACGTTTATGGTCATCAGTAATATTAACTGTTAACTTTAAATTAAATTATTGCTCTACATAGGCGTGTGTGTGTCGCTTAATATCATAACGCGGACAATGGGAAAATAATAAAATTTATGGCGTTTCTTATGCATTGGAGCGGTCGTTTGTGTGCAGATGTTTCTGCGTTCAATTCGCAGGTCAATATTTGCGTTCATTTTCTTAATTAATATTAATGGACACCACGATAATTATTCCGACCGTTGCGAGCTGATACCGCGCACCAAATTTCGAACAAAATGGGCTCGCAATCTTTATTACCCCGGACGATAATTCAAAAATATCGATCGTCGATTCAACGATGTTTGTATACAATTTAGTTAACGATTGCATGCCCGCAGGTCGGCAAACTAGTGTGTGATTAATCGGTACCATTTCATTGAATTATTCCACCGATATTAATTAAGTTAATGTCAGTGTAATTTCGCGTATTGATATTTGATATACTATGGATGTATGTGGGTGTATTTTTAACTGCCATGAAATTGAATTAGCAAGAAGTTTTAATAATAACATTTGTGAATAAATTATTGGCCATGAAAATTTACTTAAAATCAATGTATATGTTGACAAATGTATGTAAGTATTATGGACTTATTAGCTCATTATCTTCAACTTGTTTGTACACATTTCTGTTCTTAATCCGAAGGACAAATAATGGGCTTCGCTTGAATCGTGAGCCACTCTGTATACTCGACAATAACCGACCAAATTACCTTTTAAATAACTTACGTCTTCTCATCTTCCTCTCGCGCATAAATTACTCCTCCACTGCGTTTACCTACACTTGGAGCCTCCTATTGTCTTTCGTTCAAAGCGTAATATTGCCGCCGCGCGTGGGCGTCGAGGATGCAAATATGAGACGAATGTATGGGGCAAGGTGCTGGCAACGGCCGGTAGCTTAGGTTCAAGTATTCGACGCGGTTTCACGGGACAGTAGGGGTCCAACCGAACATGTGGGCAACTCCACCCTGGCCGCACCTTCACACCAACTCTTAGTGAAATGAGATCGTAACTTGTCAATAAACCCATATAGTGCCGGCCACGCTGCGACTGTAATCTATCGATGTGAAGATGAATGTTACAGATAACGGTAATAGTTCCAACACCTGGTGACTTATATGGATGCGTACCGAATGAAATCCGATTGAACACATTGTGCCCGTCGTAATTTTCTCGACGGCGATGCGAGCGACGATTAAGTGGATTTTCGTTGTGAAATTTCGTATTCTTATGGCGATCGTTGAAAAGATTTGCAACCACTCATTTCGTTGACGAGGCGCGCGCGTAGAATGGAATGGAAACGATGTCAATGTCTCGCCGCATCCATTAACGGATAATTTAATATGCGTGTACTCTTGAAATAAAATGGGCAGGCGTAGTTATTTAAAAATTTACAATGTCGTTTAAAAACTATTCCAATTAAATACCATAATTTATTAAAACAATTCGGACGATAATCATCGTCGCATTTCAAAGCAGTTCTAATTAAAATTTTAAAATCCGGCGACAGGGCCAAAAAATTAACATAGAAATGGCTCGGTGATCGCGTTGAATAAGTGAACCATTTTAATTTAAACACCTGTCACGAGCAATGAACGAACGCGATACCTACTACGAAAGTCTCCGGATAAAACGCGGACGGATGGATTCGAACGATCAGTCAGTTGCATGCTTATCGGGGTAGGTACTTATTACAGTCCATCTGTCAAAGTCATCTCAATCAATGCCGCCGGTGCTTCGCATTGTCCGGATAATAACGCAGTAGCGACAGCGCAAACAGGAACCGTCTAATCGTAACATTGCTGGACTTTTTCCAGAGCTATCGCGAACGAAAGTCAATTTACGACTGCGACATTGGCCCGTGTACGGTGCTTATCTGCTGAGCGATAGAAACATTCGAATGGATGCTTTAATTTTAGTATTTGATGCCTATTTATTTATGGATCGAGTGGTTCATTTTCAGTTAATTTTAATTAATTTTGCAGTTTCGTTTTTTGTGCCAAGAAATTTAGAAATATATTTTACAGATAATCAAGATCAGATCTTCACTAAAAACAGCCTCGAGCTTAATACTTCTAAAACAATTCAAGTTAAAGGGGCCGAAGAGAACAAGAAATAAGAAAATGTTGAGAGACATAGAAGAGCAAATCGTTATTTAAAGAAATGACGTAACGTAGGAAGAAAATATGCGCAAGCACCAGAACAAATAAATACAGTGAATAGTAAAAAAGTATATTACAGAAAAAAGAACAAAATTCCAGAAAGCTGGAAAGTTTCAGAATAGAAAAAAATGATTATTACAGGTCTTATAGATTGTATTTATTGTTCCATTTATAAGAAAAATCCAGTCACAGTACCCAATTTTTTTAAATCTGCGCTCTATGTCTAGTATGCAATCGTTGTCATTCGGGTCTTTTCATTAAACTAGGGATTTGTTGAATGTGTATTTATTTTCATATATTTCGTTAAAACAACTAATAGCACATACATACTTAACAAAAATAGGTCATGCACTTCAAAATTCTGTAAAATGTAGTATCTAAGTATTTACTTAAAACTGGCTGACAGATTTTTTAAAGTCTCAGCTTGATATTGTAGAAATTTTTCTACTCGATATCAAAGTGAGACTTGAACCTACAGTATTGGAGTACTGATCCAAAGAATATTTATTTGTCATTTGCATCTACAATGGAAGAAAACATTGACGAAATATTTAACGTAAAAAAAGTTTCGGAGCGAAATAATTTATTTATCCCAAGTATGTTTCGAAAGCTCTGAGCTGCAAGCTTGAACAAGGGGGGGGGGCAGTTCTAATAGGTAATAGGACTGCTGTTTCATATTTTATCTAAGTAAATAAATGCAAGACAATGTAAATATATTTTTATTAAACTTTTTGGGCAGATGTTAAAAAACATATATACCCAAAAATTACCGGTCATAACATTACCTAAACTGGATGTGTCAAACGAATAAGAAACGTAAAAATGTAAAAGAAACACATTTTGGAAACTATGCTTGAATTGAAAAAGCACATAAATACAAATTTGCTAAAGAGGTATATTTCAAGTCATTTACCGCACACGTGAAAAAGACAAAATTAGAGGCAATAAATATAAATTATATTAAATTTCAAAACCAACAATTCTAAAAATTTATATTTAAAAAAAATGTGAAAACTCGAAAATGGCAAATTTGAAAAAATCCAATTTATTGAAATCGTCAAAAATTCTAAATTAAAAAAAACACAAATAAAGAGAATAATAAAAAGAAAATTGAAAATTTATATAAAATTGAATTTAATAAAACAATAATTTGGATGTTTTGCGTTGGGAAGTATCAAAAATGTTTGTATCCTCTCTTATTGTTACAAATTATTCAGTTAGACTTTGATGCGTGAATTACTGACATTTTTATATTCCAATGAAAGACAAGGAAAATATTTTAGCTTAATATGGAAATTTATGTAAAAAGTTAATTAATTAAAATATATAAACCAAGGACTTTGTACATTGACTGTTGGATAACAATTACCACAAATAGACTGCGCTGCAATAGGAACTTAATTTAATTATCTATGTATTCAAATATCGTCGCATATCAAAAGTGAATCGGGCTATAAAACTGCATTGTAGAGTACTGAATTGTCCGCATATATGGCATATGTCTATCTATAATAGTTTAGAAATGGCAATTGTTCAAAGTTGAACTTTTCGAATAATGTGGGGCAGTGTGATATGACGCCACAAAACATGATAATTATGGAATAATTAAATTATTTATATTAAACACAACTTAGTTCAAATTAATTGTAGATTCAAATTGTTAACTTATTGTGACACAAACTTTTAATCATTAATAAAAACTATCTATTAACTTCGATTAAGTTTTAAGTATTGACATAGCTAGCACAAGGGTAACATCAGCTATGGGAAAAATCTCCGCCACTTTGAAATAAATTGCTAAAGAATCCAATCTCATTTCTTTGAACTCATTTCTAACTCTCTTCCTGTCCCTATTCTATTCCATATATTCCGTATTCCTATTTTCCAAACTCTGTTTCAGTTCTCGTTTTCCTTTTTTTTATTAATTTCACTTGTATATTAATTTTCATAAAGGAAGTATGAAAAAAATGTATCCTTCTCAAGAGATGATTTCAGTCACCTTTCGATTGTAAATATGTACAAATTCATAAGAATAAATGGTAGAAAAATGTGGCCCTAAATAAATTAAACTTTATTACATTGTGGTCCTTAGTTTTTATTTTTAAGAAAATAATTTAAATTTATCGTCTGAGATAACATTTTTGATACTGGGCCAATATTATTGTAAATATATTTTTTAATCTTGCAGAGAACTGTACATAATAAATAGGTAACACTATCCTAGACATTGATTGTGTTATCTTCAATTTTGTAAATTATTTACCTTAATGTGTTGATTAATTTCTTTAGAAAATGTATCTCTAGTGTTTCCTGAAGAATCAAAGTTGGGGGTTAAGATGCAAAAATATATATAAACCTGTCCATAATACAACTGTCGCGTCTTGTGTATGCGACGGTATAAAATAGAAAGTGCTAGGTTATGTATTTATAATATTATTTGTTTAAGATTAAAATACGTAATTTTCAACCTTAAATTTTACTATCCTTGCATAATTTAACTGCATAAGACACCAGGATATAATTAGAATTTCTAATTGAGATATTTCGCAATAAAATTATTTGAAATCCTAAAGTCAATTAATTTGAAAAGGGACATTCATGGTATGAAAATATTGTTCATGTTCACTCTACGTCAACGTATACGGTTTAAGATCAAACATCGTTAATTAAATTCCTTGAATAAAATGCTTTTCAACAAATGCTTAACACCTTTTGTTGTTTTTAATCATTTACGCGTTCCTTTAATGTAATCCTGAATTGAAATATAATCTGAACGTAATATCATGTACAACTTTAATATCTCATTTGCTATCGAGTCGAAGCAATTTTCAAACAATCCAATATATATTCCAACAAAACACAGTAAGGAACCGTTGCATTGCTTGTCGACTACGTTTTTTCTTGGAAAATTAGCATGCTTTCCAACAAAACTGAAATTATTTTCAACCCTGTTGAACCCAAGTCAAATAATTTCAACACATTTGAAGTATTTGCAACACGTTTCACGAACTTTTTGCTCGAACTTAATTCCACCTTTTTTTAAATCCAATTATTGTCGATCCAATTAATTTTCAACGAATACTTTCAACTCAGATATATTTTCAACCAATTGATTTTCTCACTTTCATCTAAAAGTAAAATTCTCTCAAAACATTATCTTGCCCTAAACCTTGTTGTAATTCATTTTCAATCCAACCCAACACCGCTACTGCTCAATTAATCTTGATTATTAAACGGAACTAATTTTCCAATCAACTCCCAACATACCAGTTGGTGTACGACATTCAATGTTTGTATCATGTGAACAAAAATCAATGTGTAACGTTGTGCAAATTAACGAAACGACATACGAGTTAATTTCGTTGGTAAAACGAAGGTGGATTTATATAAAGTTTATAAACCGTGAAACATTTAAGCAGTGAAAGTTTATTCTTTCATTCAGGATACAAAGAGATAACGACCACTATGGATTAGTTTGCGGTAGCTATCGTTGACGATGATATGAAAGAACTTAAGGACATCAGCAAAAAAATAAAGTTACAGTAATGGAAGCATTTTTTTATATCATTGGTGTAGACAAAAAAAGAGGACCCAAGAGGAACCCGTGAGGGATACCAGAAAAAGTTCAGAAAATTCAAATGTAAACCGTCTTCCATTTCAGTGGAAATATTCATTCATTCTTTCATTCAGACGTGTTGAACAAAATTGAAAAATTACAACACAAATGGAACAGACGAAATTTATTCCTAAGGCTCCATGATAAACGTCTTCAGGAACAAGAGGCTAAGCTGTCACGACAACATCAATTTAGTAATCAATTTGGTTTTGCTTCATTAACATAACCATTTAAATTGTATTTTCTGGTATCAATGTTCCACAATGTGCTTCAGTGTGACTACTTAATAGTACTTATGTGGATGAAAGATTTGGTCTCCGAATTGAGAACAACTTTGAAGCACCCATTTTAAAAATTAATTTATTGCCTACATAATTGCTTGTTGAGGTCGTAATATGGAGAAAGTAACCATGTGCAGAATTTCCTGTTCCATCTTGAAAATTAAAAAAATATATAAGGTAATAAGGTGTCCTACGTAATTTTTACATCATGTCCAATTACTAAAAGTATTAACACTTATGTGATTACGTATTTCATTTACACGCGCTGTGGCTGCAGCCACAGGACAATTGCATCTCGCATTAATTGCGAGCGCCGTATATCGTCTTTATCGCGCGTTCAAGAGGGTCGAGCGCCCCGTATTTTTAATTAAACCCACCGACAACGGGAATTGCGCCAATTAAACGGGGGCACACATCGCGTAATAATATTTAAATAGTCCAACAATGGGCATTATCTGACCCTCGGATCCGCATTTACATAATAAACATTACGTGTAATTTCGAACGGCCGCCGTCCTAGTGCCACTTCGCTATTTGCGAATATCTACATTTCGGATCATTGAACAAATTGGAAACCATATTGCTACATTACGTTGTTAGCATTTCGGTACAAATCGAACGTATTGGTAATTGAAATGTGTAATTATAGGTGACATTCGTCAATTTATGGAAATTTATTCCGAACGTCGAAACACAATTTCTATTCATGTTTTGTACGGTGCGCCGGAGTTTAAACGTTGATTTATGCCGTTCGGTTTTGGTAGCGCCAGAAGCATAAAAATTATATGTTCACATTTTAATAATTACGAGCGCGCGCATACATTCACACTCACGCGACGGCATTGCAGTTTAATTTTACTCGTATGTCAAATGTTTCGTTGGCAGGCAGGTTTATATCTTCGTTATTTATTAATTTAATTCTTGCAGAAACGAGAATTTTTAAATCTCCTCACCGAGATAAACATGTGCACCAAAGTATTACTTACGACTTGATTAGAAAACAATTACATTGACTAAATATGTGCACTCATCTTCAGGTCTCACAGGAATGAGTTTGTAATCAAAATTATTTCAAAACGATTAAGAATTAAAATTTTATTTTGTATTTTTCACAACGAATTTCTAATGGTGATGAAACGTATACTGGCACATAAATTGCAAAACACCAATTACTACAACGCCAACATTTTATTGTACACTAACAACAAGTGATTACAACAATAACACGACACACAGGATAAATTGTCGTATGCACTTAAATTACAAAGCTGTAAATACACTGAAATACTCATTCGTTTCTAGTCCATTTGGCACGGATTATTCATCAGCAAAAAAAACTCAACAATGTAATAATAATAATAACGCTAAATCAAATTTCACTTGGACCGTGACACCGGGCGTACACGGCTATCTATCTGAACTAATGTACCGGTGCTTTATTTATTCACGTTAAAGTTCTAATTAGGGCGCAACACGAGCAATAATTTATTTACCAATTGTGGAAATCCAATGCCACGGGAGCAACGTCTAAATTTAATCGCACGTCCGTTTAAATTTGCGCAATTCGATTGCTGTGCAGTTCGCCGACATTCTATTTACTGCATCTATTCAATTAGAACGGGAGGTTAAGCAAATTTGCGTACCTATCCATTTCGAACCCGACGGAAACTTTCGAAAAATCGGAGTGAATTTCGAACTGTTTGGTGTTGCAATGAATGAGATAATGGTCGCTGTGAACGAATGGCGCAATCATAAAACAGCATAATATTCATAGATCTAAATATGTATTTACGTGTCTCACTGAAAATAGCACATTAGTTGCTTCAACCTTGGAATGTTTTGAAGAACATTATTATTAATATTAATAACTACAGCACAAGGTTATATATTACGAGGGGAGATCAGTATTTACGGTCCCTAACATAGAAGGAAACAAATTCAATATCAAACTTTTATTTTTCTGCATAATCGCTCTGAACGTCGATGTATTTGGTCCAAGGATGCTCCAAACCTTTCATTCCTCTGGAAAAAAAAATTCTTTCGGTTGCTCCACCAACCAGTCGTTTACGGCCATCACTTCATTATCGTCGCAATATCTGGTCCCCCTAAGATATTCTTTTAACTTTGGATTTAAAAAAAAATCACCAGAATGCAATACTCGTTCATTCCTGAACAGGTGTCAACATTCGTGGGACCCAACGTGCAGACAACTTGTTTAGCCCCAAACTATTTGTTAAATTATTTTCTATAGTGCCATAAGAAAAAATCGTAATTTCGTCTATCTGTCATCACCATATCGTTTATACGATTAACATTTTCTTGTGTAGTGACAGTCACTGGTCGTCCAGTACCCTTCGCATGTTCACATTTTTCTCTTCCCAGTTTAAATTCTCGAGACATATTTTTCACCCCTTGGTAAGAAACAGCACCCTCTCCTAATACACCTACCATGTCTGCATGAATTTATTTTGGCGACAACCCCTTTTTTGCAAGTAGTTTATACTGCACGAGCCTCTGATGAATTCTAAATTATTTGAACAGGTAACTAGTGACAAAAGTACAATTGAACCGACGTAATAACAAATGAGTAATACTTTAATGTGTCAAATTGATTCAACGTCTAATATGTCAGGGACAGTAAATAATGATCTCCCCTCGTATATGAAGTTTTTTTAATCATCATTTCACAGTTTGCATAAATTTCAACTTCACATATTTCATCGGATTTAGAGACTGCGAATTTCTCAAATGTCAAACTGGAGGCTTTACAGATTTTATGGGTTTCATAGATTTAGCAGATGTCATACAAAGAAATCTACAGTTTTCAAAAAAAAGGTTCAAATTCCGCAAAACAGGAATTCGTACAATTTGTAGCCAAACATGATCCATGTTATTATGGCCAATTTTTAAACTCGTTAGTGAAAAACAGAGGTAGCCTTTAGGTTAGGAGATTGGATAATCATCTCTGATTTTGTTTAATTGATTTTATTACGAATTGCACGAATGGTTCAAAATTCTTTAAAAAAATTATGAGTTTGTAGAATTTGTCGCATAGAACCACAAGGTTTTATCAACCATGTTATTCGAGATATTTATCTAAAAAATTTGGAGTTGAAGTTAAGAGTGATGATTATATCATTTGTTGTAAAAAATGGATGAAATCGATTGCAACAAATGCTTCGAAATTTCCTAATAAAGACAGAGATCGTGGAATTTGATATTTTCAGTTTCTTGGAGACGAAATTAAGAACAAATTCAGATTGGGTTGCTAATCAAGTTACTTAAAAGAAGTAATTTCAGGTTCGCACGAATTGTTCAATCCTTAAAAATTTAGGAATTTGTAACCACTATCGGAAGAAATCTGGAGTGAGTAGTAACCTAATCATTTAAGTGAACTGGGCAATTTGCAAATGAGGAAGCCAAGAATGTTTTCGGGTTGGGTTGGGTGGGGTTGGGTTGGGTGGGGTTGAGTTGGGTTGGGTTGGGTTGGATTGGGTTGATAAATTATCTCTCATTGTACACCAAATTTAAAAACATGTGAATTATTCAAAATTCACTAAATTCGCCAAATGTGCCCATAAAACTGTACAACATTATATTGACTACATTGAATATAATTTCAATTTGAATATAATTCGATAAACCACATTATTGGAGCCACTTTACTTAATTTGCTGGGGACGAAACTAAAAAAGTCTTCTGACTGGGGTGATAGCAGTCATTCATGTTTTTCAAAATGTACTAATTATGCTTGGCATGAATGTTTAGAAATCACCCAAAAATATACCTCCTTGTTCGTAGAAATCATCGCCAAGCCTGGGCATGAAACTGTGGTGGGTTATGCATATTATTTTTTATACTTTCTTTAATTTATTAGACAACCCAACCCAACCTAATCAGAAGTTGTGGTCATAAATAAATCATCTTGATTATTTATTAAAAACAAAATTGGAAGAAAATATTCCGGTTGGTACGAATGATTCGAAATAGTAACTCGTAGAATTTGTGGACAAACGTGGGCATAAACCTAGGAAATTTTTGAGGTCTTTGGATTGAAGTGAAAACTAAATAATGTTTCGTTTTTCAAGAACAATTGACTAAAATATTTCAATTGGCAGTAATGCTACGAAACTACGTTTTTTTTTTTTTTAATTTATTCGAATGAATTAATAACAGAAGCTGCTAAGGAAGTCTACTTGGGGTGCTGAATTAACCAACCCACGTTTCCCAAAGAAATGCCTCATATATTTAGAAATGTCATATGAATAAAAATTAGTTGGATTTATCACCAAACGTTGATATAAAGGTGGGGTTGGAATGATTTGAAATTTTTCTGCTTAGTATAACGATTGATTATTTCGATTGAGATGAAGGGGTCCTTTAGATAAAAAAAACTAGTTAATAGTTATTTATTATATAAAACGATTAAAATTGTACTTTATTTTGAGGGAGCGTTTTTTTACCGCCGAGGCGCTAGTTACTCTGGAGAAGAAAATGAGATCTTATCGTCGAGTTTTTTTCTATAGAGGGACTTCAAGTTCAATGCAAAATTAAAATTTCAAAGAAAATTACAATTTTTGACACAAAAATCGCAATTGCGTTGTCAGTTAATATAGATTACTCTGTCAGTCCCTTTGTACAATTGTCAAAGCAAACACTTACAAGTTGTAGTGTTCCAAAAATAAATGTTTCTAATAACTGTAATTGTACAATTAATGTTGTCGTTAACCCTTCCAATTATTATGTTGGAATTTGTAAATATAATTGAATAAAAAAAAATTTAATCATTTATGGTTAAAGTGCTACTTTATCTACTCAAAAAATTGATAAAATTATAGTTCTCATCTGCTACAGAAAAGAAATATTAATCTAAACTTTTTAAGGATGATTTATAAAATAAAAAGGTTTTAATTTTCCTAGTTGAGATTCTGATTGGACAAAACATTTGTAATGATGTTTTTAAACGCCCCTAAAATCAAATCACAGTAAGTCTTAAAAAATTACTTTTTAAAATATGACTTGACGTAGCCGAAAGGAGACAGATTTCGCAGACTTCATACACTTAATAGATTCCAATGACGTCCCAGAATCGTACATTTTCTAGAAACTTTTTAGACTTCATCGACTTAAATTTTTATCATAGATGTTGTAGTCCATGAAAACCTCATAGACATTACAGATTTCATATATTCACAGATTTACTATTAAATATTTCATGGACTCGCAGATTTGAAAAATCTCCTATGCTGTTCTTTCAAAGGTCATTTTTAGAGGATCACCAACAATACGAGCAATACTGAGTGCACTGTGGCATTCAAACTTCCTTTTATCCATATAGCATACGTAAGAATTGTTATTTGGAGTTCAAAGCGAACTAAGTTGCCATTATTATAAGAAAATATAAATTTATCATTTTTTCCACAACCAGAAATTTTAAACTCTGCGACTATTCAAAATATTCCAATTATCATAAATATTACCAATAGAATAAATTTGTGTTTTAAAACTTTCACTTGAACAAAATTTTAGGCATTATCGAAACAAATAAAAAAAGGTTTATAGATAAGACTAAAGATAATGTTAACCAACTACCCACAAAAAATATTGTAATCTACAGCCACCAATCTAGTGCGAATATACACAATATTTATTCAAGGCAAATGCAAGGCAGATTAAATATACGGTCTTATTATTCAAAATTATTATTTAATAGCACTGTAACCTTAGTAAACGTACAGAGTAACTTGCATTTGCACCTCGGAGTACACGCTTTTCATTGTGCATTATTGTACATTCTTGGCTTCCGAGCTCGCTCGGATCTTTTGATGTAACATCCACCCGGAAGCCAAAACTTTGAGTTGAAATTTACACCCCGAGGAGGATTGCACTTAATTGCACAAGTGGTGCGGGCACGACGACTGTTTTAATATAAAACGCAATTATTTTGAAAAATATGCCTAGCACGAGTACACACGATATATAAACTTGTTCAAATAGACCTTTTATTAGCTGCACTACATTCGTGCGACGAAATAAAAACAACCTCGTCTCAATTCTGCTAAGAGAACGACCGGCAGACAATAAAATGAATACGTTGCGCTGGAGGTAACCGTGCGAGATAAACGGAGCACGAGTCTTTTAAGATGCGCCCGATAAATATTTGCATGACTTGAATAATTTGACATTGCCTCCCGCAATACGGGTTCGTCTGTTCTACATTTCTCTAATCATTGTTATTAAGTCGGATTGTGCTCCTTTGTGTATTGCTCGCAATTATCATGACTCTGATACGGGATCCTGCCAATAATTATGGCTTCCTAGGCATAAAATACTTTGGGAGCGTTTAAAAATACGATTTCTTTGGTTATCGGAGACCAGGTTTGGTTCCTGCTTGGTTCGAAATTTCAAGAAATAAATTAATTAAATACAGTCGGTTTATCTGTTGTTAATGTCGAAGCAACACTTCAGAGTTGTTCAGTGTCCAACAAAATTTATGTTTAAAATACTTCAAAATTTGCCAAAGAAATAATCTAGTTACAAAAAAAAAATTCAGTTATATACGTCAGTAAGTAAATATAACGTAACGAATTTTTAAAAACATATTCCACGGATCGTGACCCAGCTTAGCTTTACCGGAGACGCCAGCACGAAAAAGAATGATATCGCAGTAGGTAACGTCGCAAACATGTGTCGCGAAAAAACCGCCGTGCACTTGGGGTTAACAAATTGAATAAAGTTTAACCGATTTGTGTATTCAGGTCTCGTTTTGGGTACAAAGCTCGCGAAATATAAATATTTTACCTCTATGATTTCCCCCAAGGCGGAGGTGTGTGTGTGTCTTGAACATTGTTTCTTGTTCGCGATATACGACTGCCGAAGTATGTTTAAAGAGTAAATGAAGTTATGCGGGACGGGATAGGTTTGTCGAAGCCGGGGACTTCTATTTACACACTTCGGTATATCTGATTTATGCACTCGCTTAGTTTTATTTCGCGGCGGTTTCTTTACCGATAAAAAAAAACATTTATGGAGTTACATTACGATTGCAATGATTCGCGTGTATTTTCCGTGTATATTGGGGCGAATTTAAATGGTACATAAAAATTTATTTCCTTGAATTTTGAATTAGATAGTTTTAAGTCGTTGCAACTGCTATTATTGATACAACTGGATTAGTTTCGATAATTTAAACGCGTGTGTCGTAAACCATCAACCGACAACGAACGTCCAGGGTAAGAAACCCGCCTCGGCCCTTTTCGCAAAATTTACATTTTAATAACATCCTTAAATTGCATTACCGCAAAAAACGCTCTCACAAATAAGATTTCCAGTTCGCATCGCCGACTTCTTACAAATGCGAATTAAGAGCCGGCTTTTTCGCGATGCCTAAGCAGAGTATTGCGTCGAGTCTGGTCTTTCGACTTTTGCGCGCAATGCTTCTTCTTTGGGCTGGAAAGGTTTTGCTGCCGCGACTGTTTTTCTTTGATCTATTTAATTAAAAACCAACATAAAAGTTTATACGTCGATGTTGGCAAGTCGACAGAGTCGAATATTTGCGCACAAATAGCATATTCCGCGATTCGGCCGCATTTGAAAGTTTTCTTTAAATTAAAAGTTTCGCGCGGACGATCTTTAACTTGGCAGGGGGTACGCAACCATATCTATGGCAGCCCGATTTGTATTCACACTTGGTATCAAGTTGCACATAAAGTTTATCGCGGAATCTTTTGCTTTGCAGATTCGATGGATGGCGAGCAGGCGACGGAAGTCTATAGATCAAAGACGAAGTTTTAATTAAAAACGTAAAAAATAATTTGCATTTTAACGGGACGTATTGGAGAATTTGAATATCGCGGTTTGCTTGAATAATTCGGACGAAATAACGAAGCTGAATGAATAAAATTGTACGTTGATTAGCTTAACGAGTTAATTAATTTGATACAAATCGTGTTATTTTAAGTTCTACGTTGCGATGTTAAATATTGCTAATTAAAATGTTAATTTCCAACTGGTAATTGCTTATCTTTTTCCCTCTACCTTTAGTGGTGTAAGGGTTGATGAGTCTCTCTGGATCCGTTCTCGACAACTCCTGTGACCCATTTGGATCCTGTATCATATGTTTCAACCTTGTACGTTGCCTACGTAATTTTTCCATTTGCTTCTTTTCTCCTGTATCGCTTGTTTCACTTTCTCTGACCACTAATTTGTTCTCTTGATGTTTCTATTTAAAATGTGTGCCACACCACAACTACAGTATCCCTGTCTCCATTTGTGGTTCTTACCTTTTCACCTTCATTTCATAAGTACCACTCAATACCCTCGTTGTTATTGTCAACTGTTCCATTGTGGTCCCCCATTATCACTATCTATCACATTAAATGTACTTCTGTCTATCGTCACTTGCAATCCCTTGTACAAGTTTTCATCCCTTTTCGCGTCTTCATTCGATCCATATGCTACTAAGAAGTTTAAATTCTTTGAATTCTTCTTTGATGTCTATTGATAGCTTGTTTCTCTTATTAGTATTGCTAATCATGCATCAACCTCTTACTCTCGACCAACCCATGCATCAATCCCTTTGTCATTTAACTATTCTTAACCTTAAAAGTAAGTCTCTATGTGCTTGATCAGTAATAACAGTTTCATATTTGTATATGAAACAACCGAACACAATTTTAATTGTGTATTTTTACTATTAATAGTAAGAAAAAAATAAATGCCAGGGTTCAAAAAAAATTATTTTTTCAAAAATGTTTTCCTTTAAATTGCGAAATTATTATACAATTAGCTAAAATGGTGTATTCTGACTAATAACAGTAAGAAAAAATAAATGTCACTGTTTTTTTGACTGTTTTTTTTTGACAGTCGAAAACTGCGATTTTTTCCAAAGGGTACCCCCTTTGTATAGAAAAGGTGATTTTTTCAATTTTTTTTTCTAGAAACGGAGAAACATTGTACAATTAGCGTCGCTGGGAGTAAAATAATGTATTCTGACTATTAGAAGTAAGAAAAAAATAAATATCATTGTTTTCTTGGAGGGTCGAAAACTGCGTTTTTTCCAAAGGGTACCCCCTTTGTATAAAAAAATTGATTTTTTCAAAAAAAAAATTCTAGAAACCGCGAAAAATTGTACAATTGCAACTGCAACATTCAGAAGTCAATAAAAAATAAAAACGATTATTTTAACAATAATTATTGTTGCAAAATTCTGCCCGACTTTAATTCAATTTTTTCCATGAAGTCAAGTGTACAGTCGGCCGTTACGCTCGTCGAATCGGAGCGTTGATACCTATGACTAATATGTTTTGGCCGGTTACGTAAATTCCTAATCGTGTGTCTCATATTTCGGTTAATAATAAAGGTGCGGTCGGTGCGTGAACATTCGCGATCAAATTTTAACGCGCGGGTAGGGTTTCGGGCGGTGTTTGACTTTCCGATGGTGATGGGAACGGGGCGAGGGGTGCGCGACGATGGTGCTTCTTTGTGTGAACATTTAAAATTCGCGATTAAATTTTTACGCGCGGTTAGTGTTTCGGGCGGTGTTTGACTTTCCGATGGTGATGGGTACATTTCCATGGGTCCACGGCGATGGTGCTTCGATGTGTGAACATTTAAAATTCGCGATTAAATTTTAAGGTGCTAATAGTGTTTCGGGCGGTGTTTGACTTTCCGATGGTGATGGGTACGCAGCGATGGTACATCGTACCCCAACGCAGAAAGTAAGATTTTATAATTTTTGCACGGTTCTTGTCGCGATTTATGGTCCAGTATTTGTGTCATTATTTGTTGAAAAATTCCAACGAAAGGACAACGCCTTCTTTAACAGTTAGGTAATGTTAGGTAATCTGCGCCAGATGACATCATGCGTTGCGTAAATCATATCGTTTGTTTATAAAGATGCGATAAAATTTTCTCCGTACATTTTTCGCTTCGAATAATAATACTATTAATAATAAACGTAGTTGTCTTGCTTCGTGAGCAATATTTCGGCGAACGAAACATTTTTAGAAGTATTAAAGTTTATTGC
Source organism: Geotrupes spiniger (assembly GCA_959613385.1). Taxonomy (NCBI): domain Eukaryota; kingdom Metazoa; phylum Arthropoda; class Insecta; order Coleoptera; family Geotrupidae; genus Geotrupes; species Geotrupes spiniger. The sequence goes on along the minus strand of OY390736.1, from coordinate 38,143,587 downwards.
GACACACTTGTTTGCAATAAACAAGTACTGTATTGTATTGTAATGAACACATATATTGCACCCTTGGGATTTTATTGCTTTTAATATTAATTTGATTTGTCTTAGTCACCGGTTTTCAATTATTTATATTTGAACTGACTTAGTTCATTTATTTCTCCAGTATTCAATTTCAACCCAACCCAACATAATTTTTTAGTTTTTATTTTTAATAATTTTCATTTTTTAATTTTCCTATTAACTATCCTCCATATTTACGTAAAACGCAGACCTAGACCCAATACAATGTGTCGTTTATAATTTAATTAATTATAATAAATTTGAATTATTGTTCTTTTGTGTTCATATTTGAATTATTTTTGTTGGTGAGGTTTGTTACTACGTGATCCAAACCCAACAGAACATTTGCTGTTCTGTTGTTGTATGTAATAGATTTTCGTTGGGTTTTTTCCAATTTTTTTCATCCATGTATTTTAATTTGTACTGTGAAGCTAATTTTCGCAACATGTTGTTGTTGTTGTTATTGTTTCAATGTCCAAAATACCTTTTACATCTTCGAAAATTCTGATTGTTTCCGTTCCTCAGATTAAACAATTCTTACATTAAGTGACAATTTAAATTTAACAATTTTTTTTAATGAATCTCGATCAACCGATGTAGTAGCCGAATTAAACCTAACGTTTTTATTTTTTAATTTTTTTTTTAATTTTATAAGATTTATTTCTTGGTGTGTGTGCAAAATCTTACATCAAATAAAATTTATTTAAATTCGTTAATCGGTCACTAAACCTTTTTCAATTTGATTGCATTGTTTATTTAATTTTAATTTATCATTCAATTTTATGTTATTTATATTTATCATTCAATTTTATGTTATTTGCATTGAATCAATCCCAATTAATTCAAGGCCACACAACCCACCTTAATATTTGCAATGATTCGTTATTCGTTTTAATTTAATTCATTATCACTCTTCAACAACTTCGGGTTCCATTGATTAACATTTTAAGGTAAGAAGATCGTTTAGTTCGTCAACCTGTTAGGTTGAGTGAAATTTAAAAACACCTTGTCGGTCTACTTGGTAGTTTGTGTGGTTGATTTGTTTGAAGTTTTAATTAAGAAATGTTACCATAATTCTGTTATGACCATATAATAGGGTGAATATGTAGCTTTTAAGGGACAACATAAGCAATCTATACACATTAAGTTACAAATCCAATTGTTCAACTCAACCGATTTACAATAAACATATTTCGGAGTATAGATCAAAATATTAAATACGTTAAATGTTTCTTTCAGATGCAACGAGATCGTCGAAGCAACACCCCTAGAAACAGCGTTGAGATGAAGACAGATGAGTTATAGGAAATAAGCAAAAATGCTTGTAATTGTAATGTCACTTATTAGTAAAGCAAAACCAATTATTAACTGTCATGTCACTTTGTTTTACGAGACCAAGTCTCACAGTCGACTTTTATCCGCACGATTGCACGCTCCGGTGTCAGGTATCGGTAATCCGGGTGTACAAAGCTTGTTGTTATCTGTACGGAGTTAGGTATATCCAGTGTTTTTCGTATGTTTGTTAACACCAGCAAACATCAGGGAAAATTGTTGCCGGTCTAGGATCTACGATCCAAGACTTTGGCTATCAAAGAACTGCTCAACTTCATTACTTCATTATTTCCTACGTTTGAATTTGCTTTGCTAATAGTAACATTTATAATTATTTGCGTTTTTATTTTATGTAAGCCGGTGCCGAGTGTTAGGAGTTTAGATTTAGATTTAGATTTTTAGAAGCCGATAGCCGGCAACTTGGACAACCTAAGTCATAGGCACAATCGAAATATTTATAATTTATATTAAACGCTTTAGAAGTAGGGACGGCTATCATATGAACTAAAAGGTAAAGCGAAATTTTTAAGCAAGCGGCAACTGTACTCGCTCAAACTCTCACCAGTACAGTGTTTAATATAATAACATAATACACAATGTGTAACATTGATAACGGTGACATCGAGTCACAATTATACCAACGAATTTCGCTTAGGGATATTGTCGAAAGCAGTCGTGATAATTACGTAGAAAATTTATAGTAAAATATAGAATTTCAGTCATATATTAGGAGATCTATGATCTAGTAACTTTTAGAAATAATAACGTTTTGTTTGACGGCACCGGCTTCCGCATGTTATTGCGCCCCACACTCTTATACAGGGTGTCACAATTGACTACACATAATTAACATTGCACATCGCAAACGATACATATGCGATGAATAGTTTAGCAGTTCGTTCAAAAAACGAATTTATATTAATTATGTCGCTGATCGCAATCCTGGATTTATTTCAAGTTTAGCAAACTTGAGCTGTAACATCGACTCAGAAGCCGATGACCTGGCCATATGATGCCAAGTAATTTCCCTTAAGGATATCAAAAACGATCAAGTTTTAGTTACATTTTTAATTTTCAAATATATTTTTGTTGGATTCAATTTTCTATATTGAAACCATTTGTTTACACATATTTAACATTGCCCATCGCAGACGATACATACGCGATGAATAGTTTAGCAGTTGCGCAAAAAACGAATTTATATTAATTGTGTCGCTGATCGCAATCCTGAATGTATTTCAATTTAGCAAACTTGAGCTGCACACCGTAGTAACCGTCAAATAAGGTAAGACATGTGTACGATCTAAATATTTATTATTTATTAAATAATGTTTATGTGACAAATATTAATTTTGTCGAAATTCGCAATATATTAGTCCCTTAAAAATTGGGGACGGCTTTCATATCGCTTTAGAGGGTAAAGCGAAATTTTTAATAAGCTTCAACTGTACCCTTATTGGTAATGTTGTATATAATGCTGCAATACATATCGGTAACATCGGCTCAGAAGCTGATGACCTAGCCATATGTTGTCATTTATGCCAAGTAATTTCCCTTAAGGACACTATAAAAGGCAATCGTGTTAATTGAACAAAATACAGGAAAATAAATAATGTCAGTCATATATCAGGAGTTTTAGTTACATTTTTTATAGCTAACTTTAAAATATATTTTTGTTGGATCCAGTTTTCTGTATCGAAACCATTTAATTTTCAGCCAGTTTAGCGATCCCTCATCAGCTTTATTTTTGTTGATGACAATTTAATGAATAAAATATGATCGCAGTGTAAATTTAGTTCACTTAACTTTCCAGTAATATGTAATTCGTAGGAAATATTTTTTTTTAATTGTAACGTCATTCTTTGTTGTCAAGCATACGAAGTGTTTTTGCAATTTATATGCACTTTGTATTCGTGGGGGTTGATACTTCACCAGCGAGGGTGAAGTACCAACTGGTAATCGTAATCCTAGTGTACAAAGCTACTTGTTACCTGCATGGAGTTAGGTAAAGAAAAACATGATCAGGGGAAATTGTCGCCGAATATGCTACGAAAGAACTGCTTGGGTATGCCTGCGCTGAATAATTTCCATTCATTTAAATTTGCTTTGTAACTTTAGCAATTAATAGCATGTGTGTGAATGTGATTACTCCCCACGCTCATATACAGGAGTGTTACATTTGCCAATCATTTTCAATTCAAATTCGTTCGACTTTAGGAATTAATTTTTATAATGTGTCAGGGTATACGTTCCAGTTTAGTATAACAAGTAATAAGTAGCTTTGTCATCATGAAATGTGATAAGTTATATCTCCATTTTTTTTAATTATAGATTTTTACGGTTGGTGATAAAATTTTGCATGAGCCACGTCAGTAAAGTGTCTTTATCGACCTATTACTCGCTTCACTCGTCCGGGTCATAATCTCAGACTCGTTCGTTAAAGGACCACTTTACTGACTTGACACATAAATAACTAATAAAAGTTGGTTTTAAATATAGTCACGCATTCAAGCTTGTTTTACGTGAGTACCTCTAACCTAACATAATTCGCGAATGCTGCATAACGTTTACATGAACACTGAACATACTACCAATAAAATTGTCGCACCTGTAGCGCAGATAGAAATGCATATTTTCAATCGTTAATTACATTCCTAAGTGCATGTGTATTATTGTCTAAGGGTTGAGTGGAAGGTTGTATCCTAAATCCATAACAAAGGTATTGCGTGAGATGTAGAGAGGGGTGTTAGTTTTTGGGACAGTTGGTAATGTTGCTAATGGTACGCGAACTTAGTCAGTGGCGTAGTTGATGGGTACGGTGTTATGAGTTTTGCTAAACGCTAGTGACGCAAATCTTGGAGAACGATGTTAAGGCAAATGCAGAGTTGGTGAGATAGTGTTGGCTGTTATATGTATTGTTATATGAAATGTTGTGAGACAGTCACCTTTGTGGTGACTGTGGTGAGTCGAGTGGCCTGTCGAGTGACGAGTTCAGGTTGAACATACTACCAATGAAATTGGTAATTACATTAAATTACAATTAAATTTAATTACATTCCTAAATGCAAATGAATACACATAGGTTTGCGTGTATTATCGTCTAAGGGTTGAGTGGAAGGGTGTAGTCTAAAGCGATAACAAATATATTGCGTGAGATGTAGAGAGGGGTGTTAGTTTTTGGGACAGTTGCTATATTGCTAATGGTACGCGAACTTAACCAGTCGATGCAAGTGTTGACAATACAAGTATAGAAAGCAATGGCGTAGTTGGTGGGTGCGGAATTATGAATTGTGCGAAACGCTAGTGAGGCAAATCTTGGAGAATGATATTAAGGCAAATGCAGAATGTTGGTGAGGTAGTGTTGACTAGCTGTTACATGTATTGTTATATGGAATGTTGTGAGACAGTCACCTTCGTGGTGAGTGTGGTGAGTCGAGTGGCGTGTCGAGTGGCGTGTCGAGTGACGAGTCCAGGTTGAACATACTACCAATAAAATTGTCGCACCTGTAGCGCAGATATTTTTATAGAAATGCATATTTTCAATATTTAATTGCATTCCTAAATGCACATGAATACATCTAAGGGTTTAGTGGAAGGGCGTCGTCTAAAGCGATAATAAAGATATTCCAGGAGATGTAGAGAGGAGTGTTAGTTTTTGGGACAGTTGCTAATGCATCTGTAGACAATAGTAGTGTAGCAAGCAGGGGCGTAGTTAGTGTGTGCGGAGTTTTGAGTTATGCGAAACGCTAGTCAGGCAAATATTGGCGAACAATATTATGGCAAATGTCACCTTTGTGGTGGTTGTGGCGAGTTGAGTGGCGTGTCGAGTTGAGTGGCGTGTCGAGTTGAGTGGCGTGTCGAGTTGAGTGGCGTGTCGAGTTGAGTGGCGTGTCGAGTTGAGTGGCGTGTCGAGTTGAGTGGCGTGTCGAGTTGAGTGGCGTGTCGACTTGAGTGGCGTATCGAGTGGCGAATCGAGTAGCGTGTTGAGTGTCAGAATCGAATGGCATGTCATTGTTCTTAGTGAACCAATAACAGGCGTGATCATCGGCGCGCGTCGACCTGTCCCCAAAGTAGTAGGTGATCAGTGATTCTCGAATCGTATATCCAGAAGCAGATATGGTAACATGCAAAGTTGGCTGTTGAGTACGCCCATGCGATTCTTGAGCGTGAAATGGAGCTGGCGCCCATTGTTGCTCCCATAACTCCACGGTGGAGCAACTAACACGCCAAGTGCAATATTTTAGATACACCAGCATGCGAAGATATCCGGAAAATGGTAAAAGTGTCCAAAGCTTATAACAGGACAGATTCAAGGATAGCTACTAGAGGTAACGTGGTACCAGGCGACCCCCCGAAAGGGGTTCTGTAAGTAACTCTATGTATCGTATCGTATTGTAAAAGATGCTATTTACATTTTCATGTGTTGCCATTGCTTTTGCCATTGTTTTTGCCCTTGCATTCGCCCTTGTTGTCACCATGGTGTGTTCTTATTGCTTTTAGATTGTGCTGCCGTTGAATCGATATAGGAATATCTCTCTAATATTTTATTTGACGAGGTGATCAGTTTGGTGATAAACAGTGAGTCGACGATTATTCTGTTTCAACCCATTAATTAATATTAATTAATTAAGTAATCGAAATAATAAACGCCACACCAATATTTTTCTTCCAAAATACTTGCGAATTTGTGGTCATAATTTCATACAAGAACATAATTTAGTTTGTTTACACCGCAGCTGAAACACATAATTTATTTATGAAATACCATTGCCTTTTGATTTTAAAGTTGTTCCGTATGTTTTATATGTATTGGAGGCGGTGCCCAATTTTTTCTTTGAAAACTTTTTAAAGTTGACATGCGCCAAATAAATAAATTGTATAAAATGTCGACGAACAGGGAGAGATCTCCGAAGTTATTCTTATGTACGCATTTTGCTTTGTTGCGCCAACCAAAACATTCTCTCAGACTGACGTCTCGCATAAATTCTGGCAAATCTGTGCCCGTTATTGAATGATGTCGAGACAATTCCGCATATATTTTACTCTTCGTAAATTGTTTATTGTGTTTTATAACACCGATATTTTCGTGATTTTGTTGTCAATACAATGTGTTAATCGCATCGCCGTTTTATTTTGGTAAGTTATTCGTGAAAATCCGTTTCTCCATCCAAAGATGGACAATTTTAATTAACTTACCACCAATTAATTACTACTTATTTAATTGGTAAAACTGGTGCTTATCAGTTTTACTAGACGCAATTATTTGATATGTGACATCCGCCAGAAGATTTTAGATTTTAACACATGAAGCATGAACAAGTTGTTTTAATGCTTTTAGTTGTTTTAAAAATTATTCCAATCGCTACTTGCTTATTCAAAAATATTAATATTCCAAATGCGGCCGATTTTGAATATTAATATTTTTTTTTGAATAACCAAGTGTTATTCTTTCTCATTGGAGATTCCATATAGTCGCTGTACGATTTAAATTTTTACGAACTTTTGTTCGTCCAACTGACCAGAATAAATTTTGGGAACACTTATTTTATAAAAGTCGACAACTGTATTTTATATTAACGAAAGCCACGTTACTGTTTGGCTCCGAACTATTTGTTTTTGAAGCTAGTTTTTCGTCTCTCGTTATAAGTATTACGCCTTCTGTTATTTGAATGTATTTGTGCCTTTTCCTGAAGTAGAAACATATTGCGCCATATTGAAATACAACCAATTGAGTTTCGTATAATAAAAATGTGATAATTTACTATGTAATATGTGCAATTCAATCACAAATCGTAATTTGTGATTTTCTTGAAACTGTATAACGGCATTCTTTTCCCGGAATGGTGCGGTATTAAATTCCGGTCGCCCCGAAAACAAAGTCGTTTGAATTTATTTTTCTTGAATTTGTTGCTTTTGAGCAATAAAAAATTCGATTTTTTGTACTTTGTCTGCAGCCAGTTCTGCAGCTAGGTGTTCATATCCCCCAATTGAGCCCATTTTTCCTTACTTTCCGTTTATGCATCGTATCATAAACAGTTGTTATGTTACGAAACATGGTGACGGAAAGTTCTTATTTTAATTCCAAAATGCAAATTTATAGCTAGGAATTAATTCGCCAGCTTCTTAGAAAAATGAATTTTATTATAATAGTAAATCGTAGTTTTATTAGTTCATTATACAAACATTTGTATTGTTTTGTTTGTCGTTGTACGATATTATTGTGTAGTCGCCCGCTTCGAATATAAAATGGAGTGCGCTAGCTCGCTGGCGTTAATCAGATGGATAGTCGATGCACAAGTTAAAGGGAGATGGGAATCCTTTTGGACGATCTTCGGGATCTGGTTAAGCCACCCCAAGTAATTGCCATATATTATCGTTCATTTGAATTGGATATCTGCAACGGTGATTCTAGAAGATTCGATGGATTTGAAGCTAGAGATGGTTGGCCGTTTTCGTTGTATTTGTTCAATGAAATCGTCCGGTTCGAAGTAAGTCTAATTTTAATGAACCTTTGAGCGTGACGTTCACGATTTTTGTTTCGTATTTTAGGGTTTTTCCAGTTTTTAAGCCTCATCCAAGAGTTTACGGACCTACTTATTTGTCTCAGTAATCTTCGTATTCTTCGTATTTCGTTATTATCTTGATTCCTGTTCGAGTCCGTGTCTCCGTTTATGCGACATTATAAGGAGTACGTTATTGTGAGGTCATCGTTGGACAAGATTGAACCACCTTGGAAGTGCGATCCAAGTGATGCCACCGCCACGGTATTAATTCTAGAAGATTCGGAATTCCAGTCGCATCGGAAGATGGTCGTTTTTGTTGTATTTGTCCGAGGAACTCATCTGGTTAGATGTAAGTGTATTTTAATGAACCTTTGGGCATGATGTTCATGATTTTTATTTGGTATTTTAGGATGTTTCCATTCCAAGTATTATCCTAGACCTCACGTCTTCGTTTTCTTCGTACTTCGTTATTATCTCATTCCTGCTGGAGTTCGTGTCTCGGTTCGTGCGACATTTATGAGTACGTTATTGTAAGGTGGTCGCTGGATAACTTTGAGCCATGTTGGAAGTGAATACAAGTGTTTTTTCTATTTTTCATTGCTTAGTGCAAATCAAAAAAAGCAATTTGTTGTAACTTACAAAATGAAACTTAAATCTAATTTAATAAATGAAGTTTTATAGTACATAATGTGTTTTAATTAAATGTAATTTCCTCATCCCACCAGTATTACATGTACTTGAACGAATATGAATGTATATATGAGAAGATTTTTGGAAGTAAGCACAACCCAACGGTAGTTTGACTCTCAGACTATTAACACTTATCACTTGTCTCAAACCAAAATCAAATCAAAATGACCTCTGATACTAATATACATTCTTAACAGCATGTAATACACTTTGATGACTAGCTTTGATTTCATGTGCGACATTAACTTTATGGGTTTAATTCACGAATTTTTGTGAGGTGGATTTTTAAAAAAACGAACAATTGACAATACGTCGAAATATCAACGTTGTCCAGTCCTTGAATTTCTCATAGCCAGTTCATATTTTGCCTTCGTTTTTTGAGGCAATAAAGTCTCGAATAGTAGTACAGTCCATAGATTCGTCATCACTAGATTTACTACAATAAACTTGACACCATTTTTTTGAAGACAGTCACATTCGCATGGAGGTTTCTACTCTTATTCTTACACGTTTCTTTACATAACTCTAACAAGCGTTAACTCTGCGTTTCAAATTGATTTGAGGACTTTTTCGTATCTACTACTTAGATTCGTTTTAACAGTTTTTATATAAGGCTCTATTACATTTATAGGTAGTACAAAGTTTATTCTGCTATAGAAATTGTTCGTATCTTCATTAACTAGATCTATCTGTTAATGCTTTGCCTTTAAGTTGTCAAGTATCGCCCATTTTGTTACAACTAAAATATTTCACGTTTGGCCCCGCCTTACAGTTCTACAATTCTATTTGTAAACTTTGCTGGGTATAGTCAACCGAATGAACTTTGAGAGGGGTTTGTGGCGATTATGAGGTTTTGAATGCTTTTGAAAGTGTGTGTGTGTATGTGTGTGTGTATATGTGTGTTTGTACGCCTTCTTACACTCACATTGCTTAAGCTAATGTTATGAAATTTTAAAGTTAAGGCTTCCATTTTTTAAAACAATATCTCCACCGGAAATGAAGGTTTACTTGTCACTAAGCTATTGAAACTTTAAAAAAAAATTTCATTTGAAAAGGATGCGTTTACGATTTCATGATAGCGACTGCAACAGTTTGCTGGAACTTATCATAAGAAAGTTCAACGTGGACCACTGCATTTTTTTTATTATTATTTATTGTACCTACAGAATAATATCGTCGACTACATTAGAATAACCTAACTTTTTCACTGACTATAGTTTATGAGTATATTTAGTAGAGTGATTTGATTAACTGTATGTGTCATAAGTTTGAATTAAATATATGTTGATATTAATAGTTCTTTATCATTTTGGTGGAATAATAGAATAAAAAGTATATTTTAATTCCAAAAATTCTTTTCAAAGGTTTGCAGCATCGTTGGACCAAATGCATGGACGTTAGGGGAGATTATATAGAAAAATAACGTTTGATATTTCTTCAATTTGTAACGGTGGTGAATTTGCGGAATGTATGGAATGTGTGGTAGGAGCTCAAGCACATCTTCATTTTTGCGTTAGTGGTCTTGTTGCTGTTAGTTTAGTTAGTTTTTTTTTTGCATAAAAAGACTTTTTGAAAGGGCGTGTGTTAGTATTTATTTAACTTGAAATTGCAAAGGATGATTTCTCTCAAACCTCAGTCATATATTATTTAGCCGATTAAAGTCATAAAGTTTTTTTTTATTTATAATAAGATTTTCTTATGTAGCCGTCTATTAGATGTATATTATTATTTCTAAATCAAAATAAGGTACATAAAAATCATAACTTTTTGTTTAACTTAAATTGTCATGAATTGATATAAAAAAATATGTGTTTAAAAGTATTGTAATTAAAAAATTTGTTTGCGTTTACAATTAAATTATTCACACCATGTTTAAATTGTATTAACGATTATAGTATGAAATAACAACTATATTTATAATTGGATATATTTAAGAGATACTAGTCAAGTTGTAATCTCAGCAATATGTCAACGTTATTTCGCAATTACAGCTTAGGCTTTTGAACCGCGCCGTTCATTTTTTCCGCCTCCGGCCTTTTTGACTTAATACGGAATCCAGTAACTCGTGAAACCATCTTTCATCCGCGACTGATATAAATAAAAGCACATTCCGAATACCCGACGACGGTTCTTCGAAAAACCGCGACGCGCTTCGCTAAGTGCATTTGAGATGAATAATGCATGCTCGCATCGAATACTAATGCAGATATTATTGAACAAATTGCTACATTAATGAACCATACGTACATCTTTAATTGATATATATTCGACATTGCGGCCAATTAACCGCGTTCGTCCGTCGTTAAAAACCCCGCGAGGTTAAAAATTACGACCGGTCGTAGAATATTAACGGCGGAAATAGATTGCCGGCTGTCGAAGTATAAAAGTTTAGCGTTTTTTTAGAGATCTGATGCACGTCTTGGCGATCCTCCAGCGCGACGAGTCACCCCGAATCTTCCGCACTTAATATAAATGTTCCCGCGTAACTTCGGAACGTCAACACATTAGTATTTTTAACGGAACTGGTTATTCATCACATTTCGGAACAGATTTGCGTTTAACCGTTTTACGTGCAGCTTTTCAACGGGACCGGTTCGAACGCAATATATTATTTTTATCGGCGTTCGGCCTTTTTAACGTAACGAGTAATGGGGAACGGATGAAAGCTTCGGCGAAAATCAATCGCAATTCCGAGAAAACAATTCAGAGCAAATAAAATTGCTTTTGTTGAAGATGTTGATTGGAATTTGTTAAATTATTGGCAAATTAATAATATGTGTCACATCTAATGAATTTGTTAAAAATTATGATAATTATTATTATAGTGGTATCAAAATTTTACTTGAACATTGTGGCATCAAAAATTCTTAATGCTCATCTCGCAATTTTGACGTTTAATGCACACATGCACTTCACCGAGTCATAATTATCAGGTGAGACATTTAATACGTTCCTTTATATAGTAAAACAGGCGCATTAATCATCGCGATACGTTATAATTTACACCAGGAGCGGGTTCACCGCGAATGAGAAAAGCGGCCCGGTGTATAATTAAACCCACGTAAATATTGAAATTGGTTAATAGTTGTAATGAAAGCGCCGCTTAGATCTGATAACGGCAGCAGTAAATACTTTGGTAAGTACCCCCGGGGAGCATCTCTCGGATACGGTCAGTGCTTGGACCGCTGAAGGAGTTTCAGTTCCTTCCTTCATGATCGGGCAATAAATGCATTCCGTTATTACCTCAATAAACACACGGATCTAGTTTATAACCGCGTTCTACGACGAACGGCTCTTAATAGCCGTCGACCCTTTCGTAAAATCTCGCCGCCAATAAAAATCGTCATTGTTTGATGTACTAATTAAACGTTTTCGTGTGTATATAAACGATAATTGTTGACAACTTAATAAAACGTGGCAGACGGCGTCGTCCGCACCTGCGTTGTGTCTACGAAATCACATCGTCTTTCCCTTAGTAGTCCAAAAAGATTTTTGATATACCACCGAGTGAACACCTAGCAGAGTATTCGACGTTAATAATTGCAGATATTCCAATTGTACATTCAAGCAAACAAACAGCCACTGCTAAATTATCCAAAGCCCAAGACAAGCCCGATTAATTATTAAGGTTCCAAACGAACTCCCCTGGTCGTGTCGAAAGTGTCGAAACACAATTTACGTGTTGCGCCCAATTACGTTTCACTTTAGAATCCGACGTTCCGACGTCAGGCTACCAGAGCAACTTCCTGAAATATTTACCGCGAAATGCACCGCTTCGCGAGAATCGCTCAGTGCATGTGTTATGCATAATCGCAAGCGCGGACTGGGAACAGGAAATTGGATCCGTTGTCATAACTGATGCGAAGAAACCAAACATGAAAGTGCTCGAATGAACAAGTAGTTTAGTGGAAGTTAACGATTCGTTGGCTTCGTGTCTATGATCGCGCATCGAAACTCCTATTTTGTGTCAACGCCAAATAGTTCGCTCCAGCAGATCATTGGGACAAACTTTGTATGTTAGCAGAAACTTGAAACGTGAAAAAATGCCATGTGTAAATTTTATCAGATCCACATTGACGATTAAAGAGGTACCTTGGTTCGAAACTTGGTAACGAAGAAATATATTTACGCCAGTTCTATTTGATTAGTTAAGGTTTTAGATGATTTAATTGAACAAAAATATAAATTAAGTAGAAAATCAACGATTAGACTTATTTGAATCAATTTGTATAAAGCGTACAATATTTGCCATGATGTGGATCGATATAATTATTTTTTTTTCTAATTATATCGATCCACATAGTTAGAACAACGTACAAAGTTGAAAAATAATTTATGTCAAACAATAATCCTTGTCATATTAAAGTTAACGAAATAAATACGACAAGTAACATTAGAATATTACAATAAGCGAAAAACGTCGACGAACGTGCACAATATTAAATTCCACGTATTCAACTCGCAAAAATGCTAAATATAAAATATGAAGTGATATAATAACACGAAAATGCAAAAATGGTAATTCCGGCTGAACTTTGTTCCGGATGTTAGAGTTCAGCGAGTTGAAGAATGGCCGTCATCCTGTTGTACCTTGGATAAAAATGGTGTCGTTCTGGCAGATGGCAGTAGCAATGTCGCAGGACGATCTCGTATATCAAGCTTTACGACCAATGTCACTCGGTGCCGTTGCCATATTTCATGCCACTTTACTATACTCGCGCGCGTCCTCTTTCGCACTTAAAAGTAAAACAACGAGATATGCATAAAACAAATTACGACGATTAACGTTAGCATTTTAACTTTATTGCGCGCGCGCGGGGAGGTGTCAGGTGCGAGTATTCCCGGTAGGAATTTCGGAATTGCTTCGTTTCGTTAATTTTTATTGCGACGTGGCGTAATTTGCGCCGTCGTGGGACGCTGGATGTATTGGACGCAATATTTTCGGTTACAATGAAAAATTGAAACAATGAGTAAATGGGGAAGATTTAGGCGAATTCCAGACATTTAACGACCCAGTTAAAAATTGTTACTTAATTTTTGTTTCCATCTTTACTTTTTAAATTCCCAAACTCGTTAACTTCCTTATGGAGCTTTCACCTTTCACTTCGTATTCTTATCGTTTGGGTTTTCACACAAGTCAACCTAACCTAACCCGAACCAAGACAGTTGAAGCAAAATTTATTTCATTATCAGTCAATTGCAGTTCATTAATATTTTTTTTTAGGTTTCAATTATGAACTCAAACATTTTGTGATCAAGAAACGTAAAATGTAATCGAATCCACGATCGGTTAGGTTGGTTTTAGTTCATATCACAATTTGCAACCGTGGACGTATGACGAATAATTTTTCAAAACCAAGCCACGCAAATACAAGCAAATGGTTTTGAACTTACTTCAAAACTTCAATGGTAAAGCATACAAAAATAATCCTCAAACATAATCCAAAATGTGTTGAGCTGGCCATCGTTCCTAACCCCAATGATAATGGTGTTGAGCAATTCAAGAAAACATTTTCGTAGATAATCCAAATCTTCGGTACATTGAAATCCTGTTCATCCGCATCATATAAAAGTAAAAACGCAACGAAATCCATAATGGGTTAGATATATCTACCATTTGAACACCATATGTAATATTTCGAACTAGACTTCCAACCAATTCCAATACAACCTGAAGAGATGAAAACGAAATCTGATCCAACCCAAGTCAGCCAAGTTAAAATAATATCCAGACCAAACCCATATTGTATTGTATTGTGTTCTAGATGGTTTCCAACCAGAGGTTGGCCGATGATATTCCCAGAAAACTCGATTTAGATTTTACAAAATATCCCTCATTCGAAGAAAATTCTTCGGAGGCAATAAAAATTGATTCATTGTATTATATTTATTTTTGAAGACCATACCTCGTATTGATTTGTAATCGTATTGATTTGTAATCGTATCACAAATTATAATAATTTTGTGTCTCCTACAAATAGCTGAAGTTATGATGAGAATGGGATTTGGACAAATTTTCCAAAACATAAAATGTTAAGTATAACCCAATCAACGACAAATTGTAACCAATAATTTAGTCCCATAACTCCCTATTGAGCAACACAAACCCAATTCATGTCTAGTACCTGATTTACAACTTGAACCATACCTTGGATCATTAACATTTGTTATTTCTTGCAAATCGTACAAAATATAAATCTAATCAATGATAGATTGGATTGGCCATCGCTTCCAACCGTTTCCATCGCTTCCGACTAAAGCAATCAAATCCAATTCGAGCAAAAATTTCAGAAAATATATATTTTTTTGTCTCGAATTTCTTGAAATTTTTTTCCTCGAAATCCTAACCCTAAATACATTCTTCCCTTGCTGGTATAAGGCTACAGTATGAAATATGTCATTGGCCTTATTATTTTCCACACTTCTTTCCACTTGTATTCTGTTGTTTGTTTTTGATTCATTCCACTTTATATTTATTTTTCATGCAGCGCTTCATACCTCTAGTCATATCATTCTTGGTCTTCTTTTCTGCGCCATTGGCCTACTGAGGGCGGAGAGTGTCTTGATCAATCAGCGACCGTAATTATTAAAAATTCAAAATCATGTCTTTGATGGGGCTTACATATTTTCTCCTTACAACTCTTACACGAATCAATCTAAAACATAATCCGTGATCTGTTCACTTGACCATCGTTTATATCACCACAAATAATTTATGTTGGACTTTCCAATGGAATTAAATGAAGAAACATGTCCGTCAATGGAAGGGCCATAGTCAAGTTTATTTTCTAATACAATAGTGAAAATAAAATAATTAATCCAACCTAATCCTCACCGGTTGGATGGCTTTCGTTAATATCTTAAACTTATGCCAAGCCCTCTTCTACCAAAGGTGCCATGTTTTCGATGCCGTGCCAATATCTTCGCATCTTTACCCTCCCCTATCAGTATTCTGGTAATTCGGGAATTCCATGTAGTCCTTGGTCTACCTCTCCCCCCTTCTCCCATCAGTTTTCATTTCTCACACCGTTTTCAAGGCTTATGTCGTCTATCAATGGCACACCCCTATTTCTATTTTTTTTACTTCCTCTTCTACCTCTCTCATTTATATTTCTTCTCTTGTTATGTCTTCTTCGTCCTGCTCTCGGTTTTCTATTCCTTCTTCTTGTCCTTTAATTAGTTCTCTATTTTCTTTGCCCATTAGGTCCATACTCTCTCCACCTGACTAGAATTTCTGTTCAATTTGAGATAGTGCTTCCTCCCTTGTCCTTTATGTTGGTAAGTGGATTATTTCCTTCTTTCTTTGCACATCGTAATATCAGATAAAGTACCTTACGAGTTTCCTCGAGCGTTTATTTCCATTTTCTAAACAAATGTCCGCTCTTTTGCGTCTTTTACCATTTTTTCACTTTTTCTCTTTCTTTTCATGTATTTTTTTATATTTGTTTGTCCCTAAATAAGTTTTCCATGCTGTTTTCTTTTTTCTTTTTGACCTCCTCGATAATTGCATAGTTCCACCGTGCCGTTTGTTTCCTTCTGTTGGTACTTTTGCTGACTCCACAAACTTCTGCAGCCACATTCTTAACAAGTTCCTTAAAGCAATTCCCCAGGTTACTTCCTAGATCCATTTTTTTTTATTTTTTGTATTTTTGTTTTTATTTCGAGTTGGAATTTTTTTCTATTTGTTTCTTCTTGTAATGTGTAAGTTTTGATTTGTTGGTATTCAACTTTTCTAACTTTCCTACTCATTGGTTTGTGTTTTGGTTTCTGATTAGTTTCAGTGTGATTTCAACTAAGTGATGGCCAATTCCTTATATCCTTTATATTATTTGCACTTAACATAATATTTATTCCTTAAATTTACTTTCCCCCTCTTGTCCATATATGTGATTTTTTTTGGTTCTCTCCTTCTAAGTTTCCCCTCCTTCCTTTGTGCCTTTTGACTCCTTCGCTCCTCTCCAACCACCTCTCTTCCCATTTCCTCATAATCTGTAATAATCATATTTTAATTTATTGCCCTCATCCTGCTTTTCCTCTCCAAACAACTTTCTCCATTATTTTCCTTTCTCTTTCTCCTCTTACTCCATCCCGTCTCTCTGCACTCCTCGTACTAATGTTTCCGGTCATGTCTTCCTTTACCACATACCTTTTGTACTCCTCTCCCATCCAATATTTGTTCTTATTCTTGCTATTCTTCTTTGCTATTGCGCCGTCTTTCCCTATTCCAGATATTTTGGTCTCCCTATTATACGTTCTAGCAACTGTTGCTCTTTTTATTTATTGTGTGCACCGCGAAATTATTAATTCATAGTGACATTATCTTGTCGTCCATTAGAAATTGTTCGATTATTCTTACTTATTCTTATTCGTCACTTTGACATCTCAGTTGGCATAAACCGCCCGTTCCCACCCAAAAAATCAAAAAACGCCCACGCACATGATTTCCATTTACGGAACACAATACAATAGAAGAATAATAGCACATGTGAATAAATATTTAATGCCCGTCGAAATATTTTTATTGCATTTTAAACGTACCGAGAAACGCAGCAAGTGACACACATGAACACAACCTTCGGTGAATTATTCACAAGCACCGGGACACTATGATCAATACAATTTATTAAATATTTTATTCGGCAGAGTTCGTGCAGCTCGACAATGCATATTTCAGTCCGTCACTGAGATAATTTAGAAATCCCAATTTAACGTACGCCAATAAAATACATTGCTTTTAATGTCGAAATAAATAAAAAAATCCCATCAACGTAAATCGAATGGTAACTTACCATCCCGCCCGTGTAACTTTCATTGGAGTCACGTTAAACCGTACTGTATTAATTTAGCTGCACTAAGCGTATTACTGCTTTACTAAACGTATTACAGACGTATTAGATGTGTATCTCGTGTAGCACAAATGTATTCCTTGCTTTACGGTTTGTGTACACCGGCACAGTTATGTATTTATTACCATAAACTCGCTGTCACATTAGTAAAATGTCATGCACACAATAAATGAAATATTCAAACGAATTAGCGTTATTCGTACGGTGGGTTCCGTATAAATTTTCACGAGCTTGCTTCAATAAGCGATATGGATTTTTTGTACCGTTACGGATACAATGTAAATAAGTGCGGGCGTTCGATGACGAAATCTTAATCGAATTCGAATTTGAATTACAAATAAATGTACTACATAAACAACGAGGAATTAGATTAGATGACTCGTCAGTGTCGAGGCGCAAATCGATTGTAATACGTGGTGAAGTAATTTAAAATCTTCACATATGTCAGGATACGTGCAATAATAGTCAATGAAAATAACACATAAACACAATTGTAATCAGAATGTGCCAACATTGATGCTTAATCCGTTCGTAATTTGCAAATATCCGACGTTTACTGATCTTAAAAACAAATATACTACGACTATCGAAATCAAATCACATTTAAAATATTTGTAGTATTATTAAATAATTAAGTTGAATTTTCAAATTTAAATATAAAATATTTTCTTTGTTAGATATTTTAGTCTAAATATATGAATCTCAATAAACTTCCAAGTTTGATGTAAGATTGTACTACACGATCTAAATGCGAAAATAGGAAGGGAAGAAGCATGGCAGTAACAGGAGGAAATATGAAGAACAATGAGAATGGATGGAAACTTGTGAACATTGCGCTGAAAACTGCATGAAAATAGCAAGAGACACTAAGACACCAAGTTCACCAAATGGGAAAACAAAAAATCAAAACGACCACATACTAACGGAGAGGAAATATGCCAAGCTTATAACGAATGTAAGAAGTTACAGGGTGTCAGATGCGAATAGCGACCATTTCCTAATAATAACAGAATTGAAGCAATTGATACCAGAAACACAAGAAAAACGAAGTACAACAAATATATAATCTACAAAATTTTGGGGATGCAAAAACATTGGCTAAACTACAACAAGAAATTGCAGACCTAGGAAGAGAAGCCTACCACGAAGACATGCAGCAGGAATAGAAGAACATGGAAACAATTATGAAGTATGTAACCGAAAGAGTGCTGGGAATGAAAAAGTCTAGGAAAAGGAAATCATGTTTCGATGATGAGGCCGAAAAAGCATTAAGGGACAGAAACATGACAAGGGGCCAATTATTAAACACACAAACAAAAGAGGGTAAAGCGAATTACGATGAAAAGAGAAAAACAGTCAAAATGATCTGCAGAAAGAAAAAGGAAAAGAACCACAGAAAATAGAAGACATACAAATAAGAGTTAAGAAATTGTGGTCAAGAAACCAAACAAAGCAAGCAACAAGTTAGCTATAAAACCCTACACCTAAAGCCGAAGAGGATCGTCTAGTAGGAGACAAAATAGAGAAGGGGGAATTGTTTGCCACGTGGGGTTGTTTGCCAAACATTGCTAAACACCGGAGGCGGAACAAATGGAGAAGGAGGCTTCAGAACTGACGAAGAAGACGTGCTGTATGAAATATTAGAAATACCAGAAGAGGAAGCAGTAAAAGGCTACGTAAATCAGATGAAGAACTACATTGGTGCGGGAGAAAATAATTTGCAGCAGAAATTCTCAAGTGAAGTGTGGAAATAATGTGTGAGAGATTAGGTAGTTTGTTGAAAAGAATATAGGACTAGGAAAAATGCCAAATGTTTGGAATATAAAGCATTGATATGTCCTACACACAAGAAAGGTGTAGGATAGCATTACTAGAGGCAGCTTATAAGGTACTAGCAATGATTCTTAAGAAAAACTAAATACCAACAAGATATCGTAGGAGAATACTGCACTTGCTATTCATAGATTACAAACAAGCCTACGATTCGATCCAAAGAAACATGCTATGCATAGCGATGCGCAAGAAAACTAAGGAAATTAATAGAGATGGCATTAAAGAATACATCCAATAAGGTGGTGTTGGAGGGGATAACATCAAGAGAATTTAAAATAAAAATAGCTCAGGTAAGATCCAAGAACGAGACTAATTCGAAAAAGTGGTCTCTGGCCTAGAGCCAGGATGGATAGACACTAGTCCCTCTTTTGCAATGGATACAATCTTGAAGAAATGGCAACGTGGACCAAGCCAATTCGTGATGGAAGTCGAGGACCTCGCCGTAAAGAGTACATAATGGTGAGTACGACGAGTCAAGGACACAAGAACTCGAAGATAATGTGTTCGATGGGGAGTTGACGAGTTGAAATACTATTTGAAAAGATATATAGAAAAGAAATCGAGCGGAAAAATGATGACAACGAACTACGGAACATAGGGCAAGTGCCAGGGACAACACAGATGTGCAAGTGGATGACACCTCGAGGGGTAATGATTCGATTACACTTGAGCATGGAACAAGGAAATTAAAGATCATCTGACGAACAATTTAAAACCAGATGGTTCTATTGCGAGAAGAAAAGCCCGTGTGCAGGATTTAATTTCTCCGAATAATTCGCCCCAGTAGCGACTTTAGAATCAGCACGATTGGCGATGGCGTTAGCTGTGGAGGTTCAACGTCACAACGACATACCTAAACAGTGAGGTAAGTGAAGAGCATACGTGGAGTCGCTTGAAATGCTATATGAAACCATCAACGAGATTGTGAAAACCGAGTGGAGATACTCTGAAACAAGAGTGCTGAAGAAATGCTACATTTTTAGTGTAAACTAGACCATTTGCTCTATCAGAAGAATCATTTTAATAATTAAAGCTCTATTTTGGACCATTAGCTGTTATCAAACCATGGCAAAACTTTTGAAATAATTACAAATCTTCGCAAGGTATAGTTCAGGAAAAACAGCATCTAAAGCCAATTTGAAAAAAATATGCCAAATCTTTGCAACCGTTCCATGTTTGTGTAAAGCTCTAATCTAATCTAGTAATTATTGAAAATACGAAAGCTCAATGGTTACATATATTCTGTAATATGTTGAGAGCTTTTTGTTAATGTTTATTAAACTGCACTGTTTTAACTTTTATTTTAAAAACAACAATTTGAAAAATTGGTCTATTACGCTCCTCTTGATATTCATAGTTTTCCGATTTTTAGATTTTTAACGAATTTCAAAGTGGAAACTTGACAATAAAATGTGAAACATCTAAAATTATTACTTAGCTATCGAAGCTTTAATTTCTTTCGAGCTTCCAAAGCTCAATTTTAGATCGTACATTATTAGTAAAACTGTGTCACAATTTAATATCGTTAAAGGATCATTTGAATTTTTTAAAATTTTTGAAATTTTGCTACAAATCCCACCTCAGAGCTTTTTCTTTAGATATAAATTTCTCCTCGAAGGATTATTCCTTCATTTTTTTTATTGAATACATAAATTATTTGTTTTTCTTCCTTTAATAAATCGTATGACTCATAAACATTTCATTATATTTATTCGTTGAATTTAAATTTAAAAAAAATATATTCATTTATTTGGTTTGTTTGGTTTGGTTTGGTTTGTACGTTGCCTTTTAGATACGAATACTTATGCCACTACTGACATATTTAAAATTATTGTTAACGAAATCCACGCCGTTTCCATGTAAGACGCGCCGCTTACGTTTAATTAATCGGTAAGGTGAGATTTGCCGGGGACGTTCGCCCTCCTAATCCGATAGTTCGGCGAATTTCGCTTTATGAACATTTAAATCTGCACCGGCATGCGGCGGCGGGGGGGCGTTACCATGGCAATGACGTCTTCGCTCATCTCCATGGTCCCCGGAGATTTAAACACTGCGTTTTGAAACAGACACCATAAGTATTTCCACTCCGGGAAATTGCGAGCGAATTTTATTTTCCCTATTTCGGTTTCCTCGCGTTATTGACGTCTACGCCGAAACTTGTAACAATTCCGTGCCGACGACTTTGGCAACCGGTAGATACACGGGGCGCAATTAAAATGGATGGAAACGAATTTTAAATTCAACTTTGTGATAATTTCATCGAAACGGTAATAATTTTATGGTTCCGTGAAAACTTGCGATTTTCAGTCAGTAACTTTACATCCAGACCATAAATTGTTACTGATATTAACTTAAGCTGTTGTTGATAAGTACATACGTAAAGACGTTTGATTTGCCCTAATCGTAATATAACTACGAAGATTTTAAATTTGAATTAGTAGCTCGATTCACCCCTGGATTGACTTTAAGCTGCTTCAACCGTTGAGCGTTGCCAAAAATACGCTGTCACAACCTGTTGACGATCAGCGAACGGTTTGCTCAGCATTTATCGTTTATATAATTGCCGTCGATTAAATTAAGCTTATACTTATTATAAGGGCTGACCAATGTGCGTATTATACAATATAATTTAGCAAGCTTCTTCTTTGATTTACTTTAAAATTTCATTAGAATATCGTTAGCTATATTATTGTCTCCAAATGGATTATAGGAATAAGAGATGGCGCTTCGTAATTTACAATTATGGAGTTATTTCATACAAAAATATATTTAAAAAAATAATTCATGCTTTTATCGCCCGCGCCCACCTTTAGAAACAATCTGCGAAGCGCGAATTTTTTTAATTAGTGCTATGTGCCTTATGAAACGCGTTGTACAATGCTCCAAGAAATAAAGGTGGTCACTTTTTTGAACTTCGACATATTTTAAGAGATTTGGATCAAATTTGAAATATGTAATTATCCATCCAAAAACACCGTAACAACCTACTACTAAGTTTGTTGTACTAACATATTCAAAAATAAAGTGGTTGAAATTAAATCAATTTTTTAAAAGTATGACAACTTTGCTAATTTGTACAAATTGTGAAGTTAATATTTAATTTGCTGAACGCATTTTTAGCGTTTATCTTAATCAACTACCCACAAAAAAAATATTGTCAGCAGCAATTTTTTTTTAAATTCTTCAATGTCAAACATTATTTGTAACTTGCAATGCGATTGATGTGCACTCTAAACTTGCATCGAGAAACCCATGATTGATCCAAATTTGTATCGATATTAGCAACAAAGAACACGGCGAAATAATTGTTGCAATGGATTTCCTATATTTTGCAGCGCCCGCGCATGTATTGCGCGTATATACATTAGAAACTTTGAAATCGCCCGGTACGATAAAAAATCACTCACCTCTCAGGAACACCGCGCTCATTTCCCGCCAAAATCCGCCGCCGAAGACTCCAAGACAGTCCAAAACACTTCACAACGCGCGCGATAAAAATAACATCGAAAATCGCAGCGAAAAGTGCAATTTTCACGAAACGCGCGACAAAGTCGCCGAATGGCCGACGCGTCCATTTGCGAAAAGAAGGAAACCTCGTTTTTTTATCGTTACGTCACGTAAAGTCGATCCATCTGCGGGAACAAAAAATGAGGACCCGATCGCATGCAAAAAACGACGCGGCAGGCCATGTACACTGTTGCGATTTTTACACTGAATGAAATTAGGCGTAGAATTTTTACATTGTTGTACTTTGCGCTTTAGCGCCCAAACTATGAAATTTTAAACTTTTTAACTATCTCTTTGCTCTTATCACATTTTTCCGTGCATCGAAAACTTGACGAATTATCGAAAAAGTTGTTTTTATAAAATTTTAAAATATTCAAATATTAAACAACTTTTATTTTAAAAGTTCTTTCGAACTCATTGCAATTCGCAAGCTCGCTGGAAATTTGTCTAAAGGCGGGTTGTCACGAGTCAATTTTAGTTGCCCGATTTCAGTTGATCAACAATTTTAGTTGATCACCGTCGTGAGAACCTTTCTTTCAATAAAGTTGATCAAATTTATAGTTGATCGAAAAAAAATTGATCCAGTCAAACTTTTGTATTCCAAGTCATCGTCTTTGGAACCACCGAACGGATAAATAAAAATAAAGAAACATGAGAACATTATTCGGGTTCTATTGTCAAGGAAATTTCCAATTTCCAAGCGTAGACACAAGATCACAAGATTTTTTCTTTCTAGATGGTTTTAAAATGTGTGCTTTTAGGTACTCGGTAGCAAGAGTTAAAAATTCTTTTTGATGGGATTATAGTCATCCACAACAGCAATGAGAATAATGATATCTGATAATTATAGTAAACATTTCCATTATTTGCAGAAGCGCCTATAACAATATTTACCAATTTAGATCGCACGCAGTGTAGAAAATAAGTTTCTAGGCATTGTCGACGTATTAAACATCTAAGAAAATTATTAATTTTACAGATGAAATAAATAATTCTAGTTTATATCAGGAAAGGAGTTTCAATGTCGAGTCGTAAATCTTTGACTTCAACAGATCAAAATAGCGATTCACGAACAACTTTACAAGAAAACTACATTAAAGTTAATTCAACAAGCAAATAAAAAAAAATTCACGATGATTTAAGATACAACCTTTATTTTTATAATCAATTTCCTAAAAAAATACACAATATTTCATAAATCTTAAAACGAAATAAAACATATTTATAAACATTGCAAAAATCAATCCCATCCCCAAATACCGTGACTTTGCCTTATCGTACTAATATTCTCTCGTCTGCTTCTCGTAGTTGCACTGGCTTCACCTTTAGCTACACATTTCTTCCTCTGCTCTCGCTTTTGCTTATACATAATTTGCTTACGCACCCTGCTTTTAATCTCACTCGGATGAATCGTCGTCGCAGTGGACCTGACACTACCACAATCAAATCCATCATCCGAACACTCGGAGCAACTACCTGAACTTCCTTCTTTCGCCAACAAGTTCGTTTCATCAATTATGTTGTCCATCGTATCTTTTTTATCGTCTTCACAAATAATTTTGCAATTATCCTGGAAAGTTAACGACTCCGAATTTTCTGAATTTTCTTGCATGGACTTGTCGCAATTATCTTCCAAAATTATTGATTCACTCCCACTTTCCGTTTCACGTTCATCGCCCGAGTCTTCATCATCGCCATTTTGATCGATCCCCAATTCAACGTTTATGTGTTTGGACATTTCTCTCGTGAATCCCGAACAGGCCACGTCTTCGTCTAAATTGTCGGTGCGCTCGACGTCCGTGAATTGCGGATATAACTCGCTGACGTAGTCGAATCGCTTCTTAAAAAATTCCCTTATGCAATTGACGTCTCTGTTGAAGAACCTAAGGGAAAAATTCGTAGCAATTACAAATACTTAATAAATTATAATAATAAATTGCGTACATTTCGGCGTTTGGGTGAAAAGTCGAGACCATTTGCGGGAAGTCGATGATGATGGGCCTTTCGTCCTCGGTTAACATGATGTTAAATTCGTTGAAGTCGCCGTGGATGACCCCGGAGTCGGCGAAGCGAACGATGAGATTCATTAAATCATCGTATAATCCTTCTACGTTTTCAACGTGCATTATATTTGTGCTAAAAGAATTTATTTGAATAATATTAAACGTGCTTGCTATAAATATACGTACAGTGGCTTCCCATTGACTAATTCCATAATGACGCAGTGTCTATTAAAGTCAATCGGCTTGGGAACTGGAAACTTCCTCTCATATAAAGCCTTCATATACGCAAATTCCTTCGTCGCCGATATTCTCGATAAATACAACCACGAAGCCGACTTGCGGTGTTTATGGTAATCCCTCTTGTCTTTGATATTTCGGAAACAAACCCTCCCTAATCTAAATTCATAAAAATTTATTCAAGACCAAAAATTGTACGAAAATGTTTACCGATGCAACTTCAAACATAACTCGCCGCTCTCGGCGTTCGCGACAATATAAATGTTGCTTTCTTTGCCAACGCCAATTTGATTGCCAAATGAGTCGACGACGTTACGCTTCGTCAAAGTTTTGAGAGCCAAATAATCGTAACCCATGTTGGTGAGTCGGTAACCATCATCTGAAAATATATCGATGTATAACGATGGAAATGGCTGTGGAAATTTCGCACATTTCTTGCCCCGTTCGTAACTGAGCAGGCGATGTTTGCAAAGGTCTTTTAGCAACTTGTGTACGCCGCCGTGTTGCAAATTTGCGATCGACGCAGCCATCGCTCCAGGTACCAATTCGTGGTTTTTCATTCCCATTTCCACAGCAGTCAGCACACGAAAGTCTTCGTTCGTTAAATATCGCATCATAGATACGTTTAATTTCCCCATGTTTACGTTGTTAAGCTTGAGGAACTATAAAAATAATAATTATAATTGAACACATGGAACACACGCAACTAAAAATTAGGTTATTTGGATAATTTGACATCGAAAGTCAGTGAAGTAGGTGATCTACCCAGTATTAAATAGGTAATACAGAAATCTGCACACAATGTACGTGATGTTATTTTACAAATATTCTACAAATAATTAGTTAAGCCACTTTGGACATATTTGATCAATGAATTTAATCGACCTTTAATAGTAACCCAAACAAAATTTAACAATTTTCTATGTTATTAATCTTATTTTACTTTAAATCACAAGTTTTCACATTTCCAAATAAACGATGGTTGGCAATGCTGGTTTTCAGTTGGCGCAAATGTGCCATTAACTCACGAACGGTGACAGTTCGTCAGAGTTCATACATTTTATTTATATTTTGTGCTTGGCACTTTGTCACCGAATATCGTGTTGTAAAACACATTCTTTTAACAATGCATTTATAGGTCTTAAATTAATATACGTTCATCCAGTCATGGCTAAAGTTAAAGTCAGTGCGGAATGGAAGAGGCGAGTGAAGCAGGAGTACGTCCGCTTGAGGCAGATAAAAAGGTACAAAAGGGCCGACGAGGTGAAAGTTTCGTGGAACCAGAACAGAAGCAAGATGACCGATATTCTGATAGGCGAGCAGAAACGATGGACGGAGAGCAAAGCCATTTGGGTGATCACACCCGAACATCCGACACACGTAGCATGCATGAAGAAAGCCGAAGTGGTTGGAAATGAAGGTACGTCTTAATAAACTATATATCATCTTGCGGAGACTATATATCATCTTGCGCAAGTTCACACATGTAAACGTCCATAAACCAGGTGATGTACAAGTGACGCCGATAAAAATCATCAACGCCGTCACTCCCATTCCAACGATGTACACGTGGGCCCCCATCCAACAGAACTTCATGGTCGAGGACGAAACGGTCTTGCACAACATTCCATACATGGGGGATGAAATACTCGACCAAGATGGCACTTTCATAGAGGAGCTAATTAAGAACTACGATGGTAAGGTGCACGGCGATCGAGAGACGGGTTTCATAGACGACCAGCTGTTCGTGGAACTGGTTCACGCTTTGATGCAGTATCAGGAGAAGGACAAACCGGAAAAGAAAGATAAAAGCAAGGATGACGGATCTAAGGAAGAGCCGAAGAAAGACGAATTGGATTTTCCGGTGTATACGATATTTCAAGCGATCTCCACTCAATTTCCCGACAAAGGTGGACCAGATGAACTACGAGAAAAGTAAGTTTTGATAATATAACCCAATGATATTTTCTTTGACACCGTCAGTGCTGGTGGAAGGAATTTGATTTGTTGTGGTTGCTCAAATGGATGTAATATTTTGCATCAGCAATGAATGTGTTAATAATTTAAAGTCCTGCTAACTTGTTTGTTACATTCAGATATGTAGAGTTGACCGAAAGGATGGACCCGAACGCTTTGCCACCTGAATGTACGCCAAATATTGATGGACCGATGGCCGAATCGGTGCCTCGAGAACAAACTTTGCATTCGTTTCATACTTTGTTCTGCAGACGATGCTTCAAATACGATTGCTTTTTACATCGTAAGTATATAACTGTGTCTTTCTTTAATTGCAAAACATTTCACAAAATGTATTGCAAACTCATACGTAGACTTAAAGTAGAGACCTCTTGTCGAGATCTCAGGTTGTATCTTTTGTCATGCTGCTTTTAAGGACACCAAGGTAAGGTCATGTGACCTTTAACCATTCATATCACTCATGAAAGTGTAGTTTATAAAAAACGACTGTCTTTTGGAAGTTATTTTTAAGTAGTTTCATAAACATACCTTTTCACATAAAGTCGTTGAGATATCATTGATGTTTATCGTCATTTCATGCAAATCTTGTACGGAAATAATTCGCTGAGTTAAGGTAATTGTTTTGGGTAATATATTTCAAAGTTTTCAATGAAGTGATTGAGAAGAAGTGATATTTTTTCTGGCAATTCCTTATACTTCATCAAATTATTCTGCACATGATAAATTGCCGATTTGTTGTGTTTGCTAATGTCTTATGAACATCTAGGGCTTCAAGCGTGTCATCCCGGCCCGAATTTACAAAAAAGAAGAGGTCCAGATTTGAAACCTTTCACTGAATCTTGTGGGTCCAATTGTTACATGCTTTTGGTAAGTTGGCACAGGGTTTTAATGTGGCAAGCACAGTTAAGATATACTCATCACGAGTATATCTTATTGAATTGAAAAAAAGCCAACAATTTTAAATAATAATAATAATAATAATACAAATTTTCACACCATTTCTCAACTTAAACTTTGGATATTAGGAAGGCGTCAAGGAGAAATTAGCGAAGCAAGAACAGGACGAAAACGAAAAAGGAAAAGAGAAAAGCGGAAAGGAATCCGGTAATAATTCTGATACAAATAAGAGCTCATCAAATCCAAGAAAAATATGTAAACAACAGTCTGTGGATTCTGGGAACGAGGCAAGTTCCGAAGACAGCAATGACAGCAATAAATACAACAAAGGTATGGCTTTTCTGTAGGCAATATATTGATTTCCTCATTAAAAAAAAATTATCTGGTTGAATTGCTTGCACATTTTTTTATCGTAATTTAATAGATTCGAGAGATGGGAATGATCCGGTATCCACGACCACTTCCTTCAGTCTGTTGGGCTTGATGGGCGAAGACGATCACTGCGAATGGACAGGATCTGATCAAAGCCTCTTCAGGGCGCTGCACAAAGTCTTTCTGAATAATTATTGTGCTATCGCTCAAATAATGCTAACGAAAACATGTCAGCAGGTATGGAGTTGTTTGCCTAATTTATTTATTATTTATTTATTTATTTATTAATTTCTTGACAGTACCACAGTAATGGCTTATCACCGATTTCTAGGTTTATCACTTCGCTCAGAAAGAAGCAGCTGATATTCCTACAGAAGAATCAATGCGAGATTACACGCCCCCTCGAAAGAAGAAGAAGAAGCACCGCTTGTGGTCGATGCATTGTAGAAAAATACAACTTAAAAAAGACTCCAGCAGCAATCACGTCTATAACTTCACGCCCTGCGATCATCCCGGACAGCCGTGCGATTCCCACTGTCCTTGTATCGGGGCACAAAATTTCTGCGAAAAATTTTGCCAATGCAGTTCAGATTGTATGTATTTTATCGAGTGTTTGATTCGATTACTTCTATGTTTGCCTCAGGTCAAAATCGCTTCCCCGGTTGCCGATGCAAGGCGCAGTGCAACACGAAACAATGCCCGTGCTACCTGGCCGTGCGCGAGTGCGACCCTGATCTCTGCCAGACGTGCGGTGCGGATCAATTCGACTCGTCCAAAATAACATGCAAAAATGTTAGTGTGCAAAGAGGTCTACGTAAGTGTCGCACAATCTCGAGAATTATTTTTGACGTGTTTTTCATAGATAAGCACTTGCTTATGGCGCCGTCGGATGTCGCCGGATGGGGAATATTCTTAAAAGATAGCGCTCAAAAAAATGAATTTATATCCGAGTATTGCGGGGAGATCATATCGCAGGACGAGGCCGATCGAAGGGGAAAGGTGTACGATAAATACATGTGCAGTTTTTTGTTTAACTTGAATAACGGTCAGTAAACGCAACGGCGGGGTTTGCTTTATTTGTCGTCGACTTTGCCTGCAGATTTTGTGGTGGACGCGACGCGCAAGGGCAATAAAATTCGATTCGCCAATCACTCGATTAATCCCAATTGCTACGCGAAAGTGATGATGGTTAACGGCGACCATAGGATTGGAATCTTCGCGAAGAGGGCGATACAGCCGGGCGAGGAATTGTTTTTCGATTATAGGTTGGTTGCGTGTGCGTAGTTTAGTTCGTTTTTATGGCTTCGTTTTTGCAGATACGGTCCCACCGAGCAGTTGAAGTTCGTCGGCATTGAACGAGAAATGGAATTTTTATGAAAACTTTTACAATATTGCGTACATACTTTTTATATTTTTATATGTATTTCTAGGCTGTAATTTACATTTCGTAGTAAACTTTATTTAACGAAATTGTCTTGGTTATTCCTGATATCCTGATGACTTAAACGTACGCGGGTTGACTAACCATGCATCATAAATTAATCTATTTGTATTTTATTAACTGAAAGACATTATGCAATCCAGTTTAGTTTAGTTTATAGCTGCAAAGAAATTAAAATAAAAAAAAATATTGGGTAAATTGCAAATGTCTCTGTGATCATATGCACTGCGCAGCATTTGCTTTAAAATGTGGAAAATCTATGAGGCAAACTAAATGCCCAAGTGTATATTCAGTTGCATGTGTCGAATAATTCAAAACTGGAAGAAACTCCTAAATTGGTTGTGTCCTGTCATCCTTAGCGATCATTGATGATCTCTCCTTTGTTTGCCAGTTCCGTGCTGGTTATATAGTTTTTAAAAAACTTGCGAAAAATAGCCAGTTTGAACGTTTGTTTGACTTTTAATTCAAATCCTAGTAATTTTAGACTTTTACTAATCAAAATTTTTCATAGAAACTTCATTTTTCAAAAATTTTTTAAAATTTTCAAAAATCGAACTTTGTATTACTCACAAAATTCACATTTTGAAATGTCTACATAGGATTTTTTTTAAATAAACTACTGGTTTGGTTCAATTCAAATTCCAAAAAATATGCCACACCAAAACAAGGCTTTTTAAAAAAGTCAATGCATAAATCCTAAATCAATACGTACTTACATAGCACATACACATACATTGCTTTGCGATGAAAAGGTTATTACATTTACTATCTCAAGAACAAAGTACTAACTTTTATATAGTTTAAGCGAAGGAGGATCTAAAGACTTGCATCGTGATGTTGCCATAAAAAATAAATTATGTATAATAATATATTATATAATAAGAAATAACCGAGGGGCCCAACTGGTAGTACTGGAAAGAAGCAAACATTAAATATTAAGTTTAAACTCGTTTATAATGTTTGTGGAAAATTTATACATTTTTTATAAGGTAATTGAAAATAATGTTTTCTTTCATTCGATTTAATTTAAAATATTGTATGTAATAAATAGTATTAAACGCTGCCATTTTAATATTCTCTACCTTCATAAATAGTACTTTTTCGTCTTCAAAACGTAATTTTCATACTCATAAATGCGGACCGTTTTATTATCGCTATTATGGCGGTAACGCTGTTAAGGCTAATAAAATTTATGGTTCGTTTATTGTAGGTAGCGAACAGTCAATATTATATCTTGAAATAAACTGTGAATCACACCATAAATCTATCAGTAAACACTCAATTACAACGATTTCAATAAAAAAATAATTTGACGACGTCACTACGTGCAACCCAAAATACGTAATACACAAGTCTATTGCATAAAGTAGGGATGTCTCATTAATTTTATTAACTCCCAATAGATGATCAATAATTTTGAAAAATTCTTCGTTCGTCCATATACGTTTTTAGTTGGTGCAGTTTACCCTCAATGCCGGGGAAAAGACTATGTAAAAGTAAACAAGACTACGTCAACGTAAAAAAAACATATTGAAATTCGATGTTCTCTGGGCGATCATGTCCCAGAGTTAAAAATTGAAAATATAGTCGTTTGTCTGGTTTGGCACACGATTCAAAATTTAGCAATTTTATTAAAAGGCAATGGAACCCATCAAACCCATTAATAAACATAATAACTTCAGCAGAACAGTTATTGACGAATCTATCATCATAGCCAAAAATACAATACCTTTTCCAACTTTAGCTCTGTTACGGTTACACCTACCCCTCATTTCAACGCCACGTCAGCTAGGTTGTGATTCAGTAGTTTTGATGTCTTCTGATTTTATACTCCAACAAAAAAAAACGAAGTAAATTTATTAACAATAATCTGAATTTTCTGACTGTTAGTCAATATGATTTTTCGATTTCCACATTTGTTCAATATCTGTATCTAATGGTGAGATTAAAAGATGACTTGCTTATCTTCAGCATCGAGGTAAGGTCCTAATACCTAAATTACACATCAATAGAATTATAGTAATAGCGCCTGCTGATATAAGATAATAAAAGTAATAAAGCTGTTAAAGAAAGTTCGTTGATTGAGGCTAAAGAACTATGGGCACATGTCATGTTGATGAAGTAGATTGAGTACATCCCCTTTCTATTTTATGCTGTGTCAACTTTTTGTGAATGAAATTTCAGGAATCTTCTATGGATTCTATTTACAGGCAACGTATTCAGGTTTCTTTAACAGTGCAGTGCGACCAAAGAATAAATTAATCTAACTACCTATGAATATAAAAACCTGCTGATATATTTTGCAAAACGTTCATATTATTCATTGTAAGCTTACCCAACTCAGATTTTAACAAAAGTAACAATCCTACTAATTTCATAATAATTAAATTCTCTGTTAATTGCCATAGGTTAAATTAAAATACATTGATCTTGAACTTGCTATGTAATTGAAAAGTTATTGCTTCGTCCAAATATTCAGAAAGCACACATTTAACGGTTTGATAAAAATCATATAAACAGAAATACATACCGATACAATTTATGTAAATCAAAATTTTATTTGAAAAGGTTTTTTTGAAACAAATTTAAATCACAAGGCAATTAATTTGGAATAATTTTCTAAAACTTATTTTAATAAATCACTGCAAATAAGAATCCAAGTAAAATCACAAGCTACAAAATATAGACAAGGTCCACAATAACCCACCATGTCTATATTACACCCCACAACCACGTGCCGGCGAAGAATCCTTAAAGGATCGTTGGGGTTGTGACATGCGCATTAAAGATCCATAGCCTAGTTGCCCCTATTGATTGTTTAATATCAATGTTGCCAACGTGGGGTATTTCCCTCCATTTTTGGATATTTTTTTCCTGTGAGTTATAAAAATATTGGGAGCTTTTTTAGGCGACATACCAAATAATTGAAAGCTGTGATGGATATTAAAAAAAAACAGATTACGTCGTTAACGTAAAACTAGCAAGTCAAACTTTTGATAAATAAATTTGCATTGAAATAGCATCATACTCACCAACGGCCCCGATGGTAACAATAACAATAAGCTTCTTATTTTTTTTATTATGAATGTCATGATTAATGCATTATTTATTGATCTGAGTGGTTTTATTTTCAGTTCAAAAGTTGTTCTTACATATGGTCCATTTATTGTAAAGCCCAGTCTTGAAAAAATGAAATAATTAAATTGTACGATCTGTAATGTTGTATACATTACAGACTTAGTTTACCAAAAATTGTGCATTTGATTATTTTTATTTTTATTATCAATGGTTACCGTTCCTATTGTTGGGAATGCAAAGAATATATCTTTTCGGAATTTATTTATACCTGGTGACCTATTTGGGAAATTTTTAAGTGAATCCCAGGGGATCGCTTCCGTTTTGGGTTGGCGACGCTGTTTACCACACCGTGGAACAACCAATAGAAAACGCGACGTACCAATGGCCACTGCCTTGTATAGAGCCGCCGTATATCTAATCTAACCCGTTCGCCGTCCGCACGAAAGTACGCGAATTCATTTGTGTTCGAGCCCGGTTCCTCGCGAACACAATTCCCGAGGACAATGTCCCAATCATTTCGATGTTAAACTCCACTGGCCGGAAAGCTGATGACACCGAAAGCTCCGTTGTAAGATAGCAATCGTTAGCATTTTCTGATCGTTAAGCGCGAAAACCAGGTATTCCAAAAACTATTTTATGCAAGCTATTAGGGCTGTCGGCGTTGCATGTTCGCTGATCGCGATAACCGTTCCTACAATTTTCTTCAATGCATCCACCACTGGCATGTTTAATACGCGAGAACGTTATTTACAACAACTACGTATTGCATTATGCCAATTATGTTGTGCCACTGGACTTTCTAACAGCTCCCATCGATGTCAGTGTCGCCAACATCGGCACTTCGAAAATTAATTAGAATACCTTAGCTTTCAGTACTTACGCGCCTTTTAAAGATTGCTGGATACCGCGTGTGCGACATAACCTTGGAAAGTATCGGGAACTCATTACGTTTCATGGATTGCCGCACACCGCAAGCTTTTACGGTTAAAAGCTTGCGGAAGACCAGAGAGCACGATTATAATGTAATACATGCGCATGCATTATTAAATGCAAATAGATGCAAGTTTCTGTTTTGTTGGTGTTAGGTTCATCACAGTTATACATTGTAGACACGTAGTGATTGCAGTAGTGAATATGTTTTCATTGATAACTAGTCTTCATAATTAAATCCAATAACTAGTCATGACTATAAGTTTATGGTTCAGACGCCACGATGTTAAAAGCATGCACTTAAAAGTCTACGGGCGTCAATTTTTCGAATTTATGGCGTTTACAAAGTAATGGAGATCTGACGAGAATGATGAGAAAAGTACTACTAAAGCAGGGAAAACCGTTACGTTCTTTTCTTGCGCTTCCTTTTCTTTAGATTTAGGGTTGATAAAGGGGTGGATAAGTGTTGAGTGACGACACCGATTTACGGAGACAGCTGGGAATGCACTGGTCCCGAGATCTCACACTGCATCATTGGCATAGATGCCAACATGAAAATTATTACTTCCATATATTTTGCAAACAGTAGCGAGCTATCTGCATTCTGACTCAAACACGTTTTTGTATGCATACGGTTACATAAAATAATTTGTTTGGGACAGAACTCGATATTATGAAGTCATCACTAACGCGGCGTGTTGGAACAGAATATTAAAGCACGATTTTCATAAGACATGATTAATTGTACGAGATATTTAGAAAATGAGCGCAAAACGAGGATGGATCGGATGTGGTATATAGTCCATGGACTAAGCTATAGGTGTAAACATAGCCAATGTGTATAAGAATTCTATATTTCGAGGGCATAATATAAATTAAAAGTTATTTATATATCGTTTGTGGTGGTCTGAGTTTTGACGTTTGCGATTATGACCATTCGTTATCAACTTTGAAAAATTTTGGATATTATTACTCAACCCAAATCAACTTACCTCAACCAAATCAAACCCAACCCAACTCAACCTAACTCAATCCAACTCAACCCAATCCAATGCAACCGAATCCAACCCAACTTAAGCAAACAGAACTCAACCCAACTCAACTCAACTCAACCCAATGCAACCGAACTCAGCCCAACCTATCGTAATCCGACCCAACCCAAACAAACTTTGTATATTCTTGACTTGGACAATTTATTACGAAAAACATGTACAAGCGAGTAATTGAGGTCGCAGCCTGTCTCACTGAATGTCATCTAATTCGTTGTGGGATCGTCTATTCTCTCCATATTAAGCATTATAGAAAAAAATTGAAGCAAAAGTGTTTGGTTTTCTGACAAAAACCATAATTTTCACAATTCTGCAATTTTTTGAAATTTGTAAATTTTGACTTTTACAATTTTATTGTTATTGAGTTTGTAGTATATGTAGTATTTAGTCATTTTGGTCTTTTTGCATGGTTTTGATAATTTAGTACTTTTTTCGATATTGTGACTACTTTTGCATTTTTTTGTGCAATTTTAGGAGATCAAAATTTTAAAAAAGCTTTACAATCCTGTGTCATTTTTGACGATTTTGTGGGTTTTTTGTTGATTTTATTTAGTTTTACAATCTATCGTGATGCTCAGTAAAAAAATAATGACTATGATGAATGAGCTTTTGCCTGCTGGCTTAAGCTCATCATGTTTGACTGTCAGTTAATCTGATCTATTTGTTGGGTTTTGCTAATTTATTTTCTTGGGAACTTTAATTAACCTACCTAATCTATTTAAACTATGCAAATCTGAGCATTAAGTCTGAGTGTTTAAATCACTGTTGTCTGAAAGGTTCACTCTCAGTTGGTTTGGATTAAATTGTGTGATCTCTTCCTTTACTGTTTTTATCTGCAGATCGTTGTGGATTATTGAATGTTTTACTTAGAATATGTTTGATATTATGACGATGTTGGACATTTTTTGCATTTTAGAAAATTTGTAGATAATTGTAGACAATTTTACTAACATTTTGTCCAATTTTTAATTTTTGTTTCTCTATGAAATATCTGTAAACATTTCTGTTGCGCGTTAGATTTTTGCAAACGTTTGCATTTTCTTCATTGCCAAAATGTCGAAAATTTGATATATTTTGCAATTTTTTACTGTTGGCAACCAAACTGAAGTTGGAGCTATAAAACTGCAACCCACCCAACCCAACCTTGCAATTCAAAGAAAGAGAATTTTGAGTTTTCTGTTCAACTTATAATTATATTTTATATTATCGAATTATGGAATAATGAAAAACAATACTCAAGTAAACAAATTTTAATCTCACAACCGCATAAACGATAATGAATATCTATTGAGGTAGATAATGATAATAGACTCGTATAAAAGCTCGGAATTTTATTTATTTGCTAGTCACACATTGGTTCATTTAAAATAATTATTATTATTTTCATTTATACAAGAATGCCGAAGCGTTGTGCTATAGAAGTCAATTAAGTAATTACAAATTAGACAATTTTTTCAATGAGAAAAAGATAACAATAGGCTAAAGCTTTTGGACTCTCCAGAAGAAGTTAAAACAGTAAGTAATGAACACCGCAGTGAAGATAGAGTTGATGATTTTAAACCAAAATGTTGTAAAAGGTTGTAAAGAGAAAGATTGTTAACTTTTATATGGAAAAAAATTTAACTGTAAAAGAATTGTACTCCCAAATAATTAACGAAGTACCAGATTTGCCAGAATTTTCCCAGAGACCACTGTATTTGGAAAAAAATAGTTGAAGTGTCATATTTTTTTGTGAACGGTGTAAGAGAAAATAAATTGGTAAAATTACCATCGGCTACAAATCGCAAGAAATTGCATTTCTTTAATAATTGCTTTTAAACGTACAGGCAGAAAATTTTAAGTTACAGTTACGAAAAAATGATTGCTGGTTGTAACTATGTTTATTTCATTTTCTCGTCAAGCCGTTTGTTTCATATAGGCCTTCGACCACAGTCGCCTATTACTTTGGCACCGGTAGTAGAAGACGAC
Source organism: Geotrupes spiniger (assembly GCA_959613385.1). NCBI lineage: Eukaryota > Metazoa > Arthropoda > Insecta > Coleoptera > Geotrupidae > Geotrupes > Geotrupes spiniger. Next base: position 38,106,867 of record OY390736.1, on the reverse strand, counting down.
GTAGGACATTATAAAAAATTACACAGCACGAAAAAATGTCATTCAATGTGATCGTTTCGTTGACAAGACGAATAAATACAAACTGTCTTGGCAAACGTTGTGTATTAATGCAAACGGTTAAAGAACACGTATTCGTGCTGTTACATTTTTTCTTTAATTCCATTTTACCGTTTTTTTTTCCCATCGTCATTAGGTGAGTGCTTTTTAATTAAAACGACGCCGTCGACCAATACTCGCTCAAACTGACTTTATGCGCGCCGGGTTTTACGGCTTTCAGTCGGATAAGTTCCTCAGATTTCGCACACGCGACATTAGGTTGATTGCCGGCTTTACCGTCGGCATTGACCTTGACGTTATCAGTTCCTGTAGCGCTAAACGTCTCTTCCGCAGCGACCGAAATGCTCCGCTGCTCCGCGGGCAGCGCGCGCGCCGCCGATTTTCCACCAGTTGCTGACCGATCAGCGTCGGAATCGGTCGGCGTCTCTGCTTGTCTGTCGGCGTCGGATATCGCGACCGCGTGTTCCAGCTGATTCGTCGCATTTTCATCAATTCCTCGGGACCGGTGCAATGATTCAAGGTACGATATCCTGGAGAGAACGAACGATTAGATTAGTTTGCGGCGCGTCCAACGGTCTTGATTGTAGGACGCGTTAGTGTCGCGCATGGTTTTATTGTCGCGACAAATTAAATAACGCGCGATTTAAATTTAGATTTCTCGGCACAATTCAACTGTGTCTACGAATGTGGGCAAAGCTTGCATGCAAATGATTTTTTACTTTAAATCTTGCTAATTACGAGACTTCATTGCCGCTGTGATTATTCGTTAAGTAAAATATGTAAATACGCAATATTTTTTACAAGTTTCGGTCGATTAATCAAATATTTGGCAGCATTTATGCAAAACTAATTAACTTACAAATTGCTATTAGTTTATTATTAGTTAATTTACATCAAGGCATATTTAAAAATTTTAAAATACTTACAACAAACATTTCTATAGTTGAAAATTGGGACTCGACCAAAAAATATTTGAATTATTTAAGGTTATTTTTATAATTTATTAAAATTGGAACCATATCAAAAACAAGTTGCGTGTTTTGTTAGCTATGATGATTGTTATGCGTTTACACAATTTAAATTGAATTGAATAGAAAACGTTCTATAAAACAGTAAAATCACTGAAATGGATTATCTTGTAGCGGAAAACTATGCGAATTATTTTCAGCGGGGGAAATAATTAAGGAGCATTGACGCGTACGAAATTTGTTTGTTTTAATTTCGCTAAGAAATTTTAGAAACTATGTGTTTGTTATTTTTAAAATAACGGTTGTCATCTTTGCATTTTGATTTTATATTGATTTGCAAAATAATTTTTTTAATCCTTTTTGGTAAATTTTGTTAATTTGTATCATTTTCACTTTAGTTTTCATTTTTGATCAACACTCAATGGATAATTACGTATGAGATAATTTATGAATTAAAATAAATTCTTTTAGTTTAAGATAACAACTCTGACATGTTTACGGTTTTGCATTTTAGACAATTTAAATTTTCTGACCACTTGAGCATTTATCACCAATCCTAATTTAATGCCTTACCCCAATCCGTCTCAGCTATATTGAACCGTTATTGTCAATTTGATCAATTTGATCACTTTTGGAAATGAACAATTGAAATCGTTTTCAATCAATGTTATTGTCTGAATTTATAAAGCCGTGATTATTATAGACAATTACAAAAATCTAGTGTGTTCTCGCCACAAACAGCTTTGGCTAAGCTTTTCCTCTGAAGTGGACATCGTATAATTGCAAAATTCTTGTTCGACAGTAGTGTCTATTTGCAAAATTTGACATTTTCTTTGCAATTTTACATTGTAGACAATTTTAAAATATTTTGATCATTTCTTGGCGTTTTAGGCCAATCCTAACAATAACAACAATAATTTTGGAAATTTTACCATTTCCGGTAATTTAGGATTTGGAACGATTTGTCTGGCAATTCTCAATTTTTTTTGGATTTCGGACAAGTTTTTTTATGGACTTGACATATTTGATTTTATTGTATTTTAAAATACATTTTGAAAAGTTCGGCATTTTAATCATTTTTTGTTATGTTGCGGCTTTTCGGTCGCAGTGCATCTTCTTTTTCAATTTGGAGTATTTGAAAATTGATTATAATTGTCATTGTTCCTGACATTTCTGAAAATTGCGATATTATGAATTTAGCAATGTTTTCCATTGTAGACCATTTTTGGAAAATTGTTATGTTGTAATAAGTCTGGCAGAAATATGGTAATGGATTGACATTTCTGCTTTAGCAAGCACGGTTGCATTCGTTCATATGCAGTGTTATACGATTTGGTGATTTAACTGTTCAGTTGTATGATTGTTAATTAAACTGGAATATGTGGTACTGGCGAGTGTTGAATATATAATATGACGTAAAAATGCATGATATTCTATTTATAAAATACAGTTGTAATACAGATTTTAAGGAAAAATATGATATGATGACATCACACGACATTGAAGGAAAACCTACCGACACAAAAACAACTAGAACATAAAATGAAACCTGAAATAATAACGAACATAAGATCAAAAATTTTACTTTAAATACCAACTGACGTTAGCTGTTGCATTCAATCTAAAACGTAATGGAAATCATTTGAAATCAAAAATGAAGGTGGCGTTACATATATTACAAAAAAATAGAAAAATATTATCAACGACAAAATGAATAAAAAATGAATAACAAACATATTATTTGTTGCTAATGATTTGAAATTGAGAAGGTTCTGTTGCCTATGATTGTGTGTTGTGCTATTGAACGTCGGAGAAGAGGCACTGGGACTCAAAGACGAACCAATGAACGTCAAGATCGCCGCTTAAGACTAATGGCCTTGAGAGACCGATTCTCTACAACTACATCAATAGCTGATCAATGGTTAGGTGAACAAGGTCGTCCGATAGGCTTGCGAACAGTTTATCGTCGAATAAGAACCTTTGGCTTGCTGTCTTACCGCCCACATCTTGTGCCACCCCTCACTGCTCAACATCGCCAGGAACGTTTGGCCTGGTGCACGGAAAGACTTCGATGGAACTTGGAGTGGAATCGAGTTGTCTTTAGTGACGAATCGCGATTTTGTTTAGGAATGCATGATGGTCGGATGACTGTTAGACGAAGACGTGGAGAAAGGCGCAATCCTGATTTTTCGATTGCGAGGCATGTTCACCGAACTGTGGGGTTGATGGTGTGCGGTGCTATTGCTTACAGCAGTAGGTCACCCTTGCTTTTCATTCGGGGCAGTATGACCGCCCAACGCTACATTGACGAAGTGGTAGAACCACATGTTCTTCCATATCTTCGAGGGCTGGAAGACCCACTTTTCCAGCAAGATAATGCACGACCTCACGTAGCAAGGGTTTCTCTTGACTTCTTTGAAGAGGCCAATGTTAATCTTTTGCCTTGGCCGCCAAGATCTCCCGATTTGTTGCCCATTGAGCACGTGTGGGACATGATGGGTAGAAGATTGAGGAATTTACCGAACCCACCGTTGACAATAGAAGCTCTACCGCATGAAGTACAGGCTGCTTGGGATGCCATACCCCAAGAAGACATTGATCACCTGCTGGTATCAATGCCAAGGCGGGTCAATGAGTGTATCAGAAATAGAGGCGGACCAACACATTATTAAAGAAAAATCAAAAAGATGAAGTATTTTCTTTATCAATTTTTAATCAATTGTTACCTTAGACTACTCCAATGTTTCTGCCAAATTTGGTCCAAAAATTCCCACCCCTTCTAGGTGGTGCAGTTTATATGTCACTGAGTATATTTCCAGACATGGGGCAAAACTATCGATTACATACATTTTATTAACTATGATAGTCCAGGACTGTATAAATAATTGAAAAGATTGCTTGGAAATGCTATCGAGAATTCGATATTATGTTAAATATTTAAAATGTTTAGATATTCTTGTCTGGTGATTTTTTAACTGTAACCTTATGGTAATATAACTTTTACTCGAAACATTGCATACACACAAACTATTTTAAATGCCGTTTTTTTATTCTTACTAATCGAAACATTCATGTCAAGAACACTGATGTGTTGATAGTACCTGAATCCAATATGAAAAATACCGATAAAACGATAGTCACAACATCGATAATCGAAATACCAATACACATCCAACACTATCGAAATTTTTACAAGTTATCGATATTATTTGTATGATCAATATGTTCAACACAATATTTTTACATGCTCCTATCCAACACATTTTCTACAACATATTCGCCATTACCACCGAACTGCATATCAAGAATATTTCATATATTTCACAAACGCAAATATTTGGCAACAAATAGCTCGTACACCACATACTCTGCGAATTTTCGGGAACAACTTGCAAAACGCACTCGCTATATTAATAACGTTTAAAGTAAACCGTGTTATCGAGTTCGAAATTGCAATTACGCCCCATCACAACCGCAGATCAGCGCATCGTAAACTAAAACAAAATAAAGTGTTCGTCTATTTATAAACGACGAACTTTTGTCGGCCAAGTCGGATGGATGCGTTTATAACGCGAAAACAGTGCGATTTGAAATTGGAATATTTATTTTCGTTTGCAAATATTTGAATATATGTGAAATAATTTAAAATTATGTTAATGTGTAGTAACACATATGTGCATGGAACTGATCGATAATTTAATGTAATTGTAATGTGAATTGTTTACGAGCAAATATGTATTTTTTTATCACAATGAATATTTATAGTGCTTTGAATATTATTAATAATTGATTACACGCCGATGCTTTGTAATAAAACTGTTGAAATGGATTAATGGTAATTGATAAATTGGAGTAAAACGAATATCCAACAAAATAAATTAAAGCAACAGCTAAACAAATAAAAACCGAGCGAAAATTCAATCAATTGAAACAAAATGGGCCAAACGCGAATCAAAACCGAAGAAATAAATTGAAACAAGTGAAAATTAACAAATGTTACCAAAACTCCCGATCAGCAAGCCAATTAAACATCGCGGATCGAAAATAAAACAACCCGAAACAAAACAAGCAAAAATGTAAAAATAATTCGTTTAAAAGTTGCGCTTTGAATCCGCGCGGCCCGGGGCGCGCCTGATAAAAATGCAGATGTCGTTATTACGAGATGTAAACCGGAGGACAAGTTTGAAATGAATTCCCAGTGCACGGCGTCGCAGGAAAAGCCGAGCTGTTTTTATTGCGGTTTCATTTAATCCAAAAGATGTCTAGGTCGAGCCTTAGTCGAGCCTTAGCTGCACGAAGATTTTATGTTGTTTGCAAATTTCAACAAAGGAATGTTCGCGAACAATTGACCATTGACGTGGATACGAACGGTGAACCTCCGTATTCAGAGTCAAGTTCGAAGCGAGCGAGCTATCAGCTAAATGAGAATAAACAACGTTAAAGCGCCTGTAATGCAATAAATTTGATATAAAATGGGGAATTTGGATTTGTGTCGGCACGGTGACGCGCGCTCATTGTGAAAGGTAATAAAAGTAAATATTTTTCAAATAAACGTTGTTTCGCGAAATGGGAAATACAGAAAATATTTTCATAAATGCGGTATATTGCAGATGACATTAATATTTATTTGATGTTAAAAATGTTAAATTTGTGTTAGTTGACTTGGGAATAATTTTCTTTAATCAAAAATTATTAAATGTATAGATAATTTAAATAATACAACTGAATTTTTTAAAAGTTAGTTTGCAGACTCTGAAGAATTATTTATCGGACTGTAGATTGTAGATTTTTCAAAAATTTTGCTATAGATGCTGTCACCAAAACTGAATTATTTTTATTGTTTTATATTATTTTAATATGTTATTAAAAAATAAATTTTATTTGTTTTTTATACTCAATGTTATTAAAAAATAAATTTTATTTGTTTTTTATATTCAATCTTCTTAATGCAATTAATGTATTATTTTTTTTTAAGTTATTTTAATTTGCTTCGATACAAATTAATTTAAATCATAGTCGATAATTATCCGAATATTTTAAGGTTAATCAAAAATATTCTCTTATTCTCTTTTCATCCATTTTCTGGTTCTTCATCATATTCTCTTTCTTCTTCGTCTTCTTCCTATTATTAAGAAAATAACTGATATCTTGACGTGAACAACAATTACCTTGACGTGAAATAAAATTATGACGGAAAACAGAAATTAAAATTTGAATCAAACACAACGGTATCTCCGTTGGGTTGGATTGGGTTTGGTTGGGTTGAATATCAAGCATATAAAGGATATAAACGACATAAAGGACATAAAGGACATACATTACATAAATGGCATAAAGGAGATACATTACATAAATGGCCTAAAGGACATAAAGGAAATAAATGACATTAAAGTAGATGAAGCACATAAAGGACATAAAGTACTTAAAGGACGTAGAGGACATAAAGGACATAAAGTACATAAAGTAAATAAAGCGCATAAAGGACATAAAGGACACAAAGGATATAAAGGGTATGAAATATTAAGTTTTTTATCTACGATATCTAACATCACTTGTGTTCGATTTATTAAGGATTTATTTTCCTGCTACCATACACAAAGTGCAAGTTTTTTTTTACCATCGAAATTAACTTTAAACCTTTCTTCTGTAAAACCTGTGAAATTGCAGTAAAAGACGTCTGTTTGAAACCGAATGGAAATTTTAGAGTTCTTTATTCTGCAAGTGAATTGATTTTGTCTCGTTCCTTCGAATGGTTCATTTTCCAGTATGTAGCTCGAATGTAAATGATTACAGAAACTGATGTTATTTTTCAGTTAAGTTGAAAACGCTTTCTAATCCATAGACGAGTCTGTAAATATTTTAAAGATTTATTGCATAACGTCGTCAATCAGTTTAGAAAGACAATGATTTATAATTGATTTAATGATTTAATGATATTTCGCGGAATCGAACTATTAAACTATATGATCCGACGACTTTTCGTCGAAGCAGCTTTAACCGCTGGTTCGACGACCTGATGTGGAGAAGTTATTAATCACCCTAATGTGTACGCCGAAAGACTATGCTTATTAAACAATTGCATATCGTTAACAATGACAATTATGTCAATTGCGCCATAGTCATAAAAAGCCACACTATGAACGACGATATCAACAATCTAACCCAACCTAACCCAACCCAACCCAACCGAATTATAAACTAGAAAAGTAATTAATGGAAACAATCTAATGACAAGCAAACGAAAGTAATAGACGACGAAACAATTAAACAAAACATAAATAAATAACGTAATCCAATGAAACTTAAAATGCAGAGCATTTGGTGAAATCGGAGCCAATAACGAGAAAAAAAACTAGAAAATAGGTCAAAGACAAATAATGGAAGAAATGAGAAGACAGAAGAAGATATATTTAAATGAAAATGTGAAAGAATATAAGTGAAATAATTTAATTACCTTGGAAGTTTTATTCCGAATTTATATTAATTTCAAAGCGACGACGTAAGGTTATAGAACAAACACCACAAAAATTCTAAAATGTCATAAAAATGTACCGATAAGTTTAAACGGAACTTGACATTTACATACAACAGTTTCGAAGAAAACAATATGTTAAACGCATTCCGTAAATACTGCAAATGTTAACCGTTCACTCGACAACATTTTTTACCAATATCTCGATTTCAGCACTACGACTCGGACGCTTAAACGCGACTTAAAATTCAATATTGTGGAAAATGCGCGCCGGGACGTAAATATCCCGAATTGATTTCCGCGAAATCTCTTATTCAGGCGGGATTGACGCATAATATGAATGCTTATGCAAATTTACCTCGATTGACATTTATTGGGGCGTCCATAATGACTATTTATGTTTATCGTCGGAAAACGTCAGATGCACAGATGTGCAATAATAGTTTCGATGAAGTGAACTTGTATAGGAAGAAGGAAATGTGTTTCAAGGACACGTCCCGTTGTATTATAACAATGATAATAAAGATGTGAAAAATTCAGTTGTAATAGTCGCTTAGGTTATTTGCCAAATGCTTTGCGTTAATGCACGAGTCATCTAAAACCATAACAAATATAATTTGCATTAAGCTCTAAGGAAACGTTGCACAATATTATCGATGTTTTCAGCAAACATCAATGGTGATGACTCGTTTAATTAATTTAATTCATTTGTTACTATAGACTTCTTGAAACTATGAAAATATTACTATTCAGCAATTGCATTCGGTCATCTGTCAAGAAGAATCAATCTATTTCACTACACTGAACGTGATCAAGTCACAAGGCATTTATTTAGATTCTCTATAAAAACTTTTTGCCACGACAAGGTTTTAATTAATTATTTGTTCATGCTATGATATGAATGCATTAAAAATAAAAACTACTTACAATAACGCGCTGCAACTTATACACATGCCTGGGGTGATGGATGAGGAGATATGTACGCGAAATTTTGATTAGTGTGACAAAGTGACTGAACGTGTTGTTGTTATGGAGATTAAAACTAGTGAATTTCACGTATGGACCAGGTGTCTATTTAAGACATTTTAAGGCATACTAACTCCTCATGAAATATGGAAAAATATTGCCTAGTGGAATTTTTGTTTGTGAAACGTGCCCATCTCACCTGCGCTTATCGTGATTAGTTAGTTATGGGTTCTCTTTTTAGTTTACTTTTGTCTATTTATTTACTTTCTTAGTAACTTAGTAGACAAGGGATCCATATACCATTCACGTTCAAGTAGACTGTGACGTTTTCAGTTTTTGTTCATTCAGTTCCATTTTGACTCTACCGAGCTCGACTTTTCTACCGTTTTGAGGAAATAACGCTGACAAAGTTAATATGGGGCATAAATCAATTAAGCTATTGTCTAAACCGGAAGACGATCACAAAGTTTAGAAACAGTCAGTAATAAATTTTTTTTTTCAACAAAGACTGTCATTTTACTGTAGATTATTGCACCAAACTGCTACAGTTAAACGTATCAACGTTTTGCAAAATACTGTATCAACACTCCTCGTCCTTGACGTTTCAGAATAAAAAATTTTGAGTAATTTTTTTCAAATTAGATTTATTATATCCGGTTATACAAACAGCTTAAACTTCGCCTTTAAAGGTTTAGAAGATTTAGTGTTATTTTTTGTCCAATAAACTGGGTTTAAATTGAAGCTCATGTTAAACTCGTGTTGTACAACTTGGCCTAGTGTCTTAACAGTACTATGTACTTTTTACAACATTGCTCTTGCTATAGCAATTAGAGCTTCATTTCATTTCTAGGTCTTTCCATACATATTGCAAATATTTTCCTGATATGCTTATTAATATATTTTAACACATATTGACTGCTCTTTGAACCAGTACGTAAATGTGCCTAACTCATAAATCAATCATTTTATTGTGTAAATCGAAATGTTAAAGTTTAAGGATATTTAGCAATAAAATCTAAAGGGTTTGAACAGCGACTATTGTTTTACCGATAGTCATTGTATCCAATCGTCGAGAATGCTATTTTTATGTCAAATGTGCATTGTGCATGTGATCTTCTGCCAAGCGCTGTGTTTATTTTGTTATCACGTTTTCTTCTTTATTGTTGTCTACATCATCCATTATTGATCACATTGATTTCGACCTCTCTTGTTAATCTTCCACATTTCTGTTTGCTTATGAAGAAGAAATATGATTTTCCTTCGTTTACTTTACCAATATATTTTTATTCCCCCATCATCGTTTCCAATTTCTTTTTACAATCTTCTGAAATTCTCGTCTTCGTCTCTCCATAAAGTTTTCCATTGTTTACATACATTGCCATCTTTTATGTCGATGGACTACCTAGTGATCAAATTTCTCATTTTTTCCCCTGCTAGCAGTTCTATTTTCCATTTAAATTTTTTTTGGGTATTTTCGACGAAAGTTTTTAATGAATTTATTCCATATTTTCTAATTGTTCTTTCATCGTGTTAATTATGTCTTCCTCATCTTCCATAGAAAACCTCTACTTTATTGTTGTTTAGTTTTTATTACTATCTGCTTTTGATGTTCATTGCTGTCAACATTTAAAATTGTATTACCGAGAACTCTTTTTGAAATGTTTGTGTCCGGCGCTGCTTTGTTGTTATTTATCCTTGATTCGTGCTATTAGTCTACGACACATAAAACGTTTTTACCACTTATTTAAATTTTCTTTGCGTTGTCACAAAAAACGTACTTTTCCTTTAATGCAAATTACACATAGTTGTGTACTATCTCGGCGAAACTAATTGCTGCCGACTGTGTGCACGTTTTTACGCCGTCCTTAATTTAACTGTCATTAATTCTAATTTTGTTTTAAGTGGCTTTAAGTTCAATTTTTATAGATGGGCATTTGATTGAGCAAATTTTGCTGTTTTCGTTATTTTTACAAATGACTTTCGTATTGATTTCATATGATTATGAAATATTAAAAAATAGAGTATTATTCAACGAGCAGTAATGATGGCCATTACTCACGAGGATGAAGAATGCGACTGTTTTAAATCACCCGGAAAAATAATGGCTGTTGCTGGGAGTTTAAATTAGAATTTAAAGACGAAAATTCACAATTACAACGTTTGATTTTGACAAGACAAGGATCGATTATCTGATCTCCGTTTGATGTTGGTTATCAAGGCTTAATTAGTGAAGAATTAGTGATGTACAAAATTCTGAGAGAATGAGTTGTTGCCCATCATTAATTGCTCATATTACTTATCGAAAAATGCAATTAATGAGTGTTATTTCTTAGTCGCACAAAAACGTGTATTTTTAATTCTCGAATTACGTCGTCGCAATGCAAACATTTACGCAGTTGGACTCGTTAAAGAAACAAACATTGTCACGGTACGTCGGCGTCTAAGCGGCGACGCGAGCTCACCTCGCCGCAGACCGAGCTTCGAAGGCGCTAATAAAGTGTGAAAGTGACCCGAAAGCTCGTTCGTTAGTGAATTTAATTACGCGATTAGTTCAACCGTCGCGTCGCCGCCGAGCGATTATTTTCCTCGGCGCGGGGCGCGGCGCACCGAATGCGGTAATCCAGATTAAGCGCGCAACTTTGCCGCCACGCTCGAAGATTTTCGGCAATTGTTAGAACTCGAAGTGCAGTTTCGTCGAATTATCGTCGTGTTTCGAATGCCGAGACGAGAGCTTTCGAACAAACGAAGTTTGCACCTCAAATCTGATCGGGCGATTTGGCTCATAAACTTGCCGATATTTTCGCGTCCGTTCAGGGTTGTTGAATTTAGTTCAAATCCATGGGATGAAGGCACACGATTATTACTTAAACTTAAATCACAATAAGACACATAATATAATAGGAAGAGGGATATAAATCATAATATTGATATGAGATTTTCTGGTTTTGGACGCAGGTAAGTCGTAAAGTTAAGGAAAAGTTGGAGTACCATAAATCATTTGTAATATATATGTTGTATTGAAACATATACATGTGCTTTGGTGTAAATAACGATCGTAGCGGCCTAGAATTGAGCGAGCAAGAAATAGATGAGACGTGCAAAGTAATCAGAGAAAAGTATGGGCAATACAAATTAAATTATTGTATTTATGTATTTACAATTTTACAATTTTCAAACCAGATAGGCATGCATGCATAATTTATTGAATTAAAACTCCGATAAAATCGTTTTTATTTCGATGGCCAAAACGAAAAATGCAATTAACGCCCCGTCACATTACATACACAAAATGACAATCCACGTCGTTTGTATGTAGATACGAACGAATGGAAATGTTGTCAGTGATTAATTAAATATTGTTTATTTTGTTTCGCTCTAACATTCCATTGTCTTCAAAATTAACTACACAGGCGCTAAAGTTTGCTCGCGAAACTGTATCAACTCATTAATTAATTTTAGCAGATGTTGCCCGGAAGTGCGTCTTTAACAGACGGGTAAAATGGGTTGTATTATAACATTGCATGTGTGAATTTGCATAATCGATATCTGGGTCAAAGATCGTATGTAATATAATAAGATTAGCTCGAGTGTTATGAAGATGTAGATATTAAAAACAACACGGGTAGGTTAGAGGTTAAGACATCATTTACGTTTCTTTTATATCCAATTGGATCGAAATGGATTAGGTTGGCTTCGACTATTTATAATTTCAGAGCCGCGCATAATTTCAAAATATTAAAATTTTATATAAAGATTAAATTTTGGATCAATTTTGAACTGAAGTGGTTTGCAACAGCAACAGTATATTTAAACATTGTTTTCGGTTATTTCATAAATTCTTAATTCGCGCTGCCAACTTTCGTAATAAGTTTCGTAAATGTTTGTAGGTACACTTACCGTTTTTGCAGGCGCGTAGTTAGGAAATTGCCGTGAATTCCTTTTAGAGGGCGAGGTTTAAATTAGAGCCAGCGGCGCGCGGCGTTGCCCCAGTAATTTTAAACTTGATTAAAGAGGCCAAGCGCCAGTACGTACTCTCTTGCGTGTTTGCCGGCCGCGGTTTACGAGAAATGTGCGTTAGCACTAACCGGCTTTGCATATTCATTGTATTTTAATTTACATTAACGTACAATTACTTGTTAATTTATTACTGAGTGGGCAATGCGTCGGAAAAAAAACGGAATTTTGTTGCAATTATTCCACCCATTACGGTGGAATAATCGACGTGTGTTACATGCATATTATTAGAAATTTTAAATTAGAAGAGAAGAACGAAAGCGTGAACATTGCAGAGCACGTGAAAGTGTCGAAATAAATAATTCGCGCTATAAATATTTTTTTTTTTAATCGGACGTCGATGAAGTTCGCGTGGAATAGGAATTTTTATCATTATGACGATATAAAAAAGGAACCAATAAAATTTCATCGCTTGTTTGTTTGTGTAATTTTAGTTATGATCGTCTGGAAATATAGCATGGTGTATTTTTGACTGGCGAAATCATAAAACATGTGTTTTAACGTTATAAGCCATTATACATTGATCGATAGAATGGTAATTATAACATAAAATAACGACGTTTAGCGCACGTCATTACCACCATCTGTCAGGTAACGTTTACTGGCTCATGACGTCACAGTCACTAAATTCACGTTCGAAATCCCGTGACTTATTTAAAACAGAAAAATGTCTAAAATAACTTCGTGATGTTGTGAAAAGAGCTTTGGACTTATAGTAGCATAAAATTTGATGAGCATCAAAAATAAGAATTGTGCATCTGGACACGTTTTACAAAAAATAATGTCTAGAAAATCGGACAAATAATGGTCACGGAGCCTGTGGAAACTTTTTGTTTATTTACTCCGGCGTAAATTTTCCCAACCTACTGTTCGTCTCAACCGCGCAGTAAGATCTAAATATTTAGCTTCGTGGCGCCCACTTTTATGTCTGAGGCTTATGCTCTTCAATAGTCCTCAAGTCCTTAAAACGTACTTTGTTTAATTCCACCGTCTACACGTGTACTGATTTTAATGTATTTGATGACGTTTAGGATTTGTGCTTGATGAACATGTTTTTCAACTCGGGTGAAATTAACTGGAAGGATAATAGAAAATATTATATTTGCAATTACATGGAAGGATAAATAGTTAAACGGTGTTTGTAAAATCAATTATGTTGGCACATATAACATTTTTTGAACATAATGACGCACATTTAAGGGACCATGTTTCGATGATATCGATTCGAATGACACAATGGTGGACGATCCAGAGAGCAAGAATCACCCAGGTGCTTCGATCGGTTATCTCCACAAAGAATACGATCAAATTTCATGTTACCCACATGTGTTGAAATCGCCCTGCTCATGTGGAAGGTTGCTCGGTAGCTCCCCGGACTAATCCAGCACTCAACTCAATCCTTGATGAACGAAACATCAATCAGTTAGTTTAGAAACAAGTTCAAGTTGCCAACAAGATTAATTGAGACTTGGATGCAAAAGACACTGTTCAGCAGAAGTAGTTGAAATGAACCAGATCTTCAAAAAATCTTGGGATGATGGATTTAGTTGAAAATAAAAAAAAATCTATGTCTTCTTCCTGGTCGTATACACTTATACAAATATACCCTGCACCTAGGAGATCGATGGTCTTATATATTTGTACCAACCACGAGACTTATATCAGCTGACTCCTTAAAAAAATCATCTGGAAACCTCGAAGCAAGCAATGTATCCAAGTGCAATCATAAGAAGAGACTTGGTTGCGGTTTAGTTGCTTTTATTAAAAATGACAAGTTTTAATTGTTTTCGTGACATGGGTGTCATCTATTTTTATTTACAATTCACGTTTTTTGGGTTTCGTTGACTAATTTATTTTGAACCCAACCCAACCCAACCCAACCCGAATCCTAATTAAGAATATCTCAAACCCGATGGGTTGGATTGGGTTAGTGTTGGGTTCAAATGTCAAATACCAATCCTAATACCTATATTAGTTTGTGTTTTTTTTCAATCTTAACGTTTGGTAAAATGTGGCTTGGTTAAAATTTATTGGAATTTAGTAAAAAAGTGTGTGTGGCTAAAAATCAGAAAAAGCTGAAAAACGTTTCGAGCTGCTCTCCATTTAACATCAGCGATTAAATTATATTGGAGATGGTGATTTTGACAGGACGATCATCAGGTAGATTATCTTCTAACGATTGTCGATGAAATTTAAATAGTTTTGACCATTCTCAAATGGTTGATTTTCTTCGAAAGTGGTTGTTGGAAATTTTGTACGAAATTTTATCACTGCTTATTTTATTCAATTCATTTCCTTCAATTAACGAAATTGGTAACTTTGCAACTGTTCTGTAACATGACATATGAGTTACGAAGTCATAGCCCGCACGAAGAAAACGAAATGAAAAATTTTATTTACTTTAAAATCGCATTTGGTTTATTTCCATTAATTTTTATCAAAATGTTGCTCATATAAATGTAGGAGGAATTAACATTGTAAACAGCTTTTGGTTGAGAAGTATCTCCAAAAAATGCTAAAATCATAAGAAATTATAAAGAAGTCGAAAATGAACATTAAACGATCACCAAAAACCGTGAATCGTAAACAATCGAAACGAAAATGTTAATGCAAAGAAATCACCAGTGATATAGAATATAAAACAAAATCGTTAAAATTAGTGAAAAAAGTATTATAAACAGCAACTGTCATTGAAAATGGAAAAAAAATCGTTATAAGTATATAAGGAAATTTATCCAAGTATAAGAAAGTCTAGTGCAGATTTTTACTCAAGTGAAACCAAAGAGTTAAGACCTAGAAATAAAAATTATTAAATTACTATGTACTATTACTATGTATATTCATACAAATGACAAATCAAATGACATCAAAGTGTGACTGTTAATATTTATTTAGGCGAATATTGTCTTTCAAATCTGGAGGCACGCTGGTCGCATTAGTATTTACTAAGTATCGTGGAATCAGATGGTTAAATTAATTGTTTACAAGTTTAGTTGGGCTGGACATATTTGTAGTTTTACTTGAAATTGATTGAATCAAAGTATATGTTCAGTTTAAGATTTCCAGTGAATTTAGAACTTGAGCTGTTCATTTATATGGAGGTAACTTCTGTTGGTAGTTCTACTGTTGAATTCTTTTAAATTATATAAATATTTCCAGGGTTGCAATACAATAAACATATACATTTAATTATTCGATTCTGCGAAATGTAGTTTTACATTTTATTGTTCCATGTATTTTATAAACGCCCACGTTTGTTCACTTGTACTGGGCAGTCAATATTAAATTATAATTACTAATTATTATTATTATTTATGTTAATTGAATTTAATTTGAATTGTTTCCTCTTTATTTTCAAAATTATTGCTAATTCGTCGATCATATTTTTAATTAAATTTTATATTATCAAGTCATCAGCATCGAAATTTGTTGTTTGCAGAGATATGATTTCGTTGACTTTGAGAGGGTTTAATTATACAATCCCCAAGGTGTAAATAAATGTACATGATATGTATAATGAAAATGCATAAGAAACATTCTTCAAAAGCGATTTATAACAAAGCGCAAATGAATTCTGTGCTTTGGATGCAGCTTACATAAACATACGCGGGCGTTGAAAATGCGCATCTATGATTTATGGCCAATGAAACTGTCGAGTGAAATCATAAATCAATTAATTCTTTTGTGTAAACCGGATGTGGGCTATGAAACTAAACGCTTCTCGCAATTAAGTGGTCAGCCGGAGTTCATAAATCAAACACATTTGACATTTACGATGTAAGAAAAACGAAGCTCGTCCTAGCTATGTATATACAACAACAACACAAACCGAGATAAAGGGAGTCCTTTAAAATTGTGGAGATAATAAAGATTTCAATTCTGCGTCGTAGTCGTCCCTACTCATTCTCCCATCAATTACTTAAACAAAAATTAATTTTATTATCAAGTGTTTTTATTTAATAAAAAATATCACTTCTGATCGGTGGCTTTTCGCAGCATGCGCTCGAATCAGTTCGGTTTATGGCCATTTATAGGATTTTCAGTCGACTGGTCGTGGTTGCTTTATGCACATTGCTTGCAGTTGAATGGATTCGTGATTGTTTTCTCTTTCGCTGCACCTAATAGATGCCACTATTATTATCAGTTCCGCTGCATCTCGTCGACTTCTGTTGTTACCATTTATTATACGTTGCAATAACACGTACTGAGCTTTTGAGTGCATAACGGTTGGTTATCTTTTCACATCTCCGAACAATAAAATTTGATGTAATTGAAACGATTTGAGTAGCTCAAGGTAGTAGGTAGTTGTATTTGATACAAAAATAATTGCAAATAATTTTCTAAATCGAGACCTTATCAACTTTTCGGCTTGATAAACATAATTTAAGAATAAATTATTTCAAAAGGATAAATTTCGACTTGAGACAGATAATTTATTTTCACGTAAATAGACTAGATTTCTTGCTAAATTGTACAAGAGTTTGAGGAACATAATTAGTGCACTACAATCCATCGCCTAGTGGAGGATTACAGCAACACGTTGTTCTAATTGCTTGGTTGGGATCTTAACTGTGTTCTAGTTTCAGCATCGCAACGCCACTAAAGCAGTGCAACCATGTTAAATTATTTATTGCGATGGATTGGTGCATTTTGGGTGGAATAGTTTAGGATTTGCATGTTTG
Organism: Geotrupes spiniger; assembly: GCA_959613385.1. Taxonomy (NCBI): domain Eukaryota; kingdom Metazoa; phylum Arthropoda; class Insecta; order Coleoptera; family Geotrupidae; genus Geotrupes; species Geotrupes spiniger. Next base: position 38,089,708 of record OY390736.1, on the reverse strand, counting down.
AATAGCGACGAACATATTCCTTCGAGCAAATTTTGAATAAATAATTGTTATCAGTCCTTAACTATATCCACGTTAGATTTTAGTTACTATTAAATAATATTATCATTAAATAATACTACAAAATAATTTACAAACTGCTTAAAATTTGTATCTTGTGACAATTCACAGAATCCATAATCTGAATTAATTAAGTTAAGACTGTTTCGAAAATTAAAAATAATGAATCTAATTGATGTTAAAAAATTTATAAATCTTTTAAACATTCAGATTTTAATAAAAAAAATATGTTTTTCGTTCAAGGGATAAACGAAACAATCCATTATTGCAGTCATTGTTAACTAATTGGTTATATTTAAATCTGAATTTATTACAAAGAAAATGCTGCCAGAAATTCATTAACTATTGTTTTGGTTGTACATTATTCCATAATTAATTGATATACCTTCTTGTACAACTTACAGAATGGGCATAAAAAGTCCCTTTCGAGCAAAGTTTCGTTATCAAAGGGATCCTTGCAAGCACAACGGCAAACAAGTGGGAGCGCAAACTTTAAAGACAGGGGAGCTTTTTCCCACTTATTAACAAAACTTTGTGATTAAAGACGTCATTTAATTTGCACAAAGTTCTGAAATCGTTGTCTAAATCGGTTTTTGTTGTAGGGTAATGGGAAGATGTTCATTACGTCGGCGTCGTCCTGCTTTGATATATAGCAAAAATTAAATATTAGCATTCATGGATTTCTTTTGTCATAAAATATATTTTATTGTAAAAATTATTATTAATATAAACGCAGAAGTATCGCGATTTCAATTAATGGAGTGTTAAATATTACAATGCTCCCCATTGACAATCAATAGGAGGAGAAAATCATCCAATAAAAAATTTCAACCTGAGCCTGAAACCTGAGCCTGAAAAATTAAATTGGTCCATCAACTAAATTTTTATGCTGATTATTTTTCTAAGTTGGAAAATACTCGTTGAATAATATTATAGGCACATTTACATCAGTTGTGATTTACGACTGAATGCTCCGTAAATCACTTTGGATGTTAACGTGCGAAATGTTTTAGTGCATGAAAACAAGCGGCGCAAACACTCAACAGTGGTAGAAAATAAAATTCCTCGATTTTCGTATAATGCACAGCTTCGCGAGTGCAATGAAGTTGGCCGTGGTCCAATCACCTGTTGGCCGTGCATATTGTTGGGTGCTTGAATCGAGTGCATTGTTAGAAAAGTATTATATTGAGTGATAATAATTTTTATTGCGGGGTGAACACACATGTAGTTTATATTAACAAAAGTTTAAAAGTTTAAATTTTGTTTGAATTACTGCGATTTACATAATTGTAAGTGTTTGATGTCAGATGCAAATTAATCCAATTACCTATCCAAGCAAATATTAATTTCTATTAAATAACAATATTTGGAGGTAGTTTACTTTAACAATTGTTAAAAGTCGATCCGATTCCGTACATTAACTAAAATGCAAAAGCATAACCTGGAACGTGTACATATGATCTGGCGTTACGTCGTATTAATACGTAATACAATAGAGCTGCCAAGAGTGATTGATGTTTGCATTTAATATGCACATATACGACCTTAAAAAAATGATTTATTAGCAAATTGTTTACATAAGATTGAGTTTGACTTGTTAGTGAATTACTAAAATGAGTTTGTACGGTATTCATAACATTTGGGTGGTTTAATATGTGCAGCTTAAGCGCACACATCAAGCATTTCTGGTAGCTCTATTGTGTTAGATTCGATCAGATTCGTGTACTGTGGCAGAGATGTTTGAATACAATACAAAGTAATTAATTTAAATGTTGATGTTTCTCATCGTTGACGTCTACTTTGTGTTCGAGTTTCGAATCTATTTTGTGTAAAGAATTCTAAAAGTTTTTGGAAAATTCCATCGGTGGAGTATAAAATCGGGATTTCTGATTACACTTTAACAGGAAATCCACATTTTATACCCCAACAGTGGAATTTTCCAGAAACTTATAGAATTCTCTACACAAAATTCGTAAGTCTGCAGAGACACACAACCCAACCCAACCCAACCCGACCCAACCCAGCCCTACCCAACCGAATTTAACCCAACCCAAAAGAGTTACATACAAACCAATAGACTAAATCTTCACATTATCTTCTTTATGCTGCCTTTCCTTACCAATGAAACTCGTTTCCATTATTCTTTAAAATTCTGAATGGTATAATGTAAAACAGCTCAACAGGTCTCTTAAACCCTGAGCAGTATCTTTGCTTATTTCTTTCTGAAATTTCTTCCATTATTACCCTCCATTTCTCTTTGCTGCCTTCTCTGTCTACCAATTTGTGAGATACATAGTATGCCTAGGGCAGTGGCTTTGCTTATTTCTTAATTTCTAAAAAAAATCGACTATTTCCCTCCATTCCTGTTTGCGCTGTCTTCTCTGTCTAATTTGTGACTTCCATGGTTCTTAAGTCATATAGCACCTGGCTATCCTAACAATTTCCTCAGTACGAAGCTCGTTTTAACTGTTTATATTTTTTGAATTTCTTTAGAAAGCTATACACTTAAAAGTTGCAATTCTGCAAACTATTGGTGTTGTGATTTCTAAACGATTCAACATTTCCACAACTATGGAATAGATATTTTTTTATTTTTCTTCCCAATGAGTTTTTTTCAAGTGGGAGTGCAGAAACGTTTATGGTAAACTTGACTATGGTGATACGTCTTGGGTTGGGGTGGGCAAAAATATATAACAATTTTCTGCAACAGGTTTAAAAAAAAATGGCCATGACCCAAGTAATTTAATGTAAATAATAATATTAATAAAATTCCCACTGTTATCGTTATCAGTGCTCCTTCACTCTTAGCTGATTGGCTCGGACATCTCACGTTATTTTATTGGTCGTTGCTCAGGGTATGAATGTTTACAACGTTGCACTAAAAACAATGCCATGTCATATTTATGATGCACCCACTTTTTCTTGACTTTTACGATTTAATTGCACAAATCATTTTGACTACTGACTAATCAAGATCAATCTAATCTTTCTGATTGGTTATATAAGTTTTCGTGGGGGTTATTGAAACATAATAATATAACAAAATTTTTTTTGCAAGGCATAAATAAATTTTCTTTGATTTTTTATTATGATGTTAACAACATTTCCGAATTTTATTTTTCAAGTGTCACTTTGTACACTGTACCGGTATAATAACATGAAAATATTTTTATACAAACTAATGAACTTCATCATCAAACACGAGCGAATACATAATTGAAATAAAATTCCGCTACTCGTAGCTCGTACTCATTTAACGATCCGCCAATTACATTTAATGAGGGCAATAAAGAAGCCATTAAATAGAAAATGCAATAAGTTATCATTGAAACAATTTCATTGCGAATAGACGAACCGAATCTCTGCCAGTGTTACGTCTAAAATTATGAACGGAGACGAAATAAAACTCGCACGGGGTACTCGGGGCGCAACCGACGAACGAAATTAATCTTGCAATTTGCGCAAATTGCTCGAACACAATGGCTTCGAGTTCTTGCATGAACTTTACACTAATACAAAGCGCGGAGCGTAAACTTACGAGTAATTAAAACGCGAAATGAGACCCTAGATAGAAAATTCGTCGCGTTGCGCGTTCGATTAAGTTAATATCCGATGTTGCAGTTAATGTGACGAAGTCCCGATACGATGTAATGAAATGAACATAATTTGGAGGAAGGCGGGCGGCAGTAATGGATGTGACGTTCGACCCGCATAACAAGTTTTGTATGGGAAGCCGTGGCCCCAAGCGTAGAACGTGAATTACCCCAGCGCTGGGATTATATTAGGGAGAGTTTTTGATTTACGGTGGTTGCTTATACGAAATGGTGTTTGGACGTAATTACGTGTGCGGATGTGTGATTTTAATGGGCGTAAGCACTTTGTGATAAACGTTTTTATTAGTTCATCTTAGTTGCTCTATTTCATATTATCGCTGTCAATATTTTTCCATAGCAAGTTCTTCATTTTTTTATAATTTTCTACTAATCTAATCTAAACCTTTACAATTATTATACGATTTATACTTTGTCATGCTTGCTCTATTTTTTCTACACTGCACTTACTTTCACGTCACTTAAAATTCTTGATTCTTCTCGGTAGCTATGGGTAAGTGATCGGGTTTCCCAAATCGTCCAATTAATTTGCTCCTCATTTAATTTCCAAAGTATTTTCTTTGAAATCGCTATAGTCAACGAGCGATGAGAGATTTTGAAATCAATCTGTTATAGTGTTGTCTCGATTAGTAGTTCATCGCCTCCATTTTTAGTTTCCTCATATCATAATATATTGGACAATTTTTTGTTGTATGTATGTTGACGGAATTATTGAAATCAAAGAGCAACGTCATAGCCTTTTGTTGTCATAGTTGGCAGTTAATTGACTGCAGTGACGACCATGACTTACATAATTCGCCTTCACCTCATTTTTCATTTATGGGTTTCGATATATGGAGTCCTCACCAGGTTCCCTTGTGTAGTCCTCCATTCCTTCCCATCCTTGGCGACTTTCTCCTCAGTTGCCTAGTCGAGATCTTCGTCTGCAACGACAATTGTCAACCTGTCAGATCAGAATTTCTTCTGCTTGCGTCTGCTCGTATGTTCCTATTTATTTAACGACCTGAAATGGTTCAAATATTTTCAGAGATGCTACAATGCCCAACCTTCCCTTCTTTAATCATTCGTTATCATATGTCATCCTTCCCAATACATTCTTAAATTTTTTTATCATTACATTTAAAAACTTTCTATTTGGTCTCTTCTTGAGATATTTTGTCACTGAAAATAGGTTCCTATTGCATAGTAGGTTCGTGAGTCATTGTTTATTTTCTGCTGTTTATATTGATATTAAGAATAAAATTGAACTAAGTCGTTTCAGTTAAGACAGTTAGGTCCATTTTCACATCCTTTTGTGACTATATTGATCCAAACATAATATGGGACGAACGATTTTGTATTCCTTACGACTTACGAGGCGGCTGACGTGCCTGAAAATCAAACGTTTGCCTACTTCAGACCTCAATTTGTCTGGTCCTCTGGCTAACTTATTTGTAAAAGAGAACGAATTGATTTTATTAGGTAAAGTTTGATAATCAAAAATTTACTTAAAATAGTGCTGGAAGAAAATCGCTGTTCAAAAATTTCAGTGCAACACTGTATTCCAACAATTGTTCCTTTCATTCAGTTAACATCTCATTAATTCAATTAAACCTGCTGTTTTTGTTTACGTTTCGACCGTCAAAATCCTAAAATATGTCAATATTTACTGGAAGGCAATGACAACTACTGAAGTATAACTCGGTTCAGGTTGTAATCGCAAAGGGTGCCAACTTACGTTGGAATCTTCTTAAAAATCAGGTGCGACCGAAGCTGACACAAGCAAATGGTCGAATTGCAATTGGACTGTCCATAAATTTTCCGCTCAATATTACTGAATTAGATTATGTACAATTTATTGTACACAACCCCACCCAACCCAACCCTGGAAAAATACGTCATTTTAAGATCCAACGCGACCCCAACAGCAAATTGTCGATGATTATATTTTCATATTTTATGTCATTTTTGAGAATTTCATTTTGTCGCACCAACCGCAACGATAATTATCATATCCATAATTAGAACTGAGTCCAAGTCAACCCAGGTTACAACTAAAAAAATCTGCAAATGTATTATATAATTATGACCCAAAGTCTACCCTTTTTCTAAGCGTGCTGAAATAATCAAAAACAACTCAATGATGCTGGAAAAGTCGAAGGTGAAACAAAACTTGGGGATTTTTTTTTATATATTGATCCCAACGAGATCGAATAAGACTGGGAAACTCTGCCAGCGCCCAATTGCTGGCATTTAATCCATCCGTGTTTCAACCCGTTTCATTTCATGGCATGCTTATATAAATTTTGGGTGAATTTTAGAATGAATGTAGTTGGGTTCGGTTGGGTTGGGTTGGGTTTGGTCTTAAAAACTGCCACCAAAATTGCCAAAAGTAGGTACCTATGCTAGTTTCGGTGCTTATACGAATATGAGGATTTAAAAATGGCAATAACCCAGACATAAAATCATCGTTGATTGGGCCCCAGTTAAATGGACTGCCCCTTTTCCTGACTGTAGTGAAGATGGGAGATTGATATCGATAAATATTTCAATTAACTTTTACGAAATATTGGCGTCCATCCTCTTCTGAAGATCACAACCAACAAATAAAATAAATGCAAGAAAATAAGACGAAAATAATTATATTAAATGAAGAAAAAATAAATTAAAAGAAATTATCAAATTAAATACATTTAAAGTTACCAAAGATATAAATGAAATAAATTAACCAAATAAATAAAAAATAGTGAAAAAAATTAATTTCATAATAAATAACTATATAGCTACGATTTTCTACAATACAGGTCTCCAATGTCGTAAATACTTACGATCCTCGTAGACTGTTCATGTTTATAGGATCAGTGGGCATAAGGGTCTAGTTACCAGAGTAGTAATCCTAAGGTCGTACGTTCAAATCTCATTTGTGGAGGATGGAATTTTCTTTCAGATATGCTCATGATATGATTACGACGTTACATTGGATCAGAGATCGTTAGGTTTGGATCTGCTGAGTTGCCTGGGATATAAATAAATAAGTTAGAGTGATTTCATATACAAAAATTAAAGACACCGAGAAAAAATTAATTAATAATTAAATAAAAATGAAACTAATTGAAACGTAAACTTTTTTTCAATAACAATTTATTTGTTACTATTCATCATTATTTATTATGATATCTACGACCTCGTTTGAATGAAACTCATCGTTTCGACCAAAATAACCCGAATACCACTTTCAGCCTTTTAAAGTATTAATGTGTTTACTTAAGGGAATTGGTCGTCTCTCTATACACCATGGGCGAACCTTTGTGCTCATTTAATGCAATTTGTAGACGACAAGTTTCAGTTGCACATAAACGAAATTACGTCCACGCGAACATCGGTTATAAGTCGCAAGGATTTAATCCAATTTTATTGTAAACGTGACCAGTTTTTAAATTTATTCGATTATTGCGGGACGTGAGGAAGTGGTTATTTTATCGCAAGTATTTTTGTAAACACATAGAATGATACGTACTGTACGAAGGCGTCAATGTGAGTAGAAATTATGTAGGTAAATAACACCTGTTTGAAATACCTTAACGAAAGTTTATTTCCCCAATTGAATAATCTGTAACGTTTATATTTTGGTAATCATACGAAAATTTTCCAGCATCGAGTTAATCAGTTTTATTGATAGGTAGGTCGTTAATCCTATACAAAATCCATCGGAGGAATAGGGTGCCAAAATATAAGTAGGCCTTTATCGTTAAAATTGCCATTCCGTTAACGTTTACTGACGAATTCACTACAATAAACAAGGTTACCTAATATTCATTTGCTGGTCGAGATGATATTCTACTGGTTATTAACACCAAATGAATTGTTCGTTACCTTGAGAGATTGCTCTTTAGACGTTGTCTTTATGAGAGGTTATTTTTCTTGCGTCGCTAGTCGCGCGATCATACATATATTCACTTCCGTCTTCTTTTAATTTCCGAGGCCAACTTTTTGATAGGCTCGCTACGATTAATTCTAACTTGTTTGAGAGGCTCGGTTTATATATATTCTGAGCTTCTCGTTAGTTATTTTTTTTTCGCCATCAGTTTGTAAATTCAAACATTTTCTGTCTCTGTCTCTAGGTTCCCTATTACTTTAATTCCACACGGTAAATATAGATATTTAAAAAAGTATATATTTGTCGTAGATCGACATGAAAAAATAATTGATCACTTAATTGTAAAATTTGCAACTAGTTTGATCTTTAAGGTAAATATCTGATCGTCATAATGGATATTGAAAGTTCGGTCACGTCAGCGATTTAGCTATTGCAGAAAACGAACTATAATAAGTTATATCAACAAGCGCCATAATGGGGGGGGAAACGAAACGTACGTGCTTGCACACTCGCCATTATTTATCGGCCGAAAATGGAACTAAAAATTAAGCTAACATTATTATTGACGCCCATTTGTCGATTCCCATTTTATTTCCGAATTTATCCACACGGTTCTTTCACGATGTTTTACTTAATGGAGAAAAATTGCAACGAAAAAGAAAACACGTCGCGTTCCGGCCTGCTATTTGAAAATTTTAATAAGCGAAATGTCACGAGAGGAACGCCGGCGATATAAATCTTCCGGGAATATTGGCTCGAAGTGGAAAAACCAACGGTGTGCTATGACGGTTGACACAACGTCGAAATGAATTTGTAACGGTTAGACGAAGCGGTGTCTTTGGACGTTTATTAAAGGCGAAGTTTTCCGCAAATAAGGGTAACGTAATGCGAACTATGTGAAATTCATAGCAGGAAATAAGAAATGCAGTCTACGCGTGGTCATCAAAATTGTTTCAGGTTCGATGATTTTTGTGTTTATGAAAAAATTTCGGGGTTGCATTTGTCTAATTAAAGCCCAAAAAATTCATAAATTCAAGAACGTAGATTATGATTGCTTACAATTTGTATAAAAATTGCAATTAACCGATACGGGAAACAAATTAGAAAATAGTTGAAAATTAATAAATAAAATTATAAAAAAAATATTTTAAGGAGTGGGCGTATAAATCAGGTTATTTCCGGTTAAGAGGAAGTTGTTTTTCACGTAACGAATATCTTTTACCTTAAACAGGTACCGAGGTACAGGTACTGTTTATAGCTTTTATTTCCCCTCCAACTTAACTAGTTACCGTTTCAATAACTTCCTGAACAGCTACCGAGTTAAACTTAAGGGGGATCCTGCTTTAGAAGGCTCAAAAAAATTTTTATTGCTCAAATCTATGCCTAATATATCTAAGAATATGTATAAAAAGTTATAGCGGCTAATTCGTAATATTTTGAAAGATACAGCACTAAACACAGTGAGGTGTCGAGAAAAAAATATACGAACGCATGAACGCTCGGATAAACGAAGCGCGCCATACTTCCCCCAGACACATAACACCGAACTATGTACTGAAAAAAGTTCAATCGGTCGTTCGAAACAATAATATTTTGAATTCGTAAGAGCTATAGTAGGATTATAACGAGATATTCCGTAAATAATCGACAATTAACATTTTTCCTGATCGTACACTTTAGAGCGCGTTTTCTCCAGTTTTCGTTTTTACGATTTTTCTAAACTGGTGGGCGTGATTGCGAGAAAACTAGACAAGCAATCAAAACGAAACAAAACTTTTCTTAGCTTTAGTAGCATTCTCTCGATTTGAACTAAAAACATTAATGAAAAAAAAATTCTAAACAACTTTTTTAGCAAGTTGAAATGATTTTCTCTTCCTGCAAAGAGCACATTTATTTTCAAACCTGAGAAAAATCTTGAATTTCAAAATTTTGGGTTTTTTTTAGTTCACATAGAAGAAAATATATGAGAATTACAATTTGCGTTGGTTTTTTTGTTTCAGACAAAAATTACGAGCTACATCTTTCCCACCGATTGTAGACTGCAATTGAAAGGTGGTGCACAAATGTGCATAAAAATCGGTTCCGTTTAGATATTTTTCTCTCGAAATATTTTTTTCTTTAATGCTCAAATATGTAATAAAATGCTCTAAAAAGTTCACTAGACTTGCTCATTTTTTTCTGTCCTAAAAAAATTCCCCCAAAAACGATATTTTAAGTCCTCCTAAAGCAGTATCCCCCTTAAACCGGGAAAACAAATAATGGAAAAAATGACATAAAAGCAAAATGCAAATCTGCATAAGAAAAATATCACAATCCAATTAAAAGCCTGATGATATGATAATCAGCTTCTAAATGAAATGAATGAAATATGAAACGTATAAAAGTCGTTGAAAATGGACTCAAAGTCAAATCTTATGAACTCGAAATTTTACTATGGAAATATCGGCTCCGTAAGTACACTAAAGTGACGAAATGTTTTGAAAAAGGATTCAGGGAAATGTCAAACTGAAAATAATATAGCTAAATAAAGACAAATAAAGTCTAAAGTTTGAAATTCGAAAGGGCTTTGCGGCTTTCACACCCATATCAAAACTTTCGGATCCGATAATAAATTACGTGAGCCTGTGACGTAATATATTACGCGAGTTAAATATGTTTCCATAATCCGCCGAAATAATTTGCATTTAATATGTAAATGGTGGATGCTGCGCGTGTTTAACCGAAACGAGTCATTACAACGAGCTTTAAAGCGTCCTTGGTGTTCGTAGGTGGGCCATATCCATAACGGATAATCTCTTTCACTGCGGGCGTTTCGAAATTCCTAGTTTAATCCGAAATTCGAAATTCAAAAGCCCTCTTTTTGCAACAAAATCGGACGACAGTAGGAGTTGAATCAATAAATGAAACTCAACATCGACGATAATTTTAATAAAATTTGTGGAGTAGGTCCTTTAAATCGACGTTTTACTTGGAATAAATTTGTTGTGATGTTTCATAGTTTAGTTTTAATGTCAGATATTACATAACTTCGACCGTTTCTTGCAAACGATTTCTGTGATTTTGCGCATACAATCATTTAATAGAAATAATCTTGGATTTCCCCCTCCTTACTTATTATATGTGCGCATATTAAACAGCACGAAATGTACATTTTTATCAAGTATAGTATAATGCTGTGTTTACATTTGTTATACAAACGTTGTATGCAAATTGTTTCCCTGAATTATTAAATCATCGTGTATTCGGTTTTGCTGGCTTAAACACAAGTTGAAGAGGCAACATGTAAGGTTTAAGGTTACATGCCTCTTTAATTTATATTCGTTGGGTTAGAACGTGCTTATTATTACACTGTTATAGTTAATTATAGTGCAGGTGAAAATAGTATCGAAGTAAAATTATTTTTTTTGTTAAGTTAAGAAACTAAACAGGACACACGTAAATAAAGCAAAAATGCATTAGTCATCGTAGTTTGAATAGAGGCCCCATGCCAACCAACCCAACTCAACAAAACTGAACCCAACGTTATTAAGGTTTCAAAAAACTTTTTATAATAAGCTGATACTACCAAAAACATAAGGTTTGATGTACATGGTTGTATGTAACTTTCTTAGATATTTTCCCAACGTATTTTTTTATGATCACCAATATTCCCAACCTGACTCATGCCTACATATCCTCCGATCTCTTCATCCAAAACATCGCCTCATATTTTCGTTCATTCGCATTCTTTTATTCACTGCACCCATCTCTCACTTTTTATTCCAAGTCTACACTTCATACGACTTCATACGTGCAGCATTTATTCTCTGTCTCTTGCTTCATTTGCTCAACTTTTTCTTGCAGCATGTAGGACGAGGTAGGACGCTGCCTGAATTCTTCTAACAAAAACATTTATGTATACATTTTATTACAATTCGTATCCTTTATTTTGTAATCCATCTTTTCTGGATCGTTTCTATCTGCCCTCATATCTAGATTATAGCTAAGCATCCTTTTAGCTTCATAGTTTTTTTTCTCCTCCTCTCTCCTCTTTATTTCTTCAAACACCATCCGCTTCCGGTGGCCCTTCTCTCATTATCTCTCGATTATTTCATATCTGGCGATCCTTCCGTCTGCTTCGCCAGTTTCAACCCAACCCAATGTGTAATTACTTTCCTTATTTAGTACTCTATAGCCAGGCATTGGTCTTAACCAGGCATAGTTTCCTTATTATGAACTCTAATATCATAATCTTCAATGCCAGCGTCTCTTTGATTACAATATTTCCACCACTAATGTCAATAGGTTCCTCATGCAGGTATTCATGTTGGGCTTGGAAAAATTTCCATTAATCACGATTTTTGCTTCTTCCATTGCCTGCCATTCTATTTTCCATATTGTCAGCCTTCGCCACCATTAGTTTCCCTTGTTCCTCTCTGACATTTCCATTTATAGTTTCTCCATTTGTCGATGGTTTACTTATTACATTTCTATTCTTCTACCCATGTTTTCGTCAGTGCGAGTAAGTCCAAGTTAACCACACACTTTCAGAAATACCCTAACCTCTCAATAAAGGGCACATTACACCCTTTTCCTTGGGCATTGTTCATTTTCTTCCTTGCTTGTAATACATTTGCTTCTTCTTCATTCTTCTCATCCAATATTTTTAGTATTCTGATATATGCCTACATTAAAGATCGGTGCATGTCCACACAATTCTTCTTCCACCATAATGTCCTTATATTTTGGTTATTTTTGATCATGTTGCTTCTCTTCTGCGTGGTTCTGAATCTGTTTGTATTTTGCGTTCTTTTATCTCCCAAGTCTTTGCTCGTGTGTATGTTCACGTCAATTTTCTTCTTTATCTTTCCTTTGTGTCTCCACTATGTAAGCTTGTTTTAGCTTTTTTTTTAGCTTTTCTGGCTTTTTTAGCCCTCTTGCTTAGTCACATCTAACAAGTTTACTGTATTTCCACTTTAGAGTTTAGACTACTTCTGATATTATTTTTTTATAAAAATTCTTATTTTAATTATCCTTCGGTACCTTTCTCCAACCTTAGTTCTCGTATAGTAGTTTTCCTTGTTTCTTTTTTCCCTTAGTTTCAAGTTATTCAGAAAATTTGCATTGATGAGGATAATGAAAGTAGTCCTCAAATATTGCTCCTCAAATATTTTCGCACCTGCCGATGTACTACGTGGATTAACCGAATGATTAATCAATCGATCGAAAAAAAAACATCTTTGTGTATAGTCGTCTCATTCGTTGATTTTCACAAAAGTTAAATCGCTTCACATTGCATAACCTGTTTAGTTACATTGTCTACTTTCAATTACACGGCACTATTGATTTTTCGATTGTTTATTTGCTTCATGATTCTGTTATTTTAACCTCCCTTATTTCTCTCTTACGCTGTCACAATCTTCCGTAAACCATTTCTATTGCTTACTAATATGCACCAAATAGTTCGTTTTACCGACATTTTCGTGACTTTTACGACGTAATTAATTCATATCCCAGCTTCAGATTTAAGTTTACTATTTTATTTTGAACAACTGAATAAGATTATTTTTCGTAGTTTAGTTGGTTGTTTCATTTGGTTTACTTTTCATTTCACTTTTTATAATCGCATTATTTTCCTTTTTAGCTCAAACTATTATTGAGTTTTCAATTTATTTTGTGTCTTTTTCTCTTGTAATTATTTTCTTTGATCGAATATTGTTGACATTTTTATCATTATTTATTTCATTTTATTATGCCATCTACTTTTTGACACTAGCTTCTCCATCAGTGTGTCCAAACTTTATACGTGTTGTTCTTTCGTTTTGTGTTTATTTGCTTTTGATAGCTTCGTTTTCGATTACTATTTTATGATGATTTTTTCATCAAATTTGCATTTAGGTTTTTATTCTGGTATAACAAACTTTTAAAGTAATGATATCCAATAGGGAGTGCCATAGGATCAGTCATTAGGACCAATCCTTTTCTATATATGCATTAATAATGATATCATTACAACTTAACATAAATATAGTAAGCCTGGACGTTACATTCTGATATGTTTATTAAATTGACCGACGTTGGCCACGCCAAATAAAATGCGATGAATATTTTAACCTTGAACCATAGGTGTTTTTGAGTTAATTGTTTATAAATTAAATAATATTTTTATTTTAAATTGCATCCTAATTGAAGCACGAATGTAAATTAATGTTGTTGATCAACTGATGCAACGATTATTTTATTATTTATATGAACAGTGCATACACGTAAGGCAAAGGTGAATTTAACTCGCCGATTGCTTTGCAACATTTATTTACCTAAGATCCAGGATCAAAAGGAATTATTTATTTATTTTGCAATTCATTTGGATGCAGAACATCCCCATTTTATTTCAACGTGTTTAATTTTTCAAAAAATTCCCGTTATTTTTGTTTGCTTGCATTTGAAATATTCAACGCGTTGCATTTGGTTATTTATTTCTATCTTCGCGAGACGTTGGCAACACGTTCCAAATGTGTTTAAACAACGTGAATGCATATTGAGCGTCGACGGACTAATGCATTTTCGTTTCGTGTGTAATCATTTTGTTTTACATCTACAAATTAAAATAATTTGCAGTGTTGCGCAGCCGTATAATTCGATGCATTTAATTTATTTAAATTAGCCGAAATAATAAAATTATTTAAACGTTATTTAATTATTTTAGCAATTGAATGCGTTTTCAGTGCGCAGTGGAAGTACACAACCAGATAAGACAATAATCAATAAGAAAATGTACCCAATCATTATCCATTATCCTAATACACCTTAACTCATTAAATTAATTATATAATATATACTGTAATTATATATAATAAAAAAAAATTATACGCTACGCAGTCGGTATAATTTGTTCATTCGTTCAATTGCAGAACCGAGCGATGATCCATTGTTTCGAATTTTTAAATGGCTAATCCCAATTTTCATCGCACTCCAATGAATTTTTTACAATCGGTTTTGTTTCCGCTCGACGGTTCAACTTAAACAATTTCGGGTAAATTGTGTTTTGCGGATTTAATTTTTAAAGCCTTTTGTTTAATGGACGGTCGAGTTTTACTCGTTCGGGATTTGCAATTATTGGTTGTTCGTTTTGAATATCGCATAATGTAATGTATACATACAAAATTTACGTATTTTTATCACGGGCCAAAATTTTGAGGTTTTATAATAATTATACGTTGATTGGCTACCCCAATAAATTGTATTGTAATTATCCTGACAATTAACCTTTTTGAAATTTATAATTTTCTAACTTTTATGTAGTTGGAGCAAACCTAAATTAACATTAACAGTTTAAACATTTCGTACCAGTACATGCAAAGTTGACTTAAGTTAATAACAGTAACGAGAGAGTTGGCTAAAAAAAATTGAACAATTTTATTTTTAGGCAAGTGGAGCACTTCGGACTAGTCTTTTAGCTGTTTACAATTATAACAAGATTACCCCCACCACCAATTCAATATTATGTAATCCGCCAATAAAATTAAAAACTCGTCGCTCACATCCTTGAACACAAACGCAACGAGATCGTCCACGTACGAAAAAAAAAAAAAATAAGTCATCACTTCAACACCTCGCAAAGATCGATGGACGTTAAATACCATCGAGCTTTTTTCTTTGAATCGCGCATCTGCATCGAAAACAAACGCGAAATAAACCAAAACAAATCCCGCTCGAAAAGTTGAACGCGTCCGTCGTCCAAATACAAATCGAATAAATCATCCGCAGCACTTCGGAAAATTTCGAGCTCGTCGAAGCCGTTCGAATCATGCTGCCATGTTTTCGACGCCAAGATATTTATTTCCGTTTCGACGCGGAGTTGTCAACGACGCCTTTGTTCGGGGATATATTTACGTTTCCCGCGGTTTAATTGGAACGTCTGATGGCCAAGTGCATCCTAGTTTATTTCGTATGTGGGTCGTCGAAGATTGTGACGTAATGTGATGCCTATTTTAGATGTAAGAATACATGGTCGTTTGTTATAAAGTAGGGAAACAGTTTTCTAGACTGCTGTGTGGTCGTAAATCGTTTAAGTCTTTTGCGTAAACCGGATATTATTGAACTAAGAAATTCTATTTCCTATCATTTACAGATTCAGTTAGGTTGGGTTGAAATAATCGCTTTAATTAAAATTTACCGCTTGTGGCACAGCAGCATCTTGTAATTTGTGTGGTTGGGTTGGGTTGGGTTCAGATAGATTTTTGGATTTACTGTTATTGTTACAAAATTTTTCACTGAATTAATTTTAAAATAAAATGATTGAAGCCTTGTTTGTGAAACATACTTTTAGGTCAACGCGGATTTGTCGTCGATTACACTTCATTAGGCTTGTTTCTAAATTCAACGCAGTCTTTACCTAGAAGCGAATTTAACAGAGTACAAGTTAAGTGGTCCGCCCTTTTAAACGTCACATTCAGTTATCGAAAATTCGTTGGCAATATTTTTAATTAAAAATGTCGTTTTTAATTAACAAGCGAGTAATAATTGTGAAACATGAAAATAAAATTTATTCAATTTTAATTACATTTAACGACGTTTTGTTATTATTAATAATAACAGAGCATACTAAAATAAATAATGTAGTATATAATTATTTTATTATGAAATAGTATAAAATTATTTTCAATTATTTACAGACAAATATTACATTCAAATATTTTCGATCGAGTGCACACAAATGTTTTATTAATGTTTAACATAGCAATTTTTGAGACATGAATAAATGATTTGCAGCAGGATGTAATATATAAAAATTATTTACAATAAAACATTAAACGTAAATATTCAATGGGCGTGTAATATTTATAATGCGCACTAATTACACAAATTTCTAATTTATAATAACTGCCATCGGCCAGATTTTTAATAATTGAGTTGAAAAGTCAAATTCAATGGTTTACCTTGTACCGTATAATAATAAATATTTCATAAAATTCAAACCGTCAAGTGTAACAAATTTCATCGAAATGATTTTTTAAATTCAATTAAATTGTTTTTAAATTGTCCTCATGGTGTAAATTATCTCAAAACTACAACATTGCAAAAAATTGTTACAATTTTGAATTTAGTAATGCAGACTGGTGACTATTTCTGTCAATGGACTAAATACTCGTAAAAAATGTAAATGATATCAAAATTCAATGAGCAATAAGATATTTGTTGATTCCGTTGATACGTTTGTCAAAATGTGAAAAAGCAAAACAGACAAAATTGTGGAAGCTCTCGTTTTTCTTGCGTTGTTAATGTCACACATGGCGGATTTATGAACTCCGGTTGACCACTTAATTGGGAAAAGCATTTAGTTTTATGGCCCGCGTCCGGTTTACACAAAAGAGCTAATAGATTTACGATCTCACTTGACAGTTTAAGTTGTTTTTCTTCGAAAAGGCAATAATTTACATTTTTTTTGTATTTTGTGTATAATACAAATACAACGCCCTCGCATATTTCTGTAAGCTGCATCCTCAATATTTCATAAAATTCATTTGTTCTTTATTGTAAATTTGTGCAACTATACACATATTTTGTAAATTTATTTATTTTCGAAACAGTGTTATTTAAGGCAAGTTTAATAAAGCTCTTGCCAAGTTCAACATAATCGGGGCATTTTCGAGGTTCAGTCAGTGATTAGAAAGAAGTGGGAAGTCTTCTGCAAATCAGAATTTAATAAAAGAAATAGCCCGCGGCTAAAACGAATATATTTTTTCCTAACAAAAAATACTGAAAAATTTCGCTAAATTGTACCAGTAAAGCAATTCATTGATTATTATGATTATGATGATTATTAATAAATAATGTAAGAGCCAATCCAAAAAGAAATTCAAACGCAAACATCATTGGGGGGCATGCTTTTCCAGACTTGGTATGACACCCACGTATGCTCATTTAAGCTGTTTCCATACTATTTCACTAATTGTATTTTCAATTCATTATAAATTTTATTTATTGCAGCGGTATAAGTATTAAATTATGTAGTTTTTGGGTTGGGTTGGGTTGGGGTGGGATTTATTATAATATATTATTTTAAAGTTAAAGTTTTACAATCTCAAGCGGTTGTTGGTTTTTTTTGTAAGACCTTAAATCACTCACCTTTTGATTGTGCGTTTCCGGTACGTTGTTAAATATTATTGTTCGATGTATTTTAAACGCCCACGTGTGCATTTTACTCTCAAATGTAAAATTATATTAAAATTGTATATAGTTTTATAATAATATATTGTATTAATTTTTTATTAGGAAATACCATAAATCACTGAAACATTTTAATGAAATATAATTAATCTATTTGTTAATATGGTTGCATGCATTTTGATAATATTATCAAATTATTTATCAACAAATATTGCATTTTAATGTCAATTTACATCGTATGAATGTGGCTATTTTTTGAAAAGATTATAAATTACCAACTTTTTAATAATTCTATTTTGCTAAATGTCACTAGTTATCGTTATTGTTCGATGTATTTTAAATGCCCCCGTACGTCGTTTAAGTTATTTATTCTAATATATCAATTTTAATTACTAAATTATTTTTAAATGCTTCCCTTTATTTACATTTATTTATAATTTTGTGATCATTGTGCCCATGTGTGCTACGGTTTATGTCAACAATCGACGATCTCACCTCTTTTATTAATCCACTAATATTTTATCCAACTTTGTTTTCTTTTTTAAATCACACGTGTTTTTTTATCTAATTGCAATTTTATTTTGCTTTCTGGCAACTGATTTAATAATTAACTTGTGCTGTTCAAATGTAACGTTTGTGAACAACACATTTGTTATTGTCATATTTTTCAGTGTATACGAAATTGGCTGTCATCCTTTGACGTTTTACAAATTTCTTACAAATTCCTGACATTTGTTCAGTTTATATATAATTTTTTAGAAAATAATTGTGCACGTAAATAGATTCTAAAATATTTCTTACATAATATACATTTCTACGTCGTTTTCAATCGAAAAAAATCTTTGTCTCAAATTGCTTTTTACATTTGCATCAATACAGGATGTAAGTTTAAATAAATGTAATGTAATATAAGGAAATATAGGTAATACGTCTTTCACACAGTGCGACGTCGCTAGTGGCCAGTTAAGCAATAATATATTAAGTATAAAATAAGTGATTAACGAAATGTTTCATAGTAAAGTGCAAGTAAGTCATAAAAGTCATGAAACGTAAGTGCAATCGTAAATATTTATTGATATCGATAAAAAGTGTAATTATAATGAAACGTAACGTCATTTCCGTCTAGCGAATATAAAAACCACGAAAGGTTCTTCCAAATCGTTACATACGACACATTAACGAACAACAGTAATTTACTTCAAGGACGGTTGACCTATAATAGCGCATGACTGCGTAAACACGTTTTAATGAAACTTTTTGGCAACACGTCAAAGAAATTAAAATATAACCGCAACGTTTTGCCGAATAAATCGAAAGTAAATCTTGGATATTCTCCATAATTCCTATCACCATCAATCCCCGATGGATCGCGAATTTCAACGCTGCACCACGTTCCATTCGACACCCTTGCAAGACGTGATTACAAATTGTGTATGACTCACAGTACTTCAATTCGTCGAATGCAATTTATTCCTAATTTTTCTTCGAAACGGCGGCATCGTAAATCTTTCTATTTTCGAGTGCAGCGAAGATGCGCCGCGAAAATAATCAATCACGTATGATATTTCCAGTGCGGATTGTAAATAAACTGCGGAAGTGCGAACGACGCATCGCGATGATTCGAAATTTAATTTCTGACGAATGTGACCGGTTGACTATTTATAGGCGTCGAATGCCCACCGTTACGTCGCTGCAGTCCGGCGAGCAATGTTTGTGTTTTGACTGCGCCGCATCTGCACGCGTAACGAAGCTCCTGTTATGCGAAGCGTTAACAGATTCCCATCGCGTGTAATTCGAATTTTATGCGAGCGTGTACGTTTCGCGATGAAACGATTCGCGTTGGCAGTTGGATTTGTGTTTATTCTGCGAGTTTAAAAATTACAAATATGTAGAAATATGATAGAATAAGGATCTTAATCATGCAGTAAATTCATCGAAGTTCTAATGGAAAGGTTGGCGGTTGGAGACCTGTACACATGTGTCGTTCTCGTTCGATTTTGTTAGCAGGTCAAGCTCACATGGCGTTGGGGTTTTAATATAGCCTATTATGCTAGCAATAGTCAAATAAGTAAATCAGGATCTCATAGGGAAGAATAAAGGAAAATAGCGACACTGAAAAGGAGATATATTTCAATGAAATATTTGTCAAATGATAGATACCCATTGCTAGAAAAAGAAGAAAAAACGATGAAAGAGTCTTTGCCAGACAGAGTCAGATTTTGAGGGTTGGGTGTGTTGGGTTGGGTTGTATTTTGTTGGTTTGTGTTGGATTTTTGGGTTGGGTTGGGTTCGTTTGGATTAGGTTGGGATGGATTCTGAAAGTTATACATCGCTACCACCAACGCCTGGGAAGTGCCTGGATGTCGTCCTAAGGCAAATAAATCCAGACCTCACCGCGAAGGACATGGAGGAGTGCATAACAGGGACGTGTGTCAGGATAACGCCATAAATCTGTCATAAGAGAATGTGAAGTACGGTATTCAATTGCTTTAGACCGCATGGGTCACATACTCATCAATCATCAATACGACGAAACCAACATTCAGATAAAAGTCACATGCCCAAGAAACCAAGAAGATCATCAAAAATACGAGCGTTACCGGATGGAAATGCTTAACATCATCATTGTGTACCAGTTAATGGATGAATTGGGCCGGCCGTTATGCAAGCAAAGGAACAGGCGTCGGTGAAAACAGCCGCACGCGAAATATGTAGCACTTGACATAAATCACGATATCAAATGTCAACAAACATCGGGTTGTTGCCAAATGAAAACTGCAACGATGTAAGTAGGTATCGCCTATGCAAGAACGACCAAAATCCCTGCGATCTGAAAAATCATGCGGTTTACGTATGATAGAGAAGAGGGATCCCAACTGTGAAGCTCTCAATTCGGTGAAATTTATTAAAAACATTGCTAACATCCAAGGATAAGAAAAAACATCATCATATGAAGCAATGCTTCGTCGTAAACCTAAGGTTGGTTTCAAACCATTTAGTCCTTACAAGGGCCCACAGATAACATTAGGGTAGAAAAAAATTATCTCCTGAACGATAACAATAGTGACGAATCTATTAGAAAACAAATAAATGAATAAACAACTTTTAATGGAATTGTGTGGTGAATTCAGCCCAGCAAATAAGCACAACCTGGTCATTGATCAATTTGAAGGAGCTAGGAAAGTTTACATATTTGGGAAATAAAATAGATGGAGAATAGAAATAAAGGAAGCGAAAAATGAATGCAGCAATTGATGGGAGCAAAGTGACTAAAATGGGTGCAAGAAATTAAAGAAGATCTGCCTAGGGCAAGAGTAAAGAATTGGCAAGGAAAAGTATGGAATAGAAAGAAAGCTTTTTGAATTATTTTCCACAATGTCCTCAACAATATGGAAAAAAAATTAAAAGGGGAATGAAATTGATCCATCCAAAATACGGATCTAGATAGCGGCATCCCCTCAACGGGCGCTTAAGTCTATAACAGAAACTCCATATCCTTATGTACTTTAAGAAAATTTTTGTCTCAGATAAAACATGTACGAGCTATGATGGTTTCCGCAGAAACACAAATCACCAAATGACCTCTACAAGATAACACCTATATGAATCATTTGTTAATATTTACCTATAAAACTTTTTGTGTACATCCATAAAGTATCTACTCTATGTTTCAGTTAAAGTTCGGAAAATATTTTGACAAATGTCGTCCTATTTTGTTACCTCTAAGTAATCAATAAGGCAAAACGTCATTGATTTTGATGTTTTATTTCTTCTTCCTTTTCAGGAATATAATCGATTAATTAAAAGCAATTATTGAAAAAACTTTTGTCCGTGAAAATCTCATTTCGTATTTTTTAAAAGAAACTGGAGTAAACAATTCATAACAGCCAGAAGGGCATATCCTAAAGAAAGGAATAAGTATTTTAGTTTTAAAATAAGAGAGATCCCAACCATTCAAGACGAAAGACGTCGCTTCAGCTAAAACTTTACGTTTAATCAAGAATTTTTCAGAGGTGTTGTTTCAGCGAGAAAAAAATACGTAATTGTTAGCACTTACAAATCCACATTAGTCGAATTCAGGCATGCAATCGTATATAAGCTCAACGACGCCATTCTAGAGGTGAATGCGAAATAGAGTAAAGAAGTGAAAATCCTTCGAGAAGTTATAATTTTTTTTATTTTCCAAATAATTATAATTAATTGTATATGGAAAATAGTTCCATTGGGTTGCCTTCTTATTCTATATCATCTATATCAGTGGTTCTTAACCTTGCTGGAGGTACCGAACCCCATCAGTTTCATATGAGCATTCACCGAGCCCCTTTGAATTGGAAAAATAAAATATAATTAACTTTCCCAATAGAACACACGTTATGTAGCATTAGTTTTCGAAACCAATACGGTTTCTATGACATCAGGTGGTTGACCTCCGCCGAACCCCTGAGACTGACTCGCCGAACCCCAGGGGTTCGGTCGAAAGGATGGTTGAGACTTTTACTATGTCGTAGTCCATACTAATGATCATTTATATCATTATTATTTCCTTTTCAAAGGTTTTTCTTTTATGTCAAAAATTTACGTTTTCTAACGATCACATTTCATTCCATTTTCATTTACTTGAAATATACCTACATTTTAATTTTCATACTGTCTGTTTGGCAATGGAAAGATCTCCCAAAATTAACAAAAAAATTGGCGGTTGGTTGCTATTAAAAAGAAAACATCATGTGTATGTTTTTTTTTTTCAAGTAAAATCGACAAAATTTGAATGAATTTAGTACAAAATATATATAATTTGTCTTTTCATTTGAAGTTCGTTTATTGCTTGCTGCATTTATTGCTTAAGAGATAACAGTTTTATTGAATACTCCATCACATTTATACGAGGCCACAATTTCTTTGTAATCCCAGACAAAGCTTTAATTTACATAAGGATAACCACGCTCAAAGGGAACATTGCCTACGGAGGTGAAATATTCTGCATATTTGTTTCATTCCGTTAAATATTGAAAACACGATGCATACAAAACCGTTTAATAGTTTTTTCGTTCCACTTTCATTTCCATTTTCATTCCTACCCCTTTATCTATGCAAAACGTTCCATCGGCATAAAATTTTAATTAAATTAATAAATCATTGTTTTTTCCAGGTAAGACCGCTACGTTTGATGGAAAATGCGAGATTTGAAGGTAATATTACGCTTGCATCCGTTATTATTGCAAATATTGTTACATTGTGCGCCTTGACACAATATGTGTATGGAACTTTATAGTATATTTATTGGCAGACACGTTGCAAAGTTAGTGCTTTGAGATGGAAGTTGTGCGCAACTTTGTACCATAATTTTGCTTGCATGTAGCGTCGCTGCATAATTTATCCTCCAGGGTTTGGGCACATTGTAACATTATAGGAATCAAATGTCAATTTGGTTCGTTGAATAGCTAAGAATTTGCGAATCTTAAATACTAAAGAATTTTATTATTATTTTATTTATTGTATCAACATAATAATATAAAAAAGTAATAACTTATAGAGGCACATTTATTAAAATTGTCCACAACCTGATATATGAAAAATATGTTTGGCAGCGAATTTGAATTGATGAATAATATTAAATAGCTATTTATAGATCATGTGGCAAAATGTATTGCTTTTTAATATTATAACCAGTCAACTTCGTTTTCAATTTTTCTAGAAATGTTACCTTATTGGAAAGTTATTGTTCCAATAGGGATTTTTCAAAAAACTATATCACAATATATGTTCGAGAATCTACTACAAAGATAACGTATATGCCATCTTCCAGTTGTCCTTTTGTGTGTGTATTCGCGTACCAGTTTATCCAAAACATAACTTTGTTGGATTTTTCTTTCTCCCGATATTTCATGTTGGTGATGAGTGATGAGAGCAGAATTCATTTTACAACATTTTGTTGCTTTGGCCACGTAAGGAATCATAGCTCTTTTGCAAAGAAAAACATGGTTAGTTGACGCTCTTAATTGTAGTCTGCGATTTTTTCATTTTTTAGCAGCACCAATTATTTGGACGTCACTTTGGACAATTGTTTCTGGTTGATATTATTTGTGATTTTGCAAAACTAAACTCAACCCAACTTTACCACTCCAAACCCAACTAGTCTGGCCCTTATCGCCGATTATTTTATTTTTTTTCTATATAAGATTATGTAGCCATTGGATTTGGATTGAGTTGGGTTTGGGTCGAGTTAGATTGGGTTGGGTTGACTTGGGTTGAAATAAAAAATATAGCACCGATAGACAATATGTCATCACCGTGGACATATTTTAGTAATAAGAAATGGTAGTAAAATTTGTTTAAAAATTTTGCTTTTATATTTTAGAAACATTACTGTGCTCATAGAAATTCTGTCACATTCTCAAAATTTTAGAAAATGTTATTAATATTTTGGAAT
Organism: Geotrupes spiniger; assembly: GCA_959613385.1. Taxonomy (NCBI): domain Eukaryota; kingdom Metazoa; phylum Arthropoda; class Insecta; order Coleoptera; family Geotrupidae; genus Geotrupes; species Geotrupes spiniger. The sequence continues at coordinate 38,065,605 of OY390736.1, read as the reverse complement.
TTCATCATTTTAGCGACCTTTTGAATTGTTTGTATTAGAAAATATTATCATTTTGGAAAATTTTTTCACTTTTATAACAAACATTTTTATATTATGAAAACTTTGACATTTTTGGTAATTTTTACATACATTTCTTGCTATTAGAAAAGTTGTCCAAAACTTTTATATGGTTGATAAATTATCAATTTTATTATTTTTGATAATTTTTCCAACATTTAGTATTTGAAAATGTTGCTGGCCACTGTTGAAAATCGTTTTTTAATACTTTCACATTTTTGTCAATTTTATTTTATTCGCATGTTTGTAAACAAATTTACTTTTTTTGCAATTTTTGCATTTTTACTTTACAATTGTTGAAATTTTAAAATTAAAAATTATGCTGTTCTTGACTTTTTTTTCATATCTTGCCATTTTGGTTGGGTTAGGTTGGGTTGGATTGGGTAGGGTTGTTTCGGGTTGCATTGGATTGGGTTGGGTGTGGTTGGGTTGGGTTGGGATAATTTACATTTTTGGTAACTTTAATCATTTTGGCAAATTTTCACTTCCTGGTGATAGTTTTACAATTGTTGCAAATCTTAACATGTTTGAAAATGTAATTCTTGAGTTTTTTATTTTGTTCTTTTGATAAATTACCAATTTTTTTAAAATTTATTAAACCATTTATTTAACCATTTTGGCAGCTTCTTGACTTTTTGCGCATTGGAAAATGTTTTAAATTTAAACATTTTTATATTTTTTGACAAATATTTGCCATTTTTGAACATGTTTGAAATTGTGTACTTTTTGAGTTTGACAGTATTGCAGCTTTTCCATTAAAATTTATAATTTTTTTTCAATGTATGGCCTGCTCTTGTGGTCCAAACGAGTCTTTGGTAAATCTTTGCGATTATTTTAAGTTTTTACTTCCTATCTTCACATCCACAGGTATTTTTCGCTAAAATCTCTATTGTTAGGCTGGATGTCACTAATAAAATTTCCACTAAACAGTCCATAACAACAGGCGAAAAAATTATTACATGTTTCGTTTTGTTAAAACGTACTCAGAAATGATTCACAGTACCTTGTATAGAACCCATGTGACCTATAGTGACCCATGTTCGCAAGTTATGTATTCTACACTATTTTGTTGAAATATGTATTTGAATCGTGCAGGAAAATTATCAAAATATTGATCTTGGGTCAGTGGAGACCCCATTTTGCTCGATTTCGCCAACCGAAGGTTAATACATTTAATACATTTCCAACGAGAAAAATACATCATAGTCAGCGTCGTAAATTGTCCGGCTAAAAATATGGAGCTTTACGCAATCTTGAGAAATGAGACAAGAGGGTATATCGTAAAAGAGCCTAAAAGCTAAATTACGATAAAACGACGCCCGGGCGCTTACTCCAGCGCTGGGGTCGACTTATCGGAAAGGATTAATGCCAGTCTCCTATTCTTTAAGCCTTTTCCGAACGCACACTTGCAATAAAACGTGTGTATTTGTATTTGACGACTAATCGCTGAAGGAACCAGATAAGGCATCGTTGAATTCTCGATATTAAATTTCGCTGTTTTTATAGAGCAGTCGTGAAATGAAGGAAAATTGAGAAAAAGGTCCTGTGTGTAAAATCGTAACGCACAAAGCAGTAACTTTTGTCTCCGGGGAGGTACGGAATTCTCGAATTCTCGAAGGGCGTTTGAATTCGTCGCAACCTGTTTTCGATCAGATAATATGTTGATGTTGACTCGTTGGGTCAATGGGCATAATTTATCTAGCCGACATAAAAATACAAATTTACAAGCCAACCCCGATGATAATCGTTGTATTTCATATTGAAAAAATATTCTTAAATTTGCAAAATTGTCGACAATTTATAATTTTCAATAATTTTGGTATTTGTCATTTTTGCATTTAGACATATAGTAATTTTTGAACACAACTTAAAACCATTCATACCTGTTAGCAGACATTTCCTATTCTAATCACCTTTTTGAAATTGACCCATTGGAGTGTAGCTGAGTTAATTAAGTTCTAGCATTTGTTTAAGTCGCCGGAAAAACTGAAATGCTGGTACGAATTGCTAAAAATCCGAGTTTCAATTAAATATAATCTGGCTGCGGCGATAATTAAACTCCCATAGAGCGATATGGCGCATGCAATTTTGCGAAATTGCGAAACGCAGACTTGGCCGCGTCGTTCCGCACCGGACTAATATTAAAAGGAATAACATTTCGATGTTAAATTCCGGACTGTAGCGAAACCGCGATAAGTTGGCCCTGCGAGTGCAATTTGCGTGGAATGGCTTCGAAACAAACCGGACGTAAAATAATGAGACGTTTTATGTCATGACATTAATATTAGTCTCATTTTTCGTCAACAGAGTCAGATCAATGTTTTCGTAAAAAACTCTAGACGAAGATATGTTAATTAAAAAAAAAAAATTTATTAATTTTGTAATTTTTTTTGTAGATTATTTTTAAATTTTTTGTGTTGTAGTTCTTAACGGACGATAGTACATAACATGCACGTATTCCTAACTGGCTCGTGACGAAATGGGCATCTCTTTCTATTCATTTGGCGATTTAGTTTCCCTATTTATCTTACTGCTCATATTTTATAATTCAAAGGGAGAAAATCGTCATTCCCATTTAGGAATTTGCATTGGATGTAGTGACGACTTCTGTTAGACCTTAACAAAGATTTATTAATAACAAAAACGTATGGTAATTTATCTAGTTTTCTGTGACTGTTTCTTATCAATTATTCGCAATAAATGTTTATATTAATTCCGATAGTTGGTGATTTCGAATATTACCGTAGAATTTCGAAATAAAAATGGCCATTCCGCCGATATGACTTCTGCATTACCATTCAAGCGAACGTGATGTACAATGTGACTCGCAACAGGTGAAATAGTTTTCAGCGGAAACGTGACAAAACGTGCTGAAAAGTGGGTCATCTTTATTTCGAAATTAATCAGACTTTGTGGGATAATTTTAGATTTTGACGATGTTTACGCTGACCGCATACGAATCGCCTTCAACGAGGCCCAGATGCAACGCGCGAACTTTGGTCGTTGTATTTGTTTCGGTTCGAAGGTAAATATTATTGTTGATCGCATACTTTATTTTGTATGTAAAGAAAAATATTGCTGCAGTGAAATCGTAATTAATTGAGCATTTATTTTATTCCCTCGTATTTCTTATTTTTACTTATTTTTTTTTGTGGACCCGTTTATCTTATATATATTTAATTATTGTGATGGGTATTTATAGTAAGTTAGAGTTTTACTTACTTACAAATGATACATATGAGAAAATTGACGAGTGTTATGTTTCAATGAGAGTGAAACATTTGGTACAATTACTTAATTTTGTGTATGTGCTGATTAGAAGATTAATTAATATATATTATAATTAATACTTGCGGTTTCCAATGTTATATGATTATTAAAATCATTGAAAATTAGCTTTGTGTGAAGCAAATTAAGATCTAGGTACCGTTATAAATAATATTAGTACATAATTTAATTTAAAACCAAGCGGAATTATTTATAACACTACAAAGAAGAAAATTTAACGAGTATAAAAATTAACAAATCTTTCCGCGATTTTTTTAGAATTGCTTAATTTCGACTCTGTTTCAGATCAAAATATATTATAATTAATACTTGCGGTTTCAACTGTTATGCAATTGTTAAAATCACGAAGGAGCTAGATTTGTGTGTATGTGTCTATTATTTGATGTTGCATAATTAAAAACTAAGGTGGAGTAAAAATTATTGTCAACACAACACACAATTAAGAAGGATTATAAAACGTGATGTTTCAATCACAATGAAAACGTTACAGAATTTATTAATTTTTGAATTTCTTTTAGTTTAATCATCAATCAAAATATATTGCAATTAATCTTTGGGGTTTCAATTAAATTCATGACTAAGCTCAATTTGTGCAAAATATTCACATCTCATTGGTCGGAATTATCACAACTTATAGATGTCAACATTTAATTTAGGGAGAGTAAAACAATTGAACTAAGATCCAGGCTCCTAAATTAAATAGGGTAGCCAGTCTATAAACAAAAAAAACTGCAGAGTTCCGCACTGAACTTTCTTATACTTAGTTATATTACATCTTGTCAAAAAACTTTTCAAATGAAATGTTTATAATTTAATAGCTACAACTTTCAAAATAATGCTTTTTTGGATAACTAGTACCGTTTGCGAGATAAGGAAAACGGCGATAAGAATAAACCATCACTTCCAGTTCAGATATTGCCTTAAAATATGACGTTTTCTTTCCTGCTATATACAAATCTTATGTTTAAAGTTTCGTAGCTCTAGCTTTTACTAATCCAACCCAACCCAATCCAATGCAATCCAATCGAACTCACACCAATTCAACCCAATCCAACCCAAAGGCATCCAAATTGTGTTACTTTACTAAAATTATCCAAATTTTGAAAATTTCGTAAAATGCAAAGAATATCTTCATATAACATTTCTTAATTTTGAATTGAGAATAAAAATTTACAATTGTCGACAAATTGATAAAAAAGTAAAAATTGTAAAAATGGCCAAATGTCAAAATTGTAAAAAATATCAGATGCCCGAATTGGATTAGTAAAAATTATGATAATTTTAAAAATTTCGTTGAAGTTTTTTTTTTAATGTAAAATGTCTCTCCAAAATTGTAAAAGTGGTGAAAGTTGTAAATACATAAGAAATAAGAATATAATAATAAGAAAAATATTTCAAAATTCTTGATTGTATATAAAGTCAAAGTTATTAATAAGCAGAGTCGCAAATGACAGAATTACGAAATTGTTGAAAATAGTAAATGACAAAATCCAATCCAACAGAACCCAAGCCATATCAGCGGTGGTGCCGCATTAGAAAAATTGTGATTTTTTTTCAATATTTAGATAGCCCAACCCAAACGAATCCACTGCAACCCAACCCAATGTATCTAAATTGTGTTGGTTTACTAAAATTATGAAAAAGTTTCAAATTTCATGAAATGCTACGGATATCTTTGTTTTTCGAATATGTGCACGGAAATGTTAAAATTGTATGAAAATAAAAGACTGTATGAAATTGTGAAAACGACAAAATTTCAACCAACAGAATCCAAGTCATCCCAAATGCGTATTACTAACATTTCAAAATTTCCTTAAGAATATCGTTCTTGCAAAGCAAAAAAAAAATGTGAAAATATTTAAATTTCAATTTTACTAAAAATTATAAAAATTGTGAAAAATGCAAAAAAGTTACTCAGCGACATATAAACTGCACCACCTAGAAGGGGTGGGAATTTTTGGACCAAATTTGGCAGAATAGCGTTCAAGAGTGCATTCATAGCGTTTATCACTAAACGATTTTGTGCAGTATTAGAGTAGTTTGTGGCTGTAAAGGATATGTACGTCATCAACAAGTTGCGCGGCGGGAACAGTCCAGTGGCTCGTACTGGTATTTCAGGCGGACGCGAAGCAAATGCAGGCGCGTTCTACAAAACTCCCGACACTGCTTTGGCAATCACCCCCGTTTTCTGCTAATGGACTGTGTCAAACCAAAAAGTTGTTTGTGCGCATAGCCACGCCTGTGTCCTTTACATTTCAAATCATCTCTACCGGTTTTTACTCTAAATTACTATTACTGGTCAACGTAGGTTCAGCAAAAAATCCATTCAATGACAATCGAACGTACCTGCCAAGAACTAAGTAAAAACTCGTACGTGCAAAATTTCAATCGCATTCAAGAGCCGAGAGTTTTTGTTATCGTTATTCATTGGCGTAGTTCCACGATTTTGCGCAGTATTGCCGTTTTTTACTCTAAATTACTATTATTGGTTATACTACCCGATAAAAAACATGTTTTCGTATCCATCCAATGATTATCATTGCGTACGTGCACGTTAAAGGGCGACTGATAGTAAAATGGTGGGCCGACATACCTTCAGCGAATGTTTATATACATTTTAAAGTTTGGCCTACGATTTATTTGAACTGTGACACTAGTTCGCCACGTCGTGTACGTCATTGTTCCAATTATTGGAATAAACATTCATAATCCTAAAACCGTTTTATTCGCCAACATATCTTTCCAAGGTTTCAAAATGCAATACTTTAGAACGTTTCTCATCAGGTGTCAACATTCGTGGGACCCAACGTGCAGACAACTTTTTTAGCCTCAAAATATTTAAATGTTCTTAATTGTTAAAAAAATCTAAATTGAAAATATTAAATTTACAACTGTAGCTACGTTGGTAAAGTAAAAATGTCAAAAGGTCAAAATTGTGAAAACGTCAAACTGTCAAATTTATTGAAGATGTTAAAATTTAAAAATTTCGTTAAGGCTTTTTTTAAAAAATTTTAAAAATGTGAAAATTGTGGAAAATTTTAAACATATTTTGTGTAAATAGCATCGTTTGGGCGGTAGAGCGCGCACAGTCAGACACCCAGACATACAGACGTCATTCCGAAAATAGTCAGAATCGATTCAGGGGAATTTTCATGATTACCAAACTTTTTTATTACACATAAAGTACAAGAAAGTAAAAATGGCAAAGGAATTTTCCACATAAATTATATATTCGAATTTCTACAAACAAGGAGAAGTCACTTTGAATTTGAAATAATTAGAATATTTGCAACCCTATATTAAATATTGACTCGTACTTACCGAAAACCCAAATCGCATCACGGTTCGTCGTTGATATCCAGGCTTTTAACTACACCAGGACGAAAACCTATCAAGGAAGAAAAATTTTATATAAATTTTCTATTTATGTAAAATAATGATGAATAAATTTATATTACACCTTTGTAAGGTTATTGTTGTGGTAACAAGTCGAAAGATAAAACCAGTTATAAAAAAATCAACGAATATTTTCTTACATGAAATAGAAAAATCAATAATATAACTGGTTGTCCAATTATGGGCAAATGTTTTTTAAAAAAACAATTTACAAAAATAATTAAAATATCTAACAGCAACACAGAAAAAGAATTATAAATATGTTGGTTCGTAAATTCTTGTGGGTAAAGTCCGTTGATGAACTGCATTGTCAAAGAACCAGGAAAAAATAATTCTGTCGTCCTTGCTTAATTTTTTTTCTGTTTTTGTTTGGTTATTTTCTTTGGTGTGGGACACTTGATAAGAACAAATATGAAAAATAATGAATTATACCATTAAGCTGACGTTTCGTTATATTTATTTATAATATCCACGAAGCTGCAAATAATTATAAACCATATTTAGTCTGACAATACAAAAAAAAATGTTTCTAAAAAATTACACATTTCTCATGTTACCAACTTATTTTTTAAACTAAGCACGCATGCTTGAAATTATTGTTTAACTAAAACCGTAACTCTTTACGAAAATTATATAAAAAATTTTCTGCTTTTTACTTTGGTCCATCTGTCCTTATCCATATCGGCTAATCATTTTTTAATTTCCTTAATCGATGCCACGATCGTCTTGTGCTGATTGACGATAATCAGAGGGCATAGTATCCTAAGTTCTAAAAGTTCCGTTAAAATAGTCTGTATGTATAGAGCTTTTATAAATGGTTATCAAGCGAAAGCTAGCGCAATTTTAATACAATAAAAAAAACCAGTGAAGCAATCGTGTCGAATTATTCGCCAACATAGCAACACTTTTATATAGACATATTTTTTTAAACAAAATTTTCTAATAACTGAAATTTAATTTCCCTACGGGATCGCGCGCACGGTACACAAACGGGGAAGAACACGCGGATATTTACATACATTTACGGTACACGGCGAGGCAGAAATCAAACGCGAGTTCACATCCACAGTACGAGACAGGCTAATTCCAGCGGATTACATTATATCAGGGTCGTGGCGCGAACTCAATTTCCGCATTACGCCCTGCGACGCGTTTACTTATTAAATCAAGTTGGCGCAATTCAGACATTTACATATACGACTTTAAAATGGAAATGTAAAATATTTGCGCGGGCATTTTTCGCGAATCGATCCTCGCGCGTTTCAGATGTTTATTGTGTGTTTAGCTGTCGTTTGTTTGCGTCGTGCGTGTTGGAACGTGATCGATTGGGCTCAAGAAAGACACATTTCAACGGGTTAGACGAGTAAATAAGTAAATAAGTTTCCGTTCAACTATTGGTTGTTATATATCCGAACTACTTCAAACTGAAATCTAGTTAATGAACTTCTCTCCCGCAGCCAGTTCTAGTTAGTGCATTTCTGGCGAAAGTTTAACTGGCTCGATAATTAATAGTACGATAACCACTTTGCTCCACGTTGACAGCAACTATCTACAGGTGATTGTAGAAATGCTGTTTCGTCGGTTTTCTATCGCCGTTCCAGTCTGCGTCTATCGGCTGTCGCGAGAGGAAGTTTGCGAACTCATTTAAAGTTTAATAAAGCCACGTTCCAGAGTTGCGCGACTGTAATGGGACGAGACGAACCACACCATGGCCGTTACGGCTTAATATATTTCCACGTTTCCAACAATTCAACCTGCGTTCAGGCGAAATATTCAATGTCAAAAAGGAATCTTCGATTGCTCGACAAATACCGCCGACGAAAGCATAAATCAAGCTCTCGACGCGTAACGAAACATGATATCGTATTTGGTTCAGCAAGTATGGATTTCAGGACAGCGAAGGATGCATTAGCTCTGGTACCTTTCAATTTGCATTTTTAGTTGACCTGGATCTGTCGGGGCAGACGCGAAGTATAATCGTGTTTCAAATGAAAATTTCATTATGACGTAGGGTCCATTCTCATTAATCAACTGGCTATAATGAACTTTATTTTTGTGGAGGCGACTAAGCGAACTGTGCTCGAAAGGGCGTGCAAAGCGGATTTTCTAATTTCCTCAACTTTATTGTACTTGAAAGACAATAGGGATTAAAATTTATTTAATTATACCTGGCCTGCATAAATTCTCTTATATATTTTTAATCTGAATTCTTCTTTATATCCAAGTTCATTAATGTTGAATTTATTAAAATTTGTTAATAAAATTATTAGTGAACCTGTGAACAAATCTAAACAGTAACAATATTCTTTTTTTTGTCGCAATGAATCGATCCGTGAATGACTTACAACGCAAATTCAACGAATCGATCCTGCACTCTGCATTAATTACGGGTTTACGGCGGACTATGCCCATTGATTGCATTACGCAAACATAAAAAGTTTATATCCCCATAAACATTGCACACGTCGACCTATTTCGGTGGGTTATTACCATAGTGGGATGTAATTAGACGGTCGTGTAGGTGCAATTTACAGACAAGTTCAGTTATGCGGGGATCGTAAAGGCATTTTTCAATTTCGCCTTCTCGCAAGCTAACTTAATTATTCCGCGTGTGAATTCAATATCCCGGAACGGAACGAAAGCCCGGAATTAATTAAGCGGAACCGGCGGATAGCTATACATCACATCATTACAATAGTAAATTGGACACTATTTCACGTCGCGTCAATGGGGCGCTGCGTTAATGAGGGGATAATTAAGATCGAATGTAATTAGTGGGGTGATTTATTATTGTCGTGGATAATTGGATTTGCAGAGTTACGCACTGTGTTGGAAGACGTTACCGGAATTTGAAATCAGTGCTAACATTGTTGTTGTGAGGATGTAGTTGTATTTGAAGAAATGGGTGGGTTAAATTTTTAGTTGTGGTTCGTTAGAGGTGTAAAGTTAATTGTGGAATTGATACAACGTTGGTGGTTGTATTTAATTTGTAATATTTTTTCCACCACTAGTTGCTGAAGCTTTATTCCAAAGTCCCTTCAAGCTAGCTCAACCCAACCCAATTCAACCCATCCCTCAAAAATGCCTGTTCATATACATTTTTTAATTCTTTCCAAAATTTCCAAATTTTCTAAAACTTTCTAAATTACAATAGTTGATTGCCATGAAAAAATACGAAGTAGCTTTTAACCGAATTTACGATAATATTTATTTTTTTTAAAGCTGATATAAATGACATGATTTTTTAAATAATCAAATTCTTTCGATTGTTATTGTGTGTCAAATGTAACTTTACAAAGCTCATTGTATTCGAGCAGTTCAAAAATACGCGAAACAAAACTAATGTATTTAACGAAGTCATAAATTACATTAAAAATTATTCTTGAAATTTTTTGAACAAAATTTCAACCGTTTACAATTGTTACGCGCTACACTACGAAACAAGTAAATTTAAAAGGGTTTCAATGTTAAACGTTATAAAGCTGCGATAAAGCTTTACAGATCATAATAACTTTTTGTTTAATGGTGATGGAAATAAACAATGAAAAAAATTGTGGAAAATTCGCGGAATATTTAATTAAAAAAATATTAAAAAGTTAAAGACATATTTTTTTATTCGTGATGTGCAAATAAATGAAAGTAATTACGTTGACAATAATTTACGTGAACGAAGTGCTACGTGCAAGATTATCGATTGCAATTGATTGCGAAACTACTATCATCACCTTGATATATTCGCTGAAATTTATTTTCTGTAAACTAGAGTTTTAAATTTACATCGACTGGAAGACGTTCTATATTTTGTGTACATAGTCGAGTCGAACTTTGACAGTGACATTGCTTGCACTTGAAAATTTCGTGTCATACACATTGACACTGAAAGCTTTGTGTCTCACGGAGCGGTACCAAATGAATGCTTTAGCTGGAACTTTATGAACCGGAAAAAGAAAATTAAATGAAAAAAAAAAAATAATATGAAAAATGGTTGCAGGTGTGGGGAAGATAAAATAAATTCGCTTCAGATTAATGAAAAAAGAGCAAATCACTACTTTGTGCTTTCTTTAGTACCAACTTCACTGCCGAGACGTTTAAACTTGCAGGCTTGAAACTCTGCAAACTATTTCAAAATATGTAACCATGGCCGAACCAAATCAGAATGCACATTTACCGCCATATCAACCCACTTATACCATGTGCCATTATTCCTTTCAGGCAACACTCGTATGTACCAGATTCACAACAACAGTATGGAATATCTGTGAACATGACCACCCAACAGCCGATGTCGATAGTACCTCCAGCACCTTCACCAGCTGAATCAGCTGCATCGTACGTTTCAAAATTTTCCGACGACGATTCACAGTTTAATATTTTTTAATACAAACTAAATGAAAATATTCTTTAATAATAAAGTGTCTAAAAATTGTTAAAAAGATTTTTGATAAAATAAAAAATACATAATTTATTAGCTTACCGAAGAGTTATTATTAATTTTCCCTCTGATCTTATTGAATTTCTGATATGCGTACCTTTCTTTGTGAGCTTTTGTTGCAACGCCATTTTGCAACAAACGCTAACAAAGAAACATATAGTAACTCGTCAAAAGTGCTTCGTGATATCCTAGTGAAATAAAAAAAAATCTTCGTGTCTTTGTACATCAGCAAATAATGTATGAAAGTGTCTTTTCTGTTGCTGTTCTTTCATGATTGGATGGATCCAAATTCTTCGTCTTCTATCTTTTTCCTAATTAAATTTCCAATTAAATACAATAGCGACAAATACATAACTTTGTCCATACTGCAAACCTTATCATTTTCTTTCTGTCACGTTTTCCTAGGTCTTTTTCTTTGGCCTGTTTTGCTTGTTTCATAAATTTGCCTGGGTTGCCTTTCATCTTCCATTCTATTTACGTGTCCTAACCATCTTAGTTAGCTAGTTAGACTTTCTTGTATTTTGTGTACTATTGGTTGTGTGTTTAGTATCATTTCTAATGTTGTCCCTGTTTGTTTCCCTTCTATTTTGCTGAGAAATCTCATTTCCATGGCATTTAGTCTGCCCTTTTGTCTTCTGTCCAATGCTAACAACGACTCACTAGCATATGTGGCACTGGTAGTGTCACTTCTTTAGTATATTTCAGTTTTTGTTTGTTTGTGTATCTCGCTTTTTCCTAGGAACGTTGTTTTGATTCCGTTTTCACTCACACATACCCAGGCGTATTTGAAATCTTTTACCTGTTCCTATTTAGTGTGTTGTTTTTCCAGGGCTTACTGTCATTGTTGTTTACTTTTCTCGCAGTTAAGTGTCATACTCCTTTTTTAAATTAATTTTCTTATATTGTCATGGTGTGGTGTAGCTTTTATTCGCTTTCTACTAGGAGCGCCATATCGTTTGCATATATTAGTTCTGTTGCCTGTGTTCATTTTCCAACTACCTATTGGGTATGGTTTAATTTTCTTTTTTCACTGCTTAGCGACGTCGTCCAGGACTACTGCAAATAGGAGCGAGCTCGGAACACAGCCTTGTCTAGGTCCTACTTTTGTCTCAAATCTATCATTCCCAGTCCAGAGGTAGTTGGTGCACATTTTATAGAATATTTTGACCATCTCTATTAGCTTGTCTTCTATTCCTCTTTTCTTCGAGAATCCCATATGTGTTCTCGTCTTATCCTGTCGAAGGCTTTTTGTAGATTTAGATGTGTGCTTGTCAGTCCAGTGTTAGTGCTTTTCCACTTACTTGGCTTAAAAGGCTAATGTGATTTTTTTTTCGCCAGGAACTCGCATTGTGAATCTATTTTGCTTTAAGTATTGTTTCTGTTATTCTTGCATATATTTTGCTCGAATTAATTAATAGGCTTACTCCCTGGAACGTTTTATAGTCTCGTGTGTCTCCTTTTTATGGATTGGTGTAATTATTATTGTTTGTCAGTTTTGCGGGGGGGGGGGGGGGGGTACCTTCCTCTATCATGTCATTTAAAACTTCCAGCAACTCTTTCCTGCGTATTTTATTATTTGTGCGGTGATGCTATCATAACCCTCCGCATCCTCAATCTTACCTGACTTCCTCTTTGACTTATCTTTATCTTCGCTTTCTTTTATTTTCTTATCAGTTTCTGCTTTTAGGAATTCTTAAAAGTACCTCTTTCCATAATTTCCTCTTCTTCTTCTAATATCTTTGACGTCCTTTAGTGTCACATTTGTTTTTTTTTCTTTCTCATCGTCCAGTATCCTCGATGATTAGCTAATCGTCGAAGACCTAAACTGTTGCGCGCATGGTCAACTTAAAACGCCACTTAAGTCGACCGAACAATGCCCTAGCACAATATTCCACTTAACAAGTTTTTGGATTTTTTCATCATGTTTCCAAAATTTATCCACTCTATATTTCTTGTCTCTGTTACTAGCTCCTTTACTATTTTTCTGTTTTCTTTGTATTCTTCGTAGTCTTCCCTATTCCTCGTTTGTTGGTACTTTTTCCATTTTATTTTTATTTGTTCTTTTAATACTAATTTTTTGCTATTTCTCTGATATCTCTATTTAATTTTTTCCCACTTTTCTTCTACTGTTTCTTGAATACTTGAATACTTGAGCTTTATTATATTTTTCTCTTACTTCTTGTGTCTTTGGTCGTCACTTCTTATTTTTTCTTTTATTATTGTTGTACTTTTTGTTATTTTTTCTTTGTTCTGTTGTTCCATTCCATAACCAAATACTGATTGCTTCCTATCTCCGCCTCTTCCTTCACTCTTACATCTTTTATTTCGCTCCAGCTCTATCTAGTTATTAGGAAGTAGTCTATAATTGATCTTCGTCCTTTATTTATTTCCTATCTTGTATACTTGAAAGTGTCGCTGTGTGTGTTTGTTACCACCAGATCATTTGCTGCACATTGGTCCAATATCCTTTGTCCGTTTGTGTTTAGTTCTCCTTCACCCTGTTTCTCTAGGAAGTCTTCAAGGTTTTTGTTTTTTTATAAATTAGTTAATATCTGATCATGGATTCATTTATAAATCCAACAGTCGTGCCAATCGTACCAGAGACATGTGACCCAAATTACATCATTATCACTTAGTCGACGAAAACAACTAAATATAAAGTTGAAGTTGTTCATAGGTCAAAAATGTCAAAAAATGGTAATACTGCGTAAAATTAAAAAACTATTAAGAAAGGGTGGAATTAAATTAATAGGCGTGTTAAACAATGCTAAACTATTGAAAAGTGCACCATAATTATTTTCTCGAACTGCAAGTCGAAGACCGATTTTTCTTTTATTTTTATATTTTATTTCGTTTACAGTCCGCCATCAAGTAGTCGACACTATTTGTTTCGTCTTCATAACGATTAAAATGTTATAGTAGCGCGTAATTATTTTAATATTTAGATCTCATCATATCCAACGCTCACGATAGCCTACGCGCGAGTAAAAACTCACTTCCGTCTTGCTTCAATACTCGTCATTGCTATCCTTGCTATCTTTGAAATTTCACAACGTCTTAAAAATGATATAAATTTCCGTTATCCGCTATTTTCTTGGAATTTCAATTGAAATAAAACAAAAGAAAACCTTCCCAGGTGTAATTGCCAGGACAATATTTTTATATCTATCCGGAAATTTGTATAAATGAAGTTTTTACGATTTCTTGGTTTGTCAAGAGGACATATGCTTACACTTTGATTTACTAGCAAGTAATTCATGCGAATTTTGATGCAATTCAATTAAGTAGGTCCATGATAGATACATCATTTATTATCATAATATGCGAATTGTCGGTTTATTATCCAGTGATTAAACTTCACTCAATTTTTCAATACGCTTTGTAGACCAACTGAAACGCATAAATTTAATAGTGGTGCTAAATGGCCATCAATTAATTTAACTGGCTAAGTGATTCGTATGGTATTTCGGTATTTTTGATTGTAAAGGCCTATAAATAAATCTCTAATGAGATATTTTTAGAGATGATGATGACAACGATTTAATATTGGTTTCCATGGACGTCTATTCTGAAATTAATTAACACTAACGATGACCTATTCATACGTCGTTTTGAGTATAAGCGCATTTGTTTCAGTAATCTTTCTATTAAACCTTAATTTGGGGAAATTGCTGAATCGCCAATTTTGCGATTTTTTTTACTTTGTCCACGTATACAACGCGCATGAAATATTCCAACAAAAACCAATTAATTTTCTACGTAACCATGTTAGAATATAATTACGTTTTAATTCTCTTAAATTTTAATTACTTGGCAGTACTTTATTTTCCGTTTTAATTAAGTTTAATAATACACCATAAGACACTTTTAAAATTAATTATACTGATCCCACCCTGGCGGAGTTGAAATCTTCTTACGACAATAAAATTCGTTATTTCAGCCGGACATTTGAACTCGTCGCGCGGAATTCCTCCAAGTTACACGAAATAGCGTGAAGCTCGTAGAAAAATTGCAACGAATTTTCGTACTTAATCTTCGTGCGAGACTGGAGATTGTGCTGGAAGTTATCACGTTGGTCACGTTCAAGTAAAATTCGTAAAATTTGCAGGTTTTAGTGGACGCTGTAATTCATCGTTGAGTCCTACTGAATGGCTCAGTTTTGTAGGTTTTGAAAATGGAGACAGCAGTAATAAATGATTATGTAAATTATGTTCAGAAATGAGTTTAAGTTTAAGTTCGCATAATCTTCGAACTATAAAACCTTCACTTGCGTATGGACGAAATTAGAAATGATGAGAAAATTATGAGAGTCATCATCGTGCTGCTGTATTTTTGTCCTTTGCTTTTCCTTGCAATATCCGATCCAACATTTTCATTGCAACATATGTCGAGGTTTGTCAACAACTAGGTTTTGGGTGCTCAAGTTTGATTCCAAATCCATCAGGTTATATTCATAATCTTAAATCGATTATTTATATCTGCAATTTCTCGTAAACAATTAAGACATAACTCAACCCAGTCTAACCTAACTCGGAAACTGTGGATATAATCGTCGATTTAATAAAAATATATCTGATGATGAAATAATTTTTATAAATCAATTTTTTTACTTAGGTTTTAAGATCGTACAATTTCAAATTTAAAACAACAATATAATTCAGTGTATCGAGGGCTTCGAATTGACACCCAACACAACCCAACCCACACCGAACAAATCGTTTCGATTTCAGAAATCCGTTCACGAACAACAACAAATAATCAATTTCGCAGGCGCCCAAACACGCAACTCGTCAATTACGTGGCTATTAATTCGAACGATTGTTATTTATAACGAATCTTGGTTCTGACAGTGTTTGGCCATTACACACAATTACTTAAACATCGTCATATATACGACAATGTTTGCTTTACGGGGAAACATAAACACGAGACACTCCACATGTTTATATATGTTTGGGGACATGTTGAAGTTTGAAATTTCCCCAAGAGCTCCGCAGAGAATGGCGCCACATGCAAGTTTTTCTCCTTTGAGAGCTGCCCCCGTTTGTTTTCCAAACGACAATTGATTTTGCCATCAGCTGCATTATAAAACGAGATTATATTACGGGAATTGCGGTTTGCGTCGCGTTTTATGTGAATAGGGTTTGAATGGATGGATAACCTAGTTTATTTGAACGTGTATTGTTATGTTATGCTTGGTGGGAGTATGTTTTAAAATTGTCAACGTTTGGTCGCCAAATTATAACTTAAATCAGTGGACGTAATTTTTAATTTTTTTCATTGTTGATTGTCTTTATTATTAACTTTAAAGTGCGTAGATAATTAATTGATTGTAATGCGGATTTGATTTGTATGAAAGAAATATTTACTTTTGATTTGTGACACACCCACTTTTTCTTAACTTTTATACCTACTTTGTACCAATAGAAAAAATACCGAAATCATTTTGATTAATACAAACTAATTAGTCGTTTAGACCATTTATTTTAAAATTACCCAATTACGACCATCATCGATTTTCCTCCATTGTCTTTCGTAGATGGCGTTGAAGTTATTTCAGTAAAATAAATATTAAATTACGTGGCGTTTTTGTGTTTCAAGTTGAGTGCCGTAACAGATAGGCGACGCGACGGGAGAGATCAAGGGTCATTGAAGTCTATTTATAAGTTGCACTTGAAGAGCGATGCATCTGAGGTGATAGCGAGGAACACAAAAGAACCGTTTCCGTAGATTTTAGTACATTGTGCCCGATTACAATGGCAACGCACAACTTGAACGGTTCGTTTTACCTGCTCTCGTGAATTAACAATGCGGATTAGAATTAAAATGGACGCTTTAAATAACAATTTCAGTGCTTGTGAATTCGACGAGGGTAACCTAAAGCACGAATTCGAGATTTTCAGTCATAAACGTTGAAATTTACAACGAGCACAAATTTAAAAAAAATTGGAAATTGAAAAAATTTTATGTTTATATTTATATTATTATTAATTTTCATTTAATCAATTTTATTCGACGAAGTCACTTAATTGTACGATTAGTTCCATACCGTGCGCATTTGTTCAATTCAACGTCGGCGCTGTTAAATCGCAATCGCGCCGCGAAATAATTATTCAGCGGCGCAAAAATCGAAAATTTATTCCAAATCCACCGAGCGTACGGAATTACGGCTGTAAATTTAAATTCTCGCCGATGCGTTTATTTACAACCCGAGGGTCAATAAAAACGTTTTTTTTTTTTTTTAATTGAAAACACACGGTGCCCTTTACACGCAGATGCGGAGTGACAATAAATCCGTATTATTGACGCAAATCCCCGATTTTTTTTTCGACGAGACTAATCCAATTGTGAGATTAATCCCGAAACATAATAAACTCGGATTGGAGCCGTGCGGGATTGTATTTATGACGTATTGTGGGATTTGTTTCATAAATTACGTGTATCTGATTTTATTACAGTATTTGTTGATTTTTTTTTCAATTATCTTTTTTTTGGTAATTGGCATCGGAATTGAGGCAGGAATTACCATGAAATTAAATTTCTTGTGACTTTTAATCAGAGATTTAAAAAAAGTTTCTTCATTGTTTAGAATAAATTATAAAATTTAAAAGGAGATACATCATCGACATGAGTCAATATAAATCGACAATGTGCGCCTGCAACAATCTCCCAGTAGGCTCACCCACATAAACTCTAACCTTTCTGACTCCTGTTGTAAGAAGTAATCACTTGCTCATGACATTTCTCATAGCTACTTAATTTAAGTTGATTGTCTATATGCTATTTATTAAAAAACGTGATTGCGAAATTTCAAATTTGCAAAGTGTTATTTTTCTTAAGTTTCTAACTAACCCCAATTGACCCCCAAACCGCGTCACATAGTTAAAAGACAATCAACTTCGAACAGCGTTGGCTCAAGCAAAGGTGGCGAACAATACAAAAATTGCAATGTTACGGAAGGTTAATGGCTATTGGTCATGAATGTATTAAATTATTTAATTTTAAATCACCATGACAACGTAGGAGAAGGAATATTGTGGCATTTATTCGAATAGAACAACTGACCTGCCTAGATAAGCCAAACTTGTTAAATTAAGAAAAGATTAATGTTTTATTTTTCGAGTTCATAGGAACAGATTTTTCTAGTACTTATTATAAAGTTTATGTAATTACAAGCTGATTAAAATTAGTGCAATCTCTTGAAAATGGTGGTTGCGATATTGTTAGGTTTTACAATTGATTGCAAATATGTTTTTTCTTAAATTTTCATTGCGTGCGAATTAGATGTTAATTTTTATTTGGATGCTTTACCATTAATATAACATCTGTGGCTCCCATTTAGACCCATCGCATTTTTTTATTGGCTGTTAATTCTTACTATTCCTTTATATTGATGGTTCCTGATTTTTTCTTTTTGAACACTATGAGATAAAAGATGAGACGTCATTCTTATTATAAACAGTCCACACGTCATAGCCATTTTACTCTTTGTGCCCTCATTATTTTTGGGATTTCATACAACGATTCCAGATCATGGTTTGTTGTTCTACGCCCTTCTTTGGTTTTTGTTACTTCATACAATATGGCTTGTAGCATTCTCATTTTCAACCGTGTCAATCTATTGGGGCTTAGAAGTGACCATTGCAGGAGATATGAAATTTTGACAGAAATAAAATTGTATCAAACATGAACAAAATATAGACACTTAACTCACAATTTCATTAAAAATTTACCGACTGACCCTGCGTATCTTCCTAAAATTTTTCGTCTGCCGAATTATAAAAAATATTGAACACCAAGAAAAAGAACGCAAGTGGACCCAATACAAGCCAACTTAACCCAATTCAATCCAACCCAACGCAACATAACCCAACCCGACCCAACCAAACCCAATCCAATTCAATTCAATCCAATCCAATGCAACCCGAAACAACCCTACCCAATCCAACCCAACCCGATTAATTTTCCTCTACCCTTTCTTAAAGAATTAAATGTGCACCACCCTCATCATCATTATAAATCAAAGATCTTAAAATATAATTTCAAATTTCAAAAATGATTTATTCCCACTTTCTTCAATGACATACGAGCTTTTTTCCATATATTTCGAAATCATTATCAACATTACCAATAATAAGATAACTCAACCCGACAACATCAACATATCTATTACATTTAACTCGATTGACAATCAACAACGACAAGGCATCACTACTCTGCCCACTCTGACAATGTTCCTCATTGAATCTTAATATAAAATTTACAAAGATGCAAAATGATCATAATGATGTAATTCATGCTTTATAAACTACAGGAAGACGCCGAATTTACAAAAGAATACGCCTTGGACGAGCTCGATTCGTCCTTATTATATCATCCTCGCCAAGGCATACCAAGAAATTGTTGTAAAAAATCTTAAATCTAAAAAACATGATAGATTGATTCAGAACATCTTGGCGAGGATGTTATAACAAAGACGAAACGATGTCATCCAAGAGACCTTGGTGTTAAGTTTTGTAATCCAGTTTCTTTATCGTTGCATTTTATGATCAATTTTACTACGGTTGGCGTGCAAAGGATACATTCAAAAAAATTCATATTCTGTTGAAATGTTTTGTGATTGTGCCAACTGCTTCCGTGGGGAAAATATCATTTTTTGATTACATAAATTCATCCAACCCAAGAAAAGCCATTCCAACCCAATTCAGCTGATATAATAAAAGCCAATACAACCCCCACCCAACCCCATAAAAGACAATCCAACCCAATACGCTGAACCCAATCTAACCCACCTGGACCAACAAAAGCCAATCCAACGGAATTCATCCAACCCAACCCAAGCCAACTAGAAGAATACGACGAATCAAAACTAAAATAAAATAGGTCTTTCATAGATTGCAGGAAAAATGTTTTCAATCTGTATGACTAGAACACAAGTTGTAAGTGGAGTAAGGATTTATTACTCAGTATGTAAACAGTGCTAATGCTTGTAAACAACTAACCAACAACACACCGAATTAGAACTAAAATAAAATATGTCAATCATTGCAGCAAACTACACAAGACCATCCATATAACCACAATACTAGATCCTGCACAGTCTTAAAATCCACAGTGAAATAAATAACGTGATAAAGATATCTAATTAAAATGTTACGTCATGGGTTCCATCCAATAATGTGGATGAATGATAGTAAAAAAAAAATATTTAGTATTAAAAAAGAAAATATAAAAACAATAATTTCTACGAGTCCTATTGACACCAATAAATAAATAAATAATAACAGTATTTTAAATAAATTAGATTAAATAAACCGGGGAAACAAATAAAAAAGAGAATATGGAACCAATAGCAAAATAAGATAAAGTTAAGTAATTAACAAACCCAGTATATTAAAGGAGTCCTATTGAAACCAATAAATAAATATTAACAGTATTTTAAATAAATTAGATTAAATAAACCGGGGAAACAAATAAAAAAGAAAATATGGAACCAATCGCAAAATGAGACAAAGTTCAGTTAAGCAATTAACAAACCCACTACAATAAAGGAACGGGTGTGGATAATCTGAACAAAAGTTAAAACGGAATAGAACTTCAAGTTTTAATGAATTGCCCTTTTTGTGCTAATGCCTTTTTAATGGAAACCTCGCTACAGGCTAAGTAGGGGGCGTTCAAAAATCGAAAAAATTAATCCAAATCGCAGATGTGCGAATTTTAACGCGCCCCATTTCTAAACTGTAATGGATGCATGTGTGCATTGAGGGTTTCCGTTAGGAAATTTTATTCTCTACAATTTTATTTATGAGAAAGTTTGTCCGAGTTTGAACGCTTGCTGTTTGTAAACTATTATAGATAGACATATGCCGTTCAGGACCTTATTTTTAATAATTTTATTTTCTACAACTGCATTTATGTGCGAAGTAAAAATGAATGAATCAGTGAAATGTATGTATTAATGTATGAAATGAATGAATTTCCTACAGTGGAATGGCCTATATATTTGTCGCCTGTCCAACATTATTAGAAATGCTGCCCAAACCCCTCGATATATGAAATAATTAAATAAAGAAAGTTGTAGAGAATGTTGAATGAATGTGCGAATATTTATCTATATCTATAAATGTTTAGAAGCGACAGGCGTCGAAATGTACAAAATATTTTTGCAGAATGTTGAGACGGATATGTGCCGTTTTTTTTCCTTCTTTATCCTGATTAGGAGATGGACTTGTAATTATTAGTTTCCACACACATTTACGAAGTTACTTTACATATAACGTGTTTTCTGTTACAGCCGATGGAATGGAGTTGGAAACTCTGTACCAACGCTACTGCATTCGACTGAAACACGCCTTGTTCCTGTCCGGTCTCACGATCTCGGCCATAAGCTGCGTAGCACTACTAATAGCAACATGCATCCTACGGCCTCAGGTACGTTTCACAATTTATAAGAAAAAATCTTACACGTTTCGACCATTAGTCCAATTCGTACGGAATACGAACAGACGTTCATCAAATTTGACAAACGGGCTCGCAAACGACGTCGACGGCAATTTATCGCTTGGCCTGCGTCCGTTATTAACATTCTGGATCCGAAATGCAATTGGGATCTTTCGGAAATCTAAAAAGCTGCGATTTTGCGCATCGCCGGATTTTATTTCGGGGGGTCGCGGGCATCGTAGGTGGAGGCGGGCAATTTCCATCGCGGATGCGAAGTTTAATTAGCGAACATCGAAATTGCCGACAATTTGAAAAAAGTTGAGTTTGAAATTTTTGGAACGTTAGAAAATTAATTTCGCTTTGGAGCGATCTGGTGTTGATTTGTTTGATGGGGGATCATTTCAAACCACCTTCGGCAATTTGTGCACGCAACGGAACTTACATGTTTTAAGCACTTTACGGAAAATATAAATAAAATATGGGCAGGTAAATTTATTGGATACAACATAACTTGCATTAGTTACCTGAATAATTAACTCATGAATTAGTAACATGACACTTTTAAGTTATTTCGTCGATTTCATTTGTAAACTATTTTAACTGACGTCGTTGAGAACAACTAGTTTATTAATCGATGATATTTTGAGTTTAAACTCCAATTAACGACCACTTTACGAAAAATATCGCTTTGAATTACTCGCAATCTCCGACATTCCCAACGCGCACATCCCAAATCGAAAACATCGAAATTAAATTCTGAATATGACGACGAAACGCGCCGACGATAAGCAATAATCGAATCGCTTAGAGGGAATTATTGGTGCTTACAACTTCGAACAGCGAGGATTATTCGTGCCAAATAACTTCGTAACGAAGGCGGGCGTTATTGAAATTTCTACACATTTCCGATTTATTTTCAACGGAAATATGTTTTACTTTACCGAAAAGAAAAATGAGCGAAGCTCAACAATATCATCGCCGTTTCATCGCCGGATCTGATCAAAGTGCCACTTGGTTCTCTTCGAGTTAATGAGTGCAGCGCAATAAATTTAAAAGCATGCAGTCAATTAAAATCATGCACGCGAGTTTTAAAAAGCGGCCGCTGCGAAAATTAATTAAAATTCGCTGCGATAAAACTTTAATTAGAAAATGCGGAATGATTTTAAGTTGGCGAAGTTTTCCCGAATGGTTTCGATATTTCGGGCGATAGAACCGAGAAATGTTTGTACTGGTAGCATCGCGATTAAATATTCTTTAAGTTGCCATAACGCTGCAACTGCTTTAATCGCATGAACTGTGCTAATTCGTGTTGAACTTTAGCAATTAATTTGTAGAAAAGTGAAGTAAGTAAAATAACTAGGCAATAGTGACTACTAATTAATGTGTTTAGCATATCATAGACTAAGACATTATAACTTTCCCATCAACGATTTTCCAGATTTTTTTTTTTAATTTCAACAAATGAAATCCGGACCGACCAGTGATTCTAAATTGTTCATTTCATTTATAATCTCGCCAATTTTATAATCTGTGGACCATCAAATATACCAGCTTCTAGCTTTAACTTGAAAATTTCCTCGCTAGGTACTCAAAACACGAACCATCTTTATCTAACACTTTAATAACGATTTTTCCCAACTTAATATGTAGTGGGGGTAGAACGATTTTGTTCCTAGAAACCAACGGCAAGTTTCCCATTCTTCTTGGCCACTCTCTCCTAAACCAATGGTCACATAAGACTGTGCTGTCCCACAAGCACAAAAAAACTAGATGTATCGATCTTGATACCATCACAAAACAATTACCAGTTTCAAATCGACGCAAATATCCCATTCGCATGGGTGGAATAGAATGAGCCTATATCAGTGCAAAAGGCAATATTATTTTCTTATTGGAAAGAAAATATCCATTGTTATTTTTGTACCAAGAGATAATATATTTTTTTTCTTTTAATCGAGACACCAACAGTTCTAAAGATACTTTGGAAAGTTTGAGCTGTCTGATTAGGTCACTTAGCTCATATTGATTTAAAGGTTGGTGGGTAGAATTTTGTCTACAAATTCAGTATTATTTTCGTCACTTGAACTGATACTTACGTCCATAGCATTATCTTCCTGTGGAATTTCATAAAAAATGGGAACGAGGACATCATTGGGAGTAAGAGTCTTTTAGCTGAAGTCATATCTGGACAACTCATTTCTTTTGAGTTCATGCCATGTAACTTCACGCAACAAAAATAGCTGGCAGCAAAGTGATTTTTTTTTGTTCTATCTAAATCATGAGAACTCGAAACGCCATTTGACTCATTTGACCTTTCGTCCACTGTCTGACATGTTCACAGCAGATGGTCCTTTATGTGCATGTCAATTTAACAAAAGTACGCACTTAGCACAATTATTGCTTTCGTGAACTGTTTAGAGGTATACTCAACACGAATGCAAGAAAAAATGTTTTGGGTATTTAAACAGCTAACCTTTATGAATGAGTAGTCCGTTTGTGGTAGTAGCAGTTGTTCGAAATTATTCAAAGTACACAATCTCTGTTCCAATCAATGTCAATGCAAAATTTATGGTTAACCAGTTAATCAGTAAAATTTATGGTTAATCTGGTTTATCACTTAATCATCTTTGATTGGAACATCAATCTAATTCAATAAAAGATATAAAAAAATTTAATACCCAATGTTGTATAGACATATATACCAATCTCGACTAAAAACGCAAAATCTTGGTAATTTCTCTGTCTACTCAACCCAACCCAACCCAGCCCAACCCAACCCAACCTAACCTAACCCAAAACACCCCACCCTTATTATTTTAATTCGTCTTCCTGCGATTGTCTTTTATTAACTTTTAGATTTTTCAGTTTAGTTGTATGGGTTCATATTAAGATTTTTGGTTTTCCGTTTGCGTCTGCGATTGTCTTTTATTAACTTTTAGATTTTTCAGTTTAGTTGTATGGGTTCATATTAAGATTTTTGGTTTTCCGTTTGGGCCTAGCGTTGGACTGGCCTTTTTTTAGTTTGAAATGTGGTTTCGGATTGGGTTGGATAGCAATTTTGCCAGCAGGATTTAGGTTAAACGCGCTTGCACTTCATTTACTGTTATTAGGGAGTTAAGGAGTTGGATTTATAATTGGATATAACTTCAAACTTGACTACGCTGATTTCACTTGGATGCAATTATATTGATGTTTAACTTGGATTGCGCTTCATCCGGAAAAAATACCGAATCCAAATTGTTGTTCTTCGTAATTACAAAGAACTGTCTAGTCTGTTATTTGTTAGCTGGTCTTCTACTTCTTTTTGTCTCTCGTCCTTTACATACAATTATTAGTTTTTTTTGCTTATATGACCTTTTTACTTTGGACGACACCAATGGTCGCATTTTATTAAGATACGGAGTTGAATTTAATTTGGAATCAGTGCGGGATTGATCCACATGGTTACTGTTGGTTAGGATTATTTGAAGTGTTTTACTTCACATACTTAATGTTGTTGTCATTTTTGTCTTTTGAATTTGAATTGTCATCTGTCACTTGTCCTTGTGTCTTGTATAATTTCATATGTCAACATGTCAACTCTGCGCCTAGGGGAAGTGCTGATCGAATCCTTTGTTTGACATAAATAATTGCAAACAGTTTATTTGATTGTTTTTAAATTTCTCACTAAGGTTCGACTGGATCGGTTGTATAAGCAAGATTAACGTAGGCCTTAATTTAAACCTGGTTCATATTTTTGAACATTTTATTATTTGAAAAATTTTAATACGAGTAGTTTTACATTTTTTGAAATGTTTCAAAATTTTTACATTTTCGATTTCTTATAATAATTTTTTGAATATTTAAAAAAATATATTTTTTATTACTGTTTGTTTTTGACAATTAATAAAATTTCTTATACCTTTAGCAAATTTCAATTTACAACTAAGAATAGTATCTGATCGAGTGCAAAAGTTTGTTTACTGCAAAACATCCAACTGTATGTAATTTGTCAGCCCTACGTAAAATTAAATCATAGCTAACTTTTCTTTATTGTCAATAGTGATGTGCAACGATTCTACTAAAATTTTGTCCACACTGTGCAACAATTTTTTTGTAGACTTGCAATATATATGATGCCACCAAACGATCAAAGCTTCCACGTTCACAGGTTATGCATTCATAGCATCGTTTTCTTTTTTTTTAAATAAAGTGATGATTAAAAATCTTTACAGAATTTAGCAACGAAACAAAACGAAACATCCTTAGCAACACCACGTTCAATAAAAGCAAATTCAACACATAAACCTCCTTCGTTACAACGAAAACTAAAAAAAAAAAAAAATAAAACCACAGGATTGTATGGCACAACGTAACCCAATTACACTAAAGTTTTAAATAAATGGCATCGCGTCGCAGAGAGCGCCATCCACGGACTATTTTATAGGATTACACGTTAATCGAATTAAAACGCAATCTTGATAATGCCCAAAGCCACTCGTACATACGTGAGAAGTTGTTACACTGCGCCGCTTGTTCGTAATTAACCATCTAAGCGCATTTTGGCTTGAATTTTATTTCAGTACAACGGATTTTACAGAATTTACATTTATTGTGTGTAGTCTA
This sequence comes from Geotrupes spiniger, assembly GCA_959613385.1. NCBI lineage: Eukaryota > Metazoa > Arthropoda > Insecta > Coleoptera > Geotrupidae > Geotrupes > Geotrupes spiniger. The sequence continues at coordinate 38,039,387 of OY390736.1, read as the reverse complement.
AAATGCGAGTACAGTTTTGATATTGTTTTTAAAGAGTTTACCAATAATCGAGGAAAAAAGTTTGCAGCACATTCCGGTAATCGACGTAGATTTTTAATTACATCTCATCCAACGCATTTGCGTTGCCTCTGTGTTAACAAATATTACAAAACGCGTATAACTGACATTGACAAGTTAATGCGTTTTATCTCGTTGATATTTGGTGTGCAAACACTTCTGGATGGGTGTTCAACCGACGTCGATGTATTGACCGATTTTAATTTACCACGTCGATTCGTGTTCAAATAAATTTAATTACTCTGTAAATTTACTTTGCTTGTATGTATCGATATATTTGTGGATTTTTCTTCTTGTTTCTCTGCGTTTTTAATTCGTTCTGAAATACATCGTTGGCAGGTTTCAGAAACGGTGATCAAATGATGAATTAGGTAATGCTTCATGCTTCAATATTCTTGAAGAAATTTACAGATTTCGTAATGAATCATATGTCAAAAATAATTACTTTGACGCCTGTTCATAATAACCCAGTAATTAATTTCTGCAAATCGACCCCCCCGTTCATTTTTATCAAAATAATATAATTATATTAATACGCTGTGGTTATAATGAAAATGAGTAAGGTCGCGTAATTTCTCTTGCCCGATGATAAAGTCTCTATTTATAAAACAATAAAACGTAAACGACTTGGCACTTGGCATTAAGGCACTCGCCGCGATTTTATCAGTCCATCGTAGTTGCGTTCGCGAAATCGATTTTTCTAATAATAATTTCACGAACGACGTAATTCGTTTGCGAGAATGCGTTTAAGTAATCTAGACGTGTGAGTTATGAAGCAGCTGCGCCTTCATCCGTTGCTGTGATTCGTATTAATTGCACCTCGCGTCATGTGTCATCCGCGAAGGCAATTTGCTACCGCACGAGGCGACGTGCGCCGCGAAGTCGTTCCAAGTGCACTTTGTCGAATTAGGAAATCAAGTGCGGTACAAAGAAATGTGTTAGCCTAGGGTTATACGAACTTTATGAGCACCCTTACAAAAAAAAAATGTGAAAATATGGTTCAATCGACTTACAAGATGTGGTTTTTGAAAGAATATTTAACCAAAAAAATTTGCAGTGGTCCGCACTGAACTTTCTTATACTTAGATATAATGTGGATATGAGGAAACAGGTTTTTGAAGTTTAAGAGCAATATTATTTGATGTGTCGACAACAAAAAAACAATATTTTTTCTATTTAACTTAACAATTATTGTTATAACTAAATTAAATCATTAATCCATTAGTCCTATTCCATCGTAGAACTATGAACATTTCCCAGGTCCAACATCGATGTTGTCACAGCTTTGGTAGTGAATCGAAAATCAGATTTTAAAATTGAAAATTTCTAATAATTAATTAGGTTATTTATAATTTTGTATAAGCATAGCATTTACCAATAATTCAAAAGTGATTAGCAATTCATGGCATAACTGCCACATGGAGTTCTGGATAAAATTTCTGATCAACGTATTTTACAATTTTTTTTTAAATGATTCAAATGTGTGCTTGTGGTGCATGGCATATTTGGGACCACAATTTTTATACAATGTCATAATGCATGAGGCTCATTATTATGGATTTTTCAGCCAACTGACAATTACACTTATATAAAAAATGATACCAAAATCGCGAATTAAATTTTTGATGGTGATGGTTATTAATTTTATATTCAAACATATAATTAATGTTGATGAAACCTAAACCCAACAATTTCAATTTCAATACTTCAGCAACTGCGATTTACATGTTGGCTATTTTTGGTACACTTGAAGCCAGATTAAGTTGGATAAAGTTGGCTTGGATTTAGAACAAGAAACATGAGCGCTACAAGCCATCCCAACCCAAGCCAACACACACCAATCCAACCCAACCCAACCCAACCATACCCAACCCAACCCAACTTATTTCTTAAGCTATGCTTTTTGTTATGCGTCGATTCACGACGAAAATTTTAAATATATATTCCTACACTTTTACTGTGTCGTTGAAAACTTGGAACCAATTTAAGTTGAATTGGGTTGCAGTCTATTAGGTTTGGGTTGGGTTGGGTTGGGTTAGTTTAGTGGGAAATTTAGTCCAACCTTAAAACATTAACTACAATTTGTATAAAATTAATAATATTGTTTATTGAAAACATTTACGTCGTCGAAGCCTCAATGATCGCATTTACAATTGTCTGCTTCAAAGTGATCCAACCAACCTTAAATGCTTTTAAATGCCTTCAATTGTACCAACCCAATCAAACACATTTTGTATTTCATGCCTAAAAATATATTCCACAGCGTTGGTATCATTTTAATATTTTTAAAATAACCTAGAAATTGCCAACCCAATGTTCTGCCACTTGACCTAAGAAACCTGAACCCAACATTATTGTGCATATCTTGGACTTTTAGATGAAAGCCTATAAGTAAACTAATTCCAACATTTACAAATTTTTAAAATAGCTTGAACAACAATAATTCAACAACACAATGTGTCCTCCGAAATAATTTCGAGAAATGTTATCGTTTATCTATGCGACACTAAACATTGATATACGTTGTTAATTAAATATTCTACTGGCTTAGATTTCTTCGTGTTCTTGTCGCTGCAAGTAAAATATATAGCGATAAAGTTTTATTTCATATTCCGGCAGATTGGGAAACTGGAAATGCTTTCGTTTCGCTCTCCCAGAAGCACAAAGTTCCAACGTCCTGTTCGCTAGTGCCAAAGGGGCAACTACACGAAAAGCACGACTCGTTGCAACTGGAAATAATACTACTCACGTTTCAAACGACGATTTTTTTATTTTGAAAATCTCGGAAGCGCTGTTTAATTGGCAAAATAATTGACAAAACGTGCTGGACAAAATGAGTCATGATCCGTCGCTGTTCGTTAGTAAATAATTACACGAAAAGCACGACTTGCAGCTACTAGAAATATTTTTTTTAATTTTGTGTGTTAAATGATCGAGTTTTGATTTTGTGAATTTAAATATTATGCTAACTTTTAATTTGTTTACTTAAATCCAACCCGACCCAGGTTAACTGGGTTCGCTAACACAAGCCCATCCAAACTGACTGAATTTCAAATTGGCATTTTGGGAAATTTAGACGATTTAGAGTTTGCTATTAATTCTTAATTCTTTCGCCATTAATTATTAATTTAAACGTAACCCAACCCAACCCAACCCAACTCAGTTGACATACATTTTCATCGTACATACTACCATCGTAAATTTGGCTTTAAACCCAATTATGGTAAAGATCTGATGTATCATATCATTGATATCAAGTCCAATATTTAAAACCCAATTAAAATATAATGCACCCGGACTATCTGTGACTTGACTTCTGTCCACCCTTTTCATATTATTGTTAATTCAAACTTAATCAACCCTAACTGAACTTAATACAATTGAAATTCTTTTGGTCCCACATAGTTTGAAAACTGGGCAAGTTCAAAATCAGGTTGGGTACGTTATGTTAGTTCCGGTTGGGTTACTGAAGTCGTTACCAATTTCAAGACAGCCGTATAATGTCTAGGATATAGTAGCAAAAATGGAAAAATTATTGATTTGGGGATCTTGCAAATTACAGCCTGCATGTATTTTTAATCTGCTGGACTTCGATAGGTTGGGTTGGGTTGGATTCAACTTTGTCGTTACTTCATTTTCATGTATTTTCATAATTTTATATTTTTTCACAAATCGTCTAAATATCTTAAACACAACATTTTCGCTAATTTTATTTGGATTTCGATTGTTTATGTTTTTCATTAATTTGCATTTCATTTGATATCGAACCCAACGGTGCAGAATCCGATGACTAAGACAAAGGTAAACAAAGATGAGCTCTACCAATATAATATAACTAAATGAAAAAAAAAATCAGGCATGGTTTAACAACACAAATGAAAGTTATCAACAAACAGTGATATTTTCAACGCCGTAGAGATTTTCTTACTCCTGAAGAGGGCACAGGAATAAACTTTTAACTCGCAGGAATCGCAGGATAAAATAATCACAGTCGTGCCCACAGGAACAATAACAAATCAATGGACTAGAAATATTAGATAAAATAAAGGGGAAGAACGAGGAGAGCAGGGAAAGGTGGGAAATAAAACAAATGAGATGGAGATTATGAATTTTCCAATACAGATCTTTTTTAACAAATCGATGAAAAATACAGAAATGTGTTTTTGAATCAACACAAATTAAACTGTAAACTTAGAGACTTAGTGACTTCATTTCTCCCGAACCGATTTCTAGGGCCTCGTCGATTATTTACTTATGTGAAGTTCACGCCATGCCAATTTTGAAGGATTATTAAATCGTCTGTTGGATGGCTGGATTTTAATCAAAACGTAAATCGTGTAAACCCAAGAATATTTCTTTCTACTGTAAATTTTCCAAATGCATTCCAAGTGATTGGTTTTAATCAAGATATTTGTTAACTGTGGACTTATTTGGGTTTGTTGCATTGCTAAACAAAACCACTCAAAAGTTAAATCAGTGTATATGAACTACCGATCACATAAGTCCGTTTAAATAGTTACGGGTACTCGGTAACTTAAACTGATAATAATCGGCAATCAAAATATAGTTAAATGATCATTGCAGCCAATCCCCAACGACATTACATAGCAATTTGTTGAATATATTTCGGTTGTAATAAATTTAATAAAATCTTATATACGTATTAATAAAATTGACGTTTGGTGCGTTCTGGTTAAAATTAATGGTCCAGAAAAAATGCACGATTCCAATCTTCGCTCCGATGATTTTCATACAACTTTTAGTCCCACGGCTTAGGGGACAAATTGTGCACTTTGTGACATATAGGAAACTTGACAAAGCTAAAGAGGGTCCCGGCGATCAAATTAAGCTTGAAAGCATTTTATTTTCGCTGTACTCATACTGTCTCGAAACATGCACGCGGTGATTTAAATCCACTTTTCCGATCGAAATTTTTCGTAAAATTTTAAATTTAAAATCAATTTTTGTTTCAGGATCTGCAGACCATTATCGTCATGTCGGTAATGACATTCACAATCGTAGCAGTTTTGTTGGCGTCGCAGTTTCCCGTCGTAATGGAATCGGAAGTGTGGTCGTTAATAGCGTCTCTGTTAATTACCGTTACAGTGGCGACGGCTACCCTCTTACTGGCAGGAAGGCATGCACCGCTTCCTTTATTCGCACTCCTGTTGGTTCTTCACACCATGCTGCCGGTGTCGCGATCCGTCGCCGTTATACTGGCCCTGATACTGACTGTGGCACATCTCGCCATTTCCGTTCAGTACAGATATACGTCGGATTTTCATTCATACTACACCCAGGTGAGGATGATTAATTAATTGCATTAATTAAACAATGATTTCTGTGGAAGTTGCGAAAAATATAAATCAAAATATAAAGAAATTGGACGATTAAAAGTGTTAGTAATTTAATCCGGTGTAATACACTAGAATGATTGATTTGTGAGCTATATGAGCTAAACGGCAATTGCAAATTTGATGCAATATCGCAAACATACAATAACGATTGCATAATTTTGTTACAACTTAATTTTAATTATTCCAAATATTTCTAAACACACATATGTTGTTTCATAAAGTTCAGATTTTCCTAAACAGATTACATTTTCATTATTTACAAATATTTTCTCGTAACAAATTTATGCCCTCGGTTATATGAGAAAGCTCAAAATTGTCAAAATGTATTAAAAAAGCTTTTAAATGTCCCTGTCAAGCAGTCACATCTTGATTACGATCATTAAGTGAGCGAATTAATTTAACTCGTTCGTTAATGCCCCCGTCGCTAATTAGCTTCCTTTGTACCTTTCAGCTCATCCCGGAAGCGGTGCTCTTGATCACAGCAAGCGCCACGGGCCTCTACTACCGCCACATGACGGAATCAGCCCATCGCCGAACCTTTGTCGGCACCAGGACGTGCATCGAATCGAGAGTGAAGTTGGAGTGTGAAAAGGAGCAACAAGAACAGCTGCTGCTTAGTGTTATTCCTGCATATATTGCCGCCGAGGTAAGAGCAACGTATTTTCAAAGGAAATTGGAAAGTCGTATCGTAGCATTCGCCCTTTCCATTTTTATTCATTTGAACCACACCATTTACTATTCAGTGATTATTTAAATAATCCAGAAAAAATTAGCTACGAGTGTGCGTAGGTGTGCAACGATGTTTAGTGGAACGATTAAAAATTTGATGTCGTTAAAAGTGTTTACAAGTCGATAAACGTTAGCTCAACTTAGTGTATTTTTATGTAAATTCAGAAACAAGAAAATGCTGAGAAAAATTCGTTGAAATGTCAAATATCAATTTTTAATTAAGTTAAATTACAACCACAGACAGCTATGAAATCGGTTTCAAATGGAAAATATCATCCGCAATATCTATGATTTATTTCATGCTGAACATCAAGTGAAATTATATCAAATAGCATTATTAGTTCGTTATTACAATAATAGAAAATCCGAAACCAATTTTATTTCACTGTATATTCGATCCGGTTGACATTAACAATGCATGCCATTAGCTCTAATCAGACAATTAGCGATAGTTGCGGTAATAATGTTGCTCGCAATTTCGTGCGCATAAATTTATGGCCGCGTCAGCTTCTGGATTAATTCATGGAGCTCTCTGCACTGTCTGTTGCATCATCAATATGTGGCACGTGATAATTTTTATTTGTGGCGAACTAATGGAAACGTTTAACGTCGAACACAAAATTACATATTTAAATGTGTTACGTTGACAAAATCAATAAACGTGTAAATAAAGTAATTGGTAAGGTGTTGTTTTATTATCAGGGCATGAAATATGTTCCCGATGCTGCTAAGAATAATAAAAATTAATTATATTTGGGAGTATGCATTTTTATTATCGTAATATTAAATTCTGGTTTAGGTGAACCGAGTAATAAGATAAATAAAAGTAATAAATTATTTTTGATAATTACAGAAAATTGTATGTGTATTCGGTTGGGGATGATAATGAAGATAAATGCAAAGAGGCGCGCGAGAGAAAATTATATTATATATAGCTATGATTAATGGTATTTAGTTCATTTTTCCCAACGTTGCAATTCTGAACAAATTCACAACAAATTTTATTAAATTTAAAACATAACACAAAAATGTAACTATTGAATGCATCAATTCTCGCCCGATTCTACTTCGTTAATTTTTAATCGAGTTAAAAAAGTACACGCAAACGCTAACTAAAAATACCACGCGGCGTTCGCGCGATAAATCAATATTGTGTCACGTATCAAAAGTTTTAATTTCGTGGACTGCCGATCGTCGCATTTCGCCTTTTAACGTCGCATAGGTAAACAACATTCGATATCCCTTTGTCCGCGCATGCAGATTTTAATTGCCAGTTTCATCGATAATTGAAACTAAAAATCGCATTAATGTCGACGTTTTCGTGGAAAAAAACGTGCAATGCACATCGAAGCTTTCACCTTCCATTAATGTTTCCAATGAAATTTTAATTCGATTCTTTGAAACTGGAGTGAAAACAGTTTAATTAATTTTTGTTACAATTCAATTTATTTGATCGCGTTTGGGCGTGATGGCGTTTATCATCGCGTTAGTTTTGTTTACGTGCGAAATTTATTTCATTGATTAAACGCGGACTTCGTTACCCGCCTTTCGTTAAACGAGATCGTTTGTTTTCCTAAATAAGCTCCGGGTAATTAATCATGTTTTGTTGCTAATTTGGGGCGTTTATGAGGTGCGGACGGGTCGCTCGTAAACGTTCATTTCAAATTCATTGCGCTGTCGGCGCCGAATTTTGCGTTTGTTTCGCGGTCAGGATTGTTTGCTGATTTCATTTCAGATCCGTCGAGAGTGGGTGTGTGTTTGTCGGAATAGATTCGTCTCCGATCGCTGTCGGAATGTTTTGTATTGCTTTGCCTTGGTCTTTGTCACTTTTTACGGTTTTAAGTGTTGTTATTTGGTCCTCTTTTCTCTTTTGTGTACCTCTTCCTTTATATTTGTTTTTGTTTGTGATTTGAGGTTTTGGATATCTATATTTTTTGGTCGTCTGGGTATCTGTGTGATTGTTATTTTGTCCTATTTTCGTGTTCGTTAGCTTTATCATTTTGTTTGTTTATCTCATTATCATTTGTTCTTGCACGCTCCTCAGGTCCAGGTCGTTTTGAAGTTGTTTACCAGACTGCTGATCCGTAGGTAGTGTCTGGTCGCAGGATTTGAGTGCAAAGAAGTTTTTTCTACTTCATATCGAGTTTGCTAGTTCAGGTCTCTATATTGATCCTCGAGGTACTTCTGTTCTTAGCGGTCAAACTGATGAAAGTGCCCTTTTATGCGGACCCCAATGGTCCTTTGTCCCAGATAATTTTTACAAAGTCCTAATTTAAGTTATATTTTATGATCTTTGCCAGTAAGCCATGGTGTCATACTTTGTCAAAAGCATGCTGTACATCCAGGAATATTGCTGATATTAGTTGCTTATCACAGAATCAACTAAATATGGCTTCAGTTGTAGTAGCACCTACAACTCCAGTGAGTACTGCTCCTTGCAATCGTAAATCGTCCTGGATGATCTTCTTTTCTCATCTCTCAATCTTGCCAGTATCAACCTTCTTGCATTTTTTTATCATCACCACTACTGTAATTTTCCAGCCTGCAGGAAAATAGGTTAGGCTACGAGCGGCAGGATCCAGGAAAATATGGATTAACGATCAAGTTATTAAATTAAGAAAATAAACAAGTTGGAGGATAGCAGTTTCGTCAGAAGTGTAGAAGTGGAATTCGGGCTCAAGATTTAAATTGTTGTGTAAGTCAATAAGGGATAATGGTAGCAATGAGAAATAGATGTGGAGTCCGATAGAAGAAGGATGGAGGCAAGGACTATATGAATTAATGGCGTCGTAAGCAAACCAACCCAACCCAACCCAAGTTGAAGAAACCCATAAATTGTTGGATATATTAACTTCGCAACTAGCAGACCTTGAATATTTCGTAGTACGCAAAGTCTGCCACCTGCCAACTGGAAACCTAGTTTTCGAAGCTGTCTTCGGAAATCTCTGATCGATTTCTGGCGATTTTTCAATAATATGCGATCGAAAACACAATTTCAAAATGGTCCAAATCCACACAAGCTAATTTTGTTTCGGACTTTCCTTTCTGTCCTGCACCTTCAAGTTGGCCACCGTATTTTCTTCTAACTTAATCATTCGCGTAAAACTATTGCAATGATGTCTTTGATGATTTATAATATCCAGTGAAATATAAAAAACAGGTTGGGTCTAATCCTGGAACAATGAACGAACTCGTTTGGGCCTTGATTTCTCCTCCTCGGTAAGAGATGTCAAGATGCAAACAAAACCAGCGATAATCAAGATATTTGGCGTAAAATTATGGCATTTTGCCATATTTCCGCTTGCACAGGTTGTTGCTGCCATAAGATACCAATGACCAAACCAATTTACAAGATCAAATAAAAAGAAAACGTTCAACCTTCCATCGAAAAAGTACTAAAACCACCAAATCAAACATCCTATTATATAAACCGGATGAATGTGTGATGAATAATTACGTATCTCTAATAATAATAATATAATTTGGAATTGTGAAGTAGGAGATATATGCGACCATTTCAAGGTGTTTTGCAAGGGCAACAGGAAGGAAACCGGTAACCAGGCGTGGTAAAGAATTGTAGGGATCGATAAGAGCACCGTAGCTGAATAGATGACCGGACCTATTAACGTAGAGGAAACAAAATTTTAAACGTATATGGTTCCTATCGTACATCTAGACGTACTGCAGAGGAGGATAGAGAGCAGTGAGGAACTAACCTGTGTGCATGGAATGGGCTGCATATATCTCTACTGGTTTAAGATATTGCGACGAAGGAAGATAGAAAATGGCAGGTGGGTTAGGTACCCAAAGGGCCAATGCAATCGCTAGGATTGGCTTTGTTGGCTCAAATATGTCTCGAAATTGAAAGGACGCTGACGAAAACCAAATTGAGGAGAAGAATTGAGGTAAAGTAACAGAAATTAGTGCAAAGACGAATGAAAGAAAAATGATATAGACAGATGTACATCAAGTTGAACAACTAATTAATAACACAGACACTGATGTCATTCTAAAAAACAGAACACCAGCAAACAGAAATAAATCTGTGAGTAATTATTGTCGAAGCAAGAAGCTATCTTTCGTAGAATTACTAGTTTATCAACTTTTAAAGAGCTGCAGTCGAACAGATATACCAAACCCAACCCAACCCAACTTAAGTTCTTCGTGGGGTGGTTTTTAGATTTGAAGAACGATGCAGGGAACTATTTTATTGAACATAACTAGCATCTGGTTGTAACTTAAAATAAATTGAAAATTAAAATTAAATTTGGAAGATAAATTTCAATTGTCGACTAAGCCCAAAAATTTTCACCCCGATGCTGTCCACGTATAGAAAGAGCTTTCGGCAAAACCGCAGTTAAAAATTATACAAAGTAAAATGAAGTAAAGTAAAAGCAAGAAGCTTGCCATACCAGAACATAATATATAAAAAATATATTTCTTAAGTGTGTGTAGTAAGGATGTTATTTGTTTTGATGACATAACGTTGTCTTCTGTCTAGAGTGATACCTGGTCGTGACAAGTTTGCCAAATACATTTAGGGCCCAAATGCCTTTCGGCACTTCTTACTGTCTTAGTTTTCAGTTCTGAGTATCGTTTGCTAAACAACCGGTCACCATGAACGTGATTGCTCTGATGCATCTTTCCCTCGCTGTACTTGTATTCTAAGGTCTTCTGAAGTCTACTAAGTCCTTCATTTGAAAACGAATATTGAGTTGTTTGAGATGAAAGATGCTAACGACACGAATCTTACGGTCTTCATGAGTCAATTTTAAAACGAGTAACTAAATTATTCTGTTTCAGGTCAAACGTAGCATAATGTTGAAAATGGCCGACGCGTGCCAGGAAGTGACCAACAAGCAAAGCTTCCACGAGATGTACGTCCAACGTCACAACAACGTTTCGATCCTTTACGCGGACATCGTGAACTTTACGCCGTTGTCTGAACAACTATCCGCCTCGGACCTCGTAAAAACGTTGAACGAATTGTTTGGGCGTTTCGACCAAATTGCTTTGGTAAGTCACACATTACCTGCCACTCTTTAACAAATAACTTTATTGTACGTTACCTATTTTACTTTCAAATATAATCCAAATGTGTTGCAATTTTAGAAATTTTGAGTAATTCTATTTTACATTATTTTCTATAACTTTATTTGAATGCATAGCTACATAATATTGAATTTGCAGCGGTGCAGAAATTGTATCAATATTTACGACTTTAAATGTTATTTAATGCGCGCAAAAATCTATGGCTTTGGCTTCATTGCAACTGATCAAATTTAAGTTTACGAGTTTCCAGTCGAATAAATTTGCTGCTGGCATTCGCGAAAAATGTTTTGCGATTCATTTAATTTTGTGTAATCCCAAATCTTTACTGCATGAAAATCAAAACAAGTATTGAGTAATATATGTGGTTATTTGCGCAGGTCGTAAAATTAACCGCGGCCGCATTGAACCAATTAAACTCGTCATATTGTGGAACAATAAATGTCAAATTAGTTGTGATTTATACGACGGTTATTCAATATGCAACGAGGACACTCGACCACCAACACATCTGCGAGCACTAAACTTTTAACATAAATTTTAAACGACCCTTGCCCTACGTCATTTTCAGCGTAATTAAACGCAACCAGTTCATTACGTCCAAACCGAATTCGGGATTATTTTATCCCGCTGAAAACCCATTTGGGCACCTGCGCGTAATTAAATCGCCACGATTGCGCGATCCGTCGGCGGGCACGAACCGCCTTTATTGTTACGTTCCGCGGATTCGCTCCGAAGAGGAATACGAACAACTGAACTCGCAATTTACAATTTCATTGGAATTAAACACCAACTCGTACGTACGTTATTAACGAATTTCAACCAACGAAAATCCATCAAACTTGTCCCATCGAGCAATCGTTACAACGATAATTTATCACGTATTAATTTTGTACAGGTCGCGTTTCAACGTTTGACGGTTTTCGTGGAAATATTTCGCGAAGAAATTCGAGCCGAAACGGCTGGCGTCCGTCACCGCGTTGCGCCCACGGCTGAAAAAATATCGATTCGTTCGGCGCCCCGTTTTATTAATAACGGCGATATTTTACGCGAAGTTTTCGACGCGTCCGTGATCTAATTAGCCTTAAAATGTGAGTAGATGAACGAGTAACTCGATTTTCGAGGAGCGACTAGCGTCACCGGCGCTGGTGCAAACTTGCAGTTTGTCAGAGCGAAATTCCGAGTGGAGTTGTCCGTCCGGGCGATTTTTTTTATTTTTGCGCAGTTAGTTTAAACCTCGCCGAGCCGGAGAAAAAATACGGGGGCGATGAAATGATTGATTTTAACGATAAAGTAGTTTTAATGAACCGGCTGTCTGGGAGCGTCGTGTGATCCGAAAATAGGGACGCGTCGCGTAATTATATGGGCGATTTTAACTTGTTCGCAGCTGTGTCACTATAATTAAAAAGTTTGAAAAAACATTGGAGATATGGTGGTGCTTAATATATTGACATCAACATTGATAATAATAATCAACCCAACCCATCCAAACCACAATTACAAGTAAAATAATATACATCAATCAGAACGTGATAATTGTACATTTTAAGTATATACATAAGTCAACATAACAGCTCCATTGTTCCGAATAATTGTTTACATATCAAGGTTAATTGTAATTGTGGCATAAATTAGAGTAAGGTAAGCAGGTATGATAACTTCGGCTATATGGATAGCGATCAAATGAAGAAGGTGAACGGAAAATTTACGGCGATGGCACAGGTGCATTCTCAATAAGTAAGAAAGTTAAAAGAACGCCGGTTAATAATAAAAATGTAAATGTCGACAAACTGGATACAATTGTGGATATGATACAGAGATTGAATAGACATTTGCAGAGGAGATCTCGCAGTTGAAACAAGAGAAAATAAAAAAATGATAAAAATAAAAAAATAAAAGATGTAGAAGTAAAGACTAAAGTGTAATGGTTGGAGAAGGACAACAATAATACGAATATAATCGTATCCGGCCTAAAAATTTATGGAATGGAACTTATAGAACTTAAAGAAAAGATGACGAAATTTATAGAAACATGACTGAGGTAGTCTAATTACTAAAATATAGGTAGTGTAGAAATGCAGGTCCTATTCTGCTACAGTATTGTTAAACCTAGTACCTGTATCACAGGGTTCTTCCCATGATAAAATATAAGTTCACTTACCTGTGCCAATTTTCAATTAATCCGCTCAATCGTCCATTGACGACACTATTAAAAATGGATTGTACACAAAAAATATTTCATTAATGCCGAATGTCACCCCTCATTAAACGAGTAAGATAATTTCTAATCGTAATCTGCACACGTTCAAAGTCAGTTTTTAAAAACGTTCAAAATAACTATGCTATTTGCGAGGATTTAACAAAGTCGGTCAACGACGTAACATACACAACAGTATGTCTCGTTCTTTTTGAGCTTGGACAAAAGGACACCAATCTTTTATTATTCTTAGTATTAGGTATAGAATGACGAAACTTTATTTTAAAATTTCGCGAATCCATACATTTCGTTATTACTTGCATCGATTTTTAATTTAATATGAAACTAATTTTAAATTTTTGTGCTTAATTTGTAGCAAAAATACAGAATGTTTGTAACCCCCAGACATTTCATAACCCCCAAAAAGCCCCATATGTAACAAACAAAATATATTAATTTCCCCATTTTCCATTCATCGATTTGCGATAAACGATATTCAAATTCAAATTCGCCTCTAGGGAAAATTAAACCGTTTAACGTAACCTAAGGTGCTAACTGACAGAGGGGCACGAGGCCCATTATTGGATTACACGTTCGAAGTAATTTTTCAACCGGGACTCGTTAATTTCGCACGGGCGCCTGTAAAATTGTCCCTAGGGGCACTGGGCCGAAAACGTAATTCTAGCTTCGTAACCCGACTGGGAATTGTTTGACTTGCAACTTTTTTTAATATACGAAGTAATAATAGCCAATTAATGATGTGCGCAATACATATTGACATTAGATTCGGAACTCTAGGTTTCCTTAATCAGTGGTCGACCGCCCAATTAATTTTGATTCGTGATTCGAAGTAAAGTTAATCAGATCCTCAAGTTGTAGGGTATTGGGTTACGAATGAAGTCTCGTTATTTACATGTCATGGCACGTCTTCGCACGTGACCTGGGTGTAATTATTTTTTTATTCGATTCATTGCCAGTGAGTACGATATAGTACAGGTTTAAAAATATTCGTAAGTAAATAATTTATTTCATTTTTTAATGTACATAAATTGAATTACCTGAAATGACGCCTACATGACACTTACTCAATATTTCTTATCCAAAAAAACAAACCTTAGAGGAATTCGAATATACTGTACTTGGGTTAAGAGTAGAAGGTTTATTCCTGTTCGATTATTACTGATATGACTGATTATTTATTGACATTTAGATCGTTATTATTTTAAAATTTAAGCCATGTATAAACGTTAAACCGTTTTTAATTCGCAACTCGAAATGTTTGTATATATTTCTTTTTTATGCAAGTAAATGTGTTAATAAGCTACATCTCAATGTTTTAATTTGAAATTTTTAACTTGTGTCTATTTTATTTAATCAACTATTTTCATTATACCAAAAACTGTTAATTTTAAATTCTTACAAAACTTATTTATAACATTTACAATGTTTTACGTTCATTTATAATTCTTTACGTAATATATATATTATTTCATACATTTTGGTGCATGCACCCAGCATACTTCGAAATTACGTATTGAACACGATGTCCGTAACTATGTAGTCAAACACGTTAACTAAACTTCGACTATATTACAGCGCCGTATTAATTAAAGCGGAGCTTTTGATTGAGTAGAAAACTAACGTTAGCGTTAGAAGCTAATTCACGTCACAAATGAGTTATTTCTTCACCCGTTCAAAATTCAACGCTAATTAAATTATAAGCACAATAAATAGAACACCTTATTAAATATTTCAACAAAATCAAGTTCAAGTTTTAAACCTTATTTGTTCCATGTGAGCTACATTAAGGGTGCCTTTAAATCAATTTTTAAAATGCATATTAATTCATTCAAAATAGTTTTAGGTGATCTTATCCAAGCCACATTTTTCCAGAAATAGGGGAGAACATAATTTGCAATTGATCATGTCGCAAATTTAATTTCAGAAAAGAATTAAAATAACAGATTTATTTTTTGGAATTATATCTAAACTCACGAGGAATTCTTTTGATCGACTACAAGGAAAAATGTTCAAAGAAAACGAGAATAATTAAACAAAGCCGACGTGAGTAAGAATAATTTCGATTCAAATCATTGGAATCCAACTAAAAGTATTAAAACAGTTAATAAAAAATAAAAAATATATTAATATTACCCTCACCGTGCATCACTTTTTCAGCAGAAGAACATTAACAGTATATCTGGATTGAAAACCCGAAATAAATAAGTCAAAAATATTTTACCCTGGCAAGATAGCTTTAATGTTTAGGACACAAACAAAACGTGGATTTCACAAAATTTCCGTAAAAAATATTACAATTCCAATAAACTTTAAAGTAAGTGGCGTAAATGTCAACGTTCAAGTAAATTACCAAGATTGGTTGGTATAATGTCAGCGTTTAATTTTTTATTAATTCGTCTCAATTACGATTAAGTTTGCTGGATTGGGTTTGATTTTGGTTAATTTCGTTTAATTTTGAATTAACTGACATACTGACCAACACCGGCAGAATTGGCTAAAATTGTTTAAAACAAAGCAATTGTCGAAATTGTTCAAAAACGCGGATAATCGACATTGAAAATTAGGGGAAATGTGATCGAATGCAAATAAATCTGTCGACTATCAAAGACCCGCAAAAATGTTGAAAATTTTGTTTTAATTTGGCCAAATTTTCCTTAATTAGGCCAAATGTACTTCTTAGTTTTTACTAATTGAAAAATTTAAATCGTAAAACAATTGTCAAAATCACAAAAAAAAACAAGTATATTGAAAATTAGAGACAATACGAATGAAAATAAATTGACAAGATTCCAAAAAAATTTTGAAACATTTTCCGAGAAATTAACCACATTTACAAGAAATTCAAAAATTCGAACATATGAAAACTACCATCAAATTTCAAAATTGAATTCTTTAGATCATTGTGAATGTTAGCCCCATGGGGTAGTTTAAATTTAACTTATAAATGGTTTTTTTTTAATCTGTTTGTCCGATTCACAAACATATTTGGCGCAGTTGGTAGGATTTTATGCGAATTAAGTTAAGAATTAAGTTCATTCGTGTTGTTTTTCAACAATTATTGACAAGTTAATAGTCGAACAATAGATGAAACTTAGCTTGAGGACTGTTTTATATAAATGGAAATTTATGACTTTGAAGAAAACTGTGAAATGAATATTTACTTTAAAAATGAAGTCACAGTCTAACCCAATTCAACCCAACCCAATATATAACTTTATGCATGCGCGTGGGAACAGTTTTAATAAATGTAGTTATACTACTTGATTGAAATTAAATCATAGTAAAGAGAATTAAAACTATCTGTTACCTCTGGGTTTTGAATATTTCTTATCTTTTTTTGTTCGATTATGAAATATAAATATACAAATTATGAAAATAAGAATGACGTCATGTTTAAACTTCTCAGAATTAAAATTAAGGCAAACATAAAAAATAACATAAATTTGACAGTTCAGCGGTTGCGACAGCAAGTAAAGTGCTTATTTCGATGTGTAAGCGTTCACATCATCTTGTGCAGTAACAACATAAGCTAGAATTTGTTGTTTGTCAATTTGTTCCATGTTGCAACCATGTTATTCATTAAAACAAATTGTATCTTCTAAAATAACGAAAAAAATCATCTCCGTTGAATTAACACCCGCGTTTATTGGAAAAGTTTTTGTGTTGCTTCGGTACTTTATGTCAGAAATTAGTTGCATTTCTAACCAACTAGTTTCCTCCCTGCAATAAACTTTAGTTCTTTGTGCCTAAAGTTGGGTTTCCATTAATTGTATTTATTGTATTATTCTGATTATTTCTCTTCTTATTTTGACGTTCTGATCTATAAAATTACCGTTTTGTCAACTAATCACAATTAGAATGTAAATGTGAAGGGGTTCGTGAAATGCATCAGAAGAGTAATCAAACTAATGGCACTTTTTAATTAATTACGTATTCATTTCCAAGCATGTAATTCCATTGCTCATTTCACCCGACATAAGTTAATGTGCTCTTTTGTACCTCTTCAAATAATAAGCCGGACTGGAATCGTAACCGTTTGTGATTAATGTCTAATTTGAAAGGGATACACAGTAAGGATTTTATCGTTACAACCATTTTTTACACAACGATATTAGGATAATCATACGAATTAACTTAAAAAGGAAGGAGTAGTACCGGTGAATGTCGTACTGAAATCGTTGCAATTATTAAGTTGATGTCTTCATCACATTAACTTCTATTGATCTCCCTAATACCCTGTTTAAAATAAATTTCATGGGTTCCTTCTTTGCTTATGTGAATAGGCTAGAGACCCACTTGATAAAATAAAAGCTTTAGCTGGAATTTGCATCTTCTTCATATCTGTGTATGCCCCCCACCCCACTCAACGTACCCAACCCTCTCTCTATCCTTTTATCCTTGCACGTAAACAGCGCTATGCCTATGTAAGGTGCAGGTGTCAGCTATATTTTTGTTCTGCATCACCTGAAGCACCCTCATGAGTATATCCGCAGCACAACGACGAAGCTTAGATAATCGTCGAACAACGAAAAGCTTAATTAACTATGTCTCTAATATTGTATTTCCCACATTTATTCAGCATGACATAGACGCCGTTAACACTTCCTTGAGTCTCACTGTAACGGATTAAGCGGCACTCACAACTGGAGTTCCTTTGTTTCGTCCGGGGTTTCGTTTCAAGTATACGTTTCGCCAAAGCACCGGGCACGTCGTAAATTGGGGATGCTTACTATTGATTATTTTCCAGAGCTCCACGTCGCTCCGTCTCCCCGATTAATCGAATACACCCCGAATGCATTTAAATCGGTTATAGTTATTCGATCATCCGGTGGAATTATCCACCGGGATTATTTCTAATTAGCTGTCACTTCGGGACCGCCCGCGATAATCTCCCAAAATAGACGTATCGTTCCGAGACGCTCCGCCAGTTTGCATCGCGGTAAATATTTCGTTGCCGCACACTTCAAATAAATAACATCAACTGACAGGTCGATCCAATACTCGTTATTTATATTTACACGCGCGCTTGTAATGCGACGTGAAATACTATTGATCGCGATAAGTT
This sequence comes from Geotrupes spiniger, assembly GCA_959613385.1. Classification (NCBI taxonomy): domain Eukaryota; kingdom Metazoa; phylum Arthropoda; class Insecta; order Coleoptera; family Geotrupidae; genus Geotrupes; species Geotrupes spiniger. The sequence continues at coordinate 38,020,912 of OY390736.1, read as the reverse complement.
CGTATCGAGCGCGCCGTCTGATTTTAACAAACACGCACGTGATTTATTTTAGAAAGCTCATCGTGATTTATGACGGGGCCGGTAATGGAGTAAATTTATCCGCAACAGTGAGTCCGTTTGTATAATATTTTGCTGGCTTCGCGTTTGCCCCGTATTTCTGGTTTGATGGGAGTTATTGTGAATTTAGATTCTGTGACATGTTCGAACTTGCAATCTTGCAAATGGTCAGTTTGCACTTTACCTCGTGTATCCATCGAAAGAGCCAGAGCCGCTGATTGTTTAGCTGGGCTAAATAATTTTGAAAAACCTGAAATTATGTTAACAAATCAGCTGAAAATCAATACGTCAGTTCACGAGTGATATTGCTCGTCCTCGTTAACTGCGCTGAGGGTAAGCTGTAAAGTTCTCTACCTAGCGAAGATGTTGATTTTTTTCTTATGTTAGTACTCGTATCTCAATAACGAACGCCAAGTGTCAACTTGAGCTGATAATTAGGTTTCTTTGTACGAATTTTTAAAGTAGAATTGCTGTGTGTGTGAAAATTCATCTAAAGTTAGCGAAGGTTTATAAGGAGTCTTCTCCTTCATTTTTTAACATAACGTGAACGACGACAAAAGACTGCAACCACAGAAGAAAATATAGCTGAGACTGAGGAAACTTTGCCGAAGTGGGTGCCGCATTTGTTAAATGCTGATCAAAAGTAAACGCTCCGACGAATTGCTCAACTTATCGTTATTTATAATTAGGCTGTATAATCAACCCTGTCGAGGGTTGCAGCTGTTTCTGTAAACGGACGGCGGACTCCTGAAAATATTTGTTTTACTGGACTACTATAGGACCTTCGAAACTGCCAGCTTATTTTTGTTTCATTATTGCGGACTGAAACTACTTTACTACGACGTAATAATCTCATCGATCGTTTCCAGGCAGTAAACTTTGATAAAATATTTTCCATTAAAGATACCAAGTCAGGAATTCTCATAATTGAGGTTAATGGGCTTAATGCGGGAAACTTTTGGTTTCACATTATTTATTATTAATAAATCTACTGGCTATTTATATAGGAAAATATAATTTAGGACCAATGCTCGTAATTTAAATTTAATGATCTACTGACCTAAATTTGTATGTAAGAAATCTTCAAAATGCTCAAATAATCACCAAGAGTGAATATCGATATTAACACCTGCAAATACGAAAGGCTGAAAATATTGATTAATAGAGTTAACTAACTCATATTATTGTAAATAAAAGCCACATATATTTGCAGCTATAAAAAACTTTAGCTGGTTGTTATTTACAAAATTAATTTATAATCTCGATAACAATATTCACAAATGTATAATAAAATTTTTATAAAAAAATGACAAAATGTGCCATATGTGAAGATGTGATGTAAGTAAAGAAATTGAAGTAAATATCTATTACTACTACTACTACTACTACTAGTAGTACTACTACTACTACTACCAGTAGTAGTACCAATAATAACTTATACAAGTGAAACTAGACTAACAACCATGGAAATGGAGTTCCTATGAAAAATTGCATTAAAGCCAAAGTGAGAGTAAGAAAAGAAACCCAACCCAACCCAACCCAACCAGCTATTCAGAAAGAAAATCTAAAGAATAAATTAGAAGAGAAACAACTTAACTACTATGGGCATGCCATGAGAATGAAATTAGAAAATATATTCAAAATGTAATCCAATCAGAAAGAATAGGAAAGAGAAGAAAGGATTGATCGAGGATGAGATGGGAGGATAACATCACATATATTGGAAAAAATAAGGCGAAGGACCTGGAGGGAATGAGAACATCGAACCACGAGGAGTGGAAGAAAGAGGTAAACGATTAAGAAGAAAGAAATCCGATATCCTATTATGGATAAGAGAAGAAGCAAAAGAAGAATAAGAATTTCGTAATAGAATTTTTTTTAATTTCATTGGTTTTTCAATATATAAGAACATCCTCGTTTCTCCGGTAAGTTGAAATTGCTTTCTTACCATCAACTATCAAAGTATTTTTGTATTGTATTACGATGTTGTGAGCGTTGTTTCACTACTTTTGTTCTGAACTCTGTAATTCTTTGAATTGATTTTATTGTTCTATTCAACAAATTGAAGATCCAGGTGCGAATCAACAAAACATCCACAGTTTGCGACACCAAATAATAGGAGAAACAATTGTCATGTATGTACAACCAGACAGTAAACTGACACAAAAGCTTAAAGAAACAAATGTAAAAATTAAATTCACAAAAATACAATTAATTTACAACGAATTAGGTTAAATGCACTCAATGTCAATGCAAAAAAGCAAAAGATTGACTAAACACGTTGACTTGAAAACACTGATTAAAGCAAAGCTTGGCTGCTGGTTCGAAGTAATAACGTCGCGTTCTTAAATGATCGTTCGGGGTGTTTTCGCTGGACACGCAGAAATGAAAGGTCGTTGTGGAACTTGTCGATCTTCGCTATGTGGGCGACGCCACCGCCCACATAGAGATTTTATCAAGCGAAACTCAATAAAGCCACTGGCTTATCGAACGGTTTTGGCAATATGATATATATGAATAAATTTTATTACCAATAAACCAAATCATCAAACAAACATACGCAATATTGTATTATTAAAACACGGTGGATAAATCTAGCAATAATAGCTCGCTACGTCCAAGGTCTTGATCAAATAATTTGAATGGGAAAGAAACGTTACGATGTCAGTAACAGCAATCAGAATGAAAAGGCTTTACATATGACGTGCATGCTGTCGTTATCTGGGTAGCCACTACTGGAACTTGTTACCTCAAATCCCAATCTCGATTACGTAATAGAATTTGTTTATTTAATAAATGGGCGGTTGGAAACAAACATTGGACCATTGAGACTACATCGTCACATGCATTCAATTTTCAAACGCTACGCCCCCATCGCATTTCCAGCCCATCGTACATAGTTAATTTCGTCGTGCAATTGTGTTCCGTTGTCACAATCGCTAACACGGGATAATTGCTGTGTAATTACCTTTGCCGTGTTGTTTCAGGACAACCAGTGCATGCGAATCAAAATTCTGGGTGATTGCTACTATTGTGTCTCCGGACTTCCTGTGTCTCGGCCTAATCACGCCTATAATTGCGTCAACATGGGACTGCAAATGATCGAAGCCATACGGTAATATTAATTTTACTAACTTGCACGATGATTGCATGTAAATGACTGTATTTTAAAATTATATAAAATCGCTTCGGTGCAATTATTTTATAACAACAACTTCGAGAAAAGGAACCAAAACAAAAGTTACGTGCGCGCAGATTGGCTCAACTAGAATAAAAGTCGCCACGCTTACAAATCCAAGGAATTGATTCGGCTTATTTGATTTAACTTATCTAGGGCTTCTTTACCTTTAACTAAAAGCGATTTTAAATAAATGTGTCGTTTCAGTTCAAAATCCAATGTACAAATACGCAGTTTAATTGTGCCTTTCGATGGTATTAATTAAAAAAGTTATTACCAATTTGTTTGCACTTTCAGACCACGTTGTGTGCTTAGGGCCGTCCAATTAATTTAATTGAATTTGTTTCCGTGCGCGGTTTGTTAGATCTATAGGGCCATCTTCGGGCCAAGCATTCGTCGACTGGACGACATTAATTAAAATTAGAATTAAAAATCCAAACGTTTTGTTAGAATCGATCCATTTGGGTAAAATTCTTCGTTAGTAGTGGAATGAAAATATTTTAGTGCTTTTATTGGTTACTATTGGTTACTAATTATGCCATTAGATCGATGTCGAATTCACGAAACTTTGTCGTCGGTTGATTGCAGGTTCGTGCGGGAAGCTACCGGATTCAACGTCGACATGCGAATCGGGATCCACACCGGAAACGTGCTGTGCGGCGTTTTGGGGCTGCGGAAGTGGCAGTTCGACGTCTGGAGTGACGACGTCAGTCTCGCCAATTATATGGAGTCGGGGGGGATCGCAGGGTAAGTTCTGGAACAATTATGCGGGCGTTTCGACGCGAGCGCACGATACACGGTCGCGAGTCACGCGGAGGACTCTGTAATGGATGAATTAAGTCAATCCCCGAGGGGAACGCCGCCGAGGTATTTGCTGTTACCTAAAAATGTTTCAATTTGGACGAGATTCGCCAAGGAAATTGTTTTTAAGCGGAAAGTAATTCGGAAATTACGCGCGATATTGAAGATTCCGTTAATATTGGTACTGCGGACGACGGAAAAATGCCGAACAATTTTGCTTGGCATTTCAAAGTGCATCGGCGATGAACTAGCGTAGGCCTGGAGGACGGCGCACATGCAAATGGGAAATTGCTTTGATCTCATTTATGTACATTTATGTTGCTAACTAGATATTTGATGCACAGCCACTTTAATTAAATGGTAAATTGCGAGCGAATTATAAACATTGTTTCATAAACTTTTCTCGACTCAACTTTTGTCAACTCAAATAGAAATATGTTTCAATTAACAGATTTACAATTATTTTGAATAAACCGCTTGGGGGATGTTAAATATAACACAAAATTGCGAGGGAAATGTAAGACGTCCCGGAGCTTAAAAGTTAACGTGGTAAGCCGAATCTCAGAACTCGTACGTGAAGTTACCTGTGTTGCTTACTTGAAATTGTATGTGAAACAATACAACATTTTCCGAAGACCCAACCCAACCCAATCAAATTAAATTGAATTAAATGAGTTCCTGAAGTTAAAACATTGTTATATATAGTATATGTATATACTGTCCAAAAAACATAAGCACTTAAAATATACAATGAGCTTCCCTAAAATATACAGACATACAGGGTGTAAACGAATTGCGTGTTTTAATTTTAACTAGTAATATATTCAAGAAGTACACCAGCTTAGTCTAATTTTTTTTGATCCTCCCACAATTATATTTATATTTCTCTACCCTTCACTATATTGATGTTTTCAAATAGAACGTAGGAAAAAATAAATTTCACCAATACAAACATTCGAATTTTCAACAAAACGGGCGATCGTGCCGACGCCTCCAAATAGTTACAAATCTAGATAGCACCAACTTGTCAGTCAATCCCGATCTTCGTAATTACGTAGCAGCACGAGTGTGGTGATGTAGATGCCTGGACATCGTTAACACTTAACACCAAATTAACACTAAACGTTGACCCAGTGACTTTGACCGAAAAGGTCCAATTCGTAAGCAAGGAACATATGAGATTATGACGTGTTACTTGGTTCATTGAATTGAATAATTATTAGAATTTACGAAACTCGCCCGTGAGCTGCCGATAAAAATATATTTGTGAATATGTTTGGTGTTGAAAATGAAATTAGTAAACATATTATGATTTTTAATTCCTTCAGAATTTTTTTTGTCAAAAATATGGACAGTGACAAAGTACAAGTGACAAGTTTATCAAAATGCTGAGATTTGTATTGATCTTTTAATAAATGCGAGAAAATTTCGACAAGGGCGCAATCAAATTGGTAGCACTTTCCATGCGCTTGTTCTTTGGACCTAAAAAGATATGCAGTCACCGTCGTATATTGGAAAGCAACTTAAAAAAGAAAGCGATAAAATTACATCCACACCTTCATTTTATGACCAACTTGGCCGTGCATTCTCGACTCTGATTGGTTGAAATTGTTAAAAATAAATTTGGGTTGAGTATAAAAAACCGAAATTAATATAAACTAAACCAATAAATATTCACATCTTTCGTCGTTTTCGTCAGGTGACTTCTAAAGAAAATTGTGTTATAGTTAACTTAATTATTATAAACAATAAACGATAAAATTACTTCGACATCCTCATCTTATGACCAACCTGGATGTGCGTTCTCAACTCTGATAGAAACTGGGACATCAATTGACAAAATTATAAAAATGTATAAGTTGAGAAATGTCCAAATTCTCACAATTGTTAAAAAATATGAAAAACATAAACTAAACCAATACATATTCACATCTTTATTCTTTGTCGCCATGTGACTTTTAAAGAAAATTGTATCATAGTTAAGATAATGACTATGAAAAAAAAACGATCAAATTACATCGATATCCTCATCTTATGCCCATGGCTGTGTATTCTCGACTCTGATTGGTAGAAATTTTGAACATCAATTGATTATATTATAAATTGAGAAAAGTCCAAATTGGTACAATTGTTTAAAAAATGTTGGTTGGGTATGAAAAACCGAAATTAATATTAATTAACTAAACCAAGAAATATTCGTACCTTTTGTCTTTTTCGCCAGATGACTTCTAAAGAAAAATTTGTTTACATAATCATAATGTATTTAAGCACTACTTATATTAATAGTTTAAAAATTCTACAAAATCACAGTTGTGCAAATGCAAAACTACAATTGGTTGAAAAAAACAATTAATAATATATAATAAATAAATTAATTAATTAATAAACTTGTTTTAAAAATTATGAGCACCAGATTAATAATAAATTATAAAAACTTTAAAAATGCAAAAATGTCAAAATCGGCAAAAAATGGAAACGTTCTAAAAATTGCTGAATCATAAAAATTCTATGAATTATTTATCAAACGTAAAATTGGAAAACGTGAAAAAATAAAATTGCAAGAGCAAAATAACAAAATCCTCGTCATCAAAATTGCTGTACAAAACCATCAAAAGTCAAATTTAAAAAAAAATTATATGAAAATACTAGATTTTCAAAGATGACGAAGTTAAAATTGTCACAAACTTTGTTCAGTTGAATTGAATTGGGTTGAGGGTAAAAGAAGAAGATATCAAAAATGCGAACGTGTCAAGGTTGGTCATTGGCAAATTATCAAATAAACAAAGTTGCATTGGGTTATGTTGCCAAATGCTGAAATTGATAAAAATGTCAATATCGTGAAAAGTAAAAAAAAATGCACCAATTTCCAAAAGGTAACAAACGTAAAATCGCATCAGATTAATAAAAAATTATAAAAATGCAAACACACAAAAGTTCAATAAATTGCTGAATCATAAAATTTCTAAGAATTATACATAAAACGTAAAATTGAAAAAAAAATAATAAGTAATGGAAAAATGCAAAATCGACAAATTTCGCAACAACAAATCTGCGAACACTACAAAACTATTGATATTAAATTTCAAAAAATGTAAAATATAAAATTACTAGACAAATAAAGACAAAGTTAAAATTGTGGAAAATTTTATTGGATTGAATTTGACTGGGTCGAGTGTAACGGAAGAAAAAATCAATACATTGTTAAAGACGTAAAATCTCCAAGGCCGGCAAAGCATCAACATTGAGAAATTATCAAATAGACAAAGTTGGGTTGGGTTAATTTGCAAGAAAATGCCGAAATTGGTAAAAATGTCAACGTCATGAAAAGTTAAAAAATGCACAAATTCTCACAATTAAAAAACTTTAAAATATTAAAATAAACTACATAAAAATTGATAAATTATGAAAACTGCAAAAATTGTCAAAAAAATCGATAACAAAAAACTCCAAAAACGTCAATATTATGTAAATTCTAATTTTTGATTTCAGGTGACTTCTAACGTCAACTGTGTTAGTTAACATAATCATTGAAATTAAAATTAAAAAATGTAAAATATAAAAATATTGAAATTGTCAAAAATGTTGTTAGCTGAATTGGATTGGGTTAAGTATAAAAGAAGAAAACATTCCAAGACTAGTAAAGTATCAACATTTACAAATTTCCAAATAGCCGAACTCGGGTTGGGTTATGTTCCCAAGAAAAAACTACATGGCGTGTACGCAAGTATATTGATGAACAGAAATCACAACGAAAATTCCCACAACGCAAAGTTCACGATTACAAGGAAACCTTGACACTGAAACATTTCAGGCTGTAAGTCGAACTTCGAGACTCGCAGCTGAACTTATCCATGTAAATTAAACAGTTGGTTCGGTAATTCTAATACATACATAAATAACTTAAAATCGTTACTACGATTACGTAAAATGGTGGCAGAGATAACGTCAATTCAGGTTCCATTGATATCTAACCTGAAGTGGTAAAAAAAGAACTGAAGTGCTCAGCCGAATAATATTCATCGTTACGTAAAAACAAAAATTAATATGCCAGCCGTTTGCGAACTAAACAAAGACAAGTATTAAGACTGTTACACAATCATGAAAGGTAAAATTTGACCACGCAAGGTTCACTTTGTTGGATAACTCAACATTAACAAAATGTAATAAATAAACAAAAAAAGCATTAGATATGGCGGTAACTAAATTTAAAACACATAGTTTCCGATAACATCCTTGAGCATGAGCCGACCCTAAGAACTCGTACGTGAAGCTGTCCACTTAAATTAAATGTCGAATTAAATGTCGAAGAAACATTTTGTTGGGTATCAAATGAAAAGTCTTTGAAAGCAGAAATCAAACATGGCTACGACTTCCGGTTGAAACAAGTACAGCAGATGTATAACTGGTGAACACCAATTAATGTAAAAATGAAGCAATATAATGATCAGTATTACCACATTGTATAAGTTGGAACTCATGTGCTATAACACCCTGTAATAATAATAATAATTTCGTCCATATACATCGATTACTTTCGTTGCTATTTATCGATATCTAACGACGCATCTAAATTTAATTTTAGACATAAAATTTTAGATGCATATTAATACAATTTAACGTCCCTTTTAATACTGAATTATTTAAAAAAGCTCATTACCTTATAAACTACTCTACCAAATTAAGTATTTCCACCGTCTTTATTCGGGTGCGGGAAAATGCCGCAATTTACCAGAAACGCACGCACAATAGCGCTTAATGTCCCCGCCATTATTTATGCATACATTTCGTCCATTAACCGTCAACAATAGTAATATTTAAATACATCGCAAACATTTGCATGCGCTTCATGTTTGTTTAATTAAACACAAATATTGGCAAACGTAATTTATAAAAATGCCGTGCATGCTTGATGCATATTTATTTATTTAATGGATTCATAATTCATTGTTTCTACTAAAGCCGGTTTAATTTTTAACTATGAACTATTGAGTTATGTGGTATTGACGTCGTATATGAATCAGGTCAAATTTGTTAGAGCTTGTTCATGACGAATCACGTGATGCGATGCGATGGCTAAACTTGAAACTAAAGTTAACATTGACCTTTATTCTTAAAACGTCACGGCATAATTGTAAATAGTACTCGTCCTGTGCAGCAATTTTTCCACATTTTTTAAGAAATCGTAAAATTATATTTATATTTTTCTCGCCTTCATATTTCGACGAGCTTTCAAATTGATTATTATAGTCAACAGCAGCTTTGACGCAGAAAATGAAAGAATGAGAAATGAATAGAAATATTACCACTTACAAAAAATTACATATTCACAAAGTGATAAAAGGGTTCGAGGCATAGAAGAAATTGGTGCAAATTAAAGGGCAATATTGGTCGAGACGTAAACAAAAAAAATCTAGAAGAATCGACCAGAGCCGAGAGACAGAACGAAATTTGTTTTGGCGACTCTAATTAGATCAGTTGCAAAAAGAATTTTTATTTGGGCGCGTAAGAAATTTTTGAAGATTTCTAAATTTTCTCAATGTTTTGTTTACTTGACGAGTTGTATTACCACTTACAAGTAAGGCGTTAATAACTACCAAATACATATCGATTTTTGATTCAGTTGAAAAAACTCTTACTTTTTCTCCATTAGCAGTTTATTTATCATAATTAGTAATACAGTATTGTTGTATTTCTATAATTTGCTGTACGATATTTTAATTAAATATGGTGTAGAGGCAAAAAATAGATTAGTTGCCAAAGAGGCAAGTCACGTTTACCCTTCGCAAATGTTGGAGGCACAAAGCGGACGAGATCAAAGGTAATTGCTGTTACATGTTCGGTTGCTATTAACCTATCGAACAGATAGTCACTTACATTCGATTTGTATTCGACATATTGATAAAAGACCAGATGAGAATGGTGCTTCAGAAGTGGTTTATAAATTCATGACGTCGTTTAGTGGTGAATTCAACGCATACCTTGATCATTTCGAAGTTGCTCCAAATTAGTTCGTTGATTTTACAAAAATAAAATTATTACCAATTTATTGTGTTTCTGATTTCGAATTAGTTTTACATGGAAAATTGTTTTCTTACTCAATTTATTCTTTTCATTTTTTTTCAGCGTTGATTTCCTCGCTAACTGAGACTATGTGCTCGTGTTTAGTCCAACTTTTTGAGTAAATGTGAAATAAACTTCGTGCTTGATGTGTACCGAAATATATTGCCAATGTTTCACCGATACTAACTATATTATTTCAAAGAAAATGCATACTGGACGATTTTTAATATCGGTTTCAAAATTCGTGAAACTTTAATGAGATTTCTGAAATACAAAAAAATAGATTAAAATATGCAAATGCACCGAAACGTTTAGCCGCTCTAAAAAAATCTCCTTCAACCAAGGTCGTGACTTGGAGTGTGCCACGAGCCGAATATCTGGGGTGGATGCTCAAGGGTCCAAAGCTTGCGCGGCTAGTTATTACGAAAAGTACGCATGCATTATTCAACGCTTCGGAATTTGTCAATCGACCCGAACCCGACCGAAACCGCCGATACGTTTACATCCCCATCGCTGGGGGTGTTTTGCACGCGCAGGGAGGGCATAGCAGCGAAACTAAATTCACTGCTCTTTACGATTTGGGGCAACGAATTATGCAACACGCAATAAATTTGTAGCCCAGACGGCGGACGGCCATTTCTATCAGGAATCGTGTGCGGTCTCCTATTTGTAATTTTGTTAAAAGTTTCTGGATATCTTGCGCCGTAAAGTAACGCGCGAGTGCTCTTTCGGTTTACCAGTCCAATACACTTTGTTTCGCATATAAATTGGTTGGTACGTTGAATGTCAGTAAGTGCGACATGAAATTGGGAATTATGAACCCGAAATGAAAAAGATGCGAAAAATAGATATGGAAGATGGTCACTCATTGAAACGCTGTTGATTGTATTTTAATTACCAAGCCTTTAACTTATGGTGTCTATTATTAATAATAGAACAAAGTAGAGAAGAGTTGAGTAAAGGAAAATAAGGCGAGGAATTTAAAAAATACTAAAACTAAAAACAGGCAACTATGGTAAACAGTGGAAGATAACAGGAAGATACCAATCATGCTGGGAATATAAAGGAAACTAAGCACGAAAAGGAACTGAAGTACAAGGAGAAAATGACAGGAACAATAACGACATAACATCGATACATTTTCTAGGAAAAGCTATATATTCATCCACAGTATCCACAAGTTTACCAGAGAGGTTAAGAGGAAAGGGTAGAAATCCATTGGTAAATACGTCTATCATCAATACAAAAAAAATAGATAAAATGAAGAATCAAAATGGATTCATAACTGTGTTTCATGATTCATGTTTTATTCGTATAAATGAAGATCAAGTCAGAAGTAGATAAATGACACCAGTAGAGAACTTACAGAAACACCATAGCTTGTAAAGTAAGCGAAACATATGTAACTGAAAAAGCAAGAACAGAACAGAGGAAGAGTACAGTAGACTAGAATATGAGAAACAATATCGAGTACAACAAAGAATGAACTGGAAAGCAGAAAGATATTAAAAATAAAGAAACAAAAATGGGAGTCTCCAAATTTAGAACAGGAAAGCAAGGCTTGAAAATACTTTGGTGAAATTATAGAAAAGGCGACTTTGAGGAAGTAAAGTATTAAATGGTAAAAAAATCTAAATAAAAGCAAAGGAAGGAGATCGAAACTAGGAAGATATTGAAGACGACGAATTAAGAGTGATTATAAATTGCGAAACAATGTGGAAAAGGGCAAGAGAATAGGATAATTTGGATGGGAGAGAAAGAGAGAGAGAGCAAGGTAATGTCAAGGCAAGGATGAAGATAGGTGGGATTTGTCGATTCAATTACAAGGAAGTGATAAATAAGTTGCGGAGACGTTTATTAGAAAGGACTATGTACACTGAAAGTGTAGAAAGGAGAGTTAGAAATTGAATGAATAATGGAAAGTATTGCAAGTCAATAACTCAACTGGTACCTAGCACACTACACGTCCCCTTTATATCACAAGCGTGCCTAAATATTAAACTACAAGCTGGATGGCAGTATATTAGCTACGTGGAAGACGCCTTAGCTTCCATAACCAAACCGGACTCAACCCAACCCAACCCAACCCAACCCAACTCAACAAGAAAATATATACATCCCAAACTAATTATTAAGACTTAGGAGACGTTTATTTTTCTAAACAAAGTTATGAAAAGTGTTACTTTAAGGTTGAAAACTAGGCAGTATTTGTTTACCAATTAATATTTGAAAGGAACAGAAATCATAAATTTCACTTGGCGAAAATACACAATCACCACCACCAAGTAAATACCAATTTAAAAAAATTGTTCTTCTGCAAAAAAAATCACAACCGCTCATGTTCTTCCTCGTTTAGAAATCTTTGTCACGTCAACCACTTCCTGAACAGAAAAAAAACACAGGGTGCTAAGTCAGGGCTGTGGAGTGGATGATTTAATTCTGAGCTCTAAATCATTCAGAGCATCGTGGACAACTGTTACATTGTCATGGAATATCAGATTTCTATTTTTGAATTTTCCTTTGCGTTTTTTTTATTATTGCCTGTTCTTACAACTATCGCATCATTTTAATTCGTCGATCTTCAAAAATCAATTTTTCAACTTTTTCTTCCATAATGGCTGAATTTACTCGACTGGGAGGATCATCTTCGATGGATTCCGGCCCCCATTCAAATTGCTTTGACGAAAACTTTGTTGTCTTATAAGAAGGAGAAAGTAAACAGCGAATTTTTTATTTTCATTGCACTATTTCCTTGTTTTATGAGAAATTTTATGACACGGTGCTCAATTGTTCATTATTCCATTATTATGAAAACCGTCGCTAAAAAATAAGGCCACAAATACACAATATCGACTATTATGTGACAATAGTTAAAAAAAAATAATAATTTAATACAACGATTTTTTTACACCTATGAAGGAGTCATAGGTATTTTTTTATTACCTTGCCCTCGTATTTAAAAACTAATTATAGACATATTTTTCTGGCTACTATGTGACGTTCCTAGGAAATTAAAAACCATTTTAGTTCTATCACTTGATGTTTCTTCAACGAACGTCCAACCATACGTACATACGTCAATACTGCACTCCATTCGACACATTTCTATAAACCTTTCGAAATATCGATTTTATTCCACCAAACGCACAATAACCACAAAAATGAGGTAATTTCGGGCATAAATACCGCATTTTCAATCCAATTCAGAAATATATTACCGATCGCATCATCCGAGCATTCACACATACGATGTTTCACTTTGTCGCGCGTATTGTAAATTCACATTAGCATAGATTAACTTCGATTATATATTCGATGCATTGTGCGACGGCCGTTACTGCGAACTGCAGCGCCGGTAACAATGAATAATGCAGCCCTTTGTACGTTGGATTAACGTGTAAATTAAAACTCGTATGTAAATTTCGTCGAACGGCATAAATTGTAGGAAATATCGAAACTAGAAAAATTCGCGATGAAATCGCAAAAATGTGCGCCGCGAACTGTGGGCGTAAAGAACAAAGCGGGTCATTTTGCTCACATGGTTGACTTTGTCGTTTAAGTACGTTTCGCATCGATCGGTTCGATGCAATTATCGAACTATCAAAGAAATGTGAGTTGATCTGTAATGGGTTTCCGTTCCTTTGCTGGATAAGGAAATTGGAAATATCGCAATGCGTTAAGGCCATGGATCGATGAGTTTAGACGATATTGACTGTGGGATTCCAAGTTTTCCAATAACATTGGGATTTTTCACAAAGCGGCGTGAAGCAATTAATTACATATTTATGAAATATGATCTCGTTACCATCGAAACTTTTTGAGTCTCTAACATATACGAGTCCCCTGCCGTCAATGCGGATCCTAAAGCGTCAGCTTGTTCATTGGTTGCGAATAAAACCATTGGGGGAGATGAAGAAAATGGAAAATGGGAAAAGATGATAAGAAAACAGATTATACGAAAGGGCAGAGGCGAAACGACAGGGGAACGACGTAGAAATTGAGATGGCAAATAGAAGGAAAAATAAGAGGATGGATATGTAAGGTTTAGGGATTAGGGACTTAACGACTAACGAGCGTAGGTATGGCAACGAGGAAAGAGGAAATAAATATTGAATGGATGAGAATTGCAGGAGAAGTAGATTTTGTGGAATAGGAATGTATGTATGGCAGCACTGTATGAAAGAGTGTATGGATGTGGCATTAAGTGAGGATGAGAAAAAAGGCGAAAATCTGGAGGCGATGTCTAGATGAGGGAGGGAGTGATATGGAGGTACTGATGAATATGAAGACATTCCAGGACGAAAATTGGATACAGAAAGCTGGGGTGGTGCATTAGAGAACTGTAAAGACACACACATATGTAGATATGTATTAATTGTAAGAAATGCCAAGAAATTATTGCTACTACAATATAAATTGGCTGCTTCCAAAATTGTCTTAAAATTATGTAATTCTTGTAAATATCACTTAAACATGTCACTTGTGATGATATACTCATCTTATTTTGCAGGAGAGTCCACATCACAAAGGCCACCCTATTACAACTTGGTGACACGTTTGAGGTAGAACCCGGAGATGGGGGAAGTCGCGAGGGTTACTTGGCCGACCACAAAATCGAGACGTACCTCATTGTTCCATCACAGGTAGGTACAAATATTTAATGAAATATTTCCAGGTTACATAATCAGTTCCTATTCGAAATCAAGTAGTTCATGTTTGCCTTTCTTCCTTTAATATATTTCTATTTTAATTAATTTTATTTATTTCTATTTCTATCTCCACAATGACGTGTGGTTATCTTCCTGCATCTCTTGTTTCCTGTTTCTCTCCTTCACTCGTTCATCATCTCCCTCGTCCCTTCCTTCCTTCCTATCCCCCTTATTCTTTTCTTCCCTCGTTCTTTTATCATTTTTCATCTCAACATACCATGTAGGCAGATTTTAATTTAATTTCACATCCTAAAGCAAAAGGATCAGTTATTTTATTTGTATGCCATTCTATATGTGAGTATGTGAGTAATTTTTAGCAATGTCTCTAAATTGGAATTACTTGGTGTGGTCTTGGTTCGGTAACGTTCTTTGCAGCTGCTCTATCTACTTGGCAATAAATTTACAAATACCAATACCAACTCATCCTCAATTTTTCATCAATCATCACCGATCATATTTAACACTGTGGTGGTCATCCAGTAGGCACCGAAATGGTTTGGCTCCTCCATAAGTTTCGAGAAAAGTCGTTCACATTAATATTGCCATTTAATTTAATTTAATTTGCAAACAGTAAAATTTCATCTTATATAATCTACACAAAATTTAATTAAAACCCCAAATTGATTGAATAAAACTACGAAAAAAAATTGTGTTGTGTTGGGATTATCTGTTGCGATCGGCATAGGTGAGTGATCTTGTTTCGCGTACAGCACCGTTATCAACCCTATCGCTTTAAAGCTTGTAACTGTCAAGATGTTTCTTTCGTCACATGCAGTGCTACCTCGTTGCGATTTAAATCCATCACACGTCAACATCGACATGGACGTTGGAATTCTATTCTCTGGATATGTACAGTAACTTCGAGTAAAACTTTGTAATTAAATTGATCTTTCCTACCAAAATATTTTTCTTCAATTCTTAAATTATGTATAATTTAAATTCTTTTACAGCTTAATTTGCATCTACACATTGTTATTTTTTGTAAAACGACCATCGTGCAGGTATTTTGGGATCGATTTTGCTATTATTTAGGTCAACTTTGGTCCCAGACTTATATAATTCTATTTACGTTGCAAATTACACCACCCTCGACCTTTGAAATCTCGCTGCGCCGACGAGAATATTTAATTAACGCGAAAATTCAATTTATTTATTTAACGGTAACCTTGAAAGGTTCTCTCGAATTTACTTTGTAATTTAAAATTTTACGTGTACGTCATTTCCAATTTTATTTACTTGTGATCTTTTTATCGTCCACGTACGCTGTCTTTCTCGTATCAAACAAATATTTTCCCAAAACAATATATATCGTCAATCGTCCCAAAAGCCTGAGTTGGGACTTTTTAATGGTTCGATTCCTTAAATTGTAGTATATTCGTGGATTTTTTTTCAAAAGTAGAAACTAGGTTTTCATCACCACACCAATTTTATTAATTACTCTAGTCATGATTTTCGTACGTTTTTCTTTCATTTTCCTAGATTGCAAACACATTTTATTTTATGCAAATAATATAATGAAACAAGTCAACTATGTCATTATTTGACTTGTTATGTAACGATTTATATAAATAACATGTTATAATATATTTTGAATTAGAGTTTAAAACATCTGTTTCAATACACCGGTACAAGACCAGTTCATTGTGAGCTTGCGTGGAAACTGCACTTTAGCTTCCGGTTCGCGGACTTCGTGTTACTTCCGCACTGTAGATGCATTCAACGAAATGTGAAAACGTTATAATGATTTCGGATCGATCTCGACTATTTCATTTCGTCATTACACGTTTTACAATCGGGGCTCATGCAATACACATAAGCGATCTTTTATTCAGATCTATCTGAAACAACTCGGATATTTTCAATGGATATTTATTGCGGTTTTACTGGCATTTTGTGGTACCCATATTTATTATAAAATAAGAAATAAGGCCACAGTATGCCGGAGCTTTTTCTATTAAACTGACGTATCTTGACAATAAAAATAATCTTATTTACACGAGTGGTATGATTCTTAGCTAAATATCCGTTCGATGTCAATTTTCTTAGAATTTAACGTATCGTAGTATGTATCCAATGTTTTAACAATTATTGAACCGTCACAGGATTTAAACTGTTTCTTGAAACTAACGTTAATTTAATTAACGTCCCTCTAACGCCTAATGAATACGACGAGTAATACATCTGAAGGTTCTGAATTGCTTTCATGATATACTGTTTGCGCGAAACCAATAAAACAGCGAATGGCTTTCGAGACCGCTTCCTCCAGACAGTCGATTCGCATCGTTTCACTTATCAAGACGTGAGCGGTAAATTTAACTCGACTTATTCGTCCTATTTATTTTCAGTGACGATAAGTGATTTACTGCGTCCTAAATTGGTCGTCCGTTTCACATTTGCTTTAATATTGCATTTGCGAACCCCGATAATCTGCCGCATAACGGCCGATTGATCGGAGTCGTTACAGTCATTGGATTTGTGTGTTGCGCGATGTGGATGATTGCAAAAAAATGTAAACAATTTTTTTTTAATTTTTTTTTCAGCGAGTTGAAAATATCGTTATTATGGAAAATCCTGGAATAAATTATTAATTATTTCAACAATCAAATGTAAAAGAAAATGATAAATTTCAATTTTTTTCGACGGTCGAAAACCTGCGAATTATCTAAGGGTACCCCCTTCTTACATAAAAAATGGATTTTTCAAAATTTTTTTCTCTAAATTTCGCAAATTATTGTGTAATTGGCGTTTCATGGACCGAAATGATGTATTTCAACAATCAAATGTAAAAGAAAATGATAAATTTCAATTTTTTTCGACGGTCGAAAATATGCGAATTATCTAAGGGTACCCCCTTCTTACATAAAAAATGGATTTTTCAAAATTTTTTTCTCTAAATTTCGCAAATTATTGTGTAATTGGCGTTTCATGAACCGAAATGATGTATTTCAACAATCAAATGTAAAAGAAAATAATAAATTTCAATTTTTTTCGACGGTCGAAAATATGCGAATTATCTAAGGGTACCCCCTTCTTACATAAAAAATGGATTTTTCAAAATTTTTTTCTCTAAATTTCGCAAATTATTGTGTAATTGGCGTTTCATGAACCGAAATGATGTATTTCAACAATCAAATGTAAAAGAAAATGATAAATTTCAATTTTTTTCGACGGTCGAAAATATGCGAATTATCTAAGGGTACCCCCTTCTTACATAAAAAATGGATTTTTCAAAAATTTTTTCTCTAAATTTCGCAAATTATTGTGTAATTAGCGTTTCATGGACCGAAATGATGTATTTCAACAATCAAATGTAAAAGAAAATGATAAATTTCAATTTTTTTCGACGGTCGAAAATATGCGAATTATCTAAGGGTACCCCCTTCTTACATAAAAAATGGATTTTTCAAAATTTTTTTCTCCAAATTTCGCAAATTATTATGTAATTGGCGTTTCATGAACCGAAATGATGTATTTCAACAATCAAATGTAAAAGAAAATGATAAATTTCAATTTTTTTCGACGGTCGAAAATATGCGAATTATCTAAGGGTACCCCCTTCTTACATAAAAAATGGATTTTTCAAAATTTTTTTCTCCAAATTTCGCAAATTATTGTGTAATTAGCGTTTCATGAACCGAAATGATGTATTTCAACAATCAAATGTAAAAGAAAATGATAAATTTCAATTTTTTTCGACGGTCGAAAACCTGCGAATTATCTAAGGGTACCCCCTTACATAAAAAATGGATTTTTCAAAATTTTTTTCTCCAAATTTCGCAAATTATTATGTAATTGGCGTTTCATGAACCGAAATGATGTATTTCAACAATCAAATGTAAAAGAAAATGATAAATTTCAATTTTTTTCGACGGTCGAAAACCTGCGAATTATCTAAGGGTACCCCCTTCTTACATAAAAAATGGATTTTTCAAATTTTTTTTCTCTAAATTTCGCAAATTATTGTGTAATTGGCGTTTCATGAACCGAAATGATGTATTTCAACAATCAAATGTAAAAGAAAATGATAAATTTCAATTTTTTTCGACGGTCGAAAATATGCGAATTATCTAAGGGTACCCCCTTCTTACATAAAAAATGGATTTTTCAAAATTTTTTTCTCTAAATTTCTCAAATTATTGTGTAATTAACGTTTCATGAACCGAAATGATGTATTTCAACAATCAAATGTAAAAGAAAATGATAAATTTCAATTTTTTTCGACGGTCGAAAATATGCGAATTATCTAAGGGTACCCCCTTCTTACATAAAAAATGGATTTTTCAAAATTTTTTTCTCTAAATTTCGCAAATTATTGTGTAATTAGCGTTTCATGAACCGAAATGATGTATTTCAACAATCAAATGTAAAAGAAAATGATAAATTTCAATTTTTTTCGACGGTCGAAAATATGCGAATTATCTAAGGGTACCCCCTTCTTACATAAAAAATGGATTTTTCAAAATTTTTTTCTCTAAATTTCGCAAATTATTGTGTAATTAGCGTTTCATGAACCGAAATGATGTATTTCAACAATCAAATGTAAAATAAAATGATAAATTTCAATTTTTTTCGACGGTCGAAAACCTGCGAATTATCTAAGGGTACCCCCTTCTTACATAAAAAATGGATTTTTCAAAATTTTTTTCTCTAAATTTCGCAAATTATTGTGTAATTAGCGTTTCATGAACCGAAATGATGTATTTCAACAATCAAATGTAAAAGAAAATGATAAATTTCAATTTTTTTCGACGGTCGAAAACCTGCGAATTATCTAAGGGTACCCCCTTCTTACATAAAAAATGGATTTTTCAAAATTTTTTTCTCTAAATTTCGCAAATTATTGTGTAATTAGCGTTTCATGAACCGAAATGATGTATTTCAACAATCAAATGTAAAAGAAAATGATAAATTTCAATTTTTTTCGACGGTCGAAAACCTGCGAATTATCTAAGGGTACCCCCTTCTTACATAAAAAATGGATTTTTCAAAATTTTTTTCTCTAAATTTCGCAAATTATTGTGTAATTGGCGTTTCATGAACCGAAATGATGTATTTCAACAATCAAATGTAAAAGAAAATGATAAATTTCAATTTTTTTCGACGGTCGAAAATATGCGAATTATCTAAGGGTACCCCCTTCTTACATAAAAAATGGATTTTTCAAAATTTTTTTCTCCAAATTTCGCAAATTATTGTGTAATTGGCGTTTCATGAACCGAAATGATGTATTTCAACAATCAAATGTAAAAGAAAATGATAAATTTCAATTTTTTTCGACGGTCGAAAATATGCGAATTATCTAAGGGTACCCCCTTCTTACATAAAAAATGGATTTTTCAAAATTTTTTTCTCCAAATTTCGCAAATTATTGTGTAATTAGCGTTTCATGAACCGAAATGATGTATTTCAACAATCAAATGTAAAAGAAAATGATAAATTTCAATTTTTTTCGACGGTCGAAAACCTGCGAATTATCTAAGGGTACCCCCTTCTTACATAAAAAATGGATTTTTCAAAATTTTTTTCTCTAAATTTCGCAAATTATTGTGTAATTAGCGTTTCATGAACCGAAATGATGTATTTCAACAATCAAATGTAAAAGAAAATGATAAATTTCAATTTTTTTCGACGGTCGAAAACCTGCGAATTATCTAAGGGTACCCCCTTCTTACATAAAAAATGGATTTTTCAAAATTTTTTTCTCTAAATTTCGCAAATTATTGTGTAATTAGCGTTTCATGAACCGAAATGATGTATTTCAACAATCAAATGTAAAATAAAATGATAAATTTCAATTTTTTTCGACGGTCGAAAACCTGCGAATTATCTAAGGGTACCCCCTTCTTACATAAAAAATGGATTTTTCAAAATTTTTTTCTCTAAATTTCGCAAATTATTGTGTAATTAGCGTTTCATGAACCGAAATGATGTATTTCAACAATCAAATGTAAAAGAAAATGATAAATTTCAATTTTTTTCGACGGTCGAAAACCTGCGAATTATCTAAGGGTACCCCCTTCTTACATAAAAAATGGATTTTTCAAAATTTTTTTCTCTAAATTTCGCAAATTATTGTGTAATTAGCGTTTCATGAACCGAAATGATGTATTTCAACAATCAAATGTAAAAGAAAATGATAAATTTCAATTTTTTTCGACGGTCGAAAATATGCGAATTATCTAAGGGTACCCCCTTCTTACATAAAAAATGGATTTTTCAAAATTTTTTTCTCTAAATTTCGCAAATTATTGTGTAATTAGCGTTTCATGAACCGAAATGATGTATTTCAACAATCAAATGTAAAATAAAATGATAAATTTCAATTTTTTTCGACGGTCGAAAACCTGCGAATTATCTAAGGGTACCCCCTTCTTACATAAAAAATGGATTTTTCAAAATTTTTTTCTCTAAATTTCGCAAATTATTGTGTAATTAGCGTTTCATGAACCGAAATGATGTATTTCAACAATCAAATGTAAAAGAAAATGATAAATTTCAATTTTTTTCGACGGTCGAAAACCTGCGAATTATCTAAGGGTACCCCCTTCTTACATAAAAAATGGATTTTTCAAAATTTTTTTCTCTAAATTTCGCAAATTATTGTGTAATTAGCGTTTCATGAACCGAAATGATGTATTTCAACAATCAAATGTAAAAGAAAATGATAAATTTCAATTTTTTTCGACGGTCGAAAATATGCGAATTATCTAAGGGTACCCCCTTCTTACATAAAAAATGGATTTTTCAAAATTTTTTTCTCTAAATTTCGCAAATTATTGTGTAATTAGCGTTTCATGAACCGAAATGATGTATTTCAACAATCAAATGTAAAAGAAAATGATAAATTTCAATTTTTTTCGACGGTCGAAAACCTGCGAATTATCTAAGGGTACCCCCTTCTTACATAAAAAATGGATTTTTCAAAATTTTTTTCTCTAAATTTCGCAAATTATTGTGTAATTGGCGTTTCATGAACCGAAATGATGTATTTCAACAATCAAATGTAAAAGAAAATGATAAATTTCAATTTTTTTCGACGGTCGAAAATATGCGAATTATCTAAGGGTACCCCCTTCTTACATAAAAAATGGATTTTTCAAAATTTTTTTCTCTAAATTTCGCAAATTATTGTGTAATTGGCGTTTCATGAACCGAAATGATGTATTTCAACAATCAAATGTAAAAGAAAATGATAAATTTCAATTTTTTTCGACGGTCGAAAATATGCGAATTATCTAAGGGTACCCCCTTCTTACATAAAAAATGGATTTTTCAAAATTTTTTTCTCTAAATTTCGCAAATTATTGTGTAATTAGCGTTTCATGAACCGAAATGATGTATTTCAACAATCAAATGTAAAAGAAAATGATAAATTTCAATTTTTTTCGACGGTCGAAAATATGCGAATTATCTAAGGGTACCCCCTTCTTACATAAAAAATGGATTTTTCAAAATTTTTTTCTCTAAATTTCGCAAATTATTGTGTAATTAGCGTTTCATGAACCGAAATGATGTATTTCAACAATCAAATGTAAAAGAAAATGATAAATTTCAATTTTTTTCGACGGTCGAAAATATGCGAATTATCTAAGGGTACCCCCTTCTTACATAAAAAATGGATTTTTCAAAATTTTTTTCTCTAAATTTCGCAAATTATTGTGTAATTAGCGTTTCATGGACCGAAATGATGTATTTCAACAATCAAATGTAAAAGAAAATGATAAATTTCAATTTTTTTCGACGGTCGAAAATATGCGAATTATCTAAGGGTACCCCCTTCTTACATAAAAAATGGATTTTTCAAAATTTTTTTCTCTAAATTTCGCAAATTATTGTGTAATTAGCGTTTCATGAACCGAAATGATGTATTTCAACAATCAAATGTAAAAGAAAATGATAAATTTCAATTTTTTTCGACGGTCGAAAATATGCGAATTATCTAAGGGTACCCCCTTCTTACATAAAAAATGGATTTTTCAAATTTTTTTTCTCCAAATTTCGCAAATTATTATGTAATTGGCGTTTCATGAACCGAAATGATGTATTTCAACAATCAAATGTAAAAGAAAATGATAAATTTCAATTTTTTTCGACGGTCGAAAACCTGCGAATTATCTAAGGGTACCCCCTTCTTACATAAAAAATGGATTTTTCAAAATTTTTTTCTCTAAATTTCGCAAATTATTGTGTAATTAGCGTTTCATGAACCGAAATGATGTATTTCAACAATCAAATGTAAAAGAAAATGATAAATTTCAATTTTTTTCGACGGTCGAAAATATGCGAATTATCTAAGGGTACCCCCTTCTTACATAAAAAATGGATTTTTCAAAATTTTTTTCTCTAAATTTCGCAAATTATTGTGTAATTAGCGTTTCATGAACCGAAATGATGTATTTCAACAATCAAATGTAAAAGAAAATGATAAATTTCAATTTTTTTCGACGGTCGAAAATATGCGAATTATCTAAGGGTACCCCCTTCTTACATAAAAAATGGATTTTTCAAAATTTTTTTCTCCAAATTTCGCAAATTATTATGTAATTGGCGTTTCATGAACCGAAATGATGTATTTCAACAATCAAATGTAAAAGAAAATGATAAATTTCAATTTTTTTCGACGGTCGAAAATATGCGAATTATCTAAGGGTACCCCCTTCTTACATAAAAAATGGATTTTTCAAAATTTTTTTCTCTAAATTTCGCAAATTATTGTGTAATTAGCGTTTCATGAACCGAAATGATGTATTTCAACAATCAAATGTAAAATAAAATGATAAATTTCAATTTTTTTCGACGGTCGAAAACCTGCGAATTATCTAAGGGTACCCCCTTCTTACATAAAAAATGGATTTTTCAAATTTTTTTTCTCTAAATTTCGCAAATTATTGTGTAATTGGCGTTTCATGAACCGAAATGATGTATTTCAACAATCAAATGTAAAAGAAAATGATAAATTTCAATTTTTTTCGACGGTCGAAAATATGCGAATTATCTAAGGGTACCCCCTTCTTACATAAAAAATGGATTTTTCAAAAATTTTTTCTCTAAATTTCGCAAATTATTGTGTAATTAGCGTTTCATGGACCGAAATGATGTATTTCAACAATCAAATGTAAAAGAAAATGATAAATTTCAATTTTTTTCGACGGTCGAAAATATCCGAATTATCTAAGGGTACCCCCTTCTTACATAAAAAATGGATTTTTCAAAATTTTTTTCTCTAAATTTCGCAAATTATTGTGTAATTAGCGTTTCATGAACCGAAATGATGTATTTCAACAATCAAATGTAAAAGAAAATGATAAATTTCAATTTTTTTCGACGGTCGAAAATATGCGAATTATCTAAGGGTACCCCCTTCTTACATAAAAAATGGATTTTTCAAAATTTTTTTCTCCAAATTTCGCAAATTATTATGTAATTGGCGTTTCATGAACCGAAATGATGTATTTCAACAATCAAATGTAAAAGAAAATGATAAATTTCAATTTTTTTCGACGGTCGAAAACCTGCGAATTATCTAAGGGTACCCCCTTCTTACATAAAAAATGGATTTTTCAAAATTTTTTTCTCTAAATTTCGCAAATTATTGTGTAATTAGCGTTTCATGAACCGAAATGATGTATTTCAACAATCAAATGTAAAAGAAAATGATAAATTTCAATTTTTTTCGACGGTCGAAAACCTGCGAATTATCTAAGGGTACCCCCTTCTTACATAAAAAATGGATTTTTCAAAATTTTTTTCTCTAAATTTCGCAAATTATTGTGTAATTAGCGTTTCATGAACCGAAATGATGTATTTCAACAATCAAATGTAAAAGAAAATGATAAATTTCAATTTTTTTCGACGGTCGAAAACCTGCGAATTATCTAAGGGTACCCCCTTCTTACATAAAAAATGGATTTTTCAAAATTTTTTTCTCTAAATTTCGCAAATTATTGTGTAATTGGCGTTTCATGAACCGAAATGATGTATTTCAACAATCAAATGTAAAAGAAAATGATAAATTTCAATTTTTTTCGACGGTCGAAAATATGCGAATTATCTAAGGGTACCCCCTTCTTACATAAAAAATGGATTTTTCAAAATTTTTTTCTCTAAATTTCGCAAATTATTGTGTAATTGGCGTTTCATGAACCGAAATGATGTATTTCAACAATCAAATGTAAAAGAAAATGATAAATTTCAATTTTTTTCGACGGTCGAAAATATGCGAATTATCTAAGGGTACCCCCTTCTTACATAAAAAATGGATTTTTCAAAATTTTTTTCTCTAAATTTCGCAAATTATTGTGTAATTGGCGTTTCATGAACCGAAATGATGTATTTCAACAATCAAATGTAAAAGAAAATAATAAATTTCAATTTTTTTCGACGGTCGAAAATATGCGAATTATCTAAGGGTACCCCCTTCTTACATAAAAAATGGATTTTTCAAAATTTTTTTCTCTAAATTTCGCAAATTATTGTGTAATTGGCGTTTCATGAATCGAAATGATGTATTTCAACAATCAAATGTAAAAGAAAATGATAAATTTCAATTTTTTTCGACGGTCGAAAATATGCGAATTATCTAAGGGTACCCCCTTCTTACATAAAAAATGGATTTTTCAAAAATTTTTTCTCTAAATTTCGCAAATTATTGTGTAATTAGCGTTTCATGGACCGAAATGATGTATTTCAACAATCAAATGTAAAAGAAAATGATAAATTTCAATTTTTTTCGACGGTCGAAAATATGCGAATTATCTAAGGGTACCCCCTTCTTACATAAAAAATGGATTTTTCAAAATTTTTTTCTCCAAATTTCGCAAATTATTATGTAATTGGCGTTTCATGAACCGAAATGATGTATTTCAACAATCAAATGTAAAAGAAAATGATAAATTTCAATTTTTTTCGACGGTCGAAAACCGAAATGATGTATTTCAACAATCAAATGTAAAAGAAAATGATAAATTTCAATTTTTTTCGACGGTCGAAAATATGCAAATTATCTAAGGGTACCCCCTTCTTACATAAAAAATGGATTTTTCAAAATTTTTTTCTCTAAATTTCGCAAATTATTGTGTAATTAGCGTTTCATGGACCGAAATGATGTATTTCAACAATCAAATGTAAAAGAAAATGATAAATTTCAATTTTTTTCGACGGTCGAAAATATGCGAATTATCTAAGGGTACCCCCTTCTTACATAAAAAATGGATTTTTCAAAATTTTTTTCTCTAAATTTCGCAAATTATTGTGTAATTAGCGTTTCATGAACCGAAATGATGTATTTCAACAATCAAATGTAAAAGAAAATGATAAATTTCAATTTTTTTCGACGGTCGAAAATATGCGAATTATCTAAGGGTACCCCCTTCTTACATAAAAAATGGATTTTTCAAAATTTTTTTCTCTAAATTTCGCAAATTATTGTGTAATTGGCGTTTCATGAACCGAAATGATGTATTTCAACAATCAAATGTAAAAGAAAATGATAAATTTCAATTTTTTTCGACGGTCGAAAATATGCGAATTATCTAAGGGTACCCCCTTCTTACATAAAAAATGGATTTTTCAAAATTTTTTTCTCTAAATTTCGCAAATTATTGTGTAATTGGCGTTTCATGAACCGAAATGATGTATTTCAACAATCAAATGTAAAAGAAAATGATAAATTTCAATTTTTTTCGACGGTCGAAAATATGCGAATTATCTAAGGGTACCCCCTTCTTACATAAAAAATGGATTTTTCAAAATTTTTTTCTCTAAATTTCGCAAATTATTGTGTAATTGGCGTTTCATGAACCGAAATGATGTATTTCAACAATCAAATGTAAAAGAAAATGATAAATTTCAATTTTTTTCGACGGTCGAAAATATGCGAATTATCTAAGGGTACCCCCTTCTTACATAAAAAATGGATTTTTCAAAATTTTTTTCTCTAAATTTCGCAAATTATTGTGTAATTGGCGTTTCATGAACCGAAATGATGTATTTCAACAATCAAATGTAAAAGAAAATGATAAATTTCAATTTTTTTCGACGGTCGAAAATATGCGAATTATCTAAGGGTACCCCCTTCTTACATAAAAAATGGATTTTTCAAAATTTTTTTCTCTAAATTTCGCAAATTATTGTGTAATTAGCGTTTCATGAACCGAAATGATGTATTGCAACAATGAAATGTAAAAGAAAATGATAAATTTCAATTTTTTTCGACGGTCGAAAATATGCGAATTATCTAAGGGTACCCCCTTCTTACATAAAAAATGGATTTTTCAAAATTTTTTTCTCTAAATTTCGCAAATTATTGTGTAATTAGCGTTTCATGAACCGAAATGATGTATTTCAACAATCAAATGTAAAATAAAATGATAAATTTCAATTTTTTTCGACGGTCGAAAACCTGCGAATTATCTAAGGGTACCCCCTTCTTACATAAAAAATGGATTTTTCAAAATTTTTTTCTCTAAATTTCGCAAATTATTGTGTAATTAGCGTTTCATGAACCGAAATGATGTATTTCAACAATCAAATGTAAAAGAAAATGATAAATTTCAATTTCTTTCGACGGTCGAAAATATGCGAATTATCTAAGGGTACCCCCTTCTTACATAAAAAATGGATTTTTCAAAATTTTTTTCTCTAAATTTCGCAAATTATTGTGTAATTAGCGTTTCATGAACCGAAATGATGTATTTCAACAATCAAATGTAAAATAAAATGATAAATTTCAATTTCTTTCGACGGTCGAAAATATGCGAATTATCTAAGGGTACCCCCTTCTTACATAAAAAATGGATTTTTCAAAATTTTTTTCTCTAAATTTCGCAAATTATTGTGTAATTAGCGTTTCATGAACCGAAATGATGTATTTCAACAATCAAATGTAAAAGAAAATGATAAATTTCAATTTCTTTCGACGGTCGAAAATATGCGAATTATCTAAGGGTACCCCCTTCTTACATAAAAAATGGATTTTTCAAAATTTTTTTCTCTAAATTTCGCAAATTATTGTGTAATTAGCGTTTCATGAACCGAAATGATGTATTTCAACAATCAAATGTAAAAGAAAATGATAAATTTCAATTTCTTTCGACGGTCGAAAATATGCGAATTATCTAAGGGTACCCCCTTCTTACATAAAAAATGGATTTTTCAAAATTTTTTTCTCTAAATTTCGCAAATTATTGTGTAATTAGCGTTTCATGAACCGAAATGATGTATTTCAACAATCAAATGTAAAAGAAAATGATAAATTTCAATTTCTTTCGACGGTCGAAAATATGCGAATTATCTAAGGGTACCCCCTTCTTACATAAAAAATGGATTTTTCAAAATTTTTTTCTCTAAATTTCGCAAATTATTGTGTAATTAGCGTTTCATGAACCGAAATGATGTATTTCAACAATCAAATGTAAAAGAAAATGATAAATTTCAATTTCTTTCGACGGTCGAAAACCTGCGAATTATCTAAGGGTACCCCCTTCTTACATAAAAAATGGATTTTTCAAAATTTTTTTCTCTAAATTTCGCAAATTATTGTGTAATTAGCGTTTCATGAACCGAAATGATGTATTTCAACAATCAAATGTAAAAGAAAATGATAAATTTCAATTTTTTTCGACGGTCGAAAATATGCGAATTATCTAAGGGTACCCCCTTCTTACATAAAAAATGGATTTTTCAAAATTTTTTTCTCCAAATTTCGCAAATTATTGTGTAATTAGCGTTTCATGAACCGAAATGATGTATTTCAACAATCAAATGTAAAAGAAAATGATAAATTTCAATTTTTTTCGACGGTCGAAAATATGCGAATTATCTAAGGGTACCCCCTTCTTACATAAAAAATGGATTTTTCAAAATTTTTTTCTCCAAATTTCGCAAATTATTGTGTAATTAGCGTTTCATGAACCGAAATGATGTATTTCAACAATCAAATGTAAAAGAAAATGATAAATTTCAATTTTTTTCGACGGTCGAAAACCTGCGAATTATCTAAGGGTACCCCCTTCTTACATAAAAAATGGATTTTTCAAAAATTTTTTCTCTATATTTCGCAAATTATTGTGTAATTAGCGTTTCATGAACCGAAATGGTGTATTTCAACAATCAAATGTAAAAGAAAATGATAAATTTCAATTTTTTTCGACGGTCGAAAATATGCGAATTATCTAAGGGTACCCCCTTCTTACATAAAAAATGGATTTTTCAAAATTTTTTTCTCTAAATTTCGCAAATTATTGTGTAATTAGCGTTTCATGAACCGAAATGATGTATTTCAACAATCAAATGTAAAAGAAAATGATAAATTTCAATTTTTTTCGACGGTCGAAAATATGCGAATTATCTAAGGGTACCCCCTTCTTACATAAAAAATGGATTTTTCAAAATTTTTTTCTCTAAATTTCGCAAATTATTGTGTAATTAGCGTTTCATGAACCGAAATGATGTATTTCAACAATCAAATGTAAAAGAAAATGATAAATTTCAATTTTTTTCGACGGTCGAAAACCTGCGAATTATCTAAGGGTACCCCCTTCTTACATAAAAAATGGATTTTTCAAAAAATTTTTCTCTATATTTCGCAAATTATTGTGTAATTAGCGTTTCATGAACCGAAATGGTGTATTTCAACAATCAAATGTAAAAGAAAATGATAAATTTCAATTTTTTTCGACGGTCGAAAACCTGCGAATTATCTAAGGGTACCCCCTTCTTACATAAAAAATGGATTTTTCAAAATTTTTTTCTCCAAATTTCGCAAATTATTGTGTAATTAGCGTTTCATGAACCGAAATGATGTATTTCAACAATCAAATGTAAAAGAAAATGATAAATTTCAATTTTTTTCGACGGTCGAAAATATGCGAATTATCTAAGGGTACCCCCTTCTTACATAAAAAATGGATTTTTCAAAATTTTTTTCTCTAAATTTCGCAAATTATTGTGTAATTAGCGTTTCATGAACCGAAATGATGTATTTCAACAATCAAATGTAAAATAAAATGATAAATTTCAATTTTTTTCGACGGTCGAAAATATGCGAATTATCTAAGGGTACCCCCTTCTTACATAAAAAATTGATTTTTCAAAAATTTTTTCTCTAAATTTCGCAAATTATTGTGTAATTAGCGTTTCATGAACCGAAATGATGTATTTCAACAATCAAATGTAAAAGAAAATGATAAATTTCAATTTTTTTCGACGGTCGAAAATATGCGAATTATCTAAGGGTACCCCCTTCTTACATAAAAAATGGATTTTTCAAAATTTTTTTCTCTAAATTTCGCAAATTATTGTGTAATTGGCGTTTCATGAACCGAAATGATGTATTTCAACAATCAAATGTAAAAGAAAATGATAAATTTCAATTTTTTTCGACGGTCGAAAACCTGCGAATTATCTAAGGGTACCCCCTTCTTACATAAAAAATGGATTTTTCAAAATTTTTTTCTCCAAATTTCGCAAATTATTATGTAATTGGCGTTTCATGAACCGAAATGATGTATTTCAACAATCAAATGTAAAAGAAAATGATAAATTTCAATTTTTTTCGACGGTCGAAAACCTGCGAATTATCTAAGGGTACCCCCTTCTTACATAAAAAATGGATTTTTCAAATTTTTTTTCTCTAAATTTCGCAAATTATTGTGTAATTGGCGTTTCATGAACCGAAATGATGTATTTCAACAATCAAATGTAAAAGAAAATGATAAATTTCAATTTTTTTCGACGGTCGAAAATATGCGAATTATCTAAGGGTACCCCCTTCTTACATAAAAAATGGATTTTTCAAAATTTTTTTCTCTAAATTTCTCAAATTATTGTGTAATTAACGTTTCATGAACCGAAATGATGTATTTCAACAATCAAATGTAAAAGAAAATGATAAATTTCAATTTTTTTCGACGGTCGAAAATATGCGAATTATCTAAGGGTACCCCCTTCTTACATAAAAAATGGATTTTTCAAAATTTTTTTCTCTAAATTTCGCAAATTATTGTGTAATTAGCGTTTCATGAACCGAAATGATGTATTTCAACAATCAAATGTAAAAGAAAATGATAAATTTCAATTTTTTTCGACGGTCGAAAATATGCGAATTATCTAAGGGTACCCCCTTCTTACATAAAAAATGGATTTTTCAAAATTTTTTTCTCTAAATTTCGCAAATTATTGTGTAATTAGCGTTTCATGAACCGAAATGATGTATTTCAACAATCAAATGTAAAATAAAATGATAAATTTCAATTTTTTTCGACGGTCGAAAACCTGCGAATTATCTAAGGGTACCCCCTTCTTACATAAAAAATGGATTTTTCAAAATTTTTTTCTCTAAATTTCGCAAATTATTGTGTAATTAGCGTTTCATGAACCGAAATGATGTATTTCAACAATCAAATGTAAAAGAAAATGATAAATTTCAATTTTTTTCGACGGTCGAAAACCTGCGAATTATCTAAGGGTACCCCCTTCTTACATAAAAAATGGATTTTTCAAAATTTTTTTCTCTAAATTTCGCAAATTATTGTGTAATTGGCGTTTCATGAACCGAAATGATGTATTTCAACAATCAAATGTAAAAGAAAATGATAAATTTCAATTTTTTTCGACGGTCGAAAATATGCGAATTATCTAAGGGTACCCCCTTCTTACATAAAAAATGGATTTTTCAAAATTTTTTTCTCCAAATTTCGCAAATTATTGTGTAATTGGCGTTTCATGAACCGAAATGATGTATTTCAACAATCAAATGTAAAAGAAAATGATAAATTTCAATTTTTTTCGACGGTCGAAAATATGCGAATTATCTAAGGGTACCCCCTTCTTACATAAAAAATGGATTTTTCAAAATTTTTTTCTCCAAATTTCGCAAATTATTGTGTAATTAGCGTTTCATGAACCGAAATGATGTATTTCAACAATCAAATGTAAAAGAAAATGATAAATTTCAATTTTTTTCGACGGTCGAAAACCTGCGAATTATCTAAGGGTACCCCCTTCTTACATAAAAAATGGATTTTTCAAAATTTTTTTCTCTAAATTTCGCAAATTATTGTGTAATTAGCGTTTCATGAACCGAAATGATGTATTTCAACAATCAAATGTAAAATAAAATGATAAATTTCAATTTTTTTCGACGGTCGAAAACCTGCGAATTATCTAAGGGTACCCCCTTCTTACATAAAAAATGGATTTTTCAAAATTTTTTTCTCTAAATTTCGCAAATTATTGTGTAATTAGCGTTTCATGAACCGAAATGATGTATTTCAACAATCAAATGTAAAAGAAAATGATAAATTTCAATTTTTTTCGACGGTCGAAAATATGCGAATTATCTAAGGGTACCCCCTTCTTACATAAAAAATGGATTTTTCAAAATTTTTTTCTCTAAATTTCGCAAATTATTGTGTAATTAGCGTTTCATGAACCGAAATGATGTATTTCAACAATCAAATGTAAAATAAAATGATAAATTTCAATTTTTTTCGACGGTCGAAAACCTGCGAATTATCTAAGGGTACCCCCTTCTTACATAAAAAATGGATTTTTCAAAATTTTTTTCTCTAAATTTCGCAAATTATTGTGTAATTAGCGTTTCATGAACCGAAATGATGTATTTCAACAATCAAATGTAAAAGAAAATGATAAATTTCAATTTTTTTCGACGGTCGAAAACCTGCGAATTATCTAAGGGTACCCCCTTCTTACATAAAAAATGGATTTTTCAAAATTTTTTTCTCTAAATTTCGCAAATTATTGTGTAATTAGCGTTTCATGAACCGAAATGATGTATTTCAACAATCAAATGTAAAAGAAAATGATAAATTTCAATTTTTTTCGACGGTCGAAAATATGCGAATTATCTAAGGGTACCCCCTTCTTACATAAAAAATGGATTTTTCAAAATTTTTTTCTCTAAATTTCGCAAATTATTGTGTAATTAGCGTTTCATGAACCGAAATGATGTATTTCAACAATCAAATGTAAAAGAAAATGATAAATTTCAATTTTTTTCGACGGTCGAAAACCTGCGAATTATCTAAGGGTACCCCCTTCTTACATAAAAAATGGATTTTTCAAAATTTTTTTCTCTAAATTTCACAAATTATTGTGTAATTGGCGTTTCATGAACCGAAATGATGTATTTCAACAATCAAATGTAAAAGAAAATGATAAATTTCAATTTTTTTCGACGGTCGAAAATATGCGAATTATCTAAGGGTACCCCCTTCTTACATAAAAAATGGATTTTTCAAAATTTTTTTCTCTAAATTTCGCAAATTATTGTGTAATTGGCGTTTCATGAACCGAAATGATGTATTTCAACAATCAAATGTAAAAGAAAATGATAAATTTCAATTTTTTTCGACGGTCGAAAATATGCGAATTATCTAAGGGTACCCCCTTCTTACATAAAAAATGGATTTTTCAAAATTTTTTTCTCTAAATTTCGCAAATTATTGTGTAATTAGCGTTTCATGAACCGAAATGATGTATTTCAACAATCAAATGTAAAAGAAAATGATAAATTTCAATTTTTTTCGACGGTCGAAAATATGCGAATTATCTAAGGGTACCCCCTTCTTACATAAAAAATGGATTTTTCAAAATTTTTTTCTCTAAATTTCGCAAATTATTGTGTAATTAGCGTTTCATGAACCGAAATGATGTATTTCAACAATCAAATGTAAAAGAAAATGATAAATTTCAATTTTTTTCGACGGTCGAAAATATGCGAATTATCTAAGGGTACCCCCTTCTTACATAAAAAATGGATTTTTCAAAATTTTTTTCTCTAAATTTCGCAAATTATTGTGTAATTAGCGTTTCATGGACCGAAATGATGTATTTCAACAATCAAATGTAAAAGAAAATGATAAATTTCAATTTTTTTCGACGGTCGAAAATATGCGAATTATCTAAGGGTACCCCCTTCTTACATAAAAAATGGATTTTTCAAAATTTTTTTCTCTAAATTTCGCAAATTATTGTGTAATTAGCGTTTCATGAACCGAAATGATGTATTTCAACAATCAAATGTAAAAGAAAATGATAAATTTCAATTTTTTTCGACGGTCGAAAATATGCGAATTATCTAAGGGTACCCCCTTCTTACATAAAAAATGGATTTTTCAAAATTTTTTTCTCTAAATTTCGCAAATTATTGTGTAATTAGCGTTTCATGAACCGAAATGATGTATTTCAACAATCAAATGTAAAAGAAAATGATAAATTTCAATTTTTTTCGACGGTCGAAAATATGCGAATTATCTAAGGGTACCCCCTTCTTACATAAAAAATGGATTTTTCAAAAATTTTTTCTCTAAATTTCGCAAATTATTGTGTAATTAGCGTTTCATGGACCGAAATGATGTATTTCAACAATCAAATGTAAAAGAAAATGATAAATTTCAATTTTTTTCGACGGTCGAAAATATCCGAATTATCTAAGGGTACCCCCTTCTTACATAAAAAATGGATTTTTCAAAATTTTTTTCTCTAAATTTCGCAAATTATTGTGTAATTAGCGTTTCATGAACCGAAATGATGTATTTCAACAATCAAATGTAAAAGAAAATGATAAATTTCAATTTTTTTCGACGGTCGAAAATATGCGAATTATCTAAGGGTACCCCCTTCTTACATAAAAAATGGATTTTTCAAAATTTTTTTCTCCAAATTTCGCAAATTATTATGTAATTGGCGTTTCATGAACCGAAATGATGTATTTCAACAATCAAATGTAAAAGAAAATGATAAATTTCAATTTTTTTCGACGGTCGAAAACCTGCGAATTATCTAAGGGTACCCCCTTCTTACATAAAAAATGGATTTTTCAAAATTTTTTTCTCTAAATTTCGCAAATTATTGTGTAATTAGCGTTTCATGAACCGAAATGATGTATTTCAACAATCAAATGTAAAAGAAAATGATAAATTTCAATTTTTTTCGACGGTCGAAAACCTGCGAATTATCTAAGGGTACCCCCTTCTTACATAAAAAATGGATTTTTCAAAATTTTTTTCTCTAAATTTCGCAAATTATTGTGTAATTAGCGTTTCATGAACCGAAATGATGTATTTCAACAATCAAATGTAAAAGAAAATGATAAATTTCAATTTTTTTCGACGGTCGAAAACCTGCGAATTATCTAAGGGTACCCCCTTCTTACATAAAAAATGGATTTTTCAAAATTTTTTTCTCTAAATTTCGCAAATTATTGTGTAATTAGCGTTTCATGAACCGAAATGATGTATTTCAACAATCAAATGTAAAAGAAAATGATAAATTTCAATTTTTTTCGACGGTCGAAAATATGCGAATTATCTAAGGGTACCCCCTTCTTACATAAAAAATGGATTTTTCAAAATTTTTTTCTCCAAATTTCGCAAATTATTATGTAATTGGCGTTTCATGAACCGAAATGATGTATTTCAACAATCAAATGTAAAAGAAAATGATAAATTTCAATTTTTTTCGACGGTCGAAAACCTGCGAATTATCTAAGGGTACCCCCTTCTTACATAAAAAATGGATTTTTCAAAATTTTTTTCTCTAAATTTCGCAAATTATTGTGTAATTAGCGTTTCATGAACCGAAATGATGTATTTCAACAATCAAATGTAAAAGAAAATGATAAATTTCAATTTTTTTCGACGGTCGAAAACCTGCGAATTATCTAAGGGTACCCCCTTCTTACATAAAAAATGGATTTTTCAAAATTTTTTTCTCTAAATTTCGCAAATTATTGTGTAATTAGCGTTTCATGAACCGAAATGATGTATTTCAACAATCAAATGTAAAAGAAAATGATAAATTTCAATTTTTTTCGACGGTCGAAAACCTGCGAATTATCTAAGGGTACCCCCTTCTTACATAAAAAATGGATTTTTCAAAATTTTTTTCTCTAAATTTCGCAAATTATTGTGTAATTGGCGTTTCATGAACCGAAATGATGTATTTCAACAATCAAATGTAAAAGAAAATGATAAATTTCAATTTTTTTCGACGGTCGAAAATATGCGAATTATCTAAGGGTACCCCCTTCTTACATAAAAAATGGATTTTTCAAAATTTTTTTCTCTAAATTTCGCAAATTATTGTGTAATTGGCGTTTCATGAACCGAAATGATGTATTTCAACAATCAAATGTAAAAGAAAATGATAAATTTCAATTTTTTTCGACGGTCGAAAATATGCGAATTATCTAAGGGTACCCCCTTCTTACATAAAAAATGGATTTTTCAAAATTTTTTTCTCTAAATTTCGCAAATTATTGTGTAATTGGCGTTTCATGAACCGAAATGATGTATTTCAACAATCAAATGTAAAAGAAAATGATAAATTTCAATTTTTTTCGACGGTCGAAAATATGCGAATTATCTAAGGGTACCCCCTTCTTACATAAAAAATGGATTTTTCAAAATTTTTTTCTCTAAATTTCGCAAATTATTGTGTAATTAGCGTTTCATGAACCGAAATGATGTATTGCAACAATGAAATGTAAAAGAAAATGATAAATTTCAATTTTTTTCGACGGTCGAAAATATGCGAATTATCTAAGGGTACCCCCTTCTTACATAAAAAATGGATTTTTCAAAATTTTTTTCTCTAAATTTCGCAAATTATTGTGTAATTAGCGTTTCATGAACCGAAATGATGTATTTCAACAATCAAATGTAAAATAAAATGATAAATTTCAATTTTTTTCGACGGTCGAAAACCTGCGAATTATCTAAGGGTACCCCCTTCTTACATAAAAAATGGATTTTTCAAAATTTTTTTCTCTAAATTTCGCAAATTATTGTGTAATTAGCGTTTCATGAACCGAAATGATGTATTTCAACAATCAAATGTAAAAGAAAATGATAAATTTCAATTTCTTTCGACGGTCGAAAATATGCGAATTATCTAAGGGTACCCCCTTCTTACATAAAAAATGGATTTTTCAAAATTTTTTTCTCTAAATTTCGCAAATTATTGTGTAATTAGCGTTTCATGAACCGAAATGATGTATTTCAACAATCAAATGTAAAATAAAATGATAAATTTCAATTTCTTTCGACGGTCGAAAATATGCGAATTATCTAAGGGTACCCCCTTCTTACATAAAAAATGGATTTTTCAAAATTTTTTTCTCTAAATTTCGCAAATTATTGTGTAATTAGCGTTTCATGAACCGAAATGATGTATTTCAACAATCAAATGTAAAAGAAAATGATAAATTTCAATTTCTTTCGACGGTCGAAAATATGCGAATTATCTAAGGGTACCCCCTTCTTACATAAAAAATGGATTTTTCAAAATTTTTTTCTCTAAATTTCGCAAATTATTGTGTAATTAGCGTTTCATGAACCGAAATGATGTATTTCAACAATCAAATGTAAAAGAAAATGATAAATTTCAATTTCTTTCGACGGTCGAAAATATGCGAATTATCTAAGGGTACCCCCTTCTTACATAAAAAATGGATTTTTCAAAATTTTTTTCTCTAAATTTCGCAAATTATTGTGTAATTAGCGTTTCATGAACCGAAATGATGTATTTCAACAATCAAATGTAAAAGAAAATGATAAATTTCAATTTCTTTCGACGGTCGAAAATATGCGAATTATCTAAGGGTACCCCCTTCTTACATAAAAAATGGATTTTTCAAAATTTTTTTCTCTAAATTTCGCAAATTATTGTGTAATTAGCGTTTCATGAACCGAAATGATGTATTTCAACAATCAAATGTAAAAGAAAATGATAAATTTCAATTTCTTTCGACGGTCGAAAACCTGCGAATTATCTAAGGGTACCCCCTTCTTACATAAAAAATGGATTTTTCAAAATTTTTTTCTCTAAATTTCGCAAATTATTGTGTAATTAGCGTTTCATGAACCGAAATGATGTATTTCAACAATCAAATGTAAAAGAAAATGATAAATTTCAATTTTTTTCGACGGTCGAAAATATGCGAATTATCTAAGGGTACCCCCTTCTTACATAAAAAATGGATTTTTCAAAATTTTTTTCTCCAAATTTCGCAAATTATTGTGTAATTAGCGTTTCATGAACCGAAATGATGTATTTCAACAATCAAATGTAAAAGAAAATGATAAATTTCAATTTTTTTCGACGGTCGAAAATATGCGAATTATCTAAGGGTACCCCCTTCTTACATAAAAAATGGATTTTTCAAAATTTTTTTCTCCAAATTTCGCAAATTATTGTGTAATTAGCGTTTCATGAACCGAAATGATGTATTTCAACAATCAAATGTAAAAGAAAATGATAAATTTCAATTTTTTTCGACGGTCGAAAACCTGCGAATTATCTAAGGGTACCCCCTTCTTACATAAAAAATGGATTTTTCAAAAATTTTTTCTCTATATTTCGCAAATTATTGTGTAATTAGCGTTTCATGAACCGAAATGGTGTATTTCAACAATCAAATGTAAAAGAAAATGATAAATTTCAATTTTTTTCGACGGTCGAAAATATGCGAATTATCTAAGGGTACCCCCTTCTTACATAAAAAATGGATTTTTCAAAATTTTTTTCTCTAAATTTCGCAAATTATTGTGTAATTAGCGTTTCATGAACCGAAATGATGTATTTCAACAATCAAATGTAAAAGAAAATGATAAATTTCAATTTTTTTCGACGGTCGAAAATATGCGAATTATCTAAGGGTACCCCCTTCTTACATAAAAAATGGATTTTTCAAAATTTTTTTCTATAAATTTCGCAAATTATTGTGTAATTAGCGTTTCATGAACCGAAATGATGTATTTCAACAATCAAATGTAAAAGAAAATGATAAATTTCAATTTTTTTCGACGGTCGAAAACCTGCGAATTATCTAAGGGTACCCCCTTCTTACATAAAAAATGGATTTTTCAAAAAATTTTTCTCTATATTTCGCAAATTATTGTGTAATTAGCGTTTCATGAACCGAAATGGTGTATTTCAACAATCAAATGTAAAAGAAAATGATAAATTTCAATTTTTTTCGACGGTCGAAAACCTGCGAATTATCTAAGGGTACCCCCTTCTTACATAAAAAATGGATTTTTCAAAATTTTTTTCTCCAAATTTCGCAAATTATTGTGTAATTAGCGTTTCATGAACCGAAATGATGTATTTCAACAATCAAATGTAAAAGAAAATGATAAATTTCAATTTTTTTCGACGGTCGAAAATATGCGAATTATCTAAGGGTACCCCCTTCTTACATAAAAAATGGATTTTTCAAAATTTTTTTCTCCAAATTTCGCAAATTATTGTGTAATTAGCGTTTCATGAACCGAAATGATGTATTTCAACAATCAAATGTAAAAGAAAATGATAAATTTCAATTTTTTTCGACGGTCGAAAATATGCGAATTATCTAAGGGTACCCCCTTCTTACATAAAAAATGGATTTTTCAAATTTTTTTTCTCTAAATTTCGCAAATTATTGTGTAATTAGCGTTTCATGAACCGAAATGATGTATTTCAACAATCAAATGTAAAAGAAAATGATAAATTTCAATTTTTTTCGACGGTCGAAAATATGCGAATTATCTAAGGGTACCCCCTTCTTACATAAAAAATGGATTTTTCAAAATTTTTTTCTCCAAATTTCGCAAATTATTGTGTAATTAGCGTTTCATGAACCGAAATGATGTATTTCAACAATCAAATGTAAAAGAAAATGATAAATTTCAATTTTTTTCGACGGTCGAAAATATGCGAATTATCTAAGGGTACCCCCTTCTTACATAAAAAATGGATTTTTCAAAATTTTTTTCTCTAAATTTCGCAAATTATTGTGTAATTAGCGTTTCATGAACCGAAATGATGTATTTCAACAATCAAATGTAAAAGAAAATGATAAATTTCAATTTTTTTCGACGGTCGAAAATATGCGAATTATCTAAGGGTACCCCCTTCTTACATAAAAAATGGATTTTTCAAATTTTTTTCTCTAAATTTCGCAAATTATTGTGTAATTAGCGTTTCATGAACCGAAATGATGTATTTCAACAATCAAATGTAAAAGAAAATGATAAATTTCAATTTTTTTCGACGGTCGAAAACCTGCGAATTATCTAAGGGTACCCCCTTCTTACATAAAAAATGGATTTTTAAAAATTTTTTTCTCTAAATTTCGCAAATTATTGTGTAATTAGCGTTTCATGAACCGAAATGATGTATTTCAACAATCAAATGTAAAAGAAAATGATAAATTTCAATTTTTTTCGACGGTCGAAAATATGCGAATTATCTAAGGGTACCCCCTCCCTTCTTACATAAAAAATGGATTTTTCAAAATTTTTTTCTCTAAATATCGCAAATTATTGTGTAATTAGCGTTTCATGAACCGAAATGATGTATTTCAACAATCAAATGTAAAAGAAAATGATAAATTTCAATTTTTTTCGACGGTCGAAAATATGCGAATTATCTAAGGGTACCCCCTTCTTACATAAAAAATGGATTTTTCAAAATTTTTTTCTCTAAATTTCGCAAATTATTGTGTAATTAGCGTTTCATGAACCGAAATGATGTATTTCAACAATCAAATGTAAAAGAAAATGATAAATTTCAATTTTTTTCGACGGTCGAAAATATGCGAATTATCTAAGGGTACCCCCTTCTTACATAAAAAATGGATTTTTCAAAATTTTTTTCTCTAAATTTCGCAAATTATTGTGTAATTAGCGTTTCATGAACCGAAATGATGTATTTCAACAATCAAATGTAAAATAAAATGATAAATTTCAATTTTTTTCGACGGTCGAAAACCTGCGAATTATCTAAGGGTACCCCCTTCTTACAAAAAAAATGGATTTTTCAAAATTTTTTTCTCTAAATTTCGCAAATTATTGTGTAATTAGCGTTTCATGAACCGAAATGATGTATTTCAACAATCAAATGTAAAAGAAAATGATAAATTTCAATTTTTTTCGACGGTCGAAAACCTGCGAATTATCTAAGGGTACCCCCTTCTTACATAAAAAATGGATTTTTCAAAATTTTTTTCTCTAAATTTCGCAAATTATTGTGTAATTAGCGTTTCATGAACCGAAATGATGTATTTCAACAATCAAATGTAAAAGAAAATGATAAATTTCAATTTTTTTCGACGGTCGAAAATATGCGAATTATCTAAGGGTACCCCCTTCTTACATAAAAAATGGATTTTTCAAAATTTTTTTCTCTAAATTTCGCAAATTATTGTGTAATTAGCGTTTCATGAACCGAAATGGTGTATTTCAACAATCAAATGTAAAAGAAAATGATAAATTTCAATTTTTTTCGACGGTCGAAAACCTGCGAATTATCTAAGGGTACCCCCTTCTTACATAAAAAATGGATTTTTCAAAATTTTTTTCTCTAAATTTCGCAAATTATTGTGTAATTAGCGTTTCATGAACCGAAATGATGTATTTCAACAATCAAATGTAAAATAAAATGATAAATTTCAATTTTTTTCGACGGTCGAAAACCTGCGAATTATCTAAGGGTACCCCCTTCTTACATAAAAAATGGATTTTTCAAAAAATTTTTCTCTATATTTCGCAAATTATTGTGTAATTAGCGTTTCATGAACCGAAATGGTGTATTTCAACAATCAAATGTAAAAGAAAATGATAAATTTCAATTTTTTTCGACGGTCGAAAATATGCGAATTATCTAAGGGTACCCCCTTCTTACATAAAAAATGGATTTTTCCAAATTTTTTTCTCTAAATTTCGCAAATTATTGTGTAATTAGCGTTTCATGAACCGAAATGATGTATTTCAACAATCAAATGTAAAAGAAAATGATAAATTTCAATTTTTTTCGACGGTCGAAAATATGCGAATTATCTAAGGGTACCCCCTTCTTACATAAAAAATGGATTTTTCAAAATTTTTTTCTCTAAATTTCGCAAATTATTGTGTAATTAGCGTTTCATGAACCGAAATGATGTATTTCAACAATCAAATGTAAAATAAAATGATAAATTTCAATTTTTTTCGACGGTCGAAAATATGCGAATTATCTAAGGGTACCCCCTTCTTACATAAAAAATGGATTTTTCAAAATTTTTTTCTCCAAATTTCGCAAATTATTGTGTAATTAGCGTTTCATGAACCGAAATGGTGTATTTCAACAATCAAATGTAAAAGAAAATGATAAATTTCAATTTTTTTCGACGGTCGAAAATATGCGAATTATCTAAGGGTACCCCCTTCTTACATAAAAAATGGATTTTTCCAAATTTTTTTCTCTAAATTTCGCAAATTATTGTGTAATTAGCGTTTCATGAACCGAAATGATGTATTTCAACAATCAAATGTAAAAGAAAATGATAAATTTCAATTTTTTTCGACGGTCGAAAATATGCGAATTATCTAAGGGTACCCCCTTCTTACATAAAAAATGGATTTTTCAAAATTTTTTTCTCTAAATTTCGCAAATTATTGTGTAATTAGCGTTTCATGAACCGAAATGATGTATTTCAACAATCAAATGTAAAAGAAAATGATAAATTTCAATTTTTTTCGACGGTCGAAAATATGCGAATTATCTAAGGGTACCCCCTTCTTACATAAAAAATGGATTTTTCAAAATTTTTTTCTCCAAATTTCGCAAATTATTGTGTAATTAGCGTTTCATGAACCGAAATGATGTATTTCAACAATCAAATGTAAAAGAAAATGATAAATTTCAATTTTTTTCGACGGTCGAAAATATGCGAATTATCTAAGGGTACCCCCTTCTTACATAAAAAATGGATTTTTCAAAATTTTTTTCTCCAAATTTCGCAAATTATTGTGTAATTAGCGTTTCATGAACCGAAATGATGTATTTCAACAATCAAATGTAAAAGAAAATGATAAATTTCAATTTTTTTCGACGGTCGAAAACCTGCGAATTATCTAAGGGTACCCCCTTCTTACATAAAAAATGGATTTTTCAAAAAATTTTTCTCTATATTTCGCAAATTATTGTGTAATTAGCGTTTCATGAACCGAAATGGTGTATTTCAACAATCAAATGTAAAAGAAAATGATAAATTTCAATTTTTTTCGACGGTCGAAAATATGCGAATTATCTAAGGGTACCCCCTTCTTACATAAAAAATGGATTTTTCAAAATTTTTTTCTCCAAATTTCGCAAATTATTGTGTAATTAGCGTTTCATGAACCGAAATGATGTATTTCAACAATCAAATGTAAAAGAAAATGATAAATTTCAATTTTTTTCGACGGTCGAAAATATGCGAATTATCTAAGGGTACCCCCTTCTTACATAAAAAATGGATTTTTCAAATTTTTTTTCTCTAAATTTCGCAAATTATTGTGTAATTAGCGTTTCATGAACCGAAATGATGTATTTCAACAATCAAATGTAAAAGAAAATGATAAATTTCAATTTTTTTCGACGGTCGAAAATATGCGAATTATCTAAGGGTACCCCCTTCTTACATAAAAAATGGATTTTTCAAAATTTTTTTCTCCAAATTTCGCAAATTATTGTGTAATTAGCGTTTCATGAACCGAAATGATGTATTTCAACAATCAAATGTAAAAGAAAATGATAAATTTCAATTTTTTTCGACGGTCGAAAATATGCGAATTATCTAAGGGTACCCCCTTCTTACATAAAAAATGGATTTTTCAAAATTTTTTTCTCTAAATTTCGCAAATTATTGTGTAATTAGCGTTTCATGAACCGAAATGATGTATTTCAACAATCAAATGTAAAAGAAAATGATAAATTTCAATTTTTTTCGACGGTCGAAAATATGCGAATTATCTAAGGGTACCCCCTTCTTACATAAAAAATGGATTTTTCAAATTTTTTTCTCTAAATTTCGCAAATTATTGTGTAATTAGCGTTTCATGAACCGAAATGATGTATTTCAACAATCAAATGTAAAAGAAAATGATAAATTTCAATTTTTTTCGACGGTCGAAAACCTGCGAATTATCTAAGGGTACCCCCTTCTTACATAAAAAATGGATTTTTAAAAATTTTTTTCTCTAAATTTCGCAAATTATTGTGTAATTAGCGTTTCATGAACCGAAATGGTGTATTTCAACAATCAAATGTAAAAGAAAATGATAAATTTCAATTTTTTTCGACGGTCGAAAATATGCGAATTATCTAAGGGTACCCCCTTCTTACATAAAAAATGGATTTTTCAAAATTTTTTTCTCCAAATTTCGCAAATTATTGTGTAATTAGCGTTTCATGAACCGAAATGATGTATTTCAACAATCAAATGTAAAAGAAAATGATAAATTTCAATTTTTTTCGACGGTCGAAAATATGCGAATTATCTAAGGGTACCCCCTTCTTACATAAAAAATGGATTTTTCAAAATTTTTTTCTCCAAATTTCGCAAATTATTGTGTAATTAGCGTTTCATGAACCGAAATGATGTATTTCAACAATCAAATGTAAAAGAAAATGATAAATTTCAATTTTTTTCGACGGTCGAAAATATGCGAATTATCTAAGGGTACCCCCTTCTTACATAAAAAATGGATTTTTCAAAATTTTTTTCTCCAAATTTCGCAAATTATTGTGTAATTAGCGTTTCATGAACCGAAATGATGTATTTCAACAATCAAATGTAAAAGAAAATGATAAATTTCAATTTTTTTCGACGGTCGAAAACCTGCGAATTATCTAAGGGTACCCCCTTCTTACATAAAAAATGGATTTTTCAAAAAATTTTTCTCTATATTTCGCAAATTATTGTGTAATTAGCGTTTCATGAACCGAAATGGTGTATTTCAACAATCAAATGTAAAAGAAAATGATAAATTTCAATTTTTTTCGACGGTCGAAAATATGCGAATTATCTAAGGGTACCCCCTTCTTACATAAAAAATGGATTTTTCAAAATTTTTTTCTCCAAATTTCGCAAATTATTGTGTAATTAGCGTTTCATGAACCGAAATGATGTATTTCAACAATCAAATGTAAAAGAAAATGATAAATTTCAATTTTTTTCGACGGTCGAAAACCTGCGAATTATCTAAGGGTACCCCCTTCTTACATAAAAAATGGATTT
The DNA here is from genome assembly GCA_959613385.1 of Geotrupes spiniger. Classification (NCBI taxonomy): domain Eukaryota; kingdom Metazoa; phylum Arthropoda; class Insecta; order Coleoptera; family Geotrupidae; genus Geotrupes; species Geotrupes spiniger. Next base: position 37,976,058 of record OY390736.1, on the reverse strand, counting down.
TTCAAAAAATTTTTCTCTATATTTCGCAAATTATTGTGTAATTAGCGTTTCATGAACCGAAATGGTGTATTTCAACAATCAAATGTAAAAGAAAATGATAAATTTCAATTTTTTTCGACGGTCGAAAATATGCGAATTATCTAAGGGTACCCCCTTCTTACATAAAAAATGGATTTTTCAAAATTTTTTTCTCCAAATTTCGCAAATTATTGTGTAATTAGCGTTTCATGAACCGAAATGATGTATTTCAACAATCAAATGTAAAAGAAAATGATAAATTTCAATTTTTTTCGACGGTCGAAAATATGCGAATTATCTAAGGGTACCCCCTTCTTACATAAAAAATGGATTTTTCAAATTTTTTTTCTCTAAATTTCGCAAATTATTGTGTAATTAGCGTTTCATGAACCGAAATGATGTATTTCAACAATCAAATGTAAAATAAAATGATAAATTTCAATTTTTTTCGACGGTCGAAAATATGCGAATTATCTAAGGGTACCCCCTTCTTACATAAAAAATGGATTTTTCAAAATTTTTTTCTCTAAATTTCGCAAATTATTGTGTAATTAGCGTTTCATGAACCGAAATGATGTATTTCAACAATCAAATGTAAAAGAAAATGATAAATTTCAATTTTTTTCGACGGTCGAAAATATGCGAATTATCTAAGGGTACCCCCTTCTTACATAAAAAATGGATTTTTCAAATTTTTTTCTCTAAATTTCGCAAATTATTGTGTAATTAGCGTTTCATGAACCGAAATGATGTATTTCAACAATCAAATGTAAAAGAAAATGATAAATTTCAATTTTTTTCGACGGTCGAAAACCTGCGAATTATCTAAGGGTACCCCCTTCTTACATAAAAAATGGATTTTTAAAAATTTTTTCTCTAAATTTCGCAAATTATTGTGTAATTAGCGTTTCATGAACCGAAATGGTGTATTTCAACAATCAAATGTAAAAGAAAATGATAAATTTCAATTTTTTTCGACGGTCGAAAATATGCGAATTATCTAAGGGTACCCCCTTCTTACATAAAAAATGGATTTTTCAAAATTTTTTTCTCCAAATTTCGCAAATTATTGTGTAATTAGCGTTTCATGAACCGAAATGATGTATTTCAACAATCAAATGTAAAAGAAAATGATAAATTTCAATTTTTTTCGACGGTCGAAAATATGCGAATTATCTAAGGGTACCCCCTTCTTACATAAAAAATGGATTTTTCAAATTTTTTTTCTCTAAATTTCGCAAATTATTGTGTAATTAGCATTTCATGAACCGAAATGATGTATTTCAACAATCAAATGTAAAAGAAAATGATAAATTTCAATTTTTTTCGACGGTCGAAAATATGCGAATTATCTAAGGGTACCCCCTTCTTACATAAAAAATGGATTTTTCAAAATTTTTTTCTCCAAATTTCGCAAATTATTGTGTAATTAGCGTTTCGTGAACCGAAATGATGTATTTCAACAATCAAATGTAAAAGAAAATGATAAATTTCAATTTTTTTCGACGGTCGAAAATATGCGAATTATCTAAGGGTACCCCCTTCTTACATAAAAAATGGATTTTTCAAAATTTTTTTCTCTAAATTTCGCAAATTATTGTGTAATTAGCGTTTCATGAACCGAAATGATGTATTTCAACAATCAAATGTAAAAGAAAATGATAAATTTCAATTTTTTTCGACGGTCGAAAATATGCGAATTATCTAAGGGTACCCCCTTCTTACATAAAAAATGGATTTTTAAAAATTTTTTTCTCTAAATTTCGCAAATTATTGTGTAATTAGCGTTTCATGAACCGAAATGATGTATTTCAACAATCAAATGTAAAAGAAAATGATAAATTTCAATTTTTTTCGACGGTCGAAAATATGCGAATTATCTAAGGGTACCCCCTCCCTTCTTACATAAAAAATGGATTTTTCAAAATTTTTTTCTCTAAATTTCGCAAATTATTGTGTAATTAGCGTTTCATGAACCGAAATGATGTATTTCAACAATCAAATGTAAAAGAAAATGATAAATTTCAATTTTTTTCGACGGTCGAAAATATGCGAATTATCTAAGGGTACCCCCTTCTTACATAAAAAATGGATTTTTCAAAATTTTTTTCTCTAAATTTCGCAAATTATTGTGTAATTAGCGTTTCATGAACCGAAATGATGTATTTCAACAATCAAATGTAAAAGAAAATGATAAATTTCAATTTTTTTCGACGGTCGAAAATATGCGAATTATCTAAGGGTACCCCCTTCTTACATAAAAAATGGATTTTTCAAAATTTTTTTCTCTAAATTTCGCAAATTATTGTGTAATTAGCGTTTCATGTACCGAAATGATGTATTTCAACAATCAAATGTAAAATAAAATGATAAATTTCAATTTTTTTCGACGGTCGAAAACCTGCGAATTGTCTAAGGGTACCCCCTTCTTACATAAAAAATGGATTTTTCAAAATTTTTTTCTCTAAATTTCGCAAATTATTGTGTAATTAGCGTTTCATGTACCGAAATGATGTATTTCAACAATCAAATGTAAAATAAAATGATAAATTTCAATTTTTTTCGACGGTCGAAAATATGCGAATTATCTAAGGGTACCCCCTTCTTACATAAAAAATGGATTTTTCAAAATTTTTTTCTCTAAATTTCGCAAATTATTGTGTAATTAGCGTTTCATGAACCGAAATGATGTATTTCAACAATCAAATGTAAAAGAAAATGATAAATTTCAATTTTTTTCGACGGTCGAAAATATGCGAATTATCTAAGGGTACCCCCTTCTTACATAAAAAATGGATTTTTCAAAATTTTTTTCTCTAAATTTCGCAAATTATTGTGTAATTAGCGTTTCATGAACCGAAATGATGTATTTCAACAATCAAATGTAAAAGAAAATGATAAATTTCAATTTTTTTCGACGGTCGAAAATATGCGAATTATCTAAGGGTACCCCCTTCTTACATAAAAAATGGATTTTTCAAAATTTTTTTCTCTAAATTTCGCAAATTATTGTGTAATTAGCGTTTCATGAACCGAAATGATGTATTTCAACAATCAAATGTAAAAGAAAATGATAAATTTCAATTTTTTTCGACGGTCGAAAATATGCGAATTATCTAAGGGTACCCCCTTCTTACATAAAAAATGGATTTTTCAAAATTTTTTTCTCTAAATTTCGCAAATTATTGTGTAATTAGCGTTTCATGTACCGAAATGATGTATTTCAACAATCAAATGTAAAATAAAATGATAAATTTCAATTTTTTTCGACGGTCGAAAACCTGCGAATTATCTAAGGGTACCCCCTTCTTACATAAAAAATGGATTTTTCAAAATTTTTTTCTCTAAATTTCGCAAATTATTGTGTAATTAGCGTTTCATGAACCGACATGATGTATTTCAACAATCAAATGTAAAAGAAAATGATAAATTTCAATTTTTTTCGACGGTCGAAAATATGCGAATTATCTACCCCCTTCTTACATAAAAAATGGATTTTTCAAAATTTTTTTCTCTAAATTTCGCAAATTATTGTGTAATTAGCGTTTCATGAACCGAAATGATGTATTTCAACAATCAAATGTAAAAGAAAATGATAAATTTCAATTTTTTTCGACGGTCGAAAATATGCGAATTATCTAAGGGTACCCCCTTCTTACATAAAAAATGGATTTTTCAAAATTTTTTTCTCCAAATTTCGCAAATTATTGTGTAATTAGCGTTTCATGAACCGAAATGATGTATTTCAACAATCAAATGTAAAAGAAAATGATAAATTTCAATTTTTTTCGACGGTCGAAAACCTGCGAATTATCTAAGGGTACCCCCTTCTTACATAAAAAATGGATTTTTCAAAATTTTTTTCTCTAAATTTCGCAAATTATTGTGTAATTAGCGTTTCATGAACCGAAATGATGTATTTCAACAATCAAATGTAAAAGAAAATGATAAATTTCAATTTTTTTCGACGGTCGAAAATATGCGAATTATCTAAGGGTACCCCCTTCTTACATAAAAAATGGATTTTTCAAAAAATTTTTCTCTAAATTTCGCAAATTATTGTGTAATTAGCGTTTCATGAACCGAAATGATGTATTTCAACAATCAAATGTAAAAGAAAATGATAAATTTCAATTTTTTTCGACGGTCGAAAACCTGCGAATTATCTAAGGGTACCCCCTTCTTACATAAAAAATGGATTGTTCAAAATTTTTTTCTCTAAATTTCGCAAATTATTGTGTAATTAGCGTTTCATGAACCGAAATGATGTATTTCAACAATCAAATGTAAAAGAAAATGATAAATTTCAATTTTTTTCGACGGTCGAAAATATGCGAATTATCTAAGGGTACCCCCTTCTTACATAAAAAATGGATTTTTCAAAATTTTTTTCTCTAAATTTCGCAAATTATTGTGTAATTAGCGTTTCATGAACCGAAATGATGTATTTCAACAATCAAATGTAAAAGAAAATGATAAATTTCAATTTTTTTCGACGGTCGAAAATATGCGAATTATCTAAGGGTACCCCCTTCTTACATAAAAAATGGATTTTTCAAAATTTTTTTCTCCAAATTTCGCAAATTATTGTGTAATTAGCGTTTCATGAACCGAAATGATGTATTTCAACAATCAAATGTAAAAGAAAATGATAAATTTCAATTTTTTTCGACGGTCGAAAACCTGCGAATTATCTAAGGGTACCCCCTTCTTACATAAAAAATGGATTTTTCAAAATTTTTTTCTCTAAATTTCGCAAATTATTGTGTAATTAGCGTTTCATGAACCGAAATGATGTATTTCAACAATCAAATGTAAAAGAAAATGATAAATTTCAATTTTTTTCGACGGTCGAAAATATACGAATTATCTAAGGGTACCCCCTTCTTACATAAAAAATGGATTTTTCAAAATTTTTTTCTCTAAATTTCGCAAATTATTGTGTAATTAGCGTTTCATGAACCGAAATGATGTATTTCAACAATCAAATGTAAAAGAAAATGATAAATTTCAATTTTTTTCGACGGTCGAAAATATGCGAATTATCTAAGGGTACCCCCTTCTTACATAAAAAATGGATTTTTCAAAATTTTTTTCTCTAAATTTCGCAAATTATTGTGTAATTAGCGTTTCATGAACCGAAATGATGTATTTCAACAATCAAATGTAAAAGAAAATTATAAATTTCAATTTTTTTCGACGGTCGAAAATATGCGAATTATCTAAGGGTACCCCCTTCTTACATAAAAAATGGATTTTTCAAAATTTTTTTCTCTAAATTTCGCAAATTATTGTGTAATTGGCGTTTCATGAACCGAAATGATGTATTTCAACAATCAAATGTAAAAGAAAATGATAAATTTCAATTTTTTTCGACGGTCGAAAATATGCGAATTATCTAAGGGTACCCCCTTCTTACATAAAAAATGGATTTTTCAAAATTTTTTTCTCTAAATTTCGCAAATTATTGTGTAATTAGCGTTTCATGAACCGAAATGATGTATTTCAACAATCAAATGTAAAAGAAAATGATAAATTTCAATTTTTTTCGACGGTCGAAAATATGCGAATTATCTAAGGGTACCCCCTTCTTACATAAAAAATGGATTTTTCAAAATTTTTTTCTCTAAATTTCGCAAATTATTGTGTAATTAGCGTTTCATGAACCGAAATGATGTATTTCAACAATCAAATGTAAAAGAAAATGATAAATTTCAATTTTTTTCGACGGTCGAAAACCTGCGAATTATCTAAGGGTACCCCCTTCTTACATAAAAAATGGATTTTTCAAAATTTTTTTCTCTAAATTTCGCAAATTATTGTGTAATTAGCGTTTCATGAACCGAAATGATGTATTTCAACAATCAAATGTAAAATAAAATGATAAATTTCAATTTTTTTCGACGGTCGAAAACCTGCGAATTATCTAAGGGTACCCCCTTCTTACATAAAAAATGGATTTTTCAAAATTTTTTTCTCTAAATTTCGCAAATTATTGTGTAATTAGCGTTTCATGAACCGAAATGATGTATTTCAACAATCAAATGTAAAAGAAAATGATAAATTTCAATTTTTTTCGACGGTCGAAAACCTGCGAATTATCTAAGGGTACCCCCTTCTTACATAAAAAATGGATTTTTCAAAATTTTTTTCTCTAAATTTCGCAAATTATTGTGTAATTAGCGTTTCATGAACCGAAATGATGTATTTCAACAATCAAATGTAATAGAAAATGATAAATTTCAATTTTTTTCGACGGTCGAAAATATGCGAATTATCTAAGGGTACCCCCTTCTTACATAAAAAATGGATTTTTCAAAATTTTTTTCTCTAAATTTCGCAAATTATTGTGTAATTAGCGTTTCATGAACCGAAATGATGTATTTCAACAATCAAATGTAAAAGAAAATGATAAATTTCAATTTTTTTCGACGGTCGAAAATATGCGAATTATCTAAGGGTACCCCCTTCTTACATAAAAAATGGATTTTTCAAAATTTTTTTCTCTAAATTTCGCAAATTATTGTGTAATTAGCGTTTCATGTACCGAAATGATGTATTTCAACAATCAAATGTAAAATAAAATGATAAATTTCAATTTTTTTCGACGGTCGAAAACCTGCGAATTATCTAAGGGTACCCCCTTCTTACATAAAAAATGGATTTTTCAAAATTTTTTTCTCTAAATTTCGCAAATTATTGTGTAATTAGCGTTTCATGAACCGAAATGATGTATTTCAACAATCAAATGTAAAAGAAAATGATAAATTTCAATTTTTTTCGACGGTCGAAAATATGCGAATTATCTACCCCCTTCTTACATAAAAAATGGATTTTTCAAAATTTTTTTCTCTAAATTTCGCAAATTATTGTGTAATTAGCGTTTCATGAACCGAAATGATGTATTTCAACAATCAAATGTAAAAGAAAATGATAAATTTCAATTTTTTTCGACGGTCGAAAATATGCGAATTATCTAAGGGTACCCCCTTCTTACATAAAAAATGGATTTTTCAAAATTTTTTTCTCCAAATTTCGCAAATTATTGTGTAATTAGCGTTTCATGAACCGAAATGATGTATTTCAACAATCAAATGTAAAAGAAAATGATAAATTTCAATTTTTTTCGACGGTCGAAAATATGCGAATTATCTAAGGGTACCCCCTTCTTACATAAAAAATGGATTTTTCAAAATTTTTTTCTCCAAATTTCGCAAATTATTGTGTAATTAGCGTTTCATGAACCGAAATGATGTATTTCAACAATCAAATGTAAAATAAAATGATAAATTTCAATTTTTTTCGACGGTCGAAAACCTGCGAATTATCTAAGGGTACCCCCTTCTTACATAAAAAATGGATTTTTCAAAATTTTTTTCTCTAAATTTCGCAAATTATTGTGTAATTAGCGTTTCATGAACCGAAATGATGTATTTCAACAATCAAATGTAAAAGAAAATGATAAATTTCAATTTTTTTCGACGGTCGAAAACCTGCGAATTATCTAAGGGTACCCCCTTCTTACATAAAAAATGGATTTTTCAAAATTTTTTTCTCTAAATTTCGCAAATTATTGTGTAATTAGCGTTTCATGAACCGAAATGATGTATTTCAACAATCAAATGTAAAAGAAAATGATAAATTTCAATTTTTTTCGACGGTCGAAAATATGCGAATTATCTAAGGGTACCCCCTTCTTACATAAAAAATGGATTTTTCAAAAAATTTTTCTCTAAATTTCGCAAATTATTGTGTAATTAGCGTTTCATGAACCGAAATGATGTATTTCAACAATCAAATGTAAAAGAAAATGATAAATTTCAATTTTTTTCGACGGTCGAAAACCTGCGAATTATCTAAGGGTACCCCCTTCTTACATAAAAAATGGATTGTTCAAAATTTTTTTCTCTAAATTTCGCAAATTATTGTGTAATTAGCGTTTCATGAACCGAAATGATGTATTTCAACAATCAAATGTAAAAGAAAATGATAAATTTCAATTTTTTTCGACGGTCGAAAACATGCGAATTATCTAAGGGTACCCCCTTCTTACATAAAAAATGGATTTTTCAAAATTTTTTCTCTAAATTTCGCAAATTATTGTGTAATTAGCGTTTCATGAACCGAAATGATGTATTTCAACAATCAAATGTAAAAGAAAATGATAAATTTCAATTTTTTTCGACGGTCGAAAATATGCGAATTATCTAAGGGTACCCCCTTCTTACATAAAAAATGGATTTTTCAAAATTTTTTTCTCCAAATTTCGCAAATTATTGTGTAATTAGCGTTTCATGAACCGAAATGATGTATTTCAACAATCAAATGTAAAAGAAAATGATAAATTTCAATTTTTTTCGACGGTCGAAAATATGCGAATTATCTAAGGGTACCCCCTTCTTACATAAAAAATGGATTTTTCAAAATTTTTTTCTCTAAATTTCGCAAATTATTGTGTAATTAGCGTTTCATGAACCGAAATGATGTATTTCAACAATCAAATGTAAAAGAAAATGATAAATTTCAATTTTTTTCGACGGTCGAAAATATGCGAATTATCTAAGGGTACCCCCTTCTTACATAAAAAATGGATTTTTCAAAATTTTTTTCTCTAAATTTCGCAAATTATTGTGTAATTAGCGTTTCATGAACCGAAATGATGTATTTCAACAATCAAATGTAAAAGAAAATGATAAATTTCAATTTTTTTCGACGGTCGAAAATATGCGAATTATCTAAGGGTACCCCCTTCTTACATAAAAAATGGATTTTTCAAAATTTTTTTCTCTAAATTTCCCAAATTATTGTGTAATTAGCGTTTCATGAACCGAAATGATGTATTTCAACAATCAAATGTAAAAGAAAATGATAAATTTCAATTTTTTTCGACGGTCGAAAATATGCGAATTATCTAAGGGTACCCCCTTCTTACATAAAAAATGGATTTTTCAAAATTTTTTTCTCTAAATTTCGCAAATTATTGTGTAATTAGCGTTTCATGAACCGAAATGGTGTATTTCAACAATCAAATGTAAAAGAAAATGATAAATTTCAATTTTTTTCGACGGTCGAAAACCTCCGAATTATCTAAGGGTACCCCCTTCTTACATAAAAAATGGATTTTTCAAAATTTTTTTCTCTAAATTTCGCAAATTATTGTGTAATTAGCGTTTCATGAACCGAAATGATGTATTTCAACAATCAAATGTAAAAGAAAATGATAAATTTCAATTTTTTTCGACGGTCGAAAATATGCGAATTATCTAAGGGTACCCCCTTCTTACATAAAAAATGGATTTTTCAAAATTTTTTTCTCTAAATTTCGCAAATTATTGTGTAATTAGCGTTTCATGAACCGAAATGGTGTATTTCAACAATCAAATGTAAAAGAAAATGATAAATTTCAATTTTTTTCGACGGTCGAAAACCTGCGAATTATCTAAGGGTACCCCCTTCTTACATAAAAAATGGATTTTTCAAAATTTTTTTCTCTAAATTTCGCAAATTATTGTGTAATTAGCGTTTCATGAACCGAAATGGTGTATTTCAACAATCAAATGTAAAAGAAAATGATAAATTTCAATTTTTTTCGACGGTCGAAAACCTGCGAATTATCTAAGGGTACCCCCTTCTTACATAAAAAATGGATTTTTCAAAATTTTTTTCTCTAAATTTCGCAAATTATTGTGTAATTAGCGTTTCATGAACCGAAATGGTGTATTTCAACAATCAAATGTAAAAGAAAATGATAAATTTCAATTTTTTTCGACGGTCGAAAACCTGCGAATTATCTAAGGGTACCCCCTTCTTACATAAAAAATGGATTTTTCAAAATTTTTTTCTCTAAATTTCGCAAATTATTGTGTAATTAGCGTTTCATGAACCGAAATGATGTATTTCAACAATCAAATGTAAAAGAAAATGATAAATTTCAATTTTTTTCGACGGTCGAAAACCTGCGAATTATCTAAGGGTACCCCCTTCTTACATAAAAAATGGATTTTTCAAAATTTTTTTCTCTAAATTTCGCAAATTATTGTGTAATTAGCGTTTCATGAACCGAAATGATGTATTTCAACAATCAAATGTAAAAGAAAATGATAAATTTCAATTTTTTTCGACGGTCGAAAACATGCGAATTATCTAAGGGTACCCCCTTCTTACATAAAAAATGGATTTTTCAAAATTTTTTTCTCTAAATTTCGCAAATTATTGTGTAATTAGCGTTTCATGAACCGAAATGATGTATTTCAACAATCAAATGTAAAAGAAAATGATAAATTTCAATTTTTTTCGACGGTCGAAAATATGCGAATTATCTAAGGGTACCCCCTTCTTACATAAAAAATGGATTTTTCAAAATTTTTTTCTCTAAATTTCGCAAATTATTGTGTAATTAGCGTTTCATGAACCGAAATGGTGTATTTCAACAATCAAATGTAAAAGAAAATGATAAATTTCAATTTTTTTCGACGGTCGAAAACCTGCGAATTATCTAAGGGTACCCCCTTCTTACATAAAAAATGGATTTTTCAAAATTTTTTTCTCTAAATTTCGCAAATTATTGTGTAATTAGCGTTTCATGATCCGAAATGGTGTATTTCAACAATCAAATGTAAAAGAAAATGATAAATTTCAATTTTTTTCGACGGTCGAAAACCTGCGAATTATCTAAGGGTACCCCCTTCTTACATAAAAAATGGATTTTTCAAATTTTTTTTCTCTAAATTTCGCAAATTATTGTGTAATTAGCGTTTCATGAACCGAAATGATGTATTTCAACAATCAAATGTAAAAGAAAATGATAAATTTCAATTTTTTTCGACGGTCGAAAATATGCGAATTGTCTAAGGGTACCCCCTTCTTACATAAAAAATGGATTTTTCAAAATTTTTTTCTCTAAATTTCGCAAATTATTGTGTAATTAGCGTTTCATGAACCGAAATGATGTATTTCAACAATCAAATGTAAAAGAAAATGATAAATTTCAATTTTTTTCGACGGTCGAAAATATGCGAATTATCTAAGGGTACCCCCTTCTTACATAAAAAATGGATTTTTCAAAATTTTTTTCTCTAAATTTCGCAAATTATTGTGTAATTAGCGTTTCATGAACCGAAATGATGTATTTCAACAATCAAATGTAAAAGAAAATGATAAATTTCAATTTTTTTCGACGGTCGAAAACATGCGAATTATCTAAGGGTACCCCCTTCTTACATAAAAAATGGATTTTTCAAAATTTTTTTCTCTAAATTTCGCAAATTATTGTGTAATTAGCGTTTCATGAACCGAAATGATGTATTTCAACAATCAAATGTAAAAGAAAATGATAAATTTCAATTTTTTTCGACGGTCGAAAATATGCGAATTATCTAAGGGTACCCCCTTCTTACATAAAAAATGGATTTTTCAAAATTTTTTTCTCTAAATTTCGCAAATTATTGTGTAATTAGCGTTTCATGAACCGAAATGATGTATTTCAACAATCAAATGTAAAAGAAAATGATAAATTTCAATTTTTTTCGACGGTCGAAAATATGCGAATTATCTAAGGGTACCCCCTTCTTACATAAAAAATGGATTTTTCAAAATTTTTTTCTCTAAATTTCGCAAATTATTGTGTAATTAGCGTTTCATGAACCGAAATTATGTATTTCAACAATCAAATGTAAAAGAAAATGATAAATTTCAATTTTTTTCGACGGTCGAAAATATGCGAATTATCTAAGGGTACCCCCTTCTTACATAAAAAATGGATTTTTCAAAATTTTTTTCTCTAAATTTCGCAAATTATTGTGTAATTAGCGTTTCATGAACCGAAATGATGTATTTCAACAATCAAATGTAAAAGAAAATGATAAATTTCAATTTTTTTCGACGGTCGAAAATATGCGAATTATCTAAGGGTACCCCCTTCTTACATAAAAAATGGATTTTTCAAAATTTTTTTCTCTAAATTTCGCAAATTATTGTGTAATTAGCGTTTCATGAACCGAAATGATGTATTTCAACAATCAAATGTAAAAGAAAATGATAAATTTCAATTTTTTTCGACGGTCGAAAATATGCGAATTATCTAAGGGTACCCCCTTCTTACATAAAAAATGGATTTTTCAAAATTTTTTTCTCTAAATTTCGCAAATTATTGTGTAATTAGCGTTTCATGAACCGAAATGATGTATTTCAACAATCAAATGTAAAAGAAAATGATAAATTTCAATTTTTTTCGACGGTCGAAAATATGCGAATTATCTAAGGGTACCCCCTTCTTACATAAAAAATGGATTTTTCAAAATTTTTTTCTCTAAATTTCGCAAATTATTGTGTAATTAGCGTTTCATGAACCGAAATGATGTATTTCAACAATCAAATGTAAAAGAAAATGATAAATTTCAATTTTTTTCGACGGTCGAAAATATGCGAATTATCTAAGGGTACCCCCTTCTTACATAAAAAATGGATTTTTCAAAATTTTTTTCTCTAAATTTCGCAAATTATTGTGTAATTAGCGTTTCATGAACCGAAATGATGTATTTCAACAATCAAATGTAAAAGAAAATGATAAATTTCAATTTTTTTCGACGGTCGAAAATATGCGAATTATCTAAGGGTACCCCCTTCTTACATAAAAAATGGATTTTTCAAAATTTTTTTCTCTAAATTTCGCAAATTATTGTGTAATTAGCGTTTCATGAACCGAAATGATGTATTTCAACAATCAAATGTAAAAGAAAATGATAAATTTCAATTTTTTTCGACGGTCGAAAACCTGCGAATTATCTAAGGGTACCCCCTTCTTACATAAAAAATGGATTTTTCAAAATTTTTTTCTCTAAATTTCGCAAATTATTGTGTAATTAGCGTTTCATGAACCGAAATGATGTATTTCAACAATCAAATGTAAAAGAAAATGATAAATTTCAATTTTTTTCGACGGTCGAAAATATGCGAATTATCTAAGGGTACCCCCTTCTTACATAAAAAATGGATTTTTCAAAATATTTTTCTCTAAATTTCGCAAATTATTGTGTAATTAGCGTTTCATGAACCGAAATGATGTATTTCAACAATCAAATGTAAAAGAAAATGATAAATTTCAATTTTTTTCGACGGTCGAAAATATGCGAATTATCTAAGGGTACCCCCTTCTTACATAAAAAATGGATTTTTCAAAATTTTTTTCTCTAAATTTCGCAAATTATTGTGTAATTAGCGTTTCATGAACCGAAATGATGTATTTCAACAATCAAATGTAAAAGAAAATGATAAATTTCAATTTTTTTCGACGGTCGAAAACCTGCGAATTATCTAAGGGTACCCCCTTCTTACATAAAAAATGGATTTTTCAAAATTTTTTTCTCTAAATTTCGCAAATTATTGTGTAATTAGCGTTTCATGAACCGAAATGATGTATTTCAACAATCAAATGTAAAATAAAATGATAAATTTCAATTTTTTTCGACGGTCGAAAACCTGCGAATTATCTAAGGGTACCCCCTTCTTACATAAAAAATGGATTTTTCAAAATTTTTTTCTCTAAATTTCGCAAATTATTGTGTAATTAGCGTTTCATGAACCGAAATGATGTATTTCAACAATCAAATGTAAAAGAAAATGATAAATTTCAATTTTTTTCGACGGTCGAAAATATGCGAATTATCTAAGGGTACCCCCTTCTTACATAAAAAATGGATTTTTCAAAATTTTTTTCTCTAAATTTCCCAAATTATTGTGTAATTAGCGTTTCATGAACCGAAATGATGTATTTCAACAATCAAATGTAAAAGAAAATGATAAATTTCAATTTTTTTCGACGGTCGAAAATATGCGAATTATCTAAGGGTACCCCCTTCTTACATAAAAAATGGATTTTTCAAAATTTTTTTCTCTAAATTTCGCAAATTATTGTGTAATTAGCGTTTCATGAACCGAAATGATGTATTTCAACAATCAAATGTAAAAGAAAATGATAAATTTCAATTTTTTTCGACGGTCGAAAACCTGCGAATTATCTAAGGGTACCCCCTTCTTACATAAAAAATGGATTTTTCAAAATTTTTTTCTCTAAATTTCGCAAATTATTGTGTAATTAGCGTTTCATGAACCGAAATGATGTATTTCAACAATCAAATGTAAAAGAAAATGATAAATTTCAATTTTTTTCGACGGTCGAAAACCTGCGAATTATCTAAGGGTACCCCCTTCTTACATAAAAAATGGATTTTTCAAATTTTTTTTCTCTAAATTTCCCAAATTATTGTGTAATTAGCGTTTCATGAACCGAAATGATGTATTTCAACAATCAAATGTAAAAGAAAATGATAAATTTCAATTTTTTTCGACGGTCGAAAATATGCGAATTATCTAAGGGTACCCCCTTCTTACATAAAAAATGGATTTTTCAAAATTTTTTTCTCTAAATTTCGCAAATTATTGTGTAATTAGCGTTTCATGAACCGAAATGATGTATTTCAACAATCAAATGTAAAAGAAAATGATAAATTTCAATTTTTTTCGACGGTCGAAAACCTGCGAATTATCTAAGGGTACCCCCTTCTTACATAAAAAATGGATTTTTCAAAATTTTTTTCTCTAAATTTCGCAAATTATTGTGTAATTAGCGTTTCATGAACCGAAATGATGCATTTCAACAATCAAATGTAAAAGAAAATGATAAATTTCAATTTTTTTCGACGGTCGAAAATATGCGAATTATCTAAGGGTACCCCCTTCTTACATAAAAAATTGATTTTTCAAAATTTTTTTCTCTAAATTTCGCAAATTATTGTGTAATTAGCGTTTCATGAACCGAAATGATGTATTTCAACAATCAAATGTAAAAGAAAATGATAAATTTCAATTTTTTTCGACGGTCGAAAACCTGCGAATTATCTAAGGGTACCCCCTTCTTACATAAAAAATGGATTTTTCAAAATTTTTTTCTCTAAATTTCGCAAATTATTGTGTAATTAGCGTTTCATGAACCGAAATGATGTATTTCAACAATCAAATGTAAAAGAAAATGATAAATTTCAATTTTTTTCGACGGTCGAAAACCTGCGAATTATCTAAGGGTACCCCCTTCTTACATAAAAAATGGATTTTTCAAATTTTTTTTCTCTAAATTTCCCAAATTATTGTGTAATTAGCGTTTCATGAACCGAAATGATGTATTTCAACAATCAAATGTAAAAGAAAATGATAAATTTCAATTTTTTTCGACGGTCGAAAACCTGCGAATTATCTAAGGGTACCCCCTTCTTACATAAAAAAAAAGATTTTTCAAAATTTTTTTCTCTAAATTTCGCAAATTATTGTGTAATTAGCGTTTCATGAACCGAAATGATGTATTTCAACAATCAAATGTAAAAGAAAATGATAAATTTCAATTTTTTTCGACGGTCGAAAATATGCGAATTATCTAAGGGTACCCCCTTCTTACATAAAAAATGGATTTTTCAAAATTTTTTTCTCTAAATTTCGCAAATTATTGTGTAATTAGCGTTTCATGAACCGAAATGATGTATTTCAACAATCAAATGTAAAAGAAAATGATAAATTTCAATTTTTTTCGACGGTCGAAAATATGCGAATTATCTAAGGGTACCCCCTTCTTACATAAAAAATGGATTTTTCAAAATTTTTTTCTCTAAATTTCGCAAATTATTGTGTAATTAGCGTTTCATGAACCGAAATGATGTATTTCAACAATCAAATGTAAAAGAAAATGATAAATTTCAATTTTTTTCGACGGTCGAAAACCTGCGAATTATCTAAGGGTACCCCCTTCTTACATAAAAAATGGATTTTTCAAATTTTTTTTCTCTAAATTTCCCAAATTATTGTGTAATTAGCGTTTCATGAACCGAAATGATGTATTTCAACAATCAAATGTAAAAGAAAATGATAAATTTCAATTTTTTTCGACGGTCGAAAACCTGCGAATTATCTAAGGGTACCCCCTTCTTACATAAAAAAAAAGATTTTTCAAAATTTTTTTCTCTAAATTTCGCAAATTATTGTGTAATTAGCGTTTCATGAACCGAAATGATGTATTTCAACAATCAAATGTAAAAGAAAATGATAAATTTCAATTTTTTTCGACGGTCGAAAATATGCGAATTATCTAAGGGTACCCCCTTCTTACATAAAAAATGGATTTTTCAAAATTTTTTTCTCTAAATTTCGCAAATTATTGTGTAATTAGCGTTTCATGAACCGAAATGATGTATTTCAACAATCAAATGTAAAAGAAAATGATAAATTTCAATTTTTTTCGACGGTCGAAAACCTGCGAATTATCTAAGGGTACCCCCTTCTTACATAAAAAATGGATTTTTCAAAATTTTTTTCTCTAAATTTCGCAAATTATTGTGTAATTAGCGTTTCATGAACCGAAATGATGTATTTCAACAATCAAATGTAAAAGAAAATGATAAATTTCAATTTTTTTCGACGGTCGAAAACCTGCGAATTATCTAAGGGTACCCCCTTCTTACATAAAAAATGGATTTTTCAAAATTTTTTTCTCTAAATTTCGCAAATTATTGTGTAATTAGCGTTTCATGAACCGAAATGGTGTATTTCAACAATCAAATGTAAAAGAAAATGATAAATTTCAATTTTTTTCGACGGTCGAAAACCTGCGAATTATCTAAGGGTACCCCCTTCTTACATAAAAAATGGATTTTTCAAAATTTTTTTCTCTAAATTTCGCAAATTATTGTGTAATTAGCGTTTCATGAACCGAAATGATGTATTTCAACAATCAAATGTAAAAGAAAATGATAAATTTCAATTTTTTTCGACGGTCGAAAACCTGCGAATTATCTAAGGGTACCCCCTTCTTACATAAAAAATGGATTTTTCAAAATTTTTTTCTCTAAATTTCGCAAATTATTGTGTAATTAGCGTTTCATGAACCGAAATGATGTATTTCAACAATCAAATGTAAAAGAAAATGATAAATTTCAATTTTTTTCGACGGTCGAAAATATGCGAATTATCTAAGGGTACCCCCTTCTTACATAAAAAATGGATTTTTCAAAATTTTTTTCTCTAAATTTCGCAAATTATTGTGTAATTAGCGTTTCATGAACCGAAATGATGTATTTCAACAATCAAATGTAAAAGAAAATGATAAATTTCAATTTTTTTCGACGGTCGAAAACCTGCGAATTATCTAAGGGTACCCCCTTCTTACATAAAAAATGGATTTTTCAAAATTTTTTTCTCTAAATTTCGCAAATTATTGTGTAATTAGCGTTTCATGAACCGAAATGATGTATTTCAACAATCAAATGTAAAAGAAAATGATAAATTTCAATTTTTTTCGACGGTCGAAAATATGCGAATTATCTAAGGGTACCCCCTTCTTACATAAAAAATGGATTTTTCAAAATTTTTTTCTCTAAATTTCGCAAATTATTGTGTAATTAGCGTTTCATGAACCGAAATGATGTATTTCAACAATCAAATGTAAAAGAAAATGATAAATTTCAATTTTTTTCGACGGTCGAAAATATGCGAATTATCTAAGGGTACCCCCTTCTTACATAAAAAATGGATTTTTCAAAATTTTTTTCTCTAAATTTCGCAAATTATTGTGTAATTAGCGTTTCATGAACCGAAATGATGTATTTCAACAATCAAATGTAAAAGAAAATGATAAATTTCAATTTTTTTCGACGGTCGAAAATATGCGAATTATCTAAGGGTACCCCCTTCTTACATAAAAAATGGATTTTTCAAAATTTTTTTCTCTAAATTTCGCAAATTATTGTGTAATTAGCGTTTCATGAACCGAAATGATGTATTTCAACAATCAAATGTAAAAGAAAATGATAAATTTCAATTTTTTTCGACGGTCGAAAACCTGCGAATTATCTAAGGGTACCCCCTTCTTACATAAAAAATGGATTTTTCAAAATTTTTTTCTCTAAATTTCGCAAATTATTGTGTAATTAGCGTTTCATGAACCGAAATGATGTATTTCAACAATCAAATGTAAAAGAAAATGATAAATTTCAATTTTTTTCGACGGTCGAAAATATGCGAATTATCTAAGGGTACCCCCTTCTTACATAAAAAATGGATTTTTCAAAATTTTTTTCTCTAAATTTCGCAAATTATTGTGTAATTAGCGTTTCATGAACCGAAATGATGTATTTCAACAATCAAATGTAAAAGAAAATGATAAATTTCAATTTTTTTCGACGGTCGAAAATATGCGAATTATCTAAGGGTACCCCCTTCTTACATAAAAAATGGATTTTTCAAAATTTTTTTCTCAAAATTTCGCAAATTATTGTGTAATTAGCGTTTCATGAACCGAAATGATGTATTTCAACAATCAAATGTAAAAGAAAATGATAAATTTCAATTTTTTTCGACGGTCGAAAATATGCGAATTATCTAAGGGTACCCCCTTCTTACATAAAAAATAGATTTTTCAAAATTTTTTTCTCTAAATTTCGCAAATTATTGTGTAATTAGCGTTTCATGAACCGAAATGATGTATTTCAACAATCAAATGTAAAAGAAAATGATAAATTTCAATTTTTTTCGACGGTCGAAAATATGCGAATTATCTAAGGGTACCCCCTTCTTACATAAAAAATGGATTTTTCAAAATTTTTTTCTCTAAATTTCGCAAATTATTGTGTAATTAGCGTTTCATGAACCGAAATGATGTATTTCAACAATCAAATGTAAAAGAAAATGATAAATTTCAATTATTTTCGACGGTCGAAAATATGCGAATTATCTAAGGGTACCCCCTTCTTACATAAAAAATAGATTTTTCAAAATTTTTTTCTCTAAATTTCGCAAATTATTGTGTAATTAGCGTTTCATGAACCGAAATGATGTATTTCAACAATCAAATGTAAAAGAAAATGATAAATTTCAATTTTTTTCGACGGTCGAAAATATGCGAATTATCTAAGGGTACCCCCTTCTTACATAAAAAATGGATTTTTCAAAATTTTTTTCTCTAAATTTCGCAAATTATTGTGTAATTAGCGTTTCATGAACCGAAATGATGTATTTCAACAATCAAATGTAAAAGAAAATGATAAATTTCAATTTTTTTCGACGGTCGAAAACCTGCGAATTATCTAAGGGTACCCCCTTCTTACATAAAAAATGGATTTTTCAAAATTTTTTTCTCTAAATTTCGCAAATTATTGTGTAATTAGCGTTTCATGAACCGAAATGATGTATTTCAACAATCAAATGTAAAAGAAAATGATAAATTTCAATTTTTTTCGACGGTCGAAAATATGCGAATTATCTAAGGGTACCCCCTTCTTACATAAAAAATGGATTTTTCAAAATTTTTTTCTCTAAATTTCGCAAATTATTGTGTAATTAGCGTTTCATGAACCGAAATGATGTATTTCAACAATCAAATGTAAAAGAAAATGATAAATTTCAATTTTTTTCGACGGTCGAAAACCTGCGAATTATCTAAGGGTACCCCCTTCTTACATAAAAAATGGATTTTTCAAAAATTTTTTCTCTAAATTTCGCAAATTATTGTGTAATTAGCGTTTCATGAACCGAAATGATGTATTTCAACAATCAAATGTAAAAGAAAATGATAAATTTCAATTTTTTTCGACGGTCGAAAATATGCGAATTATCTAAGGGTACCCCCTTCTTACATAAAAAATGGATTTTTCAAAATTTTTTTCTCTAAATTTCGCAAATTATTGTGTAATTAGCGTTTCATGAACCGAAATGATGTATTTCAACAATCAAATGTAAAAGAAAATGATAAATTTCAATTTTTTTCGACGGTCGAAAACCTGCGAATTATCTAAGGGTACCCCCTTCTTACATAAAAAATGGATTTTTCAAATTTTTTTTCTCTAAATTTCGCAAATTATTGTGTAATTAGCGTTTCATGAACCGAAATGATGTATTTCAACAATCAAATGTAAAAGAAAATGATAAATTTCAATTTTTTTCGACGGTCGAAAATATGCGAATTATCTAAGGGTACCCCCTTCTTACATAAAAAATGGATTTTTCAAAATTTTTTTCTCTAAATTTCGCAAATTATTGTGTAATTAGCGTTTCATGAACCGAAATGATGTATTTCAACAATCAAATGTAAAAGAAAATGATAAATTTCAATTTTTTTCGACGGTCGAAAATATGCGAATTATCTAAGGGTACCCCCTTCTTACATAAAAAATGGATTTTTCAAAATTTTTTTCTCTAAATTTCGCAAATTATTGTGTAATTAGCGTTTCATGAACCGAAATGATGTATTTCAACAATCAAATGTAAAAGAAAATGATAAATTTCAATTTTTTTCGACGGTCGAAAACCTGCGAATTATCTAAGGGTACCCCCTTCTTACATAAATAATGGATTTTTCAAAATTTTTTTCTCTAAATTTCGCAAATTATTGTGTAATTAGCGTTTCATGAACCGAAATGATGTATTTCAACAATCAAATGTAAAAGAAAATGATAAATTTCAATTATTTTCGACGGTCGAAAATATGCGAATTATCTAAGGGTACCCCCTTCTTACATAAAAAATAGATTTTTCAAAATTTTTTTCTCTAAATTTCGCAAATTATTGTGTAATTAGCGTTTCATGAACCGAAATGATGTATTTCAACAATCAAATGTAAAAGAAAATGATAAATTTCAATTTTTTTCGACGGTCGAAAATATGCGAATTATCTAAGGGTACCCCCTTCTTACATAAAAAATGGATTTTTCAAAATTTTTTTCTCTAAATTTCGCAAATTATTGTGTAATTAGCGTTTCATGAACCGAAATGATGTATTTCAACAATCAAATGTAAAAGAAAATGATAAATTTCAATTTTTTTCGACGGTCGAAAATATGCGAATTATCTAAGGGTACCCCCTTCTTACATAAAAAATGGATTTTTCAAAATTTTTTTCTCTAAATTTCGCAAATTATTGTGTAATTAGCGTTTCATGAACCGAAATGATGTATTTCAACAATCAAATGTAAAAGAAAATGATAAATTTCAATTTTTTTCGACGGTCGAAAACCTGCGAATTATCTAAGGGTACCCCCTTCTTACATAAAAAATGGATTTTTCAAAATTTTTTTCTCTAAATTTCGCAAATTATTGTGTAATTAGCGTTTCATGAACCGAAATGATGTATTTCAACAATCAAATGTAAAAGAAAATGATAAATTTCAATTTTTTTCGACGGTCGAAAACCTGCGAATTATCTAAGGGTACCCCCTTCTTACATAAAAAATGGATTTTTCAAAATTTTTTTCTCTAAATTTCGCAAATTATTGTGTAATTAGCGTTTCATGAACCGAAATGATGTATTTCAACAATCAAATGTAAAAGAAAATGATAAATTTCAATTTTTTTCGACGGTCGAAAACCTGCGAATTATCTAAGGGTACCCCCTTCTTACATAAAAAATGGATTTTTCAAAATTTTTTTCTCTAAATTTCGCAAATTATTGTGTAATTAGCGTTTCATGAACCGAAATGATGTATTTCAACAATCAAATGTAAAAGAAAATGATAAATTTCAATTTTTTTCGACGGTCGAAAACCTGCGAATTATCTAAGGGTACCCCCTTCTTACATAAAAAATGGATTTTTCAAAATTTTTTTCTCTAAATTTCGCAAATTATTGTGTAATTAGCGTTTCATGAACCGAAATGATGTATTTCAACAATCAAATGTAAAAGAAAATGATAAATTTCAATTTTTTTCGACGGTCGAAAATATGCGAATTATCTAAGGGTACCCCCTTCTTACATAAAAAATGGATTTTTCAAAATTTTTTTCTCTAAATTTCGCAAATTATTGTGTAATTAGCGTTTCATGAACCGAAATGATGTATTTCAACAATCAAATGTAAAAGAAAATGATAAATTTCAATTTTTTTCGACGGTCGAAAATATGCGAATTATCTAAGGGTACCCCCTTCTTACATAAAAAATGGATTTTTCAAAATTTTTTTCTCTAAATTTCGCAAATTATTGTGTAATTAGCGTTTCATGAACCGAAATGATGTATTTCAACAATCAAATGTAAAAGAAAATGATAAATTTCAATTTTTTTCGACGGTCGAAAACCTGCGAATTATCTAAGGGTACCCCCTTCTTACATAAAAAATGGATTTTTCAAAAATTTTTTCTCCAAATTTCGCAAATTATTGTGTAATTAGCGTTTCATGAACCGAAATGATGTATTTCAACAATCAAATGTAAAAGAAAATGATAAATTTCAATTTTTTTCGACGGTCGAAAACCTGCGAATTATCTAAGGGTACCCCCTTCTTACATAAAAAATGGATTTTTCAAAATTTTTTTCTCCAAATTTCGCAAATTATTGTGTAATTAGCGTTTCATGAACCGAAATGATGTATTTCAACAATCAAATGTAAAAGAAAATGATAAATTTCAATTTTTTTCGACGGTCGAAAACCTGCGAATTATCTAAGGGTACACCCTTCTTACATAAAAAATGGATTTTTCAAAATTTTTTTCTCTAAATTTCGCAAATTATTGTGTAATTAGCGTTTCATGAACCGAAATGATGTATTTCAACAATCAAATGAAAAAGAAAATGATAAATTTCAATTTTTTTCGACGGTCGAAAATATGCGAATTATCTAAGGGTACCCCCTTCTTACATAAAAAATGGATTTTTCAAATTTTTTTTCTCTAAATTTCGCAAATTATTGTGTAATTAGCGTTTCATGAACCGAAATGATGTATTTCAACAATCAAATGTAAAAGAAAATGATAAATTTCAATTTTTTTCGACGGTCGAAAATATGCGAATTATCTAAGGGTACCCCCTTCTTACATAAAAAATGGATTTTTCAAAATTTTTTTCTCTAAATTTCGCAAATTATTGTGTAATTGGCGTTTCATGAACCGAAACGATGTATTTCAACAATCAAATGTAAAAGAAAATGATAAATTTCAATTTTTTTCGACGGTCGAAAATATGCGAATTATCTAAGGGTACCCCCTTCTTACATAAAAAATGGATTTTTCAAAATTTTTTTCTCTAAATTTCGCAAATTATTGTGTAATTAGCGTTTCATGAACCGAAATGATGTATTTCAACAATCAAATGTAAAAGAAAATGATAAATTTCAATTTTTTTCGACGGTCGAAAACCTGCGAATTATCTAAGGGTACCCCCTTCTTACATAAAAAATGGATTTTTCAAAATTTTTTTCTCTAAATTTCGCAAATTATTTTGTAATTAGCGTTTCATGAACCGAAATGATGTATTTCAACAATCAAATGTAAAAGAAAATGATAAATTTCAATTTTTTTCGACGGTCGAAAACCTGCGAATTATCTAAGGGTACCCCCTTCTTACATAAAAAATGGATTTTTCAAAATTTTTTTCTCTAAATTTCGCAAATTATTGTGTAATTAGCGTTTCATGAACCGAAATGATGTATTTCAACAATCAAATGTAAAAGAAAATGATAAATTTCAATTTTTTTCGACGGTCGAAAATATGCGAATTATCTAAGGGTACCCCCTTCTTACATAAAAAATGGATTTTGCAAATTTTTTTTCTCTAAATTTCGCAAATTATTGTGTAATTAGCGTTTCATGAACCGAAATGATGTATTTCAACAATCAAATGTAAAAGAAAATGATAAATTTCAATTTTTTTCGACGGTCGAAAACCTGCGAATTATCTAAGGGTACCCCATTCTTACATAAAAAATGGATTTTTCAAAATTTTTTTCTCTAAATTTCGCAAATTATTGTGTAATTAGCGTTTCATGAACCGAAATGATGTATTTCAACAATCAAATGTAAAAGAAAATGATAAATTTCAATTTTTTTCGACGGTCGAAAATATGCGAATTATCTAAGGGTACCCCCTTCTTACATAAAAAATGGATTTTTCAAAATTTTTTTCTCTAAATTTCGCAAATTATTGTGTAATTAGCGTTTCATGAACCGAAATGATGTATTTCAACAATCAAATGTAAAAGAAAATGATAAATTTCAATTTTTTTCGACGGTCGAAAACCTGCGAATTATCTAAGGGTACCCCCTTCTTACATAAAAAATGGATTTTTCAAAATTTTTTTCTCTAAATTTCGCAAATTATTTTGTAATTAGCGTTTCATGAACCGAAATGATGTATTTCAACAATCAAATGTAAAAGAAAATGATAAATTTCAATTTTTTTCGACGGTCGAAAATATGCGAATTATCTAAGGGTACCCCCTTCTTACATAAAAAATGGATTTTTCAAAATTTTTTTCTCTAAATTTCGCAAATTATTGTGTAATTAGCGTTTCATGAACCGAAATGATGTATTTCAACAATCAAATGTAAAAGAAAATGATAAATTTCAATTTTTTTCGACGGTCGAAAATATGCGAATTATCTAAGGGTACCCCCTTCTTACATAAAAAATGGATTTTTCAAAATTTTTTTCTCTAAATTTCGCAAATTATTGTGTAATTAGCGTTTCATGAACCGAAATGATGTATTTCAACAATCAAATGTAAAAGAAAATGATAAATTTCAATTTTTTTCGACGGTCGAAAACCTGCGAATTATCTAAGGGTACCCCCTTCTTACATAAAAAATGGATTTTTAAAAATTTTTTTCTCTAAATTTCGCAAATTATTGTGTAATTGGCGTTTCATGAACCGAAACGATGTATTTCAACAATCAAATGTAAAAGAAAATGATAAATTTCAATTTTTTTCGACGGTCGAAAATATGCGAATTATCTAAGGGTACCCCCTTCTTACATAAAAAATGGATTTTTCAAAATTTTTTTCTCTAAATTTCGCAAATTATTGTGTAATTAGCGTTTCATGAACCGAAATGATGTATTTCAACAATCAAATGTAAAAGAAAATGATAAATTTCAATTTTTTTCGACGGTCGAAAATATGCGAATTATCTAAGGGTACCCCCTTCTTACATAAAAAATGGATTTTTCAAAATTTTTTTCTCTAAATTTCGCAAATTATTGTGTAATTAGCGTTTCATGAACCGAAATGATGTATTTCAACAATCAAATGTAAAATAAAATGATAAATTTCAATTTTTTTCGACGGTCTAAAACCTGCGAATTATCTAAGGGTACCCCCTTCTTACATAAAAAATGGATTTTTCAAAATTTTTTTCTCTAAATTTCGCAAATTATTGTGTAATTAGCGTTTCATGAACCGAAATGGTGTATTTCAACAATCAAATGTAAAAGAAAATGATAAATTTCAATTTTTTTCGACGGTCGAAAACCTGCGAATTATCTAAGGGTACCCCCTTCTTACATAAAAAATGGATTTTTCAAAATTTTTTTCTCTAAATTTCGCAAATTATTGTGTAATTAGCGTTTCATGAACCGAAATGATGTATTTCTACAATCAAATGTAAAAGAAAATGATAAATTTCAATTTTTTTCGACGGTCGAAAATATGCGAATTATCTAAGGGTACCCCCTTCTTATATAAAAAATGGATTTTTCAAAATTTTTTTCTCTAAATTTCGCAAATTATTGTGTAATTAGCGTTTCATGAACCGAAATGGTGTATTTCAACAATCAAATGTAAAAGAAAATGATAAATTTCAATTTTTTTCGACGGTCGAAAACCTGCGAATTATCTAAGGGTACCCCCTTCTTATATAAAAAATGGATTTTTCAAAATTTTTTTCTCCAAATTTCGCAAATTATTGTGTAATTAGCGTTTCATGAACCGAAATGATGTATTTCAACAATCAAATGTAAAAGAAAATGATAAATTTCAATTTTTTTCGACGGTCGAAAACCTGCGAATTATCTAAGGGTACCCCCTTCTTATATAAAAAATGGATTTTTCAAAATTTTTTTCTCCAAATTTCGCAAATTATTGTGTAATTAGCGTTTCATGAACCGAAATGATGTATTTCAACAATCAAATGTAAAAGAAAATGATAAATTTCAATTTTTTTCGACGGTCGAAAACCTGCGAATTATCTAAGGGTACCCCCTTCTTATATAAAAAATGGATTTTTCAAAATTTTTTTCTCTAAATTTCGCAAATTATTGTGTAATTAGCGTTTCATGAACCGAAATGGTGTATTTCAACAATCAAATGTAAAAGAAAATGATAAATTTCAATTTTTTTCGACGGTCGAAAACCTGCGAATTATCTAAGGGTACCCCCTTCTTAGATAAAAAATGGATTTTTCAAAATTTTTTTCTCTAAATTTCGCAAATTATTGTGTAATTAGCGTTTCATGAACCGAAATGATGTATTTCAACAATCAAATGTAAAATAAAATGATAAATTTCAATTTTTTTCGACGGTCTAAAACCTGCGAATTATCTAAGGGTACCCCCTTCTTACATAAAAATGGATTTTTCAAAATTTTTTTCTCTAAATTTCGCAAATTATTGTGTAATTAGCGTTTCATGAACCGAAATGATGTATTTCAACAATCAAATGTAAAAGAAAATGATAAATTTCAATTTTTTTCGACGGTCGAAAACCTGCGAATTATCTAAGGGTACCCCCTTCTTACATAAAAAATGGATTTTTCAAATTTTTTTTCTCTAAATTTCGCAAATTATTGTGTAATTAGCGTTTCATGAACCGAAATGATGTATTTCAACAATCAAATGTAAAAGAAAATGATAAATTTCAATTTTTTTCGACGGTCGAAAATATGCGAATTATCTAAGGGTACCCCCTTCTTACATAAAAAATGGATTTTTCAAATTTTTTTTCTCTAAATTTCGCAAATTATTGTGTAATTAGCGTTTCATGAACCGAAATGATGTATTTCAACAATCAAATGTAAAAGAAAATGATAAATTTCAATTTTTTTCGACGGTCGAAAACCTGCGAATTATCTAAGGGTACCCCCTTCTTACATAAAAAATGGATTTTTCAAAATTTTTTTCTCTAAATTTCGCAAATTATTGTGTAATTAGCGTTTCATGAACCGAAATGATGTATTTCAACAATCAAATGTAAAAGAAAATGATAAATTTCAATTTTTTTCGACGGTCGAAAATATGCGAATTATCTAAGGGTACCCCCTTCTTACATAAAAAATGGATTTTTCAAAATTTTTTTCTCTAAATTTCGCAAATTATTGTGTAATTAGCGTTTCATGAACCGAAATGATGTATTTCAACAATCAAATGTAAAAGAAAATGATAAATTTCAATTTTTTTCGACGGTCGAAAACCTGCGAATTATCTAAGGGTACCCCCTTCTTACATAAAAAATGGATTTTTCAAAATTTTTTTCTCTAAATTTCGCAAATTATTGTGTAATTAGCGTTTCATGAACCGAAATGATGTATTTCAACAATCAAATGTAAAAGAAAATGATAAATTTCAATTTTTTTCGACGGTCGAAAATATGCGAATTATCTAAGGGTACCCCCTTCTTACATAAAAAATGGATTTTTCAAATTTTTTTTCTCTAAATTTCGCAAATTATTGTGTAATTAGCGTTTCATGAACCGAAATGATGTATTTCA
Source organism: Geotrupes spiniger (assembly GCA_959613385.1). Lineage (NCBI taxonomy): Eukaryota > Metazoa > Arthropoda > Insecta > Coleoptera > Geotrupidae > Geotrupes > Geotrupes spiniger. The sequence goes on along the minus strand of OY390736.1, from coordinate 37,948,538 downwards.
ACAATCAAATGTAAAAGAAAATGATAAATTTCAATTTTTTTCGACGGTCGAAAATATGCGAATTATCTAAGGGTACCCCCTTCTTACATAAAAAATGGATTTTTCAAAATTTTTTTCTCTAAATTTCGCAAATTATTGTGTAATTAGCGTTTCATGAACCGAAATGATGTATTTCAACAATCAAATGTAAAAGAAAATGATAAATTTCAATTTTTTTCGACGGTCGAAAATATGCGAATTATCTAAGGGTACCCCCTTCTTACATAAAAAATGGATTTTTCAAAATTTTTTTCTCTAAATTTCGCAAATTATTGTGTAATTAGCGTTTCATGAACCGAAATGATGTATTTCAACAATCAAATGTAAAAGAAAATGATAAATTTCAATTTTTTTCGACGGTCGAAAATATGCGAATTATCTAAGGGTACCCCCTTCTTAGATAAAAAATGGATTTTTCAAAATTTTTTTCTCTAAATTTCGCAAATTATTGTGTAATTAGCGTTTCATGAACCGAAATGATGTATTTCAACAATCAAATGTAAAATAAAATGATAAATTTCAATTTTTTTCGACGGTCTAAAACCTGCGAATTATCTAAGGGTACCCCCTTCTTACATAAAAATGGATTTTTCAAAATTTTTTTCTCTAAATTTCGCAAATTATTGTGTAATTAGCGTTTCATGAACCGAAATGATGTATTTCAACAATCAAATGTAAAAGAAAATGATAAATTTCAATTTTTTTCGACGGTCGAAAACCTGCGAATTATCTAAGGGTACCCCCTTCTTACATAAAAAATGGATTTTTCAAATTTTTTTTCTCTAAATTTCGCAAATTATTGTGTAATTAGCGTTTCATGAACCGAAATGATGTATTTCAACAATCAAATGTAAAAGAAAATGATAAATTTCAATTTTTTTCGACGGTCGAAAATATGCGAATTATCTAAGGGTACCCCCTTCTTACATAAAAAATGGATTTTTCAAATTTTTTTTCTCTAAATTTCGCAAATTATTGTGTAATTAGCGTTTCATGAACCGAAATGATGTATTTCAACAATCAAATGTAAAAGAAAATGATAAATTTCAATTTTTTTCGACGGTCGAAAACCTGCGAATTATCTAAGGGTACCCCCTTCTTACATAAAAAATGGATTTTTCAAAATTTTTTTCTCTAAATTTCGCAAATTATTGTGTAATTAGCGTTTCATGAACCGAAATGATGTATTTCAACAATCAAATGTAAAAGAAAATGATAAATTTCAATTTTTTTCGACGGTCGAAAATATGCGAATTATCTAAGGGTACCCCCTTCTTACATAAAAAATGGATTTTTCAAAATTTTTTTCTCTAAATTTCGCAAATTATTGTGTAATTAGCGTTTCATGAACCGAAATGATGTATTTCAACAATCAAATGTAAAAGAAAATGATAAATTTCAATTTTTTTCGACGGTCGAAAACCTGCGAATTATCTAAGGGTACCCCCTTCTTACATAAAAAATGGATTTTTCAAAATTTTTTTCTCTAAATTTCGCAAATTATTGTGTAATTAGCGTTTCATGAACCGAAATGATGTATTTCAACAATCAAATGTAAAAGAAAATGATAAATTTCAATTTTTTTCGACGGTCGAAAATATGCGAATTATCTAAGGGTACCCCCTTCTTACATAAAAAATGGATTTTTCAAAATTTTTTTCTCTAAATTTCGCAAATTATTGTGTAATTAGCGTTTCATGAACCGAAATGATGTATTTCAACAATCAAATGTAAAAGAAAATGATAAATTTCAATTTTTTTCGACGGTCGAAAATATGCGAATTATCTAAGGGTACCCCCTTCTTACATAAAAAATGGATTTTTCAAAATTTTTTTCTCTAAATTTCGCAAATTATTGTGTAATTAGCGTTTCATGAACCGAAATGATGTATTTCAACAATCAAATGTAAAAGAAAATGATAAATTTCAATTTTTTTCGACGGTCGAAAATATGCGAATTATCTAAGGGTACCCCCTTCTTACATAAAAAATGGATTTTTCAAAATTTTTTTCTCTAAATTTCGCAAATTATTGTGTAATTAGCGTTTCATGAACCGAAATGATGTATTTCAACAATCAAATGTAAAAGAAAATGATAAATTTCAATTTTTTTCGACGGTCGAAAATATGCGAATTATCTAAGGGTACCCCCTTCTTAGATAAAAAATGGATTTTTCAAAATTTTTTTCTCTAAATTTCGCAAATTATTGTGTAATTAGCGTTTCATGAACCGAAATGATGTATTTCAACAATCAAATGTAAAATAAAATGATAAATTTCAATTTTTTTCGACGGTCTAAAACCTGCGAATTATCTAAGGGTACCCCCTTCTTACATAAAAAATGGATTTTTCAAAATTTTTTTCTCTAAATTTCGCAAATTATTGTGTAATTAGCGTTTCATGAACCGAAATGGTGTATTTCAACAATCAAATGTAAAAGAAAATGATAAATTTCAATTTTTTTCGACGGTCGAAAACCTGCGAATTATCCAAGGGTACCCCCTTCTTACATAAAAAATGGATTTTTCAAAATTTTTTTCTCTAAATTTCGCAAATTATTGTGTAATTAGCGTTTCATGAACCGAAATGATGTATTTCTACAATCAAATGTAAAAGAAAATGATAAATTTCAATTTTTTTCGACGGTCGAAAACCTGCGAATTATCTAAGGGTACCCCCTTCTTACATAAAAAATTGATTTTTCAAAATTTTTTTCTCTAAATTTCGCAAATTATTGTGTAATTAGCGTTTCATGAACCGAAATGATGTATTTCAACAATCAAATGTAAAATAAAATGATAAATTTCAATTTTTTTCGACGGTCGAAAATATGCGAATTATCTAAGGGTACCCCCTTCTTACATAAAAAATTGATTTTTCAAAATTTTTTTCTCTAAATTTCGCAAATTATTGTGTAATTAGCGTTTCATGAACCGAAATGGTGTATTTCAACAATCAAATGTAAAAGAAAATGATAAATTTCAATTTTTTTCGACGGTCGATAATACGCGAATTATCTAAGGGTACCCCCTTCTTACATAAAAAATGGGTTTTTCAAATTTTTTTTCTCTAAATTTCGCAAATTATTGTGTAATTAGCGTTTCATGAACCGAAATGATGTATTTCAACAATCAAATGTAAAAGAAAATGATAAATTTCAATTTTTTTCGACGGTCGAAAATATGCGAATTATCTAAGGGTACCCCCTTCTTACATAAAAAATTGATTTTTCAAAATTTTTCTCTCTAAATTTCGCAAATTATTGTGTAATTAGCGTTTCATGAACCGAAATAGTGTATTTCAACAATCAAATGTAAAAGAAAATGATAAATTTCAATTTTTTTCGACGGTCGAAAACCTGCGAATTATCTAAGGGTACCCCCTTCTTACATAAAAAATGGATTTTTCAAAATTTTTTTCTCTAAATTTCGCAAATTATTGTGTAATTAGCGTTTCATGAACCGAAATGATGTATTTCTACAATCAAATGTAAAAGAAAATGATAAATTTCAATTTTTTTCGACGGTCGAAAATATGCGAATTATCTAAGGGTACCCCCTTCTTACATAAAAAATGGATTTTTCAAAATTTTTTTCTCTAAATTTCGCAAATTATTGTGTAATTAGCGTTTCATGAACCGAAATGATGTATTTCAACAATCAAATGTAAAATAAAATGATAAATTTCAATTTTTTTCGACGGTCGAAAATATGCGAATTATCTAAGGGTACCCCCTTCTTACATAAAAAATTGATTTTTCAAAATTTTTTTCTCTAAATTTCGCAAATTATTGTGTAATTAGCGTTTCATGAACCGAAATGATGTATTTCAACAATCAAATGTAAAAGAAAATGATAAATTTCAATTTTTTTCGACGGTCGAAAATATGCGAATTATCTAAGGGTACCCCCTTCTTACATAAAAAATGGATTTTTCAAAATTTTTTTCTCTAAATTTCGCAAATTATTGTGTAATTAGCGTTTCATGAACCGAAATGATGTATTTCAACAATCAAATGTAAAAGAAAATGATAAATTTCAATTTTTTTCGACGGTCGAAAATATGCGAATTATCTAAGGGTACCCCCTTCTTACATAAAAAATGGATTTTTCAAAATTTTTTTCTCTAAATTTCGCAAATTATTGTGTAATTAGCGTTTCATGAACCGAAATGATGTATTTCAACAATCAAATGTAAAAGAAAATGATAAATTTCAATTTTTTTCGACGGTCGAAAATATGCGAATTATCTAAGGGTACCCCCTTCTTACATAAAAAATGGATTTTTCAAAATTTTTTTCTCTAAATTTCGCAAATTATTGTGTAATTAGCGTTTCATGAACCGAAATGGTGTATTTCAACAATCAAATGTAAAAGAAAATGATAAATTTCAATTTTTTTCGACGGTCGAAAATACGCGAATTATCTAAGGGTACCCCCTTCTTACATAAAAAATGGGTTTTTCAAATTTTTTTTCTCTAAATTTCGCAAATTATTGTGTAATTAGCGTTTCATGAACCGAAATGAAGTATTTCAACAATCAAATGTAAAATAAAATGATAAATTTCAATTTTTTTCGACGGTCGAAAACCTGCGAATTATCTAAGGGTACCCCCTTCTTACATAAAAAATGGATTTTTCAAAATTTTTTTCTCTAAATTTCGCAAATTATTGTGTAATTAGCGTTTCATGAACCGAAATAGTGTATTTCAATTTTTTTCGACGGTAGAAAACCTGCGAATTATCTAAGGGTACCCCCTTCTTACATAAAAAAAGGATTTTTCAAAATTTTTTTCTCTAAATTTCGCAAATTATTGTGTAATTAGCGTTTCATGAACCGAAATGATGTATTTCAACAATCAAATGTAAAAGAAAATGATAAATTTCAATTTTTTTCGACGGTCGAAAATATGCGAATTATCTAAGGGTACCCCCTTCTTACATAAAAAATTGATTTTTCAAAATTTTTTTCTCTAAATTTCGCAAATTATTGTGTAATTAGCGTTTCATGAACCGAAATGATGTATTTCAACAATCAAATGTAAAAGAAAATGATAAATTTCAATTTTTTTCGACGGTCGAAAACCTGCGAATTATCTAAGGGTACCCCCTTCTTACATAAAAAATGGATTTTTCAAATTTTTTTTCTCTAAATTTCGCAATTTATTGTGTAATTGGCGTTTCATGAACCGAAATGATGTATTTCAACAATCAAATGTAAAATAAAATGATAAATTTCAATTTTTTTCGACGGTCGAAAACCTGCGAATTATCTAAGGGTACCCCCTTCTTACATAAAAAATGGATTTTTCAAAATTTTTTTCTCTAAATTTCGCAAATTATTGTGTAATTAGCGTTTCATGAACCGAAATGATGTATTTCAACAATCAAATGTAAAAGAAAATGATAAATTTCAATTTTTTTCGACGGTCGAAAATATGCGAATTATCTAAGGGTACCCCCTTCTTACATAAAAAAATGATTTTTCAAAATTTTTTTCTCTAAATTTCGCAAATTATTGTGTAATTAGCGTTTCATGAACCGAAATGATGTATTTCAACAATCAAATGTAAAAGAAAATGATAAATTTCAATTTTTTTCGACGGTCGAAAATATGCGAATTATCTAAGGGTACCCCCTTCTTACATAAAAAATGGATTTTTCAAAATTTTTTTCTCTAAATTTCGCAAATTATTGTGTAATTAGCGTTTCATGAACCGAAATGATGTATTTCAACAATCAAATGTAAAAGAAAATGATAAATTTCAATTTTTTTCGACGGTCGAAAATATGCGAATTATCTAAGGGTACCCCCTTCTTACATAAAAAATGGATTTTTCAAAATTTTTTTCTCTAAATTTCGCAAATTATTGTGTAATTAGCGTTTCATGAACCGAAATGATGTATTTCAACAATCAAATGTAAAATAAAATGATAAATTTCAATTTTTTTCGACGGTCGAAAACCTGCGAATTATCTAAGGGTACCCCCTTCTTACATAAAAAATGGATTTTTCAAAATTTTTTTCTCTAAATTTCGCAAATTATTGTGTAATTAGCGTTTCATGAACCGAAATGATGTATTTCAACAATCAAATGTAAAAGAAAATGATAAATTTCAATTTTTTTCGACGGTCGAAAATATGCGAATTATCTAAGGGTACCCCCTTCTTACATAAAAAATGGATTTTTCAAAATTTTTTTCTCTAAATTTCGCAAATTATTGTGTAATTAGCGTTTCATGAACCGAAATGGTGTATTTCAACAATCAAATGTAAAAGAAAATGATAAATTTCATTTTTTTCGACGGTCGAAAATATGCGAATTATCTAAGGGTACCCCCTTCTTACATAAAAAATGGATTTTTCAAAAATTTTTTCTCTAAATTTCGCAAATTATTGTGTAATTAGCGTTTCATGAACCGAAATGATGTATTTCAACAATCAAATGTAAAAGAAAATGATAAATTTCAATTTTTTTCGACGGTCGAAAATATGCGAATTATCTAAGGGTACCCCCTTCTTACATAAAAAATGGATTTTTCAAAAAATTTTTCTCTAAATTTCGCAAATTATTGTGTAATTAGCGTTTCATGAACCGAAATGATGTATTTCAACAATCAAATGTAAAATAAAATGATAAATTTCAATTTTTTTCGACGGTCGAAAATATGCGAATTATCTAAGGGTACCCCCTTCTTACATAAAAAATGGATTTTTCAAAATTTTTTTCTCTAAATTTCGCAAATTATTGTGTAATTAGCGTTTCATGAACCGAAATGATGTATTTCAACAATCAAATGTAAAAGAAAATGATAAATTTCAATTTTTTTCGACGGTCGAAAATATGCGAATTATCTAAGGGTACCCCCTTCTTACATAAAAAATGGATTTTTCAAAATTTTTTTCTCTAAATTTCGCAAATTATTGTGTAATTAGCGTTTCATGAACCGAAATGGTGTATTTCAACAATCAAATGTAAAAGAAAATGATAAATTTCATTTTTTTCGACGGTCGAAAATATGCGAATTATCTAAGGGTACCCCCTTCTTACATAAAAAATGGATTTTTCAAAAATTTTTTCTCTAAATTTCGCAAATTATTGTGTAATTAGCGTTTCATGAACCGAAATGATGTATTTCAACAATCAAATGTAAAAGAAAATGATAAATTTCAATTTTTTTCGACGGTCGAAAATATGCGAATTATCTAAGGGTACCCCCTTCTTACATAAAAAATGGATTTTTCAAAATTTTTTTCTCTAAATTTCGCAAATTATTGTGTAATTAGCGTTTCATGAACCGAAATGATGTATTTCAACAATCAAATGTAAAAGAAAATGATAAATTTCAATTTTTTTCGACGGTCGAAAATATGCGAATTATCTAAGGGTACCCCCTTCTTACATAAAAAATTGATTTTTCAAAATTTTTTTCTCTAAATTTCGCAAATTATTGTGTAATTAGCGTTTCATGAACCGAAATGATGTATTTCAACAATCAAATGTAAAAGAAAATGATAAAATTCAATTTTTTTCGACGGTCGAAAACCTGCGAATTATCTAAGGGTACTTACATAAAAAATGGATTTTTGAAAATTTTTTTCTCTAAATTTCGCAAATTATTGTGTAATTAGCGTTTCATGAACCGAAATGATGTATTTCAACAATCAAATGTAAAAGAAAATGATAAATTTCAATTTTTTTCGACGGTCGAAAACCTGCGAATTATCTAAGGGTACCCCCTTCTTACATAAAAAATGGATTTTTCAAAATTTTTTTCTCTAAATTTCGCAAATTATTGTGTAATTAGCGTTTCATGAACCGAAATGATGTATTTCAACAATCAAATGTAAAAGAAAATGATAAATTTCAATTTTTTTCGACGGTCGAAAACCTGCGAATTATCTAAGGGTACCCCCTTCTTACATAAAAAATGGATTTTTCAAATTTTTTTCTCTAAATTTTCGCAAATTATTGTGTAATTAGCGTTTCATGAACCGAAATGATGTATTTCAACAATCAAATGTAAAAGAAAATGATAAATTTCAATTTTTTTCGACGGTCGAAAATATGCGAATTATCTAAGGGTACCCCCTTCTTACATAAAAAATGGATTTTTCAAAATTTTTTTCTCTAAATTTCGCAAATTATTGTGTAATTAGCGTTTCATGAACCGAAATAGTGTATTTCAACAATCAAATGTAAAAGAAAATGATAAATTTCAATTTTTTTCGACGGTCGAAAACCTGCGAATTATCTAAGGGTACCCCCTTCTTACATAAAAAATGGATTTTTCAAAATTTTTTTCTCTAAATTTCGCAAATTATTGTGTAATTAGCGTTTCATGAACCGAAATGATGTATTTCAACAATCAAATGTAAAAGAAAATGATAAATTTCAATTTTTTTCGACGGTCGAAAACCTGCGAATTATCTAAGGGTACCCCCTTCTTACATAAAAAATGGATTTTTCAAATTTTTTTCTCTAAATTTCGCAAATTATTGTGTAATTAGCGTTTCATGAACCGAAATGATGTATTTCAACAATCAAATGTAAAAGAAAATGATAAATTTCAATTTTTTTCGACGGTCGAAAATATGCGAATTATCTAAGGGTACCCCCTTCTTACATAAAAAATGGATTTTTCAAAATTTTTTTCTCTAAATTTCGCAAATTATTGTGTAATTAGCGTTTCATGAACCGAAATGATGTATTTCAACAATCAAATGTAAAAGAAAATGATAAATTTCAATTTTTTTCGACGGTCGAAAACCTGCGAATTATCTAAGGGTACCCCCTTCTTACATAAAAAATGGATTTTTCAAAATTTTTTTCTCTAAATTTCGCAAATTATTGTGTAATTAGCGTTTCATGAACCGAAATGATGTATTTCAACAATCAAATGTAAAAGAAAATGATAAATTTCAATTTTTTTCGACGGTCGAAAACCTGCGAATTATCTAAGGGTACCCCCTTCTTACATAAAAAATGGATTTTTCAAATTTTTTTCTCTAAATTTCGCAAATTATTGTGTAATTAGCGTTTCATGAACCGAAATGATGTATTTCAACAATCAAATGTAAAAGAAAATGATAAATTTCAATTTTTTTCGACGGTCGAAAATATGCGAATTATCTAAGGGTACCCCCTTCTTACATAAAAAATGGATTTTTCAAAATTTTTTTCTCTAAATTTCGCAAATTATTGTGTAATTAGCGTTTCATGAACCGAAATGATGTATTTCAACAATCAAATGTAAAAGAAAATGATAAATTTCAATTTTTTTCGACGGTCGAAAACCTGCGAATTATCTAAGGGTACCCCCTTCTTACATAAAAAATGGATTTTTCAAAATTTTTTTCTCTAAATTTCGCAAATTATTGTGTAATTAGCGTTTCATGAACCGAAATGATGTATTTCAACAATCAAATGTAAAAGAAAATGATAAATTTCAATTTTTTTCGACGGTCGAAAATATGCGAATTATCTAAGGGTACCCCCTTCTTACATAAAAAATGGATTTTTCAAAATTTTTTTCTCTAAATTTCGCAAATTATTGTGTAATTAGCGTTTCATGAACCGAAATGATGTATTTCAACAATCAAATGTAAAAGAAAATGATAAATTTCAATTTTTTTCGACGGTCGAAAACCTGCGAATTATCTAAGGGTACCCCCTTCTTACATAAAAAATGGATTTTTCAAAAATTTTTTCTCCAAATTTCGCAAATTATTGTGTAATTAGCGTTTCATGAACCGAAATGATGTATTTCAACAATCAAATGTAAAAGAAAATGATAAATTTCAATTTTTTTCGACGGTCGAAAACCTGCGAATTATCTAAGGTTACCCCCTTCTTACATAAAAAATGGATTTTTCAAAAATTTTTTCTCTAAATTTCGCAAATTATTGTGTAATTAGCGTTTCATGAACCGAAATGGTGTATTTCAACAATCAAATGTAAAAGAAAATGATAAATTTCAATTTTTTTCGACGGTCGAAAATATGCGAATTATCTAAGGGTACCCCCTTCTTACATAAAAAATGGATTTTTCAAAATTTTTTTCTCTAAATTTCGCAAATTATTGTGTAATTAGCGTTTCATGAACCGAAATGGTGTATTTCAACAATCAAATGTAAAAGAAAATGATAAATTTCAATTTTTTTCGACGGTCGAAAACCTGCGAATTATCTAAGGTTACCCCCTTCTTACATAAAAAATGGATTTTTCAAAAATTTTTTCTCTAAATTTCGCAAATTATTGTGTAATTAGCGTTTCATGAACCGAAATGGTGTATTTCAACAATCAAATGTAAAAGAAAATGATAAATTTCAATTTTTTTCGACGGTCGAAAATATGCGAATTATCTAAGGGTACCCCCTTCTTACATAAAAAATGGATTTTTCAAAATTTTTTTCTCTAAATTTCGCAAATTATTGTGTAATTAGCGTTTCATGAACCGAAATGGTGTATTTCAACAATCAAATGTAAAAGAAAATGATAAATTTCAATTTTTTTCGACGGTCGAAAATATGCGAATTATCTAAGGGTACCCCCTTCTTACATAAAAAATGGATTTTTCAAAATTTTTTTCTCTAAATTTCGCAAATTATTGTGTAATTAGCGTTTCATGAACCGAAATGATGTATTTCAACAATCAAATGTAAAAGAAAATGATAAATTTCAATTTTTTTCGACGGTCGAAAATATGCGAATTATCTAAGGGTACCCCCTTCTTACATAAAAAATGGATTTTTCAAAATTTTTTTCTCTAAATTTCGCAAATTATTGTGTAATTAGCGTTTCATGAACCGAAATGATGTATTTCAACAATCAAATGTAAAAGAAAATGATAAATTTCAATTTTTTTCGACGGTCGAAAATATGCGAATTATCTAAGGGTACCCCCTTCTTACATAAAAAATGGATTTTTCAAAATTTTTTTCTCTAAATTTCGCAAATTATTGTGTAATTAGCGTTTCATGAACCGAAATGATGTATTTCAACAATCAAATGTAAAAGAAAATGATAAATTTCAATTTTTTTCGACGGTCGAAAACCTGCGAATTATCTAAGGGTACCCCCTTCTTACATAAAAAATGGATTTTTCAAAAATTTTTTCTCCAAATTTCGCAAATTATTGTGTAATTAGCGTTTCATGAACCGAAATGATGTATTTCAACAATCAAATGTAAAAGAAAATGATAAATTTCAATTTTTTTCGACGGTCGAAAACCTGCGAATTATCTAAGGTTACCCCCTTCTTACATAAAAAATGGATTTTTCAAAAATTTTTTCTCTAAATTTCGCAAATTATTGTGTAATTAGCGTTTCATGAACCGAAATGGTGTATTTCAACAATCAAATGTAAAAGAAAATGATAAATTTCAATTTTTTTCGACGGTCGAAAATATGCGAATTATCTAAGGGTACCCCCTTCTTACATAAAAAATGGATTTTTCAAAATTTTTTTCTCTAAATTTCGCAAATTATTGTGTAATTACCGTTTCATGAACCGAAATGGTGTATTTCAACAATCAAATGTAAAAGAAAATGATAAATTTCAATTTTTTTCGACGGTCGAAAATATGCGAATTATCTAAGGGTACCCCCTTCTTACATAAAAAATGGATTTTTCAAAATTTTTTTCTCTAAATTTCGCAAATTATTGTGTAATTAGCGTTTCATGAACCGAAATGATGTATTTCAACAATCAAATGTAAAAGAAAATGATAAATTTCAATTTTTTTCGACGGTCGAAAACCTGCGAATTATCTAAGGGTACCCCCTTCTTACATAAAAAATGGATTTTTCAAAATTTTTTTCTCTAAATTTCGCAAATTATTGTGTAATTAGCGTTTCATGAACCGAAATGATGTATTTCAACAATCAAATGTAAAAGAAAATGATAAATTTCAATTTTTTTCGACGGTCGAAAATATGCGAATTATCTAAGGGTACCCCCTTCTTACATAAAAAATGGATTTTTCAAAATTTTTTTCTCTAAATTTCGCAAATTATTGTGTAATTAGCGTTTCATGAACCGAAATGATGTATTTCAACAATCAAATGTAAAAGAAAATGATAAATTTCAATTTTTTTCGACGGTCGAAAACCTGCGAATTATCTAAGGGTACCCCCTTCTTACATAAAAAATGGATTTTTCAAAAATTTTTTCTCCAAATTTCGCAAATTATTGTGTAATTAGCGTTTCATGAACCGAAATGATGTATTTCAACAATCAAATGTAAAAGAAAATGATAAATTTCAATTTTTTTCGACGGTCGAAAACCTGCGAATTATCTAAGGTTACCCCCTTCTTACATAAAAAATGGATTTTTCAAAAAATTTTTCTCTAAATTTCGCAAATTATTGTGTAATTAGCGTTTCATGAACCGAAATGGTGTATTTCAACAATCAAATGTAAAAGAAAATGATAAATTTCAATTTTTTTCGACGGTCGAAAATATGCGAATTATCTAAGGGTACCCCCTTCTTACATAAAAAATGGATTTTTCAAAATTTTTTTCTCTAAATTTCGCAAATTATTGTGTAATTACCGTTTCATGAACCGAAATGGTGTATTTCAACAATCAAATGTAAAAGAAAATGATAAATTTCAATTTTTTTCGACGGTCGAAAATATGCGAATTATCTAAGGGTACCCCCTTCTTACATAAAAAATGGATTTTTCAAAATTTTTTTCTCTAAATTTCGCAAATTATTGTGTAATTAGCGTTTCATGAACCGAAATGATGTATTTCAACAATCAAATGTAAAAGAAAATGATAAATTTCAATTTTTTTCGACGGTCGAAAATATGCGAATTATCTAAGGGTACCCCCTTCTTACATAAAAAATGGATTTTTCAAAATTTTTTTCTCTAAATTTCGCAAATTATTGTGTAATTAGCGTTTCATGAACCGAAATGATGTATTTCTACAATCAAATGTAAAAGAAAATGATAAATTTCAATTTTTTTCGACGGTCGAAAACCTGCGAATTATCTAAGGGTACCCCCTTCTTACATAAAAAATGGATTTTTCAAAATTTTTTTCTCTAAATTTCGCAAATTATTGTGTAATTAGCGTTTCATGAACCGAAATGATGTATTTCAACAATCAAATGTAAAAGAAAATGATAAATTTCAATTTTTTTCGACGGTCGAAAATATGCGAATTATCTAAGGGTACCCCCTTCTTACATAAAAAATGGATTTTTCAAAAATTTTTTCTCTAAATTTCGCAAATTATTGTGTAATTAGCGTTTCATGAACCGAAATGATGTATTTCAACAATCAAATGTAAAAGAAAATGATAAATTTCAATTTTTTTCGACGGTCGAAAATATGCGAATTATCTAAGGGTACCCCCTTCTTACATAAAAAATGGATTTTTCAAAATTTTTTTCTCTAAATTTCGCAAATTATTGTGTAATTAGCGTTTCATGAACCGAAATGATGTATTTCAACAATCAAATGTAAAAGAAAATGATAAATTTCAATTTTTTTCGACGGTCGAAAACCTGCGAATTATCTAAGGGTACCCCCTTCTTACATAAAAAATGGATTTTTCAAAAATTTTTTCTCTAAATTTCGCAAATTATTGTGTAATTAGCGTTTCATGAACCGAAATGGTGTATTTCAACAATCAAATGTAAAAGAAAATGATAAATTTCAATTTTTTTCGACGGTCGAAAATATGCGAATTATCTAAGGGTACCCCCTTCTTACATAAAAAATGGATTTTTCAAAATTTTTTTCTCTAAATTTCGCAAATTATTGTGTAATTAGCGTTTCATGAACCGAAATGATGTATTTCAACAATCAAATGTAAAAGAAAATGATAAATTTCAATTTTTTTCGACGGTCGAAAATATGCGAATTATCTAAGGGTACCCCCTTCTTACATAAAAAATGGATTTTTCAAAATTTTTTTCTCTAAATTTCGCAAATTATTGTGTAATTAGCGTTTCATGAACCGAAATGGTGTATTTCAACAATCAAATGTAAAAGAAAATGATAAATTTCAATTTTTTTCGACGGTCGAAAACCTGCGAATTATCTAAGGGTACCCCCTTCTTACATAAAAAATGGATTTTTCAAAAATTTTTTCTCTAAATTTCGCAAATTATTGTGTAATTAGCGTTTCATGAACCGAAATGGTGTATTTCAACAATCAAATGTAAAAGAAAATGATAAATTTCAATTTTTTTCGACGGTCGAAAATATGCGAATTATCTAAGGGTACCCCCTTCTTACATAAAAAATGGATTTTTCAAAATTTTTTTCTCTAAATTTCGCAAATTATTGTGTAATTAGCGTTTCATGAACCGAAATGGTGTATTTCAACAATCAAATGTAAAAGAAAATGATAAATTTCAATTTTTTTCGACGGTCGAAAATATGCGAATTATCTAAGGGTACCCCCTTCTTACATAAAAAATGGATTTTTCAAAATTTTTTTCTCTAAATTTCGCAAATTATTGTGTAATTAGCGTTTCATGAACCGAAATGATGTATTTCTACAATCAAATGTAAAAGAAAATGATAAATTTCAATTTTTTTCGACGGTCGAAAATATGCGAATTATCTAAGGGTACCCCCTTCTTACATAAAAAATGGATTTTTCAAAAAATTTTTCTCTAAATTTCGCAAATTATTGTGTAATTAGCGTTTCATGAACCGAAATGATGTATTTCAACAATCAAATGTAAAATAAAATGATAAATTTCAATTTTTTTCGACGGTCGAAAACCTGCGAATTATCTAAGGGTACCCCCTTCTTACATAAAAAATGGATTTTTCAAAATTTTTTTCTCTAAATTTCGCAAATTATTGTGTAATTAGCGTTTCATGAACCGAAATGATGTATTTCAACAATCAAATGTAAAAGAAAATGATAAATTATAACACGGATTTGATTAGCGATTTCGCATACGTTGAATAAAGTTTAAAAAGACTTGATTAGATGTAAGAAATACGAGCAACGCAGTATGTAGAGTAGATTGATTTGCGACGTGTCATAGAAAAATGCAAGATGAACAATTAACAACCGAATACACAAATCACGCAAAAGAAAAATATCCGTGTCATTAGGAAATTTCGACAATTAAAAGTTAATTAAAAAAAGAGCTGCCTACCACCTGGAAATTTATGAATTTATATAGAAACCAGATCAACGGCAAACAATTATGTTAGTTGCATCAATATTACATTGTACATATTTTATTAAAAAAAATACCCGAAGCCAATGCAATATTTTTTCGTGAACTCGGCAAATTGTTAACGGTTTCAGAAGCCGTAAAATTGGTCAGATCAAGAGTAAAATAAAAGCCCACTTAAGCTACATAAAACGTTAGTAAAACACGGAAAGTATTATCATTATTTCAACCTCAACTTAACGTAGCTTGTGGAAGACATGAAACTGAAACGAGTGCAAGGTACTGTTGCTCTAATCCGTAGAGCTGTTAGTAATTGGTTGAGTAAAATGTAAAGCGATAAAGCCTCCACCTCACCAATAAAGTTGTACTAGAACGCATTTCATTCCACCGATATTAAAGCAACAATCATTCTCAACTTGAACAGGAAGCCACAAAAATGACCCAATCAAAGCTAATCAATCAGAACTGAGCTGTTCTTTTAATTTTTGTTTTTTACAATTTTAACAGTAACAGTTTTTACATTTCGTGGCAATATTTAATTTTTTTCAATTTTTGTTTAAAAAAGTATGAATGCAAAATTTCAAAAGATTAAAAGAAAACAAGTCAACTGAAAATGTAAATGAAACTAATTGCTACAAAAGAATTCAAAAAAATTGAAAAAAAAAATATTGTCATTGAGTCATTGAAATTTTTAGAATTTTTGCCTAATTTTTTCATTTGCCATTCCTTGTAATATATATTTCTTAATATTTTTAATTTTTTTTATTATTTGTTGTTGTTTGTAGTTGTGACAATTTAAAATTTCTTATTCTTGTTCAGCCAATTTTTTACATTTTTTGGTTTTTTTTTAAATTGTTCCATAATTTTTCAAATTTTATTTCTCTTACATTTTTACTTTTGTGACACCTGTCGTGAATTTGCCAACAATACTTGACGATCAATCGTTTTTTGCTGCTTTCCATTAATTCTTAGCAATTTCGAAAGAGTCGTTTACCTGATAGAGTTTGACATATACCAATCAAGTGACCGGGTCGATATATTTGCAACATGGCGCCTATTTGTTACATGGCAAGCTCCGCACTTTAGATTACCACGTTGGGCGGTAGAAATTTTATTCATGGCAATTGCCGCGATTGTTTGATGTTAAAAATATTGCGTCCTGGGGCCTCTCAGGCCTCAACTAATAGCGTCGGTAGAATACTATGAGTATATTATACGAAGATGTTTGATAACACAGCTTGGTATTAACATTAGTTGCCCCACGTTGGACGCCAATAATTTATGATAAATGTAAAAGTTATTTTAAACTGCTGGAGCGATTTCTTGCAATGTGCTTAACATTACCTTGGCTAACTATAATTTAATTGCAATTTCTTTCTCAATCATGGAACTAAACAAAGATAAAAATAATTACGATTTACTCTTACATTTGCAAATATTGCGTTTATTGAAATTTTCAAAAATATCTATGATTAAGTGAAGTGAAAATCGTACACCCTTAAAGGAAATAAATCTAGTTCTCATATATTTAAAGTACGGACATTTCTACTGCTGCACTTTTTACGTACATATTGCGTTGGCACAGACACTGGAACAGCTTTGATGCAATACTTTGTAGCAATATCAAATTATAAAAGTACGCTCTGCAAATATTCCATTATGGATGAGAGATAATGGAATAGTTCATGCGGAAATGCACAATGCGACGGCGATGAAAAAAAAACGCACAAACCCAATTAATTTCATTGTCAAAGTTTGATGCGCTGTGCGCATAATTCGAAGTTATGTAAAATCTACATAGTCGTTCATACCCTCCACTGGCTCCAATAAATTATTTTTTTTTTGGCTGCACGGTTGTTGCGTAGTAATGATTTTTTAAATAAATTCTTCGTGCGATCGATGCCAAGGAACAATATTTGTATTTAATTTATTATCAACCAAGTTTATGCGATGCTTATATTTTATTATTAACTACTACACACAAACACCATCGTCTGGGTTTCCAATTAAATCGTTCTCTGTGTTTTAATTATTGAATCATTAGGATAGATACGTCTCAACGGATCACTCAATTTCTTGCGGCCATTCCAGCCAAAACTATTTAATTACACGGACGCCTTTGACGGAAGCCGAACCCGAAGGATCGCGAAAGGTTTTTTGCGTTCATTTTTTAATACCGTTCCGTCCCTTTGTCTGCAGAAAATTGCGACCGAAACACAAAACGGCAACGCCAAAGCTCGCTCGCCCAACGCTTTGGAGAGGAAAAATAGTGCAGCGGATATGGCGCAAGGAATGGCCACCCCGGGGGGTCCACCTACGCGCGCCCGGCCGTCCAGCAAGATGACCAAGTACATCGAATGCTGGGGCGCGGACAAACCGTTCGCCAACATCGCCGAGTCCACCCTGGCGAAGAATATTGAACTCACAGTAAGTATAAATATAAATATTAAATAAGTTTAATTGCAAACAAATTATTACAATGAACAAATTACCATAGCTTACGCAATAATAATTTAGCTATGCAATTCATGTTTGATCGCCAATTCTTTAAAATTTTCGTCAAAGGTTAATTTGTTTTAAAAATATAACTTTAAAAACTATTTTTAAAGTTTCGTGATTTTGTCGTCCTATACGATGTACCCCCTGGTAATTTATTTCTAATCCTTCAAACTTTATTCTCAAACATGCGAAATATTTAGAAATTGTAAAAAAAGCCCTATTGTTGTTATTGGTTCGTTAAGAATGCAACGAAATTTTAAATTGTTGAATGCCCACAGCCTTCAAGAAAACAGGGGTTGTAACAGCTATTCGCCAGATTGACAGCGAGTAGCTTTGGATTCTCATCGCTTGCGCTTGAAAAACTTTAACGAAAGTTTAGTTCCCCAACCGAATATGTGGTTAATATTACTTGCACGATAATCGAACACCCTGTTATTATAACTTCTCCCGAATAACTTTTAAGGGTGGTTGTAGAATTTCATCTCGGAATAAAAAATAAAATTTTTATTGCAATAATATCAACGCCATTATATATTTTAGAAGCAAATATTCATAAATGGAAAAATCAATATTTAATTACAATTTGTGATACAGATCAATGTCATTGACGTTTATAATAAAAAGTGTTTAACAAGTTACTAAAATTTCTGATAAAATTCTAACTAACAGCCTGCTCCAATAAAACCGGATTCAATCCAACTCAATTGTCTCGACAGTCACGTCACATTCATGTAAAGATTTTTTTCCGGCAAGTTATAAAATGTTTCGGTTTAAATACATATGATAAAATAAATGCAATACAGTTTCTCGCAAATCAAACTAGACCTGTAGGCCGTGACCGGTTTCTTTTGCAAGTAACTGTACATACGCGACGGCTAGCTCGATTAAAAAAATTAAACGACAATTTACCACCAACAAATTTCTAATTTTAAACGGTATTGACACTTCTCGTCACGTTGGCAGAATAATGTCCTATGTGCTGTCTTCGAGATAGCCAGCTTAACGTATGTACACCTACGCCATCGGATATTCTCGAGTACCCTCGCTTTTGCACGACGTAATATTGCAGCTTTAATTTTTTTAGTTTAAGCCTTTATGACTTTTTCGTTTCGTTTCGTTTTAAGTATTTTTTTTATCCAAAAATGACACTCGTGTGGAATACATGATTTTCGCTCGATATTTTATTTTTCTTTAAGCTCGCTTCACAGGAAAATAAATAATTAATTTTTATTCGATTTTCATCGATTAATTAATCTTTGGGAACTGTGTGACAAATATAATAATATTTACAAATTTGTGATTTTTATGACTGTGTATATATTCCATGGTTATTTTCCCTGCTAAATATGTCTACACCCACCCATTGTTTTCGTTACTACCATTAATTTTGTCATGTTTCAGTTTCCTGTGCCCTATTTGCAGGTTAGTTGATTTGATTGTTCATTGTACACTAGATAGGCAGATAAACTGCATGATACACAATGTCCTTAGCCATAAAATTTCATTTGATACAAATATTCAATGCGATCTACGATCCACTGACTGTGCACATGTGTAAATCTTTTAGGAGAGTTGCAATTCCCACATGACCTCGTTTGTCTAGGAGCCATTGCAAATCACTTTTTAATCTTGATGGACTGTTTATTTATGTTTACGTTCATTTTTTGATTATTCATGACAGAAAAAATTGCCTTAAACGTAGCCTCCAGACATTCAATTAAAATTTAAATATTATATAATTTAAATAAAAAATATTTAATTAACTTCCAGACGCTCAAAATATTGTGTGCTAATTAAATTGTATACGTTTAAAAAAATAATTAGTGCACCGCTGCTGGTCTAATTATTTTCGTTCAATCTTTTGAACCTGAACTCATTAAATATTTTACATTAATAAATTATGTGCCATGGAGGAAAATGTTGATGGCCAATTAGCGAGACGTAATCGACCAGCAAATTAATTTAATTGGGCGTGTCCCACCTGATCATTTCAAAAGCTAATAATTGTTTGTTTTGCAGAGCATGGCGATGATAGAGCCCAACTTGTTGCCAACGTGCAGTGCGTGCATCGAATGCAAGTAAGGAAGTTCGTTTGCCTTGTGGGGCTTAATTTTTTTCTTATCACTGTTTAGAGTAAGCGAAAAAATTGTTTCCATTGTTTGATTGAATTGAATTAGAAGCCCAATGCTCTGATCAGTATGTGGGAAATTAAATCGATTTTTTTTTAGGAAATGTTGGCAAGGCGATGACCTCCATCCGGCGTTGCTTTGGTTCCGCAATCGTTCACAGGAAGAAGAATATCGCACCCAAACCGATCCGGAATTCCGCTATTATATAGCGAGTGCGGCTGCGATCTTCGTCGCAATGGGGATAATGCAGATTGTGACTATACCCAAGTAAGTAGGAAATTGCCGCAACTATGAACGATTTTGTTGTTCCCGATGACATAATTTACACGTCTCGTTGAATTTGAATAAATTTATATAAAAAATTGACTAAAAATGTTGGCAATTTCGTCTCAAATTTAAGAAAAAAAATAAAGAATTTATCATCAGTAAAAAATTACAATTGACCGGACTTTGCCCACCCGATTAAATCGAGGCATTTGCAAAAAAACGCAAATCCTGTGCATATTACCTAACATGGAGCCGCGATCACAGCACGCTTTAAAATTAACGCAGTTTCGTAAGTAATTTTTCAACAATTACCCTGCGATGCCCGACGCCGTTTACCAAACAATGGACTGAATATCGTGAAAATAAAATCTACTTACGATTTTTCGCAAAGCACCCACCGCCATCGGAAAGTCAAACACAACCCGAAACACTATCGCGGCGTTGAACGCACCGCACACGTTCAAATTTAGTCGCGAAATTGTACGCATATTTTCGAAAAATTAAATCGCACGACAATCGACGTCATTTTCTCAGTGTCAACTTTATGACTAACTGAAGATTTATAACGCACTCGATTGTCGATCTAAGTGACCAGCAAAAAACATTTATGATAGGTATCGACGATGAGGGTCAAAGGTGAGGATCGAGTGCGCCGAGTTTGCCTGCGGATCTTCGAAAAAATTGATTTGATGTGGTACGAAATCTGAAATCAATTCAACTTAAAATCGAAAATTTGTTATTTATACTCTAGTGAATAAGTGGATGATGTAGATGACTGATAAACATTTCCGTATATTGCAATGAAATCAATGGCGAGGATTCTCATAAACAATTTAGTTAAGCGATAAATGACGATTTTTTTTGATTGCGACATCGATCTTATTTCTGTTTTATTAAAAGTTGCCACTGCAATAAAAATTTGCAGTCAATTCGCTTATAAAATTAATAATTATTTTATTACTTCGATCAATTAGCAATACGATTACAAATTGACTTCAGTCGAACATTATCTATGTTTGAAACCCTCTTCCAGCGCACACTTCGATCGATCAAATCTTGCATAATCGATAACAAATGTTATATGCTACATCTTCATTGAAAAACCTGCCCGTTAACCAGTCTTAAATTAAAATTAGTTGAAGCTGAAGCAAAGAAATGCTTACGAAAATCCTTAGAAAAGACCGCTTTAAAGTTAACTTTTTTACTTAATTATTTGCAATTGTAATAATAACAATACATTTGGGTACTTCTACGCCAAACTATGTACATTTAGGCTTCAAAATTTGTATGACTGACCAACCCAACCCAACCCAAGCCAACCCAACCCAGCCCAACCCAACCCAATCCAACCAAACCAACCATTTTGGGTTAACTTTAATTAGACCACCAGTAAAATTATCAATTTAGTTACTTCGACAATTGCATTGCATTGCAGACAATTTGGAAATTCTCCACAATTTTTTCGCCACAATTGTTTGTGAAATTTTCAGATCTTTAACAAACTCACACGACGTGGAATTTAGATAATTTTGACATTTCTCGCAATTATTTTAATTTTGACCTTTTCAATTCCATTTGGGCGTTTGCACTTGTTGCACACCTGGGTTGGATGTAGTCGAGTCAGATTGGAACTTTCAAAATTGTGATTGGATGAAATTTTTATAATTTTTAGAATTTCGATCTATTTGCTATTTCAATATTTTGCGGGTTCTGGGTAACTACATTTTTTGGAATTCACGAATTTTTCATTTCTTTCGATTGTGGCATTATATTGAATTTAGAAAATTTTGACATTTTTTTTTGATTACGTTAATTTTGAGATTTTTAGTTCGATTTTCGCAATTTTCAATGCTTGACAACTAGGTTCGGGTGCGTTGGATCAGGTTGGGTTGGGTCAGGCATCAATTTTTCACTTTCGTTAATTTTTTTTATCAGAAACCCAACTCAACCCCTACAACACAGCCGATAAGAAATGGACAAAAATAAAAATTCATGACGAATGTAAAATAGAAACTCGACCTAACCCATATAAATCAACAATCAACACAGATGAACACATATTGGTGCGTGTGTGTGTGGGGGGGGGCACATAAAATAAATTTAAACACCGAACATTGATTCTCAGTTTTACTTTATTCATTATTTAAGTAGCATACTCATATCCAGTCCCATGCCTCCATAAAACATGAAGGCAATTAGTAACTAAAAATGTTGATGAATATGCAAATGCGAAATAACTTTTATTTAACTAACATTTTTTTGTTAATCTGCAGTTATAATTTATAATAAAATTAGACGAAGCGTAATTCGTATGCCATTTTAAATGTTTTCGTGTGGAACGCTCGCACGAAAGTTTATTTCCCCGGTTGAATTTTTATGACATCTTGTGCATTGTGCAATAAACAAAGTTTCACCGCGGTTGCATAGAATAATCTAAAATTTGTTATCCTCATGGGATATACTCTTAATATATTGTGCAACCCCATCATTTCCATTACTCTATACAAAAAATAAACAAATATTATATCTTTCTATTATATCTAGACATTTTTTGACAAATTGTTTTGTAAATGTTCCAATTTTTGTGTCTTTTGCATTATTGTCAATTTGGCAATCTGTCATTTTCGGCAATTTTTTTTTATTTTACAAGTTAAATATTGTTGTCAGTTCCTTGCTTAATTTTATTGATTTAGTCAAGTTTGGTATTTTTGATTTTGAGTTCCTTAAACTAAGATTCATAATTATGGATTTATTTCGTATTTTCGGCATTTATTGCGCTTTTACATTTGCATTGAGAGATCTGGCATTAAAGAGATTACCAAATTACACCTTCGTCGCTTGCGTTAGTTTCGCTGCTGTCGCCAAACAAGGGAAGATTTTAAAATATTTTTGTATTAATTATCTAAAATTTGTAGACCCCCCCCCCCCCCCCCCCCCGATCGTTCTTCAGTCTACCGTTCTAAGTTAGATCTTAATTTTCGATGAAGTATTTTATGTGGAATGCTCGCACGAAAGTATATTTCCCCAGTAGCATTTTTGTTATTCTCTTTTCCATTATCTTTAGATATAAAAATTTATTAATTAAAATACAAAAAAAACAAACATTCGATCAATAACACTTACATAAACTTTATAATTTGAAATAAGTTTCGATGAAGTTAATTAAAATTCCAATGTGTTTTCGTATGATTTTTTCGTACATAATTAAATAATTTAACGAGTTTATTTCCCCAGCTGAATTTGTATGACAACCTTACCCAGGTGACAATAAACAAAGTTACCTCGTGTTTACGTCGAAGAATTTCAGATGTCTTACCCTAGGACAGTATTACACAAGGGATGAATGACTAACGCCCCCACATGCTAGCCTTATTATTTTTATGTCGGATTTTGTTACGTGTTTGATGCTTTACTTTGTGTGAACTACGTTGTAAACGAATTTCACGACGGTAAAAAAAGCTGACGCCGCTGTTCTTTTATTTTCGACCCAAAATCTACGTACATGAATCAACTATCTTGTATTTTCTAGTGGATTATTTCCCGATGCGTATCTTAAATAATTAAATAATAATTACATTGGGCAAGATTGGAAAACCTTTCTAGTTATTTTCTGGATTATTCATTGCATTCGTAAATTTTGTTGGAGGGGCAACCTTGCTTTCCCTTGCTGGTAATGGTGGAAATTATTAACGTGGCAATCTCACGAGTTATCTTTGTAAGTCATTTCTAAAAAATAAATTTATTTATATGAATGCTCATCTTGAAATATCCTTAAAATACTGTTTGAGCTGGCC
Organism: Geotrupes spiniger; assembly: GCA_959613385.1. Lineage (NCBI taxonomy): Eukaryota > Metazoa > Arthropoda > Insecta > Coleoptera > Geotrupidae > Geotrupes > Geotrupes spiniger. The sequence continues at coordinate 37,924,649 of OY390736.1, read as the reverse complement.
TGACCGGTATGAGTTAAGACAAATATTGTTTCCAGTGCCGTAGTGCCCAGGTCCGTAATGCATTAATGGAGTATTTATTCGTAAATATTTTTAAATGAACTTTTTACAATTTTTTGATATGTAGATAGACGAGTTTTTGTTTCGAATTTCATTCAACGATAAAAAAAAGTTGACGCCGCCTGTTATTTCACGTACATGAATCAACTATTCGTGTATTTTCTATTGGATTATTTATAGACATAATTACATCGGACAAGGTGAAACAACCTTTCCAGATATTTCCGCGATTATTAATTGAATTCGTAAATTTTGTTCGCAGGCACCATTGCTTTCCCATAGTATGCCAAAATGTATATAATCTCAATTTTGCAAATTTTGATTATTTTAGTAATTTTTGCATTTATTTATCAATTTTGTCGATATTTTGAGTTTTGATAATTTCTTTACCAAACTTGATATTGCAGGAATTGTTTTACTACGCAACTAATTTAAAAAATCTTGTTTGACATTTGCACTAAGATTGCGTTTATGTAAAATTTTACTTTTTGGAAACATTGTTTAATAACGAGGACTTTGTGTTGGAATATTAACTCCATCTTAACGTCAATGCCGTCACACTAAAGCTGCTATGTGCTCACTGTCACATGTTACAAGTCTCGACGGTGCTGACTTAGTCGGTCAAAGTAGACTTGTAGTGTTTTGTATGACTACATACACCTCAGCAGATATATAGCGTTGGTGGGATGAGTCCTGAAAGACCAAATAGCTGTTATCACATATTGTTTAACTTTTTTAGCATTTTTTGCAATTTTTGTGCAGTTTGCCTTTTTTGTAATGTTGCATTTTTGATTTGTGAAAATGCAAAACATAGACTCGGGCTGCTATGCTGTTACAGAGGTGTACATCGACCAACTAACTCGGTACTGTCCAGACTTATAAGTACCCCTAGCAAATATAATAGGAATTACGTTAAGTTTCGCCTTTTCTGGGTTCATCAAACCACATCTACATTCGTTGAAGGTGCATCAAGTCATGGAAGCACGAGTGACAAAAAGTTTATGTTAGAGAATTAACGCCACCCAGACATGCTCCACACTCGTCCTGTTATGCAAGTACAGAAATAATTTAATTTGAAATTTAAAACAATCATTAGATCAAAACGTGTCGAACAATACTTGCCTCAACATTATCAAACCTTCCAAAATTCAACACACAATCCCGAATCACAAAATTTATATTCCGGTATAATATCAGAATACCTGCAATTAAACATGCAAAATTTTAAATTAGTATGCGGAATCGAGTCGACAATTAGGCCGAAGTTTATTCTCGCGAATGCAAAATCTCCCAAATTACCATACACTACGAAACTCAATCAACGATCCTACTTTAGTTTTGGAGCTTCGCTATTGTAGACGAATTTGCACGTTAAATAATTATAATTTTATTCGCTTTCAAAACGCCCAGTTCTTAATTACATTGTATCCAACAAAATCCTGTGGAATAAAAATGTTTATTATACTTGCGAAGCTAACTCGTTGACAAGCCATCGAATAAAAAAATTAATAGGATTTCTACCGACTCGCAATAAATGTTGTGAGAGTTTTTGAAGCGAATGCACATCGGGGACTTTATGGCTCTGTCATAAATCATTTACGAGAAACGTAATTTAAGTCTTATCTTAAATATTCGAAAGGTTTGTTCGTTATCTCGTCCGTGGTAGTAAAAGGGGTAGTAAATTTCTCGACAGTTGCATTTTTAATTATATAGCATATTTTAATACTGAATTAAAACCTTAAATCATCACGAAATTTTATGAAACTATATATTTACGAATTACTATAACATACTTTGGTTCTCAGTATTAATAAATATTTACCAGAGTTGTCACTTAATTATTTTTGATCATTATGCATTGGCAATGTTACCTCGTCAGAGTTTAAGATTAATCACTTGCGTCTTGTCATAATCCTCGGGGCGAACTTTTTGCCTATGCGTAATTGTATGACTTATTCGTTTATCGAAGGTATTCAATTGGTTCGTTTCAATTTGATATGGGCGGCATTATCAATTGGAAAAACTATTGTTGGGACAATCTCATGCACATTTTTTTTTCAGAGGTGTAATTTTATATGGAACCTTGGGACCAACGTTCGTCGTCTTGTCAGTATTTGTGTATTTATGCTGGCTGGACGGTTGCTGCGGTCCTAGGCCCCCAGCCGACGTACCCACTGATGAAATAGACACGTGTTCTCCACCAGGAAGGATAGTCGCGGACAGCAGGTGTCTCCGAATCGCCATCTTTTTACTGTCAGTAACCCTCATATCGGCATGCGCAGTAATAACAGTGGTAGGTACACTTCGAACTCACGTTGGCTCCAAACTGAGCGAGTTTTCAGGTAGACTACAACTCGCCTCCCGCGCTAATCCCCATATCGACCACGCCACCATACGTGACCGACGGGAATACCACGGACATGGACAGCGCTAATGGAACCAAGGGCACCTCTGACAATCCCATCATTGAATACGTCCCAGTAAGCCGCCTCGACCATTTTAAACAACCATCGATTAATTTTCGCATTTTCAGACTTACTTGTACAGCTCCGCGATGACGTTGGCAGCAATATCGGTTTTCCTTAGGATCGGATTCCTGCTGAAGTTCAGCTTCATGCTCGCGTCGATCATCTCGCACATCTTCATTTACAGTTACTTGGAATTTTTTCAAGATTACCACGACGCCCACGACGACAAGTGAGTAATTTTTTTTTAATACACATCCGTAATGTAACATCACGAATTGCAGATTTCCCGCAATCCCGTTCGAGATAAAAACCGCGCTGGTCCTCGCCGTGACGGTGATTCTGTTCCACATCCTCGACAGGCAAATAGAGTTCACGTCGAGGACGGATTTTCTGTGGAAGGCGAAGCTTAAAGTCGAACAGGACGAGGTTGAAATCATGAGGGGCATAAACAAGGTAATTTTAACGTGCGTGCGTCATTGCGTTCAAGTTTTTTGTTTGTGCAGATTTTGCTGGAGAATATTTTGCCGGCTCATGTCGCCGAGCGATTTTTGACAACCAGAGATACGCAGGAGTTGTATCACGAGCGATACACCTGCATAGGGGTCATGTTCGCGTCGATCCCCAATTATAAGGAATTTTACGGGGAGAGTGACGTTAATAAGCAGGGGCTCGAGTGTCTGCGGCTTCTGAATGAAATCATCTGTGAATTTGACAAGGTAAGACTCATCATTTCTTAAAGATTTTTATATAAAGGTCGTGTTTTTGCTAATGAGCTTAATAATAAATTTAACGATGTGAAAAATCGTTGGAAATGTTTCGGTTTTAGGTGGGAGTTTTTCTTAACATTAAATTATATAATAGCCTTAAAATTATAATTAGATACGTAGGTTTATTTCCCAACAATTATATTTTATGATATAACCTTATTTATAGTATTTCTCCTTAGAGGATCAGCTGGCACCTTAAATGCATTTGTGGTTGTTGCAGCTCATTTTATATTTACTTTAAATTATTATTTAAGACGCAGTTATGTCCTTGTTTCCCTATTGATTTCCTATGTTGCATTCCTTCTCCAAATACAATAATGGGACGAAAATAGACTGAGGTTATATGAGGTTATCGCCGGAGGAAGTACAAATGAGGATAGAGGAGGGAGAAGGAGTGGGAAATTATGGAAAGATGGAAGCGGATGGACGCGCAGGAAAGATAAGGGTAGATGAGGAGAGCAGAATCCAACCATAGCTACAAAGGGATATGTGTATATAGAGGGAGGCCGAAATATTTGAGAGGGGTAAAAACAAGCAGAAAAGAAAGAATTATTGCAAGGTTTAGGTGCGGAAGTGAGGAGAGAGGAAACAAATACTGGTTGGATGAGACGTATAGAAGGTGTGTGTTTTGTGAGAATGGGGTGGATGTATGGAGGCATTGCATGGAGGAGTGTGCAGGGGTAGAATGGAGCCAGTACGATAGAAAGAACGGAAGGGAAAAAATATGTAGACGGGAATGGAGAAGGAGTTGAACTATTGGCAAAAGTAAAGGTGCGCCGAGAAGGCAGGAGAAAAAAGGAAGGAGAACGTAAGAACGTGGAGGGAGTTGATGAAATATGAAACAGTGGATCCTGAGTTTTATGGATTGTTTGTCAATCCAGACTCAACCCAATCCACAAAGCTCAGGACGTCCATGGAGTGCTAGTTTCATGGGGGGGGAGTAAAAGTTGTGTAAAAATGTCATGCAGTCGTTCTGGCAATCTTGATGGGAATACGATACATACTATAAAGATTACGCCAATTATGTTCGTTTCGTGAAATGTGAATTGAAGCATAAGTGAGACATTTGAGATAAACATAGGCATTGAAATGTCATTTGTAGACAACTCGCTTTCAATCTTAAATGACCGCCTGCTAAGTTTGCACATCGTTCGTTGCATGAAAGTGATGCCACATCAACACGACTCAAGTTGACACCCACGACGATGACCTTTTTAAGAACTGTGTTAAATAGAATTTGCCAAGTCTTGGATACGTCGGAATCAAAGCGATTTCTAAAAATTTCATCGTTGAAGATTGGGTTGCGTTGGTCCTGAACCTGAAGTCGTTGAGTCTGGTTCGCTGTCATAAATGAAAGTGATTGAGATTACGAATTGATGAACTAAAGTTCATAAAAGTTAAACTGTTGGAAATATTGAAGAACATCAAAAATATAAAGCATAATAAGTCACACAAAAGAGTGAACCCATCAAAAAATATTTTTTGGACCTTCAGCAGATATTTTATTATTTCATCCTTAAAGGATGCAATAAGGATAAAATAATAAAATATCTGCTAAAGCCCTAAAAAATATTTGTTAAATATTTGTTGACAATTTAACTCCCAATAATTAAAACACCGTCTAAACCACTAAATAAGCTGTGCCCTTTTAGGTTTCATATTTTTTTCGACTTAAGTCTAACTTGGTTGGGTCTCAGTTGTTTATTTACGTTTGTTCAATTTTCCAAAAAAATTTGGGCTCCATTTCCGAACTATAATCAACCTAATTTAACTAAATTAACTTTTCAAATAGGTTCTCCCACTGTGCATATTTCTACTGATGCAGAAATTGTTGGTTTTTCGAATTTTGTTATACACTTGGGTTGCATCAGTTTACGTTTAGTATGTCTTGTCTTATTAAAACCAACGTAAATATGGTCGGCATTAACATTAATGTTTATTGCGATGCATTAGTCCAGATCCTGATTTATTTATTTTTCCATAAATTCAAAATTAAAACATTGTCGAAAATCTCAAGCAAATTTCTTTGAAGTGCTATATTATTCATGACTTAAATTGAACGTCAATTTAGTCACAGTTACCTATTTCTGGGTCAGTCTAAGTTTTCCAATAATCTTTAAAGGTTGTGTCTTAATTATACTTGTTGGAAATCTACAAATATTTCAACAGTTTCATTTAAATATCCTTAGCACACGGCTCACACTTCCTTCATAATAAAAAAACTGCTCAATTACTGAATGTCATCGAGTAAAGCGGTGGCCCCAGCCATAAAGGGGCGAAAGCATTTAAATGGGAATCATGAAGTGCGGAGTAACAGCGTCTCTTTGCGTGGGCTTTTGTGCAAACAATGGCCTTTTTTAATTACCCACCGTTCAGTTTAAATAAACCCTTACGAATAATTTACTGAAGTATTCTCTTCAATATACTTTTTTCTAAATTAAACATTTGAAAAACCAACAATTTCAATTTGGGTTTTTATTTATTAATGAAACCCATCTTTTTCCTATATAATATATGATGTAATGTATTGTAACGTCAAATATGTGAATTTCAGTGGCACTTTTTTTACCAACTATTACATTTTTGTGAAAAAAATACAACTGATAAACAATCAGATATGACTTAATAAGGTTTGTTTGCAAAGTGGCTTACCACGAAAACTAATTAAAACTATTCGATTATCTGCAGCTTTTGCTGAAACCGAAGTTCAGCTGCATAGAAAAAATCAAAACCATAGGAAGTACGTATATGTTGGCTTCTGGTTTAAGACCAGGAAAAGAAGACGGCAGCGGGGTAAGTCCACCTAAGTTAAAACAGTTAAAACTTCACTTCTCCGTTTATTTCTTTGAAGGAAGCCAGCCGACAAGAGGAGCACATAATCATCGCGCTGGTCGATTTTGCCGTCGCTTTAATGACAAACTTAGAACAAATCAATCAAGATTCATTCCAAAGATTTAAATTACGTGTAGGTAAGTTTCAGGATCATTAGAATTAACCGCATGTTTAAAATTGTTCGATTAATAACGATAAAAAAATTAATTTAATATACGCATCATATACTTTTCCGTTGCAGGTATAAATCATGGTCCTGTAATAGCCGGCGTGGTCGGAGCACAAAAGCCCCAGTATGACATCTGGGGCAACACCGTCAACGTGGCGTCGCGAATGGACTCGTGCGGCACGATGGGACGCATCCAAGTGACAGAGGACACCGCGAAAATACTCATGAACGCGGGCTACCCGTGCGAATGCAGGGGTCCCACGTACGTCAAAGGAAAAGGCACATTGACCCCATACTTCGTTAAAACGCAGTTTGACGATAAATAAACTTGTGATACGGTTGTGATTGTGTGCGTGCGACTGAGTAATTTATTTACCGAGCGTCGGGTGATTGAAACTATGTGTTAGATTGTAAATCAGCAAGGAGCAATTGCGACGAACTATTACTGTAATAGCGTAACGTGTTCATACTCTGTATTGCATAAAAGAAAAAAAAACTAGGAGGTTATTTTACGATAGTCAATTATCACAAAATTGTAACTCGTTATGTTCCATTTTAATTAAATAGTCGGTGTACCATTCGGATAAAATTAAATAATTTGATGCAGTACGTCATCGTGGATTGTATTTTCGTCAGCTTCGTACGTGTTGCGTTAACTATTTGATCAGTACGATGCAGATGTTGCTAGGAATTAAATTCTTGGTATTTCAACGTTTGTATCCTTTTTACACCTCAATTGTCCTTTTAATTAGTCATCCTGATTAAAAATTTTAGCTTATTCTTCAATTTAATTGCTTACACCTTGTAGGCCAATTTTGGGGGAAATTTTCAAGAATTTATCGTAAAAAAACCAGAGAATATTTCGATACGAAACTGTTTCATGTTATTGTACATCAATTGAACATCACACTTGATTTTTTGTAAATGCCAATGTTGACTCCCAAGACCTGGAGATGGCTTCGACAGCGCCTCTGTCGAAAGTGAAGGGTCAAACGGTGTGCAGGATTAGATCCACCCTAGATATCGGAAATAAAAAAATCAACAAGACTTTTGATCGTTGTTATGTCACTTTATGAAAATTACGATTTTGCGTCTGTCCCATTCGAAGCTGTCAAAAAATCATCAAAACGAAATTTTACAAAAATGAACGAATTTCAAAAAAAAAAATCATCGCGATACGTTCAGATTATTAGAAAACTAAAAAAATCCATTTTTTGAAATCGTCAAGGTGTCGTCCCCCTTAAATTAAAATTCCACGAGGGTATCCTAAATGACGAATTAAAACAGGACAAATTTTATTTTTCACTTATATTTAATCATTGCTGTACAAAATATGATTTATCCGCCCTAACTACAAATGCTTGCAACAATTACTAAGGTACCTGGTTAAATAAAATCATAAAGCATAATATTTAGATCTTTGTATATTTTAATAAAAAAAAAGAAAATAATACAATTAAAAAATCTTCAAGATGACTTACAAGAGAAAAATATCGTATCATCGTTTAATATCATTAAAAGAAATCTTAGGCACATCAAGTAATACTATCCAATAATTAGGAAGTATTTATGGTAAACAAATTAGGCTACTTAAGTTACATTCATAAATAATCCATTAACTATCTACACATTAGTTAACAAATAAAATATGGTATGTCATATTGCACTGCATTAATCACCCCCGAAACCAAGTTAAAACATCACTTCATCACTTCACCGTACATACAAGCGTATGGCACGAAATTCAACATTACTCGCAAATGTGTTTGTTCGAAACTTTCGTTGCTCGCATTACATAACATTTTCATAGGAATCAAAGTGATATTTCGCCCGAGTTAAATCTTCAAGACTAATACCTTGTAAGTTGATCACTATCTTAATAATTACATCTCGCTTAAAAATTCGCTATTCATACGAAGATTAACAAAGGAAAAAAATGACTAATAACAAAATATTACTAAATAAAAAAAAAAGTAAATACATCGTTAAGTTTAAGCAATTAAGGTCTCCGCGTTTTTGAATCTGTACAAAATAAAATATGACTATTAATAAAATAACATGTGAATAAAGTAACTAGTAAAACGCGTTTCAGCTGTTCGTCGGGTGCTGTTGGTACTGATGGGAGTTGGAATAGTCCATCATGTGCGCCTGGGCGTCTAAATGTGACTGACTATCCGAGTTCAACTCTATGGCTTCCGATTCGTATTTGATGCCACGCTTAAATCTGCCGTAGAGCGACGAGTAGGGTAAATTGTAGTGGATCGCCGCTTGGTTTATCGACATGTGGCCTAATCTGAAAGTGGTTATTTGAATAATACGGTGCATACAAGTAGTTGTATGCTGGGAATAATTATTCTGTTTTTTTCACTATGAAATTAAATCAGCAACAAAGCTAGAAGACAATACATAAATTGATGTTTAGCCACTCTTTGAGATACAATAATGACCCAGGAGAGCACAGCAAAAAATATTGTAACCTCGTATCTAACATTGTTACAACCAGCAATCATTTCTACGTAACGTACTGTAAGTTCAAATTTATCTGTCCCTATGTTTATAAGTAATCATTAGAGAAGTGAGCATAAGCCGACTTCTAAGGAAACCTCAACTTGTGCCTATCTCGAAACACGTATTCGTATAGGAATTTATGAACTACTGTTTAACGTTTACCAACAAGATAATGCTAAAAACATTTTGCAATCTATGACATAATCAATTAGAAAATAAGTTATATCGCCGACTATGCAACGCATAGCGAAAGTGCAAGTCAGACGGAAATGCAAGCAGAGTCGGCAGCGCCTAAAAGACTTGTCGATGCAAGCACTTTGCGGTAGAACTAAATACAGTCTTGTGATACTGAGTCACACAGAAAATAATGAATAGAAACCAACACACCAGTATAGCGAACCCGATTTCGCAGATGTTTGTATAGCCATATGCTCTCCATCTATTTTGCATGTAATTAAGCAGTGAAAAGGTAATTAAAACTGAAGGATAAAAAACATTACATGAAATGTCAGGAATCAATAAAATGATGAACAGGGAATTATATATTGTTATGATTTTGTCGATTATTACGATTATTTTCAGGTTTGTCAACTCTTTCTTAATTTTCTCTAAGATATTATATGGTTGTCCAGCAATAATACATACTCATCTCATTGTGCAAGTACATTTCATCCATACGAAAATAACGATTTACACGATTAAATGTGTGCTGAACTGATACACACAGTACGGTAAATATAGCAAACCGTGTGAATTTAACTCGACTTGTGCGTTTTTACCTTTTTATTGCCAGATTTGAAAACGACGTTCGCCACTTATTAAAGTTTGCATAATTTCCTAAAGTTTGACATTTGACATTTTGTGAAGTTTAGATACATTTCTTTGCGAATTTTATAAATTTCAACGATCATGACATTGTACATAATTTATGTCTTTTGGCAACTTTAACATTTCTTAAAGTTTAGATGATTTTATTTACGAAAATTTTAACGTTTTCAGTTTTTGATACTTTATTCGCAGCTTTATAACGTTTAACATTTTTTGAAGTTCGTATTTGTTACAATTTCGACCACTTTACATTTGACGTTAATTTTAAGTTTAGGCAATTTTTACAATTTTTGCCAGTTTCGTAATTTTTTATATTTCTCACGTATTTTACTGTTTTCTGTCAGGTTTGTCTAATTTAATATTAAAAAAAAATGGTCCTTTACCGTTGGTAAACGAACGATTTTGATTGTTTCACAGTAACTTTTGCACATTGCATCAGATTTACTACAACTTATAGCTCCCATATATATAGTTATTAAACATCCTTAGTTCTTCATGGATCTCTTTCAATCTAATTTACACAGCTTTTGTATCTTCCTAGTTCCCAATGGAGGAAAGGGGACATGATTGCTTGTTTACTGAAAAACAGGTGGCACTTCGGCAGGAAATTACTAATTTTTCAAAATTGACTAAACCTTTAAGCTGCATCGTTATCAAAATGTACTGCTATTATATATATATTATAAAATAAATGAGCTCTGAAAATAATCCAAACAAGTTTGGAGTACCGCCCTGGCAGAATTACGCAGCGCTAGACCGAAACCGCTCCCTTCGGGGAGGGGTGAAATCTGCGCGAACTTTATCCGAATACGTATGTCGCTCTCAATAATCAAATAATGTGTACAATTAAATTTCAATACGTATTTGGAGATAGGCAGAAGTTGAGGTTTCCTACATTCCGCGTTCGTGCGATATCTTCTAACGGAGATCACGAAAACTACGATTTCCGGCTGAGGTATGTATTATGTTGAAACATTACGTCCAGCCACGTCAATTTTTTTGTTGAACGGTTAAGTAGAAAGAAATTGTAAAGTCGGCTATCCGTTAGATATCGCAAAAATCTGATGCTTTTTGCACTTCCCTAATGATTCGGTTTCTTTGATATAGGTCTAACACATAAATAATAATTTTCAATCACTTGATTTTGAACCAATTATCACCAAATAAATTAAAATTAAGTTACCTAACGGCTTCTAGTGCTTCACCCATCGCATCTTCCGACCATGGAGTTGGATTAGATCTGGATAGTTCTATCCCCTCCCGTTTACATCTACCATATAATGTGCCGGTAGGTATACCAAATTCCGTAGACGCCTTTTGAACCGACGTCTGCCCCGTTCTGATTGACTCCAAGGCCTTTTCCAAATCTTCCGGCGTCCACGTCGTCGGAGCTGCATTAAACGGCGCCGCCAGTCTTATACCCTCCCTTCTCGCTATTTTATACAACGTGCTACTAGGTATCCCTGCAATTAAAATAATTACAATGGTATGAACCAAATAAATCGAAACCACATACCGTATGCTTTACTCGCTTTATTCGCTGATATTGTCCCGGTTCTTAGCGCCTCAAGCGCAGAGTTTAAATTCTCCTCAGTCCACGATTTGGTAGGTCCTTCTTTTTTCGGCGTGTCTATGCCCAGCCTGTGCGCTCTTTGCCACAGCGTCGTCGATGGGATTCCATAAGTAGCTGAAGCCTAATTGACATACAACGACTAACGTAAGAAATTAGATCGGTGAAATGTTAAAATAACGATCGTACCTTCGTGAGACTCATGTTGTGGTTTCGTAAGGCATCCAAAGCTAACTCCATGTCTTCCTGCGTCCATGTCTTTGGGCCCCCGCCGTGTCCGCGACCTGGAGTGTGATGATCTGAATGACCGTTAGTTTTTAACATATCATTACAACCCGAATCTAAAATACTTATAAAGTACTGTCTATAGACTTATTTGGCAACATGTACCTAATCTGTGGGACATCGACGACGGCATCATCCCCAGCAACTCCGGCGTGATCATCATGGTGTGCATGCCGTGTTTGGCGTCTTCGTGGCTGTCCATGGAGTGATCCGGCCCCGACATGTGCGACGCTTCCATGTCCAAGATGGAATCCTGATCGTACGACCTCAGAGTTTCTAATTTTATATCGGCCTCGGTCTTGATGAATCTTATATGCGAATCTACAATATTATCTAAATAGGGCGAAATAAATCAAATTGCTCGTAAAAATAACACACCCGATATGTCCGTTCTGTGTATCGAGGAATTGGTAAGTAACGTCCTCGTCGGGGAATGGTCCTGCATGTCGACGTTCCCGACCGGAATCGCGGTCGGGGCTAGGGGTTCCGGCGGAAAATCTTCGTTGTCCACTCCGAACTGCGAGAATGAGAAATTCTGAATGCCGGGATAGAAAGACATGGTGGTTAGTGGTGTTAGTAAACGAATTGAACGCGATGATTACCTGTTCCGCCATGGGGCCATGGCTACTCATGTTAATCGGCCTATTCTGGTTTTCGCCTAGTTTCCGTTTCCTGCTTTCTTCATCCAACGCTATTGGCATTTCACTTTCTTCGTCCGACGAGTTGCTGGCGACGCCATCCTTGTTTTCGACGTCCTCTTTGTCGAGCGAGCGCCTCCGCTCCGGTTTCTTGTACTTGTGCTTCCTGTTGTTGTCGGTCGGTTTTAAATGTTTCGGCGACGCTATCCTGCGTATCTTTGGGTAGCCTTGCGCGACGAAGGGGAAGGACGCGTCGGTGTTTTCCCTCTCTTCCGGCGATTCGCAGAGGCCCTTTATTTTCAGCTGATCTGCGGTCTTCAGGAGAGACTGTAAATTAAGAAATTGTTTTTGGGGTTGGTCACAAACTAAAATTATTTCGTTCCATAATCAAAGACTACTGAAAATTGTGTATGTATGTATGTTTCAAGGTAAGTGTAGAGGCCCCGCAATCGTACTGTCTCATTAATTGATATCAGGTATGATTTATACGTTCATTTTATTATTAGACTTGTTTGTAGTACGATAAGCTATAAATAAAAATGCATATACATAGCAATTATTAAATTAATGTTAATATGATATTAAAAGGCCATTAATATTAATTAAATGAATTAAATTTGCAAAAAGCACAATTTAGATTGTTGGACGATTGTTTCTTTCTTATTCCAAAAAGTACAGTTTCTGTAGAAGAAATTTTGTGGAAGCATTACGGAGAAACTCACCATTCGCGCAGCTTGTCGCTAATATATAGTATTACACATTTCTGTCGTGATTGACCAGGATTCCATTTTATTTTATGTACATGACGTAAAATGTGTTTGAGATAAGTTGGGTTGGAGTTGACTTAGATTATAGAAAAAATGCTGCATAATATTTTTATTAATGCTTGACTTGGGTAGGGTTCGGTTTGATCTGACTTAGCTTAGAGAAAATACGCTGAATAATATTTTTATTATGTAGCATATTCTCTCAGCTAAGTCAACTTCAACCCAACCCAACCCAACTCAGTATTAGTTTAAAAGCCAAAAATATGAGGTCTCTCTACTGCATATTATTCTTTAAAAATGTCATTTTTATTCATGAGTAGTACCAATAAGAAAATTACGGAAACTCCAACTCAGTTACGAAGTGTCTACATTTTGACATGTCATTTTTCTGCAAATTGTATAGTTTTACACTTTTTATCTGAATTCGAAAAAATCTTGGTAAAATGTGCATCGATCAAAAATCCAGTCATAAAAGCACTGCTACCACTTGATACATAAATAACTATTTATCAAAGTCGTGAAAAGTGTGACGTTTTCTAACGTAGTTTAACTTTGAAGTACGTCACAATTAGAAAAAAGTTTTATTTTGTTTAACCTACACATCTTTAAATAATTAGAATTGCTACCAGATATAATTGGAGAGCTATGATGTGTGAAAGAGAGGATAGAGCGCAGTCTGGGGAAAACGGTGGTGTGTGAACTAGACAAGAGAGAAATGCAGGGAACGGGGTTAACAGAATGAGAAGAAGCAAGAATAAAAATGTACGAGAAAGTGGGGATATCGGTGAGGGAGGCGGAAAGAAGGAGAGTGGACGGGAAAAATGTCTACGCACAGAAAGAAAGGGGCGGGAAAATATGAAGGTCAAAGTACAACATTAGGTACAAGGTGTTACAGTTCATTGTTACAGTTAGGTACAAGAGTTTAAAAGGTGCGAGGCACGTGGAAAAGAAAGAGATGATTGGTAACATTGGTTTGAGGAGTGTAAGGAAATGTGGTAGGAGCAGTGAGGAAGAGAACATGCGTAAACTGGAGAAGGGCGATGGGGAGAATGGGAACTGATACTGCCGATTGGTACACAACCATTTGTTTGCTGGAAGTTATCGCTGAGCTTCGAAAAACCAACCCCGAACGACGAATCATCCTCAACCAAGACACTGCAATTATTTGACAATCCTCCGTATAGACTCGACGATTTTTTTTATCTTTCTGAAAATCAAAAACCGATTGCGTCAAATGTGTCAGAAGAAGCAGCCAACGCTTCCAAAAACGTCATTTTGACTGTATCTCCAAATTAGTGGAATAACAGCTTCCAGAATTGGTTCGAGCGCATGCAAAAGTTAAAGTTGAGAATATTTCCAAAACCAATAAATAAAGTCTTTAAAAGCTATCTACTGTTTTATTCCAGCTCTATATGCAAAACTTAAAATACAGCCCTCGTATATCACATATTTTCTCTGCAAATATTAAATACCACTTTTTATGTTTTATTCATATTTAATGAGAAGTTATGATTGGATAGTAAATGTAATTTGAGTTGAGCTTTTTTTGTAAAATAGACAATTCGGAAGTCCTATGATGGATGTTTTATTTGTGAATTTATTTTCATTTCCTCCTATAAAATTGGACAACTTTACATGCACCAGAAAATCTTTATTTTTAATCACCTCCATCTTGAGGTCTAGTGAAAATTCTTCGAAAATCCTGAGCTTTCTGCAAAGTAATTGTTACTTATCTAGTTGCACAAGAATTTCTGTTGCTTTTGACTGAACCGAACGAAATGTACTTAAGAATAGCGTGTTATAAAATATTTAAATTAAAACAAGTATTGATGATTTAATTTATCCAATATGGCCCTAACTGTACTTGAATTGATCATAAATTGAAGGACTTATACACGAGATCTAATTAATAACATATGGGATTATTTTTTAACAATGTTTTTTGACGAAATTCATGGCAATGTCTTTGATATTAAATTTTATTAAATTCTTTGTAATTTAGTACATTAATTTAGTTGAAAGTCACGTGTTCATAACCTTAAAATTTTAAACGGGTTCACATAAAAGTCGAAACAAGAAAATTCATTCTGGATGATGCTGGCGCACTCTAAACACGAGCATCAGAACTATTTAATAATTTCGTACGTTTTTCCTACAAATGCAATAAATTGTGTGAGTGCGCATCAAATATAGCCCGATAATTTTCAAATAATTTCACAAATTTTGAAATGCGCGTTTCAATTGATCGACGATTGAATTTTTAATAAAACTAATTAAAGTACGATTCATGTCGACATTACGTTAAATCATCAGCTATTGCAATTACGTAACATTTTCGGTGGAAATAAGCGAAGATTCGTCGAGCGTGCTCGGGAATTGCGCGATATTCCGAAAGTGATACCAACAATGGCGTTTTTACAATAAGATGAAAAAGGGAAATCATATATGACCGAGAGAACAGAGTTAGGAGCGTCCTTGAACCCCGTATTGATTGGTCCAGACACCGCATCACTTTCCCCCAGTGCGTGCCCCGGAGCCGCTTACCAGGCAACCCCCCTGGATTAGTCCGGGGATTGTCTGTGCATCTAGGGAAACGTTCCGTTCCTAGCACTAACGAAATATCGACGATTGCGAGATTTTTCGCCCCGTTAAAAATGTTACGGTTTTACGTTGTTTTCCATTCGAACAAAAATCGTTTTCCCAAAGAAATTTCACGTTCGTTGCGACGTTAAAATTTATCGCGGCCCGGCGACGACGAAACCTGAATGTTATTAACCCAATTTCGAGCTCTATCGAAAACGCGACCTGGAGGACAGACGGAAGAAGCGAAAACGGATGGATATAAGGAACAAAACAAAGACGTTAATGCACCTGTCCCGCGTAGCGCTCTGTTAGTTCGACGTATGCCTCAAAAGTGACTTCCGGTGCAACCGAAACTGCGCCCGGGTGAAAGTGCAAGCATGCATCCGGTGTGCACATGCACAATATGTACTTACTCGGTGACCTCGGCGACCTTCAGCACTGAATTCACCGAAGAGCGCAAACTAAGACTGGACCCTTTGCGAAGGCCTACTACAGGGATGCTGCGACCGCGATAGATCGAGAAATGCTCGGCGCACGCACTACTACTTCGGTTTAATTGGGGTTTTTGCACAATATATATGTATAGTTTGCAGGAAACGCCGTTGTTCTAAGAAAAGTGTTTAACGTTTCAGGAACGTTTAGAAAAATTTTATGTAATTAATTTCGTTTAAATTACTGTACAAGAAAATGATTAATTTTATGTTGCAGCCCAATAAAAATCAATTCGAGTTTTTTTAAATAAAAAAAATATCTAAATAAACAAAATTAATAAACAATGTAGATTATAAAGCAAGATAACTAACAATGTGTATTTTATTAAATAATTAATAATATTTTTTCACATTTATAAAAGAACGTAAAATCCACATAATCTATTAAATGGTTTAATAAAAATGACAGAATATTGAACCACTCAGAACAATTTATTAAACAATCGGAAAAAATTGATATAAAAATAAGAAGAATTAAATAAATTTGTTTAAAACTGTGTTAAAACGTGTGAACGCAAGCCAAATAAATAATTAAAATAATTTTCAGTGAAATTTACGAGAAGTTGAATAATTAAAAAAAAAAACTTTATTCAAAATTTCAACATCTTCAACATTTTCTCGAATTTAACAAACCTTCACTAATGACTTCGACTTCTAAATATTAGTGTTCTCTATTTAGGTATTTATGAGACCTTTATGCACAACTACTGTTGCAAATAACGTATTTGGTTCTTGATTCGTGTATTATTACATACATATAAGTTAATATCAACGACATACGTATTAAAATGTGTTTACAACAATTACTTCCCATCACAATTCACATCAATAAATATTATTAATTATAACATAAATGGTATAAGGATATTAATTTAAATATCTTCACGTACACAGTAAATAAATACATATGACATTTTAACACATAGGTTGGGTTAGGTTGGGTTGGGTTGGGTTGTGTTGAATTGGGTTGGGAGTAGTTTATATTGTTAAAATTTTCTACTATTAATTATTATAAAAAAAATCAATATGCAACCCAACTCAGCAATTATTTTAATTCAACCTAATTAACGCCAACCACTCGTTAAATTATTAATTTGTTAGTCAAAATATTTCAAATGATCCAAAGGACAATGAGGATCCTTGTACGAACCAATGACAGTGTGCGTTGGTAATGTTTGTTAAGACTTCGTCAAACTCTTTAGAATTTTAAATTCCATTCAATTCGATAATTTCCCAACCCAACCCAATCTAACCAAACCCAACCCAACCCAATGAGATAATAAGAAGACGTAAATTCTTGAAATTTGTTAAGTTTTGAAAAATCATATGTCTTTGTTGCAAACCAACTTTAACATGATGTCTAACTTAATGGGCTAGATCATCCCAATATTTCTCATTATTGATTTGTTAGTCAAAGACGACGATTGATCGATTATCGTGAAAAAAGTTTTACCAAATTATACGAATTTTAAATTATGCTTTGATTGTCTGCAATCGAATCGAATATAATCCATGGTAAACCCCCAAGTTATTCTCATCTGGATGTTAAGTCGAAATACCCCAAATAATCCAAATGACTTCGCGTAGTAACTGAAGTATAAAGATTTAGCAAATTCTTAATTATAAATTATGATAAACTCCAAACTCGAGCCAATCCAACACAATCCATGACTACATTTTTCAAAAAATGTTGTCTTTGGGCAACTCAACCCAACCCAAGAATGTTTTATTCCAATGTCTATTAGTCAAAAATTTGCAATGATTGAAATGATCCAAATAAATTTGAAATTATGACCAACTACAATATTTTCCAAACTCAACACATAATGTCTTTTTAGATGAGATTATACAAATTTACGAAACCAGGCAAAATTATTAAATGTTCACAAGAACATAAAACAGCTAGGTGTTTAAATGCTTCAAACATCCACAATTTGCAAAAAAAATATATTTTCTTTGGACACAAACAATCCTTTTTTAATTGAACCCAATCCATGCTAATAATTGTCGATTATTAATTGGTCAATATTGATGAAAATGATCTAAATGACTCATTTGCCTCTTGTAATTTTATAAAACGTGGTCCACAATTTTTTATGTTTAATTTATATTATAATTTCCAGACTCAACACATAATGACTTTTGGACGAGATTGTGAAAATTTACGAAAGAATGTAAAATCATTAAATCTTAACAAGAGCATAAAACAGCAGAGTCTTTAAATTCCTCAAATTCCAAAGTACAGTTAATATCCTCTCCGTTCTCTTTTTGATCCCTTGGTACAAGTTATGTCTTTATTTATTATTGGAATTGTCAATAATTTCTTCTATTTATTGCATATTCTTCATAAATATATCGTTGCATTTTATGAAACACCTCCATAGTTGAATAAATCGTTTTGAATCAAGAAAATGCTAATTTTGAGGCTGAATTGGGTTGGGTTAGTTTCAAAAAGAATCGACGTCAAAATTCCGGAAACGTACAATCGTTAAAAAGTTTAAATATACAACCTTTTAAAATACACATTCTTTGTTGTTTGTTATTTCACAACATTGTTGGAATTCCCAAGGCTATATAATTTATGTATTTATTACTACAGGATTAAAATTTTTAAAAATCAACAATTAAATTAAAAAAACTGCATTAAAATTAAAACTGACATAAACCTAAACATGTAAACAATGTAGAAAGCATATAAACTTATGTACTAGATTCGGAGAATCTTTCGAATTAAATTGTCGAAATGTCCACGAACATTTATCGCGAGATAAAAATATATGTCAAAATAAACAAGTCGAACCAGATAACATAAAACTTACGTATCTTTTTTTAAATACGAATGGGTTCAATTATATTTTATAATTTAACATTAATTTTCGAAAAAAGAATCGCAGTCAGCTAAACTAAAAACTAGGTGTAATGTGTTTCAAGAATTTGTTCGTTATATCAACGAGCAATTGAGCTAATCAACGAAGAATCTGCATTCAGCACATTATCAATACTTGTGTAGTTGCGCAAATTCAAGGACACAACAAGTTAAAACCGCTTCATATCGTCAATAATACGCCGGAGGAGATCAGGAACAAACAACCATGATACGGATAAATGCCAATAAAGATAACGCTAAAAATAGGAAAAAAGTCGAGTATCTGAAACAAGTACTCGTCACGAACAAAAATTATGTCAGCATCAACGAAATGCGATTTATTTTAAAACTTTGGCTACACAAAACAACTGGAGGAGAAAGTGCTTCAAAAAAAAAAAAATGTAGAACCCAATACGATATTCATTAAAACGTCAAATATGGTGATCTTAAACCAGATACCTAATTTTCTTAAACGATAGTTATGACAAATTATAATTGCAAATTGGAGCCAGCAGATATTTTTAATAACTTTACCAATCTAACATTTGTAATAAAAACGGTGTCACATACGAGTCGCAATACCGGGAAACGTACTGCACTTGCCTCGTGTTTTAATTGAAACTAATGTCTAAAGTCGCCGAGACAGATACCAGCGACTGCGGCGAATTTTATGACTCAGACGCAACCTTATGGCGTTTTCACGACCATGTCACGAAACTTTACCTATTTCGTTTTCGCATTATTCGCCAGTCTTGACCTACATTTCCGTTTATGCTTTGCTCCACACTTCGCAGTTTGTATGCAGGTCGATTTGATATCGACTAGAAAGTGACGCCGACCGTTTGGTCGTTTGCGAATCGCAGTTAGTTTACCTTGACTTCCAACTTTACGGTGGCGTACTCGCAACCTCGCGTTGGACAATGAAAAGCTGATTAATGCACACGTAATATTTGTGCGGAGATTCGTTTGGTGTGATGGCTAATCGTGTTCGTCTGTTTCGTGTGTAATTAAACAAGTAAATTAAAGTTATGTTGGTCATTATCCTTAATGTGAAACGAATATGTCGTTTGCATCGAGATTTAATTTTGAAAATTGTATTTTGAATAAAAAAGGTCTGGATAATTTCTTGCCAGCAAACATGTTGCTTATTAGCAACAGACATCTGCCTTCAACATCGGGCTGTTGTCAACCAACGAACTTATAAACTGTTATAATTAATTTAATTTTATGTTAAGCTCAATGTGGCACCTCGACACGACAGGATAACTCAGGTCAGGGTAATTCAACCCAACCCAACCCAACCCAACCAAACACATTCTAACCCAACCCGACCGAATTACAAAACACGCTGTTTGATTAACATCCACGACCAACAGTTATTAAAAACTACTCTAGTATCCATTGTGAAGGGTACCAGAAAAACGTATAAACCTTGAATTGTATCTGTGAAATAAAACCAACGAACTTATAAACTGTTATAATTAATTTAATTTTATTTATTTTATGTTAAGCTCAATGTGGCACCTCGACACGACAGGATAACTCAGGTCAGGGTAATTCAACCCAACCCAACCCAACCCAACCCAACCAAACACAATCTAACCCAACCCGACCCAATTACAAAACACGCTGTTTGATTAACATCCACGACAAACAGTTATTAAAAACTACTCTAGTATCCATTGTGAAGGATACCAGAAAAACGTATAAACCTTGAATTGTATCTGTGAAATAAAACCAACGAACTTATAAACTGTTATAATTAATTTAACTTTATTTATTTTATGTTAAGCTCAATGTGGCACCTCGACACGACAGGATAACTCAGGTCAGGGTAATTCAACCCAACCCAACCCAACCAAACACAAGCTAACCCGACCCGACCCAATTACAAAACACGCTGTTTGATTAACATCCACAACCAACAGTTATTAAAAACTACTCTAGTATCCATTGTGAAGGGTACCAGAAAAACGTACAAACCTTGAATTTTATCTGTGAAATATAATTCGAATGACCCACCTGGGATTTGAACCTGTTGACTTAGTATTACTACCATCCCACCGCGACCATCAGACCAGTATTTTGTAAATATCACATTTAGTTTTTGTAAGACTGAAAATAACATTAACAATAAATCAATGTGGCTCATGTGGTCTATCATTAATGTTGTTATAATTTTTATTCGTGGAGAAAAAAATTCTGGAGTATATGGATTTGAATTTTTTTTTGTTATAACTATTGTCACATTCCGATCATAACCGACAAAGGCGCTTCTTAGCTCGGCTAAAGGCGCCGCGCCGGCCTATTCCCTATTCTAAAAACATCTGCCCAAACCAGGCCTGCGATTGATTTTTATTGTCGCCGCGATCTCGCTCCCTCGAAACGCGTGCATCGCTCACACAAAACCGTATCTGCATTGAATGAAACGACGCCGGCATACACCACAGGAATTTATTAAAAAAATACTAATGTATTGCAATGTCTTATCCTGTAGACTTAGAAACCTCATCAAGATGTAATTGGTGCATAACATGAACATAAATTTATTTTAAGTTCGAAAAAAAATTACACCCCATCATTTCAACTGAAATTGATCTTCGTTTAATGGCGGAGGTGTTTGTGGTTGCACATATTCCCCGACCAGTGGCGTAGCTATGTTCATAGGAGTCTGGTACAGGACGAAAATATTGCACCTCGTTTCACAATAAAAGATCTAAACCTGGGACCATAAACTAATTTATCGCTGACGTCATGATCATAAAACGTGGTAAAAAGCAAACAAAACAAACATAAAAAACGAGACATATAAATGTTAAAGTAAAATTATCCTGAGGAACTATCAATGGTTGACAGATTGGTTTGGCCTCGATGGGGGGAGGGGGGTGAGAAGAGATGTCGACTATCTTCTACACATATTTGACAGTGGTTCATAATTCTAAGCAGGTGTCCTTTTTATCCTTGTTCAGTATTTTGTGTTGGGTCGGACAACAAATTTAATATCCACGTTGGTTCTGTAGATCTCGTAGTGTTCTGTAGAGCTCATGAATTGAACGAAATGATATAGCCATATTTTTTTAACAAATAATCCAAATCGGTTAATCAATTTCATGACATATTTTGAATTGCCTTAGAATATGTCCGAGTAATATATTTTTTTTGTAAATACATTTCAGGGAATTTATTAACGTTGCTCCACTCTATTTTGAGCTCATCAGACCACCACACATACATCATCCTCATTGACAACATTTACACCATACATTATTATCTACCACGCAATTTAATTCGTTCACCCCATTTTTGAAACATCCTGTATATGTCACTCTAATGCCAATTAAAGTCTTCGGTTCGTTTGTTAAAAAAACATGCACTTATTCGCTCTATAAGAATTGCAAATTCGAAACGGATACTAAAATAGAAATAAATGCGTTTATATTAACGGCGATGAAGACGTAAAAGTTCCTGCGCTGTGTTCTCTCCTAGTTCATGCACCTGCCCTTATTTCCTGTCTCGCAAGCGTGCATTAACCAGACCGTTAAAACGTAAAAAATCGCAGTCGTTACATTTCGTTATTATTTCATGAAACATTGCGTGTCATCTGCGAGAGATACGACTCTGCATAATGACGCCACGTTAACTCGGCTAAAAACTTTTACGATAAATAATTAAGTTATGGGCTACGTTTCGTCCGGATATTGTGAACTTTAAGGAGAACTATAGTAAAACATTCGATTTCGATAAATATTTATAATGTTTTTTTTATTGCTGAGAATGATATAAAATTTGGGACAAAATAAACTTAGACCTGACATGATCGTCGATGTCATAGCTCTTTCCTGAATCAATGATAGATGTTAATGCAAATTTAAAAAAAAATTGATAAATGTTAGATAAAAAATAGCAATCGTTAATACATTTTCTTAATATTATTTACATAATTTTTAGAATAATAAATTGGTTGTAATGACATAAATACGATGCAAGCTACACAGAGCAACTCACGTCACACAAACAACCTGCTTATTTGACTTGCCTTCGTACTAAGTAGTTACCCATGAAATGTAAACCATTAACCCAACCCAACCCAACCCTACCTAGGTTAACGTAACCTAACCGTTTTACACTTCTTCCTTTACTTTGTTTTTTCCACAATTTTTTTATTGTTATTTTTATTAATTGTTAATATTTATGTTATTTTCTTTGATCATTTTAATCCCACTTCGTGCTTTTTTGTGGGGTTTATTTTAATTCGCATAGAATCGTTGACTTTCTTTCTTTTAACCCAACCTAACCTAAGCTAATCCAATCTACTTGGCCATGAACTCCATAACGTCGAGTTTTATAAGTTTTATAAATAACTGACCCAACCCAATCTAACCCAACCCGAGTTAAACCAACCCATAAATGAAAGATTTTTTTATATTTGCAATTTATTTGGTTCATATTTCGCTTCACACTTAATCCTTTGTTGTTTTCTATAATTTTATATTGCTATTGTTTTATTATTTTGTTATAATTTTAATCCCTACTTTGTGCTTTTTCTTGTGGGCTTTCTTTTTAATTCGCTTAGAATCGTTGACTTTCTTCCTTTTGCTTGAATGTGTCGGCTTCTTGCATTTGTGCTAATCTTTAATTAAATTTAATAATTTAATGTTTTCATTTCATTTATTTCACGGTTAAATATTTTTTAATAACAAAGTCCTTAAAAAAATTGCGATGTTAAAAACTTTATTTGGTATTGAAATTTATATATTTGCTGTAATTTTGACAATTTTGAGTAAGTTTTGCATTTTTATTGTTTGTTTCATGTTCGTCTTTCGATTAAATTATGTTATATTTGTATTAATTTTAGTTAGATAGAACGTTAGATAAATTTGAAAATATTTTTTAATTATTCCATTGAATTATTTCAGCAAGGTTTGCGATATGATAATTATTGTATTTTGCGATTATTTTTTTCCATTTTTTACCATTTTGCTGTTTTTTGGCATTTTAGACAGTGTTAACATATTCGTAATTGTTGGCTATATAAGTTTTGTCGGGTTGGGTTGCGCCAGGTTGAGTTGGGTTGGCTTGGGGCACTACGACATTAACGTAGACAGACATCAGATGTCGTAAGTTTCGAGAATTTTGATTTGTGTTCTTCAACATAACACATCGAAGACCATCGATACAACCGGTGCAGAATTTTACTGCACTCAATGCAAACAACACATGTTTTATTTTATTTTCTTATTCATTTTTTCAAGAGGTTACCCACCCTTGCCACACGTTCGTAATGAGCTTTAGGCGTGACAATGTGCTACGAACGTACTTCGTTTCACACAACGAAGCGCCGAGTGTACGCAACGCAATAATAAAAAGTCAGTCAGAATATCACAAAACAAAATGAAATATTTTAACACAACGATGTTAATTAAGCCAAGGAAAACTTACCGAACGAATTTTACGCGTAGAGATGTTACGATCTTTTGACGTTTTAAAAAGTTGACAGATTTAATTTTAATGAAATTGTTTCACGCAACATCGACGTAAACACTGTGCAGTCGATCAAGGCAAGCAATATATTGGAAACAGATATTGAGATATGTTTGACATTCCGCTCTTTTTAAGAACAAAGTAGAAAAACACCAGATAGTAACACACTCTATGTGCATCGATTCTCCATCTTCATTGGTCAAAAGTTATTACGTGATTTGTAACTTATGCTTTGGCAGGCTAAATATGTAAAATCGTTACCAAATTTGAATGCACACAATACATATTTAGATCGTCTTAAATAAATTTTCAATGACATATAAAAAATTGCGACTTTTCCTAAATGACTTCGATGACTTTGATTTGAGATCTAAAATATGCCAAGTCAACGGCTTAAATTCGTTTTCAACGCATGACCTAACATATAGTTCTAATGTGGGAAAATTATAGAAATTTATTTGGGATAATTTTTTTTTAATATTATTTTTTTACCACACCAGGAAAAACAAATAATTCCAAAATGTTTTTAAACACAAACTGATTTTAATTTCGTGTGAAGGAATGCGATTTAATTTCACATTAACTGGTACGAAGACAAGTCAAATAAGTAAGCATTTATACATTCATTAATACATCTCCAAGAGTTTGAAATTACCGCGAGTTTAATTCACCGCGCCCTCTATACCCCAAACGCTGAAAGAACGTCAACACAGTTCTTCAACGTTAGCCTCGTATGTTTTCAGAAAAGATCCATATCCTATTTTATCTGGGCCCGACCATAAATATTACTAGACGTAATATTTACTAATAAAATGTTGAGAAACGCACGAAAACAATGTTTTTATTGAACTCCTTTATCATCAGATTTTTTTCACGTGAGATGAAACCCTTCACGTTGCATGGAATAAAATGTCTCAGAAAATATTTCAGTTTGTGTATTACGATAAAGTACCACGAGAAAAATCAATATTTATTTTGCATTACGATCGTCGGTGTGTAGGTGGCGCTCGTAACTCAAATTTGTCCCATATTGGCATAAAATGAAGCAACTTTGCTGGAATTTAAGCAAATATTAGTTTCCATCGACGATCTAAACAGACAAGCTGTGGTCGACCCTATGTAAACTTGAATGATTTATCGTCGTTGTGTTTGGATCGCCTTCACAGTTTTTCGGGTTCAATTGCAAATGTCAACGTTAATTTATGAGAAGAAAAAAATTGTAGACGATTTTTCTATATTAATTTAATTGAATAAAATATGGGGTTAAGTAGGGGTAACTATGATTGTAAATATATTTGTTTAGTTGTTCCGATGAGTGGTGAATTTTTTGAATTTGAATCGATGTTTATCTCGCAAAAGGAACGCACGTCGTTTTGCATCCACTACCTCAAAGTTTAATGAAAACAATTCTAAATGCAAATACTGGATCGATTAAACCCAACTAATACGAATAATTTATAAGAATTTTAAGCACAATTAAAAGTTGAT
This sequence comes from Geotrupes spiniger, assembly GCA_959613385.1. NCBI lineage: Eukaryota > Metazoa > Arthropoda > Insecta > Coleoptera > Geotrupidae > Geotrupes > Geotrupes spiniger. The sequence goes on along the minus strand of OY390736.1, from coordinate 37,898,851 downwards.
GATCCTCGTAAGTAAAGTTTAAATATATTTATTTTCTATTTACTAACAAAACCGGTTTATCGTAGCACAAACGCCTTATTATTTTATGGTTTTTCTATATAACACAACAAGCTTTTAAAAATAGAAAATGAGACAAATAATAAAACAAAATAGTAATAAATGTCTTCAAAAAATGCAGATCTGCATAAGGGAAAATTACCAGCAGCATGGTGTCATACATTTTTTTATTTAACCATTTATTACAGACAGGACTTAAACAGTGAACATTGCCCCATTAAATTAATTTAAGTTTTACAAACGTCGATCATCAAGGTTGGAAAGTTTAAATCTTTAAATTGGCAAAACATTGTACTTTTTATATTGTGTCCTAATTGGCGAATTTTCCATCATTCAAATTAATGTATTTCTGTGCTACACAATAAATTACGTAACAGAAACAACACAATAATTTATTCAAGGTGCGGTGATACATTAAATGTGTTACACATTTCTACATAAAACCACCATTATTCCAGAAATTACCAGATAACGTAATCTCGCACCACATGGTACTAAAAGGTAATTAAGATTTAAATGGAACTAATTTTATTACCAGACTCAGCGGCCAGTATATAAAATAAAAATGTCGGATTACGACGCAATTATATTTTTATTGGAACTATTTTCTTGCATGCATTTTCACCGATCTTTTTGAATAAACGTGAAAGACACGTTTATACCTGGACGAAATATCATTGTGGGTTGCATTGCTGCGCGCTGAAGGTCCTGTACGATAAATATAAACGAAACGTCTAATAAGACGTATAACATAACATTTAACATAGCCGCTATGTTCTAATATGCAATAAATAACTCCGCATAGTAATCAAGGGAGTGATAAGATATCGAAAGAGTAAACAAGATAATGGTAACAGTGTTACAAATACATATATTTTTTTTTTTTTGATAATTCTCTCATGAAAATAGATATTAAGAAACCGAAATTAGGCCAACGCGTATACGGTAAGATCGTAGATATCCAGCGCATTATTATAAACTTTATGCGTAGTTGTGCTCGAAATGTGAATAATAGCTTTTGTACCGCGTATCCTGGGTCACTTGGGTCCGAGCCACAGGAGTGCAAACGATTTTTGACTAGGATTACACCGTAGGGTTGTGTTCAAGGTTGAAGGGACATGACAAAACGGTCATTTTCTGAAATGTTATATTCTTTGAAACTAGGAATTTGTACTGAAAATGAATGACGGAATAATAAGAAAGAAAGCTAACAATGTGTTCTACATCTTGAAGATAAGGGAGGTATTTTATTCAGGAAGTGGCCACTTACACCCCAGCATTGGAATTTCAAGCATGAATGATTTTTATGTAGATACAATCTGTTGAAATTATATTATTCAGGTATGGACGTCAATTTTTTTGGCAGTAATTTACGTAGTTTCATTTTGAGCTTTCCCAATCATTTTATGTTTTCGAGTTGTTAAGATGATTATTTGACATTTTTAACACAACATTTTGTTTTTGTGTTTAAGTCGCATTGTAAATAGATTTTATTTTTATGTTATAGTATTTAAAACTATGACAAAAATATATAATAGATAGAACTACTATAAAAATGATTTATGTATATGTGAGTGAAATTACTACAATTTTATTGCAAAGAAATTTCATAAATTGTTTTAAAATAATCCATTTATTTTGAATGTTTTTAAATTTTTAACTTCGAAATTATTTTGTAATAAGAGCATTTTTTGGTCGAAAATTGCTTATTTCCAATGGTTAGTTAGATCTTCTTTACAAAAAATAGATTTTTTTTTAAATTTCTTTAATAAATTTCGAAATTTTTGTATAATTAACATTTCATGGACTACAATGTCGAATGTCGAAACTGCTTATTTCTAAGGTACAGTTATGTTCAAAAAGATGTTGTACAAAATTTCTACTATGTGAACTTGTACTTAACTTCATCAAGTTCAAAAAAGTGTTGAACAAGTGTTGTTGCACATCAATATCTAATAATGCTCATCATTCAAATTTAAGACCAAGGCAAATATGTCTGGTTTTGAACAACGAATTTACATTTTGACAACTATATTGTCATCTTCAGCTGCAATTGCTGCATTACTGCTGATGACAAAATAATTGGAAAAACACATTTGGTATTCAATCGAACATTGTATGGTTAGAGTAATATTTAATTTATTTTATTTTTCAATTACAATCTCCGATGTATTATCATAAGTGTTTATCTAAGCTTTTTGAAGCTTTTTTATAGCGCGACGTTAGACTAACAGTTTTTAAACGAAACATAAAGCTGGTAAAGATCCCAAGTTACTTGTAATATATTTACGTATTCTCTGATTTCTCAAAATCGTTTTTCAAAAACACATTAGTAAACCGTCAGTGAAATAAATCAAAAATAACTAAAGCGCACCCCGCATCGATCATGTCGAGTTATGTATACCCTTCACATGATATATTTCTTTAAAAAAATGCCGGGAAGTTTTACTATATAAAATAAATTATTTTCAGGCACAAATCATTCGTATTTATTATAGCAAAAAATATTGACTATTTTAAGTTTGCATATAATTAATATGAACTTATGCAAAATTAATGTCTGATAGCAATGCAGACTATTTTATAATTCGAAAAACAATAAGATAAGAATGATATTTTGCAATGGAGGCCCACAGGGTGAAGGTAGTAATAAGGTTATTGAGTTGTTATGAAACTACAACATTTCTAATAAATATATGCGAAGCTAGGATAATATTTCCAAAAGTCCATTGAAGGACTTGAAGGACCACTTGAAATCAAGCTTTAAGGGCAGGATATGCACGTTGGATCGATAGTCCTATGAGGATCGATATTGGCAACAAATTCAATTTAATGAATCTAGAATCCAAGAAGCTTGAGTTGGGTTGGGTTCACACCACTTTAAGACGTTTATTGATAAATAAAATGGCTTGTCTGCCTTTACATCTATCGATACTAACTTCGTAGAGATCACCACATTAACAATAATGATTCCTTGAAGGAAGAATTCAGAATCAGCAGAAGAACTGCGATGAAGACTTAAAATGCTCACCCTGAATATGTACATTGGATGGGCAAATGGATGTCATATTGACAAGACGTTCAATCAAATTAAGTTTGAATTGGGTTGGGTTCATACCAATGTAAGACTTTTAGTAACAAACAAAGCTGTCTTTAAATATATCTATAGTGATCTTGTAAAGATCATCGACTCTTTCAAAACTATGCATTATGTTATTTTATTGGTTTAAAGTTTATAAATGCTATATCAGTCAAGCTGTTCCCTTGTTGATGCAAGAAATACTTTTACTTGGGTTGCATTTTATATATTTCTAGTTCAATTTAGAAACAAGTTGGGTTTGATTGCATTACAAGATCCAAAACGCAACCATTGTGGAGCAACAACGAGCAATTTGTACCCACCCAATTAAACCCAATCCAAGTTAATTTAGTAATTGTTTAGTATTATTCCCTTCCATTAAGTGGTAGTGTTTTTAAATATTAGGAATTATTTACAGTGGAATTGAATTATTAGATTAATACGTCGATCCCTTATTGATGAATCTAGTAAGATAGTGACGTGGGTTCGATTGTGTTGGATTTTAAATAACTGCTGTTGCATTTACGGTCACAATGAATTTATTGTTATACAAAATATCATAAGATACACATATACATACAGGATGACGTATGAAGGCGTAAACAAACACCGATCATTTTGCATGTCCGCCATGACGTCACAGAATCTGTATGTGATATATTTTATGTATAAATCATTATACAACTTGTAGAAAAATCTAACAGATGCTCGGAAGAGACATTCTTGGAATTAGTGACACGTGTTTTGTGGGAAGTCAAATTATATGAGGAAAAATATACAAAGAGACGTGTGCAGCTGAATGTATTTGATATATGTAGAAAACATATATGAAAAGTCAAAGGTGGTATTGGCTCATTGGCGTCGTATAAGTGAAAAGAAAAACTAGAATAATAAGCTTAATATATGTCAAGGAATTATTTGAAAATCGTGTTAAATGAGTCAATGTGAAATGTGCCAATTATGCATAACTTCCATAAAGACAGAGTAAAGTAAAACACGTCCATGCAATGAAATGTATAACAGCTGTTTGCTTCAATGAAGTACATCATTTGGGATAATAACTATATGCAAGTTTATATTACAGTAAATTATAAATCTGTGTTACTGTGTTAATGCAAATCATTTGACTTACCGAAGCCAAAGGACTATAAAAGGTAAATAGGGGTCAATTTTATGACTGGAGTGGATTCTGAGCCATGTTTCAGTTTCAGGTTTAAAAAGGTGTAGAAAGTGCTGCCTGGAGGCCATTTTGGACAGACTTTCCCAGGTTCTAATCGACACAACCCCACGTCAGCTTGACATTTGAAAAGTCGGGTTATAAGTAGTTGCAGTTTGGAGAATCGAGCGTCAAAAAACGGAGTCTCTTTAGCTAAAGCGAAATTTAATAATCAAAGTGCTGGTGGGTCATCAAAAATATTTCGCAAAACCTTTTCGCCAGAAAGCTCTCGTATAGTTCAATACGAATCACTAAGAGCTTCGCAGAGCTTACGAAACGAAGACATTGCCTTAACTCAAACTCTCAACAGTTGCAAAGTTGTCAGCAAAATCCAGTGACGACGACAACAGATATAAAAGAACAATTACAGATTTCGCTTAATAAAAATCACATTCAAGTGGCTCTAAAAATTCGCACGAAGTATTGATCGAATGTTAAACGGGAGAAATCTGTAACGTAGGTAACCATCCGAGTTACAAACACCACCGGCTCAGCTTTTCTAACGAAACGGAGCGGGGCGCTGCAAACAAAGAATCATACCACCACGATATTGATTAATCCCGGTCTGAATATCCCGATCGCCACACAATTTATTATAATTTGGGGGTGTTTTCAACCAAGGAGATATTCGTCCGTACGGAGCGGGTAATTGAGTCGTTGATTTAAAAATTACGACATTCAACGTTCATGGCGTTTATGAAGAACAACTAAAATTATTCTGCAGGATGTGTGCATTTTTTTTTTAATTTATATGATACATATACGTATTACCACTCGACGGTAATGGATATGGTGAAAGTTCAATATGTGGCTTGTTTCACCGGAAAGTCGCTTTTAATACAAGTTACGTGCATTTTCTCACATTTCTAACGATGTCCATAAAAATTGTACGGACAAATAGTTATTGCTTATTCGAAAATTACATTTGCGATAATATAACAACATAAATTAACGAGCACCAGTATGGCAAACAATAAATAAACAGTATCAACAGTGATTCATATCGCATTCTAAGGACGTTGTGTGGATTGAAAATACTTTCTCCAAGATCGTTTCCTATTTTGCGTTACTTATTGATTGAAATTGCAAATGCATCATAAAAATGTGCAAATTGAACATCAAGTGTTCGATAAAATAAAGTTAATATAAAATAATAAATGTAATAGTTTACTTTCCTGACGATTAACCTCGACCTATTCCATTAGTGCGTCTTCTCAAAGTATTTTTTTTTTATTGAAGCTATTCCACGGTATTAATTTAATTACATTGAATTATGTTGCAATTATGTACTGCAAAAAATTGGATAAAACGAACTCGGATAGTTTTATGAAAAACTGAAAATTAATATCGAAAAAAAAAACAAGCGGAAATAATAAAAGTCTTCGTCCCTAAGCACGAGAATTTCCATTTCCGTAACATTGTTCGAAGAACACACAATGGACCGAGAGACTCTTTACACAAAACTCGACAGCGCATCAAGAATCGCAGTCTAGAATAAAAAGCGTAGTAGTTTTCATCATCATACCTGCAACTCTTCTTGGGAAACGTCGATTTCTCCTTTGTAAACGAATTCAATGATGAATTTCAGATCGGCGTAACAGACGTCTTGTGGCATTATTATCGTGGGATGTTTACACGGGTTCTCTAAAAGGAGTTTTTGAAAGTATGAAGAGCACGCCGACAGAACCACCTGCAATTAACGTTTCCCTTAACACGTAGCAATTACGCAACCGGAGGCCACTTACTTTGTGCGCTTTTAACGACAGGTCGTTGCATGCGAGCGTCACGTCTACGAAGGCTTCGTTCTGCAGGAGCTGGTGGAACACGGTCGTCATGTTGCTTTGGTAGTTGTTCCATCGCAGGCAGTAATGCTGACTCGACATTATATCTGTAAATAAGCAATTGAAATTACTCGGTATCGCCGCCTCGCACGCGATAAAATGCCAAGCTGGCCGAATCCAATGAAAATCGACGCTTTGTGCTCGTTGTACAAAAAAATACATAAACGAGCAAAATTGTACGATACGCGATATTAGAAATATTCAAGTATGATGCGGCTATAGAACATGTGTGGGCTTAAATATGAAGTAGGGGTGCAGGAACAGATGTACAGGAAGACAAAGGTGGAGGGGAAACTTGGATGAATGGGGTGATGTAGAATAGAAAACTTTGCAAGGGTAGTTTCGAATTTAATACTAAATATTTCGTATGATTCATTTTACTTATTAATATATTGCTTTTCCTTCACGACGAATAAACAAAAACGTTGAGAAAAAATATTATAGATATATTTCAAGATCAAATTACTGCTTATACTGCGTAATATTATTTATTCCTTAACACATCGCCACCAGAAATTAACTGACAAAAATATTGGAGTAAAAAATATTCAGTGGTTTAATTTCAAATGAAAGTAGGTAACACACGTCATCTAGAAACCCCGACACAGAACAGTTATTGAATTTTGCTGTTATGTGAGAGCAATGGGAACTACGATATTATCGAAGTGGCATTGCCGAGTAGAGCGGGAATAAAAGAGGTCAGTATAAGCCGAGCAGAACTCGATACATTATACTTAAAACTGTCGGAATCATTTACGTAGCACAATATTTGAAATATGTGCATCTGTATACAGGATGTCCTTTGAAGTGTGGGTCCTGCCCTGTAGTTTAAAAAAACACACTGGGTTATTCTATTCGCGAGTCTCAGTGACTTTATAATTATTTCGAAAGAAACTGGTTATATATTTTATTAACCTTTTTCGTTGTTGATTTTGTTCAAAAACAAAATCAAAAACCCGACCATACGCTCGAACGTTTGCGTTTCGTTTGATACGCCAAGGGTACCAACTATGACTATGTCCAAAGATAAAGTCGTAGAGAATTAAATTGCCCAACGAAAAGCTCGCCATATATCTATCTATTGCAGTTTAGAAATAGGGCGCGTTTAAATTCGTAACTCTGCATTGCCCGAAAACATCTTGCGAGTCTTCTCTTCCAAACCGTTATATATAGCTATATACGTTAGGCAAATTAATTAGCAGATACAACAGATAATCCAAAAAATAAATCATCGGGGAAAAAAACAACCAAAAATGACAGCTCATGGAAACTTTATTCACCTAGCGAACTGTTATAAATTATACCATTAATAATAACGAGGTGGACAAACAATTATATTTTCGAGGTGTTATTTTTGAAAATTGCGTTAGGATCAAAAATGACACGAGATTGGAATTTAATCATCGACTCATACAATTAGAACACAATACAGAGAGCAAGAATGTAATTTATCAGCACTGGGTTTTAAGGCACATTTAAGACATATGTTGTAAAATTTTGATACGCCAACAAAATTTTAAAACTAAGGAAAGCTTTTGCAATCTTGTTGTTTTATTTTTTTCGCACAATTAATTTGTTTTACGATTTGTTTCATTTTTAAGAAGATATTTTATGGTTTTTGTTCATGTTTCACGATATTGTTATAAAAAATAATATTCAGTATAAGAATTAAATGTTTCGGTATAAAAAGGTGGGGCTTATGGATATTGATTTCAGTTGGATTAGCTACGTCATGGTTTGGGTTGAAAAGTTTGTCCAGTCCTTTGAACTTACATCAAGCAATTCATCTATGATGTGGCACAATTTTCCAAATATTATGCGGAATCCATCCCTTAATATTTGCTGTTGCAAATTTTTTTCATTATCTGCTTAATTTTATATGGCGATGCCCATTGAACGCATTTAGCAACAAATAACAACACCGTCTCCACTGCGCAAGATGACGACCATTATGATTGTTGGCACAAGGAATAATAATAAAATGAAACATATAAAAATATGTGAAACGTTTCAAAATTCAAGCTAAACGTCAACCAATCACAAAATACAAATCCATAAAACTATTAAATATTTAAAATACAGTTACATTTCAACCCAAAGTTACCAATCAATTTTAATTTGCCGTAGAAAGTAAATTTTAAGAACTTCGAGTTTTTTACGTTTTTACAACTTTTAAGGAGTTTTGTAGATTTATGCCTTATTTTGAAGTTTACAATATTATGCCCAGTTTGAAAATGTTGTACATTTTTAACGATTTTGGGAATTTCTACAATTTCTTTCATTTTTTTCTATTTCTCATGACGTTTACGATTTAACGACTTTTAAGATATTTTATGGTTTTTGTGGATTTGCGATTTTTACAAATTTCAGTTTTACAAATTTTAAAGATTTTCGTTAAGAAAATTTTAAATTGTGTTAAGTAACTTTCGAGAATTTTGCAAGATTTGCGTTGATTAACGACTTACTATTTTATTTCTTCAATGTTCACGATTTTTTGTGTTAATTTTCGTTTCTTATTATTGCTTTCTTTGTTTCTAACATTTCCATTTTTATCATTGTTTCGCTTATTTTACTTTAATTTCTGCCAATAATTACGACAGCAAAAGCAGTTCTCAAGCAACGTTCTCGAGAATTTTATGAATTTTGCGATATGTAAAACTACTTACGATTCTCAAAAAAATTTACGTTTTCAAGATTCCAAGAGTTTCACGATTGTTACAATTTGCATGATTTATGATTTTTACGACAATTCTTATGATTTTGAACAATTAATGGGCAAATTTAATGACGCTATGAAAATGTAAACGAATATATTCTATTGTAAATAAAAACGATTAATTAAAAGAAAATTGAAATTAAGAGTCCGACGCCGAGTCCAGTGATCTCTGTTGACCAATTAAAATTGAGAATGACGTCACATAGTAGGCTGCTATAAGCCGTTTTCAATGAAAGCTCTGTTTCCCGAATGACTATTCATCAAAAGTACGGAGACCTCGTCGATTTATCTAATCATTTCCAAGCCAAAAATTAAATGGTGCTACATTTGATGAAATTTGCACAAAAAGGTTAACATGCAAATTTTGCGAAACATCAAACGAAGTTTAGCAGCATCGTTTATTAAAACATTAAAATCGACATTAAAAGCCAAGCGTATGCTTATTTAAAATTGATTGCGTTAAAAACCAACAGACGAAATAATTAGCCCCATTTTCATAACCAAAAAGTCAGAACACAAAAATAAATTGACATTTGTTCGTAGCCCACGTACATTCACCAAGAGTGCGAAAGCGTTTCATTATTGCAAATAATGACATAATTCATCGGCGATAAACATCGTGCTTACAAAAAGTATTACTGAATGCCTTCATCCATAACACAAATAATAATGTAAAATAAAATAATTTTGTTATTTTAATATTAAATACGATTTTTCTATCTCAAACTAATTAAATCGCCTAAAACCAACTCCAACCTCTCAATCTTAACGTCCGATTTAATTGCGAGCTTCAACAAGAATTAATTCAAAATAAAGTTATGAATACAATCGACGATTCATCAAGTATTTTTAATCACGTTCCACAGGGATTGCAAATTTCACTCCCTTTCCAACCATACGGTGTGCCCCTATATTTAAAAGCAACGGTTATCGATGAAACGTCGATAATATTGGTGGGAAATGGGTGCTACTACAGATGCACCCTTACGATCGTTCGAAAATAGAGGGGCATTTCGCGATGGGGTTGAACAATAGTTGTAGCATTAGTGGGAAAAACTGCAAATTTGCATACATTACATATCTTATTACGATTATTAGCCTAGGAACCATGCCAAACTAGTCATCCTATGGGCCATGATTAGAATGTCAATTGGAGCCATGAAATGTTATTTCAAATATACAATTCATAACGAAAACCATTTCCTTTCATCAATTACAGTGAAAGCTATTGTAGTTTCTGCTATTAGGATGCCAAACAATATAATTAAGATCGATTTATTGAGATGTACTCGTGTGTGTATATATAATACTCGTATAAATAAAATCTTGTCTCTGTTGACGGGGCCAAGTGTGGTAAATGTTTGGTATCATACAGTAATCGTAATCGTCAAGATAATTATTGTTTACATTCTAAGCCATACGGTGGTTCATTTTCACAACGTAATCGCGTATCATTTTTAGATAATTCGAGATGACAATATTTTCTACCAAAGTTCTCGTAGAATTGATATAGTAACAGATATTTTGTATTAAAATCGTTATAAGCTAACTTTAGGTAAGGTTATTTATATTCAGAGTTTTTAAATGGGGAGAATCCTCTTGCAAGTTCCGTGTACCCAACGTTACCGTTGTGGGACCATCGTGTCCAAATGGGGGAATATAAACAGGGGTTTTTTATAACAAAGCGCCTTATTTCTAATAATTTATTTCAATTGAGTGCATGAAGATTATTCATTGTAGTCTTCATCGTGCATCCCATATGAAACCATGGGACTATTTCACCATTTCCAATTCTATAGCAACCATTGTTTTCGCGCTAATTTAATTCTGAATTTATGACGTTTGAAAAAATGTCGCGTTGCCTTAAAAGCGTATGCAAAACGAAAGTTTATGTGAATCGACTTTCTATTCCTCTTAAACGCGCTCTTGTTTGTGAACAATGACACCAGTTCATGAGCTGACGAAGGGGAACGTTCGTCGTCCGTCGCCTGCCGCGGCAAAAATCAACAACGTCTATTAATAGGCGACCGTAATAATAACAATAACACTAGGCTGACCACTCGTAATCGAGCTTCGCAAATCAAACGGACCCGTTTGACCAACGCTTCAATCCGCGCAAGAACACGCGCGCCAACTCAAGGATACGTTTCTGCGATGACGGTGTCATTAAGTCAATTAAGCGGCTTAATGCGCTAAAAATCAAATCGACTGTTACTAATGGCGAGCTGCAAAGTCTTCCCAAGATGTAGATCCGTTGCATAACAGTTGCGGTCGCACGTAACGCATTAGCGTACACGTTCGTGCGTAAATTACTCTTCCCGACTTATCTTATGGATACAGGCGATAAATTGCGAGAAAAGTTAGTCGATTGTCAGCTTGGAATGCGACATTACGACGGGAAAAATACGCGCGTAATTTGTATGTATGTACTAATGATTAAGACGTGAGGATTAGTTACGTGAAAACGATACTGGGTATGTAAATAAACACGATGTTTATGCAGTGGCGTACTATTCGTGGCTTTGTTGCAAAAAGAAAATAATGGGTTTTATTTTTTAAACGTTTTTTTTTACTAATCAAGCTATTCACGAACACCATAGGATTATTTTCTGAACTTTCTTGTCGTGAAACGAGTTTGAGCGACAAGAAATAATTATCGTTATAAGGTACGTGTGATTAAGTTCGAGTGGGAGCGTTCGAGATATTCACGAGAATCACAAGAGAAATGAGCATGCATGAAATACATCAGCTGAAAATCGCCACTACCTCTGTTTGACTTTACGACGAAGATTGTTATAGCTTGAATCCCAACCTCTAGTAAGAATTTATCTCGAATTCTCTAATCTAATGAAGGCCCACGAAGTATACGAGAAGTTTATGTTATAGCTCGCAAAAGCAACCCAACTCAATATTGTATTCAACCAACCAAACCAAATCGCATTAGACGATGCTTTTGGCAACACAAGCAAACACAACCAAACTTGGACAAATCCATCTGATCCACCAAAGCATAAAAAGGATGATACCCATAACTGAATTCATAGAGTAGAGTTACAGCACCTGATTTTAACAAAAAAAAAGCAGATAATAATCAACCCAATGCAAGTGATGTTATTTCAATTTAATTATAACTAATGCAGGGAAGTAAACACAATGTGAGAACATGATTAAAATTATGGTAAATGCAAGGATGGTCTGATGAGCAATGATGACTTACAGACTCATTATTTTCACATCAAAGTCTAAAAAAAATAAATTCAATTAAACGATCTCAAGTCAACAAAGGCATTAAGATTAAACAAAATGGTGGTCAAGCCAATGAACGCAATTCGATCCAATAAAAGTAAACGACAATGTATCAAAATGTGTCACGAAGAAACCAATAAAGAGTTGAAATTTAGTTGGACTGGACAGAGTTGGGGTGGATGTTTTTGATTGGGTTGTATTGGAAAGATATACGTTTGAAAATAAAACTAATAAACCTGAGTACGTTATCAGAATTATTTGACAGTATTGATTAGTATTTGACTATTGATGCTTCCTGGAAACACATAAAACGTTCGATACTGTGCCAAAGAAACGGTCGTAAATCAATATGGAGATATAAGTATGAAACCTATTGTAAGACTTGTACTTTTCTTATCATTGTATCTGGTTTTCGTCAACATTTAACAATGTCTTCTTTCTCCAATAGTTCTCCTATCTCATGATTCATTAATCTTTTGTCTCTATCAGACATTTTTCTTTCAACTTTTCTGCTTTAAATTCCACTTCAATATTTATCGGTGATATGCATTGTATATAGCTTATGCTACTTCATGTCAGATGGTCCATTAATGCCATTTTCGTCGTTCCGTTGGTGTACTTGTATTTCAGGAACCACTGCTAGGTAACTCCGGTATGCCCTATTTCCTGATTGTATCCGTTCTACGACTTCCGCACTTTTTTCATTTTTCCCATTTACTAATACTCTCAGATATTTGAAGGCCTCCACTTGTTTGAAGCTATATTTGCTGATCTTGTTTTCTTTCATGTGGTTTGTTTCTCTTCTGGAGCTTATCACGTACTTAGTTTTCACATCGTTTGTTATTTATCCTCCGAATTTTGCTTATATAGCTTTCTATGCCTATCCTATTTGTCACAATGAATGCTATGTCATCTACGTATGCTATAAGTTGTGCTTCGATATAGTACTCCGGATTCCCGCTGCCTTTATCGCACCATTCAATGATGTGATGTTAAAAAGTATTGACTACGACTCACATCTTATTCTATATTAATCCTCTCTTATTATGTCGCCTGTTACTATCTTTCTATCTAATCTAATCTAATTAAACTTGCTGGTATATCCATCTTCTTAATTTCTTCCATTAATTTTTGACTAATGACGCTATCGACGTCTTGTTTGAAGCCAATGAAGACTATGCGGAGATCTATATCATGTTCATAACTTTTCTCAATTGTTTTTTAAAAGTGGTGTTATTAGCCAGAAAATTCTACGTATAAGAAAATACAATAATCATGAAAACTGAAAACTCTGAAAAACGCGTTTTGTCCTTCCTTGAACCCAAAATACAGCCAAGACTACTAAAGCTAAAATTATAAAACTTTAAACTTAACATTGTACATAGCAAGGAAGAAAAACTTCGTATTTTTTAAAGTAATGTCCGAACCGGAAGTGATGGAGATGGATCATCGATCATCGATAATTTGAATGAAGCTTTCGGGAATGCTACGAGCGAGAATAATCTGCATTATCGACGAAGACGTGGTGAAATTCAAACTACACAATATTATGAAGGAATGCATGAACAATAAACCGATCTCGTGAGGATTCAAACTATGGCACAGATTCGACGTAAAAACAGTGCAAGATTTACATTTTAACGTTCGTTTTTTGAAAGTGGACTCAAGAAAATATATTTCATATGTTAAACGAGAAAATAATCACGTGGCCATGATGGACTAGCAGGAAAAATCAAGTCCTTGGAGGCAGCAAAAAAAAGTTACTTGGATAATATACAAAACATAGAAAAAGAAAACGAAAAGAGTGGAGGGCTTTTATTTATTGTAATAGCAATAGCTTTTTTGAGATATGATTCACCTTGAGGGCAAATATCTTACAATTACAATTAATTACAGGGGGGAAATGGAAAAGAGGTATTACATGCCATAGCATAGCAGCAATAGCAGGAAAATTACAAGTGATGATGCTAGAAACAAATCTAAGGGAACAGCCAATACAGCTAACATTTCCAAAGTCATACAAACAAATAATAACAATAATAATAGAAATGAAAATGGTGTAACAGCGTTGACAAAATTATATGAGGGCAGCTAATGTAAAACGTGAAAGGACTGTCCGAACAAAGAATAGAAATACATATTTCGGATACGAATAAGTTCCTGCAGGGTTCATCTTGAGCCCCATTCTGTTTAAGCTGATTTTAAACAAAGACAAATATCAATCCATATATTGCATTGGATTCTGGAAACAAAAAAAATATGTGAAGAAAAAAAATACGCCCCTTAAGTTAACTTTAAAAAATTAACTAAACTCTTTCTAAAGATATATTTCGGTGCCATCCATCACATCACAGTCTAACCCAACTCAGCATTACATTAGATTATAAAGCATTGACAGGCTCCCAATTTTACTGTACGTAAAGGATCAAGAGTCAGCAAAATCGAAAAATTGATTTTTACTGAATAAGTTTGAAGAAGGGCTATGGTGTGGCAGGCAAATACGAATATGGAATGAAATCTTTTATAAAGCTTGCGAATTTTCTGCAGACCTCCGAGAATTTGGTAAACTGCGGATGGCCCTTTTAAGTACTCGCCATCATTCGCAATCCTTGTTACGGAACAGGCCATTTTGGGTTAGATTCACGTCCTTGTGTGGGATGATTTCATTTAAAGGATGACTGTCAATTGTCAACTGTTGAATCCAATAATGCATCAACCTTTCTTCGCAAGCATAGGGATTTAAGAATTAAATCACTAACGTTAGATAGTGATTATTATCTCTCAATCTAAGCGAGCTGCTAACGGCGCAAAAATTGACGAGATTTGATTGGTTGTCGAGTCGTCGCGTGTTGCTTTAAGAGTTGAGCTAAGTGTCATACCATGTTTTCTTTTTATTCCCTGTGACATCAAGACGTATATATGTTTAGGCATCATAATAATTATAAGATAACATTTGTAGAGGAATGTTTAGCTTCAACTATTCGGTATTCAAATTGGACAAACAAGATTTCGAAAATGTAAAATTTAACTTCCAAGAGAATCTATTGATAATTCCCAACATTTAACAATCCCAATAGGCCTCAAATTTCTTTTAGTTTATATTCTAATAAATATATATATTTTTTTAATTACATACACCAGCCATTCAAAGTGACAACACGCCACTGGCGAACGCCAAGCAAACTTACGAGGCATCCACAACGAAAGATATTCGAATAATTTACGTCCAACTTCTCCCTATTGATTTCAATACGTCCAGCGGACATGATAAATTGTAACGTGCCATGTCGATTGAATAAAGAAACGCAACGCAAGACGCGCACGAAGAAAACACAATAAGAACTATTTGCATTTAACGGTCGGAGCGAAATGGAGATAGAGTGACGTCTGTATGAAAACTGCTATCGTTTCTTATTACATCTTATCGTCCGTGCCAGACGGTGGTATTTTTATTTCCCTTTCTATCGATTTTAGTTCTTTTTCTGTCTGTTCTTTCGGTCGGGTCTGTTTATTTTACGATCCCGGCCCTACGGTCGAAAGTTCCAACGGTTCTCCGCAACACCTGGTTTCTACCTGTACGAATTTTCCGTGCGTCAAAAACGAAGGAACGACACAAAGGTGGGGCGCGCAACGTCGGACGGTGGGAACGAAGACTGCGCGGACGTTGTGTGAAACGAAAATCCCGCGAAGGGTTCCCGTTGTGGGTTTTTTTTTTGTCCGACGCATTAAGAAGTTTCATATTTAAAAATAGCCCCTAATTTACGAGTTTAAGTTAATTAATACAACTTCGATATCCCGCAGACATGCAACAATGGCATTTGGAATATTAATTAACTTGCGTCGAGAATGAAGAGAATAACATTTTATAGTTTCCCATTATTGTATGTTTATTATTACATCACGTGCTAGTCATTTATTTCCTTTTTTATTACATTATTTATGTAATACAAAGATGTAATTGCACTTAAATACGTTCGTCAGGTTTCGAATAATTAATATGCCCCCGCCACTGTTATCTAATGCAAGCAGTTGAGTGATTCACGCCTACCTACGAGACATCTTTTAACCCTTTGAACTCGTTTCTTCTCCAACATCAATAATTTATGAAAACGTCCGATGGTGGGTCCGTTGAAAATAAAATTATTAAAATTGAAGTCACGAAACGCCCTTGCGTGTCACGTGGCATTGTTTGTTGGGTAAATTAAAAGCCAACAATGTCAAACGGTTTGCATACGAATCGACTGGGGTTAAAATAAACATTTGTTCAAAACTTCCAGTTGCAAGTCGTAAAAACGAAAGTAATCCGGTGACGTTTGCAAAAACACTTTCAGACGTTCTCTCGTTCGTTCTGCAATCGCTGAACGTTCAATATTTGCAATATTTTAACTAATGATATACGCGACAATTATCACAAATTATAGTTATTGCGTTTTATTATCAACGACTGTTTTTCGAATCCGCCCCAGCTTTTTCGCACAAAAAAGAGGAAATTGCACATTTCCTTTGAAGAATAACAGCTGTATCACAAGGAGGATATTGCGGGCATTTTAAACAGGGCACACAATAACCACTTAACCTTTCTACATCGAACGTCCGCTGCAAGACGCCGACGGATATGTTTTTTTTTACTACTAATGCTACCGAAGTATGCTTAAAGATAAACCAGATTTTTATGGGTGCGTTTTATGTTACGAAACGGAAGGCGGTTTATTGCGTAAACGATAATAAAATCAAGGCGTCTTACTGTGAATTAATTAAAATGTCAAAGGGCGTTCAAAAAGGTTGCTTAGAACATTTAAGAAATCGAATAAATTGAAGGAACCATCGTGAATTTGTAACCAAGTGATTAATTAAATTAGAATAAAGAAAAACCGTGGTGGAAAAACTATGTAATTGGGGGAGGGGGTCGTAGATGAACATGAAGTCATAAATAAAACACAATACCTGAGAAAAATGATCAAAGATCAAATATTATATGAGCAAAGAATTTTAACATCGACATTTTCGAAAACACCATTATATAAGAAAATACAAGAAAACGAAAGCGTTATTCAAATAACAAACTTTATTGTTTAATATTTTTATCTCCAATAAAAACAAAACAGGTTATTTTTTTAATTTAAATTATTTAATTTGATATTAAAAACCACACAAAATTTCAAAATTGTGTACAAATTGAATTTAAAATTGGAAAAAATTCTAAAAAATATTTTTAAAAATGCAAAAATGGGAAAAACCGCAAAGTTGTCAAAAACACAACAAAATCAAAAATGTTCAAAATGACTGTAATATAAAATAGACAAAATTCTGAAAATATTCCACATTGTCTAAAATTAAAAAAAAAAGTAAATCAACAACATGGGGTTACGCGATGCGTACGAGGGGGTGGTCAAGTGGTAAAAATTGTCTAAATAAAATAAAAAAATATATAACAGAATGTAAGTTAAAATATGGACGAAATGTGAATCTAAATCTAAATTGTCTAAAAGGTAAAAAATGTAGAATTGACAACAAAAAAGTTAAAAATTATCCAACTGTGAAGTCTCCAAAAAAACCTTGGAAAAACTTTTCTCAAAGGCACAAAAACGCCAAATTTACAAAACTGCATAAATTGACAACCTTATTAGAAATAATCAATGACGAAATTTTCTAAATTGTGTACAAGTTAAATTAAAAATGCAAATATTATTTTTTTTTAATATGTAAACATTGCAATATTATGCATTTTTTGCATTTCTCTTATTTTGGCATGTTTTGGGTTTTTGAAAACGCTGACATCGTTATTTTCTGAATTTTATGAAGTTTCATTTTTGTCTTTCGTTAAAATATCATAACAAGTGTTTTGACAGATTTCTTAAATTGGTTACCTCGATGAGACAAATGTAACTCTGAAAGCAAATTAACTGCATAGACTCATAAAGCTTTATATCAAAGCACAGATGCACAAAATTTTGAAAAATTAGACTTGCCCATAAAAACGACAAGTTCTACATAAGACAAAGTATTGAAAAGAATGTAAGTGGGTCGGGTTGTATCGGGTGTAACGTTACAATTACCAAAAATAACAAAATATATATATACAGTGTGTTTCACTTAAGAGTGTAACACCATCATATCTTTTTTATTTTCAGTCCAATTTTTGTAATTGTTATTTCCAAACGTAGAATACTTATTGCTCTATTTATGCCCAAAAAACAAATTGTCTTCTTCAAATGCAAAGCAACCTGCGATGGCAAAATAAATGGCAAAAATCAAGAAATCACTTTAGGGATTTTTTCATCGAAAATTTTTACTAGTAATAATTGTTCAGAATTGCCGAAAAACCCTAAATCCAAAATTTCATGAAAATTAAAAATGTTAAAATTTTCTTCAAAAGTAATTCCAATTCGGTAAATATTATTTGCACAGGTGGCTGCGCCTAAACAACAACAATTTTAAACTTTGACAGTTAAGGTTTTATTTCAAACAAAATTTTCACAGCATACAATTTTCGGCGCAGCTAATAATAAGTATTTACGGACTTTTACGGAAAATTTTAACATTTTTAATTTTCATGAAATTTTCAATTTAGGGTTTTTGAGTAATTCTGAACAATTATTACTAGTAAAATTTTTCGATAAAAAAAATCCCTAAAGTGACTTCTTGATTTTTGGCATTTATTTTGCCATCGCAGGTTGCTTTGCATTTAAAGAAGACAATTGGTTTTTTGGTACTAAATAGAGCAATAAGTATCCTACGTTTGGAAAAAACAATTACAAAAATTGGACTGAAAATAAAAAAGATATGATGGTGTTACACTCTTAAGTGAAACACACTGTATATATCGAAAATGAAAAGTGTAAAAAATTTAAAAACCCACACGAACAATAATTTATTGTTTAATATTGAAACTAAACTGTACTTTACACAATATTTACGAGCCTATGTCACAGTGCACAAACTTTCAGGCCAGTAGCGAAACTCAGTGAATTTGCAATTCCCAATAGTCAGCAAGATATCTGCCACAGTGCCAAATACGGGCATTGTTATGGTTTTGGGGTAATGCCTGGCGATAAATTTCTATCGCTTTAATAACAAACTCACTAAGAAAATACATAAAAAAAAAAATTATTGTTAAATAATTCAGCATAGGAATATTTGAATTTCGCGTCAGTAGTGGGCCCCGTAAAATTGCACCAAGGTCGCGAAAAAAGCATCGACATATGAAGGTACCACGCGGTGGTCTAATGAGCAACAGCTGGGCGCTAGAAACAATGCCATCGGGACGAGCTGCATCCAGCAAAGTAAAAACGACCCAATTAATGCCTTTTAGTCCGGTCCTTATAAAATATAATTAAATATAACACACTTATTGTTAACAATGCAAATTAAGCGCTACTGCTATAAAAATCAAACCAACCAAAAGCTATAGCCTTTGACAAGTGATTAAACTATTTTTTGACATTTTATTGACAAAAATACGTAAAGTGCACCGTGTACTTGAATGAATTAAATAATCGAGTGTCTTTCAAGCTGTGGATTTTTCTCCGCTTGTGAATTGTCCACAAATCGTCAACGAACAAGGCCCGAAAACATGTGTTTTTAAAAGCAAGTTTAAGGTCACATGACGCGCCGAATGACACCGAGAAAAGTCAGCGTGCCGTTTCGTAAAACTGCCCATAAATTACGAATGCTGCGGGTTATGGCGCTCGAAGTGAATCAGTTTGTCAATTAAGCACATTACGACATGACAGCAACTTTTTGAATCGGACGAAGCCTTTATTTCAGTATTTTGCAATCTCGACGTTTATTTCGCGACACGTTCACGCGAAAAATAACGACGCGTAATGGAAATTTATGTAGTTTGCGTCTATTTTACTTTTATGTAAAAACTTAGAAGATATCCGGCATAATTATTTCTACGATAATTAATGGCCAATGCGTTCGCTAAGACTTATTGGGGTGAAATTGTTAGATATTTGTGAATATGAAAATGATTTATTGGATAGCTTCGTGTGCCACACGCGAACAATAAATAAACCACACAAAAAAAAATTAGGTGACTATTCCCTGCAATTTCAACATGTGAAACCGTCATTGTTTGTAACGTTGCTTGCATAAACAAGAGTTATATAATCTTAACATTTTTGTCACATAAAACTAATATAGATAAGCAGCATCGGTATTACGCATACTCGAAGACGCAAACATGCGTAGATTTGAATTGCGTGGGGATAAGTCGGCGCCAGAACGAACCGATTTAAAATTTTCAATGAAAATCCCGATATCGCATATTCGGCGTACACGCAAATATCGGACGAATCGCGGCCCCAGCGCGTTTGGCAACCGTAACAGAAATAGAAATTGATAATTTCGAACATGGGAGAAAGCCGGGAAACAACATGTATGTACTCAAAAAAGTGGGACACTTCTATTTCCGTAATTACGCAGAAATCGGACCGACCGTACAAAGCGAAACAACTAAATTACGGAATTAGGGCATTAACAGGACTCTTACCTGTTTAGCCGTAATGACACAGATGTCACAAAATAAACATGCGAAACAAAACTGAATACGAGCAATTCGCGAGAAATGAAATAGAATCGAGACCGCAATGGAAAACGGACTGTACGATTAGAAGAGACAGGCTCACTATTTTGTTGTGGATCAAATTCGTTCTCTCCTCTCATCTCTACGCTCTCTCTTTTAAGTTTTCACCATTCTCTCTCTCTTGTATCCACTTCTACGCAGCCGGGTGGATTCGGCGGAGTATCGTGCGCGCAAAAGTTTTCAATTCAATTCCCTCCCATATTTTCCTAATGGAAATGCTCGCGCGTTATTGGCCGGCGCCCGCAGCAACTGCCACAAAGTGGCATCTCGAAACGAAATACGGCACTGCGCACACGCCGTGACGTCACGCGAGCTTCGTGCACGACGCTCCGCTTGATCCACCGGCTGCGCGTTCTATGTTGTATCATCGGTCGCTTTCAGTTGTAAACCGCTGTTGTACAATATAGCACTGCTACTTGTCGGCTGTCTAAAAATAATTTTTTGTGTGAAAGTAATTGTGATAAAAATATCGCAAAACGTGCCAAAATAGGTAATACATTATTTAGAACCGTCGCCGATAACGTTATTTCGCGAATTCGTATAAATTTCTTCGAGATACGCGAAAATTCGTCCGGGTCGATGGAGCTTTGTTCCCAGCGAGCTTCCGTTTCGAGCTTTTCGTAATGTTTTCGCGTTTCCTTCGGGGAAATTTGTTCAATACGTGTATTGGGATCGATGTTAAATTCGTTCGCGGTTGATTTATGGCCGGTTAGCGGGAATTCGAGTTCGCATTTTATTGATTTTGTCGAACGCCACGCCATTTTTCCAAAGTTGTTCGGAAAAGCGGCCATTGCTGGTTGGGTTTGGTCGCGTTGCTTTCCTTTCTCCCTCCAGCACCGTGACGTCATTGAAATCGGTCATGTACAGTTGGAGCGTTGGTGTTCATACTTTGAAAGTTTTCGAACTTTAGTTTGAACTTTGAATTTATTTTTGAAATTTTTTTTGACCGGACTTGGAATTAATTGCGATTTGAACTTGCAGATAAAGATGGAAGACGATCAACAGTTTTGTTTACGATGGAACAATCATCAATCAACATTGGTAGCAGTATTCGACACACTTTTAGAAAATGGAACCCTCGTGGATTGTACACTTGCGGCAGAAGGAAAATATCTTAATGCTCACAAAGTAGTTTTATCTGCATGCAGTCCATATTTCGAGGTATGTACACAACTTGATTTAATATTATCGACTCCGAATGATTTTTTGGTTTTAAATTTTATTTTATTCATTCAATTATTCGATGGCTTTGTTTTGATTATTTTTTTTTTATTTGAATAATTTCTAATTGATTTTGATCCTTGCAGGCTTTACTGTCGCAAAATTACGACAAACATCCGATATTCATACTAAAAGACGTAAAGTACCAAGAACTGAAGGCCATGATGGACTACATGTACAGAGGCGAAGTGAACATTTCCCAAGACCAACTGGGTGCGCTGCTAAAGGCAGCGGAGTCTTTGCAAATAAAGGGTCTCTCCGACAACCGCAAGGGCGAGACGGAGACGCGCAAGACCGCTCCACCTCCTCCGCCCGCGAAAAGCCCCCCGCCGGCCACGTCGCTACCGCGCGTGCAAGGCCTCACGATAGAACAACGCAGACGCGAAATGGAAGAAACCCGGGAGGGCTCGCAGTCGCCAGGCGCGCGGAAAAAGAAGCGAATCAGGAGAAGAAGCCTTGAAGAGCAGTTAGATAATCATCACGATGCCTCAAACTCTTCTGAATCTCATCACAGTAGTCACACAACACCCGCCCAAAACATTCCCGCAACGCTACCTGCAGCTTCTTCGAAAATAATAACCGATGTGCCTGAACCGATAGAAACTAAATCCGAAATACTGACGAGGCATAAAACGAGCGAGTCCGAAGTTGTCCCCCAAGTTCCTATAATTAAAGAGAAAATAGAAACACATTCTGAACTGATGCTAGAACCAAAGGCTGAATATATCGAGGAGATGAACGAGGACAGTATTGAGGATTTGACACTTGACGACGATGATATTAGTAATATGGAACAAATGGATGATCAAGGTGCTGGGCCTAGTCACGGCAATATGGGCGAAGGATCTGGACAAGGTAATTTTTTTCGATTATTTTTATTTTCAATCGTAATTGATGCATTTGTTCAAATAGAAAGCAATCGATACAAATAATGTGATTACTACTTGTTCCTAATAAGATAAGATTTTAATGTTGTTGTCATTCAATTGATAAGTATTGACATTTCTACAATTAATTTTAACAATTATACAAATACAGTAAATGACAATTTTTTTTTATTGCGGTGTTTCTTGCTCAAGCACAATTTGTAAACGAGCTTTTACATAAAAGATTTTTTATTTATTCATAATTCAATGCATCTTCAATTATTAATGAAGATGATTCATCAGTTCATTAGAAATTTAAAGATTGGCGAGGTCAAAATTTTGAATTGCATAAAATTTTTTTTACACGTATTAAACCCTTAAGCCATTGTTTATGATAGCATTGATTTAGTTTTAAGCATCGATTCAATTTTACATAACAACGTTCAAGGTTTTTTCACGTTTCGTAAAATATGTTATGACATCGTTCACATGCATCGAAATTTAGTAATTCGTCACGATGGTTGACAATTACATCAATTAGTTCAACAACCAATAATCAAGTTTATATTTTATTTATAAAAGTACAACCAATTTTGCATAAATTGAAAGTACTTTACAAAAATGTCTCACTTGAATATTTGTTGTTTAACGATGATTAATATATTGTAATTGTTGATCATCTTGATTTATCATTGCTAAGGAATTCGTTAAGTTCCATCAATGAAAATGATAGACTACGTAATTGTAGGTCTTCATTATTGTTTAGATAGCTGTCATCATGACAAATGCCCTGAAATTTATTTTCGTCATCTTTTGAAACTTTGTTAGGGTGTGACTTTCTTTTAATTTTGATGTAACCTCCCGCTAAATTTACGTTATCACGTTTTTAAATGGAAATATTCAAATCTGTATTTAATTGTCGATTAAAATATTTTCATTTACACAAACGATGTAACGATGGGTATTTTGAAATTAGAGCAAAGTTGCAGTGTGTAGTTAATGACAATGTTTTTATTATTCGTTTGTGAATTTTAAAGTTAACTTCAATGCTTCAGTTTTTATTGCACGCAGCGAAGAATTTCAAATTTATTTTAATTTTCATATATGCACAGAGTTGTTTTAATAAAATTGCAATTTGGGATGCGGTTGTTTAAATTAAATTTTAAAATCATTGTAAGTGTTAAATTCGAGCAAGTCGTTAAACCAAGTTGTATGTGTTACGACGCAACGCATGCACATATTTTTGCACATGCGTTGACATACAGTTGCATTTAATGCACACATATGTTTTTATGTGTGTTCCGTGCCTGATGTATATTAATCGCACATACATGCTTTTGTGTGTGCGTTTTTAGTATGCACAGTAAATTTTACGACTTGTTACAAACATTGCTCGAATATAACATTTTAACAATGTCGCACAATTGTCATTTGACTTTGCAACGTTTATTTTTGTGGCAGCTTTGTGCTTTGTTACTTCATTCATATCAAATGGGGACTCTTCCAATTGTATTGCGTGCAATAAAAAAGGAATTATTGAGTTCTAATTCTCGAAGTTTAAACGTTTGTCTTTATATTGTCACATCAATATGTTGTTGATAGGAATAGCAAATAATTGTCAAGTGTTTTTGATTGTGTACATTATATGCAGTTTTATGAGGTTGAAAAACTAGGATATCATACATCACTAGTGATCTTAATTGAGGATTTAATGATTTGATGCATGTGAATGATTTCATGATATATTACGATCGTCAGTACTTTCGTGAGTAATATTTTAGTAAAATTTTAAATTTGCAACTGACATTAAAATGTCAATTCTTGGAATTTAACTTACGAAGAAACATTAGCCAGATAAGTCAGGTAGCTTATAGGTCATAGACATTGATTTAAATATGAGACTATTAAAATTGTTTTTTTTATCTTTGACGGGGACACGTCAGTAATATGATTGCTTTCTAGTGGTCCTAGTTATTGTTTGGTGGAACTTGGTGGTTGTTTTTAGATGCAAAATACCGAAGCAACTCCTTTCCACCAGACATTATCAGGCACAAACGAGAAGACTGCAGAGATCTAAGTCGTATCGACCTATTTCTCAACTTTCAAAAAGGCCCTTTTCGTAAATATAGTAAGAGTGCGGTGCGAGCCGCGCTGTCTGCGGTCTTGAACCATGGTATTAGCGTCACTCAAGCGTCGTACAATTTTGGCATAAAACGCACGACATTGCATCATTACTTGAACAAGTTGAATTTGTTTTGAAAAACTTTTCGTCTTTAAATACATAAGTTATGATTTTATTTTTTGTTTTTTCTTGTAAATTATTGACTGTAAATTTAAACTTCACAATTAGAGGGATTTTCAGGATTTGGCGGATGGCATATGGGAAATCAAAGTCAAGACGAAGTATTTTTAGCCGCACAAGAGGCTGTAGGAGCTCACCGGGATTCTCAAGGTAGGATTTACGATCCATTCCTTAAGACTCCTTTACGTCGTTGCAATCAGTCCGTGATGGCCGTTCAGTCGTTGTCGTAGTTAAATCCAATTCGAATGATTTATTGACGAAAGTACATCGTGTTTGCTGTTGAATGCTAAAATTTTAGCTTTCATGTTTATGCGAATATACGTTTTTCGTTCGTAAAGCGTTTGAAATGTTTGCGTTCAGATTTGTTTCAAAAGTTGCTGATCATGCGCTCATTGCATACACGTTCAGGAGTATTTGACATTTATACTATGTATGGCAAAACTTGACACTTTGAGTATTATTCAGTCTCTATATTTGATTTATTTGATTCGTAGTTCTATAATATTTAGATTTTGTTGCTTATCCTAGCTTTATGTATTATTTGCTTACTTAGTGGTCTGTTAGTTCCTTCCACATGTTGTAATCGGCTCCCCCCCACTGACAAAGTGCATTGTTAAATTTTCGATATTCGATAACCTTTTTTTACTATTTCACTAGATATTAATCATAATTAATAAATTTGATTGGTTCAACTTTGGCAGTGCTGTGTGCTTCAAAAGGTAGGAAGGGGGAGACTGGTTTTGGAATCAAAATGTGGGTGTTGTGGATTTTATATATAACACAAATTGTCAAAGTTAACGTAAGTTTATATTTATTGCTCGACATTTTGGTTCTTTACAATGGAGACTGTTTAGTCTCGGTGTTTTATTTCTCATGTTTGTTGCTTAATTATATTTTCTTTAAAATCGCTTTATTTTGACGTTTTGCCATACATTTATAGATGTATGTATTTATTTGGGTATTTTAATTCTGAACAAGCTTTACGCAATTTCACGATCAGATTATGTAAAGTCGATATTAAATTGAACGCATTGCGTAACGTTTGTTTGTGATTATATATTACATATATATAATGTTGGCCTTCTATCTGATATTCTTTTATCTTATCTAACTGATTTCTGTTGATATATGTGCATGCTCTATAACATGTTCATGTCACAGTGCAAATGTTTATTTTTGTGTTGTAGTTATGTATAAATTTATGCATAGCGAGGTAATAATTAGCAATACATTTTTGTTTTGTTAATTATTTGTTTTTGATCTTTACTATGTTCTAATAGTATTGACAAGTTTTAGTTGATGCAGATAGTTTTAATAATTCATTGGTCGATTATCAAGGAATTATAAAACATCAAATTTTTGTAGCAAAGTGTGTTTACACTTTGCTACGGAACTAATAATTGTGAGTGCGCACAATTTGCAAGTTCGTATTAAATGTGAGTGTCTACTCACATTTTCTACTTTTTTAAATTCAGTGTTTTACAATTTCAGGAAATTTTCTGAAATTGATTAATCAAATAATGCAAATCTTTATTTTCAGCAAGAATCAAAAGTTATGTATCGAGGGAGTAGTTGCATACAATTTTGTATGCATCGAGGTACCAGTGTGCGTGAAACATTTTTGTAATTGTGCGTTTAGTATGCACAATGAGGTAATTGGTTTTTACATTTTCGATTAAATGTAAAATGAACGTCTTCGATATTTAATTTTGTAAAATATTTTTATTTCTTGAGCTGCGTCAAATACTTATTACTTTATAGGTGTTTGCTGTGCAGTAATTAATAATAAATATTTTACATTTACGTCATTGCTTCTTTAATGCGAATGAATATTTTATATAATTTCATTTCAATTTTGATGTTGACAATAATGCAGAGGACTTCATCTGTGTTAAATGTTTTAAAAAAGAAATTGTTATGAAATTATCATCAATTTCACATCACGTGTTTAATTATTGGCACTTACGCATGGGTTAATGCTTGTATAATTTTATACAAGCATTTATCTTCATGTAGTTCCAATTAAAACTCCACGATTGGTAGGTACCATAGTTTGTAAGAGGTGAAGTTTTTCATGAAATGGGTTCGAGGTAAATATGATTTGTGGTTAACTTATTGCTCAAAAATTTGATTTCAAGATTTAAAATGAAATTTTTGAGATTGGTTTTTAACTTGTCGAGTTTTGGAGAATGATGTGATCGACGAAAGATATTTTCTACGTTGACTTCGTTATGGGTGTTTAATTGTTTTAATTGCCCCTAATGGAATAATGTTTTAGTGTCTTTTGTTGAATCATTTTATGATCGATTCTTCCAAACTAAGCAAGTAGTTCTTCATGGGTTTGTTTTTCATGTATACGTAACGATGCAAGATGCTTTTTTCAAATGCACAATGTATTTTCCATTGTGTTTCGCTGCATAAGTTCTTACAACATGTCTTAACTTTGATTGTGTCCTTTGCGAGGTTGCTTTAATTTAGCATCCTTGTGACGAATGCAATTGACGTTTATTGACTTAGTTGTATGAACTTTACGAATAGGCCAATATTTGGTTTGTTTTATTTAAAATTTGAGTTGAAGTCATTTTGTGTAAGACTTCAATTTCAGTTTTGGAACAAGTGCGGGTTTTGTAGCAGCATTATTTGCTGCGAGGTAAATATTTGGTCCATGGTATGTATGTATGTACATATCTGCACGTGTGTGCAGATATGGTCGTCTCGGTCTGCATATCGTTTATTTTATATAAAAGTATAAAATGGCCATTTTATACTAACATATTGCTCCCTCCAATTATTTGATTTCTAGTTGTTGATGGGAACATTTGCGTTACGTATAAAATGAAATTTTTTGCATTTGTATAAAATTGATTTTTTTGTCAATATTGTGTTTTCTATTTCTTTTTAGGTGATTGATTTTAAATATGTAGCAGCAAAAGCTGCGAGGTAATTTGGTTGGTAAGTATAATTGGTTCTCCTCACATTAGTATCAGTGTGTGGGCACATTTATTTTCTATACTAGATTGTAAAGAAAATATTTCAATTAATCAATCAATAAATCAAACATGATTTCAATTAAGATACTCAGTCGTGCACTTAACGACATATCCTTGTGGATATTTCAAAGAATAATGCGGACAAATATAATTAAAAATTGGACGATTTAAATAAAAGTTATTTGCAGTTACGCTTAAAGTGTAAATAAACATCGTTGAAAGTGTTGTATTATTGCGCCTTGAAAAGTTTTAATAATAACTGCGTGCATAGTGTCGGTAAGTAACCGAGTGTGTTTGCGAGCTCATATGAATGTCTAATAGGAGGCCAACATAAATTTCGTTGTTTAAATTTAATATTTTATCTTGAAGGGTTGTTGGAAGTGCAAGGCGTCCGCTCAAACCCGGACGTTTTTGCCAGATTTGATATTTTGTTGCCGATCTTTTCGTTTCAAAATATTGAATCGTGATGGAACTCTTCAAGCGTTCATTTGATTTTTTTGGTCTTCCGTATGAGTGTCGAGTGAATGTGGTTTGTTGCAGTACTTCCGTTCAGATGTCCCCGTTGCGGACGGCAATATTCCGTTCAGTATACGCTCGAGAGGCATCTGAGATACGAATGTGGCGTAGCTAAGCAATTCTCTTGCGGGATTTGCCTGCGAAAGTTCTCTCGCAGGGACATTCTCCGCAGCCACGAAAAAAAATTCAATCACGAAGTATTGCTAGATTCCAAGTTATAAAGTCGAGTCATAAAGTAAATTTTGTTTTACGTTCACTTACATCGTATCTGTATTGTGCGGCCTTGTGGCTGCAGCATGCGGTTGTACAATACGGGTACGGTTGCAATTAAAGTAAGGAGGCCGGCCGTTTCAATAAGTGAAACGGCTGGACTGGGTGGAGGAGGGCACGGTACGCAAATACGTACTTCTGATCAGTTTATATATGTACATGTACTATTGAATGGCAGCGAAAAGCGAATATCTCACGGACTATGGCCAGGCTTGCAAGAAATGTGGAAGAAGATATAAATACCGATCGGGACTTCTCAGACATCTCCAGGAATGCTGGGACTAAATCCTTTTTCTTTTCCTTTTGCGAACCTTTCCTATTGCCATCCGTATGGAGTTGGAGTGATGGAACGCCAGTAATATATATGCGTAAGTTAATTTATTGCATTTAATTTATTTATTTAATTAATCATGGTTGCAGCAAATACAGATTTTTTTTTGATTCAAATGATTCAAAATGTCTGTTCATAACATCGATGTACATTATAACTTCGTACAGAATAAGTTTTCGTTTTAATTTGCGATGACTATTTTAAGCTTCGGTTTTAATCGACGGATATTTTTGGTTTATTAGAAAGTGTTTTTACTTTTTAATTAACTAAGAGGTTCAATTGTGGAACAGAGCTAAAATTTATATCGCAATTATAATGAGGGAGATGACCGTTGTGTATGAAGTTTGAATGTATTGTCTTGCATAAACGAGTTTGTTTTGTTTACACGAAGTTCATTTTATTCTTCGTTAATTTTTACGTAACAGAATTTTATGAACTTTGTCTTCGAGCAAACTTGTTTCAAATATTTTAAGTAAAAAATTAAAAATTATCTTCACTTAATTTATATTGTCTAAATTTATCCCGAGATTTTTTTACTTAATAATTTTTAATAATTGTACATTTATGACTGTAATATTACTAATGATGATGTACGATTTTTATCTCGTATATACAATTCAAATAAACTTTTTTTATTTCATTTGATAACTTGTGAGCAACTTGGCGTAAGGGCAATTTCTCCCTTTGCGAAGTTGAAATGCTATCGGGTTAAACAATGTTTAAGATTTTACGAATTGTTCTGTTCTTCATTTATCTTACTTATTTAGTGACATGGTATTTATGAAGGCAGCATAATTTTTATTTGTCTTGATTATTGTATAATCGTTGGTTGTTCAACTGGAGATGGACAATTGTTTAGACGTTTATTGAATTGTTAGTAATGAGGTAAAGGAAATTTGATCTATGATCGTTAGTAATTTTTCGTTTTAAATGTATAGTTTTTAATTATTAATTTAATTTAATAATTCGTTAGACACGTGTTGTTTGTCATCTGTATTTGCCGCAACCTATATTTTGTTCTATCTGTCAGTATTTGCTTAGTTGATTAAGGTATTGCCATTAATTATTTTAACACGTTGACGATCTGGCCGGTTATAACCATTATTTTAAAACTATAGATATATGGGCCACTCACAACCATTGATTATAAACTTGCAATTGTTGTGAGTACCCTGCGTCCTTTGCATGAAATAATGGTTGCTACTGACCCTTCGTCTTTAAATATTTGAATTATGAAAAATGTTTTTGTGCGGTTTTGTTTCAAATCAGACATTATCTTAGGAAACGTACCTTCTTTGTAACAAATTAAATTTTTTAAACTGAGAAGATTAGTTTTCTAAGCATAACGTTAATTTTTATTTCTCATTAATCGTTCATCAACTAAGTATTTACTTGTTCATGGATTTCATTTTCTTATGATGCCATATCCATTGTTGCAGTTCCTATGGGGTTGCGGTGCCCGCAGTCGTTTTTCGAGGATAATAATATATTTTATATGTTGTATTAAAAATTAATATATTAGTGTTGGGCAAATTTGAATTTTATTTCGTCTTCCTTCTAAGTAATTAGTTTTCGAAAGTGCATGATAAGTTTATGTAGGTCATGAATTAGTGTTTGACTTAAGAACTAAAGCGAAAGTTTATTTTCAATACACGTTCAGATTTTGCTTTTCATATAATCACCTTTCATCCATGTATTGAAAATATTCTTTCGTGATATCAATATCAGATGAGGGCCAAAAGGTGTTTCGTACTGAAGAGTGTACATAGAGGTGCCAGTACAGCAGTACTTTATTTCTAGGAGATGCAGCCTGGCTTATGTCGGGCGATGCAGTTTCACCATCGGGGGGTTTTCCATGTCTCAGTTGCGGTAAAATCTACAAGCATCGTGGCAACATGCGTAGACACATGGTTTACGAGTGTGGTAAACAGGCACGATTTGAGTGTTCGCATTGTCCACGAAAGTTTCACCAACTGTCGAATCTAAAACGACATTGCGATACCCAACACAGATTCAGAAAGATTAGGACAATTCACAGAATATATTTATAAACGATACCAAAGAACAAGAGACTCTTATATTTAACTAGTAACTTAGTGTATAAAACGAGTAATCGCTAGTCTTACATTATTCATTTTTTTAAAGGCCATTGTTAATGATTTACATCGGAACAAAATTTTTAAAACTGGACAGGCATCTAACGTAAGGCGAGACCTACGTGATGAGGTTAGGATTATTTTGCAAATGCTGTCTTACGATTATTAAATATTTTGTATCTACTGTCATGATTCATCCTTACGTTATGTAAAACAGCTTTTGCAATTGTTTAAATTTAATCGTGAAGAAATATTTCAGTGCCATTTTTATTAGGTTCCTAATGCAATTAATTATATGTAGTTAAGATTAAAAGTACAAATTATTTTTAAACATTTGGTTAAATTCATTGCAAATTGTCCTACTTTTTTCAAAAATTAATACAAAATTGGTGCAACCAATTGGAATTAATACACATAATTTTTTAAATTAATACATTGGCAAAGAAAGTAACAAAATAAGGCGTTTGTCAAGTTGTAGATGGTTCAATAAAGGCACAATTATGTACATGTTTTGAAGATTTATTGGTGTCGTACTAAACTAAACGTAGTGCTCTCGTTCAAAGGTAAGTTAGAAAGTTACGAGCTGTAGACACAAATTTTATTCCCCATTTACATGCACCGTGGTTCTCGAAGTGAAGCAATCTAATGTATAAATCGATACATCGAAGCGTCAATTGATTCCGTACTTTTTATAGGGAAAGAAAGACAGGCGAGAGGACAGGGAGCGTATTCATGCGGAAACTGCAAAAGGTGCTATCATAACAAGGCGTCTTTGAAACGGCACTTAGTCAAGGAGTGTGGGGTTAAGCCTAGTTTAAAATGCAGTTTTTGTTCGTACACTGGAAGGTACAAGCATTGTGTCGCAGTACACATCGTTTCCAAACATTCAAAGCATAGCCGGTTCAATATTAAAAATATAGATAGTTACATAATTTGAAAAATGGAATGAAATATACTAAACTTTAATAAAGTTTTACCAGATTGGCTTTGTTGTAAGTAATACCATTGTTCGATAACTAGAGTTTTTAATGTTAGAATAAGTTTAATTTAAAATTAATTGATTTTGATGTAGATTTTAGACGATGGGATTAAATGAACAAAACAATCTGGCAGTAAAATGTAGCTTTTATATGTGTACAGTTGAAAAATGTCCGATTCATGTCAACAGAAGGAAAGATTAGGGTTAGTAATGTAGATTCATAATTTTTTAACAATTTTATTAAAATGGTACGGAATTGCACTGCTTTAAGTGGTATTTTCATAGTCTAGGATGGCCAAACATACCAAAGCTTACTATGAGGATAGTTTGACTTGACGCATTAGGTTTTCATGGACAACCAGAACAGAAAACGTCCCAGTCGACGACGCTGATGAAAATTACATAAACCCACCCCAATGGGTTTATTTAAATTTTGAAGTTAATTAAATGTTACGTCTTATTTGTATTACACGAGGCTTAGGTTTAAGGGCACGTAATGGGCAATAAAATTTTAAAATCGTGCGATCGGAAAATAAATAAGCGAATTAATATAAAAAAAATAATTTTCATTACATTAATGGTACGAAACAAGTTAAACAACTTAAATATCTTCTTTTTTCCTATCGCATTGCATTTTATCGACATGGCGGTAGATTCGAAAACATTAAAGATTATTAATAATGCACATTACAGGTTTTGAAAAGCATCAATCTTTCGATGTCTTTGGAGAGGAAATGCATTCGTGCCCTAAGTGTAAAAAAAAGTATTTGCGAAAATGCACCTTAAACCGCCACCTAAAATGGGAATGCGGGAAATGCCCCCAGCTGCAATGCGGAGTATGTTTCAAAATGTTCATTTATCGAAACGATTTGCAAAAGCACACGTTTAGGGTTCACGGTATGTGAAGGAAGTTTCGGTGTCGAGTAAATATGTCACGGATTATTGTTTGCTTTTTGGTTTGTGATTGTAAATTATTTTAGGCGTAATAAAATTTTGTTTGTTGGCGTTTTAAGTAGTAATTTTTATGGAACGAGCAGTTAATATGTAATGTAATAGTTTACGCTGCTTGGAGCACCGAGGAAATAAACGAGCCTGGTTTTTAAAAATTATGAAAATTGGTACGATCTTTGAGAAGGAAATCGGCGATCAAATAAAATATGCCGCACTTTCTTGAATTTTAATTTTTAATGTAACGTATTGTCATATGTAAAGCAAAATTAATTTCGTAGTTTAATTCAAAGTGTAAAAATGTAATGATTTGGTGGAGGAATAAGTAAATTCAAGCCTGGACAGTCGATCATAAATTAGTAAATCTTGATGAATGAAATAGACTATTCCCTAAAAAAAACTTAACATAGATTCATTAAGCTGCATATACTTATGTATGCACTATGTGTACGTAATGGCTTTTAAATAAAAATAAAACTGGCTATCATATGTTCACCCTCAGTAATTAATTTCCGGGACGTTGCCACCTATCTCGGATTTAGCTTTAGTTGCGTTCTTTATCTAAGACTACCTAAAACCAACTACCTGTTTTAATTTATAAGCAATAGGCGCGAAAGGTTCGCATTACCTTTTCCTCCCATATCTAGTACGAAAAAAAATAATGTCAATAATAAGAAAACTGTCTAGGTATAAGAATATTTAATATTATCGTACACTACGTTTCAAGGAAAATTATTAAATGTGGAAGAAGTGGCTTAGATCTTGAACCAATAATTAATACATAATAATATCGTAATTAGAACAATTATTTCAATAAATCTTATAGATTATCAAAAAGTAATTTATTTGTCATCCATTAAAAAATGTGCAGTTTGAATTCATTAATCAAAATCAACCTATCAGGAGACCACTGAATAAGTAACTATGTCATGAGTCACACGAACTTGCGTAATTTATTGCCCCGTCAAGTTATGAAAGTAATGAGCTTATGACATGCGCTGTATCTTTCTGTGCTTTCGACGCACATTTTTGATCTAACTGTTATGTCTTCAAGTAATCAAAACAAGCCACAATATAAATGAATGTCCTGATTTCAAATATTCACTGTTTACATTTACATACGTTTCTCGTTAACTAGACGTTGGTAGAATATAAGAAACGTTTACGATACACAAAAGTTCTAAGTCTAAAAATACGTTATTTCTAAAATCATGCACAAAAATGCAATGAATTAATTAAACGGGTCTACAAGAGATCTGTTGGACGATTCGTTTCGCACCACAACTAAACGAACGTGTCTCAGGATACCTTGAGAAAGACATACACGATATTAAAATGTACCACCTGTAGAATTGACATATTTGCCAGGTTGGTATAATGTTAAAATTTCCAGTCATTTTTATTTAGGATATACAACGTGACGTCAAAATCCATATCAAGAGCACAGTGGCGTAGATAGTTGGTAGCAACGTATATTTTCATTAGAAAATTTGTACCTTTATTTCTCACAAAGAACTCTTGTAGTGTTTGTAAAAATCAAAATTTGAATGCAATGTTAGATTTGGTGATTAATTTTTGAAAGAAGGCTATGCAAATAAAATAACGTGGCGGTTCATTAGACAGACGACTAAGGTTTAGTAATTTATATTAAAATTTACGCAAATTAGGTTAGAACTTCGAGTATTCCACAAAATTCCCGATAAGCCAAATTTCCCGGTTTTCACAAATTTACTAAAGCATAACATTTATGTTAGTTACGTGGTTATTTTCTCAGCAATCTTCGTCTAACATGGACACCCCTGTATATACAAGTAACAAACAACTACGTAGTGTAATATTTGTTATTGTAGGTAATCAGTTACGTTTTAAATCGGAAGACAAGAAGTTTGCATGCATCGTCTGCAATAAAGCCTACGTGCACAGGAGAGATTTGCGCAGACATCAGAGAGTGGAATGTAAGAAAGCGCCTCTGTTTAAATGTCCGAAGTGTACTTTCTCGACGTATTACAAGTGGTATATTGGAAAACATCACCGAACTGTTCATAATTTTCACGATCTATAACAAAGTAGTTTTTGTTATTACCTCAGTTGGTTTATAATTGGAGTTGAAATTGTTAATAAAACATTTATGTTTTTTATGGTATTTACTCTAGGAATACAAAAAAAAATAATGTGCTTAAGGTAATTGGTGGAAAATTTATAAACATTAAAAATGTGGATCGGCCTTAATTTGTTTTTTTTTAATATGG
This sequence comes from Geotrupes spiniger, assembly GCA_959613385.1. Lineage (NCBI taxonomy): Eukaryota > Metazoa > Arthropoda > Insecta > Coleoptera > Geotrupidae > Geotrupes > Geotrupes spiniger. The sequence goes on along the minus strand of OY390736.1, from coordinate 37,863,338 downwards.
TCTCATCCATAGCTAGATAAAAATGTCATGAATGCCTTCGCATCTGCTTCTGATAAAAAATGTGAAGTTTTTTAATGGCCAGTATGAGAAAATTCGCATTCCAGTGACGCAATTGAAATTCGAAAAATTAAGCTGAAAGTTATGAAGGCAATTTATTAAATCATTAAATGAAGTGGATCCAAATTAGTGTAACAAAATCGTCATGACAGCAGCACTAAGATTTTTTATAGGCCTTTGAAATGCACGACTTCAGCAGGAATTCAACACCCAAACAGCTTTAAAGACCTGAAAGTTTTATATAAAAGTGTTTATTATGGTATTTAAATGTCTAACCTGTATATTATGTAATTGTGTCTCAATTCTTTGCCATTAAACAAACTCGTCGCAAGCAAATGTCCTCAACGTTTTCAAGTATAAAAAACAATAATAAATAATTTTTGAAGATATGGTCAACTTTCCCAGATTAGGAATCAAGTCGAAGTTGTTATCCCGACGGTGATCAAACCTTATCAAAATACTATATCAATAAGGTCTTCACCGAATATGACGCGCTGTCCCAAATTATAACGTATTTGACATACCCTGAGTGTCAACCGGTCAGCACCAGCAACGAGATGGACATCTTCGTCTATTCTTTTGCTGATTTTTCAATTTAATTTATAAACTAATTATTATTACAGGCCATACGTACTTACTTTTTGAGCTTTTTGAACTATTGTCAAAAAATAATGCAACGACAACTGTTGTAGAAGATTTAGATGAACCAGAGGAGCGTCCCTCCAGAGAGCTGCTCCAAGAAATAGGGTCCTTCTATACATTTTTTAAAACATTTTTAATTATTATTAATTTTCAGTCACTTGGTATTAATATGATAAGCGTCGTTGCTGTCTAAGGGACTAGTTATGCTGTACAATTATCTACCAAGCAGGCACTTATATCGTAAAATAAATTATCATCGTAAAATAAACCAATTCAAAATAATAATTACAAACAATACAATAATTGTGTTCAAATATATAGTTAAAGTGAATGTCGCTCAGCATTGGCATTAGTTACGATTAGCTATATTATAATAAAGTTAACGTTGAATTAATTTCGCAGACATTTAGATTTTATTAGAAAATTAGCCGTATTCGAATAATTTCTTAGTTAAACTAAGTTATTTTTTAACCTGATGTATCTTTTTTGTTGTGCATGTCAAAAGCTAGAAAGCTCTGCATTTGTTGCACTTTATTAAAATGTTCGCAGAGCATAAGTTCATGCAGCGCCGGAGGTAAATTAATGGTCCCTTGACTTGGACTTCATCGCATCCCCGCCATCAGAGTTACCTGCTCCCCAAATGGAACTGCATTGGATGGTGAACGTTGAACACATATGAACTAATTGATTATTGTTATTTTCGCTGATGTAGACACCTACGTTTCGGATGCTTTCGCCTGCCCTCGTTACTTAGTATGCATAGTATACACTTTCTTTTTTATACACAATAGGACAATTGATTTACAAGATTCGTGCGTCGCATATAAGCGTTCATTCCACGAAAAGTGGTTAAACATAGCATTTATCATTCGAAGTATTTTCATTGCCTACATATTTTCAAATCAATTTAAAATTACGTTTAATTCGTTTGTATGCTATTAAGAAAAATACATTAAACCGAGCTATGAAATGAAGTCTGTGATTTAGGTTAAGAACATTTGTAATAAATATATGCATTCTTTTATTTTATCACATTGCATGCAACTACCCATTAGCTATCAGACGATATTTTGCATAAAATAATTGTACCATGATAGTAAAGACGAAAACATTTTCAGTTCAACGGGAATAATTTTTTTACTGGCGCAGTAAACATATAATTTATGCTGTAGCTATAAATAAAACGTTTCGAGTCGCACATAAACTCTCCTGGTGATGTTTCGCAGCAACATTTTTAGACAGAAAATATATCAATATGACTTAATGAGTTTGTCGTACATTAATAATCATAAATCGTTTACATGTCATTCCTAATTTTGAAAACGACATAAATTATCCACGTGTAGTAGTTCGTCTTTATTTTCAAGGTATACGTGTTTTGCACGAAATAGTATAAAAACTATAAAAATACTTATTTATATAAAAAAAATAATACGTTGATATAATTCATGCATTAAAATACAGTCAATATTTGTTCACAAGGTTAGATCTGTAAAAAGAATTTGGTTGGAATTTTGGACCACGTTTCGCCCTTTTTGTGAGCTCTTCATACATGTTTTTGCATAATTCGGTCATTATCACAGAGTCAAAATTCATATCGAACACATTTTTTTAGAAATAGTAAAATATCAAAAAGACCTCTGCGTGAGATTTACTTCGTTTCAGCCACCGACTTCCAGAAATGAATATAATTGGAGTAAAAATTAAACATGGATGCATTGAGTTTTCCGTAGGAATGATTGGGTGATAATAGGGTTAATGCAAAAAGTAATGAATTACAATACGTTATAATAAAAAAGTATTTCAATAAGGAAATTATGAAGCAATAAATTAATACGACGTTACACGAATCTAGTGCGATTTCATGGCCGACATGCTATATATTCCTATATTTACTGTAGTATACGTAAACTAACAAAAAAATATTTAAAGACTGGGTTGCTAAACGTATTCGACCAACATTTCATTGAATGCAATAGAAATTAAAAACATCATTAGTGGGTTAAAAAATCATAATTACAATAAAACGCACCAGGATAGCAATGAGTAGCCAGCAATCTATTTGGGGCAACAATACAACGTTCAAATTTATCTAAATCCACCAAAGAGTTGCCATATTTTTAGTTTACAATTTTTAGTCATCTTATGAAAACAATTTGGAAGACGAAATGTATTGACCCAAACTTTTTTCAGGATACATTAATGTGCAACAAATTCCACAAATTAACGAAAAGGACACCCAGAAGCGCAGCAGAGTGCCTAGGAAATTAGTTTTGAAAATTATAAACATACAAAAAAAGAAAACTTTACAGCTTCCAAAACTTGAAGCACGCCCCCCACCTATTTAAATTTAAATTGTATTTTCAATTAGCTATTTTTCTGTCAATCAAGTGCTTTAATAAATAAACTCAAAATATTTGTTTAAATGTCATAACAATTATTTTTCAGACGAACAAAGATCCGATTTAATTATGGAGAAATTTACAAAATACTCCCGAGTCAAAAATAAAATGAAGTGATTTACGACGTTCATTTAGAAAACTGCCACAGAACAATTAGTGAAGCCAATACGTAAATGACTGCTTGTAATTTGAAAAATTATATACTAAAAGAGCAGTCATAAATCATTGTGACAGCACTTTTGTTGTCCGGCGTGCAGGGGGTCACGTATCTAACCAGCTGATCAATTAATAACTGTCCAATGAAAAGCATTAAAAGACTTTGAATGTTAATTACGTCAAAGGCGAATACTATGATGCATTACAAAAAATACACCCAAAATAACTAGACTAAATTTGGAAACGGAAACATAGTTTCGTATATTTATAGACACTTTTTTAGGATGTGCGACAAAAGCAACGTTTCCACGAATGATGTTAACTAGTGTCCATGGAAGCAGAGAGTGGAACAAATTGAGGATGAGGCGAGCATGGGAAAACTTAAGAGCGACCCTTCAAAATACGAGGCCGTCAAAAGAGACAGAGAAAGAAAACAACTACTAAAATCAAAATTAAAAATCTAGAAAATAGACATCGTATACATATTTGTATAAAAGAAACGAATGAAGCATGTTGAGGTGAACAATAAACATGTGGAATGCACTATGCCAGATTTTATTGAATAAAAAAAATATGGAACCAATATCGTTAATTTGTCTTCAGTCTAAGCATCTAATAAAACATTTGAAATTGAATTCAATCGTTTGGTGGGTGCGAAAATGGTCAAAATTATCAATTGCATGCCAGAGAAGAGAACTGATTTGGAAATAAGCAGAATTGCAAAAAAAGTTTCTGTAGCCTTCATTTTGACGTTTCTAAATTTTGCAAGGTATCTTTTGACACTGTCGTAAGTAACGTAATGCATATAATAAAGACATGTAAATTAGTTAACTTAGCAAGTCAATAAATCGTAGTAGTAGGCGAGAGTATTTAAAAGTAGTAAGTATCGTATTGATATTGCACGGTTATGACGAGCGAATCGCGTGGTTAATTGGCGTTAGTATAAAATGTTTTTTGCAGATATTTTAAATCGATTCGGCTGCGATATTTGGGGCGTGGATCCGGCGGAAAAATCGCGAAAGGTACGGGGCGCCTCTGGCCTGGTCGTTCCGCTGTTGAGGCGAAACGTTACGTTGAGTCGGTTCGATCCGAACGAGAATAGATTTCACTGCCAGAAGTGTTCGAAAAGTTACAAAAATAAACGGCATCTGTATCGGCACGAGAAGGAAGAATGCATCGATATCGAGCCTAGGTTCAAATGTTCGTTGTGTTTTGCTTTGTTCAGACGAAAATACCATCTCACCAGGCATATGCTGAACAGACACGGTTTGACATTTGTCGATTAATTCTTTTACTGCCAAATTCGTTGTTTATTTAACGATGGAATTAAATTGTAATATTTTAGTATCTAAGTTAGTTAGTAAGTAAGTGGAGTGAGTTAATTAAGGGCATGGTAAAGTGCACGATTGCCCACGATCAAATTATTTTTATTTTTGTTTATTTTTATTATTCCTAGAATGGCAAATTACTCAAATTATTATAAATTTCACTGGGAAGAAAAATCGTGCACTTTTGTCCCACAATTGTAACTCTGCCTATGAAATTTGACCAAATGAATAATCTAGTTTTTACGTATTTTAATTGATAGCCTTCCAATTTAAAGCGACGTTCATAAATAATACAAGTCTTGATAATGTTAGTTTTCTAAGTATAAACCAAAGCCAGCGTTGACGATCTTAATTGACGATAACATCTCGTGAATTTTGTATTTACTAGTAATAATATTTTGTAATACGTACAAAGACGAAAATATACTTTTTGTAATTAATTAATTTTGTTTGTGTTTTTTTCATCCACTACGATCTTAAATTAAAAATAAGTACACAAACTTAAATTAATAATTAAAGTACTCAATTTGAGCTAAAAAGCTACTCATCTCTCAAAAAATAGTCCTGTAGTCTTCATTTTGACGTTTCGAAATGTTATAAGGTATCTTTTGGTACTCAACACTAACATAAAATATACAGGGATAAGTATTTAGTATCAAAAATTGGATATGACATTCCTTAAATAGAATAGAATTATACAATTACTATTTGATTTCTTTTTGAAATATATTACAATTTTTTTAAATTTTACACAAGGTCAACTATTTGCAACTTTGCAGTTTATATTTGTTTTTAAATCACGATCTAGCACGTTGTTCTAATGCTTTTAGTTCCATTATAATTATTTCGATCGAAATTTAACTTCCACTGTCATATAAATTGGCTACATTTTCAAATTTTTATATAAGGGGCTTGTCAACTACTTGATTTACAATTTCTGCTTTTTTCTGTTAATATTCATCATTTGTATCTATCGAAAAATACAAGCACTAACATATAGTTTTAGTTCTCGTTGTTGTGCTTTGAGTGAAATTGTCATTTTTTAAACTAAACCAAAACGAAATACCACCTACTCATGGGTCGTTAGTGAACAATGATTTTAGCAGTCCTTGGGCTTAAAATGCTTACAAGATAAGATGCGCTCGTGTGGTAAGACATAACGAAGAGTTTGGAATATTGTCTACGAAGATGTGATGTATATAGGACGCACTACCATAACATATGACACAATCCATGTTCAGAGGTAATAATAAATAAATATTTATCGTTTTCTTGTTCGAATGCTACAATATTAAATATATGCAATGTAATTAATTACATGGTGTTTGATGTTCGTTTAAATGATGTGATTTTTTTCCAGAATCCAAACCACGGGAAGCTTTGGACAATAAGCGTAGACTAGTTTCGGACATGGTCGTTCCCATATTAAGTCAAAGTTACGATAAATGCGGCGCGAACGAGAAAAGATTCCGATGCAAAAAATGCTTTAAAAGTTACAAACACAAGCGACACATGTCGCAGCATCAGAAGGAGGAATGCATCGACGTTGTGCCTAAATTCAAATGCCCGTTATGTCTTAATTTGTTCAGGAGGAAATATCACCTTTCTCGGCATATGCGAACCAGGCATTGAATCTCACGATTGTATAGGCAGGCCCAATGGATTTCAAGATGCTATTGTACAGCTTAATACAAAACGAAAGCCATTACTTTAAGTAATTTGTTAAATTTATTGTGAATTGAATGGTCAACATCGCTGTTGATGCAAAAATGAAAACTTGACGTACTTGGATCATTGGATTATTGTTTCGTCCTTATTCTGACGTCAAAATATCGTATTAAACAAAATTATGAAGCTGTCCATTCACGCAGCTTGTCACTAACCACTTACTTAACACAAGATATTTGAACGGAAGAAACTTACACATTACTACATATAGGAACGTCACTGTCAAATATGAAGTATCGAAATACAAAAGTCAATGTGATTAAATTTATATATAAAATAAAATTGAATTGTGTTACTTCGACAGGAAAATATAAAGTACAAAAATACTCTACCCATAATAATTATGCACAAAGTGTTAAACATAAAATCTAAAAATTAACGACAAGCTGTGCGAGTGGTGAGTTAATAAATGTATTTTCTAGATAATTTAGGACAGGTGCGAAAATATTTCATATTTTCCTATTCCAAGACTTTTTTTCAAATCCACGGCAAAAATTAAGTGAATTTCGAAGTAAAAATCTAAAATGGCCGAAAGAAAGATGATGATGATGATTATGGTCAGAAAGGGAAGTCACGTTTTGTCACAAATCTAAATTTTAATTATTGTTACAAATAAAAGAGCTAGAATTAAAAAAAAACGAAAATAAATGTGTTTCGTGTTTCTTACCGCGAGCTTTAAATGAGTGGGAAACTATGGTCCAAGAATCCAATCTGTGTACATTTACAGATCGAATTGTACATTAAATGCAATATTTTATCTAATTTTATTTTGTTACTTTTTTACATTTGCAAAAAGTTAATGACAAACTCTGCGAATTGTGAGCTTTCTGATTGTGCCCTCATATTTACGTCATATTTATTTATTAACTTGTCCAGACGTTTTTAAGTATTTCTTGCTGAGCAAAATAAGGACACTACCCAAACTGTGTTTTGTGCTGATCCAATCAGTTTACTTAATGTTAATGAGTACTAACATCAGTATAATTATTTTTATATATATTAAATATATTATGGTATTATTTAGAGAAAAATTTATTTTTTAATTATAGTCCAAATATTTAGTCGCACGTACATGATCGTCAAAGAGTCCCCCCAATATATTTTCCTATTATTACCTTTTGAGAATATACATAAGTCTAATTATAGAACAAATAGTAATTTTCCATTTTGAGATATTTGCAAAAATTTTAAAAATTCATTTTTTTTTTGAAATAGTGGACAAATCGGTTTAGTTTCCCCTCTGTATCAGTTACTAATAGCCCTTCTTTGTTTGTCAGGTTATAGGACCTCAATTTTGCAATATGTGATCAATTTTTTACAAAGATCTCAAAAAATGGTTTACCATAAATGACTTTCTTTCCATACGATTACTCTATAATACAACACCCTGTATAATAAATTTGAAGTACTTTTTACTACTATTGTTTAATAAATGTTGCAAGGTTGCCTTTTTCGATTTAGTTGTATTTTCCATAATTTTTTTTATTAAATTTTACTTGACTAATCAACATATTCGATTTCTTCACTCTCATTGGGTTGACACTGAAAATAATTGCCTAATTTAGAACACCTATTTCATATACAATTAAAGAATTACCGGAGTTACTACCCATCCTGTATCTATGTCTTAATAATGTAAATATTTTTCTATGTAAGTTTTATTCGAAAATTTATCTAGTTAACCATCGAACATTTCCTTAAATATATTTATATTTAATATTAAATTGTAATTTTATATATGTACAAGAGAAAATATACGTTTTGAATTTATATTGTTAGCCTAATCGCACTTGCTAATTCTAACCTACATAATTGCCTGAGGATTTAAAAGCTGGATAATAAAATTATTCTGATTTTGTGAAGTGGGGATGTCAACGATCATGCTCGTCAATAATACTAGGTTATTCAACGCGCAGTAATGATTGTTATTACTCACGAGGATGAGGTTTGCGTTGAAGTAAGTTGCAAGTGGAATATTATTAAATCAGTGGTAACTTTTTTGCTTTTGATTTTGACTATATCAACGATGAAAGCATTTGATTAAATTGTGATTATTAAACCACGCTGTGGCATTATTAGCGTTCACTTATTTCTAATCGTCAATCGGGACTGCTGCAATCAAACCGCTTTGCATGCAGTGGCGCTGCTGTGATATTTATTGTAACTTTGTTTCTTTTGTAGGCACCGCGGAAAACTATATAAGGAAATTGTTATCTGGAGAGGTACGATATCAATGTAACAGATGTCAGAGGCACTATAAGCACAAACACATTTTAAAACGTCACGTTAAGTTCGAGTGTGGTATCGTACCGCAATTTCAATGCTTGGCCTGTGACTACCGAGCTAAGCGCAAATACGAGCTCGCCCTTCACATGAAAGCCAAACATAACGAATAAACTTTGTGGGTTCCTTATTTATGTAAAGAATTAAAATGTACTGTTCTTTCTAAAATAAAATGTTTAATGTTTGAGTTTGTGCGTTTTGGAAATTACAATAATAGGGGACAATATATTTTGTGGGGGTAACTTTTAGTAGATAAACCATAAGTTCATTTTACCCTTTATAAGGTCATCAAGGTACGTAACATAGGGTACAAATCAAATGTTCAATAAATTGGTTCAATTTGCATCGTGTGTTATGTGCTGTTGATGATCCCCAATAAGGGTGGAGGTCGTTTAAAATTACAAGGAACGATCTTTTTTGCTAAAATAAATCGTTTGAGTGCGTTTTGAAAATACGACATCGGAAACAGATTTTTTTAGGTATATCATAAGGAAAGCTTTCGCACATTATATTTAATTCATGAAATTTTTAGGGCACCCCAGACCACACAAATGTTTGAAATGCGGAAAATCCTACAAACACCAGCCGACTCTAAGCAGGCACTTAAAATACGAATGCGGTGGAAACCATCGCTTTAGCTGCCCGGTGTGTAGGAAGACTTACCTCCAAAAATACGACGCTCAAAGACACCTCTTCAAATTCCATCCTTGGTACAAGCTGCACAAAATGTAGCTCAATCAATCTGTAACGCTGCTCGTTCTGTCATTATATTTATTCGTAACCACGTGCTTTTTTCTTTCGTATTATAGGCGATGTATGTCACTTGCATGGGCCGCGCTGGCAAGCAAAACATTAACGCACAATTTTTTTTTAGATTATTTTGAACAAGGCAGGTATACTTGCCTCTGCGGGCGTAGATACAAACACAAATTTCACATGATGAGCCACATTAAATACGAGTGCGGCAAAGAAAAGCAATTCGAGTGTTGTTACTGTTCGAAAAGGTTCCATCGCAAGTCGAACCTGAACGCACATTCACGATTAAAACATTACCAGTAAAGTCGTTTTTTTTTTAAATCTACTAGGCGTCCCCACAATTTTTTATGTTTGCTTTTTGCAAAAAAAATTCAAAGCACGTTCTATAATAATTTATTTCTTTCAGATATGGAATTACTATGGTACAAATATTACCTAGGGTCGAGCTTTAATCCAAGTACAAAATTAGCCGAAAAGCGATATCAATGTGACGGCTGTCACAGGTCCTACAAACACCAAAGCAACTTATGCAACCACAAGCGGGAGGAATGTGGGAAAAGCCCGTCGTATTTTTGCCCGTTTTGCACCAAGGGATTTAAAAAGAAACAACACATGCAGCGCCATATCGTTGGCATACATGGCACTCCCCAATTTCAGTTAGTTTCGGGTGGTTTCCCCGGAATTCACGCACCACCAGCTGTTGATGCTTCTTTGTCTCAAAATCAAAATTCCCCCATCCTTAATCCCACACGTGGTAACGTCACCGCAGCGAATTCAGCAGCGGCGATCTCATTGCATACTTTTACCCGAAATAAATCCAAACAGGACGTGATGGGTGTTTCCGTTTCGAATACCTCAACCACTTTCGCTCAATTGGGATCGTCGATTAAACCCGAAAATTCCACCTCGTGATTTTGGCATCGACGTAGTAGAAAATTTGTAGTAGGTGAAGGAAAATCATTTATGTAGAACTGTTCAGATTAGCAGTATTTGTATAATTTTTTGTGATGAATTAGTGTAATATTGGTTGTAATGGTGACATTTTACCCTTATGTGTACGTTGTAAATAAAATTGAATAAATTCGTAAGTGCATCAGAGTTTTTCAACCACCCGTCTTAAAATGTATTTTGAGTTCGTTATCGTAATGTCGCTGCAACTCGTGTTTATGTTGCAGATACGATATATTACGCGTCGTCGATGGAAGAGTATAAAAGCTTAAAAGTGTTTAACTACGGAGTGCGATATGGTTGCTCCAAGTGTCGAAAGACGTACTGTCAGAAGAAAACACTGGGGCGGCACTTGAGGTTGGACTGTGGAAAGACGCCGACCTTTTCGTGTCACATTTGCCTAAAACCCTACAAACATGGATATCTAGTCATTAAACACATGCGGCAGAGTCACAATATGTACATCCAAAATTTGAGAGAGCGGAGCAAAAAGAACTTGCGTTCCAATAATTAATAATACTTTGCAAAACGTCGTCAACTTGATCTCATTTCCACTCTCGTTTTGTCTTTTATTTCAATTCCCATTTCAACCCAACCCAAAAAATTACAATTAGGAGCATCTTACAAAACCATGTTGGGGGCCTATTTTTAATTTGCAATATTGGAATAAGGGATAAAATTGAGACTCATCTTTAAATTGTGGAAAACTTATTATAAGCACGTTTCATGAAATATTCGAGACGTCATATGTTAAAAATATTATTGATGGACTAGTCTGTATTTCTAGTCATATATGTCGTAGGTATAAATTTAATGTATTTAAAGACCCCATTGTTGTGATTTATTTGGCCACAATAAAAAATAAATCTTCACTTTTTTGATTTCAGATCGCATAACTAAATCGTTTTCATCGTATATGATGAATAATTTATTATTAGGTCAAATTGTTAAAATCGTCAGAAAAATGGCTCATTGTTAAATGAGCAATTATGTAAATTTGTAGGGAACCTAGAACGGAAATTCGAAATAGATTTTCAGGTAAAAATTGATCGAGCGAAGAGCAACTAAAGTATATAGCGCTTAGAATTTTAAATCTTCCCAGAGTTTGATTTAAATGGAAAATATTTTGGTGTGGTGTGGGGTCATAAACCAATCCAATTATTTGTGCACGAGTTAAATCGAACGAACGAACCATATCAGAAATGTAGGAAAGGTAGTCGTCAAAAAATATATAATCGCCCAGTCGAAAAGTACAATAATTGCAAAAAGTCGAATAACACCCATTCGACCCTTGTGGATCGTGAGCAACACGTCACAAGCGGCGTAACTCAAACCAGAGTCATTCATTAAAATTGGTAGATATGCTACCCAGCAAATTATTATTGGTTCAAGATGTACCGCTTGTTACGTGTTGCTGACGATACTCACTCAACAAGGGTAAAACAGCTGATGCAACACCACAGCGTATCGTTTTCAAAATGCATACACTCAGCGTGGTCATTAAGGCGTATAGAATGCAAAAAAACATGCATACTATAAAAAAATTAAAATAAATTTCAGCGATTATATTAAGCTGTCAATGTAATAGTTGTTTCGCCCTCTATTGGCTCATCAGACCGCCACACATACATTTCATGAAGTCGCATCAACTGCAAACATGAGTGACGATGAGTTTGTCGAAGTCTTTTCGACCAGCAGCGTTGGTACTATAGAAACTTCAGTGCCCATGGCTGCGGAGTAATTGCAAGCTTTCATAATACCAACGTTGTTAGTCGTAAAGACCTCTGCAAATATGTAGCAGTAAAAGTGTATCGGTATTCACGTCTGGATGCCGGTAATAGTCCCACAAACTCATTGCCACTCATGTTCGCATACTTGATGCAACTTCAGGGAATATATGTGTGGTGGTCTGATGAGTCCATAGAGGGCGAAATAGCGGCCAGCACGTTAATACATTCGCGGGAAATATTTTTTGACAAAGCTGCCTATATCGCCGACGGCTGCGTAGTAATTGCCAGTTTTTGTAATACCAACGTTCTTAGCCAAAATATCCGAGCTATTATGTAGCAGTGTGACATAACGTTTTGTCGTCGTTGTTGAATTTTGCGATTTACAGTTTTTAACATTTTTAAAATTTTGATTTTCAATATTTTAGTGATTTTCTTCGAATTGTTGTATTCTTTGATATTGAAAAAATGTCAATTTTACATTTCAAATCAAAAAACCTGACCCAATCGGGAGGGGGAGATATTAATCTACCTTTTTGGTTCAATTTTGAATTGCAACTTAAATTTAGAGATCAAGAAGTAAGCATAGGATCAATAAAAATTACATCATTTTTCGAAAATGCAGATTATCCACATTTTACCAATGATAAAGTACTGTTAATTAGAATAAATAAAAAAAGAACGAATATACTTAGAACACTATAAAATTGTTAAAGTAACAAGAATACAAAATACTAATTTAGGTGATTTAATCGCAGTATCTCCGCCAGTGGTTTCGGCAAAAATTAAGTAAGTACAGCACGACATAAAATTGACGTAGAATCTTAGTGGCGCTGCATAAGCCTAACAAAATATAATCTCACGGTTAGTAGATTAAGCATATTGATTTAATTTTTATTACAGGTACTGTTTAATAAATATTCATTGCATTTTTATGCACGATTAACCTGGTATAATAATTATACACGTCCTGTCATATTATTACGATTGACAACATTTTTGTGTTGGTAATTGTTTAATGGCTGTACAGATCGAGCGGTGTCTTTCTGATCACTTCCACAATATCTGACCAGTAGCTTTGGTATCGTTGGCCTCTGCCTGACCATTTTATAGAAGCATTCAAACTTAATTTTTTCTATAAGCCATAAATGTTCATTGAATTTTTATACACGGTTAACATCGTGTATCAATAATATGCATTATATAATTTCTTATGCCATATCACCTATTGGTAGCTGAATAAATGCAATAGTAGTATATTTAGTTGAATTTGCTGCCAGATCCTTCGAATTTGATTGAACGTTATTTATCAGAAAATATTTTAGGACGTTTTACGTGCTCGTGCGGTAGAAGTTATGGTAAACGTTACACCCTGAGACGTCACCAAAGGTACGAATGCGGCGGAAAGGCCCCGGAGTTTCAGTGTGACATATGCTACGTGAAGTACAAACACAAATTCGAAGTTTACAAACACATGAGGGTGGTGCACATGATCAATTGTTAATTTTATCCGTTTGCGTGTAAATATTAAAAGTTAATCAGTAATGTGAATAATATTTTATAAACTCGTTGTAATCTCAATATATTTCTTTGAAATCCGTCTTGTGATTTTTTCTGTATTGTTAACTATTGATAAGGTAGTAAATTAGGGGTTGTGTGACTTCTATTGACATCGTAATTATTTTGTATTATAGGATTAACTGATCCGAACCAACGCTCCACGTGCCCCAGGTGCCACCGGACGTACAGTACATATTTTAACATGAGTAGACATTACAGATTAGAATGCGAGTCGGAGCCGAAATACACGTGCCATCTGTGCGATAAGCGATACAGGCGGAAGTACATGTTAAGGGAGCATTTGAAGAACAAACATGTCCAAGCTTTAGAAAGCATTATGTAAATAGTTAAAAAAAAAATAAAATCGTTTTAGTGAGCTTCGATGATATGATTTTTCCTCTTTTTTAATTCATTAAATTGTGGTATTGACTCGGATTGTTTTTGCAGGTCATGTAAGAAGTTTCAAATTCTCGATTCCTTATCATTCTTTTCACCAGTTAGAGACTGTGCAATCGATGATGATGAAAGGCGGTGGTTCTTATTCGTGTCCGAACTGCCCGCGCGTCTACAGAGGCATATACACGTTAAAGCGGCACTTAAAGCTCGAATGCGGAAAATTCCCTACCAACAAATGTGCGTTCTGCGGCCAACTGTTTTTCCACAAGCACAGGCTGCTCAGCCACGTGCGATCCCTGCATGCCGATAAAATGCAACAATGTTAGGAGACGTTCTCGCTCATTAAGTATTAGAACCGATGTACTTGACTGTAATATATTTATCAAAATGTACGATCCGCATTATTATTTATTGTGTGCATTTTATGTAAATATATTTTTTATGCATTAGCAGTTACTTTATTCCAGTCGTTTCGTTCCATGTGTAACTTGTGGTATATTCCTGAATGCTTTTAGGTCTTATTATTATGCCCGTGTGGAGTAAAACGCCGGAAAGCTATGATTCGATGAAAGGCGCCATGATCTTCCCGTGTCCCAAGTGCAAAAAAATTTACCACCACAAGAAAACGTTAAATCGACACATTCGACAGGAGTGTGGGATCGAACCTGAATTGGCGTGTCCGTACTGTCCGTACAGGGCCCGCCGGGCCTACGTCCTAGCGTCGCATGTAAAAAACCACTCTTACTCTGATAAATTCAGGTTGTGAACACTAGTCAGTTTTTATTGCCAAATATATATTTTTAATTTTAGATTAATGTTTGTGTTCAGAATACACTTTTCACTAGTCATTGCCCTGTGGTAATTTGAAACTCTGTAAATTCTGAAAAATAAAACTATTATGTTTATTTATTGTTTATGTTTCAATAATAATTGCGCAATTTATATCTTGGGTAGTTGTAAAGTTTAATTTAAGATTATTGAGTAGTTGATGTTAATTACATCATGACATCTCTTGTCGATGGAATCATTAAAATTAAGACGATGGATATTAAGATATCAGCATCATCCCGAGTCGTGTCATCGTATTTACTTCACGAAATTTATCAATTTTTATGTTCACATAACTTTCTGAATCTTTTTTATATTTCATATTGATGCTAATGTTCCATTATGTTCTTTTTCGATAATGTTTTCTACATTGGAAGTTTGAGGTATGACGCCTTTACGTCAAATCGATTTAATGTATTCATTATTTCCAGTCATCAATCGTACGTGCTTTTCATTTTCAATTACGTTATCAATTGTTATGTCAAGCATGTCCCAGCTTAATACATTTAAGCGAAACTTACAAAATTACTTAAATCTTTAAAAACCTAAATAGTTGTTTATGATACAAGTTCTTAAAGTTGCACTTTTGGCACCAGTGTTGATTTTTTGGAATTAGAGTCCACATTTAATTAAAATATCGATCGAAAATTAATTTTGCAACCGAAACACATTCGTATGATGATTAACATGTTGTTTGTTTGTAATTTTCCCGTAAATGTTGTTGTTTTCGTAATGAAAAATTGTGAACCATCTTGGCCACCTTGACAGTTGTCGCTTTGGCAATTGCTTGGCCAATTCATCACTCGTTACTCGTAATTAGTTACTCATATTTGCTGTCTCTCGGGCTTTCACTGATGTAAAAAATTACTAGTGGCACGCACTGTATATTAAAATGAATTGAAACAATAATGTTAGTTCCTGATGTCAAACGATTTTATGTAAACTATTTTTCCAATATAGAATGAAACGCTAGTCATAAAACGCGGCGACTTTGGTTAATTGAATCCACGGTGGAGAGTGGTACGCGCTGTCGCAACCGACGAGGTGATGGGAGCCATGGCATTGCAGTTGTTTCACATCAAAAGACACAATGACACAAAACCAGTTAAAATAAAAATGCATTGAACCAAGCTACGACTACATTCAGTTGCAGATGGGTTGGATACATCTAGGAAAATAATTTTGGGCGCCACGTGTTTACAATTCGGCGTTGATCGATGACAACGATTGCAATTCCAGCCAATGCGAACAATGTTATGTTCAAAGATCATAAACATGGAGCTAATCGAATTTTAATCATGCGCAAAATTTTATTGTATCGCACTTAATCTGAGCTCAGAAAGAAATAGTTTTTAAACAAATCATTGTCGACTTATCGAAGGCACTCAACTCACTATTTGCACAGTTTGTCAATAAGAAATCAATTTTCTGTATTACCCTATAAACGCGCAATTTGTTTAATGCCAGGTCACGTAACAATGGATGTTTATTACTGAGCTTAGAATATGAGCAAACCCAACGTCAAAAAACCCACACGGGTTATTCTCTGCAGATCCAACCTTTATATAAAAATATAAATAACAAATATTAGACAAACTAATAAGCAATATCACTCGATTAAATGCAAATATAAAATCTGCAATGAACATTAGATAAGTATTTATATTAGCTGCGACACGAAATATGCAAGCACATGCATTGTCACAGCCAGCAGTAAATATAGTGTGCACTCTGTAATTGGGTGCGACGTATTAAAGTACAATCCTGAGGTATAAACAAAGACAAACATAACTACAAATATATAGCAAATATTATCCAGGACTACTACTCACACCCCCTTAGCAATAAATCGTTCACCGCAAGATGAAAACTTTGATCATATGTATTGCCAGGATGCCAAGTGCAAGGATGGCCCACCATCAAATGTTATTTTTAACTGGAAAAGGTCAAACGATTAAAGAAGAACGAAACGACCCTCCAAGAATCCAATTTTTTTATGGATTTTGTGGACATGTTGAACTAATGGATTCATTGTATTTGTATGCATTGTTAACATCAACGTAGAGACTAGGTCCAGAACATACATCTGTTGTAGTACAGATAGAATATCTTCACATTTAAGTTACTAAGTGAATTATTTTACTATAGCAACTGTATATGTAATTTCAAACCAAAATTAAATAAATTAAAATGAAATAGTTGTTGCTTTTAACAAGTTGGAAGGAAACCAATGTCGATAAAAAATACAAAATATGATGCAATAGATTAGGAACAAAACAATTAAAATCGTAAAATTGAAAATGCACTGAATGAATATAAAATACATACAGAAGCGATGAAAATTGATACAAAAGAAAAGAAAAATTCAAAAGAATGTATGGAAGTTCTTGGAAACAGTACGTATTTTAGAAATGAAAAAGACAGAATTTTTGCAAGTTTTTGATATATTTACCGTCTTATTTTTTTTTTAAATATCATTGTGTGTCATTTGCATGACAACCCATCCCAATCCAACCCAACCTAACCTGGTGCCACTAGGAGAAAAATGTTTAGAAAACAAGAGAAGCCAAATGTTCGAATTTTCAAAAATTCAACAATGTCCAGGAAACAGCAAAACGTAGAAATATATCATGGAATTCTTCGTGAAAAATGTCAAAAATTGGACAGTTTTATTAAAAGGTTACATTAGTATTTTTATTTGAAATATAATACCCCGCGTCCATTTTACAATTATTCTAAGGAAAATATTCCCTGCTATACATAAATTATCATGACGTCATCAGCTACATTTGCACTAAATCCACATATATTGACAAGTGGATAATCTAAAAGCTAACCTCAACATAACGTGGCGTTAATGAAACATATATCGAATTAAAAGCTTTTGCCCCCCCCCCCACGCACACTTGAAAAATTTTCTATGGACGGCCTGATCATGACCTTGGTATTTTTACAATTATGATTTAAAACCGTGAACTAACGCATTGTTCTAAGTCTGCTTATCGATTTATAATTATGTTGTTATATTCCCATGTCCAAAGTCTTTGTGCAGTCGACCTTACGACGACGATGCAGAAGGGCATAAATTCACTGGATTTTGCGCCGAGTTGCAGTGGCACATTTTACCCTAAAATAATTAGTTACCATACATCTGACTCACAACTTTGACGTAACGTAACCAGCATAACATTACGTCAGAAAAAGAAAAATAGTAATAAAGTTTCTTTTTTTAATTTTGGTCCATTAAGAACCTGATGCACCAAAATTAAACAAAAATAATTATTATTATTTGTTTTATTGCAAAATCCATTCAATTTATGTCCTACTCCATCATCGTAGTAAGGTCGACTGTACGAAGACTTTGGGCATGGGAATATAACGACATAATTCGAAATCGATGAACAGAGCTAGAACAATGCATTAGTTCATGGTTTTAAATCAAATTTTAGATACAAATTGTAAAAATATCAAGATCATGATTGCAATTGAAAAACGACATGGAGCACAACACCTCTAGCATGTCCACTCACTCATGCAATAAGATATATGACGCCCGGAAAATCTTTTCAAAACACATGAACTTAGATTGTGGAAAGGAACCTCGCTACAAATACCCACACTGTGACTACTGGAACCAATTGAAAAAACACATAACCAAAAATCCTGCGACGTATCGGCGACAATTTAATTAATTAAATTTGTACAAAATAAAAATTCACCTCCTCACACCAACGCTTTTGTTTGATTCGTTCCGTGTCCCCACGACTCCAACATTCCGCTGTAAATATACTTAAGTTTATAATTTCTTTTTTTTTTCGTTATTTACGTTGTCTTAATTGATTTTTCAGAGTATTTGGAACAAATAATAACTTCCGAAACAAACGCGACTTTGCGCGCCCTCCTTAGCAATCCGCCTAACAAGGCGCGAAATCGTAAGGAGTCGCTGAAAAAATTAAACATACTGAGCGATCAGATCATTCGGCCGGGCTACAGCAGCGACTCGCAATTCGCCTGTCGACACTGCGGCAAAAGGTACCGATGGAAGTCGACGATGCGCCGCCACGAACAGGTCGAGTGCGGCGGGAAAGAGCCGAGTTTCTATTGCCCGTATTGTCCGTACCGGGCCAAGCAGAAGGGCAATCTGGGCGTCCACATTCGCAAACACCATTCGGCCGAGCTGCAGCCGGAAGAACTAAAGAAGTGCTTACAAACGGTTATCGGTTAATTGACTCGGGTAAATTCGCCTTGAAGAAGTGCCTTAGAGAAATCAAATATTTTATATACGAAGTTTATATAGGGATAGGTAGGTAGAATTAGCGATGGTGTTGATCGTCCAATAGCACGTTTTTTTTTTTAAATTAATTTTTTGAGTTATTTTCTGAACCGGTTTATTCTACCTACCCACCATGTCGTAGTTACGCATACATTATTTTCGATGAAATTAGTATTAATTCTCGTTATTTCACCTTCGTAGTTTACAATTGTTTGACGGTTAAAATGTGCAACTTAGTTATATTATTTAATATGTTTATCGATGTTAATATTAGAATGTTAATATTTTCGCAATTAATGTGGGTGCTCGTTGAGACATACTTGTTAGTTTTAGAGACTTTTTGGGTTTATATAAATAAATGATATCTATTTTATATCGTGATATGTTTTTTTGAAATGTTGAAGGTTATTGGCTACGTTTAGATATAGTTTAATTGTGTTTCTGTTTTTAGATCATCATGTTTTTGCATGTCCGCATTGCCCACGAAGGTACACGAGAAAGGGAAACCTGTCGAGGCACCTTGCAGTTGAGTGCGGAAAGGCGCCGCAATTTTCATGTTCGATGTGTCGATTGCAGTGCAAGTACAAACACGTTTTGCAGAGACACATGCAGAATTTACACAACCAAGGTTTTGGATACGATTTATAAATTATTTTGTCAACGCGAAGACGAAAATGTTAAACGTTATTAATTTTAATTACAAACATCGCCGTTTAATTTTAAGTTAATTTACGTCAATGTACTGACCGCATAATGATCTTCACGACATTTATAATGTGACTTATATAAGACAATTAATTTTAAATAAATTTGCAAAAACAGATTAAATTTCGTTGATTTTAAATATACAATTATGATTATGATATAATATTTACTGTTTAATACAAGTTAATACACCTGGACGGGTATATGTTTCTGTCTATTAAATGTCATCAGCGGGCCATATCCTTTCTCCATAGCCAACGTTGTGTAAAGCTGCCATATACGACATAACTTGTTCCAATTTAAAGATTTGAGAAAATTGATTTGGTCTCATTTATTGTTTCCTTATTCATTATGTACACCTGCGTGTGTTTGTTGCTGTGTTAAAAATGATTTATGTTCGATGAATGGTTGATAAGAGATGCGAAAACATTAAATACAGACTAGTTTTTACAGAATAGATTATTTTTTTGATATCAAGGTGCATTGCATTGAAACAATTTGACCTGCTGGTGATATACAACAAATAGAAATATAAGTGACAGATATCATTGCTTAACAGGCAACCCAACCCAATGCAATCCAACCCAACCCAGCTTACCCAAACCCAATCTTATAAAAGCATTTCGTACATTGGGCAACTTTTTTCCGGTAACTAACGCGTTAGCAGTACAATACTGATTCAAATTCAAATATTTGTACATATTTTTGAATAATATTTGCAGAAGGTCTAGTATTAAATTTAACGCAAAACAAATTTGTAACTTTCTGCGAACTAACGAAGGTAAAAAATGTCAGTACGGATGAAAATGTTGAGGTTTTTTGATTAAATTTATTTAAATTGACGGTTTGTGAATTTGGGATGGGTTGAGTTGGGTTGGTTTAGGTTGATGGAGTTAGTCCAACCCAACCCAACCTAGTTTTGCAAAATCCATAAACCACAAAAGGTTTAAAAAATGAAATGCAAGAATTGTCAAAAAATTTTGTTATGAATATTTTTCGCATTGTTATTAATCGAATTTTTTGAGTTGGTAGGTCCTAAAATTCGAAAATCCTCACAATTTTTCAAAACTACTTTGCATTTTGAAAATGTGCAAAATTAAAATGTTATGCCATTTTTTCTAACTTCTACCTCGCATCAAAAAAAATACTAAAAGATTGAGGAGAGAAAATAATTTTATGTCTTAATTTTAAAAAATTCTCAAAAATGGTTAAATAAATAAAATCTAATAATTTTAAAAAATTCAAGAATTCACTTTTCAAATTGTAAATTTCTTTTTATTAACCTACTTTCATTGAGTTGGAAAGCTCTGAAATAAAAATTCTTACCATTTTCAAAGCTGTCAAATTAAATATTATTTATTATTTTAATTTTATTTTCGTATTGTTTCTGCAACTAAAATTTTTCTCTATTGAAAATATTTCTTATTATTTATTTTGTTATAAACAATTTTTAATAAATAATTTGTATTTATAAATATTTTGTTGAATTATTTATTCTTTCTGATATCATCTCATTAATTTGCAAGCAACTCTGTGGGTAAACTTTTTTCCCCGTCCAAGGAAATATGGGCACCCATTTTTAACAATAATTTGTACAATCATAAGTCCCTGATGATTACGACCTGGAATTGGAGGAAACCGGCCGATTCCATAAGGTTTTCCACGCTTACATGATTGGGATGGGTTCGGTTGGATTGGATTGGGTTGGGTTACGTTTGGTTGGGTTATTGCGTCGCGCAAAGTCACTTCCAAGAAGATAATACGATACACAAATTCATCGGAAATTGGGTTGAGTTGGGTTGGGTTGGGTTCGGTTATGTTGGATTGGGTTGGATTATTGTATCCAGCCCTAACCCAGCTCCCATACGTTGCGTTTGCACTACCATGTCTAGGAGCTTCCGATGTTCCGAGTTATATTACCAAATGATATTAACGCCTTCCGGTTTATACAATACAATGTTGATTTATGAGTTCTACAAGTCTTGAAAGTGCTATTTAGCACTACGTTCCTTCTGGTAAATATGTTACCTACTACCTAAATGAAGATTTAAACCGGGTAAATTAAAATAAATAATAAAATTAAACGTTCCGAACTCCTTCAGTGATTGGGGATGGGGTCGAATTACTGACTTTCGGAGCAAGGGTCAACTGTATCAATCGTATTTGTATAATCGTCCACTTGAGACTTTTCTTGACTGAAAAATAAACATCGGATATATTGGAGCAAAATAATTTTTCCATCATTTTACATTTTTTCGATGATTGTAATTTAAAGATACTAATAGGTAATCTCAAAAAAAATATACGATTCAATTGGAATAAGAACCCATTTAGTGATTTAGGCTTCCTGAGGATTAAATAAAAAAGGTTTCGTATTACAAGAAAATAGCTAGTTTTTAATTTAATCTATATTTTTGCACTGTCGATTACGTAATACGCAAAACGTATCGTATCTGCTTTTATTAATTCGTAACGTATCGTTTTTGCTTTGATACCAGCCAGCTGCTCTTCGGAGATTGGGGGTGTGCTTCGACAACCATTAATGATTAATGATCGTATTTCAAACGGTCATGGAAGTGAATGTGCTTTTCGAACCATGTCCATGTTCGCAATATTATAAAAAAATTAGGGTCAACAGCTTGATAACAACCTTTTCAAGTTCTATTAGTGCCTACACTTTATGTTCTCGTTAGTACTAATTTCATGAAACTATTTTTATTTATTTCTGTAACAGGATCTGTACATTCCCTGTGGTTTAATTCAGTGTCATCCCGACAACTTGAGATGTCGCTGATTTTTAGCAGAATTTTTAGCCCAGTCAAAAAATCAACAACATATTGCACGTGTGCGTTGTTTCAGATGCCACTGGACTTATGCCATACGAGTGCCCGAATTGCGCGAAATTATACAAATGGAAAGGGTCGCTGAGCAAACACGTTCGCAATGAATGTGGAAAAGAACCACAGTTTAAGTGCCACATATGTCCGTATAAATCGAGACAAAAAGGCAATTTTTTCAGGCACATGGCTACACTACACAATGTGCTGAGTTTAAATCAAAATCCGTTGGCAGGTCCAAATTAATGTTAATATTTAATTTGAAAAAGTAGTGTTGTGTATTATGTGTTAAGTATTAACGTAACTGTGCAAAATTGATTGTAGTTTGTTGATTTATTGATTTAATGGTTAAATATATTTAAAAAAAAAATCTATTCGTAAAACTTTTGTAATATTCTCAGAGACAATAAGAAGATTGCTTGTTTAGAAATAATAATATAATAAATAATAAAATTGACTTTGCTATCACTGATTATCTGAATAAAATTTTATATAATCGACGCCAACCTCAACGTTACATTGTTTAGCTGCAATAGTATCGAACATTATTCACGACTGCGTATAATTGCATCTATCGAAAATATTTCATCCTTGATACTCATCCCTCAGCTATTCATGTACAAAATTTAAACGACGTGCTAAATATTTCGTCCTTATTTCCTACGTCTATGACGTACCACAAATCAATGTCACTTGCAAATTGCAATTTAAGCGATCATAACAAAGTTGCATACCATCAATTTGTGCGTTGTTACAGGTAAAATTTTGCAATACGAATGCCCGAGGTGCGTGAAAGTGTACAAATGGAAAGCGTCGCTAAGTTACCACATACGAAATGAATGTGGGAAAGAACCGCAGTTCAAATGCGACTTGTGTCTCTACAAATCCAAGCACAAGGCGAATCTTCATCGACACATGACTTCACAACACAAAGCTTTAAGGTTCGACAACTAATTTAAAACTGATGCCATGGAATATACTTGATAAGATAAAAAAGACAGTAATTTTTTTTTTAATGTCAATGGCCAATGTATGTGTATTGCAATAAATGAGACAGGTTTTATTTATTGTAATTTTACTTCGTCATCATTTAATGATACTTTGATCTAATACAGAGCTTGAGGATGGCATATGTACTGTTTTTATCTCTTTTTATTTTGTTATGTGTGCAATGCGGTCGGGAGTTCTTCGATTATTCGCCGGGTCATGACCACCCCTAGTTGTTGTTTCTGGTGGTCTACAAGTTCATGGAAGTTATTGGCCGATTTTTGTGGCAATAGTATGTAACACCCAATTTTTTTTTAATTATGCACCTTTACGTACATCCCCTATTTGTTTCAGATAAAACTGGATTGCTGTACAAATGCACGAATTGCATGAAAGTGTACAAATGGAAAGCGTCGTTGTACAACCACATACGTAACGAGTGTGGGAAGGACCCGCAGTTTATGTGCATCATGTGTCCCTACAAGACAAGACAAAAGGGGAATTTTTTAAGGCACGTGGCCATCGTGCACAAGTAACCGTGTAATCTTTTCGATACTGCGAAATAAAAAGCTTAAAAAAATTTAAAAAACCTATTTTCATTTAAACGTTTTAATTGTACCCGTGCAACTAAATTAACTTTTAACGAATCGCCTTTCGAACCAATGACTAACGTAAATTTGTTTTAGCTCGCTACGTCCACGATCCCCTGTACATCATGAAGGTGGAAGATTACGACGTGAAAAACGTCCTCTACCCGAAGAGTTTTTTATGCGTCAGGTGCGGAAAGTGCTACAAGCGGAAAGTGACGTTGTCGAGGCACTTGCGCCTGGAGTGCGGCCAGTATCCGCAGTTTCAGTGCCACGTGTGCCTCAACCGATTTAAGAGGCGGGAACATTTAATGTCGCACTTGCGATCGCACAAGGCTGAGTAGATGACGATTTTTTTTAATGGCGATTTTTATTTATGACGATGTTTTGAATCACGTTTAGCGAGTCGTAAGTTTTTAAATGAAAAAGTTCCTTGGTTATTTTTTAACTCATTGCAACTAATTTAAATGCGCGCGTGAACAAAATTGATTGTACTTTATGATATTATGCATCACAGTGTTTTTATTTTGAGTAAACATTAATAAAATTGTGGAAAATTTTTGATTTATTGACTGTAGCCCTGTCATACGAGATTTTTCGTTAACCTAATATTTCCTGACCAATCACTTAAGGCGCTTAACTTTCACAGAGCAATTAAAAATAGAAAGACCAAATGGATCAAGTAGTGAAAAATCAATCCAACGTCTTCTGTCGCCAATTCCTATGAATGAAAAAATGGGAAAAAAAGAAGATTATGTAAGGACTGCTACTTCAATTTACGAAAAGGTTTCAGTGTTGCTGTGGCATCTCGCACAGCAAAACAATTGCCTGAAACGCCACATGAAAAATTAACTAAATATTTACTATGTACAATTTCTAAGAGAAATATTTTTATGTGCAACAAACTGCTTAAAAAGATTCATGTAATCATGTAAAATTAATTTTTATTATTATATAAAATCTCATGTTCGCACTTGTCCTCCCACTGGGCGTTCTGTCGTCTTCTTCCTCTTCAGGGTTTCTCCCGGCGTATGCCGAATTCCCAATCCCAAGATTTGACCAACTATTTATATATATTTTAAATATATTTCACATAATGTTTTAACACGTTTTAATTTCGCAGAACAGTTAAACATGGAAATGGCCAGTTTTTCAAATAGACGGATGCATGGGTCGCCGCGGGAAAAATTAACTAAACATTTTCTGTCGCCGATTCCTAAGAGACAAAATGGAAAAAGATCCAGAAAGCGATGTAACGGCTGCTACTCCAAATTGCGAAAGCGATTCGGCGTCGTTTTCGCCTCTAACAGAGCAAAACAAGTTAACACCGAGTGTACGTGTTGTAAGAAGGCGTTTTGCTTGCCTTGTTTCAACGAGATTCATTAAAGAAAACCTGCGATTTTTTTACTTATAAAATTATATAAATTATATAATTGTTTATTATTTGTTTTGTTGCTTGTGTCGTCATAGATCTTCTGCAAAAGTCTATATGAATTATGTGATACTAACCAATAATCTGGATCATAAGTAATTACGTCGCGAGGTATCTCGTGGCTGTGAAGGCAATTTGAGTAAACTTTTAGTTCATGCAACCAAGTCGTTAAAATTATTATGTTGAGTTATTGTGAAACGTCAAAATATTTATTTTATAAATTTTGGAAACGTCAAAACGAAGAATACTAGATTCGTTTCTGCGCAAATTAAAATAGAAAGATCATTTCAATTCAAGTTGATCTCTAAGTTAAGGCCCAAAAATATAATTTCAGTTGTTTTTATTTTTTTATGGTTTTATTTTTTTATGCGATAGTATTCAGGAAAATTTGTCAAACTTTGACAGAATTGTAAAAATTGTAAGAATGTATAAAAAATACCCGGTCAGCTTTAATTAGCATTAGCTGTTTATTGAAGCAAATTATTTTTTATTTTATGTTAAGAAACGTTTAGAATAATCAAAATTTTCAGAACGTTGTGAAATAAATAAGTTGCAATGTGTAAATGACGTTACAGTTAAGAGAATGTTATTATTGATTTGTTGTAGATTAATTTGAGAATTTGCAAATATATTATTAAAATATTGACTTACTTTTTTATATACCTTTGTGACAGAATAGGTGTCAGGAAACTGTATTAGCATTTTGTTTCTGCAAAACTGTATGTGTGTTCTAGCTGGGCTACTCGTTCGGTTGATAACTGTTGGCTTCATAAACAGAATATGGTTGTTATTCTGTATTAAATCATTTGAAATATGTGCTTCTTGGTTGTCGGGCTGTGCAAAGCGTTGTAGAAATGTTCCCCGAAGGGTCGCTTCGATGTTTCGGTCCATCTTCCTTCTTCAGGTAGCTCTTATTGGTCTGTCTTGGAAGGACTACCCTAGTCGAAACGTCGTAGGGACCCTTCGGGGAACATTTCGACAACATGGGTGGCAACCCGAGAATTAGGAAGCACACACACAGAGACATAACGACTTACGTTCAGTATATATTCGTTCATAAAACATATTAATTGTTTGCTCCAACTTATTGTCATTCGTAATTGTCAAACGAAGGATGTAATTTACTAACTAAAAGTATGAACGATACTAATTGTTCGACTGCAAGTTATTTGCGTTCGTGATTAGTTAAAGATTTAATTTAACACGAAAATCTATGATTGAAATTATTATGTTAACCTAAACATGTTTTCTGTGCAAGTAATTTGTATTCGTGATTGGCTAACGAAGAATTCACATTAATAACAAAATGTTATTAAAGTAGCAACTCGAAGTTATTTTTTCATAATTGTTCGATTGCAAGCTATTTGTGTTCGAGGTTATTTAATGAAGGATTTAATTTTACGACAAAATGTATGTTTGGAATTAATTAAGAATAATTAATCTAATTATTTTCCTATAAAAATCATTTTTGATGGCTAGTCCTTTGTATTCGTGATTGGATTGGGTTGGGTTTGGTTGGTTTGGGTTGGGTTGATTTAGGTTGGGTTGGGTTGATTTGAGTTGCGTTAGGTTTTGTTGGATACAATGTGGCACTGACAGAAATTGATTCCAAAGACTCTCATGGCAGTGTATGACAACGGCTTTGTTTATTTATTACAAAAGCAGTTTGTTTATAATTGTGACTTAGTATGTTCGATTAAACTACAAATGAAACTATCGGTGCATTAATACAGTTATCAGGATACACCGAATTTAATTGGTACGTGTGGTAATAATTCGTCCAATGAGACCTAGAGCAGAAACTCGAAATAGTATTTGCGTAAAAACTGATGATTACTAATTACTTTTTTTTAGTGCCAATCGATCCGCTAGCTACTAATCCAGAGGAAAGCGCGGGTAACAACTTCAGTTGTAACAGGTGCGGAAAGTTGTACAAGAGAAAGGACACCTTAGGTAGACATATGAGGTTGGAATGCGGGAAGTTGCCGAAATTGCAGTGCAAAACTTGCCTCTATCCATTTAAACGAAGGGACCACCTGGTGGCCCATTTGAAATTAAAGAATCATTGACCCCAATGTAAAAATGTATAATAGTTTATGCCTTGCAGGGTGTGCTTTGTAGTGTAATTTATTGACATATATGTTTAATTTATTAAAGACCCGGTGAATATTTTTTGTTTGTGTTTCAGCGACCCGTCATTATTTCATGAAAACCGTTTCAGCGTATGAGATTAGTGGCGGCTTTAATAGAAGTGGTGTTTTTTTTAGTCATTGGTGCCTACAGCTTTTCATGTCAATTGATCGATTTAATTTATCGTCCATTTACTAATTCTAACTAAACTAATTAGTTAGTTAGTCGAAGACGTCTATTGAATTAGTAAAAGAACTTTAAAGTAACCAATTCATAAAATTTCTCCAATGAGATTAAGATACCGAGGCAACTTAGGTGGATCACTGCTCCTCTTTTTGGGAGATCTTTTATGTGAATTTATCTGCAATGGTATTCCCATTAATTTGATAATTATATCCATGGGATGTGTGTGGGTAACAATATTTTTTAAACATGAACTATACTAATAATTCATCGAGTTTATATCGATGATGTGTGTTTATTTGGATCATCACCCACCAATCGTTGTCCACTATTGCAATTAGCAGCTATGTAAAAATTTAACAATAAGAACCTGATGGAAACTTAAAATAATCTGATTACGTTTCAGCCTTGTCCCATTTCCTGGTGCCACCGCCAGCGCACCATTCAGCGCCAGATCAAAATTTTTCATGTCCCCAATGCGGAAAACATTACAAACGAAAAAGGACGTTGTGCCGTCACTTAAAGCTAGAGTGCGGCCAATTGCCGAACTTTCAGTGCCAATCTTGTTTATATCGCTTTACCAGGAAAGAAAGTTTGTTGTCCCACATGAAATTAAAACACCGTTAAAAAAATTGCCGTTTTTTTTTTGTCCCCTTACCCCAAATACACGATTTACGACGTTGATTTTTATTGGAGTATCGTCAGCTAAGCTGGATCTCAATCGGCACGAACAATTAAAAAAAAAAAAACGCACGTAACGGTACATATGTCGGTGATGGCTATGTCTAACACTTAAAAAGCACTAACGCGTTTGCATTTCAGATTTGCATGTGCTTTCGAAACCGGTCGAAGATAAAGGACGCGGGAATTTTAAGCCTAGTGTGGGACGCCTGTTCGAACCGGAAGATAAAAAGCTCGAATTCGCGTACAACCGCATACGGAATATCAGCTCGGTCAATTGTAAGCCATTGTAATGTGTGAGTGGGGCAAAGCTGATGGGAAAATGTTTCAGGCATGCCTGTGCACATCGAACTGACGGAGTACACCACCCCTCCGGACCTGAAGACCGGCTTGGGGTTGTCGTTCGACTCCGACGAAAAGAAGCCGAAGAAGAAGCCGGCCACCACGTACAATCGAATCCGCGGCCACTTCAGTTGCCTCCAGTGCGGCAGGAGCTACATCCGGAAGGACTCGCTGCAGCGCCACTTGACGTACGAGTGCGGGAAGGAGCCGCAGTTTCAGTGCCCGTTTTGTCCGCAGAAATGCAAACGGAAGACGCACCAGATAAGGCACATCCAAAGGCAGCACAAAGACAAAATCGGACTGCTCGAGGAGAACAACCCCGATTTGGTTCTAAGTCAGAAAATTAAAATTTGATGAATCGTCGTTGATTTTTTCTACTTGTTTTTTTTTTTATATGATGATAATTGACTAATTTAGGAATATTTACTAATTTTGATATATATTTTTGTATTTGCGAACCAGCGAACGAGTCTGATTCATATTTGAAGTTATAAATAATTAAAAGTTGAGTAAGCAGTTTGCACTGATTCGTTGTTGCATTTTCAGTTTAATTCGAACTGAAACGAATTCGTATTTTTTATAGAACCAATTTATTTGGATTTGGGTTGGAGTTAAATTTAAAATAACAATATAACTGGAAGATTTTTGCATTGATTTGCAAAAAAAATTATTTATCCAAAATTTGCAACATTTTAATGATTCACAAATTGGAAGTAAATATTTTTAAGATTCTGCCAAAATTTAATATGGGGTTGTATTGAATTGGGTTAACTCGAAACTGTTAGTATTTTTTATTTGTACAGTTTGGCATCAACCCAACTCAACACAACCGAACCCAACCCGACTCGTTCCAAAGAAATTACACGAATGACCATTGCAATTGTAACAAAATTTGGCAATTGTAACAAATTGCCCGAAAAAAAATATTGGATCGTTGGACGATATCGTTTCTTTCTTTGAATTTGTCGCCTAGTACTTTAATTGTTAAATAGTTTGTATAATATTATAGAATTATTAAAAACTCACAGTTTGCACATTTCATGAACTAAATTGCTTTAAAATTTTTGGTGTTATTTGGCAGTGGTTCATTTTCGTACATAGCAATATGACGAAAAAGTTTTCTGTTGCTGCGTTGCGTGATATATTTATGATTTATTTAGTTGGAACGTCCAGGAGAAGAAATTGTTTATAGTTTAAGTTTTTCGTAATTTGCTTTGACTGTCGTTTCGTTCGAATTAACTACATTGTAAAAGTATACGAGACACGTAGCAGTGAATATTTTCGCCATTTGTTATGAAGTGATAAAATAAAACGTACTCACCTTCCTAGACAGGTACATTTTATACACACGAAAATAACACGTTTCACAGTTTAAACTTCCTCGCATAAATCTTTGTGTATTTATAGTTGGGAACGAACTGTGCAAACCTCGAGATTTACAATCGTTACACGTACGTTTTTACTAAAAACTAAAATTTTGTTTCAGTTTTTATTTCTCCTCAGTGTGCCATCACGGTTGAACAAAACTGTGGAGATAGTGTGCTCTTTGGTTTGTTTCTGCTACCTTGCAATTAGAAATCAACCAGCCTTCACTTTGAAGAATGACGTGGACCATTTTATCATAGTAAGCGGTCACATCAAATTCAAAATTCGGTTCATTATGTATTTCATTTTCCTTAAAAATATATATAAATATATATATACAAAAAAAAATTTGAGGGTGTTGCACTCTTAAGTGAAACATACTCTATATATGAGACTCGATTTGATTTGATATAACCTTCAAATTACTGGAACCTAGATCACTAGACCATTCTACATTCCTTGTTGATGAGCTCAAGTGCGACCGAAACGATATCGTCCAAGTGTCCAAATTTTACCTTTTTGTAAATTTCCTTAAATAATTTTCATTGCATCTTTCGGTGCAGGATTTTACAACCACTACAGTAATTTTATATTACAAACAAATCGTCAGTTTCGTTTAAACCGAAAATGCAAAAACGTCATTAGGATTACAAATCGATATTCGTTTGTTTTCGGGCCGAATGTGTTTATTATAAATAGGTTTGATATTTCATTTTAAGCAGCCTCTGTGTTCATAGATGTATACAAAACAGGTTCGTTGTTTATTTAAATTTCCTGGTATATAATTATGTAATTAGTTTATTTATTTTTACATTTATACATCACATTTATAATGCTTGGCGACGCGGTGGTGGATATTGGAAGTTAATAAAGACATTTTACTTAATCGTTTAATTTTTAAGTAAGCAGTTCTTCCTTTTAATTGTCCTTACCACCTGGTATCGTTTCTAACATGTTTGTTTGTTTCAGCTCAAGATTTGCGCGTGAATCGTCCTTGGGAACGCTGGCCCGCCCATTTAGCCCTGCCGATGATCCTAATGCGCGAAAGCATGAAGAAGTCGATGCTTCAGACCCTTTCGAAATCGTCCGTCGATCTAAGTTCGGCGTCCAAGTCCCCGAAAAGCCGCTCGTCGAGCGAAGGCGCCGGATTCGATTGTTCGGTTTGCGGCCGCATCTACAAGTTGAAGAGCTCGCTGCGCAACCACCAAAAGTGGGAGTGCGGAAAAGAACCGCAGTTTAAATGTCCCTACTGCGTCTACAAAGCCAAGCAAAAGATGCACATGGCCAGGCACATGGAACGAATGCACAAAGAAATCGACTATTCTGCGGTCAAGGCCGAACTGAATTTGAAAGTTGAAACTTCCGAGGGTGATAATTAAATGCTTCCTAATTACTACGTAGATTTTAAATATATTTAAATACCATGAACAAAATATAAAAAAAAAACTTGATACCGATATACAGTCAATTCAACGTTGTTTCCTATTCATTTGATGATACTCACTCAAGACACTATGTATAGTTTACTCCGACTGATGATGAAACTGCCTTTAGATATTACACATAAGATTTTGGACCTCCTTGCGTAGAGGTTGAAATGATGAAAAAATCAAATTTTAATATGAAATATTAAATTTATTTTGTATCGTTTGAACCTCTAAATTATTCTAAAAGAAAGCTAACTGAAGATTGTGAATTAAGACAGAAAGAAAATTGTTAAAAATCATTTATGTTAATGGCGCATTAAAAATGCAACGAACAATAAAAAAATTTCGAGACATTTCGTCTCAACCAACCAAACCAAACTTATTATCTCATACATTTTACACGAGATAATCCACAAGAAGGCCTAAGACGTAAAGCAAACCGAACTTGGAAAATTATTTCGAATCGACGTCCTTGTGGCCTCATCTGCATGATTAGTTTAATTCGCTACACGTTCACATAGGCCATGATAACAAACATTTTTATTGTTCGTTGTATTTTTAATGCCAATATGGTGATTTTTCTAACTGAAGTAATTTTATTCACCTTTACACTTGTGATATATTTTTATAGCGTGTTTTAACCGGCAGCATTTACGTGTATAATCAAGCAAATAATCTTATGAAATAAGTAAAACAAAGTGATATTTTTTACATAAAAGTTAACCCAATAAAGTGCCTCAAAATGTTATTGTTCCTTGGACTTAGATGTAAGTTACCTTATGCTATATATACATATATATTATAAAATGAATGATTTACTTGTAATTTGCACTTGCTTATGAAATTATCGTTAGTATTATAATTTAGCTTGGTGCGCGTTATGATTTACTGGATTATATTTTTAACGAGTGTCTTTGAACGTGCAATTTGGTTTAACTGCGAATTTAATCCATAAAATAAATTTTATATAAATTGTTTGTACCGCTTGTAAGCAAGGCAGCTTTGGTGCGATTTCGATAATTGTTAATGTTAATTCTAAATATGCTTTATTTAGGTGTAAATCGCAGAATTGGTTGAAGTTAAAGGCGTGGGTGAAGGTGTGTAATTATAGTTTCGAAGACCCTGTCTCCGTCTGCAAGTAATTTAACCCACTAGTAACACAGTTGTGATTTTTTTACCATATTTGTAATAGCATATAAAATAGTTCAAGTTCCTTATACTGTTTCCGTTGTCATATTTACATTATAGATTCCACGAAGTAATTTCCTATACTGTATTTTTAAGATTTGTAATTGCTTTATTAATATTATGTTTTATATTCCTTTATATTGAATTTTAATAAATTCGCTTCTAGGTAGAGGTAGAACACTTTAATAAATGAAATTTAGTACGATCGTTGTTTTTGTGTCTCTGCCAATGTGCAAGACAACTTTCACCAATTTAATTAATTGAATAAAACACGAAATAAAAAGGACCCAAACACGTTCATTTTCAAATCCTAATTTATTTAATTTTCTGCAACGAAATAACGTTGGATCCTTGCACGATATCGTTTCGTTCTTATTTGAGCTCGTCGTCAAGGAAACCCATAACGTTAGTTATTAACACAAGTCTAGTTAAACAAATTTAACATTGATTTGTTTTTTTTAGGTTTCTTTTAATAAGTTACGTGATATTTATTTTTAGTTGGATTTAATTGCAAATAATAAGGTAAGTTATTTGTCCGACGTTGACAATAAATAAATGTTTTCGAATCCCCCGTCTAATGACAATGCAATGTACATCAATGAGGTTCAAATTGCAGGTTTCTCCCAACGAGGAAACTTCATTTGCAGAAAGTGCGGAAAAATATATCGCCACGAAAGTTCGGTTCAACGGCACGAAAAGTACGAGTGCGGCCGGAGGAGTCGGCAGTTTGTTTGCGATCAGTGCGACTACGCGGCGTACCGGAAAGACCACTTGGCGAGGCACATACACGTGAGACACGCTTCCGCCAAGTTGCTCGAGATATTCAACAAAATATGAAGATTTAATCGGTTTTAGAAAAAGTTGGTTTTGGATGGCATTTTTTTTTTAGAACGTTACGTTACGATTGACTTATTTGCAATAGTAAACTTTTAAATGTGCTGAAAATGCCCAATTGAAATAAATTTTAATATTGCAAAATGATTGAAACTGAGAAAATAAATAAATGATTTAAATTAACTTGTAAAATTGTTGATTGATATGTTTACATGGTTTTGTTTAATTATAAATAGTGTATAATGTATAATGTATCGATTGAGATTCCTTGTTCCAAGTACTATAAAATATTCTGTACATAGTAATTATAATAAATGATGAAATGAATGAATCTGAACTAACCATGAAAATTAGGGTCAATAATAAAAATATAAAAAATATAATATTTGTGTAAAACTATCGATTTGAAATAAAGTTTATTGTTGGTACACGTTACACATATTCATTAACTCTGGACCCATGTTTGTATCTTCATTTTAGGTGGTACTTCCTCCAAAGCCTATTTCCAATCATCCCTCATTCTTACGAGTGGTATTTGTTTGTCTTTCGTAATTTATTTTGTGGTGATTTGATCCATGTCTAATAGAAATGGGATATTATTTGATTTTTATGCTATTTTATTTAAAACTATGACCAATATGTACAATATATGGTGTACTATGGTATGTGGCAAATATATTTCTGGATGTTCTGGTATTGATTTTTTTCTTCAATTGAATTGTAAAAATCTTGTTGATTATTTTTAAAATCATTAGAGAATGTACTATGTAGAAATGTAGAATATTTTTATGCTAATTGTACTTAAAATCATCAGAAACATGTTTTTTGTGAATGTTTTTAAATCGATTTTTATCAGGTTCACAATTACGTTGTGTATTTTTATGTTATTGTTTTTAGAATTATGGAAATTGCATCGTTGTTGGAGCATGGATTTATGACGTTTTGTTTATAGGAAGTTTGGTGGGAAGATCGAAATAATTTCGAACCTCGAGGATGGTACAAAACGGATTTATTTTGAATACCAAAACAGTGTGATTTCAAATAAATAAATACACCATATACGTCCTAGCCCTAATCGATACTGTCTGTGTGTTAATAAATTCCTGTTTAACGTTAGTACCTACAACGCGAATTCCTACAACGCGGTAAATACTTCATATCATGTGATTTTCGTAGAAGGTGTTGTTTAATACCACAACATTCGTAGTTTCTGTTATTTAAACAAGGGATAGTTTGTCATCCCCGTTATTTCTTCTGTTTGCTGATTGTTTTGTTTTTGTCACGACCACTTTTACTTTTTTACCTCAATGGGTAAAATAACAAACAGCTAACCCGAACGTGTTTCATATTATTCGCGTCGTCCGACGAAAATTGTGGAGTAGCTCGATTTTCTACAACGCGTGACGTGTTAATGAAATTATGCCGGAGTGCATATATGTATTACAAAAAATGAACACAAAGCACTCCGATCATGAGATTTCCTTTCGGGTTTTGGTCCGCGTAGTGTTTGCATCCAATCCATATGAGGACGACAAATTTCACGAGCTTTCACTTCAGTTCCAAACAAGGAAACGTGAAGATCACCAGAAGATGGCAACAGCGAGAGAGCCGAAAGCTCGTGAAATTTGTCGTCCTCATAAGGACTTAAACACAACTCGGACCGAAACCCGAAAAGAAATCTCTTCACACCACGGCCGCGAAAACCTTCGAAATATTATATATATATCTAAATATTTGTCAATTAAAATTTTCGGTAACTTTTAATTTTTCGCGGTTGGACATATGTTGTTGCTAAGGTTCAAATTCGCACAATGTGATCTTCGTCATTTTTAATAGCTGCAACGTCTTATACGTTACAAACTTTTAACTTGTTTAAAATAAATTGTAATTGTGTAGTGCTGTTTTATATTCATAACTTTTGATCTTGTCACTTGTCGTTCTGTGTTAGTCTCTGCAATGGTTCAATTTTTCTATAATCTTCTAAATTTTCGTGTAAGTACTTATTAGAAATTTGTTTTTACATAAAATTTTTTATTTGTTTATTGTTACCTTATAGGCTAACGAGGCGAAACGTTAGCCAGAAAACACTGACTTGAAAGAATTGCCAGTTCTTCCAAGTTAGTAAGACTGAGCTGAGCTATCTGAAAATGACATATAGGAGATAGGAGCTCATGTGAAGTAAATATTCGTAGAAGTCGCTTGACGTTTTCTTCGACAATTGGGACGTTTATAGTTTACTGAGTGATATGCTAGTTTTAGTAGTAAACTTATCGTTTCCCTTAACATGATATAGTTTTGCTAACCTTAACAAAAACGAAAATAAATTAATTTTGACATTGACATTACTGGTTGGCAGACCAGTGAATCGTTTTCTGTTACGGATTCATTTGATTGCAAAAGTATCAATGTTTCTTTGGATGTTCCAGTTTAACCCCAAATAATATGTTTCAGTTTTACTGTCTATACAGTACACAATTTAATTCCCGATGCATTTGTTTTACAGCTATAGCCATCTAGCGCCGAGCGATTTTTATATCGCCACGTCAATAATAATTTCTTAACTTATGACGACAATTAACCTGTGATGTTTGTACGTAATTTCATCTGTATCCACGAAATTTTTCGTACCCAACCCGACCCAACCCAACCCAACGCGACCCAACCCAACCCAATCTAGCCCAACCCAATCCACCTTTCAATATTTTAATCACGTGATTTCCGCCTTATTATTGTTATAAATGATAAAAATTATAAGCTCAACATGCAACGACTTGTTCGACAGCGTCGTCTTTGAAATTGTTATACCAAGAAAAATTACACGTCAATAGGAACAAATGCAAAATGTTTGTCATGTAGACGGACGGCGTTTCGTAATTAAAACCGCCTGTCGTTATTATGCAATTAAATTAAAAATAAATTTAATTGCACAAAGTGCAAATTAGCAAATTACAAAAAAATATAAAAATACATGTCCGTAGGTACACTCAATATTTGGGTAATTTAGATTTTTTTAAAAAATATCTAAACAAATAGAACCTTATATGGAAGTAAAATATTATATTGTTAAAACCCGGTGGAAATCGAAAAATGTGTGTAGCTTATTGTTCTAAGAACTTTGTGTAGGCAAAGATCCCCTCGATCAAATAATACAATTGGACAAGAAATTGTGAGATGTAAGTTTAAGGGCATTCGAAAAGAGATTTGACTTCTTTTACTAATACCAAAGTACATGTTCGTGTGTCTGATTGCCAAATATTTTTTTTGCTGAAACTTGATATTTCACCATTTTGTCATATTTTATTGTACATAAACATAATTTAATGTAAAATTTTATTAAATAAACATGTATTTACTTTAGTTTTATTTTATAGGATTTGGGTTCTTTGAAGACATCGAAATCAAGAAACCTTACATGTGCAACAAATGTGGCAAGAGTTACAGCCACCAGCCAAATTTATCGCGCCATCGTAACTACGAATGCAGTAGAGTGAAGAAGTTTCTGTGCGAATATTGCGAATACGCAGCTTACCAGAAGACGCATCTTCACAACCACATACGCAGGAGACACCAAATTTTTAAATGATTTTACCCAACCTATTTTTGTGGAGCTATTTACTACGAATAAATATATAAATGTTACGTATCGTTTTTGTTGTTTAAGTTACTACTATGGGACTGTGTGGGTTAGATCGTACCCAATGTGAGATGTAAAATTGTTATATAAATATGAATGGATAGTTAGAGTTATTTTATTTCGTTCGTTAAAACAATGAGACCAACTATGGTGATTCAACGACAATTTTAAAATATTAACAATGGTTTATTTTTAGGATTCAGATCTTTCTACGATTCGTTGGGGAAGAAGAAGAAACACGTTTGCAGGACATGTGGCAAAACGTACAGTCATCAGCCTAGTCTGTCAAGACATCGCAATTACGAATGTAGCAAGGAGAAAAAATTCTCATGCAATTTCTGCGACTACGCCGGGTACCACAGGTCGAACCTCATCAATCACATGTGCAGGAAGCACAAAGCTGTCTTGTAGAATTAAACTGCTTAAAACGAGGTTTCTTAATTTTTCAACCCATTCACAACCTTTCCTGTTGTTAGATATAAAAATGTGAAAATGTGTTGTTGTAACTAATTATAGTATTGTAGTAAAAATGACGCACTAACATGGTTTTATTTCAGACGATCAAGAAGAGGAGGCGTCGGCCAGCGCCCCGAAGGAAACTTCGCCGCAAAAGGCCAAGGTGCTGTCGAAAATAAAGCAAGAATTGAGCTCGCACATCGTGTTCAGCAAACCGGAAGTGGTGGAAGTTCAAAAGAAGCCCGTCGCCAAGCATGAGCCGAAAGCCAAAAAAATGAAGACCGTGGTTGTGACGTCGGGTGGCGCGAAGAAACCGGACAAGTGCACCGTGCAAATCACCGTGCAGTCGCCGGTGAAGACGATGGGCGTCATTTCGAAAGAGCGAATGACGCGATTCTTCAAAATGCGGCCGCAAGATCTGCCGCAGCCCTCGCGCAAAACCTACGCCTGCGAACGCGACATAAGAAGCTTCAAGACGCCCACCGACACTCTCCGCTGCACTTCGTGCGGAAACTTGTACGAGCGAATCAAGAAGAACGAGCACATGAAGAGCTGCACGAAGAACATCTCCGATCAGCACCGATACGCCTGCGCCGTTTGTAATTTTAAGCACATTGATCTCGCCGAGATCGAGAGACACGTCCAAGAGACGCACAGGAACCAACCTATGAATAATAAATAAGTTTTATTTTTTTTCTTTATTGTCTTATACTTATTAACTAACCTTTATTATTAGTATTAAATTTTTTGTTTCTACTAACATATTAATAACCATATGCTTAATATGTAATACATCATGTTAATATCATCTCTACTATAATCTGAATATTGTATCCTTAGACTACGTAGACTACATGAATAAACGCTTTTGTTTCAAAATGTTTAGTTTGCTTAGTTTTCTCGTGAAATGTTATTGTTGTTGTGCGTTTTTAGTGTGTGGTTTTTTTCGAATAAATATTTTTAACTTGTGACTTATTTTCAGGATTTTATTCCTTCAGCTTAGACACGAGTGGTGTCACGTTTCGCTGCGACAGATGTAATAAAATGTATCAGAGCAAGGGGAACCTGATGAGGCACAAACGGTACGAGTGTGAGAATAAACGGCTGTTTGCTTGCGAAATTTGCAACAGGAGCTTTAATCAGAAGATTCACTTAAAATCTCACAAAATAAGGGTTCACGAATCTGCCAACCCAACGCCAACCTGATTCACGTTGGCGCCTGCTTATGTGTATATTTATTTTATATTTTTACGAATTGTAGTGTGGTTGAATTAAATTATTCTCAGTCTTCCATGTAATCATTTATAACCTATTAGGGGATGATATCTCGTCGTTAATTCCACGTTTTTGTGAATCACATTTACTTATTTAAAAATGGAACAATTGACAAAACCTAATTGGAGAACATGCACTGTTTTTTTTTTGTTACAGGTGTTTGTTAGTATCAACTGTGAAACTTGAACTGTTACAGTATTTCCAAAATAAAATTGCAATTGCGATCGAGATGCTCTAGACATCTACCTCACTAGCCCTTTCAAGCCTACGTGTAATAAACATACTCATTGTGACATAATCGAACGTTCAAATATGTTTTTTAGACGTCTCTTAATATGTCACAATGTCATTTTATTTGAGTTATATTTTCCCATGAATTTTCCAGGCCAAGTAAATTTTCAGCACGATCGTCGAAAACCTTAAAATTTTCCTTGGTCTCCTCGTAGTATCCTCCGATAGCCCGATATGATATTTTTTATATGAGCTATCGTTGACAATAACAATTTTTTTCCCTTACAAATGGTGACATTTATGTTCAGTCTTTTTTTTTTGGGTATTTACATTAGTTAGAGTTGATTATGATTTATATTTTTACCATTGAATCGAACCGAGTAAAAAGTACTTGCATGCAGTATCCATTTTTGAAGTAGATTTTGGGGGAAACTACTATCTATAGTGACGTGATTATAAAGATAATAATAAATTTTAGACGCGGATGGTGTCGACGTTTTCGACGGTGGAAGCAAGAAGCGGAAGTATTCGGCGAGGAAGGAACTGTCGTTGGAGAACATCAACCCCAACGCCTTGACGGAACTATTCATTTGCACCAAATGCACTAAGTCGTACCGACTGAAGCATTCCTTGACTCGCCACGTCAGATACGAATGCGGAAAGGACCCCAGTTACGCTTGCCAGCACTGCAATCGCCGTTTCAAGCACAACTACGATTTGAAGATTCACTCGAAGACCGTACATTCCGGCAAAAATAAGATCGTCGACAACGAAATGTAATTTTTTAGTTTTTTTTTTTATCGATATTTATGCATATGTTTGCACCATGTTGTGAAAGTACGTGCCTTAACGGTTTGAACACTCGGTATTATTTTGACAATTTTTGAATTTGTATTTTGTAAACTTTTGTGAGGTTTTTCCTCTGATTCTACTATTTTCGTAATACGATTATACAAATTAATAACAAAATATAATTTTTTTTTATCGCACTAGCTTTATGGAATATTGCCAAAGATACGGGCCACATGACACGTCTCATACATTTAGAAAAGTTTATAAATGGCAAGATGAAATAAAATATAAAAATAAAGTGTAATGTAGTTTTTATCACTCTTTTGATATATCTGGGCATACCTAAGTATTTATGATAAATTGCTACACCTTTCCTCATCGAAAAATTTATATCAAGTTGTGTATCTTGATCCTCAGCCGCAAGGCATGAAATAACGTTTTTACATAACGTTATTTTAAAATTGTGTTACGTTACGTAACGTAACGTTATAATAACGATAACCTTATTATAACGTTATTAATCGATATTCAATTATTCTAAAAATAATGAACACATTTATTTGAGGATTACATTTGATACACGACGTTTTAACTTAGATCAGCTTTTGTATAAAATCTAAAGAAAATTAACTCAAAATAACTGTCAACCATTATAGTCACTTGTGAGCATTTTATCCTACATGCGGGTAAGGTAGTTTCAGGCTGTGAAGGACATGTACGTCATCAACGAGTTGCGCGGCGGGAACAATCCAGTGGCAGATCGCACAGGCGGACACGAAGCAAATGCAAACGTGATTTGATACTCGCGACACTAATTTGACCATCACCCCCGTTTTCTGCTAATGGACTGTTCCAAACCAAAAAAACTGTTTGTGCGCATAGACACGCCTATGTCCTTTACGTTTCAAATAATATTTAGTAAGTCATTTTAGTTATTGATAAGCACTATATAAAGTATACGATTATGAACTGCTTAAGATAAACTAAGTTAGATATAAACCAGTTTAAGATAATACACAATATTGGACATTTTAACAAGATCGGTACTGCAATCGTAGGTTCGACAGAAATAGACCGAAGTTATGAAACGCAACATCGGCAATTCTAGAACCATTTAATGGCATGAAATAAATGCTGAAGGGGGATTAGTTACGAAATGGCTGTGACCATACGTTCGAGGCAGCAACTGCCTCGTATAATCGATGACCTTGAACCATCTACACAAATCGGTCTGTGCTGTTTAGTGCTTCCTCTGCAATAGGCTTCGACCTTGTGATTTTATTTTTACTTCAATTGAAATTTAATTGAATACATGAATTTATTTAACAAAGTGTGTTGCAGGTAACGGACGACGCTATTCGTGTCACATGTGCGACAGGTCTTATAAACACAGATCCAATCTCGTTAGGCATTTGCGTCAAGAGTGCAACGTCCTGCCCCAATTTGTATGCACGCTGTGCAAGAAGGGATTCAAGCACAAGCAAATACTGCAAAGACACCTCATTTCTTGCAGCTCTCGCCGCGGGTTGATGTACTATGTAAACGTGAACAGGCATTAAATTTTATTTTAAAAATCGTGTAATATTTTCCCGCAAATAAACCACGGCGACGGATGCATTGCGCTCCATGAAGGTTTCATATCGGTTATGTTCCAGGGTGTGGACGGAGAGTCGTCTGCCCCAACTGCGGCAGGTCTTATAAGCACAGGAGCAACCTCATGCGACATTTGAGGCAAGAGTGCAACGTCGAACCGAAGTTCGCCTGCCACCTTTGCGACAGGCGCTTCAAGTATAAGCACATCCTGCAGCGACATACCGTTTCGTGTAATGCCCGCATGTGTAAAATAAATTTTTTGTAAAGTGTCGCAGTTTTTTCCTCAAAATTGAACGTGTAATTGGATTGTTGCTAGCAATTAAAACGCTTCGTTGCGATGTTAACGTTGTTTTATTTTAGGAGTGTCGGTTAATGGGGCGAAGAGGTTTTGGTGCAGTAATTGCGGAAGGTCTTACGTTCACAGGCGAAACCTCGTCAGGCATATAAATCTAGAGTGTGACACGGAACCGAGCTTTTTTTGTATCTTTTGTAAGCGGAGCTTTCGCCACAAGCAGATCCTCCAAAGACATTCTATAAAGTGTGGCTACTACATGCACAACGTTTAAGGGACAATACGCGCAATGGTTTCTGTTTCAATATTTTGTAATTTATGTATGGGACAGTAAAAATTAGGTAAGAATAAAGATTTTTGCAAAATTTGTGTATTTGATTGACGTACAAGGACTAAAACGTCCGCAACTCGTTAGAACTAAAAAAAAATCAATCAAACTAATTTTTAATCAATTAATAATAATTAATGTTATTTTATTGTAGGATTATCCGTCGACAACACGATG
The DNA here is from genome assembly GCA_959613385.1 of Geotrupes spiniger. NCBI lineage: Eukaryota > Metazoa > Arthropoda > Insecta > Coleoptera > Geotrupidae > Geotrupes > Geotrupes spiniger. Next base: position 37,820,778 of record OY390736.1, on the reverse strand, counting down.
AGATTCTCGTGTCATAATTGCGAGAGAACGTACGCCCATAAACGTAATCTTATCAGACATTTAAATCTAGAGTGTAACATAGAACCGAGCTTTCTGTGCACGTTTTGCAACCGGAGCTTTCGTCACAAACACATCCTTCAAAGGCATGGGTTGAGGTGCATTGAGCGCAAATGGTTTATGCAGAGCAACACCATTGTGTAGTAACCAACAAATATTTAGTTAGTAGAGTGTACATTTTTTATAATTTATTAGATATTGATAATAAAAAGAATGTTTCGTTTGAATTCAATTTAATTGTAATTAATGTAAGTGGGAAGCTTTTTGGGTGTTTTTATATCAATGGTTGTTTGACGACGTTGTACATGAACACTATTGATAAATAAATAAACAAAGTTGTAGAGAATAAAATTGTCTAACGGAAAGTTTTCTACGTTATCTATCAATTTATTATGGTTTAGAAGCGTGAGGCGTCCAAATTGGGAAAATGTTTAGCTCAAACATATTCGAACTGGTACTAATGTGAACGCGTCCCATTTCTAAACTATAATAGAGAGATATATGCCGTCGTTATCGTTTTATAATATGTAGGAGACTAGGTGACTAAGTTTTATCTATTAGCAAGTAAACTACTTCAATTAATATTAGTTTACAAAGTTAGTCAAATACATGTAACTATGTACACATTGCACAGGCAGTTGCCACCTTTTATTATAATTGTTGCCCTGATCTCCATACACCTGCATGGGTGAAGTAAACATTCGATCTAAACCCCAAAATTCGACGATCATTTATTTATGTACTTAAAATTTTAAATTCTATACACTCATGTATTAAATATACGAATACGTTTCAAACCACCGAACCTAATATATATATATTTTTTATTAATTGCGATCTTGAAAAATCCGAACGCATTATTTGTGAAATCCGAGTTAAAATTTCGTAATTTACGTTGAAACATTTTCAGGTGTTTGGATCTCGGAAATAAAAAGGTACAATTGCCATAAGTGCGGGAGGTCTTATAAAAACAAGCACCATCTGAGTCGCCACTGGCGACAGGAGTGCGACACGATACCGCAGTTTCACTGCACGACTTGCTTCAGGAGTTTCAGGCACAAACACATTTTACAGAGGCACATCTTGATTTGCAATCAACCTCGAAGGATCGTGTAGTTTATGCTACTGCGTAATTTGTGAAGTAGCGTGACAGTGTTGTAAGGATTGAAGGGACTAATAAATAAATAATTTTTACACCACAACGTATATTAATTTAAATAGTTATGTATATATATTGTTGGCATAGATTTTTTTTTGATAAATCAACTTTTATTTCAATAATAATAATACCTTCAAATTATTATTATTGAAATATAAGAAGATCCACAGGCTCCATCATTACATTTAAATCAACTTTTAGTAAAATTAAAAATAAATTTAACCGAATGGATTAACGTTATGGTTATAGTTGTTTCACTCTATACTGAGCTCATCAGACCACCACATCGCTGAAGTTGCGTTAAATGAAGCAAGCATTAACGACAAGTAGTTTGTGTAGTAATGCTCATATACCCCTTGTTACTTTAGTGCAATATTTGTAGCCACGAATGTGTGCCACATTTTTATTAAACGTATTTTAAACTGCAAGAATACGTCTTGTAGTTCCTTGTTCGTTACTAGGTCCTTGATGTGATTGTTAAAACTGAAGAACTAGATTTGTATAGAGCAAATTACGGTGTGAATATTCGTAATTTTGCATTTGTTATTGATTTTTGTATTTTGTATTATTGTTTTGAAATATTCGGGTTACTGTTTCAATTGTATTATCAATGACATTTGTATTTTTTACAATTTTGAATTAATCATTCACAGTGTTATTACATTTTTGAACATTGAACAATCCACCTCAATTTTAGGGTTTTAAACTCAAATCATAATGATTTTTAACATTCTGGGAATATTTCTATTCCTTTGTTATCTTAAAAATAAAATTGTCCATTTTTATTTTTGTTAGAAAATTTAGAAAAAGTCGAATATTTTTGACCGGTTTGACATTTTGAGATATATTTTGATTTTTTCAAATTTGTTGACTTTTTTATTTTAGTCGATTTTTTTTCTAATTAAGTTAACAGTTACGAAGATTTTGATAGTTGGTGAATTTCGAAAATTGCAAATTTCAAGAAGTACGCATTATTATTTTTGAATTTTACTCAATTACGATTTTTTTTGTTGGAATTTTGGAAACCTGGACTTCCTTTTGTATTTTTCGAAATCTTAAAATTTTTCGCATTCAGAGAAGAGCGATTCCTGAATTGTTGCTCAATTTTATGACTTTATGAAAATTGTCACATTTTTTTAGCTATTAGTAATATTTTGAAATTAACAATTTAGGGTGGGGTTGGGTTGAGCCGGGTTGGAAAAATAAAATGAAATTTTGCTTGGTTTCAGCAGTGACGTATTTTCGAGATTGTTGTCTAAATTCGCTCTAAAACCATAAATTGTAGCTTTTTTCTTTTAATAAATATCTCAAGTTTACGTTAAAACCATACAGTGAAACATTCGTATGGCTCTTATGTTATTTTTTAAGTAAGTTAAATCATTTTTTTCACTTTTAATGCATTCATATTAAATGATTCAACAACGTCGCATTTTTCAAATTGAACATAGTAATCAACCAATTTTTGTCTAAATGTTCCGCTGGTGATTTTGATCGATATGTTCAGTTTGTGTGTTACCTTCACCTGTGAATTATTCGTCGTATGACTTCCTTGTTTAATGAATAATTTTACAAATCCGAATTAAAAGTAGCAGCCACATCTAGGTAAATAGTGTTAGGAAGAATCACCGGGTTCGCAATATATAAATGTTTGTGATATTTGCGATAAAAATTTTGTTTTGCACAAATTGCACGCAAGCAGATTTTTGGTAAATCAACCATGATTTCTAAATCGTTTGGGAAAAATTTATTTTGTATATATAGTCGATTAATTTACCTAATTCTATCTAATTTTCTCTTATTAATTAAGTCGTTTATGCTACCCATTAATATTAACCCGATCTATCACAGTGTCTAAGATGAATTTCGTTGAAATGTCATTTATTTACATTAATAAAATTTCAGGATTTCTCACGTCTGAAATAATGAGATACGATTGTCACAAATGCGGAAGGTCTTATAAGAACAAGCGCCACCTTAGTCGTCATTGGCGACAGGAGTGCGACACCATTCCCCAATTTCAGTGCCCAACTTGTTACCGGAGTTTCAGGCACAAACACATTTTACAGAGGCACATATTAATTTGTAACGTACCACGTAGAAGACTAATATAATCGGAATCCCAAGTAAGATAGTTTAGACGTAGCCTAATTGCCTGTATTGATTTAAAAATCTAAATTGTTGTAGACGTCAATATTTCACCTAATTGGTAATTTATTCCTATGTACTTTTAGAGTATGGAAGTTACACCTGCCGCAATTGCGGAAAAATTTACCGCAAGAAAAGCTCGCTCCAGAAGCATTTCTATTACGACTGCAACGAACGGAAACGGAAATACAGGTGCCAATTTTGCGGGAAGGAATTCAAAAGGCAGCAGCACCTCACGCGCCACACCGTCGCGTTCGGCCATTTTTAATTTTTAATTCGCAGTAAATTTAATAAATTATTATCATTTACGTTGTTTTTATTTCTTCGTCCACAAATAATTGTAATTTCATAAATAAAGATTTGAGAACCGCACTTGTCTTGGATCGTTCGCCGCGTAACCACCACGTTTGATTTTAAAACTCGTTTTAATTTTAGGTGATCACAGAAACTCGCACCCGTATCAGTGCCAAAATTGCAGTAGGTCGTACACAATGAAACACAATCTGTTGAGGCACATGCGAGTCCAGTGCGGGAAGGAGAAACAGCAGCAGTGTTCGTTTTGCGATAGGAAGTACTATTATAAGCAAGACTTGTACTCGCACACGTTTCGGAAACATTTCAATGACGTTGGTAATACGACATAATCGTCGACTTTATCCAAATCGCAATGACGTATATTACCTTTTATATATTTTTTAAAAACTTGATGTTATTACAAATGTGCAATTACAACACATGGGGTAATGTTAAATTGTTTTAAGGACTAATTAGTTCTAAGTCTTAATATGTGTGCTGTCTTTTTAATGTTATCCAAGTTTTAAATGAAATTAAATGTGGTTTTTCGATGGACGATCTATTTTTTCTGAATTTGTGAAAGTCGTGTTATTATCTGTCTGCGACTTAATAAAGTATTTTTGTTCAATACTTGAATGGATTTTGTGTTATGTGTGTTTGAACCTTAGATTGAGGTAAATGTGCTCCGAGGTTTTAAAAATAGTTTATGAGGTTGTATATTAAAAATGTTTCTGTCGATTGTGCAAGGTCATCAAGGTCAAGGCAAGATTATACTGACTCGTTAATGCTAGTTTTGAGCAACGGCGAGTTGGAAGCATAGTGACTGTATTCAGTCGGATATCTACTGATTCATTTCATATAATTAAATCGTTCTTACTATTGCTGATGTTGCGTTTCATAGAAAAAAAACCTGTTGTGTAATAATGCAACAAGTATTATTGAAACGCAACTTGTTTTACTTTAAAGTTCGTGGCAGATACTACAATGCATGTTCATTCATATTAATAATATTTTTGATTGTTTAGTTTTCGCTTTCGTGCATTAATTCCCTTCCCCATCGTTCCGCATACATTGTGATTATTTAACACGTCGTATGTTGTAGGTGTGTCGATGGGACATTACGTTTGTAAAATGTGCCATAAAGTTTACAAGCAGCGTTACAATCTGAGAAGACACGAGAAAATCGAATGCGGAAAGGAGAAAAAGCACCAGTGCCGCTATTGCGACTTCAAATCTTATTACAAACAGACCACCCGCTTGCATGAGTTTAGAAGACACAGAGACATTTACAATTCAAAATAATTCATTGTATGCCACCGTCCCCCCGCCCGCCCCCCCAATAGTTAGATTAACGACCCGCGCCTTCGAACGTACTTAACGAGCTCATGTTTCAGGTGGATTTCGCAAATACGAACGCCCGTTCAAGTGCGTGCGATGCTATAAAAGTTACACGATGAAGTGCAATCTTAAAAGGCACGTTCGAATTGAATGCGGAAAGGAAAAAAAGGTTTGCTGTCCGATATGCGAGCAAAAGTTTTATTACAATTCGGAATTAAAGACGCACTCGATTAAGAGGCATAAGTACACGATCAGCGTGCACATTTGAGGATAATTTTTTTTTTATTGTATACCTTTGAGAAATGTAAATGTTGCTTTTACTCCGCCCTCGTATTTTTAATTTTTAGTTATTTTTGTTTTCCTATAAATATTTTAGATATAACGAACGTACTTTGTACAAATAGCGTTTGGTTGTTCTAGCTTGCAATCATTATTTTCTTTTTACATAATTTGTTTTTAAGAAACGTAACTTACAACGATTCCCGACGTCCAAGTTGAAAAGTTTTATTTGGGGCGTAAAATATAATTTGTAATAACATTCAGCCACATCTTTCCAGCTTGGACGCGGATTCCATTACATCTGTTTACACTTAAATAAAATACTTATGATTGTTACATATTTATAATTTTCTATGTACGGTATACGCGCATTGATTTTATTTAAAATATATAATTGTGAATCTCGTGGTCCTCATAGATCTCATACTTGATTTCACCGTTAAAATCATCACGGATAAGACTAAAGTTTTAGACTGAATTATGATTGGACGTATTCTTATTTATGCGCCTGTAACCGAACTGCAGTAATTTGGTACCAGTATTATGTGAAATTTTGAAACTCGATCTTATTATGTAAGCGATTGTGAATAGGCGTAATATTTTTAATTAGGTAAATTAGCTACTTTTAGTCGGGCCGTCTTTTGTAAAATATCTTTGTTGGTGATTTTGAAATATAGTTGTCATTGCATCTCTTCTTCATACATTGTAAACTTGTGTATATCTTTTAATAATAACTAACAAGGCATGGGTGACGGATGCGTTTGATTAAACCACCTTGCGGTAGATTTTAACGATTTCGATTAGTTTTCAGGTATATGAATTTCGATAAAGATGTACATGGCCGGTTTAGATGTCCACATTGTGCGTTATCGTATAAGCAGAAGGGGCATTTAGTTAGACATATGAACTATGAATGTGGGGTCGAACCTCGGTTTACTTGCGAAATCTGTTTTAGGAAGTTCAAACACAAGAGTAATCTTAAGGCTCATTTCGCTTGTATACATGCGTTGGAATAATAAATTTATTATCTCTAAGATCTTTGTTTATTGCACCGGTTTCCTAAAGTACAGGTTACAACCCAACCAAAACCAACCCAATCATACCAAATGCTGATATTCGCACAATGAGTGGGTTGTGTCACCAACAGTGGCACAAATCAGTGGTATGAAAATAAGTTGTTTTGATGTATGTCCATATTTTAGTAATTTTACATTTGCCATATTGTAGGTTTTGGAAGTCCGGCAAAGAACATGAAGATTCTATTCGATGGAGCTAAATATCACTGTACGAAATGCTCAAGGACCTACAAACACAAATATATACTTTTTCGACACCTGCAATACGAATGTGGGGTAGAACCTAGATTTAGTTGCGACATCTGTTGTAGAAAGTTTAAACACAAAAGTAATCTTAAAGCCCATTTTGCTTGTATACATGCATTAGAGTAATAAAGTTATTACACAAATTGAATTTTTTTTGAAATTGATACCTCGTCCCGTTTCTAAACTAAAAAAGATAGATATATGCCGTCGATGCAAATAGCGTTTAGTTCACCAATGAAAAGGCCATGTGTACTTTTTTCAAGGTCAAACGCCTATCGACAACATACGCTATAGTTTCATATAAGACCGTTTGACAGGTAAGACAATGACAAATTTTAAACATATGTGGGTTCATGTTGTTGAATAGTGTTGATGCACCTAATTACGTATTAGTAATTTTAATCTAGCTATATTGCAGGCTTAGAAACTTCGTTAAAAAACACGGAAATTATATTCGACGGGACCAAATTTCATTGCCGGAAATGCGCGAAGATTTATAAGCAGAAATCAGCAATTCTGCGACACCTGAAATTCGAGTGTGGGGTGGAACCGCAATTCCGTTGCGAAATCTGTTTTCGGAAGTTCAGACACAAGTGCAATCTCAAGGCTCACGTCTATGGTATACATGCATTCAATCAATAAATTTATTATATGAAACAAAGTTGATTTTTTATTGCACAGTTTCAGTGTAGCTCCACATTTATTTCATATGCAGTTTATAATCCTATCATTTTTTTAAAATCTTAGCAGCCTATCCCTCTGTAAAGCTGTTGCAGCGAGAGCGGTTGCGGTTATTATCTCGATAGGAGCCATGTTCAAAGCTAGAATAATTACCACATGAATGGTGGAACGGTCAGATTTAGGGCGGCCAGAGACTGTCCATAAGGAAGGGTTCTCACCCCTACTGTGGACAATTACGGGCATGACCTACTGTTCATTGGCAGCAGTTTGGAGCTTGTCATACTGGCCTAAGCTGATGATGCAGTAACTATCTCCGAAATACTGCAGGAAACGATTGACATACAATACTAGTGCGAAGGGGAGCAATTAGCGGTAAATCATCGTCATTGTTTCAGTAGGAAAGTTGGGAAACTCTACCCACCCAAACTGAAAAGTGAAGCAACACCATTTGTGGAGGAAGCAAAATATCTAGGGGTGGCGCAAGATAAAAGTCTCAACTGGAACTCCCATTTTGGAAACATTACACACAAAGATAGACAGGCGCTATGGATGTGCTGTAAAATTTGTGAAAAAAACGTGCGGTTTTGTCCCCAAGCAAATATACTGGCTGTACGTGATGGTTATTAGACCCATCATCACGTATTGCTGTATTGTCTGGTGGATGGCCTCTTCACATAGTAACATTAGTCAGTCATTAGTCACCACAGTCAGTAGCTATGGAAATGCTCTATTCTCCTTTATACATTGTACTACAAAATGAGGCCAAGATGGCTGAATATCGTCATTACCATATGGAACAGGCTGTCGATTGATATCGAAACAGATGCCGTCCTGGGCATGTGGGCTCTTGTCTACAATATTCAGTTTCGGACTGCCTTATAAAGTGATAATTCCCGAGACGAATGGGAGCGATCACAATTCGTCCTGTTACAGGCAGATTCGTGCTGGGTCATTCTAAGGTAACTGCATGAGCGGGGCTAGGGTGTTTTTTGCGACAAAAAAAACCAAGGACTGAATCCGCATACATCCTTGGTAACCATACAACCTCTGTGGCCCAGATATATTTTTTTATTACTAGTGGATTGTACCCATTTGTACCACCATTTTCGATTTTATTCAAAACCCAAAGAAATAGCGAGACTTTCAAATTTTCGAAAACCTGCAGAACCAGCAGGAATCATTTTGTGTTCTTCGTTAGTTCTAGAAGCGAAAAATTCTGAACATTTCTGAATTATGTTTACGTCAATCGATGCAGAATACTCGGTAACCGCAGGAATCACTTTGGTTCTTTCTTCTGCCCAAAAACTCAACAAAAAAACAGAGCAAGATATGTTGTATTACGTCAAAGGAAATTGGTATCTTATGATAAAAATAACAAATGATGATTGCTATGGTGTAAATCAGTAAATCAGCTTCAGAACAATGAACACGTGACAAGGAAGATCCTAACGAAATGAAAAGAGGTACCAACATCTCGGTCCTATCTCGAACCCAGTCCCTTTTAGAGAATTGAGATATCTCAAAAATCAAAAAGTTGTGTAGGGTGTATTTATCGGATTCGAGAATAGCTCGTTACTTTTTCTGGTTCGAAGTGCTTACCAAAACCAAAGCGATTTCTGCGGAATTCGAAAAGTTAGATTTTGGAAATTTCTTGCGCCCACATTGTTTTTTTTTTTCGTTCCGAGGTACCAACGAAAAGCACAGTGATCTGTGCGGGTACTAATGATTCCGCGTCGATTCCCGTCAATAGAATTCGAAAATTTCGGTAAATGTTTAGCGATTCTGCATCGATTGCCTTTAACAGAATTTCAAACTTGTTGAAATTAGATTTTTGAGATTTTTAAAAACCTTGTAAATTTTTACAACCCAACCCAACTCAACCCAAACCGATTTCCGTTTATAGAATTGAGATAACTCAAAAATCTTCAAAAGCATCTCGTAACTTTTGTTGGTACGCGGTGTACCAGCGATTCTGCCTCGATTGCCGTTAGCATATTTCAGAAACTTTCAAAACTGAAAATGTTTTCGAAAAGCAGGTGGAGAGATGAAAACACGTGGAAGCGTAGGGAAAATAAGAAGGGCAAGATATCACGACAGCTACAAGGAGTTGCAGTTACACAGAAGGAGGCCAAAATATTTGGTATGTGGATAACCGGTAGAAGAAGAAGAGGTTATAGCCGGAAATTAAAAGAAGACGAACACGTATTAGGTGCGGGAAGAGTATAAGAGGTGTGAGGAATGTGGAAAAGGAAGTGTCGAAGAAATGGGGTGGAACAAGTATGACGAGGGAAAGCACAGAGATTGGAGATGGATATTGGGAGAGAAGGGAGATGGCGCAGTTATTAGGGGAGATACATTAGGGAAAAGCGGAAGGTGACAGGAGAGGGTTAACATATGTAGTTTCATGACCAGGCTAGGATTGGAGAAAGATGGCAGCGGATAGTAGAGAGTAGAAGAGGATGGAGGAGCCAAAGGCAGCAGGGAACGAGGAGATGGGCGCACATACTGTATATAGAATATTTGTAACTACAACAAAGGTATTATAATTGTAAAAAGAAAGATGCCAAATAAAGGTTGTTAAAGGTAATCCCTTCCCAATGTACTAATTTCGACTGCAATATTTTTTTATTAAAAACTAACATCGAGTTGTATTTTGTTACTATGTGTTGTATCGATGCACGTAATTATCTTATAAAACTTTACACTTGATGTATTGTAGGTTTTGGAACTTCGTTAAAGGACACGGAGATTGTGTACGCCGGAAACAAATTTCATTGCACGAAATGTGCAAGGACCTACAAACAGAAGTACGCACTTTTTCGCCACCTGAAATACGAATGTGGGGTAGAGCCTCAATTCCGGTGCGATATCTGTTTCCGGAAATTCAAACACAGGTGTATTCTGAAGGCCCACATCGAGTGTAGACATTCGTTGAAACAATAAAGTTATTATCTGTAATACTTGTCCCCGAGAATCCCCAAACGGTTACGGTTTCCTGCCGATCTTGTATTTGCCATAACAGGATAAGGTTTGTGTCCGGAAAAGACTGGTCCTCAAAGTTGATTCTTTATTACACAGTTTCAGTATAGGTGTGGAACTGTTCTTTAAAAATTCGGGCTTAATGACCTTTAGTATTTAAAAATTGTCCGCAGGGCATATGCTGGTGCTACAGTGCATTCTAACTGTAGATTAGGTGCCCTTATCCTCTTGTTTCCACACACAAAACATACTTTATAAAGCGACCCTTTCAAAACTGCCAATCGTAGATTATAACCCTGACTTCGTATTGACTCTATTCGTACGATGAGTCGCAATAAAAACGACGATACGATGAATCACTGCTTAGCCTCGAAATGAATCTGAATAATGTAATCGATTCTCAATGTACCAATTTCATCTACAATAAAGTTGTATTATTCCAAAATAACCTGGTTTTGTATTATTATTATTATTACTATTATTATGATTACAGGTATGACAAATATCCAATTGTGAGTTCATGTGGACGAGTTGTGTTGATGCATGCACTTACATATTAGTAATTCCACGCTTAATAAATTGTAGGTTTTGGAACTTCGTTAAATGACATGATTGTATTCGATGGAAGCAAATTTCATTGCACCAGGTGCGCAAGGACCTACAAACAAAAATACGTACTTTTTCGCCACCTGAAGTACGAATGTGGAGTTGAACCTCGATTTCGCTGCGACATCTGTTTCCGGAAATTCAAACGCAAGTGTAATCTCAAGGCCCACGTCGATTGTATACATGCATTAAAACAATAACTAAACAATAAATAAATAAAGTTGATTGTTTATGGTTTTAGTATGAAACTGTATTTAAGACGAAAGTGTATCGGTTTTTAAAAATCGCCCCTGAGGGGTAATAATTACCCCCAGAGATGTTTATCTGATTCCTATTACATAAACAACATATCTTTTGTTTGCGGCCATTTGGTTCAAAACGTCGTTCAATACTTACAACAGTACGACCCCACCGAACGCCAATGTTCGTACGATGAGTCACGAAGCGAAAACATTTGTGTTATTAAAAAAAAAACAAAGTTTCGCATTATATTATTACTATAACAATAACAGGTAAGACAAATTTAAAATAAATTTATGTTCAAGTAGACGAATTGTTTGGATGCACGCAATTATGTACTAGTAACACATTTGTTGTATTGCAGGTTCGGGAAGTCCTGCAAAAGACATGAAGATTATATACGATGGTACCAAATTTCATTGTCCGAAGTGCGCGAGGACCTACAAACATAAGTACATACTTTTGCGACACCTCAACTACGAATGTGGGGTCCTCATACCAAAGTTTTCGTGTAATTTGTGCGATTTTCGAGCGAGGCGCAAGTACGAACTGACTTACCATTATAGGAAATTCCACCACCTGTGAATCCAAAGTAATTAGTTCGTATGTACGTTTGTGCCATGTAGGGATTTATTTATTATTATTTATTAGTATGGATTTAAAATGAATTTTTAATGTATTGTGTCAATTATTGTATATGTGCGTTTTTATATTTGTGGTTTTATACGTTTTTTTTGTATATTCAGATATTAGATCGGATAGATTGTGTTGCTAAGTACTTGGAGGTGTGTTGATGTGGTAGTTTCCATTTCTCCCCACCTCCACTGTGCAACATTTATAAACCACCATTTCTCGAAATAGTCCTGCTGCGTCGCGTTCGTTAACAATGGATACTCTTTCATCAATCAGTCTGTTCAATAGGCCTTACACATTTCTTATTGCACTCCCTGTATATGTGACCTGCCTTCCATGATGTTACTTATAAACTAAATTATTAATGTTTATATATAAGTTGTCACGTTATAATCTTATTGGATTTTTTAAATTTATGTAGAACCGAAAATTTTATAATAAATCTTCCGCAATGTGCCAAAGTTTCTCTTTTTTAACACACGCTTCAATGTGCCAAGTAATTTGTTTTACTGTGTTACGATGTCATTTTTTTTTTTTAGATTTTCTCGACGCAGCGGGGCTTCACTCGACCGAAAAATTCGAATGCGTCCGCTGCGGACGATGTTACGCGAGGTCGCAGCATCTTGGTCGCCATATGCAATACGAGTGTGGGAAAATTGCCAGTTTTCAGTGCCCGTTGTGCCCGAGAAAGTGCAAACGAAACGACATTTTGCGCGACCACCTCAAACGGATACACAAGATCGTCGACATATAATTACTTCTTGATGTATATGCTGAGTGACGAAAGTAAAATAACACCGGGAAGGAACATTTATTTTGTTTTTTCATAAAATTTGCATGCAAAGGCTTAGTGTTGGCGACGTGATTAGAATTTTAACCTGTATACAGTACGTTTTTTTGTCTTTTGTTTGAAGAAATTCATTGAAATGCCTAGAATACGTCGGCGTCCAAATTTTAAGCAACTGGGCGACCAGTAGACCATCCTTTATTTTTATTAGAAGCACCATGAACGCACAGTGATACACTGAGCGCATCATAGAATCTTCTACCATATCTTCATACACTGGAAAACCCTATTTTTCAACAAGAACAGTTTGAAAACTCTGTAGTTAATCTTCCAAAGCCCTCAAAGATCTCCTGACTTATCCCCAATTAAACATGGGATATGATTGCCAGGAGACTATTAAAGAATTTAACCCATCTTCCACGGAACCTGGCAGATCTTCAACACCAAGTACAGATGGCATGGGATGAAGTACACCAACAGGACATTGATCCATCATAACATCAATGCCACAACGTGTCGTAGAATATGCGGAGTATCGAGGAGTGTTCCTCACATTATTAAATTTAATTTTGTTTAACTTCATTAATGTCCTTTGTTTCTGTTTCAAATTATGTGGACCACGTCTTATATTAAAATAACAAAAAAAAAATGCTTCATGGCGTTCTCTTACTTTCGTCACTCAGTGTAATATTAAGTGCTGTACTAATTTGTAAATAATTTTTTTTTCAAATAATATCAATTATTTAGAGCTTGCGTTTTTGTCGACTCCCTTTGTAGTGTGATTAGGTGCGAATTGATTGACTTGTTTGTTTTCAGGGGTGCAACCAAAACGGTTTCACTGTTCGACTTGTCAGAAAGGTTACAGTAGCAAGCATAATCTTGTGAGGCACATCAGGTTTGAGTGTCAGAAGGAGCCTCGTCATGCTTGCCCCAGGTGCCCATATAGGGCGAAAAGGCTTAACACACTTCGTCAGCACATCAATAAGAAACATGTACTGAGTGCGATGTGAATGTCAGATCGGTGTAATTAAAATTTCGAGTATTTATTATCACGAGCTTTATTTTCTAAATTAGATTACTAACTAAAAGTATCAAAATCAAAATCTACAAATGCACATGGGTACCATCTACGTTCAAATTGGGTTAACAAATTTGAATATCCTCTTGTTTGTAAAACCCACAAATGTATAAAACTGAGTAATAATGCAAATTACAAGCCCAATGAGACAGATGTGATAACTCGTGCGACCGAACCATACTTGGGTTCACTCAAATTGTCTAAACAGGTATTTAAAAAATCCCAATTTAAATAATATTGTTGCAGTATAACAAATTATGTATTTCGACTGCACCTTTGGTTAAATCAATATGTTGTAATGGTAGAAATAAAATATCTGCTGTATTTAATTAAAATTTATAGCAATTTACTATAGATTATAAATTTTTATCGATATTTAATTTTTCACGTCCGATCTGGAATTGAAAATGACGCAGGTCTTCAAAGTCGATGCTCTTTTTTGCTTTGGTGCATGCCCTTGTCTACTAATGACTGGCTGCATTAATCTATATTTTTGAATCACTCGTACATCAAACGCCAATCACAATGTTTGCAAATTTATTGAATTTGTGGCATCAGTCCTTCAATTGATTTTTTGATCTTTTTAGTGTACATTTAGTTAAGTAAATTTGTGAATAATTTACATCAGTGGTTTAATTTGAATTGAACCACCCGTAATAATTGTGTACAACTTCACAAACCATTGTGACTTATTTTTGAAATATTTTGCAAGATGTAATTTGGAAATATTTCTGCAAGTCTTACATCAGTTTGTATCACATAATTCACCGACGTGAGTTATATCTTAAATAACTTTTATCGTTTCAGGAACAATAAGCGAAATAATCGAGAAACGATTTTACTGTCAAAATTGTTATAAATCTTACAAAAACAGCAGATCGTTATCGAGACATCTGCTGCATGAATGTTTCGTAGCACCGAAATTCGAATGCGAAGGCTGCAACAAGAGATTTAGGCATCGCCATCATCTTAGGAGGCATACGTACGCATGTAAATCAGCACCGACATAAATTATGCGCGTTGCATAATATAATATTGTGTCATTTTTTTTGTTATTTAATTTTTATTATAGCTTACGAATACATTGATTTGTTTCAATCTTGTTGTGTAATAATTGATTTTAAATGAGAATTTAGATTTCATTTACTTATAATAATTAATAATATATGAGAAAAATTGTGCAAAAACTATGGATTGTTTCTTCGATTATTTGTTATAATCATTGGCTTAAAAATGTATTAATTCTTAAACTTTGCAGGTGGAATAATGGATGGAGAGTGCTACGCAGCAAAAAGTTACACATGTCCAAGTTGCGGAAAAATGTACACTTTGAAGGGAAATCTGCGAAGACACCTGTCAAATGAATGCAATGTTGCCCCCAAGTTCGAATGCTTCAGGTGCAACAAGAAATTCAAATACAAATTTAATTTGCAGCGGCATAACGTCGCGAGCGTTTGCATCCGAAATAATCACTCGTTTTAAGATTTGAAGTTTTGTGTAATAAGTTGGTGTGAAACCGTAGCGAATAAAACAATTATAATACTCTGTTTAATTTCGTAAATTTCAGTAAATTTGAAATGAATATCCCACCAAACTGCGCCAGTGTTGTATTATTAGTGTTTTCTGTACATTGAATAAAATTAGTATGTTGCGATGACTGTCGGTATTTTAGTTGTAAAATAAGTCGTCTGTGCACTATAGAAAAAAATGTATGTTTCAGGTTTATTTTACATAGAGACCACGAAGACCAAAAAATCGGAGGATTCGGAAAACAGGTGTCCGAGATGCACGAAATGTTTCACGAGGAACGACAACTTACAAAGGCACATAAAGTACGTGTGCGGCGTCCAGCCGCAGTTCCAGTGCCCCTTCTGCCAATACTGCACTAAGCACAAATACGTCTTGTCCAGTCACATCAAAGCGAAACACGCCAATTTTTAGCAACTGTTAAAACGCGAGCGATCAAACCCTGATTAGTGTTAGTGTAAACTAAGTTTTTCCAATTTAATTTTTCATCATGTATATTATTGTGTGTAATAAAACGATTATATTTTTAACGAGTTGTTCTTCGAGCCGTCGTAAACGAAATGTCGAGGGAATTCCTATTAAAGAGTTTGTAATTTTTAGGCGAGACGTTTCGCTGCGAAACCTGCGGCAGGTACTACAATTACAAGGGGAGCTTGGTGAGGCATCAGTTGCACGAGTGCGGCGTTGAACCCAAATATTTTTGTCAGTTGTGCGATAAAAAGTTTAGGCACAAGCATCACATACGGGAGCACATGGCTAGGAAGCACAAACAAAACTACGTGGTTTAATACATTATTGCTAATAATTATTATAATTGAAATTTGTCGAATCAAAGACTTTAATAAAATTGTACTGGAACGAGTTACTTTTGTAGAATTAATGGGCGAAGCAACGACTAATTCACGAGATGAATAACAAAAAATTATTGAAAAATGATTTTAATGAAAGTGGAAGTTGAAGAAAAGTTAATTCCATGAAAATATTCTTCATCTATTATAGATGATGCTAATTTAATTTAATTTAAATGAAAATTAAATTACTCTAAGCAATATGTTTTAATTAACACATTGACAATGTTAATATGTGTGCATGACCACGTGTTTAATTTATTTTTGCTTTTCAGATAAATTTGTCACTTGGCCACGATTTGTCAACATGCGTTCTTTCACAAATCCAGATGGAAGATTTTTCTGTCCTTCTTGCCCCAAAAAAGTCTACAAAAACAAAAGGAACTTAAAAAGACACTTAAAAGCCGAATTAGAATTGTCGACTACCTGCCACATATGTCAAGTCAAGTGCGACACCATGGTTGACACCATACGTCATTTGCGCGACGACCACAGGATTTAAAGAAACGTTTAATTAATGGAGATTTTTACATTAATTAAGATACGATATCTTAGTGACTTCCATGTTTGTAATTATAATCACTTGGTGTTTTTTTTTTGTTTACTTGTTAGTCCTGTTGGTTAATATTAATGATTGTTTATTGTCAATAGTTAATTTATTTAGGTTCGGTGTGACTTATTATTGCAATTATTTTGTGAGTTAATTCAATTGTCAGTGGCTGGTTCGTTTATGTTGGTTAAGGTTTTATTTGAGTCATCAGTCAATTTATTTATTTTGTTATCAACATTGATTTATTTTTTTAGGTCTAGGTTGATTACACCATCTTTTTGATACGAATTAATTCAATTCGTCATGTTACAGATCAGTTCGATTATGTGTACCTCACAATTGTGCTTCCAAATATTTTTTTTTGTTAAATTGTTCTATCGAATATCAATAAATGAAATATAATATATCCTTTGATTTTCCGCCAAATGTTGGCAAATAAATATCTTTCTTACTTCTGGGAATTGGATATGAACACTCAGCTATTTCTCGACATTTTTTTATTAATTTATGTTACTAACGTTTGCCATCTTTCAGACAATGCTAGTGACGACAGCGAAATATATCAGTGTCCGCAGTGCAAGAGGACATATAAGTACAGGACGTCATTGAATAGGCACATAAAATACGAATGCAATAATAGGAAGTTATTTCGGTGCTACGTTTGCAATCAAGGATTTTCTCAAAAAGCGACCGTTTTCAAACACATCAGCCGGAAACATAATTAACCGACATGTATATGCACATTAATTAATATAATTTTTAAATAAACGCATTTTTATTTGCCACCATGCCTTGATTTAATTAATAGAAATTTGTGTTACGAAATTTTAAATTAAGAGAAAAAATATTTGCAGACAATACTTGAGCGACACAAAAATTTAAAGTGACCATTTAAGTAGATACATGTTTGTTACGTCATATTTTATTGTTATGTGGACTACTGGCTGCCGTAGTTAATTGTTTAAAATTTCAGAATGTCAAGATTTTGATATGAGAGACGGAGAGTACAAATGCCAACAATGTTCAAGAAATTACAAACATAAACAAACGTTAAGGAGACATATACTGTACGAATGCGCAAGACAGAAAATGTTTCTATGCCCGATTTGCAGTAAGGGATTTTCACAGAAAAACAGTGTTGCAAGGCACATGATTCAAATACATAAAGAAACTGTTGTACTACCCATGTAAATGTTTTTCAGGTAAATAAATGCTTGGGTGGGTTTTTCTACAACTCGGTTTTAAATATAAACTTTCAAATGCATCGGTTTCTGTGTGTGTGTGCGTACACAGTCTGGACAAAAAAAAATAACTTACGCTATTAGCAGCCATCGATCTTACAGAGATTGCATCTGTTGCGGTTACCCAATCATCAGGACACCGTCGACGATAATTCTAGATCTCTAAGATATTGTTCAGAATTTGAGACGAATGATGATCGGGTAACTACGTAGTAACTGACTTAATTAATTTATTTATTAATCCGTCTTTACCGTGCACTACGTACATACGTTTTACCTTAATTTATTTTATATTAATTTGCAACCGTTTGGAAATAACGACCAAATTAGCTTTTCGTTTTTTTTTTTCTTTCTGACAGTGAAATTTTTCATTTCAGTGCATGCGTATGGTTTTAAGAGCGAGGACGCGCGCCCGTTTAAGTGCGACAAATGTAACAAGGCGTATAAGCACAGGCCGAACCTTATCCGCCACAGGAAATACGAATGCGACGGCATTGCTCACTTCGTGTGCCCTTTTTGCGAAAAGGCGTACACGCAGAACTCCACACTCAGGCAGCACATAGTGGCCATCCATTCGACGGTAGTTTGAGCGACGTCTTAATGGATTTTAAAAATGAGGCAATATGAGGAAATATATTTTAGTACGCGTTTTGCGACGTGGGCGATTTAGCGGATAGTGCACGTTTGTTGGTTTTATTTCTATTGTACCAAAGATAATTATGTATATTTGTACGTTATGTGGTTTTTATATTTGGTGTTAATTTTTTGGACGTTGGAAATAAATTTATTGGTGTTATCGTTGTAAATATTTTATTTGCAAATACGTAATGGGTGTTGTTTCAAATAATTGAAATTAAATTTGTAAATATTATTTGTATCAGGAAATAGCGCGCATCAGCCTATAAAGAAATAGCAATTCGACCAACGTATATAAAAATCAAACGAAAATTAATTTATTTTGCTTCTGACGACGTTAAACATTCGTACAACGCGAACCGCGTTGTAGGAATTTTCCCGGAAGGATCGTTTCGACGTTTCGAGTCGCATCGACTTGGATGTCAGTTCTTCCAAGTCAGTGAGACCAAAACCTACCTGAACATGAGAGATGAGGCTTTGCCGAAACGTTGAAAAGACCCTTCGGGGAGCGTTTCTACAACGCGGGTTGCAACCCGAGAACCATGAAGTACTGATTACAGCCGTGAAAACCTATGTGTCAACAACAAGTGGAGCGATTTTTGATTTCCATAGCGAACGAGCAATTTGGTAGTCGTCACCGCCGTCCTATCTATTTTTTTTTGTATGACCCCAACGCAGAGGGCAACACCGAGATAATATTCCGACTAACGGATTGCACTCACGCGATTAACGACGTTATTCATGACGTGTCGTATTATAGCAATAATTCGAACATTATTTTTTGTGACAAAATCAATTATTTAAATTATGTAATTAGTGCGTAGTTATTTGGTTGGGTTGGTTCAGGTTGGATTGGCTGGAGTTGGGTTGAATGCGTTGGGTTAGCATTAGTTTTGTTATTTTTTAGTGTTGCTTTCGCTCTTTATTTTCGTGTTATTTTCTATTTTCCTCAAAATTTTTATATTTATTTTATTTTTGATTTTTCGTTATATTTTGTTCCTGCTGAACAACATTGTAATTTAAATAATACGTAATAAGGTAATAACTGGAATTAAAAATCAGTGCGATAAATCATTACTAAGTAAGAAAATCAACGAAACTATAAATAAAAAGAATCGAAGCAAGCGAAGCAAACGCTGGAACACAAACAAAATGAATTAAAATCCAATGAAATAAAATAGAGAAAACAGAAAACATATTCAATGTGGTGGAGTTGGGGTGAAATTTATTACAGGTCCAACATACAAATTGTCGAACCAACCCAACCCAACTTATACACAAATAAATCCATAGACAAAACATATTGCCATAAATTGAAAAAAAAATTAAATCGTTAAAAAAAACGAAAAATAGAAAATAGAACATTCAAAATCGTTGCAAAAATTGAAAAAGGCAACAATAATAAAGAATCAAAAATCATTGGTTAGCTTGCGAAATAAAATCCAAAAAACATTTTTGTATTCTAAGTTACCGACGATTTTTGATGATTTTTAACAATTTTTACCCAACCCAACCCAATCCAACCCAGCTGTTACCATATTTGAGACACGGGAAAGGTAACAAGAACGACATTGCTTAAAAAAAAGGTTTCCTACCGATCCATATACAAATCAAAAGTTTGAAGGAGAAAAAAACTGAAATTTAAACCACACTAACACGAAGAAAATATATCGTAAAAAAAAACAAAAAATCGTTAAATGTGAAAATAGTTACCTTGTTAAAAATTGTGAAAGAATTTGCAAATCGAAAAAATGGAAAAGAAAACTAACAAAAATCCCAATCATTTTAATTGTAATTAATTTCAAAATTGTTGCAAATCTTCAAAAATCGTTCGTAACTTCGAAAAATAAAAAATGTTAAAATCACAAGGAATTGTAAAAAACATTGATAAAAAGTCAAAGATATATATTTTTTTAAAACCATAGTAAAAATTTGTTAAATTATGAAAAATCAATCGTTGCAAAAAAATCACAAAAAATTCAAAATCGTTGATTAGCTTGCGAAATGAAATCCAAAAACATTTTTGTATTTTGTTTCGTAAGTTACAGACGATTTTTACGATATTTAATAATTTTTACCATTTTCTCAAAATTTCCTTGAAATTTTAAGAGAAGAAGTGGTCTAAATTAACCCATTCCAACCCAACTCATAAACAGGGTAACAACCCAACCAGCATCGATAAGACAACATCATTCAACTTAGCCGATGAAATAGGAAATCATGAATGTATTTATATGTCGATGAAATTTTCAACAAATTCCATTTGACATTGAAACTAGGTTTGATAAGACACATTCCGAATCAATAAAGGTAATAAAGATTTGGCTGTAGCAAATAGTTACGTAAATGTTTAGGTCATCAATACACAAAACTCTTTGACCCTACGCCAAACAACGCTATGCAACACTCGTGCAAAGAACTACCGATCGCATAGGCCCGTTTAAAAAATCGTAGGTGCTCCATCTATTTATCTCGTACCACCAAACTCAAAAGTTGACTAACGATCATAATCACTGAATCATTCGCAACGATAGTTTATTCGGAATGTGTACAAAAGTCAACGTTAGTTGGGTACAATAATTTCACCTTACGACTTAAAAAAATCGAAAAATCCGTTTGTAAGTTATCCGTTATCTGTAGATATTTTAATTTCAATCTCATTTTCAATCCTCTTATTACTTTTAATTGCAAATATTATGAAAATAACGTCACTTTTGATATTTCAAATTCATAGATGAAACGTTTTTTCTAAATGGCTTTTTGTGGTAGTTGCGAGTTCTTGTTTTAATGATTTAATTTCAGTGGTTAATAATGTGAAATTAATTTCAGTTCCCATGGACATTAGGTGTGAAATGGCGGGCGGATTTCAATGTAATAAGTGTGGAAAAAATTATAAACAAAAATACAACATGGTCAGACATTCCAAGTACGAATGCGATAAAGTGCCGTTTTTTAAGTGCATGCACTGCGGGAAAGGATACTCGAGGAAGGCGAAGCTGCAGTACCACATCACTCTGCACCACTCCAAACCCGAACCATACATTTAAGTCGCCATCTTAATTTATTTATATATGAATATAATAAAAATTAAAAACATAATTCTTTTTTTTAATAAATAAGTTTAATTAAATTTAACATATACATGTCTTTGATATCATTGCTGCGTACTTTGGTAATAATTTATAACATTTTAGGTTCAGACGAAGGTAAACATCCTTGTCCAAGGTGTCAGCGTTCATATAAAGTGTTGGGGTCGTTGAAGAGGCACCTGAAATACGACTGCGGACGTCTGGAAAGGCCGGCGATTACCGGCTACGTTTACGCGCAAAACCAGTACGTCTGTCAGACGTGCAGTCGATCGTACAAAGTCTTCAGCTCGATGAAGCGCCACCTGAAATACGAGTGCAAAAAGGTTCCGAGCATATCGTGCCCGGTGCAGGAGTGCTCGTACAAAGCGAAAATGAACTCGAGGATGCTGCAGCACGTCCGTATGGTGCACAAGTTGCCCTTCGTCATAAGGAAACCCGACAACAAGTTTTGTTTGGGGAAGTGAAGTCAGTCTTCGCCGTCAGTCGGGTTTTGTAAAGTTGTAATTAGTTATTTTATTTAGATATTGTATTTATTATTGTATTTAAGATTATTTCCGTCATCGCGTTGAAGAAAAATGTACATCTATTATTAGTAGCTGATGTTATTAACTTGCTTTATGTATCTTATGTTTAAATAAATTTTATAACATTTGACGAAACGTTGATTCGAATGGGCGCCACAAAGTTGACATATATGGCACGTTTTTAAGGCAACAATAGTTAATTAACATCAGTAAGTAGCGTTAAAGAAATATTGAAAATATCCAGTTCGAACTACTGTTTGCAGTAAGTACCACGTGAGAAATTAAGTCATCGTAATTTATGATCCCCATCGACTCATTCTGAATATGTGCATCAGATCTAAAATACTGATCGTTAGATCGGTAGAAAATTCGCATTTTACACCCAACTACCATGCAAATCACGTCCATTTTCCATAAACGCGGGCGTCGAATATCAGTTCAAAGTTGCCCCATTTGCACAATTAAATGTATTGATGCTGACGTTCTAATAAATCTATGAAATTATTTTTTTCAGAGACTATGGCACCAACGTACGACTATACGAACCAACAGCATTATGCGATTGACGAATGTAGAAAGCACATTTGCCCGATTTGCCTCACCCGTTCCTACAAATCTAAAAAAAACCTAAAGAGGCACATGCAAAACGAGTGTGGCGTCGAGGGCAAATTTCTATGCACGTTTTGTACAAAAAAATTTAAACACAAGCACCATTTGCGCGATCACGTCAGGAGCTTGCACAATGAAACCGCAATCAGACAGAAAATGTGATAATGTAAATATTTCAAGTGTATTCCAATGATGTAAATATAATTTAATTTAATATTGTTATTAGTTACTTCTGAAACGAACGAATAAATTTAAACTTTAAAAATATCACGTTTTGAAAAAATGGCAAATTACATATCTGAAAAATTATGGAATAAAATCATAATATTTGTTAATGAAATTTTGTGGGTACGTATTTTCTACAATTACATTGATGATGGTCTGATGGTTGGGTAACCATGAATTTTTATTGATGATTTGGTGACTATTTATGGCAGTATTTACATATATTGCTGTATTAAAATGTAGTTCATGTCAAGGATTTAAAAATATGGTATATTTTTACAGATGGTCGACATACTTGTAAGAAATGTGGAAAAACGAATGAAGTGATAAGCCAGTTGGGCTCCCATGAAAAATATCGTTGCCCTCGATGCCAAATAGGTAATTATTTTAAAAAAATATTTAATTCTATACTTGCGCTACGATCAGTTTGGACTTGAGATACACACAGAATATCTAAGTCTACATCTTTGAATGGATTCGTCGATTAGGAACTGTTCAAGTCGTCGAAAAATTCATTATTCATTCTATTAAACAATTAACTCAAACAATGTAGGTGTACAATATCTAGCCAATCATTTATCTAGCTATCCAGTTAATCGTTTATCTAGCTAGTTAGTTAGATAAATGATTTGTGTGGAACCTGCTGCACTAATAATTAAATAAATCTAGTAGAATAATGCATTTTTGATTAATATAAATAATATAACCAAGCAATCTTAAAACCTCCTCAGTTTCAGATGGTTATCCTTTTGAGTGCCCCAAATGTGGCAGGAAGTACAGGCAAGAGCAGTCACTGTATGTTCATCTAAAATTCGACTGCGGGAAAGAGCCAGGATTCAAATGCACCGCTCCTTTCTGTACGTACAAATCGAAGAGGAACAGCAATTTGAAGCGACATATGTTTTATAAGCATGGAAGAATGTAGTTGCATTGGTCGAATCGTAAAATAATGGAAATATTAATAGATTTGTTTAGGGCTAGTCATTTATGATTTTCTTACTCGCAAGTTATAAAATACCTAGAATTGTATCTCCACCAAATATTTTTTATTTCCTTTGTGTGTGTGTGTGTGTGTGTGTTTATATCCTGGCACATGGGTGTCAAATTTGGTTAATTTAGTTCGTATTTTAATTAAGTCCTACACGTTATCTTTAGAATTGTTATATACACGTTGAAGTGTCAATTAACTTGAATATAGGTATTTTTTAATAAATATGTGTTTTACTCCCTTCCACATATTACGAATGAAGAAGAAGAAGTGGGTTCGTTCGTTGACGAAATTACGTGATTGCTACTGGAATTTTATTTTTGTGTGAAGTAAGTTACAAATTAACTGCTGTTCGGATAGCGAATAATTGTAAATGAAAATGAATTGGAGATTGATATAATTAAGTTTTGAGCGATAAATTGTTCTAATATTTATGTTTGGGGCACTAGTTTTTGGTTCGAGGACCGAAACCAACCCAACCCAACCCAACCCAACCAAATCCAATCCAATCAGACTCAACCCAACCCAACCCAGCACAATTTAAATTAAATTATGAATATCGATAAAGTCTTCCAATTTTCATTTGACGTTTCACAAAAAAATGAGGTTTACTTTTGTTTACTAGTTTATTAAAGTATATAGAGAAATACGTGTTTCGTTAAAATTTTTCCTAGTTCTCGGATAATGAACCACATTTCGGCAAAGTCACATCGTCTGGGTTGAAATGATCTAGTTTTTATATCGCTTCGACCCTGAAGACCTACCTGACGATGGCAAATGTTACTTTGCCTACAGCCATATTACATAGATTTGAGTATGTTCAATTGAAAAAAAAAAAACGCGCCATATTTAGTAATTATAGTGAAATCAGCAACAAGATGTAAAATTACATTTAAAATTGCCTATAAACACAACCCGACAACATCGCTTAAAAATCACATATTCTAGCTGACATTTTTTTAATTGAACATGCAACATTAAAATATTAATGCCACATTTTCACTAAATTTACATTTTTTGCAATTAAATCATCTAAAACTTTAATTAAATATATCACATTTTTTAACTGGTCGTTTTAATTCCTTTTTTATTACGTGATGTTCTTTCTGTAACCTTCAATTTTCTATTAAATGTTTGGAATGTACATTTGGTTTAATAATGACTTTTATACATTCACGCCTTCATTATATTTAAGTTATTTCAAGCGGATATTTGTTAGATTTGCTGGGTGCACCATGGTCGTGCATTTTCAATTTTGTACCCAGCATAAATATTCATAATTGGATATCAACTGTATCCTTGACTTTTTCACAATTTGTGTTTCAAATTTGATTTGAAACCATGCGCTATTGTAAACGAAAATGAATTGGGAATTAACGTTTATATTGTTTTTAAAACGACCCACAAATCTATTGCAGTTATTAATATAATTAAGTTGTGCGCTTAAGTTAACGCGAGAATTCCGAATATTTGTATTTGCGAAAATATTTTTACGTTAGAGGACCCAACCCAAACCAACCCCATTCACATTAAATTAATACTTGCGATTATGGGTGTGGATACGCGGGTCTTCTAATTTTCGTTTGACGTTTCATAAAAAATGTGGTTTAATTTTTTAGGGTGAGCGAAATTTTAAGCTATGTCAGTTTAATTTGATCGCCTGTTGCAACGGTCCGAATCATATAGAGATCAGTCATGGCATTATTTGCTTCCTATTTGGCAAAATGATTACCTGTTCGCTGGTCTACGTAGTTTCACAAAGTCAAAATGTTAAAACTAGTCCAGATTTGTTTACAAACAACAACAACAAATTAGTCTAACACTGAAATCTGCGAGCAACAAATCGCTTATAAATCCATTCAAATATCCCCATTCCTTTTTACAATAACATGATTAAATACAATATATGACATATCCGCCGTAATAATAATAATAATTACCAAATAAGAAACTACAGAATTTTTCACACCTGACGTAAGACAGATAAGTCACCAGCTCGCCAGTTGCACAATTTTCGAGGAACAGAATACAAATCGAAGCAATCAAGTTTCGTGAAACATATACCTATCAATTATAGTTTAGAAACGAGACGCATTCAAATTACCACGTATCCGTTTAACCCCGGGTTTTTAAGTTTTGGACGCCTCCCGCTTCTAAACTATTACAGATAGATATCTGCCGCAGCGGGGGTTCAGTTAGACAATTTTTAAACTTTGTTTATTATTATTATTATTATTATTATTTGTTATTGAACATAATAGCAAAACAACGAAAAAGATCAATTCGATTAGGGAGCCAAGCGAATTTCGAATTGGAAGAAACATTTTTTAAACGAATTAATCGCATTAAACAATTAAAACTAATCTAATTGGACATAAAAACGGAAATCGGGAAAAACGACATAACGTCCATAGAAAATAAATAAAAAATTGACGCCTTGGGGTATTAGCTGCGATAAAAGGGGTGTAAAATCAAACTGCTGCAAAACAACCTTCACAGAGGGGGCGACGTAAATGGTCCCCTATCGACGCAGGTTTTCATTAAAATCAATACGTAACAAAAAGGCTAATATGTTACGACTAAACGTAGAATGAAAATTATAAATAGAATTTCGAAAATGACAATTATTATTTTACAGCGCGTAGTAAAATAAAAGTAAAAGAAACACAAAGTAAAATAAGCACCATTGGAGACATCTTTAAAGTACCGCTAATAGAAACAACCGAGTCTTTCAATCCAACCCACTTTAAGAGATCGGGTACCAAGGACCAACCATAACTCTACTCTGATGGCCCTACGTGTTACGATTTGGATATTCGTTTAATAAATTTTAGATGATAAAGTCAAAGGCATTAATTTGATTAACTAAGTGAAACAGATCAAGCGAATTATTTTGAACTCGACGTTTGCCTCTAGAATAATGTGGAGCCCTTCATTCCATATGACGTTACAATACGTGATAATTTTGGAAAAATTATCTCATATTTAATGAATAATAGTTCAAATTAATTGTAGTTTCAAATTGTTAACTTATGGCGACATAGTTATAGATGATACAATTTCAAAGATTATAATAATGTAGCATGCATCATTTATTGTGAAGCTTCATATAACAACGTGTGTCTCACCTTTGACTAATACGTAAGAGTATTTTTAACCTTGCACCCTAAATTCGTTCTAAAACTTCGTGGCAATTTCATTTCACAATTTATGTGTCAAATCTTTGACTGCTTACCCAAAGGTCTTGCATTTTCAAGCCCGCAGTCTAAATTTGTTCTAAAACTATGAAATAATATATAATATTTATATAAATCTTCTTAGAGTCTTAAGTCTCTACACAGACGAAATGTTATAAACTTTCAATATCGATTTTGCACTGTCTTTAATTTGTAGTTTTTACAGTTTTTGTCCCAAATTTGATTTAAAACCTGCATACAATGCGTTGTTTTAGATTATTTTCTAAATGATTTTGTAGAATTTCGCATTTCGACTATTTGAATTAAATAAAATTAATAAAATCCAATACCGAGTGTATTGTTGATGTTAAAGCTGAGTAAATTAAAATTTTTCTTACGAAAAATATTTATAATAAAAATTAATATTAAATTAATATTAAAAAATCTACAATGGTTTGTTTTAGGAAAACCAAAAAGACACGTTCGCATTGGTGCCGATAAGTACCAATGTCTCCAGTGCAACAAAGTCTACGGAAGTCGGTTTACTATCAGCAGACATGTAAATCACGAATGCGGCATCGAACCCAAATACGTGTGCATCGTTTGCAACAAAAAATTCAAGAGGAAGGACTCGTACAAAGAGCACATTAGCATTAGATGTTACAACTACTTGAATTAGTGTGTACGTAAATTACTTGCATGGTGAGATCCTAAAGTTTAATTATTTATAAAATGTCTATATTACAAGTAGGTAATCGTACATTATTGTGGTTGGTTGTGTTTAAATAAATGTTTCCACGTCAACGTTGACATTTTATTATTATGGATTTAAAATTATGGTCAACGATGCCATTGTTGAATATAGAGCCATACAATTAGTTGTATCAGTTAAATCTTTACTACTTTCGTTTCTTTCGCTCAGAGATAACATTTTTTGTTATCTCCTTATTTTAGGCAAATGAAATATTCGTACTCGTACTGTGAATGATCACATTCCTGTCAAGGATGTATCATCAAGTACGTTGATTATGAACGTACAGTTGTCGAAGCTTTCCTATCCTATTTGCAAGGCTTTGTAAAAGAAGAGATTACATAGGCAACCACATGAAGCACATAAGCACTGGGCTTATATTTCAACGTGAAAATGTATATAATAAATATTTTCGTTGTCGCTTCGCTTTTTTTTTAATTTAAACTTTGTAATGGAAATGTGGTGGTATAATAAAAAATTATGGAGCCTCTTCATCAATACGGACTGAAATATCAGCGAATTACGATGATATGTACTAATAAGTTGCTAACGTTTTCCAATTTCAGATGTTCAATTCCGAAGGTTGTTTAAGCCAAGGGAAAACTCGGACAGATATTTTTGCTCCAAGTGCAATAAAAACTACAAACACAAAAGGCATTTGAACAGCCACGTAACGTACGAATGCGGAAAGGAGCCGCAATTTGTGTGCGGCGTGTGCGCGAAGAGGTTTTACCAGAAGTACACTCTGAACGCCCATCTTAGACAGTCCCATAATATCATCATCTAGAAGTAAAAGAATTCATGGAATTGGAATTCATGGAGTACATTTACACTTAACGACGCGAACGTCGCAGTCGTTAACTTATACTTTGTAGAATCGACTTATAATTTTATTAGTGACTATTTTTAATTTTAAATAAAACTTTTGAACTTGAGAAATATTAAGCGAAATCGCGTAACTCGGGCAATTTGACCCGCGCAGAGTTAAACATTTTCTAAGATTTTATTTTATCGTATTGTATGCAAATTTTCGCAGCAATAGAATATCTGTTAAAACTGGTCGTTTTACTCACCCGCTCTTATTATTAGAATAGAACATCATGTGTGCATTTTATGGGAATTTAACGTTGGCGTATTTTTAGGGTCGACTTTGTTCAATCGAAGAATTAAACCAACGAACCCGTTTTGTTGCGATCGATGCCCCAGGAGGTACAAACACGCCAGGGATTTGCGATTCCATAAGAAGGAATGCGGAAAAATTCCGGCGTTCTTTTGTCTGTATTGCGATTACAAGTCACACCGGAAGTTCAACGTCAATGCCCATGTCAAAAATAAACATAAGATTAATATAGGCATTTAAAGTACTCGTGGTTTTATTGGTGAATTTAAATCGAAATAAAATTTTTCGCCAATTTTATCAAAATTCTTCTAACGAGAAAAACAGAGAAAATAAAAATAGGAACAGAAGATA
This sequence comes from Geotrupes spiniger, assembly GCA_959613385.1. Taxonomy (NCBI): domain Eukaryota; kingdom Metazoa; phylum Arthropoda; class Insecta; order Coleoptera; family Geotrupidae; genus Geotrupes; species Geotrupes spiniger. The sequence goes on along the minus strand of OY390736.1, from coordinate 37,791,545 downwards.
GAAGTGAAAAGATATATAAGGAGTGGGAAAGATGACGAGAATAATCGTACGGAAAATATTACGTCTTGTCATCTAACGGGGCCAATTGTATAATAACCATTGGGGATTCTCAGATTTTATTGAAATTATTGCATGATGTGAGATGTGATCTAAATAATTTATTTCGCTTAAATGTGTCGTGACTTTCAGTCACTCAAAATGCAAATTTGGCTTTGTGCTAGACGATGAGTTTAGTACATGTATCGCTTATGTCATCGTGCCTTGAATATTAAATAAAATTTTTATTAATATAAATATTTTTTCAGAACCTAAAACATACACATGTCCAAATTGCAATAAAACTTACTCGACTTACGGTGCTATGCATACCCACAAATCCATCGATTGCGGAAAATCTTCGCTGCATTGTTGCGCCCGTTGCAATAAAAAATTTAAACGGACGTGGGCCTTGAAGCGTCATTTGTCGACTTGTAAACCCGAGTGTCATGTACAATGTTACAAATTAAATTAAATAAAAATAAATCTATAAATTTGCATTGGATTTCTTTCGTATTATAACATTGCAGCACGTTATTCGACTGCCAGTATTAAGGATGCATATGTTTTAGGACTGCACGAAGACGACGATACGAAATTGTATACGTGTAATGTGTGTTTGAAGAGGTACAAGCACAGCTCGTCGCTATGGAAACACAAGAATTATGAGTGCGGCAAAAGTGCGACGCTTAGGTGCACTGTCGATGGCTGCACGTACATGTCGAAGAGAAAAGACAATCTTCGTGCCCACTTAAGATACTGCCATCAGTTGTTGCCATCTTGAACTAATCCAAGTACCAACAATGATATTGACTGTGAATGACGTAAATGATAATGACGCTAGTTATTAGTCCTAATGTAATTTGTGTTGATTAAATATTAATTGTGGAAGTTAAATAAATATTTGTAGGTAAAAGGTTACACCATGATCTGTTTTCTATTTGCAGTTGATAAGTTGTTAAGAAAATCCGATTTTTTAGTTTATGTAAAACATCACAATTATATTAGAGTACGTTTGATCGAATGATCATGAACAGTAATTAAATATCTGTATTTCAAATATTGGTTGCTTAATTGCTATAAATAAGTGACCAAAAGCATAATATATTGTCGCCTGAAGACGGGGAAGGTATTATTCAAATAATCGAGCGATTGTAATGGAACGGGATGGAGATACGTTCGACATTGGCGATAGTACAGGACGGTGGGAGGGAAACGAATAAATAATTAACTAACACGCGTAGAAATATAAAACAAAATTATATAAAGATTATTTTTTTGGTTGCCCAAAAATTTGTTGATCTCGCGCTTTTGCCTTTTAAGGTGTATTCGATGTTTTTGAAATCGACTGCACTTGTTATTTTCCAATGGCTAGTTTAAAAAAAATACAATTGCAATAAATTATCGAAAATTAAATATAAAAATGCCTATTGAAAAAATTACAAAAATTGCCATACTAAAAAAAAACAAGATTTACGTTTGCTGTAAAATTCTAATAATAGAATTATACACTAATATTAAACACCATATACTTATGAAAATTTTACGTTGACTTTAATTGTTAGAACCCTCGCATTGACCTTCCAGCGTTAACTGAACTCTTGACTGAATCCAGTAATAATGTATCAATGCATTAGATAGATATGTCTACCATCATAAATTGTATTGGGAGCTTAGACCGATTTTAATTACAATTTATATTTGAGTTTAGTCAAATTAAAAACAACGTTTATTTGTTTATTGAAGACAAAGATGAAAGTTTAACTGTTGTAAATGTGCACACAAACGACTTTGTTATTCAGATCAAGGGAGCACTTAAATTAAATTATCATTAGTACTTGCGTTTTATTATACGGTACAAGTAGTTCTTCGTCAGTCCACGTCTTCATTTAGTCGTGTTTTACCTATCAGGAGTGTGTTTGTTTCGTTGCACTTTTAAAGTTATAAATTTTAATTCTTCGCCACATCAAAATGACGTGATTTTACTTGCAATTTTTGTACAAATTTCCACCATGTTCGACAAAATTGACAATATTTCAAATAAACGTAGAATCCTCAATTTTTACTGCCTGAAATAATAAAATAATTTCAAAATAAGTCTTTACATTAAGGCTTTAGATGATTTAATTGGAAAAATATGTATTATATTTGTTATAAAACTCAAAAAGATTGTTAATTATTTTCGTTAATTTTGTCGCGTAAACTAACGAAAATAATTAACAATCTTTTTTGAGTTTTGTAACAAATATAACTTCCACTATAATTTTATATTTACATTTATTATTTTTGTACATAAAACCGAACCGTTTTGTGTTTATTTTTACAATATTTTGATTGCGCTTAATAAAGACAAATTGTGTGCATGATATTCTCAAACAGTAGATTTTAAATAAATATAGATATTTTTCTAATTAAATCACCTAAAACCTTAATGTAATCACTTCATTTGGAATTATTTCATTAAATGCGTTTGCAGTGTTAAAAACGTTTTTCATCAAGTAATTGTTACCTGGCTAATCTCTCATTTTTTGTCCTTAAATGCACTTTTACAATTTTTAGAACTTAAATATACTTTCAAAAAATATAAAAAACATTTATTTACATTCCCATTTCCCATCTTGTCTATGTAAATATATATTTTTTGCCAGGTTCCTTTCTAATTCACCCTCCGCCTCTTATCTCCTTCACCCATCTCCAATCACCTCCTCATAACCTGCAACAATCATAATTTTAGTTAGCCGCCCTCATCCTCATTTTCCTCCTTTATCTCTTCTCCGTTAGATTTTCCAGTAAATCTAGCCCTCTACCCTTCCCTCCCAACACCTTCCTCCATTATTTTCCACTCTCTTTCTCCTCCTTGTTCCATTCCGCATCTTCACACTCCTCCCACCAATGTTTCCACTCGTCCCTTCCTTTACCACATATTTCGCATCCTTTGTACTCCTCTCGCATCCAATATTTATTCTTCTTCTCTTCGTTTCCGCATCTGAATCGTGCTATTCTTCTTCCTCTTCCTCCATCTTTCCCCCTTCCAGATATTTTGGTCTCCTCCCCAATACTCTTATTTCCTTGTATTTTCATTATAGCTTGAATTCTTTATCTTTTCGTCCCTTTTCTGCGCTTCTACTTGTTTCATCCTGTCCACTACCACCCTCTCAAAAATATATTCGCTGTCAAATTACTCCAATGAGACATTATAAATGATTTGTGTATAACTGCATCTCCACCATTTGTTTCTGAGGAAAGGTTTTACTGCTTAAATTTGTATATTACTCGCTTCGCAGGTCCACTTAAAGTTTTCAGGATCAAATATCGGTGTTGTTTCAAAAACTCGAATACTAGATCGATGGTGATTTAGTAAAGGAAGACGCAGCAATAAATTTACATATTTTTATTATATATCGTCTAAAACCTTAATTAAATAAATCGAAATCGTTTAAGTTCTAATATTGTTTTTTTAAATAATTCACTACACTCCGGAGGCTTTTTCAGTGACTAAGCCACCAGAACGTAACCTGTTTTACAATATGTGTGTGTGTACGCATGCACATAAATGCAGCAGGTTGAAGTTGCAAAGAAATACGTCTTATAGTACTGGACGGTAATGTTTCACTCTATCATGGATGTCGTCAGGAACGACATGAATATTTGTTGATGGTCCATTGTAAAGTTAACTGATTGTTAGTGGCGGGCTATCTGAGTGGTAACTTACTTTTTATAAATTCTGTCATTTTTTGACCATCTATGGTGGTTTAATTTGCAGCGATGGTACCGTGCAGCATTGAAAGCTGTATTCTTTTGCAAATTCAAAATGCTTCTGTATAGTTCGCTGCATTTATGAAACAACGATGTGGTAATTTTTATATAATTTAAATATCACAATTGACAAGATTGAAATTCAATTTATATATATTTGTGTGCGTCACCTATGCCAATAGGGCTGATAACCTTTTCGCCAAAATTTTATACGCGAATTGAAACAAAATGTTATTTAATTTTTTCTCGTTTTTAATAACCGCCAGAAATATTGATGCATGGAAATATCAACCGTAGAGTGTACATTCCTAGAAAACTTTAGTTGCCTACTACCTTGCTAACTTTCAAACAATGCACTAAATATTCACGCAGCTGTGTTTTAGGGATGGTGTCGTACGCCTGCCGCGATTGTGGAAAACGCTACACGTACTCGCATTCTCTCACGAGGCACAGGAAGTACGAGTGCGGAAAATTGCCAAGGGTGTTCTGCCCAATGAAATTTTGCGAGTTCAAAACCAAGTACAAGTCGACGCTGAAAACCCATCTTAAGCTGAAGCACAAAAATTTCAATTTCAACGAGTCTTGCGTGTTTTAAATCTGTGTGATTTTTTAAATGTTTGCTACCTGCCTTGTTTAAAAAAAATTTAAAGTATATCGAACGATTTTTATTTTTTTTTATATTTACGGTTTTAAAGGTATAACTGTTAACGAACGAAGTGGGTAATAATAAAGAACTCGATTGAAAAGTTGTTTCAATGCCCCATTGAGCTAGTAGATGGAACATGCCAAAGCTTATTAAACTAAACGAAATATTTTATGACAGATGTTTTGTTTTTCAGGTGTAAGAGCTTATAAATGTGATCAATGCGGAAAGTGCTATCGATTTCTCGCCACGCTTAAGCGCCACAAAAAATACGAATGCGGAAAACCACCGGAGTTCCATTGCGGATATCACAACTGTTTGTATAAAACTAAGCATAAGTTTTCGCTGAACAAGCACATTCGTATTAGGCATTTGCATCGATAGAATTGTATGTATGATTTCTCGAATAAAAGTATTGTCGTGCGTTGTTTCGTTTTCATTTGACCGTTGACTGTTCGATGAATGGATAAATAACAATGTCTTTCTAGGTTTTGCTATGGTTCCAACTAAGCCGTTTATATGTCACTGCGGAAAGGCTTACAAACAGCGCTCCACGTTACTCAGGCACGTAAAATACGAGTGCGGAAAGGACCCGACGTACAAATGCCCAGTATTAATGTGCAAATACGTAACGAAGCGAAAATTTAGTTTAGACATTCACATGAAATCGCAGCACAAGTACATGGTTTAGAAAGACTGATTTGTGTTTATTTATTGGAGTAGTCGTACACGTTCTGTGTCAAAATGTATGTGAGTTATCGTAAAATAAATTATTATGCAGACTGAGGAATAAATTGGTTATTTTCGAATCGTTTGCATCTTTGGAGATGGATGTTGAGGTAAATGAGGAAAAATTAACTCAATGAAAATTTAGCACCTGTTACTAAAGAAACTACACCCTGAATATGTTGGATGAGAATCCACCTAAACTTTGGAACAACCGACCCCTATCCTCATTACCATGATATCCATACACGTGTCTCGTTTCATTAAAATCCTATGAATTGTCTACTCATTCATCACCCAGAATCAAGTCATTGTTTTAAAATTGTGAAGTGTTTGTGTTTGTTAACGAATTAAATGTACGTACATAAACGAACCTAATGAAATTTATGTCTTATTACCTAATACTTTGTTGCAGGTTTCAAATATTTTTGCAGCAGGTGTGGAAAAGCTTATCGATGTAAAAATTCTTTGTACCACCATAGATCAATTTATTGTGGAAAAGAGAAACGATTCATGTGCCCCGTGGCTGGTTGTGTATATAAAACTAACACCAAAAATAATTTAAAACTTCATTCGATAGTTCATTTCAAGTAATGAATAATTTCATTTAGAACATAGGTCATCATATATTGGAGTAAATTAAATGACATATGTAATTATATAATAATAAAACAATAAGTTACATATTTTTATGACCTCCCAAATCTTCCAAAAGTAACAAAAAAAAATTAAAAATTGCATTTTTTAATTTGAATAATATTTGGAAATTATGTATTTATTTAATAAGCAAAAGAATTGAATGTGTTCGATTTTTTTATTTCGTAACTTTTATTATCGTTTAATAATTTGTTTCAGATTACTTGCACACGTGCAATAGGTGCGGGAAAGCTTACAAAAGTAAACACTCGTTGTATCACCACCGATCGATGTATTGTGGGAAGGAAAGGCGTTTCGTGTGCCCTGTCGACGGTTGCGCTTATAAATCGAACACTAGAACTAATTTAAACCGACATACGTTGGTGCATTTGAAGTGATGAAGTGGATGCTTAGGTCGAAGAAGTTGTTCGCATCAACGACGGCGATTTAGGTAGAGAATTGTTTGCGAACGAAGAGGACTGACTTGTAAATGTTAAATAATTTATGGAGCTTTGTTTGCGTCAAAATATATTTGAAGTTAATCGCAATATTTTAATTGAGTTTTCATTAAATACTCTGCCCTCGCCCACTTTCTACGTTGTTAAGGTATTTTTATTATTTTTTGATGTAATTCCTTCACCTTACCTTGCTTTTAGGACTAAGTGGTCATTAGTGTAGAGTCATTTAGTTCCCTAATCTCATGAAATTTTTTTTTGGGCATTGAAGGTTCGAAAAATCTATGATTTCCATTAACTCCTAGTCGAGTTAGGTTGTCTTAGAATAATTCGATTGTTTTAAATTTACGCTTGTGGTACAACAGCATCTTGCATTTCGTTTGGTTGGGTTGGGTTGGGTTCAGATAGATTTATGGATTTACGGTTATTTTAAAAAATACTTCACCAGACCAGTGCTGAGTTAATTTTGTTCAGGTTCATTAAAAAAAGATCGTCAAATTGGTAAAACATTCTGCAATTTCTCCAGATTTCCATCAAATTATTTTAAAATTAGGTTAGTGACATATGCACATGATGGCTACGTTGTAAACTGAGAGACCGACGTGTCGACTGTCGTTCAGGGCCGGAATCGAAACGTGCCGGGTTATCCACGCGAGGAAGGCCCCGAAGATCGAAAGTAAATTATATCACTCTATTGTGTAAAGCCGGAAGACCTCCATGGTACGAATCCGCGTAAACGTCTAATCACATCTAAGTTCACATCAAGGAAAGAAATTGCGTCGATTTAACCAACGACAATTTAGAAATATTCATTAATAACTAATGTTGACAAGTTCGATAAATACATGTTTTGAATATGACGTTTCGGAAATTAACTGGAGATATTGATTGATTGAATTTTGTGTATATGGATCTTTGTTGAATTGCTGGATGTGCTCTACTTGAATTTACAAAGAAAATACCGTTATATGATCGAAAATTCAAAAACGGGTCTTGTAATCTTCGTTTTGACGTTTCCATGGGCAAATTGATTTTTACAGCTTAGTTTTTCATTAGACTGAACGAAGCAGATATTATTCACATGCGCGTTTCTCCATGTCCATTGTTCAAAAGCGATCACTTGGTTTCTAATTTATGGCGTTCTCGGCCTAACATCTCAACTTAACAAATCTTAAATATGAATGCTACAGGGTCGTAATGTCTACATTTAAAAATTACTCATCCTTACTTATTTTTATAATGTATGTATTTAATGTTCATTAAAACCCAGAGCTAGCAGTGGTTTTAGTTCTCACAATCCACCGTTTTCAAATGCATTATTAAATGTCGAAATTATTATCTCCACACGCATTTTGATTAAACGTTCATGTCGCCGATAAATGTTTCAATAATTTATTGAACACTTTGAGACTACTTTGTATTATAAACGTATCTTAAATTTAATATTTTGCAAATCATTTTAACTCAAATAGTTTGGTTTGACGCACTTATTTTACTACCACGAATTTCTAAGCGAATATTATTAATTTTTTTAATAATTTTAATATATTATTTTAATTATTAATTAAGTATTTGTAAATTAGTGTAAAATAATTACGACCTTATATCTTAGGATTGTGTGCTAAGTCTTAATTGTGCGAACAAACGTTACACTGAATGATCAAAAATGAAAATCCGAATTATTTTTAATTGACAGTTGAATAAACTATTAACTGAAAGACTCAATTTATTTATCCTCCACTGTACTGGCTGTTCAAGTTGGGTTTGATTTGGTTCGGTTGAGTTGGGTTTGGTTGGTGACTCGAGTTGGGTTGGGTGTTGCTGAAAATGTTTGACAAAAAGTGACTCTATCAGCTTTGAATTTACAAATAAAATCGCCCCCAAATAATTTTCTTTGATGGTTGTTAACATAATAAAATTTATATTTTTAGAATTAAATATTGCTTTTCAATTCGATTAGTTTGGGTTAGATCGGGTTGAGGTTTCCAAAATTGCTTTAAAAACGAAATCTTTCCACATACATGCAAATAAAATATTGACGAGTCAAGTACCATTCCTATTGAGCTATTGAATTCTTGTAGAAATATATTGGGGCGAACGTTTTATAAAAAATCAACACCGGAAAACTTTTTGGACATTTGAATTTCCAAATATCCCAATGAAGATTTATGAGAGCTATATCCTTAAGTACCAAATTGAATACATCTCTGTGACATGCACGATTTCAAAATATTAGTGCCCAAAATGTCCGTTACAAATATTGCAAAATTTCAAAAGGATTTATTAAATTGCCTCAAGCTCTAAGGATAAAGCTACCGAACCTCAGGTCTTTCGAGCTTTCGTTGTTTTTGAATTTTCGTGCTCGTTCCACTTGCTCAACATTTTTGAATCGCAGAGAAAGTACTAACTAATTAATCAATTCTTTAGTTGCATTTATTCACTAGGCAGACGAACTCAATTAAACAACTATGTGGGAGATTTCTTAAACAATGAGAGCTTAACAATCGTCAATAGCCAATTCATCATTAAAAATTAGAAATGTAGTCACGTGAATTCAACCTTGAAAACAATACAATTGCGTTATAAAAATGCGAGTGATATATGACTTTTCCGAGAAAATAGTAAAATTTTAGGCTACGACGTTCAAAAAAGTACAGCACATTTATACATGTACAGTAATTATACAGTACTGGCCGGTACTGTTCTGCTACCAGATTGCGATAGAATCTGTACAGTTGTAGATATGCATGAAATTAAAAATAGGGTTATGATCGATATACATCATTCCTTGAAAAATAAGAAATTTTGGTGAACTCCCCCGATGGTTTGGTCTCTTCTCGATACAGATGGTTCCTAACATTTTTAGCTTAAGGTAATGGGCTCTATTAACAAGTGCAAACGAATCACACCATCGCTCATCGACTTGTTATTAATTGTGGCAATTTTAGGGTCAAATTACTTTGCAAGTCAATTCGACGAAATTTATCCCTGTCCGACCTGCACAAAAATTTACAAGCACTTGGGAAACTTGACGAGGCACCAGAAGTACGAGTGCGGAAAAGTTGCCGAGTTCCAGTGTCCGTTCTGCAACTACAAATGCCACCGTAAAGACGTCCTCAAAGTTCATCTGAAAAATACGAAGAAGCACCAACACGTCGACATCGACAACCTGATGATGTAATTTTTTTTATTATTATTGTTTACTTGGTAATGTTTTGATAGTATATTTTATAAATAAATTCCTCGGACAAAAGTTGTTTTATTTTGAAATAAATAAATTAAATTGGTGACTAATATCGTTGCTGTTGGGGATTTTGCGTTTTGAATTGTTTTTGATTCGTAGTCGCTATGATATCAATTGTGTCAGTGGTTGCGATTATCTTTCAAATTCGATTCGAAAAATTTCTCCAACCCCTTGAGGAACTAGTCGACGCTGAAGGGTTAAATCAGTATGAGTCGATGACGAAGTATAAAGAAATTATTACTGATGATAATTTTATGGGAAATCAAGACCCAATAATTTATGGTCTCCCTAATACTAATAAATCTTGTAATCGTCCTTTTTATTTTTTTTTATATATCCTTTATAACAATTTTGTATTCTAGGTGCAGCGTTATTTAAATGCACCAGGTGCGAAAAAGCGTACACCAAAAAATATAACTTGACGAGGCATGCGAATTTCGAATGTGGAATCGAACCACAATTCCAATGCCCAATGTGTCCTAAAAAGTGCAGACAGAAAAGCCACTTAAAATCGCACATAACGTACAAGCACCGATTTTAAAACAACCACCAAGTTACTAATTTCATGTTAAATAAATAATAAAATTTTACGAACGACCCAGTTTTTCCTTTCTAGCAACCACAGGTGCATAAGCTTAAGTTTTATTGAATCGTATACTCGTTGCTAATCAAGTCAATTTTTAGATCTGTATACGTGGACTGATAAAGAGTACGCGTGTCATAACTGCAATCGAATGTACTCGTTAAAGTCGACGCTGTGGAGGCACGTGAGGTACGAGTGCGGAAAGTCGCCCCGTTTCGGTTGCTCGCAGTGCGATTACAAAGTGTATCAAAAGAGTAACGTTTTTAGGCACATGACGAAAATTCACGGCATTGTTGGACCGACGAACAGAAATATTATAGTTTTTAGTGACGTCGATATTTAGTCGATTATTTTATCATTATTATTATTTTTATTATTCTTTTATGTTAATTTACATTTGTTAGCTTTTTAATCAATAAATTCTATTTATTATACCGGATTGATTCAATTTGTTATTATGGTATTTTTTTAGTTTTATTTGGAAATTTTGTTTATTATAACCATATTGGTGTTACATTTGAAACAAGAAATTTATACGACGCTAAATGGTGTCAAGAAATTATATGAATTTTGGATGGCAACAAAGGATTTCAATTGTTGACATAATAAGAACCTTAACACAAATTGCTGAATTACTCAACTAGTTAAAAACGTCGTGAATATAATAATAATTTATTTTGATCAAGATACGTTTTCAACAAATACCAATAAATATATTTAAACGAGTGGGATTGGGGTGGGTTGGATTACAGCTGTAAATTATTCTGAAACCAGTTCTCCATGTGTACGTATCCTCGAAACTAACCTTAAACACTGCTTACGAACAAATCACGACCAAAATTTCGATACTAATTGCTGTTATTTTTAGGATATTACGAAAGTAGGAAGAAATTCACTTGCGAACGATGCCACCGCACGTACAAATATTTGCGAAATATGAAAGCGCACCAGAAATACGAGTGCGGGAAGGAGCCCACGTTGGTGTGCTGTGAGTGCGGATACAGGGCCAAGCTAAAATCGCGTTTAAAGCAGCATCTCAAAATGATGCACAAAATAGAGTACGTCTGGTAAAAAAGCACGTGCGATTTTAATCGGCGGCGTTAACTTACCGTCGCCTTTTACTTTTTAACTTTTACATTGATCGTCACTTTTTAATTGAACATTCGATATTTGAAAGCAAGTTTCTTGTATTTAACTCGATATATATTTTTTTAAAATGTTTTAACGTAATACGGAGAATATGTAATTGCAAACTGTGCCTTTTTTAAAGTTCGTTCGTTGATTAGGTTAAGGAAAGTAACTGTTAATCCGTTACATTATTGTTAATATTTCTGTAGTAACAAGGATAGGATTTATATAAATGTTATTCTGATTGTAATAATAAAAAAGTGTTTGGGTTATTAAATTTTTTATTTATGGGGAATGGTGTGAGCAATATGTTTCATATGAATTGTATGATTTTATTGTGACAGTGGCCAAAGCAAAAAAAAAACTTTGTCGAAATGGGGAATTTCCTCTAGTTATAATTTTTTACTCATTAATTGACTAACTCACCACATACTTCCATACACTGCACGTTATGATATCTTCATTATCCATCCACTCTGTTTTCATATAATTGGTGACATTTACCTCCTTGTTTATGTTCAGTACTTATTATTTTCTGTATATAGCAAATTTACTTTTATCGTCATCAATTTATTATGAAATCGATAGACAATTTCGGACAATTCCTGACCGTTGGGAAACAACAACAAAATCAAAATAAAAAGTAGTTGCTTATGCAAAATTTGTGTTGAGTTGTAAACTGGGTAGTTTTAAGAATCACTAGCAACAGATACAAAATCCTGTTACAAATTTATTTTTAGGTTACGGGTCGAAACCATACGAACAAGAGCAGTACATGTGCACCACGTGTTGCAAGGTGTACACCAGAAAAAATAGCCTGTACCTCCACGTTAAGTATTTCTGTGGAAAAGAACCGAAATTCACCTGTCCCGTCGGCACGTGCACCTACAAGGGCAAACTCAAGCAACACATAAAGCAGCACTTGCGGAACGTCCACAAGTACCTCCAGGAGCAAATAGACTTAACTGAAATCACTAAAATAAATTAATCCTGTTATCTTGTGATTTTGCAACAAATGTTATAATTTATTTACGTAGTTAAATTGTATGCGATATAAAAATGTATTATTGTATTGTATCGTGATGAATAAACGCCAGCTATCGGTTTATAATCTCAAGGATGTATGCATGCAGGTGATGACAGGTGAACACAGCTGTTTCATGGTTACCCAATCATCTTATCACCGCAAACGTAGTATTTAGACGCATCTAACTGACGGCTATATCTAGCACAGAAGGTCCTATTGTATTGTTGATTTGAACTCTTATGGTGCATTACTTTAATATGTACAAAGTAGTCAGCGAAGGTAAAATTAATTTTTCGAACGCCATGTATATTTTGCGTAATATTATAAAAATTTTTAGATTCGTGGGGAATTAATTTCGACGAAGATGGATCGCTGTACCGATGTTACGTGTGCAACAAGTCGTATTTAAGGAAGCAGACGTTGGCGCGACATGTGAAGTATGTTTGTGGCAAGGAAGCGAGGTTTCCGTGTCCGTACGACGAATGTCCTTATAGAGGGAAGCTAAAGCACCACATAAAACAGCACCTGTCACATGTTCACAATAAGGATCGTCGTTCGTCTACGAATTAGTATTTCTATAACTAGAAAAAAAATTGAGCAATAACGTAATCAACTCCGTTGACGCAAAGTACGAATTGTAATGTTGTATATGTTATGTACGTCCTGCCAAATGAGGTAAATTGGAAATTCTGTGTCATAGTATTTATGCGAATGGCGAATTAATCAAATGCGAATTCGGTTGGTTAAATAGCTCCGCCACTGGTACGCAAGTAACTACCTGTAGATGAAGAACACAACGTGTATGTAAAGGACCCATGTTTGATTTGCGTTTGTTTGGGTTTAGTTGAGCTGAGATGCAAAATCATCATTTAGTTGAGCTAGGATGCAAAAGCATCACTGAAATACCAACACGATTGGTTTAATAGAATTGCTCCACCATTGGTGAGAAGTCAAAGGAAGCACCTAACTGTTGATGAAGAACCCATAGCATGTAGGTCAAGAATTCATAACTAGATTCGCTTTAGGATTTCGTTGGGTTGGGGTTCGTTCAGTTGGGTTGCAAAGTAATCGCTCAAATACAATTTCGATTTGTTTAATAGCACTGGCTCCGCCAGTACTTCGGAACGATGCCATGGACAGATCGGACAGGCTAATAACTTACCTGTATAGACATAACACTCGCAGATTCAAAGACATCTGAACTTTAAGTTAACTCTGGTCACTAAAATCTACACAATTTAGAGTTACGATTCGACCAATACCAATCGATTTCCTAAAGTTTTACAACTAGCACGAATCTGTACCAATAATGGTAGAGAGCTTTACCGTGGTTCCATCACTGTCGCTTTAGAATAACTCAGTTGTAATCAGTTTTAACAAAATGATTTAAATGGCTGTATGACGTGTATTTTTTTGCGAAACACTGAATGTCAACTGATGACTGTTAACCAAAGTAACAATTACGACCGTTGCTCACGTCAACTTCTGCCAGATTTCTCTTGCGCTTCAGAACCAATTGGGCAACTGTGTGATTCAACCAATTAATTTTTATAGATCCCTACAGTTTTACTGTTGTATATTTGTCTGCAGGATTATGGACTTATACAAACATATCTGTCTACCAAAATTGTCCATGTGGGTTCTTTCTGTTACCACACTTAAGGGGAATAAGCCATTACATATGATAAGTGGTGGTGTCCGAATCGCCCAATGTGCTCAACTAAGAATGTTCATCCTTCATTTTGCATATTCGATTATTTTTAGTTCGCATATTGTATTCCATGTATATAACTTTGCATGCAGCTTTTGGTGTCAAGACAATAATAGTATTAAGTTATTCCATGAACACTCCCGGCCATTATTATCACCAATATAGCCGAAATATATTTGAGATAATTCCGAATGAATTTTTAAATATGTTTCAGTATCGTCACCTTGAATAAATAATCCACTGATCAAAAATATACAATTAAATTATTGGTTGTTTTGTTTTATTGCCATTTTCGAGTACGTCGCCTGAAATTTGTATACGAACCACAGCAACCTCTATGTGAGTTTGATGTACGTTTGTAAAAAAATAATCTTTGACGTAGGTTACCATGTGAATAAATGGCAGATGTAATAAAATCTCATTATTTTCTTATACGTGGCGTAATTCGTTTTTATCGTTTAATAGAAATTTACACAAAAGGACTAATGGTCTACAGGGGCATATTTTCATATTTTCATAAATAGAATATAATGCTGCCTTTGCCATGAACCTAAAACGTTCGAACGAACAAAAAACTTCCCTGCCCTTGACACACACTGTTCATTAATCGGTTAATGATATAATTTCTATTTCACAGTAGCACCCCTGTGAACTAACAAATATTTGATATATTTGGTTACATCCGTTCTTCTCAATCTTAATTTTAAATTATTTTTTTTTAATTGCTCGAATATTTGCGCCTTAACCCATTTTAGCGCGCAAAGTGTAAGTATATCGTGCCTGGCGGAATAGTGATATGCAACAGGAATAATCCAATTTGTTTGTTGCAGGCGACACCAAGAAACTCCACTGGCTGGATCCGCGACCGTGCAACGAGTGCGGGCGCATTTACAGCAACCTTTCAAATCTCAGGCAACACATGAAACTCGTTCATTATCCCCAATACGTGCAGTGCCCCGTGTGCCACAAGAACTTTAAAACCGACCTGTACCTGCGACGGCACCTGATGTGTTGCCACGAGTTGAATAAAGACGAAGTCAACAAAAAATGCAACACGTTGCAATATGGCAGCAACATGTGATTAAGTTGCATGGGATGTATGCACGATTTTGTTGGACATACGATATTTTCACTGGTCTTAAGTATAAACACTTAGCCATTTCCAAATCGTCGATGTTAATAAAAAATATCAACAACGACGCGACAACAATTGTTGCAGGTTTGGTTCTAGTCCGTATCGCGGTAGCCTTGAATACATGCCCCATCCACACCTCAAGATGCGATACAGGATGTGGAAGTGAAGGGATATGACTTTTATTATTGAGACTATCTGACTTGTGCAATTGTAACTAAACAACGATACTTATTATTTTTATTATGATATGTATGTCTATAGAGCTATGTAATATCACTAAATGTTCGTTACGTGATTGTATGATTGATATGTTCAACGTTTAAATATATGTTGTGGAATATCATGGTTTATGCATACATTAAAAGAATATATCGAATGGACGCAGTGGCTTAGAAAAAAATGAGGTTTATGTTACGAAGGTGACGTGTCAATACAAGTAAAGTGAAGAAGATTCTGACCATACCTAGTCGGTAGAGTAGATCCCAAACCAATATAAAAGTCTACTTTACTGGCTAGTCTGAGATCTAATTTACCGGCTATAGTAGCGCATGCGCTGTAGTGAATGGTGGTGATGGTCACCACTGTCAAAAAACTTCTACTGAGAAATTCATTTCAGTGCAACTGAAAATCGCTGGAGAAACTCCTGCTGACCAATTTAATTGGCCATATTCTAAGCTTTTTGATTTGCAACGTCACGTCATCCTGTGAGACACAAATCACGCCGTGAATTATATGAACATTTATCACAATTGACCCCGATTTACCTTTGTGGTATTTTACCGTCGCTAAACCAACATTTGTCGAGAACGATGGCAATATTATGATTTCATTTATTGCACTATTATCGATTTCTAATTTTCTCCAATTGTTTGTGAGGTGATTAAATAAATAGCAATGAAAAGCTTGTCGCAACAACGTCACGTAATAATAACAAAATTTATTTTAGGTCACATCCCAACAGAGTTCACATGCCGCGTTTGTTTCAAAAAGTTCAAGCATAAGAACAGCCACTATCGCCACGTAAGATACCTGTGCGGTAAACCGGCGAGGTTCCTATGTCCAATTAATGGCTGTCGATACGAAGGAAAGTTAGTGGGCGACATAAAACAACACCTGAAAAAGTTCCATAAATTGACCAGTAAATGCATCAAGCAGGCTGTCATGTATAAATTGCATTGAAATTATAGGAACAGTTTATCTGATTTGAAAGTGATTTAATTGTTTGTGTAATTGTTTATATAATTGTTGATGAGGACGTTCATTCAGGTGTTACAAAATTTATTTGCAAATTAAATGTGTTTTTATTTTATGCATAGTTTTCGCCGTTGTTCATTATTGAAAAGTTCCTGAATTGGGATTGCAAAATCGTCTGAAATGGCAGGAGATTTTAAGCAAAAAAAAACACTGTTACAATTAAGCGGTTTCACCCAACTGTTCAGCGGTGGTCGCGGTTGCTCTGGCTCATCGCAAAAAAATAAAATCTTGTAAAAAAATAGGACGTAGAGCATAACGCAATGACTCATACGTCGATCCTTGATAATTAATACGTGTAACGGTTACAACGAGCAACGACTTTAAATGCATCGATTTGCATCTGAAATAGAAAACTTTTTATTACTTTATTATTATTAATTGCATTGGAGTGTTTGTGTCGAACCCATTTTATTTAATTTAAGCAATGACGGACGATGCATCGGCAAATCGCGTAAAAAATGCTTCTCGGCATAATTTTAAAATTGTTGCAGTTTTCATGTGAGCCCGGCGATTGAAATTCCATTATTATTCTTATATTATTTTTAGGTGGCGATTTAGTTTCCAACGAAACGACAATCTCGACGGAGGAATTGTACTCGTGTAGCATTTGCTTTAAACAGTTCAAGCAGAAAAACAGTCAATATCGCCACATAAAGTACCTGTGCGGAAAGACGGCCAGATTTGTTTGTCCCGTCGCCGAATGTCACTACGTGGGAAAGCTGAAACAGCACGTTAAACAACACTTGAGAAAATGCCACAAATACACGAACGAGACCATAGTAGGTAGCACGATACAGAAGATTGTTTAAAAAATCGTTGGGCTTAAATTCCATAACATAAGAATTTATTTTTTTTTCAAATTGATTTTGATTTCTTCGTGATTTCGTACGAATTGTGAAATACGTGTAATAATTGTTATAAAAATAAAATCGTTGAACATCTGTTTTTAAATATTTATTTCCAGGGCTTTTAAAAATCTACGAGAAAAGTTTGTTTGGTGTATTGTAACAAAAAATTAAATGAGTGCGGCGTTAAAAAATTCTAATAATAAGTTAGTTGGTGCGATACGGTTTCGAACCACGTTACCAATTTAATTTAACGCCACAACCGGAAGCTCAAGGTTCGAATGCATGTCGTGGCCTATTTTAACAAAAAAAAAATAATGTGGTAAGGTGTATAGTAACATTACTACTAGCATTTTAAGTCGCCTTTCGTTGCTCCGAACCATTTATTAAAAATCAATTTTCAGGTTACAAACGGGCGTACCATTCGATTAACTCGGAGAGCCACTGCTATAAGTGCGGGAAAATGTACGCGAGAAAGGGCAGCCTGTACATGCATCGGAAATATTTTTGCGGCAAAGAGGCCACGCACATGTGTCCCGTGTACAAGTGCCCGTACAGGGCAAAGGTCAGGCAGCACATTAAGCAGCACTTGAAAAAGGCGCACAAATACCCCGACGAAAAGATCGACAGTTTGATGAAATAGTGGATAGGTTTAGATCGTTACTGTTTATGTTTACTAATTTTTAATAAATTCGCCATTAAAACGTTTTGCGCCTGACATTTAACACATGTTTAAAACTGATTTAGTTGTGTATATTTTTTGTTGTACGGTTGCGTTGTGCTAAACTAAATAAACTCGATGGTTAAATTGGTTGGTTAGTTATTGAAATGGGGTAAACCTAAAAGGGCACTTTTATGTACAAAATGGTGAGATGATAATAACTGTAGATATTATAATCCCCGCCACAACACTGAATCACCAAGTGTAACAGCCTTTCAAGCTCAAAATGGAACATGGAAATCTTACATACACAAAATAAAGTATAGTAGTAAACATGACATGGATACGAGAACGTACTTAGTACACGTAAATTAGGACGCAATAACGACCTCGTTGCATTAAACACACATTACAACATGAGACACCAAATTATGCGTAGTGCGGAACCCCCGTGTCATCGCTACTCATCAACGTGACGTTGAGGTAGTCATAGAGTTATCTACTTAACGCATTCTATAATTTTTTATTAAATTAATAAAATGTTTGCTAAACTTGATTAAAATGTCAAAATATTCAAAACTAATTCAAATAAACATTCAATAGTGATTTAAAGAAATTACTGATTGATGTGACCGATGTATTTTTTAGGACGTAATCGCGAACAAGAGCTGTACCCCGCGCTAAGCCAGGTTCACAAGTGCGATGTTTGTGGACGAATGTACTGCAGAAAAACGAGCTTGTACCTGCACGTTAAGTATTGCTGCGGCAAGGAACCTAAGTTTTGTTGCGAAGTCAATGGTTGTACGTACAAAGGAAAGTTAAAGCAGCACCTAAAGCGTCATCTCAAATACGTGCATAAGTTAACGGAACAATATCAAGAGATTGTACTATCTTCCAATGATTTACATACAACAGAATAATTGATAATTACATTTTATGTACATACGTAGAGGAACAAATCACAATTCATATGAATCTAGCGTTGCTTAGTTTTATCCTCGAATTTCAATCGAACATTCTGAACGATTTTAATGGTTAGTATATTTATTTAACCCACCCTCATGAAATTTCATTTGGCCATATCCAGTGTTAACGTCTAAAGACGTTCTTAGCTAAATTCTAAATGTTCATCGCTATTCTTTGGTCCTTGTTCCCATCATAGTTTCATTAAAGAATCTTGAAGAATTTAACGAGTATTTTATTTCATCCGTATATTGCGAAAATTGAACGAAACGTTAAGCTCAAGACCTTGAGCGTAGCCTTCAATGAAGCAGACAAGTACAGTGGTTAGCAACATTATCGTCGTCTCATTGAAATTGCTCCCCACTGTACAAGTCTAACTGACACATTATTATTAATGTACTTTAAGTTGAATCGAAAATGACCAGTGTTATTTTTTAGGATTTTATTTCAAGCAAGACTTTTATCCGATACTGAACCAAATACACACGTGCGAGGTTTGCGGCAGAACCTATTCGAGGAAAACAAGTCTGTATTTGCACGTGAAGTATTGCTGCGGCAAGGAACCAAAGTTCTGTTGCCCCATCGACGGGTGCACGTACAAAGGAAAGTTGAAACAGCACGTTAAGCAGCACCTGAGGAACGTGCATAAATTATCGGAGCAACAGCAGCAAGATATCAAAATAAAAGATCCCGAATAGAAATGATGGCGAACTTCGTATATTTTTGTAGTACTGTTTGGTGTATGTGGCCAAGAATCTCCAGAAAATCTCGTCATATCAGTTTATTGTGATCTTTTCAATATGTTCTTTTTCCTGTTGTAAGTTCTACGTTGTATCAATTCAAATATTTCATTATATCAATCGGTGTGGAATGTTTGATGCGAGTAAATATTGAATGAATTTTGAATTTGAGAATTTTGGAAAATTTACAAATTTGAAAAAAAACTTAATGCAATGAATGAAATGAAATTGCTGCCTTTTACTTTGTGTAAAATATGTAAAACGGACTATATAGTTTCAAATAATTATTTATGCTCCCCACACGATCCCAGATGATCAAAATAACTGCCAGTGAATACGACCGGCCGTTGATAAAAAATAAAATGCCCTAGACGCAGAGTCGATGCGAAGATGGAGCACTTAACGTTCACATTAAAAGTTGATGTTACTATTGCATTAAATGCAACAAACTTTCGTAGAAGAAATTGATAATACATGGCAGGTCCAAACAAAAGCATCAATTATTAATTTCGCGAATTAAAGTTTGCTGCAAGATAATAACGAATAGTTCATAATAAAAAATAGCAATGAAATTATTCCCTTTTCCCGTACATCTGATTTGGTCCAAGATGAAGATTTATCGTAAATTGTTGCGCATTCCAACGCATGTACGTTCAAGGTATCATCGTTAAATATTTCCTCTCAAATTTCTCAATTTTTGAGCAATTGGAAATGTCAAGCTGTTACTCATGCAATCTTGTTCCTACGCAGTTGTTGTTTACGATGGAAGCTTATACATATTTTTGCAAAATGTATATATTTCAGTTTTCATTTCTGTTTAAACGAATTGTATCACAAAATTATAATAAAATAATGTTCAGTTCTTGTTTATTTTATTTATCCAAATTTGCGGGGTCTACAAGGCAACTTATACAGGTGTAGATTGAAATGTTATATGAAATTAAATTAAATTAAATTATACGAAATAGTGCAAGCCAACCCAACTCATGTTATTCGTGGGATGAGCTAGTTTCCCCGGTAATCGACGCCCTTCATTGGACGTTGCAAGGATTTAGTAATTTAACTGGAAATATATTATTCCCTCGTAGTGTCCAGCAAAGGGTTATTATGCTTACTTATCCGTTTTTGCGAAAAAATCTTAGATTTGTCAAAGTTCATGTCGACCACATATCCGGTGAGATCAATAGCATTATTGCTGAAAACGACCGTTTCACCCTTACGAGCTCATCAGACCGCCAAAGGTACATTTGCTGAAGGCGCATACAAGTCGTGCAAACATGAGCGACGGACGTCCAGATGGGGTTAATACTCACAGACGTTTGTCGTTCATGTTCGCATAATTTTATGCAACTTCAGCAAATGTGTCTTTGGTAGTCTGATGAACCCATAAGGGCGAAACCACCATCACCACCTATAACACTCGTCGCACTTCTCTGACTGCTTCGAAGTAGTTACGAGTCTCTCCATTACTAACTTAGTAAGTCAAATCAGACCTCTGTAATTACATAGTAGCTCAAGTGTTTGGGTGTATTGACGTCTGAATGACGTTAATACACTCACACAAGCAACCGACGCAAAATATTTTGATAAAACCACAATTTAGGGTGCCTTTGGAACCAATATCGTAATATCACAATAATTAGGAAGACGATAAATTATTAGAGTAACAGGTGACAATAAAATAGTTTTGACGGTGGTTCGTAACTGTAAAGTAAAACAAAATCAAATGAAATTGTTGAACCTATACCCTGGACTCCTGCGTAAAACAATTTGAAAGATTTAAGCACAAGTGGGATCGTATGATGTAAACGAAGATTAACATATTTAAATAAACTAATCAACATTATTAATTTACCATTTAAAAAAATTAGAAGCGGTACGCCACTGGCTTATAGTTATAGCGAAGATCAGTGTTCCGTATAGCGTACATGAAACACGAGCTTAATTTAATTATCTCGCAAGGTATATTCGACGAGTTTGCAAGTATTCCAACCACATTAAAACACCCAATCATATTCATGTACGCGAAAGCTTGAAACAGTATAAGTAATGGTAACATCAACGCTGCATGTTACCTGTACTAATAAAACAATACAATCTAATCTGCCCTAGTGCATCTAATCGAAGTTATATCGGCAAAATAAGGAACTAACAATGTTAATAAACACAAGGTGTTCCGTATGATTTGGTTCAAATTTCAAACAAGTGATGTGTCTACTATCATCTGTTTTAAGATACATGGCGAGATACATTGTTAAACTTGTTGAAGGTTAATCAAACCCTCATGAATTCAATAATTTAAATAATTTTAAAAATAAAGAAAATGTGGGTCCATTAAAATTGCCATGACTAGTACATTAAATTGAAGGAAATGTAATGTACTACAAACTAATCCAGCTATTTTTATCCATTATTTACCTCTAGGAATCTCACCCCCCTTCTAGCATTACCACCGGCCGCACAGTGATGGGCGCAGTAAAAAATTAACCACCACATACCCTGCACACCCTGATAATCTATTTCCAATAATTTACAAATGTTTCGACCGTTCACACACACACACACACGTACTGTTTATTTTAGTCCGTAAACATTTCATAACGCGCATTTCCTACATTTTTGTTTAGAATTGACCCAACTTTACGTTCCAGTGTTAGCATAAAAATAAGAAATAAATTGATCACAGATGGTCAATTTATTTATTACACACGCACTTAATACCATAGTAATATATATAATATATTCGGCGAGTTTGCAAACATCCCGGTTACATTAACACACCCAACGATACTCGCGTGCGCAAATCGTAGATAGCGATACTGTTTGTGGGACAGTTCGGTGGTTCTTTCAGATGTTGGTGTGTCTCTGCCACGACCTACGACAATGCAGATGGGCGGGGGCTATATATTAAATTATCCAATAATACTGTAGGCTTGTTTCATGTCACAATTTTTCTTCGAAATGAAGATACACATAGTCTAATCTTTTTAGTCTGCTAATAAAGTTACTAATGAATTAATTTAGCCTTCTCCTTCACAACTTACAAATTGTAACCCACCCATTTTTTAATTTAAATAAACCTTTCTTTTTTTTAGCCGCCCCAAAACCTTTTTATTGCGACCAATGCCACCGCAGTTTTAAATACCTAAACGGCCTCAATTCCCACAAGCAACAGGACTGTTCGAACGCCAGGGATTCCGAACGGTTTTGCCCGGCCCTGGAGTGTTCTTTCAGCTCGATGAGCAAGATAACGCTCAACGAACACTTCCAACAAACCCACCCGGAACTAGGTACATTCGACTGCAACGCGTTGAGTCACGTAACCACCTTATCTTTTAGACCTGCAGAACTTTAACATCAACAAAACCACGGGGATATTCATATGCGACGGCTGCAACCGATTCTTCAAATATTTGCGTAATTTGAAGAGCCACCAGAAGTACGAGTGCGGAAAGGAGCCGCAGTTTCACTGCTCGTTCGACGGGTGCAAGTTCAAGGCTAAGATCAAGGGGAGTCTCCGACGCCACCTCCTAATGAAGCACCATTATGTGTATAAGATGTAAAATGAGTAATTGTAGTTTAGGGGCCAATAAATTGTGTACGTCTAGCGCGCGAGTTGTTTGTCTATAATAAGTATGGGGTGGCGTTTTTTTTTTTATTTGGATTATTCTTATTAATCGATGTTAAAATTTTAGCTTTCTCGACCTATGGGGCTGATGATGTCGGCATGAAGAAGTACATATGCTCGGCTTGCAATCGACGGTACAAGTACTCCAGGAATTTGAGGTCCCACATTAAATATGAATGCGGGCAAGAACCTAGATTTGAATGCCCTGTATACACGTGCAATTACAAGTCGAAGAAAAAAGGGAATGTTAATATCCACGTGGCAAATGTACACAAGTTGAAGTTGTCTAAAACTAAATAGTTTGATTTTTCTTGTACAATGTCAAATTCGTAATAAATTGTTACAAATATTTGTTTTTGTTTATTTAAATTGTATGTGCGTCGACAATGTGTAGGTTACATGCACTGCTGCGATCAGCACAAATAACGAGCACAAGACTCTACAACTTCTTCTTTCGTCACAGATGCCCTCATGGCCCACCAAATTAATCCTACACTCTGTATTTCATAATGATCCTCGACCTATTCCCACCTTAAATCTCATAGGTTTGGTTTTGTTTGAAACAAGGGGATCTACACGCATTAAAAACACAAATAAATCCTCGAGATAATTGCATCTGAATTTTAAACTGATATTAATCTTAATCGAAAATTTTTTCTTGTTTTTTATATCGGTCTATTTTGTAGGTACGAATTTTTTTATTTTCTAGGTACTGCCGCACAATTAAGTGTTCGTTTCAGCGAAAAGTCGCCAAGCACTAATTGCTCGATGCATTTTCCGACGCCCACATATTGTTTTAAGGCTTGGTTCACATCACTGGTTTCACTTGGTTTCGATTCTTTTAAGCTAACCACATCCTCTTAAAATTAATCGAATATTTATATCGGTCTATTCCGTAGGTACGTACCTGAAACGGCGAGATACAAAGTTCAAGATGTTCACTTGCGAAAAGTGCCAGCGGTCGTACAAATACGCACGAAATTTGCAAGCCCACCAGCGATACGAGTGCGGAAAAGAGCCCCAATTCGTCTGCCGCTTCCCCGGTTGCGACTACAAGTGCAAAGTGAAGGGCAACTTAAAATATCACTACGTGAGCAGGCACAAGACCGCCGAAAAATTCTACGACGCCGTAAACAATATATCACCGGACGGAAAACCCTAAACCAAAGTGTTACGTTTAAATTATTTCACTTTATAGATTTCTGTTGAATATATCGTATTAGTTTGCAGTTTGTAGTTTCTTTGAGTCTTTGATGTTAATTCGGCGGTTGTTGGTGTTATTGAGTATTTTACGTTTTAGGACCGTTTCAAAGACGCAACCCCCGCGACGACGCGAAATACGAGTGTTCGAACTGCGGAAGGAAATACACGTACATCCGCGGGTTGACCCGCCACTTGAATTACGAATGCGGAATGGAACCACAGTTCACTTGCCCGATGCCACAGTGCCCGTACAAAGCCAAGCGAAAAGGCCACTTGACCTCCCACATGTGGCACAAACACAACACAACTTTATAACGCAACACTGTTCAATATACCTAACGAAACTAATCAGTAATTTTAGTTGAATACCTCATTTGTGTTATCATAGGTGAAAATCTTACGACATTCGGGTGTGACTGGTGCTCATGCAATTAAATTTTAGGTACGTCGTCGTTTCACGAAGGACTGAAGATGTACGAGTGCAAAAACTGCCACAGGCGTTATAAATATCCGAGAGGTTTGCGGTCCCATGTCAGGTTCGAATGTGGGAAAGAACCGCAGTTTGGGTGCCCGTATGGGGACTGCACGTACAAATCCAAACTTAAAGGGAACCTCACCCTGCATATTAACAACACCCACAAAAAATCCAAATTGAAGAATAGTTTCGTACGATGAAACTAGTGTTTGTAATTAGTTCATGTACATTTGTAATAAAAACGTATCGAAATATTTTCTTTTTAATGCATTGGATGACAATATTTATCGCTGATGACAATTTTAGTTGTCTGCCGTCACAACCAACGTCTAAACACAGCCTTCACGATTATATTTGGTCATAATGACCATTTCGCCTTGTCTCAGCTCATCAGGTCACCAAAAGTACATTCCATGATATCTGGCTTCAGTCGTACATTTCCAAATGAACTGAATTTCGCTTTCGTGTTCATGGCTTACGCCAGATATGGATTTTCTATCTTAGATTGACGTCCGAAAATACAATAGAATTAATGATTTATGAGCGTCGCTGTCGTGCATTCAGAAAATAAAAATGAATACGTGTTTAAAAATTTATAATTCAAATGTAGAGCTATAGGCTCTGCATTTATGTATAACATTTCGTAGAGCTGGTAACAGCGTGACGTCGCGGTTGCCATGGCAACGGTGCTTGCAAATGTTTGTATAAAAAACATCGACATTATAAATAATATATCGATATTTCGATTAACAATATATCGATTATCAACAACAATATCGATATTTAGGTTGTCGATAGAAGATATTTTGATTAATGACATTGCATTTATCGATACTTCGCTCATCGATGTTTTAATATCCGATACTTCGATTATCGATAATTTGATTATCGATTTTGTAAGACAGATCTAATTTTGTTGTTTATGTACAAATATGTTACAAAACGTAATTTAAGACCTACATGCTATAGGTGTGTTTTTAGTTTAGTACTATTCGTCTGTTGCCAGCAATTATCGATCACATATTAAAATCGTCTACTCGATGTATCTATCGTCTTGTTTCCATGGTTATTTTTTTTTTCTGGCACACGATTATCCGCTGTGAACTGAGCTGATAGATTTTTCTAAATTTAACGTGTCTGGAAAATTATGACAATTAATCCTATTCAGAAATTATTTAGCAAGCCCTTGCAACGCTTTCACAATAAACTTATGTTCGTTAATTACGCCGACTCGTGCACTATTCATAATATGTTGACGAAATCATCGAAAACAACGATCTCACTTAAAGACTAAACGTCGAAGTCGTACGCAATACGACTTCACACTCAGGTAAGAAATAACCGCTGGTCTTAGGCGACTATGTAATTTGCAATCAACGTGCTTTCGCCATGTTTGTTTCAAATTGTTTTGTCTCGCGTCTCATTAGCCCACTGAATTTCACATATTTACGATATTTTGTTTCCAGATACAGCAGCCCCTCATTCCAACGCAAAGAAAACGTACGATTGCAAAAAGTGCCACAGGAAATATAAGCACTCGCAATCATTGTACAATCACAAAAAATTCGAGTGCGGCAAGGAGCCCAAGTTTGAGTGTCCGGTGCCCGGTTGCACGCACAGGACGAAGTTGAAAATAAACATCAAGCACCACGTTGCCAACATACACAAACTTTATCACGCCTCGAAGAATTAATTTAATCAAAGTGTTCGGCGAGAATTGAAATTTAATATTAGTCGTGCGGAGTTAATTTAGCGACAAGAAGACAATGAGGATGTTGCTGTTGATGGCCGGCCGAATAGCACAAATCGCACAAAGGGCTATTTTAAGGAAAATAAATTATTTAATTTTTTGAAAATCCTGTTAAATAAAACTTATGGAAATATAAGTACAATGTGCCAGGTGATAACATGGTTGACTTGTTGAGTATTGGGTTTCAGGAGTTTTTTTGTGCCTTCAGTGATATCAACGAATGTTTCACAACATACAAACATTTTGTTTATAATTAAAATTTACTTGCTGTGATCGGATGGAAGAGCGGAAGTCACTCACGTCCCTGGTTTTCTTAATAATCGAGTTGTGCAACCTTAACTATGGAAAATATTATAATGGTTCTAGATACATAAATAATAAGGAATTTTCTGTAAATATATAAATAAAGTACTTAAATATAGTTGAAGTTAAAACGCATATTACATATAATAATTTCAGTGACTGCAATGACTACAATTTTTGATGTAAGATACAAAAAATCGCCTATTCATCAAATAAAAAAAGTTATCGATAATTCTAAATATATCAGTATTTTGTTAGTCGATATTTCGATACTACAAATAATATCGATAACTCGACACATATGTCGATATTTCCATTGTCGATAGTTCGATGTGCGACATTTCCAACATGGACTTTTCGACAATCGATCAAAGTTTTGAAACCTATCGATATAGTGATGCAACATCACTATATCGATAGGTTTCAAAACTTACAAATAATATCGAAATATCCGTATTTTTATCTATAGTTCGATTATTGACAAATAAATCGATAGTTCATATTTCGATATTACTTATAATTATCGACATATATCTTGCAATTGTTTACAATCGATATTTCACTTGTCGATATTTCGATTGACGATGTTTGAATTATCGACTTTCGACAATCGATCTGCGTTTTGAGACTTATCGATATATGAATGTTGCGATAATCGATTGCGATGTTTCGATTATCGATATTTTATAAACGATTTTCAGTAGAAAAATTCTTATTACAGGCAATTTTTTTTTATTTAGTTTATTAACAATTTCTTGGGAAGTCGTTTTTGTAAACATATTTTATTAAAAGTTAACTCATAAACAACAGAGAAACCAGCACAACTGCTTGCTACCCCAACCCAATCGAACCCAATTATGTACAACGAATTAAAAAAAAATGTAAATTTATTTAACCAAACTGAAAATTCAAATTGTCTAGAAATATTAAAATTATCTAACAACTCATCTCAACACAAACGGACATAATTAGAAAAACGAAAATGAACGAAAACTAAAGAAATACAAAAATTTCCTGCCAACCCAACCCAACTCAAAACGCAATTTAAAAAAGTCAAATCAGAGCGAAAATTAAATTAAATGAACAAACTCAAACCAAGTAGAAATATAAAAAATGTCATCAACCCAACACAACATAAACGAACATAATTAAAGAAACTGAAACGAAAATGCAAATAAAGTTACTCAGCGAAATCAACCAAACCAAACTTAAAGATTCTACTAATTATAAAAATGTTAATCAATAATTCCGTAAATTATACTAAAGAACTAATTTATCATACTTTTTCAACGCCGTTGGGTTGGGTTGGGTTGGCTTGGCTTGAGTTGGGTTGGTATTGCACGTGCACGTGCTGTCAATCAACTCAAGCAAACGGAACCAAATTTAGAGACCAAGTCGATGGAGTTGAAATAATAATAATGTTTAATAAGCTATTCTTGAAATTGAATTTTTAAAACTGCTTTTGGTCTATATCAATTGCTTATTATTTAATTTTATGACTTGCTTAAATAAATGTATAGAAGAAAACGTATGCTACACAACTATCTTTAAAGAGTTGGATTTAATTGCTTCGATTTTTTATATTTTGTTACTTTTTATATGCAGTGAGTTGGGTTTGAAAACAAGAGCTCAACGTAAATATAAAACATTTTTACGTATTTAGTGAATGTGAATCTCTTATAAGTTGACTTCGCCCTTCGAATTAAAATACGAGTGCGGAAACAAAATCCAAATGTTGAATTCCTGGCTGTATTAATCGGTATGTATTTTTAGATTTTTGAAAAATTGTAGATTTTACTGCAACGTGTATTTTAAGATCTAACACACGCGAAATTAATTTACATAGTAACGCTGACTTTGTTACAGGTGGTGCTGGAAATTTCCGCTGCGAGACGTGCGGTCGAATATACAAATTTCACCGCTCGTTGTGGAGACACAAAAAGTACGAGTGCCAGAAAGAACCCCAATTTAGGTGCCCCTACGCGGGCTGCGATTACAAAACGAAACGGAGCGACAGCGTTAAAGCGCATCTGGCTTATAGCCACCACAACCCTTACGGCAAAAACACGCTTCAACCGTCCTAATTAATTACCTAAATTCGATGTTTCTGTATGTCTGAATAAAAGGACGTCTTTTATGGTATGTGCTCAGAAAATCGTAATTAATGTGCTTCGGTGGATATCCAAATTGAAAATGTTTAATAAATAAATGAATATTTTTAATTTATTTTTCTAGTGTTTTTTAAAACCATTTTAATATGACAGGATAGTTATGATTGAAATGATTGTTGCCATCACTGACATATACGATGTCAAAGATGCTTTTTATGTTTCAGATTGGGCGCCTGGGAAATTTAAATGCGAAACGTGCGGTCGGGCGTATAAACTGCAAAGATCTCTGTGGAGGCACATGAAGTACGAATGCCAGAAGCAACCTAGTTTTACGTGCCCCGTCCCAGGATGCAAATACAAAGCGAAACATAAATGCAGCGTGACTGTACATGCGTTGCATAAGCATCCGTTGTATCAACAGTTTATGTAATTAATCATATTCGATGTGTATATTAATAAAATATATGGTATGGCGAACGATTATGTTTTACGTACCATTACTCTAGAGAACTAGTTTGCCTGGACGTGAGAAAATAAGACCTGCATCTTTCAATTTCTATCCCTCTTACCTTATTAGAATTAGGGGTTTTCAGGTAGAATCCCTTGTCGGATGCGTCCGAACATATATGTTTACCAATACGAATATTTTTAATGCTCTAAAATATAAACTGTGTCAAACTGTGCCAAATCCACCATCCGACAGAATCCCCATCGAAAACACAGTCACGATAGCAACGATCATCAAACCTCCAACCTGTACATCCCATTGTAGTATTGGTCCTCCCCATCGCTTAGTTTCAACAAAATTCTTAAGCGTCGTGTTGGTCTATTATTTCCCTTGCAGACTGAAATATTTTTAAGCGTCGATTATTTGAACTTGGAAATATTGCTTTGTGTTGTTGCCATCGGGCCGTATCGACAGCTCACGACATCTCGTTCTTGATAACCCATCGCTTTGGTTTCAACAGGAACACACCCATTTTTATTGAACCTAACCAGGTCATATTCACCAATCTCCTATGAGTCTCTAGGGTAGACCAAAGTAACTTTGATCCTACTTGCTTTTCGTTTTACGACCTGCGTATCCAATGAATACAAATTCATTGATATACGACGCAAACTTGAGATAGAAATTGTCACATGGTAAGAAATTAATTATCTCGTTTTGTAGTTTTCTAAGAAACGTCGTAAAATTGCAGCTGGGTTTATTTTTAAAGATGCATTGGTTTTAAAACTGTTCCACACTAGAGCTCTATTTATTTAATCATATAGATTATTTGCATTTGTCGGGTTTTGCTGACGATTTAATAAAAAAAACTTTATTGGCATATTTGCACTTAACAAAATATTTATTCCTTAAATTTACTTTCCCATTTCCCCCTTTGTCTATGTTATGTGATTTCTCCCTCCTTCCTTTCTGCCTCTTGACTCCTTCACTCCTCTCCAACCACGTCTCTCTCCTTTTCCTCATATAATATAATGACGAGTTTTCTTCTAATTTTTCGAAGAGGTTGGAGTCATCGTCGTATATGATAATTTTGTTTCCAAGTTTAGTTGTGCTTTTTTATATTATACATGAAAATAAAACAGATACACGCCTTCTTCACTGAGCAGATGGTAACTTAAATAACCACCATCACCACCAGTGACACCTTTGCAATACGTTGACAAAGTGGTTATGTTATTTCTTTTTTAGGTTGGCAGCCTGAGAAATACGAGTGCGAAACTTGCGGCCGTCCGTACAAACTTCGGAGATCTCTGTGGAGGCACATGAAATACGAATGCCAGAAAGAACCCAGCTTTATGTGTCCCATCGTCGGCTGTAATTACAAAGCCAAACATAAATGTCACGTGAC
The DNA here is from genome assembly GCA_959613385.1 of Geotrupes spiniger. Taxonomy (NCBI): domain Eukaryota; kingdom Metazoa; phylum Arthropoda; class Insecta; order Coleoptera; family Geotrupidae; genus Geotrupes; species Geotrupes spiniger. The sequence continues at coordinate 37,760,676 of OY390736.1, read as the reverse complement.
GGATCATGTGATATATAAGCACCAAATGAAATGAAATAACAACATGTCAATATTTTTAAGAGAAGTTCTAATCCTACTTAGATTAGGATGTGTTCACAAACAGCCTGGTGACATATGTGATCATTTTATATTAGGTGTAGAGGTACAGGTGAACAAAATGTTGTCAGTAATCACTTGACTATTATATATTATAACATCTTTATTAATCGTCTATATTTCGTGGTATAATTGTCTGAAAGTTTCTTCTCCCTAGTTTGCCTTTCAGCTTTTCTTTGGCCACTTCTTTCAATTTTCTCTGTCATAATAATACATTGTATATACTGTGAAGATCTTTACATGGAATAAATGTCTTAAAATTTCATAAAACTAATAAATAATAAAAATACCCGAAGATACATGAAGAATATATTAACGTCAACTCGATTGAAGTTCGTGGGGTTGGAGTGACGTATCTTAATAAGTCTTATACTGCAGTATTTTATTTGGGAACCCATGGTTGATGATTTATGTTTCTGCATTTTGGTGTCAAATAAACAAATCCAAAGAGTGGAGAGCTTTCGTTTGGGGCGTTTATAATTCAGCAGAATGGCAATTACAAAATGGTTTTGTTTTGCAAAAGAAGAAATCAATAATGAAACATCTTTAGTATTTTTCCGAAGAAAAGGAGACCTTCGTTAAAGGAAGTACCATGGTGTGCATCATCAATCGTAGCGACAAAGACATATGAGTCAAGTGATCGGCTGGGAGAATTTACTTAGACCTTTCCTGTTCGTGATCATCGACAAATCTTCTAGTTATTAAAATGTCTCGTCACAATCAAGTCGAAAAATAAAATATCAAAATCATCAAACGTCTCTTTATTTCCTGGGCATGTAGTTTAGAAATTGTGACAACCGGGAAAAATCGCACCACGACTGTCCCGACAACATTGTAATTACTATCTTTTTTTTAGATTGGAAGTTCGGAAAATTTATATGTAACACCTGCGGTCGAGTCTACAAGGTGCAAAGGTCCTTGTGGAGGCACAGAAAATACGAATGCCAAAAGGAACCTAGTTTCCGATGTCCCATACCGGGATGCACGTACAAAGCGAAACAAAAATGCAGCGTCACCTCACACGTGGTAAACATACATCCGATGTTCGACGTCAAAATAATTAGATAATCATGAGGACCTGCGGAATCGTCGTCGTTACGTTTCGTAAGTTGGTGGCAGAAACAAATTCATTCCGTGCGTCCTGAAGACCCACATAATCTAACTTCACAATTTTTGACGAGCGGTAAAAAAATTCAAAATCCGAAATTCATGTTTATGAGAGTAATGGAAATGAATAATTAATGTATGTATTTTAAATGTAATATACGGCACCTACTGGAATTTTATTTAGATTTATTTACACCTTGTTTTTAAATATTGACAGCACTCTGTCTGATGAACACAGAGTAACAAAGCTATATCCTTATATACACAAATTTAATGGATTTAATTTATTTAACTTTTCGAAAATTATCTTCGGATAAAAGGGCAAGTGCACAAGTCTTTGTAAAATCTTTATATGTTAATTAAATGCCTGTATCTTTTAGGTTCGGAGAACAAGTATCGTTGCTCTACTTGCCTAAGGTCTTATAAACATCGAAGATCTTTGTTGGCACATCTAAAATTCGAATGTGGAAAAGAAGCTCGATTCACATGCAATTACTGCTCGTACAAGTGTAAAATAAAACACCACCTTAAAAGCCATGTATTGCACAAACATAAGATTTCCATGTAATAGAATTTTAATAAATACGTGTTGTTGTTTTAATTTACAACTGGTTGAATTTCAATTTTTTTCAAACTAGTGGAACATGAATATATGTTAAGTTTCGTATGCACCCGAACAGAAATTGATTTAATTTAACTTTTCGACAACTTACGACCTTCGGACGAAAGTGCAATTGTTCGATTAATTATGTCAAAATCTTGTTACATCGTTCGTTAATAATTAAACACCTCTGTATTTTAGGTTCGAAGAACGAGCACTGTTGCTCTTCGTGCTTAAGATCTTACAAACATCGAAGATCTTTGTTGGCACATCTAAAATTCGAATGTGGAAAGGAGGCTCGATTCACATGCAATTACTGCTCTTACAAGTCTAAAATAAAGCACCACCTTAAACGCCATGTACTGCACAAACATAAGATTTCCATGTAATAGAATTTTCATAAATACGTGTTGTTGTTTTAATTTGCAACTTGTTCGTTCACCACTGACGCAAATAAACTATTCGTATGCAACCAAACTGAAATTGATTTAATTTAAGTTTTCGAGGAGTTTCGACCTTCGGATAAAAGTGTTGGATTAAATGTCAAAATCTTATTATGTCGTTAATTAAACACCTGTATCTTTTAGGTTCGAAGAACGAGCATTGTTGCTCGTCGTGCTTAAGATCTTACAAACATCGAAGATCTTTGTTGTTACATCTAAAATTCGAATGTGGAAAAGAAGCTCGATTCAAATGCGCCCACTGCTCGTACAAGTGTAAACTAAAGCACCACCTTAAAAACCACCTACTGCGCAAACATAAGGTCGCCATGTAATAGAATTCTGTTTCAATTTTCAAATGTTCCAATGACTCCAGTTGTTTGCGTTATTTAATCACATCAACCCTGTGTAAGATTTAGCAGATTTTTCGAATTATTTAAATTCGTTTATGCCACCTAATAATTTTTCTTCTAGGAACTCAAGTTTTTTGCCACGATTGCGGAAAGCAATATAAATATAAGTCGTCGTTGCTCAATCACAGGAAGTACGAGTGTGGGAAGGAACCTTCGTTCCACTGCGAGCTTTGCTCGTATTCGACGTACAGGAAGGGAAATTTTCAGCGACACATGTTCACGCAACATAATAAATTTATGTCAGTTACTGTATAAAATTCAAATTTTGTTTTTTTGCGTTCCTAAGATTTAAAGAATTTGTGACAATTGTACAGTTTTGTATTTCCTGTAATTTAAGGTCTCGTTGCTGTCCATATTATTAAATAAAGCATATAAATCGCATGAGTTTCTGTAACTTATTTTATTTATTGTAAGTAAGTAACTGGGTAACTAGGTACAGTAGTGTCAATAATGATAAAAATACCATATTGATGTCAATCCTGCAATCAAATTTGAAATAAAAATATTCATAATACATATTGAAGACTTGGGCGCGTTTCACTCTCGTTTGAAATCGTCAGAAAAATCACACACAACCCGCGCAGTCAATCCTGATGTTAAATGGCAAATATTTAACGTCAAGGGTGATTGCTAACGTTCGTTGTGCTCTGCTAATTGTAATCGAACATGAAATGTGGCCAGGTTTGCATTTAATATTCACTGCGTTTATTGTAAAATTAACATCAATGACCTATTTTTTTGTAGTTAGTGTTGCATTTCAACAGCTGGAACCTTACATCAATGGGCGTGAACGTTAATTCAACTGATTCATTGTTTGCCTAATATGAGGGACATTTTAAAATTTAAAACTGTTGAAATATTACATTTTATTATTTGTAAACATGGTTGTGCTTCGCCGATGAAATCATGTGGCATTGGATGTACAGTAAATTATGTATTGACATTCGGAGACCTAATAAGTGAAAACCAAAATGCAAAGAAAACTAAAGTTTATTTCTATTTTTATTGTAATATGTTCGTTATAGAAAAAAATCGATTAGGTTTATTTACAACTATATTGTGACCTTTTGACATTTTTTACGAATAAGCATTCGTTTCGTATTTAAAATTATAAACACAGACATTTTTATTTTCGATAAAATTCATTTGACGTTTCATAAAATTTTTAGGTGAACTTTTAAGTTATGAGTATGAGAGTAAATGAAGTGAAGTTTTATATCAAAAAATGCACAGTCGTTACCATGGTAATGTACAGTCGTTACCATGATAATGCACAGTCGTTACCATGGTAACGCGAAGGTTTATATCGAAAACGGATCACCGCCGTCTACGTAACGCGTTTCTCAACTTTTAAACGTGATCGCCTGCTTCCTCACCCAATCTGTGGTTACTCATCGATATGTCAAAATTTCCCCAAATACACATACAAATTACATGCTTAACCCTTAATGCCATCGAATGTCATCGCTTGCTACCTGTGTGCACATCGTTTAAAACATTTTTTTTATAGCCTGAATTTCAAGTGACCACTGACAATTATGTGACACGATTCTCCATTTTCATTGGTCAAACACGATCATCTGGTTTTCACTCAAGTCGTGGCTAGTCATGCTAGGTCAACATTTTTCCCGTTATAAACATAAGTCATATAAACCCTACAATATTTCCTGTTATTTTTACAACTGCTACATTTATAATAATTTTATATTTTTTTCTACTATTTCATATAATTTAATCAATTAAAACCTTAACCTAAGTATTCGATAAACGGGTCTTCTCAACTTAGTTTGACGTTTCACCGAATTTCTAAGTTGTTTTTATCAATCGCAGTGGATCACGATAGAAAACAATGTAGAGTCGTTGCTTTCGAAAAAGTTTACGGTTTTATACAAAACCGTAAACCTACATACGTCTACATTGAAAACTAGCTGATTATGCCCAGGGATTCTCTATCTTCATTGGTCAAAACCAATCATCTTAATTCGTACTCGAGTCGTGGTTAATCATAACATGACACCATGTTTCCATTTTTAAACATAAAGTACATGTATAAAACGTAATTTTACAGGTTTGAAATAAAGAGTACAACATCCCTTATTCTTTTTACAATAAAAAAAGAAGAAATTTTGCATTGTTTTACAATGTAATGTAATTACATCAATTAAAACCTTAACTAAATTTACCGAAAAGAACTCCATGAGTATCTTTTGATACATGTCCATTGTTACAAATGTGTTTTGTATAAAATTGCTGGTTACTCCTAATGATTCACACTTAACACATAATTTCAATTTTTTATTCCAATTACAAGTCCACTAATGTGTTGTCTATGTACATGTATTTGGTATTGGTGCTAATACTTTTTTATTGACACCTCCACAGTTTGATTGTTTCGCTTGAAAGCTCGGTGACGAATTTCAACGTTGTGGCTTAATTTCGTTTTACAAACGTGATATGATATGTTGTTCTAACGATTTTAACCATATTCTAATTATTTCTTGTAAATTTAATTCTGCTCTTACATTTTAAGCTCACATAGACGTTGTTTTAGTTGTTATCAAGATATTTGTGTTTATGGTTTAGAAGGATCGAATGTCAAAATCATTTAAGCACCAAACGCCATGTCTTAATTTGAAACCTTGATGTTGACGTTGAAAAATATTTTATTTTCTAAATAATTTTGTACACCTTTCCTTGTCTGGATGATTTTTTCTTTAATATTTAGGCTAAAGCTTTCCTGTATTTAAATTAAAACCATAACAACAACATTTTAGAATTACTACCCCACAGATTTAAACCTATGGGCAAATAACTCTAATTTAATTCTAATAATGCTAGTGACTTTTATTATATAAGATTTGTGTTTTAAATAACGCTGTTTACTAAAACATCACATCGTCGAAAATAAATTAGTTTTTTAATATCGTCAATTTCTAGGAAAATGCGTTAATTGTGGCGACTGTGGAAAGCAATACAAATATAAATCATCGCTCTTAACTCACAGGAAATTCGAGTGTGGAAAAGAACCTTCGTTCCACTGTCACATATGTGCCCATTCGACGTACAGGAAAGGAAATTTCCAGGCACACATGTTCACTCAGCACAATAAAATTGTTTAAGTTATATTTTAAGGCACGTTTATATTTTGTTATATAAATAGTTGATAATTGAAATTAATTAAATAAATAAATAAATATACGCACAGAATTATTTTTACTTAAATTATTTATTATTTCATTGTGGTTTTATTAGCACTAACAGTTTGTGTTTGTAGGTGGCAAGCACATATGTCCAGTCTGTGGCAGCAGTTACAAATGGAAGAAATCCTTGAAAAGGCACATACAGTACAATTGCGGAAAAGATCCGATATTTAAATGTCCACATTGTCCAAAGATTCTTTCCCAAAATTATTACCTGAAACTCCACCAAAAGCGCGTCCATAACATAAACAACTGTTAAAGATTTTTATGTAAATATCGTCATTTTAATAAAATTGCACGAACGAACGCTTTCATTATTTAAACTTCACGTCGATTTGTGGCGATGAACACCAATTGATTTGAAATTTGTCCGTTTTAGGTTGTGTTAACTCGGTATTGCTCAACAACAGGCAAGTTTTTTCGTGCTCGAGATGCCGAAAAATGTACAAATACAAACGCTCGGTGGCCCGTCACCTTAAATACGAATGCGGGAAAGGAAAGCAAGTGAAGTGCATGTACTGCAATCACACCACGAGATACAGGTACAGCTTGTACACCCACGTTCTAAGGCACCATGCCGATAAAACCGAAGAATTCGTAAAATGGTACAAGAGTTTCGATTTGGCGCTCTAAATAATTTAATTTGTGTGGATAATTTAATAAATAGTACTTTTAAAATAAATTTATTTATCTTGGTTATTTGTGGTGGTATGTAATTTTTAAGTTTTCGCTTCGTCGATTGATACTAAACGATATCGTTTTCTATTTTAGTTTGGTATGTGAAAAGCTCCGCGAAACCAGTGACGACGTATAGCGCCCGATCTGGATCGTGTTATTCCTATTACGTGACCGAAAATGGCAGATACGCTTGTTACGGTTGTCACTCGTCGTACAAGCAGAGGGGTCACTTGTATCGCCACGCCACGTACGAATGCGGGAAAAAGCCCCAATTCAGATGCCAAATATGCAATTACATGTGCAAGCACAAAAGCGACGTCATGCGGCACATGAAACGACACCAGTAGTTTGAACGTTCTGATTATTCTTTTAAAGTAGCGAACGATTGTGTATTTTTTTAATCTGTATTTTTTCAATAAATGGCGTTTTTAGAGATTAGTTATAAGTTGCTGAATCCGATCAATCGAAACGATGTTCGCGCGGGTGATTTAATTGACGATCTTGTTTTAGGAAGTCGGCGTAAGTGGCTCCGTCAGGGTGTCGACAAAATCGGACGACATTCGTGCAAGAGGTGCGATTCGTCGTACAAGAACTTGCGACACTTGCGCAGGCACGAGACGTTTGAATGTGGCGTCGAACCAAAGTTTCCCTGCAACTTTTGCGCCAGCAAGTTCAAGCACAACAGTCATTTGAAGAAACATTTGAAGTACAAACATAAGCTTACTTATTTAATGTAAAGAAGTAAATAAATCTTTATCGCAAGATTTAATATTTTCATCCTATATAATGAATCAACATTGATTGAGGTTTTACTCGCCCATTAGTTCATCCGTTCTTACCGCCTCCTGACTGCAAATATCATGAAAATGAGTTTGTTGAGGAAGTGTGGGATGCTGGTAGGGGAGGGCCACGAACATCCCACCCTTCCCCAATAAACTCATTTTCATAATATTTATATATAGCCAATGGTTATAATAGTTTTCAATTAAGAAAACTCTGTCGATCGGAGACAAAAAATTAGTGATTAGTAATTAAACCAGACACGTTGGGTGATAACCATTCGTCACTCAAATATCTTCATCTTATGTCAAACATTCCTCAACTTTCAAGCCATTATGAAAGTTGAGGAATGGTTTGATATAAGATGAAGAAATTTGATGTATTTACTCAATCGTGTTTTTAGATGGGAAATGTTTGTGGAAATTATTTCCAGTACAACGTTTAACATTTCTTGCAAATAGTTATTTACAATGAAATTTATGCTTGCCTTCGGATAACGAACGGATGTCGAATAATTACGTTCGCACACCCACAAAAATTGTTAGTTATTTATTTATAACGCAATTGCAAATTAAGAAAAGGCCCTAAAATTGTCTTATTATTTTTTATTATTATGTTTAGCCATTCCGATTATGATAACCGAGAGAATTGTATTCGCGTCAAAAGTTGATATAATCTATTAACAATATAAAATGTTAATACTTTCGTCGACGTTTGTTCCTGTTTTTGAGATCAATCTGACCATTAAAAAACACTTAAGTACTAATTGTCTTTAGGATTCGGATTTCCAGAGATAGTTGCACTCACCTCTCCTAACAACGTCCACCGTGACTATAGTCCCGATTTCTCTACCCGCATTATTCAAAAAGGATCGCTTGATTTTACTATTGCTAAGCGACATTTCATTTAAAACTTTTTTGTTACTCATTCGGTGGTCCATCGACTAAAAATCAATTTTAAAATTAAGAAACCTACAACTGACGAAAAATGCACGAAATTGTCACTTATGTTGTGTAAAAATTTAAAATGAACCCGAAATATACGAGAATAAATGCACGTAACAAAAATATGATTCAACAAGCATAAAAATGAAAATTTGGACAAAAATAAATTTAAGCAACCAAGAAAACAAATAAATATATATGAGCCAAGTTAAATAAAAATGACAAGTTCGTTGTAAATAGAAATGAAAACAAGTAAAGCAATTGAAAAAGGAATTGTAACAATAAATGAAACGAAATTGAAGCAAAAAAAACGAACTACGAAATTAGGAAGAAAAATAAACGTAAACGTAAACGGAGTAAAAAGGCAAAAGCATTTTAATGAAAGAATATACCAACTCAACCCAAACAAACTTGACCCAACCCAACCCAATCGTCTTCTTTTATTATCCATGTAAATTTTAAACTAGCTCTATGTTAGATGGGTGAACGCTGAAGGTGGTCACTAATGAGGGGATGCAATAGTTTGTGAGGATTTTAAATCTGCAGCGAACAGAGTTGAAACTTAGAGTTATGGGAAGCCGAACATGACAATGTAACATAGAGGCAAGTGAGAGAGAGTTAGGAGATACGGGTGCATGATCGGGGGGGGGGGGCAAGCAGAATGTTAAGCAGTTAATCCAGGGTGGATGCATAGTTGAACTGAGCGAAGAACAGGTTAGATTGGGTTGGGTTGGGTTGGTTATGTATTACAGTAAAATAAATTCCACGTTAGTAATTATTGAGACTAACGCTTCTCTAAAATCCTTGCCACACAAGGGTGCAGGGGAGTGAAGGAGGATGTGGGCGTAGCTGTTCAGCAACCAATGCAGGCTCACAAAAAGATAAATATTCAGCAACATACGCCCAGTGGCCCTTGGCTATAAGTTCTCTCACTCTCCTTTACCATTCTTTACCGCCCTTGTTTTCCTTACTCCTAGTCCATTCAAATCTTACTTAACTTACCTCAAACAACTTTTTTATGGGCCTCCCCTTCCCACCTTCTCGTACGATAAAATATCGTCCGTGAATTTTGCGTAATTGACAAACTGCTTTTACAAAGAAGCGAAGTAGGATGATGCAACATAAATAGCACCAAACAATACTGATATATTCGGTTACAACTCGAAGTGATTTAAATTACTTATACGATTACTCACTTCGAGGTAGAAAAATCCATACTTGACACCTCCGGCATTTATAACCCCCTTGCCCCACGTCGTAACTTTCATTATTACCTACACAAGCTGTCTTGCTCCGCCATCCCCCAAATAATCCGGCTTCCTGCCATGCAAGCAAATTATATATTTTCCTGCGTTCACCCAAACACTTCTTGAAGTCCTTTTTACTTTCTTCATATCCTCAAAAAAAATAAGCCACACATATTTTTCTTACTTTCATCTCTTACTTAATCTCCTGCTCCCATCACCCACCCATTTAAAATTATTTTAAGCGATCTTTAAATTGCATCGTTTTTGCTTTAGCACAGTACGTTAAAAAAAATTTGTGAAACCCCGGATTTGATTGATACATCGCAAATATTTTATTATTTTCGTCCACGGATTAAAAGTTTACCCTACTTACAGACATAAATTCGCAGTTAGTTTTACGAATCCATTCAACGTCGCGGGAGCCAATAAATTCGGGTCGGATAAGTTGATTCAATTTTGTCGTTCATGGAACGTAATATTAATCTAAGTCTTGTATCGTTCTTTATTATATACGTTGCGTTAATTAATAATGTTATCAAAAAAATTGCAAAATAGACTATAGGGAAATTTATTATATTGGTAACCTTGCTTGTTAATTTTGACTCGTCGACGCACTTATTTATCAAATGCTTCCTTTATATTATTTACTTAACGTTTGTGGATGCTCTCCACCACTTACAGTAGTTATTATCTTGCTTTCTCTTTGCATGTTGAATTTCTTTCGCTTACTGTTATATTTCGCACGTTCTGAATAATTCTAGTAATAGCAATTAAAATATTTCGTTGGCATTGCGTGTAAGGTGGCGCCCATGTTTGAAAAGAACTCTCCCCATCTTCACTAAGCCGTGCTTTTGAACAGCCTAGTGTACAACAAATACCTTTCTCTATAAAGTTTTAATGATTTTTCGACTATAACCTTGCCGATCCCATTGAAATAAGTAGTTAGATTATAATTGAGTTAATAATTGTAGGAAGCGCTACCGAATCGGTGCGAATGAAGGTCGAAATGTTTTCGTGCCCGAAATGTCTGAAGCTTTACCAAAACAGATGTTCAGTAAGGCGACACTTGAAGTACGAGTGCGGAAAGCAGGGCGTGTTTAAGTGCCTGTACTGCCGATACACGACCAAGCAAAAGTATAATTTGCACGGCCACGTTCTTCGCCTGCACTCGGATAAGAAAGACGAATTTGCCGAACTGTATAAAAACATACAGTCGATTTGAAATGTTTTGTATTACGTTGTTAATTTGTCAATATATTTTGCCTAATATGTTATCGGTTTTTTTTTTATTTGTTTTATCCTTTGTTGTCTTTTATGTCAATTATAATTTTGGATGTTTATTATTTTTTTTTATTTATTTATTTATTTATAAATTTTGGTAAGTTGAACCCAATCAGATTCAGTTCAAAATCACTAGAATTTTGAATGTTCCAACTGAGATTTGAAAAATTATCGTCGTATATCTTCATCCAGTGAATTTATTTAATCGGTTAATTAGGCCTATATTATCGGTTGTGTGGCCAAATAATTTTAGAGAGTTTTGGAAAATCATTGCTTAGAAACCCGAAAGTGTAATTTGTTGGAGTTTATCTTCAGTGGCATCAATTGGGTCATTACGGTGCAGGGAGTAAATAAATGCAAAGTAAATAAATCAACTGAAACAAATCTTACCCTAACCAGAGTGGTGAATGAAAAATATGCAAAAAACGATTTCTCCAGTTAACCCCCATTTGAAGGATATTCTAAAATATTAAGGTCTTCCCTCTCCCCGATAGCAACGACTACTCTACCACAAATGAGATATTTGAAGTTACCCCACGTCTAGAATTAGTAGATTTGTTGGATGTCCTGTTTTTTAAAATATTTAAGAAATTTATATGTTCTAGCTTACGATAGTCACAGTTCTGATTATTGGTGAGAATTTGAGGCATGATTAACACAAGTGCCATTATGGATAGTAGTTACCTTTGAGTGTTATTTTTAGTCCAGCATGTCCCCTACCAGCCGATCACCAGGTATCGTAACAAATCCGCTCATCCACTTATTAACATTTGTGTAATTTCAGGACGAAGAGGAAGGAAACCCCGCAAGGATAAGGTGGATTTTCCGTGCGATAACTGCGGACGATGTTACAAAAGCAGGAAGTCGAGATATAACCACTTGCGATTCTCGTGCGGCAAAATGCCGTCGTTCGTGTGCGGAAATTGCGACGCCGTGTTTTACTACAGGCATCACTTAAAGCGCCACATTATCATGCACGAAAACAGGGAGGCGAAAGGGTACACTCTGAGCACTTAGGTCCATAAGTCTTAAATTGGCATCTAGTCAGATTACTTTAATCGGTGTATTTAGTTAATTATTATAATGGCGTAATCGTATGAACAGCTCCGCTGATTGCATAGTATTTTTGGTTTGTTTAGATTGCACGAGTATTTAGAGTGGTTATTGATGATTTGTGTGGCTTTTTGTTATCGAATTTTGATGACAAAATCGTTTTATGTAATATGATTTAATTGAAATTTCGTGAACCAATTTTATGGTCTCTGAAGAAAAAGTCGTAAGCTGCTCGGTGGCATCAAAAGCCTCGAAACCAAATCGCTAGCTATAATATTGTATGCAAGAAGTACAATTAAACAAACATACCTAGTCATAAATCAAACTGTCTCAATGAAACCGATACCAAAGCACCCAACCTATATCGTAAACCCAAATTTATAACTCAGGTAAACCAACCCAACCCAATGCTAAAAACGACAAAACTTATAGTTTAAGCAGAAAATTGCTGATTGAAAAAAAATGTTTAAATTTAAAAATGCGAAACTCCTAAAACACATTATCTACAAAAGATGAAAGAATGACAACAATTGAATAAATGGTTACGTCAAAAATCTAAAATGGTCTAAAATGGAAGGACAAATTAAAACATGAATTCAAAGGTGAAAGAATAATAAAAATAAAAAAGGCAAAATAAAGAAAAATCGTATGAAATGAAAATAAAATTAAAAGAAGTAAATAAACATTGCAAGTGGAGAAAAGTGAATGTAGCAAAATTGTCATACAATTGTTGTTACAATTGCCATTATGTCTCTCTGTCTCTGTGTGTGTGTTTCTTGATTATCGGGTTGTGAACCGCGTTGTAGAAATATTCCCTGATGGGTCGCTCTGACGTTTCGGAATCCAATCTGACATCTTCAGGTAGCTCTTCTTAGTTGCATTGGCTAACCCAAGTCGGTGATACCAAGAAGAGCTACCTGACGATGGGTTTCGAGAACCAAGAAACACAGATTTTAGCCGCAAGAGCCTACCAATAAAAAATCTACCAATTGGCAAAAATGGCAGGATTGTCTAAAATATAAAGTTAAAGAATTATGGAAATTGCGAAAAGGATATCACGAAATGTCAAGAATATCAAAAGTTGCCGAAAAATTGAGAAAGTTTAAAATTTATCTAAAAAGTCAAGACTAGGAAAAAATTCATTGGGAAAAAGGACAGAATTGGCTAACATAAATAATATAAAAATGTCGGACTTGAGAGAAAAAAATTAAAAATTATGAATTGCCAAAAATTCAACTCCAAAAAAGTAAAAATTGCCTAAACTGGAATTAAAAATTGTTTAGTCGAAATTTATTAAAAATTACCAATACGTCAATTGGAGAGAAGATGGAAATTATGAATTGTCAAAAATGTCAAATATTGAAAACTGAAAAGAATACAAAATTATTCTAAAAGTCAAAGTCAGAAAGGGTATAAGTTAAAGAATTATCTGAAATATACGGAATTGTAGAAATAAAGTCAAAATTATTCAGGATATGTTAAAAATATAAACATCAGGGATGGATGGGATGGAGCTTCGACCGAAGAGAAAAATCTTTTTTCACTTCTGCTATGACATATGTTTCATTTGAGTAACAACATCGCATAACTACGAGCACTTTGTGAAAATCAAAAAATCGAAATTTTCGGAATTTTTTACCTTTTTCATTTTTATTATGGCAGATCTTTCATTTGAGTAACAACATCGCTTACCTACGAGAACTTTGAGCAATCCAAAAAATTGAAATTTTCGGAATTTTTTTCAGTACAATGTAATATTAGTGAATAATCAATTAATGTTTTTATTTGTCAGGCAAATTAAATATTTTACTGAAACTTCTAAAAACTAAGTTTAATTTTTCGAACTACTACTGGATGAACGATTTTCCAGAACAATAGCCGATTGTTATTTCTTTTCTTTTATTTGTATACTGAGCTCTCAATTGTGACTGTTGCCACAATTTGATGGACGCCGGTTGCTTTCTGTTGATTTCGAGTTTTGTGTCCTATACTTTCGTCCATATTCCAATTTGTTTTCGCTGTCCTTGTCCCTAACTAGCATTACAGCATTGAAAAAGCATCTGATCAATATCGAAACGTCTACGACTAACATTTTCTTTAATGCTTACTAACCTCAACGACATAAGAGCTAACATTAACGACTGTACATGTGAAGGATAACACGATTGTTTATGTGGTACCAAAACATTTTTAACTAAAGCCAAATACTAGTCACTTACATATTAATAAAATATAGAGTCCTATCTTGGGTTTAGATAGTCAATGATATTTTATGTCTAATTTGTTTATATTTTTTTTGTAAGGGTATATTTTATGTTTATGTATTTTATGTAATCGAATTATGTGCATGAACAAGAATTAAAAAAAAATGTGACCAAAATGTTTTACTTTGACTTTGAAACCAATTAAATCATCGACTAATATTCCATATTGCCAATCTGTTGCGCACATCACCTTTTCATTTACTACCCCAAAGATTTATTTATTTGTAACATTTCCTAACATAACCTTACCATGTAAAATATTTCTTGCAAATTTATTCAATAAAAGATGTATACGTACGATGTTTGTATAAATGACCACGCATAAGTTTACTGTTTACATTGGGGCCTCGTCGTCTTTCTTTTTCCAAAACCCAGTGATTGACATTTGTTCGTTTTTAGGCAAGAGGAGGCGCAAGACCGCCGAAATCAATAAGTCCAACAAGCGAATAACGCAAAATTCCAAAGGAGAGTTCGTGTGCCCCGGCTGCGGAAAATTCTACAAATACAAAACCTCCGTCTACACGCACCTAAAAAACGAGTGCGGCGTCGGCCCCAAATACAAATGCTCCATCTGCGAGTTTTCCTGCAAATTTTACCACGTGCTGCAGAGGCATAAAATGTCGCTGGTGCACCGTCGCAAGGAGGCCGCCGTCGGCGTCGCGCCCGACGTAAAAACCGAAAGTAGTTGATCGCGTAAAACGTAACGCGTAGGTTATGCTTAGGATTACGCTGCACTTGTAACATTTAATATATTGATTTTACATCCGTCTGTTTTATTGTAATCATGGTCGTTGTAAAATTAATAGGGGCGTAGTTGTATATGAATCTTTGTGACGTTGATGTTATTCAAATAATTATACTAATGAAATTAATTTTCAATTATTTACTAATTTCCTATCTTTTGTATGTACATATGCTGATGATTTGGCGCGTGACGCGGTTTAATTAAATGTGTGTTTGCAGATAACCCGGAAGACCTGAACATATTTACTTGTACTGTTTGCAGCAGAGTTTACAAGCGCAAGTCGTCGCTTTACAATCATCTGAGATGGGAGTGCGGAAAAGAGCCGCAGTTTAAGTGCTCGTACTGTCCGTACAAAGGCAAACAAAAGATCCATTTCACTATGCATTTGCTGGCGCGGCACAAGGAGAGGAAAAGCGAATTCGCCTCGATACTGGCAAACAGGAGGCAATAAATCGCGTCCATCCTCGTTTCGAATTATTATTTATTTACGTGTTTAATTGATGGAAGTGGTATATTTGTTTTTTTATACTTTTATGGTTACGTTGTTAATTTTATTGGTTCATTTTATGTATTTGAAATGTATTACTAGTTTTATAGTTAGGTTTATTGCAATTAATTACTTTTCTGGTTTTGGAGGTCGGTGTCTAGGAAATTAAATTTAAAAAAATCTCAAGTTGAAACCGATTTTATCGAAACTGTCGAGGTGAGGTCGTTGTGATTGGCAACACTTTGCTAGCATACCGTACCGTACATAAATATCAGTTTCATTCGATGTTAATCAGGTGCGTAGTAAAACATTCCAATTTTTTTAATGATTTAAGAACAAGATTTTTGAAAGTCGTAGTTTTATTATAGTCTGTCAATCAGGTTGACGTCGACAAGCAAGCTTACCAATCGCAACGTCCTTATCACGACCTGCTCTAATTTCCTATTTTTACGATCGATACATCTAACATTATTTTATTTTTTACTTTTATGACAGAATTGTTGTCTGCCTACTTTTCACGTCCTAATCAAATTCATTCTAATTCAAATCCTTATTTTATCTTCTGATACGTGTGCCATACGAACGAATTTGAAGCGATTCTATCGTCCGCATTAAATGTACACCCCTTACAGTTCTCTGCAAATATTTAGAATTGTTTTTAAGTTTAAGCGTTTTTCAAAAATGTATTCAACTTTTCGTACTGATACTTTTGTTCGCCACTGTAAGATGACGTTACTGACTCGTTTTTATTGTGCCATGAACATTGTTTTATTTTTTTTTATTTTTGTTTATTATATATTTTATATTTATGGTAAGCGGTGTGTTATTTATTACATTTTTTATAAACAAATATCAATTATATGCCAATCGAAATAAAATATTTATATTAACCACGTCGTTTTCTTCTTGCATCCAGATATTATATGTGTAGTAGACGATATAATAAATTATTTTGTTTTAGGCAATATCCAGCAAGTTTATTATTTGACCGAAAACTACTTGCAAAGGCCGCGCCGCGGCCGCTGCGAGTGCGGGCGACGCCGACGATACAAACACAACAGCGACCCCCCTCAAAGTTTCGAGTGCGGAAAGGAACCTCGCTATCCGTGCAACTATTGCAACTTGAGATGTCGCACGAGATTCAACCTGAGATCTCACATGTTGGCCCACTTGAAAAAAAGAAACATCGAATCTAAGATCGAAAACGTGGTCATAGATGAATAGGTTTAAAGTTTGTTTTTTTTTGATAATAATTGGATTAAATGCGCAATTAAATTATTATTACCATTTATTTGTTACGACAGAGGTCATTGATTAAGATATACGTACGTGTACATTCCATGACGTTTATGGGTATTATTATTTATATTATGTTAAAATTATAAGTATACATGGAAGGCGTTAAGATTTAAGTTGGCATTTGATTTTAAGTTATAGTTATAAGTTCGTATGAAGCAATAATTAAAAAAAGAATTATTAATAAATTTTCATTTATTTTAAATCAATATTCATTATTTCCGTTAAAATTATTTATTTGTGAATATTTTTGCAGAATCTTATTTTTTTTAATAAAAAATATGAATCGTTTCGGTGTCTTATTTAAATGTGTTCTTAGTACATCCAACAGTTGGTCTTAATTGAGGACCATTGTCACTTACTTACAGCTGTGCCAGTTATGCAACTATTCACACTCAGCTATTCATCAAGGTTTCCTGTCACCATTAATCAATATGTTTAACCATTCTGCATGTGTTAATTCAAATTAAATTAATGACAAAATTACTATATTTATGGCAATAATACATAAAAGCAATGTCTGAAATGTAACACTGTAAAGGCGACATCATTGCGTTTCTCTCTTATTCTGAGCTCTTCAGCATTTAGAACGTTGCAGCTTTGATAGTTGTGACGTAATGCATTTTGACAGTTGATTGTCCTATTACGTTGTCATAAAACGATATTTTCTCTTAAAATTATTCATATTATTAAAACGATGGCTCACCCAACCCAACCCAACCCATCCATATGAAAAGTAATTTCATTAACTGTATTATGCCAGATGAACTGAAGAGCTCAAAATAAGAATCAAGCATTTTTTTTCTTTTGTAGTTCCATTATGTTTTTTTTTGTAATTAATTTTTTATAAAATTCGTTTCAATTTATTGATGATTTACGTTCGTGTAATATTTGTCTCGTGACTGACATGATTGTAATATTTTTCTACGTTTCAACCGCCTGGGAAACTGGCGTCACTTCAGCCCATTTCCATTCCCATCGTCCCTTTGAGAATTTTCCAATTGTGTTAAAATTTTAAATATTATTTTTTGCAGCCCCTATTGAGTTTTTTTTTTACAAAAAGGTTAGTATTTAAAGAGTTGTATACATGTTTATTGACAGTTATTTGTGTTTTAGGGCTGGAAGTATCCGTACGAAGAGACGATCACATGAGATTACATACGAGCTATGACGTCATCGACTTTGGATAGCAGTATTTGCAATTAAATGAAAATAAAAAATATACAATCATATCTACCATTTGGTACTGGTTGCAGATTCGATTTAAAAAATTGTAGGTGTGTGGTTTGAAAGTAGAAAAAATTATAAAATTGATTTGATTGCAATTTCGTTCGTTTTGTTTCTTTTCTTTTGAAAAGACTTTTTCTGTAAACAAGATTTGTGGATAAATAACATTGATGTGAATTCAATGATGAATGGTGAGGTACCACAGAAAAAACCCTGATTTTTTATATCAAATATAAATCCACGATAGCTGCGCCAAGCGCATTCACGATGACTATCATGAAAAAACCAATATCTTGGCAAAAACATCGTATAAAGTTTCCCCCACCAAATATATAACTTCATTGATCAATTTATTGCTGCTCTGCTATGGACATTGTTTTGAAGCCCCAAGTAGATATTTTAAAATATAAGCGTTACCCCGGTTGCTTCGTCCCTTTCCCTATTATCTCCCCATCGTATCCTTATCTAGTTAGTTAGTTAGTTAGTTATAATGAGCGTGGCCCCTCCAATGCCACCGCAAGGGTCTATTGTGGCTCTCAACTATTTATAATTCACCCTCAATTCCCATTCTCTTTAGATAAATATCCTGACCTATGTCTGTGACATTGTGTCTGCTCTTATGTTAAGTTGACTTGGACTAAGTATCTACCTCTTCCCAAGTCACATGTTTCCCATTCCCATGTCTACTTCTCAGATTGTATTCCTCAACTCTATTTTTACCAGTTGGGTTGGGTTGGGTTAAGGTGGGTTGGGTTGGGTTAAGGTGGGTTGGGTTAGGTTGGATTATGAAATTAATTTCATCATCATCATCATCATCAATTGTTCAAGTACCACAATTTTTCTTACCCATCCAACTCCCCATTACTCAAACAACGTACACATCTTTTATTCAAGCAATTACCATCTATCTTTTTCTAATATTAATTACTTCTACGTCTAATGGTTTCTCTCCTTCGCCTCTTCCAATTTCTATTTTCTTACATCTTTCCATCTTCACACACCCTGTTGGTTGTGTAGCTTTTCCTCCAAATTATTTTCATTCCTTATTACATTATTTCTAGGACTTTCATTTTTCTGTCAAATTAACTTTTAAATTGTCAGTCATAGGTAACACATTTCTGATGATCATATTTTAATATTTGGTGCGACTACAATAAAAAGTAATTTAATTATTTTGTATCTGAGCAGTATTTTTCGAAAAACACTTGATGGGTGTCCCTGTAGGTTGCAGGATCGTACTCACAGCTATTCTTCCTAGTCTTGTATTATGACAATAATTTACAAAAATCACGAGATTACGATTTCGAGAAATAGTAAGTTTGGAACGCCAAGTTATTCACAATGAACATATCTTCCTGGGAAAGTCATCGTGCACCTAATTTTACTTTAATAATATGTTATTACTACCTTATATTGAAGTCCAGGTTAGGTACACGATGACTTTTAGAGAGATGTACGTTTATTATTAACAAGTTGGTGTCCCCTGCTTATCATGTTGATGGTTATTATTTATGTAAATCGATTTTTATTGTATTTTCATATACCACGATAATATGCAGAATGTGGGAGCTTATTATAATGATGTGCATATTTGTTAGCTTTATGGTATAAATATATTTTAGTTGTTACACCTTCATATCAATGTGCATTTGTTCCTTTGTCATCGACAATTTTTATAATAATTATAGTAATATTATCTTACAATTTATTTACGTTATATTGACATATATGCCACTGTAAGTACATTAAAGTCATCGATGACGTCATCATCATTTTTATATAAACCTGTGAATCAAACAAGAAATGCCATTGAGTCACACACACAAAGTGTATTTTATTGGCTAAATATTTTATGGCAATATTTTTATTACATTAACAGTCTGATTGAAAACATTGTCGATGAGGTCATTACTAAAAAATGTGGAAGACAAAGCACAAAATATTCACAACTCCACACATACTCGTGCATGACTGAATGTCTTAAGTTCTGAAATCCTCATAATGACGATTTTCTTTGAATAAATTTTCATCATTCATATCTTCACACTCTCCAAAATTGTTTAAATTATTAAAAATATAGGTAAAATGTGAAGCCAATGCGACTGTGACATGTGTTACTGACATATGAGGCAGCGACCAACAAGGAGTCTCAACGTCGAAATAAAACCTAGAATGGAAATTGTAAATAGAATTTGCGTAAACGACGATGATCAAATTCGTATTGGATTTAGAAATATTTTTACACTTTCGTTCGTTTGGATTGTTTTTTTTTATTTATAACTATCGCATTAAAAAAATTATCGATTACGTTTGTTTTTATTTCCGTCGCTATTCGTTGTAATTAACATTTTCAGTTTCTTTATAATTTACCTGGGGATTTATTGTTTACGCCGCGCCAATTATCACGCCATAATAACGTATTTCGCATTTCAGAATTTCTCGAGCTGGAACAAATTATCACTCCCGAGACGAACGAAACTCTGCGCTCTCTGCTCCGAAACCCTTTGGCCAAGAGCATGCGATCGAAACGCGACAATGGTCGTTCGATGAGGGAGTGCAACGACGTGAACGACCAGGTCGTGCGTCCTGGTTACAGTAGCGAGTCGCAGTTTGCGTGCAGGCACTGTGGCAAAAGGTACCGCTGGAAGTCCACCATGCGGCGCCACGAACAGGTCGAGTGCGGAGGCAAAGAGCCCAGCTTTCAGTGCCCCCATTGTCCCTACAAGGCCAAACAGAAAGGGAACTTGGGCGTGCATATAAGAAAGCATCATACTTTGTAGTATAGTAGCGACAATTTTTTAGTTTATTGCTGTCGTTCTAGATTTAAGGGCGACTTAAACTTATATGGGCCTATAAATCTAGAACGATGGCGTTTGCAAATTTATTTTTGTTCGTAGTAATTTTTATATGCGTTAATATTTTTTTTTTATACAAAGTGCACATTAATTCTTTCGCAATATGAACTAATGGAAAAATTCTTGTTGCTAGTTTACATTATGCTGAAAGTAAATCCTTTCAAACATAATTTTTGAAATGTGATGTGATAAGAATTTTTATACTTAAGCATTATTATTTAGTTAATCGTGCATTAATAAACATGTACAGTAAATGTTTACAAATTGGAATTTTCCAAAAACATTGCACCCATTTTTTCAGCTGACCATGGGGTAGAGTTTTATTGACTTGTCTGCATTTTGCGACCAATTCAAATTTTTTGTGGCTCCAAAATGAGAAACTTCGGTACCTCATTACTTGACATGAAACTCACATCACCTTCCTTATCTCCATCTTATCCCTATCTTCATCCCCTCCACATAAAGCAGTCGTATCGCTTTCAATCTCACGCCAGTGGCATACTACAATGAGCTAATGACACAATTACATTTCCCACATACATCACATTTTAGTAAACATTTGCTGTACAATTAGTTATTTTATTATTAATATTAAATATTTAACCAAAACCGAAGGTGACTTAAATAACGTACGTATGTAAAGGATGTTATGGTGTCCAACCAAAATAGCAATTAAAATAGTGCCTTAATCTAACATTCAGTTGTCAAGTTCTTTGCTGCAAAGTCAAGGAAATATGTTGAGCTTCCTTCCTCGGCGTTTAATCGTTAAAAATGTAAAAGTTTAAAGGATAGACGCAATCGGAAAATTTTTATACTATGTTATTTACTTGAGAAAAATTTTAATAACCGATTAACGCCGAAGAAAATATCAGTTCGTTAACGTAACATAGAAGAAAATGTTTAAATATTTGTGATATTTTAATAACTGTTATTATTAAAAAAAGGTTTTCAAATCGTTGAAAGTCGAACAAATATATTTTTATAGGTGCTATATTTTTTAACGCGATGTGGGTGTTTTTAACAAACTGTAGCAGATTTCTGTCCGCAGACAATACAAATAGCAATAATATATATTTTATAGGTTACATTATATATTATATATTAACCTCGTTGATGAAAATAGGTAATATATTTGTTAGTGTATAGGTTATATATTAAAGTTTATAAATTGTTGTAGATATTTGAAGATGTTATGTAGTTATAATATTTTAATTTTGGTTTTGGATTGTGGTTTTTTTGGTAAATAAAATTTTCGGAAGAGACCTTTTTTTATGACGTGAACCTACATTATTTTATCGCCGCCCAGTTCCAATTCATAATTATAATAACTATTTCTTGAAATAACGGTATCGCCAGTACACCTGGAATCCTATTTCGTAGTCGTCACTACAGCTTATGTAACAGACTAGGTAAGTGAGGTATCAACTCGTAGAAATCATGTAATAGTTGCTCATTAAATTTGTAAGATTTTCTAGCAGTTTTTTTGTGTTGACTTTATATTTTTGAAATTGTGCTGTTTTCAGGTGAGCTGCGTGTTTGCCCAACGTGCGGGAAGGCGTTCAAAAACGAACCAAATTTCATGAGGCATTATAAATATGTGTGTGGAGCTACGTGTAAGTACAAATGCGACAAGCCAAGCTGCGAGTACCAAACAAAGCGAAGGGCGGACCTAAAACGACATTACAAAGCCATGCACGCCGAAGAAGTAGTTGTTGAAGTGAAACCGTCTTTGTCCCTTAATTCATTTTTATAATCTTTTGCCACCAGTGATTTTATATGCATATATATTTGTAGCACAACGAGCACAATTAAATTGTCTTTATTATGATGTCGTTTTTTTTGTATGGTTTTGGCGAATTAAGATCGAAGTGTGTCGCCCAGTTATTCATGCCTAACCATCGCCATGGTTGCAACTCATAATTCTTGCGCATGTTGTTCCTGACTCCTCAAGATCACCTCGTCCTTGATTTTCATTTAAGCACTCAATGTTTATATTTGTGGTCACATTCACTACTTCTTTGTAGTCACTATCTCCCCATATATATCCAAGGCTGTCATATATAACTTGTTCCTCTTCTATTCCTTTTAAGTACAAACACAACGAGAACCACGCTTGTTATTTTCATTTTGATTTCATTCTCATTTTTTTCGCCCGATCTATGTGTCGTTGTGTTTGTTCTAGTCTGCTCCTTCCCTGAATATTCTTCACTGTCTCCTTACCTTTACTTCTTTTTGATTGGGCTCTGTTCGAAATCTATGGGCCTTGCCTGATAAAAATTGTATGCTCTTGACTTTGTTACCAAGGGCTGTTTTTAATGTTCCCATATCTCCAGTAATATCCTCTGTACATCAACGTCATAAGTGACTTTCCCTCTTTCCTGTCTGTTTACATGAGAAGCGCATACATCTCATGTAAACAGAGAGGAAAGAGGGAAAGTCACTTATGACATATTACAGCTTAATTCACTTTTTCACATCCCTAGTCAGTCTGCATATGTTTTTCAATTACTGTCATATGGAGCATTGTTATCTGCACACTTCCTAATGCCTATCCACAAATCCTACGAATTCGTGACTTTCGAAATATGTTGCAAACCAAAACCCAAGTCTTTATGTAAGTAAGTATCAGGGTCGTTAAGATAATCTCTCTTTTACCGAGTTCAGTTGGCTTTATATTTTAATGCCCACTGGCTTGACTTTGGTTGGGAGCTCCGTTTGATCGACCAGGGTTCTAGAGACCTAGCTTCTGGATCAGGAACAAGGTTTGTACCTCAAGTGCAGCCGCAGCCAGTTTCGTTGTTTTTCCACTTTTATCTCATTTTCCGTATTTTGACCGACCTACATGTCATTGGTCTTATATTCTAATCTGGTTCTTCCCAAAGCCCGTTTATTTCGAGTGGGACATTGTCAATGGAAGCCACATACTATTAACTTTATAAACCACTATATTATAAAATATCGTCGTTACCACAGTTTGCTCTAATTTAGGTGCCTCGTGGGCAAATTTTTCTTGCAGGTATAATATTTTCTTCCCCATCCCATATTCCTACTTTTCCTCTTCTTGTATCTCAAATATATATGACGTTGCTGCGTAGTCCTGACAGAAGCATTTCAACAAATGCCCCGTTATACTGATGTTTTTTTCTAGTTTTTTCAACCGGTTGGGATCTCGATTTGGTGACCCAGTTGTATGACTGTACGTACTGGCTTGAGTACGTTTTACTGATTTGACTTATTATAGTTGAAAGACTGGTGGGTTGGAACATTTCATCAGCTTATGGTGGGTGATATATTTATTTTACGAACTTCATTTGTGTTGGGATACAATTTTCAAAGTCTCACATGCTAATGTTTGAAGCATGTGATGTACTCCACTAACCGGTAATGTTGATCTAAAGCAAATGGTAAGCTTGCTCGATTACTCAGTAAAGGCCTAAGAAATCAAGCAAGCTTACCATCTGTCAGAAAATGTAAGCTCGTGGTATTGAATTGGGTTGGGTTGAGTTTTATTGGGTTGGGTCTTCCCACCTCAAACATAAATGTCACCAATTGGAGACGTCCTAAGAGCGTTTTACATCGTACTTATGATACAATTATTTTATTGCCATCTAGGTTCAATTAATAGTCATAATAAAATAAAATCCTACATGCCCAGCCCAGCCCAGACCCACTACACCTTACAAACCTTACAATAATATCAACATGTTAAAACTATCTCTCCTTACTTGAAATCATGTTAGCTTCGCTATAGCTACTTGTGTAAGATTGAAATACTAGGTAAGTGAGGTATCAGCTTGTGGAGATAATACACAAAAAGTTTTTCACTGAATATATGGTCGTGTAGCTGTTTTTATATTTTTGATTTTTGAAATTATGATTTCAGGTGCACTGCGTGTTTGCCCAACGTGTGGAAAGGCGTTCAGGACTGAAGCATCTTTCACGAGACATTACAAATATGTGTGTGGAGCTACGTGTAAGTACAAATGCGACAAGCCAGGCTGTGTGTACCAAACAAAGCGACGAACGGACTTAAAACGCCATTACAAAGGCATGCACGCTGAAGAACTAGTACAGCTGAAGCCGTTTTTGCGCGATAATTTATTATAATTTTTAACCACCAGTGATTTTCTATTTGTATATCGGTACGAGCGCAAGGATCACAATTAAATTTGTTTTTTTTATAATGTGTTTTTATGGGTTGGTGCATTGAGACTGAAGTGTGTTATTCAGTTATTTATGGATGAGGTCGTCTTGTTTCATAACCATTGCCATGGTCGCAAATTGACATCCTCCCAGCTATAACATCTTTTGTGCTTGCGATTCCTGAATATTTGTATGTACTTTCATTCGATACTTCATGGACCACCTGCACGTTGGTTCCTCCTGGTCGATTATCTCCTATATATGTTCCTAGTAAATATTCTACTTAACTCTCACGTGTCTTTAAAACACTTACATCTGTCTTTTATTTAATCAATTTTGCATTTTTCTTCTTCTGGATTAATGATTCTCTCGTCTGATCTCCAGGTCTGGGATTCCCTTTCTCTTTTCATAATTAAACCGCGCACATCAACACAATATTTATGTGATGTCTCTTGTACTAACTAATACAGACGTTCCAATGTTTTTCCTTGTCCACATTGAATTTCTAAATTTTGTCATTTTTATCAAATACCTTGCTTTTTGCCATATGTTACGAGTTTCACAACAGCCACATACGTTGTTTCCACTATTGTCTCTTTCTTCTTATTTAGCTGACTTCTAATCACATATAACATGTTTTTCTACTATTTTCGTCCTTATGGTATCCATTGCCGAATTTTATTATTAGACTGGAAGGTTGTACAGCTTCCCCACAAATGTCTTCTTGATCTGATGATCGGTGAACCAAATAATTTTCTACTATGGAGGTATCCAATTTATTACTCGTACATTTGAAACTTGTACTCGTATTATATCTTTTCTGAATCTTCATTTCATATGCGGCGATCAATCCGTTTAT
Source organism: Geotrupes spiniger (assembly GCA_959613385.1). Taxonomy (NCBI): domain Eukaryota; kingdom Metazoa; phylum Arthropoda; class Insecta; order Coleoptera; family Geotrupidae; genus Geotrupes; species Geotrupes spiniger. The sequence continues at coordinate 37,734,960 of OY390736.1, read as the reverse complement.
CTATCTTTCTTATATTTCCATAGCATATTCTAGCATATTATTTAATTTCCCCTTCCTGGATAACTTTTTTCATCGTGTCTGTTAATCCTCAACAATTTAATTTTTTTCCATTATCCTCATTCATGATTAAAGTTCAATCTTTTATTTTATATTTCCTTTCTTCGTTGTGTTGGGTTGGATTGGATTGCGTCCTTCATATTTTTTTATACACGAGTCTCGTTTCGCTTTCGTCTTCTTCAGTTCTTTTCAGTCTGTCGTGATTTTAGGTTTAAATGCCTTTTTCGCTTTTCATTTTTCAATTAGTGTATTAACTGAAGTATGTGAACGTATAATTCTGTTGCCTAGTTTGTTACATTCCACGACTCACCTTTGTCAAGTGTACTAAGTTATCGTTGAAAACTTTTTCCGCCCTTTAACCTTCCATAACATCATGTTTGCTGTTAACACGATCGGGTTTTCTTGATTCGTAATCAATACGGGGAATGAAATATCTAAATCCTCATTTAGTCATTTAACTTCCAATTTATCACAATGAAGGCCTTGTGAATCACAGGCGTCTATAATATCTTCGTCCACGTCAGCTATTGACGACCTATGCTCCTTCTCCTTCCCTCCTTTCCTCTCTCCCCCAATCCCTGGTTGTCGTTATTTATGATCCAATCACCTTCATGTAGCTTTTTAACTAATGCCGCAATGAGGTCAACTACGTTTGTACGTATCTCTGTTTGGTGTGAAGTAAAGTGAATAGTGATTGTCCATTCCCTCTTCCACTATGATCCCAATAATAACAATAACACAATGCTTTATTGGGCATAACTACTCTACACTACTCTATATTTTTGTGAACTCCTAGCAAACATAGTGGCGTTTATTTTGAGCTTTGGTGGCATATAAAGTTTCGACCTAAGTCCTAAGTAACCGTTACCGGTTTCAGAAAACGGTTTGTTTTCCCTTCAAAGGTAAGATTGTTGATTTTTCATAATAATTTGTTTATAATTCGTTTATTTCAGACGTGCAACGAAATCACCTCATCACAATCACTTTAATAAAAACAAAATTAATTTCAGGCGACTAATTTGGAACATTGATACCATCGACATCTGAATCGGTTAACATATGTTTTTTTTTTTTTGTTGAAACTTCCCATACGCTTTCTTTAATTAATAAACACATTTTATTTGATTTTTGTTTTACTTTATTCATTTCGATTGCTAGCTTATTAGTATCTATAATTTACTAACCACTTCAGCATTTTGCATGCGATCTCCAGTATCTCGATTTTCTTTTTGTTTTTTTTTTGTTCACGTGGAGTTCATTTTCGTTACAATTATGTTGCAGATAAGAGTAAAAAAAAATTGTTCATTTCGACGAGACCCTCGATATTGTGTCGCCGCAAATCCATAATCAAGACTGAAAAGATGCCCGCCTGCAGCACCACGCTATTCAAATGTCCCGATTGCAACCGCGCCTACAAGCTGAAGAGCTCGCTCCGCAACCACCAGAAGTGGGAATGCGGCATCGAGCCCCAGTTCGAATGCCTGTACTGCTCGTACAAGGCGAAGCAGAAGATGCACATGATGCGCCACATGGAGAGGCTGCACAAGGAGATCGACTACTCGTCCGATCCGGGATTCATCCTCGACTTCAACATCGAGGCGGTCAAAACTAAAATGGAATAGATTTTTTTTCTTTTAGTTTTTTGCATTCGTTTTTTCGCTTTATTTTTACGTATTCCTATTTTTGCCATATTAAATACTTATATTCGTAGATTAAGTGCGAGTAGATGTTAGTTGCGCTTTTGCAGTCGACTGAAATAGCAAATAGTGTTGAACTTTTTATTTAAACGACAAATACTCATTTTCCCTTTTTTTACAAACCGCTCCTTATACTCGTCTTTAAGTTACTATTAAGAGGGGGGGCGTATTCTCTATAATTACGTTGCATATTTGATTTAAATTTAACCACTTTTGTGCAGCTCTCGTTTTTAGAGAATTTATTGTGATCAGTATTATTATTTAGATTGCGATTTAACAAATTTTAAATTTATCTCAATAACTCCATAGTAATAATTTTTGAGGACAATTTATATTAAAATATTTCAGTCGCGATATTTGCTCCTCAATAAATTAAAAACATTACATCGCCTTTAGCTAGTTATACGCAACGTTTATAGCAATCATTTTTATTTAGTTATAGTTAGTTAGGTAAGCTCTCTTTTACTATTTACACTTTTTGTATCGCTTCGTCTCAATAAAATAAAATATTTTTAAACTTTACGTCAGCATTTTTAAAATGATTTCATCGTTCTAAGCGTTTAGATTTTGAACCGTAATAAATTTGTTTTTTTTTTGTAGGATGCGCAATTGACCAGAGGAAATTTATCTGCGGTCAATGCAACAAGAAATATTTGTCTAAAGCTGCGCTCAGCAGACACATCAGATACGACTGTGGCAAAGAACCCATGTTCAAGTGCCCCGTTTGCGGTTACAGGGCGTACCAGAAAATCCACGTGGCCGTCCACTTCAGACAAGCACACGCCAATCATATAAGAAAATTATCTTAAATATTATTAACTTGTATATATAATTAATGCATCAATGGTAAGACTTATCAACCTGAGATTGTAATTTACGTTTATTTCGGCTAATAAATCAAATACATTTGCAATGTTTAGCATGTCGTTTGTAGCGTTGATCTGTGTCATTGTGAAACTTAATCTAATTTTTTTTAGGTGAGCGTCGGTTCTACTGTTACCGTTGCGCTAAGAGTTACAAAAACAAAACTCACTTGAACAGGCACGTGACGTACGAGTGCGGCGTGGAGCCCCGGTTTCGATGCGAGATTTGCGGGAAGCGGTGCCGCCAGAAATCCAACTTCACCAGGCACCAGCAAATTCACCTGAGATTTAAAAGTAGATGTTCACCGACGACGGAATTTTGATGCCCCGAGTGCGTGAAGACTGACGCGTAAGAAATGGGCGTTGCGCTAACGCGTTTTAATGTATAGCTCGTTTGAAATTAGTTTTATGAGTAATATACGAACAATGTTTTATTTATTTATTTATTTGTGTGTGCGTGTGATTTTAGCCAAGTTTGCATTAAGGTGTAGTTTATTTCTGGGTTTTATTGTAATAAATTCGTCAATTATTCTTGGGCAACTAAAATTTAGAATAGAAATAGTTGGCCTATTTTCTAATATTCCTGCTAATCCCCACATCTCCAATTAGAGATGAGCCTAACTCTTATGCCATCTAATGCGAATGGAAAAAAACGTAAGATAAATATAGGTAAGGAGGGTTCACATATGCAAACTTCTTCAATCGTGCCCCACGTTGCGTTGTCAAATTATTATACATATTAAGACAACAACAAATACATGTATGAGTGATTTCCTGTTTTTGTCCCTTGGTAAAACACAATATTTGTTAAAGGCAGGACAACTGGGATATTCAGGACTAAATTCAGAATCCTGAAATGTTGTAGCGTCACCACAATCGGTGCTCAGAACAGACAAACATTAAACTGAGTTGTTCTCATAATAAATTGCTCTTAAAAACAACGAGATGGCACCAATTGGGGGGGAGGGGGTCATTTCACGTTTCTTAACTTAGCTCTTGAAGTACAACAGAGTTAATGATTTTTAGTTTTATTTTTATTGCCTTGAATTTTAAATAATAAATTGAAATTTGATTTAAATTATGGATTGTTTTATTGTGAATAAATATTATTTTTTAAATATGTGTTTGAATTCCCCCTCGATATAAAATGTTATCCACGTTTATTTCAGTAAATTTTTTATGAAGTATATTATCCATGAAATCTTTTTATTTTTTATCTACTGTTAATGGTTTACTATTTATTTTCGTTGATAAAGTTACGTGTGAAGGCACTGGTGCTTTTTTATTTTTTATAACGCAGCAATGTCAAATTTGACATAAAAAACGTATTCGTCAATGCACTATTGAAACGACATTGAAATACGAACTGTCAAACTGATATTCACGCAATGTTACTTTAAAAGTCGTATTAACAATTTCCTAAGAAATTTGTTCACGATGGAAGATAAAACGTCGTAAGACACACATGTGGAAAGTTTCTTTATTGCACTCATGACTTTTAAACTGTTCGTGCAATAATTGTTTTGCACGTATATCTTAAAATACTTTTAAAGCTTCTTCAACATCGCTTTTAATTTTTGTGCATAGAATAAAAAATAAAATTCGCAACAATATTATTACTGGATAACTGATAAATTTTTAATACGTATTTCGATAAATACGTCAATTGTCACCTTTGACGTTTATTATTCAAATGTTCGCCTTCAGTTCTCGGGACTTTCATTGACACAATTTTACTATTTTTACTTCTCGACAAGTTATATTTGATGGAGCATTTGAATTACAGTTTTGGGTAATTGTAAGTCCTAATTACGATAGCTCTGTGTAATTAGTATATCTAGACAAGCTTGGATTTTAGTTAGTTCGGAATACGTGGAAATACACAAACGGTCAGAAATAAAAGGATTTCGAACATTAATTATTCTTAATTACTTAATTAATTAAATAATGATACAAATATGGTACCATATAATGTTAAATGAATTAAAATTTGTAAAAAGGTTTCGAAAATTAATATAAATTCATCTCGTTAACAAAAAATTGCAAAAGCATATTATTTTACAACGACTTTGGCCATTGCTGATCAACTGCAAGTCGCCAAAAGCACAGTCATTTAATTCTTGGAGTCGTATCGCTCCAAGTTGTCTGGGATTTCCCTGGATCTAGGTTGGTGCCAAATGTATGTATGTACCTAGTAAACGGTGCAACGTAAGCAAATTTTTGGATGGCGCAGTTGTACAAAATTACGTCGCAAAATGATTTTGATAATGTTATAACGTTATAATCTCTCGATCAAGAAATTTTCACAGGAAAGAATCAAATTGCACCCACAAAAACAAATGTCGCATTTGATGTTAATTCGCTGGGGTTTTCTTGATCCTCAATCAATAAGGGGAATGCAATACCGAAATCCTGGTATTGCACATTCTAACGCATATCCAAGGCCTTACGTGGTCGATGTCGTCTATTTGTTAGCAGCTTTGTACAACGAATGCTTTGTTCGACGCGCTGTACATATTATTTGACAACATTGGCATTTTTTAATTTGTTTTTTTTATTCGCTGCACCAAACGACTTACTCAGCATAACTCGCACTAAAATGATTTAACATTACTTTAATGTATATATTTTTATTTTTGTTTTAGAATATCTCAAAAGCAGTGATTTTTGATGGGTTGGGTTGGGTTGAGTTACAATCATCGAATTTAATTGGTTAATAATTTAATAATCAAATTTTTCGCCATTTTGAATAATTTTTTGCTTGACTTAAAATATGTTTATCATTATTTTTATGTCGTTTATCCGTGAAACATTTTTATCATTAAAGTATTCTTCAACGTTCCAATTTTCTCATTCTCTGTGCAAAATATCTTGATGTGTCCACTTTTGCAATTAAACAGATTGTGTATTTTTAACTAATTTTGATAGTAGTAATAAATATTTTCAATAATAATAAGAAAAAAAAACTCTTGGTTTTATTTTTACCTTTATGTCAATAATGTTTTGTTTTAATAAATCGACGAATATTCCCACCCTATATATCACGTTAGCATAATCTATTGTGGCACTAACTGCACGTCATTTTAGTGGAGAGGTCGATTTGTCCGATCTGCAACAAAACTTACAAAAACGAAAACACCCTTCAAGTCCACCTAACGTACGACTGCCTAAACGTCAAGAAGTACACGTGCGGAACGTGCGGCTTCGAAACCAAAAGGAAGTTCACCCTGAAAATGCACATCCTGAAAAAACACACAAACAATGGAAATTCCACCACCGGCGCCGCAACAGAATCGTAAAGTAAAATCGCAGACGTAAAAACTGCACTTTTTGTAATTCCTAAATTACGTCGATGACGACGTGAATGAATAGAAAATTCTTGACACAAATTGTACATTTATTTCGCTGTTTACGCGAACAAAACCTATTTAATTTGTAGAGGAGTTTCATTGAGACCCCATTGCGGTATAATTTGGCGCAGTCGGTGGGATTGCAATGCCAATAAAGTAACGTGATTTCCAAGTTAAACAAAACACTCGTAGAATTGTGATGTGCACTGCACTTATAAGCTGCGAATATTATTGTTACGTTGCATTTTTTTTGTTTTAATAAATCAATCCTGATATATCACTTTCGCATAGTCTATTGTGACACTAACAACTGCACGTCATTTTAGTGGGGAGGTCGATTTGTCCGATCTGCAACAAAATTTACAAAAACGAAAACACCCTTCAAGTCCACCTCACGTACGACTGCCTAAATGCCAAGAAGTACACGTGCGGAACTTGCGGCCACGAAACCAAAAGGAAGTACGACCTGAAAATGCACATTCTGAAAAAACACACGAACGATGGAAATTCCACCATTTCCACCGACACTGCAGCAGAATCGTAAAAGTGAAAAAAAATCGTAGATTACGTCGATGACGACGTGGATGAATAGACACGAATTGTATATTTATTTAGTTGTTTGCGCGAATAAAAACTGTTTACTTTGTATAGGAGTTTCATTAAGACCCCATTGAGGTATAATTTGACGCAGTCGGTAAGATTGTAATGCCAATAAAGTAACGTGATTTCCAAGTTAAACAAACTAATATTTGAGATGGAGAGTATAAATAGTGAGAAGAAAAAGGGTGACGTCAGCAAAGAAATCATAGCAGAATTTTTAAATTTAAAATTAAGTAGTCTTTTTGTAATAAATAAAAAATACCAGCAACTTATTATTTCACAAAAAAGGTGAACAGTAAACAATCAACTCGTTTATGTCTGCGCACTTAATTAATATGAACCTGAAGATTATCGACTCGAAACCGTTCTTTATTTCATGGACTTGGTCAGCTTAAATTAATCACTGCATTTATATGGGACATTCTTACACTGTGATATTTTCAAATATTTATCATAGCACTAACAATGTACGTATATTTTAGTGGGGCGATTGGTGTGTCCAACCTGCAACAAAATTTATAAAAACGAAAACACCCTACAAGTTCACCTTGCCTTCGACTGCCTGCACGCAAAGAAATACACGTGTGGAACCTGTGGTTACGAAACGAAGAGAAAATTCAACTTAAAATTGCACGTGTTGAAAAAACACAACGCCACGTACCTATAAATAATCGATCGGCCATTTGAGAAACCGTTTTGGGTATTTAATCATCGAATGAGTTTGTATATTGTAAATTTTGTTTCTCAAGTGACTTACTTATATTTGTTTCCGTAATATATTTATGTGAATGTTATTTTATTTTTTAATACAAAAATTAACAAATATGTTTGTTATGATTTAATCCTTTAGTTATGAACCATGAACATGGTTTGTGTATTTCGGATTCAAAATAAATTCGACGCAACTTGTGGTGAAAAGGTATAGTCATTGAACGTAAATAAACGCTTTTTATGTAATGTTGTTTAAGTTGATTATACAAACGTATATTTTTAGGGCGAAAATTACCGTGCACGTCGTGTAATAAATATTATAAAAACGCCAGGACCTTGTGGAATCATCTCAAGTACGACTGCGGGAAGCCAAAGGAGTGCGTGTGTTCCATTTGTGGATACAAAACGAACAGAAAGTACAACCTTAAAGTGCACTACAAATGTGCCCATTGAGAATTATTTATAATTATTTATTTACTCTACAAATGTAAAAATTGTATGGATGTATATGTTAATTATATTCTCGTTATATGGATCTCTTATTTTTTTTAATTATTACGATAATAAAAATGTTCGCCTGATATTGAATACCCCCCCTTCGGTAACATGCAACAACATGCTTTATACGTTTTATAACTGTCATCCGGTTTACACAATAGAATGGTTGATTTAACGTCCATGGTAAACTCTTCCAAATGTGTTTCATAGAACTGACCGTGGACTCGTAATTGTCACAAAACCGAGTCGTGTCCTTTTACACGTCTTGATTCATTATGATATATGAGCTAATATATCTGTCTATGACGATTGCATTTGTACATCGGCGGTTTGATGATCGGAAAACGCGATGACGTACCATACCGTTGGTTCCATATATAAAAATTGCGGTGATAAATATAACGCTCTGTACTTACATGCCTTGCTGGAATGTTCACGATCTTTTTTAGTTTCAGACAAAGAACATCTGTGCCATAAGTGTCCGCGAGGTTACTATCGCAAATCTGACCTAACGAGACATTTAAAACTCGAATGCGGCCGCGAACCGCAATTCGACTGTGGCGATTGCGGGAAGAAATTTCGGCACAGGTCCACGTTAAAAAAACACCACTTCGTGAAACACGCCGCATAAGTAATTATTTTCATGTGTGAGCGAAATAAACCACCAACACAATAGTTTCATTGAATTGCCTTCTCGGAATTTATGTTTTCGCAAACGACCATGACCTTGATCATATGTGAACTCTAAGCTAATTCTTGTAGGTGGAAGCAGATTCTATTGTTCGGACTGTCCAAGAAATTACAAGCACAAAGGTGACCTTTTGAGACACATACGTTTCGAGTGCGGCGTTGCTCCTCAGTTCACGTGCCCCGTGTGCGGACGGCAGTTTTACAGGAAGTCCAACTTAACGACCCACCTGCGTTTCGTCCACTGCAAAATGAAATGCGACATACCGATTGATAATTAATTAATGATGAACTATAAATAAGGACCTGACGTTGTATAAAAACTTATTTTGCTTAATCGTTGTTGCTAAATAAATGGAAGGTTGTTTGAATTTTTTAAAATATTTATAGATGTTAACAAAAACTAAAACTAATATAATTTATGATGCAGAAAAAGTGTGATAATATTTTTTGTATGTGTTAAAAAAACTTGCAGAAAAAGTGTAATAATATTTAAATAAATAAGTAACAAACGACGTCTGAAATTGACGAGGAATATCATATGGATATAATTAATTATAAACTTTACTATGATGGTGCTAACCATGCATTACATGCCATGAAGTTTCATTAAATGGATTGGATCTGCAAAAATACAGCTTGGGCTCTTAGACGATCGTTTCGTTCTTGTTGTGCATAATTCGGTAAGACTCGACAAAGTTACGCATCACACCTAATTGCTAAAGAAATTATGCATCACGACTCACTGTTCGCGCAGCTTGTCAGACATCAATGACAATACAATATATTTTATCAACTTAAAATCGTTTTTATTGTCTTGAGATTTAACAATGCTGGTAAAATATCTTGCATTGAGTGACTTAGTGGCAAACTGTGCAAATGGTCAGGTTTGCATAAAAAAATTATTAACAGGGTTCATAACAAAAACGAATCGATTGACCAAGACTCTATACCATGTTTTTATAAATCCAACCTATTTTAATTATATTCATGACATTTTGCAGGATTAACATCAACATATATGATCTAATTTCTTAATTCTTGAAGTTATTAATAAATGTCTAGCAGTTTAGTTTATAGTGATATGACGTATTTGTAGGTACATATGGTCAGCACGTCTGCCCGAAATGTTCGAAGGGCTATAAACACAAAGGCACTCTGCAGAGGCACTTGCGTTTCGAGTGCGGAGTCGATCGTCAATTTATCTGTGAGATTTGTAACAAAAAGTTCTCCAGAAAAGACGAACTGAAGAAGCATCTCGATGTACATTTTAAAAGCAAGACTAAATAGATTATGGTTTTCAGTACAATGCTGGTCTGTGTTACGCGTCGAATTTCTTTGTGTTCGTATGACTGTGGATTTAATAAAAATGACAATTGATTAATTTTATTTAATGTGTGCAATGTTTTGATCTGTCAATCATCGGCGTCTATTTAAATTACAATTTTGGGTTTGGAATTTAAGAATTTTATTGCACGTACTTAAGGTCCTCTTTATTTCTACTGCCTTTGCCTTTTCTAGGACTAGTCTGATTGCATAAAAAAATATTTTTTTACAGCTATGAAAAGACGATCTCGTTATGATCTAATCTCTAGTAAGTAATATGTTTGCTTACATGTATATAATAATCACTTACTCAAAATTATCAAAATCAAAACACGTTGTTATAATTTATTATAACCATTATTTATTATAATTTAAAATAGTTGCTATTACTGACTCTGCTGACTTCATCCTTTTGAGTAATAGCAATTATTACTACTCGTTGAATAATATACTATTCATTTACTCCACATTAAATTTACCCAACGTAATCCAACCCAAGTGAGGTTGTGTTCGTTCATATTTTTTTAACCATCGTGCATTGATGTCGTCACGCAATTCGAGCAAAATATTTATAGATAAGTATGGATGAAAGAAGATTGGGTTGGGTTGGTTCGGGTTGAATCGAATCAAGTTGGGTTGGGTTGGATTGGATTGGGTTAGATTGGGTTCGGATGGATTGGGTTGGATTGGTTTGGGTTCGGTTGGGTTGGGTCGACTTAATGCGATTAAAATCATTCAATGAAAATTTCGGCGAATTTCTATCGAGTTTTCCAGGTCAATGACTAGTAATTGTAGTTAATTGTAGTTCACGTCCTCGTAATAAACATCACATTGTTGATTAATAAAAATTGATTGACTATCGATTTGTTACAAAAGTAAAGCAAATAATAGAATCGCTTGATTATGAAACCGACGTCTCCAAAAATTCGGGGTCATTGGATATCAAATAATTGGACAGCGTTGCTAGCTGATAAGATATATGGCCAATAAAATTTAAAAATAGAAATATAATTTATACGTTTTTAATTTTAACATTTATAAAGTAAAGGCAAATGTTAAAAAATATTGCATTTTTTATTAATATTTCGTTATCACAAATAATTCTTGATGTCCGAATATCCCTTAAAGCCTTAATCCCCAAAGTACACAACAGACATATATGGAGGATATGTTATCCTCTGCTGGCAGCTAAAAAAATATTTATCCCTGCTTTGTGCCTTACTATGGTGTTTATGGAGTTTATATTAATTATTTAAAATTTTGAAAAATTGGTTAGGTAGGTGGAGCCATTAACATGGATTTTTAATAAACTTGAACTAAATATTTGTGGACTGATACCACATTGTCAGTTTATCACACACTGCACAGTTATAGTCATACTAGGTGAAGTGACAGTGAGAAGTTCTGGATGGTTATTTCTTGACTTTGCCACGATTTATCCAACAGGAATTGATATGAAAATTTTGCAATGGCTTCGTGTCAAAAATAACCAATTCATCGCAATTTTTCCTGACGTGTAAATATTTAAATCTAAGTCTTAATTAAGTATCCCATGAACATTACCACTACGCATTTACAAAATATCAATTAATTTGAAATTTTGTTTCACATGATGGTGATAACGTCGCTGATTCTTTCTTAAATGATTTCAGATGATAAGAAATATTCCTGTCCGAACTGCTCAAAGCAGTATAAATATCGCCAGGGACTTTGGAGGCATAAACATTTTGAATGTAGGGCCGGCCAGAAATTCACGTGTAGCACATGCAACTTTCAATTTGTCTCTAAGTACCAATACACCAGACACGTGAAACGCTTCCACGTGGAATCGCCAAGTAACGAGTGAACGTGTTATTTTATCTAAATATTATCTAAAACATGTTAATCTTTAGTCTCTTGTTGTTTTATAATAAATTTACAAAATATATTTCTAACGCCAGTCGTTGATTTATTTGCCCAAAACTTGTGGAGTAAATTCGAAGTGAGTATGTAGATACTGTGGATTAGATATCTTGATTAGTTTCGTGAATAAATGACAAATTATTGATGACGTATGTGTTGTGGTTTCAGATATTGATAGATGCCAGTGTCCCCAGTGTCCGAGGAGTTATAAAAATATGAAACATTTGCGACGACACATGAACATTGAGTGTGGGAAAACGCCCCAGCTGAGATGTTACATCTGTGGACGTATGTTTTACCACAAGTCCACGTTAAAGACTCACTCAAGACTTATACACAAGAAAATTATAATTTAATACATTTGTAGGACAATTGGGTAGATGAAGAATTTAATTTATTCGAAGTCGTTAGGACGAAAACACATATCGTTCTATAGTTTTATGATTTTACTTAACCATTGTACTGAAGGTCGTTTAGACATATTAAACTGTGCCATTGATTATCGTAGTTTCATATCTTTGTTTTATTTAATGAATTATTTTGATATAATTAAACGAATCCAATGTGTTAGCTACAAAACCTCTTTAAAATGACAATCCTGAAAACGAATCAAGTGCAAGTTATTTTTTAAACAATGTAACGGTGGCTTTGACGTCGATGGTGATGCTGCCAATGCAATTTTAAGTCACAATTAAATGCAATTAATGCAACGTAATTTGCAGATTTGAATCAGGGTAATGCGGAATTCGTGAGCTGCCCGAAATGCAAAAAACAATACAAAAACGTCAACTCGATGAAGGCCCACTTAGGCCAAGACTGCGGAAAGGAAAAGCACACGTGTCGAGCGTGCGATTTCCAGTGCAAGAGGAACTACCAGCTGAAAATCCACATGGAGATGAAACACGGCATTCGCATGCCGGTGAAGCCACGAAAGAAACATTTTTAGTTAACTAATTTGTACGAATTATTAATAAAAATTATTTACGATTCTCGTTATCCTCGTTATTTCACCATCATTGATGTTAGTAATTTTAAGTCCATGTCTGTATTAATAGTTTTACTTTTCAGATAGATACGGCACAGTTAACGAGGGCATAACTTGCCCAAAGTGCAAAAAGTCGTACAAAAATCTGAACTCGATGAAAGCCCATCTCGGCCAGGACTGCGGCAAGGAAAAGCACAAGTGCGCCATGTGCGAGTACCACAGCTCGAGAAATTACGACATAAGAATCCACATGGAAATTAAACATGGCGTGCGCTTCGCTAAGAAGAATCGAAAATTCGTGTAGTCGTTTTGTATTTGTAAGCAAAGATTTTTCGCGATAAATGTATTGCTGACGTCAACTTTGTTTAATTTGTTTAAGTAATTTCGGTGATATAAAATCCACAGCTTTGATTCAAATTTACAACAAATAAAAATAAAATTAAATGTAAAATATTTCTCCATTCGTCACAATGGTTGTTCCTATTTTATACAAAAAATATATCTTAAATAAAAACTCATCCCTGATACTGCACTTATTTAATTTTATCTCTGACTTAAAACATTATCTTTAATATAAATGTTTAATTTAACGACCCGAGAAAATATTTTACGAAATAAATTATACTTTATGCTAATAATAATAATAATCATCAGCATGATATTTAATAAGAACGCTAAATAAATTTGCCATATAAAATAAAATTTGTTTTAGGACACTTGGACGATGCCCAGGATATCTCAGGGGGTGAAAAGTTGGAATGTCCAACGTGCCTAAAAGTGTATAAAAACAAGAACTCGTTGAGAGCCCACGTTGGCCTGGACTGCAGAAAAGTCACATTCAAGTGCTCTCTTTGCGATTATCAGTGCAAGCGAAACTACTGCCTGAAAGTTCACAAGAAAATTAAGCACGGCGTCAAAGTGGCAGATTTTCGCAAATGAATAAATAGCACGAAGTTCGTGTAAATGTAATAGTACTTGAATAAAATTTATTGTGGGTATGTAATGTTGTTTTAAATTTCCATTCTGTAGTTTCGTTCACATCGACAGAGGGGTCGATAAAACATCGTCGTATTAATTAGGATTGGAAAGATCCCCAATTGAAATACGGAATCTGCTTAGGGGAAAAATTGCGATGCTTACTACTCCACAAACCAAAATTTGTTGTATTCATTTCCTTTTTACTGTTTTGTGCATTCATCGATTATTCGTTCCTTCAACTAGTCTGGTTTCCTCTCAACCAAACATATCTATCACTGTATCCCCAGCGAATGCTTCATATATCTACCCATCACTTCGAATCGGCGTTCATTTATATTTCCATGCAATCCTCCCCACTCTTCCATAAATTTATTATCTCTATGTGTAGTCTGATTTCATTCTCGTTTAAATTTTTTTTTTTTTCAGAATTCAAATTATTATCCACTATTATTTCTCCTACTCTTGAACTATCCATTGTCTTCGAACTAAACTTATAATAGGGACAAGAATATGCAACAAAATAGATAAATAATTCAAACTCAAAAATATTCACGTAGTAAATAAATAACTTGCCGAAAATAATAATACTGCATACTTAAGATCGTCATGGGTGGCCATGTATCAACTCTAATCAGGACTAAAGATCCTAGACTAAGTCTAATGCCCAACCTTGCAAAGTTAATGATTTGCCCAGCACCAAAAACTTCGGACATTTTTTTTATACAAAACGAAATTATTTGGTGAACATAAGTATTTAATGATGCCCGCGAAATGAATTCCGTTATGACAATAGCGAGGATACGACAAAACACCTCCCCGCTAGTGTAACGGATCCTTTTCCTGATGCGGGAAACTTACATTCCTTTGCTGGCATTTAAACATTGCTATATTTGAAACCATATCTATATCAGCAATTTAATGTTATTTCTCTGATTGAATTTTCTTCCTGATCTAAACAATTCTTCTCCGGTTTAAATTCACGACAAGATCCCACCAACTCTAAGTTGGGTTGGGTTGGGTTGGAACTTGTATTGTGTAAAGTTCCTTCTTTAAATAAGTCATATCAGTTACTTATTCTCTACCTTGATATTTTGGTTCAAATCTTGCAAATTGTATATTTCCCATTTTGCTAATAATCGTAGTAATATCTATTTCCACATCCTCAACTCAGTTTGAACTTCGTCCTTTCTATAATGTGAATACATCATTTTAAAGCATTATCTTCTTCTTCTTACCTTTTACGTACCACATCCAAATTTTATTAAACACAAAACAAAAAGGAGTAACTTTTCTTGACTTTTAAGTTTTCGTTTACGATATAATTCCCTCCATTTCATTTATCCCCCTGGCTCTCTCACACATACTGACATCATCATTATGTCTCACCTTGTCTTATGCAAGCTTATCCTGCAATCTCTTCCCCTTGGTTTATCTCCTCATTATTACCAACTTTTTCAAGGTTTTCCACCTAGAGCTTTCATTAATCTGTGCTTTTTCCATGAAGAATGTGCTGCGATAACCAAAAGTATTGATTGAACATTTTAGTGATCAGTGTGGTTGCATTAATTTTGATTTGCTTTGAATATAAATTTACACAATGACACAATCATAATCACAATCACTACCATATAAAAATAGTCAAAGTCAATTATCAATATACAATGGATGACAAAATTAGAAAGGTTCAACGCCCTTATTTGCTTGACCTAGAATTTTTTTTTAGTTCTAGAGATCAAACACAAACCTCGCTGGTAAAATGTGTATGAACCCTGTCTAAAAAAGTGGTAATCCATTTGGACGCCCAATAAAATAGTTGTTGTTAAAATATGGTATATAAATATTTTATTTAATCAAATAACGATTCATCACAGTCATATATTTACATGAATTCATTATAACGCGCGAGAAAGCCAAAATAAACAACTTAATTTAATCAGACCGCGCAAGGTGTGTTCGGCGAGTTTGGAAACACCCCGATGACATACAAAACACCCATTGAAATTTACGTACACAAGAGCGAAGATTCCATTCTAAAATTATGCGTTACACAATCAAGTTTTATTCAAGTAATTGTAGACGTTTGGGTGTTTTCGCAGTTGAGAATGTTTAGGTGATGTTTATAGGACCAGTTCGGTGCGGAGGCGCTGAGATGTGATGCGACGATTCACCTGAGAGGTACACTATACCAATTTAAGGTCTCTTTCATAAGATAGACAAATCTCTGTACTACGTTACCACCGGTTTTACTAATTTTATTTGTTCGTTTTGAATTTTTCTGACCATGCTTTTATTTTATTTTTTAAACATTCATGTGTTGGCTATCATTATCAGTTTGTCGTCGTATACAAGTTTACTTATATAGATTAGGTTTTAATCTTTCTTATGCTAATGGTGTCCTTTTATATTTCTTCTTTGCTTCACAAACAATTTCATCCATAATCGCCCTTATATCTGATTCTCATTACATTTAAAGTGCAGCGAACATATATTTTATCGTTGCAATGATTCTCTCATTTAACTCTCTTTTTCTTAACACCCTCCATATGTCTTCTACTTGTACTTGTACAGCATCAAAGGCATGTACATATATATTTTTCTGTTTGTGTTCATTATTTTTGCGGACAAATGTATGTACAAAGATCCAATTCTGGGTTAGCCTGTTTCCACTAAATCCTGATCATCTAAAGAAGTAGGCCCTTATTATTTTCTTCGTCGTTGTCTATGTATTTTTTTCGCCCCAATGTTAAGATTGTTCACATGCAGATGCTTTTTCTTTCATATTATTCACCTAAACCATTTTTTTTTCTATTTGTATTGGACGATCCAATCGTTGTTAATCGATAATAGAAATTATCACTCATATTGTTAGCACAGTGCCAGCACGTTCAAGATGCCGATCCAGATTTGGTAACACTTTGCACCTACAAATCTGTAATTATTTTAAATTAAAATTTTGTTCATTTTAGGGCCAAGTGAAGTCCAAGGAAGTGCCGAGCACCTAGTGTGTCCCACATGTTGCAAGACGTACAAAAATAAAACTTCTTTACGATCGCACATAAGTCAAGATTGTGGTACCAAAGAACTCATCACATGCCCCTATTGTGACTACCAGTGCAAAAGAAGCTATTACTTTAAAGTGCACATGAAACTCAAGCACGACGTAAAAATGTTCGTACGCCCGAAGCACTAAGTTATGGAATAATTCTAATTCTAGTTGATCTCAAATTAGGCAAACTTAATCATATAGAAAAATTAAGTTTTTTGTAAATATGTACTGAGAATTAAAAAAAAAATGCTATAGGTTTCTATTGCTAATTATTTAATGTGTTTACTGTAGGCTGCTGCCTTTTAGCCTTGGTTTGTATATAATATACTTCTGGTTTCTTTCTATTTAAAGGATGCATGTAAATAAATTCAGTTAGTCAAATCTTTGATTTGTGACTTGAAGTTGAAGAGTTCACGGTTTCAATTTTCTCTTCATTTCATATTACCCTCTTATTACCTAAGAACCTGCTTTACTAACTAATCGCAGTACATCGAATTTATTCACGCGCTTGTATTTTTAGATGACACCGTTAAAAAATACAGATGTCACAATTGCCACAAACTGTACAAAACGACGAAAACGCTGAGCCAGCACGTTCGCGTCGAGTGCGGAAAGGAGAAGAAGTTCCAGTGCTGCTTCTGCCCGCACCGGTGTTACTACAAACGCGACCTGATGCTCCACACGACCACCAAGCACTTCAAAAACAAATAATCGACTTGTAATTTTTATCAATAAATCGCTCTTCCATTTTGTGGTCCTTTTTGTCGGCATTACTTGGTATCATCGGCGTGCGAGTGCAGCGTTTCAAAGATGTCTTTGATTTTAGGTTACGTCTCGTACGTAAAGCGATTTCAATGCGACAATTGCACGAAGTCGTACACGGTATTGAGGAGCTTGCAGCGCCACAAGAAAATCGAGTGCGGGAAGGAGAAGAAGTTCAGGTGTTCTTATTGCACGCAGGCTTATTACTACGTGACCGATTTGAAGATACACCTGCACAGCAGACACGCGACGCAACTAAATTAGAGAAGAAAAAAATTATTCGCCCTAATCTATATCGACTTAATTAATTAATTAAAAAATGTTGCTTTTTGGTTATTTATTTCAAATATGGTTATTAATAAAACTTGTGAATTTAATATCGTAAGATTTTTAATTAAATTTAATAATTTTTGATTTTCTAATTTCTGACTTTAGTAAGTTAATTTCGTGTGCGCAATTTTTCTAAATTGTTTTATTTCCAGAGTCCGTCGAAGTTAACAAGCACACGTGTCCGCAATGCGACAGGAGCTACAAAAACAAGGGCTCGCTGTACCGACACTTAAAGTACGAATGCAACAAGATGCCGTCGTTTACCTGCACGTTTTGCGGAAAAACTTTTAAACAAAAGGGCAATCTCAAGCAGCACGTCATCAACGTCCACACGGAGACGCTTCCGA
Source organism: Geotrupes spiniger (assembly GCA_959613385.1). NCBI lineage: Eukaryota > Metazoa > Arthropoda > Insecta > Coleoptera > Geotrupidae > Geotrupes > Geotrupes spiniger. The sequence goes on along the minus strand of OY390736.1, from coordinate 37,716,821 downwards.
AATGAGAAAAGAATCGTTATTAGTAATAATTTTTATATAAAGTTAGTTAATAAATTTAATGTGTGACACGTTGCGTTTTGTTTGTGGAGATTTAAAAAATTTCTATTGCATGCGACAGCATTCTGTAAGTATTTCGCGCAGTGCCGGTAGCTTTTAATGTCGTGTTTTTATTTCAGGAACTTTCGGTTGCCCCGAGTGCGGTCGACTTTATAAAGCTCAGTCTTCGGTGTATCGCCATCTAAAGTACGAATGCAGGAACATACGGACGTTTAAGTGTCCCATCAAGGGGTGCTCGTATACGGCGAAGCAGAAACAACATCTGGTCACTCATCTTAAATCTAGGCAGCATGCTCTCAATGCTGCGTGGAGCAAGGAAATTGCTACGTCCGAGGACGAGAATTGTACTTAAGATTTTTTTAATGTGCATTTAAATTTAATAAAGTTATTTCTAAATCCATGAATCCTCATCATCTATGACCAAATCTGAATGCCTAGTGAAGTTGCCTGAAACGAAGAACCAGGACCCATGTAGTATGTGGTCGGATCTAATGCATAAACACAATGTCTTTCTAGATTGAGGCAATAATAGTTAACTTAGGCAAAAAATGTGCATACTTAACCAAGGATAAACTACCAACCTCGACATATTAAGTGTAATTCAATAATTAATAAAATTAGTGAAGGAATCTAATATGTGCGACATTTATACTCTGGTGATTCCGATGATGTATACGAATTAATTTTTTTACAAATAAAAGTTAACAAATATTTATTCAATTATTCAAAATAATGTAGAACATGACGTTTTGGTGATAGATTTTTGGAAATCAGCGGCGATGTGATCGACAAATGTATCTGTACAAGTAAACGCAGGTATTTATTTAATCGTAATTATAGTTGTCTATGTGTATGTACTGTGTAGTGTATGTTTTAATAAGTAAAATAGAAAGTAGAGTATCGATACGCACGACTCGCATTACAGTTTATTTTACACGTTTTACTTTTATAGGTAAATATGAATGCCCAAATTGCCACAAGATATACAAACACACCCAAAATCGATACACGCACATGAAGTACGAGTGCGGCAAGGAGCCGAGATTTGTGTGCCCCGTCGAAGATTGCATATACCGGGGGAAGAGAAAAGCCCATTTGAAATCGCACATTAACAACATGCATAAATACTTGAACCTGTTCTGACCCAAGTGGCTTAATATACTCGAATGATTTTTTCACGGCGATATTTTTTTTTAATTGCTCAGTTCCGTCCCCGTCTCGTTTCGCTCGACTCGTGACTAATTTTTCTCTGTTCGGTTTTCAGATGTCTGTAGGTATTATTGCGCGAATTGCCCGAGGAGTTACAAAAACAGGCACGATTTGAAGCGGCACGTGAAGATCGAGTGCGGAAAGGAGCCGATGATCCAGTGCGACATCTGCGGCAGGAAGTTTCACCACAAGTCGACTTTGAAGACGCACAACGCCCGCCTGCACCGAAAGCTTTAGCCCGGTGGTGTTTTTTTTTTGTGAACGGGTCGAGTTGATTGCGATGTTTTTGATTAAAATTTGTTGATTTGATGAAATATATGCATTCACAGTTACGAAATTAGTTGTTTTTTTTTCGAATGTTTCGGCCCTTATATTTATCTGAGACATAACTTGATGACTCTTATTGAACGTACTACTATTATTTTTTAATCGCATTTTAAGATTTTAAATAAAAACTGTTATTTTTGTTTGAGTTGACGTTGTATTAGAAATTAATATGTGACCTGCATGTCCTGCTAATTTTATATTCCCCACCATTTTTGTGAAGTTAATTAAAACAAATATCCAAGAGCCTCATCTTAGGCTATTTCAGGTTAATTGAAGTGAAGTTTGACTTTTGTGACGCGTTGAAGAGGCGAATGATGCACATAAACTTTTTTTTTTTTTAGGTAGAGATCGGCTAATGATTTTAAGAAACGTTTAGGATTCAAAATATTGATTAAAAATAAATACGCACACATAAACACGCAGCACTAGTTAATACAGTTTGAACTCTCCTACAGCTAATACATGGAATGAAAAGTCCCGAGCCTCACAAGGAAAAAAATTCTTTACTACCTCAAAACCTTTTTTATTCTTCAGCGTACTCTCCATCTGGAGTAATACACTTGTTCCAGCGGCCCGCCAACATTTCGATGCCTTAAAAAAAAATGATTGCTCGAGGCCTTCAAAATACGCCTCCGTTTCGGCCATGACTTCAGAATCCGACGAAAATGTCTATCCCTGAAGGAACCGTTTCATGTTTGGGTATAAATAGTAGTCGCTGGGAGCCAGATTTGGTGAATATTGGGCATGGCTAACTAATTGGTAGCGCAATTCGCTCAATTTGACCATCGCTTTCATCGATGAATGTGCTGGTGCGTTGTCGTGGTGGTACAGCACTTTCTTCTTTGACATGTGCGGCCGTTTTTTCTTTATTTCCTCATTCAAACGGTCCAGTTGAGCAACGTAGTAGTCACCTGTGATTTTTCTTCCCTTTTCCAAATATTCAGTCATGATTATTCCTCTTGCGTCCCAAAAAATACTTGCCATAACCTTCCCGGCCGACTGTTGTATTTTTGGACGCTTTGGACGGCTGCTACCTGCTTCCAACCACTCTGGCAGACTGCCGATTAGACTCAGGAGTATAATAATAAATCCACGATTCGTCCATCGTTACAAATCGACGCAGAAAGTCTTGTTTGTTTTTGTGAAACAAGGCCAAACCCCGCTCGGAATCCCCAACACGTTTCTGCTTCTGGTCCTGAGTGAGTAAACGCGACACCCATCGCGAGATCAGCTTTTTCATCCCCAAATGTTGATGCAAAATTTTGCTAACGCGTTCAGCCGATATCCCAACGGCTTCTGCTGTTTCACGCAATTTCGCTTTCCGATCATTCCAAACGATCAAATGGTTTTTTTTTTATGTTTTCTGGTGTGGTGGCCCCGGAGGGCGGTCCACTGCGCTCAGCGTCTTCGGTGCTAGTACGACCACGTTTGAAGTCAGCAAACCAGCATTTTACAGTTGCAATCGAAGGCACGGACGTTGGATAGCATTTATCTAACCACTCCTTGGCTTGGACAGTGTTTTTTTCCCATTAAAAAACAATGTTTTATCAAAACCCGCAACTCGTCTCTTTCCACCGTTTGACACTTTCAGCTGCCATTCAAAAACTAATGCAGGAATTGTCATGAAATTCAAGGTGGTGCCATCTAAAGACTGGTTCTGAACAATAACACGATTCAATCCTAGTAGCGATATCTTTGTGTGAGGGTCGGGACTTTTCATTACATCTAGTATATCGTTTCACCAATGAATTCGTTGAAGGGGGCCATCAAACGGATACAACAGGGTTGGTTTTATCCGTTCGATGGTCTCCTAATTTGTAAAATGATGTAGATGTAGTATGTGTTATTTTGTATGCAGAGTTAATAGGACTTATCGCGTACGCAGCTCAGCCATTAATCAATTGCTACCACAGAAGACCATCAACAATAGTAGAGGTAATCTCTACTATTGTTGATGGTGTTCTGCCCAACCCAACCCAATGAGTTCAATAAACTTCCCAATTCTCCACCCCTTACGGACTTTGACTTCTCTCCCTCTACATCTTTCTTTATCATATGCTCGTCTATTTTACGTCTTCATCTCCATATCGCCCCCTCCCTCATCTAAACATCGCCTCCAGATCTTCCCCTTTTTTCTTTGTTATACTCCCTAAATGTCATATCAATACACCTATCCCTGTTTCCTCGTTGCCACACCTAAACCTCGGTATCACCGTCTCTTCCTCTCGTCAAATATTCCGACATTCTTCCGTACACACATATATCCCTAAACCTTGTATTATATTTTGATCCTCTTATTTTTCCTTCGCATTCTATTTGTGGAAAGTGAGATGGTAGATAATCTCACTTTCCGCGTCGTTCCCCTTTCTTGACCTCATTTTCGCCTCCGTCACTGTATTTTCCCTAAAGTACTAAAAATCTAGTGATAAAATTATTCTATCTAATACTGTTTCTCATATTTGCGCAAATCCTCACACATACGATAGACGAATACAATGTAAAATAATAAAAGTTAACTATTATAGTTTAATTCAGTGTTACATGTATCAGTGGAGTTCATAACACGCGATAATGGCACAGCATGCTACGTTCTAGCGAAAAATTGATGGAAAATGTACGTGACATTCGCGAGAATCTAACGGCGAAATATTCAAACATGTCAGCGTCAGTCAAAAGTACAACACCGAAGGGGATTTAATTAATATGTACAAATGTGGAAAATTGGCATTTTATGTATCTTGTAATAAATTATTGCAATATACCTCCATCCCAAAAAAGATTACATTAATTTAATTACCAGACTATTGATTTAGAATAAATGTTCTGATTCAACACGTTTTTAGTGAAATTGTCGAACATAATGTTGTGGGTTTTAATTTATATTCATCGTCATAAAAACTTTTTGCAAAATCAGCGCAAATAATAAAATAAAAATATCGATAAAGAAAACGCAGTACCTACTTGAAATATCGCATGAAAAGTGGTTGGGGTGGTAGGGCTATGAGTTTCAAATCAAATCGTTTTGTGTATTTAAAAAATTTGATCGTCGAAGAGCATACAATAGCAACAAAGTGACCAAGATTGAAAATTATTTCAACCAAATTTTTTTTTAATCTATGCTGCATATTATTTCATGTGATTAAACCGTATCTTATACCTTATTTATTTTCCAAGTTTGTTGAACGTTATTGTCCTAGTAAATGACTTCATGAATCCATACATTTTGAATTTGTGGAATGTATTTAGTGAGATGTTGCACTAAAAAGACTGATTTTTCATAGTTGCAGTCATGTTCCTGCTGAGGTAACGCTTGCAATTATACTCAGCAAGCGGACTGGAATCTCGTACTTGAAGTTTGGGCGTGGTATAACAATGTAAAATCGGAATAAAATAAAATACATAAATAAAGCGACGTTACAAAAACCTCCACAAATAGAAAGTGACAAACGGACGAATATTTGAACTACTAATGTTTTTTTTGCGATCAAATAAGCTAGTCATAACTACCGTATGCGGATTAAATGCACTTACAAACTACCGAAACACACGAATCCGTTTTCACAAAACCTGGATGTCACATATTTCGGCAATACACGTTGGTATAACGCTGAACGTGCTTCCCAGGTTCTAACCCCTTGTTACGTATATTTATTTCAGAGAAATGGGTATTATGTTCATCGTTAAAATTCGGCGTGGTTGATGTGTTATATTTACTTCATCGATAATAACGAAAAAAAATCAAGTACATTATTTGTCTTTGCATAAAAATTACGAATTAGGTATGAACACGGTCTAACAATGTATGTTTTTAGGTTTTTTCCCCTGTCCGAACTGCAATAGAATATATAAGCACCTGCAAAACAGATACAGGCACTTAAAATACGAATGTGGAAAGGAGCCCACATTCGGATGTCCGTTCGACGATTGCTCCTACAGGGGCAAAAGAAAAGCTCATCTAAAATCTCATCTTTATAACATCCACCACGTCCTTTGATAACAATACTAATAATAATGCGATAAATTGAGATGTAACTTGTGCACATTTTTGTAAATATTTCTTGAAGCTTTTTATTAATAAACAACAACTGGGAAAACGCGATTTCCTCATCTCATTTCGTAATTAAATCGCGCATATTTAAATAAATACATAAATAAATTGCGATACTGATGTTATCCTTGCAATTAGTCGAACTTTAAATGGAAACGTTACATCATCATCATCAAGAGACCTGAACACGTGTTTCCTCCTCCTTTGAATTCGCAACCATTTCGTGGATGGACAGTTTTTCTTATTTATGTATAAGTGTCATATTTGACGCGATTTTTTAAATTTAATTAAAGATATTTAATAAGTTTGGTGACGTTGGACAAATCAAAACGTTTATTTTATTTTCAGGCCTTTTCGAGTGTCCGACATGCAACAAACGATACCGCCATTACCAAACGAGATACACCCACATAAAATACGAGTGCGGGAAAATACCCACCTTTGTGTGTCCCGTCGGAAATTGCATATACAGAGGAAAAAGGAAATCGCACCTGAAAAGTCACGTCAATAATGTACACAAGCACATGAACTTGTCGATATAATGTATTCGTTGTATGATTATTATTATTAAATTATGTACAAAGGTTGAACGTTACATGAACATGTGACAACTCGTTTTTTCGTTTTTATTTTTTTAGTTTATATATGTCGCAGTTCACATTTCACTTGCCATATTTATGCAACGAAATGCACTGAAGAATTATCAACAATACATTTCAAAAATAATCGGTAATGTTGATATGGTATTTTTTGGGTTAAATTAACATTTTGTAGTATTTTTATTTATATGACGTAGCAATTCCATTCATACTATTCCATTTGGTAAGATTTTTAACCTCTGGTGATATTAATAATAAATTGTGTTTGAGAAATACGTCTTAATGAATTTAAATAACCTGTTATATTGTTCTTGCATCGTATATTTAGATTTATAATGAATTCTCTTTTATATAAACTCATCGCTATTTGAATTGTTTTTTTTTTTTTTTAATAATCGAGGATGATTGTAATTTATTTTCTAGTGAGATTCAAACGACTGGTAGAGGTAATCCAACTTAATGTTATCTTGTGCGACCTTTTGGTTAGTTCCGACCTGTGGACAATTATCAACCAACTAGGATAATCAGGCAAATGTTTAAAAAATACAAATCCCATACAAATAAATTGTCCCAAATTATTAAATAAATGAAGTTTTTGTTTTTTAATTTGAGCTGTGATTGCACGAAGGGCAGATTAAGTGGCTTCAAATTTTTATTGAATATTGATGTGTTGTATTTTCAGGAAGTGACCGCCATGTGTGCTCCCAGTGTAACAAGACTTATAAACATAAATATCACTTGACGTATCATATGAGGTACGAATGCGGCGACAAGCTTTTCAGTTGCGAAGTTTGTTCGAGGCAATTTTCTCGCAATTCGCTGTTGCAACGTCACAGAAGACTTACTCACCAAATGTTGTAACGCATCACGTAATATTATCTTTGATTGGATGTGCAAATAAATCGTAGATTTCTTCTTTTCAAGGTGCAGTTTTTATTGAAAACCTACGATACAAATTTTGTTAAAGAAGTAGTACGCAAAAATATACGGGAAACTCATTTCAGTTTACTTGCGGTGCCAATAAAACTAATAATACCCTCGCAGTTATTTTTAGTTATTATGAATGTGATATTAACGATAAGTTTTGTTAATTAACTAAGTGTGGTTGTCAATTTTTTCACTTCATAAAAATCACTCGAGCAGTCAAACAATGGTTTAATGTATCGTCGATCACACAGAACCGTTTAAATAATCGCGGGAACTCCTACTCTAAGTACTATCATTTTTTGTGTGTGCGACAGTTTCCCTAGTCTAGTTCTCGTCTATGACCTGGTTGGGTAATGACGAAAGCGTATTTATTATTTTTATTATTAGTTGCACTTTGATAAAAATGTTCCTTGTCAAAAAATTGAATAATCGTAATTTTAGGCGTCTGGATCAACGAAAAACTTAAACAAATGGGAGAATTCAAATGCGGAACGTGCCCGAGGATCTTCAAGTACAAGCACCACCTGAACAGCCACGTCAATTACGAATGCGGAAAGGAACCAAAAATCGCTTGTATTTTTTGCCATAAAATGTTCCATCAGCGATTTATACTGAACGCCCACATCAAACGGGTTCATCGCAAGATCGTTTCGTTGCAATACGTCGGGTTAGATAAATAACTAGAACAGTTGGCTTAATTTGTAGAATAAACTTTAGACGATTTTTTTTTAAATTTTAATTAGTGACGTTTTATAAATCAAATTGAAAGTTTAAGATAAGAAAATAATTACATTTGAGTGTGTAACCAAAATACATTGATTTATTGTATCTATTTTTGTATTTGTTATTTCCTTTAAGATGTGGATGTACGATGACGTCGTACATGCTGTTGGCGCAGTCGGGTTGGATATATAAATCCAACAAATAAAATAAAATTCAATCCTTCAATTAATTATCACCCAAACTATGATACTTAATTTTAAGATGAATTAAATATTAAAATTATATTCTTTTAGGTCTAGTGGATCCTAAACCACAAGGAATATACAATTGTCCAACATGCCCGAGAACATTCAAATATCGAAACCACCTGAACAGCCACGTTAACTACGAGTGCGGAAAAGAACCCAAAATTGAATGTAAAGTTTGCAAAAAAAAGTTTTATCAAAGATTTAGCTTAAACGCGCACGTGAGACGAATCCACCCGAACGTCAAATAGAAACTGTTATTTTTTATTACATTTTATAACCGCTTTGTACTAATAAATGAAGTAAACTTAATTCTATTAAAATTTACTTTAGCAACCATAAACGGTTAGTGCAACGCGCAAACCACCGATCGCATGGTACCGTTTAAATAATCGCGGGCACTCAACGACCCCAACTATGCAAAATTTTAATTACTAGCTATTAAATTAAATAATCGCTGTTTGTTTTAGGTTTCGTCGTAAAAATGTACACTTGTCGTACGTGCTCAAGAACGTATCGAAATCAAAGAACGCTGTACACACACGAACATAAAGAATGCGGTCGGGAGGCCACGTTTCACTGCGGCGTGAACGGATGTCTGTACAAGTCAAAATTTAAGGGAAATCTCAAACGTCACATGTGCATTCACGAAAATCGATTGTAAATGGATCGACTGATGAATTCGTTTTTTTTTTTTTTGTTGTTGTTTCATATAATTTGATTTATTTTTAAGCCTACCTTAAACGCAATTTAGTTTATATTACTTTTAAGTTTTCATGTTGGGACGAAATAAATGACCTCGAGATCGATTATTTCCGATTTGTGAAACGCAATAAAGATTTTTCGTTTCAGGCCGATTGCACGAATGCCAAAAGTGCTCGCGTGTTTACAAGCACGCCCAGTCACTGAACCGGCACAGGAAGTACGAATGTGGGAAAGAACCGCAGTTCAAGTGCAAGTTTGGCCGGTGCCAGTTTAAGTCGAAAACTAAACCGAATTTAAAGTCGCATTTGATATCCTGCCACGACATCGACGCCGATCGACTGAGTTCGTTTATATGAAATGCGAGGAAATATTTTTCCGTTGGTGGCAGATTTTGTGATATGTGTGGTTGTTGATTATGTTTTAATTGTTTTGTTGATCGAATATATTTCTTGCGAGTTGTGTTCTATTTTTTAATTTAGCACACTACCAATTTCTGTAAACTTTTTTGCAAGCTTTTTTTAGTTAATTGACAGAAATTGTCACCATTGGAAGTAGTTCGTGAATCTTCAAACACTTATTTGAATAGAATTCACATGTTTCATTGTTGTTTTAATTAATAAGAATAAGACGCAACACCAAAACATGGAAATGAAATTCTTAATTTTTTGCCTTTTAACTCAATCTGGAGACGTACTGTATATAGTCTACATAATAATCTGTAAGGTGGCGCAACAGTCAGTTTGTATAGTGGCTGCATCGACTAATACATGAACAGACCAATTTACAAATTCCGTCTTTGTTTCGGTTAACTCCTGTTTTAGCGACTGGAACCGAAGGATTTGCTTTGATAACGATTAAAATAAATCCGTCCATGTTTTTTTTCAACCTCTAGTGAGATGATCTAACCCAGTGAGACTTCTTGTTTTATTTTATGTTCATCTTTCGCCCCCTTCGCCTTTGGACTTCTGTTCAAATATCGACATATCCACTAGTCTACCAAAACTTTATTTTATTGTCATCCATTGTCTTCCCTTACCATGTACTAAACTACAAAACAATCAATCCCCCCTCTCCAATCGTCCATCTGCGATTCCCTTCCTCCCTTCGTCCATAACATCTAAACCATCTCCGATCCCTTGCGTTATTATTTCCAATTACTTTCCTATTTCACTTTCAAAATTCCACATATTATTAACGTTGAGCCCACTTAATTCGTATCACTATTTTTCTTTCCTAAAACGAAATTTACAGCTACACCTCACGGAAATTAAAGCAAACAAGAAATAACTACAGCTTGTCATATTTAACTAAATTTACATTTTTGACTGCAACATATAGACTTGTCTGGAAGCATAGAACATTTTAACTTTTTTTTTATCTCTGACTAAAAATTGATTCGTCTATATTGCTTTTTAATTCGCTGTGTTCCTTTACGTGTTCGTGTCTTGTCACATTCCATTATCTATCGCATTCGTCAATTGTCACTTTCACTTTAAAACAAATGTCGATATATCCTTTGACATAAGGTCATTGGTCCATCAGACGACATATTTACGCGACACCTTTGATATGTCGTTTCATTTTTCAACGAATTTGAAAAGATCACCCTCCCACCAACTACACTCTCAGTTACATGATTTTTTGAAACAGTGTGCATGTCTAAAATTTCCCAGGTCGCCAATAGATTCTTTTTAACGACAAGTTATGATCAATAAACTCTCTCGCTGATGTACCTGATCGTTTGAAATAGGTCAATTCCTTTTCTCGTTTTTTCTAGGTATGAATGTCTACGAAATTTTGTTCTGCTGACGCTATGACGATTATTTATATTACCGATTTCAATGCATTTACGTGTTCGTAACCTCGTTTTAATGTAATGGTTTGTGCAACTAGGTCGCGTTCTAGTTTTGTCTCTCACGTCATTTCCCAGCGTCCTGCTTTTTCGAAAATATCTTCATCTTTGCTTCTCTTCGAAACTTATGGGCAATCTTATAGTGAATGTTATTCTCGAGTTCTCATTTGTCAACTTCAACGCCCTCTATTTTATTCTTTCTAAGTATTTGTAATTTTTTATACGGTCACCATATCTGAACACCCAATGTTTTTTCTACATTCTATAATGTTTGCCGCTATCTTAGCATTTTTGGGTGCAATCTATAGGTCTCATATAATTCGCAATCTATTTCTGTCTCTGAACACACGTTGTATACCCTCATTCATCGTTTCGTCCTGATATCCTCTTCCTTATCTTTACCTTACCCCACGTATTAATCCCGACTAATATTTGTTAAAATTTATTTTAACGAAAAATTCTTCAAATCGACACAAATGATATAGCTATTGAACTCTGTTTCTCCAAAAGTTGGACAAGTCGATGTATGTAGATGGTGTTGTCACGTAACCACCTAACACGTGCTAGATACATCAGATATGAAATTCAACCAAATAGAATCATCTGAGATCCGTCTTGTAAATGCTAAAAAAGTGTTTACCATCCCAGAGGCCAATGTGTTAATTCATAGATATTAATGAAAATATTACGTCGTTCTTATTTAATGTAGTGGGCGATGTTCGAATAATTAATTTCAGTCGTTGTAATTGATTGGTAATATTCGTTGAATTTCCAGTATTAATAATTTTTATGGTAATTATTTTATTAAACATGATAGTTTTTTTTTCACCATTCCACCATTGCAACTCTCAATATATCATTTATTATTTTCAGACGACTTTAACGCGAGATATTACTGTACAATTTGTACAGCGTCGTACAAGCAAAAGCGCAACCTATGGAGGCACGTCAAATACGAGTGCGGCGTCGAGGAAAAATTCCCTTGCTCGTATTGCCCAAAAAAGTTCAAGAGGAAAAGCGTCCTAATCTACCACATAAACTCGGTGCATAAATTTTATTGAATTAGCGACCTGGACGTCTGTGAAAAACACGTAATAAAGACTTTAATTTCGCACGCCCTTGTTTGTGTACTTCCCCCAAACGCTACTTAACCACCGCCCATTGTAGCTATAACGAGTTAATAAACCATCCTGTTGTTGTTGATTGTTTTGATACATTGAGTCCTGTTGCAGGATTGAAACTGTTCAACTATTGCAAAGGTCGGCGGCAGGAAATGTACGCGTGCTTCAGGTGCAACAAAACGTACTTGCGAAAGTGCACCCTCAACCGCCACATTAAATGGGAATGCGGCAAGCACCCGCAGCTCCAGTGCGGAATTTGCTCGAAGATGTTTATCTATAGGAACGATCTATTGAAGCACGTAGCTAGAGTGCACACGTCGCACAAGAAGTGACAAGGTGCGCTTCAATGTTAGGTTAATTTTGTTCAGTTGTTTGTATTTGTTATATTTAACGGTAAATTGTTGTAAGTTTCTTAAATAAAATGTTGCGATGAAGTATGACGATTTTTATCCCGGTCCTAGTTTTCGCCCGTGACGTTGAATTTGAGTTAACCTTTGCATATATTTCTTTGTTTCTTCGTGTTTATTATATGATTTACGTTTGGTGAATTTTGAGAATGTCAACTATTTAATGAAACAATGTTTGACAGAACTTCTTATATTTCTGACGTACAAATCGAGTTTCTTACGGTACGGCCAAGTTTTCATGAATAACTGTTTTAGTTTGACGACTTGATTATTAACATGGCATTGGAATTAGCAATTGGAAGGATCCGCGAGATCTGTGCGCTTTGAGTCACCTTACAAATTGTCTCCCAACTTTGATTTATACAATAGTGCAGATTGATTTATGCGCTTGTCATATTAATTATCCGTTTACGACTTGTCTCGTTTCTTAGTTAAATATGCAAATGCAAACATCTAACAATTCTCTTCAAATACACAAATTATAAGAATAAAAAAAAATTGATTTTAAAACTCACCGCGCAGGTCGTCAGCTCCTCCGGTTTCCTGAAACAACGTACAACATATACATCAAGAAATACATACATACAAGAAATAATCAAAGCCATTAACATTTTTCGAGAAATAAATTCAACACGCTTAACATTTATCGCAAAATAAGAACAACTATTTGGTTTAAACCAAACAAAAATAATGCAAAAAGTTAATCTGAAAAGTCTTTGTTCACTTCTTTAACTTCCTTCGCCATTCTTAACACACTTTCTTTAAATTTGGCAACATTTGCAACTATGATTTGTTATTTCGATGCCTAGATGTCTATGTCATGTTTTATTCCTTAAAAGAAATTATAAATCAATTATTTATTTTCAACAAATTTTGGACAGTACCGACGTTTGTTAAGGCAGAACTAGATAATTTCACATGAGCACGAGCATGGGGTTTAGATGATGTTGAAACTCTCAAAAACACTTTTGTCACTCATGTTTGTATGAGTCGATTTGTACGAGTCGATGCACCTTAAACGATGTGTCTTTGGTGGTAGGATGTGTCCAGAAGGGCGAAAGAGTTCGTTACCACCTATTACGTTCGTTGCCTAGAGCTCCCAAGTGGCATATTTTTTTATTAATTCAGTTGTAATGTATGTCATTTCGTTTTGTTTCTATGGTTTTATTCAACAACGGCAACTCCTGTTCCTAGTTTGTCATTTATTTATTGGTTCACTTTTTATTTAAAGGATATGACAAATATTGCAAAAAAATAAGCGATACCAAACTAATTAAAGTTTACGTCCAACTGTTTTTATTAATTTTCAATTTAATTTATGTCGTTTTTTTTATGTTAAATATTGGATTAAAACTATGATGCTATATATTTTTTTTCATTAAATTATAATATTTTGATTTCTCCCTAAAATTTTAATCAACCCAACTATTGTCTATTATAACTAGGAAGAAGGAATTATAACTAGGAAGAATAAGCTGTCGGTTTGCGGCAGTTGTCTGTAATGATTCACTATACATAGTCCGTGTTCCAACTATGTCGATGCAAAATTGTTTTTTTATTGTTTCAGATTATTGAATTTTTTCATATTCCAATTAAGGACATGAAAAATCTTGTTTTATTTAACATTTTGTAAATTTTGTTGTTGTTGGTTTGACATATTTTTGAATTTTTTTAGAAATGTGTTGTTTTTTTATTTATTGTTTCGGCAAATTAGTATTTTGTACGACGCCCGGAAACGCTCCTGGTGGAGCGTCGCGAACCCTACGTTTGACGTTCAACTGACGGATTGCTGCGTTCAGAAACGCGAGAGCCAATCGCAACGCCAGGCTCACTTTTTTCGCCTCCTCATGATTAGTTATGTGGCGCGTTTGATAACAATTTTGGCTTTCTTTTGAGTATTTTTCATTTCATTTTATTATGAATATTGAAAAGTATTGTTCGTAATAAAATGAAACCTTACAAACTGCGTTTGATACGATTTCGTATTTTGCAGCTTTTCAACTTTCAATCCATTAATTTACTTGAATAATTAATTAGGTTAATGTTTTCAGAGAGATTTTGTTGTGTTCGGTTTCATTACTTTGGTTAAGTTTCATTATTTTTTTATTGTATTAGTTTTCCCTTACTTAGTTTTTGACTATGTTTTCTGAGCATAGTGTAGGGGTGGGGGTTAAACGTCACGATAAAATGCAAAACATTTTCAACGCCGTTTTTGGTAAATTAAAAAAAAAATAGATAATTTAGAAGCATTAAATAGAGCGTCGTCTACCTCGCAAACAGAAACGGTCGAATCTATGCCAGCTGGCAGTCACAAAAATTAACGAGATTTGACTGGTTGGCGAGTCGCCGTACGTTCCCTTATTATTATTTCTTGGGTTTCAACGTACTTAGTTCTACATAAAAAATATGCAGCATAGTAAAGCAACGCTCCAACCCAATGATGATCATATTATGATAACAATTAACGTGTTAGCTTTATTTTGAATGTTTTTAATTTTTTTCACTCATTATGAATATTATTTTTCAATTATCTTTCAAACTGAAATTACTTCGCTTAATTTACATTGCTCGACGTTCGTTGGTTTCATTTTTATTTTTGTGTCACTGGATTTCGTTTCATACGTTGGTTTTTAGATTTGTTTTCATTTGTTGTTTACCATCGTTAAGTGAGACACTAAAAGTTTTCATAGAAATTGCGTTGGGTTGGGTTGGTTTCATTAGTTTTTGGTTCACTTCATTTTCTCTTACCTAGCTTTGACGTAGAGCTATGCTATAAACTACCAAAAAATAGATAAATGATTGGGAGCATTAGATGGAGCTTTCTTCTTCTTGAAGAAGTGGCACTAATTGAGATGACGATATTAGGCTGGTGGATGAAAACTTTTTTTTATGTTTTACGTGGCTTATTTAATGTTTTACTGTACTGTTGTATGTGTGTAGAATATAGAATGGATATGGGAAAGTTTTCATTTAAACAAATTACTGAAAGTTTTTTTTTGTATTATGGTGGATATTTTATTATACGTGCAATTAAAAAATAGATATTACGAAAAACTCGGTTTAATTAAAAGTGTATGTATCGAAAACAAATAAAAATATTTCCCAACGAATTGTAAATACACCTAAATGCTGTTGTCATGCTAAACGTGTTCTAATATTCTTGTTTGTTTCAGTTGGTCATATCTATACATGTCCAAATTGCCCTAGAAAATATAGAGCGAAGGGAAACTTGACGAGACATATACGTATACGTATTTTAACTTGTGGATGACTTTTCTTGTAAAATTCGATGGTAATACAGTATTATTGAAATGTAAAAATTGTGAGTGTGGTAGCATTGATTGGTCTAATTGGTTGTTCTGATGTGATATAATATTATAGATTTTTCTTGGGGTCCTTTTGATTGGTAATAATCTTAAGTGAAAAAATCAATAATGTAATCTCACAACGCAGTCTGAGTTATAACACTCAGTTATGTATGTCTAATTACGTTCTGTAGTGATTGTGTCTTTTATTCTTACTTTATTATGTATTAAATAATGTTGGATGGCATTTGTTGTAATATTTATCAAATCCATGGTTTTGTATTTTAGAAAATGTTATCGTCGTCCTTATGATCCCGAAGTTGTAAAGTGTAAATATATGGGCACATTAATCTCGTTACTTAATTTTCTTCACCTTGAATATTTGTGATATTAAATGCGTCCATTTTTAGGTTACTATTTCGGGCTGAAGAAAAAGAACCGAAAGACGAAAATCCACGCGTGCAACATCTGCGGGAAAACGTACACCCACCAGCCGAGCTTATCCAGACATCGCAAGTACGAATGCCAAAGGATCAAGCAGTTCGCATGCACTTACTGCAACTACTGCGCTTATCGAAAAGAGTGCCTGGCGCAGCACATAATCAACAGGCACCGAAATTTAATGTCCGAATAAAATTGTAACGTTTAAACGTAAATCTCTATATCATATTACTAACGAAACTTATTACACAACTTCATAGGTTTATATCATTTTCTCGTCGAATTTATCTGCATAAGACGATTCATCTGCGCGTGCTGGATTGCTATACAAGTGCCTAAGAATATATGTGATTATTATCGATAGTTCTTCGTAGATGTTTATGATTGTGTTAATTTGATTTAATAAATATATCGATACTACCAGGCGTGCTGTTTTTATATTTTTTCGTGGGATTCGGTCGTGGAATTATTAATTTTGTTTTTAGGGAGAAGACCCCGCAAAGAAGACGGTACAGATTCAGTATCATCGGTTACTAAGCTCAGTATTATAGCTGCATTCATAAACTTGCATCTAAATGGAATATGTTAAACAAATAGCCTCAACGTGTCCCCGTCCCAACTTAAACAAGTACCCTTAAACAATAATAATTAAATTGACTTTAACACACGTCTCACAAAATAATTTCTTAAACAAATAATCTCAACATTTGCACGTCGTTCGTGTGTAATCTTCATACCAAAATTCCTTTGTGCATAAAATTGTTTCTGTAATAAATAAATAAATAAATAAATATCGTTCCACTGTACGATTCGTTTGATTTATTTCATTCTGAACTTTTGTAATATATATACGAAACATAACACTTTTGTTATTTTCAGGTGGTTCGGTATCAACAAACCAACAACTTATGAAAGAGAAGAAAAAACATGTTTGCGATATTTGTGGCAAAGGTTACACCCATGTGCAGAGTCTGTGCAGACACAGGAAATACGAATGTCGTAAGATTGGGCAATTTGCTTGTTCGCATTGCAATTATTCGTCGAATAGGAGGGAATATCTGGGGCAACATAACGCAAATAAGCACTCGGATATGGAAGGTATCTGCTGCTTTACTCAGCGATTGATAATAATAATAATAATAGATTCTATGAAGAAATTATTTTGGATGTAAAGACAAGGATATATAACACTTTTCTTATTTTTAGGTGGTTCTGTATCAACGAACCAACAAAATATTAAAGAGATGAAAAAACATATTTGCGATATTTGTGGCAAAGGTTACATCCATCAGCAGAGTCTGTACAGGCACATCAAATTCGAATGTCGCGAGATTAGGCAATTTGCTTGTTCGCATTGCAATTATTCGTCGATTAGGAGGGAATATTTGGCGAAACATAAAGCAAATAAGCACTCGGATATGGAAGGTGTCTTTACTCAGTGATTGATAATAATAATAACAGATTCTATGAAGAAATTATTTTGGATGTAAAGACGAATATATTTATTTAAAATATTTTAGATAGTTTTATTTAGTTGTGTAATAAAACGATTATTAAAATTATCTTCGAAAAATTGTGTAGTGTCCAGGGCGCACTTGTTGCGTTTATCGGAGGGGAGCAGCGAAATTACTTTGACATTACCCATTGTTTCAGTGGGGATGCTATTTGGGGGTGAGCCAGCTAATGGCCAATTCTTGGTCTGTCACAAAGTGGCATGGCTTGGATGACATTCGTGATGGATCATCGCATTAAATACACTTACCCTGGTGACGGTTTAATGCAAGTGATGTACATTTCGCTCTTAAAATTGAGCCACGTCAATTATTTTTTACCAAAATATCTAGCAAACCGAAAAAATTATTACCGAGTATAGGTGACGTGGTCTTCTTTATTCGGTTGTCTCATTAATCAATATTTGCTTATAATGATATTTCGTAGTAAATATCTTTAATGGCGAGTCTGTTATTTTTATTTTGTTTTTTTTTAAATAATTTTGCTGCGAAATTGTGTCCTGTCAATGTCCAGCATATAGATGGTCGTTTCAATCACCGGAGCACCGAATGTGCGTAATACACCTTGCCTTACTTTCTTTTTAACGGCCAATTAGGTCGTTTAAATCAACGAAGCTCCGCGTGTGCGCTGTGTATTCGTTATCTTACGTTCTTCTTGGCGTAGTAGTATTGTTTGATTGGTTTGCGAGACAAACTTTTTACGATCATTTTTGGCCCGAACAATAATTTTTACTTAATATATGTTGTCAGTTGCCATTGTAGTGCAACTTCTAGTACTATTGCTAAACACGTCGTACTTTAATTATTTTTGCACGAACGGTGATAAAATTATACATATTATAACATATTTTTAAATGCATACCTTCGTGTATTACAAAAACGGACTTCTAATTGTCACCATTATCATTCGTGAATTGTAATTAAATATGCCTGCTAGAGTTAGAAGTCGATCCCCAGATCTTCGGAATTCGTTACTTATAAAGTTATGATTTGTTTTAATCATTGTCTATTATTTTATTCTGACATGTGTTATTCTATGGATGACCGGGAGTATAAACAATAGCGCTGTCACAAATGATTGATTCGTGCAACATAGTTTTGGCAAATTACGTTTTGAAAGCGATTGAGTCGCCCACGTGGTACGAGCGATAGTTTTTTGCTCATGCTTCAACGATTTATTAAAGAGATATAGTGGGCAACAGGGTGACAGGTTGCGGCAATATAATTTTTTTTTAATTCGCGCCATGTGGGAGGCGTGGTGGAGTCTGCGTGTTCTCATCAGGCAGGCGTGGTTCTAAAGTTTGTTGCTTTCCTCGTGTGCAATTTCCTCAGCTGGGATTGTTGGTCCCTGGTTTCTTAAGCAAAAAAAGGTGCCAGTGAATTCAGAATGGTATGTGAACATATTGGAGGATTTTTTCCACAACTGGATGAATTGGACTTTGGGGACATTTGGTTCCAGCAGGATGAAGCAACGGTTCACACTTCGACATGGTTGTTTTGAGGGATCACTTCCTGAGTGCCTCGTCTCAATAAGGAGCGAGCCAGGTCGGTTATCAGATTTTATCCCTTGAGATTTTTTGTGGGGTTTTTTGAAATCCCGCGTTTACTTCCACCATCCCAGGACCTGCCAACGGGCAGAATTGCCAACAGGTCATGACAAACGGTTTATTCAACTTTGTAAAACAATTAGATATGTACCTACATTACAGAAAATAAATCAAAAAATTTCTGATGCATATAATGGGTTTTATTTTGTTTTGACTGAGTGAGTGAGTGAGTGAGGATCATAGAATACAATAAACTAATCAACATGCCATGTTAACGATATTCGTTGCGACTACGCCAAATTTTCCTCACCATTCACATTTCCAATCCAGCCAAGTTCTGCATCTAAACGCATAGATTCCATCTTACTAAACAATATGATTACGACGTCTAATTGTTTCTTCTTTTTAGATACATCGAACAAACAAAAGAAGAAAATTCACACATGCGTTGTTTGCGGTAAAGCTTACACGCACCGGCAGAGTTTGCATCGACATAGTAAATTTGAATGTAGCAAGACGAAGCAATTCAGTTGTTCGTACTGCGATTATTCATCGCACAGAAAGGAATCTGTAGCACGCCATAAGGCATACATACACACGGACATAGATGACATTACCCAATGATATTTTTATTTATGTTTGTTGCATTTCCAACAGGATGTAAATTTTATAATAAATAAATTGTTGATTATGTCGAGGTTTTGACAAGGAAAGCAGAGGTTGCGATTCGTTTTGTTTTATTGAAACAACCCTTCGCTTGGATGACATTAACTTCTAAGAAGTTACGACAAACGAATTTTATCCTAAGACGAAGATTATTAAATGTCGTCATCATTAAAAGTACTCGTTCATATATCAAGAATAATTGCAGTGAAGCAAACAATTTCATTGCTTCGACTGCAATTATTCTTGATATACGAACGAGTACTTTTCCTAAAACATGGTATGATACCTTTGTTATAAATTTCGAAAATGATGACCTACTCTGACGCAAGTCACATTTATAATTTCGTCGTATTCTTTATTATAAGAATGTTATAGGTATCAGTGTGTGTTGTTTTAAATTTATTTCCATTCGTATGTAGCTAGAATAATAAATTTTAATCTAGTTTGCTCAACTTGAATGGAATTCAATTAGACCAGATTGGTCTAATTGTACCTCAACGTTAAAAAATATTTAGATTATCTTTAACACAATGAAGACATACAGATCATAGCCATTTGGTCTATCCTAGAGTGGCGCAGTCTGTGGGATATTAAGACGAAAAGAAAACTATCCCATTTTTAATTTTTTAAACAGCAACATACGTCTCGCGTAATTCGCTTTCGGTGTACATAATTTTACACGCAGCTATAGACTGGTCGGTATGGGCTTAATTAATCCTAACAAACGTACTAACTCCATCGTCTACTTAACCTGCTACATCCGTCTTAATTTTAGGTTACGCGACATCGACGAAGAAAAGAAAGTACATGTGCAATAAGTGCTTCAAAATGTACAGGCACCAGCCCAGCCTGTCGAGGCACCAAAAGTACGAATGCAGCAGGGAGAAAACGTTTTCTTGTCGCTACTGCAACTACGCCGGGTATCAAAAAACCCACCTCGTCAATCACGTTTTCAGGAAACATCCGCACGTTGCCTGGAGCGGCGGCGACCTATAGATTTTAATCATGTTTTCTTTTGTTAGATTAAAGTGACTATTAACATGTTGTTCTTAAAGTTTGTACAATTTTTAAAAATATATTGTTACAAGGGTTGTGTTGTTTTTTTTTTGATTGTTTGTGTCTGTGGCAATTCTTTAGATTATTTCGGGGATGAAAATGTTTGCATTTATGAAACTTGTTTCATTGCAACGAAACAGGACGAGTGAGTTATATTGACATATTTTGCTAATTCGCATACTTAGTTATTAATGGTCTTACGTTCATGAAATCAGCCGATTTCCACTGTTGAAGTTATATCAACAACATTTATGATTTAACTGTCAACCTAGTCACTATATCTACAATTATCTGACTTGTGACATATGTACATTATTTTAGTGCATTCGACAATAACATGATATGATATGTAGAGCTTAAATCTAGTACGCGGACTAGATGGGACGCTGGGACGCTATGCGGATTAAACAAACAGCGAATACATATAGCGTTAGCATATTAATTATAAATGTAAATGCTCCAATTATATTCCATAAACAGTTACATTCAGAGTGTTTACAAGTAGTGACATTGATTACACTGTGACATGCACTTTACTCACTACATCGGCGTACTAACAATGTGTACTGGTAGTATACATTAGTACGCCCACGAAGTTAATTAAGTGCATATCGTAGTATAATCAACGCCACGTCACGTACTCGCATAAGCAGTGTATACTTATTTTTAACATCCCATGGCGATTCTGTCAGGTTTAGATTTCCAACCATCATACGGTAGTCTTAGAACGAAGACGTCGAAAAATACTTCACATGAAGAAGCTATGTATTCAGATAAAAGAACGCGCAAGTCGTAACTACACTGAAGATCATTAAGACTTCCTTTTACTATTATTTTCTTATGCTCGAGAATCTCATGTTTAGCATTCAATTTGATTTTTTTCAGCATTTTTTGTTAGAGATTCAATTTGTAAATGTGTGCACCCTGCTTTGAAAGATTTTTAAACACGCCGAGTTGGTTTCTTATGTTTAAATGACTTGTGCTGGGTTGAGTTGGGTTGGGTTTAGTTCAGTTGGTTTCAAGCTAATAGCGAATAGTGACGCTGAACATAATTTTTGTACAAAAATATTTAATACATTTGGGTTGGGTTGGGTTGGGTTGAGTTGACATGTATTACTGTTAAGCTCAAAATAAGAGCGAAACGATCGCACCAGTCAACCCATATAAATTTGTACAATATTTACGATAATGTGTATTTCCTTCTAATAATACCTATTATTATATTACGGTTCCACATAATTTCGCATTGATTTAATTTTTTCAATCTGCTCAGTTTAATATGAACGTACGTAAGGTAAGGTAATTGAGTTAACATATTTACTCAAGAAATAAAATGCTAATGATGTATACGTCACTGGGTACAATTCGTTATCAAATTTTATGGTAATCTTCATGTATTAGATCATCATCATAAAATGTGGTAACCACAATTGAAGTTAGTGAGATACTAATACGTTATCTATGTTTGTTATAAACATTTCATTTTACTATCGTGTTAACATCGAACGTATCGTCATCCCGTTCTATTACGCACCGGCACAAATAGACATATTAGTGATATTAATAAAATCCGCAATATCAGCTCAACAATATATTCAAAATCAGATGCCCATTAAAAAAAAATGATTTAAAATAAGTAATTGTAACAGTGCCTGGAGAAATTGCCGTATTGGTATAAATCGATTAAAATAGAAATAATAAAACAGGGAGTTTGTAATAATTAAATTGATAGGTCGAGCATCTTTTTTCGATGTCAAAAATAATTAATGTAATACCTTTGATTTTAATTTTATTCGACAACAATTTGGAGCCAGTTTTCTTACTTCATGAAATGATATATGTATCATTCTAATAATAAAGCTAATCAAGTTTTATTTATTTATTTAATTTAGGTTATTATTGTATTTTATTTATTTAGTTATTTCCTTTTCTTTTTTCCTTGCCTTCGTTGGAAACGTTTAGGGACTGTTGGTATAAAATTTTCTTTTATTTGGGAATTTTACGTCAAATTGTTATTTTACAATAATCATAGTTTAAGTTTTACACCGACGTTTCGAATTGAGCATTTAATTCAATTAATTTGTCTTGTAGTTCACAGTGGACACAAAATTTTTGCAGAACGTTTTACTTGTGTTCTTCGCAGCACAATTTTTATCGATGTACTTTAAATTTTTTATGATATGTATTTTTGATTTGAACTCCAGCGGTTTCCAAAATGTTTCAGATTCGTTACTTATTGTTACGGGGGGGGGGGGGGGGGAATTCTTTCTGATGCAGACAAAATAATATATAAATTTTCGTAAAAAGGGAAGCAAAAATCATACTTTAATTTATTTAATATTAATATTTTAAAATGTTATTATATATTGCGCTTAAGTTATATGTGACGGTTTTAAAGTTGATGTTGGTGGTGTCATTTTTTTCTGTGAATCATTTCCCAGTTGATTAGCAATAATCATAATAAAAAAATGGAATTGATTGAAATCACACACCCAATCAAGGAATGTTTGATTGATTGAAACTTCATTTCAATAAATAAAATTAACACAAATTGCTTTTAGTTTCAAATGTATTAATATATTGGAGACATATATGTTTACACTTCATCAGGTAACGAAATACAGATCTGCATTGCCTCACCTGATCAAGCCACATTGTTGGCGAAACATATGAAATGTCTACAATACATTTGAAATTAAACACAATTTGTGTTAATTTTATTCAAGGAATGCCTCATAGAAGCTACAATACTATGCTCAAATCCTACGAATTTATCATTTAACGATAATTTTTACAAACAAAAAATATGGAACAGCCAGGCAATGGATGATTTAAAAACTACAGTAATTAATAAATAAAAAAAGTGAATTAAAATACAATTCTTCAAACGTTACGTAGATGGCTGTACACTTGCCATCTCTAACAATAAAGGAGCAATTTCAAATATTCTTAAGGAACTCAATAAACTTCACAGTAAATTGCAATTTACTATAGAACCTGAAATCAATGACACAATAAATTTCCTAGATATAAAAATAATACACACGGATTATGAAATATATACAGATTGCTTTACTAAACCTATCCATTCTGGGAGGTATCTAAATTATCTTTGGTGTGCCTCCAAAATCAGTACAATCAATAATTTGGTAAATGGATGCTACAACTTTTCAGACAGGAGTTTTTAGACAATATAAATGAAATAAAGGGATACTTAAAACAGAGTTGTTACCACGATCGTTTCATTTCGCCAATAAAAGATTAAATAAGCTCTCAAATAAAAAATAAAAGTAATCAAACACAGAAACTAAGGTTAATTTGACAACAAAATGAATCACAGCAAAAATTCAATTGATGACAATAAAAGCCACGTCAACAAAGAAAAAATAACGATTACATCTCAATAAATTACATCCCCAAATTATCAGAAAAAAATAGAAAACACAGTTCAAGAATCTAAAAATCTAAAATGCAAATGGCACGTAAATAAATTTTTAATAAAAACGGAAAGCATTTCTTAAAATGAAAAGCAAGAATGTCACACAATAAAAGCACGCACGCAATATACACTATTTGCAAAAAAGAATGTACTCACATAAATATAGTATGACATTTCAAACCGAAGACACCACGGCACTGTCAAAACACCTTCGATACCAACAACCCAAAAATTCTAGAAATTGATAAAAATATAGTAAAAGAATAATCAGGGAAATGATCCACATAAACAATTACACCACCAACGTCAATTATAAAACCGATATACATAACTTAAGTGCAATATATAATAACATTCTAAAATGTTAATACTAAATATTTTTGTTTTGTATTAATTTATATAAGATTTTTTGCTTTCCTTTTTACGAAAATTTTTTCGTCTGCAGAAAGGAATGGGTGACATTCCTAATAATAAATAACATTTCCGAAATCAAAAAACTATATATTATAAAAAAATAAATGTACATCGATAAAAAATGCAAAAATATTATCATTCCTACGAAAATACTCGTCAAACAAAGTAGTTGTCTAGTTTTAATTGTTTACGTGTATATTTTAAAATGTTTATTAATCACAATTATCTATGATAGCTTTGTGTCCACTATGAACTGTAAGTAGAATTAATTTTGTTGATATGAATTAATGCTCAATTCGAAACGTAGCTGTAAAAGTTAATCAAATCAAATAAAACATTAGTTCAAACAAACTAGGATTATTGTAAAATAACAATTATATTAAAATGTTATGTCGATGTTCCTATTTATTAAAAACCTTGCACTGACTTCACACATAATATATCTAGAGCACCGCATGTGCCATTCTTACGCTAAGCAACACAACGTCGATATCTTCGGACATTTTCTTTGGGTTGATATAGTGCCCATGTTATATAACTTAGGTAGAAAATAACTGAACTATGTATGTGTATGAGGATAATTTTATTTTAAATAGTCCGTAAATATTTGTTTTATAAAATACGTTTATTTTTTTCTTTACTAATCGCATTTCATTTTAGGCTTTCTAATCAAATACGAACGACAAATATGCATCGCCTGCGGCAAAACATACAAACACAAAACCCACCTCCTAAGACACATGAAATACGAATGCGGAAAATTGCCGGAATTTTACTGTCCGGTCTGCGACTACAAGTGTTTCCGGAAAGACGCCTTTCAGCAACACCTCCTCACCAAGAAGCACAACAGAATTTAAACCATTCACTAAATAATTGAAAATAAATTGATTTGCACGATTTTCTCGTTTCATTTTCATTTCCCACAGTCAATCAAATCGTACAGTTAGCTTACAACAACGGATAATTTTGATGTAGTTAATGTAGCTTTTCTTTCCAGGTCCGAACACGGCACGTACCGGCCCGGGCCAAATGCTCCTGTACCAGTGCGCGAAGTGCGGACGCCTCTACGAACTCAAGCAAAACTTGATAAGACACATTAAATACTTGTGCGGAAAGGAGGCGATATTTTCGCGTCGATACAAGATGTTCAATTACAGAAATCCATAAAAGTCGATAAAATGTATTAATAAACAAATTAAAATATTATTTCTTATCTGGTCTTTTGTGAACATATTAACCAAAAGTAGATGAGGTAGATAAGTGCATGTACTTAAAACGTTGTTATGCACTACGTCCAGTTTGGTATCGTTTGTGTTCACTGGTTCAATTTTCATTAATCTGGTATCGTTTCAGACAAGGACAAGAAGTTCGTGTGCACTCGTTGCCAAAGGAGGTACAAATATCCTGGAAGCTTGCGTACGCACGTTACGTTCGAGTGCGGTAAAGAACCGCAATTCGCGTGCCCGTACGAGCACTGCTTCTACAGAGCAAAGCAAAAGGGGAACCTTTCATATCATGTGAAAAATACGCACAAGAATCACCCAATGTAAAAAAAATAAATGAAATTTTAATAATTGTTTGCTATGTTTGCTTAGTACGAACCTACGTTATGAACGATTCTCATAACTTATCCTTCATGAATATTTGTTGATACATTTATCCAGACTTTACACAATATCGGTCTTTAAAGGAATAGTTCTCTTTATAACGGATATGGGCAACGAAGTGATCGATGTGGGTGGAGATATAAAACAAAGACAGTGTGATGAAAATTCGGAAAATAAAAATTTTTGATCACATGTGCAAACATATTGAAGGTTTTAAATATTTTGTGAACATCTTTTTGGTGATATTTGATGTCATTCTAATATATGATTACATTTTTTTTTATTTTAGTCACCAGAATGTAAATCCAGGAGCACCACACATTTTAACTGACTTATATTTTTGCAAAACGTTTCCCATATGTTTCAATAAATAAATTATTGATTTGAATTTATTGTTTATCGTCCACAAGGATTTGAAGTTTATTCAGGATGGCGATTTATACCTAAACTAATGATCGAAAAAAGCATGCTGCAATTTTTTTTGCTACAACGGCCCCTTTGATGTTTTTGCCCGCACTCGTGCCCTATTTATTAACTGAATGTCGTTTCAGATGCGTACAAGAAATACGCGTGCAGCAGGTGCCCCAGGAGATACAAATATCCCGGAGGTCTGCGCTCCCACATGAAATTCGAATGCGGCAAAGATCCCCAATTCGCATGCCCGTACGAGCAGTGCTCGTACAGGGCAAAACTGAAAGGAAACCTTTCGTATCATCTCAAACATACCCACAAGAAACATGTAAGGTCCCCAAAGAATATCCAATAAAAATGATGTAGTAATAATTCTTATTAATTTCCTTAAAAAATAGCGAAATTAAATCTAAACAAACATTGGTTCCAAACAAAAATTAATTAATGATTTTAATTGGTTACAAAAATTAATCGTAATGTACGTATCTCAATGTTGGTCGACTTAGACCCAATTAGGAAGGAGCGAAAGGGCGACGTCTTTCAGTAAACCGCTGAGGAAGAACTACATCTCATAAATTTAAAAATATGTACTACGTTAACGCCCTGTATAATGGTATCGTATCATAGAGAGCTTTAAGTCCCCAAACATGTAATTAATTGTACCTGTATATGATTGTGTAAATAATTAAATGTAACTGTAGTATAATGTCATTAGGATATGAGAAGATAGATCATAATGCTTTGGTGAGGGTGCATCTTTAAAAAAGTACCCAACCCAACCCAACCCAACCCATTTTTAAGAAAGTGGTCGTTTTAAAATAAAACGACTAAATTATTAGGAACCTATTTGATCACCGACTTAACTGTGAAAAGCAGAAAATGGGTTACTCTCCCAAGCGAATGGTTGCAAATCAATGTGTTCTATTGTGTTAACCGGGTGTGTGATTCGTAAATGCATCGATGTGTATATTGTGCTTCCCAAAAAAACACCAGCGATGAAGTGTTAAAGCGTTTGCATATAAAATCAACCACAACAACGGATTATAGTGTTCGCGAACAATTGCAACGCCACAGCAAATAATCACCAAGTTTAACCACATTGATTGGGATCAATAATTAGTGCACTGGTAGCCAAATTAATAATTTATATTTTGTGTTAGTAAAACTTGGATGTCTTGGAAATATTATGATTTAATATAAATCTGGGATGGCGAAGACTTTCAACTCATTCATTTATTGAGTGTTGAACGAAAATTATTTTTTATTAAAACAATTTTTATTTTTCAAGTTTATATCTCATTGGAAAATTATTTGCATTTCAAACAAAATAATTTCGTTCTATTAAATTCCTTCGCAATCAAACGATATTTCAAGTTTTAATTATTTATATTATATATTTATTTATATAATTGTCAATAGACGTGAATAGTCGATTGTGGTACCTCCCCCACCACACCAAATGTTACTGCTTACTGGCGTGTTACTGTGAACCCTCCTCCCGACCTTCAAAATCAACATTGTAAAGCCATTTGATTCTCGACTGTTACTAGAAAAAGAAAACGTTCAATTATTGGTTGCAAGGTTGTAAATCAATGTATTCTATTATGGTAATCGGGTGTATGGTCTAAAACGATGCTACTGGTGTTTATATTAGTGCCGACAAAAACTAACATCGACGTCACCCAATTTATAAAGGTCGAGGTCACAGTAACACGTTAACGAACCAAATTAAACCAACTTAAATAGTGGTGAAGCGAGTTTACCACGACCCGTTCCTTTCTGTCATTATCTTGTCGTTTGCAGCAATGAATGTCGATGTCCCCATGTCCCCATATCACAGTAAGATACTTAATTGCATGGATTCGAAATAAAAATAAAGCTATTTAACTTTGACAATTGAGTTTATTTTTTTCAGATCTGAAGAAGCTGCTGAGATCCCCGTATAACTGCCACCTGTGCGGAAAAAAATACAAATACAAATGTTCAGCTGTTAGACACCTAAAATACGAATGTGGGAAGGACAAGAAGGCCAAGTGTCCGTACTGCGATTACGCCACGAAACAAAAATATTCGTTGCAAGGCCACGTCTCCAGGCATCACGGTGAACATTTGGAACATTTCGCATCGCTGTATAAGACTTTGTAATTTTTATATATTTTATATGTCACGTGGTGACTTCAACACCCTGTCCATTATTTTTGTATTATGTTTTAATTTGAGTTCCCTTCGTGATTGTTATAAGTCACCAACTCCGCAAACATCACGACCAATAAAGCAATAAAGTTTATGATTTATTAATAAAATTTGATTTAATTTAAATTCGTTGTTGTTGTTGTGGGACCTAATTATTTATGCAAAGTGCAAGTAATCGACGTTAGTGCGTAAGTACGTATTTTGTACTGTATTTATCTTGTTGTAATTTTTGCAGATGTGAAAAAGGAAAAGGGATATTCTTTAGGAGCATCCGGAACGTCGAGGGAACTGTACACCTGTAACATCTGCGCGAAATCCTACAAATATAAACGATCCATCGTTAGGCACATAAAATACGAATGCGGCAAGGAGAAGCACATTATGTGCCCGTACTGTGAATTCGCTACGAAACAAAAATATAGCTTGTTTGGGCACGTCGCTCGGTATCATAATCATAACATGGAAAAGTTCCTTCAGTTGTATAAAACTTTGTAATTACGAAAACGTTTGTTGTGGCGTGACGTAAATAAACGACTTTTGTTAAAAATTTTATTCGTAATGAAAGAGGTGTTTATCCGGTGTTCATCCAATCTGCAACGAAATGGATAAAAAATATTCCATTGGCAAATCCATCTAAAGCTGTTGCGGATTGTTGATTAACATCGACGAAATAAAAAATGTTTTATATATTGTCCTGGATTTAATTTTGATGTTAATTTTCTGTTCCTTTTTTTAAGTTTTTGAACACTAAGGATATTGGGTACCTGTAGAAGAATCCTTGTTGATTTGATGGCCCATCTACAGACGTAACAACTTTTGTATGAAATTATCACCAACTCTCCATAACTCCCATTTCTCCAAACGACTAATTTTGCAATTTTTGTTACATGCGTGCCCAAGAAAAACACCCTCTCGACCAAAAAAAGTATCCAGAAGGTATATCCCGTTGTGGGGATGATTATCCACCGCGGCTAACGGAAAGGCATTTCCCTAACCTAGTCCCACCGACTGAGAAAAAGAAGAACGCAACAAAACGATGTGTCGTGTGTACGAAAAACAGCAAACGGAGTGAGTCGCGGTACATGTGCACAAAGTGCAACGTGGCGCTTTGCATTGTTTCGTGTTTTGAGAGGTACCACGTCCAACAGTATTATTAAATAAAATTTTATCGAAAAAGTTGTTTATGTTATAGAAAATTGTGTGGGGCGATAATAAATTATTTTACAATGTTTACTGATATTATTTATAAAAAAATAAATTCAAGTTGAATTTGACGGTTACACAATAATTGTTTTGTGCACATTTTTGTATATTATTAAGGTGTATGTGTGTGTCGAATAATAAACATTACAAAAATATTTATGTAAACTATTGATCTTAATAATGAATATAATTTAATGCAAACATTTTTTTCAATATACCGGATGGAAGGTGTCAAAAATGCTATTTAAATGATTTTGTTCACGTTCTACATACTGATAATAGAATATGGCAACTTTACTACTAGTAAATTTAAAAAAAAAAAAATTTCTTCTGAAAAAGTAGTCATAAGGATTTAAGATTTATTTGTCAATAAATGAAATTTTTAGACAAATATTGTTCTTCTAAATCACTGAACGTGGTCGTGTTCGTTTTTTACCCGAAAATCTTTTATATTAGATAATTTGGTACGAACTCTGCTGACATGGAATATCGACTAGTTTTTGCGAAAAAAATATTTTTACACACTAACACGTGGAATATGACTGAAGTTTGAAAGTTTTCAGTTCAAGTTCAAGTAAATTAAACACAAAAATGCTCCATGAAATGAATTGTATTAACCTCAGCTACCTCGTGTTGTTATTTTTTGGGACAGTTTTACTGAAATTTTAATTTCGTATCTAGAACATCAGGAACAAATACAAATTTTGTATATAAATTGTGGAAAAAAGTTGTGGCCAGGGCGGCTTAATCTCCTACCATTTCATATTTTCTGCTTCCAACTTATTTAATCATTCTCGGTCCAACCCAATTCAAGGTCGGATCCTCTAATGCACTTGTACTACAACAATATAGGAGTTGTACTCTATAAGGTCAGGCCATATATTGTAGAAGCATAGTTTCAGTAGTACTGTTGCTCTACAGTTGGGTTGGGTTGGATCGTGAAAGGTAAAGAAGTTAAACAGAAAATATACTGAAAGGGTACAATTGTATTCTCATTCTCGTTAGGGAAAATTTTAATAAAAGAGTTCCATTTTCGTCATAATAATTTAAAAATGCGATCTTATTCAATTCGACATGCACGTGTATTTTGCCGGTAGTATTTCAATAAAACTCTGAATATCAAAAATGTTTTTTTTTTATTTATTTTTTATTGAATTAAATGAATGAAAATTTGACGTGGTTCTACATAAAATTTACATAAAAAATAATCTGCCAGTATATTTCATAGTCAATGAACAGCCTGTAAAATGTAAAAAAACGAGTAACTAGAATTAAGATTAATTTGAAACCTAGAACGGAAATTCAAAAAAGAATTTCACTTAAATCCACGTCGCACAACAAAATCCACGGTTGCTGTACATTTACGAACTTATTCACTAACGCGTCTTTTTCTTTCAGATTGGCAGGACGACGAACAGAATTTCACGTGCTCCCGATGCCACCGCTCGTACAAACGCAAAACCTCCCTCTATAACCACATCAAAAACGAGTGCGGCAAAGAGCCGCGCTACAAATGCCCGCACTGCCGCTACAGAGGAAAGCAAAAAATTCACATCAGGAACCACGTGGCCGCGAAACACCGCAAAATTAAAGACGAACTTTATATATGTATACATCGCCGACGCTCCACGGCCGCTGATTAACTCGTTTCTTTTCAGTTTGCCAGGAGAACTTCCCTTGCACGAGATGCACGCGCATATACAAGCGCAAGTCGTCGCTGTACAACCACATTAAGTACGAGTGCGGAAAGGAGCCGCAGTTTCAGTGTCCGCACTGCGACTACAAAGGAAAGCAGAAGGTCCACATCACGAATCACGTCGCGGCGAAACACCACGACATCCAAGGGCAACTTTGGATCACCAAGCATTTTAAAAATAAATGAACGGGTTTCGTTCGCCGTGTTATATGTTGAATGGGTCCTATCTGGTTTGTTATCCAAGTTCCTTTTTCAGGTTGTCCAGTTACGTACTTTCCTATTTGTGTTAGTTTAAGTTTGTTGATCGTTCTATCGAATAGTTTTCGAGCTTATATTCTATTGGCGTGTGTAATAAAGATATAAAATTCAATTACAATTTGCATTGTTTTTGTACGTGTGTGGGTGATGAAACGATCTGAGTTTCTAGCCTTATGCCTGTGCTGATAAGGCTAGAACTCCATTTACTGGGTTCCAGTAAATGGAAACACACAAACACCTAACTGGAGGGTCATATATGTAGGTGGGGGTAGTGTTGGCGTTACACGAGTTCTTCGATGAAATAATGATGGCCTCCCTCCATCATTATTTCATCGAAGAACAATAATAGTGGTTGAAGATATGAGCGTGAGGGTGAGAAAGGTAAAAATGATGGAAGGGGACAAGGAAAACCAATACACGAGGTTATGAACACTGAAGGGTGGATTCTAAATATATATTTAAATAAAACTCTTTGAAAACATTTGGGCGTAGAATTACTTACAGCAACTTAGCTGTTAACGATCCTTTTTGACCATCCCCCTTTGACCTTTTCTAAACACCCATACAAAATTTCAATTCAGATATTTGAAAGCAATTGTACAAAAAGCTTAATAAATGATATATTACCCTTTGATCATATTGTCATGAACAGTTTGATTATTTGGAGATTTTATTTTGATGTCAATTTTTTTTCAGTTTACCAGGACAACCAAGAAATATTTACTTGCTCGAAATGTGGTCGCTCCTATAAACGCAAGTCGTCGCTCTACAACCACGTTAAATACGAATGCGGAAAGGAACCACAATTTAAGTGCCCATACTGTATATACAAAGGAAAGCAAAAAGTCCATATTACGATTCACATAGCTTCGAAACATCAGGAGAAACTTTGGACTGACTAAGGAAAGGGTTGGACTTGTAATACATGATTCCGAAGTTGTTATTGATATGATTTTAATTTTTTATTTTATTTGTAATAAGTGAATAAAATTCGATTAGGTGAGATTCGTTTTAGTCCGATATTAATTCCATACGTTCCTGTGAGAATTTGATCGGGCTTAATTTATTAACTAAGAATGTTTACCTTCGTTTTCAAACCTTCCGGGCACAAAGAAACGTGCGTTTCCTTTGCAAGACCAGGTTCGATTATAAACACACAATGTCTAAATAAATCTTGTTACCTTCGTCAAGTGCGTCAGAGGAAAATTTTCATAATTGATGAATTCTCGACTCTGATTGCATGAAATTTAAAGATGTGCCTAACAACAAAACTTATATTTTTAGAATATAACGACACATGCCTAACCACGAATACAATTTTTATATTCGAATATACTTAATCTGTAGAAAATTCTTACACCATACTGAAACCTATCGCTTGTATATTATTTTTGTCGTACGATGATTTTTTTAAGTGCGGCGTTGTTCTCAATTTATGAATAATTGTGAAACATCTGTCCATGACAGAAGCCACCAATATTTACGAGCGTCCTCCGGTTTACACAATAGAATGATTACGCGAATCGTTTTAAATACCAGTTCTTCTAAATCGTAAAAGTAATGTTGTTTTAATTCTTCTATTCCACGAAATTTACTTGATTCATTAGTTTTTGTTTCCTCGATATCTGTCAACATCGGCTCACGTCATATTTTTAATATAACGTTAATGTTCTTAGAACCTCTAAACTTGTACTGTTATTAGTGTCTACATCAATTATATACAATATGATTTGAAATTAATAAAAATTCAAACGCAATCCGAAGTATGCGTCAATATAAATATTTAAAATATTAAATAAATGGATTAAATTAATTGGAAATGGTAAAAAAATCATTTCGATGCGTTTCTTCGTTGGGTTTTAAGTGGTCTTCGTTTACAATTATTCCGGCTGACAAAATAGAGTCAGTGATTTACAATTATGCATCTTACTAGATTATTTGCTACCAGCTAAAAGTATATAAAATCCAGCCTTTTTTCCTGTGTCATTAGTAATGCTCTCATTTTTATCTCCACTATACGGATTTCGATACAATTTACAATTACTTCGTAATAGATGCAACACAACTTCGTTCGCTATCGTAACCCATATAAATCGTATAATGTTCTTCATCTTTTTTATATACAGGAAAACCGAGAAGAAAACTTTCGTAGCTCAACGTCATTATTAATTGTGCTTACTTATTTTATTTTTAGGTGACGCTGGGAGAAAATTTGAGTGTCAGCAATGTGGCAAGAAATATTTGTCGAAAACGGCGCTCACAAGGCACACCCGATACGATTGCGGGAAAGAACCCATGTTCGCGTGCCCAAAATGTAAATACAGAGCGTATCAAAAAGTCCACCTCGTTGGCCATTATCGGAATGTACACAAGGAATCGAATTGTAGTAAATTATTCATTCGGCAATGAAATAATTTGATGTGTCCCAATAAAAATATTTTCACGGATATCCTTATTTTCTTTCTTTGAAGTAAATTATAAATTCTAATCGAGAAATATATTTTGCTTACCTGGATGTTTGTTGTCCTTGTCTTCTCCAGGTATGATCAACGATGAGGTAAACCTGAAACAGAAATTCGAAATAATTATTTGATAACACAAATGAAATGGTAGCCGTCACTGAATGAATTGCTAATTGCTCCGTGACGCCCAACCTAGTAGTGGTTTTGAAGTGTTCGTACCATATTTTCTGTACGTCGTCCACTTTAGAACTGTCATGACTGATTGATGCGTTCACTTAAGTTGGACAGCTATTACTAATTGATTTAATTAGAACGTTACATTTAACTATTTATATAAATGCAAACGGAGGTTAGTCTAAAATGTATACAATTATTTACAATACGTGCTGCATTAATATATCATCCTTGCACATAACTCATAAATTGAATAATCATGACAAGGTCAATCCGATATTAAATATTGTTAATGAAATTTAATAAAAAAACTTAAAATATAACCTGACCATTTTCCGCATCTATTTTATTATATTTCGCTTCACAGCATTGACTTTCTGATTTTTAATTCTTCTTTGATTCGATTTGATCGATTTTGAGTAAAAATTATTATTGGCGCTGGCGCTGTGACAAATAATATCTCGTTGATCCTGACAAACAAGTTTGATGATAATTCGACTACCAAATTAGTACGGTAGCCAAGAAACAAAGATTTAGATGGCTCGGTCATCATCGACTGTGTAGAGATAGAACATCTAAAGCAAACATTGGAGACACAAGGATTATACAAAAGAAAGGTAGGTCGGCCTAGGAGACGGTGCAGTCAATGAAGATCTAAGACTTGATGTATTGACGAAAATAGCAACCAACCGGAAAAAGTGTAAGCTGCTGATCTAATAGGCCTGTAGAGCCGTTTTATTTGTACAATTTTATATCCACTCGCAGGCACTACGCACCATACGTCAAAAATGACTTATGATGCTTCCACTTTTCCTTAACTTTTATGACTTAATTGAGCGCAACAATAGAAATTTACAAGAATTTTTGCTTGCTATTAACTAATCGAACCTTCGTTGGGTTGTATTGGGTTGAATTGAGTTTAAGATATACACCATTAATTCTTGTCAATAAGTAAATTGTTTAATTTGATATTTTTTCGAGACGCATCAAGTGATGCTTTTCTTCTACTTTTTTCAAACTCGTATAAACGTAACGTTTTTCATGAATCAACGCCTCGCACACAATTAATTTTCTGTGCACATTAAAATCAAATCATATTTGGTGGTGTTCGATGAATGAAATGGGCGTAGATTTTAAGTGAGGCAATCGGTGTTTTTAAAATATTTTCATAAACTAATATTGTGCTTTTTTGCAGGAAAGAAACACAAATGCATGGAATGCTCTCGCGAGTACCGCCACAAATTTATCCTCCTGAGACACTTACGCCTCGAATGTGGCAAAGAACCTCAACTGAAATGCGACATATGTTCCAAAACGTTTTTCCACAAGGGCAACTTGAAGGCCCATTATTTTTTCAAACATAAATCTTTACAATCTTAGTTTATGTATTAATTGTAATTTTGTTCCATACCCATTTAAAATAGACCAATAAATAATATAGTGTATATTTGTATTCCTATATTCTTCCAGGTTATGACGCTACTTGTGCGTTCTGGTAAGTAAAATATTCCACGTTTTATTGTTTACCGCGTCGTAACTCATCTAATATCTGTTTTTTCAGGTAATAAACAATTTCGCTGCTCCCAGTGCCCCAAAAGCTATTTTTACAAACGCGATTTGGCCAGGCACATGCAAAGTTATTGCGGAAAGCAGCCGCAATTTGCCTGCGACATTTGCGAGAGAAAGTTTTACCAGAAAGGCAATTTAAAGGTGCACGTCATTAGCAAACATTCCGAAACTTCCACGGCTTGATTGCATCATTTTATTGTCGCACGCTTGTCTCATTAAATTCTCGTAACCGAACGCATTTGTGTTGATTGCCGATCTCCCCCGATTCCTAAAATTCCCCATCAGTCAAGTGATAAATTTTTCGAATTATGACAAGGCGTTTTTAGAAGTACTTTAGAAGTTCGTTAGAATAAAAAGGGCGAATTTCTTTAAAAGAAAGTACATGTGATTTTTTTTATTTTATTTTTTAACGATAAAGGATACACGTTAACCTACAAAATATGTAATTATGAATAAAATTTATCTAGTAGTTTTTTTTCAAGAAATTCTCTGGAGAAAACACATGCATGTCCTTTCATGTATATGTGCGCTGGTTTCCTATCTTCTATAGATAACTTCACAATTATTATCAGCAGTCAACATTTTAAAATATTTTGCAGAATATTAATTGAGAAGACGTTGATGACTTTCATGAAAACGGTGTCGAAACCCAAAATAACTTCATCTTTGTTTCTATATATTTTTTAATTAGATCGTGGGTTGGGTTGATTTTGGTTGGGTTGTGTTGTGTTGAGTTAGGTTGAGTTGGTGTGGGATGCATTGGATTGGGTTCAGGCGGGCTGGATGAGATTAATTTGGTTATACAGGTTATAAAGCAATATGCTACATCATAGCAAGTGTAGGTATATTGGTGTACAGATGGCATTAACACGACATGTTCAGTGAACGTGTCTTTGGTGGTCTGATGAGCACCATCTTTAACATTCGCTGAAATTTATTTTCAACTTAATGAGTCCTTGTATGTTACATGTTTTGTAGAATTAAATATATTCTGATTAGTATTATTAATCCACTTCGATCCCCAAAATTCCTAACGACCACGCAAATACCTGTCAAACTTTTCCATTTCACTCACATGTTAATTTCGTTTCAGCTTACATACCGTACAGACCAATCGAGTGCTATAGGTGTTCCAAAAGGTACACTTCAATGAAGACCCTGAAACGTCACATCCGGATTTCGTGCGGAAAGAAGAAGACAATTAAGTGCGACTTTTGCAAGGCAACATTCTATTACGCGAAATATTTACAAAAACATTACCAAAAGAATCCACGTTGTGGCAACCTGGCAATGCAGCAGACCAGCAGCCAAGAACAATATTTACCGTAGTTTCAACTGAAACGAAACACAACTATTCAGCGAGATATGAAAGATTAATCCCGGCATCATAATCCTTCAGATCGCCATTTTGGATTGGTTAAAAACTAGAGTAGACTGAAAATTTAAAATACAAAAATATCGTCGATTGACGAACGTATACTTAATTAAATTCGTATGATAAAAATTGTATTGTGTAGTTAGTATTTTTTTTAGTAAATTCTTTATCGGTATTTTGAAGCAGGACAACTAAAATAAAGTTCTTGTTCAATGTGTACAACGCTACGATCGGTTAGAAAACTAGGCATATTGTATTGATTATTAGCAGACACCGATAAATTGATCGATGAACGTGTCTAATTAAATTCATATAATAATTGTATTGTGTATTGATGTTACTTGGTAATTTTTTAATTAATTTATTTATCTTAGTTCCGAAGCGAGATAGGTAAAACAAAGTTCTTGCTCAATTTGAACAACTTTTTTGGAGCTTCGAAATTGATTAACTCGAAGTTGGCATAACTTTTCGACCATTATAACCAAGTTATATAAAGTGTTCTTGGTAAGTTAGTTTAGTTATTAGGCAAGTTGTTTTTTGGAACGCGTTTTTACGTTTTGCGTGCACTATTTCTTCATTGCCCGCTTGACTTTGCGTATTTACTTAGTTAATAATATTAATGTACCTATCGTATCGTATCATATTGGATTGTAATCTGTTCTAAATAAAATATATTATAATCATTAATATTTTAATTAGCGCCCTTCGATTCCTGAAATCACCATCACTTGCATATTTAATTAAACATTGTACCTATTACCTACTCACATGTTAATTTTGTTTCAGGTAAAGTGCTTCCTGGAAGCGACTCCTTGTTTACTTGCAAAACCTGTTCAAGAAAGTATATTTCATGGAAAGAGCTGTATCGCCACGTCAGGGTGCAGTGCGGAAAGGAATCGAGACTAACTTGCGACCGCTGTTCAGAATTGTTCTTTTACAAGGGCGCTTTAAAAAGACACAGAAAAAGCCATCCGAATTGTGCCAGTCAAGGGAAAAGAACCGCACCCCAGAATAGTTTCGGTAGGTTCAAAGTTTTGTATGCTTTTTGTGTTGTGTTTTCTATTACGCGAAATATTCACAAAAACATTACCAAAAGAATCCACATTGTGGCAACCTGGTAATGCAACAGACCAGCAGCCAAGAACATTATTTTCCGTAGTTGCAATGTACCTATCGTATCATATTGGATTGTAATCTGGCCTAAATAAAATTATTATAATCATTAATATTTTAATTAGCGCCATTCGATTCCTGAAATTACCATCACTTGCGTATTTAATTAAACATTGTACCTATTACCTACTCACATGTTAATTTTGTTTCAGAGAGCGCGGTTCGTGCACACGACGCAATGCTTACTTGCATAACCTGTTTAAAGTCGTATTCGACAATGAAACAACTGTCTCGCCACGTCAAGCTGCAGTGTGGGAACGAATCGAAATTAACTTGCGAACGCTGTTCAGAATTGTTCTTTTACAAGGCCGCTTTAAAAAGACACAGAAAAAACAATCCGGATTGTGCCAATCAAGGAAACAGAACCGCACCCTAGAATAGTTTCGGTAGTTTCAATTGAAACAGATTCGACGAACGAGATCTCGAGGATTATTCGATGAGGTTGCATATTCTCTTTGTTCACTTACTATTTGTTTCTTGTTTACGTTTTTCTTTTTTTTTTTTAATTATCGGTGACATTTAAAATCTGTATTTACCTTCTTCATGCACCGAAATTAATGCAGAAAATAGAAGTTGTCACCAGCTTTAATCATTTATTCAATAAAATGTTATGTTAGTTAAATTTTTGGTTTTTCGAATGAGTTTTAATTTTTAAGTTTTGTATGCTTTTTGTGTTGTGTTTTCTAATACGCGAAATATTCACAAAAACATTACCAAAAGAATCCACGTTGTGGCAACCTGGTAATGCAAGAGACCAGCAGCCAAGAACAATATTTTCCGTAGTTGCAACTGAAACGAAACACAACTATTCAGCGAGATATGAAAGATTAATCCCGGCATCATAATCCTTGAGATCTCCTTTTTGGATTGGTTAAAAAACTAGAGTAGACTAAAAATTTAAAATACAAAAATATCGTCGATTGACGAACGTATACTTAATTAAATTCGTATGATAAAAATTGTATTGTGTAGTTAGTATTTTTTTAGTAAATTCTTTATCGGTATTTTGAAGCAGGACAACTAAAATAAAGTTCTTGTTTTCTTGTTCAATGTGTACAACGCCATGGTCGGTTAGAAAACTATGCATATTATATTGATTATTAGCAGACACCGATAAATTGATCGATGAACGTGTCTAATTACATTCATATAATAATTGTATTGTGTGTTGATGTTACTTGCGTAATTTTTTTAATAATTCATTTACCTTAGTTCCGAAGCGAGATGGATAAAACAAAGTTCTTGCTCAATTTGAACAACTTTTTTGGAGCTTCGAAATTGATTAACTCGAAGTTGGCATAAATTTTCGACCATTATAACCAAGTTATATAAAGTGTTCTTGGTAATTTAGTTTAGTTATTAGTTAAGTTGTTTTTTGGAACGCGTTTTTACACGTTTTGCGTGAAGTATTTCTTCATTGCCCGCTTGAATTTGCGTATTTACTTAGTTAATACCTTGAGTATTCTATTAACGTACCTATCATATCATATTGGATTGTACTCTGGCCTAAATAAAATTATTATAATCATTAATATTTTAATTAGCGCCATTCGATTCCTGAAATTACCATCACTTGCGTATTTAATTAAACATTGTACCTATTACCTACTCACATGTTAATTTTGTTTCAGATACCGCGGTTCGTGCACACAACTCCATGCTTACTTGCATAACCTGTTTAAAGTCGTATTCGACAATGAAACAACTGGCTCGCCACGTCAAGCTGCAATGTGGGAACGAATCGAAATTCACTTGCGAACGCTGTTCAGAATTGTTCTTTTACAAGGGCTCTTTAAAAAGACACAGAAAAAACAATCCGAATTGTGCCAATCAAGGAAAAAGAACCGCACCCTAGAATAGTTTCGGTAGTTTCAATTGAAACAGATTCGACGAACGAGATCTCGAGGATTATTCGATGAGGTTGCATATTCTCTTTGTTCACTTGCTATTTGTTTCTTGTTTACGTTTTTCTTTTTTTTTTTTTTGAATTATCGGTGACATTTAAAATCTGTATTTACCTTCTTCATGCACCGAAATGAATGCAGAAAATAGATGTTGTCACCAGCTTTAATCATTTATTGAATAAAATGTTATGTTAGTTAAATTTTTTGTTTTTCGAATGAGTTTTAATTTTTAAGTTTTGTATGCTTTTTGTGTTGTGTTTTCTATTACGCGAAATATTCACAAAAACATTACCAAAAGAATCCACGTTGTGGCAACCTGGTAATGCAACAGACCAGCAGCCAAGAACAATATTTTCCGTAGTTGCAACTGAAACGAAACACAACTATTCAGCGAGATATGAAAGATTAATCCCGGCATCATAATCCTTGAGATCTCCTTTTTGGATTGGTTAAAAAAATAGAGTAGACTAAAAATTTAAAATACAAAAATATCGTCGATTCACGAACGTATACTTAATTAAATTCGTATGATAATAATTGTAGTGTACAGCTAGTAATTTCTTCAGTAAATTCTTTATCGGTATTTTGAAGCGGGACAAGTAAAATAAAGTTCTCGTTCAATGCGTACAACGCCATGGTCGGTTAGAAAACTATGCATATTGTATTGATTATTAGCAGACACCGATAATTTAACGATGAACGTGTCTAATTAAATTCATATAATAATTGTATTGTGTATTGATGTTACTTGGTAATTTTTTTAATAATTCATTTACCTTAGTTCCGAAGCGAGATGGCTAAAACAAAGTTCTTGCTCAATTTGAACAACTTTTTTTGGAGCTTCGAAATTGATTAACTCGAAGTTGGCATAAATTTTCGACCATTATAACCAAGTTATATAAAGTGTTCTTGGTAAGTTAGTTTAGTTATTAGTTAAGTTGTTTTTTGGAACGCGTTTTTACGTTTTGCGTGCACTATTTCTTCATTGCCCGCTTGACTTTGCGTATTTACTTATAGTTAATAATATTAATGTACCTATCGTATCGTATCATATTGGATTGTAATCTGTTCTAAATAAAATATATTATAATCATTAATATTTTAATTAGCGCCCTTCGATTCCTGAAATCACCATCACCTGGATATTTAATTAAACATTCTACCTATTACCTACTCACATGTTAATTTTGTTTCAGGTAAAGTGCTT
Organism: Geotrupes spiniger; assembly: GCA_959613385.1. NCBI lineage: Eukaryota > Metazoa > Arthropoda > Insecta > Coleoptera > Geotrupidae > Geotrupes > Geotrupes spiniger. Next base: position 37,674,990 of record OY390736.1, on the reverse strand, counting down.
CCTGGAAGCGACTCCTTGTTTACTTGCAAAACCTGTTCAAGAAAGTATATTTCATGGAAAGAGCTGTATCGCCACGTCAGGGTGCAGTGCGGAAATGAATCGAAACTTACTTGCGACCGCTGTTCAGAATTGTTCTTTTACAAGGGCGCTTTAAAAAAACACAGAAAAAGCCATCCGAATTGTGCCAGTCAAGGAAACAGAACCGCACCCCAGAATAGTTTCGGTAGGTTCAAAGTTTTGTATACTTTTTGTGTTGTGTTTTCTATTACGCGAAATATTCACAAAAACATTACCCAAAGAATCCAAGTTGTGGCAACCTGGTAATGCAACAGACCAGCAGCCAAGAACATTATTTTCCGTAGTTGCAATGTACCTATCCTATCACATTGGATTGTAATCTGGCCTAAATAAAATTATTATAATCATTAATATTTTAATTAGCGCCATTCGATTCCTGAAATTACCATCACTTGCGTATTTAATTAAACATTGTACATATTACCACTCACATGTTAATTTTGTTTCAGATACCGCGGTTCGTGCACACGACGCAATGCTTACTTGCATAACCTGTTTAAAGCCGTATTCGACAATGAAACAACTGTCTCGCCACGTCAAGCTGCAGTGTGGGAACGAATCGAAATTAACTTGCGAACGCTGTTCAGAATTGTTCTTTTACAAGGGCGATTTAAAAAGACACAGAAAAAACAATCCGAATTGTGCCAATCAAGGAAACAGAACCGCACCCTAGAATAGTTTCGGTAGTTTCAATTGAAACAGATTCGACGAATGAGATCTCGAGGATTATTCGATGAGGTTGCATATTCTCTTTGTTCACTTGCTATTTGTTTCTTGTTTACGTTTTTCTTTTTTTTTTTGAATTATCGGTGACATTTAAGATCTGTATTTACCTTCTTCATGCACCGAAATGAATGCAGAAAATAGAAGTTGTCACCAGCTTTAATCATTTATTGAATAAAATGTTATGTTAGTTAAATTTTTGGTTTTTCGAATGAGTTTTAATTTTTAAGTTTTGTATGCTTTTTGTGTGGTGTTTTGTATTGAATTTAGTAATAGTTGGTTAGTACTTAGGTGATATTCTATTAATGTATCTATTGTGTATCGCTAATATATTTAATAAAATTTTGCACCTTATTCCAATGTCAATTTTAGTGCAGGTCGCGTGGATCGTGAAGGCAACATTGTGTCTTAATGTAAAAAGGCATTAAATGGCATTTTTCAAAGATAACTCTGTTAATCTGCGAGAATTTTTCACAATCGTTCTAAGTAAATGTACAGGATACTTGTGACAAAATCTCCTGTTTATTTAATACTAGTATAAAAATCTTCAATATAGTTTATATTCGTGTTCGTCATTAAATAAAAAATATATATTGAAAATAATTTCTATTGATTCCTGGATTTCCTGAAAATTTCAAACATATTGTAAAATTATTCTGTTAATTAACAGGTTAATTTTGTTTTAGGTTACGTGGCCTATAGAAAAAGGGGAAAATTTCAATGCGACGCCTGTTTAAGATCGTATTCGTTAAGGAGGAACTTAAATCGACACATTAAGGTCGAGTGCGGAAAGGAAAAGCAATTTAAATGCAACCACTGTCCACGCTCCTTCTATTACATCAGGGATTTAAGGAAGCACGCACTCTCTCAACACGACGATTTGACGTACATCTAAAACGAAGAAGTTGATGGGATACTGATATTATTTTATACGTATGTTATACATCAATAAATATTAATTGGAAAATAAAGTGGTGTCACTAAATTTTTCATTTGATTCTATTTATGTTGATTGTACAAGTTTTAGCTACCACGGCATAAAGATTGCAAACATTGCAAGATATTAAACAGATTTTGGGTTTAGATTTGCAATGTATGGTATTTTTTGATTTGGAACTTGGCGATGAACATAAATTAACATCGTCCAAACTGTGTAATCAATTTCATCCAAGTTATGCATGACCTGATTAAGCCAGATGGGAAAATTTGCCGTTCTGAAATATTTCTACAACGCGGTTCGCAACACAAGAACCATAATATTTTTTCTTCAGTTATCTCTGTCGTTGAAATATGTGTTAAAGTTGTGGTACTTTACTGGTATTGTAGACAGCATTAATAACTAGAAACATTCAAACGAGTAGCGTGCATATTTTTGGTACTTGGCACTGAGCAACATGCATTACCTGTGTAATAAATAAATAAAGGAACATTAACCATGTGAGAGTTTAGAACTTTAATCAACATCATCAAGCATCATAAGTTTTGAAAACAGAATTGTGATAAGTTTTCACAGTCAGATTTGTCGTTGATAGTGTGGGGTTATTTTTGGATGAGTATCATTTCTAGTATAAGTCGTGCTTTGTGATTTCTTTCAGTGGTGAGTATGGAGGAGGCAATGAAATTGAATTTGTGTCCAGGCTAGACACTGATTTCGTATAAAATAAATTTGTTAAAACACAATTTCAATGTTTTAATTTGCATCTTAGAATATAAGAGCTTACGTTGTCGTTTCAGTGTATTAATAAAATTCGTATTAACTGGGAAATTAATGTCGATTGTATTTTCTTTGTACCTGAAATCTCAATCCCAACCTATCAACTCAAAGATCCCGGAGTTGAATCATTTGTGAAATTCGATTGGATTATTTTTCTTAATTTCAGTAAAATACGGCGTTTTTTTCAGCACTATAATGGTCAAATGGACTTGTATTGGAAGAATTCAAAGAAAAATAAACTTCCGGTCTAACCGCCATCGAAAGGACCTTTTTTTTAATAGGAAGCCATATTTTTTTATTAGCAATAAGAAATTTTGTGATGATATTAAAAATGTTCCAAATATTAGCGAGTATTTTTTTTCGTCTTGAGCCTCTATGTCACAATAAAATATTACTATTGATTTTTCAGGACTATCAATGATCCTGTTTTATAAATTTCATGGAATTATAATAAAAATATATTTTTTTATGTCAGCCGACACATGTGTTATTGCGAAAAGTATTTACATTTCACCACAAAATTAACTTTGAAATTTTCCACGAATTAAAATATTTTTTTGGCATTTATTCTACTATAAAAAAATATTCACCGAATATATTTTTTAGACACTTTTAATGCATGGGTTTTGGATTTTGAATGTTTTGTGATTCCGGTGATTATAACACATTATTTTTCAGGGTTTCCTAACGGCGATTACCTACCCGGGCACTTTGTTTGTGCGACGTGTTCCAGATGTTTCAAATACAAGAAAAATTTAGAAAAGCACGTCAGCAAATGTGGAAAACTACCGCGATTTAAATGCCCACTTTGCAGAAAAAAATGTTACTCCGAATCCAGCCTCGACAATCACATGGAATGCGTGCATCGCGTTAGATATAAGACAGAAGAGGACACGTTCAAGTATTGACTTGGAACTTTTGTACTTTTTATTAGCAATGTGTAAATTTCAAAGCACAAATAGTTTATAAATATGTGATTCGTTTAAAACGGATTTGCTAAAACACAATTTCAATGTTTTAATTTGTATCTTAGAATATAAGAGTTTAAGTTGTCGTTTCAGTTTATTAATAAAATTCATCATAGCTGGGAAATTAATATCGATCGTATTTTCTTCGTACCTGAAATTTCAATCCCAACCAATCAACTCAAAGATCCCTGACTTGAATCGTTTGTGAAATTCCATTGAATTATTTTCCTTGGTTTCAGTAAAGTAGAGCGTTGACTCACACTTACACACTTTGATGTATGGCTTTTGGATTTTCAATGTTTTGTGATTCCGGTGATTATAACACATTATTTTTCAGGGTTTCCTAACGGCGATAGCCTAACGGGGCACTTTATTTGTGCGACGTGTCCCAGGTCGTTTAAATACAAGCACCACTTAAAAAGTCACGTTAAGTACGAATGTGGAAAAGAACCGAAATTTAAATGCGAACTTTGCAGCCGAAAATGCCACCACAGGTTCATCCTGAACGCTCACATGAAACGGGTGCATCACGTTGGAGATAGTTGGCAAAAGGACACGTTCATCGCTTAAAATGTCAAAATTACCCTTTAGTAATGTGTAATAAATTAATTGCATGTGCAATGTGCATTTTTGTTAATGGTAGAAAATTTATATTAATCACCATATCCAACGATGTCGAATCAAAAATGTCAATCGGAAATATACGTTTGATAATAATTTGCTTTGTTTAGTCAAAGGTCGCACCAATAATTTTATATCCTTGATGCAATGTATCCTCCCCACACAACGTTCCATAAAAATAAATTAAACGATTTCGTTAAATTTTTAATGTTCATACAAAATAAAATATATGAGCCGAAACTCGGAACACGTACGTGACGTTTTTCGGTTTGTGGCTACTTTAATATAAAATTCAGTGCGTAGTATCGCTGATAATAAAATGATGAAAGAAAACAATGTAAATCTCACAAATATCGTGTTTTCGAATAATTCACAGTTCGTATTTCAGGTGCGTGGATGTTAAATGGTCGGCGGTATTCTTGTCACAAGTGCGACAGGTCGTATAAAAACAAACACCATCTGCACCGCCACTGGAGACAAGAGTGCGATACGGTGCCGCAGTTTCGATGTACTACGTGCTTTAGGAGCTTCAGGCACAAGCATAACTTGCAGCGCCACTTTATTATCTGTAAAGTCAAACGAGAGTGAATTATAAACCTGAAACTGTATCACTCTGATTGTTACAAGTAATAAAATTTCGGCGATGACGCTTGTTTGTGAATGTTCAATGATTAGTGCTTACGTAAAAAGTGTAAAAAATCTTGAAGAATTATTATTGGCACCCCAATGAAATGAAAATGAAAAAATGGAACCTCATAAAATGACACATGTCGAATGCGGGAAGAATAACACAAAACGTGTATAACAAGACGCGGTTAATGTATTTCCAATTTCCAATATTTGGAAGTATTATTGTGCAACTCACATATAATGCATAAGTTACATTCCCAAAATGTATTACAAACAATTATCTATCACCGTTTAATCCTAAAATATGAGTAATTTAAATTTAAAATAATTCGAAAGGTTGAAAAGTTTTTACAACCAATGTTTATACCAATCGTAAAATTATACTCAGCTGAAGTGAAAATAAGTTTTACGCAAGGCCTTACAAGGCACTGCCAAATAATAAATTTTTAATCATCAATCGAAAATTCTTTAAAATTTATGCTTTCTGATATCCTGCATAAATTTGGCCGTTTCAATCGACGAAGCGTCGAATGTGTATGATGTATTCGTATTTTAGTGTACGCGAAAATGCTAAGACCGGTTGATTGGTCATTTAAATCAGCAAAATACCGAGTGTGCGTACTGTACAGGTTATTTTATTTTATTTTGTGTACTCGAAAATGTCGGGAGCGATTAATTTATGGTACAAACTGAGTGTGAGTGGTGAAATAGATTTCAAATGTTGTTTGTTGACAGTTTTTGCTGCTGTGCCTAAATTCTAGGAACGTTCTTCGTACAATTTTGTCAAACTGTCAGGAAATTATACTTTATGACGACCTGACGTGTTTTAACGTCCATTTTGTTGACAATGAATTTCCGCGAATGTACTACGTGGTGAGATAACTGCGCAAGTGGTTACAAAAGCTTATATCTGTTTTTAACGCCATCTAGTCATGAATACTCCAAGTTCGTGCTGCCATGCAATTGCAGAGGACTGCTTTGGCCGACTAAGACATTGGTGCCGATACCGTTGTATATATTCCTGATACCTGTTTGCTGAAAATAAACTTGGACGAATATCATAGGTGGTGATGAGCAGGTTAGCCCCTTAGGCTCATCATACCACCAAAGATACTACATGCACCTTCAGCGAACTACACCAGTGACAGCACCTATTACATTTCACGAAATTCATTATCAACAAAACGATATCGTGCCGTGCCGACGTCTGCGACGTAGTTACCAAGTCTCGACAGTATCTTTCAAAGCAGACCTTTGTAGTAATAGAGCAGCAGTGTATGGGTGTTGACGTCTAGATGGCGTTAATACACACTCGCGACCTTACGTAGCCCACACTCGTCGTGTATCTGTCGTTCAATAATTATTATTACTTCGGGATTTTTTTTAATTTATGTGCATCCTTATTATATTTATAATTCGACATATTCTGCTTATATCTATTTATATGATCGTAAATTTATTCATACGTAGTGGATTCGTGTTCCATGTCTCAGCAATGCATTTGTATTTCTAGTTTAAATCAACATGTCGAATATATACTGATACGAGTAAGAGTAAAATAATTAAACGCACAAATATTATTCAATTCAAATGCATATTGCTTTAAAATCTTGTTTAGTAACGTATAGGTTGGGTTGGGTTGGGTTTGGTATATACAGTAGTCCTAAAAAAAATATATGAACTTTTGGTTGTTCGACCGTAACTTTTTTTCAAGCGATTCAATTATCCAATTTTCACTTGAACATGAAAATCTTATCGACAACAAATTTAGAAAAAATTCAATCAACAAGTGCATCACTCCTTAAGCTGTCCCAGCCCTATTACTTCGTCTTATTGCTATTTGCGTCTATGACAGCCTAACAGCCGTGTGGCAGACTGTCGTTGAGTGAATCGGTGACGGCTTCTGCACGGTATTCCATTCATCCCAAATTTTCTTGAACTCATCTGCATTTCAGGTTCTGTGGTGCTTGTTGTGATGCACTTCCTCCCACAGATTTTCGATGCGGTTTGGGCTAGGGGACTGGCTTGGCCAGATCATGATGATCACCCTCCTGCGATGGAACCTCTCGCTGACGGTGTGAAAAGTGCGCTTTTGATTTTTTTATTGTTGGAAGATGAACCTCTACCGACTTGTTCAATGGAAAAAACTTCGTGACATTCTCCAGGGTGTATGTGTAGACGAATAGACCAATGATTCCGATAATGCATCGCAGGAGAGCCATACCATGAGCACCGCTTTCTTGCCACCCAATAACTGATGATGCCCCGTGCTTCTACAAGGGCATGTAATACTTGAAATTGAATCGAGAGCACATATTACGTCGTACATAGACTATACCATTACTCCTGAAAAATCCGAACTTGTTCTCGTAGGTCATGGAGACGTCGCTGCACTGCTACTTAAGCAAAGCCACGGTTTGCCTTCTGGTTCTTGACAGAAGTCAACTGCTACCTAATGGAGCGCCGTCCATTGAATCCAGAATCACATCACAACGCTATTCCACTGAAAAACTCGGTAAAGGTTTATCTTCCAACAACTAAACTATCGAAAGCAAACTTTTCACGACATCCGTGAGAGGTCCATCGCAAGAGGGTAACCGTCACGACCTGCCCTAGCCCAAACCGTATCGAAAACATGTGGGAGGAGGTGAAGCATCACCATAACCACCACATATAGTGAAATGCAGATGAGAAGTTCAAGAAAATGAAGAAAGAATTGAATAACATGCAGCGGCCGGCATCAACTCACTCACCGACAGTCTACCACACCGCTGTTAGACTACCTTGGATGCAATAGCAATAAGAGTAAGTACTAAGGTCTGGGACAACTTCCATAGTGACTCCCTTGTTGATTACATTTTTTGTAAATTTATAGCAAATATACGATAATTTTTTTCTCATCCTATCACTGTGGAATGATCCCAAATGATTACGATTTTCATGTTCCCCGTCCGTGATGTTGGGTTTCCAAACCAATCAACTCGCTCAACCATTGTTGTGGATTATTTCATTGTTTGTGACGATAACACGATCCTTAACTGGCGAGAAGCTAATAAATGGTAAACAAGAGATCTGTTTCAAATCATTCATTTGTGCAATGCAAATGTCAATCTTTGCTAATTGCGAATTGCTATTTATGCCTTCAACAGTTAACTAGACCACGCGGTTCGACCAAGAATTTAAAAAATAATGCGTCCCACATTTAAAACCTCGAATTGTAATTTATTTGAGCACAGCGAGAAGCGAATCGTGTCCTTACCAGTGGATATTTAATTATTCGGATAATTGTCGAAATCGTGAAATTACTTAACAGTTTTTACTTTCGCAGAAAAAGCGACAACCAAACGCCAACACAAAGCACACGTAGAAACGCTCGGAAAATTACATCATCTAGTGCCAACGCCGAGAAAACAAAACGGCCAGCTGGCGAGAAAACGATGCACCGGCTGCTACGCCCGCCTGCGAACAACCCTCAACGCGCACCTGGCGTCCATCAAAGCCAAACAAGTGAACACCATGTGCGAATCTTGCGAAAGGGCACTTTGCTTGCCATGTTTTAATGCCATGCATTAAATCAATCGTCGTGGCGTATCATAATACTTGTAGTTAAAATTAAATTGTGCAATAAATGTAGATCCCGTGTCATACTAACGCACCGTTTCATTTCGTTCCGTTCGAAATTAAACTTGTTTTTAATTTTTAGGCGATCAAGGCGCTTCACACCCGTTTCGATGCGACAATTGCTTTAGATCGTACACGATGAAGCACAATCTCAGGCGACACATCCGGGTGCAATGCGGGAAGGAAAAGCAACAGCAGTGCGCCTACTGCGAGCGGAAATTTTTCTTCAAGCAGCATTTAGAGGCGCACATTTACAAGCAGCATCTAGAGAAATTGTTGTCTAAGATATAGACAACAATATTCAACGACGTTCATGTTTAAATGTTCAAACTTTGGAGAGATAATCTCATACGTTTAAGAAAAAATATAAATGGATATCATATCTTCAAACTCGTAACGAATAAATTATTTGGAAAGATTCAGCTTAAAACGAAGGCTAACTAACATTTAATCAAGAAAGAAAAAATAGTGTTCTATTCCATCGCGTTTATTTTTTACAGATGTTATGTATTGACGTTGTTATCGATTGTTATCAATGATTCTACAAATGCCAAAAATGAAGGGGTACCTTTTAATTTACAAAATTAATACCGTGGTACTCATGTAGTCAAAATCATTGACAAGATACATGGCTCCATTTCCGAAGCTTTGGTTCATATGTATATTAGTTATGTTATATGTAATAAAACCAATCTGAAATCATAATATTTTTCTACCGTAACCAAATCATAATATTCCAATTGCAACTACCAAGAATATTATAAATATTTTCGAGTATTTTCCGATGAATTATATTAGATTTAGTTGAATATAATAATCGTATCGAAACATGCGTCTGCACTTTATATGATCTAATTTGATTTGCGTAATAATGATCGACGGTGCAATTGCCTTAATAAATTTATATATGCATAGTCAACAAATTGCGCCCTACGCCGGGATGGTGTAGGCAGCATAGTATAGTAACGCCGAGTGTTGTGGTTTAATGCATAGTTACCGACGTTGATGTTGATAATAGTAAATTATCTGATCCAGCAAAGCCATTAATATTTACGTGTCAGCACGCGAATGTCCGAAATAATGTCTGGTATTTTTTAAAGACAAATAATGGATTTTTCACGTTGGCATGAAAAAAAATGCTTTTTAAATCGATGATGATTCTCGATCAGTTTACAATATTTGTGCTCATCAGACCCCCATATAGATTAATTGTAGATAGACAAGTCCTGGCACTATGTGACGTAACTGGAAATATCAAACACACCAACATACATACACAGTCACTTTAACTGATATGGGTGCCTCCTTGATCCACCATCAACAACCTAGAGCTCTTTATAGGCCACATACATAATTCGTTGAACACAACAAAACTTCCGATCAGTTTAATTTCAATGCTGTACTAACAACATTGGTTCATGGACTCTCTATTACCTGCAGAGACCCACTTGCAACTCGCGTTTTAAGTCGCTTGTACGTTGCAACTGGTGGTGGTAGATGTCTGTAATGTACTCTACTCACTTTTTAATATAAACCCTCTGTATATTACTTTTAAGTAATTAACCATATATTTGTTTATGAGGGCATCATTTGTACAGTTTGTGCTAAAATATGTTCACGTTTGATTGAAACGTCAATTTTTAGGACGACATCGGTGCAATACTTGCCACAAATCGTACACGCTGAAGAGTAATCTTGCGCGACACGTTCGCGTAAAGTGCGGCAAGGAAAGGCAACACCAATGCGCTCATTGCGAACGAAAATTTTTCTACAAGCAACATTTAAACACGCACATGTACAAACAACATAAAGTACCTTTTTGAAATGTTGAAGTCAATGTCTGATGTGCAAGTGATTGTAATAAAGTATCATAATTTGACGTTCGAATTATTGTGTAACTGTTTCTCTAGCATCTTTACTGCAGTCAAAAAGACCAGAATGCAAAGCAGAAGGATGGCTACTGATTTGGATGAAGTGAATACTAGATGATGATAATTGAAGTAACGAATTAAAACAACGTGGGACTAATTGAAGAAGTATTTCACGAAAATATTCTGGTACATAAATTTTCAAATGTTTTTCCATGCAATAAGTTTTTTAATCGAATTCAATGGATGACATTTCTTGTGCCATATTTCTGCAAAAAAATTAATTAGTTTCATTAAAATGTTTTCAAATTTTTAGGTGGTGGAGCTACGCGACGTCGATTTCGATGCGACACTTGCGGTAGATCTTACACCATGAAATATAATCTCGCGAGGCACATTCGAGTGAAATGCGGAAAGGAAAAACAGGAGCAGTGCTGCTACTGCGATAAAAAGTTCTTCTACAAGCAGCATTTAAGGACACACATTGTGAATCACCATAAGGCAGAGTCTGCCCTGAACTGCGATTATGTTTAAAGCAATTTGTATTCATTGCGCACCATCAGGTGAAATAAATATATAAATGAAATATCACACATATATAAAAAGAGATGTTATTTGCTAAACGAATCGAAATCGATTGTGATGTTTATTTATGTTGATTTGGAATTAGAACTATAGCATTAATGATTTAATCATGGAATTTAAAATAATCATGGTGTAAATAAATTGCAGCGAATGTAACAGTTGATGATACGGTTCGTCCTGAAAGCTCATCTGATTTGATCACAACACAAATGTTCGCTGAAGGTGATGATGAAGTCATGACTTGATGCACATTCAGCGAATGTAGTTGTGGTCATCTGATGAGCTCTAGAGGGTGAAACGGGCGTCATCATGTGTTGGATTTGATAAAATTTATTTAAAACACACTACCGCCTTAGTCTGTCGAAGCACACATCTGTAATTGCGAAGTGTACGAGTGTGAGGGTATTGACGTCTAAATGGCTTCAAGATTAATACAGAAATTTGTAACATAATTTCGCAGTACCGTCCAAAAATTCTATTATTAATTGAATCGATCAAAATCTACCTAGATTTTATACCCAACCCAACCCAATTCCACTCAATATAACACAACAAGCAAATTTTCGACTTAGTGATCAAGGCAAGTTTCTTGTGTCCCTAATCCTCACTCGAGGAATTTTCCTTTGCACCCATTATTTTTCTGGATTGGGTTACATGTCATTGCTGTACATAATTGTCAATAACAAGTCTAAACGGGCTTTAAAATTCCTATCACTGTTAAAAACATTTTCTTAACAAAAGAAGATTTGTCTTTCATGCTCGAGTGGTCCAGTAATCTCCGATTATGAACGTAATGGGCTAACCCAATCCAGTCCAATGTAACTCAATCGAAGCAACAAAATTCACGAAGGAATCATCTACAATCTTCGAGTGCGTTTCTTCAAACAAATTCACTACTTCACGATTTGTTTGATGAATGGATCCTAAAGATTATAATGTTTATGATTTTGATGATGATGATGGTGATGATTGTGATAGATGTCTCCTTGATCGTACTTTCGACAATTGAGCGACATTTTTAGAAAAGTTATTTTTCACACTCTAGCTTTTTGGTGAAAGAATGGTTACTCTAGATTCTTTAACATTATTTCCGAATAAAACTTATTGAAGTTCTTCTACAGCCCAAATGTATTTTCACCAATGAATAAAATTCCTTGATTTCCATACATACAGAAGTATAAACGAAATTTCAAATAATTTTGATATATAAATATTTTATCGAATTGAGATTTATGCTAAAATTTTATTTTATTAGCAGGTGATCAAGTCTATTTTGATTTCATAAACATGGTTCAACGAATTAATGTTAAATATTTTGAAAAAATCAATGTTTCAGTTGTTGTGAACATTAATTAAACAGGTCCATGAAGACTAACTAGAGGATCGCTAGACAATATTGTTTCTGTGTTATTACACGTCATTAGTAATAATTACCAAGAACCTTAGTTGTTGAAATACTATAAATGTATTTCAACAACTAAGGTTCTTGGTAATTATTACTAATGAGAATAGTAGGGTAGAGAATATATATTTTTGTATAGAAAGATTTTTACAATTTCTGGTGATTTTTAAAAGTTTTTAATATTTTTACATAATTTGATGTATAATGTTGTTTTTGATATTTACAATTTTTTTTAATTTAATTTTCCACAATTTATAAGTATTCTATATTCTACGATTCTCAGAATTTTTTGCAAGTTTTTCTAGATGTTTCGATTTTTTACGACTTGCAATGAATATTTTTAATGATTCTTAAATTTTTTTGCGATTTTTATGATTTGTGATAACTTTCAAATGTTTCTCCGACGTTTTGTGATTGCTTTTACAATTTCAGTTTGTGTTTTCCATATTTTAGCGAATTATTTATTATTTCCATTTGCGTTTTTTTTTAGGATTTTTAACAATATTTTAGAATTTTTTACAATTTTTTACGATGATTTTTAAAATCTTTTACGATTCTTTAGATGTGCTTCATGTTACAATTTTCTTACGAATTATTTTCATTTTTTTTACAACTTATGTCGATTTTTACTAATACTTTTGTTTCCATTTTTTATAAATCGCAATGATATTTTTCGACTTTTATTAACTTTTTACGATTTTCAAGTTTTTCGACTTTTATAATTTGTTTTAAAAAGTTATATGTTTCGATGTCTACCAAATTGCAACGATTTGTTTGGATTTTTAATACTTCATTTTCATTTTTTACTGTTTATGACGATTTTTCGATTTTCAATACTTTTTATAAAATTTTGACGATTTTTAACTAACGTTGTTTTAAATTCGAATAATTCGATTTATAAAGCTTTTCGCCGACAATTGCGATTTTTTTGCATTTACATTTTCAGCTGTTTAGAACTTTAACAGATTTTTATTCTTAAGTGCCCTGGATACGATCACATTTTTTGTCAAACTTTACGCTTTTGTCAAATTTTTTGATAGTGTGCAGCTTTGCTCGACGATTCTGTCAGACAATCTACATTTTGTTGTGATGAAAATGTAAAGTTTAACAATCAAATTTGTCAAACTTATTTGATCGTTTCCAGGGCCCTTTACGGTTTTTAATTTTTTTATGTTTAGATTGTTTAAAAAATTTAAAAATTCTCTCGCCTTTTACGAATTTTACGATTCTTAACGACCATTTAATGTTTATTTTCGACTCTTTCGAATTTTTTATAATTTCATATGATTTTAACATATATTCGACTTTGGTTTTTTTTACAACTTATCATTTTTTTGACGATTGCCAGTGACTTAACGATTCTTACAAATGTTTACGATATTTTCGTTTTGATTTTTTACAAATTACACTGCTTTTTACATTTTTACGATTTATTTCTACTTTCCATATTTTTACAATTTTAACATTTTCTATTTTTAACGATTTTCAATGATTTTTCGCGATTTTTCTGCAGTTTTCTTGATCAATTTCAACGAACGATTAGCAAACGTTTAAAATTTATCGTCTTCCAAGCGATACAAGACCCGAGAAAGGGATTTTCTTTCACTACAACAATGTCTATACTCCCAACCAACTTAGATAACAACGACGACCAGTTCCATAATAAATCAATTAAACTTCTAAATCTGCGCGTCCATTTCCAATATAGCACAACATCGTCACCCTACTACCGGTGTTCCATGTCCAATTCCATTGCCTCCTTCCTATCTTTCTTATCATCCACGACCTCCTAGTCACACCAAGTTACATTTAATTGCAACAAGTGCATAATTCATAATTTCGTATGACTTATACCAGTTTTTTGCAGGTGCACCAACTGATAGATATAAGTGCAATATGTGTGGAAAATCGTACAATCAACGCTACAATCTCCGGAGGCACGTGCAACTCGAATGTAACAAACAACCGCAATATCAGTGTCCTCACTGCTCCCACAGATCGAGGCGTCGCAATACGTTACGAATTCACGTCATGAACATTCACAAATGTGACATAAATAAATTAAATTGAAAACAAGAAAATGCTGATATATTATTCGAGTGTGGTTGTTATCTATATGTACAATAAAAGAAATTATTATTTGTTTTTTTTAGTTCATTTAACTAATGTATTTATTTTCCATTACAACTATGTCAAGTTTTAAAGTATGAGTGAAAATGTTGATTTGATAAGAAATTAATAATTGAATTCGGGTCAAGGATGAACATTTCAAGGATATGATCGTAGCATTTAACTATTTCATATCTAATTTTAGGTACACCTGGATTTACTGAGAGTCTGACGCTCTATTTATATTAACGCACTATAAAAAAAAATATTGACGACTTTCATTTTTAGGAAGAAATTATACATGTGATAGGTGCAATAGAGTCTACAAATACCAGTCAAACTTGAGACGCCATAAAATCCACGAGTGCGAGAGAAACTACCACTACTTCTGTCCATTATGCAACCGACCGTTCTCACAGAAGAAAAGCGTCGACCGACATCTACAACAGGTTCATTCTAAACAACCGTAATCCTCGAATTTTTCGCAAAACATGTAATCGATGTACAATAAAGTATTTGCGGGAATTAATTGCCATTTGCGTTTTTCGTTCCCGAACTTTACGTAAACATTAAATTTTGGTCATTAAACTAAATTTCTTTCTAGATCCGATCGAAGCCGTCCAAACAAAACCCCACACTTGCGACACGTGCCTGAAAAGTTACAAACATTACTCGTCCCTGTGGAAACACAGGCACTACGAATGCGGGAAATTCGCCACCTTCGGATGCATATTTATCGGTTGCTCCTACGTCGCGAAAAGAAAGGACCACCTGCAGGTTCACTTGAAACACTGTCAGCGTAACACGTCTCGATAATTGTAATCCGTGTCCACTCGTATTTCAAATGTATGTAATGTGTTGTGTTTTGCGGCGCAAATATTATTGCAATGTACGTGAAATATATGTAGTTCATGTATTAACGACGTTTACTTTCAGGGTATCTTTCGTACATGTGCACTCTGTGCGGGAAATCCTACAAATATTCCCATTCGTTGACGAGACACGTCAAGTACGAGTGCGGCAAAGCGCCAAAGTTCGCTTGTCCTTTTCCAGGATGTTTCTATAAGTCGAAGCGCAAAGACAATCTGGCGACGCACGTCAAGGGGCATCGGAAATTGAAATTAGATCATTATTTACGTAGCCGTGCGTTTTAATGTTAGTTGTTTATGTAAATGTGTCAATGTGTATAGTCTTCTTTTTTTGATATGTGTTTAATAAAGAGTTTGTTGAATATAATCTTTATGTGGCTCTTAATCGATGTAGAATTTAATGCGAAGTAGGTACAAGTCTGGACAGTACCGACCTAGTCGGTCAAAACAGACTTCTGTAATTGCGTAGCAGCATGAATTTGGAAGTGCTGACATATACATATCTTTGTGCACTTTGAACAAATGTATATATGCTTTGATAAGGGGGCAAAGCAATCATTTGATGTTACTCGCGGCGAGTAAGTCGGCCAAAACAGGTCTCTGTAATTGCGTAGCAGCGTTAATGTAGGGATATTGAAGTAGATAATGTATTATATTAATTAAAATGTCAATTGCAAGTACTTCTCAGCTTGGTGGTACCTGCGACTGTGTCATTTTAGGCCTAAGCTATTACATGGCATTGATGGTAAGTCCAAGTCGTTGAGGAAACGTTATGAGTCTTGATAGTTGGAAGCTTCGATGGCACGAAAAGTGTCTTATAATTACATATGTATGTTAAACTGATTTTTTTTTAGATAATATTTACATTTAATCGCGTTGTCTTGTTTTTTAGGGCGAGCTTCGTACGTGTGTACCACCTGCAGGAAAAGCTATAGATCTAGATCCACCTTGCACAGGCACACAACTTTGGAATGTGGCGTTGAGCCCCGTTACCAATGCCCGAAGTGTCCCAAGAAATGCAAACAAAAAGTACATCTGAAGTCGCACGTTTGGAGAAGACACGGAGACTTAGTCACTGAATGACACGACCACTCCAATCCACTTTATTATAAAACTGCATAATAATATTGCAAATAAATTAATGAAACATTTAATTGTTCTTTTACAAATTCCACCTCCTCTGATGAATATTGCATTGAATATATAATTATTAATTTGCAATAAAATCTTATTCTTGATTTATATTAACGAATGACTTGGCATTAATGTCAATTAAATACCAGCTCGTTATTGCTGTATAATTTGCTTTTTATAATGTTTACTTCACAAAGACTTTCATGGATCATCCAAAATCTTTTGCTAAATTGAAAAATGTCTCTCTTGCAGGGTTCCAATACGCAAAAACTAACCACAAAGGTCACCGATGCGAAAAATGCGGACGATCGTACAAATACGTGCGGAGCTTAAACGCCCACCAGAAATACGAATGCGGGAAGGAGCCGCAGTTCACCTGCACCATTAAAGACTGCACGTACAAATCGAAAGTGCGGGGAAACTTAAAAGCACATTTTCTTAAACACCACCAAGTCCAACACAAATAAAAAATTTACATCAATGTGATTGCATTTATTATTTTAAACAACCTGCGAAATTAATTAAAAAAAAAAAACTAAAATTTGCTTTTTTTAGGTCAGTGTTACGAGACGAAATTCTACGATTGCGAGGGCTGCAACAAGCAATACAAGTACGTTTCGTCCCTGTACAACCACCAGACGTACGAATGCGGAAAGGAGCCGCAGTTTAAGTGCGATATGCAAAAGTGCACGTTCAGGACGAAGAGGAAGGGGAACTTGAAAGCGCACTATGTTAAGATTCACCCAAGTCAAAGCAATAATTAATTATGAAACGTGTAGTATGTTCAACTTGTGATTTTTAGATTTTAAGTGAGGCACTGATAGTATTTAAATAATAATTAAAAATTAATGCCACCAATAAGATTGTTGATATTCCAACTTCATTCTCGACACATACAATGGGACAACTATGAGGAGTAGTAAAATAAATGTATTAAATCAAAGTGTTTGTTTTTTGAAGTTGATAACTCCAATGAATTAATCTTTGAGTTTTAATAAACTGTGTATTTATATCCATGTATTATTTTTTTTTATTATTTAAGTCAATCGATTAAAACCTAATTCTTTTGAATGGTTAAGGTGTTAATATTTCTTCAAATTACAATTTTGTAATTAATATCTTTTTAGGTGTATACATCGACGGAACCGGAAGAGTGTTCGTGTGCCGGGTTTGCAACAAGCGATACAAGCACTACCCATCGCTATACAGCCACAGAAAATTCGAGTGCGGAAAGGAACCGCAGTTCCTGTGCACCGTGCGAGGGTGCTCCTACAAATCGAAAGTGAAAGGAAACTTAAAAACGCACCTCCTTAAGCACCACTCACCCAACGAGAAATAACTTAATATTTATTACACCTTGTATTTTATTGCATGCGAATTTGTGGTATATTTAATAACGCGGTTAATATTGTAATTAAAATATTGTGGGATTAACGATTCGTATTGATTTCCAAATAACCGACGCATTGTGGTTATTTGGGATTAATGGTTTTTTTCTTTTTAGGTGAATACATCGACGGGATGTTGGGGAAGGCGTACGTGTGTCAGGTGTGCAACAAGCGATACAAGCACTACTCGTCCCTGTACACGCACAAAAAATACGAGTGCGGGAAGCTACCGACCATAACGTGTGATTTCGCGAATTGCACTTACAAAACGAAACTTAAAAGGAACTTGAAGCGCCACGTGATATACGTACACGCGAAGCGTAAACACCGTTGAGATATTTAACGATTAAGTAGTGTTTGCCAAATATCGTATAATTTTTCGGTCTATGTGCACGCATTAAATGTAATTATTTGTAGGGTTGTTGTATTAAAATATTAAATGTATTTGGTTAATTTAATAAAACGATTATCCAAGGGCAGTGCATTAAAAATACGTTGGTTGTAGTGTTATATTTAATGTAAATCAGTTCCAAGGTTTCTTATGAGACTACAGTCGACGTAATCGATCTAGTTAGCCCTTATTGCTAATAATTTTGTTGGTGAGTTGGTGAGTATGTTATTATGGTCCAAAATATTCTAAACATCGTTTTGTCTGACTTATTCACCTTTTACGAGAAGATAATGCTAATGTCGTTGTATGTGGGACTTAACAAAAATATTCCTTCATTTCAAGTTGGGAACATTGTGCAAGATTAGTACGTTTTCCTTCTGGCGTTCCGGTTCCTTCCCTCAAAAGTGGCGTAAGCAATATTTTATTTACAGCCCCACATAAAAGAAATTCTTCTACCTAATCCGGTAACTGCAATAGAATGCATTGATTTACGCCTGGGGCAATTATTAAGTTCCCAAAATAACTTACAATAAAATTTGATATTATGACGAAGAAATATGAAGGTCATGATCACCGTATGCTAACACCAATAGCATTAATACATGACGAAATGTAGCAAATTATCAATGCATAATGTGCAATTCTAGAGTAACCAATTTAATAAACATTCCATCTATTTTAGGAAGCTTTGCTTATTTCATTGACAAAAATCTCGTTATGTAACCCAACCCAACCCAACCCAACTCAAATATGGCGAAATGCATTACATGCATTAGGTGCAACATGCATTAAACCGCGTAGATTAAATGGAAGATAATTTAGAATGGGATAGTGTGGTGTTATAAATAAGTTCAACCTTACTACTAGGGGTACAGGATAGCAAGGGTACGATGTAAAAAATATCAATGGATCATTCATCACAGTCACATAATTTACATCGACCAAGAACTCTTTAACAAAGTCATTTATGCCTAACAATCGAATGTAACCCTCTCTTTTATTCTACGTGAAAAATAAATAAATAAATTAAAAACGACACATTTCGAAGTGATGAAGGTGATTATATTAATTAGAGAATAGTGACAATAGTCACAAGATGAAAAAAATCGTTATTTAAGTAACAAAATATAAAATTTGAATTTGACTCTATATTTATGTCGCTATAACCAGACTCTGTTCATTTTTTATATTTATAGAAAATAGTAGGAAATTGCTGTATATTTTCCATATACAGTACAAATGTGTGCAACTTATTCTGCATTAGATCTCTTACATATTCCACGACGTGTACTTGACTATTATTTACGCGAGGGTGAAAAACTGATAAATATATTGAAAATGCCTGCATACATTGCCAACTTGGTGGGAAAATGTAATAAACGATCAATGGAAGTTTAAGTTCTCGTGATTCTTTACCAATGTGCAACATGCATTAAACCGCGTGCATTAGGTGGAAGTTAACTCGCTATAGAGTACTATGATACCCGTGGCGATTCGTTGTAGCAAATATAAATTGACAATGCCCAGTCCGACAGCTTATGTCTATAAGCACAAGATCGGTCTATGTATCTTGTCAATCGAATCACGTGATTCATCACATATTATTTAACCAATACACGAAATATAGAATTAAATTAATTAAACGTGAAATCGTTGAACGAATAGACGGAGATGGTCATATTAATGCTTCGTACTTGATCCTGGTCTTCTGTAACACCTTATTAGAAAAAATAGTTAATCTTAAGTCAGAATTTCTTGCATTGGGCATGAATTCCGTGGCACCACAGAATTATTTTTTACCAGATTTACAATAGTTTTGATGGATTAAAGCAACCTGATTTTTTCACAACCTATACATAGAAACCCACCCCTACTCACCATATGACTATGCATGCAGACATTTTAATGCTAATGCATTAGCTTTAGATCTTTAGATAGCTCTTCTTGGTCTCACTGAACTGTTCTTCTAAGTCAGAAGGTGAAATACATAAATGACGATAGTATGAAGGTGGAATACCAATATTAATTATCCACGAACCTTACATTCCGTTATGAACGGATATGTATTGGTAATAACTTTTCTGCAACATCAACAATACTGCGGAAACCAACATAACAAGAGACGTTATAATTCAAAAAAGAATTTAACGACACATTCCGAACATGTGAAGGTAATTAAAACCGTGATGAACTTGGCTAATAAACTGTACAATTTTGAATTTTTCGGTTTCATTGTGACAACGTCCAACATAGTATGAACGAAATAAATAAATTTTGAAATATTTTGTATTTTTTTTTCATGAATGTCTACAATTTGCAGTCCCAAACTTACGCCCCGTAAGTTCGCGTTAACTTAAAATTTCCATTTCAGGTGGCTCTCGATTTAACTGCGGCCGTTGTTCGAGGAGCTATAAGTACAAAAAGGACCTGAACAAACACTTAAGGTTCGAGTGCGGCGTCGAGCCGAAGTTCGTGTGCGACATTTGCGGGAAGAAGAGCCGCCGAAAGTCCGACCATAACTCGCACAACAAGCGCATGCATACGAACCGCGACGGCGCCGGCGGCGATCCGGACGTCTCGCACTAACAAAACGATTCCGCGCCGCCTTTGCTTTTGTGTTGTATATACCGCTGTACATATGCCGTCGCTGCGTGTCGGCTTCGGCGCATTTTCTTAAATAAGCTGGCTATTTTTCGAAAATAAATGCGTTTTATGTCGTTTCAGAGAGCAAGCTGCGGTGCCCGACTTGCAAGAAGGTGTATAAGAACGAGAACACGCTTCAAACGCACATCGCCGTCGATTGCGTCAACGCCAAGCGATATCTGTGCGGGTTCTGCGGCTACGAGACGAAGAGGAAATTTAACCTGAAAGTGCACATTATGAAGTTGCACGTCGACAAACAAAACAACGAGCTGCTGCCGTTTCACAGCGTGTTCCTGTAGTTTACGTTTCGTGTTCGCATTGTATTAACGTTATTTTTAAGGTTTGGAAACTTACGAGCTTTTATTTGTAAGAAATTGAGATTAATAAAATGAATTATTATTGACCAAACTTTTTGAATTAATTTTAATCCCATCATACTTATACTTGGTACGAAAGAAATATTAAAATTATTTTTTTTAGGAAACCCTTGTGAAAGCTACGAATACGTAATTGACAATAATTCCCGTTACGTGTGCACCCAATGCAACTTGTCGTACAAGAATTTGTGTCACCTGAGGAGACACAGGAAGTTCGAGTGTGGAGTGGAACCCAAATTTACGTGTTACGTGTGCATGAAAAAATTCAAGCACAACAGTCATCTCAAAGAACACATGAAACATAAACATTGATTAGTAGCAACTAATGCAACTATGTAATGTTCTCATTATTATAAATAAAGTTTGTATTTTACTTATAGTTATACATATTTCGGAACTATATCCATCACTTACGCTGTACCTTCTAAACAAATTTCGACAATTTCGGCGCCACGAAGCTTAATCGCGAAGCATCGGGTGCAACTGCGCTATTATAATGACTATGTTTCACTTGGAAAACTAAAGAATACGAAGAATTAACACCCAAAATTTGCTCCAATTAGAACAATTGTTCTGTGCTTACTTCGATTTCGAGTCGGAAAGATAACCACAAAAGTGTGGGTGAAATGCGTAACCACAACGTTACGATTTAATAAAAATATAAACCAAGTAATAAATGTTTATAATTAGTTAAATTTCGACAGCGAGTGATATTAGATAAATTTAATTATATAAGTACCCAATTTACAATCAAAAATATTAAGATTAGTTATTACGTAATTATTGAAATGGAAAGAATTACATTATTTAAAAATCAAATGTTGATAATTTGCTATCCAAGCTGATATTTCAAAATCGATGTGATTAATTATATCGGGTGGATGGTCACACACTGACAACAACTTTGAGAGTGCAAGAATGAACCTAGTCAAACAAAATAAAATTCTAGTTTAGTTGAGTACACTTCAAAATGTACCTACTTACAGTACTATACATGAGAATGCTTTATTTACGTGCAATATGCATTAAGACTCTTATATTAGGTGTAAGTTAATTTAAATTCTAGTGAAATTGATATTTTTTAATATTATCATAATGCAAATAATTAATTGCAATTTTGCAATATTCAGGGTATTTTAGGTACTTTTAACAATTTGCATCAATTGTCAACGGTAAAATTTGTTCGTCAATTCATTACGATTTCGACTGAAACCATCAAGTAATTGTTAGATATAGAACTCATAAATCAATCATTCTAATGTATAAACTAAATATTTTCACTTTCATTTAAAACTAAGTATTTGAACTATTCAGCGGGCATTAGAAAGTGAGCCATCGTCATGTCCACAAGATCTTAAAAACACAAAACGAAACCTCATAATTATTCAGCGACTGAATTATTTTAAATTAAACCAATTTAAATTCAACAAAAGGTTTGCACACGAACCCAACCCAACCCAGTTAAATTTTATTGGAAACTGTTGAGTTTACATTCACCTGGTCCTTGAAATTTTGTTCAATGATTTGGCTGTATTTGAACTTTGGAATAATTCTTTACAGATTGCACTAACCCAAACAGAGTTAGGGTGTCGGGGTGTTCAAATGGAGTTTAGTGTGTGGCAGTGTTTGTGTTCCTGTTTTCATTCCATTGGGTTCGATTACATTGAGTTCTATTGAAATACGTCTACTATGCTAATCTTGCCATCGAATAAGTTCATAGTAATTTGATTGAGTTTTATTGGGTTCAACAAACTTTGAACGTCTTAAATCAATGGATTGGTTTGGGTCGGGTTAGGTTGGGTTGGGTTGGGTTGGGTTAGGTTGGGTTGGGTAATTATTAAATCACCAAATTACATTTTTACTTTTTTTCTCTTAATTTGACCAGCCGTTCATTATGGCGACGTTTTCAAATTGAAAGGAGGTAATCGACAAACGTTGACAGTGAGATGAGTACTGACCAAGATGGGTACGTTTTCCTACAAAGTTCATTAAACAATTTACGCTGCCTAAGCAATTAAATTAAATTAAAAAACACCCCTAGAACAGTAAAATTAATTAAATAAATTATGCTGTTTCGTAATAAATAATTAAGTCAGTTCTACGTCATTGTTATTACTAAACAATATGTACTGTATATTGATCTCGAAATACTTTTCGCGTACGCAACTGCGTGGAATAAAATAAAATTGGTTTCATTTTAAAGCATTATTTTGTGCACATTATAAATCACTCCTATACTATAAACCACAGTCAGTCCAATTCTAAATTTAATAAGATGACGAAACTGATTAAAGGTTACAGTGTACGCCTACGTGACTTGTAAGTTAAAATTGAAACAGTTTGACTACATGCATTTCGTTATTCGGCGTATTTGCAAACATTCAGATTCCAATTGAAATATACGTAGTACGTAGAGGCGAAATATATTTCGACATCAACAAATTCCAGATATTAGATGGTAGACGAATTTGATTGGTGGTGACCTAATGTAGTCACCGATGAGTCAATCGACGGATCTGACTTAGTTTCTAACGATTCGCTGCTAACTCATCGCAAGCGAGACGCGAAATTTCCCGCCTAAATTAACAGACAAAGATGGACATCGTGTCGTTGACGATATGAAATTTGAAATAGCACGTTCATTCTCACCCAAATTAACAGGAATGAGATCTCCGCTACCTGCGATACCCATTGTCCCTTTTCTTCGCCGTCTTCCTCGCGATGTGAATTAGTAGTGAAATAAATACAGCTTAACTCGACTCGATTGAAATTTCAAACTCCGAATCTTCAATTCTAGCTTGATTAAGGTTATCCGTAGCCACCCATGTTATGGTGCAATACGATATTTGTCAATCTTACTATTTCAGTCCATTGACACCAAGTAGTCCTAGTTACGGTTCGCACATATATAACATCAAGTGCAGTATCAACTTCACACATTCAAGGACTTAGTTCGAATTTTATGATGAATTTAATCAAAGTTCGTGCTAATTATTCCAAATATTGCAATCGATCTTTTATAAATCTAACGATATGGATATTAAATGTTTAATGCTTTTATGAGTATTTCTTATTTTATCTCCCCCTTCTTCCTCAATGATCCCATTTAACCCAACTTTCAATCAACTCCACATCCCCATTTCCATTTCATCGAAGGTATAACCAGTATCGTTCTATTAGTATTAATAACTAAATTAATGGCGTAGTAACTTTTCGGATGATCATCTCGCACGTAATTATAATCTGACGCATTATTTTTTTTGTTTTAGAGCGATTTTTCTGTCCGAAGTGCCCGCGAAGCTACCGACACAAGGGCGGCTTGCGGCGCCACCTAAAATTAGAGTGCGGAAAGGAGCCGCAGTTCGCGTGCGCCGTCTGCGGGAGAAGATTCCATCAAAAATCCACCATGAAAACCCACTACGAAATGATACACGCGTACGCCTGATAAAACGTGGCAGCTTCGCCGAATCGACCTGACGATCTCTCTGGGTTCATAGAATTTACTCGATTTATTTATTTAGTCGTCGCGGTTTGCCTGGACATTAGTTTAAACTTGGAATCTCTTCGAGTCTATCATATCCTGTCGATGTGTATCGTGGAAACGTGGACGCATAAAAATTTTATTTTAATGTGTCTGATTAATTAAATATTCGACGTTATTTATGCTATTCAATAAATATCGAAATAAATAATTCGCATCCTTAATTAATTATAATTGCCTGATAAAAACTAACAAAGAAACGCACGTTACGGAAAATTAGCGATGCATTCCGAACTCGTAAAGGTAATTATTACTATTATTAGAATACAACGCGTAATTGTGTATCAGGAACACATTTTTGATTATCATACTCAACTAGACAATGTAATGCAGTTATCAACAATTTAATCGAAAGATCATATTTAACTTTCATTGAAATATTTTTTTATAATTAAATACTTTAATGTACTAAGTATTATTGCATTTAATTTGCACTCTCGTAGCAATTGTATTATGTAAATTACGTTATATAACAAGTTCTTGATTTAATAAATGTTTTAGATGCCAGGTTCTTTTGCGAGAACTGCCCAAGAAGTTACAAAAATCGAACGCACTTGCGCCGCCACCAGAGATTAGAGTGTGGAAAATTGCCCCAATTTCAATGCACCCACTGCCACCGAAGATTTTACCACAATTTCAGTCTGAAAACACACTTTGGACTGAAACATTTATAAGCCCCTAAAAAAGGGCATTAATTAATTAGTTAGTCATGTGGTTCTTTGTCACGTTCAAATATAACATTGTGCAGGTCTTATGTTGTTAGTTAAAATACGTCCCTGGAGAATCCAATCATTTCACTTTACGACCCAGCTCGCTTCCCACGATCCTGACGACGTTTATGTTTTAGATGGCAGGAATTGCTGCGGAAGATGCCCGCGAAGTTACAAAAATAAGAGGCACCTGCAAAGGCACGTCAAGTTCGAGTGCGGAAAGGACCCCCAGTTCCAATGCGCCATGTGCACGAAACGTTGGTTTCACAAGTCCGATTTGAAGAGGCACATGGTGAGACGTCACCAGTTCAATATCGCACCTGCGTCTATGCAATTCGATGTATCGTACAGTACATGATCATTGTTCGGATGTAAAAAACGATATTTAAATATTTGCTTTGGAAATGTGTTTTATTTTGAACCAATTCAATTAGTTCCCCTGCAAATAGGACCACAATTTTGATTGTGCGATCATTTACATTGTGTGTGCATACAATTATATATACAATAATAATACAAAATCAATTCTAAACTCTAACCTTGTCCTTTATTTTTAGATGTCGAGATACATTACTGCCACCAGTGTCCAAGATATTACAAATATAAGCGTCACTTAATCAGACACTTGCGTTTCGAGTGCGGAGTGGAACCGCAGTTTTCCTGTAATTTTTGCGGTCGAAGATTTCACCAAAAGTCAAATTTGGTGTCGCACATTCGATCCCTCCACGCCTTCGCAAACATAAAGTAACGACGGACTTTTGCATACTCGTTAATTTAATTTTTATTTTGTTCTAATTTGTCGACTTGTTATTCTCAATAAAATAATTGCACGATTACGTTAATTGTTGGATTTTTTGTGGTAATAAAACATGACAATTATTATATGCATAAATTATTGTGATCGCATGTGAAGGTTGTCTTCTGGAGTGATGCGTGGAATTTATCGACCCATACACGTTTGCATTTTGGGGTTTGGTTTAAACGCGAAAGATGTCTACAGCCAGCAACGTGCATGTAAAATTAGAATTAAGTCCTGTCATAAGTTCTAATGTTTTTTTTTTATTTTTTAGATCCTCTGCGACATTATTGCCCCAAATGTCCGCGGAATTACAAATATAAGAACCACCTGAGCAGCCATTTGCGCTTCGAATGCGGAATGGAACCGCAGTTTGTTTGCTATTCGTGCGGCCGAAAGTTCCACCAAAAGACTAATTTGAAGTCCCACATGGTCTCGGTTCATAGCCTGGCTAACTGACGTGTCATAAATTCGATAACTACGATAAGTATATAAATGTAACTGATGCCATTAGAACGCGCAAATTGTGAAATGCATATTACGTAATAAAGATTTGTAGCGAATAATTTGTTAATTGATTTGTAAAAAGTGGCATATTTTCAAAAATATTGTGTGGTACCTTCCAGGAGTCTAATAAAAATAGTACATGTTTTCATTTTCAGGCTATCAACGCATCTCAGCAACGACGCACGGGCATAACTGCCACAAATGTCACAAGGTGTACAAAACCAAGGCGTCTTTGAGTCGACACCTTCGCGTCGAATGTGGGAAGGAAAAGAAATTTCGGTGCAGCTTTTGCCCTCATCGGTGTTATTACAAACAGGAACTGATGGTCCATACGTTGTCCAGACATGGTTGATTAAATTTAATATTTATGGATTGAATTCAATCCGTTCCATGCATATATAAATATTTTGAATTACTGGAGCAACATTTGTAAGGAATTGCATAGAACTTCAAACAATATCCGAGATAAAAATGCTATGGAAAAATTAAATTAGAATTTGTGCTTTGGTGTGAAGTTAATGCATAAAAAATATTTACGTGTACTTATTGCTCATAATGCGATAATTTTAATGGAACCGTACTAAGAGAACCAAAGAAAATCCAATAAACTAACGGATGACTTGATCAAACATTGATTTAGATTGATTTAGTAGCATTATATCTTATCCCCTTTTTAAGCGATAATATGGAACTAAAATGTATCACAATGGAGGAAAGGATTGGAACCAGCGGTTACTTAGTGTCATGTTAATTTAATTTATGTATCTGTTGTCTGTATTTATTATTCTATAAATAAATATGATTAAAAATATTTATTAACAACCTAAGGTTTAGACGAAATATTACTATTTTATCTTGTCTTTTTTCTAACATATTCTTCATCTTTTTGTATAGTCTACCCTTCTGCATATCCCATCCAGTCACCACTTGCGATTACCCTAATAATCATGATCTTCCCAGTTTGATTCTCATATGTGTGGTTAGTTCGTTAAATTCTTGTCTTTGAATCTTACTTGGAGTCATTAAACTGGAATAATCCCACATACATCGTTGATGGCATACGCCTACCCTGAATAACCTTTTCTACTTATTCTAATTTCCAACAGTTTGTCATATCGATTTCCACTACAGGTGCAACACCAGCTTCGCCAATTGATCGTAGTCTCGGTCTTTGAAAACCTTTCCGCATACTTTTTAATTCCTCTTTGTTATTTTAACTCCTTCACCGTGCTGGTTTAATTCACTTCTTTCTTCATCTTTTTCCTACAATCCTCCTTCATCCCTTTTAGTTTCTAACCCCTCTCCCTTTTCTCAACCCTCTTCTCGAGTATTTTCCTTTCTTCTTTCCTTTCTTCTTTCCATCCAATATTTGTTGGCCTTCTCCTCACTTCCACATCTGAACCTTTCTAACATGTTTTCTTTTTTTGCCGATAACCTTCCCCTATTGGCTTTCTCCTCTCTGCTTTAATTCTTTTGTATTTTAACCATTACTTTCCCTTTCCTTTGCTTCTACCTACTTCCATCTCTCTACTATCTCCCTCTCCACCTATTTCCCATAACCAGTTTGGTTGTGCATATTACCGGCATCTACATCTGCGGAGTAATTGCACGTCTTTATAGTACCAGCTTGGTTGGCCGAAAAGACCTCTGCATTTATGTAGCAGTAAGAGTGTATGGGTATTCTCGACCACATGGTGGTAGTGTTCGCACTCAAATTGTCCCCCATCTATCTAAGATGGGGATTGTTTGGAAGTTGTTTGTTTCTGAGTCCATCACATATTTGAAGACAATTATATTTCCATTACAAATTATCACTTGTACTCCTTTTTACTTGGTGGGTGATTAATTCTGAATATTCTTCTTTCATATGTTTCATGATTTCTGCCAGTAAAATAATAGACGCAACTTGCCATAAATTTTTCCCCATCCAACGTGACTCCTTCATAATTTTCTTTGCCCATACAATGCAGCAGAAAGACACTTTTGTATGAAACGCTTCAAATTTTTTTTACACTTAATTTTTTTCCAATGTATTTGAAAATAGTTCTACAATACTCTTTAATGTAATTGCCTCTAAAGTTGTTTATATTTATATTAAGTATA
Organism: Geotrupes spiniger; assembly: GCA_959613385.1. Classification (NCBI taxonomy): domain Eukaryota; kingdom Metazoa; phylum Arthropoda; class Insecta; order Coleoptera; family Geotrupidae; genus Geotrupes; species Geotrupes spiniger. The sequence continues at coordinate 37,646,212 of OY390736.1, read as the reverse complement.
TTTATTTTTTTAATTGTGGTCAAAATAAAATTGAGTTGTGTTGAATTATATTCCAATAAATTACAATACAACCCAACCCAATCCAATAGTACATAGTTTGGATAGATTTGGTGAGACGCCATAAACACAAATTAAAACGAAATTGTTTCGTTTCACTATATTTTTTGTATTACTACGACGATTGTTTCAACACACAGTGGCTTCATCAGGTAGATGAATGTGCAATGATTGTTGTATATGCAGCTACATGGTGAAGCCACTGTGTGATGAAAAAATTGTCATAGTAATAAACTGAAACCAAATAATTTTTGTTTTACTATCCGATGACATAGGAGTAAGTTGTGTTGGATTATCATTTAATGGATTATAATACAACCCAATATATATTCTATAAAATAGTTTTCAGTCCATGTTATAAAATAACCTTTTCAAGCACACAACTATAACTTTTCTTTCATGAAAGTATTTTACGTCCGTTTTTACTTTACAGCCACTAAGTTACGATGAATAATGCAGTAGACGTGTTTGATAAAACCAATGTAACGAACGTCAGTTGAATTTCTTGTTTCTACAACATCGTGGTCGCCTCTGGCAGCAAACCCATCTCGACCATAAAAATGCATAAAATAATCGGCCAATGATGTATTCCATCTAATCTTATATTTTTATTTTTTGCCACCGCGTGGTTATATCTTAAGATGGGAATGTACTAAATATTCTAGAAAATATTTTTCTGTCCCGCATAGAGTTGCAGAAGAGTGCAGAGTGGTTAAGGTAACTGAAATGTAAGCAAATCAAGTTGTACTCGTTATTGTCGTTAACTGCACAATTATTTACGATATATTTTTATGTATGTTAGCGTCTTATGTTATATCGGAGTCTAATGTCAAACAATTTACACAATCGATCAACAAGCTCGGTATTTAGGAATAAATACGGCGATTGTATGTTCTTAAAAATATTGGTAGGTTGCTTTCGAGGTACGATAACAAATAATTAAATGTGAAACGTTGATTTTATTTGTCATGACCATTTATGTTATTACGTTATTATCTGTTACGTATGAATTTTATTTAATCGGAGTTTTTTAGGCCCAAGACCCCACGTATGCAGCAAGTGCGGTAAATCGTACAAACACCAGCCGAATCTATACAGACACTCTAAGCACGAATGCGGCGGAAGACACCTATTTAAGTGTCCGGTTTGCGAAAAAGCATTTCTTCAAAAATACTACCTACAGATGCACGTAAAGACGAAGCACTCGTTCGATGGGACTACGAAAATATCACAATGAGATTTCTAAATCATATTAAAATCATACGAATAGTTTATGAAAAATAACCAATTGCTTTAAATATTTGCTTTGTATGTTCACTTTTAAGCTTAAGACTAGTAATATGAATATGTGTTAATTTATCAATAAAATAGATGAGATACGAATTGATATAGGAGGGGATTTATTTGCGCCATTGTCGTCAAATAATTTCTTTATATCGTCAATAATCGATTCTGTTGGTAAATAATTTTTAAGTAATTAAGAAATTAATTATGTTGTTAATCGCTGCAGGAAGATATGTTTGAGTTATTGTCATGCAATATGTATTGTCGTTGATTGTCAATAATGAGAGGCAAGAGGCAATAAATATTTTTTCTAAATAAATGTAATTCAACTATAGTTAATGAAAAACGTTTTGGAACAAGTTACATCGTCAATAATCGATTGAGTAGGTACATAGGTGACCTTGACGTACGTAGCCTTATTCACAGACAGTCCTGGTAATCGTCATTAATCAAATATCAAATAAAATTGATGACAAATAAAAGATGACTTGCGCTGGGTCGAACGTTGGGACCTTACGTTTTCTAATTTATATCAACGAACTGGTATCAAGTTATATAACTCCTATGTCCATAATAATATCGACAGATATTCCAATACATGTTACGTATTCTAGCAATATGTCTTAGACGTATACAGCGACGTCTATTGGTCACTGCTAATTAATAGGTTGCGGGAGCTTTTCAAAAGATAAAACTGTCATGCCTGTTATATTAATTAACGTCATCAATCTTTTTAGATCAACACAAGCCGACCGAAACTTACAAGTATTCCGACTCGAAACACGCGTGTCAACGATGCGGAAGGCAATACAAGCGGAAAGAGACGTTGAACAGACACATCAAGTTCGAATGCGGGCAACTTCCGCAGTTTCACTGCCTAACTTGCTCTCGCCGATTTAAGAGGAAAGAACACCTGTATAACCACATAAGATCAAAAAATCATTGACTGTACCATTACTGTTAATTAATAGGCGAAATAAACGAAATATAATTTTCATATTTTCAATTGTAATATAACAACGTCGTTAAACAAACGCAAAACCTAATTGCAATCCCTTTCAGGTTCAACGGGGTCTCGCGATGGTAACACCGCGACTGAAAATTCTTCAAATAGGTTTAAGTGCATGCGATGTTGCAAGGCCTATAAGCGCAGGGAGACGCTAATACGACATTTGAAACTCGAGTGCGGTAAAATACCACAGTTCCCTTGCGAAACGTGCCCCAGCCGGTTCACCAGAAAAGAGACCTTAGTCACCCACATGAAGATGAAACATCTTTAATTTTGTTTATTTATAAGTTCGTTATAGCGTTAACGTCTATGTATAAATGTAGATATAAAAATTATGACAAATTTATAATAAATCGTTCCACATAAACGCCCATTTATTAAATTATCAATTTGGTGTTGTAACACTTTATAGGATTGTGTTAAATTAGTATTGTACTTCATGTCGTTCATGTTTGCAGGTTATGGAAGGAGATATTTCTGTCATAACTGTGAGAGGTCGTACAGGCACAAAAATAACCTAATGAGGCACTTGAAGCACGAGTGCAACGTCGAGCCGAAATTTTTGTGCTTCCTGTGCAACAAGCGCTTTAAACACAAGCAGATACTCCAAAGGCACACGATTTCGTGCGCAGCTGGAATGTCGGTGATCAAAATGTGCAACACCTAATGTGCTTTACTGTTAATCTCTGTAATCTCTATGTGATTATTGTTTCGTTTATGTCGAAGTACCAAATAAGTTGTTTACGTTTGTGTCCCACTAACTTACGTTAATGAGTGTTGTAATTTGTTTGTGTCTTAGAATCGTAGATCATAGAGTTAAAACTAAAACTACGAACGTTCAAGAATAGCGAGCAATATTTTTCCTAACTTCGTTCGTTTCAATTGTATCTGATTAACTGCGAATTTTAATTAAAAAAAAATCTTGAATAAAATGTTTATAACGATGATTTGCTTGTGTTATTATAGTCAATAATCGAGTAATTTATTTTCGTGCTTCTGCGAAATTATTCGCACCAGGAAAGCTTTTTAATGTCGTTGTTAAAATTTTCGATCGATATTAACTCATGTGTGTTGTAGGTCGAACATCAAAATATGCGCGCATAAAGGAGAGCAAATACGTTTGCCTGCAGTGCAACAAGTCCTATAAAAATCAGAGCTCCATGAGCAGACACATCAACCACGAATGCGGCATAGAACCTAAGTACGAATGCACCAAATGTCATCGGAGGTTCCGCAGGAAGGACGGATTGAAAGAACATCTTTTCGTGTACCATCCAAAACCGACGGACTGATCAACGGCTTCGATTTAAATTTAAGTTTAAGTTTAGTGTGGTTTTTTTTTTATTTTATATCATTGTTTTGATCGTAGTTGTAGTTTTAAAATAAAGGATTTTATTAATTCGCAGTATTCCTACAAACGTTAACGTTAACATTGTACAGCATTCGAATTTTTGAAATTGGATAAGAAATAACTTCCATTTTATCTCAGTATTGTATATTTTCTAGGGTTGCTTACAAATATCTTCTTTGGTGGAGGTCAGTACAAATTTGCTCGTGTGCCAATTGACCCACTATGTGTGTTACGCGATTTGGCGAGATAATCTAACATGACTTTGTTTTAGATTCGAATCCGTATAAATGCGAAGCGTGTGGAAAATGCTATCGGTCTTTGGCTACGCTGAAGCGCCACAGGAAATACGAATGCGGAAAGCGACCCGAATTTGGTTGCGAGTTCAGAAACTGCAGCTACAGGACTAAGCATAAGTTTTCTTTGAAGACGCACTACTTGAGCAAGCACACTTAACAGGGTTGGTTCGTTGATTGGCATTGTGTGTATTTATTTTTGGCAAATAAAGGTTTTTTTTCGGTATTTTGTTTCATATTATACCCACAGTGATGAATAACTTAGGCTTCATTGAGCTAACGATTTCTGATGATTGTCCTATTTGAGGTTTGTAATGGTTTATTGTTCGTCATATTTGTTGGTTACCACACCCCTATGTTTCTAAAATTATTGATTGCTCGCCTATGTCTGTCCCCATCTCATAGATGGGGCGAAATATAACAATAAAATTATATGTATAAAAAAAATTTTAAGCAAAAAAATTAAACCATGTAATCATAACATCAACAGTTATTGAAAACAGAAACTGATGAATTCAAAAATTATGCAAGTAGTTGCTAGATAAGGATAACTGATTGCAAAGATTGTTTATGGTGCATTTGCGAATTACATGACAATATAAATTAAGCTCGCATAAGATTTCTTAAAACTTTGGTATCCTCATCCAATTTTTTTGTGAACTAAATTCCCACCATTCCCTTTCGCATTTCTTTGGCAAAAACTACTAAATGAAACTTCTACAAAATTAATTGTGCATTTTGCAAAATTTCAATTTGTAACTCAACCTTGCAGATTTCATTTATTGATTTTTTAATTTGAAATTTGTAATAAATTATTGGTCAGAAACCCTCGAGTATGAAAGTTTGGATACGAATTTTGATTATTGTTATTATCATTGTTACTTCCCTGTAATCCACAGCAGTGTTACTTGCCTGTAATCCACTTCTTCTTTATTATGATTTATATAATTGAGTTATCATTGCAAGTTTTAAAATCCCCACCCCAGTCTAAAGTTTCTTTCAGTATTTTACAAAGACTTTTTAGTTCGTGGATTTTTAAATCTAATATGGTCTTTTGTAGATTTTTATACGGTGTCGACTGGCTCCGATAAATACGCCTGTTTTAAATGCTCAAGAACGTACAAGTACAAACGAGGATTGCATGCTCATTTAAGGTACGAATGTGGAAAGGGAAAGTCAAAACCGTGTCCTGAACCTGGATGTGGATATCAGGCCAAACTCAAGGGTCAGATTGTGGCTCATCTTAAGCGGATGCACTGAATTGTACCGTTTTCGTCAAATAAAATCTATAAACATCGAAGTTTGGGTTTCATTCCAACTTGCATGTCGACCTTAGCGAAAATTAAACATGATTTTTTTCTTCCGCTTTATTTGTTTTGAAAACTCACTCATCTATTTTCATGCAGAACTACAGGTTCCTTTTTCCTTGATCTACCTTGTTTAAAAAAACTTCTGTTACCCTATGGTGTCCACGTTTGTTCCATAAAATTTGTCAAACAATCTTCGTCTGGAATGAATGCGTAACGCTGACGCAAATTTGATGGCTAGAATTTTCAATTAAATCCTATTTTGCCAATGTAAGCTACAGTTTTAAAATCCCAGGTCATTTCATTAAAATTTTGTAAAATAATTATGCTTCAGGAACACAAAGCTTTATTTGATAATCGACTCGTCATCAGACATGGTACACATTTTGTCTTTATTTCAACTTCTATTAAATTCTGTAAATCGTTGGACTAAATTTCTTTTTCAATAATAACTACAACCTCGATTTTGCTAGTCATCATGGCAGATACTAAAGCAATTTTTCATATATTGTTTATTTTAGTTAACTATAATGTCCTCACTTTTGGGTCAAAATATTCTGGTCTAGCATTTTCTATGCCAGAATATGATTTTTTTGACCATTCTCGTGTGAAAATAAATCATGTTCCTATGTAATTTTTTCGTAGATTTTAAATGACTTGAATTGATAAATTATCAAAGCATATATTGACGAGCATTTAACAATTTTTACGTACTGATATAATAATTTGTATGTCAAAGTTTGTGTCAAAGTTCAATTTTGTTGCCACCAATGATGTAAACAACGTCAGTGCCTAGGTGCACATTAATAATTACTAATCAATTAAAAAATTCTTCATAAGTATCGTTTAACTGAAACATCGTCGACACTACATTGCTATACAGCACACAATATAGGTAATTATACAAAATTATATTTGTATAGATCGTCGTAGTTATAAACATATTATTTTCTAATATTTATAGGTATTGAGCAATATAATTTTGCCTTACATTACTATTTCTGTTACTTGTTATTTGTAAAGACACTTCCCTCAAAATCCAACAAAATACTTCATGTCATAGATAAATATTAAATAACATTATTTAAAGTCTTATTCGATTATGTACAGTTAAATATATCGCCAAATATGTATGATATATATATATATTTATATTTATTTATAAATTATCATTTAAATGTTATACCCAACCTTACACTCCTGCAATTGTAATACTCTACAGTTATTCCCAAAGCCTCTAAATACGTATCGAAAATAAACCACAAAATGTATGTGAAATTTGAAATTCCATCTGAATCAGAAGATTAAAACTACAAAGGGGGTACGAGTACATTGGTTTCAAAGCCATGTGCGACAGAAAGATGGTGATAAGTGATAAATGAAGGTTGGAGGAAATCAAATCCTTTGAAAATTACAAAAAATTGGGAGGCGAATATTTTTTCCCACGACTGAATGAAAGCATTCAGTTACAGCCAATGAGAATACAAGAAGCTATCAGGAAAAGGAAACGGTAGGTGGAGGGGACGAAGTGAGCACAAGGGTCGGAGATGTAGACAAGAAATCGGGAGATGGAGAAATAATCAATAATATGGCGAGAAATTATATATATGGAAACGTGAGACAAGGAAAGATCGATCACAAGGTGGAATTGACGTCCATGGACAGTAAAAGCAAGGAAACGATGTAAAGGGAAATTTCTGAAAATTTATATGCGAGGGAGATAGTGTGCAATGCGTAGGATCAATAATTTTGATGTAGCCCAGTCGAGTTAGGATTCGCACCCCATTGCTTCAGCCTCCACCTTCAATTTAATGGTGAATTTTTATTTATGGGGTACCTCGTTTATTTTCCATTTTTTTACAATTGCAAAGAGGCGGGGTCAAATTCAATTATGGCGTTATCTGGTTTATTATTGACTTTAACGTATTAATGATAATACACAAACTTATTAAGAACGTCATTGCTACAATTTTAGTTTTTTCTCAAAATACGACCGATATTTTTTCTCTCGACCTGAAAATAGGTGAGTGTACCTAAATATTGTATTATTTCATTTATTATTGACTTTAATGCAACTGAAAAAAATGTACGTTTCAAACGTTTAGCAGATGGTCCTGCCAAGTTCCTCCTCGTAAACATCGATCTCTGTCAGTGGTGATTCGTTCTGACGGTAGGTGTCCGTCATTATCGATGGTATCTTCAGCTCTCAAATTGCGACCGCGTTATCAAAACATTTGAGTTCTGCTGTGCGACTACCACACATTTTTCCACAAGTCGTTTTGCATTTGCACGAAATTGTCAAGCAAACATCCTGGTGCTGGAGCGTCAGTTGTAGCGACAAGTTCTAGTCCCCGATTAGTTTTCCTCCACTTCCACTCAGTACCATCGGCTTCATACTGCAGCCTTATTTGCACCTGCAGGTACGTCCTGTATGTATGTTGTTCCGCTGCTGCCGAGGGTAGTGGAAGCGTCGCCAAATTGAATTTACTCCTAGTGACTGATTTTGTGAAGCTCTTGAACCGCCGATTGTTTAATATTTTAACATTCTCATTGCCTTCAATCAACTATAGTATTTATTAACATAGTGATACGTTCGTATGTTCGATATTATTGATTTCCGTGTTTTCTATTGAAATATGTATTGCCCCTGTTCGAAAATTTATTTTAAACCTTGCAAAAGTTTTCCAACTCACCAAGGCTCGTCCAGAATTCTTTCCTTCTTGTGATTTCATATATTATCATATATTAAAAGTTACAAAAATCTTTAATATCGTCAGTTATTTTTGTAGAACATTGGATACATTTATTTTATTAATAACCATTATATCTTCCCAGCCATACGTTAATATGTCACCTTCAGTCATTTATGACGACGATGACGACCTTGCAAAAAATTATAATATTGTCTATATAGTCCGTAACGTTTTTTTTTTATTTATTTAACATAATGGTAACATGGCAATTAATTTATTGTCATCTGATGCAAGTGAGTTATTTATGCTGAACTTAGTGATTAATTACTGCTGTTCAATTAATACTGTTTTTAACATCATAAAAACCTCACGCTACTGAGTTACACAGTCATTATCTGCTATTGGTTCAAATCAAAATTATTGCGATAAACTAAAAGTTAATTTAATACATACATCATAAAAATGGGAATAATAGATTATAATAATTATTAGGGGCAGTAAAGGAAATTATTAAATAATTAATTAAAAATGGACCATTTCTAAAATAATTAAATAAAATTTGAAAATAAAGTTATCACACTGCAAAATATATAAGATGGAATTAGGTTAGGCAAGTAATAACTGATACAAGTAATTTATATTGACAATAAAAATTAAAATTAAAAATCACCCCAAACAAGGAAATAGTGAATTGAAACGTATTGCTTATTATAATTATATAACTCTACGGTAACATGATCAGAAGAAAGTTATTTTGTGTATTTAAGTACGTTTTACATCTCTGATATACGTTTCTTATGTGGAAAGGAAAGGGAGTTAATTAACGGTTGTCGTTATAAAGCAGGATGTAATTAATTAACTTCCGGTAGATAAGATAAGAAGGCAATTATTTACATCTCGCGATATGTGGATAACAATGTGGTGAATCTGAAAGCGGAATCAACGCTAGTTGCTATGAGATGCGATAAGCGACACGATGCAATATTCTAAAACGCATTAATTCATGGTAATAATTACTTCGCCGGTAACATGCACCCTGAATTCGTCCATTCGAAATTATCGCATCGCGCCGCCTGTCGCTTCGCATTGCAACTGACGTTCACTCTGTTTTCATATCAGTTCAAAATATGTTTGTCTTTGTAATATTGATACAAATATGAATACTGCATTGACGGAGCATAGTTATTTGGACTGGATCATAATTTTTCTTTTTCTTAGAATAACCAAATCGAACCAAGTACATAAAATATGAAAACTTCCTTCCACAAAACGAGGAAAATGCACCTCTCGTTATGTGCATTTTGAACGAAAATAAAATTTTATGATTATCTTATTTAATTTTCTTTTTGCATTTATAATTCCTTATCTTCAGATTGCCTATATCTGTGTCAGAATGTATTGCATGTAGAGGCATGAAATTTAAGTAAAGTACATGTTTATTTAAAGCCCGATTAATTAATTAAATAATATGTAGTAGCTTACGTCGTATTTAAAATTCCCTTTAGACTAAAAAATATCATGAAACTTTTTTGGATTTCATCCATCGGTTAAAAGACCTGAATGATTTTATATTCAAACAAAACAAGCCATGGCTGCTTTTAGTCACGACCACGTGTTTGAGGGAACTAGTATCTTACACGCTAGGGCACAACATATTTTTTGGCAAGGTTTTCGATCATCGGAATCAGCCTCTTAAATAAAATGCAGAGGTGCACCAATTACAAATATTACAATGATCAACTGAATTTGCGTTCTTGTTGCTTTATGGTTACCCAATCATCAGACCACCTCAAATATAGCAGTTCAAAGTACTGAACATATGCCCAAAAGCGTAACTGAAAATAGTAATAGTTCGTATAGATAATAGGACGTGACTTGATGCATATGTTTCTCAATCACTTATTTTTCGTTCAAGATAATTAGCTTTAACTTAATATACTTCAATATATATCTGTAGAGTGTAGTGTTAACGATATAATTGTTACTTTGTGCATTACAGATTGTATTTGTTTCAGAAATGGACGGAAGGCTATACGTTTGTGCGGTTTGCAACAAACGATACAAACATAACGCGTCGCTGTACACACACAAAAAGTACTTTTGCGGCAAACAGCCCACTGTTTGCTGCACATTCGAAGGGTGCACGTACAAAAGCAAACTACAAAAAACTATGAAACGCCACATATATTTCGTCCACTCGAGAAGTAACCTGTAACGATTCTATTTTAAAATTGTTCAATTGAAACGAACGTTTCACGAAATATACAAATAAATTTAATTACATTTTACTTTTTTTAGTTTCATTATTGCGATTTCTAATAACTCAAAAATTACCATTTATGTGACCCCCAATATCTCGAACGTAACAGTAACTAATTCAGTTGAATTTCAGGACAATCGCGACAGTTCACTCTAACCGACGATCGAAGATTCGCCTGCAATAATTGCCACCGGAAATACTCATACATGAGCGGATTAGGTCAGCACTTGAAATACGAATGCGGAATGGATCAAGAATTCGCATGTCCGGTGGCCGAGTGCCGATACAAATCGAAACGGAAAGGAACTTTGATGATTCACACGTGGCGCAAACATAACAATACTGAAAGAATCTTAAAATCAACTAATAAATAATAATAAATTCATTTATTATGCTCGTTTTTATTTTCCCTTAATTTATTACGCCCACGGTTTACATTCAGTAGAATTTACGAAATTCGATCGTGAAATGCCACAGCTGGTATTAAAAACGGTTGTTTTAGGGCCGAAATCGTGGAAAGTCGCGACGGAAACTTACAAGTGCGATGGGTGTCCGCGCACGTACAAGTATTTAAACAGTCTAAAGTCGCACAAAAAGTACGAGTGTGGAAAAACGCCCCAGTTTGTTTGCCCGTTTCAAGGGTGCACTTACAAGGCGAAGCTCAAGGGCAATTTGAAAATTCACCACGTCACGAAGCACGGCCCCCTCCAGAGAAAATTATAACGTGTAGGATCGTTTCGCGCAGTTTTCTTCCACGTAAAATTTGTTTTTATTGTTTTGTGGAAATAAATGGATTAGTTGATAAGTTTTTTTTATTATAAAACACCACCCACGGATTCCCCAAAGAAATAAATCGTTCGTGGACGACTGGTGACATTTTCATTCCGAGTTTCAAAACTAACCATCTTTGAAGATTATTATAATTTTTTATTATATTTCTACAAAATAGACTTTAAACTGTCGCGATTATAGCAATTATAGTTTTAGAACGTTCAGTGTCTAAGAGATTAAAAGGTTTCCATTTTAGAACCACTAAAACTCAGAGGGTACTACGGGGATGCTTTGCACAATTCTGGACGGATGCACTACTGCAGTTGCGGTCGGAAATACAAGCATTTGCGGAATCTGTCCCAGCATCAAAAATTCGATTGTGGCAAGGAACCCAGGTTTCCGTGCAAGTATTGCACCTTCAAGTCCAGGACAAGATTTAATTTGAACGCTCACATGCAGACACACTTCAAATGAATGGGATAGGAATTGTATTTATCAAATTTGTATGCCTGGGATTAATATTAATTTATGTGTATTTCAGCGGTGGCCAAAATGTGAACGTGTACTACACACGCAGTGTGTAGTTACATTTTTTATACTATATCCTACACTAGTCCTTTTTATAACAACCGTTATAGTTGAAAACGATTAGGAAAAAGAAAAGGTCATTAATGTATTCAAGCTGACGTTTCGCTTCTTTATTGGAGCATTTTCAAAGCAATGTTAGACGTGTGAGGTGATCACTAACTATATTTACAATACAATAAAAATTGCAACGCATTAATCGTTCGTTGTGTTTTTAACCACCAAGTTTTTTTTTCTCAACTCTTGATCCGTATCACTAAACCAATGGATTTTCGTAAAATAATCAAACACACATAAATACAAACACACATATAATCAATAAATTAATCAAACTCAGTTCAATCTAATTACACATTAAGCTGAAATTACTTGAAATCCAACTAAAAGACGTCTAGTGCAACAACACTGAACGTACCCTAACTCAGCTACGTGAATAAAAATGCAATCCAATCGTAATCGTGATTGGTTAGTTTCAATATGGTTTTTGCAAAATCTCAACTATCGATCAAGACAAGAATTCATGAATGTTTTTCAAGAAATATTTGAGGATAAGCCTGACCCTTCCAAGTTCAGGAAATTTGCGATAAATATTGGATTTATTTTCATTTTAGCTGCAAAGTATTTTTAGCACGAAAGTCCACCCAAGTGGGCGAAGTCCCCTGCGATTAAATTCAACGCAATCCAATTAAAATCAAAATTTAACCGACCTATTTTCGTGATAAGTTACATTGGGTTGGGTTGGGCTGGGTCGGGTTGACATTGCCAGATTTTTTATTTATTCTGAATTTAGTTGCTGCTACGACGAAACGCAGTCCAATTAAAATCAAGACTCAGTCAACCCATTCTCGTGATCATTTATATTGGGTTTTGTTGGGTTGATGAATCAACAAAGCAAAACGCGGAATCAATTTGAGCTGCGTTTTTTTTTATTTTAAGATAAATCATTGGAATCTATTCAGGATGATTTCCTACAGAGTAGAGACCCAACCTGATCCAATTAAATGCATTTCACATCGTAAGCTTGAGCTGGAGATTCGATCTGACGTGAACGACCCAACCCAACCCAAGTAAACCCAACTCAACAAAATCCAATCCAACCCAACCAAACCTAATCCAATTTAAATCAAATGGGACAGAGCCCAATCTAAATATTTTCCATTTTAATTTTGGTTCAGTTGCATTGATTTGTGTTTTATTTTGAAAATTCTATACCTTACTCTAACTCACCTTGTTTTTTCTATTGTACGTTCATACACTTAAATAATCTAAAACCAATCGCAATCAAATTTGTTTGGAACTAAAATCCATGAAATTCATCGCAGGAAATAGGACAAAAACCGACGCAGCTAATTGAGTTCTGTTCTTATTGGGTTGGATTGGGTTGGACTGGGTTGGACTGGGTTGGCCTGGTTTGGTTTGGGTTGTCTAATATAGTATTTATACTCGCTATTATCGCTCACTTGATCACAAACATTTACAAACCTGAGCGTTAATAAATAATTCATTTATGTTTGTTCTACCGAACAATAGAGCTGCCATGAATGATTGCGCTATAAAGTACACAATTAATGAATTTATTGTTAACAATACCGGGACCTATTTTACATATTTTACGTTCACTGGTTTCTTTTTCATATTTAATTTTGATGTATAATTATCGCTATTATTTAGCTTAAATGTCAAAGGTTCCAAAAATCGTTTAAAATGGCGCGACAACGTCAAATATTGTCTAAAATCTTAAAATCGTAGAATTTTGATCAACATAAACTAATTTAACAAGAAGTACGAGAAAATCAAAATTGAAGATATCAACGAGATCAAAATTGGGTACAATTGAATGAATGTCCGAAACGCAAGCAATCTTAAATTGATTAAAATGAAAAATCACAAATACTCACCAACTCCAAAAATTGTCGAATCTGAAAAATAGAATTAAAAAAACAAATTAAAAAATATTTTCATAATCAAAATTTAGGAAAATTTTGGCCAAAATACAAAAATCTACAACGTCACAAACTATTAATGCTAAAATTATCATAAATTCCAAATCAAACATGAAAGAAATTTTAAATTGCAGAAATTATAAAAATTTTTGAAAAAGTCAAAAATAACTATAACTATAACTATAATTAAAATTGTGGAGAAAATCAATGTCAAAAATATCAAAATTGTGAACCATTTACTTCTGTTGAGGATGCAAACAATATCAATGCCAAGTATCAAAATCATATAAATTATTGAACATTTTAATAATATTTTAATCTAACGCACGTTTGTTGGTATACGTTTCTGAGGCTAATCTGCCCTTTTATCAATAATACAAATAATATGAACACAGAAATAATTTGTTTACATTATTGATAAAATGACAGATCAGTCTCCGAAACGTCTACCAATAATACGTGTCGCTCTTCGATACCTGAAAACGTATACATCTCCCATTGATGAAATAATTAAATCATTAGAGAGTATGTGGTTTTTGTATCGGCTGGCAATTTATCGTATCACACAGAAATATATTAAATGGAAATTAAATGGCACTATTGTGATCGTTGGATAGAAGTGTGTTAAGAACACACGAAGGCGGATCATTTCCTTAAATTTTTGAGTAAAGAAATACAATGCAACAAATTTACCCTTACCACAAAATTACAACTTAGTTGTCGAAATGTACATCTAGTGTTAATAAAATACTGTGTGATAAGGGTAAGTTTGTATCAATTTTTTGCCAACCAATTTACTATTATAGAAATACATAAATATTTGTGAAAATTGACATTCAATGAAATAGTTTGAAGAGGAAATAATAAATACATAATTTATACAATTTATAATAGCAATTAAAATTTTGTCGAAAATTCTTATCTAATGTTAATTTCTTAAAGTCGTACGAGTATAAGTTACAAGTTCCTTTACTCAAAATCGACGAGTGGTGGTGTTGACCAATGCAACAACACAAATTTCCAATGATTTTAGCCAAAATTCAAACGACATTAACATTTTGTTAAAGATTGGAAATATTATGTTTTACTAAAAAAGTTAATTTTCTAAAGTTTATTGTTATACTTGAGGTAGCCAACGCTAGTAATACTTGAATTAAAACAAATTTGGACGATTAGGTCATAAAAATCATAGTTCGTACAACGTAGACGTGATGTATGATGGTGTTGATCAACAAAAAATCACGAGTTTCCAATGATTTTAAATGAAATACAAACGACATTAAAATTTTGTCAAAGATTATTATATTTTAATAACAATAATTTTCGAAACTTCCTTATGTTTGAGGTAGCCAAAGCACTTTACTCAAATTATTACTTATTTTTACTTTAATTCTGTTAAATACTTTAAACATTTTAATTCCATACTTGTACGAACATTTTTTTTTTCATTCAATGTCACCATTGTGGGGGATGGATTTTTACCCCACCGCTCAAAATCTACTCGCTTAAACATTTTGGCCGCCGCCGTTACAACTCTGTATATAAAATGTTACTACAATTGTTAAAATAAAAATTATTTTATTTAACACATGTATATTAATTGTACTCAAGTCTAGACTAAATAAATTTTCTTTTCTTCAGATTCCCGATATTAAATAATGCACATTTAATATTTATTTTTCGTTTCAGTGATTACGAAAGTTTACGGTGTATTTTTTCAGGTACCCAATATAAATGTAACAGATGCTTGAAATTTTATAAAAAATAAGGGGACCCTTCAAAGCAGTTATTCCCATCTCTGCAGTTATTTACAATTAATTTGTGAAAATAGGAAAAAGTAATCTCAAACCACTTGCAATAAAATGTACATAAGTCTGTGTTTTATTTGTTGATTAGTTGAGTTTCTCATTAAATGAAGTAAATTGATCGAATGTAGTTGAAATGATATTTTATTTATGTGCAAGGTGCATCGGCGATCTGGTAGGTGCGGCCCGCTTTAAGTGTCGGTGCATCGTACCTTGATAGGGAATTTCCCCCATCTGCAAGGACAATACGTTGTGAAACAGATTAATTGCATAAATGTGCCATTATTTAAAAATCTTAATCGTTACACTGTCAATTGCGATAGAAAACAACAAATTATGTAGCTAACTCGAATTGCATTTTACTGCAAATTTAAGTGTATCATATAAATTTATATTTTAATACTTCACAAGGTTATTAATACTTTAAGGACACTTCTTATTTCAAATAATAAATAAAGTTTTCTTCAGACTCGCAACATTAAATGCTACATAAACAATTCATTTTCTTTTGGTGATTACCGAACTTTACGATGTATTTTTGCAGGTAGCCAATACATGTGTAACAGATGTTTGAAATATTATAAAAATAAGGGGACCCTTCAAAGACATCTCCGCTACGAATGCGGAGTTGAGCGCCAGTTCATGTGCGATATATGCTCAAAGAAATTCACGAGGAAATTTGACATGCAGCTGCACAAACGTACCCATGCCATTAAAACCAAAGGCGTTGCTTACGATTAAATTGGTGCACGTTAAATTCTTTTATTTTCCAAGTCAACTTATTATTAATTTTTGTTGTAAGTAATCTTTTTAAGTAAATAGTCTCTTGTAAAGAATTTGTTGTATATTTATTAGGATTAAGAGTACAAATATATTTTTAAACGTATACATTTTTTGCGTTTATTAACTGGATCGGATTTTGTACAACCGGTGTAACTGGTAAAATTGCAAGGGTGTGTTTTTACCTGTGCGTTTGGTACAACTGAAGTTACTGACTTATTATATGAGGTTGCTATCGTCGTCTGTATGTGCTCAATATGTGACAGTAATTATAAGTGATTTTGTTTGAATGAGTTTTCGTGAACTGTGGATAAAATTTGTTGAAAGATTTGAAAGGCTGTGATTTCATGTTATTTTTGGAAACTAGTTTCGTTTCAAATTTTGCCATAAAATTATTTATATTTATATGTATGTTGGAGGAACTTATTAAAAATTAATATTCAATTATTTTGATATAATGTGTACATTTGTCACACTATTTTATTATTTTATGTGCAATTAAAATTTTAATAAATGTTATATCGCACAACAGGATCAAATATGCAACGTAAACTGTATGAGAGCAGCGATGGAATTGCATTCATATTAAGCTGCGTCGGCTTTCCTGAACTATCCAACGGTGTCTCATCGACAAGTTCTCCTCGTTATCTGTAATGTCAACGTTGCGAAATATATTGTCAATTATGATAACGATAAGACGCAGCTGCGAAATAACATTTACTTTCATTATTGTTAAAAACTTATAACCATGCCTAATTGATTAATTTTTTAGGCAACTCCCAACCCGAAGACAGATTTAATTGCTGGAACTGCGACAAATCCTACAAAAATAAGCAAAGTTTAATCCGCCATTTTTCCAACGAATGCGGACAGCAGCCGAAGTACTACTGCACGATGTGCAACAGTAAGTTCAAAAGGAATCACGATTTAAAAAGGCACCTGCACAGAAAACACGATTTGGTTTGATTTGATTCGATAGAGCCAGTTAGATGTAAGTCAAAATTGTTAATAAATATTTTCGCTAAAGAGACATTTTCGATATTTTTGATGCTCAAATGTTAGTCGTAAGTTATTAAGTTTTAGTAAGTCTACTTCATCGTTGAAATTTGATCGAGGTTCGCGGCGCTGTGTTAATATTTCGCATTTAATTTCTTGATCAATTTCTAGGACAATAATTACCTAATTAATTGTTAACGTTTTTAAGTAAGTTCTTATATTTCATATTTTTCTATTTCTCCATTTTTCTCGGTTCTCGGGTAATACATCGCGTATTTGAATTGTGCGTAGAAGGGTTATGTCAACTTTTTGGCTTACATTTGTCATCTTCAGGTAGGTCTTCTCGGTCGAAAAGACCAACCTGAAGCTGGGAACTGTAACTTTACTGGAATGTTGAAATAACCCCTTTTTTGTAATTTATTCTCAAAAGCTCCCGAAAAGCTCTCATGGTAATACAATGACTTCGACTATGATTTATACCATTGCGCGGATTACCATTTTTCTCAATAAGGCATTATTGTTAATTTGGTTTGTAATTAATTTAAGGATTCGTTGTCTTTAATAAAAAATATTGAACATTATTGTACATTTTTTTGGATGCCCATATTTAAATATATGCCATGGTTTAGGAACATTAAATCAACGACACAGATCGGTCAATAACAATGATGTGCAAATCTTTTAAACAATTTATATTGTGAATCAACATTTTTTTAGTTAATGATTTATAGTAAAGCGTTGCAAAGTAAATGTTCTTTACATGCTTTCTTAGCAAGTAATTTGCATAATTGTCCAAAGAATTTCCTTGCTGGTTTATGAAAATTTCTAAACCTGATATGGAAGCACCACCACAATGTTGCATAGTTTGTTGTCATATGCAGCAACTGTACATTATTGGGTGACTGCATATGGTGTTGTATAGAAATGGAGAAAAACACGTTACATGTAGAGTACCATAGCAAAGTTTGGCCATAAACCCTCACCCAATGCATATTAACGAGGGTTCCGGAGATTGGAACCCTCTCCCCAATACACGTGAGTCAACATAGAAAGTGAAATACTACCAATTGAATCTCATTCAGGTAAAACAGTACCCTGCAACATTCTGTTGGTGAAAGAGTCTACGATAGGTCCATAATACAGAGTCCTGGCAAATAAATCAAAGCGCGGAACAACATACAAACAAACATATGTACTTATGTTTCTTATGTTTGAATATCTTTTATATACATACATACGTCTATACATACATATATGAAAATTTATATATTTTTGTTTTTTTTTTTGAGTTTTTCTGATTAAACTCAAAATTTAATGCCAACCTATACGTTTCTCATATTGAGCTTCAAGTTTTGTATATGCAGGTGTTTATTGTGGATAATCGGGGATTAAGATTACTTTTATATGAAATAAATAATTTGATTTTACTTCTCATATTTGACAGGTTTGCAATTGAAATTACAATATTAATTATGGAATTATAATCTTCAAAGAAATAACGATGCAATTGTTAATACTTCGCGATTTTTAAATAGACTGAACTTCAGTTCGATATCCTCCAAATTATGAGAGTGGGTTTCTTTAATCTTTTAATTCAATTGCACTCGACAATCATATTTAACTTTGATTGAATTTTCACAATTAACTTTTCGAATCTCCAACCAAAATTGCGTTTGAATTAAATAGCCTCGAACGCAAAGCGCTTTTGACTTAATTAATTTCTTAATTAATTTCTAATACTAACTAAATTGTAACATTGGTTTTTCGATTTCAAAATAGCTCCAAAATTATTCTAAGCGTTTTGATAAATAATTCGTTGACATTTAGTTTCTGCAAATTAGGCTAATTCTAGTTACAAATGCAATTTTAGATAGATTTTGAAAAATAGCACCAACGATATTTTAAATTAGTAAATATTATTTTATTATTTATTATTACCAACATTGTTTTCTTAGACTCAAAAAATTTAGGTATTTTGCATTTTACATCACAACTGACAGGACATTATCGCTGACGAACAATAACATAAGCAGTGACCAATAAATACAGTTTTTGGATTCTAACAACTTGATCAATTTTATATTTTTATTAATTTGGACTTGGAGTATATTTTACAACTGCCATTTAAAGAATTTCGTATTCTCGCGTTTTTTGCCAATTTTAACAAAATTGTTATTTACAAAATTGATGAAATGTAATAAAATGCAAAAAATACATTCAAAAATGGTAGCTGTCACAAGTGTCGTTTGGTGGAAAAAATGCAAGAGGTCGAAATTGTGGGGTTGACAAAAAAATTTCAACAATTAACCAAAAGAGCAAGATCAACAACGTTATAATTTTCAGAAATAACAAAAAATGTCGAAAAATCAAATATACGTAAATTGTCAAAAAATCTCAACATGGTCGAACTTACTATTTTCGTGGCCTTCTGACATTTTTTAACATTATTCATAATAATATTGGGTATTTACTAACAGTTTGACTTATCAATTTTTGTTTTTTTTTTTTTTTGGTTTTTTGACAATTTTTCAATATTGACTATTTTTATCATTTGTACTTTTGATAATATTTAGTAGTTTTAAAATTTTTACAAGCTTGACAATTTAGTTTCTTGCTATTTGTACATTTTAATTTATTGCATTTTTGATATTTTCGTCATTTTTTTGTGATTTGGATAATGCTAGAATTTTGGACAATGGTACAGTTTTACAATTTTCTGTTTTTCGATTCATTTTCGATTCATTGTTAGCAGTAATTTGCAAGTTTCGTTGCTTTTGCCCGGCTATGACGTGTATACGTCCGTTCGTTCAATAACATCGAACCATGCATCCTTAAAATCTGACCAATCGAGCCAAAAATTACGGAATTTTCACATCAAAATTTAATCGCTGTAATCTTCAATGAGCACAGAATCATAAATTCCCATGTATTAATTCGCTTGAACAAACAATATAGAAATTTAAATCGGAGTCTGATACGAGCTGACCATGCCTTACGACGAAACATATTGGACATTGAGGTGGTCCTCTTTAATAAATAATAGAGTGTAAAGTAGTTTTTATTAAGAACCCTTTCATCGGCAAATCCAATCCAATGATTTCATTGGAGAATTTCGTTCCTGTAGCGAACTAATCTGAACTGCTCCATAAGGCAGAAACCGCAAATTGTTATGGGCCTTAAGCAAATCAAAGCAACCTGAACAATCGACCAGTCCAGTGTTACTTAACAGACATTTCAACCATAAGAGCTTGATGAGTCAGTTGTTTCTATGAAATTTATTATTACATTTATTTCATGTTAATTTGTTTATGCCATACATTCTAAGTACTCGTGCATGTCAATCATATATTTTATTCTGCTTTTGTTCCCCTTTTTTCTATCACAAATTGACGAGTATTTGGTGAAATCGTGTGACTTCAAGAACGACGACTACCAAAGTAATGTAGATTATTATCAAGTAGAACATGTTTACTGTGCCCATAGAGCAACGTTCTCATATAATTATATTTTGCAGATTCCTTCAGCTGCCCACGATGCTACCACACGTACAAAGCAAAATCATCTGTATATAGACACATGAAGTACGAATGTGGCGGAAAAGCGCCGACATTTTTCTGTTCATTCCCGGAATGCACATACAGAGTGCAGCATAAATCCAGCCTGTTGAAACACGAACAGCGCCACAAAGAAAAATACGAAAATAAATCCTAGTTATAAACGACTGACTATTATAATATCCTTAATTAAAACCATTAGAAACGATCGAATTTTTAATATTGTCCATCGTTGTCCATGATTTTCTCCTTTCTTCCCCCCCCCTTAATTTTAATTATCAATTGACCGCATATTCTAGTTTCAGATTTGGTTAGATATCGGTGTCCCGCGTGCCCGAGAAGTTACAAAAATAAAGGAGATCTGACGAGACACACTAAGATCGAATGCGGCAAAGAACCACAGCTCGAGTGTAACAGTTGCATGAAAAAATTCTACCACAAATCGTCGTTAAAATCGCACCAGGCGAACGTGCATAAACCATGATGACTTAACGTGTAAATTTAACTGGAAGAGTAAATCGTTACACATCAACCGGAAGTTTGACTCGCCCTGTAGATTTGTTTTGATATGTCGATTTTGCTAAACGGATTTTAGATCGTGAAGAGGAAGAGGATCAAAATTCCCGAAAAAAATGTTACGGGTTTGTTACTCGTGGTTGTTTCACTATCATGATCTGATCTAGAAAGTTAGGGGAAATAATTATATGTGCGTATGAATTTAGTCTTAGCTCGAGATATCGACTGTCAATTATGTCCATTTCATGCTCGAAATAGGTATAGAATTTTATTCCTGCAATGCAATAGATAGAAGAGACTTATTCCACTACCTCCTCATCCCCTATGAACTGCGCCAATCTAATCGATGTAACATATATAATAAAATTTGTTTATTTTTTGAATTTTCTAAAAACAAATCATCCTATAGAAGTTTACATAAAAAAGTTTACGCCCTGAAATTATTAAAATGATTAGAATGAATAATGTTATCGTTGACGTGAACCAGAAATATCTGAATGGACAAAACACTTCGCTGCTTGTGACATGACATTCAAGGAGATGTGCGAAATAATTATGCGTCGAGAGGTTAATCTGGAGTTAATTTTACAACGATTTCAAGAAATTCTAAAATTTAATATCGCACATTGAAATATACAACGAAATGAAACGTGTACATGAAACTAATTTTTAATTTTTAGGTGGCGTCGACGGCAGATTTTACTGCTCCGGCTGCGAAAAAAATTACAAATACAAACGCCACCTAACGTACCACATCCAACACGAGTGCGGAAATCGCAAGAATTTCACCTGCAAACTATGCCTGAAGAAGTTCGCAAGGAGATTCCAACTCACGCAGCACCTGGAAGCGCAGCACGGCATCAAAGTCCAATTGCAATATCATTAGCTTTAAGTGTTACATATCTATATAAGATTAGCATTAAACATTTTCCATTTTTTTTGTTATTATTGTCGATTATCGCGGTCTTATTTCATCGGCTTGGTTTCGACGTAGGTTTTTTTTTTAAGCTAAGATTAATTATTTGTAATTTTAGGGTCCGCTGTGAAGAGGTTTAAGTGCTTCAATTGCAACAAAATATACAAACACAAAGGCAGATTGAGTTTCCACTTGAAAAGCGAGTGCGGGCAGGAGAAAAACTTTGCGTGCGAAATTTGTTTGAGAAAATTCCTGAGAAAGTACGATTTGATGAGACATATGGGGCTGCTGCATCGTCCGAGTGTAC
This sequence comes from Geotrupes spiniger, assembly GCA_959613385.1. Taxonomy (NCBI): domain Eukaryota; kingdom Metazoa; phylum Arthropoda; class Insecta; order Coleoptera; family Geotrupidae; genus Geotrupes; species Geotrupes spiniger. The sequence goes on along the minus strand of OY390736.1, from coordinate 37,623,785 downwards.
CGTAACGAATTGAAATTTTAATAAACGCTTATTTGTCCAAATGACATGTTTTAGTTATACAATACCCACGATGGTCATCACCCTGGCGGTGGTCATCATGTCATGTACATCAATTAAAAATAATGTGCTTATGTCCATAGTGTCATAAATCAAATTGTAGAGAATTAAATTTGCTAACGAGATCGAATTAATATCGTATGTCTATCTTTTTTCTGGTATATCTCCCCTACGTTGTTTATTTATTTATTTCATATATCCAGCGGTTTAGGCATCGTTTCGTATAATATCGGATGCAGCGCCAGATACCTGTTTTTGTGCACGGGCAGGAGCTACCTGTGTGCCCATAGTGTTCAATGACATCTACTACCGTTTAAAATGACATATTTTCCAGAAATATTCTATTAATAACTCCTACAGTATTATTAAATTTAATTAATAGTTTCTTTAATATAAACACATTTCTTTAATATGAACTAGTTAGTTGTATTTATCTACAAACAGTTTGTTTGGGACCATTAACACAGTCTAGACATCAATACATCCACACTCGACCTCCTACGTAACTTCGGTAACCCTACCCTCCCCACCACCACGGTGGAGATATTGACGTCTAGATGGCGTTAATTCTCACACCCAAATTCTTTGTCAGCGACTGTATATGTGATGGCCTGATGAGCTCAGAGAGAGCAAAACAGCTGTCATCACCGTGATACAGTCACTGAGATTTATTTTCAATTAAGCTCAAAGTATAACAAACACAGTACTGAAACATTACATACACGAGTATAATAATAAACAACTTTAATGAATGAAATATATTGGCTATTCGATGACCTCGAACTATATTAAAAACGAATTTACTACTACCAGACGAGATTTTCTGGTATATTAGGGGGGTGCGAATAATGACACTACGAATATAAATGAACTATACTGTAATACCTAGAAAATTATTTTTTAATTTATTTCTAGCAACAAAATCATAATCACTAATTTTATTTCATTTTCAGGGCCCATAGTCCCCGTCAGACATTACGAGTGCCCCAAATGCTCCAAAAGATACAAATACAGGCAAAGTTTGCACTACCATCGAAAATACGTGTGCGGCAAAGAAGAGCAACTCAGATGCAAATACTGCTTGCAGTTATTCACTAAAAGATATCATTTAATACAACACGAGTTGCTACATCGCGGTCAGTGATTCCTAATCTGCGCGGACGAATCCAAACTTGTTAATTTGTATTGTTTATTTCAATTTGTTTGTTGTGAATTAAAATTTTTCCACGATCGTTATTGTATATCGTTTAATGTTTATTTAGAGTATTTTTTTCTGTTTTGGTTACCGTTTAACCTGCGTATTATGTTTGCTTCTTATTTGCCACTATTTCTCTGTTCTCGTTTTAGTGAAAAATTTCCACTGCCCTAATTGCCCGCGACGGTACCACCAAAAGGCTTCCCTTCAGAGACATTTGAAGTTCGAGTGCGGTAAAGATCCGCTCTTTGAGTGCATCGTATGCAGGAGGAAGTTTCACCAAAGGTCGAATTTGAAAAAACACGTGTTTGTACATAAGTACCTAGACTAGATTTGATTTCAGGAGTTTACGGTTTTTTTACATTTGATAAGAAGTAGATGACTAAATAAATGAATTTTTCTTAAATTCAGTTGACGTTCACGATCGGGACTAATCAGATGCAGCCAATTTTTGAGAATTTTTTTCTGGTACTTTCAAATATCATAGTTAGAAAATTTCTTGTTTCTCATTTTCGTTGAACAATAATTAGAATTAGAATTAACGTTTTGTTTTAAATTTTCTAATCTTGCCCATGATGAAATGTTATCGTAAACGCTTCCTATTATATTGGTGTTTGGAATGGACTAATGTGTTTGGAGTGGACTAATAAAAACGGGCGACCTTTGCACACTTTGGTAAGGACGGAGGATAATTTTTCAGCTTCGACTCCCTTTTCTAACTTTATCGCCACACCCTATTTTTTCAGTTCAGTTGGGTTGGGGGACTTTCGGTTTCAATATCCAACGTTTAATTATTTATTAACTTCCTTTTAAACGCTTTCCCTTTCATTATCATCGTCGTTTGTTGTCTTCTTCTCAATGCCACTTCCTTATTCTATTCATTCAACATGGGATTCATTTTCCTCAATACCGCATTTGGTGTAATTTCAGTCAAATACCAAAAGGCTTGCATATTTTGAATCTTCCCCTTCCAAGTTGCCCTCTTATTTTCCTCCACACGTACCAATTATATGCCGTTAATAATAAGCATATTGTGGATTTTTCCATTAGTTAACTGTTTGTAATATTAGTTGTATTTAGCGTTATAAGTTTTTCAGAATTTTATATGATTTTTAAATAAAGTTTTTTATGAAATGTTAACATGATGTGTATTAAAACGTGTTGTCCATTTGTACGAACTCCTTTTGTATTGTTTCATGTTTTGGTCAATTTGCATACAATTTTATTTCAGTAGCTTGATCTACTGTAGTCGTGAAACTGTAATTGTCCATATTGGTGAATATTAAACTATAACAAATGCATTCCAAGAACTATGATTGCCACGTTTTTTCTATTAATCCATCGATACCATAATGAAATATGTACATGTGTTACATAAAAATAGCTAGTACCCATATGAACAAGTATTTTTGAAAAATATTGTTCGTAAAGTTCCAATACATTTTATTTCCATTTACGATATTTCATATTGACTGGCAGTACTACAAAAATACACACCACAAATATGTAATCAACTGCATCATCCAAACCTTACTGACATTATTTAATTCTAGGGCCCGTGGATCAAACGTTTTATTGCCCAAAATGCAACAGATCATATAAATATAAACACGGTCTGAAATACCATATGACATATGTGTGCGGACAGGAGAAACGGTTCATATGTCCACAATGTTCGACAACATTTACAAAACATCACCTTTTGAGACGGCATCTTTTGCAACAACATGGTGTTAATAGCTCCTAAATTTCGTAATATATGCAATAAGAATAATCTCAAAGAGATCCAAGTACTCACATAAGCAATAATAATATTTACTCAAAGGATTCGATCTGTTATATTATGAAATTGCATTGAATTAATGCTATGGAGAGACTGGTAATAGCTGTCGCATCCGACTGATAGGTGGGAGCGACGACGTGTAAGTAATTTGGGGAGCTTTCAGTTTTTCAGATGATTGAAGCCACATGTTTTCTTTCGTCCTCGTCCAAGTAGTCTTTGAATTTCCCCCACAGCGCAGTAACCATTTTCCCTAACCACTTCCTACCACTTTTCAGAATGTATGTTTTGACTAGTGGCCATGCATTCCTCTATAAATATTGATACGTAAAGATTTATTTTAATTGAACATCTAAAATGAAATAGATGGCAGTATTCACCACTCATTTGCATTGATTTCGTATTTACTTAGCATTGTGTGTTGTAATATTTTTAATTTTTTTTAAATAAAGTTTTCTACAGATATAGAAATTTTAATCCATAATTTCATATGGACATTCGCGCGCATTACCCATAATTAACAATCTAAAATTTTACCTGTTTTACAGATTTTTTTTTGATTGCTTGATTAAGTAGCTTGGAACTGTATTTAGTGTACTTCTGTAACATCAAAAGCAACATCGCCAGGCACACGTCACTTGTTTTTGTGTCGTGTGCGTGGAACCTAAGAATGTACTTGTTCTTCCAGGAGAGGTTTCCAACACAACCTTCCCGTACAATGTGGTGTATTTGTCCGATTTATGTATTTTTGGCTTTTAAATTCCACAGTTTCAAATATTATTTTGAAATACTGTAAAATATGTGACGAGAAGAACCCATTAGTGTCATGTAGATAGGTACTTAGCTGGTCTATCAATATTACTTGCATTCGTGAGATATCTCTTCGGTACATCTATCAAAGAAAATTGATGTAAAGGGATATAAAAGCAGTCATTGCATTTTGCGTCGTTACGTCCTTGTAATAAAGAAGATCGCATTTGCTTTAAAGAAAGTTCTTGATGAAGCTGTAAAGATCATCAATTACGTAAAAAGTCATCCCACTCAGTCAAGTTTGTTCAAAAAAGTGTGCGAGGAAGTAAATAGTCAATACAAATCACTCCTCTTGCACACAAATCCGATGGCTTTTCAGAGTCAAAGGTCTTAAATGAGGCAAGACAAGTCTGCAGCTGTAACCCTTTTCAAAGTATTGCATGATAAGCAATGACTTACAAAATTAGTTTATCTGGTTTAAATTTTTGGAAAAGTCAATGAAATTACAAATCTTTTGCAATGAAAATCAACAACCATATTTATGGCGAGAGACAAATTATCAACCTTTAAGATAAAATTAATTTTCTGGAATACCTGCGAAGAAAAGGAAAACATTGAATGTTTTCAAAACAAAAATATCATCACTGGACGCTTGGTGAATATCTTGAAATCTTTGTCAGATTACTTTCCGAACGACGATATTGATATCGAATGGGTACATAATCCACTTATCATTAAAGTTAACCTGCAATGCTAACCATTCTAGAGTATGAAGCATTCATTGATCTTCAGGGATTATCCACACCAAAACAGATATTGTAATCTGTGTCTCTGAGCGAGTTTTGGGTTGGTGTGAATACCCTGAAGTAGCCAAAAAGGCTGTCTTATCTTTGCTCCCTTTCATCACAATGTGTCGTTGTGAAACAGGCTTTTCAGCTTACACTTGCACAAAAAACAAATTCAGGTCAAGATTGGATGCTACCCCAGACATGGGCATACAACTGTCAGATATAATATCGAATATATAGCAATTATTAATAAAACAGTGGAACAATTGCTTTCTTCACATTACAACTTAAAGTAAAGAATGAAAGTATTTCACTTTTAAAGTATTTCTAATTAAAGTTGTCCTTATTTAAATTTCAGTGTCTTTCATTTGTAATCATTAGATATGTGTTTCCATAAAATAAAAGGAATTTGGTGAGTATTACCTTAAAACTTTAGTAACCCCTGATCTACTGTGCCAACCACAATCATTCGAATCTACGCTTAACACCTTATGTTGAATACTGGCCGGCGACGCTATGAATATCTCCAGCTTTTAATTAGGTGATTTCGCTAAGATGCAGGTCCCATTTTAAGCATAACCAACCCAACCCAACCTATATGTAGTGTGGTCGATCACAGTAAGGGCCCAGAATCTTGTCTGTTTTTTTATTGCAAATCAAGTACAAATGTTAATATGCTAATTTTAATTTTATTATTATTATTTTATACTACGATAAAGTATAAATAAATGTACAAACATAATTATTACTAAATTCGCGCTAATCATGTGTTAAAATGTTCTGAATTATAATAAATAAGTTGCATATACAAAAAAGTTTAGATTCTTGGTCAATTATTTCTCTCTATTATGAGAAATGTAGCACTGTTAACTTGTTAAATACATTTTGTGCAAAATTAAGTAAAAACTCGCAATTTGCACAGTCTTAACCTATCATAATAAACGCGAAACAATTGTCCAAGAATATCCCGAATAATCTTTCAAGATTGACAAGATTTCGTTTAGTACCACGCATAATGTAAATTGTGTCTCCTTGTGATCAATTCCTGAATACGTCTATAGATCTTAATCGAATTATGTGACATATTTATTTATCTTAGAAATCCAATCTAACGCAAGAATCGGCTTGAAATAAATCACTGCAGGCTACGCAGTTGATGATTTAAGACATTAAGCACTCGTGGAAAAGTGTGATGTCGGTATATTGTGGTTAATTACATGTCGCCAAATGGTTTAACGTTACTATATTAACATATTTCAGTGTATCATGCAAAGTCGTCGATCGTATACGCGATACTCGGTACGCGGTTGATCAACTCATTTTCAGTCTGCACAAAACTGCCTTCTGTGTTTATTTCATGTGATTAAATAGTTCTTATTATTGGCGATGTCGCCTTGCATAATTAAAATGGCCTAATTCCATCACACACACACACTTGCACAATCGACCCAGTGTATGAGTCTAATATACATGAGTGAACTAATTTATATATAACCTATTTTAAATTGCATTTTTGTATTACATCGTATTACCACCGTTGTGAGTATTGGAATGCAATGCTATCAATCTTGAATATTCAATACTTATGTAATATCAAAAATAAATAACATTAGTTTGAATTCCTAATCTCACTTTTCCTAAGATGACTATTACTTAAATTTATTGTTCACGTTATATTTTTGTTGCCGTACTGTCATTTGTTCATGAATTATGCCTAAGGTACTAATTAAAAAAGTCAAAGTTTTTTCACAAAAAGTTCGTAAACTGAAGCACAATCCAACCCAGTCGGTAAAGTAAAACTCAACCCAACCAAACGCATTCCTTAAAGTAGCCACACCATGCAAATGGATGTAGATACAGTAAACAGACCCCCACCACATTAGCAGACAAACAAATATCTACATTTAATCCGGTCTGTTCTGATCTGAATTACTCTGGCTGTACATCATCGCATGGGATTTATTTTACCGGCTGTTCGGTGGAAATCTACATTATCGGCTGGGTTGATGCATGCGAAGCAGAGATGATTCCAAATTACGCCATATACTCTACAGGTTACACCAAAAAAATTTCAGACATTCAGACCGTCCATATGGAGGTCATATCAATCCATTAGTACACGGTTGCATATTTTGTGTGACATACTTTTATGATTGTAATGAATTGGTGCACATATCGAGTTACCGAACTGCGTCAATCAAAAGTTATTTTAACGCGAACTCTTCACTTTCGCTGCCCTAATTTTCACATCACATATTTTCTTCTATCCATCAAGTAGTGTTTGCAGTTGTGCCATAGTTGTGCCATATGTGATGTATCTATTATAATTGTATGGCGAAGCTGAACCACTTCATTAAATTCGTGGCAATGTCAGCAGAAGAGTGTACGATGCAAAATAACAAACACCTTCCGTTTTAAATTTTTATTTTGCTCAATAGGAGTACGCATGCAATTATATGTAGCGATTGATTCTGCCCTACATGATAACAGCTGCCATATCCGTCAGCGTACTAATTAAATTCATTTCTACTAATCACGTATAATAATACAATTGGAATATATTTAAATTTCGTGGTTTTTTTCATCGACCATTTGTTAAGTACTAAATGAGGTTTGTAGAATATCCAATAGACTCTGATTACGTCACCTTTCAAACATGTAAATTAAAATTTGCCATTTTCAGATGCGCTCCTTGGAACTTTGTCGAGATTTTATTGCCTGCAGTGCGGGCGCAATTATAAACGCAAGACCCACTTGAACAGGCACCTGCAATACGAATGCGGGAAGGAGGCCTTGTTCGAGTGCACGGTTTGCAAAAGGAAATTTCACCAGAAGTCCAACTTGAAAACTCACATGATAAGGCACGCGATGCACACCACGTCAACACCAGTTTAGAGGGTTTAAGATTGTTCCTTATTTAACTTGAATAATTCTGATACCCAATGTATGTTGTATGATAACTATGTACGTATGAAAATAAAAATTTGTTAACTAACGAACGTTTAATGTTGATCATTAAAAAATAATTACATGAAATGGTGAAAATATAAATTGTTCGAGAAATTTGTTATTTAGAAACTCACCGTTCGCGCAGCGACCAATCACCCAAGACTAGGCATTTTAACAACAGACGACGATTTTCTTTAAGTTATTATGTGAATGAAATGAATGTTATAATCTGATAATATTTTTAGGTGACGCACGCCCGTATGTTTGCAACAACTGTGGAAAGGCCTATAGGCATTCGTCGGGTTTAAGTAGACATTCAAGATACGAATGTGGCGGAAACCATCGGTTTAGTTGCCCGGTTTGTAAAAAGCAGTATCTGCAGAAATATGTCGCGCAAAAGCATATAAGAACGGTTCACCCTTGGTACAAAAAGCAAGACCCAAATTTGACTTTATAGGGAAAAAATGTAAATACTCATTTTTTAAATAAATTAAATTTTTATTTCGCAACGAAATGTGTTCAAACCAAATATAATTAAATGTGATATGTATGGATATCAATAAAATATTCTGAAATAATTATAAATGTCTAGGTGTCCCATAACTGGTGAACAATCTGGTTTTAATTTTAAACAATGCTATGTCGATGAACATCGTATATGAACTGGGAACTATAAATAAGTCTGAACATGACGAATGGATGTCAAGAGCCTTCTTAAGTATGCGGAAATATGTGGATGATTCATCAGGATCTCACAATTATGATTATGTTCGTCACGAGTTAATTCCACCAGTTCAACGATATTTCAAATAAGTTGACATCTCAAATTACACAAAGTGTCCTTAGACAATAGACGTAAAATCACCAAACGAAACAATGGAACTCACACTATCGATTAATAAAATTCACTTTGGGAGGACAACATCAATTAAGCAATGCTATCAAATTAGTTCACTAATGTTTTAAATAACGCCGATTAAAACTGCTCTCGCGGACGTAATTCCGGGAAATGAAACAATGACACAAATGATTAATTTACGTTACTATCGGCGACTAAATCTACCGATTTTCTAGGACAATTATATTGTGTTGCTAGAGTAAGCTGTGGTATCACACAATCCATTAAATTTTGTTGGACATAAACTAATTACTCAAACTTATTCAACGGATAATATAATCCCACAATTTAAACCAACTCAATCCAACTTTACAACCCAACCCAACCTAACCCAACCCAACCCAATCTAAGACGATTCGGATCATTTCAAATTATGTGTTTTGTATCAAAATTCACTCATTTTATTTTTTGTAGGTATTAGGTTCGTGTGTAATCAATGCGGAAAATCGTACAAATTGGCGAGCTCGCTAAAAAGGCATCTCAAATACGAGTGCCAAAAAGAACCCATGCACCAGTGCTTCATCTGCAGTAAAAAGACGCACTTGAAAAGCAATTTAATTCAGCACATAAGGATAGTGCATCACGGATACGGCCCAAAGCCAAACGTGCAGATACCTCAATAGATTATTAGAAATGTTAATTTGTTAATTAATTCTTAAGAGCTCGAACGACCCATTTGATTTATATTTTAATCGGTTTTTACTTAACGATGACATTGTTATTTTAAACTACTGGATTAAAACTATAAATAAATTTATGGTTTTAGTGCAGGATTTTTTTTTTTAATTACTTTCTATTCCATTTGTACATATGTGTACATTGTAGGTGTAATAGTTTTGTATTTTTAATTATAATTGTTATTTATATTGTTGATTTTGATTTGATTTCTTTTCAGGACTGTGAACTTAAAATGTGTCATTGGTAACTGAGTATAGCTGACTGTATGTTTAATTCGTTACAGCTCATTTATATTTTAATTACTACGTATACTACTATCAGTACTGGTGGTAGTCGGTAGCACTTGAGAACCATTCGTGTAGCAGTTGATACGAATACTACCAGCTGTACAAGTCGTACTGTTAAGGAGATCAATACTAGTCGCAATTCTTGGTAGCAATAACACTCTTGAAGGAGTTGGTAGTTGCTTCTGGTATTTGTAGTGCAATAACTCCATTTTAACAAATGCGATTCATCATCTCTCTACAAATACTGTCACATCTTTTTCGTACATCCCTTGTCCATCAATATAAATCCACCAGGGTTTTCTTTCGTTGCAATTCCCCCCTCTAACGTACAACTCAATATATTATTTTACGTTTATTGAGACTTAAGACACATATCACATTTGGACAAATTTTATTGTATAAATCTCAGTCGGGGTCATTAAAATTTTATAATTCAATTTCTGAATAAGATTTGCATAACATTTATCAAACTTTTTTAGTCAACACACCTTGGCTGCACTACAAGTGCCCGCGTAATAAAATAACTCAATTAAAATTAACAGTACCCTCATTTTCAGATCAAAACGATTCTCCACGACACGCGTGCGTTAAGTGCTCGAAGCTTTTCAAGAATAGAAACTCGCTGAACTATCATCGACGAATCGATTGCGGGAACGATCGGAAATTCTCTTGCAAACTGTGCCCCTATCATTCGAAGCGAAAGGGGAATTACAAGCGATATATGATTATGGTGCACAACGAGGCCAATTTGGCCGTTCGATCTACGAAATGCATGGTCGTACACGACGAGAAAGTGGCGTGAAAGCAGTGGCAATATGACGCAGAATTTGTATTTATTTTTCGTTAACCAGTTTTAATTTAGCTATGGAATAGTTTGATTTGTTCTTAAATGTTTACGTGTTGTTGTGGTTGTTTGTGTTACAGAGATTTCTCCACACCAAGGTGGGAAATTTAGGATAGATTTATGTAACTTTATGTGACTTGAGGTCTGTTGTTCAAATATAACACCACGTTGGTTTTAATACCAGTTTCGATGACGATGTTTCAATCTAAATAAAGATTTTTGAAACAATCTTATTTAGTTCTTGCCGACGATTTTTTTTATAACCAATCGATACTGAAATAAAATGTGTGGTTGCTGTTAATCATGTCGATGGAGATTTTGGTGATGTCGATGCTGTAACAACTTTTATTCGATGGGATTGATTTATCCCAAAGCTCCAGGATAACACACTCAGGTTTGATATTCAGCTTTATGCCATGATTGGAACCATACACCGCAAAATATGACAGTTTTTCACCGCCTTTCGATGTAATCTGCGATGCCCTAAATTAAATTCGTGTTATTTCAGATGAAAATGCACAATTCCTGAACAAATGCCCCAAATGTTCGAAAACGTACAAATTAAAGACGTCCTTGCGGAACCACATGAGAATGGAATGCGGAAAAGAGCCACAGTTTAGGTGCAAATTCTGCACCTATTTGTCAAAGTGGAAGGGAAATTTCGTTAGGCACATGATTGGAATGCACAACGTCACTGCGATAAGCGAGTTAGAAAATGTCGAGCAATTGTGATTTATTAAATAATAAAATTATACAATATTATTGTAATATTTTGTACCTGTATATACCTAATATTTGTTCCATATTTCGATATTTTTTTATGTAAAGTGATTTTCAAGTTTATTAGAGTTTATTGGTAAGTACGTATATGCGGCCATCTGTACTGATTCTGGCAGTTTATTGTGGGAAGAGTGCAAACAGAATTATCTTTGAGCTCAAAAAAATGGCAATTTTCGCTAATCAGTGTGAATGAATGTGCCTAGGCAGCCCTCACTTGACTTCAGTTACCTATAACAGTGGCATTCTGATCATGGTATCTAAAACCATAACCGCTCAACTATTATTATTAACTAATTGTTTTTATCGATTACATCGATGACATTATGGTATTATGCAGCAAAAAAAAATATGTATAAAGAATCTAAATGGAAATTTAAATTTTTTAAATTTTATGGGTATGCAATATGCAGGTGCACTATTCATTTATATAGACATTATACCAACGTTCGCTATTTTTACTTTCTTATACTTTATGTATAAGTAAGTATAGGAATCATAAAAATGTTCGAACTCGAGATTTTAACTCATATGCACGCTTTGAGGTGTCTGTGCGCGCTGTACCGCCCAAACGATAAAAGCTAGAGGTACGAAACTTCAAACTTACGATTTTCACTGCCACCAAAAGCGCCAAATAACCGCAACTAAAAAGTTTTGTTGTGCGAAATTTTTATGTTTTGGTCAATTAGGGGAATTTTTGAACGAATCCTAAGAAACCCAAAATTGTAAACTCTTAAATTCTTAATTATTAGATTTCTCGTTACGGAATGAAACCCAATGCCAGTGCGATTTAGTTCCCATTTGCATCGCCATCTGTCGGTGTTGATTATTTCAACGTAAATCGCCGCGTACACGTAGTCCGCGATTTAAGAGATTGAGAGCTCATCCTGACAGTCGCTTCCTCCATGTGGATGCAAGATCGACGCCGTTATCCAAAAAGTTTCTCAGTTTATCGATGAATCGTTAAATTACGATTTAATTTAACGCGAAACGCAAAACGCGATTGTGCACTCACCAAACGGTCGCGCTTAACCTCTCGGGTTATTCATCGGCGCGACGGAAAGTTACATTTCAATGCGGCGCGAAACAAACGTAAACTTATAACGCTCGTTCAAAAATGAGACAAGAAGCGTCGCAATTATGAGTCACCGTTGACTGCATAATCACTTTTTTTGCGGAAAATCTGCCCATTGCACCTAAGCGACGTTAATTTTTGAGAAAACTGATTTTGTTTATTGAATTCAACGTTTAGTAAGTCAAAACATACAGCTAATGTACATTAATACACTTTCTGCCCGTAAAGGAGTAAAACACGCAATAAACAACCCTTATGTATTAATATTTTTTTTCTCTTAAAAAATATGGCATCCTTTAATGTTAATTGATGTTAAATCAGCATTTTATTTCATTGTTAAATGACGCACGAATAATCCCTTAAAGAATTGTTCCCTTCAAGTGAGACAAAACAAAAATCTGCAAAAATTGAATAAATTGGCAATGAATCGAGTTAGTAATTTCGAATAACCAAACATTCGAGAGGTATTTTATCTAATTAATCGTTGATTGATGAAATGTAAACTTTAGTTTATTTTTTTATAGATATAAAATTATTTTATGGTAAAATATAAAACGATATATTTTGCAATGTCCTGCATACACAGCAGAAAATCAAGCCCATAAGAGGTAGGACAATATAAAAAATTCACTGCAGTAAGTTTGTATTATTTTATCATTATCTTATTGTATCCTGTGTTTTATATTTTATATAAACTATTTGTATGTATTATAATAAAGATTATTATTAAGTTTCTTGTTTCAGTTAAACATATTCTAATTAACCCAATTTTATTATACAATTCGTTTAATCAACGAATAATCTGTTTTTCTCATTTTTCCTTCACTTTAGCAACAATGGAGCTTTTACAATTCGCAGGACCGCTGTATCAACGCTGCCTAGGATTTAAACGATTTACAACAATACAATCAGCGGACGATCGGTTAGATTTCCAGGTTTCATATAAACGTAACCAATCTGACTGCGTTTTTCAGACATCTTAACTTCAGTAATTGGCTCCGGGGGCAAATACCTTAAAATTGGCGAAGAATATGTGGCACCAATTTAGGGTAAATTATGTTCCATGGCTTATCAGTAGAATTGTTTCGGTAAACAGATAAGTAATGCCAACTTATTTGTGATTATAGCCATTTGCCATTTTTGTGTAATTAATCGAACAAGACAATGTTTTGTCCCATATGAGTAAAAGATCTCTAGAAAAAATTTAAAAATGTGCAACCTGCAAAGAAAACAAACAGAATATACAAAACACGATCTTGCTGATTGAAACAAACAACAAACTCAACAATTGTTTTTCTTTGTACAATTTCGTATAATTTTTGGAAGTTATGGATTATTAAATAAGTAAATCGGAACATGGCCATAACATGTGAAAAGATCTTTTACCATCGAATATTCTCCTTTCTTACTGTGTACAAAATCTTGTTTAACTTATTAATATTTTAACATTACTGTACAAATAATAGTAAATTGGAGACTGTAGTTGGCAAATAAATTGTTTGAAAAGTTTGTTCCAATTTACTGCATAAATGTTAGCCAAGTATTAAAGTTGGATTTGCTGTAAGTATAGTTTGGCCTCTTGGGCGATCATTTCGTCCTTATTATGAGCACGTCTGCAAGAGATACCAAACCTAAAAATTCCAAATTATTTATAAAGCATATGCTTGAAAAAATCAGCACTGTCGAATTCCAAAGGTTAATTTGTATTTTTATTACTTAATTTCGTCTTGTGCGGTCGCTTGCCAATTGACAGTCCCTTGTAACTAATAATACTGATTAGGTATTTGCTATGAATGTCTTGTTTTCGATTATTGATTAGCGAGTTTTTCTGATTAATTTTCATAGATTTGTTATCTCTTGCTGATGAGTTCACAACAAGAACGAAACGATTTTCCACGAGTACAAAAGTGGTTGTTAAATTAACATCAAACTTAATAAATGTCCATATCATTCCTTTGCACCATTCTATGTAGATATGTACCAAAGTGAGTTTCCAAGGTAAATCTTAATATATTGGAATGCAAACTGTTTACTAACATACTTATTACTTACTAACAACTTATTTTTAGTGACATCATAGTACTCCATAATTAAATACGGTTAGATGAACTTACTATCGAAGACTTATTGGAAGACATCTGGTAAAAATTACCAGATTTAAGAAGACTTCACACACACAGTTATCTTTAGTTTCATTTGCTTTACTTTAATATAGTTTTATTACTACTTTTAATTTCTATTATTTTATCTCGATGGATGGTGGCCTTGTATTTTAATATGCCAATTTGTTTCAGCTCAAGGCGCCCGAGTCAATCGCCCGTGGGAACGCTTGCCCGCCCACCTAACGCTCCCAATGATCCTCTTGCGCGAAAGCATGCAAAAATCCATGTTCCAGTCGCTCACCTCGACCCCCAACTCGAACAAAAGCCAACGATATTCAAACGACGGCGCCGGCTTCGACTGCTCGGACTGCGGCAGGATCTACAAGCTGAAAAGCTCGCTCCGCAACCACCAGAAGTGGGAGTGCGGCAAGGAGCCGCAGTTCAAGTGCCCCTATTGCGTGTACAAGGCCAAGCAGAAGATGCACATGGCCAGACACATGGAGAGGATGCACAAGGAAATCGGCAGCGCGGTGGTCAAAGCCGAACTGAGCGCGAAGTCGGACTCGTCCGACGGTGATAATTAAATGCTTCCTAATATATACCGGTTTATAATTTTAATTTTGATATTATATATATTTACTACGGACGCGAAATGTAAGTTGTGGTTCACCGAAATTATCAGTTATAGGGTTAATCGTTCGTCCAGGAACATATATATTTTTTTAAAAAAGAGTAAATGAAAAATATTTGTTTTAATCCATGCAGTATTGTTGCTTTAACATGCAAGATTAAATTTTTTAGGCGTTACGATGCTTCATGGACTAATAATAAATACCAATTTTTTTTAAGTATTGCTTCTAGGCGAACGTTTAAACATAAACTAAAATGATCAATTTATGTGAAACATATAAACATCGCGTTTTTGGTGCTACTGAGGACCACTATATTGATATTTACATACAACTGATACTCTCTACACTACCTACTATAAATGAAGACTTCACAAGCAGTTACTAAGACAATTATTTGAAAGTATATCGCAGAGTATATTTTTAACTCTTGTAACAAAATCACATTTTACCTCGATAACAATGCAGTAAGCAATATTCATTTTCCCTTCCGAACCTAGTCAGTAAAACGTTAGAAAGTGACTTGGACTGCCATTACCCTATTCACTATTATCATTAAACCATACATATTGACGAGCAAGTATTTTCTATGACGAAAACTGAACTGGGCAGAATTTTTATATAAATATTTGAACTTCGATGCACGATTTTTTTAAGATACGGGTATTTTCGTTCATCTTATTTGCCATCCATGCAACCAATGTCACTTTTACAGCAATACCATCAACATTGCAATTTCATTTTAAATTATACCTAACTGTCAAACAACCCAACCCAACCTAGCCAATCAGAGTCGAAACTAGTCAACGATTGCTATTTTAATTTTGAACGGCAGCTCCAAGGCCAGATTTAATAAAAAAAAAACGTTGATTATTATAACAGTGGTGGGCAAACTATTCATTGGTAGACTTGAACTGAGCCGTTGTTCCATTGAAATAATCGCAGTAATCAATAGCAAGGAACCGAGCACAATTTACATAAAAATTTTTAAACGAAAACCAACTAATACGAATATCAAATCGCTAATTATAAAGAAAATCAACCGTACTTGTAATAAAATAACTCGCGGGAAGATAAATCGGTGTATACGAAAATAATAAATTCATTCAGGTGATTTCGTATCACTGACTCCGCCACCAGCATGGACGGTGTGATATGTTGATAAAAAAAATCCGAGATGCGAACTCGAAAGATGAGATGAAATAGATTCAAAGTAAAAATCCCAAACACGGTGTTGTTTGACCTAAAAATGTAATAAAGTTGTTTAAACCCCATATTGTTTTAAATGATTTTTTCGAAGGTCCAGTTTGTCTAAAACTTTTTGTGATTATTTAAATTTTATTAATTGTGGGTTTTATTGTGGTTTTTATCGATTTTATGTTTATCTATAAAATTTACCAATCCCTGTTTGTGTGGTATTATTTTTTCTTTCTTATTTTGGTGCGTCTTGTTTTTCCTAGACCTATTTTGGGTCAATATGTTTTTTGAATTATTTTTCTATTTGGTTTCACTTGATGTTTCATCTCCTGCTATCACGAATTTATTGATTGTTGTTATTACTTAATTTGTGTTCCAGTTTCATTTTCCATTTGCGTGTTTTAAGAATTTAATTTTTTCGATTGGCTTCCTTTATGAATATGGTTCTTAGTTATTATTCTTCCGAAATGGTTTTCTTCACCTATTTAGTTGCCTTGCAGCAATTTTAGATTTCGATTTAACTTTTTTCAGTTCTTGTTTTTTGTTTAAATCCTTGTTTATTAGATTTTTCTTCATCATTCGTGCGTTTTCAAACGTATATTTTCTTCCTATTCAAGACATGACTATTGGATGTCAGGTCATTTTCTTTTATTTCAATTTTTTTATTTAAGATTTTATTATATTTTTATTCGTTGACTTAATTGTTTTCGTGTGCTTTCTTATTGACTATTTATATCTTTGTGCCTTGATTAAAATTTGCAGTAAGAGAAACAATGTGCATCTTTTTAATTTTTTACTTTTGTTCCGCATTTCATATTTTTATCTAAATTTTATATTTTCGTTATATGTACCGAATTTTTACAAAATAAACCCTAAATTATTATTGTTAAATTTTTGACTTTCAAATTTTCAAACTTTGAAACTTTTGGTCTTTTTATCTATTTCATACCAAAATGATTTGTCAGCCCAACCAAACTCACCCCAACCGATTTCAAGCCTAACCCAATTATTCGTCTAATTCTTAGTTGAAATCTTCAGCGGAATATGTCCATTCTGCATCATTGACGTTAAAAATTATCATATTATTCAAAAACCAGGCAGTATTCCATATTTGCACAGTACATACGAACTAGTTATCCAAAGTAAAACATGTTCCAGTATATTTGGTTGGTATGGCCTGTGCTAACAGATAATACTGTTAGTTTTTTAGCACGACAATTTATTAATTGTAGCATCAAGGTCGGCTATGTACAATGGGTGTGGCTGCTGAAGATGTCAAAGGAGAATGAAACTCGTATACAGATTTCCTAATATATTTCATCAACATTTCCATTTAATGTTTGCTATATTTATTACACGATTAACATTTGTTTCTATATACATGTGCGTTGAGACATACAGGAAGGGGGGGGGGTCATTTATCTCGGCTAATTTTAGAATCGTAACTTTGCAGATCACTGCTTATAAATTCTGTTGAGGTCGTCCTACAACAAAATACATATTTTTACTCACAACGATGGACTTTAAAATATTTTCTAAGCCAAGAAAATCGTCAACAATAACATTGAAGGATACTTCGTCGTAAGAAATTTCAGTTAATTATTTAATGCTATTCTTCTCAGTTTTTTTTTTTTTTCGTATTTTTGGGGCAGAAACTTATTGCTTCCAAATCAAGATTTCTCGTACTCATATCTAAAGTGCCTGTCTACATTTGCGTTCACTTTTTAACGTCATATTCACGTTCCAATACCCTAATTACATCTAATATGTCTCCGAAAAGCGGTTCTCACTACAGGGCTAGAGGCTTTCGCCATGTCTTGTTTTACCGAGTCCTGATCATGATGTGAATATTCATCACTGACCTAATCCAAACCGGACCGTAACCGATAATGCGAATCGGCCTTTACATGCACCCGACTGAATCGGACAATAGTGACACTCACTCATCGTGGCTGCACGTATCGTAATACCCCCATCAACAGTTACCTACATTGCAAGTTGTAATACTCCTAAATCATTTTATACGACTTTCTACTTGTGATATAGATTTTAACACATTTTTACCGCCAAGATTTACCTACACTACAAGTTAATAAGCAATGGTGATACTCATACATAATCCACAAGTGCCTCGAAATTATGTTCCCGTACATTTTATCGTAACCTAAGTATTAGTTAAGTTTGCTTGTAAATTAATCGTTAGCGATGTAATCATAATTATTAATCAATTGGTGCAGTTGTATTTACGAACGAAATTTTCGTTATCTACGCCGCTTTTTAGCGAAGCAGCTCCGTTCTAACTTCATCGTTCCCCGTCGACGACAATCACTGTGAAGAACGCGCGCGCTTTAAGGTTTAGCGATCAATTGGGCGAAACGAAGGTGATGGAATATTATAATAAATGTTAAGACATTGAGTTCACTCAGCATACAACAACAATAACAGCCACTCTCAGCAAAATTGTGATATTTTACCATTTTTTTATACAGTATGTGTACTTCAAGTTCCTTTTTCCACTTTTTGTTATTCACGTTGTCATATGTAGGTCGTAAAATCCGTTTTTTTTTTTCTTTTTTTATGTGAATTATATTTGTAATTGCTTTATAGGTTTATATAGTGTATTATGTTAAACTGGTTATATTGAAGATAGTTTTAAGCAAAATTTTTAATAAAGTTCTAATTAAGGTGGTACGTTTTATTTAATAAATAGTTTCACAGTGGACGAAATTTGCAACGATCCAGAATGCAACACAGGAAAATATGAGATAAAAAAACACTCCTCAGTGAAAGTGTAAATGAATCACATTTTTCTATTATTAGAAATTTTAAATAAATAAGAAAACAAAAAAAATTTCAGTTGCACTGCAACTGAATATTTGGGTAAGTGCAAATGTAATTGCCAAACTTAATTAATCAGAGCTTTATGTTTTAGGTAAACACTTGGACAAATGGAGGTACTCAAATATCCAGACGTGATCAATTGAACGTTCTCTGCGATGGCCCAACGCTGCGCTGCGCGTTCGGATTCCCTAGTGTGCCCTCGTTTGCATAGAGTCAACCTTTATTGACTTCTGACTTATAGCTGATTACTTATTTCTACGATTTCCATCCGGTTTACACAATAGAATAATACATTCGATAGTTCTTTTTAGAAGCTATAAAAATAATTCGTTAGTTTCAGGTGTTTAGTTATACGAAAAGTCGTTTTAATTACATTAAGTGCATTTTTAAGAGCACCACGAAAATCTCAGTGTGTGTTGTAACTGGAAATACAAGTAATTAACACGAGATATGTCAATGTACTAGATCTGACAAGTACATTGGCATCTAGATAACCTTCGTATACTCTTGTTTATAGTACTGTACATAGTTAAGCTGGGTCTACATCACTTCTCATTGTTCCATTAAAGCATTGTAAACATTGAATGATTTTTATTATTTTCGATTTAGTCCTGTGAACTGTGAATATTTTATTTTATTCAAGTACACGTTAATTTATTATGACGCACATCAGTGACCACACTGAATCATCTTCACATGAATTAGCTAGAAGGATCTCAATAGAGGAGGTAAGTGCCTACGACCCAATTTTCTTCATGTCATTAAATTTTCTTTAGATTTTCAATAACACAAACGTGTACCGTTTTTGTGTGCATGTGTCACCGTCGATCTGTCTCGATCCAATTAAATTGTGCTCTTTTTAGGTTGCGAATCCCAACTGCACATGAGAGTTAAAAAGTCATATGTTTGTTGCAAATGTGGAAAGCACTTTACCTACCAGGCCATTCTAACCAGACATCGCAACAACGAATGCGGCAAAACCAAGAACTTCTGCTGCCAGTACTGTCAATACGCCGCCTATTATAAAGCCCATCTCGTTAACCACATGTGGAGGAAACACCAAATAATATAAGGGCGTTATATCGTTTTTGTTTTTAATAAATAAAATATGCTACTCGTACCTATTTGACTTTTTCCATAATTCCAATGGCACCTTGAAAAGGGCTTATTTTGAAAAATTTTGCGAATGCATTTGTTTCTTTGTACTTAAATAAAATATTTATCTGTGGTTCCACATTTATTCGAAGTTACGTTTAGTGTTAATGTAAGACGTATAATTAGTAGAAATAAGTCGGACGTTCGCTGGTGTAATGGAACGGGATGGAGGTACGTTCACCTCAAACATAAGAAATGTGCGATGGGAACTTTGTGACAGTAAGGCTCGAGTCTACAATGCGAGTTTTAACTCGTTTACTGGCAAATCCGTTTACTGGCAAACGTGACAAGTAACCCAAGTTTTCTAAAGCTAAGCTGAACTTGTTTTTGTTTTACAACCCGGGCCTAAGACTTCATCAATTCACGATCTTCATCAATTTATTTCTTCAAGTCTAAATAAAATATTTTTTTTTGTGAAACTATATTTTTATTTTTGTTTGTGATATTGATTAGTAGTTTGTTGTAGCATGCATGTTGTAGTCCAACCCACCCAAACCCAACCCAACCGAACCATTTTCTCAATTAATACAATTTTAAGTAGCTAAGTCGCTGTCGCTAAGCAAATTTATCGCTAACGCTGTATAAATCTGCATAAATACCATGTTAGTTATTTTATTAACTTGTTATTTTTTTGCAGATAATCCCAAGAAGTCAAAATATACTTGCAAGGACTGTGGAAAGGAATATACCCAAAAACACAATCTCCTCGGGCACACTTGCACGAAGCAACTGTTTGGTTGCACTAAATGCAATCGTCGTTACGCACACAAGTCGAGCCTCGAACGTCATATGAAGGATCATTCAGGTAATAACGCAATGCTTTAAAACTGGCCACGACTGGCACTCTTGATCAACTGGTTATATTTAATAAATCAGTTCAACGTATTTATTTAATTAACCAGATGATTTCAATACGTGTCTATGTGTGGCTTAGTTATAGTATTTTTATAGGGGAAGAAGATCAGGAACTTAATAAGGACGATGAAGCAAGTGACAAAAATAACAGTCATGAAGAAAATGACATTGACACAAGTCCCACTGTCATCAAAGACGACAATTCTAAAGGTAATTTAAATTTTCTCTAGTCGATAAACACCTCAACTTAAATCAGCGATGTAATCGAACAGGATGGAGATACGTTCGCTGATTTTTAAATTCATTTTTCGCCAAATATGGATATTATTAATTATTTGATGAATTTGATAATTTTCCAGATATTGACGAGGAATCAAGGTATATTTGCAACGCATGTGGAAAATCTTATACCCAAAAACACAATCTTCTCAGACACATACTGCACGTTTGTCGAAAGCAAAAGCAGTTTGATTGCACGATATGCGATCGTCGCTTCACGTACAAGCTGGGACTCACCCGGCATATGGAAGCACATGCAGGTAATAACAATTCTTTGAAATTAACTCAAAGTTACAAAGTAATATATGATCACTCATAGCTTAATTATCCGGATGGTGGATTGGAAAAAAAATTAATTAAATATAATAATTTTATAGCAATCGAAAAAAAGGATCAGGATGTAAAAGATAAGGATGATAAAGAGGGCGCCAATGAAGAAGTTAATAAAGACGATGCAGGAAGTGACGATGACAACTTAGAAAATAGTATCGCCAGCAATACTTCGACTAGCGCCAAAGACGACAATGCTAAAGGTATAATAAATTATAAGATAGTTTCAACTGTTATAACCTACTAGCCTTTTTCACTTGAGTTTTATCGAACAACTTTCAACATTAACCAATGTGAATTTTTACGTCAAATTCTATTTCGGTTTGAAATTGCATCGATGCCTTTTATTTTATCCTTGGAATTATAATTCGTCACGTCTTTAAATCCTGAACTCTTTTGATAAACGATTTATTTCGTAAGCTATTCCTTAATTTGCGTTTTTTTGCCTAATTTTTTTTTTTTCAAATTATAATTTCTATCAACATTATGTCTTTATGTTTGTGCAGACGCTGAAACACCGTCAATATTTCCGTGTCACACGTGTGGAAGATCCTACCTGAAAAGATACACTCTTAAAAGACACATTCGCCACAGTGATTGCAAATTATTGCAGGAAATGGAAATGGAGACCGATGATCACGGTACGTTGAGATAATTTGCATGTCTGGAGGAATTATTACTCCATCATCACTTCGACACTTTATTCCAGATTTACATGACGATAAGCCTGAGAGCGAAAGTGCAAAGGGACAAGAAGACGAAGAGGACGACGACGCAAGTGCCGATGGCACACAGAGATTGTGGTGCCATAAATGCAGCAACTCTTACTCGACCAGATCTAATCTCGTTAAACATTTGAAGGAATGTGGTGTAACGATGAAATGCATATACTGCAACAGGGGCTACAAGCACAAAGCCGCGTTCGATAATCACCTGCTGACGTGCAACATTAAAAAATACTTGGTCTAGGCGGATTAAGGATTATTCGCCGCATTTTATCATTATGTTAAATCCAATTAATATTTAGTTCAAGTAAACCAGAAACATAACAGAAAGTAACTGCAAGAAAATTTGATTTTAATATTTACGCCGACATTCCAATTGAGGATTATGTTTAGTTTAAATATCATCGAATTAAAATTAATGTGGCACATTCGATTGTACTTACGTGTTGTGTTTTTTATTATTATTAAGATTAAGGATCAATACATATTTACTCATTCTTATATAGTGGACAATTATAGTTGATATGAACTTGTGTATTAGTAAACATTTAAAAAATGACGCACTTTTATTTCGCTATTACAAAATAATAAATACAATTACAAAGAAGTTGAAGAAATGAAAGTAAGTGCTGAATTATTCGTTAATTTTATCGCGTTTTGGTGGAGGGTTCCACACGCACGTCCCATCCGATATTAACGGCATTTAATTAGTTTTCAGGTTTAAGAACTTCGACGTGGACGCTAATGGTCGCTTCGTGTGCCCCAATTGCACGTCGTCGTACAAGCAAAAAGGACATTTAGTTAGGCACATTAAATACGAATGTGGAGTCGAACCGCAGTTCACGTGTCAAATTTGTTTCCGGAAATTCAAGCAGAAGAGTAACCTCAAGGCCCACGTTGCTTGTGTACATGCGTTGATGAAATAAATTAATTGGGAAAATTTTGTTGTTTCGATGTTGGATCCTAATAGTTATTTGTGGTAGTTGATAAACAATTCTAGTTTCCCAGGAGCAGATGAAGCAATAGAGAAATAAAATCTGGCACGAAGAAAGCGTTAAAGGATTGTTGCAAAGTTGGCTACTATTTATAGTATATTGCTATAAAATTTGATTAGACATTTTAACGTCGAGTTATACATTAAAAAAAATGTATTTGGACTGAAGCCAGAGATAATAATAATAGCACATCCTCAAATTTTATTTACTGATACCTCTTGCTGCTAGACATATTCTTTGCGTTCCAGTCTCTGTAAGTTAATTGGAATTACTTTATTAATACTAGGTGGGAAAATTAATTTAAGTTAAAGATGTGATTGGATTTGGGTTGCGTTAGATTGAATTGGAGTTGGGTTGGGTTGGGTTATGATTTGCAAATTAAAAGGAATTGAAGAAAGACCAATGCGATGAAAGTAAGTCTTGAATTATTCTTTAATTTTATCGTATTTTGGTGTGGGCTTCCACACAAACGTTCCATCCGATATTAATCTATTTAATTAGATTGCAGGTTTAAGAACTTCGACGTGGACGCAAGTGGTCGATTCGTGTGCCCCAGTTGTGCGTCGTCGTACAAGCAGAAAGGACACTTAGTCAGTCACTTGAAGTACCAATGTGGAGTTGAACCGCAGTTCGAGTGCAAAATTTGTTTCCGAAAATTCAGGCAGAAAAATAGCCTCAAGGCTCATTTTGCTCGTGTGCATGTTTTGACGAAATAAATTAATTGGGAAATTTTGTTTGTTCCAATGTGACTGTGATGTGGGGTCCAAATAGTTATTACAATTGATCCGAGATCGATTGGATCAATTGTCTGATAACTGATAAACCATTATAGTTTATCAGTAGCACCTAAAACAATCGAGAAATAAAATCTGGCACGAAGAAAACGTGTCGTACTGTTACCCGGGGGTGAAAAAGAAATTGAAAATGTTTATATTTTGGTGGGGAAGTTTGTTCTTACTTACAAATAAAAACACAAACACGAGTCGCGTGTATCGAGTCTAAGCAATGTCAAGTGCATCGATGACTTACGCGAGTGACAGGGCTGTTTATCCCTTATGAACAATTACGTTATCACTTATTGGAATTACCGGCACTTAGTTACTTGCGAATATGTTTACTTAATCTAAGTCACGGGCTCGGAATAAGCTGGGACTGCGTAAGAGCCGTATGCTCACCTTGAGACGCCCCGGTCGGGCCTCGATCGAGTCATTATCGACACCGTGACGAGACTGAAGCTAGACTGAATATTTTTAGGGTGCGTATCATACTAATATCCGATCCGTGAAGGGGGTTGACCGAGACGCGGCCTTGACCTCGGACCTGTGCATGCGCTCAACCTTGAACTCTAGTTTTGACGGCAGTTGTTATGGGCGCGTGTTAGTAACACGATGTCTTACATGTCGTCACCGTACGTATTGGTTACTTCAATGAAACTCGATGTAATTTATGAAATAGAAACTATAAGGCGCCTATTATTACAGGCTGTTGAGTATTTATACCGATTCGAAGAATATTTACTAAGTAGTTGAGGTATTTGGTAAGGTAAATTACTCAAATATGTTCGCACATTTTCAGTGTTACATATGGATCTTTACATTCCAATAAATAGGGGAAAAATACGCACGAACTACTTAGTCCTTTTGGTTTTGGTTTAGTTTTTTTTTTTTGACTTTACAACCTCGATTTATTTTATAACAACAACACAGATTTAATTAAATTATGGAGAACTAAGTGACATTTGATTTAACACCAATTATGTTAATGACACCAGGTCAGTGTCCAGACGTAAACAACAATATTATGTAGAACGTATTTTACCAGCAGATATGAACCAAGAATTATCTAGCACATGACTTGTTCGAATCAGTAAGGATTACACCGCATAAAATATGTATATAAATAGCCGACTCAGAATATTATTAACACACAATACTATAAACACAATAGATTAAATTATGCATAGTCGTAACTAACCGTCAGTGTTATTGCGGTGCAACAAAGTAACATTGAGGTAGTTGTCGATTAAACTAATCTTACAACACTAGCATAAATATCCTATGTAACGAAGAACCAAGTGAATTGTTAAGTTTGAAGTTCATCACATGGAGATCCTGTACGGTGTTATGAAGTAAACTTAGCTCATATGCCGTTAGGAGTTTGCTCGCTATTCATATAATTTTATTTTGGGTAAGGTTGAGCTGGAAGCATGGCACCTGCTCGTCGTAACTGACCTGTCCTTTCGCCACTCGGACGAATACTCACTGATGAACTCTTTATCAATCGCAAGCACCAATTTCCCTTCTACATTGATTTCATATGACTAAATAGTTATTACTACTGCCGATGTCGCGTTTCATAATTAACGTGGCCTAGTTCCATTGCGTATTTAATGAGTGCAGTGAGCATATAAACTAGTGAACATTGTCCACTAGTTTATATGTAACCTAATTTACATTGGATCATTAGATTTGTGCTGTCATTACAGGAGGACTCATAGTGTGATTTTTTTTCACATAGCCATCGTGGTTTGGCAATTGCGAAATAAATTGAATATGCGAAAGTACAATTGATCCTTGCCACAGGACCAAAACGGAAATAGCAAACATTACATTACATTAAACATTAAACACAATTATTTACAATATTTATGAAAAACAGCATTTGCAATATTATTCTATTTATCGCGGACTCTTAAACGCGTGCTTTTTTGATGTGCTTGGCTTATATCTTCATCACTTACAGCCTGTGCTTGTTTTTTTGGTTCCATAAATTGTTTTTCACTGTTCTCTAAGGCCATTTGTTTGTTATCCGTTCGCTTTTTCTTCGAAGGATATGTCTCGCACTGTAATATCCAATTACGTATATTAATTCCGGTAAGCTGGTTGATGTCTGATACTCCTGTGAATCTGTCCTGACCGAAAGCGAGATGAATACACTAATTTTGCAACACCTGTAGCGATCTAAGATTAGTGACTACCGCCCAACACCACTCTAGGACAAGGTTACATTGTCTTCATAATGTTTTAATAGTATGTTATCGTGAGTCAGGCCACTGATTTTGGTTAGTACTGAATATATTGCCTTTAAGTCGAATATTCACGTCGCGTAGCTTTTTGTATGTATTTGTATTTGTATTTCAATGTTAGTTTGTAGTCAACTAATACTCATACTTATCTAACTGCCATTTATGTCGTTATTACTGTATTGTTAATTTTTGTTTACAGTGACTTTCTAGTTGGTTTAGTCGCGTTACAATCTCCTCGTTTGTATAGTAAATTTAATATGCGTTAACACACTCCATTCCCAGAATTCATTAAACTAATTTTATTCTCAGTACGAAAATACTTTCGCAACTATCTAATTCATTCATTTGTTCATCTTTAATTAATTTAAGACAATCTGATAGTAATACATGGCCTATTTTAAAAACACGCTGTGCTACCATTTATTTTGAAGTCTTTGAAATCTAAAGTGTTTTAAGATCTCTTTATCGTAGGTTTTAATTGAACGTTTCAATCTCTGATCAGAACCTGCTGCAATTTCTCGTTACCCCAAAACCACCTCAAGATGACCCTTCCATCTTAGCTCCTTCACAAATCCTCGTCCAGTTATGAAATACACATAATTCAAATTGGAATCTTGATTCTTTTCTGGTTCTAAACTTTGTAATTTATTCTCTGTGCTTCCCTCTCTTAGTTTTATTGTCCGCAGCATCGATTTTCTACTTTGAGTGCTATGTTGCTAATAATCTATCATCCATATAAATTGAACAAACATCCTATACGCAATTAAGTAATGAGATCACGGTTACTGTTCTTCTATCTTCGAATCAGGGGCAACACCAACTTCAACAAACCTCCATGCTTCTAGTATGCCTCGCTGATAAATTTCACTAACTTCTTATACCCCACCATGGTAATTATTCCCTATTTATTACTTTCAGAAATCAATATTATGTTTAAATACAGAACTAGTATGCAGAACCTTTCCTTGGTGTCTTAAGCAAAATTTAATAAACCATTGTACAGAAGTGAAAATGTGGTTATGTTCAAAAAAAAATTATTAGCATAATGTGAAAAACTAACTAACTAAGGGAGAATTTAGAATTTAAAGTTTGACAACATGTATGTATATATATGTTATGTATTAGTAGTTGGTAGTCAGGGGCAAATTTAGGTAAAGGGTAACGGAATAAAGCAGCTTAACTTATTTATCGTTAGTCTCTTAGTATTGTTTCTAATAGTTTATTTTTCAGGCATAGCTGCTGACGACGGGAACGAACCATTTCAATGTCTACAATGCAAGAGGACCTACAAATATAAAACGTCGTTGTACAGACACGTCAAATACGAATGCAACAACAGGAAATTGTTTCGATGTTACGTCTGCAACCGGGGATTCTCCCAGAAGGCGGCTGTTTTTAAACACATAAGCCGCAAACACAACTTATAATAATTCCTTCGTTTACCCGAACGCATTTTATTCATAACGTCTCGAATTGTTCATAAAAATAAAATATATTTGTTACGCATTAGCTAAGTTAGTTATCTAATTATATTAATATATGTAAGTTACTGATGGCATATTTTAAATTAAATTTTAATTGATAATGTTTGCATTTTTTGTAGTTCTTGGTTGTTTTTTTTTTAATTATTTGATCAGAATTCTTATTAACGGTGATTTACAATTCAACTTTGAAAATATCAATTCTTTACTAAAGTACACTATTTATTTATTTACTATCCTCAAAATATAAACATCGTTTCTGCATATATTTTCTTAGAATTTTATTTAACGGGAATGTGACTCAATTCAGTCATTTTCTTTGGTAAAGCTTTATTTGCTTGTTAACGGGTGGGTGCTTGCATTTAGATTATGGTGTTCAATTTTAATTAATATTGTTCTCGTTCTAAGCTAACCTACGTTTATTATTATTCGTGTTGTAAAAAAATAACAATTTAAAATTTCAGCCACTGAAGACTTTGACGCAAATCAAAGATATCGATGCCGCCAGTGCTTAAAAACGTACAAATACAGAAGCACGTTAAGGAGACACACGATGTACGAATGCGCGACCAGGAAACTCTTCGACTGTCCGATCTGCGAGAAGAAATTCTCCCAAAAAAACAACGTCGCGAGACACATAAATCAGTTGCACAAGTGGTCCGAAACTTGGCCCCGTTGATCCTCAATAAAATAATTTTTTTAATTTCCCATTTCTTTTCTTGTCAAATTCGATTTCCTTGCACGTTTGTTTCCAAATAAAATATTTTCATACTCTCGGTTATTGTCTTTCTTTCTTTTGTGTGGGACTCGTAGTTTTGCTGGCGTCGCGTCGTATCGTTGAGGCAAATTAATATATGATTTTTTTTCAGATTTGAGCCTCGGCGCTCGTCGCGTTTCGACGGAGACGCCGAACATCGCCGACGCCATGTCCGAAAAGTATAAGTGCCCCAAGTGCTCGAAGCTCTACAATTACAAGAGCACGTTGCTCAGACACATTCGGTACGAGTGTCACAAGGAAGGGTCCGAGAAATGTCCATTTTGTCATAAAATTTTCAAACATAGGCACAACATGAACATGCACATGTACACGGTCCACTCGCCAGCTCAACCGGTGAAATCGTTGAAATAGAATAAGTTCATAACGATTTATAATATGCGGAAATAAATGATTTAATAATTTAAATTGTGTTTCATATTCATCGTGAATTTTAACGAAAATTATGCACGCAAGCATTTTAAACAATGCTCGCGAAATGAATCCCCGTTTACAATCAATATAAAACAGTTGATTGTCGTTGATTCCTGAACAATCAATTTCGTTATGTTAAATAAATTAAATCGTCGCTGACGTAAATATCAAGCGAAGTTTTACGCCATTATAATCACTATTAAATAATTCATGTTTTCTAACGAACATTTCATTTTAGGTCTCCAGATACAGTGGTTGCTGAAGAAAAAAGAACCAATGGAAAGATACTACTGCTCCAAGTGCAACAAAAACTATAAATACAAACGCCACTTGAACAGCCACGTGACCTACGAGTGTGGCAAGGAACCCAGATTCGTTTGCACCCTGTGCGCGAAGAGGTTCCATCAAAAGTACACCCTGAACGCCCATTTGAGGCAGACCCACAACCTCAACATCTAAAATCCGACTTACATTCCCTATCTATGACGACTTAATTTTTAATTTTCCACGAAATTGTAACATATTTGTAAAATAATTAAGGCAAATAATTTATGTGGCTCCGTTTTTTTTTTTAATTTTTACGGTAGATTAAATGATATTGAAAATTTAATTGTTTTAATTGTTTAACGTATCAGTTTGATTCGTTTTAGACGGGTTGAATTAACGTGTTGCGTTTTTAGGTGGCGAAGTAATCGATGGGCGGATAAACCTCGCCAATCCTTACTGTTGCAACCAGTGCCCCAGGAGGTATAAATACGCGAGAGATTTGCAATTCCACAAAAAGGGCTGCGGGAAATATCCGTCGTTTTCGTGCCCGTACTGTGGGTATAAATCGCACAGGAGGTACAACGTTAATACGCATGTGAGGAATATGCATAAAACCGACGCCAAATAAATATTTATAGTAATTGTTGTTTTTTATTGTGTTTAAAATGAAAAAAATCGTTTCTCTTAATTTAGGAGCCGACTGGTCTAATGTGACGTAAGATAGGCTCAGCAAAAATTGGAATTGGATTCCGTTCACCATAACTAATCTTGAATTGAAGCAACAAAAAGGATGTTTACTGAAAGGGGCACATGTTCTTTCTCAGTATAGCGTTCACAATGGCAGATGGAAAAATAATTCTCGAGGAAGGCTTTTAGTCGGTACAAAACGAACATGAGATGAGTATTAGCGTGATCTAGACGTCAATACTCTTGCTGCTGCTATTTTCCAAATAAAGCGAAACAACAGTGATCACCTTAGTACATTTGCTGAATTTTATTTTCAATCGTTGGTAGTTAGTGTAGACGGCTGCGAAGTTGTTGCAGGCACTACGATTACGTATGTACAACAACAGTTTGGGGTACTCCCACACAAACTCTTTGTCATCCTAAGTAAATTTCTTCAATGGTTCTCAAGAACAAGAGATGAAGAAGGGATGACCCAATAAGATTTTCCACCAATATTGTTTAAATAATAAATTGACCAGGGTGGTTGAAAATTAATGTAACTTTCCCTCCACATGGAACTTGTAATCCGCATCTGCTAATGAGTCACTTTAAGTAAACAATTTGAAACTACAATTAATTTGAACTAAGTTGTACTCATTAATATAACCTAATTAAATCATAACTAAATTGTTTTGCGACGTCGTATGGTACACGCGCAGAAATCAATTTTATAGCAAATACTCCGCTCAATTATGTGCGACTGTGAAAAGCGTCACATTTTCGTGTTCGGACTTATCCACCCATAACAATAAATTTTGACATCTTTGCACTTAAATAGTTTTTTTTTATTTTGACAATTTTTCTATTTTTCAATTTTTATATGGTTGCTTAGTTCATTTAATTGCCTTTCTTTTTATATTTTACGTTTGTGACAATTGACTTTCTTATACGTTTGACATGTGCATTTCAGGTTATATTATGATGATGAGTAGTTTTCCTTATTCTTAATAATTTTCAACAGAGTTGCAAATTTAGAAATACAACAGAAATTTATATTTCCGCAAATATCAAAATGTCCACAGACGTCATCGAAATATCCACAGCTGCTTCGTCCCTCAGTATGCAGCAAGGGTCTAGGCGTCTAGATGGTGCTAGACCCCGTAACTCATGTGTGCGTGAAATGTAGTTTAAATATTCAACTCAACCGAAAATTGTTTTAAATTAGGAATTTTCAATGTCAATTTTTTTTTCAGAAATTCATAAGATGCCAACAAAATAAAAACAATGACTTTTCGCAATGATTGAAAACCTGTTTGCTTTTTTGGTGCTTTTCAATATTTAGGAATTTTTCTTATTTTTTGCCTCGATATTTCGAAAAGAATTTATATTTTTGACAAATTTGTCATTTTTCAAATCCGCATCGAAATAGAGCCCAACCCAATACCAACCTACCATCGTTATTGTTCATTAAACTACTGAGTTTGGGAAGCAATGATGAAGGTAGGTTGAGCTGGATTGAGTTGGACCCGATTTCGACTCGCGTCCGAAAAAACGTTAATAACTTCATTAAGCTAATGAGTGTAATAAGTAATAATGAACTTACGTTGGGTTGGGTAGGGTTGGATTGGTCTGCGCAATCGAAACCGAGCCCAGCCGACTCCAACCTAACTTCTTTATTGTTTATTAAATGAGAAAAACAATGATGAAGTTAATCTGAGTTGGGTTGGGTTGAGAAATAGGGTCCAACCCAACACCAACCTACCTTCGTTATTGTTCATTAAACTACTGACTTTAAGAAGCAATGATGAAGGTAGGTTGAGCTGGATTGAGTTGGACTCGATTTCGACTCGCGTCCGAAAGAACCTTAATAACTTCATTAAGCTAATGAGAATAATAAGTAATAATGAACTTAGGTTGGGTTGTATGTCGAAATGTAAGGTGTGCCAGTTTTGTTCACCGATTACACAACGAACTGCATGTTATAAATTCGTGGAAATTGTGCAATGTATTCTAAATAAAATTAAAAATAATATGTACAACTAAGGTAAGTGAGGTAAGAGACATTCATAAATGTTTCACGGGAGAAAGGCCTGAAAGGAACGTCACAAAGTAAATAATTATTATTCTTACAAATTAAATTATCATTCATGACAGACTAAAAATTAAAATTATTCCCAATTTGAGTAAGAATCTGAAAAATGTTGGGATCAAACACCACTACTCAAGTTTTGGCTTAGGTTCGGTTGGGTTGAGCTAGCTTCAGTTGGGTTGAGTTCAGTTGGATTGAGTGATTTTTACAGTATATTTATGCAGTTTATATAATCTTCTCTTTATGACTGGCATATTACAATTTATGTAAATTTGAATTTACTTGCTAGATTAGATCTTTTGTTGGATTCTGCATTGTTTTTAATTGTGCCCAAAATTTCTTTAATATTACGTTGTACCTACAAAGTTTCCAAGATCCTAATCTGCTTAATTAAGAATTTTTATTCTCACATCAATCCTTTTTTATTTTTATTTTTCAGTTCGATATCTTTTTTTCTTTTAATTTATTTTTCCAACCAGTCTTCGACTTACTAGTATTGTTTATCGCAATGAAAGAAAAAGATATAAATTTCCGATAATTTATTTTAAAGTTCATCGATATACCGAAGATTACAATTTAGCGCTGATATCTTTGGACACTCGGTATAAGAGTGCATGTGAAGTCAATATGAATCTTTCTTCGTTTACAAAAATATCTTACGAACGCCCACTTAGGCAGTGTACGTGAATTAATTTGCTATTACTCATACTCGAGCATTCAAGCAACATAACTACAGCCTATACATTTAACCTTAGCGCGCGATTATTTTTTTAATTGCTTGGTGCTGTGCCTGAAGCTAATGTGATGTAATATTTATTGATATTTATTAATATTTATTGAATTCCTAACTATAGTTGTTATCACCCTAATGCAAGTTGTTGAGATTTATTACCATGACCTCTTTTAAATATTAATGTAGAGTAAATAATTTTGTAGGGTTTTAACCACCTTTCGAGGTAAGTCGTTCCGTGTTTTATTTTAAATTGCTATGTTTTGTGTCTGTAGTGTATGTGTTTAAGGCTTCGTGGTTTATTGCACGTAAATGGCCTCATTTTTTTCTGTAGCTAATTTGCCTACTTCACCTTCTTCGAATAAAATGATTTGTCTTCACATTTTTTTTTTATTTGACGACAATATAATAATCATAGCTGAATTAACAATTTTTTGTTTTATTTACTAATAATGGAATATTACAAAGTAAACCACACATTATTAGCAATTTGATTTTAATTATTTTGTCATTGCCAAATGGAAATACAACTTAATTTAAGTAAGTATTACTCATTTAGTTGAGTGGGGGCTTCCTCGACCGCAGGTCTATACAACTTGATCAACAAAGCGTCAAGATCAAGTTTGGCACCCGATTATTTTCTTTTGTTGTAAAACGAAAGGAACATTTTGTATGTTTTGCCTGGTTATATTATACAATGCAATAACAGATTTTAAAATTTTAAAATTTCGAATGTGTGGGAAGTTTTAATCCTTGCCCTTCTTGTAACGCCCAATTAATAAAACTCGATCCTTCCCAGCTAAATCGATGGCAAACGATAGCAAATTGCATCCTGACTGTGGAATCGCTGTTTAATTTTTGTTATACTCGTAGTTACCAAGTTAAAATAGCTCATTACTAAATTTGTTATGTTGATGTCCTTTCGTAAGCTTTACCAACTAATATATTTATACAAATTTATGCATGTTGCTCTGTAATCAATGACGTACCACCAGTTTCCATTTCAATTATCATTAATAAAGTATATTTTTAGGTATAAACGCATACACGTGCAACGTGTGCGGGAAAACTTACAAGTACATAAACACGTTACGACGTCACGTATTGTACGAGTGCGGAAAAGTGGCAAGCCTTTCGTGCGTTTTCCCCGGATGTTCCTACAAATCGAAACGAAGCGACAACCTCACCCTGCACATCAAGAATAGACATTACAAGTCAAAGATTGCTTCGAAATTTAATTCGAATCCCGATTTGGCTGACGTTTAAAAAATAATAAAGCTGTGTAATTGACGATACAACTTAATAATAAATTTTGTGTTTCATTGTATTAATAATAAATTATGAATGAAAAATAGTTTACTTTATTATGTATTTTGTAAATAATATCATTGAGTATTAACGATTTTGTATATTTTTCGTTTTTTGTTACATTTAATGTCTGCTGATTTTATTTTGCAGGGTTTAGATGTGATCTATGTGGAAAATTATATCGTCTTCCGGCCACGTTGAAGCGACATAAAAATTATGAATGCGGCAAGCAACCGGAATTCTATTGTGAATTTCAAGACTGTTCGTACAGAACCAAGCATAAATTTTCGTTGAACAAACATTGTAAATTGAGGCACATGTAGGTTATTAATTTATTAAAGGTTTTTTTTGGAATGGTGTTTTTGTTAGAAATCTACGTTTAACAAAGAAAGATCACAGAGAGGAAATATTTGGCGGAAATATATCCAATCCAATCCAATCCAATGCAATCTAATTCAACCCAACCCAACTCAATCCGAGCCAACCCAACTTCAGTCTTGGTTTATTTCGATTTGTATGAGTATGAGTAAACCTTATAGTTAATTTGTATCTGAAGAATTCTGTGCCATTCAGCTCTTACATGCAACTATGGAGAGTAACCAGCAGTGTTGTGCTTTATAGATATTAGTGTTAATTAAAATATAAATTTTGCACAAATTTTATGATTCCAACAAGAACACAGTTGCCTGTAGTGATTTATAAAATAAATCCAAATAAACTATTGCTCAAATTTTTACAGATGATCACCTTCTTCACCGAATTGCCTCATCAAATATTTATTTGCAGAACATGGATTTGTAAAACAACGAACTGTGGGAGCTATAATTAATATTTCTTGCAGTTTGTAGTCATAATTTAATTTTATTTTGTTCAAAAATGCCATACTGGTTGATTTTAATTGCATTGCCACTTTCGACAATTTTGATTGTTGCGTTAGTAATAAAATGTCTTGTATCCCCAATACCTTGTTGTTAATTGTTTGCTTGTAACGCTTCTTTCGCATTGTGAATTTCATCTAGTTTTTCCAGGTGTTTTTCTCTGCTGGTTAACCGTTTTCCACCTCTTGGTGTTTGGTTTGGTTTATTTGTTTTGATGTGGTTGGTATTTCTTCGTTATTCGTGCTCCATTTCAGAATTTTGCTATTTATTTCCAATTTCTGATATTTGCTTTCACGTTTGCTTCCTTACCTTTCTATGTTTTGGCCAAGTCTTCGATGATCTTTCCCTTTGTTTGAGTGTCATTGGCAATTTTATAAACGTATCTCTTGTCCTATTTTATATGCTCCCTTTATTATTGTTTCTAGATTTAGTTCCTTTCTTATCATTTTTTCATTCCTACTAGTTTTTCTTAGTTTTCCCCCTTAACTATCTCTATTGTTTTGGGTGTCATCTCTTCCTTTTATTTTTCCCGATCTTTATCTCTTCTCTTAATGTTTTCGTTTCTTCATTATTTTGTGTAGTGTTTGTCTCCTTGTCCCTTCGTGTCCTTGTCCAACCAAATTTTTTTTTAAATTTATTCCACAATACAAACTTAATAATAATATAATAACTTAATTTAAAATAGCAACCTAAAATCACAAATTTAAACACTATCTGAGCATTGATGTTTTAATTTTCTAAATATACAGTGAACGTCGAACAAAGCTTATTCATCGTTCTAGTGGAACACTTATGATGGTTGCTGGAGTGTGTTCTCCCCGATTAATTAATTTATAAATAATCCATAGAAAAACTGGTTCGGTGATGTTCTGTGGCATTACGAATGCGTCCATACATCTCGTCACGTGTTTCATTAATCGAAATAAAATATTTACTGGTAAAACACACAACAAAGAAAGTAACACATGCGTGCCATAGAGTGATGTAGGTTGCCTGACCCACAATGACTCGACGTATTACTAGTTCGTCTGTAACTCTACTCCTAGCTGCAAACTATGCAGACGTTTTAAGTACCTGCCTTGTTGCTGACACGACCATGTTTGTATGCTTAATATAATGTAATATATGTTTGTAGTTTAACGCTACGTTACTACTAACATAATTAAGTAATAAAATGTCTCCGAACAGAACTAGGTTGGGTTGGGTTGAGATTGATTGCTTAGTGAATCTTCGAATGAAATCTGTTGTAGAAAATGCTCAAAAGATGAAACGAGCATACGATGAAAATTTAAAAAAATCGCTAGAAGTGGTACATGAATAATTTCTTCAGTTTCTTCAAACATTGGTATTAAATGCAAGTTAGGATCTGGATAATCCACCACGGTAGGTGAGTTCTCTTAGTTCTCTTGGCACGCAAACTATTTATTACTAGCGACCTTCGGAATACATTTTCATCAGCAAATTTTATCACTACCCAATTTTAATTTAATGCTCTCTTTTTTTAGGTAACTCTTACGCCTGCTCTTATTGCGGAAAGGCGTATAAAGTAAAAGGCTCATTATCTCGACACATGAACTTTGAGTGCAACAAAGAAGGGTCCTATCAATGCTTTGTGTGCAACTACAAAGCGAAACGAAATTATATACTCGTGCAACATCTCAAACTCAGACATAACATTTAATCTCTGTAAATAATGTAATTAACCAAATAAATGTGCACGCATTTTGAAACAATTGTTTATATTTATTTGAAACAACGTTAAAGCATGACAATTTTCGATCTACTTGGTAATCAGATCTTTGGAACGTTTAATTTACTATTTGGGACGTTTTGTTTTAGGCCATCTTTGCACGAGATGTGGGAAACGCTACAAGCACAGGTCTTCGTTACATCGCCACCGATTGTACTATTGCGGTAACATGCTCATTCGAAAGCTGACTTGGAAGGACACCTGATGTTTCTGCCCCCGAATTTATTTTGTGTGAATCTGTATCTTAGATTAATAAATAAAATAAATAAATGCCACATTACTTTAATAACTACGTGTAATTTTATACGAAAGAAAATTTAAACGTTAACTTATTTTAATAGTTAAACAGCTAATACCAAATTAATTTAGAATAGCAATAAAATTTTAGTCAAAACAAAAAAAAATATTGTTAATAAAACAAAGTTGAAAGTGTTCATGTAAATATTTGTGTTCCAGGCCGTCCAATGTGCGACAAGTGCGGAAGATATTACAAAAACAAACGTTCGTTGTATCATCACATCAAAAATCACTGTGCGAAAGAAAAACGCCACGCGTGTCCTGTGGAAGGTTGCTCGTTTAAAACTCACACCAAGACTTATTTAATGAGACATTCTCTGGTGCACATGGAATGAGGCTTCCACTCATGTTCGATAGTTTTTCAAACCGTAGTATGTTATTAGTTGAGATTAATTAAATAAAAGCCTCGTACTGAGAGGGAGAGATATTAATTTTAAATTAAATGAATATTAAATAGAAATAAATGCAATAAATAAATAAATAATTTAATTAAAATTGATATGATAGTCGAATGTGACGAAGTGTTTTTGAGCTAAACCTATTATGTAATGATTTTTGTTTCAGGTCGTGCTACGTGTGATAGATGCGGAAGAGGGTACAAAAATAAACGATCTTTGTATCAACATACGACGTATTTCTGCGGCAAAGAGAAACGTTTCATGTGTCTTGTTGAAGGTTGCCCGTTCAAAACGTACACGAAAACTAAATTAGCGCGTCATTCTATGGTGCATGTTTAATAATTTTTGAGCCACGTTATTATGAGCATACTTCATTTCATGTATCACATTGGTCTGGAATTGAAGTTGTGTTTACTTTCCTGGTGTTTCCATTAGTTGTTGCAATTAATGTTAGCTTGTACTTAAATACGTTATAACCCTTGATTTCTAATACTTTAGCTTATGTTTTAATTTTCGTCTAACCACGAAGCAAATATGTATGTTATAGTTTTCGTTAAATTTATATTTGAATAAATTTTATGTCTACAGTTTTTTATTGAATGTTATCTTTGTTCCAGTCTTACTTTTGTGATTGGTTACTTAATAACAATGTTTCGTGCCTTTTAAACTTGCCGGAAACTAAGAATCATGTCCACGACACCAATTGACAATAATACATTTTATACATGAAGACGAAACAAAATTACGTCGACACACACAAGTATTTCAATCCGTAGTCGTGCAATGAATTTCTGTTGAATTGGCTCGAAATCAACATACCAATCGATACGATGTTCGTTCATTGTGGTGGTAACTTAAGACAAAATTCTTAGAATAGGGTTGTTAAGACCGAACGAGTTTTATCATTTCTCTGATGTTTTTACATTTTTTTTTTTTAATGAAAATTTTAATTTTGAACTGTAATACAAAAAACTTTTAATATTTTCTTTAATACAAATTTAAATTTTAGTTTTTCAAAATGCAATTAGGCTCGATACTTGATTCTTTATTGTTAATATGCTCTCAGGGTCATGTTAATTAAAATTATACTTGTGGGTTCGTGTTGCGAAAATTTCTTATCGGACGTGCACCAGAGAACAGACAAAATGTTACTAAATTCTGCTACTCTCTCTATATTTTCCCTGTTTTGTTCGGGTGTTGTTTTTATCGACTGAATGTATTCCCCAAATAATTTTATTTTTCTTAAATCGTTTTTATATTTTATAATTTTTTTCTTATTTTATAAGGTTGTTGTGCTTGGCTGCGCTGTGCTAAGCTGGGTTGGGCTGAACTAGGCCCATTCACAAGATATGTTTTATGTGGCATGTGACGTCAGCGTATCGTACACTGGGTTTATATCATATTGTTTATCGCTTTTACTCAAAATTTTTATAACCTATACATAAATATTATTACTATAGCGTTGCCTTAAAAGCTTTCCTAGTTCTTCTGTCTTCTCCACTGTCTCATGGTCTTGTTTTTTTTTGGAGTTCTCTTATTTTCCTTGTCACAGCATGTTTTGTTATAAACATATTTTTAAGTTCATTTTGTAAATGGATATAAAGCAAATTTATTTCGAAATATGAAACTTTCAAATTTCTGGTACAAATCAAACCAACTACAACAAAAGTATAAAGTCAACATCAAGCCGATTTCACTAATCAAATAAAATACCAAATAATCCTCGAAACTGTAACTGACCTCGCTAATATATCATCTTGCATTGCCATCGAAATTACTTCGTAGCTCATTGTTAGATGGAACCTCAAGATCTCAAGATTGTTTGTTAAGTTGATGGAATTGTAAACCACGACTGACCTTTGCTATCAGAATTTTTCTACGACATTGTTTTTGATCG
The DNA here is from genome assembly GCA_959613385.1 of Geotrupes spiniger. Taxonomy (NCBI): domain Eukaryota; kingdom Metazoa; phylum Arthropoda; class Insecta; order Coleoptera; family Geotrupidae; genus Geotrupes; species Geotrupes spiniger. The sequence goes on along the minus strand of OY390736.1, from coordinate 37,584,624 downwards.
AATTTCTCCATTGTGGAGAAAAAATTTCAATCAGTTTGTTTCGAGACTCGAAACAATGCCACACACAATGCCAAAGATTCAATAGTTTTCATTTTCATTTTTTTTTAAGCAAATGAGACTATAGGAACGTTCATGGAAACTGATCGCTTAATAATAGTAATTTTATGTTTCAGGTGCCCGCCAGATAATAAACGAATACGGATGTGCCGTTTATCCCTGTCCGACGTGCACGAAAATGTACAACCGTATAGGAAATTTGAACCGGCACCAAAAGTACGAATGTGGAAAGGTGGCAGAGTTTCAGTGTCCGTACTGTAGTTACAAATGCCATCGCAAGGACGTCATGAAAGTGCACCTAAATAATAAACAGCACAAGCAGACGTGACCAAGTCCTGTGGAATAATGGATTCATTTCACTTCGTTTAAATAATCTTTAATGTGCGATGTCTTATAAGTATTATTGTCATAGGTTAGATGGATTAAATGGGTTCATTTTAGTAGTTTTGATTATAATTTGATGGGGGGTGATGATGAAACATATGTAAGCAGAAATGAATAAAAATTTATAAATTCATGACTTTGTTATTATTATTATTTTTTTTAATGAAATGAACATGAGTGAGTACAAGCTCCTCCTTGATTTGTTAACTCAGAGTTTCGCAATCAACTGAGCCGTACGCTATCCGGTATGGGTACTCAACCGTACCATCTCATCGTGATGTAATAAAAAATTATTAATAAAAAATTATCATTTTTAGGTTATTCGTGCCATAAATGTAACAGAGTGTACACTCGAAAGAACAATCTCTCTCGTCACATCAACCACGAATGTGGCAAACGTCCAACGAAGCAATGCCCACATTGTCCATACGCTACGTTCAGGAGGAATGGTTTGAGAATGCACATCATTAACAGACACTTCAACAGTAAATAATGTACAAGTCCATCGTAAATATAAAGTTATAACTTAAAAAAATGTGTAAAAATATAGTCACAGTTATGATTACTTATTATAATTAATAATAATAAAATAACACTTTCGCTGTTGAAAGTCAATTGTTGACGTGTAATGAAACACTTGTTAACGATTAAAATCCTGTCAAATTATCGAATCTTTCCCTGTGATTTCAATGCCCGTGAATTGTAATCGAAATATAGTATTATTTATTTTTTGTGCTTTTTATCTCCTGACCTGTTTGCAAGAACAGTGAATACAAATAATGACCGCCACCCCAATGCACTCAATCATTATTCTATGCATATTACTCATGGAATAAAAATAAAGCTAAACTGAGATTGAAACTCTTGCAAACATTTTCGTAGACAATATACTATAAATAAATGTACTTAATATATTTAATGTAACTATTGGTCTAAATTAAGACGCGACATTGAAAAAATCTCAAAGCTAGTCTTGAATAAAAATCGTACAAACTAGGAACAGAGTGATCAATCGCCTTATCCATAACGATTACTGAAAGCAGATTATTTAATTTAATCCAAATTTTGAAATAGCTAACGTTCACATTTTGAGCTGTTGTTGTTTTAAATGCCATATTGTTATAGTTACAATTTATGTCTCAAAATTGATTTAAAACCTACATCTAACGTGTTGTGTTAGCTCCCCTTACATTATTTCGTAAATGATTTTATGTATTTTTTCCCTAATTGCATTTTTGTTAAATTATTCAACAATTATGGTTGTATCTCAACAACATATTGATATCAAATTTGCCCCTAACAATAACCATATCGATATATGTCGCATTTGTTATGTATGCCAAGCAATTGCTCAGGTGTATATTTTTATAGATTTCCCCAGCGACAAGTGTCCGACCTGCAATAGGAGATACAAATACCGCAGAAATCTGCTGCGGCACATGCAGTACGAGTGCGGAAAGGTCGCGACTTTCAGGTGCCTGTACTGCTCGAAAACTGTCAAGCAGAAACACAATTTATTCGCTCACGTCGCTAGTCTTCATCCCAACGAAGCTTTTGACTTCAACGCGAAATTCAAGTCGATCAGATCCGTGTACATCCCGTAAATTTGTTAACTTGTATGTTAAATAAATTTATGTTAATCGTTCGACGTGTTTTTAGTCCCCACATGAAATTTCACAAATAATTTTTCACATTATTATCCTTTAGATGAAACAACAACAAGGAATTGTTTGTTTTTATTATTTACAAACGATTCCCAATGAGTTATTTATAATGAATTATTTATTTATAAAAAATATTCTATTTGTAATTTTGATATTACTTTGGATGTGTAACAAAAATCATCGTGATCCAAAAGAACCATTTCCAAAAACATTTTATATTTTTCAGATAGTCGGCTTAACTCGCAGGACAAGTTCGTTTGTTTTAAATGCAGTAAAGGCTACAAATATAAAAGGGGGCTGGTGTCTCATCTCCAGTTCGAATGCGGAAAAGAAAAAATCATGACGTGTCCGGTGCCACGGTGCGGTTACAAAGCCAAGCTTAAAACTCACATTAACAGCCATTTGAAACGTAAGCACTGATGTATTTTATTTTTGTGGCTAAAAAATCTAATAAAATGTAGAAAACGTTGCTTACATTATTTTAATCATGACGACGATTGAATCTGAAATTTCTAACATGCGACTATAATTTGGAGCAATTCTCGAAACGAGGTAAGTCTAAGAATCGCCTTATTGTGTTAAAATTTTTGTTTTCAGCTTTGCACCGCGGCGACGTTAATAACACCAAGAAGTTCGTTTGCGATGGATGCCAAAGGCCCTTCAAATACTTGCGCAGTTTAAGGAGCCACCAGAAGCACGAGTGTGGAAAAGAACCACAGTTTTGTTGCACTTTCGACGGATGTTCGTTTAAAACGAAGAAAAATCATAACTTGCGTCGCCATCTATTTACCAGACATGCTTTCCACAAAGTGTAATTTCCACGCATAAACTTTTTATGTTAGGTGCACTGCAAATAATAAACAATTGATCCAACGCAACTTTTAATTGGTGCTGAAAACGATAATTTCATATTGGTTACATAAACCCTTCGTTTTGGGGGCATAATTTTGATCTATACACTTTGTCGAATTGTGTAATTTTTCGATTAACACGTTTTATTTTTTAGGATCTGGTGCGCGATCGTCGTCGAACGAAGACAAAAAATACACGTGCAATAACTGCAACAGGCGATACACGTACATGGGCGGATTGAACCAGCACTTAAAGTACGAGTGCGGAAAGGAGCCCCAGTTCGCCTGTCCGGTTTCGCAGTGCACGTACAGGGCCAAACGGAAAGAGAACTTGATGGCCCACGTGCTGCACAAACACAGAATCACCTTGAAGTACTAACTTCGTTTATGGTTTCGTTTAATTGACTGTGATCACGCTATAGATTCACGATTTTCTATACTTGTTTAAATCCGAAGACGTTAGTTTTTTTGGTTAAGTTCGTAGATAATTTATTTCCAGCAGATGACGAATTATTTTAAAATACGTGTTGATTGTATGAATAAATGATTGGAGAATTGATTTCAGTTTCATTATCATCATATAAGAGTTTTTACTGAAGAACAAACTCATGGTGCAAGAACGCTATTTACTAACATCAGACGTATATATTGATGACGGATTAACTCTATGTGATTTTGAATTATCTACCAAAATAATATTTAATTATCCATCCGTCAATTTTATTCCGGGTAGAAGACGGGTAAAGTTGGTTAATAAATTAGTTGTCTATTCGACAAAACGACAAAACATCCCCAAATAGGTAGAGTCTCCAACGTCCAACAAGAATACAAGTAAAAAAAATCGCCTATTTTGAAAATCCGATTCAACCTTAACACCAATAATTTTACTAAGCTTAAAGTAAATTAATCGTTTGCAAGTTTATTAGTGGGTAGCGCTGGAACTTTCAACTCTGATGGGTCGTTGAACCAAACATGAAAAGCTATTAACGTCGAGCAAGTGCAATATCGATAAAAGTTACGAAGATGGTCGAGGTTGACGAAATACGTTGCATGTTATATATTTATATATAAACGTACTGTAAAAGAAAAATTAAATAAACTATTAATCATTAAACGCATGTATTGGTGTCACCGAACTATTATACATCTTACTTCTTCTGTCCCTCTGTACATGCTTTCGTTACGTTTACTAACATTTAACCCACTTCTGGTATAATAGATCCGAAAACAAATAGTTTTTATTTTTTTAGTAATTTATATACCATTTTAGGGCCGCGGACTTCAACGGATTTGGGTGTAGGGGGATACAAGTGCGACGGATGTAAACGAACGTACAAGTACTTGAGTAGTCTGAAATCCCACAAGAAATACGAATGCGGAAAAGATCCCCAGTTCTCTTGCACCTTCGAGGGTTGCACTTATAAGGCCAAGGTCAAGGGCAATTTGAAAGTTCACTACGCCAGTAAACATCGGGCGATGAAAGATAATATTTAAACATTAAGTATAGTCGTATAGCTATGAAAATCGATATTTTTCTTTGCAGATTGTTGCTTATAATAGTTCTTTTTTTTGACGTTCTTTTCAGTTTTGTTAGAGAGATTTTTTTTGTAATTACTTAGTTGGATTAAATGCTTGAACATTTTATCGGGGTCGTTAATTATGAGTTGCTACCTTTAAACTTAGTGAGGAAGGACACGTCCTGAACAATAATTTGGGAGCTACGAAACGTAATCTATGATGACCTGTGCGGTTCATTTGGATATTAATAAAATAATGTGACGAAGATGTTTCTAAATAATAAAGGGATTAACAATGCGTTTAATAAAATTTTATTGGAATTAATTTAAAGGGCCACAAATCTTTTGTGGTGCAACGAAATAAATTAAAAATAATCCCAGCTTACGTAACTTAAAAGATTTTGAATGATATGTGCTGTGTGAATGGTGAGTCTCGCTAGTTTCTGCACCATAAATAATTTAACAACAAGATTTATTTAAAAGTTCGCCTTGCTTTGCTGATGAGTACTGAGGTGAATGAAATTCGCAAAAGACTCTAAACTACGTTTATGCGGAACGGGTACCTGGATAAATGATCAGGACGAGTATCGTGCTTTAGGGCGCCACAAAACTCATTAACTTGTAATACCCTGCGCGGTCCAGGCCAGCTTCTGGATTGTACGACAAACTTCATTTAATGGATCGATTAGTATTTAAAAGGGTAGTTGTATTTAAAAAAATAAATAATTAGTCATTAAATACATAAATCAAAGTCATAGATTTCAGTAACTTAATTAATGCTACGAGGATAAATTGAAAAGTCTCCGACCTAACCCATATAGGATACAAATTTGCGCAATATTATAACTGCGTTCTATTGTTTCAAGCTTTATCAGTTTAGCTGTGAAATTACAAAAGCGTCTGTCAAATAATAATTATTTGACTAGCTGTGGAAGGTGCTAAAGTTTTATTTCCTGTAAAAATTGAGTTTATCCACAAAAGAAATAATAGCTGAGCTAGGCAGTACATAACTTGAATCCTCTCCATCTTACACCAACCTTAAAACTTGGGTTGTGAACTTTAAACGTGGTCGCAAGACCACAGAAGATGTACTTTGTTCACGCCAACAACAGCCACCATAACAGAAATTATCGAAAATGTTCGAAAAGTTGTTTGAGTTGAGTTCAGTCGAAGGACTGAAGTGGCATTAATGGAGATAGCAGATACTGTAGGCATTTCAATAGAGCGGACATATTATATCCTAACTGAAGTTTTGGCGATGAGAAAACTATCGGAAAATGACACAAGATATTTGCAGTTGAAGTTAATTAAGGGGGGGGGGCATCTTGACAGTAACCAGTTGCGTATATACCACAATGCCCAGGTTCAAGGTCTGGGCATTGTGGTATATGATGTTACCGAGACAGTTAAAAAGTAACTGGAATCGTCCACATTTACTTTAAATAAATTTTATATCGCGTCATTACCGCTTTTCTGAAGCAACTTGTTTTCATGTAAAAATCATTATAAAAACATCGAGGAATTCTTTGATGTGTACCTGTAATTTGGATAATTAATTATTCTAATTGCGAATTGCAAATAAATAAGGATTTCAATTTCAATGGAACTACATCGGCCGATCACGTTATTTTGACCATTGAGAATGGAGAATTTGTAATGTGATGTAATGAACTATTATATTTAATTGGTAAAGGTTCCTCGTGGTATGGGGCCGCTTCAAAGAACACTTCCGATTCATTTGTTACAGTGAATATCACGGTGTCTACTGTTCTTTTTTATTGTGTATTTGTTTTCGCCTGTCCTGCTATCATTTGCGTTTGTTCCTGTTTTTTTATGCCGTCGCTATATTTTTCTATCGAATTTAAGATAAAAATTGCCAAAAATAAAAATACCATATTTTCGAAAAATGCAATATTCAAAAAGTTTAAAAAATCTTTAACAACGTGATAAATTGACACAAACGTCAAAATTTTATCAAATGCAACACACCAACAATTAAAAATGACAATGAAATCAGGTAATATTTTCGAAGTGCCTAAATTATCAGCTTTCAAATTGACTAAACTGAACTAAACTGTCATAATTTTTCAGACTCTGCTCGTATTGACTGAGTACCATACCCTCTGTTCATCTAATTTCATTGATAACACTTTTACTACAATAGAATTAATGATTTACTATTTTTTAAGTCATTCCACAACAAATCGTTAAGCACTTAGTTTTAATTGTGCGATGTATTTAAAAATACCTATATAGTTTTTTTAAAACTAGTCTCACACTGCTCTTTTCTACAATATTTTTTCAGTAAATCGATTTTAACCATTTCTTAACCTAATTATTCTATTTCACATTATTGCACAATCGTTTAGTGTTATTTGCATTTCGGCGTTAATTAATATATCAATATTTATTAAATATAAAAAATAATAAATATTAAATTTAACGTCACCATTACACTCTAATCTCAGGAATATTTTAGCATTTTTTTTTTTTATTTTTTAGATAAACTTGATTGTCCCGATTGCGGAAAACATTATAAACACAAATCGTCGCTGCTAACGCACCGGAAATACGAATGCGGAAAAGAACCCTCGTTTCACTGTAGCATTTGCCCCTACTCCACGTACAGAAAAGGCAATTTTACGAGGCACATGTACACTCAACACTCAACGGTTCTTTAGGTACTTTTGACATCGCGCTGTTTTTGCCTTTTACTACACTTGTTGCACCCCTTATCCAAAACATTCCGATGACTTGTGCCATTTAACTATTTCGTTTATTTTAGGACTTATCGGTCGCAACGGGCGGCCATTTTCGTGCGCTAAGTGCGGAAAATTGTACAAATACAAACGGTCAGTCGCTCGCCACCTGCAGTACGAGTGCGAAAAGGAAAAACGCGTCAAGTGCCCGCACTGTGCCCACACGACGACCTACAAGTTCAGTTTGCATGCGCACATCTCCAGGTATCACGCGGACGAAACTGGATCGAAAAATTAAATCGCAATCAATTTAAAATAAATGTATCAACGTATTTATTGAAGCTAATAAATGCTCGAAATGATTTAAAGTTTTATTTGAATCTATTGATACGATAAAGAAAATGTGACTTCGCATTTGAACCCTGGACGTTGGATTACTATTTTAGCGATCATTTTTATTTACTTTGGTGTATTTTCATTTTATTTGATCTGCTTCATAAACTTTCACGATTCTTCAAGCAGGGTGCTACGAATCAGATCTCGCTATTGAAGACAAAGGGCACGGATTGAAAGACAACAACATCATGCTCCGAATTTTTCACAGCAATAAATTAACCGTCATTTAATTTTAGGTTCAGAAAACGCCGCCGATCCCGGAGGACTCAAACAGTTTAAGTGTGAGACGTGGAGTAGATGCTTCGTTTACAATCATTAACCTGATACATTGTGTCATTATGTGTTGAGGCACCCCATTTGCATTCTTGTTTTATAAATCGATAATAAAATACTTGGCTGACTTGGGTATAATTCGCAGAAAAATCTATATACAGAATATTTTTATCACCTGAGATTTTTAGAGACTCTGCTCGTGTCGACTGAGTACCATACCCTCTGTTAGTCTAATTTCATTGATAACACTTTTACGCCAAAGAATTAATGATTTACTATTTTTTAAGTCATTCCACAACAAATCGTTAAGCTTTTAGTTTTAATTGTGCGATGTATTTAGAAACACCTACATAGGTTTTTTTTTAAACTAGTCTCACAGTGTTCTTTTCTACAATATTTTTTCAGTAAATCGATTTTAACCATTTCTTAGCATACTTATTCTATTTCACATTAATGCACAATCATTTACAGCTATTTGCATTTCGGCGTTAATTAATATATCAATATTTATGATTATTTGTCGAACTATTTTTATAAAATTTTTATTAAATATATTAAATTTAACGTCACTGTTACACTCTAATCTCAGGAATATTTTAGCGTTTTTTTTTATTTTTTAGATAAACTTGATTGTCTCGATTGCGGAAAACATTATAAACACAAATCGTCGCTGCTAAGGCACCGGAAATACGAATGCGGAAGAGAACCCTCGTTTCACTGCAGCATTTGCCCCTACTCCACGTACAGAAAAGGCAATTTTACGAGGCACATGTACACTCAACACTCAACGGTTCTTTAGGTACTTTTGACATCGCGCTATTTTTGCCTTTTACTACATTTGTCGCACCCCTTATCCAAAACATTCCGATGACTTGTGCCATTTAACTATTTCGTTTATTTTAGGACTTATCGGTCGCAACGTGCGGCCATTTTCGTGCGCTAAGTGCGGAAAATTGTACAAATACAAACGGTCAGTCGCTCGCCACCTGCAGTACGAGTGCGAAAAGGAAAAACGCGTCAAGTGCCCGCACTGTGCCCACACGACGACCTACAAGTTCAGTTTGCATGCGCACATCTCCAGGTATCACGCTGACAAAACTGGATCGAAAAATTAAATATCAATCGTATTTAAGACAAATGTATGGACGTATTTATTGAAGCTAATAAACTGCTCGAAATGATTTAAAGTTTTATTTGAATCTATTGATACGTTAAAGAAAATGTGGCTTCGCATTTGAACCATGGACATTGCATTACTATTTTAGCGATCATTTTTATTTACTTTGTGGTGTATTTTCATTTTATTTGATCTGCTTCATAAACTTTCCCGATTCATCAAACAGGGTGCTACAAATCAGATCTCGCTGTTGAAGACAAAGGGCACGGATTGAAAGACAACAACATCATGCTCCGAATTTTTCACAGCAATAAATTAACCGTCATTTAATTTTAGGTTCAGAAAACGCCGCCGATCCCGGAGGACTCAAACAGTTTAAGTGTGAGACGTGGAGTAGATGCTTCGTTTACAATCATTAACCTGATACATTGTGTCATTATGTGTTGAGGCACCCCATTTGCATTCTTGTTTTATAAATCGATAATAAAATACTTGGCTGACTTGGGTATAATTCGCAGAAAAATCTATATACAGAATATTTTTATCACCTGAGATTTTTAGAGACTCTGCTCGTGTCGACTGAGTACCATACCCTCTGTTAGTCTAATTTCATTGATAACACTTTTACGCCAAAGAATTAATGATTTACTATTTTTTAAGTCATTCCACAACAAATCGTTAAGCTTTTAGTTTTAATTGTGCGATGTATTTAGAAACACCTATATAGTTTTTTTTTAAACTAGTCTCACAGTGCTCTTTTCTACAATATTTTTTCAGTAAATCGATTTTAACCATTTCATAGCATACTTATTCTATTTCACATTAATGCACAATCATTTACAGTTATTTGCATTTCGGCGTTAATTAATATATCAATATTTATGATTATTTGTCGAACAATTTTTATAAAATTTTTATTAAATATATTAAATTTAACGTCACTGTTACACTCTAATCTCAGGAATATTTTAGCGTTTTTTTTTTTATTTTTTAGATAAACTTGATTGTCCCGATTGCGGAAAAAATTATAAACACAAATCGTCGATGATAAGGCACCGGAAATACGAATGCGGAAAAGAACCCTCGTTTCACTGTAGCATTTGCCCCTACTCCACGTACAGAAAAGGCAATTTTACGAGGCACATGTACACTCAACACTCAACGGTACTTTAGGTACTTTTGACATCGCGCTATTTTTGCCTTTTACTACACTTGTTGCACCCTTTATCCAAAACATTCCGATGACTTGTGCCATTTAACTATTTCGTTTATTTTAGGACTTATCGGTCGCAACGCGCGGCCATTTTCGTGCGCTAAGTGCGGAAAATTGTACAAATACAAACGGTCAGTCGCTCGCCACCTGCAGTACGAGTGCGAAAAGGAAAAACGCGTCAAGTGCCCGCACTGTGCCCACACGACGACCTACAAGTTCAGTTTGCATGCGCACATCTCCAGGTATCACGCGGACAAAACTGGATCGAAAAATTAAAATTAAATATCAATCGTATTTAAGACAAATGTATCGACGTATTTATTGAAGCTAATAAACTGCTCGAAATGATTTAAAGTTTTATTTGAATTTGTTGATGCGATAAAGAAAATGTGGCTTCGCATTTGAACCCTGGACGTTGCATTACTATTTTAGCGATCATGCTCCGAATTTTTCATAGCAATAAAATAACCGTCATTTAATTTTAGGTTCAGAAAACGCCGCCGATGCCGAAGGACTCAAACAGTTTAAGTGTGAGACGTGCAGTAGATGCTACATGTACAAAACTTCGCTCGCCAGACACCTCAAATACGAATGCGGAATTTCCGGACAATACTTTTGTGGCTATTGCACGAAGCGCTGTAATTTAAAATGCAATCTGTTAAAACACATGCGCCTAAAGCATCCAGATAAGCCGACTTTGTGCTACGAAGGCGCAGCAGGCGATGGAGAATCTAATAAAAAAACTTAATTTTCGTTGGTTTGCTTCTTAATGTAATACATTTTTTGCCTTATGAATATTTCGTAATGTTTGAAGAAAACATGACAAGCAAATATTAAGAATTTTGAAAATTCTTTAAAAAAAAACTAATCGAGTTATCCCCATGTGGTGGTGTTCTGTAGTTGATGTGCGACTTAGTGCATTGTGTTGGGTTATGGTGAATGGTATTAATACTTCTTTTCCAGGATACGATGCTTTGAAAAAATCTCGAATCTACGAATTATCGAGACCCGCTTTATTTATTTAATTCCAGCCTAGATTTCTTTAACGATCGAGTTTGTTAACTGGATGTTTTGTAGGATCTGAAGATCTGATGAAGAAATTGTTCGAGTGCAGACGGTGCGACAAGAAATATTTATCCAAAGTCGGACTTTCGAGACATCTAAAATATTATTGTGGAAAGGAGCCTATGTTCAAGTGTCCAGGCTGCGCTTACCGAGCTTACCAAAAGACCAATCTTTCGATGCACTTTCATAACATTCACGGAAAGGACAGTGATATTATTTTAATTTAAGCGTCTTTGTAAATAATAGTTTACAATAAATTATGTTGAATAGTATTTAGTGGGTTGAGTTCAATGGTGTTTTTTCGTCTTGTCATAAAGAGCGTAAATGTGCGACTTTCTATTCCTCTTTTTTTTAATTCAGCGATGTAATAGGTGGTGTGTACAGCTTCGCCCGTCTAAGCTCATCAGACCACCTCATACATTCGCTTAAGTGTATGTAGCATGCACACATAAATGTCAAACGTTTGTGGTGGGTCTTAATGAATCTCAAAACCCCCCCAGGCATTTATTATGTAATTACACTAATCTGTAATTGCATAGTAACACGAGTATGGGAATGTCGACGTCTAGATGGCGTTAATACTCTCACGCAAAAATTGTTATTGTTTTCTTGTTTTACAGTGAAATTAAAACGCATATCCTGCACTTATCATAAATTAAATGCATGTAATTGCAAAGTAAAAACACCACCACTGATACCAACGGAACGGTGAGTAAAGCAACTTGACTTCTAAATTAACTCGAAAGCCAATCGAAGACTTACTTACCTACACGCCATAATATACATAGAGACTCTGAGGCTAGTGGCACAGAACCAACAAACAAAAACCTGCATCTCCAATTGTTAATCACATTACAACGTTAACGTCCCCAAAATGTCTATACTCTTACACAATTTTGAATAACCCTCAACTACCCCAATTTACTTCTTGATAAACTTTATAACACTCACGTGACTCTTTTTTAGATATGAAGCTGCTGTGTCCAATTTGCAAAAAGCTGTACAAGAACGAGAAAACCTTGTACGTGCATCTTTCGCTCGACTGTGGCCAGAACGCGAAGCAATACTCCTGTGAATTGTGCAGGTATAAGACGAAAAGAAAGTACAATTTAAAGCAACACGTGATGCATATCCATAAGACGGAGGAGCAGAAGAAGAAGAACTAGTTCGTAAAATTGTAGTTTGCAAACAAAATTATATTGCGTTAAACATTTGTATTTTGATTTCATAAAACTTACTAGTGCCGAAACGTTTGCCATTTTATTGACATCGCCAGCGTGATATAAATATTTGATGATTTGAGACGTTTAGTAATAACTTAGTCGACGTATTTTTTTGAAAATATTTCGGACGTGGTTGTCGTTTCATGAGGAGATACCAACGGTACATTAGGCGACGAACCCGATAATTTTTTTTTTACATCGCAAACGTAATATACATATTTGATGATTTGAGACGTTTAATAATAACTTAGTCGGCGTATTTTTTAGAAAATATTTCAAATTTGGTTATCGTTTCATGAGGAGATACGAACGGTACGTTAGGCGACGAAGCCGATAATTTTTTTTTACTTGGTCAACGTAATATAAATATTTTATGATTTGAGGCGTTTAATAATAACTTAGTCGGCGTATTTTTTTGAAAATATTTCAGACGTGGTTGTCGTTTCATGAGGAGATAGCAACGGTACGTTAGGCGACGAACCCGATAATTTTTGTTTTTTACATCGCCAACGTGATATCAATATTTGATGATTTGACACGTTTGATAATAACATAATCGGCGTATTTTTTTGAAATTATTTCAGACGTGGTTGTCGTTTCATGAGGAGATACTAACGGTAGGTTAGGCGACGAACCCGTTAATTTTTTCTTACATCGCCAACGTAATATAAATAGTTGACGATTTGAGACGTTTAATAATAACTTAGTCGACGTATTTGTTTGAAATTATTTCAGACGTGGTTGTTTCATGAGGAGATACCAACGGTACGTTAGGCGACGAACCCGATAATTTTTGTTTTTTACATCGCCAACGTGATATAAATATTTGATGATTTGAGACGTTTAATAATAACTTAGTCGGCGTATTATTTAGAAAATATTTCAGACCTGGTTATCGTTTCATGAGGAGATACCAACGGTACGTTAGGCGACGAACCCGTTATTTTTTTACATCGCCAACGTGATATAAATATTTAATGACTTGAGACGTTTGATCGCGCGCCGCAGAGCCTTAATAAACAACGTATTGAAATTGTTTGTTCGTTTACAGCGTTGGTACGTAAACACAAACAAATATTTAAAACACTTCCTTGTATTATTTATTAATTTTATTAATAATATTGTTAATGCTTTTCTACGAGTTTGATAATTTTATTTAAGGAATATAAATAATATTGTAATGATGTTAAATAAATTAAAGCAAATCAGGTGAAATAAAAAATGTTTCAGTTACAGTGTGGCTGAAATAAATGATTTCTGGAAATTATAAAAATTGTGAAGGAGTAATAAATTTCTTTAACAAATATAATCATTGGAAGTAACACAGGTCGGACATGTACAACTACAACTATCTTATGTTTTTTTTTAAAAAATCGGAATATTCAAGCTCGAGCAGACCGATGGGGTTCAAATCTCGGATGGCGTTGTAGTTTTATTTAGAAGTTGCAGTCGCGATTAATGCTGGTGGGGTGTGGGTATGTAGTTCTTAGGTATCTCGCCAAGTTTAAGCTTTCGAAAAGGTCCAAAATGGTTTCTTAAGCAGTAAAAATTCTTTAGTCTTGACAATTTTTGTCACTTTTAATTTGTGAAAATTATATGTTTTGCATCTACCTCACTTTTAAATTCTTGAAAATTATTGCATTTTATGAATATTATACATTTGTCATTTTTTTTCATTTTAAAATGTTTTACAATTATAACATTTTTGAAAATTTTGACATTTTTGGAACTCAAATATGTCGCAATCATTCGAAACGCTTTTTAATGCATTTTCCATTTTCGAAAATCGTTTTTTGCGAATGTTTGATTTGGCTGGGTTAACTTACGTTGGATCCCAACTCAACCCAACCCAACATTCGCAAAAATTTGATTTTCAATGCAGTTTTTGATTTTAATGAAATTTAAATAAATAAACGATTTTTTGCGAATGTTTGGCGGGGTTGAATTGGCTCAGGTTGAATTCACTTCATCCAGCTCAATCCAAAGCGACCGAACATTAGCAAAAAGTTTATTTTTAATGCATTTTTTTAAGGGTAAAATTTTCGAAAATAAATTTTTTTCTAATCCTGGGTTGGGTTCGGTTGGCCTTCACTTTGTGTGTACAAAATTTATCATTTATAATTCTCGTGGGTACAGTTGGCACTATGGTGACTAATCTATTGTTTTCAGGAATACGGTTTTTCTGCGACAAATGTCCTCGAAGCTACCGACACAAACGTGACTTACGACGCCATGTAACAGCAGAATGCGGCAAACCTCCGCAATTTCAGTGTACGATCTGCGAGAGGAGATTTCACCGCAAGTCAACACTGAAAGCACACGTTGCTTCATTACACACGTAGGTTAATGCTTAAGTGAAAGCTACGCCTGCAATATACGTACAATTTTTTAGTTAAATTCTAAGAATTAATGTCGTTAATTTTCTTTCAATAAAATATAATTTGTCGTATTTATATTTCCTTATTTATATCTGTTGGTCAAATGAATAACAAGTGAGACCAGTGGCGACCGAAGAAAATGTTATAAAAAAAAATGTTATTAGGGCTTGTTTTTGCTTTGTGATGTGTATTGACTTGTTTCGTGCAAAAAATGAAATAAACTTTATTATAATCAATATTATTTCTTCGTAACATACTAATGTTAAAGTTTGGTAGTTCGTCGATTCCAAGTACGTAATATTGTGGATATCACTGTTTGCCCCCTCAGTTCTTCGTCCATTTTTTGTTCGAGATTAGCAACGTGGAAAATTTAATTAATTTTGTAACGTTTGACTTTGACATTTGTTATAGTTGTGACACTTGTGACAGATGTAATAAGGAGTCATTTGGTTACGCCGCAAAATAATATGGAATATGACAGGTATGCGTTTAAATCTTTACCATCAATAGTAGCAATTCTAGTCATTATGCAACATATTTCATTAAGTAACTAATTGGTGACATACACATAACTGATTAACTGTGTTAGTAATTAATACATTGTTTTTTTTTTAGGGAAACGTTTTTTCTGTGAAAAATGTCCACGAAGCTACCGATATAAACGCGATTTGAGAAGACATTTGACTTTGGAATGCGGAAAACCCCCACAGTTTGAGTGTCCGATATGCAATAGGAAATTTCACCAGAAGTCCACCATGAAAACACACGTTCAAAACATTCACAGTTGATGAAGCAGGTAAAGTCGCAATTTGCTTATAAATTGAAAATATTTTACAAAAACTTGCAGATCTGCAGGTCAAAGATTATATCGACGAAAAATTTTCCGCTTTAATTCGTCTGGAAATTGTCGCAATATAAAATATTGGCCCAGTTCGATTAAAATGACGAAACATGTGATTGTAAATGTGATGTAAGAAGATTTTTAATTTAAGGTTAATCAAGGTTTACGTTAAATGATTGTCTTAAGATATAATAAATAAAAAGATGATAACGTCATCAAGATCGTTGTGGATTTATTTCAGCCCGTTATTGGAGTTAATTTTAGGACTAAAATGTTGCAATTGTTGGTTGTGCCCATCTATTAAATAATTTTAACAAAACAAGTGTTTGTGATATTTTCCATTTTTTGGTTTCCTATTTGGATTCGATAACAGAGTTTAAGACAATAATCTAGATTCAAAAAAATTAAATGTGTATCAAAACCTATCATGTTATTGATTGCATTAGATTGGATTGGGTTAATGATAATAAATTGATAAGCGTAGCACACCGACCAACTCCATAAACCAATTCAAGGTTGGGTTGAGTCTGAGTACCAAATAAATTGGAGAATAATATAAAGAAGCCGATGGCAAACTTGATTAACACGATCGTTAGTTTCAAAAGGTGGACTATCAGAAATTAGGTTATCTTCCAATGTTTCTAGAGCTGCACCAGGTTACAAAAATATCATAATGAAATTTTGTTATAATGCAGTTCTTTACTTTCAATTAATATTATTTTATAAAGAAAGCTCGGACAGTACTTAAAATGTTTGGCAAGTAGCTATAATTGAAATAATCATCAGACAATTTAGTAATGAAACGCTAAACCTTTGTAAGTCTGCAGTGATTAACACACTTTGAATTTTAGGGACTACCTTTACCTGCAGTAAGTGCGAACGAGTCTACCAATACAAACGCAGCTTAAAACGACACATATCTCTAGAGTGCGGCATAGCTCCGCAATTCGAGTGCACGATCTGCAACAGGAAATTTCACCAGAAGTGCCACTTGAAATCGCACGTGGGTTCGAAACACGCCCAGATGTGAATCACTTGTAAAATGTATTAAATTTCAATGAATGTGTGTATTAAATTTGTATGTCGTGTCTCTGTCTCTTTTGTGGAACGTTTCGCGAGCTGTAACTAAAAATGCTGAAGAATTTACAAATTGGAATAATTTGAAACGACAAATAAAGTTAATTATTCATCATTGCAATATTAAGTAAATTTGTATTAGAAATAAACCAATTGACTTTTAAATAATAATTAATTCGTCTTATGTTGCAGATAAAAAGTTTTACTGTGAGCAGTGTCAAAGGGGGTATCGATATAAACGTGGCTTGAGACGACACGTGACTCTGGAGTGCGGGAAACCTCCGCAGTTCGAATGCCCGATCTGCCAGAGGAAATTTCACCAAAAGTCCACTTTAAAGACACACCTAGCTTCGATCCACTCGTGTTTTGATATAACTTGTTTGTAGGATATTTTGCAACAATGTACGAGTAGTTTCGAAAGTGAGGATGTAGATGAGCACAACGAAAAATATATTTCGTATTTTTTTTGTTTAAATATTAACCTTTAATTAATTGAAATGAATATATTTTTTTTTAATTTTCCCAATGTCCCAAAGTTGTTGTTCCATTATTTCAATCCAATTTCTTAATTCTAACTCGAGTTTTTATTTTAGATAAAAGGTTTTTCTGCGATAAATGCCTAAGAGGATATCGATACAAGCGTGGTCTTAGCAAGCACATATCTTTAGAATGCGGAAAAGCTCCCAAGTTCGCGTGTCAAAGTTGCGAGAAAAAATTTCACCAGAAATCCAATTTGACGAGACACGCCTTTTTAAAGCATAAATTCGTATAAATCGTTTGTAGAAAAATCTATTTCTTCAAATAAAGTATACACATCCACATTGTTAATGTTATTACACTCAAAATAATTGACGGAATTGGAAACACGTTTAGGAAATTAAGTTATTGATTACTCATCCCCTGACAAGGTATTAATCTATTTTGTTTCAGGGAAAAAGTTTTTCTGTCACAAATGCCAACGAGGATACCGATATAAACACGGCTTGCGCAGCCACATACATTTAGAATGTGGCAAGGATCCCCAATTCGCGTGCAGCCTCTGCGAGAAGAAATATCACCAGAAGTCCACTTTAACGAGACACGTCTCTTTAAAGCACAACTAGACGTTACAATCGAATTATCCGAATTACAATATAAGTGCATCCATTAAATCGTTTAAAAAATCTGGAATTGTCTTTCTTTAAATCGTTACGTTAAGTAATCTGCGAGAAATAAATAAATTTAATATTTGCTTCGCCATTATTTTCGTTTAATTGCGCCGTTTTGTATTTTAGGGAAAAAGTTTTTCTGCGATAAGTGCCAGAGGGGATACCGATATAAACGTGGTCTGAGCAATCACGTGGCTTTAGAGTGCGGGAAAGCTCCGCAGTTTGCGTGTTGGGGCTGCGAAAAGAAATTTCACCAGAAGTCCACTTTAACGAGGCACGTCGCTTTAAAACACACGACGTGGCTTTAAACTATTAAAATCGATGTACGCACATTCTTGTTAAAAAAATTCAAAATGTTCAGTTGGTGGACTTTGAAGAAGCACAAGTGCACTGTAAGCTTTGTTTCTGCCGAGAAATTGTTCAAATTTAGCGGCGAGTATGTTGTAATGTGTACATAATAAATATTTGTGATTTGTGAATTGGTAACTTTTTAAAAATTTTCGATTTAATTAAGTGGATTCGATTAATGTACCTAATTGTTTTATTGAAAATAAAACCGTTTTATCCCTCCAGGAGTTACAGACTTGAATAAAAAAAATAATTGTGGGGAATAACCTTCACTCTCAGTTTTGTAGAAATCGGTTATCGAGCACGACTCTAATATTAATGCAATCGATTTTTAGCGAATGTGTTCTCCTGCGATGCATGCCACAGGGTGTACCGACAGAAACGTTCCTTGCGAAGACATGTCGTCGTAGAATGCGGCAAAATACCGAAATTCGAGTGTATGTGCTGCGAGAGGAAATTCCACCATAAGACGACTTTGAAAAGGCACATCCTTTTCAAACACCCGCTCCCATAAATTGCTTGTAAAATGTACTATATGATTTCTTTTAAATAAACTTATAAATGACCCAAGATTTTTTTCAATAGGACACTGAAAATTGTTGTGCATAATCTAGGAAATTAATAAAATTAAAATTTTCATAAACGTTTTTACAGTAATAACGTATTCGTATTTATATGCAATACGCGTACTGGCACGGCTTGTCAGGATTCAGTCAATGTGTGCAATCGTGATTTATTAAAAACATCGATGCTAATATATATAATCTAAGACTTCATCATGACTTTCTAACATTTCGGTCATCCCGGTGATATGTCTTGATAAAGCTTGCAGATGTACTTGTTTTTTTCAATCGTTAAAAAAATTCTTTTAAACATCTCCACTGTAATTCTATTTTCTATTTAATATTTTTTATAACATTTCTTATTTTTGTAGGGTAGGTGAGTCCTTATGTTCTTTCAACTTTTTCTCTTCTATATAGAACGTTGCTGATAGTCATTACCAGCAACGTTCGTCTAAGTCTTCGTTAAACAGTTCCATTTCTCTTGTCTGCTATTTCATTTACGTTATCCTTGCAATATTCCATAAATAATCTACTGGTATCATCTTCAAGGTTTTCAGTTCGAAATTTCCTTCGTGATTCGTTACTATCTTCTTGTGGCTGTTATTTGTCTTTCATTTTGATCTATCTGATCAGTGCTTCCAGTAACTGGAATCACCAATGGTGGGGTTGTGTATTTCTCTATTTATGTGAAAATATGTTGTTATTATTTATTTCATAGCAAATACTATTAATTTTCCTCCAATTTGCATTCTTCCTGTTTACTATGCTTTCCTATGGCGAAAGATTCTGTAAAATTCAAATCGACCACCTGCTCCTTCATCTAATCGGTTCAAAAACTAGCCCCAACATTGTGCAGTCATCTTCAATTCAACCCAACCCAGCCCAACCAAATCCCTATTCGAGTTATTTTCCTTCTGTTTTGTTTCTTGTCAAGACGCCTCATTTCTGTTTGCATTATCTTCGTTTCTTAAGTAGTTCTCACTTCAAAAAATTTCCCATTACATGATATGTACGTTACTGTATAAAGTTTTACTCCTGCGGTCGCTACCATCATCATGTGCCTAGTTCATTTCACCTTTGGCTTTATCCTTTTTGTAAGTATTGTTAGTATCACTTTTATACGATTGGGACCTTTTTTATGTGTTTCTTTCCAGTCTAACTGTTGCTCTTTTGGTGGTTGTTTTTTTTTGTGACAGCATTTTCTATTACAATATTTTTATTATATTCCACCTACCTACCTACATATTTACCATTTTATCTTTCTATCTTTACCACCATTTTTTACCTCTTATCTTTTTTTGTATTAGCAATGTCCATGTCAAGGGATTTGTTTGTCAACTAATGTCTGAGTGATGTTTATATTTGTCAATAAATGTCTTTCGTTCTTTCGTTATAGATGCTTTTGACGGAAAGTTTTATCACAAAATGGGCGAGTAAAGCACAATAGCAATAGCTGAATTTGTTCTGAGTTTGTAAAAGTCAAAAATTAGCTTATTATTAACTGTGAATAAAATTATGTATTGCAATGTATACGTTCGTCGTGATCTGTAATAGGTGTGTGATCTTTCAGGCTTAAATAGTCCAAACAACGCGACCCATGAGGACCACGCGACTATAAGTAGAATTTTTCGTTAATTCTTCTAAAACAGTTACATTTGACTTGTGTTCAGTGTCAAAAACATCAAAAAGTGTCATGCCAAATTTTATTTTTTCTAAACCACCTATTTTTTTCTACTACCAATCAGTATTTCCAGTTTTCGGTAGGCAGCCGAATAATCAAGTGTACTTGAGAGCTAATACTTGTGCAATATATTGAAATACTTGGTAGGTAATATCCACGCCAACCCAATTTTGTTTATAAAGTTATGGAAACCTAAAATTTCAGGCCCAATTGTCAAATATGCATAAAAACTTGAACTAGTGTATTACTAATTTCAGGGCAATGACAATGGCAATGGCAACTGACATGTCATGTTTTTCGTTTTATTTGTTATCAGCTCGCGGGATATAAGTGACAGGAAAGGTCCTAGTTGCCAACTGCTACGTACTGCAACAAAATCAACAAAATATCTCATCCATATTTGTTTGGACAAATTTCAGGTGAGTATCAGGATGGCCTCCTTTAGTGCTTTAGCCCTTTTGTTATATATTCCTTCTTCTCTTTTTTCGTACTGCTTCAGCTTATTTACAACTTTCAATTTATATCCTTCACATTTTATTCTTGCTTCCCGTTTTCTTTCTTTTTCAAACGAGCGATATCAATGAACGTCAACCAATTTCATTCGATGTATGCATTTTTACACTATTCGTCCATGTAGTTGATTATTATAGCTGTACGTTAGCCTCTCACTGATTAAATTTGTGTTCACGTAGATTTCATTTCATTGTGAGATTAGATTTCTTGTGGTCGTAATTTTGACATTTCGTGGTTGATTAATTGAGCAAATACAACTTTACTGGACCTACACCGTTGATTTTTAACGGCTATGTAGGTCTGTGGAGTGGTTCCAATAACCCCACTTTCTTACTGTGCAATGAACTTGAAATTGTAGTTTCAGCAATTTTCTACTAATAACCTCATGCAACTTCCAACCTATTTTGCACCATCAACAACGAGCTTAACGAAGTTACTTTTGAATCTGATGATGTTCATTCAATCCAGTTGTCATCGTCATCCAGTTGACAGCTTACACCTAAGCAAGCCAGACCAAATTGGGCTGGTTTGGGTTGGGTTAGGTTCGGTAGGGTTGGACGGGGTTGGGTTAGGTCTGCTTAGGTTGGATTGGGTTGGGTTTCTTTTAAATTAATTTAACGTCAGGATTTATTTCATAATTGTAAGCACATTTAGGAATGATTTTTAAATCGGTAGTTATTTTCATTATAATGATATCGTATTTATAATAATGATTCAAATTGACTTATTAAATTGCGACGTTGAAGTGCAGTGCCCCCCTCACTACATCAACGATATATACGAGGTAAGCACAATAACGCTTTAATAATTATTTGGTCGCTTTTGACTTAAATTGTTTCCATAACTGTTTGGACAATGCTGGGGAACTATTGCCCATTTCGAGAAATTTTATTTTCTTGCCATTAAGCAATTAACACTTTGTTTGTTTTAGGGAAACGATTTTTCTGTAATAAATGTCCGAGAGGGTACCGATACAAATGCGGCTTGCGGAGACACGTGAATTTGGAATGCGGAAAGGCCCCGAAATTCGAGTGCACCGTCTGCAACCGGAAGTTCCACCAAAAGTCGACCCTGAAAACCCACCTGGCTTTAAAACACTCGTGCATTAACATGATTACCATGTAACGCTAATAGTAGTGATATACGAAAAAAATACGATTAAATAAAAACTTTGGGTGTAAATGTCATTTTTGTTTTTTTTATGCACACTTGTATGAAAATTAAAAAAATATATTATTGATTTATTTCGTGTTCTTTTAGATAAGCAATATTTTTGCGAAACGTGCCAGCGGCGATACCGACACAAGGGCGATTTGAGAAGGCACTTGAGGTTGGAATGCCACAAGACACCCCAATTTGAATGTGAGATATGCAAGAGGACTTTTCACCGAAAATTCTGTTTGCAGAGGCACCACTCTACTAAACATTAAGCACAAAATGTGCGGTTTGCGTTGAAGATAAGAAGTGGTATGATTGTTTAACTGTTTGCAATAAATATACTAGAACACCTAATTGTGTTTTCTTTTAGATTAAAGAAATCGCCCAGTGGTTTAGTTATGATTATTTTTCTTATTGGCAAAGGAATTAATTCGGAGATTTGTGTGGATATGCTGCTTTTGTTAATTTTTTTTCGGTTGGCAACGTTTTTATTATGTTGGTTATACATTTCATACAAAACAACTTGTGTATTGCTTCGACTGTTCATGCAGTGTGAATCGGGGCTGATGTGGTAATAAAAAGTCTTGATCCGTTTTGATCAAATCTCTGGATAATATGTTTAAAATACAACATTGATGCTAATCTTGCAATTGAATGCAACCATAATTAAATGAATAAGTCGATATAATAACACGAAAATTTTCATTTGACATATCATCATTCTTGGGTGATTGGTGATTTGGAAAATGTGCTATATTCGACGATTAATTAGTAGAAATGTATGAACGGTGAGTACTCCTTAATTTTTGTAAAATAAATCGTATTTAACGACGTATTAATTGCGACTTGCTGCAAATTCCAAACAATAATGAAACGCATCCATGGCCCCTAACGTATCCATTTATACTTCACTGCATTTCATTGCAACATTAACATCAATATCGTATTTTTACTCGTTTATATATTGCTGCATTCAATTTTTGTGTTATGCATATATTTTATTCGAAGTATTTCCAGGTGCTAGAAGATATCCTTGTACTAGTTGCCCGAAACAGTATAAATCTCGCCAAGGACTTTGGAAGCATAAACAAGCTGGGTGTAAAGCCGTGTGGAAATATAAATGCAGGTTGTGCACTTCGCGATTCTGCACCGCAGAGCAATATTCCGAGCATCTCAAAATATGCCATTTTGGGAAACAATAAATTAGGTATATTGTTCGTATATAATTTTTGTTACTGTATTGTATAACGTTTAATATATATTTTAACTACTTCATGGTTGTTATTCATTATAATTCTCCCAGCTATAATGTTAATACCAGAAACATAGCAAAGCAATAGTTTCTGATTATGACGAACATCAAGATCTTCGACAAAGCCATGACGGACGATGTGCGCACAAATCGCACAAACCATGCATCTATACACCAAGAAATGTGTCGCTTAGGCAATTCTAGTTATGGAGATCTGTATATTCGAACTGTCTACAAAAATTGCAGTGTCTCCTGTATTCCTCGAGGCTAGTCACTGAAGTCAAATCTTCGTCAAATCGGTTCGGACTTATTCAAAGAATTGTGGTTCTAACTCGTAATCCAGTGACGTACCAAACGAACCAAATGCTCACCAGGACTATCACGTCGTGTGTACAATACTATGTTCGAGTTAAATTTTAAAACCATCTCCAAGTGAACTCTAATTTTTGTAATGTTAACAAATAAAATACTCATAATCTAAAAATCGATCTTATCAACCCTTCTACCATCGACCTTGCTATCGCGTCGGCGATTCTCCTATTGCATAGATTTTGATACCGAATATTTATTTAAACTTTAACTGCGACTGCGATTAATTACATCAGCGTTCATTTTAGGCTCCACGGAACATGTACAAGAAGACTCGACGGACGAGAAAATAGTGTGCCCCACGTGTTCGAAAACCTACAAAAATCGAAACTCATTGAGCGCCCACATGGGCCAGGACTGCGGAAAAACGAAGCTGTTCACGTGTTCGCTTTGCGACTTTAAATTCAAACGAAACTACTGCCTCAAAACGCACATGAAGCTCAAGCACGGAGTCAGCATGCAGCTGAAGCAGGCGCGAAAATTTGCGAATCTGTAGAACGCATTCGATGTTTAAATAAAGTTTAGTTTGATCATTTTTATTTTTTTTTTTTGCCGAGTTGATGTTTCAGGTTGGCGGCGATGTGCAAGTAAAACTTTAATTTCGTCGGTCGATATGATTACTTTTTATTACAAGTTACAAGTTACAAGTTTCTGCCAGTACGGACATGAAGTATTTTAAATGAATTGAATATTTTGTGTTGCTTTGATTATTAGTGGTGGACATAATCTTAAAGTATGGGGTTGTGTCATTATATGTCAATACGTGTGAACATATTGATTACAAATTGGCACGCAACCTGGGGCGTTTTGATTTCATTTGAGATCATTAATTTGTAATCTATGGCTATGCTTATGCAGCAGTTTGTTTTGAAATATTATGGAGCAGCCAGGTCCAAAGACTCTACTAAGTAAATAACAAATAAACATAACGATATTTCTATATAAACACCTTCACGTCTTCGGAATGTACCAGTGGTAATACAAATTACATTTTAGGATCAACCGGGCTGAATCGAATTGAAGACACTTCGAGTAAAATCGTCTGTCCAGTGTGCTCTAAAACGTACAAAAACAAGAATTCTTTGCAATCTCATTTAGGCCAAGACTGCGGAAACAGAACACTATTTAATTGTTCGCTGTGTGAATATCAATGCAAACGAAATTACTACCTCAAAGTGCACATGAAGCTTAAACACGACGTCACGATGAGACTCAAGCAGATTCGTAAATAATTTGTCATGGGCCATTTTCAAGAATACACGAACTATTGTATTATGTAAATCGATTTGTATAGATTTAGTCGTTAGATTATAACAGATTAGAATTTTTCAGTGAGAGCGAGATGGATGGCTGCTACTTTGGTAGCATTGACCATTAGAAGGTCGAAATAAATGTTAAAAACTAATATATGCCACCACCGATCTTATGTATTTTTTTACGTAAGCAAATTGTTTTCCAAAAGCATTACAGTTATATGTCCTACTTCCTTATCCAAGAAGTATGCATCTCATAATCGATGGGGTTTGTTGGGGGGGGGGGGCTAACCTTTTTTAAATCCAACCACAACTGGAATTAGTTGAGATTGGTTGCATTTAGCAATCACAAAATCGAAAATTCTTATACACTTCATCATTTAGGTACACAATTTATATAACCAAATGCTGTTCGTGATTGATAAATGAAGCGCTCTGACAAAATTTGTCTTATTTCAATCATCAATATGTACCAAGGTTTTTCGAAAGTTGGTTTTTCGAAGATTGGTACAAAAAATCATATGTTTCGCATGTTTCATTTCGTACTATTGCTGTATCTTATTGTATTTGATTTTCATTTACTTCCCATATTTTTTTATCGTTGTGTTGCCCTTTATGAACTCTCACCGATTACGTGCGGTTCCAAGTTGGTTTCGGAGACTACATGTTGATTACACGAAATTTTCTATCTATAATTTGTAGTCCTTGCTAGGATCAAACATTTTATAAGTTTAGGCAAACTTGCCGTTGAAATCAGACGATCTTCATGTTTCGCTATCTATTATCTTCAGTTTCAAATAATGAAATGCAAAGACAGCAACTACGAGTTTTGCTGAAAGTTTGTCAAACTTTTCATTCATGCAAGGACTCACAAGTACGAAATTGTTGAGGTGATTTATGGCGAAAGCTAAGTTGGATACTCGAATTTTTACTTTAATCGTTTTCCTCCCAACGCATTTACCAAGTTTAGACCTATTGGGTTTCAATTTACTAGCAACTAACTATGACTTCGATTAGGTTGAAGTCCTGCACCTTTCCCATTCAAATCTGTGCAATCGAATTTAATTTGTAAAAAAATGTTTTGGTTGGATTGGTTAGGATAGTTTTAAGAGCATTACAAGATTCCTTTTTTGTATTGGACAGTATTTATTTTAGCTTCAAACTTTTCTCTAGTTTTCATTTTGGCTTTTATGAGCTCGCAAGCTTTTAATTTCTGCCGATTGATTGATTTCGGTTGGGTTGGGTTGGGTTGGTAATTGTAATTAAATTCTAATTTTGTCTAAAACAATCCAATCCAACCCAACCCAACTTAACTGAAGCCAACCCAACCCAACTCAATTGTGAGGCACCAATTAATGCGGAATCATTGCTATTCCAGAGCTACTTGATATAGTTAAACCAGCTTCATGCACAACACACTCATTCTTATGCAAAGAAAGTAACAATTCATTTAATATCTGGAACTTTTTATAGCTAGTATGTGCGTGATATATTTTCCAACGCAATAAACATCCGTCCAAGCCAGCTCCTGATAGCCAATTGATGACTAGTCTATTTGAAAACAACAATTAAAGCCATTAAAGCCAATTAACTAGCTAGCGGTGTTAAAAATTAAGTAAGTGGAAACTTGTATTATTAGAACTCAGTAGTTTTTAAATTTTTTATTTTCGTGGTGTGTGTAAAATAAAGTGTGCAAGAAAAATCAAATAGTGACGTTTTAAACCATCTTACCGCCAGTGTCGGACTAGAGAGAGCAAGGATTGCCTAAGACACGAAATTTTTATTTATAATAATAATGGAGTTATGTTTGTTCTGAAAGTTTAACGTTTGATAAGTTAAATTAACTTATTTTTTAACAAAAAAAAGGAGAACTGTCCAAGATGAGGTACCTAAAGATGACAAATGGAACTCTGCGGAAACGATATATTTGTGTGTTTGTATATAATCTAAATAATTATTTAATATATTTATAAAACGCCCTGATAAGCAAATTAATTAATGACCAATTCCTCCAAGTAATAAATTTCCTTCCATTGACCTAAAATTGTGCAACATTATTTTGTAAATACTAATTAAATTAAGTTATTCACTTTTCTCCATTTTCAGATAACGCTCGAACGGTAGCTCAAAAAAAGTACAGACGCCATAAATGCCACAAACTATACAAAACGCATGCAACTCTAAACCAACACCTTCGGGTTCATTGCGGAAAAGAGAAAAAGTTCATCTGCCAGTTTTGTCCGCATCGATGCTACTACAAACGCGATTTAATGCTCCACACGTCCACTAGGCATCATTACTTACTAAAAATTTTATTTTCAAATCTCGAGTAGGTCATAACTTCCATTAATCCACTGAAGTTTATAAAAATTTTGTGTATAACCATGCGAAATAAATGTGTGATCTTTACGTATTTATATTTGATGATTGGCCCAAATTGGTACAAAAAAAATTCACTTAAAATTTAAAACCTTCAAGTCCTAATTAGTATCTTGCAAATTTGCATTTAACCTCGTCCGTTGTACACCAACAAGAATTCCAATTCCTTATCCAAATACACATTTCTGATCCAGTTTCCCCAAGCACAAGGTTGTAAATCAATATGTTCTATTTTATTCACCGGATTATGTCCTATGAATGTGCGTCTTAAGTGGCGATGATTCGCAATCTATACGAAAAAATATCGCAGTTACATCAAACGACGATTGACAAGTATAGCTTAATGTTTTATGACAGTTTAAATTTAATGTTTGTGTTTGTGTCAAAGTTTGGAAACACCACGTTTTACTATGAACTTTCAAATTAAAATCCATAACCCAATTAATGTGCACCTTTAAGATAAAAAATGCAAATTTGTGTTCAAATATGTACAGTTCACTTCTGTTTTAGGTATCCAAGTGTACGAACTGAAGCAGCGCCAACACAAGTGCCTCACTTGCGAGAAATCTTACACCCTGAAGAGAAATTTACAGCGACACATTAAGGTCGAGTGCGGAAAAGACAAGAAGTTTAAATGCCTGTTTTGCCCGCAGTCGTATTATTACGGCAGCGCCTTGAAACTCCACGTGCACACACGACACACCGACTGTTGAATCTGGAAGATGGATTCCTTGCGAAATTAGGATTTAAGCGAAATAATTTTACATGTGATTAAATATATAGAACTTTGAAGATATCAATGTCATAACGCGTGTTAAATAAAATTGTAGTACTATATGAGTACCTAGCTTGTATATGAAGCCTTATACAGATGATCAGTATAAATTGTGTGCAGCACCATTAGTAGCAAATGTTTAACTGTATAGGTCCTGTACTGATATTATATGCAGGTAATATTTTTCAGGGCCATACAGATCATGATATCTATTGGAGCTTTTTGGTCAATCGTGGGGTTAGAACTTGTCAATTCTATCTACTGTGCTTCGATTGCTCGTTAGATTAGAGTACTTATCGATATATTTTATTGCTTTGGCTAATGACAAATATCTCGGATTTTAATATACGACCCCCTATGATAATAAAATCAATATGTGTTAAATTTGTGTAACTTCTATTTATTAATGGCCCATTGCTTTATATGTAGTTCTCGATGTTTTTATTTTTTAAATAAATGTTTGTTTCAATATCATTATATATGTTCTTAAATCTTTCTCATTTCTTATATACCAAGTTGATGATGAACGAGCCGCTTAAAATTTCGTATAAATGGAAATGAACGTACCATTAAATGCTGCTGCGAATAATACACCATGGACTTGTATGTACCTGGACTTGTATTATATTGTATTGGCTGAGAAGTTTTAGAAAAGCTTTCAGTCAATATCAATAAAGCAGGTGACTATAGTCGAATTGTTGCCCTCGTCCCTTTTCATAACTTAAAACTGAGCCAGCTCATCAAAAAATACCGCATTAAAAACTGGCGCAGTCTTGTGGATCAGAAGTCTGCAAAATTTGATGGAGTAAACAGAAGTTCTATTTAATATTTAAATTTTTAAAACACGTGGCAGATTTCTGCCAAAGATTAACACACTTGGTCTTACTTTAGTAGACTTGAGTAGTAAACAGTAGTCCATTAGCAATGCTAATATGTTTCGAAACCAAAATAACTTACTGTGCGTTCCACTTTCAGGTGTTTGTAGGTTTCACTGTTTAAGTTGCCCGAGAAATTACAAAAACAAACAGGACCTGAGAAGGCACGTCAAAATCGAATGCGGAAAGGAACCACGCGAGCAGTGCATAATATGTGGGCGAAAGTTTCACCACAAGTCGAGCTTAAAAACCCACAATGCGAGCGTTCATAGAGTATGTTAAGTTATCAATCTTATCAACGGCAAACGTCCAAATTATTAGCTACAGCTGTGGTCAACAATGAAGATTTTATTGGTATGCTTCGAAGATCATTCAGACTTAACACAATTGTTTGAATGGACTTATAGCAATTTCAATTTGCTTGATTTGGATTGTAAACTTATTGGAGATGTGATCAAACGAGTCTTCATGAAAAATGACTCGATTAGAAATTTTTTAATATTATGTTCGTTAAATAAATTATATTTCATAATGCATCTTTTATTATATGCGTGAAATATGTTGAAATAAGATCAAAGAACTTAATCTGAGTCACCTGTATTCAGTTTAAAATTTATAAATTCATGTTACGTAAGATTGATAAACTTTACTTAAACGCCTTGAACGTCTTCGTAGTAAACGTGCACCATTCTTACGTTTTAATGAAACATTTGAAAATCCATCTATGAATGATTTCTTTGCCAATCTCACTGTAATTGAATTGTTATTAACGTTTTCTAATATCCATATTTCTTTTAGATTCCGTGGATAAGATGTATTCGTGCCCTAGGTGTTTAAAAAAATATCGGCGCAAGTCGTCCCTGTATGCCCACAAACGGCACGAATGTGGCCAAGAAGCGAAATTTGAGTGCCCCATACGTGGATGTTCATACAAGTCAAAAATTAAAGGAAACGCCAAACGACACATGATTGTCCATAAAGCGAACAATCAAATCAAGTAGGAAGTGTTAAAATGGAAGGAATACGATGTGGTTGGGCAAGTCCCAATTTAACAACAAAACTTGCGCAAATAGTCTAATTGCTTTGTCTTGACCTTGTGTGTGAAATAAGAATAAGTGGTAAGCTTAAGTTAGGGGATGTTATTATGTCATGGAGTTGTGATAATTTTGTTCGTTGCTAAATATAAAGTTGTATTATACAAAGTTACGTTGATTTTGTTTTTAGTTCTATGAAAATGTGTTTACTCGATTATTTTCCCAAGTGCACAAAAGCGGACTATTATTGACCAGAATTTAATCAATGTGTCACAAAAGATTTTCGAAACACCCACACGTCTTTAACTGTTACGCCTCAATTGTGCATTACAATAGAAATCTTTACGATTTATACGTCAACTTCACCTATCTACAATTTATTTTGAACAAAGCGAAAATACTAGTGGGAATATTTTCTTCTTAACCAATTAATATTATCGATTCTGTCTCACAAATATTAATACTTTCAACAAATGATTTACTAACAGAATAATTTATAAAAAATCCTCACCGTTTGTACGATTTGAACGATTTATATCTAAGTTGCTATGGTAATGATTTTCAACAATAATTTCAATCAATAGCCTAAATTCCTCCTCAAGGGATGACGTTTCCCTGCAGTATTATTATTGAATACGAATATAATATAAGTGGTAAAGAATTGTCTTAGAAGTTGAAAAACTCATTAGTTCATGTCATAACTACGTTATGATAATTTTTTAACCAATTAATTATCATTCTGTCACACAAATATTAATATTTTCAACAACTGATTTACTAACAATAATTTATAAAAAAAAACTCACCGTTTGTACGATTTCAACGATTGGAATCTGAAACAAAGAACTAGTTAGTTTAAACAATCAGGGTAAAAACATAAGAAAAACAAGTCTCCGTACCCACGAACTGTCTTCATGCCTATCTAACAATGCCAATGCATTTTTCCTCTTCATGTTCCGAGCGTAGCCTTTGAAATATTTAAAACACCTCGACTGATTAATTATAAATTAAAGAAAATTTACAACCCAACGGAACAAAACCCAAATCAACCGAACCCAACCCAAACCAACCGAACCCATCCCAACCCAACTTAACCAAACAATAAAACCCAGCTCAGGATTTCTAGAAACTGGAGATAATTTGATAAGACCTAACAAAAGCAAGATAGTAATAAAGTAAAACATCTGAGTTAGGGTTTAGGTTGGTTGGGTTTTGTTACATTTCGGTGACGTGCTGTTTGCGGACTTGAGTTTGAATAAATGTAAATCGAAAATTCATTCCAACCAAGTCCACCAATATAAAATATTGCAAGTCTAATTTTTCTCATTTATTTTCTTAACAAAAAATGGTTAAGTTTACGTCGACTTTGGGATTGATTTCCAAAACAAATATTTTCGATGGTCTTTTATTGGAATCCATCATATAATTAAATTTACTTCAACTTTAGGTTTAATTTCCAACAACATTATTTGGCAGATTTGATTGTGTCGTGTTGGGTTTGGTAGGGTTGGGTTGGGTAAGTTTTAGTACAGGTTGAGTTGCGATAAATTTTAATGCAAAAACTTTTTTTTAAGATTTATTTTAAGTTAAACTATAAAACAAAATATACATTTTTAGATTAATGGATTGAGTTGTTTAAAGGGCGTTGTTTATTTCATGACATGGAACTGACAAGTTAACTATCGAACGATTTTTTCTTTTTGTAACTATTTCTTTTGGATTTGGTTGAGTTGGGATGAGATGGGTTGTGTTGGATTACTTTGGGCTCGCTTGAGTTGGATTGATTTGGGTTGGGATGAGTTGGGCTGGGTTTGAATGGGTTGGTTTGACTTAGTTGGGTTCGGTGAGAAAGTTTGTTTTCAGTGATGTATGATATTTGACAAAATTATTTTATTTATTAAATTATTTTTTACCATACCACACCACGTAATAGAGCGTTGCAATTGGTCAATCTTGGAAAAATTTTTGCAATAATTTAAGGAAGGTGTCGGATGAAATCTCATATGGCCATAGTGCTAGAAAGTGTTGGAAAATGTTCGTTGCTTCGAATAAAACAGTAGTAATGTCTTTGCAATTGTTACAATGTTGTTTACAATTGAAATAAATTTGGCCACCGTAACGGCAGTGAAACTTAAACGCACAAGTAGTTAATGACGCTCGCGAATGAAATCCGTCATCGCAACAATACGATGAACAATATGTAAAAACACATTAGCTACCTCATAATGCTAACCTTTATTACACAACGGTCGACGATCGGGAGAGCAATAATCACCTAACAAATAACAACATATGCTGTAAATAGCTACTTGATTGTACATAGATGGATCTATTGGTTCTCTATCCCTAACATAGACAAGATTTGATTCCATTTTGTAAACTAAAATAAATACAAATTCATTGTTTCAGGTAGGAGACGTCGAACGAACCGCCTATTCAAGTGCCTTAGCTGCCCTAAAAGTTACACCTTGAACTGTAACCTTCAGCGACACATACGAATCGAATGCGGCAAAGAAAAAAAACAACAATGTCCCCAATGCCTCTACAAATCCTATTACAGATCCGATTTAAAATCCCACATTTCCAACATGCACAAGACGTATTATCTATAATGAGCGACTACACCTACTAGAATATTTTAGCATAAGTACCTGGAACCTGGGCAGCTAAACATACGATATTTTAAACCGTCGTATGTCGTATAGAACGACAAGACGTAATTCCTACAATATCATAATTCGTATGTATTGCTTTTAAGTTAGTTGGTGGAAATTATTTTCGTTACGTTATAAAATGTTTATGTACTATGTTGAATAAAGCGATCATTTTTTCTACTTGGTTATTTTTTTACAACCCACGTTTCCATTATTGTATTTTTCTGAAACAATTTTTATTTTTAGCTGAAGTTAGATGTGCGAAGTGCAACAGGAGGTACACGAATCAGCACTCGTTGTACTCGCACGTGAAGTACGACTGCGGGAAAGAACCTGCGTTTACGTGCACGTACCCGAACTGCACGTATAAGTCGAAAAGGATAGGAAATTTGAACATACATGTAGCTGGTGTCCATAATATTAGAAATAAACGTAGTCAATAAACTGCTTCTGCCTGATGAGTTATTTACAAAGCA
The DNA here is from genome assembly GCA_959613385.1 of Geotrupes spiniger. Taxonomy (NCBI): domain Eukaryota; kingdom Metazoa; phylum Arthropoda; class Insecta; order Coleoptera; family Geotrupidae; genus Geotrupes; species Geotrupes spiniger. The sequence continues at coordinate 37,551,391 of OY390736.1, read as the reverse complement.
ACGATGTTTAATTGATTACGAAATATTTCCTGTTCCTTATCCAAACATGTTTCAGTGCAGTTACAGGGTTAACTAATAAATCAATTATTCTATTGTATTTTACCGGACGTGGTTCGTGGATACAAGCATCGAACAATTACGTTATCAGACGAGGTTACGAAGGTCACTAGAAATTGATCAGAAGACGTAAACGTATATAATCAAGTGGATACCAAGGATTTTGGTGGTGACGTTCTCATAACGATTTTCGGTGAAAGAATTGCCATTTTTGATGCCGAAATAATCCTATTGGTACTTGATCCAAAAGGACATCGCAGTTGTTCTGGTAAAAAATTATCATTGGATTAGTTGGTGATACTTGATACAACTTGTACAGGCTAGCATCGTGAGAGATAAAAAAAAATCATACAGATAAAAACGATGCAGGAGTCCTAGCAAAGATCTTCAGTATAATGGCCATAATGATGATGATCCAGTAGTCCACTGCTTAGTCAGTGCGCCATCGCTATAGAGTTGGGTTGGGTTGTGTTAGGCTGTGTTTCATCCAGGGCAACTTCTATCCATTTGATAAAGTTCACGTCTGGCGGTCGTTCGTAAACATACCAAAGAACCACAACCACAGAACATTGGTACACAGGTATTTGATATCCGGAATAGGTACAAAATTCACATTAATTTTAAAATTTATTTATATATTTGTAACATTGCTTGTCTCATTTATCAAAATGTATGGGTTCTTATATATTTTGATCATCAACCAAAATCTATGATCTGAACAAATTTTTGTTGTAGGTCAAGTTAAATGTCCGAAGTGCAACAGGGGATACACGAATGAAAACTCGCTGTACGCACACATAAAGTACGACTGTGGTAAAGAACCGACGTTGATCTGCACTTACCCCAACTGCACGTATAGATCGAAGAGGAGCGGAAATCTCAACCGACATATTGCTGGTGTTCATAATATCAAAAAAGCTGTATAAATAAACGTATATAATAAAAATAGTCCTTTCTTACTATCCAACGTAGAATGCAATGCACACAGTCCAGTCGTGTCGAGCGTTAGTTTCATTACGACTCAACAATGTAGCATTGAGGTAGTCATCAATCAAACATGAATTACTAGACTAACCGCAATCAAATTAATAATTAAGTTAGGCATTCAAAGAAGAAGAGCTCCAGGTAATTTTAAACATTTTATGGATATACACAAAGTTCAGCAGATTTACTTATATATGCTGTTTAAATGCTATTTCATTGGTTGGTATTCGTTATATGTACGCGCCTTAATTTTTTTGAGCTTCTTATTCACATGAAAATTATGTTTATCGACGAATTTGTCAGCCTGAACCAATGTTTAATTTTAGGGCAAATGAAATGTCCGAAATGCAACAGGATATACACCGCCGAAACATCACTCTACAGGCATCTTAAATACGACTGTGGAAAAGAGGCCAAGTTTATCTGCAAGTACCCAAGCTGCACGTACAAATCGAAGAGGAGTGCAAATCTAAACAGACACATCTTTTGTGTTCATAGCATTCGAAAAACTGATTGAAATAAACCAATGCAAATATCGAAGGACTGTCGTCATCTTCTTTTTCATTTTAATACGACCTGTGTATTCAAATCCTCTTATAACATAAACATCGAAATAATAATTTTCGCTACAAGAACCTAATAAACTAAAATTAAAAAAAACTATTACAAGATCCGTTTCAAAACGAAAAAAAATAATGTGAGTAAAAAATACTAATATATTCGAAATATCAACTAGATTAATTTTTCATTTCAGGTGAATTGAAATGCCCCAAATGCAACAGGAAATACACTGCTGAAAAATCGCTGTACTCGCACTTGAAGTACGACTGTGGTAAAGAAGCCACGTTCATTTGCACGTACCCGAACTGCGCGTACAAATCTAAGAGGAGCGGAAATTTTTACAGGCACATGGCTTGCGTCCACAACATAACAAAAACTGTGTGAAATAAATATGTGCAATCAATACGAAGTGTTTATTGGTGTTTCTTTTGCACTTGCAAACTTGCAATCAATTTTAACTTATATTTACCAATAATTTTTAAAACTCCATATACTTTGTTTAAACTCCGGCTAACAACTTACAGGACGCCTTCCGGTCTTACATAATAGAATATAGTGATTTACGACTTCAACAAACATACTATAATTTAAATCTAACATGTAATTCTATTATTACGCTTCCATAAAAAATCTTTAGAGTAGTAATCAATTTCGCGATTGCTATAATATTTATTAGAAATGTCCCCCCTACTTCTAATAAACAACTTTTCCTCGAATAGTTGCTTCGGTATCGCTATTGTCATTTTTTTTTTTCGAAATAACCACAATTATTTATATTTCAAAAAACTAATAATAAACCATTCTGAATTATTTTTTATTTTTAGGCGAAATTAAATGTCCTAAATGCAACCGATTGTACACGAACGAAAGCTCACTGTACATACACCTAAAGTACGACTGCGGCAAAGAAGCCACGTTTATCTGCAAGCACCCTAACTGCACTTACAAATCGAAGAGGAATTCTAACTTAACGAGGCACATTATCGCCGTTCACAAAGAAATAACTAACCAACCGTAGCCACACAAAGCCAACCCATATCATGTTTCTCGATCATAAAATAAATATATACCAATTAAAGTGTATTATTTTACCTGATCGAATTTAATTTATGATTTTTAAAACCGCGTTTTCGCCGAAATCTGAATTAATTTTTATTTTAGGTGAATTTATGTGCCCGAAATGCAGCAGGGTGTACACGAACGAAAGCTCGCTGTACATACACATTAAGTACGACTGCGGTAAAGAGGCAACGTTCGTTTGCACGCACCCCAACTGCGCGTACAAATCGAAGAGGAGCGCAAATCTTAACAGGCACCTTGCCACAATCCACAATGTCAGAAAACCCGCTAAACGTACACAGCAAGTGTGATTAATTTTACGATACACTGATATTTTAGTAATTTGTTATTAAACGTTATCAATTGCTTGGTGTTTTGTTATCGTGTTGCGATTTGGGTACATCAACTGAAACTTTCATCAGTTTGTACAAAACATGTTTTTATTAATAGATAATAGAATTTTAATTGGGGGCAAGGTTGCCAAGTTGCAATGGACCTATGGACGTAGATTCATGCCATTTGTATCGTCGCCCATATGTCAATATATCACTTAACGATTGAGTAACGTGTTAGTATTAATGGACTGTTGACAGCCGATGTTGGAGGAATTTGTTCGAAGTCCACTAAGTGTCATTGTGACAGGTATCACTACACCCTACGTTTTACGAAGCACTGCCCAACGTCGGGCGTCAATATTTCGACGACTCCAACGTTATGGCGTCCAACGTTGCGGCATACGTTTTTAAAACGACGTTGGTTGGCTTCAACCCGGGTCTATTAAATATCGATGCATGCTGCCAGGTGATGTCGACCGGTGATTAGGCTCATGGTCTCACCAAACCGTAAATTTCACGAATCACTGCCTAACGTTGAGTGCTAATGCGGCGTATATTATTGTAACGTTGTTGAAAGACTTCAGCCGATTCAAAACGATACCTGCTGGTGATATGACCCTTTGTATCACTACATCAAACGTTTTATGAAGCTCTGTCTCAACCATGGCGCCTAAGCTTGCGCCATAAACGTTTGACACGATAAATTCTAATTAAAAACTAAATCTTAAGATAGTATTAAACACATGTGTTCCATTTTGATACAATCTCACAGATGATGCAGCCAGTAATAAGACTCATGGTCTTACAAGTCCATTCGTTTTACGAAAGACTGATCAACATTGGGCGCCAATATTTCAACGTTTCAACTATGACGCCCAACGTTACGCCATATATCTGCAGGTGATCCCATGGTATCACTACATCAAACGTTTTACGAATCACTATCCCAATTATGCCGCAACTGCCGCCATAGTTGCGGCATAATTGGGATAAAACGATTGAAACGATAAATTCTAATTAAAAATTAAATACTAAGATAGTAATGAACACACCTGTCTCATTTCATTCTTTAATGTCAGAGTACAATAATCCCCTACCGATTCATTTACATTGTGCTGTTTTAGGTGCTGCTGCATACACGCTCACCCTTAATAGGCGTATAAAACTATCAAACCCGTACTGTTGCGATCGCTGTCCCAGGAGATATAAGCACGCCAGAGACTTGCGTGGCCACCAGAAGGAATGTGGAAAAAAGCCTTCCTTCTCTTGCTCGTATTGCAGTTACAAATCGCACCGAAAATTCAATGTCAATTTGCACATGAAAAACATTCACCGAAGTTGATCTGGATAAAAAATAAAGTGTTAATTCTACCTTGCGCTATTATTACCCCTTTGTTTCATATTTCAAAGACCTATGTTAGTTTGTAGGTGTGCCTTGACATTTCCAGTCGAAAATCTTGAATTGTGTGACACACACACCAGACACGTTCTCTCGTTTGCTAGTTTTTGTTAAAAAATATAAATTGTGTTTTTTTATAATCTAAGCGATTTGTTCGGAAAGGACCTCTGCATCTGCAAATGTGTTTTACTCGTAGCTTATCTGTATGTAATCCGTCGAACCCAGTCGATAATAACTGTCTCTCATTTTAGATGCATTGAAGAAATTCGCGTGTAAAAATTGCCCCAGGAGGTACAAATATCCGGGAGGATTGAGCTCGCACATTAAGTTCGAGTGCGGCAAGGACCCGCAGTTCGCCTGTCCGTACGAGTTCTGCTCGTACAGGTCGAAACTGAAAGGGAACCTTTCGATTCACGTCAAGAACACCCACAAGAAAAAACCGAAATCGCAACGCAGGATCGTACTTAATTAGCGAATTAGTTAATCGTTGTATTTATGATCGCAAGTGTAGGTTATTTTGTGCCAATTTTTGATTTGAGAATAAAATTGTTTTTCGTGAATCCCTATGTTACGTTGAAATAAATTTTGAAATTTTTTCGGTTGTTACTGAAAGTTAAATCGAAAGTTATTACAAATGAAATTTTGAGATCAACTCGAACGAACAAAATTAATTATTTTATCAAAATTCATCTATTCAATTAGCTCGACCGTTCCTTATCGTAGACCAAAATAACAACTACGACAACAAAACTCTCGTGGGTTGAAGTTGCCCTTCTGAATGCAGGTAAAATTGAACAACCATTGCACCATATTTCCCAATAAAGTGAACAGCGTGATCAGTAAAATTGAAATGGCAATGAAATGTCAACGAAACCAACTGAAAATCTCCTTCAGCCAGTTTTAACATCCAGCTGTGTTCATCATGAAGAGTTGGTTACATCCCTCAATCTTCTATGAGCCACGTCGATTAATTCATTAAAAATATTGAATTAAATCATAAAACCTCTATACGTTTAAACGACACCGTGTTCTACTATTTAATTCGGTTATATCGATGAATTGCATTAGGTTGGGTTGGGTTGGGTTGGGGTGTATCTTATCGCTAAAAAAACATCATTTCGCGGATTTCGCCCTTAAAATGTGCATGATCGATACTTCCATTCTCGATAACTAATTTTTAATGCATTAACCTCGTATGTAAGTACTTAAATTTTTACTCGTGTTATCTAAATGTTTTACGACTGCAATTAACACAATAAATATTTTCAGGATACAACGCGCAATCGCCAACTAAGCCGAAAAGCTATAACTGCAGAAATTGCAAGAAAGCCTACAAACATGCCCAGTCTCTCTATAACCATAAAAAATTCGAATGCGGGAAGGAACCGCAGTTCACGTGCCCCATACCAGGTTGCACGCACAAGTCGAAAATAAAGGCGAACATTAAGCAACACATTGCCAACAGGCACAAGGAATATATTGCATAATCACGTAGACTTATAAGTACATATAGTGCAATAGATCGTACGTCGAATTTAATTTTAAAAACCATGTAACTAGAACGAATGTGTAGTAGAAATTTTACTTTGTTTGTCTTAATGGCTCATAGAAGATTTTTGTGTTAATGTATTTTGTTCAAAATAAATTTGCAATGATGTACTAGATTTGTATTAAAATTTTTATAATAATCGTATTTTACGTTAGGAAATAAAATGGATTTTGTTTTGATTTGATAAACTCATTTTGGACGAATAGGAATTCGGAATAGAGCCGCAGTTCAAATGCCCCCATTGCCACTACAAATTTTGCTTTCATCGAAACATCGTCACGCACTTATGGCAAAATATACTAAACAACTAGACACATGTGCATTAAAGGTGTCATTAAATACATAGCATGATAAATAAATGTGTTCCTCATTCGTCCCTCACCACGTGTCCCAGTTCTATCAAATATTTGATGTACTTTATTATTTTTTAGGAGACTGGATCGTCGAGAAACGATTCGAGTGCACCCAGTGCAATAAAAGGTATTCGTCGAAAACGGCACTTAACAGACACGCGACGTACGACTGCGGAAAGGAACCCAGATTCACGTGCTCGCAGTGTAAATACAGGGCATATCAAAAAATTCATGTTATCAGACACGTTAAGAAAGTTCACAAGCCGTTGTAGGTTATAAATAAAATTATGTAATCGATGTGATTTAGTTATTTCTCTAGGATCCATATAAATTTCATAGCAATAAATTTTATAGCAATACCTTGAAGGTAGCTGCACCAGAAATTCCTACATCCTCGTCATCTTTTTTTTTTATATTTAATTATATATAAACTGCTCTAGGCTCGCATAATAATAAATCTGAAATCGTGTCCTCCTTTCTTCCTTGAATTTCCGGCGATTTACAAATTTTATTTTTAGGAAACTCAAGCAACGAAAATTATCAATGCATGCAATGTGAGAAAAGGTATTTATCAAGAAGGGCTCTGTTGAGACACAGGCAATACGATTGCGGAAAGGAGCCCATGTTTAACTGTCCCCAATGCAAATACAGAGCGTATCAGAAGGTTCACGTCGTTAAGCACATTTTCAGGAAACATGGGCAGAAGCTTAGTGAACACCACAGCCACAATTAATATTGTGAAAAATTCTGTTCCAATTAAAATTATTTCATATGATAGTGGTATGAATGTTTTTGTAAGTTGAGCATAGATAAAATATTTTTATGTGTACTAATCTCAAATAATGACGACGTATTTTATTTAGTTTACAACCAAGTTGAAATCCATCTTGGTATAGATTGCAATATTTTCAATAAGAATCGTATCCCCCAACTCCCTGGAGGAACGTACATACAATCAATGCACATTTCTCAAGACTAAGACGTATACGTTCACCTACTAATCATCTAAAATTGTTAAATTATTTAATTATACTCTAATGAAGGTGATATGTATATATAGAATAATGAACGGTGATACCATATTAAAAAAAAATGAAGCATTGTCTTGTTTTTTTTTTATTTTTTAATGTAATAATATTTTAATGTTTTAAGAAACCGTGGATATTAAGAACCGTCAGTTCTCACTAATTGCTTTTTCAGGAAGAAAATATCAATGCGCAAAGTGTTCCAGGGAATACCGACACCAACGAACTCTTCACAGACACCTGAGCTTTGAATGCGGGAAGCCACCGCAATTTGAGTGCGATCAGTGCGGGAAAAGGTTCCACCAAAAAGCCAATCTAAAGTCACATTGTATTTCTAAACATTTTTCTTAGTGTTGTAAATAAATTTCTTGGGTATAGTTTATTAGTAAAAGTTTATTACGTTTTGATGTTGTGGTTGTTGTACGTAAAATAGGTTTAGATAATTTACATGATTTAGATAAAAGATTTAGATGGAAATGTCACTGTCTCACAACGCTAGTAGAAAAGGCTTGGAATTATTTTATATGTTCAAATGGCGCCATTAAAACTATTAAAAATCGTTGTCCCAGATCGGAGTGCCCTGGTACCGACTAACATTGGGGAAAGGCAATGTAAGTATGTTTATAAATAATGGAACTTGTTTATTCATAACTGGAAATTTTATATTATGTAATTATAAATAAAGCCATGGGCCGGGCAGGATCACCAAACGTGTGACATAAATTTGCTAAATTGCGGTAAGTAAATAATAGATAATGGATCCTACAAATTTGATTGGTACTGATTTAAATAAGCAAATAAAAATATTGTAAGTGTACCACCGGGTGAGTGGGCAAAATGGGGAAAACAAAAATGTGTAGAATTTATAAAAAATATCCAACTACATGTGAGGGTTAATAATATTATTAATATATACATTTACACAAAGATTCGTAATTCATATACCTAATAACGTAATCGTCAACGACTCATTAATAAAAATCAATGTTAGATAAATTATAACACATGCAATAATCGACTGCTTAAATTCGTCGTTAATTTCCCATAAACTAACCGTGTGTGTGTGGCGTAATATATATGAAGAATAATTGTCAACAGTTAAATAAATGGATACATCACAAATCGGAGATGTGAACTGGAATTCGTTGCAGGTTAACTAGGTAACCTAAGTTTCCATGAATGAGTACTTGTTGCCAATGATTCAAGGTACACAGTCCGTGTTCCAGCTATGTAAACGTTTCGTGGCGGTCGTTTTGTTATAGCCTTAAGTCTTAAACCTTAAGTCCTTGTTCCAGCTATGCTAATGCAAAATTCAGGTTAATCGAATGTGTCACTTGGCAACCAATAATTAATAGTTAGGTCATTATGTCAAATATTGCAATTTACAGCCCACTGTACAAATAGCCTGTGATCAAAGTATTCAGATTAGGGCAGAATGTGGAAATATTTTTTGCGTTCTTGAAATTAGCGTTATTGAATAATTTAACACTTGTTTTTATTATTTGTCGATTTGATTAATTTTTTTTTTTTTTTCAATTTTAACAGTATTTTAACAATATTTTTTTTTAATTTTTAAGTATTTTTAGTTTTACCTTAATTGTATATGTTTTAATTTTCTTCCTTTTTCGCAACTCTGACATGTTTCACGTTTGCGGCAAATTACACTTCAATTTATTTTGATGTCCTTTTATTAACTTTTAGATTTTTCCGTTTATATTTTTGAAGAATAGAAAATTGAACATCATGGGATTGTTTGAAATTTGCGTTTTTGAAAGTTTTGAATATTCAGACGAAAACAATATCCAGGGAATAATTCTGGGGTATTCCTGTCAAGAAAATAATTTCTCCACCCATCTGTGGCACTTTGAGTAATGTGTTGTGGTGGCCATGTTAGTTATGAATATGCACAACGAAACAGTTGTCAATTTATGGACTCTTCTTGCGAGGATTTCAAACGACCAACATAAAATTTAACACTACTTCCCGTTGACATTTTTGCTTCTGAGCGTCAGGGTCCAGCATCTCAATTTTCAACACCAGTACTCAACTGCATAGCAAAAAGGTTGACAATCACCACTTCATATTATTGGCTTAATGTAGGATATCTACATACAAACATTTTGCAACCACCATTGCCACACTATGGCATTATTTATCATTTCAGAAAAACACCAACGACAACTGACGACAAAACTGAGCAACTGAGCAACATTTGACAGCTTTTCTCATATCGAGATTCGTAAATTATATTGTTCATAAAAATTTTATCCAAGCCCTATAAAAAATGTTCGTCCAAACTTATAATACTTAAAGATTATTTGTGTGTAACAGAAAATCAAAATTTTAATCTAAAAACATAACGGTAATGGTAATGGTAATGCTAACAGTTATCGACTTCTTGTTCAGCTTCGTGACCACGCTACGCATCGTCCTGTATTCAGCCATACTCATTCGAAATAGACAAATCATCATGTGGCACCGTGATGACTCATTTTTCATCACAGTATTCGAACAAGCTCCAAAATCGAGTTACTAGTGACCCATCATATTTCAAAATGCAAGTATGATGAACGAGATGTGGCTGTCAATACCAATTGCTTAAAATAAATGTGTGTTTAGCAATGTGCAAGTGAAGATTTAACTTCAGCTAGTGCTTTGTATGGCCTTGATTTGTTTTCGTAATAAAATATATTAATATAATATTCAGAAGCGATTGAAATATTAATATTTCTTGACAGATGTCAAACAATGGTTCTCGGGATTTAAGAAATCCCCATTGGCTCAAAACGAGCGGCAAATACTCACCGCACGGATATTTTACAATATCTTGTGTAAATTTAAATATAAAAATAATGATAGCTGGTTTCTTTAGTCCACTAATTCAGTTGGACGTCACAATTAGTACACCGAGCTTTTCACATAACTTCCAAAGTGTCAAATTTCGTATTTTATTGACGTGCACTTGCCTTGAAGGAAACTGGTTGGGTTGTCTCCACTTCGCTAACAAAATGTTGTAATTTGTTTCAAGTTTTTAATTTTTTCAACACAACCTAACTTGACTCAACCTGACCCAACCCAACACAATCCAGTCCAGTGTAACCCAACCCAACCCAAACCAACCCATTATTCTCAAACTATCAATGGTCCTGGAAACGATCAAATTTTTTGTCGAACTTTACGCTTTTGTCACATGTTTCAAATCAAAATCAAATTAAAATTACCCCTCAAGATCCGAACATACATACGAACAACAAATTGGCATTATACCAATATACAGTACAGTACATGATGGTAATAGACGTTGATGATTAGCTGTGATTTGATGTATTAATTTACTGTTTTAATTCACGAATTTTGGTGAGGTTGCAGGTGAGTGGAGTATTTTTTGGGAGATATGATACAAGTGGGTAGTGAAATTTTTTAAATGTGGCGATATTTAACATGGTCCTCATCTGTGAATACGTTGTCAACAAGATCTTCGGCTTCATATTTGTCAAATGTAATAAATTCAGTTAAACGTTTTTTTGTGATGCCACTTCATATTTTGCCTTAGATTTTTGAGGCAAGATTTCTCGTTCCTATTAAACGAATGTCTGGCGGCGTAGAGTCCATGGATTCGTCATGACTAGAGCCGCCGAATTTTACATTTTTTAACTGAATTTACCACAATAAACTTGCCACCAAATTTTTGAAGTCAATGACAAACTGCTTTCAAAAAATTGGTGTTAAAATTGTTGGTGCGATAACAACATGACCAAGTGGGTGGATATGAAATTATATACGTCCAGTTAACTAAAATTGCATACATTGGATATGAGTTGTTAAGAAAATGTACAAGTTATACAAGTTAAGGGAGTAGAAAAAATATATAAATCATTTGTATGGCCCACCGGTGACGACCAGTCATACAACCAGCCATGCAATGGGACGTATGTCAAATTGTAGCAACGAAACCTGTATTTTGGTGTACAAATGTCAAAGTAACTTTAACTCAGTCAAGTTATGAGCCATCGGTCAACAAACAACAAGCAAAACTATCACAATATCCAAGCAGACTTTTGAGACTGATCTTAATCGGAAAAACTACGTCAATTCTCAATTTTACATGGTATAAAAAAATAGTTTTTTGCATTTTTTGTTCTATAAATGTATCAGATAAGATAGTTGTAAGATATATCAACAATTTTCGTTGAGTATTTGTTTTTAGTTAATGCTCTTAGTATCTGCCTACTCGTCTACTCGACTATTTCTAACTAATATTATTTATCCAGAAAATTCATCGTGGAGAGTTAAATTTGTGACTGGATTGGGTTGGATTGGATTGGGTCGGCCTGGTTTTAGTTGGGTTGGATTGGGTTGAGCTGGGATGGGTTGGGTTGAGCTGGGGTGGGTTGGATTGAGCTGGGTTGGGTTTAATTTCTTTTTCCCACGATTAATTTTCTAGTAACTAAACTATACATTAAAATAACAAATAAAAGTTGTCCCGAGTGTTCTCACCTTAATTATTATCTATGACAACTAAGAAAATATGGAAAATGTTGATATTGTTTATTTAACAATGCAAGAAACATCGATAATCAAAATAATCTTCAATAACATGAATTAGCGATCATTTTCAATAAATTATCAGGCATCGATATTTTGACATATATTAACAAATCATCATCAAATTATCGATATTAAATTTCAACATCCATTTTTTCGATATTCTTTAAATGTCGCCCCTTAGTCATAGAAAATCAAGTAACAACATTTTTTATCGTTCCAATTTCAAACAAATTATTTCCTATTTAAGTCCTTGTTTATCCCAATTTCCCAGGACTACCACGCAATAGTATATTACATGTAAATATGCAAGCGTAGAATTTGATCAGCGATTAAAATATTTATAAAATAACACGAATTTTCATCTTGTAGGCCTAAAAAATCGCCAAAGTAGAAGATTTAGTTGCATCATTTGCCAAAGGTCGTATTTTAACAAGGGCAGCCTCAAGCGCCACATCGAGCAGGAGTGCAACGTCGATCCCAAATTCCAGTGTGCGGTATGCAAACGGTTCTTTAAACACAAACACTCGATGCAACGCCATTTCTTAGTGTGTCGTCTCCAAATGCAGATGAACTGAATCTATTGTACGTACTCGTGTAAATTTACTTCAATAAAGGTTTTATAAAGCATCGTGTTTTTAATATAATAATAATTTTTAATCAATTCGATAAAAATAAAATCCCCACATCCAATTATTTTTAGCTCATCATAAATTACAATGACTTTTTAAAACGTGTTATTTTTAATTTTTAGTCGAACCTGACGAATCAAATAAGTTTCAATGCGAGGCCTGCAATAAATGCTACAAAAAGAAGCACACACTTTCGAGGCACATTCGTGTAGAATGTGGGAAGGAAAAAAAGCAACGATGCTCCGTGTGCGATCGTAAATTTTTCTTCAAGCACCAGTTGGATAGCCACATGCTCTACATACATTATAAGAATAAAATGGCCGATGTGATATCTGATGCTAAATGAGAGACAAGGAAATTATAAAAAATTAAATGACTCATACTAAATTATTTGTGTTTTAAATTATTTAATTCCAGATGTTAGTTAAGTAATTCTTGGCACACAATAAAAAAATGTATCGGAGAAATCCGACAACTTCTTTATTGACTGCTGCCGAATTTCGAATTTTGTAAATGTTTGTACCCTCAAATTTTATTAGTCAAATAAATAAATTAACTTAATTGAAAACCATAGTTTTTACTTAGCTGGTCAGCTGTTATCACTAATATGTAACATTACCTCAAGATGAATTTACAAATTGTTTTTAATCAATTTATTTTTTTACAGGGAAAACCTTCAAATGTGATAGATGCCAAAAAGTCTACAAGTACCAATGCAATCTGACGCGGCACAGAAATCACGAGTGCGAGCGAGAATACCACTACTTTTGCCCCGTTTGCAGGAGGCCCTTCTCTCAAAAGCAAAGCGTCGATAGGCATCTATTCCACGTCCATCGCATTATTTAAAAAAATTTTAAAAATAAATAAACGATTGCATAACCGTTACGCAGCCCATTTTAATTCATCCCGACGTCACAATAGTAATAATATATGTAAATGGAGAATTACAATGTTGTCGTTTTCAGGTCAAACTGCCCAAGCAAAATCATTCAGCTGCGACAAGTGCGACAAAAACTACAAACATTACGCCTCGCTGTGGAAGCACAAGCAATACAATTGCGGAAAATGCGTCGCTTTTCCATGCGCATTTCCCGGATGCCCGTACGTGGCGATTAGAAAGGATCGTCTCCAAACCCATTTGAAGAAATCCCACGGCTACGCACCGAATTTTGATACCACTACGACTTAATTAATTAAAATTAAATCTTAAAAAAAAATTAAACGGCGTCCACATTGTAATTTTTCGCCTTGTAATTATTTCGTTGAAGTAAAAAGCATAAATGATTGTATTTGTATTTTTATTCAATAACAAATGCAAGCTCGTACGTTCGCGACTCGATTACATTATATGAATTTTTTCAGGGTCCGTCTACTACGTGTGCAATTTATGCGGGAAAAGCTACAAATATTCGCATTCATTGTCGAGGCATTTGAAGTACGAGTGCGGGAAGGCGCCTAAATTTGCGTGTCCGTATCCCGGGTGCCAGTACAAGTCGAAGAGAAAAGACAATCTTGCTGCGCACGTGCGAGGACATTGTAAAAGGCAGCCGTATTAAGGATCCAGTCGAATTGTAAATTTTTATGCGTGTGAGAATAGGTCACTGTAAATCGTGTTTTTGTTGCCCACGTTGTTTTGTTTACATGGATCGTTTAATTAAAGAAATGCGAAAAGGAAAATTTTCGATTATTGATGACTCTGTGCGTGTACCCTTGTGTGGCTTGAATCGAATTCAAATCACCGTTTGAATGATATTTTACAGGCTTGTATATTACGAACTCGACCCTTAATTAATGAACTTGTGAATCTCTGCCACTTACTTAGACAATTGTTATATTAAACGTTGACGTGCAAATTGTATGTCAAGGTCGGAAAAATTGTGTCCAATGAGAAATTCGAACTATCAGCATATGGTTATGACTTGAAACTGATCCTCATAATACCAAAAATTTCATAACTCGTAATACATATAATGTATGTATGTACAGCGTGTCCATAAACTTAAGGGCTTGTCAATAAAAACATATATTATGTACTTATTATATAAATAGCTATTTTTAATAATAAATTGGCACGGATTTTATAGTTTTCGCAATTTTAGTAATTTTATTAATTCTGTGAATTTCATCGTGTTTTTGATTTTGATGAAGCTTCGCATTTTTTGAATTTTATTGATTCCATATTTCCATTTTTCTTCACTATTTACCCTTTCGATAATTTTAAAATTTCACACTATTGAAGCCATTGCGCAATCTAGTGTACTTTTTAAAATTTTTAACATTGTACGACAATTACCAATTTTAACATTTTGCAATTTTTACACTTGTTTTATTTAACGAGGAATTTGTCTCAGTGTACTGGTGCCATCTAGACGTCAATGCCCTCACCTCGTGCTGCTATGTGATCGCATAGGTCTACTTTGACCCACTTTGTCGGTTGACCAACTAAGTCGAAAGACTTTTTTTATAAAGTAACGAAACCAATAAAATAAGACAACCCCCCAGTTGAGTTAGTTTGTGTTGGGTTGGGTTGGGATGGTCTGTGTTGGGTTGGACCCACCCTTGTCTAACTTTTTCAAATTTAAATTTGTATCAAAATCAAATGAATTTGATCAAAAAAATAAATAGTTAACCCAAATGGAATATTTAAATAACTTTCAAATCAAAAAAAATAAATATCACGTAAAACAATTTTGCATTTGGATGAATTTTAAGGTCATTTACTTTAAAACAATTTTTACTACACGTACGCGATTAATTTACTAGAAAATAACTCGTCTTCGAGAAGACAGTGGTACACGATTTATAATAATTTATAACAGTTAGCTGCGCTCGCCGAAATATCGTATTTGTTGCGTCGTAGTCAGCGAAGCCAACAATGGCTTTAGCGACGCGCAGTCTACGATTTAACCGAAAACGAAAACCGCACAAATGTATTAAAATCAACTTACTTATCCAGCCGGCCTTTTCTCGTAGTCATCCGCCGCGATCTCCGTCCAAAATGTCATAACACAATCACCAATCACTCAATCAAACCGAATCGAATTTAAATTCGCAGATAATAAATTAAAATTGAAAGAATTAGCTCGAACCGAGACGACGCCGCCCGCACGTGAAGGTCGACGCACAAGAATGCGTCACCTAACTACTTACAATTAGATCAAATCGTTGGCCACTGTTATCTAAGGAATTTCACGCAAAAAATTGACACTTTTTGCTCGCCGGTTCGCTTCGTTAGTTTTAGGATTAAATCGGGAAGAAACGACGATTTGATACCAACATTACGCACTTTAACGAACAATTCAATTGTTATGTTTACGAAAACGAAATGCATTGACTTTATTCAAAAATTATTTTGATAATTTAGCAAAATTGCGTCGCGCAAGGTAAAGTTTGAGAAGATAACACAAAAGATTAATTCATCGGAAATTGGATTGAGTTGGGTTGGGTTCGGTTAGGTTGGGTTGAGTTGGGTTATTGCTCACAGCAGCTTCCAATATTAATTTTATTAACAAATTTTAAATGATATTAACGTTTTCATCGTTTTGTCATACTTGAGCACTTTTATTTTCCATTAGGTCTACCCTCTATAACGTATGTTTCGAAAATAATTAAAAAACTCAATTCGTCCAAGTTTCAAGCATATGCGTCACAATTCTGGTTTCTGTTTCAACTGTAATTAAAGTGTGTTCCAAATTACTAATTAAGAATTGTACGGGGTTGGTTTGGGTTGGGATATTTTTAGTTTCGAGTAAGTTTTAATTCGCCACAATTATTTCAGTTGATTTTTTTGGCTAGTCGTTTTATTATATTATTATAACCAAACCCAACCCAACTTTATTTAATCATTTCGTGGAGAATACCCTGAGAAATTTACGGAATCATATTTTAGTAGTAAAGAAGGAAAACGTTGAAAAATTAGAATATTTGTGACGTTAAAAGTTGACGAAGTAAATTCGGTCTGGGCTGAATTGGGTTTGATTGTACACACATACAGTTCCAATCTAACCCAACTTTATTTAATCATTTTTAATTGCATTTCATGGAGAACACCCTGACAAACCTACGAAATTATTTTCTAATAGTAAAGAAAAAATTGTTGAAAAGTTGACATTTTCGTGACGAAGCGAATATGAGTTGGATTGGGTTGAGTTGTTCCCAACAGTTTTTCAATCGATGCAAACGATTGCACCACTTCCCTAGGATAGTTCTGCGCAATTTTTGAACAACCTGTATAACAGTGACGTTTTAGGTGACCCAGCTTACGAGTGTCCAACGTGCCGCAAGAGTTACAAATCCAAGTACACTTTGTATCGCCACGTAAACTTGGAATGTGGGGTCGAGCCACGCTACCAATGCCCATCGTGTCCGAAGAAGTGTAAACAAAAAGTGCATCTGAAGTCCCACCTCTGGAGAAGGCACAAGGAACTTTCCATTGACTGAAGATGCACAGATTCAATATTTTTGTGACGAATTTTCCGAAACAAGTTTATACGTAATAAATATGGTAGATTTTGCAAAGGAATAATAAAATATTTCAGATCAGAGTTGTATAAATTAATTAAGGTGATTACCACATATTCAGTGTTTGGATTGAATTGCAACATTCCCATTAGATAAGAAAGGTTTGTGTGGAACGAAGACACGAGCTCTATAATAAAGGATTCGGTCACTAGGTTACTTTTTAATAAACTGAGGTTTCATGAAGCAACTAGGTTACTAGGATACTTTTTTTATAAATTCGGGTTTCATGAACCAGCTAACATGATCGCAGTGGTTTCCTGATGATACTAAACTAAACGTGCTAAAGGGAACCACCAATATAAATAAATGACTCACTACCTAGACTAATCAAAAAATACGATGACGAATGAATCGATTTTTTTATCATTAAATAATTCCATTGCATAATAATATTTTTCACGAAACTGTCTAAACTAACTCATTTTTAGTTCGAAACTGCCGCGAACAGGACAACGTCAAGCAATTCAGGTGCGACAGGTGCAAACGACTGTACAAATACGCCAGGAACCTGAGCTCCCACCAAAAATACGAATGCGGCAAGGAACCGCAATTCGTATGCTCCGTCAGGAACTGCAACTACAGGTGCAAACTAAAGGGAAATTTAAAGTACCACTACTTCAGCAAGCACAAAGCCATCGAGAATTTCAAAGACGCTGTAAAAAAAATTTAGATAGTCTAAAGTTTAAATTCATATTACCATATTATTATTATTCATATGTTACTTTGTATTGATGTTGATGTATTACTTATATGTGGAGTAGTTTAATAAATGGTTTAATTAGTAAATAAAATTGTTAAATAGGTTACTAGTGTACGACGCCAAAGCCACGGTTACAATCAAGGCACTTTTTACGCACTTTGATAAGTGATAGTTACCAATGTTTTGCTAAAATAACAAACGATATTAACCGCGTTATTGGACTTTAACTTGCAAATATTAAAATAATTCATGTTTTAGATCAATCGCGGTTCACGTGCTACCGCTGTTCGAGAAGTTACAAGTACAAGCGAGACCTAAACAAACACTTAACTTACGAATGTGGCGTCGAACCGAAATTTACGTGCGAAATTTGTGGAAAGAAAAGTCGCCAAAAATCTCACCACACGACTCATGCTCTCACGCATATGAAGTTAATTAACAACAACTAAAGGACACAAATTAACAGCAACTTTTCAACAAATTAATTTGATGTAAAATAATTAATTTGGTTAATTGAGAATATCATGTCAAAGGCAATTATAAAAACTTTGTAAATCAAGTACTGTTTTTTATCACGAGACGCGAAATTTTTTTAAACAAGACATCGAGTAAAAAATATTGTCGACGTGATTTGAACTCGCAACCGAGTTGCAAAAATAAAATTAACATCGTTCCTGTTTCAGATAAGACACGGTTTACCTGCTTCCGTTGCTCAAGGAGTTACAAATACAAGAAAGACTTAAACAAGCACTTGATTTACGAGTGCGGTGTCGAGCCGAAATTTAGGTGCGACATATGCGGAAAGAAAAGTCGCCGGAAAGCTCACCACGTTCTGCATATGCGAACTCACGAATTCATTTTTTAGTAGGCGATGCGCTTAACCTGAAACTAGAGTTGAAGCGTGTTGATTCGTGCTCGTTTGGATCAATGTGCTTCTCTCTTATTTATTCGTCGTCTCCCTTCCTCCTGTCTATCATAAACATGTCGACTTATTACTAATTTATTTGCGATCTCCGACTCCTCAGTAATATAACGTTATGTTTGCACAATCCGGTTTACACAATAGACTAATTAATGTACGAGTTCTTTTCGCGGAAATGTAATACATTTAATGGCAGCTTGCATAAAAAGTCGATAAACTGTTTATATGGGTCATTGACTTAATTCCAATATTTTATTCTTATAAAATGTGTCAATGTCCTTCTGACCCACATAGGTGTCCTCTCAATGTTACGTCATAAAAGTGTCAGCTTCGATTAATTTATAACCTTTAGCTGACAGGATAAATGCCCATTCCACACCTTGCACTCTCATTTCACAATAGGATAATTTTTGTTACCATAATTGTACATTGTTTGTACTTTCTCAGTAAATACAATAGAATTAATGATTTTAGACACCACTTCTATTTTAATCGCCACCTTGGTTCATTTTGAGAAAGTCTGGGTTTGAACTAAGGAGATGAGCTGCCTCCCACTCTGTTCAACGTGGTGCTTAAGTATGTGTCGCGAAGTGTGTACGTTCGCAGCTCCGATCTTGCAAATTATGTATGTATAGTAGTTTCAAGCTGTAAAGGACATGTATGAGTTACGCGGCGGGAACAAATAAGTGACAGATCGCACTGGTATTTCAAACAACCAGGCGGACGCGATGCGTGTTCTACAAAACTCGCGACACTGCTTTGACAATCACCCCCGTTTTCTGGTAATGGACTGTTCCAACCCAAAAAGCTGTCTGTGTGCATAGCCACGCCTATGTCCTTTAAATTTCAAATCATCTCTACCATTAGCCACAACATGTTGGACCAGAAGAGACAAAAAAAGATAACGGTAAAGCAATAAATTTCAAGAAGACAAAAATAATACTCCAAATAAGATCCACCGCCACGGCCACAACATCAACCGACGATGACATAGAAGTGACGAACCAATTCACATACGGTATGGAGCTCAAGGAACCGCGCGAGGTACGAAGATGCATTTAGGCTAGTTAAAATTTTCATCCTGTTTACACAATACAATGATTGATTTATGAGTTCTTTTTTTTAATAAACTAATTACACATATTCTTATCATTCATTCCGAGCATATCTGCCTCCTAAATCATTTGTAAAAATTGTTCCGAGGCAAACTTTTAGACAAATAACTAGTAACGACGAATAGGTGGTAACGACTGCGGTAAAACATTTACGTTGAATTTTAAAACGACAGTAACTTATAATGAAATTCGCATTTTTCAGGTTACCAATATCGCGTAAGAGACCCCACGAAGAAGTTCGAATGCGGGAGGTGCTACAAAGCGTACAAAACCAAAAACTCGTTGGGTCGACATCTTCGCGTCGAATGCGGAAAGGAGAAGCAGCTGCGGTGCCGCATGTGTCCGTATCGGTGTTATTACAAGCAGGAGCTGATGTTCCACACATTATCCAGACATCGCTAATTAATATTATGCACAATGTAATACAATTTAAAATAGTGTGCACTTTTTCAATCGTCTCCATGTAATTTTTTTGTGGTAGAGCTAAAGCGATTTATTCAGATGTTTCGTAAAATTTAGATGTAGTTGTCGTATATTATTGTAACACCAAATATCTTAAAACACTGCTTCATTACAAATAAAATTGTTTACATGTTTTGGTGGAATTATTTGTAGGTTTGGTTTTTCGCTGAAGAGCTCAGAATAAGGGCGAAACGATTGTTAAGATCTAGTCCTGCCGATCGTCTTTAATTATGTTGCTATTTCTGTCATCATTTTTAAATTTAATTTTATACTTTACGTTAACTGTAAACTTAATTGTTTTGATTTTGATCTTTTGAGACGTAGTAGGCAGTTATTATATATAGCAATGCATCGATTTGGTTTGAACGTCATGTTTGCTAAATGACAGGTTGCGCAATTTGTGAATAAATAAATATTTGATTAACTCATAGTAAAAGTGAAATCGATCGTCTAAGAATCCAAACCTAATTATTTTTTCAGATTCATTAACATCGATATAGTAATTATTATTCATAAATCGTAACTGATGACGCAAATTTAAAAAAATCAAATACGGCTTCGCCAGCGACTGGGGTAGGTGTCTGCAAACAATCTCATCGCGACTTATCATCGAATACCTAAAATTCCACTTAGCAACTAATATGAAGCGATCTCATTTCTCTTCATTGTTATACTATTTCTTGTGACTTTCCCATTATTGTCTAACACACAATTATTTTCCGTTGTAGACTTAGATGGGACGTTCCATTTTAACGAAGACAACCGATACTCGTGCGACAAATGCAACCGAACGTACATATACAGGAGCAGCGTGATAAGACACTTGAAATACGAGTGCGGAAAGGAACCGCAATTTTTCTGCGATGTTCCCCTGTGCAAGTACAAGACTAAACGTAAACAGAGCCTGAGGAGTCACGCGTTCTATAAACACAACGACTCCGTCCAGGACCATAACGGGATCGAAATATATCAACAAAATATTTAGACTTCCTCACCACCGCCCTTTGTATGAGTTATATGTCATGTCATGTTCAAATATAATTTAAGAAAAAATACATCGTGTACAGAAAAATATATTCCAAGGCATCTAAAATATTTAAATATAGTCCAATAAATATTACCAAACGTATTTTTGTTGTTGTGTCCCAAGAAAAAAAATTGATGTCTTTTTGCAGGTAACGCAATGGAGATCTTCATATTTTTAATTCCCGATTTCATTTTAATTTTAAATTTATAATTATTTGCAATAATTTCTGTGTCCATGTACTAATTTTTGCATTTATTTCTCGTCCAATACACTTTTAATGGAATACATTTGCAAAGTTTTTTTTATATAGAATTTTTTAATGAAATCGTCGCCTTAACTTATTAATAACATTTCTCTTTTTCCAGGATTAAATGGTACGTTTCAATTGAACGAAAATGGTAGATATTCCTGTAACAAGTGCCACCAGACATATAAATACAAACGAGGTATAGTCCAGCATTTGCAATACGACTGCGGAAAAGACCCCCAGTTCACTTGCACGGCACCGGAATGCTCGTACAAAACTAAACGAAGAGGCAGTCTGAAGATTCACGTATTGAACAAACATAGCCCCAAAATCATACCGTAATTACGTGCGATTTATTCCAAACCCTGTCCTGTATTTATCGACGTTGTAGTCATTAATAAAATTATACAACTACTCGAAAGTCTTCTCTAAAATTATTATTTTAATAGTTATTTATTTATCATTTCAGGGTTGAACGAAGCTGGTAGATTTTCGTGTCACAGGTGCAACCAAACGTACAAATATAGGCGAGGTATAGTCCAGCATGTAAACGAATGCGGGAAAGATCCGCAGTTCGGGTGCGAAGAGTCGGGATGCTCGTTCAAAGCGAAACGGAGAAGGAATCTAAAACTTCACGTTTTGAACAAGCACGGGATTATAATGTAATTATTTCTAAAATATACGACTTCGCGTTGAATCCTATTTAAAATAATTAAAATTAAATAAATACCATTTTATGTAACGAAAATAATCATTTCCGGCTTGATTCCAAGCTCGGTACGAGCGACAGTTCCCTTCATATTTGACGTTCAAATCTGACAATACAGCGAGCGATGCTTTCGGTAGGTAAGCGATTTCTGAATGATTTGGGCATGAAATTATCAAGTTTCCAACAAATAAATATGGCTAGAAAAATCATAACAAAACGACCACCCTAACATAACTAAAACGTACCACCACCTACCTTGTTGACCCAACCTACATATTTGACAATTTGTTTCAGGAGCTGAACCGTACACTTGCACGAACTGTTTTAAGAAATACAAACACCAGAGGAATCTCAGGAGCCACGTAAAGTTCGAATGCGGAGTGAGGCCGAGATTCTGTTGCACCCTGTGCGGTAGAAATTTTTACAGAAAGCACCACCTGCAGAGGCACATGATTTCGGTCCATTGCGATGTTCAAATATAAGGTTGTACACTGCATGATGTGTGGTCTACGCCGTCTCGTTAAATTTTAAAGCAATATAATTTTAATTTGATTATTATCTGGAAAGGGATGTCATAACTGAAATATTTTCTTGGACCACGTCATGGCGGGAAAGGATCATTGACGTCAAGGACATCGTCGTTTGGACGGCGCTTGGTGACTTGTTTTAAGTGAATGTGAAATGTTGTCACGTGATTCGTAAATTGGTGTGAGATGTTCAACTTTGTACCCTTGCTTGGAGGAAAATAAATTACTACATGGACGATGTTTATTTTTTTGCATTTGATTAAATGCACAATAATCTGGCTATGTTTAAATTCGATTTTGGAAACGATGTCGATTTTATTTTCAGCCGTTATGACTCGTACTGAACACGTTGAAATAAAACTTCACGATTGTCAAATATACACCCAGTTTAATTAATGAAATTGAATTGGGCACACAATTGGTTTATTACAACCTTAATTTTGCACGATGTTCTTTAATTCTTTGGCAGTTCGGGCTCTAATTGTGTTTAATTAAATCTTTAATCGAATTTTTGGTCAATATTTAAATTTGGCGTTTTAACGAGCGATGCTTTCGATAGGTACACAAATTTCCTATGGACTTGGGCTTGGCACCATTTGATATTAAGAAAATTGGTCCATGGAGTGTTAGGACGAACGACCACATTGTCAATAAATAAACTGCCAAATGATTTTACGTCTATGTACAATTTGCTTGAAATTTACTGTTATTGAAAGAATGAAAACTGAGTTTTCATTAATGAGTAGTCCGTTTGTTGTAGTTCTTATTAATGAGTAGTGCATGTGTGGTAGTTATTTCCAATGGTTCCATGTACAAAGTCCGTATTCAATGTCGATACATAATTTCAAGTTAATGAGTGCACGCGTTTTGACGAAACGTACTTTGCAATTTCAAACGAAATTTTGCCTGTTCGGTGGTCTGATGAGCCTGCAGAGGATGAAACAGCTGCATAATACATTCGCTGAAATTTATTTTAATCTATTCTAACCTAATTAGAATATATCCAAATATGCTGTTCCATAAAATAGTATTCTTGCAATTTTACGAACGACGAATTTCTATTATATTTCTCGAACGGTTTCATTGGGTGATTCATTTATCCATTTATTTACACAACTGAAATTGATTATATTACAGCTTAGTTGACATTGGAATGATGCCGTAAAAGAAATCCGTTGATTGTTATTATTATTATTGTTATACACAACTACATATATGGAGAATTCAAATCTCTTATTATAGTTATGTGTAGTGTGTATATGGGATTTTATTTTAGCCGAATTTGGATATTACCAGTTAATGTTATTTTATTAAATTTAGAGTACTGAATAAACCGATACAAGTGTTGTACGGGTCTCGAATCTTCGTTTGACGTTTCAAATATTTCCAGGTTAACATTAGTTGGACGAGTCGCTAAACAGATAGCACTGTTGTTATAGTTTCCCAAGATAAAATAACGTGGATGATTTAATCGAGAATAGGATAGCAGCGTACCCTATGCACTGCTAGTCTCCATACTGTTTGGTCAAGTGTAATCGCATGATTTATTATTTATGGCGTTTACGACTTCTATTCAACATTTTCTAATTTTCATGTCTAAACTCACTATGTTGCCAGAATGTTTAAATTTCAAGCTCTAACACCTAGGGTCATGTCTTAAGTACTTTCCACAAACCGTATGAAAAGTACTCAGCAAGCTTCAATAACGACAACAATATATCAGTGTGTTTATGTTAATAATAACAAAATATTTTTTTTTTCTAATTTTGAAATGGAATGTGTAAACCTTCAAAGTGACATGAGTGACAAATTAGTTTGTGGGTGAATATTACCGCCATCTAGACGTGAATCCCTACACTTTTACTGCTACAGAAACACAGACGTACTTGCAATAAGAACCGCATTGTTAAAACAATTTACGTCTATATGGTCGTAATAATCACACATAAAATTATTTGTCACTGTTATAAATCCGGATCGATGACGTTTATTATTTATTCGTGGGATTCTGACCTCTTTTCGAATTTAAAACCGTTTTAATTTTAGGTGTCGAGGTTGCCAGATATTACTGTTCGAAGTGCTATAGGAGTTACCAACACAAACGCCGCTTGACGTATCACATACGTCACGAATGCGGCAACCGAAAAACGTACAAGTGCAAATTCTGCTTGCTGATCTTCGAAAAACGGTTCGGATTGACGCAGCATTTGGACGTTCAGCATCCAAATGATAAAAATCAGCACCCGTCGTACTAATCTCCAATCTTTAAAGTCTTTTTATATTATTCCTTCAAGTTATAATATAAAACCGATATATTTATAATGGATTGTGTCATGTGTACATGCGTACATTCTAGAATAAAATTTGTTACTACATGTTTTTCTTTAAAACCCCGTAATTGATGTTTAATATTTTTTATGTAAATACGTTCACGAAGTGGTTTTTTTTATGTTGCAGATAAGATATACTACGCGTCGTCGATGGAGGAATATCAGGGCTTAAAAGTGTTTCATTTCGGGGTGCGGTACGGTTGCTCGAAGTGTCGCAAAACTTACTGTCAGAAGAAGACTTTGGGTCGACACTTGAGATTCGATTGTGGAAAAACTCCGAGTTTCTTGTGCCACATATGTCTCAAGCCGTACAAGCACGGGTATCTCTTAATCCAGCACATGAGGCAGAGTCACAAGATACACATTGAGAGTCTGAGGAAGCGGAATAAGCAAGACGTTCGAAGCGACGACTAGTAAATTTATCCTTAGAGAGTAGTCTTAAAGTATTTATTCTAATGTAAGATTAAATATTATCCAAGTCATAACTACTAGTCGATATTTGTGCCAGTATATTGTAATAAATCTATAATGATGTGCTATGTATAAACATTTTTTCTTAGGATTACGTACAAAATAACTTGCATATCAGTTAGTCAGTCTCCTCTGCCACTTCCTCAACGATGTCCAGCTTATTCCACCCACTGTTTATTTTTTAGATAATTTCTGTCTTCAAATCCACAACTAAACCATTACAACACTTGTCACCATTTTTAATCATTTTGAATCTATTTCTTGCACGCACCATTTTATCTACCTTCCACTCCTTAAATTTTCAAAAATTACTTTTCCAATTACCTCTTCTCATTTTAACTACCTCTCTTCAAAAATTTATTCCTTTGGATTGGTTTTCAATTTTCCAAGTAGTAAGCACGCCCGGCAGTATAATTATATCCTCTTTCGATTTGTATCCCTTGCCTTTCTTTCCTGATCTCCATTGTCACAGATTGAAATGCTTTCCCTTCCAATTTTGTACTACAATCAGGAGCTCGCTACCCAATAGCGCTAACCAAAGTTTCCTTTAATGGTGACAAAGTTCCTTCCACTTGTTTTCCTTTCTCATCCCACGTACTACCTGTCATCGAGTCATCACATATTAGTACAAATATGCTGTCTTAGTTGCTGTTTTTTTTTATTATAAGGAACCATTCCATAATTTTTATCAGCAATTTCATGTTACTAACGCTGCAATGTTGACTGATAAATCTAATGGCCAACTGCTCAAAACACAACTCCCCCACTTTGACCACTACTTCTATTGTCAACTATGTAAATGTTGTGGATAAGGCTCTCGGGTTCTCGTTTACAGCTCTGGTCACCTTAAATAGAAAATTGGAGGCATCTACAAAGCTTCCTTTGCTGATACCACTTATGTTCTTATTCCCTTTAACTAATTCATCCCCAAATGGCACTAAATAAATTTATTTTCGTGATAATACTTTTAAACATTAATTCATGGTAGAACGTATTTTCCATCCAATGTTAAAATAAGACATAAAATAACTCCAGTCTTTCAACCATCACACGTCTAGCTACTAGATAAAGATCTAAGAACAACGTTAATATTTCCCGTGCCTTTCTGATACTCCTTCTGTTCTTATTCCTATTCACCCATTCATTACTAAATAAATTTAACTTACACGAATCAAACATAATTCCCTGCCTCTGATATGTTCTTGTTTTCATCCAAGGACAAGGAAAAGCATAACTGGTTATGAGGAAAGTAATTCATCAATACATTGGACAAGAATTAATGAGGCACACTTTGCCATATTCTGTAGCGTCACATGTCGGTGCAATTATCCCTATTCCTTGCTTAGATGCATCCCCTTTCACCAATTTATAACCTTGTAGCAACTAGTCAATTTTGTCTCTTATTAATATATCGCCTTATTCTTATAAATCCATTCCAAGCAAGCGAACGAATTAAGTTAAGTGAACGCCATCAATAAACATTATAAAATTAAACTGATTTCATTGCTTCCTCGCTGAAAATTTGGAAAAATCCGACGTGTCACGAATCACTTGGACCATAATGCTCCTCGCCATCGTTCTTCAAGAGGTAGGTGCAATAATCGAATGAATTTCAACAATGGTACTGATAATTATTTAAAACATTAAATGAGGCGTAACGTTTCAAACTTATACTCGTAACGAACATGTGATGACGCCATCACTAACGCCGACTATGTTTTAGATTATCCGAACCAATTTATCTACGACATGGCCCAAGACGAATACGAAGAGAAGGCCTTCGCGTATCCGAAGCAATTTATGTGCGTTAGATGCGGGAAGAGCTACAAGCGGAAGGTGACGCTGTCCCGACATCTCCGCTTTGAATGCGGGCAATATCCGCGTTTCCAGTGCCAGCTATGTCTCAAGAGGTTTAAACGGAGAGAGCACGTGCAGTCTCATCTTCGATCGCATAGGATATTTTAAATGGTGGGCAGGAATATTTTAATGGTAGTCGAATAAAATCGAAGTAAGCGGACAATGTCGATGGGAAGATTGGCTCCATCAACGTCGAGGACTAATATTTTTGCAAACGTAGAAACAGTTGCGTTGTTTTGGGAGGGTTGAATATAAAATATGCCAAGCCTGTCGATTTAATATGTAGCGCACTCTATAAAAGTAGTAATGGGTCTAAGGATCTCAGTAATTTAAGATGACAGGTGTAACTGAATAACACTGCTAGAATGAGAGAGGTTGGAATGAAGCTGGAACGAATATTTTAAGTTGACGACGATGTCACGACGTGAAACAACTCCCATATAACTATGACTCGTAAAATCTTTGTCGATTAAGCTATTTTGTTGCGTAAGCAATTACAAAAAAATATAACCAGTGTTTGAATCCACCATGAGTTACAACACAGATTACTATTACGGTCCATTGAGCACGTTGACGTACACAGAATCGTATCCTGTGCAATTGATGCAGGAATGTTATTTTTGATTTTATAATCGCCCGCGTTTTGTCAAAACGGATTCGTGTCTGGTTGTTAGCAGGTTAAATATTTTATCAATGCGGAAGTTTAGTATTTTGTAGTAAGTGTGAAATTAATTGCTTCACTACTCGCCTCAGGTGAGTATTTATTGATCGCGTCATCCAGAATATTAGCGATTTTTTTCGTAACACTATTTTTATGACTTGTATTTCAAGTATATTAAACGACATGAACCTTTCTCCTTTCTCCGATTGTTCGTTATCGCCTATGAGCAGCATATTGACGTTCGAATTATGTTTACCTAACCATATAATTCCAACTCATTTTCTTTTGTTTAAATGCAGCCGATATCTCCATTTTATTAAACTAAATGGGTTTTTCAAGTTATGTTTTAGAATCAACAAAATATGATATGACTACCCCCTCCCTCCCACGTTCAATGATTTACTGGAAACCTAATAATAATGAAAGAATACAACATTTTGAAACAATAATAAAAAAAACTGAATAAATTTACGTTGAACCTGGGAACCACGAGGTTTAACTACGAACTATGTTATCCAAAATTTCGAGATTATCCTGCTCCTTAAAAATCATTTTGACTGCCGGAAACTTACATCGTTCCATTTCTTTCCCATTCATATTATTTGAGCAAATCTGGATAAATCCCAGATGGGTGGGTCTACCCGAAATATCGTTATCGGTTTTTTTTTTTTTAATTTTACTTGTTTCATTGATGTCGAGTAACAATTATTTTAATTCATATTAAAATATTACAAGCCCCGACGGATAGCTTCATCGATAATGGCCTTTCTACTTCAAAATACTCGTTCTAGCGAATAGCAATCTCTCATTTCCCATTTAAATACGCCATGTTCTTAAGCGTAACGTCATGATTTAATTAAAATTACCACTACTAAATATACTACTCACATTCGCTAAGCTAGTTAAGGATATGTTCTCTAAACCACTTGACTTAACTACGTTTTCTCACTAGACTAAAATCGAACTCTTAACATTATTTATGTAAGTGATAAATGTGTATTTTTTATGTATTTCGTCTTAACTTTTTATCATGCAATTAAAACGATCAGTAAGAAGTAATTGAAGTGTTATTATCATTCATGGCAAGTTTATACTGTGCAAGTTACACACCTAACCAACCTAACCTGTCTTTTACCACCTCCAGCTTAATAGTAACCTTCATGGGTCCTTCCAAACACAACATCATTCTAATTTGACAGATACTTTTATGCAGTTCCCACTTTTGATGAAACAGCAACAAAACTCTCAACTGAAACCTGTACCTGCACCCTTTGCACAATTTTGTACACTGTTGTGAACCAGCAAATAAAGGATAATAAAAATCAAAATGCATTTTAATTTCAATTTCCACACTTTGTAGTTGGCTTTTGACTCCTGCATCACAAAATCCTTTTACTCACACTAACATTCCCATTGTTTTAGGAATTGGTTCCCACACCGAAGAGAACAAGGCGTACAAATGCGACTCCTGCGGAAAGCGGTACAAACACCAGACGAACCTCACTAGGCATCGCACCACCGAATGCAGCAGGGTGAAAAAATTCTCTTGCGAATACTGCGAGTACGCCGCGTATTACAAAAGCAGTTTGGCCAGCCACATGTTTCGAAAGCACAAGCTCATAATGTAACGAACCACGAAATTGATACCACTTGCATGGCAATTTTTCAAATCGCGTAGTTGTATGCCCTTCAAATAAATGTCCATTGCAGCACTAGATTTTTTTTTATTAATGCTACCCATACACCCACCCATTAATGAAACGAGGACGCATTTAATAAGTTCTAACTTTGTTATTGTTTTAGGAAGCCGTGCACGTTCCCGATTTGAAACAAAGAGGACGTACGAGTGCGAGACATGCGGAAAGCGTTATAAACACCAGCCGAATCTTTCGAGGCACCGCAATAATGAGTGCAGTGGTCAGAAGAAGTTTTCTTGCCAATACTGCCAATACACTGCGTACTACAAGACTAGTTTGGCCAGTCATATGTATAGGAAACATCAAGTTTTATTGTAACCAAAACTATGATGCATTTTAAGAATTTAGTAGTTTATTTCTTTACTTAATAAAGATTTATAGTTCGAAAGTGTTTCATAATTATTTTTTTAAATTTTTCTCGATTTGCATTAAATTTGCATTAAATTTCGTACAATGTAGAATGATTAATGTGCATATTTAAAGTGGGAAGTAATGAAAAGGTACAACAGCTGGAAAGATAAGTACGACTTGAACGTGAATACCAAATTAATGATCTAATTATAGTAGTTATAGGACGATCTTTATGATGCAATAAAATCAATTTTTGTGGCTTAAATAATATTAATAATTTATTACGTGATATATAAAAACGCTAACATCTTTTTGTTGCAGGTGCGTGGAGATACTTTTGTCACAAGTGCGAGAGGTCGTACAGACACAGGAGCACCCTCGTTAGACATTTGAGGCAAGAATGTAACGTCGAGCCGAAATTTATGTGCGTACTCTGCAATAAACGATTTAAGCACAAACAAATTCTACAAAGGCACATGATCTCGTGCTCTGCGCGAATGACTGTTAGATAGGTGTTTATTAATAAAGATGTATTTTGAAACTTTACCTTTAATTTGTCGCCATATGGAATAGTCTGTTAATTATATAATGATTGGCAATAGTCGATTAATTTATTTCGACTCGAAATACGGACAATTTAATTCTTTTTAAGATAAACATACCTCACCTGTGCCAATTCCCATACGAATTAAATAGCTTAGCACAATCGACATAATTCGTAAACAATCGACCAGCATTCTGGACTAATATTCATCACAAAATTCATTAAAATATATTTTCAAAAATAAGTATATAATTATTTTCGTTGATCAACTGCTGCTGAGATCAACAGATTACTATCGACATATAAATAAAACTGGCCAAATTCTATAATTCAATTTTATTGAAATTAAAATGTACTCAAAAATTAGGTTCCTACTTTTTTGAGTCGTCGGCTTCGATGTGATGTCCAATGTTTCTGCGTAACATTTTAATATTTTATTAACCACGAACGAACGTGGTCGATTTTAGCAGTGAAACGCCTTCTTTTTATGAGGTTTTGAAATTGTTTATTTAAAATATATTTTGTAATGTTTTTTTTGACCTGATTTTTTCTGATAGAATGATCTCGATGTTTGCGAGATGTGGATTTGGCATAAAAATTCTTTTACGAAATGATAAATTTGTTTAATTGTTCCTTCCTTGTCCGTCACAATCGAGAGTCGTCATTAGTTTCTAATTGCTTAAATTTACATCTCTTCTTATTTATCTTCGCCGTCACATGTGAGCCATGAGATGATAGTTTAAAATTATTTTTATTTATTTTTTAATATTTTTATAAATTGATTACTATCTTCGCCACAACATTTTTTCCCGCCATATTCGTGCGATAAGATATTCGTTTTAAATTTAATTGATTATTTCTAAGTCACACCTAAACACATCAACACACAAATACATACTTTAATCGAATCGGGGCAAGTTTAAATAGAATTTCGAAATGTTGCACGAAATAATACAAATTTTGTAATATTCGTTGTTAAAAAAATCCCTGACACCCTTCTATTCCTGCTGTTGCCACTTCTTGTGGTGGTCGTCGGTTCTTATCCAACCTTGTCGGTGCGCTAGCTTGATCGTATAAGCCGAATCGTTCCTACCAGACAATGAATTTCACCAACGACACGTTTGATAATAATTCGATCGGGTTTTCTTGATCCGTAATAAATACGGGGAATGCTATACCGAAATATTGACATTGAACATTTACCGCAGTGAGGACGTAAATACCAGGCGTCTCAAAAGCACAAAAGGAACTTTATAGTACAGTTTTATATATCCAAGGTCTCACGTCGTCGAGCGGTGTAGCCTTTTTTGGTGCGGCACACATTTTCGGCTACGAAATTGTTGGAGGTTAAAGATTACGACTAGCGAAGATATTTTTGATGCGGTTTGGGGGATTTTAGAGGAGTGTAAACTTCCACCTGGCAGACATATCTTCAACAACAGGTGCTAAATCAATGGCAGTTGCAAATCGAGGTATTCTGTCAAAATTAATAAGAAAATTACCCAGGAATTTAAAGAAGTTCTATACGTTTTTTGAGGCAATAACTATTTTTATGGAATTGTAAATGAAAATTATAAAATGGTATTATTGTATTAAGAGTGATGACTTGACGCATTAATAATTTCACGCACGTAATACATTTTTTTCTACAACTTCATTGCAGTGGCATTTAAATTTTCATTAAATTCGTTGGAATAAAATAAGAAAAAATTAAAATTCTTGGTAATTGTGGGAAAGTGATAGTTGTTGATAAAAATAAATTTAAAATGAAAAAAAAAACTATATCTAAAAGTATTATTATTGTTATTTGTGTTTTATTTCGACTTTGGTGGTATGTTTCCACAATTTGCATTTTTTTACTAAATTTAAGGATTGTGATTGTATTCCATATGAACAAAGGCGACTTGGTTTCCTTTCGGCAAATAATGTACAACTGACTGTAGGAAAAATTGAAAAAAAATCACAAAGCGATAACACCTGTCAGTATAATTGATATTCGATTTTCAATCACCCAGCGACTACATCTGCAAATTTTAATGTAAGGTGTGTACAAATTATGACTAAATTTGTACACAATTTGCATATACAAGACAAAATAGCGCAGTTCATATCAAAATGCTTTTTTTGACCATATATCAATGATTTTGAGATTTGCTAGCAAATCTTTATAAATTAAATTTGATATGAAAAATTATAACTATTGATGTGTTAATACGATTTGCGGAAAATTCATCGTCTGCAAAACTCATTGTGGAAAAAAATTAAATTTAACACATCCCAACCTAACTCAACTCAATCCAACCCGACCCATTCCAATCCAATCCAATAAAACCCAATCGAATCCAATCCAATCTAATCCAACCCAACCCAGCCTTGCCCAACCCAACCTAACCCAATCCAATCACAATTTTATCTCACAATGAATTTTCCGTAATTGTTTCATGTAACTCCCACTGTTCTTCTATTTTAAATATATTTCTTAATTATATCCAAAGTGCTTCGTGTAAACTCGATAAATTCCCATTATTGTTACTCTATCTTGATATATATCTTAATAATATTAACGACTGAGTAAAGTAGCAAATACCGGTGTCTGAGTAATTATTTGCTTTGTGCTCAGCCAAAGTCCCTTCCATACGTAGAATAATTACAATGCGAACAAACAAATTTCCTAATCTTGCGACGTTCGAATTTACTGCTTCTGTGTGTATGTGTTGGGTTGGGTTGGTTTGAATTGGGTTGGGTCAATTTTTCTTGCATATTTTGTAGGTTTGTTGATACAAAACCATACAAAAAGAAGAAAAGTTTTTTTTTACGCAAGTTCTAATTTACGCGGCTATTTTAGTGCAGGTAATAAAATATTTCGTTCGGACATTTACTGATGTAATCGAACGGGATGGAGATACGTTCAACGTCAGTATCCATAGAGGCAGGCTGGGTTCAAATAAGTAACGTGTGCAACAAAAAAGATTCCATAATGGACACTGACGCATATAAGCAATCGACTATCTTCGGTGGCACGACAACAATGACGACGCAAAACGAGATATTTTCCAGTAATCAGTATCAGTACGTTGTTACTTAGAAAGAGAACATTTGTTCATTTGGTCAATGGTTTTGTCATAGTCAATGTAAACATTTTATGTAGAAAAAGTTTATTTATTATCTTTTAGAACATATTTATTGTGAGAAACTAATTGGCAAATTACCGTTTGCTAATGATTTGCAGCTTTCCTGATCTTTCAGGTATGTCAGACATAACTCTGATTTTATAGCCCAACCCAACCCAACGCAACCCAATCCAAACCAACCCAACTGTTTTACCGATCGTCATAGACAATCATTTGTGTTGTCCTGTATGTTGTGTGTAATCAAAGAAGCTTGTTATAAATTGTAGGTTGCATTAACCAATATTTTCATTGGAACATATCACAAATCACTTTATGACACAGCACATTTGTTTTAATTAAGATATCATTTATTTAATTATGCAGATTATTTCAAATGTCTGTGCTAACGGTGTATATAGCTTTTAGGTACGTGGAATTCCAAAAAGACGACCAAGGAAGAGTTAAATGCCCGAAATGCAACTGCGGCTACAAGCACAAGTACAACTTGGTCAGACACATTAAATATGAATGCGGCATGGAACCCCAATTTCCCTGCACCATGTGCGACAGACGATTTAAGCAAAAGAGCAACTTGAAGATGCACATATTAACGCACGACAAGCGTTAAATTATTGAGAAAATATCAAAATGTCAAAAATTCATAAAACCTAATGTTTCTTTTTACAATTAAAATCGTTAATAAAAAACTTTCATATTTATTTTTGTTGCATTTATAAATTAATGAATTTTATCGAATTCAAATATTGCTCCTAGATAGCTACAGTACTCATCTTGCACATCTAAAGTACTGCTATAATGTGACTGTGCTGTAACTGTACTGTGGCTGTTCTGTAACTGTACTGTAATTGTACTGCGACTGCTATAACTATACCGTGACGGTGCTGTGACTGTACTGTAACTGCGCCCTAACTGTACTGCCACTACATTGTAACTGTACTGTCAAGTACTAACAGTTCTGACATTGTATATAGCTTTCAGATACATCATATTCACAACGGACGACCAAGGAAAACACATTTGTCCTAATTGCAACAGCGGCTACAAGCAGAAAGGCCACCTGGTCCGACATATTAAATACGAATGCGGGGTGGAACCTCAGTTTGCCTGCGCCGTGTGTGACAAACGGTTCAAGCGAAAACATTACCTGAAGTTGCACACGATGAAGCACGAAAAATATAAAAAATTGAAGATGTAACGAATTTATTAAACGTTTCCTTACTCCACTGTGTCAATTTAATTTTCTTCGAAATAATTTATACGTCAAGTATCTTTAATTAAATATTCGCATTGTAAGCGACGCAATTTCGTTCTAACGTTGACTTTAGCTTTTAGGCACGTCAAGTTCCGAACGGACAACCTGGGAAGAGTTATGTGTCCGAAGTGCAAGTCCGCGTACAAGCAGAAAAGCCACCTAGTTAGGCACATTAAATTCGAGTGTGGGATCGAACCGCAGTTTGAGTGCTCCGTGTGCGGCAAGCGTTTCAAACGCAACTGTAATTTATCGGCGCACATGCTGTCCCTGCATAAAACCAAATTCAAAATGAATAAATTC
Organism: Geotrupes spiniger; assembly: GCA_959613385.1. Taxonomy (NCBI): domain Eukaryota; kingdom Metazoa; phylum Arthropoda; class Insecta; order Coleoptera; family Geotrupidae; genus Geotrupes; species Geotrupes spiniger. The sequence continues at coordinate 37,516,068 of OY390736.1, read as the reverse complement.
AAAATAAATTAGCGATCTAGGTTGATTTTAATTAAAGTTGTGTATCGTTTGTGTTTATGTTTGGTTTAAAGTGGTTAAAGATTTATGCATATTTAATTGTAAGAAATAGGTTTATTTATATTACTTATATATTTTGTTATGAGAAATAAATGATGTTGGAAAGTTGCTCGTTGTTTTCCTCTAATAATTCAATCGACGTTACAAAGTTACAAACAATAAATATTCAGTCGAAGTGGAATAAAAGGCCAACACTCATCCAATATAAAAATGTCAAAATATTTTTGCAATGATAGATCGACCATAAAATTCTTACAAATATTATACGCACAGATAAAAAATTACTACTAATGAAATTTGGCGTTGCCATGTTGCTGTTAATATTGTATTTTCCATTCTAACGTCGTCTGTAGCTTTTAGGTACGTGAAATTCCAAATGGATTCGCAAGGGAGATTTATCTGTCCGAAATGCGGCAACTACGGCTACAAACGTAAGTACAACTTGGTTCGACACATTAAGTACGAATGCGGAATAGAACCGCAGTTCCCTTGCACCGTCTGCGACAAGCGATTTAAGCGAAAGTGTAACTTGAAGATGCACATATTGACGCACGACAGACGAACATTAAATTAGTGATGTAGTATATTTTTGCAAATGTTTTAACAAAGAATTTGTTAATAAAGAACTTCAAGCCTTGAATACGATTATTTATTTGCTCGTTCGTACGGTCTAAACATTGTCAAAAGTTGCCAGATCGTAAGTTTTTCCAAAGGTTATAAAGGGGGCGCTATCAAATTACGCTCAATAAAGACATTAAATATATCAAGTACCACAATGTATTAGGCGAAAGTATTAGACAGAGATACAGCATTTTTGCCATAAAATTGCGGCGGTTTTTATTATTGTTTTTGTGCGTGCTTGAATGTAAATGCAAGTCAACAATGCCTGGATGTTGTGTATTAAGTTACATAAATAGCTCTACAAAAGCCTTCCGACTATTTTCATTCCCGAGTGAAAAAAATAACATCAAAAAAATATATATCGAAAATGCAAAAGTAGCAAGATTGACAAAATTCAAACAACTCAACTCAACCCAGAGGGGACAAAACAAAGAAACAAATTCGCCTTATTTAGAATCTGGTTCTTTTTTTTAATTTAAAAATTAAAAATTATCAAAATTGTGTACAAGTTAAATTAAAAATCGAAAAAGGGTCTCGAAATTATTAAAAAAAAATTTAATTGTAAACATCGCGAAACTGCAATATGTATCTTGAAAGAATCAAAATGTCGAAAACGCAACGAAATCAAAAATGTTTAAAATGCAACAATGTATTGCCAAAGATATTAGAAAAAATCAAAATGAAAAATTACAAAAAAATATTGAAAATGCAAAAGGAGCAAAATTGACAAAATTCAAACAATTCAACTCCACCAAGGAGGGAAGCAATACAAAGAAACGAAAGCGTTATATATTATAATAACAAACTTTATTGTTTAATATTTTTATATTCAATTCACCTTATTTGGTAACCAGTTATTTTTTTTTTAATTCAAATTATTTAATTTAAAATTAAAAACTACATACATTTTCAAAATTGTGTAGAAGTTAAATCGGAAAACATTCTCGAAAATACACATTTTCAAAGTTTGTAGAAGTTAAGTTTAAAATCGGAAAACAATCTCGAAAATATGAAAATAATGGTAAAAACTGTCAAAACGCAAACAATCAAAAATGTTTAAAAGAAAAAATGTATGACTGACATTTTTGAAATCGTCAATTTTGACAATTATTTAATTTAAAATTAAAAACAAGATACATTTTCAAAATTGTGTAGAAGTTAAATCGGAAAACATTCTCGAAAATACACATTTTCAAAGTTTGTAGAAGTTAAGTTTAAAATCGGAAAACAATCTCGAAAATATGAAAAAAATGGTAAAAACTGTCAAAACGCAAACAATCAAAAATGTTTAAAAGAAAAAATGTATGATTGACATTTTTGAAATCGTCAATTTTGGCAATTATTTAATTTAAAATTAAAAACAACATACATTTTCAAAATTGTGTAGAAGTTAAATCGGAAAACAATCTCGAAAATATGAAAAAATGGTAAAAACTGTCAAAACGCAAACAATCAAAAATGTTTAAAAGAAAAAAATTATGACTGACATTTTGGAAATCGTCAATTTTGACAATTGGCAAACATATTAGAAAAAATCAAAATAATCACGTCAAAATTTAAAAAAGTACAAAAATCGAAAACGCAAGTGACAATACAAAGAAACGAAACGGTTATTTAAATAATAAACTTTATATTTTTAGATAAATTTCGCCTTAATTTGAAACAGGTTTTTTTTTTTATTTAAATTATTTTATTTAAATTAAAACCCATACAAATTTTCAAAATTGTGTGCAAATTAAATTTTAAATTAGAAAACACTATCGAAAATATTTAAAAAAATTCAAAACATTGGAAAGATCGCGAATAATTATAAAAATTACAAAAAATAATATACATATAGTTCAGAAAATTGTTAAAATTTTTCTTAAACTAGACTGTATTATATTTTAAATCAAGCTTCAAAACAATTTAATAACAGCGCTGATGCAACAAGTAGTCGGAGCATAGCAATGCGAGCACTTGTAACAAAATAAATGGGACACAAAACAAATTAGTTGTGTAATTTACTTACTTTATCAAGACATGATTTTTCCAATTAAGTGTAAAAATGTTTTAAGGAGCAATTTCTTTTAAGAAATTAACGAGGGACTTCTATGTACACTAAAAAAAGTTATAAACTTTAGTTTAGTTTAGTTGGTTGGAGTTACACTCTTTAAAAGATGGTAATTTTTTTTAAGTTTACATCACTGAAAGATTGCTGCTGCATTTTGAAACTACCATTTTAAACTTGACCTTTATTTTGCCAGAAAATCGCTGACCATTGCGGTACTTAATATATTTATTGAATTTAACACTCAAATCAGTCGGAGCGCCAGATGGATATCAAGAGGAAAATTCAAATGACAGTTTACTAATTAAATAAGTACAGAAAGTAGCACAGTTACAATGCATCATCATTGACTGTCGTACAGGCATGAACACAAGCATTTACATCATTATCGATGTGTTCTTCATATGTATAGGTATTATAACCTAATTGTACCCGTGAATGTATTGCGTGAACATTTGAATCTTCCTTGAAATCGCCAAGTACGATAAAAATGACTCACCGGCTATTACGCACTACCATCCGCCACGAAGACCCCAAGACCATCCAACACGCTCATCCATAACACTACACTCACCACAAGCGCGATTACGTCGAAATTCGCCGCGAAAAGTGCAATTTTTCACGAGAAACGCGATAAACCGACCGAAAATTAGTCCACTCCATTTGCGAAAAAATTTATACCTACTTAGTTTTTTTGTCGTTACGTCACGTCATCGGCAAGTCGATCCTACTAATTCGTGTGACATCGACAAAACATTGCCAACGGCGGGAAGAAAAAACGAAGACCAGATAAGCTAATGATAGGATGCAAAAATCAACGCGGCAGGCCGAAGTGCACTGTTGCGATTTTGACCCGGGCTACAATTAGGCGTTGAATTTAACTATTTTATATTTTGCGCTCTAGCGCGAAAATATTGAAGCTAACACTATGAAACTCAAAAGATAACATTTTTATATAGCGACGAAGGAAACGTCATACTTTTTTTTCCTGGCTCTGTCGGAAATGATGCTTTACTCTTATCAACTGTTTTAATATCTCGAAAAATGTACAGGAGGTTTGGGAATATTTGAGGAATTTCCAATCCAATTCAAAATACCAAGAAAATAATCGAAAACTCCGATATATTCGTTTTAAATAATTATTAATTTTAAAAAATATTTTTAGTGACAAATGTGATTCAGTCACCATATGGGTGATGTAATAATATAAAGATATAAATATATAAAAATTTGAACCAATGCAAATAATTGTCATATGACAATAACAATTAATACCTCTGGTGATCTGGTATTGACTGAATTGACTGATTAATGAAACGCAATACAGAAAAGTGAAAATTCAATGTGAAATCAATTGTAACATTGTCCTTAACTTGATCAAAGTTACAAAATATGTAAGTTCGATTGTAAAATAATTCCAGTGATAAGGGAAATGATGACGAGAGAAAAAAGAAAAACAGAAATATCAAAATGGGAGAGGCATAGGAAGAAACTTTACGAAAAGGCAGGGGTAGCGTGGCAGGAAGCGTTAAGGTTAAGGGGAGAAGGGAACGGTATGGAGAGAGAAATCTTGGAAAGATGGAAACAGGTAGAAGCGCAAGGAAGAGAAGGGAGAATGAGAAAAGCAAGATATAATAAAAGATATAAAGAAATTTGCACATATGGGGGTAGACCGGAATATCTGAAAGGGGGGAGATCGGTGACGGAAGAAAGAGTGATAGCGAGATTCAGGTGCGGAAGTGAGGAGAGGAGCAAAAAATATTGGAGGACGAGGAGTATAGAAGACGCGAGTTTCGCGACGCATTCGAAAGAGGATTGTGAGATAGAATAGAGTAAGGAGAAGAAAATAAAGGGAAGAACCTGGAAAAAATTTTTGGATGAGAGAGGAGGTTAATTGGAAATAATGAAGAAAACAAAGAGATTGAGGGAGGAGAAAAGAGAAAATGAGCGGAGACGAGTGATACAGAGGGATGTAAGGGAATGGGACAGGTACATGAAATTGTAAATATTGAAATAGTGGAATTGTAAAGGATGCCAATAAAGGTTGGGTTGGGTTGGGTTGGGTTGGGCTTTTTTTCAATTCGAGTGATAAGTGCAACCACATAGTTCTACAACAACTTTGCATAAACAGACATAAGAATTATGTACATCGTGATCCCATCGTTCATGTACATACATCGTTTGGGATCAAACTATAATTATTTGAATCGAAGAAGAATTAAAGCTGTAGAATATATTATTAGCATTATTTAGGGGTGGAGATGAACATCGGGTGTAAGTATTAAGTGGACGAGGAGTAGAAGTATACAGTATGTGGTGCACAATTATAGAGTTGGGTGCACTGCATGCACGAATACATGGGAACGAAAATAGGACGCGGATCCAGAGGTGAAGGAGAGATAGGTGGATGGGGTAGGAATGCTGGGCGATACAATTAAGGAGAGCCTGAGTCGACAAAGTAAAGTCTGTATGGTCTGTATGTGTCGCCAAGGACCTTGACCTGATTTATAAAAAAAATAATAACGAATTAATTACTTCCTTACTTACTACCTTTGCTCCTAAACTATATTCCCAAAAATTCACAAACATACATCCCTGTAAGGCCTATTGTGTCATCCATACCCAGGCCCCACAAAATGTCTTTCTAAATTAATTTCCAACAATTAGCTTTTGAAGACTACAACAACTATCGCATTAAAGACAGTATTATATTTTCTGAAAGTATTAACAATTTCAGCATTCCCGGAAGTTACGTGCTAGCATCTTTAGATGTGGTATCCCTGTTCACTAACATCCCTATGGAATTGTTTTGTAATATTATTACCGAAAATTAGGACATTATCGAACCACATAGCTGCTTACCACGTTCAACTTTCATCAAAATCATCAAATTAATTTCTAATAACTTTCCTTTGAATAAACAATTTTATACACAACCCACGAGTTCAATGCAAATCTGATAATTTAATGTTTCTTAAGTTTACGATGTGTTGTTTATGAGGTTCAATTTCGTTTAATTATTATCCATACTGTTTAATGACTGCAACTGTTTTCATAGAGAGATACGTTTCTAATTATGTGTTTATTTTAACTTAATACTGTTACTCGCTATCTAGATAACGTTAAGGTTCTTGTGTTTTCAGTAACAACACACACTGGCACGTACGCTAATCTAATAGGATCGCCATCACCAATAATGCATTTGTCGTGAATTTCTATTAATACAAAAAAAACAATCATTCACTTTCACTCAAGAATACGAATTACCGTAAAATTTGATCATATATTTGATCGTTTATACTATGAATACTTTAATTGATTTAAATTTTAGGAACACAACGGGAGCGATATGATTGTTTAGGATGTGGAAAAGGATACAGCTGCAAACATAACCTCATAAGGCACCTAAGATACGAATGTCAGAAAGAACCGCGCCATTCTTGCCCCCATTGTCCGTATAAATCGAAAAGGCGCAATACGCTACGACACCACATCAACAGAAGACATGTAATTTTTCTCCAATGAACCGAGGACTTGATTAGAATTACGTCTACTATCTGGATTGTTTTCTTGTGATTTCGTCGAGAACTCTGGTTGTTTCGTATCTTTTATTGTAGATATTTTAGATTATTTTTAATATAATAACCATTATTTGTGTCCACGTCGTTTGCCATGTTTTGGGTTGTACTCGTATACTAATTATACTGTTTAAACCAAATGTGATTATCGGTGACTTGAATTTATTTGCTCGTATGTACCGAACCCCAGTCATCAAGGAGGGTGGGAAATGTCTGCCGAAATTTTCGTGACTTAAACAAAAACGTTGGATAATTCGATCTGTTTATTTTAGATGCTCAAGAAAAACCATACCAGTGCTCGACCTGCGGAAACAGATACAAAAGCAAACACAATCTCATAAGACACATCAACAAGGAATGTCAGAAGGAACCGCTTCACATTTGCCCCCACTGCTCGTACAAATCAAAGCGGCGCAACACTCCAACGTCACATCAATTTAGTGCACAAATTACTGTTTTAATTTGTATTAACAAATATATCGATTATGATAATTATCGTTTTTACTTTTTTTTATTTTCGTTTTTACTTTTTTTGTTTTTATATTCACTGCTAAAAATCAAGTTGACAGTTTTTTGTATTCCGTAGCTTACCAAGAAAACAGCAGAAGATTCAAGTGCGAAATGTGCGGAAAATCGTACTCGCAACGATACAACCTGTCGCGGCACATGAAGTTCGAATGCAACAACCAGCCGCAGTTTAAGTGCCCGCACTGTTCGCACAGGTCGAAAAGACGAAACGACCTGAAAAGTCACGTCTGGGCAATTCATAAAACGATGTAGATTTTTATTTCATTAAACGTTCTCGATGTAACTGTTTTTTATTGCACGATTTGAACAAATTACGGTGCGTCAGCGAACGATTGCGACCGGCGGTGCCACTTATCGATTTCGATTTTTATTTCATAGTTTGTTTGCCTATGTAAATAACATTGAGCGTTTTAGGCACTAGAAGCAATTGGGGCGAAAGGAGATTTCAGTGTAAAATTTGCAATAAAACTTACAAGAATCCATCGTCGTTATCGAGGCATAAATTGAAGGAGTGCTCAATACAACCACAGCACGCATGTCGCGGATGTAAGAGGAAATTTTCACACCTGCACAATCTACGAAGGCACCAATTAATCTGCAAATTTACGTAGTGGGTGAAGTAAACATTGCTAATATGTTTAGCTGTTAATAATTGGAATAGAAGACAATTAAAGATGTTTTCATTTTTTATGGCAACGAAAGCCTACTTTATGTAAAATTTTACGTATTTATAACTTCTAATAAAATGTTACAGTGCAGCATTAAAATGGCCAACTGTTTTGAGACGTTTTTATACGATAATATTAATAAAGCTTGGCAGAAATTATTATTTTTATTTTCAATTTATATGTTCTATGTATCTATGAGATTTGCAACGTTGTGTTTATCGTGGACACCTGTAGAAAGACAAAAATGAGTGCAACGTATCATCGATCGAACGATAAAGTATCTGATAAATAAATCCATTAGAAAGAGAAGACCAAGAGACGCAGAGTACGATTTAAGGACGGAGTTAAAATATTGCTTCATTCACCCTAGTTATAAATTTTATCCCCACCATTTTTTCCTTCACGTAGATGAGTATCACCTTGCAAAAATAAATCGTTCACCACCATTTTACATGATTTAACCAACTTTAACGTTTCAGGGACGAACTACGACCAAACCGAAAGACGCTACCAATGCCAAAACTGTTACAAGTCGTACAAAAACAAGACATCGCTGTCGAGGCACAGGTGGAAGGAGTGCTACGTGCAACCGAAGTACGAATGCGACGGTTGCAAGAAGAAATTCCGACATTTGCATCACTTGCGAAGGCATGGGTTCACTTGCAAATTTACGTCGCATGTAACTTAAATTTGTTGTTCGTTGTGTGTTTCAAAATAAAATAGTGTTAGTTTTATTCTCGCGTTTGGTGACCCAATCGTCAGACCACCGCAAACTGTAATTTAATATACTAGTCTACTTTTGTCTAAGTCTTGTTCCTGTTTCAACTGCTGAAATGTAACCATAAGGTAAGAAATCTATACCACGCAATAGACGCAGTTGCTTCACTAAGCTTTTCCAATTGCAAATTCTTCAAACAAACCTTAACGTTCCCACTTTTGTTTCAGAAAATATGGAAGTTAATCCAGCACTGAGTCCAAAATATGTGTGCCCCGCATGTCCCGAGAGAGCTTACAAGTTTCAAAGCACTTTAAAAAGGCACATCCAGTACGAATGTGGCGTGGAGGCCAAATTTCTGTGTGCTTTCTGCAATAAAAAATTTAAACACAAACATCACTTGAGCGACCACATCAGAAGTGTACATAGTAGTAAACCTTATCCTCAACAGGGCGATTGTAACTAGTGACGTAAATATATTTTTGTGGTTTTATTAAATATAAATATTTATTTATGTGGTGTTTTATTTACAGGGCTGGTATAAAATCAGTAGTTAAGAGTTTCTCGATTGGCATACACGTCTCCATAATTTTATTTCAAGTGTATATTTGTATTATATGTAAAATATCGATGGATATTTATTTTTTATTCCAGTGTATTTTTTGTTTAGACATGCAATCGACTTTAAATAAAAATGATAAAATATTCGAGGCATTACTTAAATTATCATGATTATCATCATTTTCACCTATTTACATTTTTTTACAAATTAAATCAACTAAAACCTTACTTAACATATCGAAGTCCTGTTTTTTTAAACGTTGCAGCCATTTAATGATAAATTGTTTTTATTTGTTTGCTAATGATTTCTATGGCAATTTATATTTAAATTATTTAAATAGTGGGAATATTCAAATTTCAATATTGTTCTTGCAATGAATGATATTTTCATAATTTGAATCTCAAATTTTATTTCAAACTAACGAAATTTCAATATCGGTCTCGCACAAGATGTCATGTCTTTGCAATTTTTAAAACGTATGCCTCCAAACCGATTTAAAACCCAGATATAATACGTTATTTTAGCTCTTTGATTCCTGATATATTATATTAAGTTCCCAATTTGTATCCATTTGGATGGACTTTTTTGGAGTCAAAAAATGTTCTACAAATTACTAAATCAGAATCATCATTTTTTTGGATTATTAATTTAGGTCTATTTTTTCCCACGAAAAGTTTTTTCCAAAAACAATTTTAAATTTTAAATTGAACTCCATAAAAGAATTGTTTTTTTTTTAATTCTCATTTAAGTCACAAATTACAAGAATTCAAAATTTAAAAGAAGTTGGAGCCTAAAAATTTTCTAAAAATTACTAAAATTTATGAATATGAAAAATTCATATAAAAATTTTAACAATTTTTCGGATTTTTTGCCAAAAAATTTTAAATTTGTCTTTTAATTCAAATCATAAATCTTAGTAATTTTGAACTTTTTTCATTTGGATTTCTCCATTGGAATAATTCATTTTAAATTGAATAATAATAAAATAATTCTCATTTGAATCACAGATTTTAGGAATTCTAAATTTGAAAAACTTTGGAGCTAAAAAATTTTCTAAAAATTACTAAAATTTATGAACAATTTTTCGGATTCTTTTTCGCCATTTGTTTGACTTTTAATTCAAATCATAAATCTGAGTAATTTTGATTTTTTTTAATTTGAATTTATGTTGGCTTTTTAAAGCTTCAAAACAATATATTGTTATGGGAAGGACCTTATTGTCAGTTTTAGTTCGTTCCAGCAAAAACACAATATAATTATTCAAGTTTCACAGAAATAAAGCACTTATGAACAAACCCTTAAAAACGATACGAATTGAGATAATTGCGCCAACACGTTGTGTGTTAAATTGTGAAAGAATCCAATAATCGTGAACATTTCTAAAAATCCTTCCATATGAAGGATTTTTTCCTATAACGGAAGGATTTTTGAGAAATGTTTAGGAAGTTTCCTTTTCTTATCGTGAATATTTATTTTTTATTACCCTCAACTTAATTTCCACGAACGGCTCATTTTTGGTTACAATTACCAATTTTAACTGACCGAAAGGACTTGTGTTCCATAGCATTGGTCAAAAGCATTTAAACTGCTAAATATTCTTTAACCACGAGTCGAAAAACGTTTGTCACAAGGCACTGATGCGCCTTCAATGGATGCATGTGTGGTGATCTGATGAGCACACAGAGAACAAAACAGCTACCTGACACATTTGTTGAAATTTATTTTCAATAAATCGCTCCGTTTGAATCTATCAACCCTGATTGGTCGTTGCTTACGTAATGTTGCCAGATAACTACCATATAATTCTAAACGTTAAATGCACTATTTTACATATAAAAACAATGTAAGTATAGTGTTAAACTAAAATTACGTGGACGATAATTAAAAACAATAAATTTAATAAAATATTGTTGACGTTGTATATAAATTTAGAATTTATTGAGCTTTTGTCTCGTGTTTGTGAGTGAAACTCTTCATTACCATTAGTTTAACGCTATTGTAATTTATTTACAAATCACATTTTATGTAATGATATAGTGGTCTTGTACGCAGTTGAGAAATCGTAAGGTTACTGGTTCAAATCTAAGTCAGCGTATTTAAATTTTGTTTCAGAGATAAAGTTCGTAATGATCACAGCTTCGAATTCGATCAGACTGGGTCAGATAAGGATTTTCATGCATTCCCTATATCCTTCACAGTAAATCCTGGTATAATGTCAATGCCTGTAAGTCAGAGGCTATACTCTCTAATTGACACTGACTTGTTCAGTTGCCTTAATAAAGTTTAAATAAACAAATTACTGGCTTAATATTTGTACACTACCCCCAATGCATCCAGTCTTCCTATTATTGCATTACATTAACACATATTTAGACCTATAGTATATTAGAATGCATAGAAAAAATATTGTATTCAACCGGCAGTTACGGCCAAGACTCACAGGAATTATTTACGACGCTCGTATCGCAATCGTCATCCTCTTGAGTAATTGGCATCATTACTGCTCGTTGCATAATGTGCTCTAGTTTTTGTTAATGACTCCATTGTTTCTTGCGGCTTAAATCACGAAACCTATTTGTTGCGAATAAACCCTTTTGTATATTTTTATATGAACGTAATGTACGCAACTTTTGTTCCAGAACAAGCGGACGATAAGAACGTAACACCAAACTATGTATGTCCTGCTCATCCTTGGCGAACTTACAAATCTAAAGGCAATTTAAACAGGCATTTTCAATACGAATGCGGCATCGAGGCACAATTTTCTTGCACGATATGTGCCAAAAAATTCAAACACAAACATCACTTGAGAGACCACATGAGATATAAACACAAATAGAGACGTGCGATTAAGCACCAGTTACCTCAGCCTACATCTTACACGAAAGCTTCTATAAGGCAACAATTAATTGGTGCTAAGTATAAGTTGCTAATTAAATTTAATATTTATTTGTGTTTGATTTATGGAAATATTTTTGTATGTAATATCTTGTGAAGTGCTTAGTTTATTAAATGTTTTATAATTTGTTAGCGTGGTCTTTTTATCATATGCAACGTTTTGTTTCGAAATGAAAGGCTGAAAACTTTGGGAGAAATCGCAGCCCTTTCCTTGAATCCTTGAATGTCGTACATTAACAAAAATGTTTGAGTCATCGTGAATTTATTGATGCACTGGTTGGCTAGCACACATGATGTAATACTGCTTTTCTGTTCCAGGATATTTGGAGGACGATACGAAAGCACTTCGTAAATTCGTTTGTCCCGCTTGTCCCGGACGAGCGTACAAATCAAAAGGCAACTTAAAGCGGCACATGCAGTACGAATGCGGCGTCGAGGCCCAATTTTCATGCAACGTGTGTTGCAAAAAATTTAAGCGCAAGCATCACCTAGACGTGCACGTCAAATATGTTCATAATTACGCGTAGGGTATCCCGTGGCCTTGCACGATTCTCTACCAAACTGTATTAATGTTTTGTCGTGTGTTTTATCGCTGTAAATAAAATTGAAAAGTGTATAATGACATTCTCTCATCGAACAGTGAAGATGGGGTTCGGATCATAAGGGCGCCACTCATCCTAATAATAATCTAGTTGTGTGTCGAAAGTTGTAAATGTGTAAATTCTCACGTCAACTTAAATATAAAATATATTTATGATAATAAACATACTTACAGCGGTATATTCCAGGTCTGTCAATGAAGTATAAGCGCCTGGATGAAAACAGATACATGTGCATGCAGTGCAACAAAGTGTACAAAAACCAAAGTTCGATTAGCAGGCACATCAATCACGAATGCGGCATCGAACCCAAATACGTTTGCCTTGTTTGCGGGAAGCGATTTAAAAGAAAGGACAGCTGGAAGGACCACATGAAATGGCACGATAGCAAATAACACTTGCAGACAATCATTGCATGTTTGTAAATATTTAAAACAATAAATTTTGCAGGAACGAGTTCATTATTCATTTGAGTACATTTAACCCCGTCTGCATTAGTTCCCTGCTTTAGTAGAAGTAAAAGTAGTAGTCGATGGTGTGATTTATCGTTTTGTACAGTAATGTTTTCTTTTAGTGTTGCATGTTATGAAATCTCGACGTGGCAAGGCCGCCGCAGGTAAAGCCCCAGGTGCATCGACGAGAATGTTCAAGTGTGCAAAATGCTCTAAAATGTACAACTACAAAAGCACGGCGCTCAGGCATCTACGCTACGAATGCCACAAGGAAGGTTCAGAAAAATGCCCCATTTGCAATAGGTTATTTAAGCACAGGCACAACATGAATGTGCATATGCACACCGTGCATTTAGCTGTACGAGATACCGAATTCTTAAAGCCGTAATAAATTCTTACTTATAAGTTAATGAAATAATATGTATTTCTATCATTAAAGTTAATGTAAGTAATTTGTGTGTCAAATATAATTTCTATTGGAAGTTGTTCTTGATGTTTGTTTGGGAATTAGAAAATTAGTTCTTGTTGCAGATAGTTATGGATTGCAATTTACGTCGAGATTTCATCATATGGACAATCTCGTAAAGGAATTAAATTCTTCGTCTGAATGCATGAACGTTCGATGTCAGAAAACGTAGCCAAAGATTTTTCGTTTATATCTCTCACTAATACATTCGCAATGCTCGAAGATTTGACAGATTCGATTTTAACGGTTGTTTATTTTTAGGGAAATGTTACACCTGCCCGATTTGCGGGAAGGCCTATCGGGTCAAAAGTTCGCTGTCGAGGCACGTCAACCTGGAGTGCAACAAGGAAGGTTCTTACCAGTGCTTCGTCTGCAATTACAAAGCGAAACGAAACTACATACTCATCCAGCATCTGAAACTCAGACACAACATTTGATTTACTTGTATTTGTATTATACGCCTAATTAGTTTTAATTAATGTATCTGGTCTAATCGTGTGAAATAAATAATTAATGAAACTGAATTAAAGTAAATGTATGTATGTCTGTAGTCCAATTCGTCGTGTGAAATTTTCAAATCATAAAATATATCATACAACAAATAATTGGTTAATATTTAACGCCCCCCTTGCCTCCTAACAGTTTTATCAGTTGATACATCTTCGTTTTTTAGGTAAATACTTCTTCGAGTGCGGGAAATGCGGGAAAAGGTACGCCAGGAAAAACACGTTGAAGCGACATCAAAAGTTGGAATGTGGAATCGAACCGCAGTTTCAGTGCCCCATGTGCCCCAAGAAGTGCCGACAGAGGGTGCACCTTAAATCTCACATCATATGTAAACATAAATAATAAATGTTTAGTTGTTTCTTAGTTGACTTTTTGTAATTTCATTCGCATGTATGGACAAATATACGCATGATTTTTAATGATGTTGATTTAAATTTCCATTGGGGTCTACCCCAACCTGGACTAATTGAAATAATTTTCCGCACGAGGTAACTTGCAATACCTAATGAGAATAATTTGGAAATTTTTCCTTTTATTAGGGGCTCAATTACTTTGTCTGATTCAAATGATTACTGAAAGAAAATCTCTTTCAGTGTTGGAGGTTTCACACTTCACTTGTAATGTACTTCAGTCGAGTTGTTTATTTCGTAGCGGAGTTGAAATGAATGTCACGCGACGTGACATTGATTACACCATGACTTACATCAAACGTACTTCAATCGCATTGTACAGATACGTCCTCGTGGCATTGCATGTAGTAACTATTCTGGTTTGATTAATCTACATAACGTCGCAGTTTCTATGTAAATTTTTTTTTGGAATCTAAGTCGCGTGCTAATTTTGAATCCAAACTAATCATACCACATCGATCAAAATAAATCCTACAATTGCAGGCTTTTCCAATATTTGATTGTTGTTATTTTGGGCTCTGGACTACTGGTTGCTCTAGACTACTACAATAGTTTCAGACAAGTGATGATAAGATTTGTACCAAACCCAACCCAATCCCACCATTTAAATTAAGATTTTTAACATTGAGATCTAGATCAATGTGGGCGACAACTGGTTAATTTAATCGAAAGTTGCATTGGTGGTGTCATTGGTGGTCATTATTTTAAGACTTTTCTAGTCTATCCAACTCATTGTCGCCCCCATGGCATTGCCACGATTGCTACGTATCACTGGATTTTTTTTTTATCTAATCACGAACCTTATAATAATAATCTCGAAGTATTTGTTTCTGTTGATGTTCGATATTTAATTTCGCAGTATGCACAAGATGTGTGCCTCTACGAATATCTTCATAACGTTGTTGGTTTTAGGTCACGAGTGCTACAAGTGCAAGAAGGTGTTCACGTTGAAAAACAACCTCCATCGACACGTGACGTATGAATGTGGACAACCACCGACAAAAAAATGCCCGCACTGCGAATTTGCCACGCACCGAAGAAATTACTTGAAGGTGCACATACTTAATAAGCATAAACTAGCGGCTCCTAAATAACCGACAACGTCAACACGATTTTTTTTGTCGATTAGTTCGTTTGTATTGTTTGTATGTCGCTTGGTGCGTGACGGATTTTGTTCTGAAGAAATTGTTATATGCAGATGTTTAATAAAAAAATTGATTGCGAAGTTTCTTTAGGTCTGGAGGGCAATTAAGTCACGACAGTTTTTTTTTTGTCGAAAGCTAAGTTATCGTTTTCGTCAATTAGTTCGTTTGTATTGTTTTACATGTCGCCTGATGCGTGACGGATTTTGTTGTAATGTTTTTTGCGAAGAAATTTTGATTGCGAGGTTTCTTTAGGTCTGGATGGCAATTAAGGTGCTCGCAGGCCCAATTCACCTTGAAGCTTTTGCGATCCAATATGATCCAATATGATTTCTTATCTTTGGATTATGCATTAAATATTGGGTCTTCGTACATTTAGATCACGTAAAACAATAAATCAATTGTCTCCAACAGTTTCGTCTATAATTAACGTGTTCCTCAGAGCCACAGATAACAACAAAAGTTTCCCTTACTTACTATTACATTATACAAAATAAAATTATTTTTACCTTTGAAAACGATTATTCATCTCCGCTAAAATCATACATGCATACAATACAAACACTTTATTTTTATGCACACGTCATTTTTAAGCACATCCAACAAGCGGTTAATTTGAATAAAACAATTTATTGGAGCTAATACTGATAATGTAAACTAATGTAAAAATCAAATTGTTTTTTGTACCTATTTTTTTTTGTTTACCTTAACCCTTTCTCATCAAGGATTTTGTTAAACGAATTGCTTTACTAGTTGTACCCTATACATTAGATTCTAATTTTTTTATGTTTACATTGTTGTGTATACTGTTTAATTGTTCGTTGCAGTCTTGCTTATGGTTCTGTATGACCTATGTAACACAGAGAGCAATCCTTACAATCAATTTTGTAATTAGAATTTAAATTAAGAGGTAATTTGGGTTTTAATTTAGTGTCCCAATGTTTTTTTATGGCAGAAAGCAATTTTCTAATTCTACTCTGTTATCAGACTGCTATTACCAAAACGCCTAGGGTAATTAGATATATGTAATTCTGCTATTACAGTACTGGCCAAAAGTTTATCGTATTTTGATTTTTCAAGCATAACTTTTTTCTCACTTGACCGATTGGGCTGAAATTTTGATATATGGGTTGGGTTGGGTTGGGTTGGGTTGGGTTATATCTGTCGTCGACAAGATATGTCTGTATGACATTGTGGAACCCGGGAAATTAACAATCGTCAAAAATAGCTAAATGTGACAATTACCTATTGGGTACTGTAACCAGTCTGATAACAAGCGATAGGACAAGCTGAGTGATCACAAGTGGGGGCCTTTCAGTACTTCGTAGCGGCCTGGCATCTGCGCGCCATACTGTCGATGAGGGTATCGATGATGCCCTGGGAGATCTGCCAGGCGTATCTCGTGCTCCTCCCACATGGCTCGATGATGTTGAGGTCAGGAGAGTGAGAGGGCCAGTCAAGGATGGTGTCGGCAGTCGAACGAAGTCTGGACATCTCGAGAACGGTGCTTCGGGTCGTTGTCTTGCTGGTAGATGTAGCACCTACCAAGACAACGATGCGCAAAGGTGTGCATGACGGTCTCGAGGATGTCCAGGTACTTGTGGCGATCTATGATGCCGACGCCGTGCTTCGTGGTCAAAAGCTGGCACTGGGTGGCGAATCTCTGACCCACTTGATTACATCAGTTCCGAACAAAAGGTACTTACCCTTGTCGCTCCAGAACACATAAAACCGCTGCTGACGAGTCCAGTAAATATGGACTTTCGCCTCCCGGTTCTTCACCCAGATTACCAGATGACGTCTATGCAGTCCCATGGCCTGGAGACGACAAACAGCTTTGCGAGCTCCTCCTGGGTAGCACCTGACTGCGACCATGTTCTTGATCCGCTCATCTAGATTTCTGCACATGTGTATGCAACGCATATTCGTCATAAAAGTGAAGAAAAATCCAAGAAAAAGGATGATTTTCAAAAAATCAAATTTATTTTCGAAAAATTGTTGCAATCTGCAAACTACCATATCGTCTACATTGATTTCTCACCATGGTCAGCAAGTGTCCTGAAACGTTCAGTCCGGTCGGGCAAGTGTGGAAAAGTTATGTTTGAAAAACCATAATATGAAAAACTTTTGGCAGTTTGGTATCTTCAAATTATTATCCCAAAACGTTTTGTGACTTAGCTTAAGTACCCTTTGCTTTAAGCTATACTATATTTTGCTCTTGCCTGATGTGCTGTGAATACAAATTGGTCAATAATCTCTAATCTCTCCGCAGATATATTTCATGTACCAATCATTCAGCAACATCCCATCCTCCACTCTCCAAATAGCAGTGGCCAAGAAATTGATTTTATTGCCTACTTTCTTCTTTAGAGTAAATTGTAAATATTTGTTAAAGGAATTAACGTCATCAACATAAATGTATATCCTAAAAATGGTAACGCAATATTGAGCAATTTATCTAACACGGTGGAGGTTATGACCGGAAGTATTAGATGACTATCAAAGTCCCATTGATGGTAGAATTCAATTTTTTTATAGATGTTTGTATATTTCGAAATCTTGGGCCAGTTAATAAGGATTGTACATCAAGTGAAACAAGGATATAATTTTCTGACAATTTGACATTTTTATCATGGACACAAATGCTTATAATCTACGTGGTACGCTGTTGTTAATTATTGGAGAGTTCCAAACGATATTATCTATAAAATTATTGTATACAGCTCTTTCGCAAGTATGTAAAATGTTAAAATTTTAAGGGATGGAATATCGTTTTGAAAGGTAAAATTAATTTTATTTTGTATGATGTAGCATTATGTAAGGGAAACTGTGAAAGAATTGTTTTATTGTCTAAAAATCCAAAGATCCAATACTAATTCTTATATATACGGTGTCTCAAAGATCTGACAATTATATTCATTTATATTTATATATTGATTTCTATATTTATATATATAACTAACCATTTGTTTTAGCACCACTACATTTATCATTAATCAAAAAATATCCGGATTTCATGCAATGTATTCATAATAAATTTCAGACTTTGTGCCAATAAATTTAATTCAATAGCGTGTTTTATTTACCAACTTATGTTGCGACACAACAGTTTTACCTTTTTTACTTTTTGAGCGGACAATGTTGCAAATAAAATGTCTACTTTTAGGACCAAATGAAATTTCGGAACCTCAAACAGCCCCGAAGACGTCTCTTCGAGTAATGCACGATAACGCAGAACACAAACTTGCCGAGAAACAAAACCAGGGTGGGCCGCGTCCTAACAGCAAGAAAAGGGGGCAATGCAAGCACTGCTACGCCAGCACAGTTCTAAAGTTGGGACGACTCCAGGCCAGGAATAAAACCAAGAAAGTAAGGACTTACTGCACCGGATGTCCAGGTCAACCTTACATGTGCAACAAACACTTCTTTGACGCGCACAGTTGTACTAGTAATTCTTAATGTAAGTCAGATTAATTAATTCTGTCGACGGTGTTACAAATTTGTGACAACTGCAAATAAAATTAATTATATGTTCAGTTTTTTATTCAATGGAATTGATAATAATTAGATTGTAATATTTACAACTTGGCAATGATGCGATTTGTTTACGTCATGGCTATTAAACAATTAAACAAACTACGGATGATAAATAAATTTATGACGTCACGTCGCGTCTACCTGCTCCCTGACCACAAACATATTTCATAATTTAATAAATCGCCGCACTACATCTGTATAAGCAAATGTATTTAGTGACATAATGATGGTTTTTTTTTAATCTACAAGTTGTGGTACTATTTGATCATGAATTACTACTTTTGTTTCTATTATCTGTGTGTCTAAACCTAAACGTTTTGTTTTTAGGTCTCGTTTGTCACAAGTGCAACCGCGTGTTTACGTTAAAGGGCAATCTGCACCGACATGTAACAGTTGAATGTGGCCAACGACCTGCAAAGAAATGCCCATTGTGCGAATTCGCTACACACAGAAGAAATTACTTGAAAGTCCATATACTGAACAAGCATAAAATGAATATTACCATATAATGCGTGGTCACGGACACCCATCAGGATGTAAAAAAGTTCATAGCTGATAATAAAAATCATAATCAGTGTTTTGTGATTAAGCTGGCTCAAAACGAAGTTTGAATTTGATTTAATGTAACCGCGAAATCGTTCACTTACTATGTTTGCAATACGGTCCTGTTGAAATTCCTTGTTTGTATCTATTTTTATTCACAATCGCGTAGTTGAGATTTATTATTTTGGAGCGGCTCTTTTGTCGTCGGAACTTGTTGAACTGACGTAGAATATATTTTGAACTCGTTCTTCGAATTGCTGAAAATGATCGACAGAGACGTCTCTTGTTTATGTATGGTGCTAAATTCCTGTATTCGACCGATCGTCAAACTAACGGTACATAGGCAAATAACGTTCAACAAGGGAGGAAGTAGTAATCTAGATAAAAGTTGTATCCTATGATCGCTTCGCAGTATTCATTATAATAAAGAATTGTATTGCATAAGCATGTTGTTGATAAATCAATGTAATAATAATAAAAATTCGTTTTACTTCCAAATTTAACCTTTCAGAGCAATAACCGGGAGATATGGATACCTAAAGTAGAAGCAGAATGTCGGTGTCATCGCGACTCAACGAAGTAGCGATGAGGTAGTCGTCGATGAAATGCATATCAAAACATCGAGATTAATTTAATTAACCAACATGACGATCTAGATGTAAAGTAAGATTCGAATCAATTAAATTTTGTGTTGGGTTGGGTTGGGAACTTTGGTAATAAACGAGTTAAAATCTATCAAATAAAATAAAATTCGTATAACTGTTATAATTGAAAGAGAATTTATTAATTCTTAACGTTGATACACGAAATGGTACTGTCGCTGGTTGCCTTCCACAGCTTTCCTGCCTACCTGCATGATTGATTATCTTGGCCACCATGCAGGTAGTCTAGTTATTATGCGTCCGACCAAACAAGTACATCTTAAGATTGGACAGACTGACACGATAACGTACGATGTGCCTACTTCTGCTTTTCCTCAAGTGGACCTAGTGTTACCTCTTATAAATATAACTGATTGACGTAATGCATTTATTTTATTTATTGGTTAATGTCCTTGCATGTCCTTACATGTCATTGCATGTGCTTGCATGTACTAGTGCATGCACCTTTTCCCTAATTGAAAACCTTGCATATTTTCATTTATCAATCTGATTTAATTGCTTGCTTTCGGCAGGCGAGACCCGAAAGGGAAGAAGAATACCAATGCAGTCATTACGACAATGTGTACACCAGAAAGAACAGCTTGTATTTGCATATGAAGTACTGCGGCAAGGACATAAACTTTGTCTGACCAGTTCGCCAGTGCACCTACAAGAGGATACTCAAGCAAAAAATAAAACAGCACTTAAGGTATCGTCATAAATATTCATCGCGTCGAATCGAGACGATCCACATCAATACACTTAATTAAGGAAATCTGTGTAGTTTGGTTCTTTACTTTACACTTGTAGTTGTTTAATCAATTAAAAATATATAGTTGAGCTTTGTTTTGTCTCTAGTTTTCAATTCATCCCTTAGCATGTAAATCATTGAATCGTTACTCGCTGTCAGGCTACCAACGAGAAGGAAAAGGAAATCTGATTTAATTGTTTGCTTTCTTTCAGGTTTTCAGCAGGCGGGACCAGAAAAAGAAGAACATTACCAGTGCAGTAATTGCGACAAGGTGTACAGCAGAAAGAACAGCTTGTACTTGCATGTGAAGTACATCTGCGGCAAGGACCCGAAATTCGTCTGCCCAATTCGCCAGTGCACCTACAAGGGGAAGCTCAAGCAGCAAATAAAACAGCACTTGAGATACTGCCATAAATATTCAGAGGACCGAATCAAGGCGATCAGCATCAATAAAATTAACTAAGAAAATCTGTGGAGTTTGGCGCTCTTTAATTTAATTCGTTTAATCGATTAAAAATATATCGTGTAGTTGAGCTTTTTTGTTTCTGGTTTTCAATTCATCATCCAAATCATTGAATCGTTGTTCGCTTTCAGGCGGCCAAGGAACCGAAAAGGAAGAATATCGGTGCAGCAATTGTCGAAAGGTGTACGCCACGAAGAACAGTTACTACGTCCACGTCAAGTACATCTGCGGGAAAGATCCGAAATTCCCCTGCCCGATTCACGACTGCAACTACAAGGGCAAAATACGCCACCAAATAAAGCAGCATTTGAAGTTTGTTCACAAATACACCGACGATGAAATAAAAGCGACGCGCATTATTAAAATTAAATAATTAAATAAGTGCAAAAAACATTATTTTTAATTAAATTCATCATTGTGTCTTACGTTCAATAAACCATACAAACAAGCAAATAGTTTCACTTCTTAATCGATTTATTTAAAGCAAAAAAAAATTGTTTGATTAGCTCATATATTTTTTCAGGCGATGGACGAAAAGGCGCAGAAAAGGACGAAGTGTACCAGTGCAATATTTGCGGAAAGACTTACACCAGGAAGAACAGTCTGTATCTTCACGTGGCGTACATCTGCGGCAAAGATCCGAAATTCACTTGCCCGATTCCCGAGTGCGCCTACAAGGGGAAATTCAAGCAACAAATTAAGCAGCACCTAAGAAACGTTCATAAGTACACGAACGATCAAATAAAATTGATGTATATTAATAAAATTAATTGACGTGTCGATGGTGCCCTGTGTTACATTTAAAATGTGTTTATTATTCAATAAAGGGTAGAGCTTTATTATATTTTGTCTGGTTGTTATTCCACGTTGTGTTTCGAAGCTTACTGAATGAAATAAAGTCATGATATTAATTCTATGAATGTGTATTCTAATTATCATAGTCTATTAAGTTAATAATTTTATTGAAGTAGTGAATGAAATGCAATTACTTGTATCTGCGTTCTTAATAAATTCCACAATTAAGATGAGAACTATTATAACATATCGTCGTGCGGTCTTCACTCGCATGACACATAGTCCGTGTGATGTATTTCACTGCCTCATCAGTTAAGCAACGGGGTATTTCTTAAATCAAAACCTCGTTTAATTGCCACAAATTATTTTCAGGGGGCAAACGAAACGGAACCGAAACGGACGAACATTACCAGTGCAACATTTGCGGAAAGACCTACACCAGGAAGAACAGTCTGTATCTTCACGTGACGTACATATGCGGCAAAGAGCCTAAATTCACTTATCCGATTCCTGAGTGCACCTACAAGGGCAAATTCAAGCAACAAATTAAGCGACACTTGAGATACGTCCATCAATACGCCGATGAGCAAATAAAGTGTACGAGTATCAATAAAATTAATTGATGTGCTGTGATAGAGTAGTCGTGTTATTGAATAACACGTAGATAGTTTACTGTATTTTTTTGTTATTTGTGAGGCACATGTTCATTTTTAGTTTCTAATAAAACTGAGTTACTACGACTATGTTATTATCCTTAACGTATTTTCAATCTTTTTTAAATAAATACAAGTAACAGTATAACCTGTACTGTTACTTGTACAGATTCCACTGTTACCTGTACAATGTATGGATGCAACCTGTATTGGTAGCTTTACATGTAGCAGTGTAACATGCACTGTTATTTGTGCAGATTCCACTGCTACCTGTACATTGTATGGGTGCAACCTGTATTGCTAGTTTATATGTACCAGTGCAACCTGTACGATTACCTGTACAGGTTCCACTGGTAACTGTAGAATATATGGGTGCAACCTATATTGGTAGTTTGCATGTAGCAGTGCAGCCTGTACTGTTCTATTACTCGTACAGGTTCCTCTGCTACCTGTACAATGTACGAAAGCAAAACTGTGCTCTAGTTGATTGGGTGAGGGATGGCGGGGGGGGGAGGCTAAAAATCGACACAATAACGTATTTTTCGTGTACTACATCAACTTATACGTTCCTACAATTTTTTTTATAAATAATAGCAATAATATTTCAGGGTACAAAAGTTACAAATGTCCAACCTGTGACAGGAGCTACAAATATTCGAGAAACTTGACGACTCACATCAATTACGAATGCGGAAAAGATCCACGTTTTGAATGTCCGATCGGAGGCTGTGGCTACAAGTCGAAGAAAAAAGGAAACATCACTATGCATGTGTGGAATGCACATAGAACTAGGTTATGAAAACTTTATGAAGCTCAGACGTTTCGTGAGTTATTAGATGATTGTTTATATCGTCAGTGTGAAATAAAACGTATTTAAAATAGAGTGATATTGCTTCATGCAACGCATCATATGGTCCTTTTAATTAAAAAA
The DNA here is from genome assembly GCA_959613385.1 of Geotrupes spiniger. Lineage (NCBI taxonomy): Eukaryota > Metazoa > Arthropoda > Insecta > Coleoptera > Geotrupidae > Geotrupes > Geotrupes spiniger. The sequence continues at coordinate 37,492,501 of OY390736.1, read as the reverse complement.
ATGTGTTTAATTTAGTTTGTATTAATCGAGTCGCTCCAAAACACGCCAGGAACACCCACTTTTTCTTAAACGGCTCTTTGTGATCGGTAGTTCTTAAAAGAACGTTTTTGCGTCAGCATTTCTTCAATGAAAAATGTATGTATGCACAATAAGTTACTCGCTCACTTCCCACACTCGTTGACGGGTCGAATTTCGTCGTCTCAATCGCAAAAAAGCATTCCCATACATATTGCCGCGTCGATCTCTATCAACGATCGCTAGTTGTGCAAAGAACCACAACCATCGCCGAAGAAAAAATCTTTTTAACTTCTACTCCATTTAGAAATTTCCTTCCCTCCCATTTTTTTTATTTAAACACACCATTCCACACTGAAAATGACCTGAGTTCCTTTCAAACAATTGGTGGAAATACTTGTCTACTTATGCTAGTAATTTTTAAACCACACTACCAATCGTCCACTTATTCATACAAGATAACCTTCTTCCATAAATAAAAATGAAAATATTGTAAATACCGATGAACCACAAACAATGAAATCGTTTGCAAGTAGAAAGTCAAAGCCCATCGGAACGTCCAGGGTCATCATTTATGAGTTATATTTTTTTATTTAATAGAAGAATTTACTTGTTCGGTGTAATTATTTTTCATTATATATAGTCTAACTTGAACAGGTAAACCAACATATTTATACTTATCCTATTCTCTAATTTAATTTAACATCTTCAGCTGTATGCGTGCTTGAGTACTGACAATTTTCCGTTACTAAATCTCAATAATAATTTTAGGTTGGTTGAAGAGGAGCACCGCGAAGTCAATTTTAACGTACAGTCCCAGATCCAGATCGAGCTATTCGTATTACATGACCGAAACGGGGCGATACGCTTGTTACGGCTGCCACTCGTCTTACAAACAGAGGGGGCATCTGTATCGACACACCACCTACGAGTGCGGAAAGAAGCCCCAGTTCAAATGTCAAATATGTAACTACATGTGCAAGCATAAGAGTAGCGTTAGGCGACATATGAAACAACATAATATTTAAGACGTTTGTAGCTTGGTGATTATTGAATAAACGTATGTATAAAATAAAATTCTAAAATGCAATGATTAATTTAATTTAATTTACATGTCACGCGAATCGGACGTTTAATACACACTGACTTTTCAATGTTGTTCTAGATGGCGAGCGGTTCGGATGCTCGCGGTGCAATGCGTCGTACAAAAACTTGCGCCATTTAAGGAGACACGAGACGTTCGAATGCGGAGTGGAACCGAAATTTCCGTGCGAGTTGTGTTCGAGAAAGTTCAAGCACAACAATCACTTGAAACAGCACCTGAAACATAAACATAAACTCGTTCATGCTTATACTTAATGTAATGTAACACGTACGTCGAATTGTATTTAATAAAAAAAAACCTAGGGGGAATACCCGAAAATCTAATCATATCGCTTAATTTTTTATAATAAGGTGCTCGACCCTTATTCCAAACCATTCAATCGTATACGTCCAACTTTAAAGTAAGTAAAACGATGTTGGTCATTTATTACTAGGTATTAATTATAAATAATTGTAGGTGAAAAATCGCAAGCGGAACTCAAAATATTCTCGTGCCCCAAATGTTTGAAGCTGTATCAAAGCAGGTGCTCCGTGCAGAGGCACCAAAAATACGAGTGCGGCAACCAAGGCGTTTTTAAATGCTTGTACTGCAACTACACGACGAAGTGGAAGTACAACCTGTACGGCCATGTGTGCCGTCTTCATTCGGAGAAGAAAAATGAATTTTGTTTGCTGTACAAGAAATTGCAGTCGAAGTGATTAGAATTATTTAGTTATGTAACCAGTTGAAATTAATTGGTTTTTATTTACTGGGGTGTATTGTTTGGGTAAAATTGTAAAATAAATGTATATATTAATTTTTTTTATAATAACCCTGAATAAGTCAGAGTACTTATGGTCATATGCGAGTCCATGATGAATTGCTGATTATGATGATTGATTATGGTAATCACTTTAGACGAATTTATTATGAGATGGAAGAGATTTTAAGATCTTACCCTACTACCAAAACCAAGTTAGTGGGGGGCTTCTGGAATTGCCTATTCATATCAACTCAGAATAGATATACTGCGATGCAAATTTATAAAACATCACTATCAGCTATAGTGATAACGAATTGTGTTCTCATAATTTATTAATTTGTCAAAGGGATTCCAGTGATGACGTATTTTAAATTTCAGATTGCAACCAGAACGGCGAATTCATGAGGTGTCCCCAGTGCGGGAAGCTGTACAAAAACAAAAATTCATTAAAGGCGCACTTGGGACAAGACTGCGGAAAAGAAAAGCACACGTGCCCGATGTGCGATTACCAGTTCAAAAGGAACTACCACCTAAAAATACACATGGAAATGAAGCACGGCGTCTACATACAGATGAAGTCGCGCAAAGCCTACCAATAAACGATTTCCTTCCACTGTACATATCGAATAGTTCGTAGCGAATGTTGCCCACCCATCCATTTTCGAAAAATGTTAAAATTCGTCATTAATTAAATCGTGTTGTAGATAAGGAATACACGTGTCCGGTGTGCGGGAAAGTGTACAAGAACCAAAACACCCTGCACGTCCATCGATCGTTCGACTGCGGGAAATCCAAAGAGTACAGTTGCGAACTGTGCGCGTTTAAGACGAAGCGGAAGTATAATTTGAAGACTCACATAATTTTAAGACACGCATGTAAATAAATAATCAATGATGTAATTATCTTTTTATTGTCGTTATGTAGTGATTGTAATGAAATAAATGGTTTTCCACGTTTGAGACAATTAAAAAAAATATTTTGATACTTTCCCAAGATCTTTTCGCATCCAGATTTTCAACTATGACGATATTTGATTTTCTTTTAAGATCGTCGTCATCGTCGAGCCTTACATGTACTAGACGTGCAAAAATAAAGCTACGTTAAGACCTCACATACGCCAAGAAATCATCCACGTGTTCTGTATGCAACAAATTTAAAAGAAGCTACACCCTAAAGATCTACCTGCAATTAAAACCTTCGTCCTGTGATGTTGAACTTTAAAATGTGTGCTTAATCATTTTTTTGTATATTGGACATCATTACTTTTATTGGTCACTCCCATTTTTTTATATATATTAATATTTTACTAAAAGATCAAAACTGTCCAAAAAACGCCGGCCCAAATCCTAAAAAAGTACAAGTCGACCCCAAATTTCTACATCGGGTGAATCCTTCACTTCAATACATGTTCCCTACCAATTCAGTTACCCAACCTTCCAAATCTATAAACTTGTAATCTCTATTTTGCATGCGGTTAAAGTATCGTTGCTTACCTTACTAACAATTCGTCGCGCCACCTACGAACGTCACTAATTACTTTTCCTTTTTAGAGCGCTTTGGCCCCGGATACCTAAAAAAATACAAATGCGACAAGTGCAGCAAACTGTACAAAACGCCGAGGACGCTGTACCAACACCTCCGAGTGGAATGCGGCAAGGAAAAGAAGTTCGGTTGTAACTTTTGTCCTTACAGGAGCTATTACAAGCGCGACCTGGGGATGCACCAAATCAAGCACTTTAAATAGCCAAGTTGAAGTGCACTAAATTTAACCATTCCTGTATTTTTTTTAAATATTCGCCGACATTCCTATTTGTGGGGATTTTTATATTTTTCCGCGCATCATCTTCATTGAATACGTGAAATAAGACGAAATACATTAGACGTGTTTTATAATTTTTATCGACGATGCACGTTGTGTAATTCTGTGTAAGAGATAGGAGTATTTTTAGATTTATTGTAATAAGCTTAATATACCTCAATACAATTAGTAGCATGTGTGAGTTTTTAAATTGACTTATGGTAGGTGTGATTTGTAAATTATGATCTTTCAAATATACATTTCATTTAATATACGTCTTGTAGAATTAAGAGGGTTATGTCTTGGGGACAAGTCAATGGCTACACTGATAAATATCAGGACACATATCTCCGTGCCATTCATGGAGATCACACAAATTATGAAGAAGGTAGCTACTGAGGGGTCCATACGTGTGGTGGGAAGTGGGAAATGCAACGCCTATGGAAGGATTTAAACTGTGCTGGTGGGGTTGGGGGTGTCGATGCAAAATAAAACGATCTTGATTTGCACTTTTGAATTATAATTAGTTAGTTGTTATAAATATATCGATTGTATTATTTTTAAAGTAAGGACACAACTATGTTTTAAAAATGGTATGTCCTGACAATGAACAGCAATACCAGGTACCAAGACAAACCATTAGACTGTGTGAAAAGAAAATTATTCAGGATTTAGATTTCTTTTATTCTTTCCTGTTTTTTTTTTATTATGTTGCATTTGTTGCTTTTCCTGTAATGAATAACTTATTCGGTTTCGTTTATTTTCTTTTTTTGTATTTATTTCATTATCAAGTAATTGGATTTATTTAATATTGCATTGTCTTCAATTTCGTGTTATTTGCATCTTTGGTTGTAGTTCTTGTTAATTTTTCATATCTTCGATATATTTCCGTTTAATTCTTTTACATTGATTTGAGTTAGTTTAATTTTAATTGAAATTTTTTTCCAACTTCTGCATTATTTAATTTTGTCAGCTTAGGCGTCATCAAAGGTTTCCGTCCGGTTTCCGAGGCCTGATCCTTGGTTCTTGTGAGCATTTGTTTTTTTATATTGGGCAGGGAGCTGGCCCAACCCAATAACCCTCCTCCTTCAAGTATGCAAAAAAAAAGAATGAAAAGATCGAAAAATCATATCTCAGGCGAACGATGATGTGAAAGACATGCATTGACTAATTTGCCTGACTTTCAAAAAGTTATGATTTTTCAAATTTTCGATACGATGGTCATAGCGAACGAGAACCAGTCAGAATGGATCTCTGTGTGGTATCAATAGCCCATTTATGTGACCGGTGAATTGAAACATAGTAATGCAGAAGAAATCAAATGAAAACGACGTAAGAAACGAATTGAAACAATAAAATTGTAACGAGACAACCAATGGAAACGATTATCGAAATATTTGGAAAACAATGCAAGAAAATAAAATAATAATAAATACAATGAAAACAATAAAACAATGCAATGAAAGTGAAAACAAAGCAAACGAAAACGACAAATTAATGAAATCTAAAATACAGAGCAAAGAAATAAATAGATACAATTCGAAGGCACAACGACTACCAAATCCAAATTAAAAATAAAATAAATTGCCCACAGACTGACGCGATCACGGTGACAATCAATCAATTTTAGCTTAGCTTGTGCCAGTACCGTTGCAACGATGTTATAAATTGTTGATAGGTGCCGGGCGCTCTTAGCAGGTCGAAGCTGTTGAAGCTATTTCACGCCAGCAGTATGTGACAGAGTCTGTTCGTAGCGAACACTTGCGGTTAATAAATGAGAGAGTCGCCTACACGTAGTGCCATGTGACCACAGGAGATCGTGGTAAGAACTGGAGGCAGGTGAGAGCGACTACAAGTGGGAGCTGTGATTGGGCTATAGAAGCTACCAACAAAATGAGGAAAGTGGTGGTGGGAACTGTTTAATGGTGGCATGAGCTTTCCATAGATAGTGACAGCTAACCGTAACATTATCAGTAAGTGGACTGTAAGAATATTTTCAAAAAATAAAATGGCTGTTCCAATATTGCGAAACGTTACACTGAATATGTGTTCAGTTGGATTGGGTTCGTTAGTGTGGAAAATTTTTAAAAAATGTTAACATCTCTTACAATTACAATCTCTTCTTCGCATTCCTTTATATCATTTTTTTATTTTAATTTCATCTTAAATTAATTAATAATTAATTTCGTTAATTGTTATATGTATTTAGTTTAAGCGTAAACAATTTCGTGGAATTGAGAGCGCCAGCAAAAACTTTTCAAATTTTTAAATTTAACTTATTTTAAATTTAATCAATTGAATTTAATATCAATGCGTATTGAACAAATACAGAAATTGTAATAATTAACGAAAATAAAACGAGAGTTGTTCGGCGCGTCGAAGACACGCAAACGCCAATTAAATGAATGAAACGAAAGTCGAGGTTTCCACGAATTGTTTTATTCGTTCCGAGAATTTCGACGACCTTGTCTCAACGTCGTCGGACGAAAGCGTGAGGAATTTCGTGGAATCGACGGGAGCGCAGCAAAAAAAATTCAAGCGGCGAGTCTCAAACGTTTACGCGTTGCGGAGCTTACTTCATATTTAGATCTTGCGTTTTTTTTTATTTATTTAATTTTTTCAAATTTAATTAAAAGTACTTGAATTTAATATCGAAAACGCGTTGTATTTGACAAAAATTTGAACGCTAATTACGACAATTATAAAATTATAAATAAATTATAATTAGTTTGGAACCACTGGGTTGTAGACGCGTCGAAGACATGCAAACGCCAATTATGAATGAAATAAAAGTCGAGGTTTCCACGAATTGTTTTATTCGTTCCGGGAATTTCGACGACCTTGTCTCAACGTCGAGATTTATAGTAAATAATTTATGAATGAAATTTAGCTCGCACCGTGCATCGGACGAAAGCGTGAGGAATTTCGCGGAATCGACGAGAGCGCAAGCAAAAAAATTCAAGCGGAGAGTCTCAAACGTTTACACGTTGCGGAGCTTACTTTATATTTAGATCTTGCGTTTTTTTTATTATTTATTTATTTTTTCAAATTTAATTAAAAGTACTTGAATTTAATATCGAAAACGCGTTGTATTTGGCAAAAATTTGAACGCTAATTATAACAATTATAAAATTATAAATAAATTATAATTATTTTAGAACCACTGGGTTGTAGACGCGTCGAAGACATGCAAACGCCAATTAGAATGAAACGAAAGTCGAGGTTTCCACGAATTGTTTTATTCGTTCCGGGAATTTCGACGACCTTGTCTCAATGTCGAGATTTATAGTAAATAATTTATGAATGAAATTTAGATCGTACCGTGCGTCGGATGAAATTGTGAGGAATTTTTAGGAATGTTTTTGAAATTAAAGTAAATTCTGGTCAATTTGAACAGAATTATTTTGCTTCGTTGATAGTTTGGAAATTTTTATCAATATTTCAATATATCAATTCAACTCAAACGCAATTCATATTTCTTTTATAATAATTTAGCTACTGAAATGAAAAATCAATTAAAGTCGAAATAAATTGAGCAAATTGCTGATTTTTTGTGTTTTGTAAAATATTTTTAATAATTAAGTCAAATGGATGCAATTTGTCGCAGTTTGTGAATGTGTTTGAATATTTTTTAAATTTAGAATTAATATTTTGTCAAATTATATTCATTATGGTAAACTAAATTAAAACTGAGAAAATGAATAAAATAGGCAAATATATGCAATATTTTTGTATGTTTTTATGATATTGCTTGTGTCAACTTGAAACTTCAATTAAAATTAAATTTATCAAATTTATTTTGAGCTTTGCAGCTTTTATCAATTATTCTTTCCAAACCCAACCCAACCCAAATAAATCCAACCCAACTCGACCCAATCCAAACCCAACCCAATCTGGGTACTCAAAGTAATTAATTTTTGTTGCATTTTTGATAACTTTTCTATCTTTTAACTCTACTCCAGTGACAAAATTTACAAACAAAACTTCGGCAATATTTATTAACATTAAGCCAGATTAAGTTAAGCGACGCGAAATTAACCCACCCAGAAGAATAATTCAGCCAAATTAGGCAACAATTTCAGTATTTTGTATTTTTTTTTAATTTGTTGTAAATTTGCAAAATTTTGCATGAATATGGTAAACTGACAATAATCAGAATCGATTCAGGGGACCACAAAACGTGCATTTCGGATAAAATGTCGAGTCTGAAAAGTTTCACATTATGATCACTACACTTAATGCAATTCGAAATTTTAACGGATATACAAGTTTTGAGGTCCCCTGAATCGATTGTCTCTCTCTGTTGAAAAATTCTTTGTAGTACCACCAACGTACGATAAATATTCCCGGGTGCGATAGCAGAAACGGGCACAGTCGCAGTTGCCGTGGGTGTCACGAAACGAGTAAAAAAGTTCAGTGCTGACCACTGCAGATTTTTGTCTTTATAGTTAATTATTATATTTTTTATTAAATAGAGTAAATAGAGTTAATAATAATAGAATTGATCAAAAATTCAATACGTGTTCGGTTGAGTTGGGTTGAAGATTTATTTTGTCAGTTTGTGGGGTTGGGTTGAAGTTGACATAAATGGTAACACGAATGGGCATATGGACAAAACGAAAATTGATTTTTTTTAAGAAAATCAGGTACCAAACGATAGTTAATGAAAATGTCACTTAAATTAAATTAAAGATTGTTATCTTTTAATTTGTGTTTATGTTGTTTTGTAATTTTAACATTTTATTTACAATATTTAAATTTTTCAATTTTTTAATTCGTATTTTTATGTTTTTTTTTTTCATTTTTATTTATTTGCAACATAAATTGCGTCATTAACGTTTCGTTACAATTACTTTTATTGTTTTCTTCCGATTCGCTTTTTAATTCATCGTTAGAATTACCAGTTTTGAAAAGTTGAACATTTTGAAGTTTGGCAGTTTTTGAAAAATCTTAATTTTATTCAAACATCGACCTTGTTTTTGAAACATTCTTTTTTTTACAATTCGAATGAACGCGCGTTTGACGTATCATTTTCATAAGTGACGTTTAACTGACAGATCGCCGCGTTCGGAAACGTGAAAAAACGCGAGAACCAATCCCAAACCCGGGTTGCACTTTTTTCAATGATTTATTATATGGCGCGGTTCATGCTTTAATTTGATTAACTCTACTGCGTACTAAACTAAAACGCAAGGCTACAGCAGTCGTATCGAATTAAATATATCATTCCAGGTAAATTCGGATGCCCAAATTGCAAAAGATCGTACAAACACATCAAACACCGCCACACCCACATGAAATACGAATGCGGGAAAGAACCAACGTTCCTATGCCCGGTCGAAAAATGCCATTACCGAGGAAAAAGGAAGGCCCACTTGAAATCACACCTTAAATATAAGCACAAGTATACCAATGTAATAATTTGAAACAATTTTGTAAAATAAATATTTCTTGCCTCTTTAAGTATCTTTGAAATCACGCACGCAAACGACTTGCACTGTTGGCCTTGTTTTAACGCCTACACTTTCAGATACGCCGCGGTATTACTGCACCAACTGTCCAAGGAGCTACAAAAACATGCAACACTTGAAACGACACGTCAACGTCGAATGCGGCAAACAACCCCAAATCCAGTGCGTTATCTGTAGACGGAAATTTTATCACAAGTCGACCTTGAAAACGCACAAGGCCAGTATTCATAAAATATTTTAGGTTGTATCGATATTTGTTGTATTTCGTTGTGATGGTCTTGTATTTATTGTATGGATGTTTCATCATGTTTGTCATGGAAATAAATTAATCGAATTATGCCAGGTTGTTATTTACTGCAGCTTTAACCCAGTCCTTGTAATCTATCTAATAAATTCTTTGGATCTCGTCGTCTGGTAAGACGAGTCATTAATTTTTTTTCGCTGATTTGTGTTTTCTTGTTTGTAGAACCAATCTGTACGTTAACTATTAGTAGTCAACCACGAAAGCTCACGGATTGGCGCTCATTCGCGCGAACAAACGACCTAAGATAATTGGAAACCTCGAAGATCACTTTCCAGTGTTGGGTAAATCGCGCCGTAGGTGTTCCTCCTGCGCTGAACAAAAGAAGGAAAGAAGAACGTTGCAATTATGCCCGATTTGTCAAGTACCTTTGTGCAAGTATTGTTTTACGAGCTATCACACCTACACGAGTAATTATATGTAATGTTCAAAAATAAATATTAAAGGCTTCAACGTTTTGTTTTTTTTTTTTTTACTTCACCAGCCAGGTATCTGTAATCTCTGCGTGTTGGTATAAATAATATTTAATATGTTTATAATAAATTAAATTAATCCGCTACTGCCTAATTTCGCTGCTTGCTGGCATTAATTAAAGGTCAATTGGTTATTTCAAAAGTTCAACTCGATTTATGAATGAAATTTCATTAAATCTCTTTTTTAATCGTCGTTTTCAATCGTACGTCCCCCAATCTCAACAGAGATCCTTTGTGTTTTCCTCACCATCACAATAGATATCTAGTAGGTAATATGTGTCCAAGTTCTTTTTAATTATCAACACTACTTATTGGTCTTAAAAAATCACGATATCAAACAAAAAATATTTGAATAATCAACATATCCTTTTTAGGTAAATTGTACACGTGTCAGCAATGCTGGCGGACATACAAACACCACCAGTCTCTCACACGACACAAGAAATTCGAGTGCGGCAAAGAAGCCCAATTCAAATGCAAAATACCCAACTGCAAATTTAAATCCAAGACGAAACCAAACTTGAAGGCCCACATCATATTTTCCCACGACATTAATTCAAGCGACGTCCACTCGTACATGTAGAGTTGTATCATTTGTAAAAAATTCTGAATAAATAAATCTCAATAAAATCGTTTCATTTATACAAGTCGTTGCGTAACTTGGCTCTCGATATTTTTATACACCGTCACACGTTCCAGGTTTCCAAATTTGCGACGCTTACGGGACTTATAGCGAAGGATTGTACGCGTGCAGCAACTGCAAGAAAAGGTACCAGAGAAAGGGCACTCTGAGCCGCCACGTCAAGTGGGAATGTGGAAAGCGGCCGCAGCTGCAGTGCGAATTGTGCTCGAAAATGTTTATATACAAGAATGATCTGATGAGACACATGTCGACGGTGCACACCATCCACAAGAGGTAGACGATGAAATATTTGGCTTGTATTCTGTTTATATTAAATAAATAAAACAAGTGCCTTTGTATTAATTTTAAAAAATCTTTAGGCGCGATGTCGACCGCCATGAATCCAACTAAGTATTAACGCAATAAAAAATCGATGTCCGGACGCTTAAAAAAACATCGAACAATTAAAATAATGACGTAAAAAATTTTCGTAAATTTGAAGTTTGATTAAGTCGGATTGGGTTGGATTGGGTTATGTTGGGTTGGATTGTCCATTGTTGGCAATCCAACCCAACATAACCCAACTCAACCCAATCCAACCTAACCAATTACATTAAGTTAAAATTCAATACATTGATGGATTGTGTTGGGTTGAGTTGGATTAAAGATTCATTTTCTCAAGAGGGTTGAAGTTGAGATAAATGGTAACACGAATGGGAACAGACAAAATGAAAATTGAAAAACCATGACGTTCGTCTTAATCGAACTTTTTTATATTAAAATTGTATTTTCTTCGTCTGACATAGGAAACGAATAATATATGACGGAATCTAGGAAATTTTAACATCTCTGCTTGTCTGGTGGCAATGCAATTTTAAATGCATATAAAAATATTCAGGTAACGTTAGTGACGTTATCATTTTACCTCCGTCATTAAAGCCTCTCAAACAGACTTAGACTAAATTAACTGCTTTCAGACAATGAACCCAATCTCGTTACACCGAAAGAAACGGACCATCAGTGTCGAAAGTGTGGATCTAAATACAAACACAAGCAAAGCTTGTGGCGTCACGTTCACTACGTATGCGGAAAGGAAATGAAATTCTCGTGCCCGCATAAAAATTGCTCGTACAAGGCGAAACTAAAACAGCACATAAAGCAACATTTGAATGTCCACAAAAAGGACCCGCCCAAATTGTAAAACGTTCAATAAAGGATTCGTTGTAAATAGTTTGTGTTTCTTACAGCGCACGATGATTTTATTGGCCAAATTTAGACGAAAATAAACGCATTTGATTTTCAGGAGTGGCGGGGATGTTCGCCTGCTCGGGTTGCGAGGACGTACATACAAGTACCGAAAGAATCTGACGACGCACCAGCGATACGAATGCGGAAAAGAGTCTCGGTTCGTGTGCAGTTTCGGAAACTGCGATTACAAGTGCAAATTCAAAGGCAGCTTGAAATATCATTACTTTTCTAAACATAAAGATGCCGATGTAATACAAGAATTAATTAAAAAACTGTAGGTGCATTCACACATCTATTGTTGTTCTTCTTGATGATTGAGAAACGAATGAATAAATTTCGCAATAACATGTTCTGTTTGTATTGTCACTGCAAATGGTGTCTACACCCCAGGCTGCTAATTCAACTGTTCCGATTTCAAATCTCAATCAAGTTAGGATTTTATTTCAAATAGTGAGTTAATTTTCGGATCGGGTACTCCGATGAAGGTGTACTACGTCCCTACCATCGCAAACTATCGACGATGATTCCCCCAAGTGCCCAAGGCCGTTCACGATTATGTCAGCCGTTTGACCCCACAGTTTAAAACTCCCCTCGCCCTACACTATCGGGTATGCTTCTGCTCGCAATGTGTGTTAGGATAGGCTTAAGAATTGTTTCTAAGAAATGAAAGGCTGTGATGATCCAAAGCCAAAGTGCAAGTTCTATATTACGTTCGATTAATTCAATTAGTCCTAATGATGTTATACTAGGAGCGCCACAAAGCTACACACAACACAAGCGCAGTATTAAACAAAACAACGTCTTAAAATATTTACTTTCAGAAACGAATGCGGACGCGTCCGACTGCAAGAAGACGAACGGCTGCGAAATCTGCAAGAAAACGTACAAACATCGCCAATCCCTTTACAAACATCGGAGGTTTGAATGCGGAAAAGAACCCCAGTTCATTTGCCCAGTGCCCGGTTGCACGCACAGAGTGAAAATAAAGGCGAACATTAAACAGCACATTTCAAGCAAGCATAAAAATTACATGTCTTATTAACGGACGTCTTTCAATGTGAAATTTAGACAAGAAATAAAATCAGATTAATCAATTTTTGCATCGATTTTTTGTGCCAACTCTCGTACATGTTTGAAACAGATTTTTGTGCCGACGCGCTCGTTAATAAGTTTCTTTTGTAGGAGGTGTTAAATTTTCGTGCCACAAATGCGCGAAGAGTTACAAGAACAAAGCGACGCTGCGGAGACATCTGCGGTACGAGTGCGGCGTCGAACGCCAGTTCGAGTGCGACGTGTGCCTCAAGAAATTTTTCAGGAAAGACGACATGAAGACGCACCAACGCACCATCCACGCAAACGTAGGGGGAAATAAAAGGCCATGATGATTTATTTTCGTTGGACTCGTTTAAAAAAAAATTTAAGTTTGTCGCGATGAGCTTCGTTGTGGCTTTGTATTTTAAAACATTGTGATTTTCACCTATTGCCGTTGAATTCGAAATGTGGATCTAAACTTCTTCATTGTAATAAAATTGCAACATTGATTAGAATTTGAATAAAGGGAAGTGTTTGCTGTTAATATATTTAGTGATTCTAATTCAATTATGAATTATAAAAAATATATAAAAATCTAATTGGCTAGATGAGACTTGAAGCGTCGGTGCAAATTAATTTAACTATCTGGTAGGGAGTATTGTTGCTGGTTAAAATTGTCCAAGAATGATCGATTTCCTTCATCTTTATTACATGCCTTGCTCTGATTATAAATGAAGTTGCACCTGGCACATTCAAATAAACGGTGGGATTGCCCCTTCCAACTTTTTGATTATCTCTAATATTCCCACCCCTGCCCGTCTCATTCACACATATTTCAATAATTCCATCCATTCTAAACCTCGTCAAACATTCACTTCTAGTGCACCCATTCCTTCCGTTGTATTATACTATGCACTACCTAACCTTCTCCACAACTTCTCTATTTTCTCTGTACATCTTTACCTATTTTACCAGCACCTCAATCATTAAACCTTCTTCATTATACACATTTATCCTGTTTTTCTCCCATTTATCTCTCTCATGATCAGCTCAAACTGACCTTCGATCTCTTCCCCAACCAAACTCTTCCCTCACAAATTAACACGGATGGAAAGTCACGTGAAAAGAACTATGCAAATAAACTATTAAATATAAAAAAAATCACTTAACATCATAGGCAGTAATAAATATGCAAATGTTCGTTCTTCTGGGGTAGAAGCACTAGGATTGTGGCATACCTCATAGGTTTTTGGAACGACTCGTGTGAATGGAAAGTGTAGGATGCATTACAAGATATTTTGGCATATCTTGTAATTCCAACCACAATAATTAATGTATTTTTATACCAATTTTAGCACAATTTTTGCGTTAGTGATTTATAACATTATACAATTAAATCACAATAAAATATATATTTTCCATAAGAAGTGTATTTTTACAAATTTCCTTATATCTCGAGAACCACTGAACCGATCAACTTAAAATTTTACAAACGCCATCCACACTTCAAAATCTAGTAGTTGGACAAAGGAATTTCGTTTCCAATGCCTGGTTCCCTTTTAAATCAACGAAAAAGAGCATTTTTTTCCCGAAAATATAATTTCTACTTCACGTTGCCATTGCATTCTTCCAAAAATCAATAAATCATCAAATTTTTCGTCCAAGTATTAGATAATTTATTACTCAAACTGAAGACGTTTGGTTTTTAATTCCAGGTGGGCTTTTTTCCGAGCAGCAGTGGTCATCGCAAAAGATGTTTTCCAAACAGCGGTCTGCACGAACCACCTGTACATATATATAAATATGAATATTTTTCGAATAAAAAAAATTGCAATGAATATTTGAAACCATGTTTCTTGAAGTCGAGAAAGAAAAATTCAAAAATCACCATGCTCTTCCCCAAAAAAAAATTCACGAAAATACGGTTCTTTTACGGCGCGTGACAAGCGTGACCCCTTAAATAAGTATTGTCTCCGCATAATGTATGGACTGGACGGCCCATCTAGTTGTGGAAATTAAATTTTTCGGAAATATTTGAAATGATCTTTTCATTATATGTCTAGGTTTGTTGCTTAAGGGCATATATTTCCATGATTGATTTTTTTTGCTTGTTCATTTGCCATATTTATAAAAAATTAAAATTGCTTGTGGTTGTGGTAATTTCATTAATTACAAAATTCTCTGTTGTTAATTTAATTAATAGTATTATACAGAATCAACTCCAACTCGTATTGTCTACATTAGCTTCCAATCAAAGTCAACACTGGTGAAAGTTGCATTCGAATCAAACTACGCAGATGAGAACACACCAAATTATAATTTTTTACATTACATTACGGCGAACTAAATTCAAATTACTGCCACTGCCAATGTATTAGTAGTCACTCACATTTGTTTCTGAGAGAAGACAATTAATTTTTAATTTAGATATATCTAGACTTGTTTCGTATTATTTTAGACAAATGGAAAAGGCACCAATTGATAATGTTCGTTACTTTTACCTTAAATATTTTGAATTGACATTTTTACTTCATTGTTATTAATAAATCGATCAGTAGCAGTGTTACAAAAAAATGACTGAAATAAACATAAGTCTTTAAAAGTTACAAATATAAACTTCAAACGCTTCTAATACTTTTAAAGTGTGCCCCATGCTCGTAGTAATACTTATGATTTTTAGGCGTTCATCGATTTCATTGTTGGAACTGCACGAAGAGCTACAAGCACAAGCACCACCTGTCCAACCACATAAGAAACGAGTGCGGAGGAGAGAAAAAATTCGAATGCAAATTTTGTTCAAAAAAGTTCCTAAGAGGATTTAATGTGTTGCGACACGAAAAGATTCAACATCCACATCCGACACACTTAGACTAGTGGATATCGTTGTGTTGATTTAGTTTATTTTTATGCAATATATGATTCATTGGCAAATTTGTCTTTGGTGTGCACCTAAATATTTTCATATGCACAAATACCAAGTACATGTAAACAGGTTTACGTTAATGACGTGATAACATGATAACTTAAAGATTTATCGATTTATCATCATCGTATTAATCATTTACTGAATTTATTTGCCAGTTCAGATTTGGATGAAACTGAAATTAATTAAACTATAGGTCATTTTATGAAGAATGGAAAGTCTGTTCTGAGACTTTAGCTATAAATTTGTTGTATCCACATTACTACCCATTAACACCAATATTAATTTTTAGGAATGGTACGATTTCATTGTTGGAACTGTAACAAAAGCTACAAGCATAAGCACCATCTGCTCAGTCACGTACGAAACGAATGCGGACACGAGAAGAAATTTCAGTGCAAATTTTGTTCAAAAAAGTTCCTACGAGGCCCCGACATGTTACGGCACAAAAAACTTAAGCACCCAAATTTACTTGACCCATAAATTAACAAATTAAACAAAATAACACAATAAGTTTTTTTTATTTCTAGAGCATATAAACGAAATCATTGAATATGAAAAGTAAAAACTTTATTTCCGGTCTTGCACTCCAGTCGATCGGCAACGATATACCAATTCTCCTGCGAACATTTACCCATTAATTCGTTCACTTTTTCGTTCAGTTCCGGCAACATTTGTTTGATTAATTCCTCGTAGTCGCCGACGCACCAAACAACGCTCATATGTAACGACGGATCCTGCAAACAAACCTCACCCATCAAACGTACAAACTAAATCGTTAGTACCTTATAAAATCCCGGCAGATTAAATTCCGCTAGACACTTATCCATTTTGTGCACAAGCTGCACCAAACTATCGTAACCACTTTTTATTTGCAGTCCGATGAACGTCCTCGTTCTTTCTTCGTTGCAATATACCTTTAAGGAATCAAAAACTATCATAAAACTGAAATTAAAACCATAAATAAAAAGATTAATTAATAAACTCGAAATAGGACTGGCAGCGAAAACGACAGTCCTACCACCATTTATGGTCGAAACAATGAAATAACAGCTCACCATTTCAAATTAGATATGTTTTGTCTAATGCCCTGCATGAAAGGTTCGATCCAGTGATGCTTTAACACAACGACCTTCGTCAAACTGATGTGGAAGTGATCAACGATTTTCAGTTCTAAGTTTGAAAAATAACCATTTACCACCTGTAATAGGTCCTCCATTCCATCGCTCATCTGGTCTGAAAGATACACAACAAATTACTGTAATTGACGGTAAGTGCAAATATCAAAGTTACACACATGGGACGTATACATATGTAGCCCAATTTCCGCGTTCGTGCGGGAACGATCTGATTCTACCATCGTGTAGTCTTGGATCATCAGAAATATCTTCTTTTTCTACTCTAATGATATCTGGTAAGGGTAACCTGAAATTTGTTTACGTTTACGTGGTGTCAAGCACCAGGCACGGAATACCCACCGTCGCTTATTATTTGCTTCGAGCTCCTCGTCACTGTCTTTGTAGATTCGTTTCGTCGATACCCTAAATCCGGGAACTTCGTCATCGGAGCTGTCGTTGCCATAAACATTTAATAAATCTAATGCACCTCTTTTCGCTGCCATTGATTGTAAACTTGTGTCTTGCAGCAACCTAGTTTGAACTACTCATGTTTTAATAATTTGGTTTAGTATTTTATTCCCAAATTCGTTATTTTTAAATCGTCAATGGAATATGTAAATCCAAATGTAAACGAAAATTGACTTTTGATCAATTATAAGGTTGTTATTACTAAAGCCAACTGTTTCCCAAGAAAATCCCTTATAGTATTTTAAAAAATCTGCAGTCGTCCGCACTGAACTTTCTTATACTTAGTAAGGGTAAGATTGTTTCATTTTATTTGCCAACAGTCTCCAATTACTATTATAAGCAATACATAACAAAATAACTAATCCCCGCATTTCAAGATTTGCACAACTACCTGCTAAATAATTATTATTGTTTTTACTTATTTTTTTAATTCTTTTCAAAAGCTTGCTTCATGTAAACTAATAATTCAACCAATAACTTGTATGTTAAACATGTTGAATAATTATTTTTTGAACAATAGCTTATAATAATTATTCATTTACGTCTCTCAAGATTTTAAGCAGCAAATAAAATGCATACAATTTTTATTTTTATATTACTTACATATAAATAAAATACAATAACACCACATAGATTGTAAAAAGATCTATTGTGCGACGTACAAACTCAGATTAAGATACTGAACGACGAATTGGGACAGTCCTGAACATTTCAGGATGTCTGTCAACCGTGTTAGTTTAATTATTTGAATTTTCAAATATTTGGATGAAATTTAATCCAAATGAAACGTAATAAACTTAGATATTTTATTACAATAAAATGACTAAAACTTAGTCCATAAATACAAAAAGGATAATATAGAGATTCGATAAGTGCTTACATAATAATTTTTAAAATATTTGAAAATTAATGGAGTAAATAAACTGTGTATAAAATGAGATTCGAAGCTATCGAGCACAAACGTATAAATACATCACTACTAAAAATCGTTCACTTTAAATCGTAACAAAAATGATAATGTGGGGGATCTTGTGGAACGGGTGGTGGATCTTGCGGTATCGTAACTCCTTCGGCGTCCAAAAGTCTCAATTTTATTTCCATCGATAACAAAGTATCTAAATCTCTTATGGTCTCCCTACTCTGCATTCTTTGTCCCAATAAAGCGTTAATGCCGTCTGTCCAATAAGCCAGAGTTAATTCGTCCGGCGCAACGCAGTCCAAAGATTGTAGATCAACCCCTTCCAGAGCCAACGAAAACGCAAGTTGATGTGAAGCCTTCCTTCCTCTCATATGAGGACAATCACGCCCAACCAAAAGAGCCCTTATATCTGAAACAGCTAACTTAGATGCGAGTTCCTCCGCCGAAGGTGCACTCTTCTCGTCGCAATCACCGTAATGTAACACTTTATGATTCGGCGATAACCGCATGAACCAAAACTTATCTTTAATTCTTTGACCCCTAGCCGAATATTTGGTAAACCTTATGCCCTCGACCAAAAATGCCAGTCTTTGTTCTTTAATTAAATTCATAATGTCGGGTGTAATCTGCTCCCTGAGCTCGACGATAGGCCGTGCGTGCGACTCCCATTCCTCCCGCGAAGTTCGCTCCTGTTGCCAAAGTGCAGTTATCTCGCTGTACGTTAACGTTTGCAAACGAGTTCTAAGCTGCTCGAGTGACGGGGGCGACCCGTGCAATGCTCTCACGATTTGTTCCCGGACGACGCTCGCCACCTTACCAAAATCTTCCGACGTCGCCCTCATTTCTTTCCACGTTTTATTCAACAGGACTATGCAGATGCAAAAACACTCTTCAAAAGGGTGATCGTGGGTGAAGAACAAAGGTTGGAACGATTCTCCTTGTTCGGAAGGTGCATCTCCGATTTTTAACAATTCACAGAGGATTCGGACTAATTCGACGCTCGCGCGGCCGAACGGACATTCGTGTTCGTCGGCGCGGCAGCTATTTTCCAACACCAATTTTGTGTAATTGTCGGGATGATTTCTAGCAAAGTAAACCATGCAATCTAGTGCTAAGAGACCAGGTGGGGTTTCTGTAAAATCTAAAGCTGGGTTAATGTCGTTCCTGAAGCCTAATTTTTTGTAGTCTCTGGTGAAACCTCCTGGCCCTCGCATGCTTCCAGCTCCTTCTCCATCAAAAGCTATCCGCCTTAGTTCCTTGATTTTATCGTGACCATCTTGATCCTAAAATGAATAAGTTATTTGTTAAGGCAAGTAACGACAAAAATACAAAAAAAATTCAAATTGGTATAATTCCCAACATTTTCAATATTGATATCCAATTGCAATTTATTCGGCGTTACCCAACAATATTGAAGGAGCATAATAAACAATAACTACCTGTGGATCCATTTTAGTCATCATACGTTGTTCCAATAAACCGAGCGTTAAAGTTTGCAGGACGTACAGCTGATGTGCCATCTCCGCTCCTTTAGCTGCACCAATCTGAATAATGTTATTCTGAATCACCTGCCGTACTTGTTTCGAAGATAGCGTTGCAGCGACCGCCCGCCGCTTCACATTATCCGCTTTTAATAGCAAAGCATTTATTAAAGCGACCGCGTTTTGCTGAACGACAGGAGACTCTTCATTTCGCAAATGATTGACTAAAGAACCGACGGGTATTTCCCGCTCCACCTGTAAACCCCATTTGTATTCGATGTTTAAACAAAAACTCACGTACCTGGCCGTATCCTTCGGTGCTGTTGAGAACAACGTTTTCCAAAATCGACAAGGCAGCCTGCGTCACCTCCGCTTCGTGGGAAGTATTTACTAATCCAGCAACCCTACTTATAAAATTTCCGTCTAAGATATCCCAGGATACAATCCCATGTTCCATTAATTCGACAAATGACAATAAGGTGTGCGCCAAAACCGGTCCTTTACATTTTCCGCTTTCAATCTGCCTTATGATCAGGGCTAATCCTTGCTTGTTGATGAAATCTAAAGCAAACGTCATGTCGGCGCTTAATGTGGACAGTTTCTTAACGGCGTCCGCTTTTTCTTCGGCGCTTCCTATGTTGAGTTTTTGTAGGATGTCTTGGGCCGTCTTCGACGGCGAGTGCTCCAGTCTTAAAACTTGCCCGTTTTTTATTTCATTCCTGTTCTTTTCAGTAATGTAATTCCGATTATTATTATCGTTGAATTGTAAAGCATATTGATCCGGATCTGGGAGGTGCCAGCCGTTGCAAAGTTCTTGTATTATTCCGGCCAGTGGTTGATTTTGATTAAACTCGATTAGCTGTGGAACCTGTTCGGTCATTTCCACAGCTATTTTAACAATATTGGAATCCTTCATCGCTGGCATTGTTATAAGACAAATTTCAAAAAAATTATCTTATTTACAAATATAGTTCACCCTGTCATGTTGACATGAAGACACACCCCATTTCGTACTTTGGAAATCGACAAAATCCCTAGAACTTATTCTTCTCATTATCATTGCTGCCATCATTAAGAAAAAAAAACACGAATGAATATTACTGTCAAATAATTCTCGATATTAACAATCGATATGCTTTCTAATATAAGAACTACAGCGCAGCACCTAGTAAGTATATTATAAGTGTTACTGAAATAAAATATTCGAAAATACAAACTTTCGCAGTTACATAATTATAACCTACGATTTTTCTAGTGGCGCAATGCAGGCCTTCGAAGTCTCCAAACATCGTCGTCTCTTCAATCGGACGCTTTGTTTGTTCACCGAGACACAAATGAAGATAACCCTGATATTAAATTTGAATTCACCGCGGATAACATGAAGGTGTGAACGTTTACCCCACGATTGTAACTTTCTAATATATTTCTTTAGAGAGCAGATGCGATAATGTCGATCTACCCCGAGGGCCACAAACGAGCGGCTATGATTCCTTTGCTGGATCTCGCTCAGAGACAACACGGTTGGTTACCGATTTCCGCTATGCATAAAGTTGCTGAGATTTTAAACCTTCCAAGGATGAGAGTTTATGAAGTAGCCACGTTCTACACAATGTTTTTGAGGTATGTCTCGATCACATGTGTATCTTGTAATCAGTTTGTTAATTAATTAATTAATTAATTGACCTAATTAGGAAACCTACTGGAAAATATCACATTGGCGTTTGTACAACAACGCCGTGTTGGCTTCGAGGTTCCGACGATATATTGAATACCATAAAAAGTGAACTTAAAATGGAAGTTGGTGGAATGACCGCAGATGGAAAGTTTTCGTTGTCTGAACTTGAATGTTTGGGCGCTTGCGTTAATGCTCCTATGATGTCCATCAATGATGATTATTATGTAAGCACTCGTTAAAATTTTAATATCAGTTTTAATAGTTTTTACGCAGGAAGACTTAACCGTTCAAGATACTAAGCAAATAATTGAAGACCTTAAGTGTGACAAGGCACCAAGACCAGGGCCTAGGTAAGTAATTTTTGTATTTTATTTATTAGTAATGTTATTTAATTGTTATAGAAATGGAAGGTTTGCGGCTGAACCAAAGGGAGAACCGACGTCTCTTAAAGGAATTCCGCCAGGTCCCGGTTTCGGTATAAGGCCTGACTTATAAATGTTTAAATTATTGTCAGAATGTATAAATAAATTATTAATTTAGATTTTTGTGGTTTTGAGATTTAAAATAGTTTTATTTTATTATTAGCCTATTTATAAAAAAAATACCAAGATTTAAAATAATAACAAATATTATGTGAATCAAAAATGGTTTATATAGCTGTCCAACTCGTTTGTAGCCATAAATTCTCTATCGTTAATTGATTTTAATTTTCATAAACGTCGGTCCCTTCTGATTTATCACGAGCCGCTACTGCTAACAGGAACTTCGTAAGCAACTGACTTGCTCCAGAATTTTTGACATCTGAATAGTCCTGTTAGTTCTCACGTCGTATGTCTAAGTTGCACGATGCAATGGTACTTATTTTAATTCTAGCACGAGATTACTCTGAATGTGATAGTAGCGATAATTCACAATTGACACTATTAAAACAAACAAATTAGTGTATTCTCTAATTGTTTATGAAAACAAACTCGAGGTTTACGACCTTTATCTTTGTTCAACTTGAAATAGAATCTGAAACCTGTCACCTTAATGAGGGGTAATATAATGAATATTTTACAAACAAAAACAGGATTTTTATGACTAGGGGAATAGTGACTAGTGAAGCACCCTCTGGTGGAGCCGAAAGTCCTCTTATGATGTAATTATGTAAGGCTCAAATTATTTATATGTTGAGATCGTTGACACATTTGGTGATTTCCAATATAATAATCATATTCGCAGATCGGTGGCCGTTAATCTCATTTTAGTGCCCGCGCGCGAGATAGAAATCACAGAACAATCATTATAGAAGCTGCACTCAATAGACTTTAATCGGTAACGTGTTTCAGCGCTACCTGACGTAAAATATTTTACTAACTCATAAAATGGTGGTAAATACAAATCTATTTGGTTTTTTGACGGTCGTTAGCAGGTTTCGGGCGTTTCACGTTCAACTAAAATATAATTTATATAATATAATATAGATTATTAGTCCCCGAAAAAACAACGGGCAGTTTTGAACAAAAAAAGTGATTATGTAGTCGGCGCTGACTCATAATTGCCAAGCTTCTCTTTCCATTGTTAGAATGGCTTTGCAAGTTTTCGTGTGTTTGTTTCGCGTTCAAGTTAAATCGAAATTTAACTGTTCGTTGATAGACAGAAATGTTTAGTGAACGGACTTTTTGGAGGGGCGGCGTCGATCTTGCATCTAAATAGACGGAACCGGGGCCGAGACGAGGCGGTTATTGGGTGAGCTTTCCAACACGTGTTTAACGTGTACGCGGCAATTTACGTCGCGTAACTTAAAAAAAAAATAAAAAACACCCGTTATAATCTATGGGTCGATCATTATTTATTTTTGTGTTTGACAATACTGCACCGATTCCTACATCGCTAGCATCTATGGTTAAGTTATAATTTTTGAAAAATCGGTATGTTGAAGAATAGGGTTATGTTTGTTAGAATATCTTTATAAAGTTCCAAACTTCCGTATTCAGGATTTTTAATATCTACTACTTGTCATTTCTTTAAATAGTTCGTCGTTGGTTTTGTTAATTTAAGTTCTGATTGAATTTGCGATGAAATCCGACCAAGCCAAGGAAACCTTTAATTCGTTTAGTCGTCGATCTTAATTGAGACCTGATGGGTTCTTTTAACCCAAATAACAGAGCTTTCAATAGCATAAGTATTTTATACACAATACAAGTCGTGTTTCAAGTTCAGTCGGTTTACAACAAACACATTTTTCCCAATGTACATTAAAATATTAATTCGTTAAATGTTTGTTTCAGATGCTGGTGTACGACGAAAAAAAGATAAAAACGCTCATAATTGTAACGTCATTTTATTTGTAAGAAAGCAACATAAGTGTTTTCACACGTCGTGTAATTAAGGGGCTTGCTTGGAAGTCGACTGTTACCTGCACGACGGCACGACTCGTCATCCGCAAGCGTTAGGTAGGATGCTGTACCCACCCTGGGCATCTGTTAGTCCCGTGTGAAGCTTGCACACACGGGGTGTTGCCCACACCAAAAGGGTCTGGTATAACAAGTGTTGCGCGTATGTTTGCCTCTACAGCGAGATCATCGCAAACATGATCAGGGGAAATAGTTGTGGTCCTAGGATCTACTATGAAAGAACCGAAGAGTATGTCTCTTACACGGCGTGTGTTGCATTTATTTGCTACATTTGAATTTGCTAATTGTGTCGATGTAAAATCGATGGCGTTTTTATTTTTTTGAGCGCCGGCGGGCAGAGTATGGGTGGAGCCGGACCGACTTCCAGAAGGTAAGCTTGTGAGATTTTAACTTTTATAATACGTTGTGTTTCAAGTTCAGTCGGTTTACAACAAAAACATTTCCCAGTGTACATTAAAATATTAAATTCGTTAAATGTTTGTTTCAGATGGTGGTGTACGACAAAAAAAAGATAAAAACGCTTATAGTCATTTTATTTGCAAAGCAACATAAATGTTTCACTGTCATGTATCGTTTGATGGGGCCAACTCTTGGCGGTCTACTTGTAACCCACACGAAGCACGAATCGTCATCTGCATGGTGGCAGTATCCACTCTGGGTATCCCTAATCCGCGTGTACAAAGCGTGTCGTTATCCGTTAAGGAGTGAGGTATATCTAGTGCGACGTGTGGCTATCAAGGAAAACTGCTTTGGGTGTGCCCCTTAACTGCATAATGTGCTACATTTAAATTTGCTAATAGTATATTTTGCTTATTTAAATAATAAATAAAGTGGAATAGGCCTCTTGGGGATACCACTATAAAAAAAACGCGCCAAGTGCTTTACCTCTAGGGTGGTGTGGAAAAATGCAAATGATATAATTAAATTAGAAACTGTAATAAATTCAAATATAGAGTACTTTTATATTTCAAATAATCAAATATTAATACGACCACAAGAAACGAACAATGGCGGACGATGAAACACACTTGTGCCAACCTGTGCGTAGCAAATATTGCAGAAATAAAAATTTTGTTACAACTAGCGCCACCTAACTGAAACTTTTTTACTAATGTCTGCTCGACCAATCAAAATAAGGTTACAGAAGAGCCTATGCTGTGATCTGCCGCTGATAGAATCACTATCAGGTCTGCCAACCATCATCCAATTTATAATTCAATATCAAGCAAGGGATATGTTTAAAAAACAGTTGGCTGTATGTGTTAGCATCTCCCTCGCAGACTGCGAGTCGCAGATCGCAGTTAATGACGCCATAGAGTTGTTTTGTGTTGGGTTGTTTGGGCGAAGAATTAGTGTTCGTGTTTTCCGTTTCAAAGTATATTCGCGGGAGCACCATGAGGAGGAAAACCAAGAAGAGCAAGAACGAGGAAGTAGAAAATAACGTTTCTGACAACGCGGAAAACAATTCCAATGAATCAGAAAAGCAAGCAGACGATGTTGAAAATCGCGAAGAGTCGAACGAGCCGGAGCCCGAGCAGAAGAAGAGAAAGTCCGACAAGCGAGTTTCGTTCTCGTCGAAGAAGGTAGCGAAAGAAATGGACAATGGTGATGCTGAAAATGCTGAATATGAGGTACATATTAGTTGTCAAAAAAAAAATGCTGTTGCTTTGATCAGTTCAGGCTTGTCTGGCGTCCATGTTTGTTTGGGATTGTAGGGATTTGGTTGTTAGATCACAGGCGCCACATAAGCAGTCAAGTCCAAAAGCTTTGAATTATTTTGTTTGGGGCAATTTGGAGGGAAATGTTTGAGATATTTTTTTCTTGGTGACGATTTGTATATATGGCATGATTTCCCGCTATTTTTTATTTAGTCCTTTCAATCTATAATAATTCTCATATCTCATATATAACAAACTATGAAACCATAAATTATTGTTGAACTGTTCAAAGCGGTTCTTTGTTTGTCATCCTTTAACTATTTTTTCAGGTCGAATCGATCATCGACGAGAAAATGATCAAAAACGTAAAACACTTCCTAATCAGATGGAAAGGTTACGACCCCGATTCCGACACGTGGGAACCCGAAGACACCCTCGACTGCCCGGAACTAATAAAGAAATTCTATTCAAACCGTAAAAACAATTCAGGCTCGAAATCGAAAAAGAAGAAGGAAACGATAAAGAAAAAAAGGAAGAAGACGAAGGACGACACCGAACCGGACTGGGACGAGAACGAGAATTTCGAGGTCGATCGCATCGTCGAAGTTCATCAGAAAAAGAACGGCAAGAAAGAATTCCTGGTCTCCTGGAAGGGGTACCCTTCGTCGCAAGACAGCTGGGTACCCGAAGAAGACATGACTTGCGCGGATTTGGTCACCAAGTTCATGGCAAAAGTTGAAAAGGCCAAGGTAGTCAAACAGAAAAACTCGGGTGTCAAACGCGCTCGCACCTCGTCGACCTCCGATACGGGAAGGCGAAGCACAAGAAACTCTGGGAAACAAAGGTATGTGTTTGACGTGTTATTATAAAATGATTTGTATCAAAAACTGTTAGGTTGTACACTTTTATTGTTTAATCCAATCAGATAGTACCAAGGCCCAAGATTTCAAGTTTTTGATGAGAAAATTCATCAAAAAGCTTATTTATTTCTACAACAATGGGTTGCAGATTTATATACTTAACTAGAAATGTAACTGCAATCGAAAATTTTGTGATTATTTATGAATCTGTATCGTAATTCAAATTAGAAAATTAAATCAATTTGTCTTCAAAATGTTTTCATAATAATTATTGTTAATTTCTTTCGTATATGGGCAAGTTATTTTGTTAAGTATAGCAATCTGTGCTGAATCTTTTAACGTCAACTCGCCCAACCATTTTCGAATTTTACAAGACTTGGCATTTAAAAACTGAGAGTACATTTGAGTACCATTGTGCAATCGGGAGTATTTTTTTTTTGAGGGACATTTTACAACAAATAATTTACATCACAATTATAAGCAGTGTATGAGATTCCACTTATTTACGTAGTAACTTTAAGTTTTAAACCGTTCACGTTAAACTGGATCTAATCATTAAGATATGTTTCAGTAGTCCATTGTGTCTTATGAGGCCAGTCGCTTAATGTCGCAGGCTCCATTATGCAAAAGATTAATGACACTGCTCCACGAGCAGCAAAACGTCGTATCCCAGAATATGATAGCCGTAAGTTGGGTGGCAGATGGAAATTTTAATTTTTTTACTGTTGGAGAATCCGAGTCTTTCCATATCATTGAATTTCAATTGCCATCTGCATACACCAGAGAATCAAAAAAGGGTTCATAACGAGTTATTGAAACCACAAAAATTAAATTGTTATATAGACGAATAATTTCGGTTGTAATTCAGTTTGAAAACAATACACAAGTATAAAAATGTTGGTAAAGTTACGTTGTGTTGCTATTTGCATTATTTATTTAAATTTTTTTAATGTTTTTCTAATATAAATGTACATGTAATATTATTCTGATGTGTTTGATTTTTATTTTGCAGGATACAATACCATGGCGCTGACTAAACTTCGCAAGTACAATGTTCATCTTACAGCATAAAATACAAATAAAGTAAACTTTTTGTTAGATTGTTAAAATTTATATCTGCATAACAAAAAATACAATATTATATTATTTGTTTTATTTTCATATCCGTATATGGTAACAGAAAGTTAAATAAGGTTTATTTATAATAGTTATCCATTTACAAGTTCTCAGTCTTTCGCAATGACGATCCAGAAATTTAGAAGTACATAGTTTTAGGAACTTTAGTTTGGAACAGGAACTTAACGCCTGATGGTTCAGATGACAAATTCCTTTATGGTTTTCGTACCACCTACGTTGTGTTGTTCAGTGTGAGATTTGGCTCAAATACCTTGTCCTTGTCATCTTGTCAAGGTGTATAACGTAATATTATTTGTCACTTTTTCTTTTCCGACACATGTGGTAGATAAATAACTAATACTCCCCGACGCACCAAAGAATCCTTACATTCTAAAATCGGACATCGGATATTTTTTTAGCAGAAAGAGAACCCTATTCAAATTGATTACATGGATAACAAACTAAAATGTTACCATTTTTTTTATTTAAAACGAATTTTCTGAAATATATAAAAACGACACAAAAATGCCCCCCTGAATAAAATCCTGTATCCGCGCCTGGTTGAGGGGCGAGATGTGGTGGAAAGTAGCGCCATCTGGTGAGGCTGGAACTCCTTATTGAATACTAGGTTATGATTTAATTATGTAATTATTTATACATCGAGGTCGTTGACATATTTGATGATATCCAGTATAATCCTAACCATTAATTAGCAGATCGACCGTCGTTAATCACCCAACATATCCCATCGCTAAAATATTCAATTTCTTACTACCAGGTCCGCCAACCGTCACACATTTTTAACGTCAAACAAGGGATATTTTCAAAAAAACTGTTGGTTGCATGTGTTAGCATCTCCCTCGCAGTAATGACGCTTTACTGGTAGCGTCATTTGCTGTTGTGATTGTTTGGGTGAAGAATTATTCTTTGGGTAAGGTGTTCAGTGTCTTCTGTTTCGAAGTACGTTCGCGGGAGTCACCATGCGGAGGAAAAGCAGAAAGAGCAAGAACGAAGAAGTGGAAAATAACGTTTCTGACGACGCAGAAAACGAATCCAGTGGATCAGAAAAGCAAGCAGACGATGATGAAAATAACGAAGAGTCGGACGAGTCGGAACCCGAGCAGAAAAAGAGAAAGTCCGACAAGCGAGTTTCGTTTTCGCCGAAGAAGGCGGCGAAAGAAATAGATAATGGTGATGCTGAAAATGCCCAATATGAGGTACATATTAGTTGTCAAAAAAAAATGCTGTTGCTTTGATCAGGTTTCTCTGGCGTCCATGTTTGTTTAGGATTGTAGGGATTTGCTTGTTGAACCACAGGCGCTACATGAACAGTCAAAAGTCCCAAAGCTGTAGGTGTATTTACCATTTTTTCACTCCGATTTGAATTACTTTGTTTGGGGCGATGTGAAGCGACTTGTTTGAGATAATTTCTTTCTTCCGGGATAAGATGATTTCCCACAATTTTTTTGGTGCTTTTTGTCGTGTGAAACCATAAATTATTGTTGGACTGTTCAAAGCTGTTGTTTGTTTTGATGTCGTCCTTCTCTTACGATTTTCTATTTCAGGTCGAATCGATCATCGACGAGAAAATGATCAAAAACGTAAAACACTTCCTAATCAGATGGAAAGGTTACGACCCCGATTCCGACACGTGGGAGCCGGAAGACACCGTCAAATGCCCGGAACTGATAAAACAGTTCTACTCGAATCGCAAAAACAACTCGAGCCCCAAATCGAAAAAGAAGAAGGAAATAACAAAGAAAAAAAGCAAGAAGACGAAGGACGACTCCGAACCGGACTGGGACGAAAACGAGGAGTTCGAGGTTGATCGCATCGTCGAAGTCCATTACAAAAAGAACGGCAAGAAAGAGTTCCTGGTCTCGTGGAAGGGGTACCCCTCGTCGCAAGACAGCTGGGTATCGGAAGAAGACATGACTTGTGGCGATTTGGTCGCCAGGTTCATGGCGAAAGTTGAAAAAGCGAAGGAAGTCGAACAGAAGGACTTACGAATCAAACGCACCCACACCGATAGATTTACCTTGTCGACCTCCGATACGGGAAGGCGACTGAGCAAAAGAAACTCTGGAAAACAAAGGTATATGTTTGACGTGTCATAAAAATTATTTGTATACGGTACTTTTATTGTCTAATCCAATCAGAACTAACAAGGCCCAAGATTTGAAGTTTGTTATAAGAAAGATTCATAAAACAGCTTATTTATTTCTACAATAGGGCACAGACTTATATACTTAACTAGAAATTTAACTACAATCGAAAAAACATGTGTCTTCATTCAAATTAAAAATGTAATTTATCTTCAAAATTGTTAACTTCACACATCCTAAGTAACAAGTTAATCACTTCGTTAAGTATAGAGATCTGTGCTGATCTTTTAGCATCGACTCGCCTCACCATTTTAATCACAATTTGAATGTTACAGACAGGAGTTGGCACATAAAAAACTGTCATAGAATTGTACCCCAATCTGCAATAGAG
The DNA here is from genome assembly GCA_959613385.1 of Geotrupes spiniger. Classification (NCBI taxonomy): domain Eukaryota; kingdom Metazoa; phylum Arthropoda; class Insecta; order Coleoptera; family Geotrupidae; genus Geotrupes; species Geotrupes spiniger. Next base: position 37,462,581 of record OY390736.1, on the reverse strand, counting down.
AGTATACAGTTTTTACAATTGATATGTATTTATTCACAATGAAAAACAATTTACTCAACATAACTTATGGTAAGAAATAAAATGGAGTCAATGGAGACTGTTGAGGGTCATTTTCTTCAGGATTATAATATATGTGTGTAACTGATCTTATTTACGTAGAATAAAAAATAATCCATGTTAAGAGTTTATTGCAAAAATTGAGAGCCTCTAGAAATAATAATTTTGAAAATTCTATTGCCATAAAGAGCAATAGAATTAGAAGTAAGCTTCCTTGAGGTGCACTGATTTATACATCTAATTCATGTGTATTCCAAACCCACAAACATTTGTAGTATTTTCTTGAATATTTGAACATTCCATTCCTGTGCACGATGAAAATTTCAAAATCTATGCCATGTATACAAATGACAAACCACCGAATTTTGTTTACATCAATAATAATATTGGTTAATTAATCAGAATTTAATTGTCCAATTTTCAGCTAACACTGCTGCCATCAAATTTAATCATTAAGATATGTTTCAGTGGTCGATTCAGTCTTATGAGGCCAAATCTGGATTGTACAGTTAGTTCCTGATTATATATCGGTCGAGTAGCAAGCCCCATTGTGCAAAAGATTAACGACACTGCTCCACGAGCAGCAAAACTCCATATCCCAGAGTATAATAGCCGTAAGTTGAGTGGCAGATGAAAAAATGTTTTCACATCATTGAATTTCAATTGCCCTCTAAAATGTTAGTAATTGTGAAAAATGAAGGTGAAAAGCTTGACCTGGTCTGGTTGTAGTAGTTGCATAATTAAAACAAAACTGTTACGTCTGTCTATTAATCTGGCAGTGGATTTTTATTAATTCTTAATAAGTTCTCAGTAAAATCAACTCGTTCCATCTTAAATTACACAAATGCAAAAATATTGACTGTCCTGAATATGTCCAGATATTGATGAGTACAAAAACTCTAGGTTACAGTTACTAAAGTAGGCAATTTAAACTAAATAAGCCACACCAGAAATACGTTATTTCATTTAACATAATCTAAAAATCTGTGTTCAGTAGTTTCCATAATGTATGGAATCGATGGATGTAAAATTTAAATAAATAAAAATGGTGAGGCGTGATGTCGAATGATACTGTCATTTTACTTGTACACACTGTGTTTGATTTTTCTTGGCTAATTAAGTTGAGAAGTGCACTCAAAACGTAATACGGTAAAGAAACAGCAATAATTTTTTTTAGAAATATTTTACGTTACACTAATTTGTTGCTCTTTCATTTCCATTGTCGTTTGATTAAGCGTACATATAAACTTTTCGTACCTATGTTACATGTAGATGATGTGATCACTAGGCCCTGAGAAATCAATCGTGCTGTATAGACCTTGAAAGTTAATTTTCATTGGTCTATGCTGCAAAGTAAATTCCATTACTGGTATTTGATGTTTGCCGCAAAATTAGTAAAAATTATATACATTTCTATACTCTGAATTAATATAATTTGTTTTATCAGTAATGACAGACCCAAACATTAAGGACGCAGGTATAACAATTTTGGTAAAGTTACGTTGTGTTGCTATTTGCATTATTTACTTTCATTTTTTTTTTTCTAAATGCTATAACGATATAAATGTACACCGTGTTACGATATTATCCTCACACATTTAGTTCGATTTTTATTTTGCAGGGTACAATACCACGATGCTGAATAAACATCGCAAGTACAACATTCATCTTACAGCATAAAATTTAAAGATACAAATAAAAAGAATTTTATTTGTTAGATTGTTAAAATTTATATCTGTATGACAAAAAAAATACTATATTATATTATTTGTTTTATTTTCATATTCATATATGGAGAGAAGAAAGTTAAATAAGTTCTCGTCGGCGTGGATCCACACACATTTAGGAGTACGTAGTTTTAGAAACGAAGTACGTTATGATTTGATGATTTGACGGCGACGAGTCGAGTTATTTCCGCATGTTAGGTTTTAATGATGTTTTTTAAAGATGTGAATTATACGTTTTGCGTCAATTATGTTTGATGTTTTCCTGCGCGATTATGCACTTTAGTTTAGTAACACCGCTTAGTTCTCGAGGCGCGTGCAGATTTGAGCCGAAGCTCGCCGTCTGACGGTGCGAACGACACGATATCCTTCGTTGTTTCACCGCCCACATTGGTGTTGTTCAGTACGAGGTTTGGCTCAAATGCGCGCCTCGCAAAGGTGTATAATGTAATATTATTTGTGTCACTTTTATTTTCCCGACACATCATACCTGTACGAATGTTCATATAGTAGATAAATAACCAATTTCGCTATTTAAACAAATAGGTAATCGTCTCTGTACTATGTTAGAGTTGTAGTTCGTTTTAGCACAAATAATTTCTGTATATTCTGTTTGGTGCAATGGTAATATATTTGTAATAAATTCCTTTGTTGTTTTTATTTTATGTCGTGGTTTTTGGGAAATAAAATTTTTAAATTTTTTAAATTCGATATTTAATAATTTTTCAATCAATTTCAATGATGGATTGTATTTATTGAATTGAATGTATTCAATATTTATTGAGGATCCCAGTAGTATTTACTGTGCAAGGTGTCATACATACAACGAAATCGTGCAACTTCTATAGACGATGTGGTATAGGTGTAAGTATAATAAACTGTTAATTGAAGAACGAGAAAGGTTTAAAAATTACATGTTCCATAGAATCACAAGACTATTGAAATGTGCGCGAGAGAGCTATTAAAAAGCCCTCATCAGCACAGGACAATAATTTTTTTCTGACAGAACAGCACTCCAAGTCCTTGCTGAGAATTGAGGGTGACCTATAAATAATTGTGAGCCACAAGAGACCCTTGCGGTCGCAGCGGAGGGACGATTAAGCGCCCCACTCATTATAATTAACTAACTAACTACATGTTCCATAGAATCATTTCAAAAACTTTTGGATTTATCTTAAAAAGCAGTTCGTGATCTTTTAACGATTAATGACTGTTCAACAGTTTGCAATTTTAAACTTGTAAATGCGTACCCTTCAATTCTGTTTATGGTTGATATCAAAAGCTCAAATCATTATTGTTCATCCCCGAAGTACACTTGGAAGGCAATGAGGGTGTTAATTCTACAATCGATGAACATGTTCAGTTACAAAAAAGTAATTACGAATTATTAGAATTTTTTTAAATCATATTATTCATTAGTAAGTCGTACAATTTATGCAACTGTACTTCATTTCTTGAATCTTCAACAATTGTTGAATTTTGAAAGTAAAAATTTAAATATTTAAGCCTTCCTCATTTTATATATGACGTCATCAGTTGCGTTCAGTGGACTGAACTGAACTTTTCAGAAATTAAGACGTTTGATTGGGCCAAATTTTAAATGTTAAATTACGTTTAAGCGAATTCAAAAAAAATTGAGTCATTTGAATGCGCCGAGTGGTAAAAGTGCTTTTGACAACTGTTGTGGTTCGAATTACACTTATGGATGCGCCAGGCCCTGCACGATCAGCTTCGCCAACATAAACAACCGAAAATCTTTAGGTCTCTATAATGTGAGTCGGCGTTCCTCCCAATATTTAAAATGCAATAATGTGCACGCAACGTATCTCGTGAGTTTTACTATGTGTGAATCGCAGTGGGACGCTCTTGCCGAAATTTACTTGAGCACCAAAGATTGCCCAGATGATATTTATTGTTTATGCAGTAGGGTTTTTATACGGTAAGTCAATTTCTGTCATCTGTCAAGTCGTGTCGTCCCATGTTTAAATGTTTTACTTGAATTAAAAGTACGGCACAAACCGGCCAAGAGTTTCGCGTTTCAAATTGTGAAGTGTTGTAATGGCGATAAAACTGTTAAACGCGAACATTAGTTTAAGTATAAACGTGATGGTATATTGAGGAGCAAAATGGACGAAAATACGGGAAAGATAGCACCTAATATACATGATTTTTGTATAATTAAGCCGATAAGTCGCGGTGCGTTTGGCAAAGTATTTTTGGGCTGCAAGAAAACCAACATGGAAGTGATGTATGCTATAAAAGTGATGAAAAAAACTGAAATGGTGAACAAAAATATGGTCAATCAAGTCGTTAATGAACGAAACGCCTTGGCTTTAACCAAAAGTCCGTTTTGCGTGCAACTGTATTACTCGCTGCAGACGGTGTCGTCGATTTACCTCGTAATGGAATATATGGTTGGCGGCGATCTCAAATCGCTGTTGAGCGTCTACGGTTTCTTCGATGAGAACATGGCCGGATTTTACGTCGCCGAAGTTTGTTTAGCTTTGCAATACTTGCATCAACACAACATCATTCATCACGATATAAAACCGGACAACATGTTATTGTCACGTCAAGGTCACGTCAAATTAACAGATTTTGGTTTGTCGAAAGTGCAAATACACAGAGATTTAGAAATATCTGATTTCGAAAACTGTACCCCTAATTTGTGCGCGCGTACGCCGGGTCAGTTGTCGAGTTTGACGTCTCATTTGAGCTTCGGTTCCGGTTCTCGCATTGACAACCATTACTCCGATCGTAAGTCCATGGATGATTCGTTGGTTTTAAAGGAACAAAACTCATGTGCATCGACCTTATATATAAGCAACTCATGCCTAGGGGAAACACGTTTGGAATCAACCGTTCAAAATTTAACTTCGTTGTCCGGTATTATTCCATTTCATTCGGCTGAAGCAATGACGTTCGACGCCGAGGGAAGTTCTTACCACACGTGTCTACATTGCGGTAGCAGCTGTCCAGAAGTGATCGATAGCTCTGCTGCTTCGTGTACATCCCCCGTAAGCAGACGGGTGAACAATTGTTGCATTTCAAGGATAAGGGCCGATCGTAAACGAAAACACCGGTCACCTTCGCCGAGCAAACGAAAAGCGTACGTCCGAACCGGACTCACCGGCGAAATGGAAATGTTAAGGGTCATATCGGTTAGTCCCCCGAAAGGAGTGACGTTCAGTACCCCAGTTTCGGCGCAAAAATCTAATAAATACAAAATCAAAGCCACTAGGTTTGCATTACCACAACAAAACGTCACAGGCAATGAGTTGACTTCGTTCACGAGCCCTGTTAACGACAACTCCACCGTTAGCCCCATCAACGGAGAAATAACCCCAAAGACACCGAGGACCCCTTATCGAACGCCCAAGTCTGTGCGTCGAGGCCAATGGAGCTCCGATCAAAGAATTTTAGGAACACCTGATTACTTAGCCCCGGAGTTGCTGCTGCGTGGAGAACACAACGCCGCAGTCGACTGGTGGGCTTTGGGCGTTTGTTTCTACGAGTTCGTGACGGGAATCCCCCCGTTTAACGACGTGTCCCCGCAGGAAGTTTTCAAAAACATACTCGAGAGAAACATCGAGTGGCCCACCGGCGACGAAGCTTTATCGTGTGATGCGGTTAATGCGATCGAACAGTTGTTGACGTGCAACCCCGATCACAGGCCCGCATCGAAGGAAGTCATGAGAATGTCGATATTTCAGAATTTAAATTGGGATAATCTACTGTCCACGCAGCCCCCGTTCGTTCCAGATCCGTACGATCTCACCGATACTGGATACTTCCAGGCCAGGAACGAACTGCTTAATTTCAATATATCCAATTTTGATTTGTAGTTAAGTTTAAAGTGAATACAGTGGAAAAATGTAAAATAATATTTTTTTTATATATTACGAGATAAATTTCGTTTTATGTTGTAACTGTAATAATAGGAAATAAATATTTCAATTGTGTACTTATGTAAATTTTATTTTATCACATTCAGTTTCTCCAAACTGGCCAAACGCTCATGCATTTTGGATTTTAGTAACCGCGACGAAAGATTAAAAGCGAGTACTAACGTCTGTGATGAGTTCAGTGCGTCTGAGACCGAGGCTTTTAAAGACGAGGAGACGTCCATCGCACAGGAAGATTTTGATTATTTTCAAAGTCAGGAAAGCAATGAAACTAAGCACGACGTAAGTATTATTTGTTTACTGCGCTGTAAGTTTCACAAACTTACGTGTAGTACGATGGTATCATTTTGTGGATATATACATTTTAGTGGCAATATAATTCAATCACTGAAGCAGCTCTCCAATCTATAATTAAGTAACTATTTAAAACTATTGAAAATGAAAACTGTATTAATATTTTTTATAAATGTAACATAATCTAAATGCTTATGGTGTAGGAATATTTTAGTTTTGCATTTGAAACAAGTTCATCTTATCATAGTAATAATTGTTGGTTTCTGTCCAAACAACTTTGTAAATTTGCATTGTTTCATAAATATCTCATTATTGAGAAATTGCAAGGCTATGAACCTGTTAACATAATTTTCATTCTTGTATGATATTACTCTGATTATTAAGCTTTGTGACTTAATTACAATCTGTCCATTTAATTGATATGATTTATTTTTTAATTCTAGAGTTCCATTATAAAATTATGTTACCTTGAGATTAATATATAAAATTTCCTTAGCATATTTATCAATGAATTTTCATATTTATATAGGTGGACACAGAACTTGTAAGTTGTTACTGTAGTGCCTCTCATACTGACAACATATCAACCGATGAGCACGATAGTCTACGTGATTCACATATAAACACAAATAAACCAGTCTTAAGAGGCATTCAGTCCAGCGATAGTGGTGCCGACTTAACGGAATACATCAGACACGACTGCGACTCCGCATGGCACAAATATTGGGCAGCACACGGCGAGCGTTTAATCTGGGATTCGTGGATCGCGAAATACAGCGCTTACATTAATCCCGACTACCTGCAACCGATCGTCGAACCGACCGATATTAAATGTTTTTTAGAAAGTAACGATTTAAGCGCGAAAGCCCAAGAACAACATTCCAAAAGTAGCAAATTCTCGTTCGACAAAAGGGACTTGGAAAAAGTGCCGGCGGAGCCGGAAACCAATTCGCATTTAGATAGGATAGACGAGAACAGAGAACTGAAAGAGTCTGGGGAACGACGGCGGTCCCAGGACATTGCTCAAAGCAACTGCATGCTAATCCGCGCGCTGTCCGGCAGCGATTCTTACGATAAGTTCCACACGGAGATTTCCGAGGGCTGGAATCCTTTGTCTCCGGCCAGCGTAGATTGCGAAACGGAAGCGGAGCGGCTGCTGAGCTCCCGTTGCGGGTCCCACGCGAGTGGATCTGTGCGTACGATCGACTCCATGACCAATGTTACTCGCATGACGGTCTCATCGTTTGATTTTAGCGACAGCTCGAAAATTTCTGATAGCATTTCGTCGGTCAGTTCGGTGCAGAGTTCGCTCAGTTCCACTAGTTCGGAGGATATCGACGAAGCTACTGATTACGAGCAGCAGTGGAACGTGCTGTGGAAAAAACATTACGAAGAAGAATACCTGGGGCAGTATAATAAATTTTTGTTTTCGTATAACGAACAGAACCCTGAAACCAATAAAGAGGTCGACCAATTGAACGAGGCAACTTACGATAATCAACTCAATTCGAACGCTGATAAACCAAAAAAAGCGCCTACGGGCATTAAAACGATAAAACAAATTTTTCTTTTGAACAACGGCGAAAAGCGATTTTCTGGGAACGACGTAACAAAAGCAAAATCTAAACGTACCGTCAACAGCATTGGATATCTTTTAAATTCGCTGAAAGTAAACGATGCTATAAATATGGATGAACGAGTTACTTGCAACACGAAAAATCTAGAAAAAACAAATCAAGATTTAATTTACAAGCACGACGAAAACGTTGATGAAAATCTACAGATGGCAACGATGGGTTTACCCATAAAATTTGGAAAGAAAATTTCAAACAACGAAAAAAATTCAACATCTTTAAAACGAAGGTAAATTAACACCTTATGAACACCTTAACTAATTAATGAGCTTTACAACAAACATTTAAAAAAAATTTTTTTATTGATTACTTAAAATTTTAAAATTTTTTAGTTATGAGTCTGACCCCGATTCTGACGAACAATCGACTTCAGATCACATCAAATCCGCTTTTAATCTAATGGGCATCGAGTTCCACGAAGGCGACAATCCCAGATTCAAAGGTCAAGTCGATTATCGAATGAAGCACATACGCCTGCAAAATCGCCACTTAAAATTACACCGTTACAAGAACAAACAAATTTTAACCCGTAAACATATCCACTTCGACGACGACGGCAAAGAAATCCGAGAAGATAAAGACGCCGATGAGGTACACGAACCCATCTGTCGTTTATTCCACGTACAACATTGCCTTTTAGAATATGTTCCAGACGTTCTCCGACAATTCCGAGAGCAAACAGAGCAGCAGTTCCAACGACGAAGACTTGGACATTAACAAGGCGTCGGTTTCGCCGCAAGAGTTGAAGGACGACGCGGAAAAAATAAGCGAAAATGCATCGTCGAGGAAGAAGAAGCGCAAGCGTAAGATGAACTTTCCTTCGGAGATTAAAGAAAATCCGAAGTTGAAGAAATATTGGCATAAACGGTTTTCACTTTTTAATAAATTCGATATGGGGATCAAATTAGATGAAGGTATGGTTAAATTTTTTAGAGCGAAACGATTTTTAATGACTTGAAATTTTGCAGAAAGTTGGTATTCCGTTACTCCCGAGCAGGTCGCTAGACATACGGCGCAACGTTTGAAATGCGATGTAATAATCGACGCATTTTGTGGCGCTGGTGGAAATAGCATTCAGTTCGCTATGACTTGCGAAAAAGGTTCATACTATAATTACATTTTATTAATTAATATTAGATCCATTTAAGTAACTTTTTATTATAGTTATAGCAATTGATATTGATGCCAAAAAAATAGAACTTGCAAGAAACAATGCTGAAGTTTATGGTGTGGCCGACCGCATCGATTTCATCATCGGTGATTTCTTACAACTGTCTAACTATCTAAGAGCCGATGCCGTGTTCCTAAGTCCACCGTGGGGTGGACCATCTTACCTTAGCTTACCCACTTACGAACTGGAAGAACTTCTTCAACCTGTGCCATTATCAAAACTCCTGGAGGCGTCTAGAAAAATTTCTGAAAACATTGCAATATTTCTGCCTAGAAATAGTAACACGCACCCGGTGAGTCAAAAATATTAACTAAATCATTTACTTTAAATTTATGATTAAATGTTTTCAGTTGGTGATGGCCGCTGGACCAGGAAAGAACGTAGAAATAGAACAAAATTTTATCAATAAAAAGTTGATAGCAATCACTGCATATTTTAACGATCTCATTAAGCATATTTAATTTTAAGCGAATGTTTTGATTTAAAGTTATTTTAAGTAAAAACGTTTCTACAAGGATCATTGTAGGTGCTTGTTTATTTATGTAATTGTTAAATTTCAAGCAGACTGTAAATTTTATTTATAAGACACTTTTTTTATTCAATAAATTTCCATCAAAAATTGTTGTTTGATTTCAATCATCGAAAGTACGAAAAGGTATGTTTAGTAATGTCGCATTTGTTTCGATGGTTCGATTTAGAACAGCTAAAAAATAATTCAAGATTGTTTTGTAGTTTTGTTGATATATCTATCCATGTTCCATGTTCCTGAACATAATAATATTTTGATTATTCTCTGTCTGGCGAGAAGCCATGCCTCTCGAACTTATGGAGGTCAAAAGCCAGTTTCACACATTTCGGCTACGACAATGACTATGTATGGTCCGTTTAACAAACAGATGTAAAAAATGCGTGGTCTCCAACGTTATGAGCGTCAACAGCCAGCTTCACACGCTACATACAAATTAAAAAACACCGGAACGCAATCACAATTGCCGAATTTCGTAGTTGCGTGTCTTGGGATTGAGAAATTCCAGCAATAGACAACTTCTATTCAAACTTCGCGCACTTGTGTGGGGAGGCGCATAATTATATCTAATGGGTAAACGATTCTTAATGCTCGATATTCCCCGGACAGAGTATGTCAACCATTCTATTCCATTCGAGTCTACTATGACAATATTCCAGTCTAGAACATTTAAAAGATGCATACATTGGGTATTTTATTGGGTTGGGTTGGTGCTTACTAAAAAGAGACGTTTGATTTAATTGAAGCTAAAGTACTGCTCTTACTCATTTTTTGGTTACTTTTTATTCGTTTCTTATTATACTCTGCAGAAACTATGACAGAAAAATGTAGAGGATTTGCTTGTACGAGGGACACCTGTATATAACATTTCTCTGAGTAAAATACGAACAATAAAAACTTAATTCAAGATTGATTTTTAAATAAAGTAATCAAAGATACATATATCAACATAGATTTTCTGTGCCATTAATTGAATGTGTGATTAATTGAAATACATTAATAATGTTTATGAAAGATATCCACCCGCAACAAGTATGCAAGTATGTTGTTTCGCTCGCACTAACCATAAACTCGTATATGGCTATTCTGTCTTGTTGGCACGCATCATTTACGCCATGGATACATTATGGCCCAAGAAAAACTTATATCTGTGGTAAAATGTCACCCAACTCGTAGCAGGTTAGATTTGTGTATTATGGACAAATTTCCAATTTTAAGGTAGGATTTCATTATTATTTAATATTTTCACCATACACTTACTAAAAATGAAAAATCAATTTTTCCAGTATTCTGTATTTTAAATAGTTTGAAACCCTTTGGAATGGTATATAAGTGGTAATTATGGGTTTGATAGATGTAGCGAATTCTCTGAGCTTATACACCATTCCCAATGTAATTTTAACATTTAATGAAGGTAAATTCAAAATTTAGAATAGGTTAACTCTTCCAGGTGGAAATACCATGGAGCTTCACAGTAGATTTAAATAAACTTACTCACTGCTCACTAACTTTCTTTGGTGGTTGGGAACTCATTGCACAGGGTGCAGGGTTGCATGTAATCGCACGACCAGTGCAATAACTCATTCTAGTCAAAGATATTGCCAGTTATTTGTAACCAATGACATACGCCAAAGAGAAACTTCGCAAATACAAATGTGAAACTTGCCAGAAACGGTTTCTAGGAAACAACGACTTACGTAAGCATCAGAGGATACACACGAACGAACGTCCATACGTGTGCAATGAGTGCAATAAGGGCTTCAGGCAGGCCGGCTCTTTAAAAAACCACATCGCCTCGCAGCACTCGCCCGGGCTGCAAAGCGTCGAAATATTCGTTTGCAACTACTGTGAGAAGGCGTTCCCCATTAAAGAACGCCTCCGTTTACATTTACGCATACACACCGGCGATAAGCCGTACGTGTGCAAGCTGTGTCCGAAAAAATTCGCCAGAGGCGGCCAGTTGGTACAACACATGCGAACTCACACCGGTTCTCGTCCGTACGTTTGCAACGAGTGCAACTCGGCCTTCACATGCTCGGCTAATCTTAAGTTGCATTTGAAACGGCACCAAGAAATCCGAGATTACATTTGTGATATATGCGGTAAGTCGTTTTTTCGCAGGGACGCCCTCAAAAAACACCTCAACTGTTTCCACGCCAACGTCAAAGCTTTCCATTGTAAAATATGTAATAAGGAACTCAAAGGGCATTTACCGCAGCATATGAGAACGCACAGGAACGACAAGCCGCACGGCTGTGCGCACTGCGGCGCCAGATTCGCGCAGAGATCTCAACTAACGGTGCACCAACGAATTCACAGCGGAGAAAAGCCGTATCGCTGCCAGGTATGTTGGAAAGCCTTCGCGCATTCAACGGCTTTAAAGCTGCACACGCGGAGACACACGGGCGAGAAACCGTTCATCTGCATTTTATGCGAGAACATCGCATTTTCGCAGCTGCCGCATTTAAAGAAGCACATGCTTTGTATCCACAAGACGAACAAGCCGTACGTTTGCGCTTACTGCAAAACGTTCCATCGGACGAAAAACGATTTGGAGAGCCATTACGTAAAGTGCCAGATTTACAAGAGAACGCCGATCGTCGAACCGAAGGAAGAAACGACCAACATAGAGCCGCCGATGGCCATAGAGAAAATGCGATTTTTACTTGCCATATTATTAAAAAAGATCTCAGTTCCAGAGCGTCTCGACGAGTTAGGTTTTAATAAGAGATTAATCGACGACGTGTTGATCGAGTCGATAGCGACGTCGGGGCGCGAGCCCTGCAAGGAATGCAACATCTCCGTGGCGGAAAAACTGAAACGAAACGTACAAATTTTACTTGAGTGGACAGTTCCGCAGCAATACATGGAAAAGTTCCGCACGGAGCAGCGCTCCACCGAAGAACTGCTGGAAGAACTGACGTCATAATCTTTATTTTCATAGTACAAGTAGTCTAAGTAGAGTTAGCTTTATTAACATAGGATATTATTTGTTTTATTTATTACTTTATTAATTGTTACTACGTACTCATAAGAATTTTTCTATTACGTGCAAGTCTAAGAAAATTGTGTATTGAATTTTGGTCCTACTAAACTTAAAGATATTACGGAAGAATCATCATAGACGTAGTTTTTTTTATGAGAATATATTGTACGTACTCCTAATTAATACACAACGGTAGCTTTAGTTATCTAATAAGACTTTTTAGTTACCAAAGTTAATTTTATTTTATTCATATTTCTTTATATATTTAGCATGTGTGATTTTTTTTTAAATATAATATGGTGCAATTCATAAATTAATTTCAACTGCATCACAAATTTTCGTTCAATTTACGGATAATCTAGGGCCCACTTTAAATTTCTATTTTAAACGGTGGTGGAAGGTGTAATTTTTTTTCCTATCGTCGCGATTTCTTTACAGTTCCTAATATTTTAAACCAAATATTTTATGCCATTCTCCGTGTGTTTGAGAAAAACTCGACGACGACGTGAAATGAAATTTAATAGCGAGGAATTTAAAACAACCATTACGACTAATTCGATATTCTTGGTTAATTTATTTTGCACAGACGTTTTAGGATCCTCGTTGTCAATTTTCGAATATATTTATTTTATATTTTATCGTTAGTATAACCAAAGAATTCCAATTTATCGTGGATGATAATTTTGCGACGAGCCGTTCTATGAAAAGTTATTTTAAAATAATTTTAGAGACTGTTTATATCAAGCGTTAATTAATGTAATCTAGTCTTCATTTGGTCCACCATCAATTACATGTAGTAGTTGACCAAATTATTTCCTTAAAGTGTGCCATGTAGCTATGAAAAGAATTTGTTGTACATTAATTGAATAAACAATTCCTTGTATTTAATTTGTTTAAATAACAAATTTCTTGTATTTTTTCCAATGTACCAACAACCACGCAATGAATACAATACATTACAATCTTCGCATTAAATTATATATTTTTCTATGGTCTTTTGTTAGTAGGTACAGTTTTGATATTTAAAAAAATGGAAACTCCTTTCCCATTTTACCAGAAATTGAGGTAAATATAAAACAGTACCGAGAAATGTGTTTCTAAAAGCTAAACCTACTGCAGAGGTGCAATTTATTATAAATTATAAAATTAAAAAAATCCTCATCACACTAGACTTTGGCAATGCCAATGCATTCATAAATTAATTAAACAATAATGTTTCAAACACTTTATTATACAATTAAAATACGCTGCTGACAAACTTCTCAATTGATTTTTAATGTAAAATAACAAAGTTTATAACTACACATGCATAGTGAATCAGTTGGTATTATTATTATTATTATTAAAAATTTTACTTTCCTAAATTGTATCAGAAATATTAATGTAGAACCATTAAAAAACTGTTGACTAATTAAACTGACTAATTAAATATAATACAAATAGTTCCTAGCCACTAAGTACTATGCTATAATCTTTGGGATTGTAATAAAATTAATTTTTGATCATAAAACTAATTATACGTCTATGTTCAGTTCAAAATTGTTCAAAATTACAACAGTAATTAAAATACAGGTCAGTCATCTTTAAGTCTTATCTTCATATAAAACAAACAATCATATCAGGATCAAACAACAGGTTAAAATTTGTTACGTTTGCGTACACAACGATATAATCGACACCGACGCACAAACGTGTAACTCTAAACGAACAATTCAACGCGTCTACTTCCACGTAACGGTAATAGGAGTTTCCAAACTTATATCCAAGTTTTCGACCAGCAAATACTGCAATGAGAAAAATTAAAGCATGTAATAAATCATCGATCCCACTCACCTTATCTATCGTGTCGTATTTGAAAGTTTGCGAAACGTGATTGACCATCACTTCAGTGACTGGCGTGTTCAGCCCTAAAACAGTGACCAGTCCTAAGTTGGGCGGTACTTCGGCGCTCCACCAAACCGGATGGCTTTGCAGCAACTGCGGCTTTAATTCGAACCTAAGCAGCGAATATCGATTCTCATCGACCACATCTAGAAATGAGCGACTCGTAACAATTCTTAGAAAACAAGCACAGACTCACTTAAGGAATCGCCGTCGTCCCAGTAGAAATCTCCGGATGCTTCGCCGTTATTATCAGACGCGCAAACCAATTGGATCTTCGACTTCCTGGACTCGGTGGTCGTTAAATTCGCTTTTTGTTGCGGCACGATGTTTCCACCGCGAATCAAAATCGGGATGGTGTCCAACGGAGCCGGCAGAGTAAAATTTTCGCCCTTGCTTATCAACGAGGACTTCGTGTAATAATCGTACCAAATCCCCGCCGGCAAATAAGTGTTCACTATCATTTGGTTTTCCTGCAAATCAAAGTCACGTATAACAATTTAGGCTCGAATGTAAATAGACCTCTAAAACTGGAAGAATTAGAATGGCAGATCCCCATAGGAAAACGTCGTCGATGTTGTAAGTGTTCGGGTCATTTGGAAATCTACGAAAAGATGTATTAATGAAAATCTGATGATTGGTACTTTGTCTTACTCGAAAAACAGGGGACGGGCTACAGTTTCGCCTTTTGTTGTTGCCGCCCAAAATAATGTGTATAAATACGGGAGGAGATTGTAACGGATTGTGAGGGCTTTCTTCGCCGATTTTACGACGACAGGACCTAAAGCGACTGGATCTTGCTCCTAAAAAATAATAATAATTCTCTTTAAATAGTTACATTCCATTATTAATTACTAAATAAATCACATTTATTAATCTTCAGTATCTTTAGAACAAATTAAAAACATAACTAAAAATTTAATGATATCATCAATACAATTGCGTTCCACCTACTTAAGCACTTGGAAGTCTGTTCAATTATTTTTTTTTTTTATGGAACAAGGAAGAGTTTTTCACATTTTGTTTAACATCACATGCACCTGAGTACCATTTTTATCTCAATAATGGGGAATTTTCTATTCTATTCTATTAATTTATTGTTAAATCTTACAATGCCATCGTCAGTGTTGTGGTTTCTAGCGAAGGGATAAAATGCACCGAGTTGAGACCATCGATTGCATAAAGAAGCAGTGGTGTTGCCATTAAAACCGCATATATCGGCCCCCATCAATGGAACTCCAAATAAACTAAAGCTCAAAAGCTCTAAAAACAATTAACTAGTGAGTTGTCCAAATAATTTTATCGAGTACACATACGTGGTACAGAGTATCGCATGTCGTGCCACAAAGAATACACGTCACCGCTCCAATGCCCAGCGTAATGACCGTGTCCAGGAAAAGTGGCTCTTGAAATCACCAACGGCCTTTTTCCCCTAATTTCAGCCAACGCACTAAAATTAAAAATTATATCGTCACGTAATAAAACAGACCGCCCGTCTTACAAGCTTGTAACAATCGCTTCGGTAAATCCGTAAAGATTATGAACGTTGTAGTGAAGCCCGGCGTAATGTCGAGCTGTCATGCACATCGTCTTATGGTTCAATTGCCCGCCGATCACGCCCGGCAAATAAGGAGGTGTTTCAAAGCTCGAGTTCGGGCAACCAGTGAAAGACCCGGAGAGAAAATTCGCCGGCTCGTTCATGTCTATCCACGCGCCGTCGAATTGAAACGAGTCGTGCATCGATCTCAACATCGTCGTCCAGTAATCCACGGTTCGGGGGTGAGTAAAATCCGGCCAGACAGTGCTACCCGTATTCCACACTTTCCCGACAAACGGTTGCCCGGTCGAATTTTTCACGAAAATGTCCATTTCGAGGCCCCTATCGTACGGCGGATAAGTCCCTTTTATTTCGCTTGCGCTTACACCGGCATCGATTAAGGGAATGTAATGCATTCCCCTGCCGTGCAATTCCTTGACGAAACCGGGCAAGTCTTTAAATTTCTCGTGATCGTACGTAAAATCATTGCTGTTGTTCATGTAGTCCAGGTCGTTCCATTGGGTGTCCTATGGGATACGTAATTTTATTTAATTAAATAGTTTATTTTTAACAACTTACGATTAATATGCCGGCTTCGAT
This sequence comes from Geotrupes spiniger, assembly GCA_959613385.1. Taxonomy (NCBI): domain Eukaryota; kingdom Metazoa; phylum Arthropoda; class Insecta; order Coleoptera; family Geotrupidae; genus Geotrupes; species Geotrupes spiniger. The sequence continues at coordinate 37,446,266 of OY390736.1, read as the reverse complement.
GTTCCTTTGCATGACGTTACGTGTGTCATTTACTGATTTGTAACCAAAGCTACAATTTTCTGGTTATTGAGGGTGTTCGAATGTTAAATATTACAATACAAGAAAATTTACCGGCACAAATGGAAACCTAAAGACCAGTACGGCGGCAGAAATGGCCTACCAATCAGTTCGGTGTATTGGCTGACGACGTCTGCGGGGGTTGGACCTAGAAAGAAATAAAAATCCAAAACGCCACCAATCGGTCTGAATGTTATCGCAGGACTTGGTTGTAGGATTACATCTGAAAAGAAAATATATGAACGTCTTAAATTAAATTAAATAATGCACACAAACAGGATTTTTAAAACAATATATTCACAAAATTTTTGCAAAAGATAATGTCATACAGTTATATGAACATAAGCTAACTTCAGTATTTATGAAGAGATCACTCCACATCCAGCCAAACATTTTAAAACTTTTCCTATTGCTTTGTCAACTTTTAATGAGCATTTAACACACGACTGATATATATATACTGACGAAGTTTGTTAACGTATTGGGATGAGTGGTGAGTTCGAGTTACTCTCGTATTATTATTAAATACTTACCCATTGCATTACTATTTAATAAGAACACACCGTGGCTTTTCCCAGACTTCTCCATAGCCAAATAAAATGGGTGACTGCCGTACAAATTCACCTAACAACACAAAATTAAAACAAGTTCTGTGACATATCTTTCCTTACATACATTTTCTGTAGGTGGCCCATCGTGATTAAAGAAAGTGAATTTCTGCCATTTAGTCGAAAGTAACAGATTATTCCTGTGTTCTCCTAATCCGTAAATATACGACGACGGCAACTTTGCACTCATTTGCAAGAACTGTTCGGAAAAAACCATGTTTCTTAACGTCGACGTATCAAATCTGAATAGATTTAAAGTTAACACATATTTTCATACAACAACAAATGCGTACATAGCCGTGTTATCAGAATTACGAAGGATTTTGAAACCGGTCCGTTTGGGATCTATCACGACACTGTACGACAAATTACTCCCAGCTCTGTCGACGATGGGCACTTCTGGATATTGAGGCTCGAATCTAAAATGCGCAGGATCTGTGAACTGAAAATGCATGTTTAGTTAAACAACATATAAACATTAAAAATGTAAATTGTTTGATTTGTTTTGGTCTGTGTCCTGTTTGAGTCCTTGTATGATTTTTTTTGTGAAGATGTAATGGGGAGAAAATATCTGATGTGCTTTTTGTTTGTATGTTTATTATATTTTTATTAGTTTCATTATAGTTTGTGTTTTGATGTTTTCGTTTTTGAAGAGCTTTGTTAGTATGTGAATGTGTCTTCCTGCATATTTGAATGTGGCCTGGTTTTTTATTTCTGATTGTGATGTTCTGTCTTCGTTGTTTGTGGTTCTATTCTTTTTGTCTATTTGATACTTTGTCTTTACTAATTTGTTTTATGATAGTTTGTTGATATAGAACACAATGTTCTCCCCACTATTTTAAGGAAAATAAAACAACCAAGATATTAAAAACTTACCTTTATGTGAAGCCTATTCTCCGTCTCGTACTTAACAGTCATCTTCAAAGTCTCAACATCAGCCGAATAAGGAGTCTTGTAATTCCTCTTCAAAAACGCCACCATTCCAAACGCCGTTTCAGTGATGTTCACGTATTTATAAGTGGGGTAATTATTCGGGTAGAAACAATACGGTACGTCTAATGCTTGGCGTGTCTTGTTCCCGGTTTTAAATTTCATTTTCCTCGATATCCAGCAACACCCTCTAGCTTCGCATTGCTCGCGATTGGCGCCGTTTTCCGGGAAGCAATCAAACTTATCTTCGTCTCTGAGTATTTTGCATTGGGAATAATCCGGCGGGGGTGGCGGCGGCAAAGCCTTGCTTTTCAGCAATTTCGGTGGATCCAACACGTCGTCGGGTTGAAACCTTCGCAACTGCTCGTGGACTTTAACGCTCGGTTCGTAATGATCCTGCAACGTCACGTAAATAATTTGCAAATTTAACGATTGATTTTACCTTGGCTTTAAGGGCGTAGTGCGCATGTTGGAGCTCGTCTCGTGGAATGTTGATGAGGCCGAAGCAGTGCAATAGATATATCACGGGAAGGATTAGAAACACAGCCGTTAAAACGATGAGCAACAAAATCGTTGCGAGACTAGGACGGGAACAGTCGGATAGTTTGACATTTTGTGCGGAAAACTGAACGTATTCTTTTCCCTAAATAAAAAATTTTTTATTATGAAACAACCAGTTGAAATTTATATACGCGTTACCTTGTTACTCTTAGGGGAAGTTTTGTAATCGTTTGATAACGAGGATTCTTTCGTCATGGGATAATCTCGCACGCTTTCACCGCAGAACGATTCGAATGAGACGGAATCGCCGGTAGTTTGTTGTCGGACTCTCCTCGCCCGAAATGAGACGAGTAAATCTCGTATTTTTGTCATATTGAGGCCTGAAAGTGAACTATGAGTAAATGAAAGTTTAAAATTTGCTCACAAACGTACTTTAAAGAAATCAAGTCATAGTTTAATTTAATTCATTGTTGTTCCTATCACTTCGTTCTACAACCACAACGTATATATACAAAGATAACAATATCCTTTGATAAACATGTATTTTTCTTGTAGATATAAAATGTGTCTATCACAATAAAGCTTTAAATTGTCAACAGCTGATTGGTATTCCGTTCAATACATTAATTAAAAACGCTATTAATGTGGTGGGTACAGCTATTCTATAAATGGTGGCGCCACTTGCAGTGTTTTGAAAAATTGTTTGATTTAATTTATTTATATTTTAGTTTATTTATACACGTACGCCATGAAGGGTAAACATGTCAGATTTGTAGATAATACTCTATTATATTTTGAGGCATATGATTGTATCAATGCTGCAAAACAGGATTGTTATATGCAAGTCGTAAATAAAACACATTGTACGAAAATAAAGAAATATAGAATTTTAATACAAAGTCATACACTGCATCACTTATATTGTTAACATACATTATTTATTTTCTTCACAAATATTTACAATTCCTAAAAAAAAACATCGTTATTTCTTTAATTCGAATTATTTCGAGGTAACAGCTTACTTTCGACGATAGATTTCAATTCAATCACGGCCGGCGAACCGGGCAATTCGCTGAAAAAATCTTTCCCCTCGTCGCAACACCGAGCCACCTTCGGATCCAGCGGCATACTTCCCAAAAACGGAACGTCCAAATCCAAACACATCTGTCGAGCACCGCCAGTTTTCGCCGGGAATATCTCCGACTTGCTCTGAAAGTAAAACACCGACAATGACACGACGAAAGCTCCGATTTGCGCGCCTCAAACCTGACAGCAAGGGCAAACGAAAATAGCCATGTTTTCGATCACTCCCAGCACTGTGATGTTGGTTTTTCGGCAGAAGTCTATTTCTTTTCGAACGTCCAGCAAAGCCACTTCTTGTGGGGTTGTTACGATTACGGCGCCAGTCAAGCCGGCCTTTGACAAGTACACCGATGCCGATAAATGTTCGTCGGATGTGCCTGTGAAAGAAACGATTGGGTGAATTTAATTTTAGTTTGTGAAACTGACCTGGTGGGGTGTCCATGAGTAAATAGTCTAGGTGCCCCCAATCGACTTCGGAAAGGAACTGGCGTATCATTCCGTTCTTTTTCGGCCCACGCCATATAATGGCGTCATCGGGTGATCCTAGCAAAAAACCAATCGACATGACTGATAAGTTATCTTCGACGTACTGAAATGTTTAGAATTAATACAAAGTTTCGTCAATTCAGTGATTTAAAACGTACCACGGGTGACCATCCTGATCCAGACTGGTGAACTTGTTCTCCTAGGACACCCAACACCCTAGGCTGTGATGGTCCACATATATCTATATCAAGCACGGCAACCTAAAACATTTGTCAATAATTGATGTGCATTAAACCATTTAAATTAAAAAAAAACAAACCAAATATGTTATGATTATGATGATTATGACATTATTGATTAATATGTTTGCAAGTATCTAGAGCAAGATTATATAGGCCACAGTACAAAGCACACAGTGGTACTAATCAAAGATTCAGGTCAAATGAAACCTCCAACAAATAAAAAATGTTAAGCAAAGCACATTGACTCTCCCTCCTAATAAATACACTTACTGGCATAAATAACTAAAATTTATCACAAATAAAATTACAATGTTGTTTGGTTGTACCCCGGAAAGGAGAAGCAGATACAACAGGGTAAGAACGTTAATGTAAAACACTTGCACTTCACTTACATTTATATTTGGATCGTCGATGATATTTACTTACATTTCTATTGGGATCGTCGATGGCCAAGCCGCGACTTAACAGAGCGGTTATCGTACTTTTACCAACTCCTCCTTTCCCCGAAAGAATCAATATTTTGTGTCGCACTTCCTCCAATCGTTCTTTCACTAATTGAATGCCAGGATCTGGGGCCTTCGTATCGCCCGATGCGCACACGTTCTGGTTCGGACATCCCGCACAGGCCGACGCTTTTCCTGCATGTTCACTTTGAGTTCCAGGACAATCTAAAATCAACGTTGAATACGTGCATACGTGTAATACAAACAAATTGACGAAAACGAAATTAACTTACGTTCTGGCGCATCAGCTGGTTTTACATCGGCCATTGCTATTCGCAATCAAACAATTAGCGATTTTTCTTGGAAAATTACGAATTCGTAGAAGCGTAGAATGAGTCAATAAAATGGATGACAGGCTTTATTCAAATATATATTTTTTTTAATTTGATCTAAATATTCGCTGCATTGAGTGAAGAGCCTTAAATCTATCAAACGTGTACAATTCAAATTGTTTAATCGAAGAAAAATTCATTTAATCGATTGATTTCCTTTGATGCTTCAATTACCAAATTGTCAATTACCATTGACAGTGTTGCCATATATGTAATGTGTCACTGGCAGTCCAAATAATTGGTCCTATTATGCATGATTTTTGTAAGTCAATCGTCAATCGATGTTGATCTTCATGGGGTAAAAATGTAAAACCCATACTGGTTTTCCCCACGAAATTCTTTTTATGATCTGCCAAAAAGTTCCTTTGTGGACAAACATCGGGTTTGTTGACCATTTCTTTTTGGGGGGTTGGTGGAGTGTGCGACTTTTTCTTTTGGTGGTGTTTTGACAGGTAATGCCAACTTTGTGAAAATCGAAATAAATTATCAATTTCTATATATTTGCGATCGCAGTTTCCCCAATCTTTATTTCCAAATATTTTTAATATATAAACTGTCATATGAATGATAGAATAACGATAATAATAAATTATTGAAGCAATAACGTTTGTCATGCGACTCATCTAGCGGCAAAATGTTTAATCACTCACCGCGCGTCTTTTATGGAATCCTGATACAAATATGAAAAGAGCTGTCCGTCGGTTTCTGCGCGGTGGTTTATTTATTCATTATTATTTGTATATAAACTTTGGGCGAACATTACAATGCATATAAATAAAATCATGGGGCGAGAGCTATAAAAAATGCTGTCCATTTACAATTTAATTCACAGGATCAAAGCAAGTCGATTTAATGTCATAAAATTTTCGTAATTTATGGGATTGTAAAGATTGAAAATTAATCCAAAATGTCGAAAGAAACCGTAATGTATTCGGTGCGTACGGAAAAACTTTGAAAATAAAAATATTAACATTATATCATTTTATTTCACAGCAACTCCAGCCATGGACGTCGGTCGCTGCGACTCCATGCATGGAACAGACGGCCGGTTCCCCAGTGCCAACGCGAATCGGTCAATATTATCAAACCCCTCGCCCACACCCCTGGAGGCCAACGTTAGGCTTCGAGAACATAGAAGTGACACCACTGTAAGACCATCAACACAGAATGCACACAAACCCATTCGCTTTTATTCCAGGCCCAGCCAACCCGTAACAAACGCCTTAATCGACCCATGTTACACCCCGTACGGGATGGCAACCCAGCCATTGAAATTCCCAAATTTGGTCACTGGCTTCGAAAGGAACCCGGCACACGCCGCCAGAGCAGCCTTGTACACCAGATACACACCCTTAGAATGGACGCAAAACAACCTCAAGCAGTACAACGAATCCGACACCAATCGAAATTATTCAGAGAGATTACGCGGGGATTTCATCAGGGTTATGAGGTAAATTGCCGATATTTACATTTAAGGCACTTTAAAAATGGCGTTGAATTGCAGAGAGACCGATGAAAAGACAGCGCAGGGACAACGTGATTCCGGCAGACGTTTGGGAGAACGGATAACAGACACGACGTTCTGGAGGAACGAAGGCAAAACCGAACTGGAGCGGTTAATCACGGCAGTCGATCAGCTGCAAAATGCGAAGAGGGCCGTCGAGAAGGCAATTTTGGATATCGAAGGGCCGCTCCACATTGCACAAGAATGCTTGTATCAAAGGGAAACTAGATCAGGTTCAGTTTTTTAATTAATAAATGATGTTTTTAAATCTTATTTTGCTTAAACTGTAATTTCTTCGAGTTTTGAATGAAATTTATTATTATATTATTATCATTAATTACATTTAATTCTCGATTTTATATTAGGAATGGATTTGGTGCACGATGCGCCAGAGCAGGCGTTACTTCAAGAGGTCGAGCTTTACAGGAATTCACAGGAGAAATTGCGAGATCTACTCGACAAGACGAAGGCACAGTTGAGGAATTGCAGAGCCGCGCAGCACGAGTTGGAAACTGACGTTCGCAGCAAAGAGTCGGCCCTGGGAACGGATAACATGTGCCACCAGTTGAACAACTTCTCCAGAGGAATAAACTATTACGGCGGCATCGAGAATTTTGATCCGACGTAAGTACACAATGAAACTTCGAGCGTTTACATTTACTATGTTTGTAATCAGAGTAAGTACGACGACGACGTGGGCGGAAAATAGCAATAGGATAGTTAATAGATCGCAAGCGGAGCGTGGGAAAACTTCGCAGATGAAATCGGACGTCGATAACATGATAAATATGGTTTCTGGGCAGATATGGGACGCGTGGAGTAATACAAATAACGCTTTGGCTAGACGAGCTGCCGAGCAGTTGGAAACCAAGAGTAAATTGCAAATGCATCTTCACAAGGTAAAATATGTTTAATTTTTGCTTTTTGGCTCTATTTTTATTACGTTCATTATGTGCTAGTTCCTGCTTCGTGGTTTTTAATAGATGTGTTGCACAGTTGGTAGCTTTTTATGTTTTAAAATAATTTGTTCTTTGTATCCCTCTTTGAATTTTCTGCCCGTTTGTCCTATGTATTTTTTCTCTACATTTTTCCACATTTGAGTTTGTATATTCTGCTTTGGTTGTATGTCTTTTTGTTCTGCATCAATTTTTAGTTTGCTATTTTGAAGTTTTTGATTCATTATCTTATAAACGAAGTTTCCTAAAGCTAAGCGCTTAACCTGTGTTTGTAGAACTGTGCATAAGGCACACAATATCACATATTCCTTGCAGATCCAACAAGAAATATTCGATATCGAAAAGAATATAGAATTGATTCGTAAGGCGATACTCGATAAATCAAATCCTATGAAAGTGGCCCAAACACGTCTGGAGGCACGAACGCATAGGAAAGAAGTAGAACTTTGCAGAGATTTAGCGCAAGATAGGTAAATAAATCTCGTTTTGAATCTGTTGTTTCTAACGTATCTTTAAAGACTTGTGCAAGAGGTAAAAGACATGCAGGATAGCATCGAGTACCTCCACTGCAAGCTCCAAGAAGCTGAAGCGCAACATCAGCAACTACTGAAAACCAGAGCTAACTTGGAAACCGAATTACATAACAAAGTCAGCTCTTTGTTCATCGACAGAGAAAAATGCATGGGAATGCGACGATCCTTCCCGATCACAGCCACAATTAAATATTAAAGCCGCAAATATTCGTTTTAATCCGATATCACTTAGTCTTTGACGTAATAAAATTTCTAATGATCACATTGTCTATTGTCGTATTTAAAATTATAACCAAAGGAACTAAACTATTTCATGAACGTCGGGACTGGTAGATTTAATCCGTCTTTCGCTTCGAAAAATGTGTAAGACAACGTTATATCGTCGACCAGTTCAAGTTTGGGGTCCTCTACGAATTCAGGGTCTATGTAAAAAAATACTGGCATATCGACCTGAAACGAGGAGATATAATAACGGCGAAGGTGAAATCGTAAATGTAACCTGTTCGTGAGGATTTAATTGCTGCTCCTCGAAGCAGAAACATTGTATTTTGTTGAAATATTGGCCGGCCTCGAAAGGAACGACGTTGTACGTGCTAATGCCGGTTATCGGCAAATCAGTTGGATTTTTGGCCGTGTAAAAGGCTAGCGCCGTTTCACCGGGTAGGACCTAAAAGTTACATACATTTTCTGTCGAAAAAAATTTGTGCATTACCGTAATTTCCGTCTGTTGCGGTTTGAAATTCCACCGCATGCTCGAGCTGATGTCTGCGTTGAATTTAATTCTCAGCGGCCTGTATTTAACTGGTGACATATTTTCTACTTTGCTTGAGTCATGTCCGGCTGTCGTCCCGCCGTAACTGTACGCCTGGCAGAACATTCGATACAATGGGACAGCTGCGTAACTCAAACCGACGGTTAGTACTCCAGCTGCTGTTATGTAGTATAAAGTCGATCTTATGTTCCGTCTCTGCGATTCATTCGAACTTTTGTGGTTTTTATACAACTTTTTATTCACATTTGTATGGATGTAACAATTTTTGCATATGTTCTTGAATTTGTCGACGAATCTAAATAATCTTACCGGGTTATTAAAGATCATTTTAATTGATGTTATTGATGAAATGTTACGAACATCTCGTTTATTTAGCTAATAGGTTATGTTGAATTTATTAAAGATTTCCATGAAGGTAGATGCAGAATTCAATAATTAGGGAATTCTGTATTACAAGTCAACATTGATGTATGGCACACATAAGTCAGAATTTTATTATAGGATAAAAGTTATGTTAGAACCAAATATTTGAGTTTGAGCTGGTTTAATTAAGCAAATTCGGAAACTATAAGTAAGTTTTATGGTTAAGTTACTTAAATTGAAGTATTATAAATATTTTTTACAGTTATGGCTTTATTAAGTAATTTATCCTCGACTCTAAAAAGTAATTCACGTCTCGTTGCGCGTTTCGCTTCAAAGTTTGCTTTAACAGATGATGGAAGTACGTACGTAGCTTGGCACCCAAAACAACAATTTCCTTACGAGTGCACAAAACCCTTGCCCGAGATAAATATAAGTAACGACACGTCAGTTTTAAAGACGTCTGCGGTGCCTGAATTGCTGGACATGTACAACAAGAAACCGTCCGATCAAGCCCGACAGGAGTTGATGAACATCACGTTCACGACGAAACATCGATGGTACCCCAGATCCCGTGACCGCAAAGCGAAGAACACGCCGATGGACCGCGAATATTTATAATGTCAACAGTGCGCCCCTTAGTCGAATAAAATTACGCTACTTAATAAGACGCATACCTATAATTTATTGCAAAATTTTTTATAAATACAGTTGTCGTACGGCGACTCAATCGGTTAAAGCTATAAGTGCATTTACGACGTTGCCGTGGTGTTCTCGAAGCGTTCGCTCTGCGAGCATCCGCGTTATTTCCATTTCTTTGACTATCAAGTCTACATCTTCCTTTTTGATCAGAACCTTTAGTAATTCCTTTTCTCTGGCTTGTTTCTCGAGCGCCTCTTTGTTTCTCCTGTCGCCTATGGCCGAAATGGCCCCGGCAACATCTTGCGTTGAAATTTCCTTCTCTTCGGCGTAGTCTGTTACCTTTTCTAGGTCGGCCGCGCCGCTGTCGTACTTGGCGCCTTTCTTTTGAGACTTTTCAGAATCCTCCGAATTCCCGTTCACGTTTTCTTCTTCTGCCATATTTGAAAGACGTTCGTTGCGCGTTGTTGAAGGTAGCTACGGCGCTATTTATTATCAGGGCTGCCAACCTAATATTTGTTCATTGGTAACATTGAAAAATTTTCCAAGGCACGTAAAAAACTAAATTAAATATTTTAAAAAATGGCCACACTACGAAGTTCAAAAATAAAGGACAAATTAACGAAAGGAACACAAACAAATCAATCAGGAGTAAGTTATTGCTGTTATTAATTCTCCTTTTATTTATATTTGCATCTGGGTTTAATATTTTCCTTCTATTTCGTCGTGCTTAATTTTATTTTATACATTTTTACTATTCATTTTTGTTACCCTTCGTTCTTTGTATTTGAGTTTAATTATTGTTGTATCTGAGTTTTAATTTCTAGTGTTTAGTGCTTTGACATCTTTTTTACAAAGTCGAACTTAAATAAGAAAAAAATAATAATTTTAAGCCATAATTTTTATTTTTTCCCGATTTTACCTTCCCTTTTTTGAGCTTCAACCTGTATCCGTCTCTCTCTCTACTTGCTTCCCTCTTTTCTTCTTATCTCTGCTTCCTGTCACTGACACTCCTACTTTTTTAAATATCTTTATCCTTCCTTCTTCCCACTTAGATATTTCCCTTCTATTATCTTCTCTTTTCGTTATTTCCTTCATTGCCCTCCTAACTAAGCTTCGCTCTGCCCCTCTTCTTTTTGTCACTTCATACCTCACCGCTCTCCTGCCTGCTTCGAATCCCATCCTTTTGCTCCCTGTCTCCTGGTGTTCCCAGATTTTTAATTTATTCTTATACTATTCTCGGTACCATCTTTTCCCATTTAGTTGTATTCAATAATGAATATTGTTCCATATTCAGCAAAGAATCAGCGGTTTTGTCCCAGTCACACGTGAAATTGTAATTTTTATCCAAGCAAATATTGGCGACGAATGCTCTTATGCTTTTCTTTTTAAAAGTCCGCTTTAACTACCCTGTTACTTATTCATTAAGGGAAAATATATAAAAGAACCATCACAAGCTGGTGAAGTCAATGTTTTTTTTTTAAACAAACTGGTTTGTTTACCAGGTGACCCAAGTTGGAAAATTAAAAAACCAATATTCGTTAACGTTAATTAAAACTACACAGTAAACATAATTTATTTAAAATTATAATTATTTACACTGTTCCCAGCAACAAGAACATTATAAAAAATGTTTTTTCTACAGTTAACTAATAAAGACGACTCGTTTAAATACTGCCAGCGAATGTTCCATCTTCTCGTTGCTCGTCCCACTTCGCGACCCAGGCGTTCGGGCAGATGGAACCGTAAATTTTCTTGAAGTACTCGCACGGCTTGTAGTTCTGCCCCTTCACCTTCTGGCAACGATGATAGTCCAGGTAGCTCTGGTAGCAGTACCTGGTCTGGTTGGTGTTGGGGAATCGAGGATCGAACGGCGCGGTCTTCAGGACATCTTCCGACTTCACGGCAGCAGGCATCGTGTCTGGAAAGAAGGTAAATATTTTTAATACTCGTCGTTATATTAGAATCGAAATCAACGTCTTAATTGTTAGGATTTAATATTTTGCATGCAATTTGAGCGGAATTATTTTTAATTATAAAAATTGTTTAATAATCGAAATCAATGATTGTACTAGTTTGAGGAACGTGGTAAATTATGAAAATTTTTTAATCTATAGGATTTTTGATTTAATAACAAATATTTATGTTGCAAAGAATGTTTCATCCCTGGTTTAAAACCAAACCAGGTATCTCACAAGCTTTTAGGGAAATATTAACACATTGTGATACAAGTCGGTCGTAGTGTGTCAATAGATAGGCTGGTCGCAGTCGTCATATGTTGTGCGATTGGGGTGACTGTACCACGATAAAAACTGTGACCATCCTGTCCCACTGCATTGATTTAAAATTACTGTAACAAGTGACATGCCATGTTGAGAAAAGAACCAATATTTTACAATAAAGTACATAGTGGCTGGCAACGATTATTTCCATTCATTGAGATAGTAGACATTGACCCATTTTGTATTTTTAATCCCCAGCATTTAAGAAATAGTTTATATTTATTTTGAAATGAAATAGATAAATTGCAAAAATGCTAATGGATGGAACTTTCGAATTATCTTATCTCATCTTTGTTACAGGTACATGTAACATATTTATTGATTTGTTTCTAATAGTTTATCAGTAATGAAGGTCATCAACAAAGGTAATAAAAACCTTCTCTTGATCTTTCACTTTCGTTTATTGAAAGTAACTTATGCATTAGTTGAATACTTAGAATGCAGAAATGTCTGTTCTTGCACATTCCAAGTTATTCAATTTAAAGACATGCGATTTTATAGTTCGATCAATAAATGAATATCGAAATTGAAGAGAAGAGTTTTATTCATTGATGCAACTTACACACATAAAACTATTTCTCACAGATTGCTAAAATTCAATATTACCTATTTGATAACCGAGTAGAACTCAAACCAGATCCATTTAAATAAAAAAATATTTAAATAACTTAAACTAATTTATTTAACTAGAGGCCTAGTTTTGGAATCGTCGTCACAACACGCCTCCTTGTAACGTTTAACCTCTTTCAAGTAAATCGACCAGGGGTCCTGGGTCTCCATTCCTTCGTTATCGTCGTTGGTTTTGGCCTTCACGACGACCCCAGTCTTAAGCACGCGACCTCCTCTGCGTTTCCCGAACGCCGGCTTTTTCACCTCGCTGGCGCTAGCCTCAGCTTTAGCGGCTTCGACCTTCTGTTGCTCTTCCTGCATTTTCTTGTACAGTTCGAAAAATGAACCGTCGTTCTTAAACGCGTTTTTATTGGCCTCTTCGATTTCCTCCTCGTCCATCTTATCGTCGTCCTTGTTGTCATTGTCGGTGAATTCGTTTTTATCGGACGTCGGCGAGCCCGAGTACGTCCTCGATTTCCTCGACGATTTCGAATAGTGGTGCTTGCGGTTGTGCGATCTACTCCTTGATCTGGACGTCGATCTGGAATGTCGCCGCGAGCGCGTTGGCGAATGCCTGCGCTTTCTATCTTTGTGTTTGTGCCTGCCTCTTTCGTATGAAGGGCTTCGACTTCGAGAAGTGCTCCTGTGTCTGTGGTAACCCCGAGACCGACTTCTACTTCTCCTGTGGCGTCTGCTCTTGCTCCTGCTCTTATGCCTGCGCCGCCGGTCGCGCTCCTTCGACCGAGATCTTGACCGACGCCTCTCGCGCGATTTGCTCTTCGAGCGTTTGCGGTGGCGGTCGCGCCTTTTGGGCAGCTCGAGGGCGATATAATCGGGATTTTTTAAGAGCGGATCAACGCGACTGATAGATTTAACTTCAGTTTCGCCGGGTACCGGCGGTTTTTCAATGTCTTCGAGTTCGTCGTCGATTCCCGGAGGTGGTGGGTTGTTCCACAAGCCCGCCGCAGACGGATTCATCTCTGAGTATAAATGTGAGACCTACAAGAGAACTTGCAGGTATAATTAACTGAATCGGAGAACACATGTTCAAAATTGAGATCTTGAAAACAGTCGAAGATATATGATATCTAATCTAATTTTTGTGATCACCAAGTGAAAAATACGAGTTAAAAAAGTCGATGTATAGCTGAGGTCTATGGTCCGCACAATCAAAAGTGTGGTTTAGTGTTAGGTAATCATAACGTTCCTACTAAATTCTACGCAGTCGATATATGCGAGAACCCGGTGTGTATGAAATATCGAGCAACACAAAAAGCTACATAAAATCAGTAAATAATGATTTTTGAGTGGTTATTTGTGAAAGCAATACCTGTTGGGTTTCTCTTTGAAAGTCCGCTTGAATCTTCAACAATATGGCCACCTCTACCGTTCGTTCGTTCACAATGGCGTACGAGTGGTAGCGGTGGGGAAAAATATAATCGATCCAGTCAATGTCATTGCGAAATTACGTTAAACACTAACAGATGGCGCAGCGGTTCCATACAAATTGTATTGCCCGTATTACACGCATCAATTTCATAAGCACTATGCATTTTAATTTCATTGGAAGACGTTACGTCGTAAAGTATTAAAGTATTACCTCGCACCGTTAACATATTTAAAATATTACGACAATATAATCAGTAATTTATGACACAGTAAATCGTCAGTCATAGCAAAATTACATTAAAGATTAACAGATGGCGCAAAAGTTCGTAACAAATTGTATTGCCCGTATTACACGCATCAATTTCATAAATTATTTAATTTATATTTCAATTATATATTTTTTTCATTCATATACTTGATAGTTGGAAGACGTTACGTCGTAAAATAAACGTTAATTACCGCGCACCTTTAACACATTTAAAATAATACCGCAATATAATCAATAATTTATGAGATGGTTAATAATTGCAAATATTGTTTGACGTCATTGGTGATAATTCGACATTTCTTATAGAATCACGTCGTTCGATGATCACTAACTCAGTTGGAAATTTTGACCACACTTTGTTAAGTAAGAACGACCAGTTTAAAGCGGTCGCGTTTAATTTATCAAGCAACTGAATGATTATTCGTATACGACCACATAGAAAATATTGATGACGAATACAATGTAATTAATATGATGTACGATTTTATATTATTAACAAAAATTAGACGTAATAATGAGTAGTAATTAATATCTATTTACCAGTTTCGACAGCCATTGAAAATCAAACTTTCAACGACGTGGCTAACAGTTAAACTATGCACGCACTGCAAGTCGTGTATTATCACATTTTTTACACGATAACGAAATTTTAATGTTAAAGTTCGCTTGTCCGCGCACGTTTCTTCGTGAAATGACCAACTGTAAATAATATGGGAGAAATATATGCCAAGTTATTTATCAGCGTATATTCTTTCGTCGCGTTTTATAATTAAAATTATTTTTTTTATAACTCGCATCGAATACTTTGTAACTTGACTTAACTTCATGTCGTGTGTTCCAATAAAACAAATCTTATATAAGTTTTGATTAATATGATGCGTGCGAATGGGGGGTTATTTTGGGTCATGTTTACGTGAGACGCGTTACAATTTTGCTAAATATAAATGTCCGTTTATATTACAGAAGGATGCATAATAAATAACCGCGAAACATAAACTGGCGAGGAAATTTATATATTCGATGGATTTTTGCGCGGAGCGCGGCGAGAGTCGGCGCTATTTCAAACGGTTGTGTTTGTTATAAAAAAATTGAGTGCGCACCTTGTTGGTAGATGGTCCAATAAATGTTTTAGACGCGCGGAATATTCGGTTAAATATGTCGACGTTGTTGTAAAAGCGATCCTGATCCAAATATTTAACGTGTGGCAGTTAATGTTTGTTTTTGTAAGGTGGACTTCACCTACTCATTTAACATATACGAGCTGGGAAGGCAACCCGACGAACCAATAAGTAAGTCGAGACGTTGCTGCCACCTGACGGCAGGTTTCTCAAGTGCTCTGCCGGTAATAATTTTTTAAATGCCCGTTAAAAATAATTATTGCCTCATTAATGCATTTTGATGAATGTAATCTATTTCGTTTGCATATTTTAACTTCCTGTGCAATGTAATAATTTTTAATTGGATTTTCATCCATGTGTTTAGATGCCACGGTCCAAAAATATTTAGGAAACTGTCACCCAACCCAACTTGTTTTATATTTCAGTTTTTTGTTTTTATTTAGATCTTCTGTTAGTCTTATTTAACTTTTTTCAAATTACCTTACATAAATTAAAAGAAAACTTAGATTGGATTGGTTTACATCCGTTATTTTCACTGTAGAGTCGTTGTGTGAATCTCGATATTACAATAGAAAGTGCTTGCATCGACAAGGCTCTTACGCGCTGCCTATTTGCACTTGTATGTATCGCTTCCGCTATACGTTGCATATTTATATGAATCACAACGTGTCAGTGATATACTGAAATGTTGTTTTGTTACATTAATATTTACGAAACTCATTTGTTATTTTTTACAATACCTGGGTGGCGTATTCTTCAATTTTATTGACAAATTTAGAATTGCTCACGACGAGACACATTTACAAAAATATTATAATTGCACACAAAACAAAACAACCAAAAATTGCACAAGGTTAAAATTTTAAAACTGGCAAAAGTTGTCAAATTTGTAGAAACGATTTGAGAGAAGCAAAATTATCAATTAAATTATCAAAAAAAAGTCAAAAATCACCAAAAATGGCATTTATTTATTTTATCTATTGAGGCTTGGTTGCCAACGATCAACAGAGCAACACTACTACGTACTAACGTACGATTTGAAAATGTAACCAATTTCATCGCCGTCTGCCCGATCGAATTCTTAGCCACACCTGATCCACGTAAACGTGCGTGCATATCTACCACCGTGCACAGTTTTTTCAGCGACTCGATCTCGATTTAGAATTTCACTCCTACGCACCGACGGACGTTTCCAAACGCTGACAGATGAAGATATCCTACATCCGCGCGACAAGTCATTAAATTACCGACACGTCACAACTTACCTTGAATTCGTAAGTGCCGACCGTTCATTGGAGCCGTTTCCAGATAATAATTTCTCATTTTGCATTACGTAAACTCTTTTCACAAACACGAGTCGTAAATTGCTAGCTGCGAATCGAAGACCCGTGAGAATAAATTTTCATTGGTTGCAACGTATATGTTTTCTGAAAATTAATTGAAGTTTTCAAAAAAAAAAATTTATTCAACTGCCAGCGAACTAATTGTTGTTGCGTTGTTGTATCATTTTTCGAATGATACAGTGATTAATTTTATTTATTACTCGATGATGATTTACAGTTAACTTCTCGTCTGTTTATTTATGTCAAGATCTAAGATCTAGTTCTAGTATGGAGTTGGGGGGGGGGGGGGGGGTATACATTAGCTTGCGTGAAGAATGAATGGTTGTTAACCTGATTAGTATTAGTTACAATTCTTCAGTGTCGTAATCATTGTGAACTTTATCTCGCAAATAAAATTCGAAATACCTTCGAAGATTTGAACCCCTAACCTTAGGATTACTAGTTCGGTGATCAGACGCGCAGTCTAGCAAACCTAATGGTGTTTGATGTAACAACCATCGTTTTCAACTTGAACATAATTTGTTCGATTAATGGCCAACATTTACTTTGGCAGAAACTCGCGAGCAAGTTGGCACCCCCTAGTCACTAGCACTGAAACGACAAAAACTAGACACGCAATAAAACAGCAGCGTGCATTGTAACACTTAACCACGTTACAAATACTCCTGAAATCTAGATTTAAACGTACGTGTCAAACAAAACGTACAATTAAACGAGGCGTAACTTTACGACGCGCTACAATGTTGCCGGGATTCATAATTCGTGTCGGCCGTAGGACTCGAAACGTGCTAATTTGGTCGGCGGCGCGGCCGATCGCGATCCTCGCGCCCGATCGTAAAAATAACCACTGATCGCATAAATAATGTCACTGAAATGTGTATCGTTCATAATCGGGAAGTGTATCGCGTCGAATGGGCGACCGGAAGGCGCAATTCGCCTAATTTCGGATTGCGCGAGATGGTTTGATGTGTTTTGGACCACTTCCAGGCCACTTAATCAAGCCTGCGATTCGCCTTGGCAGGATTAAAGCCGACTCGATATAGTTTTAAGTGCAATCAAGGCACGACATTTTTTGTTTAATTAATGTATACGGAAATGTGTCTATTTCCCTGGGTAATTTATTGAGAAAATGTGCACGATTGTTGGACGTTTGGATTTTGGCCAGATAACTCTAGGGTGAAGCAAATTTATTGATTTGTTTAAAAATCGTGAATGGGGAATCAGTAGCATCGATGAGTCATGTTGTACGTGACTTAATCGTCTCCAGAAGTCTGGGGAACAAACGTTAAGAAAAACAAAGCATTCCGAACTCGTGAAGGCGATTCTCAACGGAATACTTTATGATAGTAAAATATCCCTATCATTAGATGTTTCACAGATGCAATGTGTGCAATATACAATAGAAATTTTTGGAGAGTTTACTGATGAATTTCAATTCAATTTTTCTATGAATGATGTTTGCTTGTGGCTTCGTCTTCGAGCTGCTGCTTTATACTTTTGTGCAGAAAAAAGTTTCTTGGCTTTAATTTGAATGTTAGATTGAATTTTGTTCCAATTGATTTGTTGTTCCAGTGCTTCAAGCAGTATCAAGACTCAAAGCTTTTTTCATTATCTCCAGTCATTGATTTTGTTGGTCTTTTTCTTCTCCTTTTGTTGATCTATACAAACCCTAGTTATAATTTTCGTTGAACTCAGATGTGCTTCTCCATTTTAAATCTTATCAGGAAACTTCTCTGCACGTTCACGTTTAACGAAACAATTGTATAATAATCACTGTCCTGTAATGCATTTGTTTCCCTACTGTTAGTACTAATCCTGTCGATTTCTTCATTGTTGCCAATGCTATGCTTCCGTCGATGACCGTTATTTGTACTGTGTTGTATATTCCTTGCAGTAAAACGACACTCACCAATATTCAAATTCTACCACTCTCTGAGACCCACATCCCTTTCTACACAATTTGGATATGAATGTCATATTTCCTTATGTATTTGTGCTCATTTTTTGCAGTCGATGGCTTTTCTATTATTTGCGAAAATCATATATCATTGTGCTATCATTTTTAGGTTGATTTTTAGGGAGGAATTTATCAATATATTGTTTTAAAAATAAGTTAATAAACTTTAAATTGATTTTCTTGAGCTCGCTAGTTATTATCATTTTTTGTTCATTAATTTATTTTTACGTTTTTAGACAGCTTCAGCAATTAAAAAATAAAATAAATAAAAAAAATTATCGCCAAAAACATATGTTTATTGAATCACTTTTACATTATTTTAATTTCTTTTTGTTAACGAGTGGTGCATTATTCAAAACAAAAATATTATAATTAAAAAAATACTACAAACATTGATTTTTATTGTTTAACCCACAAATATCTTTTTATACTTATTATCGTGGGACGATTTCGAAACTGTTTAATAGCTGCGCTGTAAATGTGTTGAATGTGCACTCCATCTGTATATGAGCTGCACAGTGTTCTGATTTTGAGATGATCGTACAAAGTGGTAAAAGTACCTTTCGATTAAAACTTAAAATAACATCTGATTTTGATCCACAACTCTCGTAGTAATCTATTAATATGTGTCACTGGAAGGAATACAAAATCATTAATAGACCAAGAGTATTTGAAAACTGAATTATTATGAATTCCCTCCGATTGTTTCTGTTATAGATGATTTGTTAATCACTTATTTGACGTGTTTTATTGCTACAGTTGATCATCTTTTCCTATTGATCGTTAGTGGGGTCAACCTGAAACTGAACCTGAAAAGATACAAATTTTAACATATTACAAACTCTCCGATTACTACCACTATTGTTTTCTTATATGTCATAATCTTTAATCACATCAACAGTATTTAAAAGTCGAGGATTCTACAGCATTACAAACGGTAGTTGAATTGTTGATAATTTTCAGACAATTTATTATTCTTTAACATGCACAGTTGACTGTATACAAAATTGGTGCATTTGTCATCTTCAATTCCTGTTGCTCTCGAATCTACATGAACCCAAACCGTACAGCCCAATTTGATAGCCTCCTTCCATAAATGATTAAACTTAATCTTATGGTAGTTGGTATGATATGGTCGTGTAAAACCCAAGAATTTTAACGAATCCGTTTAAATGTGATGAATATGCTGAGAAGCGTTCCATCAAAGGCTACAAGGCCAATAACGATTTTGAACCTGACAGCACCTGTACTGTCAGGTTCAAAATCTTTGTAAAATATAAAAATAATAATGATAATCATGATAAGCTGAAGCTAACGGCAGTTTTATTATGTTACTGTGGTTGGGTTGGGTCATCATTTTCCATATATAAACAGCGTCAAGAATTTTGACACCAAGGAGCATGACAACGACGTACCCTCCAACCTGATACATCATTTCCTTGAAATGAGCAAGTTGAATTAGTTGAATTACTCCACGTTTTTCTTGGCTTTGTCGAAATTTCTATGTTGTAAGTAAGTTTATATGGCTGTAGAGAATAATTTCTATTTAGAACATTACACAACGATAAAGAATAATAAATTATTAATTATTAATTAAATTAATAAAAATCATCCCTTACGCCCTCTTTCCTATTCGTTGTATTTTTCTTCCCTTTCTTCCTTTTCAGAATTCTCGGTCCTACATAGAATAATTAATTGGTCAAACAGATACATAAATCAAGTTTGTCATCAAAATTAGACAGTTTAACAATTTGAGAATTGATGTTATGTTAAAGTTTGAAATTGTTGGTTCTATTGCAATTTGTATTATTTTTCCTTTTTTTCAAATTTTTATAAAATTTTGTTGAAATATTTGAACTCAGTCAACTAACATTTTGCAAACATCCAATTTTAGATCACTCTACTTGAGTATTCCTTTTTTGATTTCACGTTTTCGCGTGGCATGGGAGGGAGGGGGCTATTACACCACATAAATCTGTCAATCGGTCAATAAATCAATTAACCAGTCAATGGGCCAATCACTTATTTAATTAATATGTCAGTGGATTGATCGAGCAATCAATGAGTTAATCAGTCGGTCAACCAGTCAGCTAATCAAACGAGCAATCAGTCACCCAGTCGGTCAGTCTATAAGTCAGTCAATCAATCAGCTAGTCAATATATTAGTAAATATGTCAATTAATCAGTGAATCAGTGAATCTGTCTGTCTGTGAGTCACTGAGTCAATCAATTAGTTAACTAATTGAGCAATCAGTCAGTCAGTCAGCGAATAAGCCAGTCTTATCAATTAAATAGTGTCTGTAATACAAAAAGTCATGCCGAGTTAAAAAATTGCGAAAATGTGAAAAAAATGGAAAATTTGAGTTTCAAGAAAAATGTCGAAAATTCAAAAATAGTCTAAAATTCAATAACTTTTTAAAAATACCCAAAAAATATAAAATTGTTAAAAAAAATGTCACTTGTTGACCTCTATTACAGTCAAGGCAGATATTAAATAAAACGATGCAATAACCAATGATAAGCTGTGCATATTAGGTAAATGCTTTACAGGTTAGAGACTGGTAATTATTTAAATTAGTTGTCAGATGCAAAAGCTTCATCGATAGGTTAAGGGGGGATCCTGCTTTAGGAGGCCTTAAAATAGCGTTTTTCGAGGCATTTTTTTAGGGCAGAAAAAAATGAGCAAGTCTAGTGAACTTTTTAGAGCATTTTATTGCATATTTGAGCATTAAGAAAAAAATATGTCGAGAGAAAAATATTTAAACGGAACCGATTTTATGCACATTTGTGCAACACCTTTCAATTGCAATTTACAATCGGTGGGAAAGATGCAGCCCGTAATTTTTGTCTGAAACAAAAAAAACCAAAGAAAATGGTAATTCTCATATATTTTCTTCTATGTGAACTAAAAAAAACGCAAAATTTTGAAATTCAAGATTTTTCTCAGGTTTGAAAATAAATGTGCAGGAAGAGAAAATCATTTCAACTTGCATCAAAAAATTTGTTCAGAATTTTTTTTTCATTAATCTTTTTAGTTCAAATATAATAGAATGCTACTGAAGCCAACAAAAGTTTTGTTTCGTTTTGATTGCTTGTCTAGTTTTCTCGCAATCACGCCCACCAGTTTAGAAAAATTGTAAAAACGAAAACTCGAGAAAACGCGCTCTAAAGTTTACGATCAGGAAAAATGTTAATTTTCGATTACTTACGGAATATCTCGTTATAATCCTACTATAGCTCTTACGAATTCAAGATATTATTGTTTCGAACGACCGATTGAACTTTTTTCAGTACATAGTTCGGTGTTATGTGACTGCGGGGAGGGGCGCACGCTTCGTTTGTCCGAGCGTTCGTGCGTTCGTATTTTTTGCTCGACATCTCACTGTGTTTAGTGCTGCATCTTTCAAAATATTGCGAATTAGCCGCTATAACTTTTTATACATATTCTTAGATATATAAGGCATAGATTTGAGCGATTTTTTGAGCCTTCTAAAGCAGGATCCCCCCTTAATCATCGCAATGGGTAACATTTCTTAGCTTCGCGATGCAACCAATTTGTGTAAAAGTAAGAATGTTAATTGGCCTTTAAACAATACCTCGTATCTAATGAGTGCGTGGGTCGAATTCGTCCTTGAATTCGAAGTTACGCGAGTAACACATTCCGTCCCCAGTCGCGTGGAGAACTCGAACCTCGACGACGTTACATGACGTTCCCGTGGCGTCGATTTTTGCAAATAGTTGGTGTCGAATTTCGCCACCCGAACCGCGCGCTTGCAATTTGCCGTAATTTGTCCGTGCGGTTGCGTCGCGTACCCGTACATTCCAATTATTGCACATAACGCGAACATTCGTTATGGCATCAATTGCTCGATTTCGTCCACAGACGCCGCCGTTGCGCCACACGGCCGATTGACACATTTTACTTTATTTGGACATGCATTATGCATCAAATCACTTGGATATTTAAAAATATGTGGAAAGTGGGTCGTGGACCGATTGAGTCATTTTCACTCCTACCTACCTATTTTTGCTATTAATGCATTCGTCACGGTTTAATATTAGTTTTCCTGATTTATCAGGATTTTTCACGGCGGGATAAATAGAATGAATCCGACGAATCTCTCGGTCGAACGCGCGTATAATTTATTTTAAAATGACTGCCGAGCTAAATTAACGAAGTATAAAAATAGCTGCGTTGTCAAAAGATTTGATTTGATCTGGAACACGAATCGCGTTGAAGATTATAAAAAGAAATTCCGAAACGACGTAAATCTTAATTCCAGGTGACTTACGACTGCGAGTTAATATAATTATACCTGGAAGCTTCAAAATAGCTTAAGCGTTTCTCACGCAAACATTTTCTGCAGGCATCGCAGTTTTAGTGTCTTCTTCTATTTTTCAAATATTGTTTGAAATTGAAATTTTTTGTTTGTTTTGTAAATCACTACTTTTGATGGAAAATTGTTATCAGTGTTTCATATATTTTGTCACCCATAATTTATTACATCACATGATTTGACTTCGTTTGGAATAGTTCAATAAAATTTCAACCGTTAAATTTGTAATGAAGTGGACGACTATTGTCCTAAAGTCACAATAGTTGCGGATATATTACAAAGGTTGGTTGAGTGGGATATTAATCTCTGAAGATCGTTGAAGAAATCTGGAACCTGGGATCATCGATTATTAACATAGAACGCCACCCCAACGTGCGTGAACATCATTTTTTGGATTTTTTTGTTTTACATTACGAGACGTGTTTTGCCTAAGACAATTTGATAATTTAATTTTCATATTAGTTGATATCCTTAAAGATTTTGACATTTTTGTAAATATTACGATTTTACAATTTTGAACTTTTCAAATGTTGAAAAATTTTGCTTTTTTACAGCTTTTCTAGTTTTAGTTCGCTGCATTTATGTGCATGATAGAGTCATTTCTATATCAAATATCTGTCATAACTGACAAGATTCGAATTTCATTTTGATTACACCACAGAACTTACGATTAATTTTGATTAGTGACACTTTAGGACCTCGATGGTTCGTTACAGTATATATAACAATTTTCAGATAATACAATAATTTAAAATAAAAAAAGATATTTATGTGTAATGTGTATGGTCCACATTTTTTGAGATACGTGTCTTTGCCTGAGTAAATAGGATTATCCATCTTTGTCACTTAAATCCGCCAGTATTAATAATAATTTAATTTGATCACGTAAACAAAAAAAGACATTTTTTATTTTTATATGATTTTCCATTCTGCATTATTTCGGCTTTGTGTTGCAAACTAGTTATATTTTTCTTTTTGTCATTTGTCTTCGTATTTGTTTCTTGTCTTGTCATCATCTATTTACTTACTTATATTTTTATTATATATATTTTTTTTTAAATTTCCGCTTCATTCGTTGACCTGGCTTTTCGTTCACGTCTGTGCCATTTCATTGTTAAGTTGATGTATATTTTCTCATAATATTTTAGCGTTGTCACTTTATTTCTTCCAGTTGCACATCGACTTAAACTGTGTAACGCACTTGGATATATAGGCGACATATTTTATCGAGCTCGAATAATATAATTTTTACAAATGTGATGTTATTAGTGATTGATTACATAGTTAATTTGGTTACCTAATCACCTTATACGTTGTGCGAACCGACTGGATCTCTCGATGTAACTCGCAGCATCGTCACAGTGTTGCACTGCAACTATCTTGTTTAGTTTGATATGGTTTTGAATTTATAATATGTCAAAATATGACTTACATGCGGTGAACTAGTTGCGTTTTGAATTTTGACATAAAGTAACATTTATAATATGTTAATGTTCATTTATTATTATTAAATACATATTAAATTGTGCGTTTTTATTTTTTACATTTACGTACATGTATTTTAGACAACCAAGACCTAACATTTTCTTCTAAAAAAAAATAGACCTGAAATGGCCGGTAGAAAAATCTTGCCCATAAATGATTTACTATTCTGCCCTTCGTTTGAAATTATTTGTAAATAATTTAAGTAAACATGTGTCTTACTATAAAGTAAATTTGTTAATAATTTATATCACATAATTTCTATATGAGTCAATCATGGCATGTTTATATGTTGTAAATTAATTCGATTACGTCGAAATGTCGACAAACAAATTAACCATTTTGATATTTTTTTGCATTTCAGACATTTCTTACATTTTTCTGCCTTTCGTGGTCTACTACTTGGAACGTTGGTTTTTGACGAAACCCAGAGATTGATTAGAAAATGTAAGTACACATTTTTATTTCAATAGCAATTATTGTAAAAAAACCTTAATTGCAAAAAAACTTATTTCTTGCGGGAATTAAGCAGTGGAAGCAAACACAATTATTTGTATATAATAAATATTTATAAAGTTTATATTTCAATTAGTGATCACAATAAAAAATCAACGATCGAAGTTGTTTGAAGCAGAACATTTTGTAGACGATTTTTTTTTGTAAGAGTAGCTGCAGTAGATAAATAAACTAATATGGCGCGGTGCGCAACAGAGCATCGCACCTAACCACACCATTGCACCAGAACAAATTGATAGTTGGTTTAAATTTCTTGAATCCTCGACAGGATGCGTTTCACATGATGTTGACCCTACAATGACAGTTCGTAGTAGATTGAGGCATAGTTGCTACTGTACCCTTCGCTCTTTTATATCACAATTCCCTTGATTTTTTGTCCAAGTATCAATACGTAATTTTACCGGACCACATTTCTCATTTATTATTTTATGCAACAGGTGACACAAAGCAACTTATTGAACAGTTACCATCTTTCAGCGAACATTTACACTCGCAGTTATTTCAAGCCAATAAAATGTTATTTTAGAGTTCGGATCGTTCGAAAAGCAAATCGGCCGAAGAACAACACCATTCCGTGTCGTGCCAAATCTATCACGTATGTGACATTGTTATGAAAATATTTTTTATTATGAAGCAAAACACTTGCGTAACTCGTTCCGTCGTCGATTTAGAATTACGAGTGGTGCATGTTCCGTTTTAAAGCTTAGCACGTGCGAATATGCAAAACAACCGTTCCCAAAGCGTAGCCGAGTCGAAACAGATGAAGCGGCGAATTTAATTTTTAACCATCTGGCGCAGACGACGAATTTCAATTATTTCATTAAATTGAAAAGATCTCAAATATATATATATATAAAACATGTAAATATTTTTTTAACATTTAACAAGATTGATTCGAATGTACTGCTGAAGATATCAAAACAAGAATGAAACACGTGCGCGGGTCTTATAGTATGTACTATGAATTCATGTCAAGCTGCATTTCTTGCATGATTAACAACGACATATTATTTTATTCAGCGGCTTGTGAACGTAACAAATTAGAAATACACTTGGCGGTTACATTGTTGCAGGCGAAGCAAACGTTATATAATTTAAAAGAAGATTAATTTGTCGACGTTTTGGACGCCTTCGAGATTACCAACACATGGAAGTAATAAAATACCTCATGCTACTGAAATAGATAGACATGAATGAATGCCAAATTTTACTCAAACAAATGCAAAATCCTCGCAGGTGAATTATTTATTAATAACAAGTGCGCCGAGCGAATCTCGCCCCAAACTTGCTCCGACCGTGCGGATATCGATTCTAATTTCGGCCGGAAACGACCACCGACCGAACCAGATAAAAATTAACTGCAAGTGGCAATGATTTAATATTGGACATGCAGAAAATATTATTTTAAGTAATATAAACATTGCGTGGATGAAATTGAGTCGTTTGATCTAAAAATATCATAAATGGAACAAGTTACGTCACGTCTTCAAACATCCTCGACGTGTAAAATTTTATGATTTTTCATCGGGCACGAAACATATTTTATTTGGGACGCCGCCGCCGCCGCCGTTAAATATTTTTCGAAGGAGGAAAAAACGAATGTTTGTCGTACAATTAGGACCGTCGAAAAAGTTGATTTCGTATCCGTCGAAGCCGGAAGGATTTGTTGACTCGGCGTTGGAAACGAGGCGAGGAATTACGAAAAATGTGTGAAATGGGAGTGGCTCGGGACACTTTGAGCTTAACGTCCAGTGTTTATAAATTGTTTCCAGCGAATACGTACGTACCTGGTAATAATCAGATGTGACTGAAGGTACTTCATGCCACTTATGGCGCGCGTTATTCTTTTGTGTTACAGCATCAAGGATCCTTTGCGGTTTATTACTGGATCTATTCAGACGAACGCTCAATACATACGTTGTTTACAACAATTATATTAATTTAAACGTACACACACACACAATGCATTGTTAAAACATGACACAGTTTGTTGGCGTTGCGCAACTGCTCGTGTACTTGATTTTGCCAATGAACAGTGTGTTTTATTACCTACATACATGAAAGTTTCATACACAGGATATGTGAAGAATACCCCATTAAGTTGTTAATTGTTAGAAACATCGAAAACATTTGACCCTTTTTTTATTTACAAGGCTCTACAAGTAAGCACATCGACGACCTAATATTGAGGTGGGATTCATGTGAACTACTTAAGATAAACACATAAAATTTCGTACATTTAAATCGACATGCGATTGATTTAGCTTCAGTGTTTCTGGGGTTTGAATCCCATTTTTATTTTTATACAAAAAATTGTTACATCTTTTAACGTTATCATCATCAAGATCATTAAATGAAGGGCACATTGTTCATATTTCCTTAGAAATAGGAGTGTATCGACAATTTAATAAACTAATTTTGGCTGCAACCCTATATACACAGCCATACAGACCCAACCCAACCCAACGCAACCGTACAGTTTAGTTTCTAATTACATATTAAGAAAATTAATTAAACAATACTGTAAAAAAACGCAGATTGGTGTGTTCTTCTCTGGACTTGTCAAGAATAAATTATATTATTTGTTATAATAAATTTGTGTACAATTCAAAAAAATAGTGTGAAACCCATTTGTTACATAGTTTTGTTAAAAAAAAATGTCCAGTGTCCAGCGTCCGACTGAGTCGTTGACGTTCATATTATATACATAATTTGGAATACGTGATTTGTGATTTTGGTTGCTAAATTCAAAGAAGTTCATTAAAAAATAATCAATGAATATTGTACATTTGTTTTTGCATTTGTTCCTTCATTTTTGAGTTAAATTGTATTCTACATAGTTTTGTGTATGTTGGGTTGCCGTCAAAATTAGTATATATAAATGTTTGTGTTGTTTCTTCAGTTTCAGTTTCAAGCTTGCGAATATTAAAATATGTATTGTATATAAATAATAATATATAGTTTAAAATATAAATTTTCTAGTTTTGAGTTCTTATAGCTTTGTAGCTAAGTTCAGGTGTTTAGTTTAAATTTTTCTCTTTTCCGTTGGCTGCATCCTGAGATACTGAAACTTAATGAAGATTAAATCACTGGATGTTAGAACGAAGCGAAATAGTTGTCGACGTTAAATTAACTTTAAACATAGAATCGTCGATTAATGATATCAGAAGAAAATACCTAAGTAACCACACTTTTTTATAGACGTGAATTCTTGTACAAGCGAACAAATAGGAAAAACTAAAATAAATAAAAAATATATATTCTCTTTACAGCTACATAGTTGGTAATACATTGACTGACTCTTATGACTCACCAGAACATGTAAAGAAATCATTGGGTTGGCAATTTCATTGAGACAGAAAATATGTACAGAGTTGTATCGGGTTATCATTGTCATCCTATTTTATCCCCTTGGGTTTGATCGAGTTGGTTGGGTTGGATCGACTTTGAAATCTGATCACCTGGAAGGGGGGTTGGGTTGGGTTGACTTTGAAATTTGAAAGTGCACCCAACCTAACCAACCCAGTCCAACCCAAGGCAACGAAAAAGGATAACAATGATAATCAAAAATTGGAAATTATTTTTTTTAGTCGTAGAACACAACATAACCTAATTATGGTTTTGTTTCGATGGCAACCTAAGTCTAGCAGTAAACAAACGTTACATAATGTACAAAAATTAACACAAAATTCCATTCCATTCAAATGGGAGGATCCGAGATCACTTCTTGCTAGAGATTTGGATTCAGGTCAAAGTGTAATAGACACGTCATAAAATCTTCACTGTTAAGTCAAGCTCAGATAATGACGATTTTCATTATATTTTTATCATTGTTGCCTGCATGATCATTCCTATCATGATTCCCGCGAATATCTCGTACGCTCCAGGTTAAGTGGTTGTATTGAATTCGACAGATTTGTTGCAATTTTTCAGGGGAATCAATAAAGACACATAGACAGTATCGCTCGGCAACCCAAAGTGATATCCTCGTGTACATTATGTTGGTCTTGATTCAATTGTAAAATATTGCGACGTAACTTGCGTGTGTGTTCAGCCATAATGTTAACGCCATAGTTTGATTGTTGCTTAATGACAACGTAACAAGAATTCTTCCGGAATCAATGTCAGCAGAAACTCCAAGCAAAGTGCATACGTAAGGCATACGACTGATTGTAATTGCTTAGAAACATTGCAACGTATTAAATTTTAATTTCTTCGGCTATACTTAACGTAATGTGTTGTTGAAACTCGTTTAATAAACGAAAAAAAAAATCAGCAAATAATCCTACGAATTTCAAATAGTTTCATTAGTAAGAATGAGATTTGCTAAATAAATACGAATAAGTTTATGCACGAAGGAATTTTTCTGAAATAAAATGAAAGCAATTTTTGGCCATATTCGGTAGAGACTCTCAACCCACTAGTGAAGAGAATATCTTCAAACGTAACACTTTAGATAGAAATACTAAGTTTAACGTTTTTATTTTTTAGATTCTATTTTTTTTTAATTTATAGATTTAATATTTATAAGTCCTTTTCACGTAAATCCGAGTCCAGTATCACGTCCATGCAATAGGAGCAGATGTCCTTCGCAGAAATTATTGTTAAATACACGATGAATAATGTCACATAAAAATAGTAATAACAACTAAACTCGTTCTCTTTGCAAGGTAATAATTTAATCTTTAATGATATATAATTTTGTCAAGAAATGCAAATTGCTTTATTACTCGTATTGAAGTCTACGAGCTGAAAAAATGTTCGTAAAGCATGTCATACAAATTTTGCTGCGTGTACGTTTGTAATCTTGTGAATACGATATAAGGAAAAATGGGAAATATTTAGTAATAGTGTTTGCAGAATCGCTGTTACGTAATTATGCGATTATTTCTATTTTTAGATAAACAGTTGCATTGTGCACGTATGATACATCGCCAGGCCGCATGCGAGCGTTCGTACAGAAAATGAAAAAAATGCATTTTTCGAAAAAACTTTTCAAATTAAAGTTGTTTAGAATATTATCGCATTTTTACTGATTCACGTGAGAATTATAAAATTTTTAAATGCCAAGTTGCGTGTTTGAAAAAACCCCGTAAGGACGTTCAATGGAGTCAGCATCAATTGAATTTTAGAAATTTTTTAATGAATCGTCGAAAATGAATATGTGGTATGTTTTAAATTTTTATATGCATTTGATACCGTTACTGGAGAATTTATGGTAAAAAGGGTATATGCACTCGCACTCGCAATCAACGGAGAAGCCGGAATCAAAACAGGATCACACGACGAGCATATTATCATAATTTTTAATCCAAGTCCCCGGGTACTTTCGGTTTTGGATTTAATGGCACCACTAGACTGTTCACATTTTACGTATTCAGATATAGCACTGAAAACAGTGAAAAAATTGAGTATTCTTTA
This sequence comes from Geotrupes spiniger, assembly GCA_959613385.1. Classification (NCBI taxonomy): domain Eukaryota; kingdom Metazoa; phylum Arthropoda; class Insecta; order Coleoptera; family Geotrupidae; genus Geotrupes; species Geotrupes spiniger. Next base: position 37,416,038 of record OY390736.1, on the reverse strand, counting down.
CCCAATAGTTGCCTCTTCAGGAACAAACACCTCTTGTTTATTTGGGCGTTAGGGTTAATATTGAAAGGAGTAATATTTATTGCTTAAGAAAATTGTGCTAAATATTAACAATGAATACATAGGGATTCCCCGAATAGAGGGGTACTAAAATTACTAAATTTCATGATTTGAAGTAAAAATGTTCAATGAGTACGATATGTTTTTTGGTGTGCCTCAATGGTCTGTTCTTGAGCCCTTGTTATTTCTTTTATATATAAACTATCACCCATCTGCAATTTCAGCGAATGCGGAAGTTGAACGAATAACAAGTGTGGCAGCAGTAATATCATGGATGGTGTTATAAAAATCAGTTCATGCTTAACAAATAAAAAATAACCATCATGAATTTTCGTCGACGTAAATTATTCTCTGATATCTTTCTGATATGTTACGATAGAATTAGGTATGAGTTATCTGAAATTGCAAAGTTTCTAGGCGTAGTGCTTGACCACAATTTTGGATAGGCCCATCAAATTCAAAATGGTTGCGTCAAGTGAACAAATCTAATTTTGCAATACTTCGACTATGAATAATAGTAAGTACTTATTACTTTGATAAGCATCAATTATATGAATGTTCATCATTCATACAATGTGTGTACAATTTATTTAACAAAAACATTCAGGCTTATGTTTCGCTTTGAGCGAAAGTGAATTATCTCCTTGTAATTAAATCTTGAAATAACGAGCTTTTTGCAAAATAATGTGTAGGGAAAAAATACTACTACTACACTATTTTCCGTTGGTACAAATCAATAAAGTAATTTTTTATAACTTACAAAATAAAACTAAAACGAATTTAATAAATGAACTTTTTTTTAGTTACTTCATTCTTACAGTGATATGTTGGGTTGTAATCATATGTAATGAATCATCAGATGAACGCTTGCCAGCATTACGAGTGCTTGAACGAGTGTGTATATCTATGGGAAGATTTTTGTAGTAAAGGTAGTAAATTGGCGGAAAGTATGGTAGGAGATGAAGCATATCTTTCTTCGTTGCGTTAATGACTGGTCTTCTAGCTGAATAGAGTGGGTCTTATCGAATATTGTACAAGTGGGCCTGATTTTTCTCAAACCTCAGCCATCGAATATTTAGCCAGTTAAAGTCTGCAACTTTTTTTTGTAATATATTTTTTTAAGGCAGTGGTGGTAATTTCCATTTTTCATTTCAGTAACAACACAATAAGGTTCTTTGCGTTTGGCTGTTTTTATAATATCGGCCCATTGGTCTGGGCCATAAATTTGTCCAACGCGGCGACTAGCGCTCTCTATTGACAAATTCCCCATCATTGGGAAGATATGAATGTTCTGGTACAAAGAATTTGTGGTCTATGGTGTCAATATCAATATCTTGAAAAAGCTTCAAAAGAGGAAGGGTTGTTTTGATATTTCGATTTTGTCCAGTGCAAGAATTGGAATACATGAGGATATGCTTTTGTAAAGCCCCATGAGTTTTTAAAAGCTTAACAAAACATGCTGTTATGTCTTAAGAACCTCTTCAACTTCGTCCTACACATTCATGTATCCTGTATTATAATTATTATTAAAGCAATGCATTCCCAGATTGTATAAATATTTTATCCACTGAAGGGGATAATGTTGGGGAGGGTTAAGCTTCCTTCAGATCATAAGTTAGTATGTGGTGGTTCATCATTTTGAAGGTTTTCATTTACGGAATCTGCTTCTTTTCGTTCATGAACTTCACTTTGGACCTCAAACTCATTCTTGACGTATCCACGATCAGCGCCCTGTATTATCAAATTTAAGTCAACACAAGTCTTGCATGAATCTTATCGCTGTGCCTTAAAATTGATATTAAATTTTATGTTGGATATTTTAATATAATTCTTTAATCTCTTGGGTTCAGTCATTTCAATATCACATTTTTCTTTACAAAGGATTTAAATATTTTCTGTTAGGACTACTCTTTCGTGTATAATGGCTTTGATATGCAGAAAAATATGGGCAACGATTTCAGAATCATCGAGTTTTCGGGAACTAGCTGCGCCACGTTTGTGCTTAGATTGAGAAACGTAATCTTTCGAGACGAACCGATATAATCTTCCATCAATTATTTGAAATGTCGTCGGAAAATATTTCTTACACAGATTGCGACTTTATGAAATAAACGACACGTTTTCTCCTGCACGACACAGATCTTTTGGGGGTTTTCTGTTAATGTCGATGTCAAAATCACAAGTTGAATTAATGTGAATTATGGTGCGATGTATTTTATAATTCTTTAAATTTTTCAATGATTTGTTGTAGATATCACAAAGGAAACTTAATTTCTTACTTGAGTTTACCAAATCAAAATGTTTGACGTTTCTATATTCTCCTCGTGTGAATTTTGAGATTTGGCGTTGGAAGGACCAGCATCCATTAAATCATCTTCTCTGATCATCTAGTGTCTTGTTTGCAGAGGAAACAAGAATCTTGTGGGTATTTACTAGGTAAATATTTATTTTTGTCAGGAGAATCGACAAGAGATGATGACATGAGGTCAAATCTCATTATTATTGTATAATATATTTTTAAGTGTTTATGGTGAATGATTAATTTATGTATATGTGTGTTATGACTTTTCACATCCTTCTAAAAAACTAAATTAATTACAAAAATTCTTCTACCTCTATGAACGAACCTGTTTGATTTTTTAGTTACATGTTTAATAATTATTATTATTAGCATCAACAAAAAAAAATAATCAGGCCTTAAATTATAAATACGTCATATATTTAAAATTTACATCGCTAAAGAAGCTCGTGCAGTTAAACGATGGCAAACGTTTGCATCTAGATAGTAGGCGTGTATTATATCGGGTCTTATCAGTGGCACGGGATGCACAAAAAACGCATCGAAATGTAGAAATAGTCGCCGGTGCACAAGCAATGTAATGATCCAGTCATCGGTGCGTTAACAATCGACGAATCGGTGGTAACATTGCGTCGAAGTGCTTGTAACCGATCGTGTAGTTCGTCGCGATTTTTACACCGTCGTTACGTTTTATGATGTGCCCGAATATTTTTGTGCGTAATATTGCAAGGACGAACCATATAACCGAACGGTGAAATGTTTATGTCCAGCGAACCGTAATGGATTTAAGACGATTTCGTGTATTTTGCATCAAATTCGCGATTTAGTAAACGACGCCATAATCAACGTGTTAGTGTAGTTTATTGCGATTCGTAGACTTTTCGAAGAAGCTAGTGACTAAATACGTGTGTTTCTTGGATAATTGAAATCGACGTTGTACGTACATACGTAGAGCTGGTCAAGGTTAAATGAAAGACGTGGTGTCGAGTCGCGGACGGATTTCGGTGAGTGCCATTGCTTTTTCTGTGTATTAACGGATATGTCACCCATAGTTATGTCTTTGGGTTGTATATAAGTATAGTTTAATGTATTCAATAACTTTGATAAGGAGAAAAAGTTAAACACAACCGTTTACCAAGAAAACAAATATGCGAACTGACTTTTACAACATAATTTACATACTCACTGACATATAAACTGCACCACCTAGAAGGGGTGGGAATTTTTGGTCCAAATTTGGCAGAAACATTGGACTAGTCTAAGGTAACAATTGATTAAAATTTGATAAAGAAAACACTTCATCTTTTTGATTTTTCCTTAATAATGTGTTGGTCCGCCCCTATTTCTGATACACTCATTGACCCGCCTTGGCATTGATTCCAGCAGGTGATCAATGTCTTCTTGGGGTATGCCATTCCAAGCAGCCTGTACTTCATGCCGTAAGGCTTCTATTGTCAACGGTGGGTTCGGTAGATTCCTCAATCTTCTACCCATCATGTCCCACACGTGCTCAATGGGCGACAAATCGGGAGATCTTGGCGGCCAAGGCAAAAGATTAACATTGGCCTCTTCAAAGAAGTCAAGAGAAACCCTTGCTACGTGAGGTCGTGCATTATCTTGCTGGAAAAGGGGGTCTTCCCGCCCTCGAAGATATGGAAGAACATGTGGTTCTACCACTTCGTCAATGTAGCGTCGGGCGGTCATACTGCACCGAATGAAGGGCAAGGGACCTACTGCCGTAAGCAATAGCACCCCACACCATCAACCCCACAGTTCGGTGAACATGCCTCGCAATCGAAAAATCAGGATTGCGCCTTTCTCCACGTCTTCGTCTAACAGTCATCCGACCATCATGCATTCCTAAACAAAATCGCGATTCGTCACTAAAGACCACTCGATGCCACTCCAAGTTCCATTGAAGTCTTTCCGTGCACCAGACCAAACGTTCCTGGCGATGTTGAGCAGTGAGGGGTAGCACAAGATGTGGGCGGTAAGACAGCAAGCCAAGGGTTCTTATTCGACGATAAACTGTTCGCAAGCCTATCGGACGACCTTGTTCACCTAACCATTGATCAGCTATTGATCTAGTTGTAGAGAATCGGTCTCTCAAGGCCATTAGTCTTAAGCGGCGATCTTGACGTTCATTGGTTCGTCTTTGAGCCCCAGTGCCTCTTCTCCGACGTTCAACCCCATGTCCAGACCACGCTTGATAAACACGCATTATTGTTGAGTGGTGCCGTCCCAAACGGTTGCCGATTTCTCTAAACGAAAAACCTGCTTCTTGTAAACCAACAATCCGCCCTCGGTCAAAGTCACTCAACTGCTGGTGAACTTGAGGTCTCCTTCCTCTAGGCATCGCTAAACGCTTGAAACACTTTAAACTAAAGAACGGGATCCGAAAAAATGGAACAAATTCAAAAAATGACTCGATAATTGCTTGTCTATCACCACCTCTAAAAAATGACAAACGTCAAAAATCCCATGACTACTTGATGATTGGGTTTCAAATTTTAATCAATTATTTCCCTGGACTAGTCCACCATTCCTGCCAAATTTGGTCCAAAAATTCCCACCCTTTCTAGGTGGTGCAGTTTATATGTCACTGAGTATATATTGACGTAAAGCAATTATAACATTAAAGAAATCTGTTGTGGTTCGCACTGAATTTTCTCGCAAACTGATGCGGTCACCATGACAGGCGAAACTGCGAACGAATTTTTCAACAGCGATTTTCCAGTAAATTTTAGATTTTTTGAAAGAACGTTTCAAACAAAAGTTGTTTATAATTCCAATATTTTTATATAATTTGATACAAGGGGAGATCAATATTTACGGTCCCTAACATAGAAGGGAACAAATTGAAGAATCTTCAACCGTTTATTTTTCTACATAATCTCCCTGAACGTCGCTGCATTTAGTCCAACGATTCCCTTGATTCCTCTGTAAAAAAAAATCTTTCATCGTCATCACTTCATTATCGTCCTAATATCTGTTCTTGATTTTGAATTTTGAAACCGTTTCGCGGCCTTAACAGGATTTAAAGGAATGTATAATCATAGTTGTAAACACGACCATTCCGATTAAAATTTAATTGGATAAATATTTAATGTGGCACAAATCGACCTACACAAATGTTTAATACCAACGTACACATAGTAACAAATGCGGTTAATATAAACACTATTTGTCTCTTACTATGAATTGCTGAAAATTAAAAATAAATATCACCAACCTTGCACATGATTAGCGCGGCACAAATCAAGATGATATAGTAGGTTTATGCAAATTCATAATTTTAACAGTTTCTGGCAAGGAAGTGAAACTAAATTGAGTTATTTTACACCCGCTGGCACCATTTGAATCGGAGTGAAAATATCGTTATTTGTTGGGCTGTAGAATTAGGTATTCTACCATTTTGGTGTCGTCGCATTTCCTGGGTCATCTTGCGGTAAATAACAAGCCAGCAACTTGTCGTGCATATAAACTGGAGCTGATTGTTCATGTGCCATTTGTACGTGTCGTGAGATTTTTGCTGAATCATTGCCAGCCAACAGTGTAGACGGTATGGGCATGTTTCGGCGCTACAATTCCATGTTTACGTTCGTGTTTACATACGGCGCTATAAATAAGCGCCGGTGAAGTGCGAACCTGTGCATTAGCCTTTTTCTCTCTGCTGGCGATTCAATTTCAACGGCAGCAAAGCGGAAAAAGACACATTCACAAGTGCATGTGTATGTAAAAAAAAACGTGTAGAGCCCATGATGATTAAAACAAACGGTCCTCAATTGGAGAGAGGATTGCTGCAGACAATTAAGGTTAGAACATTTTAGACGACGAAAAATATTTACATTATCTAACTTCGAAATAAAAGGAAACGGAGGCTTGTATACAGACAACATTGAGGACATTCCTAATAACGTAAGGTCATTTGAGGACGAGGTACTAGTGTGATGGCATTTCGGAAGCTAGGGGCGAAGCTGTAAATGCAGACGTTTATATTCGAAGATGTCTCCCTAAATTAGTAAATTTTATTCAAACGCATCATGTTAATGATAATATTATTTTATGGCCGGATCTGACATCGTGTCCTTTATGCGAGAAGAACTCAAGATTGGTTAAGGCGCCTCTCTGTTTTCGGCCCTCTTCTTGCTATCTTATCGTCTAATAACTCAGTTGCACCAAACTAAATCATCTCCTCCCCCGTTGACTTGTTCAACTTTCCTGTCCTGTAATCTGCTATAGATCTTATCTATTTTCCTCTTGGTATGTAAAGTTCTTCGTGTCTTTAAACAAAAAATAACAATCACATCGATGTCTCAACAAAACTCAACCCACATCACCCAATCTTCGACCATCCCCTTTCCTGGTATATTTACAGATTTCAATTTAATTCATCGGTGCTGTAATCTGCTCTGGGTATTGTCCTCTTGTTAACGTTCGTCATCCAGAAGTAGGAATGAGATTGAATTTCCACCAACAATGAATTTCCGATTGAAATGAATTCAAAATTAAATTATTGTAAAAAAATGTATTTATTTGTGGGGCACAAGGGCCAGCAAAGAATACTACAAAACAAAATAAATTTGGGCTTATGGGGAAACTTGCAAAACTGGGAAACGGTTAAAAGCACTCGGTGGAAAATTTTCTAGAACTAAACTTCTAATTGCATTTCTACATAAAACCACGAACGTCTTTGTTGAACATGAAACAGCGAGGTTTTCTGGGGACCCTACCATCCAAAACGACCATCAGATAATTCAAGGTCTTATCAAAATCTATAAAAATCTTTGCTGGTGAATGCTTTTGAAGAGGAAGTTCTTGTACGCGTAATTCTGCTGCTGGTTATTTCCAATGATGCACCATGATGGTCGAACCGATACCCAGATAGGTGCAACAATTTAAAATGCTTTTCTTTTTCATATAAAAATAGACCTAATAGTTCATTTACTGAAAAAATAGACCTAAATGTTCGTGTCCATTAATTGTAGTCATGTTTGAGATGGGCTACTTTTGCATGGTGAATTTCCGAGTAGCGGTAAATTGAAATTTATGATGTGAATTAAAACTCAAACAACTGCCAAAAAATTCCGAAAATTTGTTAACATTTGTATAAAATGTTATCGTGTTCATAAATTTCAGGAACTTTTAGAAAATTTTAGTAGCTTGGATTTATTTTATGATTTATTTAAAATGAAAAGAAGTTCCTTTCATGCAAAAAAAAACAATAAACCTAAATTTTCGGGTTCATTACTTTTAGTAATTTTTGAGAGGGTCTTTCAGTAGTAGTTTTTAGTAATTTTTAGAGCTCAAATTTTTTAAATTTCGGTTTCCTAAAATTTATGGTTTTAATGGAAAATAATAATAGCTTGGATTTAAGAGATATTTAATTTAAAATGGAAAAATTGAAATTTTAGAAAAATTTAATTTGATTAAATTTCAATAACGAAAATAAATTTTGTTAAACATAATTGTTTAAATAATCGTTTAACTTACAATTTTTTTAAATGGAATCCAAAAATCTTTCGATCTAAACAAAAATTTAACATTAAAATTAAAATACCAATATAAATCATAAATATGCACCATTAGCATTTGTAGCAAATAAATTATCAAAATAAATCAATCGTACAGTTACACCATGCAATTTAACAATCGCTCGCATAAATCAAAACTGTCCACAAAGACAATTGTACACACATCGAAAATCCAAAACATTGAAATAAATCACACGTTGTATTTGTAATAATTTATTTTACTTAACTTTTTTGGCGTTATATCATTTTGAGTTAAATATTGCTTGAATAATCCAACTAGGTTTTTCCATAGTTTTCCATAATTAATAAATTAATGTTTAACTCGTCAAAGATTTTTGAAACACCTAATCAAAAAATTAAATTAAATTAAATTAAATCATAAAAATCAATATTAAATTTAATTTTGTGTTTGAGTGTACTATACATTTTTACCAATAATAACGTAGTATTTGGCGTCGAACGTGGGGCATTTTTGTAAAACGTTGCATCTTTAAAACCACTCATTATATGATAATTGACGCTCCAACGCAAGGACACGCAAGTTAAATAAATATTAATAAGAACTCGTATTTAGATGACAAAGCAAACAGTCCAGTCATCCGTGAATAATTCTGGTATTTTTGAGTGAGTGTTGTGTCTGTATCTCGTTAATAATTGTAACATCATTCGGAAACAAAAACAAGTCGATATGCGGCATGGAGGGGGGGGGATGAATTGGATTTACTAAAGCAATAAAACAATACACATTTCCTTCAACTCGTAACAGCAATATATTAAAAAAAAAAAAATCGCTCCAATTATAACAGAAAGAATTTAATTTCCATATGGCCTTCCCAAATATTTACAAATCTGACCGGGATAATATCTCCACAAAAACCAATTAATTTAGCAAGCCGGTGAATACGTCGCGCGTCCCATTAAGTGATTCTCGTTGCGAAAAGACCGCAGCGTCGGCCGGGAGACCGAGCTGCGAAACTAATTAAGCAACTATACGCGCGCAGTTCGCGATGCCTTTCGCGCCGATGCGTTTCAGGTTTAAGTACACGCAGAGTCGCGACACGAATTCGCAATTGCGGCCGGGACCCCCGCAGCTAACGAACTTAATTTCCTCGCAGCGGCGGGCGAGAGCTTTTCTCGGTAAGTTCGGTTCCCGAAACGCCGCCGGCCTGAAATCGCATTTGCGTAATCGACGTCGAAATATACTTCGAATGCGATTGTGGAAAAGTACCTGATAACGCGTCTATGTACTGCGACATTTATAATTTATGGACGTGTGAAATGGCCGATGTTCAAATAAATCGATGGTAATAATTAAATCAGTGATGTAATTAGGCTGAAAGTTTACAATGTATTTGGTGATGATGCGAGTTAACTAAAAACGAGTATATATTCATTGAATTGACGCATTTTTTAAAAATATATTTATTACGAAATAAAATTTAGAAGTTCTTGAATACCTCCCATTGAATTTTTTTTAATAAAACTCATTTATAAAAAAATCACAAACAATCACGATTGTTAAAACTAATGTACTTGAACATTGCCACAAATTTAAATACCTATTTCGGCAACTAAGTTGATGTAGATCGTATTCTCTTCATGCTATTAAGTACTTCTTACTATTGCTGATGTCGCGTTTCATAATTAACATGGCGCAGTTCCAACGGACATGCTCGATATAGTTAATTTGTGCAATATTATACATAACGGTTTATAAATATTTTATAATATTTTTATTAGATGTGCGTCATATTAGTGTTCATTTAATCTATTTGAAACAAATAAATTTTACAAATTTAAAAATTTTCTCCGCCTATTATGAAAATACATAAACTGTTAAACTTGTGGGCATGCTATATATATTATTTACAATCACTTCTCATCCCGATCTTTTAATATATTTGCGACAAACCAATAAATCTCTGACACTTTTGATTTTCCGCATACTTAGCATATCAAAGCAATTAAAAAACTTGACGCACGAACTATCAAGTCTACGAAAATTTATGGTTAATTATCATCCGTCGATGATTTGAATGTCAATGCGGCGTAATTTATATCGCGTCTGATTCATCAAAGGATTACACAGAAGCGACTTGAATTGCAAACCGTTTCCACGAGATTTGCATGTTAAACGTAAATGGAATGTCGATAAATGTCCATAACAATTAGGTGGCGTTTATAAATTAAACGCCACGGCGCGCTGACATATGTGTAGTTACGTAATGCACTTTCAAGGATTGCGGCTGTTAATTTTCCTTAATTCGACGAAACATCGATGTGTGTTGACGAGCGTTGCAGAATTTTGCCCCTTAATTTTGCGGTCGAGTGATAAGGTAGTTGACAACAATTCGAAGCTACTTAAAAAATCGTTATGTTCATAAGTATAAGGTGCAAGCTTACATTAAATGGTGATTTATGACCTTTAAGTTTACGCCTTTCATCCTTAATTCGTTCGTGTCGTGAGACCTATTTCACATCGACCGTTTTCAAGCCAGCTCAGAAATTACTTAATTTGATATGATGTTCTACTTCGTTAAGTAATGTTTCCTGCAACATTTCACTTCCTGTCGCATGTAAATCAATTCAACAAGAAAACAAAAACTGTTTCCTGTAAAGGAAGAAGGACGATATATTGAAGAAAACTTCGTACATACCATAAAACGTTTACGTGGAAAAGCACATTAGTGCAAACCCAACCCAACCAATAGCACATTTCATCAAAGTAACAGTAAACCAACTAACAAATTATTTGAAGGTAAAGGAACCACAAGCCATAAAAAACCTAAAATCTAAAAGAGCTATTTTCGATGACCTAGGGTCAAACGTTTAGTATTCCACAATGTTTTTTAAAGTAAAAAGTAAAGTTTTTTGAAGTATGGTGAGGGATATTGAAGAGAGATTTACATCTGTCTGAAAAAAGTATGGAAGTTGCTGGAATGGGAAGTGGAAAATCTATTCAGCTGTAGAGCACACAGTTACAAAGCTTCCTAGAAATGTTGGGACATAGATAGTAAAAAAGAAAATGGGGAGGAATCGGAGGAGACTGAATAGGTTGACAAATTTATATCGTGGGGTCTTATGATATACTTGATTTTTTCCTTGGTATTCTGAGAAAATATGGACGTTGCTGGTAAGGGGAAGTGGAAAATAGTAAGGAACACTGAACAACAGGATGGTAATTATCTTGCCAGCATGGACAAAGGCGAATTTTGTGGAAGAAATGCAAGTAAAAAAGAACAAAGAGGAGAGCGAAAAGGATGGCGAGTAAATTTTGTGGTATTTGATTGCCCATAAAGGAGATTTATCAAAGGATCAAGCAGGAGTGTCATATAATCCAAGCAATGATTTACGTATTCGATTACTGAAATGGTGAGAAAGCACAGGAATGCATAGATAGGTACGTCAGTTTATGAGAGATTTTTAAAAGTATCACTGGTACTAATTAATTACCACAACTCTAATTTTCTGTCGATATTTAAACTAAAGAACAATACTATTGGACTATGACATACTTCCTAACAATACCTATTTACTAGCTCAATTAATAGGACTTCAAAGGAAGGATCAAGACTGACGTCCATGAAAAGAGAGGTTGAACTATTTTCGCAACTGTGTATTGCCTGCCAACCAGAAATGGAAATTTGGAAGAATCCAGATGCCCATGCTGCATTAACTCGAGATGGAAAACAATATATTGATACAAAAACTGATTTATTGACATGCTTTGAAGCAGTTTTTGTTCCGCACACTGAGAAAACGGTCGTTGGCGGAGCTGGAATTATTCATATGTTGTCTCCTGGTATTGCCAAAACATTTGATGAGTATGCTAACTCCACATCAGATTGCTATTGCCGTTGCCATGCGTTGTCAGGATCGATATGACACGGTATCTTCTCTTGTTGGACATGGTAAAGTGACTGCATGGAAAGCTTGGATTTCGATGCCAGAGTCAACAAAAGAATTTGACTTGTGCCTCGACCACTACTCCTGAGGAAACGATGTGCGGAATATAGAGTTTCACCATAAGCTCAATGCAAAGAATTCCAACAACATTAGATGCAATTCAGCAACAAGAAAGCCATATAATAGGGTTGCCACATCTGGGGAGGCACTGATTCCCAACCTAACAATCCTTTATGGGAAGTGTACAGTTTTAGTATTATTATGAAAATTATATTTTTACAAATTTTAAAGTAAAAGAAATGTAAAAAATAAACAATTGACTAGGGCAGATTTCTAAAACAATTATTTTCACAATTTCCTTATAGTTCTCAGACTTCTTGTTGCCAAGAAAGTTTTGCCAAGAAAGTTTGTATGCCAACCATGCTGACATCTCTAAGTTGAACATCGACTGAGGAAAAGTCTCATCCTGCGTAAATTGACGAATCTGGTGCTCCTCGAAAATATCTGCTGCTATCATAACTTCAGTTTTCACTGGGAACCCAATTTGATATGGAGTGGTGGCACAAGGACATTATATGTAGAAACACATTCACATTTTTTTCTCCAGGAACTAAATTGCCCCTCTGTGACATTTTTTTTTAGTCTAATGCTCTGCTCTAGCCCTATTGGCCCATTCACTTTTAGATCATCACAAACACTCCGTTTATTTTCCACATAACTCACCTTCTCTAGCAAAACTTTCAAAATATCGTACAATTATTTTAAATTATCTACATGACCTACTGAGGAAACGGTGGAGGAAAAAGAGTGGATAAATCGAAAAGGATGACATAAACGAAATCAAGAGGCAAGCAGCCAACAAATTGAAGAACTGAAGTCCTACTGACTGAGATCAGAGAATGAGAGCACTGATTACGAGATTAGCCTAGTCCAAAAGAAATAGGAAAAGATGAAATGGAACTGGCACAAAAAGAGGAAAAATATTAAAGGAACTGTAAGGAAGGGACAGTAAGAAGTGTAAGAATTTGGTAGAAAACTCGCATCAGTTGACGCCGTAAGGATTTTCGATAAAGAAGAAGAAGTAATAACTGTGGAGGTTGCTTTAAGGAGAAGTGGAAAACACATAATCTTGTTGAACACCAAGGTTTTGAGCAAAATATCGATAAATAAATGGCGATAATCTTACACTTGTTACTGTTGCTGTAAAAAATGAACGAGACAGATAAAGCTCCAAGTCGTAATGATTGCGAATTGTAAATATGAAATAAAAATCCAATGATTCGAAGAGAGATTTGAACTACGGATTTTTGGATTGGATATTTTAAATAACGCGTTAGTGATTTTCATATGAATGCGGTTTTTGCAGCCGGTTCAGTCGAAGCTTTCTCCAAAAATAGAACATATGGTTCCCTTTGAATTAAACGTTCGCGAAAACAATAAACTTGAAGCCATGCGCTACGCGCATAATTTATGCGTATGTTTCAACAAAACGACACTAAAATAATCATATCAAATTCTTTCACAGTTTATGATTACGTATATTTAGCGTTAGCCGCGGAAGGCTGCCGGTGGCAAGCCGCCAATTCCCCAATTCCGAGATTTCCTCGCGCGCGAATATAAAACAAAGTAAGTGGCGATTACGTCCCGCAATAATCGCCGGCACTTTTTGGATGCACGTGCAACGCCTGCATGCGTTCGAGTAAGTTATAGGAATTTGTCGAGTTGCGTTCCAAGCCAAGTTTTATGGCAACGTTAAGTAGTGTGTTTATTGCCATATTTCCCATGTTGGAACTTCAGTGTCACGAAATGAAATGTTTTTGTCATTAGGAGAACATGTAATAATAACTTGTAGCTCGGTAACAAACAAATTAATAGCAAATAGGCGACAACAGTTTTAAATTAGTTTATAATGGATGGTGTGCCATATAGACGTTTAGTTTTATTGGGCCTTGCACAATATTTTAAACAGTGAGTGAAGACTTGTGGTTGCACCATTAATATATATTTTGACACAAGCTTTCACCGTTTATAATTTATAAAAATATAGTCGTCATGACTGACGAGGAAACAGCAATTTCGAAATTAATGCATTTCGGTACTAGTTTTAAAACGTGTTATAAAATAAAATAAATTATGTTGTATTTAAAATAAATCTAATGGTAGAAAAGTACGAAATAAATGTAAATGTAAGAATGATATTATAAATAATACGTAAATATGGTATAGCAAAAATTATAGGGAATCTATTGATGTAACGCATGCATATGTATTAGTAATATTTGCAAATTTTATGTAAAAATACCGAAAAGTTATGTTAATCCGTTTGACTTATGAAATTTTAAAGTCCTTGAAAATATCAGATGGCATTGGTTGAGGATATATAAAGATTGAGGGTCGCGATGAAGTGAGAGATGATTTTTGCACAGAGGGTGAAAGTTCTGTTGACGTGATTTGATCCCATAAATCCTTTAACTTAATAATTATCAAAGGACAAGTGTTGGTTAAAGTCAACGAATTTCCAAAAATCATAATTAAAACGGATAAATAATATAAACTATAATCAACAAATCGGACAATTGAGGGCGAGAGCTTAACCAAGTGACATAGAAAATAATTTGGACATTGGACTATGCGATAGAAATAAATTATCATAGTTCATACACGTGTAGTGTTTAGCGACCAGAAAAACAACATAACATAAATGCGAAATCAGCGTGAGAGGAGGCTAGAGGAGGTGGATGATGAGTCGAGACGAGAATGCGAATAAGAACTTCATTGATGTCTTTGTCTTTGTTTTCGATTTTGGCTTCTGATCTTCTTTCAGTTTGTCGATTTTTCCCTATGTGTTCTCCTCGTATTTCTGCTAGATGGTCGATCTTCTGCCACGAGCTGGATTATTATGGTATTCAAATGTAGATGTAGGATCGCTACTGACCCGCTGTTACTTAAAGGACTAATCTCCGTTCCGCATTAATTTCATATAATTATGATTAAATAGCTCTTACTACTGCTGACGTCGCGTCCCATAATTAAGATTATCTAGTTACAATGCGAATACGCCGTTCAACCCAACCCAGGCTAGTCTAACCCAACCCAACTCAACCCACCCTAAGACAACGAGGGGGCGATGTCTTATTTTATTACTAAAGCATCACGTGGCTAAAATTTGAGCCCCCTCTGAGCCCACAAACATTTATATGTTGACAAACTCAAATAAAAGACCTCGCTCGATTATTAATAATTTTCGTCCGATCCAGTGAACTAAAGCTTTGCGGACAAAATCATCTGTCGATATATTCGAACAAGTAAACCAAAGTTGTAATTGTAAGAAGCACGTCAATGTGTAAGGTATGATGAACGTCAAGCGGGCTTGTAGTTACACAGCACGCATCTCAATGTAAATTTGGTTACTTCTTAACTCGAGCACAATTACGTATGTTGTTGCACACATTAACTAGGTCAATCGCATAGGAACTAGGCCACCTTAATTATGAAACGTGACATCGGTAATGATAACAACTATTTAATCACATGAAATCAATGCAGAAGGGAGATTAGATGGTTTAGCTGACAACGGGTTGGCTAGTAGGTAGGGAGTATTTCTACAACGCGCAAATTTTATGAATCAGTAATTAAATTTAACAATACACTTTGGTTATAAAAACAAAGTGATTTCGTTAGGAGCTGTGAAAAATGTAGTGGGTGTGATTTTAATGACTTCAAGAGAGTCATTGAATAAAATTCAATACTTTTCCAACATTAGAAAAGATAATTCTAAGCGGTAATATATTTTATTTTGGACGACGATTTTATACGAACAACGATTTTTAAAAATGCATTTTGAAAATTAAAAAAACCTGTCGTTTGTCAAACACCAACAGCAATGTACGACATTACGTATATTTTTTTAAATTGTTGATGTAACGTACGATTATAATACGAACGGCCAGGAAGCATTGTATAGTGGGCGACGAAATAATATCAATATTTAACAAACGCGCGTTTTCTTTCTTAGAATTTCCACCACCAACTGCATCCCGATTTACATTTCCCAAACACATTTCCGCATCCAGCACATTACAAATTCCGTTTTCTAACATTCAAATCGTTTCCCAGATTAATTTCGGTTTTGTTGAACCAGCGACCGGGCATTAAAATTTCAACGATGCGGCGACGAGGGCCGGAAATCTGGCGACAATTTGGCGACGTTTTCCCGAAGCCTGGACGCCCGCCAACGTATTAATTTATACGAACAATAAATTAAGCGACTTGAAATATTAAACACTTGTTTGACAAAACGCATAAAATCTTATAATGCTAAAATTATATTTCTGTGTGTATTCGTTTTATTGCCCGTCGTAAATTGTGATAAAAAACACCTGCACCGACCGCGCCACTGAGTGGGCCTTTGAATTGAAATACTCGAACGGAGCCTTTTTGGGTCCCGTGGCCCGATGTTATCACGAACGTAGTTTTAGTTAAATAGAATTTGAGCTAAATTAAAATTGATTACTTAAATATGCGATTTATTGACATATCCTTATATTTAGAGACACATACGAAACATAGTTCGAACATATTTGAAGACAAAGTTAGAGAACAAGAAAAGTTTAGAGATTGAGGGAATAAGGGAGAGTTGTCCGATCAAACAATACATTTTAGTCCCAAGGCTTTAGATGGTCAGAAAAGTCAAGGTAATCCAACAAAATCTAACCAAACAAAGAACTAGTAGATTTTTTAGAAGAATGAGGAAGGCATGAGGACGGTAATTTCGGTCCAAATCTCCTACTTTCTTTTTGGTGAGTCAGAAAGCGAACTAGTGATCTTCAAGTGGATGGCAGAAAATTTAACCAATAATGAAAAATCTAAATAAAATATTTAGATAATTCAAATCTTATAATCTTGATCCAATATCGATCGTTATTACTCTTAATGATTTAGTAATGAAAAAAATCACCTTACATCATATTTTCCCCAGACATCATCGCAGGAACTCAGCAATAAACAATTCCACTGAACCGTTCACAAACAACTGATCTCTCCATTCCTCGAACAATTAATCAAAGTAAAGCTGAAACAAAAGTGTTTTCCAGGTGCGTCATGTATTGCACAAATATCGCACTGCCTCACAACAAATGACTAACGCCGCATTAGTAGCACGGTGCGGTTTTTACCATTGTGCAAACGCAGCCGTGGAAATTCGTAACCAGGTTAATGAAATGCGTATTGGCGTATCGGAAATTAACGTTAAAAAGCAATAAAACGCGGGCAAATTTATGGCTGAAATTAATTTCGATAAGGTAATTGCTGGACGATAAATAATTTTTGCGCAGTCGAACAATGGCGCTCGGAATTGCTAGTGGCTATTGTTTTGGCATTTTTTAAGCCAGATGGTTCGTGGAATTAGTGCCGCGATATGTACATATGGGTTGGGTTTTCCATTTGTCATTTTACTGGGTAACGATTTCCGCTCCGCTTGTGGGAAGTAATGAGCGATTCTTGTAAGGTCCATTAAAACATTGTTTGGTTAGGAATTGAATTTTTTGCAGTTTTTTTTCAACCTAATATATTAGAGAAAACTTGGATAGATTACTTGTTGTAACTCCATAATCATAAATTAAAACAAATTATTAGAGAAAAAAAAATGAAATAAAAAAATATATATATTTATGTCATTTATCGACAGATGAGAAAATGTAGTAGAGGATCCGCTGCAGAACTTATTGATATTTTCTTCAGTGAATGAACATGGTTTATCACCCTACCTCGTCCCATTTAATTACATCGGCAACTGATGTCTGTGGTTTGGATGGTAAAACTTTTCGTAGTTGTTTGTGAACTTTTTTTTGGAACTATAAACAGTTGTAGCTTCTTTTAGCATCGCAGAGTAAATCTATTTTAGGTGATTAGAAGGTGCGTTAGTTTGGGTAAATTTGTAGAGGGACGCTGTCGACATTATTCATTACAGTGTTTAATCGCTTTTTATTTTTAACGAATTAATTTGACAAAAAATATTTTAACAAATACTTGTATTAATTTTACTGAAAACAATTTATGTAAATTAAAGAAAAATTATGAATTAATAATTTATTCACATATTTCGTTCCTTAGTTCATTATCTATTCATTAAGAAAAAAATCGAGTTGACCTTACTGCAGTAATATTTTCATAATTTTCCTCCAGAATGACGTTTTATCAGACTAGGCATACCATACGCAGTTAATACAAACAATAGATGAATATTGGTAATATGCTAGGTTGTTAAATCAGAAATAATTGTGTCCAACCAACTAGACTCAACCCAAACCAACTCAAACCAATTAAAATATTTTTTTATGGTAATCAAAATCATGGTATAGGAAATAACTCAACCAACAAAACACAATATGAATTGAGTTGGTCATCATTAATTGTTGCCTTTTTCCCGGGACGTCTTTTCAAGTAAGGAGCAAAACTTTGCGAATATCTTCAGAATATTGTCATACCATTTTGAGGGTCAAAAATAATCTACGGAATAGGAGAATTTCAATGCAACCCATTCTACGACGTTCTTGGGATCCTCCCCGGTCTAAGGCAAATTTGGCTTATTCGAAGAATCCCAAGTCTTAGATTACTTTTGAGGACATTGGTCAGGCACAACTTTTCGAAGTTCTTCATAAGGTAGTGGAAATTTCTTCTTTTAAATTTAAAATTTAGCACAACCTAATCCACAATAAAGTTTACTCGAGCAATCTCAAGTCGTAAATTATTTTTTGGCGAAGTTGTTGGGTAAAACTTTTGACGATCTTCAGAAACATATCTTGCCATATCAATAATATCTTTTTCAAATCATAGAAATATTACAGCCTAACCCAATCCACCATGGACACTTCCTGTTGAGTTTTCTATTGCTCTAAACAGAGTTTCGAAGCGCATGCCAATGCCAAGTTTTAGCTTAGATTGTCAGTTAAAAGTTTTCGACGATTTTCAGACTCTTGCGTTATGGTCATGAAAATTCCTCTCTAGGAATCACAGAACAACTTTAGTCCAAACCAACCCACGATGGGTACTTCCTCTAGGGAGTTTCCCCAACCTAAGATTCTTAGATTAGTTTTGGTTACGTTGATAGACAACATTTTTCTAAGATCTTCTAATTTTTTTCTTGACATGTGAAAATGTCTTCCTCCAAATGATGGAACAACCTTAAGTTAACTTCTACAATAAGTACTTAAACATGGGACCCCATCCACTCAGCCTTGGCCTGAAGCAAACTTCCGAACCCACGATGGGAACATGTCTTAGTCTTAGATTAGTTTTAATGACAATGATAGGCTCAAGTTTACGAAGTTCATCATAAGCTTGCATTGAAATTTTGTGAATGTTTCATCTTCTAAATCTAAATTTAACGCAACCCAATACATAATAAATAATCGCTCTTGGGACCATCCTAGCCCAAGGCGATTCGAGCTTATTCGAGTTTATCCGAGCTAACGTCGTGGATTATTTTTGGCGAAATTTTTTGCCAAAAATTTTCGATGATCTTCAGAAACTTATCTTGCTAATTTTATAATATCCTTTTTTCAAATCAAAGAAAAATTACAGCACAACCCAATCCACTATGGATACTTCCTGTCGAGTTTCCTATTAACCTTGAGCATATTTTCGAAGCTCAATCAAACTTTTAGCTTAGATTGTTTGTTCACACTTTTCGACGATCTTCTTGAAGATTCTTTCAGCCTAAAGCAATCCATGATGGGTACTTACTCGTGGAATTTTCCCCAACCTAACGTAAACAATCTGAATTCTTTGATTAGTTTTGGTTACGTCAATAGCCAACACAAAGATCTACGAAATTTTGTCTTGCCATTTTGAAAATTTCTTCTTCCAAATGACGGAACAACTTTAACATAACCTAGTCTACGATCTGTACATTTAGAGCCCTCCCAGCCACTCACCCTTAGTTTGAGACAAACTTTCTAACCCTATTCGAACAATCTCAATTTTTAGATTGTTTTTGGCGGTGATAATAGACAAAACTTTTCTGAATCTCGTCTTGCAATTTTGGAACTATCTTGCTCCCAAGCTCAACCCAATCCACGATGGATACTTCCCCTTGGGCTTCACCCCATCTAAAGGAAACATTGAAAAGCAGCGTCGGGGATTAGATTAGACCAAATGATGTCGCCCTTGTTGTATAATAATCACCATCCCAGTCCACAATGTGCTTCACTATCGCTTATAAAGATAACTGTAATTTTTTTAAGCTGTTAAGGTTGGGTTGGGTTGAGAGTTACTTTAATTAATCCAATGGATAAATGAAATAGTACCAATTAATATTCGTTTAAGCGCAGCATAAATAGGTGAACGTTGGCAATCATTTTTTTTTAATCAAACGAGGAGACAACGACGAAGTGAACGCAAGAAAGCAAAACTATGAAAGGATGAGATAAATATGCTTAACTGTAAATAAAGGACAAAAATAATTAAGGTGTGAGCTTTCTACTGAAACGCAACACATCTACTTCAGCAGGAAAAATTACAAACTGCAACATTGCAACTAAGTGAACTAAATTATGGCTAACTTGGACATCATTTTTTTTAACAGCAATCACTACCTATTAACGAAATATCTGATGGACCCTAGTCATAGAAACGTCACTAAAAATATTGCTATTTGTATTATCCAAAACTAAAATAATAAATAAATTCACTTGCGACTCTACCAAGAATTGAATTTTTTAACGAAAGCTCAATTTTCATGAATTACCTTTGTCTTAATGGTAACTTAAACCTGATTGGACAACAATGTTGTAACAAAACTGGTCTTGCGTCAAGGAAACATAATCAATAAAAATACACGAAATGGTTCTCTGGGTCTATTTGAAAAACATTTAGAGTCGAAGAAGTTCATATTTCAAGGATTTATGAAAAATGTTAGCTTCAATCTTAACTTCGATTCGAAATCGAAATTTCTTCGACCAATGATACCGATCACCAATACATTTTTATGGCACTTGTAAACGCACCGATTTCTAAAAACACGGAATTGAAGAAAATTAAATGTGCCAAGTGCAAATGTAACACATTTCGCGAGCAAACGGCACGAAACGGTAGTTAACATTCCTAAAAATAAACTCATCGAAATATTCGCTGGTGTAAATAACTTTTACATAAAAATGCGTTTTAATCTTCCGATGACATCAACGACGTAAGTGCATATTTATTGACCGTGCATTTTGTAACTTCCAACTACATTCAAGTGAGTCACAAATCGCAAACAATTTCATACACATCCGCATCGATTATAGTAAGTTATCAGTATATTGCACCCATTTATTCATGGTTGCCATACCTCGACGCGATAACGAAATAATCATTAAAATAACAATCGGTTTTGCTTTCGTTGTGTGGCGGTTTGGCCTGTTTCGCGATTTTGAATCAATGTGTCGTTGAGTTCTAGAAGAACGCCCACGATGGTGACAAACTTATAATTTTATATAAGTCTTAATTTATTTTACTACGATTTTAGCAACAAAAAATAATGTCGTCAAGTTTTCGAGTAAAAATAAACTCAAAATAAATCAGCAATTTTTTCTGTAATTTATCAACAATTATTATTATTTATCTTTATCATGCAAATCGTGCAACAACATATAACTCTTTTGACTCTTTAGTTACTTAATGCAAAGTATGTGACATATATGGACAAAAATTAACTAATTGCAGATCTACGTTTACGGCAGCGAACTTTTCCGCCCATTCAAATTATAGGCTAGTTTGTTTACACCATTTATTTTCTATTTATTCAAATAGTTTCAGCGCGTTCCACTCGTAAACATTTTCATGTAAACTCCTATAGAACGATAAATTTAGTTTACACCACTCACGAGAAAACAATGAAATTTTATTGCGTGTGTTTATTCACATAGTAACCTACATAATAAAATGTTATTGTATTAGCAGTTTTCACAGATACGTATATATTTATGCGAAGTAATTGCTTGTGATTTTTACGTTCATGTTTCAAGTTTGCGAAGCAAATTGTGCATTAAGGTTAAGAATGGTGTAATTTAGTTTTGATGTGTTTGTAATTTTTGAGTTAAATATGTTATTATTATTATTATTACTTCTATTTTTAAAACTAGGAATAATAATGGATTAAAGTTTGTAGGAATCCATCAAAGAAAATTGTTAGTATTGACGAAAGCAAATAATTCGAGTTCTAAATCGAGCACCTGCAAAATTTCACAAGCAGCGAGGTTTTGTGGTATCGTCTAAAAGTTGTATATTATTAATTCAATTAATGATAGACTCGTCAAAATAACAATAGCTCACTATGGCAATGGACCACATTATATACATAATGAGCAGATGGCACTGTGCGTGATAGGATTCTCCATGTTCATTGGTCAAAGCCATCACCGATGATATGTCAAAATTATGTAACTTTAAAGTAAATGAAACAAATGTATGATGTCCATTTTATTAGGTCTCGTTGGTAATCAGCTTCAAAAATTAATTTCTTTGCATTTTTGTATTTTAATTAGAACTTTAATGAATGCAGAATTAAAATTGAAACAAAAAAAGCTTTCTTATATGGTTTCATGACAACCTGTCTATGGAGTTCACGAACTCAACCATCTTGTAAACTGATGACCCACACCACATGCGAAAGTTTATTAACGTGCAAAGACTTTTCCTTCCTGCATCCTATTTATTGCTACAATCAAAATGAAAACTTGCAGTTCGGAAAACGTAACAGGTTTGTTACCACAACGAGAATTTCTTTTGAAGTATAATTTCAAAGCATGAATTTTTTATTGCACGCTGAAAATAACTTGCTGAAAAGCGTTTTATGGGGACATTCCTGGAAGTTTACATCGTTATCGGTTAACTGCAATTACCATTGCGAAGGAAGCTGTATACGCTTATTTTTTATTTTTAATTCTAAAAATTATTTGACAACATTTTCTCATCTTCAAAGGTGCCTTCAAAGTGTCTATTCGTAATACTTATAGAAAAAAAATCAAACGTTATACGTAAAGGAGACGAGAAATATTTTTAAATTATTCACAAATGAGATGAGATTATATTTTCTCTTCACGACACATATAAACAAATGGTTGATATTGAAAAATGCAGATAATTGCCATTCGCCTCCACATCCAATTACATGCAGGAAGTTGAAGAAATAGAAGAATTTAAATACTTAGGGACAATAATTCAATGAAAGGGATAAACGAAAGAAAAGAAAATCAGTTAAAATGTATCCCTCAATAAATCAAAATATTATGAGATAATGGATAAAAGTCAATGTATAGACCAATTTGTACTGAAGAGCAACAAATGTGAAATAAGTACGAGGAGACAAGGAATCGAATATGAATCTGTAAAAGAGCAAAAAGAAAAAAAATTAAAGTCCAAAGTATTCGAAAGACATGAAAAAGAGTCAAGGTGCTCTTGAGGACGAAATTAAAGAGGTTGAACAAGAGAATAAAGATTTACAAATAGAAAACAATGAATTGTAAAAAGTACGAAAACAAAGGATTAAAAGTAATATAACTATCTTCACACGCCTACAAATCGACACTGATGTAAGAGAAGACATAAAAGATGGAATGGAAAACTTTGTAAGGCAGAAAGTCAGAGATGCGAAAGTGGAAAAGGCAATTAAAATGTGACGAAAGACGAGCAAAGGAACTTGCAAATGCAAGAAGAATGGAAATAAAAATAAATTAAAAAAATTCAATGAAAACTTTTTCATAAACGACGAACTATCAGAGAGAAATAGGAATATAAAAGGAAATAAGCCCAGAATAGGATAGAAAGGGGCAAAAATAAAGTAGCAAACAAACAGAAACAAAATATAATAAAAATAAGGCAATTAGTTCCAACGGAGAAGAAACAGATACACGAATAACAAAGGGTTATAACAATGTATGGTAATGAGGATCCTATGAGAAATGGGAGAGGAAACTGCTGAGCAGGATATTTAGAGAAGTGAGAGAAAATCACAAATGGAGACGCAAACCAAGTGAAGAACTTACGCAAATACATGGAGAACCATCGATAATTAAGAGCACAAAGAATTAGGTGATTATGTAATGTTATAAGATTGCCTGATGGCTCGAAATGGTAGGAAATGATTTACTGGATTTAGAAATCAGTGACTGGAAGGAACTAGCAAAAAATATACATCAAAGAAGATCAAAAAGAATATAAATTAATAGTGACATAGGGGTAAAAAATCCAAGAAAATATGAAAAATATAATTCAAGATTTACAAGAAGAAGTAGATAACAGTGAGTGGTGAATAATAATAATGGGAGATATAAATGGAAGGGTGGGGAACGATAAAACAGGAATTCAATATTTTTTTTGGGAGAAATGGAGAACGGATAAAAAGCTCTAACAGACTAAAGATTATAAAGTTCTGTTAAAAAAAAGTATTAAAGATTGATAATGTACATTTTATGACGAAGGAAATGTACAAAATAACTGGAGAAATAATAAGCATAACCAGTGATTATTTTCTAGTAAGCAAAGACATAGGGAAAAGGTAAAAGACATACAATACAAAGTATAGCATACATTTTAAACAGGTATTTCCTGTTAATGATGTTACTTAAAGCACGAGTAGAAAAACTGCAGGAAAATTTTAATAATTCTAAAAACAATACCATAAAAATAAGTAACTTAAATGTGATGAATTTTTTTTTCTAACTAGTCAGCTAAGAATTCGCAAAAGAAAATTTTCTGATTGCAAAAAGAATTAACAAAATTTCTTCACAATGACATTGAAGACGACATTTTATCTCCAAGAGCATATGTTAATATATATATTCGTTTCAAATACAATGATACACAAATTATGCAAAATATTGTATTGTTAAAATGCGGTGAAAAAAATAATGCATGTTGGGACATTTTTATTTAAAAAAAAATGGTTGTGTTGGATAGCATTGGTTTGGCTTGGGTTGAGGGCAAAACTAAGAGTGGAAAAAGAAGATAAGCGGGAAAGTAGGGGCCTAAAGCAATTGGAGGAAGGAGAGAGATGTGTAAGAAGAAATGGTGGAGTCAGAAAATTGTGGAAGAACTTTATGAAACTTGAATTAGATTACGTTTTCTTTATTATATGCCCCTGTTGTGTGTGTAGCTATAGATATATCTCTTCATGAGTACAATTTAATTTCTAAAGAAAATACTAAAAATCAAATACCAATATGGGGTAAAATACATTAGAAATAAAATTAAAAAACAAATTCGTAAGGAAAATGAAACAAAAATTAATAAACGTATTCTAATTTTAAGTAGATTGATATTGTTTTCATGTCACGTTTCGAGTTCCTTCTTTTCAACTGTTACGTTTTAGTGTCACTGGTTTTGAGTTTCCTGTTCGTGCGTTTGCATGTGCTCTCCTTTTCCATGTTTTGCAATCAAATCGCTTCAGTACCTTTGAAATTTTCGTTTTGCCAGTCGTTTTCATTAATTTTATTCCCATTTGTTTTTCTTACTAGGTTTACTTTATTTTCTTTATTCCCATTTATTTTCGTTTGTATTTTTATTTTAATTGGTTCTGTCATGGTTTTTTATTTAAGCTTATTTAGACTTTTTTGCATTTCGTTAGTTTTCGATGATTTCATCATCGTTTTGAAAGCAAACGATTTATTTTAATTCTTCAGGTTAACTTAGTAAATTCATCGATTTGGGTACTTAGGGACAAAGTTGGGATGGGTTGGGACGGGTTGGGTTGGGTTGGCTGAGGTTTATGTTATGTTTTATTTTTTTATTTAAGTTTATTTAGACATTTTTATTTGCATTTCGTTACTTTTCATTAAAGGACTAAGGACAATAAATATCGTTCCTGATTACATCGATTAGGAAGCAAATTATTCAGATTTGCGTTTCAAAATTTTTCAGGATTTCTTGGCAAATTCTGTCATCGATTTAGGTATTTAGGTAATTGGGAACAAGGTTGGGTTGGGTTGGGTTAGGTTTATGTTATGTTCACATTTTTTATTTTTTCGTTTTTCATTTAGTATGGAAAATGTGTGCCTATCGCTACTGCATCCACGTTCTTCAGATAATCCATTCAATCCAACCCAAATTAAAATATTAAATTAATGGTTAAATTTATTTTCTGTGCAATTGTCTATCAGTTGACTCTACATTTACGATAGTTGGTGATCTATGCAAATCACAAGACGACTGTGATAAAAGCGTGTATGTATTTCGGCCAAATTTTGTACAACACGATCCAAAACTCTGAACACCAATTCAAATCAAACCCATACTTACAACGAAGTTTCTTTTCGTAATTTACTTAGGTATATTGAAGATTATTTAATCTTGTTGACTATGCTGTCCTAGTTTTAGGGCTAATCAAGCTGTTCCAGTCATTATTGCTACGTTTCATATAGTTGATGATCTTAGAATAATCAAAATCCAAATCTAATATTTTATTCCACAGGGTATAAAGCTGACAACCCAACCCAACCCAACAAATTTCATAAAGTTGCCCAAAAAATAATCATGGCCGATTAATAAAAAATATTTAGTTCAGCAAGTAATTGTAAAGATAATTGTAAAGATGATCTGGAAGCAGCCGATTAAGTTTGCACTTTCAACAATTGCATATCTGATTTTTTTTAATAGAATTGAATTTTATAAAGTTTATCAAATTTATTTCTGGCGGTGTTGCGGTTAGTATTGCGCCGCCCTTGTTGGCTCTAATCAAAGCCTGCTTGATTAAAACGGCCCCGCATATAGTTGGTCCATGTTTGATGTCTACATTGGTGTTACTATGAGTTTTTATTGCCCACACCTCATAAACCTTGCATGCACAACATTTACGTTTCGTCCAAGTTGGCCACTTTTTTTCGGATCGCAGCGTAAACACCGTGGCGACTTATCACCAAATCATATTTATCTTCCACCTACATAAACATTTCAACAATTGCAGCCACCTCACGCGACGATAACGTCGACCGGCTCTCAATATACCAAGAATCGTTATCGCGCCCGTCCGTAATCGCATGCATTTTTAACGCCGCTCTCGCAGATACGAGCCCGCGCAATACAAAGCCGTCGAAAAGCAAACTTGCACATTACTCATGTTCCATTAATACCTATGACCGTTAGGTCATAAAACACCGCGAATGTAACGACGACGGAGAAAGACGTCACTTGCGAGCGAATTTATCGCGCGGTCACTTATTTTTTCCGCGCTTATGCAAATGGGATGGAAATATTTATAGGTCGTTTACATCGGGACTTTATTTTCGGTTTTTCTATCATTTCGGTATTTTTGGAAGTTCTAAAAGTATCGGGCGCTTGATTTGAGGCCGCGGCTCACCGGCGGAGTTTTTACGCGTCTAATGTTAAATTTTGAAACCAAATTTATTTGAAGTCCAGCGGTAAGGCGGCGATTGGTGGTTTCGAATTTAATTGCGAATCGGCGGCGAGCAATTACAATAATTTGAGTAAACATGAGCGCGAAAGTTTGCACGTAGCGGGAAACTGTTTCAATAAAGATTCAGCGTTATGTAAATAAGTCTTGCAGGATGCCTGCAACTCGCGATTAACGTTGTTTGTTACTTCGCTGCTAATTAGTGGTTTAATTGTTACCTCGCGTTACGACACAATTTATTAAATTGCAACTTAACTTACCCAGGCTATGTCCATCACGGTTACTTACCAAACAATAAGCGCACTTCCACCTCACTAAATGCGTATCACAGAAATGTTACTATCGTTTATGTCGTTTGGTTTTCAGCTGGCCGAACGGTGTAAAATTCATGGACGGTCTTGATGCACTAACGCGACGTTTGGTTCGCGCGTCCGCGTGTGGGAGTGATTTGGTGGAAGACCGTTTATGTGTTCTTATTGTCACCCGCGCAAGCGCTTCGTTTTGTTGGTTTTGTGGAAAAGCGGGATATGCGCACGAAAGCGAAGTTTTCAAGCGT
The DNA here is from genome assembly GCA_959613385.1 of Geotrupes spiniger. Classification (NCBI taxonomy): domain Eukaryota; kingdom Metazoa; phylum Arthropoda; class Insecta; order Coleoptera; family Geotrupidae; genus Geotrupes; species Geotrupes spiniger. The sequence continues at coordinate 37,388,298 of OY390736.1, read as the reverse complement.
CGAGTGTAGTTTCGCTGATATCGCGAGCTTTTGCGCCAATAATTCGAGTGAAGGTTGAATCACTAAATCAGAAACAAAAAAAGGTTAAGGTAACTGGAATGTCAATTAAATTTTTAATATGTTTGATAGGCGTTTATTTCGACTTAATTAATATTAACAATGAAACGGTTGCAGCAAAATAATTGACAACTCGTCGTTTGTCGTCAATTCAAAAAAAGCTTCCCAAGGTAAGCGCTAACATTTCCTGGCCTGACGTAGAACAAGGTATCGTAGCGGGTCAAAATGTTGGTAAAACATTAGTTCAAGTCTTATTAGCCTAGGAAGAAACAAAAATTGATTTTATGTCAATAAAATTTCTTACAACCTATACAGCATTCAAACAAGTCAAAAAACTAATAACAGAAAAATGAAAATATCATATAACAGAAAGGAAACAGAAAAAAGACTAGGAAAAGGAACAAAGAAATGACAACAACATTAAAATAGCAACTTGGAACATAACGAGTATAAAAGCAAAGAAGAAGAACTAGTAGATGAAATGATAAAACATGAAATAGAAATATTAGGAATGATTGAAACAAAAAAGGAAAATGCTATGGTCAGGGACAGAAGAGAACAGTAGAGTAAAACGAGGTGTACGTATAATGATAAACCCAGGCAGAATAGGGAAGGTAAAATCATAGATGAAAGAATTATGGCAATGGAACTTGAAATTGAAAACGAGAAATGGGCAATATGACATTCTTAATAGCATGTGGGGTGAATTAAGATGCAAGTAATGAAGAGAAAGATAACTTCTCCAGAAGTATACAAAGCGAAATATGAAGCGCCATTTCAGTGATGACCTGGAGGTGAAGCCTGAAGTTTGAATTGAAGACAAATCGAAGAAATATTTTAGGGGCATTGCATTGTTGCTGGAACGATGCAATAAGTGAATTGCTCTCAGTGGGCTATAAATAAAATGTAATTGTGAGTCTACTCCGTTTCTTTCATAGTTGGGCGCTTACCTCGTAATGCGGCAATAGTAACAGCACCACATAAAATATATACAGATCCCACATTGCCTCTAGTAGCTATCGTGATTTGCCATGTTGTCAGCTTTGAATAGATTTACCATTTACCATAGTAATGCACCTTAAATGGTGTACTTATCGTAACTCGGTATTCTATTAGTGGAGATTCGAAGAATCGCACATAGGCGGCAGGCAGGCAGATTTGGGCATGTTTTGCCTTCTGGACGTACGGTTCCAGAATCGCAGGGTGCTCTCAGGGATACGTTGGGGTCATCGATAACCTCGCCTGTTATCGCTAGATGTTATAGCATGCTACGTAAGTCTGCCTAATGAGATCAGTCAAGGAGCCAGTCGACAACAAACATACAAAATATCCACCATTAGGTGACTGTGACAACACAGTACAATAGGTACCACATAATACATAAATAAGAAGACCGGGTGCACTTTTGTCTTTCTTGCTCATGTTCACGTTATACTTCTGACGATACGCCCAGTCGAGTGGGACCCTAATTCGATTTGTATTTTTTTAATTTTTAATTGCCCCAACTTCTTCTTCACTCATTTTCCTACTCAGCCACTCTGCACCCTTCCAGCACAGTATTCTAATGGGCCACAAGCCTTACAGCCGCCAAGAGTAAGGGCTTTCCACTTGTCCGGCACCACTAAGCCGAAGACTATCAGTGGCGAGATTCGTTGTCGTTGCAGTCGTCAAATTTCTTCTTCTATCCTTATACTTACTCTAGCAGCCACCTCCTCACTTTTTCCTTGACCCTCCCAAACTCTCGAGCTAATTATTTCTTTTGGAATTTCAGTGAATATTTTTGGTATCACTACCGACATCGTCCTTAATCCATAATTGTTCCTAACTTTACGTATCTTATACTTTTCTCCTTCCCTGGCCCTTGTTCTAATTTTGCTTTGAAAGTAAAAGTTGTTCAGTATCACTCTGTATTTTATATAAATTCCCGACATTCAGAATATTAATAAATGTATAGTTGCACATACCCCTCTGTCTCTCTTGGCATCATAAATTTGCAGATCCTGTCTTGTAGTGATTGGAGCCTGTCCAGGTGGTACTTTGATGCTGTTCCCCAAGTAGTAATTGCATAACTCAGCACAGATTCAATCAAAGCATGATATATGGTCCTCAGGGTATATTCGGGAATTACTTCATTTAAATAGTAGATGTCCAGACTGTTTATCTGGACATCCCACTAAAAGTTTTTGTCGATGATGACCCCCCATTTGACCTCTGGTACTTCTTCTATCATCGTTGTGCACACGCACTTAGTTCCCGAACCATCAAAATGATGCAGACATAACGATGAATGATAAACTATTTGTAGAGGCCTATTGTCTCGTAATTTTAGGGATGAAACGTGTATGAGCTTCGTTTTTTTTTGCATTTTATTGCCAGTTCTTTGTCGTGTGCTCAGCATTGAAACTTTCTGAACTCTTGTTGTAAGTTTTTCTCAGCCATTCGCAAGTCTTTTTGGATCGATACGATTACAGTATCGTCCGCATACAGCCAATGCTTGCACTTGTTAAAGCACCGGCGGACATCGTTTACATATAGCAAGTATAACATTGGACCCAAGATGCTTCCTTGTGGAATTCCCCATCAACACCTCTACGCAATCCTCTATCTCTTCTCCTATTTTATCTGCGAAAGTACGATCTTTTAGATAGTTTTCAAACCACTCTTTCACAACTCCTCTTATTCCAGCCCTTTCCATTATTTCTAATAATTTGCCATGATTTATAATATCAAAAGCTTTTAAGCGTCAGCGTCAGTTGCATACATGTATTTAATGACCTCTAATGGCTTGACTTATTTTTTTACCCCAGAATTAATAGAAACTTTCTGCTAATTAATACATTCAACACCAGCTTGTGTTAGTACAAGAGACAAAAGTATGGCGGTGAAGACAGGGAGAAGTTTGGTAAAATACGAACTAAGAGCGAATGAGTGGGAGAGCAGCCGTTAATAACTAAGCCCGGATATCTGACGAGAGCAAGAACGGTAGAGGAAGATAACGAAATTTAGATGCGGGCCAGGAGGGGAAAGGCAACACATATTGGATGAATATACGAAGTGCACATTTTGGGCCGAAGGATGTAAGCATTGTGTGGAGGGGAATGATAATATAGGTCTTAATGAGGTAGAGATAAAGAGAAAGAAGAAGAAAGATAGACGCGATGTCCAAATGAGGGGGTGTGAAGTTACTAAGGAAGCTGAATGGAATAAATGAAGTTTTATTTGGAGAAAACGTAGAGAAAGTGAAGAAAAACGAGGAGTTGGCAGAAGAAGAAAGTAGCGGAGTCGGAATGGAAAATGATTGTTTCAATATATTGCTAGAATGCTTTCGAATGACACTGAATTATTAATATAAAAAATATTTATTCACTTACTCTTTTGTGAAAAATCCTGTCAAATTCTCTACAATTTTTTTCACTAATTAATTTAAGGCGAGTTGGTGGTAATGCATGAACTGTTTCAAAAATACGTTAAACCACTCTTGATTTTTCAAGTCTGTTGAGTCTAAAATGTGCGTTTTAGTTGCACATTTCGTTTACGCGATATTTTTTATTACAATCCTTTATCTCGTATACCTCAGATTTCTGATCTACCTCAATTTTGTACCCAAAAATTTCATTCCACAGTATTAGGCTTATGCAGCAGATTTTTTCTGCTAAAATTCAGGCACGTTTTTTTGAACATTCAAGATCACCTACATTAATACCAGTTTGTAATTTTTTCATTCATTTCAGAATCATCACCAGTAGCAACAATGGAAGCATCGTCAGCAAATGGCCTGATCTAAGACAGAGGTAAGTCATTAATAAATTTTAACAAAATATTTTACATGTTACATGCAATCTTTAAATTATTTTGAAAGATATTGGGCGAAAGTTCTTCACGTTAGCATGATCACTTTTTTGCAATTGGTAGCAATTTGATGAATCCCCTGAATCAATTCTGGCTAGAATGGCAAAATGAAATTTTGTCGATAAATAGAATATAAGAAAGTTCAGTGCGGACCACTGTAGATTTTTTCACATGAAATCGTCCCAAATCAACGATCCAAAATTTTTCAATTGCTTGAAAGTGGCTTCAAATTCTTCGTCAGTATAGTTAGTTGTCTGGAAGTTTTTCTAAATTTGACTCAATCAATGATTTCGCTGCTTTTTTTCGCCTTCGACACTCGTATTGTATTCGGTAAAATTTTACGTTTCGATATATAACGACTAACATAAAAATTATACAGGAAATTATTTTATAATAGACTTTAGAACGTACTTACAATCAGTCGTACTAAATACACACATTGACAAATATATGCTCCAGCGCGCTAGCTGGTATATGCATTGCTGTTTCTATGAGTTCCAAAGTGATAATTAAACATCATTGGTGAATCATTAATTTTATTCCGCTGTTTGTTTGTTTCTCAATTTGAATAACATATTGATTGTGCATTCAATATTTTACATAGTTGAGTAATTCGTAGATTTATTTGAAGATATGTTAAATTCTGTATCCTTATACGTACATGCAGTTACGGCGGTTATGAATAATTAAATATCAAGTTGGAAGTCGAAAATAATAAAATAATGAGGATATTTATAAAATATCAGTCTAATATCACCACACATTCAAGGTACTTTGGGCGCCAGTGACTAACACTGCCAAATATAAAAAAAACATGTTTGTTGCTGAAAGGAACCTTTATTAATATTATTTCTCACTTTCTACAATATTTGTCGTATGACGAACATAACTCCAGAGTTAGCCACCGTTCAGTAGTTAGATTTATTTTACTGACAATTGAAAATTAAAAAATTTTTTTTTTTGCAAAATCAATTCCATCGATGTATTGATTCTTCGACAAATGATGGACACACAAGTTCTCATTGCTTTCTACGATACGTTTGGGCTGTTGTCGTTATCATTATTGTGTGTGTGTTTGAAAGAAAAATTAAATATAGACAACGATGGATTTTGCAGGTGTTATTGTTTATTAGTGCCGGCCCTGCAAATCATGTTTAATGGAACGTCCCGTATTTTTAGACTATTTCAATTCCTTAATAAATTATTTAAAAAAAAGTAAGTTATTTAAGCACAGCCAGCTGAAATGTATCGGAATTTGTATATAAATTGTTGGCAGCGTTTGCAAATCTCGCAATGAATTTACGATTATGGATGATTCTCCACTATTTCTGGACTTTCGGAAATATAAATTAATGATTGCAATCTCGTTTAGCACGTTACAATTTCGATGCATCGATAGTACGTACACGTGCACCCAAGAAATTGGAGAAATGTGAAAATAATGAATGTACTGTTTTAATAAAACTAATTATTTTAAAATTGGATTGGTTTAACGATTTTATATGAATGATCGTTATAAGTAATTATCATTGAAATTTGCCTGATTTATATTCCAATTCAGATAAAATTATTGTTTTCCTTCGTAAATTTTTTGTACTATACATTTATTTAAATTTTAAATTTTTTTAAGATTTGTATTTCTTGTTATTAAATTAAATTATATAACAATCGAATAATTTCCTATGAAAATAAAAATAGAGCATGTTTATTAATAAATGGTAAATAATTGTGTTTAACACTTCTTAACAAAATTTTCGTAATTGTCCTTAAAATTACCACCGAAATTAAAATATTGTATTTCCCGCAATATTTCAATTTGGAATTTGTAATTGGCAAATACAATATTTTAATTTCATCGACAATTTTAACCACCTTTTGAACATTGGACAATTACGAAAATTCGGTACAGAAATCTTAAACACTTACAATTATTTACCGTTTGTTAATAAACATGCCCGACTCATTTTCAACTAAACCACATTTTTGTAAACATTTCAACCTCGCAACCTTCAAAGTGTTTTAATTATATTTCTGAATAATCCGCGTAATAAAATACCCGTAACACAACACACACACACAGGTTCCTAGTACAATTAATTGTACACGCACGCTTACGGTAAATATCAAGAAACAATAAATAGACGTGTTGAAATACCAAATGAAATATTTGCGCCTTTTGTTACATTTTATTGTGTGCGTTTCGTTGTGTGAACTGCGAAGGTGTGAATATGAGCACTTCTCGCTCTCTGGAGCAGCCGTTGAAATTTATTATCGGGAAAAAATTTATCACACGAGAATAAATAGGCACTGTTTGGCTTGGCCGTGGAATTCGTCTGGCTTTTTAAATAATCACTCTATTTTTGTAAATAAATAAATAAACGCGGTACAATGATTATTTTTGATGCGTAATTTATGCGAGTTGGATATTATCCGTTGTAATTAATTTATTACAATTAATTTTGTGAATTAGTAGACAAAAATAATTGATGTTAATATTAAAGAGTTTAATAATACATTTTTTTCTATAGAAGGACTTCAAGGACAATTAAAATTTCAAAGAAAATTATTATTTTTGCCACAAAAATCGCAATTGCGTTGTTCGTAAATTTTTCATTCCAACGTCTCTTCTCATAAATTTAATTCATTTAAACCATGTTATCTACGCTTGCTGTTAAAGTGTTACTTTATTTACTCTTGCGGTGCTACTTTATCTATTCAAAAAAAAATTGATAAAATAATAGTTTAACATCTGCTATAGAAAAAAATAAATAAACTCATCTCTATGTTCATATTTTTTTAATGCACCTTCTCGCACGTCACTGCACCCAATTGCGAGTGGTCACTCATTCTGGTGAAGACTGCCGGGAGCATCTACGCCCTTCTTTCTTAGTCTCCGTTATAATTTAGATGTCTCCTACACAACCCGAATGGTGATACAAAATCGAGCATATTCGTATGCATTTCAAGGATGTAAATAAAAAGTGAAACCATGTGCTACAATATAATTACAAAATAGCGGTGCTACAATAGAAAAAAAAAAAAAAATTACAACTGGGACGTTATAAGTGTAAAATATAGCTGAAACATTTACAAACATTACGAGAATTGGTTAAGTGGTTAAGGCCAGCTTTTCAACGCAATTTCACGAAAACTAAGTCTTTCATATTTTATTAATGTTTACGTTAGGTCAACGATGGCATGGGAAAATCCAATATCCAAGGTCAAGTCTTAACAATAATAATGAATTGAATCCGTAATTAAATTATGCAATATTGTGCATGTGCATATTCCACGTAGCTAATATAGCAAAATGTGTGCACAAACTACCAGCCAATCTGCAAAGTTTGAGTGGAAAATTTTATTACGTATTGTAATAAAATAGTTCTGATAATTTTAGAATCGATGTTCAAAGCTTATTGGGGTCGTAATCAAACATTGCTGATTCGATTTTTTAAATTAAAATTGAAATATTAATTTCGCAAACGACAAATTGCTTAAAATTGGGCGAAAGCATTTATCAAAGCTCGACAAAACATTCTGAAAAATAATGTGGAACATTGAGACTGGTTGCGACATCTGTTTAGAAAGGAAAGAAGGTTAAAGCTTTCAAGTCGTTGAGACATATTACAGCGACATCTACCAGTAAGGCTCACGAATGATAATATAACGTTTGTATTTCTCGTCGAGTTCAACCGTTGAGTTCCTTAGTAAATAGGAACATCAAACCCTTGTATATATATACTATAGTAAGACAACGCTTATGGGACGATTGGAAACCGGCTTGTTGTGACGGTTGCATAGTTTGTAGGGTTTATATTAAGCATTTTCGCATTGGCCCTCTATCTTTTATTAGATTAATATTCAGTATTTGATGAAATTTTAAATTAGCAAGAAACTCAACAATATTTTGTCATTGTAGCCCAGTATATGTCCAGTATACATATACAAGGTGGCAGATCGACGTGGGAACCTAATAAGCGTACGAAATATAAAGTGTAATGTAACGATTCATTGATCATTACCATTTTAACGTATTTTAAATCAAATATAATTACAAACGGCAGATTCGTGATACATATTATTTAATATTAAAACCTATCATGATGGTAGGCTGATTATGGCTTTGACGATATATGAATTAAAAAGCGTTCCGTACTGAAGGTGAATACAAAAAAACATTGACGAAAAATGCATTCGATCGGCCGGCTATCCTCAAGGTCACATTATGAACTATTAGACGAATTCGTTGCGGTGAAATTAGGGTTTTATGATAATACGCAATCTTACTATAGTATATATATATATACAAGGATTTTATTATCGTTTGCCGTGCTTTTGCATCGATATAATAATTTACTATCGGTGCCAAAGTAATAAGCGGCTGCGTTTGAAGGTCTATATCAAAGAAACGAATTAACGAAAAAAATTGTTACGATCAGCAATTATTTCTTCGTAACATATTGTAACTTTTTCCTGTCTATGGTTTAAAAGGAATAATTAAAGAAGTGCAATAAAGTACCGATTTTAGCGATTTGTAGCCGACGTCGTTTTTACAATTTTTTTCTCCTACACCGTTCACAAAAAGTGTGAATCATATCGAGCACCGACGGATATTTTTATTTTTTAAATAACCTATACTTTTTTTTAATCATAAGTTTTGTATACTCTGTTATTTTAGTAATTAGATGTCGTACCTACGAAAGCGGGGCGCATTTCTTTCAATGGAATTTTCAAATTACGTTTATCTCGACCAATATATAAAATTAAATTTTACAAAGTATTTTAATTTTTTTAATATATCATTTTTTTTACACAAATAACGAAATAAACGTCGAAATCGCGTAAACGTAAACGCACCTCATGAATAAAATAGGTGCAATGACCACCCTATAAATATCCGGCAGTGAAGGAAGTCGGGATGTCAATCAAAATAAAAGCGTTGCTTCCCAAACTTTTACGACCAGCGCACCGCTTTTACACCGGCGTTAAATTTTGAAATACATGAACATGTAACGTAATCTATTAACATAAAAAGATTAAATAATCAAAGAAATTAAATACGTACGTAAATACCGATTAATGTGCGAGTCGGCGGCGGGAATCGACGTTAACAAATGCGCCCGACCCCGCTTTTGAGAAGCGCCATCTGCACACCAACAAAAAAGCGCCACAGCGGGCGCGATCGCAATTACGGTATGAACGAAACAAATACGATTTTCGTGGAATTGTTTTATAGATTCCTAGAAATTAGACGACCTCGACCGAGTCAAGTACGAATTTCTTTCTAGTGGACGACCTTAGTTTTTTGTTTCTTCCGAGAAATTCGACGACCTTCGCAGGAAAACGACTGTATTCTGGACGATATTAGATTAGGAATGGAAATTTCGGTGTTTTAGATTTATGAACGATTTATGTATATAAAGCAATATATATTTTTTTCATTTTAATAAAATATGAATATGAATGTAATAAATAAAATAAAAATTTAAGAAAAAACATTTTGTCCGACATTTTAGATTAACGATCTGATTACATTATCAACTGCATCTGTGATATAAATTTAATTATATTTTATTTGTCTTATTTTGAGATATATTTTAGGGAAACGATTTACCTTACAATTGCAATGGACGCCCGGCGCGACAAAACTCGACATGCAGCGAAAACTGTCGTTCGTGTGAAAAAAATATATAAACAAAGTTGTCGAGAACGAATTAGATTATAGATTAGACCATCTTTCGTGTAAATTTTACATTTTGCTGTCAGATTTGACAAGATACATTTTTAATTTGAATTGTTTTTGAACTTAATTGCAGCAATCCTTTTATATGTTGACACTGGACGTTTGACAGTCGTCTCTTGTTTAGTCTCCGCAAGGTGTTAGACAAGGTATCGTCTCGTCAGTGTTCTGTTGTCAGTGGTTCGTTAGGAGTGATTGGCTCGCGCCAAGAAGTTTTGATGGCCACTACATGTAAAGGTATTTCAACAACTAAGGTTCTTGGTAATCGCTACTGGGTAATAACCCAGAAACAATATTGTCTAGCGATCCACCAGTTAGTCTTCATGGACCTGTATTAATTAATGTTCACTACACCATTGAGGTGTAAGATTAGACCATCTTTCGTTTGTATATATATATATATTTGCTGTCAAATTTGACAAGATACATTTTTAATATATATATATATAAGTCGGGTCGTCGTTTGCTACTTGAGGAGGCAAACTCAAATGTGTTTAATGTACAAGGTCCTGCATGTAAATATTAAATGATTTTTATTTGTATTGATCGAAAATATTTAAGATAAAAGATAAACTAGGTACTTTAGTGCTTTTCGAAAAAATTGCCATAAAATTACGAGGCGGATATTATGCATTCCTATTCCTATGTAGGTATATTGTCACCTTTACACAAGATTAAGGGACACCAAATTGTGAGTAGGTACATAATCTTAAACTAACGATAATTCACTCACCGGGAGCAACCTGCTCCTTGCAAAATTTTCTATTTCACAATAAAATAAAACTATGTGCTTCAATTTAAAACATGAGATTCCTTGGTTTGAACTCCCCACCAAGTTGTTCATGAAACAAAATAACTAACAAAAAGTAAAGTAAACTATTAACAGAAAATAAACAAAAATGCTAATAAAAATTTAAACAGGGTTTTGGGCAATTCTGAACAATTATTACTAGTAAAATTTTTCGATTAAAAAATACCTAAAATGATTTCCTGATTTTTTCCATTTACTTTTAGTATTTCTACATTAATTTCATAACCATAACAATTTTCTAGCAATTTTATTCCACCATTTAGTTTCTGACTCAATTTGACAACTTCACAAAATACAGACCAAATTGAAGTCAACCTGACCTAACTGGCGTTTCCCTGCCAACATTTTGACAAACAACTTGGGGAATAAATTCAACAAAAAATATGGACTAGACAAATTAATAATTTGTGCTATTTAAATCAAAAGTTTCCAGTGTATTTTCTGGTCACATTTATAATGTAAACGTGGCACACTATAAATGTGACCAGGAAATAAACTGGAAACTGTTGATTCTAATTGCACAAATTCTATGTCAATTTTCTTTCTCTATTCCATATTTTTTGGAAAGAGCTGTTACTGTCGTTTCCTTTTTGTACTTTTCAATGATTTTTGCTTTTTCATATAGTGAAAGTAATTTATTTTTCGTTTTGAACATCTTAGCATTTAATTGCACCCAAATGCACAAAACCTGCACTCACAACTGTATGGAATGTTCACGATATCGAGTAAAATTAGTTTTTTTTTATTTTTGATTTCATTTATGTTGGCAATTTTATGGACACTGTGCCATCTGTGTATAAGTACAAGATACGGCGCTCCATGAACCAACGCTTACTAAACGCGTTGTGTCGCTGAACCCAACGGAGCTATTCGATTGTCCCAATTTATCAACAGTTACCCAATCAGTTTCTGCTAACCTAGGTCTGTTATTTCTCTACCTTTTACAATATGACCAACCACATGGAATGAAGAATAGTCGATAACGCAGATTTCATTACGTGCTTTTAAATTTGTTACGATTTGTTTATATGAATTTGATTATCGAACCAAAGCTTATTTTTTTATAGAACACGAACTGCGTTTGTGTCGATTTAATGACTTTAACGATTTAATGTGATTGGCTATAAGGGGTGAGAGAAAAAGAAAAATTGGGTTCAAAGTGTAAGTAAAGAAGCAAGGAGCTAATTGGACAAGAGGATGAGGAGTCGTCTTTACTTATGCTATGACTATTAAATTTCGATTCAAGAAACAAAAATACAAAATTGTGAGGTACGATTTGAAGGAATTTGTGATCTCGTTAATGATTATTTAACGATATATATAAAAGTTTGTGATTGGTTCTCGAATCTTGACTAATGACAATTCTGTTATGATTGGGTTGGGTTGGGTAAAATGTTGTATAATTAATTATTCTACGGCTTCAAAAACTAAATATTAAGTGTGTAAGAGGAGCACATGTAAGCAATGTAAAATTCCTTAGCCACCACAGTGCATCTCTAATAAGTCTCTTCATCGATTTTAATGACAATTTACAGTTTTATTATTTATAGCACCTCATCATCAAATTACTTAATTTTAGGTATATAATTGATTCAAATTCTCGGTGTTTATTATAAAAATATATAGGGGAACTTAATTGGTTAGTAGTGAACCTATAGATCAACATTATTAGCCAAATTTTTGCCCAGAAACAATTTGATTTTATTTTTTTTTGTTTACTTCATTTAAACGCCATATTCAAAAATCAGTTTATATTTAAAATATTTATATTTAATAGTCTGAAAAATTGTTTTATTATATTTTACTCAACAATTGCTTCTTTAATAATGGTCACAGGTGGCGTAAGCTGTTTCATGGGGAATCCCCGCCTTAATAATCAGTATTATTTTAGGGGTCTAAAGTTAAATTGTATTAAAATACAAACAGATTAAAGGAATGAAAAAAACCAGGTGCGTAAATAAAAAGATTGCGTTATAATGAAAGTGATTTATTTCCTTATATTCATTCATACTTATAATAAATCACATTACACATTTGTCCCTCTAAACAAAATCTTCTTAGAAGAAACGAACAAAATATACAATTAAAGTCAATTTAATAAATTCACTAATACAAAAACATTTTAATTTAATTTGTTATTTATTTTATAATAAAATTTAATTATAATCACATTTTCTTGTTGTTATTTATGAAGACTTTATGTAAGGTTTGGGTCGAATACATGTTATAAACTTTACCGATACGATACAAGGGAAAAAAAATACGCGAAATTTCGAACCAAAAAAAAAAGAAAAACCAATCTCCAATGCCGCAAAGTAATACAACGTTATCACAGAAATTTTCCACGAAAACGAAATTGCACCGAATAAATAAAACGCACCGAATAATAATAACACTACGCAATAAATAGTTACATTAGGAAGAAAGAAGTAAAATCTCTAACACGTATCCCCAAAACATCCATCATCACATATGCTTATGTTCGACTATAATATACGGCGCTCACTACCATATAAATATTTTCTTGTATATAATAATTATACATCTTAACATTTCGCTAGATTACTCTGTAATTAAGTGTGCAAATATAGAATACATGAAATATGTTACGTAACACGTACAGCTCTGTCCAATTATCCATCGAAACCGAAACATGAATGATTGTCTTCAATAAGAAAGCCTGCCCTTAGCCGTGGAAATACATATATTCTTAGCTTACACGTTTAAAGAGAAACAAAATGACTTAAATGGAATGAACTTTGGTAAGCAATTAGTCTAGAAAGATACACTAAAGTTAATTTTTACATTTTCTCGACACACCGAAACATCGTTTATTTTCTCTATATTTTAGTTTAGAATATTTGTCGCTCGATCCTAACGAATCTGCTAAGTAATGACACTTTATACTAAATATGACACGCAATTAACGAAAAAAAATTTATGTATATATATAGCATTTGAACCAATTTTCTACAACTAAAGAATCAAGTAGTTTTGCTGATATTTTATTGAATTAAAATGATGTTGAAACCCTCGATTCTTCATTGTTTAAATATTTAAGTGTAATAGAGATCAAAAAATATTAATTGTTGAGTGTTGATTCAACAGGCATTTCTCAAAATTTTAGAATGGATAATTAAACCATTACATAAAATTAATACAAGAATGTCATGTACACTAAAAAATAGTTTTAATAACGATGGTCGTGTATGGTTATGTTTAAAAGACGTTTATAAAAATAATGATAAACAAAATATATTAAATATTTTAAATAAAAAAAAAAACAATATAAATAAAAATAATATATAAATTAGTTTCGCTTAAAATATATTTTTGCCGATTATTATGCACACCCAAATACAGTTGTGATGATTATACCAGTTGGAACTATCGATGGCTGACTATAGGTGAACACTTTAGCAAAGAGGAAAAATGATAACAAATCCAATTGCTGGATTTAATGATCCGTTTTCTTGCACTTCAATATCCCACTTCAATAAACAATATTTAAAAACAGAACAATGTTCTACTGTTATTTGTTTAGTTTAAATATAGCTGCTGAAATATCGCTCCGCGACGACGACAGTTCGATGGAATGCCAAATATTCGACAACATTTTGATTCTGACAAACATCGGACTACTTAAATAATAAGACGATAAAAAAATGTACACAGTACACAAATCAGCGATAGAATACTTGACACCGGAGTCGATATTCCAGTTTCTACACATTTAGGGATATTTATTATATATAATATATATATGGGTACCACATAAAAAAGTGTCCGCTGTCACTGGAACTAATATTTAAATTACTAAACGTTCGTTCGTTGATACAATTTTATAACATATAATTTAAATTATGAGTTACATTTTATGGAATCGTTTACTATATAATTCACAAATGTCACCTAAGAGTCCAAACGTGTGGTCAGACACTAGGCTTAGGACGGCCTGTGGAGTTCTGTTGGTCGGGCGGGGTTCGTCGCGGTTTCGACGGAACTATCACCACCGGCAGTGACGGAGCCGAAGGCGGCGGCGGCTGACTCTTTTTGCTCGTGAAAATTTTAACAGTTTTTTGTAAAAAATCAGTCTTTTGGCTGCTGGTCGTGGCCTCCGGCCGTTTCGACGTCGACGACATTGAATTGCAGCGTACGACCAACGACGCACTACCTCCCGACCAATCACTACTACCCGAACTGCTTCCACTTATCGAGCCCAGAAGACCCGCCGAACTTGATCTGTAGGGCGGAGGCGATTCGGATTCTAGGACCGTGCGATTCGGCGGAGGTTTTATGCACTTTTGATGTATTTCGGATTCCTGAAAAACGAAACCTTATTAAATAACAAGAAATACTTTAGAAATATTTTCGAATAACTATTACATTATTTCGTTTACGCGTTGAGCCGACGAATAATACAAGGAAACTGCCCACTTTAAGGGTATTAGTATAAATTGCTGACCAAGACAACGCATGAGAGTGCATTGTCAACGAAATATATTTAACTCAAATCGATTTTGGGTTTAATCATTGAATTGTTAGTTCTTATAAAAACAATAAGAAAACGCAAAAAAAAATAATTATAAGCTTATTATTGGATTTTAAACCAATATGTCGCCGAGGACACCGTGTACATAAAAAAATATATCTAGCATCTAATCCAGTTTGGGTTTAACTGTTGTTGGCTACGAAACATCAACGGTTACGGTCACCAAAACGAGAAGTAGCAATAGGGTCACGGCGACACTTCTAATGAAGTCTTCATTCGAAGACGAAGAAGCGAAAATCGAAAGTGAATCTAAGCATTCAAAGTTTCGAATAATTTAATAGCCATTTATGCAACAAGTGCGGAAACATGAGCAATTATTTCACGCATGTAAAAGTTGCAAAGTATAATATACGTTCTTCGACTACAAGGCGTATTTGAAATTATGAGTTTTTTGAAATTATGATAATTATTATCTAGCGGATGTAGAAAAAAAATAATTGGGCTATGAAAATGAAATGTTATCTTCCACCACTATTTTGAATTTTATGCTCTACGGGACTAGTTGGCAAGAAAGTGATTTCCAGAAAATGTCATTATTATTGTCATATAATATGGACGATGGATTTAATAAATTTCTGTTATGACATATTTATTTCCAGTAAATGGAGCAAATATACGCAAAAGTAATGAAAATTACATAAATACAAATTGAAGAATGAGAATGATGCAGCCAAACTGGTAAACGAATTGATATGAAACAGGCAAAAGTATGGTCGTATTAAAATTTTCTAAAAAGAATTTTGAATGATATTCCCTATTTTCAATTAACGTATTTGCAATGATCAAAAAATGAAACTTGTTAAGTTCTAATTTTTGGAGTTAGGTCACACAAAACATAACGTAACTTTTAATCGAGAGAAAGTTTCGTTTCGTAGGTTGAGGTATGAGAAGAAATGTGATTCTCGGTCCTAACGAAAATTTCCAAAAGGAATTTTGAATATGAAACCCAAAGTACACCAATGAAAATATTTAATGCATGAACCCAACGCAAAATTGTCCTATCTTGATTTTGATTTTGATTTTTTTTTACGAAGATGTTTTTCTAAATAGGGATTCAAGACACAATACAAAAATTAAAAAAAATTGATTTAACTACAAATCCTTATATTCAGCTTAACTGAACTAGTGCCAATAATAATTTAAAATATAGAAATGTGAAAAAAGTAAACAAAGCCAACCAAACCAACCAACCCCAACACAACCAAACCCAACCCAACACAATCAAACCCAACCCAACACAATCAAACCCAACCCAACCCAACCCAAAGTGAAACTTTCTGTTGCAATTCTTGCATTGGGTTGGGGTGAATATGAAAATATGAATTGTACCATTTTTTTAGAAAGAAAATTGAAATTTATATCAAAAGTCGTGTAATTAATTATTCCTATTTTCAATTATAACCAACCGAACTCAAAATCAAAACCCATGTATGGTTTACTACATATGTATATATTTTGCAATGTGTAGGCGAGAAATAAAAACATTGACTATATGAAAGAGTTGGTAAATTAAATTATTGTAAAATGTTACCAACTCGGGCCAAAATTGCCGCCTTTTGATTTTGCATAAACTATCGATGGAATCAGGTTTGCGGTGGGATTTTTCTGGTACTCGTTAGGTTAAACTCGTGTCACGTCAATGGCAACAATAGTGGAATTCTTCTGGTACTCGTTAGGTTAAACTCGAACTGTCACATCAATGTCAACAATAGCAGAACGAAAACAACTTGGAAGACAAACGATGTTATTGAACACCAACATGGATAAAACAGCTATCTCGATGAAGATAAAAGTTCTACCTAGCAGTTTTTACACTTTACTTTATAACATCGTACAAGTTAACAGAAATCAAATACTGACTTGCCGGGAGCAGCCACGGCCATCTTAGAGTTGAAAATTACTCCTGTATTCGTCCTGGACGAGGAATATAGTCGACAGGATCTGATATAAAGTTGCAATCGTATTGACTTTCTCAGAGATATAATTCCTGACACCACTGAGATTCGAACCTGCGGCCTTAAGATTAATACCGTAGAATGCGATTTGATGACACTGAGATTTTTGGAGTATTGAGTCAATTTCATTTAAGTATCGTTTAAGAAAGTCAACGTGTGTTTGTCTTTGGGTTGGGTTCGGTTAGGTTGGATTTGGTTGAGTTGTCTTGGTTTGGGTTGGGTTGGGTTGGATTAGGTTGGGTTAATATGAACTTATTACTTTTGATTTTTAATGAAGTAATATGTTCTTCATTAAAAGTAAAAACTAGTAACCAGAAGTTCATATTAACGGCGGTTATTTTTATTTAATATTTGTGTTATATACTATTATAGCACAGAACCCGTGAATGAATTTCGTTCATTTACTTTGAATAAAAGCAACTCTGAAAAACGTGTTTTTGGTACCCTGTAAGCTTTCTGCAGTTGTAAGAACTAATGTCCTTCGAATTTTAAACATTGTTAAAGAGAATTTAAACGAGAAAATTATCACTGGAGGAAATTTCACATGGGGTGGGAATTTTCAATTTCATTCATCCATTCACATTTTGAAACACCAACCTATTTAGATATAGCCCCCATATTTATTTATAAATTCCCTTTCGTTTGACAGTGGAATATTTTCATCGTTTGACGCAAATTTATTTTTCGCGTTTTAAACGAGCGCGCGTGAGATATGACACATGGTGTGTTTCGCGATTTTTAAACGTTTGCGAGCACGTGTATCGCCAATCGCTTAATCGCCCATACCTACGCCGACAATCTAATGCGAAGGTCGCTCGCTTGTTGAATGACACAATCACGTGGCGTATTTACAGGCGAACGTTAATTTAACGCAATTTTATCGATCGCTTAGTGGGCGGGACGTTTTTTTTCCTTTTTACTTGGAAAACATTTTAAATTTAATTAATAATGGAGTCTGAGCCCGGATTGAAAAGTCAAAGTGCTGCACGATAAGAGGATTATCACCATGCGCGAATTTTTCGAATTTTCTTTGAGGGTAAAAACACGTCTGATCGAATTTGTTTAGACAAAAAACGCGTTTGCAAATTCGAAGGGGCAGATGTAGAAACCATGTTGAATTTTAGTTGATCAATGACGTGGCTCTCCAATTGAATTAGTCTATGGGGAGGATGATTGCATCGGAGGGCATTAATTACTCCACCAATTTTTGTTCACCTTCGTCAAGTAAATTTTAAATAGGATCAGAAAATCAAATAAATTAAATTTGTGACGAAGCAAAACTGTATTCATTAACTTGCATATACAAAGGAGTAAATGCATCGAATGTTTACCAAGTACTGGGAAAAATATTTTTAATTAAAGCACGAAAATTGACCGAAATTCTGATGTAATGTAAGCCTGTTTTGCAGTATCGTTGTTATGACTGCATGCGGATGTTAAAAATATTTTACGTATCAAATTATACCCACTCTTATCAATTTAATGTTTATTACATATTGCTAATCATAATAATAAATATTTATACAGATTTTATGCATAATTCACTAGCAATTATTTTTAATTTTACAAAAAAAATTATTAAAATTAAGATAAAACAGACAAGCTTATAAAAAGTTGTTAAAATTGTAGTAAAACACAAAAGACTAATTTGCTAGGCGTAGAAAGTAATTTACGAGCTTCAAACGAGGGAGGATGGAAACGAATGTTACAGACTCAGAATATCGTGAAATCCCTCGAAAATAAATAATGTTTGAGACCCCAGCGAGCGTCATCAAAGATAATCTAGATTCACCCAGATCTTTATCGGGTTTGAGGATTTCTTACGCCTAATGAAGGCATTAGCTGTAAATGAAATAAATTTCATCTCCAACCGTTGTAATATTTATCAAGATTCGAATGCGAGGAAATGTGTTACGTATCAAAGAGAAATCGGGACACAGAAGGATGGAATAAAATGTTATTTGGAAATAAATCTGTAATAGGTTATTGATGTCTGTTACCAGAATTCTTTCAGAAATTGAAAACCCAATCATGCAAAATGGTTAGGACAGCACCTTCGGCTGCATAAAATTATACATAACAAAGTTATAGTAAACTAGGCTTTTTCATAAATCATTTTCGTTTACGATTTAAAAATTCCGTATAGAACATAAAAAAATGTAGGAGGAGAGAACGACAAAGTTGGAGGAGAGGCTAGCCCTAATAAAGAAAAGGTGAAATAAGAATAATATGAGGGTTAGAGGCGGAGAAAGGAAGAAAAAGGAAAGAGGTGTGGCTCAGAAACGAACCGTCGATGAAAGGAGAAGTTGGGAGGGGAAGGTAAAAGAATGGTTGCAGCAAAGATCCTCCATCGTTTTAAAAGTCAAAGATTCCAAATAAGCCAATAATTTGCATAAACCTTTATTAAGGTGTCTTAATCAACATAACTAGATGTCCATGTAAATGAATCGCATAAGAGGTGGTAATTCTTTTTCATAATATAATAGCATGGCATAAGTTTAAGCGAAAGATATGTATATAAAAATACGTCAGCGTAAGTCTATGAAAATCGAGGGCAAATAAATTTTACACGAAACTAGTAAACGAAATATTTGCAAAAAATGCATAGTAAATTAATCAAAAATTTCGTTCCATCCATTGAGCAAATAAAAATTCTTATCGCATCGAGTGTAAACACAATTACATCACATACAAAAAAATGAAACTGATAACGTTTCGTTCATCCACTCTATAGTAAACAAAATGTCACTTTAAAAAAAATGTTTGTTTACATCTATAAACATTGCAACTCAAAGTGGGTGCCAAATGTAACACTGAAGATACACACAGCCATTTAAAAATCAATGTTAAGTAGTAAACCATTTTTTCACATCCATTCTATCGAATCAAGGTGCACAAATTGGTTGAGTTAGGTTGGGTTAAATTAATTTTTTTACAACGATGAATTTTTCACCGTGAATTTTCCGTAAATCATACCAAACGTATTGGCCAAACGAATTCAATGCAAAATTACAATTCAAAACAAGATCAACCAGAAATGAAATCGCTTGAACTTTGGAGTGCTTTCAAACGGTGCCTGAAAAATTCCCAGGGGGGATCATAGTGAGGTCAAATTCATCGTAGAAAGTTGAAATTGTGATTGGGTTGGGCTGAGTTGGGTTGGGTTAATTTTTTTTTCCCAGATGAATTTTGCCTCGATGGACTTTCCCCAAAATAGCCGCCTACAATGTAAAAGTTTACATTAACATCGATCTAACTTTATAAAATTAAAAATTAGCGCAATAGTGAAAAATGTTAAAATGCACAAATTGTCAAAATCGCCAAAGAGTTAAAGGCAATATATTAAACAAATAAGTACGATAATAAGAGTTGCTATGTATTTTTCATATTTAAAAGTTTTCTGGTTATTTTTAATTTTGGAAAATGTTGATATTCTTAGTCTGAAAATGGCTTTTTTGAAAATTTCTGGAATCGAGTTAATTCTTGTGTAAAAATGTAAATAATCAAAAGAATTTTTAAAAAGCAAATAGTACATTTTCAAAAATTCATAACATATCAACGTTTAAGTTGATATGTTATGAATCATTTGTGGCAGAAATAAATGAAGAAATTAATTTGTTTATTGGAGGACGACTTGGGAACTTTGAAGGAAAAATATATTCGAACATCGACCAAGCTATGCAATTGATTAAGAAAATAAATCCTGGGATCAAGGATTACACATTCGTACCTTTTTTTGATTGAAGAAAATAAAGAGGAGATGTTATTAGAAAAAAATGGGAAGATTCAAAACTAAATTAAAAGTTCAATAAAAATCCTCAAAGGAATTTTACCATATTTGACATTAAAAGAAATGAAGAAACCTAGCCAAACAAACCAACTCAATCCAAACCAACCCAATGAAAATATTCCAAATGCAAAAATGTTTACATCTATAACACCAATTAGGACTTCATATGAAAAAATCAAGGATAATATCCGGTGGATAATGAAAAAATATTATGATCCAGAAATGATGAGTTGCAAACGTAACAAAGAATTTCCCATTTCAAGGAAATTTGATGATTGATAATAATAAAGAAAAATGCCTACGAGATTACAGGATATGGAATTTATTGATAGACATCGCAATTAAGACTTGCTCGAAAATAATAATTTTGAGGCAAATTCTTGTCCAGATTCCTGAGCATAGCGTTGGGAATTTATTAGAGAAAATTGTTGCGAAGACAAAAACAAACAAAAAAAAAAAATATTTTCTTGAATCCCGAATAAATAATCAACAGTTGGGAAACGATAATGAAAATTGTGGAATTAATTTGTGTAATGGATGCAAACGGAAAAATTGCGATGTGGCATATTGAACTGGTTTCAATCCTACTCGTTTGTTTCTATGGCAAAATTGTTACGGTTACTTCAGAAATGAATACAATTTGTTCCTTCAGTTGGGCTTTTAATCGAATTACAAAATAATTAGTAAATTAGTTGCCCAGTTGTTTGTTTTCAATATTTGGGTTTATTGAACAATTACAATTTTGTCGAATGAGCATTTTCCTGAAAGTGGGATCGAACGACACGGTACATCCAACATGTTGGCCTGGTTATCCGATTTTCTATGATTTTTTTATATGTTAATTAAAACAATGTTTGTCCATGCAAATTCCCACCTCATCTGATATTTTGTTGGAAATAATTTTTGGTCCCTTGGTCTATGTAAATGATGAATAATCTGATTGAATTTTTTTTTGGCAAAATTTGCTACGTTACGAAATTTTGAACTATGAAATTATATTATTTGTATTAATTTTTACTATGGCAGATTGGCCAAAATAGTATACTGACTTTGATCGTTGTAATGATCAATCAATTTTTCCACAATTTTGCATCTCTTTAAATAGTTGTGATCTCAAACATTTTGTTTTGTGTTTATTCGGAAAATTTATGGATTTTATTAAAAAGTGATATATGAATGTAGTTTACCTGTTCGGCATCTCTAATGTGCAGCCTCGAACTGGTGAAGGGATGCTCTTCGCCATCGGGCATTGCTATACTTGGTGGCAGGTTTATGGCTAAATCGGTACGAACGGCGTGTACTCTCACTTGGCGGTCCCTTGTAGCCGCCAACTCTCGTGCCGTCCCTCGGCTGCGCAGACGGTCCATGCCGCCCACCCCCGCCGCGGCGCCGGCGCTTACCACCGACAGCATCTGCAATTAAAAAACCGTTAACATCCCACCGCAAAAACACACGCTCAAGGTCAGCCGCTCCCGCGAAAGCTCGCCGTTACGCAACGCGCGAATTCCGCCATTCCGCTTAATTCATCGTTCGCGCGAACGTTTAAAATGCAACGTCGATGAAAGAGCCACGACGCGAGCTACGTTTCGCCATCTGGAATTTGATTTAGATTAATATCAGGGTACGGTTAGGAATGTGGCCATTGTGTCATTGTTTAGTCGCCGTGGGATACCCGCGGATAATGTAATCGCTTATTTTAGCATCCTTCGCGCTACGCCCACGGAAAAATCGCCGCGCTCTCAGGTATCCTTGCGGAATGAATTATCGCCGGCGCGTAATAACCGCGACCTGAAATTACAACGGCGGATTAACTATGCGGAACAATCTCGTTCGCAGTGCGCCGCGTTTAGTTTTATAACGGCCATCGTGTCGTCGATTAATTAGATATCGATTCCGCGCACATGTGCCGTTGCGCCGGTGTTAATTATAAGCATTGTGTTCTTATCGTCCTGAAGTTTATTAATCGTGCGAACGCTCGTAGAGTACGCGGATCCCGTTAACTCGGAACGGCGAGGTGCGCGATTACTCAATTACGTTTCGATAACTTCGACTTCGATTAGATGCTAATACCGGTTCGCGTCTGCCACAATCTAAAAATACGAATATTTCGATTTGAAATTTAATGCAGGATATAAAAAAATCGGATTTTTTTTATATAATTTCTCAACTACGGACATTAATTAAAAGGAACGCCGAATAATAAAATCATCTTACTGTTTTTAAAACTGGATATGAAATAAAACGAATCGTATTTTCGAAAAATCACAATCGGGACTTAAAACGCAGGAAATATTTTTCACATCGCGGTAATAAATAGTCCCCCCACGCGCATAACCGAAATCATCGCTGTTTATTGTAAACCACTTAATTTATTGTAAACCACTTAAGTGAACCGCGTAAATCTACAAATTGTACGGAATGTTGTCACTTTAAATGACGTATCCATTAACCACAGATCGTACGGAAACATTTGTTTCAGCCGGGCTTTGTTTTTGTACGCGTTAACGCACCCATTAATAATGCCTGCCCACGAACCAAGATAAATTGTATAACAAATTAAACGAAAACATAAATATCATAATTATTACGATTATGCGCGCGAATAAAAATGTAAATCGCATCGATTATCCGCAATTAACCGCAATCTGAAGGATTGTATACGACTACGTCCTGTTGATTTTAACGATTTAATTTTTTTAACGCAAAATTTGTTAAATTCAACGTCAATTATTCAAATTCGTAGTTTTTATAGAATTTTGATTTATGATAAATCATTGCTAAGGAATGAAAAAATCTAAATGGTTATTTTATTAGTTGGGACCACAAAAGGTCCTTAATTTTTACATAAGGCTTAAGTATAGATTTAAATAAAAAACAAAATATCAATTCCTGGTCCAAGCAGAGACATTTTTAGGAGTGGTAACGACGAGGATTTTTTTGTAAAATATTCTATACAACTCCGGAGGTGTTAGATGAAATAATGATGAAATAATAGTGGGGGAGATATTGAACATGAGTGTGGGGAACGTCAAAAAATCACTGAAGCTGAAGAGGCGCAATAGTGGGGCGCAAGAAAAGGCCAAGGGACGAGGTTCTGAACGTGGAAGTTATTAGCAATTTTTTTTTAGTTAGTAAGTTACTATTCTGTGCAACTCGCGAGAACGTCAAGGTAATTTAGTTATAAATAAGTTGATTTACATCGAGCAGTAGCAATGTGGATTACTTATAATAAGTTAACAATGCAGCAGATGTAAGAATAGCAAAGAATTTGTTCATAAGTCATTCTGTTCAAGTCGTAATAACGGCAAGGTGATTGCTTTATTGCTTTTTTTATAAATTAGTTTATTCGGTGTGCTAATTGTTCATATTTTATTCGGCGTAGGCCATGACAAGGCCAATGTAATTCGTTTCATTTAAAATTTGCACGTGAAAGCCGTGTGGCATCGTCGAGGGCTTCGTCAAGGAATTTGTTTAAGATCTTTTTTTATTCAAGTTCGATCCACTCCACGAACCGACGAGGCAATTAGTTTATTTATATATTTGGTAGATTCTGTGAAATTGTCTAAAAGTCGTGAGAACGATAAGGTTATTAGTTTAGTTGTAAATTATGTTGCAAATATTTATAAATTTGTTAAATGCAGTGGCAACGCAATGGCAATGTTTAAAAGCTGAAAACTATACTGTGCAAATCGTGCGGACGACAAGGTAATTAGGTAAATAAAAAAAAAAAAAAAAAAAAAAAAAAAAAAAAAAAAAAAAAAAAAAAAAAAAAAAACCTTTATTTGGCATTTCTAGTTAATTCATGTTACATTGTGCCTTTTTATTTCTTTTATTCGTCCACCTCGTTCTCTCCACTTCACTCCATCTCTTCCACCTTCTCTTCGTTTCGTCCGCTACCTCCCTCTCCAGCCCTCGACTGCTCACCTTTCCTGTAACATGTCAATTTTCTCTCTCAATTACCCTCCTTTTCCTACCCTCCGCCCTCCTCCTTTTTAATTCCCCTAATATCTGTATCCCTTCCCCATTCTCTCCCAATGCCTTCCTCCAATCTCTGCCCTCCCGCTCCTCCTCCTTGCTCCACCCCATTTCTTCACACTCCTCCCACCAATGCTTCCATTCATCTCTTCCCTTCCCGCATGCTTCACATCTTCTGTATTCTTCTCCCATCCAATATTTATTTGCCTTCTCTTCGTTCCCGCATCTATACCTTGCTATTAGCTTCTCTTCGTCCGCCGTTTTACATCCACCCAAATACCTTGGCCTCCTCCCAAATGTCTGTATTGCTCTGTACCTCCCATTGTACCTTGCATCCCGTATCTTCCCTTCTCTTTCCTGCGCTTCCGCCTGCTTCCACCTCTCTACCACCTCCTTTTCCACCCGTCTCCCCTCTCTTCTCCTCCTTTCCACCTCTACTGTCGACAGCCCCGCCTTCTCATAAAGCCTTATCCTCGCTACTTCCCACCCTGATAACTTTCCTCCCGTCCTCTCCCTCTTGTCTAATTCCTCCAATACCTTTCTCCCCAGTCTCTCCTCACTCCCCTCTCTCAATTCTAACTCATACCTCAGCATTCTCCTCCCCATCTCTACTGCTAATCTCTCGCACCCCGTCTCCTGTCTTATTATATAGTCGGGCGTCGATCTTTCCAGACGTAGTGACCTTTTAATCTGCCCTAAGTGTGCCCTCTCCATGCTCTTGTGCTCCTTGCCTCCCCATACTTCTACCCCATACATCAATATGCTTTTCACACATACATCCCATATCTTCTTCGTCTCCTCAAATCCCCCATTTCTCTTACCCCATAGGACGTTTCTTAAACTCGCTTCCGCCTTCCTCGCCTTTTTGCAAATATGTCTAATTTGCCCTTCCCTACTGTTATTTTCTCGCAACACGTATCCAAGATATACCCACCATATATACCAATTAGGTAAATATTATTTGTTCAATTCTTATCATAACG
Source organism: Geotrupes spiniger (assembly GCA_959613385.1). Lineage (NCBI taxonomy): Eukaryota > Metazoa > Arthropoda > Insecta > Coleoptera > Geotrupidae > Geotrupes > Geotrupes spiniger. The sequence goes on along the minus strand of OY390736.1, from coordinate 37,362,586 downwards.
ACGAGGAATTTATTTATAAGTTGTTCTATGCATGGTAAATAATTTGATTCAGCCTTGTAGTAACGGTTTGGATTTTGTTTATAAATATTTCTGGTCGTGGAAACGGCATTTAGTAAATTTAGATCAGATTGTCGACGACATATCGTAGTGGTGGGGTTGGGTTGGGTTGGGTTGGGTAGGATATTTCTTTCAAATTGATTCTGTACATGTGCTAGGAACTGAAAGAATTATTTTGAAAGCTAGTTTGTTCAAGTGCTGTGATATCAGCTATGATTTTTTTACAATTAATAGTTTAGTTGTTACTTTAGTGTGATGTGATATGATATGAAACGATAACATTATTTGGTAAAAATATATAATATAACAACGTAGGAAATGAGACACGTGCAACGTTTAGTAAAAAATTGTTTAAGATATTAGCCTATAATATAAATTATTTCGGTACACGTAAATTTTTATAAAATTGGTCGTTTATAACTTTGATGATCGTTGGACATGTTACATATTTGAGTCAACTAAATACAAGAATATGGATTACAAGTCAGTGTTTAATTCATCAAGATGACTTCCTCACCTTGTGAAACAAGGACATTTCATGTACACAAAGGTATACGTTCTTAAATCACTTGACTTTATCACTGGATGAATGAAGAGGAACGTATGTACATTAGTGAGACGACCCAACCCAACCGAATGCAATCCAATCCAACCCAATCCAATCGAATCCAATCCAATCCAATCCAACCCACCCCAACTCAACCCAACCCAAATTAACCCAACGCAAACCAATCCAAATATCCTATCGATTGAACTCAAAACGTTCAAAGTTTGTTGAACTCGATAAAACTCAATCAAACCACTTACTAACTAACTAACTAAACTTGTTCGATGACAAGATTAATACCAAAAATATCTTCAAAGATAACACCTTAGCTAGAAATACTGTTTACATACATTTTCTTTTTTAGATTCTACTGCAGATGGCAACTAAAATCAGGTAAGTTATTTTCAACTTTAATTTTTTTTTTAATTCGATTGTTCAATGTTTGAAATTTGTTACTATCTTGGATTTTCTTTAATGTATACTTCATTTTTTATAAACGCCTTACTAAGAACTGTTGGAAATGGCATTGCTCGTTCGATAAGTTCTAAGATTTGTTAAAGTCGAGACGAGATACATGCGTTGTTAAACGAAATTTAAGCATCAACATCGGATCTGATCTGATCTATTTAAGATTATTTGTAAATCATGAGAATTGCAAGGTAATTAGTTTACGTTAAATAGTTCCAGTCGTGTAGAACAGTGAAATTATTTATAAGTTATTCTGTGTAAGTTGTGAGAACGGTACGGTAATTAATTACCTCATAAATTATATTTTAGTATAAAACATATAAAATGTAGATTTGACAATAAAATCATTATTAATAATTTTTGCTGAATAAACGATTAAGAATAAACCACATGAAATATTTATGAAAGCACCGGTAACGAAAATTCGGCTGACAAAGGACAATGAGCAACAATTTCCGAATCTGTAAGTAGGGAAAGAAAGTTCGTAAGTCATGCAAGTCTAGAATGATAAGTAAACGTGGCCATGCAGGTGCAGTTCGAGCAAGGGCCGCGCATAATAATCAGCAGGTGTGAGGTCGTCGAACCCTGGTGTGGGTGCCGCGATTGCCGTTACAGTCACGCCGACAATTATCATTAGTCGGCTACCTGAATCGCATTACACTGAAATATGTGATTAGGTCCGTAAATCGGCCGATAATTAAAATCTGCGGCGTTTCTTCATCGACGGGCGGCGGAGGCGGCGGCGCGGCGTTCCGCGCAAAAACCGAGGCGGAAATGGAAAAACGTTTTACATTTTAAATGCCCGCAGCCGCGTACATATTTATAAGAAACGGCGACCGCAAGAACGGGTTCGCGCGCACGCTACCATATACAAGACGAACGAATCGAGTAAGAAAACGCATATCCTTGAAAGTCTATTTGCCGTATCCGGTGATTTTTTATCGCGGCCGCTACTTATTCAGCGACGTAAACACAGGATGAAAAGTGGATTAAAAAAAATAAAAGAAAGTTGATCGACCTGAAGATTGTAGTCGTTTTCGAATTATCGAGGAATTGGCTAAAAATGAACGCTCAGCAATAATAAAATCTAATCGTCCCGTGCGGGCGATTTATCACCGCCACATTCTAGACTCAAACTCCGATGTCGCAGCCTAATTAATGCGGCGAACACAATAAATCAGGTTTTTATGAAATTTAGTAGACAAAAAGAAGACCGTAATTAATGCAAATGATAAATGGCTTTACTTTCCATGCGCGGTCTCATTTAAAGAGTATTAATTCCGATCGCACACCGACCAGTCTTTAAAAGCGCTTCGCGTTCGAACCGTAACGTTTAGAAACGAGTTAGTCTATTTTAGAATGGGAAAAATAACGGCGGCAATAAATAATGCGGACGTAATACCTAATATATTAAGGAAACCGTCTAGGTTTCGGACAAAAACGAATAGCCGAGACAGACTCGGCGACAAAGTTTTACAGCGGCATCGAAATATTTTTTCGATATGAAAATAAAAAGAAAACAGCGGAAACTTTTGATGAAAAATATGTTTTAAAATAAACACCACACTTTGAACGAATTCTTATTCATTTTCATCGATTTGATCAAAAATAAAATTAGTTTAAAACAAAGTAATTAATATATTCCCTTAAAATATTATAAACCGTAGAAATATATAATAAAACAATAAATTCTCAGTATTATAAAATGGAACAAACTGAACCAACCAGTGACGCCGAAAATATTTCGAGAAAACGTAGTTTTAGCTGCAATTTTCCAAAATTGCTACAAAAGCTCACACCCGCTTCTCCATGGCTTTCAACAGTTAATGAAGCCACCCCATTTTGAAAAAAAATATTTCCTGACCGAATAGTCAACTAACATATTTAAAAATGAGTCGATTCAACCGCGGAATAGAATCGTTGCTATTACCATACACGTCTTATCAAACGCACGTGGAATTTTTAATTTTCGTTATCTTATCACTCCCGAATAAATAAATTCGTTATTTCTGTAAACGTTGCCACAATACAAATTTATTCTGTGTGATAGCGCATTTGATCTTCAGCCAATGGGAACACACACGAAATTGAGCTAAATCGAATAAAGATAAAATGAAAAAAAAAAGTTGATACATTTCTGTGACATTTTACGAGCGACCTTTAGCTTGGACCGCAAAAATTATTCAAAAAGTGTTCATTTTTAATTTGCAACCGTTTCATGATACAATGATTTGCAAATGAATGGCTTTTCGGTTTTCGTCCTTCATTTTCAGGATATAAACCATACGATGTTATTTGTTGTATAACTGAATAATTAATGTGGCGATCGTTGCCTGATTGTTTGTGTTCAAGTCTGACACACGGAAACACGACGAGACCTCGCACTCTAGCTAAACACAGAATCATTGAAAACATTATTGCGATCGTGGCATCGTTAAGTAACGCACGAGCCAAAACGGCAATTTCGCACATTTACAGCACGTGTTGATTTTATTTAATTTTATTAGTCTATTATGAAGCAACCTAGCCAACATCGTCAGTGCGACGCGTAAATAAATGCACGTCACAGGTCTGGTTTCGAGACAATTGTCAACAATGTGTTTCTTTTTAATTGTTGGCGACGATCGCGTTGCAATAACTATTTCCATTGGTCGGGCAAAAGATACGTTTATCTAAAGTTCACTCGTCTTGAAAACGTAACGCCCGATACATTCGGAACGGGCGTAAAAGGACCGAAGATATATCCGATATTAATTCCAGCGATTAACATATTTTGACATTTTTTAAATTCCGCGTTTTAGTATTACCATAAAATTTACATAAAATACAGTACGCGTTACGTCCGAAAGGTTGTTTAATAACATATTATGCAATGTGGCGCATTGCATCTGAACGCACGAAGATATTTTCGTGTGGACTGACAAATCCGAACGAATGTCTAATTTAAGTAAAGAAATTAGTATTATTTTATAAGATTTTCGAGAAATTGTTTATATTTATGTGTATCTCCACTATAAACAAGCTTTGCTGAAATTTAATTTATTAATAAATTAGTCAACAACGTAGACTCAGAAAACGAACAACGTCACTTCGTTGACTAGAGCAACAAGAAACGCTACAACTGCATCAAAAGATAATTAAATTTAAAGAGGATTTTACTAACTTAACAACGAGCTTGTCTGTAAAAAATATGGCAATCCAATATCCCACGACACAAATAAATATCATTCGATGGAGGAACGTCGTTTTTTTTTTAAATATAACGATTTCAAGCCCAAATTGAAATACCCTATTGGATCATTTCAGTTATTACAATTAGGAATAATTAGGCGAAAGTTAATGACACAGGGTTGTTGTTAAAGACATCTAAACACATTTTCCCCACAATAATACGTTCCATGTGGCGGCCAATCTCGTGCGTCCCGTGGTTTAGACTCAAGTAACCTTTGTACCTACATCAGATATCTAAATCTAATTTTAGTGCATCAAGCTGAAAAATATTGGCAGTAAATTCCTGATTGTAGACGACAGTATCATTATATTTAGGAGTAAGCCAGCAATAAATTTAATTGCGAGAATTTTAATTATGAATGTGCATTGCGCTACTAGTTAACTACTATGATAACGTGACGATGTTTCCTGGTAATTGTTCGACAATTGAAGGAATGAATTATTAAAATGGAATAGTAATGAAAAAATAAATGTAAGGTGTTGTAAGGTTGATGGTGCTGTGTTTTATGAGTTGGTGGCTTGTAGTGTCTACGGAGATAACTTTACGATAAAATTTCCTTCGCCATTGCTGGCCATTTACATTTTTTCTGGAAAACAGTCTTCTGCAGAATTAGGTTTTGTAATAATTTTCGTTTAATTACTGAGTTGTCTTCACTACGTCGCCCCTCAAGATCCAATGTCATATTCCTATGATATTGATCGACGCATTCGAGCCGACACTAACCCAACCCAACCCAACCCAACCCAACCCAACCCAACCCAATCCAATCCAATCCAATCCAATCCAATCCAATCCAATCCAATCCAATCCAATCCAATCCAATCCAATCCAATCCAATCCAATCCAATCCAATCCAATCCAATCCAATCCAATCCAATCCAATCCAATCCAATCCAATCCAATCCAATCCAATCCAATCCAATCCAATCCAATCCAATCCAATCCAACCCAGTTCAATCCAATCAAACCGAACTCAGCCCAACTCAGCTCAACCCAACCCAATCCACTGCAATATAACCCACCCAGCTATCCACAGGACATGTTTGCATAACTTTCAAACCCTGTTGTAATTTTTGACAGTTATATTCAGCATTGTTGACAAATCATCATGAGTAGATTTACAACAGAAGAACGCTTCCGAATCATTCAAACTTATTTTGAAAATCGGTGTTCAATTCGGGAAACGTATAGAAGATTACATGATTTTTATGTTCCTCATAATCGTCCAACTGAGCTCGCTATTTGTCGAGTTATGAATAAATTTAGTACCAATAACGCGTCAATGTAATGTGCGTACAGAAAAAAAGTGCACCCGCTGGGAGTGAAAGAAGAAAGAAGAAAGAAACGCTACAAGTGCATCAAAACATATTTTTCCGGGGATGATCCGGAATTGTCAATTCGGCGTCGATCGCAACAGTTTGGCATTTGCCCGTCCACTATGTGGAAGATTTTGCGAAAAGGTTTTGGTCTACAACCGTATAAGACTTGGGTCTGGATTTCTGGAATTGGGCTCTTGAGCAGCTTATTTTTTTTTATCGAAAAATCGTGTTTACCGATGTGGCTAATTTTTGCCTAAATGGGTTAGTGAACGAGCAAAATTGTCATTTATGGAGTGAGGCAAATACACAAAAAAATCATATGATTCGATTACATCCACAAAAGTGCGCTCTTTGGTGTGGTCTTCACGTTTGTGGTTCTTATTTTTTCAAAAATGAGACTGGAGCTCACGTAAATACGGTCAATAGCCAAGGTTGCCAGACAATAATCATAATTATTTCTTCTAAATTGTGGATGACATCGATTCCGATGTGGTCCTAGCAAGACGGCGTTACGAGCCATACTGCCCATGAAACCATCGACTTACCGAGGAATCGATTCAACGACTTGGTATCGCGAAATGGATCAGTAAATTGACCAACGAGATCATGCGATCTGCGCCACTTCTTGTGGCCTATGTATAATCTAAAGTGTATGGTAATAATTCGTAAACTATTCAGGTTTTGGAAGCCAATATTATTGGTCGAAGTGCCATAAATGCTCGAAATAGTGCCAAAAATAGGACTGCCAGGATGTGCTTCGTTAGAAACAGCCGCGGCTGTTCATACGAGAGGCAACTTACGACTGTCGCAGGAAAGCATGCATACAATATTGTGACCCCTGCTTATGCGATCTGAATGCCCCAACCCCCTCTCTACAAGAATCCATTTCAAAAAAATCGATTTTTCAACCTTCATTTTTCGACTTTTGGCCAGGGAATCGGCTGTTCTGAACCACCGTGAGCCGAGGAGATCCTGTGCCTGAAATCGTTTTCAAAAATAATGCCATGAACCATCTTCCATAATGAATAAAGATTATTGATCCTTACACAATTCCTGTCGTTATTATTTTTTAAAGAAATTTGTATCATTGTTAAAAACGGGTATTACTTAAATAGGATAACAATTTAAACGTATGATGTTGGGTTGGGTTGGGTTTGGTTGGGGTGAGTGCGTTGCTATGTGGTGACAAATGTTACTTTGAATGAAGATGAAATAATCTTCGTCGTTGCGAGCTATTTTCGGCCCATTATCAATTCCTATTGACAATCCCTATCTGCGAAATTAGGTGCCAACCATATTCGCATAATACGTTTTTTTCGCATAATTGTTGCAAATCCACCAATTCGTCAAGTTGTCGCCACCGTCACGAGCAATCATATGCCGAAGCCAATGGTGAAGTGATTCGTACGATCCTTCCATCAAATTACTTCCCACGTGCTTAGCTATCAACGAAATGTCTCAAACGTAAGTTGTCGACGTACCTGGTCTGGCCTATTTCATGACGAGCTCTCTTTGATTGCGTATCTATTTCGCATTCCAATTCACAACAAACGTATACTTAATTAATATTTCAATTTATTTGTTGTAATTAAAAAGGTAGTCTGTGTATCTTTAATCAATGGGAAACTTTGTATTCGTAATTTATGCCAAACACCCGTTTGCATCTAAACCCAAACTGCAAAATTAAGTTAATTTCTATGTAGAGTAAAAATTTTGGAGTAATTTATGTAAAATTCGCTGCTTGCGATCTTTGCGTTTGTACCCAAAGGGTTAGATATTTGGTCGTTCGGAGATTTCGAAATGAAATTTAAGACAAATTTAATTTGCAATGAAACCCAATTCTTGGTGAAGTGATTGTATGAATTTCCTCTAAACCATCAAAACCTTGGAATCGTATCAAGGATATGGTCAACCCAGAGCATATGCACTAAGCACGACGGATCCTCAACTGAAATATATTTGTATTGTTGTACGTTCGTTAATAAGTCCAAACAAGCCCAGTTCAAGTTGGTTAGAACTATCTCGAACCCAATCCAACCCAACCTAAAATGTAACAGAAAAAGGGGAACTAAAACCTCCGAACGAGGTCGGCTTGGGTTGGGCATTTGCTTTAGATTTGCTTTGAAAAATCCAACTAAAATCAAGTTCATGTAAAATTTTATAATAAATTTAATATCAATAATAATACATTTAGTTGGAGATGAACAATCAAAAAATATACACAAGAAATCATATCACATCAGAGAAATATGTTTTTAATTCGTTGTTAATATTTCGCGGTTCACTTTTGACTTCAGCTCGTAGTACATTAAAGTCTTTAATAGATTTGACAGTCCTGGCCATTGCCAACAAAAATCCTGTGCAAAGGAAGGGAACATTTTTTGCAATTTCTCCAAACCCGAAACAAATAATTCAATGGAAATATTGTAATAAGTCAACCCATTGCATACCAAACTAACTGGTGATGTTTACAAACCACAACAAGGCTGAAGTCGCTGGAAGTGGCTATGATTATTTTTTTCAATCTAATGCAAATAAAGTAAGTTAATTTAGGCAGATTTAAAGTAACAGGTTTAAAACGCAGGATTATTACAAAATAGTCCTTAAAGCTCAACCTGAAATGCAATATAAAAAACCTGCAGTGGTTCGCAGTGAACTTTCATATACTTAGATAAATTTCACGCAAACTGACGTGATTACGGTGACTGGCGAAATCGCGAACGTTTGGTAAATACGTCCATCTGGCTTAGTAACATCTGACTGTGACCGAGCCTGCGACCGCGCCTGGTAATATTTACCGTACGTTGCTAGGACTACAAAGAATTTCCCAACAGCGATTCTCCAGTAAATTGTATATATTTCGAAAGAACTTTTCAAACAAGAGTTGTTTAGAATTTCATCTTTAAATGTTATAACCACTTTTTCGACAACTTCCGTTCCTTATACGTAAAGTATAAGAAAGTAAAAAAAACCCTGGACGTAAATATTTATTTGGGCATTTTTAAATCAATACTTTCTTTGCAAATACATAATATTTAAATAAAATATCTATTGTTGCTAATGAAATTTCAATAATTTTAAAATATCTTCTGCATAAAATGCTGCCACCCAACGTGTCAAATAAAAGTAAAATAAAAAAATCAACCATGAGAATAACATTTTGGCACACAAAACCCATAAGTGTAGTAAAGTTTTAATACCTCGTCTTAAAATTAGACGCGAAATCGTGTTCCGCTTGTTAAACACCCATCGCGAAACATATATTGAAATTAAGACGCGCGACGATTTCTTTTTGGCGGGACTCGCGCTACGGATTCGAGTAACTGGGGCAAGCGGCGAAAGACAATAGCGTCCGAAAATAGAACCGCGGAGCGGGCCCGATGACTAATTGCGAATTCGGCGAATTCGACGTTCGACGAACGTTACGTCGACGCGGTTCGGCGTTCGCGCGAACGCGGATACGTGCGCGCGTTACGCAATCCAGTCCGAATAATCACGCGGCCGTCGCCGAAAGTCCCGAAAGCGACCGCGTCGTCGTCGGCCGGATCGACCGGCCAGATATCGGCGCGGCGGATAATCGAAACCGCGTCTGTGTGCACACGTAAATATTTACGGACGTTGTAAAAAAAGCCGTGATCACCACACACACACACACACACGTATATACACCCCACGTCGAGACTGGGGTGGGGGCCAGACGACCTACGCGCGACGCGTCCTTGGGTCTGTCTGCCAGCAGTCTGGTTGAGTCGCCCCCGGCATGGAGACGGGCGGGTTGCAGGTGTCTGATGTCGGTGCCGCGTTCTCGGCAATTAATTTGGTTGGTAGCCGTGTACGTACGGTCGGACGTCCAGGACGGGGACCGGAGTCTAGACGATTGTTATATTGCGTGACAACTTGTAAGCGTCGCGGTTGCGGGTTTTCTTTTGCGTAATTGTTACGCGCGTACCAGAACAATGAATTTAATTGCGGGAAATTAAACGAAAATGAAGGGTCGAATGTAACGTGTGTATCGGTGGAAATATTAAAAGCGATGGTCGTGAACGCACGGCGTAACGTCGAATTGCAAAATTTAATTCGGTTTAAATTACGCAAATTACGATTTTTAAAACCTTTTCATTTAATGCAATTAATATTGTTTTTGAATATTCCAGTGGACTGTATGCATCCAGAAACGTAGTTATGAATATTGACGCATTTTATTATTTTTTACGTGCACACGTACACAATTACTGTAATGGACATAAAATGAAATAACGACACCAAATAATAGAACGTCAAAGCTTCACATACAGATTTATTTTTTTAATGACATGTTATCTTTTATAATCGATAGGCCATGTGATCACCTGCTATATCTGCTGATTTTTTTTAGTCTTTCGTGCCAACATTTACGAAGTAGTTGATCGATGGTATCGATGTCAAAGTAGACCGCTGTGATCACATAGCAGTTAAACTTAATTTTCGTTAATATTAAATACATAGTTAAATATTATTAGTCATTTTTCTTCAGAAACATATTTGTCTATTTTCTGATTTTACTTAATTTAAATGCTGTATCAAAGGTCGTAAACCGTTTTACAAAATTGCAACATCAATTTAAAATGGCGAATCTACGCTTCAAATCTAAATATTTTAAAATGATTGATTTAATATACATTGAAGAAATTAAAAAAATATAAAAAATAATGTATGATATTATACAATGTTATGCATTTGGGTTCAAATTTCCGTGATCGTTTCGTTCGACCCAATGAATTTGTTATTCACAAAAAATAGACATAACCAACCCTAGTTTATGCACAAAATTCATCATAAAAACCGTTCATGCAGAGCATCCGCCAACCAATTACCAACATAAACCACCAATAGTGTTCACCAACTGGCAGTCTACTGTGTGAAATTATCGATAATAGAAAATGCAAGTAATAATCTTGAAAATTTTCTGAATAAATCGAAACGATCGTTTCGAGTTCAAACTGCATGGTGTTTTTAAAAATTCCACCTATTTCATAAATGTTCATTGCATTTTCATCCACTTTTGACATCGTATAGTAACTTTAGACGTATTAGTATGGTTGCAATTCTTATTGTTTAACAATTAGTGGGCAGTGTAATTATTGATTATAAGAATTTTTAAAAAATCTTTTGTACAAAATAATTACTACGTAAATGGATTCAGAATGAAAGTATTTTTTTGGTATCAAGAGCGCGAAACGCATGTTTTAGTGCGTGAGAATGTAAAATTTTTGACGAAGCGTCAGACGAATTAAAAAAAATATATTCGAAGGTATTAAAATATTTCGCGCACGTGATACAAACAATATTTTTTACGACTGTTTTGTGATATAAAAGCGGGCAGTTATTACATTCTTGTTGTGTAAAGTAACTAGCATTAAAAACGTTTACCAACATTCCTACTTCTACGGTAGTAGCTGTGTTTAAAAAAAGCGCAGGTCTAGATCACATAGTCACCTGAAATGATTTTTTAAACAACTTTTAACATTTAAAAATTTTCAACCCAACCAAATTCCATAAGCAACTGTTCGTAATAACATTTTTTTTGCTACGACGTTCTTCTAGTATTTTATTGGCGTATTTGAATCATAGTACGCGCCACTTGGATTGAATGGATTTTTAAAAAATACTTTACGTTCAAGTAATAAGGAAGATACAGCGGGTGGATGAGAAGTGAACACCTTTCACAAATGGTTTTCTTCGTAGACGATCTCAAATGAGAGCCAAACATTTATGTAAAAAATAAAGGGTCGAAACGATTTATCAGTAAAGATAACTTATAACGAAAATTGAGAAGAAATTAAAGAGAAAAAAAGCAAACCGTATTTTAAAGAAACCATACGTTCGCCGTTAGAAAGCAAAGAGACCCAAAATTGAAACCATTAGTCCCAGGAGTAAGGGGACGACCCAAAACACGTTGGAAAGAGCAAGTGGAGAACGAAATCACCATTTTCTATCCTTTTTGATTCTTCTTCAGTTTCTCACGACCAATATTTTTTTACAATTTTCCTGTACTGAGGGAAATTGTGCACTAGGTGTAAACACACAAAAAAATGTAGTCTCAGGATATATAACGATCTTGCCTATGACGTTCATAGGGGTTAAAAATATTCAACTGAACAACTACAATTTCCAGTGAATTGTGTAGATTGTGTACACCATACGTTTCGTTCGAAAACTTCATAGAAATACTTTTTGGAATTCTAGTGTCAATTTTAATAGGAAGACGAAAATTAAAATTTCCTCAACTACTTAAGATAGAAACAAAAATAAAATTTAATTTATTTGACTGTCGTGCATTAAAAATAATATTTAAAGAATTATTTTCAAAACAAAGCCAACCCAACCCAATCCAATCCAATCCAATCCAATCCAATCCAATCCAATCCAATCCAACCCAACCCAATCCAACCCAACCCAACCCAATCCAATCCAATCCAATCCAATCCAATCCAATCCAATCCAATATTCCTCTCTAGTTCCCTTTTTGTACTATTAGAATTGACATGAAACGATATAAAGTTTTCAGCTTCAATTATTTGTGGTAAGATTTAAAATTTAAAAAATGTCTTTAGACGTGAACACAATATTTCAGATAGCTGGCTAGCTATGTAGCTAGATAAATAGATAGATAGATAGGTGATGTGTCCGTTTAATACAAACAATGACAGGAGCCTCGTCCGATCCCAACATTAAACGTCCCAGTAATTATACTCTCAGCAACCAATTATGAAAACATTTGTCTATAGCCTGTCATGTTTTTTTTCTTTCACGTATATACAAATATACAACCAAGGAATATAGATAAACTCGTTCTTTGCTAATTACTGGCTTTATTCAACAAGTCAGACAATTCGATAAACGAGCAATTAATCAAACGTAATTAAATAAAGCGAACGATATTTCATCGATTTTTTTAAGTCGGGGCACAAAATCAAGTTTGCAAGGTCGACGGAAGGAGATATGGTGCCCTACGCGAAACCGTGCGTTTTGATTAATGAACTGAAAATAGCAGACGAAAATGGGCGCAGCATTTACGAAGGCACATGCAGACCTTTTTTCGATAATTAATGCGTCGATGTCGACGGACAATTTTTTAAAAAATCTCGCGGTCACAAAACGAGCAATTTTTGGATTTTTTATGAAAAAATTACGAGAAAGAATCCTAGGTGGAAAGTTAAAGTTAAAAAAAATGTTGCGAGGCAAAATGGTTATATTTATTTTTAACCAACTCAAAATGCTAACTAGCGTTCTACAAATGTCGCAATATTTTAATATACACCTGCATCGTTGTGATGCGCTCGCAAATGTTACACCCACTCGACTTGAATGCGAAACACCTGTGAAACTTAATAAATATTTAATTTAATTTCGACGCTTTTATTTAATTAATTAATTTCAAATCGTTCTTAGTCCAGGTCAAAGACAAAATAATTTTGAATCATATTTTTGGAGCTCGAAATAATTGGTTACATAAATATTCACGTTTTCGTATTAATAGCTCGAAGTAATTAATGCACGGGGACTTGCCAAACGGATCTGCGAATGTACGAATAAAATCAATGCAAATTATTTCGTAGCAAAATTACGACACTTTCGCAAATATTAAAAAAAAAATAATTAAAATAAATTGAAATAAATCATTTTTTCTGTATCTAATATTACAATGTTATCATTGGCGATCTAATCAAATCATCATCGAGTGCATTTTGAGGTATTTGAAACTCGCCACTTTTTACGCGATAATTTAAACAATCGCATTATTTCCGATCATAAAAAATTTAATTTTAATTTGAGACGATTATAATAAATAAATACCTTTTTATTGAGCGTCAGTTTCTGCCTCATGACACTGAGGCACTTTCGAATGGCCCGCTTAACGAGGCTATCGGTACACGACAGAGACACACTTTCAACCGTCATTTACGAGCACAAGGCGCAGACTAAAACTAGCGTCACGAGTGTTGTGCCGCAAACGTGAGCTGTTCTGTCTAGACAGACCAACTCCCCCCCCACCCGCGCGACGCTTGATGATAACACACGCCCGATGCAGCAGGCGTAATCCCCCATATGGCCCACTTATAAAGGATTGCGCCGTGCCATTGTCGTCGCGTTAATCCTGTCGCAGGATGGGCCTTATCGCGCCGATAAGTCATTTAGCGGCTAATTCGGCGCGAATCCGCCCGCGTTTCGCCCAGGACCGGTCCGAATGTGCGGAAAATCCGCGCGCTCGCGTCGACGAAGCCGAGTGGGAAAAAATCGCGTTTCGCTTAATTAGTGCGAAACGATTTACATAATTTGGCACAGGCGTGGGGTCCATGCGCGACGGAAATTGCGATTAATCGGACGGTTATAGAAGTGTTTTTGTCGATGGCAAATGTTGTCTTACGACAACGCCGGTAATTTTATGAATGTTTTAATTTATTTTATGTACGTTATATGAAAGCTCCATAGGTAACATGCGTATAAAAAATTGCCGTGGGGAGGGCTTCCATGACATTGTCATCAAACATAAGTTACAATGACTTTCAAAAATTACTGTTTGACACAAGGCTACTTGATAACAGTTTCTTAACGTTTATTATTATAATTAGTCGTCCAAATTTCTTCTTGTATTTATCAGTTTTGCGATTGTGGTTTTAAATAGAGAGCTTTTTTATTTGTTAGCAAACTCGGGCGTACATTGATTGCAGTTCGAAATGGTATAATTTATATAAAATTGTTAAATTAAAATTTAAAATGTTTGCCAATATTGTTAAAATGTCAAAATAGCCGAAACCGAAACAGACAAAACTGTAAAACATATGAAATGGCACAAAATAGTAATAAAATTTACGAAATAGCAAAATTGTATGTACAAATTGTCAACGTTAGTCAAAAAATTGTAGAAAATTTCAATAGTGTACCAATAGCATTTAATTCGAATACAACAACATTATTAAAATGAAAATAAATTTCAGTGGATGTGATGAGGTGCATGTAGTCATGCAAACATGAGTTCAAAAATTTTGTGTGAGTGTACTTACGCCATCTAGACGTCACACTACATGCACCTCAGCGGATGTATCGTTGGTGATCTAATGAGTTCAAATTGATGAAATAGCTGTCATCACCTGTTACATCCGGCCGACAGTATCGGCTTGGTCGGCCAAAGCAGCCCTCTGTAATTGTATAGCAGTACAAGTCTGAGGGCATTGACGTCTAGACACTCTTGGTACACTCACGCAAACTTTTCGGAATTGTTAAAATCATTAAAATCACAATAAGAGTCAGAAATTTAAAATTATCTGTCAAAAAATTCCAAAAATCAATAATTTGAAATCAAAATTGCCTAAACTAAATATTGTCGAAATAAATTGATAAAATTATTAAGAATTAAAAACTAAATAGCATAAACTACAAAATACCTCAGTATTGACGAAGTTCGAACCGATTTGATAAAATATAAGTAAATCCAAAATTTGTCAAAAATAAAATCTGGTTTCGAAGTCTTCGGTACAGAAACATGTTGTCAAAAATGAAAAAAGTATTGTCAAAATTATGGTGGTGAATATGATCAAAATTGATTAAATTGTCAAAGTTAGTGAAATTGTCAAATACTGAAATTGATGAAATTGTTGAATCGAATAGCTCACAATGTCAATGAGAGGAAAATGTCGAAAACGTTTAATTGCAAAGGTACGACATAAAAACATTTTAAAACGATCAAATTGACTTTATCAATATCTTTGGCAATGAATATTTCCATGAAACAACATTTTCGTTTTTTTTTCCTTAAACAGTTCGGCGATGAATCTCTCGATAAAGCATTATTTGTGTTTTCTTACTATAACAATGTCTTTGACAATAAAGCACTCTTTTTTGACAGATTTTTGTAGCGATCATTTTCAGTTTTTAATTTAAAAATACGACGTTTTGGTCCACCAGTCAGTATCATTTCACAGATTATGATCACTGGAAATTTATTGGTCTACTCGGTGAGGGGAAACGTTATCCAGAACCAGGAGAATGTTTTCTTCGAAATGTTTGCACGGAATATGTTTTTGGTACAAATTCTTTATTCAACCACTATTTAAACTGTTTTAATTGATTTATGTACTTTCCTGGTTTTGGTGATAGACTTTTTACGCAAACGTAATTTTATTTACTGACATTGCAACATTGTCACCTGGTTCCATTAAAATCTGTAGTTCTCTACTACTACTACTACTACACTTTCATTATTCAACGTTAGTAATTTTCAACGAGCGAGTTCGACATTAATATATGTATGTAAAATATTAGTTCAAATATTTTTGTTGCCCCAATTTACTCAACAGTGTTGTTCAGAGTGGCCAACCCAACCAAACCCAACCCAACCCAACCCAACTAAATCCAACCCAATCAAGCCCAATCCAACAAAACCTAACCCAACCCAACCCAACCAAATCCAAGCCAACCCAACCTGAACCCAAATTGACTATTTTCCAACATTAGTTGAACATTTTTAATTATTAAAATTTATAATGAGCTGAACCCAACCCCTAACGTATTTTTTACATTGACCTAGGAGATTCATCCGGACCCAAATTATCTCTTTCACAAAATCAGTTCAACTCTTTTTTGTTAAAATTAACTAAGCAGCTTTAGTATTTAGACTTGAAATTGACTTCAGTTTCAGTTTCAATGTTTTAACACCGTTACGTAAATTTTAACAATTAAAGCGCAAAATTGAACTAAAGTTGTAAAATAGTCAACGTGGGCTGGATTTAGTGGACTTCGCCATAAGTAAAATTGGATTTGCTTGCTATAAAAATCGCCAAAGATAAGTAAGTCCCAACCCAATGCAAAATACATATTTTTTGAGCTTTGTATAGAACCCTGCAGATATGATGCTGTTATATTGGGTTTGTTTTAAATTCAGCCCACCATTTTACAATTTTAGTTCAACTGTGCGTTAAAATAGAAAAGAAAAAGAGCTCAAGCAGTGCCGGTTGAAAATATCATTAAAGGGTTTCAACTATGAGCTGTAAAACATGTCAAAACTGTCAAAATCGTCGATACTGAAATTCACAGCATTGTGGCAAAATTTTCAAGTGGCCTAAAATGCAAAATGTCAGGTTTTAAAATTTTTAAAATAGCCATTATGGTCCAAATAGCAAAAAAGGCTGAAAATACCAATATTGTCTAATTGCATTCAATACAGATTTGTAAAAATTGGTAATAAAAGTGAAAAATTAACATGCATAATTTTCCGATTGTCATGAAATACAAAAATTGTAAACATTTTTCAAAATTGTTGAAAACGTAAAATTTACCAATATTGTTTCAAATTCAAAATATTTGAAAACGAAATTTATGAAATTGTGAAAAATGAAAAAAAAAAAAAACAAATAGTCTGAAATATAAAATAACTAAAAATAGATTAAACGGAGTAAGCACAAAATTTGAACATTGGGAAAGTTGTCAGTTGCCAAGAACGAAATTGGTATCAAAGTATTTTTGTTAAATTGTAACCAATCGGTACATAAATGTCAAAAGTATAAAAATTATTATAAATATAACTAAAATGACACTAAAATTTGCACCATTTTGGAAAAAATATATAACCACTATCAAAATTGAAACAAACGTAGCCCGTTACAGACTTGTATTTGACTGCGAACGTGGCATAAAAACACGATAGAAATAGCTAGTCTGGAACAATAAAAAAAAATGATTATATATTGTCGCCGATTAATGATGATACGGACATTTCCAAGTAGGCGTGCAAACAATTAAAATGCAGACACAATACGCACGTAAAAATCAAAGTTTATTTAAAACGTGTAAACATCGGAAATAAATGGGTAATAAAGTCCGTCTGTCTGCCCCCGAATACAACGTTCATTATACTTTACGAGCGATTTATTATTTTTTAAATAACATCGATCAAACGACACCTAATTGAATTTAAAATTATGTTTGAGCTAATCTAAATTTTTTTAAAAATAGATTCCGGGAAATCCACCCATAAACTACTTACTATAAATAAAAAATCGCCGACGCTGGAATCAAATCCTAGACTCCACACCACATCACATCAATGCAATCACTGTAACGACAGCGTTACTTCAAAGTGGTTTATCTGGATCGTACATAATTGGTACGATTTGGTAGGATTAATTGGATGATTCACGTCTACATTTTTATTTTTCCCAACATTGCACTCTTAATCTATGCGAGAAATGTGCAGACGTGTATTTTCCCAGGGGTTACCGCCGTAATATTTCAGAAGATATGAGCTGTCAAACTTTATGAATTACGATGCAAAATCTTTTTCAAACGGTCATCTCCGGATCTAATTAGCGCTCAGACTTCTAATTGGTCTCATTTCATAGATATTAAGTGCATTTCGTCATGCATTAAATGGATTAGTTAATAATGTTAATAATAAAATGCCGTTTTAAATAACTTGCAGTTTTCGCCAACAACACGTAATACTAGTTTCGGTTGTTCTCGGCGTGGTTCGAATTTTTTTTTTACTTTTAGTAAAAGTCGTTCGAAAATGAACGAATTTATTTTATTTATATTCGTCGTGAAACGCGGGACTTTAATTTTCGCTTCCAGATTTGGAAATATAATTATAAAGCTACCTTGCCTCATGCGGCGACTCGAAATTGCGCCAAGCTCGTCTGAAAGGCAATGTGCGAGAGCAATTTGTATACCCAGAAACACTGACAAACGCCAATTCGGCGGAACACAATCAAAACATAAATTTTGCACATTCACCTACTTAGACTAGACGTGAAAAGATTTATCGCCCGAAAACCAAAGGATTTATTATACGCTACACCTAAACGTTGATTAACTGGAAAAGAATGTTAAACAAGTGTGAAAGACACGTTATTTGCACATATGGGTTACATTTGAGCCTTCGCGGTTGCGATACTTTTTTGTAACTGTACAAAAATGTGCTCTAGTTTGAATAGAGATGGAAAGAACGTCTGGTGAAATTTCTGTAGTGGGTTACCAGTCAGATTTAAAGCTTGGGTTGGACAAAAATAAGAGCACACAATGGAAACCAGGGAGAAAAGACAAGTTATTGAGAGATTGTAGTTTCTGAGTGACTTAAAAGAAATTTTTCACGGCGAGTCATGAACGGTGGTGGGGTTTCCTGTAAACAAAACAAACAAAGTAACAAAGAAGCAATGACGTTCACTATACCAGAAAACCGTTGCCAATATTTTTTTTATGAACCCACTACGTGGATAATACATTTCAACGAATGTAATAAGGCGACAGATGACAGCTGTTTCACCTGCTATGGGCTCATCAAACATCTCATACATTCGATGAAGTACGGAGTAAATGCAAGTCTTGCAGCATCAGCTTAGCTTGTTGAAAAGATCTCTGCATTTATGTAGCAGTAACAGTGTATAGGGATTCACGTCTAGATGGCGGTAATATCACACACAAACTGGTTGCAACCCCCTACGTGTTTTGCTTCATCATCAATGGTGACATTGTGACCGAAATCAACGCCACTAAAGTTCCACGAATAAAGGATTTTACATTAAAATCCTATTGAGATGGCGATGCTTGTTTCATAATTTCAAATTTTCTTCGGTGTGATTCAAGACAAATCTAAATATGATCACACGAGTAAATAGTTCTTTAAGCCAGCGTTTTAATTCTTTTTAAACCAACAGGTAAGTGACATTTTATCAAGCACTAAAATTGGATGATTCCATTTGACCAACATTTTGTTAAATATGACCATTAGTACCATACTACAAAATCACATCTAAACAGAAGAATATAGGACAGAAAGCGTAAAAATAGAAGAAGGATATTTGTTAAAAAAAATGGTACATGGTTCATGGTATGGGAATGTCACGCCTTAAATGCAGCTCCCTAAAAATTTAATCTAGTCGAAAAGAAGTAAATAAGTTCGAAGCTTGTGTAGAAATATTAAAGGCTAATGTTCCACCATTGCTCAGACTATATGAAAAATAGATAGTTGGTAAAGTAAGGCCAATTATTGGTCACAAAAAAATCATCAATCAACTGTAATGGATCGCTCTAGCTATTATGGTTTGAATAAGGATCCCTTTCTAATGGATTGGTCTCCATCCATTATTCAATCGTTCTGTAGGTCTCGATATCACAATGAAACAAAACGTAATTTACTTGGAGACACTTTATACGTACACACAATTCGAAATGCTTGCATCGACAAGGCTCTTACGAGTTGCCGACTCTGCTTACACTTGTGATGTTCTCGCTTGCCCAATGCATTGCATATTTATACTAATACAATGACAACGGCCAGCAATATATTTTCGCTGTTTTGTTACATTATGAATAATTGAGTATTTGCTACTTTACAACAATAATTGTTTTCCTAATGTTGTACGTTTATCGCCACACAATAAATAAGGACCTGCAAAAATGTTATATCGAGGCTGGTTATGATAGAGACACAGCCGTCATCTCTCGTGTCTTTGTTATCATGCGAAACATATTGATACATCAAGCATAAATATAATTCGTAAGCAAAAATAAAATAATATAAAGAACTGCGTGTGTGCCAAAGTGCATGTAAAAATATTGAACAAATGTATGATAATTATTACAAACTTCCAAGTGATGTAGAAAAATGAAATCGGAAAATGAATCAAGGGAGAGATGGAGATGTCCACATCATCGCCGGTCGATAGTCAAAGGTCATAGGTCGTTATTGCCTTAGATATAAAATAAAACAATGCATTGGCGGATGAGGATAGTCAGTTATAAAAGCGAATACACTAAACTTCACAATGTCTAGACCGTCTAGACGTCAATGGGTCCAACCTGGTGAATACAAACAAACGTGCTCAGTAGCCTGTGTCTTTTCAGTCAAAATATCAATGAATAATAAATATCAATGATGATATAATAACTGCCAGGAAATCATTTATTTACCACCATTACGCCTTGAATAAACATACATGGATAATTTAATTTCATGAGTATTGCAATTGAAGAATCAATTGAAGAATGCAAATTGTAGATTTTTGGAAACTTCGTAATGTTGGACGTCCCTGAAGGATTATCATTTTCAAAATATGTTCGTATGGACCCATCATGGGTTAAGGGTTGGTTGGGTTGGTTTGAGTTGGGCAAATGTTTTCCTTGTATGCATCCTGCACTTAAGATATTTGTCGCGATAGACAAGGTATGTTCACTGAAATAAGATATGCGATATTTATGCTTAAGATTTCACGTTTATAACCAGAAGACTGTTTGAAATTTTGGATCAAGAGGGAACGCTAAGGAATTAACATCGAAGTTTCTGTATATTAAAAAACTACTCATCTCGTTATACAGCTATATTTCAGACGTACGAAGATACGAATTTGTATTCTTGTTATGTTTTTTATACAAAATGAATTAGTTTCCAATTGTTTAATTATGAGAACAATGCTAGAACGACCAATAAGCACAGCCATTTTCATTATGAAAATTTCCAACTGTGAGGAAAAGAGAAACATGACAATATACCCAAATGTGATAATCCTGCATGAAAAAAATACGAACAGCAATATACATATTTTAAGCAGCTGTAATTTTTCTAGACGGGTTATTCCGACGTTTCTGTAAAGTCACATTTGCCATCTTCATAATGGTACAGCCAGTGCAAAACTACTGAGTGTTTCTGTTAACAAAAAACAAACGATAACGTAATACAACAAGTATGGGATGAATGTTGTAATTCTATTCCATTGGTTAATTCAAAGTTATAAGTATAGTACATCATATATATATATATCATATAGTAATAATAAAATGCGAGAAAATGTCGTTGGGTTGGGTTGGGTTGGGTTGGGTTGGGTTGGGATGTAGTTAAAACTGATGGAGGAACACCAACATGGGGTTTGTGACCGTGTGAGATTAAGTTTGTGATTTAAGTAGCACCATTTCAAGGACATTTTCGGCTGCTAGTAAAGAGATTTGTGTCATTTTGAGCACTTGTAGGTACAATAGTAATTCCAAATTATAAAGCCAACGATTCATCACTTCCATTGGATTTTTAGTTATCATTAATAAGACTGGATAAACTGTATGGGTTGTCAGGATCAAGTTGGTGTTTTCCACGAACCCATCGAAGCTCATGAATAGGTAACTAATCTATACGATGAATTATTTTGCAAACTAGTTCTTCTTTGATATGTCTAAAAATAGCGAAAGTCCAAGTCCAATGTGCAGTGTCATTAAAAAACAAGAACTTTTAAGCTATTTTGATCACATTTTGATCTTCAACCCAATGTCATTTGCAAATCATCAGATTAGAATTGAAGAATAATTAGACGATACAATCCTCTGTAAACATTCAAACAGCTGCAAACTTTCTTACGCAACGGACAAATTCCCGATTAAAACCCGCCGGTTTTCGTATATTGTGTCGATGTGCACGGCCACGATTAATTGCACACTTCGAACAACCGCGATATTAATTACCGGCCAAAGAATTTGATATCAGAAAAACGTCATGCACAGATGATTTCAGTCTTAATCTATGCGAGGCTAATTAACTTTTTTCGTCTGGAAAGTCAGACTTTTAATGAACGAAACCGATTAGATTAGAATTACAAATCTGCTTTGTAAATACAGACACAAGAACACACACAAGATAAGAGTTTTATAGCCGTCGTTTTTCTCTTATTTATTCGACGGCCGTACGAAATTATTCCGCGCATACGCCGTTTTCCCGTGTTGAAGTTTACCCGTTGCATAACGTTTTTAGCGAAATTATCGCACTCGATAAGCACATGCTTCGAACGTTCGCCAAGGTCGGCCAAATAAACCGATCATACTTCGAACAAATGGCGGTGCGGTTGGTAAATCGAATCGTTTTTATCTTACGTAGACTAAACCTAATCGCGGTAAGTGTTTTTCATTGATGTATTCCGAGGAATGACAAAGAAAGCCGCCTGTACGCGAGAGTAGATAAATAAATAGTCTGAAATAGATACATGGGATAAACATCGACAGCATTCCGCAGACGGATTAACTTCCGACATTGTGGAAGGAGAGGGAAGTACAAGAGATGTATTCATATTGTAATTCAAAACGAGCAAGTGCTTTAAAAAAATGTTTTAATATAAAAACTGTTGTATCCAATATCATACCATTTATAACTTTTATTAATTTTTATTGTCGCATTGAATTTTTTCATGTCCTGAAATTCGTCCTCCATCTGTCTCTACATCTTCCTATTTCTATTACCGTATCCTCATCAATTTTTTAAATGTATTTAAAAGGGCATAAAATGCAGAAAACAGCAAAATAAAATAAACAACTCCTTACATACGTCGTTTAATCTTCAATCGTCTAAACTAGGACATTGTCAATAAAATATGTCCTATGAATCTCCTTCATTAAGATACTATCAACGAATAGAAAAAAAACAAAACATTATTTTAATTCCTCTCGTGACCGTCCAACTTATTCCCCTCTTCTTGATTTCGTTGTCCTTGTGTCCTTGTCGTTGTGTTATTAACTTTTATTGCGGATTTTCACTTATATATGTCCTCCATCCATCTCTACATCTCCCTCTTGCCTATATCTATTGTCATATCCTCACTGATTTTTAAAATGTATTTGTATAATTTAAAAAGGCATAAAACGCAGAGAACAGCAAAATAAAATAAACAACTCCTTACATAATTCCTCTCGTGACCGTCCAACTTATTCCCCTCCAAAAAAATATTTTAATTCCTCTCGTGACCGTCCTACTTATTCCCCTCTTCTAGATTTCGTTGGCCTTATTGTGTTATTAACTTTTATTGCGGCACTTGTTATCACATTGGCATCATCATCGTTTTGGCCAAATTTCTTTTATTTGGTCTTGCCCAAATCTGTATGGTCCCATTGGATCTCTTCCTCACCAACTGATTAGGAAAATCTCCAATCAAAAACTATTCACATAATATTTTTTAAATTTCTTTAATGTTCGCCTGTTTGTTACCAAAAATTATCCCAACTGAAGTATCACAAGCTCAATTATTTTTCGAGATCTCCTGCTTCTAAATCGTTATATATGTATATGTCATTGAGGGTTTCCATTAGGCAATTTAATACTCAACAAGTTTCCTTATTTATTTTCACATATTGAGCGGTTTGGGAAGCGTTACGAATAATGCTGATGCATGGGCTATTGACTTACTCTACATGTAATTTAGAGGTGGGTGTTCGATATTGTCATATTGATCACTGGGCGAGTGCCATATTATGTAAGAAAACATGATTATAATTAATTCGGTTATTATTTTAATTTCATTAAAAAATTCGTTACAACTTCAATTTTTAAATAATACAAAAGTTTTACAGTTTAAAGGCTTAAAAAATGTTATGGAATAATGGTTTACCCTGTTTTCATGTCCTTAAACTCTTTAAAACGTTAGCATAAGTCTGTAACGTTGGTGTAAAATTTGACACATCATATTATTTAAAAATTTGTAATAATACGGCATTGTCACAAATATTGCAGTTCGTTCCGGAAAAATACTGTCAACATAACCTTACTTTGTATACAGTTAAGCTTAACCTTAAGTTTGTGAACTGTGGAGCTATAATCTAATTTTGGTGAACTGTCAAAGTCAATTTGACAGCTGTCATTGGTGCAAGTATAGGAACAGTGACCGTGCATTTATTTTTTTTTTTATTTTTTTCTATGTGCCTCTATGATAAAGATGAAAGTTCCGGAGTTCTTTTGACAACATTTTTACAAAGTTTGTTATTGTAAATCAAGCTGTCATCAAGTGTCGTCAACCAAAAAAAAAATGGCCCAAATTTGTAAACGGCGTTGTTATCATTTCTGGCCTCGTGATCTATACATTTCTTCTTCTTGTTTCTCCCTTTTTTACACTTATCCATTTTCTCCATCAATTTTTGCCCTACCAACTAGCTTCGTTGTAGCTATGTTAATATTTTTTATTCTGTTCGTAACGATTTTTTATTGTTCAACTTGTGATGTAAGTCGGTATTATAAGCGCCCGCGTTTTCTGTAAAACGTGTTATGTTGTTTGGTACTTTGTAATTTTTTCAAGTATTGTGTGCCTGAGTGGTAGAATACGAAGTGCTTGAACACATCGATCCAACGAGGTCCTGACAACCGAGAACAAGGCACGATATTTGAATCGTTAATTTTTTCTTATTTAAAACACGTCGTCGCTGTTTCGTTTTGTGGCAATTTTGCCTTAATGAACGAAAGGGCAAACGTTGTTTCGTTCCAAACGAAATGACGAAATTTCAAATACACTCTCGTAAGTTACACGCGGCGGACAAATGATCCATATCTCCCATAGTACTATGAAAGCCAAGTTTATCTGCAAAGGTCAATGGAAGCGATGTGACAATTTCATTGAATTTCGACCGTACGTTTCGCAAACACCCGAACGAAACTAACTTTTGGGATTTATTAGCTGAAACAAATATTTTGATAATCGTACGCATGGACGGGCCAGAGTAAGACGAAAAAGTGAATTAATTCATATCAAAGATTAATTCTAAAATAGCAACTGACGAAACGTCCATGACACGACGAGTTTATCAGCGGCTTAGTTGGCATTGAAAAACGATCGCAGAAAAAACGCGGATGTTATAGTCTCGCCTATGTATAAACAAAAATTTGCGGGATTGGAAAAATACGTTTCTGTTTCAAAGAATTGCTCTTCTTACGACACGTTTTGAATAAAAATGAGAAATTCACGTGTGCACGTCGTTAGCGTGTTTTGTTCGGTATTCCGTTCGCGGTTACGAATTGATTTGTAATTTCACGAAATTATCGTCAATGTTTTGTACACACTGTTCCAAAGGTATATATCGAGGAGCTCTGGATGAGAGCGAAATGAGAGTTCAACCGATTAATTGGGAATAATTAGCAATAAATATTATGCTTCAGGATTAAGATATAACTTCCAATAAGACGAACAAGATCGCACAAATAAATATTGATTAATTTTTATTATTTTTTATTCCAAATTATCAAGTTTTATTATTGACGCTTGGAACTATGGGCATTTCGAACCAATACAAGTATTAGAGGTGTATTTGCGATAATTGGTGGAGTAATGACGTGGTGCAAGTTTGCTGGTTTTCATCCATCAAATTTACGTGTTACTGAAGAACTCCAAAAGGGGGAAACATCCATGCAGACGGTGTTCGCTTGCAGCCTGCTTTTTATATCTCATAATTTAAATGTATTATACATAAACTATTTTAATCTTATATTATATTCTCGTTTGTACGAATATGTACGAATGATTGCATCATAAGAATAATTCGCGATTATTTCACCGTCAATCACCAATCAACGTCACAGCAAGAAACTATATTGATCGATGTTCAACTTGACCATGGGACAAAGTATCCGAGACAATCTCAATCAATCTAATCAACTTACGAGGGCAGGCTGATAAAAAAGGTACCTGACTATGAAAGAGTTAAAATACAAAAAAAGTCTTTGGTCATTTTTCAACATCTTTAACTTTTGTAAAAAAGATTTTTCGATAATTCGTACAATTTTCGAGATATGGGAAACCATTCCAAAGATCACAATAGGCACACGGAAGGTCAAACGTATTAAAGCGATCGCAACCCAACAGAACCCAAGCAACCACAAACCAACCCGAACTACCCAGAACTGTAGTTTATTCAATATTTACCCATTGACTAGCTTTTAATTGTTTAAATTTGCTCTAATTAGGTGGACATGAACAGAACTATTTAGATTGAAAAACATATCTTTCTAACTGTTTCCATTTTTTTAGATTTATTTATTTCGCAAATATGGTATATACTATAAATATATATTTCCAGGTATCTTATAATTATTTTTTTAATTTTGTTGATAGATCTTCGATAGCGGTCCATCTTTGAAATTACATTCAATTGTTTTTTGCCAAGTAATCTTTAATGTTTAGCACATAATCAATCGCAGTTCATGGAATTTATAGCTAACATCATCGATATATTGAAGCCATTTCGATGACCTGTTTGTCGAATACGTCATCGAAACACTCGTTCAGCTGGAAAAAGGGGTAAGAACAAATATTTGGACTAGATTGGAAGTATAGAAAAGCAAACGTAATTATGAATAATTAATAATCGAAAATAATTATTAAAATGGAGCTCAGCTGCAAAAAGTAACTAAGGAAGTTTGATGTAATGGTTGAGGAAACAAAACAAAGCGACTGGAAAATTTTGGGAGACTGCCATTTTTGAATAAATGAAGATGATAAATGAAAAAATGAGTTATGGAAGAGTTACATATTAGGTGGGGCGATAAAGCCCATAATAATTACAGAAAATGAACGTAGATGTAGATAGTAAACGTAAAGGGAGGTATATGCGAGCAAGAATTACAAATAAGAAAAAAAATTAGAGAGGATGCTGGAAAAGAAAATCCCTGTATGCAAAATGCAAAAGTCCCAACTAACTTAGAAGAGAAAAAATTAACATACATTTTACACGTTTCATTCAATTAAACTTGTTTGATTTTATTGTCCATTTGGTTGGAATTAATTGTCATTCATTGTCTTCAGATTATGTTCTCTGTTCACTTTTTTTTGTTTGTCTTCATTTATTTGATTTTATTTTGTCTTACAGTTTTCAGTTGGGATATTTTTATAGTTTTACTTATACTTATTCAATTCGAGTTTGTTAAAATTTCTACGTTGAATTATTTTTTTTACATTGTCCATTCTTTATGACCTATACTAATATTTCGTTCTCGCTTGAAGTTGTCAGCAGATCACATATTACCAACCATTTCGTTTTTTTAAATTATGAGGGTATTATCGCCATCTAGACGTCAATATGTCCACACTCTTGCTATTACGCAACTACTCTGTTTCGATTGAGTATTGCGCTACTGTCCAAACTTGTAACTACTCCTCAGCCATCGACACGAAACACCACTGCTATTTCGCCCTATACGTGCTCATCAGACCAGCACACAAACATCCTCCGATGGCGCATCAAGTCATGCAAGCAAAAACGATTCAAAGTTCGTATGTGAGTATGAACGCCATTTAGACATCAATACCTGAAACTGGAAACTGGAAACTGGAAACTGGTGCTGCTAGGCAGTTAATTGCAGACTTATAACTAAGAATATATGTGTGGCGGTCTGATGAGCCCATAGAGGGCGTAACGGCCGTCATCAGCTGTTACATTCGCTGTACTTTATATTCATTTCGTTTAAAGTTTATTGTATTAAGATTAATACCAATATAGTATTTGTTAGTTTGGGTATTTGGTATTCGATGCTGACCCCTCCCTCTCCTCGCCCGTATAAGAGGCAAACGTTGCCACACTGAATTTTTCGTTCAATTCGTTTATCATTTGCTTAGATTTTATTGTCACTGTTACTTGTGTGTTAGATTTTGTATTTGCTGGTAATTTTATTCTATTTTTTTTGTATTTCAGTCATTTTAAGTTATGTTTCCAATTTTTTGATTTTTTTATTCAATTCATTCCAAGTTTGCCAGCTATTCCATAGAAATACATAAACAACGCCCAACTCAAATCAACAAATAAACTAAATTAAAGCAATGTCACAACAGTACCATGAAAATAAATGCAAGTCAACGGGGTCGTTTTGGTTTTGGTACCCACTGTGCGCTTGATCTATTGATGTGAGTGGGAAGGGACTGCAACGAAGCTATTGAAGTTTCATTTTTCACGTCCAAAATTGTTTAACAACCGAACCAAAAAAAAACATTTCACAAAATTCATCGCCGCGCGCAAGTTTACAAAATAATTAAATAGAAACATTTCGTAGCAACATAGCGTCGCGATTTAATGAGGAAGCGTTTCATTCGCGTTATCTTAAGTGTTTTGTTCGTGACTTGTGGTACACTTTTAACGAGAGTTGCACCGGTTGACTAATATATCACGTGACACATAAAAAGATAATAAAAGGAAACTGTATATCCGGTAGAAACAGTACACCTTATCGTGTATTTTTTTCTACGGTCTCGGCGAGCGTACGTACGTACGTGCGCTGAAAATATCGTTACATTTATTATCGTCTCGAGATTAGCATATAAAGACGTTTCGTTCGGGAGCTAAAAAATTACGGCGTTCTTGTTTCTTGCGGCGCGATCGTCGTCGATTCAATTACTTAATTCGAATGCAGTTTGCGAATCGGTGCGAGCCGAGTCGAGAGTATCGTGGTGAGCTTTGAATTATGTTTGTCTCTATCAACGGTCACGTAATTTTAAATAAAACTTCACGTCTTTGAGGTCGTTTTTAAGTTTCTGAAAAAGGGTGGGGGAAAATATCATTTTGAGAATTGGTCGATGAAGCGGATCATAGTCGATTCAGTTACATTAAATTAAAAGAGTCAACTTTAGGGTTGACGTGTTGACTAAATAAAGCGAGCTAGCACCCGCGTTTCGTTTAAAACTAGTTGGGTCGTTCGGTAGTTCGTAAACACATTATTTTACTTGTTTAAAGTATGTTGTTGTCTTTTGCTTAAGGCAGTAAACTACGACTTTAAATTTATATTCATAGCACACGTGGAACTTTCCACAAACGTGAAAAATTTCCAAAATGACGAAATTTCATTCACGTAAATCGCACGCAGCAAAAAAAGGTCCGCATCCACCACAAAGCCAAGTTTATCACCAAAGGTCAACGAAAACGATGTGCAATTTCAACGAGTTTCGATGGCGCGGAACAAAAGCATTACTTATTAATAAATCTGGAACATGGCTTAATTGGTTCCAGTCTGCGAGTTTTTTTTCCACGAAAATAAACGAAAAAATTTAAATTGGGAAATTTATTTTTAATCCTGTTTGGTAACCGCTATCGAGCAAACATTTTACGTAAAAGTTTCCGAGGCGTGCATGTATAATATATTTTCACATTCGAGAAAACATGTCTTAATTATTTAGTCTACGAATTCGTAACGCAAACAGAGATGAGTACGTCTTTAATATTTCCTTAAATATGTAAACAAGTGCGCGCTTCTCGCGCGCCGCGCGGCCAAAAATAGCCCGATATCCAAACTTTGAATGAAATTTATGCTGACGCGTTATGAAACGGACGTATCAATTTTATGTTACGTAAATGTGACTGCGACGGTGTTTTTTAATATTAAAGTGTGTTTAATAAACATTTCAGTCGTCGGTGATTTTGTAGTTTGCGAACAATTATTTTTTTTTTTTGGGACAAGGTTAGGTTATGTCCTTTCATAAGCAAGGGTAATGGATTTAGATATTGGATGAAAACGAAAATGAGTCGTATTTATTCTAGAGAAAGTTAGATGTGTGGAACGACATCGAAAAAGGCTGTTAACAAAAGATCAATTTTAATTAATTATTTTAGTCGAAGTGACCTAATTACAGCATGACTGAGGATCGACAATTTTTGTAACAAGAAATGTTTTAGAAATTGTGTTAATTCAGCAAATCATATTAGTGAACCTAGTCAACCCAATTTCCCATTTCGTTCCCACCAGCGATATATAGCGAACTTCGAAATTTAAAGAAAGTTTCGCAGTTAACATTCAGTATTAACAAAGGTATAACACCGGAATCACTCGATATTAATTAATAAGTAGTATTAATCAAGTATAAGTCGAGTAGCACATCAGTCTACTTCATTACAACACGTACAACAGTACAAGTAGCCAACAAGCATACAACACATCGCAACAGTATACTCCAAGTGCAAATTGTAATTGTAAAGTAATTGTAAGTAAAGTGTTAATAAATAGTATACAAAGGTAAGGAGTTTTTAATGCAACTGAGCCTTCGAACGATATAATAAAGCACAGACAATAGCGGCGCACATTAGTGGCGTAAATCCATGAGCGCGGGACGTATTCGAAATTCTCGTCGACCTTACAAATCGCAACGAGTCTCGTAGTTCACGTCGCGCAAACACTTGTACTAACCAGCAATATCTATAACGTGTGCGGATATATACCATAAAATAATCTGTAACTAAAACCAAAATTCAAATAGAACTCGATAAATACTGAAATGGAAAAATCGTAAAACGTGACAAAATGAAAACATTAAGAATAAAATGGATAAATGAGCCATAGAAAGAAGTTAAATTAATAAGTGGTTTACTTTCGGATGTTAATCGGCTACTGTCAGTCGTTTATGTCTAGAAATCAATGCCACCATCGGCGAAGAAAACGTTAGATTCCGATAGTGATAATATTATGACTTCACTATGGACTAAAGGACAAGAACAAACGATGATCTTGTTATAAAAAAAGCAATAATAATCAAATAAAATTTTTTTAACCTAGTCGAAAAAAATTAAATAAAACAACCTTCGCCATCTTAACGCTACAAAGTGCCAACGTCGCGACTCGTCATTCATAAAAGAAATTTTCCCACGATTCTTAGCAATTACGGCCGCGGTCATCAGGCGCATTTGCATCTAATGGCGGTCCACAAATAGCAACAAATACGACGGTCTCAGCTCGTTTCGTGCGTCAAACCCACCAGCAAAGCCAGACGGCCGAGTTCCACAATCGCCCCGGTTATTTTCACTGCCATAGTTCTAATTTTGTGGGCGTGGCGTCGCCGCTTTTTACGTAATAACGTCGCATTTGCAATCAGAAACCGTGCCCGGCCAAGGTTGCCGGCAGTCTGCCGTTCGTGCGGTATCACCGCGGCGCGGTTTCGGGACACGTATGCACGCGCGCGACGCGCGTATACCTTATTTGCGGGCTCTAACGCAATTAAAGTTAGAAACGAATGCGTTCGCAGACGGTTTCCGCCGCGCAATTTCCTGTCCCAGTTTTCGCGCGACGTTTTTGTGTCGATACGCGTTCCGCAACTGGGTCACGTTCTAATAAATAAATACGCGATTTTCGAAGCGAATTATTCAAATTGGAGGCGGACTGGACAGGCGATCGAGTCCTTCAACTTTTAACAGGACACGCTTTAATTTGGTCGATGTTTGTCGTCCTTTTTTATATTTTTTTATTTTACTTTCATTTTGCTTTTTATTTTATTGCATTTTAATACTTGGGAATGATGACGAGTTGTTTTTGCTACTTTTTATTTGGAATTTCAAGACCAACATGAATAAATCGAAGAGGTGAGCATTAAGCAATATGCACTGAAAAAAACCTGATGGAATCTGTCACAGTAACTTACGAAAATCTCAACGAAGAGGCGAATATTTGTTCACTACTCATGAATCAGTAAATGCTACAAGATACGATTTTTTTTGTTCATTGTACCTGTCGTCTTATAATCATTCAATTTAAACGTTTAATAAATTTTAATTATTCATGAAATTTCATGAAACATGCCTGAAGGAACTTTCTGGGAAATTATTTATAAATGTCTAATTAATAATTAATTTAATTTAGGAAGTGAAAAGGGTGATTTCGACGACGTCATAACTAATTTAGAAACATCGGCAGTTGCTAAAAAGTTTGGCAATCGAACTTGCAACAATTTATTGCAAATTTTGCGACACGATACTTTATGTGGAATAAATGAATAAAATAGTACAAAGAAAGTTTATGTTTATTGTTATTTCTAAACAACATAAATTATGGTGGAATATTTTGGTTTTATTTATATTTGTGTGACAATTTTTTGGTAATAATCGGGAGATATTTTTAAATCAAATTCAGAATTGAAGCAATCAAATTGAATTAACACATGCGGTTTTTATTTGTCCAGAAACTAGTCTGGTATTCATTGTTTTGACGTTTCGAACATTCTAGGTTACGTTTGGTTTGGTGTTGCTGAAATTTTATTGAAAATGTTTATTGACCATGTGCCAAGTCAAATAAGTCAAATTTGGAAAGTCTGAGCGAAACTCATAGCCAGCACTGTGCCGTTGATTAGATTTTGCTGGAAAAACAAAGCGTTAGTCATTTGGATTAATTCCGTTATAAGGTAATACTGGCGGGTTGGGTTTACTGGGTTTTTCGTTCTACAGTTTTAAAGTAATAGTAGAGCAGTAGTACGATTTATAGAAACGGGGGACTACAGAAGAAGGCCTGGACATCGTCGCAAAAGAGCTACTACCCCACGAGGTGATCGGTTTTTGCGGTTAACTGCTCTGCGTACGCGTGATTTCACTGCAAAATTTTGCAAGAATGAGCGTTTAGAAGCTAGAAATGTACAGCTTTCCGTACAAACAATCCGCAACCGTCTTCGAGAAGATGAGATAACAGCTCATGTTCCTGCTCAAGGTCCAATTCTCACCAGAGAGCACCGGGTAGCCCGATTGGGACATAAACCACTGGGCCAATGTCATCTTTTTTGATGAATCTAGGTTTGCTTTATGGACTACAGACGGCCTGGCGAACGTTATACTGCCTGTAACTTCCGTCCACGTGTCATTTTTGATGGAGAATCCGTGATGAAGTGAGGAGGCATCTCTTTACAGGGTCAAACAGCATTAGTACCATTACCTGGGGCTAGATTAACAGCACCTAGATATATTACCGACATTGTAGAAGAACATGCGATACCATATGCGCTCTTTATTGCAGAAAATGTTGTTCTTATGAACGACAATGCACGACCCCACATAGCAGAAATTGTACAAAAATATTTGCAGGAAGTTCAATTGCCAGTAGATAGTAAGGTGGCCTGCACGGAGCCAAGACATAAACCCTATCGAGCATGTCTGGGACCACCTAGAACAAGGTTTAAAACGGCACCAGCGAACATTCCTTAACCTTGAAGAACTGGAAGATGTACTTTTACAAGAAGGGGAAAATCTTTCACAGGACTATGTTGCAGACCTCATACGGAGCAAGCTGCAATTCAAGCCAGGGGTGGAAATATCAGATACCATTTTACGAAAGTATTTATTATTTTGCAATTTTGAATAAATAAGTGTTTTTTTTTGTTTGTTATTTTCTGCATTATATGAGTTCACCATGGTGTTAATTATCTTGTATGTTTTTTCAGGACCTAACATTTATAAGTAGAATAGCTTAGATGTTCAGAAATGACATTTTCTGGAAAAAAGTTGTTGTTGCGATAATTATTTTGGGGTGTATATTAGTTAGGTCTTGGACACCAATTGGATTAATTACGCCGTAGCTTAAATTAATATTGGTGGGTTGGATTTATTGGGCTTCATTTTAGTTTAAGTTGGGTTGATTAAAATTAGTTAGGCCCCAAACATCGCAGGTCTTGAATAGTAAATCAGGGAATGTGGTTGGCAAAATAAAATAAAATAAATATTCACGTGAGTGTGATACAGGAAACATTTATTTTATTTTATTTGCAGGTCATCTGTCTGTCTGTGTGTGAGTCTAGATGGCGTTAATAGACTTACATAAACTTTTTATAACTCATGTTTGCATGAGTAGATGCACGTCGGATGTATCGTTGGTGGTCTGATGATTGCAAGTCCAAAAGGACGAAATAGCTACCATCTCCTGATACATTCGCTAAAATTTATGTTTAATCGTTTGATATATTTTTTTTGCGACTTACCATCTACTTCATCTAATTAAGAAAATCGTCTGAAAATCACCATAAACTCAACCAAACTCATTGAATAAAAATAAATTTGTTATAAAATAAAGTGTGGTATGGTTTCGTAAAATTTATAAATTTAATTTTTTTTCAAACTCATTCGATTATATAAAAAATATTCAGACCTGATGCAGTTAGTCAGATTTTATCTTGTTTTGAGAAACTTGATGACACAAGACTACGAACAAATGCAGAACTTGTAATAAATTTCTATTTCCTGTGGGTTGGGTTGGGTTGGGTTGGATTTGAAGTAAGGGACTTTATTCTTTTAAGCCATCTTTGCAAAAACTACCCCCAATAAGACTATACGGGTAGAAATATATGTTTTGAATTTATTTACACCTTATCTTATGTTGGAAATAAAATCAACAGGAAAGACATCGACTTTCTCATTTTTGTTGATTTTCATTTTTCTAGACTTGTGCGAAAATTACGATACTCGCCCAAACTCATTCGATTTGAATAAAAAAAAATAGTCAGACTCAATTGCAGTTAGTCAGATTTTATCTTATTTTGAGAATCTTGATAACCAACGACAGTAACAGTAAATATATATTATATAATATGGAACTTGTTTAGCTAACAATTGCGTTAATTTAACTAATATTTAACAAACCTTGTGTACTAATTTATTACACTTATTTTTGACTTTAATTTACTGCCTCAGAGAAACGGTTGTTTGTTTAACTTAAATTTATTATATTCAATTATATTTTTATGTTCTCTTTGTATTTTAATTTGTTTGATTTTCTGTTTTACAATTTTTAATTAATTTATATTTAGTGGCCCCGATTACACAACAGTCGTTACGTAAGCATTCAACCCGTTTTTCTAACCACCTCAATTCTATTTATGCAGTTGTGTAAAGTTACGTGCTTCGCTGTCCATTCCAGAAACGTTTAATAGCGAACAGTAGAATAATATTATCTATTAAACGTTATTTATCTCCGTCTCTAAGTTTACTTTAACACGTGTCATCGGTTTCTTTGCAGCGGATGCAAAACAGCGCCATAAAAATAAATTGTGTTGTGTCTATGGCGACGGAACGAACAAACACTAAAGTCAATATTTGCGGCGGCGATAATTAAGTATTATTAGTGGCCGTATCTTCTTCGGCTGATGAGTAATGTGACAATTAACTCGATTTACAATTACGCCGATTGCGAGCGCGGCGCACTATCTGGCAGATTTTGATGGAATATGAAATAATTGTCTAGAGGTTAAACGCTGCGTTGTTTGAATGTTCTTGTTTGTGTGCCAGTGAGCTGTTATTGAACGTCATATCACGGTCGAATCCATTAGCACGTCGACGAAGGTGCATTTCTGCAAACGTCCTTGATTGAAAAAATCGCAGGTTTCGCGTAAAAACGTGACCGTTGCGTTATGATGGACGGGTTTTATGTCATCGTTGGTTAATTTACGTTTTAATTGCTAAAAACTAGTCCACGACAGTGACAAACGGGAAAAATTTTAGACGATTGAAACGAACATGAAATTGCATGATCAACATTGTTCACAATTTCGCATATTTTGTAATTTTTTACGATTATTTTACTATTTATTTAATTGAAATACAGAGTTCAATATGTTTTCAAACAATGGGTGAAAAGAAAGCCACACGATTATTTATTTTGGCTAACATTTCGAGAGTCGCAAAGAAGAACAAAGAAGTTGAAATAATTTGCTAGTGGAGAAATTTAAAAAACATAAATGAACTGCATTCCATTTAATTTTCAACAAAATTTTTTAATATCGATCGCTTTGTTTCATTTGCGTTCTATTAACATAGATCCGGGAAAGTGTAGTGGATAAGTAAATGAGTACATTATTATGCAACAAGTAACTTTTTATGTTGAAACAGTTTGTGGTAGTCCTTCCTTTCCAATGATTCATTTCATTGTTCCAGCTATGTTGGTACAAAATTTCAGATTGATCGGTGCAAGCCTTCCCGAGATAGATGTCGCCATTTTGTTTCAAGATGGCTGATATTTTGTTATAGCCTACGCGCCATGTGCCTATATCTGTGTTCCAGCTATGCCAATGCAAAATCTCAGCTTAATCGAATTTGTCACTTGATAAGCTTAATGTAACGACAATGTCAAATGTTTCGACTTATAGGATACAACAGTCTTTAACTTTTTACACCCCACTATATATACCGCGTGATCAAAAAGTTTTCAGATTAGGGCAGAGTGTGGAAATATTATCAAAATACAATTGAATAATTTGAAACAATGTAACAGGTAAAGGTAACGGTTTTCAAATTTGGTAGCATTTCTTAAAAAAATTGGCAATTGTCATCGATTGTAAATTACTGTTTCAAATATTTATGGAGAAATAAATAATTTGCAATGAAGAACTAGTTTTTGTGGTAAAAATCCTTTGTAGTAACATTGCAAATACAATTCAAACATATTTGAGAGATGTGGTAATAAATAAATATATATTCTTAAAAAATGTTTATGTCGCAGGAAACCTTTGAGGCTAGAAATATTTGCTAGTTACTGAAACACAGTTGACCCATGTGCAAAATACTTTTATAATAGATTGGGTTTGGTTGGGTTGGGTTCGGTTGGGTTGGGTTGGGTTGGGTTAGGTTAGGTTGAGTTGGGTTGGGTTGGGTTACATTGGGTTTGGCTTTGGTTTGGTTCCGTTATTAATATTTTTGGAGTTTGTAAAAAAAATAAATTGGTAATAACTTTAGTACATATTTCTGTAGAGTGGAAATAATGGCAGTTTTATTTTTAAGTTTTTATTTTATTGTATCGAATTGAATTTTGTCCAACAAAATATTGTTTTATTTAAAGTTTTGTTACAATTCAATTAGTTTTATAATACATTTTCGCTATTTAATTTTTGGATTTTTCGTTTATATTAAAAAAAACAACATTTATTTTCAATTTGGGTTGAATTGAAATTTGCGTTTTTGAATATTATTATTATTATGCCGAAAAGTACACCACCTGAAAATAAAATATATATACACCATACAAATGATATAAAAAGAGTTTTTTCATACTATTTCATTTTAATTTAATAACCATAATCATGTCTTTAATCCCGACTACTATTGTAGGTGCTCGAGTTATATTCCAAATCATTCAGTTACATTACATTATAGATTTGGAGTCATCTTCTGCTTTTGATATTGTTCCTCGTCCATTTAATTTTACACTGATTTCATATAATTTGAATTACAGGCAAAACAATATTTTCAATATGCAACTAACTTCAGTATCTAAAAATTGGTCACCGCAGTGTGTTAATGAATTCGCGCAGATTATACTGAAATTTTGCATCGACTTTAATTGCTATTACCTGCTATTATTATCTGCTTTAATTACTTCGCACGTAATTTGCAAACAAATGTTTGGGCATCCTGAGCAACTAAATGGCGATCTGCCAGCTTATATAAAAAATAAAATAATAGCCCAATATTTCTAAATTCTGATAAAAATCAAATAAAATTATTAGGCAAATATTAGTTAAAAGTCTAGTATCGTAATTAGTATATATGAACACCAAATCCGTTTAAAGAATATGGTGTTTTGGTGTGAAGTAAGCCTTGAAAATAAAAGGAACATATTAAATCTGAGTGATTTAGATCAATTCTTAGAAAATTGTAAAACTATTAAAATTAAATGTCGAATTATTAATTATTGCGTCAGTTTTGGTCATGAATTGGTCATTTACTATCGTATTCACCGGCTGTTCGTTGTAAAAGCGAACAATCAAACTAAAACACAATGATGCTATAATGGCAAGAAGTTCAACATTGAAAAAACTCTAGAATGAAAAAATGTTAACTTGGAAACTATACAAAAATATCAAAATCGATCAAAGTTTCAAGGCGTTTGTGTTACAGCACAAAAATTATGAAATATGTAGTATTACAATACTGTGGTCAATCGATTGTTTTGATATTTTTGAATATTGCGGAAATTTTGTAATAAAAATAAAAATAAAAAATAAAAATGTTAAGAAGTTTCAACATGAAATGTCAAAGTAATTAAAAATATTCAATAGTTTAAAAAATGCTGTATCAAAAATTTTCAAATGCAAAATACCTAATTTTCCAAAAATGGTAAAGTAAAATGGCCAAATTGTGAAAAAACTAAAAAATCGACGAAATTGTTAAATTTCTCAAATGCAATTAATTTAAAAATTACCGAAAATACTAAAATTGTCAAAATATAGCAAACCTTAAGTTACTAAAATTGGAAAAACATGAAAATTTGAAAAGTTGTTGGTTGGATAGTATAAAAATTGTGAACAAGAATTATGAAAAATATAGTACTTGGTTGAATCGATTGTTTTGACCTATTTGACTTGAGTCAATTTTTTCATATACTTGTCGATGGTAAAGAAATGTTTTTGAAATTTGATTTCTTTTAATTCTTGTATTTATTCCCAATTTTAATAGATTTTCAAGTATTTTTCGATTGTATATTTGGTAATTATCTTGCATTTTTCGTTTTTTTTTTGCAATTTTAACAGTTTTTTCCTTTTTTTGGCAATATATATTTTTTTCAATCACGTTTTGTTTGTTTTCCAACGATGTTCTTCTATTAACTTTTAGATATTTAAAGCTTGCTTTCTTTCATTTTTCTATTTATAAATTTCGTACCTTCGAACGTCCCCTCGTTTTAATTCACGCTCGCGAAAAACCAGGCAAAGAAGTCGCCTTCGCCTTACCGAACTTCCCAACGTATAGAGCCCAACAGTTTCCATTATAAACGTTAGACGTTAATTCACGTCCGCGCATAAATCAAGCGTTACGCCAGCGGACGGATTAATCGCGGCCCATCATTCAGCGCCGCATTTGCGCGGAAAGCGCCATTGTGCGTCGCGAAACCGGCGAGCGAGGGGTGGGGCGTCGCGCCGCCGAGAGTGAAAGTAACGGCGTCGGTCAATGATGTCGTTCCGAATGAGTCATAGATCTCTCGGAGTCGCGAAATACGAACAATTCCGAGGACTTCAGGAATTCCAGTTGCGTGTTCGCTTCCGGCTGTCCGATCGACGAGCCGAAATGTTTTTCGCGCTCTGCGGAATGGACAGAATTCGTGTGACACGATGGGGTCCTATTCAGTAAACGAAAACACATTAATTCGTTTTCTTTTTGTTTGGAAAAAATATATCAGATTTATTTTATTTTATATTTTCAGAACTTTTCATATGTTGCTTTATATAATTTCAATTTTGTAAATTCAACCTGATTTTCTTTACTTAACTGCATTTTCGTACAAGAAAAATCATTACTTTTATTTTTTTTATTCTTAATATTTTATACGAAAACGTTGCATTTTCCTTTAAATGTTTTTTTAAGGCTCAGCCAGCATAAAAGCCCCCCCATGGTAATTTATTTTGATTGCTCCGCCAGAGTCGATAGTTGTAAAAAATGTACGCAATGATGGCACAAGCGGTTTTATGCGCAATAAATAAAATCTGCTTCGCCGACTCCACCTTCGCGCACTAAAAATGACCAAAGGGTCGTTTGAAAATAAAATAAAAACCTTTAACTTTAAGACTGCAGGCCTTGTTTTATTTTATAAATCCACTTGATAAATAAAAGCAAAAAATCTTCAAAATTCCACAATAAAAACGTGTTCCCGTTTCTCCACTAATTGGAAGGATCTGTTCGAAAGACGTCGGGAAAATTCAGCGGTCACGCCATTGACGAGACGACTCCGTCTACTAGTACGTACGCCCATTTAGAAAAACCACACGATACGTACGAACGCGCATATTGTGAATTTTAATGACGTCTAGCTAATGTATTGTGCATGTGCAAGGTTGTCGAGGCTTAATTTAACAAGGCTACTAACCATGACGCTATGGTAAACTGCTCTAGCAGACATAACACACAGTGATACGGTATCAAGTCTACTACTGGTCGACCTCATTATGTGTCATGTACGGACGAAAACGCGACATAATGCGTCATTTTACCTTACTGCATATTAATTTGTAATAAACAACAATCGTTTCTGAAGCGGCCGTGTTTGAATTGGTTTTAATTAAAACGTGACCGGATTTACGTAACGACTTTATTTCGTAACTCTCGATGGCGAGCAGGACTACGATATAGTGAAGAAATATGGAGTGCATCGATTTCTTTGTAGACCGTGTACTTGTTTCTTGCAATCTTTCACTTCTTATTCGTTCTCACCTTCATTTATGTCGTATTTTGTAGCTTTGCATAGATTTCAAAGGAATTCAAAATTTCAGGAAAAAATGTCCAAAATTCAGTTAGCAAATATAAGCGAAGACAAAATGTGCATGAGATGGACGGAGTGATATCGTTCGTTAGTAAAGATGGTAATTTATTCGCTAGAAAAAGCTAGAAAAATTTCCATCTAAATTAACCGATAAGGATGCGATGAAGACAAAATATTATATGGGTGTAGTGTGAAATTACATGTTGGCTCGTACCTGAATTAACAGGAATAGAAATCAAACGACGCTTTCAGGATAATATCGCTCGGTATGCCATCTAAGTCAGAAAATAATAAGCTGGATAGCCAGCATCCAATTTAAGAAGGCAACAAATCACCAGCTAAGTTAAACAACAAGGTAACTAACTGGGCAACCGTGAGTTATGTAGATATCTAAAACGAAATCTACGATGCACGTTAAATAGGAAACTATCGAGATATATAGCACAACATTTTTTTGCTGAAAAATCTCTTCAGATTTCTTGTTGTCTACAAGACTTTCCATTTATTAATACTTGAACTCTTTCTCTAACGATGTGACTTTCAATTAGTTGCTAGTGTCGTTAACTTCGTCAATAAACAAACGATGCCGCCGTCGATACTTCCGCAATTATTACACAAAAGTACTATCGCCTCGGCGCCGCAAACAAAATGGCTAAAACAATGACTCGGAATTGATTATTGTTTCAATTTACTTGCGTCAAAGTTTACTCGCAAAAAGGCGTGGTTTGTCTCAAGTCTTAATTTGTAACGATCCGTCTCATTGGATGGATTCCGTCGTAACAGGCGACCCATATTTAAACACCCAATTTGAATAATTGATCGGGCACAGTCATGTTCGCAAATAAATCGCCCTTGCGTGTCGTCCGAAGCGCAGGCCGATTCGGGGTGCGTGCATGAGGGTTACTTGGCGATCGAACAGCCGCGATCGATATTTTTGACGTCATCGAAACTTACGGCGTCAATTCGCAAAATTAAACGTGAATTTCTATCACGCATTATATCAATTTTTAATTAAAACCCCAACCAAGTTTCGAGGATCAAAGCAACGAATTTTGTTAACAATACGCGAAATAATGCGTAA
Source organism: Geotrupes spiniger (assembly GCA_959613385.1). Classification (NCBI taxonomy): domain Eukaryota; kingdom Metazoa; phylum Arthropoda; class Insecta; order Coleoptera; family Geotrupidae; genus Geotrupes; species Geotrupes spiniger. Next base: position 37,321,153 of record OY390736.1, on the reverse strand, counting down.
TGTAATAATGTCTCTGTGGGGAAATTCAGACACTCGAATAATTTCGCCAGCCTCGGAATGTACTTAACACGGTATCGCTGCGAAATAACAAAAGTTGTATCCGCATAAATTTATACGCCTACGGATCAATACGGACGTATTTCAGTGTGGTCTCCTAACCTTACCAGGGTTTTATGTCGACCCGGACACCCTTCCGTATCCTCAAAGCGCCCGCCTTTCCGGCACGAACCCCACGCGAAACGCTTTTGTCCGCCAGGACATCAGACTCATGCTCACTGACGTCTACCGTATTAAATATTGATGCTAAGTACGGTATACGTAGTTGTATTTTTCTTCGAATTTGCGCTCGACGTGCTCGTCCATTTCGCCCTCTCATGTCGGAATTTAAAAACCGCCGGTCGATAAAATTGTACTAAAAATTGCTAGCTATGTTCAGTTCGTAATTATGTGGCTAATCCGTTGTATTTCAGTAAGTTTTATTATCGAGCATAATACATGCGATTTCGTGCAATATCAATAATAATCAATATTGTCTGGGTTAAACACAAACAAATTTTTTTAACGTAAAAGGAAAAAAACCCAACCCAACCCAACCCAGCCCAGCCTAACCCAACCCAACCCAGCCCAGCCTAACCCAACCCACCCAACCCAAAAATTGAATGGATGAAAAAAAAAATAAAAATGAACTAATTATTTCAACAGTAATTTTTTTCGGTTTATTTTCTTCAGTCCTCTTCGTCTTTAATTTCTCAAATTTGTTTGTTTCGATTTTCCTACCTTTGACTTATTCCTATGTCGCTGTCTTAGGAATTCTTTTGTGTATTTAATGTTCCCATTACGTTTCTTCTCCCTTTTTTCATTCAATTCAATGAACGCATTTCATTCCTCTAGGAATATGGCGTATGCTGTAATAAAAATACGAAATATTTAAATGATTCCGTTAATTTAACAAACAATAAGGGACCGAACATTTTAACCCAAAAGTCTTTTATAAAAATAATTAAATGAAAATCATTGAAAATGAACCTTTTAAATCGATGAATTATTTGAATTGCTTCACTCAACTTAACTCAAATAGCTGGAGTCAGCGCACACACACAAGGATATAAATCAAGATTAATAAAACTTTTTTAGTCTCACAATCAAAACGAAATAAATAATATCCAAAATTCCTTTTTACTTGGACCTAAATAAAAACTGCGAAGCATAAAAATTACACAAATACATTTCCTTGAATTTGTTTTTCCAGACATTTGTTCATACTTAAACGAATCACAATGTGGAATTTTTTTCGTAATTATCTCCGCCACGCTTCCTCCAATAATAGCAACTAAACGCACATTCACGTTTAATAAATCAAAGGGTAACTCAATTGTCCGCGTGACGTAAGTGGCCTTTTTTCGTAATAAATTTTATTCCCAATAATGAGCCAGCCATACATCAGAGGCACGAACATTAATACGGCGCGCTAGACTGCATAGACATGCTAATTAGCATCGTATCGAATGGCGCGGTCTGAGCTCGGCGATTGATTACGGGGCTGAGCCTAATTGCTAATTAGAGCGACATGTGTGCTATAACCGCTGCACCCGCAATCAGAGCATTGAAGCCCTTTGTGCCGGATCGAGCTGTGCGGCACTGCGATTCATTGAGTACCTTGCGGATTAAACCCGATGCTTAGAAATCACCACTGTGAACCGACTGCGTCCCCGGCTATCGCTGCGTTCGATTGCGTCATTATTTCAAAATCCGTCGCAAAGTATCTGATTAGTTGGGTGGATCGTAATCGTTTTACGTTAGCGTACGCGCACTTTGGTAAATTTCAAGATGGTTGCGGTGAGTACGACAAAGGAAGTTTCGCGACGTGGCTCGTGAATTGATTCGTTCGATAAATTTGAAATAAATCCTATTGTTATGTTTCGTTGAATTTAAATACGCGAAATTGATACTGCGAGGAAATGCTGGCCCCTCGTAGTCGATAAAGTCGTCAGGGCTAAAAGACAAAGTTGGCATCAGCAGATCGATCACCCATTCGGTGTGTTCGTTCCGAATCCCCCCTCCGCTTTTCCCAAACCCTCAATGGTGCGTTGGGAACGATAAAATCGAGTTCAAAGATCTAAGAAAAACGATGCTCGTGAAATACGTGTACGAAAATAATGAACTAGAATAATCCCAACCCAATAATTTGTTATCAAATCCTTCGAAATAAAAATTTATGTCGTACACCACGGCCTACTAAAGCAGTAAGCCAGTAACTGAGGTGAAGGTGTGATCTTGAAGACTATTCAAAATGATCAATAAGGGCGCCACAATGCATGCGCAGTGTCTCGAAGGCATAAAAATTAACTTTGATATAGAAATCAAATTTATATTCTCTAAAGGTACATACATACACACTGCTTTCCTAATCAACAGATTAAATCTGTATGAAAATTGACGAAAAGTTACACGAATGACATCGAACAAGTAAAACCACGAGTTGTTCGAAAAACGTCTGGTTTGAAGTTGACACGATTCTTTAGTTGAAACTCTTGATTTCACTCGGCATAGTTGAACTTGTTGTGTTCGATTTTAAAAGCTTCGAATACATTTTGTAAATTCGTCCATGGACTTTGAAGAAATTTGTGATTTGTGCTGAAGACAAGTAAATGTATTCGTCGTTTGCAAAGTTGCGAGATAAATCTTTTTGGATCATTTGTCGCTGTCATTAATTTGAATGTCGAAAATACTAGATATTTTTTTCAATTTGATATTAGCTGCAAAACGTCCATTCGGTGGTCTCTATACTTTCATTGATTGTGGTGGTTTTACGATTCGTACACCTGGTCTGATGTGCTCGCCACATGTACGTACAATGGAGCTCTCACGTTGACTTATGAGTGCACTCTATCTATAGAAATGTTAACTCATGCGATGTACTTTGTGGTAGGCACATTAATGGCTAATGTAAGTTCTTCTAAAAATATCGCATAAATTACTAAAAATTAAATTATTTAATACAAATTATTTCATAATAATATTTATATGCTCTATACCCATTTTGAGTTAGTGACATCAATGACACATTCATATGTAATATATTATTATGATATAATTTGCGTCGCCCCATGTTGGGCACCAATATTATTATGGGATTTTCTCCCCCAGTTGGGTTTCTATATTTTTGTCATTGGGTTTGCCCCTTTGTTATGTCCCAATATTATTGTTATGGGGTGTTTGTTGCCTATAACACTTTCGTAAAACCGTGCCTGGTCTCTTCCTATCTCCCTCTTTCTTTCTACACTTATAGTCGTCCACATCGTATCAATTCTTAGTATGACTTACTAGAATAAACCAATAAATTTTGCTACTGTTATTCTTCTGAATAAAGCACTAGTTTTTTTTAACAATTCAACTTTATTTTCGACGATACATAACATAAGCATTGATTTAAACTTTGAGCACCGAATGTTATGGCGATAGGTTACACGTATTTTTTATGAAAGAAGTTTAAACAGCAATAAATGTAATAATTTTTTATTTAATTGACAGAATACGGATTGGTTAGAAGCGCATTCGGATACCGAATAAAAGACTATGAAAGTTAATATTTATTTTAATTTTAACGGAACCCAAAATATATGGTAATTTGGCAGCTGTGTCTATTGAAGTGAATACGACCCCTACGCCGGGATGGTGTAGGCAATATAGTCTAGCGAGGCAAGAAAACACTTCCGTCAAAATGTGATTGTGGTTTAAAAGAACGCTGTGTGACATAATAGTAAATTAAGTTGCTCATTCAAGGCCATTGATATTACGGGAACGTTGTATGCACGGGATTCAATGGCAAATCACCGCCGGTTCGATTGGCAGTGACCTTACTTCACTCCGCGAACGACCCAATCGAACGCTAGTCAACTGGCGACATCCAGATCATGTGGGTTGTTGATGGCGGTTTTGTTGTAATGGCAATAATTTCATTACATGGCCTTGTTGGATTTGCATAGTTTTGGTTGCGTGTGTAATATTATATAATATGACCCACATACGGTGAACTAGTTTCCGATGCAATATTGTGTCATATTTCTACACTACAATTATGTTGTAACGTGTTGAGAAAGGAAATGTAGAATTTAATTTTTATTTTTCCGTTCGGTTTAGAAATTTAATAAAGTCATTTAAAGTGTCTTCCTATCAAGTTTAAAAAATTAGGCATTATTTGGGCGACACAGCACTCATTGTTCTGTCAGGTTATGAATTCATAAGAAGACTCTTTGCGGTATAATTCTCTACTTTGGTTGATCAAAAGCCGCTAAATGACATCGTTGTTACTAAGCCTATGTTAAAATTTTGGAAAATTTAAATACAAAGGCTATATATAAAACCAAATTATAGATATATATCAAGTAAGTCGTGCGCATTCAGAATACAGCAAATATTCTTTGTTTTATCTAAATTACACCATTTCCAATAATTTTACAATTTTTAACAATTCTATAAATTAAAATCAATTAAGACCTTAATAAACGATTAACTCATACATATTTTATTGAATTTGATGACCAGCGTAGACCATTTAAAATCTATTTTTTGTTTCACAACTTTTCCAAAAAAAATTTAAATCCTAATGTTAATATCTGTTATATTATTTAGACACATATTTCATATCAAGTTAGTCCCTCAAAACTCTACTAAATGCACCATAATTTTATTTCAAGCGAATATTTGCAACTGAAAATGTCTCCACACATGCCACGTTACGTTGTTTTAACTCATTTGATCGTTTTCTAATTATTTCAATCAAAATTTGCCTGTTCCAAGTATTTAGCTGGGTGACATGTTGAATTTTCAACCTTACTTTTGTAGAAAAAAAATTGCAGTATTCGGACAACAACAAAATTGCTTCCAAGTGCTTCCAAACACACCAAATCCGTTTTCACAAAACGCGGGTGTAAATTTCTGCTCATTATGAAAATCGTCCAGTCATATCGATAATAAATCTTGTGATGAATCCGCACGAAAATTAAACAAAATTTGTTATTCGTTGAAACACCCTTAATTAATTTCTGTATTATGTCTCCATTTTCTCGACGCACCTTCCTCTTATCACGTTAGGGTAAAAACTGGATTAGTAGAATTTAGTAATTCTTTCCATCGATTTTGTTGAGAATTTCGAAGTTGTTTACTTTTATGACTTTGTAATGACTTTTAAATTAAAATATTTACTGTTGTGCGCTTGTTGTTTTTATTGACTCATTACTTCACAATCATTAAAATGTATCCATTGCATTTTTATTCGCGTATTTCCAAAGAAAGCCCGACACGTAAATGTGTCCAACGCACAAGAATAACGACCGTTGATCTTCCTAATTTATGCTCCCGCATCGCCGACATTCTTTTCACATTTCCGTATAATCATTTCGATTTTACGTATAATTAGGACGCCGTTCGTACATTTCGGTTGATTAAAATCGGATTCTAAAAACGCTTCACATAAACTAGACGTCGCCGCTCGGTTGCAAAGCGCGCCACGGCGATACGACGGAGAGCCTCCGCACCAAAATGGCTGATTTAGTTTTATTTTAAGAGCGAGTAACAAGTAGTAGTACATTAGTTTTTATTTATTTCACACACGCTCATATTTTTAATGCGCCCGGTTATATTCGGCGTCTTTATTTATTCTTTTAAGTCGTAAACGCGATGTTGTGGATAGTTCTTGCTATGACAAAAAATATGTTCCAGCGCTATCGTAAAAATTAATGCGTCTACGGTGCGAGATAAAAACATCAGCGGTTGTGCGCGCCTTTGGATTTCTCGGGCTGCCGATTTATTTCGAAAGTAATCGTTAAAAAGGACGGATCTCCGACTCTGCGCGTTTGTATTCTTTAATTTCGTAGCAATTAGTTTTATGGAACCTGTAGGCAGTAAATAACGTTTATGAATTCCTATGAATAGCAGTAGCATTAATAATAATAGTTATGGCTTATTAAACCACGAACGCTGCACACATAAGTGCGTTGTGAAGACTTAATACCACGTGATCCCGCGTTTTATTTTATTAATATTGGATGTTATAATATCCTGATGAGTAATGAATTATTTTTTTTTTGTAGAGGAAAATAATTAAAAAGAACACGTGAACACAAAAATTTAATGATATAGTTTAATGCTGTCATATATATCATTACGTTATGATCAAACCTGTATCATCATTGGTAAATGTGTCTGAGATATTGCTTTGCAATAAAACATAAAAAAATACGAAGCTGAAATACAACGTATACATGCAATAATAATAGTTTAGATTCTAAAGGATTAAAGTCGAGTTTATTAAAGAGCTAGAAAAGACTGAATTGGGTTGGGCAGAGACACGTAGCATACGGAATAAACCCAGTACTTCTGAATTGATAAACGTACTCACCTTATTATACATGTGTATTTCATGCATACGAATATAACAATTTGCTACATTTGCTTTTATGTATTTTAATGCATTCATTTTCATTTTTCTGCATTAAATCCCTTTACCTCAATGTTATGTCAAAATACATATACGTTATGCTCTATTTTCTAATTAAGTCAATCGTGTCTAATGTTTGCATTTAATATTGTCGATAATTACGATATTGCAAAATTTTTAATACACGTATATTTTCTATTACCCAGTTCTTTCGATATCGTATATTATTGCGTAAAAATTATTATAATTATACTTACGGGTGCAGTGGTCGGTGTTTGCGCGGCGTCGTGCGGGTTTGCCGCCGTGCCCCCGCGGTAGTGGCTCAGAACGCACGTGACGAGCCCCAGTGCTACTGTCAGCACCAGCACGGACACCACTAGCACGAACACGCCGGACTCGTTCACTGGAACAACAGAACATTGTTAGTTTTTCTATTAATGATCGCCCGAAGACAGAGACCGTAGCAGGGACATAATAACGTAACGCTTTACGGACACGATGGTGGGACTCGTACGTACGAAGGACATAAAACCTAATCACCGGAGAGTAACGAAGATCCGTAGCATCATAAAAACGTCTTTTCTCTTCGTGTGCGAGTCGTCGCGGTTTATTATTGCATATTGGAAAATTTATCATGGTGATGTTAAGCAAGCGGTAAAATGCGGTGAACGGTAATTCAGGTTCGATCTGCAAAAAGGAACTAAGGAAGTTGTCAAAGACAATTTGTGCAATATAGTGATTTTTGGGACGCTTCAGTCTTGGCGTGGCATAATTTATCAAATTATGTATTACAATAAGCAAGCAAATACAAATAGAAAATTAAGCCGTAAATAATTTTCAGAAATGGTTGGCAACGTTTTTGTAATTTTTATTGTTTTGCTCAGTTACGGAGTTTATTGAATTTTGTGCAATATTGTTGACGAATTTTTACCAAAATGAAGGAACTTAGGCTTTAAATCAAATTAAATTTGACTAAAGCAAATGAAGTCAATTTATTGCAATTTTGAGATAGGTATCCAAAAAATGACAATAAAATTAAGCCGGAATTAAAATAAAAATTCATATATTCAGATATTTATAAACGACGATCTGAAAAAGAAATCCAGGAATACATCAGAAGAACGAAAAAGGAAGAAAGAAATTAGGGAAACAGAACAAAAGCGGGATAGTGACAGACCTGTGAGAAACAAGGAACGAATAAATAGGAATAAAAAGAACGACAGAGGAATAAATGGAAAAGAAACGGCCGAAGTTAATAATAAGGATAATGCGAAAAAAATAGGAACCCTACGGGATTATTGGTATATAGGAACTTGGATTGTTAGGAGTCTTAATAACAAAGAAGAAGGGTTAGTAGTAGAATTTGAAAATACAAGACTAGAACTACTAGCGGTTACGGAAACGAAGAAAAAATGTAGTGGGTATATGGAAGTAATGGAGGAAACACATTGATATACAATCCCGTGTAATAGAAATATACCAACGAAGGGGTAGCCTGTTTAGTCAGAAAAAAGAATGCCAACAAAATAAGGACAAGGAAACCAGTATTAGAAAATATACAGAGGGTATAATATAAAAACATTGACATTATCTTTACAAACTAATTATTTACGAACTAAATGAAGGACCGGTATGTATGAAGTACAAGGGAAAGCAGGATCGCTCATAATTATCGGAGACCTAAATGGTAGGGTAGGCAATGACCCACATACATCAGTAGAAATAATTGGGAAATTCAGTAGGAAGGGTCATTGACTTCTGCATACTGAATCACTTAGTAGTAGGTAATAGACAGTTTGATCATAAAGGCATACATAAATATACAGGAAGTAGCTATTAGGGGTGAGAGGTCAATAATAGATTTAATAAAAAAGGAAGTGATATAGGAGTGAACATTACTTAGTTGAAATCAAACTGCAATTAATTAGAAACCAAAATCCAAGCCACGGAGTAGCAAAGTTAGAATATTTAGAATGCCAACAAATCAAAAGTTACAAATTACAAGAAGAAATAAATAGAAGAAAATTCCAACTAGAAATAGAAACAAAAATACGAAGTGACGCACAAGAAAAAAAATATTTGCAAAAGTACAAACGGCTTGTTGGAACTATACAATTAAAGAGCAGGTCAAAAAAAAACTCAATGGAAAATTTATTTGTGGAAAAACAAAGATAAACATGGTAAGAACTTGGTGAGAAAATGGCAAGAAACGCCCGAGGTCTTTTACCGGATATGAACAAGTTCAAAGAACGAAGAAAAGAATCCACTGACTAACATAAAGGACAAGGAAGGAAACACTATTTCAAATTGAACAGAAATACTAGTCAAATTGGGAGAATATTATATGGACCTACCAGGTATAGAAAATACAGAACTAATCAAAGTACAAGAAGGTGAGGAAAAAAGAAAAAGACAAAAATGATGAAAAAGAAACCAGAGAACAGGACATAACAAGAGAAGCAATAAAAATCGGAGACATAAGCCCGGAAATGATAAAATATTTGGGAAAATAAGGAATTACATTAATACCAAAAATGATGCAGATAACGCGGAACACCCAGAGGACTTCCCAGGACTGGAAGAGAGCAATAGTGACACCGATTTATAAAATAGAGTAAATGGAGTAAATGAAAAAATTATTGTAACGATAAAATGTATGTACACGTAACTATAAAAGTAGTAAGAATCGGAAGAAATATGACAGAAACGTTTAAAACAGTAAAGGGGGTCAGACGAGGCAGAATACTACGCTCCGTTATTATAATCTTTTAATAAAAAAAATCAGTAAGAGGACGAATTTTAAAGTGTACTAGGACCCACATCCAGATATGGTTGTGAATCGTGAATCATGGCAGCAAAATACATAAGCAAAGTACAAGCTACAATAATGAAGATCGTGAAAAATTGAGGTAGTAACAATGAGATAAGATACGAAGTGAAGTAAGTAATCAGAAGTAAGCTGGTAGTAAAGACTATAATTGAAAAAAATCGAAACACAACAATTCAAGTGGTATGGAGATATGACAAGGATGAATGATGATCGACAAGTGAACACAGTGTGGGAAATGAAAACTGACGGAAGAAAGGGGGATAGGTAGACCAACGACCGCAAGAAATACAGGAATTAGCAGAATACTGGCAGAGAAGGGTATTAGATGGCAAGAGGTGAAGATTAAAGCACAGGATCGAAAAACATGCAGAGACATAACAACTTCTACCTTTGGTAGAAGATGGCTCGGGATACGTAAGCATTTTTGAAAGGGTTTAGAATTTTTACGCAAGTTAGATACATTGGTCAATTTTCATGAGCTTTGAAAAGCTCAAGTGCAGCTAAATTCGATTAAAGTTAGCTAAACTTATGGTGTTTTTTATATTTTTGTTGCATTTTATGAACATCTAAAGTCCAACTAAGCAAACTTGAAACAAATGTTTGCAGTTTCTGTGAATATTTGCCAAATTAAACTTAATTGACTAAAATGGAGGTAAATTAAGCTAACTTTTTCGTAGTTTTTCATGTTTCCGACACTTTCGTGCTTGAGAAGTTTTGAAGCTTTGAAATTTACACAATTATTAAACTCTCATGCATTGTCAAATTAAATAAAATTTAGGTAAATTTGGGAGTTTAATATTTTACATAATTTTATCAATTTTTTTGCATTTCAAACATTTTATGCAAGAATACCAGCCATATATAAATTTTTAAGTATTATGAATTTTTTTAATTTTTACATTTTCCTCATGTTCTAGACATTCACGACAATAAAATTTTTGCATAGTTCTTGAAAAGTTTGGCGTTTTGAGAACGTATACGTTTCTTTTGGATTGGTGCAAATTTGAGATTTTATTGTCGACGGCTGCGAGGTAGGTACATGTCTCGACGTCGAATTAGTGAGTTAAAGTAGACCTATGTGATCACATAGCAGCTTCAGTGGGAGTATAAATGCCGTTAGTCCAAAAATTTGCTCGTGGCTTAAGTTGGATTAATGTAAGTGAGTTAAGCTTCATTTGTGTTAATTAAATTCTATTCAATAAAATCAAATTAAGCCAAACTGATATACATTACTCCAAATTGAACCAAATTATGCAATTTTTGGTGACATTTTAAACTGTTCACTGCAAGATATCTATTGGTACCTTGCTCAGTTGTGTTTCGTGTTATCTCCACGGAAAAAAGGCCAAAGATTATGACAGCTGATGAATCCTTATTAGGATTATTCTGACAAGAGAATTAAATTTGTTTAATATTTTTGTTGAATGAAAAAGTATGCCTTCGGGTATCTGACCACTCTGATAAAATAAGTCTACCGATAACGACGCTCGAAAAAATTTGATTTATGCGCATCCTAATTAAAATTAATTATGTAATACGTGAAAATTTCCATGAAAGTTGCAAAACCAATTTGATTTTTTAACCATTGTGCGCACATCAAACAAGCGAAGCAAAATTCTTGGAATGCAAACGTGCAATAAATATTTATAAAATAAATCACAAGTATAAATATAGACATATGCTGTCTGGAGATAATTACAATAACAAGTATAACATACCATTTATGTTGCGAACAATATTACAAGTTGATATAATACACGTCGGCGCGTACATCAAAACGACCCCGTTTCTCAATTACACCGCGAGGGTCAATCGAAGAAGCGGCGGGCGAGCGTGCCGAAGTACGTCGCCGATAAAACATTTCGATCTACCTGATACGCGATAAATAAGTCGCACGACGCCCGGGCGCGTTCTCGACGAAAAAAGTAATTGCATTAAAATTTATGCGGCCGTGAGTGCGCGCCGCCCTGGATGAATTACGGCGGCGGCAAAAAATGAACAATATTGTTCGGCCGCGCGATTCGGAATGCAAAATTCAATTGGGATTTCACGTTCAGCCGCCGCCGCCTCGGACTCGCGAGTTTCACCTCGTACGCGAAAAACAAAAGGACGATCGAAAATTCGCAACTCGCACAGGCAGCGCCGACTTGTTCTTCGCCAGACAAAATAAAATTTGCGTTTTATTTTTTGGCCGCCGCACGCAACGACGGCCACGGCTCAATGTCAATTATCGAGTCTTGCCTGTGACGCAACGGCGACTCGTTATTATGTACGCTTCCTAATCGGCATTTCTTAATATTAGAATCGTTATTCATTTATTGTTGATCTTTTTTAATTGGTTAGTGGTTAAAACGTGTCGCGTTGAAAAATTCAAGCTTTAGAGACTTCTATGGTTTAACAAATCCGAATGAAAAAATCCGGCGAAGCGCCCAAAAATAGAGTTACATGAAATCACCGTGTTAGCAATAGAAACACATTTATACATACATTGCGATTAGTGCAATGTTGTCGAACGTAAAAATGTGTTTACTATCAAGCGAATGAATAAAATGAATTAAACTATCCGTGATTTTCAAATAACTAAAAATTACAACAAATTTTGAAAACTAAATATTCTTAAAATAATTACAACAAAATTGGCAATTGTCTAAAAGTTAAATGTGAAAGTCTCAAAATGTGAATGATTGAAGAATTATACACCATGATGAATTTTAAAGTCATGAAATTTTTGTGTTTTTAGCAATTTTACATGTTCTGAAATTTTTAATTTTTATAACATTGAAAATATTGTTTCCATCGGTTTTCATTTTCGATACCTGACAAATATTAATATTGTGAAAATGTCAATAACCGAACATATAATAAACTGTCAAATATTTTGAAAATTGCTGTCGAAGATCTAAAACAATTAAAATTGCAAAACAATTAAACAGTACTAGTCAAAATGAAAAAAAATATCAAAAAAAACAAAATTTGGTGTGTATTAATCAATTAAATTTCTTCGATGTTAAAACGTGAAACCAAAAGCAAAAGCAAGTAGCCTCACTGACGAGAATCTCGTTTTTCGCGATATTTTCGATCTGTACACAGTAACCCAGTGGAAAATATATCGATGTGGTATTGAATTTTTAAAAATACAATTAAACAATTACAATGGATTGCGTTGAATTAAGTTGGGTTGGCCTGAAATGGGTTGTGTTCGATTGGGTTGTTGTGGATTGCTGTGGATTTGATTGGATTGCATTGCATTGATTTGGATTGGATGGCGTCGCACTGCATTAAAAATTTAAAAAAATTCAAATTATAAAAAAATCTAAATAGTTTTGGAATTCAATTTAATTCAAATCAATCCAACCCAACCCAACTCAATCAAACCAAACCAACCCAAAACAAACCCAAATCAAACAAAATCCAAGTCAAACAAAACCAATTAAAATCAATCCAACCCAACCCAACCCAACTCAACTAAATCTAAACCAAACAAAACTAAACCAAAGTAAACCAAACTAAACCAAACCAACCCAAAACAAACCGAAAACCAAACTTAAGCCAAACCAAACCAAACCCAACTCAACCCAATCCAACCAAACCGAATCCAACCCAGTTCAATCTAATCCAATCCTGTTGTTTTTATTAGTTTTTAAACGTAACAAAGCGAATTCTTAATAACGTTATGTAACGTAATGATTTGAAAGATTCATTCGTACTTGATTTAATAATTTTTAATTTTTAGTTTATGTCATTTTCTAGACTGGCTTGTTAGCTGTCGTCTGTTCTATTTTTTGTGGATTTTCTTGTTTTAACTAGTTTCTTGGCTGTTCAGTTTTTTCGACTGTTTTTAATAAATTTTATTGTGATTTTGTTTCTCTATTAAATATAAATTTAGATTTTTTGGATTTCGTTTTGTTTTAATTGTCGCCTTTTTTAACGCACGACGATTATGCAATTGTTGGGTTGGGTTCGGTTTGGTTGGGTTTGGTTTGGTTTGGTTGGAGTTTGGCTTGAGTGTTGTTTGGGTTTGTGTTTGTTTTGGGTTGTTTTGGTTTAGTTTGGTTTGGTTTTGTTTTGCTTGGGTTTGGTTGAGTTGGGAGCTATATAAAAAATGTATTATATAGTAAAAAATGGGAATTTTCTAAACATTAAACTAATGGAAAGAGTAAAATGCGAACATTTGTTGTTGCGTATATTGATAAAAAATATATCGATAAAATAGTAATTTTATAAAATTAATTAAGCAACAGTTGTCTGAAACGTAGAAACTGTTAATTCAAAATTTATCAAAATTACTTCAGTGCGAAAAGGTCAAAATAATCGAAATTGCTTGCCAGTTGCTTGAAGTTCAATGTATCAAAATTTCGATTTTTTTAAAATTGCAAAACTACAAAATTTAAAAAAATAATAAAATAAAATTATGTAATTGGACAAATTGTCTCAGAAGTGCCTGACTGAAACGCCGGATGAAGAACGAAACGATCATACACAAATCCAAATCGTGCATATTATGAAGAACGCTAAAAAGTTTGTGCGTGAGTAGTGACGCCATTTGGGCGTGTTACTACGAAATTACAGAGGTCTGTTTCGACCGACTAAGTCGACTTATAAGTACGAAAGACCACTTTGATGAAAATAAATTTCAGCGAATGTAACAGCTAATGAAGGCCATTTCGCTTTCGATGGGCTCATCAGATCATTAAGCTACATCAAATCATGCTTGTTGGGTGAAACTACCTTCATCTCCTGGTGGTGGTCTTTCGTACCCGTGGAAGTCTGGTATTAACGCCTAGATAAATAATACTTACACAAAAAAATTCACTCACGCTTGCATGACGTGATGCACCTTCAGCGTATGTATGTGTGTGATATGATGAGCTCATCGAGGGCGAAACGACCGTCATCACTTGTACATTCGCGAACATTTATTTTCTAGAAAGAACGTCTTCAACGTTTACTTGTTTACGTTGAATCGTGGTGAATTCTACGACATTACTTCGGGTTGAAGAACATTTATTTTTCTGATCGCTGGACTAGACAATTTTCTTTTCGTCGGTTATTTGCGTTCATCCGCGTCAATCCGATTTTCGCGTGTATTGATCTGTGCTAGTGTTATTAGATGTTATATTATCGAGTTGATATGAGCTGGGTTATGTTGGGTTGCGTGGGGTAATGTTAATGAAAACTAAAATTTCTAAAACCAATTAAACCAAATTAAATAACTAGAAAAAGAAAACGTTTGTCGCCAAACGTGTCGCAACAAAATGAACGTGAATTATTTCTGAATAATAATTTAGGGCGTTTGTAGGCATTTATAGGCAATTGATGTGACGCAAATTTATCGCAAATGAAACGAGATTTGACTGGTTGTTGAGTCGCATTATGCATTTGTGCGTTTGAACTGATTGTGATATTTTATTTATATTTTTTGCACCACCCAGTAAATATACGCAGGATAATAAAGCTACGCTTTCGATATTTTTTTTTATTTGTTTGCTGTTGGTTGCTCTGTTGTAATTAAGTAAAAAAATATTAATTTATTTTAAGTTGTAAATGTTCTTTTACGTATAACTGTGGTTGTATATTTTATTATAAATACTCGTTTACTTCTAAATAATTATTATTTTTGTCATATACCTTTCATATTGGATTTGTTTAACTAAAAATGTAATGGATTGTGATCATTCATGTACGTTGATTTTTTTTCCAATAATATTTTTACACCCAACACGATACGAGGATTTTAAACGAGGACAATGCATCTTAAATGATTAAATTAATCACTCACATTGTTTTGTTTACAATGTCGCGGAGCTTAGAGAAACTATCCCACTGAAACGAATTTCTAATTGTTATTATAAATCGCAAGATTGCGCGGTGAAAGAGTTGAATCGATATATCCGGGCTATTGGAACACTGGCCAGACAGAGTGACCTACACTACCTCTACACACTCCTCTATATCACGGCTGATTCAACGATATCACAAGCATACATACATAAAACGTACACCTCGACATATTAATGGTACAATCACACTTGCTGTCTGTCTAGACGGAGATAATGTTTTTTTGCATTTACACCAGGTCCTTGATCAGATTATGTCGTCTTATCAATTGAGCGCGCGGCGAAATTAAAACGCCCAAACTTGGTCACGTAAACGTCGCTATTATTTCGCCGGTTTGAATGGGCTTCTTTTATTGTTTATGTGGGATTCGGCGCATGCGGTCGCATTTTAATAAACGCGGTTAATTGAGTTTTAATTAAGTTTTCGGTTTACGACGTCGCGTCGTGCGCAATAAAATAAATGCATATACAAATGTTGTAGGCTAGTCGTTGCGTGATCGGTGGAGATTAATATGGTCGAACGAATTTTGGTTTTCTCGTTTGATTATCGTATATCGTATCATTTTAGTTAAAGTGACCGTAAAAATATATAAGTAAATTCAGGTGATTTGATTGCATGTGCTCCGCCAATGAAAATGTGCTCAGCAATGGCTTGCACGATTCAATATTATATCTAAATAAATAGTTTGCTTTGATTGATTACAACAATAAGTTACCTCTTTTTTTTCATGTATATCTGTATGTCAATGCATCATTAACTTTCGCCCTAGGACTCTTTTCATGTTTCCAGACTTTATAAGTAAATTAATGTAAAGTAAATGTTTGGGAGCCTTGTTAAATATTTTTTTTTTTCATTTATAATTGTAGAAATATTCACATGACATGAAACCCATACATTTTTATAAATGTCATTAATTATATGCTTTGTTTCCGGATAATAAATAAAATAACTGCAAGTCGTAAAATTTTACCGTTTCATATATTTTTCAGTTTTTGTTTCCTCGATTTTTTAAACGCGCGTTAGCAAATCACGGTCGTAATTAGTAAACATTACGACAGGAACGAATGACAAAAAAATCGGGAAGCGACGATTTAACCGTTATCTTAGTTTGAATGGGTTAGTCACAATAATAAAAAATGTTTACGCTTGAAATTACGTAAAATCGCCAATTACGAAACGCTGCGTCGTTAATGACGTTTCGCTATCGCGATTATTTATTATTGCCAAATAAATTACGACAGTGACGTTTTTATTCCATGTCGTATATATAAACAAATATTATAAACTTTTACACCCAGCAAATTTACAAATGTGTAGGTGTAAGCAAAGGCCGCGGAAGTTTTTCTTTTTTTTACTGCGAACTCGGGTAAATTATCTATCTATTTATACGTTAGAAATTGGTTCCTGGCAACAAGTGCATTAATAACAGTACCTGCACAACTGGTACGAAAGAAATTCGAGCGCCGAGGTAGACACAACATACGGCGCGGCGCGGCTGCACTAAATAACTCGTAATATGATTAGTCAATAACTATAAAATGCATATTGCGGACTAAATAACTTCCTATTTATAATATGCCGTCTAGACGGCTGGTCGATATCGGGGGGCCGTTAGCGCCGACGTTAGACTGACGTCTCTCCGTCATGAACACGTGACTAATATGAAAATAAAGTTTTTTATTATACTGCAGTTGACAGACTTTGAAAATGTTCTAACGGCTAAATTATGAACAGAGTCATGCGTGGGATTCTAAATCCAGAGAGCTGTGCTCGGTTGTGTTTGCGCATGGACGTGTTTTCTTGGGATTGGAAATATTATGTAAAACTCTATTGCGACGCAAATGGAAATTATATGTCTATACATCTATAGTAGGTTCTAACGAAACGAAACGAAAATGTAGAAAATGAAATATAAGGAAAGAACTATTAAGACAAACCAGGATAGAACAAAAACAAAATGAACAGAAATAACCTAAAAAGCAACAAAAATGAAACAAGGAAACTTTTTTGCTGTTTTTTTTATTAATTAATTTATTGTAGTTAGAAAACGATGTCATGAGCTAGAACAACGTGTTTTAAAGCAAATTTAGACTAGAAATTGAAAATATGCTGGTCGTAAGTAATTTCAAAAATGTAAATTTACTACATTTGCTCAAAATCAAACGTTAGAAGTAAGACACCCAAGTTTTTTTTCTAAACCATATACTGCTATAGCAAGCGAAATCGGCAAAAGTGAGGTTAGAATCGCTTGAAGAAAATTCGTTTAAAACGACATCCTGCGAAGAATTGTTAATTATTTTTGGTAGTTAGTCATGTGATGATTACAACCAATTGGAATGCCGAGTCTGAAAATTGCTAACGCACATTCATAAAAGTGATGTCTGGAATGTGTATGTTTCTTAATTTTCATTTTCGGTCTTATCGACAATCTTAAATTTATTGTTTCGCATTTCAAATTTTTTAATTCTTAAAAATTAATAAAACTGTTGCCGTATCTGTGGAATTGAATCTCTATCTCTATCTATCTTGGCCAGAATATGTATTATTTCCAACTCTTCAGGTATCTCTTATACTTTGTTTTCGTTTCTTGGATTGGTTTGGATTGAGTTGGATTCGTTTGGTTTGAGTTGGACAACAAACAGTGAAACGTCGAAACGTTCATTACTCGTCGGGTTACTACAAAATTTAAGTTAATATAAGTTAATTTGATTGCTCCTTAAAACTGAAAGACTCACAAAATAAGTTAAATTTAATGAAAATTCGCCACTTTCATTGGCAAAATAAAAGTTACTTGTACATATTTATAATAGTGGCATTTATATATAATTTCTTTTGCTTTTTAGAAATAAACATAGTACAACTAAACATACATTTTTCATTGAGTTTGTCAATCATATAAGACAATCGTAAACCATCAACTTGTTGATAATAAGCATTATTTTACTCGATAAATCATGTGTGTATCTATTTACAGGGTATTTTGATTTACAATGGACACTAAGCTATTCTACATTTAAGAGTTAATGTACAAAGAAAAAAATAGTTACTTTTGTATCAAGTGATGGAAACTGTTGTTTTCGTGCGCGCGAAATTGAATTTTTGACGAGGCGTGAGTCAAGTCCGAAAATTCATTTGCAACATTAAAAAAAAAATATTATTTTAATATTGCAAATTTTTCTTCACAATTAAGAATTTTCGCCTAAAATTATTACTGTGAAATTTACTGCCCTTACGTGCTTAGGTTCTGTCACTTAATTTCATGAAGAATAAAATTCAAAAGCTTAAAAGTATGTGCTGTTCGACTGATCATAAATCTAGAAACGTCAAAAGGGAAAATGATTACCCGTTCCGGGATTAGAAGTTATAATATAAGTAATATAATTTAATTTGATTGCTCCTTAAATCTGAATGAAAGTAACAAAAAATAAAATTCAATGAAAATACTTTTTTGCTTCGATACACAACGCAACCCAACCCAACCCAACCCAACCTAACCCAACTCGTGTAAAATGTTCCAAAATTCTTCTAAATTCCCCTTCAGTATTCGCTTACATATTACCAATCAATACTTTTATACGTCGTAAAATTCAGTACAAATTCTCCAGTCTTCTTTGGCAAATAAAATTTCATAATTTTCACACTTATTTCGGTAACAAAGTCGTGGTTCTGTTGCTAATCATATGAATATGTGTTATGGATGTTTATCCTTAAAAGTACTGTTAAGGGAAACGCATGCATTTTGTGACATGAAGTATAAAATGCATAACTTTAAAAATTTATTGACGTAAACGGTGTGATTGTGTGATTTTCGATCTGTGTAACGTAACCAAAAATTATGGACGTCAAAAACGGAAAATGGTGATACGTTCCGTCAGAAATTCATACAATACAATATTATTAATATAAGTTAATGTAACTGCTTAAAACTGAAAAAGACTAATAACAATTTTAAATTCAATGAAAATTTTCCAGTCTCATTAGAAAAAATCTAATTTTCTTGCCCTAATGTTCTTTCTGTCAGCAAATTTAGTAAGTATTATTGTACAAAAAATGTTTCATCTTTTGATTCATATCTCTATTTCAGGGTCGTTAATTCGTTAAAGCATTTTGGAACGTAACTCTCTATCTCCTTGTCATTTTCTGCTTTTAGCTTCCTCTATCATTTTTTTACTTTGTAACGTTCATACTCTTTCCGGCTCTACATATTTTTTCTTCAGTCCACCATGCTGTCAGTTCCCTTTTCCTTGTATTTCGAGTGACTTTGCCCTGTTGAAACAGTGAATTTGAAATGTCGCCAAAGGTGGACTAATCCAAGATAATATCTGATGTGAATTTTGATTTATTCCAATAGTCTCTATAGAAGATCGAGCGGTTTAATGTTTCTTCTGTTCTTCTTTATTCTGTTGGTGTGATCGTTTAAATATAGACAAGTATCCTTTTTGAATTTCCTGAATCATCGCGCACCCCAGCAAAATGTTTAAAATCCTTCTAAATTTATCTTCGGTACCCAACCCAACCCAACTCGTGGAAAATGTTTCAAAATTCTTCTAAATTCCGCTTCAGTACTTCATTATTCATTACCAATAATATTTTCAGTTGCACTGTTTTTTCTTTATCTTCATCTTGATAATCGTTATTTTCGTCTATTCGGTTCCATTTTTAATGGACTCTATGCTCAATTTTTCTTATATTTCTTAGTCGTTTCGTATTTGCTTGCTTGTCGCCCTCCTACCCGTTCAATATGTAAATATATACTACTTTTTTGGATTTTGTTTATAAACCAATATTATTTTCTTCTCGATCATCACGTTTTCCAAGCTTTTTCTTTCCAATTAATCTCGATCGTTAATTATTAAATTTTCTCTTTTTTCCAATCGTCTAAACCTAGTTACTCTTCTGTCCCTTTTGATTTGATTTGGTCATTATTTATGTCCTTATCTCTTATGTTCTTCTATTAACCCAACCCAACTAAATTTTCGTCTATTTGGTTCCATTTACAAAGACCATTACGCAATGTCAGTTCCTATTTGCTTGCTTATTGCCCTCTTACACGTTCAATATATAAATTTATACCATTTTTTTTGGATTTTATTTATATTGGTTTCTACTAAGATTTTCTTCTGGCTCATCTCGTTTTCCAAGCTTTTTATTTCCAATTAATTTCGTTCGTTCCTTATTACATTTTCTCTCTTTTTTCTCTCCAGCCTTCCCCCCCGCCCTTCCCATTCTAATTGTATTTGATCATTATTAATATTCTTCTTCTTTCTTATGTTCTTCTATTGCCATTTTTTTAATTTTGCACTTTCTGCCAGCTTTTTTCAGTTTGGTCTGAATCCTATTCGGTACGCTGCCTTGACTTTGGTATGAATTCTCCAATGATGTATGAAGATTTTCACGTCTCCATTTAGATCAGTTCTGTCGTTAGGATCCATTTTCAACCGTTATGTTATGATAGGCGATATTTCTTTTTTCATGCCCATCTGTTCCATTCTCATATTTATTTCTTTGCTCGTTTCTCTATTTTTTTATTGTTTATATATATATTATGCCATTTTAATTCCCTCCATCATTATTTTAATCGTCAACATCATTTCTTTTATTTGATACAATTTTCATCATATGGCCCACTTTTTTACTGTGCTTGATCACTTTTTCCTGTCCTTCTATTCTCCTTCTTAAATATTTATTTCACGTTGTGCATATGATATGTGGTTAATAAATGTAAGTTAAATGTAAGTTACAAAAGTTAGGCGCCATAGTTATTTATGCAACGAGTGCATTACTTGGTGGTTTTATGCACGTTGTAATTCCACCAACACAAAAAAAAAAATTCTTTACTAGTCGTTTGCGATTTTTCAACAACGTGAATTCTAGTCAGTCCTGAATGATATGAAATTTATTTTATTCGGTATAACACACATTTAGATTGCACACCGCCCACCTAGCCAAATATTTGTCCTGCAATGCGAAACCCAAAAAACATATTTTATCCGAAACGGCACACAAACCCATTACAGTCCTACTAAAAGCTTGTTCCGCTGCGACCCATGCAATTTTAATTCGCTCCTGCTTCCCCATTAGCATGTGCCCTCGGTATGTAAAACATCAAACGTACGCCGGGGGATTTTTCCCGTGAAATGTATAATGCAATTCAAAAACGCCGGCCCCGTCAGCTGTGACCGGCGCGCATTTTCGGAGAATCTATTTCAATGCGGTTCTTCTACGAATATCGTCTACTTTCGTCGACGTAACGGCCCTAGCCACTTGTAAAACTGCACCTGTAGTGACTACTGATGAGATCGCGTAGCGTCTGTGCGAGAAGATGAAATCTTCCACTCGAACTTCTTACGAAAGCCCGCCTCCCTTTGACGTTACGACCGCAGCTCCTGGGAGAGTCTACAATAGAGTTCGTGTTATGAGCTGCGGAATGATTATGAAGTTATTTTACTTTGAGATAATGTGGATGGTAATTACGTTACAGGCGAAGCTCCCGGTCTTGCGATAAGAAAAACTATTCCCGGTCGACACTTTTACCTGCGAGGCATAACAAAGCGTCGAAAAATAAATTGCGTTGTCTTCAATTGTTAGAAATTACGAGAGCTATCAAATGGATGACAATAGTGGGTATTTATTATTATATTATTATAGATACTGACGCGATAACGTAATTGACAAACAAATAAATGTAATCTTAACATTCATATGTTGTGGCTAGACTGACGTCGGACAATTTTATTTATATTCATGAATGCCCTCATTGTCCATACTTACATTTTTCTTGCCCCATTCATCTGATGTTTTTACGTAGCCGAGTAGACTCTCGGATTAAACGCGTCTCCGAAGCAATAAACCGATCTCGCAGTTTTTGACGATGCGGGCCCATTTAAATTAATGAAGGCAATTTAAGGTAAAAATAGGCCACATAAACCGCAGAACATTTACTATCTGTCTAATATCGTAGCTTAAGTACCTTTAATTAAGCGGAATATATTATTGAAAAGAATTAGGGGCCGTGTACGAAATGATTTAATTTATTACGGCGACAGGAATTTTATGTATCCGAGCGTAAAACTATCTAATTTAAATACTATAAAATGCAGTTCGGATTTTAACGGCGCCGTTAAAATAAATATAACATTATTATAAATGCGCCGCTACATGTGTTTGTGTCGGGCGACTCGAGACGTTGCCTTTTAAAAATACACGAATAATTGATACGTTCGTGGCGGCGAAAAAAGCGATTTACGTCGGCCGGAATTATTTGCGTTGGACGCGCGCTAATAATAAGCGAACGTGAATGAAATATTTGCGGTTTGACTTATGGCGTGATGTAATCGAATTTATATTTAGCGGCGCGATTCGAAATTCCCGAAGTTTGGCGTGGAAAAATTTTATTCGGCGTATTGTGGGCGATCGCATCGCCAAATAAAAATTTGTTGGGTACCTGCATTCAAATTGTAGTGAAAATAATTTGTATCTTGAAACTCGCAGTGTTGACTTGTGTCTCCCAACCTAACCTAACCCAACCCAACCCAATCCAAACCAACAACTCAACCAACACTCGAAATCATTTCAGTTATCATCCTGAAAACAATCCGAACGTTGATTTTTCACAAAATCTTCAGCTCCGATTTGGCAGCATGAACTCTACTGTCATAATTACGTTGGCACCCTAGTCATCTTTTCGTTGATGATTGTCAAGCTACGAAATTTCTATGTCCTCGCGTAAATTTTTCGATTGATGATCTTTATTAAATGAAATCATTTGAATCCCCGACTTGGGTATCCCTGAGTAGAAATGAAATGGGCTTTTAGTATGTGCATCAATAGACTTTACAGATCTAGTTGTCACATCGCTATTATGTAAAATATTTTGGTACAATGAAGTACTCACTTGTTCTATGAAACATTATTCATGCTTAACTTTAGCAATGAAAGTTCAATGAAATATTATTTGCGTGTTTTACTTGATCAAGGAGCAACGAGTCTCGATATGAAACACTATTTGTAATTTTTACAATTTTTCCATAATAAGAGGCAATGCATAAAATTACGAGAGTGGAGTACACTCTACGTTGGAGCAATGCATATTTACCGAAATTCTTCAACTAATTTACTTGAAATCAGAGATAATGATTGCCAAACCTAGTTAAATGGAACAAACCACTGAAATGAAGTTTTTAAGAATAATTAAAGGAGAGACAAGAAGGGATAAGATTAGGAATGAACAACAGCTAAGTAGGTGGGGACACGTACAATAAATGTGCAACTAAATGAAATCAACCTAAACAACAAACCACTGAAATGAAGTTTCTAAGAAATATGAAAGGAAGGACAAGAAGGGACAATATTAGGAACGAACAAAATTGAAGTAGATAGACCGACAGCACATGGGATGCGAGAGAGGAAAAGAAGAAAGAGGGGAAGATCAAAAGAAGAATCTTGGAACGCAGGGGAAAGACGTGGATCGAGGCAAACGTGATGGGGAAGACAGAAAATTTGTAGTACAGAAGATGATACCTTTCGTATCTTTGTTGTGGAATCATTATTAGCCATGTTTGGCTATATTGGTAAACAGCAAATCTATGAATGAACTTCTCCATAAAATTGTAACGAATCAACTAACTTATCGTTGGAAAATGTTTTCACCTTAATATTCACAAATAATTTTGCCAATTTTTAATTTTATAACATAATATGGTGCAAATGTTTTATTACATTTTACGTGTGGGCTAAGAAGTGATCGCGTCTTGCAGCAAAACTTCTACTTTCCCCAAACTTTAAACTACTGAAGGGGGAAAATGGGGAATTGACATGACACGATGTCAAGAAAATTAATTAATTAAGTTTCGAAAAAGCAGATCAAAACTTATTCAATAGAGTGAAAACGTTGACGAGCTGGTATCAGATATGGACTACCATGTGCCCTTAAAAAATGAAGATATGGGAGAAAGAACTGGAACAAAAGGTAAAATTGTTCTTGAATTGGGTTGTGCTGGTGACATTGTGAACACGACAATAAAACGAAAATAATAATGAAAATCAAAGAAATTAAAAAAAAAAATCCAAGGAAACTTCCAATAAAATATACCAAAGCTGCAAAAAATAAGAAAATATTATAAGATTTTATGAAAGAAAATTTCAAAGAAAGAAGTTTTTGAATCTCAGATAACTTGGATTACTTCAGAAGTTTAACAATTTTCATTTTTTCAATCAATTTGTACTTCCTGGTAATTTTTATGCTTGTAGTAGCCAAAAATATTTATATAAATATCAAAATTTATTTTCCAAATGAAATTTTTTTTTAATTTTACGATTTTTGTAATTTTGACAATACTGCAATTTTGGTTTTTTTTTTGAACAATTGAACAAACTGGGGCGAACATAAATTGTCAAAGTGTGTATTTCGGGATGTGTATCCATAGCTCAACTCAACTCAACCCAATGCAACCCAACAAAACGCAACCCGACCCAACACAATCCAACACAACTCAACCCAACCCAACCAAATCCAACCAAATCCGACCCAATCCAATATAATAATTGTTACAGCAAGAATTATAATTTAATTATATAAATAACATCGTCTACGGGCTAAAATAAATATAATCAAAGGTAGGAAGTTTGCCAGTTTTAGAACCTATTTTTTTATAAATGCAGCTCTTTTGCTAATAAAACATTGGATTGGGTTGTGTTGGTTTCACAAATTCAATTCAAACGAGAAAACACATAAAGACATTGAAATCGGAAACATGTTTAATTGTCATAGCGTCAGTAGAGTGATGGTATCGTATATCAAATCATTTTCTTTATATTTCACATAGCTCTCTATTTTTTATTTTTACTCTTATACATTTTTGGTATATTTTTTCTCCTTGGATGATTCCTTATGGTTCATCGATCCACGATTCTACCCTTTTTATGTTTATGTTGTATCGCAGCTTTCTATGGCAACATGTCAACTGGTTTCTTTTTGTGTCCTTAACTATTTTTTTGGCAATTTTTGTTCCTTCTTACACAGTTGTTTCTTTCGTAATTTTTTCACTAAGTAGAATATGCGTATAGAGCTGACTCAAAAAGGACACAAGCGGACAGCTAGCCTCAGATTGCATGGCGCGTTATGAATGCTCCAATTACGTAGAGTGGGGTGTTGAAGATGATGCCAAAGTAAAAATATAAAAAATAAATCGAAACTAAGAACAAAAACCACAGAAAATCCTTTCGATCAAAATGGTATTTTCCAAAAGAGAAATAATTTATAAAGAAAATAGGATATTATCCTTATTAAATTAAAAAAAAACATATAAATGCCCCCCATAGTTGGAACGGGACGGCACAGGTTATTTAGCGCGAAAACAAAAAATATTCGACAAGTTGGCAACCGCACCGATTACATTAAAGATACCCATCGATATTCTCGTATGCAACAGCTTCGCTAAAACAATACAATTATAACGGTACGAATCTATATTATCCGTTACAAGTCCAGCCAGGTTCGATTCAAGGCCAGTCACCAGCAGATATAGCTTTAATTCACATTGCATCAATTATTCAATTACTATAATTAATTGGCAATAACATCTTTCTACAACATAGAAATATACATTTTGTAAAAAATTCACTAACATTTGTTTAACGGCTTACATTGCAACTTTACGTATTCTTTCACGAGGCTCTCAATTTTTTTCCTAAGTAATATGATATAAATCAATTCTTTTACAATTTGACAACAAGCAATAAAAATGATAAAGAAAATCTACATAAAACTAGTTAAACAATTATATGAAAATTATCAAAATGTTTATTTACAATTTTACATTAATTACACCAAACATCACAAACAATACAAATTCACTCGACGACGTTCACAAACATCTCCGAAACTCCTCAAATTAAATTATGCGAACGAAAAGCAA
The DNA here is from genome assembly GCA_959613385.1 of Geotrupes spiniger. Taxonomy (NCBI): domain Eukaryota; kingdom Metazoa; phylum Arthropoda; class Insecta; order Coleoptera; family Geotrupidae; genus Geotrupes; species Geotrupes spiniger. The sequence goes on along the minus strand of OY390736.1, from coordinate 37,295,130 downwards.
AAGTGCTTTAATAATAGACGCGACATTCGAGAAAATAGCGCGGCGTTCGGGAAGCTTTCGCTGAAAATGTGTGTCGAATGGACGGGGACGAGAGCCTGCACGTCAATATTATTAAAAGTGAAAGCTCGATAAGAGAGCCCAGGATTGGGGTCCCTGCAGCATTAAAGCTGCTCTTCGAGTCGATAGTGATGCGAGCTAGGGACCCGGTGGCAGACTAGATCAATACGCACACTGTGCGTGCGCCACAACGATTTCATTCATAAACGCAGTCATTGCCAAATTTTAATTTTCGGCGTTTCCGCACGACGCGACGCGACGGCCCGAAGGAAACGTCCGAGTCGGGCAGCGGCGCCACGCAACAAGGGTCTGAATCGTTACTGGTATCGAGACCGGAATGGAATCGTAATATTTTTGGGTTATTGCGATTCGATTTATGGATTGTTGAATGGCTTCGTTAATAAATTTGAACCGAGGTCCATTGAGAAGTAATTATGGGGTAAATTTCACGCAAAAAATGTACTGACAAACCACCCTAAGAATTCGACTGAAAAATAAAATAGTTGATAAATAACAATAGATAAATAACTGTAAAAAAATTGAAAATTGTGACAGCTGCTTTAAATTTAATGAGACAAGTAACGTAATATTATATATATAGTAGAATATTTTTTTAATAAATTAGATAAAGTTTATAAAGAAATTCTTTCATTCGACAAAGCAGTCATACCTTACAAAGGTCGAATAGGTTTCTGTGCCTACGTCCGAGGATTTACGATTTACAGGACGATTAATAAACGTTGCTTATTTGCATGAATGGTATGCGAAACTGACGGTGGATGTACAGGGTGCTTCATTGGTAGTTGTCCATCGAGTTAAATCAAAATGACAATTTAAGATCTAAATTATTTTAATTTTTATTAATTTGAATTTTATTTCTTTTAATTTTCCCAATATATTACGTGGGGTTGTTGTGAGTTTACTCTCTTGAAAATTTTGTGTTGTCGTCTTACAAGCAACTCGTGTCCATCTTTTGATATGGACATGTTGCTATTGTGTGTGGCGCCCGCGCACCTCATCCGCATGAACCCCATCTGCACTGTAGTGAATCTGTCTGATCAGAATGGGAGTAAGTAGAATAACATCAGTGTGCTGAACCCATAAACTTCTGAATTGAAATTGTTTTGCAACCAAAATTTTCATCACCCAAATTTCTTTCAGAGAAAATATGGGACCTTGAGCGATTTCGTGCATTTTCATCAAACAAAATCGCGTGTGAAACACAAAAACGACTTTTTCGAATAATACGATCGTTCGAAATCGCCCGACAGACATCATTAGCGCTGTGTCGATTACGTCTGGCACAATAACGCCGGCCTACGTGTGCGTGAGCGGGCGGACAGCGATCAGACGTGATCGTGTACAGTCCACAGAAGAATGTGTGCATAACAACGATAAATAGGCTAATTTCGTCTTGTGGATTACGCACTCGGGCGATGTCTAGACACTGCACAGTGCCACCATGTGCACTTGATAAAACACTAGACTAGGAGATAACGGTGGGTGCGTTTGGAAGTTTTAAATGCCCGCCGCAGCGCCGCGATTCACTTTGGAGAATTGCGATAAGTGGCTATTTATGTTTGAAAATTAAAAGTGTGCACTTGGTCCAGAGAGTTAGGAAACTTGCAGCACTGATTAAATTACGTTCGATTGCATTATTCTGATACTTTATAGACGAATTAGAAATTTACAATATTGTCGAGCTTTCCACAGTTCAGGCTGAAATCGCCAATCGTGGCTAAGCTTTGAACACACAACATAACCATGAGTTCAATACAAGCTAAGAAAATGACAAATGACAAATTCATTTTGAACTAAAAATGCACCAGCAACATCTCAACGATTCATGAACGATACCTTAATACATTCCTTGAATCTTTGATTTTAAAGCTTTGAATATTGATGTTACGAACCCTTCATAATTCAACCAATAATATCCAACGAATGAAGTCCAAAAATCACATTAGATTAACAAAGTCAGATAAACTTGTGTCACATTCTATTCAAATTGAAAATAATGTCGAGGTAATCAATTTTCTAAATAAACGGACGAACGTTGCTAATCTTAAAATTAGACGTGATGATTAATTGCTGTTAATTAACATAGATTATCATCAACGACGCATGCTGATACAATAAATATTTGAATTCTAAAACGGGGCAATATTTCCACAATTTTGAATTAGTTCAAATGGTTGAGTTATGTTTAACTTTACATATAGATTACTAAACAATTTCGTTGTCACACATTTGATAATGTCATTGATTTTTGATGAAATGAAACTTCAAAATTTCGAGGTAAACTCAATCATTCCAATTAAATAATAAATACACCGTTCATTTTCAATGATTTTTTCCCAATGATCTACCCATCTACTACCCCATAAACATTGAATTTACCCAATGTTATTTTTTGTTTCGATTATTTTAAAATTTATTGGAAAATATGTTACGAACGTTTACGACTGTGTCAATAATATTATCACGTACATTATTACCGCTATTGATGAGTAATATTTGTGTTACTTTACGAGTCCTCGATGCAAATGAGGACTAGGAACTTGACTCGATATCGCACAACTGCAAATCGCAATCGCAAAATGTTGTACTTTTCGTGAATCATGGACGAACGTCGCAGCGTTTCGCCACAACAAAGAGGTTTCCTACGCCACAGGAATTTTTAACGCGAACAATGCTACCGCGGTGAGTAAACGGTTTAATTTTTAGTCATTACCTTCAAGTGGTGCTAAGAATAAATTAATTTATGGGCGCATTTATAAAAGGGCTTTTAAACCGGGAGACGGGCAATTTGTGTTTATGTTTCATTGTACGTCAAATGGAATCTAGACAAATATTAGAATATTAAACCGACAACGATAAAGTAGTATTGTCAAAATCACAACATTTTCAAAAATGCAAAACCTTTTGTCCTCAAAGATGTAAAAATTATAAAATTGACAAAAGTGGAAATAAATACAAATATTCGAAACAATTGCACAATTGTCGATCAATAAAATTTATAAATTATCAAATTTGAAAAATTACAACATTGTCAAGAGTGCAAATAAATACACAAATAAAATTTCAAATTGTAAAAAATACAAAAAATGTAATAATTTTAAAATTGCCACAAACGCATAAAAATAAAATAATTATAAAATTGTCAAAAATGCAAAAAAATTAAATAATTATAAAATTATCAAAAATGAAAATGGCCCAAATGTAAATTATATGATAAAAAATTTCTACTTTATTCAAAATGCAGAAAAATCAAAATTGTCAAAAATGCAAAAAAAACAAAATTGTTAAAAAACAAAAATGTCAAAAATTATTAACATACATACAAAATGTCACATTTGCAAAAATTCAACGCCAACAATTTCTTAGTGACCAAATACAAAAACACATAGATTCGTCAAAAATTAAGAAAGTGGAAATAATTATAAAAGACAAAGCTTTAAAAATTTTGAAAAATGCAAAAATAGTAATTTTTTTTTAAATTGTCAAATGCAATGAATTACAACATTGGTAACAAATGAAAAAATATGAACAAATTATGAAAAAATTTATTAAACACATAAAATCGTGAAGAAATGTAAAACTCCAAAATAAATTATAAGAAATTGCTCAAAATCGGAAAAAAATCATTGTAATTTGTGCAACATGGACACTTTAAAAAATGCTAAAAAAGTGTAGTGTATGAGTCGAAAATAAATTGTTAATATTTTTAAAAGTTTTTTAGATCTTTTGGCACTCAATTTGATTTTATGTAATAAATTAATTTTCTTATTTTTATTCAATATTCTTATAAATAAAATATTAGCATATTCCGCTAAAAAAATTAAAGCAAATCCACCTCTGTAAACACATACAAATAATAATAAATTGTAAAATAACCTGAAAAAGTCGAAAATAAATCCTAAAAAAATCGAAAACTGTAAAAAAATCGACACTGAACTTTCTTATACTTACTACTACTCAAGTTGTCAAAAATCATGAAAAATGTATATAGAAAAAAATTGTTATACATTGTAATCAAATTGAAACAGTCGGAAATATATCGCTAAAAATTCCAAAATTCATTATAATTAGTTAACAATCAAAATTAAATTAATTTTAAAAAATGTTAAAAATCTTGAAAAACTATAAAAAAATATGCACAACGCTTGGCAGTTTCAGGCAGTTAATAAATTTGTTAAAACTAACAGAATGTAGGAATTGCATATATTTAAATGTAGTCTAGCGATGTTTAATCTCACTTAATTTCGATTAGATTTTGTTAGCCAGAATCTTCAAGAGCTACAGATTCTCCAAAAAATTGTATTAGTTCCAATTAAAATAAATCTTAACAATCGAAATTAAAATAAAAACATTAAAACTACTTGAAAATAAATTTCAGCGAATGTATTAAAGTGATGACAACTGTTTTGCACTTTATGGGCTTATCAGACCACCACACATCCGTCCGCTGAAGTTGCATCAAGTCATGCAAACACGCTCACTGCTACATAAATGCAGAGGTCTCTTCGACCAATTTGTGTAGCAGTAAAAGTGATTGTCACTCATATTTGCATGACTCGATGAAACTTCAGCGAATATTGTGGTGGTCTGGTGAGCTCATAGAGGGCGAAACAGCTGTCATCACTTTAATACATTCGCTGAAATTTATTTTCAACGAAGCGGTTTTTATTGCCGACTGCTACGGAGTAATTGAAAGTGTTTATAGCACCAGCTTAGTTCGTCGAAAAGATTAATGTAGCACTAAAAGTGTGTGGGTATTCGCGGCGGTAATATTCACACGCAAACTGATTGCAATTAAAATTAGTAAAAGAAATCGGAATCATTTAAACTGCATCCACGTTGGGAAGCAACGGAAAGAAACCTTGTAAATAAATGTGGCCAGTCATATAACCGATGAACTTTGTTTCTTCGATAAAATCACAGGGTCGTTTATTATAGGTAACGGTACATGATCGCATGTGGTCATATTTTCTTTGCAATTTGAGGAGATTCTTATGACAAAAATCAACGAAGTTGGTTATGCAACAGGAACCAACAATTAAACAATTACATAGTAATTTGTTGACATACAAATTTGCTTAAACGATGTGTGAATTTTTTCTTCCTAAAATGCAATCGATGACTATAATTAAAATATAGTAATAGTAAATTCGTTGTTATTCGTTTTATTGCTGAAAAAATAAACGGAGAAACAAATAGTTACAGCAGGACACATTGAATACAAAACACGTTCAAAAAGCTTTAACATCGACCACGAATTTGTATTAACCACCCGGCAACTCAAGCAGATACATTTAGGTGCGGCGTAAATTAAAGACTGCAGGAATTGGAATTGCAAGACAAATTTGTTCAAACATTACATTTATTCAATTTATTCAATTCTTCGTGAATACAAATGCACCCTTAGATAAAATCGTCGGCCAAGAGATACAAATTAAGATAATTTTATCTCTGTAAATGAACTAAATCAACATTGTATCACAACTGAATGATTTGGAATAAAACTCAAACACCTACACATAAGTATGTAGTAAATTAAAGGCGTAGCAGTTCGATAAGATAAAGTTGTTGTAAATTTGCTAAATGAAAGTAAATCGATTAAATGATACATTCATAATTTATTTGATTAGTTGAACGAAACGTAAACAAACATGGGATTAAATAAATTGAAACCATAACGATTACTATTTGAGGAGATGTGTTGCTTTTGTTCAAGCAAATAATTAACCTTGTAGGTTTCCTTGCAATTCGCGAAATTAAAAATTGCAATTTTCATATCCCCCTAATTAATTAGCGCAATTACCACCAACAACAAAGTTACGTGTCCTCCGGATGACTCACGCCGCAAATTAATATTATTTACTGTACTGCAGAAATGGCATGTTATCTTAACATTTGCATTTTTTCCGCAATCCGTCTGCGAATGTTAAGGACACGTACACAATTCACTTATGTTAATTCATCGCACGCGCGTTAGTTAATCATTACATTTTCATTTAATTAGTCATTTATTAAAAACGTGTTTTCGAAAATGTTAATTCGACCCGACGAAGCGATCGTTAACTTTTACAATATCGGCCGAAACGCATCCATCATTCTCGTCATTCGAAAAACGCAAAAAATTCGTCTGCGAATTTTGAGGACAGCACGGGCGCGTTCATAAATTATATTTTCCTTGAAACGCTTTAAATACGCGGCAATTATCAACTTGACGTACTCCAAAATTGACAGGTACGTTTTTAATTTAGGTCCGCGCGCATTTTTCGCAGCCCGTGACGGAGCAAGTTTTCGTTAGGCTCAAACGCAAGTTCGTGGCAATTAAATTGGGGACAATTGTTGTCGCCGTTCCATCGATAGTGGGTCAAACGTGGCGTTTTTAAAACTATTCAGGTTTTACTTAGTTGGAATCGTTATCGCCAGACAATACGTCATAATTACGTTATACAATTGTAAAGTTTTGAACAAATCGTCGAGATAATGGGAGATTTATTTTTACAAATTGGTTTCTTGATATCGACTAGCACTAGGGACTTAAGGCGGGTTCACATTAATTGCTAGAGTTCGTAAAATTTTAAAGACCTGATGATAAATCGTCATGAATCACTTTGTATTAACCATTTTATAAAATTTATTAGAGCTAACAAAAAAAACTTCGATATAATACACAAAATAATTTATGTAGCGAAAGTAGATGCCAAGTGGCTCGATACACGAGAATTTTAGTGGCTCCGAGTCTGGAATATCATCAGACTCCACCTTCAGACTTCCCGTACAATAATTTGCACGAAAACTGAAGTGCAGTAATAAATCAAGACGACATGTTGATTGTTGAACGATTTTGGGAGGTATGACCAATGAACACTTGGACAGGGAGAACAATACTGAGGCGAGCTTATGTCGCCAACGTATAAATACTATAACCACACACATTCAAATGATGGCAACGAGATATTAATCGATACAACAGGGACTACATTTATTTCCAAATCGAGTACCAAAATTACATGAAGCAAGAAGTTCTACAGAGTCCAGAAATTTACTGATTTACTATCAATGAGCAAATAATTCACCAAAGTGAATTATTTGCTCATTGATAGTAAATGAGCCGAATGAGCTGTCCAGTAGTATAATCGATTCGATATTAATCCAACAAGGAAATGCTTGCAATTCGTGTAGAGCTACGATGATAATATTTTTCACACTCACTTTAAACTTTTAAAGTGAAATAATTTTCAGAAATTTTTTAATACGTTTCAACGCGATTTATAATTAAACTCGATGGAATGTTAATGTAGGCGGAGAGCCTTTCAACGATTCATAATGTAACAATGTGATTTTCTTTTTTAATAATACGAAAACGTTCACACAGTTAAATCCACCATGAAATCGTTGGTATCGTAGCAGTGCCGGCAGATGCCACTAGCACGCGATTCACTTTCCATTAAATGGTTAAGGTATTTAAGCTTGAATGGGCTCTAAAAGGGAATAATAATCGAAATCAAGAATCAATGTAAATAAGGAATCTACGTCAAAGGGCGTCGGGGCGATGTTAAGAATATTTATGTTGATAAATTTACATTTACCGAAATAAAGATTAGTTATAAAAGATGTGAAAATATTAAAATAATTTGAAATTAAATGTAAATAATATGACAAACACGAGTGAATACAATTGTATAAAATCAAACAATGAAATTAAGATTTACAATTAAAATATTCTAAAATAATTGCAGTCGGCTTTCGACAAGGTAGGTAAAACATAATGATGAAGATAATAACAACGGTGAGAACATCGGAAGGGATAGGGACAAGGATTAGGCAAATATATGAGGAAACATGGTGCAGAGTAAGGGTGGGTAGTGTAGGACCAGGAGAGAGGTGAGACAGTGTTGCCCGCTGGAAGAAACGCCAAGGAAAGGGAAAGACGGGGAAGTAAAATTAGGAAGAGGAAACATATGATCGTTGGCTTTCCGGGATGACATAGTATTATTGGCGGAGACTGAGAAGGGATTAAAAGAAATGTCGAAAAGGCTAGAAGGTTTCACGGACAGAAGAGAGTTGGACCTCAACGCAAAGAAAACAAAAATAGTGGTATGTAAGAAATGCGGGAAGTAAAGGTGACATGGAAAAGAGATATAATAGAGAAGGTGAATGAATGGATGTACTTGGGAGACGTAATGAGGGAAAACAACAGTGGAGAAGGACATATGATACATGCGCACAGAATAGCGAAGAGAGCGTAGTTGAGGAGGAATTTGTGGGGAAAGAGGATAGGGATTTTCCAGGAAACAACGAACCTATGGAACACACGCATTAAGAGTATTCTGGTGTATGGAGCAGAAGTGTGTGGCTGGAAGGAAAGGAAAAAGTTGGAAAGGATACGCATAGGATAAATAAAAATGACACTGAACCTGGAGCGATTACCAGATTACATAGTTAGGCATGAGGCAGGGAGCGAAAATTTGGGAGTAATGGTCAACATGACAGTGAGGGGCGACAGAACAGAGTCTATGTAGGAACGTAATGGAGAAGCTAAGGAAAAGGGGGACCAAAAAAACAAATATTCAAATGGGAAGATTTTAGCAAAGAATGTACGAAAACTATCAGTAGAAGGGGTAGAAAGGACAATAAGAGACGAAAAACGAGTGGAGAGGGAGATAGTGGAGAAATGGAAGGTGAAAGAAGCAGAGGAAAGGGAAAGCAACGAAGGAGAACATTGGGTAGGAGCATGCAAGAAATAATACTGAAAGAACACGAAAGGAAGGAAAGAAAAGATTGGACAAGAATTATAAGGAAATAATAAAGGGAACGAAGAACGAGAGCAGGAAAAGGACGGAAATGGAACAATAGAAGGAAAAGAGAATGGGGCGGTAGGAGGAGACGAAATAAGAAAGGGACGGAGAAGAAGGAAGCTAAATGAATTAAATGAGACGTAGATAAAATGATATGATGGATATGAATATGCCACCAAAGGAAACTGTTAAATTGTTCTTGATTTTGTTTGAATTTTGTTTACAATTTTACAATGATTTCGAATGATTTACTTATGTTTCTCAATTTCTTTAAACATTTCCTCAAAATCCTGGCTAGCTTAGTTTCTGTTAACCCGCGCTACCAAACACACGTTCGTTCGTTGCGTAAAATTGAATGATTGTCACGTTAGAACGCAAAAGAGTCATAGATCATTGATTGATTCTGCGCAACTTTACGGCGCATGATAAAAGGCATTTACTCCATCGACGGCGCTTGCTTTAAAACTATTGTGTCGCAGTTTTTATTTTTTTTCCGTTGAAACGCCAGAATATATGAAGTTCCCATTGCAATATTTGGACGTTGAATGAATATTGGTATTGTATTCCCGGTATTGTGTACGGATTGAGAAACATCCTGATTGTGTTTCATAGAAATAAATTCAATAAAGTTTGACAATAGATGTATTTAAGAAAAAACTGTAAATTCAACTTATGCCGGATTGGTCAACCACGGATACGTTACGGATAAATTATCCTACAGATACGCAATGCTAACGGTACAGACTATTTCCTTTTTTGAAGCCGGCCATACACATAGATTTACACCACGGTGTACCAAAGTATTTCTACTATAGCGACATAATAATCACCATACTACTAAACAACGTTTCCACGTCTATATAGCAAAATTCATGAGAAGATGATACTTACTCCTCATTACATTAATTAATTTCTTGACAATTACTCAGTCGATTCACTTAAAACCTAGTACATCAAATCCTGAAAATATTATACCGTCAAGATTTAGATTCAAGCAATCAATCGCTTGAATATAAATCTTGATGATATAATATTTACAGAATTTTCAATTGATATTATAAATATTTTCAGAATTTGCGATGATTTGTTTCCATTAATTTTGCAAGCTTATGCAAGCTCTCCAATTGTGAACCCGGTATTGATCTCCGACTTCCGAAGACCGTTTGAGGAACGATGAGCATAGTGCAAAAGTGCTTTTAGGAAATTTGGTTTCAGATAACATAAAAATTTAACGTGATCTATATCCACTTAATAATTACTGACGTATACACGTTTAAGAGTTTTATGAAATAAACGAAAATTTCTTTACAATTATTCAGTTATTTCATGAAATGATTTGTTGTATTTATGCTGTAAATAATAAGAATAATGAAATCTCCGCCAGCATCCTATAGTCAAACATTTCTTCAAAATAGAAATTCCAGTGCAACAAATTTTAGAAGAAACGATTTTTGAAGCGAAGTGTGCTAGTTTATGTGCTCTTAACCCGCGCTACCGTACACACATTCGTCCGTTCCGTAAAATTGAAAGCCACATATAAATTAAAAACTGAAATAGTTCGATCGGAACAAATTTAGTAGTTTTCGACTAAATCTACTTTAGGATCATAGGATTAAATTAAATGATATAGCAAATCACAAATTTTATTCACAAGATATAGACATTTCATTTGTTTTTCATTGTTCTTTCTAATAATAATAATTAATCATTGAATTAAAGTGAAATATCCTTAACATTCGTCCAAAATCCCTCTATTATAACAAACTTAAGATCCTTGCGTAGCAAAGAATCAGAAAAGCTAATATATTTCCATAGCAATTTGTATCTCAACTTGACGTGCGAGCAATTTTTAAGAATTAAACCTTAAAAGTCCTTCTTGTAAAAAAAATTACCTAGTTCGTTGCAAACACAAGTTGCATAGAATATAAATTTATGGAAAGCTCAGGCCAGGTTGATTTTTATCAATTAGCGATAATGATATTTGGACTATGTACAGATTTCGTCGCGTAACAACAGAACTAATCGTCAAGATTTGCTTTCAAGGAGGAACCACGTGCAATTTCGGTGCAACTATAACGACGACTCCGGACATTTAAGTACGTTGTCTTATGTGCTTTTTTAAAGATTACGTTCGACATAATTAAAGCCACGGATTAACGCATACGATAAAAAAAATCATTTTGCTTATTCTTAAAAAGAGCAAAGGAATAATTGAATTTAAATAAATTTTTATGAGTTTAAACAAATTTAAAAAAATATTTACAGTTTTTTTGCTTCTGCGACACTCGTTATTTATCACTTAGGTACATACCTCAGCATCTGAACGCATACCCGGCACTTTCCACGTGTGTCGCGAACCACTCGTCGCGTCGCGAACCCCGCAAATTACCAAACAAATAACCACAACAACCTCCGCCGTCGATATCGTGTATCTCGATCGTAATCAGACTAGACAAAGTTTTATCGCCGTAAATTAAGTTGGCTTGGCTCGGCGACGAGGTCACCGTCGAAATTCGCCGGGACTCTCGAAAGCAATACGTACACTGTGCGCCAAATCCGGCGAGTATCTTCGAGACGTAAGGCGAAACCTCGGGCGTTAGATGGACGCCGCGTCAGCGTTCAAGGTATTCAACTAGTGATGGTTATTTAAAATCTTCGCCGGTGCACTCGATCCGTTGCGAAAATCCCATTCGGATGAACCGGTCGGCGGAGCGCAGCGCGGTGGTTTTCCGTCCGATCCCGGAAAAATGACTGAAACGCACTGGCGACGTCTCGGTATCGCAGACGCGCTTATCAGTTGTCATAAAACGAAAGACCTTCGTATATTTCCGAGATTGTTTACCAATATTACGCAGTATCTGTATTGTTTCAAAATAAGATCTTCGTTAACGGAACGCGACAAATTTATTTGGTAGGAGAGGTTCCTTGGGTTAAATGAAATTGTATCATGAGTATTGTTAAACTTTGATGTGTAATATGTTAAAAACTAACCGCGATTGTATGTACAATATGGTACAGAAATTTTGTTGTAAATAAAACTTAATTAACTTAATAAACTTAATTAAAGTTGTTGTGAATCATCAATTTTAAACGAAATTGTGTTAATTGTCTTTAACAGGTATTTCGCCAATGTTTTTTTAACGTTACTAATATGTTTCCTGGAACAAATTTAAGTTAAATTAAGTTTATTATTTTGTGGTGTTTTTTTAGAATTATTTATGCAATTAGACTTAGCTTACACAATACTACTTCTTCGCATGTACGATATTTCTTTATATTTGGTTATTGGGGTTCGTTTTAAATAATTAATAATACTTTTTTAATGACATTGTTTATAACTCTATGACAAATATGTTAAATATAGATATTTGTGAATGTTGTGATAAAGAACTTATTCTGTGATTTTATCTTAGTCACTAAAGTTATTATGTTCTTCTTTCATGAAGCGTTTTACAGTAGACCGTTCTCATGTACATTTTTGAAATCTATTAATATCTTTTAAATTTACCCAAATTTTTATTACTTTCATTAAATATTTAAAAAAATTTTATTTGTCATACGTTAACATGTCAATGGCGTTCTGAATCTTGAAAATTGAAATAAAACTTTATATTCACAAAATGCAAAAAAACGCAAAAATTAAAAAATCTAATTTGAATATCGCAAAATTTCTATTGGGAGTATTACCAAAGTTAAAAACATAAGAATTGTTAACTCCGAAAACCTCGACCGAACCCAACACCAAAGCACCAAAAGAAATATTGAAATATTTTTGGTTGGGTTGGGTTGGGTTGATAAAGTTGGAAAATGTATGACATATTTGAAACCCCAAATTTCAGAACACAAAAATGTTAAATAAAAATAATCGTTTACAATTTTAATAAATTTTTGAATTGTAGAAAAACGAAATTTTTTGAATTTGCGTAATTTTCGATTTTTTTCATTTTGTGTTAGGTTTAATTCTTACCAATAAATTGTCATAGTTTAACTTAACTATGACAATTTATTGGTAAGAATTGGTAAAAAGAAAAAACAACATGATTTTTGAACAATTTGATATTTTTGGCTATTTTCAATAATTACTAAATCCCTTCTTTTCATTTTGGAACTAAGTGTACTAAAAATCGCTGTGCTATCAAGATCAAAGTTGCTTAAAATTCTAGTTAATAACTTTTTTATGATGATCTTTAACCCTATGACTGTGTAGATAAACTAAGTGTGAAATTATCAATAAAATTGGCTTAATATCGTTAAAATTTGAAGGACAATAATATATAATTTTATTGACTGAAAATCTGTCCAAAATAATACAATTTTAATCAGCAGCTACGAAAGGCCACAATTCTGTCGAAATTATAAAAAAATTATAAATAACGTAGAAAAAATTTAAAATCCAATTTATTGTTTATGCCCCTTGTACAACTGATGCTCCAGAAAGCTTAAGTAAGCACTTTCATAATTATATGTACCATACAAATCACATAATAAACAACACGTTTTGCAATTATTAAAAAAAAAATAACTGTGGTATAGGAACGAGGACGATTTATATATTTATAACAAATTTATAAACTGTAGCACTAAAAATATATATTTGTAATAATTCAAAGCAAACAAAAATCCTCGATAAATATGTACATAGAGAAATATCAAAAATGCAAAGAAGTACGAATCTGTACGTTAAACCCAATAAACCATAATCCAATGACGTAATTTTTATAATTCTAAAAACAATACCATAAAAATAAAGAACATAATTGTTATAGTGCTCGTTTGAATATCGAGATACCAAGATAAATACGTGCTTATATGGTCCGCAGATAAAAGCGACCGTGCAATAACGCTAAGGTAAAGTAAAGTTGATATTTATTTTTTGTATTTCGTCGTTATTTGGGTTGCATTTTACCCGAAACAAAGTTTGGCATAGGTATGTAGTTACTCGATTGTGTAAATTTACAAGAAAACCCGTTATTATGCAACCAATGCTGTACAAAATTTCCAATTTCTTTTACATTGCCGATCATTGAAATTGAATCCGAAAAATGGGGAAAAGAAAACTAAGGCTTACGCTTTAGGGCTCAGACACACAGACGCGGCTGTTGACCACGCACAGAGCTATAAGCTACGGCGTAGTGAAAAGGACATTAGATGTACAAACGTTTTAACACGTGGACGCGATCGACGACGTGAGATCGTGGTTATTAAACTATTGTCATATACTTTCCTTTTCGGTTCGAAGAGCTTGCGATTTACGAGGTCATCATTGTGATAAATTTGATGGTTCGGTATTGCATACTCCGTATTGATTACGTATCAAGAAAACCCAATCGAATTAACATCCAACATGCGTTTACTGATGTGAGTGGAATTGGATCCTTTCCGATGAAAATTCCTTGCTCGTGAGATTCATTTAATATCAAGTTCATTTTGATCTAAAAATTCCTGTCGTTGATTTATTGCAATGTTTGCTAGGTACATACACCAACCGCGCACATAGCCAGGGAAATCGTCGCGCTATTGAAATGAAATACATTTTCTAATATTATCTTGACTACACTATTGGTACAGTCGATTATTCAAATTTACAAAAATCCGTTACTAGGCAACGCTTCGTTTTATTTGAACTGAATTTTGGAAGACCACAAAATATAAAAACAGAACAATTCGGGCAATAGTAAACAAATACATAAAATGTCAACGACAATTCAAATAAACTCACTATTAACATATAATCTAAATTAGTAAAATAACAATAATCGAAGCAATATTGACGAAGAAGGCGGAGCAAATAAGACTGAGACTGACTTGCGTAAAATTAGGTGCCCAACGTGGGGCAAACAGCCATGCAGCCACACGCTGATTAAATCGCATTACCTGGCGCCGAAACTGCCATAAACGCAATTTCGATTAAAAACGCCGTTTCGTCCGAGAATTAGCATGGCTGGCTGACTGGGTAATTGTTAATTTATTTAAGACGCGAGAATATGAAGAAACTGTAACCATAAACGCTTTATGGCAGCAAAGCGAACACTATAAATCCACCTTTATTGCAGGTAACAGAACAAACATAAACGCGTACGCACGTTCCTCTTAATAATGGGGGTGCAACAATGAAAAACAAACGAACAGTCATCTAGAACAGACACGTAAGTCATTAAAAGGACCCACAGCGAAGATCACAAAGGGTGCAGTCACGTGCACCACAATAATTACGACAGTAAGTGCATACAATTTTATTTATTTAATTTCAAATTTTTTTGTCGGATCGTATTAGAATTGTTTGTGTTTAGAATTGTCTGCATATTTTTTGTAGAAGGACTATGTCTCGCAATTCTGCCTACAAAGTAGGTCGATTAATTAAAATTAATTAAAATCGCTCAATGGAGTATGGAAATATTTATCAACTCTTGAAGTTTTGTAATTTCGATCAAATTGGATAACAAAAAATAATACGTTGGGCATGCAGTAGATTTCGTTCATTTCCAGTTAGTCCCAAAAAATCCTCCTATGATGGGTGGTTACAAAAATTCTATTTTGAATCGATTCCAGTAGTGACAAATTTGAATAGCATTACAACCCCTAAAAATATTGAGTATAAAAAGATTGACCAGGCATGTAATTTAGGCGATATTTGATTTTGTGGATATTCAGTTTTTATTCGAAGGTACGTTGTGTGGAAAATGCAGTGGTGTAACTTTCAAAATGCACCCCCACACGTACACTATAGCCGAAGGTATTATGCTATGCCCTGTTGATTTTTTTTTGATAAGTTGGAACCCAACTCAACAGATTTAAATGGCGTTTCAAGATAATATTTAGAACGTCAGCGATGTCAAATAGATCACTGTGTATGTGTAGAGAAGCTATGACGAAGCACATTATTTGTATGAAATTGTCAGCGTTAAATTTAAGCGTATCAGGAGGATTGTTTACATTTAATGGTACTAAACAAATTGTGTTATGACGATGTCGGACTGGAGATAAGGTTATCTTATTCAAAATAAGTCTGTTGATATGTATTATCGATACATACGTACGTCAGACATTGACTCACAATTATTAATAAAATACGTAAAATAAAACGAGATATCGATGCCCTCTATGTCTAATATCTTAAACTATTCATCAACATATCTGCGCTGTAAATAAAATCAATCATCGCAATAATTAAATATAATAAAAATTTGATTAGTAAAATTACCATATGTGATGAAAAAAATTATCCAGTGGTAATCAGTTAGCAACCCATGACACACATTTACAAAAAATTTATATTTAATAAAAATAATTAAAAATTGGATTCTGTACCCCAAACAAATTCGTCAGATAGAACCTATTTTACGAGTCGATAAATTTGTGAAACCACGTAACCAGAAAAAAATGGTACGTCAGTGTTTTATGTATTTTTATGTGTACGAGTTGTCCAAATGTAAATTTAATGATAAAAGCGCCACTCGTGTACACCGCGCTTATTTATATTCATGTCCGATAATGTATTCATGAGACACCAAAATACCTCTGGCTTTAGGCGCCTAAACTCGGGACCGCGGACGCCAATATAGTTTTCACTTTGTATTTACGGGCGGAATTTCGAGCGACGTATTCGCGCCTCCGCGCGAGCCCGAACACAGATACACGGTATCGGCGAGAGTGGAAGCGAACATTGAAAAAAAATGTGAATAACCCGAATGGAATTTTACTTTCGGCGCGAGCGTGGCGCGAAATTTCGTAACGAGTAGGCGAACGCATTAACGCGCGTCAAGGCGGCGTTATTGGATTCTCCATAATGAGTATTTAAATTAGAAGTCGGGGGCTTAGCGAGCCGATCCGAGAGATATTTATTCCGACGGCGTAAATGGTGAGATGTTTGTGTTGTTCGGTATTTCCGGGCTTGGTAAACAGGCGTTCTTGGATCGCAAGTGGGGAAATTTGGGTAATTATTTACGACGGGATCGAAGATAAATCTGTCGGTGGAGGAAATCTTCGATGTGGTAAGAGCTGCGTTAAATTTATTGTGGCTAAATTTTGTTAGGGAGACAACGTCTCAGTTTTGCACAAAGGAAAATAATTGAAAACCGAGTCAATTGGGTTTAATTTTCAAAAGTCAATGATGACTAAAGCGAATTTATAGGCGAGGCTATAAGTAAGTCTATATTAAATAGGAAGTAAAACTTAATCGTTTGAACTGCATCCAGAAACTTTTTTAAACATTTAAAATCCATTGCAAAAGTATAAAATGTATTGGAACAACTATATTACAAACAAACACTTAAACGACTTTTCGTAGAAACTGCCCTTAAAAAAACAATAAATTATATAGATCTACTCGATCGAAAAAGGCACTACAGAAGATTTTTGCTATAAATAAATAAAGAAGAAATGGTGACGTGTGGAACCATTGAGCACGAGTTCATCGGGTCACAGTTGACGCAAGAGGTCTAGCATATAAGCAGGTCATACAGCCGGCGCAAAATTCCGGTTCACGAGAGACGTAATTCTATCTACCAAGTACGTACTACGTACTTGTTTTGTTTGAATTTTTTTTACCAGATATTAATGAGTTACCATGGCTAAGACAGTCGTTGAAGTGTTTAACAAATCGCGTTCGACGAGAAACACGGAAAATCCCGTATAAATTACTCAGGTTACGTAAAGCCGTTTCTATAAACAATGCCTTCTAAAAATGGATCGATAATGAAACACGAATTCATTGATATTTTTAAAGATATTATTGCAGTGCAATAATACGTTGTAAAAGCATAAATCACTTTAATAATTTGCATCAATTGCGTTAAATTTATTTTAGGCTTAGCTGGCTTAGCTAGTCCAAGTAGTTTAAAATCCTTTAATTTAACGGTGAGTGTTGCTTGCATAATTTTAATTAAATTTGCAGATTTGTTTTTGGAAACGTACTTTTAACAATTAAAGAATGAATAAGTATATGAAATAAAGTGCTTGTAATTACAGTAAGCAGCATTTTTTTACGTTATTATAGCAACAATCATTTCATGCTATGTATAGCAATTTAAAACTGATTTATTTACTTTTCCATTGATAGTAAATAAGTCATAAAAGCCAATGAAAAGTGGGTGGATCATAAATTTACTGTTATCACTCGAAAACCGTATAATCGAAAAACATGTTCTTCTAATGGTTAAAAAAATTGAAACATTTGCACAATATCTATTATCGTGAGGATGCATGTAGCGAATAAATATGCGGGATTGTGCCATCCTTAGTAGTTTACCCTCCTGATTGAATTTTTCGAGTTTGAAATAATGATTATTAATGTGATGACGTGTATATTAATATCCAAGACTGCAAGTCAAGAACAAAAATTCGACAACGATCTGTGAAAAGTACGATAGAACGCGAGTAACGAAAGTATGAAAAAAAATAATAGTTATTTATATAATATAAATTTTCCATTTTTTCCATTTTCGATTTTTTTCCAATTGCAAATTTTAGAAAAAATTATGGAAAAAATGAAAAATTTTGAAGAAATGTAAGATTTGAAAATGTTTACAGAAAACACATTCAGGGCATAGTCTAACCCAACTCAATGGCTAGCAAGAGTCTAATGACGCAATAAATCAAAGTGCAATAAAAATCTCAAAAACAAGTAAATTGTATGTGAAATAGACGACCTCGTTAGTAATAGAAAAATTATGTGGTTGATTGATAATTAATGAGAGTGGAGAATCATTGAAAAACAGATGGCGCTGCAAACCAAGGTTATTACATATTGCTGTTATTATATTCAATGGCAAACGGCTTTGTCACAATATTCAGACATCCTGAAATTAACGTTTGATCTACAATTGTGTTTTACGCAAATATGTCTGCTACGCTATTTAAAAATTAAAAATTTTAAAATTAATTCGGGCAACAACCCAACATACGCAATGGTATCATTATTGATGATTACAAAAAACGTCAATTGTCACCAATTATTAGTGCGTCCCCATTCATACGGATTAAATGACTGGTCTAAATAATTATTTTAAACAATTAATTTTAAGCAGTAAAATAAGAAAATAAGCAAAATAAAGAACTATTACATTCTGCCTGCTTGTAAAAATACCAATAAGCAAATTGCTTGAAATCCACACTCTAATATAACATGTTTTTGTTTATGAGTCAATTTGTTTTTATGCCAACCAAGTGAAAATATCGTCTCGTTTAAGCTGCCGACCAGTGTACAATAAGAGCTCGTTGTTTACATTAAGGCTAAAAAGCGGAGTGAAAGTCGGTTATTATGCGATGCGATAAGCGACACGATGTTATATTTTAAAACATTTTTATTTTGAAGCATATTACAACTGATGCATTTACTACTGTGAATGCGTTCATGCAAATCAATCTTAAAATATTAGATCGTGTCGCTTATCGCATGGCATAGCAATTAACTTTTATCCAGTGGGTTGGGTTCGATTGGGTTGGGCTAGGCCGGGTTGTGTTGGATTGGGTTGGGTTGTGTCGGGTCGGGTTGGATTGAGTTGTAGCTGTGCCGACAACGTCGATGACGTAAAAGTAATTACAGCACAAGCGTTTCATAAACGCAATGAAAGTTAGCTTGAAAAATTGGATAAATGTCAACTAAATCAACAGTACGAGGAGCTAATACTTGCAATATTTATTTGCCTTAAAACCACGATGATCGTGGTTCACGCCGAATGTAGTACCCTGTGACCGTTTCGTATGCTCCAAGATGAAAATCATCTTGAAGGATTCAAAATTTCAGATCGTAGATAAGACTAAAACCAATCGCAAAAGAAACCTCAAACGCTGAGGGAAATTTCCAGAGCACCTCACGAAGCTTCATATTAAAATTTAAATCAATTTAAAACAACTAATGAATCCTTGCACGCCACATTCATTGAATGCAATTTGGTATCAATTCAATATCTGTGTAGAGTATAAATCACTTCGCCACTTCATCGAACGCAATTGACTAATTAATTACTAGTAGAAACAAAAACAACGTACGAAATCAGAGGTACGATCCCCAACTTGCGTCGGCTTGGGTTAATCCTGATGTTCGCAAAGTCAATCACCTCATCGACTGGTTGGACGCCGTCTGCATAGATATACGACCCCTCTCCTCCGCCAAAGTGCTCCTTGTTTGCTGATCCCAGTACTTACCTACAACAGAAACACGTTTAGTATTCAGCGCGAGCGCGGCTAACAAAACTGACTGCTTATTTATGTTTGCCGATAACAAATGTCATTATATAGTTCGTCAATGACTGATTGAAGCTTGATTATGCTGACGCGTGCACCGACTACGCAAATTGCAGTAATTTATTCTGTTTGCGGTGGCGAATTTATGAATTAAGTTTCGAACGAATTAATGATGGGCGCCACAAAGTTATTATGTTTCGTGGTCATTACTATTTGTATTATAGTAGTAATTATAAATGAGCTTCAAGAACGCGGTTTCTTACTAGGTATATTATGCAATCTGAAAATAATGACAAACTGCTTCTAGTCGGAGTTTGTGAATATTTAATTTAATTTAATTGCGTCAAACGTGGGAAAAAACTGGGGAAGATGCAAAGACCCCTGTGATCTCACCGAAGAACAAAGCTCTTTCTAAATTGTTGCGTGCAAATCAAATATGTTTAAAAGTGAGGACGTTCGTTGCATTAGCAATAGTGTTCTCGTCGTCCAACAAACTTACGTATTCTTGTAAATGACTACCGATCTTTAATGCTAATTCGTACTGGCGCAGCGCGTGGCAGAATTCCGCAAGATTTTTTCGTGCTGATTTACGCATGCAGCTCGTAAACAATTCTTGGTAATGGTTTGATGTGTTTATGGACATTGAGGATTCTTCGATCGAAATATGTGGGCGCGTTTAAAATTTACAATAGGGCATGTACTTATATGGAAGAATATTTACGAATAAGAGTTGTGTTTAGAAAATATTTTTTTATACCTAGTATTGCTTCTAGTTGAACTAGGTACCTAATCGCTGACAGGACACAGGATCCAATCCAATTCAGTACCACAAACAAACCCAACCCAACAGCTGGTAGGACAATTAGGCATTCTATCGCATTTTGACCCAAAGCAACCTAATAGCTAATATCGGAGCACGCAATCATAATATTCTGAACATGGCACTCGGTATCGTGGTAGAGGCTAAGGAGCCGCTTCACCCCAATAAAAGATAACACAAAACATCTCAACATCAATAGGCATCCAATTGAATGAAATATTATAACATCTAGACAGGCGTAGAACTTGGACCCAACCCATCACAATAAAACGTAACCAACATCGCAAACGAACCTACTCTGTTACAAGTTCTTCGCTGGCTTCAGGTTCGACTATTTTACTTTTATCCTGCGAGGAATATTTATAATTTTCGAAAAACTAGTCTCAAACCTGAAATGTTTCGAGTGGTTAGAAACACAACTAAAAACGTCAGACTGTAGCCTATAGAAGTCACAAGGAAAGGATAGATCTAAAGTATCTAAAATATAACCTAGAGAATTATATACATAAGGGAAATATCTGAGGCAGGACTGTGAGGGAGTTTAAAAGTTGCAATATGATGACGATGAGAAAAGAAAGAAGGGGTTCGATGAATGGCATTGTTTGTAGCAAGAGAAGAAAAAAAACCAGTCGTAGCTTTGATGTAGTTGATGAAATGGAAATAACGACAAAAAGCACAAAAAGCAACTAGCAACAGAGGTGAAATCAAGGCAACAGTTGAACAGATGAAGGGGAATAAAATTGCTACGCTTCGAGCAAAGATGAAACAATATAATATTGGCAGGACTGGTATTTGACATTATCTATCGTAAGAAATCAAAGCCACGGAATGTGATGAAAAACATATCTAGAAGCGAAATGAGTGAGAAGAGTAGAACAAAGAACTTGTTTAGTAGAGATGGAAAATATTTTTAAAAGAATGGTGTGGAGAATGACTTGTCAGCAACGCACGCGTATACACTCATACAAAGAAAGAGAAAGATACGTACACATCAAACAGTCACAAACACATCAAAACCAAGAGATGAAGTAACATGGATAAATAATTAAGATAGGTAGGAAAAATGGAAAAGGGACAACAAGAAAAAATATAAAAGACGTATATGGTAGTTGATATGATTTGAAATAAACCAATACCTCAACACAAAATCAAGGCGTAATGACACAAAATATGAATTAGGAATGTGAGGGGCACTCTTAAATATCTTAACAGAGATAAAAAATTATAGCGTTCAATCAAACGAAACTAAACGGACCAGATTTTAAATATTTAACTTTATTTTGATGATCCGTAACAATATTTCGGAATAGGAGTCATGGTCAGCCAGAGGGTTAAAGGGCCACGTAATCCAAATAGACCAATTATGAGGTTAGAAGCTGGGCTTTGCTAAAATTAAACAGATCTTACTACAAAAGAAAACATTTAAAACGTAAGCATAAAACAGATTTAAGGGATCAAACACGCAATGAACAATAACTGATGCTGCTCATAAGCCAGGGATAAGGAGGATGTTGATTGGTTTCATGTGCATTGTAATACAGACACAAAATATGAGTAATTCAGGATTATTGTTGTATTAGTAATACCTGGATGATAGGCCAAATGAGTATAGAGAACAGAGACGAAAAGGTATGCAGAAAAATATATAATGTGAGAAAATTTGATACATACATGTAGGAGATATTCGTCTTTTGTACAATTTTGTGTTCTGCCAACCAACGCCAACGGCAACACAACACAACCCAACTCAACTTAATCCAACCCAACTCAACTTAATCCAACCCAACCTACTTTACGCAAACATTGGCAGTTGTCAGGCCTGAAATATTTTCGATTGGAACAAATTGAAGGGAGAAGAGTAGAGCCTTATCAAAGAAGCTACATTTAGTTAAGCTACCACTCGAATTGTTTGTAATGGCAGGGGTGGTTTGGAAGACGCCGAAGACAAGGATATCACCTATAAATTATTTTCAACTGTGTACTCGAGTCAATTATAAGAGAAAGTTAAATAATTGCAGAGTGACTAATTTATTACCCAAAGTGTCAGTGCATGGAGTATGTGGAACATTACAAATAAATAAATAAAGTTGACAAAAACACGAGCATCTGGGTAAATTACTTGAAATATATACAAAAATCAAAATTAACGAATTTGTTTTGTCAACCAGCGACATAATCAGGAACTTGAAATTACGGCACTGGAATCAAATTCTGAAAATAGGGAAATTCGTAATTTTTTAAGCCTACGAAAAAGACTGCCCAATTGGATTTTCACAAATTCTATGTTTGGTTTTCGACTCGACGATTTTCAGTTGGTCTCCTTTATTTAATTTACTTCAGGTCAGTGTAATTTAATTTGTTTTAATTGAATGTAGCTGAGTTTCCTTGAATTTAACTTAATTTAACTACTGGAATTTACTAGAATTTAATCGAAGTTATTTAAACGTAGTTGAAGATTGTTTTGCATAGTTAAAGCTTGTTGAATGAATAGAATTGAATAGGATTGAATAGGGTTGAAAAGGATTGAATAGGCTTGAATAAGGATGAAATAGAATTTTATTGAATTAAATAGATTGAATAGTCGAATGTAGTAAACATAGCAAGGACGCAGTAAGGACTCAGTCATGTCTATGGAATGGTAAAAAGGAACATTCGAAATCCATGGAAGAAGAAAAGGAAGACTGCATGAAATGGCTAAAAGCACTGTAGAAAAACTTGTTATCCAGAACTGGGTGGAAGGGTAAGGGTAGAAAGAAATGAGTAAAACTTGCTGGAGGCCGAGGACCTTAATGGCCTGTTGAGCTATCATTCTCTCTTCCGCCTCTCTCTAAATATTAGAAGTCTATCATGATCTTAAATGAAGTAAACTAATTTCATATTCAATCCAATCCACAGTTTTTGACTCACCCTTGCCGTCATGGTTATATTTCGAATTTCCTTATGGCTGCACCATTTCATCTTAATGTGTATTTAAAAAATCATCTACACCCTTAATATAACAATATTGGAGTCTAGATATTTGCAACGATCCATAAAATATTAAAACAACTTAGATGCACGCAATCGCAATAATCGAAATAACATTTCATAAAAACATGAATCTCGTTCTCCCACACGATAAACAAATTTTAAGTGTCCATAACTTCCAATATAGTTAACGACGGACGCTAATTTATTTACACGACAGCTATCATTCTAACGACTGGCTTTAATCTTATGCGTGGTTCAGGTGTCCCCAAAACTAAACCGACTGACGCAAATAAAAAAAAAATCACCGACCGCACGATCCCGTGGGTACTTTCCAGCACCACATTAAAGCTTTATTTTTATTAAAGGTTTGAATTGTGTCTAGACCTAATAAAAATATTTGCATTAATACTGATTGTATGTCTTCTATAAATAAAGATTTGGAGACGTCCTTGTCTATCATAGCCTGCCCGCGCCCGCCGCGTGTTAATTTCGTGTGTCATTACTCAGTTGGGAGCGACCCGATGAAATCGAATACATTACGATAAAATTAAAAAAAACGTGTACGTTATTCTCACGATAAAGTATACGAGTTCGAACAATTTTGTAACATTATTGGGTCGCATGAGCGAAAGAAATAAAAACTAAATAAAGGATTTTTTTCGTATAAGACACAGAAATTTATTTGCGATAATAAAATTAATTTCTAATCCACATTATTATTCTAATGGATTCTAATACAAACATCACACTCATTGTTGCCGGGTTAGCTTGAAACGCTATAAGCCGTTACGCCGAATTCGTACGTGAATCCGTAAATGAAAGTACGTAGAACCGGTGCTACAAAATTTTGTGAAATATTTAATAAACTACAAAAATCCACAGATCCGTTTTAACAAAACTCGGAAAACTACGATACCAACTTCAAGTAAAAATTGCACTATATCTGCACATCGAAACAATACACCCCGTTTTGCGATATACTATACACCCAACGATTCGTCAAAGCTCGTGCGCCACCACTCATAGATCGATCGGTAATAATTCGAGTCATTGATTTGGCACCAAAGCTAATGGACTAATCCGATTAGCAAATCATTAAACCTTATAGAGAATAGTGGACTTATTGCGTATAAGCCCTGGATATTTTATAAGCTGTTTGAAGTTACGAATTTTAATTTGATGAAAATAGATATTAACGTAATTAGTGATATTGGCGAATAAGGGGATCAGAATTGTCGCCATGACGACGAATTTAAATTTTATTATCCTTAATGAAGATGGGTGCAACAAAGTTGATATTGCGTGAGATCATTTCCGGTAGGGACGGGCAGTTACGCCTTCCATAAATGTTAATATTATTAGAAAGTAATATCTACAAATGAAGTTCTACAAATGCTGACCTATGACTTAATTACTCATTACATATAATATATTGTTATGGTTCTATTGTCTATTCGTCATATGAAATGTAATCATTTATATCAATTAAAACTAGAGACATTTTCTACAATTTCGAAAGTTTTAACATCAATTTATGGAATTGTTGATAATTTGGGGAAATTTCTCTATAAAAATTTAGAATTTTTTTTAACTCTTAAAGGTATTTGCTTGAAAGCTTCAAATGTCGACATGTTATGTTTTGGGTGAATATTTTTATTTTATGGGGAGAAAACCGTTTGGTGAGCTAAATAGCATTACGGTGTGTGGGTGTGTATTTTATTTGAATGAGTGCTGTTGGCACCATCTCAATGTATGCAAGATCTCTTACCAGTTTCTGCTAACTGTAATAAGGAAGGCATATTTTACGCAACCGGATACGCACGTTATTATGTACGTGGGAAAAGAGAGTACACAAGTAGTACGACAAAAACGGCTCGACTAATCAGAACCTACGGTGAAATGAATGGCCAAGAAGCAAAATTACGAACATTTCCTGAACGCTTTCATCGCCGGGTCGTTCTCGTACCATACAAATCTACCGTTAATACTTTTCATAGAATGTTCGCCGAGTTCTAAGCGGACGCTCGTTACCCGATGAATAATACCCGGCAGGATCTTAGTTTTCGCCGAGCAATGCGTAACGCGCCGAGTGCGCGAGCGAATAACGGATTACGTCGATTGTACTTTTCGACGCGCCCAGCTGTGCCGCAGCCCGAGTGTGCACCGCCACGACGCGACCTATCACCTACTTAACAGGCCTTCAAGGATACTCGTGCATGTCTAATCTACTGCAATAGAACTTGCATTTATGTCATCAGAGAGGACCTTGGGGCCGTCCCGCCTCCCACATCCTCTCCGCCGCTCTTTGACAGCCGCTGATGAAATACACCGGCTCTATTAGCGGCACCGCGGACAAGATTTATGCGAAATTTACCCCTCTATGCGATTGTTCTCATGCACTCTATTAGCAAATTACGTGCGGGGAATAACTGCGGCGGCGGTGCACGGTGCGTACGTGATTTGCGAATCACAGCTACGTCGGGACTTCTTCGGTGTCGAGGTAAACGCGGCGTATAAACGTTGATTTATTATCGTCTTCGTGAAAAGGCAGAAACGGTTGTACATCAACATAACAAATTGGCCACTTTTTCTTTTTGTGTTCATTCGCTGGTAATGAACAACACCGGAATACAGATTTGCATCGTGGAACTTGCATCGTTTACAAATTTTGACGTAATTTATCACCACGACACGTATTTGGTCAATTAAAATAAATGTTTATATTGTGTGTACAGTTGGATTATATTATCAATTTTCTGATGTAATTGGCCTTGTTTACGTGTTTTCGTCACCAATGTAGTAGATAAGGTTGTGTGTCACAAGAAGACATGGTAGGTGTATTAGATGAGGGTGTTGTTTCTTACCAAGTGGTGAAAAATATGTCTCGAGAATTTAAACTGGGACAAACATGTGAACATGCGAAGGGTGCTTGACGACCAGTGACTGTCAGTATCCAAGAAACTGTTAATCGTATAAACGATATGGTAATGACAGATAGACGACTGTTTCGTGTTTTAAATTTTAGATCGATTCTTTAAAACTTGAGGACGATGGTATCACAGTTATGTATGACAGGTATACCTGTCCAAGTTAAAATATTAATTTTTCAACTTGTTACCGGCAATGCTAAATCCAATCCCCCAAGATGCAATTAACATATCAGATTGTACGAATTTATGCACCCGACTCGTTCCTGATCCTTAAGTTACCTAACGCACGTTGCAACATCTAAGAGTCACGTACAAGCGGAGCCGCCAAGGCAAACCGGTGAACGCGACCATTCAAGTAATATCGAGATTCGCGAAGCTCTAGGTTCACGACGCGCGTCGACCATTGCACGCGATATTCTTTATATTTCAGCTTCATTAGATGCTGAATACATTTACCTCGATAGACGTTAAACCGGCAGATGTACTCCATCAAGTGTCGCTTGCATATGCATAGGCTCGTATTTACCCGCGAAAGAATCTACGCGTTGTGCCAATCTTGATCTTGGCCTTCTGAAAAAATCTCTTCCGCGTACAATGTCAATGACTTAAGCATCCTCCTACTACCGCGGCAAATCTTAGCAGGTTCAATAAACCGTGCGCGTCTTCTGCGCCGCGCCGCGTGAAGACGTATTGTTTTGGGAGCGCGCTTCGAAAATCGTTCCAACGTAAAATTTCTATTAGTCTTAGTTGTCGCGTTAATCTGTAATTATCGGCCTATTCTTTAAATCCAATTATTTGTTCACGACAAGTTTTTACCAGCCGTCTATATCCTGAAATTGCGCGACAATAATTATTGTCAACAAACGTGATTTACAACGCACACACACACAAAGAAGTTTAACTTCCACGTAAGGTGCACGTTCGGGTTCACTTGCAAAAAAATCTTTAATGCAAGACATGCAACTAAGCGTTAATCTAGCGCACTTATCAGACGTGTTTCTATTCGTTTCTAATCTGTTGCAAAATCGAACGAACATAAAGGCACGCGTGCTTTTTCCGAGTAGAAGTGTTTCCTGTTGATTTTGCTGCAATTGAATTAAGCGTGTGCCCGATATAGTGTTAAAGGTGATTACGGTGGATAAAAATGACTGACTTGAGTCACGTTACTCGCCACTGGTTCGTGTGTAGACGCTGACCGCTGCATAATTCAATGCATGGAAATGTAGGTCAAATGTGCCAAATATGCCATTATTTTCGTAAAAGTTTCCATTGCAAAATCGTCGTCTTGGGATTGAATGGCAATTTCAATGAAATTATATGGTTTTTAGTGATGCGTAGGTGTAGGAATTTTAATGGCACTACATTTGGAATTTTAATACGAATAAGTATATGCGCACGTCTCTTAAGAACCGAGTACCTGGGCTATACGAGGGGAGATCATTATTTAGCGTCCCTGACTGATCATTTGTTGTTACGTTGACTAAATTGTAGTTTTGTCACTTGGAAAAAAATGGAAAAATCAGAGGTTCCTGCAGTTATGACATACTTGCAAATAAAAAGGTTGCCGCCAAAAGAAATTCATGAAGACATGGTAGGTGTATTAGGTGAGGGTGATGTTTCTTACCAAGTGGTGAAAAATATGTCTCGAGAATTTAAACTGGGAAGACAAACAATCATCATCAAGACAACGCTCCTGCCCACAAAGCCATATTGCTATGAGTTGCCATGAGTTTGAACATCCTGCATATTCACCAGACCTGGCACCTAGTGATTTTTTTATTTCCAAACTTAAAAGATTTGGGGGACCAGATATTATGACGATAATGATGTGATGACGGCCGTAAACGACTGGTTGGAAGAGCAACCGATTTTTTCCCAGAGGAATCAAAGGTTTGGAGCATCGTTGGATCAAATGCATCGACGTTCAAGGAGATTACGTAGAAAAATAAACGTTCGATATTTCTTCAATTTGTTTCCTTCTACTCGTATGTTAGGGACCGTACTGATCTCCCCTCGTATAGACATTATTCAGTGCTTAATGGAACAATACATTTCTTTACGCCCCAAAAAGAAAACTTTATCATACTGAATG
Source organism: Geotrupes spiniger (assembly GCA_959613385.1). NCBI lineage: Eukaryota > Metazoa > Arthropoda > Insecta > Coleoptera > Geotrupidae > Geotrupes > Geotrupes spiniger. The sequence continues at coordinate 37,266,264 of OY390736.1, read as the reverse complement.
ATTTTTCTTGTGCTAACCCGATCATTTCGTATCGCAGTTAAAACCATGGAATGGTTCGTTCCAACCCAACATAATAACTAGAGACGCCCCTTAACAACATTTATACCCTTGCTTATATTTTATGGCCCACAGTCATATTTTCAAACGTAAATTCGCCCACATTTGTTAATTTATGCAAAAAAGGTGTCCCATGTTTAAAAAATGTATTCTTATTTTATATTAACTGTTATTTATGAGCAAAGTTTTTGACAATACTATTTTTAGGTTTACTGCGATTAATTATCCTCTACACGCTAAAAGTTTTATACTCAACATTTCATTTATGGCGTGCGAAAAATCGTTACAAGTCGCCGCGCCGCCGTGACGTAGACACCACATACTTCGCTCCTGTGTATTATTTGCTGCCCCAGACGTGATTGCAAAGTTTTTATGGGGGATTTAACGATGCACTTAATTGTGTATAAATATTTTCAGTTTAAAATTAGTCACGATAGATATAATGAAAAATTTGTTTTTAACAGATATTTCCAATATTGCGAATAAAGGTACAATTTATCAGGACTATATACGAGGGACGATCATTATTTAGCGTCCCTGACATAATACACGTTGAGTGACGTTGAATCGACTTGACGCATTAAAGTATTAATCGTTGTTACGTGATTTCTTTTTATTTTCAAAATTAAAAGAATATCTTCGGAGAACCAGATATTACGACGGTAATGAAGTGATGACGGCTGTAAGCGACTGGTTGGAAGAGCAACCGAAAGAATTTTTGCCAAAAGGTTTGGACCAAATGCATCAACGTTCAGGGAGATTATGTAGAAAAATAAACGTTTGATTTTTCTTCAATTTGTTTCCTTCTATGTTAGGAACCGTAAATAGTGATCTTCCCTCGTACATAAACAAACATTTCTGTTAATAAAAATATTAAATTTAACACTAATCCCATTGAATTCAACAACGTGGTGCATGTTAGTATAGTGCTTTAGATCCGCGTTTAACCAAAACAGCGAACCAAGTAAACCCAACAAAACAAATTGATTATCCTCGATTAATAAACACGCACCCGAAGCCGCGAAACAACACAGCAACGCCCAAAAACGAAATTCTTGGCAACCTCGTAACGTTTTGTTTTATTCAACTTTAATCCGCAGGCCGGCCGAGTATATTTCGGAAACATTCATGCGTGTTTACAATGGGTTGTTCCTAAAATTGTCTCAGTTTCAATGTATATACACATATTTCATCCCAAGTGTTGTTGGCACACGAGGCACCCCGTAATTCATGGTTTACTCATGTACTATGCTATTTGCGCTAAAGTTAGCCTCGCGCGCAGCTACGTTATAATAGGTCCACGTATTTATATCAGCAATCGAAATAAGCGGCACTTATTAAATTATTTAAGCGGCCGCGGAGCGACGTTTGACGGAGGAACGGGCGCATGCAATTTGCGAATCGATAAACTATTAACAACGCCGATTCCGTTTGGGAATAACGCACTGTGACGGTGTTGCGAAAATCGCGCTCTCCTCCGTCACGAAATGCAGAAAGCACCGCAATTTATTTTTTGCCCTGTATCTGGGCGAATTAAAGTGAGTTTATTGGTTATACATGAATGGATAAATAGGCAAGTGCAGTCACGACGCGTACGACCTTTCATAGACAGTAACGTAATTGCTAATGCAAGTACTTTCAAAATTGCAAAACTGCCTTGACAGAACCCGTTATGGAACGTTTTCGCTCGCAATTAAATATTAATGTGCATTTTTTTTTAATTGCAGCTTTTACGAATACTAATATGATTGTTGTTAATAAAACGGGCGAGATTAAGCCAAAACAAGTGCAGATGTAGAACAAAGGAAAGGCGTTAAGTGTAATGGCGGCAATTGCAGCAAACGCCGATAGGGTCACTTACGCCATAAAGCCCCCCTGAATTGCAAAGACGGCACTGGAAACGTTTGTTTAACCTTGTAACGACGAGTTATGACGCCAATCCATCACATGCAGTACATACATTACACGTGTAGGAAGTATTTAATAATTTTATTTATTGCTATTGAGTACTTACGTAACCAACACAAATGACGCAACATAAAGGAAACGAAGCGATAAACAATGTGCATTCAACGCGTTGTATTTATCTACGGTACTGACTGAACATTAATAAAGCATATATAGTTTAAATAAATGTTTCAGCGAACAACAAAAATGATTAATGTAAGCAACCAACCCAACAATTTATCGGTTCTACAGGAATAACTAAAAACAATGACGACACATCTCACAATTATAAACATTGTTATAAATAAAAGTGTTATGGCTCTGAATATTAAAGGAAATTACTGAAAATTTGAATGCTGAATGACAAATTTCAAAAATTCGACCTAAACGACTTCTAAATATGAAAAATGAAACCTTAGAAACACCGAGTATAACAAAAATAATAACTGTTCGAAATATAACTTTAGCATTGTCTGGTAGAAAGTTATCTAGTATTTAGTAATTAGGGCAATTATTTCAATTATTTAAACAAAATTATATATAAGTTTCGTATCTCTAATATCTTTAACAAGAGTGAAAGAGTCCTTAGTATTATACGTAGTTCGACTAGCTAGAGAGGTAGTTAAAATATCCGCTAAATATTTGGATAATTTGTATAAGGAGAGTCTATAGAGGATACTAGGACTAAGACATTTGTGTTTGTGTATCTTTAAAATGATCATAAAATTTAGCAGTCACAGTGTTATTCACAATAAGCTGCTTATAAGTTGAATGAGAAATTATCCCTTATTGCCATTGTCAGTGCAATTATTTCAATCCTATCAATCCTGTCAAAGGATCATTACTAAATTTACTAATAATCTTTAGTAATAAAAAAGCTAATGATCTTTTAAAAAATGTTTTCGATTCGATGAATAGCCTTCTCCAATCTAATTTCTTTTAAGTGTTAATGAGCACAGTTTACAGAGATGAGCTTTGATATAACAGTTCTCAACCCATCCTGATCAAATCCAACCCAATCGAACCCAACCCAACCCAACCCAACCGAACCCAACCCAACCCAACTGAACCCAACCCACTTTTGAAATTTAACAAAACTCGTCAAAGTGATAGCGCGTAAGGAAGTACATAAGTTGAGTAGAGGTTACCAACCAGCTTATTTCATGAACATTGCAACAGCGAAAGTATTAGAAAAGCGAAAATGAGGGAAATGAGAGTTCATGGACAAAAAGTTCATAATCTAAGTTTTTTTGAATAATTTCAAGACAATTTTTTTTAATCAAACTAAAGTGCGAAACTATATAACAAATCATAAGACATTGAAAAAAGTCTAACCCGACCTTGCAATTGGTTGTTAAAGTAAAGTAAATCAACAAATCGAAAGGATAAAATATTATCCAAAAATACGAAAACATCAAAATTGCGAAAAATATTTAAATAAGGTAAATCCAAAAATACCTAAAAAAAATTATAAAATTAAATATTTGATAAAATCTTAGTATTGCAAAATTTCAATACTTTTTTTAATCAGAGTCATTATCCTTTAATCTGTATAAGCAATTTTTTGATGCAACTTCGTTTAAATTGATTCGCAGCAAGCTTTTAGCTCCTTTGGGCAATCTGATTTATTTAAACTATACGTTTTATGCCAAATGCCGACGAGTATGGAAAGGTCTGAGAAATTTTATGAATGCTTTGTATTATAAAAATAATAATTTATAAAGTTGATATTTTTACGAGTTGTTTATCAGCACTTAGTTTGTCATACTTCTTATAATTATTAAGCGTAATTTTAATTGTTTTGCTCGTTCCCTCGCACATGAACATTAATTGTAAATTTCAGAGTAATTCTTTTAATTAAATCCTCTTACAACTTACGCAGAACAAAGAAAATAAAAAAAACCCATCTAGGAAACGTTATTGCATATCCAGGAAACGCTTCCACATAAATTACATGACATGAAGCTCCACGGTGCTTAATTTTCTTTGTTCTTTTTGCAAGATTCCAGCAGTGCATTAAATATAATTCCTTAATAGTCGCGACTACATTACCGGCGGAAAAAAAGACGCATCGACGAGGATTCGCACGGACGTGTCGTGTCGGAAGCCGAGTTTTCGGGCCGCGAGCGAAATTTATGAATGGCGTACTACGCGTCGCTGCGTTAATTAAACAAAACACTTAGGTCAAAGGTCAAAGACAATTAGATGAAGTGCAACTGGTAATTGTATTAAGTCGCCGTCTGGTCCGTGACGCCGATCATAACCGTTCTCGGTTGTCCCATCAAGCAATGCAGTTTATTATTGTCGCAATTTAGATCCATTGTGCAGCGCGAGATTGCAACGTAAATTAAAAGCGAAACGACTGAATATACAAATGCAATTTCCGTTATGTTGCCCGTTTGGGTCGCTACCGCCTCGACTCTCGTCGTTTCCACTGTGCGTACGTTGGATGAGGTTAAGCGATGAAATTTAGATATCTTGGTGCTGGAAAACGTTGCTAGTAATTTTTTTGAACATTTTTAATTTCTATTCAAATAGCTTTAAAATTATTTTAAATGACTTAAACTAGTGCAATATTTTTTGTCAGACTTTCATTGATTAATGTATTAATGAAAGAGCTCTGCCCCCACGATTCCAAAAGACGACGCTGAATACGTCAAGTACGCAATTTTAGTTATTACAGCTGATTCCAAGATTTGCGAAAATAATCGCCACTGAACAAGAGATAACACAAATAATAATTATTAACAATAACAAACGTTATTGATATTTTCATTCCGAAACCTTCAACATGAATACCATTCAAAAAATGTTTAGGAAGTTGTTCCATTTCACAATCAAAGGTTACTTCCCCGAACAAAGCGCCTCGCCGTCGATGAATTACGATTATGGCGCAACGAAGAAGGCATCAAAGTCTTTCAGGTTGATAATTCAAACAAAAATAAACAACATCTCTGTAAAGTGACGCGCGTCGTCGATAGCAGCGCGCCTGGCGGTAAACACGAACTTAATGAGGTTATTCACAGGCGTGTAGTCTCAGTACAATGCTCTTCGTGTTTGTGTGCGTATGAGTTTTGAAATAAAAGTGTCAATTGAAGAATTGCACGTTGAATTTTAATCAGCCGTCGGCGTTATTCAAAATGGGCACATTTGATCGATTAAGATATAAATAGACGCGGCTTTGCTTGGTATACGATCGGCCGTTTAGCAGTTTGCGGGCATGTGCTTTGGGTGAGATTGACGTTCATCGTAATGATCGAGTACACCCATTGCAATTTTGCAAGGCAATTTTTCATCAAATTGGAAATCAAAATTTTAATTGAAAAATTTCTGAAAATCATCTTTAACATATCGCACAACGCCATCTAGTGCTAACTTTGAAATACAATTTACTAAGAAGTGTAAAGTTTCTTGTTCCATTTACGATTACTATTTGGATCTATGTTGTTGTTTATTAAAGGTGCTTCGCGTGGGATTTCAGGATAATTTTGTGTCTGTAATATTTAATCATTCACAAATAGGTCGCCAATACTTAACACAAGGCGATGCCATTATATTCCCAAACGCTGTAACGCCAAATGTCATTATTTAATGCCGTTTTGTTTCAATTTATTGAAACTGACCGACAACAATCGTATAGTAACATATTAATAGTAAAAAATAGCAAATTGACATGGACATCGTCGTAAACGTCTTCAAAAAATTAAAATTTCGCTATTTGAACTCGACATCCAGTAACGTAATAGTACATTAATGTAGCAATATTTTCATATCAAATAAAGGGCGTGTCAACCAACTAGAGAAAATTCACCGCATCTTTGATGTTGACATTTTAAGTTGAAGTTTACTTTGTCGTAAACTTATTCCTCGTCGGATTTCGGGATAATTTTGAGTCTGCAATGTTTAATCCCTTACAAATAGTTTGCGTTTATATAACCACGGGGGCACTAACTTCGATGAAAGACATCGAGATTGCTCTAATTGCAAAATAACAGTTCGCATTTTCTATAAATCGAACGCCAAAGCTCAAACTTAAACGTAGAAAGTTTAAAACTTGTTTTGCGCACTTAATTCCTTTAATTTAATTTAAATATTGGTTTGCGTATGATTGTGATATCCGACTGAACAATCACATCTAGAGTGGGTTCACCATAAATAATTTTATACGTACTGATTGTTTAACGTTGATAGCTTTTATTTTAGATGTGACATTTACGTATAAAGCTTAATATGAATATTTACGAGACAAAATTGATAGGTCTAGTGCGCATCGTAATACGATAGCGCTCCTTGTCCACCGCCGCAAAAAATTACAAATCCGCCAATTTGATTAGTCGAGGCGCAAGTAAACGCAGCTGTTTCGTTCGATACGATGCAAAAGCGGTACGAGATATGACACAATTGCTCGTAAATAAAGGAAATTCAATCTTACATAAAGTCTGGAAGAACATGCGTCTATCTGTAATAGTTTAGAAATGGCAAGCGTGGAAAGTCGGACTGGTTTTTTTTTCGAAAAGAGCGCGTTTATTTTTCACGACACTTGGCGAATCAATCTCTTCGCTTGACGTCACAAAACATCATAATTATTCTATTAATTAGGTTATCTTTAATAAATAGAAGTTGTTTCATTAATTGCATTTTGATAATTACCGTTTTCAATGTTTTTATTATTTTCAATTTTTTATCATATTTTTAATTTCTTATACTTTTTTCATTTTTCTCAAACCAAATATTTCATTATTATGATTGACATTTGTTTAAGAAAATAGCATTTTATTCGCTTTAATGCATCGCGTTTTTTTCGGATAAAATCAACAGATTTTTACTGTCTTTATTTTTTATCGAGAGGACATAGTTTCCAATTACGTTAATAAATTTTGTCTAAAAGGACTATCTTTATTTTTTATTGTAAGGACACAATTTCTAATTATGTTTATGTTTTCTTGAAATTATATTTCATATTTTTAGATAGGTGACGTTGCATTGGATTGAACCCAACCCAACCCAACAAAATGAAAATTGCTCTAAACGACTAATAAAAACCTCTACTTAGCCAATTACAGTTGACATTAATTGAGCTGGCTTTGCGTGCATTGAATTGGGTTCGAAACGCAACCCAGTGAAGTTTACTATGAACGATTTTTTTGCAAATAACTACAAATGTTTACCGCTTGTGCCATGGGACATCAACCCAAACCAAATCAATCCAATATATTCAAAATTTATTCATTCAATGATGTTCAGTTGGGTTGGGTTGGGTTAGTTAAGGTTGGTTTGGGTTGGGTTGGGTTAGTTATGGTTGATTTGGGTTGAGTCGTGTCGCATTTTAAAATATAATTGTATATGTATAATGTAATAGACTCTCAATTTGCGTTTGCTGTAAAAATGTTGTGATTACGTTGTTACTTCGTATAATTTGTGTACAAGATATACAGTGAATGTATGTTTGAGTTTTGTTAAGTGATGTGTTCAATAATTTCGCCATACGAATCGGAAGTTAGCAGTGAGTGCTGAATATTGGCATAGGTGAGCGAATTTATATTTTATATAGCGTCAGTTTGGGACACAGTTTGCATGTTTACATAACGTCGCATAGAATAATGCGTATATACTTGGTACTTGAAACACGCGCACTGCGTTACTGGCTCTACCCAAACCTTCTGTAGACAAGCACGGAACGTGTTTACCCTTTCAATCGCAGCAGGGTCCACTTGTTCGCAATTTCGCTAGGCAAGCCGATATTTTCTTAGAAAATTCTTTATTAATTTAATCCTCTAATTTAAAAGTAAAATATTTTGAATTACTCATCTGCTCATCTACCGTATATGTTATGTGCGATAAACTGTAAACGTCAGACATTTGTCAATACCGAACGCAATAATGCACTGCTAACCAGATCACTTTTGATAGATTAAATCTTAGAATTTTCATTCGTAATTCGTAATTTTCCTTTAGATTTCATTTTTTTGTGGTCGTTTCTTCATTATTATTTAAAATTTTATGCATCAACCTGTTTCATTTATGTATCCTAGATACCCTGATGCGTGTGACGAAGGAAATGGGAAGTTAGAAAATAATTGGTAGGACAAAGTGAAGGCCAAAAACATAAAAAAAGAAGACGAAAATCTACCACAAAATTCCAGAAGAACAGTAGTGAATAGCATAATACATACTAAAAGGAAAGCGCGTTAATATTGGGTGTAGACACGATAGGGGGCGTTATTTGATTAATGTTCGTAACACATTGAAGAGACGCTTCCTGTTAAATTTACAATCTTTCAATACGCTTTACTTCAAGAGCGTTTCAGTATGTTTTACTACGGCTGTGGTATCGAATGCGTTTAATTGACTATCATAAAAGGCTCCAACTTTACGGCCAGTAAACTTACATAATTTCAATGCTGAAGTACATAACGTTACAATGTAGCCCGTCGATGAACTTTATGCGCCATAAACAGTGCAATATCACATCAGCGTGCCGACACCAAAAGAAAAACCGAAGCTTCGATCGCTTTCGTTGCGTCCGTTTTAATTGGATAAAATTACAATATTGATTAGTTGTTGCTATCGTTATTTGCGCGCGTATGATGCATTATTTAATCGCGCCGAACATGCATTTGTTTGCATGCCGTACATGCACATGTTCTGTTTTGTGTGCAGTTGCGACCAATAAATTTAATTTCATAAGAATGTTTACACATAATTGAATATGCGCATTTAATTATTGAAATTAATTTATGGCGGAAAATTTAATTGAAATGGGCATTCAATAAAAGGGCAGAACATTCAATCTAACAATCATGTTATCAAATGGAATTTGGCGCCCATGGTGGGGCTTGATAAAGTAGCAGTGGTCGCGAAATTCAAGATCTAAAAAAATATTTTGTTTAAATTTAGTGATGATACATTTTATATAATTAATAATATTAAAATTATTTGTTTAATTTATGAAATTTGAAAAAGCTCGTTTTTACGTAAATTCTATTTCGAATTTTCTTTCATCTTGTATAAGATATTGATTTTAATGCCTTTGGACTCGCTATTATTGCTCCAATTCAATTTATGAATTTTATTGTTCCATCGATTATTTATGAACCAGTCGATTATTAAAAGCCCTTCAAATCTCGTGTGGGATATCAAAGTGAAATTTTCATGTATTGCGTCCAAATGCGTTAGTTACGCACTTTAAATCGTCACGTCTACCGTGAATCACACAACATTAAACGCTGCTTAATGCGACTTTGTTGGTAGTTCACCTGTGCGCACGGCTATTCCAATATGGGTCACGCTTTCCGCAGTCACGCGAGGGTGACGTTCCTCCGCACGTCAACACGTGCATTGTAATTATTGCTGCTCTGGTTCGTAATGGTGATTAGTACGCACAACCTACTTTGTCGGAAAATCGCGCCAACGAAACGAATCAATAACGACACTTTCAAATTAACGACGGGTTAATCTACCCTTCACGTTAGATACCATTAAAAAGGTATTATTCGGTGTTCGATAATTTAATTCGGATATTTTACGAATAGTTTTATTAAACATTCATATTCAATGTTTTCTTTCAAAACGAACATTTGTACGATTGTACTTTTTTTCATATTCCTTATTGGGAAGAAGCTTTAGAGCTAGAAAGCTATATGCATCAAAAATACGTATTGGTGAAAACTTCCTTATAAACGTTTGCTTAAAATTCAGAAAATTGAAAATTTAATAATTGCAGCTGTCATTTATTTTGCAAGTAAATGTAACAAATTGCATATGAAAGAATGCAATTTCCTAATGAAAATATACCCAAGAAATTTTTGATTGAAAATAATTTTGAAATTTTTTATTTTAAATAATATATATATTTTTTCTGACTTTTTTATTCGATTTGGTTTTCTTTGATTGTGCAATTTGATTATTTCGCTTTAGGCTGTTTATTCTTGATTTTATATTTCATTTGTTTGTTCGTTCAATTTGTTAGTCTAATTTATTTTTTCTCTTTGAATCCCACCACCCTTAATGTTTATTGTGGCGAACGCAACCCAATCCAACCACAAGGCGCCAATGATTTTTTTTCACACAAGTAATAAAATGTGGTGGGGTTGGATTGGATTAGATTGGATTGAGTCATCTTTATTTCTCGTGTATGATTTTCGACTCTGGCTGTTTTTACTACATTTTATTTTCATCCGTGAATTCTTCTAGAAGAATATAAATCTTGTTCCACCTTCAAAATTAGTTTTGTGGTTGGGTTGGGTTGGGTTGAGTTGGATTAGGTTGGCTCACCTTTATTTTTCATATCTGATTTTCTATTCTGGCTGTTTTTACTTTCGAATGTTTGTTTTGTTTCTGATTGTATTTTATTTCTTCCCAAATATGCATTCGTTTTGTTTCAATTTCTTTGAACGATTTTCTCCATCATAACTTTTTGCTTTTAATTCTATTGTCATTTGTTTAATTTTCTGGTAAAATGGCTTTGTTCGTTTTATGATGGAAAACTTTAGTAGTGTGTTGCGCGAACGGTGACTTTTGAAAATTTTTTGAACCCACATTTATTCAAAAACTAGGTCAGATGTGCAAGTTTCACGTACTCTGCTGAAGAGCTTAGGACGAAAGGATCGCGTACAAGGTTTCAAACTATGATTTATTTGCACATCCAAGGCATTAAATTAATGTTCACAGCTTCTTTATGCACGAATTGCATCAACGTAGTAATCTTCACACATCAATTTAAAATTTTATAAAATTATCATTATTGTAGTAATAAATGGATTTTATGGACGATAATCTCTTGAACTGTCTAAATAGCGTTTATGATTATCAATTTAAAAACGAAAAGGCGACGTTACTGGTGTATTACTGTAATATAAGTATCTTTATTTCGCTGATGCGTGCAAAGGGACACATGTCGTTCGATTTGTAACGTGGGTCAAGTGTGTGAAATACGAGGGCAAACTGATAAAAAATATACTTGAGTATGAAGGAGTTAACGTACAATAAAAGTCGTTGGTCATTTCTCAAAATAACTTCCTTGTAATTTTATGCATTTTTTTACATTTAGCAATTAACGAAAATAAACCATCAAAAAATTTCTTTTCGTTGCTCTGCAAAAAAACCGTCCACGTTAGATCTTTGTCGTTTAGAAATCTTTGTCGCCTCACGTGATTTTAACAAATAAATGTTTTTTTTCCAGTTTTTGAGAGAAATGATTTTCATTTGCTGTTAAATAAAATGGATTCAACAACAAATTTAGAAACTTTACCGAATTTAAACCTGCAATTTATCTCCTCAGGTAACTGATCAAATTTTAGCATTGATGCTGAACATCGCAATTACCAGTACTTTTACTACTCATCACTTGATACATAATTCAAATGAAATATGCAGCAACTAACATTAATTTTTTAATGTCTGCGCCATTTTTATTAATACATATTCTGAAATTTTAACCAATCTGTGGGGGCTAATAAAAACACTAAGTATCTTTGAGCTCCAGAAAAAATGTAGTAAGTGATTTCTTTTCATTATATTACTAGGATATGTTGATATCTGAGATTAGGAAAAGGCAAATATCTATTCATACCATAAGGACAAGTAACATCGAAGTCACAGCAAATTGTTATATTCATTTAAAAAAGAAATGTTGTAATCTATGAGAAAATGTTACTATGCTTAGTAAATGTATGCCTCAAATTAAGAAAAATGTTTCTTTTTGTTGTGATTATCACAAATAATTGTTCGAATTATTTGTACATTAACCTATGATATAGGATTTTTTTAGTTGACGATGAAATTCTAGAGTAAAATATGGAAGATTTGCTAGATCATGAATGCCTTATGTACAACACCTATGACGTCTATTTTTATGCATAATTTGCGTATGACATGAAGGATGCTATTTTGCTAGAACCACTGATTAGCATTAGAGTTGAACGAAAAGTGAAAGATACAGTTCCACCGAATGTTTGTTAATTCTTTTTTGGCTTAGTCAATTATAGTCTTGAGGTATTTTTCATTATTTCGAATTGATCAGATGATGGCCAATAGTTGCTGTTGCCATGCCATTGCGAGTATTATGACTCAAAAGTTTGATCAGGATAAGGATGGTCTAATAGAAGACAGTGGAATTCAACATCAGACGTATGATGCGTAAATAATAAAAGGATCATATTAAACGTATACAACAAAATGATGTCATTGTATGATTGTATTATTATAATTACCGAAAAACTATGTTACAAATATTGTAGTAAAAAGTGATTGGTTGTGTATAACTAACGCACTGTCCATTAAAATTATAATTTCCCCAAAACCAAACCAAAACCCAACCCAACCCAACCGAACCGAAAAAATCTTCCAACTTCAGTCCCAGAAAAGTGGATTCGATTGGGCGGTCAGTTTTTGATCGTTGTGTTTGAATTCAAATGTGTGTTCACTTTTATTAAAAACTAGCATTTGTGCTTTGTTGATATCCAAATTAATATTGCGCGAGGATATCCAATCTTCTAACGAAATGAGATTTCACTGTAATAAACACGTTTCCTGCTAATTTGCAAACTTTCAGCTGTCTCGTCGATTTTCATTCGTCGATCTTGAAGAATTATTTTCTCTAGTTTTCGAACGTTTTCATCAGTAATGGCCGAATTTGATCGGACAAGGACAAGGATCGTCGAAGAAGAAAGTTCACCCTAAACAGAAGACATGCGATGTTTTATTTCCTGCTTTTGTTAGATTTTTGACAATACGGTGCTTAATTTTTTCCCTTGTTAGAATAGAAAGTGTATCAAATAACCACAATAACAAGAATTTTTCAACGGATAAACATATTTTAACACTTTTACAATCCACATCATCAACTTCGTACGTTGCTGAGTAAACTTTACAAGCAAAAATTTGCACATACAAAACGCGGAAGTCGCGGTCTGGGCACATTCAACAGTTGAGGGAACGCTGGACCGATCAACTAGTTGTCACCATTACACTATTATGTAAACTAACACATTTTTTTCAACGATACGCCACGTAAACGACGAAAACTGCCACACTTCACCGATTTTCGCATAATTAAACATCGGATCAGATTAACGAAACAAACAAACTTGTGCGATGTGACTTGCTCCTTTTTTGTGCGACGGAACGGGAAGAGACACGAGCCCGTAACACGATCTTGCTCATTAGTCCGCCGCTGCAAGCGTTGGTCTATTGGATTCCCCGCGAACAATGTCGATGTTTGAAAAACATCGATATTGTAACCCGATATCCTGAGAGTTCGATGTTTCCAGCGCCGAGTCGCGATAAGTTCGGCGACCCCGCAGCTTCCGACGGACGATAGCGAAAGTGAACATGCCTTTCTCATCGCGCGTTCTTTTTGTCTAGCGCTCCGAGTCTAATTCAAAACCGATCCCTGCGACGCAAATTTGCCGTTGAAATTTTATTACGGCTGTTATACTTGAAGTAAAAAAAAAATTAGTAGTGATTTTCCCCTATCTTGACCTGATGTAGGTCCATTACGACTTGTAGATTGACAGATTGTAGATAACGACAGATGAGTTGCATTAGAAATGATGATTAATTCATCAAATTTTATTTATTTCACAACCAACTTTTGATATTTAAATCTAAAACGAAACGATTCAGCCCGATTGACGTCGGTTTGCGACCAGCACCACGCACGACAGAACTCCCTGGATACGTCATTTAAAGAAGTCATTAGGGTCTCTCCCGGTATGGATTTCGCATAGAGGAGGCTTTCAGCACACATGCATGAAAAATGTAGGTCGCGCGGAAGGGGTGTGCGCCCCTTCAATGGGAATAAAGAGCTCTTTACGCTCACATATATGTGCGTAATAATTTTTATTCGAGTTTTACTAACAATGCGAAAACGCAGTGCTCGCCTACGTAAATGGAGAGGTTTATTAAAGGCTATCCGGAAAATAAATCTCCCCGAGCGACCCCTGCGCATGCAGCGCACTTGAAAAAAGCAGCGATTTACTAAACCACATGTTAATGTACTTGGGACTCTTGTGAAATCGGTTCGGAGTAAAATATGAAAATCACGGCGGATTAATGTATTATTGAGTTTATTGTGTTTTCAACCATTATCAGAATACAAAAACGAAGCAATCGACCAACAAACAACAAATCAAAATTCGAACAAATTCAACTCAAGTTGGCAAAGTTTATTTTAGCAACATTTTTACACGAATTAACATGATTAACAGATTACCCATCAAAATCAACTGATTAGCACTGGCTCCTAAGGAATTCAAAGTAAATTAAGGTCAATATTATCTCCGAGGGGACCTACTGGTTCAATCTCATGCGTAACACCACTCCGAGCAGGTGTACCTCAAGGTATCATTAGGGTTCATCAAGGTATCATTAGAGCCAATACTCTACGTAATATACCATGACCACTGCTGACAAGTTATTTCTCAAGTTTTCGAAAATGCTACAAATACCAGTCTTTTAATAATTCAAAAAAGTAGTAACATGTTGAAAGATACCAATTCCACAACGACAAATAAATAAATGCACATCACTTTCAGTTATAAAAATTGAAACTAAAAATCCCTAAAATTTGACAAAACATTTATGAAAATAAATTTTCAGGTATCAGGTGATGACTGTTATTTAGTCCTTCAGGACTCATCAGATCATTAACGATACATCCGCAGATGATCGCCAAGGACGAAACATCTGTTATCACCTGACACATCTAAAATTTATTTTCGTGGCGCGGGTGCGATATAGTTACAAGTCTCGACTGCACCGATTTAAGTCGATTAAAGTAGACCTGTGTGATCACGTAGCAGCTTGGGTGTGAGAGTATTGATGTCTAGATTATTACACTCAATATTGACAAAAAATATTAAATTGATAAATGTGACCATAAAAAAATAAAAAATATATAGATATTATTTCATTATAATTCATTATTTTAAAAATGCCAAAATGTACATAACTGTTTTATCACACGGATTTTTAATTTTTGTCAGCTTTTCGCATTTATTGGAATTTTGACAACTTTCAAAATTGTGCATTTATTTGCAATTTTGGAATTGAAATTTTTCAATTGTATTAAATTTTCGAAAATACTAGAAATTCCACATTTGACAACAAAAACAAAAAAGTGCTAGAAATACTTTTTTGGTTTTTGTTGTCAAATGTGGAATTTTAGTATTTTCGCAAATTTAATACAATTGCAAGAGGCGAAAATTTCTTTGGAATTTAAAAAAATCAATAATATCCAGAAAAGTGAAAATATTGAAACTCAAAGTTTGCCTGCAAGTAAAAAAATACCAATTGTTTCAACATTTTGAATTTAAAATTTTAAAACAGGTGTCCAACAATTCAAAAAATGATGAAAATTCAAATGTCATAATTGTTGACAGTTCTTTCCACAAAAATTATTCATGTACAAAAAAAAATATCAAAATCCAAAAGCTCCAACAATTTTATCGATGAAACTTTTTATTTGATATATAGGAAACCTAAACTCAAAAAATACAAAAATTGAAAATTCAATAGTTCAATTGATAAAAATTCAAAAAATATCAAAAATCGTTGTTTCGAGATTGCCTACATTTTCAATTCTTATATGATAAAATTTTCAATTTTGTGGAAAATGTCAATATTAAAAAAATAGGAATTGAGAAAAAATAACGAAAAATTTAAAAAAATGTTTGGAAATTAAAAGCATATTGTTGGGTTGGGTTGGGTTTGGTTTTTAAATTTATTTTATCTTCAAAATTATCCAAATCGCTGTCTTTGCCTGTCGCGTGTTTCTATTTAGAGTGAACGCAATACGTTTTTTTATTTTCTCACAGGATCAGGTGGAAGGATTTTTTACTGGTAATTAATTATGAGTTTTAAGTAGCTTCAGAATTTTTTGCAAACAGTGTATTTCAAAAATCAATTAAACCACCATGTAGTGCCCCTTAAGAAACTTAACGAGAATTTTGCTGTAAAATCAATAGGGAAGCCAATATTTGAATGCCACGAAATTCAAATAAAAAACATGGGATTTCCTATGTTACGTCCGCCAATGCAGCACCATGTATATATACCAAGGCAGTTTGTTTTTTCACCTTCTATATCGTTCACTAACTCATAATTTCTCATACAATCATATCATGTTCTTTGCCCAATTCAACTAGTCATCCTACCCTATCATGCATCAACTTCGTTCCAGATTTAAAATTCCAACTAAATGTTCATCATCTTGTCTTATTTTCCCCTCCACACTGTGATATAGCTTCGTCTATTTTTTTATGGACAACAAAAGAAGTCGATAGGTTGGGTTGGGTTGAGTTGGGTTGGATGGGTTTAATTTCGAAATATGTGTATGGACTGAGTTAGATTAACGTAGGTTGTATAATTAAAATTGGCTTGGCCGGCGACCCAACAAAATCTAACTGCCATCACAGCGTCAACCCAACCCAACCCAACCCAACCCAACCCAACCCAACCCATGTTCATCATGCATAACTTTCATGCCAGGTTTCAGTTTTTCAAGAGATGTATTTATTTTATTTCTGGGATAAATATAAAAGTTCGAATACGAAATTCTGAAGAGCGACAGGATTGTTAAGGTAGATAGAAGATTTTGTAGTGCTGGTACATTTACTATTTTCGAAAATAATACAAACGCAA
Source organism: Geotrupes spiniger (assembly GCA_959613385.1). Classification (NCBI taxonomy): domain Eukaryota; kingdom Metazoa; phylum Arthropoda; class Insecta; order Coleoptera; family Geotrupidae; genus Geotrupes; species Geotrupes spiniger. The sequence goes on along the minus strand of OY390736.1, from coordinate 37,249,617 downwards.
AGTTATCAATAATAAATTAACCCATTACCTGAAAAATATTACATCGTTAAATACAATACTGAAGGTTTGAAATGGGCTTAAAGAAGATAGATAATTATGAAGCTAACAGCTTGCAGGTATTAAACATACTAATAAGGTTGCGGACTCATTTTGATTTGAGGTATTTGAGACATTTTCTCAGTAATAGTTGTCGAAATGTACATTCAGATTGAATAAAATGATGTGTGGTAAGTGGCATATTTATTTTATTTTCCAACCACAGTCTACGATTTACTATTATGCACGTATGACGAAGAAAATATGAGAGGATGGTAAGAAAGACATGAAGAAGACAATGGTCTATGAGGCCCAAATGTTCATAGTGAAAAGAAGATGGAATTTGGCCAAAAAATTGTGGAGAACTATGCACTTGGGAAAATCGACATCAGACGATTACCACGCGACAAATTTGAGACCAGAGTGGTCATGTACGATACAACCATGAGAAGTTTGGGAAGGAAAATTGGGAACAAAGGCAAAAGTCAAAACTGGGAATAGAAGAGGTTTGCATAAGGAAGAAAGAGGGACAGTAACGTTAGGCTAAAGCAGAAGTAAGATTTATTGAGAAATATACTTTAGGTCGTAAAGCCAAAGCAATTAACTAATGGTAAATAAAAACGAAAGTTGTGGACTAAACTACCTAATTCCATCATTGTGATGGAAGACAAAAATGGATCAATGTGATATTTTAATATAAGTGGAAATTTTGAAAAATTCTGGAAAATTTCCTTTTGTATAGGACTGACGTAATTATATGAACATATATAATAAAAATATTTATAAGTTCAGCCGCCCTTTAGGAAAACCCAAATGCAGCAACCACCAAATACATGCGCCACTTTCGGTCCCTGCTGGCAATGAAATTAAACGTAGACGTAGAAGCCTGAAACGTGAGCGCGAGTAGAATGAATACGAGACTCCTAGCGCGAGTCGATATTACGTGACCCAATTTCCCTATTGTGACACATCCACACGCACGCACACCCGTGCAAACACACACACGCCATAATAACATGCAACTATTCTCGCAAAAGTCCAAACGCAAACACCTCGAAGTAGTATTCGCAACGAGAGCGTAGAACATTCACGTTTACGCTGTTGCTATGTGCGGGAGTCACAGTTGCCTAGGAGACAGACCTGGGGACTGAATTACGTCATCTCCAGGTCGACCCCTCGGGCTCGACGGAATTGTATACGGTTAGTAGTACTCGCCTCCCGCGCGTAACGACTCCGGACTCCGCCAGGGACGTTTTCACTTCGGAACGTTTATCGGGGTGAATTCGATTCGGGGTGCGTTAAACAATGAGCGTTTCGAGTAATTACGCCCGTTTTATCTGCGCGCATGCACACGCGCGGCTCACCAAACGGCGGATTGCAGCGAATAAATTCAAACATGAGACATTAAGGGCGGCTATTTGCCGGGGAGGCTAATTACACGCGCTGGGAAATTCGGACCTTTTTCCTTAATACGCGAAAAATAATTAAAAAAAAAATCAGTTGGCATTTTAGTGATCATATAAGATTATTTTTAATTGGATTTAATGAAAAATATTAGGAACCCAGGCAGTAATTACAGTAATGCAACAAACAGCTTTGTAGATAAATGAAAAGTCACTTCTTTTGAAGTTTGTCACAAACCAAAGAAATAGTCGAAGCTCGCTGCTTCACCCTACCTATAATCTAAATAAGGTTATCGTACCCTACTATTGGCTCTATTGCCGAGCTTCCAGAAAATCCAGTAAATTCAAATTATGTGAAATAAATAAAATTAATATATCTCTGAAACATGAAATGAAAGTGATACATGATGAACATAGGTTTCATGAAGGATGAAAATGGAGTTAGGTTTTGTTGTTGGCGCTGGCGCCAAGTCAATTTTAATTTTACAACCCACTTTAATCTAATTCAGTGCAGACACATAATTCCTAACTAAACCAACCCAATCCAACTCAATTGAACCCAACCCAATCCAACCCAATCGTCTTCCTTTGTTGTGATATCAAATCAAAAACGCGAGGGGCAGTACACAAAGGAAAAAAACGTAAAAAAGTTAGATAGACAATCAGGAATTGAAAATAGAAAAAGACGCGATTATGTTGGTGGCCAGAGATATCGTTTCTTCTTTTTTTGTCACGGTGTCGGATTTGATGTTTACCTATGTCCTTCGTTTTCCTTGACAGCTGTTTAAGTTCTTGTTCATCCTTGCTCTTCCAACTTTTCTTCTTCTTGCTTCTTTTATCCTTCGAGTCGTCATCTGTGGCCCAAAAGCACGGCGTACCCAACCTAACTGTTGTTCCTCCAATTTTCTTCTTATTTTTTGCCTGCTTAACCCTACCGATTATTCATTCATTTCTCTTACTCCTCATTAATCACAATATTTCCCTTTCATTTTCGGTAATTGTTCCGACGTACAGTTTGTTCCCCTCCACCATCGGTGAACAACCTATAACGTTATAATGCATAGAAAACTTCTCTGCTCGTGACACAAATTTCTTTTTTGTGTGCGAGTTTATTTCTTTCTTTCTTTCCCAACATAGATTTAGTGGTGTTCCTTGAAGGCAATATGCTCGCCTGCTATTGTAAATATTTGAGGTGTTGTATTACAACGATTGGCATTTTGATAACATCTTTCGTTTTTAATATCAATGAGCCACGTATAAGTGTAAGGGGGATGTGAACGAAATAAAGTAATTATGGGCGGAGGAGATTTTAATCAATCGGTTTTAGCCATAAATCGAATGATGTCAGTAGACATCAATGTGAAAGAAATACGCATTTGTGGCGGCAATACGATAGGTTAGTTAGGGGGTTACTAATTCGCCTGAAAGATGGTCTACGAATGCATCCTACGACTGCTAGGATCCCTTAGAAAGCATCGCTCCTGCAATAAACTATGAGTCAATTAACGTTTCCTAAACTGGCAGTTATCAAGTGACAAAGTTCCTTCGAGTATATGTCGAGTCTTGGCTCAGTTGTGCGAAGGAATTTTATTTTCGTTAAACTTGGATTGTAGTTCTGGCTACATTTTTGGCACAATTTTATGGCAGAAATAATTTGTACAACCCTTCATAGAAGTCTGGCATTTCCCGATTTCGACCCCATAAAGAATTTTCATCTACGGCCTTTAACATACGAAATCTTCTGTTAAAGAAAGAGGGACGTCGTATGCCCAGCAGCCACAATGCTAGTGTTTTGGGCACTAGCGGTTGCCAGCACTGCGTTGTTTGGTTAAAAAAAATCAACAACGTTGTTATTGTTAATATGTGGTTAGTTTTCAAACACGCACTTCTTCTCTCAGAATAAACGCCTTTATCTCGAACCATAATCGACAAAGTGTTATTTTATCTACACACAAAATCTAACATTTTGATTAAATGACGATGCAAATTATATTCTGCCCTGATAAAAGTTCATTGTTTTCATAACCTATTATGATAAAAATGGATACATATGGTCGGAAATGTTTTTAATTGAGACAAAGTGACGTTATTATAATTTTTTTGTCTCATGTGATATTCTTTATATTTTTTCACCAAAATTCTTTCAGCCTCTTTCTTTGCCTCAAATCATTATTTTTGGTGTAGAAGTAAAACATTAATGCGATATTAAAAATTAATATTAAAAATAAAATAGTATAAATAATTAAATAAAAAAATCATGTCAAAAAAAAAATTAAGATATTTTTGTGAATAAAAACTCAACATTCAGAAAAGATGTACCAATTCTTGTACTTAATCGCTGTGTTGAGACACGTTTAAATTGTAATGTATTTAAAATCGAATTAATTTTTTTTAATTAAAGGTAATAATTTAGGCATTTTTTGTCAATCTCGTTAAAATTAATTTTTGCATAATAAATTATACAGAGTTCCACTGCATCAAAATATTAATTTGAAATTAAATGCCATTTTTGACATGCCCATTTTTTTCCAATCTCGATACGTAATTAAAATACACTTAGGTCCGGTTTTTCCGTCCACATTTAAAGTGATAGCCTTAAAATGTGATTACTATAATTAAACTCGTCAACACAAATTGCTAATAAAATTAATAATATTTATTTCTTGCTACATAAATATTTTTTATTACCTCTTAAAATATTTTTAACGAGCAATAGAAACGTATTAATTTCAAATTACCAATTAACAACGTTAAAAGAATAACTAAGTACAAATCGACTACAAACATCAAACAAGTGCGCTCACATAAAATTAACATCTACCCGCATCGTGCGGATGGTGGCAGCGAGTGGGGATCACGTTTGCCTCGGCGATGTGCCGCCGCGATTGTCCGGCGAATGCATTATTTGAGGGCACGTTCTAACTCCATAAAGTTGATGCTTCCCGAGATTCTCGAAAAAAAAAAACCCGTTGAATATTAAGCGGGACATAAAAGGGGCCGCCGCGTCCGCGCTTCTAAAAAAGCGCGATGTGTCGCCGTCGGAAGAGGCGTAAAGGTAACGGATGGCGGCGGAAAGTCCGGACCCATCCGGGTTCAAATTCCAGTACGGTTACCGCGAAGCGCGCCCCCGGCGGTGTGCTCCGAAAAAAACGCGAGTCCTCCGCCGGCGAGCGGCGAAAACCGGTTGATTTAGAAAATTACTACGCGAGCGAAATCCTGGTGGCTCCGCGCCGATATGTTAATCGGTTTCGTGTTAACTGCCTATAAATTATAATGCGACGTCCTTGAGCAAAACGCACTGCTCGTTATGTAATATAAAGCGGAAAGGTGATTGACTCAATGACTGGGTTAGAGGACTGCACGGGTCAACTCGGCGAACGATACTCTTGTGAAATGAAGCTGAACGAAGGGACACACGGTCGGGAAATTGGCGACGAAAGCGAACTAATGCGGGTGGAAAATTAAATGGAATATTTACGAATTATCAACAGAACGAGCAAACTGAAAAAAATCGAATATGATTCATAAATATTTTTTTCAAATTACATAAAACGACATGGATGTGGGCACATAATTCAACAACAAGTCATGGCCAAGTGTTTTGATATGAAATACTTGTGTCTAAACCAAGAATTAGCTCTGTAAAGATAAATGATGCCATAACGTCAAAAAACACGTAGAAAGTCATTCAATGAAAAAAATTAATTAAAACAATATAAACGGGTTATACAATTAAGGTTTTAGTAGAATTATGTTGTAAAATAGTGTAAAATGCTAACGCATTTATGTAAATCGTTAGACGTGTAATTATTTGTTGGCTATTTTTGTCTGCTACATTTAAATTTCTTTAAATATATAAGCGAAGTGGCTTCTGATGAATGATATAAAAGCTCATTGCTGAAATAGAGCTGCATGTTTAGGAAAAAAATACATTTTGGTAAAAAGTCTCATGGACAATAACAAACAATCAATCAGGTGTCAAAATATCAATTTGTATGTTCTATGGTGCACGTCGCTGGGACAAGAAATTTTAAATTAACATAACACAGCAAAGGTGTGTTTGAAGACATTTTCGCAAGCAACTGGTATAAACGTCAAGAATGACGTGAAGTGTCACTGAAATAAGGACAAGTGCATATAATTTAACAAGAGGAAAGAAAATGGTGTATCCTTTTTAGAAGATATCAACACCAATAAATACGTAATTGTAAGCTTACAAATAAAATTTATAACACTCCATAACAAACGCTATGCATCGCAACTCAGACTAAATAAAAAATAAAGAAGAAACATAATATTTTAGTGTAGTCGTGAACTATATATTCAATTTTTTTTATTAAAATAATCTAATCGGTTAAGTAGAGTTCAGCTCGAATTCTAGAATTTGTGGGTGTCTCCTTTTACTCAATAGAATCCAGTAGTACTACATTTGCGGAATGAACATGTTCACATACTTTGTGTATGTTGGGATGCTGACCGAATTTGACGGACCTTAATCTGTACAACTACAACATCAACTACAACACAACCCAACCCAACCACTCTTTCTTAATAGACGCAAAAAATTGTTTGGATTCTATGGCCACCAACAAGTCTCATACCTTGCATATAAATACTTCAGATGAGTGTAAATCAAATTAAAGTAAATTGTCCCCAAGTTAATGTAAATAAAAATGCATCAGGCAATTTGTGTCATCTTTATTGCAAATCTACGTCACAGAACAAGTCTCTTTACATTCTGTTCTCCAAAAACATTTTGAAAAAAATTACACCAGTAATTTATGAATAATGTCAAATGCATAAGAAATGTCAAATCAGTGTTTTTAATTTTTAATTTTAATTAATTGTTTTTGGTCTCGTACTTGGTATGTTAATGGTTCCGTGTTACGTTTTTCTAAGAAAACCTCGTCAATCAACTTAATATGTACACATTCTAATTCCTGATGATTTCTAAAATTAATCTGATTAATGTGACATTGATTTATATATATACACATAGTCGGTCAACGCAGACATCTGTAATCACAAAGCAACTCGAGTGTATTGAAGTCTAGATGGCTTTAATACTCACACACGGTTTTTTCTAATTTCCTAAGCCATTTCACAGAACAAACGTGTAAGCTAATAAAGAATTTTCTCGCCTTTCGTATGACTTTAACAAATAAGCAATTTTCGTTTCATACCACCTAGTCTGCAAATGAATAAATTCCTAGCCGTTTCACACGACTTTCACGAAATGAGCAATTTTCGCTGTTCAACAAGACTTGCGTAGAATAATTGTACGTAAACTTATAAATAATCAATAAACGTCGTTGTTTACACAACTTTATGAGGATAATGAATTTATAAATTTGCAATTTCTTCTATGTCTTATGCTAATTTAACAACTATAAATAATTACCTTCGATTCACATAGCAGCAAAATTATTTAATCGTCGCCTGGTTTAAACGATTGAACTTTTAGTTTAGACCAAGAACTTTATAAACAATTTACAGTAAATTTTACCAGACAAATTTTCTCACCTCTCTCACAAATCACAATTAACAACAATCAACTCAAATGAAATATAAATTACACTTGACAAAACATCGTAACGCGCCAACGCAAAATTGCAAAACGGATCAATCGATCGCAAATTGTTTGCAATAAACGCAAAACCAAACGACCGATCAAAACAACAATGTCGGCAATGTTGACCGGCAAAGGACAACGAAATAAATTTTAAATAACTATATAAATTTCGCGATTGAAAATTTCCATCGACCTCAAGATCAGGTTGAACCCGTCGATTAACATTTTTTCGGGTTTTCGACGCCGCGCCGTACGCGTTCGCAGTACACCGTGGAAATCCAACGCAAATGATGCAAATCGCAGAAAGGTCATTATTCGATTCGCATCGAATTTCAATGCGATTATCGTACGTACGCTTTTGAATTTATGCGTGATTTATGAGCCACGTTTGTCGCAAACGTAAAACTCGAATACAGTGTTTTGCAAAGGGTGGCGAGGTTAAACACGTGGCGCGCGTTCACGGTGTAGAGGGCCACCGAGATGATACAATTGAAGTGTCGGTGCCTTTTCTGTGCGAAACTGAAGATGGCACAATCACTCAATTTATGCTTGTACGGTACACCGAATGAATAATGATTATAATGCTTAGGAATAGACTTAAATTAGCGTTTTCGTATTTATTTTTGCCAAATCGTTTAATATTAATCATAAACATTCGCTGCTAGGTTTTGCTGATCCGTTTACAAAATGCTTAATAATGCATTTCTATTACGTTTCATATTTAGGAGATTAGAAGAAATTAAAATATTGGTCGAATATTTTAACCAGGTTTTTACAGGGCTTTCCTTCGTTTATACAGTAAATGTTGGAGTTTGTAGAATAAGAGGCCTTAATGATTATTTTATGTTAACTGAATTAATTACACGTTCATGAAATTAAACAAATATTTTTCTTAAAAATTATAAAAAATAGGATTAATTATTTTCGCTCTGCTGATGATTACTTGCCAATTTTATTTTAATTGATGGTGACAAGACTTGCATGTTGTATAAATATCTAAGTGACGATTTAGTTGATTTTAAAATAAAGAAAATATATAAATATGGACATTGATGATCTATTTCTGCTTATATTAGTAACGCAGAAGCGATGCCAAATAGTATGGGTAATGAGTGCACAGGTAATGACGCCGACTTGATTACAACAACGAACAGAACGCGCTAGACAAATAGGAGCAAGTGCGTCACAGCCCCAATATAGACCTTTTATATTAGTCGATGTCATCTTAAGTATTTTCGCGGCAAAGATTCTAAGAATGGTAAATTTACGTCTAATTCTACGAACTTACGTGTATTGTCGTAGCGGTCATGCGCGGGCGGCATGGGCTGCTGAGTACCAAAATTGTAGACGGAATTTTGTTCAATAGGAGACCCGATCCTCAAATCATTCTGGTGGTCCGTTACTTCCAGCCTATTGCTCACTCGCGAATTACTCTCACTCGTATTCCACGCACCTGCACTCGAGTTCGCACTGACGGACGAAACGTTCGCACCCCTTTTCAACGGCGGCGATGCGTCTCTGACGTAATTCGGCGCACTCTTGTTTAAGGTGACGCGAAGAATCCCTTTGGCGTTTCCCGACGCCGATATTTTGTTATTGTAAACTTTCGACGGCGCGCCGGTGCCCGATTTGTAAAACACCTCGTTGGTCTTCACCTCCCGCAGACCTTCTCTGAACGTCGCGTAACTGAAGTCTTCCTTCTTGTCACCAAAGTCATTCAGCGAATTCACACGGACGGCGTGAAATTCCCGTTTCGTTCGAAGCACGTATTTCGACTTGCGCGACGCAAAATAATTTTGATTATACGATTTAGAATGTTTTACTCTAGTATCACTTTGTACAGCTTTATTTGAATTAGTAAATCTACTTAATACTAGTCTGGAAGAGTATGATTGGGAATCCTCGATAGTAATTGGGCTACGGTGGTGGGAAAATTGGACTATAGGGTGCGTAGCGCTCGTAGACGCATAGCACCGTGCTGCTAACGTCAAAATGGCAACGATGAAGCACAGAGCGGCCAGCTGGGCTGAACTACTCCGAAAGCCGTTGGAAAGAGCCGTGGTCCGAAAAGCGACCAAGGTTCCTGCATACAGCGCGCACACGATGAACACACCAATGGAAACGAGTGAGCGATGGGAGATTCGACAGGTAACACAGCCAAAAATCAAATGTTTTGAAAATTTACGAACGACATCACTCTCTAGAAGCACTAAGCATACAAAAGTAAGTAATTCGATATACACTACACCGAACGACACTCCCACATATACGGAAACTACGACGGTCCTTAAAATTCGACGAGGATTATTACCGATAAACTTTACGAAACGAGGAATTATCACTAACGATAATATCACGAGGTGGAATAAGGATACTGGCGATAAATTCAATATTGATTGTACACGGAAAGCACTTGCTCGGGTCGTACTTGAAAATTGGTCGAAATGGTTCTTTCCTATGCGAATTGGATAAGCGTTGCGGAAGTTGCTTTGGATAGTTTGCGGCAGAGATGCATGGATTGTGTTTGTGAACCTTTGTCTGGCGACTTCTATTGCGGTGCCGGGTTTATGCGGAAACGGTTCTGCTTCATTCGGACGAGTGCGTCGTCTACCGTATGCGCGGTGCGCGTGTAGGATCCCAGTTGGCCACAGGAGTCCCCCGGCAAAGTTGTGTATAAACATTGAATCTCACTCTTGGTGTACCCAAAACCATCTTGAAATTGAATTGAGTTGGTTTCTATAGCGGCGTATTAAATTGTGTCTCGTTGCATCTTGAAACCTATAACAAAAAAAAAACGCCAGTTAAATACATTGATAAAACTAAACATAACCTAATGCAAGATGCAAAAATATGGCAAATTAATAACAAAACCGAATAAAATTATTCACGATTCGCATCTAACAACAATGAAAAAACCCTATATTCCAATCTAATAAGAGTAACACAAATACATCATGATAATAACATAACTTTAATTCCAGATTGTGTAAGCTCCCTTAATAACAATTCACATTTCAATTCCATTTAAAATATATTTATAAACAATATGACAATCAACAGCAGCTGCACTGATGACGAATCGCCATTTTCCAAATTACTCAACTTGCTGCATGTACACGTTTACGAAATTGACATTGGTAACGATATAAATAAGAATACCTATTCATTCTTCATTTCGTCATATAACTAAAACTTAAACAAAAATTGACTACATATTTATTTATAGACAAATGAAATTTCCCAGCAGTGGTCGCCATTGAATTTGTAATAAGCGAGCTTACAACACTCCGTAGCATTTTGTCATCATCATTTTCAGCCAACTGCACATCATGTCATAATGAGCGAGAAAAAAACCTCCGTACAAATTTTTCGAACCACCTTTCAATGCCATGTATCATCTGTTATTTTTAATTTTTAAATAACGATACTTTTAAAATTGTGTTTTAGTGAAATATTACTCAAAAATCATCTTAACAAGATTTAATAGTCGTTGGCCATCCAATTAACCTCATGCATTTAACGGTTGCTAAAACGACTCATATTGTTGGATTGAGTTGGGTGTTAAACTTGGAAGATCGCTTAAACCAAAAATGTTTACAATCACGACACAATTTGATAGCATAATTTTTGACATCCAATGAGCCTTAGGCAATGCACTAAGAAGCACGAAATCGAATTGAACGGAGGCATACTCATTGGGATTTCCAGGAGTTCTCTGTGCTCATTGCTGCTGATTGAGTTGATCTGTAGCGAAGTCATAATCAATTATAGTTCCAGCGCTTGTCCAGTGACATCCAATCATTATTCTAGATTCGCACTGCTGAAGTCACTGAGGGATTTGCGATGACAAGAAAGATTTGAGCTCGAATATATGGTGAAATTCTATAGGAAGCTTGCCCAGCTTCTTATCTAATTTCTGTTCAATCCAAGACATCACCTATTTCCGTAAATTTTTGACGTAGTAGCATATCCTTTTAGAAAATATAAAGACAAACATTTCCAGATGCTTCACAATGTTTATGTATCTTAAATATTCTGTTCCTAACACTTTATTGAAATCAATTTTGAGAATAATAATGTTGGTTATTTCAAGTAGAGAACACTAAATCACTCTTTTCTAATAAAGCGATCAAGAAAGTGAAAATATTTAAAAATCAACCATAGTCACCAGTGTAATGTTCCATAATCGAGGCATTGACTAAATAATCCAGGCTATGTTGAAATTCAATTTTTTATTAATAATAAAAAACTTTGACGATTTAACTCAAAAATTTGTTATTTAGTCTTAATATTCAGTTGCTTGGGCAAACTTGCTGATTTGTCGGAATTATAAAAACCACTCGTTTCTAATAACTTATAATAAGTAGATTTATTTGATGTAATTTGAACGCGAAATCAATCACTTGATCTGTATAAATATCACTAGAATGTAACTACACGTATATAAATACAAAACAAAAACAGTCGAATAATAAGCCACCACCCAACCCAGTTCTCGTTTTGGTGACAATAATTCTCGCACCAACATTATTAATAAGCCGCTGGCACGCAATAAGGGCAAATAATTTTCGTATAATTGTGCGTATTTTATTCATAATGTAATAAAATGTTACAAATGTGTGGTGATGGTGAGGGGCGTGTGGTCCATAGTCTGGTGCTTCTGTTCTAAATGCGGGGCTGGCGTAAGGCCAGAAGTACGCGTGGTGCATGTGTTTACGGCGTAACACACCTCTGGAATCTGACCGTCCTCCGAGTGTACGCATACTACGATTATACCGGCAGGTACTACTATCAGTTCCCATTCATTTGTTTTTTTATGAAGTCATTACCCTACATCAAAATCCCGGCGATCGCATTCGTTTATTATTACTATCGCGGTCGTCGAAACGGTTCGATTACAACGGCGGAGTATAGTTCGATCGGAATATGGGGTGTTCCGATGGCGACTTTTACGTTAGGCGTCGGCGGAATTAATTGCGCGTTGTTCGGCGAGCTCGCGCGAAGTGAGATCACCGGCGGAATAATTTTCGGCGGTTATGCCGTGCATTCTGCACTATAAAAATAGCGTGCATGACGCTGTCGCAAAAATACATAATTTCAATGCAATACCACCTGGGCACGTTCATAGCCAAAATGATTTTACGGTTTGCTTATTCCGCGCAGACTAAACAGCGCGGTTGAAATAATAAACAATGAAATCGAGGAAAACATTTTAATGGTTTTTTTTTTCATAATTTCGTTGGGTGGAGTCTGGCCATGTTTAATAAGCCTGTCGAGGAAACTATTAGTAACACAAATATTTAGAGATGAACAAGAAAATGAATGAAAGTTCTTGTATGGAGTGGAGTTCGCGCTAAATTAAATGTACTCTGAAAGTTATTCAGGATAGTGATAGTTATTAAAACAAAGAATATTAAAATTATGGTAACATAGACAATCAAAGTAGTTGTGGCTGAATCAGATAATTTAAAAATGAAATTCTGGTAATTTTTTTTTTGTGATGCACTTGTGATTCATCAGAAACACGAAACACGGCGAGTACAATATTTATCGATGACACATGGACCACAGTGGAAAATCCAACAAGAATCCAACAACAACTTTTAGATTGTAAAAAATATTATTGCGTGGGCACAACTCTGGAAGTCATATATAAACTAAAACCAATTATCACAAATTCTTAGGAAAAAGAAACAATGAAATGGGCCTCACTTCTCAAGAAAATGCAGAATTTCTGAACTCCCAGTACGTAATGAACAAGGATTTGTAGGATATATATCGACTATAAAAACTTCTTGCATAGAGTTGCAGTTGTATTGTGGAAGGGGGCGAAAGTATTTGGGAGGAGACAAAACAGCAGAATATAGAAAGGAGGACGAGGGGAAGAGCAGAGATTTGAGATGAATATTGGGAGAGAACGGGGAGGGAACAGTTTACGGGAGATAAAGGAGAGTAGAGAGGAGGGTGTCCGACGGGCGGTAATGGTACATATGTTGCAGGCAAGGTTACCAGGCGAGCATTGGAGAGAAAAAAGGGACCATGAGACAGTAGAAGAGAGGGAGAAGGAACAAATCGCGGTGAGAATTGATGATAAGGGCGCACATAATGTAGAGAAGTAGTAAAGGTGGTTAAGGGAGGTAGTACTAAGGTAAAAAAAAATCTACGTCCTAAAAGTTAAAAAAACATTGTAAAGATGTAGATGCCAAATAAAGGTTCTTATTAGTTATTAGTAAAAATGTCTTCTTTCTTTTACTGGCGTTTTGGCATTCTTAGTGATGCCCTCAAATCGTCAGTTATGCAGTATATCTGCTTGATTTAATCTGCCAACGTATCAACGTTTACTTTGAGTTGTTTTGCGAGAAGTACTATTCTGCATCTCATTCTTGCAGCAATGTGGTCTAAATCTGAGTCAGCTCTTCGATATGGTGTCACACGTTTTTAAGATCACACCTATTTTAAATATTAGTAAATTCATTTCGTTAGTGGAACCAGGGACAAGTGCACTTGGTATGGTTTTTGGTTTTTGCCTGAAACCAAGTGCTTATCACATTTAGACTGCTTCTCGTGACATATTGTCCTACTCTTCTATGGTCGTTTGTCAAATAGCGTAAGGTGTGGCTCCCCACCAGGCTCAGATTACTTCCTTTCTAAGTTACGTATTAAAGGCTCCTTGAAATTGGTCGCATATTGCTCGTAATCTGCTATAGAAATCTTCAGTCATGTCTTCCACAACAAGGCATGTTGTTTTATGGAGTTTCATTTTCGGTCTTTTTGCTCACGATGGAGCAAAGTCAGGAATAGTATCAAGTGAACTTCGACTTATCAATAATACCACAACCTTGGCATCTTGTCTCTTATATTTGGGATTTTCGTCCATTCATGTCTCCTGCTTCTATCGGAACACTCCCGATTCCAAATCGCTTCATGTCTTTGTCTCGCATTGGTCATTTCCGTTAAGGCAGCACGGCTGTTCATCCTGATTTTTTTCTCGAGATGGAAGTGGAGTTGGCGCTTTAAAACATCAGCATAGAGCGCAACAGGCTCTTCTACAATAGGACTACTGTTATCTTAGCTGAGGATTTTCGATTTTAAGGCACCAGAAAATCTCCATAGACTATTTCATTATTATGATCTCCGCATTGGGTTTGCCAGTCTTAATTGTTGTATTTCTGTTTGCTTCGTATTCTTTAATGAAGCCCGACACGTTGGAAGTTATTTCTATGCACTTGATCATTGCACTTTATACATCACTATGTGATTTTACTCATCACATTACTTGTATTTGTTAATAATGTAGCACTCTATTTTTTCTGATCTAGATGTTTGGGATGTTTATCAAAATATGTGATATCAATATTTCATAATTTTCGTTGCCTGCGACTAATACGTTTCAAAATCATGATTGGCAATTATGCTTACATTAATTGTACATGTACTACACTGAGCAACTAAACCAACTTCAATATCATTTACATGAAACTACACCACTTAAAATAAAATCCAAATACACTACGTGCCAAAAAATGCACCATCTCGAAAAGATGAGTCACCAAGCTGGAATATTAATAAAACTGGAAAGAGTCGGTGAGAAGAAAACCATATCGATACCCAAAGAAGTGCAAGTTTTTATATGGTTTTTCTTCGATTGTTAACAATGCCCAGAATTGGTAGAAGACCGCGGTTTATCCAATTGTCTGCCTTTGAAGATGGGCGATGTTGGTCTGCGCGAGGTAAGTATTCCGTTTCGTGAAATTGGCAGAAGATTGAATCGAAATCTTTCAACAGTGCTTCGAGCATGAACTGCGTGGTCTGAAGAGCATGACCAACATTGTCGTCCGGGAAGCACACGTCTCAGAGCGACCGACGACAGTGAAGATCGCCGCCTTAGACAAATGAGTCTTAGAGACAGATTTCGTACTTTGGCTACAATTGGTGTTGACTGGATGAGAGATCTGAGGCAGATAGCGTCACGCAGAACTATGTACCGACGACTTTCATCTTTTAATCTCCATTCATATCGATCTTTAAGACGTCTTCCTTTGACGCATCCTCACAAAAGAGCAAATCTCAATTGAAGACATTACATTTCAAATATAAAATTCATCAATGTACTCTTTATAACTACTTTATAACAATTTATCTGTTCGGCCAGTTGAAAAATGTTACAGACCTGACGATATGCTAAGGCTAAAGATGGCTTTGAAGAAGATGAACCGAAAAGTTAAACATGAAAGAAGGGGCGATAATAACAAACGTAATTAGCAATCATGTCTGAGAAAAAATAATAATGAAAGATAAATCGGAAAGAAAAAATATAAGGAGATTCTGCCCTAAAAGGTTCAATTAAGCCAATTCGGTGTCGAGAACTGTGAGATCTATCGTGGACAGGAAAAAACTGTTGAAATAACTAACTATGAACACTTTCCAAAAATGATGAGACTAATTATCTCAACAATAACACATTCATTAAACCTGGTTTTAATTAAAAAAACGTCAATGGAACAAGGCTACTTGTCCGACTGTTGAGTTGGGTTGAGTTGAATTGGGTTGGATTGGGCAGAGCCTGCTGTTGTGCAATCGGAAAATAAATCCCAACCGGGGAAAAAGAAAATATTTGAAAAAAATCATCGTATAAAAGTTTTTCAAAAAATATATATTTTATCAGTTAATAGTTTATTTCGAGCCATTTTATTTATTGCATGGATTACTAAAGACAAATCAGAAATAATGACGCTACTGCTTTGTCGGTATTGTTTGCATCTAGTAAGATACAATTTTTTGAAACAAGATATTTTGATTTTTTTAACGTTTGTGTATTGAAGACAATAAAACCATTACTGGTCAATTCCAGTATTATATGCCCTGCATCGATTGCATAATAATACACTGGCGTGTTCATTGATAAAAAACAAACAAAAAAATCATAACAAACATATATTCGTAAATGCATAGTTTCGAAGTTAAACATAGTAAAAAATCATAACAAAATCAATAATCGACAAGTAAAAACTAAAATACAACAAATATTCAATGTATCTACCATTTGGTTCCACAAATTCTTCTCCTTCGTATTCTTCCAAAAATCCCCAGAACTTGCCCAACTCGATTAAAACAATTGTTAAATTTATTTCATAAATCATTTCCATCTTGAATTGATTCAGTGTAAACTGATTATTTTGGATAACTCGATATGGAAAAATTAAACTAATTTAGATCTGGAGAGCGAGTTATTGCCAATTTTGTTGCCTGTAGTTTCTAACTTTTACGGAATGATCAGCATAAAGCATGCATAAAATAAGCATTTCGAAGAATTTTTAACGACACACCATCAAATATTCAATTTTAAACAAACGTTTGGTGCTGCAGTAAATTTCTGTTGAAATATCGTTCACGATACAAAAAGAAATACATTTAATAAAAAAGTAGTAATCCTGGTGCATGTTCATGTCATAGAATTTACTTAGTTAGGTACATAGACTGTGGCCAAAAAAGAACAGTGTTTAAGTTTATTTGTTTATTTGTTTATTAGGACTTTGCTTGGTTTTGAAACTTCGAACGCAGAAAATAATGGATTTAAAAATGAAAACCAGAAACTTGCATAATAGCAGTTCTCCAGACGTTGCTCAGTCAAATACAAAGAAATCCCCCGTCGAAGTCTACAATTTAACAGACAGCAAAATTTCTATTTTTTATTCTACCGCTTTTTTGGATTTTCACAATGAAGTTGCCTCGCCCCACTTTATGCAACAAAATTCTTTATGCTCTCCCTAAACTACCCCCAATTACATGTCTAGGCCTTAAATTTTGAACCAATCGCGTCCAGGTACAATGTTGCCAATTGCGTCAATTTTTGTTTAAGTGAACAAAAATATTTGTTGATTCGTATCCCTAACCCAAGCCCCAGGGAACCCTTTGTCACAATTTCGTCTCGTCTATTATGAATGTTATTTCATACTTCAGTTTATGCAAATTACCAAAATAAGTTTAAATATTAATGTACACAGTTTTCAATGAAAATACTCTAATATTCGTTGGAGAACAAAATTAGAGACAAATTACGGGCAACATTTTACCGATAATTAGATTTGAAAGTTCACTTACCCGCTCGAGTTGATCAACTATTACACAAAAACTTTAGATTTCGATGTGTAATTACCTGAACCTGAACGTGAACGAATAAAAAACACAATAGAGAAATAATACCAGATTTTAAATCTTTAAATGAAATTAATTAAATTAAATAAAAGTAAATTTACGTCCTATGCAAACAATTATTTTGCTATTGGACCAAGTTTCACCGCACAAACCGATTTTATAAAAATTATTTGTTCCGTTAAAAATGTAAGTTTCGTTGTAGGAAGGAGTTACTTTTACGAAGGATTGTTTGAAAGCCGACGTAATTGAAATCTAGAGTGGGTTCGTTCGGGTTCACCCACAAACGCACGAGAAATCAAAGGGTGTATTAAAAGGATCATGGGATGAAGAACAGAAGATTAATTAAGTCTCCGTTTTATTTTTGCCTTGATGTATAAAAAAAAATTGTGGTACGGTTGATTAAAATTTTTGATAAAACGTGGCAATAATATTCAGGTGATAAAAACGCAAATTAAAAAATACATTTCCATGACGTTTTACGAACACGTAAATGGACGGAAATAAATATTTTATTACGTGAATCGGTTAATTTCGTTTTTACCACATCTCATTTTTGACGTTTGTTTAGAAATACAAAAGTATACGAACAATGGTAAGAAATAAAATTTGTTCGTCGATCAAGTCGAATTAATCAAAATTTCATTCAAATCAACGAATACGTTTCTAAAGGAATTATTAGATTCGTCGAGGAGGTAAATGGGCCACCTTAATCCGGGGAACCCCAAGGTACACAATTGATTTAATTTGTATTATTAAAAAATAAGATTGAATTTGAGTAATTAATTAAAGGCGAATTGTGACGTGTTTTATATATGAATGAAATAGAATTTTACGTAGTTTGAAATATTAAAATTCACGCAAACGTCCGAAAGATGTTAAAACGTATGGCAGCAACTAATCTCTTCCTGTTCGCTCAAGGTCAATATTGCATCAACTACGTCACTGTACGTGCACGAGTTTCATAATTTAATCAAAGTGGATGTGCTGTTTATGCGACTACGTTTACTTTCCAATGAAAATTTCCGCGGCGAAAGATCGCAGTCTCTCCCGAACGGAGTTCATTGTTCAGTCGGTTTGTTTTTGTCGGTGGCGGACGTCGCGACGTTTTTTCGCCGAAGGATTTTCGCCAGGCGACGCGCAAAAATCGAAATCCCGGCGAAATAAAGCGCTTTCCGTAGTAAATGAACCTGAACTATTTGCCATAGTTCAAACATTTTGGCAGCAAACAAGCGAATAGTTCACGAGTTAAAAATATCTTATTCGTACGAACGTTACCGTCTGGTGCAGAGAAACAAATTGTGAGCCAACAAAGTACCACATTCTAATACAAATTAAGCACTTGCGTATTGAATAACTTGTAAATTATCGAACGGAAATTCCGCGTACGCACGCGGACGGATCTTCGACGCCAATAACCCGACATGCAACAATTAAATCGCCCGCGAGGAGAGCGTCGCTTCGTGCGTTTGTTTTCGCGGACGTCGAATTTAGCATATTTGAGGTTAGAGGAGAGCGTCCATCAAGGTCATTGTGTATTTAAACTCGTGCCGCGACAGTACATAATACAAGTAAGTGAAATAATAACGTACTTTTAGGTTGCATATCCAAATTCGGAGGTGTCATTCAACGTGGTGTAGAAAACACTTCAACACTAAGAACGTCGGCGTTCGAAAAAACGCGGTCTGCCGAGGAGCTGGCCAAAACGAGCCCGGTTTGAGCGCAATATCCAAGTCAAATATACATTCACACTTGAAAAACACGTAAATGCGAATTTAGAGGAGAATTGTGGGGACGATTCCGGGTTCGATAGTGGAGCGGAAATTTGTGCCCGGTGGAGAAAAAAATCGGTCGATAGTGGCGCGGCCTGAGAGGTATCGTCATTCACGTGCACTGCGGCGAAGTTTACAGCGCAAAAGTTATGTGGGTGCAGCGGTTTTTTTAATACTAAGCGAGCCGATGCAGCTCTACGACAATTCCCAACAATGTGTCGTCACATACTGACGTCTTCGCGAGACGATGAACGCGAACGCCAGGTCTGGCCAGACGGAAACCCGACTTACGATCGGGATGTCTCGTCCTCGCCGAACCGACGCAGGATAGGCAACCGTCGGTTATGTAATATCCCCCTACATTATTTACTATACAATGAAAAACATTTAAATATAGACAAAATACGTTCCCCTTACTATTTCCGTCAACATATGACGCATATTGTGTATGCCGCAGCGCCGGATTTAATTGAATAGTGCAATTACGTACATGTGCAGTAAAATTTGTCCTCAATTTTAATCGCAAAAATTAACACATTTATCATTCAACGACTTCTCAACAAATTACCTAGAAATTACACAGAATTTACTCAAACAAAATAAATCCAAGCACGAATGAGGACAAATATAGAAATATAACCACTTGTATATTTTTTGGGTGCTTTGACACTACGGGATCCTGTCTACAGGACCGAGTTCAGTACAAGACGCCGCATGATTCGAATGGAGCCACCAATTTTAAACGATTGACAAAAGAAGACGTGTGTTAATCACAAATTCTTCGTTAAAACATATTTCATTTAACCCAGTAAACCCCGGTCCTCGATGGTATAAAACAATTTTCTAAAGTAGGTTAATGTTTGTGTCAATGTCAATGTCAATACTAATGTAAATGTTAGCACCAACGTTAACGCAATAATAAAGTACTATCAAAGATATTCGAGTCCTAACAGAAATATGCTGTCAACCATCAATTGTGTATAATGTACAATTTTACAGATTTTTGTATGGCCATTCTTCTTGTTGTTCCCATGCCCTTTTTTATTTTCGTATTTCTTACCTGTTTTTTTTTTTAATGTTTCTCCCTATGTACCTCGCTGCGTTAATCTGTCCGATAAATAAGAGGACTTGGTATATACATACAGTAAAATAGTCGAAAATACGTATTTGGATCTGTTGAAAATCAAGTGTGGTAAAATTCACACTGCTACACAAAGCGGCAAAAAATAGTGATGGTCGTAATAAAAGCGAAGAAATACAATATATGAAGGGTGCACTACAGAAGAACGGCTACAAACCGCAGGATATCCAGAGACTTGCCGAAGCTAGGAAGAAGAAGAAGAAGGACGAACCAGAGGAAAAACCGGCAGGATACGCACACCTCCCATATATTTCTGGAGATACGGACAGGCTGAGGCAAACCCCGAAGAAGAAGAATATCAACGTCACGTTAAGAACAGTTAAGAAAATAAAAGAACTGCTTCCATCCAACAAGGACTCGGTACCCAGATTACGAATTAAAGGAATGTACGAACTTCAATGCCAAACGCTACGCAGTATACAGTACAGAGTCAAGGAGCATGGAAGAGATGTCGACCAGGAAATACTGAACACTACCACACGGGAAGCAGTCACATAATCGACTACCACGAAGTGAAAATACTCGACAGAAGCCATCACTACTACCCACGAATAGTGAGAGAATCCTTGGAAATAATGAAGAACACGAATAATTTCAACCGAGAAGATGGATATATAGACTAAGTAAGGTTTAGAAGGTAGCGCTAAAGACACCGAGAAGCAATAACTACCAAAAACGCAGCCAGGACCATCAAGGACGAATCCAGGAGGAGCATCGGACACGGAACAGCAGACGATAATGGACACGGATCAACGGAGTATAACGGATACGCAACAGATATATAACGAGGAGCAGAAAACATCAACATCAGTCTTTAGAAACCTTCTGAAGAAGCTGACAGGATGATCAGCGAAACGTCAAGTTTATTTCTAGAACCACTGCAACATCCGGAAGATAAATCGTTATGGAAAGATGGCCGTGAAAGACTACATTCGAATACATATCAAAATTTTATTTGTCGATATGGATTATTATAATAAATCATGTCTTTTATAATATATACAATTTTGAACATACCTGGTATAATTTTTTTTACAATACAAGCTCGATTTACAAACATTTTTATAGTAAATTATATATGCCAAATTTTCAAACTGCCAAAGTCTATAAATAGTAAAAATTGTAAAATCCATGTAAAAATTGTCCAGCAAAAAAAGTGTGCCAATTGTCAAAAATGATATAAAATAAATATAAACTGATACATATACTAAAGAAACATAAATAGAACTAAAAAAAAACAAACGTACAATCTAAAATATAAGACCAAAATTAAAAAAAAAACTTTCGTTATAACTTTGCGTCTGCTTACTGAAAAACCCAAAACGCAACCCTAAACAATCACTATTTCCCTATTTATTATCCCCATTCCACAAAGTGCAATCAAAGTAAATTTCAACAAAATTTTTCTTAACAATTATTCGAACAACATTTATTTCAATCTATCATAATGCAACTAAAAAATATTTTAACTAACAATTAAAAATAGTAACAACTATAATAGGCTTGCAATTTATTAATAATTCAACGTCAATTCAATATTAATTGAAATCAGTATTAAAAATTAATATTATCCCCGCAAAATCCTTTTTGTTGGCCCAGGTTCGTCCTGCATGCAGGACCAACCCGAACCAATGGAATCAAATTGCTCTAAAAATTCAAAACCAACCCAAGTCGTTAAAAACAAATCAAACAAACACAGTGCTAAATTCAAAAACAACCCATTAAAATTTGTTTTGATTTCCTTTATCTCAAATCTCACCAATTTTTTATTGTTCTGAAAATTCAGAAACAATAAATTAAAATCTACGTTATGCAACAAAGCTGGGTTTTAGTTTCTTAATCTTATGTCAAGTTGGTTCCAAAAGTACAAAATGCAGCTATATTTCACAGGTTCTAGTTGGGCTTCTGATTTACTGATTCTGAACACTGTAGCCTCATCTTGATATATGTGATCCATGGAATAAAATGCCAATAAAATGCCCTTGCACTTTGCATCCAGTTGCATAATTTAAATCTAAACTGTATTTTGTTAGCCGAGGTTCGTCCTGCATCCAGGACCAACCCAACCGAATGCAAACAAACTGCTCTAAACATTCAAAACCAATCCAAGGCGATTCAAAACAATACATTGCTAAATTCAAAAACAACTCACTCAAATTCGTTATGATTTCGTATATTTTACCAACTATTGGTTGTTCTGAAACTTCAGAACCAATAAATCAAGATTAGATAATTTTTCGAGCACCTCATTTTCAAAGCCAGGTCAATAGAAATCAGATTCAAATAAACTCAACGTTGACTTGAGAATGAAACAATCAAGATCTTCAAGATGGAACACCAATCAAGGCAAGTCAAACAAATTAAATAAAATGTCAAAAATTAATAATTTGCAATTTTTTAACTTTATTATTTTTTTTTTCGATCGATAAATTATTTCTTTTTAATATATTTCATGTTGTTCTACGTGGTGAAAAACAAACTTGATGTACATAACATTTTAAATAAAGTTAAATAGAACATAAAAAAATTAATTAAATATTTTTAATCAATGCATTGTGCCCTAATTTTATGCAACTGAAAAGATTATAGCTTGTTGATGTCGCTACAATATTTATAACGAATGCAAAAAATGTCTTGGTTTTATACAATTTCATGGATTGTTGTTTATTTCATAGAAATGTTATACTTATTATTTGTAATTTAAATAAGTTACTGTTTAGGGTTCATTTTCATTTGTCGATTTTTTAATTTTCTTCTTACTGCCTCATTGGATTGAGTTGGATTGTATTGGATCGGGTTGTACTGGGTTAGATTGGGTTGGGTTTGGGTTGGGGTAGGTTGGAGTTGAATGAGTTGGCCTAGTTGGGGTTTTTAAAATGCTTTTTAATTTTTACTTTGTTGCAATTTTTTGTATTTTTATTTACGATCGAAGCAATCGTGCAAACATAACTGATCTTCTTGCAGATCTAACTTGTTTAATATTCATTGCAATTTAATGTATTATTAACATTAATTAATTGTTTATATTACATTCAGTTATTATGATTCAATTGTCCATTTTAACGTTTTTTTGTGAACGTCGTTATGTCGATGTAATCTTTTCTCCACACTAAATATAGACGAAATATAATCTGGTGCTTTAAATATGTACCCTACGTATAATATATAAAAAGAAAAATGCAGTCGATAGCCAAATTCACATGACCAAGTGTCAATTTTTTTCGACGATGCTTAACGCTCCCAGTAACAGGTTCCCAGCAGTGATTAGCAATTTAACGACCTGGGAAAGCGCCGCAACTGGCGATTATTCTTAGGGGTGCATCTATTTGTAAGGCATCTGCAGCTTCAATTCAAGATAGATCACCGAATCCTAGACCCAGCCGTTATTTTTTCACGTCTCGCATCCAAGAGTCCGTTGCGCATTTGCATAATTTATGGTAATTTAATAAACGGCGCAATTTCATCCCGGCAAGTCGACGCGAACAATGCGAGCGTCCGAAGAAATAAATGTTTCGTTTGTAATTGGCTCTAATTAAATCGCGATGTGAGGAATCCACGTGGGGAAAGGAAATCGATGGCAGGAGACTTATGCAGAGAAGTGGAACTGAGCAATCTGTCACTTTTTCCGTCTAGACGTTGTCTGAGTGCGTAAAGGTTTGTTATTCAACGTTATACCATAAAAGACGCTGACTTACAGACTAAAAGCTCGGGTCAAGCACGACCGAGTGTTAAATTCAGCGGCGTTATTTGCACTTTCGAAAACGGTTTAGTGTTCGATTTTTAGCGGGCGTTAAAATATTTCTTCTTTCATTGTCGAGCAATGACGACATTTGCTAAATATAAAAGTTTTCTACTTTCGAGAGTGATCAGGTTTTATTTATTTGTTCTTATTGTTTAGAATAATATTATGCATTTTTATTTATTGCAATAATGCAAACAAGTCGATTGCAAAATATTTCAACAGAATTTTTCTTTGACATTTGTAGACAAAGATTTTAGTTGTAATTTTTATTTTCATTATTCTCAACGTAACTGAAGACTAATGCAAAATCAAAATAATGATTTCATTATTTAGTGGTTAAGAAGAACAGACTACAGTTATTGCTTTTTTTAGTCAAAGTGCTTAGAAAGTACTTGGTTGTGCTTCCTTTAGTTTTTTTTATGGCAGTCATATTTTATTTTTCCTTATATCTTTAAGTTTATTTTGCTATTTATTTTTATTATTGCACATGAGATGGAAAGGAGCCAACTCAAAATCAAGTCATATTCTCGAACATTAAAATCAACTGTCATAGTTATTGCCACTTTTGTAAAACAACTTAAAATTGTGGCCAATTATTACATCACATCTTACGTGTAACGATTTTTCAAAAATCAATTTTAAAATTCCATTAAAATTTTCCCAGTTGTTTGATTGTGTACAACAAAACTTTACACATTATCCTCATCTACGAAACTACTCCTGCATCGC
Organism: Geotrupes spiniger; assembly: GCA_959613385.1. Lineage (NCBI taxonomy): Eukaryota > Metazoa > Arthropoda > Insecta > Coleoptera > Geotrupidae > Geotrupes > Geotrupes spiniger. The sequence goes on along the minus strand of OY390736.1, from coordinate 37,225,070 downwards.
TTTAAAAATCATGTCGAATTATTTCGATAAAATCTTCATATGCGGCAATGCAATAAACACATAATAACGATCCTAGCCGAACAATTTCAATCCCACCATTGAATACGTAATAGTAATAAATTCGCTAGCGCCATATCCACATTCGTAAAACTCATAGACAGTTATTTTCAGTTAAAACTCCGGAGAACCTGTTTGTATTCTGTGCGGAGTGCGAGAGAAATTCGTTCCGTGGCCGTTGGATGTCGCTGCGTTTCAGAAAAGGATATTCTTGATATTATAAAATAACGTAATTTATCGCAATGTACCTCAATTATATTTAAAGCAACTGATCTATACTCCCAATAAATTGAAATTTAAATTTGATTTGTTTTTTTTTGTACCATCTTGACAATCCCTTATTTATTTTATTTTCAGTGGTGACGGACTTTTTAATTTAATTGAAAAAAAAACATTAATTAAATTAATTTAATCGATCCATCATCATCATCGATCAATCATATAAGACGATCTTCGTTAGTTACTTATAACGATGATAATAATGTTGATCAAAATATTCTGCTGGTGCGTCATTTGTAAGTTGAAAAAATCGTTGCTCGTTAATCGGGCATTACGAGATTCGCCGTGGTCACTTATAATGAAATAAGGGCCTCGTTGTAACTGACATTTGACATTTTCAGCCCACCTCGTCTATCGTGTATTAGGAATCTCAACGAGCGGACTAACGATTGCACTAAACTTTTATGGGTTCTAGTCTCGCCAGGCGAGTCATCCGCGGCAGAGAAAGTCATCGCCTCGGTAAAAACCTGTGCCATCAGATACAAGATAAACGCCATTCCGGATTTTACTCGACATCATTTATTTAACATAAATTTTACATATTTGTGTAGCGATGTTACTTACGCGCGTATGTTATTCCACAACAAGCCCACGGATCTAGCTTCTAATACACACGTGGGTTTAATAATCTAGGATAATATATTTGCGAAATACGGTTGTAAAAGTGAATATCAAATAATTGTTCAAATCAAAGTTCAATTCAACTTAAAATTACCAATGGATTGCGACCCAATTTACACTAAATATCGTTTACAATTATTTCAAATTTAATCTAAAATTATTTTGTGAATTGTTCTTCTTAGGCCACTTAAGTTGTTACGTAAGACTTGAATAGATTTCGGCGATACTGGTTGCAACTGCATAATCATAAAGTAAAACAAAAAAAAATTAATTACACTATATTTATTGTATTTCTACTACAATTGTTTCGCCACGCAGTGGCTTCATGAGGTAGATGAATGTAAGTGCAATGATACAAGAAGAAAGCACTAAAGAGTAACAAAAAATTAGGGGCAGGCGTATCAGGGGTTCCCGTTTGTCCTCGACGTATACTTCAGGACAATGATTACAAGTTAACATATACACTCCTGAGTTTGACTGTTTCTCTATTTTATCTTTAATATTTTTAATATGTTGCCCTAGTGAAAAAATCGTTTTGAATGCTACTTGAATGTTATTATTAATGTCCTGGAGCTCTTTTTTCATTTTTATTGGATGTAAGTTAGGCAGGAAAATGTTTTGGGTGTGTTGTCTTTGACTATGGGGTATATTAGTGTAAGTGGAATTTTTTGGATAAAATATTGTCTGTAGTAGCTCTATCATAACCATTAATGGAAATGTTATAAAAGTACTTAAGTTCTGTATGAAAGTCAATGGGAGACGAGGGGATGTTAATTAGTTTATTAACCATTGCGTGAAAAACTTCTAATTTGTGATTGATAGGGTCGAATGATTTAGCGTGTATTACAATGTCCGTATGTGTAGGTTAGTGAAAAATATTACAAATAAAACACAAATCAATTAACATTGTTTTTCAACGATTTTCATTTTCTTCGTATTTATTTTTCAACCTACTTAACTTTTTGGTAAAATTTAGGTTTCGATTTCTTGTATTTTGTTGTTCTTTTGATTAGTGACGGTTACCAACCCGCCCAACGCAACCCAGTTCAATCCAATGCGACCAACACTTTTTTACTTACAGTTGCTCGCGTTGCTTCGCTGAAAACTATCTCCCTCGTCATACAAAATTACACGTTTCTTAACTGGCTGCATAAATAGTATTGTGAGACCAAAGAGGAGCTACCTGAAAATGGCCGTTGAAACATCATTATTGAAGCGGTACATCTGCTGGATTTATTATTAAAGATCGGCTCTTTTGCCGTCAGAACTTGTTCAAATTCGGAATCATAGCAAACCATGACAATAGTAGCCCTAACTAGCGAACGGTGATGTTCCGTCCTCGGCGTAGTGAAAACCCAAACATTCTATTTCACAAACACGCGAGAAGACCTAACATCGATGTTTACTTGAACGAGGCAATGAAGAAAGGTCGAAACTATTAGCCTTACCATTCACAAAAAAGAATTTTTAGAAACCCGCGACATTTCCCTTTAGGATTATAGTATTTTTTACAGTTTTATTTTTTTAATTTTTTAGTTTTACAGTCATTTGACCATTTTTGAATTATTTGGTGTTTTCTAAATTTTTAAGCCCAACATTGTATAAAATTTTAAAAATACGACAAAAATGGCTAAAACTATAAAGAACAGGTGTGAACATGACTAAAAATGGCAAAATCTTATAAAATGTCTCATGGATCATTGTAAGTATAATATTTAACATATAATTTTTATTATATACATTATTCAGTTTATAAGATTTCAACAGCTCACTGTAAGGTTAAAATGTATTTCAAATTACTCCACGTTGGGCTACAAATTGATATTGATTAACATGGGGGGGGGGGTAAGCTGTCCAGTACACGTTAATTCAATATTATTACAGAAATTATTAAGATGTCATATATAAAATTAATATCGAAAATAATGATGAATTTCTTTCTTCCCCTTTTTGAGGCAAAAATTATTTATGACAGGTTAGAGCAATTTGTATGAAATAAAATAAAATGAAATGGCCGAAATCACAGAAAAGGGAAAAGGATCCAGAATTATTAAAAATGGTAAAAGTCATATCTTTTACCCATAAAACAGTATCATAAATAAAAGATATGATTAAAAAATTCATTAAAATTTAAATATTGTTCAAAATCTTCCTTGTTTGGGTTGGGTTGGGTTGGGTTGGGTTGGGTTGTTTTCATAAACATTTCATTATTGATTTTTTGGCTCTAATTTTACCCATACTTTGGCAAAAACAATAGCAAATATGTATGTTCACTTGATTAAAATTCATTCAGTGTTGATACTTTCAACGTCTTGTTAACAAATCGTCAAAAGATTGCCGATTCGTTATCGAGCCTTTAATCCATCGTCAAATATTTGATGATGGACAGGTCAAATACATTTGGTATTTGACGATGGATTAAAGACTCGATAACGAATCGGCAAACTTTTGATTATTCGTTAACAAGCCGTTAACGACCGATTGGCGTTTGTGAAACCGGGCATCAGGCTTGCATAAGTTTTCGTCATCTAGACGTCAGTACCCCAATACTCGTTCTACTATGCCATTACTTTTTTTTGCTTTCATCGAGTTGGTACTGTCCAGACTTATAGCTACGTCGCAGCCGTCGGAACATTTCAGCGAATGTAATAGGTGACAATGACTACCGTTTCGCTTTATATGGGCTCATCAGATAATTGCATTATTAACGTCTAGATGGTGTTAATGTATGTGTGGTGATATGATGAGCCCATATATGGCGAACCGGTCGTCGTAATGTGTTACATTCGCTGAAATTTATTTTGCGAATTACCGCATTAAATTGTTGTCTTGGTTCGTTTCTAAAATATTCTTGATCTTAATTTTCTTTCAGTTGCATAAAACTTGAAGTAGGCCGACATTCGCTGAAATTTAATTTCAGTATCAATTTCAGTATGTTGAAAGATTTCTTTGCTGAATTTTCGCATTATTTCGACCATTTTTAAATTTTTTATGGTTCATATCCCACACGCATGCTATCTTAAAAATAACGTAATAATTTCTGCAACATTAATATAAGAATTAGATCACATAGCATGTCATGGATTAAATTACATTAATTTGAAAAAATTACATTTATTGATATCTCCGTTTACCGAAAGGCTTCCCCATAAACAGCCTGCCGCCCGTGCATCAATAAATTTCAAATCACTCTCCCATAAAAATTTCTAATTAAACATTCACGGCATCGGCATTCCTTATCTACCGAATGTCCGGCTAATTGAGTATCGATGTTCCAAAACCGCGCCAGCCCGTTCCGCGTTGTGTATTTAAATCGAAAGCCAAATGATGCGGATATTCTACATTCCTTTAAACGTCTGTGATCTTCGCCCAGACGTCGGCCAGACTCTCAAAAACTAGAAAGTCGAATGAGTCAACCTGTAATCGTCCGTTCGTGTTATTCCAAACGACATATGCGATACATTTCACTGAAATGTGCACTTTTTGTTTGCGCATCCGACGGACGAACGAACAGTCTCATTTGAAAGCGACGCTAAAAACAACAGTCAATATTGCACACTGCTGCGTCTTTTGCCCACGCAAATGCAACTCATCGAGATGTTATTAATGTTAATTGCAACGCCATGTTTGGGCCCCATATTCGCTCGCTCGATGACATTCGGTAGTAATTATGTGAAGAACCAAGTTATGCTATAAATACAAGTACAAGTTTTCGTGCGACCTTCGGTTGTAAAAAAATACAACTAGACACTAGAAAAAAAAAAATAAAAAAAATGAACAAACATACTTAGAATTGTAAATTATCCATATATAAGATAAATGATAACTCAAATAATAAGACATATTGAAATGATTATAATAAACAATATGCAAACAATATCATTGCTAATGTAATAAAAAGCTAATAAGTTATGCAAATGAGTAAAATAGACTCTCGCAAATAAAATTGTTTTTAAATAAATTCTATTTTAACTCCCTACATATATTTATCCGCTAAAAAAATTTATCAATATTTCATTTATTCCTTTTATCCACGCGCGCACAAGTCCTACGTCGAACTTACATTTATTACAGCAAATGTATCTGATTTTAATACTTAAATTGCATTCGTCGATTTTTCAGTTTAGGGTTTCGAGATTACGATCAGACTTTTGCAACGTCAATGGTGGTGCTCGACACCAACATCATAATCACGAGCTACTCCGAAGAGTGGCCTTGTCACGTGCAGACGTGCATTCCATCTTTCTCACCTCTAGACGTGCCGTCTATGCACCGAATTTATTTATAAACCTTGAAAGTCCTTTACGGGTCAACCGGATTACATAAGTTTATTGCCAAACGCTGCGAACGGCAATTATACACGACGAGGCGTTAATTTATTGCATGTGGAAGCTATTCCAAACATTTACGAAAAAAATTGCGTGTCGTTTCGTTTGCGACCATTTCGCTTCCTTTTTCGTGGTATTATTTCGAAGATTAAGACGTAATTGTAAACGAATTACCGTCACAAGTCAACCCAGGTTTTCGCTAATATTCGTAACAGTTATTCTGTTGCAAAATTCGTCGAAGAAAAAAAAATAATGTAAGCATTTAAATGATATGGTCCATGTGACCTCAAGGGTGTAAAACATGAGATTTTGCAGATAAATGGCCCAAGGCGATAGTTTTGCTTTGGTGACGTGGCTTTGAGTAATGTGTATGACCGGCATATGTTAGGTTGCATGATTCTGTATTACACTGCTTCTGTTGTGAGCATATTCTAGAGGTCAGGTTAATACATGCATAGCATTGATAGAGGTTTAAAAGCAACCCAAACACATAATAACAACAACAAACAATCCCAATACGAAGTGTGACGCCATCGTAGCGCTTCCATATTATCTCCCTTAATTATTGGACTATATATGGTGCAAGAGATCGGTATATAACCGATATAACTACGGAGATTCCTTATTATCGACATGGACGTTGAGGATTCTGTATTAGCGACGTAGGTTAGCTTACAGGACTTTGTATTACTCTAGTGAGGTTGGGATCCTGTTTTACGGGCAACGTCCACGCATGTGCGTTGCAGAAGGAGCTGAAGATGCAACGCACTTATCTAATAAATCGACTACCCCTGGATACCTTTATATTTTGTTTTTCTTTGGCCTATGATATTATGTCATTGATAGGCTGAGGTGATAATTGAATTGTGTCCTGTTTTACAAACATTTCAGGGCATCATTATTTAATTGACATTTAAAATCAAATCGTGATGTTTTGCCTGAGTACGTTATCCTATTAGGAACTTCCAGTCCCCTTTCAACTTTTGCAAAGAAATTGGTGGCTCATAAATTCATGTATAGCTGCATTGCTTCATCTTTCCTTGGGATAAATTAGGGGAAGCACTAGTTTCCAGAGTAGGTTTTGCATTCATCATGGTTGCTATTTTTGGCAAACTACGTAATTGGAGACATTTTCTTTTCAAACTAAAAATCCACCCCTAAGTAGAACTAACTTAGCTTGGAAATGTTTAATATTATTAATGCAGTGCAAATCGTCCTATTCAAACCATGTACCATAAAGGCATATAAGTTTTCTTGCGAATGACATTTGGGTTTTGTACAAATTTCAAGTTTCCATTAGCGACCAATGCTGCTGCGTTGTGTCAAGAATATCAAAAATTTCAAATACGCTGAATGCAAAACTGCAAATATTGTCCGAAAACGCAAAAAAAACAAAATTTGATAAAATGTTAATAAGCAAATTATTCAATAGTTACCCAATTGTTCTAGCATTCATAAAATGCAAATGATACCAATAATTTCAAATCCACAATGGTTAAAAACTCGAAAATGTTTTCAGTTTCAAACCAAGTGAATGCAAAAATGCAAAATAATTACAAATTGAGAAAACATAGAGAAAATATCAAAATTGTATGCAACATAAATACATTTTTAAACAAAATTTTTCGAGAACTCCACATAAAAATGTCAAAAGTTGCAAAATTGTCAAATGCAGAGAATTGAAAAATTACAAAATTATCCAAAATGCAAAAACACAAAAGGAATGGTTTTCAAGTGAAGAATCCAAAAAATTAAAATTCAACTTTTGCAAAAATTTTCGAAATAGCCTTCAATTTTTTTTTTAATTTGACTCTTAAAAATATGTCAAAATTGAGCTCACTTAGCTTGGAAATATTTAATATTATTAATTAATGCAGTGCAGTCTCTAAAATGGGTCGAATATATAAAATTTTGATTTGCAAATAATTCAATGGTTACAGTATTGTTTTAAAATGAATGAAATCCCACAAGTTGTCAAAAATGCAAATGATCAATAAATTCAATGGACAAGAACTCAAAAAAATAGGAAAAATATTAAAATTTTATTCAACAGCCGTTATCATTATCAAAAAAAAATACTAACAAAATTCTTCGAAAACTCAACAAAAAATATCAAAATTTGCAAAATTGTACAATGAAAATAATTGAAAAATTACAATATTTTATCCAACGCGCCAAAATGTCAAAGAATTGAAAACTGTGAAGAATCCAAAAAATTAAAATTTTGCAAAACTGCAAAAATTTTCGTTATATCAAAATTTTTAAAAAATTTACTTCTCCAAAGATATTGATGAACTTGTTATTAAATAACTTAATTTTTATAGAATTTCCATACGAACACATATTTACTTTCTTATACTTTATTATATATAAGAAAGTATAGTAATTATGAAAATTTTCGACCTCCGACACGTTTTGACGTCCCCTGAATCAATTCCGACTATTCTCGAAATGACGTCTGTTTGTGTTCCTTATACTTTATGTACAAGGAAGTATAGTAATAATAAAAAATGTGAAACATCGGCGACACTATTATTACCAAACAACATAAATGGAAAATATTATCTTAGGATTGTAACATTAATATTGATTTATCATCAACCCAAAATGAACTTTGACTTTTAGACTTTTCAATAAAACTAACTGCTCGTAGATATGCGATATTAGGTCTCAAATGAATGGTCTTTCCAGGCAGATGTCAAAAATGATAACAATTTCCGAAGATTTTTTACTTTTTTTGACATTTTTGATTTAGGAAAACTTCTCGTAGATATGCGTTGTTAGGTTGGGTTTTATTTAAATTTTGATAATCAACTAATTTTGATAATTTTAAAATTTATAATTCACATTTTTTATTTTGGAGATAAAGACATAGATGCAAAATTATGACGGTTTTTATATTTTGTTAATTTCAATTTTCACAAAGTTTTTTGAACTTTGCCATTTGTTTTTTTTTTAATTTTTTACAAATTTTTAGTACGATAAATTTTAACCAATTTTTTTGCTTGATATTTCCATTTTTCTTAGTAACTATTAAATTATTCAATTTGTATATTAATTTAAAAATTTTGCAGTTTTAAATAATTTTTTTTTCATTTTCCGCCATTGTTATTGGAATTATTGTTGGAACTTTGCTATTTAGACATTTTTACAAATTTTCCACGTTTTCGAAATTTATAAAAACTGACAATTCTTCTATGCAGTTTTCTGCGTTTTCGACAATTTTTAAGTATTTTTCTGTACTGTTTCGCAATTTTAAATATTTTTTTTTGTATTTCTCGTAACAAATTGTTTACAATCAAAAAATTCAACTTCATCATTTTAATCAATACTGAACCATAAAGACAAGTTGAGCTATATTTAGAAACATTTGCGTATTTTTTAAAGATAATTAACATTTTATCAATAAACTTGTTACAATGTTGACACTGAAATTATTTTTTCCGTTTTAGGAAATTATATTTTGGTAATTTTGACAATTACCAAAAATCTTAGCATTTATAATAAATTAAATCAATTTAAAGCAAATTAAATAATTTTATTTAAACCAAAGCCAAAGGGTAAATTAAGGAATTTCTGAAAATGCTTTCACTTTTCACGGTAACATTAAGACAAATTAAAGATACAAGCGGAGAATTAATGAAAATATGTCTTATCGTTTATAAAAAAATAATTCAAATTAAAGTAAATTAAATACTTTTATTTAAAACAAAGTTTAATTGAGGCAAATGTGAAGTTCAGTGAAAGTGCTGTCACTTGTCCCAGGAAAATTAAGTCAAATTAAGGATAACATTTTTGACAATGTAATTTTTTCTCGTCTTGTCAATTCTGGCCTTTTTCGTGACAAAATTTCGACATTTCTTTGTAGTTTCGAAAAGTTTATGTACTCTTTTTAATAAATTAATTTAAATTGGGATCAGTTAATCAAACTACACATTCTGCTCAATGCATGCAGCTTTAAATTCGGCAATTTTGATCAATTAAGGGGGGATCCTGCTTTAGAAGTTTCAAAAAATCTTTTTTTTTATTGCTCAAATCTATGCCTAATATATCTAAGAATATGTATAAAAAGTTATAGCGGCTAATTCGCAATATTTTGAAAGATACAGCACTAAACACAGTGAGGTGTCGAGCAAAAAATATACGAACGCACGAACGCTCGGACAAACGAAACGCGCGCCCCTTCCCGCGGTCACATAACACCGAACTATGTACTGAAAAAAGTTCAATCGGTCGAAACAATAATATTTTGAATTCGTAAGAGCTATAGTAGGATTATAACGTGATATTCCGTAAGTAATCGAAAATTAACATTTTTGCTGATCGTAAACTTTAGTGCGTGTTTCTCGAGATTTCGTTTTTACGATTTTTCTAAACTGGTGGCGTGATTGCGAGAAAACTAGACAAGCAATCAAAACGAAACAAAACTTTTGTTGGCTTCAGTAGCATTCTATTCGATTTGAACTAAAAATATTAATGAAAAAAAAAAATTCTAAACAACTTGTTTAGCAAGTGAAAGAAATGATTTTCTCTTCCTGCAAAGAGCATATTTATTTTCAAACCTGAGAAGAATCTTGAATTTCAAAATTTTGGGTTTTTTTAGTTCACATAGAAGAAAATATATGAGAATTACCATTTTCTTTGGTTTTTTTTGTTTCAGACAAAAATTACGAGCTTCCCACCGATTGTAGACTGCAATTGAAAAGTGTTGCACACATGTGCATAAAAATCGGTTCCGTTTAAATATTTTTTGCTGTCCTAAAAAAATTCCCCCAAAAACGCTATTTTAAGGCCTCCTAAAGCAGGATCCCCCCTTAAGTAACATTTTAGTAAATGTTCGACCATATAATAAATAAATATAGAAAAAATAATTAAAGATATTGAAATTTTAAACACCTTTTTTTGAAAATTTTATTATGAAAACATGAAACTTCACTACGCCTAAAAGCTTCTTGAATTAGCTGCAATGAAAACACGAATTTGCCGAATTTGCGATAAGCGAGATAACGTTAAATGGTCTCAATTCAATTCAATTTCAACAATGCACAAGATGCACATATTAGGGCCACGGGGTGATTCAATATATAATTTCAGCAGCAACTAAACATACACAAAAGTGTGTGCATTTGAGTCTCAAACTTCTAAACGATATTTGACAATCAATTAACGATATCAAAGTCCATTTGGTAAAGCCTTGTACAATACACCAGTCTCCAAATTAATTCCCATTAAAATGTAAATGCATTTTATCCACGTTTCATACGTTTTAAATTGCATTACGTTCATATATGATAGAGCCGTTAAAAATTGAACGTGTGGTCGTACGACGCACATTTATTGCCAACATCATAAAAGCTAGCTACCGTTATTATTTACGAAATAATATTTTCAAAATTCATAAACGTCACTTAGAGTTATATCATACCGAACGCGTTACGCGAAGCCATAACAAATTCCTTTACACAAATCTTTAGGGCGCACGTAATAAATTATTTCGTAACATTCTTTAAAGATGCCAACCGCAAAACAACCGATACATTTCGACGCCGTAGGCAACCCGTTCCAAATATAATAGTCGTTACTCGTCGTATTTGTGTTTGCAAAAAATAATAAAGATAAAATATAATAAAGACGACACGTAAAGTACCTATAATGAAAGTTTACTGAAATTCCTCTACATGATTTGATCTATATATTTCATGGCAATGCACGAATTGAATTTTTTTAGAAATTATGTTACATCTAAAATTTTAATATTTAGTTGTAACGATAAAAATAAATTAAACAACGGACAACGGGCAGCTTAATGCGAAATTCATTGGCTACTTTGTAATATTCTAAGAACTCGCGTACTGAAATTAAAGCAAAAAATAAGTGCATAATAGGCATCTCGATATCATGCCGGAAAGTAACGCATTGAAGCTAAAAAGTATAAGAAAAAAGCTTTACGATGGTCTGAGGTGAGTTTGTTTCATCGTTTTATGTCTGGAACGGCCAGACGAGATCTGGGACAGAAACGTTCGGATTGTATTACCAGGGTATATATTACAGGTACTGATCCATCTAGGTCACAACTGACAGCATTAATATTTGCTGTTTAATCAAGCTACGCTTACGCAAACACCACCATTGCACACCGCCATTAGAAACGCGTTAATTATGTTGACTTAGATAGAAGCTACGTGCTTTAATATCGAAAATTTATATATAATTAATATTTGTAAAAAAAAATCGATGATTTATATTAATAAAGAATAATATCATTGTTGAATTTAAATTAAAATTAAGTACAAGATTCGTGACACAAAAATTCTTACAGATGTGACGTCGACTCGTCTATTTTTTCCTTGGATTTTTTTTGTCGTGGATATTTCTTTCGTTGCGGCGCCGACGAACAGGTTTTAATTACGGCGAGATGGTGTGGTTGCGTACGTTTCAGGCGGAAGGCGTTCACGGCGCATCACGTTCTTTGACCAATATAATCTGCACAGTCTACGGAGTTTCCCCAGACATGTGGGCAAATTCTGGCGCATGTTTGAGTTGGAAACTTTGACATAAAGGATCTAAAGGTGTTTGAAGCGTGACGCTACATGAATCTGCAGTGACAACGCTTTCCGAGTACGACGCTTTTGAAGCGTCGCACAAAGGCCCTAAGGTTAGGCGATGCAAATTCGATCCCGGCGAAAAGACGGACGTATTCTTTAGAAAACGTCGTTTGCCTAATTAAAAACGGATCGGATCGGTACGGATCGGATCGGACCGGCTTGTTTTGAACGTTACGTTTCAGTTTCATTTAAAAAAGGATTATTTAAAAGGCTGAGATATACAGGATAATAAATAATTACTAATCAGCATAAATTGAGAAAAAACTAATAAGGGTGAACCACAAGTGATATAAAAATATGGGTACAATCAATATTTTAAATAAATTATGATAACCATAATCACCAATATCATAGCAATACTAATGAACAATAAAGGATAACACGTTTTCATATTCAAAAGAAAAATTAATTTATTAAACTGCTAAGGGTACCTAGATCCTAGAAAGTACACATTGATAAATAAAGGACATGGGGAAAAACCAACAATCTCTTTCTAATCAAAGCCCAAAGAAATAAAAGAAATTTTAATAAACCAGACATGCAGAAGTCAACGAAGAGAACATTTAAAATTGACGTAAACAGTCTTCACGGGACATAAGGACGTTTGTGAATTTGGCACAGCCATCTTGTTGATACCATGCAGTTTCATAATTCTTACATCAATTTTCTATAACATTCCCCACGAATTAGTTTATTTCAACACAAGTTCGACCAAATCAACACCATCCAACCAGATTTCCCCAACTCTTCAATTTTCATCTTTCGTTCTACCTGATTTTTCTGTCGCCAAAGGATATCCTTTGAGACAATTCTGCAGTGTTACATAAATTCGCCAATGGATCCTTGCATTACTATAAATCCGCACATATTTTTTTTTTTTATTAACGTCGACTGGTTCAATAAACAACGAATTTCGAAAATAAATGTGAATCGATTTGACTGAGGTAATCGCACCGAGCAATTAAACGTTTATTATGAAACGGCGCTGCCGGAGCTCCTTATTAAAAATATTTTAATTGAACGTATTTTACAGTTTACGGCTCTATAAAATATTTAAATTATGGCCGACTTGCAATCACAGTGTAATTTTTTGCTCAAACTGTTTAACTGCTCCGTTAAATGGCATTAAAGCGGTGTTTGAAATATTAAACCTGTAAGGGGTACTATTGTGTTTAAATGAAATTACGCCGATGGCATCAACATTTTCATATCCGAGTCTTTATTGGTTAAATGTGCATAATTTCGTCGTTGCCCCAGCGAGAAAATATTACCAATGCAATTGTTATCTCAGATAAATTCATTTATATGGATGGAGTTTAGATTTAATTATATCCAAGTTAAGTCAAAGCCAATCCGATTCTAAATATTGTAAATAAAGTCAAGTGTTAGAAATAAAATCAAATTAAAATGGATACGATGCGACAGAAAATGTCATGAAATTAAGTCAATATGAAAATGAACAAGAAAACGATATGATTGATAAGGCACGTGACGTAACGATACTTGATAACGTTATAATAACGTTTCATAACGATCTTGCTTAAACGATTTCTGAAGAACGTTTTAATGACCACACCCTATTACGTTATTTTAATATTTATTTAAAATTCGCTAAGTTTAGGCCCAATCTTCGAAATTAAAAGGCAATTAATTCCTTTATTATTTTTAATAAATATTTAATCCATTTCAACTTCAATCTTTAATAGTATTAATTATAGTGTTTTTAGGATACATTTATGTTCTTCCTCCTTCATTTTTTTTAATGTGCATGAAAATGTAAGTTTTTGACAAAATAGAGAGGATGGGATTAGAACGGTGTGTAATTTTCAACACATCTTGATGAAATGTAGCTGTAAAGGTAATAGGCACACACAGGTAGATTTATGAAACAACCATTTGTGTCTAAATTTATGACGTAACTGCGCCTAATAATTGAAAATGATTAACATCTATCTCCTATTTCTCATTAGCCAGTATGTCACTACATCATTTAATGACCAGTCTAAACTAGTTTATAAAATTTTAAATTGTGCTTTTTTAGTTTGGGTTAGATTTATACGAGGGCCGTTCACCAATTATTGTCCATAGAAGCAAACATCGGAGAAGAAGGGAAAAATTCCATTCAACATAGTTAATACATTTTTAGTAAGGGTGCTGAAGTGCTTGACTATCTTTGAGATCACTTCTTCGTCGTTCATAAAATGGATTCTCCGAAGATGATCATTCAATTTTGGAAACAGAAAATAGTCGCTAGGGGCAAAATCTGGCGAACCTGGGGTATGCATGGCAGCCATTCAAACATAGATTTTTGTCGTGATCTAACAGCACACATCGTCTCAATTTTCCTCTTATCACTCCCTTTAACTTTTGGTACTAAATCTGCGTAATTTTGGCCTGATATGGTGTGCCCACATGTTAAATAATCCACAAAAATATCTCCCTCAAAATCCCAAAAGACCGTTGCCATGATTTTGCCTGACGAAGAAACAACACGAAATTTTCTAGGAGGTGGGAAACCCTTATGTCACCATTCCATACTTCGGCATTTCGACTCTGGGTCAAAGTGATGAACCAAAGTTTCATCCACGGTAACGAATCTTTGTAAATAATCACCCCCGATGATTTTCTCTGTGGCTCTGATTGCCCAATTGGTCTCTGCGGACACGTGCCGGAGGAGCTTTTGCCGTTAGAATTTTTGATACCCAATTCTTCGTGCAAAATTTTTTCAACGCTCCCAACTGAAATGCCACGTCTCCGCTATGAATCTTCTATCATCCAGTATCATATCATGGATCAAATTAATCCTTGGTAACCACAGTTTTTGGTGGTCTTGCATCTGGCGCGTATTCACAGGACTCCCTGCCCAGTTTGAAATCACGTGACCAATTTTTAATTACATGGTATGAAGGCGCATAATCACCCAATACAATATAGAGGTATTTTATAGCAGCTCTTGTTTCAATTTTATCCGTTTTAATAAAATTACAAAATCCATAAGAGAATTAAACTAATATATCAAATAAATGAAAAGATACAAAATAAATAGACAGTAAATGATGAGCCGCCTTCGTATCAATTTCTGGGGCTTATACGTTTGAATTTATTTGAATTGATTTTTTTTCATTCTGAGTGGTAAGTGTACTATTATTGTAATTTATGATTAATTCTTCTCTCTTATAATAATTAAACTGGGTGCAAACGGTTTTAATTATATTCAATTGCAAGTCATTATTCAAAAACCATTCATCAAATTTTTGAGCATGACAGTCACCGCTCTTTTTGTAGTTCTTAGTGGGTAAGTTTACTACATAATGTGCTTTCTCAGTTCGTGCATAGGAGGAAGCTAATATATAACCATAATTTCTTTTGCAAAAAATCACACATTGTTTAGCACTGCTCTGTTAAAGCAGCAGCTGTGTAAATAATATGTTCGATTTTATGATTGTCTTAGTGATATGCTCTATAAAAGGTTCAGTTAAATACAGTACAGGTTTCTCCTCAGCACAGTCATGTAAATAATTGTGGCCAACTTATGAACATCCATCGGTTCCCTTTCTATAAAACTACTCCTCGTAACTGTCTCGATTGTTACCATACGCCTGTTCTTCTAAATTCTTAATTTATTTCAGGAATTTCCTTAGCGATCGAACAAATTCGTATTAACCCTACATTTACATTTATCTGTAAAACTGGAAAATCACGTACGCGTAGACTATGCATTTTATAAAATAAAAATATTGAAAACGTTTCCGTCCATTTGTGGTTTGATTTTTAAATGGGTTAAGCGCGAGCGCCCGATAACATCGAATAATAGGGACACGGTTTACGGCTGGAACAGTTTATATGAGTTTTATGTTGTTGCGACAGTAAACGAAGATCATGAAACCATAGACAAACGTTTTTTTTTTTTTTGCGCGCGCGCGGGGAAAAACAAAACAGTTAACACAAAGGATGCAATATAAAAGCACTTAAACTTTGCTGGATGTAATAATAGCGAAATTACGTACCGGTCAATCAAAGTCGAGTAAAAAATCTGAAATTACCTCGCAATTTCTATTGTCTGACAGGCATAAAAGGAAATTTAAAAGAGGCAATAACCAAAGCAGCAAAGAGAGTAGCGGTAAGTACTTTAACGTAAATCGATCTCGGCGAAGGGCTTTGTTGATAGATAAATCGACGTTGTCTGGGCAGACGGGGAGATTGAACAGTGGTCTGATCAGAATGCGGTGTGTCTAGTTGTTAGATGAGACCGCCCGGTGTCTGGGCTGCGAACAGCCACTGACCTAGCCTAACCTCTTCTTGCTGAGCCTATCCAATTCTATAAGATGCTAGCGGTCTTCCACCCCGACTTTATTTGTTTACACTGATAAAAAGTAATGCTATTTTGAAATAATATCTAACATATGCACAGTGCTTTCGCGACTTGGCGTTAATTTTCCCCGGGCATGTTTCGATCACAATCGTCTTTGTTTGCGGCGAAATTAATAAGAAAAGAGGTCGTTTATCTCTATAATTTTTATTCATGCAATATGTACCACATTTTGCTATGTGTAAATATACTTATAATAAAAAGTTTGTGAACTATATAATTTTATAATTTAATTATTTCATTAATAATAATTTCTAATGTAACATTTTTTTGTAATAGCATCCTTCTGTGCACTAATATCTATGATTGACATCCTGAATATGTCAGTGAAACATTTGTCATTTTTCATGAATAATTTGACTTGTTAAGATTTTGCTAATTTTTCATTAACTATTATTACTTTTTGTCATTTTCAGTATTTTTGCACTTTTGTCAACTTTCAGGATTATCTTAAATTAGTCACACAGCTTTTTCAATATTTCAAGTTTCAATTTATTTTCAAGCATATAATAAAATGCCGACACGTTGGTGTTAAATCACGTTCGGAATTGTTATGAAGATTGTTTATATCTTAACTGACACAATTGTGTGTTGAATAGTTATGTTTTACGATACGTATGTTTTAGGATACCTGAAAACCTTTCAGTGCAAAAATGTAAGTTTGTAGAAGTTTAAATTTTAAAGATTTGTCTATTTTTGGTTTAGGGGACAAATTGAAATAAATTATACTTAACACTTGCGACTTTAGCGTCGAAACACTGGCTCTCCTTTCGTTCATCTAAATTATTCATAAATATTTATTTTCAGTAATGCAATTAGGAATTTTCTTATCTTGGTTGGTTTGGCATTAAAACCCATTTTTTGGTACTTTGGTACAATTATAACAATTTATCAATTTATGAAATTTGTAAAAATGTCAACCGTAGAAAGTTTTATCAATTTTTCAGCAATGTTTTAAGTGTTTTTTTTTTTTAATTAATTTATCATAAATATATTTTTTTTTGTAATTTTTTGTATATTTTTCATGTTATTTGCACTTTTCTAATATTTCATGAGTGTTTTGATTTAGGTATATGCCTTTGTTGGCATTTTGCCAATTTTTCAACGCTATTTAAAGCATTTTTGTTAATGTTAACATTTTAAAAAATATTTTGTAAATTGTTTAGTGGTCTTTTCATGTTTTTGTTAATTTTATCCTTTTTTCATATTTCTGTCAATTTTTGGTGGCGTGCATTTTTGAATAATGACATACTTGTTGGCAAATTAAAATGTTGTCCATATTCCCATAAGCAAAATATTCGAAATCAGTTCTAAAAACAATAACATAAAAATAACTATTTTTTTAGTGCCAAAACAATAGTTTTTTGTTATATTAATAAAATTTATTTATAATGAAATTGATGAGTAACTCCTACAATACAACACTTACAACTACATATTATTCTCAGTTTCGAAAACAATAGCTAAAAATATCGAAATGCATTTAAAGCATTTTTTAAGAACTTAACTAATACCTATGCCATTTGAAATAAAATATTGAGTGTGTAAAACTATTACGAAAATAGTTTAAATCTTAACTGTCATGAATGTGTATCAAATGTTCTAGGATACCTAACCACCACCTTTCAATAGAATTTGATAATTTTGTAGAAACGGTTTTGTCTATTTTTGGTTTAGCAAATTTTCAAAAGCTCTAAATTTTGATATTTTTTGGTACTTTTAACACTCATAACGGTTTGTCAATTCAGGAAATTATCAAAAATGTAATTAATCCAGCAATATTGTAAGTCTTTTTATTTTTTATGAATATTTTAGAGCTTTTTTGGCATTTTTGTTGTGTGTTTTATCAATTTTTGCAATTTGTATTTTTAAAGATATTTTTCAGGATTTCAGGATTATTTTGAATTTATTTCACCTTTTTTAATATTACATGGGTGTTTTGATTTATATCCTCTTGTTGGCATTTTACCAATTTTCAACGCTATTTAAAGCACTTTTTTCACTTTTATTAATTTTGACATTTTTGAAAACATGTTCACGTTCATGTTTTTGTTAATTTTATCATTTTTTCATATTTCTGTCAATTGTTTGTGGCCATTTTCCTTTTTGTATTTATTTGTTTATAAATATTTTAACTTTTTGATTTTGCTGTGATTTTTGTTAATTTTTGCGTATTTTCACGTTATTGCAAATTTGAACAACTTTGTAAATTTTTACATGTTTATACTTTTTTAACAATTATAGCACTTTGTCAATTCACAAAAGTATCAAAAAAGTAAACGTTAAAAAATTTTTCATTAGATCTACGTTTTTGGATTTTTGTGAGTGTTTCTTTTTTGACATCTTTGTGAATTTTTCACGAGTACTTTGATATTTGTTGCAGCTTTGACATTCTTATAACATGTCGACTTTTTTATAATGCGATTACATCATTGCTATTTTGATTTTGATTTCGTAAATATTTAGGTTTTTCTTCTTTTTCACATTTACATTAATTGTTTACTGCTATTTTTAAAACCCAATCCAAATACAGTTGTATTTTAAAAGTGCAATCCAATGGCAACCCGTGTCAATCTAAACCCGAACAAGTTCAATTAAATTGACAACACAACCAATCAAATGGATTCAAACCCAAACCAACAGTGACGAAACGAAAAAATTCTAGAAGGTAACCTAAAGTAAACCAATCACGATGCCTTTTAATCATTTGGGTTCAACCTAACTCGTACAGGTAAAATGTCATCCAACTCAACTGAATTAATTGCAAACAGAACTACATTCAATCGAAACCAACAATGTGAACCAGTCGTATCCTGTGATATTAATTTCAGCGAATTAATTTCAGTATTTCGAATAATGTCAAATGCAAATCAATTTCATAAAATTCAAACAAATGTAACCAAATCCAAGCCAAGAGCAACAAAACCGATAGATTCTGAAACCAAAGATACGAATTATGAAAAAATGCAAAGTAAACCAATCACAAAAAATAAAAGTTTGGGTTAAACTTTGAAAAAACCATTACTAGGTATAATAAATAATAATAAAAATAGGGAAACGAGCAAATAGTAATTCAAAGTTAGGAACATTTAACTTTCAAGCTACCAGATCATGAATAAAGTGATCATAGATTTGTAATAAATATGTTATTTAATATAAAACTTTCAATTTTTTATTTTCCCGAAAATCAATAAAAGACGAAATTAAATGAAATTATTTATAGCGAAAAAAATCTTTGCCATGACGTGTATTTTTTGTGCAACATCTACGCTTACAGTCGCTTTCAGCGCATTTAATTTTCAAAATGCCGTAGAAAATTCTGCGCCTATGACCTCGACTGGCTGACTCCTTAGCGTCCAATGGCCTCTTATAAGGTCGCCGTCGTCTGGAAATTTTTCCGGAATATTACTATCAAACGCGGATCTCCGTTTTTTTTTTTTCAATCACACGTGCCAAACATTTATCCACCCATCATGGTAAACATTTCGTATATAAAATTCGATTTCCCGATACACAAAACGCCCCTTATCGAAGCAATCGCAATTTAAATTTTCTTAAGTCGCTCGCGTCAAACGTTTAACGCCGCGCCGGCGAACATTTTTGCAAGAACGCGCGAGTGTTTGACGTCCAGCGGATCGCAAAGTATGTGCAAATATTTAATTTCTCCTTTACAAATTTCTTACACAACGGCGTCTTGAGCTTAGGTACGGAGAACAAGCAAGTGGTTAACGCAGCAAGTGGTGTTACAGACAGCAGCCAGACGTCTCCGCGAAGTCAACGACCGTTAGCAGTGCACCGACACAGGCGTCTGTCCTCGCAACCACCGGCTAATCTCAGTGACTGACAAAGCAGTCGTGTGTCTCTGTGTACCTTCATAAAGAAGTGCATTTTAAATTCTAAGAACAATAGAAAAATTCCTCCTCAATACCCGGCACAAAAACGCCGGCGTCCTGGAAAGACTTTCCTAAAAATGTGTCGACAAAAATTAGAAACTCTCTCGACGACCAGTTTGATATCATACATAACTTATAAAAATATCAATTTGTCAAATATTTAAGGATAAATTAGTTTGGAAAATGATTTAATTAATTTATGCAAAATTGATGGATTCGTAATCTAACTTAATGTTTATAACCATATTTGTTGGAAAATGTATGCATAGGCATTATTTATTTATAAACATACAAAACTTACGTACATTGTTTAAAAAATACTTGCCATGACATCATCGACTATTTGAAATTTTAATCTAATGTTTTCATCAAGTGATTGTAAAATAAAATAAGTAATTAAGAACAAACCTAGCATAACTCCACCAATTAAGCAAAATGATTTTAAACGTTGCCTTAACAAACATCTAAAACGATCAATCAATGTTTCAAGAACATTTCTGCCAGACAAAATGCATTCATAAATCATTTGGAACACCTCCATTGTAATCCAGATACACCAAAGAGGTGAGCATGTAATGTAAGCAATGAAAACCATCACAAGCACTATGTATGTGATACTGACTCAGAGTCCTCTACAAGCTCCTGAAATAAAGGTGAGGTTTGAAGACGAAAATGAAGAATACAAGAAAATTTCAACCACCAGATGAGACGGACAACAATTTTAAGATCATATGAAAGTTTGTGGCCATAAGAATCGGAATGTTTTTTCACTATGTAATACGATTGTAAGTATAATTATTGTACTAAAGTATATACCATTTGACTTGTAAATGAAATAAATTTTTTTGCATAAATTAAAATTTGTTTTTAATCGTTTTCTGAAGTAAGAGGACTTAAAACTGCAACTATAAACAACAATTCTAAATTCCACAAGTTTTTCGTTAATTGTCTGCCAATGAATTTGATTCATTGGCAGACAATTAAAGTTATGAACGATGGTGTGTTACATTGTTTTATATTTAAATCATCTAACAATCTAATTAGGCATCGAAATAACTTAAATATTATATATATTTTATCGGACTACATGTCTTATTATTCGTTTGTCTTTAAACGGCCCTTTGTTAAGTGAAATGCATAATATAATTTGACGTTTCTAGCATTTCGAGCAAAAAAATTTAGACATGTATTGGATATCAGTTCACTCACCATGACGCCTTAAAACGATTTCTATACGTACACACCCCCATAATTGTATTTCAGCCGGATACTTGCAACCTAAACAACTTTGTGGCCTAAACTCGTCTTAAAACCATGGATGTTGTCTTAACTTTTACCATTTTCTAATTATATCAATCTGTGTTCAAATTTCAATTTTAATGCTTCATCAAATACCATGTCTTCGATATCTTTAAAATTTGTATCTTAAATTTGATTTAAAACATGAATAGCTCCCTTTACCATTTTCTAATTATATCGATGTGAATTTCGTGGTCGACTCACGTTAAAAGTCTAAATAATTCCAACGTTCATTTTGCAGAAAATGCGGTTTTTATTTTCAGAATTTAAATTTCAAATCTGATCTAAAACCTTAATACTATATTTTGATTTGAGTTTTTATACATCGACTAAATGACTTTGTACAATTTTCCTCTTGCATTTCCATTGAATAAGTAAACTAAATTAGTAATAAATTTTCACTCAAAGCTATGCCGATGTTAAATATGGTTTTTCAATTAATCTTTTTTAAATGTATATAAAATGTAAATATTGTAAATAATTTTAAAGTAAAATATGTAATTTATTATGAATATAAAAACTCGACTTGATGCAAAAACTAGTTAGTGAGTGCTTCAAATAACTAAACCACTTTAATCTAAGTGTTTTTACATATTTCGTTGACAGAAATATAACGACGCAATTAACGTGACAACCAGGTAGATATATCAAGTAGATGCACATTTACTATAGTATACAATTAAATGACCATCTACATAGATTAGTCAGAGTGTACTCATTAATCATTTATGGCACATCCATTGTAATCGATTCAGATATTCTATGCGGGTGGTCCAATTGGCAGACAGCTGAGTAAATGTTACAAACAATGAATACATTTAGAAGATGTATAGGTGATAATTGCGTTTAGAGGTCTGATACTAACGTTTATAAATTATATAAATATTAGAATCGAAGCATAGCAATTTACTATGGAAATGCTAAGAGGTAAAGAAGTCCTTCTAGACATAAATGTACAAAAAACTGTTTATGATTGTTTTACAATTAGGTTGGGTTTGGTTGGGTTTGATTTGATTTGGTTGTGTTGGGTTTGCTAAGCTTCAAAGATGTTTGACGAAAATTAATACAAGAAAACAACAATAAATTCAATGAACTTAATCCGCATCTGAACTATCAAACACCAGATGTTAAATCGTCTGATCCACCCAGTTCGCATTAGAACAACACGTTGATTCGCATGAAACTTAAATTATAGATTTGTATTGAGTTTCAATGACCCCACCATTAAAATAATTTACTATGGAAATGCTAAGAGGTAAAGAAGTCCTTCTAGACATAAATGTACAAAAAACTGTTTATGATTGTTCTACAATTAGGTTGGGTTTGGTTGGGTTTGGTTGGGTTTGATTTGATTTGGTTGGGTTGGGTTGGGTTTGACCCCACCATTAAAATAATTTATTGAAAGTCAAAACACGTCAACGTATATTTAAAATATCGGCAACAAAGTGGATAGATTTATACCAACTCAGCTTGTAATGGATTAGGTTGGGGTTTAAGCACTGCCAATTGTTTGCAAAAAAATCCAACACAACATATTATAAAACGTCGAAGAATACAGTGTAAAGAAGTTCAAGGATGAGACCATATATAAAAAAATAAAGGTACACATTGAATCATTGTTGTGGCTTGGGTTTGGTGTATAAATCACTCAACCTAAGAGTACAGTGTTAACAATTTCAAGGATGAAATTGTTGCAAGTTGGGTTGGATTGGCTTGGGTACAGTTGAAATTGAAGTGTTGCAAATTCTTTACAGACTATCTCAACATAACATAAGACCTCATCATAAACGATTCCAAGCGCTGCATTCCAATCCAATCCATTTGCTTGGGGTTATATTGGATTAGGTTGAGGTTTAATCACTGCCAATTGTTTGCAAAAAATCCAACACAACATAAGATAAATCATCCAACCTAAGACCACAGTGTAAACAATTTCAAGGATCAAAACCTAAGATCCCACTATAAAAAAAATTAAATTGCATTATGCATTATCCGATGGCTGCAGGTTGTGTTGGGTTAGGTACAATGATACTTTAAACATTGCCAATTCTTTTCAGGCTATTCTAACACAACCTAAGACCACGTTATAAACAATTCCAAGCACTGCGTTCCAACCCAACCCAATTAGTTTACGTTGTATTGGATTAGATTTGGATTTAAGGGTTGACAATTGATTACAAAAAATTCCAACACCACATATAATAAATGGTCCAACCTAAGACAGTCTAAACAAGTTCAAGGATAAGACCCATAATTTTTTTTTGTACATTTGGCTTGTTGCATTTGTATGTTCGGCATTATATCTCAGAATATCCCAACACAACCTAAGACACATTATACAAAAAATCGAAACACTGCATCACCAAATAAATGCTTTAGACTGTAGTAGATTTAATTAGGCTGATAATCTTTGTAGAATATCTCAACAGAAGCTACATTTAAAACTAAAACACTACATCATTCAATTGATTAAGATTGTGCTGGATTAAGTTAGGCTGTACAATCAAAAATAAAATTTTCAAATTATAAAAATCCCAGGTAGTGCATCACGTAATTGCAGGAGGTTTTACTTGATTAGGTTAGGCTGCCAATTTATTTGAAAATATCTCAACGCAATCTAATATAAAATGTCCCAACCTAAAACAATATTTTTAAACAATTCTTACATTTAAAAGTCAAACACTGCATCAACCATCTGCTTTATTATGTTGCAAGCAATTATATTATATACAATGCCTTACCTTATACCTACATTCGGAACAATTCCAAGGATTAAATTTCAAAATCTCACTGGATATCTATGCACCCAATTATTTTAGGTTGCATTGGGTCAAATAATATAATAAAAAATTAATTTTATATTTTGAAAAAAGTAATTGGAACTTTAAAACGAAAAACCAGTTAATTAATTAAATTATTATAAGGATTTTTCGCAGCATCCATTTAATCAATAAAGTATTTTTCTCCGTAATTTTCAAAACTCATTCGTCTCATTAATATCCCAACACTCGCATCATTAATAAGCGAAATTTAACCGCGAAATAATGCAAATTATTTTCGTCTTCGTATCACTTAATATCCTTAATAATGAGACATATTTGGAAAAAATGACTCGGCCTCCGAAAAATGATACTTTATCAATAAAGACGTCCGTATACACGTCCGGATAATTGCAATAATTAAAGTCAAATATCCAATTAAACTAAATGAAATATGTCAATATAATCAACCGCACGATTAAGCCTTAAAGAAATTATTAATTGTGGCGCAATTTATTTAAAACCAATTTCGATATCTCATATGGAAGTAATTAGTAGTTGCGTACGGGCAACCGATATTTATACGACCGCATACAGCAAATATCGCAGTATAAAATAATTAAAAGCGGACACTTTTACATTACGCGTGCTGTATTTTATGCAAGTATTAAATATATCGGCGATGTCGGAGCATTTAGCGGAATATGGGCTCTTAATGAAGCACCTTGCAGCTGGTAGACAGGTGCGGTGGCGCATTCGGTTCGTTCGAGTCCCCAAGGGCGGGTTTCTGCAAAAACACGTCTGGATGAAGATTGCAACTTTACTCTTGGTCCTGATGTGACCATTGAAAGTTGTTAAACTGTCTTCCAGGTATAATAGTTTTGCAAGAATACGATCCATTCTAATTCCAAAATGAATTTAAAGCGATTAAATTAATTTGCAATAAAAGTACGATATTGATTACATTAAATTATACAAATATACGTTGAAATAGCACGTTGTGAATTATTTTAAAAAAATAATAAATAAACGAGACACCCATTGAATCAATTGATATTTATAATTTTATTATTACAATAAAAAAAATTCCACAGTTACAAAAGAATTTACAAGTAAGCTAAATTCAGATCATTAATGTGTTGGTAAATGCATTGCAGAATTATGCGTTATGTGTGAGAATATCGTCTATAATATAAAATGCTGAATAATATGGTTGGTCATGGCTGTTTACTTGGGTTGGTCATAGGAGGAAATTTAAACTACTTCTCAATCGAGGGGATGAATATAAAAAACACCAAAGTATCTTGGAAATAAATTATCGAATACCAGATACGATAATGATGAAATAGCAAGCAGGATTGGCCAAATCAGAGCTGCCACCGACAATTAAATGGGGTTCTATAGAGCGAACAATAGCTAACTAACAATCCAGGATAAATAACTAAGTGGGCGTTTAAAAATGCATCGAATAATAAAATGACATTTCAGATCTCAATGTACCAACATTGCACAGCACTGCAAGAATAAACCAATTTTCAACTAGAAAACTAATTACGATTTAACAGTTCTCTGCTGAGACTACAAGTATTTGGTCTAAGTCCAACTTTACGACACTTGTTTGCAATTTAATTTTCTCTTTGAATAGTATGTAAGTAAGAGTACAGTTAATATTGCTAGATAATAATTATAAACTTGATAATGTGCGTAAGAAATTGTCAATTGTCAATTGCCAACGTATAATAAAATAAAAATAATTTTGATGAAATAACGTGGAACCAGTTTAAAAAACAATAGCTATAGGCGTTTTTGAAACACATCGAATAATATCGCGGTTCAGTTGAGTATATTTTTTATTGTTTATTGTGAAATCAGAATATAAAACATTTAATTCTTAACTCCTAAGATTCCTAAGATCCAAGTCCAAGTCTACGAAACTTGTTTTAACTTTTAATAAATTTAGTTCTTCCATACTTAGCTAATATCAGTTTGAACATCATTAGAGAAATCTCCAGATGACATGCATTAGGTTTTATAGGCAAACACGACTTAAACATATTTTAAAAATGTACTGACGATCAAACATGAATGGGTTGCAGTTGCATTTGCGATTTGCAATGGTTTGAAAAAAAATTAATGTTTTCAAAACATCACTCTAAATAATTTACAGCAATTGCTTGAAACTTGAAACTTGAAAAAGCTGGCCGAGGTAAATTTATATTTGAAAAAATCATGTTTTTGTTTTAATTTAATGTATTTTTTCATTAAAGATTAAATTTTTAAACGTCGTTAATAATTTATTTGTGTTCTAAATAATTGTGTTCAACACTTCGAGGATTTATTTTGAAAACGTTTTATTTCCCCATTCTATCTGATCTTTGATTATTCACATTTTGTTTCATAACATGTTGTGGTGGCCTAATTGTAAATGTTTAAAGTTAGTTTTCAACAACGTTCGTGTATAAGTATTTTTGATGGTTTAGATTTATATAAAAATAAAATCAAATAACCAAATACCAAATAGTTGCACATTCATGCGCATATTGATGTTATTAAAAGAATCCCAAATTTCAATTAGCGAATGAAAGTGATGGACAAATCGACAATTAACGTGTCAAGCAGGTACATAAATCAAAGAGTTATACAGATTTAGCCCTCTTAGTTCCTTCATTTGGTTTCCTTTGTTCTTTAATTTGTAATATTGTTTTTTAATAATTGGTTGCTTTACTCTATTTCGACGAAAATGTGATATTTTATAATAAATCTATTGGAAGTAGAATATTAAGTAAATTAACAAAATCCCCAACCGATTAGGCTGCCAGAATTTTAACTGAAGTCACGTCCATTGTAAACTACATAACCTAGATCTTATGATAAGTGACCCAACGAAACCACAAAGCATCTGTTCCCAAATAGAACCATGTTATATTATATTTTTTACATTTGTTACGAAATAAAATTTTAGCTGTAGTCACTTTATTTTCATTTAATGTATATATAGTTCCATATATCATTAGGTGACCAATTACGTCACGGCGCGCGAGACGCGCACGAACTTTCATAAACGCATTTTTGGGGCTTCGAATCGGACATTGCAGACAGTCGGGTGGTTTTGATTGGGTTGAAGCGATGCTATTGTCCTCTGACGGTCACATTAGTGAACACGGGCCCAGATCGTATCAGCGACGATGATCAATCATTGCTCTGTGCTCGATAAAGAGACCTTTTAACTTTATTTACCAGGATGGGAGCTTTAAATACCCTTCATTTATTAAGTTCATTGTACAGAGGAACCTTTGTGCTTGCTGCCTTCGCCATCGCACGTATGAATACGAACTCGGGAAGTGGAGTCAAAATAAATCTGTTTAATAGAGGACGACGTTTTAAATTAACCGTAACTGTTTAATAAATGCGATGGTTGATGATGATTTGATACAGAACTCGAAGCCACGAATGTGTAACAAATGGGACGAAAAGAGCGGTTTTTATTTTATTTAGGTTTTACGTTCATTTTGAGGCATGGAATATGTGATTTTTATTGGGGATTTATTTTAACGGCTACTGGATCTATTTGTACCAGAAGGCAGGCAACCCAACCAACATATACATGTCTTGGTATCGTGGTTACTAAACATGATGCAGCTTGGCAAGCTTGGAAAACTAAGAACACTGTATTATAAAATTGACATTAGTAGTAAATATAAATAACTTTTAGAAGGAACCCTAACGACTTCTCTTGAAGAAATTAATATGTAGCAATTTTTAATAAAATTTCGTGACCCTTCTTATCTATATTCTTTTCCTACAATTTTTTTATCGATTCCCCCAACGTGTCTATTAAAAGCTTTCAACATTTGGCGCATCTCAAGTCTACCTTAATTTTTCAACGTTCTCATTTTTTATTCCCTTTGCAATGCAAATATGCTTACGTGTGACCGTATTTGCTCCAATATCTGTTCCCTCTCTATGATTATTTATATTTTATTTCCTTATTCTGTTACGAAATATGAAAAACTTCGACACACATTACATTATGTGTCCAAATAATTTCAAACCCCACAATGTGATTAAATAAATACCCGAAATCATCTCACACGAAATAAAATTTTGGGTCGTTCTGGCCAAAGACGCCGTTCTCGTTTTTACCGATCCAGCGAGTTTAGTTTGTTCAGACCGCTTCGGCCCCCACTAAACCGCACACCACAGGCTGAAAGACGTCGAAGGTAATCCGCGCAAAGCACATTCGAAACAAAACATGCCATGCGGTTTACTTCATCAAAAAAACATAAGCCTTGACTCTGCGAAAAGGATTTTACAATGCGCGACCAGAACCGGACGATTTTCAGTCGCATTCTGGAAAACATCAGGCGCTATTTAAACAAAAAACGACGACGACGACGACGCACGCGAAAAAATATATAAATATGGCTGAACCGGAAGGTGGTGCATAAAATATTTGCATAAAAAATTAATGCAGTGTTACCATTTTTTTTAATCAAAGGACTTAGTCATTAAAATTTTAAAATATGAGCATCCATGCATTAAATGTTCGCCTTGTGCCAGTGCCAATTTCCAAATATTCCTTCAATGTATCTAACAAGTCCTATATAGCTATAATCATAATGAGTAATTCATAACTCCGTCTTCGTAAATTGAGTTAAATGTTGCTAAAGTTATTAACAGTTTCTCGCCGATTTATGTCGTTTAACCCATTCATAATTTAAGGACTATTAATGTATAAGTTAAGACACGTTCAAGTCATGTGAAATTATTGATTTATAATTTAATCTGGGTAATGGTGTGAAATGGCACAGAAATCAAATTATATACTAGTTGCAATGTTCTGGTATTCAGAAACAGCAATGTAATTAGTTTAACAAATTGTTCACGTCGTGTAAAACGATAACGAAAATATTTACTTTTAATTCAAGCCCGCATAAGTCGTGTGAAAAAACCAGATATTTAAATTATGCAGAAAGAAACTAAATCATAAAGTTTAATATTAAGAAAACGTGTAGTGTAGTTAATTAATATAAATCATATTTTATTAAATCTTTATAACAACCACTCATCTCTATATGTATGTGTATTTCATTCACACGAAGAGAACAATTTAAATAATAGATCGATGATTTTGACTAACTCAATGAAAATATTTTTAAATGGGGCTATTTATATTATTTTATATAATATAAAGAGTTAAAACAGAGTATTAGAACCTGGTTATAAATCAAAGTGGAGACATAAATCGTAAAAATATCAACGATATGATGTTTTTAGCAAGAATATTTTAGAAATTTGAACACGTCGGTTGTATAAATAAATAAGGCGTGCAAATATGGCTAGATTTAATAACACAATAATAGACAGACCTAGAATAATGTATTAGTTCATGGTTTTAAATCAAATTTGAGATGCGAACGATGAAAATAACATTTATTGCAAAATTTGAACATTTAAAATGTTTCGAGTTTTATAACAAATTTGTAATGAAATAATATAACTGACAAAAATAAATACGTGAAATTGAAAATTAAAGGAGAAACGTTAAAAAGTAACAAAAATGTGTTTTAAACGATGCTTGAGGTATGAAATACGATAACAAAAAACACAATTGAAAAAAATTGAAAATTTCAAAAATCTATTGAATTAGATAACATTTGGATAGTTTGCAAAATTGGAAAATAATTTTTTATTGAATTTGGATAATTGGAAAGTTTGAAAAAAATTGTTATGAAAAAATGTGGAAAATTTAAAAAAATGTAAAAATTGAAAAAAATTGAATCAGGATGATGAATTTGGAAATTTGTAATTTGATGAAATAAATGAAACATTTGACAAATTTAGGGAAACATTCAGAAATTTGAAGAAAATTGAAAAATTAAAAAAATGTCAATCTGAAGAAAATAGAAGTTTATAAATTTGAAATTTATTGAATTAGATAACATTTTGATTTTTTTTTGTAACAAAAGCTTTAATATATTTCATTTTTATTAATTTAGAAATAGTAGCAGTAAATATTTTCATTTGATATAATTGAAAATTACCTTACAATTAATCATTAGATATTTTATAGCTTAAATTTAATTATTGTAAAATGAAGGCAATAAAAAAATGAAACCATGAACGACAATTTTAATTAATTTTCGGAGTAAAAATATTTAAATTGTGTTTGTGCAATTTTAAACCAGATTTTTCATTAATTTCATTGAATTTAATTTTGATCACTTTTTGTAAACTTTCTAATTGGAGCAATTCTAAAATTATCGACAATTTTAATTAATTTTCAAACTAAAAAAATTGCAGATTTTTTTGGTAAAATTTCCAAGTGGGCCATTGTATAATTAAATTAAACAATTACTTTACATATGTAATATTTAGTAATTTTCAAGTTTTTTTATTTGATTTAATTGAAAAACAATTGAATTAGAAAAATAATCAGGGCAACTGTAAAATTAAACCATATAGGAGAATTTTAGTTCATTTCAGGATTCTTTACAATTAATTCCTGAAAATTTTTTCCAAGAATTACTAAAATTTATGAACACGAAAAATTTTCCAGTATTTGCAAGAAATTGCCACTGCCAATTGTTTAACTTTCAAATGCAAATCTTAAATTTTCGAAATTTTAAACTTTTATTAATTTGAATAAATTTTTTTCATTTATTCGAAAAACACCTTGAAACTAATTTTGGTTAATTTTCTTGCTTAAAAATATTTTTCATAAAATTTCGAAGATTTAAAATTAACGTCGTTTCATTTAATTTAATTGATCTTTCTTATAACGCTTCTAAGTAAAAACGAATATTGTTGAAATTATGTTGAATTCAATGTTAATGAATTTTCTATCAAATATAAATAAAAGTAATTAAAACATTTCCAAAAAAATTCTATAAAAATAATTTGAAACTACAATTAATTAAAATCAATTCTCAATTGCATAAAATTTTATTTTTTAAACTTCTATTATGCTAATTGCAATTTCTTTATAAAATCTCCAATTAGAGTAAATTTAATGGAAACACTTTCATTTTAACTACTATTAATTTGTAATTTACTTTTTAATTTACACATAACATCATTATCGGAGACAATCGTATATCACTTTTAAAATATAAGAAACAGGTTTTGGAAGCGTCGATATTGTGTTATAATTATACTCGTAATTCTTTCTATTTCAGGTTTCGTGATACCAAACTTAATCAAATTTCTAGAATTTGACATTTATACTTGGTAGACTGGAGGAATATTGTGGGCGGTGAGCCGTCAAATTTGATTGATGTACGAATTCCGGCTTAACAGCAAATTTTATGGGCATTACCCGGCTATTCACAATAGAATAGAACGATTTACAACTACAACTGCCAATTTAATTTCCTATCGCCTATCGCCTATGTTGTTTCTTAGAGTTAATACGTCAGTTTGTAATAGTCTAGAAATGGTTATCCAGAACGATGTGTTAATTTACAAAACACGTATAAAAATTTCGTTAATCTCACATTAATTATTCAATTTATTAACAATTCGTACTTCGAGTTATTTATATAAATATTTACATAGATTACCCATATTTATTTATACATTTGGAGACCGTATGATTAATATCATAAATGCTTAACGCAAACGTCGCCGCCAAGAATAATATTTATGGACCTGTCAGGTAATTCAATTATTTATAAGTGCTGCAATTATATAATAACTTTGAAACATACTTTACGCAATGAATAAACGAATTATTTATGAATCCGTTCTCTTCCTGAAATACAAGACCGATGCAAAAAGGAAAAATTATAAAAAACGCCTTTGCTTGGATGCAAATTAAAAAAAATATTTTAGTTGTAAAATATTTCAAAGTGTGGAATTATCATAAATACGTTGTTAAAGCACATTGTTATTGGAATCTATTCATAATTTATATTGCATTAAAAACAAATTTTACAAAAAAATTAAACCAAAGTCAAAGAGTCAAGATCGTTTCCTGCACTTTTTCCATTTTTAACTATTTTAAACTATGAAAAAATATATTTAAGAAAATTACAACAATGTATCTTTGATCCACTTTTAGGCCACAGTTAGTCAACTTTACTTCACTTGTAGAGCTCAGTAGTAGCTTCACGTTAAAATTCGTAAAAAAATCCTTTTCAGGAGCATTTCCAGAACAGTTACTTTGTGAATCGATCTCTTACACATATTTTGGTGAATTGAATCCACAATGAAGTACGAACTGCTTGAACAGGGAATAATGGTCAATGAATTGTTTCAATTTCAAGGTTAATGGTGCCGAATAGGTGTGAATTGCTGAAGATTTCAAACGAGAATGAAACGTATACCTGTCGCCTAGTATACATTATCGATCTTTTCATTTAAAGTTCGCTGCATGTATTTGCGATTAACATCGACATTGCACTCTTACATATTACTGACATGGCTTGACTTCGCGTTTCTTATTGATGTCACAACCACACTGAAACATTTATTTTGGACACGAGGCTAAAAATAATTATCTAACGAAAGATTGCACCGATGAAATACGATCCAATTTGCGAAGTGGACTACGTACGCGTCAATATAATTTTCTCACCGGGGCAATAATATTTGAACCACCGGTGGAAATAGTTGGCGCTTTCGCAGTTAATCCATCTTTTATATTACCGCGATAGTCATAAAATCCGCCGGTAATAGACGAATAGACATTGCAATTACAAGTTGGCCTGGAGGTAATCTATGTTATTACTCTAAAATATATAAATTATATTGCCGTTGTAAATAACACCCAAGTCAGAACAAATGGCGCTGTAAACTGAGGTGCATTAATTATGGGATAATTAGTTACCTTGAGACCGAGAATTTATGGCGTAATTATTACATAATTTTGCAGTTTCGCGCGCTTAACGAAATTAACGACGAAAAAGATTCAATTCGCGAATAACGCGTAGAATACGTGCCCTTCGAGGCGCGAGTTGACGCACCGAGATACTTGGCAGCTGTCTATATTAGAAAATTCTTTGGTGGTAGGGTGCGCTGAATTCTGATTCGGACAAAGTATTTACTTTATACCTTGAGGAATTCCATTCAAAAAACTTACACAAAAAACTTTTGTCTTTACATTATGCAATTTTTATGAAACATCTCCACAAACCTCGTAATAAAATACGTCGCAGTTATAATTAACATTTTTATTTATTATCGTTGATTATTTTATGTAGAGATGACGCCTTATTTAATTCAAAAATGCGCATTATCCATTCCAGAAATGCCGCACACTTACGCCTGATTTATTGCATTTGTTGCACATTTCAAAGAAAATATCCCATTATGAGTGTGAATCGCAGCCAGCTTTTTACGTCCATGCACAGCTTGGTACGATTATAAAGGGAAATACGTGGAATAAAAATTATGTACTCCCCGAACGCGAACTCATTTTAGCGTCGAGACTAGCAGACTATTTCAATAAGTTTTAGAACCGCCATTTCTGCGTTGTGTTCCAGGGGAAATTATACTTTGTAAATTATTTCCATTACAATCGTCTGAAGACGATTGTGTTTGCGTGCACTAACTTTTTATAGATTTTGTACTGGGAAGCTTTCACGTTTCGACGTTCTGTCTTAGTTTTTTTTTGGATAAAGTGATTGTTTCACTTAATATTCCGTGCGATTTTTTTTATTGATTTAAATGTTAAGTCATCGTGATTGATTATTTGTGAACGCATGAATGCCTTAACTGCAACGATATGGTGAATGAATAAAAATCACCAAAATGGACCCACTAACCAATATATCTTAATTTGATTAAAAAATTAGAGTTTATTTGAAAATTGTTAATGCTAAATCCTGTTAACGTAAGGCCCCACATTTTTCATTATTAGATCACTAATGAAATTTTAGTAAATTTCCGTGAAATTAATCACCATAGCAAATTGCTGCAACAAGAACGCAATTATGAACACATTTTCCTATTACACGCAAAATGTCACACATGCTCTCCAAATAGACAAAACAGAAGAATTAAAAAAAAAAAACTCGCGCTCCCATTAAAAGCCGTATAAAATTGCATGTATCACAAAGTATATTCCTACATTAATCTTCGTGGCGTCCAATAGTTTGGTCGTCTAGACGAGGGTACTGAATGCAATTACATGTGCTGGTAACACGTTGCATTTTTTCCAACGTAATAACATAACGAGCAGAGGGAGTTACATAGAAGGTCGCTTGAGGCCCGTCTGTTAATGCGTGCACGCCGCACGATCCATCTCGCTTCAGGATTTCGCGAGGCGCGAGTTGGGAAGGGACGGACATGTTTAAGGGCGGCCGCGCTTTAGTGGGTGTACCCGGGCAAAAACATATATGCAGATGAGCGAATTTCTCGGACACACCGGTTATGTTGCACCTGTCACCTCCACCTTACTGGGTTATTATATCCGTCTGAATGTTCGCGTTATTTACATTCGTTATTGGCGGACGCGTAACAAATTATGTATCGAAGGGTGCCAGCAACGTACCATGTTTTACGGCGTGCGATTACGGCCAATCAGTTGGCGTCGATGGACTTTCACCGTCTCCGTCCAGTTATGTGAAACGAAACAATTTTTTTTATATCATCGCTTTGGAATGATTTAACTAAGCAATTAACAACAAAAAATTGATTGAAATGCTTAAAAGTTGGATATTACAGCAACGATAATTCCTTTCGAACGACAATTGTCACGATTTGAGTGAAGATTAAAAGTCATCTAAAAGTCTTTAATAATCCATAATAATCGTTTGAGCATAAAATAAAATATTTCACTTAATCTAAACGAGAAAACGAGATCTTGTAGAGTGAT
Organism: Geotrupes spiniger; assembly: GCA_959613385.1. Lineage (NCBI taxonomy): Eukaryota > Metazoa > Arthropoda > Insecta > Coleoptera > Geotrupidae > Geotrupes > Geotrupes spiniger. Next base: position 37,190,041 of record OY390736.1, on the reverse strand, counting down.
AGTTATTGGGCATTATTACGATACTAAAGCACAACATTTGTAAAATACTGAAATAAAAATATCAGTTTACATAGTTGACGATGTTAGGCGTAATTAAGTAGTAAAGGTCAAGGAAATTGGCAGTACCATAAATGATTTCTGACAGGTTTATTGTATTAAAAATATATGAAGACAAATTTAAAACCTAAAGTTGTCTAAATTATAAATGCAATGCGAATTAAAATAATTTTTGGGTGAATAAATTCATCATTAACTTAATCAAATTTATATAAAAAAATATGTGCGTCAATTCTACAACACAACCCAACCAAACCCAAGCCAACCCAATCCAAGTGTTATTTTTTTGCAAATACTTGAGGTTGGGTTGGGTTGGGTTGGAATGCAAACAATTACTTTTTATTGCTCCATTAAAATTATTAAAATCAGTGGTTACGTACTTATGTAGTGGAAAGACGAACGTAAGTTAGAAAATGCCAAAATCTAGCGATACAAAAGTCAAGAATCAGAATTCTTCCAAAGTCGAAAATAATTTAAATTAAAAGGAATTAAACTGATCCTACATCGTCTAGGACTAATACCAGTAAAAGTCCAAGTCTAAGCCTTCTTACATAGCCATATATGCATAGCCAATCAATAATATTTTTAAATTATTTGTTGATTAAATTTAAACACAACCCAAAAGAAATGCATTGAACTTGATAAAAATACAAATTTCCAATAACCGAATTAAGTTAAACGTCGATGGGAATGCGATCGTTTCATAAAAATGTGACAAGTTACCATTGCTTGGGTTATTTGCAGATGAAACAAATATTTGTTGCCTATGACTAAAAAAAAATGAAATACACACGTAACGATATTCAATTGAACCTAACACGAAAATTATAAAAATCTATAAAATTAAGAGTGTACTTAACACACCTAATACATATTTTTAGATAACCCAACCCAGCCTTAATGACATTTATTCAACTTAATAAAAATTGTAACAAATTGTCAATCACATAATTGCTTGAAAGTCAAACGAAATTTAATCCAACATTTGTCCATGGTTTACACACGAAAATGTAAACTAACATAAAACAGTTTATAATCAAATTGTCGCTACGATATTTAATATTATGTTAAATTAAAATCATTTCGTTTCGATGTTAAATGTCAAGGTTTCATAATGAGGCATTATTTTACTACAGTCCTGTATTTATTCCATTAAAAAAATATTTATCAATTATATTTAATCGGATTTATCGTAAAGGAAAAATGTTTACGTAAGAAACAATACGTTGCTTACTTATTGTTAATTAGCAAAAACATTGTAATAAAAATATACACCGATCACAATTCATTTGAAGAGATATCTTGGAGCTTTAGGAGCAATAATTACAATGGCATCTACGGTATTTAATGATGCATTATTATGATCATTTAAACAACCAAATAAATTACCTCATACAAGTAATAACTTTTAAAAACTGCAGAAATTAAAATCGTTGGGATATACAAGAAACAAGGACATAATTTATGCAAAATAATGAGGCCATTAGTACTTACTAATGTTAATTACATACTAAGGTTTTTTTTCCAATTCCTGCCATGCCTGGTGAAAATTTTATCACTGTAGAAGCGAAAATAAAGAAACAAATAGCTTTGGTTATTAAAATTTTCACACTTTTATGATATATTTAAAGCGATTTTTAGCACACTTTGCAAATAAATTACGCTAATATTTTGAGAATTAACAATATCGTAACAACGACGTCACCCATAAATTTGTTTTTAAAATCCACGGATTTAAGATATAAATGTACTTAAAAAGACTCACCAAAATGCTTCTGTAACATCAACGCAGCCAGCGTGAAGGGAACGCCATCGCACGAAACTGCAACAAATCGAGCATGTCCACAAATCACATATTTACTTAAAAAAAGTTTACACGACAACATTTAACAATTTGTTTATTTAAGCGTCGTTTATAATCGCGCACAACAACGTTTTAAGTCGCGAGCGTCCACACGCACTTGAATCACTAAACGTAATTTCAAATCGTCCGTGACATTTGTTTCGCCCGAGGCGATTAGACTATTACTTTTATCATAAAAAAAACGACTCAGGTTCGTGATAAGGATGTTTTTTGCAAAAACCCTTGCAAGAAATAATCGAGTGCTGACGTAACGATTTTTTGTTAAATGTGTTTTATCGGCAACGTTAGGTTTGGCAGCCTGACTAAACTAAATAATGACTACTAAGCTGCTGTTTTATAAATGGCAACTGTTGCGATAATACGAATACTAGAAATAATTAAAAAAATGTCGTAACCAAAAGTTACTATAATCAATCGGTGATCGATTAAGTAATTATGAATATGACGTCTGTGCTATTAGATCTAATAAATTAATTTCCAGATTAATATTAAAAATGTAACTTAAGGTATTGAGCTTTCAACTTCAAATTTACGATTTTTATTACGACTAATTACAACACATTTTAATCGTTAAAAAATATTTTTCGGTGGATTAGAAAAATGCAGAGCTGTATGCAAAAGTTTGTATCCAAAGGCATGGTTGTGTTGACGTGAAATTGGCCTAGTGCTGCGTAAGTCTGGGAGAGGAGCTATAGAAAAAGAACAGAAGATTGTCACAAAGCAGTCCAAATGATCGAATGTAAAACTCAATTAAGCTATCCACCCGATAGTTATCATTGATGAGAACAAGCCCCACTATTTTAAAAGATTTACATTTACAAAAACCTGTCCATAACTTAAACAAATTATATTCAACATTGTCCCCCATTTTATTCTTATAATTGAAGGAATACTAGCTAAATAAATTAAAATTAATGAATAAATTAAAACAATAATAAAAATTACATGTTAGGCGACGTTTCGCAAAGTAATAAACTTGAAGATTACTTATCGAAGCCCTGTAACGACTTTATTGTTGAACATTTCATTAGAAACGATAAAAGCTTGTAAAATAATATTAGAACAATGCTTTTGTACGAAGTTTGAAAAATTAAACACAAATTGTCTTTGACACTTGGTACGACCCATACACATAAATTTGAATATTTTGACGAATTAAACGATTCTAGGGATACAGAATACACCCAAGAAATCCTCAGAAATTCACAATAATTAGAACTTTTGCGTCAAGACAAGCTCCACTTTCTTTACCTTTTTGTTGAGTTTAACACAATAACATAACTTTTCTACAAACTGTCACAATTTAGGACTCAAAAACACACCGAAAAAAAGGTATTAAGTTTTCCTTTATATAGGTTTTTAAAACAGCAAACGCTAGTCTCGTATCTGAAATTTAATTTTCATTTGAAATTCACAAAAATTTCTAGATTTTTGCTCCTCGAACCCGAATATCAGAGATTTAAATCGGCAATTTTATTTCCTACTCTCAAAGGCAAAGCCCTTTTTGAATTTTCAACCTCAAACCCAATGCTTTTGATTTAATATAAAATAAATAAAATAAAAAAAAAATAAAGTGAAAATAAACGTTCGCCTTTCTATCTCCAAAGAATGGCAGTGTTATTATAAGGTTTTTGCAATATGATTAACAAGGTGAGAGTGGTAGTGACAGAAATGGAAACATGGGAGAAAAAACAAGAAATTATGAAAAAAAGTAATTTAAAAGGCAAACAGATATACATATATCGACAATGACCTAACATTATAAGAAAAAAGTGCAGAAACAAATTAGAAGTATTGCCAAGGAAGAGAAAGATTAGGGAAATATGGTAAATATAGGATACAGAAAAATACTAACGAACGGAATAAACTACGCCAAGGATGAAAAAGAAAATGAACTGAAAAAAAGGAAAGATCAAACATCACACAAGTCAAAAAACTAATAACATAAAAAGGAAAAATACCAGATAAGAAGAAAAGAAACAGAAAACACACAAACAAACTAGGACAAGAAAAAGGAACAAGGAATTGAAAATGGAAATAAAATTAGAATATTCCGATACATTTTTGATAAATTAATGAATGATAGAAATGTAAGTCATTACGGCGAAAAAAATTGACTGCATCAAACAGTGGATTATCATTATCCGAATTGGCCATCCCGTTGCTCTGGCCATGCTTAAAAAATAAAGATCAAGTGCCTTCTAATACGGTTGAATATTCTAACATCAAAACCTTAGCTCATATATTGTCTGCGAATATCGTTAAATTATGGATAAGACACTTAGTGATGATGAAATCATTGGTTTTGTACTTCAAAACCGAAATGCGACAATTAATAACAGAATTTGTGACTAGTACCACTAAAACAACAGCAATATTGCAGCAACAGCAACATGCAAATGAAGTGGAAAATATTTTTAGCGACGAAACTGATATTCAAGTCTGTCGTAAACGAATGCGAAGATCATCAGGAAACTACAGCAATTAAAAATTAATTGTTTTGCTAGTTTTTGTTTCACTAAATTATGATTTTTCGTTTTCTAAAATTACGATTTTTTGAATTTTTTATTTCTAAAATTATGTATTATGTATTAGCATTGTTAAAAACGTGATTTTAAAATAATGTTTTACATAAAAGCAATTAGGATAGAAATTGGCAAAATGAATGTGATATGACGATTTGGATCTATAATGACATTTGTCATGGAAAGTTCCCTAAATATCAATGAAGGATAAAAAGAGAACCAAAAAATGTTTAATTTCTTAATTTTGAATAAAATGTATGACACAATTATTGAAAATTTATTTAGTAGAGCTTTGGACACGTAAATCCTAATGAAATTATGAATTCAATTAAAAGCTCAATAACAAAGTATTATGTGGGCTTAAAATTAAAAATATGTGCAAGTGCACTAAAATCATTTATATGTTTTTATATATAATACTAGAGTCTACCACCTTTTTGCATTGTTTTTGTTAAATTTGAAGGACTCAAAACGACGTGCATTCCCTCGCCGAGCAGATTTACGACTGCAATTACAATTATAAAAATTGCCACTCAGAGACGAGAATTAAAAAATTCTCGTCTCTGATTGGCTTTTATAATGTAAGTTACAGGTTTCGAAATAATAATAAATATTCATTTTCTTTGACTTCTAATTTATCCGACATCCCCGTTCGATATCTGACGGCAAACAAGCAGTTTTTTTTTAATTATAAAAACACACGGGCACTCTATTATTTTAGTGGCCTAGATACATTAAATTGTGATTATCCAGCCACCACAATTTGATTTTTATATTAATTTTCGTAATCAAGCGTCCATAGAAAACGACTACATGAAAAAAGTTAAATTACCACACACAATAAAACAAAAACACGTCTACGTATTTCATACCAGGACGGCGCACATTTAAATTGTCTTAACCGCGGTCCGATTATAAGATAAGTAAACATGGAACGCAGCGAAGTTACATCCAGATTTCGCATGTGGAGTACGTGCCGCACATTTTGCGGAGCACACAAAAGTTTTGCATCAAAACTGCAGATTACGGCTGTGACAATATAAAATTAGAAATTCCGGTCAGGTCTTACCTGTTTTCTCATATAATACACGTAGATATAATGATCTCGAGCGTATGCAGGTTGCATAAAATATCACTGAAACGTAAGCCCCGATTGCGATTTAATCTGCGCATTTTTGACGATATAATGACACAAATTTTTATCAAACGTGCTTTTAAACGACGTGCAATTTTACGTTTTTTTACTTTCGGAACAAGGATAATTCCCGTAATCATCGGAGTTAAAGTTAAAATTACGATGAATATGTTAAAGGAAAATAAATAAATCTGGCGGAGCGGGGTAATTATTAACATTTCGCTGGTGACTGCGTAAATAGAGATTAGGTCGTGTGCATGCAGTTAGACCTCGTATGGGATTTTAAAACCACTTGACGTATACGTGAAATTACACTTAATGCGTCGTTAAAAACTTTCATATTAACGGCAAATTAGATTGCGAGTTTTATTTACTATTGTAGGAAATTAATGCGGCTGCCGTACATTTGCTACTAATTAAACCGAGCAAATTTCATATTATATCCTGTTTAAGTGAGCAAAGTTGAATTGACTGAGTTAAACAATGGCGCATGAAACATGTCTCGAGTCTGGTAATATTTCATTACAATTCGCAGTCAAGCATCATTACGTAGACACATTAATACCGAACCCGAATGATATCTATCTAAGCCTTTCAAACTTACACCGTTCGCTGCATAAATGCATTTCTGTTATATAGTGCTATTAAAATTACAATGTTGGTAACAAATAGCGTGAGTCTACGCCGTTTCCTCGGCTTTTTGTCTCAGCGCTGCACATTAAACGTGCATTTGCATAAATCACCTGATCCGGAATTGCACAATATCTGGAACGTTGTTGTTGGGCATTACGCAGCAATTAAGAACGTCGCCTCCTCGCATTGGCACGTAGCACCACACACAATCCGGCTGCATGTGTGCAAGTAAAATTAACGAACTCCAGAAATTGAATAGCGCCCGTAACTTTTACCCATTAATTACTGTAACGACTCGAAAAGATTTTAACTTATTTAGTCCAAATTTGTTTCAATCTGTTAAACGCATTTAAGCCATTATAGTTAATAAAGTTAATTTCCAGCTTCAAATTATAATCTAGTGCTGAAACTTAACCTTAATACATTAGTGTCTTCCCCGGTTAAGTAAGTGCAAAGTTTAAATAATCGATATTCCGAACTCGGATTAACCGTTCATTACGGACAATTAAGCCATGTTTGAATTTAAGATTAAACTGTCAACATGTAATCCCCGGTTCGTCCGGAACTTCCGGCCACCGTGCATTTATTAAATTTTATTTTAATTATGGAATTGCGCCGGAAAATGTAACTCATCAATCAACCTACATTAGTATAGTCATGAAAAATATAAATTGAAAATTAAAGATCTCCAGTTGATAATTTCTACATCAGTCAACTCGTCATTCCTCTTTAATTCGATGCCATCTTTGCAAAGTAACTAATAAACAGGTACAGGATTCATACGCTCAAATATCGGTAGTAAGCTTCGGTTAATATCATCAGCTTTGGGCAACTTTGCAACTTCATACCTACATGCGCCATAATATCAAGCAATTGTACTTGCCGTACTCTGCACCCTCTTATGAGCTCATAAAATGCAAATTTACGTCAGCCTGGGTTGACTAAAAACATTTGCTCTTTTCGATAAATAGTTGGAGCATCATTGTATACCATTTCGGGGATACGTCGATTCAACTTGTTTAATTATTGTTAGACTAATCAACAAGAGTTGCCATATTTGTATTTTTTTTTTTTAATTTATTACACTATATTTTTCCACTGTTGATAGTTTGTAGTTATTGGGTTGGGTTGGGCCTCCATTCATGAAAAATCGAAACTTGTTATGAAAAACATTCTCCTTTGCACCCAGTCTTGGTCATTACTGTGGCAACATTGCATTCTTTCTTAAAGACGTACAATCAAAGAAGGATTTTTTCATTTTTTAAATTTCCTCTATGCCAAAAGATGAAATATTGTCAAATTCATTTTCCTGTTTTAAAAGTCAAGAAATGCCAAACACAATTTCAAATTATCATTTCATTTAATCTTGTGCAATGGTGCGGTGGGGTGCGATGCTCTGGTGCCGATGGATGCAACCTTAACTTAATTAACTTTAATGTCAGTTACTTTTTCACTATAATAAAAATTTATGTGCAAGTGTTTGTATATTTTCTCTTCAACGCTTCATTTGTATAATTATACACGAAAATTCAAACGTAATTGCAGTGTTATGATTGCCTGGTTCATTAAACGATTGCGATAACGTTGTTTCTTTTTCTTGTAAGATATGTAAGTTGGCTTTTCGTTGTTTATTATCGTACTTTTAACGTTGCTAGAACTCCAATTTGCAAATTAAAGCGATGACATCTCAGCGTCATAAATTCAACCGAAGATAACTTCATCAACCCAACCCAAAACAACGCTAAGACAACTTTATCAACTGAACCCAAAACAACGCCAAAATCCTCCCAAAACCAGTTGCAACAACTGAACTTGATCCAACGTAACCAAGCTTCAAAGACTAAATTTATCAATTCAACACAATACTTTACCCCAACTCAACTTCACCAACTTAGCTTAACCCAAACACTTCGTCGATTCAACCCATTCTAAATGAAGCAAGATAAACGCGTCAAATAGTCCTAGAGGAAGAAGAGCAAGACGACGGAGGCTAAAAAGGCCCAAAGCAAGAATACCAACACCAAGAACACAAGTACCAAAAAGACAACTTTACTTGAAACATTAAGGTAGTCTTGTATTTAAACTTCATCAACTGAATTACCCCAACTATTCCATCAACTGGATCCACTTTGACTTTATCAAGCCATGTTCCAACAACTCACCAACTCAACTCAAGAAGACCAGGACGACGAAGATCAAACAAGCCCAGACCCAGAAGGCGAAAATCAAGAAGAGACATACCAAAAATACAAATGCTAATGAAACCAAGATCACAAAGACTTATTTATAACTTTTAGGTAGTTGGACTTCAACAACTCAACCCAACATTTCGTCAGCCCAAACCAACTAACCCAACCCATGACTAGCAATGACTAGTCTTTGAACCCTCACATACGAACCCAACCTAACACTACGACAACTTATAACAGTCTAACAATACTACACAATAATAATAACACTTGTAATAAGTTTCAGGAGCATCTTTCACAAAGGTACAACGATGATCTCCTGCCATCGGTTTTCAATTCAGTTTAGTATCGTACAAGAAAATGGTTACTCGTACTTAACTGATACCACCACAATAACCAGGAAGGAATCCAGAAAAGTTTGATTATGACACCTTGCACCTATATATAACAGATATAACATCTACCAATATAAGAATATTTTTAAGTTAAGTTCCTTTTGATTGACAGCATTGATGTTTTCTATTAATTTTGTGAGCAAATACTGTAAAGCAGACTAAGTTCATTAAAACCACGGACCTGATTTATTTCTGAAACGACAAGTACCCCTTCCAAAGTCTTTGAAGCTTTTGACAAAAATTTTGAAATAACCTTTAAAAATCCTTAATTAATAAGTCAGCAGGGAGCAAGACATTTCCAAATTCTAGTGATTCATTAAATAACTGCGACGAGTGATCCAGGTCTTTAAGTCATTCAAGTCGTAGGCAACAATAACTTAACTTAACTTAATTGAACGTCAGTTTCTATTACATTTTCCGTTTCTCATTTTTATCGGTAATTTTTTATGTCGCTTAGCAGACCATACGAGTTTAATCAGTGGGTTTAAAATCGCCGTATAAGGCAACTATCTTCCATAGTTTCACAAAATTCCGACCACTTAAATATTTATTTATTCTTCGTCGACCGCATTATGTCAAAACCATTTAATCGTTTTATGATCCCGTCCTCATTCGGCCACAATTCGACTAACCCAACTTGAACCAACCCAACCCAATTTGACCTAACCCAACTTAACCAACCTAACCCAACCTAACGCAACCTGGTCCGACATGACCCAACTTGGTCCAACATGACCCAACGCAACTCAACACAACCCAGTCCAACGAGACGAATATTAAGAAGGCAAGTGCCAAGAATACCAAGACTAATTATACCAAGAACGCTTATATACAACTTTCAGACAGTAGTGTTTTTGAGCTTGAAGCTTTTTACATTTGAATTGTTTTCAAAATTTGTTTCCAAAAGTTACAACTTCGATAATGTGAGACTTTATTTCAAAGGTTTATTTAATCAAAATATGATAAAGTTAATAAATTATTTAAAAAAATATTTCAAAGTATGAAACAATTTGAACATTTAAAGGTTTTCTGGTATATTTGTTTAAATATTCTAATTTGAAATTTTGCCTCCGCTAAGGCAGAGTTGCAATAAACAAACTCCTTCGCCTCTAATGAAAAATGAAACACGTAAACAGCGCAGTCACAAGCTACGTTAAACAAATATTAAAATGAAAATTATACAAATATACAACTTAAACAAATGGCAATAATCAGTCCGTTATAACCACATTAAATAAAATGCAAAATTAACAACCAACGTTTACGTCTTTACGACAGACAAAAATAGCTTCAAAAGCTTCGAGTGATTCGATTAATCGAAACATTAATTGTCCATTTTAAATTTTTCTACGAAATTACATAAATTACTTCGTTTTATTTTTAATGTCTTCGTATTATTTTAAAAATTATTTTAAGGATCGTTCCTCACCAAAGCAAAAGCATTGACTTTTCATATATTTTAAATATTTCATGACACATCTAATGTTTATACAATTATTTGCATTTGATTAATATTATTATGTATCTACATTTTGGGGCGCGTCATTAATATTGTATTAATATTTATTCTAATATGGTTCAAACACAAAAACGATAGACTTAAATAAATATTCGCAGTAAAATAATATTCATTAATTTGTCCAGAACTTTTCGCAACTAATTTTTTCAAAAAAAAAAAAATCGTTTGAGCAATTTCTTCGCTTATTTACTTCAAGTAATTTGGCGGGCAATTCATTAACGCGTAATTCCAACTAGACGAAGCGTATGTTTACGTCGGCCGCTAAAGGTGAGCACTAGGATTAGCACGTGGGTAAACAGGCGCATGGCGTAACCGTCTAGACGTTGTGACGCTATCATTGTCTTCTTTCAAACTTTGATTACCCATGATTAGTATTTTACTCACGTCTTGTAAAATGCGCGCCCGGTCAAATACAAATGACAAGTTAAATTCGTGACCGGTCCAAATTGCAGTTATTTTATTTTATTGATGCATATCGGTGTACAGGAATCCCTCCAGGTTTCAAACGCAGGACCTCGTCGAGGAACGCAGATCTAGTCTGTGAAGCAAATTTGATATATTTCGCTAAAATTTTAATGCAACAATGCACAATTTACTTTACTAATTAACCATTACCCGGTTCGTTTGTAGTTGTTTTTAACGTCGTTTTATTTAGAATAATTAGACCCCCAAACAAAAGATTGAAGTATGAACAACCTCAGTTTAAGCTTAAAATATTTTTCATGAAAAAATCGACCTGTTTAAAGCGAGTGTAAGTAACCCCAATTTTCGTCCAATCTAATAAAAAAAATATGAAGGTTATAAGAATGATATATGGGTTGCTTATACGCGACGAAGACGTTCACGAATCGCAGCCATATATATTATCACGCGGCAACAGTAATCGACTTTCTAAGTCCAAATGCTTCTGATTTTCTAGATTGATGTGTTTCTGCACGGAAGATTTCTTCTTCTTAGCGGGAGACGAATACTGAAGCGCCACCAATCGTGTGGCAATCAATAAACCGTTTGCTTTATTTTTAGAAAATTACTTTTAAATTGCAAGTAAATTGAATGCCGGCGTAAAACTTCCCGCGACTGTGGTAAATAGATTTTTTGATGAATTAACGATTTCGGTTGGAAAACCTAAGAACTTTTTGAATACATTTATTTACAAGGCGTTTAATTTACGGAGATCGAACGATGACGACCAATAAATAAATCCGCGTTACGTAAACGAGCCGATCGAAATAAATAATTCGGGCGAATGGTAATGCAATTTGAGAGCAGGTTAATAAAAGTTCCGAAAAAACAAAGAGGAGCAAACGGACGCCGAGATTGAAATCTAGACCAAAAGAAATCGTACCAGACAAAATAAAAATTTTAAGGCTGCACCTTAATTGACACCGAATGCGAGCTGTAAAAAATCTTATAAACTGCATCGTAAAGATAAAAATTTATGCACATGCATTTATACGTTTTTATTTTATCTGGATAATTTGCCTCAGCCAAAACACATAACTTTGCGACCTTGATAAGTTTACGCCAACATTTTAACCCTCGTTTATACTGTTAATAGTTTCGCATCTGCTCTGACGCGAAATATCACTTCTCTTATCGCAATATTTGTAACTGTATGCGAGAGGCGTTGTTTTTGTGTTCGAGTTTCGGAAACGGATAACTAACATGGCAAGTACATTATTATTTTAAATAAATAATAACGGGTAGTAATTAAATAGCATTTAAAACATGATAATGTTTATGCCTCCAACGGAATGTATTTTATTTTGCAAGGAAAATAATTTTGAGTGAAAACAATTAATCAATCAATAGAATGGTCACAGGAGTATACGAAGTGAATGTTTAATAAAGTGGGCCGGAGAAAATTACTCACGAATAATATTAATATTTATAATAGACGATTTTTGAAAAGTTCTACATTAACTCCGATAAATTAAAGGGACACACCACCTAGGTTCAAATCCAGACGAATAGAGGTTTGTGTTCATGCTAGAATAGGCTAAGATCCTTTACTGAAACACAATTAAGTGAAAGACATAATTATTGAAAATGTCTACATCAAAAATAATGAAACGATTGCAAATTAAATATGAAACGCATTTGCAAAACAATTTATAAAATGGTTAAATGCGAAGTAGATTAAAAGCAGAAAATGGCATAGGGCTCAAAATATGCAAATTTGAATTCCTTTGTATCCAGAACTAATTTTTTTTAAATATTTTTGTAAATTCTCGTTGGTAATTTGTTTCTGGGTTTATTTTTTTCTTTAGTTAATTATCAGTAATTATTGTTCAATTTGTGTTTTCGTTGGTCGGTTTTATGACCTTTATTTATATTTGAATGAATGTGAATGAATGTTTAATTTGCTGCATTTCTGGGTAAGCTTATTTTAGACTACGGTGCTTCTTAAATCGCTTGAGAATTGTTTTGTGTAACTTTCCACAATGGCGCCCACTTTGAACACGTGGAATTTCTATAGACGAACACAAAAGGTTATGACCGTCCTTTTTTAAATAAGAAAAGTTTTATTTAAACTTGATGCGATAAAAAAATATTTGTTCCATTTGGTAAATTTACTATAATTTTTAGTTCATATCGCTCACAGCCTGTATAGCATAATTTAATTTTTCCAGTTTTTAAACATTTTTTCTTGTTGCCACCCTATAATTCTTCAAATATTATTAATATCGCTATTAAAAATAAAATTTTACATTCGTATGCAAAATATTATCTTAATTTAATGCTATTTAGTCAATTTGGTTTGTTTTATGATTCATTTTCAGTTGCTGTGGATGTCATAAATTTTTTTTTAGTTGGGCCTTGTAATTATTTTTTAATATAAATGGGACTGTAGTTTTTTTTATCGCCCCTTAAATATCGTTGGCACCAAAATTGTATTCTACTTAATGTAAATTTCCCATTTTCTATGTAAATTTTTTATACATTTTTAAAAATTCTATTTGCTATTACTTATGCCTTCTTGAGACCACTCTTACATTGGTTAATGTACAATGTTATCTTAGATTTGAAATCTAGTCGATTTTCATTTGTTTTATTGTCAATTATTATTTGTCCTTTTTTTAATAATAATTTTCTTGCAATATTTTTAATAATATTTTAAATGCACCATTAATGGATTTTTTAAGAACTAGTGCTCGACAAACTGGCATAAAACTAAGCAACAATGTTGCATCGTCAATACAACTGTAAAAAAATGCAACTAGCGTTTAAAAAATCTTTAAAAATAACACAAAGAGAAAGATTTTTTTTCAAAAAATTGAAACCTAGATAGACAGAGAAAACGTAAAAATGATTCAACAAAATATTTTATAAATTTTTTTTATAAATAATAAATTAACAAATATCACAAGTTGCAATAAGAAAAAAATATTTACGAAATTGACAAATTAAATTAAACAAACTACAAGTTTAGTTAAATCGCATAAAACTAAGTGGAAACGTTATAAACAAACCATAAACGACTAAAGAAAATTGCATTGGTTAACGTCACAGGAAATTGCAAGAAATTAACATAAAAAAATATCAACATAAAATGAATATAAGTCCATAGTACTTTTTTTTTTGATAGCGAGTGTGCGAGTTGGGTTATTGTTGGCAATGGCTAAATATGACATGAAGATTACTTTGCAGCTATGTTAGGGGTAACATACAAAAAAGGTAAATTATAATTAGTCAAAAAAAGATTTTTTCTTGTTGCTAACTTGTAAATGTTATTTATGTCCTCTTTGTATGTTACCGCTGAAATCTCTGAAAAGTACTATTCATGTCATATATAGCCATTGCCAACAGTAACCCAAGCCATTTCAATCAAACATGCAAGCTCGCCATCGAAAAAAAAATTTCTTTGAAGCATTAAAAGTTGTAGACCTTTAAATATCTTTCTCATTGTCTTTTATAATCATTACACCTAAAGTAGCAAATGAAAAGTTTTCTTGGTTTTATGCAATTTAGTCTTTTTTCACTTGCAATTTTATGCAATTTAATTAAAATTGTAGTTTGTTTTACCGCTAAATTTAATTTATCGATTTTACAATTTTTTTCTAATTGCACCTTGGGATATTTTTTAATTTATTATTAAATTTTTATTCACACAATATTTTGTTCAATTATTTTTTTGAACACGAATCTTTCTCCTTGTTTTATTTTCAAATATTTTTTGATACCTTACACTTGTTGCATTTTTTACAATTGTATCGACGATCCAACATTTTTGTTTAGTTTTATGCAATTTTACCGATTGTTGTTTGTTTTGCAGGTCAGGTTCATGCGTCGATTTGTTAAATATTATTTCTTTTATTATCCACTTATAATTATTTCTTTATACATTTTAACGATTTTTTACATTGTTTCTTTAAACGTCTCTTAAAATTTTTAACCAGCTTAAACTTTTCATTAAGTAATTACTATTATCGCCTCTTTTATGTTTCAATTTTAGTAAAAATGCAATATAAACGAAACCAAAACACTAAAAAGACAAGAGAAGAGCAATAAGAAAAAAAATTAACAAATGAATATGTAGCATAAAAAGACAATGAATTGAATTGCAACAAACTACATACAAGAATATTATCAACATCGAATAAATCAAAAAATGTATAAAATTAAAATTATGCAAAAGAATTACAAGGTTGCAATGAAAACAAAATATTTAAAAAATCCAGGAATAACAGTAGCTCGGTGCATAAATGAGAATAGATTAAATCACGAAAACTGATTTAAAACTACACTGATTCATATTAAAACTCATAAAAATTCCGATAAGTGCACATTTGACGTAAACAAAAATCGACTAAACTAAGAAACATTGTGCATACAAAATGTGAGGGTGGTGTCCAAAATGCATTAGTAATATAAGGTAAAAAAAATAAAAAATATATAAAATATGTAAAAAGGGAAATATTTAAAAAGGTCGACGAAAATTAGCCATAGCACAAGCGATAATCGACTACACAGCATAAAAGTAGAGTACAATTTTGATGTAAACAATATTTAAGGAGCAATAAAAAAATATTTATGACATCGACAGCAACTGAAAATTCATCGTAAAAAGTAAGATGAACTTTTGCGAATGTAAAATTTAAATTTTGAATAGGGTAATAATAAAATATTTAAAAACTAGTCAAATAAAATTGTACTATCCAGGGTGTAAACGAAATGAGTGCCTTGATCCTCATCAAGTTCAGCAAGGACGATAATTAAAATTTTAAGAAATTCTGAAATTATTTAAAAATTATAGTAAATTTACTATTACATTTATTTGCTTACACGATCGTGGAACAAATATATTTTTTTTTAATTGCATGGAGCGTAAACACTTTTACATCTCATATCAAAAATAACGGTGATAAGTTTTTCTTCATTCATAGTAAATACACTTTTAAGAATTTTTTCATACATTTATACAAATCCGAGTGTTAAAAGTGGTAAGCATTATTGACAGTATAACACTGAAAGTTATACAAAACAATTCTCACGTTATCTAAAATTAGCTTACCCATGTGTGTAGCAAATTAAACATTATTTCACATTCATTCAAATACAAATTAATGTTATAAAGCCAACATCAACAGCAAAGTTA
This sequence comes from Geotrupes spiniger, assembly GCA_959613385.1. Taxonomy (NCBI): domain Eukaryota; kingdom Metazoa; phylum Arthropoda; class Insecta; order Coleoptera; family Geotrupidae; genus Geotrupes; species Geotrupes spiniger. Next base: position 37,174,125 of record OY390736.1, on the reverse strand, counting down.
CTCAATAGACAAAGATCGAAAAACAAATCGAAACCGATGAAAATAAATTGGTGAAACGAAAATCGATCAAATGAAGGCGAAAAAAGTTAACATCAAAGTAGCGCAACGAAAACAATGACACTACGAAAACACCAATTGAACAAGAAAAGGATGACGAGTGAAATAACGAAGACGATAATTGACAAACGAAAAAATAAACGCAGAAACAATAACAATAAAAAAAATGATTAAAAATGTCACAAGAATTGGCAACCAATTAAAATTCAATAAAAAAATTAAAATATTTAGAATCGTACTAATTTTGAATCGTGAGCTTGCGGGTTGGGTTGGGTTGGTTAGGCAATGGTTTAATTTGCAACGAAGATAAATTTGAGAGATTTAACTAATTCAAAGAATAGCCAGATGATTTTCAGCAAAAGTTACCCATGATATCCAGAGACTAACTATGAGGATAAGGATGGAATTAGCAAAAGTAAACTAGGAAGTGTTTTTAAAGTTAGTAATAAACAATGCTGCGGTGGTTGATTGAAGATCAAAAGCTGGCCTAAAGGGGTTGGGAAAAGGCTATGGACGAAACTAACATTATATGCGAACTAGTATAAGTAGCAGAATGGAATTAGAATCCAAAAGACCTCAATTGATATATATATTTTTTGTTCAGATACTACTTCTGATCATAGGCAATGGGAAACAAAAGAATTTACCTTTTCCCCGAAATATGTTCAAACTTGGACTGAGAATAGAATTCTGCGTAATTCCTAATGAGATTAAAGAGTAATGTAATGTGACCATTAGTCAAAATAATGAAGAAAACATACGTCCAGACGAGTGTGCAGTAGAAAACAATAATAATTAGTTATGGCTACGTCATTAACGTAAATGTAACCATAACATTTTACCCTCTGTATGTACGTAAGTGTAATATAATAATTTTCTGAAATTATTTTTTGCACGTCTACATCAGACCCATGTACGAACGCAAAATATAAATTTTTCATTAATTTGTACCAAAAGCGATTTAAATAATTTAATCAGCCGTCAAATAATTTATGCGGGACGCAAATGTGTTTCCAAAAAACGACGGTGCAATTTACAAGTCAGATGCGAACGCGCGAAAGTCTTCGCCGAAATACAACAAGCGACGCTCGATTCGAAAATTTTTTGCCGATGGTAGTCGCATTACGACATGACCGCCGCGGAAAAAATGTCAAAAAATTCGAAATACGTACACGCAACGTACAATTTGCCATCAGACGAGCACAATTCAATATGGCTGGCGCGCGTCATCAGCGGAGGGCGGCAGGTAGCGTGGAAGGAGAACGTAGTGTCTAGACACTACGTCATGCCGCCCCACCCGCTCCTGTCGGCGGATCGAATGCCCCGGCCGAGGGCTCGCAGTCCGGCGGAGCGGGCGTCGCTTCGACTTACTACAAGTCATACGATTCTCATTATTCACAATTAATTTGACATTTTTTCAGTTGTCGGTGTACCTAATTAGGGACTCGGAGATGCGAGAATGAAAGAAAAGTTTCGCAAAAAACGCGATAACTCGGCGCTGCTTTCTTTCATGTCTAATTCACTTTTAACTAGTGAAGTTTTTGCGGCGATATAATGACTGGGTCACGCAGAAGCAATCTTTCGTCGCAAACAAAGTTTCAGTCAGCGAATTACGTAACATTTTGATTGCTTGCTTTGTGTTGCCCTTTATTTCGTATTTTAACAAGCGGACGACTTATTATAAAGCAATGTAGGAATTTCACATTGTCACATTTAATGCAGAAGTCCACTAATTACCAATGAAATAGAATACATGTACACAATTAATTGGACCCATTTTCTAAATATCTATGAACTAGACATTGGACAAAAAATAATTGGGATAAAGTTACAACCAGGGATCCCGAGTAACTTTATCATACTCATTACTTTCCATTAAAATCTGTGCCCAATAATGAGCCAATTTATACAATTAATGACGTAGAAGTTAAGAGTTACATCCTACATTACTACCAATTATTTAAGTCAAACCCTTATGGTGAGTAAATGTGGTAAGTGATACTGAGGGAACCACAAAGCAGGATATCAGTCAGTCTGCCTATTTCATGAGACAGGGCGTGCTATGAATTGTGGAAAGAACAAGAAACCTTGTAGATGGTTGTACGTTTAAATATCGATATTAATTCGATATTTTGAATAGAAAATTTAACTATACCTCGATTAACTTCAATTAACATTAACACCTATTACTTCAGATGTAAATTAAATAATTCATGTAACCGAATATTAAGAACAAAATTCCACTAAAAATTTTTGCAGGAACTATAAACCTAAAAAAATGATCCAATACTGATTATTAATTAAAGTTACGTGAAATGTAAATGTCGAACCCGGAAGAATAGAGGACAGAAGAAAGGGTATACCATGGAAGAGATGGGAAGATAAAATCACAGAGATTTGGCAAAAATTTTGGCCCAAGAGGGAGTGAAAAAATCAAAAGATTGGGAGCAGTGGAAGCAATGGAACGAGAAAGAAATTTTACAACTAATTGGGTTACAAAGGATAAGACGAGGAGAAGAAGAAAAAGAAGAAGTAACAATGAACTCAAACGTCCATATTTTGAACACGTAGTTGCGTCAACGTAAAATTTTGACACCACGTCGTTCACCAAGCAATCTGATATTTACCACAACAGCCGACATGACTCTTTACATTTTCAGATTTGGGCACGAGATTAATTAAAATTAGCATTGCTTTATTTATTTCTAGCAAAATTGTTTTTAAAATTGTGCCAATAAAAACTATATGCAAATAATTGTAGGGGTTTGTGTAATAAAAATATAACGCGACAGTTACCGTGACAAATATTGAGATATATTCGGGCAGGTGACAGCTCTATGGTACTCAACACGTCATTTCATCGTCCAAATCGCGAGGATAAATCCGGCTACAGTCCTATTGAAAGCCAGCCATGATATGATGCAGCAATTTTCCTACATACAAACAGCGATAATTAATCGACGATAACGACGACGAAGCTTTTGTCCAAGACAGAAATAGCAATTACTCCAGAAAATCGTTTGTGGCAGTAGTTGAAGTAAAGAAACGCGTATTTACGCGTATAACTATAAAAATACACCCATGAAAGAAAAAAAGTCAAAGAAACCCAAGCAGCATGGGAATTAAAAAAATACTCAAAACCCTAACGAAGCTCCGCCTCATTTATTTTTAACCCAACCCAACCCAACTCAATTCAATCCACCGAATCTAAATTCTTGGCGATGTTGCAAATCGAGCTTAATGTACAGTTTATTATTGGATCACGTGACTATATCGTATGATACAGATAGAGAAAGGAAGAACACCCTGAGCTATGACTGCGATGAAGAAATTAGCAAAATATACCGAGGAGGGCATAAATATAAAAAAAATGTCGAGCAGCCTAAAGATTATGACTATGATGTCCAAACGAATAATGGAAAACCCATACGAATATACGAATTACGACCCCAAACCCAAATCATATCTAGCAAAGTAGGTGGCTCTTAATTTATTCAATTAACCAAATGGAACAAACCAAAGAATCGTTGCAAATTTAAGATCTTCATTATCACATTTACTTCGTTTCGTTTTAATGGTTCTAAAATGAATATTGGAAATAAAACAGTTAAAAAAAAACATGTATTAGTCAAGAGGTAATAAATGGTGAAGCGACGAAATGGTTGTTCGTGGTAAGAACGAGGAATCAAAGTGGCAGTAAACCATATAATATGGTCGTTCTGGATTTCGTTGAATGAACTCAACCGACCCGACTCAAATCGCCCTGAACCCGAATCGAAACCTAATCTAACCCAACCCAACCACATCCGGTTTATTTCATGTGGAAGACAAGAAACTGGAATAAACAGAAAGTTATGGAGAAGATCATAGAAACATTTTGTACAAATCATCGTTGGACACAAATATGTCGCTTTCGAGAATTCTAGTTGAATTTGATTCCTTGGAATTTTCCCAATTTTCGATTTTTTTTTCACCAAAAAAGTTCCATCGTCGCCTGTTTTACTTCGTATATAAATACAATAAACGATTAGTTTGTACAAACTATGATTATTGTAAAATAAAAAAAACTATTGACAAAAATTCCCAAATAAAAAAAATATATATAATTTATATTTAAATGTGTGATAATTTTAACACGAGCTTAGTAAACAGCGAGGTCAAGGGTAAGTGATCGCTTTTGCGAAAATTATGTCATAAATAATAACAATATTATACAGAACCCAAACCAACCCAACCACAATAACGATGAGGTTTCGGGCAATCCATTGTTTTTCTTTCTACAACAACATTCGCACCATTTAAATAATCCAAGAAAACTACTTAACTACGTAAATGAAACCCAGCCACAATAAATATGAGCTTTCGAACAATCAATTTTTGTCTTACGTCAATATTAGCACCATTTAAATAATAACCTACGTAGACGAAACCCTACCACCACAAAGGTGAGCTTTCAGGCCGTCCATGGTTGGTCCATGGTCCATGGCCCAGGAGTTGGTTCGGATGTTCAACGGTCGTTTCGGAAATGTGTTTGAAACTCCTCGATCTATGGTTGCAGGTACCAGACATATTTTAGTTTTTTATTAGAGTTTTAGTTTTAATTATTTTTAAGATGTGGCTAGAGTTAGAAACTTAGACGAAACCCAACCCAACCCAACCCAACAGCAATAAATATGAGCTTTCAGACAATCCATGGTTTTTCTTACATCAACTAGCTTTGTGCAACAGTCTAGTTCTGATTTCCATCATTTCCAGCAGCCTTACCGTATCTACACTAAGTGTAACTCCTACACATCCTCGCGATTTATCTATTGTTCACATAAAATTTCGTCGCACTCTCCCCACACTTAGCCACAAAGAACCTCTTTGCAATGTTCGAATCACAACTTCATTTGCAACCACAGCCATTCATATTCCTAATGTATTGCATTTTTGTTGTTTCTCATACCCCATAATACAATTTTTGAGTACCCCTATGGACCTGGAATATAATATGCTACGTAGCGTAACGTCAACATGTAGTTTCGTCGTACTAAACTGGACGAACCCGGAACTAGCAGACATGGACACAAAGATCAGGAAAGGATTTCTAAAACAGAGAGCCCGCCATACGAAAAATGCAGTGACAAGATTTCATCTACCCAAGAGCCAGGGAGGCAGGGAGATATTACCGAGTATTAAAACAAAGCACTACACCCAGATTGAAAAGCTCCGAAAATACTTCTTTGAGAAAGAAGAAAGTAACGCACTGCACAGTTCTGTAGCAGTCGACAATATCAAAATAACACCCGCGCAAATGGCTGCAATAAAATACGGCCCACAGGCAGAAACACGTACGATTGAAAGTCTCTTAGACCAATTGAAAGTTAAGCAGCGGTATGGCAGGTATGGAGCCATAATAGAAGTCTGGACCACGTATCAAGGATGCGAAATCCTCGCGCCGAAGGCTAACCTGGATAGTCGACGATGCAATTTTCTCCATCAAAACTACAATGCATCCAAGATAGGAATATCCACGAAGAAAAATATTTTTATTTAATTTCTTTGCAGAGATAGATTTATTTTCTGGTTTCAACGAAGTAACCACTTTAATATATTTTTTGATCATTGCAAAGAAAATAAAAAATTGAATTGTGTAATTAAATCGCTTGTATCCACTGATAATATTGACTTATCTAGGCCTTGGTCATAATATAAACTACAAATAAAGCACACTTTGATATTATTTCACCAATGTAGCAATTACTTTGCGCTTCTCTTGTAGTTGGGTTGGCTCAATTTGTGGGAAGGTATAACCCGGTTGTTCAAGATGACAAATTTTAACTGGAAGGGGAAGTTCCAAAGTCTACTACGTGGTGCGTGCATCTGTTCGAACGAAGGGATCATAAAATTGAATAAAAAATGCTAATTTAAACATTTACTTTCCTAACAAAATTTATTTAGGCAACTTTGTTCCATGGCCAACAAAAAAAGCTAGTTTTCCAAATATCTAAACGAGGCGTTACACTCTTAACGAATTGATGAGATGCTTGCGTCATTTGACAATAAATGGTACAAATCTTTTAAAAAAAAAACACGGTAAGTAAGCAATTCACAGCAACTCTAAGACGTCGACTTTCTTCACCGCCCCGACAATGTAACCGCACAACATACAATTTGATAAGTAATTTTTATTAATTCTCGTCTGGAAAATCTTTTGTGCCCGCCAAGTTACATTTGAAAGGAATCATCGCCGTTTTTAAACAATGGAGCGAATTGAGGGTAAATTACCATTCTTCTTCGAGATAAAAGTCGGCAAAAACCCGCGACTATTCTTTCGTTCCGGCCATGTAAATTTCACAGAACCAACTTCGGCGAGTCCCTTAAAACATTGCATAAATTGAACCAATCAGTCTTATCTGTTAAGATAATAAAGCGGTAAAATGCAGAACGTCGACTTTTATATCGGCAGTAATCCTGCCCGATTCCCAATTTCGTTTCATTTAAATGTTAATCAAAACTTAAAAACTCATAAATATACAACGCTCGAAATTTCATGAGCGGCGAAAACGGCGATTAGTCCGGTCGAACAAATTAAAATTGTTATGCACTTTTCCAAACTGGATTAAAAAATCAAAGTAATTGAACATCGCCTCAAAAACAGTTATAATTTAATTCAGAGATGGGCTAATTAAATATATTGTTGTTTACAATTAGTTTAAAATTTATGAAAATGTTTCGATAAATATTTTTCCAATCCTTCACAAAAATATATTTCTATTTAAGATGTAATAGTTGCAATTGTGATATCTGTATTATTGCATTTTTTGTTTAAATTAATAGATAATTGAGTTACCTAATATGTACGTTTGTACTACCTTAAAATATTATTAGTTTCCGTTAATTCAGATACAATTGACATAGACGTATTCAAATTACCTTTGTCCTGGACAAAACTTGTCCAATTACGTTACACAATTAATTACGTCTTCGCGCGATTTGTGGAAAGTTTGTAAAATCTCTTATAATTAACCGTAATTAATTCAAATTGGTCAATTTTACATTTCAAACGGCAATTAGTGCCATTTCGGAAAATTAGTTTACCGATTGTGGCTCGAGTCGGACCATTAATTAAACGCATAAATGGTGACGATAATACTAATAGAGCCTTTGTGGCATGTCTACATTGTTCGATCAAGCTACAATTGTCTCCCTGCGGTCTGAGACGTCTGCCAGACCAATGCGAAGTCTCGGGACCACAGAAATATGAGAGATTTCACTTGCAGATTGCGATTAACTTAAAGGCACGGCTTTTTGCCCCAGCATGCTGATTTAAATTGCTTTAAACTCTCGAGTTATAAAGTCTAGACAGGTTGAAAGACATTTTTAAGATGTTAACAGTTAAAGATGATTTGTCGAATGGCTGCGCGTTCGGACGATCGTCTCGGTTAAACAATTTAATATTCGCGGCGAATTTACTGAAATACAATGTAATAAAATAATTAAGTCACAATTGCGAAACACCTTAATTATTTTTTCGATTGGGAAATAAATTCATTAATATGCAATTATTATTATTACAATTATTATTGGTGGTTGGTACCAACTGATTAATTTTTTTTTGAATTATGTTATTATTTCACAAAAGCAACGTCAAAGTCAAAAGAATGTACATTGGCCATTTTCTGACTTTTTATACATAAAGTATAAGGAAGTAAAAATGTAAAACATGAAGCAAATGCAAAATTTGAAAAAATTTAGGATTTAAAGAAATTGAAAAAAAATTGTAAAATTTAATTTTTTCAATTTGTAAGGAATGTAAAATTGTAATAATTTAGAAAACTGGAAAAACTTGAAAAATATGAAAAAAATTGTGCACATTTGAAAAACTTTATCAAAATTAACAAAATAATTCGAAAATTTGAACAAATTTGTAAAATTGGGAATTAAATGGAAACATGAAAATAATTAAAAATGTAACATTGTAACATTTTAGTCATTTTTTTCTATTATGTCGATCTATAAATTTCAACATTTTTCAGCAACACAACTCAACTCAACGTAATTAATTTTTGCATTTTTGATAATCGAGTGACGTTCGCCAAAAGTGCGGCAATGGTTATTATTGTTAAGCCAGATTAAGAAGGAAAATTAACCGACGTTGAATTAAGTCAAATTGGGAAACAATTTCAGTATTTTGTATTTTTTAACGACTGTTGCAAATTTGAGAATGAGAATGAATTTACAAAATTGCGAATAAATATGGCAAACAAAATCAAATTAGCTACATTGAGAGAATAGGCAAATAAAAGCTATATTTTTACAAATTTCTATGACTAATTTGCTTTGTATCTAACAATTCAACTTCAATTAATATGTCAAACTTATTTCAATTTTTGAATCCATTAAATTTTGGACTTTGTACCAAACATTTTATTTTTTATAATTTGACAAGTCTACATAGGCAATCCAACCCAACCCAATCCAAACGAACCCAATACAACCCAAGCCAGCCCAACCAACCGACATTTTTCTCAAGTACGAAAATTCAGTTGTGTTGAGTTCGTTTGGATTAAAAATTTATTTTGGCAAGAGATCTGAGTTGGGTTGGAGTTGGTATAAATGGTAACACGAATGTGAATTAAAAAGGAAAAATTGAAAATTGAAAAAATTTGGTCAAAAATATAATTTCTCAATTATTTAGTTTGAATCATGCAGGTAATTATGACCGATCGTAGACGAAATTACATAAAAAACGAAAAAATTAAATAGGACATGTAATCCATCGTAAAAACCAATTTAAATTATGGAAATGGCATCCAGAAAAAGTTGGGTTGGGTTGGGTTGGAAACAACCCAACCATGTCATGACAATTAAGACAGAAAAATAATTATTATATTGTTAAGATCATAAAAAATAATAATAAAACAAAAAGTTTTAATAGTGATTTTTCTAGTTGGATTTATGTAGAAGACGACCAAAATTTTGGCAAATATTAAGCTGTCATTTGATCAGTAAAATGATACAGCAAATATCTTACCATTCGCATGTGACCAACTTTGCACAATTTTAATTAATTCATCAACAGTTCGAGTGAAAGTTGTAATCTGTTTAATTAAAGTCCTAGGAATTTTATCCATGAATAACAATAATAAATTTTCATAATGTCAAAATTAAGAAAGAAACAAGAACAAATCAAACGTCTAAATATATGATATAAAGCGTTAATAATAGGAACCGAAGAATCAAAACAAAACATCCATTAACTAAAGAGGAAAAGATAAGACAAAATTGCAGAGACCAATCGAAAAAACTATATAAATATATAAATAAGTAAATATAAAACTACACGAAAACGAACAGTAGAATATTAAGTGGGAGTGAACATAAACCCAAAAAAAAGACGAAGAACAAACGAATTAAAAAAATGTAACAAATTTCTTGTTCTTCTTAAACCTCACACAATATCACACCATTGCCCAAAAATCAATTGAATTTTATCGATCTGGCATTGAAAATTTGCACACTAGACGGCGAAAGGTTGTTGATAACGAGGGTGATAACATCATTGATTGAAAATAAAAACTTTTTAAAATTTTATGTTTTTGAATGTAATATAAAAAAACGACATTACTTTCCGATCCCCCTAATAGAAGTTAATAATTTTTCAAATTAACTTGAAAATGACTTACATTCCGAAAGCAACCCAACAAATGCAATAGGTAATGAATCACGATTTTTGACACTTAACACTTAGTTTGTACTAATTTCATGAGGTGGTCGTAAAATTAGTCATTTAGATTAATTAATAAGTAGTAGACTGTAAATTTATTTATGCATAATAGAAATATGACCTTAAATTGCAACTTTATGAGGACGTTGTGATGGAGTCTGGGTTAGCTGGGTTGGGTCGGGTTGCATTGGATTGAGTTGGGTTGTCTTGACTTGAGTTGGGTTCATTTGATTTGACTGGATTGGGTTGGGCTCGAAGGCGAAAATTTTTCTGAACCATTTTATCGAATTTATCTGTAACTTTCATGAAACACTTGCAGAAACAATAAGCCAGTACTTAAGTGAAGTTCTAGTTCCTGATTCTATGCCTAAAGCGCTCACGTTCCTATCCATTATGTGTAGGCCGGCAAGAAAATGGATATCTGAGCCTATTCGTTTATATATAATTTATTTAATTTTACTGGATATTGTTCCATGTGTTGTACTCTCACATTACCAAGTTTCTTTATAACATTTACTCGTATGCGATTAAATCAATATATTTGATTTATTAATATTTTCAAAACATTGTCTGTCCCAACTATCCATCTTATCCTTTATCAAACCATCGACACCATTATTTCGTCGACTACAAGGAAATATGCGCGACTTGCAGCCAAACGTTCCCTCTTGTACTCCACAGTCTCGGCTGCAAACTTGCAGATGAGCAACAATTTATTGCAATCCCATCTTCCACGATTGCAAATAAACTATCGGAGGAGTAATGGATCTGCTCAAATTGGATATATCAGACCGGCGGTTTCGCGAGGTCCGAGTGATTTATGTCACCGCACCGTTATTTTACAATTCAGATCGGGATACTCGCCGATCCTCACCAACTGCGCCGTATTGAATTTCATCGGCCGACGCTCCAGTGAATTTCATTTAGATATATACGGTAAAATGTAAACATTTCGTCTGTGCGGAACCTGATTTTATCGGCTTAAAATCAACACCGCTGGACGACCGTTGGCATTTAAATGGCTTCTTATTTATTTATTTAAATTTATGTATATATATATATATATACGAGGGGAGATCATTATTTAGTGTCCTTGACATAGTAGACGTTGAGTGACGTTGAAACAATTTGACACATTAACGTATTAATCATTAGTTGTTACGTTGGTTCAATTGTAGTTTTGTCACTTGTTACCTGTTCAAATAATTTAGAATTTAAGTACCTTAGAGAAAATCTAAAAGTGGAAAAATCAGAGGTTCGTGCAGTTATAAAATACTTGCAAAAGAAAGGGTTGTCGCCAAAAGAAATTCATGAAGACATGGTAGGTGTATTAGGCGAGGGTGCTGTTTCTTACCAAGCGGTGAAAAATATGTCTCGGGAATTTAAACTGGTAAGACAAACATGTGATCATGCGAATGGTTCTGGACAACCAGTGACTGTCACTACCCAAGAAAATGTTAATCGTATACACGATATGGCAATGACAGATATGACTGAGCATTCGCCGGATACCTGAAATTACGATTTTTTCTTATGGTACTATAGAAAATATTTTAACAAATATTTTGGGGCTAAAAAAGTTGACACCTGATCAGAAACGTTCTAGACTCTAAAACGTTTCTAGAATCTAGAGCATTGAATTCTGAAGCCAGTTTGGAAAAATTTAAAGCAGATCCTGATGAATTTCTTTTTAGATTCGTCAGTGTTGATGAAACGTGGGTTCACCACTTCGATCCTGAGTCGAAGCAATAGATTATGGAGTGACATAGCCGAGGTTCTCCGCCACCCTGCAAATTTCGTATTTCGCCATTCGGTGGTAAAGTTATGTCCACAATTTCTTGGGACGCAGACGGAATTTTAATCACTGATTTTTTGAATCGACGTTCAGGGAGATTAAGTAGAAAAATAAACGTTCGATATTTCTTCAATTTGCTTCCTTCTTTGTTGGTCCCTAACATGTCCCTAGCTATGTAAATACTGATCTCCTCTCGTACGTCAAAATCAAAACAAATGGACTATGTTAATCAGGCGGTATCACTTATTTGGAAATCGGTAATACCACAAGCTTACGAATAAAACTTAAAAGTTGTAATTTGAATTAATTCCTGGAAACTTTTTGATTATCTAACGAGTCTAACTATTTTTAATCCAAATTTCTTTTCACCCCGATAAAATATTTTTGTATGATTTGTATTTTAATCTAATTGTCTTGCCATGAATACCATAATTTATTCTTTTCTTAGTACTGGTGCAACGCAAAATCGACTAAATCGTGTTACTACGCCGAATGTAGTCGTGATTCAAACGGCGGCGAATTATGTGACGATATCAAAATGCAAAATGGTCACAGTAATATGAATTCATAAACGGACTTCCTGCTAACGAATGTGTCAGGTTACATAAGTGGTCGAGGTTACCCTTGCATAACTACAAATGACATTCATTAAACGTAATTACGTGCAATCGTGAACAGACACGCCATCGACAGACGAAGTGTTCCGTTCGAATTGCGACGTCGTTCGCAATTACATGTATTCTTCGCAGTTGCAATTTTAGCGTTATCTTGCAAAGCGCAAGTAATTCGATTTTCTTAGAGCAAAAATGACGAGCAGTGATTACGAGCACGACTAATGTGCCAATTGTACGTCTGCGTGTTGCTCGCGGATTCGGATTTCTTTCTCCGGTTTCGCAGATCTAATTGTCGTCGATAACTGCGTTAAACCCAAATCATTTAAATCGACGTGGATAACGTCCGCGGTGTTCGTGGTCCGGGCAACCAGGCAGCGGGCGCTTTGTGATCAACGCTCGTCTCATGTGAAGTAACACAAACGACGTTAAATTTAACTAACCGTTGCAGCTCGCTGCCCGAAACAACGCCATATTCAGAAAGCTGTTAGCAATTAAAATCCCCCGAAGCTTTCAAGACAGTTTCCTCATACTTTGACGCGCCGGCGTTTTGTTTGCCGTGGCGCAGCACAAAGACAAACAAAATCAGTGTTAGTCGAAGCACGAGCTGCAGTGGAAAGTCCAAAGTTGTTAACTTTTGAAATTATACAGCGCTCGAAGTTAATTTTATAATAATGCCTTTGAAATAAAATCAAATAAAGGCGCGCGCGTTTGAGTTCGTTCATTTACATTTACCAAACGCTCCCCTTGAAAGAAATGGAAAAAAAGATATAAAACATTGTACATTATTTAATAATTCAGCTCTGGGGATATAAACATTGACCCATCAAATTCATATAATTATTTTCGCTACTTTAATTCTAAATTATTTGAACAGGTAACAAGTGACAAAACTACAATTGAACCAACGTAACAACAAATAATTAATACGTTAATGCGTCAAATTGATTCAACGTCACTACTATGTCGGGGACTCTAAATAATGATCTCCCCTCGTACGTGCACTAAACAAAGTGAAAAGGGATACAATGAGTAGGAATACTAATTGAGATTATTTTTTTAGATATGTTGTAAAATTTATTAAAATTCAAAAAAGAAATGAACAAAAATGTTATGAAAATAGAAATAACGACGTGTGTGCAAATGGGGTTGGCAGATGCCGAATGATGAAACAATAATAAAGTCGTAAAAGTTCCCTCTCCAGTTATTTACAATATTTTCATTTTTAATTTGAATTTTTTTTTTAATTTATAAAATTTTCAAAGGGTTCGTCGTTATTTATTTACACACAGTTTTAATGCAGATTTTTTTACGTAAACCGTTTGATGTATTTATAGCGCAGATATTAAAGAATATGTAAAACGCCCAGGTTTTTGCGCATAACGCAAAGAGATCCCGAATTAATATTTGAATGTCGGAAAATATTCCATGCAGGCGAGCAGATGTATTTACATATAATATTCTCCGAGAGAAAAGTCCGCTCTATAACAAGGAAAACAGTGGAGCGATGCGAAGAATACACGAAATATTTCGAGTCGGAATTCAGATGTGAATTGCACAACCCTGTCTCGCATTGCAAGGTCGCCTAGGTCTCGATGCATCATATTGTTTGGCACCTGCCCGACTTGTCTAGACTACGTGTCTGGAAGCGAGCATTGAAGCACATGACACTACCTATTCGCTGCTATTTCGACAGTGGGTGTGCGGCAGGTGAACTTATTTACAATGTTTTAAATATATAGCAGACAAAGCAAATTGTTTTCACAATGGCTCCCGACGAAATAAATAACTCGTATAATTTACTTGACACGAAAATTGGCAACCGCAGTCTAAAACGATTGTGCACAATGGATAATCAAGTAAATAAGTAATAAATTTAAACGCACGTATACTGTAAATAAAGAAAGTTGTAATCGTTTACGTTGATATTATTTCGTTATTTATGGGCCAATAAATTTACTTTTCGGGCAGATGCTTATTCATAACATTTTTACATTTAAGACGGTATATTAAATTAATTCTTAGTAATTAAATTACTCGTACGTAGAATACAAACATGCAAAATCGTTGAATAGAACAGGAATTTCTATTCACTCTTAAACGTCAACCATAGGAATCCAAAGAATAGCAAAACATCTAATAACAAGCCATCTCAGCTTCCTAAGATTATATACCAAATGTACTCACAGTACATTGATAGAACAACAAATCCAAAACATGTGCAACATTGTTTAACATATCCAGTTACTTTAATTGGTATCAATTCTGCTAATTATAATATAATTTTTTTATTAAGTGGTCTGGTCCATTGGCCAAAAATAACTACGGATAAGACACAACAACTATTCAAATTGATGTACTAATTAAACAATTCTGCTATGTTTAGTTTAGAAAGGTGTGAGATGCAGTCAAAAGAAAAAATGAAGAAAAGCATTGAAACAAACATAAGCGTCAATAGAAGTATAAAACCCACCCAAACAGAAGAAATATGGGAGGAAAACAAGTTTCAGAAAAACCATCGCTGCAAGTATAAATGACTCCAATTATCAAATATAACTATAATTCCAGTGATTATTTGAACTATGACTTTAAGTGACTTCTATCAAAAGAAGATGTCGTCAAAATGTTTTCAGCAAATTTGAATCAACTCACAAAATACGAGCGGAAGTTAATGACGAAATGTTTCCTAATAGGAGTTCAATAAATGTTCTACTGGGAAACTACTGATTGTTTAGATTAGTTAGTCAAAGTTTTGAGCATTTGCAATTCAAAAGCATTTCTAAAACTCCCTACAAAGTTGAGGTTATTCCATTTCAAACATGAATGATAACAAAACAAACACATGTTCCTTAAAATGTGTTGATGATGATGATAACTTGCATAAATCCAAGAAACTTTAGTTTTCTGAAAAAATATTTGTGTTCCGGTGATTTTGAATAACTCTGTAGAACATCATAAGTGACAATAAAGAGGAAGTAAGAGTGGCATTGTAACCACATACGGACATCTAAACCAACAAGAACAGATAAATGATATGAAAAATGAATTATGTAAACTTTGAGATTGCCAGCACAAGATTGCTGTGCTTGTGTAGTTTGGCATCTACCCAAATCGGTCCGTTTAATGAACCCCTGATCTAAAATATCAAGTTGTGCTACGTATGCTTGTGAAGTGAGAAGATAACTTATTAGATTTAGAAACGTCAAAACAAAGAATACGCGACCTGCTTTTGAAGATAGCAAACGGCGTATCCTTCAATTCAAATCGATTGTATGGAAAGTAAGCATAACATAAGGGCACACGAACATATAAACGAACAGAGCAGATGCATAAAACTGGAAACGACAAATAACAGCAGAAATTAGGACATTTAGAAGCTAAGACGAAAGCAAAGAGAGCTACGTCATTTCAAGAAGTAATACAAAAGATGCACACAAGTTAGAGGGTTAATGATACGGAGCATGGTTGAAAGGCTTTGTAAAGTGAAATGAATGAATTGCAAAGTCTGGGATCCCCAAGGGGTCTTGCGTTGATCCTTTGTTGTTTATTATTTTGATTTACAACTTGCTTAGAAGCATGTCCTGTTTCGTTCTTGCTTATACTGATCATGCAAACATATTCTTTACTATTACATCTCAGACTGATAAATTATCTACAAAATGTGAAGATAAATAAAGGAGTAAAAATAGAAAAACTTTCACAAGTTTGGCACACAAATATTCAATTTATTATACAATAAAGCGTTAAACGGGCCTTAATTCATTGTTTGCTTTCTCAATTTTCTCGATAATATTGGATACAATCCAAGGATTGTAAATTAATGTGGTGTAATTTCTAACAGGTGTAAAAACCATAATTAGACAAGCATCAAAAAGAAAAAAGGTTACCCATTCCGACACTAGAAAACGCAAGTAATAATTTTAATTTAATTTGATTACTGATTGTTCTTCGCTCAATTCTCTTTTATTTGCTATAATTACAGAAAAACTTCCTCACTCCCACAGTTTGGTGCACATTTGATTTTTTTTCATGCATTGATTAGTTTCTATTTTTTTATATCAAGTTCGATTTTTTCATATTGTTTATTAATAAAAGCTTCCACAATTTTTTCAATTTTTGTAGGCGTTTTAAAAGCGATTGATAGCCAACTAGAAAAAATGCAGTAACAAATTCACGCGAGCTAAAATTTGAAAAAAAGCATTTCTACTAAATCAAATGTCCATCTTTGCAAATTTCCAGTTTGCAATTTCGAAAGGTAAAATAGATTTGGGTGGGGGGAAGTTCCTGAGCTTATTCCACGTAAGCTCTGTTATTTTTTAAAAATCCATATCTGTTATTTAATTAATAACATGTTACGAGTTAAATTTCCAAATGACCCAACCCTGCGAAAATTATTTATTCTGTGGACGCGTCGATTCCAAACGTCACCTTTCGTTGCGCTTCACGCCAACAAATTAAAATAAATGACGAAAGTGTCGCGGACTTTAGTAATCAAATAGAGTAGACAATGAGAGATGTGGAGGGCGCGAAACGTTTCATTACTAAAATTAAAATGTTGTTGATATAATCGCGAACCATTAAGCGCCGCGTTTAATTTAATTTGTCGAGTTTGATTTCCATCAAACGTTACACGAGAAATAAAAGCGCTGCGCAGATTGATTAACTCGCGGTTGCGGTTTTCATTTAAATGTGGTTCATAGAGGACGTCGTTACAGACGGCCGACTGCAACGTTCCCAACAATAGACAGTGACCCTGTCACATATGTACTTTTACTGGTTTGCGGTGTCATTTATTTTCTATAGCGGGAGATCTATTGGCCACCGATAACAACCGCATAGTCTGCTAGGCTTCCGGCGTAACACTTGTCTGCACTTTCACGTATATGGATCCTAGTAAAGCTTTCAAACAATTACTTGTAAACAATGAACTAATAACTTGCGCTTAACCAGCGTTTCCGCGTTCGTGGACCGCAACGATAGCAGGCGTAATTTAAATGTATTTGTCGTGGTCGTGTGGTCCTGATATAACGCATTTTTTTGTGGCAGGATTTTTTAGATTATAATATAAAATTCTATGCCTTGTTCATGTTATTTTTCTTCCTGCTTCCACGACCTATAGTACAACAAGATTTTCATTTCATTTTATGTATCCCTCCGCTCTTATAGTTTGCCTACAGTTTTCCCCTTTTATTTGTTCATTCTTCCCCTATCTACAGTCTTCAATCCATTGTCACCATTATGTCACTTCTGACAAGACTGAAGTTGGCTTCAATATGAACCGATGCTCAATGTCCTTTTTGCGTCATCGCAAGAGATGACAAGTAAATGTAAAATGAATACCTTATGTTTCGGCGAAATACGTGTCTTAGAGAAATTTTCAGATTTCTAAAGTTTTTAGTGCCAAAATATATTAATTTCGATATTTCTAGTTTCTCACTTATCACAATGGTTTTATTTTCACAAGTGAGGAACATTGACGATTTTAGAAATGCTTTAAAAAGATCAAAATAATTTTTTCTCCGTTAGAAATTAATAATTTTATAAAAAAAAAATCTATAGATGGCAGAGAAGTTCTATTAGTCTAGTCGAGTCTAGGCTAAGTTTGCATTATTAACAAATAAACTTGAACGAAATTTATTTGATTTTTTTTTCTGCTAAGAGACTTCTCACCATACCTTATTTTTCTTATTATTTTTTATCCAATCATCATCCAGCATGTCCAACATCACTCATATATGCTCACTCTCTTCCTCACGTGTATATATATTTCATCCAATCTCACTTAATATAATCTCAGTGCCTTGTAAAATTTTCCACCTCATATATTCTCCATCCCGTACATCAATACGATTTTAATGTTGCTGTTCTATACCAACTTCTTTCAAATTCCATTCCATTTACTCCTTAACATTATTTTGAGCTCATCTTGTCCTCTCCTCGTATTGATTTCCTTGATACTGTTGCTCACACCCATTATATCCTTAAATACAACAATGTTATCTTGACTATATTCTATACCCCGTCCCCCTTCAAGAATTCTTGTTTAACCAGAACAGTCTCAAACCAATCAAACGATACTTAACTTTTTTGTTACCATCTGCCATCAGAACCAGATCGTGAAATGAAGTGGCCATATAGTTTGGAAATAAATGGTATAACTAAAAACGTTGTCGTGTGGCATAAAATTAAAAAAAAAATGTTACAGTCCGAGATGTTCCAAATTGTAAAATTAAAAAAAAAACGTACAAAAAGCTTCCTAATGGTGTTTTCTTGCAACTGGAGACGAAGCGACTGAATCTTCACAAGAACATTTCTTATGAATGAAGGGAGCATGTGAGCATGTGTGGTGATCTGATGAGCCCAGAGAGGGCGATACAGTTGTCATCACCTTGATGCATTCGCTGAAATTTATTTTCTGATTTTCCTTGTTTCCCTTGATGTCTTTATTTGAACATGGAGTTCATCTACTAGTTTATAATGAAATTTTATCTCTGGGTCAGTTACTATCGACAAACTCGCCCCACTGAGACAGGACTGTTTTGTGGATTGTGCGATCCTTACATACGAATTAGTCGGGTTGCGTTGCGTTGGGTTGGGCATTTTCCGTAGTATATCAAAATATACGTACATACATAACACGCATGTTGTTTTTTC
This sequence comes from Geotrupes spiniger, assembly GCA_959613385.1. Lineage (NCBI taxonomy): Eukaryota > Metazoa > Arthropoda > Insecta > Coleoptera > Geotrupidae > Geotrupes > Geotrupes spiniger. The sequence continues at coordinate 37,155,296 of OY390736.1, read as the reverse complement.
TGTTTGTTAACGAAGAACATTTCCCGGAGGTATTTTTCAAATATCAAGTCAATGTTTATCTACAACTTTTATATTGCAACGTTACCTCTGCGTTATCAACTAAAGCACCCGAGTGAGTTGTTATATGGAATACATCGATGCATTAATATGTATAGATTATCGTAATAGTGGGCGGATTTTACATTGAAGTTTAAGCTTTGTAAATTATACAATATAGTCAGATTGTGTTGGACATTTTCTATGATAGATTAATCGAAAAATATGTTCACCATGTGTCGCGGATTTTACATTGATGTTTAAAGGCTGCTTTGTGATTTATGCCATCCCTGCTTACGATTTAGTCGGATTGGGTTGCGTTAGTTTGGGTTGGGTTGGGTTGGTTTGCGTTGGTTTGGGTTGATTGGCAATTTCTCTTTTCCAAAATTAACTGTTTTAGAAGTCATCATGCCAACTGTATAATTTGTTTGTAACCCAACCCAACCCAATGTAACCTAACCCATCCCAACTCTATTCCTCTAGAAATACTGTCTGAATTCTCAGTGAAAATTAGACAGCTAGGTAGTGTCTTCAATCAATTGAACTTCACAAATCAAGATTGTTGAGAAAAACTACAATGAATCAACTTGTGAAAATGATTTGGAAACTTCCTGGAAAAATATGTTAAATAGAGTGCACCAATAAATCAACATGTCAGCTCTATTTTTCGATAAAACCGCCTACCAGATGTGCCTAATGAATTGCTTCCGAAGCATTGCGTAACTGGAGAGGACTCAATAATAGAGGATACAGTGATTATCTACAGGTTTAGTTCTAGACGACTAGATCGTCATGTCAATTAATTGCTTCTTTCCACGCCAAAGTGGAAAAATAAAATATGTACACAACAACAATAATATGCAAAGATAATTATTTGGGGTTAATTATATGTTTCGGGTCATTTTTCAATAAATTTGATACGAGTACGAAATGCCATTTTTTCACAAAAAATCTTACGACAAAATGTGGATTTTTGCATTGAAAACACAAGTAATATTTTTTAAAGGTAGTCCCAAATGGGACACCGAGATACTGTTATATTATTGTAAATGAAAATGATATAGTGAACAATCAAATTAAATTATAATTAATATTTGCTTTCGAGATTCATTTTGAGTGACGTTTATGATACTTAACGAGATCAACCAAAACAGCTGCAATTTACTCCCAACCTGTAACAATACCCAGAGTGTGTACAGCTTGTAAGTCTTGTTTTTATTCTGAGCCCTCTTCTACTAAAGGTGTAGAGATTGTTATGCCTCGCCATGTTTTTCAATCATGTGCCAATATCTTCGCTTCTTCCCATTTAATACCCTGCCAGTAGTCGGTAATTCCGGCATTCCATGCAGCCCTCGACCTACCTCGCCCCTTTCTAGTTTTCCTTTTCAAATTTGTAATTTGTTTAAATTTCAGCAGCCCATGTGCATCATCAAATTTTGCAAACAATGCAAAAAAATCAAAATAATACGTGAAGCAATGAATCTCACCAATGTATTGCATTTATTGTGGAATACCAAATAATAATTTTTTGTATTGATTACAGTTCGATATTTTATTTTTGTCCACTTGTCTGTCAAACTTTTGGGACATTTTATAACAGATTTGAGACGAATAGGAAATGTCAGAGAGTAAAAGAATCTTTTTCACATTAATTGTTTAATTGACGTCGGTATTTTCACTATGTATTCTTACTATTAATATTGTTGTAGACCTGTTGGTTTTTCTTCTTCTTCTTCCTCTTCATCTCCTTCGTTTTCTTCTTATAATTATTATTGTATACGTTGGTCTGTTTCTGTTCGGTTCCTAAAGCGTTTATCCTTGTGATGCTGCTAGCAGTTTTTCCACCTCTTCGGTGCCTTTCTAATGGTAGTCGCTCTCCTTGTCGATTTAGACCTAGTCTCCTGTCCATTTTCGAATCAATATATCCTTTGTTATCTCCCCATCTTACCACATCATTCACTCGGCATATTTGCCCAATCTCATCGTTTCTAATCCTGTCTCTAATTGTTTTCACACTTCCAGTGTTCTTGGCATGCTCTGTGTTTTGTTTGAATCTGCTTCTTGTTTCTATAGGTTAGTACAGGTCTGACCTGTACTACAATATATCGATGTAAAATTTCGTTGATCAAATTAAGCAATCCAAAGTGGAAACGAAACAAAACTACATCTTAGTAAATATTTTGTCTTTCTACATAAATATAAATATCGATGCCACACAAATGTAACTATTGATTGTATTGGCTCTAAAACGTGAGGCACTTTACGAATCGATTAGTTAGAGCATAAATGTTTGGAGTAAATTCATTTACTACGAATAATCCGCAAGTGTACTTTCTTAACATACAAAGTTGATAAATAAGTTATACGAATTATTCCTCGGGGTACAATAAACTGTAAAATATGTCGGTAATTTTAAGAGGTACCATGCAACGTAATTTATTAAGCCGTAAAACCATTAATTATGATAAATATGCACTGGCTTTAATAAATGTTGCATGTTGGCGTTTGATTGCCCTAGTAGATTTGTCTTAAAAATTACCCGATTATATCACGTGAGATGTTCTTCTTTTGCGCAATTATTACGATTTCTAGCAACACGAAACGGCTTTATACTTCGATATTTCATTTTTAATATCAAATAATAAATTGCGAATAACCAATCAAGTTCGTTGAAACACCAGTGCTCCCCATAGCCGCATGTCAATCTATATTTACCGCGTACTCGAGGATACTTCATAATATATGGTTATTGTTATCAAGTAGACATGTGTGTGCAGCGATACTTACATTGTCGGTGTTAAATGTGACGGGTATCAGTCACTGGCCTGGCTATCACCGCAGTCTGGGCGTTCAGTGCACCTCGAGTGCACTGCTTTGTTTAGTTATGCGGTTTATAAATGTCAGGAAATGTCTGCTGCTTATGATTATTGACTCTGGTTTTTTATCCCGTTCATGAACCTTTGTTATTGTAACATTTCCACTGCAACCTCTTGCATGTGCATGCGGTTGCCAAGTTTAAATTTCAAACAGTAAATTTAAAACGAGTCGATTCAATTTTAACTCCCGTTACGAACGGCTGAAACGTCCTCGTACGTCGCCTTGTTTTTTATCAATACGACCGCGAGGATTTCATTATATCATTCCTGTAAAATCACAACATTTGCAGCACGGAATACTGGATATGGAACGTGTCGTCTTCATGCTCCGTGACCAGTTAATGGTACAGTGCTGAGCGCTGCATGTGTCATGTGCACTAATGATGGCAATGCACGAAACATTTACTCTGATTTATCGATGAAACGAGCGGATGATTGTTTAGAAACTGTAGTATAAACAGTAATATATTTTGACGCTCGGTGCACTCGTAAAATCTTCCATGGGGCGTTATGTAAAATCGAACTTTCTACATTACTGCAAGTTTTCAGACGACCAGTGTCGGAGAAACGTTGATATAAAAAATTGCCGGAGATATTTCAAAAAAAGTCAATATTTCACCCAGAAAATACATATTCAAAAATTCAAACCATTTGACTAAAATAAAAAAACTTAAATGCAATAGTTATGGCCCGTTACCTCATTAATTAAGTTTTCAATTTTCAAAAAATGAGGCAATCAAGGGGTGGCTAAAATATAAATATTATCAATGGTTTTTTAACATATAATTTTGTGATGTTTTCGATTGAATTTGTGAATAATTTATCTCACTGTTTTAATTTGTATCATCAATTTAACACGTTAGCATAAAATAAATTTCTAAATATTTTGGAACGTCGAATTGATATCGGAAGCACGATTACTTATTTTAAAGAAATACTTATAATAAGTTTATCCAGATAATATAAAGAATATTTACCGTGGGGTCCTATAAGCAGTCAACTTACCTGCAATAAAAAAATAAATTAGAACAATTATCAAATAATTACAATAAACGAACATATAATGCAATTCCGAGGAACTGCACCAGAATTTCTATTTCAGGTCATTTTTAGAAAGAAATTACCAGACAATAACAGGAACAAAGAAAAACGTGGGATAGAAACGTCGCATTAGATGGAAGCTGAGTGAAGCAAAATACATGAAGAGGAATAATTCAAAATAGCTAAGTTGTGTGAACGGTGTGAATAAATACAAATCAAAATAATAATAAAAAGGGAAAGTCAATTCGATCTATAAACTAGTATGTGTGTGTGTAATCTGCAGTAGGCCAATTATGATAAGATTTAGAGATTTAGACAGTTACAACATTCTCATCAGTAATTTCTGACTCCTCTATAGTAGCCAATCGAATGATATTGTATAACACCTCTGAATTATACCGAAATATATGTCAATAGTGACCAGATACTGACGAAGAATCAGTTTAATCAGAAGCAATTATAATCGTAGGTGATCTGAACCACTTTGGATCATGAATCACATAAATGATCCAGAAAATAAACTTCCACGGCTCTGTCCTGAGTTATTGGTGTGCAGAAATTAAAGGAGAGAAAATAGGAAGAGGGTATATGGGCAAGGGATTTGCTGAATGAAAAAAACCAGGCAGAATGGTCTCGAAGTGGCAAAGAAATAAAATGAAGAAATGAATATGAGGGCAATTGAAAGAAGACGACGAACCGATGGGGAAAACACACATTTTTAGTCCAATAATTTTCATAGAATATCGAAAATTATGTACTCCAATGAAATGTGTGTAAAATAAAAAATCAACACTTAACCACTTAACTTATGAGTTAAAAGCACTTTATATAACTATTTATCATCTCATTTTGTTTCTCATGCAATAATACGAATAAAACCGTAATCAAAGTAAACTTCCTGAAGCAAATGTGTTGTTGCTTTGTAGCAAGGTGGAGTTTAAAAAAGAAGCATCCAAACAAGACACTGAAATAAAATAAGTAACAAAATAAAATAAATTAATTAAGATGCATTGAGTTATATCGTAGCCAAATCTACGATATAATAAGAAAATTAAAACGAAAAATGGAAATAATAACAAAATAAATGTGGACAGTGATTTTTTTAATAGATAAATATAAAACAAATGCTAATACTAGCAATAAAAAGTTTATTTAATCTAACTTGTATTTTTGTTTAATTGAAAAGTATTTTTAATACCAACATAATATTTACAACAATAATAATGTTTCTAAAAATCGCTATTTAATCATTAAGTGAAAGAAAATTCATACAAATGTTTGTAGAAAGAAGAAGAGAGAAGAATTTCGAACGATAAGTATTACGATTTATAGACTGAATAAAAAATATATAAATAAAACTACCCCAAAAATCAAAGAAAATTAACTCTAAGTGACGTTTGGTATTTACCTAGGTTAGTTATAAATTAAAAGTAATTATCACCAATTACTTTTAATTTATAACTAACAAGTTATATACAGTGTTGCCATTTACAACTTTCCACAACTCGGACCATTTCAACTTGAACTACTATCAAACGATTCTTATTTGATTATCAACTCGTTTTAAAATGCTGGCAAAAATATTTAGACAAACATTTTGTATCAACAACCATGGGATATATATTTGTTACGAATTTCTAAAGTTTAATGACCGATTGAAAAAGATCGAGCTTAAACGTTTAACAAAGTTTAGAGATCGTCTATTAAGAGACCAATTAAAATTTATGACTAACAACCGAAATCTAAACCGATTTTGAATTAAATGAAATAAAGAAAAAATTAAAGGCAACATGAAGACGAAAAACATTGTTATGAGTTTCAGAACAAGATAATACTAGAAGAGAGAAAATCTTAAGAAAATGAAACTAAGTTAACAAGAAAGCTAAAGAAGATGCAAATGTAAACAAATAGTGAACAATGAAAAGAAGAGAAAAAAACTAACGGACACAAAATGAAAAGTTTTGAAACATATAGGACAATTGTGATTGGGCTTGAATGGATCAAATACCAGCTCAATCATTAACGTCAGTAAGGTCATCAATGAATTTTGTGAAAAACAGGAACAGTAGTAAACGTGCGTCAATCCCAAGTTAACCCAACCCCATCTAATGGAGTGTATTTATCAAACAACCCAACTTGATCCAATGGATGGAATTTATCAATGCAGTCAAACCAAAGCGATGAAACAGCACATTTTTAACGAACCCAAACGATTGCAACGATAGAGAGTAGAAGAAATTTGTTAGCAAGGTTTAGATGTGGAAGTGAAGAGGCCAACAAATAATGGATGGCAGAGAAACGGTTGTGATGAATGGGAGATTGTGAAGAGGTAAGCTTGAAAGACGTGGAAAAGAAGAAAGGAAAAGAAAAAGTTTTGCAGAGTAAGGAGAGTGGATAGAAATCTTAACGATGAAGGGAGATGTATATGCAGGAAAAATATGAAAACGGAACAACAGTATAAAGAAAAAAACCAATATAATTGAAAAGAAAAAGAAAAGAAAATGTGCCAATAAAACTTTTTTTAATTAGTAGTTATTTTATTTGATCGGCTGGAGAAAGATAGATAGTTTCACAAAAAATATGTTATATAAACAATAGATAGCAGAATCGAGCTACAAGTATGCTTTTACTTCCTGAACACAGTAAAGCATATCTAACGGTCAAGGAAACACGCCCAACTAACATCACAAAAAACCGTCAAATTCATACATTTGCAAAATATCGCTTACTGCCACCGTTTCTATCAACAATATAGACACAACTTGATGACCCAAGCTATTTTTTTCCGTATAGAATACGGATAGCATTTTCCTTTATATTTGTGGTTGTAGATAAAATAATACACATCAACACGTGTGTGAAGTTTCATAAAAAATTCGTTCAATTAGCATGCTCGTTTAATAATCAAGCAGTTTATACATTTGTTCGGTTTCATTTCTCAAAATATTTATTTATAAGCAAATAGACAGCTGATGTTATTCGGCTTGAGAAAGATAACACAACCGAAATACCAAATCCAAAAAATCGCATCCATCCAACCTACACATTTCGCAACAGTTTATAATAACAGACTAATTGTTTCGATTCTCTTGAACTGTCATAGACGAAATAATTCCTCAGTAAATCTTCTTCGTAACGCCCACATATTTAAAAGTATCATCCAAATTCATTTTAACCTATCAACCACGATAGATGCGCCAAATCCTTAAAAATCTTCACCATCCAACCCAGATAATGAACAATAGTTCCCCAGTAAATGTTCTTTGTCCAACCGACATATTTCAAAATAACAGCCAAATTTCTTTTAACTATTCAACAACGATTGATGGGTCAAATAAATCCTCATAAATTTTCTTCATCTAACCCACATTAATTTGATCCAACAAAGTGGTCATAACTTAAAATTTTTCCAAATTTTACCATTTACGAAAGCTTTTCATATAAAAATGAAAGATTGAGTTGACAACAGTTGGCACCTCACACGAGCAAAAGCCCTTCAGTACCAACATTTATACATTCAAGTACCACAAAAACCGTGCCCCATAAATAACACCCAATAACAAAAATATGAATCCCCGGCCAACCAAAATGACGCACTTTGGAGCGAGCGACGGAATAAATATTGCAGCTGGAATCACGAATACGGCGTCGTTTTATAAATCATCACTTTTGTAGATTTCGCCGAAAGCCGGCGATACACATATGGCGGGTACTATCGCAGTAAGAACGTATTCAAATAAATCGTTACAGGTATAACAGGAGGATTTCCAGCGCAGACTGATTTATGTTTACGTCTCGGGAAGCAATTGCATCTCGACGAATATTTTCCGACCTGCTGTACGTAGAGCTGGGGCCTACGATGAATGAGCTGCGAGACCGTACGACGTTACAAACGGTGCGGTTTACAAATGCCGCAATTTATCACTCCCGGAGAAACACCGAACTTGATATTTTTACCTAATTGACTGACTAATGCTTTCAAAATATTACCACTCTTACCACCGTTCGCATTAAGTTATTATTAAGTTTTACTACACTGTTGTAAATTAAAAAATCTTCTATCTCATACATACAGTATGCAGAAGCATAAAACAGGTCTGATATTTTATTTAATTATTTTATAACGCATCTGCATTATTGCGCTGAAGTAGATTTGGTTGCCTACGTGGGCGGAATTTATTACAAATTTATAGAATATCATTCATTGTGTTAATATTTAACTCCTTCGAATTAATTCAATACATCTCTATTATATCTGTAACCTTATTTCAGTGAAGACGCAAAAAATAATCTCGGAAAACAGACCATGCAAAGCGCATATAACACCGATAATGGCGGCAGTTATCGTGCACATTACATGCGACGTGGTAGAATTATCGCAGAAGATATAATTTCAGTCGATTACATGCTAGTTGGTCTTGGGTGTAAGGAGCACTTTGGGAGAATTCATAAAAACGTCATTCCGTCGCAGACGATCCCCATTACGCCGGAGTCGCAAATAGACCGAATGTAGCATGTACCGGACATTATTAGTCGGTGCTGGTAGACAAAGTTCACTCGTTTGGTTGCCCTTACATCTTAATTGTAGTTGTTTACCTTTTAAGCTCACAACTTCGCCGCAAACAAAATAAAAGTAAACGTAAAACGCGTCCAGACGAACTTGAATTGAATTTATCTTTTATGCGGAAAGTACATTAACTTTGTAGATTTTATCAAAAAATTAAGTACGTATATGAGGTTGTATGTAAGATATTTTTGTATGTCTTCGTATTTATGATAAGTTGCTGCGAAAGTTTATTATGTTTTTATGGCCTTTTTTCATATTTTACTTCTGTGTGTTTTCTTATTGCATTGCTCAGTAATAAACATTTAATAATTTAGTTTATAATAGCAATCAACGAATTGTTGATATAATGTACAAATTCGTACATTTGTATGCTATTGCTTAAAAATTAAAATTACGTCAAATATTATTGAGAATAATACATTAACATTGACTGTAATTAAAAAATGGAAAACAGAAAAACCTGGAGATTATTTCTAAATACATTTCATTCCAAAAGTTGTGAAACATCAATTATGAAAGTTCTAAAAGAGATGATACATATTCTGATTTATGTAAGATCGTAAATCTGCACATAATTATGCAAGCAGATCTTTATCCTTCAAGGATTTGGAAGGCTTTTAAATTGTTGCCTCATAAATATATCTGAAATAGTTCGCCTGTTTATATATCACCGTTTCACGATGGCTTCATTACATTCCGAATGAATATAATCACAGTTCCAATATCAATCAGAAAGTGCAATGGCTTATTTTAATATTTAAAGAATAAAAAGACATATTAATAAAAAATAATCTCAGTATTAATCAAAAAGGGTTAAAAATATCTAACGTAATATCTAATATTTGCCCTTTTAGTAATTTCTGCCAGAATATGTTAAAAATGTCTTCAGTTAACAGTTTTTCAAATTTTTCCAACATGGAACCGATCAGTTCTACGGGTAAATTTTTGATCGACTATTTCGACGATAGCTGGTGAAATTGCAGCCATTAAATTTTGTCAACAACTCAAGACTAGAAGGACAGAAATGTATCTAAAATTATCAACATGTATCCAAAATTATCGTATTGTGTAGGCCATTTACATTTTTTTCGACTAAATCAATTTCTTCATAAGGGCCAAAAAATATGCTTATATTTCTTCATCTTCATGAAGAAATATAAATAGAAAAATTCAACAGGATATAACCTTACGAGATACGAGATATTTCCAGCTCAATAGAAAATAGCACAAATCATACTCATCTATTTTGAAACCCGATCAGTTCGGAAGATTAATAATTAATATTTTTAAAGCCCATGCCCATTTTAGAAAACAGTAAATTAATTCCAACACATTGATCTTATGTTGTGTGTTCCGCATTACAACATTACTTGTTATAAATATGTTTACATTTAGTGGAAGCAAAGAAATTTGTTCGCCAGTATCGGTAAATTAAACATAAAATTTTCAATGTGACGATGATAAATGCCTTGGATTATATCATATTGGGTGCCAAGGTTGATATTAAGTTAAGCAGAGGCCAAAATCGAAAATGCTTAAAATAGGGTGCAAACAAAGTAGCAACGAAAAATATGAATTATGAAGATATCTATAGTTCGATGAAATGCAAATATTTTTTTTTATTCGAAGGCTAAGTCGCCTAGATTTGTCATCATATTTAAATTCATCAATTTTTGGGATTTGGACATTTAGTTAAATAATTTATACCTTGAAGATAAAAATTTGTCGACCGTATAAGTCAAAAAGTTTTATTTGTTCTTCCGTTAAATCGTTGGGGGGGTTAATGTGTCTACATTGGTCTTGATTATTTTAGTTTTCATTTGTCTGATTGGTTTGGATTATGTTGGATTCGGTTGGGTTGGGTTGAACTGAGTTGTATTGTGTTACACATTTTTTCATTAAATATGTTTTTGCTTCAGATTATGAGCAGTTGTCAATGGATGCAGAATTCTTTTGTTGAAATTATCCCCAACACATCCCAACGGTGTGGCATTGTTTATTTTTCTGTATACAAAAATAATTGCACCCAGCTGATAAATTCTAAATAATTTTGAACAATAATCCTTGAATTCATGTTTTCGATTCAGATGTATATTACTATTTGTCTATTACCTACTATCTTCTAAATTTAGATTTTAGAATAAACAAAATTTATTTATTCTAAATAGTAAAAGACGATATGTTAACTCGGGATGCTTTGTCATCTAGTTTAGTTTCATATAGTTTACACCATAAGAAAATCTCCAGCTTGCACATTTTACACATGTACTTTCAGTTTAAACTTGCAAGCTTTTCAACAATGACAAAAAATCAATGTATCAATGTTGCGAAAAAAAAACAAAATTACACTTTAGCAAACTTCAGGATTACAAAAATGGCGAAACAAATGTTAAAGCTTAACAAGTAAACCGTATGTTGTAGAAGTATTTTTTTAATTTTTCATATGTATGTATGTGGTGCAAATGCCTCTGACATGGCGTTTATTTTTTGCGATTAAATAATTCGTTAATGATTACTCAATATTTTATTGATTGGTTGGTTAGGACATTTAAGACAATCTCCACGTCGCATATGTTATACATAGATGCACGTTCGGTTTGCAAATTTAAGCTTTTCAACAAGGGTAAAAAATCAATGTTGTGAAAAATCACAAAATTATATTCCAGCAAATTTTAAGATTATGAAAATGGTGAAATAAATGTCAAATTTGTAAAAATGAGTTTAAACTGTTGTAGAAATTTTCAAAAAATTCGAAAAATTTCTAAATTGTCTAAAAAGCAAAACAACGTTAAAATTCTGCTAAACCTCAAAAATGTCCAGTGTTCTAGTAAAAGTTGCTAAGAAAGTCAACATGGATATAATTTTCAAAAATACTGCTGACTGAATATTTTTTTATTTATTTTTGAAATGTATTGTTTCAGTTGCAGTTATTAAAAGAAATGCAATAAAATGATAAACTAATAAATCATTAAGGATTTCCTTTTCAGCGACACAAGGGACTTCACTGGAGGAGAAATTGCATAAATGCGTTGACGTAAGGGGGAAATCATATTGAAAATTTACATCCAATAAAAAAATCGTACTCATTTTGTTTCGTAGCGACGTAGATTTCTTTTCTAGTCCCTGTCGTATAATTTTAATAATTATGAAATATTTATTCATTAAATGAAAGTAATTAAAAAATATATACTGAATAAATTATTTACTCGTACTTATTTAATTATTCCAAAAATAAATGTTGCTTTTGGCGACACATTAAACTTTATTCTTTTATTTTTAGAGAATTTGCAACAAAAGACAAAATTCACCAACAATATTTTGTTATCATCCCAAAAATACGTTCAAATTGTGAAATTTACGATCAGCGCGACAGCACACTGTGGAACAATAAAACGGTTGCCCACTTATTAAAAGAAATACAACAATGTGATGTATAAATAATTCGTTTATGATTTGTATTTTTAGAACGAAATTTTTAGCAAGGCTCGCAGAGTCTTTATTATACGTTACTCTCGACTTCCATTGGTCTTTGTTTTTACATTATTTTCTAAATAGATTTTGGTACATTCAAAAAATAATATAATTGTATCACCGTGGACATATTTTACTCTTGGACACAATTATCTTAATTACAAAAACAAATGTATTGATAAAGGTGATTTTTAAACAAAAAAAGATAGTTGCTCATTTTATACGATCAGTTTGGTTATTTAAGTTTCCTAAAGCATTTCTCAAGTCAAAATTTATAAAAAGATCTAACATCAAATGTCAAAAAATCAAATATAGTCTAAAAATCCCAAATTTTTAAATTTAGATTCAGGATAATTATATAAATACGAGCAAATTAGTATTCGCAACAAATTATGAAAATTAATACAAACACAACATTCAAGTTGGATAGTCCTGGTTGCTAAGCCCGAATGCTGTAATAGTAAATTGGAGACTGTGGTTGGCAAATAAATAGAAACAAACTTACGCTTACCACACAGTATTTTATTAACACTAGATGTTACTAAGTTGTAATCTTCAACAGTGTGCAGTATAACTTAGTTGTCGAAATATACATCTAGTGATAATAAAATAATGTGGTAAGGGTAAATTTATTTCAATTTACCCGAATGCTGTGTTTACATTAATTTTCAGACAGATGTCAATGTCACTGTGTTATAACGGGATATTTTCAATTATTTGACAGGTCAAGGTTCACGAGTAGAACTGATTGCAGAAATAAAGGACTAAAATTAGATTTTTCTTTTTGTTCTTATCACGACATGTATCGGAATTTGACACTTAATGATATTTACGATTCGGTCGTTTTGAGAACGAAGGCGAAGAAAATTTATACGAATTCTTCGAGCGTCCAAAATAAGGTGTTGTAAACTTCAGTTGACGTTTCAAGAAATTCGACGTTAACTTTAGTTTCACGTGTCGCTAAATGATCTTTACGCAACAATTCACGAGAGGCTACGATGTGTAAACTGTGCTCTCCAAATATATACTGCCCACACCATTGAAGTGTCGAGGCCCACTGATTGGTCAAAAGCAATCTCTTGGCTTGTCCAACGCTGTCAATATGCCTCATATGTCAAAATTATCTCAATTTTACAAAAAACTTATACACACATATGTAATGTTAGTATTACATCAATAGTTGTTGCCTAAAATAATTAGCGTGAAAAAAAAACGTTTTCATGGCCGTTAAAAAACCTCTATCAAAATCTTTATCATTCGGATTCTATTTCCAAATGTACCAATAAATTATTTAAATTAATATTATAGAAAATCTTTTCGAAGTTTTACACATCTGGTCATGTAAACCATTAATTTGACAATAAATGTCATTTTAGATAAGACTCCAATTTTTCTAATTCAATTCCTTGAATATATTAGTTGACGTGGAAATGAACTTTCCATACACAACATTTACTTGGAAAATGGATTTTTCTATTTTACAAAAAAATATTTCGTAACGGTTCTAAAATCCATTTTTTTATATAGTATATGGCAAACAGTTGGTATTAGTATAAGAGTTGAATTGCATATTTTTTTATGAACCTGCAGACAAAAGTGCAAATACAACCTCGCCGTCGCTTTATCCACGGACGCGCCGGTCACTCCGATTGGAGCGTCAAAGGCGAAGTGACGCCCAACTATTACTTGTCAGGAAAATACATACGAAGCAATTTATGATGCGACTACTTTCCTTGTGATTCTATCTGTCGGTCCGCTTTCATCTCTATCTGCGCCGCCGTTAGTGGCTCGGTGAAAAATTGAGTCACGTTATTTCTTCGGGGGCGCCTTGTAGCTTCCGAGCGTATTCGCAAGCGAGATCTCATTCCCGCAATATTTTCTGTAAAGATAGTGGTGTCGCTCTAACTATCCGTTAGCGGCGGACGTTTCAACGACGCCGATGATAAAGAATTTCGGTCGTTCGGGATTTATCGGAACGCTGAATAATTGACAACATTACGACGTTCCATAAGTCAAATAAATTTCCTATTTCGGGAAAAAATACGTAATATTTTTTCGCGTTCAAAAGAGTCATATGTGTTATTATCGATGTAATGGCGGATTATGTAATTTTGCATATTCGGATACTGTTTAACTGATTGCAGTGAGGTCTTACACTAGTAAAATAAGTATCGAGAATAATTATAGATCAACATATGTATAATTCTCCGATTAAGGGGGGATCCTGCTTTACAAGGCTCAAAAAATCGAATATTTTTTTATTGCTCAAATCTATGCCTAATATATCTAAGAATATGTATAAAAAGTTATAGCGGCTAATTCGCAATATTTTGAAAGATACAGCACTAAACACAGTGAGGTGTCGAGAAAAAAATATACGAACGCATGAACGCTCGGACAAACGAAGCGCGCGCCCCTCCCCGCAGTCACATAACACCGAACTATGTACTGAAAAAAGTTCAATCGGTCGTTCGAAACAATAATATTTTGAATTCGTAAGAGCTATATATAGTAGGATTATAACGAGATATTCCGTAAGTTAATCGAAAATTAATATTTTTCCTGATCGTAAACTTTGGACACGTATTCTCGAGTTTTCGTTTTTACGATTTTTCTAAACTGGTGGGCGTGATTTCGAGAAAACTAGACAAGCAATCAAAACGAAACAAAACTTTTCTTAGCGTCAGTAGCATTCTCTTCGATTTGAACTAAAAAGATTAATGAAAAAAAATTCTAAACAACTTTTTTAGCAAGTTGAAATGATTTTCTCCTCCTGCAAAGAGCATATTTATTTTCAAACCTGAGAAAAATCTTGAATTTCAAAATTTTGGGTTTTTTTTTTTTAGTTCACATAGAAGAAAATATATGAGAATTACAATTTTCTTTGGTTTTTTTTGTTACAGACAAAAATTACGAGCTACATCTTTCCCACCGATTGTAGACTGCAATTGAAAAATGTTGCACAAATTTGCATAAAAATCGGTTCCGTTTAAATATTTTTCTCTCGAAATATTTTTTTTAATGCTCAAATATGTAATAAAATGCTCTAAAAAGTTCACTAGACTTGCTCATTTTTTTCTGTCCTAAAAAAAATCCCCCGAAAACGATATTTTAAGTCCTCCTAAAGCAGGATCCCCCCCCCTTAATGAAACTGCGTCGAAAACGAACGTCACGAATCACTCTGTTTGTAATAATTCTGATTGGTCGCTGATTACGTAATCCTAGCAAGAAATGGCCTATCAATAGTCCAAATAATGCACATTTTTTTCACCCATAAAATTTCATTGTAGGCTATAAACTGTACGCTAATATTTTATAGATATTGCAAAACGTTCCAATTATTACTCTCGTCAGCATAGATACTACATCATGGTACATGACACGTAGCATCAATAAAAGCACTCGTGTAACGTTGCATTTTTCATATTATTTTTTTTATAGCTGGATATCACTCTCAACTTTTCCACACTGCCATCTACCACATCTTGTTAAATTCGCCAGCCGTAACTTGTTAGCGAGAGCGTTTGCTCATTAGGGCCGGCAATAAAAATAAATTTAAATATACACCACGTCGCCGCATGACACAAATTGATATCAATCCGCCAGCCGAAAGGTCGCGTCTTTGAAACCGATTTCATTTCGAGTTTATCTTAATAAAGTCCTGACTTATTACGGTTTAAGCAATTCCACCTTTTCCAGTCCGCATTTGGGGAGCGAGAAGTTAACGGTATTAAGGTTAATGTGAGGGTACAACATGACATTTGGTATCATTTTATGGCCCATAACGATTTAATGCCGGCCGGAATCCGCCGTACGTCGGCGATCTAACGTTTCAGGGACTGTGTTTTACGAGGGGGAATTGTTCAGGTTCATTGGAAAGTGGATATGGGGCGACGTAAAAATTAAGGTTTTAGAAATACACTTCGCCGCAGATCCTTCGCATAAAATCGCCAACGCGATTGATTTATCCACGCAAAAAAAATTAATGCGCGTCACTGACTTTCCATTAAAGTTGATTAGTACACTTCGCTGGCTTAAATGAAAATGACGAGTAGATAAAAATAATACAGTGGCGAAAACGCGGTTGCATACACATGCACGCACACGTCACGGCTCGTATATGACGTCCGTTGTTGCTTCGATTATTATTTAAAATTTATTGCCTATTCGTAAAGCGCGCTTTGCGACAGGTTCGTGCATTCGGCGACACTTTATCCCTTTCACAATGACAAGCAGCGCATAAGAAATGCAACAAGTTGGGATAAATAATCGAGGTATACAATCCCTTTAAAGTAATGCGGTTTTTTCACAACGCGCAAAAAATAACTGCTTTCCGCTAAGTGCATTCTGCAATAAGAATTCTGAACTAATACGAATTCCCGCTCTTGGTAACCACTAGCGTACGACTAACAACAAAATATGCCGCAATATCTGGCGATGGTCGAACATTTTCTTAAAGCAGCTCGAATAATATAACGCAGTTCAACGAATAACGTCGAAAAGATTTTATATATTTTTGCGGAATGGATATACGTAGACGTCGTATAAATATCTGTAGCGTAAATATTCAAATTGATATTTTTGAATTTTTGAATTTTTATTTATTTCTTTTTCCCAATTCTATTTTGCTGTTCCTGTATATTTTACATCCGTTGTAGTTAGTCGAGTGGTTTTTTTTTTGGATTACAGTCAGTGCAGTGTTACATTCCTCGCCTTTACAGTTTCTGTGAGAATCTGCAATTGAAATAAAAGCAGAAGAAAAAATTGTACATTTCTATAGAAGTGCGAAGTCGTATTACGAGACCACATTAAAATTTATTCAGGTCGTTCCAGTTCGCCATTGTTCCTTCTATTCGGGTAAAAATGCTCGAAAGTGTATTAAAAATTCCTCAAAGTGTGTAAAAACTAAAGTCGATGAATGGAAATTCATTGAATGTACGGCGGTGTGACAAGTAGATGTGAGCGGCGGATCCGGGCGCCTCGGTGGCTGATTGCAAGCACCGAAGCGAGGGTAATGGGCTCCCGCCCCAGTAATGAACAAAATGCAAAGTGCTGAATCCGTTTATACTTAGAGAATACAGCGGAAAATTGCGTCGTTTTATTCACAATTTATGTACAATGTCGCCGGGACTTATCAGGCAACTGGTTATGGATGTCAAAGGTGCAGGAGTTTACTTAGCCAATATGGGTTCGTACGACCGTAACCGGTTCAACGAAATTTATGGATTTTAAATAGTGCAGGTCTTTGCGCTGTCTCGGTGATAAAATTGCTCGATCATAAAATACGTAAAATAAAGATATAACTTTTAAACAGGACAGAAATAATTTTACAGTTAGTTTTATGAAACTCGCGTAAACCTACTTCGCAGTGCATAAAATAATTCCAATTAAACGCCCCAAATCATTTGATTTAAAGGAGAAAACATAAGACCGCAAGTTCACTTTAATTTAAATTTAAATCGCATGATTAATGCACGTCACCTATACAAACTAAACAAACTCGGCAAACATTTCGGGAACAATTTAATCCGACAAACAGACTTTAAAGTGCGCGCGAGTGACATAACGTGATGATCAGAACCTGTTCAAATCCAAAGCAAACGGATAAAGTACGGAGAGGAAACTGGCGGAGGAAATTCAAACTGCATACGCGTCGAGTCTCCGGCGTCTGGTCGCTACAAATACATCACCGGAGCATTTGAAGTCTGAAATTAAAGTCTACACCTCCATACGTTGTTCAGCGAGTCGGAAGTTTTTACAGCGTAGGGTCTCTAGCGAGTTGGACACTCGAAGGAATGAATGTGTCTGGACCTGGATACGGACGCTGTAAATTTTAACGCGTTGGATTTATTGAATTTTCTTTCGTGGATATGCCTACGACAAGTGTCGTTGTTTTAAAATCTCGGGAGACGAACTGCAAAGCGATATGGATTTGCTTAAACCGTCATTTATATATATTTATACGATATATTTTTGCAAAACTAAATTTTACAAATGCTTTGGGTATCTATTTTATTTTCATTGAAGTGCTACTACTTTGCTGCTTATAGCTATACAGTTTACGTTCAAACATTAGGAGAATCGCCCGCATCTAATTTGACGGATAAAGTTGTTCGGTAATATAGTACACAGCATTTGAACTTGTTATTGCATTTATTATTTCATTTTATTACAGAGGCGATCGTTTTCTTTACTAAACGTCATTTGTTTCGTTAAAGAAATTCGAATTTCAGGGATTGTTCCGTGTATCCTACTTTGTGGGTCTGGTTGACTGCCATGTAGGTTAAGGTTAAGTAGTTTTAATGGCAATGGCAATTGTAAACTCAACGTATTTCTTAAGAGAAAATGTTAACATTATAGTCTCGATGTGGAAAATACTTGTAAATAGTTTAACAAAGCTTCGTGTTATGTAAGGCACAGATATATCAATTTTAATAACGAAATATAGTTAAAGTGGTTATAATGAAAAAATCGCCAAATAACATCTTTATCATAAAATACAAAGAGTTAATTATCAACAATTATGAACTCTTAAAAAATTATAGAAGCTGATGATATCTTTAAATCTAGCAGAGACGATTTCATGGGGCTGTGACAGCTTTCTTAGCACATTTCAGGTTTTTTCTTCTGTTTTCATAAACTGCCTTGTTTGGGAATGACGTTTGAAAAACATGACGTCATATCCAGTATTCGTTTGGTTTGTCACATTTGCTATGTACAGCTAAATTTTATTTTTATTTTTCATAAACTTTTCATCAATTTCTTCGTCAGAATGGCTCATCAAATCGTAAACACAATCACTATCATGTATAGATAACTAATCACTTGTAACTTGTCTCGTCATCAGTATTATGAAGTTTCTTCTTTTTAATTTAGTTCCTGGCGTTTCGTTTCTTTCTGTTAACTTCAATAATTTCAGACTTGGTCACAAGTCTTTTACGTTTTTGTCAGCTGTTTCAGGTTTTGTAATTTCTTAAGCTAGACTAATAACAGTTTTTCAAAATTTTTGCGACATAGTCCTATGGCTATTCTGGCTTGCTCAACATGGAACGAAATTCCTCCTGGGGAACAGTTGCTTCTGGTGGCACTGCGTCTGTTAATCAAGAGACTGCTTCTTGTGGAACTGTAGCTGTAGGGGTAGCAACTACTTCCACTAGACCACGTCGGTAAGGTTAGCAGTTATTTTGGAAGGCAATGTATCTATTGAGTAAGTCTATTCTTTATGGTACTATAGCTACTGGTGGGGTTTGGGCATTCTTTGTACATTTCCTGATCAGTTGTCTATTAGCATTAAATCCATTGATAATATTTTTTCTGCTCATATCTTTGGTAAATGGTTAAAAGTGAGAACAATTCCTGTTTTTACGTGGATTTTCTCATTGGCATTTACTACACAATTCGCTGCCCCACTTGATCTTGAGGCTTTTGAAAATAGTATCATCGATGGGTGTGGCATGAGGACTTAGCTTCATAATAATAAGTTGACTTTGCTATATTAATATAATCAATTGAGTTGAAATATGAGTAGTATGACCATCGTAGATTAAAAGTACCTATATTGAGTAAAAGCACATTACGAAACTAATTGTTTGTTTATTGTAAAAAGCATATGGAAGAGGGGCAGATGAATGGAAAAATTGGTGTGAAGAATGCTAGGAAATGGTATGGACTAAAGAGAACAGGGACAGCAGAAGGATGCTAGGAGAGAAAGGGGAAAGAGGGATTGGAGCTGTTGGGAAAATTAATAGCAATAGCTATAACAAACATTGCGAAAATAGCCAAAAAGGTATTGAATTTAAAAAATGGTAAGAATATCGTCGGAAATGCCAAAACCATATACGAATACTTGACATAGAAATTGCTCAGATGTTTATTGATGTCCAATATATATTCGTTGAGAGAAAATAAAAATAGTTTCCTTCTTTATCGCTATATTTGTTATTTTTCCAATTGTCCAAACCGTATGGGGCGTGTTTCGAAATTAATTCAGCATTTTACGAAACAAGTAATTACAATATGTTTTTCTTTCCAGTGGTTTATGACCAGAGATGATTTAGAGAGAAAGTGTGGAAAATCTGCGAAAGAAACAATAAAACACAAATGAAGGACGAAAATAAAAGAAAAATAAATTAATTGTATGAATTTAGTTCATTCCTAGTATTTTCTATTAATTGGCCACGAATTAATTTTGTATTTAAATAAAAATGAAAAGTTGATCAAAAATTCGATTTACAAAGCAGGCAATCAAACTATTATATTCACAAAACTTCAAAGACGAATAACGATGTTGTAAATCAAATATTTTGGTTCACACGATTGAAAATTGTCTATCGCCGTTTATAAGAATTAAATTTAAATTAAAATAAATTGCAAATTCATAACAAAAAGATCATTTACATGGACTTAAAGTTGTCAAAAAATAATAATTTTATATCTCTGGTTCGTTCAATTCGTGGTAATTCGCTGTGTTACCCTGGTCTCAAGAAATTCTTTTAAAATTCACTTGTCCGAGAGCAAAAAGAAAATTGGATATTTGTTGATGAATTCGTTTAACTGGCAATAAGTTCTTACAGGATTGGATTAAACGCTGAACTGAGTTGCATTCCTTTAGTCGAATTGGAACCGAATCGAGGATCCCTTGGCCAGCAAGTTCTTATTTCATTACTTTCATTACTTCAAATAATGTAATTGGTATGAACATGGACTAAACGTAGGTTTCAATGTGTGTGCGAGCCCCTTGCATTAAGCGACTCGCAGAAAGTGCACCGATTGTTGAATTCCAGCCGTGCTCATTATTTGTTGTCGCGTTGAAATATTTGGGAAATTTGGGAAAATGCTTCATAGAATTACTGATCGAAGCAAAAATCCTTAACTTTCGCGCAACTGTTCAAAATCATCTTTGGTTTTGACAATTTTTATAAACTTATTCAATCTTTACATTTTTAGTCCATGTTTACAATTATTACAGCAATTATTTATAATTATTATATATTTATTTACAATTCTTTTTACAATTGTGAGTTATGTTCCATATCGTCAATTTATTTTCAGATAAATTACTTGAATAATTAATTGTCAACAACCATTTAAATCAAATCTTCGTTACTACTGAGACTTGTTTATCTACTTGAAGCAACTCTATTGAAATTTCTTCTTACAAACCAATTTAACAAGTGGACATAGAAACATAAACCTTATTTATTTTTATGAGACCCCTTACCAGTGGAAGTTTTGTATTTTACGCGAATGGTGTTATTTAATATTTTTTCTCATTTCACTTAATGTAGTCATAACTCATATTCAAAACTCTGGTTATCTAAACACCACCAAGATTTGTTAAATTATTTACAAGCATCTTATACATTTCCTGAAATTAATCTTCACATTTATTTTATGAAAAATGACATAAAACATGATTTTTCTTCGTAGTACTTCCTTATGATTGTTCCTGCAATTCTTTACTCCAGTCTGAATATCGTTCTTCAATTTAACATAACCCAACCAAACCAAACCAAACCAAACCAAACCAAACCAAACCAAACCAAACCAAACCAACCCAAACCAAACCAAACCAAACCAAACCAAACCAAACCAAACCAAACCAAACCAAACCAAACCAAACCAAACCAAACCAAACCAAACCAAACCAACCCAAACCCAGCCCAACCCAACCCAATCCAAACAATAATAAGACCCACTGTTACCTATGCATGTAAAACGTGGACAATGATAAAATAATACGAAAATAAATTGGAAATTTGGGAACGAGAAAATCTAAAAGTATATGTATGAATTTAAGAAGAATAAATAAATAAATTTAAGCGAGGTAGGAGTCAGAGATTCTAAGAAAGAGGCACATAATCGAAGAAGGGGGAAAGAAGAGTGAAAAACTTAGAAGCCAAGGGCCACTAGGGCCTGTAGAGCTCTAATAAATATATAGACAACATCCTTATTTCCATTTTGTACTTATCACGTCTTTTACTAATAAAAAAATACCAAAGCATTAACGATGAAACTCAGGGTTTTTTTCGTATTATCTTATTACAATTGCTATACTGTTCATGACCTGTTCATGACCAATTCTTCAACAATCAATTTTAACGCCCTATACATAAGCAGTAGCCTGCACTTGCATATTATCGATAGTAATAAGGAAAATAACTCATTGATTACAAGCATCTAAACGCACAAAAACAAATACTGCCGAAATAACCATTATGTGAGACCGTCAATGATCTACTGTAAACAAACCATTTGCTTTCAAACATGTACGTTACCAAGTTTGTCAAAACGAATCCAAACCAAATTCCCGCTAGTAAATTGTTAAATGAAGTATGAAAATTATCAGCCGCGAGGCTTTGAAAACATCGCTTGTTGCATTCTATTGTCGTTACAACCGGTATTGTGTTACTATTATTAATAATAATTTTAATAATTAATTTCAGCGGCCATGCCAGCGACGTGAAATTAAAAATAATCGGCGTATTTTGAACCAGTTTTGAAACGACGTCTTAACGTAAGTAAAAATTTATCACCGGTTCAAAACGAATGTCTATCCATCTACTTTAGATTACATTGGAGGTGCGCAATTGCAATGACAATCCCCGAGGCTATCCGTCTCCCGGTCGCTTCAATATAACGCAGCGTCCTCAAAAAGAGAACAGACAAGGATTCTCAAATTGGCCAGACGCGGAAAGGAGAGGATCAGAATATTACTAGAAACATCCACGTTGACCATTTTATATCATTCGTTTTCGCAGCCCGCATGTATATTTATTAGACGTACGCGTCGTATAAATTGCATTGAATTCAATTTATTTGTTGCTTGCATACGATACTTTCCAAAGTATATTAAATGCACAACGGATTAATTTCTGCAAGTTTGATTAAATTTTGATAAATTTCCTTCAACGTATTGATAACTCAACATCGTCGTGCTGAAATTCTAAATTAAATTGCAATATGCATATTTATATTTTTGTAGAGAAATATCGCCAGGAAAACTACTCAAAATTTCTATTATTCAAACGGATATTTCCAAAGTTGGACAACGCAATGTGTTCTAAAATTTATCGTTGACTTTTCGCGAATAAATCGCAATGAAGGAAAGTTTTATAAGTACTGGAAAGTCTGCGAAATTTCTATAGTAGTTCACACTTATTTGTCACATTTTATAGAAATCCTGAGTGCAAACAGCAAAGTTACAATTACCTAACGCTGTGACGTATAACACTTTTATCTACTCAAAAATAACGTAATAAAAATGTTCCGAACCGAGACTCATAGTCGCGGGAGAAATATCGCCGCAAGTTTCCAGCTCCTAAACCTGAAATGCTTCGTTTTTGTCGTTTCGTAAACGGCGATGCATTAACGTCGCCATAAACAAAACATAGTAATGAGATATTTCGACGAAACGAACTTTTAAGTTCTAATTAACTTTTAATTAATATTCCGTTCGACACACACATCGGGGGAATTAAATTACTTTTGGCCGGGTTCGTTTGTACAAATGATAAACAATTTTGTTCGATTTAAAATTAATTGGATGTATAACGTATTTGAGGTCGTTCGTGTGATATGATTTTTTTTTCAACTCCGGCCTTTGAGCACTTAAACACTTAAACGGTGCTCCCTTCGTGAGCGTACAGTCAGCGACATCACTACCCAACCCCACCGAACTGATTATCGTACTGATATGTTTGCCACACAAACTTTTAAATTTAAATTGTTAAATTTGTTCCGTCCATGCGTTAAAAAAATCATAAAAAGTGTGAACTTGAACTGTATCGATAAATAGTGTAATTTTTCAAAAATGTTATAAAGTCTCAGCAACAAATAAGAACGAAAGCAGTATCGACAGTTTAGTGCAATGATTCAAATAGTAATGGCAAATATTTTCAGGTGACGCAAGTGTACACAATGTCGTCGCCAAATGAACTTGAGGCTAGGACAACAAGGATTTTTCAGCGGAAATCCGTAACCGTGCAAAACGTCAGTGTAATCACGATTCAACTAAATAACGATGAGGTAGTCGTCGATATCTAACATAACTAACCAAATGAATAGTTAAATTGGAGATTCACAACCAAACAGAAAACATAAAAAAATATTTACAAATCTTACATTGACATCTGAAACCACAATACATGTTTCGGCGTAAAATTTCGTGTGGAATAATTTCAATTCACCATAGAACAATCGAATAATGAATACCTCTGATTAAATTAAATAGCTTGCGAATGGCAAAAGTTAAACAAAAAATTTACTGAAATAATTAGCGTTTACTGCCCCCCACGCGCTCGGAGCAATTTAAAGTTTTAAACCCGTTGATCGAGCATTCGTATATACGAGCTTGTCGACTTTTTCCTTAATTTAAGTTTCTTCGCAAACGTCTAGTTATCCGATGGTAACAGTTTGCAGCCATTTGGGACGTGCCATGAAAGTTCCACGTTAAAATACGCCGAAAGTGTTCATTAGGGGATGTTAAGCATAATTTTCAGTAGACGCATTCAAATTTTATTATTGAATGTTTATTAAATCACGAGAACAAATTTCTGGGGGATATAATTAATTAAACATTACACTTTTTGATAACGCGAACACAGACTGATGTTCTAATGGATATCCCCAGGCTCCCCAAGCGCAAATATGAATTATCCCTGGTAAGAGTTCGCGTGTTGGAAATCAGAGACAAATACATCAGCGCCCTCTGGACGTTGATACAAAAGCACACGATGCGAATAATTAAATATACGTTGCAAAAAAATATCAATTTCAAGCATTCGAATTTTTTTAAATTAATTCTTGGAGCTAATTGTGCCGAATCAATAGTCTAAGTGCATTATCGCGCACAATAGCGTATAATTTCAATCTACCCAGCTCGCTGGCTGCAGCGATCCTCGTTCAAGGTAAATCTGCATCATTTATAACTGACAATCTAGCGCAACAATGGAATAGTTTTAGGAATTCGGCCATTTATCAATTTAAAAGATATTTGAATTGCATTTTCCGACATTGCAGAAATGCAGTGAGCGACGCGTCATCCATCATTCCCGTTAAATCCTGCAATTACGCTGGTGGCGGAGCCTTAACCCCATCGTGTGTGGATGTTGACATCGGCGGCTAATAGGGGGATTTCCCGCCCCGTAATTGGTTCCAAATGAACGATCGTCTAGCCTTACAAACATCCAACTCATCTCTCATGTCGCTCCTGAGGTAGCTCGTGTTGTGCAATATAAAACAAAGCCAAGCGTTTGTATAACATTTTTTTTACAATTCGATCCGAACAAAAAATAATTATTTTGAAAATTGTACGTGAATGATCATGCAATGAAATGCCATGAATATTAATTTAAATGGTTGGATCTGCAACTAGAACACTAGTTGGGTTTTTGGATGATCATTTCGTTATCATTTCGGACTCATCGAAAGGAATTTAATTTAATTTGAAATTCATTTAATTTTTATCCGAATTGGCGAAAATATCGCCGATGTAGATTTTCAAATGAAAGGTGGGTTCAAAATAAACAATACTGCCATAAGTATTACAAAACATTACAGATTTCCTTGTTCATGAAAATAGCAAAGCAAAATAATCACGTAAACCAAACCAAATAAAACCCAACGCAAAAAAAATACCACCCAACAAAATCCAATCCAAATAAACATGTATGTGTTTCCAGTTCAATATGCTAGAAGGAAACACTAATTAGAAAGTAAAACAAAATAAAATAATTACGTAAGCCAATCAAAACGTCAGAGAACTGAACAGAAAATAAACCAAATTCAACCCGATCCAATCCAAATCAAAATGTTTACGTTTCTAAATAAACATTTTTTTAAAGGAAGCTGTAAAGGATACCTGATCAATATATTATTGTTTAATTAATATTAATCATTTTGTGTTACATGTTGCCAGATATATTCTTTATCATTTCATTTCAACCCCTGCATACGCCAACATCGTTGGATTTTTCATTGTAATCGGCATGTTTGCAAACTCGCCGAAGATATATTGGGTTGGGTCGTCTATTGAATATTTTTATGCACTTTACAAAAAAACGCTGTTATTAGCTGTGAATTTAAATCACCACCATCCCACACCACCTCTAAAAATGGGATAGAGTTCAATAGCATTTTGGCTGATTTGTCTAAAAGGACATACATTGCTGTTTTATTTACAATAAATTAGATAAAAAAATAAATTAGAATATATTAACATAATTTTGCAGTGGGTAAGGGGAATAATTTTAAGTATGAGTTTATTTTGATTATTAGTTAGAACCAAGCGAAATCAAATTTTATTAAACCAACAGTTAACACTGGGGTTAAACAGCTGACGATATTAGCTAAAAGTTGGGCCAGTGTCAGTATTGAATTTTGTAATAAAAGTAGAATATTTTTAAATGGTTTTGACAAACTTAAAGTCTCTTAAAACTTTTGGATCCATTCTAGTTATAAGTGTTCAAGAAGTTGCCAAAGGCATTACTAATTAATAAATAAATACATATGAAATTAGTGTTTAATTTTTAATCAAAAAATGAAAATTACAAAATTGTTTAAAAAAAAGACGACCATTACACAAGATTGGCAACTGAAAAGGACCAATGCGCGAGATTGACGACTGGAGAGGATCATTCGATGAGATTCGCGGCTAAAAACGACCGTTCGGCGAGATTGACGGCTGAAGACGACCATTTCAAAAGATTAGCAACTGAAAAGGACCAATGGAAGAGATTGACGACTGGAAATGACCATTCGATGAGATTAGCAGCTGAAAAGGATCATTTAATGAGATTGGTAGTTGAAGAGGATCATTCAACTGGATCAGACGACCATTCGCCAAAAAAGTCTGCCAAATGTGCTTAGTGCGAAATTTTGTGCTAAGACATACCAACACTTTTGACGATATTTTCATGACGTATTTTAGCGATGACCTACTACTGTAGGTATTTTAATAGTTCCATTTACAAAAATAATATATTAAGCAAGCACGTCAGTTCGTTATGTTTTCCATCCTCTACCCATTTGCACTATGAATGGTTACAATTTTTTGCAACTCAACTAAAAAAAAATAGAATAAGTGTTGGATTGGATTAGGTTCGGTTGGGTTGGGTTGAATTGGGCTGGGTTAGATTGGATTGGGTTGGGTTTTATTGGATTGTGTTGGGTTGTACATGGGTTAAGATAAAAAATGAGGATTATGCTTATGTACTGATGGCAGAAATAAAACTCAACACTATTGGTGTAAACAAAATGTTTTAAATACTGAAATTGCACGTGACGAAATTTAAATTGGATCATAGTTATTGCAAGAATTTTCTGAACTGTCCGAGTAGCAACAAAAAAACTGCAACGATGAAGATAAAAAACCATGAAAACGTCATAGGTACAAAAAATTCCAAAAAATCGTATGCAAGACCAATCGACTTAAAGAAAGAATATCAAAATATGTAGTGTTATTTATACAAATAATTGTAACAGTCTTTTAAAATACACACACAATGAAATCTTACAAACAACTCAATTCTAAGAAATGTGAACAACCCAGCATTAAATAATCAAGTCCTCAATTACTTCATTTACATGATGTTTATGAAAAAGAATCCAATTGTTTATATGGGCTTACGCTGTGTGTAATTGATAGGTACGCATTGCTTATTATTTCTCCTGTTATCAATAAGTCACATTCGTTAGTTTTGTTAAAGAAAACTGCATGATACGTTCCAATGGTTTTTATTTGATACATCATATTTTAGTCATCTTAAATCCTGGACGTTTCAATTCTTTTTAATATAATCCCTTGATCTATAAAATTGTCGTTATAATAGCGAGTTACCGTCACTGAGTGTGCACAGAAAATAAAGTTTGCGTGCTACAAAAACTATAGATTTATATTCAAATTGGCAATATCTCTTAACTTCACCTGAAGCTCGTGTAGGTAAATCCTCGCGATCACTTTATATGGAAAATGTATATAAACTGCAATATAAATTCTGTAAACAACAATATCAAACAGTAAACGGCGAAATATATTAAATAAAACCGTCACGTAAACTAATATTACGTTCTAACGAAACAAAAATGTTTTAGTTTGTGTATTTATTAATTTATTAAATTAAATATTAAATTTAACTTATGTTAAATTTAATTTGTGTATGTTGACGATCATTGCCATTTGCATTCTCTCCTTACGCCACACGTCAATAATCGTTGCTATATCGGAGCTATGCAATTACTACCATAAAATTTTGGAATTTTTAAAAACATCTTTAACTTTTTAGCTAATGTTTGTGTTGGTATAATATGTACATCTTAGACCGAAGCATCGTTATAAACTGTGCGGCGCCCATTATCTCACTTTAACCTACCCCTTCTTCACTGAGCCACCCATAGCCCCAAGCAAAATATTCTACATCGGAGCAATCATAGCTTTACAATTATTGATATTTATGTAAATTATAAAAAAAATCGACCGGTTTAAGAGGCCGTAAAATGGTCGACGTCTTTCGTCAAGGAGCAAGTTGCTGGCTGCACCATGCAAACTAAAATTCCCTAACTTACCAAGCACCGCTGAAACTTAGAATAAAGAAACTTCGCAGACTTCTTTATATACCGGTGAACAGGCGCCGCGTTGACTTTTTACTGTTTTACTAACGAAATACAATTTTATAAAACGCGAGGGCGTTGAAATAGATTTCTGTCGGCGTTGTATTGCCTATTTGCTCGGCGAACGAATCGCTGTCGTCTACGAGTTTGTTATTAAAAATGTCAATTTTATTAACCATGTTGTATTAAGGCAAGTAATTGATTAATCCGAAAATCATGAATTGAATTATTTTATTACTAGTTTAAAAGCAAAATATCATTAACTAACCAGAAAAGTAATAGTAAATTACATTTTTACAAGAAATTGTGGTTGGGGAGTTGGCGGAGATCGATTTTGCGAGAACGTAATAAATTCAAAATATGAAGGAATTCAAGTTTTTATGTTTTCAGGAATTCAAGGTAATTCCAAAAAGTATGAAAATGTACAAAAAATTAAATCTGAGTGTACTTCTATTCACTGAAGGAACAAAAACGTTTTTCAGTGACAATTGCAAATTTTAGCAGACATTTTCCACTAAAACATCTGGAATTATAAGCCACGAGTGTCGCCACATAAATCAATTAAAAGATGTAGGGAGTTTGTGAAGTACACGTTAGCTTTTAAAAATATTATAAAATTTATTATATGTACAATTTTCAACTTTAAAAGTTAAGAAACTGAAAATACTTCGACTTTAATATTTAATTAATTTAATGCCGCCATCTACGTCAGATTAAAAACTATGTGTGACTAAGCCGACATTAATGGGTTATGAGTTAAAAATGAACTAAGATTGACATAGATATGTCAAAAAGCAAAAAGAACGTTCTTAAAATAGACTACATGTGTATACAGTCTGTTTATATTATAATAAGTAATCGTCGTGGATAATCTTGATTGGGTGCTTCTGTAAAATTGGATTTTGTTCCTGGGAGAGATTAGACAGTTACATTTGGTGAATAAAAATTATAAATTCATTCGAATTTGAAAGGACAAGTCTTCGATGTTAATATGTACTAATTTTGCATTTTGATTTCGTGAAAGAATATAATTCCCCATAGGACACTTTTGCCAAAGGTCGTATGACTAATGCAGCGATCCGAGCTGTGTTCTTAAACGTGTGATATACGCAGTGTCATGCAGATCAGATAAATGCAAAGCACCGAAATCATACCAATCAAATATTTTAAGAAAAGGCGTCCCACAATCGTTGCCCCGACGATGCACTCGTACCCGCATTATAATTTCAGACACGACCAACAGAGCACCTTCGTATGCAAACGACCGTCTATATTTGTACACGCCCAAAATTGCATACGGGAGGAATTGTACATATCGCAATTTTAACAAAATGACCATACGGTTTCAGATACGAGAACCCGTTTACGGCAGACAAATACCACAAGATTCATTCTCGAGATAAGGGCACCTCCGCGAATTTTTACGAGTGGCAATTTACATGCAGTGTCAGCAGTCTTCATGTATAAGATCACATGGTACGAACGGGAACAAGTTTAGGGATTGATGGAGGACATAGAGGACGCTCACTAGGGGAGCGATAGAATAGGGAGATAGACGCCGCCCCCGCCTGGGTGGCCGATCGAAACTTGGTGAAGGTCAAGGTCAGTCTGGCACTCCGCAGTCTGCATGAACAGTCGCGTGACCCGCCGTCAAGCGACTCGGCAAAAGGTAACTTCATGCAATTTCGCCTATAAATATCCGCTTTTTATGGGCGACTTCGCGCACACAACTTCTTATTTTAACGAGGTGGACAGTTAATTCGCCACAGATACCACTTACAAAGTGCACAACTAATTTGCTTAACTGATTTGGCGAACGGTCGTGTACCACTTCTGACACCTACTGGAGTCTGCCGGCGAAACAAAAATAATTAAATTGGGAAACTGACACTAATCCAAATGTACAAGAACATTTTTATTTCGTACGAAAATAAATTATAAATAAAATTATCAGCATTGAATTAAAAAATTAAAATATAAACTGACTTATCAAGAAGAATTTTTACCAAAAACTGAGCTGTTTTAGTAACAAATGAAAACGAAAATAAAATGTGTGTAGTTAGTTTCCGATTGATATAAAATTATCTCTCACAGCACCTTTAGAAAATCCTGAATAGAAAAGTCGATTAACAAGGGGCTGAAAATCGGTTTCCACGTTTGTTACTAGCAACAAGCGATCTTATGTTGAGAATTATTACCAAATTGTTCGAAAAAAATGTATGTGAACTTGCCTAGTTTTGGTTTTGTTGCTGCCACCAGACAAGTGAAGATGTTCAAATGAAAAATAGTTGGGCAATAAAATATGCTTTAATGCTTTTAGCAGAATTATCTGTACATCTCTTACAAAGGCAATACATTTTCAGTATCTTTTCAGTAAACAGAGATTCAAAAATAGAAATAAAATGGATACAGGTCCAGGTGAACTAATTGAAAACGAAACATTATTTCGCCAATCTAATCCTTTGTGTCAATTTGAATTGTTCAAGTAAAAAGTGAAAGTCCAATTTCAAAGGATAATTTCCTTTAAACGATTTTACTCAATCGTTGAGTGATATTAAGCCCCAATAATTTATGTGGCAGAAGTAAAACAAGGACTACCAGAAGAGTAGTCGAAGCAAGAATAATGAAAGGAGAACAATAGAGAGACCAAGGGAGATGACAGCAGGACGAATACCAAAAATGTGAGAAAAAGACACAGCTCAATTGACGATGGACGAAAATAGATGGAAATGGATTTTGAAAAGACATTCCAGGAAGCACTGAATCTCCAAACATACCTTACACTCACAAACGTTAAGGATACGTAAGAATTTTTACTTCCCATCTTGCTATCTAGTTCTTTTATATTTTGACTTAAGACCCGGTTCCACTCTGGTCTCTTTTCGTATTGGCTCTCACGATTACCTCACTTCTTTATATGAAACAAATTCTACAAATGTCATTTCATCTCCTTTTACCCATATGTATTTCACCCCATTTTTCATTCGCGAAGCCTTTTCAGTACAAATCATACCTTAAAAGTCTTCATCTTCAATGCAATTATTTCTAAAGTAACTTTAACTCACATGATCTATTGCTAGATATTGGTTTTGCGCTTTTTCGCGTTTTTTTAAAGTCACGTTTGAAAATGAGACGTCAAACGCGCGTTTCGTTCGAGGGCGTACGGAACTCCGAAGGGAGCGTTTCAGGGCGTCGCGCGTGCAATTTGCTATTGGAAATGGGGGTACGGAGACGATCGCGGTTCGTTTCGCGACGTCGGGTCCTCTCCATCAGCATCATCATCGTTAATTTGTCTAATTAATATCAAATGCATTGGGTGTGTGTTTTTTTTTTGTCGTTTGATGGAATAATAAACTTACAATTATTGTATATATTAGCGCAAACTTTAAATAAATAATGTCAAAATTGCAAAAATGCCTAAAATGCAAATTCGAAAAATATGTGAGGAGTAAGAGATACAAAAAATACTAAAAAATATATAACAAGTAAAAGGAATTCTACAAATCGAATAATTAAAAAATTGCCAACAAGTGTAAAAGACTGTTACCAAATTAAAAGAAAAAATACTTTTTTTAAGAAAAAAAATGAAAATGTGAAATTTTAATGAAAATTCCAAATGTCTAATTTTTTTCAATTAAATTTTAATTGTTAATTGCGTACATACATAAATCCTAAGTATGCATAGTTAATGCATACAACACATTGTAGATGCGGCAAACAAGTTTATGAACATTGTTAAATTTTACATTTTTTTATAAATTTTTGCAATTAAATCAATTAAAACCTTAATTAAACATATCGAAGTAGTCTAAATTATACAATTTGATAAAAATGTCATCGCTACACACACAATCCAACCGGTTTTCATAATTTTTCGTTGCAAAACGTACCCCTTTCAATTTTCTATTACAACTTTCCAAGCTAATGTATGGCTTCATGAGGTTATTTCTTACCATAGATACTATAATTTTACTTAAGATAGAAAAGCATTCATTTAATCACAATTGGCGTAAAGTAACTATCAATAAAGTCGTACACGTTTACGAAACGAAAGTTTATTCCCCAATTAAATCTTTGTTTCTCGTTTACCTTCGGTTAAATTAAGTTATATCGGATCATTTCAATTACATTTAAACTTTCTTGTCGTCATTGCAAAGTCTCCACCGTCTAATCCATTGGGGAAATAACGTTCCATAACATTGTTTTCGTACTTGTTTGTAGTACAGTTTATTAGATACCACCAAAAATTCGATTTTTATATCCGATGTTTCGAGTTGGGTTGATCAGTTTCTCACGTGGCTGTCTATAGAAACTCACTTCCATTGTGATTCCCGAGATCAACTTCTGTAAATGTTTAACCGATCTAGGACCCGTGGCCAGTTGATCCCAACCCAACCGAACCTAACCCAACCCAATGGACGCCAACATAATCTGTTAAGAGTTCGCAATTGCAATAAAGTACGTTCTCACGTTGTTCACGTACTTATCCCTACACTAGGACTAGGCTAAATACCCCAATCAGTCCGTAAATGTTCTGGTTCTTGTCAACTTGTTCAAAAACATCGCAGGAAAACAATTAAAAATAATTCTAACGAAGCAATTCAACAAATCGAAAAAATATTTCCAAGGATTTACGAAAAACGAAAAAATGCAAGAAAATTAAAAATACAAGATTAAGGTAAATACAAGAACACTTAGGAATATTTATTTAGTTATTATCATATCTTTCAAATATTTGTACATATTTTTCAATAGTGCTTGCAAAAGGTCTGGTATTATAATTATCGGAAAACAAATCTCAAACTTTCTGCAAACTAAAACTAGTGTAAAAATGTTCAGTGCCTGTGAAAATGTTTTAGTTTTGGTTGGTGGGGTCGGTCCTCCCCAACCCAGCCCAACCCAACCTATAGTTTTCCAAAATTCACAAACCATAAAAAAAATTAAAAAAGCAAAAATCAAAAATATTTATATTTATTGCGACAATTTTATTGTCAAAAATTTTTACTAATTTTTAATAATCAAAGTTTTTGAGTTCGAAAGTCCTAAAATGTGAAATTTTTGAAAACTACTTCCATTTTTCAAAATGTTTGTCACTTGTCACTATCTCACCGTTATCAAAAAAATGCTAAAAGATTGGGGGAAAAATAAATTAATGTCATAATTTTCAAAAATGCTCAAAAATGGTTAATAATTTTCTAAAATTCATACATTCTCTTTTGCAAATTGGCAATTATTTATTAACAAAATTTTATGCGTTTCAATGCTCTGAAATGAGAAAAATCTTATCATTTTCAAAATTGCAAAATTTCTGGAATCGCGATGATTTTTTTAACATTTTATTTCACATATTGAAAATGTTAATGTCAATGTTAATTCTATTGAATATTTTCGCATTTTTATTAATCATTTTATTTTAATTGTGATAAGTCCTAGACCCCAGTCCTCGCCATTTTGCAAAACTTTAATAGTTTTTACCACAAAAAATTAGTAATTATTCATTTCTCTGTACTTTAAACATCAATTTACAATTGGTGACAATTAATTAATGCTTGTCAAGTGACAAATTCGATTAAGCTGAGAATCATGAAACAAGAAAACAAATGACAAGGCTGAAACAATGAAATGAATCTTTGGAAAAAAACTACCACAAACGGAGTACTAAAAACTTAGGTACCTAGTTGCATAATTAAAATCAGTGTCGTTGATCCAATTCTAATGCAAATTAATGTTAGAATAGTATTCTGCACAAATTAACTTATCAATAATCAATGGAATCTAATTTAATTTGCAACCTAATTGGGAATTAATCCCAGGGTCCAAAGCCACGCAATTAAGTTAATCGTTCATATTTACATTTCTTTGTTTTCGGGTTGGAACTAGGTTTCAATTAAATTTCGTTGTTATTTAGGTTTAATTGCTTAAATTTATGTTAGGTTCGGTTGAGTTGAGTTTCAATGATTGTAAAATATTTTGCTTCGCTCAAATCGTTAAAGAAATATTTTATATTGGAAAATTGGTTAATTGTGTAAACAGGGAATACTGACTAGATTTTGAATAATAGATAATTTTGCAACGTGAATGTTGATTACGTAGAATGTGTGTAGCCTGTTGAAGATTTAAAAGGAGAATATATATGACAATTTTATAGCTTGAATTTGTTTCTGTAATCATTTTTATGGCCCTATTTATTAATTTCGAGATTTACATCTGAAAAAAAAATGTATTCGCATTAGAATTGTGGATAAATTTATAAGTAGAAATAATAATAATATGCTAATGCGCCGCAAACATCGCCTGGACATGCGTCCTTACGTTCTCCAGACGGCTAAGTGTAGCGCGTTTGCTACCGTCGAGTTCTGTTTACCCAGACAGATTGTATGAATGACCTCGGGGTTTTAAACTTTTTTCTTCGGCGAGCGCAAATATAAAAGTTTACATTAAAAATTACTCGTTATTTCCGCGCGAGCTTAACGCGACGAAGTCCGCCCGCGGATTCGGCCACGGCGATTTTATTAAGAAGTTGTTAACCATAAATCGCACGAGGGCCGTTTATTATCCATACCGGCGCATTACATTGTCTGAATTGCAGTTGTAAATTTTGAAAGCTCCCACTGAAGTTTGAAATACGTATCTTTATAGCTGTCGGTAATATTGCATTTTAATCGAATTTATGCTTTTATAATGCACACGTTATTTCCACCGCTTTGTCAACGTCACTCGTTAAAATGTTCCACTCTCCAGGCGTTACCTTTTAACGGTTAATTCACGTATCCGAATAATGTATAACGTACCGAAGGAAATAATAACGCGATGATGGGGAATTTACATCAACTCACCCGTTTCCTTAATTAAAACATAACACAAAAAAAATGTTTCGTTGATCTTTAGTATTAATTGTTATTATTATGTTTTTATGGAAATTAATTCGATAATTATTACATTTTAACCTTGGAATAAAATTGATTTGACGTTGAAATGATACATTTTTACAACTGGATTATTTTTACAAATATCGCCGCAGACCAACAAAATAAAACCATGGGCTTGTACGAACGTAACCTATTTCTTTTTATGGACGTAACGCCAAATAAAAAAAAATATTAAAAAAAAATTCATCCATTTTAATAATGGGCATGCGATAGCACGAGGCAGAATAAATGGATTCCACGGCGTTCAACTACGAAAACCACTTTAGTTCTGCGTTGGATGGCGCGCGGACAAATACAACAATTCGACTTCTCGAGTGTCAACTGTCAAGATATTTCATCCTTACTCCGGGGGAATCATGTGTGATTGAAATTCAAATACCTGCTCTTGAACTCCAATCGACGTCAAAACTTTCGAGCGAAACTAAAATAAATAAGCGACGCGTAAATGGCGCTGGCGAACCGCGAACGCAAAAATAAACAAGGCGGGGTTCGAAAATTTCACAATAAAATTTTTATATGCGCCCGCGTGTCGTGCGAAAATTTTTATTCGGGACGCGCATTTACAATTCAAGCGCCCATGAATCTTTAATTTTTTTATACTG
Source organism: Geotrupes spiniger (assembly GCA_959613385.1). Taxonomy (NCBI): domain Eukaryota; kingdom Metazoa; phylum Arthropoda; class Insecta; order Coleoptera; family Geotrupidae; genus Geotrupes; species Geotrupes spiniger. The sequence goes on along the minus strand of OY390736.1, from coordinate 37,119,166 downwards.
GGCTCTTGCGGAATAATTTATGGTTTTTATTTTTTTAACTTTGTGCTTTTATGATCGGCGTTTGCCTATTAATGAGCAATAAAACGTGGGTTTTATTTGAACATCAACCAGAGGATATCCAATAAAAACGTTTTGCTTCACGTTGGAAGTGGTTTTATGTTAAAACGTTTTATTTAAAATTTGGGCGCTCCAAATTGTAGTCATTGGCATGTTCTAAGTTAAGAGACGGTAATGTATACTTGTGATTTCAACACTAATGTTATGGTGTTTGAAATTTCGAAGCAGATTTAAATTATTGCAGCAGAAATTGCGTCGGCGTTTCGATTCATTTTCATTTTATCACTCAAACCCTTTATGTTCACGATTTCAAAGCATTACACTTTGTCACAATTAATAAATCCGAATAAACAAATCCGATTATTTTGTTCGTATCGTATCACGAAAACCATTTGATGTTTCATATTGATGTAATGATTTGTATATGGATTTGTTCGTAAAATATACTGGTTTGCATTCTTTGAAAAAAATCCTTTGAATTTTTAATGTCATAGTTTTTGTTATTATTTAAATTCCAATTACATAAACAATATTGGGCTGTGTATATAAACTATGGCACATATTTCTGTTGAAGTAACAATTATGAAAATAGGCTAAACAATTTTAACAATTTTGCATTTTAATATTAAGGAATTTAACACGTCCGCGGTTGCGTCGCACAAATGGAATGTAACAATAGTATGGAAAAAAATATGATGAAATCAAAGAAACCTGCTGTATTGGATAAGTAAAGAAGTAAAATAGTAATTTTTGAAAATGAATAAATACTAGTTTTTAAGGTCATATCTGCATCTTCGAAAAAAATTTACGTTTATTTTATAAATGTGATCAAACTTTTATGTTTCTTTAAAATTTTCACCATTTTTGCAGCAGTTAGACAATTTACATAATTTTTCAAAATTAAAAAACATTTTTTTTTAAATAAAAATTTGTTAGATGAGGCTTCATGCAATTTTAGTTTTTTTTCCACAGTTATTACTTTATGTTACTGTTTTGCATTTTGTCGTTTTGCGTATTTCAAAAACATTTTGTTTGTTTAAGTGTTTCCTGATATTGTTCTTTTTTTTCAAATTTTGATATTTACATATCTTAGACAATCTCGATAATTTTTACAATATTTTTCAATTATTTAACCAATTTTTGAATTTTTTCGTTTCAATTTTTTATTTGTACATGTTTACGAATGTTTACAACTATTTCAACATGAAAATTTTGAATCCTAAACATTCTTGGCAATGTGGTAAAATTTAAACTTTTTTTTATATTTTTCAAAATATCCAAACGAAAATTTGTGCTTTTGGCATCGTAGACATTCTTGACAATACTTATCGATAATTTTTTATATTTTTTGATTTTTGTATTTTTAGATCTGCTTCAATACAGTATTGACAACGTTGACATATTTTTCATTTTTTTAAATGTACGAATTTTGAAAATTTTGTAAATTTTTACAAATTCAAAATGTACCCATTTTTTCTATTTTACGTTTTGTAGAATTGTTGAAACGATTTCCTTAACAACGTTTAATGTAGGAAAGGGCGTACCCCCTAAAATTAAGTGGCCATTCAATTTTAGTTTGATTCGGAAGCGATGTCGACATTTTCTTTGATCTGCATTGATTTGAAATTTTTGACGCCCACTGGTTCGTTATTTTTGTTATTTGTAGATATTTTTTAATCTTTATCCCTTTTTTAATTTTTTTTATAAATGTGTCGAATTTTTGTTTTACTTTTGACAAGATTTGCTGCATTGCATTTTAGACATCTTGGCATTTTGATTTTTAACGAATTTTTTTTTTGGAAATTGTTTCTGTTTAACAAAACGTTTGTATTTTAACCATGTTTTTGACATGACATTTTCTGCAATTTTTAATTTTCGGCTATTTCACATTTTATCGTTTTTCGAATTTTAAATACATTTTATATTTTTAGCATCTTCCTGATTCTGAATTTGTTGTCTTTAAAATTTTGATCGATTTTTATTTTAGACCATTCCTGCCTGGCCATGATAATTATTTTACAAGTCAACGAATTTTTTCAATTTTTGCAAAATATTGTGCCGAATTAATGTTTTTACAGTTATTTCCTTTTCGAAATATTGAAGTGAAAATTTTTATATTCATATTTTATGCAACAAAATTTACCCAATCTTCTATTTTCAAATTCAAAAATCTTAACAATTTTGAAAACGATTTTTTTGACATTTCAACAAACTTTGTTTTCGTAAACTTGAGTTTTTCAACATTTTCGATTAATTTGCACTTTATGCAATTTTCTTTTCAGTTATAATAACTTCTTGATACTTTCGGTTGCTTCATAAATTTTTTTATTGTATTCACAATTTCTAGGCGCTTTTTGAACTAAGAAACAATGCATTTTCATTGCTGTCCTTTTTGTGATTTTGTCTGAAAAAGGATATACGCATCTTAGACATTGACAATGTCGACAAATGTTTACGATGCTTTTGGTCAATTATTACGGTTTTTTAAAAACATTGAAACGAAAATTGTAAGTTTTTGCATCGCAAATTTTAATTTGACAATTTTGATGCTTATCAATTTTTGGTGTTTCGCAGTAATTTTCTGCATATATTGTTACCAATATTGTTATTATTTGCATCTTCTGCCAGTTGCTTTTTTTAATTATTGTCAACATTGACATTTTCATGAATTTTTAATGCTTTAACAAATTTGATTTTTTCCTATTGATCTGTGCGACTGCATTCCATATTTTTTAATATTTTGGGATATTTGTGTAATTTTTCTTTTAATTTGTATAATTAGTCAATTCTGTTGCTTTAGCAGGTTTATGAAATTACAGTACTTTTTTCCATTTTGCCGTGTTTCCAACATAGCAATAAATAAAATAATCGAAACATGAAAAAATGAGAAAATGGACAAAATCAAACCACTATTTTTGGATATGTACGAAGTCAATAAAAATGAAAATATTTTATAATTTTACACTTCCATCATTTGATTTCAAGCTGCCGTTTATAGCGTACCTGCTTTTACTTGTTTCAACAAGCCCATTTTCATTTTGTGGTCTAAAATCGTTCAAAAACAATGAAACAATACGTTGGTATCACTAGTTTAATCGTTTTCTAATTATATCAAGTGTCATACACTTGCTCTACATACTATCTTTGTTTCCCACGTCTTCTCCATTTTTTTGTATATGCCCCCACCATCCTTGCTGTCTTTCCTCTATGTAATCCAGTATTGAATCATTCTCTAGTTCTTGTCTTATATCAATGTTCGCTACTCTACCTCTCATTGTAACTCCCTTGCCTGCCCTTAAATACTTCATTTCATGCTTGCATTTTACTCTTAGCTTCCTGTGATAGGATCCAAGTCCCACATCAGTAAATTAATATCGAAGTATTGTCAACGTTGTCCTCTTGGGTATTTCTCTTTTTTACTTCCTTATAAATTTTCATATAGCACGTTTTTATTGTCTTCTCAATTCTTTCACTCATATCTATATTTTCATTTCCAGATCTTTCTATTGTTGATCCTAAGTACTTGAATTTTTGTACCTGTTCCATTTTCTTTCCTTCCAGTATTATATTGGTATCTTTGCCTATCATCATTATTTTAGTCTTTCTCATTTTTATCTTCAATCCATATTTTCTCAGTATTTCATTCCAAACTTTTAAATTATCCTGAATATCTCTTTCAAACCTGGTCATCAACACTAAATCGTCGGCAAAGGCACACAGTTACCCTCTTTGGTTTAGATAGCCCATCGATAGTCCTTGTATTTTTATAATCCTTCATTAGTTCGTCCATATATATTGAACAGCGTTGGGTGCCCCCCTTGCCTCAATCCCCTTTTGGTTTCAAAATTTGTCGTTCTCATATTCCTACTAACTACATAATTGGTGGTCCTCTTGTATATTTTCTTAATCGCATTTATCAATCTCTTTCCCAAATACTCCAAACTTTCTTTCTGTCCACTCTGTCAAAGACTTCTTCCAGATCTACAAATACGCTTTCGAGTCCTCTTTCAGCGTATTTTTTGTGACTCCTTTTAGGATGAATAGATAGTCTTGTGTACTTCTCCCCTTCCTAATCATCCCTTCTGCCCAGTCCTTTGTTATTTCGTTTCTCTTCCATGGTTCATCACACACTTTTCTGGATATTTCCATTCCCTTCTCTCCCAGATTGTTTAACTTGGGCTTATTATCCTATCATGCCTCGTGGCTTTATGTTCTTCATTAATCGAATTGTTTCCCTTACCTCTTCGATTTTTATTTCTTCTTCTGGTCTCATTTCATTTTCTTTCCCATTTTTTCCTTTCTGACTGTTATTATTCCCTCTTGTATTAACATTTAAGCCTTCTTGCTTCCAATGCAAGTACATGTAGACTGTCATTGTGATTTAATACTTAAACTATTTTTTTCATTTGAAAACCGTTGAATTGATTTTGATTATATTTTGGGAACTTCATTATTTTGACATAACTTATAGCGTAATTTTCTGGAACACCTGCATTGTTGACAGAGCTACGACCGACGTAATTACGTAACGACGTAATTTATTAAAATGCATTAATTAAAATGCAACGACCATTTAAAAACGTATTAATCAACAAATTTTAATTTCGCACAAATACAACTTCAGTCATTAATCCGGCGCAAGTTTAACTGTCGGCTGATACAACGCACGAAACTTTTAAATCCATAATCTGCAAGACCAGGCGAGTTAAATACACTTGTACACAAATTGAAATCTCCCGTGATGGGTTGGCGTGCACAATATGAATATGTAATTCCGAACTAAAATTTAATTTACAATTTCCTAATAGGATTATGTTTAGATTAAAATGGCAACTCCACCGGCGGGGAATTTTTACCGCTTTTTGTTCCGCGCGCGTTCGGTGGAAGTCGCCGCGGCCGTAATAGAACGCTGGAAGTTGTTTGTTTTGCACTTAGCGCTAATCACGTTCCACACTTCGAGGAAATTTTAACTAAATACGGGACGAATTGAAAATTTGCATTTCCATTACGGTTTTTTTTTTCGCCCGCGAAAGTTTGACAAGTTAATATGCCCGGGCAGTTTTATTGAGACTTAGCTTCGCGGAGTTTCGTTTATTCAACGCAAATTTCTGGATTATAATCACCGCCTGCAAATAATGCGACTCCGTCGCGCGGAGATGCGGAAACCTGGGCGTCGGAAATTGGGTTCGTTGGAAATTCTAATTTGTTTCTATATTTTTCTGAACGTTCGACATTTTTTATGAAATATCGTTGAAATTTATTTTATTCAACTACAAAAACAATAACTTAATTTTGATTAAATTTGAACGTTTAATTTGTTGCGTAAATTGCCGAACGTTTAAACAAAAATATATCACGCGAAAAGGTCACCTCAGTTAATTTACTCCCCAAAACAAATTGTTAAGTGGGCCATTTATCAGTCGCGCAATCAATCCCTGAAGGTAAATCTCGCATTCAGCGAAGTTCGCGTCACATCTCCCCTCTCCGTTCAACGTAATGTAATTTCCTGCATTAATCCGGGAGTGATTTAATCCCAGGGACGTCGCGAGATAAGATTCGCCGTAATTTAACTTATAATGTGATCCGTGATGTATCGGAACCGTAATCCACATTCATCAGTTATTCACTTATATTTCTCGCTCAGACGAAAGTCGAGCTTTTTATGGATAAACGAGCTTAACGTCTACTTTGTTGTGATGGTGCGGTAACAATATAGAGATTAAGATGAAAGATTACTTAGAAAATTGATATAATACCATTATGGTGCCATGGGATATTTATAAGCTCTGGAACGTAATAAAAGCAATAACCAAGAGCGCGATGCTCGTCGATCTAAAACGGGGTAATAGAATTATAATATCGTCTGCATTAAATTTGCGGCAAAAAATGCCTTTATGAATATTCAGTGTGTAAACTGATATAATGCAACTAGAAAAATAATTATCTTCATAAAAATTTATAATTCCGTTCGCAAAAATCTTTTAATAAATTGAATAACATAAAACCACTTACGTGGAAACTTCAACCCGTGTCAATAACAAATTGTAGGACAAACATGCGACATCCCAAAGTCAACTTTATGTTATTTAAAGTATGGATGCTAAAACGTGTGAAAAGTTTGCGTACGTAAACGTTCCGTAAATATAAATATTGACTTTTTTATTAAACGTTTTAAACTTCGCCTCGCGTTGTTTGCTCGCGCTCAAACTTTGGAGAAATTACATTTCGGATGGCTATTTGTTTTTGGCATTAAGTGGGCCATATAAAATTTTACATATTAACACAATCGAATTACTAAAATGTTTACCACGTGAAAATCAGGGATCGTCGTATCGCATTAGAAACTGTACGCGTTGGATTCGACGTCGTCGATTCCAGGCGCTGCCACTTATTGCAACTTCTTTGAGCGATTCGACAAAATTACATTGAAATTTCCTGTCGTATCTCCTGACAATAGCGCGGATATTGCTTTGTGTCTTGGAGCAGACCAAACCATCATCAGTAGAGTACCAACTTAGAACTGTAAACTTTGATTTATTTCTACGCTCAAATCCAATCACTAGTATTGTGTTAAAATCAACACTATTTCTCCAAGGAATGAGTACATTTTATATCTGCGGGAAGCAGCCGAGCTCCCGGATTGAAAAAGTAATTTATATTTCAGATTTTCAATCGTTCTTTTTCGGAATTGAAACGTATATATGTTGGCAAATTCGTTGTAGTTATGATACCGTTATGATTAACCACACAGTCTGGAAATAGATCTTAACAAACTGTGTTAATAATTGTATATTAATTGTATAAGTAATTTGATGAAATAATTGTAAATAATTAAAATTATTATTACAAAAAAAATCGATATTCATAAAGTTAAAATAATATGGGTGCAGTAATGTGGGCCCAGTCTGGTGAAACAATTACATAAGTGTTACAAGAAAAGATTGAAAAGTTTGTGGACATTTGTGGAAGTTATGAAAATACATTGCACATTGGAAATCATTCACTGTATTCTGTTATTCACAGAAGATACAAAATGCACAATTACCTTTAACAAAGAACTTGCAAATCAATCATTCTATTGTGAACACCGGATGACTCTCATTAAATTAAAAGCTCCCATACACGTAGTAAGAAACTTACAAAGAAGTGCACTTTTAACAAACGAAATAACAAACGCCAAATATGAATTAATACAAAAAAAACACGAAGCAACGAACCCAGAAGGCAGAAGCAATAAATCAAAGAAAACAATTGAGTCATAGGAAGCTATAGAAATCTAAACAATAGAAATTAATTAATACAAACAAAAGTAACAAAAATGGAAGCAAAATATGTAACTAACCAAATTAAACTGAAACAAAGAAAATTGTACCACAAAAAATTATACCAAAATTAAAATGATATTAAAAGAGCTGGGAAATGAAAATGAAAAATCAATAACATAAAACAATTGAAATCTGCCCAAACAAGGCAAACTGTGAAAGACGAACACTGAAGAACACAAAGGTACAATATAAAGAAACGAAGTGAGGTTTGAAAAGTTTTTAAAAACTAAACAAGAAAATGAAATTAAAAAAATAGACGAATGAATGTTTAAGAAAATACTAAAAATGATGATAAAACCTGTACGAAGTATAACATACAATTAACATCGGAAAAATTATGAAATAATGAAACTATTTTTTTCTTTTGGTGTTTTTTTATTTTAGCCATTGTGTTTACTTGTATTTATTTTCGTTTTCATTTCGTCCTCACAACTGCTAATTTTTTGTTATAATTTTCTGTTACTGTTGACTTTTCAATGATCATATTTTTCCTATCATTGCATATGATACCAATGTAAAGAATATATGCTATTTTAAGTTAGGTTGGCTATGGGTCTCTTGCAGATTCGCTTTGGTATTTATTTCAACTAGATGCACATATCCATGGTCTAGTTTCCAGAAATAAAGTCATTGTAATGAGAAAAGTCAACCTAGCTCAACCCAACCAAACTCAACCCCACCCAACCCAAAATAGCTTATATGATCCAACCATTGTTTCTCATAGCAGTTTTTTGTCCAAGTAGCAACCGATTATTATTTATTTATTTTTATTTTCCCATTTTTCGTTCTTTTATTTGAAATTTGTTGTGTTTCTCAATTTTTATTTTGCTTATTTATTATTTCCATTTTACGATTTGTTTCATTTTCAGGTTACTTGCGATTTTGTTTCAATGTATTTCGATGGCCACGATCGTTGTTTTTCTGCTTTTACATAATTTTTGACTTTTTGTTTTGCCCATTTTTTATTATTTCTTCTATGTATATTTAGTAATCGTTAATTTTGCCGCTCTTTTACAAATAAAATATTGGATTGGATTGTGAACGCATTGCGAACCTGACAATCCATGAAAGTAACAAATAAAACATAAAACGAAAATAATAAAACCAACAATATTCCAATAAAATAGAAGAAAATTTAAAAGAAAGTAGTTTTTGCATTTCAGGTTACTTGGAATACTTCACAATTTTAACAATTTTCACTGCTTCCAATAAATTTGTAGTGATCGAATATATTTATATAAATATCAAAATGCTATTTTCGAAAAATAAGGATAGAGAAATAATTTATATAGAAAAATATAAAATAAACTAACGAAATAAAATATAGGAAGTCAGAGAGCTTAAACAAATTGATATACCCCCCCCCCCCACAACAACAACTAGGGATATTCGACAAGTTTGCAATCGCGTCGATTACATTAAAGATACCCAAAGATATTCGTTACAAATTCAACCAGATTGGATGCAAGGTCAGTCACCACTACGTATAGCCTAAGTTCACATTCCACAAACTATTCAATTAAAAATCGCTGATAAATAATTATCTGTCCACCAAATAGGGCACAAATCGAAGCCAACAAATGACAGTTTGCTTTAACCTAGTGCGGTCTGATTTCTAATTTTGTGTAATTGATTATATTTGTTTTATTAATTTATTACCTTCCTTTTTTTAATGCCGTTGATTAATTCCGCTTATCTTGTTTCCAAAATTTCGCCTGGTTTCTTTTATTTTGATTTCATTTTACTCTCGTTTTTTGTTTCCATGTTCAGTATTTTGTACTGTTTGATTTTTTGAAATATATTTTTATTTTCGTCAATATTTGTTTACGTATTGTGAAGCTTAGCATTTGTTGAGGACACACATTTTTTGGAATAAGGAACAGGATTCAAACTAAATCTAGACTTGCACAAAATTGTAATATTGTAAATTTTTGAACATTTACGAAATGAATACTATTAATTTTGGATATATGAGCTTGCAACTTAATAGCAATTTCGGATTGTCTTCATTCGCAGCTGTTATTCGTTAACGTTGGATTTGGTTCATTTAAGCTCACTGACAACTTAAATGCGAGAAGCTCTTAATTTCATGGACTGTCATCCGGTATTGCACAATATAATGATTGATTTGCGAGTTCTTTGACAGGTAATTGCACTCTGAACGTCTTTTCTGGGAATAATACAACAATAAATTATTCACGATGTTGAACGTGAAAAAAAATCTATAAAATAAATAAATAAAAGAATTTAGATTTAATTTTATATTAAGTGTTGAATGAAATATACATAATAATCTCATAGTCATTAGCATATTATTTTCAATTATTTTAATTCGATTACTAAAATAATATATTTAGCACAATCTTTTCTTTATATAAAGAATTTTTTTAAATTGGTAAAAAAAACCATTACGTATTATACCTCACATTGTTTGATATATAAGTGGTTTTCCTCAAAACTTGAAATTTCTAATAATGCCAGCAAATAAAAGCAAACGACTCCGCGAACTTAACAGCAGTCTACCCAATCCGGGGCAATAAAAAACACCGCACAAAAAGTCTGATCAATTTCTCTAATGGAAAAACAATACACGGTTATTGCATTGGTTGATTTCAGTTAATGCAGTTTCTCAGTTTGTACGTCAAAGTATCAACGAAGAAAGCCACGCGACCGAAAAACATATTTCAGAAAACGATCCGCACAACGAGGGAAAATAATATTATCGGTAATTCGCCGCCAGCGGCGGACTTAATTTTTAATTAACATTGCACTTAATGCAGTGGTGTTAAGCCGCGTCGTTTGCATTTAAGGAAACATAAGCGCCTTTTAATTGAGTTTTTGTGAGCGAAATAAATTAAAAGTTAATGGCAGTTGTTCGTTTAAGATTTAAAATTTGTGTTGTGGAATTTAAAAAAAAATGTAGGCGTTAGGTATAATAATTAAAGTAACGAGAATTTATTATTTATTAATAGAAACTATAAATAATATTATATGATCATCCGATTGCGTGCACTGCAATTACTCAAATTTAGATCAACCGTTATATTTATCATGTTTTCCAACACCTTACATCTTTGTTGACTAGATTGGCGTTGAACGAAGAGGCGTATTCATATATATTTGTAGGTACGCATATTCAGGGGTGTAATGTGTCAAGTGCTCCAGTGCGCCTTCGTAGGGCGCACTGGAGCATTTGACACAATACTATTATATAATAATTTTATTAATACACAAGTACACCTTAACTCGTTGGTGCTGTAGAATTTTTGTAATCAAAATTACTCCTTTATTACTTATTAAAATTTTAAAATAATTCTACAACTTAATTATTTACAAAAACTCCACTAAATAATTAGCTTTGGTTGCCCCCTTTCGATTTGTATTTCTATGCAATTAAATAATAAAAGCTCCTCTGGTCTTATGCAAATACGAAGCAAATCATTAGTTAAAATTACACCCAATCCAATAAGCAACAGACTTGTTTATTACGGCGCACCCGGTGCTATGGCACATTCGAAGATTCAGGTATTGACCATTACGATCGCAGCTGCGAAACCGATGCCAGCATCATTTATCTACTTTGAGAGAAGTGCATATTCCTGCTGCAGCTCCAAACTTATTGCCTCAGTTGGGCGACATTTGCCGCGCAGCCCAACTGCCCGGCCAAGTAATGCCGCGTAAATGTTGCTCTTATTGTTGACCGTTTAAATTTAATGCCGTGCATTGTACCCCCGCCCGGCCCGAACTAAATGCAATGTCCATTATTTTGCGTGCGGTTAACCAGCATCGAATCCACAGCGGACTTCGGGAAACTGCGAAACAAGCCGCACCCACCTAATATTTTCTCCTCTCCCAAACCGAAACCTTTTTAAAAATATATTTACGTGAAAGCTTCGACAAATTTTAAAACTAACCGCAGCAAATTTTCAAACTTGGGAACCTCGAATTAAAATAGAGTCGTACGGACGCATCGGAGAAGTAATACGACCACACATCTCCGCGCCGCTGAAACTTTTTCATTATAAAATTCTTTAGCGAGCGCAGAACTTCTGTTATTACAGTATCACTTAAGGAACGCCAGGCACAACATAACTTTATTGCTTAAGTAAACATTCTACTTATTTCCTTCTTATTTTTGCAGGTTAACAAAACCGTAAACTCGTCTCGGCGAATATATTTACCGGAGATATTCTCTCATCTGCATATAAAACGCATTCTCGAATTGTTATATCATGAGAAAGCATGGAACGGAAAGTTATTTTCGAGTGGATCTCGACGAAACCCGAGAGGCGCAGAAATTTTTATTTAAAAAGGAAGCCATCGAGTGCATTAACTGATTAACTGATTAACTAATCGCGTTTTCGAACCTGAAGCAGCGCAATAAAATTAAATGGATAAACAAAATATATTCGCAGTAAAAATACTCGAGCTGTAAGTGATAATGATTTAAAATAATTGATATAAAAAATCGTATATTGATTCAAACATGACGTATAGGATAATGCAAGATGTGAAGTGAAAATTAAAGTAATTTATATCAATCAAAATAAACGAAAAGAAAAAATAATTAAAGTGTCAAGCTGGAGACATAAATCAAATTGCAAGACCCAATAATGTCACAAACCCAACCCAACCGAACCCAACTCAACCAACAAATAGGTTCGGATGGGTTGGGTTCCAAACAAAACTACTCAATGAAATTTCTGGCTTCCATCCCCTATTCTTCATAAATCTTTTAAATCATCTGTAGAATTTATAAAAAAAAACATTCAATTATCTGACTGGAAATAGTGGACCACAAAGCCAACACTATAACGCGGACATACACAGAAAAATATAAGACGAGCATAATTATCTTATTTCCATTTTATTATACATTTAGCTCATTTGGCTTTAATAGATTTATGGCGAATAACAAAGAGGGGGAGGGGGGTACACATCTAAATTAATAGCTGGAACTCATATGATGTAACGTTGGGTTGGGTTGGGTTAGTGTTACATCTTGGATTTAACAATATATTATACCTCCAGAATATTTTCCTTTTATTTACGTTGATAATTATAATTTTATATTTTGATTTTTTACTTCAACCAAGTGTCAATGAAATTTGACAGACGGTGAACTTTCGAACCTGAAACTGAAAACAGAGCCAGCACTAGACTACGTAGAAGAACAACAAACGGAATCATGAGGGACATGCATAAGTTTAGATAAACTAGCGAGAAAAGTATGGGATACTAGGACACCAAAAAGATAAGCCAACCTAAATCTGGGACAGTTTACAGAAACGATTTTTGACAACTTGACATTTTGATTTTTAATTTTATTCATTGCTTTTTTTGCCTGTCCTTTCCATTAACCGACCATTTTCGATTCACTACTTCATTGTCCAAACGCACCAATATCAATCATATCAACAGTACAGACCGAAATCCATACATAAACTTCCACTTTATAGTATTCTGTTATAATTAATAAAAATTGAATATTTTCCATTTTATCTAATTTTAAACTTCATTGCTTGATTCTTTATAAGTTGACGCTTGCTATTTGACAAAGTGTAGCGTGGTATAAATCAGATTTGCGTATTCATTACACGTACGTCTGTGTATGAAGGGTTGCCGTCCAAATTAGTCAATTGAGTTGGTACTGGTTGACATCGACAATAGACCTAGACGGATGATACAATGAACTTATATTCGAGTCTGTTTGGCAAGTGATAAATAAATCTCGCAGTTGAAATAGATTTAGTATTGGATGGGCCACTTTGCAATCGTCATATGGTAATTCATCATAAAAATTTTCGCAGGATATTATTCATCAAATATGTCTGCTTACAAATAATAGAATCATTGTGATTTTAGACGTTGCAGAATAAAAATCTAAAATGTCGAAGAAATAAATCAAATGTGCGTTGTGTATTGTAATCGTCCAATTGTATCATTAAAACAGAACGATTAAAGGACACTCATAAGTCAAATGTGATATGTCTGTCGGTGGGCGTCTTGCAAATATGATCACATGAGTAGTTGAGGACACACACGTAATATTTATCATGAAGAATAAAATTCATAACTTTCACAGTGTAGTAAAACAGTTTGAGTTAATATCTGAAACATCTAATGTCAAAAACGCAAGTATTAATTATAATTTAATTTGATTGCGTGAAAAACCACGATGTTGTTTTACAAATATAATATACTACGATGCAACTCATTGACATAAAGCACGATAAATAACTGAAAATGTAAAAATGAGAAAAATTCACAAAATGAAAGTGAAAACTTAGAATTTTCAGTATCTTCGATTGTACTGTGATTTTAAACTCGAGGAATTTTCCGCATGCATTTTATATAGAAAGTATTCACCAAAATAGTTTAAAAATGCTCGCCATCTTTCTAGAAATGCGTAACGTGGCTTATCTGAAATTCATGACGCCCGATTGCGATTGCTTTACGCTTTGGACATATTGCCAAAATCAACATAAATATTAACTTAATGCGTACGTTATCTCGCATCCAGCAGTGAATCACTGCAACACACGCCGCTGGTTCTCGCCGGTTATGCTATACTTGCATGTATGTCGCCCAATCCTGCATGCAGATAAGCAGTGCAGACAGGAAATTACAGTAAAGCGTCTGGAATTAAGCTCTATGTGGTAGCAAAGCGCCACCAGCGAACGCCTCGAAAATAAAAATAGTGCCGGCGTAATCAGCATTCATAATTCCACACACTTCATTTCATACTTTTGCGGTTTCGCAGCGACCGGTCTGCTGGTTAAGATGAAAAGCGAATTTCATTACGAACGTAATCGGGTTGCTCCGCGACATTTTATTGCGAAATAGAAATAAAATTCAGCAGTCGGTCGAAATACTGTGGCAGAAATAATAATTAGGGGGAAACATCAAAGCTTTCGTTAATTAAGACTCTTGTAAATTACATTTCATTTCGAGTGTATACATCTTATCATTATGTCTGTGTATTATATAAATTGTGAGAGAATCATACGTTGTTGATAGATTAAGTCGAACATAACCTCTCGAGATACATATTCAGAAAGGAAGAATAATAACTATGGTTAAAGTCATATAACACAAAAGATATGAGATTGTTATAAATTGTGATCTAAATCAATGTGTCGAAGCAAAAATTCCTTCACCGACGGTAAATGACTCTAAAAGGTAAATGAGGTTATATTTGATTATTTATGATGTATTTAAGGCCTCATATGTCGATATATGTGTTGTATAGGGTATCTCGTATCTCATTTACATAGCGTATAATAAGAATCTAGTACGAGTAACGTTAATAAGTTCGCGATAAAACAGTTCACAATAAGCACACTTGAAACGCCGCAGTGGAACCTGACAATAACGAAAGTTTCTTAAATTGTCTATTTTAGAAAACGAAGCGAATTATGTAACATATAATTGAATTTATAAAAAAAAATCCTTCGCCCCTCGATGGCAATAACTCGCAATAATTACGACCAAACATATCTTTCTGCATAATTTAACCCCATCGCGCATAAGAAGCAATTATAGAATTCATAAGGTGTTAACGTTCGCTATATTTCGCGCCGAAAAACGAGCGTATAAATTATTAATTACATAACGCATCGTTATGCCGCACCAGGCCGTTTCCGCGCCGCTAACTGCGCCGCCTTCCTAAGAACGGTCGCCTCGGAATTCGCACGTAAAATTAATAAAGTATACGGAGCTTTTTAAAAATGAAAAGCACGAGTGGAGCCAGTGAAGCATAAATGAGAGCTATGTGCCGTCTCGGCTCTGGGGACGTGTACTCGGTGATCGATGGTTGCCTCAAGTGTGCACTTTCTATTAGTTCGCCGCTTGCCAATAATCTAATCATCGAAGGCGCACACACAGGAATTAACTGGAGCTCTTCTATTTTTCTCATCGACCCGCTCCGGGAATCAAAGGATTCCTAAAACTCAAACATGCAGTTTTATTAGTTTTATAAACAACTCTTATCCCTTATCGCCTGGAAATATCCGCGTGCGTTTTTGTCCTTTTTATACCGATGCGATACGAGGCGGTCTCAAAGAATTAATAGGGGGTTAACCACGCGTATAATTTTTATTATATTTTTTTCCTTCGCGCGCTCCTCATTTCCTTTTGGACAGACAATGTTTTTCCACTAGATGGTAAAATGAAACTGCGCAATCATCGAGACCAAACTAAGACGCAATTAATTGAATTAATTGATTAATTTTTCATTATTTATATTTCTTTAATGATTCTAATACTGGTAAATTAAATAAGGCAACATTTTTGTTTGGGTCATGGCACGTGTGCATCGTTCATTTTCAACTTAACAATTAAGCTCGATTTCTAACTCGAAGCACTTTTTTTTCAACTTTAGCCTTATAAATACATACAATTCATTTCGTTCCCATTGTGACCATTACAAGTATAAATAGCGATCTTTACTCGTCGATAATGTAACAACGCCTCAATTATATTCGACAACATTTTTCCTCGTGCAATAAACGAAACCAATTACAGATAACAAGATTCATAAATTAATTGCCTCCATCGACAATAGATTTATCGCACAAAGGAAGAGTGCGACGAAATAAAAAAAAAGGGCATTCATCGCGGTAGTAGTTAGCAGGATCAGTGCTGATAGTGTACACGAGCAGGTGGTGCTTCCCACGTTCCTAGCGATTTACAGGGAGGCTTTGCCCCAAGATCTGCCTGACATGATGTCGTCTGCTCTCTAACGCATCGAAAACTTAATTCGCGGCAACAATGCATTTCATTCAATTTCGTTCGACTTGTCATAACGACTAGCGTTTTCAATTGTGACGTCTAATATCAACGTAAATTAAATCCATTTACGATGCGCTGAATAACAGATCGCTATCTGGGTAATGGAATAAATTTAAAAGTCACCGCCGGCGGACATTTTTACTGCGGATGGCTCGCAGAATAAGTGCGTCAGTGCGAAATGATACAAATTATTAGGTTTAACTGTTATTAAGAGCTTGCAACATTTCCCAGTAAATTGGATGCGATTTGCATAATAAACTCGTTATTAAACCAATAGAAAATGATGTAGTTGCTATCAATTTGGAACGCGCATTGAAGTTTTAATCACTTGGATATAGAATTATTTTAAATTACTCCGTTGTTGGCGCTATATCTCAACCGGAGTCACAATTATTACCTCAATAAACGCCCAAGGATTATTAAGGAGGGCGACAGGTGATATTAAAATTGTCTGGGATACTTAGGATGTAGACAATTTTTTTGCCATACTACATTTTAAACATAATGGTCACTTTAGCAATTTAATTTTTATTTTACTTAAAAAAATAAATACCGCTAAATAATGGTTGTTTTAGTGTACAAGTAATTTAAATAATAAATAAAATATCAAGATTAATTATGAATGAATGGAAATACTAAAAAGGATGTTGACAACTTGTGTTAAATATTATTAAGTAATTCGCAAGGGAAGAAAATTATATTTCAGCATAATATCCTTGTACTTGTATGCATTTTTTACATCTAGCGAAAATGCATCACAAATGCTTGCTCTTCAAAAAAAAAACTCTCAACCACCCACGTTAGTTCTTCATCGTTTAGAAATCTTTATTCATCAACCGTTTTTTCAACTTCCTGAACAGAAAAAAGTCACTAAGTGCTAAGTCAGGATTGTAGGATGGATGATTTAATTTTGTGAACTCTAAATCCTTCAAAGCATCATAGACAACAACAGCCTTAGGTACTGGCAATAACTGGGCTGGGAAGCGACTGGTTGGATGAGCAACCCAACGAATTTTTTCCAGAGAAATCAAAGATTTGGAGCATCGTTAGACCAAATACATCGACGTTTCGGGAGGTTATGTAGAAAAATAAACGATTGATATTTCCCCACGTACTTCTAAAATAAACCCAGCATCGATTCGTATGATCGATACACGTCCCCGGCAAAACATAAGCATTAACTTCCTCACAGTAATGGTAAATAATAAATTCGTGTAATAACGCGATTCCGCGTTTAATGTGCGAGCCATAATTTCGAAGTCTGGAGTGCCATTAATAGGCATTCCCCGCAACGCTTATGAGCGACATCAGTAATTTACAAAATATTAAAACTACGTGCACCTATCTGGGGTTTTAAAGGTAGCAGACTCATTAAATCCCAAACTTGCATATGCCGGTTATAAAGTACGCTTAGTAAATGCCACCGTAAGCCATTTCACGTAAGTGAATATAAATTTCGCTCGTATATTTGTACATATACAGCGCGTAATGTATGTCCCTACTTGTTATATTTTAGAGCTATCTATGGCGTGTGTATGCATAAACCTCGAATGGCCAATCGTAAAACGTCAAATGGAAATAATCTGTTTCTAATACCATATGGAATGTCATTTGATGTAGCGCTAGTTGCAGAAAAGGAAACGTTCGAGAAGCTGTAAATTTGCGAGGCTTGCTTGCGATGTTACGGGAATTTGCGCCTTAAGCGTGACTTGAATTTAATTGGCTAGTTAAACGTAAAATTTTATATAATATTAGGGTTTATTACTAAATAATTTTAATAGTTGTTAGGGTAATGCCATTACATTACTATAAAGAAAGTTGACTAATTAAGCAAATCCACTGTAATAAACCACCTTGTAGTATTGTTATTATATATTGTTAGTGGTGACAGAAGCAATACATATTATATGACATATATTGTTATGATGACGTCATATGACAGGCAAGAAAAACATGTACATATAAAAATACCTAACATTTTCGCAAATTTCGAAGACATAAGTATATAAAAATAAACCTGAAATGGCAGTGAGTATGTACATGTAGTGTATCTAGGTTTTTCAGTGAATTTGATCATAAAAACTTAACTTTAAATGATGTCAGATTTTAACTAAAAAGTCAATTAAATTGAATTGAAAATACATTGGAAACTAGGCATTTATTCAATTCGATACGGAATTATGTAATTAAACGAAATATGAGAAGTTTTGACGATTGCAACACAGTTTTAATACGAGATCTATGAGAATAATAAAACGCAGGCAGGGAGCAATGCAGCAATTATTTAATTTATAAATTTGACACATAAATATTCATTTTTTGTTAATAATATTATTGAATATTGTGTTAAATACAGAAACGTTCGGGTTGAGAAAAATGTTCGTGGGATGAAAATGTGATATATAATAAACCTTTCGGGGGGGGGGGGGGGGGGGGGGTCGAAGCTAGGAAGAAAATATACTGAAATATCTATGTTTAGGGTTATGTTGAAAGCTGTCATATTTAAGGAAACGATTTTAGCAAATTATTACGTTACTAGGGTACTTAAAGGAAAACGTACCGCTGTAAAGAGAAAACCATAGTCATCGTTTTTTATAACTTTGATAAAATTCTAAAGGATTTTTAAAATTCTGGAAGAAAAAAGCAGAAATCTGTAAATGTCGATTAAAATATAGTGCAAACAGATGCACGGAAGGCTATAAAGAAACGTCAGAATTTGGTGATTTGCGAAATTAACGTAACACCAGGAAAGCAACTGTCTAAGTCCAATTGATATTCCATCCAGCTGTAAATTCCACGCATCTAAAATAAATTTCCATAACGAAATCCGAAGAACTAAGGATATTTTAAATTAAGTTATATTGTAGACCATACGAGCCCACGCGATTTATTTTATAAATAATTATAATATTTAAAAGGAACCCTAAGACAAAATTTTAATTCACTAAAATATTGACCAAAATTTTTTGTTAAATTGAAATATGTCAATTTGATTTAAGTGTTTTTGAAGGTTAAAAAAATAAAATTTGTGTTTTAGTATTCAAAATTATCCATTCTTTGATTTCATTACCTAAGGCAATTAAAAAGCACAATTTTCATAACAAACTAAACTAATTACATCATAACACTGTCATTTATCTTTCGCCATTAGTCTTGCCTCTTGCCTCTTACATTCCACTTTCCCATGTTTACCTTAGCCTGTTTTTGATTTGTATTCATCCATTACAAGTACCCCGACCAACATACTACAAAAACAGGAAATGATGATAAGGAAAAGGAAAATGACTTAGCTTTGGAAGAGAGGATCGCGCAGCGCCAAATATGAAGTACTATTAGAGAACATAAAACGCAAGGACAACAGGTTAAAGTATGATACAGAAAGATCACAATAGCTGTTATAGAATACCTTTGGAGCAACAAAAAGAGAGGCGTGCTTGAGAGAAAAACGACAAATAAGGTTCCAAAAATCTAGTAACTGAGAACAATAGACCATGCACATCAAAAACGATGAATTGGAAAAGGAGAATGTTAGATATCGTAGATAACCAAGTCAGAGTAGCAAGAAAAATATAATAAAATGGGCACGTCGAACGTGAAAAGCATAAATGAAAAAGAGGATAAAATTATTGAAGGGATGAATTTACATCATTTAGACCACCTGGGAATAACGGAAATAAAAAAGAAAGGACAAGGAATAAAAGAATTAAAGGAACGTTACCAGCTATATTGAGCTGGAGTAGATAGAAAACAGATATATAAAAGAAAGTCTAATCAAAGCAAAAATAGATGGGAAGATATATAGTGGCCATAATAGTGGCCTACGCAGCGAATGAAAACGCAAGAAAAGAACAAAAATAAATTGTTTTAACTTTTATTTGAATAATTAAATAAAATATGACTAATGCTACGAGGGGAGATCAGTATTTACGGTACCTACCATAGAAGAAGAAACAAAGCCAAAAAAAAATCACACGTTTATTTTTCTACATAATCTCCCTGAACGTCGGTGCATTTGGTCCTACGATGCTCCAAACCTTTCATTCCTCTGGAAAAAATTCTTTCGGTTGCTCTTTCAACCAGTCGTTTATTATTCCCCTCCAACTTTTTTAGCCCCAACATATTTGTTAAAATATTTTCTATAGTACCATAAGAAAAATTCGTAATTTCACCTAACCGGCGAATGGTCAGTCCATATCGTGGATACGATTCACATTTTCTTGAGTAGTGAGTCACTGGTCGTCCAGCACCCTTCGCATGTTCACATGTTTGTCTTCCCAGTTTAAATTCTCGAGACATATTTTTCACCACTTGGTAAGAAACAGCACCCTCACCTAATACATCTACCATGTCTTCATGAATTTCTTTTGGCGACAACCCTTTCTTTTGCAAGTACTTTATATTTGCACAAACCTCTGATTTTTCCATTTTTAGAATTTCTCTAAACTTAAATTCTAAATTCACTCAACACCTACTATGTCTAAATAATGATCTCCCCTCGTACAGCTTTCTAAGTAATGGCATTTTATTTTTCTCTTGTATAGGTTCATGTACTGACATCGTTATTATCGCCACGGATGTGTCGATTGTGGAACTTTCGGTCCATATATGGGGTTTGTCGATATAACATCAAATTAACCGCCTTGATTTTACTGTAACCCATTGATTATTAATATTATTTACGTAATTCAAATTACGAAGTAAACGCCTTGAGAAACTTTTTATTTTATTTTAAAATTATTTTTAATTTGACATTTATGGCGCATTTAATAGGTCAACATTTCACTGCCATTTAAAAGTTAAGTGAATCACATAACGCGAAGCAGTTATAACAGTTGCATTTTTATTTCATTTCGTTATCCTTTTAGCCGGGACAAATTAAAACGGTATAAATAAACGTTACAAGCAAAATATACTTAATTGATATATTGTTATGGGCTCGGCCGTTAAAGTCTACAACAAATGTTTATTTTAATGTTTCTATAAATTTCGTTCGGTCTATATAATCGCTTCTTGCGACTGCTTATATTGTAATTTTATTACTTTTGCAAATACATTTTAGTGTGAGCTCTTACATTTGGGGTATCTGAGACTTGATTTTATGCGGGCATAATTTCGGTTTTATGTGTACTCCAGTCTGCGTCGCAGACATGTTTGGATAACTGTACAATTTACTTTGTCATAATTCGCGAGAGTCCTGTTTAAGATAATTTTATTGCGAACGGTAAAGGAGGCTGTTATGATATCGAGGAGGAAACGCTCGCGACGCGGACCCGCTAAAGCGAAATAAAATTGGATTAAAATTTTTTTGTTTGATGTTTTCGGTTTCGTTTGCGGGCCGCGTTTTAGCGGGAGTGGGATTTTTGAAATATCGTCACTCGCTTCACTTTAACGTGCTCGCATTTGTTTGGGTAAATTTGATTCCGTTTGATGGGCGCAATTGATTTTCAATGACGCAAATGTAAACTTCAAAAAATATCAGTCGCAAAATTATTTAATTACGTAAAACAAAGGTATTTCAATGTGATAGATGTATGAGAAAAAAATTTAAATAAAAATATATATTAAATATTAAATGTCCCAGTGCTTTATTTGATTTTGCACTGATATACTTTTTCCGTCCACTCTAGTATATAAAGTCAAAGATCATCAACGATTTATAATCACATTTTAGTTTCCTAATTATGTTTGTCTTTGCTGTTAGCCGTAGTTCATTTTGAACGTAATCAGTTTTAACTGAGACGAAAGTTGGCTTAATTTATATGAAGTGTTGACGTAAAACTAACTCTTCATTTAAGTTTTCGTTGAGACGAGATATTTAGATTTGTTTTAAGATAATATTAATAAAGAAAACAAGGTTAAAATTGAATACAAGAACTAATGCTCGGTGCAGGATGAAATTTCGAAACTTCGCAAATGCAGCGTTTGTTTTAGACTGGCAAAAAATAGCAATTTAAAGTTTGATTAATGGACGCCAGACTAACAGTTATGCAGTTTACACTGGCGGCACTGCATAGACAATATAAGCTTCGAATTAAACGCCAGTCAAAGCTTTTTAATTTATACGCGGGATGTAAGCTATAATCCCAAATTGATATTCCCGGCTTCATTATTGACCGATCAAGACACTGTCGTAAAATCCCAACTTTTAATAACGCCATTTTACGAGGCCCCTTTCACACCGGCAAGGAAACTTTGCAGACTTGGCCGACAATTAATAAAAATCAACCGGTTAGTTTATGGCCGGACGATCAACGACTTTTCCAGCGAATTAATTATGTAAATTGCTCGGCTCATACGTTCCTGTCTTAAATAAATTAAACTTAATAACGCAACTTTATTTTATCTATGACTGGAAGTTCTATATAAATGATTATCGTCGGAATTTAGGAAGGAAACTTGTGAAAAAGTGGAGCTTATGTTGTCGTGTGGGATATAGAAATAATCTTCACATTTCTGATATCTCCAACATCCAGACATATTGCGGTATTATATTATTTCATTACCCGTTCTCCCTGATATATATTTCTGTACTGAAAATTTTGTACATGTACAAATTGCTCCAGACGACATAAAACTGCGCGGCAAATCATTTCTTTTACTTTTATTTTGGTATTTTGTACGTACTCTGGAACATACCGTCCACAAGACGACAGTTTCTATTAATATAAAACGGTTAGTTAATACGACTGATAAGTTATTTTTTTTATAAAATACGACTTTTAATAATTTAACCATATTTATTTCTTTTTAGATGTGATAAGTGCCGTTAGTATTAATTTAAAATGTTCTAATCAACGAATAATGGTCCTATTAGTGATAAGTTTTAAATAATCCTGTTCAGATATACTATCCGATAGTAGATGTAATTCAACAACGCTTAAAATTTATCTTGACAAAATATAGAATTGTATAACCTGTTAAATATATTTAATATTGTAAATGCAAAATGCCATAACTGGTAACCCAACCCAACCCACCCCTAATGTAAAACAATGCGAAAGAAAAACCTGATAGTTTTGAAATCCAGAAAAATTACCAAAAATGTATAAATTGTCAAATATGTCCAAAATGTTAAATATGTAAAACATTTTATAAATTATTTAACATTGGATAATTCTGAAAAAAATCCAAGTCATCCAAAATGCAAAAATAAATAATTCAAAAAAAAGTTTCAATAATAATTAATTGGTATAACATGTTTAGAATGATTCAAAACAAATAATAAATACTGGCAGTCTTCAAAAATTATAGAAGCCAATACATAAAGGTATATGTCGACGAACCCCAATAGCTCATCAACATTCGTAGTCGTCAATACCATCAAGGCTTGTAAAACTTGAACAATGGTCGGAAAACAGCCTACACCTATTATTTATTAATACTCCGAAACAGGAAGTATAATGGAAAATATAAAGATGAATTTTATGAGGACAACAAAATTTGAAAGAGAAGATGGAACCAGAATAAAGAAGACCAACGAAAATGTAACATATGTGGTGAAATGGGCGATAATCATAGCGTAGCTGTAAATGTACTTCAAGTGATTGGGTTAGGTTGGCTGGCAGAAATTATCAAAATACTGACTTTTGAATTATTGTTGTAAAGGTAATTTTATATATTTTACGGATTTTATAATCAATACCGCAATGAAACCTGCTGTTTTCATCTTTATTTCCAGCTTCCCTCGATAATTTAGTCATTGAAATAATAAATTAAAAAGAACATAAAAAAATATTAATTTAAATAATTTAATTAGACGCATAACTTAAATATCATGTATTGTCCATAAAATAACATCCTGTACATTAATGAATTAACATTTAATTTAATTAACGTAATTATTAATAAAAATTAATGCTTTGTAAAATAAAAGTGCCCACCTCACCATATTTACTGATAAAATGGATTAATTATAATCATAGTAATAAATTATTTTTAGCAGTTTATTTTGATAAATAAATATCAAAGAATCGACATTTGAAGATTGATCTTTATCAACATAATTATCACAAAATTCATTGAACTTGTTATAAAAGCTTTTTGAGTCGTTTTTTTTTTTTTTTGATATCAGTTAAGAATAATTAATTGTAGCACAACTAAACTATTTGTTGAGCATTAGATTGCTGAAATGAAAATTTAAAATTCCTCTTTTCTTTTTAATTATTTTATTCTATAAACCAACCCCGAATCTACGTTTGAAGTACATGGTCTATTTTAAATCAGTGGTTTTTATCTTTAGGCGTTCACCTTTTAATTTGTGGTATTAAAAAATGGCAGTCATTAGTGCCACTAATGCATTTTATACTCGTGCTCACATTGTTTATTATTATATTTCATAATAAAATTTAATTTTTATTGTTGTTACCAATTACAAATGTGCATTTCTTTTAATGCTATGACTTTGCTTTTCTGAAAAATAAGAGACCCAGTGTGATACATTTACAATTTAGAATCTTTCGATTTTAATGGACTTGCGACCTACTACGAAATTTCAAGTCGAGACCCCCTTTGATAAATTTTCGTCTATAAATATATATAAAAGCGTTTCCGCAATTATAATATTTTGGAAATAATAGATATCTTGTATCAAATAATTCTGTAGTACATCCGGAAGTCAATAAAAAATCAAAACGATTATGTTTTGACAATAATTATTGTCGCAAAATCCTGCTCGACTTTAATTCAAATATTTCCATGATCCGCCCGCCGAGCCAAGTACGCGCTCGGCCGTGTCGTCGCCCGAATCGGAGCGTCGATACCTATGAGTCATATTTTCGCCCGGCTACGCATATACGTAATCGGGTGTCTCATATTTCAGTTAGTAATAAGGGTGCGGTCGGTGCGTGAATATCTAAAATTCGCGATCGAATTTTTACGCGCGGATAGTGTTTTCGACCGGTGTTTGACTTTCGTATATTGACGGGTTCGAGCGATGAGTGCACGGCGATGAAATTTTGCACTCCTACAAGAGACCGTAAGTAAATTTCATTTTTTTAAAAATTTTTTATAATTTTTTTAAATTATAATTTCGATCAATTGTGACGATAATTTGGGATGGGCGAAGACGCATCGCCCATCGCAGAGTATTTGTGTCATTATTTGTTGAAAAATTCCAACGAAAGGTCAACGACTTGTTTAAAAGCACGGCGTGATTTACAGTTGCTATGTTAGGTCATCGGTGGCAAAAGTTTCTCGGACATTTTTCACATTCGAATAAATTAATATTAATAATAAACGTGGTCTTGTGTCGCGAGTAATAAGTCGGCGAACGAAACCCTTTTAGCAATATTAAAGTTTATTGCGACGAACTCTTTTTTGCAATAAACTCTTATCAAGTAATAAACATTAATATGAGAAATCACATCTTTCTATGTACACAAATACGTACAAAAACACATTTTAAAGAACCTAGTCTATTGGAACAATATTTAATTCGCTAAAATGCAACTCAAAAAAGAAACAAACTAACCCAAAATGCAATTTGTCAAAAAATTGTATTGTAATGAATCAAATATTGCTCACTTAGAATTTTGTGGCTTTGAATATTAATTCAATATTAATTTGATTTGCGTTCGTCACTGGTTTTCAATTATTTATTCAACTCATTTAGTTCATCTATTTCTCAACCCAAACCAACAAAACTTTTCCAACGTACGGTATTTAATTCGTCGTTATTTCGTTTTTAGTAGTTTTCATTTTTTAATTTTCGTGTTAATTATCCTCTATATGTATACGTAAAACACATACCATATCGTACTTACATTTTGAATATTTAGCACACATAACAACGAATACTTCATATGAAATTAAAACTAAAAAACGTTAGGTTGGGTTTGATCGCTATCACATATTTTTTCCTATGCACTTTATTAATTCGCCAACTACGTCGGTTGATCGAGATTCATTTTAAAATTTTTAGTTAAACATAAATTATTTGGTTTGAAAACCACGTACTTTCAAACCAAATAATTTAAGTTTAACTAAAAATTTTAAAATGAATCTCGATCGAACGATGTAGTTGGCGAATTAATGAAGGACATAAGAAAACATGTGATGGTTATTAAACCCAACCTAACATTTTTTTATTTTTAATGTCATATGAAGTATTCGTTGTTGTGTGTGCAAAATCTTCAAAATTACATGAAATAAAATTTGATTTATTTAATTTTAATGTATCATTTAATTTTATCTTATTTATATTTATTACTCATTAATTTTGCAATGAATTAATCCCAATTAATTCAAAGGCAAACAATCCACCTTAATATTTACAATAATTTGTTATTGGTTTAAATTTAATTTATTTTCACTCTAACTTCGGCTACCATTGATTAACATTTTAAGATTAGAAGATCGTTTAGTTTATCATGACGTTAGGTTGAGTGAAATTTAAAGAGACCATCTCGGTCTACTTGTCAGATTTCCATGGCGTTTTGTTGATTGATTCAATTACGAAATGTTACCCTATTTCTCTTCTGACCATATAACAGGGTAAATGTGTAGCTTCTAAGGGATAATCTATATACCATACGTTTCAAGCCCAATTGTTCAATCGATTTACAACAAATATATTTCGCAATATACGTCAAAATATTAAATTCGTTAAATATTTCTTTCAGATATCGAGAGCGGGTTTCCAAGAACAGCAGCAACACCCCCACACACACCGTTGAGATGAAGACAGATAAGCTTTTAGAAAATAAGAAAAAAACGCTTGCAATTGTAATGTCATTTATTAGTAAAGCTAAACCAATCATGCCATACAAAGTGTTTTGCAATTTATATGCACTTTGATTTACGGGGTTAACTCGCTGTCGACTTTTTCCTGCACGATAACACGCTACCGTAATCCGACAGGGTGAAGTATCAACTCTGGGTATCTGTTCGCCTAGCCTACAAAACTAGCTGTTACCCGCAAAGAGTTAGGTATATCCAGTGTTTTCGTATGTTTGTAACACGACCAAACACGATCGGGGGAAATTGTCGCCGGTCTAGGATCTATGATCCAGGACTTTGGCTATCAAAGACGTGCTTGTTCCCCATACTTCATAATTTCCTACATTTAAATGTGCTTTGCTAATAGTAACATTTAAAATTAATAGCGTTTGTGTTTTGTGTAAGCCGGTGCCCAACGTGATTGCGCCACACACTCTTATACAGGGTGTTACATTTGACTAGACACATTTAAGCCTGCCCATTGCCAACGATACATCTTCAATGAATAGTTTTAGTTAAAAAAAAAAGAATTTAAATTAATTGTGCGGCTGATCGCAATCCTGGTTTTTTAGAAGCAAACTTGAGCTGTACACCTTGATAGCCGTCAACTTGAACAATCTAAGTCACAGACACAAACGAAAAATATATAATTTATATTAAACCCTTTAGAAGTAGGGACACCTTTTCAGGAAATAAAAACGCTTGTAATTGTAACGTCATTTATTAGTAAAGCAAAACCAATAATGCCATACAAAGTGTTTTTGCAATTGCACTTTGTTTTACGGGGCTAACTAATTAAAATTAAAATGAAAATAGTAACTTTTACAAATATTAGCGTTTTGTTGTCGGCACCGGCTTCCGATTGTGATTACGCCCCATACTCATACACAAGGGTGTTATATTTGACTACACATATTTAACCCTTAGCCAACGCAAATGATACATTTGCAATGAATAGTTTGCAAAAAAAAGAATTTAAATTAATTGTGCGACTGATCGCAATTATTATCGCATTTATTAGAAATTTTGCAAAATTTAGGTGTAATATAGTAACCGTCAAATTGAATAAGGTAGGCCATGAACACAATCTAAATATTTATAATTTACGTGACAAATATTGATTTTGTCGCAATTGGCAATATAGCAAGCCCCAAAACCTGGGGCTGCTTTCATATCACATCAAAGGGTAAAGCGATTATTTTTTTAAATAAGCTTTAACTGTGCCCTTATTAGAAATGTTTAATATAATAGTGTAATAGGCACGGATAACATCGACTCAGAAGCCGATGACCCAGTCATATGTGATCACATATGCCAACTAATTTCCCTTAAGGATTTTAGTTACATTTTTGATGAAACCATTTAATTTTTTCCTAAGTGCACATGAATACACACAGTTTTGTGTACATTATTGTCTAAGGGTTGAATGAAAAGGCGTCGTCTAAAACGATAACAAAGACATTGCATGATATATAGAGAGCGCATGAGATATAGAGAGCGCATGAGACATAGAGGATGCATGGGATGTAGAGGATGCATGAGATATAGAGATGGGTGTTAGTTTTTGGGACAGTTGTTAATGGTACGCTAACTTAACTAGTCGATGCATGTGTAGACAATAGTAGTGTAGTATCTAGTGGCGTAGTAGGTGGGTGCGCAATTATGCGTTGTGCGAAACGCTAGTGAGGCAAATCTTGGCGAATAATATTATGGCAACTGTAGAGTTGTTGAGGTAATGTCGACTAGCTGTTATTGATGTATTATATGTTACCAATTTTATTGTTATATGCAATGTTGTGAGACAGTCACTTTTGTGGTGACTGTCAAGGTATGCTAATATACAAAGTTGCCTGTCGAGTACAGCATGGAGCTGCAACGAGCACGTGAAGTGCAATTTTTCAGATAAACTAGAGAAGATATCCGAAAAATAGTAAAGATGTCCAAAGCTGATAACACGACAGATTCAAGGATAGCTACTAGAGGCAACGTGGGACCAAAAATAAAATTTGATTAATCTCTGTTTAAATGATTTTGATCAAATGCAATTCTATTTCGGTTTATGTTTATCAATTAAACAACGCCGTATTGTATGGCGGCTGCAACCTGCATTTAAAGTTTCTCTACGACTTGAGCTGGCTAAAGGCCGGCACAAAACGTTTTCGACGACCGATGTCTTCCTCCGACATCGCTCCTCATTGGCTTCGCTATGTCGCTTGATCCTTTCGTATATCCTGCTTTTCGTTGTACACAAATATTTTATAAAATTATTACATTGTTCCAGTGAATAATTGAATCATAAAAAATACATAAATCGACCTGCTGCATTATGTCGCTAGCAGCAACTCCTTGCTCGACAAGAGTTACTACCTTCTGACGAACCTCTACTGACGAGTGCATTTTGACACATTTAATTAGGCTTCGTCGTCCCGAAATGTATATACCAATGTGACAAAAATAGGTACAGCATACCCATAGCATTAACATTAATCTCTCCAGAATTTCCCGTTTGAAGCAGTTATTATCCATACTATACCTTTTCCATCAGGATGTTTTAATGTTTTTACAAATTTTATTTATTTCACCGAAATATTATTTTTCATGAACTTTTAATGTTAATAGTCGTTGTTGTTAAGGTTTGTTTTTAGAAATTTTTAAATAAAGATTACTTCGTATTTTAATTTGACATTAACAATGTATTTTATATTAACGAGAGCCACGTTACTGTTTCTTCGTGCTTTTTTTTCGGGTAGTTTTAAGTATGGATGTCTTTTGTTGTTGTTATTATTACATTCATGTACTCATCATGTTCTCATGTGCACACTGGAAAACGTGCATCGATATTCAGTGTTACATTTTAATTTTTAGGCCTTGTTTTTGTATTCTACGTTAGATTAGATTAGGTGGTTGATTTCTCGTACGCAATTCTTCGGGTTCTGGTTAAACCACTCCGAGTAATTGGGATATATTACTGTCCATTTGAATTGGATATGCGCAACGGTGATTCTAGAAGATTCGGAATTCCAGTCTCTTCGGAAGATTTGAGCGCATAGATGGTTGGTCGTTTTTGTTGTATTTGTTCGAGGAAACCATCTGGTCAGAGGTAAGTGTATTTTAATGGACCATTGGACATGATGTTCACGATTTTTATTCCGTATTTAGGGTTTTCCAGTTTTTAGCTAGAGTCTAAGTCTTATCCTGGAGATTACGTGATGCTACCGCCAGACGTTAATTCTAGAAGATTCGGAATTCCAGTCTTTTCGGAAGATTTGAGCGCAGAGATGGTTGGTCGTTCTTGTTGAATTTGTTCGAGGAAGTCATCTGGTTAGAGGTAAGGGTATTTTAATGAATCTTTGGGCATGATGTTCACGATTATTTCGTATTTTAGGGCTTTTCCAGTTTTTGGAGTCAAAGTCTTATCCAAGTCTTATCAAGACGTTACTCTTCGGCGCGCCGAGTCAAATACGTGTCACAAAATGAAACTAATTTAATAAATGAACTTTTATAGTACAAGTTGTGTTTTAATGCCATATAATTTTGCCATCAGATGAATTATATGCGCTCGAATGAGTAAAAGAAACAGTGGATCTACTCCACAAAACATAATTTTGCCCCCATTAAATATTAAATTGGCGTCATGAAGAATTTTGCGAAAGCTATGGATAAAACTAGTGCTGGCTTCCAATATCTAAAAAAAATCCACAAAACATAATTGTGCCCCCATTACATATTAAATTGGGCCTCATGACGAATTTTGTGAAAGCTATGGATAAAACTAGTACTGGTTTCCAATATCTAAAAAAAATGTTTCCAAGTCCTTCAGAAGCAAAACTGAATGAGGAGATATTTCTAGGCCCCCAGATACGTAAACTATTGCAAAATAAAAAAAAAATGACATTTTGTCAAAAAAATGCTTGGACATTGTTTACAAAGGTTGTCAAAGGATTTTTAGGAAATAAAAAAGATGTCATATATCAAGAAATTTTTGCCGAATTATTGCGCAATTATCGCAAGATTGGTGTAAATATAAATAAGTATATAACTTTCAGCTAAGGTATATAAATCGTGTAAACTACTTTCTTTTGATTATTTTTTCATTTGTAATTATCTCGTGGTAATGATTTCTTATACTTCTCTATTTTGTTGAATACTTTATCGTTTTTCTCACCAAGTTTTCGACCTTCTTTAATTGTCTTTTATATTTTTCTACAAATTTATTTATTTCACATCGTTTATTTCTGTAGTCTTGGTTACGATTAACTAGCTTGTTTTGAATTTCTTCTGATTTTCGTAATTTTCCGCTTCCTCGATCTGAACTTTTCATCTACTTTCACACTGATTATTTTTACCAGTTATTTCGATTTCGTTTATTGGTTCATTTCTCATTTTTTACTTCATTTATTCTATGGATACTGTTCTAATTTTCAGGCGGAAAAGAACGTGATTTGTTTGGCTTCCCTATGTGTTTTGATCTAATTTTCATTTTGTTTTACTTTCATTTCTATCGATTTTTACTCTTGTTTTTTATGAAGTTAAGTTGTATTGTTGGCCACTTTGTTGTTTTACTCTTATCTGAGTTTCCTGCTGATGTTAACTTTGCCTTCGTGTTTGCTATTATAGACTGAGACACACTATTGATGTTTCAGTTATTACTAGGATTCGTTTTTAAAAAATCTTGATCAGAAATTGACTTCATGCTTGAGTCGTTTGGACTTGTAGTCACGACGACTCACATTTTAATCACAGCGCACATGCCAAATGGGAATCATATGAATTTAAACACCAATTCTCTCTGAATCAATATTGGAGGTAACTTGATGACTAGAAAAACTATGTGGGAGATGTAATTGAATTAAATCGTGCAACTAAAAGTTCATACTCAATACCACTAAAATGATAACAGCCGTGATAAATTAAAGATTTTAGAAAAGATAAATAAATCCAGCGATATTTCGTACGTCAGCTGATACAAAGGCCATAAATTCAGAGCTGCTTTACAATTTCGCGTCCCATACATTTTGGATTTTATTTATTAGTTCTTAGAGCATCGACGTTGTGTACGTCTCTAGTCGCACACAAACACACCGCGGCCCCGCAGCAAAACGTTGAAAAATTGCGGCGTCGGCAAAAAATCGACGACGTTTAATTTTATCTTCATCCATTAATATGATTTACGTCTTCGGCCAATATTGTGTTTTCCTAATACAAACCGCTTAAGCTGGAAGTAATGGGGAAAAGCGATGGAATTTATGCCGGGCGTTCGGCAGCGGACACGGTTTCGGTTCTTTATTATTGAGTTTCTATATTCCCATGGATTTATGATATTTATCGGAGATATACGGAGAAATATTAATGCCCACGGTATCGCACAGGAACCAGTTTCTGCGATTTCCTGGTGCGCTTTCAACCGTTGGTTTCTTATGTGGTTCGTTTCTCGGGGAAACGTTGGACTTTTATGAAATGGATTATTTATTTTCGCGGCGTCGCCGATCGCAAATAAAAATGTGCGTTTCTTTGTAAGTTCGAATGTAATTTTCTGCAGTGCATGATGAAGAATTACTGAAGAATTTCAAAAGTCGTCTAATGTTCAACTTAAACAGTTTGCAAACATATCTCGGTAATAAAGTCGCGTTGGAGTATAATTTCGCTAATAAGTAATAAATCATTGATACGAGATATTCGTCCCAGCCATCTATGGAAAACTATTAACGTGCACTGTGTAATTTTTTTTTTAACTAAACGCAACATATTATTTATAAATTACACTCGCGCTGCGAAACGAAATACTTAATCATATTACGTGCATAATCCAAATTCTGCCATAAATTATGAAAGTTTTGTTTCAGGATGGCGCGGAAAGCCGGGCGAGACCTGCAGTTTTCGCAACATTCTTTCCCAGCATTTACATAATATATGCTGATATATGTTTTATGTCTGATCCTTGCGAGGAAACTCAGCGTCTTCGCTATTTATTTGTAACAATTTATGTGCATGGATAACAATACACTTTTGTCGGAATTTCGAACCACTCCCGATGACACAATTAGGTTAATCCTGGGCGGCACTCGACTATTCTCGTCTACTATGAATGGTATTATTCTGGCGTGGCCGGGGCGGGATTTATTGCTATTTCTTATCTTCAGACGATAACGCTTTATCTCTATTTAGCATTGTGTCTAAGTGAAATACAATTGTATCGTGGGGATTACATGAGTACGTTTTTTTTTCTTCTCATGCGTTGACATTGCATTGTCGATCTTGGAGAATTAACAATTTAAATTTTTATGGTAATTTACGCATAAGAATGTAGCAGATATTTTGTAGTACATAAAATTCGTATTAACATACGTCGTTTATGTGACCAATCTTGTCATCAGTTATGACTCTTTTGCAATAAATCAAAATTTGATGATTATTAAAACCTTTTGTAGACACAAATTTAAATTTGTAGTATTTTTAACCAAAAGTTATGCTAATATTATCGAAGAACATTATTAACTAATTTATCAGTAACCATTTCAAATCTAATCTGTGTCAATGGAAAACTTAACCATTATTTTGAATAAAAACCAAGGATTCCTTTTAATAATGAGGAGCCTTTTGATCGTCATCCCCAAGAATTTTTACATTATTCAATTGTACGATCATTACGTTCTCACATATTAGTTTCATTAGCTAAATAATCCATTACATCTATGATAAACCGGTCAAAATTAATATGGAAATTTCATATTATCATGTTACATTATATTTAAAGTGTAACATTAGGGCAGTAAACACAAACAAAGAAGTCGTTAAAAATGATTTACGGGTCGTTCAAAACAGAGCTTGCGGTAAAGCGCCCCTTATTCACGCAGCCATAGAGGTTAAAACGGACCAGTCGCGCAAAACTTGCACTGTTGCATAAACGAGGCATGAAAACAAAATGAACTATAAACTCAGCTAGAAATTAACCCAATAACTGTAACCCCCGCGGGAACACGTAGTACGTTCGTAGGAACGACTTGTTCCCCACATTTGCAATTTAAATGGCGGACTGAAGACATTCGAAACTTCAGAACCATTCCACGAATTTCGTTCAAAATCGCCCGATGTATTTACTCGCGTTTAATTTCAATTATGGAATTCGGATTCGGAAAATTTCAAATATCAATTTCGCATGGGATTCGGGCGACTTGAATTTGAATCCGGAGATTTTCTGAAATGGATTTATCTTGGGAAACAACTCGCGGCAGACTTGCGCCTTTTTGCGCTAGTTTCGAAACTTGACTAAATTGACTAACCTGGGGCAGCAGCAAAGCCGGTTCCGAGTGCAGAAGTTAAGAGACTAGACAAATTTGTGCAAATAAATAATCTCCCCGGGATAAAACAAGAATGGAAGCCAAGTTGGGACGTTGCAGAAAAGTTTCAGTAATCAGATCCCACCGTCGCTGGAGAAGATCGCTAATCGCGATTTAAGTCGTCCTTTCGGTGCCCACCTTACTCGAACAATGTGTTAATTAATCTGAATGTAGTTTGCAGGTCGTCGAGCATTTGTTCTAGCATCGTATTTATTGAAAGATATAAAATAACTGCTGAAAAAATAAAACTTTACTAATTAATTTTTCAGTTTTAACTGTCGTGCGTATGTTATTTTTTCTGCATAATGTTTGAACTTATTTTTCAATGAAATTCTGAAAATTATACCTTTTAAAATTTATATTTTCGTTTGCAAACAACATAACGTTAACTTGAGATTACCTATAGTTTGGTTAAAATGCTCCGCGATAGGAAAATTGGCAACAAAACGATTAAATGCTATATTCACGACACATAAAATTTTATTTTCAACCCAAATACGAAGATCTAACTGGAAAAAAGTCTTAATCCAGTAATTCAGTAAATCAAAACGTTTGATCGAAAACAAATAAAAAGAGCAACCCAAATGACACAACAACAACTTAAAAGTGACACCGAGTTGTATTTCCATTTCCAACCCAATGGCGAATCCAAGCACCAAGTCATCGATCTAGCTGGAAAAGAATCATGTGACCATATTTTTGGTCATTTACTTCATGCCAGGGTAATATACCGAAGAACGTGCAAAAATCACTCGCAGGAATATAACAAGGGAGTTGATGTATTACTGAATTCGCATTTCAGTGTTGCCATCGCGATGAATTTATATGCTGAAATTATCGTGTTCGTTAACAATACAAGCGAATAATTAATAAACTGAAGTTCCTTAAGTTAATGAACTGTCTAGTGGCTTAAATGATCTAGATATCGTTTGTTGCAAACAACATCACGGAAACGACCATATACCGAAGTAGCATAGGTGTAATAGCAATTACTTTTAAAATAGTGCACGTGTGGTTCATATAATTCTATATGGCTTCTCGGCATATCCTATAGGTTAGAGGGTTTCTATGCAAACTGCTCAGAAATATGGTCGTGCCCCCTTCAAGAAAAGATATTGTAGAGTTTAGGCCTAACACATGCCCCCAATCATGCACATAGATAGTTCACTGCCATACAATTTTAAGGACGAGTGCTTGAAGTGATGTTTTTAAGAAATAAACAACGTGTGGAAAATAGATGCGCACTTGCATGCATTTTTTTACAGCCATAACAATTTAAGATCGTGGAAATGGTGATTTCGAAAACGCCATGGCTAATTTTGTAATATGAATATTATTAGAAATATTACAAAAAGATTTCTCAATGGTCCTTTGCGAAGTCGACTTTCCCTCCAACTTTCCTAATTATGTGTTGCACGTGACGTCCATTCTCTTAATTATCAGATTATTTGCACCCAGGGTTGAACGCCAAAATATGTTTCCAGGGGCGTTTTCCCCAGTCATCCGAAACTGTTTTTCTCCATATCGAACACAATATATCCCACGTTACTCCAGGAAACAATATGTTCACGTGTGAAGAAGTTATTTAGTTGTAAACGTTCAACATTTAAACAGATTTACTTTTCGACTGCACAGTACTAATGAACACGACAGTTATTCTAGATAAGTGTTTAAGATAAAATTTAAATTAAAATCATGAGATTACTTTACAATATAACTATTGATTCGTAGAATTAGCATCGTCACGTGGTAATTTTAATTCGTTAGATTTAACAACGAGATTTCAAGCTTGCAACAAGATTAAAAAAATACAGTTTTTGCTTTTAACAATTTCAGCTCGTTGGAAGTGAACATGGTGATTTCGCAAACGCATCTTATGTTGAAATGTGACAGTCGTTAAAATGCTGTAAATAGAACTTTTACATTCGAAATATTAAACCCACCGATACAACATTTACTTTGAATTTATTGATTTTAGAATTAATTTAATTTATTTATCACGTAATCATTGTAACTAATAAAAAAATTGTTTTCTTATGATAACTATGACTAATTTCGCGTTAACTTGGAGCGCTGTCGATGCGTGGCACGTGTGCGATCAATCGATGGGTGATCTGGAACCAGCCTGATCGTGACCCTTAGAGTAATGCAGAACTGCAATTAGCCGTTAATCACACCGTACCCTACATTTGTTCAAATTTATGCGACCGCATATTCTTATCGCGGTTTAGTGCTAGAAAGAATGTGCCAAGCTGTAATATCGAGGCGTTAATGTGATTTATATTATTTGATTCGATTCTCTGGCGGGTTCAATAACTGACGTCATTTAATTACAGTCCGCATTGTCCTGATTTAATAATAATAATAATATCGAGTGAATAGGTCTGAACCCCATGAATTAATATGAACCCAATAATTACAGAAAAGATAATCAAACATATCGTTACTATTGTTATTAAGACCGTAGACAAGATAGATCAATATTTTGATTTCATTAACTGACATATTGAATAAAAAGACGTAGATGTAAAAAAATCAAAAAGGTTGTGTCCAATATATCAGAAAATTAAAGAAACTAATTCATTTGAATCTAAAAACCTTATACGCGGGAAGATCAGTATTTACGGTCCATAACATAGAAGGAAACAAATTGAAGAAATATTTAACGTTTATTTTTCTAAATAACCTCCCTGAACGTCGATGCATTTGGTCCAACGATGCTCCAAACCTTTGATTCGTTTGAAAAAAAAATCTCTTCATTATCTTTGTAATATCTGGTTAGTGACACTGATCACTGGTCGCTGATCGTCCAACACTTGGTAAAAAACAGCACCCTCACCTAATACACCTACCATGTCTTCATGAATTTCTTTTGGCGACAACCCTTTCTTTTGCAAGTATTTTATAACTGCACGAAATTCTAAATTATTTGAACAGGTAACACGTGACAAAGCTACAATTGAACCAACGTAACAACAAATAATACTTTAATGTGATAAATTGACAATTATTTCAGGGACGCTAAATAATGACCTCCCCTCGTAAATTAAATTGTTTCGCGCCGTTAATTAGAAAACACTAGAAAATTTATGGATCATATTTTCCTTAATGTAGGACGGCTGATTTCGGGATGTGGTTAAGCTGCGGTGATTAGTGTTATTAATAGCGCAACTGGCTCTCGTGAATATGATACCGTAGCTGCACATAACTACTGTGGGCTTAACATATTAATTATGTTATTACGGCCGCAGCGAATTCAATAAGCGACAATATTAGTGGACGTAATAACAGATAAATTGGTAATTTAATAGTTCTACATATTTCAGATTCGGCGCGCACGTGAATGATTTAATTTGCCGTTGCGTTCTCGAACCGAACGCCGAAACAAATCTCGCGCCGGCGAGCCGCATACGAAATGTATTGAAATAGCGTCGCCGTTCTCGCCGCGAACGTCAAAATTCCTTATCGAGGAAGGGCTGGTTTTATTTCTCTCGTCCGCAGATACGCTCGCGTGGGACCGCGTCGAAACTGACGAAACTAAATTTGAATCTTCAAAACCTGTTACAGTTTGCTCGTTTGCGCGGCGCATGCAAATATTGTTGCCCGTACATTTATGTTAATTTTGGAAATGATTTGAGTCTTTCATTTCATCGTTCGTCACATATTAACGGAAAGTTTATGGCGAAGTTCGCTACCACCTGAATGTGACAAATTGCATTATATGTAAGCGTACGTTATTGGCCAAACGCGGGCGTAAAATACTTATATTTATATTCAATTCACCTGTCATCTGTTAAATATTACAATAATGTTTATAATTTAAAAAAAAACTCCAAACGTCACATGAAAATAGAATCAATCAACTTAAATGAAAATTAAAATACGTTTATTAATTTTCGTGTTTTATTTTCATTGCGTATTTATTTTTTAAGTTTTACAATTTTATTTGTAATGCATTTTACCCCATACTTGTATTTGATTTTTAGTATTTTATTTACAAATTAAATACACACACGTGCATAAAATCGAAAACCCCTAATCTAATTCAAGTTTCATAAAGGTTTCCCACTGTTTTCTGACTCCACCGGTTCTTGTTACTAGTGATGAGCGATAAATCGCTACCGGTGATTTAATCGTTGTTAAGAAATCGCTAACGACAGTTACGTCAAAGTCGAAATAACGGCGATTGACCAAAACAGCGATTTATCTTCGAACAAGGAATAGATTTTTGATTATTTTTGCGGTTATTTTTATCTATTTTGTTATTTTTTTATTTTTTATCACAGGGCACAACTGGTCAAGCAGTTTCAGTTAGTGATGCTTCCGCCGAAGCTACCTCTTCATCTCAGACAGAAACAACTTCACCAATTAGAGCACAAGCCACACCAGAAAGCCCATAAGCAATTCGATCGACTTCGCGAGGGCCCTCAATGTCTCAAAAACCATGCGCTTTTATTATTCATTTTGAATTTTCAATCATTTCGTGTAGTTGAAGATGAAAGTTTCAAAAAAAATATTTCGGGGTTAAGGGAGGATCCTGCTTTAGAAGGCTCAAAAAATCGATTTGTTTTTTATTGCTCAAATGTATGCCTAATATATCTAATAATATGTATAAAAAGTTATAGCGGCTAATTCGCAATATTTTGAAAGATACAGCACTAAACACAGTGAGGTGTCGAGAAAAAAATATACGAACGCATGAACGCTCGGACAAACGAAGCGCGCCCCCCTTCCCCCAGACACATAACACCGAACTACGTACTGAAAAAAGTTCAATCGGTCGTTCGAAACAATAATATTTTGAATTCGTAAGAGCTATAGTAGGAATATAACGAGATATTCCGTAAGTAATCGACAATTAACATTTTTCCTGATCGTAAACTTTAGAGCGCGTTTTCTCGAGTTTTCGTTTTTACGATTTTTCTAAACTGGTGGGCGTGATTGCGAGAGAACTAGACAAGCAATCAAAACGAAACAAAACTTTTCTTAGCTTTAGTAGCATTCTCTTCGATGTGAACTAAAAACATTAATGAAAAAAAATTCTAAACAACTTTTTTAGCAAGTTGAAATGATTTTCTCTTCCTGCAAAGAGCACATTTATTTTCAAACCTGAGAAAAATCTTGAATTTCAAAATTTTGGGTTTTTTTAGTTCACATAGAAGAAAATATATGAGAATTACCATTTTCTTTGGTTTTTTTTTGTTTCAGACAAAAATTACGAGCTACATCTTTCCCACCGATTGTAGACTGCAATTGAAAGGTGTTGCACAAATGTGCATAAAAATCGGTTCCATTTAAATATTTTTTTCTCGAAATATTTTTTCTTTAATGCTCAAATATGTAATAAAATGCTCTAAAAAGTTCACTAGACTCGCTCATTTTTTTCTGTCCTAAAAAAATTCCCCCAAAAACGATATTTTAAGTCCTCCTAAAGCAGGATCCCCCCTTAAATCCCGCTTACCAGTTACCCAGTGCCTGGCACACTATATCTAAAACTATGATACCGGATTTATACGAGGAATGTCTTGTAAAAATGAAAAGTGTAGTAAAAACAGGGCGACAATTTTGTATAACAACCGATTGCTGGACATCCGTTAATACCGTAAGTTACATTATTTAAATGATGGTTTTGAATTAGTTTCTGTTTTATTAGAATGTTCCGCCATTCACGTAGCACATACGTCAGTAAATTTGGCCAGGGACTGCAACTTGGGAAATTGAATGCGGCTAATATTAAAAAGTCGATTGCTACTCAATTAAACTGCATGTACTTTGGTTGCTTTGCACACACACTAAATTTAATTGTTAAAGAGGGATTGAGACATAATTGTGTAACTGAACTCGTGGAGAAAATTAAAATTATTTTATCCCATTTTCGAAGAAGTTATACTGCCAATGAGACATATCAACGTAATCTGGTACAAACTGCACCCATTATATGCCGCAGAGGTTTTTAGATCTGGATGAACCCAATAATTCAATTGCTTCAATTAATAGTGATCTACCAATTTTAAGTCCTGTTGAATGGAACGTTGTAAACGATTTGTGTACAATATTAAAACCTTACCGGTGAATTGTACTGTACATCCTAAGTGATCCCAACGACTAACAGAATTATAATCATCATAAAAAATTTGAAAGGAAATACTTGCAATTTAATAGCTTAAACGACTGGGCAATGTAAAATATAGTAAGACATTGGTTGTTTCAACTTTTTTGGGCCATTGCTTTAAACATTTAAGGTTTTCAGACAAAAACGCTGCGGAAATGCAAAAAAAATATTACAAATTATTATACACAAACTCATGAAGAAATTGGTATTGAAGGCAATTCTGATGAAATAAATAGTGCAACTAACGAATAATCAATATGGAGCTCCTTTGACTAAAGCATAGCAGTCGCTCGAGCTCGCGGAATAGCTACATCTCCTGCCATTATTAAGGCGCAAAGGTTTCTTGATGAAGAAATTATATCTAGAAACGCAAATCCTTTAAACTGGTGGCGGGAACACAAATTTAATTTTCCAAATTTGTCCATAATTGCACAAGAAAAACTGTGTGCTTTGGCGTCTTCAGTTCCTTGCGAAGGACTTTTTTCGAATGCGGGTCAAGTGATGAGTCAAAGCGATCATAGAACCCGATTAAATAACAGAAAAACAAGAACATTGCTATTTTTAAACACAAATTTTAAATATTATAGAAATATGTAAGTAATATTATTATTATTCTTTGACTGGAAAAAAATTAGTTATGTCTTGATTTGTGTTCATCTAATAAAGGTACTCGCATCTATTGTATTTTTTAGATTATGTAGTACACAGTATTATTTATGTTGTAAACGTTGTTATATACATTTTATGTTTGTTAATGTATTTTAAATTTTATTGTTGTTTTCTTAAAATTCTGTAATAAAATATTAAATCAGCTGCTGTTCTATTTATTTCTTTTTTCCCTACTCATAAAAATTTAATATCCCTATTAAAATAGTAAAACAAATTAATACTTTTTACTTGAGTACAATCGCCATTATCAAAAATTAGCAATAACCGATAGCAGCGCTATTGAAAAATCGCTGTTTAGCTCATCACCACTTCTTACACATCTCTCCCCTTCCTCTTTAGTTTACTTCAGTTTACTTAACGTCAATGTTCAAATTATGTTGTAAAAGTCAGTTGGTGACGATTGCGTTTATTTTGCTGTTTATTAATGTTATTGAATACATTAATCAATAATTATCTACGACGCAAAGACAACCATGCGTGATTTATCCGTTAATGCACAAAAAATGCAATGGCACTTACCGAAATCCATTCGCTACTTGACACCCGGCGTCCTTCATTTAACCTTGACCAACTCTACGTACAACGTCGATTTCAATTATCCAAAAAACACACATATTTAGTCACTGGACTGTTCGAAAAGTCGCGGAACCGAAATAAACCACATTAACACGTCAATTACGGCGTCGTTTGGTAAATCGCGAATTTGATGCGAAAACACACGAAATCGTCTCAAGTTCATAATAATTCGCCAGACATACATAATCACCGTTTTACCGTTCAGTTATTGTCCTTGTTAAGTCCTTGCACTATTACGCACAAAAATATTCGACGCGTCATGAATCGTAACAACGGTGAAAGAATTCGCGATGCACTTCGCCGAAATGTTACCGATCCGTCAATTGTCTCTTACTTACTTGTGCACCGGCGACTTCGTTTTCTACATTTCGATGCGTTTTTTGTGCATCTGATAAGACAATCCGTACCATATGACACGCGCCTACTATCTAAATTGACAACGTTTGATATAGTTTAACTTCGTGTGCTTCTGTAGCGATGTAAATTTTAAATATATGGTTTCGCATTTATAATTTAAGGCCTAATTACTTTTTTGCAAGATCAATAGATGTAATGATAATAATAATAATAATAATATAAAATATGTAGCTAAAAAATCAAATAGATTCATACACTAGAAGTAGAAGAAAAAGAAAATTTTTAATTAATTTAGATTAATAATAATAATCCGTTTTATGCACTTTGCCAAAGTGTGTGAAAGGTCAATGTACACATACATAAAGTAATCATGCACAATATGTCAAAATAGACATAGATGCATTCAATGATCTACAGCTATTACTGACATTACTGACATAGACAATAAAATTGAATTTCTCAATAATCATATATTAGCGATATTTGATAAGTATGCTCCAGTAATTCCTCATCGCTTTACTAAACCGTGCTCACCATGGGTCACTGACAACTTGAAACTTTTAATGGCATTAACAGACAGAGCCAAGTCAAAAAATGCTTACTTTGATCATATCTCTAAAAATAAAGATAATAAATCTCTATGGAAACACCTCAATTACCTGGGTATTGGTAAGCCTGCTATTGATGTTGCGAATTATTTGAATGCTGAATTTGCTGATGATAAAATTAACGACTTCTTTGTAAACAATGGACCTACACTTAACAATGGTCTGGAAGAGCTAAAGTTATTTTATGAGAATATGAGAATGATTCTAATGCACACACAAATTTATGATTAACTTGTACTGCCCTATAGTTTTAGCATACATAACACATATAATCAATGTTTGTATAATTAACTCAGTATTTCCTAATTGCTGGAACCATGCTATGGTCCAGCCTGTCATTAGTATTATTATTAAACTACTAATTGTTAATCAAGTTAAAATCTTGGGCTATCAACGCACAACAGGATCACCGAATATGGACGACTAAGTACAGGTGGTCAGTCTGCAGAATGTACGACCACGTTGGTGTATTTCGATGTTTTAAGTGTGGTGGATTCAGTCATAGAGCAACCGACTGCAAAACTGAAGTTACATGTGAAAACTGTAAGTGTCACTGAAAATGTGAAAATTGTATATTTGCAAATAGTCAATTTACTTCAGGTGCTTAATAAAAATCATTCAATATATGATGTGAGTTGTCGCACTTATCAAAGACATGTAAGAATGCAAAAACAGAAAATAAAATACATACTGGCTAATATATAGCAATTAACAGATCGTATTAGTAGTTCCAGAAAAAAATCGCTTGTTTACTAAACAAATTACATTGGTTAAGGCAATGTGAAATTTCAACCGTTAATATCGACGGATACAGGCCGTAGTTCGTATTGTACAAAGCATTATAAATCCGAATATCTTCGAAAAACCTACGGCTGCTGTATGCGACTGTAATGAAATCTAAGGATCCTTTAGACTTCTGGTATTATAAAAACTATAAACGAATATATAGATAAAATCAACAAAATAGCCTTGCGGCGTTCCGCAAGGATCAGTTCTTCAACCGCTATTATACGTAAATGATTACAGAAGGAACATTATCGACTTTTGCAGACGACAAAAGCTATTTGTGACGAAGTAGTGATGTATCTGAAACTATCGAAACAGCTCAACAAATAAAAATAAATTTATACAGTGGTTCAAAAAGAATGATCTAATCCTTAACAAGGAAAATACTGTTTTCATACATTTTACAACACGGAAACCAGATTATTCGCTGCTGCTAAAAGATGAACACATGTCGGTTCAACAGGTCGCAGATACAAAATTCTTGTGTGTGTATTTAGACGGCAGATTGAGCCGGGATGTTCGCGTGGAACGACTATGTCAAGTACTTTCGTCTACATGTTATGCATTCTATAGACTGAAAACGTTAGTTTCGAATCATATGTTTCCTACTAGTTTGGAACATTTGAGGCAAGACTGAGGTACGGACTAGTCTTTTGGGAGCATCAACACATACTGTAAGAGTTTTTCGCTTGCAGAAAATGGCTATAGGAAATATAGTTTGGAATTTCACCCATCGCATCATGCCGACCTTGTTTTAGAAAGTTGGGAATCCTGTATTTGCCTTGCTTGCATATGAAGGAGATTGTGTTGCTTTTGCATTTGACTACCTTACCTAGAAATAATTTTTCGCATAATTATTTGACCACGTGGAAGATATATAACTTTTTTACATTAATAGGTTAGGTTTTTTCTCAATATTTTTTTCTACCATTTTCAAGGTTAAGTTAACCATTATTAGCATCACCATCATCCTGTGTATAACTGGTGGCATTGAAACTGACAAGCATATTTTATTCCCTATTAATGCAAAAACCTAATTGCCCATCATCTGTAAGCGTACGTCCTTAGCCAATTGCGTATACAATCACGTGATTCTTGATACCATTTTCATAATGTACAGTCAAATTATGCACGAATTTCGACACAGTCAAAAATTATTATTAGTAGATCAAAAACCCAAACATAATTCAACTTATTGCAACTTTGATGCGATTTTCTTTGATAATAATTGCAGTTATAATTTTTCA
Source organism: Geotrupes spiniger (assembly GCA_959613385.1). Classification (NCBI taxonomy): domain Eukaryota; kingdom Metazoa; phylum Arthropoda; class Insecta; order Coleoptera; family Geotrupidae; genus Geotrupes; species Geotrupes spiniger. The sequence continues at coordinate 37,074,583 of OY390736.1, read as the reverse complement.
GTTACGATTTAGCTCAATATCTTATACCAGTTAATATAAACGGCCATTTCATTTTTTACCCTGCTAGTACCATTGTACCTGAATTACACACATACATCAATAGGCATTTAGCTTCGCAACATTTATTAACATCTGAAGAAAAATGATGACACCAGTTACAACTATGTGGTTTGAACGTTGAAACTGATGCCAAACATACTGTAGAACTGTTCGCTTCATAATATTTAGAAGGCTTTTAATGCATCAATGTCTAATGTAAGCGTGCGTTATTGACCAATTGCGAACGTAAACATATTAGTTTGAATATTTAGTAATTTCAAGTAGTTATGATTTATCTTGTGAGCTATTCCATTTTATTTATCTGTAACTTTATAACATTTATTTCAATTTCAAAAACGAAATTAATTAGTTTTCAAGCAATTGGCTATACATATTTTTATTTAATCGATATTCGTAGCTTTAACAACGTTCATCCGAATCATGCACATGCGCGTGACAATACAACTATCGAACAAACTTGTGCCAGTAAAATTTCAACAATGGCAACAACTACAAGCGCACAGCCCAAACCCAAACCCGTGATAATTGACACCGACCCAGTAAGAAAAGATGGTGTGAGGTGCGCTCCATTCTTAAACCAACAACAAATTAACTCGTATCAATTCCAGAAAAGAGCAAATATTCCTCGAAAAATTCACGCAGAAACGATACGACGAAAAATGGGGCTACATGAGGAACTTTAACGAAGTAAGTACGTACTTAACTCCGGATTATTCGTTCCAGGTCGCATTTGTTACTTCCATCCCGCGAACGCATTGCGACGGAATTTGCCCGGTTTCGTCGTTTTACCTCCGCAATTCCACACACGCGATTCCGTCGCCGTCGCCGCGACACGACAAAGCAAGAGCGCGCGTTCGACGTGCATCGGCCGCGCGGAACGTAATCTGTATGTATTTGCAATAGCGCGCACAAAGCTAAAGGAAATTGGCGACATAACTAAGCCCCTTATTGCATGCCCTCTCTTGACTCCGGCGCACTTTGTGTTGCGTCTCCGATTTATAAGGGCGACTACAATTAATTACGAATCTGAAAAGCTCCGCGGTCATTATTTCTTCGTTGCATTTTAATTGGATTTATTAGAGCCGCGCTTTCCGAAACTATATCTATTTAAATTGGATCTGAAAATTATAAATATGCGCGGCGCAACTCCGTCAACTATTCGCGGTTTGTCGGGACGTTTTATGCCAATTAGTTTTTGGTTTGGCGAGTCGCAATTGAAAATCTCTCGAAACGAAACTATTTCGAACGACAATCCAAATTGTTACTTTTAATTGTTAGGTTTTGAAGACGTCCACTTGAATTTCAGTTAAAACGGACGCAATCATATTTCTGTAATTAGTAAATTTGGAAAAAAATTAAATACTGATATAAACTCACAACATAAAAAAATCTAAGTAACTAAACGTCTGAGAAGCGTCACAAGTAATTTATCAAGAGCAAGATTAAGATGTAAATTATAACTGTAAAATAAGTCATGACGATTCGAGGTTGTGTAAGCCATAAATCATTTTAATGTTAATCCAAGGTACAAAACAAAAAAGTTTTCTTATATATTGTTAGATCCAATTAAGTAGTAAAAGTCAAGGAAATGTGGGTACATCGAAGATCTATTATGCGTTAACACAGTGCCATATATAACGACGAATCGCAAATGATTACATGTAGGTAGATAACGAGAGACGTACTAGCCAATCGGAAAAATAAAAAATTGTCCATAACAAATTAATTAAGTAGACGAATAGCAACACAGAGATCGCATGTTGGTATATTCCCAGGCAGAAATGGCCAGGTTAGGATTTAAGGTTATTTTTAATCCTTTACATTCTTAAGATAATCCCAGAGATAATACGTATATACCAGTACATCAAAAGTTATGGATTAAAACTGAAATTAAGAAGCCGACGAGAACTCCAACGATTCCATAAATCCATGATCATTGATCACAGAATCTCGAGGACAAAATTGGGAAAATGTGTGACAAAATTCTGATATTAAATTCATAAAATTAAAATAGTAAAGAACCCAAAATTTTAATTTAAGATCATAAGAAAAAAAATATTAATTATTTTCAGAAATGACAAATGACATTTGTTTGTGTGTACTTTCATCTAGAAGTCAGTACACCCACCCTCGTGCTTCTACGCAATGTAAAAGATCCGGTTCAAACAGTTAAGTAGGTACTAGCCAGACTTGTAACTCCTTCGATCGAAGCAGACGTCTGGAATTGCGTAGCAGCGCGAGCGTGGAGATATTGACGTCAAGATGGCGACAATACTCGCACAAAAACGTTTGTCGCTCATGTTGACATGACTTGGTCCACCTTGTACGTGTGATCTGATGAGTCCATATGGGGTGACACGGCCGTCACCACTTGTTACATTCGCCGAAATTTATTTTCAATTTTCAGATATGTCTGCAAATAGCAAAAGAACGGGGCATATCAGAACAAACGTATAGGCGAGTCCAATCAAAGGACAACAAACCTAAATTCTCAAATTCCTGCACATGGAGCATCTTGCCCTCGGACCCTAAACCCATAACGACATCAGGTAATATATTATAAAGTTAAAAACTTGTTTGTATAAAAAATATGAGCATCAGCGAATAGACAAATAACGTAATTTTTAAACAAAAATTGTATCATTTTTAGTAATTTTTGGTATCCATGACTTAATGCACTTAGACTGAGTTGGGTTGGGTTGAGTTGGGTTAACTTGGGTTGAGTTGGATTGGGTTAAGTCGTGTTAAGTTGGGTTGAGTTAAGTTGGGTTGGATTGGATTGGATCGGGGTTGGGGCCAAGACGATTGATGGCCAGCTTCTCTGCGAATTTTTCTACAAGACGAGAAGATTTATCGTTTGTATTACTCATAAAAATCTGTGCATGGTAGTAAAAAAAAAATAAACCAGGAAACTTATTCTTGGGTGACTAACCCTGAGCAGATCCACCCCAGAATTAACAATTGAAGAATAAAAGACTTCAGTGCTCCTGGTTAACAGTACATACGAAAACCATTGGAAACACTTGGAGAGAAGATGTACCGAATGATCTTGAGGAATAAAACAAAAACAATGGTTGCCACCAATTTAGAAAGCCAAACGAATCCAAAGCCTCGATGGGATTATAAAGAAATCATTTATTACATGACCTTCATCTCGTCAACCTTTGATTATTATCTCTACTACGAAAAACTGGATAACTTGTATTAGACTTTAAAACAACAACAAAATGTGAATAAAAGAAGATTTTTTCCAGGAAACCAATAAACTTTGTGTAACTCCGGCAGTACAATTAATAAAATGAGGCATTAGCAAATACAGGAAAAGCAATTTTTCCTAAGTTCTAAGGCACTAAATAACTCCAGGAAGTCTACGAAGATCTGCCGATGTTGATGCCTTAATGGTTTTAGCTCGTTTTAGTTAACTAACATAACAAGAAAAGTTAATTGTGCCACATTCGTCGTAATCGACATCGACAATGACACTTCTAACGATAACACTAATGCTACTCTTCCTCCGTACCCACAAGAATTTTTAAATGCTCGCGATTTAATATCCGTTTACACAAAATCGACACTACGTACGAAGCGAGATGAAAACGGGATGATAATGAAATAATTGCACTAACACAATGATATTGACAGAAACTGTAGAAAAATAAAATCAACGAGCAATCACTTCGTAAATATCCATTTTCCCCATACTCTCAAAAATTAAAGCTCCTGCAAGATCGACGATGCACTTGCAATAAAAGTCTGCGTCTCTACATTAAGCGTTTCCTTCTTGCCTTAAACTTTCACATATTCCAAGTAATTGCATAAAATACGACGCGAACGCGTCTTTCATCTACTCAAATATATTTTTTGTGATACTTTAGGACAGGAGCCATAATGCAACGTTCAGAGTACTCGAACGGTAGACAAGGGACTAAAAGGGATTGTTCTTTATATCCGTCGCTCGCATTAAAATTAATCCTATTGACCATTTTTGAAACACCGTCGTATATTACGGTAATGCGTCGCTTGTTTCGGGAAGCTTTTTATTTAATGTTGGAAAGCGTTAAATTTTTACTTTAGATTTTGCTCAAGAAACGTAGAGAATATTTTTTTTTCATGTAGGTATTAATTTTGTAACACGTGAAAGGTATAGGTTAAAAAATAATATAACAAGGAAATCTACAGGACTATGTCATTTGTGATCAAAATTGCACAAATGTTTGTTTCTACGCACTTTAATCATATGGGGAGTATGAATATTTAAGAAAAAGGACACGTATTAAATTCATTGGCTTACGCTGATGAGGTACGTACAGTGGAATTTTAATAGGAAGTGTACAAGATGTTTTTCGAGGATATAAAGATAAATTAATCATGCAATTTTTTTTAATTTGTGGTTAATAATAATAATAATAAGTAACGTCGTGGATTTAGATTATTACTTTGAGGTCCTGGGCGCAATTTTATCTCCTGTGTATGGAATCCTTTAATATTTTTGTTATTTCGTCGCAGTTAGCATATAATGTCAGAGACAAAATTTATATACAATAACTTATATCGATTTGTTGGAAATAGATTACGTGGGTAAAACAAAAAATCATCTTTCGTCAGTTAATTATCAAAATTTGTTTGTTTGTTGATTTTTTGTTGAATTAATATAAATTACTACATGTTACTGGTGCTAACTAACATGGCAGGTAATATTACAAAAACACCCCTCTGATTATTTGATATTTATGTAGTTATAATGAAATTGTACGCTGTTGCTATTTTGAGTATTATGCAGCAGTTATTTATCCCCCCACGTCCTAATGGTATAATTACGACCGCTATAAATGAAAAGAGAAAGATTAAAAACGCGAAACGGCATAAATAAGTTCCAGGAGCGGGAAAAGCTTAGGTAGCAGGAAAAGACATAATTCAAATAAATAATATATTTAGCCTATGCACCTAGGCGGCCGTAAATCTTTCCGTTTCGTCGACAGCGCCTATTCTCACTCTTCTTTAATAACATTAAGCTCGAAATTAAGTACAAAAAGTAAGGCATAAATACATGGAACTGTCTGTTAAGGAGAATTTATCGTGGTCTCGTCGCGTACAATGTGCCGCGGTATGCAATTTATGTAATCATATACAGTTTCCGTTCAACCGCGAAAGTGCATCACTTATTTTAATTAGCACTCCGTCGAGACGATTTCGCAAATGAATACCAAAGTTCGAGTGCGCCTCGCAACGATGGAAAAAGACTAAGAACTTCCGAAATAAAAGAAAACGCAGTCGGCGTAAAAATTTTAACTAAATGAATTTCGCTCGTCTATTTTTCTTCGCGATTGTTTGCAACTTGTCGACGATTATTTCACAAGTGTAGATGTAAGTTCAACTGCACTTTTGGAAGTTCTGCATGGGGGCTCAACTTTCATTACTTGCTACTTACATGCACTCGTAAAAAATATGCAAATTAATCTGAGAAACTGGGCGAATTTATTTCTACAAATTGAGTGTTTACGGAAAGGACATAAATAATACCGTGAACGTCAAAGTTATTTGCAATAACGCGAAGTTTCACCGTTGCTCCTTTTTCCTAAGCAGGAATTTTCATTAAGAAACGTTATCGGGATTTCTTTTCTTTGTTTTAGGAGAAATAGGTTGGCGAAGCAGTCGTTCGGATTGTTCTCTCGAGAGAGTGGGGCCACTCTACGTTAGTCCGAAGTACACTTTAGATCCACCTGGCACACAACCAGAGCTTCCGATAACAAATATCAAATTGGGTTAAGTTCATAATGATCAAAATATTTTTTACAATTTTTTTGCAATGTTTTAATCAACTTTAATCTAAGTGGCATGTTTAATAAAACTTTATGAAAACGTACGAAACTTTTAATGCAACAATATAATAATGCATAGGTCAACAGTATACAAAAAATATCTTATATAAAACTCGATATCATAAACATCTGCGTCACGAAAATTAATCGCATTCGTATTAAACGAAATTAGCCACGCGCAAAATACATCATAATATTTTATCCCGGATAATTTATTTCGTTCGCAAACCGGCGAAAAACACGGCCAATGCTGTCGTAAGCCACCTACATTTTCGTTTGCATTCGAAAGGTTCGCAAGCACAAAATAAATTAATAAAATCCGCTACAGTATATTTTCGTTTACATGGATAATAATTGAGAAATACCGTTCAATTTCCGAGGACTACGTAAGCCGTTTGTTTTTAGCGATACCGAAAACAAGAAAATATGCGACCGAATGCAGGTAACTAAACACGTCGGGAATAAAAGTTTGTGAGCGTCGAATTAAACACGTAAACGCTTTACAAACGCGTTTAACTTTTTTTTAAGTTGAAGATATCGTACTTCAATTAGATGCGGTGAATTACCACACCTGCAAACGGTCTTATATACGTCGTAATAAAATACGCCAACCGAGCGATTCAATTAATCAACAGGTAAGATACAATTCGACAGAAAGTTAAAGATTAGTCGCAGCGATTTTTATTTTAGGCAGGGACCATTAATTTAGTGCTCGGTGAGGTACGAGTTACTTAGATATATCAATTACATCTACTTTTTGCTTATTGAATTCTATAAGGTACATCTTTAAGCTCCCATGAGACTGATTGTTATTTCAGGGTGACGACTTTTGACCATCAATTGAAAAGTTTTCCACACAAACATCAACAAGAGTTAATTATCCAAAACTTGTAAGGAAAGTGTAGGGAAATGCGCAAAGGGACTTAGTCAAAAGATCTAAAGTGAAACCGTTAGAAAACACATGTACAAATAAAATAAAGGAGGTCTAAAGGCAGCCAAGAAAATCCTTGGAGGAAGGAGTACAGTATTCGCAAAAATGTAAATATTGGTGTACTACGAAACTAGGGAAAACTTAAAACTCATCGTAGGACCCATAGCCACGAACTGAGTAAGAAAACACATTTCTGCGTAGAAATGAATCTAACAATAGAAGGAAAATTGTCCCACATAAGATTTAGCACAAATTATCGCCAGAACAAAACACACAGAAATAAATATATCGTCTAATTGTGAGCCAGAAATTGAAATAATTTGAAGCGACAGAAACGTGTGCATAAATGGAGGCACATGGAAAAAATAGAAAAGAAGAAAGAATTGAGAGCAAGGATAAGCTGAGACAGGAATATAATATCCATACAGAATGATGGAAAGTGGTTATAACTGGAGCCAAGCAGGGATAGGCTATCTAACTTCAAAAATCAGAAATGGAAATTAGAATAGAAGACTAAATCAATTCTTCAGAGTCTGGAGCGAATTTCTGGAGAAAACTAATTATTAAGGAGTAAAGTGTGTTGGTTATTGTGACACTTGACACAATACACGTTGAGATGCAGATGTCTTGTGCTGAGATATCTGCATAGGTACAGACCCGTTATCAATGTTTATTCCACTTGTACTTCCATGGAAATCAGCTGAATCATACCAACTTGTAGTTGTTTATTTTAGCAGTCATATTTTTAACACAATAACCACTAAAAAATTGGTCTGATAATAGACAACGTAGTAAAATAACAAAAATAAATCATGCACGACGCTCTAAAATTTGGGTCGGGCCACTGATGAAAAGGTAGTTTTAGACCTCATCCACCCCCCCATTTGAAATAGCATGGGAGTCATAGCTTCCTAACATATCTGTTCTTTCTTCTTCGGCTCAATTTTTCTATTTTCTCCTCTAATGGAGCACGATCCCACAAGGCTCTGATTATCTCTAATCTGCGAATTCCAGAGGATTATTTTGCAGCCGTTTTTATTCTTATTTTTTGAATTCTCGCATCCTATTTCGGGCGAGTTCTTTTGTAGCATTTCTTAGTATTTTCTTTGCTTTTATTTTATTTCAATTTACGAGGTTTTATTTTTCATGTAAATTTTTCGTTGTCTTTCTAGTTATTTATTGCCATTCTATTCTTTAACTCTTTCATCTTTATTTTGCTTCATTTTGCTTCATAGTTCACCAGAAACTAACAATTGGCGTATCGTCTTTTGCGTGTTTGTGTACGACTTATATGAATGGGATAAGGCTGAAGGGACACACATAAAGAAAAGGGGGCTGCACGAAAGACAAATCAGGGAGGAATGGAAATTGCCGGGCATATTTGAAACGGAGAGATCCGGAAAGACAAGTATCAAGAAGGGGATAAAATTGGTGGAAACAGACAAGACAGGTGACGAAATGATTGATATGTTGCGAGAATTGATGACAGATGTCCGAGAGACAGCAGGGAAGATATAATCTAACGGAGAGGAGGCAAAGCAAATGGCGAAATGATGGATATTATGCCAAAATTATGCGAAGTTAATGAAATAAGACGGGAGAATGCACAGCTGAGAAAGGAACTGCAAAACGCGAGAGAATGAACGGAAAATAAAGAAGAAGAATTGAAGAGAGAAAAAGAAAAAGAAAAGACTAGAACATAGAGAAAGAAAAGGAGAAACGAATTGACTTAATAATAAGAGGATTATGAGTGGAAAATGGATGCGAAAAGAGCGAATCGCATAATGGCCAAGGAAAGAAACATAGGTCTAGGCACGAATTGAGGAGTAATTAATTTGGTGTCCAAAGGGAGAAATATAACGTTGGTAAAAATTTTGTCAATAGCAGACAAAGAGAGAGCGATGATGAATGAGGCAAAAAGTGTACATTGATCGTGATCTAAAGGAAGGGAAGTGCAGATATGGAAATACGCAGTAAAGAAGACGAAGATGGGGTATAGAAAACTAAGAATGGACGACAACTGAACAGGAATTGAGAAGAAGGAAAAGTAGTGGCAAAAAACCAATCACGGAACAAGAGGTATGGGGAACAAGGACTGTCAGGAAGAGACACCGAGGGGAGGAAATTCGAAACATCAATGCAAATTGTGGAAGTTAGCAGGCCTTAAAAAATCGAAACAGATTGGCGAAGGGGTACATTGTGATAGGAATGACTATTTGAAATATTCGGTTGTGTAAGACTAACGGTTGACACGCATAGGGGCAGAAACAAAAAAAGAAGAACATGCCCGAGAGAGTTCGAAGGGGGTGATAAAGAAAAAATGCGGAGGGGAGAGCATGTTGGAATTATAACAGGAGTAACGGAGGTGTGGGTGAAAAAAGCGATATAATACAGCAACCATAATAAGAATTTGATGTCGGAGGTCTTGATGAAATAATGAGGGCGGGAGAGGATGCAATAATAATGGCGGAGATATCAACAGAGAGTGGACAACCTAAAAAAAGGATGTCGCAGAAGAAGGATATAAGGACATGCCAAGGAACGAAGTTGTGAAAGTGGAAGGGTATATATGGTACTGTATTTCACGAGACGTGTTCAATTATATCTTCAGTGTAAAAAAATCCGAACTTTTTTTGTTGTGCAGCGAACTTACATTGACTCAACAATCTAGCTTATTGCCGTTGGTTAGAAAGGCGTATGAATTATATTTTAGATGTAGAGGTTGTTCCACATATTGGCTGCAATTTATGTTCCAGTAATCTGAGACACTGGTTACAAGGAAAACGTAAAATTAATTTTTTGAGTATGGTTTGGTGTGAATCAAAACACCACGTAATGGACTCTTATTTTTGTTGGCCAGACGTCAAGGGGCTCTCGCTATGCTACCAGTTTTGTCATTCTTATGTCCTTCCTGTACCTACAGATCCAGATAATTATCATCTTGATTCGCAGGAAGACACCTCCGATACCCCAAGGGGTCAAGATCCCGAATTTCAACCCCGTACTTCTATGACATGTTCACCATGAAATCAAACAGGAAGAGCTTAATTAATTATTTCACGGATTAATTTGCAGGGAAAGAAATACCAGTAATCTGGTCATAAGCCTACTATTTTTCTGTACGTTTCATTATTTTTGTAGTCGAGCTAGTTCGGGATGTTCACGTTAAGATACAGGCTTCGCGTAAACGGTGCGATGCGCATTCGATTGCGGCGTGAAATTTAAAAACCTGCTTTTTTATCCACCGAGCCCCTGCGATTATTGCAATTTTGCGCGGAGAATGCCAAAGTACAAAAAAAAACGTAAAATTGAGTTAGACGATTTTTTGCGGCGAACTATGCAAACGCAAACAACTACAAACGCATTTTTCGGACGGGAATGTCCGTTCGCAACCCCCGCCGCAAAAACGCGAGCGCGCACCTAAACAAATCACAACGGTCAACTTTGCCGTGTTCCGGGGCAATTCGGGCGGAACGGGCGCGAACGGTGCGCGACGGCAATTTTCATAATCAAATCTAATTATTTCCAGTTTGCACAACATCAAATTTCGCGCACAAAACGGCCGTTTTTATTTAGGAAGTTAATCGTACCGCCGCGGCAAACTACCAAAATTAAATTCCACGCTACGTAAATGCACGGAACGGCAGAACGTATTCTGCGAATGTACACCGGTAATAAATCTCCCTCCGGGAGCGTCCGTCCGGCAGATGCAAATGCGGAGGCTGCGGTCCCACACCGGCTGAGCCGTCTGCGACCCCCGACTCCATTAAACATGAGCTCCCAACTTGCACTTGTAAATTGGGCATTGTGAACTTTATGGTTTCGAAACTTCGAAATATTAAATGGAACCTGCGATTTGCCAACAATTGTATGTACAACTTGTAATTCACTTTGATTCATAGTAGAACCTTAAGAAAAACAACAAATAATTTAAAATTGAATTAACGACACCTGGTATCGCTGTAATTGTCCTTAACAAATAAAACACAACAAACAATTGGTACTTATATGTATTTATAAAATTATAACAATTACTTCGTTCCAAACGTATTTTGTTTGAAACATGGGGGTAGCTGTGTGAGAAGTGCCAGTGGATTTACTTCAACAACTACCATTTCGTCCTCGGACAAACATTCCAGGTGTACCAGGTGCTAAAAAAATAACAAAATAAATTTACAATAACAAGAAGACTGTTAATCTTACCTTATATTTCTTAATAGAACTATAGGTACTCCTCACAGGATTAAAAGTTGATGCCCCATTAGTCTTACTGGGAGGCGTTAATTTAGCAACTTTTGCAGGTGATTCTTCAGATTGCTGTAACTCATTTATAATTAAAATTTCTTCTGTGGCATAAAACGTGTTGCGCGCAGATCAACTTTGTATTTAGTTCATTTTTATTATAAACTTAGATACCTTACAAATTCTAAACGGCGACTGATTGACACATTTAATGATAATGTAAATTAATCAAAATATTCGCATTAACTCCGCTATTTTAACAAACCTACATAAACGAACGATTAATAAACAATTAACGTATTCATCTCCAAGTGACTAGATTTATTCCAATCGTTCAAACCAAAACATACGTCAAACTAATATGCGTAAACTTTGCCAATTACGGGATATAAATCACGTACGTGTTTACGACTTTAAAATTGAGAATTGATGACACGCCGGTGAGTAACGCCGCTGCGATGTCGAGATAAAACTGCGACGTGGACCGGCCGTCTGCGTCTCGGTGACGGGGCCCATTCTAGTTCGAGCCTGTCACTTTGATTGATACTTGCGCGGAATTATGAATTTCAATTGCAGTATCACACAGGTGATCGTAACTGGGCGGAATGGAAATTGGACATTTGCATGTTGCATATTTTGCTGTCGCTATTTCGTTATGACTTTGACTAAGTGGACGACTCGGTCCCGGATGGTTCGGGATGTTCTGCTGCAATTCCGCGGAACATTTGTCCTGCAAACTCATTTTAAAATTTAATTTTGATGCTGTGTACACAGTACAGGGCGTTTAATTAAAATAGTTTGGCGGTTCTTTGTTTAACCGGTTTTTAACATGTGACGAATAGGACGAAATTTAATAAAAGGAGGAACTTTATTGAAAATGCACTTGTCCGCTTTAATTCGGCTCTCTAATTAAATTCTGATTTTTTTTTATTTTGTGACTTCAATTAAATTCATGCGAGGTGTTGTTTATACAAGGTAACAAATAATAGACAATGTTTTCATAAAACGAAATAAAAAATGTAGTTACTTGTTACTCAAAACAGCCCTAAAATTGAGTTCACATAATTATTTAAAAAAAAAACTACAACGTGTTTGAAGCTTTTAATGTAAATTAAAACAGTAATTATTTATTTACAAATTTAATTAATTTGCAGAAAACAACATCCACAAACATTTTCTCTATTTTACATTTTTATAGTAAAACGTTGATAAGAAAAATGTATCTTACAAAATATTATGGCTGTGCATCTTTGAAGAATATTCAACTAATCACTTTTAACCCCAACTTAGAATAATGTTTATTGCAATTACACTTTGCACAATTTTAAATATAGCACACATAAGAAATGAAGTTAATCGAATCAGGGGTAAGAACAGAAGATGAATTTGTCACCGGAAAAAAAACGTAGGATGACTTTGGAGGACGCAAGCGTAAACAAACACCGCCCATTTTGCATGTGCGTGATGACGTCACATCTGTAGGAACGTAATAAATCACAATTTATCGAATATTAGAAAAGATCTCATGGTATGTTATATACAAATATGAAGAGAGAAAACTAAAATCTTTCCACAAATGCGTGTTATACACATTCTTGCAACGTGTGTTTTGTGAATATTGGAGTTATATGATGAAAAATAGGAAAAAGAAAAAACGCATTTTTGATACTAAATATGTGAAATAAATTATGTGAAATGTGTAGAAAACATAAATGGCACAAGCGCCGTACGGATTATATGTAATTAATGTAATTAATATAAAAAATGTTTATTTAAATGAAATGCTAACGTATGTGAAGTAAAAGGGGAATATTGGTTCTCTTATATATGAAGGAGTTATTACTCGAAAATCGTGTAAAATGGATAAATGCGATATGTGGCAACTGAACATAGCACGTTCGTACGGAAAATATATAACACCTCCATTTATTGATGAAGTACAAACATATTGAAAAACAAAAAGGAATAATATTATATGCGTAAAGTTATGTACCATCATCATCATGTACCATCGTTTGGTTTACCGACGGCAAAGGACTATAAAAGGTAAATGGGGATAAGGCCTCATATATCGATATATGTGACTTGCTGGATATTCAGTCACATTGAGATTCCTAGTCAACTCATCTTTGTACTAATCAATGTTATTAATTAAATCGTCGTTTGATTGTTTAAAAAGGACATTATAACTGACACTGCCAGGTACGAGACTATCAGCCATGTTTCCGGTCTAAACCATACCAATACATGTCAAAATTGTAAAAATGATTGCAATTTCCAAATTTGCTAAGCATCAAATGTATCAAACTTGAAAATTGTAAAAATTACCAAACTTGTGAGCTTCTCATTAATTTCTGCAGCAAAATTTCTTAGATTACAACGTTTCATATTTCAAATGATCAAATCATCCAAGAATAAAAACTTTTTTGTTTTAAATTGTTGCCTGTACTTAACGGAAAAGTTTGTTTTCATCTTTCGTTAAGTTTCTTATTTTTTATTAGTTTAATTGTCGTTAAGCTTCGTTCGTTTGCATTATGTTTGATTAGAAGGCAGTGAAAAAGAATACAATCGTTGTTTTTTCTATTAATTAATTAATTAATTTTTATAAATCCCCCCCCCCAATACCACCCAAACATTACGTAACAGTGGATTTTCAAAAAGAAAAAAACAAATAAACGCATTTTTAATTGCGCGCAATCATTACGAACGATTTACGAAGGAACGTCACCGACATAATCATTACTCAAGCGCGGCAGATTAAAATCATTGCACATTCACAACGAATAAGCATTCTCGAGATAATGCGAGCTGCAGCAGGAGGAGCAGCGACTTTGTATTTCCAGTCAGCTGAACAGTAGCAATTACAGATTAAATTATGATAACTAAAAATAAAAGACGTCGCCGCGATCCACCCATCGCCGGCGATAATCATCTGAAATCGGTGATATGCAAATCGGAGTTTAAAACTAGTTCCAGCACTCCACACCGCGGTCATCCGCAAACAATAAGGCGACACCGTGATTGATCGCGCACATCAGACTGCCCCCGATGGGGTAGAATTTGCGACCACCGCGAACAATAAAAACCACTGAATAATCGCGTGCCGTATTGTGAACCAAGCGCCGAGATACAAAGTATTTTCAGACGCGAGTCTAGTCGCCGGAGCATTGTATCTGATGTAACGTCGGGCTTTTTAATTCGCATTGTACGCGATTTATTGAAATGCAAATCGAAAATGTTTATTTTGCTAATGATACGAGAAACTACGCCAGTAGGAGTTCTACTTATTTATATCAATCAAGAAACTTTACTTCAACCAGCGACATATTTATTTCTACCAGCTTGAGAATTGCAACTATAAACTAGAAGCAAACTGTAAATTATTACATCAAAAGTCAAAAAAGTGCAAATCGTTAATTGACCATCGATGATAAATACGTTTCGCAACAGCACATTATGAATGTCGCTCTATAGCGGGGTACTACACCCCCAGATAAATTTATGCAACGGGCAGTAGATAAATTGTTCACTACGTGCGTACAAAGCGACGCGGACGTGCCGTCAACAAATAATAAATTTTTGATCATCAATATCGAATGCAATTGAATCCAGTTTACAGTAAGCCTAATTAATCCACGAAATATCGCGTAACGTCGGTTCGGTGCATCTGATGCATCCCATTTCTCAATTTCCGAACCAGTTTAGACGAAGCATGAAACCGGGATGCGGATTTACGTTCGTGCACTAGGCAGTGTGCAAGGCTAGTCGTTTCTCTCGAAAACTGCAATAAAACATCCGCCACTAAGATCACTAGTAACTGAGTTATTGTTACGTTGGTGTCTTAAAAATTCCACGTCAGTCTGATGACGGTTATGATTCATAAACTGTTTCATCTACTGACCTATACACCAATTAATTTACTGACTTTGCGCATCTGCCTAGTTGTTCGAAACTTCTTTTCAAAAGACTTATATGTGTATGGACTACAGGCCATGAAGACTTTGGGCTTCTTGGAAAATGTTATTACATTCTTTTCTGTTTCTGGTTTTCTCTTTCCAATTTTGAATCTTTTTACATCTTGCTCTACGTTTTCCAGCCATTTCCCTGTTTTCAATTGGGACTCTATTAACGACCTTTAACTCTTAAAATGTATCAAAGATATATTAAGGGGGAGATGCATCAACAGTGTGCTAAATGACCACGATTATGATTCCAACACCAAGTCCTCATTACTTACAAGCAGGCGATTGATCACGATTGTTTTTTATATATACAATGTGTATATTTCATGAAAACTTCAATGTACAAGTGTGAACTATCACCAACACATCACAACAGATTATGGAAATAAATATGCATAACACAAATTATTTTTCTTGTGAAATTTAAGTAAATACCATGATATCCTTTGATAGCCTTTGGTATATACTCACGTGGCGAGATAAAATCCCACGATTCCTGATCAAGAATTTAGGATACATTGACAAAAACGTTGCTTGGCTATTTGTGTAATTGTTATCAAAAACATCATATGGTTCATATTTAGATCTAATACTCGACCAGCAAATCATAGCTAAGCACAATAAATTAGCCCAAAAATATGCACAAGAATAATACTTTAACATGTTGTGTTGATTTATTTATATATCAACGTGGTGCGATAAATTTCTACAATTCAAGAATTCAAGCTTCAGTTGACGATAAACTACTGTGGACGATGAGTGTGCATAATCTTGGTTATTGATGATTCCAAGAAGTCTTCAAAAATAATAAATTTTATATCCGTGTGTTGATTTGGTTACACGTGTTACGATTATTTTCCACAATTCCTGACCAATAATTTAGGCCAAAGATTTTTGCTACAAAAGTGTTATATCCAGGTCTTGAAGCTCCCATTAAATTTTATATCCCATCCCAATCCTACCCAACCCAACCAACCCAACAACACAACGCAACCCATCAACATAATTGGACGTTGGATATTTTACACTGAAAAATGTCATAAGCTTGAAAGCGATCAAAATTGTCGTTAAATGGCTAAAAGTTTACCAACCCAACCCAACGTAACCTAACGAATATAGTAACATTTTTGCAAAAAGCTTACCTAAATTATGTGAATTGTGAAATTATTACTAATGCAAAATATCCCAATTTACAACGTTGTAAAAATTACGAAAAGTGTGTATGTGTGTGACGCCATCTTCGCGCATGCGACACACTCGTGACTATTTTACTATTGGGTTTATTTTTTGTTGATCGAATCATACGTCACATTTACAAAGAAGATTTTCAGAATTATTTGGATTGGTCTTTAGTTGTTACGACGTGTTTTCAATGTTGAACTTATCTGCAGACAAACCCATATAATTCTTTCGTCAATATTATTTTGAAATATGTCTTTGACTAGGTGAAATATTAATTTATATAAACTCGACGTATCGTAGCATTTACACTCGATGAACAGCTCAACGTACTTCGTTGAGCTGTCATGACACCGACGTTCTGCACAACAAAATATAATTGCATGTATTCATTACATTCTACGTTGAATATTTATATATTCTAATTATGCATTGCAATATGAGATGTGCTCCACTTACTATTACTATTTGTCTGTTGAATTCCACCATTTCCCTTAACCCGTTACGATTCAATGATCATTTAAAACAAAAATTCTCGTCTTTCAAATATCACTGTTTAGTATTGGTCAGTAAACCTGCTCTATATATTCTACAAACATCAGGGTAACGTTCTTAGACCTCTCCTCTGACTCTTATAGAACGCTGACATATACAGATAACACAACTATTGTTAATTTGTTGAAGTCACTGTCACCAACAAAACAAATATATGTGAACCTGTCACGAGGCAAACCACAAATCAAACGAGTTCTCGCATTAAATCGAATCCGAGTGCACAGAATCCTGTTCGAATATAAATAAACATGACACAAAGAAATGAATGAATGGAGATTTAAAATAAAATTGCCTCCTTATTTGCGAGGACGAATGGGGGGATTTCACAATGAAACAAAGACAAAGCAAAAAATCACAATTCATAATGTTTTGATATTCATCAGCCACAACGCGTATTACGTTATTTAACGTCCGGCAAAAAGGAAAAATCAATTTACAATTTATATCACACACACACCCAACTAATACGATAACCGTTATATATATTGTTGTTATCGTAAATCATAGCGCCGCACAGGCACTGACAGGAAAATAAATAAAACAAGGCGGCCATTATTTAGATAATGCAGAATTGAGTGAAATTTGCAAATGACCATTCAAAGGCCCACTATAGAAATACGCATCCATGTTGGTTCTATCGCGATATCATCTATTCTACAATATATCACTGTCCGAGCGCCATTCAGACCGTTGCAAAGGGTTGCCATTCATTGCTCTTGCAAACAGTGATTAATTAACATGCATTTTCTCCTCACAATGGCGTTGTGGCACTTAGTAAGCCCGTGTAACCCAGGTGTTGTTGCTGTCGCTTATTGTAAAGCGATTTCAATTCAATAATGAATGCTCAATCGGATTTTAAACTTGTTTGATTGGCGATCCTTTTACCGTGATGCGTATATTCCAATCGTATTAAGATTAGCGACATTGCGTCGCACAAAGAATAATTAATAATCTGCGCGACTGCTAATGCCCGTCGCTGTCGCACAAAGGGCTCGCAAAGTGCACTCGTTTAATTAAATTCATTTCGATAAATGAACATGGTAAATAAATTAAAAGAAAATTTTATAATTTCTATTTCAATTGTATAGGCTGTAAATAAAGTAAATAAACTAACTAGTTTCTTTCTATTTTTAATGTTTAAATTACCATTTTAATGCAATATAAATTAGGTTCGTTTAGTTTCACTTATTAAAACTCGATTTCAAATTTTTAAACTTGGCAGACTCTATACAGACTCTATAGCAAATAATTTTGAGAGGAGTGTAGAAATGACTCGTGCAGTTTCGTTGACAACTCGACAACCTTATCGTTAATTTCGCACTTGCATTTATAACATTCATGGTTAATCTGATTTCGAAACAACTATACAAAAAAAACTGGAATTCCACAACTGCAACTTCACAATCACATTTAAGTGGTTTTCATTTAATTGAAGTACATCTACTTACCGAATACGTAACTACCATCGAACGTCTTTTAAATTCGTTTGCGTTACCGTCCCCAAAGAAAACGTTTGTTCTCATTTACAGACAAAATTAAGCAATCCGTACATAAACGTACTTCCAACATGCGCTATGATTAATTAAGTTAAACCTTGTAACTGTCAGCGAGAGATGCCGTTTCACACTTGGAATGGTTCATGAGCACAACAGCATTCTCTTTGTGTGAACCCTTCTCGTTACTATTCATCTATTATTTATCTAGCAATCAGTGGTTGCTCCCAGCGTACATGCAACAGACAACCGGTTCTAGTTGAATTATAAAGTCTCGTCTAATAATATATTCCGAGAAAATTACAGTATACTTACAACTAAGTTAACTTTAACTGCGCTCCCCGTTAAGGCGGCGGTGCTTTGTTTTAATTTAAATATTTCCATCGTTACCCGCTTCGTTCGTTAAGCTGGAACGGCGGGAATATATCCAGAGTTGCTCTAAATTATGTTATTAATTAACGTGGCGTAAAACTTAAGGGATCGGGAGTTGAGTGATGTGGACGCTAAGAAGTCGAACGTGTAAAGCACCAAAGCTGGATAATATTGAAACACGACAACTCCAAAGCTTTTTATTTCATTTAACCTCCCTCAACACCTATTTAGTGACTTAGTTATTTAGTTTTTTTTTGTCAAATTTAATTTATAATTATAAAATATTGTTGAGTTTTCTTTTAAAATATATTCAATGTATTCAAAATATCCTACCTGATTAGCAAAGCAAACTCTGGTTCGTCTTTTTTTAAATCACACAAATCTTAAATTGTAACGAATACAATACTAGCGTATTTAAGAAAAAAATATATTTCCGACATAATAAATAATATATTGAAGCATATCTCTGATTGATGTTTATTTTGTTATTAAACGTATCCAAAAAAACAACATCAATTTGGAAGAAATTTCTCCATACATCCCTTATTATTCCTCAGTTGCAACTATACATAAAAAATGCAGAGATCAAGGTAAATTATTCATAAGGGTTGACATTATATCGAAGGTGGAGAATTTCAGAAATAAGGCATTGCTACCACAAGAGCCCTCGCGATGCTGTCAATCCCTGCAACTTAAGCCCACGCCTTTTCGCCTTTCCTTCATGGTGTTGCCCTAGGTTTTGTAGAATATTATTACTCAGCCCTATGAAACGCAACGCGTTACCAACCGCAAGCAAATCAAATACTGCTAAAAGTTCGTTTTCCACAATTTTTTTTTAATTTTCTTATTTCAAGATAAATTACTGAAACCCGAACAATCCAATAGAAAACAAAGCAGGGACGATGATAATTTAATGTATTTAATGGAAATAAAGCCTTGACTTGACTTGACTTTTAATTCCATGGGAATACCCTTTTAGTGACTACCAGGGGTGAACCTATTGATATAAGTGACTAATGGTCTTTATTTCGTGAAACAACTGAAATTAATAATGAAAGCTTAGGGTTCCCAGACGTCCTCGATTCCCCGGGCAAGCCTTTTTTTAATGTCAATGTTCAGGTTCGGTAACTTTTTTAATTTCATTGGGCATATTGCTTCTTTATTAAACAAATGTAATTATACAAAAAATGCCAATGCCTATTAAGCTTACAATATTTCTTAATTAACTACTAACCACATTATTTTTGATATTTGACTGTTATCTAGAACTAGAAAGATCGAATGATCCAGTAGTGAATTTTTGAACTAAATCACTTCATTCGAATCCTAATAAAATAGTAATGGATTGAAAATATTAATGATTTAAAATATTTAAGTAATAGTTACTTACTGTGCTAAGGAATGAAAATATTCATTGTATTTAATTCTTGAAAAAATTTAAAAATCAACAAGTTTTTACTGAATGATTTCCATTCAATTATTTTAGACACATGTTGAAATGTATCGAGAGATTTTAACAATCGAATAATTTGAAAGAATTCTCTCGATTGTGCCTCTCTCTAATGGTAACCCAAATACATATATTTATAGGTTGATACTTTAATTACTCACCCCTTTTTTGTGAATAGCTGAAATACGGGAGTCATCGTGTAAAATCACAACATCTTGGTTTTTCAAGTCAAAAGTTATGTTCCTAACTGGAAACGCCTTGTGCAGGCACCTGTTCAGTTTGCTGCTATCGAAACTTGTTGAATAATTGGAAAATTTCCGGTTGCTCAAACTATATTCGACGACCTGTAAATGAAACTTATTAAGATCTATTAAGATCTAATTAATACTAAACAGAAGTACCTTGTGATCAGAGTAAGCCACGACAAGAGTGTGTTTCTTGGGATGAATAGCGAGCGCAGTTGGAGGGCAATCATATCGAGCGAGTTTACAATAATACTTCCAATGATTCTGGGCCCTCGTCCACACAACGATATTGCTTTTTGGATCCGCCGCGACCAAATATTTACCGCACGCCGACATTGACAAATGCATGACTATATCGCTTAAGACTGGAATAAATTAAATTAAAATTATGACAGCACAAAATGAACTGACGTACACTTCTTCGTTTCTAATTCCTGCTGAAGTGTATTCTCCTCCAAATTCACGATTGCGATGCCACCGCGACGCAGCGCAAGAACAAGTTGCAGACCATCTGGAGTAAAAACGCCGTTGATGCTCACGGAGCATTCCGAAGGGAGAGTCACACTTTCCAATGTCGGCTTCATCCCTTCGTCCTTTAAACACAAAAAATTAAACAATTGCAACTCGAAAATTGGGACATACTAACGTAAATAATAGAAAATAGCCTCGTGACGGTATCCGTCGAAAATACAATCCATTTCGCATCCGACGACATCGCGCTGCAGATGATGCCTTCTTGTGCGTACGTCCCGCAGTCGGTTCTCACCGATCGTTCCAACACGAGCAACTTCTTTGCCTCCATGTTATCTTTCGTGCCCAACTTCCAAACTTCCAATTGGGACGAATGCTGCAGCAATATGACTCGAGATTTGGGACACACGGTAACGCAATTGTTTCGTAAAAACGGGGGATATTTCAACAGCGTCTTGGGAGGATGGTAACTGACGGCTAGGTATCCATCGACGCCCGCGGAATATAATTTATTTCCGTGCAATAACAAAGCTCTGACGTCGTGCTCGTGTATTTTTCGTTGGATGTTTTTCATCCATTTGTGACTGTCGTTTTTAACCTGCACCTTTACGTAGCTCATTATGTTTGGGTCGGCCCCCGCGCAGAACAAAGTTTTTTGATCGGCCGAAACGGCCAATGATAATATGTCGGCCTTGTGCGATTGGTAACTTTCGATTTGTGCTCCCATGTGGCCGTCCCAAAACGTCAATTTTCCCCTTGAATCGCCGGTAATGATGACGAAATCGTCGATGATATCCAAACACCAAACGATCGTCGATTTGTTTACTTCCGATCGACCGGTTGTCATTTTGTGTATCGCATGGCCGCTGTCGACGTTCCAGATCCTTATGGCATCGGTACCTCCGGATGCAATGAACTTTCCGGTGCTATCATATTTCAAACATAACTGCCTTCCTTCTTGTTTATCAAGAAACTTTTCGAATGAGACTCCATCGTCGGTGATGTTAAAAATGTTTAAATACCCTTGCTCTGTACCGACAGCTATATGCGTCTGGCTCTGATTAATGTGCAAACAAAATGCTGCTTGACCAGTTACGGTCGACGTGGTTTTTTTAGTCAAAGCAAACAAATCATACTCGACTATGAGACCATCAAGGCCGACACTGAACAATCGATCGTCACACCATTCTAATCCTTCAATGCTGTGATCAGGAGTGCTTGGAATTATGCGCTCTATGAATGGTTGATGTTGAATATTCCATATTTCAACACTTGCATCAGCTCTGCAATTACAATATCATGAATATACAATAATCAAATTGTATGGTTATTACCTGGACACAGCCAATTTACTCTCACTTTTTTGCAAAGCCGTACAATAAATAGCTCGTGGTAATGGATTATAAAATCTAATATTATGAACTTTTACCATTTTTTATTATTTTAATAATATAAATTATTAAATAAAATAAATTACACTTAACCAATAGACTTTCAAATCCACGTGCTGGTAAATAATTTAAATGAAGTTGCCTACAAATTACACTGTTGCCAATATGAGCATATATTTCCTACTAATTACAATAGAAGATATGGCCTATATTTTAATATTATATAATTTTCAGATGGCAACAGTGATAAAATCTAGTTGAAAAAATAATTGATTTATTGCATTTAAAAATTGTAATGGTTTTGAAACAATCCAAACTATCGATGATATTCTTAGGTAGGTAATTAATTGCTTAAATCAACGATACTAACCTGAAATTAATAAAAGAAACACCGACGTTTTCCGTTTACATATAACCACATCATATTACATAACCTATAATTTTATTTGACCGTTTCGTTTCGCTTACATGCATATTTTAGACTATAATTGCATGCATTTTTCGCACTTTAAGACCATGGATTCCACCGATGATATTACTTACTTGAACTATCTAAGTGACAAAAGCGACAATTACCTACTCGAAGGTAGCGACGATGCTTTGGGCGGCGTTCAAGATCCGACGTTGAGCGGTGAAGCGATTTTTGGAGATTTAGACGATGGCAATCATGCGTGGACTATCGACGGTTTGCCAGTTTTGTTAAATGGACCAATCATTACCGACGGTTCGTATATTTTACTTGCACGACTGAATTACTAACGTGAATCTTTTACAGACCAAATGGTGAATCGATCGATTGATTTGGAATCGCAAAAAATCATTCTGCCGAAATTGCAAGAAAATCGAACCGATTTGTCGGCGACAAACATAGATAGCAGCGAAGAATCGCCGATGAGTTACCCAATAGAAGTACTGTGGGTTATCGTTTATGACTTGATTTAATCATTAAATTTCAGATATCCGGTTCGAATTATGCAACCTCTAATGAATTGTTTCTTCCGAATGAGATTTTATTGCAATTAAATTTCGAAAATGAAACTTCGGATGTCGTCGAATATAACGGCGGCGATCAAACTAACGAGGCGGTTTTGGCGGATGCGAATGATGACATTTATAACTTGAATTACGAGACGGGCAACGACGATCTGCAATGTGATTCGACGATGGAGACCAATGAAGAGGTGCAATTTTCTGAGAACAATCAACTGATAAATTTAAGCAACTTGTCGAATTCGGGCGAGGTGATTCAGCTTCTAAATATAGATGGGTCCATCATAAATATTAACAAGAATCTTTTAAATGTTAATATTCAAACTGTACCGGCGAACGACAATGAATCCAATTCGGATATTGTGAACTTTCATGAGATGGTTGAAACTGTGGAGGCTTTCAAATGTAAAAATTGTGTTTTTTTATCGTTATCAGTTGTCGACATGACTAATCATATTAAGGGGAACAATTGTGTTAAGGTAATATAATTATTCGCATAGGTTTTATTTTATAAAATTTGTATTCGTAGGGTGAACCGGACAATGTAAGGATGGAATATGAAAACGAACCACCTGTTATTAAAAGTGCACCTGTGTCCGTTTTAAATTCTAAGCAACCTAATCAGACCAATCGCCAACTCGTTTATTTGTGCAGTGAGTGTGATTTAGGATATGGAACAACAACGGAATTGAAAGAACATATGATGAAGGTAGCGGTTTGATGAATATTTTTTTTTACAATTTATTACTTACAATCATTATTAACAAACAATTCGTAATATTATTTTCATGCATGTGTTGTAAATTAATCAAAATAATTAAAACTTAAATTTGTTGTATATTTGGGAAGTTTACCACATCTAAGTTTGTTTGATTGTTGTAATACCTCCATTCATTTAGATATAAACATTATCTAACTTTCCAGAAACATAAATTAGAGAATGAAAACGTCGAACCAAAAAGTAAACCTGAGGCGAAAAAACCGAGCGAGGAGCCCGAAAACGGAAACCTGCGGACCGCAAAGAACCAACACAAAGCCTCCAAAAAGGTGAAATGCTCGATCAAAGGCTGCGAAGCTAGGTTTGCTCTCGACGAGTTTCGAATCAGACACGAAAAATGCCACGTCAACGGCGAAAAGAAGCAGTTCAAATGTCCGGTTTGCGAAATTCAATTTTCCATTTGGAGAGTGTGCAGCCTGCACATGTGGAAATGTCACAGCATAGACATCGGCATGCTGACGTGCACGTTGTGCAACAATTTCAAAACTCTTTCGCCGTGTAAGTGTCGCAGTTTCGACGTCGAAAAATTTTAATTTTAAATTTTGGTAGATAAATTAATGAGCCACATGGAGGTTCACAACGAAATAAAGCAATATTTGTGTAGTGAGTGTGGGAAACGATTTAGTCAGATTACGCAGCTTCGCAATCACGAAGTTACGCATTTGAAAAATGGAGAAGACGTAAGTGCAAGTTACAACTTTACATCCACTTTAAGTTTCATCATTAAATTTTATTTTATAGATACCCGCGTGGTTCGCGCAGCGAAAGTGTGACATATGTAGTAATTATTTTGCAGATTCAAAAACATTAAAGAAACATGTTCAAGGGGTACATAATAAATTCAAACCGTACGTCTGCAATATATGCGGTCATAAAAGTTCTAGAAAAGCAATGTTGAATGTAAGTAAGTGTTTGATAATTTTTGAAATTTAATTGAAATGAGAAATGTTTCAGCTACACTTGAGGCAACACACTGGAGAAAAACCATACCAATGTACGTTATGCGAATACAGAACAGGGGATCACAATTCATTAAGGAGGCATCATATGAGACATAATGGGGTATGTAGCACTTCCAATTCATCTCCCTTAGATAATCAAAATCAATGCAATATTTTTCAATTTGTAGAGTACGAAATATTCATGTCCACATTGCCATTATCAGTCGATACAAAGTGTTACGTACAAGGCACACATCTCGACGAAACATCCCGGTTTAAATGGGTTTTTCTGGTGTAAGCACTGTTCGTTTGGAACGGTCAATGAAAACACCTACAATACGCACGTAAAGAAACACGATCAGGATTTACTTAAAGTAAACGTGCAAATCGGTAAGCTTAACGTTCGAATTTGAACACTTTGTAACCGTTTTGTATTTCAGAACAGCCCACCAGTGTCTTGGATAAAAATAAGATTTTGTGGGTGATCGAAACGACTCCACTTCCCACCGAAACGGTGCGTTGTAGTACATTTATAATAAAAATACATTTATTTTTCATTAGGTTAATAAAGAAATGGATGTCGAAGACGAGGAAACGGAACACGGGTTTCTTTCTGTGCATACGGATGAGACTGTTGATAATGGGGGCATTACAATACCCGCCGGTTTAGAACTTCAAGCGCAAGTAACTGCCGAATAATATTAATTGTGTATATAAGTATTATTTATTATATTTTGTGTATATTAAAGAATTGGAGTTGTCGTTGTTTGTAAATACCAATTTATTAATTGAAAGAATAAATGTGATAGATTAATTAATCATATTGTACTTTTGATATTTTTTTAAGCTATGAATAAATAAAATTTAAAGATTTTTACTCATCGATGTTTTTCTACTCTAACCCATCTAAGTAATGAAATGAACAATATTTATAAAATTTTTATTTTATAAGTTGTATAAAAATAGAATTATTAAAGCTAATGTATTAATTCAAATTAGAGATACTATTGGTTTCGGTCTCGTCTTGAATAAAAGTTTCCTTTTTATTATAGATTTGACCACATACTCCGTGCCATCGTTGTGCTTTTTTTCAAGTATAGCAAACGGTTTCTCGATTACTACTTCCTTTCCAAACATCAAATGGTGTCCAATAATTAGAACTGGTGTTCCTGTTTTGGTAAAGTGCAAGTCTCCTATAAATTTCCCTTCAAAATGGTCCTCGGCGTGTGACTTGAGCTCTCCTTGCAGTTCGATTATGGCCCAGTCGTTCATTTTTTCATCACCATTTGGCCTGCAAATACAATATTTTAAAATAAAATAATATAAACTTTCGTTTAACATAAGTTTGTGGTGTTATATAAATTGAAACAAACTAAATTGTCATCTTCAGTGTACACTGCTGAAGATGACAACTTAGTTGTCAAAATGTACATCTAGTGTTAATAAAATACTGTGTGGTAAGGGTAAGTTTGTTTCAATTTATTTGCCAACCACAGTTTCCAATTTACTATTATTGTGGTCTTATATGTTACGGTTACTTTGCGGTGCCCGGAGGTGAATAAAATATAAATTTATTTAAAAAAAAATTTATTCTTAATTGTACATTAAATTATTGGAAACATTAGTATCTAAATTTCTTGAATAGAGGATGTTTGTTTGCTGTTGAAGAAGATGCATTCTTTTTGTATTCATAATAAACTGCATCATCTGCTCCCGACATAGAGCCCATATGTCCGACACGGCGATTTCCACCGGGATTTCTTGAACCTCCTTCTCCTGGTATTCTTTCATCTTCACAGTCAATATCACTTGCCGCAAGAACCTGCACACAAATTTGAATTTTGCTGGTGATTGATATTTTAGAATATAATCAAATATAATTTGTGGAAAATTGAAACATATAACGTACCTGCTGCAATAATTGCCCTTGCTCATCTCGCGTTTTATACATCATATCCGGTTCCTCGTCCATTCCAGCTAATTTCGTAATAACTTTGTAACTGTAACCCTGATTAACCAAGAACCTCTGCCTCTTTCGTGAATAATTCATTTCCATCGTATCCTGAGAAACTAACGTGTAAAAAAAAGCATTGTACTCTTCAGCAATGGCGCCCTTTTTCGCCCGAAGAATACGTCCCAATCTCTGAGCTTCTTGTCGCCGTGATCCACCATGTGAAGAAATTTGGATCAATACGTTCGCCTCCGGTAAATCGAAAGATGTGTCGGCGACTTTGCTCACGAATATCGTATTGACTTTTGGATTGAATTTGAAATTTTGCAAGATTTGAATACGTTCCCCTTGCGAAGTCGGGCCATAAATATACGGCTTATTCATTTTAATGGCGTAGTGCTTCAACGCGAAAACGTTATCGGAAAACACGATCGTTTTATCGCCTCGTCGTTCGTGGTACCTGATCAAAAATTGCGTCGCTCTGAACTTGTGGGGGTTCATGACGTACAAAAGCAACCGTTTGCTCGTTTTGCAAACTAAATATTCGCGGTAAAATTCGGGAGTCATTGGGCACCAAACTTCGGCGCATTGGACTCTCGCGATGAAACCCCTTTTTTGCAATTCCAACCAGTTCGCTTCGTATAATTTTGGACCAATCAGGAAATTTAGATCGGCTATTTTGTCGTCTTCTCGCAGAAGGGTCGCCGTTAATCCGAGCTTGCAATGTGATTGGACTATCGTCAGGACCCGCCTGAACATTTTCGCGGGAATCGTGTGTACTT
Source organism: Geotrupes spiniger (assembly GCA_959613385.1). Classification (NCBI taxonomy): domain Eukaryota; kingdom Metazoa; phylum Arthropoda; class Insecta; order Coleoptera; family Geotrupidae; genus Geotrupes; species Geotrupes spiniger. The sequence continues at coordinate 37,046,971 of OY390736.1, read as the reverse complement.
CGTCCAAAACCATGATACCCCATTCTTGCTCTTGCAGCCACTTCATTGTTTGCTCGGCTTCCCACGATCGTTTCTGCGTGTGGGTGATCATAGAATACGTTGTTACTAAAATACCGCAGCCCATTGGTTTATCTTTCGCTTCTGAAGTAAACCTGCAAATCATGCTGTCGTCCGCCGTGGACCACATCTTAAATTGCTGCTTCCATTGTTCGACGGACACCCCAGAATTGCACAAAACCAACGCCCTTTTCCTAACAGTGCAACAGGCGGTAACACCGACTAATGATTTACCAGCACCGCAAGGTAACACAATTACCCCCGATCGAGCTCGTCCGTTACCGAACATCTTCCTTAAACTTTTCTCCTGATACGGTCTTAAAACCGCCGATGGTTTTAAATCAATGTTTATATCAGGGTTAACAGTATCGTGTCTGAAATCGTATTCGGCAAGAAGTGGATATTCCAGCTCGATGCAACGTTTTTGGATAACTTCAATTTTTTCTTGATTAACTTCAAACGATACGGTTTCCAAATTCGCCTCTTCCTCGTCCTCCTCGTTATCGATCTTATCGTAAAAATTCGTAATATCGTCGGGTACAGCAACCGCTTCAACCGGCTGATCTGTGGACGTTCCAGGCTTCGTCCCAAACGAAGGAACGTTTTTCTTCTCTTGCACCTAACGAACGCCATTAATTACTTAAAAGCAACGACTATAACAATATACCTGAGTGATAAGTTCGTCTCCCCCTTCAGTCTCAACATTCCTCCTCAACCTGCATTCTTGAATCACGGGATCTTTCAACAACTTCTGCAAGACTTCAGGAAATGGACTTTCGACGAAATACTTATTATGCTTTAAAACTAACTTCACTTTGCCGTACGACAGCGTGCATAGCTTTATGAACTCGATTATTCCCTCGGGAACGGTGGTTTTACTCAGCCGTTTTAAATATTCGACGATGTCATGCGTTTGCAAACCGACGCTTACGGCGGCGTATAAAGAATAAGCCGTTAGTTTGTATTCGTGGATGTATTCAGGGCGACATACTGGTTCGGCGATGGCGATTAAGAAATCGTGAGCGTGTCTGTACACGGGGGAAAAAGATTCGAGGAAGATGTGCCCGTTTGGAGCGACCCACAAAGGTCGAGATGCGTTATCCGGTTTCAGGACCATTTGCGAGCGGTAGTCCTTTGCGCCGAATTCGTCTTCTTGAATTCCTTGGTCGTTCGTCTCCGCGTTTCTACCCGCTGCGCCAGGCACGACTGCACCTTCCGTTTCGTTAGTGTCGTCTTCTTCGTACGTCCATTCTTCCTCGTCTTCTTTTTTTCGTTTTTTAGATTTACCTTCATTCTTACTATAACGTTTAGGCGGTCCCATTCGATGTTATTATTTAAAGCGACAAGTTACTAAAGTAATGATCGTAAACTCGTACAGGTACTAACAAGTTTATAGGTTTAGAACAGTTACTTAATTTTTGCCAGGAAACACCCCACCGAAACATTTCATGGCTTTGAAATGTATGAATAGCGACTATTTTAAACTTAATTTCAGATTGAAGAAAAAGAAAAATACTTACATTTTTATTAGAATAGGCATTTTTAATTAATTAACTAAAAGCTCCCTCCAAATTCGTAACTTTTATTATGGTGCAATTCAATTTCATTATATTCGTTGGCGATCCTGGGCCATCGTTTTCGTTTAAAACCGACGTTGCCATTTGGCCCAATTTTGTAGAAATTCAACAAAACTACCATTTTTTTGGTAAATTAATTTAAGAAATGCACATCATAACGCAATAACTCTGAAAGGATTTAACTGTAAGATTTGTAATTACCCATATCTGCTAATATAAATCGAAAGGGTTTACGATCCACTGGGACAGACAACCCAACGCAACCCAATTCAAATTAACGCAGATCATTATCAAAAATATTTCTGCATTTCGATAATGTGCTCATACTACTAATATACTTTACTAACTAGTCCCTTACAAGAGGGACTAAAATGTTTCTTTTAGTCTCTAGGGACATAAAGGGACATTTATTAAATAATGGCACTGGATTAAAAAAAAATGTTGACACCGTTGCTATGGCGTTACCTACCTCGTAATCCAAATAGCACCAAGTTCATATAACAAACTCATCAAAATGTTTAATATTTTCTAATTTTTTATCTTAATTAAACATTCGTATCTGGCTCTCCACATACACTTACAGCGCAATATTTTTATTGTGAGAAATAGATAAATTATGGGTCTCCGGGTATCATTGCCGCCGTTACCGTTAGTCGGTAATATCGGTGTCGACAAATTCAACTGTGTAGTGTTTAAATATACTGTTTATATCCTCGATTCTTAGTTTTTTCTTAGCATAGTCAAATGTGATCGATTCTGTGTAGAACTTGTGGATGAGATATTAGCACGACTTATTATCAAACACGTCGCACTGTACAAAATGCATATAAAATCGATCGTCTTGGACGGATTCAAATCTTACGGACAGAGAACCGAAATCAACGGTTTCGACGAAGAGTTTAACGCCATAACCGGCCTAAACGGCAGCGGAAAATCGAACGTTTTAGACTCGATATGTTTCGTGTTGGGCATCACGAACCTAAGCCAGGTATCTTAAAATCAAAGTTTTTCTTTCGCTTGGCATAACCACAATTTACAGGTACGCGCCGGCAGTCTACAAGACTTAATCTTCAAGAACGGTCAGGCCGGGGTGACCAAGGCAACGGTGTCTATAACCTTCAATAACACAAATCGTGCTCAGTGCCCGCCCGGTTTCGAAAACTTCGATGAAATCACAATCACACGCCAGATCGCCCTGGGCGGGAAAAATAAGTACATGATAAATGGGTCGATGGTGCAGAACAAACGCGTCCAAGATTTGTTCTGTTCGGTGCAGCTGAACGTCAACAACCCGCACTTTCTTATCATGCAAGGCAGGATCACTAAGGTGCTGAACATGAAACCGCCGGAGATATTATCGATGATTGAAGAAGCCGCCGGGACGAGAATGTATGAAACCAAGAGGCAGATCACTCAAAAGACTTTAGATAAGAAGAATGCCAAACTTGCAGAGCTTGAAGCGGTATGTAAGAATAATATTTTAACAGATTGATCGGTCTGACTTTCTTTGATTATAGTTCATGTCTTAAAGTCAAAATTCTGTGTTAACTCGTTATCATTATACAGATATTCAATGAAGAAGTTGCTCCGAAATTGGAAAAATTGCGTCAACAGAGGACGCAGTTCTTCGAATATCAGAGACTCGAACGGGAATTGGAACACATGACCACGTTATTCCAAGCGTATGAGTATTATGCATCGCAAAAAAATGCATCAAATTCTGCCAAAGCTCTCAAAGAGGGAGAAGCGAAAGTGCAGTCTATTTGCGATACAATCAAAAGTAATAAAAAAGCTATTGATGAAATTCAGCGAGAAGCGGATATTAAGGCACAAGAAGCTGAACTGGTTAGTACAATTATTTACTTGTACAACTTACAAATGTAAGTTCATTCTGGTTGAGTACACCCTCGTTTACATTGGTTTAATATTAACACTTTAACTACGGAAATATATTCATAAAGCTGACCGCCCAAACGGAAAATTTCGATAATAATACACTGCCGCTCAAAAAACACAGAAAGATACATAAAACGGTCATCTCGATTTGTTGTTGACCTCCTGCGACCAGATCCGGTTCTTCTTGTGAATTCAACCCAACCCAACCCAACCCAACCCAACCCAACCCAACCCAATCCAATCCAAACCAACCCAACCCAACCCAACCCAACCCAACTCAACCCAATCTAACCTAACCCAACCCAAGTTTCTAAGTAAGGTGGATGTTTAATCTTATCTAATTGATTAATTGACTGTTATTTTACTACTTTTTAACATTTTCTTCTGCGTAAATACTTCATATGTACTAAATATCATATGTACTAAATTTGACAATTATTAGAATTACAAAATTATTCGAACTTCGTATGTTTATCTTGTACCTTTACAAATTACATCATTTGATAGATTACCGATGGCAAATTAAAGGAAATCGAAACCAAACTTAAAGAAAAAGAAAAAATCGGAGCCAGAGCAGCAGCCGCTGAAAACGGTGCAAAACAAACCTTAACCAGCGAAGAAAAGAAACAAAAGGAACTGGAAAAGGTTAAATATTACGCGTGTATTGAATTATTTTAACTTGAATTTTTAGAACTTCGCAGACGAAGAGGCCACGATAAAGCAAAAAAAAATCGAACTGTCCGAACTCGAGAACTTATTCCAGCAGCAAAAGGAGAACGACGCGAAGAACGCTGAGGAATTGGCCAAGTCTCAGAAGAAGTACGAGGCCATGTGTTCCGGGATGGAAGTCAACGAACAGGGAGAAGCGCAAACTTTAAAAGAGCAATTGACATGTAAGACACAATTATTGTAATAAAAAATAAATAGTAAAGCTGCTAAATATTATTTAATTTTAACAACTTTTTAACGCTTAGGTCTTAATCACGAGGCTGCACAAGCCAACACGGAATACAAACAAGCAACGATACAGCTTCAACATTTCAAAACGACATTAAAAGACAAAGAGAAAGATTTGGGAAATAATGCGTCTGATTGTCAGCAAGACGAAGTGAAGCTAAGACAATTAGAGAAAGAAGTAGCTGCTTTGAACGTAAGCTTGTTTTTTTTGTGTGATCATTTCTGAGTGTCCTAATTTGTAGAAATCGTTGGGGAGGATCAACTACTCCGACGAACGAATGAAGCAACTGCAGCATCGTCGTAACATCTTGAGCGCTGAAATCCGTCAAATAAGAGAGAGAGTGGAGAACTTTGAAGCCTCAAAACCGTTCACCCGCTTTCGTTACACAGATCCTACGCCAAATTTTAACAAGGACAGCGTCTATGGTGTTGTGTGCAACCTTGTTAAATTAAAGGACACGGTCAATGCTACGGCTGTTGAAACTGCAGCGGGTGGAAAAGTAAATATTTTTGCGAAGTTAATATATTTATTTCTGTTTTATGTTAATTTATGCAGTTATACAACGTCGCAGTCAATACAGATGTGACAAGTAAAAGTTTACTTAAAAATGGCAGACTCCAACAACGGACCACATTTATTCCCTTAAATAAAATGCAAGCTGGAAAAATTGATGACAACGTCGTGAAATTTGCAAAAAATTTGGTGAGGATGCTTTCTATTTTTCAGGACCAATTTTTTGCCTTTGTCGCTTGGTTGTATCTATGATATAATGTAACATGACAACTGATTATTCGAGTTATCTCAGGTGTCGCAAGAGAACGTCGATCCTGCGTTAGCTTTGATAAGTTACGAAAGACACCTCCAAGCTGCAATGGAATATGTTTTCGGTAATGTCTTCATATGCAAAGACATGAATACTGCCAAACAAGTAGCTTTCCATGATAGAATCAGGAGACGATGTGTTACACTTGAAGGCGATGTTGTTGATCCATCTGGTACATTAAGTGGTGGTGCTAGGCAGAAGAGTACTCCGATACTATTGCAACTTCAAGAGATACATAAGTGTGAGGTATTGAATTTGAAATTCAATTTGACTATTGAAATTTATAACAAAATATTTTTCTAATCAACTGTTTTAATTTAGCAACAACTGTTAGAAAAAGAACGGGAATTTGGTGAAGTCGAAAATGAAATTAGATCTATGGCTGCAATGCAAGAACAGTGGGCAATCATAACGAGAGATCTTAACTTACAACAACATGAGTTAGAAATGACAAGGAGACGTTTGCAGCAGACTACTCACCATCAACAGCAGGAAGAGGTTAACAAACTAAAAGAAACCATAGGTAATAACATTTAAGATAATTGTTCCATTAATTGGTATGGACTGTATGAGTCAAGACTTTATTTTTCATAACAAATCTAAAAAAAATAATCGTTTGCAATTATTGAACGAATTTTAAACATGGCTGTAATTAATTATTTTAACATCGTTTTTTCTATAATTCCAGCACAGCTATCGGATAAGGTAAAATCTTGCAAACAAACTGAAAATAATTGCTCCAGAAAGATACAAGAACTCGAAACTAGAATGAACGATGATAGATCCCACGAAAAACTGCTGAAAGAAGCTAAAGCGGAGATGGAAAAGTTGAAGCAGAAAGCGGACAAAAGTGGCAAGGAGTGGAAAAAGCACGAATTAGAGCAGAAGACTCTCAATTTAGAAATAACCGAACTGACCGAAGGTTTAGAGAAAATACAAGAACAGCTGAAAGTCTGCGCAGAAAATATTGTCAAGTATAAACAAAATTATGAAGAGTCTCGGACGTGTACCCAAGAAACGAAAGTAAGCGGAATTTAATTAAGCTCCTCAATCACCGCATATTTCTCTTTGTTTCCATTAGTGGCTGTAATTGATTAAGTGCTACTATGAAGCAGTAAATAGCAATAACGGGAGATTGCTACTCTTTCATTCAATGTTTTAATAAATTTTGTAGTACATACTAATGATTAATTCATTTAAATGAACTTTTCACTCAGCAAGACCATATATATTTTATTTAAGCTGTTTCATATTTTGCAAATTTTTGTTTTTGTAGGAAACTGTTGCTGAACTTTTAAAAGAATTCAAATCAGAGAAAGCAGCAATTAATGAGAAAAATAAAGACGTACAAAAGATGCTACAAAACAAGGAGAAGTTAATATCAGATAATGCCGAGTTGGAATTGGAAATAAAAAGGCAGCAACACGACATAAAGAAATTGGAAGAGGATTATAAGATTTCAAAATCAAAGGTACAATTTACCGACGGTAGCTGCATGTACCAGGACACTGTTGGGTTTGGGCAGGAAAGACCTGCGCACTAACAGCCCTGGCTACTGGTCATACATAACCACATGCATAGGTTTGGTTGGGTTGGGTTGGGTTGGGTTGGGTTGGGTTGGGTTGGGTTGGGTTAGGTTGGGTTGGGTTGGGTTGGGTTGGGTTGGGTTGGGTTGGGTACTGGTCATACATCATCACATGCATAGGTTGGAAGTGGCTGAAGCCACTGAGTACCGACTATGCCTTGAAACTAATGAGACGCAAAGCATGTCATGTGTACCTGTCCCGCGGGGCACCAATTCAGGTTCAGTCTTTGTGGGACAAAACTGGAGCTGGGCGAACTTGACAAACTCTCACACTCTAAAATCCTCCTCTATCTAAAGAGAATGGGAATTGAGGGTGAACTATAAATAGTTGTGAGCCACAATAGACCCTTGTGGTTCATAATTATAATCAATTTCTTTATGTTTAGGTTGAGGAACTTGAAAATCTTTGTAAAACTAACGAAAGAAGCTTGAAAGATGCCGAAGAGCTTACCGACAAGGACGCTTCTGAATTGGAGAAGAAAATTCGTAGTGGACTCGAAAAAAAGAAGAAACTCGGCAGGACGATCAATCCGAAAGCCCAGAGTATGTACGATCATGAAGAAAAACAAGTGAGTTATCGTATCAAGTTTGTCGATTTACGTTAGTCTGTGTGATTGCAGTACAACGAACTGCGAAAGCGAATAGCACAAGTGAACATAGATAACAAAAAACTTCACCTCGCCATGGCCGATCTCGACAAGAAAAAGAAAGAAGTGATAAATTTGGCCTACAATCAAGTCACAAAGGATTTCGGTTCAATTTTTGGGACGCTTTTGCCGGGCGCCAATGCTAAACTCAAAATTCCCGACGGTCAAACCATACTGAATGGTTTAGAGGTGTGTTAATTAATTAAAACCAACGTATTTAAATCACTTGTAATTATTATTTATCTTTAAGATTAAAGTGAGTTTTGGTGGTGAATGGAAAGAAAGTTTGAATGAATTGAGTGGTGGACAGAGATCTTTAGCTGCGTTGTCGTTGATATTGGCGATGTTGCTATTTAAGCCGGCACCGTTGTACATTCTGGATGAGGTCGACGCCGCCTTAGATTTATCTCACACCCAAAATATTGGAAGCATGTTGAAATCACACTTTAAGCAATCACAGGTTAGTATTTTTCTTGTAAAATTTAAAATCGCAGATAATTTTGACGTGTTTATATTTTCAGTTTATAATTGTGTCCTTGAAAGACGGCATGTTCAACAATGCAAATGTGTTGTTTAAGACGCAATTTGTTGATGGAATGTCAGTCATATCAAAAACTGTGAACCGTAATTAACAATCATGAGGAGTTTATTCGGATAGTATTTATAATTGGGTCGCATGATGAAATTTCTAGGATGATCAATGTCAATCAATTGATCGATCTTACTGGTTGAATTCATTTTAAACTTGAAATCAACCGATAAATTCACTTTTGATTAAGATTGTCCTACGAACATCATCTTGAGATCTGGCTATAGAATTACACTTTGGAACTTATGATTGAAATTATTTCCTTTTGTAACATATTTTTATAATTCGCTTTATTTTGTAAGTTTGTTCGAATAAAAAATTTAATATTTTTTTGTATTTTGATATAATTATGATTAATTTTGTAGTCACCAAATTTAGATGTCTATATAACATTTACATTTACATTACACATAATGGTCTGACATGGCTTTGACAGCAGAACAGCACTGCAAGTCCTTGCTGACAATCAGTGTCAATTGAGGAATTGAGGGTGAACTACAAATAGTTGTGAGCCACAATAGACCCTTGTGGTCGCAGTGGAGGGACGATTAAACGTCCCACTCATAACTAACTACGCATCAGGGTTGAAGAAAATGAACATATAATTTTTTTGTAACACCAAGAAACAACAAATAAAATTCAACTACAACTCAAAATTAGTTTATTAATTACAATTATTCTATTACACATCATTATTCGATATTACACAAGATATTTTTTGACCTACAAATAAAAAGAATTAGTAAAGAAAACACGTTCTTTGAATGAAACTTACGAGCTCGATGCCCCAAATACCAACAGACGCAAGTTTGTCGATTTTAGCAACTATACCATCAATCAATCTCAACTCCTAAAGCAAACCATGTAAATATTATGGTAAAAATAAAACCGTATGTTACCTTCATGTACTTTTCTCGCTCTTCAGGAGTAATGTACTGAGTTATCACAGCAGCAAATTCATATTTTTGCAACTGACAACATTTGTGATAAATATTTTCCATATTTAACGAAAACAAAACAGGACAGGTCTAAAAAACGTAGTTTTTAGTTATAATTAACGGTTATGTAACACATACCTGAATTGTGAGCATGTTTTCAACACACGAGTCATATATGTTTTTCTCGGTCTCGTTACTAAACTTATATGAATTATTTATTATAATCTGCCAGGCGTTGACAAAAAACTTCTTGCTCGTGTATCCAGTTTCATTTTGTAAGAAATTAAGATACTTCTTTAGATATAAATGCTTAAAATTAACACGTGCAATGTTATAAACGATCATAAAATGATATACACACCAAATTCTGACTAATGCAAGTGTTAATGATAATTTCCCAGAACTCTAAATCATAAATTGTGTATGTTATACACAACGAACCCATGATCCTCACAGTGATTGGATTATTCATGTGCATCACCAATCTCCTCAATAAATCGTTTTTGTTGTAATCGTTTAAACATTCGACGTCGATGGTAAATCCCAAACACTCCAAGTCGTTCACCAGAAATAATTTATCAATGTGATTTCTGCAATTGATTTTCAAATATCTTTTTTTGGTATTTTTTGAATTACACTTACAAAAAACAATCGTACGACGAGCCCGTTAACTCTTCAATTGTAAAAACATCGGAGATCATTGTGAAGCACTTCAAAGCATTCGCTTTGACACTGCACGCCTCGTCTTCGTCTTCTAAACCTATGTGAACTAAATATTTTTGCCAGTACAATACATCGTCACTTTGGCAAACGTAAGACGCTCTAAAAAATATATTCGGTTACAACCAATTCAAAAGATTATTAATATTGCACCTTTTTAAATCGTTTAGATTTGAATTTTCCATAGATTGACCTACCGGTTGATACGACGGTTGCATGGAGATGTCTAAATCAAAATTCGACGTATTTGCATCAGATAACCATCTTTTGAGCAAACTGTGTCTTTTAGCACGAATGTTTATGGAATAGAGACAAGCTAACTCGTCAACTGCTTTATTAATATCTGGAAGGCAAAAAATTCCATTGAAAAGTTTAAATTAAATAAAAAAATTGTACATATCTGCAGATATGCAATTTTATATTTTATTTTAGATCCAATTGCTCTTAATGCGGTGAAAAGGCTTAAATTGAACATAAGGACAGGTCGAGCAAAAAAAAATTAACAGGGAAAGCGTTAAATCATAAAACTTTACCAGGACAATTTGGGATCACAGAATGAGCTCTTTCCAATATCCTGTTGTCCATGTACAACGCATTGATCAGCTCGTGGGGTTGTAGCGTCATTTCTGTATATTTCTCATCATCTAAATGATGCACATGTAAAATATGATTGGCAGAAAAACCAAAATGTTTATTCTGAATCTGAAACGAATTGATTAAATTTTGTAGCAGAGAAATTAATTTAATGTTACCTTCGTGAATGCTTTCAACATTGCTTGGTCGGAGCTACTGCTGGTTTCTTTGTATATTTCAGAATATTTTAGACATAATTTCGAAGCATTAACTTGATCGGCACCTATTGATAAATTGATGTATTAATTTTCTTTCTTTTAATAGTTAAGTAAAGGGTTAAGAATTTATTTGATTCAATAATAATATAACAAACAACCTTTAGGAGTGTGCATCATCAATAAATATATAGCAGAAGTCGCGACCTCCAAATTGGTTATATTTTGCGCACACAGATCGATCGCTTGAAACAAATTTTCATGCACAGGATGCATCACCCAATTGCTATCGACGTTTTTCTGCAAAACTCCACTCGAGACCTAAAGTAAATACGACGTAAGATGACCACAAAAATACAAAAACTATTACGTACAACTTCCTTAATGACGTACACGCATATGTCGTTTTTGTTCAACGTCTCGTGCAGAATTGGAACGGCCTCGAACCAATTAAAGTAAGTTTGCAAGTTTATTTCCGGCCTGATTATGTTCCATATGTCTCTGGACAACAAAGTCGACGTAAACGGCATCCTATACTTAGATAAAGGATCGATACTTTGGCTGTCGGGAAATGTAGTGTACCATTCTTCGATCTCAGTATTGCCGGGTTTATTTACTCGCACGTAAGACTTTAAAAATGTAAGAAGGGCCAATTTACTTTTGTAATCTTTGTTTTTGTTGAACATCAATAACATTTTAAATATGCAATTGAACACCTCATAATGGTAAAAGTTTATCTGAAATAATTAGATTCTAATCTTCAGTCAAAATTTTTTTTAATCACTTACAACATTATTGAGGCAATTTAAAGAATTGAACAGTTGTTTTTTGTCATCGATTAATTCAATAACATCTTTGCAGTTTTCGTACAGTTGGCTTTCGTTATTCTCAAACTGAATCTTTGTGCCGTTAACATCGTCTATCACGCGGTACTGTGGCTTCCACTTCACCAATATGTTCCTCAAGTGAAGTTGATAGTAATGTTGCAAATTTAAATTAAAATCTTTGCAAAATTCTTTCAGCATGTCCAGAGATAGGTGTTGATGACACAGGAGGCTTTCAAGTAAATCTTCTTTTTCGAGGGTGAAGAACTTCTTCATGGGTAATTGACAGTTATCAATTTTCTTCCACCATTTAGAATGCAGGATAATACTAATAAAAAGTTGTTTGTCAGTGTGCACGTTGTGATAACGTATTAGCTTTAAAGCAAGCTCTGCGATGGTTTTGCATTTTGACACGTCCCTCTTGTAAATCTTCAAATTATGCAATATTAATTGTAAGAGTCTTTCTACGTTTAAAGACAACGATAAACTGAAAGCGAGTTCCACGTCTATGTGCCTAGCTGCAAACACCTTATGTAATAGTTGCCATACGCATTGCTTCACCAAGATGTTGTTTAAGATTTTATGTACTTCACCGATATCTTTCATGTATACTAAACCATTTTGTAGGGTAACTATTAGTTTCAACGCTGTTAAGTTATGGCCTTCATTGCATAAATATTGAACGATAGTTGGTAGTTTTTCGATTTTTTCTATGAAATGCTCCTGGAAATTAAAACGTTATATAACAACTTAAAATAAAATAGTTGTAAACGTTTTAATTCAAATGCAGCAATTAAATTTTTTAAGTAAAACGATCTTATTAACTATAGATAATGATTATATTGATTAATTAATTAAACAACTTACTTGCGAGAGTTGATTCACTTGCGATTCAAAATGAGTCAAATATTGCAAACTAGGATTTCTGTGACCAACTAAAATCAAAAATTATTAAATTTAATTCAATTTATATTTATATTTAAGATAGCCACCATTAAAAAATTGTAGGGCAAATCGATTGTATCTGCCCTCAGTTCAATGATCATGGTTAGCAAAAGATGGTGGAGAAAATAAATTTTCACTTACCCATAAATTTTGTATATATATTAAATATATACTTAACACAATAAAATGTGTTCATGGTAGACGAGGGAATTTCTGAAATGTACACATTTTTAAAAACCTTTTTCTCTAGATCAAAATTTCGATCTTCGGTTAAGTAAAATAAGCTATATATCCAATTGCAGACTTCCACGCAAGAGTTTACGTTGTGCACGTCCGATTTCAGCATTGCTTTTGTTGCCAATTTCCAAGTAAGTTTTAAACCTAATACATACTTCTTAAGATCGGTTGTTTGTATTGAGTTGCTACCGAAGTCTTTCAGCTCGACGCTGTCAGCATCCGACGGATATATGTTTTTCAATAGCAAAGTCGCCATCAGACACAAATTCCTCGAACTGTCCTCGTTTTCATACAAAAACTGTGCTATTTCACACAATACATCGATATTTGATATTTTTTCTGCAAATTTCATGCTGATGTATTCATTCGGTTCGTTTAAATATCCGGAAATCTTGCCACAGCGATCCAGTGCATCAGAAATATTTAATTCGTTGTCGTGAAATTCTCGAACTGCATTCATTACTAAAGTGTCCAATAAATCGGCTTTTTTTCTGGGATTTTCAAAGTCTTCAATTTTGACTCCTTCGCATAGATCCTGTTTTACCTTAAAGTAATTTTGAAGGTTTTTGAATTCGTTCTCCACACATCGAGCAGCTTCTCCCACTTTCTTGTTGTTTTTGTTCCACCTCAGGATTAAGGGTTTCAGTATAATCGAGTAGTTGCTTATCATCGAGTTTGTTTGTGAAAAAGCAATACTCATTGAAATTATTGTGATTATAGCTTCACAACAATTTGTTATTTCTTCAGAAGTGTTATTATCCAGGATGTCCAATGCTTTTTCAAATTCACTAAGATTAAAAATGTGGTTTTAAAATGACATTTTGGGGTGGATGAAACTTTCGTGTTAATTAATTAATTACATACCCTCTCTTCACAAAATGTCGAATCAACATAATATTAGCCACGTGTCTCTGCTTGTGATCTTCACAAAGCTGAATAATATCTTCCACCAATGTTGGCTCGTTACAATATATAATTCTCTTAATGACAAATTCCAACTAAATGAAAAATATACTTTGGTAACAATTAGGTCATTTAAAGATTTTTAAGAGCAGCCCTGCAGACTTAAGTAAAACAAATCCACATCATCTATAATTTTATTTGAATTTAAGGGGTGCCCAACCCAACCCAACCCAACCCAACCGAACCCAACCCAACCCAACCCAACTTGACCCATTTTGCAAAGCATTTCATTACCTTGACAACCCAACCTTAACAACCATTTCTAACTAATTATGAATTAATCTCAAATTAAGTTCGAAAAATTTGTAATAAATCATTTTACTTAAGTTTACAAACGAACCATCACTTGGCCGTTTAAAAATATTAAAATGAAAAAATGATCAACTGATCAATTCTATAAAATAACTTACATCTCGCGACATATCAATTTGCAAATCCTGCAAATTATACGAGTGTTTCTTTAATATGACGTTTGTGGGTTCGTTTTTAATTTTATCTCGTACAGTTTCAACCAGACAATTTTTATAGTCCAACACGCTCATTGCTATCTCACGAACACTTTTACTCCACGGTATATCGGCTGCTTCTATCACAGTTATCACTGCCTCCAATTTTACATCGACAGAGTTGATGTGTGTCAAGATCGACGGGACGATCGTAATCCAACGACACTCCTGATATTGCATGAAATTCTTTGGAAAGAGATATTTTAAAACCACGCGAGAATTTTAATCATACCTACGTCTATTTCTTCGAGGAAGATCTCATCCGGCTGGAAGCGATTCTCTAATATAAACGAACGAAGAAAGTTTTTTACGAAGTGGTCGTACATTTCCTTATTTAAGTCAACCATAATAAATGCGCGGATTAACGATCGGACACCCTAAAATGTTGTAATTTTAGATTGAAACTTACTGCACACTATCTGTAACACTGTGTGGTAAGTTTGTTTCAATTTAATTGCCAACCACAGTCTCCAATTTACTATTATTGTAATTATGCAAATAAAAATAAAATTTAGATGAATCGACAGATTACCTTTAAATATTCTTTTAAAGGAACATATATTTGATATGCGTCCTTTAAAATCTTTATGGTCTCCAGTGCCTTGACTAAGACGAGTAAATCGTCAATGGAATGTTTGTTTAAGGCACGCTGCTGTTGAAAATTAATGTCGGTGGACTTATCGACTTTCATTAGCTTGATTATAGTGGTTGCAAATTCTAGGGCATATTCTGGAAAGACGCTGTAGTTTGTTTCTTCGATGTGGGATATTTTCTCTTTCAACCATCTGACGAAAATTGGTAAAGACATTGGCAATCGTGAAAGTGTGATTGGGATGAACGAATAGAGAAATGGCGTATAGACCTTCATCGAAAGCTAAAACACAGTTTTAGTAATAATTGCAATAATTAGCTATTAATAATTACACTATCGATGAGATCCAATATAGTTTCGATTTCGTTTTCTCCCAGTGGTAGAGTTTTTATTAAATCAAGACGATTGTATATTACAATGGCATTTTCGATGCTACCCTAATGTTAAAAATGTAGACATTAATATACTTTGTTTTTATGGTGGTTTCTAAAACAACTCCCTTTTCGCTGTATAATAGCAATAATAATATTGTGCATGAGCAATAAAAAGCATTATATTTAAAATATAACAACGAAATAAACTGCACATCACCGCTTTAATAGTAAATAAATTCGAATAATAATAATAAGTGATCAGTCAATACATAATGTATTAAATTCATTAAAAATTAGAAGAAACATTAAGGCAGATGATTTTTGTAAACAACTAATTAGTTAACTGAAAATACTCACCTTTTTCAAAAACAAACACATCAATTCTATTAAATTGCAGTTTGAGAAGTCTGCCCAATTATACTCATTTCTTCCCAGCCTCTCGATCAACATGAAGGTGTCGAAACGGAACATCATGTACATGATCAACTCATGGAGTTCCTTATTTGCCTTAAAGGATTATTTAAACATTATAGAAGTGACGATAAACTAGAACGGTTGGAGAAAGAGAAAAAGAAAAACAATATAGTAATAAAGGGCATTGCAATAGACACAAATGGGACAGACGAAATAAAAGACTGGTGTGAACAAAATAAATATAGAAGGGGAATAGATCAAAGAAACGACTAGAGAAACTAGGTACAAAAAACTGAGAACACACATCAGAAAACAGGTTATGACGGCGAACAACGCAATGAATACGGATATGAAAAGAAGAGGGAGAAGTTAAGAAGGCTGAAAATAGGAGAGAATGGATGCAAATCGTCTCACGAAGTCTTGTAGAGCTAATTTGTAGAATTGACGATATAAAATAATTATACTAAAATACATCGATACAACAACAAAAATTTAACTAAGGAAGCTATAACAGACAAGTTACCAGCAAAAGTTTTAAGAGACTAGCACAAAAGTGTGGAAAGGAAAATAGATGGTCCAAAACTGGAACGAAGCAGAGATCGAAGACAAATGGCAACAATTTAAGGAGACACAAACCTTATCAATTATGACAGATATTTATACTAATATTGAATCGAAAAATAATGGAGAGAGTACTAATTTTAGTTTTTATTGCACATTACAAAAATGATTACCACTTACAGGTGTTATTGAAACATTGGACCCATAATTCAAGATCTTGGCCACATCATCCAAGCTCTCACACAAACTGTAAACATTAAAGCAACACTGCAACTTGAAATCGACATCGTCCATCCCGTCCAGAATATCCATCAATGCTTGTATATCCTCACTGCTACAAACTAATTTATCTACAATTACTTGAGCTCTTGCCATTTTAATTTCGTTCTCGTCGAGGTTGAACAACTTTGCGAATCTCTCCGCTTCCTGAAACTTTTGTCTCCGCAATAAGACCTTCATGCGGTTCTCAGGATCGGTTTCGCACACGACTTGAAATCTTAACTCTTCCACCGCGCCGTTCTGCTCAACTAAATACACGAACATGCTCTCATCTTGAACATTCTCAGGATATATCAGATGCACGTTCCAAAGCAATTTTAACGAAAACGTACATTCAGAGAACACTGAAAAGGAATTAATTGGTTAACGAGTAATTCGATTGCACTGTGAATGTACCTGGATACGTATCGTACGATTTTAAATACACTATACCAATTTCATCGACTTTGGTTACGCACAGAGCAAAAGGTTGCGAATAATTATCTCCGGGACTCGAAATATAAATAATATCAGAAAACTTTGTTTCATTGCCGATATAAAAAGTAATTAGTGTTTTATTGCAAATTTGTAGCAACTCTCCATCGGAATCTAGAGCGATAAACATGCTAAAAGTTGAATTATTTTTTACCAAATTATAAAATTTTAAAAACTCACTCTTTATTGTACGGGAATGTTTGCTTTAAATTTAATCCTTCTTGGACAATTGAGGTATTATTTGCAATATTGTAGACCACCATTACATCTCCATTAATCAACAATACAGGAAAATTAAATGACGCATGTTTAATGGTATGATTGGTGTCATGAATCACGCTTTTCGTAACAGTGAATTTGGTCTCATCAAGTGTACTAGCAACTCTTTCAATCACTGCAATACTAAACAAGAAATTCTCACAAAAACTTATATCCTAAATTATTTACCTGTGAACTTTTCCATTTCCGACGACTAACAAAAATTTCATGCAATTGCTCGCATATTCCTGCATGAAACATTCAATGAAATATTTCTCTTCCAACTCATCATTAGACTCCATTAGCCTAAAATAATATTAAAATAACAACACGCACACAAACGCAAACAAATTTTAAACGTACTCGCTGACGATAATCTCTTGACTTTCTATGTCTATGAAGTGGACGGAGCCATCCCGTAAGCAAACAAATAAATACTGTCCATTCTCTGTGATAAAAAACGTATCGATCACTTCCTCGAAAGACATGTTAAAATATATTTCATTGCAAAGCAGATTAGTGAATATTTTAATATTTTTATTAACGGAATATGAAACTTTCCCGTCCCTTACACAAGAGCGTAGATTTACTCGCGAATGGGTTTGTAGGGGCTGGAATAATAAAAAATTGTAATAATAATAGAAATCCAAGTGCAACAAGTGGTGTACGTACGTCGGAATGTCTGATGGTTACTAACGTGCAAATATCGTACAAATTTGTCCCGTCAGCGAAGTTTCTTGTTCCAAAGTTGATCGTTTCGTCGGCGGTGCTAAAACCGCATTCTACAATATCCCAGTCAGACATTTTTTTAATATTTTAAAACTGTTATTAGCAGTTATTTACGTCTTGGTATACGTTTGAATACAAACTGACACTACCAATGTTGCCAACGTGTTATCATTACAAACCCACAATTACTCTGTTCGATCCTTGAATTTATGGGGGTTAATAACCAATTTGACACAGTACAACAATTAAATATATATAAATAAAGTAAAGATAATTAGCAATTTTGTACATTTATGATTAACTTTAAAATAACATTTTTAAAATACCATGAATTAATTTAATTATTTTTTGCTTTGATGTTTGCAATGGTCTCATCACCAATCATAAGTTGACAGTTAACCTATTTATGATAGATGTTTTGAAAGTTTCTGCCGTAAAATAAAATACTTTTCGCTGGTAATGAATACGCCGAGTAGTTGTTCATGACATGTCACCGCGAGTTAGCCCTTTGGACAACGAACAGTGTCGCCAGTGTACTAGCTTTTCCGACTACATTAAACAAAATAGGAGTAAAATTAATGCAGAGGTAAACGAAGAGGACATGTGTGTACGTTTGTATCAATGTATTTCTCCGTTCCCTCCAACAACGTCTAATTACTCAATTTTTTCATGTTATAGAAGCCCGAAGAAGCGCCAGTCATGCACCCGCGAAGACCAGATTGCCCGTTGGACAAGGACGAATTAGGTAACAAATCGTGGGGCTTGCTTCACACGATGGCGGCCAAATACCCGGAGAGCCCGACCGACGACCAGAAACAAGACATGAAGCAATTCTTTAGGATATTCGCGCAGTTCTATCCGTGCGAACATTGCGCGGAAGATCTTAAGAAAGAGTGAGTTGAACCCGACGAATGTTCGTTACGTCAAACTTTTCCAGTTTGCAGATATGCCCGCCGAAAACGGAGTCCCAGGAGGTATTAAGTAAATGGCTGTGTAATCTTCATAATAAAGTCAACAAAAAATTAGGAAAGCCAAAATTTGATTGTACGAAAGTGAATGAGCGATGGCGCGACGGTTGGCTGGACGGTTCTTGTGATTACTAGTTTAATTATGTCCAAATTAAGTACTTATTATGGGCTTATTAAAACATGTGTAGTAATTAAAAGTAAATGCATTTTATTTATAATGTAGATTTAAAAATAAATTTTACATAGAAAACATTTTCTTTTTAATAACAAAAATTAAGTTCATTAATATATCAAACATTAATAGTATACAATGTTAGTGCAGCAGATTTTGATGTAATATTTCAAACATTCAATCTGCACACAATAGTATTCAAGTACATATTTAATATGAAATTAAGTTGTTTTATTGTTTCTATGTCGAGACAAATGGCACTTAATACTTTACTTAATATTAACTTATTGATATCGCTCGTTCTTTAAGTGCTTTAACCCAACGGTGTTTACCGGTATAAAAACTTCGTAATCTGCAACAGTGAAATGATATTCACCCATAAGAACGGCCGGTGATGCCCCATCACCATCGTAAGTATGTGGTAAATTTGAATAACTGTCTATATTTGTGTTGCAATTGCTGGATATGAATAAATCTGCTCCAGCTCCAAACACTGGTCCAGAACTAGAAATAAAAATGATAACCCTATTTAAAATGATTGAAATTAATTCTTACTCTGGATTGTAACAAATAGCAAACGTCTTTTTCACCAGATGGAATTGTGTCGGAGCAACATTTTGATGGTTGTACAAGGTGAAGAGAAACGCCTTATCCGATGGAATGTAGTGATTTTTTCCTTGCGGTCTCTTAAAAGCGACGTCGCTGAATCCTCCGCATATTTCACCTCTTGTACCCTAAATTGCATAATATGATCAATGCAAAAATCACATCGTCAAACTCACCAAAACAACTACATAAGTGGGCGCAGCTCCATCGCAGTGTCTGTGAAAAGCAGTGGCGGAGTACCCGTGACTACTTGCTCGATACAGCAGCCTCCAGGCTTGCTTTGAATTCCCGAACCAGGCGTTTAGCAGCCTTTGGAAGTGGCTTTTGTCGTGTCCTATCACGTGAGAATTGGGAAAGAGATGCGGTGATATCCTCGGCCTTAATCGCTGGTCTTCATTACCTTCGGGAAATTTACTGGGTAACGCCGCGTGTCTGTACCGCTCGAGGCTTAATTCCATCGGCACGGCTCCGGTCGGTTCAACTTCTTCTGCAAAAACTTGACTATCTAGAATAAGAATTCGGCTTTGATTTTATTATTATTTTGTTATGCTTTTGCCGAAATCGGTTTGTACGATATAATTAGCCCCGGCCTACCTATGAGGAGAAGACGGACGTTGTTGATTACCATGGCTAGATGCTGGCAGACTCGCGCCCTTTCTTCTTCGGTCCAATGCGCTGTCGGTTGTGTTACTCCCGCTTGATACTTTGCCCAATTTAGCACCGCCCTCCACACGTCTTCTTCTTCGAGATATAACTATTTTGAAACGTGTTAGGATGAAGTGGGAGAATTCCGACGCAAACTTACGTAATCAGATGAAATAAGTTTCGTGACGGCTTCTTTCGATAAGGATAGGAACGCGTTTGTTTTGACACATTCTCCAGCGTTTTCTCCGATGAAGCTCACACATCTCTCAACAAAGCCGGCAGCTGCTTTCCCACCTATATTGTTTATAAACATTTAAATCGTTTGTGAACTTACAGCAAAAATACATGTAATTTTTTTTGTAATACTTATTAGAAATAGATGAGTCTCAAATACAAAATTATTGAACCCCAATTAAACTATCAAATATAATCATTCTTCACAGTTCAACACATTAAAATAAAGGTGTCAATGCTTTTAGAACATTTAAAAATTACGGCTGAAACATCAGCAACACCGTTCATTTCCAATAAATTAGAAAAAGACCAATTTCAAAAATATTTTATTAGAACTTTACAACTTATCCACGTAAGGTATTTAACTTAAACCTAATACAACTAATACGACGCATCAATTGGAAGAAGTCGGGTTTACGTTCTGTATCAATGTAATGTTGTCGCCTTTCAGCATGATGCGCCCGAGCTGCCTCCTATTCTTGGTTTTCACGTAGTATTCCTCGGCGTCGTCCAGCACCAGGTTCATGTACTCGTCGAACCCGACGATGTGCCCCTCGATCCTGAGATTCACGTTTTCGTACAGCCACACTTGCACTCTCGAGCGGTTCTGAAGATAGCGGAATATGAGGTTGATGGGCTGCACCATCACCTTTTGCACTTTTTGTGGTTTGAACGCCATTTCTGAGCGATTTCGTGGCGAAAATTGCGTTGGAATGAGCACCGGCTTCGAACGTTATGTTAGGTTATGTGCGGGGTTGTTTGAGGGACGTTGCCAACCGTAGCAAATGAAATTGTCGATACTTCGTCGCGAAAAATTTTAGGATTACAGCGCAAAATCAGATTTATTTAGTTACACAGATGCGTAAGTAAACGCGTAGAGATAGTATTTCGTATATAAATCGATTTCATAGCTAAATAATATATATATTTTGACTTACAATATTTTTAGTTACGTCCCCAATCACAATGTGGCGCTTTAATTATAAGTACAGCTCCCCGTAGCAAACATGAGAGTCGGAAAATATGCGAACTACAAACATTTTATTTAAATATTTTAAGCGGGAAAATATTCACCAATCACGCTCAAGTATACTGGTTTGGTACATTCTGAATCAGAAGTAAAGGTAAAATCTGCACTAGACAGTGGTTGACAGATTTTATGTTATGTATTTTTTATATGCTTATTTTGTAATAGCATAGTTAATTTCTGCATTTCGTTATTAAACTTTAAATTGTGACACTACCTTTTAATTTTGCCGCCGAAATACTTTTTACCCTGAATGTACGCCACGCCCCCTTAGCTGTCATGTTTGCTAAGGCGAGCTGTAGTTTTCTATAACCATGGCGGAGTAAAATTGAAGTTACCTAACCGCCAAGACATTCAAATTTGAATTGTTTTTGACATCGTACTCGTACATTAATTTATTTGTAATTTCAAAGAATATCTTTAATGCAATCTTTAAATCCGTGCTTTCAACAAAGTAATGACTTAAAAACTGGTATTGATAGATAGATGGATTCTTAAACGATTGCTTCTTTTTTATGGGGAATATAAAATATTTTTAAATATAAATACAGGGGAAATACAAGCGGACGGGGGATAGAACAGAGTTAAAATGGTGTGGGAGAAGTTAAAGAAAAAGGGGACAGGGAGGAGAATCACAGGAAAGGGAAAGTGAACCTAGAAATGCAAGGCACAGGAAAAAGGATACTCAAAGAGAAGAACATCAAAGCAGACAGGGGGAGCCCCGATAGCAAGGTTCAGATGTGGAAATGAGGAGAAGAGCAGCAAGTATTAGATGGAAGAGAAATATAAGAGGTGCGAGTTCTGCGAAGTTCTTGGGATGAATGGCAACATTGAATGGGGGATTGTGAAGAGATAAGTATGAAGGAGGACGAAAAGAAGAAAGGAACCCACTGTAGAAGAAGTTTGGGGATGAAGGAGGAGCGTAGGAAAAAGAGAGAAATGGAACAGCAGGATTAGAGGAAGAGTAAAGAAAGACCAGGGGGGAAAAGAATACCTGGTTGAAGAGAAGGGTAAATATATAAAACAGTTTAAGTTAGTAGCGGGGAGGGCACTAAGATAGTTGTAGTAGTGTGCTCTTCACAAGGGAAGGAAGAAAGTACACGGAGAGAGAACGGAGGTAAAGACAACACCAACGAAAGTAAAGGGGTGGAGAGGATTTGGAAGAAAAAAGTGGGGGAGGTATAAAGTATTATAAGAATATCAATATTCCAACAAAGGTATTTTGTTATAAAATATTACACGTCTAAGTTGTTAAAGAAATTTAAAAGTTTATTGCAATAAACAATAATATTGCTAAAAGTGTTTTATTCGACGGCTGACTGCCCACGACACTAGATAAGTACCATTCTTCGTTAATATAGATATTTATCAGCTGTTTAAATCCGAAAAGTAAAAAAAAAAATCAACTCTTTCCCCAAAACTTTTAAGTACGCAATTATATGGTTTCGTGCAGATCCTAAAAGACTCAAACGATTGTTGATTCCTCCACACCATCCACTCTATCTAATGTGCATCAAAAGCATTTTTAACAACAAATTCATAATGACGTCACACGTGCTCAATACATAATTCTTATTATGACTTGTTTTGTCTCAAATCTCATCAAAACGTTATTTTTATGAATCAAAGCTATTGCAAACTAACCTGGCGTCCTATCGTGGATATCCATAGCCGCTGCTAAAAACGTACAAGCAGATGCTACGGATAACGTAGAAGTCACGTGGTCCTCACAAGCGTTGCGCAGTTCGTCAACGCCAAGTTCTTGGGCCAAAGCCAGCATTTCAAATACACTGCTGTCTTGCAAAAGAATCTGCAAAAGCCAACACGATTAGAAAGGAGTGGACTTTTGCAAACTTGTTGATTGTCAAATTTGCAGAATTTTGTACCTTTCCTGTATAGACATATATGAGGAATAGCTTGAACGTGTCCACTGGAGCCTGTGGCAGCCTTATGGGAGTTGGCGTCCCTGGCGCTGCTGGCGATACTGAACATCCAGGGATGCGACATACCTCACCTCGTTTCGCGTTTTGGAAACTTTTACATCTGAAATATTTTCAATAAAATTAACAAATTGTGACGAACAAAGTTGTATAATATTCCAATATATCCACCGAAATATTTTCAATGCAACTCGTTTTTAATGGTAATGCGTGTGTGAGGTTGTTTACTTAAGACTAGCTACGTTATAGTTATGTTTACGTAAGACTAGTTACATTATAGTTACGTTTACGTTAAACTAGTTGCGTTATAGCTACATACAAATGAGACCATAAGTTAATAATCAATGTCGATACCTGTAAAGTGTGTGTTTGTATCGATTGAAAACCTATTAAAATTCTTGAAAGTATTACCCAACATTTTAACCTAACTTTCGTGAAATATATACAAATTTAATTAGTTGCAAATATGTTACCAACTTGGTCAATTACATACATAGGTATGTACATACGTATCATTATTAAATTGCGGTTGGATGCATTTTTCAAGTTAAAATTGTACGCAAGAAGCACTCGTTATAAGATATATTGTGCCGCAGGGCTGATTCGTAAACAGGCAAAGGATACAAGTGATACTCTCAAGTAATGTATTAGTAATTATGGTGAACGCATCGCAGCGAAGAGATACGACATCAAAGTGTAGTTTCAGTGGAAGACATCCAATTAGGCGACATGAACAAGAACAAGAGTTCTTGAAACAGTGATGCCGTCGAGTATTCCGATGATTGGCGTCGTTATGAGAAAGATCCTAGACGCAATGAACTTCAGAGCGAAATAGGAACAAAGACTGATAAAACTTTGAAGTTTTAATGAAAGGTGGTGCGTGTGGGATCCCGCGTCGTCGTAGCCAGTCCTCTCGAAAAGAAACGCACGTCGTTAATGCGTCCATTTTGGTTTTTTATAACAATAAAAAATTGTATTAATCTGCGCAGATCTATTTTACGGAACGCATTTCTAAAATCGTTCCTTAAGACCGGGAAAAAAAACGTTGATCTCCTGCACATCCGTCAATAGCCCGCGGCGGTCGGGCGAGGGGATTCATTTCCCGCTCGATATGAGAATTTCTCTCCCGCAGCTATACAATATCCACACTTTTATATTGATGTCTATTGGATTCCTACTTAATTAATTTTCCATCAGAAAAACGCTTTCGTAGATTTACTTTTAATTGACGTCGGTCTTACGGCCAATTTAACTTGGAGTTCGATTTTCCGAACCACGAGTTCGGTTTAATTGTCGGTCAGACAGGACTTGACGATCGCTTTTCGTACTTTCGCGCACTTGAAGAGCAAGCCGCAAAACTTCGAATAATTAAAACCGGGCGGAAATAAATGTTTGTAGGAGATTTCGAACGGAAATCGTTAATTGGAATGCGAAGAGGGCCGTAGATGGATAATTTTCGATGTTGAGATTCTCCCGCCAGCTTAAATTATTATATAGGTGGCTAAAATAAAATAATACAGACCTTGCTACCAAGATGACACGATGGGCAAAGACGCGTTCTTCATCTCTGCCGAGAATGAAGACAATGTCTGCAGAATCGTTATCTTCGGAGAGACGTTGCAGGTCATCAAGGAGACGAGGAACTCCAGCTAAGGCTTTATCGGCCGGCAGTCCGGTTGTTCCTAATCCACCAACTCGAGAACCCATGTTCTGTTAATGTCGTCACTGCAACAGAAAAACACAAATTGTAGGTTTACGAAAGTCCAGGTGTGCAGCGTTGCAAAAATAACTAGACTAGGTTAGTTTCATTTGCGAAACACTGTACATACAGGGCCCTTGGTCATTTTATTTTTACCACATGCATATAACACCCATACTTTTTACAACTGGCTGGAAAAATTTATGAAAATGACTTGACAGTCGAGACAACTTCTTCAGCAACAGATTGTACAAACTTTCATATTAGAGGCTTCGATATTTTCGTTTTACGTGGTTGGTTGCATGGTCGTCCGATTTGTTTTTATTTACACACCCAAAATAAATAAAACTATCGATCGACCATTACTTATTTTTTGCCATATTTTCGAAAATAAATTTCGCAAGTATTTGCATTGAAATTTATACAGACTTCTTGATGAAAATTCGCCTTTTTTCGAATGTGTCCGATTTTTTTATAATATTTCTAATTGAATGCCACGAAAAATGAAACATTTGCCTTTATAGCTCGGCATACAGTGTTAAATATAGAGAAGGAACAATAGGAAGTTATAACTAACTAACATTGTCAAAATGTCCCAAACCAACGCAAAATATTAAAGAGAATGGCGACGTACACTTGGGGAGGAATACGAATCTTATGGGAAATTAAAATGGACAGCCAAGACTCGAGTGGTGAAAAAATGTGGTGTGAAATCGCTGTGAGCAGGTGGTACTGGAGAAATCAAAATTGGTTTGCAATCATATATCGCCTGCTCGTAAATGAAACGATTTAGAAATATGGTTTATGCAGTTAGAGAGAGGAAGGAACTTTGCAACTATAGCTTTATGAACTGTTATTATTTGTTGAATCGCGAAAGTTGACAACGTTGCGAAAATTAACGATATTAGACTGGTTGGAAACAATTATATGGGGATTTTTAAGATCGTTGATGATTTGGGTTAAGGAGGATTTGGGTTGGATTTGGTTGGGTTTGGTTGGATTTCATTGGGTTGGATCTAGTTGGGTTGGATTTGAAATATTAAAAAATAGAAACATCAAAAAAATATTCGCTTAATGTCCGATTGCCCACAATTATATCTAATGCATACAAAAAATTGCAATAAATAGAAATAAATTAATTGGGGCTCTAGCAATGGCAATTTTTATAAAAATAAAATAGAAAACCATCGCAATCGCATCGGATTTTGTTAGAACCTCGAAAAATATTTTAAAGAAATCAGATTAGAAATTAGAAATGCAAAACAAGGCCGTTCATAAACATTTGTATGTTTTTACAAATCGGCCACTAAAACCGTTGTAGTGTTGGTAATATCTGATAGAAGGTGGGTGCTTCTATTCTTTTATTCGTTGCGGAGAGCCTGCAGGACCGTACTGTCCAAAACGGGCATAACAACCCATCTCGCCAAGTCTCAGTGGCGAGCAATTAATTTTAACAAACTCGTAAAGAAATCTTAAAAGTGACTACGTAAACAATGATAAGTAAACTAGTCGAATTAAGAATCTTAAATAATACTGAATTGCTTGGTTGGGGGGGGGGGGGGGGTATATCGTTCTCAAGTTTAGATTTGATTAATTAAAGCTGTTACTGGTAATAAAATATTATTATAATATTTGAGGCAATTTACCTGACAGCGAAATAACTTTCGTAATTATATCATTGAAATGTTTTTGCGAAAGTTCTTCTGATACAAATATTTTTGAATTTACGACAGTTCTGGCGGCGATTTTATAAATGTCTTTGTCTTGTAGATAGTACTTTTTGCAAGATTCTCAAAGATAGACTACATTCATTAGCATGAACATACAAATATCATGGTTAGAAGTCGTGGGGCACTATTTTGCAACAACGGCGTTTTTGTGGACTATTGTGGACATTTGCGTCTATGAATAGCACCAGCAGGATTCAATTCAATTTGGTGCGAGCAGTTTATGCCAATTCTGATGACCACAGGTCTGTTTAATTTTTGATTACTTTGATAGTTCATAAATTTCATCGACCCTCGAACTCATCCAGCTTATTTATTTTGATGTTCTCAAGTTGCACGGTGCAGACTGTGTGCAGGTTTTTTGTGTCAAACTTAAAAGGGGCGCCGTACAGTTAAAACCCGAACTCAACCCAACACGATCCAACCCAACTCAACTCAACCTAACCCAACCCAACCCAATAATCACCTCGATGTAATAAATACGTGAAAATACATTATCGGCGATACCGAACGTTCGATAACATAGATAACAAGTACCCGTACGAAGCCAAAAAGAATGTGGGCGTTTTGAAATACATCGAGTTACATTAAGTTAATAATCTCGTTGATTAATTTAATTGGCACATTTTTGATTCTTTTCGTGGAACCGGCATTGAAAATTGATGGGTCACGATTACCATATTGCTTTAAAAAATCATGAACTTAAAATCTTTGGATCTGCAAAAAGAATACGGTTTGGATCCTTGAACGAACGTTTCGCTTATATTATTAGAATGTTTCTCGCGCCAACCTTAATTTGTTAAAAAAAACCCAACCGACCCAACCCAACCCAACCCAACACGACTACTACTTAGGTTTATCGTGCAACCATTGGTAATATCTTGTCGGATGAGCTCATAACAAGAGCGAATTGATCGTTCAAGAATACAAACAGTTTTTTTTTGCAAATACAACCCATGTAATTATTTTAATGACTGTAAGCATGAATTACAGTAATATATGTCAGTTTAGAACGAAATCAAAATCGACTGTGAATAACCGACTACAACTGTTGACTTGTCATTTAAATATTTAACCTTACTTTTACGATTTTTGCATAACCTAACCTAATTTATTACATTCGTCCATGTTTCCATGGTTACAATATTGTACAAATTGTATAATTTATGCATTTATTAAAGACGTGGACATACTTTATAAAATTGTAGCAATGACGTTTTACTATTTTTATTATAATTAATCAATCGATACACATTTGCAAATCTTCTAACCACACTTTCTTACATAGCTGGCATTCTCAAACAATTGAATTGCACCATAATTCCTATAATTTCGCAGCAAGTCGTCGTCTTAGCAGGCATTTTTAAATCGACCATGCAAAAATAATTCATTATTTTCGACGGCCTTAAATCTCAAAAATTTAATTTGATTTCAAACATTCCTCAAACGGTCGCCACCGACGTCTAAATTGCGCATGTGTGCCTAATGTTAATTTCCCCCGTCCAAATGAAACTTACCAATCGAACTTTCTTCTGGTGTGGCTTTCAAACGGATTTAAGTCCCTTTGTTCGTGCACTCGATGCACACCTCGAATTAGACGAAACGCACCACGTTACGTAACTGCACCGGACACGTCGAGGCGTTTTTTTTCTTCAATATTACAAGAGCGAGGTCAAGGTTCGGTCGGAATCTGGGCAGTTAAATTGGGAGTTTTAAAGCCAGGTAAATCAAAGGTAAACTTGAACTAAGAAAGCGGACCGGTGGTACACTGCCCCCGACAGCATCCATCGTTGCCAAATCGCCAATAACGTTCTGGAACCCAATCGCCTCCGTCGAAAATTTAATTACGGGTTCGTGTGGTTTTGCAACGTCGGTTGTAAAAATGTCGAATTGAATGATTCGTGTATGAAAGCGTTTGATTTAAAAAAATATGAAACGTTTTAGCTGGAGCATTTTGTGGATTAGTGTGATTAAGTGTTGATTATATTTTATTATCATCAATAAAATGTTTAATGTGGAATTAAAGTGTTAACATTTTACAATTTAATTAGATTATATAATGAATAATTTTGATTAAAATCAAGGACGAGAATTTAAATGACTTCAGCTATGCCAGCTATGTAAACGATTGCCTCCGTGGCGCAATTGGCTAGCGCGTTCGGCTGTTAACCGAAAGGTTGGTGGTTCGAGCCCACCCGGGGGCGTACGTTTTTAATTTTAGCTGGCTACTATAATTTTTCTTATATTCAATATGTTTTTAGCCTAAATATGTGTAAAACCAACCAATGTTCGTGATCCATAAAAAAAATCACGTGCATGTTATGTTAGGTTGACGACAGATAATAATACTAAATACCAGGGAAACGTATTTGTTGTTTCACAAACATTAATTTGTAATTATGTCATGTATTCTCATGGCTGGTTATCCAGTTGATCCTGAGGGTAAAATGTCTGGTAGAAACAGATACAGATACCATCTTTTCTCAGTTGTCTCGTTATTGTGCCAGTTTGTTGAAACTTTATTTTGGCACAGTCGGGTATATTAATTAAAATATTAAATTAACATTGCTAATTAAGTATATAAAAAAGAATTATTTATTTATTGATCCAAAAATGTTCCAACCGTGACAATGTTTGTGCACATTGCCGTGACCAGGATTCGAACCTGGGTTACTACGGCCACAACGTAGGGTCCTAACCACTAGACGATCACGGCTATGGGAACTTACCATCAAATGTAATAATTTATCTACTTAAACTAAAAACTAACTTTAATTTTACATATTCAGCATATTTCACATAAGTTCAGATAAAATAAAATAGAATGCTCATAAAATAAGATTCTTGTTTAATATAAATGAATTAATAAACGAATAAACGTAAATGTGGTTCTTAGTAAGCGGGCACGTTTGATTGGTTCTACTTTCTAAGCGGATAAGTTTGATTGGTTCGTACTCTCAACAGTTGCCGATACTTGTAATTCATGCACTTTTTATCTCGCCCCCAACGTCACCTACTGGTCAATAGCTCAACCTAGCACGTAATGTAGATCTCACACCAACGTCCTTTCCCAGTCGGTAATGTACCCCTACCGGCCAATAATAGAGTTGCGTTAGATGTGCATAAAAAAATAAGAGCTTTAATTAACAGCGCAGCTGCAACAAATGTGTTTTTAACTCAAGATAGTAAATACGTTAGAGCAGGAGCACTTCAATATCTAAACAGAGGCGACGATTTCTGGGACAGGGTTGTTTTTCAGACGAAAAAGTTTTGGGTTGCCATAACATATGAGAGCTACTCTTTCCTTAGAGTTATGCAGTTAATTATTTTTTAATTTCGTTCTAAGCCTTTTAAACAGATCCAGTATTTTATGTATTTAATTCTGTATTTTAGTAATAAAAATTGAATATTTGGTCTCTATAATGTAACGTCCATGGTTTTGTACTGTTACAGGAAAATTTTAATTGCGAACAGTTTGTTATTAAAATCTTGAAGCTAGCCTGGGTGACGACGAGGAATAAATTTTATCGTTTTGATTGTAATACATATAAAATTTGCAAAAAATAATAAATTTATTTCAATAAATAAAATGACTTTAGTTTTCCTTGGGACGGTTCAATTTTATTGTAACTTTCATTTTCGAGGCGAATGTTGCGATATAGACGTACTTCTTCAATTTCAGTGTAAAGATATTTTGTTAAAATATTTTTCGAATATATTTTCAAATAATGAATTATTTATAATTATTTGGAAAATGTAAAAAACATTTTCACTGGTCCGAAATGGACGTTCTTATATTTATTTGAATAAATTGTCAGCAAATTGGTGTATTTGCGACAAGTCGATTTTTCGAAAGAACTATTCAAATAAAAGTTGTTTAAAATTTCAATATTAAATTTTTTTTTTGATAACTCGTTTTCAAGGTCTGGAAAAATAGCATCACTTTCGATTGAGATATCGCTTTCAATGTAGGAGGTTTTCTTCCTCAGTGTATACGAATTTTAAGTTTATACAAAGGCACACAGATATGTAATTATAAGAATAGTCTGAATAGGTTCAGGGAAGGTCAAAACGTGTATTTCCGTTAAAATCTCGAGTACGAAAATGTTCACGATTACTATACTTCCTTATACATAAAGTATAACAAAGTAAAAAAATGTATAATTATTGAGATGAGATAATGATTAAGATCGAAAAACAGTTATAAATTGTAGAAACAATGGAAAAGTTGGAAATAAATGTGTAATCTTTATGTGTAATCAATGTAATTTTATAATTCTAAAAACAATAACATAAAAGTAACTTAATGGTTGTAATAAATGTTTGTAAGGAACTAAATTAGCAACAGTTGAAAAACATTTAACAAATTGATTAAACATTTCTATTTCTTGTACTTTAACTTGTAATGGTTTTGTGAAGTGAGACACTTTGTTGTACGTTCAGAGGCATCTCAAGCTGGAACCAACCCAAACATTATTGCATCTTAGAATCTGTTAGCCTTGCTTTGGCTCGTTCTGATTTTTATGTTGGTTCTAACTTTTTAGAGTGAAGTCAAGGCAACGAAATCATCAACCTAAGTGCATGTACCAGTATTTCACTGGTCTGTATTTTCAGGATCAACCCAAGCCAAACAAGAAGTTTTTATTCTGCAACAGAATGCAAAATACAAGTTAATTTTGTTGCCTTGGGCTTGTTATACAAACTCAGTATCAGTAAAATAAAACCAAGGCTTAGTTGATTAAACGTTGTAAATTCATGCCATGTGGTTTGTGAAACCACGAGCAAATAATCTAAGCCTTAATTTAAATTTAATTATCAGTAGGGAGTTAATGGCATTGATTGGTCAATAAAGTTAAATTTGAATCGTATTTGTGGTTATCATAATTGAGAACCAACTTTGTTGCGATCCAAAATTGGTTTAATTCGTTTCAGAACCACATCATAAAGTCAGTGAGATGAAATAAATACGAAGAACACTTTCAAAATGTTGCTTCTGTTTCTGTTTAGTTTGGGTTGGGTTGGGTTAGGTTCGGGTTGGGTTGGGTAATTGGAACCAGCCTTAGTTCACAACGTTAATCTTTATTTGGCCTTACCTAGTTTTCATCGAGTCATGAAAATCAAATAAATATGACGAAAACATTCAAAATATTATTGCACTTTTGATTCATTGGCCTGATTCGTTGTAAATTGTCAAGATCGTCCTAAGTAAAATCACACCAACGTTTCGGTTATGCAAGAGATTGCAAACCCAAAGACTATTTGATTTGGTTTATTTTATTTTATTGGTATCAACGAGGTTCTGAAAATAAATTTCAATTAACTTACTTTTAAATCCGTAAAAGGCCTTGGTCTTAGATTAACTGTATACAAATAATCAAATCTAATCAAAAGGATGACGACTATTTTCCAAACTAATTTATTTAGAGAAAACGTACCCAATAACTCTATTAACACAAACATCTCTTTTCATTCGTCAGAATCAACTTATTTGTCCCAACGCGATTCCACTGCGAAAAATCAATCCCGCGCCGCACACGAAGCGCCCATTCGCATGCGATTCCGTAAAATAAATCGTAATTTCCTCTGATCTCGTAAAACGAGATTCGAACGTTCTGCATGTTAAATGAAGAATGAAAAATTGCGAGCGCATTTCCGATTTTCATCAATACACTCCTTTTGATGTGTTTCGTCCTTTTAGCGAGGCGTTTACACGCAATTTCTCCGCGTCCCACTTGAAATCAGAGATAAGTGACGGGGGTTAGAATGTGAGCGACGCGATGTCGCACAAAACATTCTGAAGTAAGGGCAGAAATATGACACGGACACACTTACATTTGCCCAGATCGCCCGAAACATTTAGCGGCGATATCTCCTGTCGATATCATGTTACCGTTCCTCAATGCAGTTGGGTTACACGGGCTGCGTTTCTTTGATTGCGCGGGCGTTGATACACCAGATGCTTTGATTCACTTCGGTGCTCGCGATGAAAAACGGCGAGGGTCGATCTGTCGACGAAGAGGATAATTATTGCATTCAGTAATTAACATACGACATTTTGGGTACCAGTCGTATTTAATTCGTTGTTAATAACCAGATTTCGAATCAAAAAAGTGCTTGGTCGTCAATGACGTAACAATTGGTGAACAATTGTACGATTCCAAATGAATTGACGATCGTTATTGATACATCGTCGACTGGCAATTTAATATAGTCAGGGTAATTAATTTGCAGTCGAGCTGTTCATCGTAAAATCAATATGTCTTTGTAATACAATAATCCATCTTCATCATAGTGTCATATTGCCCGCTCCGTAAAATGCCTCAGTCGATAAATATTCCAGACACGAACGGATAAACAACGAAGTAAAATATCATATTTTTGTAACTAATACGTTGGAGCAGGTAATTCTTTTAGTAAGTCATGCGACTTTGAGTTTGTTATCAAATTTCAAAATTATTAATCAAAGAATAATTTAAGTACCTTGATTATCACGAAAAATGATATTTACGACGAGTATTTCCTGAAATATTTCTCTGAAACATTTATACCGTCCAAAACAGGAACACACAGGTTTATAACTTTAATTTAAATTAGTGCAAGGTCTCGAAATGGCTACAAACATCGTTTTAAATTTTATCGTTTCCGGTCACTATTACTATTACTGGACGAATAAAACGTGTGTTAATGGTTATGACTTTTGAGTAATAGAAAAAGGTAGCTGCAAGCACTCTCAGATTTATTTGGATTGAATTGGAAAAAAATGAACATCAAAGAAATGGGGAAAAGCGAATTTTTATTTACCAACCAATGCAATAACAAATCGTAAAATAAAAATTAAGGAGTGCCAGTTTTATTAGTTGGCTAAACATTAGACAATTTTGGATTAGATATGGAGTACCCTTTCTAATCCATTCCTTTTTAAGTATAAAGAAACTCATAGTAAAGCTTTCTTGTCAAAATATGAAAAAAGGAAGATCAAAAATATCTTATATCCGATAAGAAGACTTGTGACCTCTCAGTGAGAAGATATATGTTAGATTAACTTCCTTAAATGATTGGTTGGTCTATCGTGGATTTTTTAAAAGTTTGCACCAAAAGGTACAAAGGAAAGAAGCAGACGAAGAATATTGTCAAGGCAATGGTGGTCTGGTTGGACTGGATTGGGTTGGGTTATGTTGGGTTGGATTCGGTTGGATTGGGTTGGGTTGGATTCAGTTGGATTTGGTTGGGGGTTGGGTTGAGTTGGGTTAGGTCAGATTGGGTTGCAATCGATCCTGAATAGAGTTCAATGCTACAACATAAAGTGGTGGGAGGAGATTCTTCAACTGATTTGGATCCTCTACTGTTTATGTTTGGTTATACTTAGATGTTCTCTTTTTATTTACTACTTATGTTTGCTTGTACATTAATTTTCAATTGGTTTACGTGTTCATTTTTTCATTTATTTATTTTTTAAATTTTATTTGCAATTTATTACTGTTATTTTAATCGAGTTATTTTGCCATAATTTTTCTGAAAAGCTTCTCTCATTCTTAGTTTCATTAAAGTTCTAAGTTTCATTGCAGTGCAGAAAATTGCAATAATTACAGACAGCTCTGAATCTATAAAAATGTTCCATTAAGTTGAACTTAGAGGGGAAGTTTATCGAGTAGATCATGTTTACTACCAAATGTGGAAAAAAATAACCACCAATCTTATAAAAACATTAATAAAATGACCACGACTTCGACGTGACTTCCACGACTTCCCATGAAAGTCATCTTTATCATTACCTGATCTGAGTTAAAAGAGCACTATTGCATGTTAAAAGCTCTAAAATATTTCAACATTATAACACTTTAATAAAGTCTACAGTGTCCGTTCAATCAAGTTCTGTTTAGGTGCCGATGTTTTTCGAAGTAACATACATTAATTATGGACACTTTCATGGGTCTTCCTTGTTAAATTAATGGATATTTTTTCAGTAAAACGGATTTTGATTCCTCAAAAAGCGCAAGAATGTAGTAATCTACCCCAAATAGTTTACATTGTCTTATCATTATTTGATTATTGGACGTATTTGTTTCTTTGTACGTTTTCAGCCATTTTTTATTTCAAATTTATTTCATGATCTTAACGATCCTGCATATTTTTGATTCATATTTAAATGGTACTGATGTTTCTTCGAATTATCGATGGGCATTTGTCTCGTTTTTCAGTTTGGTGATTTTTTTCACCAATCTCTGACAGGCGTAAAGGTAGTCAAAATGTAGAAAAACTTGGAAAAGGAGTCGAGAAGAAGGGATGGAAAATGTCTTGAAATTGGAACGGATCAAAAACATCTAGAAAATTATTTTTCATAAAGCTGTAAGGTGTTACGTATCACATTTGCAAATACATTATGTACACTTCGGTGTATATAGGGTTGCTGTCCGAATAAGTTTCTTAAATGTCCATGGGGTATAGGGTGTGATAGTCCTTATTCAATTGATCTCCGCTAAACCGATGTATAAATCATTGCGAAAACTTTATGATTAAAGTCTTCTCACTTGAATATGAGATACGTAGTGTATAGACTTTGATCATTTTGTATCGTCGTGCGCAGTTATGACTTATTTATGTTAATTGGCGACAGAGTTGAAAATTATTAATATTTTTGTCCTTAAGCAAAGTTACAGTTACACATTTTCTATTATCTCGTCGTATCTCTTTCTTGATTTGTTTACACCAACGAACACCTGAGGCGATTACATCATATACACATATATTGGTGCTTAAAAAATGTAAACGTGCATTACTTGAAAATTGCGAACGTAACAATGCGTAATTTTTACGACCATTTTTTCATTAACAAATTTATTTTTGGGTCTATTATTATGTTATTTTATTGTTTATGCTGGTGATTTTAATAATCATTTGTCTTAGTTTAACTTAGTTTAACCTTTGTATAATCAGAATATTTCTGTTATTTACACACTGAACACAATTTTAGTATCTTGTATCTATTCAGGTCTTCTAAGACAGACTAAGACAAACTAAGACAAACTAAGACGTACATAGTACCACAGACTAAGGCGAACTACCACACATTGAAACAGGCTAAGGCTGGCTAAGATAGGCTAATACAGAGTAAGACAGACTCTCACTGAAACTGAGACAGATACTGAGATTGAGACAGAGACTAATATTGAAACAAAAACGAAAACTGAGATTGACTGAGATTCAGTCTAAGATTAAAACTTACACCAAGACTAAGTAATTCATTGTAGAGTTGGCAAACAAAATTGCAATTGCATCGAATTTGAGTCATCACAACATTATGAAACATATCCAGAAGCGAAGATACACTTTGAATGACAAACATGATTACCAAAACCTTTGGAAATCCAAACTAGTCTGAAAGGGTTAAAGCAAATCATTATTCGAGTCAATGATAAAAATTTTACGTTTTTATTCGGCAAAGCCTCCAGAAAATTTCGAATTTCCAAAAAATATGTTATCAAAGATGAGGTCGATTACAATAAATCATTAGATCTAAACCCTCATCTTTTTGCAGATCCACCTGTTTCATTAATATCCGTGACGACCAAAATCAATAAACCGATATTATTCATACATTGCCAGTAAATTGCTTCCTGAAAATCTCTGCCTAAAGCGCTTTAATAACTGCATCCCCATCTCCGGAAAGATAATACGAAGGACAATTTAATATCGGTGTTATGATAAGTGCAGTCTACCCCAACAACAAAACCATTGGTTATTGCACTATTAGTCATAGTTCTGTTTGCCTGGACCAGAGTGAGGGCATCAAGTGCGGGGGAGGTAATAAGACCTGACACATCCCAAGGGCTACAGACAATTCGGACGCGACGCGAATGATAAAAATCTAACGGAGTCTAAAATACGTCGCAATTTTAAATTAAATTGTACTTATAAATTATATATTTTGACTCGACGTGAAATTTATCCCCCAATCCTCATTAGAATTTAATTTGCAACGCAATATTGTTCATGCGACTCTTACATGGTTGTGTTTACCCTTTTGTTTGTTTGCAGTGACTGCTAACGGTTATTCGAGACGTGGCCCGCAAATATCCATTAGTGAAAGGTATTTTGTTCTACGAAACATATGTTCGTTTTCTTAGTAAATCGAAACACGTGGTGTGGACATATTGCGAAAGTGTGTACAAAAATAAATATGTTTCCAGTTGCATTAAATTTAAGTGATTAATATGTTAAATATCTTATCGATTACAGAAATTATCTTCAAGAAAATTTCGTTTGAGTTCGTTTGAGTGCCGATTTTTATGTAACAGACATTGCAGACTCAGAATTATCATGAAATCTCACTGTAGAGAATAGTCTTTGTTTCAATTGTAGTGAAGTTAGTTGGACGAAGACGATTAATTACTTCAAATTATCAAAAGTAAATCATAGCACGAAACCACCTAAGGAAAGAAATATAAATAAAACCACAGCCACATTTTCGAAACTTGAACTCTCAACTATTTATTCTAATAAATATTACCCTTAAACGGAATTATTAAAACGTGCGCTGCGAGCGAGCCCGGCGTCGAGTGTGTTTGATAGCAAAATTCAAAATAACTTCACCCAAAGCAATCCTTTTAACAAATTGCACGCTCCGGATGACAAACCGAAAGAGAAAACGCTGTAAAATATGAAATTCGGCTTAGTACCTGTCCAAATGCAATTATAAACTCGGATATATCAAAGTGCCAATTCAAGTGGAGTTTGCAGAATTCTGTTACAAATTAACGTCGTAAATTATACCTCCGAATGAATATTCGACGTTCTCTCCGATTCCGAATTTCTCAGTTTGTTTCGTCGATTTCCCCGGCGCTAATTGCATTTTGTTTATAATTAACTTCCATTTAATGGACGCGACGCATTCGGGGCACTTTTTCATCTTCAATCGCGCGTTTAACAGCGTTAGACGAGAAAGGATTTTTAATTGCATTCATCGACTGTAAATCAAATGCGTCCTGGAAGTGAAAACGTTTTGAATTTTTTTTTAACAATGACCTTTAGAATCTGCACCGGCGAAATAAATTAGATAACCATTTTGTAAGGAGCTTTATTACAACATTGTTGGGAAGCTATGACATGTCTAAATAACGATGTTAAACAAATTTCTACACTAGACATAACGAAAACATAACGTAACGATACCCGATAACCCTATAATAACGATTAAACCGTTATCTTACACGTAGCAATACACGTAACACGTAACGATGCAATAACAAATAAAATTTCATTTTAACACATAATCGAGTATTTTTTTATGACTGATATAAACGATATTTATAAACGAATTATAATTTTTCAATACAGATTTTAGCCAAGGATGATACAAGCTGTTTTTTTTTATAAACGCATCCGAAGCCAACGTGCTATGAAATTTAATAAATCGATAGTGAGGTTTCCTTTGGGGCGCGCAGTAAACAACATTATTTTGCTTTTAACTCGTGAGTACTGGTTGTTTATGTAATTATATTAAATCGGGCAATCTCTACGGTTGCGTCTAGACAATTTCCGCGCCGTAAATGTGTACCTTAACTTAATAAAGTGCATGATAAAAAGTCCTTTAAAGTTTGCGTACGATGCATCCACCCTTAAGAAAACATTTAATGCAATTACGGCCGCTGAATCGAGTTGAATGGAGAGAGGCGTCGAATCTCATTGTGAGGTTGGCAGTCGAGAGTAGGCTTGACAAAAGTTTCCTCGTGGCGAAGGTTTCCGCATGGAGGTCAGCGTTCCCCCTCAGTCGCCTACTCTACGAGGGTAACGCGTAAGCTACGACAAACGCTTTGTCCATGAGTTTTGTTCATGTTGGAAAATTTTATGTAATTTTATACGAAGCAAAAAAATGGAAAGTGACTAAAATGAGTGGAATTCATCACAATTGCAAAATATTCCAAAATTTCAGACACGTCATGAACTGAATTTATTAGTCGTTGCATGGTTCGTATCAAGTGGTCTATATTCTTGCGGTGTATTTAGTTCCACATAAGCTGAAGTTAATGTATCAGCTCGTCTAAGTTGTTAGGAGCTCTTGGCAATAATCTTAGTCACCGGCCCATCATGTCTCAAAGATGTACCAGGGCAACATTTGTAAGTTGGAGGTACGTTCTGTTAATATTGGATGTGCGTTGTCCTGTTGGAAAATACCGTTTGGCAACGTCTGCATGAATGGTACTAACACCGGTTCTAGGACATTATGAATATTTAAGGTGTCTGGGACGAACACAAGAGGTGATCTTCTACGGAAACACTAAACCATAACTACAAGTGTTAAAGCTTTATGGCGTCTTTCAATAAATTCTAGATTTCTTCTTTCTCCTCGATATCGACGTACCTCCCTACAAAAAAAACTTGATTCGTCACTGAAGGCATGACGTTTCATTGCTGATTCCAATGTATAACAATTGTTTCTAGTTTTAAAAATATATTTCCATTGTGTCATATGTCAGCCACTACCATGTTTTTAATAGTTGTTCTCTAAATACCTAACCATTTTTGTACTTCAATTTTCCTTGTTCACGATGTCGGAAGCTTTACTTCTTGCCCAAATAGTTCATAACTCACCTAGCTGTCATTTTCTTTATGTCCTTTCAGCCCACTGACCTCATTGGAAATTTTCCGACCCATTCTTCCTCATAAGTCTGCTTCAGTTGCCCACTCTTGTTTCTCACAATTAGTTTCCCTGCTTCCACTGCAATTTCCACTGTCTTTTTTAGTTTATTTTTCATTCTATTTCGTCCAAATACTGCCATCAGCGTCACTTTCTTTACACAGCTGCTCCAAATTAATGTTACTGTTACTTTCCACTTTATTTTGCAAGAATCTTTAACAATTTCCCTACCTTGCGTGGCCCTCTCAGCTATCATCATCGTCTATTTTTTAGATTGTCCTCGACTTGTTCGCAAATTGTGAAAAGTGTCCTTGGAATATTACACAATAAGTCATTTACATAGATTAAGAAAAGTGTTGGTCCTAGCACGCACCCTTGCGGAATCACATAAGTGATTGTAACGCAAACTTAGTATTTTGTTCCATACTCTCTAATTTGACAATTATTCTACTACCTCCAAGCAACACTTATGGCATAACAGTACAATTTTTTAAAATATAATATCATGGTAAACTCAATCAAATGCTTTAGAAAAATCACAGAAGAATCCAAACACCAGTGTTCTAGGGCACAATTAATTTTCTTAATACTACGAAAAATTGCACATGTTCTATCGCAGTCCTCCAACCCAAACTGGCAACGTCATAAAATTTTGTGTTGATCCAAATAACTAAGTTTCTAGAATGTTTGAGATTGAGTTTGTCAAAACAAATATTAAAAATATTTTTCTGCATTAGTTCAATCTATCATTAATTATGGTTTAACACTTGGCTTCATTGTCCAGAAAATTTTCATAAAATCATCCTTGATCTTCGTTAATTAATTATCGAGGAGTATGTTTTTTCCTGTGTCATTTGACCGCCTACATTGTTTAGGTTTTTGCCCACTCAGCCTCTTCCTTACGGACCAGTTATTTAGTTGCATATTCCAGTCCAGGGCACACCTGTTTGGCAACAATTAGTTTTTTGTAACCTTAACCGATTTTCCTTTGTCTTTCTCTTCTTTCGCTTGGATCCTTATTATGCTTTGATTCCTGCGTTCTTCTTTTTTTAAGTCATCCTCTACATATTTGTACTTTACTTTTATCCGTCATCACCTTCTTTTTCTCCTCAATATTTTTGCAATTCACGTAGTTTTTATTGTGTCTACTTCCTCAATATCAATTTTTAGTCGTAATTTACTTTCGAAGAAAATTTTTGGTTCCTTTTTCCTGTCCTCTTTAAATGTTGTTTCATTAACCATTCCGTTACATTACCTTGCTGCTTGATCCATCCTGCCCATATGTCCTTCCAACATTTCTATCACTGCAGTGAGTTACTCCCCGCCACCTTTTATAGCTCTTCCTTTTTTGTTATTTCTGCCTTCAATTTCTCATTCTCTTTCGTATTCACCACAATATGTTCACATCCAGTCAGTATCCGTTTCAGAAAAAATCAGTAGACCAGTCAGTAATTGACAATCACTAAACTTAAATCTATTTCTTTCATTAAAGCTTCGAGTTGTATCAAAGAAGGACGATACCATTTTGACTTTATTAAGATTTTTAACCAATTTGTAGTAAATAGGATACTTGTAGATATACGAATAATAAACTTTGTTTTTTATTACTTATGAATATTTCATAAAAAGTAATTTTTTTACTATCCCCGCTATCTCTGTTATTATTTTCGTTCGTAGAGGGCGTAGTTCCACATCAATTTTTAATACAAAAGCGAACGAGAGCTTTCTCGTTTTTGCGAATTTTCGTAAGTCATTTCCAAGGCGACGGTTTAAACGCCCCGGTTATATTTACGAGGTCTTAGCTAACGCGATGTTTGTTATTCTATGGTGTAGTGTTACGTTGTTGTATGTCTTTATGCGCACGTACTTAAATGGAACAAATGTAATTCGATTGAATCCTCCCGTCGCGTCGCGTCGCGTCGGTAATTCAACACCGCATCTGTCAACGGGGCGACAATATGTGATAATTTGTGCTGTGACAGTTATGATTTGTTCACACACGTCATCTCACACGTTACGTGAAAAAAAAAACTTCAAGAGAACACATTCCTGTTACATGACAATGGTGGTACGGGGACCGCGGCGCTACAATTAAATAACGCCATTGTAGCTCAGCAGTGTGTTAAAATCACTTCCTTTTGTTGCGAGGTGGGAATAACAAGAATATGAAATTTCCCACAACTGCGTCGTTACATATAACGCAATTAGAGGAAATTAAAAAAAAAATATTACGTTTCCGAAGGTTGTTAATAATTAGTACTGTAAAAACTGAAATGCAAATAAACACAACTGAACTACATTTTTTGTCAATGGGTTCAATTAATATTGTCGTGGCTTTGATGCTTAACTTAATGTTTTAGTGATTTATCGTCGATTTGAGATTCGAATTTGGGGTTTTTGATTTGCTTGGTAAGCCATTTTTTTGATATCTTTGAATAATTTTTCATGGATGGCACAAATTCTATTTTTAAATTCCGTTCTAGGTTTCGATCGTTTTATTAATATTAGCCGACTTATTTATTATTAACAGACATTAATTTCAATTAGAAACCCCACATCATCAATATTCATATAAATAAAAAAAATCAGTTTCATATTGACGTTAAATTTAATATAATAAAATTTTAAATGCAGTTCACATTTATCGTAATTTCACGCCTGTGCCTGTTGGAGAGGCGAATTGTTCAAGTACGCAGCGCACTTTTTGAGAGTCGTTTGCGGGCGAGATGTGAAAGCAATGGCCAAGTAAAATAGCACACAAACCACAAGGGTAATGCGTCTATGCGGTAAGTTACAAGCGTTGCTCCCATATCGATCTACCGCCACGGGGTAGGCAACACCCGCGACACCTCGCGTGTACAGCGCAACCAAATGTTCGAACGCATTTTCATTCGAACTGTAAATTACGTAGAGGCATTACATGCAGGATCCGTTCGTCGAAAGAGCGGCTACCGAATTAATGCGTTTTTAATTAAATTAATCTGAACACGGAGCAAATACCTAATTGAATTTTATTAACGGGGAACCGTTGCGGAATTGAACACCTAATCTGTTTAAATTAGTTTTTTTCCACAGACTTTTTCAAATAATTTTTGGTATTATACAAATAATTACCATTGCCATGTTATTTATAATTTAATTCAAATTCCATCGTTGTTTCTACGTACGTTCGCTTTTATATTATTTTCGTATTATACACTCGCACAATAAGCTTGCGGAACAAGCGGAACGAATGCGTGAATAATAATTTTCCTCGAGCGATGCAGATTAGAAATTCGGATCTGCGAAATGCATTTAACGTCTGGTCGGGCATAAAGGCCTCTACACAGAAGACACTGGGGCGTCTAGTTTTGAGCATTATTCACCCTCGCGACGTGGAAATACCCAATTTTGGAGCTTCGAGAGCACGGTGCATAAATAACTGGTGAATTACTTACTTATCGTTGTCTTGGCTACACTATTGTGAAAATTTCATGAAGCATTGCCCAACAACCGCACACTTCAGCTCGGCGCACTCTTGAACATTTTAATGCACAATGCGGCGCGCGGAGAAAAGTATAAGAATTCATCGGCGTGAGATGAAAACTTTGCAGCGAAGTTGGCGAGTAATTTGTTTGACGTGTTTTTCGTCCTGTAGTTGTTGGTGAAATTAATGCCTTTTTTTAGTATTTGAATTGCAAATGGCGATGTAGACTGTCGTTAAACTTTATGGGTTCGCAAAGTGGGCGATATCGCGTCCCTAAAACATTACGTACATATTCCTTAAAAATTGCAGTCACATATACGCTTTAGTTGGGAATGTTGAGATAGGGATTATGTAGATTAGAGTGGATTTCCCGAGAGGGCTGCGAAGGAAATACCTTTGAAAAGGGTCGGTGAGCGAAATTATTTTGGGAACCACTGGTTTTACAGGTATTGTTTCTCGTCAGGTCATAGAAATGATATACTTTTAAAAAAGGCTGGTGATTTTTTT
The DNA here is from genome assembly GCA_959613385.1 of Geotrupes spiniger. Taxonomy (NCBI): domain Eukaryota; kingdom Metazoa; phylum Arthropoda; class Insecta; order Coleoptera; family Geotrupidae; genus Geotrupes; species Geotrupes spiniger. The sequence goes on along the minus strand of OY390736.1, from coordinate 37,003,612 downwards.
AAACGAAATTGTCAACAACATACTCGTATATTTGCATTCACGTATTCAAAAAAAAAAAAAAAAACTATCCCACTGGGCGGAAATTTTCAGCCTGAATATTTATTCAAAATTAAATTATTAACTCTATACTTAGTAGTAGACATCAGCGATTTTTCAATCTTGCAAATTTAAATAAGATATTTATTGTCATGTGGTCATTTATGGCCATTGTTAGACGTTATTAAGTAATAAAATTCAAAGAAAAGTGTGTGATAAATTAGTTGAATAGTGGCGTAAAAAGTCATTCGATATGAAGTAACCAATTTTAATTGGCATAGCAATCCCTGCGAGGTACACACGAGCTATGAAAGTATTCGACAGAGTTTCGCGAACACTTTTTCCACAGATGAATTTTATAGTTAGTGCGACATTAAAAAAAATGCAAACACTTCCGTAGAATAAATAGCGGATGAAAATGTTCGACTATGTGGCATTTATTGAATTACAAATAGCAAAAAGTTAATCAGTGTTTGAAATTTATGGTACGCATTAAAACAGCGAGGTGGAATTATGTGCACATTTATTGTTTATATTACACCAAAGAAAAAGAACATTTACTGTCAAAAACAAAATGCTTTCAAATTACCATATTAAAAGATGTAAAGCCTTGATGTAGTTGAACGAACTTCAATAGCAATTTTTGAATATTGAAATTTAGACGAATTTTTTATAATTCGTTTCTCGACTCTGAAGAAATTATTTCTCATAGACATAAAAATATTCGTATTCATATACAATTTTTTAGAAAATTTTATACAAACGTTCCTTGCATTAATTTAAAATGGCCAAACAATTGTTCTACACGATACGTTTATATCCTTTGGTCTATGGCTCTCATCGCCAGGCCATTCTCACTGAGTGCATCTACATTTTATTGTGTACTTTTTCAGTAAGAAATTCAAATGAAGACGAAATAATTTGCAAATAAAACGTCAATGTTTTTTTTTTGCATCGATACAGTTTGCGTCATGCTTTTATCTCTTCATTTTCATATCTGGGATGATTCCATGTGCGTATGTTTGTTATCGACTGCAATCAACTTTAAAGCATGGCACTGTTAATGTATGCATTTAGATATTTGTAAACCAATACATCGATAGGCCTATAAATGATTAGCGATGGGCCTTATGTTAGTGTAACGTAAAAAAAATAATTCATTATCGGATCAAAGAAATTGGGAGTGGATAACTTTTAATTTTATGGCCGCCGCAAAGCTGCATTTACCTATACGCTACTGCACCGGTTTTCAAGATCATTGAAAATCATGCAAGTAAAAATCCGGACGGATTTACTTAAATCTTTTATAGTAGACCGTGATTTGTAGAAGATTATATGGTAACGACATTATGTATTAGTGTTAATAAAAATGCAGCAAAATTGAATTAAAAATGGAGAATACAACATAGAAGAACAGGATAGAGCTACGTTCAATGTTGGTGTTATATCGGGATAGTAGGATGTTAGTGTTGGGAAGCTTACAGAGAAAGAGAGAACGCACAAGGCGTTAACTTAAAGTCATTATGTGAGAGAATGAATTTGCTATAAATAAAACGCGAGTTTTGTTAAGGTGTGGGACCGTGTGTGGTGTCATCCGTCGCATCTGTTGGTGCACCCCGCACTAGGCACTATTAGAAGAAATTAATGATTAGTCAAGTTAACCCAGAAAATGTAGTGAAACGTCAAATGAAGCTTAGCAGACCTGTTTAAGACACTGAAAATCGCAAGTATATTCACTAAAGTTCTGCATATACTTTTGTGCGAATGTGATTCTAAATATTTCATTATTTACTCCACAAAAATCTAATTTCCATTATTTTAAATAATTATAGTACCCCCGTCGCTGCCTCTATCCCCAACCTCTCGCTTCCTCTTTCTTGCCTCACTACATAATCCGGTGTCGAATTTCCAAGTGTAGGGCCCTTTTCAATTGTCCTGTGTATGTCCTGTCTAACCTTTTCTGCTTCTTAACACCCCATACTTCTACTCCATGCAATATTCATTTGACATATATTCCATATCCTCGTTGACCGCAAATTTCCGTTTCCTCTATCCTCGCCTTCTTGCATATATGTTGCATGTGCCCTTCCCTATCACGTAGCATAGGTACATGCATTCTCTCGCCTACTCTGTTTCCTCTCCTTTCCTCGTCTGCACTTCTTTTCTTCCTTTTTGCCAGTTCCCATTCCCTCTCCATGTAATGTAATTTAGTACGTATATGTTGTCTCTTGTACTCTTTCCAGCCCTAAATTCAACTTGTCCTTCCGGCAGTATCTTCCTATTGTCCACTTCCTTCTCAACCCTTACTCCTGTCAATCCTGCATGTTTTCTTGTATCTGCATTTCGTCTACAATATATAACATTTGAAACTAAAAACAATTTCTGATAATTTTACTTATTGATCTGAATTGAATATTATATGATTGTAAAAGTTACTGTTGTGGGGATGTTTATAATTTCATTTCATTTCATTGATCCTGTTGAATTTCCTTGTGATTGTAATCGTAACCATCCTCATTTGAACGGTTCCTTTGCCGCTGGAACTTGTTGAATTGGCGTAGATGGAACTTCGGAATAATAACATTTGATACAGTGGCTTGGTTTTTTTTACACAATCAAGTCGAAACAGTGCGTTTTTTTATGTAAATTTTGAAATTACGATTATATGTTGACTTCAATCAACTGGTCAACTTGTAACGATTGTTCTTATTTCGTATTTCGTGTCGTTCAAACTCAATTTTTTATCGTCAACAATTTCACGAGTAATGCATCACATTAATTTAATGATAATCTGAAAATAAATAACTCAATTTGTTCAACATTTAATTCAAGCCATTTGAGTGAATAATTTCCTCGCCCGAAACGAAAAAACTCCATAACCCACCACTTGACATTTTCTTATTAAAGGCCCATTTTCCCGGCACAATGGAGGGTGGAAACGGCGAGAACTCTGCATATTACACAATGCAATATCGCGAAAGGAAACGGCAAAGGTATTGTAGCAGGTTTGTCATAGGAACAGAACAAGAGGAAATATAACTTTTAAACAATGACTTCTGATTGAATTCACTGGTAGAGGAAACCGTGTGCGGACGGAGAACGACGGCTGCTATATCGGCTTCACGCTAGGGCGCTTGTTGCTGTCAAAGCCTACGATATCACACGTCTGCAGCATGTTGTTGCCATTCAGCTCTCCATTTAGCGGAAATAATGCGATACCGATTCCTTTATGTCCGTAAAAGTTGCAGTGGTTCGTCCAACAATGAACGTTTGGAATTGGTTTTAATTACATTTTTAAAAAAAAATTTCGTGAAATTCAAATGGTTTCGATTCATCCCCTTTTTAAATTATGACAAATTAAAATTACTATATTACTTTAACTATTTTGAGTTCATTTATTTTTACTTGATTTTAAAAGATACCAACTGGTTTAAATTAATTTCTTACTCGATTATCATTAATAGGAGTTAAAAAAAATTAAGACCAAATCAGTAGTAATTATTATGTAAACATTAGACGACTAAGTCGTCAACAATAAACATTAAAACATCTGAAGAATCTTACAGTACCTGTGGCTTGACACAGTTTATTTATATGCGCGTAATAAGTCACGGTAGTTGCTTTTAAAGTGGGAACCACAGATATTGTTTATATACGTTATAAAGCAATCTTTGCGCACATAAAGCACCCTATAAAAACACAGTGTAGAGAAACATGTCGTACTGTTTTATTTTCTGGGTGATGAATTGCCGACGGTATTTACGTTTCGAAGATTTAAGGTTACTCGGTAATACGTAGCAGAATAAGAGCATACAAATGCTGCAACGCCGAATGATATACAAAACCGACGACAGTTATACGGTTAAGTTGATTAAAATAATGTTATGCCGCATTTACGATGCTGTGCGTAAATCTGTCGGCTGCGCGCGAAACGACGTCATTTCGTAATATTTCGTGGGACGATTAAAAATACGTCGGCGATAAATTTGCAATGCTGTTAAGAGTACGGGCGGCGATAACATTGAGGAAACCGCCCATTTATTTTTAAGTTGCTGTATGAGAACAATTTCACGGCGGTTCTTGGATTCTTAACGATTCCGGAATTAATTCCTGTGGCTACTTATTCTTGCTGGAAAACTCGACGTGTTTCTACGTTTTATTTTGGTAACTATAACCCATTCATTTTAACCGTGTTACGATCTATTACTGCCTTAGCGGCATTAAGTAAAAATTAAGTAAAACATTGATTTCTTTTGTTATGATTTGAGTGTCTCCTTTGTTCGCTAACTCATCTACGTTGCTGATAACATGTACTTAATAATATAAATTGATCGTAAGGATGTAACGAAATTTTAAATTAAATGAGAAATCTTAGGGATTCACTAACATGGATTTTTAATTTTTTTTTATTTTGAAATCATTGTATAATAAGCATTGCATAGATTAAAACGGTGTACTAGTTCTATTAAAAGTGAAAGATTGTATATGTAATTTTTTTAATGGTGAAAAATTGCTTATTTTCAAATAAAATTACATATATTTTTAAGCAATTTGTGACCACAAACACAACATATATTTTTTAACTTTTAATAGAAATAATACACAATTTTATTATTAGCTCAGAACCTTCCTCAAACCCTCAAGAATAAGTAAAAAAAAATCGTAATTAGAAAATATCTTGAACTACTCGACAGTTTGCGGAGACGCCTCGCGGCGCACCAAATGCACGTCGAGACCGTTACCGCAACTTTAAACCGATAGCGCCTACAAATCTTGATCGATTGCCTTCTAATTTTGAGAGTAGCTTGAAACATATATAATCTAGTAGGCCACGTAGGGATTTCTTGATAAGTTGTGTACTTTATAAACAATCGAATGTGTAATTTTTACGTAAAAAAAGTAACTTTGTATTCATATACGTGGTCCAGTAGTTTATGATACATATTGAAGGAAACTTCTTGAATTTTTATTCTAGGTTCACATTTGGGGGTACAGTCGGTTCGCCCGTTTTATATCTCCAGGAAAACTCATCTTAGGAACCGCACACTGGAAGAGTAATTTTTCAGTCAAAAACTAAACAAAAAAAAAATGTTTATACTCATATGACACTTCGTGAAGTACTGCGGAAAAAAAATCGACAGGTTTTTCACCGTACTTCTGTAACAAAAAATCGTTTTGACGCGCATGGTGGCCTTACCCCTTAAACGAAAAAAAAATCACTTCAGGACGTTGCATTTGCTACATTGTATGTCCCCGGATTGAGTTTACAATAGGTATGATTGACCAAAAATTTTCGAATTGGAATTTCATGTTTTGGAATTCCGCCCTGCTTGGTCTGAAACTTATTTTTAGTATATTTTCGATTTTTTTAAATCAAGTAGGCCATTACAGTTAGGCAAACACTATTTTAGTTCTAGGTAAACTGCCTTTTCCGTTCACTGTACGCCAAAGTGTTACTAAGAAAAGTTGTTCAGTAAACCAGTTATTTCCAAAGCTACTTCCCAAAGAGACCTTTCAAAAAATAAGGATTTTTTAACATTTTTTTTAAATTACGTTTCATGGACTAAAATTGCGTCTTACTCGTATTTCTATTAAAAGAAAAAAATGTCATTTTGTTGGTAGTCGAAAATTGCTTATTTTCAAAGGTAAAAAATTGATTTTTTATAGTTTTTTCTTCGATATTATTGTATAATTAGCTTTGCATCTACTACAGTGTTCTATGATTTTTATTAAACGTAGAAAAATAAGCTTGTCTATTGAAATTTTTACCATTTTGCATTTTCTTAACATTTATAGCAACTTTTCCAAATTTTTGTGTTCGTCAATACCTTTTTTAAATCCTCACATGTACACATCTATCATCTATCATCTATCATCTACAAATCTATTTTTTTTTAAATTGTATTGCCCTTAATAACACATTTTCATAACTTTTCACTTGTTTTTTGAATTGCTTGCATTTCTTGATATGTTGAATTATTTCAATTTTTTTTTACAGTATTTCCCCGGATTAAGTTTACAATAGGTATGATTGCCCAAAAATGTTCGAATTGGAATTTCATATTTTGGGGTTCCGCCCTGCTTTGTCTGAAACTTATTTTTAGCTTTATTTTTTTAAATCAAGTAGGCCTCCACAGTTTTGCAAACGCTATTTTAGCTGTAGATAAACTACCTCTTCCGCTCACAGTACATCAACGTGTTACTAAGAAAAGTTGTTCAGAATGTAAAACTATGGCGGTATGCAAATTTTCAGGAAAACAAAAAAATAAAAAAATTTCAATTAAACTATTATAACAAAAAACAAGTATTACGTTATTCTATTAACCCTCCACCTACGTCGCTACATAATTCAATCCTTAACTAACGGTAACTTTTTCCACGTCCCTAACATTGTACTAAATAAATTTTCTGTTCTAACGTTAGCATTTAATTGTAAAAATATTGTCATTACTTCGCAATGAAAATCAGTTTTGTGATATTACTTTAACGATATGAAAGATAACGACTCATGTCATACTACAATAAATAGTTGACATGTAAACGATGGTTTTTTGTAATTATTAAGCCACCTCATGGTATCATTGCTATTTCAATTGCAATACTGACCAAGACTGGATTTTATACAAGTAGGCCGATCATTGTGAAACATTGCACAACGTCATAACTTTACATTCTGAACAACATTTCTTAGTAACACTTTGGCGTACTGTGAACGCAAATGGTAGTTTACTTAGAACTAAAATAGTGTTTGCCAAACTGTAAAGACCTACTTGATTTAGAAAAATGGAAAGTAAACTAAAAATTAGTTTCAGACAAAGCAGGGCGGAACCCCAAAGCATGAAATTCCAATCAGAAAATTTTTGGTCAATCATACCTATTGTAAACTCAATCCGGGGACATACGCTACATTTTTTTTGGCATTCCTTAACGTAAGTGTGTATTTGTGGTTGTCTTTTCTAAATCAGAAATTGTTGATGCTTTCAAAATGTTTGAGTTCGTCTAAATTTCGGGGGGGTTAATCTAAAATTAACCAATTAAATAAACAAGGGGGTAATTCGATTTTTTTGAATTTAACATTTAATAATAGACATTTTTGCCGTTGGTTCTATTTTATGTAGTGTTAATATTTCGATTCTTAAAAAATTACATTAATTTTCATATATGCCTGCTCCCCTCAATCTCGTAGGTGAGGGAAAAATCTAACAACGTAGTTTTTATATTTATTTTTCTTTGCTACATTTTTATTGCATAGGTTGAGTTGAGTTGAGTTGGGTTGAATACAACTTAACTGAAAACAAGATAACATTCGCAAATTTCAAAATACGTCCAAACATCCTAAAAATGTATCAAAAATTGATTCTTCCAGAAATTTCAAAACATATCGAAATTATTATATAACTAGTAATGCATGAACTATAATGGTGTATTATTTCTATTAAAAGTAAAAAAAAAAAAAATATGTATATCTACTTGTTATGCTAATTATATTCGAAATGAAAATAAAAATAATTAAACGAAAATATTTTTTTTGTGAAGGAAGAAGAAAGAAATCATTATCATCAACAGTAAAAATGTCAATTTTTCTATTGTCGAAAACTATGTCCTGATATTATTTTATTTCTTTAATTTTGAATTCATTGTATTATTTTTTATTAAAAGTAAAACAAATGTCATTTTTCATTATCGTAAATTGATTGTTTCCAAAGGCACTTCTTCAGAAAAAAAATATTTTTTCATGTTTTTAATTTCGAAATTATTGTATAATTAGCATTGCATATACTACAATATTTTATTATTTCTATTAGAAGTGAAAAAATGCAAACTTTCACTTCATCATGTGATGAATTACCGAAGGTATTTATGTTTCGAAGATTTATGGTTACTAGGTAATACGTAGCAGAATAAGAGCACACACAAGCTGCAACGCCGAATGATATACAAGAACCGGCGACAGGTAAACGGTTAAATTGATTAAAATAGTGTTATACCTCATTTACGACGCTGTGCATACGTAAATCTATCGGCTGCGCGCGAAACGACGTCATTTCGTAATATTTCGTGGGACGATTAAAAATACGTTGGTAATAAATTTGCAATCTTATTAAAAGAAAACTGCCCATTTATTCGTAAGTAACAATTTCATTGCGGTTCTTGCATTCTTAACGTTTCTAGAATTAATTCCTGGGTAGTTGAGTGGTTATTTATCCTCGCTGGAAAGCTCGACTTGTTTCATTTAATATTTGAAAGTCCCCCCCACCGATTCGCTTAATTGTTATTCAATGTACATGCCTCTTGATTAGATTTGCCGTCTGATTACTTTGATACTAGTTAATATTTATTTTATAACTCAAAAAGTTCACTCTATGACCTATTCTACATCGTGATGTTAAATAATCAATCATTAAATCTATTTTAATAACTACTTCATTTCTTCGTCGAAAGTGGATTTCCAAATAGTCAATATAATAGATTTTTTTATTTAGATTTTTTTACACATCTTCTAAATTATTTTATTTATATTTATATACAGATTTAAAAATCTGAAATTTTGTCCAAGGAAGTTGCTGTATTATGTCTAAGGACGAGCAATTGATATAGGACCCCATGGCCTAACTTTGTTTCGTCAAGACGACATTTTTCATAAAACGCATTCATTTCAGTCTTTAGCATTTTCATGCAATTTTCTGGTCCTATTAGTGTTAAACAATGTTAAACAAATATTGTTTTCGTTCAGATTAATCAAATGCAAATTCATTTTTGACCCTGTGCCCCTAATTTTATTCAGAATTAGAATCCAAGATGTCGTTTAGACCATACTCTTAGTTTGTCAGGTTTTCAATGAATTTTCTATAATTACAAGCTATTTTTTAACACAAGAAGATTATATTTCAAATTTTCATTTCTGCAATAACCAAATGTCGTCTTCTAATTAACATTTCTTTTAGGTTTTGTTTTAAAGTCAGACCTAACGTACAAAATGCCCCCCACATTATTTACAACAAGGACAGAGTGGATATATACGTAGCCTTAGCAGGAAGAAAAACATTTAATTTTTCAAGTCCTCTTAGCTCGTGACATTTAGTCTAAGGTTTTTCTAATTTTTGGATCCCTCCTGAATAATACGAATTATCCAGCCTCTCAAAATTGTGATGACCTACTCAGAAGTAAATTTCATGCCAACGAGCCATGAAATAATCGTAGAGGGCTGCATTCTGCAGTCTGCAGAATATGGTGGATGGGGATGTAATTCGTAGCACAATTCATTAAGTTTCACCATCACTATTAAGAATTTATGAGATGGTGAATTGTGTCTTGATGGAAGACAATATATGCCTTTGCCAAATACCAACCATTTATTCTTCAACATAAAACCCTTCCAGTTGAAGACATGATTTTTGCTTTCTCCTACGTCGACTTGCAAAATTTTTTTTTCACTGGCTCTGGCGTTTATTGTGATGGATCCATATTTTGTGCATAGTTTCGTTCATAGTAATATATGTACAAAATTTCACCAATCATGTCTCCAAAGTTGTCACACGATTGTATTTGTTGTCAATGTGAGCGAACTGGTAACCAGAGCGCAAACAGCTTTTGTGCAAGATATTTCGCACATTTTAAACCATCCTAGCTGTAAATGATTAGTGGAAACGTGGAAAACCTTACAGGAGCCATCCCTCTAGATCATATTCGACCCCCGGCAATCTAGTCAGTGAGGAGTCAAATATAATACAACAAAAATAGTAACTCGTCCAATAGCACTGTTTCTATAATTATTAACTAATTTTTTTACAGTTTCTTGAATTTACCACAATACCGACGTGATTTTTGAAAATTTGTCGTTACTGAATTTAAAGTAATTAAAGTAACTGAAGTACTTGAATTTTACTAAATTATTCTTCGCAACTATTTGCAGGTCAGAACCCAGAGGGAAATAAGTCTACATACGTTGAAACAATAACAACGCATCGTGATCAATTTTTTTGTGGGAAGCGTACGTGATAATCGCGGGGTCACAAAGAGAATAAATCATGTATGACTGTTGATGATCAGAGTCAAGTATGTTGTGGCATAATGAGATGGCCGATGTTATTTAGCAAGTAGTAATTTATGACGTCGGAGCATTAAAGTTGTACTATTACCAAACAAAATTACAATAATTCACAACGCCCCATATAATTATTTACTGGTTCAAAACACAAACAGCTAGGTCCTGTGCTATACTCAAAGAGTCCCCATGAAATTCTTTATTATTTACTTATTAATTCATAAATAAATTCAACGCGACCGCACCAAGACTTAATAATTTACATTGTCAATGGCGGCTAATAAAATAAGTAGTGGAAAAAGTTATTGAATTAAACGAAGAATCTCTGTAACAAGTACGTAACAGAAGTAAAGTGGAATCAAACGCCTGCAGGGTAAATAAATTGCCAATCAACATCTCTTACTACTCCCTTTACCTCCGTCTATCGCCCCAATCTCTTTGACGAGGGCAAACGGTAGCACAATAAAGGAAAGTCTGATATTGGTTTTCTGGAAATTGATGTAATGTGAAATTCTTGGCGAAAAGAAATGAACTCGCGCCACATACTTTTTATATTACGTTCTCACACGTTCCTTGTAGTTAATATAAATTTCTATGGTTTGAACATCCGCGGTGTCTTGTTTGTTCCTATTAAATTGTATTTGTTTGTCGTTACATTAATGTGTAATATGTGGTTGGTTTTCCTGCAAAGTTTAATATCAGAAAATCGATCGAATATTCTGTTATAACTACTGAAACAAGTACCCTTACGCGTTCGCAATTTGTTTTGTTTTCTTTTCAAGTTATACGTTCAGTTAAATTTTAATTGAATTCTTATTTGAATTGCATGCGGGATTTCTACGACATTTAGTCGTATCTAGTCCAGTTTCATAATTTTTAATCGTTATAATAATCCAAGATTTCAACGCAACGCATATTATAAGCCGCATCGATTTTTTTCTAAATCAGTCGAACATAAATTGTAGTTATTGTTGGCAATTTCCCTTTAATTAACCGAAATACACGTTTTATTACGAAACGGTGGCGTCACAATTAACGGCACTCATAATGCGCAGGTAATTAACCGAACGCATCGAAATTGAAAATCAAACGTATGAAATGAAGCTCCTCGATCACTTCATAGCAGCAATTTGCAATCACTGTTCGGCCCCAAATCTAATTTACGTTCGTAGCGTTTGTAGCAGAAATCGCGGAGTGACAAGCGTAATGGCATTACCGATATATTTGAACGCGATTCGGGATAATACCAGACTTAGCGTAATGAAGTTATGTTGCTCGATGACATTCTGTGCACTGCGTCACGAAAATGTGGCTCTAGACAAATTTTCATTCGAAGTTGAAACTTCCTACAGTTTTTCGGAAATAATCGGTGAATTTTACAATCGTATCGTAACTGCAAAAAAAATACAGGGTGTAACATAAAATTATGAAATCTCTGGATTTTTTTTTTACAATCCTTTGAAGCTTTAAATGTATGACTTGTGTAAATATTTTAATTTTACACAATTTTTTTTATTGATAATATTGAAAGCGTCATCACTAATTTTGGTAAAAATTTTAACTTGCAGATGATTTGGCTTTAATATTACCAACACCCTTACGTTTTTATCACATACTTCTCTCAATAATTTCAATTGAAGTTGAACACATCCGCCAAATTTATTTAATTTTAATTACTCTATAAATATATATTTTCGATGGGCACCACACATTTAATAACACGATGTATTAACAGTCATGTGAGTTTAGATCGATAAGGTAGGCGCATAGTAAATTAAAGCGTAACAGTTACTATCCGCAATTAAAAGTTTATTGCGGGCGTGAATAATGGAGACAATTTTAAGTGTCAGCTGTACGTGAACCGAGCTTGCACTTTTTGAAGCAATAAAATATCACCGCACTAATTGATAAATAAGCTATAAAGTTGGGGTAAATGTGTTCCGCTGTCGTAAATCAATATGCACTATGATTACCCTCTTATGTGTGCTCTGTATTCATTATCCACTTAACAACACGTTACACGGATAAAACTATCGGATACCGAATCGTTCGACAATTTCGTTAAATTTACGACTTGATTATATATTTTTTATTAGATTGCGCGATTTTGGGCAATAAAACTTCCATGGCGTTGTTAGTATTGAATTTTGTATTGATATAAATTCGTGAGTGAAATCTTTACCATAATTTTAATTATTTCATTTATTGCTCTAAATCATAGTCTATTATTATATATTAATTTATTTTGTGAGTACTACGATTCTCGTAGCAATCAACATCCTGCATTTATTATTTGTGTTTCTTCCTATATTTCTCCCCTCTTCTTAATATTTCCATATTTCATACAAATCCTTTGCCTCTTTTGGTAAATCGTGATCAGTGACTCAACAAATTTGTGCTTTTTCTTCGCCCTCTTATTTATCTTCCCAGGTTGGGAGGTTTATCGACGTAATTTATATTGATTAATATATCAGATTGATGTCCTGTTTAACCAGCTTCTTCACACCATGACACCTCGTTTTATATTTCTTTTGCACCTGCTTCAATTTTGATTAATGTTGCTCAAATGCTTCGTTCGCCTCATTTCCTTCTAGGCTCCATTCTTATTTTTACCACTCGGCATTCTCTGCTCATTTCGTCGTTTACAGTTCGCCTTTCTTAGACCAGAGACTGATTTGTCTCATTATTTAATCTCAGATTTCATGTCAGATTTTCTGTCCTGATATTGTTGTGGTCCTTGTGCATCTAACTCAACCCAACGCAATACGCAGAGACCCTATGCAACTAACATATCTACAAATCTTTGATATTTCATAAGAAATCGCTGTACAACTCGATGCTTGTTGCATAACTTGCTTTACTAGTAGCAACTGGAATTTAAAACGAGCAAGTAATGTTCAAAAAAGTGGGTGGAAAATGGATGGGTTTAAATGTGGATTTAAAATGAGATTCGAAAGAGATGGTAAAATATGATAAATGGACGTGGAATAAGTGCTAACAAGTGAAGTATGTATGCAAGAAATCAAGGAAGGTTGAGGAAGAGTTGACGAGTCTATTGTGGGGCAAAACACATGGACACTTTGGAGGAAGGGATGGTGATGAGGAAAACTTTTATGTACGGATTCGTCGCGCAACCAAGGGAAGTAGAAGAGAGGGATGGAGAGACAGTACTTAGAGTAATCAACGTCGGACAACATCGTTCTACTACAGACCTGTGAAATGGTGATACCTGCTCGCACAATGGTAACGAAATATGAGATGAAGATATTAATAATTAATAATAATTGTTGCTGCAATGGTGATGTTGGAAGAGATGAAACAGGGATGGCAATTAATCGCGTATACTCGAAGTTGGAACGCAGCAAGCTGATATAGTACGAGAGCTAAAAAAGGAAATGTGGTGAAGTGATAAACGCATGTGGATGTTCAGGAACCGTAAGGCAAAATATTAGCAATTAAGTTTAGCAACTAGCAATTAGTTTTATAAATATGAAATGTAATGAAATTATGTTAAAACCATTAATGAATTTAATAAAATGGCGATATTATAACTTAAAAAGTAGGTAATTTGGCGGAAGAACTTAAGTTAAAGAAAATTTATTGCATATCCTTACAAATCACGCCGCACTAAATGCTGGACATAATTTGGAATTCATTGGTCAACTAAATCTAGACGAATCTCCGATAATCCTTGCATATGCACCATCAGATCACCAGCATAACTAGAACGACAGCGTAATCAATCAGAAAGAAAAAAATATTAATATTGATTCTGGAATAAACAATTTGATTATCGTTTGTACTAGGTATGTATTTGGTGGCTCAGGAGCTAATTTAGAAATTATTCTATCTATATTTTGTCAAGGATAACGAAGAGGCAAATTATTTAGGAGATTATAATTATTTTGTAGCGTAAATTTTCTTTGATATAAATGATATAAATATAAAAAGAATTCCACGAGTACGATATTTAGTCTATAATAATGTCTATTTATACGATATTCATCACCAATGGAAAGACTGGGTTCAGAAACAAGCAGAAATTACAATTTTGTTACTGAATATATTCAACCAATCATCAAAATCCTTGACTAATGTTTTGTTATATCGATGCAGTCTGTTTTATTATAAGTATTTTGTGTGGCCGAATTGCGCATTAAAACTCCACCATTATGAGAGGATAAAATTTAAAAAAATGGGCACACATCACAAGGCATATGTGAGGGAAATCAAGAATGGTTGCATGACAGTAGAAATGTGAAGAGTAACATAGAGGTTTGTATCTGGTTCTGAGTAGAGAGCTAGAGAGGTAGATGCACACACACGCACACGGAGAGAGAGAGAGAGAGAAGGGGAAGAGATGGAATATACATACATTTGATAAGTGTGACGAGTTTCATTCCACACGAACCTCTAGGAATATGTTAACTAACAATAAGCGAGTAAATAGGAGGCATCAAATCAACTGCTAAATACAACGTATGTACATCGCTGAGGTTATATGTCGCTCTGTTCGTGCACCTGTCTGTGTACTGTCATGCGTTCTTGTTTCAAGAAAATTAATAGGGAGTGACAAATATATATTGTATACTGTCCAGTAACTACGAAAGAAAACATTGTCAAATTAACTTCCATTGAAGAGTCGCAATAAATATGACGCTCATTATGTCACGCTTTTATTTTTGTTTCCAAGAAACTTTACCTTTGGTAATGGACAATGAGGGAGTTTTATGCATTTGCATTATAATTGGAGATTTATATTAATCTAAGGTTTCTTATGGTAACGTGGACTACATGGTTTAATACAATGGCGATTGCAGTGGAGGAACAATTAATGCACCACTCCCTACAAACTACCTAAACCTAAACTAACCTAACCTAAACCACTACGATACTGTAGTTAATAGTCAAGTTTGATGGATTTCACGATTTTTCTGACTGAGCTGTTTTACTTCTTATTTCGTTCTATGAATTATATGAAACAATTCGTAGTGGGACGCGTTCCTCATTACCTTGTTCTGGTACCTTTTTTTTTTTCAAGAAACTGTCCGTGGTTCTCGAAAATTAGACGCCATTTTTGCAAAGCGGCTATATGAGAGCTTTATACACTTAAAATTTGTGCTAATAGCCAATGAAGTCGGTTAAATGTTAACCAAGTTAATTGTAATAGCCAGATGGAAATCATTTTCATTTTCCAGCAAATGGTATAACAGGAGGACAAGTGAACGAGGGTAAATAGGTAAGCTTAAATTTTTTTTTGGAGACGTTGCTGGGTTGTTGCACGATATAAGCAAATGTAGATACTAATGTTGATTTTTGTTTGTTGATCTTTGTACATTACTCCAGATCTGATAGGTTCTAAGGTTGTCTAATATTCTTGTTGTGTGTAATACGGTTTCTATTGACTTTATTGTATGTGCTTCTGCTGGAGGGCTCGTATCATCCTGCTCTTGTTTTGCAAATGTCTTGTGGATTTTCTTCAATTAAACAGTTTGTCTCGTCCAACGCAGTTTTTAAGTTTAAAGATACTACATTTCTTGAATTGTGTAACTTGATATGACGTACTGACTGGAGGAATTGTTCGTTTCCAACATTCGTAAAAACATAAAAGAAGCACGACTGAAAATGTCAAAGAAAATTAACTTGGGACTCTACTCACACAATTTCACGTATTCCGGGTTCTATGATCGAAGACGATGAAATAATTGCATTTCCTGAAGATATTTCAAACACGTTTGCCGAATTATTTCAATCTGTTTTTAAACCTGAATGTGATGTCGATTATGTTAGTGCAAGTTTTAATAATGAATTTTGTACAGTATCGAGGTTTTCAATCACTGGAATACATATCTGTCAGTGGAGTACCACAAGATTCCATTCTTGGGCCTCTGTTGTTTTTAATATAAGTTTCTTTGTTTTACTGTATTAGTCAGTTAGTTTGTGCATATAATATAAATTAAGGTAACGTTATCCTGCAATCTGTAGTATTATTTTTCTACTGCTTCATAATAAATTACTATTACTATTATTATTATAATTATTATTATTATCCTTCATGTCAAAGGCTTACTGGTATATAGGGATGTAGCAGAGGTGCTTCTAAGTCATCATGAATTTTCTGTATAACTATGTGGATTTGTTCTATAGAGTTACGTTGTGTTTTCAAACTTAAGTGTTGTTTTGGAACGAGCTTTTTTTCCAATTGTGGGAATTGTGAGTAAACTTGGTGGAGTGTATGATGTTATTTTTTCGGAGTTCTCGTTGTTGGCATAGTACGTTGGGCAAATTTGTGTTAGAAACTTAAATAAAGCAGAGTTAAAATATCTTTATACATTTCACTTTGGGTTTTGTTCGGGGTTTCAACATAATCTTTGATAACATTTCCCTAGTCTTCGTTCGACTGGGAAACAGTTCGGAAACGTATGAAAAGTGACTTGGGAAGCTGCTATTTCCGTATCGGGGGAACGACTTAGGCTTTCCACTATTTGAAGCCTTTAAATGTATTTTACATAATTAACTCGGAGAGAATCCAGGAAGGCGACAATAGCTCATAACACCGAAATAAAAATATCATGAAATATTCTTTCAGCGAAAATAATTGTTGATTGTCATTGTACCATTGATAATAAACGTAAGAATAAATAAAAATACCCGGTCGTAAATATCGAAAGCAGAAAAACAATAATAATTTAGCGCACTCCTTGACCGGAGATTCCACCGCTCGCAGCGCCGTCCGTCCAATCCCACCGAATGTACAATGTGGTATCTAGAAAGGTCTGGGAATTTCACCAAAAATTTCCTGCAAAGTTAACATCAACCTGATCCAGGATCTGTACGCATGTGTCCCTTACAGCGGGGCAGCCAAATATTGACGCAAGTTCTTTAAACTTTGCACCCCGTGCGCGGAGCAGTTAACTGAATAGCTGAACGATACTTCTGTATATCGATCTGTCGGCGTCGCGGCGTGCGAGTCGCGGTGCCGCCATTTGCTTTGTTTACTGTGAAACGTGCGGTGTACGGTGTTAAATTTTACGGAGGAAATGGACCTCCGTTACCCCTCCTTGCTATGATATGTGTTGTACATAGACGTTTCATGTGTGAATGTGCGGTATGCAAGAGGATACGATCGCTGAAGCTGCGACTGGTAGGTGGATAATTATTACGACCGGTTCATTAGTTTGTTTCGAACGAAACGTTTTTAAATTTATTCGGGTGTGCTCGATGTATTCACCACCTGTTTGGGGTTCGTTTGTGGAACTTTGCGCTGCGAAAATTTTGCAGCGTGTAGTGCAAACAAGTTTAAGTTGCCGTCAATGAATTTATTTTTGCATAAATTTTAATAATTTATAATAAAAAGTTTATCTTGATGCGAACATGTAATAATTCATGAAGGATATGTTGTTTTAACACGTTTTCTTTAAAAAAATGTTTTTTATTATATAGTACATTTTACCACGAACAGTGTGAAGTAAAAGTAAAATATTCGTTTTGTCTCAAAATATGGAAGAGGCTGATTTTGCCTTGCTAACCAAGCAGGACATTTCGAACAGATTTTATACATTGCGTTACTTTGAAATAATTAATTATATAATTAAGTTGTTATCTCAATAATAATCTATGGCACACTGGATTTTTTTGTTAAATCGTAATTTAATCCGAATGGGAAGATTTTAAATAGGCTAAGTATCAATGTGGGACTAGGGTGATGATTATACAGGAGTTCCAAACATAGTGTAGTAACATAAAAAAATCTTGAACATGCTGAAGGTGGGCTTATACTTTCTCGATGCTGTTGTAATTAGGAACGTGGTATCGCGACGTCCAAATTTTTTACTCACACCTGACCACTGCAACTGATATTCCGAGGAATTATACATAAAAAAGGAACTGCTTACTGGTACAATCAGACAGGTCGCAAGTGGTTGTTGAAGACAACACTGTGCCGCTAAGTAGAGAATAAATACAAATATAGTTGTGGACTAGAGGAAATACACTGCATAGATATTTCTTCCCTTATAATTAAAATATTTTTTATTTGAAACGTGTGACTGTTACTAACTTATTTCACACCCATGGAATTTTAAGACTGGGCCCAGTCAGGCGGGTAAACCATAGTAACTGAACTATAATAAAAATCAAGAAGAAAACATAACAAAAATAAATAAGAATCCATACTATGCAAGACACAATGCTAATGTAACTGTAACTCACCACTGTAACTTACCCAATTTACCGCCGCATTAACCTCTTTCCGATTTTCAAGATATTTTCAGATGACGAACCCCTGTCCAATTATGTACTTTGCAGGGTTTTTCAAGTGGGTTGAGATGATGTGGGTAGGATTCGGATTCGGTTGGATTGGGTTAAGTTGGGTTTGATTAGATTGCAAACTGTTGTTACCATAATTTTTGCGGATCGAATCCTGTCTCAATTTTTATGAAATTTACTGTGCACTTTTTTAGCATTGGTGGCTTCTTATTTGCTTTATTGGCGCACACTGAGGTCATGGTTTCAATTTTACTTTTTTCGGGCTTCATCTAAAATCACACCACGAATCGCTTTCGCCAATTACAATCAAATTTCACTTCACTGAGATATAAATTCGATGATTTATGTAACTTAACAAAATAATAGAAAATATGGGAAGAGGAAATGGTTTTGCCAACCCAACCCAACCTTATCCAACCCAACCCAACATATCTGCACAATTCACAATTTTGTGTTCACTTAAGCATTTTAGAACAAATTTGTTAAATTAAATTTGGCGCCCGCGGTCGCAACGATTTGAATTAATCGATGCTGCGACAGTTTGTTTTACAAGTTTACTTGCAGTTTTCGTGCAAATCCGGCCCATTTCTAATAAGAATTTCTATATTTATCTGAAAATTTTTTTTTTAAAAATGCGAAAAATAAAATTGTCAGCGCCCGCAGCCGCAACGATTTAAATGAATCGATGTTAGGACTTTTTTTGTTAGATAAGTTGCAGTTTTCTTGCAAATTCGGCCCATTTATAATAAGAATTTGTATATTCACTTGAACAAATGTGATAAATAAAATTGTCAGCCCCAGCGGCCGCAACGATTTGAATTAATCGATGTCCTACGACAGTTTTTTTTTTAAGTTTAGTTGCAATTTTCGTGCAAATAAGTCACATTATTACTCAGAATTTATATTCACTTCACATCAAATTTGAAAAAAAATGCGAAAAATAATATTGTCAGCGCCCGCGGCCGCAACGATTTGAATTAATCGACTACGACAATTTTTTTTTAAGTTTAGTTGCAGTTTTCGTTCAAATCTGGCCCATTTCAAATAAAAAAATTTATATTTAATTGAAAAAAAAAACATAAAAAATGAAATCAGCCCCCGCGGCAGCAACGATTTGAATCCAATCGATATTCCGACAGTATTTTTATATACTGTTGTAGTTTTCGTGCAAACCCGGCACCTTTTCAATTAGTACTTTTATATTCACCCGAAGGACCATGTAAAAACAATCTGTAGTGGTTCGTATAGAACTTCCTTATGCTTAGGTATATTTCCTGCAAATTTACGCAATCGCGTTAGGTTAGTTGCATCTGACAACCATAGCAACTGTGGTCGTCCCCGTCCCTGCGATCACGCCAGGGAATATTTATCGTTCGTTGCTAGGACTACAAAGAATTTTTCAACAGAAATTTTCCAGTAAATGGTAGATTTTTCGAAAAAACTTACCAACCAAAGGTTGTTTAAAATTTCTATGTCTTTAAAAAGATAAAAAAATGTATAAGAGTAAACCATCACTTCCGGTTGAGATAACGCTTTCAAAAATTGCTTAAAATGAAATAAATGACTAAAAAAAAATTACTTAAAAATTACGTATCAATTAAGACAAAAAATACACGTAAAAGTCATCCTAATTTTACTCACCCATACTGAAGAAATAAGTTAAGACGTTTATGAAGGAAACGGAAAGGAAAGGAAAATAAAAATTAAGTAAACAGGAGGAGTAAGCAACTAATTTATAAAGGAAGTGGTAACATTTGAGTGAAGAATAGAAGACCATAATAAATTATTTCAGTTGGGTCGATTTAAAAAAAAACACTGGGATTTTGAAACAATTATGAGAAAGCCTGAAATAATATCTGAATTAAAAAAAATCTTGTATAAACATGTGGAAAATGCTGGTTTTTATCACTGATCGTGAAAAATATTCATATCTCGTCTTAAAAAGCATTTTGCAATTAGCTATAACCAGCTATTAAATAATTGCAATTTAAAGTTATAAATATAAAGAAAACGAGCAATAACAGTTATGGTGCAGTCATCACTTAATTATGATACCTCTGTTGTCGTCAAGATTTTGACGATAAAATGGGCAATCAGAAGCGTCTAAGGCATTACTTTGATTGCAATTACGAGACTTCATACAAATACAATGACGCAGGATTTATAAAGATATTCTTTATTCCTTCAACCACAGGTGTACGAGCGTACTTGATTTCAGACAGCGAGATTCATATAATTTTAAAGCTGTAAAGAAGAAACGCTCTGAGGCAAAATTAAACAAAATTCCACCGAGGTTCAGATATAAATTTCGAATGGTCCAAAAGGGAAGCAGATAAAAATGATAACAAAAAATACTGCCCAACAAAGATGACATGACCATAATTTTAGAAGAAGATGTGATTTAGATATTATTTTTTTTAAATATTGAATATAGAGTTGATTATCGATTGGCATCTATTTAATTTAATTCATTTTGAAACTTTCAACATAACATTTTCGGCACTTTAAAACCAAGTGACAACATTATCATTCCGACCAAATTAATATGCTCAAATTTCTGTTAAATTATGTTGGGTAGGGATGAGTTCAAAAGTAAATTAGACGATGGCACATCCATAAAATTTGATTAGGGCGAATATATATAAATGCGTTTTTCGAGAACATGTGGGAATTGAATTGAAGAGGAAACTGGATGGAAAATAAGATTGGGAAAAAAAAACACGAACTTGCTTAATTCGCTTGAGTACTCGAAATTCGAGGCATATCATCATTATTGGATCGATTCTCGATGGATATGTAACGTAGCCGAATACGAAAAATAATTTCACTCACGCGATATGTGTGCAGCAAATGAACTTTGTGCGTGTGGCCAAAGTACAAGTCATTACGTTATTAAAAATGTACGGAGTAAATTATTCATGAAATTTAAATAAGATGCCTTAGATATTTTATTACAATAAATAAAAATTCCTTATTTCAACTTATGTAATTTATTTACGACATTATTAAAAATTAATATTGTAATGGAATACGACAATAAACAAAATACATTTAATGATTGAGGCTTAATTGAGGACTTAAATAATGTGTAAATATAACATATAAAATAATAAAAATATTTTGCGTTATTTACTTTTTCATAAATTGTGTTAATTTATTCCGAATTGAATTACAGCTCCGAAATATTTGCGATAGGATCGCAAATATTTGCAACGGGGAACCGGTAAAGACATTTACGAGACTATAAAAGGGTGGAAAACGAAAATACATTTCAGTACGTTGTGAAATGTGCTTGGTCATCGGGTTGTTCGTTATGTGGTTTCTTATCAATCGAGCGGCTATCAATCACCCGGAACTTTGACCTCTGCTGAAACGCGTGCAGCGTTATTGGCAAAGCCACCGGATTCATGAATTAAAACATTTTCTTTGTTGTTATTTACTGAAACGTGAGCAAAGGCTGCGGGTCGGACACGGTATGTTTGATGCATTGCCACTTTAAGAAAGCAACATTTTATTTTATGTTTGCGTTGAATTTTTTAATAAGTTAAAAATTTATAAATGTGTACGCCATGTAGCAAAATAATAAAGGAGGTCGAATAAATATTAAACGGAGATGATATGGAGGAAATATGATTTGATTTTGCTTTGTCACTTTTTATGATATCCTTTGTTTTATATTAAATTTTGTTAAAAAAAATTGAAAAATGTTATTACATTAATCCCATTCATATTTTTGTATCGCTGAAATTTAATTTATTTTGTTGTATTCTTCTTATTGTTTATTTTATGGTTTTCATTGAACCACTGACTTATGTATGTCTAAATAAATATTTCGTGAAATGTATTTTTAATCAATTTGTGTTTATTTTTTAATTGAGGCATTGATTCTAAAAGCAACACATGTCCAAAAAATAAATTGTTGAATAATCAAGAAAAACTGTGTAGCTTGCTTTGGGTGAGGATTTTATTTTAAAAGAGATGTTATCGACATGAAAGGTACAATACAGAAACGGTTTTTGTATTTTATTTTTCTTAATTTGACGTAGGAAATATTACATGAAAATATTGAAAAAACAACACATGCCCAAGGGGCAGTCTAAATGCGATTGATTCTTCTATTCACCACCGCTACTATTATCGTCACTGATGAGTTCAGCATCTGAACTAGCTTCCTGGACCGCTTGCGTTCGTTGGAGATTGAGGTAGAACTCCTTATTAAGAGGATTATTAAGATGTTTGGAACTCCAGCAGAACTTTAAAATTCTTTTCACTGATTTGATTTTTACGTTTGTTGGGTATTAGTACTATTTCTCTTTACAATTTTTTGCTGCAATGCTGTGAAATGTCCACGGACCAAAGAAACTTTTAGGAGTTTTAAAAAATAACCTGTTTATGCCTTTTTCCATTAAAAACCAGTCTATTCCCGCATTTACTGCATTGAAGGGCGATTGCTTAGATCTTGCCTTCCGGATTAGTTCATTCCATTCCTCAGGAACGTCCAGAACTGTTTTCTTTGAAGCAGAAATAAGGCTAAAACGCTATCACATGGCGGGTACGACTGCCCTCGTATTGGATATACATGGGTCACTTCAGAAGCCAACTTTAACACATGCACAAGAACATACGCGAAGCGAATAAAGACGTAGTTCTTGTTCTGGCCAGGCGAACCATCGGAAAGGAATCAAAGTTCATCAGTTTCATTATTCAGATGTTCTTTAAGATAATGAAATAACATGGAGGTAACTTCATTTTGACCACGTTTGGCCATACCTTCATGATACGTATACATATTGACATCATTGCTTCAAATGTCGTGAATGCCAAAGACATAATGCCAAAGTTGTCTGCTGTAAAATATCTTATTTGTAGTTAAATTAGGTAGCGGAAGATTTTGCATAATATCGAATGCTATGGCACTTATTCTAGGATCGCTTTGACGTGTGGCTTTAACTCTTCGTTTAATGTCATAAAACATTTTGCCTTAGCCTGATGGAGATTTCTTGTTCTAATTAGTTCATTTTTCTTGGCTTATTATAGTTATTAGTTGAAAACAACGGTGGCGCTTACATCTGCAAGGAACAATGAAATATTGGAACATCTTCAATCACTACCGATGTTTTTACAAAGTTTTACCTGCAATCCGGTCCCATTTCTTTGGCCACAACTTCCCTGGGACGGTTATGTGTTGTATGTATTATAATTTTCCTTAATGGTTTTCGTGGTTTATCGGTTGGCCTAATGTCACATACTTCATCCCCCAAGACAGTAGAGGTAGAAGGGTGAGCATATCCTGCCATTGTTAATAATGTATTTTTGGTCGTAATGAGAAACAAACGCAACAATCACTATTCCACCATTGCAATGACTACAAGTCGATGCATGCCGCAGTGAGTAAACCACAAGTGATAAACGCATGGACCTGGACAAACCGCATGAACATCTGTGTTGCTTATCCGAAATATGCTATAATGTTAGACACATTTTCAGCTGGACAACTGTGCTTTTCTCACAATTAGGTGTTTCCAATCTGTCGACAACGCAGTCGCCTATGCAATTCTGCATAAAGTCGATTATTCATAAAAATGGACATGTGTTGTTTTTAGAACAAATGCCTCAATTTTTTGCCTCATTTAATTCGGTTGATTTTTGTTTTTAATTATTTGTTATATTTTTATTCAATTATTTTCGAATTACTTTATTTTAAGAAAATAAGAGCGAGTTTAATGAACATATGAAGAAAAACTAAAGAAAAGAAAGATAGAAAGATAAGTATAAACAGCAACAAAATAAAATTTGAAGAAAAAAAAACAGCTTAACAGGAAACAAAACAGCAAATGAATAACAAAAATCGAATATAAAAACTAATGAAAAATAAAAAGAATTTCAACTATTTTGTTATTTGAAGAATTTTGAATATTTTCTTTGACAGTTTTGTCGTAAATTGCATTTCGATATTATTGAATATTTGTGAGCTTCGACTATTTTGACTTTTTTGACAATTTCATAATTGTCACCGAGCAAAAACTGAAAAGTTTCCGAGTGACGTTTTTTTGTATAAATTAAAAAAATCTATTTTGTATAATTTGACTTTTCAGTTTTCAAATATTTTCATTTTTTATTTTCTATCAATTCAGACATAATTTGCATTTTTGATAATAGAAATTTTTTTGAAATTTTCTCCAATTTGCATATTTTTTTTTACTTTGGTGTTTTCAGACAATTTTACCATATTTCCAAAGGGGGCGCTTCGCTCGAAAAAAATGATTTTTTAATTTTTTTTTTTTAATTGCGAAATTATTGTACAATTAGCGTTGCAGGGACTAAAATTGTGTATTCTGACTATTAACAGTAAGAAAAAAAATAAAAGTCAGTTTTTGGACGGTTGAAAATTGCATTTTTTTCAAAATTTGAAAAAATTGATTTTTTCAAATTTTTTCCTTTAAATTGCCAAATTATTATATAATTAGCGTTGCAGGATTATTTTGATCGATTTCATTTCTTATTTCTTTTGTTATTTATCGATTACTTTTAATTTACAATTATTGTTTTATTTATTTCTCATTTTCTATTTAACGATTTACAATGATTTTCTGGAACTCTTTTTTTAACCAATTTTATTTTTATTGTCTTCGGCTATAGTATTATTGTTCCTTGTGTGTAATTTCTGTTATATTTTTTTAGAATTTGCATGTTCCATGGTTTTCTTTCTTTATTTTTATTTTTGTTTTGTTTATGTCCTTTATATCATTTATTTAATCCACGTGTTTTTAATTTCCAGTTAGTAGTTACACCTTGCTGTAAATACTTGGCTTACATTATGCATTATATCATTTTGCATTAACTATTACCAGAAAACTCTGAGGACGAAAAGTAAAGAAAAAAAATCGCGAAATAAATCCAACCTCCGTCGCCGGATATATTTACGTACGAGGCGACCTGTCAAGAACCGAATTGAATTTTTCGCACAGGCGCCTGCACATAAATCAATCTCGCACAACAAACTACCAAATCACACAGTTACGCACTCAGCTGTATCAACACATCTGAAAATTCGAAAAATACTCGCGACGCGCACCCATCCCAAACGTGCGTAGTTTGCAGCGAGCGTCGACGGTTTGCCCCGGATTGAAGTGCCAGGGCAAGCAATAAAAGTGAGTGATAAAACATCTTATAGTTGTCATAGAGACGTCTCAATCAGTGCGGAATGCGAATTGTCGGAGCATGTTCTGGAGGCGCCCGCCTCGTCTGTCACTCGTATGCTTGATCGCGCTTTAGTACGTACACACGACCAAAAGGAACCGTGCCAGCGTTGAAAAGAAAAAAAAATGCTTGGAAATGTGCCACTGCGTCTTTTCTGACGTAGCTCGTGCTCTCATTTTTCATTTGATGCGAACATTGATTAACTGAAATTAACTTGACTGTTTAGATAGCAATTTATTTAATTTTTTTGTAATTATTTCATGTTCTAACTCAGTATTGCTGAAATCGACTATATAGTTTTTCTCCCTCCCACCACGATTTCAATAACATCGTCGTCTCAAACTATTTCAGATTAAAAGATCTAATAATATTTGAATAACTAAATTACGTTCGAATTAACAATGACTAAAAAATATAATGGTAGCAATAAATGTTATTTTAACATAGATGATACCACGTGTAAATATTAGCAGTAAAATTAACGGAACAATAAAAAATTATTCAGATACGTTATGTATACATACGTTTATGGCTATTTTATTAGGTGCAATAAACGTGTGTACATAGTGCAATATCAGTTTGCAAACTCGCGACTTCTTCTGTGGAAGCGTCGGCGGGTTTGTTTAGCCGGTAAACGGATCCGTTTGACGAGGTTTTTTTTTTTTCATTGCGGCGATAGTCGAAATTAATTTCCGCGCCAATAAAACCTAAAGCCCGTTCTCCAACAGCCTCATTGTGCGCCGGTTGTAGAAAACGAACTATAAATAAAAGATTGTACACACAAATACAACACCTGGATTATTAAGCATACAGTAGCTCGCGATAAACGCGCCGGATAAAATGGGTAAATATTCAATAAAATTATTGCCTTCGAAAGAGTGCGGCAATGACGGGAGATCGTGCGCGCCTATTCTACGGAAGCGGCACTAAAATGGTAGGTGGAATTACGAAGATAAAATGTTCGTATTTGTTCACGTTCTGTTATCGTTCAAGAGACCATAAATTTCTATGATGTTTGTGTGTGTGTGGTGTTAATTATAGGCGCGTTAAGCTTTGAAGCGTTGCGAAAAATTCGATTTGAACTGAATTGCGTTATATGGTTACATTGATGCAGACTGCATGAACGGTTCTTACCGCCCCGATCAAAAATCAATTGAAGGGGAATCTTAGATACCCTCGCTCCGACGAAGGGCGACGACATATTTTCCCTACGTGCGTGCCCGGGTTTTAATATTTGCCTGTGATGAAGATTTCGTCCGTCGTCTTGAAAATTTGATGGATTATCAATCATGTTTAGAACACTCGAAACTAATTAAAATAGTTATAAAAGTTTTTCCTCAGAGTTTTAACTTATGAGCTAATTAATTAAAAATTGTAAAAATAGTTTGCAATGTAAAAATATCTTATTTTTATTTTATTTTTACTGGCAGTTGTGAAAGAATTAAATTGGTTTTTAATAGCATAAAAGATAAATAGACTTTGTGATTGCATTTTATTATGATTTTTTTTAAAGTCCTCCAGCGGAGTTTGCTAGTCACGCGCTCGGATAAAAAGCACTATGTTTAATTAACACAAAAAAGTGCTTTCGGCCTCATAACTTTTGACCCCATTATGATACATCAATCCTGTCCACAAATGTCCACAACTGTTTGGTTAGTTGCTGTCGTTCGATTTGTATTCATTTACATGGCGTATTGCAGTGGTTGCTATAATTTTATATTAAGAAATATAAATACGTGCAAATGTTTTCTCAATCTTTAAGTTTTTAAATTATTACTAATCTTAAGCTTAAGCTTATTCATATTTTTATAGTATGAAACTGCAGTTCATTGTAAATTTCATTGTATTATTTTGTTGCCTACGATTGCGAATGCATACGGAAAATAAAATATTAGATAAACTAAAATCGTACAAATCGTTATCTTCGTGTGTATGAACTGTACACGTACTCCGAGGTGACAATCGATTTACATTTCTTGTTTCTGCTACGTATTCGATCTCTATCCAACCGAACTGGTTATAATGTGCAATTTTCTGTACTCTGGTCGAAAAACTCAATAATTTTCAGTTACTCCCCAATTTTATGTTTATATCTTTGTTTATATCACAGTTCACAAATGTGTCTCTCGATCTTGGCTTGGGGTCATTAAACACAATTGGTCTATAATAGAACACCATCGTGATCTCAACCTTGACTCCTTCATTTTGTGCATCAATTTCATTTTTAATAATTGTTATTTTTTTAATGACAGTACGTACAGACAAATTTTTGGTGCACCTATGGGTTGTCCCTTAAGCCACATTATCGCCCAAATCGTCTTAGACTACATGTTTGATTATATCATTCCTTCTCTACCATTTAATATGCATTTCATAAAAAAAATTGTAGATGACATCATATGTGCGGTTCTATTGGATTACATGGATGATACTTTAAACATATTTAACGACTTCAATCACCACATTCAGTTCACTATTGAAAAGGAGACCGATAGATCTGTACCTTTTCTGGGTGCCAAAGTCATTAGTTTGTAATTTTGATTTTGATTGGTATTGCAAACCCACCTCTTCAGATATATTAATTATTTTCTAAACCAACCCCTAGGGCAAAAAAGTATATTATTTTGGGTCTCAAAATGAGTACAATGCAATGCAAGATATCTAGTTAGCTAACAAGGGATACCATCGCACCTTCGTGAACAGTCTCTTGTACAATATACGTCATCAACGTCGTATTGCACAGAACGCTGTCGACGGACCACTGCTTCTTGTTTGTTGCCATCTTTTTTGCTTCTGTTAATGTTTTGGCTTTTCTCTTTAATATTTCTGCCACTTTCAACATTTCATTACTTTTTGGGACATCCTCTTGCTTTCGTTTTTCTATTATGCTACTAATTGGTTCAATTTCCAGTTCCTCTCTTACTGCGTTGTTTCTCATTGTATATCTTCTGGTAAATTCTTTAACTCATTTTCGTTTTCCTAAAAATGGGTTATTAAAACTGTGTTATAGTCTTGCAGCATTACTAATTCTCTCGTTAACTCTATTTTCCTACCTTCCGTCACTATATATCAGTACTCTTATATAGAGATCTGAATTCTTCACTTATTCTATTTTTTGGTCTTTGGGATAATTCTACATTGATATTCTCATGCCCGGTTTCACAAACGACAATCGGTCGTTAACGGCTTGTTAACGAATAATCAAAAGTTTGCCGATTCGTTATCGAGTCTTTAATCCATCGTCAAATACCAAATGTATTTGACCTGTCCATCATCAAATATTTGACGATGGATTAAAGACTCGATAACGAATCGGCAATCTTTTGACGATTTGTTAACAAGCCGTTAACGACCGATTAGCGTTTGTGAAACCGGGTATTAGTGTCTTTACTTATTACCATTACTATTGTTTTTTGTATTTCTTTTTATTTTTCTCTTCGTTGGTTCTTCTTCCCATATATGTAGATTTTCTTGTGTGTCTTTCTCTTTTGTCACATATTCTGTTCCTAAAACCACTCTGCTCTTCTGGTAACTGATCTTCTACTGAACTTCTTCTTAATCTTTTTTCCAATATCTAGTCATATACATCTATAGTTTGTGCAATCCCTACTGGATTCCATTTGGAATATTGGAATTTTTACTCCAATCTTTCAATCTTCAGGTATATTTGTAGTGCTCCATGCTTTGTTGTATATTTTTGTTATGATTGCTATCCTTAAATTTTTCAGTATCTCTGCATTTACCTTATCGTGTCCTGTCGCTTTTCCTATTTTTCCGATGCTTTATTGCTTTTACCACTTCTTCTATTTGTATACTGTTTTGTTCTTGGCATTTTGTGTAATTAGTTACTTTGTCCTTTATTGGATTGTCTTGTTTATTTAGACGAACAAGTTCCCAGAAGAATTCTTTCAATTTTTCTATCATTTTTTTCCCTTCCGTTATTAGTCTGTTATTTTTCTTTGGTTTTTTCCTTTTCCTTTTTTTTACATTCTTCAGCACGTTCTAGAAAAAATCTGATTTGCTTGACTATCTGCTTCCAGTTTCCTGCCCAATTCTCCCCATATTTGTTGTTTGTCATTTCCTTCTAAAATTTGTCTTCTTTTTTTGTTTCATCCTCACTAGCCATAGACTATTATTAGCATTATTTTGTTTTGTTCTCAAATTCTTCTCTATGGGTGCGGGTTGTTTACCATTGAAGGTCATTTTCGTTTTGATATGTTCGGTCCGCATAGCCATTACTTTTTTGGACCTAGTTCAATCGTGTTCCTAGTTAGTTTTCATGTCGCTTCAGTCGTTCCAGTGGCTGCATTTTGCTTTGTTTCGTTTCAGTTGTTGTTCCATTTTTTGCCTTCATTTGGAAATTCAATTAAATTCAATTAAATGTCGCATTAAGTTAGGCAAAGTACATATTTGATTTGATTAGCATCATGTATGGTTTTATTAGTCACAATTGTTTAGTTTAAATTTAGCAGAATTTGTATTTTTGGGTACTATATTTTGTTGACAGTCCTTGTCAATATCCTACGACTTAAACACTCTGGGCGTGAGTTGCATCAAATACTTAAACAATTTCTTTCTAATTATCACATGACCTTAACATAATACTTTCAATAAATAAATTCCCTGGATATTTCTACACATTTTGCCCATACTATCTTATCAGGTAATGATAAATGCTCATCGGCTGAGATTTCTTGGGATATGGACAAAGTGCACCTATAATTATAATTATAATTTAGTGATGTGTTTTTCTTGTATTCGTTTATGCACGCGTTTATAATGTTATAATATGAAAATTATTTTTGTACAAAAATTTTATTTGCTATAGTATTTTTTACGATTCATGGCATTTATCGCTGTGGGTGTGGATATAAATATTATTTATATTTCTTATTAACACCTTACTCACCTTTAATCATTTTAAATGTTTTGTATAACTACCCCTACTTTCTGGATTTCTGTTCAAAAGTTCTTTTCTTTATTTGGAAATGACAATCATAAAGGAATGTCAAAGTTGTATAAAATAATAAATTTATTAATCTTCTGAAATCTGCAAATATTTTTATAATGACATGCCGGTATTTAATAAAACAACACCAATTCGAATTTCGCAGATGCCAGAAGCGAAACACAATGAAATATTATTTGCAACAATTCCTGCGAATATTTCTGTCGTCGCTCGTTCGCCCGCGTCAAGGATCAAAGAGGAAATATGTATCCTGAAAAATTTTAAACGCGTATGAAATCGACGGATACGTAAATTCGATAAAAGGGATTCTCGTTACACTGCAACGTCCTGCGTGAACCCCACAAATAGGGGTTCCCTTTGTTGCCTTCCCGTATCCGTATTTATTTATTGCTATTTATGTTTAAGTCTTGCTATCGTCGTCATGCTTATAGTGATTGATTTTTTAATTGATGAAATATGGACATCCATATTTTTATTTTTTGACTATTAACCGTTGTTCTGTTTGTTTAATATTATTGCTTAAAAGCGCCGAATACGTTAGTAAGATATATTTATTCTAATCATAAAATAAAAATCATCCAATGATGTTATTCATTCATAGAAAATGAAGTAAACTATGTGGTATTTTTTGTTGATTTTTCGAATAATCATATTTGGATTATGCTGGTTTATTATTTTCTTAGTTTAGATAAATTCATTTAGTAGTCGGTGCATGATTGCTATTCACCATAATCCTGTTATCTATAGATTAAATCTGCATACCTTAGGTGCTTTGGCAACCCTGCGCTCACCATGAAAAAGTACAGTAACATTACATGAAAGATAAGTAGCCTATCTTTATCCGCAGGTATAACGACCATCTTGTTATACATTCCAATCGTTTCTGTGCTGTATTTTCTTTCCTTTTCCGAACTATATCTTCGTACATGATATTTGGAAATATCAATATTGGGTACCTTATAAAATATATTCAAATCCCTTACCACAGTTGTTTAATTTTTTTAAAGATCGACTTGTGCTTAGATTAAAAATATATTACTATTCGTTATCTATTATTTCTTTGTTTATAGATCGAAACGAGCGATGCAAATCCACAAAATTCAATTAAGGTTTGACAAATTTGCATCCACTCTGTAATTTGTGCAAACATTCGAGTCGAAATCCGTACGTTTACAATCAGGCAGCGATTTGCAAATTTACAAAACCGACTCAATTTATTACTTCCAGACGTTTACCGCTTCTCCCGTCTGCAGAGTAAACACAATTAAAGCCGCTCGGGCAACGACACAATACCTCGTTTTTTACTCAAAATTAAACTCGATGATGATCCAACATAACTTCGATCGCGCGAATCGCGTCTACTTCGCAAACAAACGTCTCGAAAACGCACAATGAGGTTTTAATTTGCGGTCGAAATTAAGACGAGAAATTAATTTCGCCGCCGGAGTACTTGTGTTGCTTCGCCGGGCGAAAACTCTTCAGATAAGCGGGGCACATTCAGTCGGAATTAAATTACGCACCCCGCGTGACGCGCAATGTTCTATTAATTTGCGGAATGGTCTAGCGGGCTTTTCACCTGCAACCCCCCTATGCTGGGTCCTTTTGTGATGGAGATGTCACTGGAACGTACGGCTACACCCATCGACGGTCTGCGCTGGGCGATAGAGATTACAATCCGGGTACAAATTAGGGGTTAGCGCGGATTGAAAGGCATCAATTCGGATCTGGATTTTCTATTTTGATTCGGCCAGGGATCCTCAAAAAGTTTATATAAATCAGATCTAAAAAATATTTAATTGTTTAACATTTTCGTAACGATTTGTAATCTAAATTATTTTAATGATTGATTAAAAATAGAATTTGCATTCTCTGGTTAAATATTTACATAAAATCAAGTTCTGTATTGACAATAAAAGTACATTAGTCATTCAACTAGAACGAGATTTATTTTATGTAGTCTCGCACTCGCATAACAGGAAAGAATTATTTTGTTTAAACGAAGCAACTGAACCGAGAATGTTTTACATGCATTTGATTTATTAGCTATAAACAATCTTAAATTTTTCATCAAAGTCGACTATGTTTGCATGATGGCGTCTTGCCGCCTGTTTTCATGTTGTCGCTTAAGAGGGTCCCATGACGAATTGCCGCGTTGAAAATTTAATGGGACGTAACCTTTAGTCTTTAGCCCAAACCAAGTCTACATATTACATATCATTCAAACAGAAATAAAAATCTACGACAAATCAACTACAATTACGATTATTATGCCTTTTCTATAATTACGTATTTTTTTTTGGTAACTTAAAACGATTTTTCCATCAAAATGTGTTAGACAAAGCCGCGAAAGTACATAAGCCAGCTGGCTCTAAAT
This sequence comes from Geotrupes spiniger, assembly GCA_959613385.1. Lineage (NCBI taxonomy): Eukaryota > Metazoa > Arthropoda > Insecta > Coleoptera > Geotrupidae > Geotrupes > Geotrupes spiniger. The sequence goes on along the minus strand of OY390736.1, from coordinate 36,970,720 downwards.
ATAGCGTTGAAAGGTTAATTGATGCATGTCTTTCCACAATATTTAGCATACTGCATTTCTGTTAATTTATCGAAGTCCCCTCGAAGAATTCCAAGAACCGAAACTGTCAACCAGTAGATGTGGGTAAGATGTGCCACCGGAAGCGTGTGGAGCCGCCTTGTATGTTTGTTGGTTTTGCAATATTTGAAAACACACTAGTTGTTTAAGCGCGGATAAACAAACAAATTTGGACAACGTTTGAAAAGCTTTTATCTCGCAGCGTAAACGAAATTTATCAAATTGCAATGACGCGCTCTAAATTTTTCATCTAGCAGTCATTTGCATGATTCATTATAAAATAAAACATAAATCGTTGAATATATTTCAAATGGCTTGCGACGAATAAAAAAAAACGTTTTGTTTGTTTGTGAAAAATTTCTAAAAACTTTTCAATGAATATAGTGATTTTTTCAATTTTTTTTTAGAAACCGCGAAAAATTGTACAATTAGCGTTTCTGGGACTAAATTAGTGTATTCTGACTATTGGAAGTAAGAAACAAAAATAAATATCATTGTTTTTTTTGACGGTCGAAAACTGCGTTTTTTCCAAAGGGCCCCCCCTTTGTATAAAAAAGTGATTTTTTTCAATTTTTTTTTCTAGAAACCGCAAAAATTGTACAATTAGCCTTGTTGGGACTAAAATAATATATTCAGACTATTGGAAGTAAGAAAAAAAAATAAATATCATTATTTTTTTGACTTTGTATAAAAAAACATAGTGTGAAATTAAGAAAAAAATTAAACACAAAATAAATGTAAAGTTTTTGCGTAATATATGCCAGGACATGAACGATATGCATTTAAATTACAGTAAAGATAATTTGAACCAACGACCATCGTTTAGCATTGATAATTGATTCATTGGGTTAACTAGAGGCAATCGTAACAATAATTGGATCTAATCATTGTTTATGTTGCAATTCGGACCCGCATAATTGATGCCCTGGCATGTATTAGGGTATACTATTGAGCTAGCAATTTTCTAGCAACTATACATTTCGTCACAGTGCTTCCTCATTTGTCCATTATAATTTGCAGCTACAATTAAACTACCATCTTTCAGAACAAATTAGTTTTGTATTATTTCCTTTGTTTACTACTTCCTCATAAAACTAATTCGTATGCATAATTATACATTTTTTTCATTCTGTATCGTTTTCGTTCGTTGCCCCAATACAATGAGTGATGTAAAGTAAGAGGGGACTGTTTGAAGTGCATAGCGTTATAGGTGCAATCGAAATTAATTCGAACATAGAAGAAAAATTGAGAAATGACGGGAAAGATTGAGAGACACATTTGTGACGACAAAAGAGACAATTTTATTGAGCTCGTCAGAGTAATGTAGCCATCCAGTAATAAAATTCTCAGATAAAAAATACCAAAATGCAGATAGAAACGTATTATTTCGTTCGAAATTTGCAAATAACATACGCTCATAGATGTCAAAGATACGCGATAGATATCGGTGGCATCGTATAAAATGATATACGATGTGATAAGCAGTGAAGTATTTATAATATTGTTACATAATTTCCTTAATTCCTTTCTTATTTTCCTTATTACCTTTTACGATGTAAGATGTTGGTGTTTTCGTCTATAATCTCCATCTTCTCTACTGGTTTCCTTTCCTTCACCACCTACAATTTCCCAGATTTTCATGTAGATAACTATGAAACAAACTGTGTTTCAAAAGGGTCCAACAAGGATACATTAACGTATATCCTCATACAAATATATTTGCACATACGGTACCAATTATTTTTGTTGCACTAAAATATCCATGTCCCTTTGCTATGGTTGGCTTATATACTTCTTCCTTTCCTATTTGCATTGAGGTCCTTTAATAGTTTGACATCATATCTTGGAATTTCAATATAAACTCTCTCAATGTTCTAAGACATTTTCTTCTTCTGATTTATCTTCCTATACTTGTTCTTTATCCTTTTTTTTGCATAATTTATTTGATATTGGAGTAAATTCTATAATATCTTCCTTCCGTCTCTTTGGATGTTATTTCTTTTTCGATATTTGGTATCATCGCATGTGATATCTAGTCCACTCCTGGTATTTTTCCCAGTTCTAGTTTTGTAAGGTTTTCTTGATACCTTCATATTGAATTGATTTGCTTCCACCATAACTGTTATGCCTTCTTGCACATTTTGTTAATTCTTTCCAATGTTCACAATGGAATTTCTTCCAAGCTTGCTTCGTTCCTTTCATTCAGTCTTTTACCTCAGCATTATATAATTTTGTTCTTCTCCAACATTGTTTCTCAAATATTTGCTCATTTGTCTTCAGTAGCACTTGCCTTAGTATTTCCCATCTTCCTTGCATTCCCTTGCGGTCCCACTTCTCTGGTGTACTATTTGCTATTTTCTGGTACCGTTTCCTTACATGTTATCCTTTAGTATTTTTATTTTCATTATTCCATACTTCCATAATTCCACCCCCTTTTCTAATTCTAATTTATTTATTGCTATATAATTAAATATCTAAATTTTACATAATTAAGTATTTTCCCATAGAATCAAATTTATTTGTATGGCAGGACATTGTAACTGCAATGAAGAAATTGTCCAGGGAATTCAAAACATCAACGGAATTAATTAAATAATTATGCATATAAATTAATTCAGATAAAAGCGAAACATTTAGGTACGATGCGACGATACAATTATGGCTAATGCAATCAATAAATTGACCACGACGTAACTGATGCACTTATCTTGGTGTAAGTGCAGTTCCCACATCCATAGATCTAAGTGGAACGTTCAACATTATCGTGGAAAAAGAATGGCTTACGCTAGTAGACATATAGCGTATATATGTTATATATATGCATATATGCATATATGTTAACAAAAAAGAAAGCAAGAGACGCTAACTTCAACGAAATGTTTCCAACAATAACGCGTTTATTCGTGCGATTGAATTGTACAGTGGTGTACAAAAAATGTTAAAGATCGCATTCTTCTATTGTAAAATGACGATCGTTTAAAAAATCAATCAAAAATTATCAAGAATCAAATTAAAAACTAATTTATGATATATTCAAGTAAATAAACCATTGGAGTGGATGATTTGATTCAAATCATTTGATGATGCTTAATGCTTGACGTTTCTACCACCCCGTCTTAAAAACTGTGTAGAGCGATGATTTTTATCAAACGATTAAATAAATCCACGAGCCATATTATCTTATTTGAGAACAATGAAAATTGCCAAATTTTATTATCCGTTTGGAGGCGACGAGAATTTCAATACGCACGTCAAAAAATATTCGATAAATTCACTAGATATGTAGATATTCGGTGTAATCAATCATTTACATAAAGCGAGAGATCCTAATTATCAGCACAATTGCCTATGAGGGTCCAATATACTAATTCTGACAGCAACCCAACATACACAAAAATGCGAATTTTTAACAACCTCTGTAACGTAATAAATTATATGTGGATTGAATGTTCTTGCTTAGACAAGGAAACTGAAAACTTTTTAGTATATATTACGACCCACTTATCGGCCATAATTCTGAACTATTTATCTATCAAATAATATGGCTAATGCTATTTGATTATACGATTTTATTTCTAATTAATCGTTGTCGCCGCATTATACCAACCAACCAACCAATCAACCAACCTAACGAGCAAATGCACATTTGCCCGGCGTTGAACATAATTATTCAACTTTGTGGCGTCCATATTTATGTGTTCACACCATCTTCACTGCGCTGTTGTAAAATCATTGGTTTTGAGGTCGTGCTGATTTTTTCAGCCAACGAAATCAAAGTGAAGTCTATATTAGGAACGGTACTGTATCATATTCATTTACTTGTCACTACTGCACAATTCATAAAAATCCATCCAAGTTACGCTCCTCCCCTTTAAAATCGTCGTCACGATGCATCGACGCAACACAACACGAAACTTTCAAAACATTTTGTTGTCGACTGGAAGCAATCCGCATGAAGGGTCAGGATAATTTGTCTCCGAAAGAATATATGGGAATATAATTGAGTAAACATCGCTATATGTGGCCGGGCATGTGGCTGCATTATGGATGTGCATCCCCCAGCACTCCGGCTCGTAAAACATGTCGTAAACGCGCGACAGTAATCAAATAATTAAACGATAAAACAACCGGATTAGTTTAATGTTTTTATTTTATCGTTTCACGCCGTTTTTATTGTGGTTTTGGTCTGATTTGAACATAAATACGACTTTATGACGTTTACAAATGTTTCAGCGCCACTAAACGTTAAAACCGGCCGTAAACCTCGGTTATTTTAAAATATTAATTAAAACGTAAATAAATATCGAAAGTGATTCGATCGAGTCGCCCACGTTTACGAACGCGCGAAATTACCTGGAAATAGCTTTGACATAAAATGCCATTTGAGGGGGAATTTATAATTTGGGTTAATGTAAACTTTTTCGGTGCCTAATCTCTTGTTTCTTGTAAGATTTAATTGAACTGTGGAACAGTAGTAATCAGTAAAATTTAATTGATTTCCGAATACCATTTAATAGAACAAGAATTAGAGGTAGAATTCGTTGACATATTCACTCTAGCAAATAGCATTTGTTCTTCACATATTTTCGTGCAATCCTCAAAAGTTGATACGATTAATTCTTACAAAATACGAAAATGAAACCCCTAGCTATAAACTATCAAAAAAAAAACATACTATGATTAAATTTTAGAACGAGCTTATCTTCGAATGCGACTTAATTTTCAACGCTGTTATGCGATGTGGAGCAAAAATATTCATGGTAAACTGCAATATTGATTTCGCAAACACCTGATAAGGTTGTTTAAAGGTGTAATCAATGCACACGCCGGGCCCGCTTTGATAATGGACTAATTAAAATAATAGTCTGTGTTATCAAGATAAAAATATATAGTTATTTACATAACCGTATGCCTATAAACTTTAAAGAACATGGGTGTTTAACAAGCTCGTACACATAGCGTTTATTGCGAAACGCATGCAATTCTATTACGATATTGTACCTTGTTGTTTAACACGCGATTAAAAATTGTAGACGCGTGGGAAATGTATTGAAAGGGAAGAAAAACCAAAATAGTTATCAATGACGACATTGTCAAAATTTATCAAAAATTGTGCCTACATTTTTATGATCTACGAAATGTCAGCATAGATTTGTTTTTTCTTTTTTTTATTTGTATAAAATAAATAGCTTCAGTCTTTTTTTCGTAATTTTGACCAAATGTGTGTTTAATACTCAGTACCTTATCTCGAATTGGCAATAGTACTCATGAAGAACAATTTTACTGAATATTTTTTTTAGGCAATCACGAAAGTTCAAAATTTTTCAAATTGGACGAAGAGTATTGACTTGAGAATAGTTACTTCCTTGTGTTGTTAATAATTTTGTGAATCTGAAATATTGTTAGACGAAATACCAAAACGAAAAACCAATGCAAACTCGGTAACAAATTTCCATAATTCAATTCAATTCGATGTTATTTGGGATAAAATTGATTCTTTTTTTAATTTCATTTCACGAAATGCCTCTGATTCATTAAATATATTTTCGTAATAATTTCCGATGTAGAATATCGTCAAATAAATTTAATTTTTGCAAAATTATTTTATATTAAATCCCCGAATCACAAAGCACCAACTCCTGTCTTATTAATTAAATTCATTGCAACAACGGCGCTCCATTGTGACCACGGGTATCGCAAAAACTGTATAAAGCTCGCGGTCGGGGAACTTTGTTTCATTTAGCAACGAAATCCGTGAAAGCAAATTGAAATTGAATTTCAATGCTTGGCAAAATCATAAGCTCATAAAATAAAATACGGCGACGAATGCTTACTCAAGAATAAAATAAAATTTTCGCAAATCGAAGTACGTAAATAGAAAAAGAGACGAAACGCTTACGCGACGCCCCGCAGAATTTATAAACGGAGCGCGGGGCAACGCTGTCTTTGCGAGAAGGACATTAACCGGAGCGAGCGAGAGAGCATCAGGCGTCGCAAACGGACGCCAGTGTGGATCGCGTCGCGCACGGTAGCAACGCAAAGGGGTCTTATCGTCTGATAAAACGCATCGAGTACTACGGATAAATATTAGTCGAGCGCAATCATAAGAACGGTTGTCACTGCCCTTATCATGTAGTTTCACGCGCCTCACGATGTGTCCGAATTTCCAGAGAGGTTCGACCCGAGCGATCAAACCGAGCCAATATATACGAGTGTTGAATTTTATTAAGTGACTGTGCAGATATCCGGACAGATTAGTGTGATTGTGTGCTGCTGGTTGTAGTTGAGGTTATTCGAATGTTTGCCGTCGACGTGTGAAATAACGTTGGGGAATTTAAGGCGTTTTATGAATATTTTCGGCTAAAGTTCGATTATATCAACCTATCTAGTCATATCAGCGCACGGATTATCCTAGTTATCTTATCGCTGCTACCAGACTAAGCAAGGTTCTCCATGACAAGTAGGTATGTTACTGCGTTCGATTTGGTCTATTTCTGAATTATATCACAAAACACGTTTACGTTTAAAATATTTTATATGAATTTTAGTCTAAAAATATATTTATTATCCTTTTTGTCTATATTTCAATCATTGCGTTTGAAACAATAAAATTTCCAACCAGTATGGGTAAAGCCTACCTTAATTCTTAATCTGTAACAATCAGGAATTTGAATTTGTTAATGATGAACATTGACGTACATAATTTATATCAGATCACCGCCAGTATTATTAAATAAGTCCAAGTTGAACCCACACTTATCGCACATTGTAACTTCAACACCTTTATGTATATTTACATCAGATTTGTATTTGTATTTCCTGTTCTATTTATTAATTATTTTTAAACCGCCATACAATTTTTTATTTGATTACAACCGAAATTACAAAAACCACCGTCGGCTCGCTACTCGGCTCACAACAACGTCAAATTAATGAATGTACTTCGCGATAAGGCCCTGCTTCAAACGTATTAAATGACCTGGTCACAAATCACTGCGAAGCTTAACCTCAATCAGTTATATCGTGGCCGGGAAATTGCGAGAAAATAAATCTATTTTTTTTATCAAAATCACTGATCACTGGTATGATCAAGGATACCAAGCAAATAAATACGTAGATCGTGCAATGAAAATGAAATATATTTTTTTAATATTAATAAAATTAGTAAATAAAACGTTTATAATATAAAGTAGTTTCAAAGTGTTCATCAAAATGTTAAAATAGTTGATTAGCTTTGATTCGATTGAAATTGTTAGGACGTGACCTTATGCCGTATACTGCAGTCAAACTTAATCACGTTTTATCAATTCGTTATCGAAGAATATATTAAATGGTTTAAACATCTCGTTCGCGGCACTTGTTGATATTTCCTTTAGCGCCAACGTAAAAAATACGAATCTATGCAATTTTGATTCTAAAAATCTTGAATATCACATTAACAGCGGTAAACATGTTATGTGCTAGTGTCGAGCAAGACGTGTGCTTTTTCCTAGTATTGGTGCCATACACCTACGCGTGCGGATGCTTTCGCGTTCACTCGTTTCTTCGTCTTCAACTACGGGAAACCTTTTAATGCATAGGTGTAATCCAACCTGATTATTTACTCACCATATCATAATATATTAATAGTAATAATTAATATAATACCAGGAAAATCAACAAATAATTATCAGAAATTAATTTCCAAGTTGTCTTGGAAATTAATACGTCTTATTGTAGCGGCGTATTTATTTTGGAAATATTATAAAATCCTTCATATTCATTCATAAATACGTTTCTAGTTATGTTAGAATGTGGTGCACGACGATTAAAACGACATTTAACGATTGCTGTCCGGTCAAATTCAATAGAATATTTGATTTGCGAGTTATTTTTGGTCAGAATGCTTGATTTATGATTATTTCGTGCGATATTTTTAAATGTTTGCTTCGTCAAAATGCTCGATGTATTTTTTAAGTGCCTATCTTTGAGATATCTCATTTAATCGCAACTTGTTTTATATAACGGATTGAGACTGCTTGATTACTTACAATAATCTAACGATAATTAAGTTACAACTGATTTTCAAATAATTTGTGCATACATTAAAATTCCAAGCCATCGACGATTTGATAAAAATCAATTCCCTGGTTCAGTAAATGGTAGGGCTATGCATGTTTGCATTACCAACAACAAAATTAAATGCGACTTAATTAATAATTAACTAATAATTATGCGACCATAGTTTGTCATTAACAATTCACCCCAAGTCACCTCCCTATATGTCCACGCATTAATTTTTCAGTAACAAAATAAGGGGCGGATTTCCTAGTATCTGGAAAGTGATTAAGTGCTGACATTGCAGAAGAATAATAAACAAACTGTATGTCTTATTGCGACAAGTTTATTACATGTGGAATACTTCAGGCTACCGTACTTGTCCCCGGATTGTTTAGTATTGTGTTTGTATAGTTGCTTATGTCAATTATTGTTACAAATAACTAATTTTAGGTGTTAGACTTATTACGAAGTTTTTATTATTATTACACTTGATTTTTAACAAATTAGATTTTTTCAATAGAAAAATAAATGTTTTAGAATATGTATGATACATTATTTTAATTGTTCGATGTATTTTTAAGCATCCATATGTTGGGTATTTCACCCTCGCTAACACCCATTGCCATTGAAATATCTAGTTACAATTAATTCTAATTTCCTGGTTTCGGAAAGCGAAATATTCTGTTAGCGATTATGGACGCAGTATTAATGTGTCGACAGGCACTGCTGCAGAAAACGCCAATAGGAATATTTCGGATTTTATTTTTTCGTACGAGTATTTCATGGTTGGATTGGGTTAGTTTGGGTTGAGTTGGGTTGGCTTGGACATGGTTGGGTTGAGCTTGGTTGGGTTGGACTTGTTTGGGTTGGGCTTGTTTGGGTTGGTCTTTTTTGGTTTGGGCTTGTTTGGGTTGGGCTTGGTTGTTTTGAGCTTGGTTGGTTTGGAATTGGTTGGGTTGTAATTGGTTGGGTTATCCCTCTCTTGTATTGAAACCTAGTCTCCAGTTGATATTTTTTAATTTTCAAGTGACTAAATTTATTGTATTAATATGCCCAAATGTTAAGTGTCCAATTATATGACTTGTGTATCAATAAATTATTGTGAAATTATTTTATTTAAAAACACAACATTAGTTACACAAATTCGTTGCATTGTGTTCAAGTTAAACAAAATCTATAACTGTAATTGCGTAGCTGAACGAGTTTATCTTTTTTAGACTAACTAGGAAGGTAGCAAGGTGCAATATAACCACCGATTGAGAAATCTAACAGCTCTGACTAAACATTAAAAAGTGTAGAGGATAAGCGCCGAAGAAGCCACAGAACGGAAAATCAATATAAATGCAAAGAACCACACTAAGCTAAGAACTCGCGGAACTAAAGACAAACAGTTTGAAATACAGGAGAACAGGACAGTAGAACAACAAGGCGGTTACGCACAGACCACAAACCGAGTAAACGTTTGAATAAAAAAATTAAATCAAAATTGTATTAAGTTCACTACCCACTTGGAACTCGATATATATGGTGCACAAATGTAGGTTTGGAAATTGTTCAGAAGCAGGAAGAAGCCAGTGAATGAGTATGTGCAAACAAAATTAGTGTGTATGGAAACATGGGAGGAATACTTCGGACAGCTTTACAACCCTAAATCAGGATATTTGGAAGAGCACGAAGCTACACCTATCGCTACTATCGAGGAGGCGGAAATAGACTTTAAGAAAGCTAAAAATAGAAAAGCTAAGGGACAAGAAAACACACGTAACGAACTACTAGAGGATAACTGACCGGAACTTACTAAACACCTGTGCATACTATTCAATAAAATTTTACACACAGCATAGCTACCATAGGACTGGCTAGCAGTACATTACGACCCTCATTTTCAAAAAGGACATAAGTCATGCCCAGACAATTACAGAGGAATCACACTTTTCACATGAATGATGGTAATGAAATTGTTCATAGGGATTTTAAAAGATAAGTTGTAAAGTGACACAGAAAACTGAGACGAACAATAGGGGTTTAGAAGAAGACTTAACCTTGATTTAACGCACCTTCAGTATAGGTATGTGTTGTGGTTTGATGAGCCCATAGCGAGCGAAACGATCCATCATCACCTGAAATTCATTTTCAATAAAGCGGTAGTTATAAGTAGTTACAAGTTTCGACAGTACCACCTTAGTTGGTTGAAGCAGACCGTGGGGTAGTAGCATTTAAATTTTTAATTACAAAAAATAAATATTTCTTTTGGCTTTGTCTTAAAAAATCTTTTGGTGAACGTTTCATTGATATTATGCTATGCAAAGTATAAAATTGTCCCTAGCTGGAGTTTAATTCGTAAACACCTTCCTGTATGGAATAAAGCGAAGTTTTCAATGCAAGCTACTTATATATTTTATTCGATGCATTGCTGACGTGTTTATGGTAGTTTATGATATAATTGCACATATCTTTGATTTATATCACGCCTTGCCACGTTAATTGTTTACTTTATAAACGAAATAAAAACAAAACTTTATTTTGGACCAAACTAACTACGATTTTGAGTTGTACTTATTTGCAATTTTATAAAATATTTTAATTTGATCTGTGATTCTCTTATTTATCAGTATGTATCAATATGTACGCACACGTTTCATTCAAAATTCACTATAATCTTAATAACGATTTGTCAAAGCGATGGCAATATCTTCCAAGCATGCTTTCGTACGTAACCCTGTAAAATCTCCTTTTACTGCGTTAGGCAGAGATGGAGCTCGAAGCAATGCTTTGCATGAAGTGCGCATTATCCTTGATGGAGTGGAACCCTGTTACATGAATTTAGGTTTTATGTGGATATGAAGTTACGCTTTAAAGCACATATTAATAATTCTATCAAGACAGCTCTTTGTGCTTTAGAATGAAATTCCAGACGTCACCTACTAAATGCAGCACCAAATCTTCTTTTGTGTGCAAATATACATCGTCGTTTTAACGTTTGTGACTCAATGTATTAAGATGTTGCTTGTTCGATTTTCTTAATAGTTTCCAGCATTTTGTAAATTTAAATTAAATCACGTTGTTGTTCAAATTTTGTTTAATTTAATTACGTTTGCAGTTACGTTGATGAATAGAATTATTTTCATGTTTTCCATTAAAAAATTTTTTAAATAAAAAAATGTGCAAAATTACAATTTAAAATTCAAAGTTTTCGGCACCAGGATTCAGTTTTTGAGAATTTGTCTGTAAACGCATTTTATCAAATAAACAATAACACAATTTACGCACGTATTACATGCTAGTAATCCAACTACGTAAAACATAATTATCTACTATTTATTACTGAAGTATAATCTAATCTTATCTTCCAACACAGCATTCTGCCACCGAATCCTAAAAATGTGAAGTGGTTTATTGGCATTTTACAATCGTAATTAGACATGGAAACAGATTTTAGAAAAAATAAAATTCGTCTTGGTTTCTTAGTATTTTTCATCGTTTAATTACGTAACCAATTTATGAATTAAACATTGATATTACGATTTCTAAATCTTAATTACTATTTCATAATAAATAAAATAAAAAATGAATTTGTTTTAATATCGTGGCGATATTCGCATAGCAGTACACAATGCATTAACTGCTACAGGAAATGTAACAAAGCGAGTCGTACGTGAAAAAAATTCACAGCGATCATATTTATTATTTAATATGAAACGTCGTCGGCCGGCAGACATGCGTTCGAATTTTAATTCGCTCCCAGCTTCCCGTCATTTGATTTCTTTGAGCAGTATCCGCGCAATTAATAGAAACGCAAATTTTCTTCGAACGACGAACTTTTATGCCCACTGGAGTTTCCCACAGCGATGTTTTAATTTTCCCGGCAAGTGCGGCTTTGCGAGGCTCGAGGCGGCGTCGTTTTCAGCTACGGCATTATGTAATAACGCCGTCGTAGTACGTAGCCATGCCGACCGGAACGCCGGGTTTACAAGTGCCAATGTTGGCGAAATGAAAGAACCGGAGAAGGATAGGCCCGTAAGTGCTTTACTTTTATGACAGTTCAAAGGATTTTTTGAAAAGCCTCCGCCGAGATCTGCTTACTGGCGATGCAATAACACAAAGAGTTTCGCGATATTCAAAAGGTTCGTCCCTATGCGGAGCCGTGTTGATATATTACCTTCTTAAAAGTCAAAGTGGAAAATTAGAAATGCATCCTGTACGTATCACGACAAACCGCGCCGTTACATTTTTCATGCACGCAGCGGTTTTTTTTTTGCAACAACAATAACACAGATACTCGTTTGTGGTGAACGCTTTTAAAGGCTTAAGGTTTGAGACGAAATTTTGCTCTGAATGAAAAACATAGTTCGTAGAACATTATAAATTCTACTTGCAGATTCTCTGTCCTCTTCTGGTAAAGATCACGAGATTTATTATCGATTATGATTGGCCGAGGATGATAAAGCCCCTAATGGTTAATATCATCTTATTGACGTCTCAATTTAAGTTCATTGCTACTAAGTGGCAGAAGTTGATTGAAAATTGAAATTGTGACGCACCCTCGTTTTTTAAACGGTTCTGTGGGGTCGGTAGTTATTTAAGCAACACTTCGTTTTGTTTATAAAATTATTTATTCAATAACAAATGCACCTGATATTTAATAGATTTTTTGTATAATTGTTTACTTCACCTGCAGATTTAGCTGACTTTAAAACAAACTGGACCATTACCTATTAATGATAATAACCTACATATTTGTTAAAATATATACGTAGTACTAAGTTGAATAGAATATAATAAATAAATAAATAAAAATTATAAAATTAATTATTGTTTAGTACACATATAATTGTATAGTACCAACATACGCTATTTTTACCTTTATTAGTAATTACGTCCACGTCAATGGGTACATAAAATTATCACTATTTATCTGAATGCCAGGTAATTTCGCGAGCACTAAAAATATTTATTGCCCATCAAAATCGCTAGCGCCATCAACTGGCAAATTTTACGCCCGAAATTCTCCAATAAACCACCGGTTAACTACTTTAATGACAGATGTATTGCGCACTTAGGAATTATTGAAAATCATCGTGTTGTAGAAAAATGTGAAACCGCGTAACGGTCGGCTCACCAATACAACGGCGCAGGGCCCCGCGTTATCTGCTGGGAATAACAATATTTGTTTATATAGGACGCCCGACGTCTGTTTCCATAAACATATAAATCTGTCGGCAGCCCATCCAAGTCTGTACTTTGTCTGTCTACAGAAAGCAAATCACACGTTAGATGAATGTAGAAATACTAATGGGAGTCGTGTATTCGAATCGTGTGAATCATATAGATGCGCAACGTAAATTCTCGTAGCATTTTTTCCAGCTAACTATGGACGCCAATGTGCAGAAATGCGACGTGTTATTTATATTGGTAATTTATTGATTGTTTGGCGAACGTTGCTGGAGACGATTTACGATGCCTTTCGTGCTCGTGTATCCACTGCATATTTCATTGGTAATTATTACACGCGATGTCGTTAGAAGAATTGATTGAATATTATGATATTTGAACAGGTTGCCGTATATAAAATATATCTTACAACTTGATGATATGGGGAAATGTATAAATTGTAAGGAATAAAATTATTTAACCATCCATATACGATGCGAAAAAGTAATAAAAAGGAAAATTAATTTGATATAATATAACAATTTATTTTATATTTGAAAGCAATTACATTTTACAACAAATTTAAATTAGAGGTAAATCGTTTAATTTTGTTTTTTCGTCTTCTTCTGGGGTGTTATTTATCAGCCTCGTCCTCAAGAAACTCTAAGTAAAGTTATAGTGAGGATAATCACCGCCTTCATGGAAAGGGTCTTACATCCATTTGTTCCATTGCAGTTGGATCATTATTGCCGTCCCTTTTCTGTTGTCTTTTGTCATACAGATTCTAAAGAATGCCAGTTCGACTATCATACAAATGTCCTCGTTCGCCTTCAGTTTAGTTTCTAATGCATCGTTAGGATTTTTTTAAACTTATTGGAATTAGGGAAGACTTTCCAATGGCTATTAATCTCTTAAATGTTGTTCAAAAACTCAATTAGCAATTATTAGTAATTGCTATGTTAGAAGACATATACATTTATTCTAGATATCCCATATTATTCTACACTTCCTCTTCACCAGTTCAACATGGCTATATTAGATGCACGTGGAGTAAAAACGGTCATAAAATGCGTTGTCTGTACCGCTGACATCCTGAAAAATTATATTAAGGATTCGCACTTTCTTGATTACTACGAGAACATATTCATTTGTGATCTTTCACAGCTTCATTCCACTTTGCTTTTTCTTGACACATCTTTCGAATTCCACGTTGTCCAGTTGACGACGCTTTATAATCATCTTTTGCCTTTCGTCAACGTGATTCTTCAGTTTTATCTTTCAAAGTAGAAGAAAAGTTTAGTCCAGTTTCATCTGTCGAAATTATATGAGATATTGCTTGGTCAGGTTCTATATTTTTGAATCATTTCCGTTTTTTATTCACTTTCGGTTCAAGGACGTTTCAGCTTTTGAAGGGATTTAGGAACTACTTTTAAAACATCAGATTAGTAAGACCTTACATCCTGGTGAATCAAAAATTAAATTTCAAGGGACATCGACAACTAAATAAAATGAAAATATATATTTCATATTTCTGGGACGTCGTTTCTATGAACCAGTTGTTCCATGAACATGTTGATGTGTGTCTGTATCTGTTTGCGGATGGAGGTGGGGGTGAGCAGATTAGAAAGATGTTAAATAATGTTTTGAAAATAGCACTTAGTTGGAAACTTCAACACGTGAATGAGGACTAGCAAACAACAAAATTATGAAGTCATAATCTTAGTTATATCTTATTCGGGGCTTAATCCACCACGCATTTAAAATATGTTCCCGATCAATGAATCCTTAGAAAGGTATTAGTTAGTTATTATTAAATTTGTAACAGATATGTTCCCATCGAGTGATAGTTAAATTTAAAAAAAAATAGTAAAAATGGAATTAAAAAAATTCGCAAACCTTCCTGTACATTATAGACATTTCATAATTGGAAAGTTCTGGAGTAAAAATGGGATAGAGCACGAAAATAGAAAGAGGCCATCATACACGATTTGAAAGATAAGACAATACATAACTGGGAGACGAAGCCAGAAATTAAAATAGAGGCTAACCTGGTCGACAGTTAAGTCAAAAAACTTCACCAGTTGATGTACTGGTTTCCTTGCGAGCGAATTTTAATAAATGTTTCCAAGTCACTTCTTGGTAACCATCTAAACTCTGCTACTACCATTTTTGACAAACCGTTTCGAATGTCTGTCAGCCCTTAAAGTACCCAAAAGAAACATGAAAACTGCACAAAACAGAAACAAACGAAATAGCAAAATAAATTAATAAATAAACAAAGTACGTAATGGAAAACCAATAGATAAGAAAGTCGTGAAAAGCACTACATGGCACCACCACGTCTGAATAATGCTCAAATAATCATTCGGAAAAGTACTTATTAAATTATCGATAATATATCTAAATCATTATTATTTTTTTTGCGGTCGAAGGTCACCATACTAATCATAATCGCAAATAATTGATTAGAAAATTCTGTAAGTTATCACAGAAAACAATAAATTAGCTATTAATGAATTGCAAAATGAATGGCTTTTTGTCACGAGACGTGAGTAATGTTCACGTCACACAACCAGTGATAAAAAGTTGTATTTTTTCAAACTCGGATATAAAGTATAAATAATTAGGAGTTTTCCTTTTAATTACAATTAAACTTGTAATTCAGTCACAAAATATCAAATTGTTGCATTGATTTTATTGCTCACATACTACCATGAATGAGAAATATTAATTTTTAAAGTGTTAAAATATTTTAATACTTTTTTTGTAAAAAGAACTAAGCTGTTAAATAGTAAAAAATACTGTTATGGCAGCTGGGCTTAAAATACGAAAATTTTGGGTGGTGATGGCTAAATGTTACAGTACAAGAAAAAATCAAATGCAAACTGTACTGCACAATGTAAAAAAACAATGAAAAAGATTGTAATACAATAATAAGAATCTAATAGATAAAAAAAATCCAAATTAAAATAACAGAGCAGAGTAAAAAAAATTAAAATTGAAAGGTGTATAGATGTTATACGTATTACATTATATTTAATTAAATTAAATCAGAATAAATTTTTGCTTGCTTCATGTTCGGAATAACAATTAAGATATATTTCGGTGCAAATATTATGTGCAACGAATATAAAGTATGTGCAATAAGAAACGTTTTGGAGTGGCTTTTTACCATATTTTATTTGACGACAGGATGTCAGTACAGAATAAGATACAAATGCGTATCAAACTAAAAGAAACTAAAAAATATTAAAATTAAAATTTGTCACTTTTTATTTTGGTTCAATTGATAATTCAATTGAAATTCAATTTAAACAAAACGACATAAAGCACATTTCAGTCCTATGAGATTTAAGATATTGATGGCTTTGTGCTTTAGATAATTTGACGAAAGTTTATTTCCCCAATTATATCTTCAAGTACACATTTACATAGTTATTGATAATTGAAATTTAATTTTGGTTCCCATTTAATGAGTTCTTAAGCCAAGTCCAAAACATTACTTACGTATATATTGTTAATTGTTAATTAATGCGATGATATCCTGCAAGCTTTGCATTTAGGCTGTGACCACGTAATTTAATTTAAACGTACCGGTTATTTGCGACTTCATATCGAAGTTATTGTTAACATAATTGACAATAAGTACCGATCGCTTTACCTTGGCAAATAAAAATATTTCTCTGTTGCTTCAGTGGCTGCAATTTGCATCTGTTTTCAGACCACTGGCCGAACTTGGGTGTAGATTCACTTCCGGCTTATTATGATTGCATAGCCTGGTTGCCTAGTTAATTAAGAATGATTCGTTCAGCATTTCTTCATATCTTGGAGCTTTGCCTCTAGTTCATAATATGCCTTTGTCTTGTATTATCGGTGTGAAATAAAACAATGGAAAATTTCTTATGCTGCTACAATTTTATTATATTGTTTGTTAACAGACATGTTTTCCTTCAACGCTGGCCAATTCAATTTGTCCTTTACGATCGAACCTTTAGATCCATTAGATGATTCAACCCAAGCTAATAACTACAGACGATTGAACTTAATGTATACCTTGATAAAAATTCAATGACGACTTCGAGAATTTGTTATTGTATTATCGGTGCCAGTTAATTGTCATAATGGCGATGAATCAGTTCTAAAACAGACTTGTTGCAGTAATAAATTAAATGCTGCCAATTTTAAGTAAAATAATATTAATATCTAATATATCTAAAAATCGTTTACATAAAAAATATTTGGAATTTTTCATAATGATTTATTTACTATTTAATATCCGATTCAGAATCATGTACTACTACTAATTGCAATTCATGTTGTGACTTAAAGAAAATAAAATTGGACTAATTGTCGTACCTAATCAAATCACATTAGAACTGAGGTCGTTGAAAATTCTGTCTGAGACTCACGAATAAAATATTTTTGTGCTTATGTAATTTTAAACTTTTCAAGTGCACAAAAAAATATTACTTTACGTATTTGCTGCATAAATAAATATTTTAATACTACCCTAATTCATTTTCATAAAATGAACGCTTGCTCTTGTTTCTATCAACATGAAAATTCTCTTTTAGTTATAGCTAAATCAAACATTCCTTACAAGCTCGATAACCTTCAGACGCATTTGTTATTGCAAGTCGTCGACGCACACGAACTCAAATTTGCAATAAATTTGCGCGCGATTTAAATATTTTAATTCCGCTATATATAGAGGCAGGTCGTTGTCGATTGTCCACAGTCTAGTATTAATAGATGCATGGCGTGCACGAAGCGGAAATAGACGACGTCCCATCAATCACGTTGTAATAATGGATACGTAATTTAAAAACACATTTTTACCACAATGGAATCGATTTAGTCTGCGAGCTCGCACGTCGATTTTTATTGCAAAAAAAGTTAATTATTTACGTGGGCGTATTTGCGAATATTATTATTCGTGGAAATATTTGGCATCAAAATTTAAAATTTCATTACCATCGATGTTTTCCCCTAATTCGGTTCTATTGATGTACTCCGAGCTTAGGTTAGGTCAAGTGATTTAATATGAAGATAACGGCTCCTAAGCAACCGTGCTCCGTAACTTTGAATATATTAATAGATGGTAATCGGCTCCAACGATTTCTCTTCGCTAGGACGTCATTAGATATTTTAAATATTTGATTATTAAAACACATACGATGCATGTGTTTTAATAATCAAATATTTAAAATATCTAATGACGTCCTAGCGAATCCACTTTCTTAGAATTTTTATCGAATTGCTTTGATACAAATTAGGTAAAATCCAAATTACGTGTTCAAGTCTATATTGGACCAATTATATTATTTCTTTGACTATCTACGATCAATTTCTCTTCGCCCCTGTTGCGAAAGCATAAATGAAACCAGCCAGCTAATGAAGAGCTTTAAATTCTAGGATCCAGTTACGTGAAATTAATTTCTCCTGACGTTTTCCACATGTCCGCAGATTTATAGTCCTGCGAATTACCATGAAACCATTTAAAATTTACCGAGCGAAATTAATACATCAAGTGAAAAATACGGATAATATGTAATATTCACGAGGGCCTTTCATGCTCCCCTCAGTAGACGCGGGCGACGCCATTTGACGAACGCCGAGTTAGCACGCAACTTCGTCATACGGTTCCCGATGCCTGAATGTCCTTTTCAAATTATGCTCGAACGGAATCGGAGCTAATCACCGCCGCGTCCATATTTTTTTTCCACCGATTTATATACAAAGGCGTTTACAAGTACGATTAACGCTGGGATATACAATGTAATAAATAACGCACGTGGTGCGATGCAAATAACTCTAAATTTCAACAGAGCACGTTTTTACGTTTCGTTGAACCAGTCGATAATTTACAATTAGTGAATAAAAGCTCGTGCTGTAGATTTTTAAAAACGTTACTCGCGACAAATAATTAATTGCATATATTTTATTAAACTCATAATTGTTTAATTAATGCCAGATTAATAATTTAAATGAATTGTTGAGGTAACCGCGCCCCATCTGTTAAATCTAGTGAACTATATTTGATTACCAGCAAGTTAGCAGCTAATAATAACTAATAACATTTCACGTAATATGTCAAACGTGTCTGTTTAATTTAATAAATGGGCGAAGCGCGAAAGGACAACTTTAAATGATTTCGCCACGCAGTGCGGAACCTTTCAAAATCGCGTGTGAAAATATCACCTAAAACGACAAAACGACACAGAATGGGACGGAGCCCTCTGGTGGCGCGCATAAAAGCCTTTATTCCGCGCGCCAAACGCGTGAGCGGGCTTTGTTGGGCTGTCAGGTCGCGTCACTCCTTCGAGGATCAAAGCGAGCTTTGCATCTCAATGCCGTGGCCCGTTTAAACAATAACGCTAATTTATACCGTGGGGGAGGGGGCTTCGAATTGCGAAAGTTTTTGTTTGGCGAACGTGCGATCTCGCACGATTCGGTAGGAAATCGGACAAAATTTCGAAATGAATGCTTTTCATGGGTTTCGAATTTTTGTAGGTGGTCCCATATGAAACACAACAGGTGTATATATTTGTAGGTCTAGCGATCCCTAAATGTGTATTTAAAAAAAATTGTTTATAATAACATTTTTTATAATCACAAAAATTGGGATTTTATACATTTTATTAACTGTGCTTGTTTGCCGTATGAATCGATATGAATGATAAATTATATTTCGTCAATGGCAATGGAATTTTTTTTTAATCGAATCAAATAAAATTGTTAATTTCCTCCCACGTTTATAAAACACTTCAGCACTAATTATTTTCAGTTGTCTATATTCAGGAAGTGTAATCCTACTGTCGCGTGTTTAAATGTGTTCACAATGATCGCAACTTTGTATTGAATCTGCTCGGCCTTTTGTATTGTTATAAAAATAAGCACAATTAATATACCAGTATTAAGTCTAAAGCTCGAAGTGGACTAAACATAAGGCACTGAACGCGGCGATCCGTCAGTTAAACGTTAGGTTTGAAAATGAGACGTCAAACGTTGCATCCGTTCGAGGGCCTGCGGCCTCCGACGGGAACGTTTAGGGGCGTCGCGCGGGCAATTGCGATGGAAATAGAGGTTCGAAGTCGATCATAGTTCGTTTCGTGACGTCCGTATCATCTATGATCCAAAAGTCGATATTTTCGATCGATTTCACGAAGCTAATCATTTTGCGAGAATGAAAAAGAATTTTAATCGTAATAGTATTGAATTGTTAGCAAAGTTCGACTGAAGTCGACAATGTCACTTAGTTGAAATTAATTGCCACACAAACAACTTAGTTCAAAAAGTCATTGAAAAAAAAAACCCATTGGCAAAATGTTGAAAAATGTGGTTGTTAAAAATTTCAAATTTTCAAAAATATAAATGCAAAAATTAAATAAAACAAATCAATGTAAACAAAAGTAATTGTTACAAAACGTTAATAAAATTATTACAATGCCATCTGGCGCAAAATGTTGTCAAAAATATAAAAAACTATTGTAAAAAAATCAACAATTACAAAAACGTGTTTCAAAAACAAGTTCTAAAAATAATGGAACTAATTCGGAAATATCAAATTTTGAAAAAAAATATATTTAAAAAAAAAAAAAGTTTGTTAGTTAATTAAAGAACATAGAAAAATAATTGTAACAAAACGTTTATAAATCATTTTAAGTGTAATTTTCCGCAACGGCGAAAAATGTGGACATTGCAAGAAAAGGAAAAAACTAAAAATTAAAAAATTTAAAAATATGCAATTAAAATAAATACGAAAATTAGAAGGAACAAAATTTCAGAAACATTCCTAAAAATCGATAATTATTTAAAATATGCATGAAGCTAAAAATGTTCAAAAACGCATACTTCGATCAATACAAAAATTGTAAATAGATGTTAACTTTTTCAAAAACGCAAACGAAAAAATCGAAATAAAAATGGAAAATATATCGAATTAAAAAGTAAGAAACTGTTAAATAAAATAATATTTTCCATGTTCTAATTAAATATATAAAAATATTTCCAACTTCTACCACAATTTGCAAACTTTTTTATCACACGGTATATGTACATCGGGGTGTAAAAAGTTAACGATTTTTTTTCATCCTACGTAAATTGAAATATTTAACAATTAATTAATGTTTGTCAAATGACAGATCCGATAAAACTCAAATTTTGCATTCGCATAGCTGGAACACGGAGTTGGCAATTGGCTATACAAAATGTTCGCCATTTTGGAATAGAATCACGGCATTCTCTTTCGTGCACTTATTAACTACAAACACGAACTGTGTACATTGAAAATTAGATACAACTGCCTACCCATTAATAAAAAAAATACCACAAACGGACTACTCATTCATATAAAACGTAGTTCACCTTGTTGTTAATAACTAAAGACAAACGCGATAAAAATGTCAACCTGGGAATTCATTAATAAACATTACAATTGTAGACAAATATTAACAATTCATTCTAAATATCTCTTAATGATTCTCTTACAATTATTATTATAAATACAATTTAAGGTGTTTATTTATAATTATTGCTACAAAGTCGAGCAATTTTAAAATCTTACTGCCTTCACAGTCGTGTAAATTATTAACACTTGATTTTGACAGCAGTGGACATTTCTTTGATACCATGTGAGGATTTGTTTAGCAAAAGCAAAATGTTTTTTTATAGTTCGCTGCACTGTCTATCCATGAATATCCATTAGGGTGGTTTTTGTACGATTGTTGTTATAAACACCATTGGTGTGTCAATTCGCTAACGATTTATTTAAAATTGTTTATTATGTAACCCAAATGAAATAACACAAGATAAGATCAACCGATACAGGCACAACCCTGTTCAAAAATGTGCTAGCTCCCACAACGGGCAAGGTTGATATAACCCTTACATTTATTTAACAGCTATCTAAATGCATCGAAATACCCATAATTACCATATACGCATTTTATTTACTTGATATTTTTCAATCCGTTGAAATTGTTTGACGACCATGACAATTTTTATAACAATTTATATGGTTGTCAATGAAATTGCACGAGTACGTTTCGATCCGCTCAGAATTAAAAAAATATCCAAGCTGTTAATTTCATATAATTTTTTTTTAAACATTTTATATTAGGCATTACAACTCTATCATTTTAAAGTATTGAATAAATATTTGTTCCCAAAATCCGGTAGCTAATTGGGAAAATTTAAAAAATTGCATTGTTAAAAAAAATAAATTAAATTCGATCGAATCTGTGGGTACGTTCTTCTTTGCCACAATTTGTGTCGCATTTCACGAAGATAACTTTTTTGGTAGACCAAAACATTCATTAAATGACTATATTTGTGAATATATTGGCCATCATTCGATTTAAAATTTTAACGTTATTTTTGACATTGGTATTTTCTCATCAGGTTGTTCCTGAGCCTTTTTAGACTTATTTTTGGTTACCAAATTTTTCTCCAAACAATCCGACTCCCGAAATGTTTGACAAGTCCCTGCTTCGCCATTTCTCTTGGTATTTGTAATAATATATTTAGAATTTGATGAAATTAAAATTTAACAAATGCGAAGAATGATTATCTTGTATATGTTACATCGAGGTTTTGAAGGAAAGTTATAAAATAAATTACGATTACAAGGGTGACACTATGTTTAGCAGAAGACCAGGTTGGAAATGTAGTTACTGTGGGCATAAATGAACCTAGATTTTTAAATCGTTTGAGAATTATTGTGGGCGAGTTTCAGTGTTGTATTATCCATTTTGAACTCATAGTAATGATGCAAACAATGTCTTAAAAGTAAAAGTTTGGTTACAATCGAGTACATGAATATAAAGTTATTTTACTACCATTGTTACGCAATCGATGTCGCAATAATTTAAGAATTTTTATTTGCTCCATGGCCAATGCTCCATTCAATAGCGCATTTATTCCACCATAATCTAGGAGCCAGAAAATTATAAATATCATACGGAACAGCCCCAAATAACCCACAAAAGCGTTTCGACAAAGTGGACGTTTCGCGGCCAGTGGTTGCACATAAATAATTGGTGGTAGCGCACAATTCCAGAATTTATTGGACGCGCCTCGAAATACCTTCCTTTGAAGTTACTTCTGGGATCGTAACAAAAAACGTCTCGGCGGTTACGCAAATAGGAAACGAAATAATCGAAACGAGATTGCGGCGACGTTTAAAATGCTCCGGGAGAGGAACTTGAAATTAGACGCGATGATTTATCGCACCTTCCGCTGGATTTATGCGCGAGATGAAGGATGGGGTGCGCGGCGCCCGAAATGATGGATGCATATCTCATGTGCGACACTAACTGATACAGCTTTATTTATGTGGCGTGCAATTCACAGACGCGACCCACTCGGAAGAAACGCTCCGCGGTCGTGACGGAACCGTTTTTGAATATTTATGAATGGTTCGAAGTTATGGCATAATGTAATAAGAAAAAGAAATATATATACTTTTTTATATATAAGTTACAAAATATAAAATTAAATTATATTTCGGATCATTTCTATTCACTAATTTTTTTAAATTATGCCTTGTATGTAACAATAACTGTATAATACAACATATAGTTGTTAAGAATCTGACATAAATTTAAATGCGACCACCTATGGTATTTAATAGGGTCATTGTGTGGAGAAAAATCGTCCCCCTTACTCTTTGTATTCATGAAGATTTTTAACCCGTTGGCTTTCTCGGTCGTTATGCTAAGAGTGGGTCAAATATGCTGCGACTTTTCTTCGATTAAATCGACGATAAAGTTAATTAATTCCGTGTAACCGATTCCTAACAATAGACGAATGACGATTTTGCCAATCTCTACAAATACACATTATCTTGTTATTTGCGGATTAGTGTGATAATCTATGGCCATATGACGATAATGAAACAATTATATTTTTATATTTATTGTGGCTCCACTTCAGTGGTGTGAAACGGGGCAATATCGCGTGTCAATTTATTTGCACTTTTGACAATGATGCATTGGTTTGTTTTATTAAATGCGATTTATTGCTTTTTTATTTGTCAAGTGAATAATAGGGGCGACGAAAAGATGAGTATCCACAAAAAATGCCATATGGATCATTTTATATTTTAATGAATACAAATAATATTTTTTTCGTTTATCATTGACTCAATATATGTAAATGTTGTTGGGATGATTATTTAGGATTTTGTTCGAGATTTTTAGGTTAGTGTTTAATAGTTACTGAGATTTTCGAGTAGCCCATTGACAGAGTGAACAAATTTTTTTTATTAGTTATAATAGTACTAACAAAAAATAGATTAGAAACCATGATTTTTTTGTATGTCTAGTAATAAATTATTCTGGTCCTCGCCTAACATGTCTTTGTGTTTAAAACAAGGTGATCGCCTCCTAGACATTGGGAAGGATCGCACAAAAATTATGATGTATTACATATTTAATGTATTTGTAGTACTTTCGTTTGCAGTTTGTAAATGTGATATGATATGATCCTATTTGGAATTCCGCACACATTCCAATTCACACCCACTTTTCTATTTGCAGATGAAACAATAAAAAGCACGAGTTTCCAAACAACCCGCCCGAGAGAACAGAAGACCCGAAATTGGATTTAAAGGTAAGACGACTTCCGTTCGGTAATTTTCACGTCGTTTATTTTTCAAGTGGTGGCTGCGAGTGTTTATCTCGGCGCGAGCGCGCGAGTGTATGTTATCGTTGGCCGCGGTAACTCTTTTCTATTTTTTAACTTGTTCTTATTATGTACCGCGTTAATGTTTATATTGGCATGTTGTACTGAATTTATCCCGAGTGTAATTCATAAATTAAAAACTTCAAAGCCGAAATATCCATAAAGTCGTTTCCAAACACCGTAAATTAATGCGCGTAGCCTGCACGTTTCAAGTGAACTTAATTATGCTGAGGCGAACGCTGAAAAAATAAATGAAAACTATTTCTCCTATTATCTCTTCGATATTTGTTTACACGGGGTGCTCCGTAATTGATCTCAATTACAGAAATGTAAATATATAACAGTGGGAAATTACGATAACGAAAACACGGACGAGATCTCATTCTTTTCTCTATCTAGCGGAAAGGTTGTGATTTTTATTGCGGTTATGTTACTGCAGTGTTTATAATAACTTGTGTTTTCTTGGCTTTTTCCTGGTCGACGAATTTATTTCAGAATATTTTTGTTCTCCATATTAGAGATAAAATCGACAACTCTATAGCAAATAGTACCATAGGCTGAGTTGGGTTGGTTTGGCATAGTACTTATTAAAAAAAATAGTTTTACATATAATTGTGATGATATTTGTGACAAACGTTTGTACAATCACACAATATGCTGAAGCTTCATGTATTGAGTGTTTACATGTTATGCATTATGATGCAGTTCCGATGTAAGTATTTGTGCAATCTAGCTCGTGTACTAGTTTCGCAAGTAGCATAAATCTGGTTATTTTTATGTTATTGTTTTTCGAATCATTGCTCTCATTTGCAACCAGTGCTTATATTTTTCAATGTCAAGCCATCTATTTCACTCTATGCTGAAATAATTAATCTGTTCATTAAGAAAACTAAACTTGCGTTGATTAAAATACATACATGAAAGTAAATATTTGACAGTAGTTTATAAAAATAAGCTAACATATGAGATGCAAATGAAATTCACTAATGGAATGAATTTAAATTGACAAGGAATAATGGTACGTGTCAAAGCGAACATACACCAAGTTCTTGTGCATTCGTGAATATTGATTAAATGTTTGGGTAACTGTCTGCTCTATTTATAGATATATTTATGTCCACTATAAATTTCGTAAAAATATAGGGAAAGAGAGCGATTATTGAGTTGGGTTGGCTTGGTGTGTTTTTATTTTTCTGCCATACGATTTTTTTGTCTGCAATTATCATTTCATGAGTTTTTCAAGTTTTCTTTATTACATATTTTGTTGTTTTGTTGGTTAATTTTTCAATTTTGTTCTAGGTCTTCATGGTTCTCTTCTTCCTCCAGGTTTTCACTGCAGACTTAGGTTACGTGACCGCTTCTGGTCTTATTCTCGACACATGTCCTGACCATTCCACTCTCTGTGATTTTCTTCGCCATATCCTCCCCGTTCAGTTCCTATCGTATTTAATGGTTCAGATTTAATTTAAGTTCATTACACACAAGCATCCCATTGTTGCTCTCATTATTTTCCTCTCAACAATCATCAGATTCTCCTCATCCAGTTTTATAAGAGTCATTGTTTCTGTCACATACAGCATGGCCGTTGTATATATATATTTAATTTGCGTCTTGAGTACTGTAACTTTTAATAGGTTTTCGTGTGTTAGAGTTATTGTCTGAACTTTGTCTATAGTTCGTTCTCATTTAGCAGCAGCAGCACAACAAACTTTACGATTATGAAACAACATTACGTACACTTAGTCATCGCTAACATTGTGGACCTCCAGTCTAGACCTCTGTTTTGTAATAAGTACAGTGCTGATCATAATTATTAATTTTGTATGGTATTGACGTCATATCAAGGATTATTCGCCTAAAATTTCTTAACTCCAGCATGAAACCGGTTATTTTGTCTTTGTATATATGTCATAGTCATAGAAAATTATTGGGGAACGTAGTACAAGACTAGAAAAATTTGGCCAAAATTTCAGAATAAAAATTCATGTACGTTTATGTCTATAGTTAGTAGTAATTGTATTCAGTTTCGAGGAAGTTTAACATAATTGTTATCCATTGGTTGGTTGGTTGGTGGTTGGGTTGAGTTGGTTTCGGTAATCAAAGCCATCGTGCTTTTTGAGGTATGTTGGTATGAATTCTTGACAAGAATATTACCTAGATCAATATTACGATGCTAATACCATTGCAGCATTGCCTTGGAAGATATTACTAAAATTTGATTTAGTGTTCGTCGATATCCTGATTTCGAAAGACCTAGTAGTAATAGAAACTTGAACATGGAAGGTGAGGGATCTTTGTATGTCTATGTCACCGTTGTATCCGAACATCTCTGAGCTTGTCTTGACTCGTCTCACTTTCTGAAGATATAACACTCAACATTTGCCCCAAATCAGTTAATTTCGGTCTCTGGGCTTCATTAATTCGCAGGAAAGCTATTTACCTTTCAGCACTATTTATTTACACAAATGATATAAAATTTATTTTCAAAACTGCATTTGAAGCTGCACTTGTGATGAATTATTGTTGAGTTATTTCTTCTGTTAGTGATGGCTTCTGATCAACTACTTGTTCTGTTACTGACGCGTTCTGATGAACTACTTCTTGTGTTACCGACGAGTTGTGATGAACTAGTTTTTGTGTTACTGCTGAATTATGATGAACTACTTGTTGTTCTGTTACCGACGAATTCTGATAACTACTTCTTCTATTACTAACGGATCTGATGAACTACTTTCACGAAAATGTATTGACTTCCCTTAAGCGGTCACTACTTCTCGGAGTGGATGTAGCTAGCATTGGATATTTTTGGATATATATATACCTCCGAAACGAAAAATAAGTATAACGTGAGAATATTATGCTCCTTGAATAGGAGCTCTTTCCCAATTTTCCACAAAAACAACGTATTGTCATTTTTTTCCGTCATAAATGAGGAGTTTATATTTTGAGCCCAAAAAACTATAATATCTAAGACGTGACTCAAACATCAAATAATAAACACACTTTGAGCTCATTTAAGTAATTAGTATATTGAAGGGTACCAACTCCTTAAGGGTACAATTGGGTTGAGTATCACTACGTGACTGACGTAGATTATATAGTGATGGCACGGCTTTCAAATTATTTCTTCCATTGACTTTGGAAAAAGCAACGCACATCGTCTCATGCATGAAGACAGATCTGGAAGAGTACCCCAACTAACTCTATCTTCTTTGTCTTTGTCACACTGAACACATAAAACTAATCTAGGTGTTTATACATCCAAGTTTACCTTGCTCAAGTCGAGCGGAATGTTTATGTCTCTGCTATATAATTCTCAAGCTAAGATCTTCGCCTTGGAGATGTCATTGCGTTGCAGATCTAGGTCATAATTTCTATGTAGCAGAATTTATTATTGTGAGTTGTGTGATTATTGTGCAATGTGGACTGAGTTGAGGAATTCCGACTTGAATTGCTGAACTCCTTATGGCTGGTCATTGGCTGGAACTTATATTCGTCAGACTTCAGCCAAGCGTGGGGGCAGCTGAGTTTATCTTACAGACGTCTACTACATGGTACGGATGTATCCTTCCACGAATTTTTGGCAGGCTGATGGTACATGTGTTCGCCAAGAGCAGATGTCTCACCTGCTTTTAGAACTTTTTCATTTTATCTGGTTATCGTAGTCATCAATATTCTCTAATTTTCCCTGGCGATGATTCGATTCTTAAGCCAAATCAATTCGTCTTGCTCTCATGGTACAAAGTATGTGAATTTTCAGAAGATCCATGAATTAGACTGTGCGAACAGTGTCCTCGTTGTTGTGTGCATCTTCAACGTGCCTTCTCGGGTTAAATTCCTTGCAGAACTACCCCGTTTGGTCGGCGAATGACATATGACTGAGGCTTGCCTTTATTTTCCAACGCTTTTGATTAATCACATAATATTTTTTTAAAGCAAATCTCATACCAAATCACCATTTTATTAAATTATCTTTTATTTTTGAAAATTTTTATATTTTAACCTAATTATTTTATAATCTATGTATCAACATAGTGTGACCAAAGTGGAAAGGAACAAAGACAGGAATTGAAGATGAAACACTGCAACCTGGATCACGTGGTTTTCAGATTGATCTGAACTGACATCTCACACTAGAATAATGCTTAAAATTTTCCACTTTTATGTAGACAGTCGTTAGTTTTCAGATAAGTTCCATTGCAGCTTAATGGAACTTTTATCACGTGTTGTGCTTTATTAACCGAACAAGACAGAGTTTCAAGTAAACTTGGTACAAAACCTCGTGTGCCACAAATTGAAAATTACGTCACGTTCCTAAAACAAACAAGCAAACAAACGCAGCCACAAATCTTGCAACGAGCCCCGAATAATTGAAAAAAACCGGTCATAAATTGAAAAATATGGCCAAAACAGAAACCGCGCGGGGTAACTCCGACCCCGTCGGGGAACGCATTCCCAGCGTCGACTTGGTATGCAGCCCACATTTCAGCGGTGTATTGCGGCCTTCCCGCTTTTATATTGCGCGAATGTTTCACATTCACGGCCCGGCTTCAATCGATGGGCTCCCACTCTTCCCGTTTGCACAGTTAAACGCCAAATTAATTAGATTTTAAACGACTTTTTAAATTCCGCGTACGAGCGAGCGTCGCGCGTACACCGTACAAATTGGCATTAAAAATTCGAAAAGCTGCAAATTAATTACTTGATACGCCAAAGCGTTAATTATCGGAGTCGGCGTTCGCCGGCGTAATTAACTTTTTCTGCAATCGAAAGTGGTGGCGCGTTGGAGATGTGATTTATGGAGTTAACCAACTGGAAAATATTTCCCGCCATATCTGGCGGCACCCGCTCCGATTGTTATATTGGATTAGACTTCTTATTGTGCCGTAACACGCACGGTTTGTATATTTATTTTACACCTCATAAATGTCCGTTTATGATGGAAATATATATATATGGGAATTAATAACTAAGAGATTAGTTCGAATTCGCGGAATCGATCAAAGAGGAATCATAATAATAAGAATAATTTGTTTTGTTTTACTTCTACATATTCCACCAACAAAAGGGGTAATAAGCCATTGTTTCATGAATAAATTATTTCATTTCACTAATTTTTACTTGGAGTGTTATGAACTGGTTACATTGACAGTTTGAACACGCAACTGGACTAACGATACTGCTATAGGGGAGTACCCCTGCTGATTTATTAACTTAAGCTTATCATTCCGTAATGGAAATCTAGGCGTTTACAAATAGTTTTCAATGGTGCCGAATTTGCAGTTATGTAAGTTTATATGTGAAGAAGTAGTTCTGGGTAATCATCATCATCATCATCATCATCATCATCGGAATCTGATTCGCAGTAACCATACACTCCAATCTAATTAACGAAATTTTTATTCATTATACTTTTTCTTCCATCTTAAATCATTTATTACCGTTCACATATTTATTTTCGAATAATTGCCGAAAAAGATTATTTTAACGTATTTAAGCCGGAAACGCCTGACGTGCGAGTACACTTCATCAACCACCCACCCACTTCCACCGTCCACATATAAAATATAATATCGCAACGCAAATATCGCTTTAGCTGCAGCCTGTCTGACGGTTTTTATCCCTGGCGAGCAGGGGTTGGTGCTTTTAGTGTCTTTAATCAGACATCCATTCACAATGACGAGCACCGTCGCGACGCTGAACTGGCGTCGCTCATCAGCGCCTCTAGTCATAAATGTAACGTGACCATGCTTAATTGCGCACGGGCTCCGTGACACTTCTCTTGTAATTTAGTGTCCTCTCGCTATATAGCGCGTAATCAGTGTCAACACGAATTATAAAGAATATCATAAACGTGGTCGGGTCGCGTGAAAAATTGAAAACGCTGCGCCTACTAACGTGAAACTCTACGTAGAGATAAATGTTAAATATATTTAACAACTTTATAATATAATGTGTTAAATTATATCGATATAATAATCGATATATCGATATAATATCGATATAATCGATAAAATCGATAATCTGTCTTGGTTATTTAGATATTGCCCAAATATCGATGACGTCAATTTTTACAATTTTAGATTATATTCATAACCAAGTGGTTGAGACTCATAAATCATGGGGAACAAGAACAAATAACATCAAAAGACAATTGTATATTTTATGAACAGTATGTCATATAGATTGCGATTCCTCATTCTTTGGATTTGATTGCCATCATGTCCTTTTCGTTTATCGATTATGACGTCGATATTGACGTCTCTTAACCAGTGGAATAAAACCCTGCACGAGTGAATGAATGCTATGTTTGAGGAAAGTGTGTTTTTTTTATCTTGGTGGGTGAGCAAAATCTCAAAAACATATCTGTTTGCAGAAGCACAATTATAACTTAATGTGAATGTAATGTCTCTAATGTTTGCTCAGTGAAGATGGGTGGGTTCGAGAGGGCGTCAAATACAATGAATTTACGTGAAATCGATGAACAAGTACTCGGACAAACGAATTCAAAAACATATGTATATGTAGGCTATCGGTTTTGATAACAAACAGGGTCCAATCCAACCCAATTGCCATCAACGTGAGATATACCAAACATTTCTTAAGTCTTAAAACTGCACATGATGAAAGATGAAAGATCTTATAAATGAAAAGAAATCCAGAGAAAAATACCAAGAAGCGTTACAGCAATGAAATAAAATGGAGGAACTTAACAATAATAACTTAACAATAAAAAAAATTACGCTAGCTGTAAAAATCTATGGAGCTGGGTTATTAAACCAGGCAAAGGTCGGGAAAGCAAAAACCAAACAAAGACATACTTGTCCTTTGGAAAGGACGTAGTGATGCCAATTCAAAATTTAGATACCGTAAATACGCAAGAGAAGAAAGAAACATTAATGACCACATCAAAGGAACTAGGATTTAGTATTTTTTAACAACAATCGAATTAAAAGCACTATTACAAAGGATATAGATCTAATAGCTAAAAGAAGAGCAAGCTAGAGGAATACACAATGAAGTGGATCAGAAATATTCAAAGGCGACTTAGACAATAGAAGAAATAGCGGAAATTCCAACAATGCCAACTTTGGTCCTGTTGGTTGATCAAATTATCCTTGCAGATAAAAAGGATACATTAGGATTTCCTCCTGTTTTTGATGGTTTCCAGGCCTCGATATCTTGCAAATACATTTTAATAAATTACTGAGTATTATTTTCAATTTTGTTTGTCTGGCCACAAGAATAAATAGATAAATAGTCGCATTTTTCGGATTTCGTTCTTTTTGAAATTGTGTTGGTCTTATTACAATTATTTTTATTTAAATTGTGTATCTTTTTGATTCATAACTTCTCATCATTGTTACGTCTTGGTACTCATCATCTTTGTAACCATATCTTTAGTTTCATAGTCCTTTAATGTTTGTATTTATCATTTTATCGTTTTTCATATGTACGTCAATTTTTCTGTACGATCCAATAAGGGATCGTTCTTCCATTAGAGTCATTGACGCCCTATAGCTAACTTCACCCTGTCTTTTAAAAAATGACTTTTCTATTGTGTAAACCTGGCCCGGAAGCGAAATCCAAAACAATGAATAAATAATAATACAATTCAAGTAAAAATATTTTGACAGATGTACCACCAACCCAACCCAACCCAACCCAACTTAACCCATTTATTAACTGAGAAAAATCAAAGCTCATAACTCAGTCATTCTATTGTGTAAAGCAAGTTAATTTTTTTTACAAACAATCGGGGCCCGTAAGTGAAATCCAGAATCAATGAATAAATAATTATACAATTCAAGTAAAAATGTATAGACAGATGTACCAACAACCCAACCCAACCGAAATCATTTATTAGCTGGGAAAAAAATCAAAACTCATAACTCAGTCATTCTATTGTATAAACCAAGTTCAGGTTGCAAAAAATCGGCCTGGAAGTGGATTGTGAACATGGAAAATTCAGGTTTGAGTCAAGTGCAGATCGCAAAAATATTAAAAATTTCACGTTCTACAGTTGGAAAGGTTATTAGAACTTACCAAGAACGATTATCTATCGAAATAAAAGCTGGTTCTGGTCGAAAACCTGAGTTTCACAACAAAAAATTGGCTGCAAGGGTCAATGAGTGTTACAGAAGAAACTTGTCTGAACGTGCTGCAGCAAAGAAATGTGTTACATCAGAAGCTACCGTACATCGAGTAAAATTAGCTTGTGGCTTGAAGACATACAAAGTCCAGAAAATATCCGACCGAGATGCAGAAAAAGAAAAAACAGCAAAATCCCGGGCAAGAAAATTATACAGTCGCTTTTTCACAAAGTTTGGCTGTTGTGTTATGGACGACGAAACCTACTGCGTGCCTGACTTCAGTCAAATACCGGACCAAGAATTTGAACTAGAACTGATGTTCAAATTTTAATGAAATCCAAGGTTCTACATTTTGGCACAATTAATAATTACTATAAGTTATGTTATGAATTTGAATATGTACTGTATATAAGTTTAAGATTAATACAACAATAAAAAAACAACAATAAAAAAACTTTTGCTGTACATAACCCATTTTCTCTACTGTTGAAAGCCTGCTACTTTTTTTGAACCACATCTTAGCTCTTAGTTAACGTAGATGTATATGACTACCTTTTACTTCCAATTTAAAAAAATCATTGCTATTTGTTTCATTCAATTTAATAGAAAAATAAAATAAATCAATAAAAATGTACCAATTTTACACTTGGACTTGTCAAGTTGGATTGAGAAGTAAATTTAATCTCAATTATTAATCGCGCATTTAAATCGATAAACAAAGACCACACCCTACCGCAGGATGACCGGATTCGTCCTTACTTCCACACCGAGGTACGACGAATAAATAAATAAATAAATAATTATGTTAAACAAAACGACCGTAATATATACCGAGAACGAAGTGAAATTTTAGATGATTTCTAGTTTTTACTTATTAACGCGTTTCTCATTAATTTTATAATCAAGATCCATCCTTAAATCGGTATCCGACGCTTTAATTATCCACGACAGTTATGTGGTTTCGGTTTGTCGATTTAATTGGGTGCAGTGATGCTTTGTGTTCGAATTCCCACATTTGGGAAGTCTTTGCAGCAAATTGTTTATTATTTTTGCTGGTATCTTCATTATTTCATAATTATGATTATGAGTGAATTTTTTTAAATAATTAGCATTGTAAATAATACAATAATTATACGTTTTACGTAAACGACGGATATGCATTGCAGCCATAACAATTTATAATAAATAAAACATTTTTTGCCATCTCTCAACTTGGATTTATTGTCTACGTTTTTATATGTCTTTAAATCGTTATTGTTGGCGAACGCTATTACTTCCTTAATAGAAATAATTCTCCACCTATAAATTTATATATACCCTGATAAGCAATATCTCCGACTCATCGATCACATAAAACTGACGGCGGTATGTTTTGAAATGGATCATAAAGTGCATCGTTAAGTTACGTCATTGGCTCGTCCTGGTCGACGTGAAAGCAGCCATTTTACATGGAAAACGCTGCCCGTCATATCTACGGTTCGTTCGTAATTATGCGTTCAATGCTCCTTTTACGGACGTGCACTATTTAAATGATAATGCGTCAATGCGAACGCAGGTATCGGGGAACATCGTCGTCGCACATGGATCCACTTCGATATGGTTATCTGCGCTTCGACGCGAGTTATCGTCGTCGCAGTCGAAATTCCGCAAATTAAATTATTATGCGTGTACTCGCACATGCACGATGCACACACGTGAGATAATTCGGTGTAGAAACGTGCCTTTTTCGAAATCTGGCTCAAAATAAATCGCCGCGGTAATATACCACTCATACGAGTAATTGTTGTGTAATGTGTGTATATTTGGACGTATCGATTTATTATACACAACGCGTGCTTTCGCCAGCACAATATTGGCTTTAGTCTATTTGTGTCACCGTATATAACGGCGGAATATATCGGACGACCAACACGTGTATTCGCCATTCGCCATTCTTAGCTGGGTAACGCGGAGTGGTTATCTGCGCGACCAGATACAATAGAAATTTCGCTGTGTCCTTTGTTTGCGATTGTACTTCGCATTTTTACTATCTGGTTAATTAAACGTATTATCCGTGTTTCCGGGAGGAAGTAAATATCAGTTGCGAAATAGGACAACCTTAATTTTATATATTTTTATATAGGACGTACAATGCTACGCCTGGTATTAACAATTATATTTATTTATTTTCGATCATATTGTGGGTTTCTTGTTTGAGTTTTATCATTTTAATTTCGTCACTATTGCAACTAAGTTCTTTTTTAAATAGCAATTCTTTTCTATTTTTGAATAGGGTTTTGTTACTTTCGTGGCTCCTGTCGGGAGCCCGCCAGGTCCAAGGTCGCCTCTAGTGGCTGTCCTGTTATCAGCTTTGAATAACTTTACAATAGATATCTTCACTTGCATCTGAAATTGTGTACTTGACGTAACTCGGCGATCCACCTATAGAGTTATATGAGAACCTGTGGGCGTCAGCCCCCATACTATATCCAGGAATTGTGGGTATTGCTTGGCAGTCAGATTTGGATATGAGAGTACCTTGTCTTCTGAACATACGATTGAGATGATAATCAAATTTAACTGGGAATTAATTTCATGTGGTCGAAAATTAAATCGGAGTGTTTACGATCCTCTTGTACATAATGTGATTACGAATGTGACTAATTTTCATTTGGTTGTAAATCGAATTGGTTTCGAAATGAGTTAAATTTGGTAAATGACAAATTTGCTAGGTTTATTGGGCTTAGGACGAAATAAAATTTAATTGCAATGCCACTTATTCAAATAATTTATGCTACATGTTATAACCCAATCCAACCCAACCGAACCCAATCCAATCCAACCCAACCCAAGACAACCCAACCCAACCCAACCCAACCTAAGTACAATTGAAGAAAACACCAACGAATTCAACAATTAAATTAAACAATTAGTTGAAATGTACGCCAAAAGTTTAAGTCTGGGTGGCGATGGGTTTATTTGGTTGCAAATTAAAAGACCTTTGCAGGATTTGTTATTTTTTATGTCTGATCGAGTTGAACAATCAACAAAGCCAACAATTCCACTAGATCTGGTTGGGTTGTGTTAGATCAGCGATGAGCAACACGCGGCCCGTTAAACATGTTTATGCGGTCCTCCAAGCATGTCTATTAATAATGCTTATAATTAATTTAAATTTTATATATTTTTATTCTAACGTTTATTATAAATAAAGTTTTGTGCGGCCCGCCAAAAAAATTTTAAATTTAAATTGGCCCGTTGATTAAAAAGGTTGCTCACCCCTGTGTTAGATAATTCAAAGCCAAGAATTCTATTGGGTTGACAATGGATGGATTAGGTTTACAATAATGTGACATATGTCAGTGGACGATGGTATCGAGTATTTAAACGACCGTATGTTGTCGAAAGCAGATGTGTAGAATTGAACTTGGACTTAATCACAATCGTAATCATTTGAAGAATATTGTATTAAATTGAAAATGATTGAATTGAATTATAAAAACAATTGTATTCAGTCTGTTTATATATAATATTAATAAATATATTTAGTTTATAGTAATTTTATTTACTTAAAAAATAACGTAATTAATAACAATTGCACTGGGTTGAATGCCACTGATCTGAAAACTGGCCAACTACTGAGTTAAAAACGTTGTTGGTCTGATGTTGGGTTGGATCGGGTCGGGTTGGGTTGGGTTGGACTGTGACAATTAGCATCTTTCGTATTTTTCACAAAACACTGCATATCGTCTCGTCGATTATTTTGAATGAATTTGTGTCGTGTACGATTGCGTGACTATTTTACTTCTCTTCTTATTCTTTTATTTTCACCAATTTTATTAGCAGGGTGAGCTGGTAGTAAAAAGAAGACAAAAAGAGAATTATCAAATATCGACCAGAGGATAAGAATAGAATGAGACCTGAAAACTTAAATCTAAAAAAAAATAATCAGTTAAGAAAACAAACTGCAGAAAGTAACCAAACATCAGACAAGTTTGCATCGTCCTAATTTAATTAATCATACGCATAAGAAGTATTTTTTTATCTCTAAAAATGCAGGGTCTAAAGTACTACCCTGTTCCAAAACTATTTCTATAAAATTTACCCACTCGAAATTTTACAAAGTCACACATATTCGAACGGTCAAAATATCACACGTACCACTAAGTACCCGGCAAATTTTCGCATTCTTCCAAAAAAACGATCCCCTCAACCCGACAGTGGTGAAAATAGTTTACAGATGGGAGAACGCATGTCGCAAATGAGCCTTTTGTAGGGCGAGCTGCAATTTCGGTTAATCGTGAAAATTAACAAAAATGTCATTATTCAGAAAATGAGACGGGTAACACTTCGTCAAATTTCTGAAAATTCACAAATTAGTGTCGCAAGTGTTGAAGAGACTGATCTGGCGCCTGTTGATCGAAGAGCACAAGTTGGATCGTTTGCAAATCGCATCTTCTTTACTCAATTGTGACAATAGATGAAACTTGGGTACACTGTTTTACTCCTGAGTCAAAACTCCACACACCACCACATCTCCAAAGCCAAAGAAAGCAAAAATTGTGTCGTCAGCTGGCAAAGTGATTGCAACAGTGTATTTGTATTCTCAAAGGTTCTTTTCGTTGATTTGCTTACAGAACGTCATACAATTAATGCAAACTATTATTTGACATTTTTCGCGATAAAGTTAATCAGGCGATCAGGAACAAACAAAAGAGAAGGCAAAGTATGCTTTCTCCAAAACAATGCTCGCCCTCATACTATTGCAAGAGCAACTGAAACCATAAACAAACTTCAGTGGAACCTTCTTCTAACATACATATCTTGCTCAATCCTATTTTTATTTGTTTAGCCCATTTAGAATTTTTCGTCAGGAAAAGATTTCAGTCAATTAACGACGTTAACGTATGCAACCCAAAGGCTTCTTCCAGCAGGGTATTAAAAAGATCGTTAGAGCAAGTGCATCGCTGGGTCGCTAGGCAGGGAGACTATGTCGAAAAGTAATATAGTTTTCATCATTGTAATAAAATATAACAAGTGTGTACCGTCCTATTTGTAGAATTAATCGATCCATCAACGTTTTACAAAGAATTTGTAATTACTGCAAGTGTACATAGAAATTTATTTATAATATAATAACTTTCAATTATAAAATATAAAATTGAACAAACAAAAATGGTTGCTCTTTCTCTCAGTATTCACAAGAATTTGTAAGAAAGCAAAAGAGGGAAACAAGAAAATGCACATAAGAATAGTGGTGCGACAGTTTCATTTTATTGAAGGCGAAGTCGTTCGTCACCTGACGTTCGCCTTCGTTTCATACCAGCGAATATAATACAACAAAAAATCAATTTTTTAATTAACGCCGCTTTCAAATCCCATTAAGATTTTAATAACGTGCATTATGCCTACGCGAAAAGTCGTTAACATGAAAGTACGCACCGTAGCGGAATCGGGACGTCTTAAACCCGGATGATATCCAGCGCAACCTGCACACGAACCGCTCATAAAACATCAAATGTTAGTTCCTAGCAATTAACATCCTTTTGTGCGTTTCCTTCTAACTGCGACAATTTGTCCCGAGAGTAGCAGTTATTTGTTACTGTATATCTAACGCAGCCATCAACATTCTCCGTACAGGTGGTGCGTATCTATTTTTACATCTCCGGTATCCTGTAACAAGTTTCGAATGTTCCTGTCCATATCGTTTTACATTTAAACGTCAGCGTGCTTCGAAACACAAATCTCCGCGTTTTACGATCATATTTCTCATGACGCCGACAAATATCTGGATAACGTTATTACGTGTTCGGAGTCTGATTCATGTGTTGCTACGAACGACACGGCTACGGCTGCGAGTCGATGCAATAATTTTAGTTTTAACCTCGTTAAGCGGACGGTATTGTGACCAATCGGTTTATTTAAAAAATTATTTTTATCGGAACTATAATTCAAATATTAATCGAGCAATAATTTACCTCGACGTCGACAATAGGCATTTATTTTGAAATCATAAATAATATTTTGTTTAAATCATGCATAATATATGACATGGGTTTCAATTATAAGGGTTTGACTTGTCATACAAATTCAACGGTAATCATGTTATTCATCAAATCTGAGCAATAATCACAATTAATGTAGAATGCACAGTTTGATATTTATAAGTTGTGTGTGATCTCTGATAGGTAACATAACCACTAATGTTGAAACATCAAAGAAATTCTGATACTTAAAACGCAAGTAATAATTATAATTTAATTTGATCGCTCCTTTAAACTAAAAAAAAATCATTGTATTTTAAATTGTTACAAGGAGCTTTGCGTGATTATTTCTCGCAGGATTACGGAGTAGGGGAATGGGATTTATATCAAGAGATTATGCTCAATTAGTGTACCTCGCAGTTGCACTGCGTTGGTTTTGACTTATTAACATGCGGATAAAAATAAAATAGAATGTGACGGTTCATAGTTCAATTGTGGCTTATAAATCCATGTAAATACGACGTCGGTTGTCAACGGTAATTTGATGAATGCACGTAATAAATTAATAGACACACACACAATCCAATGGAGTAAGTTATTAGTCGCGGTGTTATGGTATTTATTCCGGTCGTTTGAGACGAACAAACATCCACTGTTTGCGAAGCGCTGCCACCAGGCACCGCTAATTCATCTTAATTTCCGACGTTCTGCTCGCTTTGTCAATGTCACTCAACTTGCACGGCTCCGATCTTATCGTTGAAAAAGGTCCAGGTTGCCCCGACTACTTAACAAGCGACATTTTCGCCCAAAGTGGTGCCTCCGTTACTATCGTCATCAATTACATTCGCAAATAGTTATTAAAACTCAACCCGCGCGAACAACTAAGTTTAATTATCGAGAGGAATGCGACATTGAGATTACCAGCAGCACCGTTTGGCTGGCTGTCGCGTCGGCGTCGGTGGAAATAAAGTTGCGAGAAATTCGAAACTATTGCGCCTAATCCCCTTTGACAGCTGTTAAACCACAATAGAAGTGCAGGTAAACGGTTTAGCGGGAATCCTATTCACCCACCACGTTCGACAATTGACATAAGTATAATCTGATTAACAAAGAGGCCACGTCTTGAGCCAAACGCGTTCTTATGCACTGCGCGGCGAAAGCACGAATTGCGACGAACCACACAAACGAAGCACTCTAAATTTTCACACCGTTCCACAAAAGTGCAGTAAAATAATATGTCTCTAAATGCATTTTGCGATTGGTGGGATTTGTGCGATTCGGGGGATTACTACATTCGGCGTTAAGCTTGATTGACGCGGCCCATAAACATCATCGACAGATGGATAATCGAAGGTATTAAGATTTTAATAAATCTACATATGTCAGATGCACGATTAAATATGGATGTTGATCGAATTTACTAACATAATGACAAGTATCTGCGATCATTCGAAAGTGATGTAGAAACTGTAATGGAAGAGCAAATATTTTTATTGGTATTTATTTGGTGTAATGGGTTGCGTTTGGATTGAGGTCGTAGTTGTGGTTTCGCAGGAAGCGATCAGAATTGATACCCAGAGCCCATAACCACAAATGCTTAGCCGAAATGATTTAGAAAAATTAAAAAATAAATTTATGGTTATTTATTTGTACTAAACTTCGTTAAAATAATTGCTTACTTTAAAAAATTAGTGAAACATATAAAACCCAAAGTACAAAAATATAATTCGTAGCACATTCAGATCGATACTAATTTATAACATAGTTGATCCTATTTGATTTACTCCCAACAGGCATTCAAAAATAGTATTTGCTCAGGTTCGTTGTTTACGATGTCTTCTTGGTATCTAGACAAGTGTCGTACAGTGTAACCCTATAGCTACAATTTGTTCGGGACTTGTTTACCAGCCCAGTTTTCCTTTGGGGGGCTGTTCCTGAATTTTTTTTACTGTGCATTTTTGTGATCATCGTCCTTTGTCATATTTCTCAAGAATTACCATCTGATTCAATAACTGAATATAAACAAATTTGAACTGCAAATACGGTTCCACGTTTCAAGCCCATATCATGTAGTTTCACCAGAATAAGAATCTTTTGTAACTACCCCGAAAATGTGTGAAGACCTAGTTTATCAAAATACTACATTTTACGAAAAAGTCAAAATCAAATTCAATGTAACTATACAAAAGCATGTTGAACACAGTTGTACCGTTTCACTCTTCTTAAAAGTCTTCGGTAATGTTATTTAGCAGATTCAAAAATGTGTTAACTTTTTAATAGATATGATAATTGTGATAGATTTGATATGATAAGAAAAGAAAATTTACAATCAGCACGTAATTATTGCAGGATATCTTACAATATCCCCCAAAATTCTTTGCTTAATTGAGTACTCAACCCAACGCAATTCTATCCAAGTGAACTCTACAAATTTATTGTCTTGCGGTCTTCTAAATTGCAAATGTTTATTATTATTATTATAAAAAAAATGAATTGGTCTCCTCGTCTTAAAGAAGAACCATTTTTCTCTTTGTCTCACCTTCATCTCATAGATCACCATTCATTTCCTGTTTATCCACAGCTCATCAAACATGACATACCCCAAATTTGAAGCTATTTCATGTAGCCATTTATTTTCCCTTTTATTCTATAATAATTTTTTTTGTTTGTGTGATGCATTTCAGAGACAAATCAGCTCATTTCCTCAAATTTACTTCCAGTGCATATCTGTACAAATGCTCTTCCTTCTTCCATTCCTTTTGAAAATATGTCGGTGTTTCAATAGATAAATTTAATTGTTGGTATTTAAAAAAATCATTTATAAATATATAACAGCTCTTTGCGGGCTTATAGGTAAGTAGTTAAAGTTAAGTCATTCATTTCATTTACGTCATTGACATGAAACTGTTTTTATTATAAACATCGGGCCAACAAGCTCAGGTGACCACCTCAAAGTTTCTGCCTTATCACTAACAAAATATACTCTAGCCGAAGTTGCGTCCCTCAAATAAATAAATTTGATTGGCTTCAAAATTACGATAAGAAAGGATATTCAGGATGGCCATAACTTGAACACTTTATTTGTTAAATATTTTGAAAAACTTGCCTAAATCGACCAAATATAATAAATATGCTGGAACGAAATTTACTTCCAAATAAACACAACTGAAACTCCAATTAGTGTAAACGCGATTTTCTAACGCAACCATCTATCGTTAAATTATGTTTTATTTGCTATTACTGAAGATAAGCCAACGTCAATATATAATTGGTGCACATATACACTTCACTATGCCAATAAATAATCCAAATTTAATTTATTCCAAAATCCAAACAGTAAAATAAATAACGTAAATTAAGTTGATTTACTGTAGTTCCGCTAACGCGTTTTCAAAGTCAATATTATTAATATAGTCAATAAAATGGACATTTTAAACCGACGTTACTAAAATTTAACACACTCTCAGCGCTACCTTAGTATTTATGTGATTTTTAATTAACATTTTTAAAAAATTGAGCAAACAACGTAATCTGAATTACTACAGATCAATTAATTTCGGTACTGAACGCTCGAAGCGAGTAAGTTGACGATTCCCCGTTTATGAAACGGCTCAACTTGGCGAATATAACACATTTTATAAATTCCGAGGAGGCGCTAAATGCTACGTCGGATTCCTCGAGATAGGAGCCCGCCATTTGTCTCAGGACGATAACGAGACGCGCAGTTAAAAACACGAAACGAACGCGCCAAGATATTCGAAACTTTTAATTAACGCAAATAAAAAGAAATATTCTGTTAGTTTCATTCACCGATTCTATTTCGAGACGCGTTCGCTTATTTCTTTCACCTTTAGCACAGTTCGAGTCAAAGGACGCTGCGAACGCCATCGTTGATCGAAAAATAGATTCAGCAAGACATAAATTCAATTCAGGGGCGCTCAAAGGGCGCCTTAATGATGCGCATTTCATTCATTAAATTGTTTTAATTAAAATAGAGACAACGAAGTGAAGCTCAATTGCGATTTGACTGCGCGCGGTGGATTCGTTCGTATGTACAAGATGGTCTGACGACCGTTGATGGCCGCGGAACTACTGTTTGCTGATTTATTAATATTAATTACTGGTTATTCTGAAATAATAGGTTTGGTTTGCATTTTTTTTTTGTTATCACATTTTCGAAAATATTCTTGTTATTTGTAAGATGATAAAATTTGTTGGAAAGGTGACCAAAGGCGCCCATTTCACTGATGAAAACCAACTTGAAAATGACTTACAATTAGTTATAATCGGGTGATTCATTTGCCGTTTACTTAACAATTAGTTTATTGCGTATTTGAGTTTGCACTCAAATTAGAAATTTTGCGTAAATATTCGAGGCCAGCTACCCATCACAATAACGAATCTGACGACCAATGAATTGCACAAATTTTCTGCGCGCCTATATTTACATTCCTCCGTGATTATTTTTCCATCAAATCGCTCCTTCCATATGCATACACTTCGAGCTAAAAATAAAACGGGGATATCGAATTATAATTTCAGTTTTAATCTCACGCTGCAATAGGATATCGTCGGTGGTCCGCATCACCTGAACACCCCCGGAGCGGGTCGATTTCAGGTTGAACGCGCCGCCGAGGGCGCCGCAGCCATCAACAAAATGACAACGGCGATAAACCGCCACGTGTATGCGACACGTTCCGTCTCGGAAATATTTATCAATCGCATTGATACCCCGCGATATCTCTTCCCAGGTTACAGATTTATGAAAATGTGTCGTCGTAAAAATAGTCGAAGGAAAATGGTGGGAACGCAATTTGCGCCTTATTAAATTACACCCGTTCGTTCGAGGCGTTATTACTGCGTTGTTGGTAATAATGAAAGCGAGTCTAATTAATGCGTTATTTATTGCGAAGGTGGCGTGTTGTTAATTTGTGTAGAAAAAATATTTCAATTACAAAATAACTTCGACATTGTTTGTAATAAATCAGCAGTTCATTAATCAATTATTTTTATGGTCATAAATCAATGTTGCTGACTCGCATTATAAACTGGGCGGATGTACTATTGTGGAAACGGAAATTGAAACGACTTATAAAGCATGGAGCAATATTTGCATTTTATTGCGTTTGGAGTTTTTGCGGAAATTAGTAATAAATACATGCGCGTTTTTAAATTAATTACCTCTAATGTATTTTAATTTTATTATTATTGAAATTTTCGTTTCTTTCTACGATCTAATTTTTTTAATTTATGTAATACAATTACTTGTAGATTGCTTCATATTTCGAGGCCAATATATTTAGATAAAATTACATGGTTGAATAATTGGCTATTGCCTCACTTACTAAAATATGCAATCGTACAAAACTCTTCGTGGAAATACATTCACATAAACACCAATAAAAAGTGAATTGTTAAGCGTATTAATATTTCAATCCGAAACGTTATTAATGTATTCAGAAATGGAAATCTAAAGGCGGAATGCAGACCCATCGAAACTGAATAAATTGTCGCGTGTAAATCATTGTAAGATGCTTGTTAGCATTGTGAAGATATTGCGACACCTAATATGGCTTTGAAATTTTCATTACTCATATCATCTGCCACGTGATGCGACCACTAAAGTAATCCTTAGAAAATATTCCAGGTCGTACTAAACTAACCTGTATATGGGTGTTCACCATAAGTGGCTATGATTTGTTTCCAGTCCAATTTGTAACAAAATATTAAAAATTAAGAGCGTCGACGGTTTGAGGCTTCGATCAATCGTCAGAAGTATACATGTAATCGATGTGATTCGCATATCTGGCGATCAGTGCGATCGAGTGCAATTGTACTCGTTGATGTTATTATAAATTGGATGGTTGGTGTATTTTAAT
Source organism: Geotrupes spiniger (assembly GCA_959613385.1). NCBI lineage: Eukaryota > Metazoa > Arthropoda > Insecta > Coleoptera > Geotrupidae > Geotrupes > Geotrupes spiniger. Next base: position 36,925,852 of record OY390736.1, on the reverse strand, counting down.
TATATGCAAAAAATATGCACATAACACGTTTCTGTTTTTAATATTTTCGCACTTTATAAACGATTGATGTTGTGTATTGTTGCCAGTCTTGATAAAGATCCCTAAAGATCGAAACAAATCCACTTAATCTCTCAACAATGATAGTAATGGGAACCATATTTCGAAGTCCTCCTGTATGACGAGATAGTGTTGCATAAAATTCGTAACAGTTACTGAATCTCAATGAGATGGGTCATACGTTTTATTGCTCCATTATTGTCTTACTTTGTCTTCTAGGTCTAGATTCTAGTCAATACCCACCTTGACGTTTGCCACGTTTGGTTCAGTTATCGTACACAAGTTAAAACCGAGATATTTTAGTTCCTTGTGTTGTGAATATGCCTTGCACCCCAAGGCATATTAATTTTTTTAATTTTTTGTGTGACTCGACCAGCTATGGAAATTCAAAAATACGAGCAGAAGGCACCATTGAAATTAAGGATCACTGAAATTATGGGTCACAGAATACGGCACAGAGGTCCTCCAGATGTCTATTTGAGAGGAACGACCTTACTTTGACCTATTTAGAAAATTCTGAGCAGATTGTATTACCACGCCATTTGTGTGGTAATTGGATATTCGTTTGTTGCAGTCTAACACCAAGGCGATGATTTAGAATTAAGTTCTATCCACCTAGCAGATATTTTATAGACCAGGTGTAGGTATATATAAGCTTTTTATTTCTAACTCGTGATCTTGTTATGGTATGTGACATATTGCCTTCAAGAGTTTTTTCTATTGCAATGGGTTCGCCAATTGTGTGGGCATTACTGGTCCAGTTAAATGATAGCTACCCCATTATGAAGTGTCGATCTGAATACATTAAATGTAGACAGAATGTAGACTAGACGCTCCTGCTACGTCTCCCTTGTGAGATGTTAAAAAATATAGTTGAGTAGTACCTCAATCCAACTTTATTGAGTCAGTGCACCAAACTGTTGATTTAATCTTGTCCTTCTTTTAACTGAACTAGCAAACTTGTCTCAAGCAGGGAGAGGTTGATGAGAGAGAATATGATGGTGAATATTTTCATGCTGTTTGGTCAATTTGATTAATTTCTGCTCTATCTCGCAGACTACGTTAATTACCCACCAAATCTGCTTCTCTCGCAAATTGCATTTGACGTTTCTGTACAAATCCCAAACTAATGGTTTATAATGGTTTTCGAATGCATTTTAATCACACATTACAAAGGGTTGTAATTTTTTTGGCAAATAATTCTTCTGACACTCTTCTGTCCTAGCCTTCTTAATTTTTCTTGTGAACCTAGCCATATTATTGCTTCAAAGAATTTGTTCCTGCGTAGAGTATCTGTAATCGTTGAGCAATAGGTGTATTTTGTTCGTAAGTAAGTACTTGACACATTTCAGTAAAAACGTATCAAAAAATTGTAAACGGTTTAACAAGTCCTCGTGGTGAGTTTATTTGGGACAATTATTTATAATCAATAACCTGATCTTGGTGGGGTACGAACATGTCATGAAGCTCGAAAGTTGGCGAATGAGTACCCAGTCTTCAAGAGTTTAAATGCAATGATGAAATATATGAGCGTGTCTTCATTGCACCAGTTGGCTTAGTTCTTCCCCTTCATATATCCTGCATGACAGGTACGATTTTACAAAATATAAACTTTCCAAGCCTTCCTTAAGATGTTTAGAAGGGCCGGTGAGCAAAATCTCATCACTTGTGCTATAAGTTTTAAGCGAGGTGGTGAACTTTCGTTAATACTCGTGAGCTGCCGGAAAAATCAAAACTGAACCAGTATTTTTCCTCTAAAAGGAGGTTTAACCGTGGTAGGAAAATTTTCCCTGGCATGAAGCTAATGCGTCGATAAGAATTGAGGCGAGGGATGGGTTGGGTTGGGTTTAGTTGGATTGGGTTGGGTTGGGTTGGGTTGGGTTTCATGTAGTAATTCGTTTTTTATTTTGGTCGCGGTCACTTTTCATGCCGGGGTTGATGAATTAGTGGAATCGCAGGTGATTTATTTACGAGTTTTTACTTCTTCCTTTCTGCCCAAGTTTCTATTGCAGAGATTGAATTTATTTTTATTTTAGTTGGTGGTGAAATTTAGGATTCTGTTATCACTTCATTCAAGTGTTTGATTTACGTGACATAATTGGGCTGACTCTTCTAAGTCTTTGGTGTACCATGCATTGCATATTATGAGAAGCTGGTCACGATGGTATCAAAGATGATGAAAACGGAAGCAAGTTTGAGATGTCGAGGTGGGATATAGACGATTACTTTAAATGTTGGACTGTCTAAGAGGAAGGTAAAAACAACGAGAATTAGGGGAGGATATAGAGTGGAACACTCCACCAGTAATGTTGCGAATGCCCAGGAATGTTACAAGTTATTCGATGACGAAGATCAATTGTGTACGTGGAAAAAAACATGTTAGAAAGTATGTCGTTTGTGAGCAGGGCGGATTTAAGCACTGGATGCAAGAATGGTGTGTTGGGATAGACATGGATGCACATGAAACGAATAATGTTTAACGGAGTTTCCCAAGAGGGGATTCGGGAAGCAAAGTATTGGGGCAACTGAAGGCATGGCTTGACCAGGAAATGCCATATCACAAAATATAAAGAAGTAAAGAATCAATGCAATGTGAAGAAGTGTCAAACCGTTACAACATGATATGCTAATGATGAAATGATTCTTTTATCCTTTATACCATTATCGAAAAAAAAGTTCTATTTTACTGTTTGCGTTATCGTTCAATTTTCACTTAAATTATATGTTAAACATAAATTTAATTTAAAAAAATTATATATATACAAGTTCACATTTACCAACAACTTTCTATGCATTCCTATTGCGAAATACAGCCAATTTACGCCCATAAAAGATTAGCCGCGCATTTTAGCCAGACATGTGACGCACACATCCAACTCCCAAAGGAACCATAAAACGACTTTTCTAATCCAGTAAGCCGATTAGTTCGTTAGGCGGGGTCGGCCACAATCAAACTACGGTTAGTACGCCTTCGTGCAGATTAAGGTAACTTACTGAGCGTAATCAGAACTAGCTGCATATATTTCTAGATTTTCTCTTTGCGGGCGGCGCCCGTCTCTTTCGACGCGCGTTCGCGCAATTGCGCAACTCGTCCACGCGAAATAAAATCTAAACTCTCCCATTTGGATATTTAATGCGGCAATGACGCAGGTATTAAACATCATTTGCGCGCCGAACCAAATGCGAAATATTAAAGTCGAGTGTTTGCGTTTGGATGTGGTAAAAAGATCTTCGGGGATACGTTGGAAAGCTCGCTCACATTACGCGGATAATTTATGATTTATTACATTGAGCGTAATTTCACGGTCTGGTAAATTTAAATTCGTATCGCGGTGGAAATCCATAATAAATTAACGAATACTTTTAGTGCTAATTGGGAAACTCGCGGTATTATTATATGCGTTGGTACAATATTTCTAAACTTTCTACTTGTAAAATTAATTGGATGGTAACAACAAGACGATGATAATGTTACCTGCCACAATAAAACATATTTGACTATGAATTATTATTCGTTGTAAATTTTAAGGTGCACGTTGGCGTAATTACTTCTACGGTTATACACATCTCGACCACAATTACAATTAGCATTATTTAAAACATTTCATAGTAATCGATAAAACACATCTCATTATTATAATTAGACGCACACATAATTAATATTCATGAAGTAGTAATTTACTCATCGTCTTGATTCTAATTAAAATAATTATATTATTTATGTGAGGATACTGACGATTTATCATAATTCAGGTGCGTTTAAAATCGCAAAACGTAAATTATACATAATTATTATTTAAGTAACCTTATGTTGTATGATACGTACGGATAATTGTTTGTTTGGCTCCAGGGACTGGAAGGAAATTGGTCTGTTATTTTTTTTCGCAAAAAAAATTTAAAATAAATCAATTATAGTTATAAACGTCAAGAAATTTTAATTGTATTGAATTTTATATTTCTGTAATAGTTATTATCATAATAATAGGTTTTATTAATCGATGAGTGCTAGATCGCCAGGATAACAAGTGTCTTAGCAAAGGGTGCAAATCTCAGATGATTTACATACAAAAAATGCACTTTTGAAAAAAGTTTCGAAGCCCACTTACTAGGGCAGAATATTATTCGTATCCAACAACTGGACTAATTCGCATTAAATTAAATTGCTGGCTGTAATAAACAACTCGTATTATTTTAATTACACATCGGTATAAGACATAAACATAGGGCTGCCGCTCATTGAAGGTGTAAATGTGTAATGACTGCGTATTACATGTACTGAAGTTCGACATAAAAACAGCGGACCCGCACAACGACAACGCGTTAATTGCACGTTCACGACCATCTATGCAAAATTGTTGCCTCCTGCTAAAATATGTACACAAATTCGACCTAGAGGGACACATAAAGTGTCCACTGTAAATTAGCTGTAACAAACCATTGAGCTTGGTTTGAGAATCAGTGATGGAGAAATTTTGAGATAAAATTCTCATATTCTCAGTTTCACCGTGTCTTCAAAAACCGATGCAGATGATAAAATAAAGTGGTTAATGTAAGTATATATTGCCCTGCCTTGCCTTGCTCCACGGTGGCAACTGTCCGCCGCGTGATTTATCGGCTCTCACAGAAAACCATGAGTCATTTGAACAGAAAGCAGCCAGGACAGAAAAAATACATCTCGTGGTACTTTCTGTGGGTGCGGTGAAATAATAAATGCCCCGCTATTGTACAGTATCTCTCAAAGTGCATTATGTGTTATGTGTTATCAATAAACTTTGAGGCTAGGTAGTAACAATAGGTATCCGGACAAGGACGCATAGGCGTTTCGAAAGCGACCGGATTGCAGATATGAATTTATTTAAATGGTTTTGCGTATCTGCGAGTCGAGCTGCGAAATTTCTCCAATAATAAGGGGACGTGTGTCGGACGTAATTAATTATGCGATACAAATTTTATTATTTATTGTTGTATTATTTGGCTGTAACGGTCTGGTTAATTTTAGATAAAACGTAACAGAGCACGCAACTCAACAAGTTAATAAATCATCGACCGAACGAGATATATAACATCTGGGTGTGCATTTTATTTATTTTAGAAATTTCGGTGCCGTTCGCGTTAGTTGAAGGTTGATGATTTTATTAGCTAAAAAAAATAGATTATGGACAATAACATTGTATCTAATAACGAAGAATGTAAATGTTAATTTAGTATGATTTTTTTTACTATAGCAATTGTTTTTGATGAACGTCTTGGAAAACGCTTCACCGCGGTAATTATTTTAAATAATTAAGGAACTTAATAACTATGCACTTTAAAATGATGACAGTTGTAGAAAAATATTCTATATGTGAGGTGTTTTCGTAAATCAGCTGCTACTAATGCAATTTATTGTCGACTTAATTGATTTTTGTCGACCTTTGAACAAATTCTTGAACTAAACTTTTGAACAAATCCTTTCTAACAAATCATTGATTGATCGACTAACAATATGCCAAAACATTTGTCCTATTGAACTTTTGAACAAATTATTTTTCTGGGTTCCAACAAATTCTTGGTGATTGCTTAACATAATAAATAATTGTTCAAGAACAGAACAGATGTTGAAAGTTTAACAGGTCATTATTGAAATAGATTTGCGGCTGTGTTTCCATCAAGAATGGATATAATTCTTGGTCAATTTTTGAAAATGTAAGTCTAGTTTTGAAACAAAATTTTGAAAATTTGTTGTTCAAGTATGTGACAGGTTTTCGCTTTGACCAGATTCTTAACCAAGTGGTAAGCAATGCTTGGGCAAGTTTACAACGTACACACATTTCTAGAATTTTGTGCAATTTTTGCATTTTGCAGTAATTTGAAATATTTAGACAAATATTAAATTTTGTATTGTTTCCATTTAAGTATTTTGCAAACTTGGATTTCCTTTAATAATTTTGCAAATTTTGCAAATTTTAACAGCCAAATATTTTAATAACTTTAAGATATATATATATATATATATATATATATATATATATATATTATACAAAATTTCAAAATTGAAAAATTCAGAAAATATTTAAATTGCTTAAGGAGCCAAAATCTTAAGTGATCAAATTTTTTAAAAAGTGTCTATTACAAATAATAAAATAAAATAAAATAAAAATAAACCAAATTAAAAAGCCAACAAACCCAGCAAAATATTTGCAAAATTGTATAAAATTGTTAAAATTGCCTAAAAAACCAAAATCTGACAAAGTATACGAATAAAAATTATCAAAATTGTCAAAGTTATTACAAATGCAAAAAAATTCAGAATTAATTAAATAAGAATTTTAGGGATCAAAGGAAAAAAACTACGATAAATTTGAGATCTAGCATTCAGACTTATTTATTTTAATTTTAAAAACAATAACATAAGAATTTCTTTTTAGACAATTAAGATATTTTTTATTAAATTTATTAAATTTTTTACATTTTTCAAAATTTTCGCCATTCCCAATATTTTTTGCATTTTTTTGAAAGTATTCTTGATTCGTTTATTAATGATTTTTTTCGCAAAATTAATAGAATATTTCAGTGTTGGTGATTTGTTAATTTTCCGTATTTTTTACATTTCTTGCAATATTAATTTTGATTTTGTTAAAACATTTCGTCGAAATATTTACACTTTTACATATTTTTATTGATTGATTAATTTTTATATATTTTATCCTTTTTTACCAAATTTATTGCATTTTTTTAAATTACCAATCTACACAACTTTCGCACATTCGCAAAATGCAACTCCGCGAACGCTGCGGAAAGATAATTGCAAACATTACCATGTTACGACGCGAGGGATGGCGGTGACTTACTATGTCATCAATAAATAACACAAACGATAATGGTTTCAAAACAGATCCCTGGGGAACATCGATTTTTACAATGTTGTCGTGCTTAATAAGCTGCCTTTTAAATTTTGCATTAAAAGTCATTTCCGTAAAGTGTTCTTTGGTAATTAAGATGCATGCATGTTGGGTTGGGCTGGGTTAGGTTGGGTCGGGTTATGTTGGGTCGGGCTAGGTTGGGTTGGGTTAGGTTGGGTTGGGTTAGGTTGGGTTGGGTTAGGTTGGGTTGGATTAGGTTGGGTTGGCTTGTGTAAGTGAGATCTAGATATTTTATTATTTGATTTCTTATTTCGACTTGATTTGAACGATTAAATGGCAAGCCCATTGCTAAAAATTAAAAGCTCAATCATATTTAAACAATTTCGAAAAATTCAAAATTAGATTTAAGATACCTCGATATTCTCGAGTAAAGTAAAGTAAAGTAAATCAGAAATTTTGTGGCCCATAAAATGCGAAACAGACAATAAATTGGATAAAAATGATTTTTTATTTCATATTTTACCTTTACGTATGCGGAATTTGTCGTCTTGATTGATTTATTAATTTAACGCCGTTGTCAGTGATTCTTCATCATATCTATTGACAATTGTACACGAGCTCGAATATACATGTCGTTTTTTTCTCCAATTATATACCAATTTTAAATGACAAGTTTATATAATAACCAATGGATGATTTTAAGCTAAATCAGTTTTCATGTAGGACTTACATAATACCCTGATTCGACGTTATATCAATTATTTGCGTTGGAAACTTCAAGTACGAACTCTTAAACCCTGCTTATTTATTGATTGTCAACCTAGGCCATTTTCCATGATTGGTTATTTTGACTTTTCCTAAGCTTGTAATGCAAACATTTTTTAAATCCATGATAGATTGATGTATGCTGGATCGACAGTATACTCAACATAATAGTACTTTGATGTATATAAAGATAATCTACTGCAAAAAATGCCATGCAAGTGGTGTGTAGATAATTAATATAAATTCGCCAACTAAGCGTTTTTATTTATTGGCTCATATTAATAATTAATATTTATATTTATAAGTGCACCCTTGCATATTGTTCACTATTACATATATTAATAATACATATAATTTTACACAGCTAAATTTGCAAATCATTCTGGCAATTTACAAATTGAAACGAAATTAACATTTAATTGATTAAAAATGTATATAATATTTAATTTAATATTTAAATATATTGCATTCGGTTCATGAATTATGAATGTGGTTTTATTTTTGCTCTGAACTGCTGAGCCAACTTTTATTATCATAAACATTTGGTTTATAAATTTATTAATTTTTTTTAAATCTATCGAGTAATTAACTGTAATTGAAATGCAAACGTTAAAAGTTCAATATAACGTTTCCCTCTTTTAATGGTTGTTATGTTTTCTATGATGTGTTATAGAAAATCCAAGTGTTTTCATCTGAAGTATCGGTGAAAACGATTTTTTCTGCAACTGTCAAAAAAAATATATTTTCACAAGATTGCTACATTTGGCTTTGCTACTTTAAACATTAGTTTAGTTAATAAATATTCATGATACAGTTACTAAATGTGACTGAGAATAGCAAATTTCGCGCACATGACACCGAAACATCTCTGTGATAAATTAAACACGTCATAAAATATACTTCGTTTTACAAATCAACTCAGTGTCGAATGAATATACGATAGAAAACTAACTGCGAATTTCTTTGTGCATAATTTATGTTGTTTCTATTTGTGTGCTTGATATACCCCCCCCCCTCACCGCCATATTACACTTGCTAATGCCTTAAATACAATAGATAGCTAACAAATTAATTATGAAGCACCCACTTATCATTGTCTTTTACGGCACAATTGCGCAAAATAGTTTGGATATGCGCAGCAGCATTGATATTATAAATAATTTTACAAGTTGATTCAAATTGGGGTTTTGTTCATCATATGTAAATATTAAATAGAATGTGTACGTTGAAAATCTTGATAAGATATTTTCGACTTAATTCCGGGCAACTGTTTCGAAATTATTCAATTTAATTTTAGCATTTTAAATTGCCTTTTTTAATTACTCCCCGTCGCAAATTAAAATATTCGAAATTTCGCTGCTAAGAAATTTGATGTTGAAAAATAAGCGCAAAAAAAACGCACGCACTTAATTAACATGCGAACTAACATTTAACCAAATTTCACTTTGTAATTTATTTTATCCCTTTAACGTGTAATAATTGCCTTTCGAGTGTAGTACACGGGTTGCCCGTTTTATCCAGATTAATATTTGAAAAATCGCTTATTTCACCCCGCAACGCTAAATAATTACTCCGCCGTACGTTAATTACGGCAAACTTGCTCGCGTACCAGCTGCGCATATTGATTATAGACCCATACACTAATTTTCCGTAATTGCATCAATTAAAAATATTCCCTTAGAAACACGGAGAATACGCCGGCGTTATTAAAGTTATATCGACGAGTTTATTTTTACACGCTCGATTAGCATTTTTCCGCGACGGAATCCGGCATTAATTAATAAATTTGCAATTTGTATTTGTTAGAATGTAAATCATCGCTTATTACATCGAGTTAATGCAGAGATTAATTGCACGGCGCATAACTCCGCACGTTTATTTCGCGTTGCATGCTGAAGTTGTGAGAAAAATCGCGAGCGTTGAAGTTGCAACGGGCGCTCATTTATGTCGAGTTACACCATTGAGGTGGAGCCGAGATAGTCAATTATAACCATAGCCACGGTCAACGTACAACAAAATAAATACGCGAAACGTGAAATACCAGGTCATGTAATAATGGTCTGAATATGTGAGTTGCACGGAACGTGAGTTCACGTGTGAGGCAATGCGCAGTCACGGAGATCTTTCAAAATAAATTGATTGATATTTTTATTGTGCGCGAAATTGGTATCGAAGTTGGATAATACGAGGGAATGACGTTCGTTATGAGAGAATTATTACAAAATACTACGTAGGTATATAATCGTTCGAAATGTTCCCTGGTAAGCAATGCGACGTCGTGTTCTGTTGAATTTTTCGTAAATCAAAGATATAATCGGAGTAGCATAGTACCAGTGAAATTGGCACTGGTGAGTTGGCTTAAAATTTAGTAAATTTAATTATTTAAATTATTAATACAAATATCGAATTTACTCTATTTGTATAGATATTTCATCCTAGATGTTGGATGAATCAAATAAATATTTAAATATTAAATAAATAAATTTTTAATGTAATAATAACTGTCGTCGTACCTTAACCAATCCTATATTTTCCCTACGAAAATACAAAGTACTCATACTACAATGCAACAAAAGTTCAACGATGATACTCACATATTCTATGCATCCATTATATGCATCGATTCGTTTGATCTATCAAACTTGACCACTTGACTGTGTATGGGGTATGACTTGAAGTTTCATGAATGACAGTATTGTTATTAAATTTTCAGTAACGCATTTCGTATATTTGTTGATACAAATGTTGACATTTCTTCAATAATTTATTTATAGCGTTTAATTTTCTTGCAGACTAATAAGGGACACCACCAGCACCATAAGCAATCTGCATAATTTACAACAGCCTGACGCAGACAAGGTACGTAGTCGATTGTGTGCTTTTTATTCGGCCGGATGTAACCAGACTGGATCGAAATCACATGAATTTTCACGCGTGTCTGTGGTTTCCATTTCTAATACGAACTCGCACCGTGCAGGTGTATTGCCGGCCGTTCGGTTAACGAGAAATTCCATCGGGTGTTCTGCTTCACTTGATTGAGTAATTCGAATTTCTAAGTCAGGGTGTGTATTTAGAAATACGCGTAACTAATATTAATTGGCAATTATTGCCGGTAAAAATAGATGTGCAATGATTGTTTCTAGTTTATTTTGCGTCGACGCGATAAGGCAACTAACTAACTTAATTACATCGCGTTTCCAGCCGTAAAAATATCGACGGATATAAATACTTATATTTAACAACCAAGTTTGTTTGAATTGATTATTATTCCTCGCTGATAACTTTAACGGGGGTTAACGAAATAACGAAGCACTAAATCAGTTTTAATGTAACCATTAAACCGAACCAGACTGAACTCGTACATCACGATAAAATATGGATAAAGAATGATATTATTTCGGGGGTTGTTCCACGCCACATGTTCAACAAAGTTGGAGTTTTTGTGTACGACATGGACGTTAAAATCTTTATCAACTTGGCCAGGTTTCGTTCGGTCATAAAAAAAGATATTAACTGACAAAATTGATCGCTGACACGAAATTCTAATTATTAATTTCCGCGCTAACAGTAAATCCACGTCCTGTAAATTATTGCTTGACAATTCTCATCTTTCTGCCAACGATAATGTATGCTAAGGATCTCGAGGACGTGTTAAAAATATATTTTCTGTTGTAGGGTGCGCATGGAAATGTTGAACGCAATTAATGACGGCACTGCAACGGAATAATAATTGCTTGGATGCACCGTGAAAAAAATTATAATTTGTTCATAATTCACACGCATGTAGGTACATGATTTAATTTAATTTTAATTAACATTTGGTGCATTGTAAAGAACTAGGATAAAATAATTGGCGCCATTTTTTTTACACAGCTATTTTTTTTTTTATTTTTTTCACTTTTTCATATTTCCTCCAAATTAAGTAATAAGTTTTTTAATGACGTCTCATACAAATAAATCAAATCTAACAGCAACTTTATTGTTAAAATTATATTAACGTTATTAGAAAAGATGTTATGTTTTTTAATTTTTTTACTTCTAATAATTGTTGACTCAATTATTTATTGGACATTGAATTCGTGTTTCATGCTATTTACTTTGGTTAAGATATACTTAACACCACGTTTTTCAATTCCTCGGAAGCACGAAAGTTCGCATCTAGCTCCTTTTGAAGATCTTAAGCAATTGTTTTATATTAACTTTTTTTACATTCTCTTGTTGTTGCTTCATATTTTTATTAAAATCAGCCCCTTCTTTGTTTTCCCCCAATTCAAAAGGAATAAATCAATGGTAAATGCTAGTGTGAGCGCCAAGTGTCTTGGTGTTGATCGCCACAATGATGAAATTAAAGCTATCTAGAGATCTTGAATTCTTGTCAAATATTTTAATTCGTTGCAATTCTGGCAAACGTAGGCAGTTGTTGGTGTGTTACTGCCCATAATTTCGTATTTTTATCCTCCTTGACTTCATTGTTATGATACACTTGAGCAGCGAATATTGGGTAACTATTGCCCAGGTCGATATTGATATTTAAAAAATGTGGCTATGTTTAATATGATCAGGTGTAAGCCACATAATACAATAAAAAAAATGTTGTAAACTTACCCCCATTACTGCTGCCTGTTTTAACATCACCACGTAACGTAAATCCTTGGTAATCCTGGAAATAAATCAATTATCAAAAATTGTCTACAACAGGGGCGACGTTAATTATTATGGAGCTACAGGATTACCGAGTGAGGCTCTTTTTGGTTAAGGTGGACTAAAATTCGTGCAAAATGCAAACAGCGAGCCCTCAAGGAAACGAGGTTGATTGTCTATTCGAACAGACATCGACATAGTCGGATTATTGCCAACCCATGCAAATAATTTTCTCTGCAGTTTCTATTAATATTAATTGTGAAAATTACTCTAATTTATTTTTTAATTTAATTTCTGTCGATTTTTAGACTTAGTAGACTTGTGTAGCAAATTTTGCAGTAAAATATCTAAGACATCCAGTCGCACAAATCTGCAAATCGATTTAAAGATTTTTAAAGTTGCATTCGTTTCAAAGATTGCTCAAGAACCAACCCAGAGGCAAGGCATAGATAGGCGAAAATAATTTTTATTAGTCCAATCGCCCTTCCATGAAGTCTGCTAATAAGTGCCTTTGAGTTCAGATTGTTTTGATCGATGGTGACATTGGATGTGATTCCTTGGATTTGTTATTTGGATTCACTTTCAGTGAATTCTTCGGTTGGGTGTCTGCGATCTTACTTTGATTTGCTTGCAACGCATGTGGTGCCAAAAAGCTAAATCAATCGTCAACCAAAATAAATACACCTCGACCTAATTAACTCAAACTGAACGGACAGTTTTGTAAATCTACTTCGAGTTTGTTTGGGTTGGGTTCATTTTGGTTTGTATTTTCAAACATGAACTTTGTATTCGTTTAAGTTAGGTTTTAGTGGTATAGTGGTTGGGTTCATTTTGGGAAGGAACAACAAAGCTCGAGTTACCTTTGACTTGAGAAGGCGTTTGGTTTGTGCGGTAGCGATTAATTATATTTCCGTGAGAAGGTTTGATTTTGATATTTTGCTTCATTTGAATTTTTTTGGTTTGGAGTATCTGCGACTGTAACAACAAAGCTCGAGTTCATTCATACGTTTTTTTCTGCAGATTTTCATTTGCAAAATATCGAGAATAAGGCTTCACGCCAAATCTAAGGCTTCTATAACATTAGTTTTATGTTGTTCTTGCTGATTTATACGAATTTGCATTTCGATGCACAGAAAAGTTTGGCTTAACTTCCTTATTGACAAAATTGTTGCTCATTTACTATTAAGACTTTCCTACTAGATTTCTTTAGAAATATATCATTGTGTATATAGGATTGTGATTATTCGTTTGCTTTGCCTTTTGTATAAAATAAAACATAAGACATATTTATTAAAGATGTTTTGTTGGACCTAATTGCTCGCGATAGGCCAACAAAAAACGAGCTCCCATTTCACGTTTAATAATAGAAGCCTTCTTTGAAATTGTGACTTACAACTTATAGCGTAATAAAGTAACCTAAATCCCACGAGTTCACGCACACAGACTGCGCTGTAATATCGTATGAAATTATGGCCGTTTGAGCGCGTTCGAGTTAATTTTAGGTTTATTCATACGTTCGGTGTAACGTATTTATTGCCAGATATAAATAATTTGAACTATTTCGAACAATCGCACATTGTGTTCGCTTACGTGGGTAATGTTCATTGCTCGCATTACATTTACTTAGAGCCCCATAAACAAACAATTAATTTCGAGCTTCGCGAATCAATTTTTTTCACAAACGGAAATATGCGGAGATCGCGCCTCCGTCACGATAAGTGGATGATAATTGCGGACGAAGACGTGGCAGCGTTCCAAAATGCCCCGCCTAAATTATCCCGAATTAAACAATGAATAATTCTCGAACCCCTCGCAGCGGCAAAAATACGCCGTCGCGCAAAAAATGAACTTCCACTTGAATAATAGTTTGTTTCGGCAACTTGGAGCAATCTGCGCCATTCACGGCAGATTCGGTGGCGTTACTCGGCGATTTCTGGAGAGTCATTAATAACATTGTACTCGAGTCTATTTTATGTACATTTTTAAATTGGAATTTGAATAAGCGCGGTTTGAAGTGGAGGGCTGGGCACGAAGACGTCGTATCTAAGGCAAAGAATCAATTAAATATGTAAATACCGACTCGAAGGGACCTTTAACAAGTTATTGTTCTAACGATTTCTACTTTAACGTGACAGCTTACGTACAAAAGGAAATAATAAACACTCACTCTGGCGCCGTTAAAGGACTTTGATTTATTTCCATACATATTTAAGTTTGTGTTTTTTCAAGCGCCCACGTGATATTCACCAGTAAATGTGTTCTTTACGGGTTACAGTTTAAGCGATTACGGAAAGCGCTGTACTGTGCAGGTTATTGCTGCAATCGCACTCGATAATTGCTTCTTAGTGTTTAGTCTGTCGCGGTAATTTGACTTCGAATGTAACTCAAGGAAACCTATTACAAGTTGTAATAAGCAACAGGAGCAAACGAGCTTTGCGTCAAATTCGTTAACTCTGTCGCACTTGTTAATTTACCGCCGTTTTCCAATTCGTAATTAGAAATGTCTTTGTGAGAAGCCCAAATAAAAACGTGCCGGTCTGAACCCGCGGCGGGAAACAAAGAGGGAAACTTTTTAGTCCGAGCGACTGGCGCAACATTAACTAAATCCGATTGAATAAATCAAAGTCTTGTGGCTTCGGAATAATTAATGCAAATATTTTGCGATTGCTTTAAAATTGGTTGTCCAATTGTTTCGATTAATTACAAATCGATTTTATATTCTCCTTATGATCCTTGTTGATATTACGGATCATTATTGACGTCACATTGGGTCACAGATCCAACGTTATATTGACGCCTCAATAAATATGAAAAATCTTGTTTTGATGATCAATACTAAAAGGACGGATAATAATAATCAAAAAGTTTTCAAGATAATAAAACCAGGCGCCATAACAGAATTCCGAAGGGTGGGCTTCTCGTCGATAAAACGCTCAGAACCCACTACAATAGCTCCGCAAGTGAATTCAACAAATTTTCCATAATAACACACACGACTCTTGCGAAGAAATTTACTAAGGGTAAAATAAATCAATCACTTTTTCCAAAAATAAACCCGTCGACAAAATTCGAAGCTTCCTCTTTTAAATAACGAATCATTTTAAATCGTCCTCCTAATTTCCATAGTATGACGGCGAGCGTTCGAGCCAATTAATCATTTGCATTCTACTCTCACTAATCCTCTGTCACTTCATCGTGCCTGCGGTTTTATGTAACGAAGGGTCGCGCAGAAACGCCAATAACGAAGACACCCAGGGAATTCTGCGAAGGTTGCGTCACCGAATTTACAACCGGATCTCAACCTTGCGACACACACGAAACTTTAATATCCGAATGTCCCGTTTAATTCAAACGACGCAAGGTACTGTGTGTGCGCTTTTTTAGAACAGTTACTGCGGACATCTGCCACCGTTAACCCTTCGCGTGTCCGCCGGGCGAACATGGGCCGTAAGGCGCGCCCGCGCAAGACGCACATTTCCGTGCGTGAGGTGTTCACAGTATTTTCGTATCTGCATGTCGCCGGGATATAATGTCACAGTGGGAATGCAAAATGAAGTGTGCGGTCGGTGCAGGGGCGGAACAAAATTTATTCGCTATGTTATGTTCTTAAATGAGCGCTGCCATTATGCGATTATTTATGTGCCGCGTCAAAATCGATGAATATAGATACAAAATCGGCGAGTCCGATTATTTATGCAGCCATGAAATTTATCGCATGCAAATTAATGTGTCTCTTGAGATTATCGAAACAAAAAGATCGATAAATCGAGCGACTTTATTATTAACGTTTTACGAAGCGTCGTAAATTAAAACGTTCGTTTCTATTAATATTCTTATTTTTATTTTGTGCGTTATTAACCATTACGTTAATAATCAGACCAACATTAATGGGGAACTACACTCAAATATTAAACACATGAACTACCCACGTAGCAAAAAGTTTTTTCAAGTAACTAACATTATAATCGAAGAATGGCGAGGCCCACTCACAGTATTAGCTGCCTACTACCCACCCTATTATCCTCATAACAGAACATAAATCTAATACATATGTCAACTCTTTAGGATTCTTAGCGGTGATTATAATGCAAACGTACAGTTTGTGGCTCATGACTAATAATACAGGAAATTGGTAAATTCATTTATGTACAAACGATGTACCAATAAAATCCAATATAAAAATCGTGGCTCGTGACGTGATCGATTTCTTTATAACCAAAGGAAATCTTCAGGTTATTTGCAAACATAATCAAATCTCAATGATATAATATCAGGAAAACCCCCAAGAATGAGAGCTGGCAATCAATATGCCACAAAGGCGAGGAGTTAATAGATGGCAAGATCTCAGGAAATAATAGGAAGAATAACTGCAGACCTAAAATGGCTTAATCGAAAATCCTTTTCAAATTCCATACAATTCCTAGGCACTGGAGGCTTGAACTATACAATTGATGATTTGTCCGAAACTGTGTCCTGTAGAGTACGTCATCGTATCTGTGTCTGCAGCATAATATGCACCATTAACTATGAGAAAAATTTCCTCAAAATCCCAAAAACGAATCATAGTTTTATCCCCTGGGATAATTTTTAATAGGATTTTCTTCAAAAAGCTTCATAAAGACCAGCGCATTCCATACGAAGCTGAATCCTGAGAAATGATTCAAAAACTTTTTTATACTATAATTCTTCGTGCCAAAATGATGTCAATGTTATGACACTTTTATATTTCTTTTGCCCTCAATCGCATAATACCAGATCCCCAACAATGCCACTTGACTGAGACCACTTTCACAGTTTTATTGTCCTGGATCATCTTGCAAGGATTCCATACTCTTTCGAAGCGATTTTGACCATAGAATATGAAGGGGAATTTTCCTTGTACTATCCATCTAGCAGATCTTCAATGCTTTGACAGAAATCACCTTCGATGCTCAATTTTGTTTGAGTTTGGCTGATGACATGGTTATGAACAAGTATCAGTTAGATGAAAATTAATTTTCTGGACGGTCTAATACGCGACCTCAAAACGTAGAGAATTTAAGAAAAAAAACTAAAATTAAACAAACTAACACTTTGTCAGCAAATGTCGTTTTTGCTTTGAATTTATGATCTTTTATTTATCGTCGTTCATTATAATCCCAAAATTCCTGGGTATATTTTGGACACTTCTTTTTCGATAATGTACAGCTTCCAACTGCATTTAACGTTGCGTATTTTTTAAATCTTTTCCATGGAACCATAGGAAAAGAAAATTCCGATATATTGTGAATGGCACAAAGTGAGAATACTACACATACTTAACTGATCAATGAATCAATTTTAAATCGCATTAAAAAGAAAACAATTATCAAACTGGTTGCAACACAACCCGACCCAATTCAACTCAGCCCAACCCAACCCAACATAACAGAAATATCCTTCTAGATAAAAAAAAATCAAAGCAAATGTCCATCTGTTACCTAAAGGTCCTAAAAGTCGTCGAAGCAGATTATTCTCTTCGGAATGCTGTGTGAGATTAGAACCCATGTCCCATTTGGGAAAAACATTTAACCTTTCTCATCACAATGTAAAATGAAGGAGCAGAAATGATGCACAACTCCAACAAACTACGTCAAATGTCACCATCGATCAAAACAACCCGAACTCAAATACCCTTATGAACAAAATTCATGGAAGGGCGGGCGATTGCATTGGTAACAATTATTTTCGATGTGAATTCCTTAATTCAGTTGACCAAGACTTTTCCTTGATTTGCAATCAGCTAATATTCGAATATATATTCAAACTTCACTGAAACAAATTCACCCCAAAATAATTGACTCAAAACATCCAGTCGCACAAATCTGCGAATTGATTTAAAGTTTGTTTAGCTTGCATTTGTTGCATTTGTCAAAGATTTCAAAGAACTACCTACACATTTGTGAATCTGTGGCTACACTTACATCTAACAATGCCGATACAAGGGATATTTTGACATTAATTAACAAATTTTATTGCACAATGTGAATAATGTTTTCTTTTAAATCATCAATGTTATTTTTTTACAATTTTGTTGTTTGTTTTGATTGATATAAAAGATACGTTGGGTGGTTAAATTTTTACGATTTTGTTTTAATTGATATATTTTAATTTGCTGTGAGGAAAGCGGGGATCCTTTATTATTAATGCTTACGTACTTGTTGTGGCGGATGTGAAATAGAAATTTAACGTTTATTATCCAGTTTGTTTGGGTCGAGTCGCAAATTTTACGATGTTTTGATTACGCGTAACACTTTAGTTAATTAAATTTCAGAGACGATGAATTTTTACTGTGTGTGCTCGTGAGCTTTATTACTTATTAGTTGACAACCTTTTTATGATTTTTTTTTTGTGTAGTTTTATTCGCGTTATTTTATTATGATATTGCTTCAACGTTTTTTATGTTCATTTACCTTATTTCACAGAGACTTTGAAACTTTGAAATGTTTAACATAAAAAGTGTACACAGAAAACTAGAAACCGACGTATTGCCGTCTCCCACACATGCCATTTGCAAATAATTTGCTTAATTATTATATAAGTTATTGAAGTTTTAATTACACAGTCAATATCCAGTTTTATGAGTCATTTTGGCGTAAGATATTTTTATTTTACTTCCATAATTGTTTGCACTATTTCATTGTCTACAATGCAACATTTTATTTTCAATTTTTTAGTCCAAATAATTATCTACATTTAGTGGCCCTTGGCTTCAATTTCTCTCACTCTTTAGTCTTGGGTTTCTTTTTTCTAGTCCCTGACTCGTACCATCCTTAGATCTTTGTTGAATTCCTCCAGGCCATCCTTAAAATTCTATTAACCTACCCGTCGTCAGACGTCCTAGTGATGTCCTAGCCGTCTGGCACTTTGAATTATCATTACCTAAACAATACTTACTTATTACTGTTTCGTACAACATTTTTGAACCTCTTGGTGTATTGTTTGTCCTTATTTTTTCAGCATTGCTGCCGCTTTGGTAACTTTTTCCTATTTCCATTTTTCGTCTTCTTTATATATTGACGTTATCCTTAGTCATTCAGTTTGTTTATCATTTTCTATTATATAGTTCTCTATCCTGCATAGTTGATAGACTAATTTAGCTGACTCCTCTGTTGTTATCCTTCATCAATACTTATTTTCGTGTCGTTAATTTGAATCACATTTTCTTGATTTTCTTTCCAGTACCTTGAACGTGTTATCTACCTTCTTGGATTTAGCCATAAGTACGATGTCATCATTGTAAACAATCTTTGACGTCTTCTTCCACATACAAGCTCCTTTTTACTATACACATATCACTTTTTTGTCATTTTTTATCTACAACTTTTTCCAAGAATCCTGCTTCCAATGTCATTTTGGTTCCTATCGTCATATTCTGCAATCTTCTCATATTGTTCGGCACTTTTAAATCTTTTTTCTTCTTCCCAAACTCTTGTTATTACCTCTCATACTTTTATAGTTAATGCTTTGCTTCCATGTTTTAAAATTTCTTCTGCGATGTTGTTCTCCTCAGATGTCTTTTATTTATTTTTTGTGGTGTACTTTATTGTATTTTCATTATTTCATTTAACTTTTGCCTTTGATTTCATTAAATTGTTATTTTTATTTGTACTGAAGTATATTGCTTTGTTTTTGTTTTTCATTTGATTTGATTCAGACCAATTATTTTTATTTCCTTTTATATCGTTTCCTGTATTTTCATTTGCTAGTTTACAGGATTTTACATGTTTTGTTAATTTCATGGTCATTTTGATTTGTTCATTTAATCTGATTAATATCACGCTGCAATAATATTGCACCCTATGGCTAACCATCAACAATAAACTGCAGCATTTACTTTATGAATTCTATATAAAAAGCCAGTTGGAAAAATTCGACCAATGTTCAAATTCACACAAATCCAAATCACTACTTCAACAACTTCACGTAAATGGGAAACGCAACCCAACCCAATCCAATCTAGCCCAACCCAACCCAACCTAACCCGCCCAAACCTAACTCAACCGAACCCAAACCATAAAATTAAAGAAAAAAAGCGAGTCAAATATTTTTGTAATGTTGAACAATTTTTGAGTTAAAACCCTATAACTTGGATCAAATTAAATGAATGTGACAAATATATAACCATGAAAGAAACTAACAGGAAATATAGCGAAATGTTAGATTAAAATGAAGTAAATCAATGGAAGATTTTAAACGAATTAAAAAATAATAATAATTTGCGCCATTATGGGTTGGGTGGGTTTGTTTTCGATTTTTTGTATTTTTTATTACTTGAAAATTACATTTTTAGATTTTGTGAAAATGTTCGAC
Source organism: Geotrupes spiniger (assembly GCA_959613385.1). Taxonomy (NCBI): domain Eukaryota; kingdom Metazoa; phylum Arthropoda; class Insecta; order Coleoptera; family Geotrupidae; genus Geotrupes; species Geotrupes spiniger. The sequence goes on along the minus strand of OY390736.1, from coordinate 36,905,216 downwards.
ATCTTTTGAATTACAAGGAGTCTATGTGTGACTATTAACAACGCGATCTACACGTCAGTACACTTCGTGCTGCTATGTAATTGCAGTGGTCTTTCTTTATTTTATTTTTTATTGTGAAATAGTATCCTTAAATGTTTAAATAATTTTATTTTCGAATAATAAACACTCAAAATTGGCCAATATTTGTTATTTTTTGTTTGAGATTTTTGAATTTAATGAAAAACTCGAAAAATATATAAATATAATTTTGTATATTTTTCGAGTTTTTCAAGATTGTTAATGATTTCCTTTATGGAAAATTAGCAAATTGCTTTCTTTTTAAACATTTAACATTTGTTGTTTTATTTGCGCAATTGGATGGGCAGGTTTGTTGGGTTGAGGTGGGTTTATTTCCTTTTTTGTGTTTCTTATTATGACAGTTACATTTTTAGATTTTGTGTAAACGGCGACGGTTGGCAATTTTCGCTTTTGACGTTTTGAACATTTTCGCATTTTGTACAATTTTTATATTTCCCATTACATATAATGCAAACAAAATGGCATCCTTAATTCTATCTTACATCTTGCACCTGCGTCGCTTGTTATAGCAATTTGTAGCTTCCATCAATGATTCAAATCTTTTAGGTACTTTTCCAGAATTGCATTTTTTTGCATTCCCGTGTTCTTCCTCCAATTTCATATATGCGTTCAGATTCCTCCGGCTTACTTTCATTGACCAAATCTTTAAAATGCTTCACAAATATATTTAACTCTCTTCCTTGGTCATCTACTAAAGCTGGTGCCTTAAATATTGGATAATACAGACCTGTCATTTATTTCTTTCAATGTCTTTATAAAAATTTCTCATTTATTTGTTTTGTACGATATTACCTTGAATTTTTGCTATATGGATTTTCTTTTTTTATAAATACAGTCTTTGCGACTTCTCTTACTTTTCTATATTTTTCCTGTACATTTCGTTCTATGCTTTCAGTGAATTTAAATTTTTGTAGAAATATTTACAATGCTAATAATATTCACCACCAGTCACGATAGTTACATAAACACCTGACGTCAAAAACTCAAGATTGTTTACAATACACAGTCTTCAATAAATTTATAAATATTTAGAACTGATGAAAATTAAAATACACATAATTTACACGGCGGGAAAATTTTAATTAAAATTGTTTTCTAATTGAATCGCATTTGTGACAAGTTTATTTTACCTTTAAACAACCTGTTTCAAGTATTTTACGCAGAAGTTCCACGTACGAATTATGAATAAAATACAAAAAAATATTTGAATTTGTGCCAATAAATTATTGCAGCTATTCTTGATTTCTTATATAAAATATTTTATTAGAACTCATGACATTTTTTTTCTATTAATAATAAAAGCCGTTTTCAAATAGTGCCTTGTGAAGTGCAACATCGAAATTCAGTCTGGGCAGGTGTGACACCTGTACGCAACCGATCAATTATATTTAAGGAATTATATAAATTTAAACACGAAATTAAACCAAATTCATTTAATTGAATCTTTAAATATGTAAGTCGCCTCTTAACACCTACAAATTAACATGTCCGAGAAAGGCGACAGTAACGTGCAGGTCCCAGAAAGGGGACCCGTAGGTTCGAAATAAAATTAAAATATTTGTCATCACAATATTGGATCTAATGTATTTAAATGAGGTGACTTTATACAGAACATGCTTAGAAAGTGTGCTTTTCTTGTCACGTAAAAGGAAAGAATATATTATATTTCCATCCCACCGTGTTCATGCCAATGTGTTTCCGTGGAGTTGAATAGAAACACATCGACCCATTGCATATGAATAAGGATTCGTAATTTTAATTGCTTCGCGGCATCGCGACTTCTTTGGAAACGCATGCATTCACCTCTGCACGTGAATGCAAATCGCAATCGATTCATGAAATTCGTATTTGCAATATTTAAGTATTAACCGCACAAGTCAAAAACGACTTAATAACGTCTCCGTAAATTCCAAACAATAGACCATAACCCGCATGGCGCATTTACCTCCTAACACGCCGTAAAATTGAACAACGCTTAAAGCCAAATATTTGTGGCGATAAACGGCGCCACAATGAAACAAAGTCGCAGGAATTGAAATAATCCCGAGAAATTATCGCTTTTCGAACATGCTGTATCTATAGCTCACGTCAAACGGTTTAAAAACGAACTGACACGGCGTTTCATTATCCAACATTATCATGCTATGACTAATGTCCGTACCACACTGGGAGACCGCATACATCACCCATCCACCCCCTGGGTTCAAACACACTCGCACACGAACGACCTGAACAACCAGTTTAGAGGTCTACGATTTACATATTCTTATTTGCTCATTTTCACGTCCAATATAAACAGAAGACACAAACTTGTCCTACACGTGAAATTTAGTGTTGCATTTACGTGCGTCGGACGGTTTTGAATTCGTAGTATTGGTACGTAATGTATTGCCACGTAAGCGGATTAAATTCGATGCTGCGAAGATTAGGAGTACTTACGTGGGAGTGTTTATATTAACTGCATGCTTAAGTAAAGTTGCTTCACCTCTGTGTAAGTTTGCGCGAAATGTGAAATGAAAGTATTTTATACTCAACGAATTACAGGTACATGCCATTAAGCGTGGTTACTTTATAATGGCTTAGTTTTGATGTGTGTACGTCAACTTATTTATTTAAATTAATTCGAATAATTTCGTCCTTAACATGCTATCGCAATACTAATTGTTGAATATAATGATATTGCACTAAATAAAAAAAATTGTATGCTTAAACTGGTAACACATAACGAACAGAGTCAGAAACCCATTAAAATATATCAGATCGTTTAATTTATGTAATTATGTTAATGTGAAATATAGCATCGAGTCTTTTCAAAGATCTGATTATAAAGTTGAGGCTACCAGCATTTACAAAAATATGCATTCAGTAAATCGTAAACATGGTTTCGATTCTTGGAATTTTTTTTCGTTCTTATCCTTGACACAAATTACTAGCTTTTACAAACCTACATTGGCACGTTTGATACGATACCACTTCATAATTCATTAAGTTTAAAAGTAATTATTTCGTACTGACACATTTGGCAATGGACGCCTAAGAGGTAGAGATAGATCATCGGTTTTTGCTGTTAAAATGTTTGTTGTTATATGATTGGATAGCAACAAGTTATGTGAATTATAATTTTCCGACTATATCCCATATAATATATTTCTTAATAACTTGTTCGGAACGTTTGCTATTTTTTATCGATGATCAGAAATAAAGGTTAAACATTTGCCCAAGATTTCAAACTAAGGTTATATGTAGACCTAACCTGTGATAATGCAGAACTTTCCAGTTTATTTGGAACAATCTATGGCCTAAAGTATATAACTGGGCTGGTGCAAGTGCAATGTGTCATCGAGTATGACATAATTCAGTTCACTCCTAGTTTGTTAGTGTTGTACCGCGTTCTACTGAAAACTGAAAACTACAGCAAAATGGAAGTAAGATTTTTCTTTAGTTTCAGATTTATTTTCATGAATAGTTTACTATTAAATCTACTTCCTGTAAAACGCAAATGTTTAAAATTAGACTACATCACGTCCAACATTTGAGAAGCTTATTTTTATTTTCATTGAAAAAACTGTTCTAACAAGATTGTCATCGATATCAGTGATCTCGAAGCCACGAGCGGATGCCATAAGAGTTTTTCTTCTGCTTTTGCCTGCCATGGGAAAGTTTCTCAACAGCTGCAATTAGTTACAGCTGTTGGAAAAATCTTTGTTGAAGGCAATATGGTCAATATAGAATTTTTAATAAATATATTATGAGGGGATAAAGAGGATGAAGAAGTAATAGACAAGACGTGGGGAGAGAAAGACAAAAGACAAAAAAACGGCGAGATATAATGAGAGAAGGGATGCTAGAAGCCATGAATGAATTGAAAAGTTTGAAAACTAGTAAACAAAATTAAATGGCGCCAGAGATGATTAAATGAGGAGGGAAACGGGCGAAGGAACAGCTCAAACAATGTTATATGCGAAGCTCGTGGGACAATATCAGTCGTCAGAGGTCAGTTGCTAATTAATTTCTTTTCCAATACTGTTTCAGTCATAAGTGGTGATTTCTCTCTAACTGTAAAGTATTTTTCGGCATTCTTTAGCTTATTTCATATTATATTTTAGTCTTTTCCAAATGAAACTTATCAAAACTTCTGTTGAAGCAAATCTCACTTGCTTCTGCTGGTCGGCAATCTCACAAAAAACTTACAGGTATTTATAAACGGTTTTGAAAACTATCTTAAAAATCAAAATCTGCCTGGTGACTACGTCGGGACATGACGAGTGATGACATGATTATGAAAAGTTTGTAAAATACATGGTTACCCCTGATAATGATAATGATGATGGAAAAGACAATTGACCCCAACCCCCAAGGAGGCATTGCAACTAGAGTATATCATTTATGTGGTGCTGACTTTGATTTCTTCCAGTGTATGCCAGATAGGATCATCATATTACTCTATTACCCTTGAGACCATTGAGTCATCTATACATTTTGGGATTAAATTTGATTTATAAAAATCTATTTGAAAGTTTATGGAAATGATAGATATGACGTAAAAACATTATTTATAAAGTTATCCAGAAAGGATTTCGTATAAGAATATTGAGGAATCATATGGAGAAAAGAACGTCATAGACATAAACTCAACATTAGCTACTGGGAAGGGGGATGAATTGTGGAAGATCCCATGGAAAAGAAGGTGATAATGAGCATAATTTAGCACATATATGAAACAGTAGTAGGAATAGTAAGAATGGAGGGCTATGAATTAAGGGATTTTGAAATAAAAAGGTGCCAGGAGTGCGAAGGTAGTCTAAGCCTTCTTCTCTTTATGGTATAGATCAGGGGTGGGAAACCTTTTTCATTGTTAGTGGCACACATTTATAAATAATTTTTATTACTATACTATTATTAAAATTATCTAAATTATCATAAATTATGATTCTTGCATTTTTATATTTTTTGCTTTTTTAAAAGTACACATGCAGAGCTTTTTTCGACAGTCATCCTATTTCAAAATTAATTTTGTATACAACTCATTTCAGAAAATTGCGATTCAGTTGACCACGTGGATGAAAAAATAGTTTTAATTAATCAAAAGTTTCAGGAATTGCACTCCATGTGGTTACAATTTCATCTTCGTAATTTTCAATTAGTTCCAAATCTTTCCTTAAATCTACAAATTTTTCGTTACATATGGAGCTTGACTGGAAATTAATTATTAATTCATATAAATTTAACCAGTTTAGGATTGATTTATGGCTGAAAATTATTTTGTTAGTTTCACTTGTAACCCAAAAACTTGTAATTTGACTTCAAACGCTGTGATTAAATCAAACATTGATGGTACTTCCATTAATTGGCTTATTGTTCGAGAATATTCTCGTTATTTGGAAACAATCAATTTTCATCCAAACATTCTACATATCTGTGAAAAACATTTCTGAAGCTTAACCACCGTAAATTATTGTACAAAATAATATTGTATGGTGAGTTTAGTTCGTTTAATAATTCCTGTTCCAATTTCATTTTATTTAGAACAAGTGCTGATAAACATTGAAATTGACTAATTTTGTCAGAAACCTCATAATATCCATCCATTATTTTCAAACCTGGTCCATAACGCTTGTTATTGTATATTGCAATGGAAACCAAGAATTCAATAATACGTTTTGCAAATAAATTTATGAACCCATTTTCTTGTCCAACAATCCTGCGATCACCGGCAGTTGCTCTGATACAATTTTGCAAGTACATATTTATTTTTGCCCAATGTATATGTAACTGCATTATAAATGTCTACTCCTTTTGTTGTTGTTGTTGTTAATGTTGATAAACTTATTAATTTTCTTTAACGTTTTTTTTTTAACAAAATAACGTACAAAAATTGCTAAGCGAGCTGAACCTGTTACGTCGATGGGCTTACAAATGGAAATAAAATTTCAAAGTTTATATCTCTTTGTTGTTGAAAGCTTACATTTTCCGCCATTCCACAAAATGTCCTCTTTCACCGTATTTCGAGCTAATGGCAACGATAATTTATTTCTTTTCAAAATTTTCAAATTGCAATCAAGCCTAGCCAACGGTCCCAATCCCTGGTATAGATGAATGATATAATAATAAAAATAATAATGACAATGATAAAATGTATGTAAAGCAGGACGGAGATACGTCCTACGTTGGAGGCGCCCTTTCCGTGTCAAAATTGCCTAAGAGCCAACGTTTATTAAAACAAAATTAAATAAATGCAAACATTTGTTGAGAAACTTGCATCTGTTAACGTGCTCTATATCAGCATTTCATGACAGGCAAACCAATAGAAGTCATAGTGATCAAATGTAATGAATATACTTGCTTTCCTTGTAGTTTTCTTGTGTTTAAACTCTTGTTGGCACTCCCCCAAAGCTCTCCTTGCTTTAATATTTTTGATCGTTTGTGCTAAGTAATATTTTTATTCGCAGTCTATGTCCCAGACAAAAATATTACGTCTCAGCTAAATACATGATTTAAGTCACTTTATATAATTTTCAGAAACCGTACGAAACAAATGGCGCCATAAGCATCCCATAATTTATTGATTCACATATACGCAATAAAACCCTTTTTTCCCCAACCCATTCTTGTTTTAGTTTTTATAAGGACATTAAGGATATGGATCGTCGCCAGCGTACAAATTGAGTGGGACTTTAAGACGTAGTTATAAGTTGTAGCCGTCACCGCAAGTTATATACTCTCCTATGCATGTACCGGTCACGCTGCCGATCAACGTAGGTAGCTATCTTGTAAAACATTTAACAACGGACGAGGGAAAGAAACGCGTTGCGAGTCAATTAATGCCCGGTTCGGATAGGTTAACGGACACAGTTATAAATACGACACTTCTTCGGCGACGATGCGTTTTCGGAATAACGTCATAAACCATTTTAATTAACGCGAGCTAACTGCTCGCGGCACATCTAATTTGCAAGAGCAATTCCCGCGCGCTGCAATTTCCAATTTAAATTTGGACAAGGTCGTCCGAGAAAACTAGTTTTCAAACGCGCTGCCCGAGCGAATTAATAACGTTTAATTAATGGCGTGCGTATAATTCAAAAACCCGTTTCCCGTTTATCGAAGTCGAATCGGGAACGATCCGCAATTCGTTATTGCGATTGTGATGATATCGTCGGCGTTAATAAGCTGTAAACACGACCTGTGATGTGATCCGTTAATTTACGTGCACTGTATTAACTGTGTTTCGCATTGAAATGTATTTATAATATTTTGCGTCATTATCAATTTGTCACAGCTCGCTCGCACATATGATCGAATTAACCAATTGAAATAATAGGATTATTGCACATGCATATACATGCACACACACACACAAAGCATTGTATATGTAATAGTCACTACAAGCTTATTAAAATTTATAATTTTGTTATATATATTTCAAAAAATTTACGAGATTATAGATTCCATAAATTATATACTTGTTTTGCAAGAAAAAAGTAACATGGATTTATCACCTTAGGTTTCTTCTCAATTACTGTTCGCATTATGTTATTAATCTCATTCTTTCTTGTAAATTCCATATTTAATTCGAGACTTTGTCTCACTCGTTGATCTCCTATTGCAATTCCCTAAAATGTCTTTAATTTAATGTACATTTAATTCATCTCATTGTTGCTCTTATACTTTTCATTTCATTCAACCCTGTTATCTTCTACATATCTTTTGTGGATTTAACTTACTAATAGTTTCTGGATATTATTATTATTTATATTTAGCTTAGCCAGCTAACACTTGTAGATTGTTGTGTGTACACGTTGGCTTAATAGCAATAACACATATTCGAAAAATATTTTTTTTTAGAATTCCAGTTTATGCAATTTATTATTATTATTAATTATTCGAACAACATAATATTCTTCGCAATCGACTTAGGACACGTAATACTTTAATAGCTTGAAAGAAATCCGGGTCGATATTATATTTGTGCAAAACATACAAACAATCTTACGTAAATACGTTACATCTGTTATCGTCAATTATTTTAATTGCATTAAAATATGCTGCCATTAACATTTCTGGCTGTTATCGGTTTGGCTTTAATGTAGATATCTATTTAATTAACAAAATAAATATGTTTCAATAAATTTCAATTAACTGTAATATATACCTACTATGTGTACTAACTGTTAATTTTATATCTGCGCAAATGTCAAAACGTAAAGTAAACATTTAATGTAGAACAGATTGAACGTTTGCATGATAAATTAATTGCGATTTATTCCCCTGCAATTAGTTAGGGGTCGTTATTCTTAAACTAAAAATTAAACTCCGTTTAAAATTAGGGAGGAGTATCGCATGCTGCAAAATTGACGTTTAATTTATGAGTTCTAAAGATATCATAATCACCATTGTTTATTAAATACCAGAATTGATCATGTCGTTATTTTATATCAATTTGATTGGTTACGCGGATATAAACGCGCAATGAGGACGTCATTTTCCTACTGTGCATGGACTGGAAATATATGCTTTAATTGCTAACGTTTTCACGTTGTTCTGTGAAATCACCCATGTTTTGTTAAAACGGATTAAATGCAGTAAAAGTTATAGAAAAGTACGAGCGGCGACTTAACAACTAATCAAATCTCGTAAATTTTGCTTATGTCATCAATACAATAGACCTATCACACCATATCATCGTCGGCATTTATTGCTTATTTGCATCGTACAGTAGAAAAGGACATAACTCTTTTTAATTTTATATCACAAATATATTAAATTCTCATCTAAGCGACCTTAAATCAATTTGGCCATTTGGTTTATTCAACTCGTTGCAACTTATAAAAAAATGTTACGAATTTCACTTCTGTCGAGCTTATACATTTCTAATCATAAGTCGTTACCCCTTGTTAACTCTCATTGGTTTACACACATTTTGTTATTTATTCACCTCGTCCTACATTTCTCGTTGAATTAATCGGTATACTTATCGGGATCGTTATACTGCTGCTTCAAATTGCAGTCTATATTGTAATCACTACAATAAATCTGTCAGAGTGGTTTTATGTCAGACTCTCAGGCATTTATGACTTAATTGCCGCGTACAATAGAAAAGTATATAAATAAATCATTTTCATTTGTTCTCAGATATTTTTAGAGCTTTTAAATAACCCTGGATTATCTTGGCTATTTGTTTTAGTTCTATATTTTTATAAATTAATTTATTTAAATCTGGGCTGTTGGGTTGGATTCAATTAAGTTGGCCTGTGGTCAACTCAATGTAAAAAAAATGCTTCCAAACTAACTGTTGCCTTATGTATTTATTATCGCAGGTCGCAGATAAATTGTACTCTATATAGTTGTGAATAAAATAGATCTGTAACAAATATTGTATGATGCACCCTCTCTTCCTTGATATTTATGACATAATTGCGTCAAACATCCAAAATATTTGGATTATTTTGACCATTCACATTATTTCTATCTTGTTATTAATTTATTTAATTTGTGGCCGTCGTGGATTGGGTCGAGTTGGGTTCAACATTACACGTCCTTCTTCACTGCAATTTTCCTGTAACAGCTGCGTTCAACACTTGGCAGAATCTGCTTCAAATTGCATCACACACGTGAATTCTAATTTCACGAAAAATATTAAACCATGAATTTTGTGATTTTAACAAATTCAAACCTGCTGTGCAACCTAACCTACAACGTCATAACTTTATTAATATTTGTCCCTTTTTATAGGACAGGCGTTAGGCTCAATAACCCATGGACGCAATTTGTTTCATTATTGTTTAATTTTTAATTTTTCCCATTAAGTGGCTAGAAAATTAAAAATCCGGAAACAAAAACAATATTTGAATTGAAAAAATTTAATGTAAACAAATCCTAAACGAGAACCGATGATGCAGACATAAGATTAACTAAAACCAAAATACATAAAATAAATAGAAAATTTCTAGGAAACATCTATTTTGGAGGAGTAAGACAAAAATAAATTTTACTTCGCGTTTTAATACAAATGTCCTTGACGGTTTAGGTGCAAATTAGATTTTTCAAAAGTCTGCAAATTTTCACTTTTATAACTTCTTTTTGTTTATGAAAAAAAAAATTTTTTCTGTAAAAGTAACCCCTTTTAAACACATTTGTACGCAGAATTTATCGCCTTAAATTATTTTTTCAAAGCGTGTAATTTATGAGATAATACAAAATTCCTAAACTGTCGATCTTCTGAAAGGCATACAAGCCGATTTCTTTCAAAGCAAATTTCGGGAATGAAGTTGGAAATATCAACCAAATCGAACACAACGCAACCCAACCTAGTCCAATTCAATCCAACCCAACCAAACCAAACCATAGCACACCAAACTAAATCCAACCCAACCAAATTAAATAAAACTCAACCCAACCCAATCCAACAAACCTGGTGACTTCAATATCAGCACACGAATTATGAATTCCACAGCCACATCACAAGTCGCAGTTAATGATTCGAATAAATTTGTTTTGGGTTGGGTTGGGCGATGAGTTGGAGATACGCAGCTGGGTACAAACATTGCCTCGACGAAAGCTGGAATGCATCTGTAGCATCTTAAGCGCCAAGGTGGTTTCTTAGTAGTTTTAAAGGAATTGATAACTCCCAATAAATTAATGAATCAAGGCAGTCAACGATTTCCTGGCTGTACGCAACCCGAAAAAAATGATTAGTTAACTATTTAATGTAAAATGTAAAATTTCGTTTCGAGTTTATGACTAAACAAATTCTGCGCTCGGTGGTCCAGCAATGTCGGACTAAAAAGTTCTTGCCCAGAGAGAATTGAATAAACATTTTATTGATAAGAAGTCATCACAACAGATGCAGGAACAGGTCAGAAAGAAAAAAGTCCTTGGATTTGCTAAATTTGCTAAATCACGAATGAGTTGAGCGTTAATTACATCTACTTTGATCACAAAAAAAACAATAGTATTTGACATTGGTAACGCGCATTTTAATCCTTAAACCAGTTCAAAATCCAACCCAAGGAAGTACACATCTATTTTTTTTGCAAATAGATCAAAAGCTAATATAACTCAATTACATTTGATTGGGTTTGGTTCAGCTTCAGTGGGTTAGTTCTATGCTGAAATTTGCAACAAATTCTAAACTCGTTTTATCTAATCTCAACCAAACGCAACCAAATAATTCATTTCAGTTTAATACCAGTTGTTTACATTTAAAGTAATTCATTGACATTTAAACATTGTTTACTTTACTTTTTTGTCAAATATCAATTGATTAACATAACAAAAAATCCAAATTATTTTGACATAAATCTCTGACACTGTATTAAAGAGCAAATATAATTGATAATTGGTTTAGATCAATTTGCTCATCGATTATATTTCTGGTTTTTTAACAAATTATTAATTTTTCAGTTTTGTTAAGTTGTCGTTGAATGTCGTGCAGGGAGAGGGGATAGTAAAGACGTGCGATGTGAAAGAAATTTGAAAATATTGTTCAATCGCCAGAATTTTCAATATCTCAATTTGTTCTTTATTTTTCATTGACAGAATTTCGAAACTCTTCCAATGTCTAATTATGAAACGATTGAAACGTAGTATTTTGGGGTTTTGGGTTTGAGATATTTAAATTTGTGATTACTGAAAATCTGTTGCTTGAAATGAAATTTAAGGAGACAAAATTTAGAATAGCTACTGTGTTGGGTAACAATCCTTCGTCGGTTACAATCAAGGAGATGGAAAATTCTACCCAAAAGAATATTTGATCCTGGAACCATCTCATCAGAAAATTTAGGCGCAGATCAGAAACTAGTTATGACCAAATTAAATCTCAATCATAATCATTAGAATCACGTGTTTAAACTTATTATAGTTCTCAGTCAGTTTAGAGACATATCGTCGTAGCCTTGTACAGCTCCAAGAAGCTATACAGAGATAAAACGATAGTCAGAAAAGCAAGTGGTAAATGAAAAACAAAATATTATTCAAGCAAGAAGGCAACAAGAAGAAGGAATCAAAAGTATTCTTTAACACTTGCATTGTTTCCATCTTTAAATATTTGTGCAAGGATCTTCATTTGATGATTTTTCTGAATATTTCGTAAAATATCCCATGCCACAGAATTTAATTACATTTCTGTGATTTTATTTGTTGTTCCACAATTGGCACCACTTGTTCACAGTTCATCAATTATTAGAAAAATCAAATCAAGGAGATAACATTTAACGTAGCACTTAGTTCTCCAAAATGTTGATGCTATATGACGGGACATTGGATACTTTGGACTAAGTGGATAAATCCACTTGATCTCTTAAGAAGACACATTTTTTAATGCTATTAAAAATTAAAATATTTCTTTAAGAGTGTATTTCCCATTTATTACTTGTAGTTTGTGCATGTGCATTGTGCACATTGTCTCACAAGTTTCGTGATTAAAATAAAATAAAATAAAATAAAAACAGTTGCAGCTGAATAATATAACATTAATCGTCACGTGCGCAATTTATCGTCGTGTGTATGATTTTGTACAGCATTCTCAGAATTACACATGCAAATCAAGCAAATTCAAAAACACATGTAGACGTTATTCTGCATTCCGTTTTAATGATTTCAGTCCTCGAATCATTCCGGCAGATTTACGATTGACACACAAGTGAAGCAAATATAATCGTTAATTCACAGGATGTGGAGGATTTTTTCGTTCTCTTTCTCGCCGAGTGGGAATAAATTACATTTAACACGTACGCGAGGATAACAATTTACATACTAACGTTAATAATTATTCAATATTTATGATTTTTGAAACACGTTCGCCGCCGACTTTTACGTGTAGGTTCGTATTTTTTGTTTGTCGGTTACACGGCGGGTTAAATATAAATCCCGCGAACACTGCGGGTGGTACCCGTTCCCAGTGGAAATCGCATTGCTAAATGGACATATTTATATTTACATTTGATACGTCGGGACGAGAGAGACGCTAGACTGTTATAAGTGATTAAGAGCCGCACTAAACCTGAAATAAGTCGAAAAATCGCCGCGCGGAGAATCTGCAGTTTAGATTTAATTTTCTGCATGTACGACTTCATAAAACAGGGTTCTAAATAAAGACGGTCTATGTTTGACACCCCAGCTTTATGGTCAATTAAACGCAAACATAAAAGATTCAGACGTGCATATCTGAAAGCGGCTGTGTTTTATTATGCGAAGAAACATACTGGCAATCATTCGTAGATAAAAATCTTCTTCCTGTACCAGTTCAATGGTACAAGAATCAGAATCGTCATTAAATGTGTCTGACGCCAGACAATACAAAGCTTTAAATCTGACGATTTTCCTTGATCATTAATAACTTAACAATAAACTTAACACTACACGTCTTACACAATAATTTATTAAACATATATCATTCACGTGCGATCTTCTTGAACAATATAAATTTAAAACATATAACCTCAACGTTTTCACGCATTTAAAAATAATTTTGATGATAATTGTGATACTAATTGTCTTATTGTCATTACGACATTTGTTTTATTATTTTATTTCATAAATTCTTAATTTCACTCCAGTGATCAGCTCACCATCGACGTTTGATCTATGTAGGCACTAATTACGTACTTACTTATACTTTAGATTTAATTCTCCATTCTAATTATCTAATTGCCATTGCGACATTTTATTTCATTAATTCTTAAACCCCCACCGTGAACAGCGTACCTTCTTCAATTTTAACCACTTCCAAAATTCTCGAAGCCAACCCTGTTCGCGTGCAGTTCGACCGTTCGTTCCGTACTAAATCACGCGACGTCTGGCCGGAGGTTTTATTTTTCGCGCGCGGTCGTCTCGAATTCGGGATTAATTTTCGCGAATTTATGCTCCACATGGCGGTGTGATTTCGCAGTCGCGCAATTAATAAAGCGCAACGGAAATTATCCCGTCGCCATTTTTATCGCGACACGTCCAAACATTTGAGCAACGCATGCGGCTGAGACTTTTATTGTTCGAAAATATAAATGACATCGGTTTATTTTACTACGTGCCTTTACTTCTCCGCTTCTAGGAACCCGTTTTATGCCTCACGGTGTAAGTTCTGAACGTGAACGTACGGCGAACGCGAAACGCGCGACTGTCGAATACGTGCCTTTATAAATAATACGGAACGTAAACGTAAAGTAATTATCGGTGAGATTACTGCGTCGCTTTTTTCGAAGTGCGAAGTGTTCGGGTATTAATTTAAATGGCACGGAATTAGAATAATGGCTGGTTTTGTTTGTCTGCGGAAATATTGTCATCAAGCCGTCGTAATTACTGAAACACTTACCCTGAACAATTGTACGACTTGAACAATAATTTATAATTAATTACTAATACTTAGTAATAACTGAAACGAATATCCTCATCGCGTACTCGAATTAAAAAAAAATACTGTGACATCCCCATCCAAAATAAACCCCCTACCAACTCAGTACCGGACGGCGACATAAATGAACATCTCCGTATGGTCATTTACCGATTTCATTTTTATATTTAGTAACCAAATTTGAAATTTTTATTGAAACTCATATCTATTTTCATGTATATCAAGACATCTTTTAATTTTCTAATACAATTTATAAAAATATTTTCATTTTTTACAAATTTGAATTTGATCTTAAAATGTCTTATTACCTAGACTTGCGTTTTTAAAACCGCGTGTTTTATAAACTACGGACATGACAATAAGTAATTAAATAAAATCAATAATAATTTATCAAACAAAAATGACAAGGAGATATTCAAAGGCCAAATAATTGGGTTTATCTTATCTTGTTAAAGCAATCGAATCATATGTTTGATTAAGAAGGAAGTTATTTTTCTTTGTGGATGATGATAATTAGTTAATTAATTATTGGAAAAATGTGGGAAATATTTGTGATATCGAATTATTTATTTTGTAAAATTTCGCCCGAACGATGTTCTTGGACTTGGTTTTCATAAACGTATATGTGATTACTGACTAATTTACTTTGTTGGCTTCAGTTAGGGATCCACTATACAGACCTGGTTGGTATGGCGATCTACTTTAGCGGCTTCAGAAATCTTTTATATTACCTTCTCATTTATTTCAATTCTCATTCGCAGGTAGTTTAGGACATTCTTTAGCTAGGAATTATATATTTACATAAAAAACTTACAATAAAAAAATCGTAAATTTTATAACTAAGTGCAACTCAAGTGCAAGTATGCGCACTTCGACATTCGGACGTCTTCGTTGAATTAGATGTTTTCGTGGGTTTATTTCCAGCGTTCAGCGCACAGCTCACATTGTCAGGTGCGTACCTGGTGATCATTTCATGCAAAAGTGCACGATTCAAAATAACTTTTAAACATCTCCGCTATAGAGTTCCAACGATCAAGTAGATGTTGATCATACTAGCTACATGATGTTATTGTTAGTAGAATGGACTTGGAATTGGAATTTTACCCATTGTTGAAGCAACACCACCCATACAGATTTATTCCAACTATTAACATCTTTAGAAGAAGTGCGCAACAATCGCAAAGTTATTTCCTTGATTTTAAATATTGATGATAAGCTTATCCTGCCTCGGCTCTAATAGGTATCATCCTCGACAGTTCTCCCATTTCTATCTAACTATCCATCCCCAGTATTATTTGAGATCTGAAATATTTATCTCTTGTAATTGCTTGGATACGGATATGAAAAGCCATAAGGCATGAATTCTGCTCTTCAGCAATTTATTTTGTAACATGTAACATAATTCAAGTTTATATGAGTCGTTATCAAAAAAATTGGGCGAAGAAATATAATTTTTCAGAGTTGTTATTTCTGTAGTACAATTAATGGTATGACCTCACTATCTATACCCGTTATAATAACCAACGTAAACAGTTAATATCTGCTAGCAAATTTTATTTCTCAAAAAATTTTATACTATAAGATAGATCATACACCCTGTATATGAAGTTTAATAGTTAATTTAAGTCATACGATTTATTATTTAACCTTTTATTATCCGAAGCTATTATTTTATTTATGCATTCTATTACGATTTATGCATCGCCCAATTTTAAAGTATTCAAAGCATGCCGCCCAGTTTATCACTGGTCAATTTAGAATTGGACTCACTTGAATGCTTTGATCCGAAATAAACACGGGATCGACTGATTTATGTTCGGCCAAGTGACTACCGGCAATGAGTTACATAGGAACAACAAATATAGTAACAGGTAACAAACCATTGACACAATTTACTGTACGTATTGGATTTCATACAACGATATTGAAATAAAACTGCAACAAATAAATTTACGTCATCTATAAGAAATTTTAATTTTTTTTCTTCTACTGCAATTCAAATCTGAGAGCATTTAATTATAATACGCCACTATCCTTACTATTATAAGCAAATTTTTTGTAAGGAAATTATTTTTGCTGTAAATTAATTAAATACAAATAACTAACCACGGTGTGAGCTGTGCAAAAAGCAATATGCATAAGAAAACTTAAAGAAGCTACGAAATGTGAAATAAAAAATAAAAATAAAAACTTTGTGAAATCCGAAGTAGAAAATATGTGAGCAATAAAAATTCCAGTCATACAGTTGAAAAGCAAAAGAATAACAAACATGCAACAAAATTGTCTGAGGAAAGACTTGTAAACCGTTCTAAAATGTGAAAATAAAAGTTAAAACAATTACAAAAACAAGTACGAGTGTAATAGTTATTAGTGTATACAGTTATGGAACGAAACTACTAACAATACAGTAATAGGTGGATTGATGTAAGCATTAACAAACCCTTATAAGACCTGTACAACATTGTAAAGCAAATGACCAAGAAATGATGATGATAACCACGTCATTATGAAACTTGACATCAGCAATAGTAAGAACTATTTGGTTTACGTCATGGCGATCCCTAGGTTTACTTCAGCTAAACCAAATAATTATCAAGGATGTTGAAAATATGCCAGAACTCCATCTAAAGAAAATTATCAAATCTGCAGTTAGTAACGAAATATGAAATGATATTACTATCCCCAACCTGTTCTTTAAGTATGGAGATTATGCCATGAACGCTAAAGCAAAGACAATCGAATTAAAGGAAAATAAACAAACACATCCATAACCTGGTAAACATTTGCTGCGCAATTCCATTGTCTTCACAGATAATGTCACAACAATCCATTTCAGTGCTCTAAAGTTTAGCTTTAAAACCTCTCGATCTCGATGGTATTTTAAAAATAATTATACAGAAATTAAGAAATGAATGCACCGTTATTTGATGCAATTAACCAATCAGTGGAAGAAATATTGGCTATTGGTTGTCAGTCACTCTAGCTCCCATTAATAAATTTAACATGTACTCTATCTAATGGAAAAGATAGTTGTTAAGGAAATGAAACTTTTCCCACTACAATACAATATAATATAAAGCGGCCGTCCAGCTTTGCTTTTTCCAAAAAGAATTATCCAAAACAAACTTAAACACTTTTTTAACAAGTCATTAAAAATTATTCGACTCGTCAAAGTGGAGTCCATGATACGAGTATGAATGGAATTTTAATAAAGTTTATCTTTGTCAAACGACGATAGCGAACGTATTCATAGTGGAGTACCCTAGGGTTCAGTCGTTTCTCCATTTCTTTTCTAGTACACGTGAGCGATCTATGGATCTACAATAAAAATAGATATGAGGACAATATTCTTTGCAAAGGTCTTATTCAAGACAATCTGAAAATTGCAAAAAATACATTGCCATAGGGATTCGCACACTGTCTTGGCTATGGGTTTAAACAATACAGTTAACAACAGCAAATGCGAGTATGTTTAAAACAATCAGGAATGGACTTTCTAAAGAACAAAAAATTAGAAAGGGTACAGAGAAGAATAAAACAACATTTACACACATAAATCTCTAAAACCAGGCTCTTAAGCTAACTAATAAATAATTATTTCCTTGTGCATTGTCTGTTTGCCGATTTCATTTCCATTTTTTAAAATGAAATTAATTAATTATGAAGGAAAGGTCGAAGTAATGTTTGTGTTCTAAAAGGAAACTAAGTTGTACGTTAGATCAAGCAGATGACACAATCAAATTCAAGTGCATCCCAACAATTGAATGGACATGCTTATTTATATTATTTTTCTCATTGCCTTTAGCTTGCATTGGTCGTTTTAAGACGAAATAAAAAGCGACGAATATATTTCTTGCTTATTACTTATTTTGTATTATCACGTTTCTCGATTTTCTTAATGACATTCATCCACTTAACATCCATCAGTTTGGCAGTTGGCATTACTTAGATCTGGTTTTGGTGTTTATGTGAGTTCATGCCATAGTCGTGGCTGTTTATTTCATTCTTATTTCAATTGTTAAAGTATGGCCGACTGGCAATGAATCTTCGACTAACTTATAAACGTTTGGGTGAGTGCATTAACGCCATCTATAAGTCATTATTCCCACACTCGTGATGCTATGCAATTACAGTCCTCTGTTATGACCGATTCAGTTCGTACTGTCGCGAATTGTAACTACTTTGTTGGAAATAAATTTCAGCAAATGTAATAAATGGGGACGTACCGTTTCACCCTTCTGAGTTCATCAGACCACCAAGTTTCATCCACTAACTTAATTCAATTACATCGATATTTATATTTTATAATTAAATTCAACATTTTCCCCATCGTCTTCGGTTTTGTGTCGTCGTTGCATTTAACTTCCATTCACACTTTAATTCCAATTGCGCCGACCGCGGAGGAGTGGAAACAAGCACTCGAAAAGTAAAACGAGTATAATGAAATTTTCGTTTACACAAGGGCGCACGTTAACTTATTCAATTTAAATATAGACGAAATTAAACCAATAACAGTACACCGCCGGTACTAACTAAATTCGATTAAAACACAGTTAGCCACGTTCCTGATGAATATTTACTTAGCAGTCGCGGCACCCATTAATTTCCGTTCGAAATTCAAGCGCGAGATTAATTCGAAGACAAGTTGTTATGAAAATTAAGTCATAACAATCGGATACTTGCATTTGAAACTCTAATTACGGAATCGGCAAAATAAACAGGGGGATTAAGCGAATATTGAATATTTACACGCACTCGACGGCCGACGCGAGGGTGGCGATGCGATGCGTTTTCTTTGTGATCCGCGGCTTCGAATGTTACGATCAAATAATAGGTTTCGTTAATTAAAAGAAAGTGGTTAGTTAGGGGGTGGTGGATTTTTGTAACGGGATACTACATAGTAATTTATGTCGTGTGACTAAATCCCGGAGCGTCTGCAGAGTAACAAATACGCGTCAAATAAATAATTATTAAGTGCGAGATTTATCGCTCGTGCACGGACGCCTCGATATATTACACGTAACTCTTAAGCTTTGCATAAAACATTATGCAGTTGTAAATTCTGGTTTTCGATTTGCAAACTTCGCCCGTTTAAATTGCATTGTGCGGATTCGGTCGCCTCATTTAACGCCGAAAGTGCGCAATAAATTTATATTTAATACCGCAACCGCGTCGATAACTCGCCGTTTCAGATTTGAGGCCAATAGAACGATCGGATCGGCGCGAACGCGCTTCTCGAGAATGTTATTGACACGTCGCGATTAATCACACGCATCGAAACAATGTAAGAAATAATAAGAAATAATTAATAGTTTTATCGAAGAAAAAAAAAACGTTCAATTATGTCTACATGCAACGATTTGCGTGTCAATAAAACATGTTTTTATTGAAAAATTTTCACATTTATCTCGCTGGTGATAATTGCGTTTAATTCGTTAATTAACTTAATTGGATGTTTGCATCGCTCGGCGACGATTAACGTTAACAATGGAAGTTTCCTCCGAAAGCTCTAAGTGTCGTAAAAATATAATTGAATCTTTTGAGGTTTCGATTCGATTGAAAGCTCGTAATATTTCGCTCGCGTAAGAGATGCGTTGGGAACACGTACCCAACCGCATCAGATTTAATAAATCAAGCTTTTAATTGGGAGTCGCGCAAGACTGAGAGCGGCACCTGCAAGGACCGGTTGTTGCTCGTTAGGATAACTTTGTTGTGATCATAATTGAAAAAATGTCACAATAAAACGAGAAACTGCTGTGAGGGATACTGACAAATTACGAATAACAAATTTAATGTTGTTTTTGTTGTAATTGCGTCGGATTTTTTTATGTGTTACTATTTAAATAAATAAATAACAAGGCCGCAATTTTACGAAACCTACTTAACAAACTGTTTGTAATTTCATTTAAATCTAAGAAAATAATAAATAGGATATCATGAACGACGTTAAGCTCGATCATAGTACTAAATAACAGAAATTAAATGTCACGGGCACAGCCATAAAATATGCAAAGGGTAACTTACATGCTATTTTATAGAACTGCCAAAGTTGTTTATTCCCGCATACATAATTTACGATTTTACAATAAATATAACTTTACGCATTTCTAATGCGATTTGTTAATAACGTCGTAAATACGACGATGATAATAAACGTAAAGGAGCACGAAACGTTTTTTTTTGTAAATATTTTGCTATTGAATTATCACGCTGACAATTGACCGTAAATAAATCACAACGCCGGTCATAAATAACCGTCAGAAAGGCCGTAGAATCGAAAAAGACTTAACCCCGGGGATAACTTGTTTAGCTAGGTAGCAGACGGAGACGCAGATACCGGTGTCGTCGGTGGGACCGAAACGGGAACGTTACCGACAATTTTGACGTTTTATTTGTTTGCCGTGATGCCTTTGACACGGTGGCTACTTAAGGGAAAAAAAAACGGGCGTCTACCTAGCCCGAGGAATGTGAAATGTGCGGTAAACGTTCGTCTCTTACGTCCGGCGTAATTCGTTTCGACGCGCGTCGAAAATATCCGGTTCGTTTTAAAATGTAATAATGTAAATCCAATATTTACGATTCGATTCGCGTGTCTCGATTGATATTTGAATAACATGTGGCACTGATAAATTGGATTTCTCCTATTAATTTATTTTGACGTTGCGTTTCACCGGCGATATTCTCGGTACTGCATAATTACATGCTCGTCAGTTACGCTGAATGTGCACACAACAATCACGTCGAAATTAAAAAATAACTCGGGTGTTTGGGTATGGTTCGATTTTATCGGAACTATTGTGCGAAAGTTGCGATGAAATTTTAAAAATCGTTGTTGAATAATCGATTGTAAAAATGCAACTGGGATAAAATAATACACAAAACAAGACGAGGATAACAGAAAATTAAAATTAGATATCATTAAAGTGATAAACTATAAAATCATTAAATAATAAATCAAAGACAATTAAACTAAAAACCATAGGATTAACGATCAATAAAACCCGTAATAATAAATCAACGACAATTAAATTATATATTAAAGAATACTTGGTTGAGCGATCCAAGCTCTGAGTAGTTAAAGAAGAAAAATCAAATTTTAAATAATCAACTTTGGAAAAACAACACATAAAATTTTTCTCTTTCTTTGTTATGTGTCATGTTTATAATAAATATTAATATAATAAATCAGTCTTTAAGACTAATGCATCCGAAAAGTATCAAAGACGTCGCAGGAGGGTTAAAGGGAAGCTATCCACTGCAGTTTTAATTACAGCAGTCGGTATTAAAAGTGGACGGAATTTTTATTAGTGTTTTGCAAAAGTGACTAAACAATCAATGCAATCGACTCGTCCGAATTTCTCACCCTTAAAAGGTCAGTTCAATAAAAATATATTAAAAGTAACCATGTTACTGTTAATCTTTCAGTAAACTTCAGGCATATTCATACACTTGGCCAATGGTTTCGTTATTATTTTGAACTCATTAACAAGAAATTTCAAACGTTGCACAAACCCAACCCAACCCGATGCAATCAAAACCTCACAATTCACATGGTTTGTTGCTAAACAATCACCGAGGAAAATAATATATAATATTATAATAAATAATAATCAAAAATTAAGAAGATTAAAGATAGCAAATAATCGAAGAAACAGAAACGTATGCGAAGTAATCCAAAATAAATGATAAATTACTATTACAATAATTTAAATATTTTATTGTTACGAGCAACCAAAAAAAAAAACAATTCAAGTTAGTTATGAAACAAATTAATATGAACATGTCGTCGAACAAAACAAAAAAAGTACTACGAGATGAAAACCAGCAATTAGATCCACTTGTTATGACTATTACGATCTGATAAAATTATCCAACTTAAAAATATTAAAAAAGTTCTGTTGATTTTTCTTGAAAATGTATATGATTAGAAAAAGAACATTTTCAAATCAAAACAAATTATTAAGTTTAAGGCAGCACATATTTTTGCACATTTAGAAATATTTTATTAAAATCGTGTGGAGGATGAATGTCATTTGTTTAAATTGTATGAGAAACAGAAATTTAAACATTAATTAATACGTAAATTCCATACAGGAAATTATAGCAAAAGAAAATCCCAACCCAACCCAACCCATTCCAGTCCAACTCAACGCAACAAAGATAAGGTTTGGGCATAAAAGCAGCAGAAAAAGTAGGTGCGAAAATTAAAGAAATAAAGACATCATATGGCGAATGAAAAAATAAAAGACGCAATGCAATAAAAATATTCTTGTATATCCAAAAACATTTGGGCTCGAACATTATGAAACGGTGAAGACTCTCGTACGTCCAAAAGGCTACACTGTGCCTGACAAGAACATATTGTAAAGCTGGTACCTAATCGTTGGTGATGCAGAAGTTCGAGAAGAGGAAAGAAACAAAGCAGTGGCTATTTTTTAATTTTAAGCTACATGAATGGTTAATTTTTGCAGACAATTACTTTAACATTTTTTTTGTATTTCTTGCCGAGCAGTTCATCATACTAGTGAAAGTGAAACGGGGGGGGGGGTCAAGGAGATATGGAACAACCACTCACATCACGTGTAAGAATATAGGGTCATGAGGAGCTCAATGCCTTGTGTAACCTTAAACAGAAGGATGTGATATTTTGAGAGGCAACGTTTCTTGGAGTGGAAACATCGACCTGCAACTGTTAAAATGTCAAAATCGACGAAAATGATTGTTCCAACTGATAATATATCCAAGATTTCAAAATCGCCTAAACTAATAATGAAATATCGACGGTGGCAAAAAATTGTAAAAATTCACAAAATTGAATAACTGACGTTAATATTGTAAAAAAATCATTAATAACAACGTCAAAAAAATACAACTTTATCAAAAATTACTACAAACTTAAGAATTTTCCAGATAGCATATAATTAAATACGTATTTTTTTTAATATAAATAAAATCTGTTACATTTAGGAATTTACGAATAATTTTAAAATGTTTAATTGTAGAAAAGTTCCATACAATTTCAATATTGTCTAAATTGCAAGAAAAGTATTATTTCCAAAAATTTTATTTATCGAAATGGGCTCAAAAAAGTATTACAGTCGTGGATCATCGTAAAAATGTCAAACTCAAAGACCAATAGTACAATTAAAATCATTTAACAAAATTACTCACAAATGAAAACAAAACGAAATTAAAAAATTTTCAAAAAATAAAGTCAGAACTATTAAATATGGAAAAAATGTTAATAGCATCGGTTCTTCAAAAATTGCAACACTGTAAGAAATGTTAAATTTGAGCTTGTAAAATACAAAAAAGTTAAAAATTATATCAAAAACATTTTGCAAATTAAAATTTTTATGATTTTTTAAATTTTAAAAACTTTAAGTTAAAATTATCTAAAATGCATTTACTAATAATAAATAATAATTTTTAATAAATTCGATCAGTAAGTTTGCGTAATAAACAACCTTCGCCGAAGACCTCAAAACGAGGACGAAACTGTCACTCAAACTTTTTGTGGATCGAACATGCTTTGGTCTGCGATTAATATCTGCACTGCAGCTCTGTGTAATTAATATATTAAGAAGAGTACGAACGTATATTTAAATATCGATTATTGTTTGCACATTTATTTAAATATTTTATTTATATTTATTGCTGGTGTTATTTCTTGTTCATGCTCACGGAAAAAGAGCAAGGGAATTGTCCAAAGACCCAGACCTATTTGCAGACATAGTTAATCAATATTCATAGCATTTTAATGCATGATTAACATCAACATAACAATTTTTAGGAATGGTTATAATTGACATTTCATTTTAATTCAAAAATAATTATTACTGGATCATTTTTTGGTGCTTATTTTATACGTGGCGATGTTTTGCATTTGTTTCTATTGTTGTAGCGACTTGTATTGTTTAGTTAATGACAAGCTCTGCTAATGGAGAGTACTTGCTTAATTTTGCACAAAATTAGATTTACGTGGTGCTATTTTTCGGCTGTAAACTTGAAATTAGGACGAAACGATAATCCACATGGTGTTTCTTTTGCAAAGCTGGCCGACTTTTTAATTTTAATTTTTTTAATTTTAACTTTTAATTAATTAATTAATGCATTTAAATGATGACATTTATGTTATTACTATTTTTTGGTTGATTTCTTGGAATGGAAGGATAATTGTTTCACCAGTTTCAAGCTTTCTTGTTGCAGCGGTTTGAATGTTTGAAAAGTTTCATCAGTAAAATTATATTCAATATGTTATTCCCTTATTTTGATGTACGTGCAATATCGAAGCATTTACTGTTAAGCTGGTTATTGTTAATTTTGTCTTACTTATGTTCCATTTCCATTGCAGCCTAGGAGGACATTAATTTAACTTTTACTTGTTCTTCAGCGTTTTATTGTCATATCCGGCAGGCGTTGTATAAGAAAATACTGGACACATAACGAGGCAAGTCGTGCGAATGGCGAGCTTTCGGTCAAATATACAATTCCTGGCATTTCTTAAGAATTGGCCGGGAAATGAGAGCGAAATGTGAATCCAAGTATCCAGACTGTGTCTCTTTTCCAGGTATAACCTGCTTATTTAATATTTATGGCATTTTATTGCACGGTTAAGATCAATCTATTTATTATACTGGCCAATTAAATTTCGTCGCAGCGTTTGGTTAATATTATAGTCGGTGTTTTATATTCGTACGCCATTTTGATGGTGTCTTACATATTGGATTGAAGATCAAAAATATTTTTTTCTTTGATAACAATAATTACCCTAATACAGTATCGTATACATTATTCACAGCAGTAGTGAACATTGTGTGCAACTTTCAATTCAACAAAAACTTGTTCCCCCAATCTATTCTAAAATCTGTCGTTTGTACCAACGTTTGAAATGCAAGTTTGAATAAACGATACAATAATTCCCACTTCTCCGAAGTTTACAAACACATTATGTCACACTGAGATAAACATACATTGCGGTCTTACGAAGCCTGTCGCAAATTTGTAATTCTCGTCAGTTGGTGTTGCGTCGCCAAGCAAGCAAAAACCACCCATCCTGTAAAAGCATATTTATGTGTAAATGCGGCTTTTTTTAATTCCGAGTAAAACATTGCACAATGCATCACTTTTTTGCCGCGGTAACATATTCTCCGCATCTCTCATTATAGATGAAAATTATATGTCTATTGCAGAACACCTCTATTAATTTTCTTATAACGAGGCAAGAGTCGGGTTTCACGGGGGATTTTTGTCGCCGGCGAACGACCATCGTTGATATTTAACAGCGCAATTTAAAATAACTGACTATATGTTCCCATTTAGAACGACGCAATTGTATATTATGACAAATTCACCGATGGACTTGATAAATAGGCAGCGCCCGGTTGGGAGCTTTCTTTTGTGACTAACAAGAGAGGTTGGACGGGGGTGTTTAACTACGAGGTGGTCGGCCAGCTAACGTGCGACGCCGACGGACGGTTCGCCCGGTCACGTTCGCCGCGCGTCACTTTCGAAATAAATCCCAGGGGCGACGGTTCGCCCTCTTCGTCGGAGACGCGAAACTTCTTTCGTCGCGGACAAGGAGAGACGAGGTCGGTGTTTGTGACGTTCTTTTTTAATCCGGAGCGACGGAGCCGCATCTCACACGACCCTCCGTTAATTTGTTATAAAATTAAACCCCGCCTAATTTAATGTTTGTTTTACGGCGTTTTCCACTAGGTTAATGGCATGTTTGTTTTACGGCTCCTGTTGTTTGTGTAAATCGTCGAACGGGGCTATTATTTATTTAGAATTTATTATAGTAATTATAAATCCTTTGGTATCGGGAGAGGTGATTTTTGATGGGGAGGTAGTGGGATAATTTTATTTCGAGGTAGAGTGATGTCGTTGAAAACAAATATATGGTGGATGGATTGAGTAAATCAGTTGTCACTGAGGGTGCCATACGCGGATATAGGAGGAGGGATGGGTCTAAAATATAGTCAACAGCCTGGAGAAAAAAAAACGACGTGGGTAAAAAGGACAATGAATTTTTAATGCACAGTCTTTAGGATGATCAAAGGATATAAGATAGAAGTCGTCCTTAGTGAAAAAAGGACGAAGAATACTTGCAACGAAAGAATAGACAATCTTATCCATTTTTATATACTCGGGTCAGCAAAACAAAAGTTATAACAGTTGAAGATTGGATGATTGTTGTTGGAACTAAATCTGAAAGCACAACAGGAGGTGATACATTGGTAGGAGTATTTGAGCAAATTGACTTAAAATCTTGAATCGTTTAATTGATGATAAGTATTGTAGGGCCCTCCCTACAAGACGGGTAAATGCAATACTTTCATTAAAACCAAGAAAACTATTATTTTTCTCATGTTAGAGAACAAAGTGGATTGTGGGGATCCTAACATTCCATTGAATTCAAAGTTGATAACGACAGTGATCAAAATGTACCTAAATGTGTCTAAAAAAGGCGAAGAACTATTTCAATTGATACGAAAGACCAAAATGGACTGGACCCCTATTGGACACCAGTCTCGACACTACCGACATATTAGGTCGATGAAGACGACTCTAATTACGTAGCAGGAAACTCTTCATCAGTTCTGTCCTTATTTAGTAATTTCAACAAGATCTTCATTTGATTGTTTTAACGACTTTGATCTTTGACAATAAATTTACAGAGTTGTAGTTGGATAAATAAAAATGTTAATAGATGAACCACTAAAATTTAAGATAACACGAAAATAAACGAACACGAATATATGAAATATTAGACGAAACTGTGATCGTTAAAAAATCGGTTCTAAAACTAAGAAAAAATACAAAAATATCAATGTTCGGTTGGTTTCAATTGGGTTGGGTTGAGTTGGGTACGGTTGGGTTGGTAGAATATCGTGGACATTAATTACTTTCGAATTTTCGTCTAATTTTTAATTTTTTTATTTTTGGTAATTTTTTGCAAATTATTCGCTTGTTATCTTTCGATATATTTCGAGGGGGATTTTTCCAGTTCAGGGAATTTTATAATTCATTTCGCGTTTTTAGCCCTAATTATTATTTTTTTAATTTAAAGCTTTGATCGTTTGCTTGAGCGCATTTTTTCTTTTATTTAATTTTTAATTCAAATTTCATCTGCATCATCTTTGTTTGTTTCTATGGATCATCGACGTAATGTAAATCTTTGGCACAAACCATTATATTATGATTAAAATCAATAACAGTTTATTTATTTCTAAACTTAGTAACGGTACCCGCATTATTTTCTTATGTTTGTAAATATGCCCCTACAACTTAATTTATTTTGGTTCACGGTCCTTATCCAAAAAATCTCTCGTTGCGTACACAAAGGACAGATTTTCTACCTAAAACTTGGAAACGAATCGCTTTTGTACAAGCACCCTAATGGCAACTTTCTAAGTCACGTTCGTCCGGGGCGTCATAAAATTCACCATCATTTAGGTGGTCCTCCTATTCACTTACTGCACCATAAATATTCATAAATCTGTCACGGTGCATTACAGTGCACGGCCAACTGTCTCTTCATGGCGAACTTCACGAATTTCACTTAGCCGCTACACATTTTGCTACTTATTTAGTTATCGTCGGTTCGATTTTTTTATTTTTAATACAATTTTTTAAATTTAACAATTTTAATGTTAATTATAAGAAATGCGTAACGTAAATAAACTTGATATGAAAAACCCTTGTTTACACTGCGCGTGTACAAACAAACCATAAAATTAATTACAATGTAAAATTACCCAAACACGATGGGAGTCACGTCTGGAATGCTAAGTAACTACCAAGTCGCGCCGGATTTGATTCGTGATTTTCTAAAACGATACGAATTAGTACGGTTTTTATTTATTATTCATGATTTGGAAAGTACAATACGACGAAAATATGAATGTTATTAACGTCGCACTAAACCTATATATAAACACAAAAATTCTTCACAAAACCACGTATTTATTTTAGTAATTTGCGGCCGGTTGTTAAGTAAGTCGTGGATTCTGAAAAATGTGTATGTGTAACTAACACATCCTAATATAACTTAATCACAGTAATTTTGTGCGTCACGATTATTAAATAACGCAGCGAGATTGTAATAAACTGTGCTGCCATTAGTGCATTAAATGACACGAATTGAAAATAATTATACGACGCGATCCCAGCAATTATGAAATAAGTAAGTAACACTTTTATATTAATTTTCCTCATAAATATTTATTGTTAAAAAACACGTTTATTACATCGTTTCATTAATTATCGTGGTGATTGTGAAATGTACACGTGGAAAAACAATGTTGTTGATCTACATAAATTATTCGTTTTAATCGAAGTAGTGTCAAACGTAATGGATTGTTGGAATCCCGACCTAAAGACACTGTGTCCACCGAATGCATAAATAACAGATACAACCAAAAGATAATAATGGTTAATACGTCAATCTTCGACCATGACAGTCAAAATAGTAACATAGTCCCACGTCCGCCGCCACAACAATATTTCATAACCGGACACCTCTTTCTTATCTGATTCGAAACACGAAGTGTCACTTATTATTTCTTTTATTTTTACTACCATCCTCAATTATAAATCGTCTGGACACGTCAGCTTACAAACATCCGAATTAAAATATTTTAGTAGATGCGTTGTATCGTTTAAAATTGTGTTTTACCTTGACTTTAGGAACGAAATGTGTTTTTGATGGTCGGTGGTAAAACGATGTAAATAAATATTTAATCCTTCTGAGGAAAAGCTATGTAATGAAGATAATCTAATAAGCAAAATAATTAATTAATTAGAATCTTAATCAAAAAAAAAAAAAAAAACAATGTACACTTTTAATGCAATTATGATGTCTAAGACCTTGGTTTTATTTATTCCTTCTAATAATAGATTTCACTAACTGTACCTGGTGATGGTCGAAATCCAGGTACAAGTGCAATATTATTTCTTTGAATTCTGGTGGAACAAAAAATCTTCTTGTTGTAACTATTCGTCATAAAAAAACGACGATATCTTGAATTATTTATTTTCCTTCATTGTCAAATTTTCATCTTCTTTTCTTCGAAATTTTTATTAATATCATCGATATCCTCAATCAATTTTGCTTCTTCACAGTTCTTCAAAGTTGAGATCGCCATAATGTTTTCAATGAGCTAGATTATAACAAATTGTTATATTTGTAACGATTTTGTTATTTTTAGTAATTTCGATAATGTTTGAAATTACGGTAGTGGTGTAATTATTTTTAATCCTTTATGTCTCTTCTTTTGGGCAATTTTGCCATTTGTGCCAATTGTGTTTAACAATTTGAATATTGTGATAGTTTTGAACGTTTTGCAAGTAAGTTAAATGTACACATTTAATTATTTCAATATTTGAAAATTTATAGTTATATGAATTATTGAATCATCAAAAATTTATTTTCTAATTTTACAATTTTCAGAGATAATTTTGAATAATTTAAAAACTTGTTGATTCACTAGTTAAGAGGCACACGAAATATTTTTTCTCTATTTGTTCCTCCATCACCTTTCAGGTACCTAGATTTTTGACACGACTTGAAACAATGAAACAGTATTTTGTTCCAACTTTTACATCGTTTTGGAATTTGCATTTATACAGCTAGTTTGCAATTGTAACTAACTAACTAAAGCGTTGTTCTAGCTCTCTTTGTGGTTTTGTGATCATAGCAATGTTCAAATTTCTATATAATTGGGCATCCTCAATTCTCATGTACTTGCTTTGTTCATAAGTTGACTTGAAAGCTTGTCACAATGTTATTTTATTTTTTTAAATTAGTTTAGTAATCCGACAGTTCAAATCCATTTCAGGTCATTGAAATTTTGCTTCGCAGATATAGTCCACGCCCCTTTCATCCTTTACGGAGAATCTAGAAATAGTTTCTAGCAACAGAAATACAGACGGGGCCGCAAAACGCAATAATTAGACTTAATCTGATATTCTCAGGTGTCAATAAAATAAAGTTCTTATATTTCCACATAATTTGTTGGTTCATAATAGTATTTTATATTTCACCTTTAAGTATATTGTTACTGTTCCTGTTATTAAATTTTTCTTTGACTTCGTTCTGTGGTTTCATTTAGATCCATAATTTCTTGATTCTGTTCATATCGATCCGACATTACCTGATTCACAACGATCAGTACGATGCAATTAATTTCATATTTATTCTAAAATTTCCTGGCAATTTCTTTCCAACAATTTGGGACCGTTTGCGAATAAAGACTGTTGTACATTTTTAACATACTCATTTCCAATATGATCTCCAACCCAATCCAACACAACACAACCCAACCCAACCCAACACAATCCAACCCAACCTAACCTAGTATACCTAGTTTTACTGAACATGGTTCGAAATTGACGTATATTTTTCATTGACACATTTAAACATGGAATATGAAATGTGTGTGAAAGTTAGATAAGAAATGTGAAAGGTAAAGCTACCACACTAGGTATTACGTAGATGAGAAAGAGATAAGACACTGGAAAATTTTTGCGATGATAAACACTACCAGGAAAGCTCGATTTGGAAATTGAACTGTTCTGAAATTTTCATCACAAACCACATATTTTGCTCATTGATAGGCATCAACTTGAGTCGAATAAACACGTCAAGAAGGGGATAAAAATATACTTTAAAGAAGCAGTTTGTTTTAAATGTAACATTTGTAAAAAATTGAACAATTGCATTTGAAGACGACGGATGACAACATAGCACACAATGGGTATGGGGAAGAGAACTATGATGGAAGAAATGGAAGAGGCACCGATGAATATAAAAAATGAAACGCAGGAGGGGAGGACGATAAAATGGATGGGAGAGTGGGGAAAATATAGATGCTCGGTATATGCCAACAAACACAGAAGAAAAAATCTAGTCCACCCAATCTATAAAAAAGGACAGCCATATACATTGTGACAAAAATTGAGTTATATGTATGTGATCAGGATAGGGGAAAAGATCAAGGAAACAATTAACAAATCAATTGAAAGATAAATAGCTAGTATTTAGACCACGAAGATCAACAAATGACAACATAACTACGGTGAGGAATAAAATTGAAAGGACTGAAGAATCATTATGAAAACTTTACCTTGCATATATTGGTATAGGGGAAGCCTTTGACATATGGGGAAAGACTGAACGCACTAGAGATCCATAAGTAAGTTACAAAAGTTACAAAAATCATATACAAATACAAAGATCAGCTCGATTTGATACAAATAAAGCATTTGAAAAGGGATACAGCCCTATAGTCCACTATTTATAGTGGTAATGGGCAAGTTAATAATGCAAAAGGAGAAACATAATAAACGATGATTGTGCATAAAAGTCTAGTCCCCAAAAATCAACGATCTAGTACTAAGGTAATAAAAAAGTAATTGCATGTAACATGTCATAAATAATTAAAAAAAGAGTAGATAGAGGTTCGTATTCATCTCTATCTACTCAGGCAAGAGTGTCTAATCGCATCCCCAAGCCATTTAACATATATGGAAGTGAACAGTTGCTACTTATGGAAAAACACGAAAGTCAACACGAACTGAGATCGAAATATGTAAAGAAAATCGCAAATTAAGAAACGAAAATATAAAGAAAATAACGAACTAATCATTACTAATTTTAAAACCAACTACTGAACTGGTTTGTCCATATAACGAGGGTGGACTGACTCACAAGAAAAATACGAGAAAATGGCAAAGAAAAGGTAAGCCGATGAAGACTTCTTGGAAGAGAATGAAAGAGACGAGAAAATAGTGGGAAACACTAAAAGAAATTAAAAGGTTAGCGATGGACCTGAAGGAGTAGAAGTGAAACATAAATACATCAACCAAAAACACAAATTCGAACCCAAAGGGGCCCGACAAGAAGAAGAAGAAAGTAAACAATTACCTTTTAATTACACCCTGGCGATTTAATATCTGCGAGTCGATGAAAACTACGAAACAAGTCATCGTAACAAATCATAAACGATAGGGGACCGAGACATAACTCCTGCGCGGTCCAGAAATCGCGATAAATTCAATGACATGCGAAACACATTTTAAAGCGCACGACGAAATACCGAAGAAATCAAGTTTATGAGGTAGTACGTCTCAAATAATCCGAATAACCGGCGCCTCAATAAACATTGTGAGTCGCAGTAGTTAGGTATCGCTGATCGTCTCCATTACCCGAGCGAATTTATCGCGTAATAAAAATGATGCATTTTATTAGCAATTTCGTTCGCAGTGGAATTTTATTGAAAAATTGCAGAAAGTGATGAGCGGAATGGGATAATTACGTAAGGTAATTTCGCCTTGCACTTCCTCAATTTAAAAGTGACGCTCTGTAGCATGAAAACGCCGTAATTGCGCAGACACGTTCAATTATTACTGTACCAGGTGGATCGAAATGTGTGCGAGGCGATTTAAATCAATAACAAATATATGTACAGTGCACAACCGCAGTGGCGCATGAATGGTAATAAATTACAAAATCTCCAGCGGCAGCTAATGACTGTAATTACCTTTAATACAATAATTACCACTTCGAAGGCAAATAAAATTCCCATGTGTTGATTTAGTTAATTGATTGAATTATACAATTGATTGGGGGGCATAAATATGAGATATTGAAGATTAATCGCGATAAATTTAATCCGATTTTAATACCCCCGTCCCTGGAAATTACATATCAGAGTTTGATTCAAATTTTCTAATTCCAATGTATCCCGGTACGAATTTGATTGTGTTTTAAAGAAATGGGGCGACGTTTGGGAATGACGCGCGACGCGTACGGTAGGGGGCGACGTTTTCGTACGTTTCGCGCGTCCGCGATGATTGATGTCCATTTAATTATCATAAAACGCGAGGGCATCCAACTCCGTAATTTAACGATTAAAAAAGAACCAAATAAGAAACCAATAAGCGACCATATATAAGCAAAGCGTAAATCAAGCGACATGTCGTTAACGTTCGCGTCGATCCGGCGGCGATCGTGGGCCAGCAACCGCACGAAACCGACGAGCCATGCGCTTTTTCATCAGTTCGAAAATAGAACGCGAGGAGAGTCGTCTGCGCGTTCGAAAATAAACCGCTGCCGAATATATCTCTCAGCGCGAGCGAATTTGCGAACGGTAAATATTTTCGTTAAACACTCGGATAGATTTATATAGTGCGAATTAAATCCGAGATGTTCCCGAAGTGCAGTGCGTGTTTTCACCTTCTCCCGGGATTTATTGGAGTTTGTGCCTTTGAGCGCCGTTTCGACGTAACGAGGTGAGTCGTAAACCGTTTTCGCTTTTGCTGCGCGACAGTCTCCGGTGCGCGGTCCGAACGCAACAGCGTGCACGATTAAACGTTTCCATAACGCCATGTGTACGCACACGTAAAGAAACCAGGCATAAGCTAAGCACCAAGTTCATTTACATTGAGATTTTACGATTGATTTTTATGAACGCCGAGTGTCGCCGGTTCGCCACTTAAGATAGGTTACGCATTCTCGTTAAATATTCGCCACTTAAATTTTCAATTTACGAGCACAGATCCGTTTTTGTAAATAACTGCAAAATACTCGCAGATCCTAAGACGCATTTGGGAAATTTAAGATGAAGGCAACTACTTTACCTACCTCTTGACGAATGTAATTGTTTACTTTTATAAATTATTACAAATATGAAAGATAGCAAGCCATCAAAATAGCACGTTGACTAATTCCAAAGGAAGAGACCATATCCTTACTTGGCCTTTAATCTCGGTGACTAAACTCCCTAAACTTTTTAACAATAAAATCTAAATTAATTTACTTTCATAAACTGCAACTCCGAGAATTATAAAAAAAATCCTTTTAATTAATTTCATGTGTTCCATTTTATTAGTGCGTCGGACTAGGATAATGGCGTTCACCTTAGGCAATAGGTAGGTGAAATAGTTAAGTAGTTATATTTACGACCGCGCACATGACGCTTAAACGGTCTTTAACACCATATTTGTTTACATTTTTAATGGCCGGTAAATGTAAATACCTAATTATAACATTTAAGCGAAAGTTTAATTGCATTCGCTCCGGTGGATTTTATAGCATGGACAACCGTGGCTAATAATTACAAAGCGCTGTTCGCGAGCATGCAAAGTCCGGCCAACATCAATTACGCGTTTTTGTGTCGTTTAAATCATTACATGTGTTTTCTTGGCTACAGTGTTGCAATAGCTCGTTCGCGTTATTGGACCGGTGTCAAAAATTCCTCGAGAATTGAAAAAGAGAGGGATTTCTTAAATTGTGGATGTTATCCTTGAAAATAAAATTGTTGGCGGATGTTAGTTTCGAATGGAAAGGTTGATTGAAATATTTTATGTAAAATTTATCAAATTGATGTTAATCTTGCATTGAAATGCCATGGATTGTTATTAAACAGGTTTGGATTCATCGACGATCGTTTCGTTGTTATTAGGAAGTTGTCTGTAAATAGAGTTGATGCAAAAATATTCTGGAAACTCGCCATTGGTCTTGTTTTTAATCCAACCCAATTCATTTGACTTCAACCCAAGATACATGTTTCTGTCGTGATTGGTTTTTGATTGAAAATCGAAAATCTAAGGAGGAAACGAAAAATCAAATAGAAATGAACTGAAGTACACAAACCATTAGAGAAAAATGTAAAGGATGTTGGAAATCTGTAATAAGATTGAATTGAAATTACGTGCAAGGGATGGAGCGTAACATATTTCAGGAGTCCAATGCCCACGACGGGTTGTAAAATCAACGGTGGTGAATAGAAATATGAAGAAACTAACAAACCAATTAGAACCAAGTGATTTGAACAAAATGAAGAAAACACAAGACACAATATAAATAAACAATCAATGGGGCATAAATCACAAAATATGATAATTGCCAATAAAAAAATGAATTGAAGGCTTATCACACGGAAAGTAGAACACATAAATAGAAAGATATATCGACATGAAATAACCAAGATAAGCAAATATTAATATTTGAAATATTTTACATAAAAATATTGATGTCAAAATAATAATGAATTCAAATCTCATCTGTGGTCTACGTGGTTGGTATTCTTTTCGTAATCGTTTCGCCCTTATTGTGAGGTAGTCAGAAACAATTATATTAAATATTAAATAAATGTTGTGCACAATTGACCAGGAATTCAACATTCAATCACCCAACCCAACAGAACCCAAACCAACCCAACCCAACATGTTTTATTTTTTATTTTATAAATTATAAAAAAAATATTTTAAACGCAATATTAATGACAACTTTTTGACTTCATTATTACCATTGAAGAATTCTAGATCAGTTAGTGCAATTAGCAACGTATAATGCTAAACGAGCAAACAAGATTGTGACAATTCTTTCAAAAATCGTCTTGGGTCGAAGTTCGAAATAACTGGGGCAGAATTTTTGGTAATGTTTGGAAAATTGGAAGCAAATAATTTCTGTTTAAAATTAAGGTTGAACGAATGACACGTATACAATGAAATTTGTATAAAAAACAATGAATTATCAAAAATGCAGATTAAAAAGAAATGATGTGGAAATAAAAAGAAACAAAAAAGTGAACAAATAAATAAATAAATAATGAAATGAAATAGTATTGAAGTTACAACCAGAAATTTGCATGAGAATGAGAGACAAATGGAAATCTGAACAAACTCTAAACAAATTCTAAACAAAAAGTGTATTAGAATTGATTGGAACCAAAACCAGTCATCATGAACAATAGAAAATGATGGAATAGCTAGGAAAAACTGACGAAACTCTGGCAAAACCAAGAAGAGAACATTTGATGACAAAAAATAAAAAGGACGAATGGAAAAACAATGCAACCATAACTGTGGCAGAAGGACTAGCCAAAAATAATTACTATGTTAATGATCGTTTCGCTCTTATTACAGCTCATCAGAAGGAATTAGTTTGCCCACCAAATCTAATTTATTAAAATCCAAATCACACCCAACCCAAGAAAATCAGAACAAACTCAAGGAACGAAAGAAAATAAAATAAACGAAAATCAGTAGAAATATATTTAAAGAAAATAAAATAACGATGGATGGATAGAAAAACAGGGAAACAATCTATGGGGCACAAACCACAAAAGAACTAAAATAATTTAGGTAAAAATTAGTCAGAACTGCTTTTATTTGAAGATTTTTCTTCATTTTTGAACTTGACTTATTTTCGTTTTAGCGTTTGACGTTTTCACGTTTTTTAAAGGATGTTGGTCCATCAGTTAGCTTTATTTTGACTGAAAACAATTAGTTCACTATAAAACACAGAATCGAACAGAATGTCAAATAAAAATAAAATAAAATGAACCAACAACAATAGGGTCTAAAGAAATTTGAGAAAATGAATGGTCAACAATGCAAATTTGAAAATGCAGAGTGAACATTGAATGCCTGCAAAATGTTATCAATGTGCAAAAATAAGAATTACGAATACCAGAAACACAAATCGAAATAGAAGTAAATAGAAACCCTCTGGCAAAATAGTAAAAAATAAGGATCGATGGAAATAAAGAGAAACGAGTACACAATGAAAGACAAACAAGAACCAAAATAATCGCAAACAAGAATGACGCATAAAGGAATCGAAGTTAAAACCAGGCATTTTAACTATAACAATGATTTTCTCCACATTCAAAAAAAGAAAATTAAAATTGGATTTCAGTGCCAAAAAGTCAAATGGTAAAATTCTAGAATTGCAAAAAAGTACAACATTAGTACAAAATATTTAATAAAACTTCATAAATTTTTAAATTGACGAATAAACAAAAAAAGGGTTTTCAAAATTGCAAGAAATGTGAAACCTGAAAAAATGGGAAAAATAGCAAACACTCAACCGAACCCAACCCAACCCAACCCAACATATTATCGCAAATGTGAAAACAATTCATTCCCAAAAATGTCAAAACAAAATTGGTAAAAATACCGAAAACATTCAAAGAAAAAATAATTGCAAAATATGTTAGTTAATCGAAAAATCAGAATTGAAATATAAAATGCCAAAAAAATTGCAAGGTGGGTCAAATCTTAGGAATTATGTCTAAGATTCCTCAAATAAATTATAAACTTAGCATCAAACTGTTAAAGGAAATTTAGGGCAAATATCTGCCAAGACTTGCCATTAGCACAGATTGTCACCAAACGATTTTAAAATATCAAAAGATCAAAATTGAAGAAAATGTCAAGATTCAATAATCTAAATCTCTAGAAGACAATTATCCAAAAGCTATAGACGAATATATCAAAATTGTCAAAAAAGTGCGAAAATAATTGCAATAAATTCACAATTATTTCAAAAATAATTCAATAAATTATCAAAAAAAAGCCAGCTGTCCAAAAGATCAAAATAGAAAATGATAAAAATTTATTCAAGTGTTGAAATTCACAATGTTTTCAAAATTGCAAACAATGTGAAACACAAACACAGTTATTTTTACTCATATTCATACTCATATATTTTTTTTGTTAACGACGAAAACTACTTGAAACTATTTTCCAACAAATTCGTTGCCTTAATTTATAAGCGCCTGAGATTTTGCATCGTACATTGATCGAAGCTGTATGACGTCCAGATGTGGAAAATAAGAGCACGCGAGAACATCCGAATTCGCTGGCGCGGAGACATGCAGCGATATTTATGCACGGATTGACTCTGACTTAGTAAAGAAATCGAAATGAAAATTTCCTTGATAATATTCTGAAACAAACCTTCATAGCTCTTAATCATAAAGAATTCCAAATTTATTTTTATTCGCTAGCCGACTATTAAATCCAAGCAAAATTTTATATCAAGATTATATAAGATTAAATAGAAATCACCAATAATAACAAACAAAAAAACCAAAAAACAAAAAAACGAGAACACAAACAAACCAAGGTAACCAGAGCGATAACTAAAAGAGAAAGTAGATTACCTAACTGCATGAAAAACAACATAGAATTAACAGAAACCAGTACAGAATATATTAAAAGAAATAATAAGATAAACGAGGAAAATATATACATCCAATGAGACATATTTCGCAAACGAACCAAAATAGCAACAAATGAATACAAAACCAAATGGAAATAAAATAAATATTCAACCAAACAAACAAACAAACCAAACAACAAATAAATAGAAAGTAATACATAAAAGGAGACGAATAGCTGATTGTACTACAGAAAAAGAAATATTAAACGAGAAACTAAAAGAAGAGAAAAATTAGAAAAATTCATTCCCAAGGAAATAAAAATAAATCAATTAATAAGAAGAAAAATTTTTTTTTAGAAATGAATTACGAAATATAACGTGAAAGGAATACAAGTTCTATTTCGTTCAGGTGTCCCTGTTTATTTTTGTTCTGGTAAATTATTTCAGCAAACTTTGCTAGCGATGGCGATGCTTTGAAACTTGGACATTCGTTCATGTTTTAAACTCGTTTGGCGGTCATTCGTTGCTTTATTTAATCTTTTCAGCAGATTTTTAATGACACATTTAATTATTTTACAATCCGGCCACAACTCAGTCGGTGGTATTTAATCTAGCGAAGAGATCACATCATTTGGGCCACGTTCGCTCCGTTTCTGTTTTTCTCGTTATTGTTATTAGCGGCCCTACCATCCATCGGAGCGGCCGCAGCACCAGCAACGCATCAACCTCGTAATTGCGATAATTAAATAAATGTAGCGTAGACGCTCCGCGGTAATTTGTTTTAATCAACGCGCGCAGTTATTCCCATCGCACTTCGATTAACCCGTCATCAATCTCCATTTCACGGACTGGTTAATTAATAAATCAATCGGGCGACTTGCGCGGCGGGCGTGTGGAAGCGAAGGCAGGTAGTTAAGGTGAATTTTAAGCCGGCAGCCGGGGGCGCCCGACCCTTGTTAGCTTTTCAAATGGTCGCGACCGCGTCGCCGACCGTGCGCTTTTCCAAAGGCGTGCCCGCAACTGCTCGCTCGTAAAATTTACAATTACGTACGTGGAATTTAAAACTTTGTACAACTTTGTACCTGGTTCCCGGAAACTCGACGCTCAAAAATACAAATAGTCGCCGGCCCGAAAGCGACCCAGAACGTCCTCCGTAACTAAACCGCCTGAATACGGAGAGCTCGGCTCAAATTTAAACACGTTCGTTTTTTTTTTTATTTATTTTTGTTGCTCCGAATTATTCAACCGGGAGAGAAGTCACTGTGGAACGCTCCACCGATTTTATTCGTGTTTCCAGTTCCGTCGTTTCGTGTGATTATAAAAAATGCCCAAGCGACGGTCTTATTAGATGTTTTCGTAAGCGCGTCGCTTCGTCAATCTTGCTGGATTTTTTTTTAATTACGTCTTCGAACTCAGTTTTAAATTTGGATGTTTCAGCCTCAAATCCGTTTTGTAATTAAATCGCCTTTATGGCGTCCAAATCAGATCTAAGTTTGTTTATTTATTTTTTTTCGTTTTATGACCCAATTATAAAAATAACGAGATTTTTTTTCACCAAATCAGTTCAATTAGGTTTTTATTAATTTACGACGGAAACAATTCGTTATTTACGACCAGACTTGCTTCGTGCCATAGATTATCTAAATCACTTTTTCGGAGATAATGCAGTAGTTTATGGTCCGATAAACTGTTATCGGCATATTGTTGTATCTGGGTTTACGATTTTATTATTGCGTTCGCGGGACAACTGATTATTTATAAATATAACAGATGATAGCGCGAGGTTGGCGTTAAAATATCTGCAGATTGTTCGTATGGGCATTTGACGGCGATTTGCATACGTGAAAGCTGTGCCGTGCATTTTATATAATAAGAGGCGAAAGTTGCGTTTAATGTGATGTGGGGGAATTAATTTCGTACGTGCTCTAATTGCTAATTAAATATCGACTGTCTTTGGAAAGTCAAGTAGGCTCGTTTTTCCACGCAAAACATTTAATATTCCATATAAGTAGATAATTGAATAAATATTAAATATTTTTTCCACAAAAAACTAATTTATATTCACCTTTAATTAATGAGTAGCCTTGTATAATTAAAAATAGTAGCGACAAATTATTTTATTTTTAATAAAATGTAACCACAAATTACTTACAATTATCTAATTATAAATAAAAAATATATAATAACGTGAAAATGAGCGACAAATTACTATCGACATAAAAAAATAACGTACAAAGCTTACAGCGAAACAAATCCCGCAACAAATTTGAATAAAATCGAAATGAAAAAAACTGATTGATTTGGTGGATTACGAGGATCAGAAACAATTTAATGAAACCAAATATAAATAAGCAAATTGCGACGTAAACAAAATCGAAGACAACAAATAAATAACGCAACGCATTAAAAAATAAATCCCAAGATAATGGCGAAAAAAACAATGGAATTTATGGAACAGAAACAATCACAGGAAATCGAAAAATTATCATAAATTTTAAGCGGGGTTTAAATACGAAATGTAGGACGCGAATTAATTGCAAAAAATGAAATAACAGGATATGGAATGAAAGAGAATGACTATGCAATCGCGTCGAAAATGTAGGAATATAGAACGAAAAATTTCTTTATATCGAAACAAAGGAACTCATTTATGAAAATACGAAGATAACGACGAAAATTAATGAAAACGAAATATGTTGAAAATAGTTCTAAAAATTAATTAGTAATAGATGTTGATGGGGAATTACATAAATAAAATATAACAAGTACCGCGAAAATGGCATTAAATAAAAAAAAACCAACAAATGATTAAATTGAAACAAAACTAATGGAGAACATTAACATGTATTGGTGAAGATAAGATACACAGATACTGAACGACTGAATACCCCGAACAATTGTTAAGGTTAGTTATGAATGAAAACTCGTAACTCCATATTTTTTTTGCTATCAACTACTGAAGACATGGTAAATTTACAAACCAAACCAAACCAAACCTAGTCCAACCCAACACAACTCAACACAACACAACCCAAAGCAACACAATCTGTCGAAAACATAAAATTCATGATAAAACTGTTACCACAGATAAAATCCTCCAGTCATTTTTCAAGCTCTGCAGGACTACCACTTGTTCATCCTGACACTTGATCAGGAACGTTATTGGTGAAGTGCAGATTTGAAAACCTGAACCAACACTTACTGGGAATTTCCTGTAAGAAAAGTGACATAAAGGCCGATTTGAGAATAGCGAGATTTTCTAATCTCTGCGATGTGAAGGAGCTCTCAAAGATGTACACAGGAGACTTGGGTCTTTTCAATAATATTAAGGGTTGCCTATTTCGTTTCCCAGTTGGTGGTCGCGTTGATTTTGTGCATCGTGTATTATTTCTACGAAGGAAAAGACGTCGATGGAGCTGATTTACGGCAAGGACTAATTAATTTGAGCTTGTTTTGGGTTGTCAAAGATTTTGTAAGTATTTTGGCTAAAATGGATAATTATATTGGTGTGTTCGATTTAACATAGAGGATTTTAAATTATACAAGACTGCCGGATTGCACTCATAAGAAATAATTATTCTTGTTTGGGTTGGATTGGGTTGGATTGGGTTGGATTGGGTTGGGTTGGGTTGGGTTGGGTAAAGTCCTCGCGTATGAAATATACGTGCATCTTGAGGTGAGTACCTGTTATCCACGTCAAAATTGCCCAAACACCAATCAAGACATAAATTAATAAAGCAATTACTCTGCACCCCATGATTGGCAACAAATCGTATGTTTGAAAAATGTTTAGTTAATTGCAGATCTGTTACGTTAATAGTTTTTGTTGGATGATATGCAATAGTAATTTTATGGGGTTTGTCATCGAACACGTCTTCAGTTTTTCTATGTGCAGCATGGTTGATGATCCACGTCAATTCTCAACTCTGATTGGCAAGAATTATTGTCCCCTTGACGTCATTTACTCCTAATGTAACATGACCCATCCCAACCAAAGCTCTTTAAATATCCATTTACTGGATTACGAACAATCCTTGTAGGACAATTATTATTAGTAAAAAAAATAAAAAATATTCTAGTATGACACTGTAAGCTGTAAGACTTAGTTCAGCCCTTTGGTGAAATTGAGTGCTTTATAAAACGATCAGTAGACATTTCGACATTTGCTTCACTTAATGTTAATAAATGAAGAAAGTTCAAGTTTGTCAATGTAAGGTGTAAGGTCGTCTTGGCTAATACAATCTTTTTGAGTAATGGTCTATCATCCCAATCGTCAAATACGATTCAACCCAACCAAACCTCTTTGAATATTCATTTGCTTTCAAAATAAAATGTGAAAGATATTTTTTATGGCTTGGTTTTTTTTCACCCTACGTATTTTGGAAAATAAAAATTTACCAACTACATTCTGTAATATCATAAAACAGCTGACGTGGTCGAAAACACTAAATAACAAGTTAAGATTTTAGTTGAGTGGTTGGCAAAAATTGAAAATTTTCAAAATATTATATAGGTTACCATTATCCTTTAGTAGTAGGCCTACGTTTCATTGAAATTGTTATCACAGGGTGTTCTTTATTTTTTTTGCACTTTCCTTGTTGGGTTGGATTAGATATAGTTGGGTTGGATTTGATATAGTTGGATTGGATTTGATATAGTTGGGTTGGGTTGGATATACTTGGGTTGGGTTGGATTGGATATAGCTGGGTTGGATTGGATATAGTTGGGTTGGATTGGATATAGTTGGGTTGGATTGGATATAGTTGTGTTGGATTTAGTTGGGTTAGCTTGGGTACGCTGTACAAAATCCACTATCTTCTTATAATAGGCCTACTTCTCATGGTAATTTCCTTTCACATTCATTGTATCTTCCTTAGGAAGTTTAATCGAAAAGATGGTTGCCTCCGCCAAAATAGCATTGCCATTGAAACTTATATTCCAAGTAATAGTGTATCTTGTGGATGAAGATAGAAGCAGAACCAGTAATGATTTTTCTGAGGTCATCGAAAAAACGAATCCACTACCACTCTTTGAACGTAGATGAGGATGATAAATTAATAACAACAAATCAGTAAGATCTACTCTTATTCCTTCGATATGGACCCAC
This sequence comes from Geotrupes spiniger, assembly GCA_959613385.1. Lineage (NCBI taxonomy): Eukaryota > Metazoa > Arthropoda > Insecta > Coleoptera > Geotrupidae > Geotrupes > Geotrupes spiniger. The sequence goes on along the minus strand of OY390736.1, from coordinate 36,861,731 downwards.
ATTAGCATTAGTGGGCTTGGTGCCTGCCAAATGATCACTTGCTTCCGAACCAACAGAATTGTCATCTATTTTACATAAATAATTGCTCATCATAGATTCATTGGTACAATGATGATCGTATTTTTCATTTACTTAAGCTTCAAATGACCACTATTTATTCAGTTTTACTTCCATGCACGACTTGCACTCACAATAACTTCTTGCAAAAGTTAGCGAAACATTTGCAAATATCAATAATTGTACAATAATTGATAGTAATTTTGCATGTCACCCACCCAAAATGCCCATTTTGGTTCTATTTTCCTAAAATTCGTTACCAACTACATCGAAGAGAAACTATTTCAAACCGCTGAAGAAAAACACGCACCCAAACCTTAAACCGATCGTGTTCCCCGATAAAATTCGAACATATCGACCCATTATTTATTCTAACTCAAAACGTGTAATTTATGCGACCGGTACGAGTCCGAATGGCTTCGCCCGGCCACACTGCGCCCGGACAAAGTAAAGGAACACATCTGACATTTTGACTGATGACTCCACATTGTGACTTGCCCGTGCCGTACTGTTCCTTTTTAGACGACGCCGTCGGGCTGGCTTTTACTGCACCGTAAAGTACCATTTCAAAAGACCACGTCGGGGTCATTTGCGAGAGTTTAAAATTTTTACAGCGCTGCCGCCGCATCGGAGGCGCGGCTTAAAAACGTCCCGATTGTTGCGGAACGTGCGGTATTCGTCGATCATTCTCGCTAATTAGTTAATTAATAAATATGCATCAATCGACTGTTGCGTCGACGCGGACAGTTTATTAATTTATTATTAATTGCATTGCGCGCGTGAATTGCGTTTAGCGACGGTTATTGCTTAATTAAATTACGTGGTTGTTCCAACAGAAATGTTTGTTGTTGTATTAGAAATTTAGTCATGGAATTGTCAAATAATAAATAACTTCAATTTTCAACCCGGGTTACAAACTTAAATTCAAAGAAATTAAGCAAATTCGATCTCGCAATTTTTGACAATCTAGAAAATTTTTTGAAAATCTGCAATTTACAAATTAGAATCTAATTTGTTTAAACTAATCCTGCGTGTCCGAGCTGCGGTGTCGTTAAATTCACCACACGTTCAAAAGTAGCCTATTGGGTTACAACAAATTCTGCCATAAATTGCCATAATTAACACCGCATAAATATGGGCTAGACACGTTCGTTCCGTTAAATACATTAAATTAGCGGGAAATTTAATAACAACGCCCGCCTAGAGTCGGGGTTTTAACAACTCTCCCAACGTACAATTTACGACGATGGAACGTTATTGTTGCAGCTTCTGTTGCGCATTGTTCGAATTTGTAATCACGCCTAAGACATAAAAGAACGTCTGTGTGCCGTCTGGCCGTTAACGAAGAAAATTGACGTAAACCTAAATTTCATCACCGAACGAAGTAGTTCGTCCCACAAAGAAATCCGTAAAAACGGCCTCAAAGCGTCGCGCACGTAAATGCAGTTATGAGTAATTTCGCGTAGTATTGGCCGTCGCGTTTTCCGCGTTTTCAATTTCCTACTTTGTACCTCGATTCGATATTCCAGTTAGTTACCAGTTTTTGTCATTTCCGTTGGCGTTTTAGCGGCGCGAGCGTCTGAATATTGCATGGATATGCTGCTTAAGAAGAACCATGTTAGGCTATCCAATAAATAACTTAACAATTTATCCGATTTGGATTGTAAAATGCGGAATTATTTATGTCGTAATATGCAAGTACTACGAGTGTACAATGGCTGTTAACTTAAACAACACGTCAATACAATCTGATATGAAAATCCTGCGACTGTAAATTGTAATTTCCTTCAGGCACGAGTTTCTGTACTTTATTATTATGTCACTTAATCATCAATTAATCTTCTAAGATATAAAATTATTTCAACTGAAGACATATCAGAATGGCCTCTCAATAAATCGAACACATTTGCAGTTAGCGTTATTTTGTTTGCATCCATGAGTTTCGTCATAAACTACGACATTGATGTTAATCATGCACGGAATTCTGTGGAGTGGTTTTACCCCTTAAGATACGCAGGATTGTTTACTCCGATTTTTTAACATGCGATTAATTTATTCGAAAAACTCACCAACGATTTCTGCATGAATCTAGGGACAGCTATCACGCCGGAATTGGAACATTCGGAAAATCTATGTTCACGAATCACATTTTTTTTATTAAAAACACTCCGAGAACGTTTAAAGGCCGATATTTTACAATTTATAATCGCGCACAATAATGTTTTAATTCACGAAAAATCTATGGACACGAATCAGATTTTTATTAACAAAAAAAAACACCGGAAGCGTTTACAGGACAATATTTTATAATTTATTTATTATAATCGCGCGCAAAGTTTTAATTCACGAGCGTCTTCGCGGAAAATCTATCACAAATCATTATTAATCATTTATTAAAATCCGAGTCGTATACGCGACAATATTTTATAATTTATTTATTATAATCGCGCATAGCAATGTTTTAATTCACGAGCGTCTGGCCGCACTTGGATGACTAAAAGTCTTTTCGGATCGTCCGCAACCGACTGTGATATCACATATTTCGCACAAAAACGAGCGGTTTACGGTGATAAGGAGGTTTTTTTGTGAAGTACCTTGCACGGGCAGTTGAGTGATATCAGATATTTTGTATTTTTGCGGCAATTAAAGACGATCGCCTGGCTTACTAAATTATAACGATCGCCGAGGTGCTCTGCTTTAATCGGCCCTACACATATCGCGAGGATTTGCGAGATTAAGTTATATCCCTTCACTCGCGACAAAAATCGCCAAAAATCAAAGTAAAAAATGCATTTGCAAAAAAGCGCAAGCTCTGTCTGAACAATTTCATAACACGTATCGTGCTTTTTAAAACCTAATTGACAAATACATTTTTCGATTGTGTTGGTCAGAACATATCTCGTGATTAATATTTTCGTCATTCTGTCATGGACTTATTTTTAAATTAGTTTTGTATCTCTATTTTTCTCATATATTTTTTTAATAGTTTTACATTTTAAATAAGGTATTTTATTTCCACGTAATATATTTGTGAATTATATCAAATTAGACGCTTTTTGTAGCTTATTCCAAGTCATGTGACAAGTTGATGTTGGAGTAAAAAGTGAATGGTAGGCTATATGTTCCAGAATGGAAAACAGCAATCCCTGAAGCAGCTAAAGCATGTGATGTGCTTCAAAAATATATACAGAATTTAAAATAGCTGCCCCGATGTCTTAAAATAATTTTCATGTAATGTATCAACAGTTTATGACATTGAATTAGTTACAAACGATACCTCGAATTATTTAAATTGACGATACATTGATCGTTTTTTTTGTGCACCAGTAATTTGCATCTAAGCAAGTGCTTTACTCGACATGTTTCAACGAACACGAACACACCAGGAATCAAAATGGCGTAATGCAAGCAGCAAGAATTCTGATTAACCTACAAAATATTCTTATATGGATTTCAATGTAATACAATGAAATATTATAATAGTACGAAGAAGTGCTGAATCAGTTGAACGTCATACCTGAGCAATCAGGCGATGAAAGGAAAGAAATCCTGATGAATTTCGGGCGGCAACAAAACATACACAAGGATAGACTAGTCATAAGGAAATTTTGACACGTAATATTGTTTTATGCGACAATTTTGTGCATCAATTTATTTGTTCTATCCTTACTCCCACTTCCGCCATTTCTTTCCTGCTTCATATTTGCATCCCTCAAGTTTTTCATCCCTATCTGGTCTCTTCCTCTGTACTTATGACCATTTTGTAACAATTCTGTATATACCACGCAACCACGAGAAAATATTTGAACTATTTTCCATGTCGTTTTTATCATGGGTCGACTTGAATATGTTTACACCCCTTCCATCGATAACCAGTGCCACTTGTAATTTATAATTTGTACACATAGGCATCATACACTTACTTCGCATCCAAATTTTCAGTACTCCCTTCAATTTCTACCCCACAACCACTAATTAATTTTTCATCACAATGTAAATGTTTGATTTTTTATTTAATTTTAAAACCCACCCCTTGCCATATATTTTTAAATTATTTAAGTTCTCATTCAGAACATTAAGTGCATATTTCGCGATGACCACAGCAAACCATCGTTGCATCCTCGCTGCTTTGTTGTTAGTTTTTCGTGGGGAAGGTGATATAATACGATTTTCTTATCTCAGGAGACACACAAATAAATCTTATAATTTCTTTGTCAAATTGGGAAATTTTTCTGATGTATCATAATGCTAATGTTAAATCTGTGTTAGTGTAAAGAAACTAATGGATGAGTCGTGCGGCTCAATCAGGCTATATTTATGATGCACACCTTTGAAGTCATTCTCCCCCGAGACCGCACTAAAATTTAATCCATTTATCCGGTTGCCGGAGCGCTCAGCCTGCAAATGAAACACGTTTCCCAATACTAATATTTATTGCGATGCCCCTGTTTGCAAATAGGTGTTTCGAAAAATCTTTGTCGATCGATAACTATTTATGCAACAGGTGATAAATTACGGCGACAAATTTTCAACTTTCGTCATAATTTTATATTAATTCAGTTCAAATATTCGCGTATAGAACTCAAAATAAATCAAATTTAAAACGTAGAGTCGACTTCCCAACTGCAACGTCGCGTCGTGTAAAAGGATTCTAGTCGCCAAAGTAAAATCAACGACTTAAAATATTTGCGACTCGTTAAATATGAACGTTATCTATGAATGCCTGACTGAAGTAAACTCAACTTAATGACTGATTAACTCATTTATATCGTTATTAAAATCAAACAGTTTTACCTCATCTTCTTTCTCCAATTCTTCAACTAAAGTATATGTTCCTTGCCTTCTTCTCATCGACTCTTCAACTTTTCAAATCTAATTACCATTTTATGTAGATATTTTGGCTGTAAATTTGTTCCATTGCCCCTTAGGTACTTTTATCCTTAAAATATAATTTTTGTGTTAATTCTGAGTAATATTTTTTACAATTTTTGATCAAGTATTCATCTTCGCCATTTTCTTAATCTTCTATTGTTAATCGTTCTCTTGCTCGTTTATTTTAATTTTACTGTTTGTAATCATAAAATGTTTGTCTTTATTTCATTGCATTGAGCTTGATCCAGCTTAATAGGATTAAATTTTGACAGTTCCTCCAAACCCTTCCTGGCTATATTTCACTCTCAATTATTTGTTGTAGAGTTCGTCTTTGCATTTTCCTCATCTCTGTTCATTAATTATATTTTTTCTTTTTTCACATCATCTTTCTTCGTACAATTTTATTTCATTGCTGTTGACTGTTCGTTCCTGACGTTTTTAGCTTCGTTTGTCCATCTTTGTTCATCTTTTGCCACTTTTACTTCAAGGTTTTCTTATGGTGTGTTCTTTAGATTTTACAATTTCATTTGCTCCAAATGTTTTTACATTCTACTTCAGTATTAGTGTTTCTTAGTATTTGCAATTTCTTTTTGCACCAAATTTTGACATTCTTTCATTATGTTTTTCGCCTGTTCGTTATGTTGCGAATTGTCATCACTAATCAAACCCAACCCAATTCAATTCACCTCAATCACCCCCAATCTAACCCAACCCAACCCAGCCCATTCCAATTCGATCCAATCCTAGCCAACCCAATCAAAACCAAACCAACCCAACCTAACAAAACAGACTAATAATGAACATTTCCTTGAAGTCTTAAAAAAATACAAATATAAATAAACTATGATGCCAATGTCCGACTCCACAAGAACTGTCAATCCCAAACTGTTGTTATTTAACAGACCAGTTTAAAACAGAATATTTTCTCCTATAATTTATTCCTTCGTTTCTTCAATTGTCTCATTTAATTTCATTGTGTTAATTGTCGTCATTCTTGTTTTTCCATCTATGATTGCAATTTCGTGGATTTCTCTTCAAACATTACCCACAACTCCTGCTATTTCATCAATTTTCTCTCAGTTTCAATTTCAGTACAGTTCTTAAAATGTTAAAAAGTTGTACATATTGATTTTTGTCATTATGTCAAAACTGAGAAAATGTTAATCAACCCCCATAAATAAAACGATGTAAATAAATTTTGTAAATCTGCGAAAATCCAACCTAACACAACACCATGAAGTCAGGGGTGGCGATTTAATGTCGGAATGTAGGACGTAATTACTGAGGAAATAACTTATTGTTGTAAAGTAACAAATGGGATTAACTAAATCACATCGACCAAGAAATCCTACCTGAAGATGACAATTGTGACATTGCCGAAACGTCAGTACAACCCATACAGGGACAATTCTATAGGATATATAATTCACAATGTAAACGCTGAGAGCATACTGTTCTTATTTTATTACTAAAAAATTGCAAGCAAGAAAGACAGAAGAACAAGTAGAGTTGACAGCAAGTAAAAGGCTTGTCGGTGTAAGCACTTCACATTGTGACAGGACTAAATAAACTCCGTACGAAGCAAATTCTTATTGTGATATCAAGAACAGCAGGACGATGTATGGAAACCAGTCTATTACACAGGTAACAATAATTCACCAACAGAGCTGGATTAAGATCACACATTTCACGAATTAAATGACTCAACCCAAACCAATTACTCACCAATCTTGTTTAAAACACATAGCCAAAATACTGCATATTATCTCGTGTTAAAAAGCAGTTCGTTTTCCAACTAGTTTCATAAATAGCTATTACATTAGAAGCCATTTGCTTATTTTTTCTAGAATGGCTCTTCGTTCCTCAGGGATTAAAATCATGACCTTCTAAAATTCTACATAATTGTCTCTCCTGGTCGTCGATATTTTAATCACATTACTTCATTTGACCGTTATTGATATTATTGGTCCAACAGTAACGTACTTTCAGAGTTGCCATTTAACGATGAAAAAGTGTGATTTTTTCAAACATACCCAGCAACACGTTTGCAAAGTTGTGGGGTTTATTTTTATTTATTGTGTGACTGCTGGAATAACCCAACCCAACCCAACCCAATCTGAGTTAATCCAAATTGAAATTTATGAAAACCTTAGCCACCGATTTTGTGACCGTTTGTGCAAAAAAAAATGTATTGCCCCCCTATAGTAAAGAGGGTAGTAGTAGCAAGATGGTAGTAGCAAGAGTGTAGTAGTGGTAAGATTGCTGGAACAACCCAACCCAACCCAACCCAACCCAACCCAACCTGAGTTAATCCAAATTGAAATTTATGAAAACCTTAGCCACCGATTTTGTGACCGTTTGTGCCAAAAAAAATGTATTGCCCCCCTATAGTAAAGAGGGTAGTAGTAGCAAGAGTGTAGTAGTGGCAAGATTACTGGAACAACCCAACCCAACCCAACCCAACCTGAGTTAATCCAAATTGAAATTTATGAAAACCTTAGCCACCGATTTGGTGACCGTTTGTGCCAAAAGAAAATGTATTGCCTCCCTACAGTAAAGAGGGTAGTAGTAGCAAGAGTGTAGTAGTGGCAAGATTTTTTACCAAAAACTATGTTCTGAAAAATGCATTAAAATCGCACGGTTGGTGGTAATTGCAGTAAATAAGCAAGTTTCCTTATAAGAAGAGGTTAATTTTCAATTGTGCCAATATTCCTACTCGCAACGAGACCATTAACAACGTCGATAATCCGTCCCTAAGCAATTCATCATCAAACAACCACAATTGTTATTTCAGTTACATTAGCGGCGCATTCAAATAAATCAATGGACGAATGGTATCTCTTCTTCGTAATTTTGAGGCCATAGATGTATCGATTACGTCGTCGGTACGTTTGTTGTTATCACGTGTGTCATTCAACCGGGACCCTATTTACCAACAAGCAACGTAACGATTCCACGAATAAACGGATCTATAAAGAAGCGACTCGACTTTCACGCGCCAGCGTTACTAGACCATTAAAATATTTCAACGCCGAACAGATCTTCCGGTTGAAATGCGCCATTGTCGCCGATCAGGTTAACTAAACGTTCTCGTTCGTGCAAGTGTGTCAAATGTATCCGTTTGATTGGATTGGATTCGTCGTTTCGGCCCGGCGATAATTTTTGTTTATTTATCCGATCGATTCATTATTTATTATAATTGCGGTAAATTGTTGGGTACGTTGCGGCGCGGTCGAGTGCGTTGGAGCGCGTCACAAGCTTATTGTATGATAATGACGTTTTTCGCTCAAATGTTAAGTCGTAATATGTGTTATTGTGTGGTGTTGCGATTTGCATACGATTATCACCCGGAATGCGCAAACGACAGTTTGATTGATGCGTAACGTCGATACGTATATTATTAACCACTCTATTAAAAAAGAAACAAACGTCTGGTTTCAGTAAACAATAATAAACTGAGGCCGAGATACGAACCAGTTGGTGTCGTTTTTAAGCGAGCCGGGACGCTGCAGGAATTTTCGATTGGGGGCGAATTAAGACGAATAGAAATCTAAGGTATTGTCATCGTTTTTTGAAGAATTTGAAGAATAGATAAACAAAACAAACTATTGGGACAAGAAAATAAATATACATAAATAAATAATTGTTTTGTGATTTCATTTAATTTGTGGAACCAATTTATTGCACTGCAGAGATTTGCTTAATTTCAAATTTATTTAAATATTTTTATTTCGAATTTTTTGTATAACAGTGAACATGACCCTCATTATGAGAGAATGTAGTTTAAATCGTTTAAATTTCTCGCAGTATTACAATCGCATTTTACGTCCAACGCTTCGCTGTTTATTTTATTTAACTTCCCTAACTGATATTTTTTACACATTTTTTTGACACCTCAAATATATTGAATACAATTCGATCTATAATAAAAGGGGCAATTGATAAATTGCATTTCGTCCTTTTTATTCGCCATTCCGCTCCCTCCCCAACAAGTTTATTATTTTTCGAACTAGGTGACAAAACCGAATAACATCGATTTCGTAAACACTTTTCGTACGGCCCAAGCTCTCCGATTAAATTTCCCCGCGCATACATATTCACTTGGGTCAGCGGATGCCGTGAACTTACCTAAAGTGATGGGTTTGATTGATTGATCGGCATGAGGCCCACGATTGCATCATGAATAATACATGATAGCCTATCATATTAACATAAAATATTTTTGTCTCTTCTCATACAATAACACGAACGCTTACTATATTAAACGTGTTTTAGTTCTGAAGTGGAATATCAAGTGGTAAATTAAGCAATGGACATTTTTTAGAAAGTCTTATCACAAAATGCAATTCGATTAGAGATCAAGGATTTTAAGAACAATATATGCAGATTGTGTCCAAAGAGCAAGTTGCAAGTGCGTTGTTTATTAAATTTTCACGAACTTTTTCCAAACAACACACTACATTTTTAATGAACTACTAACTAAGTACCATTAAAGTATGTCCGACATAAAAAAAATTGTTGATGAAAATGTATTTCGTATATTCTAGATGGGTGTGGTTGATTATGAGCAGCTGTATGCAATTTTGACCCAGTTAAAGCTGCGAGAATGACTAAAAAAATCAACATCTTGACCTATGATTATCAGCGATTCACTCTCAGAGGATGCTCCAAATAATAGGGTCAACGTCAATTAATACTTGCGTATTTACTTATTTGTCATTCAGAATTGTGATAAGTTGGATATTCTTCCTCTTGTTTGAAAGAAACTTATTTTAGCAGGTACGGTTTTATCACATCTGATGACAAGCGTATTAATCCACGTGAAATCCTACAGCGTTTGTACTTTTTTTACACATTTTAAAGCGTCGATGAAAGATAATAATCGCGTTCTCATTGATCCGAATGCATAATGATTATTCGAAAGATCTCTCGCTATTTTCAGGCGACAATCAAGAAAATTAATTGTAACCTCAAATCTGTCACGTAGAGAAAGAGGTACGAAGTCACCGAAATTGAATCTCTAATTTTCATGCAAGAAGTGACTTTAGTAATAATAATCGATGTTGCTGAAGCTATTACATCCTAAGCATTGCACGGATTTATTTCCACTTTTCATAGTACTCTTGATACAATACCAATGATGGGCGACAAGGGGCTCGAACCACTAACGAAAACGTTGGAAATCTAGGTCATTTCTTCGTATGACTTTAGTGCATCTAGATGATGTTCTTTTATGCTGCTATTATTAAGTGTTTCTGATTTCGAAGTCTACGTTTTGTTGCAGTTTCGTCCATTTGGCAGAAATTCCCCTTTACACGATAAATCTCTTTAATCAATGTAGTGGGCAATATTTAACACTTTCTGAGCTCGATTTTTAATACAAATCCAATTCTTGTACTGTTTGGGATTTTCTCAAAATCTGTTCTATGAATAGTCCAATTTTTGACTACTGTTCATCTTCGGCTTATACTAAATTTAAATATTTTTAAATCAATGTCATACATCGTTCCGTTAACGTTCCTGATGATTTTCCTGTCTTTTGCCATTGATTGTACTTTGTTCCAATCGTGTTGTCTCATGTTCGTGGTGGTCTTCCCTTTTCTTCTTCTCGATTCTATTTTTGCTTCCTATAGTTGTTTAACTGGTCTCTAGGTATTCTTCAGTTACATCAATAAAATTATGACGTATGTCAGCCCCGATTTTTCTTTTATTACCGCATTTACAATTTTGTCCTTTCTTGTAATTTTCTAAAATCGTTTAAGATTCTAATGATTAACGCATATAAATCATCTGTGATCCAGATTCACACAAGAACTGTGCAGATATACGTTGAGGTTGTTTTTAACGCTGTTTTCTAGATAATTTTCAAGAAACTAATACAACTAGCATAAAAATGAAGAAATTTTAAATTAGATTTAAGGAACAATTTAATACCCCATTTGCATGTATGTGAACTGTTTGTAAAATATTATACGAAAAGTGACTTAACAAATGCAAATTATGAACATGTCAGAATTATATTACAAATGTTGAATTAAACATAACTTATGGAAGCGTAAAAATAGTAGCGTTGTGTGAATTTATGACGTTGTTGAAATGAAATGTGAACTAAAAAGACATGTAGACGTAATAATTTGAATAATTAAAGGTTGAATATTAAACGTTAAAGGTGACAGTTTCTAAATCAAATGATATGATATACAAATATTTATATATTTAATAATTATTAATAATTATAATATTATTTTGTCGAGAGAATGAAAAACAAGTACACCATTGTTGTTATTGTCGTTGTTGAAGGTAAGGATTTCATGGATAAGGACACAATAAAAATAAATTAAAGTAAATAAGGATTAAATTTTTAAATGAATTAAATTTTTATGACTATTCAACATCGTTAGCCATAATTTAATTTAGCAATTCGTTATCAAAGAAATAAATAAATATTTCTGGTCCATTTTAAACGATTAATTAATTTATTTTTATTCTTGTTAAACGTATTTCAAGTTTATATTTTATTTGTCCTGAAGGTGACATCGATATCAACTGTCAGTAAAATAGAACAGAACGAAATCACAAATTTGTTGGTATTACAAAAAAGAAGAAAATTATATTTTTTATTATATTCTAATACCCCCATACCACATTGGATTGTGAAATTGTTAGACGAGGGTAGAAAATTTTAATGGATTAAACACAAATGTTCTCCATTTGTCTTGTCCCTTATTGCTGCAATATTTTAAAAAGCAGGAGAACTGACAAATCGTATAGAATAAAATATGTTTTTTTTATAATTTCGAAAGAATTAATAGTAGGTGATTGTATGAAGTGAATGTGGAAGATTTTAATTTTTTATTATCCTTGATCGATTTACAGTAATTCGAATTTTAATTAAATTATGGTTCATTTTATTATAAATAATTATTGATATTGTACGTATTTGAGTTCTTAATCTGCTTCGTGATGACGGCAGATTTTACCACCACTTCCGGAATTATAGGTCATCCTTGGCAGATAACACTTGATATTTCGAGATCAATCTTTTTTTGTAATTCTCGAAACTGACTCATCGATTATAAATGTACTTTGTATGAAAATTTTGTAGAACATATATAAAATTTGTGTTGATTTCAAATACATTTATAAAAATTAAATTTTAATAAATGCGATCGTTTATTACTTTATTTATTTTTATTGTCCTTATTCCTGAAAGCTTTTTAACTTGAGATTCTTCAACAACGCCAATAGTGTAATATTTAAAATTTTCATCTATTCACAAAACGACCTGCACTGAGCATAATTCGTAATAAAGTTATTAAATTTAAGGAAGGTTTAAAAATAATATTGTAACAAATTAAATATTCGTTATACTTATTTTTGCTTCAAAATAGAAAAGCTTGCAATGCGATTGAAAATTATTGCAACAAATGCAATGAAATTATTGGAATTTCTTCATGTTTTTGCGAAAACAATTGATTTAAATTTAACAAAGTTCGAAATAACTGAATGGATTTCGTTGCATTGTTTGGCGTACTGCACGCATCTGTGCATGCATATAGATTTCCACTTAATCTAAGATTTTCGAAAAGATTAGTAGTACATCGATCTATAATTCATTGTAACATGAACATGTGTCAGTGGAATGTGAATAAGCTGAAGTGTTTAGCATCTGCGACACCGCAGCATAGTTGATATATGTTTATTGCAAGAACAAGCGTCGAAAACACAGCTTTGTGTTTCGCTCTTGTCTGCTGCTCGCAGCCTGATGAATCATTTATTTTCGCATCTCCGATTAACTTGTCCCCGCACGCACGCGTTGTCGAAAATCGCCCCGTTTCGCTCGCTCGGTCCCATTAAATAAACCAAAATTAATTGTCTGGCTTTAATTATAAATCCGGCTATTGCCGCTAACGCAAGTAAACAGATGTAAGTTATTCCGGGCGGCCACGATAAATTACGGACCGTGACAGCGAGATAAACATTTTTGCGAGTTTAAATTAGTGCGCAAGGTTTCTATTTCTTTATCAGCGTTTAGGAGCTGGAATGCGGGGTCCAGTAATGTCACCCGGAGTCGTGCTGCGTCGCAGTCGTTCAAGCCCGGGTCTCCACTATCTGTCTACCATCGGGAACATAAAATGTCTGAGACAAGGGACCGGGCCCTGTTTGTGTACCCGCGCGACAACAAACGGCCGCATGCACATGAGCTTCTCTTCATGTGGCACTTTCGTACAAGCAGCACCAAAAGTTTTTTTGTTCGAATCGTTGAAATTTGATACGCGTTGTATTTTAACTGTGTCAAGAAGTTATGCGTGTAATTTTTTTTAACGCGCGGCATTAATCACTTGCACGTCTTATACTAAAATTTAATTTTAATTTATATTATTAATTATTTTCTGGAAATAATTGAAAACAAGAAAATAAGAGTTTTTTTTTGAATGCGAAATTTTAAAAACTTAAATTATTAAGAAACGTGTACAATAGACGCAAAATAATAAGCTGAAAGATTCTTAGGCAATAAGAAAAATGGTGGAATGAACAAGGAAGGAAAAAAATACTGTAGTCCAAATTGCATATAACTTGGATGCCAACAGATATAATTTATTGCAAATGGACGATGATAAATTCAATAGTGAAGCGTCGTCTATGACGTTTTTGTTTGTATATCAAAGACATATATTATGCGACTTTGTTGCCAAGTTTTCCAAAGTCCCATTAATCGTATTTATTTACCTTTACGTCATTCCGATAAACATACCCAGTGTTCTCGCTAGAATCCCGCGGAGCAGAGATTTTTATCGCCGCAGGGTTTCACGAAACGGTCCACCCTCCGTTTCGAACACACCTCGCCTCCGAAGCTCCAACGCGCACGTCTGAACAGTTACCCCTTGTGCGTTTCCGACCGACGAATTCCCCAGCCTGCCTGCATTTGAATGCCGGTGTCTGGTACTGTTTCGTTTATCTTTACACGGGGCCTAACAAGACGCATGGAGAAATATTAACTGCAAAAGGAAACGAGCTGCAGCTTTACGATTGTATACGTTCGAGTCCGATCTGACTGCATATGTACGCGTAAAGTATTTATAAGACAATAAAACTTTTACGACTGAAATGTCGCGGTTTGAGGTTTCGGTTAGTTTACAGCGTGTCATTTAATGTTTTTTGTAAATCGTCGTCGTTCCTTTGCGATTTAATATTCGGCCGGTTCGATCGAATGCGTGGTTTCACGGCTGGGAATTGCTAAATCAACAGCGACGGTAATAAACATTTCACGTTTATCTCGCATCGGAAATTTGAATTTACAAAACGATAAGAGAAACTAAATACACGGAGCGGAGACAACGCGGCCAAGAATAAATAATCTTTGTCGAGTAGGGGTTGTGAGAACAGGCTCGAAAGGTGTCGTGTCTGGTCGTAGGCGACGTTAGTCCTTTGTAAATCAGAGAAACATGGGCCGTGTAGATGACAGATACGCAACCGTCGTAGGAGTGGCAACGAAACGTTACACATAGCGACCGATTCTCACAATTCGAAAAAAAAGCGAACGATTTAATTAGTTTGCGTCGGTGATAAATGGAGGAATAAAAATTTCGAGCACCTGGACGGAACTCACTTTTAGAAAAGCACTTGGTCACGTTTACGAATGGTGCACTTGTAAGTTTGACTATGAGGCTGTTCGACGTGTTGCAAGTCATCGTCGTTTACATTTTCGAACCGTAACTATTCTGCAGTATCACCCACTTAATGTTTTGACAAGGCACATCACGAAGAGTTTCAAACAAGCAAAGGGAGATTTAATTTAAACTATTGGAACTGCTTTGTCTTTTATGTTAATAGCTTGGTGTTCCACTTAAGTAACAGTCATGTATCTAACATAAAGTAGAGAAGTGGTATTTTTGTTAATAGATGCGTAGAAAAAAAGGATTGGGAAATCAATGAATATTTTTTTTTTGTAAAAAGTAGTTTTGTTCAAAAATACAGCGGAATAATTGTTTTGATACGATTTATTACTTCGCCATTATTTTTGCCTTCGTAGCATTAAGTTGGTACCTTCAATAGAGAAGGGGGGCGGATTTCATTAGCAAATTATTTAAGTCTCGTCGTTGGGTATAAATGGAATAAAAACATTAATTTTTTCTGAACATGTTATTAAAAGAATATTTGTGAAAATCACCAGTAATTACCATTACTTTTTCCATCACGAATGTGGCAACAATAAAACTCTCGTTAAGGATCCTGAAAACGTGCTTTTAATAACCGATGAAATACTGTTTCATGAAAATCGGAACCCGATCCCTGCATTTATTTCCAACATGTGCACTGTATTTAAATGCTGAAGTCAATTGCGGAATTATAATAACTTGGTAATTAAAGTATTGAAATATTTCATACAATTCCACTTCATGTATTGATTTTCACCCTTCGCTGTTTGCAAACGTAACCCAACCCTACTCCAATCCAATCCAATAAAACACCATGCTTTGTAATATAATAACAATAACAATACGTTACACAGTATGAAACGATACGAAATCACACGAAACAATATGATGCTATCCGAAACGATATGAAACGATACGAAATGATACGAAACAATTGGAAACGATACGAAATAATATAAAACAATTTGAAACGATGCAACCCAACTGTAAACAACGAGAAGCAAAATTCAATATGAATGAAGACGAACTAAAAAAGAAGAAAACTAAGTGTAGAAATACAAAGAAGAAAATAATTACGAACGTAAAACCCCCACCCTCCCAAAGAGGAATAAACACAATTGTGCTAGAAACAAAATTCAATTCAACAAAATAAATAAATGCAATAAAAGTTATAAAAAAATAATAGCAGGTGAATGGAAACGGAACTCAACCAACCAAACGCAACCCGACTCGGCTCAATTCTCATCATCAGACAAATTTCATATAAGTCCCACAAGTACACAAATTCAAACGACGTGCCCAAAACTTAAATCAAAAAATTAAAACGTTGTGCGTAATCAAATCATCATAAAATTAGTATTCGGTGCGGTCACCATAATTTTGGATAGAAAAGTAATGTTGGGTGTCCAGTCCCACCCCCATTACTAGAGCAATCTGCGCCCACTGACCGATGCCCACTCACTAACTCTTTGTCAGTCCTTTCGTATAACACGTTTAAGTTGAATGAATTGTGTGCGAAATTAATCCGATACTCGCTATTCCCATAGCTTTTCAGCAAAGCAACTGGGTAGCCCAACCGAACAAAATAATTATTTTTATATGGCGTTCCTGGGCATATTCCAAAACATCGAACATCAAAATGGATTAATAAAACCGTTAAAATATAGGAAACAAAAAAGGACTTGAGTGGATTAGTAGATTAAAAGCGATGTAAAAATCTATCTCGCCAAGCCTCGGTGGCGAAGAATTAATTTTAACAAGCGCGTAAACATACAAACATGATGATTATGGAATTTATTGATTATGTAATTGTAAACCACGTATTGATAAGAGCAGTAATGGTAATGAATTGGCTCTTAATAAAAAAATAAAATACATATAAGTGTACGTAGGGGGCGGGGGAATTTGATGTTATACTCTTGTTCATTATATGTAGATATGTGTATGTTATTTCTGTTATATATACGCAAATAGCCCCTTAAAGCCTTCTTCCCTTCTTAATTCTTAAACCTAAAAAAGTGTAAAATAAAAATTTATCTGAGAGGAATGTTTATGTTGGCAGTTCCCAGAGAAATCACCCAATAAATTATTCAGTCCATTCGAATATATTGAAGGTAGACAAGTCGCGTTTTTACCCCTCACCATATTATATCTCAGTATTGATTCCCGGACAATCTTTACGTACATTTCATGTTTTGATTGTTTTGTCTAGGTATCAAAGAAAATTGAATTATAAAATCAAAATCCAAGAACAATGTATTAGTGAAAAGCACAAGTAGTATTTTCAACAAATAATTTAACGCATTTCTACAAAATCAAATAAAATAACGAAATCGAGATTTTGAAGAACGTTCAAGTTCTGTGCGAGCATATTTATAAAAAAATAATTATTAGCTTTGGGTTTTAACACAAAGTTTAATCTGAGATCATTGTTGTAATTTAAATATTTTTGAATCAATACAACCCAACCCAAACTAACTGAACCCAACCCAAACCAACTCAACCCAGCCGAACCCAACCCAAAATATTGCGAATCCCACAATATGTTTGGTAAGTCAGGTTAGTACTAGTCTAGGATAGGAAACATTTTACATTTTATATCTCGTCCCTGTTTCGTTTTGAACCCGGACAATAGTTTTTGACCAATCAACGCGTGATGAGTTAACTTAGCCGTTCATGTAAAAAACTTTGAGGAATCGACTTCGTCGGATGTCATAGTATACACGTCGTATTTGTTAGTGTGATGGAAATATAATCGAACCAAAAAATGAGGAAACGTCAAAACGAAGATTGCAAGGTCCTTTTGCGGACATCGTAAACAGCAGGTATTAATTCAAATCGATTGCATTTGACATTCAGCAATGCCTCGGTAAATTAAATGAGTTTACTCATCTCCAGTTAATTGTGAAGCTGTCCATTTGGACAATCTAAGAAAATCATATGTGCCATTTTGATTGTTTTACTCTGCTTTAAATGGATTCACCAGTTCTTATTGATCTTATATCGGTTACTCGTCAAACGAGAGCCAAGGATGGTTACACAACCCATGCTAAATTTTGCAGCAACGAAGTGGTACAATGGTCTCCATGATTAAAAAAATATCAACTTGTTTTTAATTTTATTGTAATAAATTTCGTTAATGGGTTTTGGAAATATCAATATTGGAAATTTATATCAAATTATTCAAAATTACTTAAAATGTATGTGTGGTGTGAATCTGGATGTTGAGAAATACGAGTGCATTGTGAGTGGTCACATACACGTGTTTGGTTTCTTTGAATTTATTATCTAAAATAATAAGACTTCAACAAATAAATTCAGATAAATTATGAAGGAGTGGTTTTACATGTTACTCAATACCCTTTAATTCATATTTGCTATGGTAATTATTTAAACGCACGTATAATAACAACTCCAGCGCAGCGTGCAAACGAACAACGTTTTTACAAGCGCCCAGTCGATACATTAAGTAAACAAATGTCATTCATTATCTCCAACAAGATTAAAACGTGGCGGGAATGGACACGTTGTTTTCATAATGAGCCGAGTAATTGGTGGAGAATCGGCGGAATTCTTGCGCGCCTAATTTAATTAATATATTTAACGAGGAAAAGGACGCGCATTCGTTATCTCGCTGCATGCATAATAACATTGCTATCTGAAATTGTGCTGAGAACATACGAGTTAATGCTATTCAAATTAAGCGGTGTTAGTTTGCCCGCGTAGACCTTGACTCGCGGGGCAGACAGAGACGTCCTCGCGCTTCGTCTCGGGCGCGAGGAGGATGCTGCGCAGGTGAGATACACAATGCCCGGGAGTTTTGTTGCTTCGGCTGGCTCGCTTCGAAGAAACGAGGCTTGTTGATTTTTTTCCTCGCGTTCTGTTTATACAACACCTTAGTTCAATTAAGATATTGAATTAGATAGACCCAACTAACCGGTATGATAATATTTTTGATGTCAGTGTACCCTATGGATATGACAGAACGACGTCTTCAATTATTCCTCTTGGCACATACTTAACATTCTTGACGAATTCTCACGAGTGATAAAGTTACGTTAAATTGATGATTTATTTATAGGGGCCGTTTTATTGCGTTGCGTTGGGTTTTGCGTGTGTGGGAGAGCGAATGATAAACGCACGTCCAGTTTAATTTCTTAGCGACTTCATTTACATTTGTCATTAATAATAAAGGCTGAGCAGTTCGAGTGGCACATTGTCCGTGTTACTGATTTGAAATTCAAAATCGGTGCTTCGAGACTAACGATAGCAATTGAATTGTTCTGACACTACACCTCTTCGATTACGAAGGCGTAGACTCAACAGCCATATTTGAATTAATAATAATAACGTAAAAGTAGGGGCAATCAATAATTCATATCGGTGCATTTACTTACATCTTCATGGGTACATTTTTTTTCTTTTTTGTTTCCCTGGTCTTAATTTTACATTATCTTGTGCTTTCCATTTCACCACGTTATCTATACTTTATTCCCTTCCGTGCAACACCATACTTGAAAAAAAAATATCAAGGTTTTGGATTTGTAACATTTTTGGTTTTAATCAATTTATATCCAAGTGATGTATTATTGTCATAATTTAAATGCATGAACTTCCATAGTTCCTAGTTTTGTTGGATTTTGTTGAAAACAATATAATTTATCGAAAAATCCGCAAAACTATGCATCCGAACGTCACATAATAACAGAACAAAGTCGAGGTTGTCGGCTCTCGTCTGTTAGTATCTGTAATTTTAGCCGGTTTGTGTCAACTGTGAAATTTACCATAGCGCTATTACCTGTTCCACCTGCAATTATACTTTATGGTTAAGGCCGTTGCTGCGATAAGCTAATTTACTACGGACGGTTTATGCCCTTGAACGTCATATAAATGATAATCCAGGTACAGTTGTTAAACCATCATATTTACAAAATTTATAACTTCATAAATTGCTCTCCTGAAGTAGGAAAGTGCGCGTCTACACATGTGCACTGAAAAATTGTAACAGTGACGATGTTGTAGAATAAAATACATTTTATATCAAGGTGCATAATATTTCAATAATAATAAAAATAACCCCTCCAAGAGTTATACGAATCGAAAATGATTTCAAAATTAGTTGGTTTGATTTGCGGTTTTCAATACTGAGTGCATAAAATGAACGAAACGATCGTCCAAGAATCCAAATTGTGTTATTTTTGGCAGATCCAATTTTTTAATGCCATTGCATGCAATGCTAATTTTTGCTACGATGATGAAATAATACAAAACGTGCTATTTAATAAGTCACACGAACCTTTATTTACAGGTGCTGAACACTTCGTGACTAATGACAAATCGTAATTTTCATTATTCACGGTTTGAGAACCAATCACAAACGTGCATTTAAATTATTTGAAGAGAAATGTTAAGGCCATTAATCACTCGCTTGATTTACAACACTTGCAAATTTTATCTTCTTGTGTAATGGATATTATTACTGCTCGTCGAATAATGTGATATTTTACGTGAAATCATAAATGGTATGACTTCGTGTTATACTAATTACTAGACATTAAAATGATGAATCACAACAAATTGATGAAAAAAGAAACGAAAGACAATGAAACTCAAATTAGGGCAAATGAAACCAACGAAAATTTTGAAGATGAAAGAATTGAACGAAATGAAATTGAGGAAAATGAAGAACAATGAAGATTCATAAAAATGAATAAAAATTATTATAATAACAAAATATCAATGTGATTAATCAGAATAAATTTAAAAATTTTTAATTATTATAAATGGGCAAAATAACCAAATGAAAATGGAAATTAATTGAAATGAATGAACAGTTACACAATTTTTATATAATTAATGAATTACATAAAAAAAATAAAACAACTGGATTACATTGGGAAATTAATATTAACGGAAATGAAACAAAAATTGCAAATATTGGAAGATATTTGACAATGGATGATCATATAAAAAATAATTGAAAATAATTTCAAAATAAATTATACTTAGAGAAAAGAATGTAATTATGAATGGAGCTTAGTTAGCTATAATTATTTAAAATTATTTAATGTTCTTGACAATTATTGAAGAATAATGAAAAAAATGAAGGAAAATTAATAAAAGGGAATGGTAGTGAATTATGGGATACAATTTTAAAAAATAATTAGTAATAGCATCAAAAAGGGTTTAGAAAAAAATGGGGACAGTAAAGATAATCAAAATAAAGGTGCTATTTTTCATGAATTGTAAATTTCACCTAAAGAAAAAAACTTCATGATCATGCATTTTATACAATGTTTTTGTATGACTTAAAGTTTGCAAAAACTTTGATAAATTTTAATTTTTGATTGACATAGATATTTTAACAAATATCTATGTCATGGATGGTGTCATTCCATCCACCCCAATCTTATCCAACCCACCCCAACGCAATCTAACACAACCCAACACAACCCAACCCAATACAAATCTGACCCAACTTGAACCAAATCGTAGCTGTTAATGTAATTTATTTTAAACACAACAGTTAATGACTTACGACTCGCCCAGTTCGTCAACAACCATGAGAAATATCATCAACTTTAACCAAAATAAAAAATACAAAATACTGCATAATTGTATAATTATTAACGAGACATGAGAAAAAATATTTCGCACATTTTAGTTAGCCATTTAAGAAATAAACGCAAAGAGATGGTTTTGAAAAAGAGATGAAATTGAAAAATATATAATTTAAACACAGTTATTGAAGAAGATCAAATGTTGAAAAATAATCGTCCAAGGACAGTGAGCAGATTTTTAAATTTTAGTAATTTTAGTCATTTTTGACGACTTTGATAACTAATTTGTCAATTTTAACTTCTTAGCCATTTTTGCGCTTTCTTTATTTTCGACAATTTCGAATTTGACATTTGTTGACGTTGAGGTGAAAATTTTTGGACAGTTTTGGTCAATTTTGAAGTTTTGGTTGTTTTGATAATTTAAAAAAATCACATTTTCAGTAATTGTTGTATTTGATGACAATGTGACACTTATGTTGTTGTTGTCATTTCGAATATTACACGTTAAGAAAATATCAAGACGTCAAATTGTAAAAGATTGTCAACAAAAGTCAAAGTTGCCAAAAATAAAAGCGTCTAATAACTCTGTCAAGGTTTAATTGTAGGATTTCGCCGAAATATTAAATCGTTTCCACTTGACTTTTCCACTTCTTAGCTCGGTTCACATCACTGCACGATGTTTTTTAAATAACGAATTGAGCTGCTGATTTTTTTTGTTATCAAACTATTCAAATCGTTTGCGAAAATATGTATCTATTTATCTATATACAATGACTGTTGCAGAAAAGCGAAATGTGAGTGTGGACTATTCTCACAAAATGGGGCAAAGGGGGTCGATTGTAATTGTTCAAATAAGTTGGGTTGGGTCCGGATAAGTTAGGTTGATTTTTTACCATATGACATGACATATACAATGTTTATTCCAAAAGCTCTGTAAAAATTTCATTTAAGGAAAGCAACAAATAATTCCTCTAAAACAAAACAAAAATATCAGCTACTTCCATTCAAAGCGGAAGTGACCGTCGACGTGCGACGTTTGGTGCCAAATGAAACTCAAAGTCAAAAATGTGACTTGTATAAATAAATCCCGCTCAATTGGGTTAAATTCATCCCAAAAGAAACAAATTTAAATCAAACCCATACGACGTTTTTAATTCTCAAAGGCAACACCTCGACATACAACAGCAACTGAACGAACAGAATTGATGGCTTTATTGTATTTTCTTATATCGGTTCAAGGTTGGTGTTAGTTAATAACGTCGGTTGCTTTGAGTTGAGTTCCAGAGAATTCGTCGGTTCAACCCAACATATCCTTAGTTTAATCACCTTGGGTTAATTGCACATGTAATTGAAATTAATTTAAATGATGAACCCAACACCACAGTGTATTTTAAATGCTAGTGTTACAAATATTTTTAACACCAAATTATAAAATTCAATTCGATGCGGTTAGCTGTTTATTAAAAATGTCTGCTGTAATGATAGTCATACAATTTTTTTTAAGAGATGCTAACAGACAATAAAGAAATAATGATGAAATGAAGAGAATACTTTCAAGATTTGGTCGAGGTGATGAACACATCGTCGAAGACATAGAACTAGGAAGGACGATATTTGAAAATAATGAAGGGCAGATAGAGAGTGTGGACAGAAGAATAGATTTCAAGACCGGCAGATAGGGTTAAAACTATAAATTTATGAGAAAGAGAGGCAGATGAAATTGTACTAACTGGAGTAGCATAAAAAGCCCTCGGCAGCCCTATCTGCTGAACATACCAGTACATTGTTGGGTTTGGGCAGGAAAGGCACCACATGCATAGGCTGGGAGTGGCTGAGGCCACTGAGTGTCGACTATGCCTTGAAACTCAGGAGACAGCAGAGCACGTCATGTGTGCCTGCCTCGCTGGGGACAAAATCAGGTTCACAGTATTTGGTATTTGGCAAAACTGGAGTATTTAGAGAAAAGTTATGGGAACTTTAAAGAAAAACGAATCAGCAGCAAAATATGAAAAATAACATAGACTATTTAGAAAAATAATAGTAACTGCATCATTGGTAATAATAGAAGCTCGGAGAGGTTTTTAACAAAAGAGGAGTTAAGACAGATCCTTGATCTTTATAATATTGATGGACGAAATAATAAAGAAGTGTCTGATGAAAGTTGGTCAGACATTTCAGAAGGTGCTTTTGCAGACGGCACAGTAGTCACAACAGAAATGAAAAAGACAGCTTTATGGAACATAGTGTTTCAAGAAAACGGAATGAGACTAAAGAAAAATAGGAACAACGTATTGGTAATAGGAGATGAATGAAAAGAAATAAATACGAGTGCACCGATCGATGGTGTAAAGATGGAATAAGTGGTTGTTGTTAAAAAAAAAAATACAAGCGGTCAACAGGAAGTATCTTAGACGAGTCAGTAATTTTGAATTTATAAAGTTTGATATTTTGGCATTTTTTGAATTTAAAATTCCAACATTTGTCAACATTTTGTCATTAGTGTCAGTGATTTCATTGATTTTATTTGTTTTCGATGAACCTATATATTTTTAAAAATTTTCATTGATTTTATTTGTTTTTTTGTTTTTGTTGTGATTGTTATTATTGCAATTGTTCATGTTTTTCTTCATTGCTGTGATTTGTTTCCTGTTAACTTTAAATTCAATTATTCCCATCCTTGACGTTAGAACTTTCGTATATTTCATCTTTCAACAAATATTCGCCTCGTAGTTAAACACATCGTAAAATGTCAGGTTTACAGAAAAAGCCACTTTGAAAATACGCAAACGAACGCGCAGAACTACTAAATGAATTACTCGAGAAGAAAAAAACGCTTTGACTACTGCAGTTTTCTTTTGCAATGAGGGTACATAATTTGGCAGTAAATTTACATTAGTTGATAACATCAAGCCAGATGCTTCCATGGTCAATGTAAAAGATAGAAACGTGTTCGTTTATTACTTTTTGTTTTTTTATTATTATTAAAACATCCGAACATCCGAACATTCATTCACCTGCTTTCCCCATTTATCCCAATGCGGAAATGTGCATTAACTCTTTGTAATTTCAAACTAATTATAACCTTTTATATGTGTTGTGTCGTATTTATGTTTCCTGTTTACTTGTTTGTCAAATCGTACGTTTCTACGCGCTTTTGAATTGCATTAGACAAGGAAATGGTTTAAAGCTTAATAATTTCGATCTGAATGCTGTCGTTAGTATTATGTATTAATAGCAAAATTTTACTTCGTTCTAATTATTTCAGTGTTTCAATGTAAATATTATTATTACTAGTCACGAAAGTATCAATTGTGATGCCGTCGTAATGTAAATATTAATAAATATATAATAATAAACGCCACGGTGTTCAAAATTTCCCCGAAAGTGATTTCGGATGCAATTTTTTTCGTTCTGGACCACACACAAAGCTCGCGCAAAAAACCTAATGGAAGTAACAACTCATTTCAATTAAAAATACACGTGACTCACACGAAATGAATAATGTGCTCGCACAATGGACGCTTTTTCGAGCCTTAATTCGGCCGTGACTAAAGTGTGGAAGCATTTATGATAGATCGCGAAATAACGAGGTGTTTCGAATGCATGCGACATGTCAAACGTGCGCTGCTCGCAAAACGAGCAAAGGATAAAACGCGTGTAATTTCCAGAGCGATCCCACGCAGAATGCGTCGGACTTTTGTGCGCGTCTAGGCGCGCTTTATTTTCGAAACGGCATTAACGAGCGCTTTGTAGGTAGGTGAAAATTTAAGCTCCTGCTGCATTCTTCGCGCCTGCGAGCGCGCGCGATGAGCGAGGACAAACAAACGAATAAAAACGCCATTAAATTGCCGCATATGTGAATGGACGCTTATTAAGTGTTTATGTGTGCGCAGTTGCTGCAAAATGGTTTGTCCGGTTAATCGTTGGTTATTAACAGCTGGTTAGTGTTTCGGTATGCGGCTCGGGCGTGGCTTTAAATCTGCGAATGCGTTTTTCTCATTTTGTAATTAAGGTTCTTTTCCGACTGAGTCAAATCGGTTTTGCTTTGGCGAGTCTCGTTGGATGCTAATTGGACGTGTTCCAATGGGGACTCCATAAATGCCATGTTAAATCATTTCAATTACTTTCAATATAAGAATTTTAATTGACAACGTTTTTAAATTATTCAAAATGCGTTGATATACAAGCTTTTTTTCCCATTTCTTTATTTTTGTCATGTTTGCTCCCAGAGAACTCGTCTCAGTATCACTTCCACTTTCTTATTTAACAATATTTTCCACATCCTACTAATGTACGTTTATGATGTGTGATAAATTTCCACAATTTTTGGCCAAGAATTTAGGTTAGATAATTTAATAATCAGCAATAAAAGCGCCGAACAAGATTGATTTGCATTGCATTCACATCATTATTGTTATGGCTTATATTGTTTGCTCAGTTGCTTCGGGGATCTTTCCCAATACAGCCGACCCTAAATTTCTCAATAGATAACGGTCACGAAAGCCAACATCAACTATAGCTTAGTTGTTTACAATAATCAGAATATGTGATTCCACGAATCACTAGAATATGATAATTTATGCATATAAATTCATCGATGAAAGAACACTCAAGGAATTGTTTTGCAGTGGTAGTTGACTCGAATGTTCTTGAGATCGTAAGAAACATCCTGCGATAGTATCACTCAACAGTATTTTGAGGCTATTAGATATAAAAGCGTTTCAAACGTTTGCTTATTGGTTGCTACTCTAAATTGTGTTCAATACTGGATAACCTTGGTCCCATTTCTTTGCTTCCTATTCAATCTTAGATATCATTCTTGATCCGAGATTGCTACTCTATTCAATTCAATTCAATGCAATCCATTATGGAGGTAGCGTCCAATCGAGCCGAGTTACCCCAACCTGTATTATTAGCCATCCTCAGTCTTTTTCCTAACCACAGCTATCAACTTCTACACGTTATTTAGTGTGCATTTTAATCTGAGAATATCTAATGATCATATATGTCATAAATTGTTAAATAAAAATAAATTTAAATGTTAAAAGTCAATCCGTTATCACGATTTAAATAAAATGTTAGATGATTCACGAAGCAGACTATGTGGTGCCTGCTCTGTGTGGAAGATTTGTGAAGACGAGATTTTTTTTAGACGAAATGTTGAATGTTCCCAACTTCGTTTCAATTTCTACACAAATTACTTCGTACGTTGAATTTGGATGAAAATAACTCAAATAACGTTCGTTGATTTTTTCCACTACGTCGATGGCCATTAAAAGTTCCTAACTTGTAACAAATGATTCAGATTACATCAGATTTCTGCATTGAACGCGACTGAAATGGATCTTCATCTATACTGTTTTGGGTTGAATTGGGTTGGGTTTGGAAGGAACTCAATCCAACACAACTCAATCTAGCTGGTTTTACTAAGAGATGTATTAAATGGGTTGGACTAGATTGGGAATGGCGTTCCCAAACCAATCTAGCCCAGCTCATTAAAAATTCTCTTAGTAAAACGAGCTAGATTGTTGTACCCAACCCAAACCTACATCTTTTAATAAGAGAAAAATAAGACGAGTTGGATTGGTTTGGGTCGTAAGATATTCAAGGTTGCTATGAATTGGCATTCATTTAAACTTTGGTGAAACACAAGACACAGCCTCAGTTCATCATGATGTTTGAGTAAATTGATTTCAAAATTAATCAAAATCAATTGCCACTGAAGGACCTAAAGTAGTGGGTAAAATATCCAACCCAATTCATTTGTGTCAACAGTCAACAGAGTGGATTTGGTTGGATTGGATTGTGCAGGGTTGGGTTGGATTGGATGGAGTTGGGTTGGCTTGAGTTGGGTTACAGTTTGGCCTGGTTATATAATCTTATTTTATGGGCAAATACTAATTGATTAAAAACATGAAAAAGTATTAACCCTACGAAAGCTCAAGGGTGATTTCGAGGAAAAAAATTATGTATAGAGCAATGCATCTTGCTATTATTTCATTTGCTTAACTCAAAAATATCCCGGCTTCTGTCAACACATGTACATCCTTAATCCTTGCACTATTCGTTACCATCTTGTCAACGTTGCCAATAACGTCCTTTTTACACCATGTGGTGTCCCCCTCAGTTATAGTTCTTTTGCTATCGACTAGGTGATTAAGTTTAACTTACTAAAGTGTCACAGTAAGTTTACAATTTGAAACTACAATTAATTTGAACTAACTATTTTTGAAAGTATGAGGGAAATTTGCAAAAGATTATAATGATAACGAAAAAAAATAAAATAAATATTTCACTTACCAAATGGCAAGAGGATTGTCTTTGATATGGGATAAGACCTCGACGAGAATCCTGGAAAAAAGAGACATACATTGCATGTGTAAACAGGATGAAGATTATAACAATAATAATGTCAAAGGAATGCATAGTAAAAAAAAAATCCAGGTACCATTGCTTGATGTCAATGATACCTGCAACGTTTTAAGGCAGTCTTGAGAACTAATTAATAATTTTAAATAATTTAACAGCAACTCGAAAATTAAATAAAATGAGACACAAAATGAGTCTACTTACCGGGACCGGCTGGATGCCAATTTATTTTATGCTCGTGTTTACGTTTCAAGTGCCCTTGGGTACTAATTTGGGAAACTTAATTATATTTATTCAGGGCCCAAAAATTAAATTATTAAAATCGTAATTATCTATAAAACTTTTGATTGTAATAAATCTATAAAATGTGACTATTACCACCATAAAAGATAATGAATGTACTAACCTTCTTACCTAATTATAAAATCGCAAACGCGTCAAAAATGCGCGTAGGTTTTATTATTTCCTACACGATAAACGGCGAGGACCGCATGAATAACGCATGAGAGCTGTTAAGAAGTAAAAATACGAAACTGGTTCTAAAGTCGTGAGCTTACATTGGCACTGCAGGTGACTACCTACAGATTTTAAAGACGCGGAATACATAAATTAAGAGTATAACATGTTTGGTTTTCGGTCGCACGATGCACTAACGAGATGGCGATGAATGAATTCGACTCGAAACGTTCTGCTCGACGCGGACGCGTGCAGTTATCGCGTTTGTGGTTTGTCTATCTACTCCGCAATAAACCACTCCGCAACAAACTTGTAAATACTAAAACAATTTTCTTTGTATGTTTATCGTTTATCTCTTTGATCATGTGAAGGAATAATTGATTCACGACCCGAGTGCCCGCTGAAATTGTTGGCTCACCGATGGAATGTTGTTTTAAAATCCGACTTTACCAGCTCCCGTACGGCGCGGCGTTCCCGGCCCCGACCGCGCTTACTGTTTATATTTCTTCCGCGCGCCGAACACGAATCGCTGATGTGTTCGTGTTTGTGGAAACGTTGCGAAAGTCGTTGTTCGAACGCGACACCTATGATTCACCCGGAGGAAATTAACACCTGCGAAACAAAGCGCCGCGCACAAAAACGAAAGCTTCGCGGCGAATTATTTTTCGAGTGTCCCGTAAAAGATTAATTCGATGAATGAAAGGGTAACCACCGCCCTCGACACTTAAGCATATGCTATTTCCTTCGCGTCTCGCCCCACGGCCCCATATTGGGATTTAAGAGGCGAGAAACCGTGTGCTAATTGCAATACGAACTCGTGACGTCATACTTTGATCTATTAGGAAGGTCCCCGAGGGCGAGACGTCAATTAGGGTGAAATGTATTCGGGGCGACAGCTCAGTTTCGCCCTTATTACTCATTCGTGTGTTCGTGGGTGCATCAAAGTGCATAGAAATGCAGTTATAGGATGTCGAAGCATGTTTAACTTGAGGGTGTTCTTTAATACAGAAATGGTGAGGGTGTAGCCCCGAACGTGATTTGACGGTGGGGTGTCTGCGCGCTGTTATTTCACATATTTATATAATGCGAGAGGAAGTGTGATTTTTCATAATTACAGGATGCGAATGATGGTTACGTGGGGTATTTTTCATTTTAATTTATGAAGTAGGTTTGTTAAGCAAAAAAAATAGTTTTAAATCGTCATTAAAGGTTTTGTTTAATCGCCATCTAGTATCGAATAGCTATACAAATCAAGAGTTATTAAAATACGTCGATTAATCGATATCGAAAAGAATAATTATTATTTTATCTGAGTCATACATTTTGACAAATAATAATTTTAAGACTGCTGAAAGAAAAAAGGTGAATGAAAACCAAAATCCAAATTAATGTTATTGTTAAACAAATACTTTCGTAAATACTTTTTGCAAAAATGTTCATGGAACATATATTTTTTTGATAATACATCAAACGAACCTGAATGGCATACACTACACAAATTTAAAAGTAGATTTTTTGAGGCATCCAAGCACCCAGCCCAAAGAATAAAGATGAAAATACAATAATCACGATGTTTACAAAAGTATAGAAATGTATTATTGCTTTCAAAATTTGCAAATATCGCACGCTTACAGATTATAGAACACACATTTATAATGAGTAATAAAACAAGGAATTTAAAATGTTTCTCAAAGAATATCTTATTTCCAATCATATGGTGCTACGTGCTACGTGTTAAATGTTGATAATTATTTGGCAACTTTGGTCCAAAATTATACACAAATAAATTTTATGTTTGCACTAATGCATCTTGGGAAAAATAATATATAAAAATACTGTGAGCCTTGTAATATTTGTCCATGAAATAGTGCGTCAAGTCAAGTATGCTACACATTTTTAATAAATATTGTTTACAACTGTCGGTATAGTATTAAATAATGAAGTTTTGAACAATGTTTGTACACCCGTCCTTACTTTGCAAAATTATATCGAATTTGACGTCCACACAAGGAAATAATTATAAATAAAAACGCGTAATAACAATTGATTGTTTTTATAGTAGGAACAATCGCTCACGATACACTTCCCTGTAATTGTTATCAAGCCATATCCTCAGGAAATTTTCCGGAAAAAACACGTAATCGACAATTTTTGTGGAAGGGTTAACGACAACATTAATTGTACAATTATAGTTATTAGAAACATTTATTTTTGGAACACCACAACAAGTGTTTGCTTTGACAATTGTACAAAGGTACTGACAGAGTAATTCATAGTAATTTTCTTTGAAATTTTAATTTTCCTTTGAACTTGAAGTCCTTCTATATAAAAAAATGTTGTATTGCACACGACGATAAAATTTCATTATCTTCTCGAGCGTAATTAGCGTCTCGCCTAACGTCTCGACGCTAAGAAACGCTTTCAAAGACAAAGTACAATTTTATCGTCTTATATAATAAATAACTATTGGACAACAAAAGAAATTTGCAAATGAATTTGAATTTAGATTTATTAACAAACTTTATGATTTTTCCAGTTAGTCATTATTATGAATTTAAATAATAATAAGTTTCTCGTAGATTAGGGGAATCAAATTAAATTATTGCTATTATTTGCCTTTTATTCACCGTTTTGTGTTGCTATACTCTTAGGGTTACGCGTTTATATTACCCACAAGTTGACTAATCCGATGCTATTTCAAGCAGTGCCTTTACGTATGTAGTCAAATTGGTCATTTTATAGAGGATCAGATATAAGTTATGTTCACTACCTGGTACGAACAAGGGAAATTAACAACGGCGAGGCCAATGTGAGTTGTACAAAATTACTTTGTTAATATACATATGCCAATAGAAAATATCAGACGAATGTGGAAAACAAAGGGAATATTTGCTCATTGAAGGAAGAAGCTTCAAGTGATTAACAAAAAATCTGCCATGTGTTGCACTAAACTTTCTAACAAACTGAGAAAACGATTGAATATTCTACTAATTATTATAATCATCCATTATAGTTGAAATCTTCACATAGCAGACCCATAGCAACAACAATTAACAATATGATCGTTGGATTTTATCGCAACAAAAATCTAACTTCTACAATTTTCATATTCATAATGTTTTCTATTCTTCCGGTACTTAGACTATTCACCGTTCTTACAATTTTTTAATTAATATTCATGCAAACAAATTATTTTAATCTCTACGAAATTCCCAAATGCGAATCAAGATTTTTACATAAATTTACATATTTTTCTAATTTAATCGCCTAAAAGTTTAATTAATTACATCGCATAAATCGATCAACACATATTTCATCAAAATTGCCTTAGAGTCTAAACCCATTTACAACGTTTTAAAAGTCTTATATTAATTATATATATATATTAATTGATTTTTTAAAAATCGACGTTTAGGCTTAAATCCACTTACACTCGTAAAGCTAAAATGTGGCTTAGAGACTTGAATTTGATCCCTAGGACCATAAATTAGAAATCAAATTGATCCTTGTGATACAAACTAAAGAATATTTGCAACAAGTATTTATGCAAATGCACGAAAAGTACTTAATGTTAATTTTAAGACATTTTAGTCCGGTCACGTAAAATAAAGTGCACAATTTTTAAATTTCTGTTACAGGTAGAATGTATGGTTTATGCATATTTTTGGACGTTTGTAGTCTCAAATTATATCAATTAAAATGTGTTAACGTTAAAGAATTTACTACAAAAAATAGTCAGAAAATATAATTAATTGTTTGTGTTGTACCAGCATATTATTTGTAATATAATTATTTAGCTTCACGATGTGATCACATGCGTTCGGGCCCTCATATTAAAAGACTGATTGTATTACTAATACCACGAATAGGAAACTATTACATGGAAGTGTGATAATGTTGTGATGAAGATTGACTGCTTCAATTGCATAAACTATATCTAGCGCAGACCCTATTCTAATTGTACTAATGACTTGTATTTGTTGCAGGGTGCCATGTCTCGACGGGATTTTGGTCTTGACGGATTGAGATAGCAGCGATGCCGTTTCCGAAGTGAATAAACAGTGATTAGTTAAAGTTAAAGCCGAAGTTCGAATAAAATAAACAAAGTCCACAAATAGACGCAACGTGCTGTGTTGAACCATTAAGGTGCGCGTAAAGATAGACATGATGTGGTCCACGAGTTCCATGTTACTCGTGGCAGTTATATCGACTATTTTAAAAGACATTACGACCGGGGCCGTCAGCTCGTCACCGCATTCCGATTCGTCCGACCAGGAGGGACGATGCGAGGCAATAACGATACCGATGTGCTTGAACATCGGCTACAACTACACGCGGATGCCCAACGAGCTGAACCACGACAACCAGGACGAAGCCGGGCTCGAAGTGCACCAGTTTTGGCCGCTGGTCGAGATAAAATGCTCCCCAGATCTGAGATTTTTCCTGTGCTCGATGTACGCGCCGATCTGCCTCAAGGACTACCAAAAGCCGCTGCCGCCGTGCCAGGGTCTGTGCAAACGCGCGCGCGAGGGCTGCGAGCCAATAATGCAGCAGTACGGTTTTAAGTGGCCCGATCGCATGGAGTGCGACCAATTTCCCGTGTTCGGCGCCAAACAAGAAGTGTTATGCATGGACCAGAACAACGAGTCGACGCCGCCGCCGACGCAGGTGAAATCGCCGGCGCCGAAACCGAAGCATTCTAAGAAATGTAAGGATCCAAAAAACTGCGCGGATCCCCCAGGGGACAAAAGACCCGGAAAAGATTGCACGTGTCAGTGCCGAGCACCGCTGGTGCCCCTGGGGAAGGACTCACTACTGTACAACCGAAGCGTAGCCGTGGGAAGCGTCGCAAATTGTGCACACCCATGCAAAGAGAACTTCTTCAATCCAGACGAAAAAGATTTCGCGGCCGTGTGGATCACACTGTGGTCGGGACTGTGCGCGGCGTCCACCTTAATGACACTCACCACGTTCCTAATCGAAACAGAACGATTTAAATATCCGGAACGGCCCATTGTGTTTTTATCGGCCTGTTATTTCTTAGTGTCGATCGGGTATCTCATACGAGTCGGCGTAGGCCACGAAGAAGTCGCCTGCGACGGGAACATGATACGATACTCATCCACCGGCCCAAATATGTGCACGTTGGTGTTTTTGCTCGTTTACTTTTTTGGAATGGCGTCTTCAATATGGTGGGTGGTGTTGTCGTTCACTTGGTTCCTAGCGGCTGGATTAAAATGGGGAAATGAAGCCATAGCAAGTTACGCTCAATATTTTCATTTGGCGGCTTGGTTAATCCCCACGGTGCAAACTGTAGCTGTTTTGCTATCAGGTGCAGTTGATGGTGACCCCGTTTCTGGGATATGTTACGTTGGCAACATGAACATGGAAAATCTACGAACATTCGTACTAGCCCCGCTTTTCACTTATCTATTACTCGGAACCAGCTTCTTATTCGCCGGATTCGTATCGTTATTCCGGATCAGATCTGTCATTAAAAAACAAGGAGGGACCGGTGCAGGGGCTAAAGCCGATAAACTAGAGAAACTAATGATACGAATTGGGATATTCAGCGTTTTATACACCGTCCCAGCCACGATCGTCATTGGATGTTATTTATATGAAAACGCGTACCACAACGAGTGGTTGTCATCGTTAGCATGTCCTTGCCAAAATGGAGTCACTATAGCTAACGGAAGAGCGAGATCGCGCCCTCTATATTCGCTGTTGATGCTCAAATATTTCATGGCGTTGGCCGTTGGGATAACGTCTGGCGTGTGGATCTGGTCTGGGAAAACTCTTGATTCGTGGAGGCGATTGTGGAGAAGACTGTTTGGTCGCCCGGATATGTCGGGTGCCGGAGCAGTGCTCATTAAAACCCGGCCCGGTAAACCACCGCCGCAATATCTCGTCGCAGGGCCTGGAAGTGCGTCGCTTTTGGGGCCAGCGGGGAGCGTGGCCTCGGCGAGCCAGCACCATCTACACCACCACGTTTTGAAACAGCCGCCTTTAAGCCACGTATGACAGGCGGGCGAAGGGGCCACGCCTGTAGTTGTGACGCATCCAGGACCGGGATCTGGACCTTCGTTGAGCAACTACGGGCCCATTTGAGTGACCGCCATGGCCCCTTGCCACTCGGTCACAGCTCTCTAGTCTTTTAGTGCCACGAAATTACGGACACAAACGATTTTTATATTTTAAAACTAATGCGTTACTTTATTTATTTTATTTGCCAATGTGTATAATCATGACTTGAAATATTGTGATTAAGATAACAATGTATCCATACTCAGAATAAGGAGTAAGTTGTACCATAGAACTGTTGAAAATTTTCGGACGAACCTTATTTAGTATCGTATTTGTAAAACGTTATTATCTTAAACGGTGCCATGTATTAAGAAGACGGCGAACATATCTTATCTTGTTCTAAAACGCAAACTGCAAATTTACTACTTACAGTACATTACAACTCAACCGTAAATGAAAATGTGAGATTTATATACGTAATTAATATAATTGGAATCTAATAGGGAACTTATGATATAAATCGATGTGATTTTTTATCAAATAAACGAGTGACTGACTGGATGAGTGCGTCTCGGATACAATAATGTAACATCTGAAATTTTCCCACAACTCAGGCTCCTGCCATAAATTGTGCCATATTTGCTTTATGACGTGTAAAATAGGGACCATGAAATTCAAAAGCGCGCAATTACATTATTGTATTTGATTGAGTAACACGTTGCGAAGCGTATGTATAAAACCTAATATATTCTTGTAGGGTTCTTTAATAGTAAGTTTTTATATGGAATATAGTTAGAATCCTTATTAATTTTTTGTACTTATTTGTCTATTTATCCCATTCTGTATATACGTCCATCCCCTGCATTTCACGTAAAAGTTACATGTAAAAAAAAAAATAAAGAAATTGACTAATTAGTCGGTGATGATTTGTATCCAAATATAGCTTTATAATGTATAGATTTAGCTACATATCAACGGTTCGTTTTAATGAAGAGTAACTTATTTACAACATACTTAATTTTCGAGAAATCGGCGGCGTTAATCATCAACTTTGTTTCCAACTACTGGTTCTGTATACAGCCGCGAACAAAAATCGTGTCACTACCCTTTTATTGAGACGAGGCACTAAAACGTCGTGAATAGTTTCAAAGAAATCGTTACGACTTGCGACAAAATTTACGTTCGCGACTGTACACAACATGGCCGAACGAAATAATCGTGAGTGCGACAGTAGTATACAATAAGCCTTTTGTTTTTGCTTACCACAACTGTGTACATGCCAAACTATTCAGAAAAATAAATATCGTGATCAAGCACAAAACTTTTGTATATTATTTCTAACCTGTGTGTACAGCAAATATTTGTAATGCGTGTATAGTAGTAGTTTTAGCTATTGTAATTGTCTGTATGCTTCTACAATGTATACGAATTTAATTATATTTTATTGTTTAAATTACTAAAGCTTTGTTTGTTGTTCCTCGTCCCGACGAATCCCCGCGTTAAGTGCGCAATTAATGCGAGATAATTTACGGAGCAGAATGTTTGAAATCTTCGACAATGCGGGCGAAACGGCGTCATCTGGAAAAATAGTAGTCGATGGCCTGTGTTGGCAAATATCAGTAAGTATGAAGATAAGATTAAAGTGGCTCCAAATGTTATCGAAATATGCCGAGACGTTTTAAAAAAACAACAGTGATTCATGTCTGGAAAAATTGCAATTGGGTAAAATTGAATAAACGGAAAATAATGTAACCAGAGAAAAACAAATAAAATGGATTTAATGTACGTAGAACGATAATAAATCAGATGCATTTCATGAAAATGATCGAGTTACAAATGATCAAAGTAAGCAAAGCAACGTAATTAATTTAATTTAAAACAAGAAACGCTACGAAAGTGAAATGAAAGGAAAAAAAAACACCAAACTAAACAAAATAGAACAATTTTTACTAAAAATAACTAAATGCGAGATAAAAAATGTCGTTTGATCCTCCTACTATTTAAGTTATAGTATTTTTTTATGAAAATCGACCCAATGAACATTTTTTTCATAAAATACATTGTTTGAAAAATGTAAGGCAGTTGCTGCATATGTTAAGGCCACGCAATTATGTGTTAAAAGAACATTAGTGGTCACTTTGCCAACCCGAGGAAATGAAATAAATACAAATCATTTACAACGATTTTTGTAGTTTCCGGAAAAATTGTAAATTCCTAAAGGCATCGTACTGTCAATAGTACTGCTCGTCTGCAGTAAACAACATTCCAGACTTTAATGAAAATAACTTGCGTTATCAATAAAAAGTACCGTTGAATATTGCAAACTGACAATCAACAGTAAACGTCATATTGATTGCTTGGTATGAAGCTACACATTATAATGCATAAAGTGAGTATGCGAGGACATTTCTAATCCTAGTGCCGTTATATTTTGCAGCTGATCTATTTATTACTTTGTTGCCAACCAATACGACAAGTTGAACTATCAGTGACAGATAAACCATAAATCCAGCAAAAATAAGTCCATAACAAAATAGTATATTATGCAATAAGCACAAAATGATAGGTATTTTGCACGAGTATGAAAATTTGCAATTCAAAATTGCTATTTTACTCACGTTGCATGTTTTCCCCACGACAACCTACTGCTAGTACTACTAGTGAAAGTGAAAGAAAATATGTAATCCATTTTGATTGAAAGCTTTTAAGGAAATATTTCGATTTTATTGCCAACACAACCCAATTCAACGCAACTTTCTCACCACCTCTTGCAATGAACGAGATTTCATTTTCTCCCTTATTTCCATAAATTGTCCAACCCAACCAAAATCAAAAAATTATTAGAATTACATAAACTTTAAAAACATTAGTTAATTTTAATGAAAACACATCAATCTGGACTGGAACTGGAAGCGAAACTGTCTAATTTTTTCGATTGGTAAGTGGTATAGGTTTAAAAATTCTACAATCGTTTATGGCCATGAAAATTATATGATTATATGAAAAATCAAATTTTTATAAAATTATTCAAAATTTTTTGGTAAATGTGAAAAAAACATCATTCATTTTCATTTCTCTTATAGTTATTTTCATTTGTCGATTTGCTGTCGTTTTATTTCGGTTCCATTGTATGTCACCTAAGCCAAATATCATTTGTAATAATTTGCGTCGTTTTATTTTCGTTTGCTTGGTTATTTTGTTATGCATGCTTAGTAGTCTACTTCCGGTTTACACATTCGCTATTATTTCATTAGTTATTCGCGATTTATTTTTTTTCTTTATTTTTATAATTTTTTGTTAATTCAATTGTATTGTCCCTTTCTTCGTTCACTTACTTCGTTTCACGTAACGCATTTTAATTTTGTTTCTGTTCACTTGATATTTTCGTTCGCATGAAAGCGACACAAAAATCATAATTTTTGTTCCACGTGAAACGTTGCACATGATGTGCGTACACATATTGTTATTTTCTGAATCCCCACAACATTTATTCAAATAATTTTCTTTTATCTGCCACTGAAAGCAAATATCAACGCATGTATCAGGTGATGACAGCTGTTTCGTCAATCAGATCATCGATACATCCGCTGAGGTGCATGAAGTCATGCAAACACGAGTCAAAGGAAATCTGTGTTAGTCTACTAACGCCAACTATACATCAATACCCTAATAAGCTGCTATGCGATCACAGAGATCAACTTTGACTAAGTCGGTACCGTCGAGACTTGTTCTACTATTTCACAGCCGTCGGCACGTACTTGCCGAGTTAAGTAGTCTCTGCGATACCGAGTTAGTTTGCCAAAGTGCATCGGTTCATGTAAATATAATTTAAAGCTAGCACACAATGGAAATAACATTTGAATGTGCTATTTGCATGATAGGAATCACCAGGTAAGGATTTTAGAAAAAAGAACACGAAATCGTTGTAGACTGACACAATAATGCTCGTATGCTATGGAATAGCGTAAATCAAGCGTTTTTATTTTGATTTATATATATTTTTTAAAAAACCGAAAAATTCCCAAAGCATCACTCACAAGAACATAGATATTCTAATTTATGAAATAATTAATACCAACGTTACGAATAACACGAAGGGAATAGTGTTGAAGAAACAAGGATTATTGCAACATATCAATTTGTGACCCACAATGTATTTCTATACGCGAAAAGTATGTGAAGTGAGTATCTGGGCAAGTATCCAACAATTTGGAGGCCATTGTTGCTAACGTCAAATTACGTAATCAGCAACCAGTCGGAATCATCAAGTTTTTCGATTTATTTTTGGAAATTCATATGAACATTAAAATAAAGTGTCACTACAAAACCTCTCATATTGATCTAATTGTGGATCATATATATGTAAACATTTACGTTTAATAATTTCATTTAGAAAATTTATTAACAACATTTCCCAAATCAGACTCTTTTAAAAATACTGTTCACTAGGTTTATGTAACATTTATATATATTATCTTAGATCTGTAGTTTCTGCCAACCATTATTGATTGCAAATATTTTTTTTAACTGCCATCTTTAATTTCTTAAACAGTAAATTGCAATTTCTCAAAATTGTATTTGCAAGTACTCCTAGTAAAAATTGCTTACAAGGGTCGGACCTGTAGAAAATGCACTGCACAAGTTGAATGAAGTCTTTGATTCTAAAAATACAAAAGGTTTTATATTTTGATAATTTGAATAAAAATCATGGACGTTGAGAAAACACTTGTTTATGTGGTTGGGCAGTTATCGTCGTTTAAGGAAAGCCACCAACCTACCTTCTCAAATAACAATTTTAAATTTTGGACAGAATTTCGACCACAAATTGTCAACGCCATAATTAGTACAAGTCAATTATTAATTTCAAAAATAATTACAATTAAAATTTAAACAAAAACAATTCGATTGAATTAAAAATTGACAATTTGGATAATTGAACATAACATAATTACTGACTTAAAAATAAAATTGTGAAGCAGTATCAAAGGACGAATGCAATTATCTACGAAAACCAGCGTCAACCAGAATTAAAATAACAAGCGACTTCAATATCAAATTTAACAAAAGTTACGAGCGCAATTTGGGTCGTCAGTTGCAGAGAGGGCAAGAAGTTACTTCATCCACAAAAAAAAACTATTACTGGACAACCGTCCAGGAATGTTGAGCAAAAGATCAATTTCTAGCTACACTATTATCAGAAAAAAAGTAAGTGATTAAAGTTCAACAACAATTTCAATTCCAATTGATTTAATTTCAGAACGAGAAGTCAAAAATAGAACATAGACATAGCAGGAAATAAAAGGTTGTTCAAGTTAATTACAATCACCAAATTCACCAAAAAAGTTATTGAGTAACGTTGAGGCCAAAAGTAATGAACCCAACTCAACCTGACGCGAGGAAAAATAAGAAAATTTTCAACTTCTTCATCAAGGTACGCAACAAAAGTTATTCATAATCGCAATACCCGAGCAGTCCCAGATATGTTAAAACTCACACTTAATAATTTCGTATTTCCTGAACGTTGCCCTAAAAGAGGGATCGATGAAAGAAATAAAGTTTGTTTTATTGTCAATCCTCAAAGGTTGATTTTAGTGGCTAGTTACTCGATCAAATACTGAGAAGAGAGACTGGCTTTTGATCGGATGAAGAAAACCACTGAATCAATTGTCATAATCTAGACACAGGTGTTGTATTTATTTTTGGACAAAACATAAAAATAATAAATAAATTTGATACGTATTAATCATAAATTAAATTTTACGAAGTTACTGAAATAAAAAATAATGTACAAAACATGACGCACAAAATTAAGCAAATATCACAAATTTGCAAGGGTGCCCTGAAGCAACCAGTATTTCGAGTTGTATCCACCTGGACACACTGGTCCGCAGAAAACTGGACATTTCTCCACAATCCCTGCATTATAACAAATCTTAGGACACAAACCTGTCGGTGTAACTTCCATACGTTTTCGTCATTTTCTATAAGAATTTCGTGACAACATAAAGGCAAAATGAAACGATTCTCATCACAGCAGCAGGCAAAATTGAATCATAATTTTATAAGGAAATTGTGTAATAATAGTTTTGCATATGTTAAATTAATGGCACATATTAAGTTAGTGAGCAGAATTAATTTTTGTTGACAACTAAACATATAGTTTAAAATATGTCCAATAAAAATAATATGAACATGAATGATATAATTGAGGTAAGCTCAGGACAAAGGACATGTTTATCGATCTAGTTGAGGCCCATCGATTTTGATCGATAAACGTAAAAGGAACGGACTGCAAAACTCATGAATTCGCTCAAAACCCAGAAATATCTCAAATTTGAAATAATTTCTCTTTTTATTACAACCCCCAGTAATATAAAGAATAGTAGGCAGCGTGTAGCAAAGATGGCACATATTTCTGCACAAGCAACGTATTGATTGGTCCGAGTTCTAGTAATTAGAATTTTTTTAACTCGACCCAACCTAAGTTTGTATTTGTAAAAATTTTGTGTACAATTTTTGACGACTCGCATTTCTATTTTTGCCAGTAACTTTAGTAACTCGTCATTTTCTGCATTTATTCTTACTAGTATTGTTATTTGCATTTTGTGCATTTTTACCTATTATCAATTTTATAATTTTTTAAAATGTTTTTAACAATTGCATGTATTTTCATTTTTTTTTTAAATTTATGAATGTAACATTTTACGTTTTGGGAAATGTGTTCAATTTATAATTAGTCAATTCTGGTGCTTTAGCAGTTTTGGATTTTAATTTTACAGTAATTTTTCTTAATTTTTGCCATGCGGTGAAATAAGTGAAATAAGTAAATGGAAGAATTAAAAGATATGATAAAGCAAGTCAAAAAAAGTACAAAAGAACTAAAAGAAGAGATACAAACTCGCAGTACAAATTAAAACAAATGAAGAAAGAAAATGAAGAGAAAGCAGAAAAGAAGGAGATGATTAAAAGAATCGAAGGACAGTATACGAAATGAAATATACCAACAAAAACTAAATAGTGAACCAAAGACAGGTTGAAAAAAAAATTATATAAAATAACAGGAAGAAACTACCCGATGAGGCCAAGAAAAACATGGAACGATAATGTCAAGGAGGATCTGGGGACGGAAGGAATCAAGTGGAATAGAATCAGGATAATAATAGTACAGGAAGAAATGGAGACGAATATATAAAACAAAATAAGTATAAGCAAAAAAGTCATACACTATTGTGGGTCTAAAATGACATGAATGAATGAATAAATAAAATGTGGAAATGAAGGAATTCTATTGTATAAACCGGAAAGCGCACATATATATTTAAAGCAAATACAACCGTCAACTAGAGCTCATAAATATCTGGTCACTAACTAAAATTTCGATTTTAAGAGAAATACACGTTTTGACCTTCCTTAAGCCTATTCCGTCATTCTTATTTACCATACCGGGGAGGAGACATCATTAATTAATTTGAGACGTTATTGACTATTCGTTATTTAGTATACATTATACACATGGGTTTAATTTTCCTTAGAAGTAAATATTCATTTTAATTTTACTAGTCAGGACTACTATCTGGACAGGAAATAATCATCTAATTTTTTATTTAATTCTCTTAAACAACATATTCTAATCCTTTTATATTTCTCACAACTTTTTCCTCTGCCCTCTCTAATCATTGTATGTAGTTTATCTCTGAAATAGAATTCGATTTCCCTAGAAGAGATTTGAACCGTCGACCTTAGGGTTACCGCCTGGCCTCTAGACCCCGGAACCAATAATCCCCGAGAAAGTTAAAATAATGTCTCAATACATTTGCCTGCTATATATCTCAGCAAATACGCGTCTCACGTCCACTTCAATTACCTGCCTCCGATATTAAACGAATAACAGAGAAATAGCTTCAAATTAACGATCTGTATCGCGCTTGCAAGAACACAAAGAGGAAATTGCGCGGCATTTTTCCGGCCGTTTTACTGCTGAATAGTGCAATATTAAAGCGATTGTTACGAAAATAAACATCGTTTACATGGCCTAGGCTGGGCATTTCTAATTCGAAAGCAATTATGGCGAGGGGGCAATGTGTCACTATCGTTAAACCTTTCCTGTTAATAACGAGTCGAGGCGAACGATCGAAACGCGACACGTGAACGCATTGTTTCGCATGTTCTTAAGACACTACGACTGAACACACGGGCGTCGAGTTATTTAGATTAACTCTCAACTGCTAATTATTTCTTAAGAAGTGGTGCCACTTACGAGTGTGAGTAATGGCTCCTCGTTCATAGAAAACAAATTTGCGGGCGGAAATATACGAGTGGGAATTTTTATCAATGTTACCTGAATGTTTTGATTAATTTGATTGAGAATTAAACAAAATCCACAATCATCTAATTTAATTAATATTTAATATTAATTTAATTAATTTAATTAAAAACAGTTCAATTTTCAATCCACATCTTCCCTCACGAGGAAATATATAAACAATCTAAATTTACTAATTAGTAGATCTTATCCACGGTTATTTTTTCTCCACGTTCACGAAAATCTATTTCCAATTGTAAACCGATACACACCTGCCTCACGAAAATATTATGACAATTAACTACAATTACGCCCGTATATTTTAGGCGAACGAAAACCGGCAGTAAATTTAAAAATCGCTTCCGCTCTTAATGCCCACGAAACGGAATTAATTGCGTCTATTTCCAAAAGCAAAATGAAAAATGCCCGAGCGCATCTATTTTAATAAGCCGGCCAGTGAGCGGGCTCCGCTTCTAATAAAAGTTGTGACAGCCTATTTTTATTCCGCGCAGTCTTTTAGCGAAAAACACCGTAAAAAATTAAACTTCGCCAACGCAGCAATTACAGCCGCGTCGTCCCTTGACGCGGTGGTTTTACGCAACGGTTTCACGTGCAATAAATTTGTTACAAAAATACGCCCGCGCGTGGGTGTTAATCTACTGTTAATTTTCTTGGATGTAAACAATGTGATGTTCTTATGTTGTCTTGAATATATTCGGGAGGTGATTTGCGTTTGGGTTTAAATGGCGTCGGCGATGTGTTTATGATGGCGCTGCATTGAACGCGACGAAGATTTTTAATAATCCCGGTGTCTAACACTTAACGATTAAGAAGAAATACGTTGATCGTCGTAGTGAATGTTTTATATGTGGGCTATTTCCCGAGTGGGAACCAGTAGATGAAATTACTTTAAAACATACAATTTACATGTTTTATAAAATTTATTTTCGATTAGTGGAATGCGGTACTTTTTTGGACATTTCATTTACTTTTAATCAACCAAATAAACTATATTGTTAAATTATAAATATAACATAATTATTTCTGAAAACTAACAACAAAATAATCCTTGTGATTTGAGTTTGCTCCAGGTTATGATGATCAATTATTATATTTCGGTAAGATTTTTGTTTCCATTGAACTCAAACAAAAAGTTTTATGGATTAAGAATTGGAAAATTTTTACAAAACTGGTTGATGTATACATTTAGTGATACCAATGGACGAAATTATACATTGTGACAAAATTACAGAGAAAATCGCACTGGGAACACCATTGGATCATTAACGAATAATTAAAAATTATTACCAGTTTTGTGCATTTTTGGCGCCAAGTGTGTTAATTAGTTCTCCCGCACGTTTCGACTGTTCCTCTAAAATTAACCACACGGTTTTTCAAATTAAACGCTCATATTTAACGAGCGGACGACATATTTTACGACGCTTCATTGCTAATCTGCTTGAAGTCTTATTTATCTTCGGTATTTCCCAACGGTATTTCGGCGCCGCATTTTTTCACAATCGTATAGTCGAGGAACGTTGCACATTTTCAATTTAAAATATCCAGCTGGAAATTCGGTCCACTGACCAATCATTGTTGGCTCTTCGTTCTGGCAAGGAACAAAATACGCTGCTGTATCACCCACCTTGCAAAATAAATGTAAACAAACGGGGTATTGCATTACAGTGAAAATTAATAAAAATATATATTGATCGCCACATATTTGTCAAGAACGTGATGTAATGTTACGGGGAAGGTATTTAAATGTTTAATAATGGGCGCAATTTTCAATTTAAAGGTATAGATAAAGTTCAATGCATACACAATCCTGGACCAAATTTTGCTGAAATGCATCACAAATAATT
Source organism: Geotrupes spiniger (assembly GCA_959613385.1). NCBI lineage: Eukaryota > Metazoa > Arthropoda > Insecta > Coleoptera > Geotrupidae > Geotrupes > Geotrupes spiniger. Next base: position 36,817,564 of record OY390736.1, on the reverse strand, counting down.
TAACCCAATACTTCTCACCACGCCCATTACACGTCTGAAATAATTCCAAACAGTCTTACTCAAAAAAGTGCGTCAGGGTTTTAAAAAGTCGCTGCAATGAGAGACTATATCTTATACAGATAAGTCCCAAATAATTTATTTAACATTACTTTTGCTCCAAGTCATAATCCATATTTTCCTGCAAACCGATTTTTCTAAAAAAAAATAATTTCAATTTGAGTCCAAAGTTATATTAGAATTATATTGAAATTTGCTTTGATTTTCAAGTGGCGACTATCGCTTCAATATGAACCTTAATTTTGCTCCAAAGTAATCCAGCATTCCAGTAACTAACAAAAAATGTAAATTCCAACGAATTTTGATGAAAAGTTCGGTTTAGTGTAATGAATTTCGATGCTGGAACATATTTGTGGGGAGGGGGGCAAGGAAGCTACTATCATTATATGTAGACATGAAGGAAGTGGGGGGGGGCTATCCATCTTTGATCGCGTTTGGACTGGAAATAATTCGTTTTTACCGATTCGCAATAAGTTTAAATAAGTTTGAAATGCAGTTGGTGAGGACTAGCTAATTATTTCTCAGAAAATTTAGAATCGATTAAAAATATTGCTAAATAAAATTTTGCCCCAAATGAATTCCTGACATTCCCGAGTCCACATTTCTTTCCATTTTGGAAACTGTAAGTGACAATTACAGTAAAATGTGCCTTACTTAAGATAAAAATTGTAATTTTTTTGAAAACCACTTGATAAACGTTCTACTTCGATAGTTCCAGACTTTACAATCGCACTGTATATTACATTACATTAAGTACGCAAACATTATCATGTCAGCAAGAAAGTTATTTAAAACGTATGCATAGTCGGCAATGGGGCGTACAGTTACAGACGAACTAGCAATGCGTCGATTCATGTGCTGCGTTCGCTCTATTATGTGCTCAACCACATTTTGCATTAATTCTTCACTTCACATTCATTCATTATTAAATTATTTAACGATTATTATTATATAGTAATAATAAAATAGTAATTTGCTATGAAGGTTTTCAGTTAATAAATCAAACTAAACAGTCTCTACAGACATAGTTGTCTGTATCTTCTTAATGTATTATGCGGTACCTAAATAAAACAAAGAAGCTATTTGCGAAAATCTTTAGAGCAACTAGATAAGAATGGGGATTAAGTAGTCATGAATTTATCGTATGTAATATTTGTGGCGATTATGTCCCGATATGAGCAAGTAGGATACATATTCCAGCCATTCGGAGATGACTATGCAGTATACGAAGGTTTGTGTTATTTTCAACGAATAGGACCTGTACAACGGTGTCTAACGACTGATCCTTGCAGGAAAGATATCTTAACCCAGCAGCCTAAACTATTGGTCAAGAATACGTAACCTTTTTTGGACAAACTGAGCACATCTGAAAAAGGACGGTTACCGAAAAACAAATGCCTTAAGGAGGGAATGCACAAAAAGAGGGATAACTTTCAAGAAACTTAAACACTTGACAAGGATCTGGAAAAAATGGAAAGATTTTAGATAAAGAGCAAAAAGATTTTTTCAAATACATTTTATTGTTTATCTTCAAGATCTTCATTATCACAAATTCATAAGTTTCTCATTATCTCCTCGAAATGGCGAAGTATAAGTCGTCGTGTTATTGGTATTTCGCAAATTACGCCAACTGTCACTTTGTATGTATTGAACGCCTAATTAAAAAGAACTATTCATTTATTACTCTCTTTGGAGAAGTCTGCAATTTCTGAAAATTCCAAGGTAAAATTTGAAGAAATCTATTCAGTGACCAGATGATAAGATAAATGTGTAGTCAACAATTAAACAAGTTCTAATACCATTCAATCTTGCCAGTGTATCTGACAGGTCAATGATAAAGACGACGAAAAAAGAGGATAAATGATTGACCCTAGTGGGACTCCAGCTGTTAACAATGAATATAACTTTGATGAAAAGTCGCCACAGTTGAGGATTCGAATTCGAATCTGATTTATATTTTTACACAAATAAACGACGTATCACGCGACCCACAATCACGTTATAGCAAACCCTTCATTGCATAATTGGCTATGAAGTGGAGACAATATTTTCCCTGTCAATGGCGGTCATCATTTCCTTGCACCCATTTTGTTTGTGATTTTTCTTACGAATATTTGTCGTTCATTCTATTTACATTTTTAAAACTACACATCGATTAATAAAAAAAATACGATAAAACGCCAGCGAATCAAGCAAAGGAATCGGTCAATACTTGCCCTAGATGCTGAATTAAGGATTTGTAAAATAATGTTGTTGCTAATATTTTTCAGGTAGTATTGTCTATTTTCATCACCTTACAAGCTATTTAGAAACTTATTTTATGTAATTTTCAAAACCTGGAAGGCTCGGTTGAAGTATGTGGGCACTCGTAGCCATCATTTTACCCGTTTTGTGAAGCATATAGGCAACGAGAGTATTCAAGATCACCTATATTTCTCAATACCAATTTGCTAGTGTCTTACCGGTGATTGAGTTTAGTACTTGTTTGGATAATCAGCATCTTCTTGAATCTTTGGAAAAAACATATTTATCTGCTTATCTTTCTCTAATGAGAGATCTAGATTGCATATGAGGGTCTATCACATATAATATTCAAGTGGCTATCGTATGGTGGGGTATCGAAAATTTATTGAATATACAATTTCCTTTGTCAAATTATTTTCGTGAATCCACCTGGTGAACTTTTACGCCCCCGCGTCGCCAAATACGTGTGGGCAGAAAGTAATTGCAATTAAAATTATCGTATTCTCCTTCGACGACGGCGTCCCGTCCAAATAAGAGAAGAAAGAAAGTCGCGGAGACATTTAATTAAAGCCAAGAATTTATACCATTCATAATTCTTTATTTAGCGTTACACCACGCAAGAGTCGTAAACTATTTATGAGTGAATATGCTGATATGTACGTATGCATTGAACGTTATGCGTTTCTTCAACTGCTTTCTTTGCGACAACAAATAATGTGCACGTACACTAATGTTTCACACCATATTTTACGTGACCAAAACGAGGTGTATAGTTGCGGTCGTAACCGGTGCGCTTTTGCTTTTATTTTCGCGACTCTTTTCCGTGAAATATGGTAATGCATTTCCGTTCCGTTTAAATAAGTTATTATTTCACGCGTATCGAAACGCATTCGGCGCGTTTATGTATTAATTTGATATTTGGTCCGTTGTTTTAATTTTTTTTGCTGGTGTAACAAACGCGCCAGCAACGACGAAGCACCATTGACTTTCTTTGTGAATGGAGCATATGCACATTTTGTTCGTTTAACTACTGCAAATGTTTAGTGTGGCGGTCTTTCTTCTCCCATCGTTTTTTCTTCTTTTAATTATAAAACGGCGATAACTTTTGAAAACGCAGCGCTGAATCACGTTGCCTTTTCTTTCCTTTCGCCATTGCATTTCTAATTCCTCTATCTCACGTCAGCCCGCATCCAGACTCCGCTTGTTTTCATCGTGCGGATGTTTATATGTAACGCGGCGTTTATTTGCATTTATTGATTGTGAGAAAGTGTAACGCGTTGAAATCGTGAATACAAAGCTGGAGAATGCGTGACAAAATTTAAATAAGTGAGGTCAGTTTCACAGTAGTAATGACAATGAGTTAAATGTTCCAGTCGTTCATCGAAATTACACACATGTGGCATTTTATTGTTTGCGGAAACGCACGAAACAAATAAACTAAATAATCAGGTAAATCGACTTAGGTAACGATCCACATGTGACGTAAGCTATGCTCCAAATGACTTTCTTGTTGATCACGGTCCACACGAAAATACAACAAGTACGAAAAATACCAGAAATAATTCATAAAGTCTATGCTTAATGCAAATCGTAGAGATTTTTCATTCGTTTTCACGATCTTGGAAGGCGATCCACGATAACTCAACATGGGTCATCCAATAATCATCGTCTTTAAGTTTAGGCAATTTCGGTCCGATATTTACACAACATATAGTGTTTCATTATTTTCAGCTTACGTTTCAAATTTTTGTAGAAATTCATTGTCAAAGAAATAATAAATATGTGCATTTGTCGTAGTCATATCTGCAAAAATGATTATTCTACTTAGATGATGTTTATTATACTAACATAATTTTACTTACAATTCAATACAAAATTGGATAAACAATACGTCACATTCTACATTTCTCATGTTTGTGTCATCAGCTTAAATTTGCATTAATTTTTTTTATGTATGCGCGACAATTCACGCCATGCTTATCAGTGGGAAATTTTTCGGATGTTTTTCCGTTAGTACTGTCAGTACTTATACAACGATTATTCTTAACTATCCCCACATACTAATCAAATTTCACGTTAACACAAATCTAGTACACCCATCATGTGAATAACTCAAAAAGTCACATCCATCTTTTATGACTTCATTTTTGGGCAAATGAGGCGTATCTGTTTGCCAATGTAGTAAGGCAGAAGTTTTTGTAATTTTTTTCTAAACAAATTGTATCATTTTTATGCTATTGTTTTTAAAACCATGCTTTATTATAGTAATTACTAAAAATTACTTTTGTACCTTAAGTGATCAAATTAAGCTAATGGAGGATTTACTTTCGAATTCCCTAAATGAAGGTAATTCGAATTATAGAGCCCATTACAATGAAACTGAAACCACTCATCTAATCAATCGAAATAACACATAGAGGAATTGAAAGATTGTTGAGTTTTTTTTGTTGGATTGAAGGCGAAAATTCTATGCTTGGTGTTGTACTGGACTGCGTTAAGCTGGTTTGGATGTATGTAGAAACACATAGAAGCCTACAAAATATTAAAATATCTAAAAATAACTATTCGCTTTTGATCTCGCCAATAGATATTTTTTCACTCTAAAATCAATTGATTTTGGTTGACAGATTTTTGAGATCTTTGCATTTTTGGGTTGAAGGCATAAATCAGGTACTTGCTTCGATTACGTTGGACTGAGTCGACTTGACTGTCCAAGTCCCTTAGGTTCGTTTCTGAATTATCATTAGACAGATTTAAGAATTACCTAAAAATATCATATGGTCGTTGGGCTTAATAAAACTTGATTTGAGTTGGAAGATCTTTGAATTGAATTTTGTCGAATTTTCGTTTTAGTAGACAGAGTTTTGGGTTAAGTTAAGATAAGTTGAAGACATCAACTAGACAGTTGCTTGACTTGTGTTGCCTTGGATGGAGCTGCATGTTCAAAACTCCTTTCCGATGTCTAGAAGGTGTTGAAAATTCCATCATGGCAATAGAGAAGCTTTAAGTTCTTCACTTTTGTACTAGTCTTGATTAGATATCAAAATTACCTTGAAAATAGTTGATTCGATGACCGTTGAACTCAATCAATCTTGATTTGCGTTGATGTACCTATTAGGTTGGGTTGAAGACATACATTACATGAGTTGCATTTAATTGCAAATATGGTCTTTTTTGAATCCAAGTTATTAAATATATTTTTAAAAATTAGAAGGAGAAACAGTAGTTTCTTAGATTTTTTTTTTGATTTTTTTTGATGATAACGGAAACGAGAAATACTAGACTACTTCGTAGTCAGTAAACAAAAATGGAGATACTGAAAGATGTGAAGGAGACAAGATAGGCACAAATAGTCGGTGCACATTACATCGTAAAAATTAAAATAAAAATAAAGCTAAACTCAAAAACCAAACATGTTGAGGAAAGTTTCAAAATCTACAAAGAAGATCCAGAAGTAGAATATAAATCGAAGAAATTTTAGGAAAACTTATTGAGGCTATGAAGGAGATCTGTGGCAGAGTAAAAATAGCAAAAACAAATAAGAAAAGGTCGTTATGGCTGACCAGCATATACATAAAAGTGTAAAGGAGAAGAAAGAGAAACTTCTGACCAATAGACGACCTAGAAAGTTACAACCAAAAGAAAAGAAGACAGCATGTCAAGGAATTGACCGTTAGATATAAATGGAGGAAGACAATTTATCAAACAAAGAAAGAAATAGCTACTAGAGGGAATTGTCTCCAATCACACGAGAGGAAAGAAATGTAGCCATTTAGGGGTGACAGTCTCACCAGAAATGTTTAAATACATTAGGAAAATATCAAAAGAATCCAACTTGAATTGTTATGCCAGCACATAAGAAATGAGACATAAGAGTATGTGACAACTACGCTATGGTAGGCGTAGAGAATATATTAAAAAAAAAACATATAAAATACCGTGGAAGGAACTCTGTATGCATTTAGATGAGGAAGGAGCACGCAGGACCCAATTTTATATTACAATCTAAAAAGCCATCGACAAGAATATAGGGAAGCACAAAGAGATCGACATTAGCTTCTTGGACCTAGAAACATCCTTCGATAGAATTATAATACAAGATATCTTCAGAAAGAAAACGCTTAGAGAGGAGGACAATTGAGGTTATAAAAGCAATGTATGAAACTACACTAAACATTCTAAGAACAAAAAAACATTGAGTCAAAAGAAAGGCTAAGACAGTGGTACATGCTTAGACCTTTACTGTTCTCAGTGATAATAGACGAAACGACAAAACGTGCAGAGTAGAAAATAACCAGTTAAACGAGACAACTGTAAAATAGAAGCAAGTTTTGGTCGTGGATAATATGGCAACAGTGGTGGTATCGAAAAATAACAATATAACTTGGACATACTAATGAAAAGCTAAAAAATGTCAACATCAAAATTCACGTACAGCAAACAAAGACTGATAATATCAATGAATAAGAAATTACTTAACATCACTCTATAGAACAAGTAGAAACTTCAAGTAGGAGCAAATAAAAAGAAGACTGGACAAATTGGAGACAGCGCGGGGAAAGTGGGATGAGTGTCTAAGATGTTGAAAACATTTTTTTTGGAAAAAGAAGAAGAGCCAAAAGAAATAAAATTAAAGGTAATAAAAAAGATAGTAACTGCGGTGCTGATAAGTGGCAGTGAAGCTTGGCCTTCCACGAACAAATATAGAAGCCGTATATTTTGCAGGAAAATGAATGGAGAAACAGAAGGGATAGAATTACAAACGTAATATTCAACTGAATACAAAACCTGTGTCAACAATTATCAAAAAAACAACAAGTGGCATCAGAGGGAAACATAAGATGGGACCACACAAGGAAAGTAGCTCAGTAAGTGCGGAACTGAAGCAAGTTCAATTGATAATAACTTTGAAATAATAAAAGTGTACGTCACTGCTTTACAAACTAAATCACAAATTCACGTTCCACATTTCTTCTCAACGAAATCAGTTACTTTAGCACAAGTAATTCAGTTACTCGACGAATTAAAAAAGTAATCAAATCTAATCGGCACAAGAATAAATTAAATGGGCGCCAGTTCATCAGTTCGGCTGCTTCGCAATCGGTCAATCAAATTGTTGAATTCTGCATGAAATTCAGATCAAAGCAACGTCCTCGTTATAAGTTCAGCCAGCTCTTAAACACTTGACGTGAACTGAATATAATTCAGTTTAACTTAACCCAACTGAAGAGCGCAGGAAAGAAAAATATGGAAATATCGTAATCAACTCGATTGAACAGTCTTACCCTAACCGTAGGGGGACTTTAGGCTAAGTCAGTAAGTAGTTGCGTTATGTGTATAAATTATATACTTGCTTTGCTCGGGTTGGATGTACAAACACTGACAGAAGTTTTGACAAAAAGAAGAGATCAAAAAAATCACTGTGTCAAAGCGATTATATTTTTCGTTTTCGAACTAGTCATTGTTCTTAAAAAGTCGACACAAAAACATATTGATTTTTGGGTTTTGTTGTATTATGTTGAATACTGGTCTGGTCTTTGGTTGTGATAGATTCAATTATGTTACATTTGCAAGCACTGTAAGTCCTTTTCGAAGTCTACAAGATATTAAAAGATTAAAAATTTTCTCTCTGTCAATGGGCAAGATTTACTTTGCATTTTTGATCTCGCATTAGATATATTTAAAAATACCAAAAGTAAGTCACCTCCAGCCCAAGAAATTCGCAAATTACTGGGAACCTAGCCTAAAAGATGACATTCTTCCATAGTTGATTTTTGTTATAGATTTTGGTTTGATGTGTTGAGTTGAAGGTATATTAGGTACTTCCTTCGGTTGGGTTGCGTCGGAATAAGTTGGGTGGAACATGCAAGCACTGGAAACAGTTTAAAGCCTAAAAAATATTAATCATATAAATAATGTATGCGAGTTAATTTAAACGTTTCTTGAACTCGAAGAAAATTTCAAAATTACAGCAATTGTGTTTTAAAATAAATCAAATATTATTATATAGTTTTTAATCGGCCAAATGCCAATAGTTGTTTTTCTGATTTTCGTTGACACATTTTCTCGTTTAGTTATGTTGTGTTGGGTGGAAGACATAAATCAGATACATACAGGGTTGCATTGGTTTGAGTTGGGTTGAATGTACAAGTACTGTGAACACATTCTGAAGCCTATAAATATGTAAAAAAATCACAATAGCGCAGTTTTTCATCGAATTTGAATGTATATATGTACTTCAAATTCAAATTTGATGAAAAACTGTAACATGGTGATTTTTTTATATATTTACAGGCTTCAGAATCTTCAAGTTCATGGTATCTTCCGCTATTTATATTAATGTAAATTCGCGTTCTCGCCTGTTATTTGAGGCTTAGTAGTTCTTTTGTTAATTTGAAGCACTTTGTTGCACTTCTTGCAATACGCCCTCAAACTTTTGGAGATGCTCCTAACAATAGCCATAAAATAACTTTTAATATAATAAAGTTCTTATAGCCAGGACTTTTCTGTCAAAATGTCGCAGTTGCGCAGCTACATGCAAATAACGTAGAATATTACGAAATATACATAACAAAATGTCGAGGAAGTGTAATGAAATCGCGTTTTCTGTTTCCCGGTTTCATTGTCGTTAACGACGGCTCGCTTTACATATGTTGACATTCAAAGATATGTTGTTTACGCCTAGTTCGCGAATATTAATCAGCCGTTAGACGAATACATTAATTTCCGAATAAATTAATCAATCACAATTGTCCATATCAGAGCGAACGTGTTTTTATGGCGTACGTGGCGCCAGGTTGCGCGTCAAAAAAATGGCACATATTAAAGAAAAAAAAAGCGTTCGCAATGTAGTTTTCGCGAGCGCGGGCACGCATAAATTACAAAATCGCACATGCTCGAAGTATTGGTCAATTAAAGCTGTCAACTTGGCGCCTTCGATCCGCGGAATATTGCGTTACGCCCACATTATAAAATAATATTGCCATTTGCATTTTAAAACGCGAGGCCGTAATGTGTGGCATTGTGATTTTGCATATTATATGCGATCGAATTCAAATGCGACTAATGCTGCAAGTTTCCTTAAACCGATCGGAATAATTTACAGCCGCGTTTACACGTTTTTCTTGCGACGAATGTAACTGGATCGGCGGATACGATGTCCGTTTAATTTTTGCGCATCTCGCATAGGCTTCGTGTGGGATCTAATCGAACCAATAAAATCGCTTTAAAAGGCTTCTTGTATTTTAATGTAATTTAATTAAATGTTTTGTGGAGGTTTTTTTCTGCTCGCAATTACGTAGAGTGTTGATTCCCGTGCGATTTTTGAATTCGAATTTGAATTTGAATTTAAATTATCGCCATTGAAAGTTTAACGCCATTTTATCGTCCGGGGCAATTATTCACACATCGATAGTCTCGTGTTTGCTCTGCGTGTCGATGCTAATTCGAACGCACAGAATGACACTTGATAGTTTGTATCGATTCGGAGAGTGTAAATTTTGAGTGGCGACTGCGGTTGGTCACATGCTAACGCCACGAACGCGCAATGATACCGTGCAGATATGACTGCTCATCAATCATCCGACTGTAATTACAACCTGTCGCAGCGCTCATCAGAAGCATGCAATTAACCCAGCGGTCGCCAACAGCTTTTGCGTTTTTCCAACTACCAGCAACAAAATTCTTTTTAGTTAATTACTGACAAGTCAAATTGTTATGATCCAGTCATTTTCGTTAAAGTATTTTTGACGAATGATGTTTCAGTGTCAATTAATGTAAATGTCAATTAATTGTTAATAAATTTAACTGCCAGATATATTTATGAAAATGTTATGTAATTTCAGAAAACGCATCTGATTATTTTCAGTATTACACATTTATTTATATTCTTTCTGAAAACGTGTTTATTTCTATTGTTCTATTGTTCTATGGATAATCGATCCTATAAATATATATATTCCCTATATTCGTATCCACTCCTTTTACATGAATGATGAATACATATGTATGAATTTTATGTCTTAAGTTCACATTTTCACTTTAATTTGTTGATACGTTTAACAACATTTGATTCAATTATAAAAAATTAAATCTTAAATCACATTTTGTGCATGACTTATATAAAGTAATAATTTTATACTTCGTTAATTGTTATAAAGTAATAAGAGAAACAAACAAGGATTCACCTTTCTCACCAAGGAATCTTTCATGGCATTTAAACTTAAATGTACAAGACAAATTATCGGTAACTGAAAGAGGAATCAAAAATAAAGAAATCAAATTAAATTATATAGCCATTTATCACAGTATTGTATTAAACGTCACCAACATGAAACCATTAATAAAATGTAACGATTTTCATCACCAAATTTACAGGATATTATTGTTCTCGCAGCAAAACTCCTGGATATAGAACAATGAAAAAATACAACGTCAACTTTGATGATGTTTTTGACGTAGCCTAATTTTTGAACAGGTTTAGATTGGTTAACTTAGTAGGTTTACTGGTACGTGCAAAAACTATACATAAATTGACATACCATTACTTTGAAGACAACTAAAATTTGAAGAAAACACAGTACACCCAACCCAACCTAACCAAACCCACCCCAACTCATCCCACACTAACCCAATTCAACCAATCCTACCCCAATCCATCCCAACCCAACCAAACTTGGAATTATATTCCTGAAGCACACCACATGAGTATAAAAAAATCGCTTATAAGAAAATTATGAAAATTGATCACTGAAAGTTTTGAGTTGCGTTAACACTAATATTAAAAAAATCACAATATATGCGACAATGGCAAACGAAGCAAAAAAATCGCGAATACAATACAAGAAAAACAGTGAATAACTGGAGCCCATAAACAACCCATGCGTTTTCTATTTATTAGCGTGGTGAAAAATAAAACAATTTAGCATTATTTCAAAATTTAACTGCTACTGAAGCCTACTGAAAGCTAGTGATACTAAGATGATATCAATACAAATTAAATTCCTTTGTTAAGAACTGAAGAAACTTGTCGAAATAACAAACGATGGAGAAATCGTAAATTAAGAAATTGTGGAAAACTGAAAACAAAAAACTAGTATGTTTGGCTAGCTTGGATGAAAAAAAGCAGAACATTACTTCAAACCTAACTACAACTGAAACCACCCAGTTTTCGTTTTGAAAAGCAACAAAAATATGAATATAACCACAAATTCAATCCCTTAATGTAAACAATCAAGACAATTAGAAAATAGTAGTAAATTGGAGTTCTCGAACAACTCTTCAGTCAAGTCAGGTTGGGTTCGGTGAAAATAAGCAACATAACATTACGTTGAAACCTAACTGGAACTGAAGCCACCCAGTCTTCGTTGTGCGAAGCAACAAAAAGATTAAAATAACTACAAGTGCAATTCCTGCATTAAGATCTGAAGTTGGATTGGGTTGGGTGAAAACAGACCCGGAACTGAAGGCCCTGAAAGCCAATTGGAAGTGACAGCACCCAGCAGTAAAACCATTAAAATAACTACAAATGCAATTCCTCCACATAACAAAATCACGCGTAAGTGACATTTAGGTGACAGTGTAAATTGAAGCCATTAAAAAATAAGTTGGGTTCGAAGAAAAAAAGCAACAACGTTACCTAGAAAGCTAACTCTAACGATAGCAATAGAAAGATTTAATTAACTGCAAATCAAATTCCTCCATATAACAAATCACCCGTGGAAGACAATTAGGAACAGCTAAACTGAAGCCCTGGAATAATCCTTACTTTCTTAACTTGGGTGAAGAACGTAGCAAATCAGCATTATTTCGAAACTTAACTTGTACTCAAATCACAGAGCCTTTATTATGAAAAGTATATAGAGTAATAATTTCAGATGAAATTATTGTGGTATCGAAAATTATTTATCGATAAATTGCGCTATTTATCTATTTTTCCTAATCGATTTTTTTTATTTCGTTCGTGTCAGGTTTTCAAAGTTTGCAAAATAATTCATTTCTTATATTTATGTGGTGTCAAATAAGGGCAGTGAAAAAATCTCCAGTTTAGAAAAAATTATTCGGGAATTATACAAAAACATATGCAAGGCATTAATTACTTTCAATAAATAAACTCAGTTTCAGTATCAATTTCTAACATTATTTTAATGAACCAATTAATTAATTCGAGTTTAATAAATCGTAAATAATAATTTTAAGCAAATAAAAAATTCCTGCACCATTTCCTAAGAATAAATTATACAGAAATTAATTACTCAGATACAGGCGATTGAGTCTGTGTTTCATTCACCATTGTTCTTGTACCTAATCTATACGGTTTGTACAAACAAAATTATAAATAAAGTAATTATCGAATTATTGTATAGCTAATTATGCCTTGCATATTTGATGTTCTGCTTTACGAGGGTATCAGTATTATTTCCATGATGTTTTCTATTCGTTCTGTTTCGCGTGTGAGTTTGTTATAATAGACCCAATTTCCAGAGAGCTATCTTCATGGAGCGTTTTTAAGTAGTTTCTTATTTAGTGAACGTATTTCCAAATACGTTTTTTTTTATTTGTGTTTTGTATTTTCTTTGAACTTTCGTAGGTTTACTTTAATTTGAAAATGATTTGCACAAGAAGTATTAAATAGTTTTTATTTTATTAGTAGTTAACAATTTTTACTGTTATCCATACGAGGGTGGTCTGAAAAGTTCTTGGACTGACAATGCACCTGACACTTTTGTGGGCAGGTGCATTGAACTGATGGAATAGGAATTCTTCTTTATCTTCACGACTTATTGTGTTCGGTTCCGTAAGAAGGTTAGAATAGTATTCCCCAGTAATTGTTTTGCTATTTTTCAGGACACATTTTTTCGGGTAACCTTTACATTCAAAAAACCGACTCCATGACTTTTCCCGGCAATGGCAGATACTTTGCCTTCTTCGGAGCTGAAGAACCAGCTTCTATACACTGCATGGACTACTGTTTCGATTCTGGTATGTGGTGGCGAATTCACATTTCCTGCCAATTCCATATCATTCAGTTTTTCGTTGATTTCGGGTGTGAGACATTCGCCAAACATTTTTACAACCCTCTAATGAATTTAGTTCGGTTAAACCGATTATTTCATCTATAACAACGCCCACACTGTTTGACTGAATTGTCGATTAATGACGTAAAATGTTGAGATTTTGTCCATAATCTGTTTACTAAAATAAAAAAAAACATTATATGAGAGCTTTTGCGTTTTTTTACCAGGAGTAGAACTTTCTTAAATTCAAATTTAATTTACATCCATAAATACATATTCTCGCAGACTTTAAACCAATAAATTTAATAAGTACCAATAAATCGATGATTTATTTCAACTGTAATTGTGATAAGTACCTATCATAGTCACAATGTCTGCAAGATAAAGATCGATAAAAATGATAGCAATAGAAATTGTTTATTAGCCAAAAAAGATACAAATATGAAATAATCTATTTTGTATACAGTGTGTTAGATGTCTTTAATCCTCCATGTAGATTTTCGTAACAAAATGAAAGCAATTTCTGAGTCTACTCTCAGAAATCTTATAATATAGAAATTAATTCGCACAATACACTGAAACAAGAATTTAAAATATAAACATTCTATGATTAAGTATACTACTATAGCAGTCTCAAAAATGTAAACCCTTTCTTGAATTATCATTTGTTTATTTTCGCTGACCCTTCATTCAATTTTTCATCGTTGTCGATTTCATTGGCTACGTTAACGATATTTATTATTATTTATTATTTCACAAGTATGTGGAAGCTATCATGCAATATTATGAATATTTTTTGATATTCGAGATATTTATATCAAAAAATCATTGACTTGCCATTCGACTTTTTCAATGAACATTTTCCAATTCAAATTACTACACGATTTAATAAATTACTGTGGTATATTCGAAGCAACGTTCCGTATATCGTCGATGAGTAATTCTAGATTTTTGATTGAAAATAATCTTTAATCTTTAATCCGTTAATCTTTAATCTAAATTACAGCATTATCTTTGATTTTTTACTCCCGAGTCACGTAAATTCAGATACGTGTCAAGTGTATTGGTAAATATGGACCCAATCAGTGGGTAATTATAATACAGATACGTGAAACTTACATTCGAGCTGATTTAATTAAAAAAAAATAGATATGTAAAAATACTGGTTGCGTTATCGGACTTTAATATTGTATTAAAATCGTGATAAGGAATAATAGAGTATTAGGCGATAAAAAGAAATTTATTACGAATTTTTAATTTCAAATGTATATTATTAGTAGTTAAATAATAGGTTTGGAAATAATTTTTGTTGGCATAAGGAAGTTATTGATAAACATTTTATACATTTTAGTTTTTGCATAGGCTATAGATTTTTATTTAGGTCTTCGTTTGTCTGATGAAAATGTTTATGATATTTAAAATATATTTACGATTATATTTAAGTGACGCCAATTTTAATCTGATCTGGAGATATAATTATCTTTAATGACGAAGTTAATCGTATTAATTTTTATTTTTACAAATTTTATTAAATTATTTACATATTGCAATGATTGTGATCTAAGGAAGATATTTACCCCAGTTGAAGAAAACTTTTCGTCTTGACTATTTATTTGTTAATATTTTTAATGTTACCAATTACTTTTCTCAACCTTGGGCTAAAATAAAACCAAGTCTAATTTAGTTTTAAATAAAATCACAAACCTATTTAAATATTTCCAATCAATAATCATCGATCGTTTGATCCCATTGCTATATATCATTTCGTATCTGTTCAAAATTAATGACTAGCAAACAAAGATATGACCACGGCCATATAAGAACAGTCTACTTGACCCCGATATGTAATTCTTGCACATATCCATTAAACGATATAAATAAAATATATACGTGCTCGAAAATAAAACATTGTTTCACACTGTTTAACAAACCAGATTTAGAAGTGCATTGTGCGCATTGCCCACGACGACGAGACATCACCTTTGTGTCTTATACTTAAGTTGACACATAACAAATGAACATGCAATTGTGGGCCGTAAAATGTATCAGGTCTAGTGCTTTAAACAGCAGTTGAAATATCTTTACGGCCCACTGTGTTTCTTTAATATCCTCGTTGTGGTAACGTTGGACATTTTATCTGTTGCTGGTTGTATTTTGGATGCTGGATACAAACGTAGTTGACTGTTATATATAATTTATTAGATTAATTTCTAGCATTGGGTTGAAGTTATTATTTCTATGGTCCATATTCATGATAAGTATAGAGGCTTCCTTATTACGAAAATTTTATTGACTGCTGCAGTAAAACCGTAATAATAATAATGACTATTAATATTCGCCATTAAATTAAGATTCGTTAAAACGAAAATGTTTGCATGATTGTAGGCCCCAACCAACTCCCAAACACCTCACACGTATTGCCGTTTCATTTAACATTCTTAAATTTTTCTGCACATAAATTGTCGAAACGTCTCTCGAATATTGATTAACATAAATAATTCGTATCGTTGCGGACTATTAATCAGCCGTCTGCGCATTCGAAGAACATTTATTTGGGACCTCTGGATCGCAAGAAGCATTTAAAGGAAGTGGAACTCCAGTAAACCGGCGCAAATTGTGTTGCTCAAACTTAGACGCGGGCAAATGGATTGCTTTAGTAAACTGTAGGATGGAGTGCGGAACATGCGGAGAGCAGATACGCGCACCAGGGAATAGGCGAGTTTGTTTGACTTTGCTTACAGCATCAGTCGGTGGCCGAATCAATTTAATGTATGATGTTTAATAGCATGTAATTAGTTTAATCGCACCCCAACATGTAAACCACGAAGTACGCATAGTGTGAGAGTGAAGTTGCGTCAATAATAATGTAGTAATAAATGGGCGGGTTATAAATTGCGAATTCTTTAATGTGATTTTGTGTAATTATCTAATCGTTAAATATACTTGGGGGGTGGGTGGTACGATTAGTTACGTTTTTAAATCGGTTATCATTTTTCAGACCTTTAACTTCCAGTTTATCATCTCAAATCACCAACGATAGAATTTTCATATCTTTCAGCGGTGATATGCTTTATCCTATAATTCTCCATAGATAATGCAATTATTTTAATGTTTCCTATAATAAATTGTATATATCGAAAGTATGGTAATAGTCAACATATTGAACATTTTAACTCCCCATCAACGATATAAGCATTCATAAAGCCACAGACTGAGTGGTTTTATACGGTTTAATAAAACCGAACGTAAATATTTATATCTTAAGCTTTCCGCCGCTGTGCCCTCATCTATAAAACCATTAATAACATTTATCGACAATAATTCAATCGCAACAACCAGGCGAAGCCCTCCGCAGAGTAAATAGGTCAAGCAATCCGGCACCGCCGGCATTAATCTACGTCAGCAGCATCCCAGCGACCCATCCAATTCAAAACAGATCATCCATCGCGACCACGTTTCCTCGACGCGATATCGTGGGTGCGACCTAACAGATAATGTTTCCGTGCGGCTGGGTCCTCTCAATCACCACACCTCATTACCCTTTCATCACCCCAAACCCCGGTCCCTCGCCCTGCAACCCCCTAACTTACTGCGCGACATGTGTAATCCGCTGCAGCTGATGGCGAACGGTCAGCTTGTCGCCTCTCCTCGGTTTCGTAGCCTTCACACATTCACGCCCTTTATTCCGCTCGCTTCCTTTGCATGATATCTGATATGGGCGAAGTTTTTTTTTTCGCTTAAAAAGTTCTGGCACGTCTCAAATAAAATGGGTTTCTGCAGACCACATGGCAGTCTCGTCCTTTGGACGGCCGTGCAGTGCACTCGGCCGTAAATCCATTCACCTACATATTTTATTAAAATATCTCAGACGAAAATTTTAATTGCATGGATATTAATAAAAATGTTACATCATCCTTATTTACCATTGTGTTAAATAAATAGTTAATTTTGTTATAAATATTATATACATATGTGCTTACTTTCACCAAAAAATATTCGAGTCTAGTTTTTTATTTTGATTCTAAAAGAAACTTTTTTTAACCATACGACCATACCATGCATTGTGTTACTATATTTTATTCTGCGATTGCATCTTTAATAAGGCCGATTGTAAGCTACTATCTATTTCAACGTAAAGTCAACATGGAGAATCCTGGCCATAAAGTCCGTTTAGAAACGACGTTTTAATCGGCATTTATGCACAGTATGTAAAGCAGGAAGTGACCCAAAAGGACTAAAGTATTTAGAGGAGGTTAGAATGTTTCGTCAGTAAAAGCGAGAGAGACGACGCATAGGGTAAGCAATTCTACAACTCTGTCTCACTTTCATTATAAAGTTTGACGAATCCTTTTTACAAAGTAATTTATATTTACTCTTTTTATGCCTTAGGTGCTGTTAAATTATTCTTACAGAAAATATTGGCTTCAAAAAACCCAAGCCAATAGGTAAAGATTAAAAAATGTATTTAAATGGAACTATTCGAAACTATAATTATTGCTACGTTAAGAAAAATTGAGTTACAACATTTCGAATTATTATTCATTTTTTTCGCATACGGCTGTATCAATTAATATTTATACTTGGCTGAAGCCAAAGTAGAAATTGAAAAAGTGTTAGTTGCATAAACATAAAGATTTGAAAAAAGTTCGATGCATTTGACAAGAATTTTCCTTCCCAAGAAACTTAATTGACAATAATCAGTAACAGTCGATCGTAAAGTGGGCAAAAAGAGTTCAATAAATTTGAGAAGAATTCTCTTTATAAAGAAACGTAGTTGCCAGCATTGGCCAAAAAGATTTGAAAATAGTTCGATGCATTTGACAAGAGTCCACCTTTTAAAGACATATAGTTGCCAGCATCGTACTAGTAACATTGGACGATCAACCTTAAAGTGGCCAAAAAGATTTGAAAAGAGTTCGATGGATTTGACAAGAGTTCTTCTTCCAACGACACTTAGTTGTCAGCATTGAATCAGTAACATTTGCCCACCAGTGGGCAAAAATATTGAAAATAGTTCGATGCATTTGACAAGAGTTCTCCTTCCAAAGAAATTTAATTGCCAACATCGCACCAGTAACACCGGATCATTGATCGTACGGTAGCCAAAAAGATTTGAAAAGAGTTCGATGCATTTGACATGACTTCTCTTTGGAAGGAGACTTAATTGTCAGCATAACACCAGTAACTGGCCAGAACGATTTGGAAAGGATTTGATTCATTTGAAAAGAGTTCTCCTACCAAAGAAACATTGGACCATCGATTGTGAAGTACCCAAAAAGACTTAAAAGCTCAATCAATGTATTTGACTAAATATGGAGTGGTTTTGTAAATAAAGTAACAGTTTTTATAATAAAGGTACATTAAAGATCACATGCGCCATTGACAGTCTCGAGAAGAATTTATAAAATCTTTTAATAAAATACTTATTGTCAAGCTTTTCCAGATAGATACTTTTGATGACTTCGCATATAAGTCAGATCATTTATTGAATAGAAAATGGTCTGGTACCTGTGATAATTTCATGGAATTATGGGCACAACTTTTTAATTGGAACATTTGGTTGGTAGATGGGATATGTTGGCCGTTCATTTTTGTTTAATTTCCAAATGAGGGGAATGATTCAAAGTACCATTAATTTGGGTTGGGCTGGGTTGGGTTAGGTTGGGTTGACTTGCATTAATATTAGTCGTGGTCAGCATAATGGATCCCTACGAGTCTCAGATATCGCCCCTCGACAATTCTTCGTCCTATGACCCTCAGTGTTGTTATCCTTCCAAAGAAAAGTTGCCAGCATTGCACCAGTAACATTGGCCTTCGATCATAAAATGGCCAAAAAGGTTTGAAAAGAGATCGATGCATTTGACAAGAGTTCCCCTTCCGAAGAAATTTATTGCCAACATTGCACCAGCAACATTGGAACATCGATCATAATGTGGTCAAAAAGATTTAAAAGTTCAATCAATGCATTTGACTAAATCTGGAGTGGGTTTGTAAATGAAAAAAGTTTGTATAATAAAGATACAATAAAGATCACGTAAATTATCTCGAGAAAAATTTATAAAATCTTTTATATAGCAAAATTCTTTTAATGTATTGTAGTTTAAGATTTTAATGTCAATGTACTTTTGTAATAAAAACTTTTCCTGAAGATAATTTTGAAGAGTTCGTATAAAAATCAGTTCATTTATTGAATAGAAAGGTTTAGAATATTTCGTAAAATATGGGTGCAACTTATTGGATTGGAATATTTGATTACTAGTTGGGTTGACATGCGTTAGTACTAGTTGTGGTCTGAATAATGTATCCCCACGAGTCTCAAATGTTGCCCGAAAATATTTCTTCGCCCTGTGACACTCACACCCAACAAACGTTGAATTGAAATGGCTATTCGTCAAATAATCGCCTCGGGACTGAAAGTAGGGATTCTATATCTACAAGTCTTAAAGACATCATCGAAGTGTGGACCATTTTGGCACCGAAAATGGCCACCTAATTCGATTGATTGCAAATCACCCAAAAAAATATTCGAGTCTTTATTAATTTTACTTTACGTTTGTCATATCAGCAATCGTTTGATTGAAGAACATTAATTTTTGCAGAAAATGCCTTTCTATAATTTTATCAATGACCGGTAGTCACCGGTAGCACTAGATTCAAGTTAGAATTGCTTCTTTCATCTCATCCGAATTTTAAGTCTGTTGAAAAATTGTATAGGAGGAAAAAAGTTATGTGAAATGAAGTGGCCCAGAAACTTGCAAAGTTAGTCGCTGCTAATACTGTTAACTCGTAGAATTGCACATCTCTATTTGTACCAGGCAGTGAAGTTTCTGCTCTGTCAAATATTATAAGTCTGTAACATTTTTTTCTTTTGTTTAATACTTTTGGGTGTTTCAAAACGTTTCTGGTTCTTGCTGTATGTATTCGTCATTTTTTCGTCACAAATCTTCCATTTTCTTCTTCTAGGTTACATTGTCTTCGTGCGTTTCTTCATATTTATTTCCTTCAACTTCTTTATTGCAATGTATATGTTCCTTGTTATATTCTATGTTATGTTGTTTCATTATTTCTTTCTTATCGTATCTTATTGTACCTTGCTTGACAGTTTGATGTTCATTGCCTTTCATGTCGTTCTTGCGTTCTTCTTGTTTTTCTTCACCTTTACTGCTACCTAGATGCTCTTCGAGATTTACATGTTCTCCGATACTTTTCGGATCATCGACAATCTGCTGCTTCTCGTTGGGTTCTTCTGGTTGTTTCTTTTGCTGTTGCTAAATTTTATTTAGTTTTTTTTTTATTTCGGGAAGGCGTCTTGCTTCTTTTGGATTTTAGGAGTCTAGTCGATCATTATGCTATTTTTCTAATTAATTAAATTGTCGCAGACACAGCTACGAATTTTAAATAATCGACAAATATCTTTATTACTTAGGACATAATGGGTAAGAAACATTAGTTTCTCGACGTCTCAATTAATTTTGAAATTTCACAAAGGCTACAGCTCAAAATAAACGCCAATTAATAACTGCGTTACAACACTCGCACATTGTTTCAAGTTTAACTTAATTGTTCCGACACATGCTAAATATTATTTACATTTGCATGGAAACTAGCAGAGTTTGACATCTGAAATCGTAAACTCCAGAAATAGCCCCGTGCAGTTTGTGCAATGCGCACCGCGCATTTTAAAATTCTATCCAGAAGCATAAATCGTTCTTAGATTTAACTCATCGGAAGTTTTAAGCTCCGAGGACTTAACGGATAATAAATTGTTGCAAATTGCGGGCAACTTTTAAAATTTGCCCGTGCAGCGCGATAGCTCACGCTCGAGGCAAGCCCGCGTGAAAAATTCACAAACGCATTAATTACCATTAATTTAACAATAGGAGAATAGTATTGCGTCGCGCGAAACTATTTTGTGAGAATTTACGTCGCGCCGGCTCAGGAGTAAACCCGTCAGGAAAGGCGTTTATGATAAATCACGTTTGAGATCGATCGCTTCGAAAACGTGTAAACAATTACATGTTATTCGGAATCGCAGGTCGGGCGGCGCCGTCCTGCTCCGACCCGCGGGCGCGCGTATGCCCGCTTACATACGTGCGGCAAATTCGCCGGAAAATTCGACGGGATCCTTGCGTCTAAGTATCAGTCACGCTTCGTGTTAAAGCTCCCTCAAACGTACATATCGGGATTTGCTTTTCAAAATAAAGCGCCCGTTACGAATACTTACACATACATGTCCCGAATCCCGACGGAATCCCGATAAAGTACACAGTTCGTGCGCGCACATAAATTTTATTCGGGGAATAGATTTCTGGGAAATTTCGCATGTGCGATATTTTTCAATTAATTTGACGATGTAATTTTGATCTTTTATTGAAGCATTTAAAATGGTCACAGTTAAAATAAACATTTTAACGACAAATCGAGTGGACATCGATAAACACACCATCGTCCTGCGAGAAAATCTACATTGAATGGAGTGGACATTAATTTATTGTAAGGGCACGTCTAACTTGGTTATCGTAGTTTCGCGTAGTATGTATAAAATTCATGATTTGTCGGAATCCTCTAAGATAGTTTTATTAAGAAATATCCCTTTTTTAAAACGGCCTTACTGTAAAAACAAACATAAGTTGTATATATCGGGTTGGAGGTCGTCTATATTAAAGTTATTAGATATCGTAAATAGTTGTTGCAAGGTCAAAGACTGTGCTATTTAAATGACATGCTTAAGTGTTGTTTACTCGTATTTAAAGAAATTCAAATACAATTTATATTCTTGTCAATTACTTCCCAAATTCCAATACAGATAACTAAACTTTTAAAATATTAGAAAAACCAAGAACATAGATCATTCCATACAACATCACATTTTCACTTTTTACCAAATCCAATAAGGAAGAATACCCTTGGATGTCAATAACATAACCACGCCCCTAATCGCAATCCGTTCGAAAAAAAAACACATTCTAAGACAACGTGTCAAGAAGGACCCCTTTTAAACGCACAGAGAACAATGATGAAGACAGCTACGAAGAAGAAAAGAAAGAAGAAGGTAAAATTCTAACAATAAAATCATTATAGCCGTCGTTAATGAGCACGGACAGTAAGTAGATATATCAGAACCGGAGTAGGAACGTATAACTTTTACAAGAAATAGAAATTCTCTCAACTATGCATCTACATCCCCATTTTCGCTACAACCCAGTTTAATATTACGACCCTGCAAATCTCCGGTAATCCGAAAAAAATCGCACTTACCCCTGACGTTATTGTCCATAGTGTCATGAAACGTTAAATAGTGAAAACGCTACATAACTATAGGGCTGCAAGCCAACTCTAAACTCTATTAGTGCCATGAAAAATTGGACCAGATTGGGCTGATTTTTTTGTGTAACTGTCAGCAATTTTGTGTGAATTTTTAACTTCATCAAACATTGATTTAAACATGTTTATTGCAACAGTGTTCTAAAATATTTGAAAATGTTTTAAGTAAATGAAGCAAATATTTTTTTAATTAACGTTTGGTATTAACCACTAATTTGGACTTCCACTCGTATTTACGTTGAAATTAATAAACCTTAAAATACACAAAGCACAAATTAATGAATTACAAAAAAGTGTCTTTTTGTAATTTTTTTTGCTATTTGTGCGATGTACATTTTAATTTGTCTAGTTTGACAGTAAAGATGGTAATATTAATGTTTTGTTTTTTTAAAATTCCTACAATTTACCTTTTTTGTTTAAATTCCAACGATCCATAGAGGACTGAATCTTTTGGTCATGATAAGGTCATGATCATATTTATTACAGACGTACGAAAACACTTTTTATACCTAACTCCTAACTAACTATGGTGACACCTAGCTTTCAGTACTTCGCCCTCGAAGATTTACGGGGACACATGGGTACCGTTCGTCTATGAGTTAGACTCATAAAACAAAGTTATTACATTGCTCATTAAAATATGCTTTACTGCTTTTGTGATGTTAAAGTTAAACAGGCATTTTTAATTTGTTTCAAACTCACCATTTGCATCTTCGGGCTATACTGCTGTTGGAAATCCGTACACCATATCATCGACGATCACATCACATCTGAAACAAACATTTAGCGAACTTAATAATTTGCCCTATACTACCAAATATACTTATTGTAAACCCATTGTTTGAATTCACTGAAATGTATTTTCAACAAAGAACGAGCTTTGTGCCGATGGCTGTGGCGTAGTTGCTAGTTTTGACAGTATCGATAGACGGTCGAAGCAAACCTCTGTAATTGCTTAGCAACACGAGTCTCTAAATGGACTTAATACTCGCACACAAACTTTTTGTCACTCTAACAAACTAATTATGACTAAAATATTTAGAAAATATTTAGAAAAATTATACAAGCAATCGAAAAGGTCAAACTTTGGAACATAAAAACATAAAAAAATGAAAATGTTTTATATACATTTTTATTTTTTATGTTTTTATGTTCCAAAGTTTGACTAATTTGACTAATTGTCACAAAACGATAATAAATCCATTAAAATGTCATTGGATGCAAACGTGAAAAATGTAAAATTTGCAACATACATAAAAATGAAAATTCGCAAAATATGTCACAATTAAGAGAAATCAAAAAATTTAAAAAGAATTCAACAAACGAGAAAATGAAATATTAGCGAAAAATGTAATAAACTGTTAAAATCGTAAAAAAACAGAAAGTGAAGGAAAACATTTCGAAAATTAAAAACTGTATATTTCTAAAAGATTTTAATAAAATTCAAAATTTTTAAGAACATGAATTACAGAAAATCGCAAACTGTCCAACATGTTCAATTTTTCGAAAAAGAAAACAGAAATAACTAACAGTTAATAAAAGAACATCGCAGGAAAACAATTTAAAAAAATTGTAACAAAACGATAATAATAAAGCAATTTAAGTGTAATTTGCCGTAATGCTGAAAAGTGTCAAAATGAAAAAACGTAAAAATGCTAGATAATTGAAATATATATATAATTAAGATAAATTCAAAAATACTTTAAAAAAATTGAAAAATAAAATATTGCTGAAATACGTAAAAACTGTTAAAATTGTAAAAAACAATAATTAAAAGAAACAAATCGCAAAAACACCTAAAAAAATCCTTGGTTATTTAAAAAAAATGACTGAAGTCAAAAATTTCAATTTTGGAAGACTTAAAACATTCAAAAACGAAAATTTTAATAATGCCAATTTTTGTGAGAATATATCCGGAAAATACAAAAATAAAAGGCTAAAATGTATATAAATCGAAATGAATTGTAACAAAACGTTAAATAAAACTACATTTTGCATGTCTTTGATTGGAACATGCAAACTTTAATTTATTCAATTGACAAAATGAAATTATCAACATTTTGCGTTTTTATTCGCGATTTGATTGGAAATAAAAAAACATCCAAATTAGGTATTAAATGTTACCTCTTTTATTGCTTCAAATGATTTTGACGTTTTTTACGAGGATTTCCTGATAACATCTCTGGTATATGTACAGTGAACAATGAACAATGAACGATTGTTTGCACTATGCAAATTGAAATATTTCTCATTGCAATTAACGGGTGCCTGTCAAGTAACAGATTGGATTAAGCTGAGATTTTGCATTAGCATAGCTGGAACATGGACTGGGCACAAACGCTATAAAAATGACCGCCATATAAAACAAAAGGAAAGCGTGCACTGATTAACCAAAAATTTTGCATTGACATTGACTGGAACAAGGATTGGGTACTTTTAGTCGTTGGGAAAATTGCTGCAACCGGGCTACTCATAAATAAAAACTATCACAAACGGACCACTCATTGATAAAAACTTAGTTTACCTTGTTTACAAGAATATATACGAATCAGTCGATATAATATTCTAAAGTTTACAATTATTTATATGTTTATATCTGAAGAAAATCTATTGATTGAATATTTTCCATCGATTCTTTTAGGATCTACCTTTCTTTCATAGGTTGTGATCACGCCAACTAATGAGGTAGCCATGTGTAGCACCACCAAGTACACAATTTCAAGCAGATTAGCATGCCAAGGTAAAGGTGCCAAAAACTGATGACAACGACAAAAATGATAGCTACTAGAGGCAACGTGAGATTTGGCGACTTCCCGAAACGCGCTATGTGATTTATATTTTCATGTGGTACCATTGTTACATGTATGTGTGGTTGCTTGGGAAGTTTTCTCTCAATAAATCGGTACAGGACTGCGGTGTGCCTCTAGTGCCTTTAGCGAGTTGATATCAAATTGACCATAAACGATGAGATGCCTAACAATTTTCAAATTACGAATTATAAAAAATTCTTTTACAAATTTAACGTGCACTCTTAATGAGTTATACAACAACTATTTTCTAATGCATGTTGATATAAAATTGTTCAAACTACTTCTCTTATTAGTTCCATTTATGTAAATTGTGTTTGATTGCTAACGATGATTATTTGATTCCCTTTTTGTTTACCTACCGTCTACCTTGCTATTGATTCAAATATTATTATTTATTTTGAATTAGTAACTTTTTATTATTATATTATGATATCCAATGTAATCTTCAAGTGATTTGTAGTGTTTATATGTTTTGATCGATCACCATTTATGAATTATTACACCCCATATTTTTACATAAACACCTCAATGCTTCAATTTTACGGCTATAAAGCAGAATCCGTAAAATTACAATGGCATCGTTACGTCCGCTCAATATACCCCCGTGCGAAATAAAATATGTGACGTTAATAAACCCATTTCGCATAGAATGTCACCCCATAAACACGCATTCTCCGCGAGTGCAGTAGGACAAAATCGAAGGGGTGCCGGACCGGGCCCCTCCAGCTGCCTACACAATTAACACGCGCCGCGGCTCTTACTTTTGCATGCAGCTTCTCTACGAACGATTCCCGTACGCCACTTATGTCACATATACGAGCTGTCGGCGCGTTTGATAGCCATCAATACGTTGTCGGCGTGTTTGACGTCTGCCACAGAAAATATCAAACACAGAGTCAAGAGCCCATCCGAATGATACCGGAATTCGAGAAATCGTTACACAAACGTCGATAATCTTATTTATGTTAGCTGACGCTGTCTTATTTCAGATTGAAGAAGAGAAAAAAAGAACGACACCAATTATTCGACGATAATTTCAATTATAAAAATTTTATCTATGGCGACATTGATATTTAAGTGGGCACAGTTCAACTGTTGCAGGGTCAAGCTTGAATTGGATCAAATTACGATCGCCATGAATGAATTGCTACATCGCGGACGAAATGTGGACGTTTACGTAACCGCGCTTATCATTCAATTTCCAGAAAGTGAAAGATCACGATTTTTCTAACTTTAGCACGAAGATAACCTATCGACCGGCCCAGTCATTGGCAGAGTAACGGTCTTGTTCTGTGGCGACTGCAGTTTTAATTTAAATAAAATTTATTGATTGATAGTGTATCTGCAGTCACATTTGCGCGATTAAATTTAATTTATGTGCGTTATTTATGTCTACTTACAACAGTGGCCTGCATGTATCCCCGCTCTCGAACGTAAGGTCATTGAAAGATTCTGTTATTTAGGGAAACCAGCAAACACAACGATAAAGATAAAGTAACCTACTTAAAGATTTAATTACACCCGCTTTAATAATTTCATTTTATGTTGTGTCCTAGACAACGAAATAAAAATTAGAATTAGATTTATAATACAATGTCATCGACAACTTTGCACACTAATTCAATTATAAATCAACACCAAATGACAATTTAAAAAAAAGTCTGTTCTAGTTCACCTTTGTTACGTATTCGTAACTTCGATTCATCCTGCGAGAATACTGCGGGTCCAATGTATGTTACATTCCTCAGGCGAAAATTTGCATAAATACAAACAAACATATGGTCAATATAATAACCGTTAGCGTCGTTAAAAAATGTATTGAAACTTCACCTTAATATTTTCAACAAGTTTTAACAATTCCATAGATATTTTTATCTGTGTTTTTCACATTTATTTACATTATGTCTATCTCACGAACGGGTCATTGCTAATTGAGAAATAGTGTGCGTCAGAAATATTTTACGTTTCTCCAAACAAATACTTAAATTATTTGTATAAATATAAACAAAAATGTGTAGATATGTAGATGCGTTCCGCAATTATATTTCTTATACTACCCACTAACGAAGTTGAAAATGATCATATTTCATATTTCAACTTACGCATCTCGGATTAATCTCCAGAATTTGTTAGGGTTTTTAGAAACTTTTTGGTTTTCTTATGCGTAGCCAATTATTTTCATAAATATGAATAAATATCGGGTAAAAAATAATACGAATGCCCTCATACCATAATAAAATTATTCGACTTTCCGCCACAAACCTTGGAATATTTATTAAAGTTTAGTTCCAGTATTCATTTATTTACTTATCTTCAATCTACCTCCCTAAATTATTCAGGGCATAACTGATATATAATTAGTGTGTGTCTATAGCATTTTACGTTTAGGCGGTGAGTTCGTTCGTATCGCAAACTATTATTTTATATATTTTTTATGCTGAACTTTAATTTATTTATTCAATTTAAATGCGCTCGTTATTTTTTTTGCTTAATTGCTTTTGGAAATAATAAAATTTTAAATGTGGTTGTTCGACTTGCCTGAAGCATATTAATTTTTTTAGTGCCTTTATAATAATTGGCAATTTCATTATTATATTATATTTTATTATATTTTGTTCGATTCTTTTCGAGAACGTACTGGATCACCAGATACGCCTCGATACGTTCAAAAACGATCCTCTGCCAAATTACAACTCTACACGGAGCAATCGAACAATTAAATTTAATATAATGTCAAAATTTTTTTGTGTTTGGTTGGCGAAGAGCTGTGTGAATGGCGAGTTTCTTAACTAATTTTTGCATCAACATATATTTTAATGCGTTGAGCTTTCGTGGCTCTTAGGAGTTCACAATATGGACGAAACGACCGTCGAAAAATCAACTTGTCTAACGCATGTCCATGTCATTTTAGTATAGATTAACGTCAATATTTTCATTTGAGCAAAATAGCAATTAATTTCTTGTAACCGTCACCAAATCCACCCTCGCAAAGTGTCCTTTTATAGACCAAATCGAATTTTTGTTGCACTGTACTTGGCCTATTTTCATTCAGCGTCAGTGATAGGTAACTAAAGAGGAATAATTACACAAAAAAATTATAGTGCAGCTCATAACGGCTATTTATTTGGATTAATCTATAACGAATTAATATCAAAATTTGAAAGAAAGTTTAATTCTGATGTTGCATCCAGTTAAGAGCGGTTTTGTTAACATAACTTATTACAAATTTGTTTTGCGTTTCGGAACTTTATTGAATCAAAAATTGCAAAAACCCGTCGTATCGTTGGACGGTATCGTTTCGTTATTCTTTTAAATGTGTCTGTTCAATTAACACAGTAACAAGAGATTTAATCATTTTTGTCATCATTAAAAAAAAAATCAATGTAGCTGCAACCAAACCCCACTCAATCCAACCAGAAATGGTGTAAGTCTTGATTGATTTTGTTGTCAAACTCAAACCAATCCGAATCAAATATGTAGTTTAGTCAATGTTTTTCGCATGTGTATAAAATATTTTCTCAAATAATCCAACCCAATCTGATAACAGTTTCGGTAATTCTGCTGTGAAATTTTTTCAAAGCTACTTAAGTAACAGGGACCAATTTGTGGAATATAATTGCCATTTGTCACATAGAATAATAGCTACATCGGGGGTTCCTCAGGGGTCCAATCTTGGGCCTATACTTTTCATTATTTTTATAAATTATTTGTCTAAATGTGTCAAGAGTGATGTTGATCTGAATTTTTTGCAAGTATAGACACAGTGAACGACTGCTTAGAGCTGCAGAAGGATATGGATGGTGTTAGCAACCGGTGCCGAATTAATCATCTTACTTTAAATGTGGACAAGTGTAACGCAAATGCGAATGTATTACTTAAATCGCCAGTCAGTGTCATGTGTGCCAATTTCAACCTACTTCCAGGTCGGTGCGGCTTGTACTTCTCGTCGCTAGATAGTATTTTGTCTAACATAACATGAGTTACTCTAAATGAAATGTTAAATTGAGATTGCTACGGTTCGTCTGCTTGTATTTATGCAATGTTGATTTTTGCTTTTTCTTTTATCTTTTTAATTTTGTTTATAAATTGTCCTTGTTTTGGTTATGTACTGTAGGGCAATGAATTGTTTTTATTATTATTATTAAATTTTGTTAATAGTTTTAAAAATACGACAGATGAAACCATACACAACCCAACTTATTGTGCAGCTTCTTGGTATTTTATAAAACTTTTTAGATTCCATTCAGAAATTCACATTTTCAAATTTTCTTCGTACCTATCATATTATTTTGCAGGAATTATTTTTGTCAACATTTTTAAAAATTTCAATGCCTTGCAGCTGCCACCAAACCCAGCACAATCAAATCAGTTCGATGTGCTCGTAAGTCATTTAAAATGTGGCAAGCATGGCATTTTGAAAATACGACAATGTTATTTCAAAAAAATTAATCAAAAGTTTGCTTTCGACATTTCCAATGAAATCTACGCCTGCGTTTCCACAGTACTGCAGCAAAATTTAGTTCTTCGATTTCATTCTAAGTGCACCTCAATTTTACTTTCACAGGGTGTCGCCGAAAATCCCATATTTAATTTTGAATATTTTCTTCAAGTTGTTATGCTCGTTTTTTTTCTCGATTTCTATTACAATATTTATATTAAAATTTTTTAGTAAATATTCAAGGCCTTCAAATTTTATAATAAGTGAGCGTTTTATTATTAAGAAGAAATATACACCAGAAACATAGCAAAAAAGAGTGCCAATTATCACAAATATAAAGGAATATAAAATTTTAAATACTTTAAAACAAATAAAAAAACAAAAAAGTTAGCTAAGCAAGGTGTAAGAAATTGTAAATTTAAGGCCTCCAAATTTTATAATAAGTGAGCGTTTAATATATCACACAATTGTCAACGTGGTAATTGTACGTGATCGTATACCAAATGGCCGAAGAGACGCCACATAAACTTCGCACAAATTATTTGATATTCTGTTATTATTTTCAATATTTTTTTCGATCACTGGAGATGTATCCTTGGAATCGTCCGATTATAAAATGGTGTTCTCAGGTTGGTAAGATCTAAAAAGAATATTTTTTCTTATAAAATTTTCTTCGTGGTTTTTTCACAAGAAACATATTCGTAGAAATGTTTCGTTCAATCTTCGAATATTACTTACGGCTATTGACGTTTTTTTTACAATCAATGCCCCTAGTGCCTTTCGGTGTAGGGTTTTGACGTTGAACTGTCTTTATTTCACCAAATTTTTGCATTTACTACAATTGAGTTAGTTATTCTTAGTCATTTTTTATATATTTCCAATCGTTTTGATCATGTTAGGCTAAATTGGTTTTAAAAACCATGTCAAATCGTCCATCTCAGGAATTTATTTGGGTTGGGTGTAATTGTTATCAGGTGTTCAACTTTTTTGAATTTGTGTTTATTTTCACGATTTACTATTAACACTTTTCAAGTTTCGTATATCAATATGTTAAGTAATTTTTTCTAATTTTTCATTGCGAAGTTTAATAAATCGTTAGATCTGAGAAGGTATATTTTTAATATTAGTTTTACTGCTAGTTCATTTTATTTGCAATTTCGTTTGATAGTTATTTTGAAAATTATCAATGGCTTTCATCAGTTTTTATTTTATTTTCCTCATTCTTTATACAATGCACAGTTTTGGTGAGCTTTAAAAACGTTTATGAATCTATGTTATGTATTTTATTCGATGTTTATTACGGTTGGGTTGGTTCTGGTGTAAACTCGTGATATCTCGAACACAAAATGCGGTTGTTTCTGATTGTTTTTTTTACGACTTGAAAAAATGTTGAATGCATCCCGAGCTTTATTTTAAGGAATTGTTTTGGAACGTATTGTATCAAATAATTTCAACCCCTATCGAAGATATTTATGATAAATAGTTTGTATTCGTCGCTTCTCATGTATTATTAAGGGTCCTCTGAATTTTTAAATTGACGTTTATTCGTATTAACACCAGCTACGTTTGTGTTACACAAAACTGAAAATTTTATTTACAGAGTAAAAAAGTCTAAGTGGTGTAAAAATGTAATGTAAAAATATGGGCTGAAGCACATGAAACGGAAGGAATAAAAGTAGAGGTGGGGAAGCCGTGGGAAGGCCGATAGAAGAAGAGAAAATCCTAACAAGATTCAGATACGGGAACAAGGAGAAGACAAGTAAGTGCTGGATGGACGAGAAATACAGGAGGTGTGAATTCTGTGGAGAATGTTGGGATAAATGGATACATTGGATATGAGGAAATATTTTTATCGTCCTTCGGACGTTTTATTATTCATTTCACATATTCCTCATTTGTTTCAAATGTGACATTTCCTCCCTCGTTCATTTTTTAATTTTATCTTAACGTTTTTTAATTTGCTTCTTTTTTCTTGGCCATTTGTTCCTTCTGTATAATTTCTTATTTATTTGCTTCGGTAATTTTGTTGTTTGTTTATTTAACTGGTTGTAATATCTAATCTAATTTCCTCGATTAATTGTTTTAAATTATTAGCTACTATAATTTCGATTATGTTATCGTATTTCCGGTGCATTGTTTATTCTTCATTTTGTTGGCATACATTTTAACGTAAAATAATAAACGAAAAAAAAAATAATCTGCGATATAAAAGAAACATAAATGCAACAACCATGGAACTTTCGTCAAGAATGTATGTGCTTAGAAATAAGTTCCTTCCTCATTATCTACGTGCATTTCTGTAAATATATGCACAAGGCAGGCAACGTGTTAATATGCTCGACAAATTGATGATTTGTATTCACGTATTTGTGGAATAAATTGAAAAATTCTAGAAAGTGACTCTAGTGAGCGAAACCTTGATAAACACCGCAATTAGGATATCGTTTAGTAAACAACAGCATTAATTATAATTTATCAGACGAATAAATAAATATAAGCGTAACTGTATTAATTTAAACGTTGCTTCGTACAAACAGCCTGTCTGCGAAGTAACACGACCTGCCATGTTATTTAAAATCTAAATTAATTGTAAATAAATATTTGCGTGTTTTGAGTCTTGATGACAGGAATGTGTCCAGATGAAATTTGAAGACCCGTGACATATTTTCCACATAAATAACATTTAAGGTAGACAGATTTGCTATTCATAATTTTTAATCTCTGCGTTATCGTGCATGCGATATTTACTTAGGATCAAACTATACAAATATTCCGTTCGCTTGGTGTGTACAAATACATGAAATCTCGAATATTTACCTACACATGTAATAACACGATTGACATGTGTTTGATTTGAAAATATCATTATCTTTTAAGACTGTCAACTGTTTCCTCACAAATCGACAGCCATTGAAGCAAATAAAATGGGCGATAAAAAGTCGTTATGATTTATAATGGAACGATTTATTGGTTCGGGTACAGGCCGTATCATTGAAATACATTTATACAAATATTTAATAAGTGTGTGTGTGTGCACGCGAAAATATTTGCATAATATAAACGGATGTATATACACTATATGTTTATAACATATATTACGTATTCAAGACTAATGTGTCTCTTTTATTTAATGCAATAAATAATTCATGCTCTCTGGCGTTTAACGGAGACGAAATTTAAATGTAAATGGTTGCGTATGGAAGGCAGGTTTCAAATAAATTGTTTCATGTGTGAAAAAAATAACTTATAAATCATGCATAGCTGCATATAGCAATAGGTTATGGGATGAATGTGCCTGAAATACCAATTATTCACCACAGCTGTTTGTGTCGTCGCATTTAAAAAATATATTTTAAACGTAATGCGATGTAAATTTATTCAATCGCATACTCAAATTATAATTGGTCAGCGATGTTTAACAAATTTGTAGTATTTCGTACACCGAACCTGTACGCCCGTAAAATACCGAAGATTGTAATTCGTTGCGAGCTCGTTAGCCAGTCCGTTCGAAATTATTTCGAGTGGGCGTTTTGAATTGATCGGCGCAAAGTAGCGTAACTTGTAACTAGAGGCACGCCATATCAAAATTAAATTCTAATTAATGAATTAAATTGAGGAATTCTTACTATTCGCGGGAAAATATGTGGACGTACAGTTTCCACGTAACTGCCAGGAATCTGCAGAATTCAGATGAGTGTTGTTGCAAGGTCTAATTGAATAATCATATTAGCGTGTTATGTAGTAGACCAGCTTATCAGTTGTTGGTTTATGCGCCAGGAATTCAGTTTCATTCGAATGATAAACTTTACCCCCGTGTTGTATGCAACCCATCGATCGATTGATATTTACGAGATTTGCTCATAGAGGTCGTGCAGTGAAATAAAGGGGGTGTGTAATCAGTGATGCCAATGTCACATTTCATAATTTTTTAGTAAATTAAAAAAATTAAATGATAGTAAAAGTCTAGGCGATGAATTTCTTTTATGACGGCGGCCTTTATGTTAAATAGAAAATTAACTTTGAATGGAGTATTTTCCGATTGAAGTCAAAATGTAATGTGCATTTTACGTACGCAAAAATCAAAATTGTAACAATGAGCTGCAAATAAAATGCAAAAGTTGTCAAAATTACACAAGAAGAATGTAAATAAAGAACACTATATAAGCCGAATTGCAAAAAAGATTTAAAATCAATTACAGAACTTAAAAATGGTAAACTGGTTAGATTGAAAAAATCAACAGTTAAAAATGTAAGTTGTAAAGAAATTTCAAAAATATAAAATTAGATTGGGTAACTCTGGGATTGTTAAATAAGCCAAAATTGCCTAAAATGCAAAAAATTTCAAAACTGCCTAAAAAACTTCAAAAATCTAAAATCTACTTCCCACCTCTATTACCCAGAGACCGACGTCCACTAGCTAACACGATATCAAGTCCTTGAACTTTGGTTAGGAGCATTCCTGGGATGCGTAATCAGCACCATGACAATTTGTTGTAATGATTATAACGTATGTCCCATAAGTTTTTGCGCAAACTTCAATATATTTTTTGTAGATGGAAATGCATTTAATTAAATGTTTTGCTGAATAAATGCTATGGTTTGATTTGCATATTGACTCAAGGTCTGCCCAGATATAGAATCATCCTGCGGATACAGGTTTTTGTTCGGGGGGGGGGGGGCATTTTTGTGTCGTTTTATCTATGATTCGTTTTCTTCGTCGTCTTTATCTTCTATCGGTGCATGTATATTTACCATTTATTAAATTATATTGCTTAAAAGTAATAGAGATTTTTTTCTTACAGCAATAATGGAAATTCGAAATTCGAAAATAACGTCATAATTCTGGCAACACCGTATCATCCATCATTCGAGAACTAAACTGCCAACACTGCCTGTAATGTAGTTACCTATTTTAAAACAGGATTACTTGACAGTTTAAGGTTATAAATTAATAAATTAAAATCAAAAGTCGTTTATTTTGACTGCAATCAATAAACGTTTATTCAACCGGATAAAAATAGTACGTCATTTTATGAAATTCGCAACAAACGTAGATATCCTAAAGGAAGTAATGGACTTGCATATGAAACCCCGGCCGATCTGCGGGCAGCTATATAAATACACGAACGTGATGAAAGGGTGGCAATACAGGTATTTTACGGTGGACGGCAGTGCGGGACTCTTGAATTATTTTCTTAGTGAAGCTGAAAAACCCGAAGGCGCGATACCCAGAGGATCGGTGCACTTAGCCGGTGCTGTTATCTGCCCCAGCGACGAAGACTCGAAAACGTTTACCGTGAACTGCGCCTCGGGGGATATGCTAAAACTGCGAGCGGCTGACGCAAAGGCTCGGCAAGAATGGGTCAACGGATTGCGAGCGGTCGCTGAATCACACACAAAGGTAATTTTTCGTTCGTGTCTAATTTGTGGCTAAAGTTTTTGATTTTAGGCGATAAGTGCCACGATTCCACCTCTTCCGCCTCGAGAGCACCTAGCCGTGTTGGACGCGATGGGCAGTGCCAAATTACAACTACAAAATACCGAGCAAGCAGACATTGCGCTTTCTCGATTGCTGGATTCCGCGGGGAGTTTGTTTTTGAACGACACGAATTTGTTGATGTTGAAAGCGACGTCGGCGGCGTCCGTCCATTGCCTGCTGCAGTGCTTCAATATATTGCAGAGGAACCAACACCAGCAGGCGAGGACGGGGTTTGCCATCGACGATGATTAAGTCATCTACAAAATTTAACTCGGGGCATTTGTATTGCAAAAATGCAAGCCGTAGTGATTAATTATTTAATATTTAACGTTAGTCAATTGTAATATAGGTAACGTAGGTGCATAAATTCTCATTAATTAAAGATATTTTAAAATCCATATAGAATAAGTTAACGTATTTAAGAGCATGTGCCATTACGCAAGTATTGACTTAAAGGCTGTAAATTTAGATTTATGATCGCGTTTCTTCGAGTGTAGACGAATTAATAAATTGTATAGTTTTTGTATTATAAAAGTGGTTTTGTTTGTTCGTGAGATTTCATTGAATTTTGTTTGACTTGGTGTAAAGTACAAGGGGTTAATTATTATTTAGAATGTTTTGTCGTCATATTTATTTCTTGGTGTTGTTAATTATACGCCATATAAATTTTCGATGAGGTGGTTCGGTTCGAAATCTGTTCAAAGATTAATTAAAATGACAATACTGCTATTTTTGTGATAATTATAATTTGAGACAGTATAAGTAGCAGCTTAAATCTATTTATTGTAATAATAGTGAACTTTTTAAATAAAAATTGCATATGAAAAGGATTATTTATTTATTGCAGTTATGTGGATGAGAATGATGAACTCTCTCGCAGTTTCATATTTAATTGCCGTTTACAAGGTGAATAAAGGTCACATCTGTACATTGACTCACTCCAAATTAATCCGATTATTCCTCCCATACATAACAATTACAATCAAAATTACAAAATATAATATCCATAAAAAAAACATTTAGATATACAAGAAAATCGCTTTATTTCAAGTCCCAACTTCCTCATATTCACTTATTGTTAAATACAATTACTTAGTTACATAAAAC
This sequence comes from Geotrupes spiniger, assembly GCA_959613385.1. NCBI lineage: Eukaryota > Metazoa > Arthropoda > Insecta > Coleoptera > Geotrupidae > Geotrupes > Geotrupes spiniger. Next base: position 36,781,090 of record OY390736.1, on the reverse strand, counting down.
GACGGGCTTATTTCTTAGCAAACGATATTTTCATAGCGTGCGTTGGTGTGATTTTGAACCCTTGAAGAGCATCTTTGGCGGCGCCCGATTGCAATTCGTTTTCGAATTCCACGAAAGCGATGTCGTGCCGATTGGGCACCAAACGTACCTCTTTAAAACCAGGAAATCTAAAAGCACAGTCACAACATCAAATCGCAACAATCGACAATTCAAAACGTACTGATTGAACAACATCGACAGCATCATTTCGCTAGTTTCGTCGGGCAAGTTCGTCAAGAACAAAATTTGATTGGGCGGCTGCTCGGCGTTATTGCCGCCGGGTATCCTGTTCGGGTCCTTGTTCTTCTTTTTCTTTTTGGGTGCGTCGTCTTCTTTCGACGGGGGCGGTCGGATTTTCTTCGGACGCTCCGAATACGTCCCCTTCAATTTCGCTATGAGATCCGAATCCGTTTTACTGTATTGTATTCGCTGCAATTGACACGATTAATGATAAATCAAAACAGATTTCTAAGTGTACCATTGGTTTGTCGTAGAAGGGGAATCCTTGCATCGATCTCAGGGCGTTCGTGGCGCTTTGGATCTCCTTGAATATGACAAAGGCCTGTCCGCGCATTTTCAACGTTTTCAGGGCGACTATATCTAAAATTTGACCGAACTGTGAGAATATCGCGTACAAGGACTTCTTGAGCTCGTCCTTTTTGATCTTCTCGTTGAGATTGTTTATGTAAATCGTGTTGTTCGGTCGGATATCCATTCTGCGGCGAAAGAGGGTTAGGATAATGAAACGGTCGCGCTGCGATGTTAATTGATTTTTACTGGAAGTTTGCACTTACCTCAATGTTAAATTAACTTAACACTTTATGCACGTGTGTTTAATAATATTATTTTAAACGGAACCAAATCGCAATCAAAATACAACGCTCGAACCTCGCTACCTTAACATTAAATGTCCCTATTAACCCGTTGGTTAACGTGAGGCGGGAATATTTAAATAACCGGCAACTTTGTACTTTCTAAGAAAATTAAATTAATGTATAACAAGAGATTAAATATTCAGTGCATGTTCAATATTTATATTTAAACTATAAAGAGTAATCGATGTTGAAAAATAATAGTTTTTTTTTCTGATTATGTAATATGACAACAAAAATTAATTTATTTGTATATACATACGTTTGGAATTTTTATTATAATAATAATAGGAACCTACAATGTGAACATGATGTAGAAATCGAATTTTTAATTCTTTATGTTGGTGATGTACCGTTAAAGCAGGTTTCTGTATTATTACTATAAGTGTGACCGCGTTCACTAACTGATAATTTGCGCAACTGCTCTGTAAAGCTTTTCGTTTTATGATTTTAACTTAAAATATCGTGCGAAATATCGGTAATTATTTAAAGTTTATGAAAATCAAACGTCCCTATTTACTAAGCCATTTAGCAAATGGCGGAAATGAATCTATCATCGATCAGTTGGCGTCCTGTAACGCGCTTGTAATTCTTAACTCTGGTGGGTGATAGTGGAATTACTGGAATTATGTTATGTTGCTTGTCGACAATTCTATCAAAGCAGACAACTTTATTGTGAATAAATATAGTGCGTCTTATATACGGTGGCGCTACTCCAATAATTCAGTTTATTTCAAATAGACGCCATGGTCCGGTATTTATCATTGATGTATGTAGGATCAATTCCTGTTGTCAGGCAATTAATTCAACCCATTTGCAAAACTGTAATTCTATATTTTGTCCAGAAACTCACCTAATACTATAATTTTGATAATACTTTGACATATGTACATTGCAGTTTTTTGACATTTTATTACTATTAACAAAAAAAAAAAAAATCCTGTGCTTTTAATATTAGACGGGCACAATACGGATGTGAAAAATCTCTATGTGATAATAGCAACCAGAAACAATTTTGTCACTACAGTAAGTCTTCCTCCACATACAACGCACAAAATGCAACCGTTGGATAAAACAGTAATGGGTTCTCTAAAAAAAATTCTACAATGAAGAGATCAGATCGTTTTTATGAATCAATCAGCGCGCAATTAGTCTCTTCGATGTTGACGAATTGTTTGGAAATGCTTATTTAAAATTACAAACAGCCGAAAGGGTTTGCAGCTACAGGATTGTATCTTCGGGGACGAAGACTTTTTGGCGGCAGAACAAGACGTTCAACACGTAGACAATATTCAAGAAGCAGTTCATGAAATACCTCAGCAAGCAGAACCGGAAAATATTGAACTCGTCCAGTGAGATGCACTGCAAACTGGACAAACAGAAAATGCGCAGCAAAAAGAAAACGCAGCTCAGATCGTTGCACCCCAAATTAATATCCACCTTCATGACATAAGTCCAATACCAACTATACGAAAAAAAGAGGGACTCGTGGAAGGCCGCCAGGAAAATCTAAAGTTATCACGGCAACGTCAAATAAAGAGGAGTTAGAGCAATCCTTTAAGAAAGCGCAAAGAAATGAAAGGAGAAACGAAGTAAAGAGAAAGAAAACAGTTAAGAGACAAGTACTTATAGATTTGTCATCACGAAAACGCAAACGTGGCCAACCTCCCTCTTCCAGCTTTGATAATAATTCGGAGCTTTCCGTCCACTATCAGTCCTCAGACGAGGAGATTTTTTCATCGCAGGTAATTCGTGCCGGAAATGATTCAAACTGTCTTTTCTGTGATGAGAAATTTTCTAGAGATCGATCTGGGGAAATTTGGATTGACGTTTACGTTTGTGTTTAATAAAGCATTTGTTTGTTCTTAATAAAAGATTTTTAATGACTATATCTACCTTACATTAAAACAACCCTATTCCACATTACCATGTAGGAGTATGCCACATTACCCATCCAGTTTCTCTAACACAAAAAATGACATCTTTTTATAAAAAGATTCATACAAAAAAAGAATTTTGTGAATATTAGCTTTCATCTTTACTATATATCTTTACTAAAATTAGACAATTTCGTTAATGTTCCTATTTTTTGCATACTTAAAAGGAAAGGGTATTCCACAACCGCCGACTTTACTCTACCTCTTTGACGATGTTCAATATTCCAAATAATTTATTTAGATATTTTCTCTCTGGCATTTTAAATAAGTTTGACAGTATTTGAAACAATTGAGATATTTTTCAATGTTGAATTTCTTGGTAATTGAAAAATTCTGTATTTGATATGTGTTACGAAAACTTTGTGAGAGTGTATTAACGCCATCTAGACGTCAATACCCTCACACCTATGCTGCTACGTGACCAGAGCTGTATATTTTGATCGACTAGGTCAATATTTGTTTTTGGATAGTTTTGATGTTGTAAGTTTTTCCAATTTTGATGATTTTAAAAATGTTTTTGAGCATTTTGTCATAGTTGGCATTACCAAGATTTGCAGTTTTTTAACACATAAAAAATAAATAAAATTTTTTGTATTCTAGAAAAAAACTTTGTTATTGCAAAAATAACTGCACTAAAATATAATACATTAAAAAAATAAATTAAGTGTACACCACAAACTATTCAAACTAGTTAAATCCATTGAACAACACACAATATTAATTATAAACGACGCGGAAGTGCACACAAATAATTTCACAGTCGAATCCGAAATGATAGCAATATTTGTTCCTCATGTGTGCTCACAAATTAATTATCCCACATCGCGACTTTCTCCGCGAGTACCGCGCGCCATAAAATCGCACACTTTTTGCTTTCACGAGCAGAGAATTAATAATTTCTTAAAGAGCGGATAGCCTTATTATTCATAGCGTAACCTTTGACACTTTGATAGCTTCGAAGTGTATTACAAAATACGTCTTTTTAATTACCGTAACCCATAAATTTATAATATTCACAGTAAAACGATTACACTTTAAAATTTTAAAGACCTGGTCACGTACATATATCTTCCAGATAATTTGTGTTCGCCGCCATCGGAATAATAGCTGGCGCGGAATAATTTATGTTTTCAGTTATTACAACAATTTGATACGTGACTTGAGATATAGAGCAAAATCTATTACGGGAAGGAAAATTAGTTTCCGTTATTAATACGAATTTCCAGAACGACTTCCTGGTCGACGTAATTACGTTCTTGCGATGATAGCTAAATATTCCGAGAACAAATTTCGTTAAGGACGCGGGAGTAAAAAATCGGGTTCGAGAATCGATAAATTAAAATTTAATTATTATTTTCGCAAATGGACTGGGAATTTTGAGATGACGTTAACATGTTGCGCGAACAAACTTATTAATTATAACGTCGATACATGTGCCCCACCAATTTCGACGCCAATAAATACTGATCGACATACGAACATGTAAATATCTATAACGCAGTTGGGCGTGTCATTACCGGACGAGATACTCATCGTAAATAAACAGAAACGAATTCTACGTAATGGATCGTGGCGTTTAATACCGATCAGCCTAAAATATAATTTAAGGCACACAATTAAGTGATTAATGCCGTCAATTAATTCCTGTGTTTTTCAGACCAGTTATATGATGGCGATAAATCTTTTATATTGAGTTATAATTAAAATCGAGGTATGTTTTATAAACATTCCACGCGGAAATGTCGGAATAATCGAAAATTAGTTGTATTGCTCAAGATCCAATTATATGGTAGGTGTAGATCGATATTCAAGAGGATCCGGTTGAAAGCAAGTCAGTGAAGATGGGCGTGGAGACAAATGGGCACCACTTACGTAATCCAGATGGAAGATTTTGCATTATGTTACGTAAGAGACAAAGGGATATTTGCGTATTGATAATAAATAAATTACAAATAATCAAGGATGTAATGTTTGTTTACTTTCTCTAAGAACATTTGATAATACTAGACACAAAATTGGAAAATTAAAAAGCTCACTACGTCATAATGTACACCACATCGTCTATGATACTCGAGATATTTTTGCTTATTTAATGTCCTTAAAGGTTTGAAAACATTAGCAACATTGGATAAAATTGCAGAAAAATAGTGCAGTAAAATTTGAAAGAAATGAAAAACTTGAGAAGGTATATTTGTAGAAAATTGGAGTACGGAAAATTAAAAAAAAAATTGTAAAATTTGAAAAAAATGTAAACCCGTAAATTTGAAAAAATGCAAAATTTGAAAAAATTGTAAAATTTGAAAAAATATAATACTTGAAAAAATGTGGAAAATTTAGCGCCTCAAAATTATAGGGGACCGTACAAGTGATTTATTAAGGAAAGTTTAATTTCTTTAAATTTCGTACGGTAAGGTGTTGCCCGTCCCCCACCTGTTACCCTTTACGTGTTGCAAATTGTTCTATTTTTTCGTATGACATATTTAAATATCAATAATATATAAACGTTTTAGGCATTGGGATTTCTGCCCTGCAGGGGGTCTAGAATTCATAATAGGCCTTGCTCAGGTTGCCTATAGGTATTACCATTACGTGCTCAAGACACCTTAAACATTTGCATTAATTTCAATTTCTAACAATTTTTACATTTTTTAAAACATGATAGTTACCATGCTTGCCAATTTAATATTTCTGTCTATTTTGACACGTCTACTCTTTTACATATTTTTTATATTGTTTTTAATATTTAAAAGTATATCCGATTTTTGGTAAATTGGAAATATTTGATATTTCTGTAAATTTTGACTGCATTGGAATTTTTGTCAGGCTTAAGACCTATTTTGATGTGTTTTTAATTCTGTAATCTTTTAAGTTTAATTATGAAAATGTGTACATTTAAGTAAGTCACACTTCTTGTTTACATCTGAAATACATTTCAGTGAATGTAAATAGGTGATGATAGCTGGTTCGTCCTCTGTGGACTCGTCAGATCAGCAGACATGCATTTACTGAAGGTGCATCAAGTCATGCAATGCATGTATGATGAAAAAGATCTTATGTGAGTATTCATGCCATTTAGACTAGACGTCAATATTCCCACACCGATTACGTCGGTACTTTCCCAACTTGTAACTACTTCGCAGTCATCGACACGAAAGAAAGACCGCGTTATTGAAACTACATTTCAGCGAATGTAAGCAGTTGATGACAGCTACTTGACTACCACACATGCATTCGTTGAAGACTGACAAAAATGTGTGTACCTATTTAAGAGGTAAAAGCAGAACTCTGTAATTACGTAGCAGCACGGCTGTGAAGATACTGACGTCTAGATGGCGTTAATACTTATATATGAACTTTTTGCTCTTCCTTACACTAGCTTTATACATTTTTTGTAATTTTAGCATTTTTGTTAAATAAGATTACATGTTTGTCAATTTTGGTTCGCGTTTTTGGCAATTTCTCTATGTTTGACAATCATATTTGGGGTTTGTTGAGTTAGCAAATTTATTAATTTTATTAATTTACTTTTGCCAATTCATTTTGTCCCTCTTTAGCTTTGATATTTTCTTTTTTGATTTATTGATTTGTCATTTTGAATACTGACGTTTTTAAGAAATTTTGCACCTATATGAATATTGTGCTTTTTTTATTCGATAATCTAAATCGTGCTGATTAAACGGAACTAAAATTGCAATATTACATTCTCAAAAAAAAATTAAACATCCCCCAACAGAAATAACCATGAAAACAAAGTAAGCATAACTAAGCACAATAAAAGAGATCTAACTTCTGATAAAAACTTAAAATCTCTACAGCAGACAAGAAATTGAAAATTTCAAAAGGAGAATTTTGAAAGACAAAATGGAAAATTAGTTATAAATGACAAAAGAATAAACATATGGGTGTAGTATTTTAGTGACATTATTAATCATAAGGAAGATAGAGGCGATAGAGAAAAGGAAGAGTTACATAAATCAAACCATAGAGGATGTACAACTGCGCACTAAAATAGAAATTGCGAAAACTACACCCCAAATGAAGAATTAAAGGAGCCCTTCCTCCTTGCCTCTTTTTATTTTTCATTTGTGATGTAATTTCTGTAATTCATAATCATGTGATGATGATTGTTATCCATTTTAATTAAAATTTAACTAGTTTTATTAATTATTGATTTTATTCAAATCTGTTTTAATCAGTGCGATTTGATTGATTTTTGCTGACTAATTTCTTCTATTTTAGTTAGGTAGTTATGTTTTACTATCTACAAATGGTAACTACTTTGGATTACTAATTTCGCAAATCTATTTATAAAACGACGATAGTGCGAGTTACCCTGTGGACACCTAGAATAAAGCATACTTGACGATTTGAAACAAGAATCAACAGCAGGAGAAATATTCCAAAATATTGCTGATATAATCAATCTTTTAATATTACAACAATATCAATGCAAAATGACGTTGATAAGACTCAATTTCGTTTCTATGTTTAAGAAATTGACATCGACATCAGTCGCAGAGATAACGCAATAACCACCTGTCGACATTTTTCCACATTACTATTTGAGAAGATGATAAAATTTCTTGATTATAAAATCCATCATAGAATGAAGGTGTTCTTCAAAAACAAATCAAGAAGCAGCGAGCTAATTTTACGCGATTTTATCAATTTTAATTTGTTATTTTTAGGGCATTGAATTACTACATTTACATTATTTTTTAACAATTTTTTCACACCTCTTAGAGAAAAAACTGCCACAAAAAAACGCGAAATAACCGCAACTAAATAAGTTTCCAAGTTGTACGAAATTATTTATTTTATGTTCGAGTCAATTAAGGGAATTTTTGAACAAATCCTAAGAAATCCAAGATTACAAACGCACAAATTCGCAATTAACTTAATAGATTTCTTAATACGGAAAGTGGCGGAAGAAGCTTAATTTTTCTATTTAGTTCCGATTTTCACCGCCAACTGTCGGCGTTGATTATTTCGGCGATGTTACGCAACGTACACGCAAAGTCCGCGATTTAAGAAATTGCAGTGTTCACCCCAACGTTCGCCTCTTCTCGACATGACCCTGCTCGTTTGGAGCTAAAGAAAAACGTTTAAAGTTTCTCAGTCTATCGATGAATCGTTACATGCGATTTGACGATTTAATTTAATGCGAAACACAAACGCGGTTTTGCACTCGCTAAACGGTCGCGTTTAACGTTTCTCAGATCGTCAAATTATATTTTAATGTAACGCGAAATAAACGTCCGAAAACTGGTCACGCACATTCGACAATGAGACAAAGGCAATTATGAGTCACCGGCCACTGCATAATCACTTTTTTGGTGCAAAAACTGCCCATTGCATCTAAGCGACGTTATCTTTCTTCGCGGAAGTAACTATTGGGTGTTCTCGATATGTGTGCCGGCGACAATTAGAAGCTACGATTGTCTCTTCATCGATTGCTTATTTACAAATTAGTATTTTAAATAAATTACATATTAATTTATTATTCGTAAACCTGGGTTTTTATTAGTGAATTTTTATAACCTTTTTCCGTATCTCAAAAACGGTTATCGCAAAAGCAATTACAATAACAATAGGCTGGCAAGTCTTAATGCTAGCTGAATAACAGGACAAGGATAAAAATATTATAACCTAATAAAATTTTAATCCATTTGATCGACGTGGACGCATGAACATAATACAAATTTTCTGAAAATATCCCATGGGAAACGAAAAACTTAATGGCAATGATTGGGGTTGGACTAGCTTGAACGCATTAGCACGCTTTATAACAATAAACTTGGCAAACTTGTTGTTATAATTGGAAATCTCTTTCATCCTTCAATACCGAATCCAAAACACCTACAAACCAAAGAAGACGGAACCAATTGATTTCCCATACGACTTGTTCTAGACTAGAACTAGACTTCGAGAAAGTAAGAGATATGAATTGACTGTAATACCTCGTCGCACCGATATAATTAACTCTGATAAATATTTTGTACCTCAGTCTCATATCGGAGAACGCGTGCTATAAATTCGTTGAAATAGATACGTCTATGATTACATACGTATTATTGAGGGCGTGGCGATCCATTAATTCCACGACGATGAAGCAAGTTCCTTTCGATATTAGATCGGTACAGATGCATCAATAAGCACGACGGATTATAATGTAGAGTATCGAGTGTGCGTTATTTAATTAAGAAATATCTTGTCCAATGTATAATTAACTCAATTAGTTTCGAACGTTAATAACTGTGCGTCTATTGTGCAACAAATTAAAAGATAGGAACTCTACGTTCATGAATTGCCGATGGGTGAAGGAAATAGGTCCGTAAATTAATGCAAAAAAACTTTGGCGCACGTGATGTATTCTCCTAAGGTGTAGGTGTAGGATGTGCAAAAAATGGTGGGTCAGGTCGCGCGGAGATGCATTGACAAGGAAACGTTAGCTGTCATAAATGGTTTCAAAAGTTTTCGCTAGTGTGAACGTGGAGGTCGGCGGATAATTGCGGTTAGTGACCACAAACCAGTACTGGGAAGATGATGTAAATGAGTAAATATTCGCGCCGAATGGCATATCGTGCAGGAAACAAAAACGATAAAGCCGGCGCTTTAACTAGTTTATTGCTAAAAAGCCATATTGACGAACCACGCCCGCCAGCCAGGGGGTCTTTTACTGCCCGAGGCTAAGAAGTTCTCATACATTCATGCAACAACAATTTCAAACATTTCCAATTATAAGTATTCGGGGTAGTTGTTTCTAAAAACAATAGGGAATTAACGAGATATCGAGTTCCATTTTGATCGTACAATAGCATCATTTTAATACATGTGGTCACATCTTCTGACGAGAGATGGATTTTTAATAGTATCGATCGACTGAGGTATTTATCTTTGACGTTTCTTAAAGTCCGCAAAAATTTATTCATTAACAGTAATTTGTTATTCTTTTTAAATTTATTTATTTATTATTATTTATTTTTATTTCACTTCCGAGATTTCCATTGAATTATTTGTTTGTTTGCATTTGCCTCATTACGTCTTATTTGTTGATTGTGCTCTTTGTTATTTTGCAATAAATAAGAAAATTTAGTTAAGTACTGGAGGAAATGGAGTAAACAATAATCTTGATTTTCTTGTTGAGGATTTAGCAATGAACTCATCGTTGCGAAAAATTCGAAACCATCCAGATCTGGAAATCGTCAACAAACCACGTAGATCCTTAATAGAGCTAGGCCCAAGAGTGTGTAGTGAGATTATCCAAGAAAATTTTACTAGGAAAGTGAGCAATATAGCGCAATATTGAACAAATAATCCTCCTGAAGGTTTCCTTCACTAAATGAGTGAAATGTTTTTTAAAAACTTAAACTGTGACTAGTACCAAAAAAGGGAAACGCATTGAAAATACTCTGGACAATCGAAGATGATGCTAACAATAGTGGAAACGATCCAGATCATTCCTCAACAACCAACAATTTTAAGGAGATATATTATTGATACCAACAGAATTAGACAAACTAGAGTTGACGTTGCAGAAGAAACTGCGAAACTGTTCTTAGTTCCAGCGGCAACAAATTAAAACTTCTTTAAAAATGTTGAAGAGCTCTTGCAATTATCCCTAGAAGAACGAGTAAAAGAAAGAGGCTCGAAAAAAAATTTGCAACCCAACCCAACCTAATCCAATCTAACCCAACTCAATATGAACGAAAATTTAAGAAAAGTGGACACGATTTAATTTCAGTTACCAAATGAAAGAATACATGAGGCTTATTAACAACCAATTCTTGAACAATATTAATTTCGATATATTTTGTCGATTTTGAGGAAATTGGTAACGATCCAACTCAAACTCAAACACACAACCAACTTAGTTAGAACGAGACTATTACAAAAGGAATGACCAGAAAGTTATCTTGGAAAAATAATAACATGAAGAAGAAGAATGCTCTTATTATATTGATGTTTAAATCAACTTGGATTATGACTGATTAAAGACAACATGTACTTGTAAATTCTCGTTGAATAAATTCTTTCTTTAAAAAAGAACTTGCTTAGTCCTAGTTATCCACAAATTTGCTTCTGGCGTCGTTACAACGCTCGAACACGAAGCCATTTTTTTATTCGCAAAAGTGAAACTATGCCCATTCTCACACGTGCACACCTTAATTTGCACCTATCGCACATTTACTATTTCGCAATTGCGGCTAGGCATTCAAAACTTCCTCGTTCGACTTTGCTCGCGCTTTAAGCGCGACAGGTGCGCGTCCGCCCATCGCCCGACCATTGGGCGAAAACGGTCGCGGACGGACGCCTCGCCGAATCGCGCGCGCACAGGGCGGACGCCGGATCCTCCGGGAGGACAGGTGAGGTGAGGCACTGACAACTAGCGCGCACACGCGACGGCGACTACGAACTAAAGAGATTGTGCAGGTACAGGTGATATAGATGCTGCTCAGTGCTTGTGCGACTCACGTGCTGCTCACCTGCCTGAACTGGGATGTTTTACGGGCAGTGAGTTCGGAATGCCGCGCTCTCCGCTCAGCACATTTTCAAGGAAAGGTTAGTTCATGTTTTTTCGCGAATTTTCCTAACACGCGTTCACGTCGCGTACTAACCCAGTTGGCGGAGATACCGATGGTCAATTAGGCGACGAACCTGGCGTTTAACACTAATTGGAAACATTCGGCGGTAATTACGCGTATTTTTCTATCGAAACGTTTAATAATAACTCAGGCGGCGTATTTTTTAGTAAATATTTCAGACGTGGGTATCATTTCATGAGGAGATACCAACGGTGCGTTAGGCGACGAACCCGAATTTTTTTTACATCGCCAACGTATTATAAGTATTTGATGATTTGATACGTTTAATAATAACTTAGTCGGTGTATTTTTTGATAAATATTGCAGACGTTGTTATCATTTTATGAGGAGATACCAACGGTACGTTAGGCGACGAACCCGATAATTTTTTTTATATCGCCAACGTAATATAAATATTTGATGGTTTGAGACGTTTAATTAAAACTTAGTCGGTGTACTTTTTGAAAATATTTCAGCCGTGGTTATCGTTTCATGAGGAGATTCCAACGGTACGTTAGGCGACGAAGCCGATAATTTTTTTACATCGCCAACGTAATATAAATAGTTGATGATTTTAGTCGTTTAATAAAAACTTAGTTGGTGTACTTTTTGAAAATATTTCAGCCGTGGTTATCGTTTCATGAGGCGATACCAACTGTACGTTAAGCGACGAACCCGAATTTTTTTTACATCGCCAACGTAATATAAATATTTGATGATTTGATACGTTTAATAATGACTTAGTCGGTGTATTTTTTGATAAATATTTCAGACGTTGTTACCATTTTATGAGGAGATACCAACGGTACGTTAGGCGACGAACCCGATAATTGTTTTTTACACCGTCAACGTAATATAAATATTTGATGATCATTATTTATTTATTATTAATGCAAAATAGCTTATATTTTGAATTGAATTGTGGGGGCGCAGCCTAACAATCGCCCGCCGCTGGGCGATCGCTTTTAACATTTGCACAATAAGATGCATTTAAAGTATTAGTTTATGTAATAAGATCTAGAAAATTAATAATAGTACAGTTTTTTCTACCCCCTTTCTTGTTATCCTACACGAACTACATAATAATTTCAGGTATACGAGTTAGGTAGAGTTGCAATAACATCACGGGAAGGGGGGCGGTCGTGACTTTTCGTCAATTTAATTTTTCTTATTTTTAATTTTATTAAGGCTCATGTTTCAGTTTCGATTCAACGATGGCATATAATTAAAAATTGTATGATCGAAAGCACGGAATTTTAAATTTAACAAGACAATCAATTTATTTTGCAAACGTACATAATCTAAAGCAACTATTCTGGTACTATGCGTTTTAATTTGCATTTAGTGGGAGGAACCAATCATACTTTAAACGTGGTTGTGGTTTGATCGCGCGCCGCGGAGCTGTAATAAACAACGTATTGAAATTGTTTGTTCGTTTATAGCGTCGGTACGTAAATTTAAAATTTAAAACATTTCCTTGTATTACTTAATTAAATTTTATTATTTGTATTGTTATTGTTTTTCTACGCGTTGGGTGATTTTATTTAATATTAAATATTATTCTAATGATTTTAAACAAAAAGAGCAGATGACGTAGGAAATATTTCCGTTACAGTGGAGCTGAAGTAAATGATTTTCAGGAAATTGTAATAATTCCGAAGAAGTCACAAATTTTCTTCAATAAATATAATCATTGGAAGTAACACAGGTCTAACATGTACAATTACAAGTACCTTAATTCAAATCACTGTTGGTATGAAATAATCGTTTAAAATCGTAATATGTAAATGGGGCCCACATAGAAAACAATATTTCAGGGATATTTAGCGAAACCACATGATGTCGTAATCATCTTCATGGTTCCCTAGAAGAGCCTTTCATTTATCGAATGTAATTTAACACAAACCTTTTGTCATTATTTCAATTAATTTATTTCGATCGACGTGTGTCTTAGATTTTACTTTACTTTTATTTTTTATGTCTTTGCAGATTTTTCGAATTTACCTGCACTCAACTTTTATTGTTATATGGAAATTTTGCAATAGAAGCAATAAACTTATTTGTTTGACATAATAATTTAACACTATTAGTTAATATTTTTTCAAAAATGTTGCTGAAAATGATCTTTAATTATTATTATTGTGGAAAATGAAAATGTAGATTTTGTTTAGGCCCAATTTTTATTTGTGAGTGCTGATGTTTGGGCCACAATAAAAGCTAGAAAATCTCTTTAGAATGTGGAATATTTTAAGAGTAGCGTATCTTCGGTTGTAAACAAATTTTTGGTTTTATTAGTAGATTTTTCTACATAGCTCTGTTCAAGATAAAATCACCATTACAAATATGTTAGTAATTCATTGGTAATGAGGTGAACGAATATAAGTTTCTGGCCTACAAAATATTAGACATAAATGTATTTTAACATCGTTCTTGATATTCCTTCTTGACAAGCTTAAATGTATGATTATCGTTCGAGGGTCGAGCTACGTTTGTCCTGCAGCCCTGTTTATTCAATGGATTTTTTGGTGCAACCCAGTTCAATATTTTTTTGGTAGGGATTTGTCGATTTAAATTTCTAATAAGTTTGTTTGCATTGGAGCAGTGTTTATACGACAATTTGGGTTGATTTGGGCCGGGAATCAACCACAGGATTTCAGAAAACGAAGCAGAACAATTAAAACAACGCAACTATGAAATTTTCAAAATTTTTAAATTGGATTTAGTTTAACCAACCCCTAATTCTGAATTCCGAATTTTGTGGAACCGCCAAATTAAAAAATTTTAAGCCAAAATTTCGCGAAAGCTATAAGCTATGCGTTTCTAGATTTGGATTTTCGGAACCCAACCCAACCCAATTAAAATTTTGCTCTAGATTTTGTCGACTTAGATTGTGGGTCAATTTGAAATTTTGCTATATTATGTTTGATTTAATTTGAGATGGAGATCAAAGGGAAATTATTTAGCTTTCACATTGCTAGACTACAATTATGTTTATGGCACGACTTCTGGCATATTTGCTTCGTATGAAGCTTTTAAATTAAAAGCAATTGTGGATTGGAGTAAATTTGAATTTGGTTGACTATTGGATTTGGTCAGGTTTGGCAAACGTAAATGAATTGGAAAGCTGCGAATATTTTTGATGTTTCAGTTTCATTTTGAGTTTAACCATTTGCTATTTTCTTCCTCAAAACGTTTAATGTAGAAACATTTTGTTTAGTTATATAATGTTGATCTAAAATTTTTGGCTTTTCATTAAAAAAAAATTTAAAACAACCTGTTTAGTTGGGTTGGTAAAATCACCACTACTTTTACAAGGTAGATATTAATTTTTTTAAAGTTTACTGTCTTACTTCGCCTTAGAGAAAAGGTCAAAATAAGTTATTGCGAATTATTAACCTTGTCAAACTTTACCACTTTTCTGGATGATGTAGAACAAATTTAAAAAAAAATATGTACTCGAAATGCCATCGAAATATTTTTTTAACAAAAATATATGAGCAGTAGTAATAGTAGCTATTATGATTTTTTAATTATAGACCCAATTAACTAAACACATCAAAGTACATATAGTATATCAAGTATATTATTTAATCAAACCTAGCCATAAAAATTTATTGTAAATCCACACCAATGTGCCCCAGTTTCTAAGAAATTTAAAACAATGATACGACACGTACATGATGTAATATTAAACAACTTTTTTGTTTACTCATACTTCGCAATGTAGTTATGCAACTTGCTTTGACTTATTAAATACACATATTACAAATACAGTGGTCAAAAATCCCCATAATTCCAGTTGTTATGGCATCATAATTTAACCCACAATACCGTAACATAATTTAAATAAATTTGCTATCGCATTTCAATAAATCTGCGATTTGCACGAATTCCTATTGCTGTTAAAAAATCACGAATAATAGCACATTCGCTTGTAAGTGAACGTGAAAGAAAATGCGAATGCATAACGGGCTAATCGCAAATCACACAACGTAAATAAATAATCGTACAATGTGGAAACTCACCACAATCCTTCGACGAAAACGTTTAGCCATCTTAGTCCATCAAAGACGCCACACAACTCGCACAAATATTTCGTTCAATTCACAGAAATTGTCCGCCACGACGAGTTCGTCAACGCTAAAAATCGCGCTTGAATTACGGGTAAGAAAACTGTGAAAATTTTTCGTTTTGCTGCGAAAACCGCATAAATCGCACTTCGACCTCGCGCACTACGTAACTGAAGAGTCTACCTGCTCGCAAAGGTCGCAGTGCAAACACGATAACTGACTTTTTTTGTATCAAAATATGGACGACGTTATCTTTCTTTAGGTGTTAACGTAACGATTGCGTTTTTTTTTTTTGAGAAACTGCAACACACGTTTTATTGCTCCGATAAAAATATTCCTAATATAATATGACTAATTAATTCCACACAAAGTCAAAAATTGAGGACTTAACCCCAACCAAACCTGAATATTTAACTCTAATTGAAATAATCATTTATTATGCTTACATTTGTTTCCTTGAGTTGGCAATTCTGACATACATTAGATTGGTTTTGATTTGTTATAAAATGCAACAAAATTCAAATCAGAAGTGTGAACTATTCCAACATTAACAGAAATTGTTCACATTGTATTAAAAAGATTGAAGTAGAAATTGACAAACGTGTACATTTTCGAAAAATGCAAACAAACGCAAATAAACAGGGGGGGGGGGGCTTGTATAAAAAGCAAATAATTTAAAACTATTGAAAATGCAAGTGCATTAAAAAACTGTTAAAAGGGGTAAACGCGACTTTTTCTAAAATGCATAAAAAACGAAGAAATCGAGGAAGGGCCAAACTTGTATAAAATGCAAGACAAATTTATCGACATTAAAAATTAATAACAAAAATGTGAGTTTTCAAAAAAATTAAATTATCTGAGAATAAACGAATGCTGTCAATGGTCTATTATATAAAAATTAGAAAAGACGAAAGAATAATTATAAACAACCAAACAAGGGGTGGGTCAAAACTTGCATTAAAACTTAACAAAAAATTACCGAAAATGTAAACAACTTAAAAATTATAAAAATACTAAAAGAACGAAATTGTCAAAAAATGTCTGCTATTAACAGAAATGAAACATTATCAAAAAAAAATTAATAATCTGAGAAAAACAAGACGTTCGCGTGGGCGGGGGATGACGTGTGTTATATAAAGAAAATACGAAATTAGTGCACAAATAAGTAAACAAATTGGAGGGGGGGTCAAAACTGGTATGATTTTTTAAATTATCAAAGATGCAAATAAATTAATAAAAATTGTAAAAACGATAAAATATTGTCAAAATATTTGTTAATTTTCAAAAAAATCTTAAACTCATTTAAATGCCAACGAGGAGTCGTTAAAAAATGTCAAAGATAGCATTTATAGCTGAGGTGTAAGCTTGAAGATGTTAGCGTTGCGTTGGGTTGGGTTGGATTGGGTTGGGTTGCGTTAGATTGGGTTGGGTTGGGTCTGATCCTGGTTCATTTTGGTTCGCAGTTAAAAAATGACTTAACCAACTATAGTCATGTTCACGTATATCAAAAGGCCTACATTTAAAATTGGCGGCGATGTAATAGATGTAGACGTAGGGGTGTGGGATTTATTGTGTATTTATTTGTAATAAAATATAATGCAATTGGGCCATAGCGTCTAGACAAGTAAAAATATTGTTAAACATGATAAGCTAAGTAATTAAGTGCAAATAATTGTTTTACCTTCTCCACATTTCGATGTTTCAAAAATATAACCATATGGGATTTTGTACTTTTGTAGAATTTTCGTACTTAGTGTACCACAAAAGTAATCAACAAAAATTAGGATAACGGAAGATTAGATTCTCGACTTTCTTACTCATACTGATTTTCCAAAGTGGAAGTTTAGATTCAAACGACTTTTTTGTTATTTACAGGTGTTTACTTAATTATTGTTGGTGAATTGTAATGACAGTCAGTCTATGCTTCCGTGTGTAGATTTCGACCAAATCAATCACTCTATCACCAAACCTCAATATCAACCGAAAACTAATTTAAATTTATCCTCAATACCATATCCAAATTTCAAAGCACAGTTAAAATTTAGATCAAATCTCAATTTGATGAAACCCAGAATCTAACGATTTATTCATTGAATTTTATTTCATTGAATCCCATTGAATCCAACATGAACCCAAATTTTAAATCAACCATCGAATCTGAATGTAACTTGAAACCCCACCTCAAATGTAAATGTAGTTCGGAACAAAACCCAATCCAATTGAAACTAAAGACAATTTCGGTTGGATCCGGATAAAGATGAGTCAAATTGCGACCCAAATCTAATCCAAACCATAATAAAAGCAGGTTCAGAGAGAATCAGCATAGACTAAGCCGTCATTGAATCCGAACCTAAACCCGATTCCAATTTAAACGTAAATTCCCGTCCAATTCAGCGAATTCAAATCAAACCTAAGAAATTTGAAATTAAAGACGGAGAAGGACAATAAGAAACCTAATAAATATTTGGGGTTAAATCGTTTGGGGTTTACAGTTAATTTAACGGTTATGATTAAATATTTCAATAATAAGGTACGGGATTTTATAAAACTCCTTTGGGTCTCGTCAAATTTTGATGTGTTTTTGAATTAAGATTGATGAGTAATTAAATTGGGTAAAATTTTGACATAAATTAGAAAAAATTAAAATGGAATATAATTGAAAAAAAATATGATAAAAAATGTTAGAACAATATATAAATAGTGTTAATCAAAACCGAAACTATAACAATTAATACCAATTAAGAAAAAAACAAGACAATTGAAATAACATTGAGTGAGTGGAGACACTACTAATAAAATACAAAAAAAAAACGCAGGATATAAAAATACAAACACAAAAGAAGAACAATGAATGCGAAGAAGATAATAAAAGTAAACCTAGCGAAACAACTTAATAAGAATTCAAAGAAAATTAATAACAAAACGCGCAAGTATACAAAAAAGGAAAAGAAAAGTTTTAATTATTTCTAAACAGTCGTGTGCTTTACTTTCTTGTGTTTTGTTCATTGCTTTTACTCGTTACATACTTCTTTACTTGTTATTTATTAATGAATTTGCGCTTGCTTAAATTTTTTTCGTTTGTTTTTTTATGTATTGTTAATTGTATTTATGTTACGTTGGATTTGTTTGAAATAATCATTTTAATTTGTCTAATTTTTAATGCGAGATACGTAGTATTAAATATGGCTTCTAATATAGAAGCATTAATGGTTTGGATGTACAAAATTTTGCATTTGAACCCAACCCATTTATAAAAATTGATTTTGTTATCACACTGAAGACACACGGAATGGGTTTATTATGGGCCACAGAGCCAATAGTCTTTAATTGTCCTAATATAATACTTTACTTTTTTTGGAAATTTAGCTCAGTAGGACTGAAAGATATCCTTGCTCTACTGACGACTGAAATTTACATGATTTTTAAGATCGACATCTTATCTTAAAACGAAATTTCCAACGAAAATCACGAAATTAAATCTAGCTATTTATTATACTGGAATTATTCTACAAATACTGTAACTGGATTAATTCATATCTTCACACAAACAACCAATATTTTTTCTCTCAAATAATAGCGCAATGGTTACAATCACGATTAAAAATTAAATCAAATTTCTTAAAAATATCACCAGACTCACACGTGACACGTGAAATACGCCATTCATTAATGTAAAATAATTTATAGCTACTCTTTAGCAATGAAAATAAATAAATCATCAAATAACAAACATCTACAGCCACGGATATTGAAATTAAGCAATCATTTACAATAATTTACGATATTACGCAAAAATGCCAAATAAATCACCTTTTCGTGATTTACGCAAGCAAAAATAGCGTGTTAACATGGAGGCAATAATAAGCCGATAATATATGCAATTATATAAATAAAAACAATTTCAAATCGCGCTGTGTGATTAGAATTTATGATGACGAGTGTGGAAGTTAATTGAGTTATATTCATTGTTTATGGAAATTTTGTGTTTATAAGTGAATATGATTTTTTTTATTGTAGTTCACGGATTACTACCTTGTCAATGTAGATTTTCTGATCTGGATCATATACAAGTTTTTTTTATAACAATAGTTTATTTAAATGTAGACAATTCAAATCGCTAAAAGTGATATTTTAGTACATTTGCACATATTTATGAAATATAAAATAACTAGTACACTTGACCGGAACATCGTCCGAAAATATTTCCACGAGGTTATTAGCCAATATTTTTTCTATGGTAAAAAGTTGATAAATCCTGCACCTTATCGATAAATGCAATCGCCGATATTTCCATATAAATGACGTCGTAAAACATCCAAAGCGTGTATCGTAAAATATTTTCAAAATTTTCACAATTTGTCAGTCTAGTAATATATTTAATGGCGATTTGAATATTCGCCATCTTCTTGGGTAATAACTTACCTAATTTGTAACTGAAATAATTCCACACGGGCAAATTTATTCGTCATCAATTACACCTGCCACGTAAATTTCGATTTTTATTGGGTTTCACGTTAGGCAGCGCTTAAGTTTGATATAGAAGGACAGGTTCAGCGCAGTAAACCGTAGTTTATTGCCGAGCGGTCGTGCTACAAATTCTTCAATTTTTTTTACAACTATATGGTCCAGTCGTTGGTCTCGATTTTTTTTACAACGGACTTGTTTAGAGATCTCCGAACGGCACCGAATTAACGGCGCAAACGTATTAGGTTAAGTAAAATTTTATGCGGCATTTGTCAATTTATAATCGTCTATTCGAATTTTACGACACTCCATAAAATTGGGAAAGTTCATTTGATCGGCGCCTGGTTTAGTGCGCAGTGGGCTTTGAGGTATATTACGCAGTAATCCATTAATTCAGATTTTTATTATGTCAATTTCCATATACGAAAATACCGGCGGCACCGGTAAATTGTTTATTAAGGGCCGTGCCTATTTGGTAACAGAATTTCGACACTTCCACCGCATTTTATTGACCGTTCGTTTAACGTTCCATGAATTATCTTTTATATTCATTTGTTTATTATATTAGATGGTTAAGTGAAAATTTAATTTTATTAGTAGAGTAATAAAAATTATGTTCATTTCATAGTTGACTCATGTATACGTGACTCGAGGCCCAGTAAAAGTAACGCACTCAATAATCTAATTAGCAAATTTTCAAACCAAACTATTACTAAACAAATATTCAAAATTACCCCTTTCCTTAATATCGACTTCAAGATCTAGATATGTTCTTATACCTGACACAGTGTCCTGCAAGTTGTGCTCAATTGCATGTCATTTACGTCCAGAAATAATTGCCCAGTGATATATTACTAATAACCACATTTAAGATTTCTAAACAAACAGGATGTAATAATTATACGTTATAAAATCGTAAATGGACTTACCTACAGTAAAACTCGGCAAATGTATTTTATATTTTGTTCGAGTCTCTTTGTATATCTGTGTTAACGATTTAAAAGAGGATGGTTTACTCGGTGTCAATGCACTTGACTACATGAGTCACAAACGATCTAATTTTGATTATAAATATCTTCAAATGAACTTTTAACATTATATTTGCGACTTAAAAATTAAAAGGGAAATGGGACAAATTTGTGTATAATTTTATTTCCTTTCATACCCACATGCAGAAAAATATTTGCTTGAAATATTTACAAAAATTACTGTTGTAAATTTGTGTTGCGATGAGACATTATAAATTTTCTGAAATTAATCATAGGGGATTTTAAGTTTCCCATGCACCTTCGAGTGTTGTTGTGGGTGG
Organism: Geotrupes spiniger; assembly: GCA_959613385.1. Taxonomy (NCBI): domain Eukaryota; kingdom Metazoa; phylum Arthropoda; class Insecta; order Coleoptera; family Geotrupidae; genus Geotrupes; species Geotrupes spiniger. The sequence continues at coordinate 36,759,814 of OY390736.1, read as the reverse complement.
ACATGTGAATGTGTTCTTTATGGCGTTATGTTCTACAGTTTTATTATCACTTCGCACAGATTTATTGAATGGAATCGATCTCTTTCGAATTATGCATCGTGTTCAATATGAACGCACGAATTAATTTGTCTTTGGTCGTTAGATTTATATTGAATTTAATACAATGTTGACAAATAGGATTTCTTCTTGTAATCACACTATATGTTGTCTTTAGATTATAGGTTTCATTTGCTTAAAGTTCTACCAATATATCTCGTAATTTTTGATGAAGTAAAATGTTGGGGCACAATCATAAAATTAAATTAATTGCAACGGTGAAATTTTGGGATTGGGTTCATTTAGGTGTTATCGAACTAGAGTAGCACACTGCTGAAGATGACAACTTAGTTGTCGAAATGTACATCTAGTGTGAATAAATACTGTGTGGTAAGTACCCTTACAATTGTTTCAATTTATTTGCCAACCACAGTCTCCAAATTACTAATTAAACTATTTGACTAACTTTTCAGCAAACAATTGAGAATATCTGTTCTGAATGGGGTCCTCCATAATGGGCAATAATTTAATTTTTGTGGTTAAAAATAGGACACAATTCATAAATTCATAATCCGTGTATTTTTAAGTAAAGTTTAAGGATAGCTTTGATTAATGTATCACATAGACCTATAGCAATCCACCCCAAAACAATCCAACCCAACTTTAAAATTAGGGAATGACTAGGCTTGAGTTCTGTACGGCTGAGTTTCTGACTAAAAATAACTTTTAGTCAGTTGATCTTACATAAACACCAAAAGACAGTTTTAGGTAAGAAATACATATAACAATTTTAGGTAATAATAAATATAAACGTGCAAAGTTAAATGAAAGAAAAATGAAATCGTTTTATGTCTAAACTTACCCCTTGCGTCAATGGTTGACTGATCATGGCTAGCTCCTGAAAAAGAAGAAACCCAAAATTTAATTTATCAATTAAAGTCGATAGAGTTTGAGATGTCACACACAAGAGAGTGACTTGAATTTGAATCATAGCTCAGTTACGCTGAGGAAGGATCATTTTTCATTAATGAAATATAATGTAATGTAAGACAATATAATATAATTTGCGTTATTTTTAATTTTTTTTATAATATATGGCGTGAAAACATAGAGGATATTTGTTCAAAATAAATGAAATTAATTATTATTGGTGTGCAAGTGTTTAAAATTGCAGATATTTTTAGCGATAAATAAGTTTGAATCGATCTCAGTGTTATTTCCATGGACGTGATCAATGATAATAATATATTTTTTAAGATAAACAAGCTTAGTTATAATTATATATGACTTGGACAACGTCTATATCTAATTATTATTGAACATGAATATTGCGTTGCGTTGATATTTGCGTAAAAAATTAAAATATGTCAACTGGTTTATATTTAAATTCATATGAAATGTTGAAATTATTTGATTTGAAGATCATGCACTCATGGAACTGAGCGATTTAATTAGTGTATGCTCGATAAATTCGAAGAGATATTGTAATTCATGTGATTTTTGTGATTATTGGCAATTGATTTCAATTATGTTGTCTTATAACATAAGACAACATTGTCTTATAACATAAGACAACATTGGGGAAATGAATTCAACTACAACATTATCAAATTAATCTTGCCTAACAGTATTTGCTTCCAAAACGAGGCAAACAATTCAAAATAAAAAATTAGTCATAAAGTAGGCAATTACTGTGACAAATGTGTGGTTGTAAATCAATAAATTCTATTATATTCGCTGGATCTAGATCAAAATATTCGAAATTTCATTTTTATAATTGACTTCAGCCAATTAGATGACTAACTCATTTCCAACATAGAACATTTGTTAACAACCCTTGCTCAAAACGTGTGTAGACGCGTTTCAAAAATCTTTGGTACATTTTATGAAAATAAATAAATTATACCAACATATTTAGCTTATAATTTTATTGGAATCAATACCAACCCAACCCGACCAAACCAATTGAAATATTTTCAAAATATGAAAAAATGAGCATGAAACGAATTAATTGTTGATGCTGGGTGCAACTTATTGGGTTGGATTAAATTGAATTGTTTTGGATAAGGTTGAGTCGTGCCAGACATTTTCAAGATATGTAAAATTCAGCGAATTTAATATGTGGTGACGGACCGTTTTGCCCATGTAGCTCATCAGACCACCAAATATACATTCGCTGAAAGTTTGTATGAGAATATGAAAGCCATCTGGACGTCAATACTCCTACACTCGTGCAGTTGTATGTAATTATTCATGTCTGGTTTGACCAACTAGGTCGGTGCTTTCAAGACATTAATTGTCGTATTTTATGTTAAAATATTTTATTCCACATTTGTGTTATTAAAGAGCTTAAGCAATAAACGTGTAAGCATAGTAATTACTAACACTTAAACTTGCTTCTAATCTTAATAAAAAAATAAAGATTAAATATTTTAACAGAAAATATACCAATTAAAAATTTTATAAGACATGGTCCATGTTTACAGTTTGCAGTCGTCGCGCAGTCTAGACAGCACCGGCTTAGGCAATAAAGCACACCTCTGTAATTAGATAACAGCCTGAGATTGTGAGTATTGACGTCTAAGTTGCGCCAATATGTACAAACAAACGTTGGGTCGATTCGGGTTGGGTTTGGTTGGATTGGGTCGGGTTGGATTGAGTCGGGTTGGGCTTGATTGGGTTGGGTTTGGTTGCTTTGGGTTGGAATGGGTTGGGCTGGGTTGTGGTGGGTTGAGTTGTGTTTACAATATTTCCATATTGAAAATTTTTGTGATATACAAAGGCAACGATTTTATGATTTATTGATTTACAGTTGATTTGGCAGCATAGATTTTTGAAATGTGGAGCTAAATAGTCAAGCCATTCCATTTGTTTAATTTAGTTTGGCTAGTAGACTAAAGCTCACATAGAAGGAATGGGTTAACTTAATAGCAGAATAGAAACCAACCCAATCCAAACTTTTACTTGTCAGTTTAATTTTTGTTTACCTAGTAAAACATAATTGACTTTTGTGCAATAGGGTTCCTAATTAAAACGAAATTTAGTTGGGTACCGTTATTTTAAATCAACCCCAATGAGTTTCCGTTGGGTTTGATGTGGTTCAGAGTAACAACACACATCTTTAGTGCTCAGAATCGATACCAACTCAATCCATTGTTATTCATTTTTTATTTAATTTGAAAAGTGCATAGACATAAATACATATAACTGGACTTTGTGTTAGAGGACAAATATAGATTTGTATAATGTTCAAAAAGGTGGCAACCCCATGCAATATTCTTGCTGGTTTCATTATGTTTGAGTGGATTAAAATTCACGCGCAGGTCCGGTTGTGAAGAAATTTGAGCTTTAGAAAAATTAGTCTACAAGATCCCCTCTTCAATATAGCTGTGTGCAGTCAACCTGGTTTAAACTAAAGCCTACATTAACTGGGACTGCAATGGGTGTATCATTATAAAGTTGTAGAACGTGTAGGTTTTTTTTTAAGTTTTCTACGAAGCGAATGTAATTCATTTTTCACGTTTTGTGCAATTTAGTTTCTGGGGAAAATTAATATTTTGGCTTGGGTTTCGCCCATCTTGTAATTTCTCCAAATGGATCTCCCAATCCATGGTCCTTATTTTTTTCTTATTATTTGTTTCACTTAGTTGGATTTTGTTCATATGAGTTCCTGGCTGACATTAAACATATTTTGCATTACCAAAGCTCAATTTCTGCAAACTCTTCCAATGAGTTTCGGTTGGGTGGAACTGAGTTTATTATCAAAAATTTGTAGCAAGCTCAGGATATCTAATGTGTTTTGATTGATTTGCGTTTAGGCAACCTGGTTATCTAAGTTTCGGCGAGTTAGGTTCTTGACTAAAATTAAACTTGTTTTATGTCAGTTTTTAGTTCAATTTCTGCCGCCAACCCAACCCAACCCAACCCAACCCAACCCAAACCAGTTCAACACAACCCAACCCAATCCAAGCAATGGACCCGTTAAATTTGATTTATAGTTGCATTTAAAATGCACAGTTTTACTACCAAGTTCGTCCGGGGAATATAATAGAACGGATTGATTTGCGACAATGCACCCAACACAATAATTCAGTCAGATTTATTGTTTTTCTTAGAAACGTAAATCGCACAGATTTAAGTTTAAGTTCGCTCTGTTTTTAAGCACTCGTGTATTAACTCTTCGCAGCTATGATTAACACACGTTTCTATGCTGTTCTCAGTAGGTTGTTCCACATCCGCATATTGTTACACAGTTGCGCCTATTCTTACTAATGTGATGACAATTTCGGTACAGTCAAATGATTTAACGCACCCAGCTTTCCGTGACTTGTATCACTTAATTGCGTATAACAATAGAAAAGTGCATATTTTTTTAACTCTTTCCTGTCCGTTTTATTTTGCACAGATTAAAAATTCTAAGTGACTTATTTAATTAGTAATATTATTATTATATATATTTTTGTGGGCTTTGGCTTCCGACGAAAAACATAATTATAAAAAATTAAAAGCGCAAAAATGAATCGTAGCCGCACAAATTGTTAAGAATTGTAAAAATTGTTTAATATCGTGAAAACAATTTTAAATTTGTCGAAAAAAGATGCAATAATCGCCAAACATCTAAAAATCGTGCAAGCTAGTAAAAAGTCGTCGTTGCTCAAATTATTAATAAATACAAAAATTGTTAAAAATCACAAAATCGCTTAAAATTAACAAATAATATAAAAATAATTGAAAATCGCCAAAAAACTTACAAAATTATCCAAAACCATTAAGTCACAGCCATGAAAAATAACTGTTGTTGGGTTCAAATAAATTAAAAAAAAAAATAAGTGAAATAAACAATAATTATTACTATTAAAAAGGTGCAAACAGTTGCAAACAACTTAATACAAAAAATCGAAAACAATTAAAACGATCATGACAACAACTGTTTCGCTCTTTCTGCGTTCGCCAGACCACCACACATATGCTATTTTTCGTTGTTCATAGCCAGCATATTAAATTTTTGCGACAAATGCAAACTAGTCTTTTCAAATACTAATTGACATCGATGTTTCCTTATGATATACTCTTTCAGTTTTAAGAACGTCACTATAATTAGTGTTTTACAGTTTCCAATTTCCTCTTCAATAAGTGACTTTATGCTATTGATAATTAATATGCGGGTAATTTGAATTATCTTCACGTGGTATTTGTCGAAAGAAACTTGCATAGTAAAACTTAATGGCGTATGGTTCTTTATATCGGTATATTCAAATTAAATTTCTGGTTGCGTATTAATAAATATAAGTGCGTATTGTGCTGAGCGTCCTATTTTGCATATTTTATTTGATGACGAGCAGTAATGGAGAAGTTTCACTATGGTTACGAGCCAAGTAAATTATACTACACATCCTCCATTCGTTAACGTAATGTTGCAATATCGCAAACACGTAGATATAACTGAAAATATGTATGCAATTTGTGAACGCATCACAAAAATAAAAACATAGGTAGGTCAGCGTATTCCCACGAGAGGTCTAGAGGTCCATATAGCATCTCGCATTAGCATCACGGGTATGACAATGACGCGGCATACGTGAACACGCGGACCGGAGTGAGTAGTAGTCCTGCGTACGCGAGTGCATCACGGGAAGAGACACTTAATTAAATGGCGTATTGAATCTGGTCGCTGATGCACATTAACGAGAGAGGCGGCTCGACTGAGTGACATTTCAAGCCGACTGATGGTCACTAATGGCCATGATACGAATACTTACCATTTCACTTCTGCCCATCACTGACGCTAACTTGTCCATAGGCCGTGTTCGCTATTTAAGTGCATCGGTGTCTAGAATTGCCTATTGATGATAGCAGTCATACGTTTAAAACTGACTACCTATATGGGTACTGAATTCATTATTATTCAGCGTTTCACATTATTTACATTTTGAAATTATGTGACTCGGGATTTCATTGGTTTTTTCCATAAATTTATTCAGTAGTGTTACTTACATTGTACTATTTTTTAAGATATAGAAAGTACACACATGACATGACTTGACTAAAACTATGACTATTATTTTATTGACCTGCGCTTTTTACGTATTTCTGTTTTTTTATACCCTACGTGACTCTGTGGCAACACAAACAACAGTTAACGAACAAAAACAAACTTATATACTTCAGTTTGTTTATCAAGCTAACCGCATACTTCATTGAATGAAAATCGTGCTTGAAATATTTTATTTCTTCCTACGTTTTTAACGATTTACAATTTTAGGTATTTTTGAACGTACGCAAGTTTGCGTATGTACGAAAATCATATTATTCAGTATGGAAATTCGGCAACCATTTGGGGTTGTCTGAAGGATAACATTCAAGCTTATTTTTTGATGAATTGCCAAGATTTTCAAATATTAACCAGATAGTGTAATTAGATGGTTATTTCGACGAACATTAACTACAAAGTAAAACAGAAGCACATTGCAGAACGAGAACGAAAGAAAACCAACTACAAGATAGAAAACTAAGGAGGGATAGTAACGCGACGTTAGAAACTAGCTGATGCTGAAATAATCTGAAATTATATCGCATTTCATTTAATGACTTGTACATGTACATAAAAATAATCATAAGCATATATGATGAAATACACCATTTTAACACTCGCCAGAGAGACGATCACCACTCAATTCCACTCAATGGAATAATTGCCTAAGAGCAATTAATGATGTAATTGGATCAGGATTATTCAAAAATATCCCCAATAAGGGAAGGAATGTGATAATTTGCCTCCCTTATAAAGACTGTTAAAGAAAATTGTAATAAAATAAAAATAAAAATTTCACAATCAAGTGCAATAAGATCATTAATTTCATCATAGATGAGATTAAAAAAAATACATTTGGTAGCTACTGTTGTCCTGCACACCAGTGCACAATGGTAATCACTTACAAGTGTAGAAAGAGACCCAGAACAACCTCACCCACAAATAAAATTAAGGAAAGTTAGTTTAAAATATTCTATATTTGATATTCATCGAATGTAGGCTTTCACGGCCATCAAAGGATGACCAGGATGGATTACAATGAGAAGATCAATACATTATTGGATCCCGAACACTACAAGAGATTAAGCAGACCCAACAGCCAAGAGCGAATGTCGGACTAGGAGTGCGATCAGGGAGTCAACCATACCCAAGGAAGAACATCGACGTTTCCTACCATCAGAAACTCAGCCTCCAAGATTATATGGGCTAGGAAAGATACACAAAACTGATAACAGCAGTACGTGGGATTAACAAGAAGTTTTGTAAAGAACTTGGAACATTTTGTGGAGATTTTATATGCACATGAAATAACCCATGAAATAACCAGCGAGGACATTCTGGTGAGTTTCGATGTGGAATCACTCTTCACCAATGTAGTAGTAGAAGTACCCTAGAGTTGATCAGACAACGATTCATACCACAAGGACTACAAGAAGATATAATTGACCTGGTAAGATTGTGTTTAACCACCACTTAACTATCTATGGAATGGAGAATTCTATGAACAGAAGAACGCAGCCATGGCACCACCACTTTCACCAGTCAAGCCGAAATGCTGGTACCGCTACGTGGACGATACATTCGTGATATGGCCACACGGTGTGGGTAGTCTACGCGCATTCGAGGAGCATGTCATCATCAACATCACAATGGAGACAGAAACGAATGGATGCCTACATTTTCTGGACGTACTAGTTAAACGAAACGACAATGAGAAAATTGGGACATTCCACAACAGAAAAGATCTCTAGTCATATCACCATCCACAATAGAAAAAGATCTCTAGTCAATACGCTGCTACACAGAGCGAAAAAATTAGTGATGATTGTAATAAAAGCGAAGAAATACAACATGTGAAGGATGCACTACATAAGAACGGCTACAAACCACAAGATATTCAGAGATTTGTCGCAGCCAGGAAGGAGAAGAAGAAGAAGAAGGATGAACTAGAGGAAAAGCCAGTAGGCTCGCATATATTGCTGGAGTTACGGACCGGCTGAGGAAAACTCTGGAGAAGAAGAATATCTTGTAACGTTCAGCACAGTTAAGACAATAAAAGAAATGCTCCCATCCAACAAGGACTCGGTACCCAGATCGCGAGTTAAAGGAATATACGAATACAGATGTAAGTAAGTAAGAAGTAATCGATGCAATAATGATGATAACATTTTGGACAATTTGAAGGCACGAAGGCATTTCATAAATAAAATGTAGAGCGCCTCCGGATAATACCAATAATTGTTTGGTCCACCCGGTATACACGTTAATATCCGAACAGCACCAGACAATTAATACCATCCACGTTACGTCGAGTAAATCACAGTTACTTAGCTTATAATTTACGTCGCCTCCAACAGGTCTTTCGTGAAATATATATCAAAACGGGGCGATGCGACTTCTTAACCTATCCACGTTACACAAATAAATCAGATGAAATCCGACGCCCGCGCATAAATAAATTCGCGCAATTACCACCATATTTTATCGCAAATGGTACAATTTGTCCTAATCATTCGCCTCAGCGACATTTCGCTAAACGCGCGCTATAATGTTTCAAGATGCGTGTCTAATAAATTTAGCGCGCACAAACAGGTGTAACGTTACAAATACATTATATCACATATGACCGGACGCAAGTCGGTGCCCGTGGACGCGGACCATTTGTAACGTCGTCTAATAAATGAAATTATGCGCGCTCGCGGACGTTTATTTGTACAAGAAGTGTTATTACGGGCAGATTGTGAGTAGGAGAGAATTGTTACATATTCATGACGGGCCGCGGACAATTTGTTTAAATTATATACGTGGTACAGATTCGGAATAATCTTGCGCTTTATTTCGAGTAACTTGCATGTTAATTCTATAGTCTGTGCGCTTATATAGGTATATACATCCATATATATCGTACGTGGGACAGATAAATATAAAGATTAATGAGTTGTGTCGTTGACATGCAAATTTGCCCTTATTGGCCTAGTTTACAATGGTACTTTAACACTGTATCCCATGTGAAATATGCCTGGGTTGTTAGCACAAATATGTCGGGGTATGTAAGTCTTAAGGTGGGGTCCGATATAGTTATATCAAACGTAATTAAGATAATATGAAAACTATCTCAGACGAGAATGATTTTGGTAAAATTGTAATAAATAATTTTTAAGATATTTGATTAAAAAACTGTACAAGCGGTTCAATCAACTTTAACAAATATATGTTCGAGTACCAACGACTACACACCTGACTTTTTCATTAATATATATATTTATTAAATATTTGTACGCTTCATGTACAAATATTTAATAAATATATATATTAATAAAATTATTTAGGGTTATTTTAGTTCTGAATTCGGCTAAATCGAGCTTACTTGTGAGGCTCCCTAAAACAGATTATTCAGGAAGAAAAAAATTGGAGGAAAATAGTAAAGGAAAGATAGGTGACATTTAACCTAGTCAAGCTACAAAGAAACATATGTGGAGTTATTAGAATTTAAAGACTAGCCCATTCCAGATATATTCCCAGTAGCAGCAATTGCTTCAATATGCGCACAGGAGCAGAGATCCCATAATGCTTAATCAAATCCTCGACACCTGTATACTAATAATAATTTTTCGTCACTATCACAAAAATAATAATTTATTAAAAATCTTAGACACTTTATGGCATTCAAAATTATAAAATATTGATTATAATTCACTAACACAATCGAGACTTCCACATCCATTGGCGGTTGGATTAAAATCCCTGAATTTTATTTGTTAGGTCCCGCGTTTCAATATGGCGAGATTATTTCTTCTTTTTTTTCGGTAAATTATTATTATAAATCCAATTTGTGATAACATTTAAATTATAGTGTAATAGTTATTGCAAAATGAAATCACATCAACAATAATTATATAATAAACAAAAATTATTATATTGATGTTAGCCATTCGATAAAATGATATGAAAATTAAAAAAACATTTAATGTGCAAAAAGAAAACGGATTGGATTTTTTTACGGTCGTTTCGTTGTTATTATTACCTCATCAGCAAGAAATCAGAATGAGCAAGAAACCCAACCCAACCGTTTGGCAGCTGCCTTGGCTATTTAAGAAATTGTGAAAAAGTCAGTGAAGGATAAAATATATTGACGTTAATACATTGCAATGTAATAAATATTAATCATGCAGGTTGGATCTGTAAAAAACACTATTTTGATATCTTGAATATTGATTTAGCAATATAACAATTTTTGGCACAATTTTGCATGTTATGTCTTGAAGTCACGATTTAGAATTCGAGAGGACGTCATTTCTAAACATGACGATACATTAGATGCAGGGTATGTTGTGCGATTCTTTCGTGACAAGCTATGTGAATGCGATTTGTGAAGTTCGGTGCTTTTGCTGATGAGTTCTTAATAAGAACGAAACGAACGTCAAAGAGAATTCAACTCATGATTTATTTGCAGATCTAATGACAGCAAGGTGGAGACTTGTGCATTCTGATGATTATGTTAGTATATTGATCTGCCTTGTTCAGGTCGTTAAGACTTTTTTCTTATTTATCGACAGAGACCTCTGATTTGCATTCGAACTTGCAATTTGCTGAAAAGTTACAGATTGTATCACTTTTGATATTTTTCTTTATGATGCTAGAATATCGTCGTTTTAAGACATTATAATCAAGTCGATGTAACAACCTTCCAAAAATCCATCGTTAACAGCCGACCAACCCAAATAATATGAATATATCAAAATCCAAAAGGAGAAATTTTTACTCTGCACAAAAACCAAATGCAATGTTTACCAAAGAACTTTTTTAATCAAAAGCTGCAAAAATTGCCAATTGTGGTAATTGCATAAACAGCCAAGAAATGCAAACTTATATAAGACTACTACTATTGCATAGTCTATTATGCTTTTTTCTCCCCTAATAAGTAAATAGAAATCCAAAGGCTCCCTTGTCGTTTCTTATGTCCTCTCCATACTTTCCTGGTACTTCAGATCTTGGATCATTTCTTCCAACTCTTCCATTGAATTCACCCATAAGTAAATAATTCCTTTTAAATTTTCAAGCACTGCAGTATTGGCATTATTTTTTTGTTGGCTATAAATCCCACTCTTGAAGCCCCAACGACGTGAGCCTGTATAAAAAAAGGATAGTCAACTATGTGCTATCATGCTCCACTCACATTGGTAAAAACGATCCCCTGGTTTCTCCAACACTATTACTGTGTTATATTCTGTCAATGTTTTCTCAATTTCACATAAAAATATTATTGCCCATTAGATATAGATGTTTTCGTTTTTATTACTTTTGTGCAATTTTTCCTCTGAATCTACCTTATGCCTCTGTTTCCAATTATTTTTCTCATTTGCGTCTCCATAATCGTTGCTTATAACTGGTTGTCCGTTCATTAAAATTTTATCATTTCACTTTGATGTTTCCCATTGCTTCTTCCAATTCTTGTTTTGGTTTTTGATTGTCCTTAGTTATCGTTATCTTCGTGGCCTATTATTAAATATTTTTCTCTCTTACTTTTTTTTAATATATTTAGTCGTTGTTGCCTTATTTGTTTCCGAATCCCATAGAACAATTTTTGATTTTCTCTGTATGTGTTGACAAATTTTGTTCTGAATTTGCTTGCTTTCTTTGAGGTAACTCTTTGCCTTTTCTTTGTACCCTTGTATGTATTCCATTTATTGTTACTTATTTCTTTGACTTTCGTTTTTGTTTTTTTTTGACATCGCCAGTTCAACAAGTGAGTTTTGCGACTTCTCTTAAGATATTCTTATTTTTTGGGTCATTTTCGATTCTTTCGTTTCTTATTGTCCCGTCTCTAGATTTTCTCGTTAATTATAGAAATGGTTAGTTACCCATTTGGCACATGCTAGTTCACTAGGTGTTTCAAATTATAAGAGCTGTCGTGACTTCAAATTAGTTCCATTTTACCAATAATTTTTCGATTAGATTTAAATCCTATAAGACGTAGATTGTCATCTGAGAGTCTTTCAAAAATAATTTTTGCTTTGAGTTGACCAATTTCCTCGCCGAAATTTCTGTGGCATTGTTATGTCGTTTCGAGGCGTATCGCCATATTTTTCCATGTGCGCCACTTCAGAAATTACTTCGACAGTTTCTGGGCCACATCAATTGTCCTAGCTTTTTGATGAAGCTCGATAAAGCTCACCCCACATGTGTTTGTTTATTAATATAATGCCTGACTGGGAATCTTAGTTTCTGGAGGAAGTTTCTAAATCGAACTTCCACGAGTTGAGATGCGTTTCTTCAGGAGTAATCTCTGGACAACGGTATGGATTTCCTCTTCGACAATCACAACAAGACAACAAAATCCAAAAGAAAATCAGAAAAGCAGTAGACAACCAGTATATCTTGATGAATATGTTCTGAATGTAAATTCGATGGTGATATTTGTTCAATTTAAACCCTGTGATCAGAAATTTGGATTCTAGTCCTAACGTCTTCATAATGGCGTTGACCATAACTGTTGAAGTGCAATGATAAAGATTTCCACAAGGCACCATCCAATCTAAATTACCTAAGAAGGTACTTACCATATACCAAATATTTTGTCTAATTCAATCTCTAAATCTATTTTTTTGTTTTAATGTGTGTGTTTTAATGTGTGTTACATGCTATAAAGTACATACCTAACGAGGACAAGCTTAAAATGAACGTGTTGACGTTTTACTAATGAAATAGTCTCTAGATCTCTTATGAGGTAATCAATCTAAATTTAAATGCTTCTGTAAAAAAATTAATGTGATAGTATTACTAAAAAAATATTTAATTCCTTAATATTGTCTAAGACCGCAATTACTGTCTTATGGTTTTTAAATGAATTTGTACAAGTTTTAATGATGGGTATGAATTATTGGAGACTTGTATATAGTTTCGTATTTATTTTCTTTACTATATTTCATGGATTAAAGAAAAGCTGTTTTACACGATGAAGACGTAAAATATTTTATAACATATTATATGCAAAACAATGAATTGATAAATTGAAGCAATATTCTATTATTTATATACTGTTGCAATTTTCGTGTCCACAGTAGTATAACCAGTTGTTATATACAACATATTCCATTACATTTACATATGATTAATCAATCAGACTACAAAGCTTAGAATTACAAGTTATTACGTCATAGTCAGAAATATGTGAAGATTATTTTATAAAAAAATATTATTAGATTTATTACAAACATTTGGCTATTTCCGATACACACTAATATAATATATTTATATAATTATATATATTTTTATCTATAGGAAAAATAAATAATTTATATTACTAACAAATGTTAAACGCCATAATTATATTTGGAAAAAAATCCTATAACCTGTTGCGGCTTTTTTTTGATTTACGGTATCATTTTTTGATCGCGAAAATTATGATGTAAGTAGTTCACTAAACGCTAGATGTGATGATTTTGTAGATGAACCAGCTGTGCAAGGTGTGCGGAGAGCCAGCGGCCGGCTTCCACTTCGGTGCCTTCACCTGCGAGGGCTGCAAGGTCAGTACTGCCACCCACTCCTAGCCTCTGACCCGATCCAATATGCATAAATAATAATACCCATCTCTACATGCTGTTTGATGAGCGCATCTCTGCTAATTATAGCGCATTTATAGTCTCACTCCTTTCATGCGGAAATGGGAGATATAAATTACGGATTTTTGCGTTTCGCGTGCATATAGAAATGATTATCTGCATTTTTGCGCTCGTCTATTGGAGCTGAAACTGAGCGCGGATAGACCGCGGCATTTAACGAGCGAATTTATGCCACTTTCTACATTTCGCTGTTCAATAAAATATGTAATGCTTTCTTAAAACGTTGCCGTACCGATTGAACTTTATTGGAGATTAAAGGCTTTATATGCGCGCCGCGAATTTGAATAAAATGCGTGCGTTCGTAACGACGCGGGTGCACTTTAATGTGATATTTGGTTTCGTCTATTTTCGTTGGATATTTCGTAACTTGTTTACCTTTGCAGAGATGACACTCCTGTCCTACATTATTTTTCGAATAAAACACAATTTTTCACTGTGTAGCCATTAAAAACCATTCAAACTATTCACTACAAGCCATCATATGTTATCAGTGATAGCTGGCTAATTTAAAATCCATTTCCTTAAATAATTTCAATTACCCAAAAGTATTTACTTTTATTTAAATTCTAGGTCAAATTTACGTTCCAGGTCTTTTACGAGTCGTACGTTTTTTTTACAAACGCGTGTACTGGTCGATCAATCATACCGTTTGAATTTAAAAACGAAACACTAAGCCTAGTTGGCGACGTCTCTTCAACAACAATTATTAATGCGTTTGATTACCTCTATCACATTTTTATGTTTATACAGCAAACGTGCACTCAAACGATAGTTTGGACGAAGCTGACCTGACTGTGACCCTACTGAGACCTCTTGGCTAGGCTGTTGTATTTGTGACAGTGTTATTAATTGACACCGTCCATGCATTTATCAATCGTGTTGGATTATTTTTGAAAACTCACAGGTCATCGATCTCGGAAAAGCTTAGTCTGGATTGGTCCAAAAATCGCCACAACCAACATATAGCGAGCAATTTACTAATCCCACGTAAATCCATAAAACAACCACTTAAATAACTCGAAGTATAGTACGGTGTACTTTAATTAAAGCCAATAAATCATACAATTTCAAAATTGCTTAATCTACGAAACCACACGTTCAAATGTTTCCATTAACACGCACATAATTTATTACAATTTACAAAATGGTGTTTGTAAAGTAATAGGTGGGGCAAGGCCGTGTTTTCGTTTAAGTACCTGATACGTCCACATCTCACCGACTTATCTTAATCCATCCGTTATTCAAATCTGAGTTGAAAATTACCCGGCGAAACCGCAAAACAATCCGAAGGCTACCAAAGACGCGCGCACGCACGAAATCGTCTTTCTTTTATATCGCGTTTTAGGCGCTAGATGATATTGTACGCCGACAAAAGCTCGGAATATTAAATAATTCCAAACTGGTTTGACACGAGACAGTATTGAACATGTGCCGGTATTTGTGCTATGTGACTCGACTGGAAACGATTTATCGCCGGCCGCAAATGGCAGGAAAACTGTTATGCGTGAAAAAGTCGCTTCGAAAAACGTAAACACGAAACGTCGCGGTGCGTTTCGCTTCTCTAATGAACGGCGGAATAAAGCGAATTGAGAATCGAGAATCGGCGCGGCGGCGATTAGAAAACGGCGATCGCTTGTGAGTATATCGGCCATCGTAATACGACCTTCAATTTCCGTTTTATTTAAATCACTTTCGCGTAAAAGGAATTTCAGTTTACTGTGCCGATCCTAGAGAAGCACACGGTTTACATGATACATCCGTTGGCCTTGAATTTCCGCTTCTGGTTAAGGAGTATTTTGTTATGTCATAGATGATGTGTTTAATGAGAAAAAAAAATAAATTAAACATAATTAACTTTCTGGTCCAAATTTTATTCCGGGAAGGACTGTGCCCCCGTAGACGTAGTTATATTAATTTTCTGCGACTATCAAACAAGACATAATATACTCAGTAATGCATAACCCAACGATTAGCAAGAAATAAAAAGGAACGGACATATGATATGTTTTGACAATAAATGGAGAAGATCTGCATCAAAAAATATATTTCTACTCATATGGTCCTTATTGGCAGTAGTTTTTGCGAAGGGAGCTTAAAAAAATAAAATCCCTTACTTCAAATCCAATCCAACCCAACCCACAGAAATTAGAAATTTATTACAAGTTCTATATTTGTTTGTTGTCTTTATACAGCAAGATTCTCAAAATAAGATAAAATCAGAATATTTGCATTTGAGGTTGATATATGAGATAATAAATGGCGAAGGAAATAATAATGGTTCTCAAAATTCCGTTCAAACAAATATACTAAGCAAACAATTAATAGCTGAAAATACAATAGCGAAAGTGGTTGGGAAGGTAACGAAACCGATACTTACGGACCACGGCAAAAATAATCAAATTAGCCTAATTAGCATTAAAGATAGATAAGTTCAATTAAATCAAAAAATTAGAAGCGAATAGACAAGAATTAGAAACTAGTGTTATATGTAACAGCACAGAACAATCAGCTGAGATGGATAGATTGAAGCTACAATGGTGTAGAGGTCGAAAGGAAGAGACTGGGTGAAAAACATATAGTTTGGAGAAGGATAAAATGTGAAGGGGGCAATTGAATGTAATAAGGCCGAACTATCTTATCTAGTTTAATTAGATTATATTATATCCTAGATTGGTGCCTTAGGGCAGAGACCAACTATAAAAATCTTATTCTTTGTGGTGTGTTTCATAGAATTAATTAATTAACATGCTGTAGGAAATCTAATTATTATTATTATCTTGGTATGAGTGCAATTTTCATTTTTGTACGACTGTGAGAATCGACGACAATATTTTCTTCTAAGTTACCATAGACTTCCAATTAATTAAACCATCTCAGTACCCCATTTCATAAGGGTGGGGGTGCCACAAAGCTTAGTCTTGGGACCACAAGTGTTCTCATTATACATTAATGATATACCGACTGACGAAAACACATCAATCGCCCTTTTCGCAGACGATACGGTCATTTACGCATCATCGAGCTCAGAAATCATAGCACACGAAAAAATAGACACACATTTGAGGGAACTCGAAAGGTACTACACAGACTGTAAACTGACAGCCAACCCTACCAAATGTGCAAGCATCACATTCACGCGACGAAACAGACGTTACACGATACCGAACCCGACAAGGGTCAACGGTATCGCAATACCTATAACAACGACAGTGAGGTATCTAGAGGTCTCACTAGATACAAGGACGACGTTTGCTGAACATGTACAATACGCGAACAGGATGGAACACGCTGCAATGAGATCGGTGTATGCACAGGTCTCAAAAAGCAGCAGACTTACTACATACAACAAAGGTCGGTGATGTACACTCGTCGCTTGTATAGTCCGGGGCTTCGGCAACGAACCTACGTAGACTGCAAGTGGCGCAGAACAAGTGTCTCAGGTTCGCCCTGGGCACCGCCCGATACGCACGAATAGGTGACCTACATACAAACGCGGACATACGCATACGAAACCATACGAAACGCTGGACTTATACTACGAGGACAGGGCGGACTAACATAACGTAACATAACATAACGTAACGCAACGTAACAATTTAATAAATATTTCAAGTTCCAAGCTACAACAATTTGATTTGACAAATGATCCAAAAACATGAGCTTCCAAAACTCAATTTAACTAATTTTTCCATTTTCCATTCAAATTCTTTCAATAACAATAAAGCAAAAATGATTCCCTCGATCTGCGATAGTCCGATGGAAAAATGTACTAGATTCCAGGAGACATAAATATATTTATTTTGTTAAGTTAAATAGGGCGAATAGCCACCATCCATACCTCCTGTCTGAAATAAATTACCACCTTTCCTATTGAACACAACGTTTATTTAGGGTAGAGTGCAAACGAAATCCACTAATAGATTTTCGGAAATTTTGCAAGTTTTTATAATTTATACATATATAATAATTAAAATTATTACACGTGTATTAGACATCTACTTCCCACTTGAGCAGTGATGTGAATCTAAGAATACTGGCGATTAATCGAAGATGACCCTTGTCGAAGAATCACATTGGTCTACAATCGAGCGTTAGCAATAAAATAAATAATTGTGCGTTTCCGGTGATGCGCAACCAACTTGATGAGTCTCCCTAAATGGGCAGGACATAAATTACAAACCGTTAATTATACCCAGGTATAAATTAATAAGTTGCGTCCAAACGATGCGACACGAGCGTTCGAAATCGAACACGTTATTCATTTATGTAGGCTTTCTATAAGTATTTTATATTTTATTGGCAACGTCGAGTCGTATTCGCCGTTTTTGCGACTCGGGCGAATACGAGTATATCTTGAGGGCAGTCGTTGCTATTGCGAATCATGGTAATTTTCTCTTGGTCTTTGACCCAAGTCGATAGTTTTTTAAAGATTCCTAACATTGGTGGTTGGTAGAATTAATTAAATTGTATTTTTCCCCAAACCTCTAGCTAGAAACATTCATCCCTATTTTTTTGGGGTTAAGTGAACGTTGCGTTCACAAAAGTAATGTCACAGTGACCTTATTTTATGGCAACAGTTCCTTGATTGAAATTAAAAGTATTCAATACTTATGGCCATATACCTATGATGTGATATTGTGAACGTTTCAGGTGTTTTATATAAGAACCCACCTTGGGATTTACGTCTCGCCACCACGGTATGATTTTCGTTATATAATTATGAATATTTGATACAAAAAAATCAAGCAGTAAAGCAATATAACAAGTGTGTTCAATTTAATTCAATTGTATCAATTACCGGCTCCAGTTTCTCCACGCATCGTAATTATTAAATAAGTCATTTTGCATAATGAAACGT
Source organism: Geotrupes spiniger (assembly GCA_959613385.1). NCBI lineage: Eukaryota > Metazoa > Arthropoda > Insecta > Coleoptera > Geotrupidae > Geotrupes > Geotrupes spiniger. The sequence goes on along the minus strand of OY390736.1, from coordinate 36,741,267 downwards.
TTCGCAGATAAATACGTTTACATGCATGATTGGTTATACCAACAAATTATACAGCAGTTATCATTACTCCCGGAGTTTAATTGTCGTAATTATTTTATGCCTTGCAAAGTAGGTGCACTTTGGATTCTCGGTAGTCATTGAATTGTTGCTCAAACTTTTTTTTGCATATTTAATATTTCAAGGTAGTTCTAATTTTAAACACTGCGAGAAATCAATAGATCGATATGCTTTATTTGATTAACATAATTAGGTGTGGAGGTGTACGAGATGATCGCGTAGCGCGACGAGTGACGTAAGTGATTGGTCCTGCATTGATAACAATCTGAATGGCGAGCTACACATGGTGATGATGCAGGAAGCACGTGTGTTGTTATTTATCGATAAGAAGAATGAGACGGAATATTCTCAGAAATGCATAAATGTTTGGTGACTCATCGTATCAAGTTGCCATCAAAAATGCAGCAAAAGATGTTTATGGAAACGAAATTGGTTGATCGTTGCTTGCATTTTACTTTTCGCTCTCTTTGATAGGATCCATGTCTCACATCCATAAGTTCGGTCTAGGTATCCTTCAAAATATTGTCAATTTTGTCTTCTGGGATATTTCTCTTTTTCTTATAAATTTTCAGCTCATAACGTACGTTTTTATTATCTTCTCAATTATTTCACTCTTCATCTTCATTTCCAAATCTTTCTATTGTTGTTCCTAAGTACTTGCATTTTTGTACCTGCTCCATTATGTCTCTGTATTATATTGGTAACTTCCTCCTCTCTGCCTATCATCATTATTTTAGTACTGCTCCTATGCATATTCGATCCATATTTTCTAAGTGTTTCATTCTATACTTTTAAGTTATCCTGTACATCGTTTTCAGATGTGGTCATCAACGCTAAATCGACCATAAAGTGATATGTTTAGTCGCTCCAGGTTTAGATACGACGTTGGGCTCAAAATTCTACCTTGACTTCCCCCTTGGTTTCAAAAATTGTTGATTTCATGTTCCTACTCACTACATAATTGGTGGTCGTCTTGTATATACTCTTAATCGCATTTATCAATTTCTTTTCCACTCCGTTCTTTGCCAAACACTTTCAAACTTTCTCTCTGTCTACTCTGTCAAGGGCTTTTTCTAGATCTTCAAATACAAAGTCCTTCAGCGTTTTCTTTATTATTTATTTTGGGGCTAAATTCGATCTACCCTTCCTCCAATTGTCCTTCTATGTAATCTATTTTCATTTTGCTTAAGTTTTTAGTGCGTTGCATAATAGGGTAACCCCCCTCACCCCCTAGTTATTGCACTAGCAAAACAAACGCATTTTTATGTAGGTCATATATGTCTCCCTATTTGACGGAATGTCCTCGAGTAATTGCGAACGGCGTGGAAACTTATTGATTTCGATTACGTGGCATCGCTCTATATCTAATCCATTTCACAAAAAAACGAATGAAAACTTATTAATTATTGAAACCATACATGGCACATTAAACAAAAAATGGAGTGGTTCCTCATTACCCTGCAAATACCCGATTGCCTTTGTTCAGCAATTCGTTCGCATCATGTTAAAAGTCGATAATTAATCACCTCAGCTCCGCATTATGAAGGTATCGATTCGTTAAATAATTCCACAATAGTAACGACCTTCGAAGACGAAGATGATTTTATCTCGCTGTGAACGTAACGCAAAACGATCACTCGATTTATTTTACAAACACATTACAAAATACTACATATTCCAGTGCCGCGTAATCATATAATTAAAATAATTGAAGACAAATTTGCGATATTTACTGCAACCTTGGCAGGATATACACTACTTATTTATTAACTTTAATTTAATTCGTCAAACTTTACCGCAAGATATTGGAAAGGGGGAATGAGATGTAATTTATGCGGTAATTTAACGCTGCGAGTCGAAATTTCGAACGAAGTAAAAGGGAGAACAATGCAAGGAAACTTATTTGCGATGTCTACATACAAATTTACATAGTTTGTATTAGTAATTCTTTGCAGAACTCGATTTTTTTAAATTTAATGACCTTGAGTGATTCACTTCAATTTTCCTTCTTTGCTGAAGAACATGAATTGTGGGACATGACATAATAATGCACGATTAGTTTATTACGTTACAATAATTCTTGCAGCGTATGCAAATGACGCGGAGATATTTTTAATGCGATTATTTCATCAAATGTAATACGAGCGTTAGTCACGGAGTAATTTAAACCATTTACATATATAACTTACTTTTAAACATGAGAGTAAATCCACGCCTACTGCCTACGAACTAATATGTAATATGCAAATTAATTTTTCTGAGTGTTGTGCAACTGCAATCAAGCACAATGAGTTTTATGCAATGGATTGATGAATTACACTTCCAATTAGTTACAAATAAAAGCACTTTGTTTGTACCAACATAGAAATGTAAATATGGGAAAACATGCGGGGAATTTACGAGCAGGACCAAAAATGTGTGGCGGTGCGATAATAATAAATTTAATTTAATTCGCCTCAACACCTCCTTCGCTCCTTGTTTTACCTCCGCACTGGACGCCTCATCAGCTATAAATCGGTGAGCGGCCGAGCCCCGAGATTGAAACTGTCCCCTTTGTTTCTTTATTCATAATTGAATTATACTGCATAAATCAAAATTATTCAATGGTGCTAACCTATAAAATATTTTATACACACATTTGTAATAATCACTAAACGTCACACTGGCTAGAAAAAATAGATAATTTCCTTGTAAAATTGTCTTTGATCATAAATAACCACATATTATTTAACTTTCTAGATGTACTTTTAATTCAGAATATTTAATGCCCCAGATAATATGATCAGTAAACTATTAATTGTTTACCAACAAATTTCAATCGTTGGCGTTGGCTATAGTTGTAATGTTGATTCTTTAATTTTTTTTATACCCGATGAATGTTTATGGCTTCCATTTACGAAACTGATTGCAGTGGTTTGTATAAGAAGTTTGCTAATCTAAAGTGGTGTCAATAATTTTCCGAGCATTGTTAAATGTCATAATTCTCATTTTATCAATAAAATAGAACTGACTGTTGCTTAAATGTATGCCCGATATTTTAATCTCCTTTTTCTGAATTGAAGTTCATCAGTCATACAGCAGTTATGCACAACTGCAACTCATAACATAATATTTATCCATCATTGACTTCTTAATATCTCTTGTTATTAGTCTGCACATTGACTTACAATTAAAAAAAAATGCCCGATATTTATATAAACTGTTCATTTATTCGCAATTCTTATAACTGATAATATTGTTGTCTCTTCAACAATCAATGTCGATTGGCAAACAAATCACTTTTCTTACTTTTTAATTAATCGCGTTATTTTCTTTATAAATATTTGATTTCTGATTTTTAAATATTATTAATCAGTTAATCAGACTTTTATCTCATTAACAAATAAATTTAGATATTTTATTTTTAGCATCTTTTATTCACTACGACTACTTCGATCAATTTCCTAACGTCTCAGTAGGTGCATCCAATTATGCATTGCGTATTGCTTCGTATTCGTTTTAATTTAATTTAATTGCTTTTCCCCTTTGTGTGCGTTCGAAGTTTCGATTATTTTTACCTCCCACGTTACATATCATTTATATTATTATTTTTTTTTGGCCTTTTTAAACAGGATTGTGTTTTGAAATTATGACTAAATGGGCTATGTATGTATATGTTCACCTTCTCGCTTACTCGAATATTCAATATGGCCCTAATATATGCCGACTCCGTTTGTTCAACTCCTCCACACTCATTTATTACTATTTCGATAAAAGAAACCATTCCTACAGTTTAAAAAGTTAGAGATTCTTAATAGGCAATCTATATTCCACCCGAAGAATTATACGTCCCATTTGCAAGCACCGATAAGCAAAACACACTTTAAAATCTCGCTTAGTATTAATGTCGCTTTCATCTATTAAAGTCAATTTTATCTTATACGTTACATCTCATTATAAAACGTTTATTGGGTTAGCACACGTATACATCAAGAGAAGCACCATTCCGTATATCACCTACGAATACCGTTCGCGAGATACACGAAATGCCGTGAATGTTTCTACATTCCGAACGTTTTGAGATAATGATATTTGAGATGGTTTACGTGGCGAAACGCAAGCGTTAATACGTTCTCGTTTAAAAACGCGAGTTAGTGTACTCGTTTGTGCAGTTGCGTTTTTTTTTTTTTTTTGTTGCGCCCGACGCGTTTAATTGGGAATATGGAATCGAATTCTCACGACCGGCTAGAGGAAATTCGCGCCGATAGAACTAGGCTTCCGTATTTCGATAATTGGTATCGGCGCTCTGAACTCGTTGTGAATGGCGTTCGCGTTGATTTATTAGTTTTCGAAATCAAAAAAAAAAAAAAAAATCTGGCGAATTCGTTTCAAAAATAGCTGGTAATCCACGTGAGCGTCACGAAAAAGTATAATAGCCTTATGGTGCGGTGATTAATGACTATTTTATACACAGTTAAGTTGTGAATAAATGAGCTTTACGGTGATGTTAAAGGTCATACGTGTTACCTCAATTAATTTAGATAGATTCATAGAATGTTACTGAATAATAACGTACTGTCGTATAAAGTAACTTTTTTTCTTAAATACTTAACATATCTCCCATAATAGTCAACAGCAAATTAATTTATATTAATGCACTGTTTGTGAGCATTTGCATAAACGCAATAGATGTTCTCAGTGCACGATATGTAAATATAAGTTACCTATTCTAAATGATATAAAAGGTGAAAATATTCGACAATCTTTCAACTAATGTAACTTTGATCTCAAATGACCACAATCTTAACATAAGAAGTGAAAACAAGAAAATGATGACATCATTATGGTAGCCATCTCTTTTACATATGAGTTTTTTTAAACTATAAAGATGCCCAAAACAACTCAATTAGGGGTTCATTAAATTGAAAAAGAAAACAAGTATAATTTTTGAAAGTGTAAACGTAAAAAATTGTTAAATTTACATTCAGGTAAAAAATTTTAATTGCAAAGTAACCAAGGACGAATTTTACACTTAAAACGCAAATGGCATATATTTAAATGTAGCAGACGGAATTAACACAGTAACGTATACTAATTACAAACACTGCCTGTAGCCACCTTATTTAATAGTAGAGTAATATGCCTTATCCTGCTTGCATACCGATTCTTTAAACAAGTATATGAATGGGTAATTGAGTAATTTATAACATAATGGTACATAAATATACAATTTGTAGTTCTTGTGAAGTATGTGAGGCATGCCATTTAATTAACACAAATACTGACGACGTAATAAAAACGCCGTAAACATATTGCGCTGCAACAAATTAGATCATAATTTTCCTGAAAAATGCAATATTGGATTTGTAAAGCTCATTGAATATTTTTTTCTTGTTGAATAGTTATTACAATTGACGTTTTATGATTGACGAATATTAACGATCATATGTAATTATTGAAATAATAACAAATTACATAAACAATCATTTAGAAAAATCGTTTCGCATTAGTTATCAACTGGGTACAAGAAATGACCATATCACATTAACACATGAATTAAACCCAATTACTACAGCATTTGTTGTCATAATACGTTGTGTTCAAATGCACGTAAATTTTCCCGATCAGTGCGTGCCACATACGTGGACTTTTACTGACCACCTGGGACTTTTCGACGAAATTTTATACAAACAGCAAAAGAAATAACCTCTCATAAACAACCTTTCAAAAAATTACATTAAATTAAATTAACCTTCTATCTCTTCGAACGCGCACTTTAACAATCGTAATTAATTAAGAAAATATTATAATGGAATTCAAGCTAATGGCCCCCAGTCGCAGGAATGTTCCGGATTTTTCTATAATCGCAGATAAATGGCATATATGCCCAATTCCACTAATGCACTAACGGGACCAATCCGAATTTACATTTGACCATCTACGGCAATCAGTTTCGTTATCGCGAGTAACGGATGACGCGTTTTTTAATAGATTTATTTTATTGGGTACAAATTTGGCTCGGCGTTTATGGAATTTTAACTCGAACGGTCGTTATTACGCGGCTTCGGGTGACTAATTGAATTATGCTAATTTGTTTGCTCAACGAAATTTCTCGCCGCGGGAAATAATTATACCGATCTGGATGTGATAGCGCACAGGTCGCCGTATAATTAAATTACGCGTTATATATCTCGATTGATTTATGGAAATCGAACGATCCTACGATTTCACGTAAATGTTTTAAATAATTAATTAGTGTGCTCGGCGGTCGATTCTGTGGCAGCGAGTTTTTACAAATCGATCCCGACCGCAAACTTTGATTATAATTTGTTGTACAGTGGTGGGCAGTAGTTTCGTTCAATAATTACTCCGTTTCATCTGAAACGGAAAGTTAAAAACAATCCTGAATGTAACTTAACAAATTCGTTATCAATATCATTTTCTTTGCCATTGCAGAGTACACAAATTATGTTGGGTGTGCTGTCCGCCCAGTATATTAATTGCAGGATGGACTTGAATACGAATAGCCAGAAGTCAATGCACTTTTCTTGTAATGCATGAAGCTAGAGAAAAGCTGGTCGAATTTCCAAAAGTAGTTAAAATGTTGGACGGTGTCGTTTCACTCTATCAATTGATCCAGTAACTTAACACTAACGCAAAGACCATTAACAAAAATATGTCTTCGCATTGCTACTACAGGAAGATCTCTGGTAAACAGAACCCTGGTTATAATGAAAAATAATTACAAGAAAAAAAATAATGTATTAGAATTAGTTGTTTCAGATGAGCTTTGGGTTCGAGACTAGAAGTCTACAGTAGGTTTTGGGTCAGAAAATTGTATCATTTCTTGTATTAGTTTACAAATAAATTGAAATGAGATTTGGGTTCGATGCTATTTTTTTAAAATCTTTTATTCTGTTTTATACTATTTTTTCAATTAAACTTTATAATTATTTTCGATTAGACAACGTGCAGTCAATTTTAATGCCATTTATTTTTATGGCCAATGACATTATTTAGTAAAGCAATACTTCTTCTTATTTCGTTTTTTCAAGGAGGTATTTATTGATTCATTTTTTTTAAATATTACATTTCTGCTGAAGATGACAATATAGTTGTCGAAATATTCATTCAGATTGAATAAAATACTGTGTGGTAAGGGTAATATTTATTTTATTAAAAATCGATATATTTATTAAGTGTGATCATGCAAAGGATTTATCGTAGTTATATGTGATTATATAAATGTACACACTTCTATTTATTTGGAGTTGTTTCTCAATTTAATGAAAACTCTTGAGTGTGACTTGACCCCTCTTGCAGTGATTCACTCTTCTATCCTTCTTCTTAGGGGCTTTAGGTCGTTGTATGTTTTTGCCAACTATTTCTATTGCACTATTATGCTTCGCACCTCCACCTTTGTCTTACATCAACATGTTTCTTTTCTAGTCCTAAATCCTTTTTTTCTACACCCTTTTCAAGTTGGTCTTTTCTGCCTTCGGATTTTTTGTTTTCGAGTTTTCTTTCTCTCTGTAGCCACCATGTCTTTCTTTCTGTATATATTCTCGTACGATCTTATTCTTTGATTTTTGAACTGCCTTCCCTTCATTTCTTATTTAAAAATTATTTAAGAAGCTACGAAAATGAAAACTTCAAGTGTCTATGTTTTCCTGTTGTTCGAAAATCATTGGTTTGGGGTAGTAAAATTAGTGGATTAAGGATGGCTGGTTTCAGAGAAGTTTAAAGATAATGAGACGATTGCTGTTTTGTTGTCCTGATTTGCATCTTTAGAATTCGTTTACTCTGACGAAATCTATTATTTGTTGCTTAACTAATTTTGCAATTTTTACTCTGGTTGGATAGTTGGACTGACAAACAAAATATAGTTTATACCAGTGACAAGTTGAGTGCACAAAATAGTCTGTGAAGATAGATATTTAAGCTTGAAATACGTAATGTTTGGAAAACAGACAATTTTTGGGTCAAGTAACGTTAGGTTTGATCCGGGTTGAGATTAATATATTGTTAAGTGCCTTTTATTAAAAACAGGAAACGTCGAAATTCATGGGAAAAGCGTTAGTTTCGACATCTCAAGTAGTCAAGAGATCAAAACCGGCGCCAAATAAAAAAATCAATATGATTTTAGTGCATTCACAAATGGTTTTATTGTTGGCATGAAATAAATAAAATGTTGCATACTTGCCCTTAATAATTACACCATTTTGTAAAAAAAATCTCCCATCGGCTCATCCCCCTTCTTTTATCAGTGTTTCTGCTTCATCCTGCTGTTCCTCCTTCATCCCTTTTATTTTCTTTAAGAATTCTTGTAGCCCCTCTCCGTTCTCTCCCAAACGTCTTCCCCAGTCTTTTCCTTTCTTCTTCTCGCCTTCTTTCAAGCTTATCTCTTCACAATCTCCCAACCATTCTTCCCTTCCATTCCAACCTTTTCCACACAACTTGCACCTCTTACACTTCTCTCCCATCCTGTTGTTGGTCTTCTCCTTACTTTCACTTCGTAACCTTGCTAACAAGTTTTCTTTTTCTACCGATCAAGTTCTCCTTAAACATAATAGTCGATTCGTGTCTGCTTTAATTCCTTTGTATTTCTCCCTCGCTATCGTTTCTCCTCACTTCTCCTCCTTTCCGCATTTGTTGGTATTAAATATTTTGCAGATTTTTACAAAAAATTACTTCGTTGTTATTACTACATCATAAACTATATTTGTAGCATATTTTTATATTAACAATAATAATAATTTTTATATAATTGAATTATTACTTGCCTACAGGCTTCAACATTGTTATAACCATTTTTTCTAAAATAAATAAATTGTTTCAAATGTGGTGGCCTACTCAAAAATCGCAACACAAGGGCTGGTTGATTATTGCAAACATAATTAATATGGGGTACATTATAATCTATACTATGGATTTAAAAATTAGTGCTAAATAAAGGATGTCCTTTTTGAAATAAATAATTACAAAGTAAAAAAAAACTGTAATAAATTTCAAATTAAAATTCTTTTTATTTTTTGTTTTATGTGGCAGTTCGACAAATAGATTTTAGTTTTTGTGCATCAGGCTAGTATTCACTGTGAAGGATACAGGTAAACTTGAGAAACTTTATTGGCCAGGTCCAAATCCAAGTCGTAATCATTGTGCTAGAAAATGTGACCAAATCATAACGTCCCAGTTGAGATTTGAACCTGGAACTCCAATGTATACCATAACCAAAATATTCACCAAGAAGAAATTCATTAAAAACATCAGGCAAAGTCGGAGAGGACTAAACCACGTAACCTTGACCAAAACTTTTCTACATATCATTTTGTATGTAGTTCTATGCACCTAATATGCAGATTATTTATTACAAAGACAGCAAGACTTAATTTTGTTGTAGTATGGATGATATGACTAGGATACCTCAAATGTTATAACCCAACCCAATACAACTCAACAAAATTGTTTCTTTCACTAGAGTTCGTTTTTGTAACATTTAAAAATAATTACGATATGCTCGTTGAATTCACTCTACTTACTTACAGAACTGTGATTTGCAAACAGATCTATCGTAATCTTAATTTTGCTAGTATCTAGCATTAATAAAATATAAATGAAAAGGGATCGATGGTATGTCCCTGTGGAATTCCTTGGGTCATGTCTACGAGTAGTTCATTGGAGGTGTGCGAACTGTGAAGAGATATGGTGGGTATACGTTTGTTATGATTGATAGACAACACCTGAGTCATGAATTACTAAAAATTTAACGACTTGGCACTTAAGTCATTGTATATATATTTTCTAAGTGCTCAAAGAACGTGACGACTATTTCTAGACTTTGAATTAAAAATTGCTTCTGTGTAAAACTACATCAAAAAAAAAACGTGACAACATACGAGACCAATGCAGATTCATTACATTGGGTGAATCGGTCTGAAACAGACATTGTACGATGACATTCAGTAACACAATGTCAACCAATAACTGTTCGCGCATACTTTGCGCTTCGCTGATTGAAAAGATCTTTCAACTGCCATGTTTTAGGTTACCGGAGATCCCTTAATGGTTTTTCTTCAATGTCACAATCTTCGAAAGAAAAGAAAAAGGATTCATTATATCAAAGATTTTTAAGGAAAAAATCTGACTCCCCAAAACTCGTGATATATGTGCAGTGAAAATCTGCTGAAGCTGTGCATTTAGAACGTCGAAAGGCGTAATGAACAGGCACTGTTTGAATTTCGTGGAATAATAAGTGTGTCGTTAAAAATAATTTTAGATAATATTTTTGATTTTATATACAAATACACAGGCACGTATATAATTTATAGAATAATGCAGTGTATAATTAATGATTGGTGTGACTGTGTTGGTTTTAAGGCGTTTAGTATGATCTTTGGTATTTCAGGAATTGGAAATAATTTTGGACTGAGGAATTTATGGGATTGTATTTGTGTTCCCTCAGCCATTCGCAAGGATCAATATGGGAAATTGTATGAAAGCAATAAATCAAATTAAATCTTGCAATTCTCCTCACATTAGTTGCAAATGCTTGCATTTTTCCGTAATTCACTTCGTTTGTTTACAACTTTTAATCGAATGATTCTTCACTTTCTCATTCCTGATGAACATTAATGTCACTATTACCACTCCTACATAGGCAATAAAACCTTTCATTATTCAAAAAATGCACGCTGACGTTGCGCAGAACGAGAAAGACGCTTTCAGCTATTTCGCGATAATTACGGACACTTAACCGAACGCGTCATAAATATGTGCAATACCGTATTCAAATTCTCCGCTTAAACCGGAAGCGTATCAAATTACCGCGCAAAACTGCAATAACGGGTTTCGAATTAACACTCGATTAGCCATTAAATCGGTAATTAAGCAAATTTTTAAATGTCCCACCACAATTAACATTACGTGTCCATAATGACTTACATTTGAATGAGTCTTGTTCTCTTCGTAACCTTCGCGGGCAAGGATGAAATGAAAGATCCGTACTTAAGTATGATGAGTATAATTATAATTGTCATGTGCAAATATTTCACTCAAGATCGTAATTGCGCTTTCAACAGAGCAATTATGCAAGCGCGATTAAATTAAAACTTGTTCGTGCTTTTAGGTAAAGCGACTCGGAGTTTCGTTTCGATTTTTCCCAAAAAAGTGCGGTGCACGTAACGTATTTATAACAGATTCTTTTATAGCCGCAAGTAAATACACCTGTGGAATTTTAAGTCGGACTGCGACACATTGATGGGGGATATTTTCCAACGCGAGAAATAGCTCGTTGCGTCACCGCGACGAAGATTTCGTTGACGCGTTTGATTCGAGTGCTTACAGAAACCTCGTCTTATGTTTGTACTGCTCCCAGATTATTTTCTTTGATAATTGAGTGTGTACAACAGATGTATGAGGACATCTTGGAGCGAGCGATTGTTTATACAACTACACGATTAATAACATCACATTTATAAGTTAGCTTGCATAAATAAGCAATTACCGAAACATGATGTTATTTTTTGTGAACAAGTGCGTTAGCGGAATTTCAATGGAATTTATTCAAATCGTCGAAATTGCGTCATTGAAATGTGCGTGTTGATGATTTTTTAAAATTGTTTTCGTGCGTCATATAATTACAGTGTAACATAATTTATTTGGTTATTACTGAGAAGAGAAGTAAAGTGAAATCAATTATGAACTGAATTAAGGGATCGATGCAACGAGAACAGGATTGGATTGAAATATTTCAAATTAAATTTAGCAATACTGATACAAAAAAAAAAACAAGTATATTATGTCGATTCCAATACAACTATGATTTAATTAAGGCCTTCAATTAACATTATATCGCGCTCACTATTAAAAGAACTAAATTGAAACATACATTCGTATATAATACATTGTGTGCAACGTGCATATGTACAAATTGGCACTGGCCACTTTTGCAATCTAGTAATTATACCGGCCACTTAATGTATCTTTAATTAGACGTAATGTAATGCATGTTCATAATCGAGAAAGCCGCGATTTTATAACGTATTTTCGTGGTAAAACCGTACGGATTTTCGATTAATTATACTTATAAACATATCAATCTTGCATCTCGCGTTCGTAATCGGCGAACGGAATCGCATATTTAACGACCATTAACATTTGGAATTTTTTTTTCGGAGAACTGTGGCGTAGATATTTTGTAATAAAATATCCACGCGCCGAGTGAAATTCAGATACGTAAGTAGTTCAGTCCTCCGCTAACGACAGACTCATCTCTGGCATTAACACTGATGTTATTTACATACTCTAAATGTCACGGTTCTGGTATGAAGCCGAACATGAAATTCGTGTAAGGTCGTGGAATTTAGAATGGTAATTATTTTTTCGACTTTTGTATTAATTTTAGTGCCATTATAATTATGGACGAGGCGGTCGAAGACGTTCGCTGCTGCATTGATAGATTTTTTTTAATTTGGGACGGACGCGCGGCGCGGCGTTGATGCCGTTTCATTAGTGGAGCGAGATTACGAATCAGTTCCCATGGATGTATTTTATTTGCACAGCTGACTATACAAATTAAATTGTACCGCTTAACCAATTAAAATCAATTTAGTTTCGACAAGAGATTGTGTTAATGTGAGCAAGTGGAGTTTGTAGTCCCTCGGACGATAATGACTATGGCTGACAGAAAATTAAAAATAATTACGAACACGTCTAGTTATATTAATCCGATGTGATTTTATGGCACTATGATTGGTTCATTTAGTTTTGATCGTTTACAAATAAGAATAAAAACCTGATCAGGTTACTAGGTCATTGGAATTATATTTCAGAAATAGATAAGATAATTAAGATGATATGACTTGTTGAAAGTGTCAATTAAATAAAAATTTCTTTGTGGCAGAATAAATATTTACTATAAATAATTAAATTATATCAACGTCTATGTCATATTAACAAAGGTAGTTAAGATGGAAAAGGCTCCGGTTTAGAAATTAAGCGGTGGCGGGGGGTTTATAATTACACCGAATGAAGGAGAAAGTTGACACATTGGAGGATGGTTAGCTTGTAATCAGATTTGATCACAATACCGCGAGCAAATATATTGATGAATGAATGAAAAAAGAAACTAACCAGACTGCAAAAGTACGAGTAATTGGAAAAAATTGAAAATTGCGGACGAAAGCATAAACTATTGCAGATAGTCCAGGCATCGACGTGCAATGCAAAATACGAAATAAGTAAATAATGGATTATAGTGGAAATGTAGCGCAAAATTAAAGATGGAATGGAATCGTAATACTGATGTAAATTGGAAAGAAGACAGGTAGCCAATGGTCAATGATGGGAACCACAAAAATAGCTTGAAGATAATATTTACGCTAATACAATATCGTTACATCGAAGCTGAGATAAATCAATCTATTTTTCAAGATAGAGCATCAAGGCTTACTCTTTCATGGATGGCAATGGAACACGAATCTTTCACCACTGTTGCTAACGCACGATACGGAGCAAGAGCTTTGACTTGTGTTACAAAGAATGAATATAGGAAAGACGCAATAACATATAAAATAGCTACAAATATTTATAATCAAAATTTAATAAAACTCTTGGTATAACCATAAGTATGTCCAATAATCCAAGTGTAATGAAATAGAAAAATAGAGAGATTTCCAGAAACTGTAGTGTGTAAGTTGAACAGTAGATATAAATTGAAATTAACACAAGTGAACAAATGCGTCGTACAAATAAGTGCAAAAAAATTGACAAGAAAAGCAATGGTAATAATAATTAGCTGAGGAATGACGCGGCTGTGAATGAGCGTGCCAGCTGACGCGTGTTCTCATTCGAAGATAATCGAATACGATTATTGGCTACAAAAATTAATCGATAAAATTGGAATTTCAATTAATGCATTTACGCGAAGCTAATTCAAATAAATTTAAATTCGAGTGTGGTTAATCATAGTGTCTGTGTAAGTAATACCAAATATGCTACACTTGCGAAAAAATGATGTCTTTTATAATTCAAGCCTATGATGGCTGCGTAATAAGGTGGAAAATAAACCAAGATCACGATTACTTGCGTCAGGACAGGAATTGCTGAAACTAGTTTACAACTGAAAGTGTCGTTCCTGGTTGCCAAAGCAATGCCGATTCTTCCTAATAGGATAAAGGTGGGAAAGAATGATTTTTTTTTCATGTTTGAAGGCCTATGATAGCTATCTAATTAGTTGGAAAATAAATCAAGATCACCGATTATTTGTGTCAGGACAGGAATTTCAGAAACTAGTTTACGACTGAAAATGTTGTTCCTGGTTACCAAAGAAAAGTCGAGAAATTCTTCTCCATTTTGAATAGACATTTTATCTTATATTATGCTATTATGTTTTGTAATTAGAGCAGAAACCCAATTTTATTTCAGCATGTGATAGACTGATTTCTGATTTTCATGCGCAAAGATTTTTGGCGCATTTATAATTGAAATAGATACCATAGACGTAGTAGTTTAAACCAACGTTTATCTCACTGTTCGACTTGTACTTTTGCACAAAAGTGTTTATCTTATTTAAATGGTAACAACGTTTACCTACCGGGTTGGTGAAATTAATAAAATTTTCACCCACACCACAAGTCGAGAGTAACCGCTCCCATTAATGCCGCAAAATTATAAATCACAAATGCGGGCGTCCAAGGAAAAACTTATTAATATCCGTGATGCAAGACTATGACCGTAACGTATTAGCTTCTTGTAGATACGTACTGGTGGCCTGCACCGTTTGAATAATGATTGACTTCTATACACTCATGTCACATTGAAACAAAGTGTACGTGGGTAATAATTATATATTTAAAGGATTACTAAACGCATGTCTGACATATTTGCATTCTTAAGTGCCGTCGATGCTGCCGTTGTATCACTCACAATGAGACGGTGCATGGTTACAACGATATTTAATTAACTGCGGCGTTAATTAAACGACTATAAATATAGTTTAGAAATATTTCTAAACGTGCGCATTTTTAATTGAAATATTGTTCCCATTGGTGGTAAAACACGCTCAAACAAACGCGCGAACATTTTTCTAATAACGAGGCACACTTGAACACTGATTGCCACTCGTCTAACCATTAATTTAAACTAAGAAAATTATATATTACATAAGCATCCTCACAAAGAATATCAGCCACTTTAGTATGCAAATGAACTCGAGGATTTACATTTCTGCGAGGATTATTTCGTAATCCTAACGTGTTAATTAGCGGGTAATAACTATATAATAATTTCGCGCTTGTTTAATTTACTCGAAAGTACGTACCGATGAAATACCGACGTCGTTTGCATAGAAACGCTAGGCCGGAGTTCAACAAGCGCATCGATTTCATCCTTAAGCGGGGTGTATTAAATACGGATTACTTGAAGCCGGTACGTGACCTACATCAGCATTGTTGATCTGGACGCGGTAGCAATTCGTGTAGATAACGCCGATCAGTCCGCTGAGTTACAATCAACTCAATAAGGATTTGCTCCTCTCCGATCACAGATTACTCTTGTTTACGTCTGGACGCTGATCCGCTCCGGCCGCATTTCTTCGATTATCTACATCTATAAACATAATTAATGTGGATATTTATATGTGAATGTAATTCGATTTGGTTTTATGGCACCTTTTCTGAATTTAAATCGCATGTTAATTCCGTGCCATATTAAATATGGAAATCGGATAGATATTTAGATTAGCGAGTTTCTCGGATTATCGAAGACACGTGGAATTAGAACCGTTATAGGTTTACGAAAATATCGTTCTAAATAAAATAATCAATTACAATTATCTATATGGCTTCCGCAACTATGTGGATTTTACGACGTGGATTAAAAAAAAATAATAATGAGCATGTCATTTATATCAAGAACCAGATGGGAATATATGTTGAATAACGGAAATATTTATTAGAAAAATAAAAAAATAATAAGGAGAGCAGTAACCAATCGCGACGCCCTGGTTAGGCGTTAATTTATTACTACATGATTTTTTAAAACTCAATCACACGTCAAAAGCAAATACGTTATATCTAAATAACGTCACGAGAACGAATCATTTATCTTAAATGGCATTACGTGACAAGTGCATGAAGTGGTTGATTAGGAACAACCCTGATTACGCGAGCTGAAAATAGTTTTTAATGAAACTTCACGCACGTGTTGTTGTCAACTATGTTATCTACAACCGTAAATATGAAGACAAAAATTGCTTGCACTAAGTTGTTAATATTATTTCCATAAAAACTCTGTCGATAACTGATATTTTGCAATTGTATGATAGACAGTAATATTTTCTTAGTACCACTCAGTACTGCCAGTACTGCGAAATAATAAACTGGTTCCGGGTTTCAAATCAAATTTTAATTTTAATCCAATAACATAAATTGATTTCGCTCTTATTTGTAACCTAAAATTATTGACATTGACGTTTACGTATTTTTAATTTTGCGGCTGAAATTCGATTTAAAAACGTGACCTAACGCATTGTTCTAATTCTTTCATGTAATTCATGTTGTAATTATTTTAATACAAACTTGCTTGTTTCAGGTAATTATGACATAAGTATTCCAAATGATGTGTATGGGTTCAGTTGGGTTGGGTTAGATTGGGTTGGGTTGATTATTTACAATGTGTTATTTTAAAAATAACCCAACGTAACCCAACCCAATAGAATTCATCCCAACCTATATATAAAAATTGCAATATTTGTGGCATAATTATCTGGTACAAGCATTTTTTGAATTGAAATAATTAGAATATGAATAAAAGAATTATAACAATTTGTTAGGTCACCTTTTGAAAACGAATTTCAGCCGCAAAAATTTTAAATACTGGTCAAAAATCTTAGATGCAAATAGGAATCAAATTAAACTATGGAACTCTTTTTCGATCAAAATCATTAAGGACAAGGAAAAATATATTTAAAACAACCTAAACGACTTGGAAGTTATGTCAAATTTGATGAGAAGTTCAAAACTCAGGTTACTTTGGTTTGTGTAGTCAAAGTTTTAGTAGAATTAAGTTAAAAATTTTGAAAATAGTTTAAGAATAAAATTTGTAGTTAGCTTTATGGCGATTTATTTACGACAAACATGTCGTGCATGTGGTGCATTCTGTCTTTAATTTTATTGCAAAAAACAACAACTCATAAAGTATTTAAGTTTGAAACAAAATTGACATATTTGGCATCAGACGGCGTAAACGATCGCCTTTAACAAGCGAATTATTTTCAATTTTCGGAATAAGCCTCGTGGTTCACAGGCTACTTAGTATTTTTTTATTAGCATTTTTTATATTAAAGTTCACGTTAAAGTTAACCTAGACATTTCTGAAACATCAAACGAAGACTGCAAGACCAATCTTTGTACCTGGAATATCGTAAAATCGCTTTATCGACTAATCCACTGGTAGATCAAATTAAAATATTCACGATATTCACGAAAAGTAAACATAAAATGTATATACCGGGTATCCAGTCTCAAAGTCGAACATGAACAGTGTACACCCGAAGGTGTGTTTGCCATTATTTCTACACCTGTTTTGTGTTTTGTGTTATGAAATAAGCACTAAAGTGATTTTCAATTTAAATATTTTCACAAACTGTGGAAAAACAAAAACGAAATTTACGACGTTTGAATTACTGTCATTTGAACTTTCCAATCAATGACATGAAAATATTTCCACGTTCTACCGTATTCAAGACACTTTGATCACAGGGTATATGTACATGTATTTATTGTGTGTAAAAAGTCAACAATTTTTTTTAACTTATGTAAATTGAAATATTTGATATTGTCGTTACAATGCTTGTCAAATGATAGATTCGATTAAGCTCGGAATTTGCACTGGCATAGCTGGAACACAACCCAAATCATAAGAATGAGCAGAGATGGACTCAAATAAAAGTTCATTGCATGACATGTGTAAACTCAGGTGGCTGTATTCGTTTCGTGAAACGTGCATTGATATATAAGCGAGTACTTTTGCGTGTTTTAGAAATGAAGTTTTGAGTTTTGATTTTTATTTATTTTTACCAGCAAACCCAAAGCAAACCCAACCCAACCTCATTCAATCCATAAAAATTAGCAGAAATGGACACAACTAGAGTTAATGATGGGTGTAATTTCCGATGGTCGAAAATGTGTGCATTGATATATAAGCGAGTACCTTTGTTTTAAAAATAAAAATTAATACTACTAGTTTTTCATTTTTGTTTAATTTTACTATTTTTGCAAACGCAATACCTACGCAACCCTACCTAACCCATAAAGAATAAAAGTAGCACAAGTTTTTCTTTTGTTTATTTTTGCCAGTTTTGCAAATCAAATCCAAACCCAATCCTTGAAAATCACCAGAGATGGACACAAATAAAATTTACAACGTGCGTCAGCTCAGATGGCCGAAAATTTCCGCTACGAAAAATCGATTTCTAATATTTCTAAAATGAGTTCGTTTCGTGAAATGCGCATTGATGTATAAATGGGTATTTTGTGTGTCATGTTTCAGTTAGTTTCATAAAAATGCAAAATAAAGAAACTCAACCCACTGTAATAATAAATAGATGAGCACATAGGGCGGGGGCAGAGCAATTGCACATAATATTAACTGTAGTTAAAAAAAAAAAAATAATTTCTAGCGATCAACGTTGCAATCATTCTAAAACGCACACTGGATTTTTCAATATTTATGCCAAACTATGGCTGATACATGGGTTGGGCTAGATTTAGATGGTGATGAGCAAAAACAAACCAAAATTGATGTTTTATTGAAAAATGACGAGTGTATGACAAGTAAGTAATAAGTAATAAAAAATCAACTTCAAACCCTCTTACGATAAAAAAAAGATTAACTTTAATTTTGTTCCGGTTTTCGTTCATTCGACACTGCGAATATTATTGGCATTTTATGGTAAATCATAAATTGAATCTAGAAACAAACCAACAAAGTTAGAGTGGTGCAGCAACAACTGGCAGTTCAAAAAACAATTCACCATTATTAATTAATTACAATATTTAAAATCTTAAAGCCACAATTTTACAAAATTTGTACGTATTTGAATTAATCGTCGATTAAAACTGTGTCTATTATTTTTTTATATTTCTTTAAATTAGACACATGGATAACATTTGTTCAAAGTTCTAAAGTGGGTAACGTCGGCCAAGCTGGGTATGCGCGAGTTTTTTATACATCAAAGCTATGATTCATTGGATCAATGATAGCACTCCATTGACGTCAAGAGGGCGATTCATTCAATGAATTAAAGTCAGGTTTCCACCGCATGACAAAAGATAGCTCGTTGAATTAATGGCACAACTACTATGTCGATGGGTGTAATGTTTTTTCGAAATAAGTTTTCCAGAAAGATAATATACAGGTGTAGATTTTGATGGCAATTTTATGGACGTTTTATAGCAGCGCCTAAAACACATAAAATACAAATTGATGGAGTGCTGAAAATCAAACTTTCTAGCTCGGCTGTCGCACGCTGGCGGATAATTCGCACCGGCATAAAAACGCCTGGTGGCAATAACTATAATTTTATAACGACATGCGTGGGCGTCAAAGTCGTTTATTCAATAAGAAGTACAAAGTTAAGCTCATTACAACTGGTTAATTACCGCCATTTGTTCCGCATGTAAATTGCAAGCTGTTGATAAATGATACAGTGTAAAATAGAGAACGATGAATTATTGAACGGCCATTATAAACGTGTTGAATTAATGTGATCGCAACAACTCTATTACAGTAGGCCGTTCGACAGACGCAACCGAACGGACTGAAATTCTCATGACCTAATAATTATGTTTCAAATCGAGTCGTAATTGGACGGCACTAATTCCTATTATCATTATATTTATTTGGTTTATGGGAAGTTATAATTTATAACATATAATTCATCCGGTTTGTGGCCGCTTCCAAAAGTGACTTTTACCGCGCCGTCGTCGCCGATGAAATATGTCGATAATGTTTTCTTATTCTATTAACATCAATGAATTGATCTCCACAATAGACATATTTTCACACATGTGAATGAAAATTTCTTTTTTGATACAGTGTTAATTGGATTCTTTGCTATATAACTTGTTCCTGTACGTTCACATGGAGCTGGAAACATTTTTATTGCGGGACATATTTAAACGTTTGCTCAATATACTTTCTTCTCTAAACAACTTTAAAAATGAAGATACTTCGTCGATTAAATACTCTCACACTTGGGACGACATAAAATTTTAACATCGCTTTGTACGTTTACGACGTTTTACAGCTTACAATTATTTAATTTCTTGATTTCAACATAGCTTCGATTTTTCAAAGCGGAATCTGTGTTAAACAATTAACTGCGCATGGGAATACGTTTGGTCCTTCGGGCGTCTATAAATAGTGCGTCACCAAGGCGCCTAGCAATGTTAACTCATCTATAAAAAATAATTAAATAAATGCCATGATCTCGAAAAACTAGGTGAAGCTATTTTAGAGGGCACTACAAATTCGCGCCCAGAGATTTTTTTCAGAAAGATCGTAGGATTCAAATGGGTGGTGGTGTATTTTAAATTGAAAATCAGATCGGGAGTTTCATGGAATATGGTGAAATTTAGATGGGAGGGTAGGAAAATATTGTAATACATTGTGAATCGAATAATTTAATTAATTAATTCATTAAAGTATCAATATGGGCATAAAATATTGATTTACTAGCAATAAATAGTTTTAAATTTTATTTCAGAACAATTTAAATACACACAAGAAAATTGCGAATAAAAACCTTAACAAATTAAAAAAAATAATTAAAATCCGCATTACCATTCAACCGATTCTCACACCGTTCACGCAACTATGCAACAATCGCACAGGCGAAATGTAACACACCCTGTATGTTAATCGTTTCGATTCTTTCCTCCGCGCCGCTCATTTATATTAATTTCGCGTCTCTCTGACAGCTACAAGTATTTATATAAACATTGACATTTCGCGAATGAAAGCGCGATCAATTTATCACTGCTTATGGTCTACAACAATGCGAGCTATTAGAACTCGAGCATGAATAATACGAAACGTTGCATATGGAGATCTTGAGATGATCTGTTAACCTATTTCTCAGACATACTTTGCTTGCAGTGGGTGTACTGTGGTCGCTTATTGGTTTATGTTATTATGTATTATATGTCGTTGCCTTAACAAGGACATGGCTTGAGCTGGGTGTGGAATCTACTTATGTGCATTTTCATTCAATGCGCAGAGCGACAGCTTAAGAGGACTGAAAATCTAGAATGTTCTACGAATGAAGCACTAGGTTAATTGAATATGTGGATGTTTGTATGCGAGTACCTGCATGAAAGGTTAATTTTTATATGTGTTTTCAATGTCGGTTTTATTCCGCTGTATTTGTGACTAGGTTCAATTATTTAAAAATGAGGCATATGGAAGTACGGAAGAGCTCAAGTTAAACTAAAAAAGTAAATAAAATTTCATATGTATTTAGTTGAAAATTATTCGATATAAAATAGAATTGATTTTTTCAAAATCATTATCTTAAAAGTTTCCTGTAGACTATTTTAAAATTATTTTAAGAGATATTTAGTTCTGCGGCGTCAACTAATTATAATACTATAGCATTGTTGAACAAAAATAAATATTGTATATAAATGTAGTTTATTCAAATTAGTTCTCACTAAGACTTAAATTGAAAATCTGGCTTCTCAAAACTTTATACTTAGTGACTTCTGTCATTATTCGACCACTTTTTGTCACTGGTGGCACTCTTTCAAACTCCAATGAAAGTATTCCAGAAATTTAATAAGAATTGTGGTGAAGTTAAATATTTGATCCAGTGACAAACAATATAACCCACTAAACAATATACGTTGCAGAAGACTAAGGTTTGATAAGTCTAAATTAAGTTACATTGATTGACGACACGAGGTGCGAGAATAATAATATACCTACATAATAGTGCACCTGAAACTATTGAAAAGAAATATTTTTTTTTACAACGATTCAAATATCCAAAAATATTTTCCGCTCCTTCCGACTCATCCGTTACATTAAATTTAGGTTTAGAATTTCAAACGAGAATAAAACTCGCCTACATCTCATGGCGCACTTCAATATCAATATCGATTTTAAAAAATAATGAATTTGTTATAAGCTATTGTTCTCCGATTGCAGAGCAATTAATATTTTTTCATTCACAAAAAATAATTGAAAAAATATTAAAATACAATTTTCCTTGTTCTCTCCCAAACTAGCTATATAATCTATTTTGTAAACTCTATTTATATATCTATATATATATATATATATTATTTTTTAAATAAAGTCATATTAATTTTCCTCAGCTCATTTGAAACATAACGTTAGGTTGGGAACAGTCAAACATAACGAAAAGATTGACAAAATCAAATCTGACAAACGTCATCGATACAAGATATGAAAGCTCTGATAAGCAATATGAAACTAAATTTTTAGATCAACATTAATAATTGAAAAATGGCACCGTGTACAGCTCCCTTAGCAAACATGACAGGAGCGTGGCGTGAGCGGCAGTGCTTTTCAACATACATAAAGGTTAAAAAGTATTTCGGGGGTAAATTAGTAAGGTAGTGTTGCTATAAAGTTTTGTCACAATTTAAAGTTTAATAACGAAATGAAAAAATAACTATGCTATTACAAAATAAGCATATAAAAAATACATAACATAAAATCTGTCAACTACTGTCTAGTGCAGATTTTATTACCTTTACTTTACAGAATGTACCAAACTAGTATACTTGATTGGTAAAATATTTTAAATAAAATTTTTGTAGTTCGCATATTTTCCGACTATCATATTTGCTAAGGGGAGCTGTAAGTCACGACAGATTCTACGTTAGCGGAGAAAATAGCAAATGGTTGAACTCAAAATGAAACTTAAGTAGGAAAAAATGTTCGAAACTTTCAAATTCATTTACATTTACCAAAGCTGACAAAATCCAATCGTCAAACCAAATTCAAACCCACTCCAATCTATAATTTCTTTAAATTTAAAAGCTCCATGCGAAGCAATTGTCCCGGAAATCTAAATGCAGCTATAAGCCTAGTATTAGTGTAGAATTGCGAAGGCTCAACAATTCGCTTTGATCTCCAACTCAAATCAAATCAAATGTAATATAGCAGAATTGAAAATTGACCCAGAGATTGTCAAAATCGAAGGAAAAAATTTTAATTTGGGCTGGGTTAGTTTCAGAAAATCAAAATCTAGAAATGCATGGCTTACAGCTTTTGCGCAATGTTGGGTTCAAAATTTTATATTTGGCTGGTTCCACAAAATCCGGAATTTTGGATTAAGTTCTAAATCCAATAGAAATTTGAAAATACCGCAATTACGTTGGGTTGGCCTGGTGCCTAACAGATCAAATCTGATTTTTTTGTATAAAAATTGCATACGTTAAAAGTTTGGTTGATCTGCTTCGTTCCCTGAAATCCTGGGATTAATTCCACTCTAAATCCACCCAAATTGTCATATTAACGTAAGCCAACCTATAATTGCTCCAATGCAAAAAATCATCGAAATCGACAAATCTCAGCCCCACTCTCAGACGAAGGATATCATCATAACTTTAACAAAATTTTTTTAGATCGATTTATATAATTATATGTTTAAAAATTATTTATTAATTGACAATTAACTTGTTTACTATTTTTTAATTGCATAATTATACGAATTGTGTCTTTAGAAAATAATTATAAATAGAATGAAAATAATGAAAACCAACCACAGCAATGTAAAATATTTCGAACTCATCAACAAATATTCCAACAGAAACTGGAAAAAAATAAACTCAAAATGTCAACAAAAAGTGCAGTCAATTATCATTATCATTCAAAAAAAAAAAAAAAATTGCAACCGAAATTACGCAAATATTCAAACATCCTACAGAAAATTTTCTTGGTTTTTGTGGCACAAACACCAACACTCGCAAAAATTAAAATCAAATAAAACCCCAGGTGCACTTTCATAACAATTTTGGCCACCGACGACCAATTATTCCGCATAAAATAACCGTAATAATATATCCCGGAGTTAGTCAAGCGCGAAATGCATTAATTAAACAGGTTGGATCTGCAAGAGGAGCACATAATTTTTGAGCGATCATTTCGCACTTACTCGGAGCTCATCAGCAGGCTATACGCAACGATTGCATAAATAACGTTATTAAACAATTTCAGAGTTTATATAGAATGCTCGTTTAATTGCCACGTGAAAGTAGACCGTTCTTATATGTAGATTGCTACATATAAGAACGCTTCGAATTCGTCTGCTAGAATTTTTTTTGACAGGCTGTGCACATGGTGGGTTTTCTTGTAACGAATGTATGCTTAATAACGTAGTTGGGTAAACTTCAGGTTTTTTAATTTCGGATTGCTTACATATTGCCACGACCTGTAAGAATTCATAAAAGTCAAATATTTGAGAAGCAGTTCAAACGTGCTTTGATCAGAAATGAACTTAAGTTTGATCGCTGACATTAGCCAAATTTCAGGTTTCGTCGATGTTAGTCTAAGTTATTGCCTGAAATTGGTATTAAATTTATTGTACAATTTGACCGGGTTTTAATTTTAATATAACAGTTGGCATCCAGCAATTAAACCAACTTATGAATTACATGAAATGGGATATCAAGGAAAGGCTAATGACTAATGATATTTATGGACGACAATGAACTGATTCATCTCCAGGACAAACTATATAACAAGAATGTAATATAAATACCTTGTATTAATGTTTGTGAAACTACAAATTACTGTACATATATGTTTTTAGTTAAATGGATAAATAGTCTAAGATATTTAGCATAATCTGACGTGTACATACGCACAGGACATTAAACAGAAAAAAATAACTGGCAATTAATACACTTGTTAGGATGGAAATGACGGCTGTTCAAACTAGTATGACCGAATAAAAAGTAGACGTTACGACAGATTTTCTATCTTTCGACTGATTTAATCAACATTTTATTTAATCTACGCAGCCGAGATATTCTCGTGTTGCACAATTATTGGCATCATTAGATACATCAAGATTGTTTTAAGATAAACTTTAGAACATAAACTACGGGATTTCTATAAAAGCTAAAATAAACATGGGAAAAATGCCATTTTAATTGGCACCTACATCGCATCTGTATCGCGCTTTAATATCTAATTGAGCGCGGCAAATCGATACAGCCGATACAAGCCGGACTAATTACGGACGAACGCAACACGCAAAAATTATATCGGAATTTTTCGGATCCGCAAAAATGTGTCTAATTACGGTGACGAAACGATGCACCACAGTGTGCGCATTTAATTACATAATTGTGCAATGGTATAATTTGCATGCGAATAACAGATACCATTGAGCGGTGTAATTACAACAATCAGCGTGATATCTTATTAAAAATGACTTAATTAAACAAAAGGTTTCTCGCCGATCGGCCACTCCGATATTACACGGTTTCGTTGGTGAATGGGAATAGCTGTTGCCTAGTCTTGTAATTGCGATGCTTGATGAAATGTTACACTTTAGATGATGGAAAATAATTTATTGCGCAACACGGAAGGCTCCTACTGTGTACTTAATAAATTTACGAGGTCTGCCATTTGCGGTTTTCATAATTTGTTAACGATCAAGAAATTTCTAAGATGATTTAATTTTGCTAATTATCATTGTGTTTAATGTGAGTGCTACATAAATATTATTGCTAATAACTTATATGTTAAGGTCTCTCGGCACACTTTCTTACTCGAGAGAACCTTGAGCAATTACCGAAGAGTACACCGTTAATTATTGCACATTATCTATTGTGTTGTATTCTTATTAAAAACATGGGCATATTTTGCATAAAATTTCAAGAAAGTTACTTAACATTCCATGAATTACAATAACATTAATATAGTTTACATTTTTCACCCACTACATTTCATTAAATTAATTGGACAAACACATTTATTTATTTATCTACGTTGACTGGATATTACAAATATTAAAAAAAAATCCTCCTAGTGTTAACACTTTCATGAAATGTACCCCAGTATTTTTTATTTGAATCATAGCTTATTTGAGCTTTCTAACTTTTCATCACTTGTTGATTTACATTAGTATTAAAATATTTTTCGTTTTCATTCTTTTGATATTAGTTGCGCAATTAAATCATTTAAATTTTGCTTATATTACTATCTTGCAATATAGCTTACTAGCAATAATGTAACATTTCAAGGTTATTTACCCTTTACATTGATACATTCATACGTTAACAAGCGATTTGATTTTATAATGGGCCATAATATAACTAACATCTGCTATATATTTTAATTATCTAGCGGTAAAACTGAATTATTGACGTTCGTGACCTCTGACATTTCCTAACAAGATGTTCCGTAATTAAATCGCTTGATAAAATGTATGCCCCACGTTCGACGTTCGAGTATTACGTAAATGTAGCACCTGTATTTATCGATTTGTTTCTAAACTCTTCGTTAATATTTTCGTATTACGAAACCACGTATTCTCGTGATTGTCCAATATTATGTTATTTGAAATTTGTTAAAGGTGGAATAAATGTTACGGGTTAAAGATAATACGGAGCTCACGGAGAGTTATTTTGTAAAATAACGGCACGTTGAGAAATTTTATTTACGAATTTATTTATTTATTTCATATTAGAGTAGATAAATATTCAATCACCATAATTAATAAATAATTTAATTTTAAATTGGTTAAAAAATAAATTACGAGTCGAGAATTTCACGATTCTTGCTCCAAATGAATAAACATCTCAAACGCACATGAAAAGTGGTAATGCGAGTTTACCTATAAGAGGCAGTAAATGTAATCTTCTTCTACTTACAGATTACAATCTTAGATTTACACAACGTATTCATCAATCTACGAACAACTTTTAAACTTAAGTGCACAGATTTTAAATGGGAACGCCGAGATAGCTTTATTTGATTCTTTTATATTGTCGCAGCTGAAATATTACGATTCTGCTTATGGGGCTCGTGTACAACGAAATCAATTACGCATAAGTTAATTCAAAACGGTTGCGCAAGGCTCGCGTTTGCGCCATCGGATTACCGACAACCCCTCTTCCCCACCCGCTGCAGTCCTAATTGGCAGTAAAAATGATTGGGAAAATTTTCACGGTTTCACGGAAAGCGGATAACAAGAATACCGGTAATTAACATTGTATACACAGCGACCAATGATGCGTGATAATCTTTATGAACGCGCGTATTCATCCTCGCGTTTTTTATCCTCATGCATGTGTTCATTTATAGAACGAGCATGTTTTCTGCCAGCGTGTGTGTGTGTGTGTCAGATTTGCCAGGTCATTAGGTACGAAATTACCCAATAAAGCGAAATTAATTACCATAATTAATAAACCAAAAGATTAAAATTAGATTAATAAATTGAAATCATGGGAACTCGGTCTAAATGACCGCGCGATGAAGGCGATTTATGAAATTATAACACGACCTGGCTAAATACATTCATGAAAGGTTTTAATTACAGGTTTAACTAATCACCTCTAATGACTGAGATTCTTTAAACGCTCGCCAGTTTTGGTGCTAGGAAGTCGGACGGCTTCTCTCGAATATTCGACCGATTTAAATTGCCCATTGCTATTAGTTACATTGAAATCGCTGTACTTGTTACGATTGCGATTTACGATTGTTGTCGTCGCTGTGGGATTGCGGGAAATGCAGAATTTCCTGGTGGTATTGACGTACATAGGGTAATTAAAAAATTGTTTCGGATTAGGAAATTTATTTAAAATGTGTATGAGTAAATCACTACCTATTTTATAAATCCTAATACTGCAGTTGAAGGTAAAATACCTGTTCTAGATCTCGAGGTAATTCATTTGCAGTATTTCGTGAGGCAACTGGCAAGAAAATTGAGGAAATTCTACATCTGCGATGAAAACAGAGCCGAACATATCAAATAGGCCAATCAGGAAATAGGCAAGGACGTTAATTTTATAATCAAATAAGGTAGACAGTCGGGATAAACGAAAGCGTTTCATACACAAAACGATGCTAAAGTTTAAAACCAAAAAAGGTTGGACGTGTGTCGTCAAATCTTTCCTTAGAAGGAGACTTGGCAACAAATCGTCTTAAAGCATAATGAGAAACTGTTTTAAATCCAGGGATGTATTCGGTTGGATTGGGTTGGGTTCACTTTGAGACCAACACTCCGCTAATATTCCCATTTCCGGAGATGTCTTTTTCAAGTCTGTATCACTCGTCTATAACATAAATTATAGGGGTGTTTCTAACGTATGAGCAAAAACTAAAATGTAAATTTGACAACGTGTTGTACATTTTGACCTACCCACCTATCTGGAAAATCATCGTCTAACCAGGATCAATACCATCTGACTGCACACACATGTTGTCCGCTGCTACTCTTTGCTATAACCAGACGCAATAAATCATCCATAGCTGAAATTCATTGAACAAGCTCGGACCTTTATGTAGAGATAAGGATATTCTTTACTCGCGATAAACGGGTGAACACAAGTCTGCGACAGTGTGGGCTTCTTCCAGAATTTCCAAGATTTGCTCTTACATATCAGGAATCAAAGCGGTTTGTGGGTGACCATGGCCTTGACCTCCTGTAGGTGTCTTCTATTGGGATACTATCCGCGTAAACTCTTTAAGCTTCATTCCCACTAGTAAGGCATTCACCCAATAGCAGTAGCACCTCTACTGTATATGTCAATATTGCCATATATGTTTACAACATCAAATCAAAACGTCAAAAAGACAAAAAATACCTGACAATATCAAGTTCATGAAGTTTGGATACATACAGCTCCAGAGCTGTATGCCATACGTCCATACTGGCTTTAATTCTTGCCTGTAGATTACTAACTGATAATTCCTACAAATTAGCCAGTTCTTATATTTAACGTCTAGATTTTTCCTTTTCTCTTTGATGTGCTCTTACCATTTCAGCTTCGCAACTGCATTCATCCCTAGCTACTTATCTGCGTTTTAGTACATTAATTATGATATGTACAATGTTGTGGTTGTGCTCGTTGGTAAACTTTGGTTGTTTTTGGTCGAAGTGCTGAATTCGTCGCAATTGTTAGTGGCTTCTCCCGTATTTGCTCCCACTGTTAGCAGAGCCGTACGTCGGCGTGGCTATTTTGACATCACCAATTTCTGAAATATCGTAGTTGAGCAAGAGGTAGAAGATATGGCCAACCATACTACCTAGTTATACTCCTGCTTTGGTTTGTTTGATGTCTGAGTATTCTTGTTCTTGTTCCACTTGAAGAATTGGATTATTTTACATAATTCTTGTAGTATTACAGCTTTGGTAATATTTGTACCAACTTATTTATGAGTCGCTTATGCCACACTTTCTTGAATGCCTGTGCGACATCTAGGAAAAGTGCAGAGCATATGTTTTTATATTCTGTTTGTATTAGGTCTATAATGCGATGGACCTGATCCATTTTGGAGTGTTCAGGTTGGAATACAAATTGGTGATCTGGTATTAAGTTTTTCCTCTGTGATTAATTTGAGTCTCTTCGATAGCAGTTCCCCAAACATAATTGCTTCTGTAAGTTGCCCGCTGCTTTTTTGGATTAATATATTGTTCATCAATTTTTTCGGAGTTACAAGTGTAATACTGTGCCTTTCACTAAATCATTTTTTGTTCCTGGTTCATTGGGGTGGATGTTTTTTTTTTAATATGACGCGAAGAGGTTTGCTTTTTCGCTTCTCGTTTTTGCCCATTCTTTTCCATCTTAACAAATTAATGTGAAAAAAAAATTTCTTCAACTCTCAAAGATAAAAAAACAAACTTCAAGACATGAATAAATATCAAGTTACAAAGTTATTATTAAGCGTCTGAAATCATTAAATATTTGCATTACGTTGGCGTTGTAAAAAAAAATTATCGGGTTCGTCGGCCAACGTACCGTTGGCATCTCCTCATGAAACGATAACCACGTCTGAAATATTTTCAAAAAATACGCCAACAAAGTTATTAAGGAACGTCTCAAATCATCAAATATGTATACTACCGTGGCGATGTAAAAAAATTATCGGGTTCGGCGCCTAACGTACCGTTGTTATCTCCTCGTGAAACGATAGCCACGCCTGAAATATTTTCTAAAAAATACGTCGACTAAGTTATTATTAAACGTCTCAAATCATCAAATATATACATTACGTTGGCGATGTAAAAAAAAAATATTATCCGGTTCGTCGCCTAACGTACCGTTGGTATCTCCTCATGAAACGATAACCACGTCACAAATATTTTCAAAAAATACGCCAACAAAGTTATTATTAAACGTCTCAAATCACCAAATATTTATATTACGTTGGCGATGTAAAAAAAAAATATTATCGGGTTCGTCGCCTAACGTACCGTTGGTATCTCCTCATGAAGCGATAACCACGTCTGAAATATTTTCAAAAAATACGCCGACTAACTTGTTATTAAACGTATCAAATCATCAAATATTTATATTGGGTTGGCGATGTAAAAATTTATATTATTATCGGGTTCGTCGCCTAACGTCCCGTTGGTATCTCCTCGTGAAGCTATGACCACGTCTGAAATATTTTCAAAAAATAAGCCGACTAAGTTATTATTTAAAGTTTCGATAGAAAAGTACGCGTAATTACCGCCGAACGTTTCCAATTTGAGTCAAACACCAGGTTCGTCGCCTAATTGACCGTCGGTATCTCCATCAAGTGGGTTAGTATCCCCTACTACATGTAAACTAAAGGCAAAAAAGTTGAAAATTATGGTTGTTTTTACACGTTTTTATTTGTGCTTTAATTACATTTGACGAAAATAAAAACCGGACAGTTCGATCATGTGGCGAAATGCACTTAAGTGCTCAATTCATTGCGAAAATTTATTGTAAGAAGCAATTTGGTTTTATTACGATAAACAAATTCAAGGTAAGCAGCAAAGGTAAATGAAGATACGCACGCCGCTAATTCGTCACGTTTATACAAGGTGAAGCCGTGTTTATGCTCCAATACAAAAATTTTCAAATCGCGTTCTACCAGCGCACAAAAATGTGATCTATTCGAGTAAAAGGTGCCAATTCATCGGAGGCATAGTTGTGTGGTTAGTTTAAGTCAACATCAATTTGATGAGTTGGCGATTATTCGATCCGCTGCCTCAAAGGAGGAGCGACAAAAATCCGAAATTAAACCATTCATTAAAATTTGACGTCGCTGTTGGGAGAACACACAATTACATTTGAACACTTGTTCGTACGCAGGTTTATTGAAGAATTAATTCGTAAAAATAGCGTATGCATTACCGTGTTCACTCATTTGAAGAGCTAAATACGGTAGCATCCACTCCTTAGCATAAGTAATCACATATTATGTTAAGCAGCACACGCTAATGCGCAGCTTGCAGGGATAATAAAACGATTCTTTATTCAGTTTTAATAGTTTAACCATTAAGCTTTTTTTAGAAAGTCAACAAACGACAGGTAACTTATATTCTATTATATTCCCTGTGCGGAATATAATTTGTCGATATGGTGATTTCAATTTATTTCTTGCTTTAAATTTTGAAGAATTATTGGGAGGTGTTTACAAAAATATATGTGATTAGTGATATGACATTTTGTCTGTCTTGAATAATTATTTAAAAGTCACGTTTAATGTGCACTATGCCCACACAAAAGTCGTCCATCATTTTAATGATTTACGTTTCTACGTCTTCACAATTTGCTTATTGTACTATTATTAGATTCGATATTTAAACGGAATTCGTCATATTATGGTGTAATGCCACAGTGAAACCCGTTTCGCATGTAACAGAATTATGCGTGACCCCTTTAAATTATATATCCGTTCGCAAATCCGATTATGAATTAAAACTATGCCATAAATACACGCCGAGTGATTGCACGAATGTAGGGTGTCAATTTTCTCGCAGATTAACGGAGTAACCTTTGAATCATCGAGCACATATACATATCTGACTGGAGGTAATGCAACTGTTAAATTGGCCCATTAAAAGCAAAATGCCAATGTAATCGTGGTGCAATTGAAGATAATCACAAAATTGATCTGAAATTTAACACCGAACGTTTTTCTAAAATAAGATAAACGCGTCGGAGATTGCGCGCGGGCAATAAATGCCGCTTTCCTATCATAATCGATGCACGGGCGGCCAGTCCTTATTGCCTTCCTTGCTCTACTTGACAAATTGCGAGTGTCCGCTCGCTCTGCACAACGAGCGGCGGTCTCTGCCTATATTTATACAATACCCTAGTGTGTTGTGTACAGCGACATGTATATTGCGTCTACACAGACTCCTCGTTTCCATGTTGCGATCGAGACCCGACTCCCTACCGGCGACGTGTAATCGTGATAAGTGGAGCTGTCGGTGGAAAGGCACCCATAATAAAACTTACCCGAATTATGGGGCGTATTAAATTACTCGGAGATTCAGCTAAATTATTGATAGCGATGCGTGAATAAAAAATGAAACTTAATAATAATTAGGCCTCTCCGTGGAGCGCGGTCGTTATATTCTCAACGGAAACGAGGACGACTCCATCTAGACATTTACATTCGTATTGTTTTAATTGAAGACGAATATGAAGTGCACCATCAAAGGCATTGCGCCGCGTTGAAATATTTCAGAATGTGCAATACCAATTAGATAATTGATTAAAATGGATTTTCTAATACAACCTTCATAGCCAACAACCAGAGGAATGTATTAATCGTGTTTACTGAATTCGACGTACATGTTATTTGAATATTTATTAACTTGGCAAATAATGTTGCATTTTCATTTATATATGAAATTAAAAGCGGAGAATTTATTAGCTTTGCATTGCATAGCAAATTTGTCACAATTAATTATAATAATTTCTGGTTCGCCAGTTGAGTAGGGGGGATTGGTCTGCTTACATTTATTGAGTTCTGAAGTCCTTTTCACTTCTCTTTTAAACTTCTCCGAGTTTTACTTTATAGTTCATGCTATTACATTTCCACATTGATATGTGACTTTAATGTACACCTCAAAGATATGCACAAAAAGTTCATTAAAAAAATTTAAAAACTACTAAATTAATTAAATATCTCAAATCAGAATGTCACTGAATATTAGCTAAAGTAAATTTTTTTATATGGTGTTTTTTTTTGGTACCTGCTCTGCTTGATTCTTACCAAATCACTTCTATTGTTTACACCTGAACTTTGGATAAAAACTAATATTAAGGTGTGTTAGAGACGGTTAAATATTTGCCTCTGTTGATTTTGTGTAGAATTGTGTGAACTGAAAAAATACTTGAGTAGTTTTTTCTATCTATCAACAGTTCTTCTATTCCTAAATGAAAATAAGTCTATTCGATGTCTGAAATCGAAACTTTTCTTACAGTCGCGTGCCATTCGAGTCAATTTTATGAGGCCGAACCGTCTCTAACGGTCCTAGATGGTTATCGTATCGTACTAATAGGTATTCCTTTTGTGAACACGACCTGTTACATGTGATTGATGAGTGCAGTCTAACTCTCTTGAATTACATCAATATAATTGGGCAATAGAAAAATGAACTTATCTATTCGATTTATGTCTCGCTTTGACAGATTATTTATTTCGTTTGATATTTTTAGAACGAGAAAAAGCAATCATAGCTCATGGTTAAACATTGCGTGGGTTGGGTTGGGTTGGTTATAAATAATTCGAGTATTAGGCAATTAAAACTGTAACTGTCTTTAAATTTCAATTAATTACAAAACTTGGGTTAGGTTGCTTATTTGGGTTTGTTTTCGTTGGGTTGGCTTGGGTCAATCCAGCTATTTGGGTTTGTTTTCGTTGGGTTGGGTTATCATATTTGAGACGAGCCATAAGTTCTTTATAACTAAAATAGAAATAGAACGTCAGATTTTATAACCAAACTTGCCCACAATACCATAAATTCACGATTTTTACTACTTTGTCTTTTTTTTGATTGCCTAAAATTGTTAAAATTTAAAGAAAATATAACTATTGCCCTTTGTATCTGATAACTTGAGTTGGACGTGTTATTCGTCACTTAACTAGATATTCTATTCTCTATGGAAGCTATTTTGCAATACATTGCGAGAACCGTGATTGACATCTAGCACTTGTTAGATTATCGTAAATTGTCATCTGTCTTTTCAGCATTCTTCTTCCTTTTCTGCATGTTGGTCATTTGCGTTAATTGTGGTGACTCTGTCAGGCCGCGGTGTCATATGCCTTTAAAAATGCAAAGTTGTGTTAATTATTTATGACTAACCCAAACGTACCCAACAAAAACCATATAACTAACCGAACCCAATCCAACCCAATGGAAATCAACTCAAATAACTAGCCCAACCCAAGTTTCGTAAATAATTCAAATTTAAAGTCACATTGAATTTCAATTATTTACAAACCTGGTTAGTTCGGTTTTGTTAGAAATTTCTAACTAACCCACCCAAAGCCAACCCAACAAAAAGTAACCCAAATAACTAACCCACATCAACAGCATTACAATAATTGTATATTAATTGCCTAATTATGCAATAATCTAAATTTACATTTATAAATAAAAAGTGCGAGTTTATTAGGATTTGTTTGAGACCAAATTTTGAATCGTCCCATTTTGCATATTTTGAAAAAACAGTGTGTGTTGGTCCTCCTGGTGTGAAAGCTTTAACTCTGAATACAGAAAAAATGGACTAAAACACGTATTTTTAAAAAAGAATATATAAATTATGCAAAAATAAGTATTTTCGATTTTTAACAATTCACAAATATTGCTAGGATTTTTGTGCAAATCCAACCCAACCCAATACAATTGGGCTGGTACCCAACGAAAACAAACCCAAAGCACTAATCCAACCCTTGCCAAAATTACTAAGCTAAGTTTTGTAGATAATTGAAATGTAAAGCCGTCCTAAATTTAAATTAAAAATAAATAACGCAACCCATCGGAAACCAACCCAAGTTTTATGAATAATTGTAACTTAAGATGATATTAAACCAACGCATTCAATCAAATTAATTATCCCTTTTCTCATATATATATGACATATAGTTCCATTTTGTATATTTTCCAGACAGTATTTTTTGGTGTGAAAACATTAACTCTGAATATCAGAATTGAACAGAAACTATTTGTGTCCTTGCAAATATGCAATTTTTGTTTGTTTTTAAAAATTCAGAAAAATTGCAAGAATTTTGGGGCAAATTTGGGGCAAACCCTACTCAACCCTAATCACGAATCCTACTCTAAACCAAATAACTGTCTCAACCCAAGTTTTATAAATAATTGAAATTCAAAGTGATATTAAATTTCAATTATTTACAAACGTGGTTGGTTGGGTTGACTTCTTTATTTATACTCACGTTCTGTACCACGATTTTTTCTTGGATTTTTTTGCGGAAGAAAACTTTAAGGACCTTGAAGTTTAGATATTTGGGTTGTATAAGTAATAAACAAGCTATAAACGGATAAAATCGAATTTTCGGGATGTGGGACAATTAGCTATAATAGTATAAGTTCGTGAAGGGAAATTAATAATCCCCGAGCGCCACAAAGATAATCACCCAGTGGTCATGCGCGGAAACGAACGAAAATTTTAACGTCTGACGTGTCATCTTTGGACCCTTTTTTAACTTTAGAGCGTATATTGGAATAAGTCGAGAATGCATCAGCAGTTTTGGTTACGAATAAAGCTCCCAGACAAGGAATGTTTAATGACAACACGAATGTTTCATTCGTCCATATCCAAAAGCTATATGAGTCAAATTTTCGAAGACTATATTAACCGATTGATGCAATCAATGACTTAATGACTTCCTTTTTTTTGTAAAAGGATTTTATATCACAGGACCCTCGCATGCATGTTCCAATACCAGTGGTATCTCAGACGATTGAGTTTGAATTTGTGAGTTATTTGTTAAGTGGCTTGTAATATTTTTATTTACTTTAATTAACTATTTAATACAAACTTCAAATGATATTAATTGTTTATTCGATTATTATAATCTGATTTTTATTGCTTTTCTCCGCATCCTTTCATTTTGATTACTTCATCGTTCGTTAATGCTCTGTAGTTATCTTCTGCATTTCTCTTCGCAGATTCCTTCCATTCACCTCATCATTTTACAATGTAATTGCCTTTATAATGAATTCTGCAATTAATACTTTGGGTTATTCTATTTTTCTTGGTTGCGGTATGTTAATAAATATGTTGATTATTACTGCTTTGGTACCTTTTCAAAAATTATTTGTATTCCTGTATAAGCGAATGTCGAAGAATTAAACGTAGACATAGTTTCCCAAGTTATATTATTGTCAACAATTGATAACAAGTCTAATTAAGTCACGAAATTTACAATTTATTCAATTTTGTGTATCATGTAGATGGTTGGAAAAAGTAGTTTGACGTTTCAGAGAAATTTTCAAGCTATTTTAATTTGCTAATTACGGACCACGAAATACATTGGATCTATATTGATTCACGAGTTTTATTTCACGCCAGGCTGCGGTGGGGAAAACAATGCTTATGCCTAAGGATACGCAGACAACAAATTGAAGACTGACATAAAACCTTGCAGCGCTCTATAGCAAATCAATCAGGACGAAAAAATTGAACCCAAACAAAAAGTGTTATTTATTTTCAAAATACGTATTGGTTATATTTATATAAGAAATTGTAGCTTAAAACTTTGGTAATTACGAACGATTTAGTGAGTTTTAAAAATTAGCTTGTGGTAAATAAAATATTAACATCAATATAGCTTCTAAGTCAGTAGTGCAGTCGTTGACATTCGAACCTCTCGATTGGTTCCGATTCGATATCGTTAATTTATTCCTTGGAATATAATTTTAACATCGAATTACTCGCTACCAATTATCTCATAAAACTGATTTCAATGAAAATATTTAAGTTATAAATATTATAAGTCGAGGTAAGGTAACGTTCGAAAATATTAAACGGTTTCAACTTAAAAAAATTACCCATAAAGGGAGCGTAATATTAAAAATATTGTAATATTATCGTACTTGACTGTATCGTTCTTGAGTAAAAAAAATAAATAAATCCCATTGAATTAATAAAATAGTGTTAGCCTCATTTTTTTTGACAATGTTGAATGGAAATCGTAATAAACTACTTGATAATTATTCCACGCATTAGGGCGTTCCACATCAAAATAACAATGGGCCGTGGGCTATAATAAAGTAAGCAAACGCAACGTCCAAGATTCTATTACATACGTCGTGGTGCTCGTTCAACGTTGCGCCTCCAGTAGTTAAAATTTGACATAATTTACCTGCATGATGGTTTACGAAACTGAATTTTATCTGATTCGACCGAGCGACGCAAAGAGTACAGTTAGCATCGTCGATAGTTCAGGTCGCTCAGACAGTTCGATTACCATTATTCGTAATAACGAGGTTAAGACCGCAATAAGATATTTAAATAGTAATGAATTACGGTGCAAGAGTACAAACACAATAATAATTAGTACCTCTATATATCAACGGTGTCGGGATTACACGACTGTTAAAAATTAATTGCATTTTAATACAACGCAAAACTCGTAAACCTCGTATTCAAATTAGACAAGCGGATAATAATACCTTAAAATGAACGATTTCCACTGCCCGGCGGACGCGGCCGTTTAATAATCGTAACTTGCGACGGGGACCGCGATAAAAAATATTCTCAAATATTAATTAGACGAAGAATTATGTCAGATTTAACTATGATTGTGAAACTGCTAAATATGTGAAATTTATTTAACGTAGCAGCATTATATCCATGCTAATTGCTCAACGTCGCTCCTCCGTTCAAATGAACAGGTGAATAGGAAAGCAAACCTTCTGTCACGCTTTTAGTATACCGTGGCTGCCAGCAACCCCGCAATTGATGGTCATCGGTACCGACCGCTTATTCATCGTTTATTTTGCATGTCGTAATTTACCTAAAACCAAAGCATGCACTTGCAAGTCTACACTTCATCACTTTGCGCGCCGTAATGAAGAGTCGTTAAGGTTGCACAACTTTTAAATGAGATACATGAATCTCGACACTTCGACGCATGCGTCAAATTATCTCACGATACGTAGATTTTTCTTTTTTTAAATTAAGTATAAAGCATCGACGGTTCACACTTATTTTAACATCGTTAGTTCCACAGGATTTAGTTCTTCCAGAACTTATTTTATTTCCACGGACAAAAATGACTAAATAATTCATTGAGTGGTTATTTCGATTAACGGTACACAAGCTAAGTGCCACTAAATAGGTTATTGAGAAGTAAGTGCACGCGAATTTCCTCGTTGTGTTATTAATTTTAACAAGATCTAGATTATAGTTTAATATGCAATACTATTACTTCCTCGCTTATAGATAAAGTCCATTGTTTTACTGTAAAAAAGCCGAACGCTGAAACTTATTTAATATGGATTTCGCTTCACAAAAAGATTTAATGGAGTCAGCGTACAAAGTTTGTTATTTACAGCTTCTGGAACAAATTGTGTGGAATTACGGAGATTGGCAACGGTTAAATAACCTTTGAAAATCACACATTGTGCACTCTGCATGGGAGGATGACGTCGATTCTTTTGAATCGACTGCGATTATTAATAGAGCCCGATGGATATGGATGTCACTTTGGTCGAAATCTGAGGCTAATTACGCGGCGTTGTAACTTCGACTACGACGAATTAGCCAGCTAATTATATTCATTTATTACACGCGTTTAGGTAAAGCGACCAATGTTCAGCGCACACACAAAAGGACGAGGTTAATTACACAAATTAGTGCGAGGTTGAGATTTAGAACAGTCATCACTAGTTGTGGTTCGACAGGTGCCCATTAAGTGAACAGGATGTTATTAGGAGCGACTGTGTCGGACGTATATGGATCATTCCGTATTGTTGTCTATACGATGTGATAAAGAAACCCGTAATTATTTTCATTTACAAATTATTCCAGCGGTTATTAATGGAGAGCAGAAAATTAAATTACAATGTTAGCAATGTGAAATTAATACGCGCCATATGGTGTCAGTGTGAATGCAATATTCTCTATTGAATATGAGCGTTGTGTTGCATCCACGTTTCTAATTCAATGAACTATTTTTTCTGCGCATTTATCACGTTCGATGCTAAAATTCAAAGTAAACGCAATTAATGAAAAATTTTAAACAAATACATATCTATATATATATATATATATAATTCATACAAAATAATGCAAGAAGGTGAAAGGCTGTATCAAGGTTTTAAATCAAATTTTAATCGTAAAGTGCGAAGGAAACAAGTTCATTAAACTTGGTGGAGATTCGATATTGCATTGATTTAGTTCAATGATATTTTCTACATAAGATATTTAAGTATGTTATATCCACGTTGCTTTAATATCAAATACAAGAAGTCACAACGATTTTTTTCAGTATTTTCAATCAATCACGCCCTGCATGTATTTAATATAGTGATGGTAACTTTGGGTAGCAACCCAACATGCATAAAAGTGTGCGTAACAAATGAAATCGATAGGAATTTTAATATACTTACATTCTGAAGTATGTAATTTTCGTTTGGTTTCCGAAGAGCCTTCATATATACAAAATCATACAAAATCATTAGTCTCGATCAAAGATATTTTTTAAGTTTTTTGTCTAAGATGTCAGTAGTAAAATTTTCTAGAAATAACCATAATGCTACCATAATGTCCAACCCAACCCAACTCAACTCAACATCAAGGTAACTACAAGAAAATATTTCTCATTAATTTGTAAATATTTCCCTCCTGATTTGTGTCGCTAGTCAGTCAGTAAATATTTAATCTATGAGAAATATTTTTTAGTAGTTACCTAGATGAGTGCTGGGTTGGCCCATAAAAGGGCCAGGCGTACTTTTTCGAACCAGACAGAGCAACGTTATCGTTCTTTATATGACAGTTTGATGGATGCAAGTGGGTCAATAAAAAGTACAATTTTTTGACGAATTAGTCTAGAATTACTAGAGATTAGAGACATGGGAAGGTAGGTATTCCAAAAAACAAATGCTCAGGATGTGCGTGAAAATCACCTCTAATACCATTTAGGTTTAATATGTAAATCCGATTTTCCAGTAGATCATCAACAACATGTCCCACAAGATGAGTAAAAACTTTTATTTCATTAAATTCTAATGTTGACATTTTTGATATGCATTTGATAAAATGTTTCATTATAAGTTATTTTTGACAAAAAAATGGGTGTGCATCGCCAATGAAACATTGTAAATGGTTTTAATTTAAAATTAAATGAGATGGGGATGGGATGGGATAGGAGGAGAGGATATTCCATTGGTGCTGGGCCTTTTTAAACATATTGTACTTTATAATTCAGTCGCCTCCATTTGCAAAAAAATCAATCAGGAATTCAATAATGCAGTTGAAAATAAAATATGCTTTCTTGATGATATTGGTTCATTGAAGTGAATTTCATGCATTTGCCAGGATAACCCGTACCAAAATACCTGCTAGGAATTACATTTGGTTTAATAATCTTAATTCTAAAATCCTTAGTTGAAATTAATGACCGTATGCAAATTTTGGTGGCCTATCGTGTGCTTCACTTAAAAAATATACGAGACGTAAAACTTATAAGAGCTTAACTGTATGATAATTTAATGACATTCTTAAATTATTAACTTGATTATTTATAATCGAAATAAAAACTTAATTTTTCATCAAACAATAATGTTTTTCAAAAGTTAATTGGCGAAAAACGCGCCGATCCGCGGTGTATTCTTTATTGCATCCGGGTAATAGATTTTTATATACTTGATCTCCAAGGTCGCAGAACCGGCATTAATTATATTGGTATTCTGTGCTCATTGTAATTTGACCGGCATTAGCGAATACTGCAATCGACGGAAAAATTGACCTTAACCGCATTTTTCCTCCGCGGCGGCGACGCGACCTGCTTGAGGCTTGAAGATCCACTTGTTTTTACCCGACTGGATTTCGAGTTTTCTAAACTGCGAGTTATCGCGGCGTCCGCGTCGAGTCGTAATTATACAAATCTCGCCCGTCCGACGTTTGTTTGATTTTTTCGCCGAGGCGCGCGAGATTAATTTGACCGAAGTGTATGAAATGAAAGTGTGCTGCGTTGTTGCCGTCCGATTCAGGCGGCGCGGTATATTTCGTCTCTCTTGGGGTCGTGGGAACCCGCAGTGAAAGAACTGTGGTGTGCAGGTTCATAGGCAGGGCCGCTCGTATAATGACAGTCGAATGCGATTTTGTAATGGCACAACATAAACAGTGTTAGTCGAGATTTGGAAAGGCGTTTTATTATCGATATTTCAGTCTAGTTTCATAATTTCATTCGCAACATCTGTATTCGATATTTATGTGTTTATTTAATTATTTCCCCCTATTTTTCAGTAAACGTTTATTACTTGATTTTTTGACGATGTTGATGTTTAAGCGAATGTTATAGCGAAACTATATTCGCGCAGATTCATACAGATCTACGTCGTGGAAAAAATTAAAACATACTCTCAATCAAATAATAACAAACAAGACGTCAACACTTAATGTTTTGAAACGAATTTAAAGCAAAAGCAAATATCCAGATCAATGAGAATTGCACCTTACCAAAAAGCAAAGAGTCAATCCGTTATCAGAAATTAAATAGAATCGGAAATAACGCAGTCGCAACTGAACTTGTTCAGATCGTCACGTTTTTAATATATTTTCGTTGGTCACTTCTACATGTTGTTGTCGACTATCAATTGAGCTGTCTTGTATGATTGATGCATGGAGATTAGATCGAATATATAGTAACATTTCTGCTTAGTTTCTTGAACGTATGTAACATTCAATACATCAATGTTTAACGACTGGTAAGGTTAGTCCATAATTTGGTCGCGAAATAATTTGCAAAAGTGTTATTTATTAACCAGTTTTGCGGTGTTTCGAGTTTTGTATATAATAACTTCTAGCGATTAATAATTAACTATGATTATATGTTCGAGTCTTATTCAAAATCTATCAGATGGACTGAAATGTTCTGCATAAAATCTCTAGATGTTAAATGAAGTTCGAATTAATTTATAAAATTTTAATTTTAAATTGAACATTATATTTTGGAAACCAACACTGCGTGTGCAGATTACTTGTCGTGTGAAGCACTTATTTGATATCCAAGCAGGCGCTATGGGTATAATCTTGTTATTAAGAAAAATGCTCGGTTTAATGGCGGAAAAACAAGTACAATAAATTGCAAGATCCATAATTTTTCAAAATTTCGTCTTTTCTATTATTAAATCTAATAGTAAAAATAGTAAAAAATAAACAATGAATCGTCGCTCAATGAATTAACAGAGTATTTGAAAAAATATTTTTGTAATTGGTTGAAGAAAAACTGTTACTTATTGTGGGCCATGAGAATAGCTATCACTATCTGTTATAAAGTAGAAGTCTTCAGACAAGCATATTTTCGTTTCATCTTGTCTTGCTTGTCAGTTTGGTTCTTATTTTAGCTTCGTGTCATTTGCCTAATTAAATGGGATTAATGTGTGATCGAGAAAAAATTATCCCATTTATTGAATTGTGATATTTTAAAGATTTCTTTGTGTTTTTTGAGCTTTCAAATTATTTTCTATTAGTTGGTTCTGCGAAAGTAACACAGTTGGAACCCTCTAACCATTGTTTCGCCTTTATTTTGAGCTCTGCAGCTATAAATCTTAACCCAACTCACATCTTCTTAACCCAATTTAAATTAAAAATCAAATCGATAATTTCACATTTAATATAAATTATTGAATCCTGTTAATTAGCAGAATGATAAAATGCATAAAAAATGCACAAGTTTGGTGCAAAAACAAAGGGATTCCTGGGCGGTCATCCTAGACAATTTTGAAATTTTTTTGAGTATTAAACAATTTGATTGTTCTTAAAATTTTAGAAAATTCTTCATATTTTTAACAACTTTTACATTTTTTGCACAATTTTGAAAATGGTCACAATTTCATCAGTTTTGAGTTTTCAATTTCACATTATCTGACCTTTTTCCCAATTTTGCCATTGTTTATTAGTATTCGAAAAT
The DNA here is from genome assembly GCA_959613385.1 of Geotrupes spiniger. Lineage (NCBI taxonomy): Eukaryota > Metazoa > Arthropoda > Insecta > Coleoptera > Geotrupidae > Geotrupes > Geotrupes spiniger. Next base: position 36,698,091 of record OY390736.1, on the reverse strand, counting down.
TAAAAAAAATTATTTGTAATTTTTTTCAATTTACAAAAGCATTTTAGTATTAATTGAAATTGGGTGAAATAGAATTTTTTTTTTTTTTCACTTCTCTCGCGTAACTCGTTTATTAGTAGCTAGTAAGTTATTTTGCATTTTGGGTCGTATAGTTCATGGGGCTTTAAAGATTTCTTTGTATTTTTTAAGTTTTCAAATTATTTCATATTATTCGACTTCGACCTTTGGCATTTTTGTAAAATATGTCTATTATGTTATAAATTAATCGTTAAATATGAAAAACCACCGTGCATTTTAATTAATTTCCCAAATTTGGTTCTTCAAAAATAACGTACTTGGAATCCTCTAACTATTGTTTCGTTCTTATTTTGAGCTCATCAGCTATAAATCCAAAATATTTGTATAACTAACTTAAGTTATTAAACAAAGCTAGTACATTAATTGTATAAAGTATGACAGCTCCTCAACTTCTCAACCCAAATCACACGTTCTTAACCCAATGCAAATTAAAAATCAAATTTAATATAAATGCATAATTGAATTGTGTTAAATGACAAAATGTATAAAAATTGGACAAGTTTGGATTCATAAAAATAACCGCATTCTTGGGCGGTCATCCTAGACAGTCTTGACATTTTTATATATTGGACAATTTATTCCTTTTACTTATTTTTACTGCTTTTACATTTTTTTTTTTAATTTCGGACAATGTTGGAAATAGTCACAATTTCGTCAGTTTCGAATTTTCAATGTTGCTTTCTCTGACCATTTTCCAAATGTTGACATTGTTTAGTGAATTAAAAATAAAAAAATATTCGTTTTTTTTATAATTTAGAAAAGCTTGGAATTTGCCTAACATTATGATGAATAAAAGATTTGTAAGGAAATTTTGTTGTTGGGTACGACTTCCCAATCATTTTTCGTCATCACGCCGATGCCAACAAAACACCATAACAAGGATTTATGTTAAAAAGAAGAATTAAGGATCTGTAAGGAAACTTCGCCCTCTTCTCTTTTTTATTCTCATTTTTTTGAATTGGGTTTGAGTCCCATCAGGTTTCGTCTTCACAAAAATCTATGAAAAGGCAGTTTTGTTAAAATGAGTTCGAGTTTGAATTAAAATTAAGTTGGTGGCTCTGGATAACAGAAATTTGTGTTTCGTTCACATTTTTTTTTAAATTACTTGAATTGACTTCGATCTGGTTCGAAGCCAATTCTTCGAGAAATTTTAAATGTTTGGCTTTTGATTGGGTTGGGTAGGGTTTGGTTGGGTTGAGTTGGGTTGGATTGGGTTTTGTTTGTATTGCGACGTTATTCATGCAGTAGTATGCAGAGTTTGATTCAAGATATATTTATACAAAATTTATTAACAATATGAAAATATTTTTAGTAAGCGCAGCTTTCCATTATGCTAGTTTGGATTGCGTTAGACATAAAGAACAAAATAAACTTAAAAATTTCCTTAAACAACGACCATAAATTGAATTGCCTTTATAGGATGTCTCAAAACAAATCTTCAAAGTTCATGACATCAGTGATTTTGAAGCAGTCAGGCCTAAGACACGGCGAAGATAATTTTCAAACTTGGAGATGTGTAGAGATGTGAGAAGTTTTATGAGTGGTGATCACCTTGTTTTATATGCTTGTGCTGCAAGTACTCCCCGTCATCTTGGCCTGACTAGTAAAAACTTTTGTTTCCCATGTGTGGGATTTCAAAATTGTCACAGCTGTCAGATATGGACAACACAAACTATTTAAAAATTAGAAACAAGAAACAAGAAAATTGCTTGAAAAAAAAATCAAATGAAACAACAATAATTCAAAATGATTACCAACAATGCAACACAATTTCGTAATAAGTGCTAAATCGCTACAAGTTATTAAATCGCCATTCGAATGACACAAAATGACCAAGAAATGGCCATAATAAGTCGGAAACATTTATTTGTTTAATGATTAAGTACTCAAATTAAAATGCTACGTTCTAGCGTATAAGAACTAAATGAACGGCAATAAAATCGCACACAACGAAATAATGTCTCGGGAAGGGATTTCTTTCGCGGTAATTTGTGGGACATATGCGTTCCCATTACAACATGATTGTAACATATTTACACTCGAGTCATGTCATTACGCGATGATTTTAAAATCTCAATTATGCTTAATTCGTCGCTTTATAAAGCGCTTCGGACGTATTAGGCATTTTTATGCAAACGTAACTGTTTTTCATTTGATTCATGCGAAATTCTTGATTAAATTATTAGTGCACCTTTACGACATTAGTGGGACAGATTAATTATTTTAAGTGTTCGTCTGTTATATAGAAATTTCTTCATTATTCGCAGTGAATTATCCGCGGCCGAGATAAATAGGAGCTTGCAGAAAATGCTGGATTCAATTATCTCAAGAATGGCGAAGCTGGTTACGTTATTTATTCGATGACGTTCGTGAGTTGAAAAATTAAAGAGCCGCGTGTGGACCAGAAGTGACTTCGAATGACTTCGAAAATGCAATAAACTCGAATGGTGTAATTTCGTGTTTGTGTTTCGTTCGCGTCGGTGGATTATATAATAATAATTGTTGACATATAATGTATCATGTCGGTTACATTTTTTCGTAAATTCAATGCAGGAATAACAAAAGCCCGCTTCGAACTCATTCGCGATCATTTAGAAAGCGCTCCCATAGAACGAAAACGGCAAAAAATCGCCGCAAATGTAGAACGAAATATATCGAGGAAGTGAGACAAGATTGCATTATATCATGGATTTATTAATCAGAATAAATAATACGTTGATTTACAATTACTGAAACAGAATGATGCGGTACTTTTCAAAGTCGCATTTTTCTCCTCCACTCGAACAATTTACTTTCACGCGAACGTACTGTACTTTGATGAGACAGATATTAGTTGCTTAAAGCGAGCTACACCGTAACGAATATGTGTGATATTTATTTGACAGCAAAAAATCTGTTTATTATAGTCGTTTCGTTGTGCGCCACGAGAGCCGGCGTTTTCTCCTACAACTTAACGGTCAATTTTAAATCATCTTTTAAAATGGCACGTTTTGTTTTAATGGACAAATATGTAAGAAAACGTTCGCAGAATGGCATAGAAACGCATACTTGCAGAAGACTGCGATGTTCAATCTTATCAATCACCTGTTACGTAATTTTCCCAGGCTCCTTTAATTGTACATATTAAAGTGATGTACATTTATTTGCGAGCAGCTGTTAACAACGCGGTTCATTAGTCGCGCGCAGATAAAAGTTTACTGAGCACCCATTTCAGTAATTTTTAATGAGCGTGTTCTGTAATTAATATTTACGCTTTTGTTGCAAATTACTTTTGCTGAATAATATTTAACCATAATTTGTGTCTGAAAAATGAAAGACATCCAATAAAATATACTAATTAGGGTTTTTTTTGTGTCAATTATGCAAAAATCTCATTAGCGTAAATTCGACAATTTTATCCAAAGTTAATTTTTGTCAGAATGTAATTTAAGGGCTAGGAGCTAAGAGTATACACTTGAGGATGGTAAGTTAGGCAATATATTTTCTTTGGATATTGAAGCTAACTAACTAACGTCCCTTGCTAGCAACACAAAGTCGAAGCCTGACTAGTAAATGCAATGACAGTTAAAGAACTATTGAAGAAAAAATACATAGTCCATATTTTTCAATGGGATCTATGGAATCTTCATTTTAGCAGACTTATCCTTGAACAAGTGCAACAACCTATTATGGAATGCAAAAACAAAACATTAGCATGATAATAAAAGGGTATAAAATTAAAGAAAACCTAGAACACTTGATTTTTAACAAATCTATATACGTTTCAACCACTAAGTTTGGGGTGGGTTGGGTTGGGTTGATTGGAATTTTCTGACCTGACCAAGTGTCATAACATATTGTTTGTTCATATAGTTACTCGCGTGAGAAAATCCGAATAAATCCATCCCAATCTACCCAAACCCGACCCAACTCAAATTCAAACTCAAATATCAATTTGGCAAAAATAAATATTGACTATAAAATGTATAAAATAAATAAAAACAGTTGATTTTTCACAAACCTGTGTACAAGTTTCAACTATCCACCATACGATTGTGGTGCACGGAATTTAATCAAATAAATACGGCAACTTTTCCATCTTTTCATTGTCATATGAATGCATTTAATCTCTTCCTCCTACCACCACCTTTATCTTTATTTTCCAAATCAATGTTATTTGTATTTTTTCTTTAAATTATTCTTTGATATCGTCCATACTTGCATTGCATTTCTGCTTCCCCTATCCACGGTTTTACTTTGTACACATTTATTGTCATGTTCAATTCGTCGCTCCAAATATACAGTGCCTGTAGTGAACATGGGTTGGGTTGTATGTATTACGAATGATACATATCTCTAAAGTATCTGATCAGAGGTGGAGAGGGTAAAGGAAAAGTAGGGCCAAAGAAGAAATGGTTAGAAGCATTAAAAAGTGTTTATGAATGGCAGGAATTGATATGTCAGGAAACAGAAACAAATCGTGGAGGATTTGTAGAAAAATTAAAGCCAGGGACCCAAATGGTAGAACTGTTAAACATATTTAAACATAAAAGAATGCCAATGAAAAATAAATGACGACCAAATAGAAAAAGAAGAAATGTGGAACTAAAAACATAAAGTAAAAAAAAAACAAAAAAAGCAAAATAGAATAGATTAATCAAAAACAAGGAGTCTGGAAAAATATTATTGAAAGTAAAATTGCAAAAAAATATTGGTTGTTTAGTAATTGTTTTTTTAGCATTTGTGGGGATTTGAATTACTTTTTAATGCTTACACTTTTTGGTTCTTCCTAATTCAGCAGAAATGATGGCGGTCTCTAGTTTACTGATATGTGGTGCTGAAGGTCTTTTACCATGTTCTAGGTCGGGGTGATTTTGACATGACCACATAACGGAGTGAGTGAGTGACTCTGTGATGTAGGCTTCCTTTACGGAATAAACTAACTAAACAATTATTTGTGTCGATGGCTCAATTTGATATTAATTAATTGCTAGCTGTAATAAAATTTCTTTTTGCACTTGATCTTTAACAGCTAATTAAATTCCACTATGCACAGTCTGGAGAGTGACTATCTACCTAGCGAACTGTCTACGAACTTCCGTCCTCCTACCTGTGGTATTTTCATAAGAATTGCTTTACGCTTGAGATAAATTAACAATGCGTTATGTCCTGAATTCAAGAGTTTGGTTGTGTTAGATTATAATCTGTTTTCAAATCACGTAATTAATCACATAATCGACTAGGAGAGTAGCGCCTCATTTATATATAGAATACTTCGTTTACCGCACCAGGTGCAGGATCACCAAAAACTGTGGTTACTAAGGAAAATATTAATTTGATCCATGATATGGTACTGGATGATGGCATGAAGCATTACCGTCAGATTCATAGCGGATACATGTGGCATTTCAATTTGGAGCGTTGAAAAAATTTTGCAAGATTTGTGGCTTAGAAAAGTCTCTCAACGTTGGATACCAAAATTGCCAACGACAGATTAAAAACACCCTCGACACGTCAGAGGTCAATTTGGTAATCATTAACAGAGACCCAGGTGAATTTTTATAAAATTTGTTGGAGTGGATGAAACTTGGGTTCACTATGTCCCAGAGTCGAAATACCAAACTATGGCATGGCGGCATTAGGGTTCCCCACCCTCTCGAACATTTCGTGTTGCCATGATTTTGTCTGTCGAAGAAAACAGGCTAAATCATGGTAACGCTTTTTTGGGACCCGTAACACCGTAATAGGCCAATATTATGGACATTTAATTCCAAAAGTTCTAGAAGCAATCAAGGAAAAGAGAAGAGGAAAATTGAGACGAGATGACTGTTTCATTAGGACACAAACGCTGTATGTCAATGGCTCCCATTCATAACACTGGCTTTGCCATTTTTGAACAACCTTCCTATTCGCCAGTTTTGGCACCTAGCGATTATTTTCTGTTCTCATTTTTAATTTTCATTAAATTTTAGATTTAGGGTTTTTGGGCAATTTTGAACAATTATTACTAGTAATATTTTTCGATAAAAAAATCCCTAAAGTAATTTCTTGATTTTTTCCAATTATTTTGCCATCGCAGGTTGGGTTGCATTTAAAGAAGACAATTGTTTTTTTGGGAGTAAATAGAGCAATATGTATTCTACGTTTGGGGAAAAAAATACTGAAATTGGACTAATAATAAAAAGGATATGATTGTGTTACACCCTTAACTGAAACACACTGTATATTAAGAATGCATTAAAATTAATCAGTGAATGTAATATATGTTTTTAGCGAAATTGCTGTCCCATAGTTACTATGCAATACAAAAAAATATCAGCAGCTGACGAGCATAAGTTAAGGGCTAAACATTCCATTTTTTTCATTTTGAAGAATTAACATCAATAGAACATTTTTATGTTTATCTTTCCATAAATATTGATAAGTTTGTATTTACAATTGATTTTTCAACAGATCTTTCCATCTTTCCATAAATATTGATAAGTTTGTATTTTACAATTGATTTTTCAACAGATAAAATAGTATTGTGTGTATTTACCTTATTATGTTTTTATTATTGTAGTATACAAATAGAAGTAATACATCTCAGACGTATTGAGATCTAGTCCCGGGACTGCCTGTATAATAAAACGCATAAAGTAAACAGGTAGTGATACGACATTTAACTACGAACATTTACGGTTTATCAAAAACAATAAAAACAACATCGCCAACATACCTTTGTACGAAGATGCAGTATATCATCGATGTACTCCGCGATATAAATTATAAGACAAGTTTAAATACAATTTTAGTGCATCTTTGCTCTTTCGTTTAATGTCACATGTTAGTATGTACGAGCAAGCTATGAATGTCGCTGTTTGGATGAATTGTGGCCCGAGATAATAGTAATAGAACACGGCAACGAGTTTCAGATTATCTTAATATCGTATGCTTTTAGCATATTTATTCCCATGTAAAAGTACAATAAAATACGGCAAAGTTTCTAAGTAATGGATATTAATTTGTGATTTATTAGAATGCGGTTTAAATATTGCATTTTCAGTCATAATTCGCCTTGCCTAATGTAACGCTAAATTTAAAGGCACGGTGAAAGTAACGTTCCGAGCAATAATATATACTTCTTTACGCAAACGGGAAGATAGCGCAAACTGCGGTAGTAAAGCATCCTACTTGAGTAGTATCTACAAGAGCCGTGTATGTATGTATGCATGCATGTATGAACATACCAGCAGCTCTGATTCTATACTTTATAATCTTGTTCGAGTAAGAGGAACACGACAAATGTATGATGTATGTCTAGTCGATTTAACATTGCAGTTGCCTGAGAAACCCGAGTCCTTGCACTTGCAAATCGATCGTGAAATATTACATATGCAACTGCCGTCGATTAATCATGCACTAACGGCTCTTCTGTAATTTATATCGTGCCGTAATGCCTTCGGTCATGTTCCGCCGACTGGCATTCATATAAATGGAGCACAATTTTATTGCTAACGATAAAGCACTTAGTTGTTAGAATTTATTGAATTTATACTGGATTATTATTCAATTTGATATGTAACGTCAGTCAGAAATGTATAGCATCCACACGTAATGCCCGATGTAATCTCGCTACGTATTATTTGCGTCTCGGCGGAAATCTATAACTCATCTTTATTTCGTACATATTTCATATACAAACAAGAGCGGACGTACACTCGAAATGAATGTGATATAACGTCAATAATATTTATTTACAGTCTTCCTAGTGCATCCAAGAATGTCTATTGTTTATGTAATTAACTGGCAATTACAGTAGATCGTCATTATTTCATTAATTCGAATCCATTATCTTCACTCACGTGGAAAACTTTTGTTATGAATTTTTACAGAATATAAATTAGCTTTAAATGTCAAATGTTTTTCATATTCAATAGATATAGTACACACATCAATAAAGTAAACAATAAGGGATCAAAGCTTTCAATTTTTCAATTCTAACATCACGAAGGCAGAGTCAACGTATCATTCAATGTGAATTTATTATCCCAAAACATATATAGAAACAATCAACTCAACAATTCCGAACTTGGATATTTCAAATAACATTGGACTTATATTGCGATTGAAATATTTGTGCAAAACGTTAGAGTTTCCAAAATTTGAACTTTTAAATACACATAGACTATAGACAGTAGTAGAATAGCTATTCAGAGACGATTTTGACTGTTGACATGCTCTTTTGTTCAGTGGCTAGTTGGACGTAAGCAGTTATATTACATATAAATGTACAGTCGAATGCAAAAAAAGTAGACAAAAACAGTTTCCTGTAATTGATTTTCCTCAAATTGTTGTGGTATAAATGTGGCTTTTTAAAATCCCCTTTTCCTTCAAAATTTGACAATCTTTCAAAGTTGACATTCATTTTATAACGAAGTTTCTTTATTCCAATAAAACTTGAATTTTCTCAGTAAGTTTTCTTAATCCACGTGATATTTGATTTATTTATTCAGTAACGGTGGTTCGGGGCTCTAGTTGGGGGTACCTACGCTTACGGCATACCAGTTCATTAAAGTGGCATTGAAATGATAATACTGACTTTTACACGACATTGCTAATATCAAGCAAGTTTGTTCAAGCAGCCGAAAATTTTGTGTCTACTTTTTTTTTGCATTCGACTGTATGTTAGGAAATAAGTTCCTTGGTAGTCATTGTTGACAAGCTCAAAGAAGAGCAAAACAGTAACGTCCAACGATTTTCTATTTTGTAACTCAGTTCAATTCATGTTCATGGCATCTTTGGTGTATGCTTTTACCATCACTGATGTCATTTTTAAACATGACGTTTCATATTCACGTGACGTATTTTAAACTATTCACAATGTTCGTACAATTTTACTCTTGTGCTTATTTTATCAACGACGCACTTAAACCATTTGTAAAATTGTCGAGTAATGATGAATATTGTAACAAATTCTGTGTTCAAAAAGTGTTTTCGTAATCAATTGTTAACACGTTTCACTTACACTATCTCTTAATTTTAGGATTTGTAATAAATTTGCCTTATGCTCACACTTTAAATTTTACTAAAATGGTGAACGTTGCCCTAAAGGGTTTCCCTTTGTGCCAGTTATTTTTCAAAGGGTCTAAACTGCAAAGTGCTATACAACAAAGTTCTGTTAGTTTATTTCACTGACGTTTATGGACAATTGTTGATCAAAAGTGAGAGGAAAGAAAATTTAATAACAAATTAAGAGATATACGATATATATGTAAGGAAGCGACGATGATATGATAATTATATAAAGCAGCTAGGTCATATGGGAAGATTGGTACAAGGTAGGGTAGTCAGGGGACAACTTGGCAAATACATGAGCTCATGAAAAGGAGATATGGAAAAGGCGGGGAGAGGGGTTATTAACAGATTTAAAAGATAAAGATACAAATTAGAGGTAGAACGTAGCCAACGCTAGAATATTATCACTCACAGAGAAAGAGATAGAGAGACGAGAGAGGGGAGGTACTTTCTTCTAGCGAAAATGCTACAATAAACAAGGCGAAACGTCAGCTTGAATAAATTGAACTGACTTTTCATTTTCCAAATAGTATCATCCCCAAAATTCTGATTTAATATATATAGTAACACATTTTCGACTTTACTGATAAAGTGCAACGAACATTAATAAAACTTGTCTGCAAAAAATGTGGTGACTTTCTCAAATTTTCAGTAACGAATATCAACAGCGTAGTTGTCAAAACTCACAGTCTGCATTCAAAATTATATATATTTTTTTCTAAGGAAGGATTTATATTTTCCTGAAACTTGGTCTCATGCTCCTCAGAACGGAATCTGAACTGATAATAAGTCTGTGAACAGGACGAAATTCCAATAATTTTTCCAATATTTGTCGCTTTTTCTGATAGGTGTTCAATTGAAATATATGTATTAGCAATGACACAATTCGTAGACCTGTACATATTTTTTTTTCAATATCAGTTTCATGTTCTGTGATTTTTTCAATATACAAGTTACGTCCTCCTGACGTTAGCATAGCACTAGCTTGTTCCTTTTGATATATGATATACACTTGTTTGTGGTATTGTAAATTATTACAGCAATTTCCTCAGTTTAACAACGTCTTCAGCATCTATTGCTCTTTAATTTTATTTTAAAATTTACAGATGACGAGAAATAAAAACGTAACTTACCCTACGCGCTGTCAATGAAAATCATCCAGGTTTTCTGAAATAAAAATAAGAGATTAGTACAAAGATTCACGAGACCACGCGTTTCTTTTGAAACGTAAGAGTGGTGCAATTATGGCGCGCCCTAACCAGAAATCGATCTTTCTGTTGGTATGGAACAAGCTTATCTCACCACTACGAAAATCATATCAAACGTTTATATAGAATCTGATCGCATCTGATCAGAATCCTGAGACAATGAGATATTGAAACAATGAAATATAACCTGGCGGTTATATTCTGGTTCGCTGCACATTATCGAAAGCAAACTAATATTTTATTCCTCAAGTGACAGCTGTGGACACCGGTTTTGAAATTAAGTTCAGTAAAAATCAAATGAGAAATCTCTTTGAAGCAATATAAATATACGACTGTCATAGGACAAAATGCATATGATATAAATACGAGGTACATAAACGACCACTGATAGCTAGAAAATTTAAAATCTATATTTGTTATATATTATATATTATTTATATTAGTTATATATTAGTTATCAAAACCAAGGTTATGAATTGAAAGTTGAATCTTGATAATCCAATCCAACAACTTGTTCGTTGGTAAATTAACAATGTGATTCATACCAAGAGCCCTCGTCCAGCTCAAACTTTGCAAATCTATGTGGGCGACGAGGTATGCAAATTGGGTTGATGTTAGTTAGAATATCTTTGTTTAGGTTGCCTTTTTTTATTTTGTGACTATCAATTCTAAATTTGAAACTCATCCAATTAGCAATGGAGCAACGTATATGTGAAGAAATGGGTTTGGATAACGAAAAAATGGGAGAAGACGAGAAAGAGCCAAGAGATATGCGCAATGGTGGAAGGAATTATATGGACAACATGTTAGTGCAACAAAGATAGCCCATTTTTAATTATTGTATTTTTTTCAAAGATGAAGAAGCAATAGAATCGGGTCTCGTCTTTCAACACGTATTGGATGATTGGATGGTCAAATGGTTGCTTCTCTACTTCGTAGAAAAAGTGACAGATCTTGTCATCAAGATGCTCTCACACCCAAGTTGAAAAAGTGCTTCGTAAATGTATATTTTATGACTCAAACTATTTGTGACTCATATTATTCGAAAATAATTTGACTGTGATTCATACTTAATTTGTTTCGCATCGTATAGATACATTTTAGTAAAAAATCACGCAAATTAGACATTGGTGCAATATCCCCGGTCTGTTTCGTTACGAGTTCAAGGCATCCGCATTGTCCGTGGCTATATCATTTATTTTAATTATTATCATTAATTTCCCATCGTCAATAGAACAAAAATTCCGTTTCCGTTTGTTTGATTTTAACTCTACTCCATTACCGGTCTTTGGTGTTAATCATCGCATCGCGGATATAATTATGACGACATAGCATTTCATTTGCATCGCGCAATTAAAAATGCTCTCCTCTCCGTCACGAAAGTGAATATCCCGGGAGATAACGAGCAAACGCCATGCGAATTTATCCATAATGGCCGCGTTACACATTATCTATCAAAACTGTATCAAATAAAAATGTCAATAATACCTCGTAATATAATAACTCGTAATTATCCGGCGTAAAAACCTTTACATTATAATGGTCTTGGGTAGATGATTAGTGTCAAAATTGACGTGCGAAACGCGGAAAGTAGATCGGTAAGATCCCGCGGAAAAATGTCGTTTTTATATCGACGCACAATAATGCTCGCCTGTGTAATTACTTTCAGATCGATTAATTAACAGCATTTTATAATAGAGCCACTAGTGTAAATGTCAGTAATACAATTTCAATACGGGATATTAAATTTAATGCTAATCATCAAAATTGCGTAATAATTATAAATATATAACAGTTGCGAAAAATATAATATGCAGCTTTTGTTAACTTAATTATAGTTGGAAAGTTATATTCTATTGTTAAGTAGGGACAATCAGCTAGCTGCCTTATTAATTATTTATAATATATGTGATTAAATTGATTTACTAATATCATCCTCACTTGATCATTTATTATAATGCATGTGTGCAATTTTGTGAACATTCAACGAGCTTTTTGCACAGATACGATACGACTGAAACCAAATTAAATACTAATTTTATAGTTAAATAGTTAAAATGGTAATTCGTTTCAATTAATTATAACGAAATCTCCCCTTTTAAAAGAAATGGGTGATAAAATTAAGTTCTTTAAGGCTATCTCGCCGTTTAGATACAGAGGAGGAGACGCATAAGTCACGCATACGCACGGTGACCGAATTATACGCTTCTACTTTCTAACGAAGCTCGAGCCAATCAAGCCGAGCTCGTCATGTGTATTACTGGGACAGGTGGATGAAAAGGTTTGAAAGGTCACTCTCACAAATAAATATTTGCCTATTTTAAGGTGTGTAGGTGAAGGAAGTTGTCGAGTTTCTTGCTCGGCGTTGTCGAAGACGTGTTAACATGTTCGAAAGTGTTAACATAATTTCGCACCGAACAATTGTAATACAATATGTTTTGCAATACGTTTTACAATGGTTATTTATATGCTAAGTAAATAACTATTTAGCACGCGTACGTAAGCCCGCGATTTATGCGTATGCTGATTAAGGTGTAACATCGAAGGCGATAAATTCGTAATTAAAAAAGGCCGACTAGCAACGTCGATGTCAAATAATTTAACCTCTCGGTCGTAAATAAACGGCCGATGTCAAAATTGTAGAAACGTGAATTTGTAAAACCGGAATGGAACTTTTGAGTGTAGGTTGGCTGATTCATGAAATTGTTTATAATTTTCTTGTAGAAATTAGTCCAACATTCTTGCTGCCTTTGTCTCGGGCGATTTTTATTTTTACAAACACGACCTGCTGTCATCGCATGCAGCGATTTCTACATTCTCTGCCATCCAGTGGTGCATCATTGAAATTATAAATAATTACTATTTATTGATTTCTGTCATGGATGGAAAGTTGTCGAATTAAATTTAACTCGTTTGGAAATATTACAGACGAATATTGGAATGAGATTTTGCATCAAAGGAATTATTACGTAAATAAAGATAATCCCGGATTATTCTAGAATGAAAATTGCTGGATGTTTCGAATATTTTCTAATCATGGTATTCAAAAAAAAAAAAAACATTAGCCAACTTCGTATCTCGTTTCTTCACCGCTAGTTGTTTATAATTAACATTTTTATCGGCAATATTTGATATCGGATATTTTAAATCAGATAAGCTCGCTGCTGGATTCCAATTAAAATATTCTAATTAATGAAATTTGTACTATTACAGACATACCAGCATTTAAACAGTTGCGGCCACGGCGCAAGGTGTCAGCATATGTGGTGTAAGACGTCATATATATTACAACGAATAAATGAGATATCGACTATAAAAAAGTGTTACAGTAGGCATAAAAATGATCAGCGTGGTAATGGATTAGAAGTTGAGGAAAAGTTTATTTCCTTGCGCCTTGGAGCTTTACGTATATACGAAATTCCCAGTGGATTTTCTTGAATTACTGAATAATAATTTTTTTTCTTAAAAGGAACGCACATTATTTAGTACTTGATGGACTAAATGTTTATTTATAGATACTTTCTAGAAAATGCAGTCGTTTCCAAAATATATAAATAGAGTTTGCTCAGACACTTTCCAATTATGTTGGCGGGTCGTTGAATATCAAGAGACCACCTCCACCATTTATTCAGATTTTCCCAATTCCCTTTCTTCATCAATTGTGCATTTGTTTTCAAAGTTTCAATTCACAAACCAATATATTCTTGGAATTTTTATTTTTATAGTGTTCACCTCAGGAGGAACCAATTCAGTTTCAGATCTTAATAATGGTCAGTCTGAACTTTATTCCTGAAATAAAAAACTGAATTCTTGAACCTTTATACCAGTAACTCTCTGAATCTATAATCGTTCCAGTTTATTTCACCGACATCCATTGCAAAAAAGTTGATATTGAAAATTCAGAATTTTGCTGAGGGTGACGGCTTAGGATAACTAACTAACTGAATCTATTAAAGGTTGGAGTTGGAGTAAACTTATCGATTGAATTGGATGTTCAATCGTTCAAATGAGGGTTAAAAATTCGATTTTCATTCAATCGAGGCCCACGACTTAACTCTGAATGGACATACACTAATTCCATAAATTCTGTAAATCTGCAACTTTTATTTCAAAAGTGTTGGTCGATTGTCGACGACACGTAACCAATTGAACCGAAGGACGAAATGTAACGATACATTTTCAGTGGATGTTTTTTTTTACTGTATTGGTCACGTGAAGGATAATGTTATTAATTGATGGAAGGTAATTATAATTAATTGATATGTAGAGATTATTCAAGATAACTACCATTCGTGACATATTTTCGCGGTTACCTTAAAGATGGTACAACTTGCTACTTGGATTGAATATAAAAGACACGTGCGAGGTGATGACGTGGATGCAAGTCTATACTGGAAGATGTCTTCCAAAATATTTAGAATTTATGCAAAGCATAATAATGGTGATTGGATATTTTGGCTCGTATCGTGTCCATTATGCAAGATTAACTAAAAATTGGCTAACCCAAAATAATATACAATTTTCCACCATACAACCTGTCAAATATTCCCCAAGTAATATTGAGCAATTTTGGACTATTCTTGCCAGAAAAGTGTATAATATGTCGTGAGAAGCACAAAATGAATAACAATTGCAAATAATAATTCAACAAAAGCTTAGAAAATTCTATGTCGGCGCTGCCCAAATGAGGAACAACAAAAAAGTTACCTATATAGGATTTCAGTCATTGGATGTATTTATTTTTCTTAGCTCTTTAACGTTTGATAATTTCGTATTAAAAATCATTCCAATTAATTCGTTCTAATCTTCACATTTGACACAAAACTTTCATTCCATTTTTACACAAATCATTGATATGCATAATTCTAAATATTTTCGTCATTAAAAATTTAATTATTTTATGAAATTAATTACGAAATAATGTTTGCATCCACATGCTGCTGTTTCTCAGTTATTTCTGCTCGTCGGTATACATTCACTAATATATGACACTAGTAAAATCGTTTTGCAAGAAGCACGTTATGTCATACGATTTCTATTTAAAAGAATGCCGTGTTTTGTGTTGTGATAATTAATGAAACCATGTGAATGGTGAGTTTTATCTACTTCTTATATAATTGTTAACTATTTCCTAGGCGAATCAATTTTTTAACATTGGGGTTAAATTGCGGTTCATTGATCGCGAATTTATGTTGACGAGAAGAAATAACGTCGGAAAACACTTGACTTTACTTGATGGATCGACGAATCTTACACCTTATCATTGAAACAATTTTGTAAATCAATAAATTTAACTTTTTTTTTTTATTATTAATGTTCATAACACCTTTGTAAAACTCGTAAATTTGTAAATTAATTTTTAGTCAGTCATACAACAAAAACTGTTAAGTAACTTTATGAATTTCGTTGTTTCAGTCATTCTTCGGACGGACGTACAACAACCTGAATTCCATAGCCGAATGCAAAAACAACGGCGAATGCGTCATAAACAAAAAGAATCGGACGGCTTGCAAGGCGTGTCGTTTGCGAAAATGCCTCCTTGTCGGTATGTCGAAAAGCGGTTCTCGATACGGCCGACGTTCGAATTGGTTCAAAATACATTGCCTTCTGCAGGAGCAACAGCAGCAAGGAGCGGCCGGGATCGCGGCGGCCACGGGCCTCTTGCGGCCGCATCCGTACCTGCCGCTGTTTCAAACGCCGCAGACCATCAGAGACGCTAGAAGTTCGGAATCGGACAGCGGCGCGTCGTCCGCCGATCCCGAAGAAGACATGCGATCCACCAGCGCCTTGGGATACCTAAAGTCCTACTCGTCGCCGTCCAGCGACCGCGATTACTTTTCGGGATGTTCGTCGAAAAAACATTCGTCGCCCGCCAGTGATAGTGAATGTTTCACGCGGCGAAAAGTCGCCAGTTCTTTCACGCACATCCCCCCGATGTCGCCTTCGTCCTTGCCCCCCGTTTCACCCAGCGGGATAGTTCCGAGATGGTTACCGCCGTTGCCGAACATCGGGGACCCTTCCGCGTGGAGGGATTTGTGGCTGAAAGGGCCCTTGACGATAGCGGCGCCTGCACCAGATCAAGAACAACCCATCGACTTATCGGTTAAGCAAAAATCGTCGCCTACTGTGCAATCTGACTGTGAGACGGAGTTGAGTATAGACGTGGGAGTAAACGAGCCAGTGAAATCAGTGCCTTTAGACTTGACATTAGACCGACAGACGGATGTTGTTACTAATTAACAAATATTTTCCTTAGTAACACAGGTTGTGATTTTAAGATTATAGCAAATATACATATATATTTTTCGTACTTATGTTCCTTGTGTTAAATATTTTAAACATTAATATTAATATATTGAAGAGAGTAACTCAAGAGTAAAAATTACTCATCAATTATTGGCCAGTCAAACGTAGTCCGCTCCGAATGCTATCGGTAATGTTTACTCTTGGTTACGTTATACAAATTCACAATAAATGTGAGTACCTGAGACACAATCATTATAATTATTGTATCAGCATTTTTTTTTTGATTAAGTAAATCGCGAAAATCATCTTGTCAGATTATTTATTTTTTTATATTAAAAGGTCAGTTACGGGGTAGTTCTCCAGAATTTATATTTGTACATCTATTGTTAATAATAATGTATTATATAAATCAAGACAGATTATTTTATAATGATTTACTTGTTTAAGTATTAGATGTATTTGGCCAGTAAAAAAAAGTGCCTTATGTTATACAGTGTTTTTATATTTTGCTTAATAAAATGTTTTGTTATATGGATCTTTTATTAAAACTATCCAATTTTATTTGAAGCTGTGAAACTTTTTCTCTAATCAATTGTACCAAATGGCATATTTACTCATAACATACTCATACTCAAATGAGAAAGTACAAAATATAAAACAGCTCTCAATTATTTTTATAGCAATGTGGTTATGAGAAAATAATTATGAGAAAATAATTAAAGGAAACCGCCATCAAAATAATAATGATAGGTTGATCCCTGAACATAAAATCGTTTTTTTATTGGATATGTAATTGAAATATTGCTTGTAATTTTCAGCAATGAAAGCACCCACGCACAGACATATTATATACGTATGCAGTATCATTTAATGTAAGCCATGAGACCTTCTAATGTTGACATTCCAACATAATTTTGTTCCACGTAGTTAGAATTTAACAATGGACATCATTTCTCCGGCGCCAATTTTTCAATACCACGTTAGCACCTCATCAACTCGACAGATTATTAGAAGAGAGCGATCCGGAAACGTTGCGATTCGCAGTTAATTACTTCATGATTTAATGCACATGCATAAATCTTCACTTTCCGTGCAGCATTCCTGCTCCTTAAATTCTCTATATTCGCATGTGGAAAAATCGTTTATGTGCGATCAATCGTTGTATTATGACAACGTAAGCTCGCCTGGGTGTAGAACATAAACATACGATGGGCTACGTATTATTGATTATATAATTAATTGCGAAATAACACTCGTTCATGCACCTGCTAAATATATCCTGGTTTCGAATGCAATAAAATGCGATAATAATAATAATAAACATAATAAAAGTTTATTCCGAAGAGTAATAAAAAAGGTATAAAGTATGTTCGAATAATACGAAACTGCCGAAACAACGATTAACCAGATGACTAAATCAATAAAAAGAGTATTAAACGTTATGTCTAAATAAGGTAAATTTATAATAAACAAATCGATACAAAGAAATATCAAAATTATTCTCATAAATGTCCCAATCAAAATGCAATCAAATTAGGAAATTTATACAAAACCTATTCGAGGCAATTTGTTGCAACTAAAACAAGGCATTACGTTTGGGTTTTAAATTAATTTTTAAACCTAAATGACATTTGGTGTACGAATAATCTTGAAATTTGAACATCTCAGCTATATAAGGATTTTACACGAAAATTTTGATCAACATAATTAGAAAATCATGAAAAAAGATCGCCAAGACACAGACGAAACACATGAAAATTGTGTATTGGTGTATGTTATAGGTTCGTCAGTTTACATTGAATTTGAGTTGGATTCATATACGCTATTTGGATACTTTGATCTGAATAATTAGAACGTATTGGGTCACATCATTTAATGTCCTAAATTTGTAGAATGAAGCTTTACACATGGAATTTTTAATTGAAATTGCGAATTCGCTGTTGGGCGAGACATCGGTGGTTGCTTTGACCAATGAAATTAAAATATTTTTTTATAAATTAAATTTTTCTATATATTATATTTTATGTCGTGGCTATGTGATTGCGTTTGAATTATGCTCAAGGTTTTAGTAATCTACAAATTATTTATTTTGTGAATGGTGTGGAATTTGACTAGAAGTCCTTAATCTTTAACATTTTTTGAAACGTCAAACGAAAAGTACAGGACCCATCGTTGTACTTCTATTCCACAAATAGTATCGAATAAAATTAATATTCATGAAAACGATTATTCCTGTATTTCTGTTTTGTGTTCATATTAGGAATACGTAGTCCACTTTGGTTTTTCATTTATTCGATCTTTGAGTATGATTACAATGGTGATTATTTCATAATTTAATCCATAAAAATCTAGTGCCCTGTTTGTAAACATATAATTGTTGTCTAGGACAAAATGACAAACCAAGTTTCCGCATATTTAATACGTTTTTCTAATGTGTTTCAATTTACTAGTTATAGTTCAGAAATAATTATCATCGTTTAATATTTTTATTGTAGTATATACGAGTGAGCCCTAAATTATATAAAAAACATTTAATGGCATGTTCACGTTCTACATATCATTTGATATTCCCTTCGTCTCTGACCCTTTCTCTTTCCGCCTCTCCCTCCTGCCCCCTTTCTCTTTTCATTGGTTATTTCTTCCTCCTGCTGTTCCGCTTCCCTTCTTTTCCTGATTTCCTCCTTCTTTCCCTTTATTTTATCTAACATATCTAATCCCCGTCAGTCTTCTCCCATATTTCTTATCCAATCGTTTATTCTATTCGTCGTCTTTCAGTTTTATTTTCTTGCATTTTTCTACCCAATGCTCCCATTCATACCACCCACCTCCTCAGAAATTACACTTGATGTATTTCCCTTCGTTTCCCCACCTGAATCTTGTCAATGTTTTTTCTTCTTCTACTCATCTCCCTCTTCTTAAGTATCTTGGTATCCCCCTCTACTTTTATTCTGTTATATTTAGTGCTGTACCTCGCATTTCTAATTTTGCTGCTTCTTTCCTGTGCCTCTGACAGCGTCACTATTTCCATCTTCATTTGTTTGCTGTCTCCTCGTCTCCTTCCTGCCTCTTCTGTTGATAGTCATGCCTTTTCAAACATTTTATTGAATATTCTTCCCAGTTTGCTCTTTTCACTTGCTTCCCGTTTCTTTAGCTCCTCCCATACCTTCTTCACTAGTGTCTGTTCTGCCCTACACTGCTGTTATCTCATAGTCTCATACCCTTTCCCTGACTCTACTCCCAACTTTTCGCTCCCTGTCTCCTGTTTGACTATGTAGCGTTGATCTCTCCAAGCGTAGTGACTTATTTATTTGTCCTAGGAGTACCCTTTCCAACCATATCCTTTCTCTCCAACCTAACATCAAAATTCTATTTGTGCATATGTCATGCCATTTATTTTAATCCCTTCTCCGTCTCTTCCCCCGTATTTTCCTTAGCGTTTCTTTCAATTCTGAAATGTAGATGTTAAAGAGTTGCGGACTCAGCAGGCATCCCTATCATGTCCATTATATATAGACAATATTTCATTTATTTTTATGACTGTGAACCACTTCGGACTTTGAAATGTTTCAGAATATTTGTTTTGTTCCATTTCCAATATTTCCAATTAAGATCATGTGTTATCGAATATTCGACATGATTTATTTTTATGGCAAGTTGACGCAAACGACCCTATACTTCTTCACACTAATTTGAAACAAACTGTAAGTAACAATACATATTTTTCATCTTTAATACCATGTTTGTAATGAAATAAAAAAAGATACATTTTCACGATTATATATTTAAGAAGATGCTGACTACGTCATTATTGAGTTTAACTGCTATATTGATTATTAGTTATGCCAGGAACTTCATTATTATATTAAGCACAACAATGGACTTAGATGTGATCTTTGAGGTACACTCCTGACAATGGTACACCATTTAAAGCTCCTTTTATACCAAAGTTTCCTTAGGATGATACATCGTTTCCTATTTTTTACATTAAACTTCATTGTGTCATAGTGCCACTTTATTCAAAGTCAAAATATTTTGTGATACGTTAATTTTAATATAAGTCACATTTCAATGCGATATGAACAGACAAAGATATAGAATCGAATTCCTTAACAATGTGAGCGAGTCGTCGATAAAACATTTTTTCGAATACACTCCAATATACAATTTTACATAATTTTTACCATGTACACTAATAAAAAAGATCGAGAGGCTCTAACTAATAATTATTTCATTTAACTTTTGTCCATTTATAAGCTCATTTAAAAAAAAAATTCATTTGCCTGGAACCTGAATACACAAATTTAATACCACTCCAATAATAACAAATATTTTATCGAAATCAATTTTTACGATCCACCTAAAGCACAAGACATTCGATCCAAAACCAGGTTAATTGGGCACGTCGCACTGGTTCAGTCGTTCTTCGAAATTACCATGCCTATATACGTATAAACGATGCGATATTTAACTGACGGTGCGGGATGATCCAACAGTTTTCTACGGCTAGTTGCGTGACTATAACACCTTGGGTGGCTCGGTGCTACAGTTGTCGTACGCCTACGCTGTCAGATATCACATGTCACTGATATCGGCTACATATCTTTGCTCACGCGATGTTCTAGTAAACCTGCAGGAGAGTGACCACGGCGAGTTTCTAATGCACACCAGAAACGTAAATCTCTTACGATTTATTTACACATTTGAATAACGGTTTTGGGCGCGAAAAATGCACGTGCAATTTTAATTGGCTTAGCTTATATTTACTGGTAGCGTTTATGGCTTTAACTAAAGTTCGACCCGATTTTAAATGACATGTTCATAAGAAGTTAATAGTGGAACATCTGACATTATCAAAATCGGTCGAAAAATCTGAATCATTGTTCATTGAACAAGGATAGCTCGGGATTACCATTATTCTTCCACTTGACAAAGCAGTATGTAAGTATGTCTACAAGCAATACATTTGTGCCAGCAGAAAAAAAATGATATGAGCCATATTAAAAAATATTTTTGTGTAAGCAACAAATTTTATGAAAATATGATAATTATTATAAATTATTATTTTATTTAATGAGTTTGAGAAGTTTGTCTGGTATGGGTGGTAAGTATATAATTGCAATGTTTGTAAGTTAACAATCCAACTGAAATAAAATGTTGTTGGATTTGTTACATGTAGCTTTCTTTATTGTAAACTATATAGCAATCCAAAACTAGATGGCTTGTAATAAGCAAAATATTATAATTATTACTTTGTAATTAAAATTGGTGCTTTACGAGCCGTTGATATTTTATGTCTCGGAAATTGGATTCATTGAACCGGACAATTTCGTAATTATTTGAATCAATTTCCTTCACGCAATCTATTTTTAGTTATGAAAAATTGTAAAAAGTAATCACAACAGATACTATATGATGTTTAACAATTGACGTTTGGTTTGTAGCTTTTAATATGACATACTAAGAAGTTCCTAATAAAATTGAAAATCGAATCTAAATCGTGCCCCTTTTACAATTTTATTTTCGTTTGCATCTTTATACTGTTTAGGTCTTTTCTGCCATATCTTCCATGGGTTACCTTTTCTCCTATTTTCAATCGGGGCTCTATTGGTAATCTATTCCTGAGTGGAAATAGAGAAAGAAGCATTTATAACGAAAAGTGTTTTAAATAATAGATGTAATAGAAATTAAAGGGAACTGCCTCTAAATTTGTATCGAATTAACTAGGACATAATGAAAAATAAAGCTTTGGAAAACATATTGAAATGTAATATTATTATATTAACAATTGTTCTGCTTTTATACGACAACAAGAGAAAATAGACCTTAAATTAACGAAAATAAAGAGGAAATCTATGTAAAGGAACAAAAGTCAAAATTGAAACATAAAGCAAGTGGCCAGCAAAAAATAAAGTTAGAATTTCTTTTAATTGTTTTTAAGTCAAAGCTCTCAATAATTATACGAAATATCGGTCATCTGAGTATTAATAGGTACAAACAATCTTTGATTAATACATTTTTTTCAATTTAACAATGGAGTAAAATCAAAAGTTACATTGTAAGGCTTGCAGTTCCATTTCTTTTACGTGTCAATATCAATTTTTAACAAATTTTGATGTCCATAACAATATAACAGTCAGCGGCATTTTTTGCATAATTGTAACAAATACCCAAATATTCCATATGTCAGTTTGATGAATAAGTTGTCACCTCCGAGATCCTTATTATGGAACCACTCCTATATTTTTATCCATTATTTAAACTTCTTTCTTTGATTTCGTCTCTACGTAACAATTTGAGGTGAAATATTTTTCTAGCAATTCGAAGCCAATAAGAACGAATTTATTCTAGTAATTCGCAGGAGCCAGAAGTAAAAATATTAAATTGAGCAATGAAAATTGATCCAAATGCATTTATACTCCTTTACAATAACATTAACTTAACATTTTAAATGCACCTGGCGATTAACTGAAATAAAATAAACACATTATTCAGAAATTCTGCAAGGCAGTTGATTTGAAGAATGCGAAAAAATGATAATATAAATTAAAAGCTATGATTTTTGTTCAGATTAAGTTGAGCTGTTGAGCTGCAGTCATTTTTAAAACGACTGGCCTGTCATAAATAATCAAAACGTCAGTTTAAGTACATAGAGACTTTAAATTGTCTTATTGTTATTAGATGTCATTTTCTGATAAATTATCTAATCAAGTTCATCGACATCTAGATCGAAATGGAAACGTATTTCTTTTCATAAAAAGTTTGCATTTCACTTTTCGTACAAATTATAGGACTGTGTTATTTTTTTCTAATATTTTTAATTAAAATTTTATTTATTTGTTATAATTATTCTCTACGAACTTTGTACATGTGAAAAAACGTGAATTTAAATGAGTTTATGTTGGGTTGGGTTATGTTAGCTTCATTTGGGTTGAAAGTCTCAACTAATTTGATCAATAACACTGCTTAATTTCAATTAATTTATATTGGTTGGAGTTGGAGGAAATGGATCGCTCCTCTGGAACCCAACCCAATCCAACACCACCCAACCCATACCAACCCAACCCAAATGAATCTAACATAACCCATGTATTCGAATCAGGTTGTTTGATTTTTTTGAGAGTAAAAATATGGTCATTTACCGATCAGTTTATACTGAAACTTAGCTGATATTCCCTCAGGACACCTTCTGTAACGTTGCTTGATTTTTCCTTAATAAGTTTTGCTAGCACTTTATTATAAGCTTTGTCCAGTAATATAATACCTCTGTAGTTTTCAGATAAAGATTTGTTACATTTTATGCATATGGCATGTCAGTGCGGATGTCCATCTTCGGGCATTTGTTCTTCCTCCCATGCTAGTTTTACAAGCTCATAAATTCTTTCAGTTAAGTGAATATCTGCTTTAATCCTTTCTGCTGATACGTTTTCTCCTGGACTTTATTATTTTTTCGGTCTAACATTATTTTGCGACTTTTGTAATCGTCCTCTTGCCCTCTGGCATTGTAAGTTGTTTCTTTTTGGTCTTCCTTTTTTCCCCTATGTAGGAGTTCATCAAAGTGTTCCTTCCATCTTTGTATTATTTGTGTCGGTTCACTAAGTAAGAATCTTTCCTGGTTTTTTAAATATTTGACTGTTTCTTTTTCTACGGGATCGTCGTTTCAGCAATTCTTTAATGACTTCTTTTGTTTGTTTCCACGGCTCCGCAACTTTTGTGGTTTGGCAGCATTTTTCCAATTGTTTTATAATCTTCCCCTGATATTCATATAGTTTTTCTATTTGTTGTATTTTTTCTCCAGTTGTTATGAAATTTCTTAAACATCCCAAGATTGCAATGGATTTGACTCGACATTCATGACTTACACCCAAATGGTTCAAAACCGTTAATTGCTAAGGAGAATGTTAAATCATCAATTTACACCTGCTGGTGTCAGACTATCTGCCCATGTC
Organism: Geotrupes spiniger; assembly: GCA_959613385.1. Classification (NCBI taxonomy): domain Eukaryota; kingdom Metazoa; phylum Arthropoda; class Insecta; order Coleoptera; family Geotrupidae; genus Geotrupes; species Geotrupes spiniger. The sequence goes on along the minus strand of OY390736.1, from coordinate 36,673,577 downwards.
TGCTGAACTACTCGAATGTATACAAAAGTGGTGTGGTTTAAGTTCTGTATTTTCCAAAACTATCTCACTAGGGATTTGCTTCCGGATCAAGATGTTTATCATACCATCATTTCGATGAAGCACATAACAGTTTAAACCCGTTTGTTTGTTGGGTTTATAGGATTTTATATCATTTTAAAAAAATAATCGAATATTTTGATGTATTTCCCCATTTCGACCATAACCCAAGATAACTTTACCCCAATCCAACCCAACCCAAAATGCATAACATTGAAATTCCCAACAAATATTTGAAAATCCCCACGCCCTCTGGTGTCGTGGATAAATTGAGTATGTTTTTTGAAAATTAAATTATGTATGGCCTTTTCGTTGCTGAATTGGCAACAGAATCACTGCGTTAAAGTCGGCTGGATGTTCTTGATACATCATCTACGTTTAACAATAGTGTCCCTCTCATGCAAACATAATTGACTCTAAAATTGATTCAAATGCAAATTTCAGGATATGCCTGAAAATAAAACTATAATTTTGTTTTAAATACTTTCAATGAACTATCTTTATAGATATTTTAATTTTCACCAATTACTTTTACAATGCTTCTAGGTGAACCATTTTTTAAATTTATGTAATTATAAAAAAATATTGAATGAAATAATGGCCCCCTTTGTATATGATTTTTCTCAAGATTATTAAGAAAAAATGATTGCTCATAGTATTTTGTTCTATAATCGAAAGACAGGGGCAAGAAAAAAATATAAGAAATTGGAAGCGAAACAGATTACAAACGTAATGGAGATGTAAGAAAAAGAACAATTTTGCGTAACCCAACCGAAACCCACGAAGAAAAGGGTAGTTTATGTCAGGGTAAAAGAAGAACTAAATCTCACATAAGGATGTCGATTATCTTTTAGTCTTATTATATAATTAGAAATTAACTTCATGCATTCATAGGTCAAAATTTTAATTTCATGTACAGATAATTGTTAGTTAGTTAGTTAGTTAGTTATTATAATTGAATTGTTTTAACGAAATTGCGTAATACACGACAGTGCGTGAGTTCAAGGACTTGCTACTTAAAGTAACTTAAATATACAATAATTTCGATGGCCCTTCATATAAATGACGATATAAACATATTATTTATTTATTACATAAAACATATATTTGCATTTCCATTCCAATCCAATAGTAAGTACACTAAAATCATTTCATTATATTTCAATTTTGCTACAAAAACTTTATAGTGATTATTTACGACTGCATATTATTTTAATGCCGGAAAGCGTTTGAAGCATAATTTAATTTAGTTGTAATAAAATCCATACGAATATTCCAAGAAAAATAATAAACTTCATCACATACGTTGCCATATTATTTGTACAACCATAAACATTAAATGTTTAAGTGCGATAAAGTGGAAGATCGAAATGTTTTCAATATTATTATATTTCAATTATTTCGACCATATTTTTATAACAAGCAAAAGTACACCTCACTACAAGTATAAATTATAAACGAGCGAGAAATAAATTCGGGACACGAGTAAGTTAAATCCTGCTCGGTTGCCAAGTGTAAATCTTTAAAAATCGTTTTTGCTATGAACCGAAACCTGACTTTTTTCGTCAACTTGAAACTTATTCATGCAAGAAAGTAACCAGTAACCATTGTACCGCACAACAGAATTTGTTTTTGCGCGCGTCGAGAGGACTTTTTGAGTTAGAGGGTAAATTAAATAATTCATAGAACGTGTTTTATGACATGTCTTGGCAGATATCAAGCATACCAAAGCCGGATGGTGGAATCCGCTGGCATTAGCGACAGTTAGTGGTCCAAGCACGAGCCCGTTCTAGTGCCAAACATCCATGTATATGCGTTTTTATCCGAAATACCGGCAAGTTGTTAGAACTTTGTCAATTTATCGGGAAATAATTGTGCGATAGATCAAAGCCGGAATTCGATTTGGACGAACGTTATGATGCCTTGGCATTTCAATGTCAGACGAAAGTAGTTTGCGAAATAAAAACCATTTACATGATTCTTCACTTGAATACTAATTACTTCGCTCAAAGTCGTCAAATACACCAAACACGTCTGAAATAGCGCTCAGCACTCGGTCGCTTTTGTCCGGTTGCCTGCTGATATGTAACGTGAGATTATGTAAGTTATGAAAGGTATCAAAACCTAACGTTATTAAGTAAGATATTTATATTGTTACATTACATTAACTGACAATAATTTATGGACTACATTATCGAACCGATACTATTTTTTAAGCTATAACGGTCTTAGTACCGCGATGGGACGATACAGTGCGTTTAATTTTTTATTTATATACAACGGCTTTATTAATTTAATACCCAACGTCTGACACGCCTTGAAAAATACAATTGAAGATTAATAATTTATTTGAGATTCAGACGTTCTACAAAATAGTAACATAGAGTTCAACATTTACAAGTCTTTGTTATATGCAAAGCATAATTTATGAATCAATATACTTTACGTGCTAAATACTAGTAACATTGGCCTTAGTTGGGGAGTATTACTTTATATTACGTAGCTCGCATTAGTTGACAATAAATCATGGATCAGAATTTCTATAAAATTTTATTATAAATTATATGGAAGCTGAACACATTTAGATCTGACAATTTTTACTAAATATTACATTATAAGTCTAGTCGCCGGTTAAAAAAAACGTATCTTAACCACGTCGCAAACATCAAAGAATATACAATTCTAGTTAGAACAATACAATCAGACTGGTTTCCAATCATGTAAACTAATTACGCGTTCTAAAATATAGTGCCCTAAGTCCATGGCGCGCAAAACAACAAAAAGAGTTCTTCCATCGTTCCTTACATAGAGGAATTAATAATTACGGTAGTAATTAAAAGTACAGTTGCCGATCCTCATATTACAACTGTTATAAAATACGCTACTAAATTGAATTAAACAATGCCCACATTAATAATAGGTTATTAACAGACGCTATTATACATCTAATAGTATATTGCATAACTGTCAGACTTAATAGTATATCATAATTTCATGTTTATTAAACACATCCATACATATCGAGCGTTTTTCATACGTGGGGATATGCGTATTCGGCCATCGAAAGAGTAGAAACGGAGGTAAACGTTGATTGATAATGATGGAGGTTTCAGTTGAGATGCGATGCAACATTAACTGCAACGAAAGTGTAATATGGATCTGGAGTTATTGTGTGAAATGTTGCTGTTTTCTCATTTCTAGCCTGAGCTGGTAGGTATTATCGATGAGCATTCATATGGTAATTATTTATTTCTTAGTGTAGAATACAGGAAGCAATAATAATCAAAGTTCCCATAGTATTTATCAAGCTTAATCCTGGTTTGAGTGATGGTTTTTTCCACAAAAAATAATGCTTAATGAGCACACGAAATTTTCTTTTTTCCATTTTCTCCTCAAATCACGTGGTAGTCCGCTATCAATAGCTGTCAAACACAAACTAAATAACGCAACTTGTTCAAAAAATCTATCGTTACAACAACATATATTCCCAAGGTGGTGAAGTGCTTGGCATAGAAAGGGAAGTGACTCAAACAATTCGTATATTTATACAAGGGCTGATTATCTCTTATATTAGATACTTAAAACTACTCAAAACTGTCTATAGTGCAATAAATATATCTTGAACCATGCACACACATTATTGCATTAAAATATGACCCCATAATCTTGTAGGTTACACCTTCTTTACTGAAGCATTGAAGTATGACAAGTTTAACTTGTTTAAAAACATTTAAAACATAGACTGTTGTACTCTTTGAACACCTGTATATACAAAAGCATACTAGAAAAAATAACAATTTAATTTGAGATGATTCTAAGTAAGCGTTATTACACTATAAAAGTTTATGCAATGCGTATTTTATTGTATTGTATTGTATTCACACATTGTTTGCAACAACTAGCAAATGATGCTGACACAACTCTATTCATATATCCTTTTGTTTATTTGCTTTTCTTGCCTAACATCTCTTGCAGGTTATTTACAATTACATAATGAAAGAGTATCTGCAAATAATCCATTTATTCAATTTTATACAATTCGCATTTTATTTGTGGAAGATTCGTTGGTGTTTACATTGATATTGTAGTAAAATAACAAACGCGTACAATTATAACGTTCGGTTCTTCTTCACGATGCACCTATTATCTTTATCTATATTCCAATATTTCACGCGGAAATTCACAATTGGTGAAATTGTTATCTTCGTATGCATGACAAATACAGCGATAAAAAGTCGGTGTTAGTTGTACAAAAAATTTATCTCACATTTTAAATTTTTACTCAAGCAAATAAATATCAATTTTAATTTCTTTGCCTTTTTATATTTGTACTATCCAAGTTACAAATTAATAAGTGTTACATGTTTGCTAAAGTTTGGGTATACTAATTTAACTAACTTAACAACTAACAAAAAGCAAAAAGTATTAATTATTTTTTTGATACAGGATTTTTACTTATTGGGGGAGCCAATTCTAATTCTTTACACAAACCAGCCATTGTCTTTTTTAATAAAGTTATAATCATTAACATTGTGTACTTTCCGTTCTCGGAGCCCTCTTTTGGATTCATAAGAAGTGAGACAACAATCCTGTGTTGCTGATCAGTTCTTTTGATTAATACTACCACAGTTAACCTCTCATTATTTCTTGGATGATATATCGTACTATTCGTATTAGTACTAGAAACGCGTATTACACTTAAATAAAAACAACAACTTGCAACAATGTGTTACTAATAAAATGGTAATCGATGTTAATGTTTCTCGAAATATTCCCAATGGTCTGATATAAAACCATACGACTACGTATTTACGTCGGCCAATTATCTTTCAATAATAGACTATTGCAAGGTCGAAATGATGAAACGCGAATATTTATAGCTCAATAACAACTCCAATTTCACCGTAAGTGGCGGTATCAACGGTGGTCAAGCGAAGTAACCTTTACTCGGTGTATCGATGCGCTCTTCATTAATTTTACACAAGACGCAAAATTCCTCCTTGACATTAGAGCGAAACCCGATATAATGCAAATCGATTCCTCCAAGTGGCCCAATCCGTCGTCCGTGTTCATTTATATAAAGTACAGGTAAATGATTATCTTTTATTGCTTTATGAATGCAGTAATACATTACAATCAATGCGATGTGTATATGTGAGAAGGGGGCAGCCGACCTCAAGCTATGTGTCAATCGAGATATATCTTCGCTTTGGAGAACGCGCTTGGCCGTAACAGGACACGCACGCTCTGCTTGTGCGTCTTCGGCTGCGTTTGCAATTACTTAGAAAGTTGCGGGTTTCGAAAAACGCTGAAAAGCTATAGTTGTTGTTCGGCGACGGTACTTTTTTACGACGGCGAATAACGTCATCTTATTTATTATCTCCGCGAGGCATGTGCACTTGTTTATAACTGCTGTTTGTTCGTTTTTATTTCGCCGATGTTTATTTAAATGTCTTATTTAACGACGCACGTTACGTATACTCAACGTGACCGAATTTGATTATTCCTTTGTCGTTAAGCCACTTAGTCTATTATATATTCAAAATCTAGGCACAATGATCGATATCTTATTGAGCTTAGAATTACATTTTTTGTCTTACCTTAACAAGAAAATTCTAATGATTTATGGTGCGTTACATTGTTATTTTTTTTTATTTGCACTCATTCACAACAGGTGCTGAAACTAAACACGGATACAACATACATAAGTCGTGCAAAATAATAGAAGCCCAACCCCACCGAACCCAGTTAAAATAGAATAGAGCGTGTAAAACATAAGGATCCAAACTTACTACAGGAAATTACGGAGATAATTGGCCATTGCTAGAGAAAGAAGGAATTGCTAAAAAATGGGAACGGGCGATACTAAGACATTAATACAAAATACTAATGACAATAATACAATAATACAATAATACAAAATACTAGTGACAGCAATCAACAAGAAGCTAAGGGATGCCTCTGATTGAGTGTGAGAGTACTAATGTGGTTTTACCACCACAGATTATTAAAAAGTTCCAAGAAAGACACCACAGACGAAGAGGACTTAAACATACACTTCCTCTGCATAGATTTCCAGAAGACTTCAATTGATAAGAAGGAACTACTGAAATCAATGGGAGAACTTAATAAAAAAACTAATAGCCTCAACAAAATGTATATAAAAAATAAAATTAGTTAAAATAAATGGTCAACACCCGAAACCCTTCAATGTAATATCAGCCCCCAGACAAGGAGACCCTCTCTCTACCTGTTTGTTTCATGTAGTGTTGGCAGTTGTGCTTAGTCATCGAAGATGACTAATGCATGGCCTAACTACCAATGTCTCACTTTTACGGCGGTGTAACACGGAGAATGAGAACAAATGCGAAACGTAACCCGAAGATTGATAAGAAATAAATGGTCGGACTCTGAACAACAACAAAAATACATGAAACTGAAACTGGAAATAAATTAATGCTTATTGGGAAAAAAAAATCCACTTTGAAAGGGTTGGTCATTTTTGTTACTTGGTGTCAACTATCACAGACCAATATAAAATGGAAGCGGAGGCTAAGACCAGAACATTTGAAAGAAATAAATGTGGAGGAATGCTGGAGAGGCTCCTAAAAGTAAGAATATAATAAAATAAATATATAGTAATGAGTCGGGCTGCATTATATGCCGCAGAGGGGAAGAAGGGTAGAGATGTGGTAACATAGAATACCTAGAAGAAAATATGGTGAACCGTAGAAGGAAACCAATGAAGCAGAAGAACCAACAAAAAAATGCAAACAGTATTTGGAGAGCCTGCAATAACTCACCTCACCTGACTTGGACATATAGAAAGACTACTAGGAAGCAGACTGACAAAGCAGATGGTGTGAAGGGGAAGAAATGAAAAAAAGGTGAAAAAGGGAAGACCATATATATGGCTGCAAGAAGTGGAGGATGATGAGTGTGACGCAATGTAAAAATGAAGCAATGAACAGAACCATAATAAAAAGAAATTCAACTACAATTGGTTCAAAGAACCAACTACCCAACTCAACCCAATCCAACCCACTACATAGTTATATACGAAATAATTTTGATAATTTTGTATAGTCGTTGAACATTTTTACGGAAAGCAATTAAAAATAAATAAGGCTAAAAATGAAAAAAAAGAAATGAAAAAATATAACTTGGATTCGAATAAAACGCGACCAAATGGGATAGTACGATATAAATGAAGACTTGCTGAAATATTGCACTGAGAGTTGTAATCTTTGTGAAAGAATCTCCATAGTTAAAATGTTAATGCATCGAGCTTACTTAATTGGTGGAGTTATCCAACTGCCTGCATTGCAGATTGCATGGAGATTATATTTACCTTATTTAGGAAAAGCACAGTTTTAAAAGCTCTGTACGCAAATACTATTGAAAACATGAAAGAAAAGGAGATAATAATTTCTTCATCTTCTTGTCACATTCCTTTCGTTATCCTTACTCCCCTCGTGCAGTTCTTTCAGCTTTCTTAGTATCTCTATCGCACCTCCTGTCTCATCTAGACATGTTTTTCAGATTTTTAAACTTATTTATTTTACATCCTCACACTCTTCGACCCAGTCTTTTCGCATATCATCGTCATTTTTAGCAAAACCTAAAATTCAGGTACCTTTTCGATTCATATCCGTCCCCTTTCTCCTTAATGCCACATTGAGCGTCGTTATCATTATATCTTCCTCTTCCACTTTGTGTCCTCTCATATATTTTCTTTCATTGATCATATATTATATCTTGCCTATCCCATTTGATTTCTCTTTCCTGTGCATCTACCTACTTCCACCTCTCCATCATGTATGCTCTTTTCCTTGTCTTCGTCTCTTTTTACCTACGTAACTGTTATCCATGATCTTTAATACAGTCTTATTCCATGATGTTCCATTATGTTCCCGCCCTATTTAAAAAATTCTGCCGCTTTTAATTCATACTTAGCCAGTCTTCTTCAAGATTCCACAGCGACTCGTTAACTCCATAACACGCCCAGTAAACCAAACTCATTGATCATGTTGCTGACCATTTGAATTTCAATCCAGGTTCATTGTAAAAATATGAAAAATTAAAAAAATGCCCCGAAAAAAGATTTAATGATTATATTTACATTTAGCCAGGTTTAGTGAGGAGGCCATTTACTCCAACCTGGCTAAATATGAGGATCTATTTTTATTTTATATACCGTGTGGGAAACATCTGTCATGGAAACTGTTACAGTATACATGTCCTAAGATCTAAAATCACATGATCCGACATTCAAGAGTGCTACATTTTATTACAAGGTAATTTTAAAATTGTGTTTATTTCATCTCTCTGTCTCTATCACAAATAAATACATTCTACGTACGGCGTATAACGAATACAAGATAATCAGACGCATAATTTTTTTTCGATCGTTCATTTTCCATCTTGTAATCTCCAAAACTTCTTTTGGTAAAGTCAATATTAATATGGAAATTTTTGAAATAATGTCTAGACAACCTTCACCACGAAATAATCATAATCGGTCCACGACGTTACACCCAAATCGCCTCCTGGCTCCTTTAATAATCGTTCGCCATTAGCTTTTAAATTAGAGTAGTTTGTATAAACACCCGCGATAAAAATCAATTTATAAACCAACACAATCAATTAATTCCCCCAAATCAAACAATTTGTATTCCTATTATTTTACATTCACATAAACAAATCCCGTTGCCCCCACAAGTTCACTCGACTCGCCCACGTGTCATTCGACCGATTAGCATTAATTTGAAATTTTGGAGCAGACAATGTTTTGATTCCATTTAGGCACCGGTGGCACTTGTGGGTGTGCATTTCCCCTTGCGCGTCCGTGCCTATAGATAAGTGATTCTTAATAATTCACCGCGGCATTAAGTGAGACATTAATATTGAAATTAAACGTCGTTTCCTAAGGAGAACTTAAAATTGATGGCGCATCACGATAAGGAAGGATTACCGTCGCAGTCGTAAATGCCCGTGGATTTTTCCCATTATAAATGAATGGCTATTAATTTGTGTAATCTTGGTTTATTTTTGTCGCTGGTGTTGAAATCAGATGAATATGTATGTACACATGTTGCGAGTTATTATTTATGTTTGTACTATTAATATGGCTTAGCGGAAACGTCCGTTGGGGAAAAGAATGGCTGAAATTTGATACACCTCTCGTAGGATTCAATTTATGAGTAACAACGTTTATATTATAAATAATGGTGCTCAGTTGGTTTGCTGATTGTACGTTTCGTGCATATATGCACATGGTTATTAAACAACAATTTTCTAATGTGTGCACTACAGTGTATAATAATAGATTAGATTTTTTAACATTAAACGTGATACAAATAATAAACGATGTCAATTTTTGAATTAAATAAAATATTAGTTATTATGTATCATTAAAAATACTTTTGCAGTCATTAAAATTTAAATATTATTTGCAATTATATCCATTAATTTTGTTTAATGTATTGTGTAAGTAAGATTTCTCAGAGTAAGCCATTGTGGTCCATCAGTGAGGGTTTGCTCTCATGGAAAATAAATTTTGATTTTCATCCGGCTCATCCCTTTTAAATACGAACAATTCACGTGCAGTGGCAAATGTTCCGTTTGGAATTATCTTTGCAATTTATTTGTTAAGCAAAATCGATGTATCAATTACTAAAGAAAATATGTTTAACAAACTTTTAAATAATTTTTTTGTCAGTGGAAATTACTTGTCTATTACTTGAAGTGAAATGCAAGGTTAATTTAATTGACGCTATATATTAGAAAAATGTATCTTGAAGTCGTCTGCAAGTTCGCAAAATAATGAGCGCGCCGTCAAATAAAAAAATATCAGCTACGCTAATTCGAACGTACCAAGCGTTACTGAAGAGTGTAGTAAAATGTAACCTTCAACATACCAAAGGTTTACTCGGCTAAAGAGAGTTATGCCGGTAGTTTATGGAGCAGGTGACCTGCGGCATTCGACGGCAGGAGTAGCGTGATATGGAGCGACTGCAATCACAATGGAGCGTGGATGTTCCGAGGATGCGACAAGCTGCAGCGGCTTTTTAAACTTCAAGAGGAAGCGTGTGTCTTCGCCTGGCTTCGCCGACAGCACGCACTAATGTCACCTTTGCTAACTAAACTAAGATCCGCCAGCGATTGAAATTATTTCAAACGTTTCTAGTACATACGGAAGATTTATCTCTGAACGTACAAAGGACTCTGGCTATTAAGAGTGCGGTTTTTTGTCTCGGGCTCAATAGCCTGTGCGATAAATATGCACGCTCGGATGCGAAACGAAACGACGCCATTTGTCGGGGGAAATTTTAAGACGCGTTCATTCAATTGAAATTGGAAAATTCGATAAAATAATTTAATGCACGTGCGTTTCTATGCGGACGCCGAATGTTTATTGCATCGTTTAATTTAAATGTTTTATTTATGTGTTTGTTCATAACATGTGTAAGATAAATTAAATGAACGAGAAGAGTTTTTGCATATCAGTTCGTTGGATTACTCGATGTATCCTGTGTATTTTTTAATAATTGTTGCTAATAAACAATAATGACTTGCAATTGGGTCCCAGAATTAAAGATCACAACCACAATAAGATAGCTAGATAAGATAAATTGCAAATCTTGCCTGCCCTATACGTCCCGCCCAATGAAACGTTTTCAACTTTTTCAGTTACATTCAGAACAAATTCAACGTATAGCCGTTTACAGTGATTCACTATACACAAGTAACTTATTAACTTTTGTCTAAAATATTATACACCTGTCCAGAGATAATACATACTCACCTCACGGTGCATGTTCATTTCATACATACGAACATCCACACCTACTACGGTAGATACACCAAACACTGTTCGAATTTAACGCAACTTTAACGACTTGTACGTTTTTTACATCTTTAATGTCAGATTTGAAAACAACATTTGATATTTGACATTTGATATTTTGTGAAGTTTGGACATATTTTTTTGGACAATTTTATAAATGGTACCTTGACATTTGCCATAATTTTTATTTAGTTCGTTGTTGCTATTTTTTATACTTTTTGACAAAATCGGCTTTTAAGGTTTAGAAGCTTTTTTTACAACATCGACAGCTTTGGCCACTTTATGTTTGACATCATTATAGCATTGTTGACAGTTCCGTAAACTATTATATTCGTCGCATATTTTACACTTTCTGACAGGTTTATCCACTTTAATGTTCAAGAAATTAAGTTTTGATAATTTTCATTTTTTAACCAACCCAGCCTAACTCAATCCACCCAAACCCAACCCAACTCAATCCAACCCAACCGAACCCAACTCAACCCAACCCAACCAAACCCTTGAAGTTGGGTTGGGGTGAGTTGAGTTGGGTCGTTGCAAAAACGACCAAAGCAGTTCAAGAGTTGCAGTTTGTTCTGGAAAAACATGGGCAGAATTTTTACGAAAAAAGGAACAAAGTGCATAATATAACAATAGTGTTTGGAGTTAAATTGATACAAAATGTAGAGTTTGTCATAAATTTGCAACCTGAACATAAGCTCTGGTTTAAAAATTACATAATTTGAAAATTTGATGTTACACAATCTACGAGATGTAAAGAATTAGAAAATGGTCCAAGGATTTGAAACAGTGAGTTAAATTGAAAGCAATATGGTTAATATAATTCGGTTTAAATTTATTACGATGAACAGATTGTGAATTATTTAAGATATCTGTAATTATATTTGTATGTGTGTTATTTACAAAAGTCTGGAAAAGATCGCTGTCAATACAATGTAAGTTTCTGATTGATTTAATTTAATTACTTCGTATACTTGTTCATTTTTAACAATTTAATTGAATACTTTGAAACTACTTTATATTGCGAGTAAATTTTCTGTTATAAATCATTTTAGTATCACAAGTAGTAAAGTTTCTGTACATCATTTGGGTGAAGATTATTTTCACCATCAATTTGAATGCTAAAAAGTGGTTTGGTGAATTTCATTGTGGCCGTACAAGCACGGAAGATGCTGTTCTGGACGCCAAGTTGAGGTCTCTACACCCGAAACAATTGAAAAAATTCAGGATATGGTGTTGGCCGATCGGAGATTGAATTAGCAGGAGTGTTTGGCGTTATTCAACCGTAATATGGACGAGTTTTGCGCCGTTTCGTAAGCGTGGACAAAACGTGGATCCACCACAATACAAAATAAATGAAACTGTATAGAATCGAATTCTCCACAAAAAAGTGCGCAATGGCATATGTCAAAAGTTTTTCGTTTAGAAACTGGACGAGTTCATAGTTGCAACTTCGTGTTTCGCAAAAATATTTTTCGACTTTGCACGCTTCCAGCTTCGAAACCGTTGAAGATAGATATGTTGCGTTCTTCGATTCTCTTAGCAAATTTCATTCGCCACAACTTTGTTTGTATAACTAGCCACGCGAACGACGATTTACCCCTTAATGTGCAATTGCACGGTAAGAAACGGAACGTAATAATTATGGACCATTTTTAACGATAACGATTAGTTCAACAATTAGTGAAAAAAAATTTCAAAAATACTACTCGTTGGAACTCAATTCACCTAGTTCTTAGATAGTATACAGTAAGTAACATTTATTATTTCCAACCAAAATAAAACATCCTCCTTTTTTAATTAAAGCTACCGCTCAGTAAATACAAAATTATGATACACTATTGTAAAATGCATTTCTGGTTTTTAAGTCCGACGATGTTTCGAGGTCCTTCGATTTATCAGTTGATGCTAGAGACACATATTGGCTGCATAGGTTCCATGAGCAATGTGTGATGTTGAAATGGACATTTTTATCACAATATTCTAACATTTTAATTCGTTAATTTTTCTTGCCACTATCAATCCTTCATTGTGAAAACGGAAATTCATTTAGCGAGTATTATTTAAAATACTTGTGTATATCAAAGAAATTATAGTTCGTCTATTACGGATTGGCAACTCTTCTATTTTGTATTAGCAGCGACCATTTGTCGAACTACAGCATAAAAGGACACCTAGATTGACACAGGTGAATCATTTCACCGATTTTGGTAGACCAATGAACTAGATCAACCAAACAAAATTTTAATAAATTTATTTTTTACAAGAAAAGGAATCGAGTATATAGCAACTTGCAATTCTTTAATTTATTTTTAAAATATTTTTCACGTTTACAGGTCCTACTAGATTAATAATATTGAGTAATAAAATAATGAACAAGGCCATAAGAAATTCAGTAATATTTATCCAACTTCCTGCACTTATAAATACTATAAAGTACTTAAACGTAAAAATAAGTCATTTCTTATAATACTTCAAATAAATGCACGAGCCATAAATTTGCATTTAACGCGCATCCAGTTTAAACACATCCGAATTTCTTGCGCAAAACCCCTCCTCAAATGGCCTAATTGGAATTTCAAAACTGGCGTTTTTAGCTCGACGTCGACCGAAGCGCCCGAGAATGTTTCCAGATTTAGTCGACATTTTGAATCGAAGGCTCGCTTTTTGCGCCGGCGGATCGCCGTCGATTTCTGAAACGTCATGGGTGGTACGCGTTCTCCGCAAGAGAGGGCGCCAGTTCTGTCGACGCAGACGCCGCCTGTCATAGACCGGAGCTGCAATAAAAACAAGCGGCGTTTTAATTAACGCATCTTGTTAGCGCTACTGATGAAAGCTCCGCAATCTAATGACATACTGGCAATATAAGACACGTGCTCCGCTAGCTCGACTACTTCTACTGGATTTAAATTGGAGGAAAATTATATGGTAGCGTACCTTCCAGTTAAGTTACGAGATGTTACACGAATTAGAAAATTAATTAAAAAATGAATTAATTACGTCAAGTATGCGGTGAGCTTTAATTTTTTTTCAGTTAGCGATGTTGGGGGCGTCCGTGGGGATTGCTCAAGGATGTACGTTTTTTTGATTGAAATTATTGTAATAAAATATTACATGGAAATTATTTTCCTATACATTATACTAGTTTTCATTTCGAATATTGATTTCGATTTTTTGATGATTTTGTGATTTATGATGATACACGAACGGACATCAGTGTTAAAGTTAACGCGAAGGTCCATTCATTACATTTAGTAACTCAATTTCTGCTCATCCCATTATGTTTACGAGTAACTGTATTTTAACAACTAATATAATTATAACCATACTTGAATTGTTCCACAAATATCCCTTAGCGCTAAAGGTAAACTAGTATTATAAACGCTTAATATTCTTTCTGCAGTAAATCACATTTTAATGTATTTTAATTAACTGCAATTAAAAATGCGAAATTTGCATAGTTATTAGTTGGAACCTGCATACGACACATTCTATGGGCTATGTGAGGATTGTGCCGGCGGGTCAGGGGTCAGCCTTTAATGTCAACTAGTAACGGTCACCAACAACCATTGAACTGAACTTCATTTAACGGCGCACACTTTTATATCGCCTAATGTTTTATTCAAGCTGCAGTTTTGTTTGCCCACCGCGCGATAAATATGCATAGGGCAATTTGAAATTAATTTCATTGATGCGTCGGCGAGCGGGCGAAAAGCGCGAATAATGAAGTACGCGTCGCGCAGGCGTAATAAATTACGCCGGAATTCTCCAACGCGTGGAAGGGCAAAGTTGGAATAACTCTGGAACTGGGATTATATATCAGTTTCGTTTGGGCCGCAAGATATATCGAAGAGCGCCGCACTGGGACAATAAAAAATAACAAAAATTGAAATATGCCGGAGAAAGGTGTGTATTCCAAAATAATTCAGGACATTTATCTTACTTACATACTAAGAATTCTTTACAAAACCAAACTTGTTTGGACAGACCTGCTCCACGAATCAGAATACAAAACCCTGAGACACTATTTATTATTTGTAGCACCATTTCGCGACCTTTTCGTTTTCGAATAGATTACTGAATAATAAGTCCTTATTACCATACTAATAGCCGGCATCGATTTATTGGCTGATATTAATAAACGTACAGCGTAACAATAACATGTTTAGTTTATGTATTAGTATCTGCATCGAAGCATTTATCAACCGAGATGTATTTTAAGTACTTATAAACGAACTATTATGAAATAAATAATTATACCACATAATTATGATTTTATACGACTATTATATTAATATTTAAGGATGTTATTATATAAAATTAATTGCCATTTATGAATGTGTATGCAATAATTAAAAATATTTTAATTACAATTTTATCTCACAAACATTAAATAAATCCGGACGACATCACTCGCCTTCTTACACAAACAGTCACAACTTACCTTGGAGGAACTCTCGATGCATTTCCTGATTATACTTACTAGGAAAGAACTTATCGTAATAAAATTACATTTAAATGTATTAACAAATTAAGAAGAAAAAGTGGCCACATTGAAAGTTATTATTTGTTACATCCTGCATTTTATTTCGCCTTCACTAATTTTCTTAACGGCTCATCCCACCAAATCTATCTAATTTGCTATATGTTCTTGTCATTTGCTATTAAATAAAAAATGAACCTTCATTATTTTAACTTTGTGAATTTTCAAATCTATTACTATGGAATGTCACATGAATATTTCTTAATTATCACTTCTCTAAGTCAACTTTTGGGAGCAACTGTGTGTTCAGTGTCATGAGGAGGGAGTGAATAGTCCCTTTTATTATAAAGATAAACCATGAAGAGGTGAAACATACAAAAACACATAAAACGAAGAGGAAGAAATATGTATAAGTGGCATATACTGAAATTAGATTTAAAGGTTACATTCCATTGGATAAGTAAACCCATGTAATAAAAGGGCAATAGAATCATATCCTGTGACAGATGATGTTTTAACTTATAAGTTAAAAGACACTGATAAAGTTTCGCAGGCAGCAGCTAATCAACTGCAATAACCTGATACTACATAAAAATATTATAAGAATGATAATTGAAGTTAACAGAAGGGAAGACATTGATATTGGAGCGATGACTATAGCATATAGAAAAAATAAAAGAGACGGCGATTTAAAATTTTTTGATTTAAAGTATTAAAGTAAAATGCAGAATGTTGGGATATTAGTGGGAGTGGAAGGCATAATCAACATAACTGTAAAAGTTAGTAAATAATCAGAATAATTCAACAATTCGATACTGAAGATTAATGAATTTTGCAAAGACACCATTGGAGGCAATTCATTATCCGCAAATATAATTGGGGGATACATCATTGAGATGATTAAGAGGTTCATGTGTCTCGTGGTTGCACTCAAGGAACTAAATAAGATCAAGATGATAGCCATAAATGACGGTAGGTAGGTATGCAAGACATGGAACCTGTTGGCCGTTGACAAATTCTTAATTGACAGCAAGTGAAACGCAACTAAGGTATATGTGCAGCAGTGAAAAGAATAATTCTGTCAATCTTGGCCCAAAGGACTTTTTATATTGCCCAGAAATCTTTGAACGTATAGCAGTGAAAACAACACAAATGACAATTGGTTTGAACGACGAGAAAACTTCACGATGGCATAAATATAAAAATATCAAATTTCTTGGATTTCAATGACACGTTCATGGGTTTTTGTGTCTCAATTTGAACGAGGTGGGTCAAATCGATTTACCAATTTGGTTTAACTTTATGTGCCAGTAAAATCTGGAGATGGCGACATAAAACTTAATTTGTGGTCACGCGGTATAATAACCATAACATGTTAACGATTTGTGTGGTAAATTCGTTGACAATTACACTAATGTAATTGGGGATAAAATAAACGAACACTTAAAATCAAACAAGGTATTATTTTGTATGTATTAATTTGAATAAAAATTAAAAAACTATTGCTACCCATAATTATGCATATGGTAATATTCAATTGGTATTGAAAATTAACTTGTATAATAAGTAAGACAACATTTGTGAAGAAATGACTCAGATACCTAGTTCGTAACTAGCAACTAGTCATCAATGTTGATGCTAGTATGGCACTAACAACGTAGCTAGGTCATAACGTTCTTTACGTATTTTTTTATTTAGTTTGACTATTTTATTGACTTTATTATTTTATTAAAAGTGGAGGATACCAAACTGCTTCAACATAATTTATTGGTATTTTGTAGTAGAATACAGCCCAACCCGTTGCATCTATTGCGGTCAATCCAAACCCAATTTGTCTACTGAAAATGCCTGACAAGTTGTGTTGGAACATGTTGTATCCTAAACCCCAACCCAAGTTGTCTGGCCTTTTGCAGTTGAACCCAACCCTACCAAAAGCATATTTCACAGTTTTGGTCACCTTACTGTTCACGATACTGTAGTCAAGTTGTACATGACATACAGATGAACTGAAATAATTATGTGAATCTCACACATTGCATGATGACAATAACGTGAGAAAATCATATCTATCTCTGTGTCTCCTCTACATTTAAATAAAATATCCAATTTCATTAGTAGAATAAAGGCACAAATAATTTGATTTAACACATTTTACACTGCTCAACATTTGAACTGGTACACTTATATAATATGAAGTGAAAGTAAACAACTCTTCTTAGGCGTACCGCATGGCTCCCTACATGATCAGGGCTGTGTTTATGAAAGCAAACAAATGCCTGTCGAATGAAATTTGCTATTCAATTGGTGTTTGTTGTTATTATCTGTCATAAGTGCAGTTACTGAGCTGGTGGACGCTTATAATTTTATTGTTTAAGAGAATTTTTGCGATTTCCTCAAGTAAATTTTATTTCAGAGTGGTTGACTGCATTTTAGATATGCCATTAAGGCGTTTAAGTATTGAAGAGATGATCCAAGCAATGGAAATGCTTACGACTGGTGAATCGCTAAGAACTGTAGCTGCCCTTTTCAATGTGAGCCACAATATGATCAGAAGGGTTCGAATGCGTTTTAATGATACTGGATCAGCCCGATCTGCTTTTGGAGGTGGTTCAATTACTGTTTGGGGAGTCTCAGTCTCATCGTACTGAATTGGTTGGAAATGCAACAATGAATAGTGTCTAGTATCCTAATGAGGTATTACAACCTGTAGTGTTGCCATTTTCCAATGAAATAGGAGATGGCTTCGTGTTTGTTGATGAACTCGCGTCCTCATAGAACAAGGAAAATCAATGCAATTTTTGAAGAGAATAATATTACGCACATGGATTGGCCAGCGAACTCTCCAGATCTTAATCCCAGAGTAAATATACCTGAAAAAGTTGATAAAGTCACGAAGAGTGGATCGAAACAATCAAGAGGTCATAAGAGCTAGGTGAGGTCCCACGCATTATTAATCTTTAAGTGTTTGGTTATCAATTCTTTCAAAAGCAAACTTTTCTGTATTACTAAAATGAAGATTTCGTTATTTTTTTTATTAAAACTTTCTTTCTTTTACTTCTTCGCCCTAAAAGTGTTTCCCAGAATCATATACTATCAATTAATCGATGTCCCTGAACTAGCATTTACTGTTCGTCTTAATCGAATAAATCGCAAGAAATTTGATGTCAGAGCACCACCAAATACAAAAGTGAGCTGAAAGATGAGAAGAGATGCAATGAATGTATGAGCTCTAAGTATCGAGATTGAAATAATTAAAATATTGATAATAACAATCAAAAGGATGTATAAATATGAATTTACCATCGGCCTTATGGTTTGGGGAGCTATTGCTTTTGGTAGTAAATCTCGTCTAATCGTAATCCATGGCACAATGATATCCGCACGTTATGTCAATGATATGTTAAGGTTCGTTGTTCTTCCTTATTTAAGTGGGATTGAAAATAGCGTTTTTCAGCAAGATAACGCCCGCCCTCATACCTCTATGATGGTCCTAGAAGAGGGGCATACTCCCACCTTACCTCTAGGCCACTGGGTTATCGCCTATCGAAAAAGTGTGGGATTGGATGGGTATTCACATTAAGAGTTTGCCGCAGTTCCCGACGACTTTAGAAGAACTTCATCATGCAGATGGGATGCTGTACCCTTAGAGTACGTCAACAATCAGATTGATAGCCACCCTCGTCGACTGCAGGAGTGCATTCGCTTACGTGGCGGCCCCATTTATTTTACCTTATTTAAATATTATTTTGCCTCTTTATAAAATTGTGTTAATAACAATTGTTTTTTTCTGGGTGTTCGGATTTCACTTGCTGTCAGTGTACATTATTATATTAGTATTTTAAGAGAGGGGATAGAATAATACGGCCAGGAAATCATTAAACATGTGAAAATATGACACTTATATTTGAAGATTTTTAAGAAATTTAAGAAGACAATTCACTGCACCTACTTCAAGATTAAGATTAAGACCGAATTTTATACCGAAGAACTTCTTGTGGGGATGTCACAAAACACCAGGAATGAAAACTAATTTCCCGGTTACTAAGGTGGACGCTTTAGGAACCTTCAATTTGTCCAAAACGTTAAGCCATAATAAATTGTTAATGCAATCATTTTATCACGGAAACCTGCTCACGATTCACATGAAAACTTGAAGTGGCTTTTTCAATATTCCTTTTGCTTGAGAAAATAAAAATAAGTATATAAATCAATTTTTAATTGACTCAACGCGTTAAGTCAAGTGCCTGCATAAACGTAATACTTAAAGAGAAAGCACTCCCGATATCGAGGTAAACAATAATATTAATACAAAATAGCTACCGTTTACTACAAAACGCCTCTGGTTATCTAATAACAGATTACACTCTGCACGAATAAGCAGCAAAACTGCGAGCAACATAAATATGCCTATTACATAATGGCCGACCACATTTTCAAATAATAGGTAAATGGCACATGCCCACCATTTCAACTGTCTATAACGGATATTTATTTTCGCATTTAAGCGACGTTTTACTGCTTTTTTTCCTCGGATAGCCGTAAAAGCGTTAAGAACAATTGATTAGAAATCTTAATTGGACGCCATAAAAATTCAGATACATTTTTATTGACCATGTTTGGCAAGACGGTGATAATAAATTGCCGCGATTTCCATATAATCAAATAACGGTCACATTATAGTTTCGTATATAATTAAGAGCCCGCCTTAATTTATCTGCGTTAGCATTCCGATCCGGCTTTAATCCTTCATTATGTTCGAAACGTATTGTGAAATATTGTCGATAAAAATAAATTATATTATTGGCCACTGTATGGAAGTTATCGGTGAAATATTTAAATAATTAGAAAATTTAATGTTTAATGTAAACTTCAATAAATCATTTACGAGAAAAAACGTTACCTTCATAATGTATCACTAAATGAACGTCACTGGGTCTCTTCCCAAATTAATCATGTGGAGTGTCATTGGATGATCTAGAAAATTAATCGATTGCCCATTAATCTTAATTTCTGTATTTACAAATTTGCATTTTTGTGGTTTTTTTATTCATGTAATTTATCAATTTTTTTCAAATAATTTGATATCATCGAAATATGTGAGTGTGTGAGGCGAAAACGAGTTTTTCGTCGACTTTTAAAATTTGGTCTCGATGGAGCAGTATTTAAGGTGACAGCGCACAACATAACCATGTGAGATATGCGCGGGCATTTGTAATGGGATCGGGGTCAGAGGACACAAGCGATGTCTGGACGATGCTGGTGGTCTGTCGGCTGATCTCACTCTGGTTGGGAGCGGCGACATAACTCATGTACTTAGGATACAAGTGTGTAGTACTTAGACTTTTATCTACCTAGATATCATTAAAAACGCCTAATTAAATTAACCATAATATCGGCTTAATGCATTTGAATATGCCTTTGGATTGATTCCGTCACGGAACGTTCCGACGGACTTGACCTCCTTGCGCCGAATTTGTAGACGGTAAATTGACGCTATCGTCGTCTCGCATACATTCTTATTAATATTTATTAGTTCAAGGAATGGACGCATAACTCTCATAAATATACAGTGCATACCGCCTAATTTAATAACAACATGTTGGAATTACGCGGACACACCGCGGAGTGGAATGAATATTAATTAGCAATACATCGTGTAATTTGGCCCTAGGTAAGTTTATAGTGTGATGAAATGTTTGTTGATTAACGACCATTTCGAGGATGTAAAAAATAATCGATAAATTTTAAGTGTTGCGAGTAATTTTGTTACAGGTGCAAGAAAAATACCTTTAATAAAAGGTGTAGATATCACCCCATTTTACTCTCAAAGGTGTTTCGTAAAAAATGTCTTCGCCATCTATGAGTTACTATGGGTTACTTATCTGGTGTTTTATCTTCAAGGTACAGGTGCAATAATTTTAAACTTCATTCTAGAACGACTATAGGATCTAAATATCGAAGATAGTTATATCTGACTGGAAACTACTAAGAACGTCTATGGAATAAATATAATTGAGAAAGGGATGATGTACATTGGGCTTGAAGGCAAGGAAAATGCTGTATCACGTGAAAAGCAAACTCTTATTTCACTTAGAAGATATATGGAATCAAACCACTGATCCACCAGGATTAGATACGGCTATCGCGGAAATTCTGAAATAGTTGCTGACCATGTTTGCGTATTTCTCTAATGCAGTTTTCCTTTTCAAACATTTTCCTGCTATGTGTAACAGAAATTGGACAAGCCACCAAATCTTACTAAGCATTCTGTCACAAGTTAGGTACATCATTTCAAGGACCTTATTGAACGAGTTCTCGAAGAAAGCTTACCCAAGCAATTTTTTTCAACGAGATACAGACCAAAGCAATAAGTATAATAGATTGTTCAGAATCAAAATAAAATCAAACAAGAAAATATTCCTAAATCACAGAAATATGCTAGTGTCTCTCAGCGAATGGGTTTGAGGTGCACTCTCCATCCACACAAGTGAATTACCAACTTACGTGACAGTTGCAACATTCGAAGATAATACTGCTGCACTTGCAGTTAGAGAATATATCGATAATTCCACCAATGATCTATATAAAGAGCTACTGGGTAATATACGAAGAGATCAAAGAATTGAAGGTCAAAGGCGTGAATTTCACCAGATTATTTCTATAAAACTAAAGATCCGTGACGATGTATTACTACCAAGGAAATAAAACTAAGTAACTTGTAATAAATCTTGATTTAAGTACAAACTCTTTTGGATTTTTGGAAGAAAGTCGATCATGGTGACATATTTTATTAAATCCGTTTGTGATGGATTATACCAAATAGCTAATCCATTAGGAGATTTGAAAATGAAAAATTTGAGATGCACTAAAGTTTAAATAGATAAACAACCAAATAGAAAACTTTGTTGTGTGTTTTTATAATTTTTGAAAAAAATCGTAGCCGATTTAGTTTAAATGGTTGTTTTAGATGTTTTAGTCGTTGCAAGTAAAATAAATCACATTCTGTCATTCTAGTACATTGTGTCATTCTAGTAACCTCGATCTTATACCTACATTTCTGGTAGATTTAATATTCCCTTCTCTTATTAAAAAAGTACGTCTTGTTTCTGAAGGGGATGGACTACTTTTTTTCACATTCTGGAGTTTCCTGTATACCATGACGTCTCTTGCAACTTAATTATGATAAACGTATGCATGGTCAACTTATTAATTTTACTGACAGTGCTTTCCCAAAAAGATCTTTACTATTGTTGCTTTTTGTTCGTTAATATTTTTGTTCCAATCCATTTCATTGGTTTATATTCTTTTCAGCGCTCTCTAGTTGAGTTCCTTCGATAATATTGAAGAAAAATGGTTTTGGCTTCCATTTCATGCCAAAACCATAGATAATATAATATTACAACAAGATCAAGAGTGGGTAGACATAATGAACCAGATGTTGAGGGAATATTCCCTCGAGCGAAGAAATGTAGAACATGGTAGACGTCGCTGTTGGCTGAATACAATTTTTTGTTTTTAATATCCTGTTCTTACATTGATTTATATTTGTATTACTGTATGTGCTTTTCTCCAACATTTTTCAAACATATTCCTTTTCTGTCATACACACATCCACCTTTTCTATATCGACGAAGCTTATATTCTTTCCTGAAATTGTAGTTTCTTCAGTTATATGTTTCACGGTGAATATATGGTCTTGTGCTACTTTCTTCTTCTTAAATCCACAACATGTTTCCCCAAATCAATTTTCAATTCGTTCTCTATATCTTCTAATATTCTCACGAATAGTTCACTACTAAGTTTGGCAATGTTATCCCTCTCCAATTTTCTGGGCCGTCCTCACTCTTTCACCCATTCATAATTCTCTCAACTCTTCCTTTAATTTATTATTATATGCCTTGTCTATTTTCAACCGTCAAGCCTTGTCGTCTACCACAATCGCAGAAAAGTGGATAAATGAAGAGAGAACATGATCATCACCAATTCTAACAGGTCCAAAAAAAAAAACGACAAAAACGGCAATAGAAACTGGAGATTAGTAATTTCCATTGCCTAATATTGCAGATATTTTAGATTCACTTTCAATAGCAATTTATTTTTCACATCTAGATGTCTCACAAAAATACTACCAAATAGAGATAGAGCCTTCCCGTAGGAAATATACAGCGTTCACAACAAGAGAAGGCCAGTGTTAGATGATTAGACTATCAATGGGATTAAAAACTAGACAAAATTCCTTCTCAAGGGCTATGATAATTGCTATGTCGTTTATTTGGACGACTTTATTGTATTTGGGAAAAGTTTACAAAATCACAATCAAAATATATTGAAAATTTTTAACATCCCTAGTCAATATTAAATTGCATTCTGTCAACTGTCAATTTTTGAAAAAGGAGATTTTGTGCTTGGAACATGTTATTTCTTCAAGTGGTATTTCCTCAGACCCAAACAAAATTGAAACAATAAGGAATTATCCGACACAGAAAAGTAGGGACGAAATAAATTTGCATTTGAAAACTATTATCAGAAATTCATTCCGAATTTTGCACAAGAACAAATCGCAACGACATTAAACGGGCTATCACGCAAGTCAAGTTCTTTTGAATGGGATGAAAGTTGAAAGAAGTCATTTGAAGCTTTAAGGAAAGCTCTGATATGATAACTAGTTCTGCAGTGTCCAAATTTTTCACCAGATAATCAATTCATGTTAACAACAGATGCATCGGGCTATGCTATTGGGGGCGGTACTCTATAACAAGAACAACGAGCCAATAGAATATGCTAGCAGAGCATTAAATCAAACCGAAAGTCGATACGATACCATACACAAGGAACTTTTAGCAATTGCGTGGAATTATGTGTGGAGTTTATTCTTCGGAATGCATAATCCGTCATCGAGATTAATCAAACTCAGGTTAATCCTTGAAGAGTTTGATTTTTCAATCAATTATATCAAAGGACGAGTCGTTATGTCGTGACAGCAGCTAGGCAAAGATTTCACCATGACTTGGAGTCCAAGGACAATGCAAATAGCGAAACAGTAATTTAGAATCTGTGTTGAATAACACGGGACTATTTCTTAATTATTTTATGTCGACAATTTTAGGTTTTTCATATTTTTTTTTGATTAAAAGTGGCTGTTGCTTACGTTGCGATTGGATTGAGCTGGCGTTAGCAGCTCCAGTCATTATCCTCATGAAATCCACTTTCCAGATTATCAGTATCGATATAATTATCAATATCCTGTTCTAATATCTTCAAAAGAATCTTAACAAATACATAGCTTTCAAATTAGTGTAAATGGGCTCCACACAGTTTATATACATTGTGTGTGGCTCATCCATTATGGGCAAGTCCACTGTTCATGGACCAAACGATACCACAAGGATTGAGGTCACGTCAAGTGGCGTTTGAGTCCTCATTTCAGAAACAAAAGCTCTAATTTCCGCGAAGTTCAATGCAGGTCTTGGTTTCGATAAATAGTAATAGCATTAATTTTTTGGGAATATTCACTATACTGATAATTTTTGCCTGAAGCATCCTTGGTTTTAACAGGAGCTAACGTGACGTTTCCTGGTCTACCTACCAATGAAGCCCCACTTGATATTCGAAGAATTGAACTTTGTACAATTGTTGTTAATTTGGAATTTTAATAAATCGAATTTAAATCAATACGGACATCGTCTATCGATCAAGTAACTTTTGTTTATTGTGACATTATATCGTACAATTTTGCTCATCATGTAAATCAATTAAAATGATAAATAAAAGTAAATCAATGGTACAGAGTTATTTATATAAATATTCGTATATTATATTCGTAATTTTATTTGAATTTTATTTTGCAATAAACGAAATAGTTTTTTACTTATGGTGAATTTTATTACCTGTTGTTGACTGCTTCATGAAACTGTCATTTTCAGTATAATACATTGGAAAGAAATTCCTTAAGGAAATTTCAATTAATTGTTGAAATATTTAGTATGCAGGAATGTTATCTATGTATATTCCTTATCAATATCTTTTATCCTTCTTAAAATTCCAGTAGCTATCTTATCCAACAGGTTCAGTCACCCAGCATTGTTTCTCCTATTTATGATACTAGCAACAATTTATTGGTCGATCGTTGTCTGAAAGCGAACATCTCCAGCTAACAGTTGCTTCGATAATCATCCTTGCTTTATGTAAGCGAGGATCCTGCAGTTTCAGAGCAGGAAACGTGCAATTACTAAGCAGTGGACAAATTAATTGGTGACTGGATCATCGCAATTCAATCGTAAATATCTCGCTCGCTGGCAGTCGGAGCCGCGCGCCGCTCTAGAAGACATTCAATGCAGATTTATGCCCGCGAGCCACTGCCAGCACATGCCATAACTGTTATATTTCGCTTCTGTATTTATTCAATGGATATTAAGATGAAGTTCCAGGTTGTACCTCGGGAACAATAAAACAATCTGCAATGCAAGCACGCGTACCGCAACGATCAAGACTAAGATTTGTTATTACTCTTGTTATAGAACGATTTGAGAAAACAAACCAAAACTATTGCTAAATTATGATACCACTCGCTTTTATATTGTTGCTGGATACGCGGAAACTATATTAGGCTACACGCTACTATTTATTAATCCATTCACCGGTTGATAAAGGCAATAATTTATCCGAGACCTACCGCAATACATTTACAAATATAGAACATGTACGAAGAAATGTTCGATATACTTATTTATACATCGCATGTATTATGCATTTTGTTTGTCGTTAACATTTGATGTTACATTTTAGTACATCGCAACGGTAGGTTTGCCGTCATTTGTGTAACTATTATTTGGTTAGAATCACCGGTTATTTTAATAATACTGTATCGTGTTAAATCAATAGCGTTTATTCCATCTACAGTGTTACGCTCGCAATTCAAATGCAACCAAATTTATTTATCGAAACCATGAAGATTTTAAATATGGACACCATACGAACCCAATGCTCGTGTACTACATACATTTCAGGCAAAACAAATTAACAAAATATTTAATCCCCAATTAAAAATAATAAAAATAATAATGAATTATTTATAATTAATTAATTAATTAATTAATAAACGCGTCAAGAATTTTTTTAAAATTAAATTAGAATTAGAATTATACTAACATTCGTTGAGTCATCAACATCATAATCGTCCCTTCGTACATTTGCAGATATTAGGTACAGTACCGTCACGAAGGTTCAAGTTTTTTCGTACGAAGGAAATTAGTCCTATAATGATTAATGTATTTAATATTACATCACTCGCTTTAGCGTTGTATACGGAACCCCATGTGGCGAAAACAACCAACATCGTCACGCGATCTAAGTAATTACATTTAACCAAATAAATTTATTTCACACGATTTACAGTCCCATACCAGAAACTATTATGATGAATGGTGGTCTGTCCGAGCGGACCTTTCAAAACTGACAACTCAATTCTCTTGCGTGTCGATGACGGTTCAAAAGTTGACCTATTTGACCCGTTCATTTAGAGCTGCTCGAATACGTTATGTAATAGTAATAACACGGGTAAAATAGCAATTTTATTTTCATTCATTGCGTACAAATTAACGCCTTAGTTTATATTTTAAATCGACGCAATGCCCTTTGTGGCAAGAAAAATAAACGATTTGTACGTTGCAGCGTTTTCGTTCAGTGCACGTCGAACGAAACAATAAAAGCTACAACGATTTAAATAATGGCATCAAACGTTGCGTAATATCGCGACATCACGCTCCAATTCCAAAGTTCGCGCCCAACATGATTCCATTGTTTATAGACCTTGCCATATCCTGTTGAGTCATTGTAAATTGGATCGATTTCCAAACGATTACGGCCATCGTTCGCTCTATATACTTGAATAAAATATATATTACGACACTGTACTTCCGACGTGTCATTATTTTATTACCACGCGATGGCTCGATGTGGGTGTTGGGATTACTCGATCAAGTACGAATGTGTCCATTGTCCGATTGTCTATAAATAATGAGCTGTTTTGTAACGCCAATTTAATGGCTCTTTATTGTTGCTGCGTGAAATGAAAAATACGCAATTTTAAGTTACCATAAATTTTTACTTACTTTGACCACCATGTAATACCGGGAATGCAAAAAGCGAAAAATTAATATTACGCGTTACTTAATTTATTCGTTCATATAAGGACGTTTTTTTTTCTTTCAAAGAAAACGATCGAAAATAAATATTACAATTAAACACGTCAACAACTTAATTCTGCTGACTAGTCGTCGATGATACAACCATGAAAATCATGTCGTTATTTTTAACTTGGTATAATAAAATAAATACATAAAATATGCCAAGTATAGATCAAATTTAATCGAAGTTAACTAGTTTTATATTTCTTTGCAAATACAATATTCAGAGCTATTAACGAATAAAAACATGGCCTTTTTTAACTTGGCTATAAAAGGTGATTGGACGACTTTGTGCTACATAATGCTAAATAATCGAAATAAAATTATTTATGCGATTTTTGTGTCCTCGTATACTTTCGTATTTTAAATAGTTTTTTTATAACTTGCTATGGCAATTTAAATGTGGGTTATTATAATATATATTTTTCGTTTCATTGCGAGCTGTATTATTTGAGATAATTAGAGGAGTATTCGTTTTTTTATAAATATTATTATGCACGAGTTGAAATGCAATTTTATTAATAGGTGTAAGGATATAGAAATTTGAATTTTTATGATATTAAAATATTTCGATAAGACAAAGTTGGATTGATGTCATTAGAGAATGAAAAATATAGTTCGAATGACGTACTAGTTTTGGTTTGGATTTTAAATCGAATTTGAGACGTAAATCAATATCAAAATTTGAACATTGATGTCATTTAAATACTTATAACATCGTTGTGAAACAAGATTAAGCAACAAATATATCTTGGCGGAAATATACGGCCATTAAATTTCAGGTAAAATTCAAGGTATGACGAATAATTTGTTAACGAATACCATATATTTGTTGTAAAAAATACTCAGCGACAAAATTGTGTAAAATAAAATACATGGGATAGATTAGTAAGAATCAAAGTTGGAGAAAATGCAAAAATCTAAAATCTATCAAATTTATAGTCAAACTTGTAAAAAAGTCAACATTGGAGAAAATTTCACACGCTGAACAAGTTGGGACCTTTTCATATTTGCAAATAAAGCCAAAGTTACCAAACCGCTAAAACTGACGTAACTGGTGGTGGTAAAATTGTCTAAAATGAAAATAGACCTAAAGTTGTGAAAATTGCAAACGTTAAAATTGGTAAAACTGGTGGAATCGTTTAAATCTGTTAAAAATGTCTAATGTTCGAAGTCGACATTGTCTATAATACAAAATATGGCAAGAATCTATAGCAATCAAAGTTGGAGAAAATGCAAAACCTAAGTCTATTAAATTGATTAGCAAAGTTGCAAATGAATCAAAATTAGAACAAAATTCAAACAGCAAACAAATTGAAATACATTCACATTTGTAAATAAAGTAAAAGCTACGAAGACGATAAAATAATCAAAAAGAAAATCTAACTCCCAAACGTGTCAAAATTTCAAATGAACAAATTGAAACACTTTCAGTTTTGTAGACGATGCCAAAGTTGCCAAAACGTCAATTTGGAAATGGTGAAATTGTTTGCAGTGAAAAATTTGTTAAAGTCAAAATTTGCAAAATTATGAAATTGTTTGCACCGAAAAATTTGCAAAATTTGTCAAGATTTGCAAAATCTTGAAACTGACAAATCGTCGAAAATGTAAGAAATACCATAATTGTCTAAGGTCGCCTAAAATCGACAAAGTTGTCTAAAATAAAGAAACAAGGCATAAATATTACAATTAAAATTGAAAAACGCAAAAATCTATGAAGTTTATTGTCAAATTTGTAAAAAAAATCAAAATTGTCGAAAATTTCATAAGCCCAAGGTGCCAAGACGTTAAAATTGGAGAAATGGTCTAAAAGGGTTTAAATTGTTAATATCGTCTAAGATGCAACATATGTATAGTTATCAAAAATGCCAAAGTTCAAAATCCATTGGCGCAAATCTGCAACAATTAAACCCACAGAAAATTCAAAAGTCTTGAAAGAGAAATATTAAGCTCTTATCAAAAGATTAAAAATTGTCGAAAATTTCAAACGACGACAAAATTACGAAAATTTATTCAAAATTGCGAAAACATAAAATTTGACTGAAATGTCAAAATGGTCACATTGAAATGAAAATGGGTTAAAGTATAAAGGTGTCAAAAATGGAAAATTTTTTACTTAACTTTACTTTTGAATTTTTTTACTTTATTGACAATTATTTTGCCCATTTTTATTTTGCTATTTTGGTGAATTTAACGTTTTCATAATTATTGTCTTTATTTACAAATTTTCACGATTTGTCATTGTTTGAAATTTCAAAGTTTTCCAACAAATAAAATTACAGACTTTGACAATTATTTTGCCAACTTTAGCACCCTTTCACAATTTTGCCATATCGACATTTTGCCACTTTTGGCAACTGTCGCACTTTTTTGGATAATGAAAAAGCGACGAACGGATGACATAAAATGAAGAATAGGACCGCAGAGGGTGTGGAACTTCATATATTTTTATCCCAATCTTTCCTCGTGTCAATGGTTCATAGAAAAAAATTGGTATATATGATATTATGTTATATATAAAAGTCAAAAGACAAGGCAACCCAATTCAACGCCAAATTTTCTTATTCTTGAATTAATATTTCTTTAATTTACCAAATGGCTAACTCCACATTAAAAAAGTCAAGCTTGTTATTCTGCAAAACAGTCAGATTTCACATTTGATATATTTGTTTCTCAACAATAATATGTTATAAGATTACTTGATGGATTGCTTTAGTGTATGGACAACGCCTCCTAGTATTTACTCTAGATGTACAGCATTTACAGTCGTCTGATGATTCGATGCATAAAACACATGTCATTGTCTATATCAACTTACCAGTGTTGCATATTTTTGCACTTTATTATTTGTTTATTAGATTTTATTAGATATTAGTTTATTTTGATGTTCTTAGATTTTTGTTTAAAAATCAAGTAAGTTCTTCAATGCAACATATCGACATAGAAACATAAAGATTTCATTTCGCTAATTTTGCTAATTTTTTGCACGGCCTACTGAATAACAGATTTGACTGTTCTATGTTACTGCAGAAAATCTCTTTTGCTGTGCCTTAGTTTGTTTCGCGAACGCCAGTATCATTTGCCTACTCCCGGAGTAATGTTATGATAAAAAGTCCGGTTTATCAAATGTATAAATGTGCTAGTAAATACTTCACTGATTTTTTAATGAACCTATGTTAACTATATAACTTGTTTACATCTGCTGTGCTTTAGTACTTTCTTTGTATTTTTAATTTTCTTTTTCTTGTTATTATTTCAAAACTGTGTAACTAAGTATTATTGTATCCATAATTGGTTTCACTGTTGGGTGCTCAGTAAAATATTATTATTAAATCGATGAACTCATTTTTGAATCGTGTGGTCAATATTTCAATAATGCCACCTCTGCATAGCATTCTTGCAAATGAAATTTTAAAGAAACGTCAAATTAATTTTGAAATGTGTAACAAAAATTATTAATTAATTAATGAAATGTGATAAAACGAGTATAATTTAAACAAATTCGATAACTTTGTTTAAGGTTTTAATTGATTTAACTGTAAAAAAATGTACTAGTGATTTGGCGACATGATAATTGACAAATGACTTGTAAAGTGTATGTTGGTAGTATATTGGCGGTATTTATTTTATTCTAAAGAGAACGGGGAGTATTTTACTGTTTACCTTAAATCTGTTTCATTAATCGCTATATATTTAATTTGTAATTAAAATATGGTAATTGTGTTATATTTAACCTGGCAACTGCGTACGCGAAAATTCATTGCATTGCCCAATAAAAATTGAGAATCTCATATCATACGCTGAATGACTATTTTCTATTCTTGTCACTTTGTATTGACAACGAGTGTTACCATGGAATAGGCTGTAGCTGCCGTTTTTGATAAAAATAATGATTAACGAGATATTAATTAAAACTAAACATATTCGTGATTTTCAATCACGAAAATAATCGCTGTCGTTCAAGAAATAGAAAATTATATAGAAATTAAATTTAAAATATTTGGATAAATACATATTAGCACTAAACATAATATTTGACATTATATTATTGCAGAACCATAATATTTGAATGAGCATAAAACATAGCGGCCCATGACATACACGGAGATGTGCAAATTAAGCTTTTTCGTAAAACTCTGTCTTAGAAGTAATCTAGCAATGACTCGCATAAAGTGGCGCGTCCATAAACCAGAAATTTCAAAGATGCGATTAAGAAGTTGATTAAAAATTTTGCTTGGTGATGCTATATTTTCTTCATATATTAAAAATAATAAACCGTTGCGATTATAAATTTGATTATATTTGATTAAATGTGACACTCCCACTTTTTTGCATGTGTAGCAATAGCATCTATGTTGCATTTTCTCAGCCATTCTCCAAGATTCGGTTAAAAAAGGTGATTGATTTCAAGCTTGCCCTGAAAATTATCCTCGAGGTTACCTTTATCTCTGGATCTTGACGTCCCGTTTCAATTGACACGCCGCCCGTGGCTGGTGACCAAGTTTTAGTTCACTGCACGTGATATTTGGCGATCGGGCGATCCGAAATTTCATTCCGGAAATTGCGCAACAAAGACAGATAGAGACATTTAACTGTAAATTCTAACGAAAATATATTGTAACATATCAATTTATATAAATCTTCTTAATGTCTATATAATGATAATGATATGTAACATGCGATCTAACAAATTAAGTGCGAGGCCGAAATTTATGTGAAACGGAACGGCGCGGCGTCGATAAATCACGTTTCTTAATCACTGTCAATATTGCAGTGTATTGAATAAGTAGGTACGCGTCGCTGCCCACGGCAAACGGATGAAAAATATTTAGAAATTTTAAATCGCGTCGATGTCACTCGACATCTAACCGCAGATTAATAATGGCAAGTTAACAATGAATAATTTGCAAATTCTATTAAAGTTACCAAGAAAAAATATCTTGCAGAATGCTGTATTCGTTAGTCGCAGATGCTGGACATACGTGTATGCGAGTTTTAATTGAGTTGCAACATTTTATTCCAGCTTCGTGTTCGTTGCAATAATTATATTTAAGGATAATTACCAACGTGATCGACGTTGGCTTTATGATCGTATGGGTACGTGTATAATATGAAAAAGCTCAATAATAATACGGAACCTGTTACCAAAACGTGAATCGTTTCAAGGATAATCGTGTTTTCGAATCGTCACGAAATTTCTGCATACCAGATCAATCACCCTGGTTCTAATTGATATTTAACACGGCCTTATTATGGTATATTGGAGAGTAATTTATGATGTCGATTTTATGAACTACTTGAGTAATTCAATCTGAGTGATTGGATTGGACTAGTAGCCTTTTGCATAATCTATTTTCTAAGTGTAGTCGATCAAGGTACGTTGACCCTTGATGTGTTTGGTGCGTTGAAAATCTAGTAAAGTTGACAAAAGCTTGAATACGTTTAATGATGATAAGGAACATTTTTATAGGGCCTCTACTGATTCATTTATGCAATTTTTACATCTCTGCACATTTTTTTCATCCTGTTTCCAGCCAAGCCAGGTGCAAATTTTCTGTCCTGTACAAATTTAAATCTCATTATAGTCTTGCCTCTTTCTAGTCTTGTTCTGCTTTCGTTTTCTGACTTCGTACCTAATATATACAATTACTGGAATTTTCTGTTATTTAAATTCCATGATTTTATTATTATGCGCCGCTATACTAAGTGTTATCCTTCTTTCCATTTCCGCCGTCGAAATTACTGACTTCTACACACGTTTTTGTCCCACCTTACTTTTTCTCTTTTCCTTTTTTCTGCACTTTTTTGCTTACTTACTTACTTACTTACTATACTTAACTTCACCAACAAAATCATGGAATATGTCAATATGTTCATATCCTGAGGTGATGCACCTTAACTTCATCATTATAAGTGGTTGAATATTTTAGTGTCATGCAAGGCAATTTTTGTTTAATTGCATTTAATTTTTAGTGTACTACGTAGATTCATCTTTCTTGTATCATTCGTATGTGTTTTTTCACACGATAGAAAACGTTGATAGTGTATTTTAACAAAGATATCACTTACCATTATAAATATGCTCGGCATGGTAAGTATTGTATGATTCCTGAACTACGGCTTACAAGATTCACGTACACTCATATTGAAGAGAGCACGTACACATTTCTTTTGTAGACGAAAAGCCCAAGGTGCATCTACTGAATTTCCCCTGAAACTTACCAGTGAATTAACATACCCGTAGTAAGTCTAGAGAGAAGCATCTACGTTGACCCTCTGTCTTATGGATCTCAGTACAAAACTGAAGAAGCTCAGTTTCGGGGCAATGTATGTAATATGGAATTTCCAATTCAAACTTGAATCTAGGTTCACTCCCAGCAACTTGATATTTTTTCCCCTTGATACCATTAATCGCGACTCCAAAAGGTTCATTTACTTAACGAAACCTGTGTCAAATAATTTCTGTTTTTTTTTCAAAGTTTAGCTTAATTCTATTGTCTTCAAACCATCTTTGCATGGACGGTAAGGTTGAATCTGTTTTTCAGCAATTGTTGCTCATCTTCTTCATTGCACGCAACAGAAGTATCATCTGCAAATAATACAGCCGGAATCTGACAAGACTCTGGCAAGTTATTTATGAAGAGTAGTGGTCCTAATATTGAACCTTGGGGCAGTCCTATCTCTATTGGCAGCCACTCATTCGTAATCTTAGATGTTTTCTTTTCTGACATTATAACGCGCTGATATCGCGTTGTTAGGTAAAATCAAACCAGAATATCTTCTTCCATAGCACCTCAGTAGTATACTCTCCAATGCTATCAAAAGCATAAGACAGGTCTAGATATAGAGCAGCAGTTTGTACCGAATTAAAAGGTTTGTAATAAATGACAAGTAACCAAGAACTAAAATTGAATGGGAACTGATGAATATGCGAGGAAACCTAGACATATGTTTCATAGACATAGGTTTCTTCACATAAATTAAACCAGATACATTAATAGTAGTTTCCAATTGTACTATACATGTCGCACATATATACCTGTCATGATGTCCAATTAGATTTCAATGATTTCCAACCTAGATTTATGCACCTGATTTTTGGAAGTGTGACATTAATATTTTTTACGCGTTATTATTACCTCCCATTAATTATTGTCCAACCCATTCGTTGGGTACATCGCAGGATGGCTCACTATGTTATACTACTCGGTCGTTGCTTCCTCTTTGCATTTATTTCGTTCGATTCTTACTAACGTTTTGCTGATCTCTTCTTCCGCACGTTCCTTTTTTCATGTGTGGTTCCTGATGATGGATCTCAATGGTTCGTCTTACCTCTACCCATAGAATCTTTCTTTGTCATTTTAACGTAAAGGTATCCATGAGTTATAATTCCTCCAAATAAATAAAGCCATTATGAGAAAAACTATCTTAATTTAAAATGCCCCAAACTCTTCAAATTTCAGGATTTTTGGGATTTTGCGCTTGCTATTTCCTTCTACAAGCAGTATTGCTCCACAAAATCTGAAATATTGACCATTGCACGTTTGGTTTTAGTTTCTATGCAAATTTAATGCGAGTTGGACGCATATAATCCCCCCCCCCCAATTCATTAAAATGAATTCAGATGCTTATTTCGAGGTCGACTCGAAGCTAACTCGATATACCTTTTATGGTATCAAGTTAACTGACCCAACTGATTAGCCTGCACATATTCAGATGTATACTGGTACACTCGGTTGAATATACAGCTCAAATGGCTGTCCTGGTCTGCACTGGTCTCTAGTGAGTAGTGTAGGATTGCTTTTGTGGTCATATAAAGATCAGTTCAGGGCAGAATAAGCAATATAGATAATAAGCGATAATAAGCTATATTGGATTGGGGTATACTTTACCGGCTGACTCGTGTTAGTCAATTGGCACTAAAAATGCTAGTGAACTAAAAACAGTCTAATAGGGGATAATATTTCAAATAGTGGAAATGCAGGTAATAAAAGAAGACGCGACATTTGTTACATGGAATTCATGGACGAAAATTTAAGTACAAGAAGAGTAGAAACAATTTGAACTGGAAACGACTGCATAGGAGATCTGCTTCCATGAAATATTCAAGCAGATGTTTCCGTTGCACCAGAAATTGCTCAAACCATGCACACCGTAGTTAGGGAATGATTTAGAATGAGACTGACTGGAGGAACAAGGACAAAAAAATGTTGACTGTTGGACGAGGAATTAATGTATATAAAATGAAGGTTGGTTGGTTGAATGGTTGCTAAAGGCCAACTAAAAATGAAGTGAAGTAGCACGTCAAGTAAGTTGAGATTAACGTTGCAGAACAAAAGGGCAATAAATTGCACGGTGGAACGGAATAGGTGTGTAAAAAGCACCTTGGTGCATCGGGCTGAAATTGGGTGAAGGAAAAAAGCGAAAAAGTTGATAAACTGGGTCAGAGGCAATTGAAGGGAGTATTGAACCTTGTCTATGTGATAATGTAAACTTTTGAAAGATGTCGAGAACGAAAGTCTATAGGTGGAAATGAGATGTATGATAGTAAAGCACGCAAGTAATTTGAGATTAATATTGTGAAACAATGAGCTAACCAAACATATGGTGGTACGGAATAACTGTGAGGCACTTCAAAAATTGAATGACTTTTGACTTCATAATTTTCATAATTTCTTTAGTTTTTATTTATTTTCATGATTGGGTTCGGCACCTATCTCGGTGTATGGGGTTCAGCTTCAGACATCGGGAGAGGAATGCTGCATACGGAAATATGAAGTAGGATAGTAAAGTAGGAGATGATTACAAAAGGACGAAATGATGCGAGCTTGACACTGATGGTGTCGAAGGAGATAATAAAAAGCGAAAAACTAAACAAGGGTACTAAGAGCAGGAACGGAATAGTTTGGAAATGTGCCGAAGGGATTATCAACAATGAATGTCGAAAGGAACGGAAATGTAAAAATTATTGTGGGCAAGTTTGTGAAAGAAACTGATAGGGATTGGTACGATACAACAGGGGGAAATTCAGAGGGAAGCGTACAATGGGAAGTATCAAAAACTATGGAACAACAGGAGTTTTCGCCAATAAATTGATTGCAATGTATGTATGTATGTACAATGGTGGTACAAGTACGAATAAAGGAAATGGAAGTGAGGATTTTGCGAAGCTGGGGTGGGATGCAATGTTGAAACGCACGAACCATGAGAAAAAATAAGAAAATTCTAATAACCAGGAGATGAGAGGAACAATATTAACAATTTTAAAATGTCTTAGAAATAAAATAAAACGATCACTATCACTCGTATCGTCGTCGTAATTGTATCATAAATGACTAATGTCCCGAATCGAGTGGTGAGATCACTACATAATTTGTATTTTTTTAAGTATATCTTACTAGAAATATCTAATATCGCATCTTATGCTTCAGTTTCAGTATAAATTAATTTGGGCGTAATAAATTGTAACTATAAAAATAGTTGATGAATATGTTGACTGGTTAGTAATGTTTATAATTGAAACTATTTCCATGTATTGTTTTTACGAGCGCCATTAAAATTATGCAGCTCAATGATGTTATTTCCGTAATAAATAAAGATATTTTACAATGCTACAAATGCTTGTGAGCGTCGGACATGATATATGGGAAGCAATATGCATTAGCAAGTCTATACACCTATATACCGCTATTCATACAATTTGCAATAAATGCATTTTAACATACATCACATTCCAAATAATTTATTCAAATGGAAAATATAGAACCAATGCTAAAAACATAAACTAATACTCATTTCAATATGAACTCCATACAAGGTTAACGTTTTTCTCGCCGAAATGAGTAAGTATTAAATGTGAAGAATGTGTAATCGAAATATGAGTTAATACTTCGTACATACTTATTTCTATATACTAAAAGGTCTCGAGCAGGAAGGCAAGGTGTGTGTGAACATTATGAAGCCTGGAATATTCACACGGTACAAAGTGGGCGTTTAAGCAAGTGCCTATTGTATGGGTGGCGGTTATAATATTGCTCGTGCACCGCACAATGAAATAGATTATAATGTTTAAATAGAAACTTGAACAAAGCAGTTCTAAATTGCTTATCTCGCGCGTTTTTTGCTCAGTTTTTAAAAACACGCACGCTTCACATTTTCCGATCCGATAGCGGCCGATAAATTTACAATAAACGATCAATAAAATAACGATAAGCAAATTCTAATGTCCTTATAGGATGTACGTATAAAATAAAATCAGGTTCCATTCCGGTAGCATTAGTAAATTCAGTCCCAATATAGAAGACTAGAAGAGGAGTGTGAGAACATCGCTAGTAAGTCGAGCGGTTCTCCATGTCCCCTGACAATGGAATTTGCACTCGATGTTCTATATGCGTTTACTTTGTAAATTAAGACTTCGCTTGCGACTAGATAGTAGTTTCATATTTTTTTATTCGTTTTAGCAACAAATAGCCGGGTCGTGTATATGTAAATTAACTGCACTACTTGTACAGGAGCACGTGATAATTATACCGACTTGTGTAAGTTCTTATCAGATACGTAACTATAATTGACTACCGCCGCAAATTCATTATATATTTTAATGATCATAAACTAATGAGTAAAATACAAACAAAACATAATAAATTAAATAGCTTGATAATCACAATAACTCAACTGACAATAAAAGTTAGATAAAGGGTTAGTACGAGTGGCTTTGCAAATTAGGGTAACTACCAAATATGTGATTGCAAAAATATTTTTAACAACTATTAATACGAGGGGAGATCATTATTAATTTGAAATAGATGTCTATAGAAAATTTACAGTGCAAAAATATATAACTTAATAGCTTATAATTTGGAAAGATAACGTGATTCATTTTAACCAATGATAGTGGAGGAATCGGTTCGCAGATGCGTTGTAAATTGAACTTATATATAACGGCGTTGTGTCTGTTTCGGTCGATCTTGTGAAACCCACAACCTGATGGCAATTAGTGTTATTTTATGCAAATGTTTGTTATCTCTGTTGATGTAGTATTTGATTAATTTTAGTCCTTGAGTACCGCAACGAATTGGAGTTTCCAATGAATATTTTGACACTCGTGTGTCACACGCATAATTTAGCAATACACAATTTGCATACGCATTGCACTATTGCACAAGCTTCGTTATTAAACTAAAACTGGCTCCGTAATGACGTAATTAATAGCGAACAAGCGAACGGCCGTCTCTTAAATGCGTTCTGATATAAATGTTACCTGCGTTTTAAAACATGTGCATGTAATAAATGACGTATAGACTGTTGCATTATTTAAGTTGCGGCAAAACACGTGAAACAGTTCTGTTAATGTATCATAAATCCCGCAGAGATCTTCAAAGTTGCAGGATATAAACT
Organism: Geotrupes spiniger; assembly: GCA_959613385.1. Lineage (NCBI taxonomy): Eukaryota > Metazoa > Arthropoda > Insecta > Coleoptera > Geotrupidae > Geotrupes > Geotrupes spiniger. The sequence continues at coordinate 36,634,606 of OY390736.1, read as the reverse complement.
ACAGGAGCCTGTTTAATGTTCGTACTTATTGGTACTAAGAATCATCTTCTCTTAACAATGTTAAGTTGCAGTCATTTGTAACGGGCACTGCACTCATAAATTAATCTCGGCGTATCGTAAGACTTATGTTTATTAATTACTGACATGGGTGCACCAAGATAAATGTTACTTTTTAATGAAAACATTCTGCGGCACTTCTGGTACGTAGGATATTATGCCAGTTCTTTTCGTGCTGGTTTGTTATGCGTTTGCGATGATACTTTCACAAATATGGGCGCCAGATGATTTTTACGCTTTGCAACTTTGGTTATAGGAAGTTACGTCGTGAAGGAGTTGTCTGTGCTTTAATGTGGGTGCCATACAATATCCTTAAATGCATTATTCAAAAATAAAATTTTTGTATGATAAATTCAAAGCAAATATCAATTTTTAATGCATTTCCAATTATTGCTAAAATCATATCTGTAAGAAGTTATTACGGATGATGCATACAATTGGCCTAATCTGTGATTCATAAAATGGTTACGCAAAATCGTTTAATTGAAACTAAATTATTGGTACACCACTAATACGATTAATATTGAAATCCTATTACTGCACGCTTCGTTGCAAAATGAAATTAAACTTTACGTATTTGTAGATGCAACAGTCGATATATCCACGCAGACGTTATCAAATTTTATCTAACCTTAATCTGCGTGCCGTGCAATTATGAGTAGTCGAATCGAGGAATCGGAGATAGTTCAGCTCAAGTGTGAGAACTGATGATATAAATACCAAGGTTTATAAACAACACCCGCAATTAAAGCGTTGAATGTCATTAAACGTATAAACTTGAGCTGCTCTCAATCGTGATTTCAGTACAACTATATAAATGTTAAGTTAAGTAACTCCAACAATTGACCACTTACCATTTGCTAATCAGATATTCATTTCACACGCAAAACCGAGATTCCGAACGAAAACCTGGTCAATGTCTATGGAAATCCGCGTGTAATTGCAAACGACCTGCGCTTACCCAACAGTGTCCAATCCGTTGAAATTTATGCAGCCTTATCGTCATCCACCACTTAAAATCCAGTTTGTTTGTAAATATCAGGTATTAATTCCTAACGACGTTTTAATAATTCGTCTCGAGAGTGTTCGAGTAACAAATATCGAATGTAATAAGCGCAACTGCAAAGCGATTTTATTATCGAAATCCGAACATTTTTGATCAAAATAATTGTGATTATTAAGTACGTACGTATCTGCGCCAGAAATGTAATAACGACGGCGAATTCGATACATAGTCGTCACGAGCATAAGAAACGCTCAGTTTGTTTATTAAACCTTTCGCAACTAAACGAAGAATCTTTAGCATATTTTAAACGCGAGTTTTATCATCGTTAAGGGGATTCCTTCATGTTCGAACCTTGACCGCAATATTTCAGTAATAGTTTACTTTTACTCCCATTCACGTTTTCGTGTGTTTGCCCACGATCGATTCCACAATTTGCAATTTGCTCCTAATTGTTGCCCATCTGCGCAATCGTCGGCAATTATAATCGGCGAATATGGTTCACTCGGGGGAATGTCTTGTATGAACATTTTAAGTGGAGAGCCGTGCCTGGAGGAAATATTTTATCTCAGTCACATATTTGATCTAGATAGTCTCAATTGCTCGATAAAATAAACTAACCCAGATTTAGTATAGATATGTGCACGAAAAATCTGCATGCTTAACTTTCCCACGCAGGATTACCGTACTTTCGAGATGCTTAAGCGCGATTAGTTTTCGGTTGATGTAAACTACTGAAATTTAGCGCGAGTGTGCAGTAAGCGAGCAAATTGAGTGAAATTAGTAATGTTTTTGTTAAATTTTGATAATTTTTGACAAATTAATTAATTAAAAAATAATAATAAAAAATAAATTATATAAAAGTATTTGATAGGTAAATTAATTATTGGCAATGAAAAATAAAACTGAGGCAGAGCTAAAACAAAAGTCCAGTGAACTAAAATAACTGAATATAAAAATATATAGTACAAGCAATAAATTAGCAAACGAAAATAGAAAGAAAATTGCGATAGAGATGAAACAAAACTAACATAAAGAAAACAATGAAAAACTAACAAAAATTAAACGAAAATGGAATTCTAATGAAAGCAAAAATAGTCTAAAAAGAAACTATGCATTAACGTATATTTAGTTATCTAGATTCTAATTATCGTGACATTCGTGATAAGGGTAATTTAATTTTTTAAATTTATATTTTAATGCTTTGTTATATATGTACATCGACGAGTACCTTCATCACTTCGATTTGTGTCGCTTGTAATTGTCTTAAATATTATTTGCTAAATTTCCCGTAACAATGTCCTGTTGCCTTCTTAGTTGTAGTAGGTTTTTTTACATCTACTGTTTAATTACTTTGTGTACATGATTAAACCTCAGATACCTAACCGAATTTAATGGGTTTAATTAACAAACGGCTTGCTATCGATGTGAGGCAAATATTTTATATTATCTCAACGATCTGTCAACCATCGCCGGGGCCAAAATTCTGAACCTATTTTTAAGTAGCATTTTTGATTCAGTATTGCATTGATTTTAGTCCTGAATACTTTCATCAACATCTAGTTCTACATTGCGCTGCAACTATGTTGTTACTTTATTTTGTTTAATTTTGCCTGACAAATTATTTAATTTAAAGTTTTGCACTTGTGTCCAATTTACGCCACGTAACCTGATGATACCTGCTAACTACAAAAGAGTACCTGGTACAGAGGTAGCTATCGGTGCACTACGATTTTGAAAGTTGTTCTTGTGGGCATATCAAGACGCTAATGACAGAAGCATGGGCGCCACAATGTTTGATTTTAATCAAAGGTTTCAGGTAGGGTGGGTTGCTGGAAAGTACAGAACAATACGACGTAATAGGTAGCATACAACTATTCGCAAAATGGAGTCGAATCTATATCCAAAAGTTAAATATATCTAACAATCCTATTACTTTAACTAATGGTGAAGTGAATATTTAAAATCCCATAGGTATAGATGGTGGTCAGAAGCCACAAAAAAATAAGAAGAAGGAAACTATACATTTATTATTAAAGTTATTAAGTTATTAAAATATTAAACTCGTCAAAGTAAAGGTAACAACATCAATAGGACTTTACACTTGTGTAGCGCATCCACCAATCATTTACCAACACAAAACACCAATAACGAAGACTTCCTGAGATTTCATTAGTTGGAAACAGCTATAAGAGCTTAAACGATATTCATCATATATGAAATTAATCGCTTCATCATAAACAATTTTCTACGTAAATGCATCGCGCGCGCCCCGTCGATAGTCCAGTTCGTGGCTCTGATAGAACGAATCGGAAATACGTTCGATGTTGGTGTAGAAACACAACGGATGTATATAGCTCATATAAAAACAAGAGACAAAGCATGAGACGCTAATTTTCCGAGTAAAATTCCAAGAAGACGCCTTTTGAGACGAAATTCCACTACGGATAATTTATTTGAATTGATATTTATTAATAAAAATGCAATAGAATCGTATGAGTTTTAAGTTCGTTTCAAACGAACGTTACGTTACACAAATTAATTGAAGCGAAAGCAGTATAATAGCAAAGTTTCGTAAGTGAGGTTTTTCGACAAACTAGAACTAGTGATGTTTGTCAGTTTAATATTACGTACAGTGGGGTTTCAAAGTAACGACACCTAAACTGGAAGTGTGTCATTTAAATATAATATGAGTTTAGTTTTAGAGAACAGGACAATACCACAGACAACGAAGATGATGCTTGTGGTAATGTAATGAACCAATTCGGACAGCACCCCAATATACACAGTCTAAGAAAGGAATGTGATACACGTTACGGCCAAGCGCTCGAGTTTTATATTATTGTACCAGATTGAAATGTTACCCAAAGCTATCTATAGCTATGTTAATATTTAATAACGACTATGTCATTTTATTATATTACAACAATGGTTATAGTAACAGAAATGCGTTTATATAGTTGTTTACGCCTTAACCTGAAAGCTATTCGTAAATATATTACACTTTTAAAATTACTCGAACATAATTTTCAACATTATACAGGTAGGTATATATCATGTATAATAAATCTAAGTAAAATATTGTTCGTAGCAAATTGATTTTTATTGCATTTCCTCATTGAAACAAAGGCCGATGCAGTCAATAAATTTTTCAGCGCTTGCTTACATAACGAATAGTTATATTGCCATTAAGGTACCGTTCAATATTAAGAATAGAAATTTCCTGATAGGAGGACCAATACAGATATATACTTACCATTTGATTTACTATTATAGTCGTTAATGAACGATTTTACCATGTAAGCACTAGCTAAAATGGCAGACGGTGAGACCCCATGACATTTGCGAGCAATATTATTTATTGCCTATTTCTTTATGACTGTGTTATTGAGAATACATAACTTGCAGGGTATTGTTCGCATTTTTACACCGTTTATATGACAAGTGTAGGCTCAATTATTGTAAGCAAGGAGGTCACGAAGATGACACTCATTGTAAACATGACAATGCGGCTCCACGATATACTAAATGCGTGAGTTTTTCGAACATTTACGTTAAAAGAGTGTAATTGCTATTAGTTACGAAAAAGGACAATGGCGTAACATTGGGGTGTTTTAAACGCACATGGAATATTAACAATTTTTAAATTCCACAACAAAGTTGCCGAATGTCAAATTTTGATTATATCTATAATTATTTACTTTCTTATTATTAGTAACGCAAATAAATACGAATGGAGTACAAAACAACGGTTTTATTAACATATCGTTTAGAAATTTCAAAGTTGACACTAGACGAGGTTTTCTTATGTATAACCAGAAGCTTCTGTGACGCGTGGCATCGTAAAAGTTTCTATAGAGTTTATCGTGCATTGATGTAACAAATAGTTACGTAAATGCATAGCTATGGATATGTAATAATGGATAATTTTATAACTTGTAATCAAATAACAGTAAAAGAGAATTAAAAAGATATTATCTTTGGATGTTGTCTACAATTATTAGTAAATAAATTATTAATACAAACAACGATAAATCAACGTTCAAGTTCTTGGAAACGTATCCTTTTAATTTAATTTTCAGTATCACCTTACACATTTACTATTTACGTGAAATTACGTAATAACTTTTGTTTGCCTTGATCATGCATCGCATTTTTAAACGAGTCGCGATCCGAGCAAAAAATGGATTTAATCACGAGTCAGGAGTGAATTTCTAGCGGTAATAAAACCTTTTGTCTGAAGCACTACCGTATATAAAATTATTGATTAAAAACACGTTCCAGCCTTCCTGGAACGCGCAGATGTTACTTTAAATCTACAACTGTCTCAATCCCGAAGACGAGTGTGAAATAGTTTCTTGCGTTTCGCAATGGCAATAAATAGATGAACCGCTTCTGCTGTTTCCTCTCGGCGTTACACATACAAATTACAGTGTTGACCATATACAGCGATGTACTAGAAATGTAACCGCATTAACTAAAATTTATGCTTACAAAATGAGATTTTTGTATTCGTAAATGACGTTTATTACGTATTTGGAAATATATAGACTGTCCAGGTTAACCGACGAGGCGATGCAACGTATTTGTCGCAAGAAAAATTGCAACATTACCTAGAAGATATTTATAATCGGCAGTGACGATATTTAAAATAAATCGGTTGTTTGTATTTAATACCAACGTGTGGCTCAGTATTTGCGGACATATTTAATCAAAATTCGCTCCCTTCATTGGGTTGCTTTGGATTTGGTATTCAATTTAAATTTGGAACAACGCGAAGAAAAGAATAACCCCTAAAATTATATCGCATGTATACGACACAAAATCTTCAAGGAACTTATGGATAATGAATATTCAGCCTCTCGGGTGGTTGCCAGCATAGAAACATTAAAGTAATGAATTGAGTAGATCGGTGACTTTCATTTATAGTGGAATAAATGTATAGCTGGATCACTTCAGGATTTTCGGCTTGACGTCTTGCTTAACTAAATGTCTAACAAAAAACTTTTGCTGGATATTCATTTCATACTATGAATCTAGGACATTTTGGAAAAATAATCGCTTTAATTAGTCAGATTTTTCCATTGTCTTCCTATAGTCTTGACCGCTCCCATCGACTACATGTTATTAGAATATATTTACACCTCATAAACATTATCCAGAGGTGCAATATTATGACGAAAATGAATTTCATTTTGCAGAAAAAATAATCATTTCGTAATAATGACAAACTAACGTAACCAGAAAGAAATATACCTTAAAACCTATAAAAGTCAATGTTTTCTTAACCAGTCTCTAAAGTATTTTATGTTCATAACGTGTCCAGGTTACGTGAGTTTGCGGTGAGTTTGCAACGACGATTTTGTTGATAATTTTCGTAGCTATTTTTATTGTCGTTATTTTTCTGTACAATTTTATTATAAAGATGTGTTGGTATGGTACTTCTTTCCACATCTCCACCACCTCCTTCGCCACGTTCTTCGTTTCGTCATTCCGTATCTCTCCCTCGATTGTCCATATCCCTACTTTTTTTTAAACCTTTGCCCTGTTCTCTCCCAGCACCATTTTTACCAACCTCTGCATTGCACACACATTAATGTCAGTTCGATCTAATTATCCTTCTTCCTGCCTCCACCGTCATCATCACAATCAACGCTTCTTGCAGAACTTTTACTCTTATTTAGGAAGATCTGCACTGCAGTGCCGATCCGACCCCCTCCCCCGAATTCCGCTAGCAACATTCTCTCCAACTTCCTCTAATTTTTCACTCCCCATAGTTACTCTCCATAGATGAATATGCTCTTCACACATGCCCCCATCGCATCCTTAAAACTTTTACTATCATTTATTCAGATTTAAGTCCAATACTAATACTAATAGTGTACCATATATAAACTACTATACTACAGCAATATAGTAACCGTTATTGATAAAATTAATTAAAGAGTATATCACCTTTACCAAAAATTGAATATATTTAGCAAATTTTAAAATTAAAATTTTTAATTTATTTTTGTGACTTCTTGTGAGCCAGTTTTTGAGTGAACGCCTACCCAAATCTCATCCATTCTTCCTTGGTGTGTGTCCTCTGTACCATAGAGTCTCGCCATTGCGTATTCCGTCTAAGAAATTTGACATCAATAGTTGCCTCAGACAGGGTGACCTACTATCCATTGTGCTTTTCAGTCGGGTACTAGAGGAAATAATAAGAAATGACTACAAAACTATTTCTAGTTTTCCAGATCAAGGAAAAAAATACAGTACCCTCGCATTTGCATACGACGTAGGTAGGTAGGTTTCTATAGAGTCGCGCGCGAATAGTTCCATAATTGCGACCGCAAGGATCTATAGTGGCTTTCAGCTATTTATAGTTCACCCTCCATTCCCATTCTCTTTATGTAGTGATGGATTTTTCAGGATGAAATTTTGAAGTTTACCCACTCCAAGTTTTACCTCGCCGAAAAGTGAGAACCTGATTCGGTCTCATCGTGTTCAAGGCATTGTCGAACCTGGTGGGTGGAGCAGATTTGCTCTTTAGTACTGTCTCATGTAAATGCCAATATTCAAGCACGTTGTGCTCTATCCATCTCTTATTAGGCTTTTGTGACTCCAAGATCCGGTTCTGGGCCAATAAATTCCAAGTTAACAATTTTCAGCAAGGACGTGCAGTGCTCTTCAGAACAGATTTTGTTTAACCTACGCTGTCGAGGGCTTCAAATAGGCAAACAAACCTGCCTGTAAAATTGGTGTATGCTTGGCAGGGCTGAATGTTACGGCAGTCCTTGACTTGGAGCCATCAGAAAACTAGCATGGATTTGATTGAAACAGGTCGAGTGGCGATCGCCCCCATTCGTCTCTAGTGGGAACTATAACTTTATAATGCAGTCTGAAACTGAATATTGTAGACAGCGTATCAGCTTCCATATCCAGGATCTCATCCGTTTCGATATCGGTCGATATCCTGTTCCGTACAAAGGCCAATGTCTGCGGCTTTTGCATATCCGCATGGCTGTAGCAATGTGTTGCCCTCCCGGTCTCACTTTGCAGTACGATGTGTAAAGGATGAAGGTCCAGTAGCATTTCCATAACTATTGACGGTAAGGACCAACCCCCACGTTGTTCCACAAACGGATGTGCCGTAGAATTGGTGGACAGGAGGTATGGAGCGCATGTGTAGCTTTGTGTGTAATGTTTTCAAGATGGGAGTACCAGCTGAGACTATTATATTAGCATCCCTAAGCGTCACCCCCCGATATTTTGCTTCCTCCACAAATGATAAGATTTCACTTTTCAGTTTGGGTCAGTTGAGTTTATCAATCTTCCTCATTTTGCGAGGACTTATAGCTAATTCCTCCCTTTCGCACCAGCATTGTATGACGTCTAAAGTTTCCTGCAATGTTTCAGAGATGATTCCTTCATCTTTGCATTTTACAGTAATAACGATATCAACAGCATATGCCCGCATGTTGATCTCCAAGGTGCTGACAATGACCAGTAGCTAGTCCACCAGAAGTGTCCATAGCAGGCGGGAGAGAAACCCACCTTTTGGACAGAGGCTGTGACAGCCCTAAATTAGACCGTTTCACCACATAGCGATGTGGTAATTGTTCTGGGTTTGAGTATAGCCTCTACTGATAGAGGCATAAATCACGGTTATTTCATTGCTGAGGAACAGGCAACCAGGGAAGTGGTTTTCGGCCAAGATCTGTAACGTTTCTTTTCCACATCTGCGCCGGCGCTCTGGACGGAATCTTGTGAATCCTTGCACTGCTAGGGGTGTCATAAACTCTCTCGCAAAACGTCCTACAAGGTTCTCTTTTGGCTCTGCGGATCTCCTTATTGTAGTGCCTTAGAGTCTTCTGTAAAGGTCCCAGTTGTCCACTTATTTAGCCCGATTAAAGAGTTATTGGACTTCTCTTCCTCTTTTTTCTAACTTATAATTCTTCCAAGAGATGTTTCAGACGACATAACTTTAATAACAAAAATTAAGAAAAACGCACAGAGAATAATTTAAAGGTTGAGAAGAGATTGATAAATAATAAAAAGAAAACAAAATACTGGTCGTGGGACAAACATAGAAATCAATAGAACACACAATAGTGCTAGCAAATAGTGACAAAAAAATATTTTCGAAAGAGTTAGGGAATTTATATACTTGATGAGTAACAATAAATAAAGAAGGACGCGATAGACAAAAAAATTCAGGCCAGAATGGCAATGGGGATTAAGATGTATGGAATGTTGAGGATGCTCATGGGATCAAAATATGACAAGCAGTAACAATAAGAATCTATAATACAGCAATTTGACCTATAGCAACGAATGCCAGTGAAACTTGGTCTTTAAATCAATAAAAAGAGGAGAAAAGGTGGAGGAGAAAAATGCTACGAGCAATATATACACCAGAGGAGTGGGGAAGAAGAAAAGTCCAAATGTAAGAAGTTTCGTGAAAGGCGAAGATGGCCGTGACATATCCACTTAATGATTAGAGAAATAATGCCAAAGATGTACAAAAACACGATTAGTGATAAACAGAAAGATAGACCAGACTAGAGGGCTTAGCACCAAGATATTTTCAAAAAATTGAAAGATAAGACAGTAAAAAGTACAGCATGGATACAATTAATGCAAAGAATATAGACTTAGGCCTACAAGGCTTATTCAGCTATTTTATATATCCTTAATATTTAATCATTATTTTATTTTTAATGACAGATATTTAAGCATCGAATTAATCAATAACAAGTCACCGAAACCAGAATTTGCGTCAGACGATTTAGATTTTATTGACACGGTCACCGTGTAATTGAGACGCACGTGTTTTGTAAGACGTTCGTTTCGCTACGTTTGGAAGTAATTATAAACCTAATAAATTACCGCCGCCGAAGGTGGGGACTGGGTAATTACTCTTGCATTACAATGACTATAAATTATAAAGATCTAATATTTAAATATTCGCTTGGGTGGGCAGGGCGCTTACTAATTCTCCGAGCGTTATCAAATTATCTAAGGAACACCCACTAATCGGACTGATTCAGCCCGTCTTATAACAAATATGCATTTCAAATGGATCCAGTGCGCGTATTTCATAACATTAACGTGAAATGTTTTAATTAATTTTGCATCATTTTTGTTGTTATACGTCCCATGGTGAATTTATGTTTCAACGATTCGCAAATAAGCAAATAAAAACTGCAAAGGATGTTATACCGTTTTAAACTAAATCAATTTTGTTATAAATACATTCAACTGCAGTCGTCAATTTTATTGCAATTTGTCAGTCGCTTAATAATTGAGACAGAATTGGCTACAACTGTAATTTCCCACTTTCCTCTGACAGGTGATCGTATTACTGGGAAGAATAATGGTAGCTGAATAGATTACTGTTATGTAGTTTAGTTTAGTACATAAGATTTTGCCTCACTTTATATTACGCTTCTTGTGCTATATATATTATATATATTATATTATCGCTTTTTCATTGCGTGCGCGTAGGCGAATTGAAATAATGCACCTAATAAAGTACGGGTACGGTTTGATGTGTAATTTAAATTGCTCGAAAAATAAAACCCTTTCCTACTATAAATCGTGTTCTCGTTCTAATTTCTAGTTCTTATAACACGGGTTATCTGGGTGTATCAAAGAATGATTAATAATGCCATTTAAACAATGCTGTATCGAATTTTGCAGCGAGATAAAAATTGTAATAAATATTGCAATATGCAAAGTAACTTAAGGACTATGAATTGTAAACATTAAATGTTATGAATATTGAAATATTGGAGTAAAGATAAGAAGGTTTCACTATCAATCACAATAATTATATACGAATTGATAACATCATATAATAGGGTCAAGAATTTATCGCACAAGACGAGATTTAATTGATCCTCTCTTTCCTAATATAACAATTTAATAATCCTCATATTTTCGCATCCCTTCCATAAAAAAAATTAATGCAAAACACCGAGAAACTGTTTTGGAACTGTTTTAGAAAGTATAATGACTTATTTTCAGCGATTGCTCCAGTAGAAACGAAGACATTATAACATAACTGGACACGGACGACTTTCTATCAATAAAATACACACTGCGAGATACGTGTGAATCTTTCGCATTTTTGTATGTTCGTGATCTAATATCGTGTTTTTCCGTACCACATTTAGAATAATCACCTTCTTCCTGTAGATTCGCCGCAATTATACTTAAAACGTTCTTTGTGCGAGACCATATCTCAAACTGGAGTAAAATAATAAAAGATAATTTTACTTCAAAACGTACAGCGCCTCGCAAAAACAGATAAAATGTCATCGTTAGCTATGCGAACGGAAAAACTTCGTGCTTCGTCGGACATTAGTATACAAAGCGGTGAAAAAAAAAAGAAACGTTTATGGAATTCATGCTCAAATTGCGGCACACAATTTCTTATTATTAGTGTAATAATGTGTATAATTGTACATATTTCTATGAATTTGTGGTGAATCTATGGCAATTGTTTAAAATTTGCAAATTATGAACTACAGTTCAAATTCTCATTGTGGAGAGTCTACATATATGAGTCACGTAAACTGATCAACTTGGAGCCCATAATGATAATTGAATGGCAGGCTTTTACTAAAATGTTACAACATTACTTATAATACCCATTTTTTTCAGAAATTCTTAAAAATTATTGAAAGAGGATATGGAAATATCTGAAAAAATAGACGTTCGTGTCATTTTATTATGACAAACATATAATATGTCCTTAGATCCCCTAAGGAAATGGGTCTGATGATGAGGCGCCAATAAACTTCTTTTTATTTCGGTATGATCGAAGCAAGAAGTAGAACGGTAAGAGAAAAAGTAAGAAGGTCAGTAACAGTAAGAGAAAAAGTAAGAAGGTCAGAATATGAAGAGGAAAGGATACGAGCAGTCCAGAGGGAATATTGCCAAAAGATATTAAATATGGATGACGACAGCAACATGGATAGCAATGTACAAATAGCAGAGGATGACCTAATAAATCCAATACCAACTTATAAAGAACACCTGAAGATTGTGGAGAATTTTAGAAATGGCAAAACACCAAGGAAAGACACCATATGCGCGGAGATGATTAAGACGGGTGGGACAAGATTATTAGAAAAATAGGAAACATAGACGAATCGACTAACCAGCTCAGAATAAACTTACCGAATTCAATACATAATAGGAGGATACGAATTCGGATTCAGACCAAGGAGATCAACTACAGACGCAATATATGTCAAAAAGTCATGGATATGACACACCTCTCCACATGGTGGATAAAATTGTACTATGTAAAACGGTGCTGGTACTCAAAATAAGTAAAAAATAGTAAAAGTGACAATGGAAGAATTAATGACATGAATCAAAATATATGAGGAGACAGTGACAGGTTCATGTCTAACAGTGGAGTTAGGGAAGGAGGTGTCATCCTCACTGTTTAATTCGTAATCGAAAGAGTAGTAAGCGGAAAGAGTTTCAATGGGGCAAAAGAAATAGACAGACACCGATGATAGAATATGCAGGAAATATTGTGATAATTGGAAGAACAAAGGAGGCAGTAGTTAAAGAGTTTGATAAAATGAAAACCTCAGCACGTGACATTGGACTAAAGATTAATAAGAGGAAAACTAAGTACTTGGAAATAGACAGAAATGCGAAATCAAGCAATGGTACCACTGTGGCAGGACATTCTTTTCCGAGATGAAAATCAAGAAATCACTCTAGAGAAGAAAATATAACGCAACGCGTCAATGGTACACAAAGCATTCTAAAGCAACAAGAGAATCATAGTAAATAAAATATATGCAAAACAACAAAGTTCAAAATCTACAGAACGCTAATAAAACAGGTAGTAACACACGGATTGCAACCTATGTCAATGAGCAAAAGAGATGAAGAACAATTGAGAGTATTCGAGAGGAAAGTGCTAAGGACAATTGTGAGACCAGTACATGAAGGGAACAATATCAGAATAAGAATGAATAATGAAATAGAGCGGGGAACTGAGGGAAATAACACAGTTCAGTTTATTAAAAGTTCAAGAATACGATGGGCATGTACTTCGATGCGAAACAGGAAGTCTTATAAGTACAATGATGGAATGGATACCAATGGCTGGAAGACCCAGAGGAAGATCAAGGAACGTATGCATGCAAGATGTAATATAAGGATATAAGAACGATGGATGTGAGTGATTGGAGAGGGCACTTCAACTTTCTCTATTGGGTCACCTGTCTTTCATTTTCTTGCTTCTTGTTTCTTTTTCTTTCTTTCTCTTCCTTTTTCTCTTCCTTCAGTTCTTTTATTATTATTACCCTCAGTGTCATCGAACTTCTGTTTCAGTTTTTACCATTTTTTCTTTACTCCTCATTCATCAATCTCTATCTGTATCTCTTCTGATCTTTTCCATCAAGTGTTTCTATCTATCCACCTCTTTTTTTCGAAACATTTTCTATATTCTTCGTCCAATGTCTATTTATTCAATATTTACAACCCTTCTCTATACGCCCGTACATGTAAATCTGTTTCTCTTCCTCTCTCCAAGTTTATCCTGTTTTTCGTCACTAAATACCTATTACAAATCTTTTAAGTCCATTTCATTATCGCACCTTCCATTTAATGCACCTCTACCTACTTCCTTCTTTCAACAGTCTCCATCTCAACATGTTTCCCTTGTCATTTGCTCCCCTTTCTGCGCCCCTTATACATTTAACCTTATTTTTTATTTTTTATTCTGTTCTCCTCCAATTTAGATATTCCTCTCCCATTTTCATTATCTTGCAAATTTTTATCATTGCATCAGAACCTTCTGAGTATTTTAATACGAATGCTTGTGAACGGAAATTTATTTTCCTGCTCAACTATATATGACAGACACAATTTTTTTTAAGATTCCCTGGGATAATTTCAAACTCACGTGAATATAGTGCTGTATTGCCTATACTCTTAAAATTGTTGTTAATTGTGTTTTGGTGCTGCAATTTCCGTTTCTTAGCGCCTCCAAATAATTCAGATAAAATTCAGACAAATCTCTGTTTAACAAATATAGCAAAACTGATAAAAAATTAAATAGTTAAATAGTTCAATGATATCAATGATTATAGAAAGTTGTCGAATGTAGGCTTTCATGGCCATTGTTTCATAAAGAGTTATCTTGCGGGTCTTGCGATGGTTGCAGCAAACAAGGCAGCACTCGGAAGATACATCTTTATGTAAAATGCAACATATATGACATATGCAATGAATATTTGTTATACTTAACATTTTCAGTATTTTAATTACTGATCATTGCAGTTGATATTCGTTAACGAAAGATTATTTCCCTATTAAAATTTTCGTGAAATCCAATATTGAAATTTTTTTGCGTTATTTGTCCATTTTTTAATGGGACTGGTTAAGTCCCAAAGACGAAGTGTAAAGTATATAATTATGTAGGAGTTGAAGGTGAAAAATAATTGTACCACAAATCACAGTGATTTATCTGCCTTTTCTATTCTATAAAACGAAGTAATTAGTTTTCGAAATTTATATTATTTTCTATTGCTATAAGTAATTAAGTCGTAAAAGTTGGGGAAACGTAATGCAACTCCTGATTCATTTAAGTCAATTCTATTGTATTGAGGACAAATAAAATTTTATGCAACAATGGTATGTATGTCAAGCCGGTTATTTGAAAGCTTAAGTTTTGCTCATGGAGACAACGATGAAGTATTAGTTCCAAATAGATTTTTTCCAGTTTCCTCGGTGCAAGTTCGAAGACAATAAAAAATAAAAATAAAATAGTCAATGGTTATAAAATTTCAGTAGCAATATTCAGCATCGGATTGACTTTCACTATAGTTAAAATATAAACCCGTACATATCCTTTATAAATAATTATATATTTAAAAGTTCATTTGTGTTTCAGATAAAAATGTAAAAATGATATTTTTAAATATTTGTCCTTGTAATTAAAACACATTGTATTAAATGTGTGATTGTATTTTTGTAACGATTTACATGTATCGTATTATTATGGTCGCTCAACGTGTGGCAATTCAAATATGAATAATTCGTCATAATAATATAATACACAAGCAATTTTCGTCCACAATACTGTTATATAACTCAACACAGTTGTATAATTGCTGATCTGCACGATCCACGTTATTAAATATATTTTGCACATTATTAGTCGTTGAATTCTTTATCGGGCACAAGTGCGTCAAGTGTACAAATAAATATGTGTGGCACGATTCTAATAGAACTTCTTCCTCAATACCGATTCTAAGTAAGTACACGTCTTCAAAAGTAACAGAAATTAATGTTAGTGCGGTAAGAATATTGCAGGCCAGTGTCGGTATGATAGCTGTTATCATAGTAGCCGTCGTCCGTGAGAACAGACACCTATTCAAAAGGCTTATTGTCCACGTTCACACGATCCCGAATGCCAACTCTATTATATACCAATTATTTGGGTTGTGTTATACATATCACGCTCTGCCCGATATGGAGATGCGAACGTGCGCACGAATTTGTATTTTTGCATGGAATAACATCTGGCTTCATCAACATTTAAACTCAAGTTACAGATAACAAACGACAGCGCACTCAACAATACTTTCTATTCTAAATTAGATGCGTCTGTGGTAAAGGTGCAAATTAACCGTTGACTGTACGTGTAGACGATAGTAAATTGGCGTATTTAATAACCTCATGATTTGAAATTGACACGATTATTTATTTGCGTTTTCCATTAGGTAATGTTTTGAGTATTTTAATTTAGCGCGCGCGGAAGCTTATTTATGCGGTCGTTGAATCGCAATAAATTTAATTAAGTACAAACGTTTATTTTATTATAATCGACTGGTATCGCCTACTATAAAATCCAATGAACTGATGGGAATTATTCAAATATTATTTTAACTAATAACTAAATTAAAACGCGTTTGTTTACGTCAGTTGATATGAACAAATGTAAAAGATTTATCTGTCAAGCGATTTTATTACAAGTATCGTTTAATAGGTTAGGCGCTATGACTCTGTCTCTAGAGAGAGTTCATTTCCCAGAGGCATAATGTGATATCTCCGGGGACAGCTCAGTTACAATATTTTAAATTATCGAGATTCCTAATCAAAGTAGCCCCCCTTCATTACAGTTTATACTTTCACAATGAATTGGTCATGAATTGGGATCTCAGGCCATGGGTCTACGCTCTTTTATAACTGACAGATTAATTTTACTTTGATATTCACGTTCACAGTAACATTTCTTGGCACAAATGTGTGTCTAATCTGTCGAGCAGCTAGGTTCGTCCAATTGCTCCTTTCGGTAAGTAAAATTTTGGGCGATATACCCTTCTTTATAAATCTACAGGACACCAGGCTTTCAATGATTGATGAAAACCAACATTCTGATTATAAAATAAATATAAGTCAAGACGAGGACAAATTGGACGGTGCAAGTAAATGTCAGTATTACTGCTGACGATATCATTCTTGGCCGCCCACCTAGTGGAATGACGTTGGAAACATCCTACGAGCAAGCAGGATGAGTTAAAGAAAGTTATGTTTAGGATGATTTTAGTTTTTGTTTGGTTTATTTGGGTCGTTTCATTTTGAAAACAACAAAATACTGAGAATGCAAATGCAAAAGAAAATAATAAATTTCAATTTTTTTCGACTGTCGAAAAACTGAGAATTTTCAAAGGGTACCCTTCTTCCAAAAAAATTGACTTTTCAAATTTTTTTTCTCTAAATTTCGCAAATTATTGTGTAATTACATTGCATGAACTGAAATGTTGTATTTCAACTATCAAATGTAAAAGAAAATAATTAATTTCAATTTTTTTCGACGGTCGAAAACCTGAGAATTTTCAAAGGGTACCCCCTTCTTACAAAAAAAATTGACTTTTCAAATTTTTTTCTCTAAATTTCGCAAATTATTGTGTAATTAGCATTGCAGGAACTGAAATGTTGTATTTCAACTGTCAAATGTAAAAGAAAATAATTAATTTCAATTTTTTTCGACGGTCGAAAACCTGATAATTTTCAAAGTGTACCCCCTTCTTACAAAAAAAATCGATTTTTCAAAATTTTTTTCTCTAAATTTTGCAAATTATTGTGTAATTAGCATTGCATGAACTGAAATGTTGTATTTCAACTATCAAATGTAAAAGAAAATAATTAATTTCAATTTTTTTCGACGGTCGAAAAACTGAGAATTTTCAAAGGGTACCCCCTTCTTACAAAAAAATTGACTTTTCAAAATTTTTTTCTCTAAATTTCGCAAATTATTGTGTAATTAGCATTGCATGAACTGAATTGTTGTATTTCAACTATCAAATGTAAAAGAAAATAATAAATTTCAATTTTTTTCGACGGTAGAAAAATCGAAAGCTCCTTATTCTCTACTGCGCAGCTTGTCTCCATTACTCAATGTTTTGGCTGTAGAAATGCGTAAATTTTAGCGAATATTTGATGTCACAAATATTTCTGGTCTTTTAACGTTTTTTGTCACAACGTATGTACTTTATTCTTATTAAAGGGCAATGCCATATATGGCCAAGTGCAATAAAATAAAAAATTAAAATCAATTCAGCGATAATAGCACAACCGATAAAATACTGATTGATATTGTGTATTATTTTGTTCATTCATTTCTTAATTAAAGTTTAATTATTTAGGTGTTATTTTATAATATTTCAAAAAGTCGTGCCTGCAATTATAAACTTCCACGATGCACAACACAGACCTTTCAATTCCGTTGTATTAATCCAACCGATCGCAAATAAATCAACCGATACAATAAAGATCGATTTTTCGATCAGTTAAAAACACAAATAATCTAATAAGACAATACCCGCGGCTCTCGGTAATAACGTACAGAAATTGAACAGCGCCTCGCTAAAAATAATGGTTAGAATGTAATTAGAATTATCTCCACTTGCGATATACTGACACTGATTATTACCGGTAGCTACCGGGTTTCAGAGTGTGTAATTTATTCGCATTATATTTTCAACGTCAGGTGTTGTGTTCCTATCCCACTCGGCAATTATAAAGACTTACGGCCGCATAAAAGACAGAGCGTTGCCGTCGTGCATATTCGATATAATTAAACAAAAATATTTACAATGCATCTTCAGATTAGTTTTTCTCTTGGTTAATCATATAAATCTGCGGAACATGCGGCGTGGCGGCCGGCGCAAGAACCGCGCCTAAAAATGCGCGATATTACTAACAAGTATTTAAGTGTCGCTTTTTACGTATCCCGCACACGTTGAATACACTTTGCAAAGTTTTAATTAATGTGGAAGTTGTGTTTACCCTGGATTTATAGCAACTAATTACGTGTGTAAATGGCGGATGCCATTATCGAGTAAATCAGTAAAACGCCCTTTGACAAGATTCATTGAAAATATAAAGTTACGTTTTTCAAGTAAGAAGGCGATGTAATTGTGTCCATTATTTTTTATGATCGCTTTGCAATTTTCCGGAGATTAAGTTTTCTAAAGATATTCATATATAGTGTAGGTGGTTAGGTAGGATTCTTTTAAAGAAATACATCTTGGCAAAGTGTGATTAATTTATGTAAATTTGCAGAACGATGCATTGTTTTCATTTTATTTATAATCTATTATGGAATGGAGAGCTGAAATGGAAAAATGGACGTGTTATCTAGATGAGTGTCCAGTAATCCTTGAAGATAACTAGATGTAAGCTTGAATCAGTAATTATTTATGGGAAACATTAACATTAACATCACCGGCTTGAAGTTATAATTATATTAGCCAGCATGGTCGATTCATATTGAGTAGGAGGGCGCCGAGAACGAAAAGTATATATTTGCAGATATGATGGAGTGAATAGTCATGCTAAGAGATTGTGCTTGCCTTACTGATAATGATACAGATAATAAAATGCAGAAGTACTTCCTGTCAAAGGGTTAGTTAATGAAATTACTTCATATTTAAAAACATAATTTATGTGAAGCAAATCACGGTGCATCCGGAGTTACGAAAAGTATTAGGATCGTGGAAAACAAATTAACACAACAAACAGTTAAGGAATTTTTAATAAATACCCATACATACCTTGTACAAAAGTTTATGGTTTATCAGAAAAAGCTGTTGGAAATATTAACAAAAAAGTTTGAGAGCCACTGATGGTTTTCAAAAAATTTAATTGCAAGAAAAATCAATACAGAAATATGTCGTTTTTTATTGAATATGTCAAATATTTTTATGAAACTTCATTTGAATTCTTTGTAAAATTGCGACTTTATTTTCATTTAGGGGAACAATCGAATTATATTATAATAAATATTTGCGGTGCCTTGTGTCAAAAAACTGGGTATCGTATTTACAGTTCACGTGTCACAAATTGTTGATAATAATTCTAGTTCCCTGTTCCTTTTACATTATAGATTACGTTCATTATCGTACGCAAATGTTTAACACCATTCACATTTTTGGAATTACCACTTTGGCGTTACTTTTATGTTACAATTGCAGTTAATAGTTAATTTAGATGCATATGCATAAGGTGTCAAAGTATTGGTTATGAAACCCTTTATAATTTTATTTTCGACTATATTTGTACCCTAAAATGTCGACGTTCCTTATTAGCATTAGGGTCGTGTATTTTCAAAAGTGTACCCTAAATTATTTCTAAAACCATGGAGTAATATGTTGTTCTAGTTCCTTTTATGGTTTCATAATTACATCGATCTTTAAACCATGGTATTATTCTACATGAACTATATCTATAATTATATCATATTAATGATTCATCGTGAGTTAACTGTTAATATGGTTAATCCCTTCGATTATTAATATTGTTTATGTGTTTGAAATACACGCTTAGCGAACATTTATTAATTCTAATCTAATAAGTTTTATGCCGCGTAAATGATGATACTGTTGTATTATTTATTGCTTGGAAAGGTTACTTTAGGTATTAACACAAAAGTTATCGTGTTCTTAAATTAACATACTACATAGAAAAGAAAATGTTGTTGCTACGGGAACGTATTGACGATATAAAGATGCCATTGATTTACAATTAGTGGAAATTAACTTGCAAATTGATTGCTTTGTCGCATGAATACATTGATTATCATGCGGCGGGTATAAATAAAATTTTATTTCTAAACCTCATTCATAGTTTTAATATATTTCTTGACATTCTTCAAATATTAATCGCCGCGTATAAATGTCAAGGCTCCAAGCGAAGCTCTATATAAATTATAATACGGTTTCTGTCCCGCATATTAATTGAGGATGAGCAAAACCTTGAATATGCTAACAAGTTTCAGACGTAATAAATAAGATTTCATCACGGAACGGTCATGCTCGTTGTTTAGTTGAGTAATCTCGTCAAGTTGCCACAATTTGTTGGCGATATTTGTCAGAGTCGTGTAGAAATCGTAAAGATCTAGTCAGAAGAAGTGCCCCGCAAGAAATAGGAGCAACGATTCCATTGAAATTAATCTAGTTCCAAGTTTGTGAAAAGAAAGGATAAATTATATGGTGGACTGTCGCAAATAGCTATAAATTGGATGCGAAAAACTATATTTATTAAGACTTATTGATTACAATGTCTTAACTGACTTAATACCATAATTATTGACCATAATTCCCATATGGAATTTGTTCATTGTATATAATTACGAGTCACTAAATATATATAAAGATCACTTTATTTCTTGTACTCTGCAGATATTTCCTGTAATAATTTCATTTTATGAGACTTCAGGTGACAGTCGTAAACTACTTCAATTATATCTGCATAAAACATTTTATGTGGTAGCTACATAGAAATTCACATAAATGTCTTAGAACAACACTTTAAAAAAATTATGTATTTACTAAAATTACACTTTTCCTTTCCTTGCACACAAATTGATACAAACAAAAGTAATAAAATTATTTTAACACTTCAAATAATTCGGAAATAAATCAAAGAATAACACATTTACATGGAAACTCACAATTACATGATTGATACATCACACATTACTACTGGTTAATCAATTTTATTATGTATAACAAAATACCCTACTAAATAAACCAACGAACAACAAACAACTAAAAGAGCAAAATTACAAACTTTCGTAATCCCTCGTGGATTTAATACTAAAAATCATACCACACTAACCTACTTTTTTGATGTGATGCTTCTCTAACCAATTGCAAGCGAAGCTTCGTTCCGTACTAATAAGTGATTATTTTATGGTAGCCGATAAATTAGTGAAAACCAATTTACATAATGCGATATCCTGAATATAATTCCATGTGTCATAGGTTAATAACGTAAGTAATGGGCAATGCATATAAATAATTAATAGTCCCATGCACGATTTAAATATTAAATCTAGCAGGTGTAGGCGAAAAATGCTCATAAAAACTACGTACATCTGTACATTTTATCCGAGTGCTGCTGATGTCCCATTTATCATGGCGCTCATAACCAATCGCTCAACTATCTTTTAGGAATAATTTATTCATTCGTACAATTTATTCCAACAGAAAATATTTTCTATGTCTCATGACATATATTGAGTATTCGATTATAGAAACAAATATCGCTATTTAAATATACCCGACGGATATAAATCAATGGATGGTTATTTGATCATAAAAACATTGGTTAGACGTTTAATCAAATTTGTCATTTCGTAATGTAGGTTCTTATAAGGAGTGTAATCTATCCAAAAAAATGTCATGTAAAATTGCATAAAATTTAAATGTATATTATTCTAATTTCATTTGTAGAAAAAATAAATGTGCATTGCACATATTGTTACTAATTGTTACATTCAAATCACAGTTGTTGTGAACGTGTTACGTTTTATTCAATAAGATAACATTAATTCAATATCGAAGCGGAAAGTTGAAACATATTACTTAAAATTTATGGCATCGTATATTACGGCGTGACTCTAAGCGATTCAACAGTATTAAAAATTATTAACTATATTCTGGTTGCGATCGCAGTACAAATAATTAAAAACCAATAGTTGCGTTTTATTAGAAGAAATATCGCCGCAATAAATTACTATCTCTATGCGAACAACGTTCGGATGGAACTATAACTCTAATAAATTATCCTCCATCCTAGGATAATATGATGCTTGTGTAATTTGATATTTCGAATGCGTATTTTATGTAAAAATGCGCCGCGACGTAATTTATCGCGCGCTCTTTAATATCGGCTACCGTGATTCGAACGTTTACGCGGAAAATGGTGCGTATGTGTGCAAATCGCGTCCGGTTAATATCGTTAAGACAACGAGGTAAATTAATCGACAGCGCGTAAAATACTAAACTGATATTCGCTGCGTTATATATAAACCTGTCTTTACGCTTGACTTCGTGAAAAATAATTACAAGAATCTCATTAGTTGATTTATCTTATACAAGATCTACACACTCCTCATAATGTTTTTCGACTTTATACGTATCAAATAACGCGGTTATGTAAATTACTACACAAATCAGAGTGAAGAAAACTTTACTAGAATTAATTCTGTACTTAGCGTTAGTGACAATACATTTTATTATGGTGTAGTAGTACATGCATCGTTCCATTGATTTTATTAAACTATTAATAACTATATCCGTATAAGAACATGTATGTAGTTCAGTGAACAGGGATATAATAAATAAAACCAATTGAAACAGAAAACTGATAAAAAATTGGTGGCGTCCATATGGGGTAGCTAATAAAATAAGATCTACTACAGTTCAGCTATAAAATAGCTATACATTTTTTTCTATTCGTCATTTGATCACTTGAATAATTTCCCCTTTTATCACATGTAATAACCTTGACTTATGGCTTTCATTTTCTAATCTCGTAATCAATCTAATTGTACATTTTTCATAAAATAAAAAACCTTGTCTCACCCTCGTCAATTTTTTTTCTAAATTGCAATCGCTTTTTGATAACGAACTTCACTGTACTTACTATCAT
The DNA here is from genome assembly GCA_959613385.1 of Geotrupes spiniger. NCBI lineage: Eukaryota > Metazoa > Arthropoda > Insecta > Coleoptera > Geotrupidae > Geotrupes > Geotrupes spiniger. The sequence continues at coordinate 36,611,577 of OY390736.1, read as the reverse complement.
TTCTATACCTCTTTCATCTTAACAATGATGTATCAATCGATGGTGAATCGCGAATGATACACATCATGGTAACTTCCTTCATAAATATTCTATAGAGTTCCCTTCAGATTCGGTTTGGTTTCCAAAATGTGATGCACTTGTCATATGATTGTCTTCAACTTGGCTTTATCGTCCAATGCCTCCCTGGCGGCGAATTCCCAACTTCTTACCATGATCTATGGGATCTTCATGATGGACTCATAGTCGTAATCTTCCTCTTCATATATCTTCTTTATATTAATTATGCATCGTTCAAACATGCCTTTAATTTCATGATCAACTTGTGCTTACCATTTTGTCTTGAGGATCAGAAATATGGTACAGAGTTACATACAGAGTTTGGTTTATAAGCTCTTGATTATTAAGCATTATGAAATATTCAAGAACTTCACTGTTAGTCACCATCTGGTACACAACACGATAGACGAGTGTTAATAAAAACAGGTAATGGATGCAAATGAATTTACGTTTTGTGCACCTCTTGCAAATGTGCTGCAATGAATCTTTAGGAAGGAATTAGGATTTAGGTTTTTCTTGTTGACTCAGAAAGAAGAAATAAAAATGGAGAATAATAAATAAAATAAAAATGAAGTAATAATATAAGAATATGTTGGGTAGGCTTCGGTTGTATTTATTGGTCAAGTAATTGACCAATAAATACAATCGAATCCAACCCGACATTTTCCCATTAATTTTGTTGAATTAGCATAGATTCAGTTAGATATGGGATTTTTAGAATAGATTTCAACTCAAGGTAACAAATCTGTTAGGGTTGGGTTTCGCTATCTTTAGAAGTTCTCTAAAGACTGTATTTCCTGATCAACTTTGTTGTTTTTATTCAATTTGTATTCGACTCTCGCTAGTTCACTCAGTTGGTTCCGCTATGCTCCTTTACTATGTCTGAGCCCATGCGGATTAAGTTCCGATAGGGTTCATAATCTAAAATTAAAGGCAACTAAATCTGCATATGTTTACAAAATTAATAAGAAAAGGCCAAGTTAATCTAAGACAGCGTTATTATCTTTTGGTTCAATTTGTATTTTCTACCAAGTTGGTAGAAACTCTTCCTAACTCTGTTCCTAATGGATTTATATTATTTTGGGTTCTGGTTGTTAAATTTCCTGTATTGGTATATTGGTTCTTGTGTTGCGTTTTGTTTAACTCAAGTTACGTTACTTGGGATGTTGAATTTGTGAATTTGGGTTGCTTGAATAAACTATTTGGTTACAGATATTTGTATAATGTACCCAACTCAAGTTTCTCCACGTTTTTCTCATTTGTATACGATTAGACTAAATCCCCTGTCCAATTACATTATGTTATTTCGTTGAATTATCTTGGGGTCGAGTTGTATTTGTGTGCCATTGTTTGTTTCCTTTTGCTCGGATTATTGCTCAGATTATTTCTTGTTAGGCAAGGTTTCTTTATCATAGGGTTGTGTCCAGTGCATCGCGATACGGTTCTGAGTAAAAATTTACCATTTTACATTTCTTTATGTTTCACTGTTTCTTTTCCACGTTTTCTTCATTTGGGTTGCCTTAATATCGCTTCTTAGATTTTTTCTTCTTATATAAGTCAGGTGTGTTTATTTACAAATGGATTGGTTGGGTATCACTTAGTTCAGTTCTTAGCTATTAATTACCTGCTGCATTATTTTGGGTTGAATTTTATTCGGATTCATATTTTGTTTCCTTTCATTAGGATCGGTTTAGCGAGAAATATGTTTGGGTTGGGTATCGCAATTTGTTTTTGTTTAAATTAGATTTGTTTCTTTACAAATAGGTTGGGGTGGGCTGGGTTGGTTTGGGTTGGATTTTATGGTTTGTTGTCTTTCATTAGGGTTGCTTCGACAAGAATATGTTTGGGTTGGCTATCACAGTTAGTTTGTAATTTTGAATTTGAATTATATTTTAAATTGGTTTAAATGGGTATATTGAGTTGTTTATGTTTAATACTTATTTAATAATATTGTTTTTATGTTTTCGTTCTTTGTATTACCTTAACATAAAATATATATCGTGTTGGCACTAACAGTTAATTTGGTTATATAACAACGTATTTTTCATTTTTTAGGTAAATTAGGTTTCTTTATAATTAAGTTGGGTTTCATGTCGTGTGGTTAATTAATTGGTTGCACTATTTGAGTCGGGTTTATTTTTTTTATTGGGTTCAAGCTAACAGTTACTAATTGAAATTCTTTGGAATGCACAACACATTGGAATAAATTTTTGTTGAGCATGAGTAGGCATGACTTAATTAATTTTTAAATTAGGTTTGTATTTCATTGAATTTCCGTGTCTTTAATTTAATTTTTAGTAATTTTTTTTTTATTTCATTTGTAACTATGACACTTCGAAATTCATAGTGTTGATATGTTCGACCGATGGAAACTGGCGAGAGCCTGGTCGCTCGATGCCGTAATCATAAATATAAAGAGTTGATTTAGTTGAATTAGGTTAAAAAGAATTACATTTATTTACAGTTTTATGGAATTTTGTTCACAAGAAGTTGTAGAAGAGAAAACAAGTCGACCATCGTCAAGGAACCAAAAATCAAATACAACCATATTAAAGAATATGATAAAAAGGAACTTTATTGGCAATTAAAATTACAATATTTGTGTTATTCCATACAACAGCAAAATTAATCAGAGTTTGAAAACTAGAAATAAGCAATGTAATGGACATGTGGACATGTTCGATTTACAGAAAATTCAACGTTGTGTGGGAACATTCATCGTGGAATGTTCATCGAGGGAATATTCATTGTGAGAAAAAAAGAAATATAGCCAAACCCAAATCAACCCAACTAAATCCAACCCAACCCAACCCAACCAATCCCATCCCAGCGCAGCCCAACCAATCCAACCCAATCAAACCAAACCCAACCCTACTCGACCCAATCCGAACTAACCACAATTTTAACTCTCCACCACGTATTTTTTAGACGATAAGATTTCCCACAGTGGCTTTTCCACCATGAATTTTTCGGGCAACTATTATTTATATTAATCCATTTAAATGCTAAAAGTCGTAAACAATCAAGTATTCCTTTCTTTCCCGCATCGTCCATAAAGGAAGCTCTAGATACACAAACGCCTTGATGTGTTACTGTTCAAAATTATAATGCGACGTCTATAAATAGACGTCAATTTTAATGGCTATTTCTACGAAATGAGATAAAAACGTCTAATTTTATTGTTACATGTGTTTTAAAAATAATAATTATGTGTTTTTCAAACTTGCGCACTTTTCTTTATTTACTAACTACGGACAACGATGTTTGTCATTTGCTCACCTCATAAAATTTAACTCAAACCACAACAAATCGGTTTTTGCCTTCATTTATTACCATTTAATTTTCACAGATGCTAAGTAACTATTTAAGAAATTTATGATTAACTATTCCAGTTGATATGTTCAGGTACAAAAAGAAAACAAACAGTTATTATGTATTGATTTTTATGTAATATTTAAATTAATTTTTCGAAGTTTATGTAAATGTAGATGAACTCCGAAAAAAATCTCCCCGAAAAACGTACCCCGTTCGGCATTTTCGCAACATATGGCTCGGTAGATAACACAACATTCGGGATTTACAATCTGAATTCTAGACGTCGTAGATGGTTGATTAAACTACTCCTAACACCTGTCAAGTGTGCCTTATTAGTAAGTCTTCTTTTTCTCGATTACAAATTACCAATGATGATCTAGTTCAAGATACCAATAAAGGTGTTAGTGGAGATATGTATGCACTTTGGTATGTATAATGGCATTTTAAAGGTTTTTTAAAAGAATGGCACCTATTTACTGTAACACATTAACACTTACCGAGGCAAGAATATTCTAAGAACATACACCTGAGAATGTTACAATTACGACGTGCTTCCTCGAGACGAATTCGTCCATTCATAGTTTTTAATTTCCAATTAATAAGCCGTAATTGCACGTCAATTCATCGATTCGTAAATCGTCCGACAGTTCGAGCGTGCTTTTACATCTGCTAACGAGGCTGCATTAGCGCAGCCCTCGAAATTTTATTTGACTTGAAGACCGTAATTAATTACGAGGATTTGATATGATGTACGGGATGTGGAGTTTATGTTTGTTTTTGTAAACGCTTCCGTACAAGATATAAACTAACGGTGCAGTGGGTTTGACCATAAAGTAGCGAAAACTATTTTGCTATTTAACGTTTTCCGTGTTGGTATGAAAATTATTAGTTATTAGTTATTTATGCAACGAATGAATAAATAAATTTTCGGCGCATATAATGTTTAGAAAGATTACAATATAGCATATTTTTATTTAGTAAAGTGTTGCTCATCGATTGAGCATCGAATCCGTTATATGTGAAATTGGAATGGAAATTGGCTCACTTACCCATTTTTGATTTGTGATGACCTGATCTGGATCTGAAACATATTTAAGATGATTAGAGTCGGATAATGAAAAATAAATAAATCAATACATGCAACCAAATCTAAGGATTTTTTATTGAAATTAGACATATTTTTCAATGTTGAAGCATTTCTTTGCCATCATTGATAACAATTATTTTCCTCGATATTCAAGTAATTAAGTTTACACATCGAAATTGTTTCATAAATTATCATATCATATAAATGGAAATTAATTTGATAAATTTTCACTCATTAAATTTTTAACCATTTGCCTTAAACAAGTAAAATTGCTAAACCATTATATTTAAAATTAACGAGTTAACTATGCATAATAAACGTCACAAGATATCGTTCTTAATTATTTCGATTATTCGCATTTCATAAACTACTCCGAGACACTTACGCGCACAACGTAATTCTCAACACAAACGCTTACGCGTATCCGCCACAAATTATAATTACAATTGCATTTACCAAACAGGATAATGTAAGCATGCTAAATTAGACCACAATTTCATTTGGCGTTCCGTATAATTTTCCCATTCCGTTCCTTACGTTACGATAACGGTAGCAATAACAATATTTTTTGTGTTTATTGCGAGGTACAAAAGTGGAACGTTCAAATCGTATATAACATCGCTCTCCGCCGCGGATATATTATATCACGGAGTTACCATTGCATCTTCTTTCTTCGGCACCGAGTCGGGTCGACTCCTCCGACGTTCTCGAATGATTAATCGATTGATTCGCGCTGCACACATCGGCGAAGAAATAGTAAACAAATAAAGTGTGAAATTGAATGTGTTTACGGCGAGATTTAAATCTGCCTTCTTGGAATTAATTAAGCCGACGGAAAAGAATTATAAGAGTTTTCATTTGATGCCGTGCGTTTTATTACTCGAACTCGGTTAATCTACCGTCTAAGTAAAGGATGTCGGTATTCAGTGTTCATCCGTATTTGGTAGAGACTCGGTTTCATTGGCAATGGTTGTTTTTGTCACATAATCTCAGTTGTTGACAAATACTTAAATCCCTATTGGATTTACTTTAGACATGTTTAATTTAATTAATGAGGTATTGGCGACGGTTCGTCGGCATCACGTAAATTCATTGATATTTAAATGGTAGCAGGTTAAATTTTTTTCGATGAAAGAGAAACCAATTCACTGGTCGTTGATTTCATTATTGTTTGAAGATCACGTACAAAACTACTATATCAATATTAATATTTAAAATAATATAAATACATTTTTCAAACGTTTGTGTAACAAAATCTTTGAGAAGTTATTAATTTATGACTAGATATTTAAAATTTCTAATTGTTTAAATTATTTAATTATTATCTACGTAAATCAACATAATATATATAATAAATCTTCAAATAATATTTTTGAACTATTTTTGTTTACTCTGAAGCATTGGTTTTCACCTTTCATAAACATCCAAGAGGCCGTTTCCATTAAGGAGAGCGATAGCAAGGAAGAACAGTAAGCTATTCGGGGACGTAAATGGCCAGGGTTTGATAAAACACCGTGGGTATGATAAAAGCAGAAAACGAGCAACAGACTGAGTACTTAGAGACTGAGGACTGAGTATCATGAACAAAGTTTTAACGACAGGCGAAGCATCAGATGGGCAAATAGGACCAGCAAAGGATTGTAAGGAATTTTGGAAAAATGCCAAGAGGAATAATAGAACAAACGTTGGAGGATTTGCAATACTGATCAAGGCCACGCAGTGATACATGCTAGCTTCATAGTGAGACAAATAGGAGAGGTCAATGAAAAAAAGACCAAAAAAATTTTGGCCGAGTTAACCGAGGATATGGAAAGTCTAGGAAGAAAATGGTATCGAGAATCGATTGGTCGGATAAGAAATATGCATGAAACTTTGCAAAAGTAAAGCAAGAAAAATCACATAAGTTTCAAACGACGATAAGATAAGGTTGGAATAAGTACTGTTCGCAGAAATATTAAACAAGGGACTTATGGAGGCTAATCGACAAGTACATAGTAGGCAACCCAAATATGCAATATGCATCAATTTCAGAACTTGCAAATGCAAATGATATAGTCCTGATTGCAAAAGACGAGGAGTTCTGAATGAGAACTTAAACGTATACAACAGAAAAAAATAATAGGAAAAAAAATAATAGGAAAATAAATAACACAAAGACGAAGACGAAGACAATGATTATAACCAATAAAGATAGTAAACATGCAATAAAATTAGATGGAACGAAGTAAAGTGGCAAAGAACTTTACATACTTAAGGGTAAGAGTGACAATAGACTTGGAAGACAACTTGGAAGAAGAAAGAAATTCAAAAACAGATACGGTCATTACTTAATAATAGGGAATTTGTTTTATCCGAGAAAGAAAACATTTTAGTACAATTGATTTATTGGGTTGTTGATGGAAATTAAAGTCTCAATATAATAATTTGAATATTTTAACGGTATTTCCTTTAAACATTATTTTCAGTAATCAGGCAGTTTTCATATTTCAATTATTTCATTATTTTAGGTCAACTAAAATTGTAAAAGAAAACTTTTGGATCTGGTAACCTACTATTTCTGTAAGTTCATGCGAACGTATAATAAGTTAAAGTAATTTTGAAATAAATTTCCTGTAGATTTCAATGACTGTTAATTGCGGGATTTGTTTAATAATATATCGTTTCATACATGTAGACAAAATATCCACAATTACGAATTGAACTAAATAAAACTTTGTAGTGCACTTTGGCAGCGTTGTATGTAAAATATACGAGGATTCTTGGAAAACCGTTTCGTTCTCATTTTGAGCTCATTGGCAACAAATAGCAAATTAATTGTGATAAGACATTAACCATTCGCATAGCTTGTCCCTACCCAAAGACGAAATATTTTTTTACAGTAGAAACAGTTACGATATATTAACATTAATCACGTTACAGTGAAATAAATAAAATGAAACTGGAAACTGTACCTAATTTTATTCATTTTTGTCGCAATCAGTCTTAATATTGCTGGTTAATGAAAAACACACCAATTTGTGTCTGGGGCAAATAAATAGAGTACACGCCACAGGATTGTGCTGTACAATATCAATCTTAGGACCAATCCTGTTTCTGATTTATTTCAATGACCTGCAGCGTGCTATTAGTCTCGTGACTAATTCCTCCTAACTTCCTGTATTTTTGATTCGATTAATTAATTATTTAAATTATTTAAATTCTAATATTCTGAGCACATTTATTTTAAATAACTGATTGATCAGTTATTAAAAATCGGACGGTGATGGTGAACAGGAGAAATAGTTTATTAAACGACGCCTAAAATTTTCGAAGAAAATATCGGGTTCGTCGCCTAACGTACCGTTGGTATCTCCTCATGAAGCTATAACCACATTTGAAATATTTTCAAAAAAAAACGCCGACGAAGTTAATGTTAAACGTCTCAAATAATCAAATATTATCGGGTTCGTCGCCTACCGTACCGTTGGTATCTCCTCATGAAACTACAACCACGTCTAAAATATTTTCCAAAAATACGTCGACTAAGTTAATGTTAAACGTCTCAATCATCAAATATTTATATTACCTTGGCGATGTAAAAAAAATGATCGGGTTCGTCGCCTAACGTATCGTTGGTATCTCCTCATGAAACTATAACCACGTCTGAAATATTTTCAAAAAATACGCCGACTAAGTTAATGTTAAACGTCTCAAATCATCAAATATTTATATTACGTTGGCGATGTAAAAAAATGATCGGGTTCGTCGCTTAACGTACCGTTGGTATCTGCTTATCAAACTATAACCACGTCTGAAATATTTTCAAAAAATACGCCGACTATGTTATTATTAAACGTCTCAGATCATCAAATATTTATATTACGTTGGCGATGTAAAAAAATACCGGGTTCGTCGCCTTACGTAACGTTGGTACCTCCTCATGAAACGATAGCCACGTCTGAAATATTTTCTAAAAAATACGCCGGCCTAGTTATTATTAAACGTCTCAAATCATCAAACATTTATATTACATTGGAGATGTAAAAAAAATACCGGGTTCGTCGCCTAACGTACCGTTGGTATCTCCTAATGAAACTATAACAACGTCTGAAATATTTTCAAGAAATACGCCTACTAAGTTAATGTTAAACGTCTCAAATCATCAAAAATGTATATTACGTTGGCGATGTAAAAAAATACCGGGTTCGTCGCCTAACGTCACGTTGGTATCTCCTCATGAAACTATAACCACGTCTGAAATATTTTCAAGAAATACGCCGACTAAGTTAGTGTTAAACGTCTCAAATCATCAACTAATTATATTACATTGGCGATGTAAAAAAAAATCCGGTTCGTTGCCAAACGTACCGTTGGTATTCTGTATTTGTATACAAACCATAATTTTGTAAATTGAATTCGTATTTATCGTCACGTGATGAAGCCACAGTGTCGTGAAACATTGTAGTGTCTACGTTTAATATTTGCAATTAACAATTGTATTATTAATTACTACATTTATGTTAATTATTCGAATGTATGGAAAATATGATTGTTTTAAAATAATATTTAAATATCAAGTTTGGTCTAAAATAGCCATTCTATCCCATTTCAAGGTTGCAACAGTTATAAACCTTATATCTAAAATGAATTTCCAACTATTCATTTAAGATTTAAACCCTGGATTAGTATGGTGATCCAGATCGAGGGCCAAATGTTATTTACTTAAAGCTAGAATCGTTTCAAAATATAGTATACGTAAGAAGATATCTAAAAAAGGATTATAATGAAAGTAACTTAAAAGTTAAAACCCTAGAATTGTTTAAAATTTGTCCGATGAAATATGATGATGGTAAATATTGATCGATCGAATAATTTGTTGTCCAATGGATTGCTTACAAACGAAATGCAAAATAATCAATGGAATTAAATTTATGAAAACGATATTGGGCTGTATTTATTTAATGATTTTATGTTATCAACTCTAAACATAAATATAAGTGAATTCAGTGCGTTTTTTGTTTTGTAATTTGTAATTTTATTTTACATATAAAAGTAATAATTTCAGCGTTAATGTTGAGTTATTCTAACGCAGCTGTCTAAAATAAGTCGGACTAAACCCATGTCGTAACATTCAGAACACGCGTATATGAATAAATACACAGATGCTCTGAACACCCGATATATAGCATGACAACTTTTTCATCGTGTTTAAGCACCAAATACAAATACTTGCAGTGATGCAAACACATGTGTTATATTCGTACCACTTTTTGTCAACGTTCAAACACAATAAATATATTCTCCTTTTTAATTAGAATTAAGTTGTTACATTTTTTAACCAAAAACGGCGCTCGTTCTCGTTTGCGAAGACAGTCAGGGCCGGTAGGTTCGCAACCGTTCGTGTACCCATTATACGCAATTAATATTCGCAACTCAGCGGTGTGGCGAAAATCGATAAAAATGTTTACCTTTGATTTTATTTTTGCTCGCCGTTAAAAATAGGCTGAGTCATGGACTTGCTGATGAGCCGGCCGCGGCATTTAATTAGCGACACACTAAAACGACTCGCGTTATGTGCGGCATGGGTATCGGCGAACGATCAAGTTCGATAAAGTGCTTGTCGGAAGTGTCTCTCATTTGCAGATTTGAAGAAACGCGCTCATATAAAAAACATAAATGGTTCATTTATTAGTTGTTCTTGCTTTATAAGAAATAACAAACTATATACTTCTCATGCGGTAACAAGTGCTGGTGTTATCGGGTTAGTCCCTTGGAGAGTAGTGCGCCAACTGTCTCTCGTGCACAATCCGCTATGTTATCTTTGAACTGAACGCGGTTGCCGCAAACCACTAAGTACAGCAATAAAGCTTTAGCATTAGCTGCACGTGGATGTCAAGAACAGAACTACTTTTTATGGAATATCCTTAATATAGATTGCACATATGTCATACAAATCGAGATATAACATTGTCTCCTGATTGACAACGTACGCATAATGATTTTTATTCTACACATAAGGCACATCGTTGAATCAACAATTAACATTGCAGTCGAAAAAATATTCTCCTTGATCATATATCAAAAGCTTTTATGTATTGCAAAAAAATGTTTGTATTCAAATTAAATTATGCAGAAATAATTTATGTTGAAACGAAACCGCTTATCTAATATAAATAAAATTTGAAAAGATCACAAATTAGTCATATATTTAACGTGAGTCCGTATTAAATTAGACCCGGCCGTCCGGAGATGTTATCATTTAAAAGCATCTAATTTTACGTCTTCATATTTATTATACGTTCATCTAACCGCGGAAGATAAATCGTAACTATAGATAAAACATCGCGGAGACACAGAAACGAATGCATCGCTTTCGGATATAAATAATACGAATTTATTTCAACTATGCTGTTTGATTAAATTTGAATATTAAAAAGAAGCGTCTCTAACGAAAACGAAAAGTTTACATTCCGGACCGCTAGAAATCTAAATGGTATTTCGAACACGACGTCCACACATTTTGTCACCGTTTCATAAATTACGGAGATTTACGATTATCACTAATAGAACCATATATTAAGACGCACAAAAGATAACATTATGATCTCATAATTGTAATATATTGACGGACGTGGACGATTTATTGTGATTGATTCGCACTTTGATATTTAAATTCGGTGTAATATCCAGGTTTCGGGAGCCGGATTTATTTTGATTTTATTTAAAATGAAATTTAATTACCGTATATTTTGTGTAAATGGGTAATTTATTTGCGTGTAACTACAGATGTTACAAACACTATTATTGATAAACTTAATTCTGAGCAGATATACGTATAAGGCAATGACTTCTTTACAAGAAATAGTTGAAATAGTCATATAAAAAAAATAAAATATAATTTCCTTCAATTCAAACCAGGTTAGGATAACATTGACTTATAAAGGATAAATTATTATAAACATTTTATGATACAATAATTATTAAATTAATGGCTATTTTGTGTTGAAACGCAAAATAATTTATAAAATTTTAGATAGTAACTCATTTCCTGAAACGACTGCTACAGTTAACGTATTTATTTATTTATTTACCTGAACGCATACAAATTTCAATTTAAACTGAAATGACACATCCAAGTTCATACGTAACCGATAACAAATTGCCCTGGTTATTTTTAACAGCGGTTACTCGAACGAATAACATTAATTTGTTGTACACGTTGACAATATTAAACGTTTCTTGTTAAACGAACGAAGGTCTTCTCGTGACAGAATAAAATATGGACTGCAAGAGCGTAACAAAATGCGACGTTTATCTGGCGTTTTTATCCAGCGCCAATGCGTCTTTTTGCGAAATGAACTTTTCGCCAAACTTCAGATTTTACAGCGCGATGCATGCGCGTGAGTGTTTTGTTGCGATTTAGATAAATTTGTGTGCAAACATGTTGCAAATTTGTCGGGTCGCACAAAACCGGCCGTTGCCTACGTCGTCGGTTTCAGGGAATTCGACAATCGGGCCGCTTTGGAACAGTTTTTATCAGGTGTAGTTTATGGGTTTTAGTGGTCAAAGGTAATCGAAACATTGACAGTTGAGATTACATGGGCAACTTTCCATTAGCGACGTGTGTCCGTGTTATAATTCCAAGGGCGGCTCGTGAATTAGTTTTTTCGATTTTTCTATATGATGTAGTTGCCATGAATATGTAATATTATACATTGTGCGTTCTGTTACGTCATGTATATAGCGCATATCATCATAGTCAAACATATTAACCACATCTATGTTTTTAAAATGTTTTTCCGATTTTGTCCCCAAAAGAGGCCCCAAAATGTTACATAACCATCAGAACTCCACACAGATTAGGGGAACGTATTAAGGGCAGAAAAAATACTCGCTTATGTATATATATTTTTCGTTCGTCGTTAACTTAAATCTGAACTAATTTTAATCAAATTCTCGATATTTTCTTCATCTAGGTCTTTTTCATCACATGGTTAAAATTTTGACAGTAGGTGATTGTTAGACTCCAAAAATTATTTACTTAAAAATTGATAAATGTAACTAAGCGATAATACTTATTATATTAATATATATTAATATTGTTCAAGTATTTTCTCGAAATTTGGAATTTTGCATAGAATGTCTTGTGCTCGGTTAGGATGGTTTGTGTAAGCTTTAGTTGGAAGGGTCTCACTTTCATATAACAACTGAAGCTTCGCAATATTCCAGCTCATGTACGTGAAGCTTCAGGCTTGGTTAAATTTTAAAATTGCCAGCAATATCAAATAAGATTCTATAAATATTTTTTAATGTAATTAAATTATTCCCTTTAAACAGGAAAGTGGTGTAACATGTTATGATTCTGATTCGTTTTCTTATTCTGATCTATTTGGCCTCATATCCTGTGAACAATGAACATTCTCTGGGCCAACCCAATAAATACCCTTTACTACATTTCGAACCACTAAAGTTTGTCACATAACACACCATGTAGCTGGTTTAATATAACAACTGTAACATCTCGTAAAACATTTCATGGTAACATTTTTCTTTGGGTTATTATGAACAATATATTGGAATGTCTAAAATTAAAATTACTATGGTCGTGTCATTTCCATGTTGATATGGGCCCAGAACATCAATTTTGTGATAAGATAAAAAATGTTAGATTATTAGAGAACATGTATGGGACATATTTTTCAAACCTTCACATCATTGACGAAGAGCAAAAATTTGAATTCAGTTTCATGGTTCAATAACAATTTATTTTAAATTGATAATAATATGAAACTCCATTTCTATTTTCTTGAAACAAAAAGTTACTCTTAGCTTCTTTGTAGTATACTCATTATGTCTTTAATGAATTACGTCCTTGCACACCCACAGGTCCTTTAATGTTTCTTGACGAAAGTTTCTCCTATCTATCTTTTATCATGCCCATTGTCACAACCACCCCACCATACACTTTTGCTTGTCTATTGCATGTCTCTGTCACTATAGCTTCATACTTCTCAACCATCTACATCCCGTCTAAGTACAGGATCCTATCCTGCATATTTGGGTGTTAAAGTTTCCATTGTTATCTTTAATATGATTTGCTCTTTTGTATCACCTTTCTTACTCAATCAATTTTTTTACACCAAGGTAGGTTGTGATGTAAAAGAAGGATGCTCATCAACTCTACCTTATTCTAACGTGATTTGTTTTTGAAAATAATTTTTTTTTAACATTATCGTATTTTGTTGATGATTTCGGGGCCATATCGTACTTCAGCATGGAAAAGTGAAGGGGTTCTTTTACATCTATCTATGAATTTTGCTAACCGAATAGCTGTAAGTCTTCCATTGTATCCTTCTTTCTGTCATCAAGGAAATCATGCCCATAATTTCGCAGCCTATTCACCCTTTAGTGTAACCTTAGTCGCTTGTATTTTCCATCTCGACTGTCTTTGTTTCTGTGTCTGCGGTTGCCTGAATAATTACGCATATCATCTGTAGGTGTTGAAGATTCGAATCTCACCTTTGACATGCTTCTCTCTCTTTGATAGACATCAACATCTTCTTCTCAATGTACCCTGTACCCTCAATGTGCCCTGGCGCAACTGTTCGATACAAATTTTCAAACTTTCATATTTCTCTCTTTTTTGGACCCAATAACTGAACGTATTCTTTCTTCGTCATATTAATGATATATTTAATGTACGTCACCCCCCACTCCCACCTTAATGAATTCGCGCACAGTCTATAACCATTTCTAATTCTTTTTCAAATAGACCACCATTTTAATCTGCAAATAAGATTCATCAACATAATCGCGTTTTTTCTTTAATTAAGAGGACACTTGGTACTTCATTTTGAACAAGTGAATGAGTTCTTATAAATCTATGAATTCTGCATAAGTCTGCTAAGTGAATAGCTATGAGTCACTTTACCTTCCTTTATGTCATCAAGGAAAAACCTATTTATATATCATCTCCTTAGATTCTATTCTCACTCTTTAGTGTAATCTTAGTTACCCCCTACTCGTCCCGCTTGTATTTTATGTGGATTACGCATCTTCCATCGCGACAGTTCTTGTTTGTGTATTTCCTTGTCAATCTTGTAGTAAATATTTTTAGTATAAATTAAAGTGTGTGGCGTTTCAAAAGTTGTAAATTCAAAAAATACGAAGTAGTTGATACCCAATTGATTTTGAACTGTAAGGGGTCTGAAAATTTTGAATCTCTTATATTAGGTTGTCATGTTTCCTGTATTACTCATTCTTTTCAATTTCCTCCCTTTTTCTCACCACAATAGCTCAATAATTATTACTTCCTCATTACTGATATACTTAACGTATTAACGTAACTACCCTCTTAATCAATTCCATCGTATTCTAATTATTTTTCTAATTTTTAATTTTAGTCTGCTAATTAGATTTATCAGAAATCGTTTTCATCAAATGAGGGATCCTTTGGTATTTCAATTTGAACCACCAAATTCTGCACAAATCTTAACATGGGAACTTATATATGAAATAATAGGACGATAACCTAGATTTTATCTTAGAGTATCAAATCGCATGACTATAATTTTTTTTTTAATTCAAAGATCGATATAGAGCTGGTAAATAGTTAATAGTCAATAGATTCTGTATACTTGAACAGGTGATATAGATCCTATACTGTTTGGAATAGTTAAGGAAGTTCAGGTTTGAGCCAATGAAAATATTGTTGATGCTTGACTACTCCTTAAACACACATACAGTTAGCGTAGAAGCAACATTTAGGGGTAACTAGTTGGGCAACTCACATCAGGCGCCAAAATAATCCAAACATTTTCTCCTTTGAGATTCATCACAGTTTGCGACTTTCCAAACAGATTGTTTAGGACCAGTCAAAGGCACTCAACAACGGGCAAGTATATAAATAAAAGTAGTTTCAGAGTAGACCAACTGGTCACAGTACAGTGTTGGTGGACTTTATTATCATTTGATCATTTTGTTATAATTGTGGATGATGATAACTAGGACGATATTCAAGTAAATGCAACCATTGACTCAAAAGAATGCACGGTTGGAAGGAACATTTTACTTACGACGATATTTTTTATTTTGAAACCAAATCGATAAAAATTAAATAGATGCCTTAAATTTAACTAGCAATGGAACTCATACACCACAACTAAAGTGGAAATAAAATTAAAAAAATCATGGATAAATATTTGCATACGCGCCCACGTGAGCAAATAAAATTCTTAGTACATCAAATCTAAGTAGTACACCTGAAAAAAAAACTTCACGTTCAACGAGAGAGCAAAAATTTATATCCGTTGCGAACACGACAATATCATGTAATTAATTAATTTGATTAATTTGATGATTTTAAAATTATTCATTGTACATCTCGAACACAATGTAATTATTTCATTTACTCAATTATGGATCAGTCATTGGGTGAACTTTTAGAAAGAAAAAATGGTGTTGATTAATTAACTGGGTTCTACTTGAAAATGTTGATATGGTGAATATGAACTGAGAAGAAATAAAATGATGTACTTCTATTACCAATAAAATGAAGGCATTTTCGCTTATACTATGTATGCATACATATGTATTTCTACTTATCGTACAATCATATAAATTTATTTAACATCAAAATAATCTATGGACGTGCAAGCACTTGCGACATGAACAAAACAATTAAAATTTACATTAAATTTCACGACACTGCCACGTACTCTTCGAATTAATGTCGCCCATGTTAATTTTAATTAAGTTTTACTACTGAAGTACGTCGTGTGACATGGTTCTTGATATGCGTAACGACGTATGTTCATGTTCAGAGTTATAGTTTCTTGCTCCGCCACTGCGGACCACACACGACTTTTCAGCATTTATAGATAAAACATAGTATAAGAGCTGTAGGATCCAGCGATCAAATAATTCCAAACGAATGCTAAACGATTTATACCTGTATCGAAAATGCTATTCGTTTAGCGTCGAGTTTACCGTCAGTTGATTTTTTAACGATCGAATTATGTCACAGCCATTCTACTTCTTACTTGGATTCGTTGGTAAAATTGAAAGTTTTGTACGGAACGCCGCGCTTATTAAAGTTTTATAAGCTTTAAATCACGGGCGACGTTAAAGTTGGCTACAATAAATTTTATATTTATGATATAGTAAAAGTGCCGAAGTAGAATGGTACCGACGGATCATTTTAACTATCTACGATTATAAATTTAGCGTACGCGGTGGATTCTTTTACGTTTTATGTCGTACTTTATTATGGCATTTGCTGTATTTACAGGCGTAATTACATAAGCATAGGGTGCTTATTCTCGCCGATAAAATCTATGAATGTTTTGATTGCAAATTTTGTTAAGTTAGCAAGGGAACTTTTGATGTGCTATGTACATGGGGACTAAATGAAATTGGAGCTTCGTTAGAAAATTGTTTGTGTTATTATTTCTTTATTTTTGTTAATCGTGAAATTGTTGTTATAAATTTATTTCGTACGCTTGAGTAAGAAGAAGCTTGGGACTGGTCTTAGGAAAAATGAGAATGGATTTAGGAAGGACGAGGGATATAATTGTGCAAAAAATAAGTATGAAAATGAATAATTAAAATAACAATTCTATTAAGGCAACTACGTTTTCTAGTGGGACAAGAAACACTGGTATAATTAATATTCATGCTTAGAGTACACGTCGCCGTTAATATTATTACGTCTGTAATTTAGTTCAAAACATATAGCAGTGCCAAGGAAACGCAATAATTATTGCAAGAAATAAAGTTAATTACTACAAACGGTGAGTGCTATAATTATCATTTACCCTTTTGAAATGAAGATGGTAGTAAGATAGTTAAGAAATCACATCAGAAGTTCCACTAACGTTTACGTTCGTTAATATTCATTAACACACGGACGGCAATCGCAATAATCGTTATAATAAAATCTTATTAGGACATTTATACAATTTGCTATTAGCGCTGAATAATTTCAATAACTCGGCGGAGTGAAATTGATCCCAATTATTGCCATTATCGGTCTTGTATTTTAAACTGCTAATAATACGCATGGCGGCGTTATAACTTATCTGGCATTTTTGTATGCATAAAAGTAGTTTCGCATGTTCATGTCGTGTAAAAACGTAAAACATGCAAACATGGTGTTATATTCTCGGCATAAGATAAACATTATTAATTTTTTGAATTGACTGCGAGACACCTGACGTTATCACGTATTTTCGAAAGAGTAGTTTATGTTTGCCGCGCAGCGTTCGGCTAAGTGGTAATTGTACATAAATATCGATAAATTTGTTGCGCAAAATGATTATTGCTCGCCTTGAATATTCAATAATGGAATAAAAAACATTTAATCGAAGATAACTGGAAACCCCATCGCCGACGTGCAAACCCTTATCTTCAATATACATTATCGGTCAGAAATCGTATTATGCATGCAGATGGCGTTCCAGTTGCTCGGCTAAGCTTTGCTCTTTACGTATTTGTAATATTGCCTAGTAGCGTCATTCATATGTCACATTCATTCTTCTTTCTGTTTGCCACGAACAAGTGTCGCGTGTGTGCGTTGACCTGGCCTAGAAGACGAGCCTAAGTTCAAATGTTAATGAATAAATTAGTAATCCCGTAAAAGAGGAGAATTAATGCTACATTGACACTTTCTAAATTTACACTCGCACCATATTTTTTAAATTGGATACATAATTCCGATTACGTTATTGGAATATCGCAACGGTTGTAAATTAATCAAACGGCCTTACGTGCATTTTCTAAATTACTACATCTATTATTTGCAAACGCGCCTAACTGTTTTTGAATTTCATTTGGTATATCTGCTCGTTTCGATTTTTCTCATTGCGTTTGTCAACGATGTGTTGGTGGCGTTTTCTTGATGTGCGAATACAAACTAATTAACATGCGTTAAGAAACAGTAAACAATAAATCGATGAAGATACCAACAACAAATATCAAGAATGTGTGAATGTGCGAATCCTTATTTTAAAAATTAACTTAAATCAAATATTACTGAGTAGTTTTTTATTAAAATTATTATCAAAGTCAATATTTAAAACAGTTACTTGGCACAAGTGAATCAATTAATATATCGGGTGTTAACTCAATTTTTTTATTGTAACAAAAATAAAAATAATAAAAAAAATTTAACAATTTTTCCAAATTGGGCGTAAAATAACTCGGCAATAAAATATGCACTTGGTTATTTAAAAGATCCCGAAGCATGAACACCCGTTCTCCGCCCATACGGTTAATTTAGTGCACTTACATTGTTGTCGGCTTAATATATATGACGGCTAATATAATGGAGATGGTGTATCTGAAATATATTCAACAATCGTCGATTTTAGCGACAACGGTGTCACGATTTGCCTTAAGATACGTACGTGTGTTTATGCGTACATGCAATTCTTTACAATCAGTTGGATCAAATCAAAGTTCAGGTATTCCGTTAAAAGACCACTAACATTACATGCACGCATCTAACGTACGCAAAAAAGACTCGACGATGAGCGTGATTTCCTAAGATAATCTTGTTTTATTGGAGTGTTTTATGAAAAAACTCGCCTGAAAAAGTTTCGTTTTAAATACGCGTACGGGTTCCAGCAGATTTATCGCGGCTCGCGCTGGATTCACTGCCAGTGTACGTGAAGTTACACTTTGATTTTAATTGCGCAATTCTTGATTTGTTGTCGCGGCCTTATTTTAATCGCGGCGATTAATTAATGAACAATTACGGTGGTAAGTTTTTTGCTGCTTAGAGGAAATAGCAAAGAAAATTTCATGAATGTTAATAATAATAATACTAATAATATTGTGACCCAATGTCATTATACCTGGGTATAAAGAAGTAAAGTTACAAAATTGTGGACAATTTTTTTTCCTACTGTTATTGGATTAGGTGACGTTCAACATTCAGGCAGAACTAAAATCAATATAACGAAATGAAACTACTTGTCTTGTTCATCTCTGAAATTGCGCTATGCACATTGAATTTTTATGAGGAAGTCCATTGACGCACTACCAATCCTCTAAACCAATTGCAGAAAGTGAAGGAAGATCGAAATTTTCTTATAGCTAACATTTGTTGAAACAAAAAAATATAGTTCGCGGTAAATTCAATGTCGTTGACATTACAAGTGAAATGAAGTTGAATTTTTCAATTTGCTTATGGTTGTTTCCAAGGAACGCTAACGAGGATATCCCATCAACCCAAAATTCTTCATATTGCTTCGAAATATGAATTGCCTGTGTGTTGATTAATCAACATTAATTTTTGAAAATCCAACCTGATTTTAATAGTTTGTTGCATTTTATATGCATGAATAGCATGTCATTGTGATTGTAATATTATTTTTCTATTTTAATGACTTAAAGATGTGGTTTAAAAAAATTGTGTTGCTTGATTTCAAACTTGAGTTCTATTTAACTATTGATATGACATTGGTATTTCACAATCAAGTGCACTGCAACCTCAACGGACATAGGTAATTAAGATTCGAACCAGTACAAGACTGGATTGAGAAGGTCCCGGGGGAAAATTACGTTTAAGGCACCATCAACAAATAGCAATAGATATATGACTCTTGGATTAATAGATATACTGAAATTGTATTCTCTAAATTTTAGTCAAATAAAAGTTGAAAAAACCCGAATCGCAGAATAAGCGAATTTATATAAATTGTCGAAAAATTTACCAGTGTATAATAAAAAATGTCAAATTTGATAAAATAGCAATTACTGGAAAGTCAAAATTCATAAAAAATGCCGAAATGTCAATTGGAAAAATTGACAAAATTGTTTAAAATATAGATGAAACTATACTATACTATACAAAATATATGGCACAATTATAAAAAACTGAATAAAATAATTAAAATACTAGAAATGATATAATTGTAATAATTTTAATATAAAAAATATTAAAAATTACAAATATTTTCAAAATCAAATTACTAACATTTGTCTACTAATACTAGTTTTGCTATTCCCCCATAACCGTGCTGCAACGTCACTTGATTCTAGATAATGATGATGTCATAAATGTGACACTAGACACGCAGGATGTGGAAAATTTGGATATTATATTATTTGTATCATTAATAATATCAATTAATCATGTATACCAATAAAAATTTACTGTTGGTGGACGAAGCTCAACTGGCAAAAGCTCATAGGATAACTAATGTACCTAACATACTATATCACTTGCAGACAATATCCCTTGTGCACCCCATTCCACTGATCTAAAAGTGCCTCAATAAATTTCCTAAATTACAATATTGAAAAAAATTGCGATTTAAGAACATAGTAAGCTCACAAAAGTGTGCCTAACCCTCTATGTCAGTAAATAATTCTTTTTATCGGATCTATTCAAAATAAAAATACGCACAGTGATAACTTCTTTCGTCCACCTGATAGTAAATAAATTAGCAGATTAACTATTGTACTAAAACTAAGATGAAGGAACTCATTCTGAAAAAAAAATTCATTTAAGAATTTTTGTAATACTGCTCTATTTACCAAATGATTCTGTCGGGAACACGATGAGTTTAAGAAACTTGTAGGTAAATCCTTTAATGCTTTTAATCCAAAACATTATCATAATACAAGGAACGAAATAATATTATCAGGTGTCGTTGTACAAAAACTTATTTTATCGGTGAAAGTCAGTGGGTCGTTTATAAGAAATTTCGGGTGATTTACTTCAATTCTTTCTATTTAAAAACTTAGACATGAAGGGGAGAAAATACAAACATAATTTTGCGATTTTCTAAAAAAATGTATTTCAAAAAATCGTTATACCGATTGAGTACTATCACTAGTTAAAATTAAGACCAATTTAACCAATTTAAGTCGTAAAAGTTCGCGGAAATAAATTATGTTTATAAGCATAAATCTTGGACGTAGGTTACAAGAAATATGTATTTGTATACCGGTATTTTAGATGTACATTTAATATGATCCTTACCGGGTGCATCAAGTATACTCCCATCGGTAACCTTTGAAATGCGCTTGCATATACGTAAACATATTACATGCATGTCATCTTCATATCTACCAACATATCAGTACCAAACGTGAATCAATTTTGCATCTGATTTACTTGCGAGTACTCGTCCATTATTTCAGCGTATATTACATATATAATGACCTCCCATTCGAGTGAGACTGTTGGTAATGAACTAGACTACTACAAACTTACGATTATTTAATAGCATTTTATTCTTGCGTACAGGCTAGTGTGCACGTCGTTATTTTTCCTATGAAGAGTTTAATGTGTATTTTTAATATTAAGAGTTACAACAGACGATTTCTCAGGAGGTGATGTCGTTCATAAAGCAGGAGGTAAGGCTTTTTTATATGCGATTACGATAATTAGTTCGTTAGAATGACAAAATGTTTATGTGAGAGTCTAGACTAGCCTTACACTTTCGAGAACCTTTTGTCTTTTTTCTTCTGCTGTAATTCCAATAAATACCACCTTTATTGGTGTTTGCACTTATTCCACCCTTTCAACCACCCCTGTTACAATCAGCTGGTCTCCACTTTGTTGACAAGTTGATTGATAGATCAATTTAACTAGAATTGGACCTTCAACAGGTCTGTAGATCCTCAGCTTTCTGACAAATTACATGTATCCAAGAACACCAAGAAACACGTAAAAGTAACAATTTTATAAGTTAGTACGTTGATATTTGAAGCGTACATAAAACCTGAAAATAAGTTTTGTGCCCATCATGTGAGCTGTTCTACATCCAAAATGCAACGTTGATGTCCACTATATAGCATGACCAGAGAACGTCATAATGTTTGGCGCCAAGAGTACATATATAGTATAAGGATATAACTTTTATGGGCTGCTTATGGTCCTTGCCTACTCCACTCCTCACTAGAGCTTAGTTGTGGTCTCGATGTTCAAGATATAGTCCTTGACATGTGATCTGGACTTTCGAATATTTTGCAACCATTTAAATATTATAGATTCGGGTTCGCAGTCATCTTTGATTTTTTTGCCAATTTAATTTTATTAACATATGAGTGAAATATAAATATAATTAATGTTTTGTAGACGATGTTTTGCTTTACCATCTACAAAAACTGATGAAGTTAATTTTGTCCATGTCTATCAATTTGTGTAACTCGTGAACTCGTTTCTTTGACTTATCAGATGGTTACGATGCGCTAGTGTCGCCGAAGTATTGGAATTTATTTGTTAGTATTGCTGAATTTATAAACTACGGGAATTTAAAATAATTTTTAAACTATCACGGGTGATTATAAATAACATATTTTACCTGTGATTTTTAAGATGACAACGTCGATTTTTAGTTATTAATAAAGCGAATTAACAAACCACACATATCTCACTAGAATTTCCGTTCGGACATAGATCACAGAAGAAAACGTTTAATGGTTAAGAAGAAACTATAGACGTCTTGGGACTTGGAGTCGCTTACATGATGTATGTACATCGAGAACAGTAGCGGAAATGAATCTGCACGCACAAGCATGCAGTCTCTCCATAGGAGAATTGCCACTACTCATTTTCTATCATCTAGTTCACTATGCACGCCGCCGACCGCTTTGATTGCCTATATGAGACAGCAGTCTGTCTACTCCATATCGGCGACATATCGTTCCCTGATGGGAATACAGACGGTCATAGATCATACCAGTTGGAGCCGCCGACGTGTATCGTCCATAATAGATGAGCGACGATTTGGTATGGAATTGTGAAATCTGATTGCTGTATATGCCAACAGATTTATTGACGTTGAATTATTTCGCGGAGTTTACTTTCATTTTGCAGGTGTTTTATGGCCACCAGTAATGAAAATGCGTTAATTTCATGCTCATCGGCGATACTCGAGATGCATTCAGAATGTCGGCCGTATTTGTAACGAAATGAACGCTCGGCTTACGTCTGCGCAATTAAAATTTATGGCGCTATGTTATATAGTTCACTATAATATTAATTCGCACATGTGTAATATTGCCGTTTATAGTCGGCGCACATACTAAGTAGATCAAATGAGTAATTCTTACATAATTTATTAATAGGGTTTGCGAAACTGAAATCGCTGCATGCGTGTGGTTTCAGAGCGAGAACTTTTTTGTGATTGCAAGAGATTAGTTAATACATAATTAAGGCAAAACATCTTGAAAATTATTGCAACGTAAAATAAACGTTACACAGAATTGGCCAAACAACAATTTTTGATCAGGTGGTTTTACTTTTCGCATTACCACAACTAGTCTGTTATTAATTATAATCAATTAAAATAAAATTTTTAAATGTAATAGAATTTGAGGCTACAATAAAGCATAAGTAAATCAAGTATTCTTACGTTCAACTTCCATTTCGTGCATTTGTCATTCATCTCATTGATTCCGTACCTGAACCTGGCACAATGGTCTCTTGAATTTCCCATCCATTTCAGGTACTGTAGCACGTGCCAAAAGCCTCGAACGTCTTCTTGCAACGCATTATAATTCTCTGATTACCACATTCCGGCATTTTCAAACTGATGTCATTAACATTCATCCTGTAATATATTCGTTTGTGTCGAGGCGATCTTCACGACCGTTCTTGCAATATTTCCCAGTCAATAAATATTATTCTAAATGGCTCAAAATGCTTAAATTGTTTTTGATTTTCTCGAGAAAATTTATCGAAGAAGAGCTTTCAGGATTTCTAATCCTTATTACCCGGTTATCGATAATTTGGCTCCTTTTGTTGGATACGCGTCGCATTTTAACAGCAGGATTGCGTGATTTTTTTTTATAAGGGCCCTCAGTTTCTTTCTTTCAATTTTGCATAACCGCCATTCATTCAATTTTTCATATTTAATTTGCAATTCGTGTGATTGTTTCATTGTTGAGATACCCATCTTGCTCGTGCGACTTGCTTTCTCGCCTTAAATGTTTTCCGTTAGGTTATTAATTGCGAATACTTTTTATTAATTTGCGGAACAGTTCGTGCCACGAAAGCTCAGTGGATATAAATCACGTTATCTGATCTAAATAATTAAAAAATTATGAAAATGTTTAATACCTTCTGCTTCATTCTGTTTGTCGTTACGTTTGTTCGTTGTAAAACTTATGGTGTACAAAAAAGATAAAACTCGTAAGTGAATTGTGCAATTTTAATTTGTTAGTATTGGAAAAGTAAAGAAAAGTCTAACCAATGCAAATTAAAGTGTAATCATAAATATTCTGGGTTGTTGGTTAATAATAATGTAATGTGGAAAATAAGATTAAAATAAGTAAATAAATTTGTGTGAGGATAATGAAGTAATTTAAAACAATTTATAAAAAAATCTGGCTACGAATGTGACGATGGCAGCAATGATAATCAATTATTAAAATAATAAAAATTGTTATTTAATTATCTTGCGTCAGAAGGAAATATCAGAAGGAATGTTAAAGCAGTTGTTTTTCTTGCTACTTAAGGTTGGAGAAAATTTAGAAATTTAGTCTGGAAATTTTGTAGTTAGAAAATGTGAATATGATTGTAATATTCACGAAACATTTTTTTTTTGTTAATGGATAGATATATGAGATTTGATAGAAGCCTTGTGACCAGTGGGTTGGGTTGGCTTTGGTTTGGTTGGGTTGGGTTGGGTTAGGTTGACCAATTTATCTTACTACTCCGAAAGACATTGATTCTGTCAACGATATGATTTTAGGTAATCAGCGACTTTGGATTAGGGATATTGATGCTGCGACATCGTTCATCACGACTTGGGCATGAGAAAGTTTATGTCAAATGTATTCCAAGGTCCGTGAATGTTGATCAGAAGTTTTGCAGATTTGCCTACTGGTCCTTCAAGACCTAAATAAATGTTCAAAAATCATGAGGCAAGATTCTTGCTTCAGTTTTCTGGGACAAAGATGGGATAATTCTGATAGAATATTTGGATCAACGCAGAACTGTTGATTATGTGTTGCCATTTTCAAAGAACTTAATGCAGTTTGAAAATATTAAGGGACAGTGCCTCTATCTCAGTATTGAAAACATTAAGAAAATATGGATATGGGTATTATATCCAACAATTTTTGTTTTGTTTAGAAAATGTCTGCTTAGGCGCTTTTGTCGCAGGATCCATTGCTAATAAGAGCCACAAATTAAGCAATGAAGAGTTACTCAATTTTTCAAACACTGTTTAATTTTTTTTAATTCGCGGATGTGAAATATTTATAACAAGTTATTTTGCTGAATGTAATAATTGTTGTGCTCAATCGTAATAACGACCAGTTACCAAAAGTTGTAGAAGTTTGGAAATTTTACTTTTTGGAACACCCGCCCTATTCTCCGAATGTTTAACCCCGACCATCATTTGTTGCCAAAACTCAACAAACAAGTGACAAAGTAATACTTGAGGGGTGGTTTGAAGATCAAGACAAACTTTTTTCGAAATGGCTTAGAATTTCTTTATAGCTGTCCTGCTAAATGTGCACGTCTTAAAATAGATTACGTCGAACGAATAAAATTTTGTTTTGAAATATTGTGGCGTTTTATATGGCAGCCTAAGTACTTATCCTCGAACCTCACAGAAAGACGACACCGTATCGCGAACAAAAATTTTACAATTTACAACTTTTAATTTGTTTGTTTTGAAATTTGCATCGCAAAGAATTTGCCAATGAGGCCGGATCCACAGTGACCGAGAAACCGGCAGGAACTGAATAACCTGAGAATAACTAGAAGTCCATTAACTACTATTTAATTTTGTTTAGAAATCATCAGAAAAAATCAGTTTTTGAAAAAATGGGCTATGAATATGCATCAAAAAGGAGAATTTATAAATTCAATTACACAATTTATTAAAGTCAAAAAATGGAACAAAGGGGTACGAAAAAGAGACTAGATTTTTTTTAGAAATTTTTTTTATAGAATTAAATATTATTTAGTAATCTTGCCTGACGTGACCAAAAACCAATTATGGCTTTAACGTTCAATTAGAATTCTAGAAATACTAGATTCTATTATAAACGTTTTGAGTAAAACAAAAGGGGTGAGTACTAATTCGATAGTGGAGTGGATAGTTTTAGTATTTCCGTATCTATCTATCTCCATGGGGGAAGCACATTAAGGAGTATGTCAAATATATTAAAATTTATCGAAGAAGGGGTGTAGTAATTATATTAATGCATGGGAGCCAGTAAAGAAGAAATGTGGCAAGGTGTGAGGAGGTTATCAACGATGGAAATTATAATTTCAATGTGCGATGGATAGTATTCGAAAATTAATGTAAATTATAATGTTGAACAATTATGGTTATCTGTACAATTAAATCAGTTTATATTTGAATGCTGTGTAGCTTACAGACAGCCTAACTCTGACTACAACAGTCTTCGATGGATTTGCTACATCGTAATATATCCATTGCTGAGGAGATTTTAACATCGATCTTTTAAAAATTGTAAATTCATCCCCAATATATTTTAATAATTTCATTAACGCCATCAACTGTCTTAATTGAATAGGAAACTAGGATAACAGCAACTTCTGCCACATTAATAGACTTTTTACAACTGAACCGACTAGTGTTGGGAATTCAGGTGTTGCATGTTATGACTTTTCCGAACATGACTTGGTTTAGTGTGAGATTCGAAAAAAATTAAAGACTGCATCTCATCTTAAAACTTTCCGCAATTATAAGAAAACTAAACTTGAACACTTCCATAATGACTTCAATTCGGTACCATTTAATTATAGTTTCAGAATCCATGATATAAATTGAAAAATAATTAAATTCTCATATACTCGAACTTTTTAATGTCCACGCACCTGTAACTTGTTCACAAAACCACAGATCACTTGGCTAATAGACACGTTGAAGTTGCAAATTACAAATGTACCAAATTAAAAAAATGACTGAAATTATTATAAATCACTACGTAACATGACTTCTTCTGCTTTCAATCTAAGTTCAATCCCAATCCAATCCAAAATCTAATTAACGATGACTTTATAAATAGTGTAGACAATATAAATATCGTCATGATAAAACTGTGTTGACCACATACCAAGCCTTATTTAACACCTATCACAAATTGTTGTAACGAGAAAAGGGTGTTTACATATCACTGGAAGTATGGTCTCGTGCGACCACTGCCAAAAAATAATGAACCACATTACTGATTTACGTTCAATTGGCTTGTTACCTGTTTTATTAAAAGTCTTCGAAAATGTTCTACAGAAGCAACTTCGATTTTGTCAATGAAAATAATGTACTTGTGTGCAACACACCAATCAGATTTCCAGAAGGGATACAGTTGTCAGAGCATCTTGCTGAAGCTGACATATGATGTATTGTATGCAACAGATCGTGGTGGCCGAACTATCTTAATACTAACATTAAGATAGTTCGGCCACTATAGCAAGACTATAGCAAAGTGTTTGGTACTGTTAGACACGAAATACTTTTAGATGTTTTTAGAAACATTGGTCTACATGAAGACGCTGTAACTTTGTTCGAAGATTATTTATCAGGTCGTACGCAGTGTCCAGCAAGACTGTTGCTAGATTGGTTGCTGTCATCAGTATTGATAGTTGATCAGGGGATCCCACAGGAATCTGTACTTAGTCCATGAATGTTTTCAATATATACATATCGGCTCACAAATGTCATTATATCCTGTAAACCTTGCGATATAGTGCACTCAAATAAATATGGTTTCTTACAACTTAAATATTAGTTCAGAAAAATCACAGGCAATACTCTTTGGAAATGATAAGAAATGTAATAATGTCCGAAATTTAATTAAACTAGTTAGTTATAATGAGTGGGGCGTTTATCGTCCTTCCAGTGCGACCGCAAGAGTCTATTGTGGCTTCATAATTAAACAGTGTTAAAAATATTGAATTGCCAGTTGTGAAAAAAGTGCAAACCTTCATTCTATTAACAGAAATCGAAAATTCTCACACAGTACACATAAACTGTTGAATACTGGCTGGCTGAACATGACTAATAGAAGAGAAAATAATGATTACTAAATCCCGTACAATAAAATAACATACAGATCATATGTTCGTAATATTACAACATGTTTCCGCGGAAAATATCTCATCCTAGTCATAGAACCACTCCCTTGGACTTGAATGAAAAATAATTGATGCCTGGATCTATTTAATGATAGAATTTAAGGCGGGATGGAGAATAGAAGATGACTAATAGAAAGTTTATGATATGAGAATCTTTGGAACAAATATTGTATCATAGAAAGTATAGACGAAGATGAAAAGAATTACTTTTGGGTAGATTGGACAACTTGATGCCAAACAGTGCAAGAAGCTTTGGGGGAAGATATTGTAAGGATATCTAACAACCATTGAAAGATCTGGATAAGCTCATTTCTTTCAATTCGTAATTTGCACAAAAATCCATATAATGGGCATTCCTACTATTGATTGTATATTATATAGCATTGATGTACAAATCAACAATACTTCCTTTAACTACTTAGATAATATTGTGTGAGCAATGGGACCTAACTTTATTTTCCCCCCAACTAAGAAACCGCACGAAACACGAATACCAATCTTTACGAACTTCAAATTAAACGCCGAGCGGTTGATAGCATTTTCAACGCACCGCTCGAACAGATTGCGTAAACACGTGATTGAAAGGTTAAAAACGTACGATGTAATATGTGTAAATCAGATCTCTGCATGTTACCTGCTCTCGTCCGATCGTTGTTTAGAGCACTAGCGCCACCTCACGGACTCCGCGGGAGGCCACGAAGATGCGCACCAGCTGATATCACCTGTCAACTGTCATTCTGCTCCTTTCCTAAACACAGAACGATCGTGGTCTGAATTCGAGTTCCCACGTTCGTTCGGATAGTTATTTTCGCTTTTTTACAAACGAATTATGAGGTTAATTACGTTTCACTTAGTTTTTGCTCAAAACGATGCAATAATATTAATGCGCGCGTAATTATATAAAAAGTGCAAATACGTGTAAACCACATTCGCGCGAGTCAGAGAGACTCACATCCGAGGAAGTTTTACATCGTTTTTATCGGTGATACGAATTTAATTGTTAATGTCGTGGTACTCTTGATCGAATGCGTAACAAATATACTTTCTAATGCGTGTGAATTAATTTCAAGTTTCACTTGCGGATAACTATAAAAATGTAATCCAAAAATATCCATTATTTTTTAATTACACGACAGATTCGTCGACGTATTCGAAATTATGGTCTGGTGTAGTCGAAGTACGTCAGGTGTTTTTTCAATAATTTTAATATGAAATATGGTCACGGATATGCGTGTTTGGACGAAGAACAGGTACCAGAGACCACGGACGACCTTTGCATTGCACCAGTTATCTGCATCCGCGATCACTCAATACTTTCGCGAGTGGTTCCCATCCCAGCGCGCTTTTCAATGCCATCACTTCACTTTTTTCTTTGTTGCGCTGAAAAGTTCCGTTAATGTCGTAAAAATCAAGAGTGTTCTTTCTAATCATAAATACGTGTCAACGTAATGCACGCGATGGTAATTTAAAATGTGTCTGGAAACGGCGAAGATGATAGTTGATGGCGTAGTAAATAGTTTTTCAGTCGTGCGATACGAAGTGTGCATTTTTTTTAAATGTTGTAATTGTATTTATGCATTTAGGACGTTTCATATAACAAAAATATTTACAAGACATAAAAACATCTAATTATAGCAGGTTATTCGTAACTGATGATTGCATAAAATAATATCCCACGTATCTTCACACTGAACCGTCCCAGATAATATATCACAATTATCGAAAGGCGATGTCCAACAGAACGCGGCCACGTTTTCGTAATAACTTATAAGTTATAACATTGAATTTCTTGCGTAATACGATGCGAGGGAGTCGAAGATGCATCTGTCCGCGGCGAGGCGAGGATAGTTTCCCAATATTTAAATCAGAAAAACATAAAACACACGCAAAGACATCCTTTCAGTAGTTTACTTCGTGCCGTGAAAAACTTGAATCATGTGCTGCACTTATCGGACTTGCTGAGTTATATGCGTCCTGGTAGAGCAATGCTAGATATCGCTATAAAGATTTAAACCATCCCATGTCTCATGATTTTGTATTTTATATTATAGAAACTATCTATTCGATGTGTGTTGTATCCATTTAAGAGATTTATTAAGTGTGAGAGCAATACGAATTTCTTTATTAGAAAGTCAAGTTATACCGACCACTTTTGAAATTGTGTGTGTAACACATGCGACGCAAAATTATTGAGTAATACCAAAAACTTTGTTTTAATAAATTAAAATGAAACAAAGTAATTTGGCATGAAATTTAAAAGTGGGCTTAATCAAGTTATCAAAATGTTAATCGTGTAGATTTTTCAATACTTAAACAAATGTACTCGTAAAAGTAAACGAGGTAAATTTTCATGTTTTCAGTTGTAAAGATTTTATCTGTGATGAATTGTAGTAAGCTGGCTGTCAATGGGAAATAGACCTGGGCAACATTGGACAATATTAATGTTGGTATTAGAAAGCAGTCTGAACGTGTAAATGTCCATAGCTGGGAACCACGACTAAATAGATCAGAACACTTAAAAACAGTTAATGGCCACCTGCGCATCCACTACTAGTCTGTGTTAAATGGTAATTACTTTCTTGCATTAGAAGCTGTGTAGTTATGAGGGAATTATTCATTGCAATGTAGTCTATTAACATTCGCAGCAATATGTGCTTTAAGTCAGTTTACGTACGGCCGTTACATTAGACGGTGTTGTAAATTGTACTTGAAATTACTAAGGTTATCCCACAAGTGCTTCTGTTATTATTTAAAAGTAAAAAATCGCAATGAGTTATAAAGATATATTACATAGATATTATTAATCACCTAATAAATCATGATAGTGGTTTTTACCTCAGCGCCAATATGATGTTTTTCCGTGGTGTTCCACAAATTGCGCTCGCAATTTCCGGGTCGGCGCAGGGAAAAGTAAATAGTTATGATCTCATTTGGAAAACATCGGTAGCCGAGGACTAATTACGCGTAAACATATAATTTGTTGTGTAATGTGTGGTGTAAGAAAATAATTAAATATGGCAAGCAGAAATTAATTTTAATTTAATTTCTTGGTAAAATAACATAAATTATTGGTTGCGATTACTGTACAATAGCAATAATAATAATGGCGATGTTTAATAATATGTTAAACATTTCAATTTTCTTGCACTGTGGTCAGTTTAATTTATTATGATTAATTACATCGTAGTTGTCTTTATCGTTGATGTATAATTAAATTATTATAATTCTGTGTCAAAATTGTACCGGAAAAACATTCAAATCGACCTATTTCCCCAACCCGTTTGATGATGATGATGATGTATATATTTTTTAATCAAAGTTAACTTTCCTATTCTCATTATAAAGATTGAATTAAAAGAATGACACAACATATCCAAGGATTTGAAATAAATTTGCATTCCAACGATACAAATTACGGAATTGGTAAAAATAATTTGTTTTGCGACTTACTGCAAGAAGAGTTAAATTGTCAACTTCAAATGTTTTATTTTTTACCAATTAATGAGGATATAAAATTTGTCAATAATTTTATTTTATTACAAAATCAATTTTTGCATATTTCATGATTTAAATAATTTTATTTAAATTAATTTACTTAATTTAGCGGTGAATGTGCACATTTAAAAAAATTAAATACTACAATTTGTAATTTAAATCTCCCTATTGGCAACACTGTGACCCCTGCACCCCTGTTCTCCTTACAGTAAAACTACAGTGGCATATTTTTTATTTTTCGACATAGTCTCCCTCTACACTAATGCACTTGGTGCGTCGGTGCTCCAACATCTCAACAGCATCCTGGAAAAAATTTTGTCCGACATCTGCAAATCACCTCTATACAGCTTGTACCACTTCATCATTACTGGAATTTTTTTTCCCGCGGAAATTTTCTATTAATTTGGGGAACAACCTGTAATCACTGGGGGCGAGATCTGGCGAATATGGTGGGTGCTCCACTATGTGGCAATACAAGATGTGTGGCTGGGAGCATTATCCTGATGGAACAGCACACCGTTCCTTAACGTCAATATGTGGTGCACCACATGATATGATAAAATTCTTGCACAATATTTCTGATGTGTACTCGTCGGTCTTGCAGCACGATATCGTGTAATTTTTTTAAGTTTTTATCTGTTGTCACCGTTATGGAGAACGTTTTCACTACGTCATAAGAAACTGCAGACTCCCCAATAGTTGCCATAATGTCTTCTTGAATTTGAGTTGGCGTCATGCTCCTTTTCTGGAGGTATTTTATTACGGCTCTTTGTTCCACAGGATTCATTTTTATGAACAGTCATGACACACAGTACAATAATTACCCACAGCACAACAACGCGTTGAGATACAAAGTTGATATTTTCTAGATATGATCTACAAATGTTAGCTAACTAATTGTCAAAAACATTAATCAAGCAACCAATTAGAAATAGATCAGGGGCGGAGCATAAGGATCCACACTGGTATTACTCAGCAATTTAGTCAAAAACTTCAGGTTGAAGGGCATGGAAAAAATTCGAGAAGGATAATCGTATGAGCTGCAACGATATATTTTTGCAAATAAAGAGGTGTACCAGGCAAATCTTCAGATAAGAAATTTCTTTTAGAGATATTCAGATTGATATAATAAATATAATTAATACATTAGATCAACCACTTCAACGTCGTTCATTTTCGTACATAGGTTTTCCAGATATTTAGAGTTTCAATAGTTCGTAGTGAGAAGGAATGAAAACACTGACATAACTATCAGATACAGCATAATATATCATCATCATCATACAAAAATTTAATGGAAGACTGATAGACACCCAACCCAACCCAACCCATGGAAATTTCAATTAACTGGAATCGATCAGGAAACTAATCATTCATAGGAATGTCGTAAACTAAACTTCTAATTTCTGTTATTACGTTGTATCGTTTAACTTTTATCACTACTTCGCAATTGTTGGCACAAGAGTCTGTTTTGTTGACAATACAAGTCTTTGTGTAAGTGTATTGATGCCAACTAGCGTTACTGTTAATACCCCCACGCCAGGTATTTAGAACGACTGCTTGCTTTGCATCAAGGAATTACAAACGAACTAGCATTGCGTCGAGCCATGAATGTCAGGTGACTTGCCTCGTTCTATAGCAACTATCGCTCGATGACGTGTTTAACCAAGCAAATCACATCACATTCTCAATTAACGAAGTGCTACAACCCACGAGTTTCTAACGTGCCTATAGAACAACCGAATATTATGAGGGACAACATCACACAATTCCATACAATTTTATTATTTAGTTCTCATTCTTCATTTATTAAAATTTTTCTTCTTCGTGTTTATAGACATCTTAGGATTATTTTATTTTTATTAATCGCATTCGACAATTTGCAAAGACAAAATTGCATGAGAATTTAGCCCATCTAGTTATTCCAGTCGATTCATACTAATCGAAACGAGAGATGGATAAATAAAGGATTGCAGATTTTAAAATAACGATAATTTTTTTATATGCTAAAGAAGGTCCAGACACTGAATTGGGTTGGGTTGGGTTGGATTGGGTAGCGTTAGGTTGGGTTGGATAAATTGGACATGAAACCCACAACCTTCCTGAATATTAAGTCGAAGAAAGATAGGACGACTTTGGGCGAGGACTCTGGCTGTTCTAAATATCTGAAAAATGTCAGAAAATGGAAAATGGTGTAGCCAGAATCAACCACATGATCAAAGAAATAATATGGAATATTTTCTATCATCACATAGTTTTTGTATGGAATTCTTGTCCCCATCAATATTCTGTAGTACACTCTTTCCATACTCCTTGATGCACCAGTCCATAGTTATAACATCATCTCTTAAGTTGTGACAAGAGGTTCCTAGCAAATATAAAACGTATTCTGGGTAATCAAGGCTAAGTTTTGCTGATGATATGTGGGACAAATTCTTGTTGTGGATCCTGGGTCATTTCACATTATTTTAATGTTATCTACAAATGCGTTTTCCAGCAAGACTTCGCCACCAATAAAAATTGCACTAAAGACGCCAATCACACGGATATCGATTCAATGATTAATACGTAACATTTGAAACGAAACGTGCACAATTGCCGAGATCCCACATCCTTCAAGCGATCGACATGCCTAATACACGCATTTGTTTCGGCCGGCGGCTCCCTCTACCACCAACAATCATACAATCATTCCCGATACCTTTCTATAATTATATGTATCATGATGAAGTCATTGTAGTCGTGTGTTCTTTAGTCGCACGATGTCACGGCGCAAGATTGATCTAAATAGGGTAAAGTCGTGATTGAACCTGTGCCGTTACCGACCTTGACAATTAGCAATGAGAAACTATAACTCCTCTTGAAAGGTTAAAATAGATTGAGATTACGACATGAATGAATATACATAAGTATAGATTTGCCTATTTGCGTGGAAAAATATTTTACGGAAATTTTGAACAAATATCTCCCGCTCACAATAATTGCCGACAACGAATGTGAGAGAAACCCCCCGGGCGTTTACACATAATAAGATCATGTTTACAGCTATTATAATAACCACGGTGCTGTGTAATTGACTAATAGAATATTTACGGTTTCGAAATTTTTTAAATTTGATGTTTGACTTGTTTGATCTCTTAGCAATTTTAATTGGGTGGTATAAGTGTAGCTATGGAATAATTTTTCATTAATGCAGATTAATTATTTTATTTTTCAATTACTGATAGGGAACCGAAATGAAAGGCATGAATTTAAGTTAACCCTGTCGAAGACACAATTTGTGTAATTTTATTGACTTAACAGCAATTAATTATATTGAAAAATATTCAGAAATATTTTTAAAAATTTTGAAATGGTTAAATTTATTATATAGAAGTAATTAAGTCTTATTCTTTGATCAGTTCAATCATGTTACACCCATATAAACATCAGTATGTTTATTTGGTTTAACTACTGCGATTTACTATCCATAGATAGCGGCGTGAAAAAATCTTCGATCTAAGTTACTCATCTAAAGACGATATCGCGTTTCTGCAAACAACTATCTAGATTATCGTGTGGTAGCGGAGTATAGTAACAAGGTAAAAAATATGGCTGTGGTAGCAATGGGCTTATCTTAACGGCGAGAAGTTTTTTACTAGTGCACACCTAGACGTTCCATAATGTAATGAGTCAATTACTGGAGTCAATCTGATAACACAATGCGGCCAGGACTACACCACTTTATAATTACCAGGCGCTGCTCCGATACTCCCGTTGGAATTTACATAAACACGATCCTTCCGATTGCTTATCGATTCCAGTAAAACACGTCTCTATTACTGCAACTTCCTTTAGTTTAATTACGAGAGCTGCTCCAGCGGCTATCATCACACTTTCTATAATTATTTCTTATGGAATGGACCTTGGATGCGCAACAATAACATGTTCGTCATTCGCAACTGGCACTTCAAATATCAGGTGCATGCATTTTATTTAATATAGTTAATTTCGCAATGGCATAAACGGAGAAAAACAGCCGTGCTTTGTTCTAAGTGTGTCAGTAATGTTTAAAATATGATGTGTGCAATTGCACGATTTGTTGATAAAAATCGACGTCATTAGGAAATAACTCGATATTTAATTTGCTCGTAAAGCCATCTGTTATTAGTTAGTTCGTTGGTATTTAAAATTTGACAGATACAAATTTGAATAAATGTTTGATTTAAATCAGGGATGAGAGAATGCTCAAAATCATAATTAGTGCAGTTCACAAAATCAAAAATTGGACAATATTTAATTTTGTTACATAAAGTTATAATTATTGTAATATTACATAAAATTATTTAAATTTATCCAAAATCCCAATTTATTATTAAAATTGATTGCACTGAAATTATTCCAAAAATATTTAATAAATGAAACATATGGATATATTATGATGACGAAATATTAATAATTTTAAATTGTAACTTAAAATCGTCAATTATTACTGAGAAAATAGCAAGGGCCATTGATACCATGGTCCAGCACTTGATAACAACAAAATTCTTAAATTTAATAGTAGATCAATTTTGCTCAGTGCCTGAGGATACTGTGCTGGGGCCAATGGGGCAACGAATGCATCGTGAACTTTATCAAAATTAATAAATTCACTATCACCAAATATTTCAAAGGACTCTTACAGACCCAACAGTCAAAAAATAAGAAAGAAAAATATAACTGGAAAAACACAAATAAGCACATAAGTAAAAGCTGTATAAATATTCCAATTAGGAGAGGCATTAACCGAAAATGAAATAAATATATTATAAATATATATAATGACAGACGATAGGCATTATAATACTAATTAGTACACACAGCAGCGAAAATTTATTCCAAAGTATTAGATAAAAATCTGAAGAACAATTTAGGAAAACTGCAAATTAATTTTCGATCAAATAGGGGGTAACAGGTGCATTGTTTATTATGAGAAAAATGTGGGAAGATGTAATACGACAAGATGAAACGATACAGCAGGATTAAAAGGACATATGGAGAATATTAAGAAAAGGGGGAATCTAAAGCACCAATGAACTAAAGATGAATATAAAGTTAAGACGACAAGAAATTAAGTAAGAACGAGGCAAGAAAAACAAACAAATGGTCGAAACATCGCCAGGCCTTAGACTAGGTTGTATGCTGAGTCAACTACTGTCCTAGACGATGCAATAAATTATAGGAAAAAATCTGTCCAAAATATATGATATGATATGAAATGTGAAAGAAGATTTAATAGCATAACATACAGATATACAAAAGAGTTTTAAAAAAATGAACATGAAAGTCAACGAAGAAAAGACAATATAGGACACAACTAAATATAGTACAAGTAGAAGAAGAAGTACCGGAACAAGTATGACAATTTTAATACTTGGCATCAATGATGTTAGAAGATGGAAGGATGGGGAGGAAATAATGGAAGAGTGACAATTGGGGGCGAAATGTACTGGACACCACTCATGTCTCTAACCTGTCACCCTTGGTTGATCTTGTTATATGCAAATGCTCCTTTGACGCTATCAAATTACTTACTATTGTACTCTATATCACACCAGATGATAATTACTTTTTAATTGTTGGGGACATTTTCTGACAGTTATCTTTCGGTTTGCAGTAAGACATCGGCTTTCCAAAACTTTTACAACATTTTCTGCATCAATACAACAGCATAAACAATGTTGATCATAAACTTCTAGGCTTGATTCTTTCGAATACATAGTGGAATATTAACGTTACCCATTCTGACTCTGGCTGATCATTCGCCAACCCAACTGAACCAAATCCAACCCAGCTCAACCCTGCACAACGATTATAATGTTGGGACGAATCGGTGCTTTTTATAGAAAGTTATAAGAAAGTACAATCAAATGCAATTGCCCATCTGTCATTTGATTGTACTGAATTTGGCGCCTAAACCAATTTCGTCCAAATTAACAAATTATACAATCGATTCTATAATGAAAAAAACTGTGCAACAACTTTCGTTTGCCATTCGTTTATATCATCTCAGTCGTTTAATAGTCGTATGCATTAATTTAGACTGGATCTTGGGTTAGACATATTTGAAAACGAATTTACGATCAAACTTGATTTACTTGACAAAGC
Source organism: Geotrupes spiniger (assembly GCA_959613385.1). NCBI lineage: Eukaryota > Metazoa > Arthropoda > Insecta > Coleoptera > Geotrupidae > Geotrupes > Geotrupes spiniger. Next base: position 36,573,442 of record OY390736.1, on the reverse strand, counting down.
CATTTAAGCCATGCGGGTTTTAACCTTATTTAACACAAGTAATTTGCGTCACCACGAAATTTTAATGTACACTTAAAAAGAAGAATAAAAAGAACTTGTCAATCAAAAGTTTTTTAAAATTTGAATATCTTAACTTGGTATCTTGAATGGTTAAAAACTAACAATATTTTCTCCCAGAATGAGTTCAAACGCCTTAGATGTTTAGTTAAATCTCAAGTAGGTGAATCTTATAGTAGCTATCTCTCTGATATGGAAAATAGCATCAAGCAGAATCCTGGTGCCATTTGCAAATTTCTAAATACCAAACGCGGTACTTCAAGGAATGGTTTCATCTTTCACGAATTCATTGCTAGCTCTGGTGTCCCTCAAGGGTCGTGTCTTGGACCTTTATTATTTATTATTTTTATTGATTTGATTTGCTTCGTAGCCTGTCCTGCTCTGTACTTGCTTATGCTGACGACCTCAAAATATTCGTCACGAATACATCTCAGGCAGATTTGATTCTCTACAGACATACCTAAATGTAATGGTTCAAATGTGTAAAACTTTTCAACTTTTATTAAATGTCAACAAATGTTGAGCTGTACATACAGTGGGTACTACATTCTGCGCGATCATTCCTATAATATTACTGGACAGCTACTTAAATCGTGCTCATTTTTTAAAGATCTTGGGGTTATTTTTGACTAATCTTTGATTCTCGAATCAGTGCTGTATGTAATCTGCAAGCAAAGCCATGGGGTTTGGTCAATGTGAAAATAATGCAAGAGAATTAAATAGTAAGACTAGAATCCAAGCTAAAGATGAACACAAGATAAGGCCGAGCAGAACATGGTTAGAGGATGTATGGTTGGCTTTAGCAAAACAAGAGACAGCGAGAAATGTGTAAGAATAACACAAGAATAGCACTCAACTCCACAACCCCGTAAACCCGATAGGGTAGATAGGCAACATTATTAAGTAAGTAAAGTAAATATAATAAATTTCGAGCAGTAGGGACTGCTCGATTGCGTCTCGCAGGTAGTTGCTTTCGTATTTATTTGCTATGAAATTTCAACGAAATGTAGAATAAAAAAACGACAACCTGCAATCGTTGACGCAGCATTCTTTCCTTTCCTTAAATTATACATCGATCCATTTGAATTAAATCTGCTTTTCTAGTGTTTTGTTGAAATTTCTACATCTTCTAAAATTCATTATATAATAGATTTTCATTCGTTTTTTAGTGTTGGCAACATCGTCCATATAATATTTAATTCTTATCTCAACTCACATAACAAATTTTACATATTTCTTACATACCATCTCATTTCAATTTCTTTGTAGCTTTATTTAATTTTATTCATACATCTACATACTTTTTATATGAACCAATAATCACAGTTACAATCAAAGAAATATCCACAATGTTTACTCCATAGGTTCAAAACCTTATTAAAATCATATTATAAATCAATGTAAAACAACAGCTGCCGCAAGATTTTATTTTGCACTTGAAGATTGTGAACGTTTTAAATCAATAACCGAATTGAATATTTCATGTGCAGTACTTCGAATTAAGCAATTAATCATCGTATAATTAATTATAGCTTCCAGTGAAATACGTCCTATTTACCAATATTACGTACAATCTAACATACTTTATAGTTTTTAGTATGTGATTATGTTGACTTGACGGTCACGCTTTATTGCAAATTGATTGCCTCAACTGATGTGAATTGATTTAATTGATTTTCGATGCCCTTTTATATCGCCTTAAAGTGTATCAATAAAATTATTACGTAATTTTTCTCTCGTGTAGTTTTATTGGGAAATATGAATTTAGTTTTGGATCCGAAACCTCGTAGTGTGGTTGGGGTGCATTTTTTTCGATTGTATTGTCTTTAAAAAAGAAAATATTTAATGTGTATAAGTATACATAAATATTTATTATTAATTATTATTAATTTACTCAAATTGTATTACTACCTGAAACGAAAGCTCTAATATAATTCGATGCAAATTTAAAGATTTTTATTTGATTGGTATTCATTCTAATTAACCTATCTTAACAATTCCTCACATATCACGGCTAATGAAAGACGGCTCAAACAAGTATATTAAAGATCAGCATCCGCATTCTTATTTTACACTTGTCACGATAAAAGTCAAGCCAAACGGTATCTCGGTGCAAATTTTCCGCATACATCTCAATATTTTTGAATTTACAAATAGCGTACACGACACATTATGTTGTAAATCATGCGGTGAAATTTCTAATAATGCACATTAATATCACATAAAGCCGAAGTTATGTTCCGATGTTAGTTTAAAGCAATTTATTGCAACAGATACTAAAATAATAACCTTTGTTATAGATGACCGAGGGTACAGATGATCATATAAATCTATCGATCACGACTTTGAAAATTAAACCAGAGATCATCATGATTGTATTATACTTCAGTTAGTTAACTGTTTAGGGTTAAGTGTAATTTATGCGGTCAGCGAAGGTAGCGCGGGATAGTGTTCTTATTGTGTTATCGATCGAGTTCTACTGTTTCCTGTTTCGTATTTTATATTATTGGCTAAATATGATGTGCAATGTAAATAAATAAAACAAGTGAACGGTGTGCTAAAACCGCACTATAAGGTTATTAATTATTTCACCAATTTAGAAAACTGCAATCTGCAATAAAAAAATTTAAAAAAATTCTTCGAAGTCCAAAAATTTACTTTAAAAAAGTTCAATTCGAGAACATCATTTGCCCATTATTTATGATTGACATTTTAGTTTCGTTTCAATTTTTTGATAAGAATCGATTTTGTATCTTTGTGTTTATTTTAACATCCAGGGTTTCCCAACATCACATTTAGCACAGAGCTCATGCACAACAAACATAAGAAGAGTATTAAAAAGTACATACCTTCGCCGCTACAGCACAGACATCAGCACCAAATATAACTCAGGGTCTTCAACTAGAAACAAAAACATAATATAAATGGAAACGAACAAAAAATAAATTTATAAAAAAACACAAAGGAAATGCATATAAAAAGGAACAACTCATGAAATGAAACCAAGGCTAGTAAATCACAACCAAGACATAGTCGGAATAGCCAAAAGCAAAATAACAAAACTGCACTTTATTTTTATAAACAACAATTGTTATCGTGCTTACTAACTTCATCTCGTAGTCATATGTGTTTGTCGATATTAGAAACATTTACCATTCATCTGAAATATAACATCGATCTCGTTGTAATTATGATTAATATTTATCATTAAGATTAAGTCCCAATTTACAGCTCTTTGTACACAACAACTATCACCAATGCTTTTGATTGGCCTAGCTGACCGCATTAAACATATATCACTTCCGGCTATGATATTTTTGTTCAAATATGTAAAATTTTCTTCCCAGCCACAGTTCAGTTTAAAATGTCACGATTTCTATTAAAATCTCGAGTTCGAAAATTTTACATCACATAGTAAAAAATAATGTAAAAAATACGAACGAAAGATATGGCTAAACATTACAGTTGTAAATGGGGGTCGAATTAGAAGATCACAAGATTCACAATGCACTCACGATACCTATTGGTCCAGCAGAGATTGCAAGGCGAATATCGTCTGGAAGGTCTGTGTTGGATCGGGTTTCCACGATTTTGTAAGAAATTAAATTTTACAAAGAAGTAACTCGCGCCCAGAAAAATAAATAACGACAATCAGTGGTAAATGGTGAAAGAAATGAACAAATCATCAATTAGAACCAAAAATGGTATGAAAAATAACAGAAAAGACAAACTGAACCACACAAAGTGAAAAGAGAATCAGATGATATGGATGAGACATAGGTGGGAGGTACTTCAAAAATTCTTTAGTTTTTGTTTATATTCATAGTTGGGTTAGCATGGTTAGCATCTGAATACTTCAAAAATTAAATTTGGTTTCATAATTTTCAATTTTTTTTTGTTTTGTTTATTGTCAGAATTAATTTGGGCACCAGCACCAGGGTGGGTTTGGGTCGGGTTGGGTTGTGTCGGGTTGGGTTGTGTCGGGTTGGGTTGGGCCGGGTTGGGTTGGGTCGGGTTGGGTTGGGTCGGGTTGAGATGGGTCGGGTTGAGTTGGGTCAGGTTGGGTTGGGATATCATCAATCATCAGATGAAGAAAAAGGAAATAATTAAAATACATTAAAAAATAAAACGTTAATAAAATTGGAACAAGCTTGTAGAAAATTAATAAGAAAATTGAAACAACCAAAATACGAACGTCTGGTAGGAATAAAATAATGAAAAAAGAAAAACAAAACACCAAAAAAAAAAAAACATAAAAGCAAAACTAGATAATGAACTTTATTATTCACCAAATACATAATCGAAGATGAAACAAAGAAATAACAAGAAACTGAAAGGTTTAGAAAGAAAAATGTAAGCAATAAAAGAAAAGCAAACAAGAAAATAATAATAAATTAAGTCAGAGGCAGGGAAAAAAGAATGAAAAAAAAAACAGATAATTAGATGGCTTAGATGGAATAGGAAATATATGCTGCAGCCCAAAATATTTTTGACGTTTACAAGAAATGCAACTAAATCTAAGTAAAAAAATGTCACCAAAATAGGAACTAGAAAACCGCACCAAGAGATTTCCGACATTTAGTGGGATCCAAAACATTAAAAACGTATCGCAACTGTTCCGCCATTTGCTCATGTCATGCAAAAGGGGGCGAATTAATATAATGCTGACTCGTCCAATAATTTGCCCTTTCAATAATAATTTTAAGTATAACTATACACATCGACAAGAAACTCTTGACTTTTAACTCCGTAAGTAATTCGACGTCGTAAAATAATTACGCATACAAATAGACAAAATTTTTTCATATTTTCGTATTTTTCCAACCCCCAAATATTTTCGCCCACACAACGGGGATGAACTCAAAACTATCTATCCTACTATCCTACTATTTTATTTACTTCTTTAATTACAAATTATCTTTATGTGTTGTGCTTCTTTTAAAACCTCTACTCCCTCCCTCCTTGCCTACAACATATATACCTTTATCTCTTTACATTTTTCCTCCTTTTCCTACACTCTTCTCTCCTTATTTTTATCACCCTAATAACTCTGATCCCTTCCCCTTCATCATCCTTTTCTAATCTCACCACATTTCCTTTTCCTCCCTGTTCCACCCCATTTCCTCACACTCTTCCTGCCAATGTTTCCAATCATCTCATTCTTTTCCACATGCCTCCACCTCTTAAATTCTTCCCCCTTCCAATATTTGTTTGTCCTCTCTTTTGTTCTCTCTTTCCTGCTTCCAGATACTTTGGTCTCATTCCATGCCTCTGTAATACCTTCTACCTGACGTTGTACCTCGACCTTCTCTACCGCCCTTTTTCCCCTCCACACCATGATATGGGAAAATGGCTTTCATTATGGAGCTCGTTCGTAGTTTACCAGGAAGTTTTTGGAAATATAACAACATAATTAAGGGAACAAAATTAAATATACTTAGTTAACTGTAGGAATAAAATAGGGCTAGGGTGTTATTGTAATTGTGTTATTAATTAGTATCAGAGTAAAAAAAAGTTTTTCAAGTTGCATAATGCACCCTATGGTTTAGAGTTTGACGCATTTATTGCATGATTACGATCAACGTATATATACACATTTGTAAATCTTTATCTTTGTCGGGCTTAACTTGCCTGTACAACTATTACAAATATTTACTCAATTTATCGTGCTGTAAGTTGTATAGTTTTGAATCTCTCGATTCGGGCTTGTCGACGTCACATTTATTGTCGTGGACGTGGACTTACATTTACAACAGAATTACTCCATCTATCCTAATATCGAGCAATATGCAAAGGTTGTAATCATCGCTAAGATCACTAGGTCGGTAGCGTTAGATATTTTAACCAGACTTTTATGTGATACGAAAAATATTTTCTAATATTCAGGGATGAAATCTGCTAGGAAATTTCAACTGATGGTAATTATCGTAGTTAATTAGTTTGGGACGCTGGAAAACAAGTTGGGTTGAACAGTCTATTTATTTAAGAAATACATGTACTTAATATAATGGACAGGAAGAGCCCTAAACCAATTCGTATTATCTTAATAGATACCTTTGCTCTAGTTTTATGGGAAAAAACAAACAAACTTAATAAGAAGACTAATTGCAAAATTTCCCGTTAACGTCGTTACCGTACGTGCCTTTTAATTTATTTACGTTACCTACGTTCGCGTTATTTACGATCAATATAAATGGTTAACTTTTAGCTTAATCACCTGTTTTTCAAGCTTTGTAATTACATAACCTCTGCCTATTATATTAACCAATATATATTATTATGGCAAAAAGCCAACATCATACCACTTCTTAGAATGCGTAACGCAAAAAGTACGCGGACTCAACAAACTTCATTTAATTTAATAACACATGCGCCTATGTCATGTAGAAATTAATTATCCGTATTAATACAAGTAATTACGTGGTAATTTATTACTACATCTAAGCTGTAATTCAAATGTTTTATATTTGTGGGGTAATTATATTGTAATTTTCAATTAAATATTTTCTATAGTGTCCATTATCTCACGGTTCTTATGATGTAATAAACCATAGTTTTATGTTAGTAAATAAACCGCTTATAAAATATAACAATCCGCGTAGCTAATAACGACATTAGTTAGTCAATAGGTTAATTTGATAATGTAATATGTTTTAATATTGGCGATCCTTTCGTTTTCCAAATCACATTTAGAATTAATACAATGAATGTTACATCAAAAAAAAAAATAAATAAACGTATAATAAAATGAAGAATTCGTAAAAATTGAAATTTGTGAAACTGTTTTCAAGGACGCGTCTGTCTTTCAATTCAATCATTTTTAATGTGTTTTTCAAACATGTGTGCGCAATCGAAATTTCGCACAATTTTGAAACAACGCAATAACGGGCGCGATTCGTTGCATAATTGTTTATAGGCGGAATAATTATGCGCTTGATTAAGCAATTGTTTCTGATTGGAATTTTAACAAGATGTATCTTATTGTAATTGGAATCGAATTGGTATCGACAACTGTGTCAGCTGTGTTTATGATCATTAGAAGATCATTAGCATTGTTCAATGAATATTCATGGGAACTAGCCGAGCTCATCTCACAGAATTGCCATTTAATGTCCGACTTTTAAGGTTAATTAAGGTAGAATTAATTATTTACTACATATTTCCTAATGCGGCTCAAATAACCTAACCCTAATAAATTGAATAATTACACGATGTGTTCTCGGTGAATAAAATCTTTCACGGTGTGCAGTTACAATAAAATCTCATCATAACTGTTCCTTCGTTCGAACCATGTGAACCAGCTAATTAACATGCAAAATAAGCCAAACAAAAATAAAACAAAATCATCTATAATTGTTGACACTGGGCATTTATGCATTTTGTTTAGCATTATTAGAAAGAATATAATATTTTAATGTGAAATATTGCATGCGTCTACCGAAGCGTTAACACGTTCGTCCTTTAACTGCTTTTACGACGTCGATGCCTGGAAAACATTAAAAAACATTTAGTTACTACTCATGAAACTGTTATAAAATACTACAATTAAAGTTCGAATCCATTCAGACGTCTCAAATATTTATTGATTGTAAATACTTCCGTGGAATAAATTTATCGAGATGAACTATAAACTTTGATGATCAAAAGGAAAACTTCAATTAACCCTCAACACGTTTACAGTATCTTACAATTAAATTTATAGTCCACAACGTTCTGGGCAAGCACTTTCGAAATTATTTATGCTCGGACATTATATACGATACCTTCTTACAATAAAAAACCACTTGCAGGATGCGGGTTGTAAAATTTAATGCTCAAAATTTATGGCATCGCACCTAATAAAGTACGTCTTAGTGGAAGCAACAGGTCACGGACTAATTTCAAAATATAGTTCATCACAGATATTTATCGGTTGGTAATACGTTGAAATCGTTCAAAATATGTAAGCCAACAAATCTACATGAGTAATAAATTTTTAAATTTATTTATTATATTAAAATAACTATAATAATCGACCAATGTACATGTACGTGTTTTTAAAACGGTCATAATATAAATTGATGTTAATTATGCATTAAAATGTCATGAGCATTAATTAATTGTCTTCGTAAAAAGACACAACTTGCATCCTCTGACGATCTTTTCTCTGTTATAACGAGCTCATCGTTACGAAATACCAAACGACACACTTCTAACCTAGTTATTAAACAAAATCTTTTGCAGAATGTGCAGAATTAATTCATATAAATTATAAAAAATAAAATTATTCATTCAGCATCTTAAATTATTTTATATTCGTACTTATTTCAAGAAAATACGACTTCGCGTAAATAGGTTTTGAAAATATATTTTTTTGGAATCAACTATGAGGTCGTTCAACGTGAAGAGGAAAATGTTATATTTTACAAATATCTTAATTAAGTTGAAAACACTGACTTATTGATAATATATATTTTTTGGGAAAATTGATATGGGTTATGGATTTTATTGATCATCAAGTTATGCCTAAAATCATTTCATTGCAACACTTTTCGCAAATGGTATTTATTTAGCAACTAAATTAAAATGATCCAAACAAATTGAAATCGTTTCTGAAACAATAATTGGAAAAATGAATAAATGGGGCACGATTTGCTGGATTGGATTAACTTTTTTAAATTAGGTTATTATTTGATCGATAAACTGTCAATGAATCCCAACGCAAGGAACGGTAAGGTGAAAAGGACGAGAAATAAATTGAATGTGGGTGTAGATTTGTTGGATTGGGTTGGGTTGGGTTACGTTAGGTTACCTATTTGGGTTGGATTTTCAATTTGCTGTGATATCATTGGGAAGTTAACTAATCTAACTAACCTTAACTAAACTCAACTTAACCATCATCGATTAAGAAAATCCTCACTTCGTACAGTCTAGTCTAAGATACATATGCAATGACGCTATACTTTATTTTACTTTTTGCATTAATTTTGAAATTTCCTTCCAATCTTCAGGTTCGACTTTTTCATTTGGTGGAACCAGTCAGAAATGGAGGTACGATTTATTTTTGTAATAGTTTACTTAATTGTTTTAAAAATCATAGTTGTTTTTATGATGAGCTAGTTTAGAAAATATAATCAGCTTACAGATATCTATCTTGACCACACTTTGGGTTTCGTCTGCGCCTTCATCGTCGATTCAAAATCTAATTTAATGTTTACAACAACTATCATTCAAACTAAAGTGATTTTTAAAATATTGAACATTGATGCGAGGGAAAAATCCACAGTTAAAATTTATTCCAATTCAACTCCTTGCACCGTACGAATTCTTCAAAGCTATAGTGACAATGAGTTAATTACTTGTACTTAATCATTAATCGTTTTAATTTTTTTATTGAAATACGAAGATAAATAAGTCAACATCAGACATCATCTGATTTAAAATTTGAATGTAGAAATAATAATAAATATAATACCATCCACAATGAAACCAAATACAACTTAAACGGGTATTCGTGGTTAGTTTTCCTTGACAGAATATAGGCATACGATCCAAGAAAGTGACACAACTGTAACAGAGCAATTCCGCGATTTTTTTCCAACTTTTGATTCCGCTTTCTAACACGTAAGACATTGTTATGAAGCAACTGACCCTGTTCGCGTTACAGAAAATCCGAACGAAAATTTTATTCGCATTCGCGCTCTAACGTCTTAACTTTTCCTCGACATTTTTAAGGGTACTGCGTCCATTATGCCCAAAACGATAAACAACGCCAGCGTCATTTCTACGAGATCGCATAAAATTTTATTCGCGCGCTTAGCGGTACATATTAAGTGAGCGCAAGTATGCAATTTTGCTTTGCATTTAAGGCACGAGCTCATCCAGTTCAGGAACGGCTTTTTGCGTTCGCCACATAGTTAAACTGACGTACGGGCATATTTCTATGATAATGCTGTCATATATGACAAACTTCATCTCACACTCGCATTATAGATATTGCTGCCGATGGACGTTTTTCGTGGAAGTGTGCGGCAGTTCTAGTTATGTCGTAAATAATTTGCGAAATGCTTTGGAAGCACACGAGACTTGATTTGATATTTCCTGTTTATTCTTGTCGAGATTGCGTCGCTGGAAAATTATGAACTTGCTCGCTGAAATATATTAAAATGTCTAACACTGAGTTATTATTATTACTCCTCAACGAAGCTAACTTTGCTGTGAGGTGTACCTCGATTTGATTTTTTTATAGCTAAAATATAAAACAAAAACAAAATTTTGCAATAATAACTCGATATAATTTCACACTTGCGTTGTTAGGAATTTCGTCGTTTCCAGAAACTAAAAGCATCAATTATTTGTTACGAAACTTCACTAATTTATTCTGATGATGAATCCATTCCAGAAACTACCAACTCAGGTACAACATTAACCACACAAACACGGGCATAAAAGCGCATACATAATTTCTTAAATCTGACCTGCTTTAGTTATTTATTCAAAGAAATTCACGGATCGTTTTTCAGGAACTTAAGTATTTGACATAAATTATTTAGCACAATGGGTATAATTTATACGGAATGCGCAACCGCATGCTCGGTTCGATACTGTACATCTACGCACTGCCATAAATAAGCGGCAGAGCAGCCCGGCTGTCTGATCAACATTTGGATTAAATGTTAAACTGTAATACATTCTTTTAATTCTTGTAACTACGCAGTTATGCGAAGCTTCTTCTCGGAACTTGATTTTGTATTGCAAAGGATCTATACAACCAGGCCATACTAGAATGTGTGCGTTTTCTATAAAACTGTCAATTGTGTAACTTGTAGTGGTATTGGCGACGCGGACAATAGGTTGATTGTTTGGTGAATTTACATAAAAATCGCCGTGTCCGAATTTTGTACATTGCGTTTGTATTTTGCGCTGATAACTAACAGCGACATCGCAACATCGTACAAAAGTAAATTCTTGTTCATCGTTAATTTTATTTTAACAACAATTTGATTTCTCAAAATAGGACACTGCAAGGTGTCAAAATACGATTGTAATTCTATGTACACTCAGACATTTATCAAGGTTTATCCAGCATTTTGAGTGTAAAGTTGAAAAGAGTATCATAGAAAGCATTAAAACTAAAAATCGGAACAATTTTCATGAGTTATCAAGTGTAACAACAGGCTGCGTATAAACTTACGATACCATGAAACGTATGAGGTTTATGGATTTTGTATTCAGATGTCGGTTGTCGCACTTCTAAATAACGTGGTACAGAGTGTGTATTCAATAAGGAGAATACATCAGTAATGATGATATGTATTATGTACAATTGATTAATTTTTATTGTACTTGTTATTCCACTTTTCCTAATATTTGTTCCCATAAGATTTATTCACTAGGATTTGTCTCCTAAATCATTAGTTCAATTAGTTCTAAAACACCTCCCTGTTACATAAAACCCACATTTCTTCCCAAGTTTAATAATCTCCTAACCACTTTGTTTATCTCTATATCCACAGTTGTATTAGTTAATACAACATCATCTCATTCACATAGAATCATTGTAGCCCAGCTCACCCCTTCATCCAATTTCCATTTATTCTTATCTGTTGCAGACCTTTAGGCCCATAGCTCGGTTATCCTCTCATTTACTCCACTACTCCAATCATTGACTCACTTATTCCATAGGTCTTGCATAACCTCCTTCGACCATAACTTCTTTGCCCTTCATCTTCATACGTGTTGGGTAGCGCCACAAGAGAAGGGCATTGCAAAAACTCTATCCAAACGAACTCAGCTTTTCGGTTAAAGTTAATGATTTATTTAGCTGGCTGAGAATTTCTCAATCAATGTATGATTCTGTTCAACATACCCATGACTTGCAAATTCAGCAGTCAAGTCATATATTATAACAAGGTATTATCCAGAGAAGTCCTCTAAAGACCATGCTCAAGCTCCCTTGTGACAAAATACATTAATTATCTTTCTGCTATTGTTAAAAGTATCCAAAGGAACCCAACCTTACCCAACCCAAATCCACACCAGAACCCGAGATATATATATATATATATTTCCCTTTGCCCTTAAAACATTTTGCCACAATTCTGAAACAGTAAGGACATATGAAACGCTACCTTCCAGTTTGTCAAACTTCTTAAAATATGCCTCACTCGATTCGCCTGAAAATATGGGATTTAAAACAATATGCACCACAAACACAGATGAAGAGAAATTGAAGGTAAATGAAACGAAAGTGCTTAGGAGAATTCTATGGACGAAAAAATAACTCTTAGATAATGAATCATGAGATATGAGAAGTAATGAAGAATGAAAACTAATATATAAAACAAAGAGAACCAGAGCTAATGATAAGAAAGGTAACAGAGTGCAACCCAAGTGAGGACAAACCAAGAAGACTATGAAATAAAATTTGAAAATCAAATTTAGGAAAATATCAGAGAAGTAGGAGTGCAGGACCACAATTAAAAACATATACAATTTTGACTTACTGGACTGTTACAAAAGTACCGTAGTACTGTAGCACAGCTATAATATTTTTACGGAGTTTTTTGAATTCAATGACAAATTGTACTTTTAAATGAGCATTAATAAAATTTACAATTGCATGTGTATTACCCCAATGGATAATTATAAGTGATATCTCTTCATATTATTTATTTTGAATATTTTCAACATTGATTTTTAGAATGATACGAAAATCTAGTTGAGAGAATAACACAATAAATGTTATAGGAAGACCTTTTAACTTTCATAGGGATTGATATACTCACTACCAACTGTTATGTTTGGAAACTGCCTTTGATATTAAGTATTGTTCGCTCGTAGACGAGTATCTTGGGTGACATAAGCAAAATTTCAATCCAAACCAACCAAGCTGGGTGCGAATTTTTCGGAATTTATGGTTCTGTTCAAGTTTTCCCTGTCTTGAAAAATAGCGTATTATCGAGACAAATCCTCTACCAGACCATGTTCAAGCACGCTTGTGACACAAGCTACATTAGTTGCTTCTCTGCTTTTGTTAAAAGTCCTGCCCAACCCAACGCAATCCTAGCCAACCCAAACCAAACCAAACCAATGAGAATTAATTAACACTAGAAACTGAGATATTCATTGCCTGATCACTACAATATAATATATCGCCCAAAAATGCGAATGGTGGCCCAAATCAAGAGAATCTCTCAAAACCTTTCGCCACAATTCTGAAAAATTAATGACACAGAAAATGACACAAAACGCCTGCTTCCAATTTGACAAAATTCTACATATTTTAAAAATTATTCCCCATTCAATACGCCTGAATAAAAAGAACAAAGAAACATATTATTCAAAACAATGTGCCTTACAGGTAGAGATTGAAAGGAAAATGAATCGTGGCATATGAAAATGTATGGAGCGAGACGCTACGATGACTTGGATATAAAAAACAACGAAAAGCAAAGGACGACCTAAAACTAGACCAAATTTATGAAAATACCAGAAATTTATGAATCTAGGACTCCAGAACCACAATTAAAAACAGGATAGAATGGAACACGATATCATTCAGAGCTGGAAAGAGCAACCGCCTATAGCAGAAACACACAGCGAGAACAAACAGGCTACGGTGAAAAGGGTTGGATTGTACTCTGAATAGAATGTTCAACCTATATGCACGTATTTCATAATGATATGACACGAAAGGCAGGAAGAAGGGACTACAAGAGAAGCATAATCCCAAAATAAGTCGTCCAGAATATAGAAGAAGAACAGTTAAAGTAGAGCACGTGCAATGAATGCCACCGAACACTCTGACAAGATTTAGAATCCAAGAGATTATGATCGAGGCGAGTAGGAAGTCTGAGGAAAATACGGAGACGTTCGAATTAGTAAGAGAACTAACTAGGATAACGAGGATACTTGTTGAAACTCCATATTATTAAGAAAATTGTTTCGCCATACAATGGCTTCATCAGGTGGATGACAACAGTATAGAAAAATAGAAGAAATTATAAGAAAGAATTCGAGATTTCACTCCAACCGGAGCCATAAAGCAACCAGATTTTGAAATTAAAATTTCAAGGATCGTATAGATAAAAATATTTAAGTTATATTTGTCGCTATTTTATTATTATTATTTTATTATATGCAATCACAATTGAAAGCTATTATGTCCATCAATGTGGTAACGCAAATTTTCAAAAAAAAAAAACACACCTACATAGTTAATGCTATAAAATAGGGAAATCAATATGAAATTCAACTATATTGGATCAATATTTAAATTAAAATTATATAATAATGTCCTGACCTTAACTATTTTCTTTCATATATAGTTACGCCTGTTTACTATACTCAATGAAACACATTAATTAATAATAAATAATTTAAGACCTGTCATCAACCTTCCAACTTCCCGCCAACACATTTCGTGAGCGCAATTAAAAACTTTACTCCACTAGGACACGAATTTGAACGCGTACAAATATGGCACATCCTTAATAACGTCGTTTGAAAGTGCTTTTATTTTGCATGCTGCGCGTACGTGTACACGCTCTTCTCCCCATATCTGGCGGAGCGCGATATGTATAACACAACCCAAATAATTGGCTAGAACAGACCGTTCCGGATCGTGTGAACATGAATCGTCCGCGATACTATTAACCGTAATTCTCACGGCATAAAAATAAGAGCACTCGACATAATATTCCGAGATTGTGCAGCGACGGAAATTAGTTTCAATTTGTTTTCAAAATTAGTTTTTGCTACCGTGTTTCTAATATATGAAGGCGGCACGCTTAATGACAGAGTGTAATGCTGCCGTCTGTTGACCTTTTCTCTCGCAGTGCGCGAAATTAAATTAAAAGAAATTTTCAGGTATTTTGATTGTTTACTTATCCAGAATGATACGCACATAGAGTAATGATGCGCGTCGAATTGAATATTTTGTGTAATTTGGAATAATTTTGTGTTATTGTAGAATTTCTTCGTATTAAATAATACGGTTTCCAATATGCATTTATTGCTATGTTATTTTTGCAATTACATGTTAGAAAATCCTTATCGAGTAATAAACGTACTGTAGATGACATAGTCCTGGATTTGCTGTAAAATATTGGAACTATGTTTATGTTAAATTAATACAGATCTGAAACAAATAAAATGCATGGTCCTTAAAAATGGATAAAAATCCTTTTTTTCGCTATTCTATCAAACTTGCCCTTCCATATAGGCATAATTGTTGGACCATGAGGTTTTCGATGAACACTTATCAAAAGACTGCACTAAACATTGCTAAATATTATTATTTTTGCAAATAGTCAAGAATGTTCGCCATAATTAACCATCACGTACACATTTGAGATAATATTGTTCCTTTACGCACAAACAAATAGGATACAAGTAGTACATTAAATTTCTTAAACAATGAACACTCTTACGGCAAACCTAAAAGTAAATAATTTAAGTGTATGCGGTTTCCACCGCTCCTTGCAACAAATCACATAATAGAGAAACAATGAACGCCGACAAAGGAACAGCGACGCAAAAGAACACGCGGAACAATTACAGTGATTTACGAGTGAATATTGAAGTTGTATAACAAAAGCTCACTAAAGTTACTAAAGCCATAGTGCACATCTTGCACTTCATTTATTGCCCCTATTTCCATTTAATGACGTATTGTTAATTAGCTATTTGTATTTGTATGTTTAAACGTATTCCGAATAAGGACATAATATCGTATTCCTAGAGTATAAGACGAAGCGTTAGAAATATAAACGTCAATCTACAAATGATATACGGCACGTAGTAAACAATTTTAATGAGAGAACTAAATCCAGATTTGATAAAAACTTGTAGTATGTATATAATTTAAAACATTTTGTTTTTATGATGTACTAATTGCAGAGTACAGTAAGATATGTGGTTCTGTATTGATTCTGATACGTGCCTGGCATATTAACAATTAATAATAATTACGTTCGACGAAGAACTTGATTATTTTAAAATAACAACTGAGGAAGGCAACTTTATCTAATGCACTTGCGAGTTAATACTAAAAAATAATCCTGTTTCAATATGGAACTGGAAATGATAATTATAAGCTACTATATTGATTATTTATTTATTTATTTATTTATTTAAGTGATTCGATTAATAAATTTAGTATTCATATTGACAAATATATTTTTAAATCAATGATATATTTAAATTCTATGACCACGACAAATTAAAATGCATAAGTCATTTGTATGAATCAGGCGTGATTCTGCTTCGTGAAATATTTTAATGCTGGAATGTATTAAAAAAACATTATCCGCAAAACGGATGTACGAAGTCTTGCACATGATAGTATGAAATATATCGGGTAATGATGTGATCACCAGGCACGTTGGACGGCTACCATCACGACGTTCACTTCGAGAGGCACGATTTAATTTTTACCATTTTAACATATGTCATGATCCATTTTTGCGGCATACGAAACATGGATTTTCCTGTTGTTGCAGCGCTGCAATAAACCTTATCTAGCGTGTTTTTAACATTTTATCGCACGTATATGGAAAATTTTGCCCGGCGAACGCGACCCACGATAGCGCGGCGCAGCGTACACGAAAAGCGAACGTAATTTATTAACATGTTTCCATTTAGACGAAGTCGTTAGCGGTGTTTCCAGGACGCGATGATTGATACCGAATTTGAATCTGATATGGTTTTAAAAATGCGTTTGGTGTTTATTCGGGATACATAATTTATTCTGGCTTTGTTTGGTACACTTTGCCGTGCCGCTAATGTGTAGACAATGTTGCGCGTATCCAACACGAGCCGACGTCCACTAAACGATCTAACATATCCATCAACATCACGCTCAAGAATGGTATTCCTTTATTTAAACCTACATGTTTTAACTATGCGATAACACTAATTCGTAGCACTTGTATCGGGCGAGCTGTAAAATTCTATAAATAACAATTACGATATTTTATTTAAGCGCTAAATAGTCCCTGATATGGTACTATGAATCTCGAATTGAAATCGCCTTTTTCAAAATCAATTGTAAATGCAAATATTTTATGATACGTTAACACTTAACACACTTACTTCTTGTTTATTTCCAAACTGGTGTAACATTTTACCCAAGAAGGTAAACATTATGACAAAACATGACAGATATTCAATCCATGAATTGCACACCATACGATAAATGTTTAAAATCTTTATTCGTGAGGCACAACTATATCAGTGAATATTAATTAAATAATTTAAATCGACTGAGCTATTCATCAAGACTCACGATACTTGCGGATCTAATCTAGATGAATATAAATTTTCTTGTAAAAGGTTATGGGAACTGATAACAAGGCAACTCCTCGAAACTCAAGACGTTTTAGCCAACTTGTACTAGGAGAAGGATTCGTCAACAAACATTACATCTTAAACCAATTTTAAAATTTGCTGCGGAGATACTGCTTGCAAATTAATCCAACGTAAAACTCCAATTAGTGAATGGAGATTTGGTCGGACGGAGTTTAGATTGGAATCTGTTGGGTTGCATTACACTAGAGATACTTTATGGAATTATTCAGACATTTATTTAGCAGTGAAATAGCATGCCAAGATATTTTTTTTTAATAACTCGTCTTTAAACTTTTGACGGCCCCACCACCTTTGTGAAACGCCTCAGCTGAGAAGCTGAAATAACAAAAATTTCATAATTCTTAACTATCATTGTTTCCCGAGTTAAAGTAATTGAGAAACTTAAAAATTGTCTGACAAAATAATAAATTTGATTTGATTAAGTTCAAATTACTCCGACTGACTTACTTTTGCTCCAATCACTTTACTTTGTTCTGGCTTGGCTTTGCTGTGCCTGGGTATATCTTTGATTTGTTTTGCCTTTACTTCACACTGTTTTTGCTTCGCTCTGCCATTGTTTTGCTCCTCTTTATCTTTTCCCTGTTCTACCTTTACTTTGCTTATTTCGACCAGCCATGTTTGTGGCCTTGTTCTCGTTCTGTTTGCGCCATTACTGTAACACCAATCTCTTCTTCCAAAAGTTTTCCCATTGCCTGATTCAGGAGGCTCAGATTCTTTATATCTATTGTTATAACCTGCACAACTAAATTATATTTTCGTTTCTTTTCTCCAACCAGTGTTTCAACCTCATTTTTTATTAGTTCGTTCATTTCCCTGTCTATACTGTCCCATATTTCTTTTAATTCGTTTAATGCGCCTTTTAGTTCTTTTATTTCTTCTACATATCAGCATCAGTTTTGCTTACTTTTGCTATCTTTTGATTTTATTTCTTTCAGCTTGCCGTTTTCGTTGCTCATATGGGTGTTTTTTTCGATCTCTTCTTTGTCCCCCATCCTTCGTCCCCTCGGCCCTTGTATACTCATCAAAATCATTACTGTAAGTATGACCGCCCGATAGTTGCAGTCATAATAGTTGTCTTCACTATTTCTCGTGGTGGGTAAATTCAATCAATTATGATCACTTGCTATATTTACAGAGCCATCCCTTCACTTCTATCGCTTTGAGGTCCTTTTCCAGTCCTGCCTTCTATTAATTGTGCTCTTTGTCAGTATTCCCTCCTGCATCCTTTCTACGTGGCCCAACCATTGCAATCTTTTAATTTTTAGTTGCATGGCGATAGTTCGTTCAAAAGTTCCCCTGGCTTATTATTTCTCCTTGTTCTCTACTGGTCCTCATTACCTCATTACTCCTCCATATACTCAGCAGGTTCCGTTCCCATATCTGTAGTTTTGCTTCCTCTAGTCTTATCAGGTGCCCTCGATGTAACACCATTGATCTTATTATTGTTTTGTACATGCGCTCTTTAGCTTTTCTTTTCACGAATTTGCTCGGGAGCAACCTATTCCACATATGTGCTATTTTTTGTTTTTTCTTTTTTTATGTTCAGTCCCATAAGATATACAAGTCTTTTTAATTCTTGTCGTGTTTTCGTTATTATTCTTTCGTCTTTTTTCGTTGCGTCTACAGCGTGAAGTTCTTTCAAAATGAAAATTTCGTCTGTGGTCGATCTATTCACCCCTAGGGATTGCATTTCGTTTTCCAATATGTTATTGATCCAAGTTCCCATTACCTTGTAAACCACATCCAGTAAGTAGCGCAATGCCCCAATGATTTTTCTACTTCAAGGTATCTCATTTCTTGTGCGTCTCCAGGACTGTTATTACTTTGCATGTTTCTGATTAATGCATCTATTTCTTGTTTTTGTGTATTGGGTATTTTTTACTTCTGCGTCTCGCCACCTTCGCGTGTGTCAATATCTGTCACTGTATTCCTTTCGTATTCAACAGTTCTTTGAAGTAGTTTTCCCACGTTCTTGTTCTTGTTTCTAGTACTCTTTCTTTTAAGTCATTTAAGCCTAACTCTGCACATTTTTTTAAATGTTTTTCTGTGTTTTTGATAGTCGGCCCTAAAGATTTCTTCCCTGTTTTTAATATATATCTGTCTCATCTTATCTACTCTATCTCTCCCTAAAATCATTTATTGTTTGTTTTATTATGTTTAGATTTTTTTATTATTTTTTTCAATTATTATATTTATCTTCTTCTCTACTCTGCTTGCCTGGTCAGTTGTCTGTCTATATGCGGTTTTCTATTTCCTTTATGTTATCCCTAAACTGCTTTAATTTTTCGATGTTCTATAACGACCCACATATTGTCTCATGAGACTGTGCACATTTTTTGTTTTTACTCATTTTGATTAATTCATGGTATGGTATCTATACATTCATTATATTAAATTATTTAAACCATTAATAAACGTTTTTAATTTTCAGGACCCTAAAGAGAAGATATAACAACAATAATGAAATGGAACCCCTGCCAACTTTTAGAACAAAAATACAATTCAGCAATCTAAAGAAGATGTACAAGGATAACTTAAACTAATAGAAACGAAACGAAGAGGAAACTTTAAGATGTTGTGATGTTGACTTATATAAATGGAGCATGTGTTTGAATTTCTGGTTAGCTGCTAAAACAATTGCCTCCCAAGGTTTAATTAGTTAGTCAGAGGCATTGTTATCATTTTACATTTGCGTAGGGAGGGAAGGTTAAATTATATAGGAACGTGCATAGGAATGTTTCGCTTTCACACCGGAAATATCATCAGTTATTAGTCCTACTAATTTTTTTATAACAGCACATTTGGATTAGAAACTATAAACCAGTCTACGTTTTATGAGTCTATGAATGAATATTTCATTCTCGTGGACTTGAGAACGAGTGGTGTTCAGTTGACAAAGTTTCGTTCGTTTGTGGTCTAAGTCAATCTCACTTCGGTGTAAATGTTTCTCAGGCATATAGGTCATGTGCTTATATGTTCGGATGCTCTGGTGTGCCCCCGTTTTATAGCAGTTGCATGTGTTAAAAAATGTTGACTTTTTATAGTCACTAGTTGAGAAGGATGATTGTTATTTCTATTGGGCACACCATTTACACAATAGAATGACAAGACATAGATAATTTTTGCTAACCTAGTACTAAGAACCTCAGTAGCTAACGCCCCATTTGATAATTGTAATAACCACTTGGTGTCAAACAATAATCTTTTAGAAAACAAATCCTTTCACTGATATACGAATTAATTAATTATTATTTTTATACAATATTTATTAAAATCGCGCAAAACTCAAATTAAAATTCTGCTCAAACATTTTTCGTTGTCGCCAGTTTCAATGTTCCCGTCGATATACGCACCGAAATATTCGATCAAATAAATAAACAAAGACGATATCTAATAATTATTTCGGTGTTGCCAATTTCCACCACTTTGTGACAAGTGCACTGGTTGCCTTTGCATATGAAATTTTTGTTTAACTAAATTATTTATTCTATTCTTCGTCACACGTCACACGTATGTAATTCTAAATAATTGTTTAAGTTTAGTTGTTTATGTCTATTTTCGCCGTCACATCTGGGCGATAAAATACCATTTCATTTTTATTTTCGTCGTCACGTATAAGCGATAAGACAGTTGCTTGCATTAAATTGTTGTATTTTTTCCCGCCATAGAATGCGTTCGTTCTGCATTAGTGCAAATCAAATTTATTTTTAAATGCGTCGTCACATGAAGACCATTACGGCCAACTAGATTTTAAAATACCTGGACGTTATAT
Source organism: Geotrupes spiniger (assembly GCA_959613385.1). NCBI lineage: Eukaryota > Metazoa > Arthropoda > Insecta > Coleoptera > Geotrupidae > Geotrupes > Geotrupes spiniger. The sequence goes on along the minus strand of OY390736.1, from coordinate 36,552,261 downwards.
ACGGCTGTTCCATTCAGCTCTTTTTCCCTTGACAATTTTTGCAGGGCATATGGCAACTGGTAAACTTTGGTGGATGTTAAGACATATATTTTACATTTATGTGTCTATGTTTATACGCACGAAAATGCACGTATTTCAGGATTTTCAAAAAGTATTCTATGAAATGCCAAGAAATTAACGTGCAATGTCAAAAAACTATTGTAGTACTTAAATTTAAATTTGGCTGTCTTACCATTTAGACATAGTTTTATAGATGGCGCTAGATGGCACATTAAGCAGGTATCTGGGGAATCACAAATTCGTGTTGAATGGAACGGTAAAGTATTTGCTTAAATTTATTTAATATTTTATTTTAAATAATTCCAAATATTATTTATATATTTATACTTTCTTGCAACCAGAAAAATAGAGTTATGATTTTTAATTTTTGGATGACAAATATGATTTAATAATTAAAATTAAATACAAGAAGAATATATTTAGAAACAAATTCTTTGATTTCATCGATAAGCACAAAATGATTAAAACTGAAAAACACGTCTATCTATCACATAAATCGATTAAAAGTAAATTTTAAACGTCCGAGAAAAAACGAAATTTGCATGCATCACAAACGTGTAAATCTATCACGCGAGCCAACTGATGTTGCGTTATATTATACATACCTGCATATACATATCATATTTCACATTTGTAAGCGACATCTACAGGTACAGGTTAAAGGTGTTTATTGGAAATTGGTTCTTGTATCATCTAACACAAGATAAGTTAATGCATACGATGTTTCTGGATTGTGATTGATGTTAGATATGGTCGAACTGATGGACTGTGAAGCCTGAGTGATTGGTTTCATGTGATAAATGAGATATCGCCCATGCAGTGTGAGATACCGGTTAAGACATGATAAATTACTGAAAAGACGAACACTTTTACATTTTAATAAGTCGGTGCGGTTTTGGCCACTTTCGGCACGTAAAATGGCCACTTTGATTTCGCGTAGCTGCGGAATATTAATAGATTTTGCTTTTTTTTTAATTTTAAATCGCAAACCATTGTGCGTTAGTCCAAGAAATTGTATAATTTCGAACGACGCAAACGGAGAAATCCGTTTTTCAATTTCGATATTAGCATGGCCAATAACTCTGATATAAATGATTTGTATTCCGAGCCTTATTTCTTTAATAGTGTTCACGACTATATATGGCGTAAGTGCCTATCAAGCCAGAAAAGTAAAAACAAAATACAGTCTATACTCTTGTTTGGTTGCATTAAACGTGCATCGTCTCCCCGGGGGGAAGCAAAACGCATGAGTTAAAGGGCGCCGTTTGTATCTCGGCAAAACTGAAGAAATGTAACGGTCCATATTAATTATCTGCATTCCAAGTGGAAATCTGCGAAATCGTCGGAATGATTCAAATTTATTTAACTATTGACGTTGAAATAAAACATAGAATTGATTGTTATTTTAGATTTAAATTTTCATTAATATGCAGAAATTTTTATACGATGCAAATATTTTTTAATGCTATGCGAATGTCAAGTCTAATTTTAATGCGAGATATTTGATGTTTAATTGCGTAGTAAATTTTTTTATATTGGAAAAAATAAAAAATAAATTCTTTGTAATCTCATTATTTTAACATCTTTTATTCATATTCGCCGAAATCGAGTCCAGATGACACAATGTTTAATTTAAAATTATGCGCCTTCTCGTCGGAATATTTATGCAAATTTTTTCGATTATTATGATATTGGTTAATGCACGTAATATTTGTACCGGTGCGCAAAACAACTTCACGACCACCAGCCGACACACCTCTGCTCTGATTCATTTCTTTCAGATTATCTTCGCATAAATTTGCATAATGACGCGTGACAATGCGGTTGTTATGTATATTTCATCACTTGATTGCTGCGAGCTCTCCGCGAAGATAAAAGTCATGCTATTTTATTGGTATTCAATTGCGCGAATATCTTCACGCTGTGACAAAACAGAGCACCGATGCGCCCGCGCGTAATTAAACAATCATGATATAACCAATTTTAAATTGCCCGAATAATCCTGTTGAATTTTTGGTCACGTGCAACCACCGATGGGAATGACAGTGAATTTATTAGACCGTTTGTTTCTTCCACAGAAAGGTAACGGCTGTCGCCTCCTTGCGTCTACTAGTCATTAAAAAATATGCGCTCGCCTTTGTTGGAAATTGCCTGAAATAATAACGACACTCGAACTTAACTTGTCAACTTGAACTTGTTTCGTCCAAAGGATGTTTCGAATCGTTTGAAAGGTTGTAGGTGTACATCAAGGAGTACTGTGGTCTCGCCCACCCCACATTGAAGGGTATGAATATGCACTGTCATATCTAACCGTATTGTTTTCGCATATACTTCATATTCTTTCACACGGTCAGTCATGTCTATGTGTAAATATAGGTGGGTCTACTCGAGACAGCTGAATGGTTCACACTTATGTAAAATGAGGCTCTCGAACGTATTGACTCTTTAAACGTGACCTTCATTGGTGTTTTCAACAATTTTTACTCCAGAAACGGAACAGTGCACTTCTAGATACTTAAAATGTGTGTAAAGCTAAAACTATTATAAAAATTTACCACTGGAAATGCACTCATTATAAATTTTAGAATAAAACTATTTGTAATAAAAATTTAATAAAGAAATAGGGAATTTAATAACATTTTCACAAAAAAAAGTAAACTAAGAAACTAAACTAAAGAAGGTAAAAAGCCGAAATGAACAGCAACAAATTTTAAGAAATCAAAAAATACCACTCAAATATAAGGCAATGATTATATGCAGATTTGACAACAATATTAATTAACAGAAATGTCGACTGAAATATAACATAAGCGACTAAATTTGTTTCATGACAAAATTTCTTCACCAAAGATCTTACAGTTTGGAATTTTAATATGACCTTGTAGTTCTTAATGCAATTAAAGAGATTTTTTCGCAGACCACTAAAGTGTAGCTTATCCGACAAAGAATGAAAAAAATTGGAAAATTTACGTTTGAACGCTAATTAATTCCATACAGACGAAGTACTCTCTTCTATGTAAGAACATTTTGATTAAATGTTGATTATTTGGGACACAATAATATACGAAGGGTAAATGAATGAGTGGAGAGGGTGGTATTTTTTTGGTGAAAGCTTATTTCCTCTAATTTTATTTTCACTTTTTAGGAAAGCAATCAAATGAAATTATTTTGTTTTTTTGTTAATTTCTTGTCGATCTAATCGTTCAAACTCAATTACGGCCAGTCAGGATATTTTGTTCGTTGTATTTCTTTTCTACGAGACTAATGTATGCAAATGGGTTACATTCATGTTACATACCTATGTTGGTAATAAATTGTCAAATGTTGAAAGTTTCAATTGTAAGTGTTGAAAATGCTAAATATATTTTTATTTCGGAAACACGTCGATGGTGGATCGCAAGACGTACAACTGTAAGCCGTATATGAGCAGTCAGTTATAAATCATCAAGGAACACGTTCACGTTAACCTATTTGCTGTATATTTTAAATTGTTAAAGTGTATAATAAAATTTACATAATTGCTAAATATCAATAATGAAATATATCATTAAAAAGCAAGCAGATGAAAAAAGGTACCTATCTATGAGGAAAGTTGTGAAAACACATTTGTATTAAATTATTATTTTCCTTAAATTGTTAAAATATTGTCACATAATTAATGCATTTTGTTTCTGGATTTTTGTACAATTTTGTGACGTGTTGTTTTTCTAATAAGGGAAAAAAATTGACCACAGTGCTGTCATAAAATTTCTCACAAAAACGAAATAAACGAATGGAAATAAAAAATCGTATGTCTGCTGTAATGTGCTAAAGCAATTTAAATGGGGGCGGGAATCCACTGAAGGCGATCCTCAAAAATGATTCATGCAGATCTACGAATTAAAATCCATGTTATAGCAAAGTGGCAGGAAACGTGCTTGAACTATCGTCCACGATAATTTGGACATGTCAAAGGTGAGTTGCAGATGGGTACCAAGAATCAATTGAGTCAATTCGAGAAACAACGTCGATGAGAAATTTTTTGAGCTTTTAAAGAATTTATTGGGAAAATTGTTACTGTCGATGAAACGTGGGTTCACCACTATGTTCCTGAAAGCAAACAGTAGTAGATGCGATGGGAACACGCGGGCTTGCCATCGCCAAAGGAGTATAAGGTCCAAGATTCGGTTGGCAAGGTTATGGCCACTAGCCTCCAGGAAGATCAGGATATAGGATAACCACCATGTTGGTATCTTTCGAAAATTGGAAACAGGGCGTAAGGGAAAATCGAAAAGGGAAAATCAAAAATGGAATTCTTGTCTACCCTACAGTCCTGACTAAGTACTGTGACTTTTTCCTGTTCAGGAAATTGAAAAAGCAGTTGAGGGGGTAAATATTTGTAAACGACAAAGACTAACGTGGACGGTTGAGAATTTTTTTTTGCAGAACAAGAAAAACATTTTGTTTGATTTTGATTGTTATTTTCGTTAACGCATAGACGTGTGTACAAGGAGATTATTTAGAAAAATGACCAAAGAATTTTATTGTATTTTATCTCCATCATAGTCGGGTACCTTTTTCCACCGAAAGTTATTAAATTTTTATTAGATTAAATTTATTACGTTAATACGTTTTATGAAAATAACTACCATTTGTATGTGGTTTCAGTGGCAGTGCATCACAATATCTAGCGTTAGGTCTAAATTATTTTCTTTCAAGAATTACATGGAAGACATGGAAGTGAGTTCCAGAGCAAAGAACAAGCAACCCCACAGAAGAACTGTGTAGTCATTTGAGTTCTTTACTTCATTTAAAACTTCCTACCATGTAGTTTAGTGCCCCTATTTTTTCCATTTTCAGTTGCATATCATTTCATTCCAATTATTTGCTATTATTTTTTCAAAGTATTACGAAATATTTACCACGCCTAAGTTACGACGCAGCAACGACGGCGCATTCATGGGCACAAATACGCCTGGTTGTGCAGAAAGTTAGTTAGTTACTTGACGACCGACCGTCAAATATTTAAATTAACTATTTCAGAACCAGGATTTGGTGAAGGCCGAGTGTTCTTGGTGTCTCAATCCTCAGCCTATAGCCCTCACTTAGCACCCTATGCCTTTTTTCTGTTCAGGAAGTTAATAAAGCAGTTGAGGGAACAAATATTTCTGAACGACGAAGTAAAAAAAAAATTTATGGTTTATTTTCGTTAATTACTAAATGTAAAAAATGCATAGTACGAAGAGATTACATTGAAAAATGACCAAAGAACTTTATTTTAAGCCTTTCATACTCAGGTCCTTTTTTACCAGCTTCCCTCGTACGTTCCAAGAAAATTTATTTTGAAAATACATCATGAAAAATACGTTTCATGAAAATAACTAGTATTTTCATCTGGTTCTAATGTGAGTCGTTTTACTCGCATTTTTAGAAAAATTTTGTATGCCCTATTTCCATCATAATCATATGCACGTGGACTGACTGTTATGCCCACAAGGAGTTAACAGGTATTTATGAGCCCAACGGTCATCGAGAATTTGGGGGGACTAAGTTGAGGTTTTGCTGAAGTAGAAAGTACGGAGATACACAGGTTAACCAACATAATAGTGGAAATAAAATTGAGTTGCTACGATATCAATGATAATTTACCACGCAGCGACATGCTGTTCTAAACCAGTGGTGGGACATAGTCCTCACGTAACAATTGCGTTGCTCGCCCTTTTTTGCAATTAAAACATTTAACGAATTCTTTAAAAACTGTCGTTGATCCCTTACAAAACTCATTGATATATTAATATTTATTTAAATGAAACAAAACAAAATGTAAATTTAAATAATGGTTGGTATGTCATTTTGCTTTCGACGTGATATTTTGAACGTTACGTTAATATTTGTTTTTAAATTTATTGTCGCTTTGTTAAGAACATATTCTTAGTGACTTTCACTAGCGAAGTGTGCATTTTTTACGAAAGTAAGGTATTTGCATTGTTACCTAAACTAACGAATTTGCATTTTTTTAACAGATTCGTAACCGTTCGGCATTGATAGTAATGTTACCACTTTCATTAACAATGGGGAATTATTTTTTATCTGGAAGTTGTAATTATTGTGTCTTGAACTGTTATTGAGAACGATGACAATTTCTCGTTTGAATGCTAACATGTATTTTGTATGCTTATTAATCGCAATCTATAATCTTTCTATGTATCATTTTTGGGAGGGAATTTGTGTATTAAGATTTCTAACTTATCTAGTTTTATTTAATAATGACACTGCATCATAATAATAATACTATGAATATAAATATAATTGCAGTTCTGTTGTAAATTTTCGAAAATAATTCTTCTATAACCATTTGTGTGGCGCCCATAACTTTCAAGCGACCAACCCATCTCCACTTTAACGAAGCCGACCGCTTGCAATGTTTTCAGTATTAGTTCAACACACACCAAATATGAATAACCTTTTACTTTGAAAAAACTGCAACCGAATGATTCTACAAATTTTAATTTTCCAAGTTATATATTAAAACATTAACTTTTATCGATGTAGGTTGCGTCCTAAATCCAAGCTTCCTTAAACAATTGCGCGCGTTATTAACAAAACAAAACTAATATTTTAAACGTCGCAGTTAGCCTGCACAATGAATATCTCAACGACATAGGATAACGGTTTGTTAAACATTAGAAAGTGGCCAATCAATACAACTTAATATGACAATAAAGAACCGATTGTTTACAATCAATTGCAAGGAAAGTAAAATTTCATCATTTCATTGACGAGACAGGTAGATTGACTGCATGTGTTTAAATGCCACAACCAATCATCATCGTTTGCTTCCGAAAAATGTTCATTTTTCGTGAAATTACATAAACCATTTCGGTCGTAAAAATGCACGGCGTAAGATCCCAAGAAATAACTCAATGATACAGATTACACAATCGTTATTAATGCATAAGTGAAATTTACCATACATTCAAATGTAGCTATGTTCTCATACGAAATATTACCATATATTGTGTATGCACATCTATGAAACTCAATCTTAATCTTATTGTTTCACCGGGAGATTCTCACACCTCCTAACAACTATATCACCTACAGGTGTGACTCAGATGGGTTTGCCGCTAGAGGGCGCTGCTCATTATACTTACATTATATTTAAATTAAATTAGACATGATTTATACTCTGGCCGAACACTTACGTGGGTTCTATGTAAGTGATATTCGTAGTAGATACAATTTCCCATCGATTAATTTTAATAGCACCTGCTAACATCGAAAAATATAATTAATTGACGTGAAATTACCGAATGATTTATTTTCCGAAGAAGATATTATGTTTACCTGTCGGGAACATTTATCTGGAATTGATTCAGGTATATTCGTACACACGGTCGTACGAGTCCACGCAATTAAATCGCATTAAATCATAATTTACTAAATTTATACATATATTGATAATGACAGCAATCGTCACTTATTTTAAATTATGCACTCGGAAACTAATTCCAGATAGAATTACCAACAACTATCTCGATTCCATTATTATTCAGTTTATCTACTGGATAAAATCTGTTTTGAAGGAAATACGTAATTAGGCTGCATGGGAGTTCTGACCGCAATCGCCACCGGAATTTGACGCTTATACCGGTGAAATCTGCAAAAATACGTTATGATTACACTTGTCCCGTATTTAATGATAAAACTCACGTACGAAACCTTAAACGCTAAAGGGGAACAACTAGCGTCTTACAAATAAGGTTTTTTCTCGCAATTGAAAAAATACCTCTTGTTATAAGAAGTGTTAATTCTATTTACATTCACCTGTATACAGCAATTGCTGTTTAAGGCGACGACACTTTTGCAGATACAACGAAATGGTTTACAGTAACATACAATTTATTTTATCTAACGTGATTGACGATTATTTAGATTATTTTCACTCGTTCCCCAAGTATCAATGAACTATATAGCAGCATTCATAAATAAGTTATATATAAGAAAATACTTTTAATTATATAATTTTTTTATGGCTTTCTAGTTTACAATAATTATATTAATTGTAGCAAACGAGAGTGTTTTATTTTGTAAAATGCATTAGATGCAATATAAATTTAATATTATTCATCATGGAAGTATAATGTAATACAAACATGCATATGTGGACGTATGTGAGTGTTAAAATCTCTTTGAATCACATAATTAGATATTCAAATACCATACAGAAAATGGTGTTAATATGTGTTACTGTGACCGTAACATTCAATATGGAAAATGAACTAGGCGTTTGTCGAATTTGCATGTATAATTGAGATTAAAATCTACGCCTTTCAGCTGACAATTCATGCGGTGCGCCCGCCGTAGAAATCCCATAATTGATGAACTATAAACGTCCGCACTTGTAGTTTTCCCGGACGAAACGCGTACGTTATTTAGACTCAATAAACGTCAATGGCAAGTAAACCATATCTAATTAGTACGCATTTTTATTTTCATCACAATTTATTACGGAGTGACATCCGCGCAATCAATCACATCACTTCGTAATGAAGACCCAGCGTCGCTCCGAGTAATTGATATTGAGCGGAGAAAATCGATTGATTGATGGATTTTCTTTTCTACGCTTGTCTCTGTTGAATGTCTCATGATATCCAGTATTTCACGATTTTTTTTTTCGTTTTAAATGGGCGTGCGGCAATTTCTAGTTTACCTTTGAGACCGTCGTCGACGCGAAGCCGCTGTGGAAAATTGTGAAATTCGAAATTTGTTCGACGATTGATTTGTAAAATGCAATGGCATTATTTACCCCGTGTTGAATGAATAAATGTTGCAAGATGTTTTATTAGATGAATTGGCAAAAAATCGATGAAAATGTAATCTTCAAATAAAGTTGTCTTTCGATGAATATGTCTGAATAGTGGATTTTTTACTATCGTGGAGACAAAAATTAAAGCAAGCAAACCGCAATTGACTCAAATATTTGTAAATTAAATGCTGCTAGACACCAGCACTTAAATCACTAGTTCTGGTTCAATTAATAAAGTTATGTTGAGTTGGGAAGACAAGTAATAAATTTTGCGTTTACTGTGGTGAAATAAAAGTTTATTTTTTATTATTAAAATTTTATTAGAAAAGAAAAAATAAACACATATCATAGAAATATAAAAGGTAATCAATCAGATTCGGTTGGATTGGATTGATTATAATTATCAATAATGTCCAGTTGGGTTAAAATCGCAAAAATTGTGAAAGGGTAAAACAAACTACGATAAAACTTGAAGCAAATGTTAATGATTATAACAAGTTAATCAATTATTAATTACATATTCGGTTGTACTGATTCATGATCTTCTCTAACCTTTCATTATTAGGTTTCCATTTATCATTAAATCTTATTTCTGCCTTCGATCTAATATTTTATCTTCCAGGCTTTGCTGCTCCATAAATTACAGCTGAAGGCCATTTTAGGTTCCTCCGCGTTCCTCCGCGTTCTAACTACGTGCCCCACCTCGCTGGTTTCTTTTATAAATCTCTTAAAAATCTATATTGCTTCTTGCTAATATTTCAAAGTAATATGTAGTATGTTACTACCAGCTTTCTCAAAGTTTTTTGAATGCCTTGTTGAACAATAGTGGTCAAAAATTATGTCATCGTCTGGGATTTTTTTAACTGAATTGTTTATCTTCTATTCTTATTTCTCGTTCCTTTTATAGACAATTTAGTCATATACTTATATTTATTTATCCTCATGGTTTTAAAAGTTTTATGAAACTTTCCTCTTTAACTTGTTTGAGGGATAATACAATCTTTTCTGATTAGCAACTGTTTGCGACAATTTTAATGTAAACGTTTGATCTACTACTGAAGTTCTCATCCTAGACGCGCATTATTGCAACTACTTCATTTTTTCCTTCACTTTTTCAGCTCAATATTTGCATGTTTTATTGGGATTAAACTTCTGAAATGGCATTAAGGACAAGTGAAAAAGAAGAATCAGAAGTTAGAATCTTTTGTGAATCGTCGGCGAAACCAACACCCATGTAATTTTAGCACTCCATTCGGTTTTCATTTCTGAAATCATTGCTATATTTTATTTTTTGAAGTTTGTTTTTGATCTCGTCTTTCTAATTATTTCCACCACAATTTCGCTGTAGATTAGGATCCGACTCGATCCAACCCAAATCAGCCCAACGCAACCCAACGCAACCCAACCCAATCCAACCCAACCCAACGCAACCCAACCGATCCCAACCATAAAGAGATGACATCGCATTACAAAAGGGACTATTACTATTACTAGGTACCACTGCACTAATTAAAAATTGTAAAGTAATTTTACAGGACCTGATTTAGAACTGCAAGTGTAAACATATTAACACTGCGATGCATTCGGAATACCTTAAAAAAGTTAATTAAAACCGCAGGATGACGCCAGGACTCATATTTATTTAGATTTTTATTTATGTGCTTCTTTTGCAATTTGTAAATCCCTTAAGTATTCATCTATTGAGCCATCCTTCAGAGTGCTGTCCTCTACAATTAAGTAATTCAGTAAACTAATATTTCCGCTGATTGTCAATTTATTATCCTCTCCAATCCATTCACCATCCTGATTTTATAAAGAATACAGTGCCTTTCTATATATTTTCCTTATTTTCGTAATTTTGCTTTATATAATTTAATTTAGGACTTTTCCATAATGTATGCTCATATAATTCCAATCTCGCATTTCCTCTCTTATGACGCTTGCTGTTCAGTTTCCACTACAAACCTCCCCCATGTTGTTCCCTATTTCATAACCTCCCCCCCACAGTTTTTCATTCCTCGCTAATTTTCATAGACCAGTTTCCAACTTTCCAAATTTTTGCGAACCAGAGGCTTGCGATAGCTAACATTATTTATAACTGATATCTCAGGATTCCGGGCAATAGTTTTCAGAAAAAATATTCAAATTTAAACTGATGAAGTATTCATTGCTTTATGCAGCAACATCGGCGTCAATGTAGTACTCTGGTGAATTTGCAAAAAGATACAGTTCTCATGCTTGAACAATTAGTTTGCTTTTACTCTGATTTTCTTGCCAATAAATTGCAAGCACTTGCATAGCCAACTTAAGATGTTAAACAAATTTCAATTATAAATTGTAGAGCATAACATTAAAAGGCTTTAACTGCCAAAATGGAAATTATAAGAAAAATAATAATAAAAAGACGTGTAAATAATAATTTCACAACATTTATTATTTTCTTATTGTTTGTTACTAATATAATAAAAAATGCATATTTCGAAATTATATACATCTATAGAGTTTGTGTAAAGTTTCTAGCGGAGGTTTGCAGAACGTGGACAAAAATAATCGTCAAAACATGGAAAGTGTCTTACTTTAAAGATCAGGTCTGCCTAGTTGATGTTGGTTGCATTTAATGCTTAACTAACATCATGCACAGTGGTCCCATTATTTGGATCTATGATTATTGCAAATTTGGAGATGTCATCTCTTTCTGTCATGATTGTCGTGAATTCCATTTAAAATTTATTGAAATTGCTTGATATTTATGTTGTTACTAGGTATTCGAAAGTAGGTCTTTCTTAAACGCGCCAATGTATCGAATGGACAAGCTATGCAAATGTTGATGTTCTCAATAAGTCACAATTTTCTATTATAACTTGTGAATTTTTAATACGAATTTATTATAACTCAGGTTGGATTGAGAAGTTGTAAAACTTCAAATAATCCAAATCATATTGCTTTTGCAGATCCACCTGTTTTAATGTTCACAGCATTTTATACACGATTTACATAACGGTATAATTGACAACATTTAATTTCACAATTAATATTGAATTCCAATTTAAATACGTGAATTTGGTGCCTTGACATTTAATGGATTCGTGGTCAAGAGTGTTAGATATTTAGTGACCAACCATACAGATGTGGAGCAATTCTTATTGATAAATATACAATTATGAAAACAAGAAAAACAGTTAACTTGAGAGAAATCAAACGTCCTCAATAAAAATGTAAACTTAAAGGTAGATACAAGGGAACAATGAAAAATAGAAAGAAATATAAATACCATGAACTAATAAAGTCTATTGTATTAAAACAATTGCAAGAGAAACAACTCTATGAGAAGTGAAATTGAAAATTGAAAATTGAAAACAACTGTAATAAAGAAACCAAATCAGAAGAATTTTAACAAAAGACTACAAAATTAAAAACAAATTATAAAATAAACAAATAAAAAACAATGTATACAAAAAAAATGAAGCACAGCGGAATGAAAGAAATACATGTCAAGAAAATGAAAGAAATTCAAGAAAAATGCAAAGAAAACATTTAAATAACTCAATCAATTTCGAATATTATTTCAAAATGAACTTCTTTGCTCCACTTTTTGTTGCCTGTTCGGATTTGACAGTATGTTCCAACTCAACTCAACTCAATCCAACTGAACCTAACTCAATCCCATCCAACCCAACTGAACCTAACCCGACCCAACTAAACATAATCCAACCTAACCCCACCTAACCCAATCCAACCCAACCCAACCGAACACCTCCTGACTACCATAGTTTTTTTACTTCGATTGTTGGATTCGATTGGGTTGGTGGCAAACTGTGCACAATTAATTTTAACCGCAATTTTGGCATTTCTTATAGATGAAGTCATAGTAAGAGCGAAACGATCATCCAATAATCCAAATTCTTGCAAAACCAAACTGTTTAATGCATGCATAGGGCATAAACTTTACACATTACCCCGTAGTATCATAGTTGACAAGCTTTTATTTTACAATATCAATTTAATGACATAATAAAAGTGAACAATCGAAAATTATTAGAATACTAATTAAAACTAACCATCACCGTGAAGAAATCCACATTTTGATAACCAACTAAAACGATTTGATTCGTCTGATCAATGGAAGACAAATTTCGAAGGGGACAAAAGGGGACAGTCGCGATCATCCTATTATACAACGCACGATCACACTTAGTGTCACAATAATATTTTTTCATTTAATTTTTGTTGTGTATTTTGTTCATCGTCCTTTTTGTTTTATTGCTTGCTATGTTTCGTGTTAGCTTTGAACGTCTGATTCCAAGTATTATTTAGTTAGTTTTAATCTATAATTGGTTCGTTTTCATTGGTTGTGCTGTATAAATATGACAATAATAGCTTTCAATGAAGTCGTTCTTCCAACTTGTTTCAAGTAATTAAAATTGAACTGGTCTGTAAAGTTAGGCGATTTTTTTGTTCTAAAGTTTGTCGGACACCAACGATATTTTTCTATATTGAAGTGTATTTTATTCGTCAACCGTTTGTTGATTTTACAACTTTCGTAAATCAATTTTTCTTTTATAGTCATTTACATTCTGTTGTTTAATTTATTTATATCTCCAGTAAAATTCAAAACACCGCATTAACATGCGTGTTAACATGTCAATAATATTGCGTTTACGCTTCGCGAATGCGTGTGCGTTAAATCAAAAATTTCCCAACACGATTTTAATAATTATTCTAAGAATGTGATGATCAAGAACTTAACTCGTGTAGGCCATCCCACGCAGTTTTCTTTGGTCATTTAGTGAGCACAATATACCTCCGCATCTCCCGTTATCTGTGACAAAGCTGGCCTAGTGAATTTCATTAGTTCATTGCGTTCCATTCGAGTCCAATGTATTTTTTCGGAGAGGTGAGTCGAAAAAATTTGTGTAATTTCATGTATTATTGCATAATTATATAACCAACGAATGATGTTTGAGTATTTTACACAGATGCGTCTCGATCGTGTTTACGATTTATTTTTAATAAAAGTAATTTACAGCAACCGATGGATAAGGTATGATCACCTTGTTTATTCGAAAAATGAAAAATAAAAACAACGTACAATATCGTTAATGGAAGCTGTCAAGAGCGAAAATTATCGATATGAATATACGAATTAAAACAAAAATAATTCTTTGTACCGCTATTTTTTCCGTGCCCCGCCACATACGACGACATTGAGAAATATGGTCTAACGAATTTATTTTTATTGTGGAGTGAAGATATATGTTTCCGTTGCAAGGTGCATGGCTACAATATTAACCTAAACAGGTGAAAGGTCACAAGATGAACTCTTAAAGTTAGCGGTGCCTTTCATCTTAACTCCATTACAACCTGGTCGTCTTATTGCAATGTTCTAAACGATACACTTTTGTAATATTTTTATTACCGCATAATAGAAGTTGTTGACAGACATGAGCGTAGAAAGGTAATCGCACGCCTCGGCGAAAACAGTAACAGAACATGTAATTTGCCACAAATTCCATGCATTATATTAAATCCTCTTAATGCGTTCGGCGCATTATGTTGCATTGGATGTTTTAATGTTTCACGAGTGTAGGACGAATTTTAGTAAATAAAATTTTATGCAATATCATTAATATTAATTAATAAAATATGCAACTATATTTTGATGGATAAAATGATCAACTGTTAATCCTAACTCCTTGAAGTTTAAGTTGCGAGGAGCGGTCATAATTATATTCTCGTATTCTCTTAAATTATTTTGCTGTTGCACAAAAGAGTCTGTCTACACCTCTATGAGATGCTATGTTTCTTCTGTCAAAACTCAACCCAACCCAACCGAACTACTTTATTTACGAAGGATAGCAGGATTGAATTTGGACATAAGTGGAGCAAGATATTAAAGGTAATCAGAAACTATTTTATAGAATTCTCTCATTCAAAAAGATAAAAATAAGGAAATACTAACTGGCAAAGAGCAAAGAAATAATGATACGATGGAGGGAATACGTTACAGATGTGGAAGCTGATATTTTGAAATACTACAGAACAACAACTCAAACGAAATAAGTCAGGAAGAACTTACGAAGGCTCCAAGCTATGATACAATTCCAAAATGTTAAAACATATGGAGAGAAGAAAAATTGATGTATTACTGAAAATATTTAATAAAGCATGGAATATGGAGACAATATTAGCTGATTGGGAAACGGCACTGATACAACCGATTTCCAAAAAGGAAGACAACAAATGGTGTAGAAATTCCAGGAGAATTACTCTGTCAAGTACCAATGAAAGTATTCGAAAAAATATTGTAAAACAGACTAGGAGCAGAAATAAAACTAAACGACACACATAGTGGGTCCAGCAAAGGAAGAAGTATACAGGATCACCTGTCCACACTAAAACAATTAATGCAAAAAGTTCCAGCGCAAAACAAGATCGCCTCTGTTGGATTCATAGACTTAGAAAAGGTCTTTGATAAAGTACCAAGAAGAAATTTGGGAAACACTACAACGAAGACAAATAAATGCAAAATCAATAAATCAAAAGTAACAATATTGAAAAATAGCAAATCGGACATGTATATGAAGAAGAAAAAACAGATAGACAGGCGAATTAATCCTCTGCTTGTCATTGTATTTATGGATGATCCAAGGACCTACAAATGGTGAAAATATCAGATGTGGAATTTGCGAATAACGTTATTACAGGGAGTGAATACTGAAATGAGTAATGATTGAAAACACGATACCAAAAGACATTAACAGCAGAATAGGCAAGGTGGTGAAAAGATATTATGCTATGATGAAGAAAAAGGTAAATGTCACCGAAAACAAAGATGTACGTGTTCAAAACAATCTATACACACATACTAAAATTTGGATGTGAACCTTGGGTACTGAAATAATCAGGTGGGGACACCTACAACGTATGAGAAAGGAAATTAAATAGTGAAAGTATGAGAAGCAAGAATTTAGATGAAGAGGAGGAAAAGTACACAAAAAAAGACATGAGAGATATGAAGACTGAGTTGCTGATGAAGAGGGAAGTACATGGAGGGATGCAAAAGTAGAAGCACTTTGTCAATGGAAAGTCACCCTGAATGATTTAAAAATGATCCAACAGTCCAACGTTTGTTTTTCTACCACTCTTTTTCGATTTTCTTTTGATGGATTCGCCAACCATGAATAAGTCATCGTAATGTAACGATTGTCCTCTGAATCTGTATTATACGCAGCCAAATGTGGCCTGTTATATTTCAAGTACATAATCATGGTCAACTTCGTGATGTGCTGATTACATTACTTTCTAATTGATCTTCTACGATAGGGTCTTCGTCAATTGAAGGTTTTAATAGATTATCGTCAATTTTCTACAAATTTAGTGTTTATTTCTGAGAAGATTCTGAGATGATATCTCATAACTATTCTTGATCGTCAACAATTAAGCATCAGCTTTAATTCTTTTACAAATTTCTACAATTTGTTGTCCAGGTTTATTGATAGCTTTTGCGACGACTTCAATGTTATTATGTTACTTTAAATTAAACATCAGATAACTGTTCTTGATACCTACCAGATCCAAGAGCATCAATTTTTATGTGCTGCTCTTCAGATTTAATTAATTACGGTTTTTTGTTGCTTCCTGGCTTCTTTGTGCACAAATTTGTATCATTTCCTTGAACAGTTTGGGTCACAATTTTTGCGAGGAATTCCTCGCTTATTACCAGACTTTGACTATTTGAGCTTTGCGAAATAATGGGTTCGATTTTTAAACTATCTTTAGCTGAATTAACGATGGAAGTTTTCATTCGTTCGTCACTTTTCGACTAATCAGTTTGCACAATCGTTTGGGAGTCGGAGTCTTCGCATGTAATGAAATCTTTAAATGCGTCAACAATATTTTTAATCGGGAATTGCTTTTATTTCATACACCACAGTACTTCAATGTTCTTCAATGTTCAGTTCAAATGAGGTTTTTGCTCTGCTATAAAATCAATCGTTAAGGAATCAATTGCACGTTTCAAAATTGGTTGACGTTTTGACGTTTGGTACATTTAGGTTTTAATGGAATCATCGCGACGATGTCTTTGGAATCCTTTGGTGGTGCAGTTTCTGTTTTGGGGCTATTATTTCTATTGTGGTAACGATTTCTTCGTTTGGCGCTTCGTGGATAATGATTTCTCCAACTGTTGCAGCTATTACGTCATGTGGAGTAGCGGCTTCTTCTTTGGGGCTTTCCCAAAAAAATTCCACGACTTTATAAATAATTTCGATCTCTTCCAATTTAGTCTCCTTTTGCCTTTCTTTGATTTACGTTTCGTGACTTCTTCCTCTCGAACAGTAGTTTCTTTTTTATGGGCGTCACTAATTTACTTTTGCTTTAGCGGCACGTCCACGACTGTTACGATAAAATTGGTCATTCTTTAAATTCTTTACTTTTATTTGGTTTTCTTGAAACGTTCAGATCGTTGGTCGTTTTAACCGTTGATACAATGTCCTCTTGAAATTTTTATTCATCTCAATAATAGTCGAGTCGGTATCCACGATAGCCTCAACCAAAATAAAGTTTTGCATCTTTCGAGTCTATAATTTCTTCATGTGAAGTAACGGTTTATTCTTTGAAGATTTCTCCAATTGTGACGACTTTGTCAATAAATTCGGCTTCTTCAAATTTTTATTTCTTTGTATCTTTCCTTGATTTAGGTTTTGTGACTTTTTCTTCTTGCGCAATCGGTTCTTCTTTATACGCTTCATGAATTTCATTTTGCGTCTTCGACGATCGATTCAGTCGCGATAAAATTGGTTGTTGTTTCAACCACATCTTTCCATTCTTTACCTTTAGTTGGTTCATCTGAAATGTTTAGATCATCGGTCGTTCAAATCATTGGTACAATTTCTGTTTGGAATTTTAATTCATCTGCAATAATCGCTGACAGCTTCAATCAAATGATTTTTTAAATGTGCTCCATTAGCCGAAGCAATTATTTTTTCTCGTAAAATTTATTCTTTATCTTTACAGGCATTTCTTGTGGCTATTACTTCTGCCGTGACAATTTCCCCGTTTGAAGTTTCGTATGGGATATTTCTCATGTGAAGTAATGTCTTCTTCTTTGGGACTTTCCCCAATTGTTTCAACAAATTCCACAACTTTATCAATAATTCGATTTATCCCACTTTATATTTTTTTGCATTCTTTTATTTAGGTTTCGTGACTTTTTCTCTTGAATTATCGTTTCTGCTTTATGGGCATCGTGAATTTCCTTTTATTTTAGCGATACATCCTCGACCTGATTGATTCAATTGAAATAAAATTGTCTGTTCTTTCAATTCTTTACTTGGTTCATCTGTCGTTTTAACTATTGGTACAATTTCTTTTTGCAATTTTAATTCATCTGCAATAATCGTCGTGTCGTTAATGATGATAATGATCAAAAGATTTTTTCTAAACGTGATCCATTTTCCGGGGCTATTATTTCTTCTCGTAAAATTTCTTCTTCATTTTTACAGGTATTTGTTGGGGCTATTATGTCTGTTGTGAAAATTTCGTCGTTTGAAGCTTCGTGGGCAATACTTTCTTGATGTGGGATAACGGCTGCCTCGTTGGGACTTTCCTCAATTGTGTCAACAATTCCACGACTTTATAAATAAATAATAAATTCGAACTCTTTCAATTTAGATTTTCTATAATTTTTCTTTGATTTAGGTTTCGTGACTTTTCCTCTTCTTAATAATCACTGTTTCAATTCAAATCGACCCATATATAATATAAACCAGCCGATGTTTAGAAACAAACACACCAATCACAGCCAATTAAATAACTCGCAAGTTTCCACCGTACGGTTTTCGTAATTAGACATTTTACGAATGAATAATCCTTCGGACGGTAAAAACGCGTACACAATTGAACATATATCACAGGCTGAAAATATTACCCGAGCCTTAACGGAAAGGCTCTGAATATAGCAATTAGTCAGAAATATAAAGTTGACTTTATGAACCTAGACATTTCGAAGTGTGAATAAAAATCCATATATAAATTGCTTTATAAGCACAACACACGTTTAGGTGTAACTTATCTCGTATGGCTGGTATTTTTGTTTGCATAGAAGTACATTAGCGTGTTTCCGTCCGCGTAAAAATAACAAACATGTGTGTAAGGTGTGATCTTTATGCTCTCTGGATAACTATGATTAATTCTGGGACAGAAGATAGCGTACGTTAATGAATTATGTAGATGTCAGCTTAGCGCATCTTCTTATTCCCTCGGATGTATTAAACTTGCAAGAATTAAAGAACATCTTGTCTTGATTAAATAAATGTCAGAGACTCGTTTTCATACGAAATATGTGCTTCTAGATTTATGTGTTACTTAACTGCGCCGGACGGATAAATATTAAAATATTTTGATTTTATACGTTTCATGTAACGCATGAAAAACATTTCTGAACGGTCAATGTCGCTATAAATAATATATTTTTACGGAGTTTATCGCGGCATAGTAACAATAAATAACCCCACGAGTAAATATTAATATCGCAATAATTACTGTTTAAGATTTTATTCACATACATTATCTTTGCAATAAATGAAATGTAATTAACTGTGATATTAATTGCGGATTTAACAAAGTATCAAACAGTTAAACCTTGGCAGTTAAGGTAATTTAACATTAAATAAATCCCATGTTATCTTTCAGCATTAATTATAACGCTTATAAATGTAATCAATTAAGGAAAATCAATTTTACCAATTTGTGCATAAATATTAAAAAATCCAACAACACTCAGGATCACCTATACAAGTATTACCCAACCCAAAAATTAATATTAATATAACTTTAAATCGATTCTATTTCTCTAGTGATGGTATTGCACCTGAAACTAAGCCAATCCATAGTTTCATTATAGCTTTGCAGTGCCTTAAATTTGTGGCCAAAAATTCGTAAAATATTTGTTTAAACCTCTGAGAAATAATTCTTTGTGGGAAATTGCCAAAAATATGAAAACAAGGTTTCTTTTCTGGGTGTTTTTTTTGCAATTGTCTTCATTATTTCTATAAATATCTATAATAAAAGATACGAAACAACCATAGAGTTACAAAAAATACTATGGAGCATTATCCAATATATATGACATTTATGTCTTGCCTGTAGTTAATAGTGTGTACATGGTCTTTTATGAAGCACATTTCTAAAAATAATCTCTTTTGATAATTCCATGTCTTTTATCATTGCTGATTTTATTTAGCTTGTTTTAATTTTTTTATTTATTATTTTTTATAATACTAACAATTAATTTTCTGCGTTCATCCTACAATAAACACACGTTCGCGTGTCTCAATGTAAATCAAGATATGTATAAATTACCTTTAAGTTAATTACGTGAATTTATAAATTAATATAATTATCACATTTGTGCAGCCATTTGTCTGCGATGGGAAATTTGATCCGACGGCGTATCGTATACATCAGGCATAACGACCGCAGCAGAGCCTGCAAGGAAACCGATCCATAAAATTGAATCATTTATTGACGCCCGAGCGACCTTTTGCTCTGAAAATTCGCCCCGGAGCAAGTTCGCACACGAACATTACCATTAACGTGCGTACGGCTTAACAATTTTCACGTCGACGTCAATTATAAAACAAGTCATTACAGGAGCGCGTAAAAAGGCCGACACTTGTTATTAGAAAGGTGTTAGTTGCTTTAGAGAGATTGTTTATGCATTGTCCTGCAGTTTCCTTATTGCATCACGTGTGTCAATGGTTATAGCAGGTGCCTGTGGGACGAGTCGCACACAATGCCTTCATGATATAGAAATTGCGAGACGTACCGCTAAGATGACAGCTCTTATATGATTTTACGACTCGCTATATTGAGTTTTTTCGCAGATGCGTCTACATCGAATGTGAGCCATGTGAACTTAAATTGCCTGAAAATTATATCTATTATTGCTAGTACTCCATTGCGCAATTCGTCGAGCTTCACTGCGTATAAGTACGAGATTGGAAATGGGGGCCAATTTTTATTGGGTGATTTGTCTTTCATGTTGCGATTTTAATTTCTCGCTAATAAGCAATTTAAAGGTGACGGCTACATTTATTAATAGGTTAAAATTAATAAATCAAAACAAGTTTAGGGATTAAAATAAGTTTGGTTGGTAGGAAGATGTACACAATTTTTATTAAGTTATAAGTTTATGAAAGAGCCGTCGCTTTGAGATATGCGTTACACAGTTTACTTTACTCGGCACTAGGTTCCAATAATATTATGGATGTTGATGTTAATGATACATTCATCAAGGAATCGCCAGTTCAAGATTTTCGTCCCCATAAACGGTAAGGATCGATTTATTTATTCGTTAAAATCTTTTTCTTAAAAAAAACAATAATTAATCACAGTACATCTTCATTACACCAATGAAGTATAAATAATTGATACTCTCAGATGACTTTTTACTAAAATCAGTTCAGGCTGTTTGGCAAATAAGATTAAAATCATCGACAATCTTTATTTTGGATTAATTTTATTACTGGAGATGTAACACATGAATGTGCAAAACGTCAGGGTTGTGACACCTCAACAAAGTAATGTTGAGGTGAGTGTCAATTTAAAAAAACGATTATTTTTAAATCAATATAACACGGCGATCGAGATAGGTACGTTGAGGATGCAGATATATGTACGTTGAGGGTGAACTTGGCCAGTGCAATGACAGGATATGTCAACCCATAAATATACTTCCAACGTGCAAAGTTAAATAATTGTAAGAAATAGGGTAATTGCAATTGGCGGGGGTGATCGTATAGTAGGCAAATATATGGGTAAATTGTTTATGCCAATAAATGTGTCACAATGAAGTCTATAAGTAGACTGACTGTATATGAGTAGTAAAATGGTGAAAATAATCATAGAACTAACCATTCAGGAATTGTTGCTAGTTAAACGTCCCTTGTGTTGTACTATATTAACAAAATTAAAAACCATGAAGGAAGGCAAACGATCAGCACTTGCCATAGACGCACAGCTGTATAACTACATACATTCATTCTGGTATATCCGTATATCATAAGGAAGAAAATCGAATGAGTTAAACTGCGTTTTTTTTAATTTGATTCTATGAGCTAATGATTTGTGATTACTGTACATGATTGAATGGTACTCAATTGAATCATCCTGCTGATGGTCTGTTAGATCTTTGGGACATTTCTTCTTAAGGCTTCTAGATTGATAATCTATTGTCAGTGGTACAATAGTTTCGTTTGGGGGAGACTGCAAGGCTATTTGATGCTTAATAGCATATTGTTTGATTAGTTTAGTCACATGTGAGGATAAAGATATCTGTGTGGAATGTTTGATTAGTCACATACCAGGGTTCGACCGCCATGCTACGAATATTTTAGACTGTAAGCATTGACTATCTATGTTTGATCTACTTGCATAGCCCTACAGCTGACAGCCATAGGTCCAGATAGGTCGGATACTCTTGTACAATATTTTGTTGGTTAATGATAGTGGGGAGTTTGTTGTGAGCCAATACATTTTCTTTATCATCAAGTCCATTTCCTATCGTTAATATGAGTTTTACAAGTAAATCTTTTGTTCATATTTAGTCCCTTCAATTGATTGATGTATTAGATATTGTTAAGGGTGAAAATGGGCAAACTTGGTGCGTAATGTGAATGTAACATGCGTTGTTTTGTTTTCCTTTACCCTGATCAATTTGAATGTGTTTTGTAGTGCAACTGATACTGCTACCTAATTTTCATTACTTGCAAATATCGCAGTGTCATCAGCGAAAGTATCTATTTCCATTTCTTCTGTTGTAGGTAGGTCTCATGTAAATAAAACGCATAACATTATCAATCCTGCAACCATGGAGAATGTATCGAACAACAATAGAAGGCAGTAGATTAATTTATGGTTGAGTTGGGTTCGGTTGGGTTGGGATGGGTTGGGTTGGGTTGGGTTGGTTTTGGAGAATGTATTGAAGGTATCGAACGTCAATAGAACGCAGTAGATTAATTTAGGGTTAGTGATAATAATATTAGTATTAATTCAATCTGAAAGAATTGTTACAATTTTTATTACTTTTATGACTAATTTATTTTGTTTATCACAGTGATGTATTAAAATTTTAAAATAATTGACTTACGTACTGCAAAATTAGAAAGGAAGAGACTTGAGCACTGGCAGCTCTAAGATCAGGACATAATCAGTCGTGGTTTGAGTTGAGATTATTTGTCAATTTGACTAAGATACTAAACTGTCAACTTAGTTCATCCTAATAGCGATTGACACTAGTGTTAAAAACTTCGAATTTGTGCACACGACGTAGCCATAAATTCAAAGTGATTTACGAAGTGCTTTTTAGAAAATTGTAACGTAGAATTGTAACCAAGTCTGAAGCATCGAGCATCCAGCAAAGACCAACGTCAAATGGGTCAATTAACCAGGTGCAGAAAAGCAAGACGCAGTGGAGTTCAACCAAACCAAACGATAGACCGAGTAACTCCGAACGTAATTTCCTCCAAATCAGTGAGACCAAAAAAGCTACCTGAAGATCGCAAAGATATCTCCGCTGAAACGTGAAACCAGCCCTTCGGGGAATATTTGTACAACACAATTAACAACCCGAGAACATGTGAGTTGTTGTATCTTAGGCAAAACCTTCAGTCTTGAATATGCTAATTTGGTCATACATCAGATTGTAGTTGGAGGTGACGTGCACGTAATTTGATGATACACCTTTGTAATGAAAGACTCTAGCAGGTCAAGCATGTTCTTTGGATTCAGATGGCCTGAGTGGACTAGGTATTGACAGGAGGTTGGAGTTGTTTCCTGTATACATCATATATACGTTTGGCACTCAAATCATAACCTTCTATAAATATTTGGCTTAGTGTTGCAAATTGTTACAGGTTTGTCGCTGTGTGCCCATAATTCTGACATCTTGTGTATTGGGCTATTTCCGTATTTTTTTGTTAAATTCTTTTCTTAGTTCTTGTTTCGTTCTTTTCCATTTCTCGTGAAGAAAAATGGATTATGAACAAATAAACTATGCAACAGAAACACAGCTGCACTCATCACTCGCAACTTTAAATAAAATAAAAAAAGTATTGATAAGAATTATAGTATGCAAACTAATCCTCACGTACGCGATCAAAATTTATATCAAAATAGTTAGAAAGAGCATGACGATGAAATATGGGAGGTATCACAAGAATCGACGAACTCAGGAATGTATATAACAGTTAGAGAGGGGAAAAGAAGTTGTACGAACCTGTAGAATGAAAACAGAAAATAGATAGACGATCAGGATTTGGTAACCAAGAAGAAGAGAGAGGCAGACCAGTAAAATACAGTGATGACATAGTAGGAAAAGTTTGAAGGAAACATGTTGGAATTGCTAATTTCACATGTAATAGAAACTAAAGTACACATTAACCTTACGGTAAAGTATAGTTACTGATTATATAATATATAATAAATTAAAATAATTAACATTTTGTTGGGTTCATGGTGTGTGCTGTTTAATTTTCAGAAAACCAATTAAACAATCTTCCTATTGCACAAAGTATGTCTCTGGCAGTAAAAGTATACGTAAATAACTAATATATATTTATGTTTATTAGGTATGTTAAAAAGTTATTAGAATACGCAGTCTTAAACGAAATAAATGTTGTTCGTAAACATTCATTAGCGTAGGCAAACCGGCGTATAATAAAAACTAATCTATTTCCGAGGACCCACGAATGCAACGAATCCATTCGTAGGCAAACCACTTGTGAAATACTCGAAATTTCGTCTTACAGGTGCCATCTTCGTGGGAGTGCCTGCGACCAGGTCACCGGGTGAAAGTGTGGAAGACGTGCGGCGTTCATATACGTTATATATGGCATGCGCGGGTCTAGAGTAAGTAATGGGCTCTCCCAGTGGGACATTCATATGTGATCGTGGGAATCGGTCGGTAGCCCTACTCTACCCACATTAACTATTGGTCTCGATATATCATCTCGAAAAAATCGTGTAATAGCATGTTACTTGCTGATTAAGGATCTGAAAAAACCAAATTGAGATTTTATAGTTTCCTCGCGTTTATTTATTACGGGTAATTAAGCTATATACAATACAGTTCACGATTGTGTTCAATATACGTATACCTATATTAAATTTCTCGGAGAGAAAACGGAAAAATCCAACGAAACGTGGAACACGCCGTCGTGAATTAATACATTGAATGGACGCAATTAAATTTGAACATAATCGCAATCAAAAGAGAAAATTATTGTATGACCTTCCCGTTCCAAAGAAATTGCCGTCGAGACAACTAGATAAAATTAATTGTTCACATAAATTCTTCAAAATATACTTTTCCACGACCGTAAATTGTAACAATTAAATTAATTGATTATAACGCAACGATAGATAAGGGCGTTGAATTATGATGTAGACGAACGTGCGACCACGTGTTTGTTATATAGAAAATTAGTGTCACCCACGCAGAAATTTAAATTACTGTTCGCACGCGACTAACCGCAGATAGATGCTGGCGAGAGTTTTGTACTCCCTCAGATATGCTAGCTGAATGCCTCAAAATCTACCAAACTAGTTCACAGATCAACAAATCATCAAAAGATGTGATATTCGAATTTAGTTTAAATATTTTAGTCAAATATTTGAAAGGTACACTACTATCGACAATTCCATGGCCTAATAATTTTCTACACCTTAGAAGAACAAGATCCAATACAAAAGGTCTTTATATGGAAGGATAAATTGTAATGAAATGAAATCAGAAATTGCTAGATAACAAATATTTACTTCGTAATGAAATTTTGTAAAATTTTATCGTCAATTGAATTAAAAAATATGTATTTGATCTAGACCAATCATGATGTAACAAATTTTAATGATAACATTAAGAAAATACCATAGTGAGTAAGTGCATTAATTTTAAGTTAATATACAGATCTGTACGTTTCAATGGCATCTATTTAATCACGCCAGGAAGTACAAGAAAATAAAATTTAAATACTGAATAGTACCTGTTATTAATACGTACTCGTGAGCATTTATAAACGATTGTATTGAGAATCAAACTGTGATGCAAAGGCAGGAGGTCACCTTAATGCAATAATTTAAACCACATTAAATTCCGTAACATACAAACTTATTAGTGAATAAGGACATTTATAATTAAATACACCAGTATAAAAGCGCAATAAAAATGCCAGCGGTTGGATATAAATTTTATTGATTTTAAATATCCATTAACCTTTGCCTCGTCTTTTTAATTACACAAAGATGATAATACCGTCGCGACCGCATGCGCACAAACGAAAGGGAATACGGGCATAATTGCGCGAATATTTTGTCACGTTGGCGCAGTTACGTTAAGTGCTCGCGAGATATTTCCTGTGTGGAATTAAAGAACGGTCGATAAAAGTCGACTAGAGATTGGAGTTTGCAGCTAAAAACGAAATCATTTGGTGCTAAATAACTTTTTTTCTACTAAAAGCGACTTTGAGATCCGGATCGTTTTGTTTATGGTTCCAGCTTGTTGGCCGTTTGGACATGACCGCTTTTATAGGATGTTTTATCTATCGGTGCTTAGAAAACCTGTGTGGTCTTCGGCAGCAGCAAATGGCGAAAAAATTGCAACACCTAATACATTCCAGAAGTGCTTTTATTTCCCGTTTAAATATTTTAATTGTAGAAAATGGAGTAAATAAAGTGGAATTAATTGGGATTATTTTGCTCGATAATGGACTTGCTTTTTCTACCAACGATACCATGTAATATCATAAAAATCGTAATTCGATTAATTAGTGCGCAGATTTAATTTATTGAGAGACATTAAAAATCGTTTCTAGTTAAGTTAAATTTTTCATTTAATCTGCAAACTCTAAGTAAAGAGTTACAACCATAAAATATAAAGAATGTACTTACATCGACTTTATGATTTTATATAATTACCAAAGTTATTACATAAATATCTGGCTGGAGTGAACTACATTCGAGATGAATAGCAACTGTAAATTATTGTAAGTACGAACAACCACACCTTATCCGAATAATAATTCATCTCGGAGCGCACCATATACGAAAAGTTGCACCGATTATCGTTATCTGGCGAAAATTTGATCCAAATAACAGTATGTAAAATGACCCGTACGTGATTATTACAGAGTAATATATCATCAGAAAATTCGTTAACGACAGACTTCTTTTCCAATTAAGAAATAAATTGCTCCACAGTTGGTATTAAAGTTGTCTCGCGTATATTATTTCGATTAAAATGTGGCTAAATTCGGGACCCACTGTAAATAAATTATAATTTAAATTACACGGTGCGTGTAATGAAGATTAAATCGGGAAAAATGTATCATTCATATATTTCACCAAGTACCCTGCATAAAACACATACGGGTACTGTAATTTGAACGCACTTGTGTCGGATGTGAATGAGTTATGGTTAATTTGTGTAATTATTTCTGGATTTATGTCACAGGTATTTGGACCATCTGCGGTTTGGTCGGGGCCTGTCGAGACAACTAACAACTTACATGTGATATACAACCCTCGGGTATCAGGACAGTAACATAAAACGAAAAGGCATAAGGCTCTCACAGCGTGGTTCCTATAAAAGATCGGAATAGCTCGCCTATGCTATTCTCGCCAGAGATAAAAATTAAAACTCTCCTTGTGCTATGTTACACATATCAGATCCCCGTTGTTTAACTACTAGCTGTTGATATTTAACTCAAACATAACTGTGCCATCTTTTCGTCCCAATCATAAAATGACTCGCTCGGACTGTTGATTTCCAAAGATACAGTAAGTTATAGTCTACTTTGCGTGATTTATAGTAAAATTAAAATTTTATGAGCTATATAATGTGTGTAACATGTATTCGTAACACTGTTGTAAATATAAGTTTTGTCAGTTTTATTTTTAACTTTTACCTCTCACGACTTTTATAATTAATATTTTTGTTTTTTTTTGTATTAAGTAAAAATGATAAATGCTGAAATATAGGGACTGTACGTTAAATCATGCAGAACATAATTAAAGGTTTTCTTTAATATAAGATATACCGTGTGTAGGACGCGAACATGGGCCGTTTACATGAGAAATAACATTTCTGCAAATTCCCGTATCAACCTGCCAGGAAAGCAATTGTACCATTCGGTAAGTAATTAATTTCCAGTTAATACGACACTAACAACTTGCAATTTAACACGTTAAGTGCTATGTGTATCTGCAGATAAATACCGGACTTCTTTTCAGTATACATGTAATATAGTTGATGTTCCCCAGCAATAACAAGGTTAGAATATATGTACGTATCCCGTCCCAATATTTTTTTTTATATTTATAAAAAGATAAGCCATCTAAAATTATAATAAAAAATCATTAGACGTCATAAAGTCCACTAATAAATTTGTGATATATAAAGTTATTTTAATAAATGTTCAATTTTTGCCTGAGATAAAAGAGCTCGTACAATAAAATTTTATAATTGTTGCGAATAAAAATAATGGAATTTTATAATTTTAAAAATGCCCCACGTTGGGCCGAAATAGTAAAGAGTTCAGAGTCAAACCACAAGTTATGGCAACTTGAAAATGTTGGCAAGTTTTATATGCCGTTTAATGAAAACATTTTAGAAGTTCCGAAAGGTCAATTGATTGGCAAAATTATTCCACCCTTGTTTTATCCTTGAAATTTTTAGTGTCAGCAAAAACAATTGTTCAATTCGTTACAGCAAATTAACATATATTTCACGAGTTCTAACCTGAAGCGACTGGACGGGGAAAATCTGTTTTGGAATTATATGCGCGTAACTGAAAAAATTGTCATTAACGCCCTCACTGTCGGCGAACAATCTGAACTTACTGCAGGTGTTGCAAAAGAAATTTGTAATTGGTTGTATGAAGATTGATACGCACGTATATGAGATATACACGAAACCATGAACATAACAACAACACGTGACGTGAAAAAAATGAGCAAATGGACTATTACAATGGTCAACTTTAGAGACAGAAACGTTATGGTAAAGGGGTAGTGCGATGTATCTTCATCCTATATCATGCATTGACATTTTAACAATGATTGCAAAGAATCTGAAATAAAATGTATGCACGAAAAGTTTGTCATCCTGCAAAAACTTGCGGAGCAGCAATGTCGTGAACCTTCACGTGTTGACAAATCTAGTCAATGCAGGACAACAGCTTGCGCCATCTTATTACGAAAGAATTCAGTTGCTTTTATGAAAAGTTATCGGTTGTAGGGGTTTTCGAAAAAGAGAAACAAAATATACTTTGAATCTAACTTTTTATGAATAAACAAGATTTAGATTAGGATATCTCGCACTATTCCATATCATTATCCAAATTCAGTTTGGCCAATTAACGTCTTCAGTTACAAGGGAAAATGGGCAATTAGTGGTAGGGAAATCCGTAGCCGCTGAAGTTCCCTGGAGTAACTGGTAGTCAATATTTTCAATTATGATACTTGATCTTGTCTTCTCAACAAAAATATATTTTGAAAAAAATCGTCTGTCCTTTTCATTATTTTCAACAGTTACTCAGTGACCCTTATTCCTATTCCCTCAAGGTTGGTCAACATTTTCAAAAGCCTTTTCATAAATGGAAAGTCCTTCTAGACCAATAAAAATTCTCAAAAATATTTTCAAACAACGTGGATGTTTTAAGCCATTTGGATTAACAGAAAGTAACTTTTGCAGCAATTCTATTAATGCGACCTCGATTGTCTATTAATTTAAAAAATAATCTGGGTAAGTTTAGACCTGTTATGATATTGTCTTCTATTGGCTTGATTCATCCTATATACATATTATTTCTAACCTTCCTGTGCTCTCTCCTTCCTACAATACAAATATTTAGGTTCTCATCTTGATCTGGTACCAATTGCTATATCAGGAACGGTTAATAACATTGCCTTCCAGTGCATGGAGACGTTTGGTACACTTTTCTTCCGAACACACTAGCAATCTTTATCCTGTCTCATGAGCTTTCTGTTGCATATCATAATAAGTCTGGAGAGTTCTCTTTAGTCACGTGTTTTATTAGATTGTTTTCCAGGAGATTTTCAGGCATCCCAAAGGTGTGCATGTTATTATTTAAATGTAAGGTTGGTTTTGAGACCTGTAGTGGATTCCTGCCTCCAGAAGCCAATTTATTTACCCCCGATAAGCTTTTCTGGATACAGCTGTTATCCATCTACCAATCTATCGTCAACATATCATACACGGTAGTATATTGAAGATCGCATTGGGCAAAAAGGGCCACTATATTCATAGAAATCTAGTGTGTCACCTTTATCAATATGGACAATGAGACCAACGTTCCCCACCACAGGAAGAGCTACGTTTTACTATATTCATATTAGTCCACCTAACCAGAGCTGCATAACTTTGCAGTCCATCCGATGAGGGTTCATTATTCTTAAGACTTTTAGAGAAAATTTAAAATGAGCCTAGTTGGGTCTTGCCCCCCATCGTACTTTTTTCTTCGTGTTCTTCTATCTTCATTCGAAACGCGACTTTCCAACTTCACATGGGTGGGTTGATTCTTTCGATGTAGTTACTTTTATTTGGAGCCACATATGTGTTGCATGTTTTCCTTGTCATTCTCTTGCATTCTTAAACCACCGCCAGTTATCGTTGCAAATTACCGGTTCGTTCTTCTGGTATCTCTCCAGCAACCCATCAATTACACTCAGTGATACAGGACTTTGACAAAAGAACTTTCTGATATCGATCATTCTTCGATCATCCTTACATTTGCCTTTAGCTTTTAATTATTATCATATGAGTTGATATGCCACTGGATGTAGTAAATAAAGTAAATAAACGTAAGCAACGAAGATTAATTTTGTAGATATCGATCGGAAATCAATAAAGAGATGTGGGATTATTTCACTGATAATGAAGCCTATTACAGGAATACAATGTATTTGGGTATTGGCCCATCCATCGAACTTCCTGCAATCCATTTAGGTCGTGTTATTATTAAGTTATTCTAAAGTATTTCATTCGATAGGCAGATGACAAATAGAACATTTGCATTTTTATTTTCATTTTCTTTTGTTGTGTTTGAGCATTTTTTACTTTCGTAAAACGTAAACGCCTAATAAGCACCAGTGGCCCATATAAACTCATTTCATGGTACTACGAAAACTTCAGAAGCTTAACCAGGGATATTACATCTTTCAAGTAGCAAGTTTTAGACCACAAACATTTTACTATCTTTGCGATACTTGTTCGTGGATTAATATTTAGTTTGGGTGATTTCTTTGGACCTTTTCTTCGCAATCGCTTACGGTTTATATGATGGTGCAGGGGAAGGGGTCTACTCAAGAAGATATACATGATGACGAAATCAAAAGAAATACATCTATTATGGTGATTAATTTCATACATTCTTACGTTGGAAATATACTAGGATACATAGATACAAAACATGGAGATAAAAGTTAGATGGCAGGACTGATAATTTAAGTTGTCAAGCTGGTAGTTTCATTCGAATATGATTTTTTGCAGGAATTATTGGGTAGTATCTTTAGTAATGCAGTCGTCAAGTAGGTGCCACAGGGAAATATAAATAAATCGAATTTTAGTCGTCGTTCTTATGTCTTTCGTAAATTCTTCTTTAGTTGTAATTTACAACGACTATAATAAAACAATCTCATCATTCATATTATTAAATGCATATGTACGTAAATTATGAAAGTATATTTGCACCAACATATGCAGAGCCTGTTATGTCTACTCGGAACAATGTTCGCAATCATTCTTGAAACAATAGAAACGAGGTCACATCTAAATCTAATTGATACACCGTTATTATACATCTCGATCTAATTGCACACTTTTACCATATATTTCTTTACCACATTGTTGCAGTCCCATAATTGTATATTATCTTGCAATCAATAATAGCTTTGCACACGATAAATGATTCATACTCAAGTAATGTTATCAATCATGTAAAATACATGAATATCCACTTCTAATAACGTTACCAATCATTACAATAAACTCGAATCGCCTCGTGACCGGACCTGGGACTAATATCAGTTATCAATACATATGGTGGTTAGTTGTGGTCTCGGGGGCATTAATTCTAAGGTGTGTGAGAGGTGATTTTACGAATTAAGTACGTAGAAAGGAGTTATATGAAAAAGCTCAAAATCAAAGCACAAAACAAAATAGGTAAAAAAATTATAAAAATTCACAAAATAAAATTGAATGGTCGAATACTAATAACTAAATATTTTGAATCGTTTATCTTTGATCTCTGCTTCTGTTTGATCAATACACAATGAAAGATGAGTGCAATACACACAATGTTCAAAAGTAATTCGCAGATCTATTCTATAATTCTGGAGTCTCGGTGGATATGAAAACTTAACAACTGTAACTCATTCAACGTTCGCTCGCGAGAAAATTTCAAAAGCCGTTTACGCAATGTCGAATAATCCCATCCGCGTATTGTACTGTCGACTGATTAATACGTTGGATCACATTGGACAGCAGGAATCCGAGTAAATCACATAGTGCTTTGGCATTCCCACTCGACCGTTCGACTACGCGACAAAGATTAATAAATATTATTGTGTCATGCTCGCTCCTTTTAAAGCTTACAGTTAATAAATTTTGAAGAATATGTGTAAAATAACCGTTATCTTTGATATCGAATAAAAACCAAGCGCCTCTAAACGTGTCTAGCTCGCCACAGATGATAAATGAATCCCAATGTTAATTTATTTTAATATTTTTTGTTATGCATTAATAACTGGCCAATGACAGTTTTGTGTTAGGTTGATTAATATCTCATATGTAGAGTACCAACGTATGTGACTGAACACAACTTGGTAAAAATTGGATAAGTCTAGATTTTAAGACAATTTTATCTCCAACAATTTTTTTTTGTTTTGGTTGAGTTGTATCTCTTCGTTTCTGCAATTCTTATAAATATGAAATAACCCATCGAATTTTTCCCAATGTTTCAAAAAAAAAAGTACCAAACATTTCACGTTTCGTGAACGTATATCTTCAACCACCTGCGCACGTCTGAAATTGTCAATTATATATTCAAAATAGTAGGCAAATATTTCGAAACGCGGCCACAAATTATCGACGCGGCGCAGCGTGATTCGGCCGCCTGGGACATCACCGAATTTATGGGACCCGCGCTCGGACATTAGACCACGCCACACCTGGCACTAATTGATAATATATCGTCCAATTGCAGTAAATTAGGATTATTGGTGGCCGAAAATAAATTCCCTTCCAACTAGAAAGTTCGATTTATTTTTCGAGGCGTACGTGTTTTATCGATGTTGTAAATTCTCTGATGCCTAGGTACGCGCCACGTATGCGGAATGATGAATAACTTGTGTGCATCACATTGAGAAAAATGGAGATTAATGAGCGATAAAGAAGACGGATCTATCTTGAAAAACCGCGCGTTATTATAAATTTCACTCCGATAAAACGCTACATAACCGGACATATAGACGTCACGTTATTTTTTACGCCGCAAACGTGGCCATTATATAAAAAATGTGTCGTATAAACTACGTTTAAGCAATTACCGCGTCCTGTGTATTTTACTCGCAGCTTGTGCGTGTTATAAAGATGTGTCCTTAACTTCGTTCATAATTGAAACGCAGTGGGTTATTTAACATGTTATTAGGATTTCTCCTATGGATCGCTTACAGTTGAAAAACATAAATGAAAGTCTACATCTCCATTGGAATTTTGTGATAAAGTAGTTTCCGTAATCAAATCTAACGTTTACAAGGAATAATTTTCAGTTACGCAAGCGCCAACAAAACTTGCTCTCCGTTACTCTGGGACTCACAATCATCACAATCCTTCTTTCCATTGTATAATTCATGTTATTCAAATTATTATTTTTCGTTCATTTAAAGTAATATTTTGCAAATCCTAACAAGTTCACTTCTTTATGCATTATACTGTCATTCATTCCTCTCCACCCATGACATATCCGGAATTTCTAAAAGCCACATTCGTGAATATGGTAAGGGTGAGTAGATGAAGAATCAAAACTTGAAACCGAAATTGTACATTGAAACTATCGAGAGTGATTTGGTTGGTTTGTGATCAAGCAATTTCTTTAAACACCAGATCCATCACGAATGTGAATCACCACTCGCGAACCGTGTCATGAAACGCAGAGCTTTAACAGCACAGGAGCAATAAAATGCCACGTAATTAATTTGCAAATAATTAAACTCGTTACAGCCTTCGTTAACAACGAACTAAAATTGCTGTGAATTGCCAAGCAATTAACTTACAAATTAAATATGGCATCCTCAACGGCGAACTGAAATAGTCGTTTTCATTATTTGCATAGAGAATCGATTTGATCCACCTGAAATCCTGATAGGTGCGCAAACTGTTCGCAAAATAATAAATTATTCCATCGATTTTATCGACCGCGTTCACCTACTTCTACTTAAATTTTAACGACCCGACTCCAATAAATTAACACCTTTAACACTCGGCGACATTCTAACACTGGACTAAATTTTAAAGTTTTAAAAACACTTTCAATTTTGTACGAGTAAACAATTAAAATTTATCGCATCCTTCACACGGTTTCACAATTCAATTTTTTTGCAATTAATTCAAATTGTTATAAATTTACGACTCCATTAACCCAATAAATCGGTTTAAAAATTGCAAGTGTCAAAAGGTTGTACGTTGAAGAAATGGAGGGGCAGTATTTTTGTATTTTAAATTCATTTTTTGTAAACATAATTTCAGCGTATACTTTTATTTATTTATTTCCTGTTCCCACGTTGGGTGGTAAATTTTTTTAGTTATGTTATTAATTAATTTAATTTATCGATATTTATCGACAAATTAAATTCATTGTTTTTTCAATGATTTATTCGTCGTTAATTTATTATTACATTATGAATTAAATTATTTTTTAAAAATATTAGGTATGCATTATTGGGTATTTAAATTTTCATGATTTATTAGTAAATAACTTCGTTGATTTGTGGTTTTTCAAATTTAACGAATATTTTTAGATGAAAGACATGCAGAAAGTCTTGATCACAAATGATTGAAATTCATCATAATACATATAAATTAGGGCTGAATAAGGTCTTCAAGGTAATTGGTTTAAAAGCTAAAATATAATTTGTTGTTGTAATTTGAATAAATGACAATTACTTTGCAGAATGGGGGTAATATAAATTTACAACTGGCTTCAATCATTCTCGATGTTAACATGAAATAAAATATAAACGGTGTGATATCAATGCAGTTTGTATTTAAATAAGAAATTCAAGTGACTATGTAAATTAGGAGGAGTAACATTTTATTACGTGTACGCCGGTTTGGCGTGCTTCTGTAATTTGGATGGTTTGAGTAACGAACGCAGAAATTTTACGGCCAATAAACTCGTTTAAATGGCGAATTGTTATTCGTTTCAGGTCGCGAAAAAATGCGCAGGCAGCTCACATGCTCATGCTCAGAGGATCGAGCGCGAACCTGCGCCATAAATAGAAGATCACGGATTAGCGTCGTACGGAGAGGAACGTGCGTGAAAGGCCCGTCGGAGACGAGATGAAAAGATCGGTGCGAATTATCGGTGAGCGATGAAACGCCGCATCGCATTAGATCAGTATTCGGAAACCGATATCCCCGTCATGTCTGAAGCGCTGCTACATCTTCTTATGTGCTGAAAGTTATCCTGGAGATAGGATGCAAAACACGAAGCCGACGTGTGTTCAAGCAAGGCGCTGCAGGTCAGTGAGTTCTCGCGACCTCCGACCCGGCCCAGGCTCGCAACAATGCACACGTTCCGTACAGATAACATTGTTGGTCGGATACGCGCGCGATATCGTGCTAGGATTGGCGCAAATATGGCTCGTGGTCGTAACGTTATGCAAATTATTTTCTAATATATAAATTAGACTCGTTAGCGGTTAGAAAGTTAGTAATTTTGATTTTCGAAAAAAATGATGCGAGCCTCTCCACCATTACGTTGTTTAAACGCGTTGTTGATGTAGATGTAGAAATATATAGATTACAATTTATCATGAAATATATTGGACCAGCCACTTCGATTTATTTATTTCATAAATATAAATGTCTTACGAATTAAAACAAATATCATTCGATCCAGGAACATCGATTTTTTAACTAGGAATATATTATACATTGTACTACAATTACGCATTATTTCATTGAAACTAATACTAAACATCTTAAGAAATAAAATCAAACAATATTTAATAATTATGCCAATAGTCTGAGAAATGTTAATTTTATGGTTGTTTATTATGTGTATTAGTTTAAAAATCACGTGGACGAATATGAAACTCAGATTCATTGCGTCATTAATTAGCAAGCCATTTTACGACCGGTCGTGTTTGTGATGTGCTAGAAAATGTAGGCGTTAGCAGAAAATTATACACACCAATATTCGTAGATGGTTGTGTTGATAGCCAATTTTGTAAACTAATTACAAAAATGATATTCTTGAAATTCGTTTGGGTTTTCACCGCTAACTTTCTTATCCAGTTGTAATTCTTATGAATTTAGTAATGAAATCGAAGTGTTAATAAAAATTCACCTAATAATGAAAACTTTTTTTATCGTACGAAAGGCTGAGGCAATTTCGATTTATTTTTAAAAAATATATGGCACAAGGTCCAAATTTTCCGTATGTAATGTTTCAAAAAGTTTCAATAGGCACTTGCCATGATTTTATGGACAGCACTAAATTGGTCACAAATCTTAAACAACTTATTTTGATTCTGATTACTAAAATATCATAAAAAGTTTCAATATTAATAAAAGTGTCGAAGAATATAATAAATACATAAATATGTAATGTTAAATAACAAGTTGTGAAACGAAAATAAAATCACAGTGTATTTCTTTCAGTTCATTGAAGTCGTTGAAATCTTAAGGACACACAACTCATGGTAGCACTACCAAATATCCAACATACAATGAACTTCTAGAGCTGCCAAGTACCAACAACGAAATTTTCAGATTTATCACAAGCTATTTCCTTTTGGATAATCTTAACATTCATAGTCATGGAATTTTATTACACTTTTAGTTGTTTTAATGTAAAAAGATATTTAGTTCATAAATAAAAATTATGTGTTTCATGTATTATTTCATTTTCAGACTTCAGTCCATATTTCGATATATAATTACATAGTTATTTTTACCAGTTCGTAATACGCACCATACTAATACAATTGCTGTATAATACAAAATAAAGTCAATCTCGATTCAGAAATATTTATATGTTAAAGAAATTAAGTACTTGCGCGACGTCCCCTAGAAAATGTAAAATGAACAAGTATTGTGAACAGTTGAGAAAGCAACACTTGGATTGTATTCCGACAATAATGGCGTTAAATAAAGTTCACTAGTAAATCAACTTGACAGCTCTATTGCCGAATGATGAACAGAAAATATATCAAGGTAATCGCTTTGGAATCAATAAGCATACGTGACGAGACTGTCGTGTATAGACACAACGGAGAACGTATGAACATTTTCAGTATACAATAAAGAAATTCACCAAAGTCTAAGAACTGACTGAAATGACGAAGATATTTTTCGGCGTTGAAGCCAAACATAATTTAAATCAAATCATCAAATTACAAATATTTTCGTTTTTTAGATCTGTGTCGGAAGGCTTGATTGAAATTGTAATTAGTCGTCGTTCAACGATTTTTTTATAAAATAAAATAATATTACATGGCGATCGTAGCCAGTGGACATCACGCAGTGAAAAACCGGGAGAATACGGGCGACACAAAGTGGATAGAGGAATATAATCTCCATAGCCATTGCTAACATTGTATTACATAAAAAATGGACCAAGAAAATGTGATTGTACAAAAAAATGTGGAAAATTTAGTCAAACTAAAGAACTGCAATTTTGTAACCCGTTTCCGTCAAATCAACATTTTAATTTGGTTAATTAGTATTAAATGTACTGTGTGCCAACAGTTTCTTGTAGTTTGACGGAATAATAATTAATAATTAGAAATTATCGTATACAGTGGAGCAATCGTGAAAAATGTTAAAATTGAAAAAATACCTAACATTCAAATTCGAAAAACGTGCGACAATTAAGAGCAATCAAAAATACTCAAAAAATATAACATGTAAAATGAATTCAACAAATCGAAAAATTAAAACAGAGTCAAAAATTTAAAAATCTGTTAAAATTGTAAAAAAAACCAAAAATTAAAAGTAAAAGTATTTCTAAAACAATTTTAAAAAATATATCTTTAGAAAAGAAATTGAAAATGTCGAAATTTGAAAGAAGATTCAAAATGTTCAAAAACGCAAATTTCAAAAAAGCAAATTTCAAAAAATCGCAATCTGATTTTTCACAATCTAATTTTGCAAAAACTTGAACGGGGAAATTCTTAAAAAATAATAAAGGGACACCGCAGGAAAAGAAATAAAAATTACTATAACGAAATTGAATTGATTATTAGGTACAATTCACGACCAGGTAACCACGTAAATGATGATCAATAAAACGTCATCGGAACGTGTATTACGATCGATACACCACTAAAAGAAATTACAACTATCTACTCACCTTTATTGGTCAATCGTTTGAAACCTAAAACAAAAACGTCATTAGCAATTGCATCAATTTTTGAATAGGTGTATCTATTGCAGATTCATATATGGCGCAAATTTTTCTAATTGGTAATTTTAAGAGAGTATATCAACGAAATTTAATATATATTTAATATAGTAACGGAAAATATAATGTGTTAATAGAATTGTTTTATTTTCAGTTTGTATGCATGTATACAAGTGGTTGGATGACAATCGTGGCAACTAGAACAAAAAATCTGCAGTGGTCCGCACTGAACTTTCTTATACTTGGTTACACAAAACTTTAAATGAAAGTTGTTTACAATTTCAATATCGACACTATTATAATAAAAACATTTTCGATAACTCGTACAGTTTTCGATATACGGAAAAATGTGATAAGAATAAAGCATCACTTTCGGTTGAGATATTGCTTCCAAGATAGGACGTTTTGCTCCTTGCTATATACAAATCTTAAGTTTAAAGTTTCATAGCTTCAACGCTAGAGCGTGAACAGACACGCACATCATTCCGAAAATAGTCAGAAACGATTCAGGGGACCTGAATCGTTTCAGGGGACCTAAATCGTTATCAATATTTTTTTTTAAACTACGCAAAAATAACAATAACGAAATTTAATTTAAAGTAAATGTTCGTTTTGATTTAAGCGATACCAATCCAATCCAACCCAATCCAACCCAAACCAAACCAACTCAACCTAATCCAACCTAACCCAACCCAGTCCAATCCAATCGAACCTAAACCAACTCAATCTATTATAAAAACATTTAGTACATTGGCCAACTGTAACCAACGCGTAGTTAGCAAATACTGCTTAGTTCAAACATTATTTATGAATATTTATTTATTTATTATCATATATTTCAAATATTTGTACATATTTTTGAATAGTACTAGCGCGGGGGGGGGATTATACATAAACGAATCTATAACTTTCTGCTAACTAAAACTACTGTACAAAATTTCATCTATGAAAATTTTACATCGACTTTTTGATTTTTGCATTTTTTAAATTGGTGGTTTGTGAATTTGGGTTGGGTTGCATTTGGTTGGTTCGGTCGGTCCAACCCAATCCAACCCAACCACACATATAGTTTTCCAAAATTCAAAAACACAAGAGATTTAAAAAATGCAAAAATCAAAAATATTGAAAAACTTTTTCGAAACTTTGATTGTCAACATTTTTTGTTTGAATTGTTTTCGCATTTTTTTCATCATTTTTTTTGAGTTGGAAGGTCTTAAAATGCGAAAATCCTCGCCATTTTTCAAAACTATTTTTTTGAAAATGATAAAATTTTTCATATTTTTAAATTTTGAAAATGCATTTTTAACATTTTTGTCAAAAATACCCTAATACAAAAATGATAACATATTGAGAATAAAAAATAAGTTAACGTCATAACTTTCTAAAATTCCCAATAATGGTTAAATACCTGAAATATAATAATTTTCTGAAAATTCAAAAAATTTCTTTTCCAAATTATCAATTTTTTTTATTAGCCAAATTTTATGAGTTGGAAAGCTTTGAAATGAAAAATTTTACCATTTTCAAAACTTCGAAAATTGTCTGCAATCGCGACAATTTTTAAGCATTTTATTTTGAATATTGAAAATGTCAACGTCAATAGCAATTCTTTTGATATTTTTGCATTTGTATTAATCAAATGTTTACAAAATGCAATTATTCATTTCTGCGTAAATACGTTAAACAATAATTTTAGTTTTAAATAGTATTTCAAAATAAAAATCAAATAAAAAATTAATCATATTATCGGTTTTACTTGATGCCCAATAATTGTAATCTTTTTAGCGATACGACTGCCTTTCCTGCAAGTTGAACTGTGGAGCAGGAATCTATAAGGACGTTAACTGCAAGTTTGAAAATTCACTCTTCACACCTTTCTAATTGTTTACAATGTATTGAATTGGATTTTGACTATTTAATTTTTTACATTTGTATGTACCAATGAAAGATATGAAAATATTTTGTATGTATGTGGGGTGTTAAGTGAGCGATTTTTTATCCTATTTTTACATTTGTATGTACCAATGAAAGATATGAAAATATTTTGTATGTACGTGGGGTGTTAAGTGAGCGATTTTTTATCCTATAAGTTGACAGACATCGTCATTACAATTAGTTAATGCTTGTCAAGTGACAGATTCGATTAAGATGAAATTTTGCATTTGCATAGCTCGAATAGGGAAAAATATTCCCCATCAATGGGGGTGTTCTCTCTCGAGAAGGCTCGCACACATCATGTAGAATTTGGACTGACGTAGATGAAACAATTATACGAGTCATTGAAAAACTACAATAAAATGACTCATTTAGAAAAAGAGTTACCTAGTTAATTATGAATGTGTTAGTAGATAAAATATATTTGCATTCGATAGCGGATTAATGATATTATATACGTTAGCATGAGGTTAGACAACAATTAAAAAGTAAAAGTAAGTTAAAAAGTAAGCTTTTTATCTTGAAAATGTGCAATAATTGATTGACAAAATATTTAAGATTGCATCATAAAGAATTTTATATTTTTGAACAGTCTTCTGATCTCGTATGAGAGTAAGTCTATTTAGAAGCGTTGTGTTGAATGATCTAAATAACTAGTATCCTGTTTTCTTTTGTATTCTAAGAAACTTGTCTAATTTAAGTCACATGCAAAAATTAACCTCAAATTATTTTTGTTGCTCATTGAAGAGTAGAAATTTAAAATGTGAGCTAGATCAGTCTTCAGTATTACAATCAATATATTTAAAGAATATCAGCAATTATCCATAATAGTAAATTTTCGTGTTTGATTGCCATCGTTGCCTCTTATCTGAAGTGGGTATCGTCTGATGACTGTATTGGCTTCGAGAGCACAACGCTGCCATAGTTGCAATAGTTGAAACAGTGCCGCAACTTTGTTGTACTAAATTTGAACGACGTACCAAGCCAAGGACAAAAAGGAACTACTTCTTGTATTTTCGCCAGTGAACTATTTAATAGCCATCACAATTGCTCCATCAAGATGCCTCAAAAGAGAGGTGAAGTTCACAATATCAGCATAGATACCATTGGTGCTAGTCGTGTTAAATTATACGTGGTACAAATGGACATGGAAAATGTTTCAACAGTCTAAGCCGGACTATCGAAATCTTGTTATAATTACCCAAAAATATTTCCACTAATTCTCCAACCCCCAAATAATACACTTACTTATAATCCTGCATTGAGATTTTCTTGGAAAGTTCGTAGAATCATGCAATTGAATTAATAAAAAATCTTAAAATTGCTGGGAAACACGTTTTTTAGTCTTCTGCCATGTCCACGTTTACACATATAAATGACTGTAAAAGTTGTTTAAAGTTCACGCGATTATTAGAAGACATGATTCGGTGATGACTAAGAACATTTCTTGTTTTTCTGTACGTTAAACATTATAACACCTTTGATTAAAAATCAACGAATTAATTTATCCCGAAATTTCGAATTAAGATATTTCAGTTCAAAAAAAAATGTCATAAATAAAACGCAAAATAATAGTAAATTAATATTCAAACATAATGGTATTTAAATTTTTCTTCACTCTTGAAAAATCTATTGAGTAACACATGTGCTGAGAAGAACCTTGTGTTCATTTGTGGAGAGCTCGTATTACGTTACCGAAAACATTAAAACCATTTTCACTGTGCCCACCTGATTTAATACCCGTAATTAAATACGGCACAAGATTCTTCAACTAATAATTAACTCCACGAACTACAAGTACCTACCACGTTTTCAATTATGCGTTTTATCCTCTAATTTCACAATTTGTTTACGTTTAACAAAGCTATAAGTTTTTCACGATTTACAAAAATGAAACTCCATTTTTAATTTACAGAATCCATGAATTATATAAGGATGTAGGTTCCCCATGCACCAAACATGATGTACAGTAAGTTTGTAACAAAAGTGCACTGATCTAGAATTCCCACCAATTCAACTGAATCGAGACTGACTACCCTGTACCTTTATGAAAACACGCTTTAATATACTTAACATTATTATTATTATTTGATTTGATAAAAAATTAAATAAAAATAACGTCAAAGTGTTTTAAAGGTTTAATAAATATTTAATTTTTAATAAATCATAATGAACCATACGACATGAAACCAATTTCCTGTCATAGGAAACTACCACAACGAATAATTTCATTAAATACAACTTACACAATTCACACATATGCCATTCAATTATGAAAAAATCTCGAACATAATCCAACGCAATTTAACACACAATTCGCCTTGACATATGCAACTCATCAGGTCAAATCCTTTTCAAAAAATTTCAACGAACGTGTATGTAACTCGAAATACTTATTGTACGAGACATGTCACTGTTGAAATAATTTCTCACAACTATTTTGAAGGTTAAAGGTGACGTCCTACTTCGCCATCAATAGGATGATGATATCAAAATATTCAACTATATTAGAGTTCGCGCAATGTGTGACATTTGACCTCAAATTTACAAAATTCATTAGGCTGCACGTCGGCTTTCCGATTGTTGCGATCGTACCGTAACAATTACAAGGCTTTCTAACGTACCGGGTATACAAGAAATTACATTGCGGGATTTTTGCGCAAAATGCGCGCGGCACGTGTAAATAAAACGAAAATTGTAATGGTTCGAAATTCATCGCAGCACCTGCGACGTATGTTACCCACAATGTGAGGGAGTATTGAGTAGTATACCCGAACGTTACTTCTGCTAAATTCATCGCATAAGTTTCGCGTCCATT
Organism: Geotrupes spiniger; assembly: GCA_959613385.1. NCBI lineage: Eukaryota > Metazoa > Arthropoda > Insecta > Coleoptera > Geotrupidae > Geotrupes > Geotrupes spiniger. The sequence goes on along the minus strand of OY390736.1, from coordinate 36,508,955 downwards.
ACAACTAATTTTGCGGGTAATAAAAATTTGCAATAATTAATTATTAATGAAGTATTTATTACCGGTATTCGAAACAAATCGACGAAATAAACGACGAGTTTCGAAACCGCCGTTTTCATGCACAGCGCCATAAATTCACGTTAGAAAAAATAATATTACACACGACAATATAAATGTACTTGCAAATGTGAAAGTTTATTTTATGGGTGTTTTTTTACAATATTTCAATTCTTTACACTATCGACGTGCATTTCGTAACGTGCTACAAAAATTGCGAGATTGTGTTTACCGGCATTATATTTGTATTTGCGTAAGATTCTTCTTGTTACTAATTTCTATGTTCTATAGTTTTGATTAAAAGTATTGCTCCGAGGGGCTCCCATTTTTAGTAATTTCTTGCGACATATCAATGACTCTAATGTACTAGTCGATTAGATTTAAAAAACGGAGGAATAAATTCGATTTGCTAAAATAAGTTCTTTGCTGTGGAATCTTCCATTTTTTTTATTGGTTTTGTTGATGGCCATTGCGTGGGAATATTTTTTACTAATGAGTATTTTTCTGTGATGTTTCTTTTAGTTGGTCAACGTTCGTACACACACACACAAATATATGTGTGTGTGTGTTTACAAAACAAAAATGAACAAATATTTATTTTTAGTTGAGCTGAAATTAAAAACATGCTTTTATAGGTGAGAGTTGTTAAGATGTCAACAAAATTAACATTTATGGTAATTTTTACATATAAGGCGCATAATAATTTTCTATGTGCATATTGATATATGACTCTCATCTTCTTTTCTTGAAATAGTAACGATTGCATCAATTTCATATTATATGAGATGTAAATGGCTCAATGGGAAATGGAAATGGAGTATTCGACATCCCACTCAAGTTGATAAAATTCGTTATGTTTTGCTTTAAATTGAAACAATCTGTATATACGAGGGGAGATCATTATTTAGCGTCCCTGACGTAGTAGGCGTTGAGTGACTTTGAATCAATTTGATGCATTAAAGCATTAATCATTTGTTGTTACGTTGGTTCAATTGTAGTTTTGTCACTTGTTACCTGTTCAAATAATTTAGAATTTAAGTAGACAAGTTTAGAGAAATTCTAAAAATGGAAAAATCAGAGGTTCGTGCAGTTATAAAATACTTGCAAAGGGTTGTAGCCAAAAGAAATTCATGAAGACATGGTAGGTGTATTAGGTGAGTGAGGGTGCTGTTTCTTATTAAGTGGTGAAAAATATGTCGCGAGGATTTAAACTGGGAAGACAAACATGTAAACATGCGAAGGGTGCTGGACGACCAGTGACTGTCACTACCCAAGAAAATGTTAATCGTATACACGATATGGTAATGACAGATGGACGACTGACCATTCGCCGGATAGGTGAAATTACGATTTCTTTCTTATGGTACTAAGAAATATTTTAACAAATATTTTGGGGCTAAAAAAGTTGTCTCCACGTTGGATGTTTTGGCACCCGTTCAGGAACATTTTAGTGTATTGCATTCTGAAGCCAGTTTGGCAAAGTTTGAAGCAGATCCGGAATGATTTCTTTCTCGATTCGACAATGTTGATGAAACCTGGGTTCAACACTTCGATCCTGAGTCGAAGCAACAAAATATGGAGTGGCATCGCTGAGATTCTCCACCACTCTACAAAGTTATTGCCCCAATTTTTTGGGAAGCATGCTGAATTTTGCTGACTGATTTTTTGGAACGTTGACATACAATAACAGGCTCCTACTATGCCAACTTAATTCCAAGATTGCGCGATTGTGTCAAGGAAATTGAGCAAAGGGATTATGTTTCATCAAGACAACGCTCCTGTCCACAAAAGCCATGTTGCCATGAGCGCCATTCTGAACGCAGGATTTGAATTGTTTGAACATCCCCTCCATATTCACCAGACCTGGCCCCTAGTGATTTCTTTTTTTTGCAAAATTAAAAGAATATCGTCGGGGGACCAGATATTACGACGATAATGAAGTGATGACGGACGTAAACGACTGGTTCAAAGAGCACTCAATTTTTTTTCCTGAGGAATCAAAAGTTGGGAGCATCGTTGGAGCCAATGTATCGACATTCAGGGACTATGTAGAAAATAAACGTTTGGTATTTCTTCAATTTGTTTCCTTCTAGTCACCGTAAATACTGATAGCCCCTCGTATACAATTCCATTAACCAGGATTTTCTTTATAATAATTATAATTTTCATACACATTCAAAATAACAATAATTTTCGCTTAAATATACCATGTCTTGTAGATGCACTAGGGTCTTGGCGAAATAGATTAGTGTTGACATAAAATACGCATTCGAAATTCATGTAAATTTTTAATTTATCGCGCGGTCAAAACTTCAAAACAATATGTAAATAACCATTTTGGCGAGCGCGATATTCAAGTAACACTTTGTTACGATCTTGTAATCAGGCAATATAATAAATGGCTGGTCATCAAAGCTCTGCTGCTTTTGCCTGGGCGATATTTTACACCCACACCCGGCTCCGGGATTGCGGCTTTGATAGCATTCGCACGAAACTATAAAGCAAATGCCCGTATAAATGAATAAAGCATGCACGGGCGACATCTAGGCTTTCTTCCGTCGCTGCGCGGGATTATTAATCTTAATATGCCTGCTTAGTTGCGAGCATTAGAATCAGACGAGGCGGTTTGTGACCGAACAAGCAATAAAACAACATGTCAACCTGCTCTTCGTGGCCTAACATGGATGAGATAGCATCGACCGTTTATTTTGCCGATGCACCCACAATAATAATAATAATCGAGATCGCCATTGTGTGGGCAAGCTATTTAAATATTAATTTATATGAACAAATGACATAATTGGTTTTATAGATAGAGACAGACTGGACATGTGAATTAAATTATTGAAATTGGATTTGCATCTCGAGGGAAAGCTCTGACCCGAGAACCTTTATTATTTCAATTTACTTTGTGGATAGTTGCAGTAATATTACCATTCGGGGTAATTATGTATAAGACAATCATTAAAATAACAAAAAATAGATAAATACCGCGAAAAATTATACAATTAGCGTTTCTGGGACTAAAATAGTGCATTCTGACTATTAGAAGTAAGAAAAAATATATATATCATTGTTTTTTTGACAATCGAATACTGCGTTTTTTTTCCAAAGGGTACCCCCTTTGTATGAAAAAAGTATTTTTTTCAAAAAAAAATTTCTAGAAACCGCTAAAAATGTACAATTAGCGTTTCTGGGACTAAAATAGTGCATTCTGACTATTAGAAGTTAGAAAAAGAATAAATATCATTGCTTTTTTGACGGTCGAAAACTGCGTTTTTTCCAAATGGTACCCCCTTTGTATAAAAAAAGTTATTTTTTTGTTACTCATGCAAATTAGAGAATTGAATCTCACGAAAAAATGCACACTATCGAATTTACTGTTGTATTAAAGGAAGTAGATGATTTATACCGTTATTATTGGTTGACTTTGAGCGTGGCAACTTCACGAACGTTAACGAGATTTGACTGGTTCTTGAGTTGCAACACATTCCTTTAGTGTTATTGCGTTTGAGTAGATTGTGGTAGCGTCAGGTTCAGAAGTTTTTATTATTAGTTATTTCTTCAATTGTCATAAAGTTCAAAAAGTTGTATTCAGAAAATAATCCTACGAACATGTTAGGGAATAACTGTCAAACCATGAAATATATTTTATTGAAAAAATTTATTTGATGTCTAGTTAGTGCACATGGTACCCGAACATCCTAAATTTTACATTTGGATTAAAGGTTAACTTGATTTTGTGATTCACTATTAAAATTCATCATAATTTGATAATCATATAATAATCATAATAATCATTTTATATCGTTTAATTATACTTAAAATAACTTGTAAATAAAAAAAATGATCAAGTTTGTGAACAACATTTGGGGTTTCTGGCTTCCACGCTGATTGAGTGTATCCATGTTATTTTATTAAATTCAGACACATGCTATCGTGGTTACCTTATCGTCTTTTCCATTTACTATTACTCACAGGTATTTGGAGCTATAGTCTCCTTGATTGATTTATGTGTTTTGTTTCTCCTCAGATTTATTTATTTATTTTAGAATTACCTGTAATCCTCTAGAGTTTGTTTATGTTATTAGCATTGTTACCTCTTCTATGCTTTTCTCGCAATTGATGCAATGTCATCTTTATATGAGTTGCTTCGAGCTACTCGTAGTTACTGTTGCCCTTATCGTTCCATCCAATGCAATGTTGAAAAGAGTCGTAGACAATGCATCTCCTTGTCTCTCTCAATGTCGTCTGTTACAAAGTTTGCCAGTGATTCCTCCATGGATATTATTATTCAATTCACTTGGCTTTGCTGGTATTTACATCATCTCTATGTTTTCTGTTATTTTTTGTGTCGTGATCCTATCGAAAGCTTGCTTGAATTTAATGAAAATTGTTTGGAACGCCATGTCATGTTCATGGTTTTTCTCAATTTTCTGTCATGGCATGAATTGCGTTGATCTGATGATGTGGTTGATGCATTTTGTTAGTTGCTGTTTAATAATTGATGTCAGTATTTTATAACAACATAGTGTAATCCACCTGTAACTACTACAATGTGCATTCTCTTCTTTTTTATTAGTGGTACTAGTAATACTCCCTTTCAATTAGCATGGTCTTTTCCAGATTTGTATAATTAGGTTGTATATTTTGATAATTCATCTCCTCCATTTTAATTAGTTCGTTATTAGTGACGAGCTAATTATCCAATATTATCCAATCCAACCCAAACCAACCCAACCCAACCTAACCCAACTCAACCCAACCCAACATTTGGCCCAGTTGTATTGTCTGAGTTCAGTTATTTTTGTTTTCCTCGATAATTTGTAACCTTGTTCACTTTTTCATTTTCCTTCGTAGAGATCCCTAAAATATGTTTTTTATTATTTGTTATCTACGTTTGTGAATAACTTATAACTTTCTTGTCTTTGCACTAATTTGGCTTCTTCTTATTTTTTTCCACTTGTTTCTGGCATGATTTTTTTCGTTCGCCTTAATTTCACAGTCATCATCGTACAATTCGTCCCTGCTTTTCTATTTCGTTGTCCCAGTAGACTCTTTCATGTTTTCCAAACCATTCCACATATAACATTTGTATTGCAAATATTTGTTATCTATTTTTGAGAACAACTTTCAGTTATCTCTGCTATTTTCTTATGTTCCTTGCACTAATTTGGCTTTTCTTCATTTTTCTCTTTGTGGTCAACTAATTCTTGTGACCTTAATAATTTTTATCCATTTCACAGTCATCATTGTACTATTCGTTGGTCCTCATTTTTCGTTGTCCCAGTACACTTTTATGTTTTCCCAACCGTTGTCTACATTAGCTACCATTTGTGTTGCAAATTTCATTCTCGCTATGTTTCCGATTGTGCTTTGTGCAATTTAGTTCCAATGTATTCCATCTTTTTATCTTTCTGTGCGTTATGGTCCTGATTATTTCCATTTGGATATTTGCAGAATGTAATCTGAGTTTCCGTTAGTCCCTTTCTATGATCTGCTTACTTATTTATTTTCTTCTTTTTCTTGTTACCAGTTACGATGCCGAATTTGGATTTTCGCCCATGACCTCCATTCTTCTCTACTCCTTGCCATCTTGTCCACTTATTAAGGTCTTCTTAACTTAATTTCCATTACCCTATCCTGCCATTTCTGCAGTGGCCTTCTCCCACTCTTGTCGCTTCCATTATCTCTCGCACAGTTCTGTCATCATTACGTCTCAATAATTTTGATGGGAAAAGTTCTGTCATTGAGAACTAAATTATTATAACAGAGTGCTTTTAAGGACGCCTGACGTTATGAGTAAATTTTATGAAAAAAGGGTGTGTATTTAATTATTTTATGAAAGGCCTTGGCTTCTGATATGTTATGAAAAATTATGATTTGTTCATTTTGAATTGTTATGATTTTTTTTACATAGTGTGTGTTGTTCGTAATAAATTTTATGTACAACCAACTTACTGCTTCTGCTATCGGTGTTGTCTACTTCCGATCTTCGAGTCTAATTTTGGTTGTCAACCTCTTAATTTTTATCATTCTATTTATAATTCAAACCCAAAGCAAAACCCCAAATATGCATGTTTCCATTTTTAACTCATTTCTGTAAGTCCCGAATGGGTTCGACTTTTTTATTTTATTTATTTATCAAAATCGCAGAGCTAACATTAAGTTTGTTGAGCCGCATAATATTCTATATATTTTAGCGAAAGTTCCTAGTGTTTTTAACTCCAAAGTGACAGTAGTTGTAAAGCGTACAATCCCAATTTTCACAATGACAATATTTTCGATAATATCCCCTAAATTACTTTCCCCAATTGTATCCAGTATTTTCTGAAATATCCGTAAAAATATATTAGTGTGATCTCTTTTATATGCCAATTTAAAAAGTCATTATAGAGCAATTTTTTTCGTCTAAACAATAACGATATATATAACTGTAAAAACATTTACAATTAAAATAATTATTATGCATACGTTAAGAATCGTACTTAACAGTTGTTAGTATTGAATCTGTAACGTTTAATTACACATATAAAATATATCCACAGCAATAACTGGATAAGGCGCCATCCCTAATATGGTGCCTCATAAATTATATCTATCCAGCGTCATAATTATACTTGGAACAATTCAAACGTCGCGTCGCTTCGTCGAATAATTTGGATTTACGTACCCGATTTCTAATCTACGAAAGGCCATCTGTGAGTAAATTACCTGAAATGTCGTGAGCTACTGGGTGGTATAGTTAATGATACGAAATTATCTTCTCTAATATCGACCATTTTTAGTCAATAACGATTTTTACTAAAAGGATGGAATTATCGAGTCGATTTGCCCTATTACGTAAACAATTGTTCTTTGTCAGCAAAATATTGGGGATACTGAAATTAGATTGGTTCATTTCAAACGAGCAAACCGCATGATTGCGTGATTACTACTGTTTAAATTGTTGCTTGCTCTTGGACCACACATAGTGGTATATATCAATGGGGTATCATATACTTACGCTAAATAAATATTTTTAACACATTTGTTCATAATTTAATTTTTATTTAATTAATCAAATGCATGAAACTCAATTTATTGTAATTTAACCATAAAAAATTATTGGGCGTTAATTAATATAAACATTAATTTTGATCGCTTAAATTTCTAAATTGCGAAATATTTTTCCAGATTAAGCAACGTCTCACACACAATGCGAGGGATCTCTTCTCTATTAACCTCCGCGACCGCTAGAGTATCAGTATTGAACCTTTTTGTTAATACTCTTTTGTTCTTTTTATTCATCAGTTCGTGAAGTCCATCAAAGTGGTGATTTATGCTACGTAACGTTTGACTGACGGAATGGTTATTACGTAATAAATCTATCGAATTTTTAAGCACGTTAGAAGTAATGTATTGTGAAGAATTCGTTCAAAGAAATCGTTTAAATAATATCATTTTACAGCAGCGCCATGCAGGATGATGTATACTTGAACTATATTAAGGTTGCATATATATAAGTTGCGAAGATGAGTTTAAACCATTTAAACATTCATAGTTGTAACTCAAACTTTTATCATCATCATCATCATCATCATATCGCATTGCTACTTACAAACCCAATGGCGTAAATCAAATTTATTTCAAAGTAATGTTGTTATATATTAGGATATTTTTATTTCTCGCACAAATTTATAAGCAATGTGCAATATGCTGTACCATAAAGCATCTACACACCTCTGCAAATAATTTCACCTATTACATTAACATCGTTAATTATCTTAGAGTGATGAACACACATTCCATCAGAGTTATTGTGTTAACATCTTTAAGTGAGATATTGAGCATGTAGACAACTGCGAAGAGCAAGTCAGGTCAGGTGAAAACGGATGATCAATACTGACTGGTTCATCCCGAACACACGGAAACACCCGCGCCGACGGGGACAGTGATGGAGTGATGGAACCCTGATTTAAAATAATCGAAGCAGGTAAAATTCGCTCGGCGATGCTAAACCAAAAACATGTGTGTATTAGGAAATGTTTGTGAGGAAATGCTAGACCAATGTATTGTAGGTAATTATAGTGTCAAGCCCTGGGGGATACAACTAAAAAAAACTGATTTAAATATTCCAATCTATTTGGAAAATACGTAGGAATTACAGAAATTTACCTCGGGTTATAGTCTCTTAACAATTAATCAGTCCGAGATTCGTCTAATTTACGCTATTAAGTGTTGATTATCTAAATTACCGATGGCTTGTGTTCTAAAAGTGATTTCACACTTGTACATTCATCATAATTATAATACGATTTTTGCATGTTTGGGGAGCATGACAAATTAAATTTTAAATTCTTAAACGCAACGAAGCAGCCGTTGGCAACCAGTATTCTTAATTTGAATACGGTTGTTTGAAGTGTGTGAGGTTATTTATTATAGTTGTGGTTGTAAAGAAGTCATTAAGGAAAGTATTGTCGAACTAGTTCTGCAATTTTGCTACCATATAGAACCACCTCCGCCATTCAGGGCCTCAAATAAAATCACATTAACAGCATAAATCAGAATAAACAAAATACGCCAGTAATTTAAATGACCTATATTGTTAACTAATCCTGTTATAAATTATTTGAGCGTTCCTTTTTTTCTAGATCGTAATTTATATCTGCGGAGCAAGTTTTTCGGCCGGGAATGTCGCCTTAACAATGGCATGCCACTCGGAAGAGATCAGATTTAAATTTATGTAGTAAAATACGAAATGTAAACCTACAGAGTTACTTTTTATTTCGTTTCGAGCGACAATCCAATAAAACTTGTTAAATTTGTATCTGGCTTGATTTAGTGCACGCGCGATCCTTTGATCTCCGAATCAGCTAACCTAATTCGAATTTATGTATACTTTATGTGAAATCGTGGATGACAAGCAAATTATATCAGACACATCTGAAGTCCGGTTCGCACAATGCCTCCATTGTCGAAATAGACCACTCATGTTCACTTTTCAATCATTTATTTCATTCAACGGGCAATTTGTAAGACGTAAGCAGAACTGAATCTAATTCGGTTAGCCATCGATGTGTGTGGCACTGTTTTACAATTAGTCGTTGTGTTACATATATTTTAGCTCGATCATCAGGAGTGGTATGCATTATTCTCAGGCATTCATTGTGCCAATGAAATTTCAATGGTAAGCGCCGGTCATTAAATGAAGCCCTACGCACACTAAAAAATCTCATTATATATTTTTTTCTCAAAATTTCGTAAATTATTATGTAATTAGCATTGCATAGACTGAAACGTTGTATTTCAACTATCAAAAGTAAAAGAAAATAATAAATTAAAATTTTTTCGACGGTCGAAAACCTGAAAATTTTCAAAGGGCTTCTTACAAAAAAATGTTCATTGATTTGTTCCTGAAACTCGATTGCTTAAAAACATTAGCAAAATTATTTTTATCAATATTTTCATCGACACGTGTACGTGAGTCGAATGTGATGAACAAAATAAATTTAGAAATGACGGACGAATCAAGCTCTGTATTTGTACTTTTAAAAATAACGAATTATAATCCATATATAAAATGGTTTAATAAAAATTTCTTTGTTTATAGAACTATAATATTTTTTCTCGAGAGTGAAAGGAAAAGAATAAAATGAAAAGATCATCAAGATCATAATTTATGTTAGATAATTTTAGTATGGCACGTTAGTAATTTCATAAAGATTATTTATAAATTTGTTGGTAAGGACAGTGAGAAAAAGCTTCACCATCCCTGGTCTAATGTGTGAGCTTTTCCGTGCTCTCCACTATCATTTACAGTTAATGCTGGAAAAGATTGTAACAACTATATGTCGATTGTTGATGCAAACGAAAGAGTACACTTTATAATTAAATCAAGAAACATTTTGCAGAAATATTACTTCATATTCGAAAATATAAATCAAAGTTATGAAAAAATTACAATACATATAAACGACCCTCTGATTACGATTATCTTGCCAATTACCAGAAATCAAATCCATGTGTTATTTGAATGTGGCTTTTATAATGGTTTACAAAAAAATATCCACGCTTTATTAAAAAATACTCGGGGAGCTGCTTATTTAATCAATCTCTGACTGCGAAAGAAGTAGAAGTCTGTGATTATTATTTAATTAACAATTCTATACTTTGATATCACATTTTCAACAATTAAACCTCAGCAGCGCCCAATTAAAGTCAATGTTAACCAACTCAACCCAACCAAACGCTATGAAAAGATAATGGCAAACGAACGAATTTATCCCGATCCAATGCCCGATCAATAACAATAAAAACAGTGGTTCGATTATAAAAGAACAAGCAACAGCCTCAAAAGTACTCAACCCAACCCAATTATATGAAAGGCGAATATAAATTGAAGTCGTTTCATCCTAACCCAATCAAATCCAACTAAATGCAATGTCTCAGAAGTGTCCAATAGCAGCTTCAACAATACGGCAACCAACTTAATAGCACTTAATAAATCGAAAACTATAACATTCTCATCCCAGTCAATGGTAAAAAAATCACTCGATATTAAATAATATGTAGCAGCCTCAAGAGTACTCGACCCAACCCAATGCTATGTAAGAATGAATACAGTACTGGCCATAATGATTGCATATTTTGGTTTTTCGATGATAACTTTTTTCATAGTTATCCATTATCCAAATTTTTATATGTTTAAAAAACAAGTATTTTATTTCAAACGAATAGATTCAGAATCACCCAACAAAAAGTCACTTTTCGAAAAATTAACAATATGTGAAATATTTTACAAAATGGCGGTGAAATAACTTATGAGAAGACTTGTACTTGTTGGCATAACCTCGTGCCTTGATAACAGCCAGCCAGCGACGTGGAATGGATGCACTCTGGGCATCGATGGTCGTTTGGGGGATGGCCTCCTAGTCCAACCTAATCGATTGTAGGCTTTCTAAATTTTTTGTCCTTAACAAAATCCAACTTAGGACCGGGCTTCGATCAATAGAAGTCTGAATTATTGATTTTATTTACTAATTGATTGTGATATGAAATTGATACACCATAAACGAAGTGTTAAGATTTACAAGTAAGTAGGTAACGTAACAAAGAAAGAATATTTTTTTGGACGTAATAAAATTTATTTTTATTTTTCAATCCAAGGCCGCAAATTGTCAATTTTCAGAAATTTTTACATCAGAAGTACATGCGAATCAATTTTGTCGTTCAGTTGTTTCAAAGAATTTCGTTCGATAGGCCGCTGAACAAAATCGTTTAGGTCTGTTTTGTCAAACTTTGCTCCGGATTATCTACATTTGTAATAAATTATTTATTTTTACATAATAGGCGGTATGGTGTATGGTCTCCTTATACGACAATAATTTCGGTCAAAGCAATTTAAATGGGGGCGGGAATCCATCGAAGGCGATCCTCGAAGTGGTCAACGAAATTCAGCTATTATCGAAAAACATGTTCGAAAAGTAGAAGAATTGATTCCTGAAGATCGACGAATTAACATCGATAGCTGAACGTTTGGAAAATAGCATGGAACGCATTTAGGCTCATAATTGATAATAGGAGCATGGCAATGGTGGATGCCAGATGGATACCGAGAATGTTGACTTCGTTCGATAAAACGTCGAGTTAAAACTTGAAGCAATTTTTGGAGCTTTGTCAAGGACAAGAGGAAGAAATTATTAAGAAAATTGAAATTGGCGATAAAACGTGAAACGCTATCACCAAAGAAATCTAAGGTCCACCATTCGGCTGGCAGTTATGACCACTATTTTTTTTGCTTTAATTCAAGGTCGTATAAAAACAGGTAACCCCAAGCACATGTATAATAGTATAATAAATGTAATTCACGGTAATTTGCAACTGGCTTTGGTTAGGATTGATAATTATTAACGAAATAACAAAAGTAGCTCATGACAAAATGATTATTGTGATCTTGAAAAACTTTTGGTGCAATAAATCATGAAATTCTTTTGAAAATATTACATCAGCGATAAGTCCATTTTCAACTTATTTCTTAGGAAGACAATTGTGATACATTGAAAATTTCTCAAATAATTGTTCTCAATTCTCTTTGGCCCTTGCCATACACTATTTTTATTGATCTCTCTTCAAACTGTTTCATCGAAATTCCTTATATTATGTACATGCCAATGATACGCAATTATACAATTCCTTCAAATTACCTGATTTGAAATAATCTTTTGACTTAAATTAGGGATTTTCTAAAATAAACATTTTCTTCAAATTATTTTTGGAAAATCATTATTTGGTAGAATTAGAAGAGCAGATAGAATAATAGCAAGTTATCTGATTTGACTAAATGATGCTGAAGGAATCTGTTGAAAACTTGGGTTCATAGATCCACAGATTATTTTGCTATAGACCTCATGTTAAGAACAACTCAGGAACCTTCAACTTGGAAATAGATTTCATATAGTTTAGAAGAATTATAAAAATGAACAACCATACGAAGTCATACCATTGGAACATCTGCAGTTAAACAAATGCCAATACAACACATCCTCATTTATTTATGCTTGCAGGGGTAGCCGCCGTCAAGATGTTTAATGAACCTCAACTGGGTCCTAATTAAATTAACTCTGCCATATGGAATTACCAGTAAACGAAGTTTTCGTAATATGGTAAAGTTGTAAACCGAGACATCAAAAGATGAAGAAGATACAAAAAGTGCTTATAAAAAAATTGAATTATACGATTTATTTTTTCTTAATGCTTCAAGCTTTTGTGTCAAATAAAATCAAACTATTTTCAAGAACACCTGTACAACTTTTATTAAACACTTCGGCGCGCATAGCTCATCATTTACTAAACACATAACCACAACTTCTAGCAAATTCCTTATAAGCTATAAATGGGCTTAGCGCTGTCAGATTTTAAACGTTCCAATTCACTCCTTTACGTTATATAGCACTACGGACAATATAATTGCTGGTTGGCCGACACCTCGGCGTTGCAGGTTAACAATGAATGTGCTAAAACCATTAAGCAATATTACTTCATTTCGCACGGGATTTTACGGCGACTGATACGAATTTATTGATAGGTGTAAATCGCAATTACTGGCGACTTAAAAATAATTGCGCACTGCACAGCGTTGCGTAATTCCGAATGCTAACAGAAAAATTACAAAATACTTAATGCCTCCTAATCTCGCATCTTGCAGCGGCCGGAGCGCGGCAATTATGTAATTTCTGAAAAACACGGCGTAAAAAAACGCGTAATCGTTATATCACAAATTAGACCATCAATAGTGCACCAGAGTAGACATGATATCTCAATTAAGATTATACACACATTATACGAGCTGATTAAGCTCCTTCGTATCGTTTGCGTGCGAAGAACTGGAACGTGGGAGAGTTAATACGAAATGCCAGCAGTCAAAATAACCCTGTGGTATTTCTGGTCCAGTTAGAATGTTGTCGTTGATTCAGGTATTGAGAACTGAATTTGATTAATTATGTTTAAAATCTTTAGAATATAGTGGTTATTTGTTATTATTATTAAACAAAATTTTTCTTTTAAACTATAAGATTGGTTTTCGACCTTTACATTTATCTCCACACAATGCGAAGGAAACGCCGTGTTAAACCAAAAAAAAAAGGAAGAAGAAATATGTCCATGATTGACTGAAAATCGTGCGCCACACTTCAATCTAGATAGCTGGGCGTAAATTGAAATATTGTACCCGTTCCTGCCTATGTATGTTTAGGTCTTGTATCAGTGCTGAATAATCAAGAGGCCGCGCCGTCCGATCCGCCCTGGCATTGGAAATTGATGATTGGTGTTGTTCCATTATAATTCGTGTCAGTTTTGATATCTATTAAATTTGCGGCAGGTCCGCGCCCGTAACTTTCGTTTTAACGATTATTGATCTAAATACAATATAATTCCATACGAATGAATCATAAATGTAAACCTGCGCGCAGTTTATTGATCGTAAAGTTCAATATCGCATGAGGTGATCTACAAAAACTACATGATACCGATTTATGATCGTGGATTTTGTTAGGTCAATAAATTAGTCAATCCGCCCTCTTATACGCCCTCACATTATGAAGTCTGCGTGCTTTCTGGTGCAGTATTTCATGCCGGCGATTTAATAAACTTTGTTTTAATTATACGAGACCCAAACACGAATTTATGTTACGACGAAACGCAGTGATATTCGGCATAAATATTTTTAAATAGAACACCCACTCGTATTTATTTAATTAGACAAGTTTTAGTTTCGAAGAAACAAACAAAAGACCGCAAAACTTATTTGACGATTAACATATTAACATAAAACTGAGTTATTACTTGCAGAATTCACTGCGAGCAAATGTATCTGATAATAGGGTTCCTTCTCCCACATAGTTATATAAGCACTATATTATAAATAAAGCGTGCGATTTTATCATGCATTGAAGAACGACCGCCGGCGGCACTAAAAATACTTAAACTAGTTCTTCGAACGTTACCCAACATAAAATGTTTTAACACAGTAAATAGTGAAGCAGAGATTATTAATATTTCACGATACATTGTGCACGGACATAGATCGCCTATATCCGAATGCGTTCCGAGAATGCGAATGAGTGCAATTACTCGGAGGCGTGTAATGTGAACTTATTGTGGAACAGCAGACGTGGACATGAATAATGCCGCGTGATCGTAGCGTGTAATTAAAACATAATACACGCATGGAGCATTCTCAAACTCACATATCTGAAATATGTTCCTTTATCTGTACGGAACATATCGTATATTTCAGTACCATGAGAGTTCATGCTTTTACGCTATTGACTGGAACAATGGGAACGAATGCGTTATTGAATTTATTTTAGTTTTATATTTTATATCGATTTGGATTTTACGGCTGCGTTGCGTTGTTTTTGTTTTTCGTACTCGGCGATAAAAGTCGAGGTAGAAATTACCTGCGGCTTCTAATGTACTGTGACGAAAAGTGTGTATTAAATAAAATGATCGGAGCGGGCGAGTACACGGTTTTTATGCGCTCGTTTAAAGCAAAGATATTTGGCAAATGCCCGGAGAAATAGCTCATATTGACCACGCAAACGATAAAATGCGCCCACTTCAACTTATATTATCGTGACGAAATTAGTAATAGTGGGATTAGTATCTGAACCCTAATAAATATAATAAATATACAACGCCACTTTACATGCAAACGCAAATTACAGTTAATATATATGCAGATTGACTTTCGTCGGTCTAAAGTAAATATTCAACGAGGAATTCCCAAAACAGCTTCACGAAACATTTAATTCGTTTGTATTTAAAACAATATTTTGGAAAATCTCTAAAATAACTTCGAACAATATGGCCTTTTAATGGGCGGTATTAAAAAAACGATATGGCAGCCATTTTAAACCCCTGCTCAGATTGTTTATTATTATATTTCATAATAAAATTTAATTTTTATTGTTGTTACCAATTACCAATATGCATTTCTTTTAATGCTATGACTTTGCTTTTCTGAAAAATAAGAGATCCAATGTGATACATTCACAATTTAAAATCTTTCGATTTTAATGGATTTGCGACTACTACGAAATTTCAAGGCGAGGCCCCCTTTTGTAAATTTTTGTCTATAAATATATATAAACACGTTTCCACAATTATACTATTTTGGAAATAATAGATATTTTGTATCAAATAATTCTGTAGTACATCCGGAAGTCAAGAAAAAATGAAAAGATTATTTTTGACAATAATTATTGTCGCAAAATTCTGCCCGACTTTAATTCAAATGTTTCCATGATCCGCCCGCCGAGTCAAGTACGCGCTCGGCCGCTGCGCCACCCGAATCGGAGCGCCGATAGCTATGAGTAATATTTTCGCCCGGTTACGGATATACGTAATCGGGTGACTCATATTTCAGTTAGTAATAAAGGTGCGGTCGGTGCGTGAACGTCTAAAATTCGCGATTTAATTTTTACGCGCGGATAGTGTTTCGGGCGGTATTTGACTTTCGTATATTGATGAGTTCGAGCGATGAGTGCGCGGCGATGAAGCTTGGCACTCCTACAACACGTAACGTAAGTAAGTTTTATAATTTCTAATTTTTTTTATAATTTTTGTAAATGATAATTTTCGATCCACTGTGACCATCATTTGGGATGGGCGAAGACTCATCGCCCATCGCAGAATATTTGTGTCATTATTTGTTGAAAAATTCCAACGAAAGGTCAACGCCTTGTTTAAAAGCACGCCATGATTTACAGTTGATATGTTAGGTCATCGGTGGCAAAATTTTCTCCGACATTTTTCACATAAAATAATATTAATAATAAACGTAGTCTTGTGTCGTGAGTAATAAGTCGGCGAACGAACCCCTTAGCAATATCAAAGTTTATTGCGACGAATTCTTTTTTGCAATGAACTCTTATCAAGTAATAAACATTAATATAACAAATCACATCTTTCTACGTACACAAATATGTACAAAAACACATTTTAAAGAACCCAGTCTATTCAAACAATATTTAATTCACTAAAATGCAACTCAAAAAAGAAACAAACTAACCCAAAATGCAATTTGTCAAAAATTGTATTGTAATGAATCAAATATTGCTCACTTAGAATTTTGTGGCTTTGAATATTAATTCAATATTAATTTGATTTGCGTTAGTCACTGGTTTTCAATTATTTATATTTGAACTGATTTAGTTCATCTATTCGCCAGTATTCAATCTCAACCCAAACCAACATAACTTTACCAACGTACGGTATTTAATTCTTCGTTATTTCGTTTTTAGTAGTTTTCACTTTTTAATTTTCCTGTTAATTATCCTTTATATATTCGTAAAAAACATACCATATAGTACTTACATTTTGAATATTTAGCACACATAACAACGAATACTTCATATGAAATTAAAAATAAAAAACGTTCTGTGGGGTTTGATCGCTATCACAAATGTTTTCCGATGAACTTCATTAATTCGCCAACTACGTCGGTTGATCGAGATTCATTTTATAATTTTTAGTTAAACATAAATTATTTTGTTTGAAAACCACGTACTTTCAAACCAAATAATTTAAGTTTAACTAAAAATTTTAAAATGAATCTCGATCAACCGATGTAGTTGGCGAATTAATGAAGTACATAGGAAAAAACATGTGATGGTTATTAAACCCAACCTAACATTTTTTTATTTTTAATGTCATATGAAGTATTCGTTGTTGTGTGTGCAAAATCTTCAAAATTACATGAAATAAAATTTGATTTATTTAATTTTAATGTATCATTTAATTTTATCTTATTTATATTTATTACTCATTAATTTTGCAATGAATTAATCCCAATTAATTCAAAGGCAAACAATCCACCTTAATATTTACAATAATTTGTTATTGGTTTAAATTTAATTTATTTTCACTCTAACTTCGGCTACCATTGATTAACATTTTAAGATTAGAAGATCGTTTAGTTTATCATGACGTTAGGTTGAGTGAAATTTAAAGAGACCATCTCGGTCTACTTGTCAGATTTCCATGGCGTTTTATTGATTGATTCAATTACGAAATGTTACCCTATTTCTCTTCTGACCATATAACAGGGTAAATGTGTAGCTTCTAAGGGATAATCTATATACCATACGTTTCAAGCCCAATTGTTCAATCGATTTACAACAAATATATTTCGCAGTATACGTCAAAATATTAAATTCGTTAAATATTTCTTTCAGATATCGAGAGCGGGTTTCCAAGAACAGCAGCAACACCCCCACACACACCGTTGAGATGAAGACAGATAAGCTTTTAGAAAATAAGAAAAAAACGCTTGCAATTGTAATGTCATTTATTAGTAAAGCTAAACCAATCATGCCATACAAAGTGTTTTGCAATTTATATGCACTTTGATTTACGGGGTTAACTCGCTGTCGACTTTTTCCTGCACGATAACACGCTACCGTAATCCGACAGGGTGAAGTATCAACTCTGGGTATCTGTTCGCCTAGCCTACAAAACTAGCTGTTACCCGCAAAGAGTTAGGTATATCCAGTGTTTTCGTATGTTTGTAACACGACCAAACACGATCGGGGGAAATTGTCGCCGGTCTAGGATCTATGATCCAGGACTTTGGCTATCAAAGACGTGCTTGTTCCCCATACTTCATAATTTCCTACATTTAAATGTGCTTTGCTAATAGTAACATTTAAAATTAATAGCGTTTGTGTTTTGTGTAAGCCGGTGCCCAACGTGATTGCGCCACACACTCTTATACAGGGTGTTACATTTGACTAGACACATTTAAGCCTGCCCATTGCCAACGATACATCTTCAATGAATAGTTTTAGTTAAAAAAAAAAGAATTTAAATTAATTGTGCGGCTGATCGCAATCCTGGTTTTTTAGAAGCAAACTTGAGCTGTACACCTTGATAGCCGTCAACTTGAACAATCTAAGTCACAGACACAAACGAAAAATATATAATTTATATTAAACCCTTTAGAAGTAGGGACACCTTTTCAGGAAATAAAAACGCTTGTAATTGTAACGTCATTTATTAGTAAAGCAAAACCAATCATGCCATACAAAGTGTTTTTGCAATTGCACTTTGTTTTACGGGGCTAACTAATTAAAATTAAAATGAAAATAGTAACTTTTACAAATATTAGCGTTTTGTTGTCGGCACCGGCTTCCGATTGTGATTACGCCCCATACTCATACACAAGGGTGTTATATTTGACTACACATATTTAACCCTTAGCCAACGCAAATGATACATTTGCAATGAATAGTTTGCAAAAAAAAGAATTTAAATTAATTGTGCGACTGATCGCAATTATTATCGCATTTATTAGAAATTTTGCAAAATTTAGGTGTAATATAGTAACCGTCAAATTGAATAAGGTAGGCCATGAACACAATCTAAATATTTATAATTTACGTGACAAATATTGATTTTGTCGCAATTGGCAATATAGCAAGCCCCAAAACCTGGGGCTGCTTTCATATCACATCAAAGGGTAAAGCGATTATTTTTTTAAATAAGCTTTAACTGTGCCCTTATTAGAAATGTTTAATATAATAGTGTAATAGGCACGGATAACATCGACTCAGAAGCCGATGACCCAGTCATATGTGATCACATATGCCAACTAATTTCCCTTAAGGATTTTAGTTACATTTTTGATGAAACCATTTAATTTTTTCCTAAGTGCACATGAATACACACAGTTTTGTGTACATTATTGTCTAAGGGTTGAATGAAAAGGCGTCGTCTAAAACGATAACAAAGACATTGCATGATATATAGAGAGCGCATGAGATATAGAGAGCGCATGAGACATAGAGGATGCATGGGATGTAGAGGATGCATGAGATATAGAGATGGGTGTTAGTTTTTGGGACAGTTGTTAATGGTACGCTAAATTAACTAGTCGATGCATGTGTAGACAATAGTAGTGTAGTATCTAGTGGCGTAGTAGGTGGGTGCGCAATTATGCGTTGTGCGAAACGCTAGTGAGGCAAATCTTGGCGAATAATATTATGGCAACTGTAGAGTTGTTGAGGTAATGTCGACTAGCTGTTATTGATGTATTATATGTTACCAATTTTATTGTTATATGCAATGTTGTGAGACAGTCACTTTTGTGGTGACTGTCAAGGTATGCTAATATACAAAGTTGCCTGTCGAGTACAGCATGGAGCTGCAACGAGCACGTGAAGTGCAATTTTTCAGATAAACTAGAGAAGATATCCGAAAAATAGTAAAGATGTCCAAAGCTGATAACACGACAGATTCAAGGATAGCTACTAGAGGCAACGTGGGACCAAGCCCCCCCCCCCCCCCTGAAAGGGGACCTGTACGTAACTCCCTGCATTGTATTGGTGCCATTTACATTTGCATGTGGTGGCATTGTTGCGATTGCTTTTGCCATTGTTTTTGCCGTTGTTTTTCGCATGGTGTGGTTTTACTGCTTTTAGAGTGTGCTGCCGCTGAATCGATGTAGAATGTCTCTCTACAACATTATTTAACGAGATGATATCAGATGGGCGATAAAAGGCAAGCGAGTCGATTTGTTAAAAATTATTATAATTATTATACGAATTATTGTTACTTGCTTATTCAAAATATAGTGATATTCCAAATAAGGCCGATTTGGAATATTAATATTTTTAATAACCACTTGTTATTCCTTCTCCTCATAGGTTGCGTATAGTCGCTGTGCGATTTAAGCACTTCCTCATCACCAAAAATAAAATTTTATTAATCTCTGTTTAAATGATTTTGATCAAATGCAATTCTATTTCGGTTTATGTTTATCAATTAAACAACGCCGTATTGTATGGCGGCTGCAACCTGCATTTAAAGTTTCTCTACGACTTGAGCTGGCTAAAGGCCGGCACAAAACGTTTTCGACGACCGATGTCTTCCTCCGACATCGCTCCTCATTGGCTTCGCTATGTCGCTTGATCCTTTCGTATATCCTGCTTTTCGTTGTACACAAATATTTTATAAAATTATTACATTGTTCCAGTGAATAATTGAATAATAAAAAATACATAAATCGACCTGCTGCATTATGTCGCTAACAGCAACTCCTTGCTCGACAAGAGTTACTACCTTCTGACGAACCTCTACTGACGAGTGCATTTTGACACATTTAATTAGGCTTCGTCGTCCCGAAATGTATATACCAATGTGACAAAAATAGGTACAGCATACGCATATCATTAACACTAATCTCTTCAGAATTTCCCGTTTAAAGCAGTTGTTATCCATACTATACCTTATCCATCAAGATGTTTTAATGTTTTTACAAATTTTACTTATTTCACAGAAATATTACGTTTCATAAACTTTTAATATTAACAGGTAATCGTAGTATTTAATTTTTAGGCCTTGTTTACAAAAATACAAATTCTACGTTAGATTAGATTAGGTAGTTGATTTCTCGTACGCAATTCTTCGGATTCTGGTTAAACCACTCCAAGTTATTGGGATATATTATTATTCATTTGAATTGGATACCTGCAACGGTGATTTTAAAAGATTCGGAATTCCAGTCTCTTGGGCGGATTTGGGTGGAGAGATAGTCATTTTTATTGTATTCGTTCGAGGAAACCATCTGGTTAGAGGTAAGTGTATTTTAATGAACTTTTCCAAATGATTTTTATTTCGTATTTAGGCTTTCTAGTTTTTAGCTAGAGTTCAAGTTTTATCCTAGAGGTTACGTGGTGCTACCGCCTGGTGGTAATTCTAGAAGAATCGGAATTCCAGTGTCTTCGGAGGATTTGAGCATAGAGATGGTTGGTCGTTTTTGTTGTATTTTGTCGAGGAAATCATCTGGTTAGAGGTAAGTGTATTTTAATGAACCTTTGGGCGAGATGTTCACGATTTTCATTTCGTATTTTAGGTTTTTCCAGTTTTTGGAGTCTAAGTCTTATCCAAGTCTTATCAAGACGTTACGTACCTACTTCTTTGGTTATTGCGAGGTCGTCGTTGGATAACTTTGGAACATTTTGGAAGTTGAACGTTCCTCGAATATCGACAATCCTAACGCTGGTTATTTTTCATTGTTTACTGCAAATCTAATACAGCAATCTGTTGTAATTTGCCACAAAATGAAACTAATTTAATAAATGAACGTTTATAGTACAAGTTGTGTTTTAATGCCGTATAATTTCATCACCAGATGAATTATATGTGCTCGAATGAGTGTGAATATCTATAAGAAGATTTTTGAAGTGATGGTGGTAAATTTGCGAATATACGGTAAGAGATCAAGCATATCTTCATTCTTTGCGTTAGTGACAGGTCTTCTTGCTGGTTACAGTTTAGTTAGAGCTTTTTTACATAAATGTAAGAGTGAAACTGCAAAGGATGATTTCTCTCAAACATCAGCCATCTAATATTTAGCTAGTTAAAGTCGTAACCGAAAATTCTCTTTTGTATTTGTAATAAAATTTTGTATGCAGCAGGCTTCAAAAACTTGTCATTTTTCATTTTGGTAACAACTTTGCCATAAATTTATAAAAGAGATACGAAGGAAAAATTACAGCGATCGAAATGTAAGTGACGAGGAAACAAGGGACAGGAAGAGAAATGAACGGATACTTGAAAGACTGGAGCAGGATGAAAAACAAGGAAACTAGAAGAGAAACAATTAAGATTGTTCGGGCACATAATGCGAATACGAGAAGACAGAACAGTACGAAGGACAATGGAAGCAAGAAGAATGGGAGAAAGAAAAGTTGGAAGACCACGAAGGAAATTGGAGGATAGAAATAAATAAAAAGAGGAAAATCAATGAAGAAAATATAGGGGATGACAAAGAATAGAGAAGAATGGAGGACACGGGTGAAAACACCAAATCCTTCAAATATTTATGTTTTATCTGGATTATATAATTTATATTTTTTATTATTTCTATTTTTGATAATTGAAGACATAGTTTACTTCAATGAAAGTAAGCAATGGTATTTGTAATCGTACTTCCCACACAATAAGCGATAACATAAAGCTGGTTTAAATTTTAAATTTTCACGTAGTAAATTTCTTCCTAGAAATCAATCCAATACCAGAAATTTCCTGTCGGGAATTAAAATAACGAACAAAGATGTAATTCGCAGAAAATTATTGTAAAACAAATATTGTTTTAGCGGGAATTCCAAGTGAAATCGAGCAGAGATTAATTGTCTATTAGATTCAACAACATTGCAAACATAATTTAAAAATCCAGTTCTGCGAAAACAACGACTCGGACGCAGATATGACAATAAGCTAATTCCACCTTTCAGGCACAACAGTGAATGAACAACGTGTGTGGCAAATAATTTGTTTATCACAAAAACAATTTTCTAAAGAATTATCTGCGGCATACAAATTTAATTTGCTTCTGTGTAACAATGAATATGTGGTTTCGAAAAAATACTGTTTAATCAATGAACAGAAACGCTTAATTAATACACAAGCCGGACGGAGAATATGTCTCTGTTCTGTTCTGATATCATAATTTGATTAACGGTGAGCCATACCGCAGAGTTATAATTGCATTGCTAATTGAACTATTAATTTATGTATCGTGCGCTTATATTCTTACAAATGATTGTAATATTTCACGTCGATTAGACACAGATATTATAATACCGAGAATGACATTACTGATGAATGATATTATAGACAGAACACCCTCCGAGTCCAATTATTCGAGCCCGAGCGTCTTAAAATACGAACGCGATAAATCGCGTTCAATAGGATGTGAATATTTTAACGTGCACTACACATGCTTTCTACTAATTTATGCCGTAAATATTCCGTTTTCAGTTAATAATTAACGTTATTGTTACATGTTATGTGACGCAACGACGCAACGACCGGAGTGTTAATAATTAACTATAAATCTAAGATATTCTATGTGGAAAACAACATGAATGCCTCCATTATAAATAATAACGAGAAACAAATTCGAGTTTATGTTTGTACTAAATCATGTAATTTATGGCGAAATTACTAATAATCATATTTCAATTAATATACGTAGTTAATAGTTGGGTAATTGCGTAATTGTTTTAATTGTTGGCGATGGAAATTAACATGGATTACATTGATTAGAATCTACGGCATGTAACAATTGGTGCAATGTTTGCAAATCGAGTTAGATTATATAATATCGGTAATAAAATATTTCAAAGTAAAGAAACGGCAATAAAACAAAATAGTTGAAACTTTTATTTAAATAATTACAGACACTGTATGACATTTACGGATACTTTACATTGTGTAATACTAGCGCATCATTCTTTATAATTAACCTTTATACAGAAGTGTTTGCACACACACATCCATATAATTTATAATAATCATATTATACTGTCAGATCGAACTTTCTCCGAACGTTTAATAAACTTCTGACTTAGATTTTAACATTTGTTGCCAAAACTGGAGTGATCGCGTGGGAACAAAGGAGCAGTCCAGTTGTAACACACGTACAGGCATGATGATGCCGTGATGTATTGCTACATCCAGGTCGTGGGCATCTCCGTGTTTAGAGGCGTTATTACACTGATACATATATTATGTCTCTCCTGACCCACGGTTATCGTGCTATGTCAAAATCCATAAAGGATTCGCGGTGGCAGATCCAGGAAACATATATTTCATATTCGTTTCTCCAATCACGAAGAGACTTTTTAGCGCAAATAGTTTCTGGATGCGATGCATCGACAAGAAAATTTACTGTTTCTTGTAAAAATATATTCGATGAATACTACCACTGTATTTATTCAAAGTTTAAACCGAATTCGTTTGTTGTCTTCAGGCAATTTCAGTGTGTGGCTTAAACGTATTTTTTTAAACAGCTTTAAGTGGAACGTACGGCATTAATCGCTCTCTAATTAGCACATTCTTTGTGGTACTAATTTAGCTATACCGTGAATTAACCACATTATGAAGATTAATAGACGTTTAAGATAATGGCTATTTTAATTAATCATTGTTCTTGTTTGTAAGTATAAATAATAAGTGAAACTTATCTATGATTAATAGCGTCGAGATCGCTTAGCCTTTTCCACATGATATGTTTTTATATACGCTTTGTTGTATCCTGTCGTTTAATATGGTGGGATCTAATCGAGTCTTGACTCATTGACATGTGCGAAGAACGTACGCAAGATTTTACGCATCGATGAATTTCAACAATTATTTAAGTATTATATGGGTTCATATGTAAGATTTCTTAATAAAATAATTTATGATAATTCGAATTAAGTTGTTCATTTTTAAGTTGTATAATTTGATACAATTCATGATTATACACGAACAGAGCAATAACTTTTGGAACATGGGGTAAAGTTCAATACCGATACTGGTACAATTGGGAGGCAGTTATATTTTCAGTTTCAGCAGCTTTTATGCTGCATGAGAGTATTAATATTAAACAACAACAATTATCGATTTTTTAGGTACTATCGCGAAGATGCAGATTAGAGTTGAAAAAATATAACAAAGCGACTGAATCACAATTATACCAACCCATTGCTAACACAAACAACCCCAAATAATAAAGAATCGCATAGCAGACAAGATAGTTCACAAATAACAGTTTAAAAATATGCTCGTTTACAGCCATCATTTTTAATTAAGTTTTATATCGGATTGGTTTCATTTAACTACTTGTTCGTTTAATAATTTAAAAAAATAAACATAACAAAAACTAATTCAAAAGGCAACAAAATTTTAGGAAATCAAAAATAAAGACATTGAAACAAAACTAAAATAAAAAATAATTAGCAACGAAACAAAAAGGCAATTAAGATGAAGCAAAAATTATTTAATAGCAAGAAAAACTAAGTAAAAATTATTTAATAGCAAGAAAAACTAAGTTAAGTTAAAAATTGTGGGAAATATTTCGTTATAATTTTATTTCTTGTCATAGGTCGGATTGGGATGAGTTGAGTGGAGTTGGGTTGGGTTCAGTTGGGTTGGATTGATTTGGTTTTTAATTTCCTCTTCTAAACAAACTCGTTCACTAATATTTTTTAACATTTCTATATATCTTAACTTTTAATTTTTTCTAATAAATCAAATTTTTATTTCATTTCTGATTAGTTTTTTATTGCTTTATTTAATGTTTGCTAATAATTCAAATTTTTATTTCATTTCTGATTAGTTTTTTATTGCTCTTTACAATTATTTTTTTCATAATTTGCTTCTTGGTTTAATAATTTAAAAGGAGTAAAAATACTAGAAAATAATATGAAGGTAAAGAAAGCCAAGAACGTTCTAAAGTAAAAACGAGTTTAAAAAATGAAATAAAAAAATTAACAAGTAGAGCCAACACAACAAATAAAGACAAAAGGTTGAAAGGAAAAATCTAAACGTAAAACAAAAAAGATCAAAGCAAAACTTGTTGGATTGAATTGTACTGCTTCGTTTTTTATTTCCTCCTCTGAACTAATTCATAACAATTTTTAACTTTCCTTTATTTTTTTCTGTTATTCTAATTACCTGTTTGATCGACTTTTGATTACCTGGATTGGTCTTTACATTTAATATTTTTTTTATATTTTGCTTTCATCCAATTGCTCATTCGTTTAATAATTTAAAATGAATTAAAAATAACAAAAACTAATTCAAAAGACAACAAAATTGTACAAAACGGGGTCAGAAGCGAAATGAAAGTAATTTAATTCATTTAAAAATTAATTAAGGTAAAGTCAATAAATATTATTAAATCCGTCTTTGTCCTCTAACGTAAACGATTAAATTAAGGATATTTAGTACCAGCTATGAGGTTGAATCACAATCATTAGAGCATCAGTAATCTAGAAACACAAAGCACACACAAAACACAAATAATCCGAGTGAACAACAAGGACAACGAAAGAATCTGGATTATCCTAAAAAAGCAATGTAATTAATAATCAGTTTACCTCATTCTACAAAATGGAAGTAGCCTATAGTTTTATTTAAACATTGAAATAAAATATGCATTTTTGGTAAAAAATAAGTTAGGAATGTTATTTAATTTACGTCCACAAGTATGATTGAATTTGGTTGAGTTGAATACTTTTATGCACATTTGTAAGCTACAGACCATCCTTGATTAGGTTGCAATAGATCTTCTAACGTTTCTAGTAGGATCCGGTTCTGTAATTTTTTGTAGTATTTTTAAACAGTTTTCAATAAATCTCCGGTATTTCAAAACACCAACGTCGTATATTTAATTCTGGTCCATCATTGAATTATTATAACGTCCCTTTTTACACGACATTGATAGTTCAAATTTTAATTGTGGTTAATTACTTCAGAAAGCAAGGTTTGACGTTTAAAAGAATTTGTGGGTTAATGTACATTTTTGACAAGCTATTCTTTCGGAAAACCAAGCGAATTTCAGACGCCATTGGGCACATCGCAGCTACTCATTACGAAAATTCACCCACGACACCCTTCGCCAACAATTACCCTGTTAGAATATTTTACATGTTTTGAGTTCCAATTTAAATAATTATTAATCTAAATCCTCGCAATTTTCTGATGCATTTGGTGCTTTATATTTTACTATTTAAAATGTTTATAGTATGAGATGTTAAGACCCTGCATTTCACATTTCAAATTGTTCATAGTCCATCCAAATCTATTTTAAAGTAAAGTTAAATTATACCTAAATATACTTAAC
Source organism: Geotrupes spiniger (assembly GCA_959613385.1). Taxonomy (NCBI): domain Eukaryota; kingdom Metazoa; phylum Arthropoda; class Insecta; order Coleoptera; family Geotrupidae; genus Geotrupes; species Geotrupes spiniger. The sequence continues at coordinate 36,481,741 of OY390736.1, read as the reverse complement.
TAACCCTACTAAGGCGTTGCTTCGATGATTTCCAAATACTCATTAAATAACATTTTTTGTCCTAGCTGTGTGTTACTGATTCGTTAATAGAAACTTCCTCTGCATGATTCTATTTGGTCTGAATTGAATTATGGATCTATGATTTGTGGCCAACGAAGTTGCTGCAAAATTCATCCAACCAAGTATCTTTTTGGCCTAAGTTTGAGTTTTAAGAAATATTGTGGCTTAGATTTATTTTTAAACTAGAATCTATTAATCTAGTTACTCGAAACAATTTTAGGTTAGGTTCAGTTGGGTTGAGTTGGGTTCCGTTGGCTACCAAACTCATCAAAAATCATCATAAATATGTCAAAATTGTCTGAAATGTAAGGACTGCCAAAGAGAATTTACTAAAAAAAAATGTAAAGCTCAAATAGTGCAAACAATTTGAAATTAAAACATATGGCAATGGTGAAATAGTATAAATTTCCAAAAATACAAGAAATTAAAAATATGTATCGATGCTAAGGTTATTCCGCGTTGTATATTATTTGTCGAAGTTGAAAATTTACGAGATGCAAAATCGTCAAAATTGCGAAGGGTTATTCGAAGGCAAAAAAAATTCAAAATGACCGAGACTGCAAAATCTCTAAAAGTACACGTTTGCAAAAATTTATACATCAGTATTTATGTTATATGTTGAATGTTTCGTCGTCAGATATACAGATTTTGTTGGGTTGGGTTGGGTTTGGTTGATAGAAACTGCTACCTAGAGTTTTTATCAACCAAACCTATCCCAACCCATCCCAACCCAACCGAGCTAAACTCAATCCAACCAAACTCAACCCAGCCAAACTGGAAACTTATATTTGTTGAAACCACTGTGAATCATTCATTATATTTAAACTTCCTTACAATTCCTATATTTATATATTTTTCATGGCGATGTCTTCATGTCATGACAATCATTTACTGAAAATTCCAAACTATTCTTTTTCTCATTAGATTCAATGTGGTTCTCTTTGGCCACCCTGCATTGAAGAAATAGAAAATTTCAAGAAAAATTCTTATACAAAAATCTACCAAACATATCTGGTGTTCGATCCAAACTAGGAAATATGTCGAAAAACATTACAAAAAATCAGAATAAAGTAACAACATAAATCAACATACTTTTTATCACTCGACGTGTTGCTTAAAAGTAGTTCTATAAATAGCTATTAAGTACTTAAAGGCGTTGGCACGACCTGGTAACGTCAATAGTGTCTAAAATGTCCAAAAAATTGATAATTAGTTAATTTACAAAAACTTCATTGATTATATTGTAATAACGAAGGTTCGTGATTATTTGTCGTTTTGACCAAATGGCCCAACAGGCGCTATTCCTTTTTTACTTTAAGACATTTTTATCGAACAATGTTTAACTTACGTACCCTTGGCGAGATTCTATTATCGTTCGTTTGATTTTTTTCTCGGTGACAATGTCACCACGTAATTAACGACCAAATGTAAAAAATACGTACTTCAAATTTTGTAAATAGCGAAGTTTCGTTGATGTTATATTTGCGGTAAATTGTTGTTGAACATGTAACGATAATCACAGCTGCTTATGGTTGGCGTTATTTTTAAAAAAAAAAACGATGAAACAAGGATAAATAAATCCTTCCTTTGTATCAACTTGTTTTACATCGACTTCCTTTTCTGCCCACACCGATCGCCCTATCAATTTTTTTATCAACAAAGACCATTTCGTACATGACGTGGTATTCGACGACCAAATTTGTATTTATGTCTAACAAAATATTCAGCTCGAAATTATTTTTATGTTTATCTCGGGCTCAATGTAAGCAAAATAACTAACTCTCATATTATTTTCTTTTAAAATGTTTTATCCTTGATTTCTGATTTAATATAAGCTCATAAAATTCTTTACTGGTATTATTTATTTATTATTCTAACACGAAAATATTATTTTGAATGGTGGTAAATGTTATGACTTTAATGATTAATCCCACCTTAACTCGCTATTTTTACTGAGTACTCGTTATTATTACTTATGATAATGGTGCACCTTTTGATATATCTGGTATTAATTAATAACATAATTTAATAAATAAATTAATGTACCTAAAAATTAAATCAATCAATTATCACGTAACCGCTATTTTATCGTAGCTGGAATTTTGTCTCACACCAATGCGTTTTAATTTATATGTATCAGACAGAAAAAACAGCGTACAATGCAGATGAAAGATACGTGCATTTTTGCCGGCGCATTGAATTGAAGCAAATTTTAATTATTTAATTATAATTTATGTTCATATATGGTTACACAATAGAAAAATAGGATGCACGGAAAGTCAGTATTGCCGCATTGAACGGAGATACCGCGATAAAGTAAGGTTCCTATATAATTACAGATTATCTAATGTTTATTTTTCGATCCTAATGCGCTCGTAGGTCGTTATTAATTATTATATTGTTTCTGGCGCGAACTCACGCGGTTCTGATTTATAACTCGGACGCTCGCGAGTCCTCATCTAAATCACTAACGAGTGAATTCAATTTTATTATTCCCACACACCAAAGCAGGCCATGTTTAAAATGCTTCCACATGACCCATAGCACGAGATGAGTTGATTTATACCTGTCATGTTGGCAGTCTTTTTAAGCCGCAGACGTGAGTCCGTTTGTACAAAAATACTTCCCGTGTACCATTTTAGCGCGCGCATGAACGTGTCGTTCGTTAATACGGTCTTCCTTTGATTTTTTCAACTTAATTGGAATTTCCTAAATTACTTTCTGATTATTATTTAATAGTTTAGACTACCGCTTGACTGCTAAATGTACTTCTTAATCGAGGAATAATTATTGCAAGTATATCACCATGATAATCTTTACAGGAATTGTGATTAATTTATTTTAGTTTATTCGACAAATATATTCACTAGTTTCTCATAAATTTTATACGTTTGGATTCTTAATATTTTTAGAGCAGCCGTTGCCATTTCCCGTAATGGTGCAAAATTAAATACCATCATCATTTTTATAGAAAAGTATTTTGATACAGAAATCAATAAAATTAAATTAAATCTCGACTAAAAATGGAGGAACAAAATTGTGGTGATTGCGGTTCAATAGAATCCCCTTTGTATTTTTTTAGAAATAACTTTATGTCGAAGACGTATAGTCGAAAAGGGGAATTGGAAATGATATGAGATAGGCTACTGCCTCCAGTGGATCTGGAAATGGTTTTAAATGTACAGTCCTTAGTGATTCACCATAAGGGGATGACGCGTACGGAAAGTACACAATTTCAATTACAAGCTTGCGATGATATTAGAATTTCGTTTATCATCCGCTGATGAAAATATCACGGATCATAAAACAATTAGTTGAATCCCATAAATTAAAATTATTAAAAAACTATCCCATTAACCGATCTAATTTGATTGAACACGTGAAGTCGCAGAACGTGAAATTCTAAATGTTAATCATCAGCGACTAAAATTTAATAACGGTAATACCATTCTGTAACGAGCGCGAAATTTATTTTCCCCTTCACCGCGAACATCTCGAAATTAAAAACAGTCGTTGTGTAGCATATGCTAAATCACTGTAATTATGAAAGTGTAACACTCACGAACCACTAGAAACAAATTAGCAAACTCTGACATTTATGTACAACGATTTCAACGAGATATTTTTCTCGCCACGTACACTGAATAATTAATTCCGTATCTTCTTTACGAGTAATTTACAACCTAACAGTTACCGGTGTTTAATTGCAAGAGTTTTCAAGAGAAAATAATTAACTGTAAATGCAATATATTTGTGCTAAGAACTACGTTTTGTAATAATTCCTCGCGACCACATTTATCGTGCGGCGAGATTTCTAAAATCTTTAAATTTCTCTAAATTCATCAATTTCAAAAATGCGTGTGAAAAATTACTAAATTACATGTGTCTTATTAATAGGCTGCACGTAAATGTCTCGCCCGACAGCGAAAGGCAAAATTTCGTCTAAACGTATAATTAAATTATGTATAATTGATTTGTAGTGCACGACGTAATTTATTTAAATGAGGCAATTTTTTTTTCAATTTCATAACGAACAACTACGCATAATGATAATGGCGGTAATCGTGTTCATTACAAATACATCACAGGCAAAATGGTCCATCCACTAAAAACCCGTCAAAACTTTTATTTATTGCGCCACGTAAAAAGTGTTTGATTTATTATAACCTCATAATTCAAGATTTTAATTGTGACTGTGTTTTAGACAATATATCATACCAAATGTTAATATTTCATTATGAATTTACGGCGCTGTCAAAAACGAATTTCATATGTAACAATTTCTCGCGTATCCGCCGCACAACAACGTATTTTATTTCCTTTCACATTCAGTTATTACGGATTCACACTATTATGGATATAATAACTCTATTTATGTGTCATTATTTTTGTGGACACTCCTATATATTCGCTCATTTATTTCAACGCTCTTGTGTTGTCCCACGATGGGTGGGCGGTGAGGGTGTCGAGAAAGACGAGTGTTTATTTCGCAATGATATTTGCCTTGAGATTTGCCAACACACTAGTGAGGGTGGATTTAATGGAAGTTGTGTTGCACGTTTTCTTTTTCTGGAGTCACAATATTTTAATTCATCACCAGAAAATCTTAAACAAATAAATCTTAATTATTTATATGCCTTACATAACTTAATTAAATTCCATAAATATCCACAAATAATTAACGTATTATTTATTCTACATGTTCTACAGCACACGCTGCATTGCACAGAACTTTAGTTAAAATAAATTTCATCTTATCAGCAAATTAATTTACTTTAAGTTATTCCTAACTGTTAACGTTTACTATTAATGAATCTAGTATCATGTAATTCATGTTAAATTTACTGCTGGCACACTGAGAATAAGCGTATATTTGTATGTTTTCAATCAGTTTGCAAAAGTTTGCAAAAATATGTAACTAATATAAGACTAATAGTTTTATTCAAATATAAGTAGCTGTTTTAGCAATACCTTTAATAGCTTAAGACACCTCATTAATTTTTTTTTACACAAAGTTTTAAACTTTAATAACGAATAAAATATTGAAATATTTTAAAAGTTGATAGTAAATCTGAAACTGTGTATTAAATAATATTAGTTCCACGATTGGTTTTGTTATAAAAATCTATAGGACGTTCGTTTTGGACATGAAAATTTATCGAAATCTGAATTGGCTTCAAGAAAATCAACTCACATAGACAAAGAGAAATATGTTTGAATATTTGTTGGACGAAAACTAATACATAGGAAAAATCTTCGAGTTGATAAGAACTTATTTTGGTGGTGGGATCAAATACATCTTTTATTGTTTAGGCCAATATTTCCTTGGTCGCACGTCTACAATTTACAAGTCTACATAGATCAAATGTAGGTTCCAATATTTCCTTGAAAATTCTAAAGCAAGGATGTTGCATTAATGTGTAAACATGCAGTTGGTGTCGATGTTAAAAAAATTGCTTAAAAAAAATTTTTGCAGGCGAATTTATCGATTTATATTTATTTTTTTCAAATATGCATGGATAATTGCCGACAGGAATAAGTTTAATTATTGCAATATATTATTTTGTAAATTGACAATTTAATCTCATAGGATGTGTGGTTCGAGTCTCGTTCTATGTTTCTGGTATTGATTATTATTTGTTTTGTGGCAATTTGCGCCACGCTATAGCCTTAACATAAACATAATACTTTTAACACTATCATGCTTTGTATCATTAAAGAAATCTTTACAATCATAGACTGTGTGACCAATGAGTCTCATAAATGATATTAATGAAAATATGACTGCTTATTATTTACTATGGTCATCATATCGTAATATCATAATTGTTGGCTTATTGGCTATAACTGATTAGAAAATATAATGAAAACGTCGTTGTGCAGATTATAATATTCAACAGACACATTTGAGCAAAGACAATAGCAGAAAACAAGTAGACCATTTACATGAAGGCGAGACAATAAAGCAAATATGAAACAACTTGACAAATATATAATTATTGACGAAGACGAAGAGGTGAAAATTAAGAAACAGGAAAATTACTAAATAACACAATAGGATACAGAAAAATACACTGATCCCCAAAAAAAGAGTATAGTGCTCAGAAGGGATTTGAAATTGAATTGGTGACAATTTAAGATTGAGTAAGACAATGAATTACAACAATTTCAACAAAATCTGCATTTAAGAACAATGTTAAAAAATTAATAATGCATGGTATTCATGATCTGCTTTTTTTGGCGATCAGTGAATATAAGAACAAAAAAAACTATCGAAGAGTTTGCATAGTTAGACGCAAAGTTTGTACATTGAGAAAAAAGTCAATACCATTCAAGAAAAATTTCCGCGCATTTTACCAAGAAATAAAAAAGGTTACCATGGCAGAAATAGCTATTTTGAAAAGCAGGAAGGGGTCTTACTGATGGAAGGGGCACTTTGATGAGTTCCTTAATATGTGAAACAAGTACGACCACGAAGAAAGAGTTTATAATGTCAGAAGAGGGAGATATAGAGGTATCAACGAAAATAATCAAAGGCCTAAAAAATAGTAGCAGCAGAAATGCTTAAAGCAGGAGGATTTTAACAGAAATGCAGGTTTTGACCTTCCCTACAATTGTTTTTGTAAAAGTTAAAAATACATTTTGAACAACTTTTATTTAAAAAGTGCATAAGTATAAGAAAATTTTTATAATATTGAAACTGATAGGAATCAAACACAAAAACAGATTTACATAATGACAAATAAAAGGAAATATTACGTTGGCATTGACGTGTAGATGACGGTAATGAATTTATATTGGCACACAAATTAAAGACACTATACTAAAATTAAATATTAAATGGAATAGTTTGCATATTTTTTTGATGCGTGTTTGATGCTTTAAGGCGTCTTTCAGTCGGGTTTGGACGATTCTTTAATCAATAGGGGAAATAGCTATTTATCAATCAAGTGGTAAAATGTGGTGCTTTTAATAACGAGACATCGAGAATCGAATGACAATATTTATATTATAAATAACACAACCCAACCAGACCCAACCCAACCCGACTCAACTCAACCCAACCCAACCAAACATAACATAACCCACCCCAACACAATCCAGTTAATAAAAAAATTCTCCGACATTTTACTTCAAGCAACGAAACAATCTGTTAATTCCTGATAACTTTTATGTACATTGCAATTTTATTTAATATAAAAAAATAAATAATAAAAATGCGATACTGGTCGAAAATAATGAACAAATAAAGTTAATTAAAATTAAATTAATTAAATATAAAGTAATACCTGTTCTTTTTTGTAAATAGAACGTTCATGTAATTACATTAGACGAAAAATCGAAATAATTTATGTCGCTGCCATTTTAAAGAAATTTTGTCCAAATAGGGGTAAGTCGAGTTTTTTTACTTTAATATGCGTACAGTTAAAGTTAAAAGTTGCGAGCTGAGCACCTTAACGTATATTGTGACATCACTAGACTTTCAGTCGCTCTTTGTAAATATTTGATAAAATCATCTATCGAATGATTTAAATTTTTATTTCACACTGCTTTCAGTAGTTGATTTGGTTGCAGTTCGTCGTATTGCTTTTTTTGTTTTGTTCGGTTGCTTTCAGCAGTTTTCATTTATTTGTTTTGCTTTGATGCATTTATTCAAATCGTGGAAATGTGTGTTTTAATATGGCGCAGTCGAAGGGATAATTTCATAAATCTGTCTATTTGCATTCGTCAAACCATTGATTCATTTATTTTACCTCGCCGTGGTCGATTTAAGAATAAATTTCTTTTTTTTCCGATCGTTTTCCAATAGTTTTTGCTTTTGATTTTCCCCTTTAGTTTTCCTTCATTAACTCCATGATATTTATTCTAGTTATACTTCGACGAATTTCTTCCACTTTCGTGGTTAAATTTTGTATTATGGTTTTTAAGGTTTTACGCCCACGCTCAAACTAATCACGAAAATGACCAACTTAGAAAAAGTCGACGAAGAATTCAACAATTTCATGTACCGGGTGAACTAGGTCAGTTCGATCTAGTCAGTCTCTAAGATATAGGCAACCTGGAAGCGGATCGTTATTTAAAAGTGGTCGACAGAAACTTATTCGATCGCTGCAATAATGTAATGCAGGATACGTTTCAAGAATTAATGCCACAGCATCTTCGTCTTTCTATTTTCGGCTAACTGGGCCCGGTATGGATAAATTTGATTCGATTGAGTTGGGTTGGGTAGAAGCCCAATTAGAAAAAACAATAAGAAGTTGAGTCGAAAACTTCACAAGAACAATTGAGTTTCAACTGCGTATTTTATATACCAAAACCAGTTGCAATTGAAAATTATTGGGTTGGGTTGGTTTGGGTTGGGTTGAATTCCGTTGAGTTATAGTAGATTGGGTCGAGTTGGATATGTTGATATAACTATTACCAATCGATGGAGAAGATGTCTCTAGCTGGAAAGCAACTGTTAAAATAATGAACGAATGTTGACGGCGAAGGTCGAAGACCAGGCTACGATGTCACAAATGTTGTAATGTATAATATTTTAGCGGCGTTCATGGCCATTCAACATAACAAGTGCGGAATGCTGGAAAAACGTATCAAATCAAAGAATACGTCATGAATAAACACAGAAGAAACCGGGTATATTCTAAAAATTCGTCCTGAAATAAGCAAATAGCCGAATTACTTAATCAGTTACTAATAAAGAACTCATTAGATTTTTTTCCATCGAACGTAGATTCAACGAAACCAACGGAAAAAGAAAGCGAAATTTGAATAAACATTGGTGCACATAAAACAAGAAATTATGAACGAGAAAACGACACCAACAAATTTAAATATTTTTTTCATATTGCTGTAAAATTCCAAGCTTCGAGAGTTTAATTCGGTCTCTGAATTTAATAAATTTTACAATTTTTCTGATGTAAACTGTCGCTCACGTAATTCTTGAAATGCATCAATTATTATTTATTAAAAATACTCTACAGGTGCAGAATTTATGAATTAGGGAATTTTCAATTGTATTTTGTCAATCAATTTTTATCCCAGAAACATGTGACTGTATTTTTTTATTTTTACTTCACTTAAAAACCACATTCCCATTCTGCGATTGCTCATTCGATAATGCTTGCAGATGGTAAGTCGATATACATAATTTCAACATAAATTTAACCATATTATAGATAAATTACAGATAAAAGCTCCCATCTACAAATTTCGAAGTTAGGGATGGTTGGGTTTCGGTTAGGTTGCGTTTAGTAATTTTTGCAAATTGTTTACACGTGTGACGAATGCAGCACACCCTATATATTTAACGTAAATTACATAGGTGTAAATTTGAAAATATAATAAGAATTTGAAGGTTGTAAATTTTTAAAATTGTCGCAAGTAATTTATTTTTTCGTGACAAGGATCTATGCAATGCATCCGACGGAACGAAGCAGGTAAATGAGAAGAACATTATAATGTCGAAAGTGATAGTTAATTTAAGTATCACTGCTATGAATTATTCATCTGTCATTTTGTTAATATAATTCGTACATCCCGCTAATCACCCATCCAAACAGAAAACATGGTCAAAGCCGAGTCGCTAATTATATATTCTGTAACACATTTATTATTTTCAACGCGCTCGCATATTTTCGTCCTCTACCAAAGCGTATGTAAATCGGGCCAGACCTCACGACCGATGAAATCCCCCGGACACCTTCGGGCATAAACAATAGCAGAACACAATTACACCATTTACATGTAGGTGAGACGATAAAGCAAATATGAAACAATCAATATATAAATAGTTCTTTTAATGTAGTCTGAAGGACCCACTTCAAATTCTGAACTAGTGCGGTTCCCTGAAACAGTACAAGGCTGACCGAGTCCACGACTCCCCTGCATACCAGATCAATAGCTGTAATTGATATTCAGCACGACTTTATTACAACACTGGCGCTAGTCTGATCAAGTCATCGTTTGTCATTTGATAACACGCCGTTCTGATATTGAACAAAAGGCTACTGAATTAATTTATGTAGGTTTGGTATGTCCGCCAATGCAAATTCATATTCTGTGTGCAAATCGTGTGTGGCATTTGCATTTCTATTGCGGTTTATGTAAGTGTATTGATAACGTTCCCTTTCATTATTCTTTTGTAATAGGAACATAATAACGTCAATTATATTCAGAGTATTTTATTTGTGCGTTTTGTTTAAAGATGGTTTCCCATTAATAAGAACATTATACAAATGACTCGCGATATTAAATTAGATTCATTAAAACAATTACGCGCTAGTTGACGTTATATAAAATCGATTAATACACGACGATATTTATTAGTGAATCGTTTAAAATGTCGCTTGTATAAATATGATGTAGCCGCTCGATGAAGCTTTTCTACTTGGAATGAATACGAACTGTTATCTGCTCGTGTAATACATCATACCGGAAAGTTAAACAAACAGGGGGCCGACCAAGATACCGAGATAAGCTCATGTGGAATTGGAGAACAAGTTGCCCACCCATGAGTCGTTCAACATTAGTACGCGGTAATTTATAGTTATTGGGAAATAATAATTATTACGTATCCTTTCACGATATATATATGCCTTTAAAGAATAACCTCCGCAACGCACTTATTAACTAACGCTATTAATTTTCATCGAAAACTGCAACAATGATGTTTTAAAATATAATATTTATTATATATATTTATTTAGAAAAATAAATTATTGAAAACAATTATCCAAACAAACTTAGTCACCTCATAGAAACACGAATCATGCAATTACTTTAAAAATCATCGATATCAATGCAATGTGGAGAAATAGTACTGATCCTTTTGGCTGAAAAAATACCTCATCCTAGCCATCTACCTCTCTCTAAAGTAACTGAATTATTGTAAAACATTATTGATCATCTAATCCAGAGTTATCGAAGCCACCAGTAAAATAAATTTATTATTCCTCAACTACGTTCTTTGAAGGTTTGTTTTACAAACTCAACGTAAACATTTCCTGTACATAATCAAGATTTAGAATCTACCACACATTATGGTTGATGATAAGTATCTTAAAGACAGCTCGATTCTATATCTAATTACACTTAGTTGACGTCAAATAGGCTATAAAATTTGGGCCATACATCAAAATTAGAAAATTAATGATTCAAAATCAAACTGGGCTAAATGTTCTACAAAAATGAATAATTATGTCAGCGGTTTATTAGAGAATTTAAATTTAAATATTAATATCTAGAATTCACCACGATCCTATTTGCCAAAGAAATAACAAATGCACACCATCGACACAATAAAAATATCCACAAATTTAAATTCATAAATCGCGGAATGCACACAAACACGATTCACCAAAGCCGATATTTTACATCGGATGCACCACGTAGGAGGAACTATTAAAAACCTTTATAAATCAATTCGTGCATTAAATATTGACATTCACACTGGGTGCCGCACACGGATTAGTTCTAACATCATCACGCGATACCAGTAATTACATTTAACCCAATAAATTTATTTCACACGGCCCACGGGCTATGCGAAGATAAGCGAGCTAAATGATAAATCGTCAGGCCTTGGTAGAATCTATCAAACTGACAACTCAATCTGTTGCGTGCGCCGCGTACATAACTTGAGCAGTCCGAACTGAGCTGGATATGGCTAACACTTTTTTGTATATGGAGCATCACATCGTAAATAATCCGGTAATATTGATTTTCGAAAGTTAATGCGCCGTGTTTGTGACGTGCGTTCGTCGCCGGTTTATTAAACGGCAACAGGATCAAAGAGAAATAACCAATTAAAGTTTATGTTTTATGATTTTATGGTGACATATTCTCGAATATTGGAACTCATTCATGAATTAATAAACCAGAGAAATGTCGCAAAATTCACTTTTCATCAATATTCTGCAATAATATTGCATGGAAAATAATTATCATGAAATGGTTCTGAAAATTTCGAATTATTTGTGATTATATTATTGCCAATCGGATCTGAATATTCAAATTCAATCAATACTTGATGTCAAAGTCTACACCGTATATGTAACTAAGCATTAAATGAGACAAGAAACCAAATAGTTTTGTTGTTTGGAATTCAGAATCACTTTTTCTGTTGCGCAAATTAAAATAAAAGGGAGACATTAATCAACATACAATTATGTGAACTTCGCCCACTGTGTAATATCAACTCAAACGCGATGTAGGCCCTACTATAGGGGCAAAGGCTCGTAAATAAGGTTTTGGGATAAGACAATATAGAAATATCAGTGAAGGAGGCAGAGAGGAGGAGAAAAAATTGGAACGACGTTGAGCAGGAGACGGTGGATGCAGATAGATGCAGAGGAGAGTGATGGAAGAATAATAATGGGAAGGTATTTTGCAAGATGCAGTGGGATCTGTGCTTATGGAAGGAAGGCGAATTATCTGAGGGAAGGATGAACGTGGAGAAAGAAAAATGAAGATAAATCAAACAAATATTGAATGGTTGAAACATATGCGAGGTGTAGATTTAGGTTCAAAAGGAATGGATGAATGGAAGTACTGGATAAGGGTATGTGAGGATATAGATCTAGATTAGGTGAAGACAGAACGACAGCGTGGGAGACATGGAGAGGTAAAGATTGGCAGAGATGGCTAAGTTAGTCTAAGAGTTGGGTGGAGATACCAAAGAACCTGAAGGACATAATAGATAGAAGATTCTCCATGAGACGTCCGGGATTCAAACCGCTGTTGGGGTTTGCCAAATTTTTATTTCAGATAAATTTTGCATTTACTTGTTTTTGGATTTAAGTTTTGGAATTAACACCAGAATGAATTGTGCATATACATATTCGACATCCATTTCACATTTTTTTAAATTTCGGTAATCGTCGAAAAAATTGTGATGATTAAATTTTTACTATTTATATTAATTTGCACTTAATTGCTTGGGACTTTTTTGTGCTGATTTGGTATTTGTCAGTAGGTTCCTCTTAAACCAAGCGACACCTCAGATTAGTCTCGGGTGTTAAAATATATTTCGTTGGATTGGGTTGTGTTGGGTTGGGTTGTGTTTAGTTGGGTTGGATTGTATAGTTTAATGGCAAGAATTTCTGATTTATTTCTCATAGTTTGCCATATTTTCACATTCGTGGGCATCTCCCTTTTTGGTAGTTTTATTATTTCGATTTTTTTCATTTAGTAGGTTTTTCTCTCTTTCTCTCTTTCTCGCGATTCCTTCCTTTGCTTAATTCTGATTCCTCATGTGCCTGATTGTCTCTCTGATTTTACATCTTGTTGGTTCTTCTATATTCTATAAATTCTAATACATATTAATCTCCTCCATTTTTTGTGGTTTTACCTGACCTTTGTGGTTTCGTCACGTAGTTCTTTGTCGTGTCCATACCTCCGGTACAGTTGTTCTTCGGTTGTTGTGAGTAGTTGCCCTTTCTTCACGATACTAAAGTTTTTATTAGCTACAGGTTTAGTATTTCTGAATAGTTCGCACTTGACCTTCGTCTTCCTTTGGTTTTTAATTTATATTAAATTTAATCTTCATTCTTTCTACTCACAAATGGTATTTGACAGATTTATCTTCAACGCAGCTATTAGTGTCATTGATTTGTTAAAATGTAATTATGTTTGATTTCTGAGAAGCTACGCCAATGATCCAATAATCCAGGAGGTGTTGTTTTTGCAAATTCGACACGTTTAAATTATATTAAGCATGATTAACAGAAATATATTATTTTTTCATATGATCGGCGTCATTATTAATAATTTAGCTTTATATCTAATTTTTAGAAGAAATATTTATACTTGCAAAGCGTGCGCCTATGTCTACCGTAAATTACATTCTATTGTTATTAGTACAAGTGTTAATGCCATATGTGTAGCAACAACACTTGATTTCGAGAGCAGAATAAACCCGTCCATTTATTATACGTTACTATCCATATTATTACATCGCAATGAATAAATATATGTAAAATTGTTGGTGAATTATTATCTATAATTTATTTTTTATATATCTTAATTTTCCGGACGAAAGACTTGCGCACGCAACCTCATTTCCCATACAAGGTAAATCTGATTGTTTCAGCGATCATGGATTTATAGCGATGCATCTGATTATAAAACTATGATTCATAGCGCATGCAACATCCTCAGTTTCGAAAGCTGATGGTTGTGCATCGCGGGGATGTGGGATGGCCATGGGAGGTTTTAATCATATTGTTCTATTAATGTGCAATTGTTAGTAGCAATAGCCTTCGCGATAAACTTTTATCTTGCTCAAATAACGACATTGATTATTGAAAGTGCTCATTTCAGAATCGTCTCGTACACTTACGTGGCGTATCGGCAACTTGAATTATTTATAAAGTGCATCCCACAGTCGAAATTTACAATTAACAATTAAGGAACGAAAGGTCACCACTGTGTTCCCATTTTAATTAAACACCGCGGCGTACATTAATTGCTATTAAAATGCGGCAGATTATTCAAATTCAGACACCTACCTGAAAAATGCACGTATTGTTGGAGCGAAGGTGACCCTAATACTTTTTTCGCTGTGCGCTGCTAATTGTTGCCGGTACGTCCATAAATAGTACACCGGGCGGCCGGACAATGGGTGAAATTAAAAATAACGCTAACGCAACAATTCCCGCATTTAGCAACGTGGTGAAAATTCACATCAATCAAAGTAATGGTGCGTAATTAAAATTAATTTTTTCCAATCAATCATAGAATCCTAAAATAATGCGAACAACTCGCGGCCCGCGGCGAGAGAAACCAACAATAGGCACCTGCGATAATAAACCGATGTTAGTTAACACATAAGAGAAAAAGGACCGAGAGTTTAAATAATGTTAAATTTACTGCTCGTTAGATCGTCATTCGAGCAGGAAAACAACCGTTCAATCAAGTCGCTTGAAAAGTAGCAACAATGCGCTTGAGACGGCCTGAATATGTGGCACAATTAAGCTACTGGGACACACGAAATTTCGACACATTTTCAATGGATCCATCAAATATTTTTTAACATTTAAACGAATCTCACAGTTATTTCCCACTCAAACGAATTTCGTTATGTATTTCCATATCAGTAGTTTTTAAATAATACATTATGGTGAAAATGCAATAAATATCTATGGGGTAGTAGTACACATATTAAAAAAATTTTAGTGAATTGAAAAATTCATCAATGGTAATTAATAAAACTATAACTCATAATATATACATAACATTACATAAAGCATTTATATAAAAATTTTAAGCAATAATTTTCACTGTGAGCTTCCGTGTTCAGCAAAGTTCGTTGTAAGTAAAAACGCACAAAATGTGTATCGGAATAAACAACTAATTAATTGGTAAGAACTGACTGAATTCAACCCAACCCAAACCAATGTAACTCAAGTCAAAGCTTTTATATTTGACTTGGCTATATTTAACACAAACTCATAAATAATACTGTACTGTAAATAATACTGCAAATAGAATACAATCTAGATAATTATTTTTTTTAATGTTTAGAAAATATCTTTTGTATTTTGTGGGTTTGTGCCAAAATTTCCAATTCGGGGAATTTTGCTATTTATTCCAAAAAAATGTTTAAAACGAAATTTGATGCACAGTAGATCCATAAAAAAATTAGCATTTAAACGAATCTCATGTCGCTTCAATATTTATAATAGTAAATGTTTATAATAATTATTATGTAGTAGGCAACAATGTCAGTTGGTGAAATGGTTTGTAAGAATGGCCAAAGTAAAATTTTAGCAACATACTCCGAAATAAATGAAATTAGACTTCTTCATATTCTGCAACGTCACCTCAATTTTCATTACCACAAGAATGTTTTTTGTAGTACACTGCGTTTCAAACGCATCGAGACTTTATGATGCAACGAATGTGACGAATTCCAAAGTAAACGACATTTATTTTAGGCTCCCATTATACAAGTATTACTATTGAACATTTAATCATAATTGGTAGGTACCCTTTGTAAACTAAATATCCAGAATAAATTTTTTGAACCCGGAGAACTTCTGGACCGATATTAGATATTTTCATGTTATTTACTCACCGCATTTTATCAATATCAATATTTTGCTATTTGGGAACCAAATTGTAATCGAATTGTAAATGTCAAAAGTAAGAACATTTGATTAATTCACAACAAGTAATAACTAAAAAAATAAATCATATAACTGAAATTTTTTCAAATATTTTTTATCCTCCTTTATCCATCGCCCACTCAGGTCTGTTCACCTCCACATCAAATGTGACTGTGAATAAACCATGAGTAGCCGTACAGTTAACTTCTAAAATTTATTTATAACAATCATAACAACTATAACACACAAGAGTTCCAAATTTAAAAATATTAACAACATATAAAAAAATATGATTTGAAAACATTGAAATTAACTAAAATTATATAAATGTTTTTACAGAAAATACAATTGAGGTGGTGCACCGGGTTCATTGGTAGAACGACACGATTATATACGAACCAATCTATTTAATGTGAAACATAATAGGAGCAAAAGTTTCTAAAATTTTTCCTAAATAAATTACGTCATTTTAATTCTATGGTTTTAACGCCATTAAAAAATGTGTTTTTATTAGGGCATGATAACATTGAGATGTTTCATTTATAACACTTAAATCGTTCCTTGCAATAATTTTGTATTAAAAATAAAGTTTGTTATTTTTATGTTATTGTACTTGAATTTAATAATAAATACATAGTTTAAACTGTTTCCAAAACTATATATAGTATTGCCAAAGCCAGTAAATAAATTGAAACTAACTTAAATTGCTTAATTTTGTGCTTTGTTTGTTGGTTAAAATTTGTAAGCTTACTGTAGCTTTTTCAAATGATGGATAAATAGTGCAGAAGCTAACCAACTTGCACTGCACTGCACTATTGAGTTACATATGATAACAATTTTAAACGTAGATATAAATGATGAAAGGAATACACTACATTTAGTTATAGAATAGCATTCAATCTTTCTCTTCTATAACGATTTTAACCGTCCATGTGGACCCCAGGCCATCCTTTTTTTTGAACAATTTTTCTAATTTTAAGATCCGGAATTTGAAAATTATGAATCGTCATTCTTGCTGATGAAAATGCACAATCCGAATCTGAAGCCATTGCAAAATCCAGCAGCTACGTTCGAAGAGTTCCATAATATATGGCAAAAGATTGAATTAAATTTGTCTAAGGTCCCAGTAGAGAAACGAGATAAGTTACAAAAAGCCAACATTAGAAAAATTTCATTTGCATGCAAAATGCTTGCCTAAGGAACAGATCAAATGGCCATAAAATATTCTTTTTTGAATTAGGGAAAGAACTAATAAAAGAAACGATACGATACGGTAACAAACACATTCAAGCGAATAGGAAACGACGTATGACTGATGTTTTCCCTGAGCTATTGGAAATTACTCAAGAAACAGCCGGGAATGCAAGTGATGGGAGAGGACGTTTTGCTACATGTGTCAAAAAAAGAAGGACGAAAATGTAGATGCCATCATTTAATCAACTTGCGTGGTTGTAAATAACCACGGAATTTTCATCGAAAAGAGCCATACCGACAGGAATTACAACAATTTTTTCATCCGCAAAGTATGTAAATTAAAAAAAAAAATGTTATTATATATGAAGGTCCTGTTTGATAACAATTAACGCTCAGCGTGTTAGACCTATTAATAATATCACAACTTTTCTTACAATTCCCTTCGATTATATCCTTGGACAGATGATCATTTCATGTAAAATTGCCAGCTTGGATGCAAAATTTTAACACATAAACTGGACTGGACATAAACTGGAATGTTTCTGTTTACTTCGAAAGTGGGAGATGCGAAGATGATGACCAAGATACATTGCAAAAATAATTTTAATGGAGTGGTCAACGAATGCGTTAAACTCTTAAAATTATATCAAGTCTGTACAATAATATGACATGATTGAATTTTCAATTATAAGGTAACAAGCAAACAATTAAATCAATGCAAAAGATCATTTGTTTAGTCGTACAATTTCCCCTAAATTTCGCAACGTCTGCGCACAAGAACAAAACAACTTACACGGCGAATTAGCCGGTACATTAACATCAGAGTAGATTACGTCCATAATTGCATAAAACCATGAAACGAAATTGCTATTATTTCTGTCAAAGTAAATTATTTCGAGTTATAAATCGTGTGACTAAATCCCATGCAGAAGCTTAATACTTTTATGCTCCTAAAGAGAAAAACAAATTCAAATGGCCAATTACTACGGTAGCTGGCGACTGTACTTTATTATTGATTACTACTGAATACTAGTAATTATCTCGCCTGAATGATATTGATGATGAGTAATGGGCAGATGTAGGGTACCGGTAGGCGCACATATCTGCTCTAATCTCCACTTATTAACTTTAAACTGATTGCCCAACTATTCAGATTAATTAACTGGGTTATTAATATCGAATCGACAATTTCCAGTGCTGAATCGACAATAACTATTGCACAGTGCTTTGTGGGAACAAATTCACTCCGATCCGTTTGCGAAATGTAATGAACGTTTGATTTAAGGCATGGAGCATATTTATCGAGCGGACGGGCATTGAAAAGAAATTAATACTGCACTTTGCCAACGTTGCGAATTTTTGCAAAATTTTGCAACGATCGCATTCATGCAAGAAACACGTAAAAGTCGACCTCTCGATTCAATAACCGCGAACAGTTACGGCTCGTAACGCCGAATAGTACGTTCGCGGGATTCTTTATCCTAACGTAGTTAGCTAATAACAATAACATTTGTTGAGCGCATAAACTCGTCGAAACGCCGCGAAACAACTTAGAGCACTGTAGTTAACGATTTCACGGTTAAGTTTAAATTAAGGCAAGTTAAAATTTAACTTTATGTTCTCAATTCCAAGATCAGTGCCATCACATAAAGGCACTTAACGCAAGTCGTAAATATAAAATTTCCGGTAATAAACCGCAAATGGGAATTTTCATTGGCAATAACTATTAGATTATGTATAATATGATGGAAAATACAATCAGTCGAGTTATTTAAATTGCTAAGTATTATTCTATCCATTCATTGCACATTTATATTTCGTATGTATTTTATGGTTTTCATTAGCAATCTCTATAGTCTGATTAAAACGAAAAACGTTGGCATCATTTTAAGTAAACTGTTCGAATTCGAAATAATTCCCAACAAATTTTATCTAGAAATTTCATAAGACATAAAATTGATTGGATGGTCGAGTTGGAACGAAATAAAAGGAGAAAATATAAGACGAACTAGGGATACAAATTAATTAAATTGCGTAAGTGACAACAGACACAATGTTAGGGCGAACGAAAAAGTTGAATATGAAGTAATATTAATGAAATAAAAATTATTTTTTTCTTGATTTCAGAGATCATAGATCCAACAAATTAGTGTTTGATTAAATGAACAAATTATAACATTATAGCTGAAGATAAATCTGTAGAAATACAGGACAAATTATGAAAAGTCCAGTCTGAATTATAATGTGGTGTGCGATGTGAATTATAAATCTTATGTTACTCTCAACTACTTGCTCATTGTGACTCCGGGGATGGGAACAATTTACGAACGGCGTAAGTAAACCCCAACGTGTAAAAAATTAAAATGAATACATTTTCAGTTTCGGGTTTGCGCAATTTATGATTCGTCACGTCAATATTTCAACGCAGCTGCCTCTGGGAAACGACAAATATTTATCTATTTTCGCAGCTCGGATCTGTTGATTTGTTGTTCACGAAAAAAGACGTGGCTATCTGTAACGATATCTGTATTCAGCGGTAGGGCCTTTGGTCGTTATGCACGACATAGAGCACTCGCTATTCTGAATAAAACATCCACAACACTTGACTAATTTATGGGATGTTAACTAAAGCTATTGTGAGCGCCTAGGGTACGAATATACAAATAAAAGCACAAAATTATGTACATATTCTGCTTGTGCGCCATGTGTCAACGCTATCTCGCATCTCAGCGCCGGAACAAGCCACAATCTGCGGGCAATCTGCCGTCTGCCCGAGCTTTGCCTGCCCGCAGCTAGTCGATTTTATGTAGTGCGGTCGACGCATACTTCACGCGAAATTCGGAAAGATTTTATCTGCCCGTGGCGACCCAGTAGATTTCTGTTTGCGAAACGGGATCTGGTTTATAAAACAGAATCATTTTATCATATACATATGCATGATATCATCACGTACATGATAAAAAGCAACTGAAATCGATTTATGGTGGCAACGTGGTTACATAAAATACTATATGTGGTACTAATTTTCGTTCGTTTTAACGTAAATAATAATGCAATTTAATTAGTTAACATATTTAAAAGACAAGTTGGATAATTTAGGACTTTAGAGCAACTGAGAAATATAGAAAATGTCATATATTTATTATTATAAACTCACAATATTTTTTTTTATATAAACATATATGTTTTATTTGAATTACCTATCCATAGCTAATAAGTTGAAAAATTCCTCGTGACGTTTCAAATTCACTGTTAATTTAAAGCCTTCGTAAAACTGTAGCAGCACAGTCACAAAAACAATAAACCACAATTTATTCAATAACGATATCATAAAATTTGAATTGCAAAACAATCCTTTGATTGAAATCAAGGTCAATTACACGATTTGCATTTAAAAAACTTTTCTTTTAGATACTACTCAATTTAGCTATACATGTTATGTTAAAAATCTCCTTCTTGGTTAACAGCGTAAACTCGGATTTCTTATTTTCTATCACATTATTGAATCATCCGGTAATAATAATAACTATATATGACTGCCTATAGTTTGTCTAAGTTATATGATTGATTCATTCATTTGATGAGGAGGCAATTGCATAAATATCCATTTTAATTATTGACTTATTTGTTTAGATTATTATATTCCAATAATTTAAATTATATTCTAAATATAGCTCTGAAATGGTAAATGGTAGATTTTTGCCTGGTTCCATAACGAGGGTGTGGGTAAGTTTTGTGGAAAACATTCAGTCGACCGAGTGTGTTTTGTGACCACAGTCTAAGATCGGTAATCATATGGAATAATTCTACTCAAGTAGTTGTTAAGACACCAATTTTCCAGTCGCCAGGTGTCAAATTGCCGTGATTAACATTAACTAAGAATTTCGTGCATAAAACTCACCAGCACACGACGGTCTTCAACATCATCCCTGCGATCTGTGATAAGTTCTGCAGCATGCCGTCGAACCTGGACCTAATTTGCAAGAAATTTGTATTAGACCTTGATAATGCATGTGAACGCAGAAGTTTTGTGGAATAAATTTTGACATTATATGAATTATATGTTCAAATAATTGTTTGCAGATTTGTAAATATAGAATGTTAGGCACTAAGGATAAGGAAATCAAATGAGAGAGTTCAAATAAATCCAAATCGCGTAAAAATTGAGAAAATAGTAATAGAGTAAATGAAAATGAACGTTAAGCAAAATTTTATAATAATGAAATATAATAAAAAGGAAATGAAATATAATAGAAAAACAAACGAAATGACTATAAAATAAATGGAAATAAAAGTTATCCAAAAAGTAACAATCAATTTGGGAATTTATTTAATTACGACGTTTGGTTCATGAAATACGATTTTCGAAGTTTTGTATGCCCTTTTTCCAATAACAAGGATCATAGTTGGTCAAGAAAAAACCAAACACAGACTTTTATCACGGTTGTCGTTATCAAAATAAAACATCTTTAATTATTATTCGGGTTCTGCGTTGAATAATAATCTAGCATTTGTCTACAAGATTATCTCATACGGATAAAACACAGCCATTTAGCCACACTAATTGATATAATTTCTCTTGAATTTCGAATAATGCAACGGAATAATGCACGCATATATAATAATAAATGCGAAGTTTCCGTTGCGAAAATAATATTATAGGTATCGTTATTGTCTCGAGTTAGTTGCACTCGCATTACAATGCAAACGTATATCGAATTTAATATATTATTCGAAAGTTGTGTGCAAATGCAGTGGTTGCGTGTTAAATCACAATGGCTTAAATAAATTGTTATCGGTATTCAATTATAATAAGAATATAAATTCGCTACTTGCCTAGTAAATGTGTTTTATTCATCGATGTTCGTGGGCGTCACTGAACGACTTAAAACTATTAATTAAATTACATTAACGTCGTTGATTAAAAACATTTTGAACGAAATTTCGTGGTCGTTCCAAATAAACGCGTTCATCGCCATTAATGGGAAACATCTCGGCAATAATTGTTCAACATTATCTAGCGAAATAACGATCGAGTGCAAACGCATGAATGATCGTGACGTTACATGCACAAATGACTAAATTGCAAGCGGAATAAAATCGCAAAAAAGAAAAACGGAATGTGGCGAGATGACTTGCGAACAAACTTATCCTAAGTTTTTACTGTCGGACTCCATTCGAACATCCATAATACTTCATTAGCGTAATTGAATGAAATATCTTAACACTTATGCATGCAGGAGACTTCTGCAATAAGTTTAAAATTTTTATCCGCATTCTGTTTTAATTACTTTGGTTTTTGCAATACTTCGTACACGTTATTCCATGACAGTCGCAACAGGTGTTCTCGTATTGTAATATGTCCCCAGCACGTTTTATTACTTTGTTCATTATTTCGATTAAATCAAATTGAAATTAAGTCATGTGTTATAACGCCCATTTCGCCGGCGGTCGATATTTTTAATTAGCGGTTAATTAATTTCAAAACGGATTAAACTTTCTCAATTAAATTGATTCTAAACAATGTAAACGTTGTTATTATTAACGTTATGGCGCGTCGTCCTAAGCTCATCGACTTTACGACAAATTGTCATATAATCGCGGTGATAATATTCACACCAAGTTACATTACGCGTAGCTAATTTTATGAATACCTACACAATCTATTTCGCAACGAATTATTGCAAATGACTGAAAAAGGTAAGGACAAGATAGTCACATTCAATTGCGTTATTATTTATCGCCGTTAGAGTAGGTGAGGTGCTCGGACACTTCCATGGCAAGCTCTGCCATAACACGCCGCGACAAATCACCATGCGGGACAGTTCGCACGACCCATGACCCGGGACAATAACCATAGCCAATCGGCGCAATTACGCCCGTATGAGTTGACATATTACTTCATAGTATACTATTATTCGAATACAGCGGAATAACAATTGTAATAATATTGTGTGCTCATTTGACACGTCATCTGGTCGCTGTGTGTGTGTGTTGCATGTTATTCAAGGGTTCGTGCACATCGCCAAACACCAAAAAATAGAAGTTTAACAAGTTTTCGTAAATCTAGTGCTTTATAACTTTTAGTACAAAAATTTATTCAAAAATAAATTTATTTTCAAATACTTTTGTTCATTATTGGTGGAAATCGTTAGTTTGCATCACTATTAGATGCTTGACGATAAAAATTAGTCTGTTCGGCTACCGCATGAGTAAGTAAAAATAATATTACCTATAAACGACCGTGCGTTTTCTTCTGTGTTTTATGTCATACGAAGTCATACAAATTCAACATGCAATATTTTTATGAAATTTTATTATAGGTGTACAGCATGCTCATATTAAAATAATTAATTCTTAATATTCGTGAACTCATTAACCCTTAAGATATTTCAGCTGTACAACACATATGTAACCCGCATGTAACCTTCGTTTTATTATGCAGCTGCTCATTTAGGTGTATTGTTTAATCACGTGGGCAAATGCCCAGCTTTTGGTTTCTATAATAAATTTGCAGTTTTATTTGGGATACGTTAGACCCCACCTTAGTACTTGTGATATTACCATATAACTAAATTGTAGGAAAAAGTGTGAAATATGACGATTTTGATTTGAGGAAACATCTCTATGGTGAAACGAAAAGCAACGATGGGAAAATTTATGCTATGGAACCTGGTGAGGATAATTCTAATTAAGTCTGAAGATGAATGCAAAAATGTATGTCAAAATGTGCCATTACTAGCAAAAGCTCAACCTAAATCATTCACCTTTGGTCAAGTAGGAAATCCAATAATAAGGTGGGCGATGCAATCAGTTTGCAATGAATGCATTGGAACAATTTGGAAATAATGTATTAATGAATGGATGTACAGAAAATATGTGTTTTTTTTTGTTAGATTTTGTTTTTTGTTCGATGTCTGTTTTATTACTAAAATGAAATGTAAATTCTTGCAATTTATACACAAATAAGTAAATCTTTGCTTGTGTCCGTTAGTTAATCTTTAACACAAACAAAAATATTTCTTTTTGGGGCATTATTCATAAATTAATTTCACAATCCCATAAAATTTGAAAAAAAAAATTAAATTATTTATGATGGGATTGATATGATCCGAGACCACGATCAAAGTAAAATTAAAATCGAAGCACCTTAACAATTTATGGTAACTTAAACAAATATATTTCTACCAAGCCCCTTATTCAGGAGCTAAACATTCATTTCGTTTCTCGCTCAGTTTCCAGCGCTCTTAAAAGCTTACAGTTTCGTGAGTGTGGAAAGTCAAGTGTGGTGATAGGGTGTGTTTTAATGACAAACAAGATAAGGACAGGATTTATGTTTAATGCTATAATAAGAAATTTGAAGATTATGAATCCGATTATGTGAATATAGTTATGGAGCCATTTCGACTAACAACGTGGATACAAGTCAGAGAGTCGAACGAAAGAAATGCGCCGGAGAAGCTGAATACTGCTATAAAAGAAAAGACAAGAAGTTTCCAGAGAAATGTGAAAAACGATAAAATATATAAATATATAACCAGACAGTGTATATTAAGTGCAGGGATGATAAGTTAATAGGTGAAAAAGATAATAAAATAAGGGAAATATGGATGGAAATTTCTGCGAAATATTAAATGAGGGCATATAGAAAGAGGAAGAAGAACAGTAGTCCGTTTGTTTTGTTTTTAACAATGATAATTTTTTGTTTTGTTTCATCAGGTGTTAGTTCTTGAACCGGACAGAGAAGCGCTATTGTGTTATGTGTTACGCTTAACTTGGAAGGAAGACAATACCAGAAAACTGAACAACAACAACACTGAAAAAAATGAGACGACACGGCTTGTAGGAGGATAAACAATGTTAAGAAGAGTAATAGAAAATGGGTGAGGTGAACACGCTGAAGTTTATAATGACGTCACATCATAACCTTTACGAAAAACGTACTTATACAAAATCATATAGAACGACAATAATTTTGCGAATTCAAATGCATAAGTACATAAACTTAAACGATATAATAAAGAACATTTAAATACCAGTGGGTTCTTTAAAAAAGTCCTTTATGCCCAACGAAAAGTACATATAAGGAAAGGGAAGAAAATTTCGGTTGGGTATAAGTAGTCAGAATATTATGGAAGAATGTAGTTTTGTATTTGCAAGTGGCAATTTGTAGTAAGGGTCAATGTTTGCTTATTATGGGGATTATGGAACAGTCTGATGTCAGAAATAAGTTCGTGGGGTCTAATAAAAACGTTTTGGGCAAGAATTTGAAGAAAAGAAAATTTAGTAAAATATTCATTTTTTTGTTATGTGTATGGACTGTCAAAAAGAGAAAACTTTTCATACAATTTATGAAGTTATTAAAGCACTTTCACTTGTATCGAGGTGAGAAACGGAAATTCGCAGTACCAAAAATTTGGCGAGAGCCAAAAAACCACGTTGCCTCGCTTCATCTTTTGCTCCAATCTCACATAGCCTACAACTTTTACTACCCGAGCCTCCTAAAAATTGTCTCAATCAAGATCATCTGAGAGTTCAAATAAAAATATTGGAGATGCAGAATTTGTACTGTCACAGGAACCACCAAAACCCCATTTTCTTACCTCAAAAGACTTTAATGACTTAATAAGAGATGTAAATTTGCATAAGACTAAGGCAGAGCTTTTGGGCTATCGTTTATAACATTGGAATTTGCTTATGTCAAAATAACAGATCAACGAAGTCGGCATGAGCCATATGCTACGTTCTTCATCAAAGAAGTTGGGCTTAGTTATTGTAATGGAATAAGAGGATTTTCTGAAGATGCTCTGTGTTCCCAACGAGTGGTGTTTATTTATTGACAGTTCGACGAAATGCTTGAAAGCAGTTTTATTACATAACGGAAATAAAGTTCTCCATCCCTTCTAGTCGCTAAAATTGTTAAAATTTTACTCGAAGCTTGAAAATATAAAAAGTATAAGTGGCAGTTCATTGGAGACTTTATGATAATAGCATTTTTAATGGGACTACAGTGTGGATGCATAAAATATCTGTTCGTCAGATCGTGGGGCGGATGCTAAACACTATCATCAACAATCATGAAACTAAGAACCGAATTTTGTGTTGGGAAACAAAACGTTAAATGTGAACCTATTGCTAAACCTGAAAAAATGTTAATGCCGCCTTTACACATCAAGTTAGGACTTATGAAACAATTCGTAAGAAAGCTGAGTGAAAGATCTGAAGCTTTCACATTTTTAAAGACTTTTTCCGAAGTTGTCAGAAGCAAAGGTTAAAGTTGGAATTTTTGTTGGTTCGCAAATTAAAAAACTTTTTGCCAGTGAAGAATTTCCAAAATTACTTAATAGTGCCCAAGAAAAAGTTGGAATAAAAGAAGTAGTAGTTTCTGGATTTTTAGGGAATAACAAAGTTGAAAATTACCGAAAACTAATTAATAACAGGTTCGAAGTTTTTTAAAGCATGGGTTGCGGAACGTCTCTACAATTACATATGCTGTATGCTCATATACGACGTTATCAAGACCAATACAAGGAAAATATGATGGCAGGCCTGCATTTGGGGTTTAGTGAGAGAAAGTACTTATAAACAAGGAAAAAAGTAACAGGCTTAACTTTTAAACTTTTTTCCAGTATTTTGTAATTTGATGTGATAGCAAAACGTGATTTCGATTTATCAATAAATAATAATTTAAACAACGAATTTTCTAAGATATTAATCAACCGTTCTCCTGGATACAAAAGGAAACTTTTCAGGCCATATATATTTTTTTCGTTTACCTATCGATGAATCTATCGAAATTTCATACCTTCTTATCATTGTCAAAATTCGTGTTGACCTGTGTTACCTTTCGACCACCATTTCATTTCAGAATTTGTGCATAGACTACAATTTATTGAAATAACTGTGCAGTTATGCATAATCATCGCTACCCCATTTTTATTATATATTTTTACACGAAAATAAAATGTAAAGTGTAATTGTCATAACACCACATGCATTAATAAGAATATTCTTGCGGGTCACGACTTTCAACATAAATTCATTTCCTGGTCGCTAAGAAGCAGTGATAATTCACAGTCCAAAATGCTGTCTGATTAACTTTATACAAAGTAAGTCATGGGGCAATTTTTCAGTGAGGAATTGTAGATAACTTAATTCTCAGGACAGGAAAATGGAAAAACTGTAGCATATTTGAAACTTCTGGAAATGAACGAGCATTTCAATTACCTAAAATTTAAATTCCATATAATTCAATTTACAAAGACTATGAAAGATGTTGCTACTTTGATTTCTGCATAATTAGTTAACTAATTATTTCTTCTTGTAAATGATCGATATGTAATATTTTTATATATTAATTTTGAGAAATAATGTGAAATAATTAAAAATGTATCGTACTTTTCTTACGTTTCAGTAATTTCATTTTGCCATCGTTGTAAGATAGGTAACCACGATTTAATCCAACTCCGCATCTGAGCACGTAATCGAAATTATAATACTGCCGGACAACTACACATGTAAGTTTAATAATAATACGAAACTAACTAAAGGCGCAGCTACCGTATTACGAAATCCAGGTAAACGATAAAATCTAGGCTAACGCAATAAATCATATTTATCGGTAACAAATTCAAATGTATTTATCGTGTGGTGTGCAGAAGCGGGAATAATTCACGTAAACGTGGTCTTAGACCCAATTTAGAGTTGTTAGTACGTCCACATAAATCACGGGCGTGTAGTGCAGTAGATGCTAGTTAAACCTTCTTATCCAGACACCTACACCCATTCCTAGGCGTTAGTATGCTGGCGGTGTCCAACAATACTCCCTTATCTCGCTATCTCAACGGTAGCGCTACCGGACAATGATGGCCTAGAATCTCTAATGATGTATTCACTCATTTCTATGGCTTTGTATTGTAACTGTCGACGTATTAAGCAAATAAGCAATTAAATGTAACAAGTGCTACAGTGTTGTATTCAAATATATCGCAAGAAATGTAATATAATTGAAACGTAGTTCCATTCCCGTCGAAGGACGCGTATTTGTGCGGCTCTTAAAGTGCAAGTAATTACAGACAATGCGATTGGAAAAAATAACTGCCACTACAAATTAAATGGAATAATTGTTTGCGAACATCTAGACGATGAAACATGATGGTTTATTGCGCGTCGTTTTCAATAGAATTAGTTAAATTAGTTGAAAATGTTGTAACCGAAAATAAGATGAAAAGTGCATTATCCAAATTTAGATGACGATAATATAATATTTGTAAAATCATAGTGGGCGATAAAGAACGAATTGCAGTTAGGGGTAGCAACCAA
The DNA here is from genome assembly GCA_959613385.1 of Geotrupes spiniger. Lineage (NCBI taxonomy): Eukaryota > Metazoa > Arthropoda > Insecta > Coleoptera > Geotrupidae > Geotrupes > Geotrupes spiniger. The sequence goes on along the minus strand of OY390736.1, from coordinate 36,453,056 downwards.
TCAAACCCAATCCAACCAATTTTAATTACTTCTTAATATTTACGTCCTTCGATTTAATTCTTTCACCCAAATGGCTGAATGCAAATCGATAAACTTTCATAGTGTTTTTCCTGTAGTAAGGATACAAATATAAATGGTGATGTGAATTATTTACAAAATTTACTTTATATTAAAACATAATAATTACCGCCATTTAAGGGTGCAACATTATTAGAAATTATTTCATTTTCCATGCCTTTTGCCTTCCCCACCTTCACGATCAAGTTCCCCTCCCGATTGAGTCCTTAGCCCCCTCTTATTCTAGTTGGTACGTATCACATAAATCCCCTGAACTGTACTTCACCACCCCTTGCTCCACAAATCACGCTCACGCCTTCCATATTTTTTATTTTACCTTTTGCCCCTCCATTTTTATTTTCATTTATCGCCACCCTGGTACTTGCATCGAAATTCCGCAGCGAAGTTGCTTTTTTATTTCCCCCATGTTTCTACTTAATCCATGTCCACGTTAGTCTTAATTTTTTAAGACCTGCTACATTCCAGGACATGCATTAATGTTAATTTCCTTCCAGCCACTTCCTTGTCACGCGGGTAACATTAAACATATTATTCAAGGAATATTTGACTACGTTTTCTATGCAAAATTACCTGGTAATCTAAAATACAAACTAATAATGAAAATAAAAATTTGTTTGCTGCTCTTCTCGTTTCAAATGATTTATTTTTCATCTACTAGTAAATTTATTACCATTTTGGTTGCCAATGATATTTCATTTTAATTAATGCTTTCCACCTGTTCTCATTAATATTTTGTCATACACTTTGGTACATATTTTGGTATATGATATAGAAACTATTTTTATTAAAATTAAAACTTGTTTGATTTATTCGAATAATAAAATGTGCGCTTTCCTAACGCAAAATAATTATAACGATCGGAACAACCCTTTTTTCGAACAGATCAAACTAATTAAATAAACAAAAAATGAGCAAAGTGTCTAATTGTGAAGTTCTGCAGGTAAATATGAAACAACAAGAATATATTTGTGCCATTGTTACGCCGTCACCTCAGCCCGCAACATTACCCTAATTTTTTTATAACACTTCCCTGAATGCCCTGAATTATATATATTGACTCCATTTTCAGTGTCCCGTGCTCAGAAACTTCCCAATAGATTTTTTTGAATAATATACCCATTTTTATTAGCATTTTATTTGCAATACTATTGCAATGGTTGTAAAAATATTATTGCTTTATATTTCGGCAATGTGGCCCTTATTTTATTTTTAATAATAAAGGTCAATAATGAGTTGTAAAATAATAATGAAAATTATTAATAGCGGGCTTAGTTATTGAAGTCATCTTTCATTTTCACTCGTACGTGCAAATTAAGAAATTTATCTTATCAATAAAGAATGTAACATAAAAACCAGTAGAACATCCCGTAGATGCATTTGTTCGGACTTTGGCCACCCGCAAAAAAACGCAATGCATGCACAGGACACATGCATATGCGCTAACATAGGAGTCGCAATCAAGGCACACTTTAAAATTAACGCACAATTACGCCGCTGCTAAAGCGTAGCTATTTCAACGTCGTCGTAATTATTCAACTATTGCGCTTCGGTGGCCGATTCGCCCTTTACCAACCAAAATATCGCCACAATGGACCAAAAATCGCGTGAAAATGATAAAATCTACTTACGACTTTTCGCCAAGCACCTACAGCCATCGGAAAGTCAAACAACACACGAAACACTATCGCGGCGTTGAACGCACCGCACACGTTCAAATTTAACGCGAAAAGGCGCATTCTACACATATTTTCGAAAAATTAAATCGCACGACAATCGATACGATTTTTACACGTTCACGCATCGTTACTCGAAGGCACCTTTTTACCGAGTGAAGATTTGTAACGCACTCATATCAGTATCACACGATTGCCCAGCAACGTATCCAGCAAAAAACTTTTATGATAGGTATCGTCGATCCGCTTAGCCAAAGGTCAGGACCGAGTGCACTTCTCGACTTTACGTGCGGATATCTGTAAAAAAAATGATTTAGTACCAGAAATGCGATTTAAAATCGAAATTTATTCTTTAGGAGATGCTTATGTTAAATCAAATTCTAATAAAAATTCTTAGACACGACACCAAAAATTTAACTTTATTTGTAATAATAAAAATAAAAATACATTCTACGCCAAATTATGTAAAATTGTGTTCATAAATTTTTGAAAAAATCTGCTTCAATTTATAACAAATGCGAGTTGGATGCGAACGCGGAAGGTTCGGTACAACAAATCAATCACAAGGAAATCTTCATAGTGACATACTTTGTCAACCACATAATTATGTTTTCGTTTATTATTAATTTCTTGAAAATTGTAGCTGGAAACAAGTTCATAATCTTAATTTTTTGGTAATTTTAGTTCTACAATAAAAAAATAGGGTGGTCGTTTTGTAAACTACCACATAACATTATAACAAAATAGCTTTAAGATGTTTAAGAAAAGCTCTTTCAAAGGAATGTGAAGTGAAGTCAAATTGTTTTGTTGTTTTGTTGCTATTTGAAGAAAAGTTATTTATGCAATGTGTATGAAATGTCATTTATTGTCCACGTGGAAAATTATATACCACGTATAAGACGATGGTTTGAAATGACGGAAGGACTTAAACACTTCACTTACGGGATACACAATTGTTTCGACTGTAGAGTAATAATAATAACTTTTTTTAATACTTAATTAAATCTCCAGCAGCTAAGCCAGCATAAGGCTTAAATATGAGGCAATACGTAACGTTAAGCGACATACGTAAATATATCTAATATACAAACAATGTCATGTCAGCAATAGCAGGACTTATATAAGCAACATGCTTACATTGCAACAAAAACGAACGTTGCCTAATTCAATCGAGGATGCTACGTTCACAGCAATATGCACTCATCTAATTTTTGTTAAGTGTTTTATTGCGATTACTGGAACATGGAACGACGTGCTACGATCAAGGGATCATGAGGCACCCCAATAAGAATGTAACAATGTCAGGGTATGTCATAGCATTGCCATCGTGCCCCTATGGATCGAAATGAATCATCTAGTATATGGAAAATTAACCGCAGTATTGCAGTTCACATCATGGAAGGATAGCACATCATCACACGACTACCACAATTCTAGTCTTAAATGATCTCAAATTCGATATGACAAATCCCTAAATAAAACATTTTACACGCTATGTTTTAACGCAGTTAAACCGATTTTAGTACAAATCCAGTGGCGTTATAATACTTGAGAATTAAAAATTTAATAATGCGGCCGAACAAAATATAAAAATATAAAAAATGTAAAATTTTCAAATAAGGATTCCAAAGTTTAAGTTGGTATAATACAAGAAGATCAAAAATTGAAAAAATTCAACTTTCAAAAAATTTTAGAATTGACAGAAATATAAAACATAACAAGTTTATTCTTACAATTGTCCAAAATATGCAAGGTATGTGAATATTATCGAAATTGCAAGAATATTGTTGAAATTGCATTTTAGTTAAATAGAATATGGACTAGCAATGGACTATGTTTTATGTTGTAGAGTGCTCGTTGAAGAAGAATATTTTTGACGTTTATGGGTACTTGGGTGTTGCTCATTTGATTAAAGTAGGTTATTATAGGCCGATTTATACACCTCTATAGCTCAACAGCTTTTTTATACAGCCAGCAGTTTGTGCGAATGATCCCCAGATTTCAATTTCATAAGCAATGTAGCAGAGAAATTGACCAAAAGATGTAGCATTGGTGCTTTCAGAATATTTTCCGTACGTAGGTCACATGCGATCCAGTGGTTCGTTATTGTTGAACCATTTAGTGGCTTATATGCATGTAATTAAATCTGGTTCCAGGATATCTAGTTCTTTATTTGACATAATCAAAATTGTGTCACTTATATGTTTGGGCAGATCGTTCACATACAAAATAAATAAAAAGTAGATGTCCCAGGATTGATCTTTGAGGTACCCCACCCTTTATTACTCCAGCGTTGCTGCTTGTATCCCCAACTTTCTTTCACCAAGATAAGATCTAATCATATCAATGGCCACTCATCTAATTCCATAATTCATCAATTTATCTAGAAGAATTTCATGACACAATTAAAAGTCTTTTTCGAGTCTTTTTGCGAACGATGGTGTGATGAATATTGGGCGATACTTATTAGCATCAATCCCTTTTTATAAATTGGATATATTTTTGCAATTTTCAACTGATCAGGAAACCCTCCTTGTAGGCAAGCATTCACTGATGTTAATGGCTCTATAATCGAGTTCTTTATCCTCTTCAGTGATTCTATCCATATTGAACTAATCTCTTGTGTTTTCTCATTTTTAATTTCGTTCGCTATATTCGGTATATGTGTACTAGTCGTAGTTGTAAAAAAGAACGATTGCTCATAATCAGAGATCATGTTAGCTGTACTTGTAGTACCTGTTTGAGGTCTCGTAGTTAACGATAGTATTAAAGCATTTGTTAAGTACATATGTACATTAGGTGATACGTTGAGATTAGGTATTAAGTCTTTGTACATATTCACCATAGTCAGCAAATTTGGCTTTAGATTTCTTCGCTTCAACCCCATCCTTTCTTGGTGCAATTCTAAGGTATTATTAAGGGGATTTTTCTAATCTTTTTTGAGAGTTCATTACACTTTGCTGGCGTTATATATCCAATATTTTGATTGCCTGGTTTACTGGTTGAGGAGTTCACTATTACATCTTTAATATATGCCAGCCTTCTTTTAAAACATGGACACTGTGGATCGCATGTCGTGCATTGTAAATTAAGATTTAGGCCATATATTGCATTACCTCTTTCAGAATTTATGATTTTTTTAACATTACTTGATTCACAGTTTTCTTGTTCATTACATTACATTTGTTTCCAGCTTTATGTCCATAATTCTGACATTTAAAGCGTTTAGTAATCCCACCATCGAGAAAAACTGAATAAATTGTCCATCCTATCTACACATTCTTCTTTAACAAATATCTTAAAGTTTGTAGGTGTTTTTCTAAGTATATATTGAACATTTGATTGTAAGGCTGTGGTTTGTGTGCTATTTTTAATTTTTCTTGCATCTATTCCAATCTGTTTTGAATGACAATTCTATCTAACAAGTCAACAGCATCATTTTCGTCACTAAAGTTTTTGGTTGTGGTTAACTTGCTTTTGGATTTTCTACCGTATATCAGTTGGATTTATGTTCGCTCTTAGATCATCTGTTAGTTTAGTGCCATTCGTCCTACATTTCTTATTATAATCTGTTTAACCGCACTGAGCTTTCCACGTAAAATTGGCGTTAGATATTTTTCAATTTTAGAGATATGGGCACGAAAATGCTTGCAATTAAACCGCAGTTTGATCTGAGATGAAAAGACTAATACTTGAAAAATAGATTTAAAAAACGTTAAAATGCTTCGAACGTCAATATTATCAAATATGTTAAATTTTAAATGCCAATACTGTCTGAAGTGTTAAAATTGTTATTCTCAAACACATCTGAAATTCCAAAATTCTCTGTTCAAAAAATTACAAAATTGTTAAGAAATGTATAAGATGGGAAATTCTACGAAAATTTCATAAATGCAAATGCAAGAAAAATCAAAACTGACAGCTTAATCATAATTACGTTAATTATTACATTATTGAACCATCTAAAAATTTTGCTGGTTATTGAAATCGTGGGAGCGGAATCAGTTTTCAAACAAGCCCTTTTAGGAAAGCTTCATGAACTAAATGACAGCTGGAGTATTACCAAATACAAAAAAAATCGTTTTGTCTTTTAATGGGTGGAAAGCTATTTAGGTTCTCAGTACATTGACTGTAACATTAATGAAATAAAATCAAGGGGTTTAATTATTTTCTATAATAATGATATTTAATTTGAATTTTAAAAGTATCTAAAATATTAACAATAATTAAGTCCAAACAATTTAATTTTTAACAGTGTATTTCTAATTTATATAGATTAATAATTCAACTTTTTCATTATAGATCTTGAAAATACGTTTCTTACAGATATTTAAAAATAACATGAGATAAAAGCTGGGAGTGTGAACAGCGTTAAATCAAGCATGTTATTGGCATTAAGTTATAAATAATGAGTCTTTTTTGAGCAACCTATTAAAGAAATTACGAGATCTTCATCAAAACCGTCCGGTGTATCCTATAGACGCGGAACATCTATAAGAACTTGTAACGTATTGGACTCTCACGCACATAGCGTCGAAATATAAAAACTCTTATCTTAACTATTTTCTGCAGTGCTTGGGGACGAAGGACTTATTGCAAAATACGACCATTAGAAGCTGTTCACTTGCAACTTGTTACCGATCTTATCGCACGTTGAGAATCACAGAACGTGACCTTGCAATGCTCTTAACACCTCCTAGAATCTGTACAAGTTTGACTTTATATAAAAAACGCCGGGATTCTTTCCTGAATAGTACATAATACAATTACTATCTACAATTCCGTATATCTCCGATAATCTTATGCCCGAGTCGGAGAAACACGCACTTGCGTACCATCGAAACGAGTTAAATGATTGAAAAACGGACCGCAACGCCTGTAAATATTCTTTAATTATATGTACATTAAAGACATACTTAAACCATTATCATAATTTTCCGATAATATCAACTACGCCGATCTCGGGTATGGAATATTACGGTATATTTTACAGTTCTGAAAAGACGTGAATGGGCTGTTTAAATTGCATTGTTAAACAAATTTTATTTTATGTCGCAATTTACATTAGCCAGTGGTTATGTTAATGCGTAATGATCTTGTAAGAAATGTAATAGCGTCCCATTTAGATTAACAAGACTTGTATAAATGCGTATACAAATGAAGCGAGGCGAATGCGAAACATCCGCTTATAGCACGCGGCCGTAAATTATCTAACGTATAAAAATAATTGATTTTTTCGACGCTAATGAAATTAAAAAAAAAGCTCGTTCTTTATCTTTTTATCGGTTATATTGTTGGGGAAATTCGTGATCGTATTGTACGCGATGCCCTGCTAATAAAAGCAAATTATCGACCACGCTTTATGCGGAGCTTTTTAAAAAGCGATGCATTGGCAGTGAATGCAAGTTTAAACAATGGAATTGAAATTGCCAACAATAGTGAAACATATAACCATGACCCACCGGACGAAGATGGCGTGACTGGCGGTCTAGTTGCCTATGAGTACTGACGTAACATCCTCCTGTCACTGTGATTGTCATTTCGCAGAATCCTAGGCGGTAACCGTGCCTTACTTCATTATCCTTTATTTGGCTTCCCTAACGCAACACATTGTGTGTTTATGGCGGCGCATAATAACTTTATGAAATCAAAATGAATCACGCCCGATAATTAACTATCAATAAAACAAGTTGAAAATTATATGTTTGGTCTAAGGTACGATGTAAATTGCAGTTGCGATAGTAAATATCATCAATCTTATATTGCAAATATACATACTACTCTAGATTGATTATTATTTATGAAAATATAATTGATAATGTTTTAAATAATTCAGACAAGAAAACAATATTGCTTAACTAACACACGCGACGTTAGGTGGGAAGTTTTTACCTTTAGGTTACCTGTACATGCGATTTTTTTTTTAGAAATACAACCGTAGGTTATTAAAATTGTGAGAAATATAGATCATTTGTATACGTAAAAGTAAACAGATTGACAATAAGTTAATGAACTGTTTCGATTACAACCAGGGGAGACACCTGATCTTAGTTTGCAGACATTCTGAAAATTTCAATGACTTTGGTGTCATTAATTATCTATGTATCATTAAAAAAAAGTTTTTTTCTTCATCCTGCTGTTCTGTCTCCATCATTTTCCTACGTTCCTCATTTTTTCTTCATCCTGCTGTTCTGTTTCCATCCTTTTCCTACGTTCCTCCTTTTTTCTTCATCCTGCTGTTCTGTTTCCATCCTTTTCCTACGTTCCTCCTTCATCCCTAAGATTTCTTGCACTCTTCTCCAGTTTTTTCCTTTCGTCTTTCGTCTTCTTTCAAGCTTACCTCTTCACAAACTCCCAAACAATGTTCCCATGCATCACAACCGCAAAATTACAATCGCAATTTTTATATTTCTGTTCCACTCAAAAAATTGTTGGCCTTCTCCTCACGTCCACATCGGCACATTACTAACATGTTTCCTTTTCTGCTGATCTCGCCCCTTAAATATCCTAGCTTCTTCGCGTTTTCTTTAATTCTTTTATATTTTACGTTGCGCCTCGCATTTCCGATTTTACTTCCCCTTTGTTGCGTTTCTACCCTCATCTTTCTACTATCTCCCTCTCCATCAGTGTCAGCTTTTTTCATTCATTTTTATCCCATTTTTATATGTTCGTTTTTTTCTCTACCATGTTCAATAGGCTCTGTATTATTATACCTTCTATATCGCTTCTGAAGCAAGATAGTGGAAGTATAACATCTTTCATTTCTAGCCCTCCACATCCGTTACAGTCCAGTGCATTTCTACTGTTAATAAGCGTTCTTAAGGCTGGATGTTAAAATTATATACCCAAAATATGCAAAATACTATTGTTCAGGATTAGGGTTAAAATGTGAGGAGAATAAAGATGTCGACAAAATGTACATTGCAGACAATACTCAAAACTTGTTCCATCGAAACCAAAGAAATGTAGTTCGTAGTTATGTTAGTCGCTAGTAGAAAAAGTATTATGTTAAGGACCAGCAAAATTTTTGAGATTTCGGATATAGCGTGGATAGGGAAATATAATTATATTATGTAAACGCGACAAAAATAAATCACGAAGAGAAAAATAAAACGTGTCATTACTACGTCTGGATGAGAAAGTTGATCACTAAATTTAAGGTGAAAGTATGAAATACCAAATGGGCAATAAACAGTAATCAAACGCAGAAAACTTTGGCCGCATTAATTAAATCATAGATTGTAATTCAATGTATATATGAATGTGGTGAGGAATGAAAGCATCGCATTAACTAAAAAAATTGGATTACGAGCAGTAACGCTCTGTTATCCAACACTGACGCAAATAAGTTTATTTTATTTGACACTTTTTGTCAAAGTCGATTGCAAAAGGTCGGTGTATGTGCACAGCAATTTTGGACTGGTTTTGTAAAGAGGTCACTGCATCTATTCAAACTGGTCCTTGAGTCATTGGGTCCTCGAATGTCAAAAGTAACATCATTTTATGTTCGTACGATGAATTGAAACAACAATTGTTGCATATTCAATAAATTTAATCTGAATGGTGTATACCAGGATCCTTGCAAATACAATGTATTTATTAATCCAAAAATATTGTATTTTAAAATAACCAGTAAAAAATGTCGTTTCAAAATACTTCATTCAATGCAATTTTGGAAAAATCCTAAAAATCAAGTCAAGGCAAGTCATATGACCTCTTATTGACGCAACAAAAAAATATTTATTTTAGGTGGTTTTATCTTTGCCCTCATTTTAAGCACATCTTTCTGGTGGATATACATAATCGAAACTAAGCAATCAACATAGCATATAAAGATTCACACCGACGATTTTTTTTTCCTAGGATAGAAAGTGAATTGTAATGAATTGGAATTTATGTACTCGAATCATTATGTGGCGCTGAACAGTAAAGAAGTGAAAACTGAATACAACCGAGTATGGTTTCAAGAAAAATAATACGTCATGAAGCAATGGAAATGTTACAATCTCAAGTTGACGAATCACCACGCATCATCATATACATCCTTAAATGAAAGTAAGTACAAATAATACTTGCTGCGATTGGTAATGCATTCGTGAACCAAGTCTTCTCTAACATGCACCAATATAGAATGTTAAATGAAAATGTTTGTAAGTTTGTAGTTGCGAATCATATATTGGGACATTTTTGGGTAATCTTTTCAGGTTTTCGTGTGAAAATTCGCATAAAAATTATAAGGTTTTTGAGGTTTTCATGTTCGGTAGATAGCACATAACACACACTGAAAATTGAGTTTGATATTTGACCCTGCGAAATCAAGTCACCTGTAATTATTGTTTAGAAATGTGTCTTGCATCCCATTTAGGTCAAATGAAATGACCCACGTTGTTTTTATCAAGATCTAAATTTCGCGAACAATTTTTAATCATATTTTATAAAATTTATTGATATTAAAGTATTTCAATATCTAAATTAATTACTTTGGTAAAAACTTAGCACACTGTCCTGAGTTATATATGATCCGTTGAAGTTTTCGTAATTTTTTACAGTATTTATGGTAATCAATTGAAATTATGCAATAATACGTATGCCCTCTATGAGACTGTATAACGGCCTGACATCTCTATGGCATACTTTCAGTCAACCTCTGGATATCCTCTTGGGGTATGTTGACCCATTCTTCCTGGCGAGCGTACCATAAGCTGTTCAAGAGTTTCTGGAGCGACAAGTCTGTTTCTGCGCTTCCTATCCAGCTCGTCCCACAAATGCTCGATCGGAATGATATCTGAGCTTTGAGCTGGATAGTCCATAACTGGGATTTGATGGTCTTGTCTGACCTGTTACATGTTGAACAGAAATCTAGGGCCTATAAGAGCTCCAGCAGATACCATATGATTTGTAAGAATATGGAATGAGATTCCAGCCCACATCAAATCGGATCCCATTCCAAATTTGTCCAGTTCCTGAATCAGTCCTTCACGGTGGCATTCACCTATAGGCCCCTATACCAATTTGAAGACGACCATCACAACCTGTCAACCGAAATCTGGACTCGTCGCTGAAAAGCACTGAGGGCCATTGCTCCATCCCCCAATCTTCATGTTGTTGAGCGAATGCCTGTCAGTTTTCTTGTGATCTAAAGTCAGCCGTGGCTTTCTGATTGGTCTCCTTGATCTTAGGGTATGTTCTCGCAAACTTTTTCTTACTGTTTCCGTGCAAATTTTGGATTTCGGTGTAAAAAAAAAAAAATTACGCGCTGATTTTAATTTTCCAGCTAGATATATACTGGTAGCTGGCAAAATTATAATATAATATGAATAATTTAAATTCAAATTTTTTTTTAATTTTAACTCCAAATGACCGCAGAACTGGATATGTAATAAATATCCACACATATTAATGACTTATCTTGTCCATTTGCGTTCATATATGAACATAAACAACCGAACAATTTAATATGCAATACACAGCAAGTTCAGTAGCTACAACAATGAACACAGCAAAGAATAAGAATGATCTTTCAAATGCTTATTGTTTAAAAACGTCGTTAAAGAGTACATTTACTTCATTTCCTAGTCGACCATTCCAATACCGCGCGTCGTTGCGTCGAATCCAAAGACAACAAAGCAAGAGCCTCGCTGTGAATCTTTCATTTTTGAATTCAGATCGAGCGGAAGCTTCGAGCATAAAGTATGTATGTCGTGTACGTAGTACTTTACAGTGTTTTATGAATTTGTGTTTCCGCTGGGGTTTCCGGTATTTCGAGGCGACGACAAAATCATAACTATACGATAATGTGCTTTCGTCTTCCTGTGAGGCCATTTTGTATTTTATCGCGTTCGTACACGTAACTGAAGAAATGTGAAATGTGACACTATATAAATTTAAACGAATTATAGTTACGTACGATATCAAACTGCGGTGTTACGTATTAATATAAAACGTAAAGTAACGCATGCGGTAGTAACTCGCCTTTAAGAAAAATAAGTCGATTGAAGCCAACACCGTGTAATGCTAATAATTCATCTTGCCGTTTTTGTCTGGACCACATGCAGTATACAGGTTAAAGCTGCATAAAATTGATCAGAATGCAGCAACAACTTTCAAACTTGTCATTAAAAAACGTTTCCCGACTAATTGATCTGAAATTTTATTCAGTTATGTCGTCTTTAAATCAGTGCAAAACAACACTTTGAATAAGTCGCGCGGCCAGGTAATTACTACTCGGGGACAACGTTTCGCCGAAGATAAGTAATTGTCTGGCCGGGCCGGCGAAAAAAGCTTGATTGTAACAAATGCGGTCGGTTTTTACTTGTTAAGTTGTGCCGAAATCGATTTATCATATTTATTGTCTTTTTATGAGGTTATTATATGTGGAGTTGAAACGCGACGTGACTTCTTGAATCGATAATGAAATTTCTTAAATCTTACTTCACCTATATTTTACTGGTTCGCGAACAAACTGTAAAAATCGTGCAGTGCTTCGGTATTGTAACATTAAATTAAAAAAAATTGATTATTTATACAGATTTATTAATTTTGTTTGTTTGCACAACGTTGCACGCTTATTTGGGACTTCAAAATAAGAACGTGCAAGTGCAAGACGTTATTAATAAGTGTGTAAAAAATCTAAGCCTCAACCTTGCCAAAACCGAATGAACTATGAGGATTTTCCGTATAAGTACATCTATTGATTAAACCGTGCGTTCACACGGTACTAGTTAGCGATTTCTATACCAGTATCATCAATATCTGTCATTAAAAGACGATTTTGACAAAACGTATGTCATTGGATGACCTATTAATCTACATCGTGTTTCTCACATATTAATTAGTTAATAAGACATAAATATAATCAATCATTAAACGCAAGCGATATGGTATTTAATGCATGTAATCCACATTGACACCACGTTTCTGTTACACTTCGTTGGAAATAATTCATTCCGATTCTAATCAACTTAATTTTTAAATCCAATGTGATAGATTAACACTTTTAATTATCTCTGTGGTTACAGTGGTACAAATTTGTTTTTGATGAAATTCTCAGCCATTGTTTGCAAGCATCCACCTGTCGAACGTCACTGACCTTAAAGCGAAACGCTTGACAAATCGTTGAAACCAAAAACCCATTTGATTGCATTTTACGATAGGGCATAAAAACATTATAAATCAAGTCATCTTCGAAAACTAATTAAACAATTGATGCCCGCTTACTTCTCTCCGTTGTGGACAATCGAAAGCAATAGTACTTTTTAATAATTTGTAGCTGCGTGGATTAGATTAAATTTTGTGTGGTCAATACACCTGTCTTTTTTACCTCGATAAGGTAATCCCAATTGTCGTTTTCTCTTATTTTGTACGTTTGAAATCGTGTTTCCTTTTTCTAAATAAGTTTATTTTATATCTGAAATATATCTAACCATAGACACTAAATATACAATATTCTTGTTTCTCCGTCCATCGAAGGTAGTGGGAAAATATTCGATATTACTCGCTAATGATATCGATGGCTCGTCTCTTCTTACTTTTTTGTCTTCTACCTCAATTTTATTTTTTACTTATGTGTTTTTAATAATGCGTTTTCATTTCCTACAAGTTTGGATTTAATTAAGGATTTAATAATAAGAAGTATTTAATAGTAATTTTTGCAGTATCCTCTTATTATGCATCACGAGTTGGCGAGTTGTAGACTTTCAAACTCGAATATCTGCAATCTCAGCATTTTCTATAGATCGGTTACGATTGTGATGACTGGCTGTTTAAATCTGACTATCTGTTCTAAATCCCCTTTAAGCTTTGTAAGTATGCATGTTGAGCTGTTCATTAGTGTTGACCTTCTATAATTTTACTGATCCATTCTTATATACCTCTTATGGTCTTCTGGCAGTTATGGTCTCCTCCCGCCCATTTCACAAGATTTCAGCTTCGTTATCAAGAATTTTTTAGAAAAGAGATCTCTTGGGCTATACATACGAAGTTGATCAAGCAAGTTATCTGAGTCTGAGAATGAACCTGTTTGTGCTCGTCACAGTTTCCTCTGGCTCTTCCTCTGGTACCTACAAGTCTGAAAGTTCTCCATCTACCTATGTGCGATCTTTTAGATAGTTTTTGAACAACTTCTGTTATTCCAGACTGTCCGCTTTTCCAAATAGACTTTAGCGGTCTATTGTATTGAAGGCGTCGGTGGAGTCTACAAACAGACAAAGTGCATGCTCTCTTTCGTTTAGTTGTGTATCGTAGGGAAAAAAAAACTTTTCCATCTTATATCGTCTCGCGCCGATTTATTTTCATCTAATCTCCGAATTATTTGGAACAATTGTTCGATGATTGTTCCTGCTGTAACGATGGATTGAGAATTGGCTTTCGTCGAGCTTCAAAATAATTATTCACCACAGTTATTAAGGATGCATTAAACCTGTGTGTATTGAAGACCACTGCAAAATTATTTACAATTCGCTCATCTGACAAATTAAATTGTTTCATGATTTCGTCACCTTCGATTTTTCTTGGCCCTTATTTGGCCCCAATATTTTGTTTATATTCGACCATGTCTGTTTTGTATCCGATTTTGAAGTTTACAATTTATGAAAATACTGTTCTTGGCCATTTTTCATGTCATTGGTGACCTTTTACAGTGTCCAGTGGTACAGAATCGATTTTCAAATCGGGAAATTTGTAGAGAGCATCCGGACCTCGCCGACGAATCCACGATAAAGAAAATTAAGCAGTAGAACCAGTAGCCACAGCATTCTTACTATGTGGGACTAGAGAGGTTTCAGAGGGCCGAGGGACAAGACCAGGAAGATCCTTCGTACTTAGAACATCGACACAACTTTCAAACCACACGGAAAGATAGAAACGATGTTACGGAACCCAAAGGCGAAAATTCCTTTGGAAACGCAAGTATACGAAAAACTACGAGAAGAAATAAATCGGTCAGATCAATAGACGTATCGAAGTTCGCGAGCAAAAGGACATCCTGGCCGTAAAACAGAGAGATCCGTCGTCTTCATTGACTAGCCACTTCTTAGAAACAAGCGACTTATGCACCATAAAATAATTCGAGAAGCAATCGAAATAAAAAAAAAACAGAAGGAAACTCTTAACACAGGAGCTGGCGCCCAACGACTAGCAGTAACATAGAGGCAAACATGGATACAACACAGTACTCAAGTACCATAGCTCAGCCAGCAAACCAAGGACAATTAATCAAGAGCCAAAGCAATAAGCAGTGGATCACCAACTCCAAAGATATATCGGAATATAAGGATCACCGAGTAATTTTGAGCGACAGTCCTTCTAAGGCAGTGAGACCAAGAAGCGACCCTTCGGGGAATATTTCTACAACGAGCTTCGCAACCTGAGAAACAAAAAGCATAGATGTAAGACTTTCTTAAGCACTGAAAATTGTTTTATTGAAAATGGAACAGAATTTAGTAGTTGATGATCCTTGATATTAATAGCAACTCATTGAAATTGCCCATTCATGTAGAGCAGCTTTAATTAGCTGTTCCGCATTACGTGATAATTCCACACACGCTGTTTAGGATGCAAAACAAGTGAGAAGAAGCTGGGCATTCCAGAACAGTATCGGATTCTGTTTTCAGAAAATCTCTGGCAACTATTTTGGTATGTAGAAGTACATTCTCGTGCATGCAAATTAAATTATTTTCCATTAAATCTCTCCACAGACTAACTATTGATTGCACCGCCAAATGAAGATACTTGCAATCACTTGCAACTTCCCTCCCTACCTGCCTTCCCTGCCTGGGAAGCAACGGCGTCTTTCCCCCCATCATAGTACAGTTCCAAAACATTATAGTTTCTCCTTTATATTGTTGGAAAGATCAATTGCGGTTTCATTTGTTCATTTATATGTGGATGGAATAATTCAACTTTAATAGAATTAATAATTCATAAACTCTGCCAACTGATTGTTATTAACCTTAGTGGTGGAACTAGTTTGAATTACGATATAGAGCCTTTAACCCCTGGCCGAACATTGCAACTTTAATATAAATAGAAGCGTATTCTTGAAAAGTTGGTGAGTTTTAATCATTGCTTGGGTCGAAATGGAACGACACGACAATTTAGACATCAAACCAACTCATCTCAACTCAAAGCAACCCAACTCTTCTTAACCCAACCCGATATACTCTTTTAATGATTTCAATGAAAGGATGATTTTGGGTGCCAACCTAACTTGACTTAACTCAGAATCTTGAATTTCGTGGTTCAAAGTTATCAGCTTTCAACGATTTTTCAAGCATTGTTTTTATCAATTGTTGATGATTCATCGTGAGAAAAGATAAATTTAACCCAACCTAACCGAACTCAACCCAACAAAACCCAACCCAACCCAAGCTAACATACAACCCAATCAATTCCCAATTTTAACTCTCCACGGTGAATTTTTCCATAATGAATTTTCCAGACGATGAATGTTACCTCACCATGTACTTCCTGGCGACGAACTTTCCACGTTCAATTATCCCACGATGAGTTTTCCCGACAACGATTTTTTTGTTCAGGCTATTAACAGGCAACATGTGCTGAGCAGAATTTGCATATTTGCATATTTCTCGTTTTCGTTGAATATTCGTTTTATTTCAATAAAACTATTGTACCCTACTCATCTTCATTGTCTGCGAACTCCTTACCCTGTCGTTCTCCATGACCTTGTTCGTCACCAGCAGATTAATTCGATTACGAAACAGTTCGTTGTTTCTGTGAGCTTGAAAGTTTTTTTTATTCTAGGTATAGAGCTAACCTCCACTGAGCACCCCTTCTTTTATCTGGAAAACACTACCAGATGGAACTGTTGGCTGGATAAGACAAATTTGCCAAATGTGAATTCTAACGATCTGATGATGTGAGGACGATTGAATTTTATTGCCATTTTTTCAATTCATGCAAGCGTCATCTACGATCATCGAGTAATTTTTATCCCAATTATTTGGGAATAATTTCAAAGCATTTTTTCAATATTTCATTTCATTTTATGAATCAAATAGGAGATATTCCTTGACGACGCATCCTTTGTTAAAAAAAATCAAATGTGGAAAGAAAGAAAGGGCACCCATCTGATGTAATTAAAATACAGACATAACGTTAGGACACGATATGCAACCCCAACAATATGAGCAAGATCAGGTAAATAGGTGAAATAAAAACAACTAAACAATTTAAATGAATTTCACGACCCAATAGAAGAACTAAGTCATAGAAGAACAAATCAAATGAAAAATAGTTCATTTTTAGTTTTTTAGATCCTCTAGTAAATAAAAAAGAGAAAACTTATAATAACAATTATAAGATAAAAACCCCTTACCACACTTGACTTTTACAAATCTAAATACGTATTTCGGCAACTACGTTGCCATCTTCAGTAGAATCTGAAAGGATGAGTGTTAAACATAGTATTTCTAGTTAAGGTAAAAACCTTTGAAGATATTCTCTTCACTAGATCACCAGTGGGATAACACTGTAGTAAAGATTTATTGTAATAGAAACCTAATATTGGCAAGTAATAAATTAAAAATATCTTCATCCGAAAGGAAAATATCTCTATAAAGAATTACAACTCATAAATACACACAAAAAATATATTAGCCCCCGGATTTATTAACTATAGTAGATAAAAAAACCTGGATATGTATATGGGCGTCGTTAATCCATGAGGGAAGAATTTGAATTAAAACTCCTGATTGACTTAATCAAATATGCGTCGAACTAATACATGTCTGACAACTTTATATTATTTATATACAAATTAAATTAATGAATAAAAAATGTGGCAAAGAATAAGTAAATTTTAAGTTGTTATTGTCATCTTGAGAGAAAATTAATTGTCTATTGAACACCTACAGGCAGTGGGCTGAAACGGGCGACAGAGCTCGCTAGAGGAAAGGTAATTTCTAAATTGTATTTGATAATTTTGTAAAATTTCTCAAGTTCCATTGTTCCGCGGCAACGTTGGCATAACGCGCCGTGTTACTTAATGCAACTGATTGAACATCAATTAATGTTACAACGCGTATGCATTTTACACCTGACATAATATTTAAATTGCAAGAACGAAAATCTTTAGACAGTCAACTATGATTGAATGCGTTAAGTATTGATGGATGGTTACACACTGGGGGGTGGTATAAGCAGATGCGTCTAACACCCTCTCGTGTCCAGAACATTTATCTTCTTCACACCGATAGGGTCAATAACGCAATCACTGTTACAGAAAAATGCGAATGAATTATGTTCCACATTCATATACGTACATATGTAGATTGCGTTTTTATTTTTGACACTTCGATTTGTTTGATTTATTTTTGGGCCCGTCGTACGTGGCAGCACTGATTTGTTACACATGACGCTCTCTGACCTTATTGATTCGATATGTGTAATGAAATTAGTCAGTGTATAGATAGATGCACTCGCCTAAACGATGCATTCGTTGTGCAAGAACACATTTCCTTTTGTTCATAACGTAATGAGCGTCCTTACACGTGACGAAATAAAATATATTATACCTGTAACTATTTTTGATTACACGCATTATTATCTCATTAGTGTCACAAAGAAATTCGCAGATTCTCGCATTCGATTATAGCAATTTTTAATCAGCTCAATGGCGGGCATTTAATTTTTTATCTCGTTTCATGCAACCACTACGTTATACATTAAATCGAGCTGCATGCATATTAATAAACAAACGCTAATTAAAAGCCGCAAATTGAAAACATTAAACCAGCGCCGATCTCGATTCCGTATCAATTAGGTTACATTATCATAATTACATGTAATTTGGGCGGAATTCTAATTAATTCATTCTAATTGAACTTATACGTTTCGAAAATTACAACTTAAATATAGGCTGCGTAAAATGGGTGGTTACATTTTTAATTTTCGTCCAAAGCGTAAAATTACTGGTTTAAATTGAAAATGTTATTTGGTCTTATTTTCGATGTGCCAAAACTTTCAGGTAGAGTGTGAGGTCTTATAAATTACTCGCAGCATTAATCAATTGAGCGGGTCTCCGCTTTAAATCACGCTTGGCGACGGATTCTCCAAAGATGGTAATGAATTCGACCTAAAATGAACGTGTTTCGAAAATTCGCTCCATATTTAAGATACTGTACCTACACTTGCCTTCCTATTGTGTATCATCGATTATTTCAAGTTTTTAAACTGCAAGGCTGATTTCGTTTATGTAGTATATCGCTAATTTATTAGCTAAAGTATATTGTCATAGATTAGAAGCTAAGTCTATTACAATAAAATATATGACATAATAGAATGTAGCTGCATATATCAATAACATATTTCGTACCTAAATGAAGAGTATTAAATTAATTTTAAAACGCCCCAAAAGCTAGGTGATCAATTATTATTATTAATCGTTAGACATTTATAATGCAGATTAAAAATTAATGATATTAGTCATTCACTAATTTAATTTTTCCCACACAACGAAACATACAAACACAAATTTCCATTTTAAAAACTAACTGTACTAACTGTAAAATATAATTGAGAATGTTACAAACAATAAAAAGTCGGCTGATAATTAATTAATAACTTTAATAAGGGGAACAAGATTTTTCAAAAAAAAATATTTATTCTTTGCTGGTCGTTTTATGTGGTTTTATATGTTTTATGAAAATATTTTTGTCATCAATGTTTCCATGTCTCAAAACAATGGTAAAACAACGTAGATGTATTTTACAATTCTTATAAAGTATTAACAAAAAAATAACAACCTTTATTGCTACAGTGACAAGGCTCTAGGGGATTAAATAGATAAGTACCGTTATAGAAAGAAACAACATTCTAAAAAAATATTATAATAAATAACAAAGCATTTTTAATTACTTCAAAAACACAAATTTATTTACAACAAAATTAAACAAAAAAAAAAACATTTGGCTATTACTAATTTACACCGTGAAAGACATATTTGGAAATCGTTTTTAATTTATGCAATAGCCAAAAAAAACAAGGAACAAATACCAGGAACTATTAAAAGATTCGTCAATGTCGCTGAACTACTCCTTCTAGTCTGTCTATTTTCTTTCTCATTTATTTTAATTCAATTTTTTATTTATTTTTGTTTTCTTATTGCACGTCCTTCCTTTTTGTTAATTTTTTGTGTGATTGTTTGATTTTCTTCCTGTTTTCCGTTCATATTTGTTTCTGATTGACTTTTCTTTGCTTTATTTATCGATTTCTTATTTAATTTAATTTTCGTGTATATTTACCTATTGTTTCTTTTGCCTATTGTTTCTTCGATGATTCTTGGCAGTTATTTTTTAATTTTCTCCTAAAACTACCTACTTTTCTTGATTTCATATATAGACGTTTTCATTCCTCTTGAATTTTCGTTCCTTAACATTTTCACAATTTACCAAAACGTCCAGAAACACATTGGTGTACTATTCTCATGACTCGCGACTAGCGAATAGTCCATTTCATATGTTCTAATTTTTTTTTATACCATTATATGAATTATACACCGTTTCATATACATTCCTGGCTCGAGTTATACTAGCACACCAACCCAACCCAACTCGACCCAACCTGAATCCACTGAACCCAACTTCTTTCCAAATTTCGATTATTCCAGATTTTATTAAATTGGATTGATTTTGCTTATTCCACACTCTTATGACAATAATAATTGAAGAAAATCATTTAAATCTGTTTTTTCTAATTTATAGATTGATATTATTTAATTTTTCTTAACTATTTCCTTATTCAATTTGAAACCTTCCCAAGTAGGTTTACTTTAACATATTCTTGAAAATGTCGCCGTTTTTATTTTTTTTTCATTTGTTATTTTATGGCTGGTTTCTTTATGAGATGCATATTTTTATGGTAATGGTTTATAATTAAATTTTTTGTTAATTTCATTTTTCATATACAATTTATTTTTCGTTTTCTTTCCTGTGACTTAAGTTTCTTGTAAGTGTCGTTAGTTTCGTGGTGTGTTTGATTTCTTGCTGAACGATTTTTTTTATTTGTCTATCGATTTTTTATTTTACTATATTTAATGTTCATTCTTGTTTATTATTTTTTCATTTTGCAATTTTCTTTCTTTGGTAAAATTGATCTTTCGTATTTTTCTTTACATTTACATTTTCTCAATTAACTGTTCATAATGTATTCGTTACTTACTTACTACTACGCCCAATTTATGACAGATCCTATTATCTTGAATTAACTTGAACTGTAGTAGAAATTATTTTATTCATGGCAATAGCAACAGCTTCCTTAGAATGTGTTCTTCCAATCTTTTTGAAGAGCTACAGTTACTAAGCAATTTATTATGCGCTATTCCCTATTTAGGAAATATAATCGTTCAATGGTTGGGATTGGGGGGCTTTGCTGTAGATAATGCCACACTAACCCGATTCTTCACTCTTCATTTCCTATTACCCTTTATAATATTGATAAAATTTATTTTCATCCTTATTTTTCTTACAAGAACCTATTTGGATTCCTACTGGATTGTACTGTCTTAACTTAACTTGTGTTCATTAATCTTTATTTATTAGGAGATCCTAGTATGATCCTTTTGTACCAGCAAATCACTAAGTATTCCTCCAGTTCAGATTCAACCTGAATGGCATTTCAGGGAATAATTGCTTTGTAATGTCAATTGCAATTTTATTAACCATTTGCTAACAAAAAATTCAAAGTATACAATTTTAACCCTAAGTTGCTATGTAAGTAAACACTGCCAGTTTAGAGGAAACGAACGAAAGACAAGAAACAACACGACTTTTCTTTAATGCCATAAGAATTAAAACTTAAGTAAAAACATAATTTTAAAAAACAAACAAGCAGAAGAAATAAACGGCAGAAGTAGAAATTAATTTAGAAGTAAAACGTTACCTGATCTAAGAAACCCCAAGCCAACCCGAACCCAACGCACCCAAAGCCTACCTAACCCAACCACAGCGCAAACCACAACGCAAATACGAGAAGGTAAGTAACTGTAAAACAAGAACGTTGGAAGAAGACGATTTTAAAAGAGCCTCCTGCCCCAATATGAATTGCAAATTTATAAGAAAAAGTTAAAGAACAAAAACAAAAGTATTTAAATGTATGTGACTAGATTTCGTGTATACTTTGATGTCAACAAGGCGATGCCATTTTTGCTGTTTTTTTTAATTCTTTTATTTTTATTTACGTTTCTAATTTATTTCTTTTGTAAATGTTATTTAATTTCCTATAAGTCTACTGTTATTGCGGATTGTTTAGGAGATCCTGATAATTTTGTACCAGCAAATCCCCTAAGTAATCTAGTTCATGTGTCATTCATGGCAGCCACGAAGCAAATCTTATTTCGTACAGAACAATTAACTTGTAGATTGGGCAAAGGGGAGTCTTCTCCATTGTCTTGGCCCATGCAATCCTTTTAGTGTCCATACCACAGATATCTGAGACTTTGTTTCAGTTTTTCAATGAGCCAGTCGTCATCTAAAGGATTTAATTCATAGTGGCATAGGAAAAATTTCCAAAAATCTGACTTCATAAGACACAACACGATTTAAGACTGGACAAAGGTCTTCCTGTTGCCTAGGCTTCTTCAATATTTCAATTAAATTTCTTCTCTTTTTTGTCTCTTTATTCTCATATTCCTTACAAGAAATGCATTATACTTATTGGGCTTTCGAAATAATTCCATATAATGGTTTTTCCATTTTTATTGCTATTAATATTAATGACACAAACATTTAAAATATTACATAAAAAACATGATAACATGTATCAAAGGAAATCTAGGATGGACACTATTTGCAAAAAAAGTATTGTTAAGAGTAAAGAAATTAAAACTAAAATAATGTATTAGAATATAAGGTGGACGTTCATTTGATTACTAGTTACTAAGTTACTATTTATAAATTTCTAAGTAATGGATTATATTATTATACTAACATACAAATTATATTATTCGCTGAATTAAATACATAAAAATTCCAACAGGTTTACTCAACAAATGTAATTACTTTATTAGCAAACTTTGTTCGTCGCAAATTAAAATAAATTCGGTGTTACGGGAAGAACGGCTTTTAAATGTACAGTACGTTTAGTGCATTATAACGTAAAGCAAACTATGCCACCTACCGAGATTTTAGCAATACACACACGCGTACAAAATAATTATGGTTCTTTTGGCTTCGAGTCTATGTTCCCGAAGTAATTATTAACAAACATCTTGTAATTTACTTAACAAAACTATAGCAATCCGACCATAATAACATGTTTGTATGGATTCTTTATAGCGGAAAGTCTAGGTGAAAGGATCGATTAATTATTTTATAACATAACATTGTACAAACGTTTAATTGGTCATGATATGAAATACGTGCATTCACATACAATGTGCCTTGCAATTTATAGTAAACAATATCGCTAAATAACAACAATGGAGCGATCAGTAAAGTCGGATAACCTCTACCATATCTTACGAGACATGATATTAGTCAATTATTATTAAATATATGGGTAAGCCATCTAGATTAATTATCAACTTATGATCTTTAATATAGGCATTTAAGATCGTTTAAAATCGATTTCAATCACGTTTCACATTTTTTCATGCGGCGGCTTTAAATGGCTCTTTTAACATGTTATGAAACGACGTAAGTATGGGAATTACAGACTGATGAACGTGTTGAGATTTAGTTCAGATATTATGAACATTAAATCTTGATGTGAAGATTTCA
This sequence comes from Geotrupes spiniger, assembly GCA_959613385.1. Lineage (NCBI taxonomy): Eukaryota > Metazoa > Arthropoda > Insecta > Coleoptera > Geotrupidae > Geotrupes > Geotrupes spiniger. The sequence continues at coordinate 36,429,571 of OY390736.1, read as the reverse complement.
ACATTTTATTTTTTTTTTTTTTAGAATAACCAAAAATGATTATCGTAATTAAAAGACTCTTCTTGTTTGGAACAAATCAAATATTTTGTAGCAAATATTCCAAAAAATTTTCTAAAATATGTCAATTGAATATTATTTAGTTTAAAAACTAAATCTAAATCTATTAATTAGACCACACCACAATTTTTTTTTTTTTGATCTTTTACATATTTGGTTCGATATTCATATAAATTTAGATTATTTTTTGCTCATTGCCAACCACATTTCAAATAACGTTGCTAGATTTTTTCAAATATATGACAAACTTTTAAAAAATATCAACTACTTGCTTTATAAGTTCTTATTCAAACCACGTTTCTGATCCTGTGCTTTTTTAGGAAAGCACAATTTCCCTTACATGCGAAATAACTGTCTAAACGTACATCAATTATAAAATGAAGACCAACAAATTTACTATAAACAATTCATCAAATCTTTAGACCAGAAATGTCAGTCCTTATAACCAAAATATTAAATCTGCCAAAGTCATCGAAACTGGCTAACGTGTAAACCAACCATCTTACTATCCTCCTGCCGAACTTGAGCAGCCATTCCTAATTAATTTATTTACATAAGTCGTGAGGAAGCTTCAATAAATTTATTATTAAAAAATGTCAAGCAAAGAAACTTGTTACATTGAAGGTAAGTAAGTTAATTATTAGATAAGAAGAATACCAGTTTTCCTTGATAATATGTCTGTCGATGATCCATGCATGTTAGCTTGGCAAACAACGAAATTTTAAGAATAACAGTGATTAGCACAAACGACGATGTTAAGCTAACCAAAATATTTATTTACACGATAAGTATTTACAAGTATAAGGTAGTATAGATTTCGTAACTAATAATTAATGAAAATTTTAAACGCCTAAGAGTAACGACAATAAACGATGTGTTAAATCAATACTGTCTAATCAGCCGAACTGAATTCAATCGATACCCACAAGTCACGCCATTAAACTATTGATTTGGCCTAGATGAATGATTGAATGGCCATTATAATTTAATTATAATAATTTAGACCTTAAAGTACCTAATGAAGTGTCTGTAAACATGAGCTGGTATACACCCGAGCTCCGTCGCCGTAAAAGGATAAATTGCTTATCAAATAGATTTAATTCACATGTAAATCGATATTGCATTTCAAAAGCAGCTTCGAATCGTCGTCATTTTTATTCGTTCGTCTTGAATTTACATTTAGTGAAGGTAACGCTTATGACATTACATCATAATCTAGTAAATCATTAGACGTGACAGCGTTTTTAAAACATTTTAAAATACTTGCAGTTATATTTTATAATTTATTATCATTATGGATATTTGATGTGTGCAAGATTAATGTGAAATTGATGTTCAATTACAGCAAAAGGCTCTGCCTAATTGCGTCTTACGACACACACACACACATTTTATATGAAATGTTCGATAAGCGTTCCAACAAAGTAGAAATTTCGTCCGCGCAAAAATCCAAACAATAGGAAATTAATTTTGTTTAAACCTATATATTTTACGCACAATTAGTGTTGTAAGGTCTTCGAGTATGGTGAAAGAAAATCTTAAATTAACCTCCGGCACAATAGGTGAGAAAAGCTGCGTGGACGACAAAAATGAGCGAAGTAGGAGGACATAATCCTTTCGGTATTATGGGCTAATTAGCTCTATTAAGGTGGTCGCGGCCGTGTATTAAATCAAGTCAAAATTTACAATACGTATTCAATGTAACTTAACCCTACGTACTAATCTCACATCTGCTAGCTAATTTGCTTAAACTCATTGTGCGCCTACGTACAATGCGTCCACTATATGAAACTTTTTAATAATTAATTCGTTTGTTAAGGTGGTAAATAGGGTTATTGTTAGTAATGTAATGCCGTGCCAGAGCAACGTACTTGAACTGTTGAAACACTTTATTATGATTACTAAATACGTTAGGGATTAGTTTTGCTTCGTATCGATTATTGGTTACAAACATATTAAATCAAAGTAATTGTTTAAAATATTGCAATTAATTAATTTTTTATTTGAAATCAATAATTGTCATGTTGGTTAGAACTTAGTAAAGTAGCAGCAATGAAAAACCCATAATAAAAACGATGACAACTACTTACATGGTCATTTTTGAGACGAAAACAATTATCACTTTCCAGTAAAAATAAACATAATCGGACTTATGGACCATTCCTTTTAAATTTATATGTATATGAATCATTTGGTTAGCAATATTACCCATCTGTTAGAACATGCATGTCAAAGGTGTGTCGCATTTGCACAACTAACTTTTTCTACAACCGGTAGCACTATTTTCAAGAATTATTAAGTCATATTTGCGATACAATTATCAATTCAGTTCGGCAAACTTCCCGTTGGGGCTATTTTTAAATCCACGCAATCGTCACAAGTCACATCGTAAACAATCCCATTGAACGAAAATCGGAAAAGTATCATTTGCGGCGATAAATTCGCCTGCACTTCCGTGTCGCTGAATAGTGTCGCCCGTCTTTGATAAAATAAATTCAAAGAAATGTGCACACTGAACATATAATTTCCTATTCCTATACATATTAAGATATAATGCGCGCACCAGGAAACTTTCAAATAGGCAAATTTCCTATATGTAATACATAATAAAGTTTGTAAGTCGTGTTTATTTACCTTTTACCGGGATACGTATTTTTCGCTAAAGTGAAATTTAATAAATGATGCATGCCTTTGTTGTAAGAAATCGTGTAAACTGTAAATGCATGACAATACACAGTTTATGCTTTACATCTTCTTCCATACGGCCGTACGTTTACAGGTTGTTTTCTACTATTTAGCATATGATGAGTATGCTATTTATGCGAAGGTGAAGTTATTGCTCGGTTTTGGAAAATATCATTGCATTTAGATATGTTTGGTTTCCGATGTTTTTATTCATATTTGAATTATTATGTACCCGTATTGTTGTTATACATACTTATATAACGTAGAAAAATAAATAAAACATCGCATTTGAAAGCTATCACTATTAAAGATTTTAGAAACGTTACTAAACAACAGTTTTGATATCGTAATTTACGTCAATAAAAGATCAAAGCTGTGGAAATTGTTCGCATAAAAACGATAAAATCGACAATGAAAAATTAAATAAATTTTAATGTGACAATACTACAATTTTTCTCATAATTTACACCATGACTTCATATTCGAAATCCAACGCCATTTTAAGAAGATATTTTACGGAGATGACCGAAACGAAAGTAAAACAAACTTAACCCAACCCATTCAAATGCCCCCCAAACGATAAAAACTTCCTCGACAGTGTAAGGCTACAAAGTGCATTCAAAAATATAATAATTGATTTGTAATAATTAGGTCTTCAGTTGATTTAAATCAATAATTTAATAGGTTAAATTTCACTTTTGGGATCTTTTGAAATCTTGCTAGAAATTACGAACAGTTTCTCAGTACATTCAATCAATTTCGAAATGAAAGGAACTTCATTTTGTCTTTTTGTGCCAGCGCCGATAATCACAACCTAAAAGTGTAAAAAGTGGATAAATTAAAAAATGTTTTGCGGATTCATAATACTAAATGAAATTTTCCAACAAATAATCTTAATTCGAAATATATATTTGGTGAAGATATATTTGATACCATAATAACTATTAAAGCAAATGTTGACAAATTTTAAAACTGTGTAACTAAGCACACCTAGAACCTTGTCCAACAGATACATGATATCCCAGAACCATTTATATATCATGCGCAATTGGGGGAAGAAGAATTTATATTGCACTATACGATAATAATACCATAATTGTAATAAATTCTTAAAAATTCCAATTAACATAATGGAAATGAATAATTACAATAATATTTTATCTGATCGATTTTAGAACTTCGTTAGAATTTCTATGTTAACTAAACTAATTAAAAACCAAACATTTGAATTTTTGACCCATTTTCTAGCATTAATACCAATTTCAGGCACGGTTCCCGTCAAGGTCAATGCAGTAGTAAATTCGTAAATTCAAACATTATTTTGCAACTCAGGATTCAGTTTGTAAATCATGTTTAGATACTTTGCAAGCACATTTAGTGGTTTTTTTCTCGGTTTGGGTTTGATTGGGTTGGGTTGGGTTGACATTGATTCCATTTCGTTTGTGTGGTCTTCGTAAATGTCGTCTTGAAACAACTTTGGATTTGAACGCAATTATTTTAAAAACTGTATATAGAGAATCAATGTCAACTCAACCCAGCTCAATTTACTTTTAAAATAATCCCATTTCAACTGTAACACTTAGTGCAGAGTTTCCAATTTTTCAAAGCATCGAAAGCAATCTTTCATAAATCCTTCAAAATACGTAATTACCTGTCTTCATTTGTCGGAGATCTCTCCAACCTAGCAATTTTTTAAAAATTTGGAAACAAGAAGATATTAAAGCCAGGTTTGGTGAATTTCGCGTATGACGCAGCAATTTGTAACACAATTCGGCTAATGTAGCAACATCGGGCGAACGACAATTATCATCATTTCCTGAAAGAAATGCTGGCGTTCTTTTCTTAAGTTCGGCATCAAAAAGTGCAAGCAAATCAACGTAATATTTACCACTTCGTTTTTCATTTTTCTAAATAATCAATAATTTGTCAACATGTTTGCCATTTCAAAAATGTTGACAAATTTTCTCAGTAGGCATCACAAAATTCGAATAAATTTGGAATCCGCGTTAATGGGCAGTGTGTGACGTCAATTAGTTAGTTTTTCAATATTTCGCAATAGCTTTATATCCTTCCTTAAACAAAGTGATCTTGTTTTACAAATCTAAAATATGTTGCACGATCGGTCGTTTATCGTCATTGTGATCTTCTCGACAAGAAATACAAAACGTTGTTAAAGAAAGTTGCAAAAGATACTTAGGCAGTAAGCCATTACTCACCCACAAAGCCAGTCATATAGCTTGCCCTTAACGTTGCCCCTAAATTAGTTTAAATAATATGCAATTATATCCATCAATTATCGTTGATATCGTTGATAGGTTTTCACTTATTTATTTTGAAATAGTTTTTATCGTTATTTTTTGATATTTTTTTAAAATATAAATTTGTTTGAATTTTTAAACATTATTTGACGTTACCCCAAAAATAATTTTAACCAATTTAACAAATTGAGCATTTTCCACGAAATGAACGTTAAAACATCTTCCATAAATTTCGGGGCCAGTCAGAAATTTATTAGGACTTAAATAAAATCGTCCAACTTGGATATAAACCTGCTGAAACCCCTTATAAATTAGTGTTAAGGGTTTACAAATTTAAAATTTTAAAAAATATCTATATATCAAATCCAATGCACAAACAATACCACACTTTCATACATATTTTATTCTATTTCGAATTTCTGTTTAAGTTTTTCTTATCACGAAATGAATGTCAGCCACAAGGGTCAGTATATCTATTAGAGATTTCGGAGTCAAAATTGTCAATGTCAATGTGCGTGTGTCTAAACGATTAATTACAGCTATAAAATTTAAAAAATAATATTTGTATATAGCAACTTTCATTAGAAAAGTTTTTTTTTAAATTGAGTATAACTGAGCTTTAGAAAGTTCAATTCAGATTTTTTGTAGAGGAGGCATTTCAAGGACATTTCTATGTCAGAATTTTGGTTGAGTGTCGAGTATAGTTACATTGTCCAAATCAAGATTATCCCTCACTAAAAAAGAAATTTAACGCATAAGAATTTTTTGTGCCACATGGCTTGGCAAATTATCGACGGATTTTCCGGACCTTGATATATCTTTGAAGGAGTAAAATTGTTCATAGTGAACTGTTTGTATAATTCTTCAGATATGAAGTTGTTATACTTATATTCTTTCAATAAGTTATTCGATTTTTTTAAACATATCCTTAATAACCTCATCAACCTATCGTTCAACGCCATTATCTGCTTCAAGGACTAATATGCTGTTATTACTTTTTAATAAAAATGTCGTTTGATAAAAATGTAGGTAATTGCGTTGAAATTATTTTAACCTTAACTTTCTTCGAAAAAAATTAATTGTTTGTTTTTACTTAAGGCGAACTAACTATAGAGTTTGTGCGTATTTGTCAATATGCCTTTATTGGCATTTATTTGCTAGTAAAATAAATCAACTGAATAATTTTAAATTATCTTGTTTTGAAGTATTTCTTTGAATATTTCAGTTGTCATTATGAATGCTCATAATTTAACGTAAATATTTGAAAATAATTTTAAATTCTACATTAAACTATTGACCATGATTCGTACAATTAAAAAAAAGTTTCATTAAAAAAAAAATATTCATAAAAACCATGAATATGTTCATGTCTACTTATGTTGCACGTTAGACAAAAGAAAGAAGGACTGGATCACCGACAATTATGCGATCATTAAGATGGAATTTCACGGCTTTTTAAAAAGTTGCCTCTGACGTCAAGCGCCAGGAAAATTGCGCATTCATTTAATCATAGGTTGTAAGCCCATCCAAGCAGGTGCGTTTGTACGCGAATCCCTAATTCAAGATAGACCACCTGGCCGCTCCATGGACTCATCGGAGATGCGAAAATTGTCTATCACAAAATGGACAGTGGAGTCACTACATATTCCGAATTCAATTTATCTTTCTAAAAAAAAATATTTGGAATTTGAGAATTTTCCAGCATATGCATTTTCTTTTGCTAACAGATGCAGAAATTATTACAAGAGTAAAAGGATTTTTTTTGTAACGTCGTTCTTAAAAATATATATTCAGCTCAATACCTAGTAGTATAATCAATGCTGAAGAATAATAGATAACTTTCCACAAATTTCGTCCATTCGAATTAAGTTTGATAAGAGAATTATTGGAATAAAAATTTATTGTAATGATGTCCAATCCGTTTGATAAATTTATTTGTTTACATTTCGTATTCTATTTCGTTAATAATTAATTTGAATCCTGGAAGATCCCACATGGCAAGATTTAACGAGTGCACGTGCTCCAGAGCTGGTTAATTATAATATTCGAATCGTGTGATCATGATTTTCAACACCACAGCAACAGTTTCACATAAAGAAATCAACGAATGTATACCTTGTCAGAATTGAAGGGCGCATAAAAGAAATGTAGGTTGGTGTCAGCGCGCAACAGACTTTAAAAATGAAAAGGTACCTAAAAGTGACAAGATGAACAAAAGATTTCAATTAAGCAGTGCCTTACATTCCCGCCAGGTGAGATATGTTATCCGATCCGGCATTGTCTTAACATGAGTATCGGTTTCGGGCGGTAACATTCCATTGTTCCAGATGATCCAGGCGGCGACGTTAACAGGAGCGGTGAGTATCAAAGCGCGAAGCCAAATCGGTATTGACTGTAAAGAATATTCCGTGCATTTGTGCGTTAGACGGACCGTTTAACTACTGACGAATGGGTGTTTAGAATTAATTGTGCGATTAGCACGTAGCGTTTAAGGTTAATTATATGCAATAGTATGCTAATTGGACTTTTCTTTATTCTTAATCGGAATAAATTAAAATTGGTTTCTTTCACGTGTCTGTTTGTTGCAACAAAAGGATGGCAGTTATTTTATGTGAATTTCCGACGAGCATCGCACCGATGTTGCAAAGCCCAGTCAATACGTCTAATTAGTTTTTATTTTTTGCTAGGCCATGAATGACATATGCCGATAGTATACAAATAAATTTGCATAAGTTGGCACACCGTTTGAATACATATCGTTTGCGTAATAAGATTCGAACAATTACTGTCCGACAAATTCTCACAATGGGAAAATTAATTAAATCAAAAAAGTTTTTTTTTAATCTGGTTATTGGTGTGTCATTTCATATCAACGAGTTTTGTAAAATTCATAGTCGAATGAAATGTCCATTGCGTTGGGTCGTATATTAGGAATGATGCCACTTGTATTTAGTATGGTCCATGATGGCACTACTCGAACCCAACTCACCACATCTTTCTCAGAAGACCCCAGCCATAATTTTATCCTTCACTGTCCAACCCAACCAAACTTGTCTGGCCTTTGCAGTGAAATCGAAACCATATTGACATTGCATATTTTTGAGGCCCATGTAACCCAACACATCATAGCTTGCCCCAATTCAGTAGTCCTGGTCTCTAACAGACAATCAAATTACCAATTTTTTATTCTAAATCAACTAATTTACTTAATTTAAGAAGTTACATGGTTTTTACCAACGTCATAAATTTATTCTAAGCTCGCAGCTTCAACTTCACTTCGTATCACTTGCCTTACCTTTTTCTAAATTACTGAAAAATAATTTCTGATAATTTTGTATTTCATTGTTGCCGTTATATTTTTTCTTCATTTCATTTATTGCAATTTTAATGAGTTCTCTTATGAGATTTTGCATTTACCAATTTTCTTTGGATGTGTTATGTTCAATTAGTTGTTTCAACTTTCATATGCGTCACCGTGAACTTTTTTTATTTGCTCAGTCTGTTATGTAACTTATTTTTAAATTTTTTTCTTCTTTAGTTTTAGTTATTTCTAAATCATAGAACCTCAATTATTTATTTTGTTTCTTCATTCCATCAATTTGTATTTTCTCTGATTTATGTTTTGTACCATTTGTGTTTAGTTTTCGCGTTCTGTTTATATGCAATACTTATTTACGAAAATTTTCAATAACATTAACTTTGATTTAACAATTAACGCAATATAGTTATTATGTTGACCGACATACAGAGATACTGTTAAATGGAAGTAGAACCAGTTGGATTGGACAGCAAAATATGGAATGATGTGGAGCAGCTTCGTCTGATAAAAGCGTCCAAGGTAGGGACGAGTTGATCAGAGTTGCATTTCATTTGGGTGGGACTACGAAACACCATGTGTTCGTATAGGGAAAGATCGTCATGGAAAATCAATTGTGGGAAAATTCATTGTGGAAAGATTCATCGCGAGGTAAAGTTTACCGTGGAAATTCATTGTCTGAAAAATTCATCGTGAGAAATTAAAATGGTGATACATCGTCTGCTTTATCATAGCCAATCGTCTACACAATAAATTTTGACGAGCTTGACAGTTTGGGTTGGAATGTTCGTCGTGGGAAAATTCATTGTGTGGTAAAATTCATCGTGAGAAGTTCAAATTGTGATTCATACTCCGGTTGATTATGGCCAATCGTCTAGATAATTAATTTTGAAAGCTTGACAGTTCCAGTTGGGTTGGGTTGGGATGGATTGGATTAGGTTGGGTTTGATTGGGTTGTATTGGTAAACTAAATACCCCACGTAAAACATTTGGTACAAGTTTCTTCAACTGCAAAGTATTTTCTTTAATGGAAGACGAGATGAAAACTTTACAAAAATATCGAGCATCATATTATCATATTAATTAATTAATTTGAAATATGTATGGTGTTCCATGATAAAAGTAGACCAAGATACAAGATACTGTACAAGTTCTCCAACTGCCAGCATAAATAATGCCGAAGTAGTTTCGCGATATTCCATTGTGTTCTATTTAATTCATACAAATCTGAATATATCTTTAACGGTTGGGTTGGCTTCAGCAGCAAAAGTGAGATAAGCTAAATTGTGTTGTACCATGAAAGATGAACGGCAGTGTGGACACTTGGGCTATTTGGTGACAAAGTATAAAAGTATAAAATAAAGAATTTACCTCTCTCCACCGTACTAACATACACCATGCCATAGTAACGTCGCTCGTACTAATATTCAAACTTAGATTCTCATTGATATAAAAGAGTCTTGGTGAATTTTTTGATACCACTTGACAAAGATCTTTACAACGTTTTTTTCTGGGTGTTCTCCTCATTTTCTTGTTTTCCGATACTCTCCTTCTTTTAACGTCTCGATGAATAGTATCAATTTTCATTTCGTAGATTCTGCAATTTAGACTTTTCATGCTCTTCTACTTCATCGATTACTCGATGCTTAAATCGTTACATAAAACGTGTGCTTCCATATTTTCTTATTTTCATCAAATTCTGGATTTACTCCTTAATTTCTAATGCCTGGTTAAATAATTGTTTACCTATCTTGACGTATCTATAGAACTGTCCAATTTCCATTTTTGTAACAGTTCTCTTCTTATCTGATTTTGACCTTTCTTCGTTTTTTCCAGTTTAATTTATCTCCATCACTCTCATTCATTTTTCTCATAGTGTTATGTTGCTTTGTAATTGACATGATCGACACCGTTTCTACTTCTATAGTTCCTGCTGTCTTTTTGGGTATCCTTGTACTCCTCATCTCTGCTTCGTACATTTGCTTTTAGCTAATCCATAATGAACTGTTTGATTTTCTTCCCGTCGATTTTATCTAGGGATACATTTTATTTCCAATCTCACTACTACTCGAATATGGTCTATTTGTTTTGTGTATTCCTCATATCGGGAAAGCCTCTGGTCTCATTTAATTGGAATTTGCTTGAATTTGGATGAAACTGTTAATTCCTTTGATTATATTTTTTAACCAAGGAACGTATCGCACGCCAATAGGTGCTTACATATTTTCTTTCACTTAACAACGTTGCTGTTGCCAATTTTCTTGGCAAGACTCCATGTTTAACAACTAAAAACACACCGCCCCTCAGTTTGATTCGAATCTGTTGCTTCGTATAATATAACGTTCTATACAAATTATTAAATTTATATAAGTTACTAAAAAGTATAAATCAGTGTTACCAAACTTAACAAAAATATGTTTGTGGTAATGAATTCCCTAATATCAAGTGCCAATGATAAATTGTTCGTTCCTGAGCAACCATAATAACGACACGTCCCAATAAATTATTACGTTATCTAAATCAGATCTAATTTGTCACAATTTCACATCGAATATCTTATTAAATTAATCATCGGATTACTTTAATGGATATACGCTGCACCACCGGCATGACATTGAAAGAAAATGTTTGTGTTCGAGCGGTCATTGAATTTAGAAGTCATAAAGCACCCTATTCAATGCATACGTGCTCCGCGCTAGTGCAAGTGGAACAGTCGGACAGTCGTTTAAAGCCACGACGGCTTATTGTGGGCCGGTGCGGAGCCGACTGGCCGACTGGCAGAAACATAAAATAAGATTACGCCGCACGTATAAGCCAGGTATTAATTGAGAGTCAAGGTGCATCGGTATTTGTTGGTCTATGCGCCGGGGATATAGATTATGCGTTATTCCTCGCGACAGGATGCATTCGAAAATATATATTGTGGGTGATATTGTATGCAGGCAGAATGCCAGACCGGACGCTACAGATCCGAGTGTCCGGATCGAGACCTGAGCGGCGTTAATCCACTAAGACAATGCATGAGTCACTGCGTAGGAGTGACTGCCCGGAATTATAATTAGCGCGCGTTTAATGATCTGTTTCATGAACCGATGAACGCGTTTGTTCAACGCTGCATTGTTTTTGACGGCTGTTTGGTGTTTCTCGTGCTATTTTGTGCAGTTAAACTTCTACACTGCTGTTTATTATTATAACATTAATTTCAAATATGTGTTGAACTAATTATAAATTTATGGATACGCTTCCCTCTATCCAGTCAACACTAATACTAATACTAATCATACAATCTTTTTTTTTTTGAAGGCGCCACCTCAGTGGAAAGCGGTTGGTTTATTGAGCTTTTCTGACGCGACAAATAACATAACAAATTCGTCAATTATTTGGTGCGCAACGAGGTTGGTTGCCAATAAATAGAAAGAGAGGTTAATGACATTTTCAAACAAGTGGTGGTACAAAAAATGGACGACATCATAAGTACAGTACAAAAGCTGTCCATCTGTCGGATCATAAAAAAATTAACGTTTGTTCACAGTACCACAAATTTGTTATTTAAATTAAAATGAACTAAACATTCGCTTGTATTATTACACCTTATAAGACAGAAGAAAAATTCCACCAATAAATTGTGTTTTGCAAAGATTATCGCGGATGTTTACTTCCAATGATGTAGGTAACACAATCATTAATCGTTAAAAAATCACAAGTAATTTTATTGCATAAATTATAGCAATAATTTATAGCACTGTTATACATAGAAAAATGTGTTTACACATTTGAATAATTTGCTTTGAATTTCGTTACTGTAGCCGCGTTAACATTTACGGGTGATACGAGCAGAAAACATAATTACTTGTTTATATCCAGCAACTACAACTGCTAGATTGTGGTAATTATAGTCTTTAGTGGAACCTTGAGCGGGTAAAAATATCAAAGATGCACAGTGCAAATAGAAGTATGCAGGTGTTTTATTCACATGCATGACCTAATATTTTATTACTTTTCCATAACATTATAATTAAATGTATATTGAATTATATAATTATACGTCTAAACACATTTTTTGCTAAATGCAGTTATTGCTTCATCGTTTGGCAAGTAATTGTCTCGAATCGTATTAGAGAGGCAAGTGGTTTACAAAATGATTCTGATATATTTTTAGAACATTATCTTATATAATCACACGATGTGAACAAAGGACATGCATATTCAATACTATTAATAGTTTTCTTATGTTTGTTTCAATAAACAATTTTAATTAATTCGTTGAAGGCGTTTCTTCTTCTCCTTGCAAATTTTATTTATGTGATGGATTAAAATTTTTGTAATAATACATTGCAGTGTTTACTTTTCAGGGATAGATCTAATCAATTCAATACTAAAATGTAGATGATGTAAAATAATAATAAAATATGAAATTATAAAATAATCTTAAACCAACAACGAGTGAAAAGCTTTAACGTCGTGACGTTTTTTCACCACACGTACTTTATTAAAGTTAATTGAAATCTAATATTTGTTACGGTCTCGAAAGGATAATGCGAGAAATCACACGTGATTTTCATTGTCACGTTCCAGTGACATGGCTAACTCGGTAAATTACAGCAATCCTTCGGAATACGTGTACCTTGTCAAGGGTCACCCGATTAGTTATGGACGAACTGAGGTCAATATAGCACGATTATAACGAAACGTGTGTCGACTAGATACAATGATGATACAGAATATGTGGAATCATTATAAGAGAATACGTTCGTGAAAGAAGACCAAGTACCATTATGCCCGTTGAATATATAACTGTTATTCATTATGTTCGCGTGGTGTAGAATGGAGTTTAACATGTGCCAGTCGAGGTGTGTTTCCCACCGTCGCGATATATTCGTGTCGAAAAATTATCGAAATTCATGCGCTGGTAAAAAAACACAATGAGATTTAAATTCGAAGTCTCGGGTTTGAGTTTGAAAATTACAAATAGTAATGGCATCATTTATATTTTTATGACTTATTACTCATTATCTATTAATACGGATTTACAACAGTTATCGTAGACTAAAATTCCTAAATTCGAATGACAATTGGTACTCAATTAAAATGAAGTTTGGAACATGTTTGATATACTTGGCAATTCTTACCACAATTTCAATTTCGAGGCGCAAGTCGGATGTATTAACGCATGTTACAATATATTTCTCGTAGCAAGACCAACTCAATTTCTTCTCAAATTGTCATAAGTGAAATTGTACCGCGAAATGTTTGATTTTGTAAGAAAAAGCTTCTGATTTCGATCGGTTTACCACAATCAGACCACGTTGAGATTTTCTGCTTACTAGACTCGATTGAAATATTTCTAGTCACATAGATAATTCAACCCAACAAAAATCCACCAGAAGCTCTTACCATCGAAATTTCTTCAAGTTTTAGTCAATGGATAATATAAAATTAAATTTGATAGACGTTGGGTGAATGCATTGATTGTTTCATCGCATTAGAAAAATGTTCTGCGGTTGGGGTATAATTCAGGTTGCCTATTTGAATTTTAAATCGACGCAGAACACGTTCATAGATGAAAATATTATTAATAAAATATGTTAATCGTTTCGTAGGTTTGAACATAAGAACACGTTCATGATTATGAAATTAAACGAGAATATATTGTTCGAATTTTGAATGTCATTTTGATATTGATAAAAAATTTGCAATTGTATGCCCCAACAAGAATATATTTTATCGGGTTGGGTTTGATTTCCCATTTCTATTTTCACTGTTGCTGTAGGTTGAATTGAACTAAATCAGATTGGTTGGTTTATATCAGCAAACACGTGAAATTTTATTAAATTTGAAATTTGGATCGACTTGGATTTAGGTCACACATTGCAGTGTGGAATTTTATAAACAATGAATGTAGATCAGGTTTATTTATTTACTTTATTTTTGTGTAAATTAAATATTATTTTTTGTTACAATAAGAAATTTACGGAGACTGAGTTTTTAAATATGAAAATATATTATAAATAAATAAAAATATTTATAAGTCATTTTCATTATATCTAGTTTCTTAAAACTAATTTTTTGGTTATAATCAAAGTTTTCTCAATGTTTAAGTACTTAGGAAAAGAATCACCTACTACTACATTTTATTGAAATTAAAGAAAACCATTCTGACTTAATAAATGACGTAAATGGCAAATTATTGTACTGAAACAAATTATTATTTCATGGTTAGTAAACCATAAATTAATTAATTAAGTGAAGTCTATGGTACGGTACATGGTTCTGATTTATTTACTACCATGAATTTGCAGCAAGCAATCAAAGGAGCGACAGGAAGGATGGGAACGTATCTGCAGAAAAAGGAACTGCAGGTGAATACGGAAAAGACAAAGATTATGGTGTTCATGAAGGGTGGTGGAAAGAGGAGGGACTAAAAATAGATTGGAAGGGTGGAGAAATAAGAGACGTGAGTGTGTGGATGTATCTGGGTGCGTGATGGAGAATAGGAACGGCTACAGGGGGCACATTAAGTATGTATGCGACAAGGCGAGGAAGGAGGAAAGAAATACTGTATGAATGAGACGTGTAGAAGGTGCGTGTTTTGAGAAAATAGGATGGATGTATGGAGGCATTGGATGAAGGAGAGTGCGGGAGTACAATGGTGTGAGGAAGAGAGAAAGAAAAGAAGGAAATGGAAAAAGTGTGTAGAGGAGAATGAAGAAGGAGCGTGATTCAAAAGAATTTCTGTGCTTATTCATAAGTATGGGTCCATCATTACACACTAAAAGTTAAGGAAAAGTTGAAACAACAGACTCCCAACAAATCGGCGCCGAAGAAGGCAAAAGTTATTCCGTCAGAAACGTGGAAGAAAAATAACTGGGGAATATTATTACAAATTTAATATTTTTTTATTTTTATTTACAATTGGACCGTTTGTAGATTTGAAGAAAAAACGAACGCATTTTCCAAAGAAAAAATATTTTCTTTTATCAAGACAACAGTCCGAAACCCATACATTTAATGTATTGGACTACGAATTTCTTCTTCATCTGCCATACTCTAGCTTTATCCCTTTGCGTTTATTTCACGTTTACGAATAAAATTTGAGTTCAACTCCTAATTTAATGCAATTTTTACATCATCTGCGCATATCAACGTAATTTCTTTATTTTCCTTTTGAACTAATCTATAAAGAATTACACCACTAAGTTGTCAAAAATCAAATCGCAACCGCCATTCCAACTGTCCTGTTAAGTAACCGACGCGGCGCCTTCGCCACAAACATAATTTATGCATAAATTACAACGTCATTTTTTTCCCAGCGCGTCCGAACGAGTCAATTACGGAAAAACAATAATGACGAGCTATAAAACACGTGGCCGAAACGTTTCAATCAATCTGCGACTGAGAGCACTGCGAGGCGACAGCACGAACGCATTAGTTCAATAATTTTTCTTCGTCGCTTTTCTAATGCGGAGTGGTCGCTTTCAGGAACCAAAGCGACCCGGTTTCAGATTTGACACCGTAATTAAGTGATGATGAACCGATCTCGCAGGCAGCCGCACGAGAGGCGATTGCCTATTACGTGATAAATTGTTTACGCGACGACTAATCTCGTCGAATTTACATATGAATTTCGTTGAAGAAGTGAGAGTTTTCGTTGTAGCAAGTATGAAATGTTAGCAGGATAACGCAATGAAATTATTTCAATATTCAATGGATTGGCGATAGTGCCATTCATTGTTACAATTGGTCGATTTATCTTAAGAAAAAATGAAAAAAAAAAAAATAACAAATATTATTTAATTCTAGGACTAATAATATTGATTTCCTTTTCATTGTTTCTTTTGCGGGGGACAAGTTTGTATTCTCGATTTTCTTATAAGGGTAGTGCTATAGATTTATTGTTATTAAGTGAAAATTTATTGGATTTCTTGTACAAAATATAATTTTGTTAAATTATATATGTCATATTTTTCCATCAATTCAACGAATTCTGGGAGGAGAATGAAAACTTTACAAAAGCAACGGTTCGTACTCAACCAAATATTTTTAAAGAATCTAAATACAATTTAATTACACGTATATAATAAAACATTTTCATGGCGTGGTTGTTTAACACGAATCGTGATGGACAATTTCGCGCCTCAATGAGGGATTAATTTTAAGAACTTGTTACACAACAAATTACTCTGAATTATTTAACGTCCGCGCACGACTCACTTTTAACCGAACCAGTTAATCCATCACTCACACTCGATATGTATCATTGACATTGAACTAGCGAAATTACCTCACATCGTCCCACGCGTAGATGTTCAAATATTAATATTCTCGCATTATATAAATTATAGTGCCATGGTAGCCGATCCGTCTATTGTGCTCCTACGTATCTGGTCTACCTGTCACTCATTTCATATTTTAATTCGTGAGTCACAAACAGTTCATAATGTAAGCTGCTCTGGAGGTGTTCTATTATACTAACAAATAAGGCCAAAGCGAGCAAACTTCCTACACCATTGCGAGAAACTTAATCCCATGAAAGGCTTTCATTATAGTCGTAGCCTAATTGCTCAGAAATTTATAATTAAACCACTTCAACGGCTCGGATTCGTTCGGCATTAATAGTGTATTTAAGGCATCTTATTTTGCAAATAAATGAAAGGATTAATTTATTGTTGCTTTAAGTAGGATTAAAACGTAAACGAAATGCGACGTGCAAGAACGGTTTGCAGAATTTCGTAATATTTAATTAGAAATAAACTTGTTTCCCTGATGCGAAGTTAAAGCCACATAAATTATGACACATTTTGTATAATTTACTGCGATTTGTTTTTCACAATAAAATTCGCGAGACGTTTTATACGAATCATGAGATGAAAAATTAAGTTATGTTAATAAGTACTGCCCACGAATGTTAGCGAGAATTGTTTTGATGAACTTAAATGATTAACTAAATAAAAGCTGTTTAAGGACCACGGCTCGTTGAAAATCTATGAATAAGTTTGTTTTCCAAGTTGCACGACGTTACTAATGACGAACACAAATTATATGCAAAATCTGGTGTACGCAAGCGATTGTGTGCGTATGTGTTTCGAGTGTGTAGTGATAATTCATATTTATTCCTAAAATAAATAAGGAATCACTGGATCGTTTTAGAAAGTTATTTATGGCATGCGTAATAAGTGTAACCTGGCCATATTAGCATATTCTTATCGGTGTTCATGCAGCGAGCAAAATTAACAGTTGATAAATGACCACCTTAAGAATGTTACTTACATAACACTTACTAAATGGAAATACATCTAACTATACGGACGTTTAATTATCAATTAAAAGAAACTGCGCATTTTTTCAGTTTTGTTAACGCACTAATAGTGAAAACAATGATTTACTGGATGAATTGTAATTTATTAACTATTTTGAGCGTAATTTACGTGCGCTTCGTCCGCCGACGTTAATGGTCGCCCATAATGAATACCGAACTTTTATTTAATCTTAAACATAAACAGACACCTACAAACATACAATTACTTATACTAATTCCTTTGATGTAATCAAAAATTTAAAACCAAATATATTTATGACTCGGCAATATTTATATACAAACGACCCAGTACATGTTGGAGAATGCAAAGGATTTAACGCCCCAGGTTGGGCACCAAATTCACAACGTGCATTACATCAATAAAAAAACAAATCATGAAGGAAAACCCAGACGGAATTGGCCGCATAGAGCGAAATTTAATACAAAAAGAAAAGTCAGAGACTACACGGTTTACTTTTGTTAAATATTTGATGGGAACGTAAATATTTGATTCGACTGCCCGCCTGCAGGATTAATTACTCCTTCTCGTTCCCGTTTTCACCACAAAATTTCGCGTGGGCGTTATTTTACGTGATTCCGATACCGCCGATATTGACGAACGTTTCTGCGCACTCATTTGAGGCTATCCCGTCCGTAAATGTTTCGTTTTATAGTGGACATATTTCAATTTATTATTGCTTTTTATGTGCTTTTAAGCGCGTTTACGATTTAATAAGTTTCTGTGCTAGGCGCAATTTTTCGATTGCGTATTTACGATTGCGCAACTCGCTTTGTCCTTATATGTAGCACGCAATTCCGCGATACGCTACGGACTCATGACAACCTCGCGGGCGTAGCTGGGATTTATTTTTATTGGCGGCGAACGCGCTATTCTCTATTTTAAATGTACCAGGACGTTGGTAGCTTGGAGTTAAAATTGGCCCCGATTGACCCTAATAAAAACAAATCAATGTTGGCGATGCCTGCACGGCGAGTTATTGTGTAAATTGGCCATGTTTTCAGCTAGGAAGTCTTCTAGGTTTATGCAGCGATTGCTATCGATAATACGCTATACAACAGAAACAACATGCCGTAGAGTAACCGAAAAATAACACTGTTTATTTCAATTTATTAACTAGGTCTTACATCAAATTAAATATATTTGGTAAACAGATATGCTTATGAGTGCGCCATTGTAGAGGTAAATACCATAGGAGCAATGCAGAACTTTTTTTAATTCATTGAGGGCGATTAAAGATTTTTCAAAATAAAATATATTTCTGCGAGATTAATTATGTGTGTTACAATGGTTTTGAGTCACATGAATTGATTGCTTCGTCTGGCATACCACAGGGATCCAATTTGGGACCGCTGCTTTTTCTACTATTTGCTACTGACTTGTTCAACGTGCTAACCTGCTCAGCATTAAACTCTGCTAATAACGTAACCATTTATGCGCGGATTAGAAGCATAAGTGATGCACAACGTCAAAGCAATATTAACAGAGTATCACAGTGGTGTCAATAAAACAAGTTTCCATTAAATACTGGCAAGTGTTGTGTGGTTCGATACTCAAAAAAGAATTATAATTTTAAATATGTTAACATGCAAATCCCTAATTAAAGACTTGGGCATTTCATTTGACAACTAACGTTTATATATACATGTTGGATATCAGCTATCAGAACTCTTGGGTTTGTTATGCGGAATTCCAAATACTTCACGGACCAAGATGTCATGAAATGTCTGTATTCTAACGTTTAAAAAATTCTAAATCTCTTCAAACACAATAATTGTAAAAATTGCTAAAATTTGCGAAGCAATAAAAATCACAAGATGAAGGTATAATTGTAAAGAAGTTGAAAAAATGCCAAACTCTAATACAAAAAGTTTCACATTCATAAAACGATAAAAAATGGTCAAAATAAAAAAAATTGTAAAAAAAGTAAATCATGAAAACATCAAAATTAGGGAACCAGTCTGACAACATTGCAAATTGCGTTATGATAATGTCAAAACAGTTCAAATTCTTTTAAACGTTAAAAAGTAAAATTGTTTAACATTTAAAAAAACCAAAATCTTTTCAGTAGATATTTGGATATGACAGTGAATTGCTAACTTACAAATTTAGTTAACCTAGAAATTCTTCGTAAACGTCGAACGAAGTTTACAAGACCCATCTTGACACCCCAACTGTCTTTGTTGCATATAGTTGTGGCCAATCTAGTAAAGCAACGTTTTTAAGTGACATATTACTACTTTTATGATATCCTAGGGGGCACTGGTGGCGGGTATATGGGATCAAATATTTACATATTTTTCCTAACTTTTGTTTGGTGTAGAAAAAAGTTTAATTTAATTCCAATAAAATTGAAACTCTCCTCATTCATCAATGTAGGCTGCTTGATCAACATCAACATCTCAACTAGAATATACCAAGAATAAATACGTTCAATCAAATAGGTCACGAATGACCAGAAATCAATGGAGCGATATTAAGAAAATTTAATTCCAACCCAACTGAATGTCTCAGTAAAACCGAAAGACGAAAATTATAAATTGCAGTGTAAAGGATCCTGAAGGATGCGAAACTGAAAGGTTGGGTCGGGTTGGGTTTGATCAACTTGAACGAGTTCAACGACGCTTCTTAAAATTTTTGGGTTTCACGAATGATGGCATATTTCTCATGAGGTATACTGAATATGGCTTGTCTTTTGTTATTACAATAAATTTATTTTAACTTGCCGAGACTTGCATCAAGGAACAATGCAACTTTCTTTATTAGAACCTGCAGGACTAATGCCTAGTCAAGGGCTCCTTGTATCCTTGCAGTGTATCATGTTATTTTTTATTGTATTATTTATGTTTTTATACAGGTATTTCCACATTCTAGTTTGCTTTTATATTTTTTTATTTAATATATTATACACACGATATGCCATTGTTGTTGTGCCATTTTTTATGTATATTGTTCAGCGCACAAAGATTTATTATTTACTAGTCACCTATTTGAGCGCAATATATTTGTGTCGCAATTAATCACTAAACTGATTTAAGCCTTCGACTTTGATCCATCCCGTAGTCAATTTAACTGAATGTTGCCAGCAAAATATTTTAACATAAATTCTATATATATATATATATATATATATATATATATATGTTCTGCTTTTTTCTCGGGTAATGAACCGCGTTGTAGAATTATCCCTGTAAGGGTTGTTCCACAACAACCTTTACAGGGATAATTCTACAACGCGGTTCATTACCCGAGAAAAAAGCAGAACAGATTTTACCCGCGAGAATCTACGTATCAACATCATATATATATATATATATATGTTGATACGTAGATTCTCGCGGGTAAAATCTGTTCTGCTTTTTTCTCGGGTAATGAACCGCGTTGTAGAATTATCCCTGTAAGGGTTGTTCCGACGTTTCGGCAATGTCACAATTGCCATCTTCAGGTTGGTCTTCTCGGTCTAAGCGATCTAGAAGAACTCTAGATCTAGATCGCTTAGACCGAGAAGACCAACCTGAAGATGGCAATTGTGACATTGCCGAAACGTCGGAACAACCCTTACAGGGATAATTCTACAACGCGGTTCATTACCCGAGAAAAAAGCAGAACATATATATATATATATATATATATATATATATATATATATATTTCTAACTATAAATAAATAGAAAATTTACTTGTTTCAATTCGAACAAAAATGTATGATAAGAGTGATCCCAATGCAAGAAAAAACTATATAGTGCAGGCAAAAATCTGCAAAGAAACAAGGCTTGCAGTAGTGAACGGTCACTTGACCTGTGTTGGGGATTTTTAGCAACTAGCGTCAGGGGTTGGGACCTAGGACTTAAGGCATTTAAGCAACAATCCAAAAGATAACAACGACTTGTTTCCAGGTGTGCAAAGAAATAATTCATAATACTTTTAAGTTTTTATCGGTTTTGTTGAAGCAGCGCATGGGTGGAAACGTGGTTTATAGTAAATGATAAAGTAGGAAATTTCAACATTGATCGCATTCGTAGTAAAAACCAATAGTTGCCAGTTACCGACAAGTCTTATACACGAACCGCTACTTTTCAGCTACCTCCGGAGGGATGGGCTATATTTTAGCGCAAATTTTTATATGCTGCTTTTCAGGAGCGTATTGTGTTGCATTTGTGGCAGTTTGCGATAACTCATGTCAGAGGTTATATTTCTATGAATTTTTGTGAAATTATTTCTTAAGTATGCACTAACTTTGCCTTAAGTGTGATTTATATTTAATTTATTTAATTTTTGTAGGTATTATTAAATAAATATGGATTTGCAAGCTATTGTCCAGGAGGAATTACAAGAGCCTTTTGTAAACAACATAATGATGAATGTTATTTATTGAGCTAGCGAAACAATTACACGAAATGGATGAAGGAGAGAGGAACAAAATCACAAAAAAAATCCAATTACTATGAGGAATTAATTTCACATTATATTGGTGATTTATTTCTTGGAAGTTTTAGAATGTTTAGGGTGTGCTTTCAGGTTAAAATTATTAATGGATACAGTTTTGAATAATTATAGTAATAGCAATACTTTATGGGGAAAATGATTTAGAACGAACGATATTGTTCACCTTATGGGTTTTAGTAAAACCTTCATTTTTACCGCAGGAGATCGTATTAGCGAAAGCTCAGGACATGAACTTTAAAAAAATGTTAGTAGCTCTAAAAGATCAATATATTAAATGGCCGGAAAATCACTAGGATACAATAAGGGTTAAGCTATTAAATTTATTTTTCTCTGAATTATTTTATATTTGTAGACTGACATGAATGTTCACATGCTTTTTCAGGAGTGATAGGCACAATTGATGGGTATCACATTCCCATTAAACAACATACCAATAATGCACATGATTATTATAACAGCATGCACAGTCTTTACCATACTTCATTATGCATTATAGTTTCTTTTATGACGTACAATATTGATATTTTTTCATCTAATAATCTTTGCAACAAAGTATATTTCTGTTAATTTATAAGTACGTAACCACAGCAAGTTATTTATGAATATTTATGTTGAAATGCCAGGTAGGTGTCACGATGCACGTGTTTTCTGTTTATGGTAAAATAA
Source organism: Geotrupes spiniger (assembly GCA_959613385.1). Classification (NCBI taxonomy): domain Eukaryota; kingdom Metazoa; phylum Arthropoda; class Insecta; order Coleoptera; family Geotrupidae; genus Geotrupes; species Geotrupes spiniger. The sequence goes on along the minus strand of OY390736.1, from coordinate 36,406,829 downwards.
TAAATGAAACCCCATTATTTCCACTAGACCTAGACATAATAGGATACTCTACGTATCCCTTGATGCAAAACTTTTTAACACCATTTCGTGGTGATGGGCATCTAAATGAAGACGAAGTTCGTTATAATACAAAATTGTATTCCATATGAACTGCAATAGAATGGCCTTATGCACTATTGAAAGGAAATTTCGAAGGCTTAAATACTTGGATAATGCAGAACCAGAGTTGCATGTTGAAATTATTACAACTGCATGTGTTTTAGATAATTTTATATTTCTCCATGGTGATAAATATGATGCTGATGGACAAGCTGAAGAGGAAGACAATGTTGAAAATATCGTATATGGTGAAAATAGAATGGACAGAATATAAAAAGAAATAATATACATAGTTAATGTGTTACGTAATAATTAAGTTTTATTTATTCTTTTTACATTTGTTTTAATATCCCATTTCTCTCTTTGTGAGTTAAATTGCTTTCTTCAAACGTAATTCAAATCTCTGTTTGAGATTTACTTGAAGCCCACTGGGCCCAGCAACTGAAGTATTAGAAGTCGCATTCCAAGTTGTTGCTTCATAACTAGTAATAATAGTGACATTGTTTTTCGTATATTCACTTTTTTGCCTTCACGGTAAATTTCTTCAAAGAGATCAAACTACTACCCCTTCCTGACGATTTAATGTTGTCTTTTATGCCTGTGTAGGCATGTATGCTTTTTCTGGTCATGTTGTCTAAATGTCAGGTGAACACAGAAACTCCCACATACCCACTTAGGTAGTTAATCAAACACATAATAAATCACCTGTTGAAACTTCAATAAAAGGCTAAAAGTAATTATGACCATAAAATTTACATAAATTAAATTATAGAAAGCGAACACATAATGGCATCAAAACGAATGACATTTGTTGGAATAGTAACCCTTACCAAAGAAATAATTTTTGCATATCTTTTATTTTTCTTCAATTTTTTAGTCCGAGTATTGGGTAAATCTCGTTCGCACCCCACATTTTGTGTTAAAAATTTAACAATTAATATGTAAAGTACAGGACGTACGATCGCGTTCGTGCATTTTTTATAGCATTCATGAAGGGCACACAAATTAAAAAAAAACGTGTCAGTGGTAAGTGTCATTATGGACAATATTTACTGGATAATTTATTATTGTTTTAATCTTGCAAACTTGAGCTCTGATATAATTTCGTAAATAGTATGTAATTTAAGCTTTCATGTTTGATTTATGAATCTCGATGATTAAGAAATGCTCAGCACGTTCTCACGTATTTATTAAATTTGCTGAAGATATAGAAAAAGTGTAGTCGATTTATTCGCTAAGTATTGGTATTAAATTGAAATACAAAACAACATTATATAATATAAACTTAGGTAATTATTTCCACGGCGAATACCAGAGTTGAAGGCAGTACATTGGCTAATTGCATTGTTCATTAAATGTTCAAAAAATCCAGCCGTACTTTCATTTCGTGCACATAATCCAATTTCTCTCATCTTCAAATGGGAGTGACCGCGCGTTGAAACAGCGAAGCAAAATTTCAACTTCATTAAAATTTCGCGGGCGTAATAAAGCCATAGACGCATTCAATTAAAATGAAATTAAATCGGCTCGCAGGGGTTAACTTTAAGGAGCGCCTATTTAACAATATCGTGTACTCCGACACTCGCGATCATAATCTGCACGTGCAGCGATTCCCCATATCGATACACATAGATTAATATCGCGCTAATCGCGGTCCTCTGATTAATGTGGCGGATCGCGGCTGATTTTAAACAGATAAAGGATCACAGGCGCCGCTTGCGTGTGAACTCTTGGTTAAATTGACCGTCTCTTCACAGCTCAAACTGCTCCGTCTTTGTCTCGCGGAAGACCTTATTATTTATTTGTTTCTATTGTTGAACGTGTTTAAAATTTGTATTATGCGGTGCACAATAGGAATCGTATTTAAAGTTCATCGTATTCTCTTTGGAGACGTATCTGCTGCACAATTTGCGTTTTTGCCAGCCTCGTAGATATAATTTGAAACGTTTGCTTGGCGGAATTATACGGACAGTTTATGTAATAATAATGATTTATGATTCGGAGGTAATTCCCGTCGTATTATGTATTTAATCGCTCAAAGTGAACATTTTAAATTTCAGTAATCGAAGTTGTCCTTAAAAGTTTCGCTGAATCCAGCGGAAGAATACAATGCAGACGTCGAGTAATAATTGGAAAAATAATTATCACATGGCTTAAAAACTTCATCGCTGCACCAAAGGCAACAGAAAAGGAACCCACGCATGTTTGCTAATTGATATCGTTTTGTTGCAGCTAAGGTGGCCATGGAAATGTTGGCTCTCCATTGTGAGTCTCAGACTAATTAATAAACGCCTTTGCGTTTTAGTCCAACCCGTGACTACATAATTCTGCATTTTAAATGTAACAATTATATCAAAATAATACACACGTTGGGATAATAGATACAATAATTATAATTTTCATATTTCACAAAATAATAATTGTATATCTGTAACAATGTTTTAATTGTTTGTAATATTCAATATTTTCGTGGTTATAACTAATTATGATCTCCTATTGAAACTTTGTAAATCTGCACAGCAACTAATAATTAGAAGAGTGATATTTTTGGTTTCCAACGATTCCTCATATCATTCCTTTGTATCATTTCCTTTATCCCCAAAACTTCAGTTCAACTCTCAACGCACAAGAAAGTTTTGATGGCTATCATAAAGACATATAGCATACCACGGAGATGTTAGAGACAAGGGCACGCAAGGAAATATTAAGAAGTCATAATGAATTACAAGTTTTTAATAGGATTGTTTAATGGTTTAATGTTTCTTATTTTATGTAGTTGATTGTAAACTAGGAGCTTAATTAATTTCACTGATTATCTTAACTCGAAACCATAAATTATTATGATTATCATTATAGTTGAAATATTTATATCGCAAGACGGCATCATTATTAAGTAGATAAATCTATCAACGTTCACGCCAAGGTAAAAATGTATAATATTATTAAGTTTATAATCAATAAAACGAAAAGCGTTGTTTACGACGTCCACAAAGGCGTCTGTATATTTAATAAAACCATTAAAACTGCAGGTTTATGCTCACACATCAACATAAATGAACATTCCATGCGAAAGCATATGTTTACGGTATGAAAAGCAGATATTAATGTAATAGAAATATGTATAAATTGTCATGTATTTAGTGTGGAACTGCGATTGGACAGCGAGAGATCCAGTGACCACACACAGATGCGGTGTAGATTACAAGAGAGCAACGTCGTTACCGGAATAACACAGAATTTACGGGGGCGATAAATAGCGACATTATTTCTTGTTTGGCCGCTTCGCTGCAAAAAGTTCACATAAATTTATAAATAACACTAACCTTTCTTATATTGCTTAAAATATTGCAAGTTTATTTCGTACTAATACTCATAAAAGATGTACAAATGATTTACTAAAGGCCTTCGCATTACTTTGTTTATTGTCAAGCAGGTTGTAGAAGGTGTAATAAATGTTTGCGTTTGTTCATGTTTTTACGTCTGGATCGTATTTTACATCTAAGCTGCTCAAAATGCAAAATGTAATACAAAATTGGTTATTTATATTGTAATGATGACAACGTAATAAGTTAACTCCAAATTAAAATTTTAAACTTCAACTGCTCAAAAGGGAATAATTTTTCAATCAACATTGCAATTTCGTTTTTTTCAATAAGACACATCGTTACCAAGAAAAAATATGCAAGTGATACTAGATTTGTTTGCCAAGGGTGAACGTTTCCATCAGTTGTAGAAATGCTGAACATTTTAGCCAACTAGTTATGAAGTTTGCTAGGTAATAGCTTCAGATAACAATTCTCAACAATTTAAACAGTTAAACTCTTTAACTCGTTATAAACCAACAACAAGACAATTCATGGATCGGTTCATCCTCGTTTCGATTATTCAAATTTCATCAAAAATTACTCGTGATAAAATATTATAACCAAGAGGCTTGTGCTGTGGATTAAATCGTACAATGTAGTGCATCCATGAATTTACATGCACAAATTATTGTAATGATATGTACTAATTTTTAATGGCGAAAATTTTTTATTATACCTATATCTGTTGTACTGGACTCCAAATATACATTTTAATTGAATTCATTCCACTAATTTAAACATTACTACGTTTGATATTGCAATTGTATTTTTATAAAAATCCCCGCCACTAATTACATAATTATAGTGCATTACCAATGGATTCATTGGGCAAGTACATTTGAAAGCGTAATATAATAACGTCTAATTTGCAAAATTTAATTACGCATTGTTGTACAAAGGAGTATTGTTTGCTTTACATTTGTAAAACAATTACCTTCTCGCCGTAATATATGCAAGTATAACAATCACACATTCATAAAGTAAACTAACAGAACTCGCCTAATTTTATGCAACCGCTCGCATATATTAGGAGTGTACCTATGATTATAGACTGCACTCTATTCAAATAGCGCTATAAATAACATTTTAATGTAAATGGTCATTGTCTTCGTTTTAGGAGCTGCGTAAATCGCCGCACACACCGTGTCAGCGCAAATACCGTTTGCAAAACGCTACACGTATTAACAATTAAAATTAGGGCTTGCGCAATTAATGAGCCGAGTCTCTTCATTGTGGCCGGATTTTATAAGGAGCGGGAATTTGCATTTAATACAGTTGCAGTAAATTTGTCAGTACCATAAAACTACAATAATAACGGACCATAATAAGTAATTAATTTTTCAACGTAGCGCTTTGTTCTTTCGGACGGAGTGAGCGAAGCAAGTCGTAAAGCTCCGCGCAGAAACCCACAGCCAAGCTTGCGATATTGAATCACTTCCTGCAGTCGCCCTTGAAGCTCGGAAATTTGCATTTATGATTGTATGTTTGTATCACTGTATAAACATTATTTAATAAGTATGATTAATATCTTAATTTGCATCACGGTACATTAAATATACTATAACACGAAATGTTCACACGCTTAGTTGTAATTTTTCGCTTGCGACAACTTTGTGTAATATAATAGATTGCGCATTCTTGGAATTTGTTCGTTTTAAGGTGCACGTCGCCTTAATTAATAAATAGTGGAGCGTGTTTTAGAAAGTCGCGTGGTTTTCGATATGGTACTTAAATTAGTTGAACGAAAAATTACCCACTTACGTCGATACGTATTTCTCGACTGGTTTATCGCGACAAAGTTTATTGAAACGGCATTAAAATTCGCCGCAGATAAGGTCATACGCGAACGCGATAGAAAAAAGCTCTCGCATAACCAGACGTGTTATTAATATCATTCTATGTGACCCAAGGTGTACAGGTAATATATGAAAATCAAAGTGAAATTAATATCGCCTTTTCATATGCAAAAGTCAAGCGTACAAAAATTTTGCATATCTTAATGAATGTTATTTATTACTCACGTAACAGACATCGGTTTGAAAATATGGGAAGATGGAATATTAACTTAATTAACACCTATTGTGCGCTAGGTATCAAAACTATAGAGAACGGATGGAAAAGTCGTAGTAATGAATTATGGTAGGGTTAAATGTTGTCATATTAATGAGTTAACACCATTCCGTCATTTTCTAATGAAGGAGGCATGTTGTTGCCTGGCCTCTGACATCGCGGAACTAATTGCCTTTGAAGAAAAATATTTCACGCGGATAAATATGACATAAAACACATGGCCTGCGAATTCAAAAGTAATTAGTTAAAAATCTCAGTACTCATGCAATAATTAATAAAATATTGACGTCGAATAATAAAACGCAAACGAGTGTTTAATCTATTCGAGGCTAGGTAACGTATCTGGATTTTTTCTAAATATTTTATGATTGTATGATGGTTATGGTTGTTGTCACTGGTTCGTTTCTTTTAATTTTCCGTTGCGTTAGAAAATATCGCCAGAAGCACAACCAAAATTTTTAATTTGCGTAAGATAATTAATCCAGTCAGCATGAGAGCGTAAAGGAATGTAATGAGTGAAAAATTACGGAAAACTGTAATACATTATGTGTGTCTATGTAGCTCTTACAATTTGTTATTATTTTGAAGCATATTAGAAACTGTTAATAAGCAAAATAGAGGGCGAGATTTCAACAAATGTAAATGTTATACTAAAGTGCTTTAAAATGGCACCACACGAGGACGTATGAAAACAAAAACGATGATTAACGAGCAATATATCAAATCAGGGGACTCGATTAAAGAAATGTAATTGAAATATCGGTGAAAATTAATGTACGGCGATATGTAATACAATGAAAATCAAAACTAAAAATAACAGTTACAAAAAAGAATCACCAATAATATGAATAGTAGAAGGATTAGCAGAAGAATTTGTAACAGGAGCGTGCTTCAGCAACTTGGTTCTAGCATATGCGATATAAAACGTGGAGATATATAAACAGACTCTAGATATTCAGCGTCAAATTTCTGACGAATTAGGTCCATAAAAGCTTCGCTGATGGGCAGATCCTCTTGGAGGACAACGAGGGCATGTCTTGTTGCAGGAACAGATCCTTTTAAGTGTACCATGTCCCAGGAAATATTCCGTTGGTTTTGAACGACAAAAGTATCAAAAATCGTCGATATGTTCTATCCAGGGCCATGGAATGACTTGAATTAATAGGATACCGGACTAGACCAGCGTATTCCAGTTTATTACCACACTTAATATATGGAATGTGGCTATGCAGTAGAACTGTATTAGTGTTCACAACGATAACAGCATCGACTATATATGACAGTTCAACATTTGTCGATATTTATTTGAATAATTATTGTCTGGGACCATTCGCATAAGGAACTAGAAGGCAGGACAGGCTACGAAGCAAGTCAACGATAAAAGTAATAAATAATGGGGGTGCAAGACATGACCCCTGTGGGACGTTGGAGGTAGCAATGAATTCATGAAAGGCAAATCTATCAATCAGTTTCAGAGCAGACAACGAAAAACTAAACTGGTATAGCTTCTGAAATAGAATTACTTATGTCATAGTGTCAAGTGCATGCGAAGTCCATATAATTATCTACACATCACATAAATATTACGACATGGTCTCCAAGTTACTTATAGTTGACCTGCCTGTCATGAAACCATGATGATCATGGAAAAAAGCGTGACATTTATTAGAAATGGAGACGCATATAACATTCCAGAATTTTTGGCAAAACTGCCGAGTTAAAAATAAGTCCTAACTGCACAAACGAAGGAGACGTATGAGATGTCACACCCAATGGGATCAACAAAAGGGATTTGACAACTACGTTTGCGTAAGAAAATGTTTACCGTGAAACATAACAAATTTGAAATAAAAATAAATTATGAGAAATTGTTTATTTTACAGACTGTTATCTTTCTTCTTTTAATGTTATTTTAAAGTGTAAAACACAAATGGATAAATCGTCGCTTAATTTGGACATTTTGTAACCCAAGAAGGAGCAAATCCTGATAAAATTTCGGCTATCAAACATTATCCAATGTCAAAAACAACGAAGTCGATTAACGGATTCTTAGGATTACTCGAATATTACCGAAGAGATATTAAAAATTTTGTGAAAGTTGCTAAACCTCTGACAAATTTAGTGAAACAAAGCGCTAAAATTGTATAAAATTCGTACAATGTAAAAATTTGCTTACGAATGAACCAATTCTTCAGTATCCTCATTTTGAAAAACTTTTAACGACATATGCTAGCGATTATGCTATAAGAGCACTCGGAACCATAGGGAAGGATTTACCAGTGGCGTACGCATCACGAACTCTTAACAATTCAGAGCACATTTATAATACCAACGAAAAGGAACTCCTAGCGATTACATGAGCCAGTAAATATGTTCGTCCATATCTATATGCTCGACGCTTTACAATTGTAACGGATCATAAAGCCCTTCAGTTGTTATTTTCATGAAATGAAGTGAATTAATTAATTGGGTTAGGGGTTTATTCTGTCGCATCGTATGTGTACATAAAATTTTTACTGAAATATTGGCCCAGAAACATGCATCTCTTTTTCATTGTTTTTAATTCATCTCAGCGCTATATTATAATGCAATTGAAGTTTATTATTGTGACAGGACATCATATATTACTGGTTTTTATTCTGCTATTGTTTTTTTAAATACTGGTGGATGATAAGGAGTTTCAGGCAATTTCAACGTAAATTTAACAACACGAATCGAAACCTTAAGAAGACATTATTACTTCCACTGAAGCTTGTGCTCTTGCAGTCCATAAGAAAAAAAAGAAAAAATATTTTGCAGTGAATTGATTTAATCACTACAACAGATCAATCGGCAAGCGTGAGGATATTAATAATAATAATAATAATGTTCATAATGATTGTCATAATTAAGCTTAAATACAAATTTAAATATGTTCTCCAATTATTATCAAAGTTATCGTCTCTTACATTGAGCAATATTTATGTATCAGTAATTTCGATTATTTAAACGAATAGCATACAATAAACTCGTAAAATTTTACCAACGTTTCACTATACCCCTTAGACTTCTCGCCTTGTTATTGAGATTTTCAGGTCGATTTAAATCTCTTCAGTCATATAACTCTAAGCTAAGAATTCGATTACAATAGTTTTATTTAAAGCCAATGCGGATACACTATGAAGAGTAGAAATAGATACTAAGGAACTATATGAATAGATGAAAATTTTTGATAAAACTATATAACATAATCAACCAATGAGGGTGAATATAAATTTACTGGAAACACAACATATTGAGTATTGATCAGGAAACCATGCACTCCAACAAAATTCAATAGTTGAAATTGCAATAACATCGAAACCATTAAATCTTGCACAAAATCAATTAATTTTTAAATATGTATATCACTTGCCAGCTGCTGCCAAAAATTATGAAAATATTCAATAAACAACGAATTACGGTGCAACTTTCCAAAAATAACTTTAACAACATCGTACAATTTTTCAAAACTCGGATCGTTCCGAATACACCATATTATACCTGATTTGAGTCAGACTATTTATGCGAACCATTCTGCGAAACAATTCGTACTAACTTCAGGTACCGGTCTTATAAAATCGTTAAATGCACTCGCATGCTCGCAGCTGTAGTAAACGAAAACGACGCGAACGAATTGTTTCAGTTATACCATGAAAGAAAAAGGAACCATCGTGGGATCACGAAACGAAAGAAAACCTTCGTAAATCATATTATTGGCCTCGCATGGAGGAAACAGTACGAACGTATATTAATAAATGCGAGATTTGTCAAACTACGGAATACAACAGGAATCCACCCTGACCACAATTTAATCTTACACGTACTCCAGCAAAATGTGAAGTACTTCATATTAACTTATTCCAAATTGAAAAATAAAAATTAATTACCATCACTGATTCAGTTTCCAAATACACCCAAGTTACACCTATTTTTTATCTCGGCTTACTTTAAGTTATTTTTTAAAATCCATTTAATATTAACTAACATTATATTTCAAGTCAAGGACAATTTTATAAAATTCACGACGATTTGATTTGTTTTAGATTTTTCATCATAACTTCTTCTCTAATAACTGATGCTGTTGCGCCTCCAATCATTACACTCATGACATGACAATTATTGCAGTTTTGGTGAATTTGAACGGGGCACCAGGAGACTTTGGTAAAACAACGACATTATCACTTTGACATTTAATGGAAATAAATAATTAACCACAGCAATTTATTTTAAAAGCGCGACCTTATCGATGAGCTATATTTTGACGAGAATGTATACACTTTTAAAGCTAGGGATTCGTAATTATGTATCTTCCCTTAACTGATCCCCTCATGTATTTTACTCATCATTACGTTCCAGCTAGCTTGAACATTAATAAGTCATATATGGTTTAGTAGTCACCATCACATCCAGGTGATGGTATACATGTATACACTTTTAAAGCTAGGGATTCGTAATTATGTATCTTCCCTTAACTGATCCCCTCATGTGTTTTACTCATCATTACGTTCCTGCTAGCTTGAACATTAATAAGTCATGTATGGTTTAGTAGTCACCATCACATCTAGGTGATGGTGATAGGTCTTTAGTGGTAAACTTGAATAAATCTGTGTGTAATCCCTACGCTCTTAACGAAAATCGCCAGGTACCTCTTTCTATACCTATTTCTATGAATAGGTATTTTTGTTGGTGTATAATTGGTTGCAGGAAACCAGGCACACAACGATTTAAATATAAAAAAATAGAAAAACGATTTAAACTAAAAAAAATAAATGAGATGATTATCGTGTGTAGTCCAAAATGACGGTTTGCATTTAATTTATTGATTCAAACGTGAAGCGACGAAACGTCCTCACGGCGAATGATGTCATTTCGAAAGCTTTTTCGTTGTTTGATTTATGTTTTGACATTTGCTTGCGTACGACTGAACACCGAGGCAAGTTGTTAAATTAAACGTTTACATAAATTTCGCAATAAAACATATTTTAAACCTTTGCACATGAACTAACAATAGTGGGTGATAATTATACATGAACCATATCGCATGACAAAGTAACGTGTAACAATGGAATAGGCGCGTGTCGCTTGGTTAAGTCTTGAAGCAGTCCAAGGCCTGCCTTGATCTGATTCTACCTGGAATGAGAACACTTGGGTTCCCATGTCAATTACCATTGTCTGATGTCTCTTTCCCGTTTAAAAAATCCGATAAAGCTTCATCTCGCTTTTGCGCACCTTCGGCGACTTATGCAATACGTTATGTAGAACAGCATAGTTCTTACCTCATAAAAATAAATTATACATATTAAAGGTCTGGAACGTTTCATTGTTTACACAAATTCAGCGATGCGGTTTATAATTCCTGCGTTTATTTAAATGTTATGTAAATACGCTTTACGGTAATAAATTTCATGCGATTAAAATGTATAATGCCGACTAAATTGTTTCACTTTTAATGCCGTCACTTTCAGCATTCGCAATTGTATTATCGAACAATAATAACACAGTTCGAACTGTATCTCGACGTCATGCGAAAACCGACTTCATTATGAGGAGACAATGAGGAGACGTATATTCGACCGATAAATGTGTTAGGATTTTTGTGAACGCGAAGCTTTAATTATACCTTACTGGCAAAGAAATGATCCTTTTGTCGCACTTACAATATCGACAATGTTTGCTTTTGATCGACGGGTTTTTTGTTCGGCGTATTTATGCTGTCTAATGCATTAAAAATGGGATAAAACATTACATTAGCGTTTTATGTGCGACTTTCTCGGTTGCTTTAACACATTTTTTTCTCAAACATAAATTACATGTTTACATTTTGATCGCGCAGAAAAAACGTATTACCGGTCGAATCTACGTTTAGAAAATAATTTCCTATTAATTATACGCCGTATCTTAATTTCTGACCATAATATTTTAATTGCTTTAGTAAAGATCCGCGTCGAGGTTTTGTGGTTAGTCTGATGAGACGGTTGTAGCAGGTATTCGTCACATTTCTGCAAACAGCGGATGTTTAGCGTGATTTCAAAAGAAATGTGGTTAAGTGAATGTCGATTCGACGCCAGGATCAATGGTGCAGAAAAAATTGTATTATTATCCGCTATGTTATCATCGACTTAGTAATTTTATGAAAATTAGCATAATTAATAACACCCATTAAAGCACGACTGCGAAGCAACAACTTAATGTAAAAACGTATCAAAATGAACATAAACGATATATTACAATTTGTTAAATTATTTTTTTTTAGATTAAATAAAATTACGTTCATCGCCTTTTTAGTTTCTTATACTTTATGCAGTTCACAACACTGTGCTTTAACTTATTGTATACATTAAACTATAATTATCCACGGCGCAAACACACATAACTATGGGTGATATATACGTTAATACATAAAACAGCAATTGATGGTACTTACCGAAATCCATTCGCTGCCCGACACGGCGTCATGCATTAAGCGTTCGCCATCTCACCGACATTGGTTAAAATTGTCCAGAAACACACATATCTAGTCACTTGGTTCTTCGATAAGTCCCGCAATAAACTACGTTAACACGTTCATTACGTCGTCGTTTTCTAAACGCGAATTTGATGCAAAACCACACGAAACCGTCTTAAATTCTTTACGATTCGACACATTAATCCTAACCGCGATCGAGCACTTCGTCGGAATGTTACCGATGCGCCAATTGTTAAGGCACCGATGGCTGGATTATTACATTTTTTGTGCACTGGCGACTCTCCTACACTTCGATGCGTTTTTTGTGCAACCGATAACTCTGATAAGACAATCGGTGAAATATACTACACGTTTCATTTAGTTTAACTTCATGTGCGTCTGTAGCGATGTAAATTTTAAATGTATGGCGTATTTATAATTCAAGGCGTAATTATTTTTCTCGTTCAATGTGTAAGATAATAATAATAATAATATCAAATATATAACTAAAAAAATCAAACAGGCTCATACACTACAAGTAGATGAAAAATTTTAAATAATTTAATCTACACAGGCTGCGTCCGAAATTCCATTTTAATAATAATAATTGTTTTATTCACTTTGCCAAGATACAGGATGTGGGAGGATAATAAATACATACATAAATTAATCATGCACAATAAACATTTAAAAATATTATACACAAACATATCTATATCAGATATTCCAAAATGTCATAATGACACTGGTCAGCTAAAAACTTTCAGAAACTTGTGATTTTAACAATTTAAAGCTCAGGACTATTGAATAATTTTATACTGGCATACAAAGTTGTACAAAGTATTGTTCATGAGTTGAAATTGCTGTCACAAACGAAGCTATATTCTTTTTTAACATAATTATCAAATTTGAAGATATGTATCGATGGCAACGTTAAAATCCAAAGGTTTAAGGCGAAAGATAATCCAGATTACTCATTTTTGTTAAACAAACACCTGAGTCTGATCAATTGCCCAATCCTAGAGTAATAAGCATTTACACTTGATCTTAGTCGAAGTATTCCAAAATAAAATTTGTTCAATTGGGCGTAAACATTTTGAATTTAAGGGGCCTATCCAATGTTGTGGGCAAGCACTACGCTCAGAAACTTTGCAATTTCAGATAACTCATCACTAATTCCATCGTCCCATTATTATTCAGAATTATCAGGAAACAATTTACGACGATGAAAATGCAAGGTGATTATGTTTTCTTTGTTAAGCATGAACCGAACACCATCCATGAAATTCTGAGATCATTGCTTCTGGATGATAATTCTGAGAATTGAAATAGGTCGATAATTCTGAAAAGGTATAATGGGGATAATATTTTAATCAACTTTTATTAGAAAATTTTTCTTGTTAAAGACTTCTCAAGTAAAACTGCTACATTTTGTAATATAATGGTAGCTCTAATTTTAAGCCCATTATATACAACGGTCGATATTTTTTATTAGTTTTTATTTATCTTTCATTCTTCTTTAAATCGCCATGTGTAATACATTGTTATTTGCATACTTCTTAATACAAATATGTTAAGAATTCTTTAACCTGGGTATTAGTTGAGTTAATGTTAAACCATAATATATGTTAAACGTGCATAAAATACAGGGAATATCAATTAAACAGGTAAGATCCGCAAAAAAATAGTTGGGATTCCTTTGCGATCATTTCGACCTCGTTGTAAGCTCCTCAGCAAGACACGTCCAAGACTAACAATCGAAGTTTTGACAAATCTTGATGCATGAACAGTAGAATCAGAAAACACCGTTTTTACTTGCAAGGTAACACAAGGCATTTTAACGAAAATAATCAAGCCAGTGCCTATATATATGGGAACCGTTTACTGTAAAATTCCAATTGTCAAAAATATAAAAAATACGGCAATTAAGTTTATCTTAAATAAAATTTATGAAAGTGATTTAAGTCAATAGATATGTACATATGTTATTTAGAATAGTAATCCTTCACCTTATTAATAAAGTGGAAGGAAGTCATAAACGAGAATCGTACTTGCAATATTTGCTATTTTTTCCATGTTTATTAATAATATTTTGTGCTGACAATTTGATTAAAAGCTATTTAACATTATTTTGTAAGTTTTACAATTCGTTAACGTTTACGACAATTTTGGATATATGCTAATTAACCCTTAAATAATTTTGACAATAGTTCTGTCCTAGCTTAATCGCAATAAGGGGGGGGGGGGGGGGGGGGCATCTTTTAATGTGTCACTCCCCTCCGCCTCCTCGACCTTAAGGAGTTTTTTAGCAACAACCTAATGAGAATAATGTACTATTTTGTACACAAGTCCTGATTTATAAAGAAAACTAATGGAGGCGACATTGTGACGCCCCCCCCTCATATACAACATCATACAAAACATTCTACTACCAAATCTGTAGTATTTGATACATTCGCGTGAGATTTTCAAGAACGCAGTTACTTGAATTAAATTCAATGTGTCGGGAAAATTGGATTTCGACAAATTATAATTCTTTCACGTTTGAGTATTTCATTATTTTCAAGCTGTACCTATGTGATTTCATATGAATTTAATTTAATTTCGCTATATTTAACGATGGGTACATTTCTGAAAAATTATAAAGCATTGCTGCTGATCGATCGTGGGCTTTCTTATTAATAAAGTTATAGGGATAACTGAAAATGAAAAATGTTATTATATAATTATTGACACGATTTTCCTTATCAAGTATGTGGTTAATTTCGTTATTAAAGCTGCATTAAGAAATAATTTCCCTATCAAGTATAAATTTTAAAGTGTGTTTACATAAAGAATTACTTATTTCCTATAAACAACTTATGGTTATTTTATTTAGTAGCGGTGACCAAACTTTATGGCACCGAAATGGCATATTTATTATTACGCTAGCATTAATTATCTTGTCCTTAATATTTGCATATATATGAATACACAATTTTATTAAATGTGGCGTCCATCATCCTCGATACCAAGAAACGTACACGTACGTAATTGCACTCCCGGCCGCTGACGCACGCGACAATTCCGAGTAGCCTTTAACAATTCATCAGCCTTAAAAATTAAAAGTATATCGACCGACGATTATAACCGAGTCATTTAATTTAATAATTATTTTCATCCCGTCGGATTGAACCGTCAACAATAATAAAGTTTGCGAGGCACATATTAATTCGAATTAATGATAAGCACATGCTCCCGAGCTGTCATCAGGATAAGCATAGTTAGAGTCGGAACAAATGAATAATGCTTCGAATAATACACATTCAATTGACTGCTGATTGAGAAGCTTTTGTGGAACTAGTATTCAGTTGCGAGCATTCGTATTACAATACCATTTATAAATTCATATTCATGCACGTTCGTGGTCTTATCTAGCTTTGGCATCTCCCGTATGTGTAAATTACTGCTTTGGCGCTGATATAAAAATGTGTGTGTAATCGTGATTAATAAATGTGGAAACGTTATAAATTAGTTTTATTTGCTTTATTACCGCACGATTATATATTTATTTGGAATTTTAATACCATGCTACATATAATTGGAGGTAATGAGTCTACGGACGCATGCTCATTAAGTGCATTCTATTTGAACCCATTTCACACGCAAATAAATATTTTACATGGACGTTTCTACAAAGTCACTTCGTATTTTTTAAACGCCCTGCGCCAGTTAATTGGGGCAGCAAAGTAATTCATTCGTGGTGTGCAAGGGGTTGGAATTATGATTGAAGAGAACTCAATGTGACTGATTATAGTGGGCGAGAAATAATAGCTTTATATAGATTTTCGAATTTTGACGACCTGTGAAGACGAATAACATTATAAAAGCATGGTAGAGACACTTTCTCCTCGGTAAATTATATTATATTTTCGACATTAAATTGAACATAGTTTATTCCAAATTATTTTTTAGAATAAAAATCTTACTAACGTACACACAAAATGCACAAATCGATAGAAGCTATCCCCATTAATCCTTAAATCTTTTCTTCCACTATTTTTTAATTAAGCAGTTCAATGACTGTTGGTAAAATTTTAATGGGTTCTATTTAACTAGGCATGTGTTAGAATCCTTCAAACAATTGCTTAATTGCAACATACCGCTAACTTCTATTTACTGTGATCTTCAACACTCGCTTCATAAAAATATTGTGATACCTGGCCAGTTAAACGAAATTTAGGCGTACAAATTCGTCTTACGAGCGGCGCACAAAATCCGACAAACGTGATTAACGATTTATTTGGACAATGTAAATTGATTAATCAGATTTGTGCATTATTCCCATTAATAAACGTACAATTGCAAAACGCAGCTAGTTTGCGTTACCAATACATCGTTAGATAATTGTCATTTTGACGTGTAACTCAATTAATATTGTGTGTAAGCTACACACACGTAATGGGAGAAAAAGTGTTATAGAAATTATACCGCTTGACGTCAGCAATTTTACACGAAGAATGGTGAGCTAATCAACCCACATTTGGTTGCTACAATAACCATAAAATTCAATTCAGTGTCGCTTTAAAATGTTACAAATCCTATAGTTAAATTCGTTAAAGTATCTATTAACCTACTAAGATTGATATTTGCTTGATATTGGATTCATTCCGTCAAAATACGGTGTATATTTATGCACGCCTACACGATAATTCTAATAAAAGCATATTAATGTCTATACAATAATAAAACCGTATTCGCGAGATATTCGTGTTGGGCAACAGCCGGATTACAATGTAGAGGACTTAATGCGACACGTGTTAAAAAATAAGACACACCTTTGACATCTTTATGGTGCTTTGTGTAATAATTTAATTTAATTTTTTTTCTCTAAATTTCGCAAATTATTGTGTAATTAGCATTGCATGAACTGAAATGTTTTATTTCAAATATCACATGTAAAAGAAATTAATAAATTTCAATTTTTTTCGACGGTCGAAAACCTGAGAATTTTCAAAATTTTTTTGTCTAAATTTCGCAAATTATTGTGTAATTAGCATTGCATTAACTGAAATGATGTATTTCAACTACCAAATGTAAAAGAAAATAATAAATTTCAATTTTTTTGACGGCCGAAAAACTGAGAATTTCAAAGGGTACACCCTTCTTATAAAAAAAATGATTTAAAAAAAAAAAATTTCTCGGAATTTCGCAAATTATTATGTAATTAGCATTGCATGAACTGAAATGATTTATTTCAACTATCAAATGTAAAAGATAATAATAAATTTCCAATTTTTTCGACGGTTGAAAACCCGAGAATATTCAATGGGTACCCCCTTCTTACAAAAACAATTGATTTTTCAAAAATTTTTCATAAATTTCGCAAATTATTGTGTAATTAGCATTGCATGAATTGAAATGTTGTATTTCAACTATCAAATGTAAAAGAAAATAATAAATTTCAATTTTTTTCGACGGTCGAAAACTCAAGAATTTTCAAAGGGTACCCTTCTTACAAAAAAAATGATTTTTCAAATTTTTTTCTCTAAATTTCGCAAATTATTGTGTAATTAGCGTTTCATGAACCGAAATGATGTATTTCAACAATCAAATGTAAAATAAAATGATAAATTTCAATTTTTTTCGACGGTCGAAAATATGCGAATTATCTAAGGGTACCCCCTTCTTACATAAAAAATGGATTTTTCAAAATTTTTTTCTCTAAATTTCGCAAATTATTGTGTAATTAGCGTTTCATGAACCGAAATGGTGTATTTCTACAATCAAATGTAAAAGAAAATGATAAATTTCAATTTTTTTCGACGGTCGAAAACCTGCGAATTATCTAAGGGTACCCCCTTCTTACATAAAAAATGGATTTTTCAAAACTTTTTTCTCTAAATTTCGCAAATTATTGTGTAATTAGCGTTTCATGAACCGAAATGATGTATTTCAACAATCAAATGTAAAATAAAATGATAAATTTCAATTTTTTTCGACGGTCGAAAACCTGCGAATTATCTAAGGGTACCCCCTTCTTACATAAAAAATGGATTTTTCAAAATTTTTTTCTCTAAATTTCGCAAATTATTGTGTAATTAGCGTTTCATGAACCGAAATGATTTATTTCAACAATCAAATGTAAAAGAAAATGATAAATTTCAATTTTTTTCGACGGTCGAAAACCTGCGAATTATCTAAGGGTACCCCCTTCTTACATAAAAAATGGATTTTTCAAAATTTTTTTCTCTAAATTTCGCAAATTATTGTGTAATTAGCGTTTCATGAACCGAAATGATGTATTTCAACAATCAAATGTAAAATAAAATGATAAATTTCAATTTTTTTCGACGGTCGAAAACCTGCGAATTATCTAAGATAATATATACATAAAAAATGGATTTTTCAAAAATTTTTTCTCTAAATTTCGCAAATTATTGTGTAATTAGCGTTTCATGAACCGAAATGATGTATTTCAACAATCAAATGTAAAAGAAAATGATAAATTTCAATTTTTTTCGACGGTCGAAAATATGCGAATTATCTAAGGGTACCCCCTTCTTACATAAAAAATGGATTTTTCAAAAATTTTTTCTCTAAATTTCGCAAATTATTGTGTAATTAGCGTTTCATGAACCGAAATGATGTATTTCAACAATCAAATGTAAAATAAAATGATAAATTTCAATTTTTTTCGACGGTCGAAAACCTGCGAATTATCTAAGGGTACCCCCTTCTTACATAAAAAATGGATTTTTCAAAATTTTTTTCTCTAAATTTCGCAAATTATTGTGTAATTAGCGTTTCATGAACCGAAATGGTGTATTTCAACAATCAAATGTAAAAGAAAATGATAAATTTCAATTTTTTTCGACGGTCGAAAACCTGCGAATTATCTAAGGGTACCCCCTTCTTACATAAAAAATGGATTTTTCAAAATTTTTTTCTCTAAATTTCGCAAATTATTGTGTAATTAGCGTTTCATGAACCGAAATGATGTATTTCAACAATCAAATGTAAAATAAAATGATAAATTTCAATTTTTTTCGACGGTCGAAAACCTGCGAATTATCTAAGGGTACCCCCTTCTTACATAAAAAATGGATTTTTCAAAAATTTTTTCTCTAAATTTCGCAAATTATTGTGTAATTAGCGTTTCATGAACCGAAATGGTGTATTTCAACAATCAAATGTAAAAGAAAATGATAAATTTCAATTTTTTTCGACGGTCGAAAACCTGCGAATTATCTAAGGGTACCCCCTTCTTACATAAAAAATTTTTCTCTAAATTTCGCAAATTATTGTGTAATTAGCGTTTCATGAACCGAAATGGTGTATTTCAACAATCAAATGTAAAAGAAAATGATAAATTTCAATTTTTTTCGACGGTCGAAAACCTGCGAATTATCTAAGGGTACCCCCTTCTTACATAAAAAATGGATTTTTCAAAATTTTTTTCTCTAAATTTCGCAAATTATTGTGTAATTAGCGTTTCATGAACCGAAATGATTTATTTCAACAATCAAATGTAAAAGAAAATGATAAATTTCAATTTTTTTCGACGGTCGAAAACCTGCGAATTATCTAAGGGTACCCCCTTCTTACATAAAAAATGGATTTTTCAAAATTTTTTTCTCTAAATTTCGCAAATTATTGTGTAATTAGCGTTTCATGAACCGAAATGATGTATTTCAACAATCAAATGTAAAATAAAATGATAAATTTCAATTTTTTTCGACGGTCGAAAACCTGCGAATTATCTAAGGGTACCCCCTTCTTACATAAAAAATGGATTTTTCAAAAATTTTTTCTCTAAATTTCGCAAATTATTGTGTAATTGGCGTTTCATGAACCGAAATCATGTATTTCAACAATCAAATGTAAAAGAAAATGATAAATTTCAATTTTTTTCGACGGTCGAAAATATGCGAATTATCTAAGGGTACCCCCTTCTTACATAAAAAATGGATTTTTCAAATTTTTTTTCTCTAAATTTCGCAAATTATTGTGTAATTAGCGTTTCATGAACCGAAATGATGTATTTCAACAATCAAATGTAAAAGAAAATGATAAATTTCAATTTTTTTCGACGGTCGAAAATATGCGAATTATCTAAGGGTACCCCCTTCTTACATAAAAAATGGATTTTTCAAAAATTTTTTCTCTAAATTTCGCAAATTATTGTGTAATTAGCGTTTCATGAACCGAAATGATGTATTTCAACAATCAAATGTAAAAGAAAATGATAAATTTCAATTTTTTTCGACGGTCGAAAACCTGCGAATTATCTAAGGGTACCCCCTTCTTACATAAAAAATGGATTTTTCAAAATTTTTTTCTCTAAATTTCGCAAATTATTGTGTAATTAGCGTTTCATGAACCGAAATGATTTATTTCAACAATCAAATGTAAAAGAAAATGATAAATTTCAATTTTTTTCGACGGTCGAAAACCTGCGAATTATCTAAGGGTACCCCCTTCTTACATAAAAAATGGATTTTTCAAAATTTTTTTCTCTAAATTTCGCAAATTATTGTGTAATTAGCGTTTCATGAACCGAAATGATGTATTTCAACAATCAAATGTAAAATAAAATGATAAATTTCAATTTTTTTCGACGGTCGAAAACCTGCGAATTATCTAAGGGTACCCCCTTCTTACATAAAAAATGGATTTTTCAAAAATTTTTTCTCTAAATTTCGCAAATTATTGTGTAATTAGCGTTTCATGAACCGAAATGATGTATTTCAACAATCAAATGTAAAAGAAAATGATAAATTTCAATTTTTTTCGACGGTCGAAAATATGCGAATTATCTAAGGGTACCCCCTTCTTACATAAAAAATGGATTTTTCAAAAATTTTTTCTCTAAATTTCGCAAATTATTGTGTAATTAGCGTTTCATGAACCGAAATGATGTATTTCAACAATCAAATGTAAAATAAAATGATAAATTTCAATTTTTTTCGACGGTCGAAAACCTGCGAATTATCTAAGGGTACCCCCTTCTTACATAAAAAATGGATTTTTCAAAATTTTTTTCTCTAAATTTCGCAAATTATTGTGTAATTAGCGTTTCATGAACCGAAATGGTGTATTTCAACAATCAAATGTAAAAGAAAATGATAAATTTCAATTTTTTTCGACGGTCGAAAACCTGCGAATTATCTAAGGGTACCCCCTTCTTACATAAAAAATGGATTTTTCAAAATTTTTTTCTCTAAATTTCGCAAATTATTGTGTAATTAGCGTTTCATGAACCGAAATGATGTATTTCAACAATCAAATGTAAAATAAAATGATAAATTTCAATTTTTTTCGACGGTCGAAAACCTGCGAATTATCTAAGGGTACCCCCTTCTTACATAAAAAATGGATTTTTCAAAATTTTTTTCTCTAAATTTCGCAAATTATTGTGTAATTAGCGTTTCATGAACCGAAATGGTGTATTTCAACAATCAAATGTAAAAGAAAATGATAAATTTCAATTTTTTTCGACGGTCGAAAACCTGCGAATTATCTAAGGGTACCCCCTTCTTACATAAAAAATGGATTTTTCAAAATTTTTTTCTCTAAATTTCGCAAATTATTGTGTAATTAGCGTTTCATGAACCGAAATGATGTATTTCAACAATCAAATGTAAAATAAAATGATAAATTTCAATTTTTTTCGACGGTCGAAAACCTGCGAATTATCTAAGGGTACCCCCTTCTTACATAAAAAATGGATTTTTCAAAAATTTTTTCTCTAAATTTCGCAAATTATTGTGTAATTAGCGTTTCATGAACCGAAATGGTGTATTTCAACAATCAAATGTAAAAGAAAATGATAAATTTCAATTTTTTTCGACGGTCGAAAACCTGCGAATTATCTAAGGGTACCCCCTTCTTACATAAAAAATTTTTCTCTAAATTTCGCAAATTATTGTGTAATTAGCGTTTCATGAACCGAAATGGTGTATTTCAACAATCAAATGTAAAAGAAAATGATAAATTTCAATTTTTTTCGACGGTCGAAAACCTGCGAATTATCTAAGGGTACCCCCTTCTTACATAAAAAATGGATTTTTCAAAAAATTTTTCTCTAAATTTCGCAAATTATTGTGTAATTAGCGTTTCATGAACCGAAATGGTGTATTTCAACAATCAAATGTAAAATAAAATGATAAATTTCAATTTTTTTCGACGGTCGAAAACCTGCGAATTATCTAAGGGTACCCCCTTCTTACATAAAAAATGGATTTTTCAAAATTTTTTTCTCTAAATTTCGCAAATTATTGTGTAATTAGCGTTTCATGAACCGAAATGGTGTATTTCAACAATCAAATGTAAAAGAAAATGATAAATTTCAATTTTTTTCGACGGTCGAAAACCTGCGAATTATCTAAGGGTACCCCCTTCTTACATAAAAAATGGATTTTTCAAAATTTTTTTCTCTAAATTTCGCAAATTATTGTGTAATTAGCGTTTCATGAACCGAAATGATGTATTTCAACAATCAAATGTAAAAAGGGTACCCCCTTCTTACATAAAAAATGGATTTTTCAAAATTTTTTTCTCTAAATTTCGCAAATTATTGTGTAATTAGCGTTTCATGAACCGAAATGGTGTATTTCAACAATCAAATGTAAAAGAAAATGATAAATTTCAATTTTTTTCGACGGTCGAAAACCTGCGAATTATCTAAGGGTACCCCCTTCTTACATAAAAAATGGATTTTTCAAAATTTTTTTCTCTAAATTTCGCAAATTATTGTGTAATTAGCGTTTCATGAACCGAAATTATGTATTTCAACAATCAAATGTAAAAGAAAATGATAAAAAGGGTACCCCCTTCTTACATAAAAAATGGATTTTTCAAAATTTTTTTCTCTAAATTTCGCAAATTATTGTGTAATTAGCGTTTCATGAACCGAAATGATGTATTTCAACAATCAAATGTAAAAAGGGTACCCCCTTCTAACATAAAAAATGGATTTTTCAAAATTTTTTTCTCTAAATTTCGCAAATTATTGTGTAATTAGCGTTTCATGAACCGAAATGGTGTATTTCAACAATCAAATGTAAAATAAAATGATAAATTTCAATTTTTTTCGACGGTCGAAAACCTGCGAATTATCTAAGGGTACCCCCTTCTTACATAAAAAATGGATTTTTCAAAATTTTTTTCTCTAAATTTCGCAAATTATTGTATAATTAGCGTTTCATGAACCGAAATGGTGTATTTCAACAATCAAATGTAAAAGAAAATGATAAATTTCAATTTTTTTCGACGGTCGAAAACCTGCGAATTATCTAAGGGTACCCCCTTCTTACATAAAAAATGGATTTTTCAAAAATTTTTTCTCTAAATTTCGCAAATTATTGTGTAATTGGCGTTTCATGAACCGAAATGATGTATTTCAACAATCAAATGTAAAATAAAATGATAAATTTCAATTTTTTTCGACGGTCGAAAACCTGCGAATTATTTAAGGGTACCCCCTTCTTACATAAAAAATGGATTTTTCAAAATTTTTTTCTCTAAATTTCGCAAATTATTGTGTAATTAGCGTTTCATGAACCGAAATGGTGTATTTCAACAATCAAATGTAAAATAAAATGATAAATTTCAATTTTTTTCGACGGTCGAAAATATGCGAATTATCTAAGGGTACGCCCTTCTTACATAAAAAATGGATTTTTCAAAAATTTTTTCTCTAAATTTCGCAAATTATTGTGTAATTAGCGTTTCATGAACCGAAATGATGTATTTCAACAATCAAATGTAAAATAAAATGATAAATTTCAATTTTTTTCGACGGTCGAAAATATGCGAATTATCTAAGGGTACGCCCTTCTTACATAAAAAATGGATTTTTCAAAATTTTTTTCTCTAAATTTCGCAAATTATTGTGTAATTAGCGTTTCATGAACCGAAATGATGTATTTCAACAATCAAATGTAAAATAAAATGATAAATTTCAATTTTTTTCGACGGTCGAAAATATGCGAATTATCTAAGGGTACGCCCTTCTTACATAAAAAATGGATTTTTCAAAATTTTTTTCTCTAAATTTCGCAAATTATTGTGTAATTAGCGTTTCATGAACCGAAATGATGTATTTCAACAATCAAATGTAAAAGAAAATGATAAATTTCAATTTTTTTCGACGGTCGAAAACCTGCGAATTATCTAAGGGTACCCCCTTCTTACATAAAAAATGGATTTTTCAAAATTTTTTTCTCTAAATTTCGCAAATTATTGTGTAATTAGCGTTTCATGAACCGAAATGATGTATTTCAACAATCAAATGTAAAATAAAATGATAAATTTCAATTTTTTTCGACGGTCGAAAATATGCGAATTATCTAAGGGTACGCCCTTCTTACATAAAAATTGATTTTTCAAAATTTTTTTCTCTAAATTTCGCAAATTATTGTGTAATTAGCGTTTCATGAACCGAAATGATGTATTTCAAGAATCAAATGTAAAATAAAATGATAAATTTCAATTTTTTTCGACGGTCGAAAATATGCGAATTATCTAAGGGTACGCCCTTCTTACATAAAAAATGGATTTTTCAAAATTTTTTTCTCTAAATTTCGCAAATTATTGTGTAATTAGCGTTTCATGAACCGAAATGATGTATTTCAAGAATCAAATGTAAAATAAAATGATAAATTTCAATTTTTTTCGACGGTCGAAAATATGCGAATTATCTAAGGGTACCCCCTTCTTACATAAAAAATGGATTTTTCAAAATTTTTTTCTCTAAATTTCGCAAATTATTGTGTAATTAGCGTTTCATGTACCGAAATGATGTATTTCAACAATCAAATGTAAAAGAAAATGATAAATTTCAATTTTTTTCGACGGTCGAAAACCTGCGAATTATCTAAGGGTACCCCCTTCTTACATAAAAAATGAATTTTTCAAAATTTTTTTCTCTAAATTTCGCAAATTATTGTGTAATTAGCGTTTCATGAACCGAAATGGTGTATTTCAACAATCAAATGTAAAAGAAAATGATAAATTTCAATTTTTTTCGACGGTCGAAAATATGCGAATTATCTAAGGGTACCCCCTTCTTACATAAAAAATGGATTTTTCAAAATTTTTTTCTCTAAATTTCGCAAATTATTGTGTAATTAGCGTTTCATGAACCGAAATGATGTATTTCAACAATCAAATGTAAAAGAAAATGATAAATTTCAATTTTTTTCGACGGTCGAAAATATGCGAATTATCTAAGGGTACGCCCTTCTTACATAAAAAATGGATTTTTCAAAATTTTTTTCTCTAAATTTCGCAAATTATTGTGTAATTAGCGTTTCATGAACCGAAATGATGTATTTCAACAATCAAATGTAAAAGAAAATGATAAATTTCAATTTTTTTCGACGGTCGAAAACCTGCGAATTATCTAAGGGTACCCCCTTCTTACATAAAAAATGGATTTTTCAAAATTTTTTTCTCTAAATTTCGCAAATTATGGTGTAATTAGCGTTTCATGAACCGAAATGATGTATTTCAACAATCAAATGTAAAATAAAATGATAAATTTCAATTTTTTTCGACGGTCGAAAACCTGCGAATTATCTAAGGGTACCCCCTTCTTACATAAAAAATGGATTTTTCAAAATTTTTTTCTCTAAATTTCGCAAATTATTGTGTAATTAGCGTTTCATGAACCGAAATGGTGTATTTCAACAATCAAATGTAAAAGAAAATGTTAATTTCAATTTTTTACGACGGTCGAAAATATGCGAATTATCTAAGGGTACCCCCTTCTTACATAAAAAATGGATTTTTCAAAATTTTTTTCTCTAAATTTCGCAAATTATTGTGTAATTAGCGTTTCATGAACCGAAATGGTGTATTTCAACAATCAAATGTAAAAGAAAATGATAAATTTCAATTTTTTTCGACGGTCGAAAATATGCGAATTATCTAAGGGTACCCCCTTCTTACATAAAAAATGGATTTTTCAAAATTTTTTTCTCTAAATTTCGCAAATTATTGTGTAATTAGCGTTTCATGAACCGAAATGGTGTATTTCAACAATCAAATGTAAAAGAAAATGATAAATTTCAATTTTTTTCGACGGTCGAAAACCTGCGAATTATCTAAGGGTACCCCCTTCTTACATAAAAAATGGATTTTTCAAAATTTTTTTCTCTAAATTTCGCAAATTATTGTGTAATTAGCGTTTCATGTACCGAAATGATGTATTTCAACAATCAAATGTAAAAGCAAATGATAAATTTCAATTTTTTTCGACGGTCGAAAACCTGCGAATTATCTAAGGGTACCCCCTTCTTACATAAAAAATGGATTTTTCAAAATTTTTTTCTCTAAATTTCGCAAATTATTGTGTAATTAGCGTTTCATGTACCGAAATGATGTATTTCAACAATCAAATGTAAAAGAAAATGATAAATTTCAATTTTTTTCGACGGTCGAAAACCTGCGAATTATCTAAGGGTACCCCCTTCTTACATAAAAAATGGATTTTTCAAAATTTTTTTCTCTAAATTTCGCAAATTATTGTGTAATTAGCGTTTCATGAACCGAAATGGTGTATTTCAACAATCAAATGTAAAAGAAAATGATAAATTTCAATTTTTTTCGACGGTCGAAAACCTGCGAATTATCTAAGGGTACCCCCTTCTTACATAAAAAATGGATTTTTCAAAATTTTTTTCTCTAAATTTCGCAAATTATTGTGTAATTAGCGTTTCATGAACCGAAATGGTGTATTTCAACAATCAAATGTAAAAGAAAATGATAAATTTCAATTTTTTTCGACGGTCGAAAACCTGCGAATTATCTAAGGGTACCCCCTTCTTACATAAAAAATGGATTTTTCAAAATTTTTTTCTCTAAATTTCGCAAATTATTGTGTAATTAGCGTTTCATGTACCGAAATGATGTATTTCAACAATCAAATGTAAAAGCAAATGATAAATTTCAATTTTTTTCGACGGTCGAAAACCTGCGAATTATCTAAGGGTACCCCCTTCTTACATAAAAAATGGATTTTTCAAAATTTTTTTCTCTAAATTTCGCAAATTATTGTGTAATTAGCGTTTCATGTACCGAAATGATGTATTTCAACAATCA
The DNA here is from genome assembly GCA_959613385.1 of Geotrupes spiniger. NCBI lineage: Eukaryota > Metazoa > Arthropoda > Insecta > Coleoptera > Geotrupidae > Geotrupes > Geotrupes spiniger. The sequence goes on along the minus strand of OY390736.1, from coordinate 36,379,742 downwards.
AATGTAAAAGAAAATGATAAATTTCAATTTTTTTCGACGGTCGAAAACCTGCGAATTATCTAAGGGTACCCCCTTCTTACATAAAAAATGGATTTTTCAAAACTTTTTTCTCTAAATTTCGCAAATTATTGTGTAATTAGCGTTTCATGTACCGAAATGATGTATTTCAACAATCAAATGTAAAAGAAAATGATAAATTTCAATTTTTTTCGACGGTCGAAAACCTGCGAATTATCTAAGGGTACCCCCTTCTTACATAAAAAATGAATTTTTCAAAATTTTTTTCTCTAAATTTCGCAAATTATTGTGTAATTAGCGTTTCATGAACCGAAATGGTGTATTTCAACAATCAAATGTAAAAGAAAATGATAAATTTCAATTTTTTTCGACGGTCGAAAACCTGCGAATTATCTAAGGGTACCCCCTTCTTACATAAAAAATGGATTTTTCAAAATTTTTTTCTCTAAATTTCGCAAATTATTGTGTAATTAGCGTTTCATGAACCGAAATGGTGTATTTCAACAATCAAATGTAAAAGAAAATGATAAATTTCAATTTTTTTCGACGGTCGAAAATATGCGAATTATCTAAGGGTACCCCCTTCTTACATAAAAAATGGATTTTTCAAAATTTTTTTCTCTAAATTTCGCAAATTATTGTGTAATTAGCGTTTCATGAACCGAAATGGTGTATTTCAACAATCAAATGTAAAAGAAAATGATAAATTTCAATTTTTTTCGACGGTCGAAAACCTGCGAATTATCTAAGGGTACCCCCTTCTTACATAAAAAATGAATTTTTCAAAATTTTTTTCTCTAAATTTCGCAAATTATTGTGTAATTAGCGTTTCATGTACCGAAATGATGTATTTCAACAATCAAATGTAAAAGAAAATGATAAATTTCAATTTTTTTCGACGGTCGAAAACCTGCGAATTATCTAAGGGTACCCCCTTCTTACATAAGAAATGGATTTTTCAAAATTTTTTTCTCTAAATTTCGCAAATTATTGTGTAATTAGCGTTTCATGTACCGAAATGATGTATTTCAACAATCAAATGTAAAAGAAAATGATAAATTTCAATTTTTTTCGACGGTCGAAAACCTGCGAATTATCTAAGGGTACCCCCTTCTTACATAAAAAATGAATTTTTCAAAATTTTTTTCTCTAAATTTCGCAAATTATTGTGTAATTAGCGTTTCATGTACCGAAATGATGTATTTCAACAATCAAATGTAAAAGAAAATGATAAATTTCAATTTTTTTCGACGGTCGAAAACCTGCGAATTATCTAAGGGTACCCCCTTCTTACATAAAAAATGAATTTTTCAAAATTTTTTTCTCTAAATTTCGCAAATTATTGTGTAATTAGCGTTTCATGTACCGAAATGATGTATTTCAACAATCAAATGTAAAAGAAAATGATAAATTTCAATTTTTTTCGACGGTCGAAAACCTGCGAATTATCTAAGGGTACCCCCTTCTTACATAAAAAATGGATTTTTCAAAATTTTTTTCTCTAAATTTCGCAAATTATTGTGTAATTAGCGTTTCATGTACCGAAATGATGTATTTCAACAATCAAATGTAAAATAAAATGATAAATTTCAATTTTTTTCGACGGTCGAAAACCTGCGAATTATCTAAGGGTACCCCCTTCTTACATAAAAAATGGATTTTTCAAAATTTTTTTCTCTAAATTTCGCAAATTATTGTGTAATTAGCGTTTCATGAACCGAAATGGTGTATTTCAACAATCAAATGTAAAAGAAAATGATAAATTTCAATTTTTTTCGACGGTCGAAAACCTGCGAATTATCTAAGGGTACCCCCTTCTTACATAAAAAATGGATTTTTCAAAATTTTTTTCTCTAAATTTCGCAAATTATTGTATAATTAGCGTTTCATGAACCGAAATGATGTATTTCAACAATCAAATGTAAAATAAAATGATAAATTTCAATTTTTTTCGACGGTCGAAAACCTGCGAATTATCTAAGGGTACCCCCTTCTTACATAAAAAATGGATTTTTCAAAATTTTTTTCTCTAAATTTCGCAAATTATTGTGTAATTGGCGTTTCATGAACCGAAATGATGTATTTCAACAATCAAATGTAAAATAAAATGATAAATTTCAATTTTTTTCGACGGTCGAAAACCTGCGAATTATCTAAGGGTGCCCCCTTCTTACATAAAAAATGGATTTTTCAAAATTTTTTTCTCTAAATTTCGCAAATTATTGTGTAATTAGCGTTTCATGAACCGAAATGATGTATTTCAACAATCAAATGTAAAAGAAAATGATAAATTTCAATTTTTTTCGACGGTCGAAAATATGCGAATTATCTAAGGGTACCCCCTTCTTACATAAAAAATGGATTTTTCAAAAATTTTTTCTCTAAATTTCGCAAATTATTGTGTAATTAGCGTTTCATGAACCGAAATGGTGTATTTCAACAATCAAATGTAAAAATATGCGAATTATCTAAGGGTACACCCTTCTTACATAAAAAATGGATTTTTCAAAATTTTTTTCTCTAAATTTCGCAAATTATTGTGTAATTGGCGTTTCATGAACCGAAATGATGTATTTCAACAATCAAATGTAAAATAAAATGATAAATTTCAATTTTTTTCGACGGTCGAAAACCTGCGAATTATCTAAGGGTACCCCCTTCTTACATAAAAAATGGATTTTTCAAAAATTTTTTCTCTAAATTTCGCAAATTATTGTGTAATTAGCGTTTCATGAACCGAAATGATGTATTTCAACAATCAAATGTAAAAGAAAATGATAAATTTCAATTTTTTTCGACGGTCGAAAATATGCGAATTATCTACGGGTACCCCCTTCTTACATAAAAAATGGATTTTTCAAAAATTTTTTCTCTAAATTTCGCAAATTATTGTGTAATTAGCGTTTCATGAACCGAAATGATGTATTTCAACAATCAAATGTAAAAGAAAATGATAAATTTCAATTTTTTTCGACGGTCGAAAATTTGCGAATTATCTAAGGGTACCCCCTTCTTACATAAAAAATGGATTTTTCAAAATTTTTTTCTCTAAATTTCGCAAATTATTGTGTAATTAGCGTTTCATGAACCGAAATGATGTATTTCAACAATCAAATGTAAAAGAAAATGATAAATTTCAATTTTTTTCGACGGTCGAAAATTTGCGAATTATCTAAGGGTACCCCCTTCTTACATAAAAAATGAATTTTTCAAAATTTTTTTCTCTAAATTTCGCAAATTATTGTGTAATTAGCGTTTCATGAACCGAAATGATGTATTTCAAGAATCAAATGTAAAATAAAATGATAAATTTCAATTTTTTTCGACGGTCGAAAATATGCGAATTATCTAAGGGTACGCCCTTCTTACATAAAAAATGGATTTTTCAAAATTTTTTTCTCTAAATTTCGCAAATTATTGTGTAATTAGCGTTTCATGAACCGAAATGATGTATTTCAACAATCAAATGTAAAAGAAAATGATAAATTTCAATTTTTTTCGACGGTCGAAAACCTGCGAATTATCTAAGGGTACCCCCTTCTTACATAAAAAATGGATTTTTCAAAATTTTTTTCTCTAAATTTCGCAAATTATTGTGTAATTAGCGTTTCATGAACCGAAATGATGTATTTCAACAATCAAATGTAAAATAAAATGATAAATTTCAATTTTTTTCGACGGTCGAAAACCTGCGAATTATCTAAGGGTACCCCCTTCTTACATAAAAAATGGATTTTTCAAAATTTTTTTCTCTAAATTTCGCAAATTATTGTGTAATTAGCGTTTCATGAACCGAAATGATTTATTTCAACAATCAAATGTAAAAGAAAATGATAAATTTCAATTTTTTTCGACGGTCGAAAACCTGCGAATTATCTAAGGGTACCCCCGTCTTACATAAAAAATGGATTTTTCAAAATTTTTTTCTCTAAATTTCGCAAATTATTGTGTAATTAGCGTTTCATGAACCGAAATGGTGTATTTCAACAATCAAATGTAAAAGAAAATGTTAATTTCAATTTTTTACGACGGTCGAAAATATGCGAATTATCTAAGGGTACCCCCTTCTTACATAAAAAATGGATTTTTCAAAATTTTTTTCTCTAAATTTCGCAAATTATTGTGTAATTAGCGTTTCATGAACCGAAATGGTGTATTTCAACAATCAAATGTAAAAGAAAATGATAAATTTCAATTTTTTTCGACGGTCGAAAATATGCGAATTATCTAAGGGTACCCCCTTCTTACATAAAAAATGGATTTTTCAAAATTTTTTTCTCTAAATTTCGCAAATTATTGTGTAATTAGCGTTTCATGAACCGAAATGGTGTATTTCAACAATCAAATGTAAAAGAAAATGATAAATTTCAATTTTTTTCGACGGTCGAAAACCTGCGAATTATCTAAGGGTACCCCCTTCTTACATAAGAAATGGATTTTTCAAAATTTTTTTCTCTAAATTTCGCAAATTATTGTGTAATTAGCGTTTCATGTACCGAAATGATGTATTTCAACAATCAAATGTAAAAGAAAATGATAAATTTCAATTTTTTTCGACGGTCGAAAACCTGCGAATTATCTAAGGGTACCCCCTTCTTACATAAAAAATGAATTTTTCAAAATTTTTTTCTCTAAATTTCGCAAATTATTGTGTAATTAGCGTTTCATGTACCGAAATGATGTATTTCAACAATCAAATGTAAAAGAAAATGATAAATTTCAATTTTTTTCGACGGTCGAAAACCTGCGAATTATCTAAGGGTACCCCCTTCTTACATAAAAAATGGATTTTTCAAAATTTTTTTCTCTAAATTTCGCAAATTATTGTGTAATTAGCGTTTCATGTACCGAAATGATGTATTTCAACAATCAAATGTAAAAGAAAATGATAAATTTCAATTTTTTTCGACGGTCGAAAACCTGCGAATTATCTAAGGGTACCCCCTTCTTACATAAAAAATGAATTTTTCAAAATTTTTTTCTCTAAATTTCGCAAATTATTGTGTAATTAGCGTTTCATGTACCGAAATGATGTATTTCAACAATCAAATGTAAAAGAAAATGATAAATTTCAATTTTTTTCGACGGTCGAAAACCTGCGAATTATCTAAGGGTACCCCCTTCTTACATAAAAAATGGATTTTTCAAAATTTTTTTCTCTAAATTTCGCAAATTATTGTGTAATTAGCGTTTCATGTACCGAAATGATGTATTTCAACAATCAAATGTAAAATAAAATGATAAATTTCAATTTTTTTCGACGGTCGAAAACCTGCGAATTATCTAAGGGTACCCCCTTCTTACATAAAAAATGGATTTTTCAAAATTTTTTTCTCTAAATTTCGCAAATTATTGTGTAATTAGCGTTTCATGAACCGAAATGGTGTATTTCAACAATCAAATGTAAAAGAAAATGATAAATTTCAATTTTTTTCGACGGTCGAAAACCTGCGAATTATCTAAGGGTACCCCCTTCTTACATAAAAAATGGATTTTTCAAAATTTTTTTCTCTAAATTTCGCAAATTATTGTATAATTAGCGTTTCATGAACCGAAATGATGTATTTCAACAATCAAATGTAAAATAAAATGATAAATTTCAATTTTTTTCGACGGTCGAAAACCTGCGAATTATCTAAGGGTACCCCCTTCTTACATAAAAAATGGATTTTTCAAAATTTTTTTCTCTAAATTTCGCAAATTATTGTGTAATTGGCGTTTCATGAACCGAAATGATGTATTTCAACAATCAAATGTAAAATAAAATGATAAATTTCAATTTTTTTCGACGGTCGAAAACCTGCGAATTATCTAAGGGTGCCCCCTTCTTACATAAAAAATGGATTTTTCAAAATTTTTTTCTCTAAATTTCGCAAATTATTGTGTAATTAGCGTTTCATGAACCGAAATGATGTATTTCAACAATCAAATGTAAAAGAAAATGATAAATTTCAATTTTTTTCGACGGTCGAAAATATGCGAATTATCTAAGGGTACCCCCTTCTTACATAAAAAATGGATTTTTCAAAAATTTTTTCTCTAAATTTCGCAAATTATTGTGTAATTAGCGTTTCATGAACCGAAATGGTGTATTTCAACAATCAAATGTAAAAGAAAATGATAAATTTCAATTTTTTTCGACGGTCGAAAATATGCGAATTATCTAAGGGTACACCCTTCTTACATAAAAAATGGATTTTTCAAAATTTTTTTCTCTAAATTTCGCAAATTATTGTGTAATTGGCGTTTCATGAACCGAAATGATGTATTTCAACAATCAAATGTAAAATAAAATGATAAATTTCAATTTTTTTCGACGGTCGAAAACCTGCGAATTATCTAAGGGTACCCCCTTCTTACATAAAAAATGGATTTTTCAAAAATTTTTTCTCTAAATTTCGCAAATTATTGTGTAATTAGCGTTTCATGAACCGAAATGATGTATTTCAACAATCAAATGTAAAAGAAAATGATAAATTTCAATTTTTTTCGACGGTCGAAAATATGCGAATTATCTACGGGTACCCCCTTCTTACATAAAAAATGGATTTTTCAAAAATTTTTTCTCTAAATTTCGCAAATTATTGTGTAATTAGCGTTTCATGAACCGAAATGATGTATTTCAACAATCAAATGTAAAAGAAAATGATAAATTTCAATTTTTTTCGACGGTCGAAAATTTGCGAATTATCTAAGGGTACCCCCTTCTTACATAAAAAATGGATTTTTCAAAATTTTTTTCTCTAAATTTCGCAAATTATTGTGTAATTAGCGTTTCATGAACCGAAATGATGTATTTCAACAATCAAATGTAAAAGAAAATGATAAATTTCAATTTTTTTCGACGGTCGAAAATTTGCGAATTATCTAAGGGTACCCCCTTCTTACATAAAAAATGAATTTTTCAAAATTTTTTTCTCTAAATTTCGCAAATTATTGTGTAATTAGCGTTTCATGAACCGAAATGATGTATTTCAAGAATCAAATGTAAAATAAAATGATAAATTTCAATTTTTTTCGACGGTCGAAAATATGCGAATTATCTAAGGGTACGCCCTTCTTACATAAAAAATGGATTTTTCAAAATTTTTTTCTCTAAATTTCGCAAATTATTGTGTAATTAGCGTTTCATGAACCGAAATGATGTATTTCAACAATCAAATGTAAAAGAAAATGATAAATTTCAATTTTTTTCGACGGTCGAAAACCTGCGAATTATCTAAGGGTACCCCCTTCTTACATAAAAAATGGATTTTTCAAAATTTTTTTCTCTAAATTTCGCAAATTATTGTGTAATTAGCGTTTCATGAACCGAAATGGTGTATTTCAACAATCAAATGTAAAAGAAAATGATAAATTTCAATTTTTTTCGACGGTCGAAAACCTGCGAATTATCTAAGGGTACCCCCTTCTTACATAAAAAATGGATTTTTCAAAATTTTTTTCTCTAAATTTCGCAAATTATTGTGTAATTAGCGTTTCATGTACCGAAATGATGTATTTCAACAATCAAATGTAAAAGCAAATGATAAATTTCAATTTTTTTCGACGGTCGAAAACCTGCGAATTATCTAAGGGTACCCCCTTCTTACATAAAAAATGGATTTTTCAAAATTTTTTTCTCTAAATTTCGCAAATTATTGTGTAATTAGCGTTTCATGTACCGAAATGATGTATTTCAACAATCAAATGTAAAAGAAAATGATAAATTTCAATTTTTTTCGACGGTCGAAAACCTGCGAATTATCTAAGGGTACCCCCTTCTTACATAAAAAATGGATTTTTCAAAACTTTTTTCTCTAAATTTCGCAAATTATTGTGTAATTAGCGTTTCATGTACCGAAATGATGTATTTCAACAATCAAATGTAAAAGAAAATGATAAATTTCAATTTTTTTCGACGGTCGAAAACCTGCGAATTATCTAAGGGTACCCCCTTCTTACATAAAAAATGAATTTTTCAAAATTTTTTTCTCTAAATTTCGCAAATTATTGTGTAATTAGCGTTTCATGAACCGAAATGGTGTATTTCAACAATCAAATGTAAAAGAAAATGATAAATTTCAATTTTTTTCGACGGTCGAAAACCTGCGAATTATCTAAGGGTACCCCCTTCTTACATAAAAAATGGATTTTTCAAAATTTTTTTCTCTAAATTTCGCAAATTATTGTGTAATTAGCGTTTCATGAACCGAAATGGTGTATTTCAACAATCAAATGTAAAAGAAAATGATAAATTTCAATTTTTTTCGACGGTCGAAAATATGCGAATTATCTAAGGGTACCCCCTTCTTACATAAAAAATGGATTTTTCAAAATTTTTTTCTCTAAATTTCGCAAATTATTGTGTAATTAGCGTTTCATGAACCGAAATGGTGTATTTCAACAATCAAATGTAAAAGAAAATGATAAATTTCAATTTTTTTCGACGGTCGAAAACCTGCGAATTATCTAAGGGTACCCCCTTCTTACATAAAAAATGAATTTTTCAAAATTTTTTTCTCTAAATTTCGCAAATTATTGTGTAATTAGCGTTTCATGTACCGAAATGATGTATTTCAACAATCAAATGTAAAAGAAAATGATAAATTTCAATTTTTTTCGACGGTCGAAAACCTGCGAATTATCTAAGGGTACCCCCTTCTTACATAAAAAATGGATTTTTCAAAATTTTTTTCTCTAAATTTCGCAAATTATTGTGTAATTAGCGTTTCATGTACCGAAATGATGTATTTCAACAATCAAATGTAAAAGAAAATGATAAATTTCAATTTTTTTCGACGGTCGAAAACCTGCGAATTATCTAAGGGTACCCCCTTCTTACATAAAAAATGAATTTTTCAAAATTTTTTTCTCTAAATTTCGCAAATTATTGTGTAATTAGCGTTTCATGTACCGAAATGATGTATTTCAACAATCAAATGTAAAAGAAAATGATAAATTTCAATTTTTTTCGACGGTCGAAAACCTGCGAATTATCTAAGGGTACCCCCTTCTTACATAAAAAATGGATTTTTCAAAATTTTTTTCTCTAAATTTCGCAAATTATTGTGTAATTAGCGTTTCATGTACCGAAATGATGTATTTCAACAATCAAATGTAAAATAAAATGATAAATTTCAATTTTTTTCGACGGTCGAAAACCTGCGAATTATCTAAGGGTACCCCCTTCTTACATAAAAAATGGATTTTTCAAAATTTTTTTCTCTAAATTTCGCAAATTATTGTGTAATTAGCGTTTCATGAACCGAAATGGTGTATTTCAACAATCAAATGTAAAAGAAAATGATAAATTTCAATTTTTTTCGACGGTCGAAAACCTGCGAATTATCTAAGGGTACCCCCTTCTTACATAAAAAATGGATTTTTCAAAATTTTTTTCTCTAAATTTCGCAAATTATTGTGTAATTGGCGTTTCATGAACCGAAATGATGTATTTCAACAATCAAATGTAAAATAAAATGATAAATTTCAATTTTTTTCGACGGTCGAAAACCTGCGAATTATCTAAGGGTACCCCCTTCTTACATAAAAAATGGATTTTTCAAAATTTTTTTCTCTAAATTTCGCAAATTATTGTGTAATTGGCGTTTCATGAACCGAAATGATGTATTTCAACAATCAAATGTAAAATAAAATGATAAATTTCAATTTTTTTCGACGGTCGAAAACCTGCGAATTATCTAAGGGTACCCCCTTCTTACATAAAAAATGGATTTTTCAAAATTTTTTTCTCTAAATTTCGCAAATTATTGTGTAATTAGCGTTTCATGTACCGAAATGATGTATTTCAACAATCAAATGTAAAAGAAAATGATAAATTTCAATTTTTTTCGACGGTCGAAAACCTGCGAATTATCTAAGGGTACCCCCTTCTTACATAAAAAATGGATTTTTCAAAATTTTTTTCTCTAAATTTCGCAAATTATTGTGTAATTGGCGTTTCATGAACCGAAATGATGTATTTCAACAATCAAATGTAAAATAAAATGATAAATTTCAATTTTTTTCGACGGTCGAAAACCTGCGAATTATCTAAGGGTGCCCCCTTCTTACATAAAAAATGGATTTTTCAAAATTTTTTTCTCTAAATTTCGCAAATTATTGTGTAATTAGCGTTTCATGAACCGAAATGATGTATTTCAACAATCAAATGTAAAATAAAATGATAAATTTCAATTTTTTTCGACGGTCGAAAACCTGCGAATTATCTAAGGGTACCCCCTTCTTACATAAAAAATGGATTTTTCAAAATTTTTTTCTCTAAATTTCGCAAATTATTGTGTAATTGGCGTTTCATGAACCGAAATGATGTATTTCAACAATCAAATGTAAAATAAAATGATAAATTTCAATTTTTTTCGACGGTCGAAAACCTGCGAATTATCTAAGGGTGCCCCCTTCTTACATAAAAAATGGATTTTTCAAAATTTTTTTCTCTAAATTTCGCAAATTATTGTGTAATTAGCGTTTCATGAACCGAAATGATGTATTTCAACAATCAAATGTAAAAGAAAATGATAAATTTCAATTTTTTTCGACGGTCGAAAATATGCGAATTATCTAAGGGTACCCCCTTCTTACATAAAAAATGGATTTTTCAAAAATTTTTTCTCTAAATTTCGCAAATTATTGTGTAATTAGCGTTTCATGAACCGAAATGGTGTATTTCAACAATCAAATGTAAAAGAAAATGATAAATTTCAATTTTTTTCGACGGTCGAAAATATGCGAATTATCTAAGGGTACACCCTTCTTACATAAAAAATGGATTTTTCAAAATTTTTTTCTCTAAATTTCGCAAATTATTGTGTAATTGGCGTTTCATGAACCGAAATGATGTATTTCAACAATCAAATGTAAAATAAAATGATAAATTTCAATTTTTTTCGACGGTCGAAAACCTGCGAATTATCTAAGGGTACCCCCTTCTTACATAAAAAATGGATTTTTCAAAAATTTTTTCTCTAAATTTCGCAAATTATTGTGTAATTAGCGTTTCATGAACCGAAATGATGTATTTCAACAATCAAATGTAAAAGAAAATGATAAATTTCAATTTTTTTCGACGGTCGAAAATATGCGAATTATCTACGGGTGCCCCCTTCTTACATAAAAAATGGATTTTTCAAAAATTTTTTCTCTAAATTTCGCAAATTATTGTGTAATTAGCGTTTCATGAACCGAAATGATGTATTTCAACAATCAAATGTAAAAGAAAATGATAAATTTCAATTTTTTTCGACGGTCGAAAATTTGCGAATTATCTAAGGGTACCCCCTTCTTACATAAAAAATGGATTTTTCAAAAATTTTTTCTCTAAATTTCGCAAATTATTGTGTAATTAGCGTTTCATGAACCGAAATGATGTATTTCAACAATCAAATGTAAAATAAAATGATAAATTTCAATTTTTTTCGACGGTCGAAAACCTGCGAATTATCTAAGGGTACCCCCTTCTTACATAAAAAATGGATTTTGCAAAAATTTTTTCTCTAAATTTCGCAAATTATTGTGTAATTAGCGTTTCATGAACCGAAATGATGTATTTCAACAATCAAATGTAAAAGAAAATGATAAATTTCAATTTTTTTCGACGGTCGAAAATATGCGAATTATCTAAGGGTACCCCCTTCTTACATAAAAAATGGATTTTTCAAAAATTTTTTCTCTAAATTTCGCAAATTATTGTGTAATTAGCGTTTCATGAACCGAAATGATGTATTTCAACAATCAAATGTAAAATAAAATGATAAATTTCAATTTTTTTCGACGGTCGAAAACCTGCGAATTATCTAAGGGTACCCCCTTCTTACATAAAAAATGGATTTTTCAAAAATTTTTTCTCTAAATTTCGCAAATTATTGTGTAATTAGCGTTTCATGAACCGAAATGATGTATTTCAACAATCAAATGTAAAATAAAATGATAAATTTCAATTTTTTTCGACGGTCGAAAACCTGCGAATTATCTAAGGGTACCCCCTTCTTACATAAAAAATGGATTTTGCAAAAATTTTTTCTCTAAATTTCGCAAATTATTGTGTAATTAGCGTTTCATGAACCGAAATGATGTATTTCAACAATCAAATGTAAAAGAAAATGATAAATTTCAATTTTTTTCGACGGTCGAAAATATGCGAATTATCTAAGGGTACCCCCTTCTTACATAAAAAATGGATTTTTCAAAAATTTTTTCTCTAAATTTCGCAAATTATTGTGTAATTAGCGTTTCATGAACCGAAATGATGTATTTCAACAATCAAATGTAAAATAAAATGATAAATTTCAATTTTTTTCGACGGTCGAAAACCTGCGAATTATCTAAGGGTACCCCCTTCTTACATAAAAAATGGATTTTTCAAAAATTTTTTCTCTAAATTTCGCAAATTATTGTGTAATTAGCGTTTCATGAACCGAAATGATGTATTTCAACAATCAAATGTAAAAGAAAATGATAAATTTCAATTTTTTTCGACGGTCGAAAACCTGCGAATTATCTAAGGGTACCCCCTTCTTACATAAAAAATGGATTTTTCAAAATTTTTTTCTCTAAATTTCGCAAATTATTGTGTAATTGGCGTTTCATGAACCGAAATGATGTATTTCAACAATCAAATGTAAAATAAAATGATAAATTTCAATTTTTTTCGACGGTCGAAAACCTGCGAATTATCTAAGGGTACCCCCTTCTTACATAAAAAATGGATTTTTCAAAAATTTTTTCTCTAAATTTCGCAAATTATTGTGTAATTAGCGTTTCATGAACCGAAATGATGTATTTCAACAATCAAATGTAAAAGAAAATGATAAATTTCAATTTTTTTCGACGGTCGAAAATATGCGAATTATCTACGGGTACCCCCTTCTTACATAAAAAATGGATTTTTCAAAAATTTTTTCTCTAAATTTCGCAAATTATTGTGTAATTAGCGTTTCATGAACCGAAATGATGTATTTCAACAATCAAATGTAAAAGAAAATGATAAATTTCAATTTTTTTCGACGGTCGAAAATTTGCGAATTATCTAAGGGTACCCCCTTCTTACATAAAAAATGGATTTTTCAAAAATTTTTTCTCTAAATTTCGCAAATTATTGTGTAATTAGCGTTTCATGAACCGAAATGATGTATTTCAACAATCAAATGTAAAATAAAATGATAAATTTCAATTTTTTTCGACGGTCGAAAACCTGCGAATTATCTAAGGGTACCCCCTTCTTACATAAAAAATGGATTTTTCAAAAATTTTTTCTCTAAATTTCGCAAATTATTGTGTAATTAGCGTTTCATGAACCGAAATGATGTATTTCAACAATCAAATGTAAAAGAAAATGATAAATTTCAATTTTTTTCGACGGTCGAAAATATGCGAATTATCTAAGGGTACCCCCTTCTTACATAAAAAATGGATTTTTCAAAATTTTTTTCTCTAAATTTCGCAAATTATTGTGTAATTAGCGTTTCATGAACCGAAATGATGTATTTCAACAATCAAATGTAAAATAAAATGATAAATTTCAATTTTTTACGACGGTCGAAAATATGCGAATTATCTAAGGGTACCCCCTTCTTACATAAAAAATGGATTTTTCAAAATTTTTTTCTCTAAATTTCGCAAATTATTGTATAATTAGCGTTTCATGAACCGAAATGATGTATTTCAACAATCAAATGTAAAAGAAAATGATAAATTTCAATTTTTTTCGACGGTCGAAAATATGCGAATTATCTAAGGGTACCCCCTTCTTACATAAAAAATAGATTTTTCAAAATTTTTTTCTCTAAATTTCGCAAATTATTGTGTAATTGGCGTTTCATGAACCGAAATGATGTATTTCAACAATCAAATGTAAAAGAAAATGATAAATTTCAATTTTTTTCGACGGTCGAAAACCTGCGAATTATCTAAGGGTACCCCCTTCTTACATAAAAAATGGATTTTTCAAAATTTTTTTCTCTAAATTTCGCAAATTATTGTGTAATTGGCGTTTCATGAACCGAAATGATGTATTTCAACAATCAAATGTAAAAGAAAATGATAAATTTCAATTTTTTTCGACGGTCGAAAATATGCGAATTATCTAAGGGTACCCCCTTCTTACATAAAAAATGGATTTTTCAAAATTTTTTTCTCTAAATTTCGCAAATTATTGTGTAATTGGCGTTTCATGAACCGAAATGATGTATTTCAACAATCAAATGTAAAAGAAAATGATAAATTTCAATTTTTTACGACGGTCGAAAATATGCGAATTATCTAAGGGTACCCCCTTCTTACATAAAAAATGGATTTTTCAAAATTTTTTTCTCTAAATTTCGCAAATTATTGTATAATTAGCGTTTCATGAACCGAAATGATGTATTTCAACAATCAAATGTAAAAGAAAATGATAAATTTCAATTTTTTTCGACGGTCGAAAATATGCGAATTATCTAAGGGTACCCCCTTCTTACATAAAAAATAGATTTTTCAAAATTTTTTTCTCTAAATTTCGCAAATTATTGTGTAATTGGCGTTTCATGAACCGAAATGATGTATTTCAACAATCAAATGTAAAAGAAAATGATAAATTTCAATTTTTTTCGACGGTCGAAAACCTGCGAATTATCTAAGGGTACCCCCTTCTTACATAAAAAATGGATTTTTCAAAATTTTTTTCTCTAAATTTCGCAAATTATTGTGTAATTAGCGTTTCATGAACCGAAATGATGTATTTCAACAATCAAATGTAAAAGAAAATGATAAATTTCAATTTTTTTCGACGGTCGAAAATATGCGAATTATCTAAGGGTACCCCCTTCTTACATAAAAAATGGATTTTTCAAAATTTTTTTCTCTAAATTTCGCAAATTATTGTGTAATTGGCGTTTCATGAACCGAAATGATGTATTTCAACAATCAAATGTAAAAGAAAATGATAAATTTCAATTTTTTTCGACGGTCGAAAATATGCGAATTATCTAAGGGTACCCCCTTCTTACATAAAAAATGGATTTTTCAAAAAATTTTTCTCTAAATTTCGCAAATTATTGTGTAATTAGCGTTTCATGAACCGAAATGATGTATTTCAACAATCAAATGTAAAAGAAAATGATAAATTTCAATTTTTTTCGACGGTCGAAAACCTGCGAATTATCTAAGGGTACCCCCTTCTTACATAAAAAATGGATTTTTCAAAACTTTTTTCTCTAAATTTCGCAAATTATTGTGTAATTAGCGTTTCATGTACCGAAATGATGTATTTCAACAATCAAATGTAAAAGAAAATGATAAATTTCAATTTTTTTCGACGGTCGAAAACCTGCGAATTATCTAAGGGTACCCCCTTCTTACATAAAAAATGAATTTTTCAAAATTTTTTTCTCTAAATTTCGCAAATTATTGTGTAATTAGCGTTTCATGAACCGAAATGGTGTATTTCAACAATCAAATGTAAAAGAAAATGATAAATTTCAATTTTTTTCGACGGTCGAAAATATGCGAATTATCTAAGGGTACCCCCTTCTTACATAAAAAATGGATTTTTCAAAATTTTTTTCTCTAAATTTCGCAAATTATTGTGTAATTAGCGTTTCATGAACCGAAATGGTGTATTTCAACAATCAAATGTAAAAGAAAATGATAAATTTCAATTTTTTTCGACGGTCGAAAACCTGCGAATTATCTAAGGGTACCCCCTTCTTACATAAAAAATGAATTTTTCAAAATTTTTTTCTCTAAATTTCGCAAATTATTGTGTAATTAGCGTTTCATGTACCGAAATGATGTATTTCAACAATCAAATGTAAAAGAAAATGATAAATTTCAATTTTTTTCGACGGTCGAAAACCTGCGAATTATCTAAGGGTACCCCCTTCTTACATAAAAAATGGATTTTTCAAAATTTTTTTCTCTAAATTTCGCAAATTATTGTGTAATTAGCGTTTCATGTACCGAAATGATGTATTTCAACAATCAAATGTAAAAGAAAATGATAAATTTCAATTTTTTTCGACGGTCGAAAACCTGCGAATTATCTAAGGGTACCCCCTTCTTACATAAAAAATGAATTTTTCAAAATTTTTTTCTCTAAATTTCGCAAATTATTGTGTAATTGGCGTTTCATGAACCGAAATGATGTATTTCAACAATCAAATGTAAAAGAAAATGATAAATTTCAATTTTTTTCGACGGTCGAAAACCTGCGAATTATCTAAGGGTACCCCCTTCTTACATAAAAAATGGATTTTTCAAAATTTTTTTCTCTAAATTTCGCAAATTATTGTGTAATTAGCGTTTCATGTACCGAAATGATGTATTTCAACAATCAAATGTAAAATAAAATGATAAATTTCAATTTTTTTCGACGGTCGAAAACCTGCGAATTATCTAAGGGTACCCCCTTCTTACATAAAAAATGGATTTTTCAAAATTTTTTTCTCTAAATTTCGCAAATTATTGTGTAATTAGCGTTTCATGAACCGAAATGGTGTATTTCAACAATCAAATGTAAAAGAAAATGATAAATTTCAATTTTTTTCGACGGTCGAAAACCTGCGAATTATCTAAGGGTACCCCCTTCTTACATAAAAAATGGATTTTTCAAAATTTTTTTCTCTAAATTTCGCAAATTATTGTATAATTAGCGTTTCATGAACCGAAATGATGTATTTCAACAATCAAATGTAAAATAAAATGATAAATTTCAATTTTTTTCGACGGTCGAAAACCTGCGAATTATCTAAGGGTACCCCCTTCTTACATAAAAAATTGATTTTTCAAAATTTTTTTCTCTAAATTTCGCAAATTATTGTGTAATTGGCGTTTCATGAACCGAAATGATGTATTTCAACAATCAAATGTAAAATAAAATGATAAATTTCAATTTTTTTCGACGGTCGAAAACCTGCGAATTATCTAAGGGTGCCCCCTTCTTACATAAAAAATGGATTTTTCAAAATTTTTTTCTCTAAATTTCGCAAATTATTGTGTAATTAGCGTTTCATGAACCGAAATGATGTATTTCAACAATCAAATGTAAAAGAAAATGATAAATTTCAATTTTTTTCGACGGTCGAAAATATGCGAATTATCTAAGGGTACCCCCTTCTTACATAAAAAATGGATTTTTCAAAAATTTTTTCTCTAAATTTCGCAAATTATTGTGTAATTAGTGTTTCATGAACCGAAATGGTGTATTTCAACAATCAAATGTAAAAGAAAATGATAAATTTCAATTTTTTTCGACGGTCGAAAATATGCGAATTATCTAAGGGTACACCCTTCTTACATAAAAAATGGATTTTTCAAAATTTTTTTCTCTAAATTTCGCAAATTATTGTGTAATTGGCGTTTCATGAACCGAAATGATGTATTTCAACAATCAAATGTAAAATAAAATGATAAATTTCAATTTTTTTCGACGGTCGAAAACCTGCGAATTATCTAAGGGTACCCCCTTCTTACATAAAAAATGGATTTTTCAAAAATTTTTTCTCTAAATTTCGCAAATTATTGTGTAATTAGCGTTTCATGAACCGAAATGATGTATTTCAACAATCAAATGTAAAAGAAAATGATAAATTTCAATTTTTTTCGACGGTCGAAAATATGCGAATTATCTACGGGTGCCCCCTTCTTACATAAAAAATGGATTTTTCAAAAATTTTTTCTCTAAATTTCGCAAATTATTGTGTAATTAGCGTTTCATGAACCGAAATGATGTATTTCAACAATCAAATGTAAAAGAAAATGATAAATTTCAATTTTTTTCGACGGTCGAAAATTTGCGAATTATCTAAGGGTACCCCCTTCTTACATAAAAAATGGATTTTTCAAAAATTTTTTCTCTAAATTTCGCAAATTATTGTGTAATTAGCGTTTCATGAACCGAAATGATGTATTTCAACAATCAAATGTAAAATAAAATGATAAATTTCAATTTTTTTCGACGGTCGAAAACCTGCGAATTATCTAAGGGTACCCCCTTCTTACATAAAAAATGGATTTTGCAAAAATTTTTTCTCTAAATTTCGCAAATTATTGTGTAATTAGCGTTTCATGAACCGAAATGATGTATTTCAACAATCAAATGTAAAAGAAAATGATAAATTTCAATTTTTTTCGACGGTCGAAAATATGCGAATTATCTAAGGGTACCCCCTTCTTACATAAAAAATGGATTTTTCAAAAATTTTTTCTCTAAATTTCGCAAATTATTGTGTAATTAGCGTTTCATGAACCGAAATGATGTATTTCAACAATCAAATGTAAAATAAAATGATAAATTTCAATTTTTTTCGACGGTCGAAAACCTGCGAATTATCTAAGGGTACCCCCTTCTTACATAAAAAATGGATTTTTCAAAAATTTTTTCTCTAAATTTCGCAAATTATTGTGTAATTAGCGTTTCATGAACCGAAATGATGTATTTCAACAATCAAATGTAAAAGAAAATGATAAATTTCAATTTTTTTCGACGGTCGAAAATATGCGAATTATCTAAGGGTACCCCCTTCTTACATAAAAAATGGATTTTTCAAAATTTTTTTCTCTAAATTTCGCAAATTATTGTGTAATTAGCGTTTCATGAACCGAAATGATGTATTTCAACAATCAAATGTAAAAGAAAATGATAAATTTCAATTTTTTTCGACGGTCGAAAACCTGCGAATTATCTAAGGGTACCCCCTTCTTACATAAAAAATGGATTTTTCAAAATTTTTTTCTCTAAATTTCGCAAATTATTGTGTAATTGGCGTTTCATGAACCGAAATGATGTATTTCAACAATCAAATGTAAAATAAAATGATAAATTTCAATTTTTTTCGACGGTCGAAAACCTGCGAATTATCTAAGGGTACCCCCTTCTTACATAAAAAATGGATTTTTCAAAAATTTTTTCTCTAAATTTCGCAAATTATTGTGTAATTAGCGTTTCATGAACCGAAATGATGTATTTCAACAATCAAATGTAAAATAAAATGATAAATTTCAATTTTTTTCGACGGTCGAAAACCTGCGAATTATCTAAGGGTACCCCCTTCTTACATAAAAAATGGATTTTTCAAAAATTTTTTCTCTAAATTTCGCAAATTATTGTGTAATTGGCGTTTCATGAACCGAAATGATGTATTTCAACAATCAAATGTAAAATAAAATGATAAATTTCAATTTTTTTCGACGGTCGAAAACCTGCGAATTATCTAAGGGTACCCCCTTCTTACATAAAAAATGGATTTTGCAAAAATTTTTTCTCTAAATTTCGCAAATTATTGTGTAATTGGCGTTTCATGAACCGAAATGATGTATTTCAACAATCAAATGTAAAAGAAAATGATAAATTTCAATTTTTTTCGACGGTCGAAAACCTGCGAATTATCTAAGGGTACCCCCTTCTTACATAAAAAATGGATTTTTCAAAATTTTTTTCTCTAAATTTCGCAAATTATTGTGTAATTGGCGTTTCATGAACCGAAATGATGTATTTCAACAATCAAATGTAAAATAAAATGATAAATTTCAATTTTTTTCGACGGTCGAAAACCTGCGAATTATCTAAGGGTACCCCCTTCTTACATAAAAAATGGATTTTTCAAAAATTTTTTCTCTAAATTTCGCAAATTATTGTGTAATTAGCGTTTCATGAACCGAAATGATGTATTTCAACAATCAAATGTAAAAGAAAATGATAAATTTCAATTTTTTTCGACGGTCGAAAATATGCGAATTATCTACGGGTACCCCCTTCTTACATAAAAAATGGATTTTTCAAAAATTTTTTCTCTAAATTTCGCAAATTATTGTGTAATTAGCGTTTCATGAACCGAAATGATGTATTTCAACAATCAAATGTAAAAGAAAATGATAAATTTCAATTTTTTTCGACGGTCGAAAATTTGCGAATTATCTAAGGGTACCCCCTTCTTACATAAAAAATGGATTTTTCAAAAATTTTTTCTCTAAATTTCGCAAATTATTGTGTAATTAGCGTTTCATGAACCGAAATGATGTATTTCAACAATCAAATGTAAAATAAAATGATAAATTTCAATTTTTTTCGACGGTCGAAAACCTGCGAATTATCTAAGGGTACCCCCTTCTTACATAAAAAATGGATTTTTCAAAAATTTTTTCTCTAAATTTCGCAAATTATTGTGTAATTAGCGTTTCATGAACCGAAATGATGTATTTCAACAATCAAATGTAAAAGAAAATGATAAATTTCAATTTTTTTCGACGGTCGAAAATATGCGAATTATCTAAGGGTACCCCCTTCTTACATAAAAAATGGATTTTTCAAAATTTTTTTCTCTAAATTTCGCAAATTATTGTGTAATTAGCGTTTCATGAACCGAAATGATGTATTTCAACAATCAAATGTAAAATAAAATGATAAATTTCAATTTTTTACGACGGTCGAAAATATGCGAATTATCTAAGGGTACCCCCTTCTTACATAAAAAATGGATTTTTCAAAATTTTTTTCTCTAAATTTCGCAAATTATTGTATAATTAGCGTTTCATGAACCGAAATGATGTATTTCAACAATCAAATGTAAAAGAAAATGATAAATTTCAATTTTTTTCGACGGTCGAAAATATGCGAATTATCTAAGGGTACCCCCTTCTTACATAAAAAATAGATTTTTCAAAATTTTTTTCTCTAAATTTCGCAAATTATTGTGTAATTGGCGTTTCATGAACCGAAATGATGTATTTCAACAATCAAATGTAAAAGAAAATGATAAATTTCAATTTTTTTCGACGGTCGAAAACCTGCGAATTATCTAAGGGTACCCCCTTCTTACATAAAAAATGGATTTTTCAAAATTTTTTTCTCTAAATTTCGCAAATTATTGTGTAATTAGCGTTTCATGAACCGAAATGATGTATTTCAACAATCAAATGTAAAAGAAAATGATAAATTTCAATTTTTTTCGACGGTCGAAAATATGCGAATTATCTAAGGGTACCCCCTTCTTACATAAAAAATGGATTTTTCAAATTTTTTTTCTCTAAATTTCGCAAATTATTGTGTAATTGGCGTTTCATGAACCGAAATGATGTATTTCAACAATCAAATGTAAAAGAAAATGATAAATTTCAATTTTTTTCGACGGTCGAAAATATGCGAATTATCTAAGGGTACCCCCTTCTTACATAAAAAATGGATTTTTCAAAAAATTTTTCTCTAAATTTCGCAAATTATTGTGTAATTAGCGTTTCATGAACCGAAATGATGTATTTCAACAATCAAATGTAAAAGAAAATGATAAATTTCAATTTTTTTCGACGGTCGAAAACCTGCGAATTATCTAAGGGTACCCCCTTCTTACATAAAAAATGGATTTTTCAAAACTTTTTTCTCTAAATTTCGCAAATTATTGTGTAATTAGCGTTTCATGTACCGAAATGATGTATTTCAACAATCAAATGTAAAAGAAAATGATAAATTTCAATTTTTTTCGACGGTCGAAAACCTGCGAATTATCTAAGGGTACCCCCTTCTTACATAAAAAATGGATTTTTCAAAATTTTTTTCTCTAAATTTCGCAAATTATTGTGTAATTAGCGTTTCATGAACCGAAATGATGTATTTCAACAATCAAATGTAAAATAAAATGATAAATTTCAATTTTTTTCGACGGTCGAAAACCTGCGAATTATCTAAGGGTACCCCCTTCTTACATAAAAAATGGATTTTTCAAAAATTTTTTCTCTAAATTTCGCAAATTATTGTGTAATTAGCGTTTCATGTACCGAAATGATGTATTTCAACAATCAAATGTAAAATAAAATGATAAATTTCAATTTTTTTCGACGGTCGAAAACCTGCGAATTATCTAAGGGTACCCCCTTCTTACATAAAAAATGGATTTTTCAAAACTTTTTTCTCTAAATTTCGCAAATTATTGTGTAATTAGCGTTTCATGTACCGAAATGATGTATTTCAACAATCAAATGTAAAAGAAAATGATAAATTTCAATTTTTTTCGACGGTCGAAAACCTGCGAATTATCTAAGGGTACCCCCTTCTTACATAAAAAATGGATTTTTCAAAATTTTTTTCTCTAAATTTCGCAAATTATTGTGTAATTAGCGTTTCATGAACCGAAATGATGTATTTCAACAATCAAATGTAAAATAAAATGATAAATTTCAATTTTTTTCGACGGTCGAAAACCTGCGAATTATCTAAGGGTACCCCCTTCTTACATAAAAAATGGATTTTTCAAAAAATTTTTCTCTAAATTTCGCAAATTATTGTGTAATTAGCGTTTCATGAACCGAAATGATGTATTTCAACAATCAAATGTAAAAGAAAATGATAAATTTCAATTTTTTTCGACGGTCGAAAATATGCGAATTATCTAAGGGTACCCCCTTCTTACATAAAAAATGGATTTTTCAAAATTTTTTTCTCTAAATTTCGCAAATTATTGTGTAATTAGCGTTTCATGAACCGAAATGATGTATTTCAACAATCAAATGTAAAATAAAATGATAAATTTCAATTTTTTACGACGGTCGAAAATATGCGAATTATCTAAGGGTACCCCCTTCTTACATAAAAAATGGATTTTTCAAAATTTTTTTCTCTAAATTTCGCAAATTATTGTATAATTAGCGTTTCATGAACCGAAATGATGTATTTCAACAATCAAATGTAAAAGAAAATGATAAATTTCAATTTTTTTCGACGGTCGAAAATATGCGAATTATCTAAGGGTACCCCCTTCTTACATAAAAAATAGATTTTTCAAAATTTTTTTCTCTAAATTTCGCAAATTATTGTGTAATTGGCGTTTCATGAACCGAAATGATGTATTTCAACAATCAAATGTAAAAGAAAATGATAAATTTCAATTTTTTTCGACGGTCGAAAACCTGCGAATTATCTAAGGGTACCCCCTTCTTACATAAAAAATGGATTTTTCAAAATTTTTTTCTCTAAATTTCGCAAATTATTGTGTAATTAGCGTTTCATGAACCGAAATGATGTATTTCAACAATCAAATGTAAAAGAAAATGATAAATTTCAATTTTTTTCGACGGTCGAAAATATGCGAATTATCTAAGGGTACCCCCTTCTTACATAAAAAATGGATTTTTCAAATTTTTTTTCTCTAAATTTCGCAAATTATTGTGTAATTGGCGTTTCATGAACCGAAATGATGTATTTCAACAATCAAATGTAAAAGAAAATGATAAATTTCAATTTTTTTCGACGGTCGAAAATATGCGAATTATCTAAGGGTACCCCCTTCTTACATAAAAAATGGATTTTTCAAAAAATTTTTCTCTAAATTTCGCAAATTATTGTGTAATTAGCGTTTCATGAACCGAAATGATGTATTTCAACAATCAAATGTAAAAGAAAATGATAAATTTCAATTTTTTTCGACGGTCGAAAACCTGCGAATTATCTAAGGGTACCCCCTTCTTACATAAAAAATGGATTTTTCAAAACTTTTTTCTCTAAATTTCGCAAATTATTGTGTAATTAGCGTTTCATGTACCGAAATGATGTATTTCAACAATCAAATGTAAAAGAAAATGATAAATTTCAATTTTTTTCGACGGTCGAAAACCTGCGAATTATCTAAGGGTACCCCCTTCTTACATAAAAAATGGATTTTTCAAAATTTTTTTCTCTAAATTTCGCAAATTATTGTGTAATTAGCGTTTCATGAACCGAAATGGTGTATTTCAACAATCAAATGTAAAAGAAAATGATAAATTTCAATTTTTTTCGACGGTCGAAAATATGCGAATTATCTAAGGGTACCCCCTTCTTACATAAAAAATGGATTTTTCAAAATTTTTTTCTCTAAATTTCGCAAATTATTGTGTAATTAGCGTTTCATGAACCGAAATGATGTATTTCAACAATCAAATGTAAAAGAAAATGATAAATTTCAATTTTTTTCGACGGTCGAAAATATGCGAATTATCTAAGGGTACCCCCTTCTTACATAAAAAATGGATTTTTCAAAATTTTTTTCTCTAAATTTCGCAAATTATTGTGTAATTAGCGTTTCATGAACCGAAATGATGTATTTCAACAATCAAATGTAAAAGAAAATGATAAATTTCAATTTTTATCGACGGTCGAAAATATGCGAATTATCTAAGGGTACCCCCTTCTTACATAAAAAATGGATTTTTCAAAATTTTTTTCTCTAAATTTCGCAAATTATTGTGTAATTAGCGTTTCATGAACCGAAATGATGTATTTCAACAATCAAATGTAAAAGAAAATGATAAATTTCAATTTTTTTCGACGGTCGAAAATATGCGAATTATCTAAGGGTACCCCCTTCTTACATAAAAAATGGATTTTTCAAAATTTTTTTCTCTAAATTTCGCAAATTATTGTGTAATTAGCGTTTCATGAACCGAAATGATGTATTTCAACAATCAAATGTAAAATAAAATGATAAATTTCAATTTTTTTCGACGGTCGAAAATATGCGAATTATCTAAGGGTACGCCCTTCTTACATAAAAATTGATTTTTCAAAATTTTTTTCTCTAAATTTCGCAAATTATTGTGTAATTAGCGTTTCATGAACCGAAATGATGTATTTCAAGAATCAAATGTAAAATAAAATGATAAATTTCAATTTTTTTCGACGGTCGAAAATATGCGAATTATCTAAGGGTACGCCCTTCTTACATAAGAAATGGATTTAAAAATTTTTTTCTCTAAATTTCGCAAATTATTGTGTAATTAGCGTTTCATGAACCGAAATGATGTATTTCAACAATCAAATGTAAAATAAAATGATAAATTTCAATTTTTTTCGACGGTCGAAAATATGCGAATTATCTAAGGGTACGCCCTTCTTACATAAGAAATGGATTTAAAAATTTTTTTCTCTAAATTTCGCAAATTATTGTGTAATTAGCGTTTCATGAACCGAAATGATGTATTTCAACAATCAAATGTAAAAGAAAATGATAAATTTCAATTTTTTTCGACGGTCGAAAACCTGCGAATTATCTAAGGGTACCCCCTTCTTACATAAAAAATGGATTTTTCAAAATTTTTTTCTCTAAATTTCGCAAATTATTGTGTAATTAGCGTTTCATGAACCGAAATGATGTATTTCAACAATCAAATGTAAAATAAAATGATAAATTTCAATTTTTTTCGACGGTCGAAAACCTGCGAATTATCTAAGGGTACCCCCTTCTTACATAAAAAATGGATTTTTCAAAATTTTTTTCTCTAAATTTCGCAAATTATTGTGTAATTAGCGTTTCATGAACCGAAATGATTTATTTCAACAATCAAATGTAAAAGAAAATGATAAATTTCAATTTTTTTCGACGGTCGAAAACCTGCGAATTATCTAAGGGTACCCCCTTCTTACATAAAAAATGGATTTTTCAAAATTTTTTTCTCTAAATTTCGCAAATTATTGTGTAATTAGCGTTTCATGTACCGAAATGATGTATTTCAACAATCAAATGTAAAAGAAAATGATAAATTTCAATTTTTTTCGACGGTCGAAAACCTGCGAATTATCTAAGGGTACCCCCTTCTTACATAAAAAATGGATTTTTCAAAATTTTTTTCTCTAAATTTCGCAAATTATTGTGTAATTAGCGTTTCATGAACCGAAATGGTGTATTTCAACAATCAAATGTAAAAGAAAATGATAAATTTCAATTTTTTTCGACGGTCGAAAACCTGCGAATTATCTAAGGGTACCCCCTTCTTACATAAAAAATGGATTTTTCAAAATTTTTTTCTCTAAATTTCGCAAATTATTGTGTAATTAGCGTTTCATGAACCGAAATGGTGTATTTCAACAATCAAATGTAAAAGAAAATGATAAATTTCAATTTTTTTCGACGGTCGAAAACCTGCGAATTATCTAAGGGTACCCCCTTCTTACATAAAAAATGGATTTTTCAAAACTTTTTTCTCTAAATTTCGCAAATTATTGTGTAATTAGCGTTTCATGTACCGAAATGATGTATTTCAACAATCAAATGTAAAAGAAAATGATAAATTTCAATTTTTTTCGACGGTCGAAAACCTGCGAATTATCTAAGGGTACCCCCTTCTTACATAAAAAATGAATTTTTCAAAATTTTTTTCTCTAAATTTCGCAAATTATTGTGTAATTAGCGTTTCATGAACCGAAATGGTGTATTTCAACAATCAAATGTAAAAGAAAATGATAAATTTCAATTTTTTTCGACGGTCGAAAACCTGCGAATTATCTAAGGGTACCCCCTTCTTACATAAAAAATGGATTTTTCAAAATTTTTTTCTCTAAATTTCGCAAATTATTGTGTAATTAGCGTTTCATGAACCGAAATGGTGTATTTCAACAATCAAATGTAAAAGAAAATGATAAATTTCAATTTTTTTCGACGGTCGAAAATATGCGAATTATCTAAGGGTACCCCCTTCTTACATAAAAAATGGATTTTTCAAAATTTTTTTCTCTAAATTTCGCAAATTATTGTGTAATTAGCGTTTCATGAACCGAAATGGTGTATTTCAACAATCAAATGTAAAAGAAAATGATAAATTTCAATTTTTTTCGACGGTCGAAAACCTGCGAATTATCTAAGGGTACCCCCTTCTTACATAAAAAATGAATTTTTCAAAATTTTTTTCTCTAAATTTCGCAAATTATTGTGTAATTAGCGTTTCATGTACCGAAATGATGTATTTCAACAATCAAATGTAAAAGAAAATGATAAATTTCAATTTTTTTCGACGGTCGAAAACCTGCGAATTATCTAAGGGTACCCCCTTCTTACATAAAAAATGGATTTTTCAAAATTTTTTTCTCTAAATTTCGCAAATTATTGTGTAATTAGCGTTTCATGTACCGAAATGATGTATTTCAACAATCAAATGTAAAAGAAAATGATAAATTTCAATTTTTTTCGACGGTCGAAAACCTGCGAATTATCTAAGGGTACCCCCTTCTTACATAAAAAATGAATTTTTCAAAATTTTTTTCTCTAAATTTCGCAAATTATTGTGTAATTAGCGTTTCATGTACCGAAATGATGTATTTCAACAATCAAATGTAAAAGAAAATGATAAATTTCAATTTTTTTCGACGGTCGAAAACCTGCGAATTATCTAAGGGTACCCCCTTCTTACATAAAAAATGGATTTTTCAAAATTTTTTTCTCTAAATTTCGCAAATTATTGTGTAATTAGCGTTTCATGTACCGAAATGATGTATTTCAACAATCAAATGTAAAAGAAAATGATAAATTTCAATTTTTTTCGACGGTCGAAAACCTGCGAATTATCTAAGGGTACCCCCTTCTTACATAAAAAATGGATTTTTCAAAATTTTTTTCTCTAAATTTCGCAAATTATTGTGTAATTAGCGTTTCATGAACCGAAATGGTGTATTTCAACAATCAAATGTAAAAGAAAATGATAAATTTCAATTTTTTTCGACGGTCGAAAACCTGCGAATTATCTAAGGGTACCCCCTTCTTACATAAAAAATGGATTTTTCACAATTTTTTTCTCTAAATTTCGCAAATTATTGTGTAATTAGCGTTTCATGAACCGAAATGGTGTATTTCAACAATCAAATGTAAAAGAAAATGATAAATTTCAATTTTTTTCGACGGTCGAAAATATGCGAATTATGTAAGGGTACCCCCTTCTTACATAAAAAATGGATTTTTCAAATTTTTTTCTCTAAATTTCGCAAATTATTGTGTAATTGGCGTTTCATGAACCGAAATGATGTATTTCAACAATCAAATGTAAAATAAAATGATAAATTTCAATTTTTTTCGACGGTCGAAAACCTGCGAATTATCTAAGGGTACCCCCTTCTTACATAAAAAATGGATTTTTCAAAATTTTTTTCTCCAAATTTCGCAAATTATTGTGTAATTAGCGTTTCATGTACCGAAATGATGTATTTCAACAATCAAATGTAAAAGAAAATGATAAATTTCAATTTTTTTCGACGGTCGAAAATATGCGAATTATCTACGGGTACCCCCTTCTTACATAAAAAATGGATTTTTCAAAATTTTTTTCTCTAAATTTCGCAAATTATTGTGTAATTAGCGTTTCATGAACCGAAATGGTGTATTTCAACAATCAAATGTAAAAGAAAATGATAAATTTCAATTTTTTTCGACGGTCGAAAACCTGCGAATTATCTAAGGGTACCCCCTTCTTACATAAAAAATGGATTTTTCACAATTTTTTTCTCTAAATTTCGCAAATTATTGTGTAATTAGCGTTTCATGAACCGAAATGATGTATTTCAACAATCAAATGTAAAATAAAATGATAAATTTCAATTTTTTTCGACGGTCGAAAACCTGCGAATTATCTAAGGGTACCCCCTTCTTACATAAAAAATGGATTTTTCAAAATTTTTTTCTCTAAATTTCGCAAATTATTGTGTAATTGGCGTTTCATGAACCGAAATGATGTATTTCAACAATCAAATGTAAAATAAAATGATAAATTTCAATTTTTTTCGACGGTCGAAAATATGCGAATTATCTAAGGGTACCCCCTTCTTACATAAAAAATGGATTTTTCAAAAATTTTTTCTCTAAATTTCGCAAATTATTGTGTAATTAGCGTTTCATGAACCGAAATGATGTATTTCAACAATCAAATGTAAAAGAAAATGATAAATTTCAATTTTTTTCGACGGTCGAAAATATGCGAATTATCTAAGGGTACCCCCTTCTTACATAAAAAATGGATTTTTCAAAATTTTTTTCTCTAAATTTCGCAAATTATTGTGTAATTGGCGTTTCATGAACCGAAATGATGTATTTCAACAATCAAATGTAAAATAAAATGATAAATTTCAATTTTTTTCGACGGTCGAAAACCTGCGAATTATCTAAGGGTACCCCCTTCTTACATAAAAAATGGATTTTTCAAAAATTTTTTCTCTAAATTTCGCAAATTATTGTGTAATTAGCGTTTCATGAACCGAAATGATGTATTTCAACAATCAAATGTAAAAGAAAATGATAAATTTCAATTTTTTTCGACGGTCGAAAATATGCGAATTATCTACGGGTACCCCCTTCTTACATAAAAAATGGATTTTTCAAAAATTTTTTCTCTAAATTTCGCAAATTATTGTGTAATTAGCGTTTCATGAACCGAAATGATGTATTTCAACAATCAAATGTAAAAGAAAATGATAAATTTCAATTTTTTTCGACGGTCGAAAATTTGCGAATTATCTAAGGGTACCCCCTTCTTACATAAAAAATGGATTTTTCAAAAATTTTTTCTCTAAATTTCGCAAATTATTGTGTAATTAGCGTTTCATGAACCGAAATGATGTATTTCAACAATCAAATGTAAAATAAAATGATAAATTTCAATTTTTTTCGACGGTCGAAAACCTGCGAATTATCTAAGGGTACCCCCTTCTTACATAAAAAATGGATTTTTCAAAAATTTTTTCTCTAAATTTCGCAAATTATTGTGTAATTAGCGTTTCATGAACCGAAATGATGTATTTCAACAATCAAATGTAAAAGAAAATGATAAATTTCAATTTTTTTCGACGGTCGAAAATATGCGAATTATCTAAGGGTACCCCCTTCTTACATAAAAAATGGATTTTTCAAAATTTTTTTCTCTAAATTTCGCAAATTATTGTGTAATTAGCGTTTCATGAACCGAAATGATGTATTTCAACAATCAAATGTAAAATAAAATGATAAATTTCAATTTTTTACGACGGTCGAAAATATGCGAATTATCTAAGGGTACCCCCTTCTTACATAAAAAATGGATTTTTCAAAATTTTTTTCTCTAAATTTCGCAAATTATTGTATAATTAGCGTTTCATGAACCGAAATGATGTATTTCAACAATCAAATGTAAAAGAAAATGATAAATTTCAATTTTTTTCGACGGTCGAAAATATGCGAATTATCTAAGGGTACCCCCTTCTTACATAAAAAATGGATTTTTCAAAATTTTTTTCTCTAAATTTCGCAAATTATTGTGTAATTGGCGTTTCATGAACCGAAATGATGTATTTCAACAATCAAATGTAAAAGAAAATGATAAATTTCAATTTTTTTCGACGGTCGAAAA
The DNA here is from genome assembly GCA_959613385.1 of Geotrupes spiniger. NCBI lineage: Eukaryota > Metazoa > Arthropoda > Insecta > Coleoptera > Geotrupidae > Geotrupes > Geotrupes spiniger. The sequence continues at coordinate 36,349,643 of OY390736.1, read as the reverse complement.
TATGCGAATTATCTAAGGGTACCCCCTTCTTACATAAAAAATGGATTTTTCAAAAAATTTTTCTCTAAATTTCGCAAATTATTGTGTAATTAGCGTTTCATGAACCGAAATGATGTATTTCAACAATCAAATGTAAAAGAAAATGATAAATTTCAATTTTTTTCGACGGTCGAAAACCTGCGAATTATCTAAGGGTACCCCCTTCTTACATAAAAAATGGATTTTTCAAAACTTTTTTCTCTAAATTTCGCAAATTATTGTGTAATTAGCGTTTCATGTACCGAAATGATGTATTTCAACAATCAAATGTAAAAGAAAATGATAAATTTCAATTTTTTTCGACGGTCGAAAACCTGCGAATTATCTAAGGGTACCCCCTTCTTACATAAAAAATGAATTTTTCAAAATTTTTTTCTCTAAATTTCGCAAATTATTGTGTAATTAGCGTTTCATGTACCGAAATGATGTATTTCAACAATCAAATGTAAAAGAAAATGATAAATTTCAATTTTTTTCGACGGTCGAAAACCTGCGAATTATCTAAGGGTACCCCCTTCTTACATAAAAAATGGATTTTTCAAAATTTTTTTCTCTAAATTTCGCAAATTATTGTGTAATTAGCGTTTCATGTACCGAAATGATGTATTTCAACAATCAAATGTAAAAGAAAATGATAAATTTCAATTTTTTTCGACGGTCGAAAACCTGCGAATTATCTAAGGGTACCCCCTTCTTACATAAAAAATGGATTTTTCAAAATTTTTTTCTCTAAATTTCGCAAATTATTGTGTAATTAGCGTTTCATGAACCGAAATGGTGTATTTCAACAATCAAATGTAAAAGAAAATGATAAATTTCAATTTTTTTCGACGGTCGAAAACCTGCGAATTATCTAAGGGTACCCCCTTCTTACATAAAAAATGGATTTTTCACAATTTTTTTCTCTAAATTTCGCAAATTATTGTGTAATTAGCGTTTCATGAACCGAAATGGTGTATTTCAACAATCAAATGTAAAAGAAAATGATAAATTTCAATTTTTTTCGACGGTCGAAAATATGCGAATTATGTAAGGGTACCCCCTTCTTACATAAAAAATGGATTTTTCAAATTTTTTTCTCTAAATTTCGCAAATTATTGTGTAATTGGCGTTTCATGAACCGAAATGATGTATTTCAACAATCAAATGTAAAATAAAATGATAAATTTCAATTTTTTTCGACGGTCGAAAACCTGCGAATTATCTAAGGGTACCCCCTTCTTACATAAAAAATGGATTTTTCAAAATTTTTTTCTCCAAATTTCGCAAATTATTGTGTAATTAGCGTTTCATGTACCGAAATGATGTATTTCAACAATCAAATGTAAAAGAAAATGATAAATTTCAATTTTTTTCGACGGTCGAAAATATGCGAATTATCTACGGGTACCCCCTTCTTACATAAAAAATGGATTTTTCAAAATTTTTTTCTCTAAATTTCGCAAATTATTGTGTAATTAGCGTTTCATGAACCGAAATGGTGTATTTCAACAATCAAATGTAAAAGAAAATGATAAATTTCAATTTTTTTCGACGGTCGAAAACCTGCGAATTATCTAAGGGTACCCCCTTCTTACATAAAAAATGGATTTTTCACAATTTTTTTCTCTAAATTTCGCAAATTATTGTGTAATTAGCGTTTCATGAACCGAAATGATGTATTTCAACAATCAAATGTAAAATAAAATGATAAATTTCAATTTTTTTCGACGGTCGAAAACCTGCGAATTATCTAAGGGTACCCCCTTCTTACATAAAAAATGGATTTTTCAAAATTTTTTTCTCTAAATTTCGCAAATTATTGTGTAATTGGCGTTTCATGAACCGAAATGATGTATTTCAACAATCAAATGTAAAATAAAATGATAAATTTCAATTTTTTTCGACGGTCGAAAATATGCGAATTATCTAAGGGTACCCCCTTCTTACATAAAAAATGGATTTTTCAAAAATTTTTTCTCTAAATTTCGCAAATTATTGTGTAATTAGCGTTTCATGAACCGAAATGATGTATTTCAACAATCAAATGTAAAAGAAAATGATAAATTTCAATTTTTTTCGACGGTCGAAAATATGCGAATTATCTAAGGGTACCCCCTTCTTACATAAAAAATGGATTTTTCAAAATTTTTTTCTCTAAATTTCGCAAATTATTGTGTAATTGGCGTTTCATGAACCGAAATGATGTATTTCAACAATCAAATGTAAAATAAAATGATAAATTTCAATTTTTTTCGACGGTCGAAAACCTGCGAATTATCTAAGGGTACCCCCTTCTTACATAAAAAATGGATTTTTCAAAAATTTTTTCTCTAAATTTCGCAAATTATTGTGTAATTAGCGTTTCATGAACCGAAATGATGTATTTCAACAATCAAATGTAAAAGAAAATGATAAATTTCAATTTTTTTCGACGGTCGAAAATATGCGAATTATCTACGGGTACCCCCTTCTTACATAAAAAATGGATTTTTCAAAAATTTTTTCTCTAAATTTCGCAAATTATTGTGTAATTAGCGTTTCATGAACCGAAATGATGTATTTCAACAATCAAATGTAAAAGAAAATGATAAATTTCAATTTTTTTCGACGGTCGAAAATTTGCGAATTATCTAAGGGTACCCCCTTCTTACATAAAAAATGGATTTTTCAAAAATTTTTTCTCTAAATTTCGCAAATTATTGTGTAATTAGCGTTTCATGAACCGAAATGATGTATTTCAACAATCAAATGTAAAATAAAATGATAAATTTCAATTTTTTTCGACGGTCGAAAACCTGCGAATTATCTAAGGGTACCCCCTTCTTACATAAAAAATGGATTTTTCAAAAATTTTTTCTCTAAATTTCGCAAATTATTGTGTAATTAGCGTTTCATGAACCGAAATGATGTATTTCAACAATCAAATGTAAAAGAAAATGATAAATTTCAATTTTTTTCGACGGTCGAAAATATGCGAATTATCTAAGGGTACCCCCTTCTTACATAAAAAATGGATTTTTCAAAATTTTTTTCTCTAAATTTCGCAAATTATTGTGTAATTAGCGTTTCATGAACCGAAATGATGTATTTCAACAATCAAATGTAAAATAAAATGATAAATTTCAATTTTTTACGACGGTCGAAAATATGCGAATTATCTAAGGGTACCCCCTTCTTACATAAAAAATGGATTTTTCAAAATTTTTTTCTCTAAATTTCGCAAATTATTGTATAATTAGCGTTTCATGAACCGAAATGATGTATTTCAACAATCAAATGTAAAAGAAAATGATAAATTTCAATTTTTTTCGACGGTCGAAAATATGCGAATTATCTAAGGGTACCCCCTTCTTACATAAAAAATGGATTTTTCAAAATTTTTTTCTCTAAATTTCGCAAATTATTGTGTAATTGGCGTTTCATGAACCGAAATGATGTATTTCAACAATCAAATGTAAAAGAAAATGATAAATTTCAATTTTTTTCGACGGTCGAAAATATGCGAATTATCTAAGGGTACCCCCTTCTTACATAAAAAATGGATTTTTCAAAAAATTTTTCTCTAAATTTCGCAAATTATTGTGTAATTAGCGTTTCATGAACCGAAATGATGTATTTCAACAATCAAATGTAAAAGAAAATGATAAATTTCAATTTTTTTCGACGGTCGAAAACCTGCGAATTATCTAAGGGTACCCCCTTCTTACATAAAAAATGGATTTTTCAAAACTTTTTTCTCTAAATTTCGCAAATTATTGTGTAATTAGCGTTTCATGTACCGAAATGATGTATTTCAACAATCAAATGTAAAAGAAAATGATAAATTTCAATTTTTTTCGACGGTCGAAAACCTGCGAATTATCTAAGGGTACCCCCTTCTTACATAAAAAATGAATTTTTCAAAATTTTTTTCTCTAAATTTCGCAAATTATTGTGTAATTAGCGTTTCATGAACCGAAATGGTGTATTTCAACAATCAAATGTAAAAGAAAATGATAAATTTCAATTTTTTTCGACGGTCGAAAATATGCGAATTATCTAAGGGTACCCCCTTCTTACATAAAAAATGGATTTTTCAAAATTTTTTTCTCTAAATTTCGCAAATTATTGTGTAATTAGCGTTTCATGAACCGAAATGATGTATTTCAACAATCAAATGTAAAAGAAAATGATAAATTTCAATTTTTTTCGACGGTCGAAAATATGCGAATTATCTAAGGGTACCCCCTTCTTACATAAAAAATGGATTTTTCAAATTTTTTTTCTCTAAATTTCGCAAATTATTGTGTAATTAGCGTTTCATGAACCGAAATGATGTATTTCAACAATCAAATGTAAAAGAAAATGATAAATTTCAATTTTTTTCGACGGTCGAAAATATGCGAATTATCTAAGGGTACCCCCTTCTTACATAAAAAATGGAGTTTTCAAAATTTTTTTCTCTAAATTTCGCAAATTATTGTGTAATTAGCGTTTCATGAACCGAAATGATGTATTTCAACAATCAAATGTAAAAGAAAATGATAAATTTCAATTTTTATCGACGGTCGAAAATATGCGAATTATCTAAGGGTACCCCCTTCTTACATAAAAAATGGATTTTTCAAAATTTTTTTCTCTAAATTTCGCAAATTATTGTGTAATTAGCGTTTCATGAACCGAAATGATGTATTTCAACAATCAAATGTAAAAGAAAATGATAAATTTCAATTTTTTTCGACGGTCGAAAATATGCGAATTATCTAAGGGTACCCCCTTCTTACATAAAAAATGGATTTTTCAAAATTTTTTTCTCTAAATTTCGCAAATTATTGTGTAATTAGCGTTTCATGAACCGAAATGATGTATTTCAACAATCAAATGTAAAATAAAATGATAAATTTCAATTTTTTTCGACGGTCGAAAATATGCGAATTATCTAAGGGTACGCCCTTCTTACATAAAAATTGATTTTTCAAAATTTTTTTCTCTAAATTTCGCAAATTATTGTGTAATTAGCGTTTCATGAACCGAAATGATGTATTTCAAGAATCAAATGTAAAATAAAATGATAAATTTCAATTTTTTTCGACGGTCGAAAATATGCGAATTATCTAAGGGTACGCCCTTCTTACATAAAAAATGGATTTTTCAAAAATTTTTTTCTCTAAATTTCGCAAATTATTGTGTAATTAGCGTTTCATGAACCGAAATGGTGTATTTCAACAATCAAATGTAAAAGAAAATGTTAATTTCAATTTTTTACGACGGTCGAAAATATGCGAATTATCTAAGGGTACCCCCTTCTTACATAAAAAATGGATTTTTCAAAATTTTTTTCTCTAAATTTCGCAAATTATTGTGTAATTAGCGTTTCATGAACCGAAATGATGTATTTCAACAATCAAATGTAAAATAAAATGATAAATTTCAATTTTTTTCGACGGTCGAAAACCTGCGAATTATCTAAGGGTACCCCCTTCTTACATAAAAAATGGATTTTTCAAAATTTTTTTCTCTAAATTTCGCAAATTATTGTGTAATTAGCGTTTCATGAACCGAAATGATTTATTTCAACAATCAAATGTAAAAGAAAATGATAAATTTCAATTTTTTTCGACGGTCGAAAACCTGCGAATTATCTAAGGGTGCCCCCGTCTTACATAAAAAATGGATTTTTCAAAATTTTTTTCTCTAAATTTCGCAAATTATTGTGTAATTAGCGTTTCATGAACCGAAATGGTGTATTTCAACAATCAAATGTAAAAGAAAATGTTAATTTCAATTTTTTACGACGGTCGAAAATATGCGAATTATCTAAGGGTACCCCCTTCTTACATAAAAAATGGATTTTTCAAAATTTTTTTCTCTAAATTTCGCAAATTATTGTGTAATTAGCGTTTCATGAACCGAAATGGTGTATTTCAACAATCAAATGTAAAAGAAAATGATAAATTTCAATTTTTTTCGACGGTCGAAAATATGCGAATTATCTAAGGGTACCCCCTTCTTACATAAAAAATGGATTTTTCAAAATTTTTTTCTCTAAATTTCGCAAATTATTGTGTAATTAGCGTTTCATGTACCGAAATGATGTATTTCAACAATCAAATGTAAAAGCAAATGATAAATTTCAATTTTTTTCGACGGTCGAAAACCTGCGAATTATCTAAGGGTACCCCCTTCTTACATAAAAAATGGATTTTTCAAAATTTTTTTCTCTAAATTTCGCAAATTATTGTGTAATTAGCGTTTCATGAACCGAAATGGTGTATTTCAACAATCAAATGTAAAAGAAAATGATAAATTTCAATTTTTTTCGACGGTCGAAAACCTGCGAATTATCTAAGGGTACCCCCTTCTTACATAAAAAATGGATTTTTCAAAATTTTTTTCTCTAAATTTCGCAAATTATTGTGTAATTAGCGTTTCATGAACCGAAATGGTGTATTTCAACAATCAAATGTAAAAGAAAATGATAAATTTCAATTTTTTTCGACGGTCGAAAACCTGCGAATTATCTAAGGGTACCCCCTTCTTACATAAAAAATGGATTTTTCAAAATTTTTTTCTCTAAATTTCGCAAATTATTGTGTAATTAGCGTTTCATGAACCGAAATGATGTATTTCAACAATCAAATGTAAAAGAAAATGATAAATTTCAATTTTTTTCGACGGTCGAAAACCTGCGAATTATCTAAGGGTACCACCTTCTTATATAAAAAATGGATTTTTCAAAATTTTTTTCTCTAAATTTCGCAAATTATTGTGTAATTAGCGTTTCATGAACCGAAATGATGTATTTCAACAATCAAATGTAAAAGAAAATGATAAATTTCAATTTTTATCGACGGTCGAAAACCTGCGAATTATCTAAGGGTACCCCCTTCTTACATAAAAAATGGATTTTTCAAAATTTTTTTCTCTAAATTTCGCAAATTATTGTGTAATTAGCGTTTCATGAACCGAAATGATGTATTTCAACAATCAAATGTAAAAGAAAATGATAAATTTCAATTTTTTTCGACGGTCGAAAATATGCGAATTATCTAAGGGTACCCCCTTCTTACATAAAAAAATGGATTTTTCAAATTTTTTTTCTCTAAATTTCGCAAATTATTGTGTAATTAGCGTTTCATGAACCGAAATGATGTATTTCAACAATCAAATGTAAAATAAAATGATAAATTTCAATTTTTTTCGACGGTCGAAAATATGCGAATTATCTAAGGGTACCCCCTTCTTACATAAAAAATGGATTTTTCAAAATTTTTTTCTCTAAATTTCGCAAATTATTGTGTAATTAGCGTTTCATGAACCGAAATGATGTATTTCAACAATCAAATGTAAAAGAAAATGATAAATTTCAATTTTTATCGACGGTCGAAAATATGCGAATTATCTAAGGGTACCCCCTTCTTACATAAAAAATGGATTTTTCAAAATTTTTTTCTCTAAATTTCGCAAATTATTGTGTAATTAGCGTTTCATGAACCGAAATGATGTATTTCAACAATCAAATGTAAAAGAAAATGATAAATTTCAATTTTTTTCGACGGTCGAAAATATGCGAATTATCTAAGGGTACCCCCTTCTTACATAAAAAATGGATTTTTCAAAATTTTTTTCTCTAAATTTCGCAAATTATTGTGTAATTAGCGTTTCATGAACCGAAATGATGTATTTCAACAATCAAATGTAAAATAAAATGATAAATTTCAATTTTTTTCGACGGTCGAAAACCTGCGAATTATCTAAGGGTACCCCCTTCTTACATAAAAAATGGATTTTTCAAAATTTTTTTCTCTAAATTTCGCAAATTATTGTGTAATTAGCGTTTCATGAACCGAAATGATTTATTTCAACAATCAAATGTAAAAGAAAATGATAAATTTCAATTTTTTTCGACGGTCGAAAACCTGCGAATTATCTAAGGGTGCCCCCTTCTTACATAAAAAATGGATTTTTCAAAATTTTTTTCTCTAAATTTCGCAAATTATTGTGTAATTAGCGTTTCATGAACCGAAATGGTGTATTTCAACAATCAAATGTAAAAGAAAATGATAAATTTCAATTTTTTACGACGGTCGAAAATATGCGAATTATCTAAGGGTACCCCCTTCTTACATAAAAAATGGATTTTTCAAAATTTTTTTCTCTAAATTTCGCAAATTATTGTGTAATTAGCGTTTCATGAACCGAAATGGTGTATTTCAACAATCAAATGTAAAAGAAAATGATAAATTTCAATTTTTTTCGACGGTCGAAAACCTGCGAATTATCTAAGGGTACCCCCTTCTTACATAAAAAATGGATTTTTCAAAATTTTTTTCTCTAAATTTCGCAAATTATTGTGTAATTAGCGTTTCATGAACCGAAATGGTGTATTTCAACAATCAAATGTAAAATAAAATGATAAATTTCAATTTTTTTCGACGGTCGAAAACCTGCGAATTATCTAAGGGTACCCCCTTCTTACATAAAAAATGGATTTTTCAAAAATTTTTTCTCTAAATTTCGCAAATTATTGTGTAATTAGCGTTTCATGAACCGAAATGGTGTATTTCAACAATCAAATGTAAAAGAAAATGATAAATTTCAATTTTTTTCGACGGTCGAAAATATGCGAATTATCTAAGGGTACCCCCTTCTTACATAAAAAATGGATTTTTCAAATTTTTTTCTCTAAATTTCGCAAATTATTGTGTAATTGGCGTTTCATGAACCGAAATGATGTATTTCAACAATCAAATGTAAAATAAAATGATAAATTTCAATTTTTTTCGACGGTCGAAAACCTGCGAATTATCTAAGGGTACCCCCTTCTTACATAAAAAATGGATTTTTCAAAAATTTTTTCTCTAAATTTCGCAAATTATTGTGTAATTAGCGTTTCATGAACCGAAATGATGTATTTCAACAATCAAATGTAAAAGAAAATGATAAATTTCAATTTTTTTCGACGGTCGAAAATATGCGAATTATCTACGGGTACCCCCTTCTTACATAAAAAATGGATTTTTCAAAAATTTTTTCTCTAAATTTCGCAAATTATTGTGTAATTAGCGTTTCATGAACCGAAATGATGTATTTCAACAATCAAATGTAAAAGAAAATGATAAATTTCAATTTTTTTCGACGGTCGAAAATATGCGAATTATCTAAGGGTACACCCTTCTTACATAAAAAATGGATTTTTCAAAATTTTTTTCTCTAAATTTCGCAAATTATTGTGTAATTGGCGTTTCATGAACCGAAATGATGTATTTCAACAATCAAATGTAAAATAAAATGATAAATTTCAATTTTTTTCGACGGTCGAAAACCTGCGAATTATCTAAGGGTGCCCCCTTCTTACATAAAAAATGGATTTTTCAAAATTTTTTTCTCTAAATTTCGCAAATTATTGTGTAATTAGCGTTTCATGAACCGAAATGATGTATTTCAACAATCAAATGTAAAAGAAAATGATAAATTTCAATTTTTTTCGACGGTCGAAAATATGCGAATTATCTAAGGGTACCCCCTTCTTACATAAAAAATGGATTTTTCAAAAATTTTTTCTCTAAATTTCGCAAATTATTGTGTAATTAGCGTTTCATGAACCGAAATGGTGTATTTCAACAATCAAATGTAAAAGAAAATGATAAATTTCAATTTTTTTCGACGGTCGAAAATATGCGAATTATCTAAGGGTACACCCTTCTTACATAAAAAATGGATTTTTCAAAATTTTTTTCTCTAAATTTCGCAAATTATTGTATAATTAGCGTGTCATGAACCGAAATGGTGTATTTCAACAATCAAATGTAAAAGAAAATGATAAATTTCAATTTTTTTCGACGGTCGAAAACCTGCGAATTATCTAAGGGTACCCCCTTCTTACATAAAAAATGGATTTTTCAAAATTTTTTTCTCTAAATTTCGCAAATTATTGTGTAATTGGCGTTTCATGAACCGAAATGATGTATTTCAACAATCAAATGTAAAATAAAATGATAAATTTCAATTTTTTTCGACGGTCGAAAACCTGCGAATTATCTAAGGGTACCCCCTTCTTACATAAAAAATGGATTTTTCAAAAATTTTTTCTCTAAATTTCGCAAATTATTGTGTAATTAGCGTTTCATGAACCGAAATGATGTATTTCAACAATCAAATGTAAAAGAAAATGATAAATTTCAATTTTTTTCGACGGTCGAAAATATGCGAATTATCTACGGGTACCCCCTTCTTACATAAAAAATGGATTTTTCAAAAATTTTTTCTCTAAATTTCGCAAATTATTGTGTAATTAGCGTTTCATGAACCGAAATGATGTATTTCAACAATCAAATGTAAAAGAAAATGATAAATTTCAATTTTTTTCGACGGTCGAAAATTTGCGAATTATCTAAGGGTACCCCCTTCTTACATAAAAAATGGATTTTTCAAAAATTTTTTCTCTAAATTTCGCAAATTATTGTGTAATTAGCGTTTCATGAACCGAAATGATGTATTTCAACAATCAAATGTAAAATAAAATGATAAATTTCAATTTTTTTCGACGGTCGAAAACCTGCGAATTATCTAAGGGTACCCCCTTCTTACATAAAAAATGGATTTTGCAAAAATTTTTTCTCTAAATTTCGCAAATTATTGTGTAATTAGCGTTTCATGAACCGAAATGATGTATTTCAACAATCAAATGTAAAAGAAAATGATAAATTTCAATTTTTTTCGACGGTCGAAAATATGCGAATTATCTAAGGGTACCCCCTTCTTACATAAAAAATGGATTTTTCAAAAATTTTTTCTCTAAATTTCGCAAATTATTGTGTAATTAGCGTTTCATGAACCGAAATGATGTATTTCAACAATCAAATGTAAAATAAAATGATAAATTTCAATTTTTTTCGACGGTCGAAAACCTGCGAATTATCTAAGGGTACCCCCTTCTTACATAAAAAATGGATTTTTCAAAAAATTTTTCTCTAAATTTCGCAAATTATTGTGTAATTAGCGTTTCATGAACCGAAATGATGTATTTCAACAATCAAATGTAAAAGAAAATGATAAATTTCAATTTTTTTCGACGGTCGAAAATATGCGAATTATCTAAGGGTACCCCCTTCTTACATAAAAAATGGATTTTTCAAAATTTTTTTCTCTAAATTTCGCAAATTATTGTGTAATTAGCGTTTCATGAACCGAAATGATGTATTTCAACAATCAAATGTAAAATAAAATGATAAATTTCAATTTTTTACGACGGTCGAAAATATGCGAATTATCTAAGTGTACCCCCTTCTTACATAAAAAATGGATTTTTCAAAATTTTTTTCTCTAAATTTCGCAAATTATTGTATAATTAGCGTTTCATGAACCGAAATGATGTATTTCAACAATCAAATGTAAAAGAAAATGATAAATTTCAATTTTTTTCGACGGTCGAAAATATGCGAATTATCTAAGGGTACCCCCTTCTTACATAAAAAATAGATTTTTCAAAATTTTTTTCTCTAAATTTCGCAAATTATTGTGTAATTGGCGTTTCATGAACCGAAATGATGTATTTCAACAATCAAATGTAAAAGAAAATGATAAATTTCAATTTTTTTCGACGGTCGAAAACCTGCGAATTATCTAAGGGTACCCCCTTCTTACATAAAAAATGGATTTTTCAAAATTTTTTTCTCTAAATTTCGCAAATTATTGTGTAATTAGCGTTTCATGAACCGAAATGATGTATTTCAACAATCAAATGTAAAAGAAAATGATAAATTTCAATTTTTTTCGACGGTCGAAAATATGCGAATTATCTAAGGGTACCCCCTTCTTACATAAAAAATGGATTTTTCAAAATTTTTTTCTCTAAATTTCGCAAATTATTGTGTAATTGGCGTTTCATGAACCGAAATGATGTATTTCAACAATCAAATGTAAAAGAAAATGATAAATTTCAATTTTTTTCGACGGTCGAAAATATGCGAATTATCTAAGGGTACCCCCTTCTTACATAAAAAATGGATTTTTCAAAAAAATTTTCTCTAAATTTCGCAAATTATTGTGTAATTAGCGTTTCATGAACCGAAATGATGTATTTCAACAATCAAATGTAAAAGAAAATGATAAATTTCAATTTTTTTCGACGGTCGAAAACCTGCGAATTATCTAAGGGTACCCCCTTCTTACATAAAAAATGGATTTTTCAAAAATTTTTTCTCTAAATTTCGCAAATTATTGTGTAATTAGCGTTTCATGAACCGAAATGATGTATTTCAACAATCAAATGTAAAAGAAAATGATAAATTTCAATTTTCTTCGACGGTCGAAAAAATGCGAATTATCTAAGGGTACCCCCTTCTTACATAAAAAATGGATTTTTCAAAAATTTTTTCTCTAAATTTCGCAAATTATTGTGTCATTAGCGTTTCATGAACCGAAATGATGTATTTCAACAATCAAATGTAAAAGAAAATGATAAATTTCAATTTTTTTCGACGGTCGAAAACCTGCGAATTATCTAAGGGTACCCCCTTCTTACATAAAAAATGGATTTTTCAAAATTTTTTTCTCTAAATTTCGCAAATTATTGTGTAATTAGCGTTTCATGAACCGAAATGATGTATTTCAACAATCAAATGTAAAAGAAAATGATAAATTTCAATTTTTTTCGACGGTCGAAAATATGCGAATTATCTAAGGGTACCCCCTTCTTACATAAAAAATGGATTTTTCAAAAATTTTTTCTCTAAATTTCGCAAATTATTGTGTAATTAGCGTTTCATGAACCGAAATGATGTATTTCAACAATCAAATGTAAAAGAAAATGATAAATTTCAATTTTTTTCGACGGTCGAAAACCTGCGAATTATCTAAGGGTACCCCCTTCTTACATAAAAAATGGATTTTTCAAAATTTTTTTCTCTAAATTTCGCAAATTATTGTGTAATTAGCGTTTCATGAACCGAAATGATGTATTTCAACAATCAAATGTAAAAGAAAATGATAAATTTCAATTTTTTTCGACGGTCGAAAATATGCGAATTATCTAAGGGTACCCCCTTCTTACATAAAAAATGGATTTTTCAAAAAATTTTTCTCTAAATTTCGCAAATTATTGTGTAATTAGCGTTTCATGAACCGACATGATGTATTTCAACAATCAAATGTAAAAGAAAATGATAAATTTCAATTTTTTTCGACGGTCGAAAATATGCGAATTATCTAAGGGTACCCCCTTCTTACATAAAAAATGGATTTTTCAAAATTTTTTTCTCTAAATTTCGCAAATTATTGTATAATTAGCGTTTCATGAACCGAAATGGTGTATTTCAACAATCAAATGTAAAAGAAAATGATAAATTTCAATTTTTTTCGACGGTCGAAAATATGCGAATTATCTAAGGGTACCCCCTTCTTACATAAAAAATGGATTTTTCAAAAATTTTTTCTCTAAATTTCGCAAATTATTGTGTAATTAGCGTTTCATGAACCGAAATGATGTATTTCAACAATCAAATGTAAAAGAAAATGATAAATTTCAATTTTTTTCGACGGTCGAAAACCTGCGAATTATCTAAGGGTACCCCCTTCTTACATAAAAAATGGATTTTTCAAAAATTTTTTCTCTAAATTTCGCAAATTATTGTATAATTAGCGTTTCATGAACCGAAATGGTGTATTTCAACAATCAAATGTAAAAGAAAATGATAAATTTCAATTTTTTTCGACGGTCGAAAACCTGCGAATTATCTAAGGGTACCCCCTTCTTACATAAAAAATGGATTTTTCAAAATTTTTTTCTCTAAATTTCGCAAATTATTGTGTAATTGGCGTTTCATGAACCGAAATGATGTATTTCAACAATCAAATGTAAAAGAAAATGATAAATTTCAATTTTTTTCGACGGTCGAAAACCTGCGAATTATCTAAGGGTACCCCCTTCTTACATAAAAAATGGATTTTTCAAAATTTTTTTCTCTAAATTTCGCAAATTATTGTGTAATTAGCGTTTCATGAACCGAAATGGTGTATTTCAACAATCAAATGTAAAAGAAAATGATAAATTTCAATTTTTTTCGACGGTCGAAAACCTGCGAATTATCTAAGGGTACCCCCTTCTTACATAAATAATGGATTTTTCAAAAATTTTTTCTCTAAATTTCGCAAATTATTGTATAATTAGCGTTTCATGAACCGAAATGGTGTATTTCAACAATCAAATGTAAAATAAAATGATAAATTTCAATTTTTTACGACGGTCGAAAATATGCGAATTATCTAAGGGTACCCCCTTCTTACATAAAAAATGGATTTTTCAAAATTTTTTTCTCTAAATTTCGCAAATTATTGTGTAATTGGCGTTTCATGAACCGAAATGGTGTATTTCAACAATCAAATGTAAAAGAAAATGATAAATTTCAATTTTTTTCGACGGTCGAAAACCTGCGAATTATCTAAGGGTACCCCCTTCTTACATAAAAAATGGATTTTTCAAAAATTTTTTCTCTAAATTTCGCATATTATTGTGTAATTAGCGTTTCATGAACCGAAATGGTGTATTTCAACAATCAAATGTAAAAGAAAATGATAAATTTCAATTTTTTTCGACGGTCGAAAACCTGCGAATTATCTAAGGGTACCCCCTTCTTACATAAAAAATGGATTTTTCAAAAATTTTTTCTCTAAATTTCGCATATTATTGTGTAATTAGCGTTTCATGAACCGAAATGGTGTATTTCAACAATCAAATGCAAAAGAAAATGATAAATTTCAATTTTTTTCGACGGTCGAAAACCTGCGAATTATCTAAGGGTACCCCCTTCTTACATAAATAATGGATTTTTCAAAAATTTTTTCTCTAAATTTCGCAAATTATTGTATAATTAGCGTTTCATGAACCGAAATGGTGTATTTCAACAATCAAATGTAAAAGAAAATGATAAATTTCAATTTTTTTCGACGGTCGAAAACCTGCGAATTATCTAAGGGTACCCCCTTCTTACATAAAAAATGGATTTTTCAAAATTTTTTTCTCTAAATTTCGCAAATTATTGTATAATTAGCGTTTCATGAACCGAAATGGTGTATTTCAACAATCAAATGTAAAAGAAAATGATAAATTTCAATTTTTTTCGACGGTCGAAAATATGCGAATTATCTAAGGGTACCCCCTTCTTACATAAAAAATGGATTTTTCAAAAATTTTTTCTCTAAATTTCGCAAATTATTGTATAATTAGCGTTTCATGAACCGAAATGGTGTATTTCAACAATCAAATGTAAAAGAAAATGATAAATTTCAATTTTTTTCGACGGTCGAAAACCTGCGAATTATCTAAGGGTACCCCCTTCTTACATAAAAAATGGATTTTTCAAAATTTTTTTCTCTAAATTTCGCAAATTATTGTGTAATTAGCGTTTCATGAACCGAAATGGTGTATTTCAACAATCAAATGTAAAAGAAAATGATAAATTTCAATTTTTTTCGACGGTCGAAAACCTGCGAATTATCTAAGGGTACCCCCTTCTTACATAAAAAATGGATTTTTCAAATTTTTTTTCTCTAAATTTCGCAAATTATTGTGTAATTAGCGTTTCATGAACCGAAATGGTGTATTTCAACAATCAAATGTAAAAGAAAATGATAAATTTCAATTTTTTTCGACGGTCGAAAACCTGCGAATTATCTAAGGGTACCCCCTTCTTACATAAAAAATGGATTTTTCAAAATTTTTTTCTCTAAATTTCGCAAATTATTGTGTAATTGGCGTTTCATGAACCGAAATGGTGTATTTCAACAATCAAATGTAAAAGAAAATGATAAATTTCAATTTTTTTCGACGGTCGAAAACCTGCGAATTATCTAAGGGTACCCCCTTCTTACATAAAAAATGGATTTTTCAAAATTTTTTTCTCTAAATTTCGCAAATTATTGTGTAATTAGCGTTTCATGAACCGAAATGGTGTATTTCAACAATCAAATGTAAAAGAAAATGATAAATTTCAATTTTTTTCGACGGTCGAAAACCTGCGAATTATCTAAGGGTACCCCCTTCTTACATAAAAAATGGATTTTTCAAAAATTTTTTCTCTAAATTTCGCATATTATTGTGTAATTAGCGTTTCATGAACCGAAATGGTGTATTTCAACAATCAAATGTAAAAGAAAATGATAAATTTCAATTTTTTACGACGGTCGAAAATATGCGAATTATCTAAGGGTACCCCCTTCTTACATAAAAAATGGATTTTTCAAAATTTTTTTCTCTAAATTTCGCAAATTATTGTGTAATTAGCGTTTCATGAACCGAAATGATGTATTTCAACAATCAAATGTAAAATAAAATTATAAATTTCAATTTTTTTCGACGGTCGAAAACCTGCGAATTATCTAAGGGTACCCCCTTCTTACATAAAAAATGGATTTTTCAAAATTTTTTTCTCTAAATTTCGCAAATTATTGTGTAATTGGCGTTTCATGAACCGAAATGGTGTATTTCAACAATCAAATGTAAAAGAAAATGATAAATTTCAATTTTTTTCGACGGTCGAAAACCTGCGAATTATCTAAGGGTACCCCCTTCTTACATAAAAAATGGATTTTTCAAAAATTTTTTCTCTAAATTTCGCATATTATTGTGTAATTAGCGTTTCATGAACCGAAATGGTGTATTTCAACAATCAAATGTAAAAGAAAATGATAAATTTCAATTTTTTTCGACGGTCGAAAATATGCGAATTATCTAAGGGTAACCCCTTCTTACATAAAAAATGGATTTTTCAAAATTTTTTTCTCTAAATTTCGCAAATTATTGTGTAATTAGCGTTTCATGAACCGAAATGGTGTATTTCAACAATCAAATGTAAAAGAAAATGATAAATTTCAATTTTTTTCGACGGTCGAAAATATGCGAATTATCTAAGGGTACCCCCTTCTTACATAAAAAATGGATTTTTCAAAAATTTTTTCTCTAAATTTCGCAAATTATTGTATAATTAGCGTTTCATGAACCGAAATGGTGTATTTCAACAATCAAATGTAAAAGAAAATGATAAATTTCAATTTTTTTCGACGGTCGAAAACCTGCGAATTATCTAAGGGTACCCCCTTCTTACATAAAAAATGGATTTTTCAAATTTTTTTTCTCTAAATTTCGCAAATTATTGTGTAATTAGCGTTTCATGAACCGAAATGGTGTATTTCAACAATCAAATGTAAAAGAAAATGATAAATTTCAATTTTTTTCGACGGTCGAAAACCTGCGAATTATCTAAGGGTACCCCCTTCTTACATAAAAAATGGATTTTTCAAAAATTTTTTCTCTAAATTTCGCATATTATTGTGTAATTAGCGTTTCATGAACCGAAATGGTGTATTTCAACAATCAAATGTAAAAGAAAATGATAAATTTCAATTTTTTTCGACGGTCGAAAACATGCGAATTATCTAAGGGTACCCCCTTCTTACATAAAAAATGGATTTTTCAAAATTTTTTTCTCTAAATTTCGCAAATTATTGTGTAATTAGCGTTTCATGAACCGAAATGATGTATTTCAACAATCAAATGTAAAAGAAAATGATAAATTTCAATTTTTTTCGACGGTCGAAAATATGCGAATTATCTAAGGGTACCCCCTTCTTACATAAAAAATGGATTTTTCAAAAATTTTTTCTCTAAATTTCGCAAATTATTGTATAATTAGCGTTTCATGAACCGAAATGGTGTATTTCAACAATCAAATGTAAAAGAAAATGATAAATTTCAATTTTTTTCGACGGTCGAAAACCTGCGAATTATCTAAGGGTACCCCCTTCTTACATAAAAAATGGATTTTTCAAAATTTTTTTCTCTAAATTTCGCAAATTATTGTGTAATTAGCGTTTCATGAACCGAAATGGTGTATTTCAACAATCAAATGTAAAAGAAAATGATAAATTTCAATTTTTTTCGACGGTCGAAAACCTGCGAATTATCTAAGGGTACCCCCTTCTTACATAAAAAATGGATTTTTCAAATTTTTTTTCTCTAAATTTCGCAAATTATTGTGTAATTAGCGTTTCATGAACCGAAATGGTGTATTTCAACAATCAAATGTAAAAGAAAATGATAAATTTCAATTTTTTTCGACGGTCGAAAACCTGCGAATTATCTAAGGGTACCCCCTTCTTACATAAAAAATGGATTTTTCAAAATTTTTTTCTCTAAATTTCGCAAATTATTGTGTAATTGGCGTTTCATGAACCGAAATGGTGTATTTCAACAATCAAATGTAAAAGAAAATGATAAATTTCAATTTTTTTCGACGGTCGAAAACCTGCGAATTATCTAAGGGTACCCCCTTCTTACATAAAAAATGGATTTTTCAAAATTTTTTTCTCTAAATTTCGCAAATTATTGTGTAATTAGCGTTTCATGAACCGAAATGGTGTATTTCAACAATCAAATGTAAAAGAAAATGATAAATTTCAATTTTTTTCGACGGTCGAAAACCTGCGAATTATCTAAGGGTACCCCCTTCTTACATAAAAAATGGATTTTTCAAAAATTTTTTCTCTAAATTTCGCATATTATTGTGTAATTAGCGTTTCATGAACCGAAATGGTGTATTTCAACAATCAAATGTAAAAGAAAATGATAAATTTCAATTTTTTACGACGGTCGAAAATATGCGAATTATCTAAGGGTACCCCCTTCTTACATAAAAAATGGATTTTTCAAAATTTTTTTCTCTAAATTTCGCAAATTATTGTGTAATTAGCGTTTCATGAACCGAAATGATGTATTTCAACAATCAAATGTAAAATAAAATTATAAATTTCAATTTTTTTCGACGGTCGAAAACCTGCGAATTATCTAAGGGTACCCCCTTCTTACATAAAAAATGGATTTTTCAAAATTTTTTTCTCTAAATTTCGCAAATTATTGTGTAATTGGCGTTTCATGAACCGAAATGGTGTATTTCAACAATCAAATGTAAAAGAAAATGATAAATTTCAATTTTTTTCGACGGTCGAAAACCTGCGAATTATCTAAGGGTACCCCCTTCTTACATAAAAAATGGATTTTTCAAAAATTTTTTCTCTAAATTTCGCATATTATTGTGTAATTAGCGTTTCATGAACCGAAATGGTGTATTTCAACAATCAAATGTAAAAGAAAATGATAAATTTCAATTTTTTTCGACGGTCGAAAATATGCGAATTATCTAAGGGTAACCCCTTCTTACATAAAAAATGGATTTTTCAAAATTTTTTTCTCTAAATTTCGCAAATTATTGTGTAATTAGCGTTTCATGAACCGAAATGGTGTATTTCAACAATCAAATGTAAAAGAAAATGATAAATTTCAATTTTTTTCGACGGTCGAAAATATGCGAATTATCTAAGGGTACCCCCTTCTTACATAAAAAATGGATTTTTCAAAAATTTTTTCTCTAAATTTCGCAAATTATTGTATAATTAGCGTTTCATGAACCGAAATGGTGTATTTCAACAATCAAATGTAAAAGAAAATGATAAATTTCAATTTTTTTCGACGGTCGAAAACCTGCGAATTATCTAAGGGTACCCCCTTCTTACATAAAAAATGGATTTTTCAAATTTTTTTTCTCTAAATTTCGCAAATTATTGTGTAATTAGCGTTTCATGAACCGAAATGGTGTATTTCAACAATCAAATGTAAAAGAAAATGATAAATTTCAATTTTTTTCGACGGTCGAAAACCTGCGAATTATCTAAGGGTACCCCCTTCTTACATAAAAAATGGATTTTTCAAAATTTTTTTCTCTAAATTTCGCAAATTATTGTGTAATTAGCGTTTCATGAACCGAAATGGTGTATTTCAACAATCAAATGTAAAAGAAAATGATAAATTTCAATTTTTTTCGACGGTCGAAAACCTGCGAATTATCTAAGGGTACCCCCTTCTTACATAAAAAATGGATTTTTCAAAATTTTTTTCTCTAAATTTCGCAAATTATTGTGTAATTGGCGTTTCATGAACCGAAATGGTGTATTTCAACAATCAAATGTAAAAGAAAATGATAAATTTCAATTTTTTTCGACGGTCGAAAACCTGCGAATTATCTAAGGGTACCCCCTTCTTACATAAAAAATGGATTTTTCAAAATTTTTTTCTCTAAATTTCGCAAATTATTGTGTAATTAGCGTTTCATGAACCGAAATGGTGTATTTCAACAATCAAATGTAAAAGAAAATGATAAATTTCAATTTTTTTCGACGGTCGAAAACCTGCGAATTATCTAAGGGTACCCCCTTCTTACATAAAAAATGGATTTTTCAAAATTTTTTTCTCTAAATTTCGCAAATTATTGTGTAATTGGCGTTTCATGAACCGAAATGGTGTATTTCAACAATCAAATGTAAAAGAAAATGATAAATTTCAATTTTTTTCGACGGTCGAAAACCTGCGAATTATCTAAGGGTACCCCCTTCTTACATAAAAAATGGATTTTTCAAAATTTTTTTCTCTAAATTTCGCAAATTATTGTGTAATTAGCGTTTCATGAACCGAAATGGTGTATTTCAACAATCAAATGTAAAAGAAAATGATAAATTTCAATTTTTTTCGACGGTCGAAAACCTGCGAATTATCTAAGGGTACCCCCTTCTTACATAAAAAATGGATTTTTCAAAATTTTTTTCTCTAAATTTCGCAAATTATTGTGTAATTAGCGTTTCATGAACCGAAATGGTGTATTTCAACAATCAAATGTAAAAGAAAATGATAAATTTCAATTTTTTTCGACGGTCGAAAACCTGCGAATTATCTAAGGGTACCCCCTTCTTACATAAAAAATGGATTTTTCAAAATTTTTTTCTCTAAATTTCGCAAATTATTGTGTAATTAGCGTTTCATGAACCGAAATGGTGTATTTCAACAATCAAATGTAAAAGAAAATGATAAATTTCAATTTTTTTCGACGGTCGAAAACCTGCGAATTATCTAAGGGTACCCCCTTCTTACATAAAAAATGGATTTT
The DNA here is from genome assembly GCA_959613385.1 of Geotrupes spiniger. Lineage (NCBI taxonomy): Eukaryota > Metazoa > Arthropoda > Insecta > Coleoptera > Geotrupidae > Geotrupes > Geotrupes spiniger. The sequence continues at coordinate 36,328,653 of OY390736.1, read as the reverse complement.
TCAAAAATTTTTTCTCTAAATTTCGCATATTATTGTGTAATTAGCGTTTCATGAACCGAAATGGTGTATTTCAACAATCAAATGTAAAAGAAAATGATAAATTTCAATTTTTTTCGACGGTCGAAAATATGCGAATTATCTAAGGGTAACCCCTTCTTACATAAAAAATGGATTTTTCAAAATTTTTTTCTCTAAATTTCGCAAATTATTGTGTAATTAGCGTTTCATGAACCGAAATGGTGTATTTCAACAATCAAATGTAAAAGAAAATGATAAATTTCAATTTTTTTCGACGGTCGAAAATATGCGAATTATCTAAGGGTACCCCCTTCTTACATAAAAAATGGATTTTTCAAAAATTTTTTCTCTAAATTTCGCAAATTATTGTATAATTAGCGTTTCATGAACCGAAATGGTGTATTTCAACAATCAAATGTAAAAGAAAATGATAAATTTCAATTTTTTTCGACGGTCGAAAACCTGCGAATTATCTAAGGGTACCCCCTTCTTACATAAAAAATGGATTTTTCAAAATTTTTTTCTCTAAATTTCGCAAATTATTGTGTAATTAGCGTTTCATGAACCGAAATGGTGTATTTCAACAATCAAATGTAAAAGAAAATGATAAATTTCAATTTTTTTCGACGGTCGAAAACCTGCGAATTATCTAAGGGTACCCCCTTCTTACATAAAAAATGGATTTTTCAAAATTTTTTTCTCTAAATTTCGCAAATTATTGTGTAATTGGCGTTTCATGAACCGAAATGGTGTATTTCAACAATCAAATGTAAAAGAAAATGATAAATTTCAATTTTTTTCGACGGTCGAAAACCTGCGAATTATCTAAGGGTACCCCCTTCTTACATAAAAAATGGATTTTTCAAAATTTTTTTCTCTAAATTTCGCAAATTATTGTGTAATTAGCGTTTCATGAACCGAAATGGTGTATTTCAACAATCAAATGTAAAAGAAAATGATAAATTTCAATTTTTTTCGACGGTCGAAAACCTGCGAATTATCTAAGGGTACCCCCTTCTTACATAAAAAATGGATTTTTCAAATTTTTTTTCTCTAAATTTCGCAAATTATTGTGTAATTAGCGTTTCATGAACCGAAATGGTGTATTTCAACAATCAAATGTAAAAGAAAATGATAAATTTCAATTTTTTTCGACGGTCGAAAACCTGCGAATTATCTAAGGGTACCCCCTTCTTACATAAAAAATGGATTTTTCAAAATTTTTTTCTCTAAATTTCGCAAATTATTGTGTAATTAGCGTTTCATGAACCGAAATGGTGTATTTCAACAATCAAATGTAAAAGAAAATGATAAATTTCAATTTTTTTCGACGGTCGAAAACCTGCGAATTATCTAAGGGTACCCCCTTCTTACATAAAAAATGGATTTTTCAAATTTTTTTTCTCTAAATTTCGCAAATTATTGTGTAATTAGCGTTTCATGAACCGAAATGGTGTATTTCAACAATCAAATGTAAAAGAAAATGATAAATTTCAATTTTTTTCGACGGTCGAAAACCTGCGAATTATCTAAGGGTACCCCCTTCTTACATAAAAAATGGATTTTTCAAAATTTTTTTCTCTAAATTTCGCAAATTATTGTGTAATTAGCGTTTCATGAACCGAAATGGTGTATTTCAACAATCAAATGTAAAAGAAAATGATAAATTTCAATTTTTTTCGACGGTCGAAAACCTGCGAATTATCTAAGGGTACCCCCTTCTTACATAAAAAATGGATTTTTCAAAATTTTTTTCTCTAAATTTCGCAAATTATTGTATAATTAGCGTTTCATGAACCGAAATGGTGTATTTCAACAATCAAATGTAAAAGAAAATGATAAATTTCAATTTTTTTCGACGGTCGAAAACCTGCGAATTATCTAAGGGTACCCCCTTCTTACATAAAAAATGGATTTTTCAAAATTTTTTTCTCTAAATTTCGCAAATTATTGTGTAATTGGCGTTTCATGAACCGAAATGGTGTATTTCAACAATCAAATGTAAAATAAAATGATAAATTTCAATTTTTTACGACGGTCGAAAATATGCGAATTATCTAAGGGTACCCCCTTCTTACATAAAAAATGGATTTTTCAAAATTTTTTTCTCTAAATTTCGCAAATTATTGTGTAATTAGCGTTTCATGAACCGAAATGGTGTATTTCAACAATCAAATGTAAAAGAAAATGATAAATTTCAATTTTTTTCGACGGTCGAAAATATGCGAATTATCTAAGGGTACCCCCTTCTTACATAAAAAATGGATTTTTCAAAATTTTTTTCTCTAAATTTCGCAAATTATTGTGTAATTAGCGTTTCATGAACCGAAATGGTGTATTTCAACAATCAAATGTAAAAGAAAATGATAAATTTCAATCTTTTTCGACGGTCGAAAACCTGCGAATTATCTAAGGGTACCCCCTTCTTACATAAAAAATGGATTTTTCAAAATTTTTTTCTCTAAATTTCGCAAATTATTGTGTAATTAGCGTTTCATGAACCGAAATGGTGTATTTCAACAATCAAATGTAAAAGAAAATGATAAATTTCAATTTTTTTCGACGGTCGAAAACCTGCGAATTATCTAAGGGTACCCCCTTCTTACATAAAAAATGGATTTTTCAAAATTTTTTTCTCTAAATTTCGCAAATTATTGTGTAATTGGCGTTTCATGAACCGAAATGGTGTATTTCAACAATCAAATGTAAAAGAAAATGATAAATTTCAATTTTTTCGACGGTCGAAAACCTGCGAATTATCTAAGGGTACCCCCTTCTTACATAAAAAATGGATTTTTCAAAAATTTTTTCTCTAAATTTCGCATATTATTGTGTAATTAGCGTTTCATGAACCGAAATGGTGTATTTCAACAATCAAATGTAAAAGAAAATGATAAATTTCAATTTTTTTCGACGGTCGAAAATATGCGAATTATCTAAGGGTAACCCCTTCTTACATAAAAAATGGATTTTTCAAAATTTTTTTCTCTAAATTTCGCAAATTATTGTGTAATTAGCGTTTCATGAACCGAAATGATGTATTTCAACAATCAAATGTAAAAGAAAATGATAAATTTCAATTTTTTTCGACGGTCGAAAATATGCGAATTATCTAAGGGTACCCCCTTCTTACATAAAAAATGGATTTTTCAAAATTTTTTTCTCTAAATTTCGCAAATTATTGTGTAATTGGCGTTTCATGAACCGAAATGATGTATTTCAACAATCAAATGTAAAAGAAAATGATAAATTTCAATTTTTTTCGACGGTCGAAAATATGCGAATTATCTAAGGGTACCCCCTTCTTACATAAAAAATGGATTTTTCAAAATTTTTTTCTCTAAATTTCGCAAATTATTGTGTAATTAGCGTTTCATGAACCGAAATGGTGTATTTCAACAATCAAATGTAAAAGAAAATGATAAATTTCAATTTTTTTCGACGGTCGAAAACCTGCGAATTATCTAAGGGTACCCCCTTCTTACATAAAAAATGGATTTTTCAAAATTTTTTTCTCTAAATTTCGCAAATTATTGTGTAATTAGCGTTTCATGAACCGAAATGATGTATTTCAACAATCAAATGTAAAAGAAAATGATAAATTTCAATTTTTTTCGACGGTCGAAAATATGCGAATTATCTAAGGGTACCCCCTTCTTACATAAAAAATGGATTTTTCAAAATTTTTTTCTCTAAATTTCGCAAATTATTGTGTAATTAGCGTTTCATGAACCGAAATGGTGTATTTCAACAATCAAATGTAAAAGAAAATGATAAATTTCAATTTTTTTCGACGGTCGAAAACCTGCGAATTATCTAAGGGTACCCCCTTCTTACATAAAAAATGGATTTTTCAAAATTTTTTTCTCTAAATTTCGCAAATTATTGTGTAATTAGCGTTTCATGAACCGAAATGATGTATTTCAACAATCAAATGTAAAAGAAAATGATAAATTTCAATTTTTTTCGACGGTCGAAAACCTGCGAATTATCTAAGGGTACCCCCTTCTTACATAAAAAATGGATTTTTCAAAATTTTTTTCTCTAAATTTCGCAAATTATTGTGTAATTAGCGTTTCATGAACCGAAATGATGTATTTCAACAATCAAATGTAAAAGAAAATGATAAATTTCAATTTTTTTCGACGGTCGAAAATATGCGAATTATCTAAGGGTACCCCCTTCTTACATAAAAAATGGATTTTTCAAAATTTTTTTCTCTAAATTTCGCAAATTATTGTGTAATTAGCGTTTCATGAACCGAAATGATGTATTTCAACAATCAAATGTAAAAGAAAATGATAAATTTCAATTTTTTTCGACGGTCGAAAATATGCGAATTATCTAAGGGTACCCCCTTCTTACATAAAAAATGGATTTTTCAAAATTTTTTTCTCTAAATTTCGCAAATTATTGTGTAATTGGCGTTTCATGAACCGAAATGATGTATTTCAACAATCAAATGTAAAAGAAAATGATAAATTTCAATTTTTTTCGACGGTCGAAAATATGCGAATTATCTAAGGGTACCCCCTTCTTACATAAAAAATGGATTTTTCAAAATTTTTTTCTCTAAATTTCGCAAATTATTGTGTAATTAGCGTTTCATGAACCGAAATGATGTATTTCAACAATCAAATGTAAAAGAAAATGATAAATTTCAATTTTTTTCGACGGTCGAAAATATGCGAATTATCTAAGGGTACCCCCTTCTTACATAAAAAATGGATTTTTCAAAATTTTTTTCTCTAAATTTCGCAAATTATTGTGTAATTAGCGTTTCATGAACCGAAATGGTGTATTTCAACAATCAAATGTAAAAGAAAATGATAAATTTCAATTTTTTTCGACGGTCGAAAACCTGCGAATTATCTAAGGGTACCCCCTTCTTACATAAAAAATGGATTTTTCAAAATTTTTTTCTCTAAATTTCGCAAATTATTGTGTAATTAGCGTTTCATGAACCGAAATGATGTATTTCAACAATCAAATGTAAAAGAAAATGATAAATTTCAATTTTTTTCGACGGTCGAAAACCTGCGAATTATCTAAGGGTACCCCCTTCTTACATAAAAAATGGATTTTTCAAAATTTTTTTCTCTAAATTTCAATTATTGTGTAATTAGCGTTTCATGAACCGAAATGATGTATTTCAACAATCAAATGTAAAAGAAAATGATAAATTTCAATTTTTTTCGACGGTCGAAAATATGCGAATTATCTAAGGGTACCCCCTTCTTACATAAAAAATGGATTTTTCAAAATTTTTTTCTCTAAATTTCGCAAATTATTGTGTAATTAGCGTTTCATGAACCGAAATGGTGTATTTCAACAATCAAATGTAAAAAAAAATGATAAATTTCAATTTTTTTCGACGGTCGAAAACCTGCGAATTATCTAAGGGTACCCCCTTCTTACATAAAAAATGGATTTTTCAAAATTTTTTTCTCTAAATTTCGCAAATTATTGTGTAATTAGCGTTTCATGAACCGAAATGGTGTATTTCAACAATCAAATGTAAAAGAAAATGATAAATTTCAATTTTTTTCGACGGTCGAAAACCTGCGAATTATCTAAGGGTACCCCCTTCTTACATAAAAAATGGATTTTTCAAAATTTTTTTCTCTAAATTTCGCAAATTATTGTGTAATTAGCGTTTCATGAACCGAAATGGTGTATTTCAACAATCAAATGTAAAAGAAAATGATAAATTTCAATTTTTTTCGACGGTCGAAAACCTGCGAATTATCTAAGGGTACCCCCTTCTTACATAAAAAATGGATTTTTCAAAATTTTTTTCTCTAAATTTCGCAAATTATTGTGTAATTAGCGTTTCATGAACCGAAATGGTGTATTTCAACAATCAAATGTAAAAGAAAATGATAAATTTCAATTTTTTTCGACGGTCGAAAACCTGCGAATTATCTAAGGGTACCCCCTTCTTACATAAAAAATGGATTTTTCAAAATTTTTTTCTCTAAATTTCGCAAATTATTGTGTAATTAGCGTTTCATGAACCGAAATGATGTATTTCAACAATCAAATGTAAAAGAAAATGATAAATTTCAATTTTTTTCGACGGTCGAAAACCTGCGAATTATCTAAGGGTACCCCCTTCTTACATAAAAAATGGATTTTTCAAAATTTTTTTCTCTAAATTTCGCAAATTATTGTGTAATTAGCGTTTCATGAACCGAAATGGTGTATTTCAACAATCAAATGTAAAAGAAAATGATAAATTTCAATTTTTTTCGACGGTCGAAAACCTGCGAATTATCTAAGGGTACCCCCTTCTTACATAAAAAATGGATTTTTCAAAATTTTTTTCTCTAAATTTCGCAAATTATTGTGTAATTAGCGTTTCATGAACCGAAATGATGTATTTCAACAATCAAATGTAAAAGAAAATGATAAATTTCAATTTTTTTCGACGGTCGAAAATATGCGAATTATCTAAGGGTACCCCCTTCTTACATAAAAAATGGATTTTTCAAAATTTTTTTCTCTAAATTTCGCAAATTATTGTGTAATTAGCGTTTCATGAACCGAAATGATGTATTTCAACAATCAAATGTAAAAGAAAATGATAAATTTCAATTTTTTTCGACGGTCGAAAATATGCGAATTATCTAAGGGTACCCCCTTCTTACATAAAAAATGGATTTTTCAAAATTTTTTTCTCTAAGTTTCGCAAATTATTGTGTAATTAGCGTTTCATGAACCGAAATGATGTATTTCAACAATCAAATGTAAAAGAAAATGATAAATTTCAATTTTTTTCGACGGTCGAAAATATGCGAATTATCTAAGGGTACCCCCTTCTTACATAAAAAATGGATTTTTCAACAATTTTTTCTCTAAATTTCGCAAATTATTGTGTAATTAGCGTTTCATGAACCGAAATGATGTATTTCAACAATCAAATGTAAAAGAAAATGATAAATTTCAATTTTTTTCGACGGTCGAAAACCTGCGAATTATCTAAGGGTACCCCCTTCTTACATAAAAAATGGATTTTTCAAAATTTTTTTCTCTAAATTTCGCAAATTATTGTGTAATTAGCGTTTCATGAACCGAAATGATGTATTTCAACAATCAAATGTAAAAGAAAATGATAAATTTCAATTTTTTTCGACGGTCGAAAATATGCGAATTATCTAAGGGTACCCCCTTCTTACATAAAAAATGGATTTTTCAAAATTTTTTTCTCTAAATTTCGCAAATTATTGTGTAATTGGCGTTTCATGAACCGAAATGATGTATTTCAACAATCAAATGTAAAAGAAAATGATAAATTTCAATTTTTTTCGACGGTCGAAAATATGCGAATTATCTAAGGGTACCCCCTTCTTACATAAAAAATGGATTTTTCAAAATTTTTTTCTCTAAATTTCGCAAATTATTGTGTAATTAGCGTTTCATGAACCGAAATGGTGTATTTCAACAATCAAATGTAAAAGAAAATGATAAATTTCAATTTTTTTCGACGGTCGAAAACCTGCGAATTATCTAAGGGTACCCCCTTCTTACATAAAAAATGGATTTTTCAAAATTTTTTTCTCTAAATTTCGCAAATTATTGTGTAATTAGCGTTTCATGAACCGAAATGATGTATTTCAACAATCAAATGTAAAAGAAAATGATAAATTTCAATTTTTTTCGACGGTCGAAAATATGCGAATTATCTAAGGGTACCCCCTTCTTACATAAAAAATGGATTTTTCAAAAAATTTTTCTCTAAATTTCGCAAATTATTGTGTAATTAGCGTTTCATGAACCGAAATGATGTATTTCAACAATCAAATGTAAAAGAAAATGATAAATTTCAATTTTTTTCGACGGTCGAAAATATGCGAATTATCTAAGGGTACCCCCTTCTTACATAAAAAATGGATTTTTCAAAATTTTTTTCTCTAAATTTCGCAAATTATTGTGTAATTAGCGTTTCATGAACCGAAATGGTGTATTTCAACAATCAAATGTAAAAAAAAATGATAAATTTCAATTTTTTTCGACGGTCGAAAACCTGCGAATTATCTAAGGGTACCCCCTTCTTACATAAAAAATGGATTTTTCAAAATTTTTTTCTCTAAATTTCGCAAATTATTGTGTAATTAGCGTTTCATGAACCGAAATGATGTATTTCAACAATCAAATGTAAAAGAAAATGATAAATTTCAATTTTTTTCGACGGTCGAAAATATGCGAATTATCTAAGGGTACCCCCTTCTTACATAAAAAATGGATTTTTCAAAATTTTTTTCTCTAAATTTCGCAAATTATTGTGTAATTAGCGTTTCATGAACCGAAATGATGTATTTCAACAATCAAATGTAAAAGAAAATGATAAATTTCAATTTTTTTCGACGGTCGAAAATATGCGAATTATCTAAGGGTACCCCCTTCTTACATAAAAAATGGATTTTTCAAAATTTTTTTCTCTAAATTTCGCAAATTATTGTGTAATTAGCGTTTCATGAACCGAAATGATGTATTTCAACAATCAAATGTAAAAGAAAATGATAAATTTCAATTTTTTTCGACGGTCGAAAATATGCGAATTATCTAAGGGTACCCCCTTCTTACATAAAAAATGGATTTTTCAAAATTTTTTTCTCTAAATTTCGCAAATTATTGTGTAATTAGCGTTTCATGAACCGAAATGATGTATTTCAACAATCAAATGTAAAAGAAAATGATAAATTTCAATTTTTTTCGACGGTCGAAAATATGCGAATTATCTAAGGGTACCCCCTTCTTACATAAAAAATGGATTTTTCAAAAATTTTTTCTCTAAATTTCGCAAATTATTGTGTAATTAGCGTTTCATGAACCGAAATGATGTATTTCAACAATCAAATGTAAAAGAAAATGATAAATTTCAATTTTTTTCGACGGTCGAAAATATGCGAATTATCTAAGGGTACCCCCTTCTTACATAAAAAATGGATTTTTCAAAATTTTTTTCTCTAAATTTCGCAAATTATTGTGTAATTAGCGTTTCATGAACCGAAATGGTGTATTTCAACAATCAAATGTAAAAAAAAATGCTAAATTTCAATTTTTTTCGACGGTCGAAAACCTGCGAATTATCTAAGGGTACCCCCTTCTTACATAAAAAATGGATTTTTCAAAATTTTTTTCTCTAAATTTCGCAAATTATTGTGTAATTAGCGTTTCATGAACCGAAATGATGTATTTCAACAATCAAATGTAAAAGAAAATGATAAATTTCAATTTTTTTCGACGGTCGAAAATATGCGAATTATCTAAGGGTACCCCCTTCTTACATAAAAAATGGATTTTTCAAAATTTTTTTCTCTAAATTTCGCAAATTATTGTGTAATTAGCGTTTCATGAACCGAAATGATGTATTTCAACAATCAAATGTAAAAGAAAATGATAAATTTCAATTTTTTTCGACGGTCGAAAATATGCGAATTATCTAAGGGTACCCCCTTCTTACATAAAAAATGGATTTTTCAAAATTTTTTTCTCTAAATTTCGCAAATTATTGTGTAATTAGCGTTTCATGAACCGAAATGATGTATTTCAACAATCAAATGTAAAAGAAAATGATAAATTTCAATTTTTTTCGACGGTCGAAAATATGCGAATTATCTAAGGGTACCCCCTTCTTACATAAAAAATGGATTTTTCAAAATTTTTTTCTCTAAATTTCGCAAATTATTGTGTAATTAGCGTTTCATGAACCGAAATGATGTATTTCAACAATCAAATGTAAAAGAAAATGATAAATTTCAATTTTTTTCGACGGCCGAAAATATGCGAATTATCTAAGGGTACCCCCTTCTTACATAAAAAATGGATTTTTCAAAATTTTTTTCTCTAAATTTCGCAAATTATTGTGTAATTAGCGTTTCATGAACCGAAATGATGTATTTCAACAATCAAATGTAAAAGAAAATGATAAATTTCAATTTTTTTCGACGGTCGAAAATATGCGAATTATCTAAGGGTACCCCCTTCTTACATAAAAAATGGATTTTTCAAAATTTTTTTCTCTAAATTTCGCAAATTATTGTGTAATTAGCGTTTCATGAACCGAAATGATGTATTTCAACAATCAAATGTAAAAGAAAATGATAAATTTCAATTTTTTTCGACGGTCGAAAATATGCGAATTATCTAAGGGTACCCCCTTCTTACATAAAAAATGGATTTTTCAAAATTTTTTTCTCTAAATTTCGCAAATTATTGTGTAATTAGCGTTTCATGAACCGAAATGATGTATTTCAACAATCAAATGTAAAAGAAAATGATAAATTTCAATTTTTTTCGACGGTCGAAAATATGCGAATTATCTAAGGGTACCCCCTTCTTACATAAAAAATGGATTTTTCAAAATTTTTTTCTCTAAATTTCGCAAATTATTGTGTAATTAGCGTTTCATGAACCGAAATGGTGTATTTCAACAATCAAATGTAAAAGAAAATGATAAATTTCAATTTTTTTCGACGGTCGAAAACCTGCGAATTATCTAAGGGTACCCCCTTCTTACATAAAAAATGGATTTTTCAAAATTTTTTTCTCTAAATTTCGCAAATTATTGTGTAATTAGCGTTTCATGAACCGAAATGATGTATTTCAACAATCAAATGTAAAAGAAAATGATAAATTTCAATTTTTTTCGACGGTCGAAAATATGCGAATTATCTAAGGGTACCCCCTTCTTACATAAAAAATGGATTTTTCAAAAATTTTTTCTCTAAATTTCGCAAATTATTGTGTAATTAGCGTTTCATGAACCGAAATGATGTATTTCAACAATCAAATGTAAAAGAAAATGATAAATTTCAATTTTTTTCGACGGTCGAAAATATGCGAATTATCTAAGGGTACCCCCTTCTTACATAAAAAATGGATTTTTCAAAATTTTTTTCTCTAAATTTCGCAAATTATTGTGTAATTAGCGTTTCATGAACCGAAATGGTGTATTTCAACAATCAAATGTAAAAAAAAATGATAAATTTCAATTTTTTTCGACGGTCGAAAACCTGCGAATTATCTAAGGGTACCCCCTTCTTACATAAAAAATGGATTTTTCAAAATTTTTTTCTCTAAATTTCGCAAATTATTGTGTAATTAGCGTTTCATGAACCGAAATGATCTATTTCAACAATCAAATGTAAAAGAAAATGATAAATTTCAATTTTTTTCGACGGTCGAAAATATGCGAATTATCTAAGGGTACCCCCTTCTTACATAAAAAATGGATTTTTCAAAATTTTTTTCTCTAAATTTCGCAAATTTTGTGTAATTAGCGTTTCATGAACCGAAATGATGTATTTCAACAATCAAATGTAAAAGAAAATGATAAATTTCAATTTTTTTCGACGGTCGAAAATATGCGAATTATCTAAGGGTACCCCCTTCTTACATAAAAAATGGATTTTTCAACAATTTTTTCTCTAAATTTCGCAAATTATTGTGTAATTAGCGTTTCATGAACCGAAATGATGTATTTCAACAATCAAATGTAAAAGAAAATGATAAATTTCAATTTTTTTCGACGGTCGAAAACCTGCGAATTATCTAAGGGTACCCCCTTCTTACATAAAAAATGGATTTTTCAAAATTTTTTTCTCTAAATTTCGCAAATTATTGTGTAATTAGCGTTTCATGAACCGAAATGATGTATTTCAACAATCAAATGTAAAAGAAAATGATAAATTTCAATTTTTTTCGACGGTCGAAAACCTGCGAATTATCTAAGGGTACCCCCTTCTTACATAAAAAATGGATTTTTCAAAATTTTTTTCTCTAAATTTCGCAAATTATTGTGTAATTAGCGTTTCATGAACCGAAATGATGTATTTCAACAATCAAATGTAAAAGAAAATGATAAATTTCAATTTTTTTCGACGGTCGAAAATATGCGAATTATCTAAGGGTACCCCCTTCTTACATAAAAAATGGATTTTTCAAAATTTTTTTCTCTAAATTTCGCAAATTATTGTGTAATTAGCGTTTCATGAACCGAAATGATGTATTTCAACAATCAAATGTAAAAGAAAATGATAAATTTCAATTTTTTTCGACGGTCGAAAATATGCGAATTATCTAAGGGTACCCCCTTCTTACATAAAAAATGGATTTTTCAAAATTTTTTTCTCTAAATTTCGCAAATTATTGTGTAATTAGCGTTTCATGAACCGAAATGATGTATTTCAACAATCAAATGTAAAAGAAAATGATAAATTTCAATTTTTTTCGACGGTCGAAAATATGCGAATTATCTAAGGGTACCCCCTTCTTACATAAAAAATGGATTTTTCAAAATTTTTTTCTCTAAATTTCGCAAATTATTGTGTAATTAGCGTTTCATGAACCGAAATGATGTATTTCAACAATCAAATGTAAAAGAAAATGATAAATTTCAATTTTTTTCGACGGTCGAAAATATGCGAATTATCTAAGGGTACCCCCTTCTTACATAAAAAATGGATTTTTCAAAATTTTTTTCTCTAAATTTCGCAAATTATTGTGTAATTAGCGTTTCATGAACCGAAATGATGTATTTCAACAATCAAATGTAAAAGAAAATGATAAATTTCAATTTTTTTCGACGGTCGAAAATATGCGAATTATCTAAGGGTACCCCCTTCTTACATAAAAAATGGATTTTTCAACAATTTTTTCTCTAAATTTCGCAAATTATTGTGTAATTAGCGTTTCATGAACCGAAATGATGTATTTCAACAATCAAATGTAAAAGAAAATGATAAATTTCAATTTTTTTCGACGGTCGAAAACCTGCGAATTATCTAAGGGTACCCCCTTCTTACATAAAAAATGGATTTTTCAAAATTTTTTTCTCTAAATTTCGCAAATTATTGTGTAATTAGCGTTTCATGAACCGAAATGATGTATTTCAACAATCAAATGTAAAAGAAAATGATAAATTTCAATTTTTTTCGACGGTCGAAAACCTGCGAATTATCTAAGGGTACCCCCTTCTTACATAAAAAATGGATTTTTCAAAATTTTTTTCTCTAAATTTCGCAAATTATTGTGTAATTAGCGTTTCATGAACCGAAATGATGTATTTCAACAATCAAATGTAAAAGAAAATGATAAATTTCAATTTTTTTCGACGGTCGAAAATATGCGAATTATCTAAGGGTACCCCCTTCTTACATAAAAAATGGATTTTTCAAAATTTTTTTCTCTAAATTTCGCAAATTATTGTGTAATTAGCGTTTCATGAACCGAAATGATGTATTTCAACAATCAAATGTAAAAGAAAATGATAAATTTCAATTTTTTTCGACGGTCGAAAATATGCGAATTATCTAAGGGTACCCCCTTCTTACATAAAAAATGGATTTTTCAAAATTTTTTTCTCTAAATTTCGCAAATTATTGTGTAATTAGCGTTTCATGAACCGAAATGATGTATTTCAACAATCAAATGTAAAAGAAAATGATAAATTTCAATTTTTTTCGACGGTCGAAAATATGCGAATTATCTAAGGGTACCCCCTTCTTACATAAAAAATGGATTTTTCAAAATTTTTTTCTCTAAATTTCGCAAATTATTGTGTAATTAGCGTTTCATGAACCGAAATGATGTATTTCAACAATCAAATGTAAAAGAAAATGATAAATTTCAATTTTTTTCGACGGTCGAAAATATGCGAATTATCTAAGGGTACCCCCTTCTTACATAAAAAATGGATTTTTCAAAATTTTTTTCTCTAAATTTCGCAAATTATTGTGTAATTAGCGTTTCATGAACCGAAATGATGTATTTCAACAATCAAATGTAAAAGAAAATGATAAATTTCAATTTTTTTCGACGGTCGAAAATATGCGAATTATCTAAGGGTACCCCCTTCTTACATAAAAAATGGATTTTTCAAAATTTTTTTCTCTAAATTTCGCAAATTATTGTGTAATTAGCGTTTCATGAACCGAAATGATGTATTTCAACAATCAAATGTAAAAGAAAATGATAAATTTCAATTTTTTTCGACGGTCGAAAATATGCGAATTATCTAAGGGTACCCCCTTCTTACATAAAAAATGGATTTTTCAAAATTTTTTTCTCTAAATTTCGCAAATTATTGTGTAATTAGCGTTTCATGAACCGAAATGATGTATTTCAACAATCAAATGTAAAAGAAAATGATAAATTTCAATTTTTTTCGACGGTCGAAAACCTGCGAATTATCTAAGGGTACCCCCTTCTTACATAAAAAATGGATTTTTCAAAATTTTTTTCTCTAAATTTCGCAAATTATTGTGTAATTAGCGTTTCATGAACCGAAATGATGTATTTCAACAATCAAATGTAAAAGAAAATGATAAATTTCAATTTTTTTCGACGGTCGAAAATATGCGAATTATCTAAGGGTACCCCCTTCTTACATAAAAAATGGATTTTTCAAAATTTTTTTCTCTAAATTTCGCAAATTATTGTGTAATTAGCGTTTCATGAACCGAAATGATGTATTTCAACAATCAAATGTAAAAGAAAATGATAAATTTCAATTTTTTTCGACGGTCGAAAATATGCGAATTATCTAAGGGTACCCCCTTCTTACATAAAAAATGGATTTTTCAAAATTTTTTTCTCTAAATTTCGCAAATTATTGTGTAATTAGCGTTTCATGAACCGAAATGATGTATTTCAACAATCAAATGTAAAAGAAAATGATAAATTTCAATTTTTTTCGACGGTCGAAAATATGCGAATTATCTAAGGGTACCCCCTTCTTACATAAAAAATGGATTTTTCAAAATTTTTTTCTCTAAATTTCGCAAATTATTGTGTAATTAGCGTTTCATGAACCGAAATGATGTATTTCAACAATCAAATGTAAAAGAAAATGATAAATTTCAATTTTTTTCGACGGTCGAAAATATGCGAATTATCTAAGGGTACCCCCTTCTTACATAAAAAATGGATTTTTCAAAATTTTTTTCTCTAAATTTCGCAAATTATTGTGTAATTAGCGTTTCATGAACCGAAATGATGTATTTCAACAATCAAATGTAAAAGAAAATGATAAATTTCAATTTTTTTCGACGGTCGAAAATATGCGAATTATCTAAGGGTACCCCCTTCTTACATAAAAAATGGATTTTTCAAAATTTTTTTCTCTAAATTTCGCAAATTATTGTGTAATTAGCGTTTCATGAACCGAAATGATGTATTTCAACAATCAAATGTAAAAGAAAATGATAAATTTCAATTTTTTTCGACGGTCGAAAATATGCGAATTATCTAAGGGTACCCCCTTCTTACATAAAAAATGGATTTTTCAAAATTTTTTTCTCTAAATTTCGCAAATTATTGTGTAATTAGCGTTTCATGAACCGAAATGGTGTATTTCAACAATCAAATGTAAAAGAAAATGATAAATTTCAATTTTTTTCGACGGTCGAAAACCTGCGAATTATCTAAGGGTACCCCCTTCTTACATAAAAAATGGATTTTTCAAAATTTTTTTCTCTAAATTTCGCAAATTATTGTGTAATTAGCGTTTCATGAACCGAAATGATGTATTTCAACAATCAAATGTAAAAGAAAATGATAAATTTCAATTTTTTTCGACGGTCGAAAATATGCGAATTATCTAAGGGTACCCCCTTCTTACATAAAAAATGGATTTTTCAAAAATTTTTTCTCTAAATTTCGCAAATTATTGTGTAATTAGCGTTTCATGAACCGAAATGATGTATTTCAACAATCAAATGTAAAAGAAACTGATAAATTTCAATTTTTTTCGACGGTCGAAAATATGCGAATTATCTAAGGGTACCCCCTTCTTACATAAAAAATGGATTTTTCAAAATTTTTTTCTCTAAATTTCGCAAATTATTGTGTAATTAGCGTTTCATGAACCGAAATGGTGTATTTCAACAATCAAATGTAAAAAAAAATGATAAATTTCAATTTTTTTCGACGGTCGAAAACCTGCGAATTATCTAAGGGTACCCCCTTCTTACATAAAAAATGGATTTTTCAAAATTTTTTTCTCTAAATTTCGCAAATTATTGTGTAATTAGCGTTTCATGAACCGAAATGATCTATTTCAACAATCAAATGTAAAAGAAAATGATAAATTTCAATTTTTTTCGACGGTCGAAAATATGCGAATTATCTAAGGGTACCCCCTTCTTACATAAAAAATGGATTTTTCAAAATTTTTTTCTCTAAATTTCGCAAATTATTGTGTAATTAGCGTTTCATGAACCGAAATGATGTATTTCAACAATCAAATGTAAAAGAAAATGATAAATTTCAATTTTTTTCGACGGTCGAAAATATGCGAATTATCTAAGGGTACCCCCTTCTTACATAAAAAATGGATTTTTCAACAATTTTTTCTCTAAATTTCGCAAATTATTGTGTAATTAGCGTTTCATGAACCGAAATGATGTATTTCAACAATCAAATGTAAAAGAAAATGATAAATTTCAATTTTTTTCGACGGTCGAAAACCTGCGAATTATCTAAGGGTACCCCCTTCTTACATAAAAAATGGATTTTTCAAAATTTTTTTCTCTAAATTTCGCAAATTATTGTGTAATTAGCGTTTCATGAACCGAAATGATGTATTTCAACAATCAAATGTAAAAGAAAATGATAAATTTCAATTTTTTTCGACGGTCGAAAACCTGCGAATTATCTAAGGGTACCCCCTTCTTACATAAAAAATGGATTTTTCAAAATTTTTTTCTCTAAATTTCGCAAATTATTGTGTAATTAGCGTTTCATGAACCGAAATGATGTATTTCAACAATCAAATGTAAAAGAAAATGATAAATTTCAATTTTTTTCGACGGTCGAAAATATGCGAATTATCTAAGGGTACCCCCTTCTTACATAAAAAATGGATTTTTCAAAATTTTTTTCTCTAAATTTCGCAAATTATTGTGTAATTAGCGTTTCATGAACCGAAATGATGTATTTCAACAATCAAATGTAAAAGAAAATGATAAATTTCAATTTTTTTCGACGGTCGAAAATATGCGAATTATCTAAGGGTACCCCCTTCTTACATAAAAAATGGATTTTTCAAAATTTTTTTCTCTAAATTTCGCAAATTATTGTGTAATTAGCGTTTCATGAACCGAAATGATGTATTTCAACAATCAAATGTAAAAGAAAATGATAAATTTCAATTTTTTTCGACGGTCGAAAATATGCGAATTATCTAAGGGTACCCCCTTCTTACATAAAAAATGGATTTTTCAAAATTTTTTTCTCTAAATTTCGCAAATTATTGTGTAATTAGCGTTTCATGAACCGAAATGATGTATTTCAACAATCAAATGTAAAAGAAAATGATAAATTTCAATTTTTTTCGACGGTCGAAAATATGCGAATTATCTAAGGGTACCCCCTTCTTACATAAAAAATGGATTTTTCAAAATTTTTTTCTCTAAATTTCGCAAATTATTGTGTAATTAGCGTTTCATGAACCGAAATGATGTATTTCAACAATCAAATGTAAAAGAAAATGATAAATTTCAATTTTTTTCGACGGTCGAAAATATGCGAATTATCTAAGGGTACCCCCTTCTTACATAAAAAATGGATTTTTCAACAATTTTTTCTCTAAATTTCGCAAATTATTGTGTAATTAGCGTTTCATGAACCGAAATGATGTATTTCAACAATCAAATGTAAAAGAAAATGATAAATTTCAATTTTTTTCGACGGTCGAAAACCTGCGAATTATCTAAGGGTACCCCCTTCTTACATAAAAAATGGATTTTTCAAAATTTTTTTCTCTAAATTTCGCAAATTATTGTGTAATTAGCGTTTCATGAACCGAAATGATGTATTTCAACAATCAAATGTAAAAGAAAATGATAAATTTCAATTTTTTTCGACGGTCGAAAACCTGCGAATTATCTAAGGGTACCCCCTTCTTACATAAAAAATGGATTTTTCAAAATTTTTTTCTCTAAATTTCGCAAATTATTGTGTAATTAGCGTTTCATGAACCGAAATGATGTATTTCAACAATCAAATGTAAAAGAAAATGATAAATTTCAATTTTTTTCGACGGTCGAAAATATGCGAATTATCTAAGGGTACCCCCTTCTTACATAAAAAATGGATTTTTCAAAATTTTTTTCTCTAAATTTCGCAAATTATTGTGTAATTAGCGTTTCATGAACCGAAATGATGTATTTCAACAATCAAATGTAAAAGAAAATGATAAATTTCAATTTTTTTCGACGGTCGAAAATATGCGAATTATCTAAGGGTACCCCCTTCTTACATAAAAAATGGATTTTTCAAAATTTTTTTCTCTAAATTTCGCAAATTATTGTGTAATTAGCGTTTCATGAACCGAAATGATGTATTTCAACAATCAAATGTAAAAGAAAATGATAAATTTCAATTTTTTTCGACGGTCGAAAATATGCGAATTATCTAAGGGTACCCCCTTCTTACATAAAAAATGGATTTTTCAAAATTTTTTTCTCTAAATTTCGCAAATTATTGTGTAATTAGCGTTTCATGAACCGAAATGATGTATTTCAACAATCAAATGTAAAAGAAAATGATAAATTTCAATTTTTTTCGACGGTCGAAAATATGCGAATTATCTAAGGGTACCCCCTTCTTACATAAAAAATGGATTTTTCAAAATTTTTTTCTCTAAATTTCGCAAATTATTGTGTAATTAGCGTTTCATGAACCGAAATGATGTATTTCAACAATCAAATGTAAAAGAAAATGATAAATTTCAATTTTTTTCGACGGTCGAAAATATGCGAATTATCTAAGGGTACCCCCTTCTTACATAAAAAATGGATTTTTCAAATTTTTTTCTCTAAATTTCGCAAATTATTGTGTAATTAGCGTTTCATGAACCGAAATGATGTATTTCAACAATCAAATGTAAAAGAAAATGATAAATTTCAATTTTTTTCGACGGTCGAAAATATGCGAATTATCTAAGGGTACCCCCTTCTTACATAAAAAATGGATTTTTCAAAATTTTTTTCTCTAAATTTCGCAAATTATTGTGTAATTAGCGTTTCATGAACCGAAATGATGTATTTCAACAATCAAATGTAAAAGAAAATGATAAATTTCAATTTTTTTCGACGGTCGAAAATATGCGAATTATCTAAGGGTACCCCCTTCTTACATAAAAAATGGATTTTTCAAAATTTTTTTCTCTAAATTTCGCAAATTATTGTGTAATTAGCGTTTCATGAACCGAAATGATGTATTTCAACAATCAAATGTAAAAGAAAATGATAAATTTCAATTTTTTTCGACGGTCGAAAATATGCGAATTATCTAAGGGTACCCCCTTCTTACATAAAAAATGGATTTTTCAAAATTTTTTTCTCTAAATTTCGCAAATTATTGTGTAATTAGCGTTTCATGAACCGAAATGATGTATTTCAACAATCAAATGTAAAAGAAAATGATAAATTTCAATTTTTTTCGACGGTCGAAAATATGCGAATTATCTAAGGGTACCCCCTTCTTACATAAAAAATGGATTTTTCAAAATTTTTTTCTCTAAATTTCGCAAATTATTGTGTAATTAGCGTTTCATGAACCGAAATGATGTATTTCAACAATCAAATGTAAAAGAAAATGATAAATTTCAATTTTTTTCGACGGTCGAAAACCTGCGAATTATCTAAGGGTACCCCCTTCTTACATAAAAAATGGATTTTTCAAAATTTTTTTCTCTAAATTTCGCAAATTATTGTGTAATTAGCGTTTCATGAACCGAAATGATGTATTTCAACAATCAAATGTAAAAGAAAATGATAAATTTCAATTTTTTTCGACGGTCGAAAATATGCGAATTATCTAAGGGTACCCCCTTCTTACATAAAAAATGGATTTTTCAAAATTTTTTTCTCTAAATTTCGCAAATTATTGTGTAATTAGCGTTTCATGAACCGAAATGGTGTATTTCAACAATCAAATGTAAAAGAAAATGATAAATTTCAATTTTTTTCGACGGTCGAAAATATGCGAATTATCTAAGGGTACCCCCTTCTTACATAAAAAATGGATTTTTCAAAATTTTTTTCTCTAAATTTCGCAAATTATTGTGTAATTAGCGTTTCATGAACCGAAATGATGTATTTCAACAATCAAATGTAAAAGAAAATGATAAATTTCAATTTTTTTCGACGGTCGAAAATATGCGAATTATCTAAGGGTACCCCCTTCTTACATAAAAAATGGATTTTTCAAAATTTTTTTCTCTAAATTTCGCAAATTATTGTGTAATTAGCGTTTCATGAACCGAAATGATGTATTTCAACAATCAAATGTAAAAGAAAATGATAAATTTCAATTTTTTTCGACGGTCGAAAATATGCGAATTATCTAAGGGTACCCCCTTCTTACATAAAAAATGGATTTTTCAAAAATTTTTTCTCTAAATTTCGCAAATTATTGTGTAATTAGCGTTTCATGAACCGAAATGATGTATTTCAACAATCAAATGTAAAAGAAAATGATAAATTTCAATTTTTTTCGACGGTCGAAAATATGCGAATTATCTAAGGGTACCCCCTTCTTACATAAAAAATGGATTTTTCAAAATTTTTTTCTCTAAATTTCGCAAATTATTGTATAATTAGCGTTTCATGAACCGAAATGATGTATTTCAACAATCAAATGTAAAAGAAAATGATAAATTTCAATTTTTTTCGACGGTCGAAAACCTGCGAATTATCTAAGGGTACCCCCTTCTTACATAAAAAATGGATTTTTCAAAATTTTTTTCTCTAAATTTCGCAAATTATTGTGTAATTAGCGTTTCATGAACCGAAATGATGTATTTCAACAATCAAATGTAAAAGAAAATGATAAATTTCAATTTTTTTCGACGGTCGAAAATATGCGAATTATCTAAGGGTACCCCCTTCTTACATAAAAAATGGATTTTTTAAAAATTTTTTCTCTAAATTTCGCAAATTATTGTGTAATTAGCGTTTCATGAACCGAAATGATGTATTTCAACAATCAAATGTAAAAGAAAATGATAAATTTCAATTTTTTTCGACGGTCGAAAACCTGCGAATTATCTAAGGGTACCCCCTTCTTACATAAAAAATGGATTTTTCAAAAATTTTTTCTCTAAATTTCGCAAATTATTGTGTAATTAGCGTTTCATGAACCGAAATGATGTATTTCAACAATCAAATGTAAAATAAAATGATAAATTTCAATTTTTTTCGACGGTCGAAAACCTGCGAATTATCTAAGGGTACCCCCTTCTTACATAAAAAATGGATTTTTCAAAATTTTTTTCTCTAAATTTCGCAAATTATTGTGTAATTAGCGTTTCATGAACCGAAATGATGTATTTCAACAATCAAATGTAAAAGAAAATGATAAATTTCAATTTTTTTCGACGGTCGAAAATATGCGAATTATCTAAGGGTACCCCCTTCTTACATAAAAAATGGATTTTTCAAAATTTTTTTCTCTAAATTTCGCAAATTATTGTGTAATTGGCGTTTCATGAACCGAAATGATGTATTTCAACAATCAAATGTAAAATAAAATGATAAATTTCAATTTTTTTCGACGGTCGAAAACCTGCGAATTATCTAAGGGTACCCCCTTCTTACATAAAAAATGGATTTTTCAAAATTTTTTTCTCTAAATTTCGCAAATTATTGTGTAATTAGCGTTTCATGAACCGAAATGATGTATTTCAACAATCAAATGTAAAAGAAAATGATAAATTTCAATTTTTTTCGACGGTCGAAAATATGCTAATTATCTAAGGGTACCCCCTTCTTACATAAAAAATGGATTTTTCAAAATTTTTTTCTCTAAATTTCGTAAATTATTGTGTAATTAGCGTTTCATGAACCGAAATGATGTATTTCAACAATCAAATGTAAAATAAAATGATAAATTTCAATTTTTTTCGACGGTCGAAAACCTGCGAATTATCTAAGGGTACCCCCCCTTCTTACATAAAAAATGGATTTTTCAAAAAATTTTTCTCTAAATTTCGCAAATTATTGTGTAATTAGCGTTTCATGAACCGAAATGATGTATTTCAACAATCAAATGTAAAAGAAAATGATAAATTTCAATTTTTTTCGACGGTCGAAAATATGCGAATTATCTAAGGGTACCCCCTTCTTACATAAAAAATGGATTTTTCAAAATTTTTTTCTCTAAATTTCGCAAATTATTGTGTAATTAGCGTTTCATGAACCGAAATGATGTATTTCAACAATCAAATGTAAAAGAAAATGATAAATTTCAATTTTTTTCGACGGTCGAAAATATGCGAATTATCTAAGGGTACCCCCTTCTTACATAAAAAATGGATTTTTCAAAAAAATTTTCTCTAAATTTCGCAAATTATTGTGTAATTAGCGTTTCATGAACCGAAATGATGTATTTCAACAATCAAATGTAAAAGAAAATGATAAATTTCAATTTTTTTCGACGGTCGAAAATATGCGAATTATCTAAGGGTACCCCCTTCTTACATAAAAAATGGATTTTTCAAAATTTTTTTCTCTAAATTTCGCAAATTATTGTACAATTAGCGTTTCATGAACCGAAATGGTGTATTTCAACAATCAAATGTAAAAGAAAATGATAAATTTCAATTTTCTTCGACGGTCGAAAATATGCGAATTATCTAAGGGTACCCCCTTCTTACATAAAAAATGGATTTTCCAAAAATTTTTTTCTCTAAATTTCGCAAATTATTGTGTAATTGGCGTTTCATGAACCGAAATGATGTATTTCAACAATCAAATGTAAAATAAAATGATAAATTTCAATTTTTTTCGACGGTCGAAAATATGCGAATTATCTAAGGGTACCCCCTTCTTACATAAAAAATGGATTTTTCAAAATTTTTTTCTCTAAATTTCGCAAATTATTGTGTAATTAGCGTTTCATGAACCGAAATGATGTATTTCAACAATCAAATGTAAAATAAAATGATAAATTTCAATTTTTTTCGACGGTCGAAAATATGCGAATTATCTAAGGGTACCCCCTTCTTACATAAAAAATGGATTTTTCAAAATTTTTTTCTCTAAATTTCGCAAATTATTGTGTAATTGGCGTTTCATGAACCGAAATGATGTATTTCAACAATCAAATGTAAAATAAAATGATAAATTTCAATTTTTTTCGACGGTCGAAAATATGCGAATTATCTAAGGGTACCCCCTTCTTACATAAAAAATGGATTTTTCAAAATTTTTTTCTCTAAATTTCGCAAATTATTGTGTAATTGGCGTTTCATGAACCGAAATGATGTATTTCAACAATCAAATGTAAAATAAAATGATAAATTTCAATTTTTTTCGACGGTCGAAAATATGCGAATTATCTAAGGGTACCCCCTTCTTACATAAAAAATGGATTTTTCAAATTTTTTTTCTCTAAATTTCGCAAATTATTGTGTAATTGGCGTTTCATGAACCGAAATGATGTATTTCAACAATCAAATGTAAAATAAAATGATAAATTTCAATTTTTTTCGACGGTCGAAAATATGCGAATTATCTAAGGGTACCCCCTTCTTACATAAAAAATGGATTTTTCAAAAATTTTTTCTCTAAATTTCGCAAATTATTGTGTAATTGGCGTTTCATGAACCGAAATGATGTATTTCAACAATCAAATGTAAAATAAAATGATAAATTTCAATTTTTTTCGACGGTCGAAAATATGCGAATTATCTAAGGGTACCCCCTTCTTACATAAAAAATGGATTTTTCAAATTTTTTTTCTCTAAATTTCGCAAATTATTGTGTAATTGGCGTTTCATGAACCGAAATGATGTATTTCAACAATCAAATGTAAAATAAAATGATAAATTTCAATTTTTTTCGACGGTCGAAAATATGCGAATTATCTAAGGGTACCCCCTTCTTACATAAAAAATGGATTTTTCAAAATTTTTTTCTCTAAATTTCGCAAATTATTGTGTAATTGGCGTTTCATGAACCGAAATGATGTATTTCAACAATCAAATGTAAAATAAAATGATAAATTTCAATTTTTTTCGACGGTCGAAAATATGCGAATTATCTAAGGGTACCCCCTTCTTACATAAAAAATGGATTTTTCAAAATTTTTTTCTCTAAATTTCGCAAATTATTGTGTAATTGGCGTTTCATGAACCGAAATGATGTATTTCAACAATCAAATGTAAAATAAAATGATAAATTTCAATTTTTTTCGACGGCCGAAAACCTGCGAATTATCTAAGAGTACCCCTTCTTACATAAAAAATGGATTTTTCAAAATTTTTTTCTCTAAATTTCGCAAATTATTGTGTAATTAGCGTTTCATGAACCGAAATGATGTATTTCAACAATCAAATGTAAAAGAAAATGATAAATTTCAATTTTTTTCGACGGTCGAAAACCTGCGAATTATCTAAGGGTACCCCCTTCTTACATAAAAAATGGATTTTTCAAAATTTTTTTCTCTAAATTTCGCAAATTATTGTGTAATTAGCGTTTCATGAACCGAAATGATGTATTTCAACAATCAAATGTAAAATAAAATGATAAATTTCAATTTTTTTCGACGGTCGAAAACCTGCGAATTATCTAAGGGTACCCCCTTCTTACATAAAAAATGGATTTTTCAAAATTTTTTTCTCTAAATTTCGCAAATTATTGTGTAATTAGCGTTTCATGAACCGAAATGATGTATTTCAACAATCAAATGTAAAAGAAAATGATAAATTTCAATTTTTTTCGACGGTCGAAAATATGCGAATTATCTAAGGGTACCCCCTTCTTACATAAAAAATGGATTTTTCAAAAAATTTTTCTCTAAATTTCGCAAATTATTGTGTAATTAGCGTTTCATGAACCGAAATGATGTATTTCAACAATCAAATGTAAAAGAAAATGATAAATTTCAATTTTTTTCGACGATCGAAAATATGCGAATTATCTAAGGGTACCCCCTTCTTACATAAAAAATGGATTTTTCAAAATTTTTTTCTCTAAATTTCGCAAATTATTGTATAATTAGCGTTTCATGAACCGAAATGGTGTATTTCAACAATCAAATGTAAAAGAAAATGATAAATTTCAATATTTTTCGACGGTCGAAAACCTGCGAATTATCTAAGGGTACCCCCTTCTTACATAAAAAATGGATTTTTCAAAACTTTTTTCTCTAAATTTCGCAAATTATTGTGTAATTAGCGTTTCATGAACCGAAATGATGTATTTCAACAATCAAATGTAAAAGAAAATGATAAATTTCAATTTTTTTCGACGGTCGAAAATATGCGAATTATCTAAGGGTACCCCCTTCTTACATAAAAAATGGATTTTTCAAAATTTTTTTCTCTAAATTTCGCAAATTATTGTGTAATTAGCGTTTCATGAACCGAAATGATGTATTTCAACAATCAAATGTAAAAGAAAATGATAAATTTCAATTTTTTTCGACGGTCGAAAACCTGCGAATTATCTAAGGGTACCCCCTTCTTACATAAAAAATGGATTTTTCAAAAATTTTTTCTCTAAATTTCGCAAATTATTGTGTAATTAGCGTTTCATGAACCGAAATGATGTATTTCAACAATCAAATGTAAAAGAAAATGATAAATTTCAATTTTTTTCGACGGTCGAAAATATGCGAATTATCTAAGGGTACCCCCTTCTTACATAAAAAATGGATTTTTCAAAAATTTTTTTCTCTAAATTTCGCAAATTATTGTGTAATTGGCGTTTCATGAACCGAAATGATGTATTTCAACAATCAAATGTAAAAGAAAATGATAAATTTCAATTTTTTTCGACGGTCGAAAACCTGCGAATTATCTAAGGGTACCCCCTTCTTACATAAAAAATGGATTTTTCAAAATTTTTTTCTCTAAATTTCGCAAATTATTGTGTAATTAGCGTTTCATGAACCGAAATGATGTATTTCAACAATCAAATGTAAAAGAAAATGATAAATTTCAATTTTTTTCGACGGTCGAAAATATGCGAATTATCTAAGGGTACCCCCTTCTTACATAAAAAATGGATTTTTCAAAAATTTTTTCTCTAAATTTCGCAAATTATTGTGTAATTAGCGTTTCATGAACCGAAATGGTGTATTTCAACAATCAAATGTAAAAGAAAATGATAAATTTCAATTTTTTTCGACGGTCGAAAACCTGCGAATTATCTAAGGGTACCCCCTTCTTACATAAAAAATGGATTTTTCAAAATTTTTTTCTCTAAATTTCGCAAATTATTGTATAATTAGCGTTTCATGAACCGAAATGATGTATTTCAACAATCAAATGTAAAATAAAATGATAAATTTCAATTTTTTTCGACGGTCGAAAACCTGCGAATTATCTAAGGGTACCCCCTTCTTACATAAAAAATGGATTTTTCAAAAATTTTTTCTCTAAATTTCGCAAATTATTGTGTAATTAGCGTTTCATGAACCGAAATGATGTATTTCAACAATCAAATGTAAAAGAAAATGATAAATTTCAATTTTTTTCGACGGTCGAAAATATGCGAATTATCTAAGGGTACCCCCTTCTTACATAAAAAATGGATTTTTCAAAATTTTTTTCTCTAAATTTCGCAAATTATTGTGTAATTGGCGTTTCATGAACCGAAATGATGTATTTCAACAATCAAATGTAAAAGAAAATTATAAATTTCAATTTTTTTCGACGGTCGAAAATATGCGAATTATCTAAGGGTACCCCCTTCTTACATAAAAAATGGATTTTTCAAAAATTTTTTCTCTAAATTTCGCAAATTATTGTGTAATTAGCGTTTCATGAACCGAAATGATGTATTTCAACAATCAAATGTAAAAGAAAATGATAAATTTCAATTTTTTTCGACGGTCGAAAATATGCGAATTATCTAAGGGTACCCCCTTCTTACATAAAAAATGGATTTTTCAAAATTTTTTTCTCTAAATTTCGCAAATTATTGTATAATTAGCGTTTCATGAACCGAAATGGTGTATTTCAACAATCAAATGTAAAAGAAAATGATAAATTTCAATTTTTTTCGACGGTCGAAAATATGCGAATTATCTAAGGGTACCCCCTTCTTACATAAAAAATGGATTTTTCAAAATTTTTTTCTCTAAATTTCGCAAATTATTGTGTAATTAGCGTTTCATGAACCGAAATGATGTATTTCAACAATCAAATGTAAAAGAAAATGATAAATTTCAATTTTTTTCGACGGTCGAAAACCTGCGAATTATCTAAGGGTACCCCCTTCTTACATAAAAAATGGATTTTTCAAAATTTTTTTCTCTAAATTTCGCAAATTATTGTGTAATTAGCGTTTCATGAACCGAAATGATGTATTTCAACAATCAAATGTAAAAGAAAATGATAAATTTCAATTTTTTTCGACGGTCGAAAATATGCGAATTATCTAAGGGTACCCCCTTCTTACATAAAAAATGGATTTTTCAAAAATTTTTTCTCTAAATTTCGCAAATTATTGTGTAATTAGCGTTTCATGAACCGAAATGATGTATTTCAACAATCAAATGTAAAAGAAAATGATAAATTTCAATTTTTTTCGACGGTCGAAAACCTGCGAATTATCTAAGGGTACCCCCTTCTTACATAAAAAATGGATTTTTCAAAAATTTTTTCTCTAAATTTCGCAAATTATTGTGTAATTAGCGTTTCATGAACCGAAATGATGTATTTCAACAATCAAATGTAAAAGAAAATGATAAATTTCAATTTTTTTCGACGGTCGAAAATATGCGAATTATCTAAGGGTACCCCCTTCTTACATAAAAAATGGATTTTTCAAAATTTTTTTCTCTAAATTTCGCAAATTATTGTGTAATTGGCGTTTCATGAACCGAAATGATGTATTTCAACAATCAAATGTAAAAGAAAATTATAAATTTCAATTTTTTTCGACGGTCGAAAATATGCGAATTATCTAAGGGTACCCCCTTCTTACATAAAAAATGGATTTTTCAAAAATTTTTTCTCTAAATTTCGCAAATTATTGTGTAATTAGCGTTTCATGAACCGAAATGATGTATTTCAACAATCAAATGTAAAAGAAAATGATAAATTTCAATTTTTTTCGACGGTCGAAAATATGCGAATTATCTAAGGGTACCCCCTTCTTACATAAAAAATGGATTTTTCAAAATTTTTTTCTCTAAATTTCGCAAATTATTGTATAATTAGCGTTTCATGAACCGAAATGGTGTATTTCAACAATCAAATGTAAAAGAAAATGATAAATTTCAATTTTTTTCGACGGTCGAAAATATGCGAATTATCTAAGGGTACCCCCTTCTTACATAAAAAATGGATTTTTCAAAATTTTTTTCTCTAAATTTCGCAAATTATTGTGTAATTAGCGTTTCATGAACCGAAATGATGTATTTCAACAATCAAATGTAAAAGAAAATGATAAATTTCAATTTTTTTCGACGGTCGAAAACCTGCGAATTATCTAAGGGTACCCCCTTCTTACATAAAAAATGGATTTTTCAAAATTTTTTTCTCTAAATTTCGCAAATTATTGTGTAATTAGCGTTTCATGAACCGAAATGATGTATTTCAACAATCAAATGTAAAAGAAAATGATAAATTTCAATTTTTTTCGACGGTCGAAAATATGCGAATTATCTAAGGGTACCCCCTTCTTACATAAAAAATGGATTTTTCAAAAATTTTTTCTCTAAATTTCGCAAATTATTGTGTAATTAGCGTTTCATGAACCGAAATGATGTATTTCAACAATCAAATGTAAAAGAAAATGATAAATTTCAATTTTTTTCGACGGTCGAAAACCTGCGAATTATCTAAGGGTACCCCCTTCTTACATAAAAAATGGATTTTTCAAAATTTTTTTCTCTAAATTTCGCAAATTATTGTGTAATTAGCGTTTCATGAACCGAAATGATGTATTTCAACAATCAAATGTAAAAGAAAATGATAAATTTCAATTTTTTTCGACGGTCGAAAATATGCGAATTATCTAAGGGTACCCCCTTCTTACATAAAAAATGGATTTTTCAAAATTTTTTTCTCTAAATTTCGCAAATTATTGTGTAATTAGCGTTTCATGAACCGAAATGATGTATTTCAACAATCAAATGTAAAAGAAAATGATAAATTTCAATTTTTTTCGACGGTCGAAAACCTGCGAATTATCTAAGGGTACCCCCTTCTTACATAAAAAATGGATTTTTCAAAATTTTTTTCTCTAAATTTCGCAAATTATTGTGTAATTAGCGTTTCATGAACCGAAATGATGTATTTCAACAATCAAATGTAAAATAAAATGATAAATTTCAATTTTTTTCGACGGTCGAAAACCTGCGAATTATCTAAGGGTACCCCCTTCTTACATAAAAAATGGATTTTTCAAAATTTTTTTCTCTAAATTTCGCAAATTATTGTGTAATTAGCGTTTCATGAACCGAAATGATGTATTTCAACAATCAAATGTAAAAGAAAATGATAAATTTCAATTTTTTTCGACGGTCGAAAATATGCGAATTATCTAAGGGTACCCCCTTCTTACATAAAAAATGGATTTTTCAAAATTTTTTTCTCTAAATTTCGCAAATTATTGTGTAATTGGCGTTTCATGAACCGAAATGATGTATTTCAACAATCAAATGTAAAATAAAATGATAAATTTCAATTTTTTTCGACGGTCGAAAACCTGCGAATTATCTAAGGGTACCCCCTTCTTACATAAAAAATGGATTTTTCAAAATTTTTTTCTCTAAATTTCGCAAATTATTGTGTAATTAGCGTTTCATGAACCGAAATGATGTATTTCAACAATCAAATGTAAAAGAAAATGATAAATTTCAATTTTTTTCGACGGTCGAAAATATGCTAATTATCTAAGGGTACCCCCTTCTTACATAAAAAATGGATTTTTCAAAATTTTTTTCTCTAAATTTCGTAAATTATTGTGTAATTAGCGTTTCATGAACCGAAATGATGTATTTCAACAATCAAATGTAAAAGAAAATGATAAATTTCAATTTTTTTCGACGGTCGAAAATATGCGAATTATCTAAGGGTACCCCCTTCTTACATAAAAAATGGATTTTTCAAAATTTTTTTTTCTAAATTTCGCAAATTATTGTGTAATTAGCGTTTCATGAACCGAAATGATGTATTTCAACAATCAAATGTAAAAGAAAATGATAAATTTCAATTTTTTTCGACGGTCGAAAACCTGCGAATTATCTAAGGGTACCCCCTTCTTACATAAAAAATGGATTTTTCAAAATTTTTTTCTCTAAATTTCGCAAATTATTGTGTAATTGGCGTTTCATGAACCGAAATGATGTATTTCAACAATCAAATGTAAAAGAAAATGATAAATTTCAATTTTTTTCGACGGTCGAAAATATGCGAATTATCTAAGGGTACCCCCTTCTTACATAAAAAATGGATTTTTCAAAAATTTTTTCTCTAAATTTCGCAAATTATTGTGTAATTAGCGTTTCATGAACCGAAATGATGTATTTCAACAATCAAATGTAAAAGAAAATGATAAATTTCAATTTTTTTCGACGGTCGAAAATATGCGAATTATCTAAGGGTACCCCCTTCTTACATAAAAAATGGATTTTTCAAAATTTTTTTCTCTAAATTTCGCAAATTATTGTATAATTAGCGTTTCATGAACCGAAATGGTGTATTTCAACAATCAAATGTAAAAGAAAATGATAAATTTCAATTTTTTTCGACGGTCGAAAATATGCGAATTATCTAAGGGTACCCCCTTCTTACATAAAAAATGGATTTTTCAAAATTTTTTTCTCTAAATTTCGCAAATTATTGTGTAATTAGCGTTTCATGAACCGAAATGATGTATTTCAACAATCAAATGTAAAAGAAAATGATAAATTTCAATTTTTTTCGACGGTCGAAAACCTGCGAATTATCTAAGGGTACCCCCTTCTTACATAAAAAATGGATTTTTCAAAATTTTTTTCTCTAAATTTCGCAAATTATTGTGTAATTAGCGTTTCATGAACCGAAATGATGTATTTCAACAATCAAATGTAAAAGAAAATGATAAATTTCAATTTTTTTCGACGGTCGAAAATATGCGAATTATCTAAGGGTACCCCCTTCTTACATAAAAAATGGATTTTTCAAAAATTTTTTCTCTAAATTTCGCAAATTATTGTGTAATTAGCGTTTCATGAACCGAAATGATGTATTTCAACAATCAAATGTAAAAGAAAATGATAAATTTCAATTTTTTTCGACGGTCGAAAACCTGCGAATTATCTAAGGGTACCCCCTTCTTACATAAAAAATGGATTTTTCAAAATTTTTTTCTCTAAATTTCGCAAATTATTGTGTAATTAGCGTTTCATGAACCGAAATGATGTATTTCAACAATCAAATGTAAAAGAAAATGATAAATTTCAATTTTTTTCGACGGTCGAAAATATGCGAATTATCTAAGGGTACCCCCTTCTTACATAAAAAATGGATTTTTCAAAATTTTTTTCTCTAAATTTCGCAAATTATTGTGTAATTAGCGTTTCATGAACCGAAATGATGTATTTCAACAATCAAATGTAAAAGAAAATGATAAATTTCAATTTTTTTCGACGGTCGAAAACCTGCGAATTATCTAAGGGTACCCCCTTCTTACATAAAAAATGGATTTTTCAAAATTTTTTTCTCTAAATTTCGCAAATTATTGTGTAATTAGCGTTTCATGAACCGAAATGATGTATTTCAACAATCAAATGAAAAATAAAATGATAAATTTCAATTTTTTTCGACGGTCGAAAACCTGCGAATTATCTAAGGGTACCCCCTTCTTACATAAAAAATGGATTTTTCAAAATTTTTTTCTCTAAATTTCGCAAATTATTGTGTAATTAGCGTTTCATGAACCGAAATGATGTATTTCAACAATCAAATGTAAAAGAAAATGATAAATTTCAATTTTTTTCGACGGTCGAAAATATGCGAATTATCTAAGGGTACCCCCTTCTTACATAAAAAATGGATTTTTCAAAATTTTTTTCTCTAAATTTCGCAAATTATTGTGTAATTGGCGTTTCATGAACCGAAATGATGTATTTCAACAATCAAATGTAAAATAAAATGATAAATTTCAATTTTTTTCGACGGTCGAAAACCTGCGAATTATCTAAGGGTACCCCCTTCTTACATAAAAAATGGATTTTTCAAAATTTTTTTCTCTAAATTTCGCAAATTATTGTGTAATTAGCGTTTCATGAACCGAAATGATGTATTTCAACAATCAAATGTAAAAGAAAATGATAAATTTCAATATTTTTCGACGGTCGAAAATATGCGAATTATCTAAGGGTACCCCCTTCTTACATAAAAAATGGATTTCTCAAAAATTTTTTCTCTAAATTTCGCAAATTATTGTGTAATTAGCGTTTCATGAACCGAAATGATGTATTTCAACAATCAAATGTAAAAGAAAATGATAAATTTCAATTTTTTTCGACGGTCGAAAATATGCGAATTATCTAAGGGTACCCCCTTCTTACATAAAAAATGGATTTTTCAAAATTTTTTTCTCTAAATTTCGCAAATTATTGTATAATTAGCGTTTCATGAACCGAAATGGTGTATTTCAACAATCAAATGTAAAAGAAAATGATAAATTTCAATTTTTTTCGACGGTCGAAAATATGCGAATTATCTAAGGGTACCCCCTTCTTACATAAAAAATGGATTTTTCAAAATTTTTTTCTCTAAATTTCGCAAATTATTGTGTAATTAGCGTTTCATGAACCGAAATGATGTATTTCAACAATCAAATGTAAAAGAAAATGATAAATTTCAATTTTTTTCGACGGTCGAAAACCTGCGAATTATCTAAGGGTACCCCCTTCTTACATAAAAAATGGATTTTTCAAAATTTTTTTCTCTAAATTTCGCAAATTATTGTGTAATTAGCGTTTCATGAACCGAAATGATGTATTTCAACAATCAAATGTAAAAGAAAATGATAAATTTCAATTTTTTTCGACGGTCGAAAATATGCGAATTATCTAAGGGTACCCCCTTCTTACATAAAAAATGGATTTTTCAAAAATTTTTTCTCTAAATTTCGCAAATTATTGTGTAATTAGCGTTTCATGAACCGAAATGATGTATTTCAACAATCAAATGTAAAAGAAAATGATAAATTTCAATTTTTTTCGACGGTCGAAAACCTGCGAATTATCTAAGGGTACCCCCTTCTTACATAAAAAATGGATTTTTCAAAATTTTTTTCTCTAAATTTCGCAAATTATTGTGTAATTAGCGTTTCATGAACCGAAATGATGTATTTCAACAATCAAATGTAAAAGAAAATGATAAATTTCAATTTTTTTCGACGGTCGAAAATATGCGAATTATCTAAGGGTACCCCCTTCTTACATAAAAAATGGATTTTTCAAAATTTTTTTCTCTAAATTTCGCAAATTATTGTGTAATTAGCGTTTCATGAACCGAAATGATGTATTTCAACAATCAAATGTAAAAGAAAATGATAAATTTCAATTTTTTTCGACGGTCGAAAACCTGCGAATTATCTAAGGGTACCCCCTTCTTACATAAAAAATGGATTTTTCAAAATTTTTTTCTCTAAATTTCGCAAATTATTGTGTAATTAGCGTTTCATGAACCGAAATGATGTATTTCAACAATCAAATGTAAAATAAAATGATAAATTTCAATTTTTTTCGACGGTCGAAAACCTGCGAATTATCTAAGGGTACCCCCTTCTTACATAAAAAATGGATTTTTCAAAATTTTTTTCTCTAAATTTCGCAAATTATTGTGTAATTAGCGTTTCATGAACCGAAATGATGTATTTCAACAATCAAATGTAAAAGAAAATGATAAATTTCAATTTTTTTCGACGGTCGAAAATATGCGAATTATCTAAGGGTACCCCCTTCTTACATAAAAAATGGATTTTTCAAAATTTTTTTCTCTAAATTTCGCAAATTATTGTGTAATTGGCGTTTCATGAACCGAAATGATGTATTTCAACAATCAAATGTAAAATAAAATGATAAATTTCAATTTTTTTCGACGGTCGAAAACCTGCGAATTATCTAAGGGTACCCCCTTCTTACATAAAAAATGGATTTTTCAAAATTTTTTTCTCTAAATTTCGCAAATTATTGTGTAATTAGCGTTTCATGAACCGAAATGATGTATTTCAACAATCAAATGTAAAAGAAAATGATAAATTTCAATTTTTTTCGACGGTCGAAAATATGCTAATTATCTAAGGGTACCCCCTTCTTACATAAAAAATGGATTTTTCAAAATTTTTTTCTCTAAATTTCGTAAATTATTGTGTAATTAGCGTTTCATGAACCGAAATGATGTATTTCAACAATCAAATGTAAAAGAAAATGATAAATTTCAATTTTTTTCGACGGTCGAAAATATGCGAATTATCTAAGGGTACCCCCTTCTTACATAAAAAATGGATTTTTCAAAATTTTTTTTTCTAAATTTCGCAAATTATTGTGTAATTAGCGTTTCATGAACCGAAATGATGTATTTCAACAATCAAATGTAAAAGAAAATGATAAATTTCAATTTTTTTCGACGGTCGAAAACCTGCGAATTATCTAAGGGTACCCCCTTCTTACATAAAAAATGGATTTTTCAAAATTTTTTTCTCTAAATTTCGCAAATTATTGTGTAATTGGCGTTTCATGAACCGAAATGATGTATTTCAACAATCAAATGTAAAAGAAAATGATAAATTTCAATTTTTTTCGACGGTCGAAAACCTGCGAATTATCTAAGGGTACCCCCTTCTTACATAAAAAATGGATTTTTCAAAATTTTTTTCTCTAAATTTCGCAAATTATTGTGTAATTGGCGTTTCATGAACCGAAATGATGTATTTCAACAATCAAATGTAAAAGAAAATGATAAATTTCAATTTTTTTCGACGGTCGAAAATATGCGAATTATCTAAGGGTACCCCCTTCCTACATAAAAAATGGATTTTTCAAAATTTTTTTCTCTAAATTTCGCAAATTATTGTGTAATTGGCGTTTCATGAACCGAAATGATGTATTTCAATAATCAAATGTAAAAGAAAATGATAAATTTCAATTTTTTTCGACGGTCGAAAATATGCGAATTATCTAAGGGTACCCCCTTCTTACATAAAAAATGGATTTTTCAAAATTTTTTTCTCTAAATTTCGCAAATTATTGTGTAATTGGCGTTTCATGAACCGAAATGGTGTATTTCAACAATCAAATGTAAAAGAAAATGATAAATTTCAATTTTTTTCGACGGTCGAAAACCTGCGAATTATCTAAGGGTACCCCCTTCTTACATAAAAAATGGATTTTTCAAAATTTTTTTCTCTAAATTTCGCAAATTATTGTGTAATTAGCGTTTCATGAACCGAAATGATGTATTTCAACAATCAAATGTAAAAGAAAATGATAAATTTCAATTTTTTTCGACGGTCGAAAATATGCGAATTATCTAAGGGTACCCCCTTCTTACATAAAAAATGGATTTTTCAAAATTTTTTTCTCTAAATTTCGCAAATTATTGTGTAATTAGCGTTTCATGAACCGAAATGATGTATTTCAACAATCAAATGTAAAAGGAAATGATAAATTTCAATTTTTTTCGACGGTCGAAAATATGCGAATTATCTAAGGGTACCCCCTTCTTACATAAAAAATGGATTTTTCAAAAATTTTTTCTCTAAATTTCGCAAATTATTGTGTAATTAGCGTTTCATGAACCGAAATGATGTATTTCAACAATCAAATGTAAAAGAAAATGATAAATTTCAATTTTTTTCGACGGTCGAAAATATGCGAATTATCTAAGGGTACCCCCTTCTTACATAAAAAATGGATTTTTCAAAATTTTTTTCTCTAAATTTCGCAAATTATTGTGTAATTAGCGTTTCATGAACCGAAATGATGTATTTCAACAATCAAATGTAAAAGAAAATGATAAATTTCAATTTTTTTCGACGGTCGAAAATATGCGAATTATCTAAGGGTACCCCCTTCTTACATAAAAAATGGATTTTTCAAAATTTTTTTCTCTAAATTTCGCAAATTATTGTGTAATTGGCGTTTCATGAACCGAAATGATGTATTTCAACAATCAAATGTAAAATAAAATGATAAATTTCAATTTTTTTCGACGGTCGAAAACCTGCGAATTATCTAAGGGTACCCCCTTCTTACATAAAAAATGGATTTTTCAAAATTTTTTTCTCTAAATTTCGCAAATTATTGTGTAATTAGCGTTTCATGAACCGAAATGATGTATTTCAACAATCAAATGTAAAAGAAAATGATAAATTTCAATTTTTTTCGACGGTCGAAAACCTGCGAATTATCTAAGGGTACCCCCTTCTTACATAAAAAATGGATTTTTCAAAAATTTTTTCTCTAAATTTCGCAAATTATTGTGTAATTAGCGTTTCATGAACCGAAATGATGTATTTCAACAATCAAATGTAAAAGAAAATGATAAATTTCAATTTTTTTCGACGGTCGAAAACCTGCGAATTATCTAAGGGTACCCCCTTCTTACATAAAAAATGGATTTTTCAAAATTTTTTTCTCTAAATTTCGCAAATTATTGTGTAATTAGCGTTTCATGAACCGAAATGATGTATTTCAACAATCAAATGTAAAAGAAAATGATAAATTTCAATTTTTTTCGACGGTCGAAAATATGCGAATTATCTAAGGGTACCCCCTTCTTACATAAAAAATGGATTTTTCAAAAATTTTTTCTCTAAATTTCGCAAATTATTGTGTAATTAGCGTTTCATGAACCGAAATGATGTATTTCAACAATCAAATGTAAAAGAAAATGATAAATTTCAATTTTTTTCGACGGTCGAAAACCTGCGAATTATCTAAGGGTACCCCCTTCTTACATAAAAAATGGATTTTTCAAAATTTTTTTCTCTAAATTTCGCAAATTATTGTGTAATTAGCGTTTCATGAACCGAAATGATGTATTTCAACAATCAAATGTAAAAGAAAATGATAAATTTCAATTTTTTTCGACGGTCGAAAATATGCGAATTATCTAAGGGTACCCCCTTCTTACATAAAAAATGGATTTTTCAAAATTTTTTTCTCTAAATTTCGCAAATTATTGTGTAATTAGCGTTTCATGAACCGAAATGATGTATTTCAACAATCAAATGTAAAAGAAAATGATAA
The DNA here is from genome assembly GCA_959613385.1 of Geotrupes spiniger. Taxonomy (NCBI): domain Eukaryota; kingdom Metazoa; phylum Arthropoda; class Insecta; order Coleoptera; family Geotrupidae; genus Geotrupes; species Geotrupes spiniger. The sequence goes on along the minus strand of OY390736.1, from coordinate 36,291,420 downwards.
ATTTCAATTTTTTTCGACGGTCGAAAACCTGCGAATTATCTAAGGGTACCCCCTTCTTACATAAAAAATGGATTTTTCAAAATTTTTTTCTCTAAATTTCGCAAATTATTGTGTAATTAGCGTTTCATGAACCGAAATGATGTATTTCAACAATCAAATGAAAAATAAAATGATAAATTTCAATTTTTTTCGACGGTCGAAAACCTGCGAATTATCTAAGGGTACCCCCTTCTTACATAAAAAATGGATTTTTCAAAATTTTTTTCTCTAAATTTCGCAAATTATTGTGTAATTAGCGTTTCATGAACCGAAATGATGTATTTCAACAATCAAATGTAAAAGAAAATGATAAATTTCAATTTTTTTCGACGGTCGAAAATATGCGAATTATCTAAGGGTACCCCCTTCTTACATAAAAAATGGATTTTTCAAAATTTTTTTCTCTAAATTTCGCAAATTATTGTGTAATTGGCGTTTCATGAACCGAAATGATGTATTTCAACAATCAAATGTAAAATAAAATGATAAATTTCAATTTTTTTCGACGGTCGAAAACCTGCGAATTATCTAAGGGTACCCCCTTCTTACATAAAAAATGGATTTTTCAAAATTTTTTTCTCTAAATTTCGCAAATTATTGTGTAATTAGCGTTTCATGAACCGAAATGATGTATTTCAACAATCAAATGTAAAAGAAAATGATAAATTTCAATATTTTTCGACGGTCGAAAATATGCGAATTATCTAAGGGTACCCCCTTCTTACATAAAAAATGGATTTCTCAAAAATTTTTTCTCTAAATTTCGCAAATTATTGTGTAATTAGCGTTTCATGAACCGAAATGATGTATTTCAACAATCAAATGTAAAAGAAAATGATAAATTTCAATTTTTTTCGACGGTCGAAAATATGCGAATTATCTAAGGGTACCCCCTTCTTACATAAAAAATGGATTTTTCAAAATTTTTTTCTCTAAATTTCGCAAATTATTGTATAATTAGCGTTTCATGAACCGAAATGGTGTATTTCAACAATCAAATGTAAAAGAAAATGATAAATTTCAATTTTTTTCGACGGTCGAAAATATGCGAATTATCTAAGGGTACCCCCTTCTTACATAAAAAATGGATTTTTCAAAATTTTTTTCTCTAAATTTCGCAAATTATTGTGTAATTAGCGTTTCATGAACCGAAATGATGTATTTCAACAATCAAATGTAAAAGAAAATGATAAATTTCAATTTTTTTCGACGGTCGAAAACCTGCGAATTATCTAAGGGTACCCCCTTCTTACATAAAAAATGGATTTTTCAAAATTTTTTTCTCTAAATTTCGCAAATTATTGTGTAATTAGCGTTTCATGAACCGAAATGATGTATTTCAACAATCAAATGTAAAAGAAAATGATAAATTTCAATTTTTTTCGACGGTCGAAAATATGCGAATTATCTAAGGGTACCCCCTTCTTACATAAAAAATGGATTTTTCAAAAATTTTTTCTCTAAATTTCGCAAATTATTGTGTAATTAGCGTTTCATGAACCGAAATGATGTATTTCAACAATCAAATGTAAAAGAAAATGATAAATTTCAATTTTTTTCGACGGTCGAAAACCTGCGAATTATCTAAGGGTACCCCCTTCTTACATAAAAAATGGATTTTTCAAAATTTTTTTCTCTAAATTTCGCAAATTATTGTGTAATTAGCGTTTCATGAACCGAAATGATGTATTTCAACAATCAAATGTAAAAGAAAATGATAAATTTCAATTTTTTTCGACGGTCGAAAATATGCGAATTATCTAAGGGTACCCCCTTCTTACATAAAAAATGGATTTTTCAAAATTTTTTTCTCTAAATTTCGCAAATTATTGTGTAATTAGCGTTTCATGAACCGAAATGATGTATTTCAACAATCAAATGTAAAAGAAAATGATAAATTTCAATTTTTTTCGACGGTCGAAAACCTGCGAATTATCTAAGGGTACCCCCTTCTTACATAAAAAATGGATTTTTCAAAATTTTTTTCTCTAAATTTCGCAAATTATTGTGTAATTAGCGTTTCATGAACCGAAATGATGTATTTCAACAATCAAATGTAAAATAAAATGATAAATTTCAATTTTTTTCGACGGTCGAAAACCTGCGAATTATCTAAGGGTACCCCCTTCTTACATAAAAAATGGATTTTTCAAAATTTTTTTCTCTAAATTTCGCAAATTATTGTGTAATTAGCGTTTCATGAACCGAAATGATGTATTTCAACAATCAAATGTAAAAGAAAATGATAAATTTCAATTTTTTTCGACGGTCGAAAATATGCGAATTATCTAAGGGTACCCCCTTCTTACATAAAAAATGGATTTTTCAAAATTTTTTTCTCTAAATTTCGCAAATTATTGTGTAATTGGCGTTTCATGAACCGAAATGATGTATTTCAACAATCAAATGTAAAATAAAATGATAAATTTCAATTTTTTTCGACGGTCGAAAACCTGCGAATTATCTAAGGGTACCCCCTTCTTACATAAAAAATGGATTTTTCAAAATTTTTTTCTCTAAATTTCGCAAATTATTGTGTAATTAGCGTTTCATGAACCGAAATGATGTATTTCAACAATCAAATGTAAAAGAAAATGATAAATTTCAATTTTTTTCGACGGTCGAAAATATGCTAATTATCTAAGGGTACCCCCTTCTTACATAAAAAATGGATTTTTCAAAATTTTTTTCTCTAAATTTCGTAAATTATTGTGTAATTAGCGTTTCATGAACCGAAATGATGTATTTCAACAATCAAATGTAAAAGAAAATGATAAATTTCAATTTTTTTCGACGGTCGAAAATATGCGAATTATCTAAGGGTACCCCCTTCTTACATAAAAAATGGATTTTTCAAAATTTTTTTTTCTAAATTTCGCAAATTATTGTGTAATTAGCGTTTCATGAACCGAAATGATGTATTTCAACAATCAAATGTAAAAGAAAATGATAAATTTCAATTTTTTTCGACGGTCGAAAACCTGCGAATTATCTAAGGGTACCCCCTTCTTACATAAAAAATGGATTTTTCAAAATTTTTTTCTCTAAATTTCGCAAATTATTGTGTAATTGGCGTTTCATGAACCGAAATGATGTATTTCAACAATCAAATGTAAAAGAAAATGATAAATTTCAATTTTTTTCGACGGTCGAAAACCTGCGAATTATCTAAGGGTACCCCCTTCTTACATAAAAAATGGATTTTTCAAAATTTTTTTCTCTAAATTTCGCAAATTATTGTGTAATTGGCGTTTCATGAACCGAAATGATGTATTTCAACAATCAAATGTAAAAGAAAATGATAAATTTCAATTTTTTTCGACGGTCGAAAATATGCGAATTATCTAAGGGTACCCCCTTCCTACATAAAAAATGGATTTTTCAAAATTTTTTTCTCTAAATTTCGCAAATTATTGTGTAATTGGCGTTTCATGAACCGAAATGATGTATTTCAATAATCAAATGTAAAAGAAAATGATAAATTTCAATTTTTTTCGACGGTCGAAAATATGCGAATTATCTAAGGGTACCCCCTTCTTACATAAAAAATGGATTTTTCAAAATTTTTTTCTCTAAATTTCGCAAATTATTGTGTAATTGGCGTTTCATGAACCGAAATGGTGTATTTCAACAATCAAATGTAAAAGAAAATGATAAATTTCAATTTTTTTCGACGGTCGAAAACCTGCGAATTATCTAAGGGTACCCCCTTCTTACATAAAAAATGGATTTTTCAAAATTTTTTTCTCTAAATTTCGCAAATTATTGTGTAATTAGCGTTTCATGAACCGAAATGATGTATTTCAACAATCAAATGTAAAAGAAAATGATAAATTTCAATTTTTTTCGACGGTCGAAAATATGCGAATTATCTAAGGGTACCCCCTTCTTACATAAAAAATGGATTTTTCAAAATTTTTTTCTCTAAATTTCGCAAATTATTGTGTAATTAGCGTTTCATGAACCGAAATGATGTATTTCAACAATCAAATGTAAAAGGAAATGATAAATTTCAATTTTTTTCGACGGTCGAAAATATGCGAATTATCTAAGGGTACCCCCTTCTTACATAAAAAATGGATTTTTCAAAAATTTTTTCTCTAAATTTCGCAAATTATTGTGTAATTAGCGTTTCATGAACCGAAATGATGTATTTCAACAATCAAATGTAAAAGAAAATGATAAATTTCAATTTTTTTCGACGGTCGAAAATATGCGAATTATCTAAGGGTACCCCCTTCTTACATAAAAAATGGATTTTTCAAAATTTTTTTCTCTAAATTTCGCAAATTATTGTGTAATTAGCGTTTCATGAACCGAAATGATGTATTTCAACAATCAAATGTAAAAGAAAATGATAAATTTCAATTTTTTTCGACGGTCGAAAATATGCGAATTATCTAAGGGTACCCCCTTCTTACATAAAAAATGGATTTTTCAAAATTTTTTTCTCTAAATTTCGCAAATTATTGTGTAATTGGCGTTTCATGAACCGAAATGATGTATTTCAACAATCAAATGTAAAATAAAATGATAAATTTCAATTTTTTTCGACGGTCGAAAACCTGCGAATTATCTAAGGGTACCCCCTTCTTACATAAAAAATGGATTTTTCAAAATTTTTTTCTCTAAATTTCGCAAATTATTGTGTAATTAGCGTTTCATGAACCGAAATGATGTATTTCAACAATCAAATGTAAAAGAAAATGATAAATTTCAATTTTTTTCGACGGTCGAAAACCTGCGAATTATCTAAGGGTACCCCCTTCTTACATAAAAAATGGATTTTTCAAAAATTTTTTCTCTAAATTTCGCAAATTATTGTGTAATTAGCGTTTCATGAACCGAAATGATGTATTTCAACAATCAAATGTAAAATAAAATGATAAATTTCAATTTTTTTCGACGGTCGAAAACCTGCGAATTATCTAAGGGTACCCCCTTCTTACATAAAAAATGGATTTTTCAAAATTTTTTTCTCTAAATTTCGCAAATTATTGTGTAATTGGCGTTTCATGAACCGAAATGATGTATTTCAACAATCAAATGTAAAATAAAATGATAAATTTCAATTTTTTTCGACGGTCGAAAACCTGCGAATTATCTAAGGGTACCCCCTTCTTACATAAAAAATGGATTTTTCAAAATTTTTTTCTCTAAATTTCGCAAATTATTGTGTAATTAGCGTTTCATGAACCGAAATGATGTATTTCAACAATCAAATGTAAAATAAAATGATAAATTTCAATTTTTTTCGACGGTCGAAAATATGCGAATTATCTAAGGGTACCCCCTTCTTACATAAAAAATGGATTTTCCAAAAATTTTTTTCTCTAAATTTCGCAAATTATTGTGTAATTGGCGTTTCATGAACCGAAATGATGTATTTCAACAATCAAATGTAAAATAAAATGATAAATTTCAATTTTTTTCGACGGTCGAAAACCTGCGAATTATCTAAGGGTACCCCCTTCTTACATAAAAAATGGATTTTTCAAAATTTTTTTCTCTAAATTTCGCAAATTATTGTGTAATTAGCGTTTCATGAACCGAAATGATGTATTTCAACAATCAAATGTAAAATAAAATGATAAATTTCAATTTTTTTCGACGGTCGAAAACCTGCGAATTATCTAAGGGTACCCCCTTCTTACATAAAAAATGGATTTTTCAAAATTTTTTTCTCTAAATTTCGCAAATTATTGTGTAATTAGCGTTTCATGAACCGAAATGATGTATTTCAACAATCAAATGTAAAAGAAAATGATAAATTTCAATTTTTTTCGACGGTCGAAAACCTGCGAATTATCTAAGGGTACCCCCTTCTTACATAAAAAATGGATTTTTCAAAATTTTTTTCTCTAAATTTCGCAAATTATTGTGTAATTAGCGTTTCATGAACCGAAATGATGTATTTCAACAATCAAATGTAAAAGAAAATGATAAATTTCAATTTTTTTCGACGGTCGAAAACCTGCGAATTATCTAAGGGTACCCCCTTCTTACATAAAAAATGGATTTTTCAAAATTTTTTTCTCTAAATTTCGCAAATTATTGTGTAATTAGCGTTTCATGAACCGAAATGATGTATTTCAACAATCAAATGTAAAAGAAAATGATAAATTTCAATTTTTTTCGACGGTCGAAAACCTGCGAATTATCTAAGGGTACCCCCTTCTTACATAAAAAATGGATTTTTCAAAATTTTTTTCTCTAAATTTCGCAAATTATTGTGTAATTAGCGTTTCATGAACCGAAATGATGTATTTCAACAATCAAATGTAAAATAAAATGATAAATTTCAATTTTTTTCGACGGTCGAAAACCTGCGAATTATCTAAGGGTACCCCCTTCTTACATAAAAAATGGATTTTTCAAAATTTTTTTCTCTAAATTTCGCAAATTATTGTGTAATTAGCGTTTCATGAACCGAAATGATGTATTTCAACAATCAAATGTAAAATAAAATGATAAATTTCAATTTTTTTCGACGGTCGAAAACCTGCGAATTATCTAAGGGTACCCCCTTCTTACATAAAAAATGGATTTTTCAAAATTTTTTTCTCTAAATTTCGCAAATTATTGTGTAATTAGCGTTTCATGAACCGAAATGATGTATTTCAACAATCAAATGTAAAAGAAAATGATAAATTTCAATTTTTTTCGACGGTCGAAAATATGCGAATTATCTAAGGGTACCCCCTTCTTACATAAAAAATGGATTTTTCAAAATTTTTTTCTCTAAATTTCGCAAATTATTGTGTAATTAGCGTTTCATGAACCGAAATGATGTATTTCAACAATCAAATGTAAAAGAAAATGATAAATTTCAATTTTTTTCGACGGTCGAAAACCTGCGAATTATCTAAGGGTACCCCCTTCTTACATAAAAAATGGATTTTTCAAAATTTTTTTCTCTAAATTTCGCAAATTATTGTGTAATTAGCGTTTCATGAACCGAAATGATGTATTTCAACAATCAAATGTAAAAGAAAATGATAAATTTCAATTTTTTTCGACGGTCGAAAATATGCGAATTATCTAAGGGTACCCCCTTCTTACATAAAAAATGGATTTTTCAAAATTTTTTTCTCTAAATTTCGCAAATTATTGTGTAATTAGCGTTTCATGAACCGAAATGATGTATTTCAACAATCAAATGTAAAAGAAAATGATAAATTTCAATTTTTTTCGACGGTCGAAAACCTGCGAATTATCTAAGGGTACCCCCTTCTTACATAAAAAATGGATTTTTCAAAATTTTTTTCTCTAAATTTCGCAAATTATTGTGTAATTGGCGTTTCATGAACCGAAATGATGTATTTCAACAATCAAATGTAAAAGAAAATGATAAATTTCAATTTTTTTCGACGGTCGAAAACCTGCGAATTATCTAAGGGTACCCCCTTCTTACATAAAAAATGGATTTTTCAAAAATTTTTTCTCTAAATTTCGCAAATTATTGTGTAATTGGCGTTTCATGAACCGAAATGATGTATTTCAACAATCAAATGTAAAAGAAAATGATAAATTTCAATTTTTTTCGACGGTCGAAAACCTGCGAATTATCTAAGGGTACCCCCTTCTTACATAAAAAATGGATTTTTCAAAATTTTTTTCTCTAAATTTCGCAAATTATTGTGTAATTGGCGTTTCATGAACCGAAATGATGTATTTCAACAATCAAATGTAAAATAAAATGATAAATTTCAATTTTTTTCGACGGTCGAAAACCTGCGAATTATCTAAGGGTACCCCCTTCTTACATAAAAAATGGATTTTTCAAAAATTTTTTCTCTAAATTTCGCAAATTATTGTGTAATTGGCGTTTCATGAACCGAAATGATGTATTTCAACAATCAAATGTAAAAGAAAATGATAAATTTCAATTTTTTTCGACGGTCGAAAATATGCGAATTATCTAAGGGTACCCCCTTCTTACATAAAAAATGGATTTTTCAAAATTTTTTTCTCTAAATTTCGCAAATTATTGTGTAATTAGCGTTTCATGAACCGAAATGATGTATTTCAACAATCAAATGTAAAAGAAAATGATAAATTTCAATTATTTTCGACGGTCGAAAATATGCGAATTATCTAAGGGTACCCCCTTCTTACATAAAAAATGGATTTTTCAAAATTTTTTTCTCTAAATTTCGCAAATTATTGTATAATTAGCGTTTCATGAACCGAAATGGTGTATTTCAACAATCAAATGTAAAAGAAAATGATAAATTTCAATTTTTTTCGACGGTCGAAAACCTGCGAATTATCTAAGGGTACCCCCTTCTTACATAAAAAATGGATTTTTCAAAATTTTTTTCTCTAAATTTCGCAAATTATTGTGTAATTAGCGTTTCATGAACCGAAATGATGTATTTCAACAATCAAATGTAAAAGAAAATGATAAATTTCAATTTTTTTCGACGGTCGAAAATATGCGAATTATCTAAGGGTACCCCCTTCTTACATAAAAAATGGATTTTTCAAAATTTTTTTCTCTAAATTTCGCAAATTATTGTGTAATTAGCGTTTCATGAACCGAAATGATGTATTTCAACAATCAAATGTAAAAGAAAATGATAAATTTCAATTTTTTTCGACGGTCGAAAATATGCGAATTATCTAAGGGTACCCCCTTCTTACATAAAAAATGGATTTTTCAAAAATTTTTTCTCTAAATTTCGCAAATTATTGTGTAATTAGCGTTTCATGAACCGAAATGATGTATTTCAACAATCAAATGTAAAAGAAAATGATAAATTTCAATTTTTTTCGACGGTCGAAAATATGCGAATTATCTAAGGGTACCCCCTTCTTACATAAAAAATGGATTTTTCAAAATTTTTTTCTCTAAATTTCGCAAATTATTGTATAATTAGCGTTTCATGAACCGAAATGGTGTATTTCAACAATCAAATGTAAAAGAAAATGATAAATTTCAATTTTTTTCGACGGTCGAAAACCTGCGAATTATCTAAGGGTACCCCCTTCTTACATAAAAAATGGATTTTTCAAAATTTTTTTCTCTAAATTTCGCAAATTATTGTGTAATTAGCGTTTCATGAACCGAAATGATGTATTTCAACAATCAAATGTAAAAGAAAATGATAAATTTCAATTTTTTTCGACGGTCGAAAACCTGCGAATTATCTAAGGGTACCCCCTTCTTACATAAAAAATGGATTTTTCAAAATTTTTTTCTCTAAATTTCGCAAATTATTGTGTAATTAGCGTTTCATGAACCGAAATGATGTATTTCAACAATCAAATGTAAAAGAAAATGATAAATTTCAATTTTTTTCGACGGTCGAAAATATGCGAATTATCTAAGGGTACCCCCTTCTTACATAGAAAATGGATTTTTCAAAATTTTTTTCTCTAAATTTCGCAAATTATTGTGTAATTGGCGTTTCATGAACCGAAATGATGTATTTCAATAATCAAATGTAAAAGAAAATGATAAATTTCAATTTTTTTCGACGGTCGAAAATATGCGAATTATCTAAGGGTACCCCCTTCTTACATAAAAAATGGATTTTTCAAAATTTTTTTCTCTAAATTTCGCAAATTATTGTGTAATTGGCGTTTCATGAACCGAAATGGTGTATTTCAACAATCAAATGTAAAAGAAAATGATAAATTTCAATTTTTTTCGACGGTCGAAAACCTGCGAATTATCTAAGGGTACCCCCTTCTTACATAAAAAATGGATTTTTCAAAATTTTTTTCTCTAAATTTCGCAAATTATTGTGTAATTAGCGTTTCATGAACCGAAATGATGTATTTCAACAATCAAATGTAAAATAAAATGATAAATTTCAATTTTTTTCGACGGTCGAAAATATGCGAATTATCTAAGGGTACCCCCTTCTTACATAAAAAATGGATTTTTCAAAATTTTTTTCTCTAAATTTCGCAAATTATTGTGTAATTAGCGTTTCATGAACCGAAATGGTGTATTTCAACAATCAAATGTAAAAGAAAATGATAAATTTCAATTTTTTTCGACGGTCGAAAATATGCGAATTATCTAAGGGTACCCCCTTCTTACATAAAAAATGGATTTTTCAAAATTTTTTTCTCTAAATTTCGCAAATTATTGTGTAATTGGCGTTTCATGAACCGAAATGATGTATTTCAACAATCAAATGTAAAAGAAAATGATAAATTTCAATTTTTTTCGACGGTCGAAAATATGCGAATTATCTAAGGGTACCCCCTTCTTACATAAAAAATGGATTTTTCAAAATTTTTTTCTCTAAATTTCGCAAATTATTGTGTAATTAGCGTTTCATGAACCGAAATGATGTATTTCAACAATCAAATGTAAAAGAAAATGATAAATTTCAATTATTTTCGACGGTCGAAAATATGCGAATTATCTAAGGGTACCCCCTTCTTACATAAAAAATGGATTTTTCAAAATTTTTTTCTCTAAATTTCGCAAATTATTGTATAATTAGCGTTTCATGAACCGAAATGGTGTATTTCAACAATCAAATGTAAAAGAAAATGATAAATTTCAATTTTTTTCGACGGTCGAAAACCTGCGAATTATCTAAGGGTACCCCCTTCTTACATAAAAAATGGATTTTTCAAAATTTTTTTCTCTAAATTTCGCAAATTATTGTGTAATTAGCGTTTCATGAACCGAAATGATGTATTTCAACAATCAAATGTAAAAGAAAATGATAAATTTCAATTTTTTTCGACGGTCGAAAATATGCGAATTATCTAAGGGTACCCCCTTCTTACATAAAAAATGGATTTTTCAAAATTTTTTTCTCTAAATTTCGCAAATTATTGTGTAATTAGCGTTTCATGAACCGAAATGATGTATTTCAACAATCAAATGTAAAAGAAAATGATAAATTTCAATTTTTTTCGACGGTCGAAAATATGCGAATTATCTAAGGGTACCCCCTTCTTACATAAAAAATGGATTTTTCAAAAATTTTTTCTCTAAATTTCGCAAATTATTGTGTAATTAGCGTTTCATGAACCGAAATGATGTATTTCAACAATCAAATGTAAAAGAAAATGATAAATTTCAATTTTTTTCGACGGTCGAAAATATGCGAATTATCTAAGGGTACCCCCTTCTTACATAAAAAATGGATTTTTCAAAATTTTTTTCTCTAAATTTCGCAAATTATTGTATAATTAGCGTTTCATGAACCGAAATGGTGTATTTCAACAATCAAATGTAAAAGAAAATGATAAATTTCAATTTTTTTCGACGGTCGAAAACCTGCGAATTATCTAAGGGTACCCCCTTCTTACATAAAAAATGGATTTTTCAAAATTTTTTTCTCTAAATTTCGCAAATTATTGTGTAATTAGCGTTTCATGAACCGAAATGATGTATTTCAACAATCAAATGTAAAAGAAAATGATAAATTTCAATTTTTTTCGACGGTCGAAAACCTGCGAATTATCTAAGGGTACCCCCTTCTTACATAAAAAATGGATTTTTCAAAATTTTTTTCTCTAAATTTCGCAAATTATTGTGTAATTAGCGTTTCATGAACCGAAATGATGTATTTCAACAATCAAATGTAAAAGAAAATGATAAATTTCAATTTTTTTCGACGGTCGAAAATATGCGAATTATCTAAGGGTACCCCCTTCTTACATAAAAAATGGATTTTTCAAAATTTTTTTCTCTAAATTTCGCAAATTATTGTGTAATTGGCGTTTCATGAACCGAAATGATGTATTTCAATAATCAAATGTAAAAGAAAATGATAAATTTCAATTTTTTTCGACGGTCGAAAATATGCGAATTATCTAAGGGTACCCCCTTCTTACATAAAAAATGGATTTTTCAAAATTTTTTTCTCTAAATTTCGCAAATTATTGTGTAATTGGCGTTTCATGAACCGAAATGGTGTATTTCAACAATCAAATGTAAAAGAAAATGATAAATTTCAATTTTTTTCGACGGTCGAAAACCTGCGAATTATCTAAGGGTACCCCCTTCTTACATAAAAAATGGATTTTTCAAAATTTTTTTCTCTAAATTTCGCAAATTATTGTGTAATTAGCGTTTCATGAACCGAAATGATGTATTTCAACAATCAAATGTAAAATAAAATGATAAATTTCAATTTTTTTCGACGGTCGAAAATATGCGAATTATCTAAGGGTACCCCCTTCTTACATAAAAAATGGATTTTTCAAAATTTTTTTCTCTAAATTTCGCAAATTATTGTGTAATTAGCGTTTCATGAACCGAAATGGTGTATTTCAACAATCAAATGTAAAAGAAAATGATAAATTTCAATTTTTTTCGACGGTCGAAAATATGCGAATTATCTAAGGGTACCCCCTTCTTACATAAAAAATGGATTTTTCAAAATTTTTTTCTCTAAATTTCGCAAATTATTGTGTAATTGGCGTTTCATGAACCGAAATGATGTATTTCAACAATCAAATGTAAAATAAAATGATAAATTTCAATTTTTTTCGACGGTCGAAAACCTGCGAATTATCTAAGGGTACCCCCTTCTTACATAAAAAATGGATTTTTCAAAATTTTTTTCTCTAAATTTCGCAAATTATTGTGTAATTAGCGTTTCATGAACCGAAATGATGTATTTCAACAATCAAATGTAAAAGAAAATGATAAATTTCAATTTTTTTCGACGGTCGAAAATATGCGAATTATCTAAGGGTACCCCCTTCTTACATAAAAAATGGATTTTTCAAAATTTTTTTCTCTAAATTTCGCAAATTATTGTGTAATTAGCGTTTCATGAACCGAAATGATGTATTTCAACAATCAAATGTAAAAGGAAATGATAAATTTCAATTTTTTTCGACGGTCGAAAATATGCGAATTATCTAAGGGTACCCCCTTCTTACATAAAAAATGGATTTTTCAAAAATTTTTTCTCTAAATTTCGCAAATTATTGTGTAATTAGCGTTTCATGAACCGAAATGATGTATTTCAACAATCAAATGTAAAAGAAAATGATAAATTTCAATTTTTTTCGACGGTCGAAAATATGCGAATTATCTAAGGGTACCCCCTTCTTACATAAAAAATGGATTTTTCAAAATTTTTTTCTCTAAATTTCGCAAATTATTGTGTAATTAGCGTTTCATGAACCGAAATGATGTATTTCAACAATCAAATGTAAAAGAAAATGATAAATTTCAATTTTTTTCGACGGTCGAAAATATGCGAATTATCTAAGGGTACCCCCTTCTTACATAAAAAATGGATTTTTCAAAATTTTTTTCTCTAAATTTCGCAAATTATTGTGTAATTGGCGTTTCATGAACCGAAATGATGTATTTCAACAATCAAATGTAAAAGAAAATGATAAATTTCAATTTTTTTCGACGGTCGAAAACCTGCGAATTATCTAAGGGTACCCCCTTCTTACATAAAAAATGGATTTTTCAAAATTTTTTTCTCTAAATTTCGCAAATTATTGTGTAATTAGCGTTTCATGAACCGAAATGATGTATTTCAACAATCAAATGTAAAAGAAAATGATAAATTTCAATTTTTTTCGACGGTCGAAAACCTGCGAATTATCTAAGGGTACCCCCTTCTTACATAAAAAATGGATTTTTCAAAAATTTTTTCTCTAAATTTCGCAAATTATTGTGTAATTAGCGTTTCATGAACCGAAATGATGTATTTCAACAATCAAATGTAAAATAAAATGATAAATTTCAATTTTTTTCGACGGTCGAAAACCTGCGAATTATCTAAGGGTACCCCCTTCTTACATAAAAAATGGATTTTTCAAAATTTTTTTCTCTAAATTTCGCAAATTATTGTGTAATTAGCGTTTCATGAACCGAAATGGTGTATTTCAACAATCAAATGTAAAAGAAAATGATAAATTTCAATTTTTTTCGACGGTCGAAAACCTGCGAATTATCTAAGGGTACCCCCTTCTTACATAAAAAATGGATTTTTCAAAATTTTTTTCTCTAAATTTCGCAAATTATTGTGTAATTAGCGTTTCATGAACCGAAATGATGTATTTCAACAATCAAATGTAAAAGAAAATGATAAATTTCAATTTTTTTCGACGGTCGAAAATATGCGAATTATCTAAGGGTACCCCCTTCTTACATAAAAAATGGATTTTTCAAAATTTTTTTCTCTAAATTTCGCAAATTATTGTGTAATTAGCGTTTCATGAACCGAAATGATGTATTTCAACAATCAAATGTAAAAGAAAATGATAAATTTCAATTTTTTTCGACGGTCGAAAATATGCGAATTATCTAAGGGTACCCCCTTCTTACATAAAAAATGGATTTTTCAAAAAATTTTTCTCTAAATTTCGCAAATTATTGTGTAATTAGCGTTTCATGAACCGAAATGATGTATTTCAACAATCAAATGTAAAAGAAAATGATAAATTTCAATTTTTTTCGACGGTCGAAAATATGCGAATTATCTAAGGGTACCCCCTTCTTACATAAAAAATGGATTTTTCAAAAATTTTTTCTCTAAATTTCGCAAATTATTGTGTAATTGGCGTTTCATGAACCGAAATGATGTATTTCAACAATCAAATGTAAAAGAAAATGATAAATTTCAATTTTTTTCGACCGTCGAAAATATGCGAATTATCTAAGGGTACCCCCTTCTTACATAAAAAATGGATTTTTCAAAATTTTTTTCTCTAAATTTCGCAAATTATTGTGTAATTAGCGTTTCATGAACCGAAATGGTGTATTTCAACAATCAAATGTAAAAGAAAATGATAAATTTCAATTTTTTTCGACGGTCGAAAACCTGCGAATTATCTAAGGGTACCCCCTTCTTACATAAAAAATGGATTTTTCAAATTTTTTTTCTCTAAATTTCGCAAATTATTGTGTAATTAGCGTTTCATGAACCGAAATGGTGTATTTCAACAATCAAATGTAAAAGAAAATGATAAATTTCAATTTTTTTCGACGGTCGAAAATATGCGAATTATCTAAGGGTACCCCCTTCTTACATAAAAAATGGATTTTTCAAAATTTTTTTCTCTAAATTTCGCAAATTATTGTGTAATTAGCGTTTCATGAACCGAAATGGTGTATTTCAACAATCAAATGTAAAAGAAAATGATAAATTTCAATTTTTTTCGACGGTCGAAAACCTGCGAATTATCTAAGGGTACCCCCTTCTTACATAAAAAATGGATTTTTCAAAATTTTTTTCTCTAAATTTCGCAAATTATTGTGTAATTAGCGTTTCATGAACCGAAATGATGTATTTCAACAATCAAATGTAAAAGAAAATGATAAATTTCAATTTTTTTCGACGGTCGAAAATATGCGAATTATCTAGGGGTACCCCCTTCTTACATAAAAAATGGATTTTTCAAAAATTTTTTCTCTAAATTTCGCAAATTATTGTGTAATTGGCGTTTCATGAACCGAAATGATGTATTTCAACAATCAAATGTAAAAGAAAATGATAAATTTCAATTTTTTTCGACGGTCGAAAATATGCGAATTATCTAGGGGTACCCCCTTCTTACATAAAAAATGGATTTTTCAAAAATTTTTTCTCTAAATTTCGCAAATTATTGTGTAATTGGCGTTTCATGAACCGAAATGATGTATTTCAACAATCAAATGTAAAAGAAAATGATAAATTTCAATTTTTTTCGACGGTCGAAAATATGCGAATTATCTAGGGGTACCCCCTTCTTACATAAAAAATGGATTTTTCAAAAATTTTTTCTCTAAATTTCGCAAATTATTGTGTAATTGGCGTTTCATGAACCGAAATGATGTATTTCAACAATCAAATGTAAAAGAAAATGATAAATTTCAATTTTTTTCGACGGTCGAAAACCTGCGAATTATCTAAGGGTACCCCCTTCTTACATAAAAAATGGATTTTTCAAAATTTTTTTCTCTAAATTTCGCAAATTATTGTGTAATTAGCGTTTCATGAACCGAAATGGTGTATTTCAACAATCAAATGTAAAAGGAAATGATAAATTTCAATTTTTTTCGACGGTCGAAAATATGCGAATTATCTAAGGGTACCCCCTTCTTACATAAAAAATGGATTTTTCAAAATTTTTTTCTCTAAATTTCGCAAATTATTGTATAATTAGCGTTTCATGAACCGAAATGGTGTATTTCAACAATCAAATGTAAAAGAAAATGATAAATTTCAATTTTTTTCGACGGTCGAAAATATGCGAATTATCTAAGGGTACCCCCTTCTTACATAAAAAATGGATTTTTCAAAATTTTTTTCTCTAAATTTCGCAAATTATTGTGTAATTAGCGTTTCATGAACCGAAATGGTGTATTTCAACAATCAAATGTAAAAGAAAATGATAAATTTCAATTTTTTTCGACGGTCGAAAACCTGCGAATTATCTAAGGGTACCCCCTTCTTACATAAAAAATGGATTTTTCAAAATTTTTTTCTCTAAATTTCGCAAATTATTGTGTAATTAGCGTTTCATGAACCGAAATGGTGTATTTCAACAATCAAATGTAAAAGAAAATGATAAATTTCAATTTTTTTCGACGGTCGAAAACCTGCGAATTATCTAAGGGTACCCCCTTCTTACATAAAAAATGGATTTTTCAAAATTTTTTTCTCTAAATTTCGCAAATTATTGTGTAATTAGCGTTTCATGAACCGAAATGGTGTATTTCAACAATCAAATGTAAAAGAAAATGATAAATTTCAATTTTTTTCGACGGTCGAAAACCTGCGAATTATCTAAGGGTACCCCCTTCTTACATAAAAAATGGATTTTTCAAAATTTTTTTCTCTAAATTTCGCAAATTATTGTATAATTAGCGTTTCATGAACCGAAATGGTGTATTTCAACAATCAAATGTAAAAGGAAATGATAAATTTCAATTTTTTTCGACGGTCGAAAACCTGCGAATTATCTAAGGGTACCCCCTTCTTACATAAAAAATGGATTTTTCAAAATTTTTTTCTCTAAATTTCGCAAATTATTGTGTAATTAGCGTTTCATGAACCGAAATGGTGTATTTCAACAATCAAATGTAAAAGAAAATGATAAATTTCAATTTTTTTCGACGGTCGAAAACCTGCGAATTATCTAAGGGTACCCCCTTCTTACATAAAAAATGGATTTTTCAAAATTTTTTTCTCTAAATTTCGCAAATTATTGTGTAATTAGCGTTTCATGAACCGAAATGGTGTATTTCAACAATCAAATGTAAAAGAAAATGATAAATTTCAATTTTTTTCGACGGTCCAAAACCTGCGAATTATCTAAGGGTGCCCCCTTCTTACATAAAAAATGGATTTTTCAAAATTTTTTTCTCTAAATTTCGCAAATTATTGTGTAATTAGCGTTTCATGAACCGAAATGATGTATTTCAACAATCAAATGTAAAATAAAATGATAAATTTCAATTTTTTTCGACGGTCGAAAACCTGCGAATTATCTAAGGGTACCCCCTTCTTACATAAAAAATGGATTTTTCAAAAATTTTTTCTCTAAATTTCGCAAATTATTGTGTAATTAGCGTTTCATGAACCGAAATGATGTATTTCAACAATCAAATGTAAAAGAAAATGATAAATTTCAATTTTTTTCGACGGTCGAAAATATGCGAATTATCTAAGGGTACCCCCTTCTTACATAAAAAATGGATTTTTCAAAATTTTTTTCTCTAAATTTCGCAAATTATTGTATAATTAGCGTTTCATGAACCGAAATGGTGTATTTCAACAATCAAATGTAAAAGAAAATGATAAATTTCAATTTTTTTCGACGGTCGAAAACCTGCGAATTATCTAAGGGTGCCCCATTCTTACATAAAAAATGGATTTTTCAAAATTTTTTTCTCTAAATTTCGCAAATTATTGTGTAATTAGCGTTTCATGAACCGAAATGATGTATTTCAACAATCAAATGTAAAAGAAAATGATAAATTTCAATTTTTTTCGACGGTCGAAAATATGCGAATTATCTAAGGGTACCCCCTTCTTACATAAAAAATGGATTTTTCAAATTTTTTTTCTCTAAATTTCGCAAATTATTGTGTAATTAGCGTTTCATGAACCGAAATGATGTATTTCAACAATCAAATGTAAAAGAAAATGATAAATTTCAATTTTTTTCGACGGTCGAAAACCTGCGAATTATCTAAGGGTACCCCCTTCTTACATAAAAAATGGATTTTTCAAAAATTTTTTCTCTAAATTTCGCAAATTATTGTGTAATTGGCGTTTCATGAACCGAAATGATGTATTTCAACAATCAAATGTAAAAGAAAATGATAAATTTCAATTTTTTTCGACGGTCGAAAACCTGCGAATTATCTAAGGGTACCCCCTTCTTACATAAAAAATGGATTTTTCAAAAATTTTTTCTCTAAATTTCGCAAATTATTGTGTAATTGGCGTTTCATGAACCGAAATGATGTATTTCAACAATCAAATGTAAAAGAAAATGATAAATTTCAATTTTTTTCGACGGTCGAAAACCTGCGAATTATCTAAGGGTACCCCCTTCTTTCATAAAAAATGGATTTTTCAAAAATGTTTTCTCTAAATTTCGCAAATTATTGTGTAATCAGCGTTTCATGAACCGAAATGATGTATTTCAACAATCAAATGTAAAAGAAAATGATAAATTTCAATTTTTTTCGACGGTCGAAAATATGCGAATTATCTAAGGGTACCCCCTTCTTACATAAAAAATGGATTTTTCAAAAATTTTTTCTCTAAATTTCGCAAATTATTGTGTAATTAGCGTTTCATGAACCGAAATGATGTATTTCAACAATCAAATGTAAAAGAAAATGATAAATTTCAATTTTTTTCGACGGTCGAAAATATGCGAATTATCTAAGGGTACCCCCTTCTTACATAAAAAATGGATTTTTCAAAATTTTTTTCTCTAAATTTCGCAAATTATTGTATAATTAGCGTTTCATGAACCGAAATGGTGTATTTCAACAATCAAATGTAAAAGAAAATGATAAATTTCAATTTTTTTCGACGGTCGAAAACCTGCGAATTATCTAAGGGTACCCCCTTCTTACATAAAAAATGGATTTTTCAAAATTTTTTTCTCTAAATTTCGCAAATTATTGTGTAATTAGCGTTTCATGAACCGAAATGATGTATTTCAACAATCAAATGTAAAAGAAAATGATAAATTTCAATTTTTTTCGACGGTCGAAAATATGCGAATTATCTAAGGGTACCCCCTTCTTACATAAAAAATGGATTTTTCAAATTTTTTTTCTCTAAATTTCGCAAATTATTGTGTAATTAGCGTTTCATGAACCGAAATGATGTATTTCAACAATCAAATGTAAAAGAAAATGATAAATTTCAATTTTTTTCGACGGTCGAAAACCTGCGAATTATCTAAGGGTACCCCCTTCTTACATAAAAAATGGATTTTTCAAAAATTTTTTCTCTAAATTTCGCAAATTATTGTGTAATTGGCGTTTCATGAACCGAAATGATGTATTTCAACAATCAAATGTAAAAGAAAATGATAAATTTCAATTTTTTTCGACGGTCGAAAACCTGCGAATTATCTAAGGGTACCCCCTATAAAAAATGGATTTTTCAAAAATTTTTTCTCTAAATTTCGCAAATTATTGTGTAATTGGCGTTTCATGAACCGAAATGATGTATTTCAACAATCAAATGTAAAAGAAAATGATAAATTTCAATTTTTTTCGACGGTCGAAAACCTGCGAATTATCTAAGGGTACCCCCTTCTTTCATAAAAAATGGATTTTTCAAAAATGTTTTCTCTAAATTTCGCAAATTATTGTGTAATCAGCGTTTCATGAACCGAAATGATGTATTTCAACAATCAAATGTAAAAGAAAATGATAAATTTCAATTTTTTTCGACGGTCGAAAATATGCGAATTATCTAAGGGTACCCCCTTCTTACATAAAAAATGGATTTTTCAAAAATTTTTTCTCTAAATTTCGCAAATTATTGTGTAATTAGCGTTTCATGAACCGAAATGATGTATTTCAACAATCAAATGTAAAAGAAAATGATAAATTTCAATTTTTTTCGACGGTCGAAAACCTGCGAATTATCTAAGGGTACCCCCTTCTTACATAAAAAATGGATTTTTCAAAATTTTTTTCTCTAAATTTCGCAAATTATTGTGTAATTAGCGTTTCATGAACCGAAATGATGTATTTCAACAATCAAATGTAAAAGAAAATGATAAATTTCAATTTTTTTCGACGGTCGAAAATATGCGAATTATCTAAGGGTACCCCCTTCTTACATAAAAAATGGATTTTTCAAAAATTTTTTCTCTAAATTTCGCAAATTATTGTGTAATTAGCGTTTCATGAACCGAAATGATGTATTTCAACAATCAAATGTAAAAGAAAATGATAAATTTCAATTTTTTTCGACGGTCGAAAACCTGCGAATTATCTAAGGGTACCCCCTTCTTACATAAAAAATGGATTTTTCAAAATTTTTTTCTCTAAATTTCGCAAATTATTGTGTAATTAGCGTTTCATGAACCGAAATGATGTATTTAAACAATCAAATGTAAAAGAAAATGATAAATTTCAATTTTTTTCGACGGTCGAAAATATGCGAATTATCTAAGGGTACCCCCTTCTTACATAAAAAATGGATTTTTCAAAAAATTTTTCTCTAAATTTCAAAAATTATTGTGTAATTAGCGTTTCATGAACCGAAATGATGTATTTCAACAATCAAATGTAAAAGAAAATGATAAATTTCAATTTTTTTCGACGGTCGAAAATATGCGAATTATCTAAGGGTACCCCTTCTTACATAAAAAATGGATTTTTCAAAATTTTTTTCTCTAAATTTCGCAAATTATTGTGTAATTAGCGTTTCATGAACCGAAATGATGTATTTCAACAATCAAATGTAAAAGAAAATGATAAATTTCAATTTTTTTCGACGGTCGAAAATATGCGAATTATCTAAGGGTACCCCCTTCTTACATAAAAAATGGATTTTTCAAAATTTTTTTCTCTAAATTTCGCAAATTATTGTGTAATTAGCGTTTCATGAACCGAAATGGTGTATTTCAACAATCAAATGTAAAAGAAAATGATAAATTTCAATTTTTTTCGACGGTCGAAAACCTGCGAATTATCTAAGGGTACCCCCTTCTTACATAAAAAATGGATTTTTCAAAATTTTTTTCTCTAAATTTCGCAAATTATTGTATAATTAGCGTTTCATGAACCGAAATGGTGTATTTCAACAATCAAATGTAAAAGAAAATGATAAATTTCAATTTTTTTCGACGGTCGAAAACCTGCGAATTATCTAAGGGTACCCCCTTCTTACATAAAAAATGGATTTTTCAAAAAAATTTTCTCTAAATTTCGCAAATTATTGTGTAATAAGCGTTTCATGAACCGAAATGATGTATTTCAACAATCAAATGTAAAAGAAAATGATAAATTTCAATTTTTTTCGACGGTCGAAAACCTGCGAATTATCTAAGGGTACCCCCTTCTTACATAAAAAATGGATTTTTCAAAATTTTTTTCTCTAAATTTCGCAAATTATTGTGTAATTAGCGTTTCATGAACCGAAATGATGTATTTCAACAATCAAATGTAAAAGAAAATGATAAATTTCAATTTTTTTCGACGGTCGAAAATATGCGAATTATCTAAGGGTACCCCCTTCTTACATAAAAAATGGATTTTTCAAAATTTTTTTCTCTAAATTTCGCAAATTATTGTATAATTAGCGTTTCATGAACCGAAATGGTGTATTTCAACAATCAAATGTAAAAGAAAATGATAAATTTCAATTTTTTTCGACGGTCGAAAACCTGCGAATTATCTAAGGGTACCCCCTTCTTACATAAAAAATGGATTTTTCAAAATTTTTTTCTCTAAATTTCGCAAATTATTGTGTAATTAGCGTTTCATGAACCGAAATGGTGTATTTCAACAATCAAATGTAAAAGAAAATGATAAATTTCAATTTTTTTCGACGGTCGAAAACCTGCGAATTATCTAAGGGTGCCCCCTTCTTACATAAAAAATGGATTTTTCAAAATTTTTTTCTCTAAATTTCGCAAATTATTGTGTAATTAGCGTTTCATGAACCGAAATGATTTATTTCAACAATCAAATGTAAAAGAAAATGATAAATTTCAATTTTTTTCGACGGTCGAAAACCTGCGAATTATCTAAGGGTACCCCCTTCTTACATAAAAAATGGATTTTTCAAAATTTTTTTCTCTAAATTTCGCAAATTATTGTGTAATTAGCGTTTCATGAACCGAAATGGTGTATTTCAACAATCAAATGTAAAAGAAAATGATAAATTTCAATTTTTTTCGACGGTCGAAAACCTGCGAATTATCTAAGGGTGCCCCCTTCTTACATAAAAAATGGATTTTTCAAAATTTTTTTCTCTAAATTTCGCAAATTATTGTGTAATTAGCGTTTCATGAACCGAAATGGTGTATTTCAACAATCAAATGTAAAAGAAATTGATAAATTTCAATTTTTTTCGACGGTCGAAAACCTGCGAATTATCTAAGGGTGCCCCCTTCTTACATAAAAAATGGATTTTTCAAAATTTTTTTCTCTAAATTTCGCAAATTATTGTGTAATTAGCGTTTCATGAACCGAAATGATTTATTTCAACAATCAAATGTAAAAGAAAATGATAAATTTCAATTTTTTTCGACGGTCGAAAACCTGCGAATTATCTAAGGGTACCCCCTTCTTACATAAAAAATGGATTTTTCAATTTTTTTTTCTCTAAATTTCGCAAATTATTGTGTAATTAGCGTTTCATGAACCGAAATGATGTATTTCAACAATCAAATGTAAAAGAAAATGATAAATTTCAATTTTTTTCGACGGTCGAAAATATGCGAATTATCTAAGGGTACCCCCTTCTTACATAAAAAATGGATTTTTCAAAATTTTTTTCTCTAAATTTCGCAAATTATTGTGTAATTAGCGTTTCATGAACCGAAATGATGTATTTCAACAATCAAATGTAAAATAAAATGATAAATTTCAATTTTTTTCGACGGTCGAAAACCTGCGAATTATCTAAGGGTACCCCCTTCTTACATAAAAAATGGATTTTTCAAAAAATTTTTTTCTAAATTTCGCAAATTATTGTGTAATTGGCGTTTCATGAACCGAAATGATGTATTTCAACAATCAAATGTAAAATAAAATGATAAATTTCAATTTTTTTCGACGGTCGAAAACCTGCGAATTATCTAAGGGTACCCCCTTCTTACATAAAAAATGGATTTTTCAAAATTTTTTTCTCTAAATTTCGCAAATTATTGTGTAATTAGCGTTTCATGAACCGAAATGATGTATTTCAACAATCAAATGTAAAAGAAAATGATAAATTTCAATTTTTTTCGACGGTCGAAAATATGCGAATTATCTAAGTGTACGCCCTTCTTACATAAAAAATGGATTTTTCAAAATTTTTTTCTCTAAATTTCGCAAATTATTGTGTAATTAGCGTTTCATGAACCGAAATGATGTATTTCAACAATCAAATGTAAAAGAAAATGATAAATTTCAATTTTTTTCGACGGTCGAAAACCTGCGAATTATCTAAGGGTACCCCCTTCTTACATAAAAAATGGATTTTTCAAAATTTTTTTCTCTAAATTTCGCAAATTATTGTGTAATTGGCGTTTCATGAACCGAAATGATGTATTTCAACAATCAAATGTAAAAGAAAATGATAAATTTCAATTTTTTTCGACGGTCGAAAACCTGCGAATTATCTAAGGGTACCCCCTTCTTACATAAAAAATGGATTTTTCAAAATTTTTTTCTCTAAATTTCGCAAATTATTGTGTAATTGGCGTTTCATGAACCGAAATGATGTATTTCAACAATCAAATGTAAAAGAAAATGATAAATTTCAATTTTTTTCGACGGTCGAAAATATGCGAATTATCTAAGTGTACGCCCTTCTTACATAAAAAATGGATTTTTCAAAATTTTTTTCTCTAAATTTCGCAAATTATTGTGTAATTAGCGTTTCATGAACCGAAATGATGTATTTCAACAATCAAATGTAAAAGAAAATGATAAATTTCAATTTTTTTCGACGGTCGAAAACCTGCGAATTATCTAAGGGTACCCCCTTCTTACATAAAAAATGGATTTTTCAAAATTTTTTTCTCTAAATTTCGCAAATTATTGTGTAATTAGCGTTTCATGAACCGAAATGGTGTATTTTAACAATCAAATGTAAAAGAAAATGATAAATTTCAATTTTTTTCGACGGTCGAAAATATGCGAATTATCTAAGGGTACCCCCTTCTTACATAAAAAATGGATTTTTCAAAATTTTTTTCTCTAAATTTCGCAAATTATTGTGTAATTAGCGTTTCATGAACCGAAATGGTGTATTTTAACAATCAAATGTAAAAGAAAATGATAAATTTCAATTTTTTTCGACGGTCGAAAACCTGCGAATTATCTAAGGGTACCCCCTTCTTACATAAAAAATGGATTTTTCAAAATTTTTTTCTCTAAATTTCGCAAATTATTGTATAATTAGCGTTTCATGAACCGAAATGATGTATTTCAACAATCAAATGTAAAAGAAAATGATAAATTTCAATTTTTTTCGACGGTCGAAAACCTGCGAATTATCTAAGGGTACCCCCTTCTTACATAAAAAATGGATTTTTCAAAATTTTTTTCTCTAAATTTCGCAAATTATTGTGTAATTGGCGTTTCATGAACCGAAATGATGTATTTCAACAATCAAATGTAAAAGAAAATGATAAATTTCAATTTTTTTCGACGGTCGAAATCCTGCGAATTATCTAAGGGTACCCCCTTCTTACATAAAAAATGGATTTTTCAAAATTTTTTTCTCTAAATTTCGCAAATTATTGTGTAATTAGCGTTTCATGAACCGAAATGGTGTATTTCAACAATCAAATGTAAAACAAAATGATAAATTTCAATTTTTTTCGACGGTCGAAAATATGCGAATTATCTAAGGGTACCCCCTTCTTACATAAAAAATGGATTTTTCAAAATTTTTTTCTCTAAATTTCGCAAATTATTGTATAATTAGCGTTTCATGAACTGAAATGATGTATTTCAACAATCAAATGTAAAAGAAAATGATAAATTTCAATTTTTTTCGACGGTCGAAAATATGCGAATTATCTAAGTGTACGCCCTTCTTACATAAAAAATGGATTTTTCAAAATTTTTTTCTCTAAATTTCGCAAATTATTGTGTAATTAGCGTTTCATGAACCGAAATGATGTATTTCAACAATCAAATGTAAAAGAAAATGATAAATTTCAATTTTTTTCGACGGTCGAAAACCTGCGAATTATCTAAGGGTACCCCCTTCTTACATAAAAAATGGATTTTTCAAAATTTTTTTCTCTAAATTTCGCAAATTATTGTGTAATTGGCGTTTCATGAACCGAAATGATGTATTTCAACAATCAAATGTAAAAGAAAATGATAAATTTCAATTTTTTTCGACGGTCGAAAATATGCGAATTATCTAAGTGTACGCCCTTCTTACATAAAAAATGGATTTTTCAAAATTTTTTTCTCTAAATTTCGCAAATTATTGTGTAATTAGCGTTTCATGAACCGAAATGATGTATTTCAACAATCAAATGTAAAAGAAAATGATAAATTTCAATTTTTTTCGACGGTCGAAAACCTGCGAATTATCTAAGGGTACCCCCTTCTTACATAAAAAATGGATTTTTCAAAATTTTTTTCTCTAAATTTCGCAAATTATTGTGTAATTAGCGTTTCATGAACCGAAATGGTGTATTTTAACAATCAAATGTAAAAGAAAATGATAAATTTCAATTTTTTTCGACGGTCGAAAATATGCGAATTATCTAAGGGTACCCCCTTCTTACATAAAAAATTGATTTTTCAAAATTTTTTTCTCTAAATTTCGCAAATTATTGTGTAATTAGCGTTTCATGAACCGAAATGGTGTATTTTAACAATCAAATGTAAAAGAAAATGATAAATTTCAATTTTTTTCGACGGTCGAAAACCTGCGAATTATCTAAGGGTACCCCCTTCTTACATAAAAAATGGATTTTTCAAATTTTTTTTCTCTAAATTTCGCAAATTATTGTGTAATTAGCGTTTCATGAACCGAAATGATGTATTTCAACAATCAAATGTAAAAGAAAATGATAAATTTCAATTTTTTTCGACGGTCGAAAATATGCGAATTATCTAAGGGTACCCCCTTCTTACATAAAAAATGGATTTTTCAAAATTTTTTTCTCTAAATTTCGCAAATTATTGTGTAATTAGCGTTTCATGAACCGAAATGATGTATTTCAACAATCAAATGTAAAATAAAATGATAAATTTCAATTTTTTTCGACGGTCGAAAACCTGCGAATTATCTAAGGGTACCCCCTTCTTACATAAAAAATGGATTTTTCAAAAAATTTTTCTCTAAATTTCGCAAATTATTGTGTAATTGGCGTTTCATGAACCGAAATGATGTATTTCAACAATCAAATGTAAAATAAAATGATAAATTTCAATTTTTTTCGACGGTCGAAAACCTGCGAATTATCTAAGGGTACCCCCTTCTTACATAAAAAATGGATTTTTCAAAAAATTTTTCTCTAAATTTCGCAAATTATTGTGTAATTGGCGTTTCATGAACCGAAATGATGTATTTCAACAATCAAATGTAAAATAAAATGATAAATTTCAATTTTTTTCGACGGTCGAAAACCTGCGAATTATCTAAGGGTACCCCCTTCTTACATAAAAAATGGATTTTTCAAAATTTTTTTCTCTAAATTTCGCAAATTATTGTGTAATTGGCGTTTCATGAACCGAAATGATGTATTTCAACAATCAAATGTAAAAGAAAATGATAAATTTCAATTTTTTTCGACGGTCGAAATCCTGCGAATTATCTAAGGGTACCCCCTTCTTACATAAAAAATGGATTTTTCAAAATTTTTTTCTCTAAATTTCGCAAATTATTGTGTAATTAGCGTTTCATGAACCGAAATGGTGTATTTCAACAATCAAATGTAAAACAAAATGATAAATTTCAATTTTTTTCGACGGTCGAAAATATGCGAATTATCTAAGGGTACCCCCTTCTTACATAAAAAATGGATTTTTCAAAATTTTTTTCTCTAAATTTCGCAAATTATTGTATAATTAGCGTTTCATGAACCGAAATGGTGTATTTCAACAATCAAATGTAAAAGAAAATGATAAATTTCAATTTTTTTCGACGGTCGAAAATATGCGAATTATCTAAGGGTACCCCCTTCTTACATAAAAAATGGATTTTTCAAAAAATTTTTCTCTAAATTTCGCAAATTATTGTGTAATTGGCGTTTCATGAACCGAAATGATGTATTTCAACAATCAAATGTAAAATAAAATGATAAATTTCAATTTTTTTCGACGGTCGAAAACCTGCGAATTATCTAAGGGTACCCCCTTCTTACATAAAAAATGGATTTTTCAAAAAATTTTTCTCTAAATTTCGCAAATTATTGTGTAATTGGCGTTTCATGAACCGAAATGATGTATTTCAACAATCAAATGTAAAAGAAAATGATAAATTTCAATTTTTTTCGACGGTCGAAAACCTGCGAATTATCTAAGGGTACCCCCTTCTTACATAAAAAATGGATTTTTCAAAATTTTTTTCTCTAAATTTCGCAAATTATTGTGTAATTAGCGTTTCATGAACCGAAATGATGTATTTCAACAATCAAATGTAAAAGAAAATGATAAATTTCAATTTTTTTCGACGGTCGAAAACCTGCGAATTATCTAAGGGTACCCCCTTCTTACATAAAAAATGGATTTTTCAAAATTTTTTTCTCTAAATTTCGCAAATTATTGTGTAATTAGCGTTTCATGAACCGAAATGATGTATTTCAACAATCAAATGTAAAAGAAAATGATAAATTTCAATTTTTTTCGACGGTCGAAAACCTGCGAATTATCTAAGGGTACCCCCTTCTTACATAAAAATTGGATTTTTCAAAATTTTTTTCTCTAAATTTCGCAAATTATTGTGTAATTAGCGTTTCATGAACCGAAATGGTGTATTTTAACAATCAAATGTAAAAGAAAATGATAAATTTCAATTTTTTTCGACGGTCGAAAACCTGCGAATTATCTAAGGGTACCCCCTTCTTACATAAAAAATGGATTTTTCAAAATTTTTTTCTCTAAATTTCGCAAATTATTGTGTAATTAGCGTTTCATGAACCGAAATGGTGTATTTCAACAATCAAATGTAAAACAAAATGATAAATTTCAATTTTTTTCGACGGTCGAAAATATGCGAATTATCTAAGGGTACCCCCTTCTTACATAAAAAATGGATTTTTCAAAATTTTTTTCTCTAAATTTCGCAAATTATTGTATAATTAGCGTTTCATGAACCGAAATGGTGTATTTCAACAATCAAATGTAAAAGAAAATGATAAATTTCAATTTTTTTCGACGGTCGAAAATATGCGAATTATCTAAGTGTACGCCCTTCTTACATAAAAAATGGATTTTTCAAAATTTTTTTCTCTAAATTTCGCAAATTATTGTGTAATTAGCGTTTCATGAACCGAAATGATGTATTTCAACAATCAAATGTAAAAGAAAATGATAAATTTCAATTTTTTTCGACGGTCGAAAACCTGCGAATTATCTAAGGGTACCCCCTTCTTACATAAAAAATGGATTTTTCAAAATTTTTTTCTCTAAATTTCGCAAATTATTGTGTAATTAGCGTTTCATGAACCGAAATGATGTATTTCAACAATCAAATGTAAAAGAAAATGATAAATTTCAATTTTTTTCGACGGTCGAAAACCTGCGAATTATCTAAGGGTACCCCCTTCTTACATAAAAAATGGATTTTTCAAAATTTTTTTCTCTAAATTTCGCAAATTATTGTGTAATTAGCGTTTCATGAACCGAAATGGTGTATTTTAACAATCAAATGTAAAAGAAAATGATAAATTTCAATTTTTTTCGACGGTCGAAAACCTGCGAATTATCTAAGGGTACCCCCTTCTTACATAAAAAATGGATTTTTCAAAATTTTTTTCTCTAAATTTCGCAAATTATTGTGTAATTAGCGTTTCATGAACCGAAATGGTGTATTTCAACAATCAAATGTAAAAGAAAATGATAAATTTCAATTTTTTTCGACGGTCGAAAATATGCGAATTATCTAAGGGTACCCCTTCTTACATAAAAAATGGATTTTTCAAAATTTTTTTCTCTAAATTTCGCAAATTATTGTGTAATTAGCGTTTCATGAACCGAAATGGTGTATTTTAACAATCAAATGTAAAAGAAAATGATAAATTTCAATTTTTTTCGACGGTCGAAAACCTGCGAATTATCTAAGGGTACCCCCTTCTTACATAAAAAATGGATTTTTCAAAATTTTTTTCTCTAAATTTCGCAAATTATTGTATAATTAGCGTTTCATGAACCGAAATGATGTATTTCAACAATCAAATGTAAAAGAAAATGATAAATTTCAATTTTTTTCGACGGTCGAAAATATGCGAATTATCTAAGGGTACCCCCTTCTTACATAAAAAATGGATTTTTCAAAATTTTTTTCTCTAAATTTCGCAAATTATTGTGTAATTAGCGTTTCATGAACCGAAATGATGTATTTCAACAATCAAATGTAAAAGAAAATGATAAATTTCAATTTTTTTCGACGGTCGAAAACCTGCGAATTATCTAAGGGTACCCCCTTCTTACATAAAAAATGGATTTTTCAAAATTTTTTTCTCTAAATTTCGCAAATTATTGTGTAATTAGCGTTTCATGAACCGAAATGGTGTATTTCAACAATCAAATGTAAAAGAAAATGATAAATTTCAATTTTTTTCGACGGTCGAAAACCTGCGAATTATCTAAGGGTGCCCCCTTCTTACATAAAAAATGGATTTTTCAAAATTTTTTTCTCTAAATTTCGCAAATTATTGTGTAATTAGCGTTTCATGAACCGAAATGATTTATTTCAACAATCAAATGTAAAAGAAAATGATAAATTTCAATTTTTTTCGACGGTCGAAAACCTGCGAATTATCTAAGGGTACCCCCTTCTTACATAAAAAATGGATTTTTCAAATTTTTTTTCTCTAAATTTCGCAAATTATTGTGTAATTAGCGTTTCATGAACCGAAATGATGTATTTCAACAATCAAATGTAAAAGAAAATGATAAATTTCAATTTTTTTCGACGGTCGAAAATATGCGAATTATCTAAGGGTACCCCCTTCTTACATAAAAAATGGATTTTTCAAAAAATTTTTCTCTAAATTTCGCAAATTATTGTGTAATTGGCGTTTCATGAACCGAAATGATGTATTTCAACAATCAAATGTAAAATAAAATGATAAATTTCAATTTTTTTCGACGGTCGAAAACCTGCGAATTATCTAAGGGTACCCCCTTCTTACATAAAAAATGGATTTTTCAAAAAATTTTTCTCTAAATTTCGCAAATTATTGTGTAATTGGCGTTTCATGAACCGAAATGATGTATTTCAACAATCAAATGTAAAATAAAATGATAAATTTCAATTTTTTTCGACGGTCGAAAACCTGCGAATTATCTAAGGGTACCCCCTTCTTACATAAAAAATGGATTTTTCAAAATTTTTTTCTCTAAATTTCGCAAATTATTGTGTAATTGGCGTTTCATGAACCGAAATGATGTATTTCAACAATCAAATGTAAAAGAAAATGATAAATTTCAATTTTTTTCGACGGTCGAAATCCTGCGAATTATCTAAGGGTACCCCCTTCTTACATAAAAAATGGATTTTTCAAAATTTTTTTCTCTAAATTTCGCAAATTATTGTGTAATTAGCGTTTCATGAACCGAAATGGTGTATTTCAACAATCAAATGTAAAACAAAATGATAAATTTCAATTTTTTTCGACGGTCGAAAATATGCGAATTATCTAAGGGTACCCCCTTCTTACATAAAAAATGGATTTTTCAAAATTTTTTTCTCTAAATTTCGCAAATTATTGTATAATTAGCGTTTCATGAACCGAAATGGTGTATTTCAACAATCAAATGTAAAAGAAAATGATAAATTTCAATTTTTTTCGACGGTCGAAAATATGCGAATTATCTAAGTGTACGCCCTTCTTACATAAAAAATGGATTTTTCAAAATTTTTTTCTCTAAATTTCGCAAATTATTGTGTAATTAGCGTTTCATGAACCGAAATGATGTATTTCAACAATCAAATGTAAAAGAAAATGATAAATTTCAATTTTTTTCGACGGTCGAAAACCTGCGAATTATCTAAGGGTACCCCCTTCTTACATAAAAAATGGATTTTTCAAAATTTTTTTCTCTAAATTTCGCAAATTATTGTGTAATTAGCGTTTCATGAACCGAAATGATGTATTTCAACAATCAAATGTAAAAGAAAATGATAAATTTCAATTTTTTTCGACGGTCGAAAACCTGCGAATTATCTAAGGGTACCCCCTTCTTACATAAAAAATGGATTTTTCAAAATTTTTTTCTCTAAATTTCGCAAATTATTGTGTAATTAGCGTTTCATGAACCGAAATGATGTATTTCAACAATCAAATGTAAAAGAAAATGATAAATTTCAATTTTTTTCGACGGTCGAAAATATGCGAATTATCTAAGGGTACCCCCTTCTTACATAAAAAATGGATTTTTCAAAATTTTTTTCTCTAAATTTCGCAAATTATTGTGTAATTAGCGTTTCATGAACCGAAATGATGTATTTCAACAATCAAATGTAAAAGAAAATGATAAATTTCAATTTTTTTCGACGGTCGAAAATATGCGAATTATCTAAGGGTACCCCCTTCTTACATAAAAAATGGATTTTTCAAAATTTTTTTCTCTAAATTTCGCAAATTATTGTGTAATTAGCGTTTCATGAACCGAAATGGTGTATTTTAACAATCAAATATAAAAGAAAATGATAAATTTCAATTTTTTTCGACGGTCGAAAACCTGCGAATTATCTAAGGGTACCCCCTTCTTACATAAAAAATGGATTTTTCAAAATTTTTTTCTCTAAATTTCGCAAATTATTGTATAATTAGCGTTTCATGAACCGAAATGATGTATTTCAACAATCAAATGTAAAATAAAATGATAAATTTCAATTTTTTTCGACGGTCGAAAATATGCGAATTATCTAAGGGTACGCCCTTCTTACATAAAAAATGGATTTTTCAAAATTTTTTTCTCTAAATTTCGCAAATTATTGTGTAATTAGCGTTTCATGAACCGAAATGATGTATTTCAACAATCAAATGTAAAATAAAATGATAAATTTCAATTTTTTTCGACGGTCGAAAATATGCGAATTATCTAAGGGTACCCCCTTCTTACATAAAAAATGGATTTTTCAAAATTTTTTTCTCTAAATTTCGCAAATTATTGTGTAATTAGCGTTTCATGAACCGAAATGATGTATTTCTACAATCAAATGTAAAAGAAAATGATAAATTTCAATTTTTTTCGACGGTCGAAAACCTGCAAATTATCTAAGGGTACCCCCTTCTTACATAAAAAATGGATTTTTCAAAATTTTTGCTCTAAATTTCGCAAATTATTGTGTAATTAGCGTTTCATGAACCGAAATGATGTATTTCAACAATCAAATGTAAAATAAAATGATAAATTTCAATTTTTTTCGACGGTCGAAAATATGCGAATTATCTAAGGGTACCCCCTTCTTACATAAAAAATGGATTTTTCAAAATTTTTTTCTCTAAATTTCGCAAATTATTGTGTAATTAGCGTTTCATGAACCGAAATGGTGTATTTCAACAATCAAATGTAAAAGAAAATGATAAATTTCAATTTTTTTCGACGGTCGAAAACCTGCGAATTATCTAAGGGTACCCCCTTCTTACATAAAAAATGGATTTTTCAAAATTTTTTTCTCTAAATTTCGCAAATTATTGTGTAATTAGCGTTGCATGAACCGAAATGGGGTATTTCAACAATCAAATGTAAAAGAAAATGATAAATTTCAATTTTTTTCGACGGTCGAAAACCTGCGAATTATCTAAGGGTACCCCCTTCTTACATAAAAAATGGATTTTTCAAAAAATTTTTCTCTAAATTTCGCAAATTATTGTGTAATTAGCGTTTCATGAACCGAAATGATGTATTTCTACAATCAAATGTAAAAGAAAATGATAAATTTCAATTTTTTTCGACGGTCGAAAACCTGCGAATTATCTAAGGGTACCCCCTTCTTACATAAAAAATGGATTTTTCAAAATTTTTTTCTCTAAATTTCGCAAATTATTGTGTAATTAGCGTTTCATGAACCGAAATGATGTATTTCAACAATCAAATGTAAAAGAAAATGATAAATTTCAATTTTTTTCGACGGTCGAAAACCTGCGAATTATCTAAGGGTACCCCCTTCTTACATAAAAAATGGATTTTTCAAAATTTTTTTCTCTAAATTTCGCAAATTATTGTGTAATTAGCGTTTCATGAACCGAAATGATGTATTTCAACAATCAAATGTAAAATAAAATGATAAATTTCAATTTTTTTCGACGGTCGAAAACCTGCGAATTATCTAAGGGTACCCCCTTCTTACATAAAAAATGGATTTTTCAAAATTTTTTCTCTAAATTTCGCAAATTATTGTGTAATTAGCGTTTCATGAACCGAAATGATGTATTTCTACAATCAAATGTAAAAGAAAATGATAAATTTCAATTTTTTTCGACGGTCGAAAACCTGCGAATTATCTAAGGGTACCCCCTTCTTACATAAAAAATGGATTTTTCAAAATTTTTTTCTCTAAATTTCGCAAATTATTGTGTAATTAGCGTTTCATGAACCGAAATGATGTATTTCAACAATCAAATATAAAATAAAATGATAAATTTCAATTTTTTTCGACGGTCGAAAACCTGCGAATTATCTAAGGGTACCCCCTTCTTACATAAAAAATGGATTTTTCAAAATTTTTTTCTCTAAATTTCGCAAATTATTGTGTAATTAGCGTTTCATGAACCGAAATGATGTATTTCAACAATCAAATGTAAAAGAAAATGATAAATTTCAATTTTTTTCGACGGTCGAAAACCTGCGAATTATCTATCCCTTCTTACATAAAAAATGGATTTTTCAAAATTTTTTTCGCTAAATTTCGCAAATTATTGTGTAATTAGCGTTTCATGAACCGAAATGATGTATTTCAACAATCAAATGTAAAAGAAAATAATAAATTTCAATTTTTTTCGACGGTCGAAAACCTGAGAATTTTCAAAGGGTACCCCCTTATTACAAAAAAAATGATTTTTCAAAAAAATTTTCTCTAAATTTCGCAAATTATTGTGTAATTAGCATTGCATGAACTTTAATGTTGTATTTCAACTATCAAATGTAAAAGAAAATAATAAATTTCAATTTTTTCCCTTCCTTCCTGCTCCACCCCATTTCCTCACATTCCTCCCACCAATGCCTCCACTGATCTCCTTCTTTTCCACACGCCTCGCACCTCTTGTATTTGTCCCCATCCAATATTTATTCGTCCTTTCTTCATTGCCACATCTCAACCTCGCTACTCTACTCTCTATCTCCGCTGTTTTCTTCGTCCCAACGACTTTGATCTCCTTCCCTGCACTTCGAGCATTTTGTACTTATAAGAAGTATAGCAATAATGAAAATTGTCGACCTCTAGATTTAACGGAAAAACATATTTTTATTTTCTCTGCATCGATCCTGACGATTCCGCATGTTTTTCTTTGGCTGTTGTTAAGACCACTTCTTTAAACTGACTTCGTCGTAGATTTTTAGAAGCTTATGCGCTTTATATTGTTTCCAGCAATTGTGACTTATTTTCAGTATATCTTCCAGCAAATATATTCGTCACAAGTTAATATTGTATTATCACGATTTATTTGAGGTTTTCGTGCAAAATATTTTCATCCAGTACTTTTACATTTGCAATTTCCTTCCAGTAAAGTTTTTCATTTCAATTTTTCGATGTTATTTATTGCATGTTCATAATTTATCCAAACTTCTCCTGCATTAATTCCAATTTGTCTGTCGGTGATATTCCTGAATAATTTTCTTCGGGGTTAAAACAAACTGAAATGAATTATTTTAGTGATATATTCAGAGATAACTAAATTCAGGTTTGGGTTGGGGTGGGTTGACTTGCGTTGGGTTGGATTGGGTTGGGCTGGGACAGCACATTAGATTTTATGATATATTTGTAATAAAAAACGTGTTCAAAAATAATTTAATGTGTAAAAAATTAAAACGGTACCATAAATTTAGTGAGAGCGTCCAAAGTATGGCACAAAAATTAAATTCAATTTAAATTTAATTTAATTTACGTGGCACGACACGAGATATTTTTTTAAAATTTGTATCAAGTAAATTTGATTATAAACATAGTTGACTCAAATGAAACATTCAAATAATTTTTAAATATAATGAAGAAAACAATTTATTTAAATATCACCTAAAAAAATTTGCATTTGGATGAATTTAAAATTTATTTTGATATTTACAACTACCACAGTCAAACTGATATTTCCTCAACATAAATATATTTCCTTTAATGTACAGTACGCAGCACCAACATAGCTTCTTTATTTCATTAATGGAATCATCTCAATGAGTGTGCATATATTTTCGTACTTTGATTCTTAGGTCCTCATAGTTTGGCCACTGCATCTGCGTCGTTGCATTGATTGATTTATTGCATTCAGGATTTTCCACTCAATTCTTTATGTTTTATAAATACTTTGTGACTACTTTAACTATTTTGCCTGTCTTTTTCTCTTGTCCTTCTTTCCTAATTATTTGTGTTTCTCGAAGTTTTGTGGACATGTAATCTTTTATATAGATTTCATGACTAATATTTCTGTCTGTTTTCGATTTTGAGTCATTTATTTCCTATTTGCAATTGTTTACATATTGGCAACCAATGAAAACAAATTATTATACAAATGCGAATATACGTCACGAGCGAGCCACCGACCAAACGTATTCTTCGAAAAGAATTTGCATGTAATAAGGAAGTGTCTAATCGATCTTTGCTAAGATAGCAACCTTTTGTTCTAAAGGGGTTGAATATAAATGAGAATTTTGTAACGTTTTTAGATCGATGTTACACGCTTGCCAAACTTATGGGACAGAAAACCGTGATTGTGCTCTACTAAATATGCACATATTCAGATAAGTGCCTCTTACCTCCGTTGCTTTTGAGATCGGCACAGATAATAGAGCCATGGGCACGAAAATCTCGCAAAAATGACCGTGTTTACTATGCGCTTAATAAACATTTGTTTAATATTAATAGGTTCGCGAAGGTCTCACACGAAGCGCGTATTTA
Organism: Geotrupes spiniger; assembly: GCA_959613385.1. Classification (NCBI taxonomy): domain Eukaryota; kingdom Metazoa; phylum Arthropoda; class Insecta; order Coleoptera; family Geotrupidae; genus Geotrupes; species Geotrupes spiniger. The sequence continues at coordinate 36,254,995 of OY390736.1, read as the reverse complement.
AAATGCATCTTGACGTCGTGAACCGTCGAATGAACAATTTTGTGAAATCTCCTGCGATGCTTGGCTGTGTATTTAATAAATACCCGCTATTAAAACCTAGAAGTCGTAGATTGTATTATTTAGCCTTGCATAACGATCATTATAACAATTCTACTTGTTACACGTATCAATTTAGAGGTATTTATTGAAAATTATTCACACATTTTAGTTGTAATAACATGTAGTTAGCTAAATTATTGGTGATATTAACTATACCAGAACGATAGCTATCTTCATAATCTTGATTACCCGTGCTATGCCCGTGGACGCGTAAAAATATTAAATTATCATAATCGTGCAATAAACGCCTTTAGTGGTTACAGTTTGTGCCGATCCAATATACGCTGTTGATATTTAATGTAACATTTGTGACAGATCTTACGATGATTTTTATGCTTGAATAAATTATGCACGTTAACGAACAATGACAATTAATATCTTAAAACTCAATTACGTATTTCAAATCGTTCCTATAATTGCCAACCACCTCAGCTACCGTAACAAATTTCATCCAACACAATAACATGTAAATCGCAAAATCGCTTGGGCAGAAAATAACAGTTTTGAGGTTCCTGATGTTCGTTCAAACGCATCCTAGATTCTCAGGGCCGACAGTCCTTGATCCGCTTCCGCAGCGGTGTGCGTCAGTTACGTAATTTCTTGCGGAATTACACTTTTACGACTCACCTTGATTACTTATGATAAGCCAAATTGTAAATTCAAGAACCGTAAATAAATATACCATCGCGTTTATGTAATATTTAACACTGTTATTAACACATTGTTTCGCAACGTTAATAGTGATGCTACACACTTACATATATTTAAGAAATTTGCGCGTCAAGGTAACGTAATAGGACGATACGGTAACTTCGTGAAAATTTATTGGCAATATTAATAGTGAAAGTTGATTATTCGTAAATCGTTACTGTGGATGCATACAAAATTCGACGATTAATTTTATTTTTATGCTAAATGCAAAATTTTAAACAATTTGAAATAATAAACCGTAACACTGTATGTATGGTATTCTCATCACCAATCAAAACACAATCTGTCATAAAAAAAATTCCTGGGCGTATTCAAATAAAATTACATTTAACGCAATCACATCCACGTGCAGTAAATTCCACCAAGAGATTTATCATGAACTCGAGGAATGTATTTAATTAATTAATTATCAATAATTCACTTTCTATTTAATCAAAGTAACAGATAAAAAATTGTATATGTCCAGGTCTTATATGTCTCGTATGTGTGTATATTCAATATTTGCTTCTTAACGTTCGCTGAATTTAAATCATAAAATAATGTCAATATAGCACTTTCTCTTCAATGGTGGGATGTCCATATAAGATTTGTTATAAAAATATACAGCCTATTTTTTAAATTCTTACACTTTCTTCAAATTACAATCGCTGACGAATTTCATTGCCTTAGACAAGGACTTCATGCACATCAGAAATGAAGCCCGAATCGTTCTTCTTCTCTACTTCATTTTATTTGAGTTCTTTAAGTATTTAAGATACCAAGCTCTCAAACCTCCACATATATCAGGTTTTCCCACAGTTCTAAGACTAATATACTTTGCTGTTTCATGATTTGTTTTAAATAAATTTTATTTTTATGCTATATTATTTAACATTATGGAAAATATATTATATATTACATACTTTTGTATATGGAAAATAAATTTGTAAAGATTTTTTCTTTGATATTATTTTAAAATCATTCGCACAGTTTGTCTTGTAAAACTATCTCTGAACACTTACATTTCTTTGTGTTATTGTTGATAGAATTATAAAAACTGCCCTGTTTCAGGAGTAAGGATTTACACCATTATTCTTGTATGCATGTCAGTAAGCAGATCAATATAATTTGGGGTTTCTTCTATTTATGAGCAATGCCATTTGGCATTATTTTTATTTTGATTAGTTCCTTGTTGATGATTTTTATAACAAGCCATTCTAACAAAAAATATCAAATTTTTATCTATAGACAAAGTGGACCACGAAAGGTTATTTTTGAAATGAATAAAAAATTAAAAAACTGAAACTTGAAAACTTGAAAAAAGTTCATGGCGTTATATTGATATAGAGGAAAGATGACCTGCACGTACAGTTGGCGGTCATTCAGATTATGGATGGTGTAGTGTTTCTTCTATGTAATTTCTTTCTAAATTGGGTTGAAAATGAAAGTTTTGAAAAAATAGTTGAGTCAAGCTATGTGGTCAAAAATCATATAATTACAATTAATTTTTAATAACTTTTTCGGGAAATAAAGAAAGTGATGATTTTTTTTTTCAATTCTATTAACATAAGAAAGGACGGAGTACTGCAGAAGACAGGATAGGCAGAAGGGTAGTTAGAAATGACCTAGGGAAGTGGATCGAGGGGGGGGGAGATTGAGGAAGATTGTGTTAAGGGGGATGGCAAGTAGTGAAAAAAGAAAAACAGAACTATGAAAATGGGAAGGGCATAGGAAGAACCTTTACAAAAAGGCAGGGTAGCGTGGCAGGAAGCACTAAGGTTAATCGGAGAAGGGTAGGAGATGGAGAGAGATATCTTGGAAAGATGGAAACAGGTAGAAGCCCAAGGACGAGAAGGGAAAATGAGGAAGTCAAGATATAATAAGAGATATAAAGAAATTTGTACATATGCGGGTAGACCGGAATATGTGAAGGGGCGGGGGGGGGGGGGGGGGGGGGTAGATCGGGGATGGAGGAAAAAGTGATAGCGAGATTCAGATGCGGAAGTGAGGAGAGAAGCAATAAATATTGGATGGACGAGGAGTATAGAAGATGTGATTTCTGCGACGGGGGAAAGATGAGTGGAAGCATTGGATAGATGATTGTGGGGAGATAGAATGGAATGAGGAGGAGAAAATAAATGAAAGAAACTAGAAAAAGATTTTGGATGAGACAGGAGGTGGATACAATGAAGAAAATAAAGAAATTGAGAGAGGAGAAAAGAGAAAAGGATCGAAGAGGAGAGACACAGAGGGACGTAAGTGAAAGGGACTGGCACATGAAATTGTAAATATTGAAATAGTGGAATTGTAAAGAATGCCAATAAAGGTATTTTTTATATCACATTAAACAATAAATTTTAGTGCTCCTAAATACAATGGCATTAAAATTAAACAATAAGTTAATAATAATTAATTAAAAGAAAATTAGAAGTCTCTATCATAACATTTACACAAACACATTCCATGTAATATATTTGCTCATAGTTTTAAAAAATACCGCAAACGAAAAACATTGCTTAAATTTAATGCAATTATCTCCAGGATTTTCATAAATAAAAATAATCAGTTGATGTAAATTTTTTTTAAATAGTCGTTATCAACGACTTTGTTGTGACAGTTGTTATGTTTACCCTGCCATTTGGGGCTTATTTAGCATTTAATTATTGTACAAAAAATTAACCCAATTTCGTTAAAAGTTACCTGACAGACGTTGACATTGAAATAAATCAAATATTTAAAAAAGTTAAGTCGTCAGGAAAACTAAACTTTAAATCATACCTCTCAACAATTTAAGCACCCATTAAACATAATTCTTTCCGATCGAAAGAAACTTTATACATATTCAATATAATTTATTTAAAACCAATGATTTTGTCTTCATTATCCCCGATTATTTTATATTTTTTTAATGTTTACGCGTGCTATTAATTAAGCCTAGTCATAAGAGTAAAGGACGTCGTGTAACGTCCTTTCAAAATTTTATTCATGAAGTTTCATAGAAATCGTCCTCCATTTCTAGTAACATATCATTACCTCGTGCCGTAAGACTAACGCGAAACATTAAAACGTTCAAAAAACATTAAAAATAAATACATCTCATAAACTTTACAAATAAAGAAGCGTAAGTATTTTACGATGCTTAGCGTTAATTATTTTATATTACTAAGTACTGCTATATTACTAAACATGGACGTGCCAAAATGTTAAAGTACTCTTTGCCGACTTACTGGAAAATTTCTAATAAGAAACCATTTTTTTATTGAGGTAAGTGGAACGAACTCGATGGATATCTAGTATAAAAATTAATATCAATTACTTATTAATGACATTTGCTGTTGTAAAATGTGACTATGAGCAAAGGAATTGTTTTTGAAAACTTCACGCCCTAGTTTATTTTCAAAACATAAATAATTTACTGGAAAATTTAGCTATTCAGAGAGGCAGGCTTTAAGGATTATCCTGACCATAATAAAAAAAATATTGGAAACCTTCGTTTTACATATTTTAAAAATATATTAGACAGATGAAAAATGGTACAACGTAAAATACAAAAGAATTAAAAAAAAGCTTAGATCGACAGAAGAAGAAATTTTTTAGCAAGGTTCATATATGGGAGTGAGGCGAAAGCTAACAAATAATGGATGGAAAATTATATAAGGCGTGCCAGTCCTGTGGAAATATTTGGAGTGAATGGGAATATTTGTTGGCAGATTGTAAAGCGATAGGCTTGAAAGAATACGAAAAGAAGAAGGAAAAGACTGGACAAGATGTTTGGGAGAGAACAGCGAAAGGTTAGGAGTCTCAAGGAAAAAGGATCGATGAAGGAGGAATGTAGGAAAATAAGGGAAACTGTACTACAGCAATATTAAAAACTGAAAACGTATGGATAGGAGCACATGGAAAAAAGAGGTGGTGCCTCAAGGAGATGTTAGATGTTCGTAAATTTGAAACCTCCCCAGTTCCAACACTGCTTTAAGAAAACGAAATCCAGGAAGTAAATTTACAAGCAGATTAACATGAAACTGTTACTTCAGCCCATGCACCCTATTTAAAGGTTTCGGAAATAGAATTTGAAGTTCACATGCCAACAAAAACTCTTTACGTGTCATCTCTAGTTAACGTGCAATAAACTCATGGACATTTCTTGGTCTTTTAGGTAACAACTTTTTTCTTATTTTGAAGGTCATGGTGACTTTTCACAGCAACGTGCATATTCATATTGTCTTTAACTATTCTTGTACGATAACAGACGTCACTATGCACAAGCACCTTAGTACAAATAGGGTATTAAAATACAATTGGGCGACATCTATTTTATTTTTCTATTTTCAGGTTTTAAATGGTTCCCAATGATTTCGAAAATTAAATTACTTTACTTCGTTCATACGGCCCTGAATTCCACAAAACATCCAATCTGAATAACTAATCATATGCAAAGCCATACCATTAAAAGTGACCTAATTGTTCTCCGGAATATTCTCGTTATAAAATCCTCGCCTTGAAACATTATATATCTAATTTTTCTTCAAACTGGATGATATACGATTCACAGTAATTGTACATTACATAATTTTTCCCACATGCACTATCAGTTAATCGTTTTAAAGTTATAGACGTTTCGTGACCACAGACATAACAAATGCGTGGATACGGTAAAAGCCGCAATAGGAAGAAGTGGATTTCGAGACGGTCGATACTACTGCCATGTAATAAAACGTGATTAATATTTCGATTAAAACCCAATTCCGCGAACGGCCGCGCGCCGCGCTGGAGTTTTTATTAGAGGGAGAACGCGACGGTGCCATTTGGACCGAACCGTCCGGTCGGTTTTAGTCGGTAAATCGCCTTTTCGAACCCTAATTGGACTTCTGATAAAAGGATACTTAACATTTAGCTCGCCGGTGATATTTCGAAATGCCATAAAAACTTCGACGAATAATGTTAATTATTTCTAATGTTTTGAGATACGGAGATTGCTATAACTGCGGATATTTCCCATACAAGACATCATCATAACCGTGAAAGTGCATTAGTAACCTTGGTCTAGTTGCCTCTCTTCCACCTGTAATCGCCTGCACGCATCGCTTATTGTAAGCCAAGCTCGTAGTACGAAAGGTACATATTTTAGTAAAATAATTACGAAAAATATAAAATAAATTCTAAAAAAAATTAACATTAATTACTCCACCCCAAGCCTACTAAAATTGATTAAATTGTCTATTTTAAAGTTAATCAAATGTTATTGCCTTGACGAGGTAAATGTTCGTATATTTCCAAAAGTTAACAAGGAAAAAATAAATTATCCCATATACAGGATATCGCTGAAAATTAGTTTCATATAAAGGGAGTTTACAAGTCTCGTATTCCTTAATCCTTTATGCAGATACCACATTCTCCAGTTAAACGTACGATTGAACATTGGATTCTCAATATCACAACAGATTAACATACAGACATACGTAAAGAATTTCACTAGCCCACAATCAGTTGATTGAATGAAATTCAACCTCATATTTAGTTTGAAATTTTGTGAATTATATTAAAAATTCATTTTATTTTGATCCAATACATACAATTATTCATGGTCCACTGGTTCTCGCAAATCAGAGGATATTCAGGTTGTAATACCACCTTCTTATTTTTATCTTAGTTGTGATCGCAATAATCAACTGACTCATTTAAGACATCAATTATTATGTAATAAAGGATAAAAAATAAAATCCGAATGAAACGGTGCATGTATTCCCGATTCACCGAGTGTGACGGTACAAGGTCAAGCAATTTGATGTTTTGCGATACTGGGCATCGACTAATTGTGTTGTTCAACAAAATTCTAATTAGTGGGTATCATTTAGTGCACGGTATCTTCTTGCAGAATAACAAATGGGCGTAATGCTGCCAAATTATGATGTGTTGTAACATATGTATGTAAATAGGTGTCGATTTTATATGGAACGTATGTACTAATTCTGTAATATTCTATCGCAACAAGTTTAAATAATTATCTAGATTTTTGCCACATTTTGTCTTGGCCAATTTAATAATATTAACATAATTATTGTTGAAAATATTTAATGCGATGATCACTACAGTATAATAAATAAAATATTTTTTATTGAAAATTAGTTATAATTTAAATCTAGTAGACGAAATTTATTCTTCGGTGAAATTTTACAATATTTTAACAATTTTAATTGCGCAATTAAAAATGTCAATCGATTATAATGAGCAGAATGGGATAACGCATTTGATTACAGCCGAACCTTATTTGTCACGTAACTACAGATCGGACAAGATTTATACGATTGTGTTGTTTTATGAAGCGCGTAAAATATTTAAACGTCTTTAAAATGCTAATAATATAAATGTATCTCTAAAGGCGATAAAATTTAACGATTTTATAAACTCTATTCCGCGTTTGTGTAAAACTGAAATTTATTATGTATTAGAATCGATTGATTTATCATTACGTTTTTTTCGTTTATAATCAGCCGGTTACATCGAATTTATCTAAATTTCAGTGTGAGACATTCAAAGCCCATTAAATCCGCCACTGGGAATATAAATGCCTTTAATTAGGATCTTAATTTGCATTTAAACGCGTATTAATTATAACAAAGTTTCATATTTTTGAAACAGATATACGCGCATAGATGAGTAATCTCAACCGGCACCGAGCAATTTAAACTATTTACAGCACTTTCAACGGATATTTCAATCTCGATTCTCTATCTAAGGGACTGATGTTGACATTCGGAATGCAAATCCTGTTAAATGTTTGTTATGTAAAGTGCGCATTTCATGTTAACAACCGGCTATGCTTTTTAATAATTACCGCGGCGGATAGTTTATGACAGAAACACTATTCCAAACATGCTCGCGGCTCGACGGCAAACTAGTTTAAAGTCGGCGAGCACAAAATAACTATGTTAACGCACTTGTCAATTAGTACGTACTATTAGTATGCAATTCCGATAAATTAGATTACAAGGTAAGTAATATAAGCGTCGGTTCTAATAAGAAATTAAAGAGAGATAAACGTAAGTTACCAATGTCTTTCGTTAGCCGACTTAACATATTGGTAGTGTTAATTAATAGCAAAGGTTGCACCTTCCCTGATTGGAGCATTTAAATGAGGTGTTAAGTCTCCACACAAAATGCCTAACTAATAATCTTATAACGCATACCAATAAATTATTTAACCGGTAAATTAATTTAAATTGAATCATTGAAATAGCCGTGGAAATAACTCAAACATTTATCTACAGAAATATTTCTACAATTATTGCATGTAATTTAAACGTATAGATCGACTAAATCACTACATAAAGTTTCTGTGCGGATCTGTAGCTGGTTTTGATTTAAAAATATCCCCAATCACATGAATCAAACTATATTTTACAAAAAATCAAAAAATTTGCAAACATTCAAATTGGATATATTTTTAAAATGAAAATTGATTAAATAATAAATTCACCTACAACAACAGCTGTAGCCATTACGTGCCATTTCAGTAGATATGTTGGGCTCAAGTCCAAAGTTATTTCATTTTGATGATCGTACGTTAGTTAACCCCAAAAATTAAAGCAAATGCCATATCGAACAAAATATATTTGAGGTCATTTAAGTATAACAGGTAGTCGAAAAATCCACGCACACAAAAGTACCACTTTACGTACTAGTTGCATAGATAACTATATTTATATCATTCCATTGTAGAACGTTAGTACAAATCCTAAGGGCACATGAAGCAGTTCTGAAGAATCTCATTAGAATTAGATTAGTCTTTTCGTCCTTTGATGCCTTTTGACAACAATTTTCGTATAGCAACTATGGTTCTTAATAGAGAGGCGACGTAATAGGTAGCCTTCGAACTCAACCAAAGACTGCCACAGGAGCCACTCACCAATTTGAAGGTTCCAAAGATATTAACTGAGACATTGGCTATTAGGTCACAGTGTTCTGGACCAACGACTTTATCAATCAATTATTCCAACCCCATGGAACGAAAATTATACAAACCATCAGAGCATTTCACCAAAGCAAACTCGTGTCTGTAGGATAAATCTCAATGATTTGAAGCAAAATGATGAGAACGTTAAAATGGGATACATGGCGAACAAAAATATGTTTAAAGATAAAAAAAACTTAGTAAGAACAAAACTCAAGATCTATGGAACAGCAGCGACCCCGTGGTAAGATATAAAGCGAAAGCAACCAATTTAATTCAAAATCGTGAAGAAAATTGAAAGTGTTTGGAAGGCATGTTATTAGAATCATCTGGGGACAAAAAACTAGGAAATCATTAAAGTAGACCAATGTAAATCGAAACTGGTGGAAGATAATAATAATAATAATAATATATAAAATGAGCAGAATTAAGTGGGATGGATATATAGAAAAAAAGAAAGAAGGAAGCAATAAAAATTGTAACGAACTGGAAACTGGTGGAAGGAAGCCCAAAAACAACGCTGCTAAAACTGGTAAAAAATGATTTAAAAGCAATGGAAACTGGGGATTAAAGATGTTTGCAAATGTATATACACTGAAGAGAAGTAAATATGCCCAAGACGCCCCAGAAATTATATGAAGGGAGAATAGAAATTGCAATTGTGGAATAATCCACCACGAGAGTAAATATCTGCATCAGAGTTCTGGGAATAAGAACAGCTAAATTTTCTTCAGAACTTACAACAATTTCTTACAGGTCCACACAAAACCAATAAATGTATACTGCCTCAACTGTTGACCAAACCAGATATCGGTCCATGCAGATACCGTTGCAAATACCTAACGTGGCAGGATATTCGTGAATCATATGTTAGTTTACAAAAAATCCACAAGATTTCAAAAGAAAGTACACAGCTTGGCTCAAGCGCCTAGCATGAACTTCTTTCAAGTAACATGATCATATTTTCTGAGATGATTTGTGAAAAACTGGTCCTGTTGAAGGATTTTTATACGTCAAGAAGACAGTGGTGAGAAGAACATATGAATATCCTTGTATCATAACTCGATAATTCCTTTATCTTGAGAATGCGGCACATGATAGTAACTTACACTAGGGAAGAACCATCCGAAACAAAAAAATGTTAGCGCCATGCATGTCAACGTTTTCACATTGCGCGAAGATGCTTTAGAAATTTTCACCAACCAAGTCTTATTCGGTATCATAGAAAACGGCTACAAACGACCCCATGTCGGGTTTACTTTCAATAACAGTAACTATTACCACTGCTATTTAAGGGTACATACAAAGACAATTGAAAATGACGAGGACTTGAAAAACTTGTGCTTGTGGATCTGTTATAACGCGGGCTAGCTGTCTTCGCAGTTGGCTATTGAATATTTGATCTTTCCAGCCACTTTCAGGACTTTTAGTTGTAGTAGTTCTTCATGTCTTATTGGATTGGTTTGGGTTGGGTTGGATTCAATCGATTTTATTATGGTTTATGTTATACTTAAATTTTTCAGCTTCTGCTCCTTTGAATACTTCGCCTGTTTCCGTTTTAATTTCTTTGCTTCATTATTTCCCTCAATTATTGTTGCTCTTCTTAAACTTGCACTTGTCGTTTTTCATCACCACCATCTACATTTGCAGAGTCCTCCAAAGTTTTTTTGTTCCTCTACCTGTTTTGAATCTAATTTTTTTTCACATTTTCTTTCATGAATTTTTATGTTTCCTAATAACTATTTTATTGCTTTTCTCTTGAAAACAAAGCCAAATCAACCCTTGAAAATTTCACTATTGGAAATTTAACGCCACAAATAATTCTATAATATTTATGCCTGGTGTCATCAAATTATTAGGGAAGCAAAAATGCCTCAAGGGCATTTGAATGGTTGCTAACAAGAAGTTACTCTGAAAATGGAGACACCTGTGGGGAAGCAGAAACCAAATTATCTAGGATCGTTGGAGATCTATTCCAAACCATACGATAAATAAATCAAAGAAATATTCTTGGCCTATTATGACTAAAGGAAAGATAAAAGAAGAACACATTTAAGCACAAAATTAACTTATTTCCTGAAACTACAACTGTGAATTTAACATAGTTTAAGACACGACTGGCCTAAACACAGGTAGTAAGTATAGGTTAACTTTGCCCTACACAACTCCATATCTCTGTACAATTTGCAACTTTTCGGTATTTCCACTATTCCTTCTTTGGTCTTCATTGAACTTAGTGAGTAATATTTCCTTTAGTAAGTTTTGTACAATTAATAAACTAATAAAACTTGATATTCTCCTCATCATTATATTTTAAAATTAATAAATTTCATTAAAATAAAATGTACCAACGATTCGATTATCCATTGAATTTAGTCAATCGTTAACAGATCGCTGACCCCACAAACGAAGAACACACCAATCTTTTGCAACGTATTGTACGATACCAATGTAACCAGTCAATAGAAAAACGGACGCAATTAAAAGAGCGGCACGGTTACACTATATATCATTATATAAGCGTACATTTCATGGCATCCGGAGCATGCAATTGTTCTCAAGATGATCTACATTGATTATTGCAATTAACACGAGGACGCAGCAAAGGTCACATCATTACTTTCATTGATACTTGATATGGCGAGGCAGATAAAACATGAACAGTGATATATCTCTAATAGAATTACGGATGCCTTCCATTTCATTGAATATTTTATTGTACAGCAAAATTCATTATTTCTTTGTAGTTTGAAACTTTGCAATTGTTTCAAGATACTAATTACATTCTTGTGAAAATTATTACACTATTACTGTTGGGTAAGTGAATTCTTTAGATTGGTGGATGAAGTACGTGTTAAAATTTTATCGTGACACTCACGTCAATAGAACCAATTATGCAATTGTAGATACGATAGCACTTATTCATACTGGTTATGAAGAGAAATAAGTATGTGCAAGCTCATGTGTTGAAAACACATGAGCACTCAAAAATGAAACTACTATGCTACTATGCTAAAATTTGTGTAGTATATCCTCCCTGATTAGAAGTGCAAAGTAAGTTTCTCAAAAACAGGCTCATAGTCTTTGTTATCTGAACAACGACATACATATATTCACAAATAAGACGCGGGTCATTATTTCGAACTCTTTAGTCAATAATAATGATTCACGGTTGCACACGACTTCCTACTTTTAATTCAACCTGCACACCAACACCAAAGAATATCGTAATAAAATTAGATGTAAACGCCTCAACAATATCTTATTCATGGAAATCGATAAAACTTTTGTTTTCACAAACACAATATAAAATTAACTTCCTGTTTAATAATAGCACATATTGCACATCATTAAAACTCCAACAAAAGAGACTGATGCAATTACATGAGCAAACATGATGATATCATTAAGTCATCCTCTTATTGAAATCGATTTGTTTCTTCATTTATTTTATTATCTAAGTTCGCTAGCAAAAAAACGACCCTGAGTTGTTAATTTACACCGACGTTATTCCTAATAATTTATATTTATAAGTCTGACATAGGCACTAAAATGTTTATTGTTAAATACGTTCGCGGGCACTTAATCGTACAATTAATTAAAAACTTCTAAATTCTAGCTAAATTGTCTAAATGGCAAGTGACGTCCGTTCATATCTCAATCGGAACTACGCGAAATAATTTTGCAGGTGTTTCACAATAATGCTAATAATAGTTATCGATATAGATTGCGAACGCGGTTCTTGAAACATTAACAGCGAATAATTCTTGGTATTGTCGTTTTATTATTTGTAATGGGATAAGTATTCCGTCGCAATATTTTCGACGTTGTTTCGCTACATACGAGAACAACACATCTCGAGGTTTTAATCAATATGCAAAGTTCTCAAATGATTCGACTACGACCACAAATACATCTTGAGTGCACGACAAAATGTATCTGGAGAAATAAACAAACAATTGTTGGTGTGTGATTTTTTATAACGTGGATGTTTCTTTCGTTATAGGTGGCAATGGCTGCTGAATTAGTAGAAATATAAACGTAATTGGATTAAAACAATCTGATAGTGAAGAACCCCTTCCCACTAGTTTTTATTCAGTTTCCTTACAATTTCTCGACGATGATGATTTTCTACCTATTTTTTTTTTTGGCTCACCAGAAAAGATAGTTGCAATTTTAATAAATACGACAGTTATATACTTTATACAGCTATATTAATTTAAGATACCTTAATTTTAGGAATCGTGAAGCGACGGCGTGAAATATGAAGAAAAAAAACCATACAAATGCAATCTAAAGTTCAGGGTCATATCGACGTGCGTGCTTGCATTTTTAATGCATCCATCACGACATAAAATCTAACACTCTGATGTATTAATCACCGAATTTTCATCCGAGCCGCATTTTATGAAGTTGTTAAATCGTTAAGAACTCCTCGGTGCGTGGATATTACATATCCGCCGAACTCGTAAAACCGATATTAAAATAAACACAGATGAGGAGTAACCACGAGCGAAACCTGTGGAAAACAACTCGGCTGATCAAGTACGGGTAATGTACGAGATTGCGTTCTAATATTTACGATAAGGATCGTTACGATCCGCCCCTAGCAAGTATTTAGTAAAATCCTTGTAATTCTACACCTATTACTTAAGAAAAGATAATCACGAAGTTACTTTTAGGGCGTTCTTAATGTAATAATACACGGCCACGGAGAAGGATATGCTTCATTTTGCGAAAGGTTTTTTCACTTGCGAAAACCTTTTATATTTTCTTTTCTTTTTCACAATGATGGCTAATATCGCCCACGTGCACTTTTATAACTGCATTGTGTTGTTGCAACTGCGAAGATTTGATTGCGATTAAAATCAAACAACAATATGATAAAAATTCCGTGTATCATTTTTATGTACATATTCAAGTTCGCATTTTTATGTGTCCTGTATTATTAAAAGCAAATTATAAATTTTACCTTATTTTCTTATTTTATTACCATCTTGAATTATTTAAACGAAAAAGTTTAAGAAAAGCAGACTATCCTTATCATGTTGTCAATCACCACTTTAAAAACGTATTTGTTACGTTTGCTTACACATGAAATAATGAAATGTATCTAAATAATATTTTAATAAACGCAAATTCTAAATTACGACTTTTAATTAAATGGCAAAAAAGTATAGCTAAACATACATAAGCAGGATATGGCCGCAGTCCACAAGGATCCACAGGACAACCAACCTTCTGTTAAAAAGAAACATAAAACAACTACAGTGCAAAGAATAGACCAAACATCCATAATCTTTCCAGAATTAAACGCTGATGCCGTTCGTTATTAGAGGCAAATTGGTGTTCATGAAAATGGTGGATTGAAAATTGCGTCTAGTCTCGTTTGGAAAGTGTTTTTAGTTGATGAGATTTCCCTTCTCGATTGCACTTGGTCTATCAAAATCTTCGTAATAGTTGTTTCTTCCAAATGTTTCCTCACCACAAATATCCAGCATATGATTCAATTTAACGAACAATAAATAGCAAAAAGGAAATCCCGCCATACCATGGTCGCGTGAACCTTCGAAACAATAAAAAATCCTGCTTGGATTCTCGACATTTTCCATTGAGATTCTACGATATGTAGAGTATAAAATGGAGATTCCCAATCATGTGAACTATCATACCATCACGTCAGCCTACGGACCACTCAATTTCTCAGCAGTCATCATCTGCCCCTCAATATCACATACGATGATTACTATAACAGTGACAATATGTCGGGAAGTATTTTGCGTGCACTACCTACTCAAAGAGCCTACGAACAGTCTCTATAAGATGTCGCTATTTTCTATTGCTTTTTGAAATGACAAATGTAAAAATTAAAAACACTGAATAACTAAAATATAAAATTTAATTAAAATGCGAAAAAATAGTATACGCACCACGTCAGATAAGTTATTTTATTTGACTCGTATGTCATTTAAGTATCAAATCTGATATACTCGCCAAGTAAAATGTAAATTTTCTGCACAGTTCTGCATAATCACCTTTGGAATATTAATCGTAAAGGATTTCAAGATAACAACAAACAATAGCGTACATGTCAGTAGAAAAGAGACAAAATGCTATGACGTATCAACGGGTTACACATGTATTCCAAGTAAACTTTATATTTTCACAATACGATCTCAATTTCTTGGAATGTCGCTCGATTGTTCCCCATTCTATTATTTCTTCCCTGTTGATTCTTGGTTATTTTAGTTTTATTGATTGTTAAGATAACTATGTTATAATCTATAAGTACAGTGCAGAGTGTCATGAAAATTATAAAATCAAAAATTAAAAAGTGGTGTAGTAGTATATGCCAAGACGAAGGTAGTGGTAGCGATGTCAGAGCGAAAACCATATGGAAAGCGAGCAAGAGGAAGGCAAAAAATACAATAGGAAGTAGTCTAGGTTATACAAATGAACATTGTAGAGAAGCCAAATCCAAGATGTAAGGAAATGACAGAGTGGTCCACTAACATGCCTTGAGCTTGATGGTATATTTCTTTCCAATGTAGAAGTTTTAACCTGCTTCAAGTGTCCTCGCCCATGCAGAAAAGCACCTCCACATTTCTTCGCATCAAGAAAAATATTTAATTCGATTGATGTGTTTGGTCCTTGTTTCATCTATGCAATATAGTATAGTTGGTTTGATGAGGTCCTGTGTTCTGACGAAGAGTTTTCTTGTGTCGATCACAACGAACTTGAAAATGGCACCCACCCAACCAAAATATTTAAATATGCAAATAAATTAATCATTTTAGTCATCCCAATACAGTAATCATAATGAATTTCACGACAAGTGTATTTTATATTTTCGATACCAAAATATTAGCATTTGTCCGGCCCCATCGATATAACAGATCATCAACCACCAGTTATTGAAAATACAAGCCTATGGCATTATCTTTGAAAATATTTAGTTGTGTTTGACTTGATATATTTATCCCATTTTTGTGCTCGTCTTTGCAAAACGTTTCTAATGATTTCACCCAAAGTGGTGCTCGTTCTCTTTTAGTCTGAAGTCGAGCCAAATTCATTACCTTGGGTTTTTACAACATGGCCAAATTATCTTATTCCATATCTTACTTCTGCATATTTTATTCTGCCCTGTGTTTCAGGGAAGTGAAAAAATTACTAGATAAATTACGTCATACACAGCAAACTTACGAATTAGTTGATGAGTGACGAAGGAAAACTATCAAGAGGAAGCGAGGAAGCCCCTTCTAATAAATTGTTGACAGTTATTTCATGCATTTATCTTAATAAATTGCACCGTTCGATGTTATAGCTAAGATTTCAACTAAATTTGAAACCATTCTGTATTTAATTACTCGAAATACAGTTGATACGAGTACATTACAAAACCAACAAACTTAATCATACAGAACGACTTTCAGATGATCGTATCGACCTATAATTATTTAATACCTATGTAGGTAAAGCATTAATCATAATTGTTACACTAGACCTTGATTGTTTATATATTCTATCGAACAATCCATATTTTTCGCAAATTCTTTTTGAAACTGCATTTAATTGCTACTTATACTTTAATGAACAATAAGAAAAAATTATCAACTATGTAATTAGTTAATCAAATTATTACGTAACATTACATCGGTAGTAAATAAATAAATGTTTCTGAATTTTGCAGTTTTACAAATCAGTTTTAATAACCAATAACCCGATTGTATTATCCTTAAAAGCATCATCTATTTTATTATATATAGATTATCAGGTTTCACGTTTCTTTCTAAATTAAAATGCGCCGGTTAAAGCTTGATGTTTAATGTGTGTGTGGGAGAATATTCCTAAAAGGTCACCACACAAAAAATAAATTGGTTACGGCTCGAACTAATTGAAAATTAGTAATACGTATGCGCAATACTAACACATATATTATTTTAAAAAATCCCCTGCCTTGCTGGAAGAAATTCTTAGTCTGTTCCTGCGAAGTTGCACCCAAACATCCAATAACATGACGTCCGCCTTGAGGAATTAAATATATATTACATCACTTGTACAGATATATCGCACGCACATCTAAATCAATTAATCGTTGCCGCAGGTTGATACGTGAGAGACGCGAATACATTTCGTGTAAGCTCCAACATCCTTGATTCGTTTCATTCTAATTTATTACTCGATAAAACTATCGTTATAGAAATTAACGTAAAGATGAGCACAAGGTTGTTGTGTAGAAAAATCTATTTTCCTCGCCAATCCATATTACACGGCGATAGAAATATATTTACATATCTAATACATGAATTAGTTAAATTCACAAACGCGTAGTAAAATAATTATAAATTTCTTATTATTCGCAGGCTCTTATTGGACTTCATTCCATATCGCTTATGATCAGGTAGTTCATGTGCTCCAATAACTGACAAAGTATACAACAATTGTAACCCAACATAAAAAGTCTATTGTCTGTAGCGTAGTCCGAAACTAGACAAAAACATTGGTGACATATGTGATTATTGACATTAATTTGATGAAGAATAATCTTGTTTTTCTCCATTTCTGGAAGAAATCTGCTTCGACGTTCATTAACATGACACCTACCTTGAGAAGTTAAATATATTTTACATCACTTATAAAGGTATACCATAATTCGCGTCTCGCACGTATCAACCTGCAACAGTAATTGATTTAGATGTGCCATCTAAATCACTTAATGATACGTGAGAGACACGAACACATTTCGCGTAAGCTGCGACATCCTTGATTTGTCTGTTTCATTCTAATTTATTAGTCGATAAAACTGTGACAATATAAATAAACGTAAAGATGAGTACAAGGTTCTTATCTAGAAAAAAATCTTTTCCTCGCCACTCCATATTGCACGACGATTCGCAATTATGTTTATATCGAATATATGAATCAGTCCATTTTAAAATAATTATAAATTTCTACAATTTAATTAGTAAGCTGTTGTTGGACTTCGTTCCTATATCGCTTATGATCAGGCAGCTCATATGCTCCCGTATTTGGCAAAGTGCTCAACAATATTAATCCAAACACGGCGTACAAAATAAAAAGTGAATTTTCGATATCGTAATCCAAAATCTAAAATAAATAAAAAATATTACTACGTCGATTATCATTGGAAGTAAAACATGGGTTTCAGTAGCCAATATATTATTGGCTATAGCAATTTAATATTATTGTATTAAAATAAATTCATTTATTATATATTGATTAAAATAACAACTGGAGTACTGGATTTCCCAAAATTTTGCAAAATTCGTCACCGTCTACTTCCAGAGATTATGCAGTCCATTTAATCAAACTACAACTCACCGCTATTTCGTCAAACAAAGAATGGCTCAAATAAAACACCGTGGCAAGTCCATATATAAAACCAGCGCTTGTGCATCTGCTGCACGTAGGAAATATTTCGCAAATGTAAAGTTTCATAACCATTTCGAGAGCATGCACAGTCAACACAATTAAAATATTAAAAATATATATCCATTCAACTGAAAAGTGAAAATGTTGGTAGTCGCATTGGCATGCACGATGTTAGCATCAATTTTCCTTACAAGTAGCCAAAAGTGATAGACACAGCTGAACCAGCGTAAGCATAATAAACCAACACAACGCCAAATGTCGACCCAATATAATAAAAGGCGGCAACACGTACATAAAACTAAAAATAATCATAATTTCAAATTGCATTACACCAATGTTGTTGACACCTTGCTATTTCCGCCAGAATTATCAAGTGACGATGCGAAGCTATCCTCACTTCCCTCAGCGTCACATATAGCTCTAAAAAAGGCCGAAACAACGTAAGACGCATTAACGTTTCGCAGTTGTCTCACTTTTTGTGTTACTGATCTTCTGTATGAACGTCACCAGCAACGTGCAAAGGAACAGGCATTTTCGGTACTTCATCGACGCGAACAAAACCCCGAAATTTTCTTTGAGCATTTTTCTCATCTCAAACTTTAATGGCGGTAGGAACACAAATGGCTTAATGTCGGTGCCCAAACGTTCCAACATTTCCCACGCTTTTCTCTTCTGGCCGTAGCTTAAGTACCATTTAGGTGACTCTGGCATATACCTGTAGTTGGGTAACAGTCGCGTTTGCCGTCGTCATCCATTACAGTTTTTACTCACCATGCATAAAACAGCAAAATGAAACTTGGTAATGTAAAGGTGTACTTAAGTAATGTGTTTATTTCCGAGTTGTGTTTTAGGACTACACCCACAAGCTCAGCAATGGGTCCAAAACATGTAACGTATAACGTAAGGATTCCACGATAGTACTTATTGCAAATTTCCAAAACTAGAAAAATATTCCATTTTAATTTGTACATATAATCCACCCATATAGTCGGTGTACTCACACAAAACTGTTGATGTTAAGAACAAGCCGGCCTTTCCAAATCCTTTAACGACATTGGCCAGTTGAGTAAGCCAAAAATTCATGTTGATTGGCAAACAAAGGATCCCAAGTAGCCAAAAACACATAGCCGAATAGAAAGCTATTTTGCGGCCGTATCTGAAACATTGGCGAAATTCTAAGAAGGCACTGCTGCACACCTCCGTACATACAAATCTGCAATTATCCCGATTGTGATGTATCCCATCGACGACCCCACGTGGAAAACGATGTGCAGTCGATGTCTGAACCAAAAGCTTTTGCAGGTACCCATGAACTGAATTTAATTCGAATTTAGTGCCACGTATGGTTGGGTAACTTTCTGATTGTTGGTGGTGCGAAAAATAAAAGAATCTTTTCCAGATTATTAATTATTATTGGCGCCCGTTGTAAAAAAAGGAAGATGCTGTCATAATTATTAAATTATTTAAAGGTTTCAAAATTGATATAATTAGACGTGGTTTAATTATGTCGGTGGTATATGAGATACAAATAAAGGAACAAATAGGGGATGAATATTGATATATGTTGATGACTCGATGACTGAAAATATGAAAATGTGAAGGATATGCATAGTCCATCCAGCTATTCGAAAGATCAGAATAGAATGGAGACTAGTTTGTTATATACATACACGTGATCTAAATTTGCACCCTCGGAATCAGCAACTAATTATAATCAATCAAGGACATTACAAGAGCAGGCGAGGCACTTTATTTTTTTAGGTGGGAAGAGTAGCAGTAGCATGCAAATACGACACGATATATATTGAGTTGGACACAATAAGAAAAATAGAGGTTACTAAATTACTAGACTAAAAAATAACCAATATGTGATATTAATTAAATTGAAGCTATAGTAGACACTTACTTCTCGTTTCCATGAAAAATACTTCAAGTCCAACGGTAAACCGCATGATGTATAATTTGGCTTTTTGATCTTCATAACCATTTCACGCGATTCAACGAAAGTTTTGTTTACGAACATGCTTTTATCGAACTTGAAGTGCATGCATGCTGACCTCCTGCAATTTTCCAACTTAACAACCAACACAACATGCAAACATGCTTACAGTTCCGGATAAGTCAAAGAAATCATTTCCGCGTTGGTGAAATTCTCAAACCGATGTTCTGCAGTTACACAGGACACTTCTGCGTCTTGAGTAGCTTGTAGCATCATTCTCTAAAATCGGAAAATAATTAAAATGCATTTTATTAATTTCTTATCAAATTTCTTGGATATACCAACAGATTAATGTTGTCGTGAAAATAATCGTTTGCATTATTACATAATTTATGAATTCTCACATCTAGTTCAAGGCCAAATTGCACTGCACATGTCATCAGGAACACGAGGACCATGTACAATGAAGATCTGTTGTATTTGCTGAATTCGATGTTAAACTCTGCGTCAGCTGAAAATCGCATATTTAAACAGATGCCTGAAATTGATAGTTGCCTTACATGGTTCGGACACAGATTCTTCAAAATGTACTGTGCGTTTTCGTCGAAACATTTTGAATTTAACTGACGTCGGGCAATTGACAGATCAATGCAATCCAGATTTTTTACTCTAATCGGCTAACTGTCCATTCATCAGAGAAGCGACTTTTTCACATTCCCGAAATAATAATCAATAGTATGCAATTTTTAATAAGTGTCATGCACAATTATTTATAGGTGATCAACATACGGTAAGGTACAAGCAGTTACCTACCCAATTTTACCCAATTTTTTTATTCACGACTAGCATTAATTTAAGCATAAAAGTACTAATGGTTTCATTGAATATATCTCCAGTTGTGTACGTTTTAGTAAAACATTTGCATACAAACACGCAATTAATGGTTACTCGAATTCATGTGTGTAGAGTTCGTTATGCATGAAAGTAATATGCACATCCGTGTATTGAGATCCTGGTTATTATGCAACGTTGTAGATCACTATAAAATGTTAATGAAAACTGAAGTGAAACTAAGTTAATAGCGAGCCTTCACATTACGTGAAATATTTTTATTGTTCCTTAATTTTTATCAACGACGAACACCATTAATTTAAATTTATGTACACCATATTGAAATTTATTTAAGTCATTACGAAACGTTGCTTCGACATAAAATTTAACGAAATTGTATATATTATATATATATTTAGTAAATATATTCAAATTTATCGGCCAAATTGTATTAAATTAACAAATTGAACGACGGTGATCAAAATGTCATTTTCTGGGCTGAAACGTTTTCAACTACTTTTTATTTATTGGCAAATTGTTGGGGACTACACTCAATGCATTTTAGTTGCAGACAAAGTTTTTCTTCGTTCAGTCTTATTGAATTCAATTATTTATTATTACTATTTTTATCATTAAGTAATATGACAATCACCATACATTTTAAATGTTAACTCTTCGCTATTAAAAGGCGTGTAACATCGGACGTGAATCGCAGAAACAATTAAATCATCGATGCGGTAACGATGATCCGAAAATACAAGTTTCCGTGAGAAATAATTGCCGATCGTAAAAATTACGAATTTATGAATCACCTGTACAGGTCCGCTTCATTCAGGTTTACACAAAACGCTAATGTATCTCACTATATCTAACCGCCTACGAAACATCGTATAGTAATCTCCGTCGTTCGTGACTAACGATAATATTTATTTTTGTGCTCAGTAAATTTTGTGTAAAATGTGATCATGGAACGGAATAATGGGACGGTTAAGTAATTCAATTCAGGTGACCGTGAAAGACGAGCAGGTGTTTGTAATTACGCCGGTCGCATTGCTTACTTATGTTGAATGTAACAGACGAATTGTCGAATTAGTTGTTAGAGTGTTGGATTTAATTAAATTTTTAAGAATCCTCATTTTTAAAATTAAAATTTACTTTTCTAATGTTTTGTATTTAATGCAGACAATGTAATTCAAACTATTTTTATTAAAATCAATACCGTATGACGATAGTGATTGGAAGCAGACTCGACGAAATTTTTTACTCATACTGATATTTTAAAATAACTTTAAGGAACCCTTCCACACTTGATTTTATCAAATTTAAGATTATCTCAAAAACAACAGTCGCAGTGAATTCATTATTGTCATACTGGTTTGACAGTATAAGATATACGAAGAAACGTGGTGTAGGGTAAGAATGGGCAACGAGACGTTAGAAAAATTTAGGGCAATGAGAGGGGTGAGACAGGGTTATCCACTGAGCCCACAGCTCTTCAACACATACATTGCGGAATTGAAGGAAACGCTAAGGAATGGCCAGGGTGGAGGTGTAAAATTGGGAAAGGCTAAAATATAGTCGCTGGCATTTGCAGACGACGTAGTCTTCCTAGCCGAGACAGAGAAAAGGCTTCAAAAATAAGGTTAAAAGGATTCTTGGACAAAATAGGGCTGAATCTCACAAAAATAAAATAAAGCTGATGGTGTTTAGAAAACGAGGAGAGAAGAGAAAAGAAATGGGAAATTTAGAAAAGTATAGAAAGGATACATCAAGGACAGTTAAAATGGGCACTCAACCTGGAGAACTCAACACTAGAGTACATAATAAGGCAGGAGACAGGTTGCGAAAGGATGATCGTAAAGGCGTGGGAAACATCGGTGAGATTTGCAATGGAGGAGTTAATCAAAAGGGGGAAGAAGAGAAATAGCAGATCCAAATAGACAGAAAGCAGGATAAAAATGTATGGAAAGGCAGGGTTATCAGTGGGAGAAGCAGCAAGGAGGAGAGGTGAGGGGAAATATGTGGAGAGGTGAAAGCAGATAGAAACGCAGGGAGGGAAAGCAACATCAGAAATGCAAAGTGCAACGTAAAATACAAGTGAATCAAAACAGACGGGAGGAAGCCAAGATACTTAAGGGGAGCGAGATCAGCAGAAGAAGTAAAAATGTTAGCAAGGTTCAGATGTGGAAGTGAAGGAAAGGTCAATGGATGACAAATATAAGAGATGAAATAAAAGTTCTGGAGAAAAGGTTAAGAGAGAACGAATATTTTTTACCTGAACGAATATTTTTTTACCTGTATTCGAACTGAGCTACGCGACGAAAATTGAATCGCTACGTGCTGTCTTAAAATTATATGGAATCTTGCAGCGCTGTAAAAGGCAATATATAAATACCTCAAAATTAACAGATAATTCCGTACAGCCCCCTGCGTTTTGGAGTGAAGATTAAAATAAACAATGTATATGAGAATGTTTATCGACTATGGACGAGGGTGAAATAGCATCAGTTATCCCATTAGCCGCCATATATCATTTTGGAAAGGCTACAAAATACATTTCATGTTACGTATATTGAGATTGCCATATGTTTGTTATTAAAACGTACAATAAAATGAAAGTGAATTGATATGAATATTGCTGTCGTTTGATAAGGAATCCATGACACTCATTCTCGACAGTATAATTTGCATATTCTCGCACTGAAATTTTTCAAACAGAGTGTCAGCCTACTCGTCACTCACAACTATCATACTATAGACATAATCTACTTTGAAACAAAGCATGTTGATTTTCGTGATAGTTTAGTTTAGAATCGCGCAAGATGAAACAGGGATTTGAAGAAGTTGTTGCAAACATCAGTAAAACAATTTTTTTTTAAATTTACCTAGTAGAAGTTTTTAGCAGCGCATCAATCGTGACAGTTGCAGACCTTTCCATAATTTGAATGAACGCACAATTCCATTAAAATTGAATAGTTGAAAAATTAGAATGTTATGAAGAACTTCAACTACATGCATAGTGATGAAAGACTCAAACGTTGAAATAAAAAAGCAGGAGTATTGTGGTAACATTGAAAGAAAATGCACAATACTCGATACAACAAACGACAATGGAAGAAGAACTTGTAATCTGTCAAAAGAAATGAACATCTAATTAAGAAGAACAAAGTTCGAAATCGAACAGAGCAAGGAATAATAGCGAGAAAAAATGATAGATGTATGTCGATGCAGTGGAACGTAAAATATAGTAGAAAAGAAGAATAAATACAAAGAGGATATACTTATACAGTTATGACGACAGAAAAAAAATGGTACAGATGAAGAATAGGGTGCGATAAGCATAGTATAGTAGATAGAATATTGGGTGGAAGATAATTGCGAAGAAAATTTGTAATTAGAGTATTACTAAAAGTATGAAAACAATGTATTATATCTCGGTTTTCATGTCCATAATACAGAATCCTCGAATATGTGTCAGTAATACAAAGCTCTGCAAACCTACCCATGTCGGGAATACAAATGCTGCAGTGTCCAAAACAGCAGGTAATATAAATGCGTTTGGCAAAAATATACAGTTCTTTGAAAAAATTGTAGAGAATTTTAAATTGACATAATGGAATTATTTTTACTTTAAATTTACCCATCACGTCTTGTTAGAGAAGAAATTTGTGGCCCACAAAAAAAATTATAACATTCTATTGTAAAATTAATAATTCATCTTTACTGTTAAATGATGGTCGTTAGTGTCACAAATTAAATTCGTGTTAGAATATAAAGTTTATAAATCAATAGGATTCTCAAAAATGTGACCGCTTTTATGCCATATATTGTGGTAATCAACACGATTACCATCCTTATATAAATGTTTCAAAAAAAATCTACCACTACAGATATTTACGGATATTTCAAAAATGGAAAATGGTTTTGTAATGTAGTATTTTTCTCCAAATTACTCGGAAGACGACTTCAACACCTGCACACTTTCTGGTCAATAATA
This sequence comes from Geotrupes spiniger, assembly GCA_959613385.1. Classification (NCBI taxonomy): domain Eukaryota; kingdom Metazoa; phylum Arthropoda; class Insecta; order Coleoptera; family Geotrupidae; genus Geotrupes; species Geotrupes spiniger. The sequence continues at coordinate 36,230,095 of OY390736.1, read as the reverse complement.
TTAAAAGGTGGGATTGATTTTGCAAATTCATAACAGATAAAAGATCAGAGAGAATTATTTGTTCAAATCACAACCAAATGGCGCCAACAATCGGAGACAATTCGACTAACCAGTAGTAAATTAAGTCATTGCCTTCTCATCTATTCCCAATAGATGAGGGGAGGTTAAGCTATCGCGGAGAACCCACTAAATACTAAAATGGATTGCCACAAAACATGTCTTTTGACAAAATATTAGCCGATAGGAAGCACAATAGTTAAGTTAAATGTTTGTAAGCTAGGCCAATAGAATAAAAAAGTCCTTACTGGATTTTCTTGTTATTAGAGCTTTGCAGAGCTTTTGATTTGAAATTCGTATTTGACAGTAACAATGGCAAATATAAAAATAGACGCAACATTACGACTGAATCATAAATGGCAGTATGATCAAATACAACTGACGCATGAGAAGTTCTCCAGGAAAGGATAATATTTATGGGACACAAAATAATAAGAATGCAAGACGAAGAAATGTCACTACTACAGTAAAAATATAAACTCTTTATACTATTTTACACGCTACGTCAAAATTACTTATCACGTGCATAGTTTTTAATTACAATCGATCTAGAAAGAATTTTATTCCTTAACAACCTATAATTTCAATATACGACATTTACAACAATATTTATTTACATCCTGGTGTTTTGGAACCTTGAAAGGAAACAACGGTAATTGAGCCACAGCTTCAATAAACCGTACATTTTTAATTCTAATTTATTGTAGTTTACGTAGGTGCGTTAATAAACAAGAAAAATAATATTACAAAAATATACAATAACAGTATCCTGGTTGAATCCGCGATTCCGGTGCGTTTTTTCTACATGCACTACGTATAGCGTGCTCGCGTACGATAAAACGTAAATTATTTAACATATTCAAATAAATGTAATATTACGTGAAATCATATAGCAATAAATGCATATGTAACGACTGCGATATTTTTACTACTGAATAAATGGAGAAATAAGAGTAGGCGAAAACATGTGTTGATGTGCTAAAGCATAATATAATGCTTGCATAAAAGCCTATGTTTGCGAATGCGTTGATGTATCTATTTGCATGTTCGAGCGATATGTACACATTGCAAATAGCACACGTGAATAACGAAACAATAACGACACGAACATGTTCCTCGTGTATGTTTTGTCATTGTTTCAAATTATCCATTTAAAAACTATTTGGTGATTTTGTGTGTTTTTGAATTAAATTTTCGAAAAGGAATCACCAACAAATCTCTTAATTATTAACAATTGGCTAAAAAATTCGTTTTGCATTTATATGATCTATTTTAGTCAATTAAAAATAGACTCTTTATTCGATTAATTAGTATTTATATTTAATGTTTTGTAAACGAGATTAAGAAAATATTATCCTTATTTATTGAATTAAGGAATAATGTTTGGAGATGTGACGTGTTACTTCGCATCTTCTAATTCCACCATTCTAGTCTTCCTACTTTACCTATCAGCACCGTCTTCTATCAAGTCCACGTTTTCTCACTTCTATATCTTTCTATCTCTTCACACTATTAAATATAAGGATCAAGACAGATCAGGTATCGTCAAAATTATATTTATTATTTGATATTCCATTACTTCGTCGGTCAGGTTATGGCCATGTAACCAATTTGATAAATATTGCTTCTTCCCTGAACTAAGAATCCCCCCATAAAACTCTAAGGTCAAAGCAATTTAGTGGAACATAAAATTAATTTTACTTTTAAGTTATGTTTAAGAACTGATGGTCATTTAGAAATCGTTTGGCAGAACAGTAATTACGGTAGCATTTGGAAGCAGCCTATTACTGATAAATATGTGTTAGCACGTACTTCCTTATGCGACAGTCAACCACATAACAAGCATTACATTATCACAGAATGACCTGCGAAGCGACATTAACATATCTGCGATTGTTGCCATAAACGTTTCCTACCACCTCTGCACATTACGTTGGGATTTATGCAACGTTTAGCAAAAGCAATTAAGGATATGTCAAAGTTATCTAAACGTCGTCAACGTTACTGATGGTTTATTTTTATAGCCGCTGTTGGATTTCAGACCAGCAAACGTGTCATGTGCAATTACATAAATATTATTTTATTTGTTTTTGCTGATAGGATTAATTTTATTGTCAATTGTGTAAACTTGTTAATATGGGCATGTTAATCGATCATTATTTATATCTACCCATCGTATACATAGAGATGACCAAAAAAATATTATGCAATTTTCATCAATACTAAGGACACCGTTAAAAATCGAAGAAACTTGCCCACTCTTCAAAGTTTAGAACCGTTTGCCAATCAAATATTAATTTTACAGTTCGTATCACAAAGTGTGGATAATTTATTCCGTCCAGTTAAATGATCAATAAGGCCTTTTGTAAAAACCGTTATTTAATTGTGTTATTAATGGCAAGATATTTACACTAATAATTTTCTTATACTTGGGAGCGCCCGTTTGCGCCGCACTCATACGAAACTGTTTAAAAATTCGTTTGTACTGAATCGAATTTACCGTACAAAATCACACACACACGCATAACGCTTGACCAAGGTATTAGCCTGAATGTAAGCAGATGTGCTAAAAGTATCTGTTAATTTCCGTCTGAGTGCACGGCTCGTTGAAACCACTTATCAAAAAATCCACATAAATAACAGGAGTGCCGTGTTAATATTGTCAATGTCCAATATAAACACAATGGGCATTCGATAATCCACAATAGCATTAACAGGACATAAATCTGCGTAAGTAGATACGGAGTCAATCTGCACTTTAGTCTGACAATGCCTTTGTAATGCCCAGGATTGAATTTCTGCTTGCAAACACCGCACAATTCCGGAGCACAAACACAAAACAAGGCCACGTACCTCCCGGGCGACGGCGACGTATCAGTATTTCATTTCGCACCGTCCCCTATACCGCTGAACTAGATCTAACGGACGACGATCGTAAATTTCAAGGGTTCGATGAAACCTCATCGCGGTAGGAGAGGTGTCGGGACCCGAAGCATTCCGGGACGTCCTTACACGGAAAAACTGACAATGCGATAAGTAACACATGATAAATTTCATTAAGGATAATCGGCGATGCGCAAAGAGTCGTCCAAACATGGGGTGGGTATTGCTGATTGTGTGAAAAGATGTCTCCTAACCGCCGGACAAAGTAGGTACGTCAGTTTTATTATGTCTAGAGGATTGTAATGGTATTCATGGACGTTCTTCGTTTTAATTAAGCGTTGTGTAAATATTTATAACGAAAACTTTTTATTGTCTGTTTGATCAAACTTCGTAATATTGGAAACAGTGAGCAAGTACTGGAAACGTGACTTATCCATAAATTAATTTCCTTGGATCATTTATACATATGAAATAATTAAATGGGGAAATTTGTTAATCATTGTAGCGAAATTTTCATTTCCATATAAATGTCAACATGTCAATATCAGCCACTTTAACAAAAGTCAAAAGGCAATAATCAATCCGTTATCACCAATTAGATTAACTAATCACCACGAACCTGTAAAATATTTTCTAAAAAATCACTGACAAACAGCACAATTATTAATCCACTATCGCCAATAAATAGCAAGTTAAATAATCAAATGGTTACAAAAGTCGATGGATGTTTATGAAATTTTAATAAAATTAATAGAATCCTAAAGCTTATTGGATGGCATGATCCCTGGTGAATCTCGTCTTCAATTCGTACAATGGTTGAACAATTCATTAGATGTAAGTTAAATTTTTTAGTTTTATGCAGCAGGTGGTAATATTCACACACAAACTTGATGCAACTTCAGCGAAAGTATGTGAGGTGACCAGATGAGCCAGCAGAGGGCGAAACATCGGTCGTCACCTTAATATATTCGCTGAAATTTATTTTCTAGGTTTGTTCAACTATCTAAAAATATGTCACTGCCATTAATGTGGAACGCCATCTTCTAAACCCAACATTTCGTCTTGACCGTGGTATGCTTTGTGGTCCTAAGGTGAGATGTTACTACGAGATATGCATGTTTGTTGAGGGATGTAATGCAAGTTTGCGATGTGTTATTAATTAAATCATTTTTAACTATATATTATGTTACGATAAGAGTTGTCTCAAGACAATTATGATAACAACGGTATCTAAATAAGCCCCACAGGTTATGTAAACACATAGTAAACACACTTTGATTGAAGTAGTTCATTTGAAAATAAGAGATTTTATATGAAAATATTATTATGGAGGAGGAATACGGGAATGATTCTTCTTCTGCATCTTACTGCGCCGCTTTCCTTTTTCTACATTCTCTCTCTCTCTCTCTCTCTCTCTCTCTCTCTCTCTCTCTCTCTCTCTCTCTTTCATCCCTTTTATTTCGTTAAGATTCCTAGCTCTTCTCGGTTCTCTCCTAAACTAAGTTTATCTCCAATGCTCCCATACATTACAAGTCTTTCCACAAAACTTGCACCACTTATATTTCTATTCCACCCAGGACTTGGCCCTACCTTCAACTTCCACATCTGAAGCTTGCTAAAATGTTTTCTTCTTCTGTCGATCTCCCTCCCCTTACGTATATAAGCTTTCTTCCGTCTGCTTTAATTCTTTCATATTTTAAGTTGTACCTCGCATTTTCTCCTTACTCAGTCTCCCACCTGTTTCCCCTTACTTTTCCTCCATGTCGCCTCTCCTACTGACAACCCGGCCTTTTCATGTTTTCCCTGTTCGATATGCCACGTCTCTTGTTCTCCCTTTTCTTTAACTCTGTTTTTTGACGGTCGAAAACTGCGTTTTTTTTCAGAGGGTCCCTCCTTTGTTAGAAAAAATTGATTTTTTCAAAAAAGATTTCCTTTAAATTGCAAAATTATTGTACAATTGGCGTTGCATGGACCAAAATTGTGTATTAACAGTAAATAGTAAATAAATATCAATGTTTTTCTGATTTTTTTTTTTCAAACAGGCCTACATCTACGAATTTCAGAATCAACATTGCCAGCATTTATTTAAAATTTACGTCACGATATACATTAAAAATTTTCGGTTCTTTATACAATACTTTGATTACTTCCAATGTGCTGTAAATTCCTTCCTTAATATTTATAATCAAGCTAATCCCAAAACGTTTACTAAATTTACATTTTTCACAAATTCACTCATCTAAAACCTTAATCGCATTGGCTTCATTTCTAATTATCTTATCGCATTGTATCGCATTCTCAACTTTTCGACCTAATATGTACTTCGTTCAAAGTATTTAGCATTTAGTATGGAAGCACTTAATGTGATGCTATATAAACTAATTTTTAAATATCCACACCACCAAAATTTAACCTAAGACGGCAGTATAAGTGTCATCGAACACAAATCGGCTACGATTCTTCATATCACCTAGACAAAAACTGCGATATAATGGAGACGCTACCAATTTCATTTTTCTCATCACCGTTACCATTACGCACAACTGATGGCAATAAATTCCAGTCAGGCTAATATGAATAATCGTCCTCTTCAGACGTTACCTGCGCTCAAATTAAAAAAAAAACTGCAATGCAAATATAAAGGTGAATAACGGGGCACTTGAACTCCGTCAATACCAGACCCGGGGACGCGTCGAATCGATGCGACAATTTACAATAGTTTTTAAATTTTTTCGGCCCGAAAAACGCACGGAACGTACGCGGGGTGCCAGGTGACCTGAATAGTAGGGTTGACACATTTGTGACACACTATTTGTCACGGGTGCAAACCGCATCCAGTTGGCTTAGCCCGGTGATTAATTATCGGCGACCCGGATTATGTAACAACTGCAGTCGGCAGTCAAGCATGCCATTTAATGGAACACACGGGGTTAAGTGATTGTCACCCCGTATTTGATGAGAGATTTTTTTTCTTATTTGCATTCGTGTTGCTCTATTCGTCTTAGCGAAATACAATAAATTATAGTTAAGCCTAAATAATTTAACACCTAAGAGAAATTTCAGAAAACTTTTATTACTATCATTCCTAATTAAGGCCACTTTAATTTGTTTTGCAACACTGTGACAAGCACTCATCAACAACGTTTGTGTATTATTCGTGCTAACCAACCTCATGTTTACACTTGGCATTCTTGATTTAATTTCGATTTATTTATATTCCAAATTGAGGACATGCGAGAACAAATGATCCCAGCTAATTTGAATTCGGTTCCGCACAATTAATTAAAAATAATTACCTACAAATCGCTACCACCTTTGCCGCCGCGCCGTAGGTGATCACCGTACGAATTCGTTTAAGTAAACATAAATCGAACAACTGATTATCCACGTGTGTTTGATTGTTAGAAAAGTGAATGTATCATGGGCACGGAGGGACCATTTTTACTTTCGCACGCAAAGATACTTATGAGAGTGCAAACGTGAAAGTACGGTGTTCGAAAATTAATTGCTCGTCGTCCTGCATTGACGTGTGCGCAAGGTTTCAAAAACTATTCCAAAATAAGTTCCAGCTTGCCTTTGGTTTGCGCGCCTAGATTTCTCCGAGAGCCTAAGGATAAGTTTCTATTTAAATTTTATGATAATCGCGCATGGAGCTAACTAGGCGCTATTGGGAATACAGCGGTGCACGCAATCGTAAATAAAATATGCGACAATAAATGGCTTTTCAAAATTCGCCGTAAATTTTATGCGAAATGGTTTCACTTTTTTTTTTAATTTACTCAACGTTCCGTTGGGCAAACGGCATTCACTCGGGCAAATACATTGTCCTTTGGCTGCATGTGAATCCTGGGACGGTTGGATCTTGTTATATAGGATGATATGCACAGGATGATTAATTATCGTGCGGTTAGGCAAACAGATAGTTCGTAATGGACACACCTTTGTGATCCTACACATGTGACTTCTTGCGCAGAGGGCTCCTTAACGATTTACTTCTTTGTTACCGGAAGTATTAAACGCGCAGTGAATAGATCTTGTAAAGATTATTAATGATCTAGATCGGCTTACTGTATAAACTTTAAATTAAATACTGTCAATTTATTTTGTACAAACGTGGGGTACTTTACAATGAACTTACTTGGCAACCCCAATAATATTGCATACTGACAATATAATATAAAGAATAATTATTCTTTAGTAAATGTAATCTTAAACATACTTTTTTAATGAAACGTATATCTACATTAAAATAAACAAATACGAATACGAAATTCTACCTTTAGTTTAAAAATGGGCTGCTTCAGGTTACTGTCTCAATTAAAAAAATCACCATCCCTTAATAATTCAAGATCATGAGCATTGAATATAAGATGTAAATATGATTGGAAATAACACAAGAAATTTTTAAACAATATTTTAAATAACGCGAGTTATTAATTAGTCGTGACTTTCCAATAACATTATTTTAAAACAAGCAATACTTGTATTTTACATTTAGTTAAAATTTAGCACAGTTTATTGGATAGTTTTTATGAAACACCGACTGAAACTTCTCGATTTTATTCGAAATCTGATTGTAAATAAATAGTCGCACAAGATGTTAGCTTTCAAAGCTTACATATTTTTTATTTAATGACCATTGTATTAATTAAGACAAAAAAACTAACTTAAGCCAAACTACCATCGTGGATATAAAATAGGGCGAATTATGTACAAGTCAAGCTGGACAAAGTACTTGTCATTGTCACCTGTTCTCCAATTACTTGCAGTGAAGATCATATAATTATCTGTACCAATACAGTTCATCAAATCACATCCTAGAAGAAGCAAATTAAAAGAATTACAACCGTAGGGCCAATTTTTTTTTTAAAAATGCATATCAAGAAACATATTAAAGAAAACCTAAACTAATAGTTAGGTTGTACAGTGTTGAGCTAGCTGTATTATATGTTAGTATGAATTTGCCCTTATATTTAATACACAAGCAATATTTACTTTTCAATTTATTAGTAGATAAAAAATACTAAAATAACCAAAAATATCCTTCGATGACCTTATTGATGTTTACTGATGAATGTATAAAAATTTCGTCAAACCAAATTAAGCAAAATTGTCCTAGCAAGACCCTGTTGCTGTATAGAATAGCAATTTCATATAGTCCTATCATTATTTTTCCATCTCCTCATATTACATGAAACATATCATAGCTTTCAAAATTTCCATTACAGACTGAATGTTTCCAGTACATTCAGTCTCCTGATTGTCTTGCATTATCTTCTCACCAGTCCTATTACATGACAATTCCATTGACATCTCCTTCATTCTAATTAAATACTCGAACCAGTTGTCTTTCCTTCCTCTTTGTTATTGCTCCATCTACAAATCTTCACTCTATCTATTATTTCTTCCTTACATTCTTGTAATACTTTCTGAATATTGTTTGCAAAAAATCTTCTCATAGCTTTTCTCAATATGCAACTCTCATCTCCGAATATCAACATTGGACACAATTTTTTTCTTGATATTTGATAAAAAGATCAGTGGTACTTGCTTGTAGGTCAGTTCCTATCTGAATATAACGTTGCCCAAATTATTATCGTACTAGATCCTGGTGAGCCTGGAAGGAAATTAAATGAAATAAATGAAAAAGTGCATTTACAAAAATGATAGAGTCTCCATTCCAATGCTTCTTTCCACCTCCTTACCTTTAGGTAATTTTCGCTATAACTTAACTATATTTGCTTACACCTCATCAATGACGCCAATAATTTTTATAAAGGTCTTTAACCTACCCTCTCAGGAAACCTTACGATTTTCAATTTTCGGTACTAACAAAATTTCTGTGTATAGTTTTTTTATCCTCTTTGGTTGTAAACTACTCTAAATGTTTCTTCTTTGAATACTGTGGAATACGTTTCGAATATTTCGAAACTACAGGAGTGAGGGCCCTTTTGCTCTTCATGTTTCATTTCTATTATTTGTCTGAACTTACTCAGAGATTCGTCCATTTCTTTCTTTAATATTTTTATTGATTATCCTTTATATCCTTACAATAGAATATTTTTGGCGCTGTGTTAAGCATAGTACTACCTCTACCATTAATGTAATGTAATGAGTCTGACTCTTCTGAGATGTTTTCTCCTATCCAGATTTTATTGTCTAACTACGTCAACTACTGCTTGATTTTCTCCCAAGATCTCTGCTGCGATATTTTAATACTTTCCAGCGTTTTGTCCTGTTTCTTAACTGATCTTCAATTTAATACACCTGCAAAGTTTTCTTTGCCTTCAATCATAACATCTTCCTTGTTTGTTTTCGGTGCCTTATCGTCAGACAAGGTGCACAATAACGAATCCCAAATCTTATAAATTATAATGTTAATTGTCAAGGCATACAAGATTGTATCCAAGACTATAACGACTTATTAATCAAAGGAAAGGACCAGGATATTGATAGAGTTAAAAAAACTAACGGAGCAGGATATAAAGGCAAGTAACAGTGTAATCGAACATCAATCAGTGCAAACTGACTGGGTTACATTATTGAATTAAGGTTTCTGTATCTTAGAAGAAAATATTCTAATAATAGTTGAAAACACACCTCGCCAGATAAAGTAAATCAATCCAGAAAGTGTTTAGGGACTTTAGCTGAAAACACTAAACGGAAAAGGGCACGAAGAAAGAAAGAAATATTTTTTACGAACTGGACATATTTTATTAGTGATGATAGCGTCACCGAAGCTCCATCTATCACCGACATAGACCTAAACAATTTGTATTTATTCAGTTTCATTCACGTTCGAAAATATTTTATACAGAAATAGCTTAGTTTTAAGCATGTGCAGAGAAAATTGAGGAAAAGACTAGGTAAATATTGAGACTAAAAATATGACTAACAATGAACGTGTTTAGCAATATTTTAAGATAGTCATGTTTATAATTTTGATATTGATGACCTTTAAACGTATGGTCTTAGCTATGCCATGAAGCATGCAAATATTTCCATAAACGGCTTGTGCCTTTTTTGAACACAATTGTTCTTGGCATATATGAGGAATAATTATTTATAACATTGAAATACGATATTGATCGAATGTTCTCCTTCTTCTGTCTAAAGAATTGAATGTAGTCATAAATCAAAATATGTACACAGTCATCTATGCAAATGGAAGTTGGTTGCATTATTACAAACGTTAAAAAGTGATGACGTTACTTACTTGAAAAAATAATAATATAATAATATATTTCGGCAACAAATATTATTTCTACCAAAAAAAAAAAAAAACAATTTGAACCCTTTCCTGTAAAAGTCGCTAATTAATGGATATATGTGTTTTGAGAATCAGGCCAATGAAAATTTTATGTGTTGTGCAGGTGCAGATTTAAAGATGCGCGAAAACGGTTTGCAAAGTGTAAACGAACGTAGCGTTAGCAATAATTGCACACGTCCGATTTTATATAACTCATCTTAATTATTCTAAGTAGGATAAAATGACTTTCTTCTGGCGAGTAAATTTGTTGTAAAGCAATCTTTTGTTCCACATAATAGTGTTCATAAGCTTAACGTAAAACGTCGGTTTGTAATATGAAGGATTGCGTACAGTCAATAATCACGCTGATTGGGTTTGTCCGAAGATGACATGGGGAGATGTGAAAAGTAAGCATATGTCCCAGTGATTGGTTAAAACTGTTTGTATATGCCAATATGCCCCCTTCCACGCGCATTATTAATGAACTGATATTGCACTTTATGTAACTTCGAATGATGCTCACTTTCCTGCGATGAACTTTACCAATAATTTATAACTAATATAAATATTAATAGGTTCATGGAGATCAAATGTTATTTTAGAGGCACATAAAGGTTGAAGTTTTTTATTCGGGTACAATAATTGCTGAATTGAATTTGTAATGCCTTTTCAATCTGTACTATTAATAATCGTATCGTTGTTCGTACACCTGCTGTTGCATGGAATGAAAAGATCAATGTAATTTTTATTTTAGAAATAATCGTTCCCATTATAAATAACAATTAATTATATATCTTAAATGACAAATGGTCATCAATTAATACCGTGCGAGCATTTGAATGAAATATAAATAACCAACATATTTTTGTCATTGAAATTTCAACGAGCAACACATTTGTTCCTAGAAACGGCACACTAAAAAATATATTCGTCCAAAACGCCGGTGGCACTTAAAATTCATTTAATTACACCTGTCATACACCTCGTTGCAAATGTGTATTGACTCCTGTCCTTCGGGCCGGCGCTCATTTCTCGCGCAACATTTTAGGAACCGCTGAGCTAATCGATTAAATAAACGTCAATTTTACGAATTATTTAATGCGGCCCAATGTAAGGTTACTCAGTCTAATACCTGGCGTGATGCAATTAAAACGTTAATGAAAGGTTAAACGTAATTGTCAAAAAACAGTTATTCGAAGAAGTTATTTGTTTAATAAAACACAAGTCATCTATCTTTATCTTCTCCGCATTAATTATGTCTTAATATTTCGAACTAACAGAGCGACGTTATTATATAGTTTTTTTTCCAATTAGGAAGTTGCAGCAAAAAATACAGGTTCGAACCATCTCAAGTACTTTTTTATCGCACTGTGTAACGAAACTTTTCGACATTGATGAAGAATGAATGTCAGTAATTGACAGTGTGATACCTAATATAAAATAATATAAAACAAAATATAATTTTATTAATAATTGCATTAGGTAAATTGCTAAAAATGTTGAAAGTTTATTAAACACATCTTCTAACATATCTGTTTTTTTTTTTATATGGGGATATCAGTGTTGCTCAAGATCGCGAGAATTAAATTATAACAGTCTAAATAAATAAAAGACATTTAAAAATTTTATCAGTTCTTAGTCTACTGCAATCCACTTTGCCGTAAGAATTTGCCAATTGGACTAATCGCATAATAATCAATTGTTTTAGCACATACAAACCTGGTTTCTAATAAATAAATAAGGAAAATCCTGATCCATTATAAGATGTAATTTAAAATATTAAAAAAAATCTAAGTATTTCAATCTTCCATACACGACGATTTGAGTTGGGAACAATCAACATCAAACTGACCGATAAATAACTCGACCTGAGATTGAAACGCGTTTTTTGTTTGGTCATAATCTTTTCGTGAATACCCACCGTAGGTTAATCTGGTTATTTATATTCGAAAACAAAAGCGTGTAACGACCTTTCCTTAATTTTCGTCGTAACCCTTCTAGTATCTGGAACGAATTACAATATCTAAGGCTGTGCACTTACCGTACATAAATGTCAAATCTTTTATGTGTCGTATAAAATATTTCCTTTTATTAAGGAACATCCGCCGCTCTGGTATCGTTAATTTCAAGTACGCGTCCTGGGAAAGAGTTTACGGCGAGCTTTTGAATACATTTAATAACACGCATAAAAGCAATTTGATGAAGAATCGTACCGTCACGTTCGATCTTGCAACGTTACATTTGAGATTTATAATAAATCCCTGTTAGGATTATTTCCAATGAAATGAAAATGTAAATCGAACGTTTGTAGTTCGTGTTTTTAAATGGGCTTAAGGCGATGATATTTATTCTATGTAGATTTTCGGGGATCGCATGTAGTATGTACCCATGCTCGTAAAACATGCCTCGCCACTTTACAGCCCGCAAAGCAAATAAACGCAACTAGCATAATTAACTCGTAGTGCGACACGACACATAATAAGCATTCATAAACAACTACCCTAGATCCATATATACGGCCGCATGAATACATTAATATGCGAATCAGACCCCAAAGGTTAAGTTCAAAACTGAGCGTGGATAAAGTATGAAATATGACGTCTTCATTGACTTCGTGCACGACTGGTCTCTCGTTACCCTTTTAGCATAGTTTAGCCCTAGTTCTATAAACGGGTTACAAAATGAACAACCGCTGACTTAATGGACGATATGATAGTGTTGATCAATTCGGTTGTTAAGACATTATGGTAAAACGAATATGGTATTGAAATAAATGTAATTAATGAACGCCTTGACCAAATTAAGAAAAATAACCACCAACTAATAAATAATTATTTACATAAGGCATCTGTACATTTATTAGCTAATGAAAAATGAATTTGTTTCGTTACTAGACCTGCAGTTAAAAGAAAAGATACATTGATCCAGTTAGTTATACTTAATTTTAATTATTGTACTGCAACAGAAATATAGTAATACAGGCAATATTCTGGAAATAAATGAGAAGCAAAAATAAACAGTTCGAATAAAATATTTACAAAAAATTAATCGTGGAATTAATGAGAACGCTTAAAAAGGTAACTGAAAGGTTGTCTGCCACAGGTAAAAATCATATTCCAAAAATTAGAGTTAATGGAACAATATTGAAGTGGGATCGGATAGTATATCATGGTGATATTAGAGATAATTGAATTATGTCAAAGAAAGTAAACCTCTCCTAACACCAGGACATGCACGCTTAAATGACGTAGTGACAAAAGCAAATTAAAGATTGGGAGCAGGCAATAAAAAATTCAAAAAGTTGCAAATGAAGAAGCCATAACGAGATGAAGTTTAATCTATACATAACTCAAGTCAACGTCCAAATCATTTGAAAAAAATAAATTAAACTTGAACATGAACATGAATATGAAAAAGCAACCTAACTGAACCAAACCCAATGATAATTATTGCCACTATATTCGACATTCGATTCGATTCGATAGCAATACATTAAAATCTTTCAAGATATTTTTTAAAGATTTAGGAACCATGAGCAGCTAAATATAAAAAAACCCAACTCAACCCATGCACTAAATTAACGATTCTCCAAAAATAATCAAGAATATAAAAAAAATATCCTAACTGAACAGAGTCAATATGTGGCCGGAATAAATACATATGAGATAACATTATTTACTTTTTTAAACTTCACCTAATATTTGTTATAAGACTAACTTAAATACTGATCGTTATTCCACTATTAGCAATCTCTTGGTTGGTAGTGGACAAAAATGACTATAGTGATAAGAAGATATTCGATAGTACTAGGTGTATAAACTCAGAACGTCCTTTAAAAAACGTTGAAGAGTTCCAATAAGGTCAATTAAAGTTGAATTTAATAAAAAAATAAACAAAATTCCTCTGAAAAAGGTAAAGCTTGGTGGAGTAATAATGGCGTAATAATGTTAACTAAACACTGAACCAAAACGAGGAAAAAAGTACGATTAGAATAACTATATCAGTGTGGAAATGGGGGGTGGGGTATCAACTAAGTCGTCGTTCATGGAGTAGACTGTATGCAAACATTTCAAGTTAATCATGGACATGTTTATATGATGGGTATTTTTCAGAAATCTCCAAACAAACTTTTAGGAATTATGCCAGAAAACAGACATGAGCCAATGATTATAAAATTAGGCGAAATTTCAAAAAAGCAAATCAAGAATGCAATTAAGAAATCAGGAGCTCAGGACTCCATTAATTGAAAACTGCATGAAAACAACCAAAATTTAGACCTATACCATACTGACTATACTGACCACATAGTCAGGATCAAAATTATATTCTAACAAGTGAATAATGGAAACAAGGTTGATTTTACTAAATTCTAAAAATCATTGAAGAGGATAAGCAAAGCTAAGCAGAATTTATTGTTATTGCTGAATTCAAGATAAATATATAAGAGAAATAATATTTTATGAGGGGTATTAAGTCACTGTAGAACTTACTTAATTAGACCATCAGGACCAAATAACATAAAAAAACTGTATTAACTGAGAACTCGTTGAGATCTAAGAGATCTAGAATTCTCCGACGATATGAGACTTAGAAGAATACTAGCAACAAATGCAAGAGGAAATGGAACAAATAATTCAGGAAGATCAACATATGAGAAAAATCAGTTACTGAAGAAGAAGTTAACGAAGAAAAAATTTACTGTCTCGCAAGTATAGTCGATGTATATGAATCAGAATGGTATATACAAGTTAGAAGATGAACATAGAAGATCTGTCATGTACTGGGATAGAGATGAGTACAATACATTGAGCTAATAAAACACGAAGACGTATTATAAGTATTTCGAGGAATTCGTAAGCAATTTAGGAGTCAGCCAACCTGGAGTCCTGAGCCTTCAACATTTGATATAATGGACGAAGTTGCTAAAAATGTGGAGGCGGGTCATATATAGAATTGAACAGGTAGGGCCTAAATATAAATTAATGTATTCCTAGAAAAAATACAGAATATGAAATAAATATTGAATAGAATAGTGGAATAACTAACACATTGAAATGTCATGCCCTAAATAAATCAGAAAAAAGAATTTATCTAAGAAAGTAAGATCAATTTTTACAGCTGTGTAACAAGATATGATATACTTATATAAGGTAATTATTTTTAACAATTTTTTTATATTATTGTTACATTTTTCTTTTAGTTTATTTTGGTTTTTCGTGATTTTCAACAAATTGTCAATTTTGTACATTTTTATAGTGGGTTGGGTTGTGATGGATTGACTGGTTGGGAAATAAAATAAATATTACCCTTACTCAATATACTGTTGAAGATGATAATATTTAACAGTTTTGAACAATTTTTGAATCTTGCTTGGCATAATTTTTAAAAAATTTTAAGCAATTAGAATATTTATGATTTGGGTAATTATTTTAATATTTTTTATAATTTTTCTAATTTTTCACGAATTTCACAATTTTTACGAAAACTATCAACTTTAAGATCTATATTATATTTAGTAATTACCGCACTCTTGATGATTCTTTACAAAATCTGTAACTGTTTTATCTACAGATTTTTTTTAATATCTACCATTTATCCTACACCTATAATTATTTTTACTAATTTGGTTTTAATGATTAACTAACTATTGTTACGATTTTTAACTATTTTTACGATTTTTTCAACAAAAAACTCTAAATCACACAATAAACGAACTTCATCTTACACTGAAAATAAATCTCAGCTGATGTGAGCTATTTCGAACCTTCAATACTCATTAAATCGCAAATGATCCGCTCAGGTGCACGTAGTCATGCAAACATGAGTTATAAAAAATTGGTGAGTATACTAACGCCATCTAGATGTCCATACCATCACACTCTCGCTGTTATGTGATCAAAGAGATTTACTTTGGCAGACTAAATTGGTACTTCACAGTTCTTTCTCGGCGGTACCGACTTCATCACCACCAAGCTACAGACTAAATCAAAAAACACCCAAACTTCATGGGGCAATTTACCGAAATTTAAATTATGAATGCACGTGATTAGTGAATTGATTTCAAATTAATATATAGAAGCAATTACTTGAACAGTTTGAATTTTCGAACATTTAAATATGTAAATATGTAACCCCGCCTGTTTTGTTCCCTTGCAATTTACATCGCCGTACGAATTCTCTGCGCAGCTAATTGCATAGCAATTATGTTCTCAACCAAATAGCGGCAACACCGTTCGTAACACTCTATGAATGGTACGCACTGCAAAAATTGTCTATTAGTCCATATCTAGAGATGCCCCAACCAACAATCGACTGCGACACCGCAACAATGATTATGTGGCCGCAGCCATTACCATAACAACCAATGACGTAGTCAGGGCAATTCATTACAACAAGTGATATTTGTATGCTATATCGACTTAAATAATTGTACAAGGGTTGATCATAAAGCTTGCAGTACCAATTGGCGAAGTGGGTTATCAACGCAACAGATATTTAAGGGTATACTTTTCGTACTTAATTTGATTGGCACGTTTGATACTAAAAAATTGAAACGTACACTGACATTGAATAGCACGTGACTGACGATAAATTTCCACATATAGGTTTGATTAAATTATATTTAATAGAATGATCAGTGGGTGATATGTTTTGCATGGTAGAAAATCAAATTCAAATTAAATTTAATTAAATTAAAAACGTAAAAGCGAATTATTTAAAATATAACTAAACATGGCAAAATATTCAAAGCCTAATCCGATGAGATCAAACAAAAAGCATTTATATACATCAGACACGGGGATTAAAATTTAAAAAACCTAGTTGTAAAATGGTTCCATCATGATTCCACCTCTAACGGTTATTATCTTGGTGACTATATGGACATTACCGTGCGTGCACTTAGCGGGTCTATGACCCTGCATGAGCACCTGACACCCACTAGTTGGAACATACTCTTCGGTATTTATATCCGATAAAATAATATTTTATTGCGAATAATTGCAATATAATGCAAGTTGTATATGTAAACATTGCGCAACTTTACATTTGCTAATACGACGCACATAAATTATAATTATTTCCCAATTTTTACACGCGTTTAATAATAAGCTGAAATGTTTAATGCACACTTAACCCATGCAGCCATTAAAACGTAAATAAGTCCGACGTGTCGCGGATCATGTCCGAACATTGCGGCTGTCGACGTGGCGGAAATTCAACTTTTGATATTATATCGGGCGTAAAACATTATAATTAAATGAGCACCGGGGACCCACACTCGATTATCCGCGTAATAAATCAAATTTTATTTCAGGAATGCCCGTGGTTGTGAGAATGCGTGAAAGCCAACGCAAATATGCCACACACGCACACAACAAAGCTCTTAATTAAAGCGATAACTCCGACATATTTTAATGAGTAGACTAATTTAATTTAAAGAATGTATTGAATGTTTATGCAAATAGTTCGAGCGCGATAAAGTTCGTATTAAAAACACGTCAGATTTTGCGCTCCAATGCGAACGGAGAACCGCATTTCAATGCGTCTAATATACACATGACATGCTCAGCACAATACTGCATAATTAGTGATTGAATCTAGATTACATTTTGAACAATCGAAAAAAAAGTTACAGCGAGATTACGGAATTCCAGTTGTAGTTGGTTCATTTCATATATTTTTTTTGAATGAATAGGTGTCATTGATGACTAATTTCCCATAATCGGTCTCTGCGAGCTATTAGATAAAATTGTTGTGTAATTTAAGAATTTTTTAATAGGAGCAACAGGGCGAATTCCTAAGGTGGTAGAAATGCACGGGGTAATTGTTCGATTTATTGGATTTAACGTAGACCATGATAAACAAATTTCTTGTGAAGAAATGTTCGATTTAACCCAACAATACGCTGTTCGAAATTTTTATATACATAACACATCATTCGTCGACTTATTGTGCCGTGGCACAATCTTCCAAGAATTTAATCCAGTTAAAATTACCATATTGAAATTTCCCAATACACCGTTTCCGAGTATATTAAAAACGCGATCCATAAAACCTGCAGCGCAATTAAATTACCCAGAAAAACCAGAAACACAGCGTCAGAATTAAGTCAGATTGTAGAAATACCAGATTGGTAATTTGACATTTCGAACAAATGGCGTTTCTATGTATGTTCGGCCGGGTCATTTTGATACATTTCTACGGCCGAGTCGGCCTGAATGCCGTTGGCATGTACCGGCCTGCTTGATGTAAGACGTTCGTCGCAATCTAATCGTGAGTTATGAGCGTAGATTTGTGAACGTGTGACCGAAGGTCAACACATTTGGCCTAAAATACTACGTTTCTACAGATATTGAAAACGGTATTCGTCAGTATTCTTCTAAAGTTGCCCGCGCTATCGCGGTGCGTTTTATTCAAAATTTATTTACAATGTCAATTAAGATTCAATTGCGTTTTGTAATGAAGTTTTATGACATAACATTTTGAGAATTTACACGGAAAAACATTTTTTATACAAAACAAATCTGAGGACTCGGAATTTTGATGAGTTTCTATTTTCAAAAAGTTTGCGATATTCTCCAAAAGTAAAAAATTCGTGGTTATCGGTCACCTTTTTGTATTTTTTAACGTCAATATTTTCTAATGGCATTTGTACCAATTTTCTTTCATAAAATATACAAAATCCTCAAGAAAATTACAAAATATCAATACTCAAAATTTGTGAATTTACATTGCGATAATTGCATGCTATACGGAAGCTAAAGTCATGGAGTTACTTTAGTCACTACATTCTTGGAATATATACCATCGTTGGCATGTAATCGACCGAGGCTTTTAAAAAAATTTATAAACATTCAAAATCAAAATTTTTTGATTGCGCACATAAAAAATTTCTAAACATCTAAATATAACTCATAAATCAAACAAGCTATTGTATGTTACCGGACGCAAGTCACATTTAAGAGACCAACTGGAAATGATTAATCATCAATATCTAACATTTAACGCACTTAAAAATGGAAGGTATGTAAACGACTAATACTACTAGCAGTTCCATTTAAACCGCAAAATTTGACGAAAATGTATCTAAGTCTAATGATAAACATGTTTTTGCTATAAGATTTTTTACTAGAAATGTTCTTCAAACACGAAGTCTGTGAAATTGATATGATTTTGTGATAGACTAAACATATTGAAAGTTCTTAGTAGAACATTATTTTCCACTTAGAGTTTTAAAACCTGGAGACGCCAGATGAAATTCAAACAAAGGAAAACGACAGGTTCATCATGCTTGTTCATTTAGGGTTTTTTTTTGAAAATACTTTAGGATTGCTTCCAAGACAATATCAAGTTTTTCGAATGTTTTCGTTCTCGTCATCGTTGTAATTAGCATTGCTCAATTTTTGTGGAGCAGCCAACTGTGGAGAACTGTAAGCAAGGAGCAACACACTGGTCTGGTGGTATTATATTCAATTTTGGTGATAATCGACAAATTGAATTTTTGATGATGATGAAAAATTGATAAAATATATGAAGGGTCGTGCCATGAATTAGATTGATGGTGGATATATTTCCTTCCTAAAAGAACAAACATCATTGTTGCCTGGAGTGAATAAAATAATAATAATTTTAATTTGGTTGCAGCCTTACATGAATTTATCTGAGTTTTAATTCCACTCTCAACAAAATATTTTTCAAATTATGTTGATAAACGTTATAGTTATAAATTATTGTTTTATTTTTATTGTATGAAATCTCAATATTCCAACCTTGCAAACAAACCCGGTACAAACTCTGAATACAACCCCTAAAGGCTAGGAATTGAATTGCGAACAACATTAGAGATTCCAGTAGAATTTTGCAAAGCAGATTGAAAAAAATGTATATGCTTTGCCTCCACTCCATAAGCATCCTTTCCATATCATCAACCGTTCTCTGTTTGTCTCTTCGAAGACAATGGACTCATTTGGATATTTCAACCATATTTCGCGTAGATATTTCTGTCGCCCAATTTTCTCCTTAATTTGCCACACTTTTCAATGCATCATCTGTCTTTCACGCCTTCACATACTTCACTTAAAGTTTCCCTTAACTGCTTTGTCCCTCCCATACCTATCTTATTTTTTGTTTTATCTTTCGGGAAAATCATTGACTTTATTTCTTTTGGGTTGGGTTGGATGCTAGACAACATTTTCTTCAGCCTTCCTAACACCTCCTTCACCACGTCAAGCAACCAATTTTATTCAGAACATTGTATTACGGGGACGTGCAATTCCACTGAAAACAAACTAGTTTAATATTAAGGATATTATGGATGGATATATTAGGAAATTTCATAAATATATAAAACAACTACACAAAACAATCTAAAAGTAACAACAGTACCAGGAAATAATCTAGAATTACTGAAAATTCATTACGGATAATAAAATTAATGCAAAATCCAGTGCCTACCTGAACCTGAAAGCAAAAAATATGAAAAAAATCGGAAAGTTGCACAAATAAACAAATATGAAGAAACGAAGTACCATAAAAACACAAGAAAAATGAGGAACCCGAATACAAATAAATAAAGTACGAAAGAAAATTATAAACTGTATAAAGTTTCTGGGACTAAAATAGTGCATTCTGACTATTAGAAGTAAGAAAAAAAATAAATATCGAGGTTTTTTTTGACGGTCGAAAACTGCGTTATTTCTTAGGAATATGAAGAAACGAAGTACCATAAAAACACAAGAAAAATGAGGAACCCGAATACAAATAAATAAAGTACGAAAGAAAATTATAAACTTTATAAAGTTTCTGGGACTAAAATAGTGCATTCTGACTATTAGAAGTAAGAAAAAAAATAAATATCGAGGTTTTTTTTGACGGTCGAAAACTGCGTTATTTCTTAGGAATATGAAGAAACGAAGTACCATAAAAACACAAGAAAAATGAGGAACCCGAATACAAATAAATAAAGTACGAAAGAAAATTATAAACTTTATAAAGTTTCTGGGACTAAAATAGTGCATTCTGACTATTAGAAGTAAGAAAAAAAATAAATATTGAGGTTTTTTTGACGGTCGAAAACTGCGTTATTTCTTAGGGGTACCCCCTTTGTATAAAAAAAGTGATTTTTTCAAAAAAAAATTTCTAGAAACCGCGAAAAATTATACAATTAGCGGTTCTGGGACTAAAATAGTGCATTCCGACTATTAGAAGTAAGAAAAAAAAATAAATATCAAGGTTTTTTTGACGGTCGAAAACTGCGTTATTTCTTAAGGGTACCCCCTTTGTATAAAAAAAGTGAGTTTTTCTAAAAAAAATTTCTAGAAACCGCGAAAAATTGTATAATTAGCGTTTCTGGGACTAAAATAGTGCATTCTGACTATTAGAAGTAAGAAAAAAATAAATGTCAAGGTTTTTTTGACGGTCGAAAACTGCGTTATTTCTTAAGGGTACCCCCTTTGTATAAAAAAAGTGATTTTTTCAAAAAAAAATTTCTAGGAACCGTGAAAAATTGTAGAATTAGCGTTTCTGGGACTAAAATAGTGCATTCTGACTATTAGAAGTAAGAAAAAAATAAATATCAAGGTTTTTTTGACGGTCGAAAACTGCGTTATTTCTTCCCTTTGTATCCAACAAATGGTGAAGGTGTCCAAAGCTGATAACATAAGCAATTTAAGGAAAGCTGCTACAGGCAACGTGGGAGCGAGCCTGTACTGCCTTAACTGTATTGTAAAAGGTGCTATTTATATTTTCATGTGGTGCCATTGTTACTAACGCTAAGTATGTGGGTACATGTGAAGCTTTCTGTCAATCAATAGGTATAAGACTACCGTGCGCCACTGATGCTTTCTAGCGGGCATGATGAGTTATATGTAATAAAATGTGTGAGCTAGAAACAAAGCTCGATAAGTTGCATATGTAATAAAATGTGTAAGTTAGCAATAAAGCTCGATGTTATGTTCAAGCTGCAGAATATCATTATTGCAATAATCGCAATAATCGCATAAATCAGCAAAACAAGTAATTTATGAAATTTCATGGAAACTGTGAAAAATGAACAATTATTGTATGCAACGAATTAATTTTCTATCGCATCACCGAACAACGAACAGATGCAGATGTCGCTAATTAACAGCTAATTCATCTTAGTGTAAGAACCGAAAAATAATTTCAACTGTGACATAGCAAGGAGTAAAAAAATTTAGACCATATAAAAATCAAAATTTTAATTATTGCACCCAATTCACAATCGTCATAGAAAATCTTTATTATCATTATTGATTTTTCTTTAAGAAGAACCAGATACCATCATCTGCAGGCTGTGACATTCGTTGGTAACTGACAACACATGTTCGCTCGATCATAATACAAGCAATTGTGTTGGATTGTGTCGATGAAAAGAAAGCATTAAATATTCAAAAAAATTAAATCCATGCAAAACAAATATATAGATAAAATGAAACATAACTAAACGTCAAACGAATGGGGTTCAAAAACTACTATGTCTATTACCACTTCGATAGACCATTCCCCCCCTTAACCAATAAGACCAAACAGTGCTTCAATTCATCTACAGTACCAGATAAACAAATAATATCTATGAAGAGATAGTAGATCACATGATAAATAATTAACATAAGTAACTTGCAAGAAAACCAATAGAGCTTTCAAGAAAAGAAAGAATACAAATGAGTGACATGCATAGAAAATGAAAATAATCAAAACTAGAGTAAACAGAAGAAAAGAAAATGGAACAAGTTAAGTTGTTGCATAAAAAACATTAAAAATTTTTTTATATTATATCATTAAAATTATTGTTTGTGGTAAATAAGATTTTCTAACAATATCAAAAATAGCAAAACGTCAATGATGCTAAAATTGTTACATGTTAACCCAATTTAATTTTCATTTATATACTTTTAACTTCTAGTTTATATTTCTTATTTATTAATATGTTGATGCATTAATTATAGTGTCTATTTTATTTATTCGATTATCATCACAGAAAATAAAAATATGGTGTACCCATCCACACAAACACGAACACATAAATCCTCCTAAACATCTAGATTTCCGTATGCTCTATTTGTCAATATATACTGTGTACTCCGCGAACGATAGGAATAATATATTATTATCTCATAGCGAGGCAGTAGGATATGCTTGTGGCTGACATAAAGTCGAATGCGTTTATCGCACTGAATTTTCTACGTAACAAACAGTTACTGCCTCACTGTGTTTTCTCTTATCGACGCGGTAGGGGCTTGCATGCGAACCATAAAGTTTCGACTGCGCTATGATAGCATTGCACGCGGTTAACTACTTATTACAACAGTTGTGCGATGAAAATTCCGATCAACACGTGCTTTATTACCACTCGCTTCCATAAAGTTAATGAAAGATTCAGAATTATAGTCCTTAAAATGTGCGCTTTTTCTGCCCGGCGAGGATCATAATTGAAAGAATGTGTATCTCGATATATCTCGTCTTATAAATTACCAATCAGAAAAAAATGAGAAAGAAATAATTATTTCCCCGTAATTTTCGAAAATTTATTTTAAGTCGATTCGTCGATGATCACCTTTTAAGGAAGACAACGAGTTTGAACGTTTGAATCTATGGTAAAAACGCCCAAATCAGAATCCACATAGAAGTGATAGCCCATCAATGCTATCGCTTCCTTCTTTACGATCTCATTATTTTGATCCTTTAGGCCTCTTTGCGTCGCGACCCAGATTTTTGTCACGCGACCAATCAGTCAGGAATAAATATCATTTATTGTTCGCCGAACGGGGCCCGAGGGTTATTGGGACGGCCAACGCGAACATTATTATTTGTATATGGGCCGCAGCATATATGTAAAGAGCGTCGTTACGATCGAAACATTTTTGAACAACAATAATGAAACTTCTAGCCACAGAATTATTATACATGACGCCATATGGCACGATGTTCATGGCTTCGAAGTTTATTTTATTATTATGAGGACAAATTAGTGCAAATAACCTAGAATTTTAAATTGTGAGAGATAAGAAATTCTAATTTTGTTAAATGATTTACTTATAATAATGCCGAAAAATGTAAATGCTTTATGAATGGATTTACATAAAACTTTGTTGGAAATTAATTTTAACGAATGTATCAGGTGATAAAGTGGCGACAGCTGTTTCGTTATCTGGGAGCTCATCAGATCATCAAGGTGGATGCAAGCATGACACAAATACTTTATTTGTGGGTATTAACGCCACCTGGATGTCAATATTCCCAGGAGCAGCACGAGTGTGAAGGTAACGACGTCTAGCTGGTGTTAATGCCCACACAAATTCTTTGTTAATCAAATTGTCTTTTTAGCCAGCGAGAAAATTTTTGGAGCAGTGCACCACCATTTAGTACATAATTTTTAAATTATGACCTGCTGACAGCAAGGACATCAAGGACACGTCTTCTGCTTACTCAATTATTGACTCAATTACATGCAACTGACTTATTGATTTGTAGATAAAAAAATGTTTCTTGAATATACCTAGCGACCACGTAGATTTTAATAACGAGTTTTATTTTTAATTTTCGTTTAATTACAATTAAAATCATTCATCAAAGTCGAATTTCAATTCTGCTCATAAATTATCGTCAATGAAAATTGCACAAAATATGCAATAAGCTTATTCCGAATTACGAAGCACACTTTTCAGGATTTCACCCATTGAAAAACCAACAATTAATAAACGAATCATCGTGATCGGCGCTCTCCCGCATTGTAACCCGATATCTGTAAGTGTAACAGGCGCAGAATAATAATGCGTCGCATATCTCAGGTGTTCGTTAGGACATACCACGCTTTGGGTGAAGCACCACAAAAACCGAAGACATGGCATTCACCAAATGATATTTGTTTGTTATGCACTTCTTATGTCTCACGAACTCCCTGACACAATAACACATTTCTTCTGTTTTTGTTTGTAATTTTCAGTCAGTCTAGGTGGTATTCAAGAGTCCTCCGGAATGTTGTCTTTTAAAATTTGTGCGACACCATTCTCGACCACGGGCTTTTTCCTCTTATTGGTTCCACATCTAGATGAAATTTACAACCGAAACCGACGCATAGCTCTGCAGGTATAAAAAGTTAAACTAAATCATATAAAATTTTATATCTTAATATCGGTTGTGAATCGTTGTAGGGTGGTACTTTTTATTATTATCGTTGATTTTATTATAACATTAGTGCTTGTTGATGCAAATTGACTGTGTTTGTAATAATAGGAAGAAAATTCAAGAGATATGATGTATAATCGAATGCATGCATATAACAGTTCATATGCCATTAGGGGGGAAAATATCAGCAACAGAATATAAGATAAATGATAAACAATAATTAAAAACGAGATGAACCACCTCAATAAATATCAAGTTCATGACATCCGAATGCCAGCAATTGCACACCTGGCGATCCACATAATAGCAGCGAGATTTCAAGTTAAGTTATAAGAATTTTAAATTATTGGATACCACAATTTTGTTTTGGATGCTAAATTTTGAAACTTTAGCCAAATGTGATTGCAATTTATTTTGTAATATAAGTAGTCGTTTCATTTCCAAAATAATAATTGTTTGTTTATAATTTATGGCGACGTATTCAACATACCTAATACTGGCAAAAATTATGCAATTGAAATGTTTAAAATAGTTGAATGATTAAATTAATTATAAATCATCAAAATAAAATTGCAACACACAATGCGCGTTACTGCACTCACAAAAGTATTATTTTTTAACAGTGTACCGAAAATAAATCCCCCGGAATGCGTCAGGGAGATTCTGAGTATTTGCCAGTCACTGCTTTAAATTTAGGGTAGATTCTATCAGCAAACATTTCTGTGTTTGGTCGAAGACGGTGTTCATTTTGTTGGAATATTTTATTCGACTACGATGCACTGATTTATCACGGTTTGTGTTGGAAGTTTACAGTGGATTCGTAGGGCTGCCCGATACATAATGGCACACATTTAACCTTTCGAATGTACTATCGATCCAGGCTGGTTTATGACATTAATGTATTCACACGCATCAATCAGATGTCGGGAATGCGGTTTATTCAAAATAAAAGAGAGTATTGGTGATTGGTTTGGTATTGGATCGAATTGATTGTGACTACATGTGGCGAAGAAAAACTACGGATATAATATAACCCAAGCTATCAAATATCTCACGTCTATTCTAATGCCGATGTACATTTGTTATAGTACCGTAGTAAAAGATTTTGTGAGGCTCTTAATAGCTCGAATTATACGGAAAATATTTGATGTATTTAAGTGATTGCAATTGTCTAAGATTACAATCAACACAACTTCAACAAATAAGCGAAGATATATAAGAAAGAAATGTTCGAGCTGATGAAAACCAAAAACCCCAAAAAATCGTTTCGCAATAAATCTTAAAATATCCCAATCACGTCCAATAAATTTTCGCAGAATTTCTTGCACCCATTAGGTATCGTGCAGGTTTTTTACAACTTTTTTACTCACTGGAATCATTGAACACATTACATACATTGATTTCAGCCATTTTTATGAAAAAAAGTAATCAACGTGAATATGGACAAAAATTTTAAAAACAATTTTCTTGCAACGTTGCCCAACCGAAATCTGTTTAAATCTATGAGTCAATAGTTTCCTTATCTGTCAAGATCCAAATCCATTTGTGTGGTTTCGACATTACATCTTAATGTCCGCCATCTACATACGTATCACATTCCTAAATGCAAATTAAAAATCAATTTATGCAAATGTGTAACAGACGCCGTTCCGAGCTACACGTAATCTACGAACGCGACGATAATATCTATGAATTTCTCATAACAGTGTAGGTTAAGGATACACTTACAATATTTTAGTATAGAAATGGTAGAAATGTGACTTTTTTAGGCCATTATAGTTTATGTATCCAGCGAGAGAAGCCACGCTGAGTGGGTGTGAGAACCATCTGTGGCCACCTGACCTGTACTTGTCATCAATAATCTGTGACATCAATGACTCTAGATCAAACCGAGTGTCCTTATTTATTAGACGCTGCTTTAGAGAAAAGGTTGAGTGGCTCTTTTATGCGGTCTTTGAATTTATTATAACAATTTTAACGTTTAGTATTTTTTTACCTGGTCGTGATGTATTTTATTAAACCGTAAGATGCTAATTGCGGAATATATTCAAATGTTTCTTTGTGGGGCATAATTTCGTATGTAGGAGTTTAAAAATATAAATAACTTAATATTTATTTAGCAACAAATAAGAGTTTCTCAATGAGAGAAATGTGACCCCCCCTTAGGTTGCAAAAAAATTGCACAAGTTTCCACTGGAAGTCAAATTTGAATAATTTTTTAAATACGAACAGACAAAATTTACAAAGAAAGCTTTTCAGGACATGAACCCAAGACAGACTGAAGTAGATTTCATTATAAAATTTAGTTGATTTAGTTTGTAATTTTTTTGCGATAATGCGAAAGAACGGTGCAATTTTATTAAAGAGTTTCTTAGCTCCGATATGCCCAAGTATTGATTTTAATTACCCAATAAAACGTCCATTTTATATCCCAATAAATTGTTAAAATTACGTGTCTATTATTACATATCAAGCAGTAAAAGTGTATATTTTATAATTTTCCGCGGTATTAGTTTATGTGTGGACACGTCGAGCGCTGGCATCAGTACTATTATTATTTATTGCAGGTTTATTGCAGTGATTGAGCACGTGGATAATAACTTTCGAAATTTTATGAATTTAATTGTTTTTCTTATACCTACACTTCTTCAATTTAACTTCATTCATTTGTTCGTTAAAGGGCAGCGCGAACGGCTCCGGCTAGAAATTTACATATTCCATAATAATAAACAATAACGTACGACCAATCCTCGCTGTGAAATAACGCGTTGTTTAAATTGAGTTCCAATATAGTTCTACGATGCGTGCATGATTCATATATTTTACAGAGTTGTATATCTTACGTGAGCTGAATTCCTAGTTTCATTCCGTTCTGTAACAAGGAGGCATAAATATCGATGAATTGTATCGTGCCGAAGAACAAACAATTCGCACCGCAATAACCTCACGTAATCATAATCGGTAAATCTTAAATTCCGAAGGCGGGTTTATGATTGACAACATTTAATTGCTTTGCATTATCGCGCGATATTTCGCCTTTGCCATTAAGTTTTAATTAGTGTAAATTTACGTTTGTTTTCCCATATATAAATTATATGAAGGAAATTAATATAAACAATATACGAGGCCAGTTAAAACGAAAATTAAACACTAATATGCAATAAAGTTGAATTCTTTATTTAGAACGATTTTTTCACCCTTTCATCACCCCTATTGTCCATCATTTATCTTAGTACCACAATCTTAAGAAGGAAATAGAAAGAAACAAAAGCATGAACAAATAATAAGGGAAGAAAAAAGTTCATGATCCCAGCGAGGCAGGGAAAATGGAAAATGAACACCCTTAGTAATCTGCAAGGGAACAGTGAAACAGCAGTATAAAAATATTCTTTATATGCTATGATTTGAATACATTAACAAAGGGCAAAAATATATAGAAAATTACAGATTCTGAACTCTGATCAACAGTAATCTCACATCTAAAAGTAGAAAGAAAATTCTGGATTAAGTAACTAAATTTTAGTCAATTATATAAATCATAGAAATTTTGATTTTTCGTTCCGTTTGTGATAGAGACGACATTGTTTGTTTCACAATCCACTCGCCTTTCCTCAGTGTCATATGAAGTTTCATTTGATGGTGTGTGGTGTGGTTTTTTTTTATCAACATTATATCCTTCCTTCTTTTTGGTTTTCCAAACATGCAGGTGATTTTTTTGGTATCCCTGGTTGGGATAACTTGATCATGCAAGGAGTTTAAAATCATTTACTTTCACTGAAAAGAACATGTTTGTATTGTCATTGTGCATTTCATGATCCTGGTTGGTTCCCGCTGTATATCTACCACGTACAGTATTTGCTCTTCTGGAATGGATCAGATCTTTTTCTTGTACCTTGAGGTGATATATATTTATAAGCTCTGGGGTATTTGCTACTGTGTACAAACTTTTCTAGGGTTGTCGCTTTGATGGTAATGGGTTGGGCGGAATTTTTCTACTATTTTTTACCTAATACATGTCGTCCCATGAAAACATTAAAAACTAAGGCCAAAACCAGTTTAAAATTACCCTATACTTATGCCTTCCTACTTTAAACAACTAATTAGAGCCAATTGAGATATACTGCCATGTCGTTTGGCATATTTTCGATTGATGTAGCAGCTGCTATTCATGTTTTTAGATTATCTTAAGATTGCAGTTCTTTGGATCCCAGAACCTGGATTGTAGGTTGCCGTTAGGAAATTATTCATCACTTTTTTGGATCAGGAATAAAGGCACGACCATGTAAAGTTGGTAAGTGGGCAAGTGGGCAATGTAAGTTACATGGATTATAATAGTGTTAATGTAGGTATGAAGTTTTACTACTTCTGTGACCTTGATTGAACATTTGTACTCAAGCAACTACAGATCAAGTCAATCCAACCCAACCCAAGCCAACCCAACTCAATTCGAAATTCGAACGCTGGACTGGGTTGGGTTGACTTACATTTATATCCAATGATTCTTTTTGGTTTTCTTAGTACTCGTTGTTGTTAAGTGGGTTATTGCATTTGAGCCATTCCATGGTATCTATATGCACTACAGGCCATGAACGCATTGATCTTGTCAAACAATTCTATCTCATTCTTTTCTGTTTCTCGTATTCTGTTTGGAAACTTTTTATATCTTGCGTTATATTTTCCAGCCTTTTCTTCCGTGGTCTCTCTTTTCTCATCTTTCCAATTTTATCTTTTCAGGCTCTTTCAGCATTCCGTACTTCTTCTTACCTTTCGCAATTCTGGCTTTTGTTTCCTGCTCCTCATTTTTCGTCATCATGACTTCCAAGTATAAGAATTCATTTACTTTGCAAACTGATATTTCCTTCCATCGTTCGTAGTTATTTGCAAATTTTCATCTGCGAACTGTTCGGTTTTGCCCTATACCATATATATTGCTTTTTGTTGCATACTTTCTAAACGAAAACGTATGCTTCTGTTTCCCATTTTTTTGTGATCGTGTTTAATTTCGTTCTCGTTTATTTTTTAAGTTTTAAATGTCGTCCGCAGAGGCTAGTTATTGATGCTCGTTGTTGTTAATTATTCGTTCCAGTTTTAATTTACTGCTTCTACTACTAGAAAAACCAGGTTTGAGAGTATCGTAGGCCATTTCTCACTACAAATTCTGTTGTCTCCAGAGCACGTTATTTTGTGTTTTATTGACCGTCATAGATGTTAACCTTATAAGTTTTTCGGGTATTTCTTCAATTGCATTGTACATTTGTTCTATATTTGCCCTATCATTGGATTGTTTGAAATCAATGAATATCACCTGCACAGCTAATTTGTATTCGTAGCAAGTTGTTTTGATTTCTTTGGGAGTAAGAATGTGGCTCCTTCCTGGTTTTTAAAATAGCTATTTCTGCTATGGTAACTTTTTGTGTTTTGTGTCCACGTGTTCTATTATTGTATTTTGATTCATATCTGCAGAGGAGTCCAATCTATTTTGGAAGTATTTGAATAATCTGCTCAAATTTAAAAATGTTAACGATGACAACCTAGGGAGTAGGTGTCGGTGTTATAAGCATTTAGTTTAGATTATGCATTTACACCGTTGATGTAAATGTGACATTGAAGTTTATACTTTTTTTCATTCCAGTCCACTGCAGGAAGAACTGTATAGAAATATATGATAATATCCAAAATAGAAATTAATCTTGGATTTCACCAGCATTCATACCGCCCCAATATCAGACCAAACACTTCTCGCAATCGTGCAATTACAGGTACATTACGAAGAAGGGATTAACATTACTAAGCACCATTTCACATAATCCCCGATAATTTGACCCCAAATCCATCCTAAATCTAATTGCGCACTTCTTTCGGCCGACGCGTCGCTCGTTCACATAAATCAACCGGTATTGGCTCGCATCGAAAGTTAGGAAGGAGCTTAGCGTAATTTCCGAGCATCATTAGTCGGGAATTTTCAAATCCCGCCGCATTAGCCGCATTGCTTCGCCTCGAAGTTTGCGGCAAATCGCCGCGTCCTCGTAAATTGGTAAATTGGGTTAGGGCCTTAGAACGTGCATTTTACGCCTGTGGCGAATGCTTGCGTTTGGTACGGATAGCGAAACAAATGACACGGGATGCTATCGCGCGTCATCTGCCAGCCAGAAACGCAACACAATTACACAATACGCCAGTAATGACCAAGATGGAGAAAACATTATGAGGTTTTGTAACGCGTTAGATTCGCCGATAGGAGACATATGCAACTGCAAAAACGCATTGAGCTCGGCGCTTATCAGATCGAATTTTGTTCGATTTATAATATATTGAATGTGCATATTCATTCATAACTTCTGTGTTCCATTGAATAGAAATAATTTCGATTTTTTTTTTTGGTAAATTTCCCATACACGTTTTCGAATATAAACGGTAATCAGTTTTACGTCTGCGCAAGGGAATAATGGATAACACATTATGGCGAATAAGATTGCTTAAAATTTATTGTTGACAGGTTTTAATTAATGTAATTTGAGAATCATAAATATTTTAATGCGAGATACTATTGTATTACAGCATTACTAATCAATAAGTAATAGTTTTTACAACCATTTTATTTATTTTATTTAATACAACGGGATACACGTAGTAACATATGTTGATTTTTCTTGACGACAATGGAAGGTGTTGCTTTAAACAAAATAATTATAAAATGTAGTTTTAAAAAATATGCCCATTATTGCAATTTTAATTATTTTCTGTTATTCGTTAGACATTGGTAAACTGATATAAAATTCACAATCAATTAATTTCATAAATTTAATTTAAGTTAGGTCGTAGCTCTCGAAACTCAAATTTAATTAATAGGTTATAGTAAAATAGCATGAAAGAAATTAACATATATCGCCACTTAACAAATGACTTTAATCTAAATGATGCTCGTCCATATAGTAACAAGCCATCAAAAATAAATGTACTGACTAAAAACTGTCGGCGGAAACGCCGCCGTAAATCAAAGTAATGATATAATTAATAACGGCCACAAATTCGGCCAATCTAGCAACGCATTTTTAATTCAAAAGAGACACAGAAGTCATTAGTAAATTCAGACAAGACGTATGGGATCAATCTGGCACGTCTAGGCGAGACTTATGCAAGAAACGCAGCAAATGCTCTCATTAGAGAGGTCGAACTAATCTTTTCTCTCCGCGGGTGCCTGAACTGGTACAGTAGCAGAGTTAATCCTTCTTGGCGGGTGCCCGGCTTTAATGCCCTCTTTGTTGTCACCTAACTGTCCGCGCTATGTCACTGTCAAGCGAACAATCAGTCCTAACCGCTTAGTAATAGGTCGACTTTTCTTACCTTACTTGTGTTATGACTGCCTGTGGCTTCTCGTTACAGCGCTACACAAGAAAAATGTTACGCTGTTCGTTAAAGGTCCTTTGAATGTATTTGAAAATACGTAACAAATGTTTTGAGAAAAAAAAAATAACGACGTTTTTCCTGTAGACCAACTGTTATATCAAGCAACTTACACCTTATTTAATACTTTCACTACAAATGGCCTAATTTAAGAAAAAATATTTAAAGAGACTATGTTATATGCCACAAAGAAACAAAAATAAAACTTATTATAAATTCATGGAAGCAATGAATCTATTTGACTTTCGTTCCACAGTTCTTTTATGCCTACGTTTTCCCATAGTTCTTGCTTTCGCATCTTTCATAGATTTATTTATTATTTAGTCTACACTCATTTATTTTTGTGCATTTTAGTTTAGTTTAATAAAAAAAAATAGATATGTATTTCACTGCGCGGCCAATAAAAAAAGAAAGTTTTAATTTACGACACCTAATTTAATCTCCACACAAAAATGTTAAGTAGACCAGTGTGCAACGCTTAAAAGAATGAGCGTCATCGGACGCCTCGCTAATTTTATAAACACATACTTTATTAACGAAAATACGGACAGTGTTAAAAGCATTAAATTAGTTCATTTGTTTTTACTTCGACGCAACGTGAAAGGTTAAGCGCTATTAGCGGTTCCTAATTGTGCACGCCGGTGCCGTTCGTTCTGGAAAGTTGCGCGTCCTTATTTTTCTCGGGCAATCTGTTATGAGTTTCATCTGGTGACAAGGGGATTACGAAGTTTACATTGAAGAGTAACTCGCTAATAGCAGGAGACTGACCGCTGTTAACTTACAAGGCACTTTACAAGGATTTATGACTCCGATTTGCCGTTGGTTTAGGAAATATTGCTGCGGGCTTAAAGGATTATGTACTCGTTAGTTCCCGAGAAAGTTGCAAACCGCTACCGGTGCCACCCGTTGTAAATCAAATAGTGGCAGTGGATTTTGAGAACCGAATGTTTCCATTATGAAAATTGACTTTGAAATTTACAACCGTATTGTTATTGTAATGCGGCGGAATGATCTTAATCGGTGCCGCTACTGAAACATGGCGTGCGATAGTGAATAACCGAATGATTTACTAATTTCGTATGCCGGGTTCGTGCACGCCTTATTCGCAGAGTTACGAATTAACTAAATTAAGTCGAAGGAGTACAATGTAGAAAAAGTACAAGGTGGAATAACTGTCCTTGATCGATTCAAAGCCACGCAGAACAAATAAGAATGCAATTACTGTACCATAAATTCTGGAAAAAAATAAAAAAGAGAAATTCGAAGTGAATCGACGTGTTGAAAAAAAATACGAGTAAACAAATGTAAATGAATAAAATACAAAAGGTGACAATGAATACAAAATGACTAAATATAAATAAAATAAAATAAAAATATTATTTAAATAAGAAAAAATTATTTATTTTACACAAATGTATCATTTTTGAAACATTGTGTTGCAATTTAATTTTTTGGTTTTTGAAACTTTGTTGGAGTTTTCGAAAATTAACGACCTTCACGACTTCAACTATTTGCAATCATAAGCTAGTACATATTTTTTAAGTAGCGTTAAAAATTTGATTATTTTCTGCCATTTCCTAAAACAAGAAACTAATTAATAAAATTTAACACATCGGCACTTTTCCATCAGTTATGCTAGATTAGTATAATGGGATTGTTAATCGGTTCAAACATTAACTTACTCACTGCAAATGTCGTATTTCTGTCATAAAAAAGCTTAATAGTTAACGCAATTTGACACCAAGTAAATTTTACTGTTTTATAACTAACGATATGTACCACCTATCATCATTGTTAGGCACATTCAACCGTCGTTATTGGGAGAAATAAATATGCAAACAGTATTGCCTTCCGAGTACATTAATGTTGCAGATACATCCAGTAAACTTGTTCATTTTCCAAATTAAATTTTCATATAATAAATTCAACAACAAACAATAAACATTAGTTGCGTGAAAGAAATTCCAGGCACGTTAAGTGGGCATCCGAGTCAACAAATGCAATTCGGTTCCAACCTCAGCACTGACGTTGTGCTAACCTAACCCATCTCACAAAATCGTTTACAAGGCGTAGAACCTATATAATACAAGATTGCCAATTATAAGTTTTTATTATTTTGTTCATAGCTGTTGTTTCATTGGCTTTCAGTGGAAGATGTACAGCACATTTTCCGAATAAAAAATATCGTCTTAATCCAAACCGAGCAAAATATTAAATAGAGTTTACTGGCGAGCATGTTACTTGAAAAAAAATTATCGGGTTCGTCGCGTAACGTACTGTTGGTAACTCCTCATGAAACTACAACCACGCCTGAACTATTTTCACAAAATACGCCGACTAAGTTGTTAAATGTCTCAAATCATTTATTATACGTTGTATATTTATATTACGTTGGCGTGGTAAAAAAGATATCGGGTTCGTCGCCTAACGTACCGTTGGTATCTCCTCGTGAAACGATATCCACGTCTGAAATATTTTCTAAAAAGTACGCCGACTAAGTTATTGTTAAACGTCTCAAATCATCAAATATTTATATTACGTTGGCGATGTAAAAAAAATATCGGATTCGTCGACTAACGTACCGTTGATATCTCCTCATGCAACTATAACCATATCAAAAATATTTTCAAAAAATATGCCGACTAAGTTATTATTAAACGTCTCAAATCATCAAATATTTATATTAAGTTGGCGTGGTAAAAAAATTATCGGGTTCGTCGCCTAACGTACCGTTGGTATCTCTTCATGAAACGATAACCACGCCTGAACTATTTTCAAAAAATACGCCGACTAAGTTATTGTTAAACGTCTCAAATCATCAAATATTTATATTACGTTGGCGATGTAAAAAAATATCGGATTCGTCGCCTAACGTACCGTTGGTATCTCCTCATCAAACGACAACCACGCCTGAACTATTTTCAAAAAATACCCCTACTAAGTTATTGTTAAACGTCTCAAGTCATCAAATATTTATATTACGTTGGCGATGTAAAAAATATCGGGTTCGTCGACTAACGAACCTTTGATATCTCCTCATGCAACTATAACCATATCAAAAATATTTTCAAAAAATATGCCGACTAAGTTATTATTAAACGTCTCAAATCATCAAATATTTATATTACGTTGGTGTGGTAAAAAAAAATTATCGGGTTCGTCGCCTAACGTACCGTTGGTATCTCCTCATGAAACGATAACCAAGCCTGAACTATTTTCAAAAAATACGCCGACTAAGTGATTGTTAAACGTCTCAAATCATTAAATATTTGTATTACGTTGGCGATGTAAAATAATATCGGGTTCGTCGCCTAACGTACCGTTGGTATCTCCTCATCAAACGACAACCACGCCTGAACTATTTTCAAAAAATACCCCTACTAAGTTATTGTTAAACGTCTCAAGTCATCAAATATTTATATTACGTTGGCGATGTAAAAAAATATCGGGTTCGTCGACTAACGTACCGTTGATATCTCTTCATGCAACTATAACCATATCAAAAATATTTTCAAAAAATATGCCGACTAAGTTATTATTAAACGTCTCAAATCATCAAATATTTATATTAAGTTGGCGTGGTAAAAAAAATTATCGGGTTCGTCGCCTAACGTACCGTTGGTATCTCCTCATGAAACGATAACCACGCCTGAACTATTTTCAAAAAATACGCCGACTAAGTTATTGTTAAACGTCTCAAATCATCAAATATTTATATTACGTTGGAGATGTAAAAAAATCGGGTTCATCGCCTGTATTATTACTTCGTCAATTGTTAATATCAAAAATTTGTTTATTACCCAGCAAATACGTTTTGATAGGCTAAGAGGAGAGGTAAAAGATAAAGATAAAGAATGGAAAATTTTGTAAATTTGTAAGACCAACGAATTTGTCTACATATAGTGACAAATAATTATCTCATCAAAATCATCGTATGAGGATGAAGTCGAGCTTCCATTGAATTTTGGTATATTATTTCTATTGGATCACGTTGCTAATATTTTGTCCATCACTCTACATTTTGAAAGAAACGACATGATTTACTGTTATCCCTCAAAGTTGAAAGGATTTATTTTGTAAGAATAAAATATCAAGGCATCCTTTCGTTTCGTAGGTACCCGCCCATGTCGTAAAGCTATTATAGTTATATAATATTTATGATAATATTTATTTTATTATAAGTGTATAGTGCAAATATTTGCATCGTAAATCGCGTTGCATTAAGCGTTGTTTAGCTGTAACAATATTGTACAACGAATTTTCACAGTACGTAAAACCGTTATTAAATATGCAAATGATTTCACGAACTAAATTTTTACGTTGCCTCGAATTGATTTAAAAGTATCATCTTATTCGTCACGTATCTCATGGCGGACCACACTTGCGGCCAATTTATGTGTTACACTTACTTCTTCTGGTGTATTCCTGCATATATTTACATAATAATCCGTGACACAGCTTTTATTTCACCGCCGATTTCAAGCATGTTTAATGCTTTTCTCCACGAAGAAGCAACAAATTGATTTACTTGTTGATCTCGTTTTGTGCGCCGGCCGGTGAAATTCGTGTATGAATTTTAATAGCGTCCGCGCAAAAAACAAATTAAACGGAAAACCTCGCCATTTTGGCACTTACGGCGATGCGTTTCGGATGACTTAAATTATTAGCATGTAATAAATTAGGATGGCCGGCAAAAACTTGGAACGATTCGTTATATTGACGGCACTATACTTATATCCTACCAAACCGTGCAATTGCGATTTAGTCGCGTTGTTCGTTTTTCGCCGAATGAATTTAATTCATCAGTAAATTACTTGTAAAAATTAGGGTGCGGTTTAACAAGGGGCATGATCAAGATTTTGTAATTAGCCTTTTATTTAGCGAAACTGAACGTTTTTGCCTTCTTTCGTGCGAGATATTTTGACAGTGATAAAAAATATGTGAACACGAAACTTACTTAACTTGTAAACAGGATATATTTTATAACATTGTCATGAATTAAACTGCAATTATATATTAACTAAAATATGCCAATCACAACATTCGATTCAGTTGATTAAGTTGTCTATTCATTTCTACTTTTTCACTTGTATCGAATTATATATATTTTTTTCAATGTAATAGATAATTAATTAAATACGTCTATTTCAAATGACATGGCGAATAATTTTAATTCAAATTGACGTTAAACTGATGACAGCTATATGGATTTATTAAACAAATACAGTCATCTGCATCGATATTCGATTTTAGAATAAATATTTTAAAATATATTTGCAAGAAATGTCCTCAAGTTCCTAATTCCTTAATATCGATAAATTACAGATAAATTTATTACTGTTCCCAAGTACGTTGCATGCTGTTAACAGCACTCTGCTTTGGGCATCGAGTTATTGTGAACCAACGTGTTTTTCGAACTGCCATAACATTATTTCGTAATTATCTCTCGGTCTGTTACAGCTCAAAATTAATGTAGTTAATTTTAGAAATGTCACAATATATTTTGTATATATTATTCCAAAATTTTTAAAGTTTCTAAAGCTCAAACAATTTCCCAGTATTATTTTCTGCCACATAACTATCTGTCAAGGGATATAGACCCTACCCAATTTCAAGTTCTGTACAGCAATCTTGTAATAATGGGATTTCCTGGAAATATATTGGATAGCAAAATACATCGAAAGCATTGAGGAATCTGGAAATGTCACAAGATCCTACGGTAGAGTCTCTAATCAAAGAGTTCCATAAAGATCAATATTAGGACCTCTAGCCTACCAGTTACACGACAACGATTTTCCAGACGTTTAACTAACTTTTTTAACGTTGCTGATACATCTATTGCTACAGGAATAAAAAACAACATTTATAGCATCTCAACCTTACTAAAACAATATCTTAATTCACTAAAACATTATTCCTCCAGTATTGTTATGATCTAAGTGTCACAACTACGTGTAATTGGGCGTAGTACAATTCCACTTCATCCTTACTTGTTCTTTTTGTTCGTGCCATGTCCACAAGATTTATTTTCATATTACGTCGAAAACGACAAATATTTGTCGTAATTTGAACTTCATTGGCGTAATTTTCGAACTTGCCCCAAAAATGTTTGATTTATGTTGAAGGTATAAATTACATAGTTGCTTGGGTTGGACTTACTTGGGTTGGGTGTGCAACCACTTAACCACTTTATCATGGATACTTTTTTGAATTTTGCTGCTTTTCATTGTAGGAATAAATTATATAATTGCCAGGGTTGGGTTACGTTGAATCGCATTCGGTTGGATGTACAATCGCTTATCCAGTTCTGAATGAGTTTTTGTATTTTGCTGTCTCTGATTTAAGGCACAACTTGTAGAATTGCTTGGATTTGGTTGCGTTGAAAGGAATTGGATTGGACGTGTAATCACTGAACCAGGTTTTGATGAATAGATTTTTGGATTTTTCTGCCTCTGATTGAAGGCATAAAATATACCTGGGTTGGGTTACGTTGGATCGAGTTTGTGCTATCATTGAAACAGTTTTTGATGGATAGATTTTTGGATTTTGCTGTCCCTGATTGTAGGCACAAATTAAATAGTTGCATGGGTTTGAATCGAGTTGAGTTAGTTTTCGAAGTTTATGTATATCATTTTAACCTCATTCCCTCTTTCTACTTATTTTTTTGCCATCGTTCTTATTTGTTTTCGGTTTTCTCTGTTTTTCTTTTACAGGTCCTCATTAATAGAAACTTTAAGATCATATTTCTGTATAATTCATTTTCCAGGTCAAACCCCTATTTTCGTGACCATCTTAGGCTCGATGATTATTTCCATGTACTGTTTTAAAAAGCCAGTCATATCGTCCTTCAAAGTGTTAGTGTCATTTGTACCCACCATACATTATCACTTCTCCTGCTATATATTTTTAATCTTTTCCATCGCATTATTAATGTCTTTCATTTCTTTCTTAATTCATTACATTGTTAATCTTCATATCTTCCTTTTTCAAATTTTCATTCTCTGCTTTTATTTTCACTATTTCCTCATTAAACCTCTAATTTATCCTCGTTTTCTGTCTGCTGTTTTGATGGGGTTCTTGTGGTTTTTGCTGAAAGTCCATGCAGTTGCCTTCTCTGTCTCGTTCAGCCATTTCCACTACTTTTCCTTCACTGTTAATCCCTAATGTTATGTTTCGCGACTCTTTACAGGCGAGTCAGCGCTTATCTTTTATTCTGCTTCACACCTGTTTGCATTTGCACATCGAAATAATTCAATATACTGACTTTTACAGTCACTGGGAAAATGTGCGCCACATTTCCATGAACTATGCCACATTTTACTGATATGTCAATTAACTTTCGCTAAAATTAAAATAAATTAATAAACAAATAAAACTTATATTTTACGTTAGTGAAGTTAAAACGTGTGCAGATTTATGCATTTCTGTTCATTTAAATGTTGTCAATTGTGAAACCTAATAAATTCTTAAAGACTTGTTAATGAATATATCGAAAATACAATATTAATATTTGTATATTTTATGAGACGATCGATTCCAATTTATTTCCCAACAATGTCCCGACAACACACCGAAATTTCAATCCCGCAGTAAACCACGGTCGAAGAAAATCGTAAAACATAAAAAATGCGTTTTCATAAAGTCGCTATTACGACACTTTATCATTTCAGAATATAAAATAGAGATCATTAATTCCCTTCGCAAGCTTTCAGAGCGCGAGCTTAAATATAAATAACGCGCAGATAGCATCGGCGAACGAATGTGACCCATCAAATGTGTAAGGCGACGACGCTCTCGATGTTAACTCTATCTGCGGGTAACGGCCGGGCACCCCGTGGCGGGCCCCGAGCAGCTTTCGAACACGTGGTCTATGGGAACTGCGCCTCCCTTCTAATCACCTGGGCATAACGTTTAACGGGCTGATCGATCATAATTGTGAACGATTAACGCCCGAGATGACGAATAGGTCTTTACTAATCCATTAACAGGATTGCGTAATTTGATTTTTTTGGAGTTATTGGCCAGTGTGTCGATATTTCGCGTAGGGTGCGTTCAAAAATGTCTGGGTAAACGATTAGCGGAATTTAAAATTTTATAATTTATAAAACGACAAGGCTTAGGTTGTTGATAATGACAAACTTGTTGTATGATCAATAAAGAAAACTGGACAAATATTTATTTTATGTAGGACTAACAAATATTTGCAAACTTAGAAAACTGAGCTGAGTGAATACTAAGTCAAACTAACAGTTACACTACTCGTCAAAAATATGTACCAATAAAAATTCAATAACGCAACAATAACAACAGATTTTTGTTCGTCTGACTTGGGTCAGAATTTTGTTTTAGACATTAACTTGGATGAAACCTGACCACATCCTCGGATAAGGTTTCCTACGTTTACATTCATTTCTATAGTTAACCATAGTGGATGAATAATAAATAAATGAAATAGAAAAAAGTGGTGCCATGTTCGCAAACAAATCAGCTAATTAAATCCATCCAGTTGAGCTCTAAGAAAGTTAAATAAAATAAGGAAAATCCCTTAGAGGACAAGTTGCAATAATTTGTGAAAACTATAATGGGACTAACTATTAATTGTTTAATAAATAAATGGATTTACTTAGTAGATTGTACCGACTAAGATAAACTACACAACCTTATAAACTGCATATAAAATTTGTGTTAATCGCCGATTTAACACAAACCTTATATAAATATAAATAGAAGAGATCAACGGTAGCCCAAGGCGCGACCAAGCTTGATGTCGAGCGTGTCGCACGGCAATTAGATCACATCTCGGGCTTGTAATATGAATACGAGCATCGCCCACGTGCACTCGCTCGGTTTAAATCTCACAGGTAGGTTGATCCAGAAGTAGGAGAAGGCGATGTTGTATTAGTATTAATTTTCTACAGGTAACGGTGTCGCACCGAATTTGCGTATCTCGCACCAAAAAATGCCGACAGTTTTATCTCAAAGGTTTGCGTGAAAAGGTCAATAATTTTGGTTCTGATTTTTAAGGGCTATGTCGGCACAATGCGTGCGATAGGTTGCGAATAATAACATATGTATTCAAATCTTGTTTGGATGGCAACACTCACACGTAGAAAGTTGCGCGGAATTTAAAACAGTTCGTATTAGCAAACATGTAGCTTGCCGATTACAATCTTCTGTTGGTTTTGTAACTCGTAATTTTAATACAACCAGCATCCAATTTAAATTGGCTACTCCCCATATCGTTAAGCATTTCGTTGCTTAGACTACTAACTAAGCTTTCATTTGAATGTTTTAGAGACGAAGAGTTTTTTTTTTTTTTTAATGGTCACAACAAAAAGAACAACTAATTTTGATGGGACATTTGGCTAAGATAAGATCTCTGTTCGATCAAAATTTTTATGAAAGTTCAACGTCCATCAAAGTTAGTTGTTCTGTTCGCAAAAATTTGCAGTTCAAAAATTTTCAATCAGTTTAATACAACAGTGGTATATAATTCAAATTCAGATGACGCTCAGGGATGTTCTAGTTAACGTGACGAATCTGAGCATCAAAAAAAAATCCCACTAATTGTTAATACAATCAAATATACTATTCCGATTTATAAGAATCTTCCAACGTTCTCGGTATATTCGAAATCTCGACTATTTAGCACTCATTTGCATAAGATAGCCGCTGGGGATTAATCACGTTTTCTAGTACATTTGACGCGAATTTAAAAACGTCAATTTTATCGCAAATACGCGAGAATTAATTACCTCAGAAGATATTTAATCTTACTGCGCGCAAAAAATTAATCCGCTAGAAACACATTGTATAAGTTTCCTGTTATACAGCCACATATTATTTATCGTAAATCCATTACGACACTTCTAAGAAATTGTTTTCGTTCTGTGCCGTGGCGTTCCAAAGTGTAAAAGTACAAGCAGTTAGTGTCTATACCTACAGCACGCTGCTTGTGATACACGCAATGGACAGTAATTAATTCACATTACAAGGCACCTAATTAAGCTAATTTAATAAATAAGCTGATAAATCAGATGTGCCTGCGATTCGATCACCAGCATCAATCACCGTGGCACGTTTTTTGTGCCGGACCAATTTGTTCCTTGTTATTCGGTAATTGGGAGCTGGTGGTATCCAAATCTACGAACTTTTCGTTCTATAAATGTTGACACTAATCGCACTTTATATATCATTAGTTATTTATCATTGTTGCAACTATTAATCAATGAAAATTTAATAACTAAATTAATAAACATGCACATTGATAATTTTATCACTTTCTGGTAATTTTAACCTAATAAGCTAGAGACATTACTACACGAAGCGCAGATATCATATCTCTAATCAAACGATTGAAGAACACGTCCTAAAAGCGGCAGGTGATCGTTGCGAGGGAAGTCGATCTGGGTGGTCAGAGTCGTTCCGTCGTACGGTGATAAAGAAATCTTGTATTTAACCCCTGTGTCACCATTACGTACATCGTAAAGTCGGAGACATCGTTCAACAAGGAAGTAACATCGCCGTGCGTTGAGAAGCAATTATCATAGTTTCGTATAAAATATGTCGTTGGGAAATATTTATGTTTTAATTTATATAATAAGCGATTCACTTTGCGCTATGTTTGCGGCGAGTAATTTTAATGAAATAATTCCAACAACATGACGAAACCTCTGTTAGGTTTTAGCGGTAAAATTCGTCGAATCCGATTGATTTGGTTTGATGTTAATTTGCTGATATTCAATTCGAAAAACTCGAACATTGAACAGAACCTCATTGGAAAGTGAAACTTGGATGTAAACAACCCTCGAAAAATATCTGACAATGTCATAACAAATGGACTTTAGTCTTACACAACTACGTTTACTCCAAGTTTTATTATAACCATGAGTACCAATGGTCTATTTTTGACGCAGCTGTGGAATTTATCTGGAACAAGTCAATTTTTAATTATTCTCGTTTCATTGTTCCGTTGATAATATTAAATGGTGTTTTATTATATACTTTTTTTGTTTTGGAAATCCTATGCAAGCTGAACCCATATAACTGCGCGATGTTTGACTCACCATTCGCATAGCATGCCATTCGATTGCCCAACACGAGGCATTTTTACATCACCGACCGAACGTAACGCAAACTATTTTGAAAAATAAAAGCTAAATTCAATTTGTAACATGAAGTACCGACTACGATTCTAGAAATATATATTGGATAAAAATTATTATGTTACGATGTTATGTCAAATGTAGTGATAGTTCTTGATTTTTGGTTTTTGAATATTAACCATCTAATTTAATGTGTAAGGTATAAGTTAAAATTTTCACTGACACAATTTCCAGTTATAAACATCTTCAAATAAATACTAAAATGTAGAAGTAAACAAAAAATTAACAAGCCAAAGTAAAACGATATGAATAATGGCAATAAATACGAAAAGGAAAATAGTGAAACAAGAGACTGTTACCAATAAAATAATCTAAAATTTAATGAAATTGATTTTCTAATAATATTTACAAAAATCAGTGGATTTCTGATCTCAACGATAAATGTGAAACATCCACGAACAAGCAACGGTATAACAGAAATAAAATTCCGGAATCTCAAACACCAATATTTCCAAAATTTACGATATTTATTATAATTTCATAATTTTCAGATTTTTACATTTTAACGACTATATTTCTGCAATTTTTAATCTCAGCTACCTTCGCATTATCGACGATTCTGATTTTTTTATAATTTTGGGTATTTTTATATTTCTAACGTTATTTTGCATTTTTGACAATTTTCAAGATTTTCGCAACGTTTATTTTTCACATTTTAGACAATGTTATCATTTCGGATTATTTTTAATTTGAGGCAATTTTTTATAACATTTTCAGTTTGATTACATTTTCGATTTTTTTATTCCTACAACTTGAAATAATTTTGGATTTCCTTGCATCTTGTTTAATTATTGATAATACAATCAATCAGAAAAAAGCTGGTTAGTTATGGGGTAATTTTATAAAAAGTAAATA
Source organism: Geotrupes spiniger (assembly GCA_959613385.1). Lineage (NCBI taxonomy): Eukaryota > Metazoa > Arthropoda > Insecta > Coleoptera > Geotrupidae > Geotrupes > Geotrupes spiniger. The sequence goes on along the minus strand of OY390736.1, from coordinate 36,185,335 downwards.
TAAATAATAAATATATTTTTGTTCCACCAGACTAAAATAAAATTGTGTTCTAGTTTTACCAATCGCGTCTTCCTCTTATTTTTCATCTCTATATTTTTAACTATTTTCGATGATTTTCATTCTTTGTTTGGCGTTCTATCTACGATTCTTACTTAAATTTGTTTACTTTTCTTCCATATCAGCATCTTGTTTTGTTATTAAATATTATATTACTATTTCCTTTTATTCATACTACATACATAACCTACGTCTCACTTAAAAATCCTTTTCTCCTTCCGTCTTATACTGACACCCTTTTTTCTTTTCCTTTGTCCTTTCTTCCTCCTATTGTTCAATGTCTCTCCCTTTCCTCTACTTCTCCTTCTTCCCCTTTATTTTATCTAATATTTCTAGTCCCAATCCGGCTTCTCCGATATTTCTTCGCCGTTCTTTTCCTTTCTTCGTTTCGCCTTCTTTCATCTTTATTGCCCTGAATTCTCCTACCCATTTTTCCCATTCATCCCACCTTTCTCCAAAAAAAATACACGACCAGTAATTATTGAACTTCCACTTCACGTACATCAACGCCATCAGAGTGATGAGCAATCAATGTGTATTGAAAATAAAAATGGTCCAAAGAATATGAAGGTGTGGCAAAATGAAATGGAACAATTTAGAGATTGATGGTTCATATATTGTCCAAGAATTAACAAGAACACAATGGTTTGGAAACTAGTCCGACAGAATGGAAGTAGACGAACTGGGAAGCAGTTGAGGCTAATGCCATGGAAGATTTGAACAAGATGCTTGTTAAATTGTTATAGTTATGTACATGATTAAGACGTTATTGCAGCATACTTGGGATTGAAAAATTAGAGCTTAACAATTTGGATGATAGAACTCAAATTGTCACATTCCAATTTCAATTATTACCGACATGTTGCAAGATAAAACGATGACAACACCTTGATAATGAAAATTTGAATCCGAAACAAACTGCAATAAAGTTATGAAATGATTGCTACAATATAAATTTGTGTTTTATTATAATTTCAACGATGTGATACTATTTAGAGCATAAATGTAAGTTTTAATTACTAGTATCATTGCGTGATCAATACGACGCGTCGTCCCAGATACTAGTTCTCAAAATTTCCAAAGAACTGAAAGTTGATTGGTTGTAAATATATTATATAATTTATTGTGTACGGTCGTATTAAACGTTTCTAATTGGTAATTGCGTATTCTAACCACCAATTAAAATAGAATACGGATCTGTTTGAAATATTATACAACCATAAACATACGAGGTTCTTAAAAGGTCCTACAGGTGAACCGATATTCTATGGAAACGGACCATGTCATAAACTAGGCTCGGGTTAAATCTACAAGAATTCGGTCTTGTCGCTTGAACCGTGATACGGTCTGCGTCACAGAGGCATGCCTTGTAAAATATTATAAAACACGGATATAAAGAACACAAAAACACTGTCGTGTAGAGTTTAAAGATAATAGCTGAAAGATTTATAATTAGTTTTCATATACACGAAGCGAGGACTGGTTTGCTGTCAATGAAGGATGTTTAGAAATATCCGACGCGCGTAAAAATTGTCGCCTTTATTGCAGAAATAGCGAATTATTTCATCACATTGTCCACTGAAACACGTCATTGGTTTTACAGTGCATCTTTATAGCTACGAAGAAATAATTTACGGTCATAATAACTAATTGCTATTCACGCTAAAAATTACTACATAATTATATATTAGAACAGTGCTGTGTCTGTAAATAATTCCAAAATGAATGAATAAAATGTTCATTAAAATAATACAAAATTTACTACCGTACACAATTTGTAACATCTGCTCGGAATATAAAACACAAAAGCTTGTTTACGATCCTGAAATTATGCAAAGTTGTTTTTATAACAACATTTTGGACAATTGCATCAACGTCCTTAACATGTAAAGTTAAACGATTGAAGCGATTTCTAAAAATTTGATTATTGTTCATTTTAATTTGGTAACGTATTTTTCGTTTTATTTAAGTCTGATTATATTCGCACGTTTCCACGTTTGCCAAAGTTTTAAATTCAATTAAAGCAAGGATCGCTCCACAACTTTACAAACGTACCACTTTCTGTGAGTTTAACCGATGATCGTTATCATTATCTCTAAATAGTAAATTACGTCGGAGTCGTTCATTTAAAAACAACGCGTTAATCCCAATGGAGCTTCTGACGTGGAACTATTGTGGACGCGATTTTTATTGTTTTAGATTATATGGGATAGTCACGGTCGCACCGTGGCGCAAAAATGCAAGTTTAGCGACGGGTTTTGCTTCGCGGTGCAATATTATGTGGAAACGTGGTTTATTAAACTTATGACTCACATAATTGCTTTACGTGTAGTTGTGTGCACTTTTAGACCGACGGAGTCGAAATGTTGTAATGCGCACCAACGCGTCGATTACTACATGCAAAACAAACGTGTTAACATCCCTAAAGCCCACATTCATTATCCTTCGACGCTGCTCCCGTATAATTTATTCCACAGTTCGCATACATAAAATAACGTTTAGGTTTTTTTTATCTCGATCGTTTTGCTAAGACACAATTCCAATGGCCCAGTTTATTTGCGCCAACTAATGCACGATATTTGAATTCTAGGGAGTTGGCTTCGTAACGAATGTTGGGTAAATTACAGGATTATATTTAAATGCAGTGAATGAGATTGGGTATGATTGGATTTAATTTTGTAGAATTTACGAAAAAAAAATATTCATGGTAGTGACTAAGCAAACACGAAATAACAATATTCATTTTTTTATTTAATTGCAGGTTTCAGTTAATTAATTAATCATACAGATTAAATATTTCTTAAACATATGTATCTAATGCACATATCTTAAATAATCCACATTAGTACCTTGTGAGAGGATACTATATAACAAGCAGGGGCGTATTTTGTTGAAAATCAACCACGAGCAATTTCATTAAGCCCTGGCGTCTTGCAATGAATTAAATCGATACATGATCGCATTATTAAATTCATAAAAAAGTTTGACAGGTAGGTTAATTGACAAATATTAAAAAAAAACTGGTCAACTAATTGACTGAAATAACTACAATAAGGAATGGAGGACTATCATTTCTTACAGGGTGAACCCTGAAACGGTTGGCAATCGGTACATTCCCACGATTCACTTGGAGAAAGTTGGTGTACAATACAAAATAGTCAGGTCGATCAAACAAGTATAGGATTCAAGACATCAGCAACAAGTTCAACAATCACATCGTCATAAAATCAATTCACTTTAAATCTCAAGACGAAGACCACAAAACATTGACAGCTCGAAAACGTCAACATGATGAAAGGAATAAAGTAAATACATGTTTTGCTAGGCAAACAGCTTAGCTTACTATGAAGATCATTTACATTTGTTGAGGGCTACGTTCAGGTTGGGCTCCTGTGAGATATTTAAAAGTATGCACATTTATTGTTTACTTGGGTTTGAACGCAACTTCAATGAGATTCCATATGGCTCTTGAGTTGGGTTAAATATAATTTACTGTCAACAGATTCAAAACTGTCAAAATCTTCACCACGCCAGTCCATTCGGATGGATTCAAAAAAAAACTTACTCAAGTTTTATAACAAATCGAGGAAAAACTTAAGTCATTTTAGAGAAACAAAGCAACCGAACCCCAATCCAACGAAGCTAAATTTACTTGATTGCGCTCAATTCTTCTAATGCTGAAACTGGTACAACAAAACCCAACCCAAGGAAGTAGAATTGATTAAAACAAACCACATTTTTCGCAAATAACATCAAAAGCTTATTTTGATTCCGTTGGGTTCACGTTCATTGAGTTAGTTCTATGCTGAAAATTCGCAGCAATTTAATTTTAAAAAAATGTAATGTACTACAACTGGCTCTTAAAGTTGGGTTGAGTTGGGTTGGGTTTAGTTCAATAATGGCTTGATATATTTTAGCTAAACTCAACCCAATCAAACCCAACCTAACCCAACCCAACCATAAGTTCATCGTCAGTTGTTTACATTTCAAATAATTCACTGACATTAAAAAATATTTATACTAAACTGTTAATTATAAATTGATTGACAATTCAAGAAACCATTTTGACATACATCATTAACACTATATTAAAGATACTTATTCACTCATCCATATATTTAGTTGTTCTTATTGGTTATTGATTAATATATATTGATAATAATTTGTTTAGATCAGTGCATGGTTTGCTTAATTTTTCATCAAATCCCGTGCGATGCATGCGATGGGTAATTATGTTTTGTCCCATGACAACGAATTTTGAAAATATTCTACAATCGTCCAATTTGTCCTTCGTGTTTATATATATATATAATAAATTTAATTAAAAAAAAATACTGATACAGTTACTAATTCAAAACTATTCCAATTTATATGTTGGGTTTGAGATGATTTTTTGTATGGCTGTTGAGTTGGGTTGGGTTGGGCTGGGTTAGGTTTGGTTTGGTTGGGTTGGGTTTGAATGTTGACCCGTACCACCAATGGTGGTTATTAAACGTAAATATTGATAGTGCAAACGAATAGCTAAGTGGAACAGTATCGGCGACGTCATTCTATTAAATTAAAATTGATGATTTAAGCCAGCACACATACCAATTGCTAATTTGACTACGCCCTTAGAAACTATTATTATTCGTCATTATTAATAATATTATGGAGAACCTACTCCAGTCACTGGCAGTTATTGACCTCGTAAGTCTTACTTTTCTATGCTAAATAATAATAATAATATTTTGCTTGCATCAAAAAATAGTTATATAAGAATTTTAATGAGATTTAAAATAGATGTGAAAAAAAATAGTCTAACTCCATATACATATATGACACCCAACAAGTTCTATTTTCAGTAATAATTACTTTATTTAAATTTAATTGTTAGACGAAAAAAAGAAAAACGTGAAAATAAAAAATAGTTATACCAAAATATGAAAAACAAAGAAGAAAATATCAAAAAAGGGATGGATTCTAGAAGAAAAGTGGGAATCTTTAAATAGGCTATACACCAAGAAGCTGTACAAGAAAAATATACCACAAATGCAACAGAAAACATGATGGATAATGAATTCAAGTAATAGTGAACGAAAAGAACAAATATATATGTGCAGAAAAAAGGAAGAAGATAAAGAAAAAGAACTAAGCAAAATAATTGATACTAATCGAAAGGAGCTGGGATGAAATAAAAGAAATCTACAAAGCCTGTAACAAACACATTTGGCCAAGAATAAGAGCACTCGATATATCGACACAGTCAGCTCAGACGACGAAACATGTGTGGGAAGAATATTCCGCAACCATTTCGACAAAGACTGGAAACAATGTATGGAATCTGAGTAAGCTGTGGAAGCTGCGTGAAATTACAGGAATATGTGGTACATCATCATCAACGTAGGGTAGGCAGAAAGTGAAGACCTATGAGAAAAGGCCAAAGATTGGTTCTGGAAGAAGTTGTAGCAGTGGTAGATTCACAATATACTGTGAAAATATCTAAGAATTTTAAAATATATAGGACGATTAATGCAATACGTAGGTACTAAAATGGGCGATGAGTAATCAGCCATTAGGGTAAGGAATAAAAAAATTGCAAAATTCCACAAAATGAAACATAAAGGGAAAATGATGAAGGCGGTGAATTATTGTTATCATTTCTTGGTTTTAAGATCGCTTTTCGAGTATAAAAGAACTAATGTTGCAGTACATAGACGAATTTGAAGCCCCTAGAAAACTTATCCAGAAGAAGTACATCAATATGATAGTAACAGGAAGGGCTGGAATACATCAAAAAATAAGTATAAAATAGTAATGTCAATGTCATGGAAATGAAAGAAAATAATCGATGTTGGGCGATGAAAAATAGACGAATAGAATGCATAGAAAACGTGGATGTAACAAACACTACAGGTAAGAAACCGAAGAAAATGAGAGAGTACCTGGAGTAACTTACTGTATGAAACTTAAATACGATGTTCGGAAAACCAAGAGAAAATGGAACGTCAATTACACATTCAGTAATTAAAACATACCTGTCGTTTATCAATCACGAACGTTAATTATGGAAACAAATTTTGAATTATGAATAAAAATAAAAGTTTTTATTGTTCCTTTTATTCCAAAAGCATGAGACTAAGTGAAATTTTCTACGGAAAAAAACTCGTTGGAATACAGATGACTTTGGTTAGTCATAATTGAGCTGATTCTAATAAAAAATCTAGACAGTGTAACAGCAAGTTGGAAAGAAGACGTGCTAGAAACCGCATCAGTTCTGTATAAATGAGTACTTCTTGCTGAAAATATATCACACAATTGTAATGAATCGATAAACAATGTTTTTGAATTATATTTCGTTTTTAACTTATTGCTTTACGATGAATAACGCCTATTGATTTAATTTGGTAATATAATCATAAGAATTTGTGATATTGTAAGGGATAATTCTCTACCATACTATCTATTCGACAATGTATATGTAATTTGTAATTTGTATTTAAAACAGGTTGGAAAAAATACTGGGCCGTATTTATTTTTTTTCAATAAGCTTTTATTTCATTACCTTGTAACAAGATGCTAATGTTAATTGTACATGTTATAATACTTCACAGTTGATATTATGTAAGCAACTTATTTTTTTTTCTGCTGCATGCAATAGATGCAAATCTTTCTAAATAATTATTACCGAGGCAACCGTTTACGGGCAAGTGGTGGTTAATAAAACGATTATGCAAATAGCATGCGCTAAATGTGATATAATTCGAAATCCACCATACATTAAAACCAAATTCAAATCGCGCTGTAAATTCACGGATTTCATAATGCAACTTAGTAGCTTTCGAGACATGCTTTACTTTATAGGGAGTTTAAATGCACTGCCGACATTAAATCGTAAATATTCCATTTAATACGCCATAGAATTAGCGAACACTAAACGATAACAGAAGTTTCTAATTAAATTTGCATGAGATAAATTTCGTTTAACTACAATTTGTTGCCGAGCACTGAAGGCATCCGAGCGCGAAGTTAAATACTAATAAATAAAACTGATCGATCTATCTGCATAATAAATGTTTATTCCAGGTTTTATAATCGAGATACATGTTAAATCAGCGCGGGGCTGCCGAGTATCGTGTATACAAGAGCTGGTCCTGTGTGGCCACTTCGGTCCCACGCACTCCTTCAAACCGGGCACTCGCTAAGGGTTCATCATTGCGGTTGGGTTTTTTATGCGATCGGGTTTAGAAATCGCCGTTTCAGTTTGTGGATTTATTTGATATTAAATAATTGGTTTAGATTTATTAATAGAATTTCGTATTTCGGTTTTGGAATAATTAACATTTAAAATTTGCCTATTTTTAAGGGTGTAATAGACTTTAAAGATTTTACATTCAACGTAATTTAAATTTTATCAAATTAAATGAACATCGATGAAAATTTTTTCATAATTAAAAGAAAAATAAAATTAGCGAATGCAAAAAAAATTGAACGGCTCGTTGAATCCGTTTATATCGTTAAGCCTTAAATAATACAAATAAACAGCTGCACATGACATTTATATGGCAAAGCAATAAATGCAGATCGATGTACCACTAATACGAACTGTATAACATTACTTTCTAATTTTAAGATGCGCTCATAAACGTCTTTCGCATGCCATTAAATGTACGCCGCGCGAATTTTTCGTTCCCGCGTTCGTGTTCGTCAATTTCATTTTAAAACTCGGCAATAAATTAACGCTCGAAAGTTGGCACATTGTTTTTCTTTGTGGGCAGCTTTCGCGCCGCGTCCTCCTATTCACCCGGCCCGATCTGCGTTGCGATTGTTGGGCCGAAAAGAAACGAAACTGGCGCGTCATAAAGCGATTAATGAAATTACGCTGAAGAAGATATCAATTCCGAGCCCGCACGATACGTAAAAGTGAGCGCTAATTGGAGGAACAGTTCTTTGGTTAGATTTAACTCGCCTATACAATTTGCTATAATACGCCTCCGCGTGAACATCTGTTCTCGGCGTTTCAAATTCGTATCATCCACTGATTACTATTTAATGCCGGTTTAAAAATGGAACTCGTAGAACGTACCCACGCCACTTTGAGACCATTTCAATGAAAATAGTCGAGGTGTCGTGACTGATCTTGATTTACATTATAAAGGACACTGCACTGATAGCAACACCTGCTATCCACGAAGATATCTTCGGATTAAGGTTACGACTTAACAAATGCGCTCTAAATTAGTGATTTATACAAAAGGATTTTTAATATATCTTGCAATTTGTATTTTTTTATTAAGCCTTTAAAATTCAACAACATTGCTCGACAATAAATTAATCTTTAGCATCGTCTAATGATTTTTCGAAAATGATACTGGTGATTTTTATTTGTTCCTTGTCCGCAAATCAGGAACGTTCATCAGATTTAATTCGGTGCCTTTAAACCCTATCATGATCAAGACACAAATATTGTGAACACACCGGTATTAAACGAAACACTAAAAGTATAATGAATTGCTAGTTATCCATCGATAAAAATAAAGTTTGCCGTTCCGTCGTGAGAGGCCGTACCTCGGAGTCACAGGCACGGGCTACTCCGGTCAAGCACGTCTTCTCACTCTATTTTATGAGTGTGTTATTAGTCGGATGGGTTGACAAATGACCCAGGCTAGCCCGTGCTATGCGTGACCCCTGATCTCGCAATCGTATTATTTACATGCCAGTATTTGTGGTGGTTATTGACACCGATAAAACTACTGCAACTTATTTCGGTCATAATACGCGAACGCTCCCTAAATTATAATTTATCAGGCAATATCTTGATGTGATATCGGGTTTTCTTTGCCCCTCACAGCGGGCCATCTAACAGGTTTCTCGGCCGTACTCTGTTAAGGACGATATTAATTTAATTAAATTTTATCGCATATTTTAAATGCTTCGTAGTCGTGCTATAAATACGTTGTAGTTAGACAATAACTTATATTTAAAATATCTCCACATTACTGGCATTCTTTCTTTCCGTCTCACTTCATTAAATATTATAGTATTGTAGGCTACATATTGTAATGTCTGCGTAGGAGCGTACACAATCACAAATTGTCAAATAAATAATTTACAACGTGAATGTTCTGTCTAACCTGAAATAATTTAATTTAATTTAAAACACAAGTTATTTTTTTAACTAAAACAAATTTGGCGAGTTTTCAATTATATTCGATACTTGACAATATTTTAGTTATAGTCTTTATATTTGAAAGAACAAAAGTGTCGACGAAGACTACAACTGTCAAGTTTGAAAATCACGTTTTTGTTCCGAAATGCGATTAAGAAACTTCTTTAATTCATTTGATTCAATGCAATTTTTGACAACACGATTTGCTTTGTCACCTTAACAACGATATTTCGAAACATATTTTCATGGAAATTAATTTATACACAAAAATAATAACAGCTGGCTTTAACATAATATAATAGGAGTTGGTTTTGTTACGTTCGAATCAATTTTTGAAAATTCTCTATCTTACGCACTAAAAACAACAACTTCGCGCACTCGACACATAAATATCTAGTTTATATTGACCTAAGTGTAAGAAATAGGACATGGAATCCTTTCTTCAATTAGAACAAAGTACCTACATCAAAAGTAAATGCGATGCGATACTACCACGGCAAGGATCTTATTATTAAATGCGTTGACAAATTCCCAACAAATACACCGGAGAAATTATATGTAAAAGTACATTAGCGGATCTAACCTCTTTAATTAACGGCTATGGCACTTTTATGCACGATTAACATGAATATGTTAATTTTTAATAAAAACAATAACATTTTTATTTACAGTGAAATTTTGTTGTCTTTTATTCTATCAAACTTCTTCTTAAAAATCATTATTAAAATCATTTATTAGCATCATATAAAGAAAAATTAATGAAAAAATCAGAAAATGAAAATTTAAAAAAAGGGAGAACAATTGGAAATAACCTGAGCAAATGCAAACATATGAAAAAATTTTGATTATGTTAAATTTTAGATTATGGACAAGTCATTATATCAGAAATGAAAACAAACAAAATAATAAGAAAACGAACGAAAACAAATCAAAACTAACGAAAGGAAGAGAAAACCAAATGAAAGAGTTAAAATAAAAAGAAAACAACCATAAGATGTGTGAACAAGTGAAATCAAATCAAAACCTATGAAAAATAAGAGCAGATGAACGAATGAAAACCCCAGACCCAATAATACAAATGAAAAATTAATAATGTTTTGCAATGAAGGCAACGAGGGCAAATTTTTTAAAGTTTTATTGTAGCCTTGATCAACTTTTCAAAAAGTTTGATACATAATTATCATAAAACACTTCGTGTATAAGACCAAATTTTGCTTTCCCCCTTACCTCTTTATTGTCATGTACGTCAGTGGTTAAAATAATAACAATTACATCAAACATGTACTTCGGAAGATTTAAGGTAGCAAGCAAAGACTTAAATCATACACATACACAATTTTGGATTTGGGGCAATTTGTGGTGTTTAAAATTAATCACATTACATGTTTGTTGTTATACGTCGCACAAGAGTTATTTCTTCCTCAGCTGTGTATACAAAGCCAATTTAATATGTTGTCAATTTTGTCGACTTGTACGATGTGAATTTTGTAATTTTTACATTTTGTTTTTATCACGTTTTATATTTGGGTATAATTTTAAGAAGTTGCTTTTGTTGCAGCATAATTTTTTTAAAGGTATCACAATTACAACCATTGGTTTTTAAATTGTCAATCTAAAGATTTATTTTTTACAAGCAAAATGGAAACCAGTTTATTTCAGATGTATTCAATATTTTATTATAAATCACATAGGCAAACGTACTTCTGAATAAAATAGACTTCGATAAGACACTTTAATAGTTCCTTTTTAAAATAGCTCACAATTATAAAATGAGGTACAAATTACTTCATATCATTTTTCATCTTGATAAGTCAGAAGAATCACTTTCTGATGTGATTTCCGATGATGCAGTAATAATAAATTCCTTCATCCTATCTCCTATGATGTTATCCAGCTCATACGTATAAGTTACTTTCTTCGCCAATGGAATATTTGATGCAAATTTTCCATGCTTCAGGAGTTACGAGTTCGAGCCCTTCGATTAATAATTCTTTTACCTGTGGTAATTTAACAGTTTAGTTATTTTCAGCCATATATTTATTCATTTAGCCAGTTCTATCAGATTTAAATTGTAATGATATGGTGGCAATCTTAAAGTTGTACGACCACTGTGTACTACCATCTTATCGATGGGTATCGGACTATTATTTACATAGTTTTTGGTAACCACCTTGTCCAAAGCACCTTCGTCAGCCATGTTAAAGATGTAATAATCCTGAAATAGTAGATATTGATTATAATTGTATTATAAGAATTGAAGACTTACCACCTCTCCGTAAATCTGATTGAGTTCTGACAAGAACTATTTTTAAAACAATATGCTAAACAAACAGTAATATAACGGGGAACACAAAAAACAACCAAATAGGCAGCCAAAAGCAATGAAAAAATTTCACATCTGACGTTAGAAAATATCTTGCTCGACGCAAAGTTTTTAAAGTAAATGTAGTGTAGTTGGTAACAAAATTACAAGTTTTCCAGCACGTTCTTTTGATCCACATAGCCCAATGATTTAATTTTCAATATCACATCAAATATATCACCAATGCACAGGGATAGGATATCCTATGGAAAATTGGAAATTGGTTCATTTCTATTTATGACGGGACACAGGAGCATTGTAACAGGTGTAAACCATCCCGAAGAACACGTTGAAACCAGACATTATTATGTTGCATTTGTATTTCTTCTTAGTAATGTGGTTTTTTACGTCGGATTCCAAAATAATAAAGAACTTAACACAAAAAGCAACACGAAACGTTAACGAAAAAATTACTAAAATGATAATAAATTTTAAATTTATTGGAAGAATAATTATTTTAATGCTTTACTTCGCCTACTAATGTTGTAAAGTTTTTGAGCCTTCATTTGAATAAATTTCAAAATATCTGTTATTTAAACATTATTGAATTAAAACAGACACTAGATCTCGTACTTTGTATTTTCTGTGTATTCCGCCGATTACTTATCCATTAATTTATATAAATTATCTGCAGCAGAACTGAGCTAGTACTAAAACCTGAAAATCCAAAATGTATGAAACTATTGTTTGAGTTGAGTTGGGTTGTGTTGTATTCCGTTGGGTTGGATTCGGTCGGGTAAACTTTAAAATCAACAATTTGGCATTAACCGATCGATTGCGTTAAAACGCGAGCATCTAATTTTAGTTGCCGATAAAATTAACGACGACAAATTCATTTTTTTGAATAAGTGACGAATAAATAACCACTTGCAACCCAACCCAACCCAACCCAATCCAACTCAACCCAACCCAACCCTTCCTCAATATCTTTACAAATTAGACAAAAACACATCTTTGGAGTATAAAAAATTAAAATACATTAGTTATATTGTTCAAGGTATTATTCAAAGACATGGTTTTGGTAGAGTTTGACCAAATCCCATACTCAGCTGCAAGAATTGACATAAGGTAAAAGTTGATGTTTATAGTGCATATATTGCTTATATTCTCTATAATTCTGTATCAATTTTACTTGGTAAATTTCCAAAAGTATGGTGGACTGCGGCGCATTTATCATATCTATAAGTTAGCAGAAACCGGTCGGAGGCGTCTACTTAGGACGCATAGCTAAATATTGTCAAATAAATCCATGGATTTTAATTTTCTTGAAACTCTGAAGTGTTTATAAATAATCGAGGCCTATTGGTCTTTGTTTTAGTTAAATGTACAATGAATTGTTTTTGTGCTTATTTGACTTACTTTTAAATTCATAAATAAGTTCATGATTACGGCAAGCCTCAACAATGCCAATCACAGCACATATCTAAAATAGTTGGAGCATTCATATCAAATTAGTTATGAAAAGTTTGCATAATTTACCTTCATCACCAATTAGATTCCATCCGGTGCAAAAATTTTAGTAGTTCTTGCGAAAGAATTTTGTACTTTTTTAGAACTCGATAAATTGGGAAAAATACTCCAGTAGTTTTAATTCCATGTTTTTTTGTACCACTCCATGTCAATATGTCATAGTGGCCATTGTAGTTTTCGACTGATTTTTGTGGTAAAATTTCGAAAGTCGTCTCTAATTTCATTTCATTGCAATCCCAAAGATAGAATATTTAAGTTTCAACTACTATTACTAATTAATCACAAGTAACAACAGCATTACGTATCCCAATTTCTAAAGCTTTTATCCATTAATTATTGTCGCCCCTTTTTGCAAATATACCGTCAGTTATCAGTTTGCACTATTTTTACCGATTCTGGACAAATAATGAGCCTTTGTGACATATCTGTTATCAGTAAATGATTCGCCCATAAGACTCGTTGGAACCACCTCGTCTTCAGTGATCTGGGCCTCGGTACAATCCCAAGACATGAAGCATCCTCGGATTCTCATACTTCACACACACACACACACACACATAAGCGCTAACAATGTATATCAGGTTTCAAATATAAAATAGAAATGGAGAAGTTTAATTACAATATCAATACCAATTAAAGTAGTGATCATTGATGAAGCGCTGTCACAATTTATAAGCACATCATTTTAAAGCACGACGCCAAAAGGAAGTAATTAAATTGAACGTGTTAAGTCTATGATGTACGGTAATGCAAAAATAAACGTGAATTATCGCCCGCTGTCCCTATCTACCAAATAGACTTACGCATCGCACACACGGCAATTATTGTAAATAAAATCATTGTCGACGGTAGGTATTGGTACAGGTAACGTACAGCGCTGTAAAGTAACTTAACAAGTTGCTATATTATAAGACTGAAATATTGCTAGATTCCGTACGCGCGAGGGAAATCTGTACGGACGACGCCGTAATTTTCTGCATCTGTAAATGTCATTCTCTTTGCGTGATCGCACTTCTACAATACGCTTTTCCTGCATTTCGCGAATGCTATCGCCCGTATGCATCTCCATGATAAAACAATTACATTTACAAATAAATTATAGATGCCGCGTTAATTGCACATAATAGCATGCGGCGTACGTAACCAGAGTTGCATGGAATCATGCTAAAGATTTTTGCAAGGAGTGACACGCAGTGGCAACGAGGAAGACGCGCAGATACATTGAGACAAAAATCAACGGTAGTATGTATACGGGCTGCAAGCTGCACCGCGCAAACTGCGCAAGGGTTCGTAAAAAAACCTCGCCATCAATCTCCTTTTTAAGTCATACGGGCACGAAAACTGTATCTCAAAATATGCATCTCGGATACGTCGCACGGGGCATATTTTGCAGAAGCAGGTAAAAAACAATTAGCATTTTACAAACCGAGTAACAGCCGTTCTCGCTTTTTAATACTAATAAAATTTTCGAGCGCGACACGACGGCGAATAAAAAAAAAATCGTGAGCATTTATGTCCTTCAGTGTCCGTATCAATTAACTTTATAGGAAAAGATATACACATAAAAACTGCGACAGCGATGCTAAATTGGTTTAATTAGCAAGTCATTGAGAGGCAAACATGTTTCACTACAAATTGATTACTGAAAGGAGAACTGGCACAAAAACTGATAAATAAAATTAAACCTGTATCGACATTATTAAATGCTTTACCGAAGAATGCCATCTCTAATTGGAGAAACAGCTACGTTTGTACAACTTGTGAGTCGGCGAATAAATTATCAATTATTTAAAATTTGCAAAACGTACACCCAATTAAATATATTCCGACGTAATAGCACAAGTTAATCTATCGTATAATTTTTTAATGATTAAGTAATTGCAATATTTTGAACGTATCGAATCAAATATAATAGACAAATATGACGAACAAAATTATTATACAATGATAATCGTGCATAAAAATGCAATGGACGTTTATAAAACACGCTGGGTTCGTACAAAAATATTTTTAGAACCAATCAGCGAATTATTAAATTTAAATTGTTAAATCAGAATGAATCATACAGACTGCTCCCACAGCACAGTCACCACTAACTAACTAAAGGCAACCAAAAAAGTACTATGAAACAAAGAACAACAACAATAAACGAACATGTGTATATGTAAAAATAAGCTCTATAAGTGATGAAGTGACGAATTTATTGCAAAGTGTACCGCAAATTAAAGTCTATTGCAATTATAACGAAAATTGAAAAAAATCTGTTCTGGCACTTAAAAACGCAAATATTTACTATAATTTAATTTCACTACTCCGTTGCATTAAAAATATAATAAATTTAAATTAAAATTTTCAAATTTCTTACACTTGTCTAAATATAAAGTTTAAGTATTCACTTGCATTGGTTTTAAGACTGTTGAAGATAGAGCAGTGGACCTCGTGACATATACAAATTTCCATTGACGCTCAGATTGGATTAAAATGATGATGTAAGATGTAAGATGATTTGTTTTAATTATATTATAAAAACCGTGAAAACGTCAAGGAGCGAATTTGTTACAAATATGTTTTAAAAACCTTGAAAAGGGCAACAAAAACAATGATTATAATTAGCTTGTTAAAATAGGAAAAATGCAGAGTAGATAAACGCGATGGTAAATGATTGAATGTTATAAATAATTCGTTATTTAAACGAACAAAACTGAAGAATTAGTTATCCTTTTAAATCATTATTGAATACTACGTAGACGCGCGCATTTTTTTTTAATCGATGGAAATCACGCGGAAACGCAATTGAAATAATGTTTTCAAGATGTAAACAATTATTTTAATTGAATGTGGTATAGAATTTTGCAAGTAAATAATTAGATGCTAGATGACTTATAAATGATGGTTGGTGACATGACCATAATATTTACAAGGCTATTCGATGTTGGGTTATGGACGTTATAGCTTTTCTATGTGTAGATAAAATACTCATTTCATTATAGATGCACATTCCATAAGCATGAGCCAAAAATGTTTCTGCGATCGGTGAACTATTGCATAAATTGTTCATGAATTCAGACGGCGACAACATTAAACTGACATTAACATTTACATCGTATGTCGTGTTTATTCCAGCTAGATAAATCTATCAAAGGTCGGAGAAATGAAAAAAATGGGATGTGAAAAATGCCGACGGTATTGAAATTCAAATTTTGTAAAACTAGATAAAATATTACTTGCATATTTAATTAAACTGAACAAGAATTTTTCTCATATATTTTGTAATATGAGACAGGTTTGGTAGGGTTGAGTTACGTTGTGATGAGTTGTGCAGTGTGTGATGGGTTGGGTTGAGTTGGTCGACAATTATTGATCTATATATACTTAACTTATCTACAATTTGATTATTTTACGTTTGGTTTATGCCGTAGGAAGATTTATCTCTAATTGCAATTACTCTTCTGAATTTTGATTTCATCGAATGTGAACTTTTGTGAAATATCATTGAAACTGGATAAAACATAAATTTCGCTCAAATGATCACCGCCCAGTTCATTTAGTTTCGAAAATGAATTTTTGCACATTTAAAAATAAAATAATTTATTTTGGCTGAAATCCAGCGCATTGTTCACTTTCCTGTCCCGCTTTTGACAACTATCTCATTTTAAGCTCAACTATATTTTCAATTTTGCTGGAATTGACTTGGATTTAATTGGGGCTTCTCCAAGTTTTTTTTTGGCAGATCACTTAAACCTTAAATATTTAATTTATTCATAATTTGATCATTTTAAACTGGGTTGTGTTGGGTTGGGTTGGGTATGATTAGATTGGGTGGATTTGGTTGTTCCATTATTGTTTATAAATTCGCAGTATTAGATCACCTCGTCTCACAAGTCCTAAGTTATAGTAAATCTATTTCCCTCGTCACTTGGGCTAATTTGGATATATTTAGCGTTCCATGTTCCAAAGATGTTTCCTTGAAGTTTTTGGCACCCGCAAAATAGTGAAGAAATGAACGAACGAAAAGGAATGGTCCGCGATGAAAGTCGTGGTTAAAGGGAAAGGCATGTAGAAAAAATTGAAAAACTAAGAAGGTCCCTAATAATTTAATTACCACTGGAGTTGATATGAGTATCAACAATGGGACGCAACTAAAAGAAGCAATAAATAAAATGAAAAAAAAATTAAATAAGTAGACCATCGGAATGGTCGAAAAAAGTAAAGTATTAAATAAAAATCTGAAGTGGTCCGAACTGAACTTTCTTATATTTAGTTATACTACTTTTTCGAAAAACTTTTCTAATGAAAGTTGTTTACAATTTCAATATCTTTAAATTATATCAGTACAATTTTTTTGATAACTCAAATTTCACAATAATGGACACTATAATCAATGTGGATCATTGTTTCTATTGTAAAAATGATAAGTTAATTAATAATTTTCTTATATCGAAGATCTGCAAACATCAACGTTTTTAAAACCACATTGTAAAAACGCAAAAAATGAAAGAATTGGATAAAATACAACAATTGTCAAAACTAAATGAAAACCTTGATTTTACAAATGTGCCTCATTTTGAAATAGTTTCACAAAATTTTGTAATTTTTATAGTACACAACCCAACGAAACCCAACCTAACCCAGCCCAATCTAACCCAACTTTGAGCATTTTTATTATTTTGAGTTTCTGTCAATTTCGCAGTTGAGACAAATTCATTTTTTTGGGTTTTGGTCAATTTTTGGCACTTTTGTTGAGAAAATTCTAAAAACGCAAGAAATGCAAGAATTGGCGAAAATACAAAAATTACTAAAACTAAATGAAAAAACCCTCATTTTACAAGTGCTCCACATTTTGAAATAGTTTCACAATATTTTGCAATTTATGTATCACACAGCCCAACCCAACACAGACCAATCCAACCCAACTTTGACCATTTTCATTATTTTGAGTTTTTGGCAATTTCGGAGTTTAGACAAATTTAATTTTGTTATTTTTGGTCAATTTTTGTATAATTTTCTTTCGATGTTGGATTTTTTAGCATAAAAGGCCAACGAAAAATACGTCTGAATGTAAATAATACAAGCATTGTAAATATGTCAAAGTGGTGTAATTTTTATTAATATGCCACATTAATAAAAATTATCAAAAAGTACAGTTTTCGAGATAAGGAAATCCGTGATAAGAGTAAACGATCACTTCCGGTTGAGGTATTGGTTTAAAAAAAAGACGATTCATAAGAAATGACGTATTAGTTGAATCATAACTAAGCACCAAAAAATTGTAATTCAAAGAAAAATCAGAGAAATAGCCAGAGAAGAAATAAAAAATGGAAGCGAGGTCAAAAAATGGTAAAAAATCGAAATTGAATGAAAAAAAGATCGACAGGTAAGAACTTATTTATAAAATCAATACTAACCAATTCATTGAAAATCAAAAACGCCAGAGAAGAAAAGAAATACCAGAAGGCAATAATAAATGGGCAGGTGGTGGAATTTTAAGAGGAGATAAAATATAATCCTAAAAATCGAGATAATAACAATAACTAAAGACTAAAAAATACAAATCGAAGCAGGCACATGGAATATACAGACGATACATGAAAAGGATCAAGAAGTAGTCAAAGCAATGGGTGAGAGGCATCAAAATTCTAGGCGTAAGTGATGTAAGGATCAAAACCTGAGCAAGGATTAAATATTAAGGTACTCAGGATAAATAGGAAAGAAAATTGCTGACTGGAAGGCTATAATACAAATGCATCCACGAAAAATTCTATGAAAGCTTAGAGGTAATATGCAGAGATAAAAAAAGATGTATGGGACAGGGATATATTCTAATATTAGAGGACTTAAATGGAAGACTAGAAAATTATAATAAGGCTATCTGAAGACATCGTGAACACAAATGGGGAGAGATGTAGAATTTTAGAAACGAAACGACATGTTAATAGTAAATAAACTTTATGGGCATGGAAAAAATCGCAGTATACACATGCACAAGATGATGGCGAATAAAACAGTATCAGAGACTTTATAACACATACAAAAATTAAAAATATTTTTGTTTGGGTTAGTGTGGTAGTATATACGTTCATTGATAGTATAAAAATATGATATTCTCGGACAGCATTTATTTGCAAATGATATATTAAGGAAGGTTGGAATGGGTTGGGTTGGGTTAGATTATGTTGGGTTGATGGTGTCTGCGAGATCTATGTTCTATTGAATATAGGGTTAATTCCCTTAATCGATTATGACGATAATGATCTTAATGACAGTCACCACCTTTCAATATAATTTCCTACGAAACCTGGGAAGAACCCGAAGGCAGTCAATTTTAAACAAATCGTACGCATTATGTGGTCTTTGAGAT
The DNA here is from genome assembly GCA_959613385.1 of Geotrupes spiniger. Lineage (NCBI taxonomy): Eukaryota > Metazoa > Arthropoda > Insecta > Coleoptera > Geotrupidae > Geotrupes > Geotrupes spiniger. The sequence continues at coordinate 36,165,940 of OY390736.1, read as the reverse complement.
CCCTGACATAGTGCATATTATATATATAATGTACTGGTAACAGACCTTCTGGGTGTAGATAAAAACTTATCTCATTTCAGATGCACATTCCATAAACCCGAGCAAAAAAAATTGCGATTGATAAACTATTATATAAATTGACTTATTCAATCGATAAATAATTTGCTAAGAAACAGTGCTAGAATCCAAAGAGAGTAAATTTTACACAAATCAATTTATTATTTGTTTAAAATTATTATTATTATTATTATTTACTACGCTTCATTAATTATTTATTCCAAACATTTCATACGTCCCTTCGCGTAACCGACTATTTATTACCCAAACTTACTAAAATTAATTCAACTTGTTCAATTTTGCTTTTCATATTTCCTCATTTGATATAAAATTACAACCAAGGTAGTTTGCAGCACAGTCTCATCTCCATTACCATGCACACAAACACACATACTTTTATGACGTAAACGACCTTCATTGTAAATATTTAATTTTCATTTTAATTAATAAACTCGTCTATGACATACTTGTCTTAATCATCCATCATTAAGCCTTAAAAATGTAATAAATAAAATGCAAGAAATTTATTTTAAACGATGCAGGTTGCATACATTTGTATATTTCGGCGCAAATTTGAATGAGCACACAAAGTGACGTTAATGACAAAAGCAATTGCACTTATTACACGAATGTTTGCGTTGCTTTGTGCCGTAAAGAACCTGGATGTTTAGTTTGTCCATTATCGTATCGCAGTATTTATATTTGTTACACAACGGATTTCTTCGGCGCAAAATTGGAATAAATCGAGCTTCAGAATCAAGTCGATTAATGTGTCAAAGATTTTCTCATGGATTAGCCATAAATAATGTAATTACAGTAAAAAACACATAGGTAGTGCAAAATAGCTTCGTAGAATATGTCCAATAAAAATAATAAAGCGGAAGTTAAAATTAATTTATTTAATTTTCAAAAAAAAGGAGTGTGTGGGATAACGAAAGTAGATTTTGCAAAATCTGTTTTTTCCAAAAGAATTTATAATGTTCGTTGATTGGCATATCTGTGTCAAATGATTCTTTTCTTAATTCGTCTCTTCGATCAAACGTGCGTTAGATGAAAACCGACAGAACTCACAGCTACTTCCACCATGATTCCTGTTATTTTAATTCTTCCTGTATTTGCTAAATCTATAACAAATAATTTCCATTGACTGGGAATACTATTTAATGCTCTAAGTTAGCGTCACAATTAACATAGCATAAGTTTCAATCACGTCATCTAATTCGACATTTAACTTCTCTTCTACACTAAAGTTGGCGTTGTCCTGTACGCTATAATAAATATTTTACGGTCCGTCAAATATAGACTACGTCCTTTATAAATATTCTAATTAAACAAAATCCGTGTACGCATTCGAAAATTACTCAAATTCAATCACGAACAACAAACACGACGATGCCAACTTGCACTTACATGTCAACTTTATTATTTGCACTTCCAGATCTATTTGGTCGTTTATTCAGTTCAAATAGGGCATTGTGGGCAGAACAAGTCTTATAGGCCTTGAATATATCAAATATTGACGCAGTCTCACTAAGTGATTTTCATAGAACTCATAACAAAACGTCACCACATACTGTGTAATTCTATTCAGTAAATCGCCCATTGATTTTGCAAGTAACAGCGTTTGATATATAACACCACCGGCTACCGCGTTTCGGACCAATAAATTACCGGTATTATGAAAGAGCTTTACGTGCGAAATGCTGGGCGCGTAATTTTACGAACAAACGTATCTGGCAAACAAAAATGGATTAGAAAGTCCGCATCGCTCCGAGATCCGATCATCGCCAGCGTTTAGGAACTCATACACCTGCGCATTTTAAGTATTAAAAATCCCTGGTGTTAATTGAAACATAAACACTAGAAAAAGCAGTCATGTTTATTCTGAATTTGTAATCGAATATTTCGCCGTTCGACTTACGAAGTTATATAGAGTTTCGTGCTCTTGAAAGTTATTATGGGAGGCCTCCGAACTTTCAATTTTCAATTTCATTATTATTACAAAATTTCCAAATTGAAATACACCAATAAATGTTTCAAAGAAAATTAATTACAATTATTTAATTTTTTTAATGTAGCTAATATAAAATTAAGACCATGTGCAATTCTGCTGAAGATGGCAACAGTTGTCGAAATTTACATTCATATTGAAGTCCTGTGTGGTAAGGGTAATATTTATTTTATTTTACTCCTTGAAAATATTTGTTATTTGATTTATTTTTAATCCTGGTCAGAAAATCAAACTTCAATAAATTTCATTGCAATTTTTTGTAGATGCTTTTAAAATTATTACCGCGTATCCTTCTTTCGACATTTCCTGTCGACTTTCTTATCTTCTCAAGTTCTTAATAGTAGGTGGCATATTAAAAATTATTGAAATCAAAGCAATCTGGTCCTGGTATCTCCAATTGACCACAATTTATAAACGTTTCATTGTATTTCGTAAATTGGTTTCAAATATGGCTATCACAAGGAGTAATTTAAATTTATCACACTGGCAGTTAAAAAAAAAACTGTCAACGCACACAATGTCGCATCAGTTCCAGTTTATGTATTAGCAGTTCACATGCACGTAAGCACACTTCTTTTTTCCGCGGCTCTTCAGATCGTGCCGCCTTTAATAGTATTTAACTATTTCCTCTCCTTTGGTTCTTTTCATTAACACTTTAAGAGATTTACGAGAGTAACGCGAGCACTATTTGTGTGTTCTTCATGCGGCGGCTTAAAAGCACACGCACCGCCGCCGTTTCCCAACACAAATGTGATTCACATATCCGCCGTCGATCCGAACGTTAAATCGAAGTGATAATTGCGTTTGGATTTTTTCGAGAAACAATGACGCCGCGGCGAATTCTGCGATTAATCGCATCCTTGCCGTGACGTCGAATCGCCGAGTGCATTTCGTAACCGTTGGGATGTAATTTAGTGTATAGAAATTCGCATTTATATGCTTCATAGGTTAAAGTTTGCCATCGTAAAAGACGTTTTTTTTCAAAGCATGATAGGCCATTACCGGATGGTTTTATTAGCGTTTAATAACTGGGATCGTTGTATTTGACAATTTATTAAATTTAATAGTCAATAAAAGAATACGATCATAAATATCACGAATTTATGTCCTTTTCGTGTTCCACTTAGCTATTCATAAAGTTTATATAAAAGATTCTTATCTGCATATGAACATTACTAATTAAGCGTACGAGTGAGGAAAGTGTAGGTGTCGCGCTTGGCCAGCAGAGACGGTTACTCACAAGTAAAAGTGTACACTTTTCAAAATTCTCTTAATTTATTATAATTTCAATTTCATGTGTACGTTTAGATTTAAATTATCGTTTTTTACAAACCCGATTTTATTTTTCGAGAAAAAACACGCCACGAAGAATCTCGGCGGTAATCATTTATTTTGGTAACACAAATTAGCTACGAGTATAAACGGTCTGTGAAATTCCACAGTATCGCTCTAAAATGCACTAAATGCTGGAACCGCTTCCAGTTTAGTTTTGAAATTAGGAGGTCTTTTATTTATTAGTGCTTCCCTAAAGTTTTATACCTTATTAAAATAGTGCAGCAGTATAGATAAACGTTTATGACCTTTTGTAATCTTATTCCTACCATGACGTAAAAAAGATCAAATTGTGTGATAATTTATCAACGTTTGTATCTTTCGAAACTACCTGGCACAAAAGTCTCGTCCTCGGACGATTACCGTGCCGTAATTATACAAATCAGGGAGCATATAAGATTTTAGAGTAAATAAAAATTTACATATTTGCTTTTACTTCTAATTAAATGCATATTACGTACCACGAAGATGTACAAGTGCCCCATGTTGTTTAAATAGTCATTGTAGTGGGCAAATATTATTTTTTTTAGTGTTACGACATTGCTTTGTACGGCTACCAGTGTTTCATATAAAATTGTTTACCAGTTCCCTTACAAAGATACCTTTAATGTACTGAAGTGCAAATGTAATCAACAAACAAAAGTGGTCGAATGAAAATAAATAATCACTGCTGATGCGTTGATAATATAATATAATTATTGTTTTGGAAAGATCGCGATTCGAAAGAAATTAAAAATTGGATTGACTATCAAACATAAATTGTGTATACTATGTAACCTATATATATATATATTTACGTAATAACAATTTATACAACTTCGACTATTTTTGCAAATGTTAGGTACTTGCTGCTGAAGAGCGAAATCGATCGTCTAGGCACATCGAACCTCATTAATTCCTGACATGCTTTTCATGATCAACATTGATATAGACATTTGTGTACATTGCGCCTGTTTTAATTTATTCGTATACTTTGTATTAGTACAGTGGTAAAATGTACGTTAATCATTTTGTAATACTAAAAATATATTTTTTTCTGGAAAAATAAGCAATAATGCAAGCAATGACCCCAAGATACCACTTAGGTTACTATTTCCGAACAAAACATGGCGCGTAAATTCTCAACTGACAAGGAACTTGAGGACATATTAATGAATGACAATGATCTAGATCAGGGGTCGGATCATTTTTCATTTCATTTTTCGAGCAACTATGTCCCTCAAACGGTTTCTATTTCTTCTAACTACTATTAGATTTGACAATGAAGGTAATCTAAGATAATAATTTATCGTAAACTGCGATGCAAATTCTTCTTCTTCAGAATATGCACTGTCGACGAGATGCTTGTGCTATTTGGTGGCAAATGTAAATTTATGTTGTAAATGAACAGGAAACCAGCGAAATACGGCATCAAAATTAATTAGGTGCCACTTGAACTTGAGGAAATTCTCAGCACCTACGTTAGATGTGCTGACTCTTATATAATTAATTTATATCTAACCAACTTGTTGACAAGCTGAATCTAAGGAAACTTACAAATAATCAACGAGAAGTAAACTTTTCTCCTTTTGGGTTTACTGGAGACCGAACATTGGTGTCCTATGTACCTGAGCAAAAGAGAAGCGTAATTTTATTATCATTTATGCTCCACACCAACACTGTTAAACAGATATAAAAAAAAAACGAAATAAATGACACGTACAACTCTACAAAAACAAGGGTTACTAGTTTGGACCAAAAATGCGCAAACTATTTTTGCAATAGAACAAATCGTGATGGCCCCTAATAGGTTTTTTGCAAATATGCTAAATATTTCTCATGTAAATTCATTTGTCTTCTTAAAAACAACTAATTTGACAAAAAGATAGAATGGCTTTGATGAACCAACATTTGCAAGAACGATTAAACACATAAAATATCAAACGACCTGCATATATTGGAAGAGTTTTACAAATTCGTCGTCCAACTCGAACAGTTATTGCCCCCCCCCCCCATCCCCCAGGAAAATAATGCAATGTTTTTTGTGGCCAAGATTTAAGGATAAAAAATATCCAATGAAATGTGCCAAATGTAGCAAAGTGGTCTGCAAGCAACAGTTTGTATAAAAAAATAGTCTGCAGCTTTTGTAATACAGACCAACGTGAGCAACATATCGTTATTGTTATGTTTCTTGTTGTTTTTTATAATAATATTCTGTATTTCAGGCAGTTCAGTGATTAATAGTGTTTGCAAAAAAACGTATCACACAGGGACGGCCCAAATTGATTATAGAACCGTTTCAATGCTCCACCAGAAAGAGCTTTTTTAAAATAATTGTGTATACAGTACAATTTCGTTATTTCAGAGAAATTTTTGTTTTTTAAAGTATATCAGTTTAAATAAAATAATAAGTGAGACCTCATCTCTAAGATTTCCTAAATTCAGTTTTTTATTTTCTTATATTCTTATTAGGGGTCTGCTGTGTGAAATCAATTAAATGAAATGTGCAATTGATTGTCTTTAATTATGGCAATTAAATGAAAGTCCATTAGGTCGGATTGTCATCGATTACAATTTATTAGGGTATCGAAATTGCAGATTAAATTGGATTAGGTTGGGTTGGGTTGGGTTGGGTTGGCATTGATTAGCCCATTTTTATTTCCACTTTAACATCGCCCAGGTGTACGTAACGAATTATTGTTTTGCTGCTAATAAACCAAGATTACAGAATCAGGATGACCTTAAATATAATATCATTCCTTAGGCTCATATGAAATGACAAAAGAGATCCTTAAACTAAAGTGGTCAGAAATAAAATTGTTTCAAACGACGTAAATATTAACTATCGTGGTTTCAATGAGTAGTTTATTGACATTTGAAACAAACGTACGTAAATCCCTAGTGTATTTTTTATATAAGCAATTTATTCTAAAATTTATTTACAATGTAGTCGCTTATTGCAATTTGATTTTTTTATCTGCTAATAATTGTCATGTTGCCAAATTGTCAAAACATACACTTCACCAAATTGTTTCAACGTTGAACAAATATGTATTTTTTTTAGTCAATATTCATTCTAAATGTTAGTTTCATAATATTAATGTTGGTGCACTTGTTCATTATTAAAAATATCCTAGGTCTCCACCCCACCCAAAAAAGAAGCAACCTTTATAATTTATGATATATATGATTATAATTTTAATTTCATCTGGCTGTTTACATGAGAATTTCTTTTTGTAAAATATCAACAATATCAGCGACGAACAAAATTTAAACTGACATTGATAGTTTGAGTTTGCAGAAATCAATGTGCAATTGTGAATCTATAATCGATGAAGGGCTGAAGAAAGTCTCTAGTATTTCTTCTCAATTTGTTTCGGCCGAATTCAGGGAGATGAGATACAGGATGTGTCAAATTTTAATGTAACGATGGACTGATTAAACGTAGTTTCGATCAAACTCACCAAAGTGTCAGATTATTTCAATAATCATTATATATTTGTTATGTTAGAGCTTAAAAGATAACCACATTCAAGCCAAAAACATTGGCAATCCTTCGAAATCGAATAGGAAACCTTTTTCGATGAGTTGACTCGAGTTGATCGACTAAAAAGCATTTTGGTAAAAGTACCAACTATCGCCCTAGCCACCACTCATTATCTGGAACTGGAAACTGCAAATATTATTTTTACGATATGTTACATGTTATATTATATTTTCTTTGTTATATTAAATAAACTTCACATAACTAATATCGAACTGTCAATATTCCTTGCACAGTTTAAACGAAGTAAGGAAGGAGTATGGTGTCATTTATTATGTTATAATAAAATTTAAAAGCAAACATGATTCAATCCATAATTTATGGAACGTATTCTACTTCAAAAAATCATTAGAATGATCAGAAGCATAGCAAATTACAAAGCTTAAGTCAAAATGTTGCCAAAGTTATAAAGTAATTTTTAACCATATTATGAAGCTGTGTTTTTTAACGGCGTAAAGTTAGCAAATCATTTAAACCTTCGAATATATTAAAGTTGATTAAGATCTGAAAATGACAATCCGTCGAAAAAAAAACATATGTTACTAGAGAAAATATAGAAGTAACAACATAATGAAAACATTAGGTAGTTGAAGGAACTGAATCGGGCATAACTGTTTCCGCAATACAATATGCACCATAATCCATAACTTACATGTCGCTCGGCTGATTTATGTAGAAAAGCGACTGCCGCCGGACGCAATGTGTACTGAATACGAAAAGACCGGGCCCGTGCGCAACTGCCTTGTGCAGCCGCAAACGCGCCGACGACTCCGCAAGAAGCTCGGACGAACGCCGCGGCCGACAGGGCACCTGGTTCGGATCCGGGACGCGCCGCCGATCGAGAACAAGTGTACGTGTACGCGGCGACGAATATGAGTTATGTCGGTTCGAAAGATACAACACTTACCTCCTCGTAAACAATTTAACGTAATTACTTCACCTTCACCTCAATTTATTTTTAGTCGACTCGGCAAAATCGTCGATCTTCAATAAAGCGAGTACGCTTTGTAAAGATTTACGTAAATAGCAAAAGTAATGGCGCACTAAACAATATACAACACATAAAACCAATTTACTGTACCTGATGGCACTACGTAACTACGTATAGGATATCTTCGGGTAACGTTTAATACCGCTCCGTGCGTAAGCTACTGTCCGGCAGAATTAAGTTATTCAAATTAATTTAACCTGGAACTCATTTTAATGCCAATTATTAACGCCTTCAGACGGACTAGGAATGTTTTCCGCGTTGCGATTAATATTCCGAGTATAATTAATGCAGCGTTACATACTCGATCGTACAAGTTATCACATTGGACATCCCTTGCCAAAATATACAAAACGGGCTGAAAACTGAAATAAATTGAAAGCATAAATAAACGACGTTCATATTAATAGTATTACATAAGAACCTGTTGCGGTAGCTGTGTCACCATAGTGTTGTTCTGTTTATGTTAAAATATAATTTTTTATGCCAAGGATAAATTATTTTCAAGAACGACACATATGAGCCCAACAATTATTTAAGAATAAGGTATGCAATCGTTTGCAATCGGACGTAATGATTAAATTGGATATATTCTGAACTTTGCATCAAACACCAAATGGGCAGTTAGTTCCACATTCGTTTATATAGATTTTGCAGATTTTATTATTCAAGTTGACATAAAATATGAGAATTATATTGACCCAAGCCAAGGCACTTAAATTTTAATTAAGAGAGCTTTTTATCGATTACTTTTTATTACACGTATATGAAGGTGGTAATTATAAATTAAAATCGATTTCGTGTTCAACTAGTGAGGAAATTAATGTTGCGTTTAGTATCAGCTTTAGGACGTGTTAATTTATAATAATCTATGCGCTCTTTTTTCCAAAATAAGTACTTAAAGTTACAGTTGTAAATATTCCCACTTGCAAAAGCTCTAAAAATATTTACGGAAAAAAATGAAAAACTAATATAGAAACTGAGAGTTATGAACCTGAAGAACGTATGTTGGTTCAAACTTGAAACATGTGTACTTTCTTTTGACATCGTAAATAATAAAAATATATATTCATATTTTCAATTTCATTTTATTTAATTGGTTAGGACGATACGTAAAACTTAGTGGTTAGGGGATTTTTTAGCGAAGACATAAATTAATTGTGTCTTAGTTCGAACTAAAAACTACAAATAATATCGAGCGACAAAACGAAACAAACGATAATTTTACAATGTTACCTTTAACACGTCCATTTTAACACCATTCCGCGGCAATAAAAGTCCCACAGTTTTAATTTACGGCTCTACATTTTTGCCCAATATGTGTAACTGTTACAAATATAATTAAGTAGCAGCGGCAATGAAATTGCATATTTTAAGGCTTCGGCGACCCCGAGTGATTGATATAGTGTTCTCTATTGGCACCAAGCATCGTCTTTAATTGTCGGCATGTGTACCTTTGTTAATAGCGTTGAGTCGAACGAGCATAGACGACGTTGCAATACGCATTGCACCTATGACGTAATATATGGACCATTGTGTTGCCGGTAAAAATGAAATGCACAGTAATAACATGTGATTGAAGTATACGCTTCTGACAAGAAAGCTACTTATTCAGCAGGATCCTGAAGAACACTTTACTACTGCGACTGACAGCGACCTCTTCAATAGGACTGGAAATACATATGAGGAATAAGAACTCCTTGTGTGTTCTGTTTCTTCTTTGTCACTATAACTCTCGGCAGTTTGAATCATACTTCACAAAACCAGTAATTAGAAAATGGTGTATTATTTTAAACACAACATGACTATGTTATTTGTTTGCGCACATAACATTATTAACTGAACTTTACGTTGCAAATGATTCTAAGAAAACACAAGCGCAGTTTTGCAAGTGTAAGATCATCAATGAAACGTATCTATCGTTATTATTGTGCAACTAAATAAATGAAATAATTTTAAAAATAACGAACATGTAATTGCATTTTTCTTAGAAAATTCTTGCTGGTCAGTTTTCAGTCGCCACGTGAATTGTAACAAACAACTTTTAGAACGAAATCTCAAATATCAAACGAAAAGGCAATAAAAATTATGGTACTTCCCGAAGTATATAAGTATAAGCACAATCAGGTTTGCTTTAAGTTTCTCGTTAATATTATTCAATCATAGATAAGAAATTATAAATCCGATTAAAGGTTACTGATGCTAAAAATACTATAGCAATAAATCAAAATGATTTATTAACTTTTCTATTATTTCAAATAAAACGAACTTTTTAGATTAAGTTAAGACATAAATCAAACGAATTCGCATATTTTTCTATTGCAATTCATAAACTATATTCTCATCTATTACATTACGTGTTTGTCTAGTACTAACTATTTTTTTTTCGTTTATTATATCATACATACGGAAATAGAATTGCGAATATTTTCACTGTATACAGTTGTACATATAACAGAAATATTGCAGTTTTTCATACATAAAACAGAACTGAAATATAATAAAATTCATCCCTGATTCAATTAATAACATTTTATATAAACTAAGAAAATCAGAAATGGTTTATTGTCTATAAATAATTCATAATTTTTATTAAATAAATTATTTACCCTAAAATTACAATTTAATTGCGAAAAATGAACACTAACAAGTGATTTATGTAGAAATACAATTAATCGAGTAAAATTTCCGAAGGTTTTTCAGAAGCACCTGCCTCATCAACGCGTTCGCATTAGACTAAGGAGTAACCACTTGACATTAATGACAGCTAGCACAAGTGTTCTTCGTTGCTAACGTGCTTTCAAACTATTAACTCGATAAAAAATCGTATTGCGCTTAGAGTTACAATGCGAGTCTTTGTGAGCCCGCGTACCCATTAACACTATATGTGCTGATATTTAGCATTAATTGTTTAATTTACCTCGGGCGAAATTAAATTTCCTCACAAAATTGTTAATTAAGGCACTATTTCTTCACGAATATGCATGCACGGTTTTAATAATAAAACTGTAAATCAGCCGCGGTATGCGCTTTCAGTCTGGTTTTGTACCTCGTATTTGCATGTTACAAAAGCTTCGGTTGCCTACATAATAAGTGCAAATCAGTAAATGTTAAATATTTAGAACAGCGCAGGAAAGAATGCCGGTAGGAGTGTAGGAACGATTATCAATGTTTTTCACACCGATTGTCTGGTTTCTTCCTTTCTATTCGAACAATTTCATGAATGTTCTTTGTATAATTAGCCAACACTTATTAATTAATCTAGATTTCGTGACCAGTTTTACAAGTGGTGCTGAATGAGAAATCTTCAGCATGTGTGCAACCATATTACGAGCGATATTTTATAATTTGCACTTTCTAATTATGATCGTCTTTCGTGTATGTTGTCAATGTAAGAATTAAAATTCAAATTGAGTACGTTTTACTGGCTAACGTACCGGAAACATAGACAAGTAATAGTAAATCTGAGACACATGTCGTATATTAAAAGTTTTTTAAACGTGTTCGACGTTGTTTATTTTATTCAAACATGAAATTTTTGTTAGAAATATTGTGGAAACCATGATTTATTATCAATGTGAAAGTAAAAATATATCAAATCATGATAAATTACAATTTAAAAAAAAAAGTTTAATTCAATTTACATCTTCAGACTAACTTCGTCATAAGACACGATGACACCAATACTTAGTGTTTTTATAAAAAGCTCGTTAACAGCTCGCATCCGTTGCAAGGTGAGACAATATTTTATAATAACACCTATAATATTTCACGGGAGTAAATACGATTTATTAAAAAAAAAAAACAATGCATTAATTTAATATGTATAGCACATCAAATTCTCCACAATAAACATACCTTCCTCGCAAAGTCATCATGCAGTTAATCTGGACTTCATTAAAATTGCACGATTGCATTATATAAGATTCAAGAATGGTAGCATTAATAACTTGCTGGCACGTTCTTTCATTCAAGTCCACGTTTGGTGGAAGTCGACTTTCTGATAACAATACGTTCATTTTGAATAATTTGGTGTGTCACACTTTATGCCTATTATTTCTGCAAATCGTTGTTGGATGCTCATTTTTGAATGATGTGCAATACGTCAGAATAGAGCCTATATACATGATTTTGCATATTAAGTGAAGATGAGAATATATATATACCAAATAGTTTCCCATGTGCTGAGTAAGTAGTTTGGCACAATTCAACGAAACCAAGTTAACCCAACCAAATCAATCGCGACCCAACCCATTTCTCTAATAAAATTAAAGCGAGGTACGACTTAATGCAGTGCTAGGCAATAAATTTATTTCTAGTGCTATCGTCGAGTTATTTTTGAAGTTTGAGGAAACTGCACAAAAATTGTGCTCTTTTTTTAAATAGTTTTCAGATTTTTTTAGTCATTGAGGCAAGTCTTTATAAGTCATAGGGCTGGCGAATAAACGTCTTATGTTATCGACAAATACGTTATTGATTGTAGTGATTGATAACCTGGAGTCTATGCCCACTATGTGATAATATAAACTTGTAATCCTATTTATAATTTCCTGCAGTTTCCTGTAGTTGCAACTTAGTACTGAAACAGCAAGCAACAGCAATGTTGGGTTCGGTTGGGTTCAGCCCAACTGTTATCGAAAGAGATAGGATATTTGCTATTCGTTGAGTAATGTCTTAAAGGGAATGCTTAAAGGGGATTGTTATAATCCAAGTTATTACTGAGGACGACACCATTGTGCCAGCAAACCAAATATGACAATCGATTATTTGTTTATTATTCAAACATTCGTTATCTTAGTGCGCGAGAGATTTCATTTTAAATCCAGAACACTGGAGCCTGGGGCTAATGTTCCGATTTGCAAGTCAGTCACAACAAAATTACGTAATCTTGCAACTATCCAAGAAACATATTAGTTGACATCTTCAAATAAAATGTTCAGAAAATTTAATCGAAAATTTCATGAAAATTGACTGAAATGAGCCACCGAGTATGATTTATTTCTGGTAAGAGCCTAAAAAATATTTGCGTTCGTATCACAATTCTGTATTTAATTTGTAAACAAGCTACTAGAACTAGAAAACATAACATCTTACAAGCCGATAATTTTTTTCCCAAGGCCCAAGGTTTTCGATAAGCTACTACTTTCTAGAGGGACCTAAAGTAATTCCAACGTACCAATTTAGTTTAAGGAAACAACACTCGAAAGTTCATCAAGTACATCAGAATATATGAAGACTGAAAAAATGATATTCTTCAGCTTATTATAGTTCTGAGGAGTTTTTATATAAACTTAAACAGTATTGAATGCTTCTTCTTCCTATGGCACTACAGCCCTCCTTGGGACATGGCCTCCTGTAACTTCTGCCCCGAGGTTGTTGTTCAGGTTTCTGAACTGGTTGTTTTTACAGGGATGGGCAGTTGGCCCATCGCCCAACCCTCCTCCTTTATCCGGGCTTGGGACCGGCAAGTTCACTGCTAGACTACTCACACCATCTAGCAGCTCCCCAGGCGGAGTTAGTATTGAATGCTACTAGTCAATAAATAAGTCAACTAAGGAATCGAATATTTTGATACGTAACCCACTGAAGTTGTAAGACTTTATTGAGACTTGTACTATATATTTTCGATACTTTGGATTTGTGAACAATGACACAGCAGGCTTGGTCTCATACACATATTGTATATAGCATATGAAACCTTGCAAAAAGTTCAAATGTAAAATCGATAAGAAAGTTGGCAAATTTTCCCCACCGACCCCCACTTCAACATCAGCTCCTATTATTAGAGAAGCATACCAGTAAAGAGAAATGCTTTGATATTTTTAAATCATTTTATAAGTTTTCTTATCCACTCTCCATTTAACACATGATGTTTGGTCGATATTATTCTGTGAGGTGATGCAGCTGGATAATATTTAGACTCGACATTGGATTAGAATATGAATTTTTTTTCCTGAATCATGTGATTGTGTAAATTTTTATGGCGTTGATATTTTAATTAATATTATAGTTTCACCCTAGAGGGTTCTCTAATCATTTGTGACATTTGGTGATATTTTTGAATCATAATTATTTTTCTACATCATCATTTGATTCAGATATTCTTTATTTGGGTTGACGTGTGTTAGGTTGGTGTTTGGTTATTGATGGTCGCCTAACATCGACAATTTCTTTTTTTTAAGGCAGTACCGGATGTGATATTCGGACGCGTTTATTTGAACATATTATTACAACAATTTTATAATCGATCTTACACCAAGAGGTAAATGAACGCCAAATTTCAAAAAAAAATATAATGTATTATTTTTTTATTCATTTGATTTTTATCAAAAAAATGAAAATATGTTCAGTGACTTTGTGAATTAATAAATTAATCATTTTTTAGGATCTATCATACTTGGATCAAAGTTGAACTATCCTCTTGATTGATAAGATTTGAAAGATTTTTATATTCGATTTCTCATATTTGGTCACCATTAATAAACTATGATCGTGTTTGTCTAGTTCGCGTTCTATTTTAAATGTTTTTGACCGTTCTAATGTTTCGATGATCCTTGGGTTATGCTCCTGAACATCTTCGATTGTTATCCTAAAAAATCCCCTATCCTATTTTATGACAGTTTTTAGGAATATGACCGTGACATCATTTCATTATTTTTTATTGATGGTGAATTGGACTAATGTTGTACTGGTATTACCTACTTATTGAAATTTTCAAATGAAAAATCTAACGTTTCTTGTATATTAATTGTAGATTCAGTTTATGTTACGTTGCTATTTTAATTGTTTGGGACCATGCTGTTGTTCCTATGTTCAGGGAGATTAAGATCCTGGAACAATTTCCTTTATATCATCAGTTCGTTACTACTCATGATATTTTGTTAAAATGTTAGGATCATAATAGTAAGTCGTCGTCATTATTTGATTATTCTTTACTTACGTACTTACGTCAAAGTGGGTAATGTATTGGTATTATTTCATTGTTGATCATCTCCCAGCATTGTGATCTGAAAAAATTGTGCAATTATATTAATTTATTTTAAGTATTTTTACACAAATATTCCTCTTTAAAGCTGGAACTTCCATTAAGAAAAAAAATTGTACTATTCTGGAGTCTTCTCTTGTTGGTCAGTAACATTGGATTAAAGTTGCTGACATTTTTCTCTTGATTCATATGCCTGGATAAAGTATAGAAGCGATTTCTTCAGCCACGATTAATAATTAAAATAATTTCTATTTTAAATAATTACTGTTATTCAAATGTTCCCAAGCTCCTGTCCATTATGTTACTTGATTTGTCATCATAGAATTCCATATAATCATGTGTAATATTTTATTAAATCAAGGTCGTAATGTGTATCGATATTATCATTTGATTCAATTTTTCAGTTATTTGGTTGAAATTAATGTTGTTTGTGAATTGAACCCAAGCATCGCCATTATGAAAATTTTATACTGATGAAAGACTCTGCTGATGGTATATATGGTATACATCGCTTGTAATTTTAGGTAAATTAAAATATACCATTAAACCTGTGAAACCAATTAGAGCATGAAAACTCAAATGTGAATTAATTAATGTTTTTGTAGGTCGTGCACCCATCTAAATCAGTCTAATTAATATAGCAAAGCCACTGCTCGCTATATTTGCTCTTCTCAGATCTGATTATGTATTACTATCTAGAATTGACACAGTCTGTTTTGTGATTTTAATGCGTCACACTTCGTCGCAATTAATTAGTATGAATAAATAAATATAAATATAATTGGTTGCCTACTTCATTCATAAATTTTACATTTTTTGTGTGGACGAAAATAGTTAGCATGCGCAATTAATTCATTACATTATTGATTTATCTAATATATGTGTAATGTACAGAGCATTCAAGAATGTTACGTAATTATTCTAAAAGTCAAATCATCTATAATGACAGAGACATAAATAAGTAAAATTCTAACGAACTTTTAATGTACTCTTAGACGCTTAAAAGCGATAAAGGATGCAGCTGAATTTCACAAAAAATATGCCTATAAACAGTTCAGCAGAAATAGAACAGCAACTGCCTTTGAGTGCGGTTTTGGATCGCTCAACCATTGCGATCCAAAACCGTACTCAAAGGCAGTTGCTGATCTATTTCTGCTGATAATTCGTTCAATTAAAAAAATATATATTTTACTTACATACATAGTATTACGAATTTGGTCTCCGTAGTTTGGAAAACACCATTAGCTATGCTATATCAGTAGAATATTTCTAGAGGATATTCGATTTATTAGCAATTTACCGCTTCTTTAGACAGAAATTCGGCTTCTACATTAAATTAGGAAACAAAAACCAAATTAAATAACATTAATAGTATATTTGAAGTTAATTCACTTATCTTTGTTGAATTACTCAATTAATTCTATTACGTGCTTTTTAGTTTCGTCTCTTTAATGGAGTGAGTCGTTTATCTAAAAGCTAAGAGTAAAATGAAGTCATTTTATTTCAACTTTGTAGATAGCGTATTAGGAACTGCTATTTCCACGCAATTAAGGCCTGCTGTTTAATATTTTTCATGGTAGTAGTTTATTCATCAACGCCAGATATTGATATTGGCTTTAATTTACGTCACGTCTTGAATAAGAAATTATGAATGGCATTATAAAGCGTAGACGATGTTACAGTTCAATTAAACACAAACGATATTCTAGATAATAACATGCTTTATCAATTGTGTCAGCAATAAATACTCCCGGCGTTTCTATTATATGCAAATAAATGCTGTTCAAATTGTAACATACGGCTTTCCAGCAGCCATATGTTATACGACAAGTTGTGCAACATTTGAATTGTTACATTTCACCGGGAATAAAATTTGAATCAATAATCCGTTGGAAATTATTAATGGGCATTCGCCATTCTTTAAATTTCCTCCCGAGGTGAGCTCAGATAATCCAGTTATTTTCACGGCGTCGCTCATTTATCGCAGCCGACGACTAAATACACGCGTATTATCTCATCACATATTTCGCATAGGATGGATCTCTTCCTAGAAATAGCGCGCCGTATGTAAACACAACGATGGCAGAGCTTCAATAATTAGCGACAATTACGTTCACCTTCTTTCGCAAAGGCCAATAAATTACGTTTATTTGTAATTTATTTCCATCAAGATAAAACGAGATTCTACCTCGAATACCTCCATTTACAGGCAATATAATTCGAATAAATCATAATATGGAAATCAAATAATTTGAAAGTAAATTATAAATGTATAGACCATAATAAACTTGCTAAATTAACCTTTCTATACCATTGATATTTAATGTTACTTCAAGTGCCAATGCTGCGAAGTAATTTATTTACTTTGATTATATTGTTTTCTAGCAACAGCTATTAATCTATTTAGAAACTTAAAAATTCTTCCGCATTTATGACTATTAGTCATATCTCCGATAATGTATATTATTAATAAAACATGACAGAAATTAAAAAAAAAATTAAAATAAAATTATAATCGTCAACATATTAGTAATGGATGGTATATGACAGTTTATGAGCAATAAACGTCACTGTTAATGAAATAGAGATAATTAAATCATGTTGAGCACACAAATATCAAAAAATGAGATTATAAAACTTGTCCATAAAAGTCAGCGAAAAGGACTTTCAAATAAACATATTCGTCAATGTATTTAAAGTTCAATAGATTTCTGGACAAAACATTACATGCACTCTTGGTATAAAAACTATTAAAAAATTACAACGTAAAGTGAACAAAAATCGCTAAAACCCATAATTGAAACAAGAGATATCAGAGAGATGCTGGAAAGTTAAGACGAACTATGTAAATTGGAGATGAACTTATCCCAAGATTGATTTTAAAAACACTATCTTAAGTTGATATTGAATAATAATTGTGACAAAATCAACTACTCGGTTTTAAATTATAACAAAATTATGAAGAATTTCCTTGTATTATTATCCGTTGGAGAATTTTTATGAATGTTATCTCGTTCAAATGGTATTTTATAAAATTTCAAAACTATTATTCGAAGTACACTGTAAATGTAAATTCGAGTTGGGTAACACATAATGGACCTGAAAATGGATTTAAAATAAGCATTCTCTATGTAAATGACTCTTAATCTTGATAAATATCGATCGTAAATGCGAAGAATTTTAAATGTCAACTTTTACGAATATCATATAAAACAACAACCATCGCTAATCGATTACTTAAACTAAATCGACAACGATCGTAATAATTATAACCGCCGTGAATTATAAACACAATGCCGTACAATATCGTACCGCATACTTGAAATATAAGTAATGAAAATGTAACATACGGGTACCTCGTTTGCGTCCTCTGGCGCTGTTAAGAGCGAGCTGTCTTGATCCTCAAGCCCATATCGGTTCAAATAATCGTGTGAAGACGACAAGATGGATATTGTTAGATAAGTATTAAGTGACTAACTTGTCAGGTTAAGTGAAAAAGATTGTTTGTGTGAATACTTTTATTGTACTCTCCTATTGCTATACAAATCAAAAAATAGCTTTCATTATCTCCTTGCGACGAGCAATTGAACTTTTATTTTATGGCGCCGCGATTGTGCCCGTCGAAAACACAACTTTCTTCCGCGCCTCATAGCGCACTCAAGCACGCGTTAATTTCTTTATAATTGGTAACAAAAAAAAAACCGATCGAGCAATTACGTCTGCGTTTCCTCGGGTCATGGATTACTAATTGCGACGGAAAATCGCGAGCGATTGAACAATTAATGCGGTTTTCGGGGGACCGGGCCGGACCGCCGGAGATTTCGGTTGCGAAACCGCTGTCCCAATAAAACGCTATGAGTGAAATTTTTATGATGTACAAATATTGATATTGCGTCGTCACACTTATGACACTCGACACGGAAAATAATGAATTTATTTATCAATTCGAAGTGATGGATCGACGAACATATATTTGTTTGTCTTCTAAGAGTACATCTGTTGAAAGTTTCATCGCGATGCCTGTCTTGAATTAATTACGTAAAGATAAATCTGTCGGCAAACAAACGAACGAAATTTTCTGTTACGACCGTATGATAAATGTACTTCTAATTTATACGCTTGCGCAACTTGGATTCTGATGAGTGTGTTTACCTTGTTGTCAATAATTTCGTACTGGAGTAGTGTTCTGCTACTCAAGGCACTGCGCTTAAAAATGCGGCAAGAACTACATCACATTTAAACTGTCCATAAACGGTACAGTTTTCCAAGACTGGTTGATTAATTTATCGTAAATATATGCGATGAAAACGGTCACTAAACGTAACACAGCAATAATTTTCAAGTGTATGCTTTGTAAGATTAATTATGTTTTAGTAATACTAGTGAAGACATCACATATACAGTTTCATCTTCGATTGAGATAAAGTGAACGCCTAAATTTTGACTCCAAGTTCATTTTACAGTATGGTAAAACAGGCATAATTCTATGACAATTAGTAATAAATTTATAATGAAAGTATTTTGTTAATATTTTATTTAATAAAACAACAAGAACGCATTAAACTAAAGATATGTTATGTACATCATAGTCATAAGCAATAGAGGTATCAAATTAGACATAGAAATAGATCGACAAAAAATTGAAAAGTAAACAAATTTAAATATCTTGAAACAACAGTTAACAACACAGGAAACATGGAAAAATGACTACATATCAGAAATTTATCGAGCACAAAAAAATATCGAGGAAAACAAAGATCTACCAACCAGTACTACTACATGACACTGAGCATTGGATTTAACAGGTATGCAAGGAAAAAGAACTGAAGCAGGGAAAGTGAAATACCACAGAAAAGTAGGTAGTAGGAGTAAGAAGAATAGATAAGAGAAGATAATTATATAAGAAATGTGATAGGCAAACCCACAAAAGAAATAATAGAAGAAAAAATTAAATTGGTTAGGACATCTAGTAAGAATGGAAGAGGAGAGGCAAGTTAAGAGAAAGTGAAATAGTACAGTAGAAGACATTCTAAGAGGAAGACGAAAATATTGAAATTCAGCTAATGAAGTGGACGAAATATAAAGAGAAGATGAGATATGGAAGAAGTCAAGTAAAGAAACATCGATGCCTTGTTGGGTAATTAGGAGAAAATGAGTATGCATGTGTGTAATCGTTTAATAAAAAATATTTGGATTCACTGTAGTGAACGATTAGACGATGGGGTAATGTTGAGGATTCTGTACGTTTTTTCCCATTTCAAATTTCAAAAATATCACATTATTAAATAAAAACAAAATATTAATATTTAATAATTTACAGTCAAAAGGTACATTGGGCTCGTTTTAGCACGTTGTTCGTGAAAATGGAAAAATGAACTCGAGAGATGTCTCATGAAATCTTTATAAATATATAATTATAATAAATTTTCTGCTAATGTTTTAAAAATTTACATCAATTTTCATCTATGTCAGTGGTATTTTAAAAATCAATTTTTTAAAACCTACTCAAGAACTTGCTGTTATGCGTCTTATTTGTTTTAGCGGTCGTTTAAAAACATCGCTATTAGATTTGCAAATGTTGTATCCCATCGGGATCCCAACTAATGTTACAAAACCGCCTTTAAAAAGGTTCAAACATATCTCAAATGTCATAATTTCTTCTGATAGATTAATAATTCGATGTGAAATTGTAGCCCAGGACATTTTTCTAAAATCTAATTTTTGTAATATTGTCCAGTGTGAAAATATATTCTTGCAATGAAAAATATGTTGTTATTGGTGCATATGTGACCAATTTGAATTATTTTCATTGATATTGTGGCACAAGAAAAAACATGCTTGAACAACAATCCGAACTGGGAGACCAAAAGTTGTGTAAAACGTCATCACAAAATGTTACCTGCGAAATAAATTCACACGAGACAGGGTTGTTCCAGTTGACTTTGAGTAAAGATTTACCCCAATGGCTTTGTTTTATGACCACCATCTTTATACCCACGTTCGGTGATAAATTCTTTAGGAAATGTGGGTTAATTAAATCAACACCCAAAGCAGACTTCTTTAGCTGCCACAAATTTTAGCTGTAACAAATTTGTTCCAAAAACTAGCAACATTTTTGTATAGTTTCGAACCATTCCCGCCAATTGAAATATTGTTGTCAATTGTACTTGATAATTTAGTTAACACTCCATTTCATGCCTACTGTTTTAGTTTATGCCCACGTTTGTCCACAAATTTTCCGAGTTACAATTTCGAAACATTTGTATCAAAATATGTTCTTCCTATTTTTTTTATAAATAAACGATAGGTGATTTAGTTATCACCCTAATTTCTGATTGGGTTGGGTTGGCTGCGTTAGTTTCTGGTCTAATAAATTTTTAAAAAGTTGAAAATATGGTTAATATAATTCACCACAGTTCCATGCCTACGTTTGGCGAAGTCATATATTTTTGGGTAATATTCGTGATAAACAACATTAGTTCTTCATTTATATTTTGAAAAACGTAAATGAAGTTCCCAATCAGGAGACCTTTTTACTTTGTTCTCCAGCAAGTTAAGTAAATTGGCTTCAATAATGTGGTTCATATGACGTATTCCAATTTTCTGGGAACGTTTGGTGACACACTCTTACGTTTTTTTTTGTGAATTTAGAGTCACTCACACCAACTGAAATACGTTCTTCAATTTTTTTTGTAAAATGCGTTCACTCTGTTCTGAATAAGTAGTACAATCATAACTCATAACCTGAGAAACGTGTAATCTCGTAAAACACTTGAATTTAATCATCAGCTGTTCAAATGTGAAATAGAATTGCATTTGAGATCTTGAGATGTCTTGCCCAGCCCGTTTGCATTCGGGCATATTTTTGGGTATGTTTGCTCGCTCTGTGCATCCATTGTTATGCTATTTGATTTTATTGCCATTTCGCAGGTATGTATTTAAATACAATCACACATTTTTGCACTTTTAAAAATAGAAATTGGTTGTGTTGAATTACTATGCACTATGGACATCTTCCTTAGCTGCTGACTGTCATTTACAAGTCCTGCCCAAGTATTGATTGACGTTAGTAAAACAATCGATCATTTATTTCTGCTTCATTACATTAATATTCAACCCCCTACAATTTTCTTAGTTAATAGATAAACTTTCTATTAATCTCCTGGTGCTGAGAAATTGTGCTTCCCCAGACGAATTGATTGCTAAATATTAAGTCAAAATTATTGTTCAAACTCCACTCACAGTTTGTGTTATTATTAAATGTTGGACAACGAAGTTATAATATAATTAGCTCGACAGGCTTTGTAGGCCCTGGGGTCGTAAAATGATTTGTCTCAAGTCTATCGCGTTCTCTGTCTTCGTTCTCCACGTCTATGTCTACGTCTTCCAGCCATATTCTCCTATGTTGATCCCTCCTCCTTACCCTCATCCTATCCATTGTACTCTTTAGCAATCTTCATCCTTTCTGCGTGGCCCAAACATCTCATCTCTTTTTATTTGCATTGTGACGGGTGGTTCATCAAAAATCCACTCTACCTCCCTATTTCTTCTCCACTAATCTTCTTCCTTTCATAATATCTGGAGAAGTCATAATTCTTCCATATACTCTCCTCAGCAGCTTCCGTTCCCATATCTGTAACTTTGCTACAGATATGGGACATTTCGCATTTTTTGTGATAACAATCAGCACTGGGAAAACGCGAATGAATGAAACTAATAACCATAACCATAACCATATTTTGCATTGTGTAGTAACACGCCATTAAATGAAAGCTTCATTTTAAGATAAACAAAACCACGTATACAAATGAAAGTGCAACAACTAAATTTGAACTGAGAAATCATGGAATTACGTCATAAATTTCGTTACCTTATGAATGACGTAAACATGTTACAAAAAACTAAACTCGGAAATATGTTTTCGTTATAGAATTTCAAGCGCAGAGCAAGCCCCAAGAATGCACTGAAAATATAATCTTCATTTACCTGTAACTAATTAATTTTGAAGTGATCGTTGAAATTGTTATATTGAGTTAATTAACTCAAGAAAATGGCAGAAAAACACCCTGAAATATAAAAATACAGTTGCAAGTTATAATTTTGACCGAATAATCCCAGTATTAGTCGCAATCTAAAAGGATAACGTGAAAAATGCATTTCGACAAAATGATCTATCCGGACATCTCCGCTTGTCTGGTGTCGGCTAGAAAACTAAACAATGAACACGATTAACAATAATTCGAAGGGTGGACTCAATTAAAGTTTGCCATTTGGCTCACGAAAGATGACACATTTTTGCCCCTTTCATAAATTGCATTAATTTTTTTTTTTTAATGTGATGACACTTTTAATTTATGTTTATAAAATCGATTAATGTTTTTTAGCAATTTCGTCAATAGTTAGCCAAAAACAGTTTATGTGAAAGTTAGTCTTTGAATTAAATTAAACAGAAATAAGTTGTTAGAAAATTTGTACAGTTTGTTCGTGTTTCAAGTAATTTCAAAAAATATAATGAAAGCTTCTACAAAACGAGTCCATGCGTGTACAAAAATGTAATTCAGTTTACTTTAAAAAAAGTGAGTAAAAACGTATAGGGGATAGAGAAGCGCGTGGGTAGATACATAAAACTAAGCTGTAATTATACGTATAAGTGTTTTAATTGTGGACGAACAGAGGTACGTGTCGTCACGGACGGCCAATTAAGTATTGTTTATGAAGATTAATATTTCAACATTAAGCACACGTGCGTCTTGTCTGGTCCAATACTCCCCTGACTATGGTAATGTGAGAGAGGTGAAGAGGTCACCGAGAGTCAAGAGCCGCGTACACGCGAGGTGAAGACTCTACATATAGTACGGGCATATGCCACAACTTATAGTCTAGTATAGTTTATCTGGGTTTATCAAGGAAGTGCCCATCTGCCCCGTGTCCGAGATGAGTAGTTTGCCGGAAACCTCAGTTGTTGCAGACTACGGGGCAGTCATCATGTTCTCGGCATGTTAACAACGCGATTAGACGTGCGCGAACAGGTAAATGGTCTTTCGCCAATTGATTCTGTCGAGATTAAGAAATCTGATATGATTGAGCAATCAATAATAACACGTGGTGCTTAGTGATCTCTCGTGTAAGGGAGGCATCGCAATTAGTAAACCAAGCGTGGTCATTATGTTCAGTTTACACAATTAATTTCATACCACATAAACATTGCGTGAACACTGAATCAATCACATAAACAAATAATAAAAAAAAAATATTTACCTACACCAAATCTTTGAGTTATATTTCATTTATTTTACTTTAGATTAATAAGGAAGAATTCATATTTTTTACAAACTGTTATCAACATTTAACAATGAAACTGGACAAATTGAATGGAGTTAATTGCTACTTCTGCTAAACGATGATTAAAAGTGAAATGAAAACGAAAGTCACAATTAAAAATAACTGAGTGACGCAAATAAAAGAGAATATTTCACACAATGACCGACTTATAAGAAATATAAACAAAAGATAATGATTCGTAAAACAGCAAAATGGAAAGTATTAATATTAAAAATTAAACATTTATTGTATATTTTAGTACGTAACTCGAGAACTCAAACCAAATAGGTTGACTGGTTATATGTCTGGTCACTTCCGCTATTATTGGCGATGCTTAAATGACTCACATAGGAATTTCAGTTAGGAAAACTATTTCAATGTTGACATTAATATTAAATGCGGCCAAATCATTTTTGCAAACCGCAGAAGTAGTCACGAATTCTATTTCAATTTGGATCTGAATCAGATTTACAATTCCTCGAATTTTGTTACGTTGTATTCGACCCAATTCTTAAATCACAGTCTAACGTTTAAGTCACACAACCAAAGCCAAATTGTACCTTTCTAAAAGAAAATCGTAACTTTGCAGCCAACAACACCTTCAAAGAACCTGTAGTTCCAAATTCAATTTTATATTTATTTATTTTATTTCATATTTCAGCAATGATTCCAATTGAATTTCTAATATTTTAGTTCAGAACCTGTTCATTAGAACAGCGATGCCATCACATATAAAAATTGTTATATCGCATGCCGTGGTGTGATGTAAAGTAGCTATGGCATTTTCATGTATACTGACCAAGTTTCCTTTATATCCTAAGACTTTTGCTGAACCTCATTTAACAAAAAAATATTCAGATACAGTTGAAACCTGATCAAATCCTTGACGAAGGAATGAAAAGGACAGAAGGATATACCTCATAAATGAAAGACATGTATGCCGAAGACGCAAGAACCAAAGAAAAATACCAATAAAGTTTGAGGAACTGATCTTAGCAGCTGGAAGAACAATAATTTTATCAATTACCGCTGCAGTAGGAATATCTGAGGCCACATGATTAGAATGACATAAAGATTTAGGAATAAATTGGATTCCGAGTGTTTTGGTTGATGATAAAGACCATTCTTAGAAAATTGTAATTGTTGGTATATGACTGCAACCCACCGACAGAACAAGAATCCATGCAGTGTGTCCACAAAATACCTCCGCCCCCAAAAAAGGCAAGAACGCAGAATTCTTCGGGAAAACTCATGACGACGGTGTCTTGGAATACAAAATGAATCATTTTAATTGAATACATGAAAAATGGCTCTACAAGAATAGAGGCGAGAAGCCTATAAGGAAACAGTCAAAAAGTTGAAAATTGCTATATAGCAAAAAGAGCCCCAGAAGTGTTATCAAAAAATTATGCTGGTTCATGACAATTGCAGTCCACAATGCTTGGCAAGTTCGAGAAATAGTCAATGAGAGCGGCTTTATAGAGATGGACCATCGATCCTACAGCCCGGAACACCCATCCCACAGCCAGGACTCCAAAATTATAAAAGCACTTACGAGGGCAACAAATTTTCTTATTGAAAAGTGTTGGAATAAGTTAAGTTAAAGAATCATACGTTAAAAAATAAAATATTACTTTCCTTCAAACTCATTTTTCTTCACAGCTAAATAGTTAATATCAGTGGTGCCAATTGATAAACGAAACAAATATTGAAATAAAACGTACATGAATAAACATAACAAGAATAAAATAAAATAATCATAAGTGCAGAATGAAAAACACATCAAGTGTCAAATCAAATCAAAACTAGAAAATAAATAAATAATATTTTCCACCAGTATCCATTCATTGTTCCAAACATGTTTCAAAATTTTCCATCCGGCTGAAAAACAGGTTGATTGGTGAAGTTGAAAGTGAGAATTGAACGCAACACCGTAACATGAGATTCGCACCTATAGATGGCGACATAAGTCGCTTGTTTATGTGTGACTGAATTCCGCTAAACCTACGACTAACGTCGACATTGATTTCCATACTTTACTAAACTTATATCCTAATTAATTTGCGTATCGAACAACGTTTTACTAAAGTATCCAATGTAACAATTTCGTGTAAATTAATTATAATATAAAGTCGATAAATCTCACGTTTTAAGCCACGACTTATATCGTAATGTAGTTTTACTCAAACTGTATTATGTTACATATTAATTTCGTACAACTCCGTTACACCGTCGAGTGTAAAACTAACGTCGCTTTATACGACAATATTAAATTTACCAGTTATGTGACGCATACGCGCTTGACATTTTATTTATCATTTGACGTGGACAGCGATGGCAGCTTATTTTTATCATCCAGATATAATATTAATTATCGAGACGCTATTGAACACAAATGTGCATCCGTGATTGCGCAGTGCGGTAATATCGCGATTTCAGGTGTATTTATTACGCACGTGGTACCGGCGCGGCCAATGGGATGCTGCGTCCTGCGGCGTCGGGCGTGATCCTAGCCAACCTTTGCAAACAACCTGCTGCTTGATGGGACATTTTTCACACTTTACGTAACTATTGTTAATTATTCCACGTTTTGCAAATGCATTCTAGAATTTACGTCTTTTCACTTTTTATTTCGCATTGTGTACGTAAAACGTTGTTTATTGAAACGCGGTAACGTATCGGGCACTTAAGAACGAAAGTTGAAGCGTCTTCGAAGAGATCCGTTCGTACGGACGATGCTGGAAACGTAGTCAGTTGGCATAATGTACGGTTACCTAATGCAACTATCGAAATGAAAATATAATTATTTTCCTTGGGCTTGAGCTATAAATAATGCATTCTAAAAATATTATACGAAAACTTCCATCAATGGTAATAAAACGCTTAGTAGGAAATGAAAGTGATAACAAATTTAAAATAAAGGAACGAAGTCTGGAAATTAGACCCGTTTTTGGTCCATTGTAATAAATTATATTTCTTGAGTTTTCTCTGAGGATTTTTGGGGGATGATTGATCTAGAAACATTCCAATGCGTCCGAAACTGGCCAACAACCTTTTCGTATCACATTGTACATTTTCTTCACTTTTAGTTTCAATTCGCTCGCAGATAACGACACAATCGTTCCTTTAATGCGCATTGCCGTAATCGACTAGTTGTGCAATCGCTTAAATTCCTTAAGCGTAATTTCCTTAAGATCACAAATCCTGAATTCGTAATTTCCTAAAGCGGCGCGGCGTGAATCGTCTATGACTAAAAGCCAATTCATAAAACGTCGATCCATAAAAACAATTAATAAAATCGAAATATAAACGCGGAAATCTTTAAATTGTTGAGCTCCTAAATGCGACAATGCGTGAGTATCCTGAAATAAATCAAATTTTCAAAGTTTTTTCACGATCGCGATCATAAAGTTTCAATAGACATAAGATTCCAATATTCGCTAAAAAGTTATTTGAAAATATATCTTTCTGATTCAACTTGACGAATTTCATTATCCATGTACGATACTTCGGTGCTCGGAGCTAAAAATTTAAATTCATTTATGAACTTGTTAAAACATACTTACTTATGTCCAGAACTCCATAAACATAAGATAAACTACGAACTTAGTCAAGCTATTAGATGATAAGCTCGTCGTTGTTTTTTTTTTAATTTAGATTTTTTCTCTCGTCAGACACAATGCACATCACATGCACGATGCCACAAGTCACAATATTTATAAATATGCAGTGAACAGCTAAGAGCATCCAATTTACAAACGAAGAAAAATGCAAAACTCCGAGTAAAACAAACATATAGTGGAAAAGACACGTTTAAGAAGGGACCGTATTTAACCAATGCGCAGCTAGGGTTCGTTTTCCTCGAGCACCGCTCTACAATCAATCTCTCTCTACAAAGCAACTGTCCAATCATTCTTTTCGAAGAGCCGAATCAGCTGATCAGGATTAGCAACGAATAAGAAGAGCGTAGGTAAGGAATTCATTTTGTCATTTAATTATTTTTATTCATAAATACCAGCACGCTGCGAAATTAGGCTGTAGCGGAATTAACTTTGGAACCGGATGTTAGTGTGGTTTCAGACGGAGCTGTTCTGCGTTTTCTTGGGCACCAGTCGCAAAAAATGACAAGGAAAGGAAACGTACTTACTCAATACAATGTCGTAAAGTAACCACATGAAAAGATTACATCGAACAGTATTAAGGCATTAACAATGTTGGAGTCATACGGTGCTTATTGCCTATTGCCTATTGTGTAGAACGCAGGGGCTTGGAGGTGAATGAGGATACGTTATATCATCGATTCCTTCTGATGCTTTTGGTTCCAGTACAGTTGAATAAATCATAACGTGTAACTAAGTAGCCTTCTAAATTATATTTCTTATGCTTGATTCCATCTTCTTATGCCATTGCATTTTGTGTGGCATGTTTCCTTGATAGTCGTATCCCCTTTCATCTGACAATAATCGTATTTTACTCTCTCAAGATAAGTGACCTTGTATCTAATCGCTTCGTGTAGTTGCTGGCAACTTCTAAGCCTCCAACTATGGTTACATCTTTCTCCACATGCTCCATCACCTACTGCGTGGAACAGGAAGTTTCCTCATCAGTTACTTCAGCCCCTTTTATGTCTGTCAACCAGATTACATGAAATTATCTACTGTTTCTTTGTGTACAGACATTTCATTAGTCTTACTTTTTCAAATTTGTTCCCATCAAAGGTAAAAAGAAAACTTTAGAACCTTGTTTTAGTAGAAGGATAAATTCAAATCAATCATAGTCATATTGAATTTTATCTCTAAAATAAAATTACAATTGAGTGATATTTGAACCATGGACTTTAGGATTAGTAGTCCTGCGATGTAAACCCATAGATCGGCTGCAATATTAAAAACTCTAGCTTTCGTGTTTTGCATCGGCTTAGGGGCTTTGTTAATTAATACTTACCCACCTGCAAATATATGCGGGAAGGAATAGATATAATGTAAATAAGGGCCATAGCACAAAACCCTAGAGTTATTATTTATAGAATGTTTGGGTGCTTTTCTCCTTGACAATCTACATTGTGATTCTCCAAAATATATATTCCCATTTATCAATAAAATGTGTCATTACGTCAGTCGCCTTCAACAAGTTATAGATTAGGGTTAAGATATCCACTTTTGGGATAGATCGTGGTTAACACATTGATCAACATTGATAATTGATAAAGTATGTTTGTAATAACGTGGAAACCGTTAGAAAGATTCATATATTATAACTTAGGGTGGCAAAAAGAATTGTTTGGTCGTTCCTTATCGTCGTCATCTATCATCAAAACAAGAAAATATTCCATCAAGTACGTTCATGAGCAGCAACCATAGCTGTATTAGATGCGTAAAGCTGGTGGCAGTGCTTGAAATGTCTAACGCATTTAGAAAACTTAAGAATAATATGGGATCCAAAACTTCACCTTGTGACATTTGTTGCATTTTTTACCTCCTGAAACCAATCTAGCCCGAAGTACCGAACACTTTTGAATAGAATGCTTCAGAGAAGTCAATGGTTGCAGTCGTCAACAGTTCTTGCGTGCAGTTGCATTTAAATTGATACGGATTCCGTTATCAATTATAGGTCGTATCTGGCCTACAATTTTTGTAAGAGGATACCTCTTTTTAAACTAGCTCATCTCCGAAACAAACGCGACTACGAACTACGACATATAATAGTAACAACCTTTATTTGGGATTTACCTTTTATAACTTAATACTACTTCCCTTGTCCTGCCCTATTTACAAGCATTCTATACACCTACATACCATCTCCTCTACTCTCTACTGGCTGCTCACATATTTCTCCAACCCTTGCCTTTTTTACTATAGAATATTAAGATATACATTAATGTATTTTACGATCTCGTTTCTTTCTGGTGGTATCTAGTGTAGTGTAACCTCAGATGCTGAACATATAAGTTGGGTCATTAAAAAAATTGGTCTATTTGATCTGCCTTTTTAAAGCTGACTTAGTATTCTCCTACCATCTCCTATTGGTATCTGTTTAATCTTTCTTTTAAAATTCTTCCTGGCACATACACGTACCTTGTAAGCTAGATCTAGTAGTTTTATACCTCTGCAGTTGTTGTATTATTCTTTGTCTGTTTTCTTACATACAGAACGTATCAATGTTGTATTCCAATCATCTGGCATTCTTTCATTCTTCCCATATTCTTATCAATAAACTTCGTTCAAATTATTTCCCTACTTGTCTTTAGAATTTTTCCGAGTTTTGTTGCTAGTTGATATATCCATTTATTTCCTCTTCTGTTCTTTTTAATATATCATTCCTCTCCAGCTCCTTTTCTTCATCCGACTCCTAGCTTTCTTATCTATTAGTTCCACATCCGGTTTTCAGCAATTCCCCTACTAGATCGTCTCTGGATTTTGGGTATAGGGTTTCAGCTATCTTGTCACTTACTTTTTTGCATTTTTGATAAAAATTTCTTAACTCTATATTTTTATACGCATGTTCTATTTTGGTCGAGCTTCTTGCGTATCCTCTTTTTTATTATGCAGGTCCTTTGGACTGCTGTTGTCTTGTGTTCGTAGAACTCTTTACCATCTTTTATTTGACTGTTTATTAGTTGGCTTCTTGTCGTATTTCAGACTCTTGGTGTTTTTCCGCATTCATCGTGAAATCGTAATTGTACATTGTTGTTGATTTTCATTCCTTTGATTGCGTTATTTCACTTTCTTACTGGTTGACTTCGAATTAAATTACATTAACCATACTGGTTTTATTTCAAGTATTATTTCCTTTACGCTTATTTTTATTAGTTGATTTAAGTTTTCCACTAGTTTTTTTAAGATGTTAATTTCATTGTTCCATTATCAAGTATTTTCCGTCCTCTTACTGTTTATTACAACGTCTCCTATTTTTATTAATTTTATATATTAATTACGATAAAGTAATGGCGAAAAAGTAACTATGACTGAAATAATATAAATAATCAGATATATCATCATCATTATCACGACCTCACTAATACTTACAATCATCACACATTTCGTCATAAAGTGAAGACAAATTCTAAAGCAGTTAGACTCCAACGTTATTAAGAATTACAGTGGGGTTTCTGGGTTGGGTTGCTTTCGGGAAGATCATGATGACCAAGTACCTTAGCAAAAGGTGATAAAGTAATTGTCCATGAAACGAAACACAAAATCAAAATAAATTATCTCGATAACCAAAAGTATCAAAGACGATGACCACGACTACATCGACACCAGTTACACTTGTAATGATAATAATTTGAAAAGTTTTTTTCAAAAATTGAATTAAAGTAACTATAAGAAAGTTGCGGATCACTGCAGATTTTTTAATGTCCCAATTGGTGAAACCCATGTCCATTTGGCCCATTTCTATTGACAAATTATCACAAATATTTGCTACTGATTTCATTTCCAGTAAATTTAAAATTTCGTCAAATGAACCAAATAAAATCAATCCAGTAGACATACAGACGAATTTTTCGACAACGACTAAATGCCGTGTTCGCTGTATAAAAGCGGCTCTCAAATGTGGTCTCACGATTGCCGTACTCGGCTAGAAACGCGCCGTCTACAAACCGTCCGTTACTTATTTAAATATTTTATGACGGTTAATTTACACAAAGTTGAGATGCGGTGACCATTACGGAAATAAGTGTTGTTCAAACAGTTGTGTGGTAAAAACGAAACGATATCTCGATACGTCTATTGCGAAATGGGCGATGCCGCGTTGTCGCACCTAATCCGCACAGCTGGAATTTTATTGTCTGTGTAATTCAGCGTCGAATGTGCCCATCGCCACTAAATACACAATAACACTAAATTACTGCGTTTCACATTGAGTGGATTCTTCTTATTATTGTAAAAGAAATGTCTTTTGTAAAAGCGATTCTAGCATTTTTTTTTTAAGAATAAAGCCGCACCATAAATTAATTTGTTTATAATAGATGGCAATAACTCCTTCGCATATTTTTAATGTTAGGTATCTATGTACAATAATGATCATAATCTAATGAGCAAAACCGACAATAATTTAATTAATTATGCAGTAATAAAAAGGTATGGTGAAAGGAAATGATAAATTAAAATAAACGGGAATAAAATTTAATTATAAGTAATTAATAAACAAAGTTGCTATATATGAACAATGGAAGTGTTAAAAGTACATTGTTAATCATAAATCCAATAAAATTAAATCATAAAAGCGGCACAAACAATTTGGAAAGTGAATAATAAAATGTTAAGGCGATAAAAAATACAGCTGCAAGAAATGAACGCGTTTAGAAGAAAAATGAAGTTTTATTTAAAAAATCTCGTTCAATGAGATTAAAGTCAGTTTGGCGAAAATAATGGAAAATGTTTAATTAAAACAACTTATGGTGCATTTGGTGCTTTGAAAAATTACACAAAATTATTTATTATTTAAACATCGCATTTGGAAATGAATAATTACATAATTGGAAGTTGTTTAATATTATTCTTCATTGTCAAACAAGTTCGTTTCACTTCTCTAATGCTTTTATGTTAGCTCAAGCACATTTATAAAAATCCCAAGCGATGTGCGATTATCCATTAAAAATTTATAAATTGTCACTGCAAGTTAGTTTCTTATTAGACATCTTTACACACAGTAAACACAGTTAAACAGTACGCTCACATTATTTTAGTATATATCAAAAATATACTCAGAATAAATAAAATACCGTAAGTTTAAGAACACAAATGGGTTATTTGTAGCCTTAATTGCCCATTAACTTGTCCATTAATTCGATTTTAACCAATTTATTGCATTTGGACAACGAGCGTCTATACACGAGCACAGCCAGCGAAACGCTAAACTCGTTGTCGGACTTTATATGCAATTATAGCAATAATCCTGTGATACACGTTTATAGACCTTGTTACTAACGCAATAATGTGCACGCGTGTAGTCATAAATGCGCATTTAGCCAAATATATGGCGTTTTCAGGTTACATGGGAATACTGTGCCGGGATCATTCGGATGAAATATAATATTGGAAAATTATTCTTATCGCATAAGGTAGGGATTTTTCGCCGTTAAATTGTCCCATTTGCGATATTAATTAATCGGCTGTGCTGAAAAATCACCGAATCTTTTGTAAATCTTCGGATGATTCTAACGAATGCGTCTACTTAACTGCGAGGAATTGCAGTAATAGCACCGGCAATGGAACCCCATTTGTAACGTATTGCAGGAGATATATTGCGCTATTGGTGTGCAATGAAACGGCGTCGTGTAAGCAAATACAAATAACCAGGTAAATACACCTTCTTATTGAATTATTGGAATTTTATTCGTATCGTTGGGACGACTACCGCAATATGAATATGATTTGCTTTAACATTTGGCAACTTTGTATCCCCATTTACCAATAATATATTAAACCAACCCAACGTAATTCGACATAACGACATATCATCACCTTTAAGTACCCCTTCTTATCCACATCACCATGACCTTCCACATC
Source organism: Geotrupes spiniger (assembly GCA_959613385.1). Lineage (NCBI taxonomy): Eukaryota > Metazoa > Arthropoda > Insecta > Coleoptera > Geotrupidae > Geotrupes > Geotrupes spiniger. The sequence goes on along the minus strand of OY390736.1, from coordinate 36,132,211 downwards.
ATCTTCCCATATTGCTTAGCTGAATACTCCGCGATTTTGAATATTACTGCCTTAGTCCCGTTCCGCCAACATAGAAATCATTTTAATTTCGTCTTAAGTAACTTTTAACTTACTTAACCCAACTTTTAGTGTTCCTTAGAAATGCCCACCCAGGTAGATGTAGTAGTCCATCGCATGTTTGCAGCACATATGACATTCATATAAGCTCACCACAAAAATTGATTCCCTGATAAAAATTGATAATCACCGATGATCTAACTCAACTCAATATAAATGAAAGTCAATTGGAAATACCCCGATTTATCATCCTCCTAAACATACCTCACGAAATCCTCCATACCAATTCTCCTTTTCTGTTTTTTCATCGCCTCTTCCTCCCCATCTGTTCCGTATCATCAACAAATCTTCTTACTTATTACCCCGCCCTTGAAAAAAGTACAAGGACAAGAAGGGCTGGAACAAAATAAAACAAAAAGGATAAACTCGATGAATTACTAGAGCTAATGCATGACTACTGGAATCAAAGATATAACAGAAATAAATGAGGAACAAAAATGGTTGAGAAAAGTGTCATTTTCTACAATTAAATGAGAACGTAGTATATAAGATCGAAGCCATTATAACGGCATTAATTACTATTGAAAAAAATCTAGTATGGTTAGAAAAAGATACAAGAGAGAATAATGAATTAAAAAAATGTAATCTAATTTCATGGAAGGACATTGAGAAAATGTTAAGGATTTGGTTTAACAATTAATAATATATAGGGAATCAATGGAAAAGATGGACGAAAAGCTGGAAAAAACGAAGTTATTACACGAAAACGCGAAACGGGAGAAAATTAAAAGGACCAAATGAAAATGATAATAACAACGGAATCGCTAAACACAATAAAGCAAAATAATTGGGAAAACGTTTAAAAGGGGAAAATGACAAAAATTTTAAAAAAATGACAACAACGATCAACATGAAATGTTAGGGGTACATTTTATGCAGCTAGTCTCAAAGAACTATCAGTTGAGATAAAGAAACATCAGTTAAACATTACTTCTATATAAACGGGCATTAGGTATACCCCCAGAAGAAGAAGAATAAAATATGGCAAAACGACAGAAAGAAAGCATACTAAATGGACAAAGATTGATACATTTCGCAATGGCGAATGGTTAGAAGCCCACTAACGAAAAGAAAAGAAATACACAAATAAACATGAACATCGTCAGACGGGAAAACGCCAAATCAAGTCATCATATTTTAATAGAAAAAAGTATATGAATCTTATCACAAATATTACGATGGGACAGAAATAATTGTGGCCACTCAGTAAGGATGCATTTTAAGATGCTACAAAAAGAAAGGAGTAAGGGACTAATATGATAAAAAAACTGGTGATGGTGATTTTAGTTTTCGGTTAATTTATTTACATCCCAACATTTTTTAATAACGATTTTGTAATCTCACAGAATAAATTGGTGCACTGCAAATTGTTTATTTGCTAACTTCCACCATCGCTCTATTTCGCAGTCTCGCCGTATTATAACTCCATTTCATTTTCGTGTACCTTCTAGTATTGTTCCCAATATCCTCCACTCTTTTATTTGGAGTCCCATATGTCCTGTTTTCTTTATTTCCTGCTTGGTTTACCAACTTCACATGTGGCTTGTAGTATCTTTCGTGGTCCTTTTTGTACCCCGTTTGTATTACAAACCCAAACTAGACCCAGTCCATCAATTATCCATTCGTTTTAATTCCTAGCCATCTTTATTATTACGAATATTTTCATAATGACTTTCACGGTCCTCAACCCGATCTAATCCCATTCATTCATACTTTCTTGCTATATACAACACACACACTCCGACAGATATACAATATTTCAGGATTCTTGATTTTTACACGTTTTAGTTTTATTTACTCAACCCAACAAAAGTCAACCCAACTCAACTTCGGATAACCCAGACGAAAAGATGTCGTTATTGTTAAACTCGTCAAAATATAAATTAGAAATAAAGTTTGCTAAAATTGAGAAAATTGCGGAAAAATCCGAAAATATTCAAAATGAAAAAAGAAATGACAACATCTGAAAGTTGTAAAATTTTTAATACCGAAAAGATATTAGAAAGTTTCTTCAAATTTATTTTTTGTTGCTAATGTGTTATTTTTGTACTTTTTATGCTTTTGATGAATATTTTTTGAATGTCTTATGCAATAAAAAAGTAAAAATTCTAATTATATAAAATTGTAAAAAACTCAAGTTTGTCAAAAGGATGGAGATTCAAGAACTGCCACATTTCAACAAACAAAAATTGCAATTTAATAAATCTGTAAAAATGAGAAAATAGCTAAAGAGACGTCTTTTGCCTATTGTTCAAAAAAACGCTATCGGTAAGGCATATTACAAAATATTTATTACAAAAGCTGCTGATGCAGACACACGGAGACCTCCATCGCCGGATTATTTCCTATATAAGTAATCGGTGCAAGCCATTGTTCTCAATTAATATATATCTTGCTACATAACATGGGGTATCCCTCAGGGATCACATTTGCGGCCGTTGCCCTTTAACTTTTATGTGATGTCCTTCAATGTTCAATCAAATCAGAAGACAACTGTCAAATAGCACTTGTAATATTTTTTTGTAAAGTAGGAGACAATGAGCTGATCAAATTGCCAGAAAAGCAAATAAAACGTTTGGGTTTATTATTAGAAACTGTTGTAGTTTCGACAATTCGTCAGCAACATACTCGTCAATGGTACGAAATCCTCAATACAACGTGAATATTTGATGCAACACAAAAACGATTTGCAAAGCATTTATTTATAAAGAAAAATCTGATTTACGAGATATGATATTGCGTTTGCTTCTGTTCTGAATCTCTTAGCAAAACAAGAAATCACCGATCTGTTATTCCTATAAAAAATATTAAAGCGTGTAGATTGTCCTGGAATACTGAAGATGTTGAGCCTTAACGTCCCTTCTCAAACTCTTAGGAACTCTTTGTAACCATCCCTCTGTACAAATGCTCGTAACAATTCACAAAGTCATGTTCGAGCACAATTTAAACAATTTCAAGACTCAAATTTAATGTACCCGCAGATAAAAATCAAACTTGCAACACTCAATTAAGTCTCTTACACAATTAGCACAGATTCGTAATTTAACGTTAAATAAATAAATAAAATAATAAAGAAATATTAAAGAAAAATTAATAAAATTTTTAAATCGTTCAATAGAAAATGTATAATTAGCAAAGTAATAAAAATTCAATTTTCTTGATATTCTTTTTGAATTTTTCATTTCTATTACTCTCGTTATGTTCTGAAGATTACGCTCATCGTCTACATTCAATACTAATATTTTTACACAACCCCGAGCGGCACATAAATTGCAATTTAATTAATGTTTATTAAATAACACAACTCGCATCGTTTATTCCAACGTGTTGACAGTGAACATTTTCACTTCATCGTGACATTAATATTTTATGGGATTACGTAAAGATTACTTTTTCCACTAGGATAATATATTAAATTGCTTTAAAATGCAATGAAAATTAACCGAAAAATTATTTAATTGTGGTCAGATTTCCAGTCGTGTTAAAATGACGTCATTTGATTTGTTACAATTGCGCTTACGTGTCTCTAATTGTGAGTTACTTATCGGTCGTGGTTCAGAAACTCACCATACGACGATTTTTACTTCCCGTTCTCATTCAAAAATTGGAGCATGGAATGTCCTAATGAAATGCGACCGAACGCAATAAACGTTAAGCATTTCACGGATTACACAAATAGATGCTGCGCGAAGACTATTAAAATATTTCAAGTATAATAATCAGCGTGATAACCATCGTGAATATTTGTCGATTGAATATGGGAGTTAGCGTTAATTTATTACACATTTACGTTACCTTTTACTTGCGATTGCCTAAGAAGAGTTTCTTCGTATTTATATGTCATATCTAATTATTATAATAAAATTGGAATTATATTAATCGGCGATAATCATAACGTCAACGACGTTGCTTATCTGTGTCAAAATTTTATTTTAATTTATTGATTAAGTGACACAATTTATTCTGAAGGTGTCGCTGGAAATAGTCTTCATATATCGCAACCAAATAATATTAGTTGGATGTTTCATACGATGATATTGTCGTGATTATTTTATTTCATCCTGGTTTCATTTTAACTTTCATATATTTTGTTTTTGTTCATTGTTCATTTTTAGCAATTTATTTAAAAAACATATTTTGATTGTTTTGTTGCTTGTTTCTTCAGTGAAGAAACTTTATTCCTTCACTGGCATTTATTTGTTAGCTGAAAGATTATTCAGGAGTTATACACAACAAATTTACGAACGACTCAATAAATAATTTTTTCTAATGTCGTTGTGCCGCAGCTCTAGATTCGACGATGTCCTCCATTCGTCGTCTTTGTCACCTGCTTCACTTCCTCTCGTTTACTGCAACATTTAAATGTTGCCCACGATCGTATTTTTCTTTTATGTTTATTAATTGTGATATTTCTGGCCTTTTTTCTCATATATTTATATAAATAACTCCCATTGTTACAACGATAAATAAGAGTAATTAGAACAATTTTATTAATTGCATCTACTTATTTCAAACGTGCTTTAAATATAGAGGTTTCCATGCCACTACAATTCCACCAACATTAATTAGCATGTTAATTCTAATGTGTGCTCTACATTCGAACATGTCGACAATGTTAACAATGGGTTTTCGTATTTCCTAACGGTCGTGGGTGTTGCATTCTTAGAAGCGCACGCGTCATATTGTAATTTTATTTAGTTCAATGCCAACTTTAAATGCGGGAACTCGGATGAAAGTGAAAACAATGGTTCACTTTAATATTAATTAGCGATATAACGTCTGCGCATTTTCGTATGATCTTTACATAATCGACCGAAAATTCAAGTGTTTAGAGGATGTCGCCGTGCGAGCGACAGCCAGACCCATCTACCACCGGACGATCGAACCAATCGGTTTCGTCGCCGAGCTCTTCGTCGAAGTCACTTTAAAGATACACACATAATTTATTTTTAATGTAAACGATAACAATGAGTCACATTTAATGTCGAAAGAGCGGATTTCATGCTTACTCTATCATTGCGATTGCTGTTTCAAAAGTAATTAAGAACAATTAGAGCATTTTTCAAGGTTTTACGCCATTTAAATTGTTTTGTAACGACGCAAAAACGCGTTGCAAATTTTTAGTAGTTTCTACGTGGAAGTTGCAATTTGCGCGGAAAATAAAGTTCACGTGCAATAGCATTTTGTGGGAGTTTAAGAAAATGAGGCGACTTTATCGAAATTAGTATCATTAGTGCCGAACAAAAATGAGGCGTAGGAAATTATACAAAATTTATTCAATTAGTCTGCCGGCGATTAAGGCAATTTCGACTTAACAACTTACAACATAGTTCACACATATTCGAGTTAATTTGGACGTAATAATACGAAACCGTATTACCATTTTGCGCGTAATAATCGTAATCAGGGCCGCCGAAATTAGAATATGAATAAATACTAATTGGGCCTAAACATCTGCCGGTTTACGAGCGCGTTTACAAATTGGATTTAAATGGCTCGAATTTGGGCAATGTTTGTTTAGAATGGTGCCCACCGCGGGCGCGTCGCCAATAACAAAAAAAAATAACGGTGGCTCTCACTAAAGCTGTTTAAGAAAAAAATCGGCCACCTAGGAAGCCCTTTAGCGCCAATAAAACTGCTTTGTTGTGGTGCCGCAAAACTTTCGGCGCGATTTTCCGTTTTTATTGGGGATGTTCGGCCGTAAAGTTTATTGTATTTTTGACCTACAATTCTATATTAAAAAAACCGGATGACCCATTTTCGGTTTATTGCCGCAACTTTTGAATGCCAAATTTTACAAAAACGCTTGCACTTTTTATGGGCAATAAAATCGAAAGATAAAAATTCCTAATTTTTCACCGTAATAAAGGATCTCCGATTTGCATACTCACACAATTATTTACTTCTTTACTTCTTTTTATACCGTTTTAAGGCCTCTTTAGACGCAATAGTAACATAAAATTTTCTAGAACCCGAAATATTTTTTGAAGTAACGAATGTTGGAACCGCACAACATCAAAACACCCATTGAACTAATTAAGATGAAATTTTACACTAAGATATGGATGTCAAACACAGTAATTGATAAATCTATCCACATTATAAAAAAATGCGACAAGCTGTAATTATATTGACACCTTTTATGGCACAAACACCAGCTATCTCAGAAAATTGTGATATATTCTAACATTGATAATAAACCATACATCCATTGATTATAAAAATATGTTCACTGTCTTAAAACAAATTTGGTTAAACCGAATAAACTAGTATTGTGTACGAGCATACCTGGGGCTTCAACTTCATTGTTTTTTCCCCATCTTTTGTAAGAATTCGCGCTAATCTACTTTCTGAATAAATTAATTTTAGTTTTGATTGTATTTCTAAATATTCTTTTTTCTGTGGTTTTTAATCTTTCTCTGACACTCAAATGACTATTGTAAAGTACCTGTTTTCCTAAACATATCTTTTGCTCGCGTTCTAATAATTAACTCAATCAAATTTCATAATCAAAAAAGCTCGCCATTAATTTACTTTCGATATCTTTACTTTTCGCTTATAAATTCGACATTAGCTTAATAATTTTGACTCCAAGATTTCTAAACTTTCTATATTTAGACCACCATTCTTACTTATTTTTCTTTTCGTTCCTCTAGTATTATCATAAGTTCTGTCTTATTTTAGTAGGCCTCGAGATGTTCGACACAACTTCAGTTCAACCATATCCGCGATAATACCTCTAGGTACATTTTCAGAGAATTAGTATTAAATTTTTTTAAATTTAGGGCTGTACATAATGAGAAGAACAATATGTCAAAGGACCAGAGAGATTTTATTCCAAATGTCTATTACTTATTATCTTCAAATCAAAAGTCAATGAGAAACATGTAAAAGCTCCCACTTAATTTTATGTAATTGCAAACATTATTTTTTTGGGTTAACTTTAAATTTTATTTGTTTTCACTTCCACGAGAATAAAATTCCTTTATAATTTTTTGTTTTTTCACATTTTTCATTATGTGGAATTAGTGTTTTTATATAACCTTTGATTTCTACACGATTTTACTTAGTTTTGTTTTCCATGAGTATATATTTCATATTTAATTTAATCTAATTTTAATCTACATTTTGTTTACAATATTTTGCGTGAAAATGTAATAGAAAATAATGTCTGACTTTTGACATTTCATTCATGGAAATCCATGAACAATAATAATAATAATAATAACTTCCATAAATATTTCTCTATGACTCTAGGAAGGAAAAACAGGTTATGAGCTTCTTCAAATTAAGGAGCTCACATCCAAGCTTGAACTTAATAGCAAGTTTCAAATAATTTTTCAAATGATTAGCAGATGATATAAAATTGAAAATCAAAAATAGACTGAAAAAATCTTTTGCTGAATTTAACAATTTTACATTACATATTAAATTTATTGGCAAATAAAAATTAAATTTGAGTCATTGATAATTTTAGATCTCAAAGTATTTTTTTAACAGTCAAATATAAATTTCATGGTTGGAGAATATTAATATAATGTAACACCTAAGCAATTCATTAACAGTTTGCATGCTGCAAGTATACCTGAAGAGAAGATGTGGCCTCAAACCATTTTTATCAAAAATTGTATCGCATTTAGTTACGTTGGATTCCTAGAAAATACAATTTTGCGACGTTCCTTTCCGCTTCCGGTAAAATTCATCGAAATCTATCCTATTATCTTACAGATAGCCCTTCATTTTTTTGTTACGTACAGCTTAGTAGTCACTTGCACCAACTTAATGTTATTTGCTTTCGTCTTTAATGTTTCTTCGCACACCTTTACTTTCAGTTAATACGACTTGTATGTTGTTTACGTTTTGTAATATATTTTCCAATTTATTCTCCTTGAATATTTAATTTTAATTTTATTCTTCATATTTATTATATTTTCCACTTAAATTTAAAACAAATTTTTATTATCGTATTTATTTAGTATCAGTATTATTTTTATTATTATTAGTATTTTAATCTTAAACTTAATCCTATTGTTTCATTCACAGAGAAAATTACAGTTCTTAATTCTTAGTGATTTGGTAATCATAAATGAATTAGCTTATTTTTGATCTCGAAAATTTTGGACTTATTACGTGGATGTTTATTTGAATAATATATACGCAGCTGTGAATCAGTTGTGCAATCGTTGATAATCGGATGTCGCTATTATCTGCATATTTGTTACATTTGTTTACATTGTACAACAATGGTTGTTTAATTATACTTTTTCACACTGTGACAAAAATATTTTAAGCTACTTTCAATTTATTTGTTTTACCTTAACAAAAAAATTTTATATTCGCACGCAGTAGAATCATCAAAATGAAATGTTTGTTGAATAATATGGATTTTATTAATCACAAAATGTCACCGATTTCTAATGTTGCTCACAAAAATGTATAAATCAGTAGTTTAAAATTTTTAAATATTTTAATTACGAAGCAATTTTTTGTGCAGAATTTTTGCAAGAATTGTTGCAAGTCTGGACACTATCAACTTAGTTATTTGGAAAGATTTAGATGGTTCTAATTATTATGTTTATTTGAAGTTTATGAGACAATTACAACATGTTGGCCATTTGTTTACCATTAACTTAATTTCTTAATTTTCTTTTGTTTTATTTAGCTGTTATTGTAAAAAAAAATCGATTGCTTATCCGTTGCTTTGCTTTCTGTTTATTTTTCTTGCTAATTTACTTTTTTTTTAAATACATGTCGATTGCGCATTCTTATCTTTATTGTAATTGAGAGTATAAACACATGTTTGTCGTTATTTTCTGTTAATTTCTTAGTTTGTTTATTGTTTATATTTCACTATAAATTCTTTTTAATGTTATTATATTTCACGTTCATGTTACGTCATTGCTTTTACTTTCTATTTACATTTTACAGTATTTGTATTTCGTTTGTTGTGTACTTTAGTTTCCTTGAGGTATTGTTATTGTTATTTTATGAAAATGTTGTTAGTGTTAACGATTGAGCCTCGATTTCATATTGTTCTTTCTTCACTTTGTCATTTTTCAATGTTACCATTAATTTATTATCGCTGCCTAGTTGAATGAGATGTTATAAATATAAATAGAAAATGAATCAATAAATTGTGGTGGAAATCGTAATAGATTGTCAACAATCGTGGATGTTGATTACGTAATAAAAATATGGTAAAAAAAAAATATAAATTATTGCGATGCAGAACGATAATGAATTAAACTTCGTGACAGCAAGGATTTTTGTTAATGATGCTTTCATACATATTCGTGTTGATATTCGTGAAATTATGTTAGTTCTTCAAGTGTTACGTGTTACACGTGCCGTGAAATGCGTATAATGTTGCGTTAGACAACCGCAAGAAAAGAAACGATCAATATTATTTGTGCAATATGTTTTATTGCCGCCGTTTTTCTCTGACGTATCCCGGCGATCGCACAAACTCTACAAAACATGAATAAAATCTATTTTTAACTGACGCAGATCCTATTGGTATGTATTCCGTTGAGTGTCATCACATCAAATCGCATAAGTAGACAAGTCAACTGTAAGCCACCGGGCATAAAAAACACCCGCGGAGTTCTAACGCTGCCTCCCCCCCCCTACTCTAAGCTCACACCAATGACTTCAAACTTATGATATAAAAACCGAGATGCTTGTCTATACGACACTAATTCAAACATCAATATATTACCCCTCCTCCGTTCCCCACCAGAGGTTTACCGATCTTCTGGCAGGTAAGATCCCCTCCCGACCTAAGTATCTCAAGTCGGAGGAGTTCCTATACTCATTCCTCGCTAGATCCTTGCCGTGGTGCTTTGCAGTTCCGCGGGGTAACACTGACAACCACCCCTGAGCACATGATACCCAGCACAACACACGCCGACGTCACGCACGCCGCATAAATTCAAGACTGCGTTAGGACGCGCATTCTAAGTGGACTACATACGACAGTGTCAAGTGATAAAGCAAACATCACCTAATTCGCGCGATTTCGAAATTAGCACCAGTGAAAGTGTTGTTAACATAAAATATTGACAAGTGCAGTACCTGTGATAAAACTGGAGCAGAAACGGACTCGAGGCATGTGTCAAGTGGGTAACACGCGACAGTGCATGTGATGTGACAGGACCTTGCAAGGACACCTCAGCCGTAACAGTGCAATCAGGGAAATACAACGATTAAGGTAAGCGTTTCCTCTCCGCGCAATTTGCAAACGAATTCGGTCCCGATGCTCACTTGAGCGCGGTTCCTTCCGCGGAAACTTCAATGATACGTTAGACAACGAACCTACCGCCGGCGCAGTCGTTAAATTTACGACACATTCGTCGTTCGAACCACACTCGCCAAATTTCAAACGTTAATTCCCTTGCGATATTTTACTACGCAATTAAAATTAACATCATAATAACATGTTACGATAATTAACTAGTTTACACAAGCGCTTGCGTCTGGAACTGATCTGATTAATCCCGCCGTTAACCTTCCAATTAATCTAATTTAAACTAGTAAACAAACTGAATCGCAGACAATTTAAAATCCGATTAATTAAAACGAGTTCGCTTTTATTGCGAATATGCGACGAGATTCAACCGCGAATTGTTATCTTCGCCCCGGAATACAAAATAATTGCACTTTCGCATTATCATAAGATTTTATTGGGCCCCGCGAATGCAACGCGATGGCCCGTTTCATTTGCGAAATCGATAAAATTTAATCGGGCGATTTTGACTGAATTATTCAAATTGCGCGCCAGATGTCTGCGATTATTATTATCGAACGGCCGACATTAGCCCATAATAGAGATGTTATCTGTTAATCCGAAAAGTTAAAGACGGTAATTTGTATCGGAATGTCCAAGAAACTAAAATCCGGTAGTAAAGGCAATTTCACGGGTATTATATGAACCATTGTGGAGATTTAACGAGTTGCCCTCGACTAAATCCAGCTATTTGTAAAGTTGCTATCAGCGTGTGGTAGGTTAAGCGCAATTATAATCTTTTCGAATTCGCAACTCTTGGAAATTTTCAGCTACGTGTGCCCACGCCCCAGAAAGATACATCGTTACGCGTTATTAATCGCGAATAACAATTAGTTATTGGAAAGAGTTGCATCGGCGAGACGTTAAACCAAAGAAATGCGTCAAAAACATTTACAGACTGCAATTGCTGACATCTGACTTGATTAATATCTAATTGGCTTCGTACTACATGAAAATGCCAATTTGTTGCATGATTGGTTTAGTTAATATCAACTATCTTACATGTGATTTAGCAATTATGTCGTCTTGCAGATTTACGTATTTTATTTTTAGTCACAGCTAACATAACTTGATGTATAATTCCACGTACCTATACATATAATTATGATGAATGGTTATTTAAGATAGTACATATATTAAACAATTTAATTTATAGTTATACTTTAAATGATGACTTGCCTAGTAACGGTTTTTTAGAGAATTTCGACGTTCATTCTCGTAACCCACGCTTCCAAACAAGTCTTATTTATGACATATTCATATATTTAAAAACACGTAGATGTCATCAATGTCCTATGGCTATAACGTTGCCATAAAGTAATTAACAATAAATTTGTATCCCAACTGTTTATGTATTATTACACACAAACTTATTTTAAAATGAATTAATTAATTATTTAATTAATCTAATTAATTTAATGATTGAAATTGACTGAGTTGCTGATATTTAAAAATTGTGTGCTTCAAATTTTATAGACTTTACCTTTATTTTAAGGCACATGTACCTTGACTTAAATCTAATTTAATTAAGTTTTTATAGTCTACCCATTTTTAATGGGAAATTGTCGAATCTTTACTACACTTAAAAAGAGCCTTGTGATTAAAGCCAGATTTTAAATGATATGTTGCCCAGGAAGGGATTTTAGAGACAAGATGGCAGGCAAATGGTTAACATAACCGACCCCAGCACTCACGCATTCCAATTAGAACTTTTACGCGATTCAAAAAATGCTAGTTAATTTAAACGATTTACTACTCTCCTTATTGTTGACGATTTCGACATATCTGTCATTAAAAGTAGATGATGTCACGTTTCAGCTTAAATAGTTTAATTGCGAGAAACGAAATATATTCGTTACCGATAACAAAATGGAACCAAATCGATTCAATTTGAAATACGTTCAACAAAACGCTCATGGAGACCACATTTCTTATATTTTGCCAGCAATTTTTTGCCCCTTAATATTCTCCTCGCCCTGTAAAATCTAACGAAATTACTGATGGAATTATTCAAGAAACAATTGCTTAAGAACAATTAACAACATATGCATATGACACCATCAAATATCTGAGAGCATATGATATTCAAGGAAGATCAGTGGATAATTTTTACTCAAATTTATTAAAATGCTATTCTAAACTTTCTCGAATTAAAAAATTAAAATGATGATTACTTTATAAATAACAAACATTGTGACTTAATTCTAATTAATTCTGCAATGATCACCTGTTAGATTATCAACAATTGTGGTGTATTTTTTATGAATTACTAACAGGCCTCAGCCAGGCATACCACTGCTGTAATAATTAGTCAAAGAAACAAATAAAATCATTGAAATTGAATAACTAAATTTATTATTGGCCACATTTTCTGGGAAACTAGGAAAAACCATATTAAAACCCAGCTACTCCTAAAAATTACCGCAACGAAAATACCAACATTAATTCAAATTCACGCAAAAGCGCGATACACCAACGATAATTTATCAAAGAATAGTCGACAAGCATTGCGATGAATTAAACATTGGATGTTAGGAATTTTGTAATAAGTTGATATTAATTCTGCACTCATGTAAAAACAGCAGTAAAAACTATTATGTGCCATTACTAGAACGTTTTTTAAACTTTATGAGTAATAATAATAAATAAAAAATTGTAGATTCTCTTCATCAGAAATCAGTCACAAAATTTTTCCAAGAGCAAGTGACCCAAAAAGAAAGACAATGTTAATAAACCGAATTGATTTAACTAGAACCTAAACTAAGACATTATAACCAAAATCAAACTGTTAGTTTAGTAAATAAACCAACAATAAGTCCCAAGAATATATATATAATAAAAGCTCAAAAAGCTCCTAGGCAGCAAATAATGGTGGTGACTGAATACCATATTACATTTGCACCACTAGATTTTTAAGATTTCTATTTTTAAGTAATAACAAATTAATAAAATTTTACAAAATTTCCTTGAAACTCCGTGATTCTGATGTTAGTCGTGGATAAAACTTTAATGAAACAAGTCGAATTTTCATGTTTTGAATTCTTGGAAAATTAATTTGTGTCTCTTCGTCAGCAAACCTGACCCAGTGATGTCGATAAATATATTAAGTTGATAAATTAAAAAAATTACAAGATTGTTAAAAAGTTACCGTTCGCATGGCTCGTCACCAACCAATCAATTTGTATAAGACATTTTAAAATCAAGTGATAAAAGTACTTCCAACATCAAGTGTTCTATTCCAAATCTAATTCGGTTCAAGTCACGATAGAAAATAAATAAATAAAGTTATTACCATTTTATGCCAAATTTTATAAAATTTCCTAGAAATCATAAATCGTATCAAACATGGTGAGAAATGGTAAAAGGTAAAATATAAACGTGACGTTAGTCATTAGAATAAACGCCATGAACTTTAATTAAACAATTCGAATTTTCATAGATAACATTCTTTGGATTCTTGGAAAATTGGTTCCTTCTTCGTCTCTTCGACAGAAAATCTAACTCAGTCGTTATGTCGTAAAATATATTAAGTCGATACATTAAAAAATTACAAGATTGTTAAAAAATTGCCGCTCACATGGCTCGTCACCAACGCATTATCACACATTCAAAAGCAAACATTGATAAAAAAAATACTAACAAACCCTCGTCACCAACGAATTATCAAAGCAAAATTTGATTTAAAAAAATCAAATGTCAAGTATTCTTATACAAACGAAATTAACTTCAAATCCCACGTACACTGAAAAATGAAATCGTGTCAATCACGATAGAAAGGTAAAATTAATTAAAGTTATTAGCATTTTCTGCCTAATTAACCAGTCTGGTTTTTTTTGTTTAGTAAAACTTGCCCAGTTGAGTTTTGTTTGATAATTCAATTACTTACCTCAGGATAGCCACAAAATTTGATATGTTATTAAGTACTACGAGTTTAATTTGACTTACTGGAGTTTGAATATTAGATTTTCCACCCTTATCTTGCTGCACACGCACAGACATACATTACAAATAATTGCAAAACTAATAAACTAACTTGAAACAAAATAAAGTAACATGTAAAGTTAAAAAAATTTAGTGTTCAATTAAACATAAAAAATAATCTGGTGTCGTCAGTAACTTTGTATAACATAATAACATTCAACGGATCAAAAACCTCCCCACCATATGCAAACTTATGTAAACCCAGACGCGTTTATTTAAACTTAAATTTTACACGTTTCCGAGAAACTAACCTACAAATACACATATTAGTTGAGCCAACATCTAATATAGGTTTTATGTGTCGTAACAATTAGCAGATTATTCATATTCTAAATTTGTTGTGCCAGAGCTCGACTAAAGGCGAAATTAATTTGTACTCATTTTCAATTAGCTCATTGTAGAAAGCGATAAGTTCCCACAGTCGGATCCCGGATCGAAGGTGGCTGTGGTCGAAATGACAACATAAGGCACGATTCTTCTTCGAACATACACGCCCATCATACATGTAGTTCTACGAACTAACGCGGCAGAGATGTGTTTATGATATCATTTATTTCCCATTAAAAATAAAATGAAAGGTGCACTAGATAGCAATTCGAAGAACGTTTGTCGCCGGTTCACGCGGCGTTGATTGTGATAAATTTGTGTTGATTTGATTGTAATTTTTTTTGAAAAATGTTTGCATAGAAGAAAATGTGTCGAAATTTTCAAGAGATGAATTTAATTAGTGTGGGGAGTTGCAGCTTTCAATATTAAACCAGACCTCAAGATTTGCCCCAGTACCAATCCAGTTGCTAATATTATGTCACATCACAAACCTGAGGTATACACAATTTGAGATTTTCGATTTTTTATTTATCAATGAGAACCTGCTCTTTTGATCCCTTTATATGCCACAGTATAATATTATACAAAAATCTTTTTTGAATGATACGATAGAAATAATGTAGAAGAAACAAGGATTATTTTAATATATTTATTTGCAACTCACTACTTAATTATGAATTATGACGTGAAAAAAACATTGAAAGATGGATCAAAATCATCAATAATTACTTTTATTTTTTTTAATCTTTGCTATTTTTAACTTGCAAATTATTATAGTATTATTAATTTTAGATCAATTCCAGGTAAGCCCATTTTCTTGCACTGTTGAGAACGAAATGCTCTACGATTTTCTTCAACAAACTAAAACTAACAGACATGTTTATACGTTCCTCATGGAATCGATTTAAACAACAAATATTCCTAAATGTCAAATGATGCACTAATATTTAATTTTTAAGTTGATTACAATTGTTAAGGTTTTAATTGTTTGGGCTTTATTAACAAATACTAGAAAAATATCACCAATGCGAAAACCAACAAAAAAACCATAAAACGAAACATAGTAAACGAAGCAAGAAATCAAAGAACAAAAATATTTCAACATAGGCGAAATTAAATTTTAAATAGAAAAATCTAAATCATTTTAAAAATGCAAAGAACATAAATCTGAAATTGAATAATAACAGTAAAATTATGTTATGTTTGAAATCCTATGTGTAAACTAAACAACAAAAATTATAAATATCTAAATTTGCAAATATTTAATTAAAAATTAATAAATTAAACGTTGGGTTGAATTAGATTGGGTTGGGTTGGCCTGGCTTGGCACGTATATTTTTTAATAAGAAATTATGTAAAACATATTTTGAAGTTAACAATTGATTTTTTCTTAAATGTTCAATCGACATTTTTTAACTTGAACATTACGTAAAAACTGAAATTAAATATTTAGTCGAGGTTCTGTTGGGTTGGGAGAGGTTGGGTTGAACATATTCCATAAAAAAATAAAAGAGAGTATAGTTTATCTATATATTTTATATTTTTTATTCTAAACGTTAATTCTGATCGAATTAAACGAACTGAATCATCATTTCTACTTAAAATTGCTAACAAAAATGACAGTAAATAAATCAAAACTAAGAAAAATAAGTCTGACTTACATTTCTTAATTTTGCATTCTAGTTCATCAAAGAAAAAAGTAATTTTGCCGGATAACAGAATCCACGATTAATGCAAGAAAAACACAATAAAAAAACAAAACATCGTGCGTAGCAAAAGTGGCGTCTTCTCCAGTATGTTCTTTTTGAATACTTCTGAACCCAAATTCCACAAGTGAAGATGGCATAAAACTCATCCTTTCCAGAGGTGGATAAGGTGCAATTCAATCCATGAAAATATGACACATTTTGTGACAACGTCAAATATTTTTAATAATTTTAAACTAAATTTCAATTCATATTAATAAAGAAATACTGACAATTTCAAAAGTAACACAAACTCGAATAAAACAACCATGTTCTAAAATTAAAATTGACACAGAACACCGCAGCGTTTCATAGTGCGATTCATAAGAAATGCATTAAAATAATTAAAGCTAAAAATCACTCCGAACAATTAACAGTATAATTAACAATATTACACGATAAAGAAGAAAATTAGCACCGACGGTCCATATGCGTCGCTACTTTGTGTCACAAGGTTACACGCAGCAGCTACAGATCACTAATTGGAAATTAGAACAAAAATTAAAGAAGATCAGATTTTTAAATAGACTTGGGCTGTCGTAACTCAATGATCTAATCGTTATAATTACGTTTTCGATAAATAGGGTACTGAATATTTAATCGAATGTGTATATTAGTGCAGTTTAGAGTATTTTAGTTTCTGGTGGAAATTTTGTTTCGATACAACATAGTGAGATGATATAATTCAATTCCACATTTGTTCAAATAATTTTTAGTTAATCAGTCATGTTTTTTTTCATTTTTGTTCTACAATTAAATTGTTTGATTATTTTAAGTTTAGGTTCATTATGCTGAATAGCTTCTGCTACATAAATATTAAACAGCTGGTCTTTACCAAATAAAAATATTTCTGATGTTAACTCCATTTATTCTTATTTGTTTTGGACCATGGATTAAAATTATTATTATTATTAAGCCACTGGATATTTGTTTTCGAAGTCCAGGACAACACATGACAAGTACATAAAAAATAAGTCGTTATTGAAGTTGATTTACAGTTAAAAAAAATATAAAACTAAACAAATGTTTAAATCCTTCCCCACAAATATTAATATAATTCAATAATTTTTTTATAAGATTATTTTCAGTATTTTCAAATGGATTAAGTAATGTAAGCCACATTTTGCATTGCTATAATATTGTGAATTTATTTATAAGCAGCGTCGTATTTTAGTTTCTGGTGGAAATTTTGTTTCGATACAACATAGTGAGATGATATAATTCAATTCCACATTTGTTCAAATAATTTTTAGTTAATCAGTCATGTTTTTTTTCATTTTTGTTCTACAATTAAATTGTTTGATTATTTTAAGTTTAGGTTCATTATGCTGAATAGCTTCTGCTACATAAATATTAAACAGCTGGTCTTTACCAAATAAAAATATTTCTGATGTTAACTCCATTTATTCTTATTTGTTTTGGACCATGGATTAAAATTATTATTATTATTAAGCCACTGGATATTTGTTTTCGAAGTCCAGGACAACACATGACAAGTACATAAAAAATAAGTCGTTATTGAAGTTGATTTACAGTTAAAAAAAATATAAAACTAAACAAATGTTTAAATCCTTCCCCACAAATATTAATATAATTCAATAATTTTTTTATAAGATTATTTTCAGTATTTTCAAATGGATTAAGTAATGTAAGCCACATTTTGCATTGCTATAATATTGTGAATTTATTTATAAGCAGCGTCGTATTTTAGTTTCTGGTGGAAATTTTGTTTCGATACAACATAGTGAGATGATATAATTCAATTCCACATTTGTTCAAATAATTTTTAGTTAATCAGTCATGTTTTTTTTTCATTTTTGTTCTACAATTAAATTGTTTGATTATTTTAAGTTTAGGTTCATTATGCTGAATAGCTTCTGCTACATAAATATTAAACAGCTGGTCTTTACCAAATAAAAATATTTCTGATGTTAACTCCATTTATTCTTATTTGTTTTGGACCATGGATTAAAATTATTATTATTATTAAGCCACTGGATATTTGTTTTCGAAGTCCAGGACTACACATGACAAGTACATAAAAAATAAGTCGTTATTGAAGTTGATTTACAGTTAAAAAAATATAAAACTAAACAAATGTTTAAATCCTTCCCCACAAATATTAATATAATTCAATAATTTTTTTATAAGATTATTTTCAGTATTTTCAAATGGATTAAGTAATGTAAGCCACATTTTGCATTGCTATAATATTGTGAATTTATTTATAAGCAGCGTCAAGCAAATCGTCATTTTAAAAATTCAAATATTTTAATATTATTTCATTTGATTGCATTTGTAAATCATACATAAATATTTTATGTATTAGATTGTGGGTCCACTTTCTAAGCTATAATTTACGACGATGCCATAATAAAGAAGTGGTTTTTACTACTGGATATCTAGATGTGTTGCACAGTAAATTCCACACTGTTTTCACATAAATAGTTACATATTTTTTTTTGTACCACGCATTATTTCACCACACTCACAATTAATTATGAATTAAAGTCACGCGTAAAAATGAACGATTCTCGGAGAAAACATAAAACGTACAAAACGCGAGAATTTTTAGTGACACACGTTCTTTCAAAACGTGTCTCGGAACCCGTAAACGGATGCAACGACAATCTGAGCTCGCCTCGCAAGTACACAAAGCGAAAAAAAAAAGATTTTTCTATGTACGGGTTACAGTTATTTATTTATAGTTTCAATAACTCGTTAGTTTCGTAGTAAGTGTAATTTAATGAATATGGGTTTTCGACGCAAAAAAGCCCGCCAACAATTACAAAGATGATCTTAATGGTCAGGCAAACAATAGCTGGTATGATTATTCCACATAATCGTTGCAATCACGTTGTTCCATATTTGCCAGGAAGGTCAACTCCTACACTGCGAACGTCGTGATTGATTATTTTTCTAATTGATATTGAAGCGTTTTTTTTTCCGCGTCGAAGAAAACAACACAACATTGACATCAATACTGGCGGCGGCATCGCAAACGCCGGTGCGAAATGCGCTTTTGAATTAGGTGTTTATGATTGCCATTGATAAATTGTGCAGGCATAATTGCACAATTAACGCTCGGCGTTCGCAAATGCGACGGTCGCCCGTGCGGTTTTCTGTTGAATTGATGTAAACTGGGTACGAAAAAGTGCACCTTGCTCGTTTGTGATGATACATCGTTTATTTATCGATAATGTATTTTAAAACCTGATTCAGACATGAGCATTTATTGCTACGGTTAACCACAATCGTACTGGTTATTTATGAGTTGCATACGTGCAGAGGTGCAATGGAATTTGCTGAAATAAAAAAATGGCAAAAATTTAATTCAATAAATTAATTATAGAATTAAAATCGTTGCTGTTTTATTTTTCAAATATTAGATGAAAATTTTCAAAAATTGTACCCAACAAAATTTCGAACTGGGCATCGATTCGAATCCACATTACAATTAACATTGTTATTTAATTTTTTTCTATTATTCAAATTTTTTATAATTCAAATTGTTCCCTTTGATTTTTCGCTTTTATTTAATATTTTTGCTTCTAATCATGTTGGCTGGTTCACTTTTAAAACTTCTCACTTATAATTATGTTGCCCTTGCCTTAATTTCAATGTTTATTCTTGTACAGCTTCCCTCATTTGAAATTCTTTGACTTAGTCATGCAGAATGGGTTATGTGGTAACCACAGAAATGTATTTGTAAAGTAATTTCAGCAGCGAGTTTTTATTAAAATGTTTTCCTTACATATTCATCAAACAGTCTGATTAAAATTAAAACATTATTTTTCCATAATCTGGCTGCGGAAATTATCAAAATGTTAATGTCCAACGATTATCGTATAAGTTAAATATGTCTGCCTTCAATTTAAACAAAGAAAAAAATTGTTTCGTTACACTTATCTACTACACATCTATATAAAACGCATTACTGCGAAAAAAGTGTTAATTAAAACGAGTTTTCAACTGACAAACTAGTTTTTTATAATTAAATGAGCGTTCATTAAAATGATGATTTACGAGTAGGATAATTATTGTAAAAAAATAAACACAAATTTAATATTTTCGAACCGGATGAGTATTGACACCGCGATCCGAGTTATTCATTGCGTGTATCTCTGGTCTGGGCGTCTGTTTGTTGAAATAACAAAATTACTTACAACAACACGGTCCGTGGTATTTCAGACGGTAGCGTCAATCAATATTTTCACATGGCCAATGTCGCATTAATGAATCCACAATAAAAGTACAACCCGTTAGATTAACAAATGCGAGAGTTAATTATCATAACCAACTGACATTTCAGTAACCATTAGTGTCGTTTGTTGGCGAGTGCACTTGTGTCGCGGAGACGTCCGCGCATTCACGAAAATTCCCCGATTTAAAGCGCTTAAAATATCGCGCATAATTAATTAGGAATATGTACGTGAACATGACTGGTGAAAATCACAAGTACATAATCGGTAATTAAGGATACTGCGCAAGGAAAAATGTTCTAACGCACGTAATTCACGGACGTCGCGGCGATATAACATTATTTAATACTCCTCAAACATATGCTGTTCGTGGGACCGTTACAATTAAATAACCATGGGATCGAAACCGTATCACTTTTATCAAAGGATGAATGCTGGCAATATGTTACTTGCGTTAGCGACGGTACGCGTATCAATAACATATTTTCAATTTTAACGCCCCATATTTTTGCAATAACTTCTGCGTTTGAGTTACAGTTTAAACGGGCGTCAATCAAAATAATTTTTGCACCTGCACTCTAAATATTTTACGACACAAATAATTTGAAAAACGATCGTTACACGCCTAAAATAATTACAATTTTCAGCCTTTTAACCGCTTAATTTCCGGTAACGGGTGCCACAGACGGGCGTTTTACGCAACTAATTAATTCGGTATTTACATCATACAAATTATCTGGTTTTTTATTTAATTTAAAATAAATTACTAGTATAAATTAAAGGGCGGAGTCCAAATTAGTATCTGGTAACCTTTGGCCCTAAAATTCCTGCAAGTGTCATTCCTGAAATTCCTGATAGCGAAACATTAATATTTCGATAGTTACTCCGACCTTTATTGGCAATGTACTACTATGGTAAATATTTCATATGGATTTCCTTTATTAACTGGACATTTTTTTTATTTCTCCGTTATATTTTTATGCAACTAATATTTAACTATTAACTTGGTTTCGTTCAGTTCACATTCCTGGTTGCCTACAATGTGTTTGCTTTCATGAATTACTAGACTGAACCTGCGTCATTCTTATTCCTTTGTCTATAACTATAGACAAAATTTTGTCCCTAGCTAATTTTAGTAGGTACTTAAATTATTTATTGTGCCTCGTTTTTTATATGCAACCAGTTTCCCCAATTTTGCATTGTATTCTATTATATATTTTCGAAAGATTATAAAGCAAAAAAAGACAAATACGTATCAAGTAAATTAATCTAGTCCTTCTTAGACACAGAGCCAATGCCATTATTTTTATAATCAACAGATGATATTATCACATAACCACCACTAAAAATAATTAATACTAAGCTGGTAAAACAGTGGCTAAGGCAATGTTGGTAAAATAGTATCCAACCTATCCAATAGAGTAGAGTATATGCATAGTTGGGATCTATTCTACTTTGATCAGTAATACCAAGAGCCAAATTATTCACTAGGCAGTCTATATCATACAACAAAAGACTAAAAGCTGGGATGGATATTATTTTACTAGCATACAATTGCGATTTGTTGATAGCCCACTCTGGCGACCAGTAATATTTTCTACAATTGACAAAAAAGAGAATTTTAACAGACAGCGTCGAGAAACAAAAAATAATATGAAACTGTATATCAAAATGAATCAAAAATATAGCATAGAAACGTGGACAAAGAAAATTAAAAAGACGAAAGCAGAATCTTAAAAAAAACATTTGCTTGAAATAAAAACCTTAATCTGAACGAATAACGTGAATCAAAATAAAACTAGATGGAACCAATGCAAATTTAAAGAACACAATATTACTTAATTTAATATCTTAATATAACACAACGAAAATTTCTAAAGTAACAAACTGAATTACCAAAAATTATCAAATTTGTTACATGGAAGGGAATCAACGACATGGAAGAGTAACAGAAACTAATCAAATCAAACGAAAGGATAAATCACAGGATTACAAGGATTAATTAATTAAACCGAAATCTATTTGGTAATACAAACCTTAAGTAAAAATATTAAACATAGAAGTAAGAATAAGGTAAATAGCAAAACATATCCAAAAGATAAAAAAAATAACTGATAAATAAACTGAAAGTAAGTGAAATGAAAGGTGTAAAAGAAATTAAAACAATTTGATCCAATTAAAGTTTCCTAAATACAGATACGAAAGTGGGTTTGTGTCAACCCAACCCAACGCAGCCTAACGAATACAACCCTTGAATATATAATCATAGAAGCAAATAAATCCTGGATTGTTATTTATAACGTCTACATTAACAGGCTGAGGTTTGAATGCGAAGCTCAACATTGCTTACCAAATGGTCAAGACCATTAAACCACTTATCCTGCTAGTTTAAATTGACATAAACTGGGTAAGCAGGTAAATGGGTTGGTACACCAAGTTGTTTTCATTAATGTGATAACAGAAAATGTTAACTATTTACATGCTTACCCAGTTTATGTCAATTTAAACTTTAAATTAATTAAAAGTACGTTAGTTGCTAAAAGCAATTAAGAGCAAATTCCCAGTTTTCTACCAGCTATTGGAATGAGCAAATATGTCGACATGATAACATCGCCAAAGAAGCTATCAATGGATATTGAACCAAAAATTATCCCATGAATGCGTGAAAAAGGACTTTTTTGTAGGCATTCAATTTTTCAACTTTGATACGTTTCATTATGATTTAATTGCGAAAATTTGTAAATTATGTTCAAATGCAGCATTTATCGCTTTTTGTAATTTTGTAAACTAAGTATTCTTGTATATTGTATGTCATATTTTTGTGACTCTTTATGTAGATCTTATTTTTTATAATTAAGGCTTGCAAACAGTAATTAAAGTTGGGCAAGTTTAACATTCTTGACATTGAAATCCAACTGGTGGCCGATTAGGTGATAATTCTGATCAATGTGATGACCACTAATCTTTAAAGGTTAGTGAGACGTCTAATATGAATAAAATTAGCGGCTTCTTGACAGTCTAAACCGCAAGTATTATATATAATTTAGTTCGCTTGTTCCACTTTCTTTTGAAAGATATGTTTATCAATAATAGAAGGAGCAAGCGTAATATTCGTGCAATGGATATTTACGGATGCGTCATCTACCTTTATTGAAGCACAGTTATATCTGTCAATTATGGCGCATTAATAAAGATCCGTTGAAAGACGTAAAATGACTTAGTTCATATTGAACTAATAATCAAAATGAAAAGGAGTCAATACTTCTGAGAACGCAGCTATTCAACATATATACTGCAGACACGTTGAGGAAGTGCGCAAAATGGGGGATTAAAACTAGGAAAGGAAAAGATATGGTCGTTGGCATTCGCGGATGATATAGTACGAGCAAGGACGGACAAGGGGTTGAAAGAAATTTTGAAGAGTTAGAGCTAAACACAAAGAAAACTAAAATAATGATGTTGATGGAAAGGAGGTGAAGAACGGGAAAGTACAAGTGAAATGGAAAGAGGAGGAAATAGAACAGGTGGTAAAATATGTGGGAGGAATGGAGGATGTAGATATTTGAAAAGGCAGGAGTATCAGTGGAGGAGAAGAAGAGAGGTGAAACAAGTTCAGAGAAAGATAGCCGAAAGATGGAAGCACAATAAAGCAAGGTATACAAAGGAATAAAAGTAAGGGGGCAACCGAGGGGAGGCCGATATATGGAGAGAAAATATTGTCAACATTCAGAAGCGGGAGCAGCGAGAAAGCAAGCAAGTATTTGATGAATGAGAAATACAGGAGACTGGGATAAATGGGGGATTGGTTAGGAAGTTGAAAAGAGGTGAGACTGGAAGAAGACGAGAGGACGAAAGGAAAAGATGGGAGAAGAAGCACAGGCGAGAATTGTTGATTTTTACGCACTTTTCACCAATTTCGTTTGAATTGGTTGAGACCAAAATATTTCTTTCTAACTTTTTATTGTTGTATTATGTTTGAGTGCAAGATCTAAGACTGGTGGCAAAAAACATTGTGTTTTAATTAAATTTCGTTGCTGTCGTAAATCTTGAACTGATGACGTATTTTTATATGCTCCCTTTAAACCTGAACTTCCCACTAATTATTTTTTTTATATAATATAAAATCACACACACTCAAAAAAATTGGTCGCCAACTAAGGGTTTCAAAAAAATTTTGAAAATGAAAATATAAATGAGTTGCTGAAAAATTTAATGACGTTTAGCATGCGTAAACTCTTGCATCCCTGGCTTGAAATCTAAATATCTGGCAGTAACAATTATGTCACATAAGACCTTCACCAACCTGATTCTTAGAGTTGGGTTGGGTTGGAAGCAACATTTTGATAAATTCATAAAAAATTAACTTTAACCAAACAGTTTTGTCAATAAGTAGCAAATCCTGAAAGGCTGTCTTCAGAATTTCTATGCTTCGCAGTGACTCTCTAATAACCCTATTGCTTTTAGATCTTCCAAGAGGATATGCCATCCCAACCCAACCCAACCCAACCCAACCCAACTCAACCCAATGGATCTCTCGCAGTAAATAAGTTCATAATTTCATTATAATTAATAATAAATTTCATGTAAATAGCAAATGATTGTTCAAATATAATAAAAGTATCTAAAGGGTACATTTTTAATTTATTTATTCGTTTACTTATATCGGACACAGCAACTGGCTGGGGTTGATTGGGGACATTACTTGCGTCCACAATAGTATCCTTGTATTTTTTCAAGTCACTGAGAACGATAAAAGAAACCGTGGAAACTATATCCGAATGGTCTAGTCGTAATATGAAATTCATGAAATGTATCTACCAAATAAAATGTGCACTTCCAATGAGATTTGAACCATAGACGATTTCTAGTCTGGCAACCTTCAATGTTCAAATTTAGTGTTTTAATTACTACTATCCTTTGACTCTATTCTAATGCAAATACCTCGTGACCTGTAACTGTGGGTGGGTTTGAAACAAATTCAATAGCGACGCTTCATTACTTTCCCTAAAAGTGATGTTTTCGCAGCAGGTGAATAAAACAAATTTCTGAACGTATCGTAATCCAAACTTTTGACAACTTTTGACTTGGGACACGTAGAAAAATAAGAATAGAACATTTACGGTAGCAACAATGTATGACATGATGCAATTTTTTTCCAACTTTGTTCTGCCACTATATTTACAAGAAGTACCAAGCAATGGACTAAAAGTACCATAACATCACCCTCACTCCATTGAGCTTTGATTTATAATCAATTTTTTCGTGCCATTGTCATCGGAACGAACCTTGAATATACCATTTTTTTTTAAATCAACTAATTAGTTAACCCCAAACTGCCAAATTAACGTATTTTAGTTTAAAAATAAGAAAATCATATAACTATAATAATATTAATTTAATTAATTTATTGATGAGATTTTTTATGGATAGCTAGCATGTAATGGTTTTGGGTCTTGGAGGCACTTTCCTTCCCATTATGATCATATGTCAGATACCTTTTGCGTCCAAGTAGCTTCGAAGAACCAGTTGTTCAAACAATTTCTCTCAATTTAAATATGAACACATCGAACGTCGTAATTACGTACAACAAATCCAGTAATTCAGACTCCCACTTCCTTTGCAAATTTTCAAGGTAACTACGAACGATTGTATTCACGTAAGTTAGATCTCGGCGTCAATAGTATTTGACGTAATGTTTACAAATCGTCCACTTTATCCAAAAACAAAATCTACATTTTTTCTTTATTAGCAAAATTTTTATTTGTCTTCTTTTTTAACGTTTTTTTTTGTTTTCATGTTCTATTTTGTGTACCTCATCGGTATCGTTAAATATTTTTTCTTGTAGTTATAATTCAATTTACCGATTTTTCATCATTTTTGTTTTTGTTGTTTTCTGTTTTGCACATTTTTTAATGAATTTGCACTTTTAATTAATATAAATTTTTGTCTTCTTGATTTAATTTTGCTTCCCTTCCATTATGTTTTAATTTGTAGTTTATTTAGTATTTTAATGGGAATAAATACTAATAATCAAAATTTCCATCAATAATGCAAGGCTTGGTGACATGCAAAATATTTATATATTATATTACATATATTATTATAGTTATTTTAGATGTCCGATTTTATAATTAAAAACAGTAAACTGTATGTCTGATAATCAATCATTGAAATATATAACTTGGATTCCTTTTGATTACAAACAACTTTTTTCTCGTAATAAATTCATTATTAATTTCTTGTATAGTGAGTAATTAATTAAAACCAAAAGGGAATAACCACTATTACTCAGTGTATTATCAATAACTTGGTAATTTATATTTATATATACACCGCAGCGCTCTTAATCAATATTTATGTTTCAATCAAGACAAATAGGTAGACGTTTATTGGGAAAATATGCAACAATAACGTGAGAAAAAACACTAATAAAGTACGCGCAATTATCGAATTAAATTTCAATTTGTTGCATTAGTCGAAATCGCTAACGCATCATTTAGAAAGGAAATTTCACTTCAAATTAGATCGAGCATCGAAACTTTTGCATCGACGGCGCAAAAACCACGCAAACATATAAATAAGTAACGCAAATACAATATCGTCACGACAGATTAAAATGATCAATTAGGTTGGTATAAAATCGTCGATGGCTTGCAACAATGCGACCCGACTTCCTTAATTAAAACCGAGTTTTGCCTGACGCGTGAAAAGTTATGACAACTTTTCAATGCGATGCACGGCGTTCGAAAATACAAACGTAGCTTCCTGTAATTACGATAGAATTTAACGATCGTCTCGCTTAATTCGCCATGGCTGTGGTGCACTCGTAAATATCGCAGCCTCAATAACTGGATCATGTTTTTACTCGATTTTAATTAAGGCGGCCGCATTAATAGAAAAACGCGGCCCATTCCCATAGAAAGATGATCACGAGCCGCGTATTTCCGACCGCTGATTATCGGTAATGAGTTAAGAACTGGTAGTTTAGGCATGTCGCTTGTGCACTTCTTCATCGAATTAAGAGTCGTAAGTAAAGTCCACCTTTTGAATGGAAAGCGTCATTTGGAATGATATATTGCGGCACGATACAGAATAATTCCGTTAAGGCATCGCACGTGAATGTGTCGCTGCACGGGTGTACCAGGAAATGTATTTTTTTTTTAATTTTATTTATCGTGCCATCTTTTCTTAGGCGGTGATGTAAGACGTGCAAGTTTAAAGTGAATAAACTATTATTAATTTGGTTCTTTCAAACGTCAAACTAATATTATTTTAATCGGGTTAATATTTGAAATGAACTACATTATAAATTTGTTGGACGCACAAGAGACCTAATGAGGCAAGCTGTTCAAAATCCACAATATGTTTTTTTTTGTTGATTCATTTGCACCTTGATTATATTTGAAGGTCCCTTGGAACGACGAAACCGGTTATATTTTACAATAAATCCCATTGAAAATTGTAATCTCGATTCTTTTGGTATCATATACGAATTTGTGTTAAAACTCAATCAACATAGTTTTACGGGTGAACTTTACACCGTGTGAATTATAATTGCATCGCCGATGACGTGCATAATCTTCCATCCACTGCAACTAAATCAATAAAATTGTGCAAAGAAATATAACTTATAATGAGTTTTAAATATGGTGCTTCGTTCTTCGTAATTGCCTCGTGAGAGCAATTTTCGATCTACTCAAAATCCATTTAACAACGTTTAACTTCAATTAAAATTTAACGCCGTAAAAATTAATAGCGAGTCCCCACTTCGCCGACATTCATGGTTACTTGCCCGGTTTCAGGCGCGCGATAAAATCTAAATAAACTTTAATTGCGGCGTTTCTATGTGTCTATTATCGGAGCGGGTACAGGAGTCACCGGAATCAGATGCACCATACGAAGCGGCGACTACAAAGAGATCTAGATCGGACTATCAGGTGTGCTATGATTGATGGGCCGGACACCAGACCGATGCAGACCACTAAACGGTTCCTCCTCCGCGTCGTGAAACCTCAATTCAACACCTTAACGT
Organism: Geotrupes spiniger; assembly: GCA_959613385.1. NCBI lineage: Eukaryota > Metazoa > Arthropoda > Insecta > Coleoptera > Geotrupidae > Geotrupes > Geotrupes spiniger. The sequence goes on along the minus strand of OY390736.1, from coordinate 36,103,522 downwards.
TTGATCGCGACCGCGATACTCACCTCGGCGAGTTTTAATCTTCTCATTATGTAGTAGGTGGATACAACGTGATCCTTTATATACATTCTTGCGAGGGACTCATTGGAAATTCGGTGTGAAATTTGTTACGGTTTTTGGTCATTTACGGAGAGATATCGGAGGTGCCCGATAATTATAAAGTGCGCCGATTTCCCCGTTCGTGGTCTGCGCGACCTTGTGCCCGACTTCCCACTGGATCGAAACCCCTCATTAGACGAAAGCTGCAAGGTGTAATTTACGAATATTTAGATAATTAATGTGGATGTTTGTTTTAAAATGTTCAGTGCTATATTTAGTCATTGAATACCATTGTAATTAACTGTTGCTGAAAATTCAATGGAATGGAATCCAGGAATAAATCCATCGAACCCTTAAATCGATTATAACCAACATTTTTTAAATCAAATACCTCGAAAACACATCACAAAAAATATAAACCCTAAATACTATAAGTGAGCACGAAGACACAAATCAGAACATTTGTTCCTATATGTGAAATATTTTTTAGCTAAAACATGGCAATACTGCCAAACTCAACCCCAATATCTATAAAAAGAATCAAATCCAAAACTAAAAATAATTACTGAGCAAAGAAAGAACCTAACCTGTCTTTATGTATATTTAGAGGCTAAGCAATCTGAGTCAATCCAAATGCAGTCGTCACATTGAAATAAATTTCACAAATGTTGAATTGGCTACTCAACTACTCGCATTAACTTTTCCACGTTTTCTTATATAATGCCCCATGATAATTTTCTGACATTAGTCAGTTGTGAACGCTAACCAAGGAGCACACTATGCTATTAGTAAAACGACTCAGATGAAGATAAAATATCTCAATACTACGAAAACGTAAATGAAATAAATAATCAAAAACATAAACACAACCCAACCCAATCCAACCCAACCCAAGCTAACTTTAGTTTTAGTTAAGAACCCAACTATTTACTCCCAATTATTTATTCCAAATTTTTCGAGAAACGCCCAACGTGCTCTACTAGATTTAATTTAGAAAAACCCTTGCACAAGTAAAACACAATCAATGTCACTGTCGTCTACGTTTGAGTAACGTAAGATGTGTACTAAACCCAATGTAATGTCATTTCTACTTAAAAAATTAGAAACGATTTAAATTTAAATTTCATCACGAGCATCTTGTTCAACCCAAACCCAACGTCAAATATTTTTAAATTTCGAAGTAAAAAATAAATACATCACAAACTTTTGATATAAAATCAATTTATTTAGTTGATTTTAAAAATGATGCTGAAAGTAGAATATCACCAAAATGTGATTGCATTGTTTTTGTATTACTGGCAAAGAAAAGCCATCATTAATGCCATCGTACGATGCCAATTTCTGGTCGAATTTTGAAGATATCGATTTAAACTTTCAATAACAAGATGAAGCTTATGAGCAATCGTTTTATCGATACAAGTTTGGACACTTCATTGAAATAAATTACCACCATTTACGATAATAACAATTAGTTCAAGACGTGAGGACGTCAAGGAGACATATTAAGTTATTTTGTTCAAAATCTAAAAAACCTCACTATTTTAAATGTACAAGGTTTGGGCTATATTGAATTGCATCTGATGTCCGTATTTGTAGATGTCAGTCTGCGAATTTGTAACAAATGTAAACGTCGCACTGCTTACTTCTTTCTTTATTAATTCGCCAGACTTAGTCATAGTACCCAACTTTTGCAGTAACAACACCTATCTATAATACATATACTGACTACAATAGAGCTGCTACGATTGACCTATTTTACCATTTTATTTTATTTTATTAACGTCAATTTGCACAGTGATCAAGGAGACATTTTTTAATCAGACGTATATAATTACTATATTGGTGACTAAAATTACACTCAACCCAACCCAAGGCCCAGTTCGATAATAAATGATTGTAAGTAGTTGCTATCAACTACAATTCAGTCAAGATCCCAATCAAAAATGTAACAACAATCACAAATTTTATGAAATACCTAAATGTACCAAACCTAACCCAAATATTTTCCATTTAGTTTGGTGAAATTTATTCAGCTGGTTGGAGTCATATAAAACAACACATATAATGTAATACAACCTAACGTAAATTAATCAAATTACACAATTATATACCGACACTAATTATAAAAATATCGGCATCACAACCCAATTGACATATCTTTGGTTCGATTTCGATCAATTGGGTTGAGCTGTATTTTGCAAATTTGTCCAGAAATCCAATAAGTCTCCCACCACAACAAAATGGACGCCACTGAAAATCGTAATGAAAAGAAACCAAATTAAAAAAATAATTCGTAATTATAAACACTTTTATATAGTCACGAACCCAACTAAAAATGTAGTCCCAATAAACACAAATTTCAAGAAAAACTAAATGTGCATCCTAATCTAGTATTACAGACTTTGTTTGGTCTAATTCAGTAGCATTATATTGAATTTTTATTCTGAAAACGCATGGAGTCGAATTAGTCATGTAGTCATGATGTATCGTTGGTGATCTGATGAGTTCTGAAGGACGAAACAGATTTGAAGAAAAAAAATCTAAACATTAACAAAACTAACTGAATTATCAACAGCAGTCTGGGGTTGTGTTGGGTTCAGTTTCATTGGGTTGGCTTGATTCCTTACACACAATGCAACTTTCAGTGAAACCGAAATTTAAAAAATAATAATTTAAACAACTAAACCTAACAATCTGTTATGTCTTATAATTTGATTTCGTCGTCCACGTAAATTTATCATAGTGATGTAGTCCATATGGCAACGTATATATGACCACTAATCATAACAACAAATTCTGAATATGTAGCGGTAAACACAGCGACAAAGACAAAGCTAACGCAAGTAAACCTAAATAATATATGTGGTTAGAAAACAGGAACTTCAGTATAGTTGACCCATTTATATCACACGATTACTGCAAATAGTTAAAATCTCGTGAATGTTACCTTTATGCCCCCACGGTGACGTTTTAATGTCTCTCGTAATATAGGAGCAATATAACACGGACTAGCTCTGAGCGAAACAAGACCCCACGTTAACTGATGCCTTAGGCGATCAGCGTGCCGGGTCCTCTTAAAATCATGTTAAATAAATTTATTAGCTGACAATTTTGGATTTTTGTTGAATCGTTGGTGTAAAAGAATAAATGCGATAGAATTTTATATAATTTGTCATAGTGTTAATGTTTGAATTTTTATGCGGTGTTTAATTAACCGGTTAAAACGTGCACGCAAGTTATAATAAATTCTGCAAGATCATTCTATAATTTCTAGAGCTTTAGTAATCCTAGGGACAATGAATTAATAATGTGGGTGCATGAACCAGGCCACAACAATAGTAGCTGTAAATTCCCTAGACATGAACTCACATTCTTCAGGGTTTATTGCAAATGCTTGCGGTATTAACAGGTAGATGTTGCTCGCTTGATATTGTTGTTCCATAAATGCAAATAAAAATGACATGTGAATTGTAGCGGACGGGTATAATGAAACGGTCAGAAAAATGATCTATTTGTGTGGCTCTGAACTCTTCAAGCACATGTTGCGCGCTACGTCTACGAGTCTTACGAGTCTTATCTATTATTTAGTATTTCCATTGTGGCCGCATCAACACTGTTCAGAAGGATAAACGCTTTTCATCAAACTAGTAATTTAGAGTGATTTATTGAACGATTCATTGTTGCGCCGGTCGTCGCTTCGCGGCTAAAAAATAACGCTGACGCGAGACACCGCGATGCTCGTCACCGATAATTGACATTTCTATGTATGGTACATTTTTTTATGATTTGCGAGATCTGCGTCAACCCGTTTAATTAACGAATAGATTCGCTCCGACGCGTTGCGATCCGTAAATATTTAACTGTGTGACCACATTGTTTGATGATGCGCAGTGAAATACACGTCCGACTCATCCTAACTTTCTATTCAGAAATAGATACTTACACTTTTTATTAGTGCTAATAAACCAGTCTTATAATTAAATATGTACATATATCTGGACGACTGATGTTAATTATTTCCTAGTGTTTGACATTTGCGGAAAACATACCTGTTTCAAACGCACCCGAATTAAAAATTGTGATAGAAATAATCAAACAAGCTATGAAAGTTCGACACGATTAATGGAATGAGCAAGCAAGCAACCGGCTACTAGCGCATTTGAAAATTTCTTTTACGTCGCTGATTACGTTTAATTAGACGCACCTCTAATGTAAAATTGGTGGAATTATTTCCCATTCCTAAACTAGAGACCCACCAACTGAATGTATTAATTAAATGTTTCAAGGTATAAAAAGAGGGCGTGATTTTATACATAATGAGAATTCAGCAGATGTTCCGGATCAAAATCGAACTTAATCATCTCGCCACACATCGATCGAAAAAACGACACAATAAATTGCCAGTTCCCTTTAATATTTCTGTTACAGATCACGCCCGTTAACGTTTACATTGTTAACAAACGCGCTGGGCTTGAATCTTAACGCAAGTCATGTTCCCATTATACCATAAACATTATGTCGTCAATATTCTATTGGGATAATTCATTTTTGTAACGGCCATTTCACGCTGGCTGTGTTTACACCGATGGAAGAAACATGGGAACAAATTTGAAGAGAATCATTCATGACGGTGCATTCGGATCTAACAAATGCATTTCACTTAAGATTTGTGTTTGATTAATCGACTTTGTAGTAATCTTGATATCGCAGTGCCTTCACATTACTTAATTGCAAAAATATTTTATGTAGGATTTAATCTACAGTCGATCTTATAAAAGTACATTACTAATCAATATCGTTCGTAGGTTGGGACGATTAAAAATAACTAATTGATCTAATAATAATCTACATTCCTGTTAATTATAAATAAATATCGATAAGTTGCTTGAGGAATAAATTCTATCTAGTTCAAGTCGACGTCTGAATGGTAACGATTGCATAGTGGGTTCACATTCGACGCGATCTTTGTAAAAATAATTACAAATGTAATAATTTGACCCATTCTAATTTGTTTTGAGGTTTTATTTTTCTTTATCAGCAACTCTGTGAGATTGTTGTCCAATGTCTTTTTTGCCCAACTTTTCTTCCTCTTCATATATATTCTTGCCAGGTCTTTATTTTGTTCAATGTATGTGGTTAGCATTTCTATGGTCATTTCTTCACGTATTTGCGTGTTTTTCACCCTACCCTTTCGTACCAAACATCTGCCATCCCTCATTACAGCTGCTTACAGTTTCCTCTTCTGTCTATCTGTCAGTACCCAAATCTCATATCCAAATGCTAGTATTTGCCTAAAGATTGTTATGAACACATTCATGTTTGTTTTTCATGAGACTTACCTCTTTCATATCAGTTCCTTCCTCATACTTTGCTGTTAATTTCTGCCTCTTCCGATCTCGTCCTTTCATCAGATATACTGAATTATATCGACCTGTTCTATTTTGGTGCCTTCTCTTTTTATATTCATTTCTTCTCGGTCTCCTATTTATTTTATTCATTTATGTATTTTGCCTTTCAGTGTTTCTTTCCAGATTACCATGTTTTTGTAGGTTCACTTTCTGCAATCACCATCAGGTGATCTGCCAATGCCTCTTCAAATATTGCCACCATTTGTAGGTTCTTATATCCTACATTTATTTTTTCGCTCTCTCTGTACATCTTTGGGATCATGTCGTCCATAAATGCAATGGAAAGCAGAGGGCGTAATCCTCCCAATGTTTCAGTCCTTCCTTAGTTATAACCACATCCGATTTCCTATTATTGTTCCTGTTGTATAAACTTTTAATGATCCTCTTGGCACTTTATCAAAGGCTTTTTCTTTTATCGATTACTTGCTTTACTATGAACACGTCATCCTGGATACATCTTCCTTTGTAGAACCCATTATGTGTGTCGGTTACTGTTGTAGTGTCCATTTCTGCTCTTAGTCTATTGTCCAATATTTTTTCAGATACTTTCGTTGTTGTACTTAACAATGTAATTACCCAGTAGTTTCTCCAGCATTTTTGGTCACCCTTGTTGAAAATCAGTGTATCAGTACCGTTCCCCAATCTTTTCTCTCCGTAACTATGCTATGTCAAAAATTTCCAGTAATACGCCAGTCCCTTTTTCACCCCTTTGTAACATTTCCAATGTAATTCTGTCTTACCCTGGAGCTTTTCTTGAGCAATTTGATAGCCCTCGTTAGTTGGTTACCTCATTTTTATCTTTTCTGGACGATTTTTCAATTGCATAAAATAGTTTCTGATTATCTCAATTATCTTGCTCCAATTTATATCCAACTTCAATCCAGCAATCGTTCTTCGCATTGATAACGAGTTCTTTAACATTTTTCTGAATTTCTTGCAAACTTCATAATTATCATTGCTTCTAATTCTAAGGTATTTCCTCCATGCTGCTGTTTTCTTTTTGACAGTATCTTTATGGTTTCCACCATATTTGCTTCTCCTTTTAACTATTCTACAAACCACATCCGTAGCTAGTCTATGTTTTAATCATTTTTTGAACTTACTTCCAATTTTACTAAGATCTTAAAATTGGCAGTTGCTTGTTCGTCATTTAATCTAAAATTTTTGATGGCTTCGTATTCAATGTTTAGTTCCCTATTTCATGTTTTTCATTTGTCTGTTCCTTCTCTACATTTTGTCGCCAGACAACTATAACGTTCATAATTAAGAAACATGGAACATTTATTTTATGAAATAAATAATACGTAATTCTATTTGCAATAGATGGGTGTTTTTTGAATTTTTTTTAAGTGCTCTAATTTCCAATAAGGTCGATTAAAGAACAAATCCTTAGAGAAAATTACAATTTATGCATTAACATAAAAAACCGATAGCCATTAATAATGCCGATTCAGCGTCGTATTCTCATTCTATAAAAGGATTAAACTCGTAAAGAAATCATAAAGACGGTCTTGTTGTGAATTATGAAAATTAAGAAAGTTTTTTCCGTGCGCTTAACGAGGATGCATTCATAAAAATTAAAATACGCCGATCGTCGTTTTTCATATTTATTATGGGGGGATAACTAACTTTACGGGCGCATTAAATTTTCAGTTAAAAGTAGTGCCACAGTTTCGCGTCCGAGCGCGATAAACAATGCAAGTTTAAACGAGCGCGTGATTATTTTCTAGTTTTATTAGAATGAAACGTTCGACAAGGACGCGCGGTTAAAGATGTGAGGCTTGCATACAATGTAACAGAATTTAGTATTTTTTCTGAGCATTATCTCCGCGGTCACCGGTAGTTAAACATAATTACGCAATAGACATAAATATGCACATTATCAGTTTAGAAATCATGCACCTATGGATAGGTCTAAATGATATATAAAACAGACTCAAGGAAAGTGAAAACTATTGTTTACTTTAAACTGTATGTTCTCATGACCCACCTAGTTGCTTTGCTTAATTTTCATGCATCGCCTGCACAAACAACGTACTTGCCAATACGTTAATATTCCTTTTGTGTTACGTTTAATTGGGACAGGACATGTTAATTATTGTGTATCAGATTATTATTGAAAGACGTTTTCATCACATTCCAATTAATGATTTACCTGATAATATTCTAAAAAAATATTACAAACATTTACTTTCTCTATCCCACTTCACAGAAATATTTTGTTTATATTTTTATTTCTTTGAATTGGATATTTCGATTCTATTAAAATTTTTACTTACATTTATTTCCAATAATTTTTATTTAATTTTTTTATTTAGTTCTTTTATTCGTAGCTATATTTTGTATTAACTTTTTGTATTTTTCTTGTTTTATTTCTTTTCTTTTCGTCGTTAATACTAAATCATTTTAGCTCTGTTACTGTACATATGTCTTCGTGTTTCTATATTTCTCTTTGATATATTAATTGAGTTGACATTTGTAAAAAATATTTCAAATTTCTTTAAGCAAATCAACATTAATCTTAAATACATTCTTTGATAATTTTATGAAAGTTAAGGAATGTATTTTCCTCCAATAATATCATACATACTTTCAAATCTTTACAAATAACCTTTTTACAATAAACAACTTGATACAAAATATTTTTGATTGAGAAAGTGTTTCCATGTAAATATTTAAAATGTTTCAACGAATTACTTTATATATTGTGTCATTCGTATTTTTACTCAAAAGGTTATTGCAAAAAATAGAATGGCACCATTAATAGTCAATATGTATTTAAAATTTACATAAAAAATGAATTTTCAGGCAATCAACTCTCGAATAAACACAAAATAGGAATAAGGCAAAAAATACAATTAACCTAAGATACATAGAAATCAAATTATATTAAACTAAAAGGAGCGAAGAAAATATGATTGGAAAATAAAGGAGTGCAAACCTCGCCTTGGTTTTCGACACGAACATCTGTCATGTAAAAACTAATTTTTTTATTTGCTTTTCACACTTTAATATACAATTTAGCGCACCCATATTTTTAAACATTTCAATTACATAATCATAAAAGATGATCGTCTTCCAACTACACGAGGGATATATTTTTTAATTTAATTGATCGTTTATTAATTTCCATTGCTGTTTTTGATTGTGTGCTATTAAGTAGTTAGTAAAATATAACTCTTGCTTATTTATTCATAAACTACAACAATTACTGTTCATACACTGAGAACTTTGCTTGCGATAAAAGCAAATACATATAGATTGACGTTTCTTCTAATAGGATTTTTGATCAGTTCTACATTTATGTTACTTCAAGGAAAATTTGTTCTAAATTTTAAACTCATGACATTCAACACAGTACTTGAGTACTTTCCACACAGATACATATTTGGCGGAAATATAGTAATAGTAATAGCAGTAAAGTAATTTTAAGAAATTATGTTGTCCTGACCTAAAGCGTTAATTGAGCAAATGCACAATTAAGGCTTTAGGTGATTTAATTGTAAAAGTAAGTAAAATTTGCCAAAAAATCACATTTATGGTCATTATGAATTCTTTTAAGTAATCGATCAAGTGACGATTTGGACCAATAGTACAATTTTCACAACGAAATTTATTAGTTGATAATTGTGATCAGCCTACAATTTACGAACACGCGAATTTTATGAGTTGTGAAAAATTTAATCATAACATAAAAAGAAGAATGTGCTGTGTAATGCTTGTCAAATAGAACCCCACCTCTAATATTTGTCAAACGACCTAAACCGCAAGTATTAATTCAAATTTCTTTTGCTTGCCCCCTATAACAGAAATGCATTGAAACACAACGACATTAACTTTAATAACCGTTATATTTCCTTCATTGCTTGTTAGTTATGAATAAAATTTATTATTTAGTTTTAAATTATTCGATATCCAACAGTTAGTGATGAATAATAATTAAGGTAGATGCACAATAATTTTTACCAACCAATTCAATTCTTCCGTGATTTTAAAAATTACGCAATATTGTTCGAGATCTACTTTATTGACAGGAAAGATTCTCGCATTTTTCCATTACGACATTTTACAGCATAATTCATAATCGCGAGGGAGCCGTAATTATTGCGATCATAATTACACCTCCGGAAACATTTCCGAATGAAGTTCACTAGGAATTAAATTCTATAATTCTATAATACAAAACAAGACTATTGTGCCGCGTGAACATGTTAATCGTTATATGAGTTTTAATCAATAAGTGAAAAATTATGAATAATTAATTAATTAAAGTGTTTAAAAATACAACGAAATCACATCTCACTCATTTACAAGAACAAAAAATTGTAAAATGGACGATTTAATACGAAATAATAATTAATGTCAAAGGAAGAGTTGTAAATCAATCTGCACTATTATATTTACCGGAAGAATTAAATTGATTAGTACTTCTTCGCATGTTCGATATTTCTAAATATACATTTTTATTGAAGATTTTTAATTATTTTAAATTATTGCAAATGTTTCTTTTTAATGCTACAGTTTATAAATCTTTGCTATTTCTTAATCTTGTGATGCAGAACTTACTCTTCGATGTTATTCTTAGATTCCGAACAATGTATTTTCCAAGTCATTGCAAAAAAATCTTTGTAATGTTCTTTATGTGTAATTGTAAATAAAATTATAAAAATTACTTGCTAACTCAAGTTTTTTGCATAAACCTGCGTAAACTGGTGCAGAATTTTTTTACATTGGATATTTTTGTTTTCTTGAAACTTTGCTCTTTAATATGGACGCCACGATGACTATTCGTGGCTTTTGCCATTCATAAGATCAAAAAAAAAGAAAATAACATAAGTCAGCGAGACCTAGAAGAGCTTCCTGAAGATGGCAGATGTGTGTGATGGCCGAAACTTCGAAGCGACCCTTCGGAGAACATTTCCACAATGCGGTTCACAACCCGAGAACGAAGAAGCACACACATATATATATATATATATATATATATATATATATATATATATATATATATATATATATATATATATATAATGGTACTTATCTTGTGTCGTGAGAAGTCAGTCAGTGAATTAAACACATTAACAATATTAAAGTTTATTGCCTATTAGCAATAAACTTTAATATTTCTAAAAGTGTTTCATTCGCCGACTGACTGCTCACGACACAAGATAAGTACCATTCTAAGTGATTTATTGCCGATAATTTTTACAATATGTATATATACGTATATAAAATAATTCCTGGATCTACATTACTATTGAAGTTTCAGGAATTATTCTGGGAAAAAGAACTTTAACTATTTTGAAATAACTAAAGGTGTTGCATTATATTTTTGTGCCCATATCCCCATCCATTTCTGCCCGTTGAGTTTTTTGGTTGTTCATACATTTTTTATTCGTTTCACATCGTTCACATATATAGGGATTTTTTGTTAATTATTCCAATTTTTATGGTTTATGGAAAGAAGGTTCATACATAATTTCAATATTTCCATGTCTTCGTCTCCTGCTTCATCTAGATCATCTCGTAGTTAGTCCCTCACATCACAAACCACATATTACACTGCCTTGACGTATAATCGCAACTCTCGAGGAAACGGGGTTGAAAAGAGCTATTCGTCGGCGAGGGTTTGAAAAGGTCTTTCCAGGTGTACGACTTCGAAGCTTCTCACAACCCAGCCCAACCCAAACCCTTAGGAATAAATGACTGGGAGATATCCTCGATTTTAGCTGCCACGACCAAAAAATATTCCTGATTTGTTTCGTGGCGCTTGCGCTCTTTTATTAGTCTTAACACACGAGAAAAAAATAACCAACTTAACCCAACCCAACCCAACCCAACTGACAATTCACATTGAGCACTTAATCATAAAGTTACACCATGGGCTCGACTTTTCCAAATCTGTATAACTTATATACAACCCAACGTGCCACAATCCAAATTTTATCAGCTGGCCTACATTGTTGCAGTAGTGATTACTGGTTTTATGAAAAACGTCGAAGATTGGCGGACTTTTCGTGTGGAACTAAATCTAATTAGAAACCCATCGAGCAACAAAACATGAAAGGCACCGTTCGAATCCAAACCTCCTCAATATTTTAAGTTGCTCGAAAATTTCATTGAAACCAAAACAAGGCTTCGAATTGTAATTACCATCACCACCAGTAAATTATATCCAACCCATATCACACTAACTTATCTCGTTGAAATCTCAAAACTTAATTTATCGTTACCAACTTGTGTATTATAAGTACATTCGTCAAAGTGAAATACGTTGCCTGAATTATTGCTGTAAACCCAATAAAGCCAAGTGCAAAAATCAAAAAATCAAAAATCTTTCAATTAGATGATTTTTTTTGAAAATAAAAAAAAATATTCCACATTAAACTAAACAATTTAACAAAGTTTATGTGGAATTGAAAAATGATTTATCGACTTTTATTTACTCAAATTTGGCGATCGACAACTTTTGTATTGTTTAAAGTCAATCGTACAATTACACTATTAAAACCTGAAAACCCAATGTTGAAGAGTGTTACTGAAAACTTCGATGCAAGTAACGATTGTAATAATTAAATTGCACTAATTTTGTGTCAAGAAAACGTCGATTGAATTAATTCATTGATAAGCATACCGGTGCACCGGATCATTAAGTGTATTTCGTTTTTAACTCATTACTTTGGAATAAGTAAACCTTAGTATCCTAACTTCGACAAAAATATATTTTATTAAAACGCTCATTGCTTTAATGTTTATGTGGTGACAATGGTTTATTATGAATTAATCATTAAACTCTCCATCACCATCATCAGATTCTTGCTAATTTAACCAATTTCGAAACTTTCATACGTTGTACTTAAATTACTGTAACTTAAGTATAAATGATAATATGTTTTTATAGATATATAATGTAATTGTTATGCATGGTGTATGCTCGTTTTAACTAAAGCGTAGGCATATACTTTTACATAATTGTTAGATTAGTAGTTAATTTAAAACATAAGCGAAAATTGCTAGTAGCATTATTCTGATTTACACATAAAATAAATATATTTACTTGCAATTGATGTAATGATTCTACAAAATTAATTATTCAAAATATACTTGTTTTGGAATGAATAAATCAGTGAATCAAAGCACATAAATATAACCACAGCACGAAATGAAAAAAAATGACTATATTTTATTCAAACATCGTTACATTTTCATAATAAAGTCCGCATTTAATTAAAATCACAAGGAATCACAAGTACGTCATGAGCCACGTAATTAATAAAAATACACTTCGTTAAATGCCATAAATCATATTGTCCATTATATGTGAAAAATGTACAAAAAGCAGGATTGTAATATGCAAATTATTTCGCAATGTGGAGAAATAAAATCAATTACAATTTAATTAACTAATTAAAAATAAACCTTGGCACAAGGTAAAATGATACATACACACGTCTGACATCAACTAGTTAGTTAGTTGGCACTAAATCAACGCGAATATTATTAATCAAATTAACGTAATCATTTTCGCATTGATCTAAATAACATTTAGACGAATCGAGGGTAAGTTGCAAAAATCGAAGTCGATATTTAAATTCCAATTTCCTCGTCGAAACGTTATGGATAGGTAAAGTGTCGGGCGTTCAAAAATAACGCCGTTTAAAAGAGCGCGGAATAAAGCACAAAAGAGTCATTAATTTCTAACCGTAACTTAACCCACGTACTTTTAGCACTACAGGCTATATTATGGTCTGAAGAAATGTATAATGGGCATGTAGCATCTTCAATTTGTTTGGTTTCTAGGTTACATAACTTCCTCATTGCTGTCCGTCCTGAGAAAATCAATTATACGTCGGTAAATATGTTTAAATCAAACATAAACTTGTATAATTCCGATATTTTTAGTAGTCCTGTCAACCTCTTAACGTATTGCCGTAAGGATGAACGTCATATTTGTTTTATTAGACAACTGTTTGAATGTGATTTAAGTCGTAAATCGCAGCGACGTTTCACTTGAAATAATTTTCTAGAACCAAGTAAATAAATTTTACAATGTACTAATTAACTTTCAAGTTAAACTGAAACTTAAATTCGAACTTAAAAATATTTATACAACGATATTCTTTCATAACGTCTTTTTTAATAGCAATTTCAGAAATAAATTATAGGTTCCCAAGCTGTAATTTAATGGGAACGATATAGTTTCATTTTTAATAGTTTGATAATTAAGGTCCGATGCGTTACAATACATTTTTATGGCGGAGGTCAGAAAAATATCAACGTAATACATCGCACGCTAAATAAACATAATGACCATCACTTAAAGGACATTCATCTACCGCAGCAATTAACCCGATTAGATAGCTCTGCCAATTATACAATTAATTAGCGGTTACAATGAGCGAAATAAAGTTTTCATAGCACCGCATAAGTACCGTTGTTTATTTACGACAATGCATCTTAAAAATATTTTTTGAGTCGCGTTACTACTTAGACTATGTGTGAAACTAATCTGATGAGCAGATCCGGGTCGCGACCTCATTGTGACCTCAATTTTCCATAAGGTTCATCATCTGAAGTATGTGCCTGACCCAATAACCGATCAGGCCGAATTAATAGATCAATTTGCTTTGAATACATTACCAATATTTTCGCATTTATTTCATCAAAAAAAAACTGATAATGTTATTTGATTGTTTTAGATGAACCAGCAATGCAAAGTTTGCGGTGAACCGGCTGCAGGATTTCATTTCGGTGCGTTTACGTGCGAAGGATGCAAGGTATGTTGATAATTCGATTTGGTTTTAAAGTTTTTAAAGTTTAAGTTACGCATGTAATTAACAGCTTAATGTTTATTGTTGACTTCGTGGGTATTGTACAACAACGAATCAATTAATGTCATCTTCAAGACTTTCATTTTTTACAAGTCACGTGTCATGACATAACGCCTGGCGATGTGTTTGAATATAAAGCAGGCGACTTACCTACTTTGAAAAATAAATGGTGCTACTTTATCTTAGAAAAATGTAAATAATTGCAGTAATCGTAGGAAAATTTTCAATTGTGAGATTCCTACGGGAAACATTCGATCCCCTTATGTATTTATCAATTTTTTTATTAACACATAAATGTCCTCCGTATCAAACTTCTTTAATGTTACATTAGTTGAAGTTATTTAGTTACATTTTTTGCTTATCAATAGTTAAAGATGTGCCATTAAAGTATAATTTAATAACATGGATTACTAAAAAAATGTTTGTTTCATAAATATTAAAAAAAAATGTGCAGACGTCTGTTAGTTAAACGCTCTAGCAAGCTCATGAATAGCGGCGCTACTGCCTGTACGCATGTTGTACACCACGCGTGACGTGTGCCCTCGCTCGCGACAATCTTACGTCACCGCAGTTCGATTTCCGATTCATTGTTGCATGAAAACTCGGCCAGATTACGCGGTTTGTAATTTACTATTGTCACTAAGTGGCCGTCTTCATCGCTATTCCACTTACGTTCGGAATTGCGTGTACCATTACGTAAGAAGTCGATAAAGGAAAAGTAATCAAAATTTCATGCTATTCATTAATGGATTACTGTAGTTACTTTGGCATAGATGATATGCTTCGCAATAAGAAAACAGGTTAATTGACGTATTTTGCATTCAACGCGGTCTTCAGTTTTAATTCATTTTCCACACTTGTCTATTCCACTGCGAGACGCCTCGATGAGAAATCATATTTGATTTCGATTTTATTGCGCCGGCACCGAATCGGCGGGCGTGGGCGGAAAATAACGTCTACGTCCTACGGAGACGATTCTCGGACCCATTATGAGTTTTTTTCTCGTTAGAGATGCCATTTAAATCAAAATTAAACGACACCCATGTTGTTTCCCGCCCGTTAAATATCTACTCGGATGTCGTCTTACTCGCACCTGTCTTTATTGGAAATGACTTGGAATTATACGCTGGATTTCGTCAGGTTCTAATTAACGGTATCTATGTCGCGTTGATTTCAATTCCAGTTTGGTGAGTTAATAAATCCTTGTGATTTTACCAGATTTATTACAAATAAAGTTTATTGCTGATAATTAGTTCACCTTATACTAGTTTCGATGAATTAATGAAGTTAATCTAGAAAATTGCTTAATTAGTGGAAACGAGTATAATTAGAGCTTGCGTGTGAAACGATTTAAAATGAGTATATTTAATGTTCCATAAACATTATTTCTATGACACTGACATTATAATTATTGAATATCACTTTTTCTAATGATGTGGAAGACCTGAATTACACAAAAACTGTTGACGTGACATTATAACAACTTCCTAATGTTCTTCCACCAAAAATACTATGGCGAAAAATACGATACCAATTGGACCCCGAAATTAATTTAAATTAAATTAATTAAATCTTGCGGCAGGATCAAGACAATATGAGCTTTTTATACCAGAATGGGATTCTAAAATTTTCCAGCAATGTGGATTACTTGATTTTAAATAATCAAAAATACCAGATAATTGCGACCAAAAAAATATTTCAAATTCGCAATTAAACTTTACTTTGTTGACTACATTTTAATAGAGATTAGAATCATTAGTAAACGCATGTGCTCGGTACCACACATAACACGTACTACCGATGCAACACAAATCCGTTTAAACAAACGCGGGTATTGACGTATTTGCAGAATTAATAGCTACGCCACCTTTCTGGTCTCATGAAGCAATGTATGCGTTGATGTACCAACAAACAATTAAATTATAATTCATGCACATCGAATAGGAAACCAGTTCCATAAAACCGTTGGCCTTAGTATACATATTTTTCATTTCCACAATATTTTCGACTTTTGCATCTGTTGCAGGCATTGACTCTTTTAACTACTGTCGTAGTTATGACGATTTTCCAGCGAAATTAATTATAATCAACTAATCTGAATAAACATCCTGTTTAAAAACGTTTACACCAAGAAAAAACTTGCTTCTACTTAACAATTTTAATTCATGCTTAATGGTCCTTTGATTTGAGAATCTAAGCAATCAATTTAACATTAATCTAGATATATCGATAGTTTCTTTTTATTGTACTTTGCCAAGATATACATTTTATTGCAGAAATACCATATATCAGTAAATAAATTCTTGGAATAATTTTGTCTTAGCATTGCGTTTATATTAATCGCCTAGCTTCGCAGATCAATAAACAACAAGCGTTTTACCTTCATCCTCACACTAACTAATAATTTGTAAATTTATTTCTTCGGACAAATATTTTAAACAATTTTAATTTTCTCTAACCTAACAGCATTATACGTTTTATATTATGATCGTTTGTATTTTCCAAATAAAATTAATCATAATCATACACAATCTAACCTAAGCCCTTCGATTTGTATTGGTAGAGTGAGATTTTTCTCTATTTTTCTTAATTGTTTGTTCACTATTTTCAAATATCGAAAAAAGTGAAAATAAATTGTATACTAAATGATATAGGTCTTACTCTGTACATGTGTACCACACTCAGTTTAAAGGAGAAAAAGGTGGAAGTCTGCCCTAATCAGTTGGAACGAGTTTTTTCTTCTTATGCTCAGTTTAATGAAGAATAAGATAGGGAACGACGTTTTGATGATATAAATAAAATGAAAGTGGCTATGAATAAGTGCGTACCACAGGACAGTTTTTTTTTCAAAATGGCTTCCTAAGTTCAGTAGAACGATAAAACAAAATAAATTGCTCGTTATGCACATAATGTTTAATACGTTTTAATATTTTGTGAAGATGAATAATTTCTTTAATGATATGAGTAATTTGAACGACATATGCCTATCAATAAATTAGTTATTCAAACTTTTGCGTTACTGTCAATGAAGCCCTAGCATGGAAGAAGAAACAATTTGATCGTTTCCTCTTCCATTTTTTAAACCCAGTTGGAAGTTCACGACAAATCCGATGTTTGCGACAACTATTCATCATTTACTTCTCTACTCAACTCTTGTCGTTATCACGATTGGTACTTAAATTGTCAACGCTTTATAATTAATCAAGTGCTAAACTAACATTTAATTCCAGTATGACGTTACATTTATATTTTTAGAAACGTACAGTATTTTTAACTCAGTTCGTCGTTAAATTTATCTAAAACATTTCCTTTAAAGCTTTGTAATTTTGTTTGCTTTGTTTTTTAATATTGACATTTTGGAACCCGTTCGTAGTTATATAATTACTATACGTTTACTGGCTACTTTAATTAGTTTTGGAAAATCATTTCGAGTAATTGTTATAATTTTTATTGATATTAAAACTATTAGTCAGAGTGTAAATGTGACGAGATGAAAATTCCAGGATGTGTTATTTTGAAGATAGTTGCCAGTGTAGTTAAATTTTAATTTTATTAACATTAACCTCATGACGTTTTGCTGTTTTATCTAAATTTTTGTACGATTCAACAAACAGAATTGATGACGTCAACAAAAATTGAATATATTTTGTTATATATTTGTTGTGCTAAATTTGATATTTTTAATTAGTAATGAGTCAAATCCAATGAAATTTTATGAACATTATTACTCTGAACGTAACTAATATAATTAGGCAAAATTAGGTTGGGTTGGGTTGGGTTGGATTAATACCCAATACTGTACAGAATGTTGTATAGTATTGGGTATTAACCCAACCCAACCCAACTGACATAGTTTTGAAGAATTTCAAAACTATATCAGTTACCCTACACAATTATAATTATACATATACAATTATAGTGCAACATGTGTTTTATATATTCGACAGCTTACACATTTTAAGAAATATGTTTTGACAAAAAAGTGTACCAAAGTAGCTACTAGTCCAAGATAATAAACCCACTTTTTAACACGATACTAATCGTCCTTAATTAAGCACGTCAGTTTTTAGGTTACGTTTTCATGAAACCAATATTAGCATGTATTCTAACACAGAATAAAATGATTTCGATTTCCAACAATTAACATTAGTTTTGAGAAAAATTTTAAGTTGTATCTAACCAAAACTAGTTATTTGAAATGATCTTTGATAATGTCTAGTTTTAAGTGGTTGAAACAAGATTTAACGTATTTAGACGTGTTTGGAAGCCTTTAACTCGACTGTTATTAATTATTAAATAAGATATTACATTAATTGCAAGCTGAAAAAACCATGAGGTGCCCATGCTCCCATTGTCACCTGTATTGTTCTGGGCATGTGATTCATTTGCACAACTCGATTTGAATATAATTACATGCAATTAGTCGGTGATTACACAGTTGGTTAGTGGACCGCGAGGCGAGGGGAAAGTGTTAAGTGCGTTGCATACAAGCTAACCCGAGCAGGCGTTACGTCACCGCATCCGACCCACTACTCCAAATGCCCAACTATCCGAACCCCCAATGCCGCCCTGCATGCACAATTTCACTTTCGTTGTGGCATTGTAACTTTACGCAACGTGAACCGCCGAAGCTCCGGAAACGTAGCGATTACGATCCGTAGCGCCGCCTAGACAGAAACGTTTCATTCATGCGTTTTCTTCTTTTTCAGTCGTTCTTCGGGCGCTCCTACAACAACCTGAGTTCGATAGCCGAGTGCAAGAACAACGGAGAATGCGTCATCAACAAGAAGAACCGAACGGCGTGCAAGGCGTGTCGTCTGAGAAAGTGCCTCCTGGTCGGGATGTCCAAAAGTGGTTCGCGTTACGGTCGCCGGTCGAACTGGTTCAAAATCCACTGTTTGCTCCAAGAACAGCAACAGCAACAGCAGCAGCAACAACAAGCGGCCGGTTGCAACATGCAACAAGGCGCGAAACAAGAACAGCGATCACCGCCGCCTCACCATCGAGGGATGGGACTGGGGTTGTTCGGAGCGCAACCTTTTCCTCCGCCGCTCTTGCATTTACCGAAGACGAAAGAAGAGTTAATGTTATTGGGATTGGACGACTACAAGCATTCGGCGTCCCCGTCGGTCAGTTCGCCAGAGTCGCACAACTCCGATTCATCAGTCGAAGTGAGCGACGCCAGGCGGTTACCTTTATTTCATAGACTGTTACCGCCGACGTTTCTGCCGCCACCAGGTCTGCTTTTTCCTACTGGTTACCCGCCGCTCTACCCGGGACTTTTACAACCGGCGAACAACAACAACCGGCTGATGCGTAATCACAATCCTGGAGTGGAGGCGTTCAACAAGAGAATATTCCTCGACGCCGTTTTGCAGTCGCAACGGGCGCCAACACCGGAAGAAGTCGAACCGCCCATTTCCGCGGAGTCGCTGATTCAAGAGGACCCCATCGATTTGAGTATGAAAACTCTTAGCGAGCGGGGGTCGTCGCCGGCGCAGAGCGACCGCTCGGGCTCCGACGCCACGGAACGCGGCGCGGGCAGCGAAGCCGACGAAGAAAGTGACTGTGATTCCGATAGAGAACTGAAAAGGATAAAGTTACTTAGGCCGACGCCACTGGATCTAACCACAAAGGTGTGATAGAGTTTATTTGGCTGACCACCACTGTGTTCCGTCGGAGTACCTGGTGCGACATGACTTTACGAAATTTACTTTCAAAAGAGATATATTACATATCAAATTGCGTCTGCCAAATACGTTTACAATGGAGGCATTGATAGCGGCTCGTGTAGGGTAATGAGCTTGCATATAATCAGACATGCATATCACGCAGCCAGAAACCATTTCAAAACATCACAACGCCCGCATTTACAGTCTGAGAGCACATTTCTATAAATATTCGACCACGCGCAGGAATTTTTATTGACACAAAAGTAACAATCCTTTCGGCGCGGGGGATAATTTCGTCTATTGTTTATACGTCAAAGTCCAGACCAAAAATGATCGCCGCGATACACTAGATCTAAATCACCATAGCCAGCCAATACAGCGCTATTCACATGCTACGTTACGAACACAATACGAGATCGATGCCTCCCAATCCATTTAATAAATAGACACACCAATTACACAACACAACGAATGAGTAAACCGTAAAAAAAAATCGAATTCAAAGTAATTTAATCCCGATTCCAATTAAAGCTTATCAAAGCGGATAAATGAAAATTAAATGCACTCGTCCGAGCAAAGTAAAGCAGTTGTGCGCATTTATTTAGTAGACTTACGGGTGGCCTCGATAAAATTCTCCATCTCGCCTTTTAACGTCTAAATAAATTCAACAAAATGGTACATAAAAAGATCACAACGTCATAAATTAGAATTTAATATTAGTATAAAATTCACATCTCCGTCTTCCCATAACATATACTGCATCATCGACACTCAAATCATTTTAACTCGTCATTTATCGACAACCAACTATGTTACCATAAACTTATACGTTTTAGTACATAAGATATGAACACAGCAGGTACTCTGTTCATAAATTCAAAGTCGTATACGCGAGGTATACACTTGTTCTAGATGTAGAAAAATCTTGTGTTGCTAATTGTAAGTTCTAGATCGTTAATTGTACATGACTCTGTACAAAACTGTAAAATATTAATCAAAACTGCTCTGTTGTTAATTTGTAAAATATGTTGGCCAGTATAAAACCTTCCTAGCTTCCAGCAAGAGTGCTTTTATTGTTATAGTTTATGTTAAATGTATATATTATTAAGCTAAGAGCAGTGCAATGGAAAAGGTCATTTTTATTTATTTAAACAATCGTTTAGATTATAGTTAAGAAACCGTTTATTATTCTTTTACTAGATCTTTTCGAACTGAAACTAGATAACCTGTTTTATTGTTGAGGTTCACTATTAGCTGGGCATTTTATACACAACTGTAAATATATTATTATTTTATTTGTTGTAATAGAATTTATTGTCTGAGTGCGTATTAAGAATTAATTACTATTGTCCATCAGGGACTTGGGCCAGTTGATCGTGTGTGAATGCACTTGCAAACGTGTGAGCGAAAACATGTATTAAAAAAATTAAATATAAAATAAATTAAAGTTTCTGTTTATAAACCGAATTTTATTTTCAAACCACAAGTGTTTACTTCATCGATAAATTACCACCAACGAACCTCTAACCGACAAAGGTATTATTTTACGTTGCGCATATCATGGTACAAAATTCAATTATATGTCAAAGAAAACCGGTTGTCTAATTATGAATGCATATGTTAAAACTAATGCAGGATAAAAATGTTTCTACACCTTGGCGATAACTTATTAAACATCCATAAATTTAACGAATCAATAAGAAACATTTAGTTGATTTAGAGCGAGCTTCCTACATCGAATGGCTTGAATCCAAAGTGATATGTAAGTAAATTCGACGTACGTAAACGTTCTTCAATAAAAGTTTTTTTTAAATTCATTGAATTGGTAAAATTAGCTCGTCGTTATCATCAGTGATTAGTTCTTAAGAAAGTAACGCAAAATAAACAAAGATCGTGTGATGACATCCAATCTGTTGGATCTAATTATCTTAATACCAAGTTACATTTTTGCGTACGAGAAAATAAAAATGTGGTAATATCCGAACAAATAGGAACAGATGAGTAATTTCTTTTTAAATTATTTGCCAACCTTGCAATGTTTCATGATATTTAGTTATGTGCATATTTGGCTATCAGTAATTGTGTGCAAAGCAACTTTTAAAACTAATGCTGACCGTGGCTCTAAAATTAATTAAATGCGTCTGATAGGATTATATAAAAGTAATAGTTAATTACGTAACCGTACAGCGACGATTGATTCAAATCGAAGTCGCTACTGAACTGACATTTAAAGCAGTGTAAATCTTCGCATCTGTCTTAATGGTCGTTGCCATTTGAAAATAAAAACTTAATTAAATCTAAACCTGTAACATTTCGGTGTAAGGTCCTTTCCAATTCTCCCATTACATTTCTTTCCATTTCCTCTCAGGATTTATTAAGCTGGTTACGTCTTTTCGGTTTATTTTCTCACTTTGTCATTCTATGTCTTTAAGGTCTTCTTCCTCTTCTGGGTTTTCCAGTTGAAACAGATTCATATATTTGCTTAACCTGGCTATCTTTCTCAAAATATTGTCATATGGCCTGTAACTTTATCTCCTCCTGGTGTTTATTTTATGTACTGTTGTTATATTTTCTCCTATTATATAATATTTGATTATTTTCTCTCCTCTACATCTACTAAAGCCTTTCCTTCTTTGTCTTCTATAGGTTTCTTCTACGTTAATTTTCTAAGAATGCTTCTGTTGAGTTTCCCTAAAACTAACCATGAGTCTTGCTTGCTTAGTCGTATTAACTCGTGACTTATATCCATCCCTTATATTTTTATCATTCGATTTTTTTTGGGTAAATGTTCTATCTATCTCTATTTCCTACCATTGTACTTTTTCCTTTCTGAACGTCTTTCCAAATGCGTTGTTATTCATGTCCTGCTTTTCCTTTCCGAATGCTTCGCGATATTCTGTATCTTTTCTTTTAAACCTTCTACGATAGAATTTCTAATTTACTATAATCCATGAAGAGGGGAATAGAGAAAAGTTTTTCTTTCTCTATTTCCCAACCCCCCAAAGCAAGTTTTTTTGCAACTCCTACAGTTTATAGGCTCTCATAATCTACACACACCCAATTTAACTTTATTAACACTTAGATAGTTGAATCTAATCATACGTTATAAACTCTACGATAATATTGTAACATTTATGGCTATATTTATTTTCGATTTAATTTGTTTAGCGAAATCCGCTTATAAACACGTTGCGTTAGCGCATCCAAGAACCACTAAACAATCAATCAATTGTATTTTTAACGATTTTCAATCAATCATGGCCACTGAATCCGCTACAGGTTTTCATAGGTCAGTGCCAGTTATTCAACAATTTCGGCAAACTCTAAGTCAAGGTCGATGAAGATATTAAACCGCTAAATTGGGCAATTGACTTGACCTACTACTTTTCGATTCGCTTCACGTGGTTACAGAAATTGCTAATAACAAATTGACAATTAGACGCATTTGATAGTTCCGAAGCACGATAAATTTTATTGTACATCTAAATCAAAACGGACGGAACAGTGAAGAAAGAAATATTAAAGTTATCGTAATGGCGATAAATCTTTGTTACGCTCTGAAAAGTGCTGCGGCGAAGAAAAAGTGCAACACCATGACCCGATGTAGAAATGAATTGGAAATAAATACGCAAACAAACGCGTATATGAATGGGTTACCCAATCAAAAACGTATCTAGATTAATGCACGTTTTGATAAAAAAATATTCGAGTAAATATAAAATTTTTGTAAATTTTTATCCGATTTCTTGCAGTTGGCATAGCACCAATTTCCAAAATTAAAGTAAGCACATGTTTTAAAAATATGTTTTTTTAATTAAAAAGTAAAAGAAATTTACGTATTTATTCAATAACATAGTAAAATAAGCGAATAGTTGCGCCATCTAACATTTATGTGTATAACTTCTAAGAAGCTAATACACCAGTTTACTTTTTTAATTGCATTAGGATCCTAAACAATTTCACTATAGGTAGTTATTTTTCTTTGGTTATTCGCGAACATAGATATCAACAAATGTACGATTGACAAAATCTATGGAAAACACACATTATAATCAATTAAGTACATAATTACAGTACTAATAATTGCGGTTTAAGAAATCCCATATTAAACTAACAAATTTAATTCCATAAGTACTTTGTGTAATACGAGCCTGATGCAAGCTATCATTTCAAAGCAATAACTACACGTACACCAATTAAATTTACGTGCCATAATTTATGAAATTTATGACTATATTTTCTCTGGAACTAATAAAAAAAAGTTGGTCGTCTAAAAAGTGTAATTATCTACTTAGTTCCATTCTCAATGCAAACTAAACGACTTTTCGATGGTAATGACAATATTTATAGTAATTGTTTCTAATAATTATTGATTGTATAGAGGAATTGAATGCACTTTCACAGGAGTAAAATAGAAATGAAAACGGGCACGGCCATTTCAATTTCCTCCTTCGAGTACGAGACTGATGATTTTCTTTTCTGCGTCTGGTGCATCAAATCATATAGAACGTATCGTATGCTATGGTAAGATCATTCATTCATTTCCAGCAATTCCAAAATTATTGAGTGTTTTTCATGTGGGATGGGGAAGTTCGTAGCAGACGTCATGATCCACTTTGATTTGTAAGATTGTCGGTGTGGTAACATATTGCTTGGGTGAAAACTGATGGAATTGTTAATTATATTGGAAGCACACCAGTAGTTAAATAATGGATGATAAACCATCACAAAATTGACTTATACCAATCAATTATTTTCGATAAACAATTTTGGTCAATTAAACTACTTCTTTTATGCTACTGATGTGCGTGTCAGTCGCTTCATTCAGTATGGTTGCATGGACGAAAAACGCAGGGAACTTTATCCGGGTCATACAAATAACTCAACCTATCCCAACACAACACACCTCCCCTTTCAGGATTGCATTGAATTGGGTCGACTCCTCGATCCAAACATATAATTTATAGCATTTATAGTATTGTATGTATGGACGAGAAATGAAGACTAAGTTTTTAGACGGGGTTCCGGCGAAGTACCACGGACTGTAAATTCATGTATTTATGTTCCATTAAGAATTCACTTCAAATGTGTAGGGTTGATGGCAAGTAGTCGTCATAAAAAAGTTTCCCTGTGGAGGAAACAGTCGAAAGCCTTGCATGTATCAACAAAAGAAGGTGCAACATTAACTAAGAAAATTGCTCCGAAGACGGAAGCATCCCACTCGCATGAAGCGCCAAATTTAGCGCCGAAAAAAGCTCCTAGACACGTCGCGTCAAAAGTTGCAAAGACCGCGGCAACGAAAGTTTCAGAAAATATTGTTAATTTAAAAGCAAAAAGTAAAACGATGCTGCATAAGAAATTAGGCAAGAAGCTTATACACAACAGCAAGAAAAATTTGGAAGTTAAGAAAACGGTGTTAAGCCCAAGGTCAATCGAAAAGCTAGATGTATGCTAAAGTAAAAAGGACATCGAAAATGAGTATCGAGCTGATGTCGTTATACAACAACATAGGATACTCCTGTGAGGATCCTACGCAATGGAAAACATAGAAAACTTAAAGACATGGGTGGGTTAGATTCAGATTATATGAAGCGCCGAAGATTGTGTTCTGATTACAGCGGTAATGAAATTTCAGTTTTTAAATGTGGATACCAACCGGATAGTTGACTTTTCTTCACTTCGCAGTGCTCAAAATAGTGAAACATACAAATAGTGAAGTAATCCCCAAACCAGAAGCTTTGAAAACCGAAGTGGTTACACCAGAAGCTCATAGTCGCGAAGATTTTAATTTGTCGTCCTAGAAAACTTACCACTGTAATAACATGAAATTTATCAACTGAAACTCCAAACTGAGAAGCTGATGTCGAGCAAAAAATAACACATCAAAATTTTGATTCTCATTCAAATGATGTAAAAGGACATTTTCAAGATACAAAAGACTGCAAGGATAATCAAATCAATCAATCAATCAGAAGCCAAAAATAATTACCCAGGCACAGAAGTCAGTCCCAGTATTAAAGTGCCTGAAAAGTAAATTATTTTAGATATTACGAAACAATTTTTTAACGATATAAACAACAGCGATCATCAACAGGAGAAAGAAAAACGAACGAAATAATCTTCAGCCAGAAGGAGCTTAAACCCCGAAGAACTGGACATATCAGTGAGTATGCTTAAATTTTATTCAACGTCGAATCACAAAACGATCTGCAAAAATTAAAAACGACAGAACCTCTAACAGATGAAATTGGCGTGGAAGAAAACCTCGAAGATGAAATACATGTCGTTGGAGATGGGACAAGAAATGGAACATGTTCACCAGAAATCCCAATTGTCGACGAATCTAACCCAGAAGAAACGGCTTCAGAAAGAAAATACTGACACCGGTACTTGCATGGCTTGGTGCGCCTTCAACGAATGTATGTATGATCTGATGGGCTCAGAGAGAGTGAAACAGGTACTATACACACATGCATTCGCTGAAATTTATTTCCAACAAAACATAAAAATTGCAAATCCTCCACGGTAGACTTTTTTGTTCTTCTATTACGTTATAAATAATAATCTCTAATAGTAAAATAACATATAAATGTAAATCAAACAAATCGATATAATTCGCACGAACATCTACCCGGATTTAAATTGCGCACATCCGTAAAGACACTTGATTAAAACGTTACGTTAAAAACTATCCAAGCACATGGGAGTACATAATTCCTGTCAGTGTAACTGTACAATATAAAATTTTATTTATAGGCCGACCGTCTGACGTCCAGGGCGTAGATTTAATGAAATAAATCTTTAAGTGAATTAAAAATGAATACCTATACGCACGCCATGTTATTACTTGCAAGTGCAGTCACACCCATTTTAATAAAAGAACCTTTTAAAGAGCAAAGTTCAGCGTTGGGCAATTTGGCTTACAAAAACGCAACATCCTCTTCCCTGCCATTTTCGCCGGCACACTTAGACGTACATAGGCGAGCTGGCGCGAGTTAGATTTTTTCGTTCCATTATGGCGAAAAAGTCAGTCGTTAGTGATGCCAGCTATAGGATTACTCTAATAGTTTGTTACTGTGATGTGAAGACGATGTTATAGGCGTTCCAGCAGGTGTTTCGGATGACGCAATCCCGTCTGTTTATTCTTGTCCGCCCCTACAGAAAAGAGGCAGGAAGACATATCGACCGTGGTCGAGTCAGTAAAAATGAGCGTACTCGTTCAATACTGTAACAGAATACCTGAGTTTTTTATTGGAAAAAAATATATATTGGGGCTTGCACGATTTATTGATATGAAATTATGTTTATTTGATTGATTTTTTTCAGTATTAATTTAAGGTTGTGTTCTCGGTAGTCATGCATAGAAATATTTTATTAACGACAAACTAGATCTTACAAAGATTTATTGTGGAAATGTTTATTTTATCTAATGAGCAAATTCGACATAATGGCTCATACATAGTGACTCAACTTAAAATGAACTATAAATTCTAATCAATCAGTAATCCTTATTGTCAAAATAATTAAGATTAATACTTAAAATATCAAACTGAGGGAAGTGAGGGCGGAGTGTTTTCTACTGCACATATTAGTTTTCAGTCATGAAATTTTAGTAAGCTCTACTCTGTGCATTGGGTGGGAGTTCACTTGTGACGAACATAGGGCAAAAAATTTGAGAGAATATTCATAATGAAAGAGTTTATTTTTATTATGGATAACATTTTTAATTCATTTTTACACCAATCGTGTTCGCTTAGGTAAAGGCACAATTCCTCGTCAATTTGAACCCATGTTTAGTGCCTATGGTGACTAGGAAGTTTTACCTAAATTCTTCAGAAACATTTTCAGCAACGTCTTTAACATCAATCATTTTTCCCAAATGGCAATTTTATGATTTTATTGAGTCTTGTGTGAACGTATAATCAAAAAGCGCTCTACGCATGAAACGTCGATGGTGGCCACCCACAACACGCTCCATGTGAACTTGTGCATCCTGAAAACTAATACATTCAGTCGGGCACGAGAGATAGTAATTTATTTATGCGAATCACACTATCGATGGCCTTGTGAAAAACAATATTTGCAGAATACGCCCACAAAATCAAGTCACGCCTCTATTTTATACAAGACGTCGAAATTAATGCGCTATACAACAAATGCACGCATGATAGGAAACATGTTGGCACCGATAATTAAAATATTGTTTAGTAATTGTAATTACTTTTGGCATTTTTGCTTGTCGCGATTAATTTATTTTAAATGACCGTTATCTATAATTAATCTTGACTTGAAAACGCAGTTTTTAGTCTCGTTGATCCGGTTTCTCATGGGATTGCGAATTACGAAAGGATATTAAGTAAATACTCAATTATTTGTTCGTATTTAATAGAAACGTACGCATATTTTCTCGTAATAAGAAAATTGTGGAAATTTCTAAACTTATGGGCGTAAGTTACGACCAAAATTGACATTAAAAATTTTCTAATACGAGGGGAGATTATTATTTAGCGTCCCTAACATAGTAGGAGCTGAGTGACGTTGAATCAATTTATCACATAAAGTAATAAGTAATGAAAGTAATAATTTAGAATTTAAGATTAGAGAAATTCTAACAATGGAAATATCAGTGGTTTGTGGTGTTACTTGCTTGCTTACTTGCAAAAGAAAGGGTTGTCGCCAAAAGAAATTCATGAAGCCATGGTAGGTGTATTAGGTGAGGGTGCTGTTTCTTACCAAGTGGTGGAAACTATGTCTCGAGAATTTAAACGGATTACGATTTTTCCTTATGGTACTATAGAAAATATTTTGACAAATATTTTGGGGCTAAAAAAGTTGTCTGCACGTTGGGTCCCACTAATGTCGACACCTGATCAGAAATGTTCTAAAGTATTGCATTCTGAAGCCAGTTTGGCAAAGTTTAAAGCAGATCCGGATGAATTTCTTTCTCGATTCGTCACTGTTGATGAAACGTGGGTTCACCACTTCGATCCTGAGCCGAAGCAAGCCGAATATGGAGTGGCATCGCCGTGGTTCTTCGTGTCTTGCCATCCGCTGGTAAAGTTATGGCCACAATTTTTTGGGATTTCTAGTGATTTATTTTTATTCCAAAATTAATCTTCGGGGGACCAGATATTACAACGATAATGAAGTGATGACGACCGTAAACGACTTGTTGGAAGAGCAACCAAAAGATTTTTTCCAGAGTAATCAAAGGTTTTCAGCATCGTTGCACCAAATGTTT
The DNA here is from genome assembly GCA_959613385.1 of Geotrupes spiniger. Lineage (NCBI taxonomy): Eukaryota > Metazoa > Arthropoda > Insecta > Coleoptera > Geotrupidae > Geotrupes > Geotrupes spiniger. The sequence continues at coordinate 36,074,313 of OY390736.1, read as the reverse complement.
CGATGTCCAGGAAGATTATGTAGAAAAATAAACGTTTTGATATTTTAATTTGTTTCTTTCTATGTTAGGGACCGTAAATACTGATATCCCTTCGTAAATGGTGACTGCGAATTTGCTAAATTGTTGATCACAAAACTATTTTTCTCAAGTTTTAATCAAGGTGCGAATTTGTATCAAACATTTTTATTTCAACTTTGAAATATATAGAATCGACCGATAAATGTTAACAGTTGTAGTCATAGTAATTATCTTTAATCAACGTTAATAAAATTATAATCCTAATTAAAAGAGTAAGTTGATGGATAAAATCCACATTCTTGACCATATTAATATTTCAGCCTAAAATGTGGTCGTAATATATTAAAAAAATATTTTAAACTTTAATGGCCATGTAGATGTAGATACAGAAACTCGTCTAATATAATAACAATATTTTACGCAGCCCTACAACAAAAAAGCTATTTAACAAGCGTTATATTCCGGTATAAATGAAGCCGATGTTTTTTAATTTGTCTGGCGTATATTCTGAATTTACGATATTTTGTGTGTGGAACTTTTATGTGAGAACATAATGTTAGCCATATACACCTGCACCGTTCAACCGGACAACTGTACGCGGAGTAATATCAAATCGACGTAAATGATGTTCTAGTTCTTAATACGAAATTTATATTTAATAAAGCGGTTCGATGTAAATAAGGGCGATTAGCATCGGAGGAACGTAATAAAGTTTCGCTTGAAACTTGAGCAGCGGGTAACACAATCTCGTCTAATTAGATGCGCGGTACTTCGTCGTCCGATGTTGTTACGTTATCTAACGTGCGTACTAAATAAATTATTTTCGAAAATGTAGTTTATTGTTTAATTGCGATATGCTAATTGGCGTTTTTATGCGTTCGTGGAATTAGCTTCGCAGGTGCGTTTTGCTAAACACGCCGATTGTATTTTATGTGACAATTCGATAACGACATATCAAAGTTCGAGCCATCGAACATTTTTTAATTTTTTCCATAAGCTCCGGTTTATCACGCTTAAACTGATAGTTATCTAATATTAATTTAATAATAATTGCGATTACTCAACAATTAAATTAACATATAAATAATTGTGAAATGTTATTTTTGAATCGAACACAAACTTGCGTAAAAGTTAAGGGTAACTGCAAAAGTGAATATTAAATATCGTTAATGTTTCTCAGATGATGTTAGAGGTGTGCCATGGAATTAGAAGCGCTGTGCCACATATTGAGGGTCGCGACCTTAGACCCCTCTTTTATGTGGAAATGTCTTCGGTTATAAATGATGTATGATATATGATTTTCTAGAACACACATAATTAAATAAAAATGGTACATATTTACATATTTTAATTAATAAACAAGCGTTCTCAAACACTGTTAATTTTTACCTATTATTAAACGAACTTGCAAAATTCCATATGCATAATTAATGTGACTGCAACTAGTTTCATTGAATTGGTGATTTATTGCACAAATTGTGCGATGACTGCCATCTGTTCGGCGATTTGTATTTGGTGGTATATTTGCTCGTACACTTTCTTTAATCTTAGGCCATTTTCCTTGCGCGACGCTATTCAAATAAACCGTCCGTTCAGTCACTTAATTACCATAAAAAAGGTCGACAAATATTAACAAGCGGCCGAGTATTAAGTTACCTTGAACATCAATTAAAGCAGAATATTATAATACGTTTTACAATATGTTTACATAACTATCTATCATATCGTATACATAAGAGTAATTTTTATTGCATATTTATGAGGCACCAGTGGAATGGATAAGGTAACATTTTAAAATTATGTACGATTGCTTATAGCAACAAATTCAAATCCACCTAACAACGTTGTAAAACATATAAAACAATCATAACGTTTTATGGCCGGACCACCAGTAAATATACAACATTCTGTTTATAAGGATCGTCAGAAATGTGAGAATTACGACATTCTGTGATGAATATAGATAGGCAGATGCATTATTTTATCACTGCCAACTTCACATGTACATCCATAATTCACACCAATTAATCTATTGTTGTTTCATTTTCTGCATTTGTTATTATTTTCCTTTGTTCTCGATGTATCAAATATTGTTATGTCATCACTTAAATTCTCATCTGTGCTAATATATGCTAATAAATTTTTGATATAAAAATGTTTTGTGTGCTGCATTGGCAGATGCAAAGTAGTTAACCATGTTAATTTCTATGCATTCAAATATTGGCTTCCCTAATGATTTTACAGCAAAATGCAATTAAATTTTTTTTAAGGGCGCCACAATTTTCAATTTACGTAGTTGGGTATTTTTGTAAAATTCAATTGGAAGTGTTTCCAAGCTATGTGGCCAACCCAGCTAAGTAATATCAACATTTCTATTTTTTCTCCTGAAAAACATAATTTAGTTCAAATAGAAAATATTCGAAGTTACAAACCTATAAATTCTTCTATGTCTCCTCTATATATAGTCACTGGCTATTACAGAAGAAGCCACTAACAAAGTGCAATTGTGCCGCCGACAAATTCAGCACATGGACCAAAAGAACTTACATTTTTCAAAGAACAACCTATCACATTCAATGAAACTAATGTACCTTACGAAAAAATACTAATGCAAAACTAGATGCTGAAATGGAAAGGGTACATCAAACAGAAAAAGTTCGACCTTAAATATAAGTTGTAGTGTATACAAGACATTGGCTGATTGTTTGGGTTGGGTTGGGTTGGGCTGTCCCAATCCAGCCAACTTAGACACCATCCAAAAAATTAAAAACTAAATGTTTCGAAATATTGTGACTTGCACAATGAACCTCAAGATTAAAGCAGTAAAAGAAGGGATTCAAAGTTACCAAAACGCACGAACCTAAACTTTATAACCATGTGAACGTTGACATTCTCAACCACCATGGCATTGAAAGAAGACAGAGGCGACAAAACCGACGAACCTAGTTTAAATAAACACAACTGAAGTGTATAAAGAAGAGCACAGCACAGAGTAGAATATAAGATGGAACAATGACAAATAGACAAAGGTAGCCCAACCTGAAATACTCAGGTTGAGTTGGGTTGGGTTGTAGAAGTGAACATATAAGCGGAGCACAGTCTAGTCTGTTAGATGAAAAATGACAAATAGGCGAAATGAAATAGGACCTGATAACCACCAATGGATACAGATAGGGCACTCTCTTGCTCTTGGGGCGAGAAATTGCACCAGAAGGCGGATGAACCCAGAAATTTGTCAACGGCATAGGATGTTGAACACGATGGGAAACATGGAAACGCTCCTAATGGATATCCCTAGTACATCATAAAGGCTGGTTTCAGTACGAAATATTCAATTAATTCCCTCAAACGGATCTCCGGCATGGGGGGAGGGTGCATTGAAAGTAACTTATAAATGTAGACTAACATCCAAAAATAAAACACCCATCAAGATTTGCACGTGGAATGTAACAACAATGGCTCAAGCAGGAAAAATTCACAATGCTATAGAAGAAATGAATAGAATAATTATCAAGATTCTGGGTGTAAGTGAAATGAGATGCCCGGGCGCTGGACAATTGAACATCGACGAGTATAAAGTATATTACTTAGTAACATCGCAAGAAGTGTGACAAGGTTTGTGCCTATTTTGGAGAGAATAATGTTACTCCAAATAGCATATAACCTACTCCCAGCAAATATCATCCAAGTATATGCCCCAACCACTGACCATTCGGAGGAGGATGTGGAACAATTTTACACACAGATATCAGAAATATGGAAGAACATCCCCAAACAAGACCTTAATGGGGGATTTCAATTCAAAAGTGGTCAAAGGAAGAACTGGACCACATGGGCTGGGGGAAAGAAACTAAAAGGACGAGAGACTAAGTGATTTTGCAGCAGAACATCAGCTAATAGTACTAAATATCTTCTTCGAACTCCCAGCAAGAAGGCTATACACCTGGAGATCACCTATGGACACCCCGGACACGATTGTATTCTTGTAAATCAGAGGTTTAGAAATAGCTTTACCTCTGTGAAAACGTGTCCAGGGACGGGCATACAATCAGATCATCCGGTAGTGGGTGAAATAAATGTTAAAGCAAAAAAAGCAAAAATCAAGAATAACAACACAGGATGTGACTTGTGAAAAATGAAGGAGACAAATAGAGTAATTCATTTAGGTTATTTTTTAAGTTCATAGTGTTTCCACCCCTGGCCGATTTAGTACTATTCAATTCAATTTGTTATTTAGTAGTATCATGATGTCTTTCGAAACTTGCATTTTTTGATTTTTTTGTTGCTAGTCTTTATTTGCATCCTGGTTACAACTATGTTATTATTGACTTTATCTTTACTACATTCTACAGCTATCATCTTATCATCTTGTTTTCTTTTTTATGCCCTTTGTTTTCTCTTTCCAGTTATTTCATATCTCGTTGATATGGTCTCTGATCTTGTTTTAATTCTTATATCATAACCGTATGGGCATCTATTATATCGTCTTTTTCATTTTTGTCCTTTATTGGAGTCCTGTTATCTAAAAGAAACAAAATGGACTGCAAATAATAATATAAAAAAGTTGACTCAAATGTCCATTTCTGAGCCTTTTCACGGCCTCTTTTTTACAATTTATTCACATTCGTCAAATTGTTATATCAATCGATTTATAAATTGAGGTACAGCAATTTAATGACATTTTCGAATGTTGTGCTGATTTGATTTTTGAAACTTTGTCAATATTCAGTACCAGAATGCTCGGCTTCGTTATGTATTCACAAATTGTTATAACCATAAACAACATGCAAATTTTATTTACATCCATCTATCTTTGCCTATGGTTCCATTCTCTTTCCCATTTCTTCTACGACACCTTCTTATTGTTGAACTTTCTTATGCATTATTTCTATTCCCTTTTCTTGTTCTTTCATTACCTCTGCTGGTTGCCTTGGGGTTCTTGATTTTCTTTCCGTGCCATTTCCAATTTTACTGTTATTTTTATTTTCATATTCATCATTCACTTCATTTATTTTCATATTTTGTTTAATTCCTTTATTGAAGTGTTCTTGAACTCGATGGACCTCTTCGTTATCTTTATAGATTTTCTCTAATTTCTTCGGTATTACGCTGATATTTTCTTCAATTATCTTGTTAGCTTCATTCACTTTCTTATTATTTTCATCGATTTTCTTGCTTAAGTTATTAGTGTTGGTGTGAAACGAAGTTTCCTTTAAAAAAATCTATCGTCCCTATATTTGTCAGCTCCACTCTCCGCTAATAAGCTGGCCGGTGTCTAAGTTGCTAGCAGTTTAAATTTATGGGAAATAATTTGTACCATCGCTTTCTTAATCAACAGTAAATAATTTCCATCTGGGAGGTATATGTGCTCATTGCAATTAAATATGTAAATTTCATTTATAAGTCGCGTCGATTTTGCCTCGACTAAATTCTATCGTCACACACATGTTACATTCAAATCGTTTAGCCGCATACATCACAGTCGTCTGAGTTAACTGTAATTAGTGCCTATTCTGTAAGCGATACGTTAAATTTTAGCGGGCGTTAAAATTTCTGTTTTTAACCAGTATCTTTATTCTGTATATCGGAATTAACGCTACCTTTAAATGAAAATATTTTAACGCTGGTGTTAAAATGATCGCAAATCTTCGGTTCAAGTCGGTCGAATGCGACAATTTTAGGCGTAATGTACCATTTGTCCGACATGGCCCGGCTAGAAAACCTCGAATATTGAATTTATTTTGCCGCTCTTGCAAAAAAAATCGATCGTTTAATTATTTTTTTTGTTATTTTCTATGTTATATTGTGAATTGTTATCGTTTGATTGTTGCATCAACGGGGAAAGAGTGATAATTAATCGCTGAGCATACAGTCTAATCGGAATAATTAAAAAAGTATAGCATCGGGAAGTGTGAAACGATTGCTTGCATCCCTTAATTCTCTTTGAAGTATTCTAACCTGTCTTCTAAAATATGTATGTATATGCTTATGTATGTATATACTTACTGTTGTCGTCCACTTTCAGCTTGGTCAGCTATTATTAGGTGTATTAATCCATCAAAAGCCATACTGTCAATTTTAACATGTACTAGGAGAGTAGCCGCTAAAAATTACGAATTAGCGGTTCGATTTAAAGGTAGCGTTAAAAATTTAACGTGGCAGCCATGTTACAGAATGCCAGTATTATATTAACCTACCGCTAAAATTTAACACCCGTTAAAATTTAACGATTCGCTTACAGAATAGACACTATTGTGTCTCAAAACGAGGCCGTTAACATAACTTAATGAGCGGCGATTTATCACAAGATTGTCACATAGTGGCACTCTATAAAATGTAAAACGAAGAAATTTCAGCGTTCAAATTGTGCATTTACAAAAACACATTAAACGGCCATAAATCAAATATTGTAAAATATCTATTTTATAGGAAAAGATCGAAGATTTATCGCCATTACCGTTCAAAGGTCGAAATTTGCATTTTACTAGTATGGAAGCGGGTACAATTAATGAGTACTTACAATTGTAATATTTCTTTGTCTGAATGTATAAGTGCACATCTTAATTTATAAATAAACGCAAACAATTAACTCACTTGTGCGGCGGAGTATGTTGGTTACGTGTTCGAATTTTTAATCAAATTAACTTTTAAATTGTACTTGGTCCACTCGAACAAAGCGGCGAAAAATGGCGAATTATATATTGCAAATTTGTAAATTATGAGCCCTAAATCAACGCTAGCTGTATGGAATTTGCAATGACCGGACAATTAACGACATTTGTCGTCAAACACAATTATTTATGTTATTGCTTGCAAACTGCGATTCTAGATTTATATAGGATTATTAATCACTGTGGTTAACAAGGTGGCATCATAACTTCCTTGAACGTTTTCGCTATGACAAAGAAGAAATTTACCACCTACTTCGATAAATTATTGCTCGTAATAAAATGAATTATAACTACATTTATTTCAACCCCCTTTTATCATCTCGTTCGTTGATTTATACTTGTATTAATACATTAATTCTCAGTTAACAAAAGCCAGTAGATATTCTTAAATTTAGAGCAAATAATTTTAAATTTAATATCAGCTAAAATTAGATGTCGAGTGGTCCATAGAACACGAGATTCACAAATGAACATGGAATCTGTTACATTAACCATCGGAGCGCGTGGAATTTTTACACTAATAAATTCTCCTGTCAATTTAATATTCGATACGATGCAATCAGATTTGCGATACGTTTTTTTTATACATTACAGAAATAAATACAACAAACGGACTCAATATCACACTTACACGTAATCGATTTTTTTCTAGTACTCAAATATAAACGAAGATAACATCAAACTGTAAGTTATGTGAGGATGACAGGCCGATGCAGGTGTGCAAATATCATCCGATGTCCCAACGTATTTATCAACATTATTATATTATTGAAGATGTTATTTTCTAATTATCGTAAATAAGCTGATTGCCATCTAAGCGAATCATTTTCTCCGCCATTCACATAACAGCTACTGCAACGTAGCACATATTGTTTAATAAATTTTAACGGTTCGCGACGTAGCCATTCTAAAATTCTTGACAATAAGGAAGAATTAACATTTTTTTATGACACGAGGTACGCTAACACGTTTAAAAACTTGTGATATGTTACGAGCCGTAACTTATAAGATAGCGGCACCCTTGGTCATTTCAAGAAGTTGGTGGTTATAGTAGATGTACTGAAAAATTAGCGCAAATTTATTTGAAATAATGTATCAATCAGTCAGTAACTGCGAGTAATTAGCCTAACCAAAAACTGAGATGTAGTCGCAAGTTTGGACACAAACAATTACTATACTTATTAATGATTTATTGATATTAAATAGCAATAAATGAATTACTTTGTGATTGTACACAATTTAATAAAAATAACAAAATATTCTATGAACACTAAATATTTTACTAACAAATAAATATATCAATAGGATACGTAATTTGCTTCTACAGTTGATGAATGTGATAAAGACCAACATCAACCGATATCTCATTGCTGAATCACTCCACCACCCAAGACAACTCCACTCAGCCACTCAGATTCAGAAAGGATTGCAGGCGATACCAACAAGACTGAGGAAATGGAGACTAAACACGAGACATTACAAGCTAATCACAAAACGAGAAATATGAAGAGCTACAAAACAAAGACAAAAAACAGAAGACGGAGACAGGCTATAGCCACAGCCTTCTTACCACAAGTAAAGGGAACAACAGATATAAACAGCAAGATCTCACCCAAGGAGAACACTGACATGGTATTCAAACCGCATCTCAAAATAGAAGCCTTTCTGGGAAGCCTCAAAATAAAAATACCGTTAGAAGAATAGGATGTCTATGAAATCCCCCGTCGAGACTGTGATAAAAAAATAACATTGGACAGTCTAACACACGAACACATAAGAACCCTGAAACAAAAAAAAACATTGACTAGTAACTTCCAACTTCAATTCTTCTAGATCACTATGACCGAGAAGACTACTCGAGGTTGTAAACATGCCTTTGCCAAAACGTTGAAGCTACCCTTCAAGGGAAAACAACACAAGTTTGCTAACAATAAGGAAAGGTTAGGATTTGTAAAAATGTTTTCATCGTTGTCGTGAATTTAGGGATCAAAGTACATAGGATGTAAAATGATCTTGATGCAATGTGTAACTATTTTCGAATAACTTATGTAATCATATTAATTATCAATATAAAAATTGATTTTTATTCAATAATAATTAGAAACGTAAAAACTTTTATTGGAGCAACCCGAAGATTAATATAACATAAATTAGAGAGATACAGACTTTGTAAGTCATAACTCAAGTAGTAGATTTCGTCACCCTAGAGACCCATATTCTTATCTCTTTCTCCATTTTTGGGTCGATCTTCCTCATACGGTCTCAAAAAATGGCGGTCTTCTCGACTTAAGTTAGTGTGATGAAAGATACTTGGTTCCCGAGGATTTTCACGCCATAAAATCTCAATTCTCGCAGCCAAACGACGCGTACAAGATTATTGATGTGCGCGCCGATAATTATACGTGTTAATAGATAGTTTAAAAACAAGCAACACAATTCGGAAGAGCAAACAACAAAGCACCTGCGAACCGAGAGCATTCGTTGCAATCCCACGCGAAGCGCAACAAGTGGTTCGGTACCAGAGCCATCGTCTTGTACGGGGGTGGTATATGAGCCCGGCCGTGGCCCGTACCATAGATCAGACCCGGTAATTACCCGGTTCACGGGGCGAACGCGATTTATGACTTACACGGCTCGGTCGGGAGTCTCGCGCCTCTACGTCATTTGTCGCGAACAATTGCATCCAGCTGGCTGATTTCACACTCTGCCGATGATTTGTGGCCAGAAAACAGATTTCCCAGCCTACTATCATTCAGACCGATTTAACGATTAGCTAAACGGAGCGGAGTACATGTGGAGAACGCGATTTATGGCCCGGAGAAGAAAAACGCTTCGAGGAATGCTTAGGCTCAGGTGTTATTACTTATTATATTGATATTGCTCGTGCTATATCTATGCGAGTATTCTACCACTCGTTTCATTATTTATTATTTGCGCACGTTTTGTAAGGGCTGCGTTTATATTCAATGGGATTGCATGACGTTAGTGGAAACAAGCGACGAAAACTGATTTCTGTCACTTGAATCATTCTAAGATCTACATAGTCATTGTGAAATTTTCATCAAAAATACAAGAATAAATTTATTTCAATATCTCAATTGATAAATTGATCATTGAAAAAATACTACTTGACAATCGTCACCAGGGCATTATTTATAGATTATTGTCTACACAAAATCGTTAAAAATGAACACCTGAATCACTAACGCCTTCAACTAGGCATCGGAATAGACAAACCTATTACATTGTTTAAACGACTCGAAAACAAAGTAGTGAAGTGGGTTGATTTTTGATAAGATTTATCGTTTTGATCGAATATATCACACGACAAAAATCAAGTGGTCGCCATTACTACAATAAATTAGTATAAAGTCACGAGATAACGTTCATCAATCAAACATTATTGAGACTAACTTCACGATTGAGACTCGGTGAATTGGCTATTTTAGGATTTTCTGATAAACCTACCAATAATCGGGAACAAATATGTGTACCTTGCACCGTCATCTGTTCGAAGCGGATCCAGTTGAATGAAAACAAATATTGAACTTTAACCAGAATCATTTCTGTAATCAACATTTTAATTGTTCCAATGAAAATCTTTGTAGACAGAGCTGATGTGATTAGTAATCTATGCAACTTGCATTTTTCAAACAATAGAAAAGTTGGTAATATCATTTCTGTTTAAAATAATTTGTATGCAAGGAAAGAGGCATCAATTGAAAATAAACTTCTGCGAATGTATTAAGGTGATGACCGCTTTTTCGCCCTCTGTGGGCTCATCACACCACCACACATACATTCACTAATAAAGTTGCATCAAGTCATGCTAATATGAATTTGTGTATGAATAGTACCACCATCTAGACGTGAATACCCACACACTTACTGCCACATAATTGCAGAGAAAAAGTACTATGCAATTATGTAGTAGTGAAAGTGTGTGACTAGATGGCTGTGCTATACACATACAGACTTAGCACTGCACTTCCTTATACTTAATACTATAAGAAACCAATAAACATTAATTTTAACTTTGTTATGCTTTTAACTTCTTCGTTGTGCGAATATTATGTACAACGATAGCTTTACACCGCAATTTACTTCATACAAATTTAGTTCTCCTGCGATTTCATAAATTCCATTATCAGATCCAATGTGTGGACCCGCATTCTCCCAACAATAACATTTACTAGTAAATAAAATACAAGCTTACTTAAAATATCCATCGGAATTTAAATTCCCAACACAACAATTAATGACAGAACGTATCAATACATCAAATATTCTAAAACATTACTATGCGACTCGCATTCGTGTCAGTTCAGATTTAAACTTAAAATTAGTACACACGTGATTTAAAACCAACGTGTCGGAATTTTATTCCACAGTTGAAACAGAAATTTTTATAAAACTACGATAATATTTTACTCAATATTGCTACTAATTTTATTGTTAAATTTTAATATCTTTGAGCTATTGACTAACTCTGATATTATATATATACATATACATAGCTATATGTTAGTGCGAGTGTTGTAGAAGTTACTCATAATTATTGTAAATAAAATTACTTTAATTTAATTGCCGTAGAAACTATTATTTTGCAACAATAAAATTTGTTATTTTTATGTTATCGTTTTTAGAATTATAAAAATATTTGCTGATGGGTTGGTTTCAAACGGATTCTTTTGCGCAAGTGGATCTCCACAATATACTAAAACGAAGTCTAACACTAAGTTTAACACTAATTTTATTTCCGCAATTTTCTTTGTTTGTTATTTATTAAAATTATCAAAATACTTACTCAAGCTTTGGGGAGCGTTTTACACCTCATTATAATAACTACTTTTTTTATAAGAAATAAAAACAAAATACGCATTTATATTTTTCGACATTGCAACTATACTATACTATATGTTTTATGTACAAGACAGGGTCGAATTAGAACGAGAAATTTATTGAACCAAAAATAAATGAGTAATTTTCCGACGTAATTCCCATTACTTCTTTGAATGCCAAACGAAAAGACATCGTTTGACCACATGCACAGACACTCACGCGCTACCTGAACCATCTCATCGTTGCTATGAAATTTCGTCCCACCTAATGCATCCACAAGCTAACAAAGGACATCGGTAATCGTTTGTGAAATAAGGAAAATGTGGTAGATCCACAAACTTAAAATGGTTGCCATCATTGAACGCTCAGTATGTAATTCCCAGCATTCAGAGGTCCGCACCTATAAGTTCTGATTGGAGGCTTCAGATGAGTAGACCTTAGCAATCTAGTCCTTAAAATTCATTGCAATCCAAAAAGGGCTGTGAATGAAATAATTTGGTGATGGTACACTCAGGACTCGTTCGCAGCCGCAGCCCCTGCTTCATATCGTCGCGAAAATCATAACGTACCAAACATATAAATAAATTCACTTATCAAAAATAAAACCTCTATACTTGTGTAGACCGTTGCAATTTGTTTGCCTAAACCTAGTTCTCAACCATTTTTGCAAATATGATATAATGGAAATCATAAAAAGAAAAACAAGTATTCTTTACCTTTTCAATTACCTCTCCTTTCATTTCCACCAGTTTCCTTACCTGTTCCTAATACCAATTACAGCGCTTCTGCACCATATGCGGACCTTTCAAACCCGACAATTTTCTTTCACTAAGGCTTCAACTATTGATTCTGGCATCACCACACAGTTTAGCTGGAATGAGAAACATAAATTTCAAAACAGTGTCTTAATTCTACAATGTATAGCATATTCTCGTTATAATACAATGCTATATTGAAGTTTCTATGATGCCATTAGCATCTCAAAAATAATATTTCAACCCAGGCTAATTCGTTTTTTATCGTTCGAGCTTTAATGGCAGGTCAGTCCCGGAATTTTTTGAACTTCGTGTACCTCCTTATTTAAGCCTTTATGCTAATCTGATCACTCCTTGACTAATACAAATATTTATCATTCTTTAAATTGTTGTCCAAGATTCATAAAATTATTAAACATAGTGTCACATTTTCAATTGAATTTATTTAATAAAACCATACGATGTACAATTTAATTATTTCAAATATCGCTGCATTTAATCACATTTTTATTTAACGTATCACCGCGACCAATTGTGCAAACACGAAGTATTTAAATTACTTCGTACATTCGTCTCAAGATCGATAAGATCGCTCTCGACACCTGCGACTTTCGAAGATATCTTTATCGCCAGTTATCAGTATAATATTTCCTAAACATGGTATATAAGTTCGACCGATATGTGCTCGGAACATTCACGTTCTCTTAGCAGACACTAAGCTCCAGTAAAATGTACAAGTTTTTGGTAGTTGTTGTGTTGGCACTTGCCGCACCTTTGGTTGCATCGACGAACGTGCATGAGTGTGAGTATTAAATTATAACTGGCGATGCGAATACTATGTGACTTTTGTAAAAATTCGTAGGTGACAATGGCGTTCCTCTTCCTGCCATCGTAGACATTTTAAATTGCGTAGACATGCCATGCGATTTTGTGCAGGACACCGACATGATCATGAACGCAACATTTAGATCACGTAATATATATTCTTTTAATTAAATATATCAACTAATTGTATTTGCGTTTGGCATTTTAATCATGAATTGTAACTAAATTCATATGTAATTTATTTTTCAGAGGGGTACACTGAAACTCTCGTACCAGAGGTCATCGCTTACGCCCTTGGTGTTGAAGTGAATTATCCCCTAAACGAAAAGGACGGTTGCAACGCGCTTTTAAATGTACGCTGTCCGATTGAAGAAGGTGAAACCGTCATTTACCAACTAAACATGCCCGTCTCCAGGCTCTATCCAACGGTAACTATCCATACGACGAATGAAAACATGCTAATTTTTGAAACATTTCAGATTTCTCTCTCCCTGAAATTCACACTTTACGGCGATGACGAAGAGCCACTCGTCTGCTTCATGGTGGACGCGAAAGTCGTGTCGGGTTAATTCCGCATAACTTGTACGAAACGAATATGAATAAATTATTTATTCCACGCATTCGTATGTTTTCCGAAAAATATCCCGTCAGTGCGTCGAATCGATCATTGAATTGTTGTTACGCAAAAACAGATTTGTCGCCAACAACGTTCCCATAAATAACGTGTGCAATGTAATGCGAATCAATCAACGTACGTTGCGCAGCAATAACAAATTTAATAGTTTACTAACAGCGCCGATAAATCATATTGTAGTCTATTTATCAAAACAAACCTACTATTGAATTCAGATTCCATCCCGGTCGTTGATTAATCAGTTATGTGCACAGTGAACGAGTTTTCATAGTTCACGGCGCTAATTCCACTCCGTGCGAATTGCAAGGTTGGAATTTTTAATCGTTGACACATGGTTTGTTTAAATAATCGCGAGCGTTTGCGCCGCACGATTTGTAAAAATGTGATAGCTCCGCAGGATTAAAGGAAAGTGAGCGCGAGTTTTATCTCTAAAATAAAAGTCCAATGACCCTTCTACGTTCGATCCTTACCACTTTTAATACGCCACCTACGTACGAATTCCACAAACGCGATAATTTTAACTCATTTTACATTGGGTGCTTTGAGTTCGAGCGCTAGAAGCGAAGTGCGCTAGCGCTACATGTTAACCATCAGCATGAATAAATAAAGAAAAATGTTCCACATTCATTTAAAATTTTGGGGTAAAACTTTGAAGAATTTCATTCTAAATTTAACATAATCCCAGTCACGACGTTTTCAAAAACTTTCATCAAATATACCAAGAGGTATGCCTTGTTGCTGTACCACGGGGCGTCCTTTGGTACCTGCATCATAATATTGGTTTATAACACAAACTTGGTTTAACTTGCATCGCAACAAAATTGGGAGTAATAGCCTCCATTGAAAGAAACGTTGGAAGCTGCAGCTCGAAAGCCAGTTACCCCTCTTCCTGGCAGGGCATAAAAACCCTCCCAAAATTTGCTTTAGGGCAAAATCTGAACCAATAATGTAGTCGTGACTTTTCTTACATATCCAGGTTTATGTCAAGAGAATATTTTCATCGAAAGAAGAAATTGAGTTACTTAACTAACTCAATAAAGCTTCAGTATGACGTGAATGTTACCTAAACTAGAACATAATAAGCGAAAGGTAACAACAAGAATGAATGGTACGAAAATAAAGTTGCTGGAGTCAGTTGGCTTCAGACTATATCACAGCAGTCAACCAGAGTCAACAGAGTCAACAAGTTTTAATAGAACCACAGGTGTTCTTTCTCTAATTGAAAAAAAAAGTGTGGAATGCTGACGGAAGTACATGCTCAACAGATCATACACCTCCAAAAATCCTTCCCACTTAAAGCTCAAAACAGGTTGGGAGCATGACTTCTGGTGGGCGTCAGAAATAATATTCCATAGATAATTAAGCTCAGTGGCTGGTCAAACGAAGATATTTGTTTCCAATTTATTGAAAACTTTGTGAGTCATACAGAACCAACTGTAATGATCCATATCTTTTAATTTTTGATAATCATGAATCTCACATTTTATTAAAGGTTGTTAATAAAGCCAAAGAAACTGCACTTGTACTTTTAACAATCCCATAAATATAGGAAAACCTGTTTCAATTCATGACGTTTGTAAAATAGCAGGAAAAGCATATGAATCAACATTAAGACCCAAAAAAAATTAATGTGGTTTGAGATATCCAGAATTCTTCCAACCCAACCCAACTCAACCTAACCAACTCAATCCAATCCTCATCTTCATCAACTGCCTATCAATGACAAGAAAAAAAAAAAAGGAAAAAGGATCACATCAAACTCTGTGACTTATTCCTGAAGAATTACACAGTTGGTACAGAAATCTGCCTACTGTTTCGCAGAAAGAAGAATTAGCACCAGAACCAGCAGCCGATGAAACTGATTTCGAAGAAGATTAATTTCATTTTGATTTAATTTTTTTCATATTGTTATTTATTAAAATAATTAAATAATAATTAAATAATTTTACTGCCGATGTATTGATTTTTTTGATTTTACTAAACACATTTATAGATTGCAAGTAGTATTCCCATTTATAGTAACATTCTAGCAATGTACAGAATATGCTTTTTCGATTTCAGGTAAATCGGTGTTTTCTCCCGAAATGAAAAATAATATTTAATGACTTTTACCTTTAAACCGACGATATATTCGTCCCCGGGTATTGTCCCTAGGTACGTCATGATTTTGTACCCAGGGACATTTGTAGACATCAAAAAAAAAAACTCTCAAAAAAGTGTACAAAAGTACATGTAGAATAACCAAAATATTTATACATCATAACATATGAACATATACATACATACATATACATATACATATAACATATAGAAAATAAAATAAAATATCAGCCATAGGTACAGCACCTCCCCCTACCTACCATTTTTTATAGTTATAACAATTCATAAAGATATGTTTCGAATAAGTAAGCATGAGTATATAAAAATATTGAAAATAATACGAATTATTTACGCAATTCATCGCATGCAAGCAAATAGATCGTCTCAAAACGGGATACAATATAATAAAAAATCTGGAGTGGTCGCCATTACAAGTCATTACAAGTACATTTTCCGAAAAACCTGTTCAAGTACAAGTTGTTCAAAATGTCTATGTCTTATAACTTTTATAATAACAATTTTGATAGCTCTTACCGTTTCCGAGACATGGAAAAAGGTGATAGGTAAAACAAACCTTCCTTTTGAGATATTGCTTTTAAAGTACGACAATTTCTTCCTCGCCATATTCAAATCTTACGTTGCCAAAAGCTTCAATAGTTTGGGCGCTAGAGCGCGCACACGGCCGTCATAATAGGCACCACTGTCAAACCATATATTTTCGTTAAAATCTCGAGTTTGAAAATCATCATGATTATCATGAAAGTATAAAAAAGTAGAAACATTGATGGGCCTACATTTATGTTACTGAAAAATAGTGGTCATAAATGTCCTGATCTTGAATGAAACTTGGCAACCTTGCGTGTTTAACACGGTTCGAGATAAATCCAATTGTTAAAAAAAAAAAATATAAAAATTTGTCGTATCTCGAACCGCGTAAAGCACGCTTTAAAAATGGATTGAATTAACGCAAACCGTATTTAATATACACATAGTTATTGATCATGACATTTCAGTTCAAATTCGCGCAAAAACCTAGTTTTCATTGTGACCATTTGGTGGAAGCACTTATCACTGTAATAGTCAACGTCTTGACAGCTTTTTACAATTTTCTATAATTCGTCTAAACGTTGATCTGCAAGTTTCAAATATGTTTGTTATGTAAAATAAGGCCGTAGGTGACGTGTAGCTATAAGTGGATTTTATTGTTCGAAAATAGTAATATGCTTAAATAATTAATATGTCTCTTTACATTAAACGACTAGTCAATCAAAACGTTATTACGTACAATTTTAGATGCATTTTTAATAAAAATATACACGGACGTGCCTTGTCCACGTCCACATATGAATACAACGAAACGAAAAATGAAAACAGCGGCAGCGGCATCAAATATTTATTTTACCTGGCTTCGAGTTACTTTTTCTACACGTTGCTGAAAGAAAGAAACGTTTTTCCAAGAGTCGAAGCCGCCGTATCCTTCAACGGAGACACTAAGTTACAAGGCAGACGGAAGCAATTCAATTTCATCGCAGACGTGGTCGAAACATCCGCCCCGTCCGTCGTCTACATCGAGATAAAAGACGCCAAGAACGTAGACTTTTTCTCCGGTAAACCCATCACTATATCCAACGGCTCTGGATTCATCATCAAAGAAGACGGGTTGATCTTAACGAACGCGCACGTGGTCACCAACAAACCACACTCAACAGTTGAAGTGCGCTTGTTCAACGGCACCGTGTACAACGGGATCGTCGAGGACGTCGACATGAAGAGCGATTTAGCCACCGTCAGAATAAACGCGACCAAGCTGCACACCATGAAATTGGGCAATTCGTCCGAGTTAAGACCCGGCGAGTTCGTCGTCGCGCTCGGAAGCCCGCTTTCGCTTAGCAATACGGTCACGTCGGGCGTCGTAAGTATTTTCACAACTTTGATGTACGTTTGAGCTTAAATAGTTTGCGTCAGATTAGCTCGACGCATCGAGGAGCAGACGAATTAGGACTAAGGACAAAGGATATGACGTTCATTCAAACTGACGCTGCGATTACGTTCGGTAATTCTGGAGGACCTCTGGTGAATTTGGATGGGGAAGCTATCGGTGTTAATAGCATGAAGGTCACGGCTGGGATTTCGTTCGCTATTCCCATTGGTAATGATTTTTTATGCTAGTCCAATGATGCTAATCATAATCTAGTTATTCAATAGATTATGTCAAGGAATTCTTGAAAAACACGCAGGGTGTCGTTAAGGTTCCAAAGGAAGGTGCTAAAAGGCGGTACATGGGGATAACAATGTTGACTTTAACATCGCAGATCATACATGAATTGCAACAGCGTAACCAGCATGTGCCTGCCGATATTCAAAATGGTGTTTTAGTCTGGAAAGTGATATATGGGTCTCCAGCTCACTCGTAAGTATATCAAGTTAAAATAGCCCCTTTCGCCTCAAAATTTGGAACAATTTCTACCTTAGTTAATTTCTAAACCGAAACTATTATAAGGTAATACAAGTTATAAGAAATGCTACTCACTCTAAAGAACTTAAATTGTAATAATAATAATAATTATTATTATTATCATCCTTATCTAATTTTATATACATTTTTTATTTATAATAAATTTTAGTGGCGGGCTGCAACCTGGAGACATTGTCACACATATACATGGCAAGCAGATTATGAATGCCAATGAAGTATACAAGATCTTAGAAGATAAGACGTTACGTACCTTGAAAATGAGTGTCGTAAGGTTTGGGAAGCGTCTTGATGTGTACATTGCCCCAGAAGATGTTCAGTAATAGATTAAACATATTAATAAAATTTGTTAATTGTATATTAAAGAAATGTTGAAAGAAATTATTGTGGTTTGTTTTTAATTATTATTCATTGATTAATTAATAGAAAAATTCTGCTAATGGGTTCATGTTCATAATTAAAATAACATCCAATGTCCATTCGGTTCAATCACTACAGTAATAATAGTTAAACACTGGCATCATGGCGGTTGATGCAGGAAGGGCACATTGCATTACCCTCCCAAGGAAAACGAAAAACAAATTATTTTTTTATAAATTGTATGTTTATTTGCAATGAGTTCAGTGTTTGGATGGGTGCGCGCTTCAACCGAGATTCGATTCAATAGTGCGATCTACGTTGCGGGCAAAATATAGATGTGTCCTAGACGCGAAATGTGTAAATGGTAGAGGAATAAGGCATAGGTAAATGTATGGATTCTCTGCAGACAGCAAAGATAGATTAGAACTATCATCTTACGAACCATATTCTAATTCTTCAGGATGTATGTCCAATTACATTATTGTAAAATAACAGAAATTTTGTATTTTCTTGATGTCGCGTCGTCGTGAATGCTTGAAATGTATTATTATTAACAGTGTTCAGGGTAGGTGTAAAATCATATTTGTAGTGTTACTCTGCATTTTTTATTAAATAAATAAATTTTATTGGTTATATGTATCGTCGTACATTTTAAATCACTTTCTCTTTTTTGAGTGCACTGTTGTCCATCCCGGATCTTCCCCCATGTCTACATCAGTTGTACTAGACGTTGACAATGAGGCAGAGTCAACAGGCACCACTTTTTCACAATGCACAGTTTCGTGCTGCTGTTCTTCAGACAGCCATTTTTTACCACTCGGTAAATTGTTGAATTCTACATCGAATTGGGTTTTATTGCCTTCTTTGAGTAACTGCAAAAACCTATATAATAAGTTAGATACTTCCTTTATAGAGTTGTCTTCACATATCGTATTGAACTCCTGGTCCATTATGTCTTCTAAAACGTCTTCTATATCTTCAATTTCTATACCCGATTCATTTACACAGTAGTTAGCAATGTAGTCCACAGATTCTATCGCAACCTGTTGTAGTAAGTTTATTATTTGAGTTTTTATGGTCGTTTAACTAACCTGTTTGCTGCCTGCGCCACCCATAGAATGTTCGACAGCAAGTTGTAACGCTGACCAGTTATTGAATATTTGTTCGACAACCTTTTTGTACGCATCATCCATTTTAGATATAGAAATGTTTAATAATAATGGGTAATAATGTGGAAATGGACGATAGCTCTGCCAAGGACATTAACCAGTGTTTCAATGTTGCCAACGTTTAAACATATTTTCCTCTAGACTTCCTCAGTAATTTTAATCTGTCCACTAGATGGACAGGCTAATCGCTGACTTCCTGTCAAATTAATGTGGGAAACCTAAATCCTGTTTTACACTATGAATTAATTCATGAATCCACATGTTTAGAGCTGTCAATTTTCGATAATTTGATAAAGGTATTCATTGGTGTAAACCACATTTACGAAGGATTTAAATTTTGCCGATTTCTGCTATGCAATTTATTTTTATTTGTATTTTATATAAAATAATCAATGGCGTTGTTACTTGTTACAATTACACGCTTAAAGGTTTGAATGCATTTTTAACAGGCAATTTTAAACACGAGTTTTGTCCTTTTTGTTGCTATTTCATTCGTTTTGGTTGGCATGAATTACTAATAACAGTTGGCATTTTCGCTTTGTATTTGAAATATAAACATTTTAAATCTCAGTAAGCTTAAATTCATAGATTCCGGTACATGGTATTTGCAGGTGTCATTGTTATCATTTAGGTTTATTTTACATTGTACGACAATGGCAAAGTGTCATATTCAGTCAGCAGTGGTAAGTGTATGGTGTTATTATTTTTATTTATTTATAATTAGCTATGCAACATGGGCGTTCATTTCGTGGAAATTGTACCGTATTTACTTTGAATTTTGTTAAAATATTTTATATGATTTTTTTTAAATTTCTTTCTGGATAATCGGAGACATCTTGACATATATTCCTTTCCCGTTGAGCAAATAAAAAACTCTATTTTTTGATCTTGAAGATTCCGTTGATCAAATAAACAAAAAACTCTTCAAAATAATGATAATAACTATGAAGATAATTGAAGCATATTTTTGCAGACCTTACAATTAAACGATATCGAATCGTCCGTTGCTTCCTACATGGGATCATTGCGATATTTAAGGAAACTGCTTCCTATAAGCGTAACCAACATTATATACAATCGAATAAACATGAAGTCCAGTTTATTTGCAAGACGTGACGTTGTGGGCGTACAATTTATGGTTTTCGACCCGAAGGCCAAGAGTAAAATCGGCTCGGATATGCGCAATTGGACCAAAGGCGCTGCCGATGCCCTCGAGAAAAAATACGTCTGTACACGTTTAATCATAAGGGTGCATTATAGCCATTTTCGTTTTCTAGTTGCACGAGTTCTATTTAATCTTCAAGGATAAAATAACCGGGAACGTAGCTGAACATTACAAATTTTCATTTACTTACAACGAGGAGTCGTCTTGCACGTAACGTTCGTATAGGCTTTAAAGAATGTCTGGTTTGATTACATTTTTTAGGTCGTTGCCGCGCGGGTCCGAGGAGATTATAAGTGCTACGAAAAAAATCTTGCAGAATATAGAAAACTTAAGTTCGATTGATAAACTTCCTGAAGATACTGAAGTGGTTGTAGAAATAATAATGATGGATAGTAAGGAGTTACATCGACCTTGCTGGCTAAACTTCCAATAATTGCTGAATAATCGTTTGTTGAATGTATTTAATGAAAAATTAATTAAATTTCATCTATTTTTATCCATATTGCTCCATCTCCTGTCGTTTCAGGTCTCTTCCAGTCACGTTCTTCTTGGCCTGCCCTCTTCTTTTTACCGTCCTGCTTCCTATTCATTACGTTCTTTGGCAGTGGTCCCTGCCCAATTGGTCGCCCAATTGTCTTAACCTTTTCATTTTTATGTTACTTGTTATGTTTGGTTCATCAACAGGTTCATCTACCTCCTTATTTCTCGTCCTCCTTCACACATCATCTTTTCCCTCCACAACTCTCCTCAGCAGCTTCCGTTCCCATATCTGTAGCTTTGCTTCCTCTATTTTTGTTTTAAACACGCACTCTTCTGATTTCCTTGACTAGTGTTTGCACGCCTATTCAATGTTCCAGGTGCTCTATACTCTCTTTTCTATTTGTTTTATAGTTTCCAGTAAATTTGATTTGGTTCTTGCAAGGATCAGAATATAATCGTCATAGGCCATTATTTGTTTGGCTTAGTTATAGATTATTCCTCTCTCTCACAGCCACTTCCATAACAAAATTAAACATAGTTGGAGACAATGGATCTACCTGTGTCAAACCTTTAGATACCAGGAATTTTTCTCTTAACTATTTTTTCTTGTACTCCAAATTCTGTCATTGATTCGTATACTTTTTCTCAATTTTTTTCAGACAGTTTACTTCTTTCAGTTGGTTTCTCAATATGTTGTTCACCCAAGTTAAGCCATTACCTTGTACACGACGTCCAGTAGCACAATGCTTCGATAGTCTCGCCGATATTTCAGTTCTTGTGTATTGTCTTTTCTTCCCAGTTCATATATTTCTGCAATAAGATTTTTTCCACCATATTTGATCAATTCTATCGGCCTTTGATTATCTCAAGGGCTTTCATTATTTTTTCCGTATTATTGGTTATATTTCTTGCTTTTCTGGCTCGGGTATCCGTTCCTGTTGCTTCTCGCCATGTTTTCTTATAATTGGGTAGAAATTTCATTTCTGTTGTAGTTCTCGTCTATGTCTTTGTTTTAATTATCTCTTTTTTGCTCCACGCATTTTCATCGATTTCTTCCCTATTTTTAATATATACCTGTCTTGCCGTTCTACTATCCTAATGTGGTTGCCTGGTCAGTTGTCTTTGTGGTTTTCTATTTTCCTTATGTATACTTCAGCTACTTCTGATACTTTTAATTCTTCTACACCGAGTTTTAATTTTTTATAAAATATGTGCTTTTAAGTATCATTTCAGTTTGTGTTGCGAATTCTATTAAATTTTGCCTATTTCTTATTGTGACTATTTTAATGTCGTTCTTCAGCAATCTTTCCAAGTTTCCATAGTATTCAGCTTTCTCCTCTAGATCATTTTCTTCTACATCTGCGTGAATTTTATTCTTATCCTATAACATATTCTTTCTAATGGTTTTGAAAGAAATTTTTGCTAATTTCCTTTCCTTGCCGACGAGAAAACCTGCTCCTGGTCTTCTGTCGTCTCCTACAATGCTGCTACTTGGATTCTATATCTTATTATGTCTTTCCAACCATCTTTTCCGTAGTCTCTTTTTTTCCAATTGGGGCACTGTTAAGGATCATTTGTGGTAAACTATTTCCCGCCATTCTTTCTATAAGCCCTATCCACCTTAGTCGTGCTGCTTTTATGACGGATCTTATCTTCACTTCTTTGTACATAAAATAAATAAATAAAAGTACCTTATTTGTTCTTCTTCTATAGTTTTTAGTATTTTTTCCCATCTATCAAGGGCATCCTCATCTACTTTCTTTAGTGACCATGCCTCATAGGCATATGGGCCTTATAGCGGTTTTATGAATTCCTATTTTTCTTGTAATCTACAATCACTATTTTCATGTCATGTTTTTTTGAGTATTTTATCGTGTCGTTCATCGGCCTATCCGTCCATAAACTATATTCCCTCTGATTTACATTGTTCAGTTTTTTGCCTGGTGAGCTTCTTCCTTGCGGGCCAGTTTCTTTAGTTGCATATTCCAGATCCGTACCTGGTTGGCAACAATTCTTTTTTTTGTACCGTTTTCCCTTTGCCTGCCTCTTCTTCAGCTTGTGCTTTTTATCCTGCGTTCGTCTTTATTTAGGTTATCTTATATGTAGAAATTTGTACCTAGCAATTATTGTTTTTCATCACCTTCCTTTACGCCTGGAAATTTGGCAATTCCACCACCAATGATAGTTATCTGTATATTTTATTCTAGCACCTGCTGGCTACGGTCCTCCGAGTTACGGCACCACGGATAACCCGTTGATCAAGGATCTCCTAGTGACTGAACCATATAAATATTTCAAATTTGGCTCTGTAAATACGGGTTATCATAAAATGTACCTGAACGTAACATAATACGTAAAAACATTAATACATTAACGTCTAACTAAATTTAATTTTGATAGCTTCATGGGATCCAGTCGACTTGGATGACTAATGATAACGAGCAGGAGACAGATTTTGAGAGCTTAGTAAATGACAGCTACGTTAATATGGATGATGGTAATATTAGCGTTTTATTAATTCTTTCAAGTGAACTTTAGAGCTTTTACTTCCAATTGATGTGCCCAAATTACCACCACAACTACTAAATCATAATTTCCTTTCAATATATTTAGTAATATAGTATAAAAACACATTACACCTATATTCTCAGATTTCAGTGCCTTAATTCTCTTAATTATATGTTCTTCACATTAAGTTTGCACTAATAATCTTAAACTAAACTCCTCGTAATCTTTATTCAACTAACCTTTTTTAAGAACTTAAAACCACTAAACCACCCCATGAAGAATGTTCCACCGATGATAACTTGTCGTGTCATTGTGGCGTTTACGTTCTCATCAAATCGATAGAGACAATAACATGTTCAATATGTGCGAAAATTCAACATTGTCCATGTGTTGGCTACCAGGACCTAATTCATATACCTGACGCTTACGTATGTTTATCGTGCAATTCGAAAGACCACCCTGCAACAGATCAGATACTGTTAAAAATTCCAGAATTTCGAAAATATATCGGCATTTGTTCCTTTTACAGGTGCGTTGACGCAAATTGACAAATCTTACACCTAATTTAAAACTGTGTTTCAGATTTGCTGCGTATTATTCTGAAACCTATAAAATTGTGCCTGAAATTTTACTGGATAATCTTGCAGCGGAACGGCGAGATTTTATGTATAGGCGGCTGTTGTCGGCGAATGTGCTTCTTCAAGATGACGATGGGTAGGTAAATTTTATTTGTATTGCAAAAATTAAAAATTATAAGTTTCCCAAAACAACCTTAAAAGATTGCTGTGGTTTCTGTGGCTTCAATTTCAATAATTTTAATCTGTTGCGTTTAATTTTTAGAGTGAAAGTTAATTTTTCGGGCGTTAGAAATGTCATGGAAATGTTATTCAACAAGATGAAATCTTAGAAGGGGATGGGGAGCGAAGATGTCATATAATCAATATGCGATAATTATAAGAAATTATTGCAATAACATATTAAGTTTAAGATCAAGTCAAATTGTTCATTTTTGTCTTCTTACTTGAGATAATTGTTAATTTGTTATTTCTATAAGTTGCTTATTTTGATTTCACTGTATTATTGATAAAACTTGTTTAATAAATGATGACTCTTTACCATAACAGTAACAAATGTTACAAACGACATATACGGTGGGTTGAAGTAAGTACAGTAAAGTAACATAAAACATGTGGCACCTCGTCTTAGCAACACAGCTCAGATGATAATTAAACATTATACAGCAGTTAAAAGAACTAAATTTGACACATTTTAAAATGGTGCCAGAACTTCCTTGCATCAGATAATAATTAGGTAACATCAATATTTTACCAACCAAGAAAGAGTTGGTAAAATACCTAAATAAGAAGACGATAGCAAGCTATGATCAATATGAAGAGCAAGGAAGTAAAGTACAGAACATGATAACCGAATCAAAGCAGCGTTTCTGGGACTAAAATAGTGCATTCTGACCATTAGAAGTAAGAAAAAAAATAAATATCATTGTTTTTTTGACGGTCGAAAACTGCGTTATTTCTTAACCCCTTTGTATAAAAAAAGTGATTTTTTCAAAAAAAAATTTCTAGAAACCGCGAAAAATTGTACAATTAGCGTTTCTGGGACTAAAATAGTGCATTCTGACCATTAGAAGTAAGAAAAAAAAATAAATATCATTGTTTTTTTGACGGTCGAAAACTGCGTTATTTCTTAAGGGTACCCCCTTTGTATAAAAAAAGTGATTTTTCCAAAAAAAAATTTCCAGAAACCGCGAAAAATTGTACAATTAGCGTTTCTGGGACTAAAATAGTGCATTCTGACCATTAGAAGTAAGAAAAAAATAAATATCAAGGTTTTTTTGACGGTCGAAAACTGCGTTATTTCTTAAAGGTACCCCCTTTGTATAAAAAAAGTGATTTTTTCAAAAAAAAATTTCTAGAAACCGCGAAAAATTGTACAATTAGCGTTTCTGGGACTAAAATAGTGCATTCTGACCATTAGAAGTAAGAAAAAAAATAAATATCATTGTTTTTTTTACGGTCGAAAACTGCGTTATTTCTTAAGGGTACCCCCTTTGTATAAAAAAAGTGATTTTTTCAAAAAAAAAATTTCTAGAAACCGCGAAATATTGTACAATTAGCGTTTCTGGGACTAAAATAGTGCATTCTGACCATTAGAAGTAAGAAAAAAATAAATATCAAGGTTTTTTTGACGGTCGAAAACTGCGTTATTTCTTAAGGGTACCCCCTTTGTATAAAAAAAGTGATTTTTTCAAAAAAATTTTTCTAGAAACCGCGAAAAATTGTACAATTAGCGTTTCTGGGACTAAAATATTGCATTCTGACCATTAGAAGTAAGAAAAAAAATAAATATCAAGGTTTTTTTGACGGTCGAAAACTGCGTTATTTCTTAAGGGTACCCCCTTTGTATAAAAAAAATGATTTTTTCAAAAAAAAATTTCTAGAAACCGCGAAAAATTGTACAATTAGCGTTTCTGGGACTAGAATAGTGCATTCTGACCATTAGAAGTAAGAAAAAAAATAAATATCATTGTTTTTTTGACGGTCGAAAACTGCGTTATTTCTTAAGGGTACCCCCTTTGTATAAAAAAAGTGATTTTTCCAAAAAAAAATTTCCAGAAACCGCGAAAAATTGTACAATTAGCGTTTCTGGGACTAAAATAGTGCATTCTGACCATTAGAAGTAAGAAAAAAAATAAATATCAAGGTTTTTTTGACGGTCGAAAACTGCGTTATTTCTTAAGGGTACCCCCTTTGTATAAAAAAAGTGATTTTTTCAAAAAAAAATTTCTAGAAACCGCGAAATATTGTACAATTAGCGTTTCTGGGACTAAAATAGTGCATTCTGACCATTAGAAGTAAGAAAAAAAATAAGAGGAAAAAAAAAATATCATTGTTTTTTTGACGGTCGAAAACTGCGTTATTTCTTAAGGGTACCCCCTTTGTATAAAAAAAGTGATTTTTCCAAAAAAAAATTTCCAGAAACCGCGAAAAATTGTACAATTAGCGTTTCTTGGACTAAAATAGTGCATTCTGACCATTAGAAGTAAGAAAAAAATAAATATCAAGGTTTTTTTGACGGTCGAAAACTGCGTTATTTCTTAAGGGTACCCCCTTTGTATAAAAAAAGTGATTTTTTCAAAAAAAATTTTCTAGAAACCGCGAAATATTGTACAATTAGCGTTTCTGGGACTAAAATAGTGCATTCTGACCATTAGAAGTAAGAAAAAAAATAAATATCATTGTTTTTTTTACGGTCGAAAACTGCGTTATTTCTTAAGGGTACCCCCTTTGTATAAAAAAAGTGATTTTTTCAAAAAAAAAATTTCTAGAAACCGCGAAAAATTGTACAATTAGCGTTTCTGGGACTAAAATAGTGCATTCTGACCATTAGAAGTAAGAAAAAAATAAATATCAAGGTTTTTTTGACGGTCGAAAACTGCGTTATTTCTTAAGGGTACCCCCTTTGTATAAAAAAAGTGATTTTTTCAAAAAAATTTTTCTAGAAACCGCGAAAAATTGTACAATTAGCGTTTCTGGGACTAAAATATTGCATTCTGACCATTAGAAGTAAGAAAAAAAATAAATATCAAGGTTTTTTTGACGGTCGAAAACTGCGTTATTTCTTAAGGGTACCCCCTTTGTATAAAAAAAATGATTTTTTCAAAAAAAAATTTCTAGAAACCGCGAAAAATTGTACAATTAGCGTTTCTGGGACTAGAATAGTGCATTCTGACCATTAGAAGTAAGAAAAAAAATAAATATCATTGTTTTTTTGACGGTCGAAAACTGCGTTATTTCTTAAGGGTACCCCCTTTGTATAAAAAAAGTGATTTTTCCAAAAAAAAATTTCCAGAAACCGCGAAAAATTGTACAATTAGCGTTTCTGGGACTAAAATAGTGCATTCTGACCATTAGAAGTAAGAAAAAAAATAAATATCAAGGTTTTTTTGACGGTCGAAAACTGCGTTATTTCTTAAGGGTACCCCCTTTGTATAAAAAAAGTGATTTTTTCAAAAAAAAATTTCTAGAAACCGCGAAATATTGTACAATTAGCGTTTCTGGGACTAAAATAGTGCATTCTGACCATTAGAAGTAAGAAAAAAAATAAGAGGAAAAAAAAAATATCATTGTTTTTTTGACGGTCGAAAACTGCGTTATTTCTTAAGGGTACCCCCTTTGTATAAAAAAAGTGATTTTTCCAAAAAAAAATTTCCAGAAACCGCGAAAAATTGTACAATTAGCGTTTCTTGGACTAAAATAGTGCATTCTGACCATTAGAAGTAAGAAAAAAATAAATATCAAGGTTTTTTTGACGGTCGAAAACTGCGTTATTTCTTAAGGGTACCCCCTTTGTATAAAAAAAGTGATTTTTTCAAAAAAAATTTTCTAGAAACCGCGAAATATTGTACAATTAGCGTTTCTGGGACTAAAATAGTGCATTCTGACCATTAGAAGTAAGAAAAAAAATAAATATCATTGTTTTTTTTACGGTCGAAAACTGCGTTATTTCTTAAGGGTACCCCCTTTGTATAAAAAAAGTGATTTTTTCAAAAAAAAAATTTCTAGAAACCGCGAAAAATTGTACAATTAGCGTTTCTGGGACTAAAATAGTGCATTCTGACCATTAGAAGTAAGAAAAAAATAAATATCAAGGTTTTTTTGACGGTCGAAAACTGCGTTATTTCTTAAGGGTACCCCCTTTGTATAAAAAAAGTGATTTTTTCAAAAAAATTTTTCTAGAAACCGCGAAAAATTGTACAATTAGCGTTTCTGGGACTAAAATATTGCATTCTGACCATTAGAAGTAAGAAAAAAAATAAATATCAAGGTTTTTTTGACGGTCGAAAACTGCGTTATTTCTTAAGGGTACCCCCTTTGTATAAAAAAAATGATTTTTTCAAAAAAAAATTTCTAGAAACCGCGAAAAATTGTACAATTAGCGTTTCTGGGACTAGAATAGTGCATTCTGACCATTAGAAGTAAGAAAAAAAATAAATATCATTGTTTTTTTGACGGTCGAAAACTGCGTTATTTCTTAAGGGTAACCCCTTTGTATAAAAAAAGTGATTTTTCCAAAAAAAAATTTCCAGAAACCGCGAAAAATTGTACAATTAGCGTTTCTGGGACTAAAATAGTGCATTCTGACCATTAGAAGTAAGAAAAAAAATAAATATCAAGGTTTTTTTGACGGTCGAAAACTGCGTTATTTCTTAAGGGTACCCCCTTTGTATAAAAAAAGTGATTTTTTCAAAAAAAAATTTCTAGAAACCGCGAAATATTGTACAATTAGCGTTTCTGGGACTAAAATAGTGCATTCTGACCATTAGAAGTAAGAAAAAAAATAAGAGGAAAAAAAAAATATCATTGTTTTTTTGACGGTCGAAAACTGCGTTATTTCTTAAGGGTACCCCCTTTGTATAAAAAAAGTGATTTTTCCAAAAAAAAATTTCCAGAAACCGCGAAAAATTGTACAATTAGCGTTTCTTGGACTAAAATAGTGCATTCTGACCATTAGAAGTAAGAAAAAAATAAATATCAAGGTTTTTTTGACGGTCGAAAACTGCGTTATTTCTTAAGGGTACCCCCTTTGTATAAAAAAGTGATTTTTTCAAAAAAAAATTTCTAGAAACCGCGAGAAATTGTACAATTAGCGTTTCTGGGACTAAAATAGTGCATTCTGACCATTAGAAGTAAGAAAAAAAATAAATATCATTGTTTTTTTGACGGTCGAAAACTGCGTTATTTCTTAAGGGTACCCCCTTTGTATAAAAAAAGTGATTTTTCCAAAAAAAAAATTCCAGAAACCGCGAAAAATTGTACAATTAGCGTTTCTTGGACTAAAATAGTGCATTCTGACCATTAGAAGTAAGAAAAAAATAAATATCAAGGTTTTTTTGACGGTCGGAAACTGCGTTATTTCTTAAGGGTACCCCCTTTGTATAAAAAAGTGATTTTTTCAAAAAAAATTTTCTAGAAACCGCGAAATATTGTACAATTAGCGTTTCTGGGACTAAAATAGTGCATTCTGACCATTAGAAGTAAGAAAAAAAATAAATATCAAGGTTTTTTTGACGGTCGAAAACTGCGTTATTTCTTAAGGGTACCCCCTTTGTATAAAAAAAGTGATTTTTTCAAAAAAAATTTTCTAGAAACCGCGAAAAATTGTACAATTAGCATTTCTGGGACTAAAATAGTGCATTCTGACCATTAGAAGTAAGAAAAAAAAAATATCATTGTTTTTTTGAAGGTCGAAAACTGCGTTATTTCTTAAGGGTACCCCCTTTGTATAAAAAAAGTGATTTTTCCAAAAAAAAATTTCCAGAAACCGCGAAAAATTGTACAATTAGCGTTTCTTGGACTAAAATAGTGCATTCTGACCATTAGAAGTAAGAAAAAAATAAATATCAAGGTTTTTTTGACGGTCGAAAACTGCGTTATTTCTTAAGGGTACCCCCTTTGTATAAAAAAGTGATTTTTTCAAAAAAAAATTTCTAGAAACCGCGAAAAATTGTACAATTAGCGTTTCTGGGACTAAAATAGTGCATTCTGACCATTAGAAGTAAGAAAAAAAAAATATCATTGTTTTTTTGACGGTCGAAAACTGCGTTATTTCTTAAGGGTACCCCCTTTGTATAAAAAAAGTGATTTTTTCAAAAAAAAATTTCTAGAAACCGCGAAATATTGTACAATTAGCGTTTCTGGGACTAAAATAGTGCATTCTGACCATTAGAAGTAAGAAAAAAATAAATATCATTGTTTTTTTGACGGTCGAAAACTGCGTTATTTCTTAAGGGTACCCCCTTTGTATAAAAAAAATGATTTTTTCAAAAAAAAAATTCTAGAAACCGCGAAAAATTGTACAATTAGCGTTTCTGGGACTAAAATAGTGCATTCTGACCATTAGAAGTAAGAAAAAAAATAAATATCATTGTTTTTTTGACGGTCGAAAACTGCGTTATTTCTTAAGGGTACCCCCTTTGTATAAAAAAAGTGATTTTTCCAAAAAAAAATTTCTAGAAACCGCGAAAAATTGTACAATTAGCGTTTCTGGGACTAAAATAGTGCATTCTGACCATTAGAAGTAAGAAAAAAAATAAATATCATTGTTTTTTTGACGGTCGAAAACTGCGTTATTTCTTAAGGGTACCCCCTTTGTATAAAAAAAGTGATTTTTTCAAAAAAAAAAAAAAATCTAGAAACCGCGAAAAATTGTACAATTAGCGTTTCTGGGACTAAAATAGTGCATTCTGACCATTAGAAGTAAGAAAAAAAATAAATATCATTGTTTTTTTGACGGTCGAAAACTGCGTTATTTCTTAAGGGTACCCCCTTTGTATAAAAAAAGTGATTTTTCCAAAAGAAAATTTCTAGAAACCGCGAAAAATTGTACAATTAGCGTTTCTGGGACTAAAATAGTGCATTCTGACCATTAGAAGTAAGAAAAAAAATAAATATCATTGTTTTTTTGACGGTCGAAAACTGCGTTATTTCTTAAGGGTACCCCCTTTGTATAAAAAAAGTGATTTTTCCAAAAAAAAATTTCTAGAAACCGCGAAAAATTGTACAATTAGCGTTTCTGGGACTAAAATAGTGCATTCTGACCATTAGAAGTAAGAAAAAAAATAAATATCAAGGTTTTTTTGACGGTCGAAAACTGCGTTATTTCTTAAGGGTACCCCCTTTGTATAAAAAAAGTGATTTTTTCAAAAAAAAATTTCTAGAAACCGCGAAAAATTGTACAATTAGCGTTTCTGGGACTAAAATAGTGCATTCTGACCATTAGAAGTAAGAAAAAAAATAAATATCAAGGTTTTTTTGACGGTCGAAAACTGCGTTATTTCTTAAGGGTACCCCCTTTGTATAAAAAAAGTGATTTTTCCAAAAAAAAATTTCTAGAAACCGCGAAAAATTGTACAATTAGCGTTTCTGGGACTAAAATAGTGCATTCTGACCATTAGAAGTAAGAAAAAAAATAAATATCAAGGTTTTTTTGACGGTCGAAAACTGCGTTATTTCTTAAGGGTACCCCCTTTGTATAAAAAAAGTGATTTTTTCAAAAAAAAATTTCTAGAAACCGCGAAAAATTGTACAATTAGCGTTTCTGGGACTAAAATAGTGCATTCTGACCATTAGAAGTAAGAAAAAAAATAAATATCAAGGTTTTTTTGACGGTCGAAAACTGCGTTATTTCTTAAGGGTACCCCCTTTGTATAAAAAAAAGTGATTTTTCCAAAAAAATTTTTCTAGAAACCGCGAAAAATTGTACAATTAGCGTTTCTGGGACTAAAATAGTGCATTCTGACCATTAGAAGTAAGAAAAAAAATAAATATCAAGGTTTTTTTGACGGTCGAAAACTGCGTTATTTCTTAAGGGTACCCCCTTTGTATAAAAAAAGTGATTTTTTCAAAAAAAAATTTCTAGAAACCGCGAAAAATTGTACAATTAGCGTTTCTGGGACTAAAATAGTGCATTCTGACCATTAGAAGTAAGAAAAAAAATAAATATCAAGGTTTTTTTGACGGTCGAAAACTGCGTTATTTCTTAAGGGTACCCCCTTTGTATAAAAAAAGTGATTTTTCCAAAAAAAAATTTCTAGAAACCGCGAAAAATTGTACAATTAGCGTTTCTGGGACTAAAATAGTGCATTCTGACCATTAGAAGTAAGAAAAAAAATAAATATCAAGGTTTTTTTGACGGTCGAAAACTGCGTTATTTCTTAAGGGTACCCCCTTTGTATAAAAAAAGTGATTTTTCCAAAAAAAAATTTCTAGAAACCGCGAAAAATTGTACAATTAGCGTTTCTGGGACTAAAATAGTGCATTCTGACCATTAGAAGTAAGAAAAAAAATAAATATCAAGGTTTTTTTGACGGTCGAAAACTGCGTTATTTCTTAAGGGTACCCCCTTTGTATAAAAAAAGTGATTTTTTCAAAAAAAAATTTCTAGAAACCGCGAAAAATTGTACAATTAGCGTTTCTGGGACTAAAATAGTGCATTCTGACCATTAGAAGTAAGAAAAAAAATATATATCATTGTTTTTTTGACGGTCGAAAACTGCGTTATTTCTTAAGGGTACCCCCTTTGTATAAAAAAAAGTGATTTTTCCAAAAAAATTTTTCTAGAAACCGCGAAAAATTGTACAATTAGCGTTTCTGGGACTAAAATAGTGCATTCTGACCATTAGAAGTAAGAAAAAAAATAAATATCAAGGTTTTTTTGACGGTCGAAAACTGCGTTATTTCTTAAGGGTACCCCCTTTGTATAAAAAAAGTGATTTTTTCAAAAAAAAATTTCTAGAAACCGCGAAAAATTGTACAATTAGCGTTTCTGGGACTAAAATAGTGCATTCTGACCATTAGAAGTAAGAAAAAAAATAAATATCAAGGTTTTTTTGACGGTCGAAAACTGCGTTATTTCTTAAGGGTACCCCCTTTGTATAAAAAAAGTGATTTTTCCAAAAAAAAATTTCTAGAAACCGCGAAAAATTGTACAATTAGCGTTTCTGGGACTAAAATAGTGCATTCTGACCATTAGAAGTAAGAAAAAAAATAAATATCAAGGTTTTTTTGACGGTCGAAATCTGCGTTATTTCTTAAGGGTACCCCCTTTGTATAAAAAAAGTGATTTTTTCAAAAAAAAATTTCTAGAAACCGCGAAAAATTGTACAATTAGCGTTTCTAGGACTAAAATAGTGCATTCTGACCATTAGAAGTAAGAAAAAAAATAAATATCATTGTTTTTTTGACGGTCGAAAACTGCGTTATTTCTTAAGGGTACCCCCTTTGTATAAAAAAAGTGATTTTACCAAAAAAAAATTTCTAGAAACCGCGAAAAATTGTACAATTAGCGTTTCTGGGACTAAAATAGTGCATTCTGACCATTAGAAGTAAGAAAAAAATAAATATCATTGTTTTTTTGACGGTCGAAAACTGCGTGATTTCTTAAGGGTACCCCCTTTGTATAAAAAAAATGATTTTTTCAAAAAAAAATTTCTAGAAACCGCGAAAAATTGTACAATTAGCGTTTCTGGGACTAAAATAGTGCATTCTGACCATTAGAAGTAAGAAAAAAATAAATATCATTGTTTTTTTGACGGTCGAAAACTGCGTTATTTCTTAAGGGTACCCCCTTTGTATAAAAAAAGTGATTTTTCCAAAAAAAATTTTCTAGAAACCGCGAAAAATTGTACAATTAGCGTTTCTGGGACTAAAATAGTGCATTCTGACCATTAGAAGTAAGGAAAAAAAATAAATATCATTGTTTTTTTGACGGTCGAAAACTGCGTTATTTCTTAAGGGTACCCCCTTTGTATAAAAAAAGTGATTTTTCCAAAAGAAAATTTCTAGAAACCGCGAAAAATTGTACAATTAGCGTTTCTGGGACTAAAATAGTGCATTCTGACCATTAGAAGTAAGAAAAAAAATAAATATCATTGTTTTTTTGACGGTCGAAAACTGCGTTATTTCTTAAGGGTACCCCCTTTGTATAAAAAAAGTGATTTTTCCAAAAAAAAATTTCTAGAAACCGCGAAAAATTGTACAATTAGCGTTTCTGGGACTATAATAGTGCATTCTGACCATTAGAAGTAAGAAAAAAAAATAAATATCATTGTTTTTTTGACGGTCGAAAACTGCGTTATTTCTTAAGGGTACCCCCTTTGTATAAAAAAAGTGATTTTTCCAAAAAAAAATTTCTAGAAACCGCGAAAAATTGTACAATTAGCGTTTCTGGGACTGAAATAGTGCATTCTGACCATTAGAAGTAAGAAAAAAAATAAATATCATTGTTTTTTTGACGGTCGAAAACTGCGTTATTTCTTAAGGGTACCCCCTTTGTATAAAAAAAGTGATTTTTTCAAAAAAAAATTTCCAGAAACCGCGAAAAATTGTACAATTAGCGTTTCTGGGACTAAAATAGTGCATTCTGACCATTAGAAGTAAGAAAAAAAATAAATATCATTGTTTTTTTGACGGTCGAAAACTGCGTTATTTCTTAAGGGTACCCCCTTTGTATAAAAAAAGTGATTTTTCCAAAAAAAATTTTCTAGAAACCGCGAAAAATTGTACAATTAGCGTTTCTGGGACTAAAATAGTGCATTCTGACCATTAGAAGTAAGAAAAAAAATAAATATCATTGTTTTTTTGACGGTCGAAAACTGCGTTATTTCTTAAGGGTACCCCCTTTGTATAAAAAAAGTGATTTTTTCAAAAAAAAAAAAAAATCTAGAAACCGCGAAAAATTGTACAATTAGCGTTTCTGGGACTAAAATAGTGCATTCTGACCATTAGAAGTAAGAAAAAAAATAAATATCATTGTTTTTTTGACGGTCGAAAACTGCGTTATTTCTTAAGGGTACCCCCTTTGTATAAAAAAAGTGATTTTTCCAAAAGAAAATTTCTAGAAACCGCGAAAAATTGTACAATTAGCGTTTCTGGGACTAAAATAGTGCATTCTGACCATTAGAAGTAAGAAAAAAAGTAAATATCATTGTTTTTTTGACGGTCGAAAACTGCGTTATTTCTTAAGGGTACCCCCTTTGTATAAAAAAAGTGATTTTTCCAAAAAAATTTTTCTAGAAACCGCGAAAAATTGTACAATTAGCGTTTCTGGGACTAAAATAGTGCATTCTGACCATTAGAAGTAAGAAAAAAAATAAATATCAAGGTTTTTTTGACGGTCGAAAACTGCGTTATTTCTTAAGGGTACCCCCTTTGTATAAAAAAAGTGATTTTTTCAAAAAAAAATTTCTAGAAACCGCGAAAAATTGTACAATTAGCGTTTCTGGGACTAAAATAGTGCATTCTGACCATTAGAAGTAAGAAAAAAAATAAATATCAAGGTTTTTTTGACGGTCGAAAACTGCGTTATTTCTTAAGGGTACCCCCTTTGTATAAAAAAAGTGATTTTTCCAAAAAAAAATTTCTAGAAACCGCGAAAAATTGTACAATTAGCGTTTCTGGGACTAAAATAGTGCATTCTGACCATTAGAAGTAAGAAAAAAAATAAATATCAAGGTTTTTTTGACGGTCGAAAACTGCGTTATTTCTTAAGGGTACCCCCTTTGTATAAAAAAAGTGATTTTTTCAAAAAAAAATTTCTAGAAACCGCGAAAAATTGTACAATTAGCGTTTCTGGGACTAAAATAGTGCATTCTGACCATTAGAAGTAAGAAAAAAAATATATATCATTGTTTTTTTGACGGTCGAAAACTGCGTTATTTCTTAAGGGTACCCCCTTTGTATAAAAAAAAGTGATTTTTCCAAAAAAATTTTTCTAGAAACCGCGAAAAATTGTACAATTAGCGTTTCTGGGACTAAAATAGTGCATTCTGACCATTAGAAGTAAGAAAAAAAATAAATATCAAGGTTTTTTTGACGGTCGAAAACTGCGTTATTTCTTAAGGGTACCCCCTTTGTATAAAAAAAGTGATTTTTTCAAAAAAAAATTTCTAGAAACCGCGAAAAATTGTACAATTAGCGTTTCTAGGACTAAAATAGTGCATTCTGACCATTAGAAGTAAGAAAAAAAAATAAATATCAAGGTTTTTTTGACGGTCGAAATCTGCGTTATTTCTTAAGGGTACCCCCTTTGTATAAAAAAAGTGATTTTTCCAAAAAAAAATTTCTAGAAACCGCGAAAAATTGTACAATTAGCGTTTCTGGGACTAAAATAGTGCATTCTGACCATTAGAAGTAAGAAAAAAAATAAATATCAAGGTTTTTTTGACGGTCGAAAACTGCGTTATTTCTTAAGGGTACCCCCTTTGTATAAAAAAAGTGATTTTTCCAAAAAAAAATTTCTAGAAACCGCGAAAAATTGTACAATTAGCGTTTCTGGGACTAAAATAGTGCATTCTGACCATTAGAAGTAAGAAAAAAAATAAATATCAAGGTTTTTTTGACGGTCGAAATCTGCGTTATTTCTTAAGGGTACCCCCTTTGTATAAAAAAAGTGATTTTTCCAAAAAAAAATTTCTAGAAACCGCGAAAAATTGTACAATTAGCATTTCTGGGACTAAAATAGTGCATTCTGACCATTAGAAGTAAGAAAAAAAAATAAATATCAAGGTTTTTTTGACGGTCGAAAACTGCGTTATTTCTTAAGGGTACCCCCTTTGTATAAAAAAAGTGATTTTACCAAAAAAAAATTTCTAGAAACCGCGAAAAATTGTACAATTAGCGTTTCTGGGACTAAAATAGTGCATTCTGACCATTAGAAGTAAGAAAAAAATAAATATCATTGTTTTTTTGACGGTCGAAAACTGCGTGATTTCTTAAGGGTACCCCCTTTGTATAAAAAAAATGATTTTTTCAAAAAAAAATTTCTAGAAACCGCGAAAAATTGTACAATTAGCGTTTCTGGGACTAAAATAGTGCATTCTGACCATTAGAAGTAAGAAAAAAATAAATATCATTGTTTTTTTGACGGTCGAAAACTGCGTTATTTCTTAAGGGTACCCCCTTTGTATAAAAAAAGTGATTTTTCCAAAAAAAATTTTCTAGAAACCGCGAAAAATTGTACAATTAGCGTTTCTGGGACTAAAATAGTGCATTCTGACCATTAGAAGTAAGGAAAAAAATAAATATCATTGTTTTTTTGACGGTCGAAAACTGCGTTATTTCTTAAGGGTACCCCCTTTGTATAAAAAAAGTGATTTTTTCAAAAAAAAATTCCAGAAACCGCGAAAAATTGTACAATTAGCGTTTCTGGGACTAAAATAGTGCATTCTGACCATTAGAAGTAAGAAAAAAAATAAATATCATTGTTTTTTTGACGGTCGAAAACTGCGTTATTTCTTAAGGGTACCCCCTTTGTATAAAAAAAGTGATTTTTTCAAAAAAAAATTCCAGAAACCGCGAAAAATTGTACAATTAGCGTTTCTGGGACTAAAATAGTGCATTCTGACCATTAGAAGTAAGAAAAAAAATATATATCATTGTTTTTTTGACGGTCGAAAACTGCGTTATTTCTTAAGGGTACCCCCTTTGTATAAAAAAAAGTGATTTTTCCAAAAAAATTTTTCTAGAAACCGCGAAAAATTGTACAATTAGCGTTTCTGGGACTAAAATAGTGCATTCTGACCATTAGAAGTAAGAAAAAAAATAAATATCAAGGTTTTTTTGACGGTCGAAAACTGCGTTATTTCTTAAGGGTACCCCCTTTGTATAAAAAAAGTGATTTTTTCAAAAAAAAATTTCTAGAAACCGCGAAAAATTGTACAATTAGCGTTTCTGGGACTAAAATAGTGCATTCTGACCATTAGAAGTAAGAAAAAAAATAAATATCAAGGTTTTTTTGACGGTCGAAAACTGCGTTATTTCTTAAGGGTACCCCCTTTGTATAAAAAAAGTGATTTTTCCAAAAAAAAATTTCTAGAAACCGCGAAAAATTGTACAATTAGCGTTTCTGGGACTAAAATAGTGCATTCTGACCATTAGAAGTAAGAAAAAAAATAAATATCAAGGTTTTTTTGACGGTCGAAATCTGCGTTATTTCTTAAGGGTACCCCCTTTGTATAAAAAAAGTGATTTTTTCAAAAAAAAATTTCTAGAAACCGCGAAAAATTGTACAATTAGCGTTTCTAGGACTAAAATAGTGCATTCTGACCATTAGAAGTAAGAAAAAAAATAAATATCATTGTTTTTTTGACGGTCGAAAACTGCGTTATTTCTTAAGGGTACCCCCTTTGTATAAAAAAAGTGATTTTACCAAAAAAAAATTTCTAGAAACCGCGAAAAATTGTACAATTAGCGTTTCTGGGACTAAAATAGTGCATTCTGACCATTAGAAGTAAGAAAAAAATAAATATCATTGTTTTTTTGACGGTCGAAAACTGCGTGATTTCTTAAGGGTACCCCCTTTGTATAAAAAAAATGATTTTTTCAAAAAAAAATTTCTAGAAACCGCGAAAAATTGTACAATTAGCGTTTCTGGGACTAAAATAGTGCATTCTGACCATTAGAAGTAAGAAAAAAATAAATATCATTGTTTTTTTGACGGTCGAAAACTGCGTTATTTCTTAAGGGTACCCCCTTTGTATAAAAAAAGTGATTTTTCCAAAAAAAATTTTCTAGAAACCGCGAAAAATTGTACAATTAGCGTTTCTGGGACTAAAATAGTGCATTCTGACCATTAGAAGTAAGGAAAAAAAATAAATATCATTGTTTTTTTGACGGTCGAAAACTGCGTTATTTCTTAAGGGTACCCCCTTTGTATAAAAAAAGTGATTTTTCCAAAAGAAAATTTCTAGAAACCGCGAAAAATTGTACAATTAGCGTTTCTGGGACTAAAATAGTGCATTCTGACCATTAGAAGTAAGAAAAAAAATAAATATCATTGTTTTTTTGACGGTCGAAAACTGCGTTATTTCTTAAGGGTACCCCCTTTGTATAAAAAAAGTGATTTTTCCAAAAAAAAATTTCTAGAAACCGCGAAAAATTGTACAATTAGCGTTTCTGGGACTATAATAGTGCATTCTGACCATTAGAAGTAAGAAAAAAAAATAAATATCATTGTTTTTTTGACGGTCGAAAACTGCGTTATTTCTTAAGGGTACCCCCTTTGTATAAAAAAAGTGATTTTTCCAAAAAAAAATTTCTAGAAACCGCGAAAAATTGTACAATTAGCGTTTCTGGGACTGAAATAGTGCATTCTGACCATTAGAAGTAAGAAAAAAAATAAATATCATTGTTTTTTTGACGGTCGAAAACTGCGTTATTTCTTAAGGGTACCCCCTTTGTATAAAAAAAGTGATTTTTTCAAAAAAAAATTTCCAGAAACCGCGAAAAATTGTACAATTAGCGTTTCTGGGACTAAAATAGTGCATTCTGACCATTAGAAGTAAGAAAAAAAATAAATATCATTGTTTTTTTGACGGTCGAAAACTGCGTTATTTCTTAAGGGTACCCCCTTTGTATAAAAAAAGTGATTTTTCCAAAAAAAATTTTCTAGAAACCGCGAAAAATTGTACAATTAGCGTTTCTGGGACTAAAATAGTGCATTCTGACCATTAGAAGTAAGAAAAAAAATAAATATCATTGTTTTTTTGACGGTCGAAAACTGCGTTATTTCTTAAGGGTACCCCCTTTGTATAAAAAAAGTGATTTTTTCAAAAAAAAAAAAAAATCTAGAAACCGCGAAAAATTGTACAATTAGCGTTTCTGGGACTAAAATAGTGCATTCTGACCATTAGAAGTAAGAAAAAAAATAAATATCATTGTTTTTTTGACGGTCGAAAACTGCGTTATTTCTTAAGGGTACCCCCTTTGTATAAAAAAAGTGATTTTTCCAAAAGAAAATTTCTAGAAACCGCGAAAAATTGTACAATTAGCGTTTCTGGGACTAAAATAGTGCATTCTGACCATTAGAAGTAAGAAAAAAAGTAAATATCATTGTTTTTTTGACGGTCGAAAACTGCGTTATTTCTTAAGGGTACCCCCTTTGTATAAAAAAAGTGATTTTTCCAAAAAAATTTTTCTAGAAACCGCGAAAAATTGTACAATTAGCGTTTCTGGGACTAAAATAGTGCATTCTGACCATTAGAAGTAAGAAAAAAAATAAATATCAAGGTTTTTTTGACGGTCGAAAACTGCGTTATTTCTTAAGGGTACCCCCTTTGTATAAAAAAAGTGATTTTTTCAAAAAAAAATTTCTAGAAACCGCGAAAAATTGTACAATTAGCGTTTCTGGGACTAAAATAGTGCATTCTGACCATTAGAAGTAAGAAAAAAAATAAATATCAAGGTTTTTTTGACGGTCGAAAACTGCGTTATTTCTTAAGGGTACCCCCTTTGTATAAAAAAAGTGATTTTTCCAAAAAAAAATTTCTAGAAACCGCGAAAAATTGTACAATTAGCGTTTCTGGGACTAAAATAGTGCATTCTGACCATTAGAAGTAAGAAAAAAAATAAATATCAAGGTTTTTTTGACGGTCGAAAACTGCGTTATTTCTTAAGGGTACCCCCTTTGTATAAAAAAAGTGATTTTTTCAAAAAAAAATTTCTAGAAACCGCGAAAAATTGTACAATTAGCGTTTCTGGGACTAAAATAGTGCATTCTGACCATTAGAAGTAAGAAAAAAAATATATATCATTGTTTTTTTGACGGTCGAAAACTGCGTTATTTCTTAAGGGTACCCCCTTTGTATAAAAAAAAGTGATTTTTCCAAAAAAATTTTTCTAGAAACCGCGAAAAATTGTACAATTAGCGTTTCTGGGACTAAAATAGTGCATTCTGACCATTAGAAGTAAGAAAAAAAATAAATATCAAGGTTTTTTTGACGGTCGAAAACTGCGTTATTTCTTAAGGGTACCCCCTTTGTATAAAAAAAGTGATTTTTTCAAAAAAAAATTTCTAGAAACCGCGAAAAATTGTACAATTAGCGTTTCTAGGACTAAAATAGTGCATTCTGACCATTAGAAGTAAGAAAAAAAAATAAATATCAAGGTTTTTTTGACGGTCGAAATCTGCGTTATTTCTTAAGGGTACCCCCTTTGTATAAAAAAAGTGATTTTTCCAAAAAAAAATTTCTAGAAACCGCGAAAAATTGTACAATTAGCGTTTCTGGGACTAAAATAGTGCATTCTGACCATTAGAAGTAAGAAAAAAAATAAATATCAAGGTTTTTTTGACGGTCGAAAACTGCGTTATTTCTTAAGGGTACCCCCTTTGTATAAAAAAAGTGATTTTTCCAAAAAAAAATTTCTAGAAACCGCGAAAAATTGTACAATTAGCGTTTCTGGGACTAAAATAGTGCATTCTGACCATTAGAAGTAAGAAAAAAAATAAATATCAAGGTTTTTTTGACGGTCGAAATCTGCGTTATTTCTTAAGGGTACCCCCTTTGTATAAAAAAAGTGATTTTTCCAAAAAAAAATTTCTAGAAACCGCGAAAAATTGTACAATTAGCATTTCTGGGACTAAAATAGTGCATTCTGACCATTAGAAGTAAGAAAAAAAAATAAATATCAAGGTTTTTTTGACGGTCGAAAACTGCGTTATTTCTTAAGGGTACCCCCTTTGTATAAAAAAAGTGATTTTACCAAAAAAAAATTTCTAGAAACCGCGAAAAATTGTACAATTAGCGTTTCTGGGACTAAAATAGTGCATTCTGACCATTAGAAGTAAGAAAAAAATAAATATCATTGTTTTTTTGACGGTCGAAAACTGCGTGATTTCTTAAGGGTACCCCCTTTGTATAAAAAAAATGATTTTTTCAAAAAAAAATTTCTAGAAACCGCGAAAAATTGTACAATTAGCGTTTCTGGGACTAAAATAGTGCATTCTGACCATTAGAAGTAAGAAAAAAATAAATATCATTGTTTTTTTGACGGTCGAAAACTGCGTTATTTCTTAAGGGTACCCCCTTTGTATAAAAAAAGTGATTTTTCCAAAAAAAATTTTCTAGAAACCGCGAAAAATTGTACAATTAGCGTTTCTGGGACTAAAATAGTGCATTCTGACCATTAGAAGTAAGGAAAAAAATAAATATCATTGTTTTTTTGACGGTCGAAAACTGCGTTATTTCTTAAGGGTACCCCCTTTGTATAAAAAAAGTGATTTTTTCAAAAAAAAATTCCAGAAACCGCGAAAAATTGTACAATTAGCGTTTCTGGGACTAAAATAGTGCATTCTGACCATTAGAAGTAAGAAAAAAAATAAATATCATTGTTTTTTTGACGGTCGAAAACTGCGTTATTTCTTAAGGGTACCCCCTTTGTATAAAAAAAATGATTTTTTCAAAAAAAAATTGCTAGAAACCGCGAAAAATTGTACAATTAGCGTTTCTGGGACTAAAATAGTGCATTCTGACCATTAGAAGTAAGAAAAAAAATAAATATCAAGGTTTTTTTGACGGTCGAAAACTGCGTTATTTCTTAAGGGTACCCCCTTTATATAAAAAAAGTGATTTTTTCAAAAAAAAATTTCTAGAAACCGCGAAAAATTGTACAATTAGCGTTTCTGGGACTAAAATAGTGCATTCTGACCATTAGAAGTAAGAAAAAAAATAAATATCAAGGTTTTTTTGACGGTCGAAAACTGCGTTATTTCTTAAGGGTACCCCCTTTGTATAAAAAAAGT
This sequence comes from Geotrupes spiniger, assembly GCA_959613385.1. Taxonomy (NCBI): domain Eukaryota; kingdom Metazoa; phylum Arthropoda; class Insecta; order Coleoptera; family Geotrupidae; genus Geotrupes; species Geotrupes spiniger. The sequence continues at coordinate 36,031,215 of OY390736.1, read as the reverse complement.
GATTTTTCCAAAAAAAAATTTCTAGAAACCGCGAAAAATTGTACAATTAGCATTTCTGGGACTAAAATAGTGCATTCTGACCGTTAGAAGTAAGAAAAAAAATAAATATCAAGGTTTTTTTGACGGTCGAAAACTGCGTTATTTCTTAAGGGTACCCCTTTATATAAAAAAAGTGATTTTTTCAAAAAAAAATTTCGAGAAACCGCGAAAAATTGTACAATTAGCGTTTCTGGGACTAAAATAGTGCATTCTGACCATTAGAAGTAAGAAAAAAAATAAATATCAAGGTTTTTTTGACGGTCGAAAACTGCGTTATTTCTTAAGGGTACCCCCTTTGTATAAAAAAAGTGATTTTTCCAAAAAAAAATTTCTAGAAACCGCGAAAAATTGTACAATTAGCATTTCTGGGACTAAAATAGTGCATTCTGACCATTAGAAGTAAGAAAAAAAATAAATATCAAGGTTTTTTTGACGGTCGAAAACTGCGTTATTTCTTAAGGGTACCCCCTTTGTATAAAAAAAGTGATTTTTTCAAAAGAAAATTTCTAGAAACCTCGAAAAATTGCACAATTAGCGTTTCTGGGACTAAAATAGTGCATTCTGACCATTAGAAGTAAGAAAAAAAAATAAATATCAAGGTTTTTTTGACGGTCGAAAACTGCGTTATTTCTTAAGGGTACCCCCTTTGTATAAAAAAAGTGATTTTTCCAAAAAAAATTTTCTAGAAACCGCGAAAAATTGTACAATTAGCATTTCTGGGACTAAAATAGTGCATTCTGAGCATTAGAAGTAAGAAAAAAAATAAATATCAAGGTTTTTTTGACGGTCGAAAACTGCGTTATTTCTTAAGGGTACCCCCTTTGTATAAAAAAAGTGATTTTTCCAAAAAAATTTTTCTAGAAACCGCGAAAAATTGTACAATTAGCGTTTCTGGGACTAAAATAGTGCATTCTGACCATTAGAAGTAAGAAAAAAAATAAATATCAAGGTTTTTTTGACGGTCGAAAACTGCGTTATTTCTTAAGGGTACCCCCTTTGTATAAAAAAAGTGATTTTTTCAAAAAAAAATTTCTAGAAACCGCGAAAAATTGTACAATTAGCGTTTCTGGGACTAAAATAGTGCATTCTGACCATTAGAAGTAAGAAAAAAAATAAATATCATTGTTTTTTTGACGGTCGAAAACTGCGTTATTTCTTAAGGGTACCCCCTTTGTATAAAAAAGTGATTTTTTCAAAAAAAAATTTCCAGAAACCGCGAAAAATTGTACAATTAGCGTTTCTGGGACTAAAATAGTGCATTCTGACCATTAGAAGTAAGAAAAAAAATAAATATCATTGTTTTTTTGACGGTCGAAAACTGCGTTATTTCTTAAGGGTACCCCCTTTGTATAAAAAAGTGATTTTTTCAAAAAAAAAATCTAGAAACCGCGAAAAATTGTACAATTAGCGTTTCTGGGACTAAAATAGTGCATTCTGACCATTAGAAGTAAGAAAAAAAATAAATATCATTGTTTTTTTGACGGTCGAAAACTGCGTTATTTCTTAATGGTACCCCCTTTGTATAAAAAAAGTGATTTTTTCAAAAAAAAATTTCAAGAAACCGCGAAAAATTGTACAATTAGCGTTTCTGGGACTAAAATAGTGCATTCTGACCATTAGAAGTAAGAAAAAAAATAAATATCATTGTTTTTTTGACGGTCGAAAACTGCGTTATTTCTTAAGAGTACCCCCTTTGTATAAAAAAAGTGATTTTTCCAAAAAAATTTTTCTAGAAACCGCGAAAAATTGTACAATTAGCGTTTCTGGGACTAAAATAGTGCATTCTGACCATTAGAAGTAAGAAAAAAAATAAATATCATTGTTTTTTTGACGGTCGAAAACTGCGTTATTTCTTAAGGGTACCCCCTTTGTATAAAAAAAGTGATTTTTCCAAAAAAAAATTTCTAGAAACCGCGAAAAATTGTACAATTAGCGTTTCTGGGACTAAAATAGTGCATTCTGACCATTAGAAGTAAGAAAAAAAATAAATATCATTGTTTTTTTGACGGTCGAAAACTGCGTTATTTCTTAAGGGTACCCCCTTTGTATAAAAAAAGTGATTTTTCCAAAAAAATTTTTCTAGAAACCGCGAAAAATTGTACAATTAGCGTTTCTGGGACTAAAATAGTGCATTCTGACCATTAGAAGTAAGAAAAAAAATAAATATCATTGTTTTTTTGACGGTCGAAAACTGCGTTATTTCTTAAGGGTACCCCCTTTGTATAAAAAAAGTGATTTTTCCAAAAAAAATTTTCTAGAAACCGCAAAAAATTGTACAATTAGCGTTTCTGGGACTAAAATAGTGCATTCTGACCATTAGAAGTAAGAAAAAAAATAAATATCATTGTTTTTTTGACGGTCGAAAACTGCGTTATTTCTTAAGGGTACCCCCTTTGTATAAAAAAAGTGATTTTTTCAAAAAAAAATTTCTAGAAACCGCGAAAAATTGTACAATTAGCGTTTCTGGGACTAAAATAGTGCATTCTGACCATTAGAAGTAAGAAAAAAAATAAATATCAAGGTTTTTTTGACGGTCGAAAACTGCGTTATTTCTTAAGGGTACCCCCTTTGTATAAAAAAAAGTGATTTTTTCAAAAACAAAATTCTAGAAACCGCGAAAAATTGTACAATTAGCGTTTCTGGGACTAAAATAGTGCATTCTGACCATTAGAAGTAAGAAAAAAAATAAATATCATTGTTTTTTTGACGGTCGAAAACTGCGTTATTTCTTAATGGTACCCCCTTTGTATAAAAAACAGTGATTTTTTCAAAAAAAAATTTCCAGAAACCGCGAAAAATTGTACAATTAGCGTTTCTGGGACTAAAATAGTGCATTCTGACCATTAGAAGTAAGAAAAAAAATAAATATCATTGTTTTTTTGACGGTCGAAAACTGCGTTATTTCTTAAGGGTACCCCCTTTGTATAAAAAAAATGATTTTTTCAAAAAAAATTTCTAGAAACCGCGAAAAATTGTACAATTAGCGTTTCTGGGACTAAAATAGTGCATTCTGACCATTAGAAGTAAGAAAAAAAATAAATATCATTGTTTTTTTGACGGTCGAAAACTGCGTTATTTCTTAAGGGTACCCCCTTTGTATAAAAAAAGTGATTTTTCCAAAAAAATTTTTCTAGAAACCGCGAAAAATTGTACAATTAGCGTTTCTGGGACTAAAATAGTGCATTCTGACCATTAGAAGTAAGAAAAAAAATAAATATCATTGTTTTTTTGACGGTCGAAAACTGCGTTATTTCTTAAGGGTACCCCCTTTGTATAAAAAAAGTGATTTTTTCAAAAAAAAATTTCTAGAAACCGCGAAAAATTGTACAATTAGCGTTTCTGGGACTAAAATAGTGCATTCTGACCATTAGAAGTAAGAAAAAAAATAAATATCAAGGTTTTTTTGACGGTCGAAAACTGCGTTATTTCTTAAGGGTACCCCCTTTGTATAAAAAAAGTGATTTTTTCAAAAAAAATTTTCTAGAAACCGCGAAATATTGTACAATTAGCGTTTCTGGGACTAAAATAGTGCATTCTGACCATTAGAAGTAAGAAAAAAAATAAATATCAAGGTTTTTTTGACGGTCGATAACTGCGTTATTTCTTAAGGGTACCCCCTTTGTATAAAAAAAGTGATTTTTTCAAAAAAAAATTTCTAGAAACCGCGAAATATTGTACAATTAGCGTTTCTGGGACTAAAATAGTGCATTCTGACCATTAGAAGTAAGAAAAAAAATAAGAGGAAAAAAAAATATCATTGTTTTTTTGACGGTCGAAAACTGCGTTATTTCTTAAGGGTACCCCCTTTGTATAAAAAAAGTGATTTTTCCAAAAAAAAATTTCCAGAAACCGCGAAAAATTGTACAATTAGCGTTTCTTGGACTAAAATAGTGCATTCTGACCATTAGAAGTAAGAAAAAAATAAATATCAAGGTTTTTTTGACGGTCGAAAACTGCGTTATTTCTTAAGGGTACCCCCTTTGTATAAAAAAGTGATTTTTTCAAAAAAAAATTTCTAGAAACCGCGAAAAATTGTACAATTAGCGTTTCTGGGACTAAAATAGTGCATTCTGACCATTAGAAGTAAGAAAAAAAATAAATATCATTGTTTTTTTGACGGTCGAAAACTGCGTTATTTCTTAAGGGTACCCCCTTTGTATAAAAAAAGTGATTTTTCCAAAAAAAAAATTCCAGAAACCGCGAAAAATTGTACAATTAGCGTTTCTTGGACTAAAATAGTGCATTCTGACCATTAGAAGTAAGAAAAAAATAAATATCAAGGTTTTTTTGACGGTCGAAAACTGCGTTATTTCTTAAGGGTACCCCCTTTGTATAAAAAAGTGATTTTTTCAAAAAAAAATTTCTAGAAACCGCGAAATATTGTACAATTAGCGTTTCTGGGACTAAAATAGTGCATTCTGACCATTAGAAGTAAGAAAAAAAATAAATATCAAGGTTTTTTTGACGGTCGAAAACTGCGTTATTTCTTAAGGGTACCCCCTTTGTATAAAAAAAGTGATTTTTTCAAAAAAAATTTTCTAGAAACCGCGAAAAATTGTACAATTAGCATTTCTGGGACTAAAATAGTGCATTCTGACCATTAGAAGTAAGAAAAAAAAAATATCATTGTTTTTTTGAAGGTCGAAAACTGCGTTATTTCTTAAGGGTACCCCCTTTGTATAAAAAAAGTGATTTTTCCAAAAAAAAATTTCCAGAAACCGCGAAAAATTGTACAATTAGCGTTTCTTGGACTAAAATAGTGCATTCTGACCATTAGAAGTAAGAAAAAAATAAATATCAAGGTTTTTTTGACGGTCGAAAACTGCGTTATTTCTTAAGGGTACCCCCTTTGTATAAAAAAGTGATTTTTTCAAAAAAAAATTTCTAGAAACCGCGAAAAATTGTACAATTAGCGTTTCTGGGACTAAAATAGTGCATTCTGACCATTAGAAGTAAGAAAAAAAAAATATCATTGTTTTTTTGACGGTCGAAAACTGCGTTATTTCTTAAGGGTACCCCCTTTGTATAAAAAAAGTGATTTTTTCAAAAAAAAATTTCTAGAAACCGCGAAATATTGTACAATTAGCGTTTCTGGGACTAAAATAGTGCATTCTGACCATTAGAAGTAAGAAAAAAATAAATATCATTGTTTTTTTGACGGTCGAAAACTGCGTTATTTCTTAAGGGTACCCCCTTTGTATAAAAAAAATGATTTTTTCAAAAAAAAAATTCTAGAAACCGCGAAAAATTGTACAATTAGCGTTTCTGGGACTAAAATAGTGCATTCTGACCATTAGAAGTAAGAAAAAAAATAAATATCATTGTTTTTTTGACGGTCGAAAACTGCGTTATTTCTTAAGGGTACCCCCTTTGTATAAAAAAGTGATTTTTTCAAAAAAAAATTTCCAGAAACCGCGAAAAATTGTACAATTAGCGTTTCTGGGACTAAAATAGTGCATTCTGACCATTAGAAGTAAGAAAAAAAATAAATATCATTGTTTTTTTGACGGTCGAAAACTGCGTTATTTCTTAAGGGTACCCCCTTTGTATAAAAAAAGTGATTTTTCCAAAAAAAATTTTCTAGAAACCGCGAAAAATTGTACAATTAGCGTTTCTGGGACTAAAATAGTGCATTCTGACCATTAGAAGTAAGAAAAAAAATAAATATCATTGTTTTTTTGACGGTCGAAAACTGCGTTATTTCTTAAGGGTACCCCCTTTGTATAAAAAAAGTGATTTTTCCAAAAAAAAAAATTCTAGAAACCGCGAAAAATTGTACAATTAGCGTTTCTGGGACTAAAATAGTGCATTCTGACCATTAGAAGTAAGAAAAAAAATAAATATCATTGTTTTTTTGACGGTCGAAAACTGCGTTATTTCTTAAGGGTACCCCCTTTGTATAAAAAAAGTGATTTTTCCAAAAAAAATTTCTAGAAACCGCGAAAAATTGTACAATTAGCGTTTCTGGGACTATAATAGTGCATTCTGACCATTAGAAGTAAGAAAAAAAAATAAATATCATTGTTTTTTTGACGGTCGAAAACTGCGTTATTTCTTAAGGGTACCCCCTTTGTATAAAAAAAGTGATTTTTCCAAAAAAAAATTTCTAGAAACCGCGAAAAATTGTACAATTAGCGTTTCTGGGACTGAAATAGTGCATTCTGACCATTAGAAGTAAGAAAAAAAATAAATATCATTGTTTTTTTGACGGTCGAAAACTGCGTTATTTCTTAAGGGTACCCCCTTTGTATAAAAAAAGTGATTTTTTCAAAAAAAAATTTCCAGAAACCGCGAAAAATTGTACAATTAGCGTTTCTGGGACTAAAATAGTGCATTCTGACCATTAGAAGTAAGAAAAAAAATAAATATCATTGTTTTTTTGACGGTCGAAAACTGCGTTATTTCTTAAGGGTACCCCCTTTGTATAAAAAAAGTGATTTTTCCAAAAAAAAATTTCTAGAAACCGCGAAAAATTGTACAATTAGCGTTTCTGGGACTAAAATAGTGCATTCTGACCATTAGAAGTAAGAAAAAAAAAAAATATCATTGTTTTTTTGACGGTCGAAAACTGCGTTATTTCTTAAGGGTACCCCCTTTGTATAAAAAAAGTGATTTTTTCAAAAAAAAAAAAATCTAGAAACCGCGAAAAATTGTACAATTAGCGTTTCTGGGACTAAAATAGTGCATTCTGACCATTAGAAGTAAGAAAAAAAATAAATATCATTGTTTTTTTGACGGTCGAAAACTGCGTTATTTCTTAAGGGTACCCCCTTTGTATAAAAAAAGTGATTTTTCCAAAAGAAAATTTCTAGAAACCGCGAAAAATTGTACAATTAGCGTTTCTGGGACTAAAATAGTGCATTCTGACCATTAGAAGTAAGAAAAAAAGTAAATATCATTGTTTTTTTGACGGTCGAAAACTGCGTTATTTCTTAAGGGTACCCCCTTTGTATAAAAAAAGTGATTTTTCCAAAAAATTTTTTCTAGAAACCGCGAAAAATTGTACAATTAGCGTTTCTGGGACTAAAATAGTGCATTCTGACCATTAGAAGTAAGAAAAAAAATAAATATCAAGGTTTTTTTGACGGTCGAAAACTGCGTTATTTCTTAAGGGTACCCCCTTTGTATAAAAAAAGTGATTTTTTCAAAAAAAAAATTCTAGAAACCGCGAAAAATTGTACAATTAGCGTTTCTGGGACTAAAATAGTGCATTCTGACCATTAGAAGTAAGAAAAAAAATAAATATCAAGGTTTTTTTGACGGTCGAAAACTGCGTTATTTCTTAAGGGTACCCCCTTTGTATAAAAAAAGTGATTTTTCCAAAAAAAAATTTCTAGAAACCGCGAAAAATTGTACAATTAGCGTTTCTGGGACTAAAATAGTGCATTCTGACCATTAGAAGTAAGAAAAAAAATAAATATCAAGGTTTTTTTGACGGTCGAAAACTGCGTTATTTCTTAAGGGTACCCCCTTTGTATAAAAAAAGTGATTTTTTCAAAAAAAAATTTCTAGAAACCGCGAAAAATTGTACAATTAGCGTTTCTGGGACTAAAATAGTGCATTCTGACCATTAGAAGTAAGAAAAAAAATAAATATCATTGTTTTTTTGACGGTCGAAAACTGCGTTATTTCTTAAGGGTACCCCCTTTGTATAAAAAAAGTGATTTTTCCAAAAAATTTTTTCTAGAAACCGCGAAAAATTGTACAATTAGCGTTTCTGGGACTAAAATAGTGCATTCTGACCATTAGAAGTAAGAAAAAAAATAAATATCAAGGTTTTTTTGACGGTCGAAAACTGCGTTATTTCTTAAGGGTACCCCCTTTGTATAAAAAAAGTGATTTTTTCAAAAAAAAATTTCTAGAAACCGCGAAAAATTGTACAATTAGCGTTTCTGGGACTAAAATAGTGCATTCTGACCATTAGAAGTAAGAAAAAAAATAAATATCAAGGTTTTTTTGACGGTCGAAAACTGCGTTATTTCTTAAGGGTACCCCCTTTGTATAAAAAAAGTGATTTTTCCAAAAAAAAATTTCTAGAAACCGCGAAAAATTGTACAATTAGCGTTTCTGGGACTAAAATAGTGCATTCTGACCATTAGAAGTAAGAAAAAAAATAAATATCAAGGTTTTTTTGACGGTCGAAAACTGCGTTATTTCTTAAGGGTACCCCCTTTGTATAAAAAAAGTGATTTTTTCAAAAAAAAATTTCTAGAAACCGCGAAAAATTGTACAATTAGCGTTTCTGGGACTAAAATAGTGCATTCTGACCATTAGAAGTAAGAAAAAAAATAAATATCATTGTTTTTTTGACGGTCGAAAACTGCGTTATTTCTTAAGGGTACCCCCTTTGTATAAAAAAAGTGATTTTACCAAAAAAAAATTTCTAGAAACCGCGAAAAATTGTACAATTAGCGTTTCTGGGACTAAAATAGTGCATTCTGACCATTAGAAGTAAGAAAAAAATAAATATCATTGTTTTTTTGACGGTCGAAAACTGCGTGATTTCTTAAGGGTACCCCCTTTGTATAAAAAAAATGATTTTTTCAAAAAAAAATTTCTAGAAACCGCGAAAAATTGTACAATTAGCGTTTCTGGGACTAAAATAGTGCATTCTGACCATTAGAAGTAAGGAAAAAAATAAATATCATTGTTTTTTTGACGGTCGAAAACTGCGTTATTTCTTAAGGGTACCCCCTTTGTATAAAAAAAGTGATTTTTTCAAAAAAAAATTCCAGAAACCGCGAAAAATTGTACAATTAGCGTTTCTGGGACTAAAATAGTGCATTCTGACCATTAGAAGTAAGAAAAAAAATAAATATCATTGTTTTTTTGACGGTCGAAAACTGCGTTATTTCTTAAGGGTACCCCCTTTGTATAAAAAAAATGATTTTTTCAAAAAAAAATTGCTAGAAACCGCGAAAAATTGTACAATTAGCGTTTCTGGGACTAAAATAGTGCATTCTGACCATTAGAAGTAAGAAAAAAAATAAATATCAAGGTTTTTTTGACGGTCGAAAACTGCGTTATTTCTTAAGGGTACCCCCTTTATATAAAAAAAGTGATTTTTTCAAAAAAAAATTTCTAGAAACCGCGAAAAATTGTACAATTAGCGTTTCTGGGACTAAAATAGTGCATTCTGACCATTAGAAGTAAGAAAAAAAATAAATATCAAGGTTTTTTTGACGGTCGAAAACTGCGTTATTTCTTAAGGGTACCCCCTTTGTATAAAAAAAGTGATTTTTCCAAAAAAAATTTCTAGAAACCGCGAAAAATTGTACAATTAGCATTTCTGGGACTAAAATAGTGCATTCTGACCATTAGAAGTAAGAAAAAAAATAAATATCAAGGTTTTTTTGACGGTCGAAAACTGCGTTATTTCTTAAGGGTACCCCCTTTGTATAAAAAAAGTGATTTTTCCAAAAAAAAATTTCTAGAAACCGCGAAAAATTGTACAATTAGCGTTTCTGGGACTAAAATAGTGCATTCTGACCATTAGAAGTAAGAAAAAAAATAAATATCAAGGTTTTTTTGACGGTCGAAAACTGCGTTATTTCTTAAGGGTACCCCCTTTGTATAAAAAAAAGTGATTTTTCCAAAAAAAATTTTCTAGAAACCGCGAAAAATTGTACAATTAGCGTTTCTGGGACTAAAATAGTGCATTCTGACCATTAGAAGTAAGGAAAAAAATAAATATCATTGTTTTTTTGACGGTCGAAAACTGCGTTATTTCTTAAGGGTACCCCCTTTGTATAAAAAAAGTGATTTTTTCAAAAAAAAATTCCAGAAACCGCGAAAAATTGTACAATTAGCGTTTCTGGGACTAAAATAGTGCATTCTGACCATTAGAAGTAAGAAAAAAAATAAATATCATTGTTTTTTTGACGGTCGAAAACTGCGTTATTTCTTAAGGGTACCCCCTTTGTATAAAAAAAATGATTTTTTCAAAAAAAAATTGCTAGAAACCGCGAAAAATTGTACAATTAGCGTTTCTGGGACTAAAATAGTGCATTCTGACCATTAGAAGTAAGAAAAAAAATAAATATCAAGGTTTTTTTGACGGTCGAAAACTGCGTTATTTCTTAAGGGTACCCCCTTTATATAAAAAAAGTGATTTTTTCAAAAAAAAATTTCTAGAAACCGCGAAAAATTGTACAATTAGCGTTTCTGGGACTAAAATAGTGCATTCTGACCATTAGAAGTAAGAAAAAAAATAAATATCAAGGTTTTTTTGACGGTCGAAAACTGCGTTATTTCTTAAGGGTACCCCCTTTGTATAAAAAAAGTGATTTTTCCAAAAAAAATTTCTAGAAACCGCGAAAAATTGTACAATTAGCATTTCTGGGACTAAAATAGTGCATTCTGACCATTAGAAGTAAGAAAAAAAATAAATATCAAGGTTTTTTTGACGGTCGAAAACTGCGTTATTTCTTAAGGGTACCCCCTTTGTATAAAAAAAGTGATTTTTCCAAAAAAAAATTTCTAGAAACCGCGAAAAATTGTACAATTAGCGTTTCTGGGACTAAAATAGTGCATTCTGACCATTAGAAGTAAGAAAAAAAATAAATATCAAGGTTTTTTTGACGGTCGAAAACTGCGTTATTTCTTAAGGGTACCCCCTTTGTATAAAAAAAAGTGATTTTTCCAAAAAAAATTTTCTAGAAACCGCGAAAAATTGTACAATTAGCGTTTCTGGGACTAAAATAGTGCATTCTGACCATTAGAAGTAAGGAAAAAAATAAATATCATTGTTTTTTTGACGGTCGAAAACTGCGTTATTTCTTAAGGGTACCCCCTTTGTATAAAAAAAGTGATTTTTTCAAAAAAAAATTCCAGAAACCGCGAAAAATTGTACAATTAGCGTTTCTGGGACTAAAATAGTGCATTCTGACCATTAGAAGTAAGAAAAAAAATAAATATCATTGTTTTTTTGACGGTCGAAAACTGCGTTATTTCTTAAGGGTACCCCCTTTGTATAAAAAAAATGATTTTTTCAAAAAAAAATTGCTAGAAACCGCGAAAAATTGTACAATTAGCGTTTCTGGGACTAAAATAGTGCATTCTGACCATTAGAAGTAAGAAAAAAAATAAATATCAAGGTTTTTTTGACGGTCGAAAACTGCGTTATTTCTTAAGGGTACCCCCTTTATATAAAAAAAGTGATTTTTCCAAAAAAAAATTTCTAGAAACCGCGAAAAATTGTACAATTAGCGTTTCTGGGACTAAAATAGTGCATTCTGACCATTAGAAGTAAGAAAAAAAATAAATATCAAGGTTTTTTTGACGGTCGAAAACTGCGTTATTTCTTAAGGGTACCCCCTTTGTATAAAAAAAGTGATTTTTCCAAAAAAAATTTCTAGAAACCGCGAAAAATTGTACAATTAGCATTTCTGGGACTAAAATAGTGCATTCTGACCATTAGAAGTAAGAAAAAAAATAAATATCAAGGTTTTTTTGACGGTCGAAAACTGCGTTATTTCTTAAGGGTACCCCCTTTGTATAAAAAAAGTGATTTTTCCAAAAAAAAATTTCTAGAAACCGCGAAAAATTGTACAATTAGCGTTTCTGGGACTAAAATAGTGCATTCTGACCATTAGAAGTAAGAAAAAAAATAAATATCAAGGTTTTTTTGACGGTCGAAAACTGCGTTATTTCTTAAGGGTACCCCCTTTGTATAAAAAAAGTGATTTTTTCAAAAAAAAATTTCTAGAAACCGCGAAAAATTGTACAATTAGCGTTTCTGGGACTAAAATAGTGCATTCTGACCATTAGAAGTAAGAAAAAAAATAAATATCATTGTTTTTTTGACGGTCGAAAACTGCGTTATTTCTTAAGGGTACCCCCTTTGTATAAAAAAAGTGATTTTACCAAAAAAAAATTTCTAGAAACCGCGAAAAATTGTACAATTAGCGTTTCTGGGACTAAAATAGTGCATTCTGACCATTAGAAGTAAGAAAAAAATAAATATCATTGTTTTTTTGACGGTCGAAAACTGCGTGATTTCTTAAGGGTACCCCCTTTGTATAAAAAAAAATGATTTTTTCAAAAAAAAATTTCTAGAAACCGCGAAAAATTGTACAATTAGCGTTTCTGGGACTAAAATAGTGCATTCTGACCATTAGAAGTAAGAAAAAAATAAATATCATTGTTTTTTTGACGGTCGAAAACTGCGTTATTTCTTAAGGGTACCCCCTTTGTATAAAAAAAGTGATTTTTCCAAAAAAAATTTTCTAGAAACCGCGAAAAATTGTACAATTAGCGTTTCTGGGACTAAAATAGTGCATTCTGACCATTAGAAGTAAGAAAAAAAATAAATATCAAGGTTTTTTTGACGGTCGAAAACTGCGTTATTTCTTAAGGGTACCCCCTTTATATAAAAAAAGTGATTTTTTCAAAAAAAAATTTCTAGAAACCGCGAAAAATTGTACAATTAGCGTTTCTGGGACTAAAATAGTGCATTCTGACCATTAGAAGTAAGAAAAAAAATAAATATCAAGGTTTTTTTGACGGTCGAAAACTGCGTTATTTCTTAAGGGTACCCCCTTTGTATAAAAAAAGTGATTTTTCCAAAAAAAAAATTCTAGAAACCGCGAAAAATTGTACAATTAGCATTTCTGGGACTAAAATAGTGCATTCTGACCATTAGAAGTAAGAAAAAAAATAAATATCAAGGTTTTTTTGACGGTCGAAAACTGCGTTATTTCTTAAGGGTACCCCTTTATATAAAAAAAGTGATTTTTTCAAAAAAAAATTTCGAGAAACCGCGAAAAATTGTACAATTAGCGTTTCTGGGACTAAAATAGTGCATTCTGACCATTAGAAGTAAGAAAAAAAAATAAATATCAAGGTTTTTTTGACGGTCGCAAAATTGCGTTATTTCTTAAGGGTACCCCCTTTGTATAAAAAAAGTGATTTTTCCAAAAAAAAATTTCTAGAAACCGCGAAAAATTGTACAATTAGCATTTCTGGGACTAAAATAGTGCATTCTGACCATTAGAAGTAAGAAAAAAAAATAAATATCAAGGTTTTTTTGACGGTCGAAAACTGCGTTATTTCTTAAGGGTACCCCCTTTGTATAAAAAAAGTGATTTTTCCAAAAAAAAATTTCTAGAAACCGCGAAAAATTGTACAATTAGCATTTCTGGGACTAAAATAGTGCATTCTGACCATTAGAAGTAAGAAAAAAAATAAATATCAAGGTTTTTTTGACGGTCGAAAACTGCGTTATTTCTTAAGGGTACCCCCTTTGTATAAAAAAAGTGATTTTTCCAAAAAAATTTTTCTAGAAACCGCGAAAAATTGTACAATTAGCGTTTCTGGGACTAAAATAGTGCATTCTGACCATTAGAAGTAAGAAAAAAAATAAATATCAAGGTTTTTTTGACGGTCGAAAACTGCGTTATTTCTTAAGGGTACCCCCTTTGTATAAAAAAAGTGATTTTTTCAAAAAAAAATTTCTAGAAACCGCGAAAAATTGTACAATTAGCATTTCTGGGACTAAAATAGTGCATTCTGACCATTAGAAGTAAGAAAAAAAAATAAATATCAAGGTTTTTTTGACGGTCGAAAACTGCGTTATTTGTTAAGGGTACCCCCTTTGTATAAAAAAAAGTGATTTTTCCAAAAAAAATTTTCTAGAAACCGCGAAAAATTGTACAATTAGCGTTTCTGGGACTAAAATAGTGCATTCTGACCATTAGAAGTAAGGAAAAAAATAAATATCATTATTTTTTTGACGGTCGAAAACTGCGTTATTTCTTAAGGGTACCCCCTTTGTATAAAAAAAGTGATTTTTTCAAAAAAAAATTCCAGAAACCGCGAAAAATTGTACAATTAGCGTTTCTGGGACTAAAATAGTGCATTCTGACCATTAGAAGTAAGAAAAAAAATAAATATCATTGTTTTTTTGACGGTCGAAAACTGCGTTATTTCTTAAGGGTACCCCCTTTGTATAAAAAAAATGATTTTTTCAAAAAAAAATTGCTAGAAACCGCGAAAAATTGTACAATTAGCGTTTCTGGGACTAAAATAGTGCATTCTGACCATTAGAAGTAAGAAAAAAAATAAATATCAAGGTTTTTTTGACGGTCGAAAACTGCGTTATTTCTTAAGGGTACCCCCTTTATATAAAAAAAGTGATTTTTCCAAAAAAAAATTTCTAGAAACCGCGAAAAATTGTACAATTAGCGTTTCTGGGACTAAAATAGTGCATTCTGACCATTAGAAGTAAGAAAAAAAATAAATATCAAGGTTTTTTTGACGGTCGAAAACTGCGTTATTTCTTAAGGGTACCCCCTTTGTATAAAAAAAGTGATTTTTCCAAAAAAAATTTCTAGAAACCGCGAAAAATTGTACAATTAGCATTTCTGGGACTAAAATAGTGCATTCTGACCATTAGAAGTAAGAAAAAAAATAAATATCAAGGTTTTTTTGACGGTCGAAAACTGCGTTATTTCTTAAGGGTACCCCCTTTGTATAAAAAAAGTGATTTTTCCAAAAAAAAATTTCTAGAAACCGCGAAAAATTGTACAATTAGCGTTTCTGGGACTAAAATAGTGCATTCTGACCATTAGAAGTAAGAAAAAAAATAAATATCAAGGTTTTTTTGACGGTCGAAAACTGCGTTATTTCTTAAGGGTACCCCCTTTGTATAAAAAAAGTGATTTTTTCAAAAAAAAATTTCTAGAAACCGCGAAAAATTGTACAATTAGCGTTTCTGGGACTAAAATAGTGCATTCTGACCATTAGAAGTAAGAAAAAAATAAATATCATTGTTTTTTTGACGGTCGAAAACTGCGTTATTTCTTAAGGGTACCCCCTTTGTATAAAAAAAGTGATTTTTCCAAAAAAAATTTTCTAGAAACCGCGAAAAATTGTACAATTAGCGTTTCTGGGACTAAAATAGTGCATTCTGACCATTAGAAGTAAGAAAAAAATAAATATCATTGTTTTTTTGACGGTCGAAAACTGCGTTATTTCTTAAGGGTACCCCCTTTGTATAAAAAAAGTGATTTTTCCAAAAAAAATTTTCTAGAAACCGCGAAAAATTGTACAATTAGCGTTTCTGGGACTAAAATAGTGCATTCTGACCATTAGAAGTAAGAAAAAAAATAAATATCAAGGTTTTTTTGACGGTCGAAAACTGCGTTATTTCTTAAGGGTACCCCCTTTATATAAAAAAAGTGATTTTTTCAAAAAAAAATTTCTAGAAACCGCGAAAAATTGTACAATTAGCGTTTCTGGGACTAAAATAGTGCATTCTGACCATTAGAAGTAAGAAAAAAAATAAATATCAAGGTTTTTTTGACGGTCGAAAACTGCGTTATTTCTTAAGGGTACCCCCTTTGTATAAAAAAAGTGATTTTTCCAAAAAAAAAATTCTAGAAACCGCGAAAAATTGTACAATTAGCATTTCTGGGACTAAAATAGTGCATTCTGACCATTAGAAGTAAGAAAAAAAATAAATATCAAGGTTTTTTTGACGGTCGAAAACTGCGTTATTTCTTAAGGGTACCCCCTTTGTATAAAAAAAGTGATTTTTCCAAAAAATTTTTTCTAGAAACCGCGAAAAATTGTACAATTAGCGTTTCTGGGACTAAAATAGTGCATTCTGACCATTAGAAGTAAGAAAAAAAATAAATATCAAGGTTTTTTTGACGGTCGAAAACTGCGTTATTTCTTAAGGGTACCCCCTTTGTATAAAAAAAGTGATTTTTTCAAAAAAAAATTTCTAGAAACCGCGAAAAATTGTACAATTAGCGTTTCTGGGACTAAAATAGTGCATTCTGACCATTAGAAGTAAGAAAAAAAATAAATATCATTGTTTTTTTGACGGTCGAAAACTGCGTTATTTCTTAAGGGTACCCCCTTTGTATAAAAAAGTGATTTTTTCAAAAAAAAAAATCTAGAAACCGCGAAAAATTGTACAATTAGCGTTTCTGGGACTAAAATAGTGCATTCTGACCATTAGAAGTAAGAAAAAAAATAAATATCATTGTTTTTTTGACGGTCGAAAACTGCGTTATTTCTTAATGGTACCCCCTTTGTATAAAAAAAGTGATTTTTTCAAAAAAAAATTTCCAGAAACCGCGAAAAATTGTACAATTAGCGTTTCTGGGACTAAAATAGTGCATTCTGACCATTAGAAGTAAGAAAAAAAATAAATATCATTGTTTTTTTGACGGTCGAAAACTGCGTTATTTCTTAAGAGTACCCCCTTTGTATAAAAAAAGTGATTTTTCCAAAAAAATTTTTCTAGAAACCGCGAAAAATTGTACAATTAGCGTTTCTGGGACTAAAATAGTGCATTCTGACCATTAGAAGTAAGAAAAAAAATAAATATCATTGTTTTTTTGACGGTCGAAAACTGCGTTATTTCTTAAGGGTACCCCCTTTGTATAAAAAAAAGTGATTTTTTAAAAAAAAAATTTCTAGAAACCGCGAAAAATTGTACAATTAGCGTTTCTGGGACTAAAATAGTGCATTCTGACCATTAGAAGTAAGAAAAAAAATAAATATCATTGTTTTTTTGACGGTCGAAAACTGCGTTATTTCTTAAGGGTACCCCCTTTGTATAAAAAAAGTGATTTTTCCAAAAAAAATTTTCTAGAAACCGCGAAAAATTGTACAATTAGCGTTTCTGGGACTAAAATAGTGCATTCTGACCATTAGAAGTAAGAAAAAAAATAAATATCATTGTTTTTTTGACGGTCGAAAACTGCGTTATTTCTTAAGGGTACCCCCTTTGTATAAAAAAAGTGATTTTTCCAAAAAATTTTTTCTAGAAACCGCGAAAAATTGTACAATTAGCGTTTCTGGGACTAAAATAGTGCATTCTGACCATTAGAAGTAAGAAAAAAAATAAATATCATTGTTTTTTTGACGGTCGAAAACTGCGTTATTTCTTAAGGGTACCCCCTTTGTATAAAAAAAGTGATTTTTCCAAAAAAAATTTTCTAGAAACCGCGAAAAATTGTACAATTAGCGTTTCTGGGACTAAAATAGTGCATTCTGACCATTAGAAGTAAGAAAAAAAATAAATATCATTGTTTTTTTGACGGTCGAAAACTGCGTTATTTCTTAAGGGTACCCCCTTTGTATAAAAAAAGTGATTTTTTCAAAAAAAAATTTCTAGAAACCGCGAAAAATTGTACAATTAGCGTTTCTGGGACTAAAATAGTGCATTCTGACCATTAGAAGTAAGAAAAAAAATAAATATCAAGGTTTTTTTGACGGTCGAAAACTGCGTTATTTCTTAAGGGTACCCCCTTTGTATAAAAAAAAGTGATTTTTTCAAAAACAAAATTCTAGAAACCGCGAAAAATTGTACAATTAGCGTTTCTGGGACTAAAATAGTGCATTCTGACCATTAGAAGTAAGAAAAAAAATAAATATCATTGTTTTTTTGACGGTCGAAAACTGCGTTATTTCTTAATGGTACCCCCTTTGTATAAAAAACAGTGATTTTTTCAAAAAAAAATTTCCAGAAACCGCGAAAAATTGTACAATTAGCGTTTCTGGGACTAAAATAGTGCATTCTGACCATTAGAAGTAAGAAAAAAAATAAATATCATTGTTTTTTTGACGGTCGAAAACTGCGTTATTTCTTAAGGGTACCCCCTTTGTATAAAAAAAGTGATTTTTTCAAAAAAAAATTTCCAGAAACCGCGAAAAATTGTACAATTAGCGTTTCTGGGACTAAAATAGTGCATTCTGACCATTAGAAGTAAGAAAAAAAATAAATATCATTGTTTTTTTGACGGTCGAAAACTGCGTTATTTCTTAAGGGTACCCCCTTTGTATAAAAAAAGTGATTTTTCCAAAAAAAAATTTCTAGAAACCGCGAAAAATTGTACAATTAGCGTTTCTGGGACTAAAATAGTGCATTCTGACCATTAGAAGTAAGAAAAAAAATAAATATCATTGTTTTTTTGACGGTCGAAAACTGCGTTATTTCTTAAGGGTACCCCCTTTGTATAAAAAAAGTGATTTTTTCAAAAAAAAAAAAAAATCTAGAAACCGCGAAAAATCGTACAATTAGCGTTTCTGGGACTAAAATAGTGCATTCTGACCATTAGAAGTAAGAAAAAAAATAAATATCATTGTTTTTTTGACGGTCGAAAACTGCGTTATTTCTTAAGGGTACCCCCTTTGTATAAAAAAAGTGATTTTTCCAAAAGAAAATTTCTAGAAACCGCGAAAAATTGTACAATTAGCGTTTCTGGGACTAAAATAGTGCATTCTGACCATTAGAAGTAAGAAAAAAAATAAATATCAAGGTTTTTTTGACGGTCGAAAACTGCGTTATTTCTTAAGGGTACCCCCTTTGTATAAAAAAAAGTGATTTTTTCAAAAAAAAAATTCTAGAAACCGCGAAATATTGTACAATTAGCGTTTCTGGGACTAAAATAGTGCATTCTGACCATTAGAAGTAAGAAAAAAAATAAATATCAAGGTATTTTTGACGGTCGAAAACTGCGTTATTTCTTACCCCCTTTGTATAAAAAAAGTTATTTTTCCAAAAAAAAATTTCTAGAAACCGCGAAAAATTGTACAATTAGCGTTTCTGGGACTAAAATAGTGCATTCTGACCATTAGAAGTAAGAAAAAAATAAATATCATTGTTTTTTTGACGGTCGAAAACTGCGTGATTTCTTAAGGGTACCCCCTTTGTATAAAAAAAATGATTTTTTCAAAAAAAATTTCTAGAAACCGCGAAAAATTGTACAATTAGCGTTTCTGGGACTAAAATAGTGCATTCTGACCATTAGAAGTAAGAAAAAAATAAATATCATTGTTTTTTTGACGGTCGAAAACTGCGTTATTTCTTAAGGGTACCCCCTTTGTATAAAAAAAAGTGATTTTTCCAAAAAAAAATTTCTAGAAACCGCGAAAAATTGTACAATTAGCGTTTCTGGGACTAAAATAGTGCATTCTGACCATTAGAAGTAAGAAAAAAATAAATATCATTGTTTTTTTGACGTTCGAAAACTGCGTTATTTCTTAAGGGTACCCCCTTTGTATAAAAAAAAGTGATTTTTTCAAAAAAAAATTTCCAGAAACCGCGAAAAATTGTACAATTAGCGTTTCTGGGACTAAAATAGTGCATTCTGACCATTAGAAGTAAGAAAAAAAATAAATATCATTGTTTTTTTGACGGTCGAAAACTGCGTTATTTCTTAAGGGTACCCCCTTTGTATAAAAAAATGATTTTTTCAACAAAAATTTTCTAGAAACCGCGAAAAATTGTACAATTAGCGTTTCTGGGACTAAAATAGTGCATTCTGCCCATTAGAAGTAAGAAAAAAATAAATATCAAGGTTTTTTTGACGGTCGAAAACTGCGTTATTTCTTAAGGGTACCCCCTTTGTATAAAAAAAGTGATTTTTCCAAAAAAAATTTTCTAGAAACCGCGAAAAATTGTACAATTAGCATTTCTGGGACTAAAATAGTGCATTCTGACCATTAGAAGTAAGAAAAAAAATAAATATCAAGGTTTTTTTGACGGTCGAAAACTGCGTTATTTCTTAAGGGTACCCCCTTTGTATAAAAAAAGTGATTTTTCCAAAAAAAAAAATTTCTAGAAACCGCGAAAAATTGTACAATTAGCGTTTCTGGGACTAAAATAGTGCATTCTGACCATTAGAAGTAAGAAAAAAAATAAATATCATTATTTTTTTGACGGTCGAAAACTGCGTTATTTCTTAAGGGTACCCCCTTTGTATAAAAAAAGTTATTTTTTCAAAAAAATTTTTCTAGAAACCGCGAAAAATTGTACAATTAGCGTTTCTGGGACTAAAATAGTGCATTCTGACTATTAGAAGTAAGAAAAAAAAATGTCATTGTTTTGTTGACGGTCGAAAACTGTTTTTTTTCCAAAAGGTACAAGAATTTTTTGATTATAACAATTAAAAAGGAATGAAACTCCTGGAAGAAAATCGTGAAATGTCGTTAATGCAAATACCGATCATATAGATATAGAAATAATGAACATAAATTTAGATTAATTTATGTTCATTATTTCTATATCTCGAATATTAAAGTTCTTTCCAAACAGCATAGTTACTTAAATGGATTAGGTAAAAGTGGCAACGATTAATGGAACGTTCATTTATTTGACGTGGTGATTATCATCTAATAACTTCAACGTAATATGGATATTGGATAATATCAAAATTTGCGTGCAGATATGAAGGCCTCTTTATATTCAATTTCGCACACGCTGATAACATCACAATGGCAAAACATCGATGGCACCAAATTTAGTTGTAATTTATGAGAGAGTTCTAGAACAATAGAGTTTTAAATATTTTTCTTATCAATATCGAGCTGATATCTGAAATCTTATCTCTTATCATTTGTACATACTTATGTCTACTGTGTCTCGTGCCAGTGCCAAAATGTATTGGAAAAGCGCAATATTATATTTGTTATTTATTAACAGTTTAACTCCTTCATTTCTCGTGCGAGCAGGTAAGTACCTTAAGAATTTAAGCTAAATTGCTAAAGTTTGCAGTTCTAGAGGAATGCAGTATCGATGGTGTAAATGATACGTGGATATTCACGGTAGATGAAATAAGCGACAATTTTGTGGGAACTATAGGTCGCTTCAGTACTATCAACGTGACAGGTATTTATTGCCATCATTAAGCTTAAACATGTGATGTAAAGTTAGTTGTTATCGTTTTTGGCGAGAATTAAAAAACATATTAAAGCTACGTAATAAGCAGGTGCATAATGCTATTAATGCTTTAAATTTTTTTTGTTACGTTTTGTTATATTTTCATCCAAACATAAATATGTAATGGACATCCTTATATCTAAAATGGCCAATGCTTTCCATCTGCTTGACATTGAAATTTCCAGCATCTTTCCTGCCTGCATTATTATTAACCCACATGTGCCGTATTAAATAGAAATCGTTTTATATATTTTAAGCAAATAAAATTGGTGATTCTTCAAATTGGGATTAAATTTGATGACCCACCAGCTACCGCGATATTTTTGCTGCAACTACAAAATTTACTTATTTCAGATGCTTACTTATATGATTCAAAATACATTTCCGTTTCATTTGAAGATAACGAATTGACAATAAACACCACATCGGAATTTTTAAACTACGAAGATGAAGAGGAAAGAACGACACTTACGGTGGATATTTTAATTGAATGCAATGACGACCAGACATTCGTACGTATGAAACTTAGTTGCGTTTTTGAATTTGCAGATTTCGAGGAATTCGAGAAAATACCATTGATTTTAATTGTTGCAGACCATCGAAATACCGATCCGCGACTTCAATAATCATGATCCACACTTTGAATCAGAACACTACAAATTCGAGTTCTTCGACAAAATGCCACCAAGCTTGGACACACAATCGATCGTGGGTATAGATAACGATTTGACCAACGCCGGGGTCACTTTTGAAATCTCAGAAAATGATTATTTCGAGATAGAGTACGACGGGCAGGATGCCGACTCGAAGAAACGACATTACGCCAAAGTTTCAGCAAAGAAAGATATAGTGGCGCCGTTTGGTGAAACTTTTAACTTGACTATTACGGTGTGTAATACGGCTATTTCGATTTTTTAGCGTGTGCTATTTAAAATGATTTTAGGATATGGGTGAACCGACTAAACAATCAACAGCTTTGTTAACAATAGTTGTTGTTAAAACTATAACACCAGAGTTCACTCAAAGTCAATATAACGCTACCATCAATGCAGACTTGGAAATAATAACCGAAAATGGACCTATAGCTTTAAAAGGTTCACCAAAAAATGCTATAGTAAATGTTTCAGAAGGTATGTTAAGTAAGATTGTCGTTAATGTGTACTCGCGTATCAGATATACAATTGGCGCAGTCGATGTGATAATCATGAATACAATTATGTGAATTTATCATCACCGCTTTGTTCAAATCATCAAGTTAAATCACTATGAAGAACATCTCAATAATATTAATATAATATATAACATGTGTCATTGCAATATTTGCTCACTCATCACTGCACTGCACTTATTATATATCGTACACTTACAGTAAACATAATTTGTATCCAATTTATAAATTTGTGATGTATATAGATAAGAGAATAATTTATTATTATATGATTGCAATAAATATTTTAATATTTATTTTTCAGAATTTGAAGATTACGTCATTGTCACGGTTGGCGATGAAATTAAGTTAAGCGTTGTTGGCAACCTAACCGATTTGTTATACTATGATCAGACTTACGTGACTTTGGAATTACAAGCAGAGATTGAAAATTCCGAAGTGGTAGCTGACACGTTCGTTCTTATCGATGTATCGTCTTTGATGGATAACCTCAGTACAATTACAAGCGAAGTTGTTCAAACAACCGACACCACCTCATACGTTGAGTCAAATGAAGATGGCGACTATGATTATTTCACAGAGGAGCCACCAGTAGTGCCAGAAGAACCCACGGAAGAGCCGGAGGTACCGCTGCGTGTTATCGAAGTGAAATTGGCTGGGTTAAATTCTTGGTTGTCGTCTACAAGATCATTGACTGTCGTCGTTGTAGTGTTTGCTTCTGTTACAGTCTTAGTTGCCATATTTTATGTTAGATCAAGAGTTAACTATGACCACGGGTATTAAATACTATTACATGTTTGTTTGCATTTGTGTTGTTTCTTTGTAAATCTTGCAAAAAAATGAGCTGTAGGATGTTTTATATACGTTAATAAAATTTTAAGTGTTTGCGTTGCAACTTTATTTTTAATTGTACCTTCAACATCTCTAGAATCATTCAGTGGATACCTAAAGTGTTTCAGATAAAAAAATGGGATGGGATGGGGGAATAATCCATTTCGATTTACTTGTTCCTATTCTCACCAATCAAAAACAGTGATGTGGTTCCTATTGCTGCATGAATGTGTTCGTTGTCGGGTTAAAGTTCGGAAGGAAATGACGGAGGTTATAAAATTATTTTATATACATTCCTCTCACTTCTGAATTCTGGACGACGGGCTGAGTCTTCTCGGGCATGGGAAGGTATTTTGCCGATTTACAGTGCGCCTTTTCCAAGTATTTATTTTTAAACTCCTGCCACCATAACAAAAGCTTTCAGAGTTGTTCTTGTTTCGTGAGCTATTTTTTCTAGACTAACTTGTTAGACTAGTTCCCGCACGATGGCAGCCTTGATGGGTTCACTACATTATAATTTTTTTGTTACTTGTTCACCTAATAAGATGATAAGATAAGAATGATAAACATTGACAGATGAGAATGAGGAAATAAGACCATACTAGGATTTAACACAAGAAATCATCAAGGCAAAGAAAGTAAGTGGGAAAGGGATGATGTTATGAAGAAGAATACATACGAAGAGGACACTACGACCAACCTTGAGTGGGGCAAGATCTTTTTGCTTTATTATCCCTTCAAGAAGATATATAAGGCCTTCCAGCATCCAATGTGAAAGGAAGGAGAAATACCAACATTAAGACACCTGAAAGACGTGAACAGCATACTGGGGGGCAAGATATATGGGAAAACCTTACAAAGAGAATAGTATGATAAGTAATGGTAGAAAGGGAGTTCAGAAGTTCATTGACATAGAAGAATATAGAAGACATTTCATTAATTTAGGCTGAATAACGAGAAAAGATGTTGGATTGAATAAAGAAGAGGATTGCACAGAATCAGATAAAGAAAAAATGCACTGGGAAAGAGAGTGGTAGAGATGGAGAGGACTTGTAGGGTATGAAAGAAGCGAAAAGGAAGCAGGATGGGAAAGGAATAATTTGGATTTTGGAAAGCTCTTCAACTCAACTTCAAGCTCTCAACAATGATAGAAAAGAATCTAATAGACAAACCGAAATTTTTGGAGATTAGAAGAACGTGTGGAGAATTTTGATGCAGAAATGAGGCGAAAATATGGGTTGTGTGGATTTTATGCAACAATGAGGGCTCTAGGTAGGGGAATGTAAGAGTTTAATTACTATCATAGGGAGATGAGTGGGAGATAGATATGAGAAACTATCTGAGGGCAAATAGTGGGAGACATTGGTATTACCGCCAAAAATTAATGCTGGAAATAATTAAAACGAGGATCAAGAATATCAAACATGAAATCATTTTATGACAAATATTATTGACAGATTTTTAGGATTGTACCCTTACGTCATAAGTCAGTCATAAATGTCTCATTGTAGTGTCAATCAAAATTTTCAGTGCGCCATTAAATAAATAAAATATGAAATAAAAACGTAAAGGCAATGCTAAATTTTTGTAAAAATGGAATAACAAGAAACCAAGTGAAAATTTTCAAACACTTAAGAAGGAACTACGGATACGAAAATGCGCCCAAAAAGAGAGAAACGTTCAAGAAGCTGGCTTACGCTGCCACGGCGATACTCGCGGCGAACGCCGCTTACAAGCGCCTGGCTGTTCCGGACACCGGATTAAAAATTCCAAAAATAAGCGCCATAGACAATGAGGATTGCCTTCGAGATAAATTCAATTTCATCGGGTCCGTTGTGAAGAAGTGCGCCCCGGCCGTCGTCTACGTCGAGATACAGGATCCCCGACGCTTCGATCCCGAAACAAACGAGCCAATTATCATCTCGAATGGATCGGGGTTTATAGTGAAGGAGGACGGGTGGATTCTGACAAACGCACACGTCGTGATCAATAAACCGCATGCGATAATTACCGTAAAATTGTACGACGGATCTATTTTTATCGCCAGCGTCGAAGATGCTGACATGAACATCGATTTGGCGTTGCTGAAAATCAACTGCAAACGAAAATTGCCGTCGTTGCAGTTTGGCAAGGCTGACGATGTCACTGTTGGTGAATGGGTCGTTGCGTTGGGCAGCCCGCTGTCTTTAAGTCACAGCGTTACTGCCGGAATTGTAAGTTTAACTTTTCAATTCGAGTGATAAATTCTTCGACTGAAACATCAGCTAAATTGGAAAATCTAAAAACAGTCGGTCGATGTGCCATCAAGTCTGCGATGTCTGGTACCCCGAGCGATTTTTAAAGTCCATGCGTCATACTATTTAAGTTTCTGCAATTAGTACTCAGACATAAATATTCAGACATAAACCTCGCATTCGGATAAATTTTATGAATTTCCACTAAAAAGTCTTGAGAGTGGAAATGGTCTATAAAACATGCACTCTCTTCGAATAATAATAGTACAACTCTATGACTCTATCGGAAGAATATTCCAAACTGGGATCTAATCCTTTGTACTTAACGTCACGTTAAGTCCTTCATTTTTCAGTTTTCTTTAAAGGTTGAAAATCACAAAATAGTATCGTTTCAGATAAGTTCAGCAAATCGAGCAGCACACGAGTTGGGATTGAGAAATAATTCGATGGAATACATTCAAACGGATGCGTCGATTACGTTCGGGAATTCCGGAGGGCCATTGGTTAATTTAGACGGCGACGTGATCGGTATCAACAATTTGCGAATCACTGCTGGAATTTCCTTCGCCATTCCAATAGGTAATCGACTACTCGTGGATTGGGTTGGGTTGGATCATACCTTGCGAAATAAATGATAAAATATTTTTATTTTGTGCCTGCCGGTTGCTAGTTGTTGGTTTCAACTAACAGAACACTCATTCATTGTTTTTAGGTTACGCAAAAAAGTTTCTACAGAACAGCAAACACACCAACAAACCTAACGACACCTGCGAAATATCCCAAACAAAGCAGTTGGGCATGACGACGTTGACAATGTCGGAGTCCATAATAAAAGAATTATACGCGATACATAAATTCTCCCCGGAGGACATGAGCGCCGGTGTCCTAGTCTGGAAAGTTACCTCGGATTCACCGGCACATAAGTGAGTTACAAACTGAATTTCTCCCCCGCTCTGACTTTGAGTAATTGTGCTCTAATATGCGACGATATATGGGCGCCCGGTGTGCCATAAATTCTGCCCGGCGAAGAACACTTCGGATTTAATGAAGTATCAAGTTAAATAATTTTTATAACTTTTGCCAATTCCGTCAATTCAAAACGCGCCGGACTGGCCC
The DNA here is from genome assembly GCA_959613385.1 of Geotrupes spiniger. Lineage (NCBI taxonomy): Eukaryota > Metazoa > Arthropoda > Insecta > Coleoptera > Geotrupidae > Geotrupes > Geotrupes spiniger. The sequence continues at coordinate 36,005,150 of OY390736.1, read as the reverse complement.
AATTACTGTTATTAAACGTTGTGATAAAATACGTTTTTATTTTGTAGGAGTGGCCTGAAGGCGGGAGACGTCATCACGCATATTAACGGAAAACCGATAAAACGAGTTGACGACATCTACACGAGTATCAAGAATAAAGGCAGCGCGTTGACGTTGGCTATAATAAGTGAGGGCAAGAAAAAAGAAATTGTGTTGAAATATAAATGATTATTTTACGACGTTTGTTACATCGAGGATGAGTAGTAAAGTTAATTGTTACCGTCTAATTCGTTTAAATCTTTAAATATTTGCTTACAATATAAATCAATGATTTATAAAAGTAAATGCTATTCTAAGAACACAAAGTTTAAGTTGCTGAAAGTTCTCAATGAAATAGAGTCCTGGATGTTTTTACAATTCAAATATTCTCACCCTTCTTGAAATGATAATCCGAGATCCTAGAGGGACTAGCCATTCCCTTTACATATATTTTAAGCACCTTCATTTAAATTCGCATGTCTGATTTATTGTAATTTACTTGTTTTGCTGGTTCACGTCAATTACATCATTGATAATTCGTTGATCCAATAGGATGATGTCGATCGCATTTATTTACTCTTAATTGACGATTAACTGCGAACTATGTAGCAAAATTTTTATGAATGAGTAGTCAGGTTATGGTAGACCTCTCCAATGATTTATTTATTTATTTATAAAATATCAGTTTGATCAATGTCAAATGTTTCGACTTATAGGAATTAAAAATTTTTACGCCCCACTATATACAATGTAATCAAAAAGTCAACATTCAAAGTCAAAACCCAATTCAATAATTTGAAACAATAAAACAGGTAAACGCAAAACATGACTTTTGTAATTGATTCCTGCGCGACAATTTAACACACAGGAGTGGCATTCGAAACGTCACGGAACCTTTGCAGTAAGCAATGTTTGCTAAGTATGCGTTAGTTACTGAAATACAGTTTGAGATTGGGTTTGGTTGAGCTAGGTTGGGTTGGGTTGGGTTCGTTTATGTAGGGTTGAGTTTCGCTTTTGTTTGATTGAGTTGGTTTGGGTTGAGCTGACATTGCTTATATCAAAACGAACAATTATTTTAATTTATTTTCGATTCGTTGAATTCGTTTTACGTGTTATATTTTTTGAGTATTTTTGAATTCTCGTAACTGTCATATTTTTCATAATTGCGAAAAATCTCGACACAATATAGCTAACGAAATGGAAACAAAAGTATAATCAAATCTATGAGAGTTCTGAAAAGGAACAATAATAATAAGACCTAAAAGTAAATTTCGCGAAAAGTTAACCAATAATCGTCGTGAAATATAGTGAAACAAAATTAGCAACAGCCGTTGGTGGTATGAACGCTTACTACTCCGTAGAAGGCAGATCTCAATCCAATTTATCTGTAATGACGACTACCCCGATAAGGATTTATTTACATTTTCCTTGATCGCTTCCACTCTAGTTTAACTACTGTAAAACGTTCGGGGTAACTTGTTCAGAAGAAGACGCAGTTATCGTCCATTAGAAACTTTGACTTTTGAACAAAACTTTCATTAACTTGACTTTAATGTAATTTGTTGACAATGGGGTCTACTCAATAGACAAACTTTGTGGGGGAATATGAAATTTCATTACATGCTGGCGCCATGTGAACAGCTTTACGTATTTGTAATGCATTTATCATTTGAAAGTTGTACATAACGATTTTTTAATGTAATTATGTTACATGATTATAGAGACAGACACGAGAGTACACGAAATAAGTAGATAATGATAAAAATCGCACTGGTGCTTAGGAAATGCTTGAGACGGAAATTTTTTCGTCAATGGATTCAAACGTTTGTTATTATTAAGTAAATATTACTGTTGAATTTTATTTAATTCATTGTATACACAAAGTAGATATTTTATGAAAGTTCGAAGAAAGTTAAGTAATTGAAATGTGTTAGCTGGTTATAAATATTACCATTGAATCTTAATATAAATACCGTTGCATTAAAAACAGATTTTATTTGTGCATTAAGAAATGGTCCGAATATCTTTTCAAGCATTGTCTCAATATCAATTAAAATTTAAATAAAAGGTTAACTATCTCTTCCGGTGTGAATTAAATAAATAAAAAATGAATAGATCACCCAGGAACGATGTTTATGAGTAACATACGACTTAGTTGGGTTGGCTTTGGAAATAAAAATGAGTTGGACTGGGTTACTATCGAGCTATATCATCTTAGGCCTATTGGTTAAGATGTTATAATTTGCGATAACTTTGTCAGCATGTTCACTGCGTACCACTAGACGCAAATGCAACGAATACGAGGCCACAACAAATTTGCATAAATGTAAAGATGGGGTACAGCACAGAGGCTAAGGTCAATTTATTTCAAATCCTGGTGAGCTGTTATTGTAGACTTACTAGTAAATGCGGGGGTTCCGGTATTTTCGTCAAGAAAAGCAGCAGTTTACATGCCGGAGTTTAATATGTTGTCGTTACCATCTACAGGTCACCGGATGAGCGGAATATAGATTCCTTTGTAGGAATTTTGACAGATATTGATAGTAAAACTAACAAATGGAACTGCACCTCTCATTGTTTGATCTACACAGTGTCGTAGTACATGTTTGCTAACGTTTCTTAAATAATTATTTATAATATCCATGGTTGTGATATATTACGTTCATGTAACCCATATTAATCAGTCGAAATACGAAGGAACATGTTCAAGTAATAAATGTGGCAGGTAACGTTTGAATTTCCGCGATGTTCCGTCCTCATAACTCACGTGTAACATCGACCGTGTCCAGTAACCAAAACACGACTGCGAAACTACAAAGGAACTTTTATTGGTGCGGCGTTGCAGGCGACGACGTTACTACTAAACCTAACATGTCCGCTGCACAAGCAGCAAGAGGCGAATGCCGGTCCCAAAATAACCGCGGCGTTCCGGGCTTCCACGGCGCTGCGAACTCTGACGAGAGGCGCGACGTCGCGCTAACTGGGACACCGGCGTCAGTTCGCGCCATGACCGACGACTATGCACACGTGCCCCGCTCCAAAGGACGTTCCGCGTCGATATGCGCAACGAGTTCTGCAAGCATGGAAGCCCTGCCGCCGCTCGGGGGAACTCCGGAGGCCGGAACGCCGGTGAGCCGGCGGCGTAGGCCCGCCGTCCGCTCGCAAAGCGCCCGCATCACCGGCGGAAGATCAATCAGGAGGAGGGCCGCCGTCGCCGCGGCGGCGAACAACTCGGAAGTTAAGAGTCATTGTAACAGTGAACCAAAGTTAGATCATTCCGAAGCAACGCCGGACGTGTCGCCTAATATTAGACGGAAGGGGTCAACGCGCCGCGGAACTTCGGTTTATCACAGAAAATCGGCCGCGTTTCTCGACGTGCCGGATTCGCGTAACAGCACGTCGCAAACCGAAGAGGACGAAGATTCCTACCGTTTGCGATCGTTTAGTTTTACCTCAAAGGGAAAGGGTATGTTAATTTTTTTTTAATAATAATATTAATAGTAAACGTAACCGTAAACGTAATTGGAAATCATGTAAAACTTTAAAAAATTGTTACCATATATATTATGAAGTTTTCCTGAAATCCAAATGAATCATTTTAGTAGTCATATTCATATTCCGTAAAAATGCCGAGATATTGGAACCCATTACTTTATAAATCAGATGCATATGCTTAAGGTATATTAAAAGATTTAATTTAATAAGAAAATTAATTTATATTTGCTTCATGCCCATTTTCACTGTTTCATTTAAATCTGTTTAGTTTTAATTTATTTAGCTTCCTGAATCTATTCTATTCGTCTGCTTAGATTTTATTTATGACGTCGTTTCCTTTTATTTGCAGTGCTTTAATAGCTTCTTTTATTTACATGTTTAACCTCTCTCTTTGATCCGATCAGCTTCTTTAATCCCACTTTCATTCCTAAATTTCTTTTTCTAATTTAATTAATTTTTGTTTTTTATATTCAACTTTGTTTTCCTTTCATGCCTGTTTTGTTGTAGTTTTACTTAAATGTGTTTTTAAAAAAGTTTTGATTTATTCCACTTTCGTTTGTGTGGTTTTATTTGTTTTGAATTTTATTTCTTTCATTTATGTTTTACGCCCGATACTTAATTAATTAATTTCTTTTTATCGACTAAGTTGCGTTGAAATTATTAGGTCATCATCAGGATTAATCGGTGGATGGGTGTAACTGGTACACCTGAAATTTTATCAATGTGCATCAAGCTTTTCAACTGTCAATTAATATTTTAAATTGTAAAATTGACAGACGACCAAATTTAAAAATTCCTGTAACAGCATTGCAAAACATGTCATTTTACAACGACTTGACGTCTCTAATTGCTGGCGAACTGCATGTCGGCAAAAACACAGTTTTATTGGCAATTCAATGTAATCCGCTTGACAAAGCGTATCACCTTCGCGTGAACACGAATTTGCATTAAATAAATTTTAAATAAGTTTTGCACCTGGTATTTATGTCCAGCGATTGTATTTCTGGTGATATGCTATCAACTTTTGTATTTTAAAAGGTGCACTGTATATTTTTTATTCTTTTTGATTTACTACTGGTTTATGGGTTCAATTCCAAACCATCGATACCGTGTTTTCGACTATATTTGCTGACCTAAATTTGTAATGATTTGGTTGAGCTTCATCCATAGCCCCATCAACACCAATGTAGGTTGATTGGCTTGGCCACAGCCCAATCAACAAAATATTACGTCAACCCAACTCAGTCCATAACTGAGTATTAATTTGTATTAAAGCAAATTAAAATTACTCTAATACAAAAAAAATTAAATCAAATCAAAATAAATTCTACGAAACTGAAAATGAGTAAATACGAAAAAAATCTAACAAATAAAATCGCACCTAACTCCAGAACTCAAACAGCAAATGTCAAGAAAAAAACTTCATAAAAGAGTGATGAAATATGAAAGAAATAAGGATAGAAAAAAATTAGAAACAAAATTAGAGTGAGAAATAACCCGACCAACAAATAACCAGGAATTAGAATCAGAAAGCAAATCATGAAGGAATTATGTGAAATATTGAATAAAGCCAATGAAAAATGTATATATAGGGAACGAAAAATTAAGGTGAAATCAAAGCAGGTTGGGTTGGGGATTTTTTCCGTGATTAGCTCAAAAATATATGCATCTGCTAACGAAAAACTCCAACCCGACAAAACAAATAAAAGTACAAAAGTCGAGAAGAAACGACGAGCAGAAAATAGAACAACACGGAAAGAAAATTACGAATAAGTAAGAGAAATAAAGGCAACGGTAAAAACAGAAACAAAAATAAAAAATACTTAATCCGCAAGATAAAGCAAACTTGGGCTGGGTTGGATTGGGTTATCTTGGGTTGGATTGAGTTGGGTTGCGTTGGGTCAGGTTTGCTTGGGTTGACTTCGTTTCAGTTGAGTTAGGTTGAGTTGGCTTGGGTCGGGTTGAGTTAGGACACTCACTCAACCACCTCCTCGCATACTTCCTTTATACCCTATTCTCTTCCTTTCATTTATCTACCTGCGTCATTCCCCCGTTTCATCGGTATCTAAATCTAAATAAAGCGAGATGTGATCGCAACGGAATATTTATGGGTAATTCTTCAAAATTAGAACACGACAAATCTAGTCTACAAGAAAAGACCCTTCATAGTCTTATATCTACAATGGCTCAAGAGGTACGATTTGTCGCACCAGACCTGTTATAGGCCATCGATGAATTTATATCCATAAATTATCGTGATCATAACATGTAACTGTAATTGAGGCACAACCATACACAATAATTAATTAATAAATCCGAATGTCGGGCATTCTAAGTTATCCGAACCATTGTAAACCACTTAAGGCAGCTGGGAAAATAAAAATGCTCAAATGAATGCCCCAGAAACTGAACAGACATCTTATGTGAAATCATTACAACGTTGAATGAATTTGTTTCCAATTGTAAATTAAGCACTCGAATTTTTTCCTAAACATTGATTTTTGGTGTTTAAATCGCACAATAACAAATAAATCCATTCATTGGTACAAAAGCGTGTTAGTGGATGTGTAACAGTTTCCTAAAAATGAGATAAAAACATAAATGAAACAATCATAAGAAATAACCAAACAAACAGGAAGAAACTGCGAAAATTATAGCCTGTAAAAAAAGTTTTTGTATATAAATATGTACCATTTTCAATGCCAGTTTTATGTTTTACAAAGCTTGTTCTTCTTAATCTTGCGAAATGTACGTTGTTGAAAAGATTGTTCTTGTAAAAGTTGAAGAAATTTTAAATAATTTTTATTTGAAAAGTTCTTTCGAAAAATGTAAGTGTAGATTTTTTTAAAATTATTATTAATGCAACGTTTACAATTAGTTTTGCCTATTTTTACTGCAATCACAGGAAACGTATTTATTTTATGAAATAAATCAAATAATACTATGCTGTTGTATCATATTGTTCACTCAACAAATATTTATAACCTTTGTCCCCATTTCGTTATCCATCTGTTTTCCTCTTTCGTTCTCGCATCAACCTCTTTTCGTCCAAAATCGATCAATAACCACCTCCTGTCATTTCCTTTCATTTAAAATGTTTATGTATTGTTGAACAATATTCCTGTACTTGAAAATCATGGACAAGTCCACTGCTTTGAAGCCAAGAATAAATTTATACTAACAATATCGAAGAACAATATTTTTATATTTGAAAATATTTGGAAATGTTGGGCGAGGCAACACCCACTCGGCGTTAACTTTAGACACGACTATCAAACGATTAATCAAGCTCGTAATAAACATCACGTGTAAACTGATACTGGGGAATGAGCGAACTTACAATATTCTTTCAGAAAGCAATGAAATACTCAGCTAAATTACAACTGTTAACAAACTGCCAAACCAAATAGATCCATTTCACACAAACCGCGTTCGCTAACACATTCCAGTGGGAAAGTTAATGACCAGTTATATAATTCCAGGCTGAATTTCCAAAGCACCCCTACACTAATAAAACTGATAATAAATCGTGTGATTAACTACGCACTAAGTAGGTGCCAAGGATAAAGCTCACAATCTTACTCCAACTTATTTCATACTTTGTCGTTCGTATATAATAAGTCTTAGATGGCCACCAATGCATTTAAATTTACAAACAAAAGTCGTTTGACACCGGATTTGAAAATCGATTAGCTGCCAGAAAATATTCATTTCATCTGTCCGCGTTAACAACGATGGAGATATCGCATGTGTGTGCGTTATGTGTTATAATCATAACAGATCGCCCGTAAACTTCGCAACACGCTGATTTTTTAGAAAAAAAGTCCTTTGATGTGATTTACAGCGATACATTTCAGAAAGTAAATCATTAATCTTTTCATATCATCGCTCCTAGCTGGGCAGACAACGCGCGTAGGCATTTCCTGAAGGCTCTCCTAATGGCGTGACAAATAATTGGTTGGTTCGGTGAAGTGCGAGGACTATCTATTGAATTTTCGCCCTCGACATCCAAGTATATGATTTATGTCTCAAAGACTTGCGTCCAACATTAATCTAATCGCATGACTCTCGTACGTTTATAGTAAAGTGGTTGTTAAATCGGATGTATCACACACTTTTTCTGGTTTCATTTCATTTAACATTTTCATTCAAACATTGGTTTTCGGCGTCGACACCTGTTAGAAAATAATAAAACATAGAAAACCTTATCCGAGCAGGCGGGCAGGACCAAATCCAAGTTGTAATTAATGTGGAACTTCAACTATGAAATGAAATTCCCATTGTGAGACTGAGATTTGAACCATGGTCTTTAAGATTACCAGTCTGGCGATCCAGATAATTAAATCAATAACCACGTACAGTTAAACATAATCTATTTAAAGTCTTGCTTCTAGTTACGACTAGTAATTTTTTATTTCGATTAGTCTGGTAATTTCCAAACGTAATGATAACTGGTGAGCTTGTCTGCTTATATTTGTAATGTCGAAGGTTTACAGCGCAATCACCTAAAGTGAATTAGGTCTACTTGAGCGGATTTTTTATAATGTTTGTAGCTGTAATAAAACTGAATTGCGAGGATATTAGCATTACACATCAAAGGGTGATTGAAAGTTATGTTAAATGAGGCGATAAATCCGGTAATTAAGTAGATGACGTACACGACCCGCAACGTTTAGTTTCTAATTTTGCGCAGATGCCAAGATGTGGTAATAATACATACGCATTAGCAAGTACAATAACTCTTTTGTATATGGAACGGAAAGCGTGTAAAAGCCAATAACTTTAATCTCCGTAGTGTTCACCAGTGCATTATATATGAATTAATGGATTTTATATTTGAGTTGTGTCCAATTTTAAGCAAACTCACCAGTAATAGCACTAGTATAGTATTTTCGACCATCAACAATACAAAAATTCATCTCGGCGTACATGATTATAAAATTAGCAAGTAGTTATAAATGATTACTATAAGAATGACTAGAGATTAGTAGGAATTCTGGTTATGCAGCATAACGTTCTCGAATACTGGGAAATCTGCACACATTCCCGGAATTCCACTCGCGTTGTATTACGATAGGGTAATCGGGCATATACAAAGGTAATTGTGCGCTTATTAAACGAAATTGTTGCTGGAAAGTTTGTTCGAAACTTGTTTTTATATTTATTATCAAATAAATTATGTATATATATATCATGCACAACGAAATAGTCAAATAATTATATATCATAATAAATGGGTTGAGATTTCTCCAAAGTGGTCTTCGTTTGCAACTTCTGTAAACCTCCATCTAAACACAAAAACAAGAAAAGTTTTGTTACGGAAAATTATAACCATTAGTACCTGTTGAGATTCTACGAAAAGGAAAACTATTAAAATGCTCGGTCCGGGCTTCCTCCTCGTTTAAGCGTATGAATCACGCTCTACTTCTGAGTTGCTCTATTTAACTGATTGTATAGTTTACGTTGTCTACGCGAGTGGTGTTGCGCCGGCATAAAATATGCTTTGTGATGAAATTCGCGCAACTGTCCGAGTCTATCCCTTGCAAATTACGAGTAGATTTAAATGTTATTTTGTTCGTAATTGTGGGCCAAAATCAGAAATGGGACAATAGTATAATTTAGTGTGCTTGCCTCGATAGACAATCTAAAGCAGAAAAGCTCTGAAACAATTTATGAATGCAGTGCAACTTTATTAGATAACGTATGCAACAAAGTTTTGGAAATTTTTTTAAAATATTATTACGCAAACTATAATTGTTTTTTTTTTAATTTGTGAAGCTTTAACTATAATTATAATGTATCACATAACAGCTAAAGCACCATGGGTTTCAATGGTTCGAAATTTTGTGTGAATGCCTCTCATCAGCCCTTGGGCTGTAAGTTGGTTAAACTCTCGAATCCTTTGGTAGATTCTTCGAGGTACTTCTTCTTCATGTTGGGCTTCCCACCCACCGTCGTAAACTTTTCTACCGAGTAAAGCCCAAAACTCTTTTATAGGACGTCCCTGTGGAACACTAGGGAGGTTGTACTCTTTAGGTACACATGGGATATTTTGTTGCCTTAAGCAACCTTGGGTTCTTTTCGTACAATGTCACGATGCCTTATCCAGCCAGACCTTAATATTATCATTAACGTGATGCGTTTGAATAAAATTCGCGAATTTGGGGAGGCATCTTCGAATAAATGTATGCATTTACAGCTTCGCCCCTAACTCACCCAACATAAAGTCTTGAAAAACCAGCTTCCGAAATGGCTTACCACCTAGTACCTTATCATCAAGTGTGTTTTTTCAGATACCTTACGTGTTTAGGAACGTCCACAATGTTGTCTGGTTTATATAAAAGCCTTCGTTTCCATTTATTTCGGAGTTAGATACTGTAAAATATTTTTCGTTGTCTAAAATTATCGTGGCATTGTTTCTGATATGTTCTAATCTTAATTGTCTGCGGCATCTTGGAATCCTGTATAATTGACCAGACGTGTATTTTGGACATTTTTGTCGCTTTCTATATTTTAAATTATTTCTGCTAATTTCCCTCTTGGTTGTCATATAGGAAATGTCAAATCTTCGGCCTAATCTTCTCGGTGAAACTCCTTTTCTATTACTTGCAGATTCAATGAAGTTCTGAAGCCTTGTATGGTTCAAAACTCAAATCCTTATGCGGAAAAAAAACATCTACTGGACCAGCTTAAAACAAAATTTACGACAATGCAAAGAAACGTGCCGTGTGTACCCATGAAGATATATAACAACTTACCTGAAGAGTTCAAAGATGAATCGTTGAAAAATATGAAGAGGTGACTAGAAAGTATTTTGACATCAAAGACAATCTGGATGAGTATTTATTGCACATAATATTATACATAATTTGTGTAATTTTTGACATGTTCTATACTTATTTTCTAATGGAATCAATAAATTATTATTATTATTATCATCATAAGTAGTGCATGCGCGACATATTTATTTCAAACTTGCGTATAATATGAGCAATAAACATTGCGTATTAGTATTATTGGACGCCATTGCAGATTTACGTATCACATATGAAATTTGTACATTAGCGATTTATTTTAAAATCGGCGATTTCCTCGGACAATTTTATTTAAAATAAACACCGATTTATTTTTGTTACGTTTAAGTAAACAAACATTTTATCAAAAGGCCAATTGAATTGAAATACGCCGTCGTAATTAAGTTGGCGGTTCGCAAATATATTTTCACTGTTGAAATTTTTCGTTTTTTCTTCATCCACAATAACAGCTGACTAACGTGTTAGATTGCACGATAGTGTTACATCCACGATTGCACCACAAGACAACCTAAAAAATAAAATTACTTGAAATCCAAAGTTTATCCTAAATTGTTAGTGGGTTGGGATGGATCGGATTCCAAATACACCCTATCAGAACGAACATAAATATTTGAAATAGTCTAAAAATGTTATAATTCATTTCCAACTCCACCTCAAAAAAATGAATAATTTATCAACTAGTATTCATGCGAATTTTCGTAAGGTTATTCGACGCACTCATATCGGAACCACAAAGATATGATATTGTACCTAACCAACTCCACCCAAATTGACCCAAGTCAAAATCAATATACAGATGATTGAACCGAACCCAATACAATACAACTCACAACAAATGACCGTCGGCAAATCGATAAAAATAAAATTCCGAAGCTTATCCCAAATCGTTATTGCTGGGATAGATTTGGTTCCAAATAGACCAAATATTTGAAATATTCAAACCCCACCATAATAAAGCACAATTAACAACAAAATTCCATGAAAACACTTGTAGGTTACTGAACTCGGCGACAGTGAAACGAAAGATTATTGAAACCAACCCAATCCAACCAAAAATAAACACAATCAACAACAATCCACACACGATTGCACCCAACCCAACTTAAATCACTTGAAACTACCGCAACACGATCATTGTTGAAAATAATATTCATGGAATTTCAAAATTTATCCCAAATCGTTGATTAGGTTCCAAATACACAGAAAATTTAGTAAATCAATTCAAAATCCACCAGTGTAAACAACAACTTAACACACTTTTTGAACCCAACCAGATTGATTGTTATTCAAACCAACCCAACCCAGCCCAACTTAAAATCAATCTACAGATAATTGAACCCATCCCCACCCAATCCACGTTAAACAACCATAATACAATCTACGTTGAAAATAATCCTTGAAATCTAAAGTTCATCTCAAATTGTTGTTGAGTTGGGATTGATTAGCTTCCAAATACACCAAAATATTTCAAATCGTTTGAAAATTTAATGAATCAATGCCCACCACAGCAAAGAACAACTTACGCAACGATTACTGAACCCGGCCACCAGATTACATCAAAAGCATTTTCATCAAAACTTAGAGCTTGTATTTCATCGCTAATTTATTTCCTAAATTTCGTCACATCAATTTCTCAGTTTGATTAAGGATCTGTCGATCTCAACTCAACATCAAATTTTCGTACAAACTTGCGCAAAGGTAACTAAATCCGACCAGATTGAAACCAACCAAATCCAACTCAAAATCGATGCACAAATGATTGCACCCAACCCAACCCGTTCAACTGAACTCACTTAAAACTACCACAAGACAATCAATGTTGAAAAGAAATTTCCTTGAAATCCAACGCTCATCCCAAACCGGTATTGGGTTGGGTTGGATAATGGAATCACAAAAATATTTGAAATCGTTTGAAAATGCAATAAATCAATTCAAACCTAACCACAATAAAGAACAACAGAAAGATTACTGAACCCGGTCAGATTAAAACAAAAGCATTTTCAACAAAACTTAGAGTTAATTCGCTAATTTATTTCATAAGTTTCGTAACATTAATTTTTCAAAAATTTGGGGGGATATACCGAATGACTCTGCTTATAATGAACCAGAATAATAATTTGTAGTGCATCGAAAGTCGATTATAAGCGATGTTTCTCATAACCGAGGAGACGAGTGAAATTTGTGTTCCGAACGAAACTTCGCGCAAATTAATAGAAAACCACAGCCCTTTATCAACTTAAGATCCAATCGTACATGAACATTATACAATCGAATGGGGCATCAAGATTACGCAGTTCGTAATCTTGATGCACGATTCACTACATCGTTATTTAAGTTGGGTACATGCAATCGTTATGAAGTTATAGGTACGATTATAGTTTCCTTGCGGCACTAATGAAATTACTATACAAGTACACAGAGAAAAATATAATTTAAGTCTAACATAATTTAGTTACTAATTACAAGAACTTGTAGTTATATATATAATAATGTAATAATATATATATTATTAATTATAATGCCAAGATAAACACAAACTGTAGGCAACAACATCATAAATTTTATTATTGAGTCACGTGTAACAATTAGCTGCAGATTTCAATACAATTGGTAGTTGTGTAGGAACCACTCTAGCTCTGAATGCTAAAATCATGTCCAGCATCTTTTTGCCTCTATAACAAAATTTTCTGTATATAGCCTTCGTTGGGGGAAATTTTGAAATATCTTAAAACATCAGAGCCCTCAAATACTACCTTCGTGGAAATTGTTAATTAATAAATCAAATTAAATGTTGCAGTTAAGTCACTCAAATCCTAAAACTCGTTTGAATGTCAGTATAAGGCATTTTACTCGCAATTGAAAGATTAAAGGATTTAAAAATATTTTTATTAATTGTCGAGATTAGTTTATAAATTTTACGTGGATCAACGAGCATAACTGATAATATCAGATATTATTGATCTAAATCATTTATAAATAAGTATTTGCTGATAACACCAGCGAAATTCATTTTATTTTTTATAATCCTTTATTGTCTGCAATTATGTTTACAATTTTTAAATGTACGCAGTGATAATTTGGATTTCTTGGACTTCATACGTCACGAAGTGGAACGTCAGTCCTGTTGGAAAAGGTTTCGTGATCATTTTTATTTCAGATTTCATTCATTGCTAATTTATTTACACTTATTACATAGGCTCTTCGTATCTTCCACCCACAATTTCGTATTAGCAGTAACATTGAAGGTACCTCCGACCCGTTCTATTATTCATTGAAGATCGAAACTTTACTTAAAGCATTATTTTATTTTTGTAAGAAGTAGATGTAGTACTCCTTGACAACAAAAAGATCTAACAAATACATATTTTGCAGAAAATCAATTAGTTATTCTTGCTAAATTACATTTTTTTGTTTGACGTGGATGTGTATTATGACTGTTTTAATGTACGTGCTTCGCCATCTACCTTATATATAGAATTGAACTTTCAAAGTTTACTTAGCAGTAACGTTTCTGATTTCTTGCCATTCGATTTGGAGCATTATTTCCATAGAATTTCTTATTATCCTTAGTATTTGATTTTAGAACCTTTGTGTCCAGGTATCATTAACTGTTCTTCAATACAAATATAAGCGCATAAATATACCTAGGTTATTTTCCTATATGTTTTAAATATAAGTACAGCGCTTATGAATCCAATTTTTAGTTTATTGTTCCTGTATGTTTTTCATAACGAAATAACACGCAATAGCTAAAAAAATATCACTGCAAACTCTAAACATGTCACTCGAGATATTTACAAGTGGTGCTGAAAACTTCGTGTTCAAAGGCATCCGCTTTGTTGGAGAAACGAGTGTTTTCAAGAAGTCTTATTTTAGATCTAGCGCAACGATATATCGAAACCCAGTTGAAGGAGTTTGCATCCGAAATAGAGTCTCGGTGTTCAGTAACAACGATTGTAACGCTAAATTCAATTACAACTGCGCGGGCGATTTCGTATTTTTTACGAATTCGTTTCTAATTTAAGACTTAATTATTGATTAACTCTTGTGCGCTCCTGCATGCGTTCAGCAAACGCTTGTCTACGAATACGTGTCAATCAGCTCCGTCGACACGTTATCGGGTATTAATTTCGTACGATTCGATATTGGAGTTATCGGCGTTTCGTGCGGTAAATTTAACATCGGGTTTCGAATGGCGACGAAATTTCAATTCTGGTTTAGCAGGAGATGGATGATCGTGCGTTCGAGGAGGCATGAGAAGAATTTAAATGTCTAGTTACCACCATCAGAAAAATCATATGTTTGATGAAATATGTTTCACTGCTCAAATTGAATCAACAGCTATAGCAACAAGTTTAATTTGTACATTTCTTGATGCCTCGCTCTTTTCCGCAACTGATTTGTGTTGTCATAAAATGGACAAAGGGATCACGTGCCCCGTAATAAACGAGTTTATAAAAGGACGGCACGTTTCAATTTGAAAGTCAATCTGACATAAAACTTCACGAACGCAGTAAAACAACCCATGTATCGAACAAAAGCGTTGGAAATAAAAGAAACGTTAGTTGGAGCGTCATAATTAAAGTGAAGCACATTTAACTTAATTATTACTACTCTATTACTATATTTACTATATTTTTTAAATATTTTGATAAAAAAAAAGAATCTTCCAAATAAAAAGTACATGTAATATGAGCTTTTCGAATAATCCAATTTGGTATTTTACAACGAATTTCTCCTAACCTTGCATTTGAGATGGGGTTGATGATAAAATAACATTTATCTTCGGACTTCGCTTCGACCCGATCGAATCAATCAAGTCTGTTGACCGATTCTTTATAGCACTTTAACCGGAGAAAGTACCGAACTAAGCTTTCAACAATTATAAATTCGATCACGTAGACGTAGACCGCGTCCATTAATTCCAAGGGCCATTCAATATATCAAGGCTAGTAAATAATCCAATAACGTGGTTCGTGAACGCCATTGTTCGATAATTATTAATCGAAACAATAAAGCTCCAATTGTTCTATGATTAGATGGAATTGCAATTACAGTTTTACGTTTGGCGATTCAATTGTAGATAAACTGAGATGTTTGCTGTGTTTGAAATTACACGATCGCGTGATTAATAATTTGGGGATTAAAGCATCAATTCGAATCTTATAGTTAAAGTAAACAAATGCAAATTGAAAGTTGAGGAACGCACCTCAGCGAATCTTAATCAGCTTTGAAATATTAAGTACAAGTTAAAGTACGAGAATTATTTCTTAAAAATCAATAAAGCGGAAAATTATTGGGTCGTCAATCAATGTATTCTATTGTATTCTCCGGACGTGGGTCGCGAAATTATGTATTTCAAGCGGATATATAAATCAAAGAGGGCTGTTATTAATGTTTCTTGTCAGTTGGCGCACCAGCTCAGATAAATATTTATTGAAACAATGTCATTAACATCTTGACACTGTAGTGGTTCTGATTCTGTCGATTACATTGAGAAATTTTGTTTGCAGTGGAAAAAGATAAGCAACAAGAGTAGGTTAGAGATTAGGTCATTATTAAAATTTCTTTAACTATTGGATTTTATCATTCCATGGAAAATTTCAGATATTAATAATTATTAAAATAATTTTACAATCTCGACATTGAAACCTTATCATTACCATATATATTAAGTGACTAAATAATTACCTGTGATGTCACATACAAATGAGAATTGATATAAAAGAAGCGGGATCTATAAAACTGTTATAATTAACGAATTCCGAAATACAATCCTGATCCCTCCGCACAGACATCACGCGGGATCTGAACTTTTTTAATTGCAACCTCCAGGGCAAGCAGAAATTTACAGTAGGACTCATTAGTCCTGAAACTTTCCGCAGGGAAATCGATTTATTTTAGCAAGAACTGAGATTCAATTTCCTAGCTTGATTAGAATCTTGTTTCAAGGACGTTTTTGGATGAGATTTTGCGACATAATAATTACTTGTCAATTTAAGTTCATATAATACAGGTTGTTTCGGAATATTTAGTAATAGCAAGGCAACACTTCGTAGAATCCATTGTACGTACCCAAGACAAAAATGGTGAATACACTTACTTGAACATTATTGTTAGGAAATGCTTGATTGTAGATATCGATGTTTATAACAACGAGACACATTTTGTTGCCAAAAGCTCCCCCCGACGGGTTACAGACTTTTAAGGACATGGATATCCTTGTACCAACAATGTTCGCATCGTCTAGATGTCTAGGAACTTAAATTAACGAAAGAAAACTATAAGAACGAGAAGGGGAACAGGAAATTCAATTCGGTTAAACATCAGAAGGGATGCGATTAGGAATAACATGTGTCTATCATTAATGAAAGTCTATTGGCAGCAGGACGCAATGATGAATGGAATGGAACTAAGAAGTCGTGGGAATATAGGAAAAACAGAAGATGAAAATTCGTCCATAGAATGGAAAGAGAATGACAAAACTATTTGAATTTAAAGCAATTAAGGCAAAAGAAATCATATAGAATGCTACGTATCTGAGATAAAAATTGGAAAGTATTTCCAAACGAATTGATAGAAGAAATGATGGAAAATGGCCAGGAAAACAACCAATTCGAAGACATAGAAGAATTGAAGCATACAAAAGGCAGCCATAAAATGATAACTGATGAGGATTTGAATAAAACATTTACTTAACTATACAATGGAAAAATATAGACGAAGTAACACCGGAGATGATAATGAACTTGGATAAGAAGATAAAAGAGTTTAACGAAATTATTAACCAAAGTACTTATAAGGTAGGAAGCATCACAGGATAGGAACTGGGGTGGATATTACAAGAAATAATAATGAAAAATACAGAAAATACAATAAAATATAATCAATATGATCTCTGATAGGCAAAAGGAAATAGTATTCTCTATTTATTCCAAAGCAATTCTGAAAAAAATTATAAATAAAGTGAACTGTGGGTCACATCATTCAAGTTCAAAAAAATAGAAGGAAAATCTATGAAATGTAATCGGAAATGAAACACTAGGAGTAAACCCATAAAGAAAACGATAATGGCAAGACAAATGCAATGGTTGGGTTGGTCTATTTATTACAGAACATACAAAATAGTTTAGCTGTGGAACGTTCGAACCAAGAATCCTAGGGAAATACAAAAATAAGGAAGACGTGCCAACGATAAGAATAAAATGAGAAAGACGTGTTTTACACCCGATAGTAGAAATCTTTAATATCTTCGAATAACTTTCAACCATTTTCAACATTCGCCAAGAATACACACATTATATAAGCAAACGTTCGTTCCTCGTACGCTATTTGAGTCGTATCTCGTAAACTTTGTGCACGTTCAGTAGCTAATTATAGCTTGTCGTCTGCATGTGTCGCACATAATTCCTATTACCCGGTGAGGAACATTAGCACAACCCCGCGGGCTTCCGCTCAAACAGACGTCGCGAATAAATTTTATCTAAATGTATTTCTCTGTATTTACACAATATCCAACTTGATTTCATGCAATTCCTAACAAGCGATCTCAACTTAACGTATACAATAAATTTAATTAAGATACTACACGCCCATTGACTGAAACATGACAGAAATTGTGAATTTCATCTGCAATCGCACGTGTGACGAGGTTCGTTCCATTTGCGCTCAACAAGTTTTCAAGGGGTAGGAAATTGTATCTTATTCGAGTATATTGGCTTTCAAGATTGCTCTTGCAGATTTACGATCGTAAACTAAAATTAATTTAAAACTCTTTCGCGATCTATTTGCGCTTATGGTTGTGACGCATAATGTTATCGAATCAAGTGTCAATTAATTTTATGCGCGTTATATTACGATTTCGATTGTTGTTGACATTGCGACATTGCCTCCACACGAAAAATTAACTATCACTAAAGACATCATAATAATGTTTGTAGTTTCAGTGTATACACACATTGAATAAAAGTGGTGCCAAGTAGTGAATTGCGGTTGCCAGCATTTTCAATGGATCACTCACATCTAAATTTAATATTACTCGACAATAAATTAACCTACAAGATGTTTGTTAATGTTTCGCATATTACGCGGCTTGGCATCCATATATCTCATCGATATCAACATTTTCATCGCGCCTCCCTAAAGCATCAATCGTAACAAATCATCTTGACATTCGCAACCCTGCTGCGTAAGCATTGCCCTCCAATGCTTGCTACTTGACTGGTTTGAGAATAACTGGTTTGGGAATAAAATCCAAAATACTACCTCGCTGAAATTAATTGCAATTAATCATTTCATATTTAGATATTTTCGAATGAAATTATATGCAACTAGCAAATACGTCCGTGTGTTTTTACATTCAATTCACATACATGTTGGCCAAATGACAATAACTTCGTTAACGTCGAAATTGTAAATTGTGCACTAAAACAATTATTTGTTGCGGTTTAATTATTTTGGCTCCGCAGTTTCCGATCGAAGTTGTTGAATGGTAACAAACTTTTATTTTTAGCCGTTTCCTATTTCTGTTGTTTAATTCATCTGACTACGCAGTAAAATTTTATGGGCGGTTTTTGTTGTATTTCGGGTCTTTTGTTGGATATAATGACGGCATATGCGGTCACGACCCAAAGTGTGTTTAATATTCAACAGGACGTTAGCTCATACTCCTTATCTAATGCATATCGTTTAACAATAGTTAACCTTGTTAACGTAATTGCCATCATTTCAATAAAATTGATGGCAAAATCAATAAAATCAATAATGTGCTGGGCATGTCAAAATTAAGCACAGGTGACACGGTTATAAAATATAACCCACATACCAAGTTTCTCGGAATACAAATATATCACGTTGATGAACCACATAGACATTTGTTTCTGAACCTGAGCACATCTTATTCCATTATAAGAAATATCACAGTGTCATTAGACATCTTGAATCTTCGGACATGTGCATGGTGCATCTCGAATATTTGTGGTACAAAAAGGGCAATTAGGTGCATGTCGTAACCGATGTAGAAAAAATATTTTCTTTTCGTTGAAATATGTGTTATTGTAGTGGTACTTTACTGGGATTTTACACAGCATTGGATCTATAAATAAAACCAGCTTCGTAATATAAATCTATTGGTATGTGTTACGTTTCGATCAACTAGGGGTCTTTTTCGAACAAACTTCATATATTGATTTCTTGTTTTCATGTTTCAACTGCCACTAACTCAGGTAAACATCGACTATTCAAGAGGCTGATCTCGAATGGTAGCCATCGTCCATCCTTATCTTCAATTCTATGGTTTAATTGTAATCGTAGTAGAATTAGTACTGAGGGTGTGATATTATACATTTATTTGTTTCATTCGAACCATTAAATCTGATGGCTCTATGACCAATTACTTGTTTCCGAAAGATTACCCCTTCTGAAGCATCGCAAGGAAAATAAATAAGCAATTCGAGGAACTTAAAAAAATGAGCTATGACACTGTAACATACACCATACATGATATCTTCAATGAAGGAACACAGTTTAGCAAATTTACCATTTGAACGCCTCTTTAATTAGAATAACCAGATATTTATATTGATGAGTATAGGAGCGTGTCCGACTAGCACAAATTTCAGTTGAAAATATAAATCCTTGACATTAATTAATATATTTTGAGCCGTTGGTATTATTTTGGACCGCAATACTAAATAGGGAGATGAAACTAATGCCAATTTTCAATTGTTCGTTTATTTTACGGCTTTACATAATTCAAACGTCAAATAAGTCGAATAAATTAAAACGAGAGCCCACCAAGAATGCTTAGTTGTTATTCGCCGACCTCAAGTACGCAAATGTATTGTCACCTGCGTTTATTTGGCAACAAATCAAAAAAAATATATGTTTTTGATTAAATTTATTACTGCTATTATTTATAATTCGTTCAAATGGCATACAATTAATTACATAATATGTATACCACATTTTATCACAAAATTAAATTTAGTTAGCTAGGTAAGTCTAATTCAATTTCTAACTAAATTGGGCATAATTAATAATTTGCACGCGAACACCACCAAACACCGAATCCTGCGCGATATTGAGAAAACCATAAATTTCTTCGTTGCACATACGAGTAGTAAAATTTCACCTCCATCCAATATTAAAGAAACAAACATGCCAGGACATGAATTTACTAAAATTTATTGATCGTATTTGCGAAATTATGGACAAATTAAACGAGAATATAATGATGTATTTTTTGGCACGAGAGCTTGAATTCAAAGTCGTAATCCCAAAGATTACAAAGCTGCAGTGCGCTAAGATCTCCAATCAAAAAATGCACACTAAAGTCACGTGTAATGATAATTCTTTGGAACCTGTTTATTTTATCCAGGACTTAAGACTGTATTTTTAAAAATATTTTAAAATCTCCATTTGGAGAGCACCTATGTGACCGCTATGTGGAATAGTTCTGCAAGTAAACACCAGCAACCTCGCAGGCCATTTCATCCAAATACCGATATTTAATTCACAAGAAAAATTTTCGGCAAGCTGACTCTTTTCAGACCTACAGAAACCAGAGGCTTGATCTAAAATCGTTCATTGACACATAGCCAGTCAAAAAAACAAATTTCTATAAAAAAACAAACAACGTCAACATTTTCGAAGTAATCATAATTATGTCAAATTTGAATTGGAGAACTTGAATTCCGTTAACTCAAAACAAATCGCCAATCAACAAGTTCATGACATCAGTGAGACCATGGACACCGACGAAGCTAATTAACAAACTTGGAGGTGTGTACTGGAGTTTTGTGAGTGATAACCTGGTTCCATAAGTACCGTTCGTAAAAAAGGAAACAGCCATCTTCTCATGGCCAGGAAAAACTATCGTTTCGCATGGGACGGATTTCAAAATATCATCTGTCAGATGTGGACAATATGAAAAATATTGAAACTAGAAAATTAAATTAAAAAAAAATCAAACGAAACAACAAGAATTCAAAATAATTATTAACAATGCAACACAATTGCTACATCCCTACAAGTTATTAAATCGCCGTTCGAGTGATATTAAAATAATTTCTTAATCAAAATCGGGTAATTAGAAGCAAAAAGTGAAAGTTTATTGATCTACATCGATATACATCGTTTGTCTAGCGACGTAAAATAACTTTTAAGCTAAATTGGTGTCAATTTAGACGTTTTTTCATACATTTTTATGCCTCGTACATTTACATTCGTTCCTTAGACACATATTTTTTAATGTACATAAAAACTGACCTCTATAACTTGAAATAGCATTACTTGTTGTAGATCAATTGTAAATGTTGATATATCAAGACGTTCGTAACAGTTTTGCGTTTATTTTTAAATAGACACGCCAGTGTTTATAATTCATGTTATAAAATTAGAACTTTGTAATTAAGACAGATGTGCTTCGGGTTCAAGGCTAAAAATTCAAAACTGCTTTGTTTTAAATTTCAATTTAAAAGCATACACGTAGAAATTTCATTTGTTAAAATATCCGTAAAAATAAAAAAATCAGTCAAAGATAAAAAGGTCATCATGTGCCCCTTTGGTTTTTACAAAATTTGAGAAAGCGTAAAACCATCTTTTATTTAAAAAAATCTATATAAAGGCTAAACTAGAAACAATTGGTGACCAACGATCTGTCAAGAAGTTTAAATGAAGCCCATCATTAACCAATAACCAACTACATACAAGAAATTTACCAATATACGCTGACAAGGTCGTAAAAGAGCGAAAATATTGTCCAAGAATCCAACATATGTTATACTTGCAGATTCAATAAAAATCTATTTATTTACTAAACTTTTTAATATAAATTTTATCTCAATATTGAATTTCTTCGAATAGTTATTTGAAATAATTATTAATACGGCTTTGTTGTCGACTTTAATGATCGTCACATTCATATATACTTCACGTCCATACAATAGATATTTGTTTTACGTTCCACTTATTTATAGTTTTTAACGCGCAATCAATTCCTCAACGTAATTTAATTTCAAGGGTATTACAAATTAAATCATGTCCTACGAAGAACTTTATTAATAGCTCATATGTAATTAATTAAAAAAAAAACGTTTCATCGTTAACAGAAACGCACGCGATGCAGTCCGTTTCCGTACGTGGTCTCGCATAGTTTCAGAGTAAACAAAGCGCCGGCAAAGCTCGGGGGATTCAGACTTATACGTTACACTAAGTTTTCAATTTAGCAATGTCTTCATTTCTGATGGCCGCGTTTAACGTTGCAGGAATAGTAAACAGGGGTGACTCGTTCCGCCGACGGAGATCACGGAGCAACAGCCTGTGTCCCCCGCAGACGGGGGTCGGAGTTCCATCTCCAGTGAACGACCAACCTGACCACACTCAAACCGACGTCACCCCGTACATAGTGGCGCTCCTGGGGACGCAGGGCGTCGGCAAAACTGCGCTCATAAGCCAGTTCATGACGTCCGAATGCATTAACGCTTACGATCGTCAAAAAGGTAGGATTTTAAATTTTAAATTTAATTCTAGTAGTTGAGTTTAACGGATAATTGTTCATAATAATTTGTTGTTTAGGATTTATTTACGTTCTTAAATTCGTTGGGTTATTCCTATCGCAATATGATTAGACATCTAATTATTTTTTTCGACGATGTCATTTTTTATTAATAAAAAAGCATTACATTACGAATTCATTAAATTTAAAAACGTTATTAATAAAACTTTAAGTTAACGATTAATATTAAAAATTATAAAGTAGTATTCTCAGATGAAATTTATTAAAAGAAAATGGAACTTGCCACACATCCATATATGTAATAAAATGTAGATGAAAGACGAACAGAATCTCGTGCTTTACTCGTAATGAAATCTTTTTGTAAACAAAGGATTTTTGCCCCTAATTTATGTGCTTTTTATCTTCCATTGTATTTCCGCAGAGAAAAATGGAATGTGGGGTTCTAACTTGAGCGATCTTCTTTAAACGCACTAAACGAAATTCGTTTTTGTATTTATGGGGAAATTAGATTATGTCATGGATATATTTGATATTGAAAAAAAATACACGTTTAATATGTTCAAAAAACATTGCAAATTACAAATTGAAATATACCTCAAAATTCAAATAAATCGTCGAACGAAATACATGTGCACGTTATTTTTTAATTAACTATGTTTGCGCACAAATAAATGATTTCGATTTAAATTAATTCGTTACTATTTTCACGTTCACACACACGAATAAATTAAATTTCATTGCGAATGGCATGAAAAGGGGCAGGTTAATAATCCTTTGTATATTACACGATCATATACATTTCCGGGTTCCCGCGACGTAAACGTCCTTTCAGGACGTTTGGTTTAGAGGATGTCTCGTCTCCGACAGGGCAGGTCGTTTCGTCTTCGTTCGAGTCTTCTTTTCGGACGAGACATTTGATCTCAATCACTGGGTTCGAAACTTGAATGAACGCGAATTCACTGAAACGTATTCTCCGACATTAGCATATTATTGGGATACTCTTTGATGTCTTTTAAAGAAATTCCATTCCACGTTCGTTGAATAATTCCACGTTTATTAGATCAAATAATAATACCTTATAAACCTAAGGACAATGGATCGTGAGCGAGCTTTCGTAAACCGAGGTTCTTGTAAATAGTTTAATTTTAAGTCCCAGTCAACTTCGCCATCGGAGTTGTTTAAAGATGGAATTAACGAACTGAATTTAAATTCAGGATTGTTCGGTGGAACGACGCAGGAAATGCTGTGTGGGAAAGCAGAGAAATATTATAGTTTTGATGATTGGAAAATCGAGTCTGTGACGTCGTTTTTTATTAAGTTAAAACTTCGTGTTATAACATTTTCTGCTGCGAGTCGCCGAGTTCCAACTTGATTATACGTAGCCTATATTTTCTATTCGGGGCGTTTTATGAAACGTTCTATATAAACATACGATATATACAGTAATTTTACCCTACAAGGAAATCCTTTTCGAAAACTATAACTGCACGAACTTTATTTTATTTTATGATTAAAGTCTGCATATTAAATATAAAATTTCCTGTGTCACTGTTCGCAGTTGAAAACAAGCAAATGCTTCCGCGAATGAAAATTTCAAAAAATTGTCCAAACAATTTTTTAATGGAAATTTAATTCTAACGGTTGTAAAAACCGCGATATCGTTGAGTCCATTTGGCATATTAATCAGTGTTTATACGTTTAATTGGGTTTATGTTCCTGTGCCAATTGATTGCGTCCCTGGGCAGCATCCTATCAGGTAGGCGTGTAGGTATTTTTAAGAAGCGTTCGAAGCACTTCCTTGCGTCAATTTGTTTTATAAATAAAACAAAACGTAAATACAAATTAAATTTCTTGTATATGTTAGCGTACGCATATTTAACGTGGCGCTGGGTGTTGTTATAGCTTTATGGGTAGTTTCGTTTCCTAATAAAACGTTTGTTAAAGTTGTTCATGTTCCATATGATTAGTTCCCACGATGATTAAATATTGAATGGATGAATTATTCCAGTTAAGCAGTTAAAAAGGCATCTCGACGAGAGAAAAGAAAATTTAAGTGCCAAAGATGGAACTCTTTGCTTCTTTGACTTTGACCGACTATGTCCTATTATATCTTCTCCCCATCAATCTTAGAACCTATTTCATAGAGGACGTACAATTTTGTTTACCTGTACTTGGACATTGCAGGTTGATCACTTTTACATTCATTCCCATTGGGCCATTTAGAGACTTAAAGAGAAACGTAGTTCTAGGTTTTACTGGTAGATAAGTACATAAGCCTAATTCGTTTGAATTAATTATTCCACGATGGTGGCGTGACTACGTCCCACAGTTCCCGTTCTCCTGCATGTAATAAAATACTTGAATCGTGTGCAGTTATTGCGTCTAATTCAACTATGCAAATCAAGACGTAGCTTTGTGTATGGCAACTCGTTGCAGTTAGCATTCTATTATTATCATTAAATCTCGACATGTGTAAGATATAATTTATGTTTCACATGTCAGGCTAAGTACATGCCTCGACGAGTGGAGTAATGTGCACTAATAGAAAGTTCAAGCAACTTATTAACATCAATCTTCCTTCGAAAACACGCAGACGTCGGCGGCTCTAATTGTTCGACGGGGATGTTCAAAACTTCGGAACCAGATTAACAATAACTTCGCTTCGGGTCGAAGTTACTGGGTCTACACTAATGGAACTGGAATATTCTATAGATTATATCTGCTTGTATGTACGAGAAAATAAATGTAGTAAATACAAGGTCTTAACTTATAAATTTAAGAAATTTCATGGTTACCTGTGGTGAAATTGGCGTTGGGGAGAGCTTGTTGTGGTACTGACGAACATAAGTTGAATTTGGAGTTTCACAGTCCATGGTACGGGTGAAATGCAGAAATTCGACGACCTCTTCGAATTTTACCAACCAGTCTGAATAATCGCAGGGTACTGCCACCAGATAAGAAAAGATGTTGCGTTTATTTATTATGGAAAAAGGGCTAAAGTGAATGTATTCATTCTCAGCTAATTACAATCAAAATGTCATTGAATATAAAATGTTTAATTGAATAAAAATTATTACTTGTTTCATGCCAATATCGTCCAATCAGAAAGCTGGATTTAATCAAATAAGTTCTTGATACTATTTTTGCAATTTACTCAAAAAATAATGAAATACAAAACAATTTGGTTACACATCCTAGACTATAAAATATACTCATGGGAAGAACAGACGCACCAGGCAATGGTTAAGTAAACTAATATGAAAACTAGCGTAAAATGTCAAACTAATTCGAGCTACATTAATTTTAATAACTCCACTAAAATTCCATTCGTCAAAAATGTTAAGACTAAACAGTCATATTTTCATGCTACGCCATTTCGAAAAGTTCCGACGGCAAAAGAACCCAAATGCTACATATCCAGTGCGTTCTTGTTAATGAAATAACAACAAAATTCAAAAGGACCGTATGGGATAATCGGATGATTAGAACCATCACAATATTTAACTCCCAACGATATGTTTTCAAAAAACAACAAATAACAATGACAACAAACAAAAAATCTCAACGAAGTGTTTTATTAAATAATCTCAAATTCAAGGTGTGATAAAAATATATCTTATAACTTTATTCTGAGAAAAGTTGCAATACAAATTTCTTTATCCTTAAAATTAGGAATTTTCGCCACTTTCATTAACGGGTATGAATATTCATTCAAATTTCTGTACGCTGAGCTCTCGAATGCTATTTTCAAAATCCGTACTCGGTCTGGTCACCGTGGAAACTCGTTATTCTTGGATGATGACACTTTCGTACTTCATACCGGAATTAATTATATTCGCCACGCCCGGGGCTGCGAGCCATTTCAAATTTCTTAAGATATTCGTTTGCAGAGACTTCACACCAATCTTGTTATAACTCCCGTGATCGACTTTAAAATTTCTGTTCCATAATTAATAAAATTGTAGAAGTCGTTAGAAATCTTAATAAATCGTTAAAAATCATTGAAAGTCGTTGATCAAAGAATTATAAATTCTCGAAAACAGTAAAAAACATAAAAATAGAGTCGTTAGGAATCGTAACTGCAAAAATTGTAAATATGAAAAATGTGTCAAAGAAATGTTAAGAAAAAAGTCAAAGGCGAGCGTCGTTAAAATTCAAACGACCTGAAAAATTGCAAAAATTGTGGAACACGTTAGTAATTTATTAGCAATTTATTGCAATTGTGTACATCGAACGTCGAGACCTCTTAATAAATCATTTTTAAAAAATCATAAAAAATTGTAAAGGAAATTACAAATGGCTATAAAGATTCGTTGAAAATTGAATCAACAAACAAGTTAATTGTATAATCAGCATCTAATGTAGTCGGTTGCCATGGCAACGATCCTGTGTGCAAATTTTATTATCAGCCATTTCAACGAGTTCCGACGGCAACAGCGCCAATCAAAAATAATCAACTTAGTGATTCAAATGATTGTGAATCAGCAAAATGCGTTTTGATTTTTTCTCTCACGCTCCTTCTCGCTCTCTCAGTAATTAGCGTTTTTTAATAGTTAATTTCACATTCCTGTACATTACATCCCCTTTAAATCGGATAATGTCTTAGACTTCATCCTTCCTCAATGAATGCTTCAAAAAAAATTGAAAGCCACATCTTAGTAGTTCTCGAAATTAACCAGACAGATACCTATCAGAGACTGTATAGTTGGATTCATATAGAAAATACAACTTTGCTTCGTGACGGTTCTTGCCAAATTTCTTAGAATTTTAATCGCGGTATAAGAGTAAACTTGATATTATTTCGATATTAATCCGGATTCGTGCTGAATATTTCTCCAATTATTTGGAAATATATTTCAGTGGTTTTCGATATTTCTTTATTTTAATATATCGGGTGTTTAGATCTAAATCTACAACTAGTAGCAAGTGCTGTAATGAATATTACAGAGTCGAATAACTGAAATTATTAATTCAACGTCCCACTTCGGTGTAACGGAAATATTACGCTATATTGAATTCCTATTTTCACAGAGTCTCTTTCATGTTTCTTTTATTCTTGTGATCGTTCCGCCGAGAACGTGCACATTCATTATCCTGGACGGGAGATTTCGTTCTGCATTTGTTCCATACGTGTATCTGCGTATTTTTCTTTGTTGCATGAAATGTATTCCGCCTAGAATATCATCCTTTGTTTGTGAAAGAATGGCATTGATAAAGTACATTTTTCTCATTTATCGATCTCTTAATATTTTGCGTCGGCCAACCATGCCGCCAATTCATCACATCCAGCTCGATGGGATTTGTATTTCGTTACGCGGTCGCAAAAAGTTACTTATTGTTGCAGCGAGCGTGCCTGCTAATTTGGAAGTTTTCCAAGTATTTTGCCGGTCGTATCGCGCAGTCCGTTCAGTTGTGAAATCTGCGCTCGGAAAATTCAATTATGCAATACAAGTGAGTTAACGACGCTTATCAATTCTAATTAATTTTAATTAGTAAACTGCGCTTGCACGTCCCGATTGTTAGGGAAAAAAATTGTAAATTTTTTTAAATAATTATAATATTGCATCGATTGATGTAAATACGTACTTATACGCCGACGACGATCCATCTGTAACTTAACCAAAAATAAACGATGAAACCGTGGTCAAAAATATTCCACGATGTGTTCGAATAAAAGCAGGTACGAGAGAACTCGCCGTGTCACGGATTACCCACGTCGAAACAATGTTTAACGCGAATTCATCGGAAAATAACTTTTATTATTGTCATTAAACTGTATCTAAAAATAAAGGTTAAGTGGTCGCCCAATTATTAAGCACTTTCCATTAAAATATTCATGAGATCCCGCTGTTTACACAAAATGAAAGTTTCTCGAAATATAAACTTTTTATAGTTTAATGGAGGAATTTGTTTCTCGTTGCAAACATTTATGCTGCTTTCAAAAACATCCTCACCAATTTTTAACGATTATCGACAAATATTTTTATACATAACTATCTATATAATGATGATACGAATGAAAATTAAACAATTTAAAAATGTAAATAAGTTATCTAATAAATGTTTAATTAATTCTTAATTACATTAATTCGAAATTGTGTGTCCATAACTCAATCCGTCTAAAATTGGACAGGGAATCATCGATGCACTAATTCCCTTCCAAGGACCTGAAAGTTTCTGACGATCAAAGGTTTCATAATTAACCGATGGCTGAACGATATGCACGAATGGGGACATTATTCCGAGTAGGTTTGATGGGGTAATCAACTGTAAATTGCGTATTATATACATGGAATGCTTACGGCGAAACTAGCTAGTTTAAGTACTGTATTACTGGTGATTTCTGTTCTTGTACATCAAGAGGGACTCATAAGGGCGTATATATAATCTTGATGTCAGATTGCGCTAGAAATGTGATGTAATATTCTGCGGAAACAGGGTACTAAATATGATTACGATGCCACAACAATTCTGTATATATATATATATATATATATATATATATATATATATATATAATTATCAAATGGAACGTATTTTTAGGATCAGGATGCATTATGATAACTTTATATATTTAATCAATATCTTGGATTGACTTATTGATGCATGTCTACCAGCAGTCTTCCCAACTATAATGCTTCTTTGCAAGCCTCCCACAGTGCATGATAATGCGCTTATGGGACAATTTATCTTCACCTCAGTCTGAATCAGCATACCAAACTTAATAAATTGCTTACATGATATAGATGCCTGTTTCAAACCATAGATGCTTTTATTTAATAAACAAACAATGGATAGATCTCCTTCAACGAAACCTTCTGGTTGGTTCATGTAAATTATTTCACTCAAATTCATACTACCATCTGTATTTGTACTTTAAATACCCAATTGGAACCAATTGCCCAATACTTCGATTTCGTTATCCATTGCTTTTAACCGTTCTTGGTCTTCCTTACTTGCAATTGCTTCTTTATAATTTAATGACTCGACAATTTTATTTCCAATGAAAAATTCGTCTGAAAATCGCTTTGGTGGAATTTTGTGCTGTGAAACCCCAATTGGCCGAACTTCATTTTCTTCACATTGTTCATTGTTTTCTCGCTGTACACAGCTTGATGGCGTTGCATCAAACGAAATATCCTGCTGAAGTGTATTGGTATCCTTAAAGCTGCTACAATTTTATGGCGTATCCAATCGCACGATGTTTTCTATATTGACATTGCTTGATTGTTCGTCACCATTTACTTGATGCGATGCCATTTTCGTTACTGGATTGCAGCAACGATATGCGAGTTGTCATCGTATCCAAAAAAAATATTTCAATATCTATATCATTTAATTTCCCTCTCTTTTCAGCTGGTACATGAACAAAACAAAAGTATGAAAATACTTCGAGCATGGTTTTGAGCAAAACCAACATTCATATCGAGTTGCATTTCTAGGCCTAGTGCGTTGAACATAATTTTCCATTGCAACTGATTCACTCCAAAAAGTGTATGGCAAATCGGCATCGAGCAGAATACATCTCGCCATCTCGGTTAATGTTTTTCCTCTTACCTGCTCAATGTTGCTGTGGTGAATAAACTGCCGTTCAGATTGAAATATTCGCCCCACGATCTGAACGAATCAATACGTCAATGTGTATTAAATCCAGTGGGGCCGTAGTTTGAGTTAAATGAATGTCATTATTCATATGAGCGATACCAATTTGAACTACGTTTTGTTTGATTTCACAAATGAGGTCACTAAATTCAACCTGAAAACCCATTTTAATTAATCGTCGGAATCGTTGCACTTCGAATGTTACCATATTCGTCCAGATAGCTTTCCATTGTCGATGCCTGTAACTGCCATAAATTTATCGGTGGCTACTTGAACTGTACCTTAATATGATTCATCCAATGTATCGAAAAATTCACTGTAATTACACATATGCTTTGTTGTGATAGGATATCTTGCTTTTGCTGCACCTTATTTACTCGAGACGTACATTTAGATTTAGTTACATTTTTCTCGACGAAATTTACTTTCTATGCACTATTTCTTTCTGCACCTTTTTGTTTACCTCTGCCATTTTGTGATGAAAGCCAGTTTTAGAATTTGGTACAATTTTTCTTGCAGAAATAACACACGTTCGCCACTGAGCTTAAATTTTTGTTGAACAATAGCAAAAATCAATTCACTCTCTGGTCGAGGCCCCAAAGCAATAATTAATGCGTCATAACTTCTAGGTAAACTTCTTAGTAAAATTGCTACACTCCACTCATCAAATAACCTTTCTTCACCAATATAACTTAACTTTAATGAACAAATTGTTCTCATTAAATGCATTTTTTTGGTGAACGTATTTTTCTCATGATAACGTCCCAAACTTCTTTCTCTGTACTTTTGTCCTGCATGTGAATTAATGGATCGCCTTCTACCGAAAGACCAATTGATGCACGAGCCTGTTCATCATTCATTCCAAATCAGCGATAGCATTTTCGTTTGACGGTCTTTTCCTTGAATCACATATTTTGCTTTAACAATAGTAATTCCATCTTGTATTTAAAATTTGCACAATTTGTATTATTCAATTTCACAATTTTCATTTGACCTTCGTCAACATTTTTTCCCCATAAATGTCATTTCACAACTTTATGAAAATCTTTCATTGGAACTGTATTTCGATTTTAAAAATCTCTAACCGAAATTAAATCAAATTACCATTATACTGACGACAATAATTATCGCTTATTTTAAAAATTGTTATTTCAATAATTCTATACAAGAAATAACAAAAACCACCGAATAAACTACGAGCATCGATATTTGTAACAATTCTGCAGCACGTTGGTCGTGAGCATCGAAAATTACCAATCTACGTGCTTTCGAACTGCCATAAAATTATTCGTTAATTATCAATAACCCTATTCCTATTAGAGCTGAATAATTTCGATTATAAACTGTTTTGTAGAAATCTTCAAGCAGCTAATACCGTAGGCGCCATAAAACTTGATTTGCAACCAGATCGCACATATGTCCAAGAGTTTTGATTTTGGTAATAATCATAAATTGTTTAGTGAAGTAATTATCGAATTCGATTGTTTTAAATATAATAATTAACGGTATCGAAACAACATAAAAACCTCAACTTAACACTGTAATATATTTACTAGAGTCTATACTATGAGTTATTAAATGTTATTAATTATTGTAATTAAACTGAAGTCAATCAGATCGTTTGTTCCTGTCGTGTCATTGGTTATTAAATATTGGTGATTTCTTTCTAGTGGGTTTATGCAATATCTGGACTAAACAACAATTGTGGTGCCATCAACAATTTCAGATCATTATCTCTAACTATGTCTGTAATTAATTATGAATTTTTAATACGTATATATAATTATATAAAATGTCCTCATAGTATCCATCCTTATGGTATCCATTATATTTCATTTAATTATATACACCTATTAAAAATGTATACTTAATTACACACATAGTTAGAGACCACAATTGTTTGATTAATTCACATATTGCAACACCCACTAGAAAGAAATCGACGATTTATTGCTTACGAAAAAGATGGTTTGGTTCCTCGTAAATGTAAACTTGCCCATATACTATGTTCGTCGTCCCAATAATTTATTGATAGAATCGTAAAACAACTAATACTCTTTATACGCCATCAAAATGAAACGCATTTACTTAATACAGTTTTATGGGAAGATACGAAGTAAAAGGTTATGCTTTACTTAAATGAATTCGACAAACCAAAATAAATGGGAAACTGTTAGTCAAATCAATGAATGTCCTGTGGATATTTAAATAAAAATTATCGTTTGCCTAATACTACAAAACGATATTAATTTAATTTATAAAGATTATTTTAAAATAATTCATACATTTTATGAAAGAAGGAACTATTTTTACTAAATTGGATTTGTCCCAAGCTTAGCATGTTTATTAGACTAATCGTTTCGGATGCTAACTACGATTAGCTATGAGTGTTAGGTCTTTTTGGTTATCATATTACTTTCATATTGCAAAATTTAAGAAGATACTGGAAGGAGTTTCAAATTTATATATAACGGTTAACATTTTAAGTAAATTTCAGGAAAATTGATTAACAATAGAAACATTTTTATACGATTTTTTTGATAATAATTTAATAATTTAATAATATTGATAATAATGGACGTCCTTGTCTCGATAAAATTAAAGCGATTGTAGTCTCCAATTCCCTGGAATCAGTCAGAATTGAAATCTTTCTCAGGCTTAATTAATTATTGAAAATGAAACAACAAATACGATTTTTCTTATATAAACCACTGTGAAAGTATTAAGTTGCAAACTCTGCGAAAATACACAAGTAACCGAAAAGAGTATCTTTAATAATAAATGGGGTGGTTGGCGCAAATTCGCAGAGTTTAATGAACTGTTACGCGGCGGACGTTGTTTACGAGAAACTCACCACATTCGACAAAATAAATTACTACAGTGACAAAGACATAACTTCGTTGCCAGCGTAAAAGTGCGGACTGGGAAATAAGAGAATTTCATCATGAGAAACGCTTCGGATTAATCAATAAATTTTAATTTCGTTTCAAAAAACGGTTCAGATTGTTACAGGCTGAAACGATCGACTGAAAAGAAGTAAATATTTGCTTTGAAAGCTGGGATGGCGCTGAGCTGCGTTTAACTGCAAAAATTGAATCCGATTTTGTTGTGCACATGAATAAAATAATTATAATGGTTAATTGTATAATAAATCAAATTGTTTAATAAAACAAATCACAAAAGAACTTGAAAATTAATCAGTTGTTGTGATGTCATAAATTTCGTAAATATTTGAATGAAAAAATTAGTACAAAAGACACCGTTTACGTAATCACCGTTTAAAACAGTTAGTATTTATGACAATCATCGCCGAGAGGATATCGTATTATGCATTCCCAGCGTTTCCTAGTTTAGCCAGATTGCTTGCATAGACAATTGTCCGACAAACTCAATCGACTCCAGCAGTAGACACGAAAGTTTTTGCATCGATTTGAACTGAACTGAAGCGAACTGTACATTTGAATTAATTTAACATGAAAATTTACATGAAGACATTTTCGATTAATTGGAATTTCGTTCGTTATCGTCCACTTAGAATAATTGGTCACATCGCAAATTTAGAGATGTATTGTAGTACAATTTATATTGACCTGTTTAACTGGCTCAAACTTTTCCTCGCACGCTTTACTACAGACAATAGTAATGGATTTCCATAGTTCATAAGATCCTCGTGGCTGGGCTCCTTGAGATCGTAGACTTACCGATTCATTTATGTTGCATATTCCGTTTGATAATAATTCAGTGCCTTGATTTAGTGGATTATATCGTATTGCTGTATTCACGATGAATAATGAAACAGGCACCTTCATATAAAGTGAATCGCTACTCTGATTTTCTAACCCTCTCATATGCTTTATTAATTAATTGCCTGAGCAATTTTTATATACGCAACTTAAACATATGCATATCCATGCCCAAAATTAACCAATAAAAATGCATTCAAACAACACTACGTATAGATTACTGATGCCCATTTCAAACTGAAAATAGATTCCTCACTGCGCAACAAATGTGCCTGAAATAGAACGCAATCAAGATAGCACATATGCTAAGTGTCAGATTTACAATACCAAATTATACGCCGAAACAAAGTATGTTCTTAGTAAATGAACTCAACCGAGTTATCAACGTCGCATTGTTCCAAACAAAGCAACTTTTGTTTCGTGAAGTATTCAACCATCGAAGCGTGGATATGAAAACATAAAATTAATAAACGGATCGTTATGAAACAAAATTAAATTATTTTGCATTATAAATTTTTTGAAATTCTACGCATAAATCAGTCACACGCGCCACATTTCGAGTGACGCGGTCGTCCGGCAAAAAAGTTGATTGATTTTTATTAATCTGTTGATACGACGAAATATTTGTTCAGGATTAAGCATTAACGCACTTTATTACCGTCATGATAACCGAAACGGTTCAATACGTGCGGCAACGGAAAAATCTCGTTTACGCTCGTAATAAAGCTGCATATGTATTATTACACTATAAAGTTGCTGTTGGATTAAATTGGAAACGGATTATTTCTGGTAAACTCGGTATTCCAATGGTGGTACTCATTGTTGGAATGTGGGTTAAATATACACAAATTTACATTGAACGGAAAGATAATAAAATCGTATTGCATGCATTAACCTAGAAAATGCAAAAATTGCACGAGGATCAACAAGGGAAAATATTTTCATAATTGCAATTAATGATTTGTACTACACTTACTTCAATTTAGTCAGAATTTTTTTTATCAAAATATACGAAATATAAAATCATGCACTAAGTACGCTTCAATATGTCTCTTAAAAAATATTACAATGTTATTAATCAATTTACTTTCGTATCTTGCAACTTGCAGAATCCAACACCCATTCCTCTAATTGCTGCTGTGTTATATTTATAACGAAATACAAAAATACAAAAAAACACGATTTAGAGATATTTTCCGTTGATTTCTCTGCCAACAGGGTCAAGAACGCGCCGCGCCGCGCCGCCCGTCCAATTTTCCGCGCACGAGCGTTTCGAAACTCGTTAGAAAATAGGCGATAAAAACCATCCGTCGCGATGCAATAATTTTTCGGTTTACAACTGCAATCGGCGAGTTCGTTGCCACTGACCTACTTCAAGTTCGTTCAGCCATGAATGTATGCGTATAATTTAGAGTGGTGTATTTTCAGAGCATCCCGTTCTATTAATAAAATCAATCCGAAAGCAACAAACGTACGTACGTGGATACAGAACTCACGCGGATGCACGCGTTTTTATCGCTCGGGTTGATACTCCGGTCGCGAACGTGGCGTTTCGGGAAAGCTGCGCGCAGCTGGCCGTGACAGGAAATAAAACGGACGGCAAGACACCCGGGCAAATCTGAAATGCTAACAGCCTCGCCGGGTCATCATCATTCATTTTAATGTGGTACGTGGAAAGGCGGCGCGAACGTGTGCGGTACCTGCCAGCCATTTTCTGATCGAGTATTTTTAATTCCAACTCGGTTTTAGAGTCGTCCGAGATTGAACGACCGAATATATTTTTTTTTAATTCATCATTTGTTGGTTACATTTGTGGACACATTTGAATGAAACCGACAAGACGACCAGTGGCAAAGGATGCAACGTGTATTTCTGCAGCAATCAGAATTTATACGATATGTCCAACCCATTTTTAAACTCGAGAAGCCTATAGGCAAACTGTTTCACCTATCAGAGCTTTCCTGCAAATGTTTGAAAACTACACTTTCTTCGAAGTAAGTGGTTATGTACACCAAGAAAAGCCAGTTGTCCCGCCACATCAAAATAGAATATGAACAAAACAAATAAAAAGTTCGAACCAGGACTAGGACTTATCTTGAAGCTGTATTCAATAAATTATAATGATTCCATTTGTACCTCACTTTACTTGGAACTTGATTTCGATTGCGGTGGCATATGGGACATATAAGAAAAATGTTAGGTGTATAACTGTGAGTAAAATTTCCAAGCTACAGTATTCTATTTGTGATTCAAATGACTTTCGACCTGTTTCCCTACTATGCCACAATTTCGTCCTACATGAATATAGAGACGACGATTCAATACAAATTGGACATCAGGCCTTAACCATCGTGGTGTGGGCAAACTAGTTAAAGCAGAAGATCGATGATGGTGATGAAAATTGCAGCTTCCATTCGTTGTACCGCTACTTTCATAAAATGTTGAAAAGTTTCCAAACTGATTGGCGAATTCGCAAAATATTTCCTGCAGAACGGACTTTGTCATGTAACCAAAATAATCCCAGTCCATAAAGAGTTTACCAACCAGACGTCGAACACCATAGTCAAATGTTTTCGTTCTTCTTTTAAATCGCCATTTAAAGATGTAATGTAATAAGCCAACTGATTGTCAGTTTAATTAAAGGACCATTGGAAAAATGGGAAGCTTACTGAAAAGTCAAATGAACATCCTGAAAATTTATAGAAGTAATGTTCATTTATCAAACTCAATAATTAGTTAAACTCAAGAACTAGGTGCATTAGTTTAAGAACATGCTGCAGGAGCAAGAAAAACGAGAAATCGTTTGCTGGTGTATGTGAGATTGCTGGATTATGGTTGACATCGCTCACCTGATTTACCTCTTGAAGAATTTCTCAATATAATGGAATCGACGCCCTAGTATATAATGTATAGTCTTGACTCCAGCTCAAGATTAGTTCTTAAGGTACACCCCAGTGTACAATGAAGTAAGCCCAATTTTCCGACCTCTTAAGCCAACAGGATTGGAAGTTTCTGATTTAGATTGATCAAATTATACCGATCAAACAAGCGACCATTCAAATAAAATCATTTAGTCCAAATCCAAAGTCCAAGTGAAAGAAACATTGCATTTCATTTAAAATACATGGAAAGTACATCACAACCAAGATATTTTAGCTATTTATAATCCATACAAGAAGTTTTATCTTCATCAAGTAGATGAGTGTAAGAGGTAATTATGATATTATACGCTCCTCAACCATCCCAAGAACCACGTGAAAAATAATCTACCAAGAAACAGGACGAAACGAACAAAATCGAAACTCCTTACAACCGGAAGTTTTTTATTGTTTCCTACTTCCAGCGACTAACTTATGGAGCGTCCTCACCCAAACAATCTCCTTAAAGCAATTCCTTCAGCCTTAACGTCTATGTTTCTGGCTCTCACTGACTACCTCGAGATAGAACTAGTGAGGACATATACCACATCGACACGAAACTTGCTAAGCACGTTTCTTCGAAGATATCAAGGCCATTAACACATATATTATACAAATGCGAGGGGAGATGGCATTCCTGAAGCAATGAAGATATCATACCACTACACAAAAAGGTGACCCGTGTAATCCTTTCAACTACAGTCCTATCTCGATCTTGTGTTTTCCAAATTAACTGAACAGGTGATCCTGGGCAGATTAAATAAATATATTTTGTCCAACAATCTGCTATCGCTGCAGTAACTTTGGTGCCAGAAGGGCATCTCCACTTAGGACGCTGTGTGTTGTCTCTTTGACATCGTGCTTGAAGCTTCTGAAAAAGGAGATATGTGCTCTGCTTACTTCTGTGACCTATGCAAGTGCCACGATAATTTTTTTTTATAAACACTATGGTATCCTAGGTGTGGCACTGAATCTGGGTCCTGCGTGCATCACTAACCGCCATTTTACTACATTTACCGACAGAACATCAAGCGGAAACTCATCATTAATTCAGAGTAGGATACCAGGGTAGTATATTGGTGCTAGTCTGCTTCATGTTGTTCATTGATTTACCGTGTCGCAGCGTGCCGTTCGCCGATGACACCATGATAATGCTAACAGATAAGTCTTTGACAAATCTAGAACATCGATTACGGGAGGCAGTTCGTATTGCTTAGCATGGGTTCGCTACAAGTGAACTCTGACGATATCCAACTAAATCAGAGATGATTATATTTGCGTCACCGCGCAGATGTCTTGAACTACAAAACCACGACCCTGTAAAATACCTCAGAATTCGTAAGGTATCAGTAAGGGCTTAAATCTTAGAAGACCCGAGGCAATGGGTGCCTTAAAACCACTCGGCTACTACAGATGTGAATGTTATTGGGTATAACTTGTTTAATGCTCTTACTAATACTTCTCAAAAAACTTCAACTGAAATTATTCAAGAAGGAAACAAAAAAGCTACTCCTCAAAGTGGTCCCATATTCGATTGATGAGTTTTTTTAATTTTGTTCAAAGCCAAAATGCATAGAATCCAACCCATACAGTTTCTTCTCCAATTTTGAAATTCTTTAATATTTTACACATTGTCAAGCCACCTCTTACAATAGTGCTAATTTTTCTAAAAATCTTTCCTTTGCTTATTACTTTCCTGAATACTTTCAAATCCAAAGGCATATTACCAGCCATGTACATGTGTACACCATCTCTTCATAATCTATTAACATTCAATTATATATTTTTACACAAACTATTAAATTATTTATTACTGATAATTTTTCAATCCTTTTTCCCTCATAATTTTCAATTATCGAAATCCCCACACTAATATTTACTCCTGCTCCAAGGGCTTCCTGCGCTTCCTCTAAACACACGATGAGGCGCCTGGATTATTTCGACACAGGTGTTAATAAATAATCGTTGCATGCAGCAAGTCGGTGCTTCCTGACGAGCTCAGAATTGTAGACTCGCTAAATATTTTCAAATATGAACGTGTATATTTTCGTACGTCGTGGATAAATAAATTTCCTAACGTGTCGGCTTTAAATAAATCATTTTGGAAATGATTTGTCTTTTTTGGCACGGCGTGTAGCCCGTATTTATCTTCTCCAATTTAACGTAACAATAAACGAATGCGATATAAAGTCACCTATCAACCATAATAAAAGAAAAACGGACAAAATATACATACAAAAAATATGCATACAAAATCAAAAATCAGATTCAATTAATTTCTGAAAGCAGATTTAACATAAACAGGGAAAGATTATTCAAAGTGGTAGAATTTTATTAAATGAATTATAAAATAATTTGAGAAGCTAATACATAATACGCTGTATTAGTTGTATCAAGATTACAAGAGAAATTGTACAAAAGTACATGGCAATGTATTGCAAAATTGATATCAAAATTCAACAATGTCAGCTTGAATTAATATAAATACAAAGTATACCAGAGACAATTAATTGTAAGTAAAGTTAGGTAATGTTTGCAGTATTGAAATCGAGTGGAAAATGTAATGATTTTGACCAATAAGAATGGAGAATTTCCTCACGATGAATGCTATAATTTATCACTGCCATGGTATATTGGCAACCAATGGCTGTGTTGTTGTGTGGTATTATGTTGTGTTGATTTGACGTACAGACCGACTACACACTTCTTTGTGGTGTGTTCTTTAAACATTTAAAATAATTCTGTATAGAAAAAGTTAGAAGCGTAAATAGAAAAACCTATTTTCGATATTACAAACCTCCA
The DNA here is from genome assembly GCA_959613385.1 of Geotrupes spiniger. Taxonomy (NCBI): domain Eukaryota; kingdom Metazoa; phylum Arthropoda; class Insecta; order Coleoptera; family Geotrupidae; genus Geotrupes; species Geotrupes spiniger. The sequence goes on along the minus strand of OY390736.1, from coordinate 35,965,240 downwards.
ACCAACTATTCAGTTAAAAATAAAATAAACGTTAATTTTCATTTGACACAAATATAATTTTTCCATAGTTTCATAGCTCCGTTGTGTTATATTATCTCGCCATCGAACAAACTGTATTATCTGAAGGACACGTTCCTACATTTCGTCCTCATCCGTAACACAATTAAATCAATTAATTTATAACAATTTTAACGATGTAACAATATTACCTTTTTGGGCTTAATTAAATTAAAAACCCAATTCGTAACACGTTGTCAGACTAAAATCACAATACTAAAGAATGGACGAGCTGAAAAAATATTATATTACTCGTTAATACCACACTATAACAATTGCGATTTTCAGCAGAACATTCACACAATTATTTCCATCTGTCCGGGAAACCAAAATCGACGTTTTGTATAAAACCAGTAAATTTAATCTTTGAGAGTCGTTGCGGCGCATCAATCTTCTAATTGCGCTGTCGAAACTTCATAGAAATTAAAATACGAAACTGGCTCGCAAGTGCACCGAAACGAATTTCCGCTCCCGCGTATACATTCGATCCTCGTTTTTCATAGTTGGAGAGTTGTCGGGTGGACTAATTAAATGTTTCATTTTCTCTGCCCCAAGTTTACGGCGGGAATATTGCGTTAGGGGTGACTGAGAGAATTCGTCGAGCGTGGATGAACGAAATCAAGAATTCGCGAGGCGTCTACTTTTGAGATTTTAACCGCACCTCAGCCACAGCTCTATTTAATTCGAGTAATTAAACAATACGATCGTGCCACTTGTAAGCTCACATCTCAGAATATGTGATGTAATATGCGCGTGATCCATATCGTAGCACATGGTTCTGACATTCAATTAAGTTTGGGTATTCGAGAATGTTATTAAGATTTTGTTATTGATGTAATTTACATAAATTTAATTGGTGTATTTATAACATTTTGGGCTGTTCTTTGTGACACTGCATGGTTAAGATTAAAAAAACACTAAACTATTTTATTTACTATTTTCCATACTACTATATAGAAGAAATGTGGGATTGCCAGTAATATTAGATTTGCGTCAACAAACAGCTGCGCAATCCATTCAACTAAAAAAAATTGAAAAATCTACGAGGGGCGAAAAATTTGCCCGAACGACAAACCCCACCTAGTTCGTCATAATAGCATTTTCGTAATCACCATTTTCAAGAGATTATTTCAAACTAGGGAAACCGTTTCAACTTCACATCAAATCAAAATACGCCATGGTAAGACTTCAGTTCGACGTGAAAATCGCCGGGCAACTACGACAGGACTGATTTATGATCTATTTACATCGATTTACCGTTCGAGGACAGTACGAGTTGTGTTTATTTGGACTGGAAATTTACGATGATGAATTTACAGCTTTTCGCGTTAAAGTCTCGGAAGTTTTATTTCATATTTCGTTCCAGGTCGTAACGATTATTGGCGTTCCGTTTCAACATAATGAACTATCCGGCATATAATCAACTGGCAACTCCGTTTTTTCAGTAGTTTCAGTTAATTTTAGAGCACTGTATATATTTCTGTCCAAATAGAATATAAGTTTTTAACTTTGATGTGTTTTATAAGGATTTATACCGATTGAGGATGAGGATAAAAAATAATATAATAAAGCTCAACGTGGGATGTCATCCTATTAAGATCATTTATTGCTCGTATTAAACATATAATAATATAAAACAAATGAAAAAAATTGAATTTATGAAATAATGCATCGAGTGTACAATTACAAATTACTTCGCGATTGGAATTATTTTTAAACCACGAAACGTGCTTGTGTGCAACACAAACGAGTTGCATAAGTACACGTTTCAAAATAACGGTCTGATCAGAAAAGAACAAAGGAATCCACAAGCATGTAGTGCTGAAATACGTCAACAACATATTGATTATTTATTTCGTCGACGTAAACGTTTTTTGCTGTACACGTAAAATGAGCGCTGTTCTGATTGATTCGTGAATTTATAATCTGCCAATTTTTATTAATATTAATGTTTATTAACGTTGCCAATGTTTGTTAATTAATGTTTTTAACGCTCCGCAACCAGGTCGAAATTGACCGAGAGAAAGAAGTGATCAATCACGCTGGCAAGGGAGGGAAAATTGATGTAAGATAAATTACGGGAGCTCGTACATTGGACCGTGAATAACTAGTCAATCGGGTTGTTCCTTATCGGGCAATTGAATAAATATTACTATTCAGTAAACATGGGGTGAGAAGCCGATGTTTGCATTACCTTTCTTTGCATATTACATAATTTAATACGAGGGTAATAAAAAAAGGTTCCTGACTATGTAGGAGTTAAAATGCAATAAAAATCTTTGGTTATTTCACCATAATCTATGCATTTTTTACATTTAGCAATTTGTGAAAATAAACCATCAAAATAAACTCTCAATCGCCCACGTTAGTTCTTCGATGTTTAGAAATCTTTGTCCCCTTAACTGCTTTTTCAACTTTGTTGCAGGATGTCAGTCAGGGCTGTAAGGTGTGAACTCTAAGCTCTACAGAGCATCCTGGATAAGGACAGCCTTGTGCACTGGCGCATTGCAATTTGCGTAGAATATCAGCATAACCATTCATCGTGGTCTTATGTGGCACGTAGCTTATGAGTAAAATTCCCAAAAAAATACTGACCATAATCTTGCCAGCCGAACGTTGAACCTTAAACTTCTTTGGCGATGGCGAGCCCTTGTTTTTCCGTTACAGCAACTCTCGTCTGTTTTCAGGATCTTAATGATGACCCAACCCAACACAACCCAACCCAACCCACGTTTCATCACCAGTTAAAATTTTCTCAATAATTCCTTCCTCTTGTCCTTCACAAAGCTCGAAAAATGTTTGAGTTTCAACTCGACATTGTTCATTGAATGGAGTCAACATTCTCGGTACCCATCTGGCACTTATCTTTGAGGAGTGCATTTTTTATTCATTTTTACTTTATGCTAAAATAATAAAAAAATTAACGATGAATAATTCTCAGGATAAATCAAAATTAGTGAAAATAAAGACAACTACCTATTTTACTACAATTAACTCACCAGCGTAATATAATTGATGACCCAACATGACATTTCATAAAACACAATTGAAATGTCGCACTATCCTGATTTGTGAATACGTTCGCAATTTGCAATTGCAAATATAGCACGCTTACAGTTCGCAGCAAATGAATTAAAGGATTACAACTAATATTTATACTAACATTAATGCGTTGTAATTTAATAATTTTTGATATTAGAGAGTGGAAATATTTATGAGCAACAGATTGGGATGAACATGATACGTAAAACCCTATGTATTAACAATGACTCTATAGGATTTTTAATGAGCACACTATAAATTTGCTCGGCTATCACAATTTTTTATCTTACTGGGTAGAACACAATACAATCGAAATTGACCGGCAGATGAATGACAGACTAACTGCAAACAATTCATAATAAATTAAATGCACCACAAATGAATTGCATCTTATCAGATCTAAAGTGAATCGTCGATAATAAGGAAAAGACAATGGCACACGTAGACACAAATTAACACTCCAAGTGGTTTTAAATAAAGTAATTATCCAGTCCTAATTAATTAAAAAAATATATATTATATAATTTTTTAAACTAGTTTTGATTTTTCAACTCATCACAAGTATCCATCGATTTTTTCATTTGCAATTGTTTAATTACGCTTCATTTTAATTGCTTTCTATTTATATTGTTTTGTTTTTCTTTGTATTTCTTCTGTTCTTCACTTACTTACTCAGTAATTTTTTTTGAAATGATCTTTTTGTTTGTAATAAATCAAAAATTGAAAACAAAAATGTCGCACAAAAAACGTTGAATAAATCTTTTCATTTCTAATCCAATCCAACCCATCATGTCCATGTTTTTTATGATTTCAGATTTTTCATTTGCAATCTTTCATTTCTTTTATTTTTATTTTGTCTACTATTTTCAAAATCTACCTTGGTTTTTTTTTGTACGTAATTATCTTTTATTAGATTTTAAATAGCTTTATTTTTATTTTGGTTTCGTTTCAACCAATCCAAATCTAAAAATGGCTATTTTTGGTAATTTTTTTTCATTATTTTGCTTTCGTTTGCTATCTTTTTGACTTTACATCTTAGTTTCATTGGTAATTCTTCTCTATCATTCGTGAACATTTACGTCCTTGGTACCCAAAACATTGCTGTCTTAAATTCATTTCGTTTTGGATATCGCTTGCAATATTTGAAGTTACATTTATGGTCTACATTTTACTGATTTTCAAACCCAACCCAACTCAACATTGTGTCTGTTTTTGTTCTGCCCTTTCTCATATCTTTTGTTTTCATTGCGTTTATTGCATAATAATTTTAGTTCGCGCCCTTTTGCATTAGTTAAATAACAAACGCACTCAACTCAACGTAACCCTGTTTTGTACAAAACTGAAATTTTTGTCCATGTTGCTGTGGGTTTCTTCCACAATAATGTCATTTGTTTTAATAATCCTAGAAAATTCGCCAATATTTTTATTTCCGCAAAATAAATTTTCTTCGTAATTCATTTTCACATATTTTGTTTTGATTTTCGTACATTGTTTTTTTGTGACAAAACTTTTAAAATTGTGTTGGAGTAATTTGCAGTGTGATCATTTGCATAGGTTAATTCGATTGTTGATTTTTGTCATATTAATTACTACTTAACGAAGGTACAGTCTTGTTGTACTTCGTCGTTCATTTGGTTTTTTGCGCCAGTCGTGCTTAGTTGCAAGTCTGGACACTACCAACTTATTCTGTCGATAAAGACTACTGTAATTACGTAGCATTGAACTCTTTGTCAGTCGCGTCCATACTTCTTAATTTCAATAACATTTGAGTGTTTTAACGCCATTGATCATTTTGTTTTAAAATACATTTACATGGTTGTGGTTAATTTTCGTTTTTCACTGAGCAAATAAAACGCCAATAAATAAAACATTAAAACTAAAGATACACGAAAATAAGGGCACAAACATTTAATAATATATGAAATAATAGATGAAACTGTTTAAAAAATTGAAAAAATCTAAAACTAAGAAAAAATACAAACATTTCAATGTTGGGTTGGGTAAGGTTGGTTTGGTAACTTTTATCAAATCTAACATTTTTTTAAAGAGTACCTAGTTTTTCAAACTTATAATTTATAATTTTTCACAATTTTCCAATTGTACAACTGTACATTTTTCAAATTTTACGAATTTTAACATTTTTGCCCAAAATAGTTATTTATGTGGATGTGGTTTTAATTCGTCGGTCGTCAAGAATCAATTTTTCTTCGGTAATGGCTGAATTTGGTCGACCACTTCCATAGATTCCCGCCCCCATTTGAATTGTTTTTACCAAAATTTTATTGCCTTATAAAAAGGAGAAATGTCGCAGACATGCGAGTTTATGTTTCCTTTGTACTATTTTCTTCTTTTGTGTGAAATTTTATGACAACTCATTTTTTCCATTGTTAGAAAAACCACAACACGTCACTAGAAAGTCTATAAAAGGCCACAACGAAAATAATAATTCTATAATAATAATTCTAATATTTTTTCACTGCCTCCTTCACAGTTAGGTACATTTTTATGAGCTTTTCTACCAGCTTGCCCAGCAGTTTTTTTCGAGATATAACATTGACTTTTGCATACAATAAACGCACCATAAATAAGCTTCAGTAACTCCCACAGCGGGAACAGATACAACAATGAAAGCGACCCATAATTCTGAAAACGGTGGTTATTTACTTATTATTTACAAAATTAAATCTTTTGATACTATGTATCAAATAGAATATATTAAATGAAATATAGTCCTAAGCTACGGTGCAGTAAAGCATAGACAACATTTCTACAATTTCTCATAAAAAATTATTAATTTCAGACGTATTTGTTATCAATACCTCTTGCAATTACGCCCTGGGTTATTCTTTACTACCTGTTTGTGAACAGTAAGTTGGCATAATTTATTTGATGCCAACTTCTCATAAACAACCCTTGACTTACTCAATATTTTCAAATTAATTGCAAATCGAATTTCAGTAGTTGCCAACAGTTTCTATCGACGAAAACTAACCCGACTGCATATCCCACATATCCATCGTCAACATAGCATTACACAGCTTGCGTCTAACAAAGACAAAGATGTATCGTCGAGGTATTATTAAGTTTATAACGTGCTCGATGCACCGCACACTTCGCTTTGTACTGCACGAATGAATTTATGGATTCTGCGTTAAGTTTTATGCCCGCCGCGGAAAATAGTTTTCATGCCATAATTTATGCAAAGCAACACAGTTTTAGGAGCTCGCTGCGTCTGCCTACAAATAAATGACGTTGAATCCAGGATTTAAATCAAACTGGAAATGTTGAACTTCGGCAAAAGCAATTGTGAAACTAAGCTGCAAAGCAATTACTTTCAATTTATTAAATGGCAGGTACGCCTGTCTAGCGACGGATTTGAATTAGACGTAAATATGAATTTCAGATTTTCGTTTCATTTATTATCGCTCAGGACATGTGCTCAAGAATTAATGGCTACGGTAAATAAATAGTGTAATGAGATGATATTGTTTGGTGGGAGAACCTTAAAATAAATCGGTTAAATATTCTACGAGTTCTCAAGCCAAGATTAATAAGTAATATACGATTTCCACTTAGTGTTTGGGTAACCAAAAAATTTGAATCAAATAATTTCATAACTAGTCCACGAATACCTCCTAACTTCGCAGATATGTTTGGCTATGTTAACGTGGAACTCAAAAGAACTGATTTATAACTACAAAGGAAACAGAAATTGATTACTACACACAGATACGAAACAATGGACTTTTCGTTGCAAATTAAGTCAGTCTGTCAACTGCAAAGGTTATGGTTAACGTTTTCTGGAATGGAAAATTCATAATCCTCAAAAAGTGAAGTCCTCTTCCATGAAGACAAATACCCCAACTTACAAATCCATAAAAGTGGTGGTGAAACGTAATGAATTGGGCTACGATTAACTTTCTCGTCAACCATATACTTCAGATTTACTGAGGAGATCGTCATTGACACAAACGCTTATTTTGAATGGTTGGATAAATCGTACTATTCACAAAGGATTCAAAATTAGAAAAACATTAAACTAAGTGTATCGAGTTAAAGGAGACTATGTTGAAAAATAAAATGAAGTTTCTCTCTTATTAAATATAGAACAAAATTGAAATTAATATTTATTACAATGCAGATGCTCACAATTCGATTAATTATATAACATTTCAAACTACATATAATACTGTAAAACAAGAGAGCACGGAGCACTATCTTTGCCTGCGAAGCTCTATTAGTTACACTTGCTTGAAGTTACATGAGTTAATTTCTTTTGTACTTTTCGTTTCGAACTTATCTTGACTACGAGGAGAATTTATAAACACGAAAACTTTTACTTCAATGCACTCTACGAACTTAATTTTGCATAAAAACTTGGTTATGTTTAATAAAACGGACAATGCTTGGATTGCACGTTTTTGTTGATATTCAACTATGTTAATTAAAATGTTCGATAACAACGGTTTCATTTAAAAACGAAAATATAAAATCAAATGAATTTTACTGAGACGTTCTGCTTCAGTTCATCCCTTCGCTTATTGATGTTTGCTTGCATCGTCCGGTGTTGAATAACAAAAGTAATTTTACGATTTGCTGAAAAAGTATATTTAAAAATCTGTTGAGTTATATTACCAATTAAAGTAATTAGTTTGTACACTGTATACTTAACAAAAACATTATATCTGAGCAGAAACTTATAATAATAACAATAATAATTTAAGCGGACGTTATGTACAAATTGAAAAATATGATCCACCAATCATTTGCCAAATATCCGACTTATAACCGGCCCGCGTTTATAAAAACTAACCCGTTCGAAATTTATAAACACTATTGATCTTGCTCGAAAATTGATATTGAACAGAAGTTATATAAAATTAAATTCTAACAAAGGATAACGTAAACACCCGTCACACTGGGCAGTGAGCACTAACACATGCTATCAATCTCGGCGAGCGCACTTACATCGCATGCAAGACATTAACGATCAAGTACGTCTTCGTATATTACGTTTGTAAATAATGCAACTAAAATAAACAGTTTTGATAATGGCCTAGGTGATCACACGCAGATCAAATCGAGCAATATTTTGGTATGTGCTGTGGCTGACGTTTGTTAAATAAATAGACGTCTTTGTGAAATAAGTTGTCCGGTTAATTTACGAAGCTGAAATTACCGCAGAAATAAAATATTACATCCGTGATTATGTAGAGGTAATTTATAAGACACCGGCTGGTTTTTCTTTAAAGAAAATAAATAAAAAAAATTAATGTGGATTTCAGTGGTGCTGAGCTTTTAACTTCGAGATCGTAGTACAATCAAAAGAAGGAAAGACAAATACTTTAAAAGGCATCACATGATACATTACACATTATATTACAAATTGCAGTATACCACGTTGTATTACACATTACATTACACATCACATTACATATTCCATTACACACTACATTACACATTACAAATTTCAATTTTACACAGTTATTTACGTTTCTAAGGTTAATACGAGTTAGAAATAAGATACGTTCAATTAAAAAAAATCTCAGGTCAAACATGAGATTTTCGCAACGCATGTCTTTGAACTGTTACATTTAGCAATTGATCTAACAGCCAAGTCAGTGAGCAACAAGATGTAAAATGTAAACATGACAGTTAAAATTGCCTGTAAACTCAAACCGACCTACGCTCATCGCTTAAAAATCACTCAGAGCCTACCTGAGATTTTTTTATTGAACATAAATTTATTTGGTTGGGGGTTTGAAGGAGGGCTTATTAATACATATTTGTTTAAGCGCGTATCAGATAAATTATGTTAAATTGACTGTGGTGAATCAGTCCGACTTTATGATAAAATTCTCGTTGACGTTGTTCGAATTTATGAAATCGTAAATTAATTTCATATAAAATATTTGTAACGTGAATTCCGCAAACCCGGATAAAAGAAATCAGAAGGAAAGTTGGATCAAATATTAACGTTGTTGAACTAATCATCCAGGTCGAAAGGATGTGAAAAACGAACAAAAAGAAATTCAAAAATATAATTAATGAGGAAATCTCGAAATTAAAAATTTAGAATGAAGGATCAAGATAAGAAACGTATGAAATAATAAAAGAGAACGCAAAAATAAAAACGAATTGCAGGAAGAATAATAGAAATAATAGAAAAAGATAGAAGAAAAATAATGTAATGATGTACATTTAAATAAAAATATTGTCTTTTTCATTTTCATCCTCTTATTTAATGGGGTAGTCGACCAGCATGTTCACAATCAATACCCCACCAAAATCAACTGTTATACAAAATCATTGAATCGAAGTGGTTTGTTCACTGTTCGTTTTCGTGGAAAGCGTCGTCATTATGTTTTATCCACACTTCGTATATTACATGGCAGAAGATCTTTTGTACTATTCAATAATCTTGTGATATTACGTTTCACGTACATGCAAAATGGCCGACGTTTGTTGACGCTTGCATAGTGCATACGTCACCTACCGTTTTTTTGTCCTTTTATATTAAATTCATAAACCTTATTTATTATACTTTCTAATTTAGTTTTAAATATTGTTATGCGAAATATATGTATGTATGAATGTATGTTCTATGTTGTAATAAAAGTTGCTTTTTCTGACGACCTCTCAAGCTCGTCCCAAAAGTCTTAAATGCGATTTATATCGTCAGACCATCCAGTCTTACGTCTAAATGGTGACATGTGTCTTGAAGTATCTCAGAAATGTATACATTGCGCAATTTAAGTTATCAATGACGAAGTTAATCGGTCCACTCATCAGAAAAGGTTGCAGGTGAGATATTAATATTTAAATTGTGGCTCCGTAACCTTAACACATTCCCTATAAATTAAGATCCTCCGGAGGTCGTTAAGAACTTTTCTAATAGCATCCATGTCGAAGGGTAAATTTTTATTTCCGACTGTGTCCTATGCTTTTACATAACTGTCCATCTTCTTGGTGATTATGCATTTATCTCAGTTGCTTAATTAATTTTAATAAACAATAAAAATCACATTCTCATGTTTAAAAATTTCACTAAACTGATAAATATAACTAATTACGAAAATATTTCACCTTAAATCATTTAATCTCGACCAATCATAAATGAAAAGGATCTCAACGTATCAAACTCAATCTAATCAAATGGACGGAATAGACGAAGTTGAACGAATGTGCGTTAGGATAAAAATAAGTAGGCACTTATTTGTAAAAAAATAAGTATGCATTTATCTGTAGAGGTAAAACTATTTCTTTGGACCACCCCTTCCTGGCGTATTGCAGGCTTTTTGATGCTATAACGAGCAGCACTGGGGGATTACGGTTAAGCTTGCTTGAGCGGCAGTCGCATGCCATCCAGTAAGTATTAATTATTTACCTGTAATCCGGTGAACACTAGTTCAACTTTGTACGAGCTGACGTGGAAGAGCTGGGCTCTTAATCTGAAAAAATACTAATGTGGGCAAACATAATTTAGTAATTTCATAGAGATACAAAGTTTGTAGGCAAAATAAAATATTTAAAGGATCAGATGTGAAATTCAATTTTATTACCTAAACATATTTCGAATAATTTCCATTAATTTAAGTCATAAACGCAAATCCTATTCGAAGTATAAATTTTAAATATTAATTGATGGAATTTCAAGTTAACCAAAACTTTTTTACAAAAATATTTTTAATTAAAGAATTCGTTGACTTTACGACGTTTCTGTGGCACGATTTATTAAAATTTAACAAATAGAAGCACCCTGCAACTTTTGTTAATTTTTGGTGAATCCTTTTAAAATTATGAACAACTCGGTCTGCTATAACTGTATCAACATATAAATAACGAACTGTTTACATAACAATTTCTAATCATGAATAACGGGGGACGTTTAATGGGGGAATCATTACGGCGATGTTCGCGATTCCATATCTTACACATGACTTTGATGTATTTCTGTGCTCGCGCTGAAAACGTAAAAGAACTTTTATGCACGTAAGTAGCAAGGTTTACAACTCCAGAAACGCTTCCTTTGATCGCGCTGAAATTCGATATCATTTTCCTGGTAAAATAACATTCGCCATTATAATGATTCCGCATACATAATATTCCTTTTACTAATGGAAAGATGTTCGATTTTTAAAACGATTTTGTTGCAATTAAAAATCTCATTAATTTGCTTGACATTTGTTTGATGCGTACGTTTGAAACTCGACAAATTTGTATATTGCGAGTTACAAAGTCGCATTTTAAAAATTTCACCGTTTCTCGATAAACGTGCTCAGATCTGTATTCTGAAATAACTTCGTTAATTCACGATTTTGCAACGTCACATGTCATGCGTACGTGTCCTGTGCAAATACCATTTGTTGTCGAATTTGATTTGTAAATATTAGCCAGTCTACCTCGTCCGGAACAGTGTATTTTAACTGTACGTCCATTGTAACTTCTATGCTGTTAATTAGTATCCATATAAATTAATTGCATATCTACAAAGAAGCAAATACATTTATTTATAATTATATCACCTTCGTGACTCAACGAACATGCCACGGATTAATTATGCCGTATAAATTCGTTAACAACTCATATGTTTCAATAAACAACCCTGATTGTGTATCTTATCCTCCCTATTAAAGCAATTAGATTAGATAAGATTAGGTCGACATTCATTGCAGCTGTGCACTTGCAACTTGTAATCCTTCATTCGCCAGTGTTCGTCCTGTTCATTTTCATGTTCGTTATATCCATTTTATTTGAATCATTGCTTTTTATTTATGTTTGTATTTATCGATAATGTAAGTCAAAGGTCGCTGCAAATTTAATTAATTAATGGGGCACGGTCGTAAAACATAAATAACATTTAAGCAAATAATCAGAATAATTTTTAGAACACACATTCAGAAATAGAGTATAAGCAGAAAGCTATTACTACGAAATAGTTCTAAAAATATCCACCGCTATATTTTAATACCCTCTGTATCCATTTCATTCTCCATTTACATCGTTAATAGAATTATATTTAAAATTGCGCTGGTAGACTTATGAACTGACATGACATGACGTGACTCGCGAGTTAGCAAACAACGTACTCAAAACTACCACCACGTGAACAATTGAGTTTTCAAATTACAACCAATTTTCTAACACTGGGCGCGAGCACTTGTTTATATAAAGGGATTGTTTGTCGTTAGCGCTTGTTACGCCCTGCAAAGTTTAATTAATATTGCAAATTTATGTACGAACGCAAATTCGTGTATGCGTATATCAAGTTGTCGAGTTTACCTTAATAGTGTAACACACGTTTGTGATGTGTGCAGGCAATTAAATTTTGTTTATTTTATTAGTTTGCTGCGGTACGACAATTTCAACGTTTGAATTATGCAACATTTATTCCTATTGTGATGCGAATTATTTTGTGTGAATCATCCATAATGCACGCAACAATTATGAGGGTTTAACTTGCCACATAAATCCGAGCAAAATGTAATATTAACAACATAGTCCATAAATGTGCAAATATATGTAAATAATTGTTAGCTAACAATGAAATTAAATATTCAAAAGTGACACAATCAATACTGAAAATATTTATACGAATTTTCATAGGGTAAATGTTTGGATGCGCTAATAAAACTCATAAATTATCTATCATATTGTGTAAACCGGATACAATACAAATACAAACAAGTAAAAGCAAATGACATACCTGCAATGTAGACGGCTATTTTTTTCATGTGGTTATAATACTAATTTTAATTATCTAACACGCAACATAATTATTATAAAACCGTAAATTTTTCCAGTCGCTCTTGAGTTATTGTAACTCGTCAATTCTATTTAGCAATCAACCCAAAATTTTTCATAATAAATAATTACAAATTCGTACTTAAATACATTTGCCATTGCATTTGCAAAAGCACGTTTCACTTATACTTGTTTTTTTTTTAAGACAACGCATCGTTTGCCCAGCATTCGATTTAGTCGGCGAAAATAAAATAAAATGCCCGAAATTAATTCAATGAGGCGTGTTTACCGCTTCAAGACCGCGTTCCGAAATCTATTAAAAACTCAATCGCTAATGCAATAATAAGATCAGCACTTGCGATGCAACAGCTTTATATTTAGCGCCGGCACCCGATTCGTCTGAACGTAAACTACTAATTATTTTCATCCATCGCAGTATTTACTACTTACAGCGTACTATAATCCGTGGTGCGCATTTCTTTTGAATGGAGTATTTAATCCTGGAATGTCCTCAATAGGACGTTTTGTAAAATTTATTAGTCGTTGTGGACTTGCTGGAAAATTATTCGTCGGATTACAAGAGCTTATTGAAGTTTTGCGATAAATTATGACGGTTATCAAAATCGATCCTGCTGCTTGTGTTGATATCGAATGTATCCTCTGTAACCACGTTTCGAATTCAAGTGGGACTAGGCTCAAACGTATATGTCTATGTGACACTTCACATTAAATTCGCCCGGTCCGCCCAGATTGCCACTTCACGATTCATGAAATCGTCCTTAAGCGTCCTTAACTAATTTATCATTGCCAAATTCCCCATACTCAGGCAACAAATTATTCGGATTTAGTAAATTAAAACGGTCACATTGAAGCAAAAATTCTTGGTTGATTAAAAGACTAAAAAACGCAGTCCCATTTAATCGGTGTGAAAATATTAAAATAGTAAAAAAGACAAACTTTATTGACGTGTTCACATTCTACATATCAATTAAAATTCCCTCCATATCCGTTCCTTTCTCCTTCCGCCTCCTTCGGCAGCCCTTTCTCTTTTCCTTGGTTCTTTCTTCCTGCTGTTGTGTTTTTTCGTTTTACACCGATCTCCCTCTCTAAGTTTATTGATATCCTCCTCTCTACTTTTATTCGTTTGAATTGCGTTGTACCTCACATTCCTAATTTTGCTTTCCCATTCCTTTGCTTCAACCAGCTTCTACCTCTCCACTATCTCCCTCACCACTTGTTTCCCGTATCTTCTTTTCCTTTCTGCCTCTTCTACTGATAATTCTGCCTTTTCGAACATTTTACCCTACATTCGTATAGTTTTCTTCACTTGTTCCCCCTTTTCCTTAGCTTCTCCAATACCTTCTTTAACTAGGTTCTATTAGGTTCGTTTGAAGTTACTGCTCGATTTTTATGTACTACTGTATGTATGTAGGCTTCTTTCTTATGACAATTTTACAGCAAATGGTGGTTTCCATGTTCTAGTAATCAAACGCAAAGAAAAATAATCAAGATGCCCTAAGTTATAAAGATTACCAAAAATCCATAGACATAGTAAGGAAAATGAATATTTGATAGGTAGAAAATTTTATCTCAACGGACATAACCAGCAGAATCTTAATCAAGGAGAACATCGACATAGTATTCACACCGTTTCTAAAAATAAAAGCCAATAACGAGAATCAAGTTAGAAGAACTACTGGTATACGAAATCGTGCGCAGATGTTGTGACCAAAAGTACGTTGTACAGTCAAACAGACGAATTGATGTCTGCAAACAAGAACTCATAAGTGCTGTGGATCAAAATGATACGTCATGTGTTTGTAAATTTACTGTAGCAAAATTTAACCTTCTGTGTGTTACAAGAAATTTTACAATGTTATTAAAAGCACTACAACTTCTTGACAAAAAAAATAGCACCTGCCTATGAATATTTCTTCATGAAATAAAATCCACTCTTCATTGCCGAAGTCACTAGACTAGACCGCGTATATGTATTACGTCAGATATGTGTAATCCACACTTTACATAAAAGTAAATAAAACATCGACAGAAAAATGACAATCCTGTAGTGTATTAAGTGGACGAAAAATTAATATTGTCAACAATAGATAAATTTGAGCAAATAAAATTACTGTGCTTTTCTGAAATTTAGATCAAACTCCTGCTTTATATATTGTATATTTCATACAATTTTTAATGTTACGGTGTTTATTATTCGATATTTCAATAACGATATTGAATTGTAAATTTCATTGACAATGTAGCGCATACATAATTGATCCATACATTCATACAGAGATATTGATTTTTTTTACTGAGCAGGGTGGACAGCGAAACGATTCAAAAAGCTTGCTTATAATGACTTTGTTCTTCAGAAAAACATTCCCTGATCACAAATGTGACAAATTTGGGTAACTGGACAATCGACCAACAAATTATAACTAATTTCGTATAACATAAATATGTAAATCAAGTAAAATCAGTGTGCTTCAGTTTTTGAATTGTTGATTTTTCAATTTATTTATTTTTTACGATATTTCCGGCTTTAGTATGTGTTTAAACCATATTTTATAATAAACTTGCCATATTTAATAACGTTCTGCGAATGAATGTTTCACTTAGGTGATTGTGTAAGGGCGCGGTATGAAATGAAGTGAAATGTTCAGCAAAATTAATCTAGTCCTGCTAGACCTGATTACAGAACTACGAATGACCAACATGTTATAAACCTGTGCTCTATAAGCAATTCTGGAACCCCTATAAAATTCAACTATAAATTTGCATCAATATAAAAACTTTATTACACAGATAAGTAATGAATTCAAAACCAGTCGCCTAAATTGCATCCTGCATCTCTTTATATGACTGCAGTACAAAACCCCATTCTATACCTAACGCAGTCGAATCCCCTCGCTGGCTCCCGGGTGGCGAAAACTAACAGTAACTTCGTTAAGTTATTTCTCAACCTATAAACGTTAAGGCCATTTGCTCGATATTTTATTATTTAAGACGTGTTCGTTTATTTATTCAGTTATTACTGTTCAAGTCCTGCAAACGTTTACGGCAATACTATTTAAGACGAGCAACATTTTTTTTCCAAGTTAGAAATTCTTGCAGACGTGGAATTTCGAATAAAACTTGAAAGATTTAGATTTTTATTTAAAAATATATATTAAATATTACCTAAGACCAGTGGTGTTAAGTGCAACATAATCATAAAAATATATAATACTATGGTCTCACAGCCGACTTTCTAGATACTCCAGCATTTATTATATGAACCTGGTGAAAAAAATTGTGAAAACGAAGATTAACATTTAATTCAACACAATACAACTTAAAATGTACGTAGGGTACGAGGGTTGTGGTGGAATAGGTTGGCCTGGGTTGGTTTGGATGTTTATTGTTTTTAATACAAAATCTATTTGCGACATATAACAGCACAATATAATAAAAAATTAGAACCGCTATGAAATCACAAATATTTTATTATTTAAAAATTATAATAAATTTTCCCTTGTACTATGCTTTATTTAACAACATTAAATAAGTGATTCATAGATAATTATTTAAAGCATTATCATAACCAGTGACATATCAGGTTTCAAAATAAAAGCCATACTATTTTTATTCAAAATATTTTTTTAATACGTAACATTGTCAGGAACATAATCACGGCATTTGGATGTCGACACTGGGAAAAGAGAATAAATGTTTTGTAAACTTAAGCGATCATAGAAATCAAGGGAATCAGGGTTAAAAAAAGCTATTGACACGACTGCCGACTGAAAAGAGTGCTTAAGAGTGGCGATAACTGTGACTCTGAAACGAACCCCTTCAAATTATGTATCGTTTGAATAATTATAAAAGTTGCCACCAGATATTCGGGGATGTTGCATACTTTTTTTTAACTCCCGCATTTTACTTGGCATTTAAAAGAGGGGAAATTTAATTTGATAGAAATTTATTCCGTTCTTAATTTTTATGGCAAAACGCAATTGAGAATATAAATAAAATTAGGAATATTAATGCGATATTTTAGATATGTGTTGATCGCGTTTCGCTATTTACGAAAGTTTATTTCCCCAATTAAAGTTCATACCAACTTGTTAATTTTTATTATAATTTTCCATTTATTTATACCTTATTATTTAATGTTTTTTTTTTTAATGTTGAATTTATTTTCGTGACAGTTCATTTCTTATTACAACCAGTGTAATCGCTCCAATTTTACGTTGCGAATTGAATTTCAAATATGTTTAAAGTGATCACACCACCCGATTTGTATTTTCGAGTCGAGTCAACTCTCCACTGAACTCAGTTGGGTTGCTATCAGCATGAAGTCAACCTTTAGTGATGTGTTCTGCCAGATGATGCTAAAGTCGTCTGGGTGACTTGCTCGTATATAATTTCATCTTAATCGAAACAACCACAAAAATATTTAAATGTGTTAAATATTTCCAAGTGTAACATTTTCTTTGAATTATTAATCGACTTCTGACATGGGTGGTGATTAGAGGAGTATTTGTGATGACGACTCTGTCTTTGTTAATATTGAGAATGGCTATTTATAAAATATGCGAATAAGTACCCCATTAACGTCGTATGAAACGTACATCCCATATTTTATTACACACCAAAGGAAATTTGATTAATGCTATATCAAGTTCATTTCGCTCCAGGTCTCCAGTTAAAATTAGAATTTACTTTAGCATAACATATAACAATAATATAACAAAAATAATAAACTAAAACAACCGCCAGTATCGCCCGGGAGTAATTAAAACAAAACACGTTCGAACAAAACTAACAAGCGGCTCGAAATTAACGAACGGAACAAACGCAAAAAGAGATTTCGCAAGGTTCCGTAGACGTATTCAAACATTCATAAGGCCGTTTTTTAATTCGCGCAATTTCACAACTGACACTAACGAAACCTGCTGCGTTTTAATCCAAAGGTTTTCATTAAAAATCCCAACACAAAGAACACCAAGACGCCTTCGTTACATTCCAACGCAATAAATTGTTCAAAACGCTCGAGGACACGCCGACCTAATAAGAAATCTTTCCCAATGCCCGACAAACATTTAATTTAAAATTTTATTTACAAATGACGATATAATTTTATTACGGGTATCATACGTGCAGCTTTACGGCTACGCGCGGTAATAACGTTCCTTTGAATCGGTTTCGATCCGGAACATTTAATATCGCTGTTATTTTATGCTCCGAGCGAACTCAGTCGAGCTGTTCCGGCGAAGCTCTTGAACCGTGCCTCACAATCATTAATTTCAATTGTCAGTACCCCTTAAGGTGATTAATTATGATGTAAAGGCGGATGTTGGGACTTAAAATTCAATTTCGCAATGACTGCGGTTTTGAGCGTTAACTTCAGGGAGCCTACGAAGATTCAGTTTACCGGATTTGCCTAATCCGGGCAAATTCTGAAGCAAAAGTGCGAATTAGCACGATCCGTAATTGGATTCTGCCCGCTGATGCTCCGCAGAATGTTAGGTGAATAAATCTTACAAAAAAAAATGAATAATGAACGTCGGCGTTAATAACAGACATTGTAAGCTCAGTGTCGTAATTGTTGCACGAAATATTCGCGAACGCCAACACCGAATTTACCCACAATCAAAATCACACGTAATGCATTTTATACATGATTTTTTAAATAAAATGTCATGTTTACAACCAACTGAATATATTGGTAAACTCAGTTCATTTAAGACCATAGTATTGTGGCAAGTGTCCCGGTGCACCCAACTATGGGTTAACGCCCATTTAGACTTAGCTATTTTATATACAGCGTTTTTCACTACAAAAACTAGTCTTCTACACAATTATAACAATATATCTACTTCCATTTAAAGAAATCCTGATTACATACGTTCGTGCATTCTAGTTGTAACATTGAATTATCACTTAAATCCGGAACCACATTTAATATTTGTAAACTAACATCAAACAAAACTTGTCACGCATGTCACTCAAACGTGTCTCCTATGAAACGACACATGCGTGATATTTACCGTGGCATCCGTTTGAAAATCTCTTTGATATCGTTTTTGTAAAACGCTCTGCGATACGTGCATAGTTTTCTTTTTCGGTTTATAGCCGACTGGCGAGTGTCCCGACGGTGTGAATGCAATTAAAAATGCCAAATAAATTTAAACCAAGATGTTCCACTCCGAGATCGAAATATATTTTTGGAATGGCGAATAAACCTCTGAAATCACGCCTATTTATAATTAGATTTGTTATTCAAAACGTAATATTTTTATATATGCAATATATGTAGGGCAAGATAAATAAACAATGTCGCATGTATAGTGGCAACAAATTCGGCCTGATTTACGGCGGCTGCATTTTCGATTAATATATTGACATAACAATTTAACGAGTTGTTAATATCGGTCAGGTTTCCTTCAAAATGCCAAAGTTGGTTTTATAATCTTTAGTGGTTTTGAATATTTAATAACATGATCTAAATACACGTTGGCACATTACATGGAATTAACAGCGCAATTATTTGTGCTCAATTTGTGGTTTGAATGTTTAGTGTTATTGATTTTCTTAAGCGGTTCGTTGATGATTAGTTTTCCTGTAACTGGCGTTTTTGTAGAACGTGTTTCGCATTTGAAAGAATTATATTTTTACGTCGAAATGTAATTACAACCTAAGGGGTAGGACATTGTATGAAAATCCTTAAAATATCGACTAGAAATTCAGCTGAAAATAAATTTTAGATTTTAAACATAAATTTATGAATTAATATAATAATTCACATAGTAATAGAAATGTTCTACGTAAATGAAACAAATATTATGAAAATAGCTAGTACTGACAAATAAGATAGATTTCCTTTGTTACAGATTCCTTGCGCAACCAGTCCGTCTACATAATGCTCAACGGAGAAGAGTCCGAACTTCATTTCCAAAATATCACAAATCCCAAGGTGAATTAAATTAATTTAAACCAACATAATTGACGCGTTTTAATTCCTGGTGGAAACTGTACAGTGTATATATCCAACAATATATATTATCGGAAATGTTTGCGAAGTTTAACATAAAATTTATTTTTCAAACATCTTGAACAGTTACCTTGGCGATGCCTCAGGATGTAGCGAAATAATTACAATAAAGTAAATTAAAATTTGAAGCACACAAACGTATTTTATTCTTATTATGGAATAAATGTCTTTTGCAAAAAAAATAAGTTAAAGCTCCTGGGCATGTTGGATTTTTTTTAACTTTTTTCCATCAGTATAGTTCAGCGAAGCACATTCACACTCCGATGAGTTTCGCCATTCCATTTCAGCCACGAAATCCCATTGTTAACCCCCGTCTCCAATACTAACACCTTTCTATTCGGTTCGTCCTGGAATCATTCGGCGGGCACGTTCATATTGCTAACCTTTATATCTCCCATTTATAGTTTTTTGTGATATAAATAATTTTTATTTAAATGGTTTTGGATGGATATAATAATTTTAATATAATAAATGAATGTTGCCATTAAATATAATTTCAATACAACGACCAACAATATTTAATCGTGTTTGGGCTGGGAAGATTTTTAAATATTGATCTAATAATAAATTAATAACAACGATGTATTGGTCAGGTTATCGCGATCGATTCGCCATCTCTCGGCTCATAAGATCGCCATAAATACATTCTGGCAAGCTGTGCCAATTCGTGTCGTGACTGCTAACGCTAGTACATTAATTACATCTGCACGTCAATGTATTCAGATAACTACGCATCTATAATCTAATTATTGAAACTGTTTCATTACTTTCGCTAGTTGATTTATTTTTTTTTATTGTCCATTCCATGGCGTACCAAAAAAATCTGTTATTCGATAAGCAATACTACCCCAGACAGTGTCCGTTATCTCATAATTGCGATAAATTTCTTTGGGATTCAGAAGAATTTGTGAACCATCAAAATTTTCCTGGTTTTTCCATTTTTTGCTTAGCTCTCGCCATGACAATATACCATAGATAATTAAGTTCTACCAAATCCAACTATTATTATTAGAACACATTTTGCCATACGCCTTTGACAGAACTTCTGCACTAATCTCAATTTTTCTAAATTTTCACCTGATTAGTAAACTAAATTCCCTTGAACTATGACAATTAGAGAACACAGAACACAGCTTTTCCTCAACTACTTCTCAAAATTCATTTATTAATTACTTGGAATTTCGAAAAGATTGTATGAGCAGTAACACCATCTCAACCTTCACACTAGTACTGGTATGCAATCACAAATGAGTGCTTTGGCCGCTTTGTTGAAAATAAATTTCAGTGGATGTATGGCGTGGTATGTCGTCTTCCAGGACTCAATAGATTGCAAACAATACATTCTCCACGCACCTCAGCGGATGTATCGTTGGTGATCTGATGATCATTGACGCCACCTTACCTTACTTGGCATTGCCTATTATGTATTTTTTAATTCCTCTTTTGCCCATCCATTTCCTTCACTTAGCCTTGAAGACCATTACTTCTAAGTGATCCCGAAGTTCACCAAATTGTATTAAACTTAACACAGAAAATATAATTGGATGCTAATATAAAATTTTA
Source organism: Geotrupes spiniger (assembly GCA_959613385.1). Lineage (NCBI taxonomy): Eukaryota > Metazoa > Arthropoda > Insecta > Coleoptera > Geotrupidae > Geotrupes > Geotrupes spiniger. The sequence continues at coordinate 35,943,795 of OY390736.1, read as the reverse complement.
CTTTGCAATTAAAGAAAACTTTAAAGAATTGAACTATTGGAAATCTGACTAACTCGCATGTACTAAACTTTCTAATGATTTTGGGACTAGTAGTCAGTACCAAATGGACACAGGACCCCATCAATTATACCACTGACGCAGAACGAGCTTTTCAACAAGCTTTCCGAAGGCTGTCCATTAGAATTCGTTTAATATCGCTCATTTCTTGCAATAATTGTTACTAATAGTAATAGAAATATCATTCTGGGTTAAATCATCTATACCCTAGTCTCCTTCGACTTATTACGTTATTGCTTTTGAAATTGTTACGTAATACGAGTTTATCGACGATAAAAAAATAGATGTCGTATATTTTTTCGAAATATCCATTAAGTTTGTCAGCAACACAATGGAAATTTCAAAAAATATATATCTACTTTTCTTTACATAGTTGATGTATGCCCTTACCAGTGAAGCTATTTCTTCTCGATTTCGTCCATCAGATTCTCTTTCAAAACGGGTAGCTGTCTAAGTCTACGTTCCTTTTGTTACCCTGTTCATGTTTTTTTTATTACACAGGATTCTTTTGTATGCGTTGTTATCAACAGTAATACTGCCTTATGCACTTTTTTTGTTGAGTTCTTCCTTTCTTTTCAATTAGTGCATTAAATCTGTTTTTCCTTCTTGTGTTGCACTGACCATTATTTCATATATTTTTTGTACTTTTAAGTGTGCCTTGTCTATTAAATTTCATTTTTCGACGTTTCCGTATCTCCACCAATTGGTTCATTTTGGTGTCTGATCTCCAATAACTACATCATCATATATCAGACTAGTTACTTTTACTGTCAACAGAACAATCTTAAATTATGAAATAAGTTACAAATTCAGGTGCAGTTTCGAAAAAATCTATATAACATTATAATAAATCACAAACTCTGATATATGTTTTCTTTTCTCTACAATTTTAGTCTTTGGTGGAAAAGCCCATTTCACTTATTTCGATCATTTTCTTCTTTTTGTTATCGTCACTTTCTTAATTTCATTCTGCTCGTAAGTTATTTTAACGAAAATTGAAGTTGGTTCCTTTTACACTAGGATGATTTTAATTCTAAATTTTTTACCTGGGTCCTCATATATGTTGCCAAAGCTTCACTATTCCCACATATTCGCAGTTCACACGTCTATAAGCTTGAATGGCTTTCATGTTTTCTTAGCTATACAAATGGCACCAAAAAAATATGTCGGCATTTACATTAGCCCATTCTTTAGTTGTTTTTATGTCCTCAATTAATAAGTATGCTGAATCTCCTTCGTTTTCGATACATTAAGATTTTATATCTCTCTTGCTTTATACTTTTTGGTCATTGGTGCTTTACTTTACTTTTCCACGCATTCTCATTTTTGTTATTAATTCCATTTTTTGTTTTCTAAATGCCAATTGAAATACAAATGACGGTTGGTCATGAATTGAAACCATTTTTTTTCCTGCAGTCATCATATTTAAAAGAAAATAATACATCATACAAGAAAATAATTACAACGAAATTTCACTGTCCTACAATGAAGTCTGTGCACAAAATATGACACTTTTTGGATATCTGAGCGAAGATTCTACCATAGAAGCCACAAATCTTAGATAAAACTCTGTTGTAACTAAAATACAGTACGAAAGAGAAAGCTTGACGAATATCTGAAGATATGTGGAATATGGCACTCTACAGCATATTCCAGTTGTATGCAATGTCTTTCAAATCTGTTTCATATAAAGATATAAAGAGCAGAGAGCGAATGTTAAAAGGGTAAGCAGATAGAAAACGAGAGCCAGAGACGAACAAAAGGTCAAGGAGGTACAGAACTATTACAAAAGGAAAGAAATAAGGAATTTTGATACGAAAGTAAAAAATTAAATCAAGTATTTAGCCAGATGGTATACATCAAAGATATAGAAGGAAACTCGAGAGGTGAGGACGATAAAAGGATGGAGAGAATATTCCCACGAGATACTAAGTGAAAACATAGAAGAGGACGATACAGAAGTACATGGGGAACAACTACCAAATCGCAGAGCCACCAAAGAAAGAAATGAAATACAAATACAACAAAAGCTCAGGACACAACGGAATAAATTCAGAGAATATAAAATACAAGGAAAGGAGCTGAAACAATAAATGATTCGAATTAATACTGTCAATGTGGAGAGAAACAGTGATGCCGAAAAGCAGAGAAAATTCAACAATAATACCAATAACAAAATAAAACACTTGGTTAAGTTTCACACATTTATTAATTGCTCTGACAGCAGTAATAGTATACTCTTTGAAAATGGCTTAACAGCCGAAACAGCTGTCAGAGCAATTAATAAATGTGTGAAACTTAACCAAGTGTTTTGTTATTATTAAAAATGTTTCATCAAGTGCCTAGCGATCAGTCAATCTCAACAATAATAATACCAATCTTAAAAAAAGGGAGATGAAACGCAACGTAATAATTACATAATAACATCCCTTGTTAGACGTGATCTACAAGGCAGTAGCAACATTAGTAAAAATAAAACTAAAAGGAATAGTGGAACCGCAGATAGGCGAATAACAAGCAGGATTGAGCAAAGACAGAGGCAAAACCGTCAAATTTTTATGTCGAAGGAAAAGTATTTCCTTCAACATTGTTCACATTAATCGTTCGGGTGTATTTGGCTTCTTCTCACGCCCTGCGATATCGCAGCTGTAAGTGCTTTCAGGTAGTTTAATACGTTCTGCGGCGCGAAAGCGTTATATCCATTTCATGCTGTTCCGTGCATAGCTTTGCCAAGGCGCGATCGCTCTTCCTGTCCGCCGCGTTTACTATTTCAAAACTTTTTCGCCGAGTGCTTTAAATTTCCTAATTGCGGCGAACTTTTCTCATCCGATTATTTTCACGTTGGATTAAGTCCGAGTAAGCGCGCGCTAGTAAAATAAATTCTAGGTGATAGTAAACTCGTAGAACGAAATATCTTTTTTGTTTTTCGACAATTATAGTTTTCGAGATTACCTTCAATTAAATATCTAACTTTGTAAGTAGACTGACTGTAACTTCGATATATTCGTTTTGTTCTGACGACCCTTAATTTAATTGTCAGTGGTGCAGTTGTTCGAATAAGTCGATGTGGATCTAAACAACATTTCATAAAAATATTAATTCTAAACAATTTTTGTTATTATGAATCATTTTGTATATTTTCTTCTCTTGACACTATGTTCCAACATGGGTTGGTCCATTAATACATTTTTGGGAATTTAACATATTTATTCCATATTCTGTCTCCATCTAGGTCTTCGTCTAACCTGTCACCTCTTCAAATGCTTTTATCATTTGCATAGCCTTCATAACCTAACCCTGTTCAAAAAATGTGCTATCAATGACTTGACTTGGTGATAGCTATTCTACATTTCATATCTTTAACACTTGTTTCTATGACTCTCACTATTGGCCAGGTGGGAGAGAAACGTGACAAACTCGAATATCAATTGGACAATAGGGATGATTTTCGAAAAATTACGTGAATATTGAAACAAACATTAAAGCAAAATGAATCTTGCATAATGTTTTAGAATATGGTGTTTTTTGAAATTGTAAATATTGCAAGTAAATGAATTTCCCAAGTAATAAAAAAAAATATTTCCTGGAAGTAAAAGTTTATTTGCACCCCAGGAAGTTTAACAACATTCCCCGCCATAAAGAGAGCAATTCGCGTAACTTTCAAGCTCTTCCAAACTGTCGGGAACTTACCAGAATGAGACTCGAAGGGTTGAAAGTATTCCCTACAGCAAAATATTGAACTTCGATAAAGGGTCAGACCGGCTGTATGACAAATAAAACCAATACACGGGTGTGCAACACAATTTTTAGCGACATCGCGCGGGGGCCCTTCGTAAAGGACGAGCTCCGGGACTTCGAGTTAAATCTGGCTAATGTCACCTGTGATAAAACGTTAAATTAAATCGATTTTGAACAGTTTCGTCCATATTTCTATTTGAAACTACTAACTAATTGCACTAGAATGGAATAATTTTGTATCGAACTTCATTCTAGAAATCAAGCCGTCATTTATTGGAACGCACGAGAACAATCGATGGTAATTAACGACACAAATTCCATTTGATTGAAACTGATTGAGTTGCCAATGTATTACTCCATTATACGATTTTTTTCCAACAACTAAATAATTCCAATTCCATTCCCATTTGCTGTTCGTACTTACCGTGTTTACATTTAATTTAGACTTTCTAATGCATACGTTTGGCGTAATTCAGCTGTGAAACAAATGGTTTTCGTAGCGGTCCCACTACTCGCCGACACGTGAAAATATGCGTGCGCGGATTGTGAAATAATAACATATTGCTTTTCAGCCATATCACATTTTTAACAGAACTGTTTGCAGTGAGTAAAAATCACATCAAAGTAATTGGATTCTGTCAGAATCAGGGCGCAGTTTTCATTCGTGTCGTCGAGATTTTCTCGAGAGTAATAACCATAATAGTAATGGCATTTTTCAAGTTGCGCGATGGATTTTCACGGAATCGGAATGGCGGTGTTGCCTTGCCCCGATTTCCATAATTCGCGTCTTACGGCTACTAATTGCCCCCCGACCGAATGCCTCCATCTGAGTTAACCCTACGGTCGAAAAGCTAATTAGTTTAGAGTTTTACTTGGTTGGTACAGCGTCCTTACAAGTGATGTGCAATTACAGGAAATCGATAAGGCGAATCCTCCAGACGCATTTGTGGTGCTTTATTCGGTGGTCGACAAAGCCAGCTTTCTAAAGGCCGAGGCTGAAATGACGAGGCTGCAAGACGCCGACCTTCTTAGATCGAGACCCGCCATTCTAGTTGGCACTAAGGTGGATTTGGCAAGAAGTCGAGCGGTATCAACACAAGGTAAAAATCAATTTATTCACTTACGTTGTTGCCTTACGATATTGTCATGCGAACATTTTCAAAAACTAAATTGATCATAACTTATATTCAGAACAGAACTAATGAATATTTTTTTTTCGATTTTTTTCACATTAATGTAAATTTAAAGTCGATCGCACACCTGCCAACAAAGTTGCAGTAAAATTACATTTTTAAATAAATTAAAATATTTGTAGAGGTGATACACATTTTTTTTTCGGTACAAAAAGGATCAGCTTGTTTTTGTACTTTTCGCCAATTAATCGGCGAATTAAAAATTATTAAAATTTAATGTCAACATGTTGTAAGTCTTTGCTATGAATCGAACCCACTCTCTCCATCAAGCCACGAATAATCATTGATGGCCATAAATAATATTAAACAATTATTTAATTAATATTTAATTTAAATAATAATAACTTTCCAAATAATAGTATGAAACGAAGTGAAATTAAATTACAAAATTTTCAAAGCAAGGTAATATACCACCATATTTCGCTTCACTACACTTGGGTAACGCAGAAAGGAAATTCTCGCAATTAATACACTCGTATTAGACGAGGATCCCCCCATTTCATGACAACCAATTATAATTTAAACCGCGCATTGCATTTCCTTATCCCCTTGACAAAATCACGACATCTGCGGTGATATCTTCGAAGGGATATCACCGAAGAGCACAAGATCACGAAGTGCTGTAGCGCACTTCGTTACCTCGAATCGAGGCATAAATTGATCGAAACACGTCGTCACTTGATTTTCGCTGAATAACGCACCCAACTCTGTACTATTTCCATTGTAAAATAATTGGACGAAAAATAACTAATTTAATTCCAGCAAAAACAATTGGTCTTAATTTTTCCGCGTTAAATTCGAATGCGCTAACAATTAGAACCGAACAGGGTGACACTTTGCATAATGAAGCGTTGCGCTTAATGAAGAGCAGTAAATTGAGATTACAACAAACAGTGTCGCTTCGCTGGCGCATTAATGGAGTATCGGGAAACTAATTTTGCGTTATAATTAAAACGTGTTTGTTCTGACATTTGCAGCGCCCGTTGTCTCATCGTGGAAAAAATGGGCGAAACGTGTGTCGTGCGGATTGCGATGCGATTAAAGAAACGCCACGTTCACGTCGGTCCTGAAAGTATAAAATGTATGTTGTATCGAGGGAATGGGGGATTTCGTTTGTCGCGGAGGCTTTCACGAACTTTACGGCGGGTTTAGCGGTTCGGTTGGGTTTCGCAGCTATTGGCGTTAATTCGTCCCGTTGGGGTTGAGGTGAAACAACACGAAAAGGGAACGAGCCATAGATTGGCGGATATGACTTACGCCAAATAAATTTACGGAAAATGCTTACAACGAAATAACTTTAATGTAAAGGATGGTTGAGACCGTTACTATGTGGTAGTCCATATTAATAGCTTTGTTTTAAATAAATGATAGGAATAATTAAAATGCTACTAAATTGTGACAAACTTTTCTTGCAAAAAAAAACTCGAATTATTATATTTCTTTGCCGTTATGGTGCAACGATATCTATTACGATGACGTACATATTACATATCGTGAAGTGTGAGCTTGGGTTAAACGATGTTGGAAGTCTTGCGTATTTAGCGTCCGGGATTCAAACCAGCGCTCTTCTGATCAGTCAATGTCTTTGCGAATTAAAGTATTAATATCTGGCATGCAATTATTGAAGATGAAAACTTTTGTTTCTTTTTCCATTTTTTGTGGTCGCCTTTAATTCCTCTTTCGTCTTTGTGTGTAATGTCGTTCGGATATACTAGGCATTGACGCTCGTTGTTGTATATTGTTGATCCTTCTAATCTTCTCATTACATTGTACATTTGTTCTATATTTATTCTATCATAGGCTTGCTTGAAATCAATGAATAGCACCTGCAGGGTTTTTTTTTCGTTATTTGGATTTCTTTGAGAGAAAAATGTGGTCATTTACCGATCTGTTTCTCCTGCAACCTGCCCAATATGCCCCCAAGACACCTTCTGTAACATTGCTTAATCTTTCCTTAATAAGTGTTGCTAGTACTTTATATCCAGTAATACAATACCTCTATAGTTTTCACATAAACATTTGTCACATTTTTTATGCAAAGGACATATCAGCTCGGTTGTCCATTCTTCAGGCATTTGTTCTTTCTCCGATAGTAGTTTTACAAGCTCATCTATTCTTTCGCTTAAGTGAACTCCTCATGCTTCAATTAATCATTTTTGTTGATACTTCCTTTTCAACTGGACTTTTACTATTTTTTAAGTCCTTGATTACTTTGTGATTTCATCTTTGGTACTTCTATACCTTCCTCTTCCCCTCTGGCATTGTAAATTGCTTCTTCTTAGTAGTCCTTATGTCCCGTACTTAGGAATTTCTTTAATGAGTTTTCTACATCTCATCAACTTGTATAGTTTGGCAACATTTTTCCAGTTCTCTTGCAATTTCCCTCTGGTTTAACATCCCCATTCTGCAACCTCTGCACATCATATAGTTTTTCTATTTTTTGTAGTTTCTGTGTATATCTTTTACTCCACTAATTTGCAGCTTATCCTAACTAAGAAATGTTCGGATCCTCTGTCTGCTTCTCTCATATGTTCATATGTTTTCTTTCTTCCAGCACATGATCAATTTGATTGTTGCACACAATACCGGTGTCCATTATCGTTGTTGATCGGTATATTTCTTCTTTTCCAATCTTTGCATTATAATCTCCAATCACTATTTTCATGTTTCGGTAATTTTTCATATTCTTCTTCTAGTTGTTCCTAAAATAGGTTCTTTTCTTCTTCTCCTTCTTCTGAGGGGGCGTGAGCATTGATTGTACTGATCTTCTACTTTCTTCGCAAGCGTAACTTCGATGTATTATACTATTATATAATTTTTTTGTCAATATCGATTAGCTTTATAATTTGTTTTTATGGGCAGCTAGTGGTTCGAACCAGCGACCTTCTATTTATTAGTTCGAGTCTGTATACTCGGCCAATTATCATATTGAAAACTCAAGTGTAATGGTGTGATCATTGTTCTTACAATAGAGATTATTAATAACAGTCCTGCGATGGTCAGTTACAGAAACGACAGGAGATATGGACTAGAAAGGACAAAATTTATAAATTTATTGTTATACACTACTGGACACGAAATTTGGGACACTTGATTTTATTACAGATATTATAATAAAAACTCTATTTTTAATGATTCAGTAATTATAATAACAATAAAATCCATTTTCAAGCAAACAGATCCAAGAAAACTGCCTGGAAATAATGAAAATATCTAACGTCTTCATTAATGAAAGATCCTTCAAAGATTATTTTTTCCGAATTAGACATTGTTAGAGTGCTGTGAAAGAAATTTTATTGGCTTTACGATAACAATGTCAAAATTTCTGGCGTCATTTAGTGCAAATGTAAAGTTATTTTTATTAAAAATGGGACTCGACCAAGTAAGAAAAGTTGCTCTTCCGGAAGATGGACAGAGGTACGATATATTGCTGGAACTCTATATTTGCCACGAAGTACCGTGAATAACGTTATTAGACGATTTTGCTAGATTGCCATATCAGAACTAATAAGTCAATGGCCTTTACAATTTAGTTTTCGATATAAATTATGTTGGAACTATTAAGATCAAATAATTATACGCACTTCCTATCCTCATCGTAGTTGCAAGTTACCAATAAAAACATTTCAGCTATATGCTATAGTCCAATGCATCGCACATTATTTAAATGCAACATATTTCGCAACAATTTTCAATGTAATCGATGTGTCCGATCGCCTAATAATAAATGTGCATGACATGCAAATGCAATCGAATCCATAAATATTTCCTGGGAAAATTTTCTCAAATTATGATACGAAACAGGAGACGTAAATCATAAAACGGATCCGGGCAGATTGGCGAGATGTCTCGATGAATCACCGGCGATTATGCAATCCTGCAAATCGATCGGAATACATAACTCCGCTAATCCCAAGATAATACCGGAACGGTGATAATTCGAAACGCAAATTGCATTGTAAGACAATACGTCAGTTTATCTAAAATAACCAGTAAATTACGGTCCCGTGTAATTCAAATATCGTCGTGGCAACTTCGCTACCGATGAATAAGTTAAATGGAAAGGCGTAAAATACGGTTCCCAAGGTTTTAGAAGTTTCAACGACGTGAATGATTTAAAGGAGTAATTAGTACAAGTCATCTTGAGTACTCCGAGTAATAAGCGGACAATTATAATATATGTATAATAAGCGGATAAGAAGACAAGGGGACCTCGCTTCTTCCAGAATTTTTCTATTATTCAAGAATCCAGAACGGAGGTATATTTGCATTATTATAACTTTGGTATCGCTCCAGAATTTCCACTGAATATATTGCGCAACATTGAAATACTCCACAAAGAAATCACTCGCTCACTTTCATGAACTGACCAATTGTTATAGAATTATTTGGATGGATTCATTAGATTGATCAAGTTCTTCTTTCGACGAGCATTTTGTGGTTTAAATAAATTAACTGCAACATAAATTCAAGGTTCCGTTATTCATTAAGGTCCAAGTTAAACGTTTAGGAAATCCGCCCTCTTCATTTGGCATGCGCGCACGGAACGAACAATCAGCAAATTAGCAACAACATCTACGCATTCGACGTTAATTAAATTACTTTGTAAGAAATTCTTTCGTTGGCTCCCAGCGAAATAAAATTATCGACCTTCCCACCCATACGGTTTGCTGCATATCGTATCACAAGGGATTCGATGCACATTTTTGCGTAACACTTTCAGGTTGAACCGGGCAAATCTAGTCACATGGTGCATTCAATCGATGGAGACGTGAAATTAACTTATTCTGTCGAGGTAACGAGATTGTTGCACCGAGTCAGTCGAAACGGACACCTCCGCTACCGTATCAATTCATTCGTTGAATTGTGTTTACGAAATTTATCACGAGCGGCGAATTCAATTTGTTGGATTGCGAAATTGTGAACCGTTGATTATCAAAGACCTCGGTAATTTAATATTTAGGTACGCTATGAAAACTTTGCATTGTAGATAAATAATTTACTAATTTCAAATAAAATTATTGTATTTGAACCTCGATGTCTATGTTAGAGTGTAAAAGTGCTGCAATCAAATATTCTAAGATCAAAGTCAATTTGAATGAGAGCTGTCTCATTCAAAGTACGTGTTGCGTTTACATAATTCTATTTCCACTTCATTCATATATGGGAAATTCTCAGCATAAATTCAATTATGCACGACATGATGAAAGGTGCTTCTAACTGCATTCTCACAAAGATTGTTAAAGAAATATTCTGCCTAAGTTCATAAACAAAAAATATCAATTTAATACTGTGCGACTGTTTGGCATTTCTAAGCTTGTTGAATGCTCTTCTGCGACTTAAATCAATAAGCAATAAATATGTTACTGCAACCAACAACTTGGTTCCATATGAATTGGGTATTTGTGGACGTCGTAAGTAGTAACATATAATGTTTTCAGCACTGAAATTAAATATATAAATATACACGACTCCTATTATCTCATCAAATAATAGGATGGTCAAAATGAAGCTTCTGTTCTCGTGCTATTCATAGCTACCATAGCTGACACATAAAGCCTACGAAATCATTTAACCAACATAGGCCCTTAATCCCGGAGACATCCGACGCTAAGGCGCATAATACTACCGCAAAGTTCGTTTAATTAAATACTATGCATAAATTTATTTATAACCCTCGTGCGTGGTAATGATTTTCGATTAAATCTGAGATTTATTTAGGATGACCCATAAAATTTTATTGCCGCGTATTTTTATCTTTTAACACCAAGAGCAACAGTAAATTCTTGCGGTTTTTTATACATCTTAAATAAACAAGCGGAGATGTATTATTAGCTGGGACCAAATGTATCGGATTTGGGGGGAGGCTTAGCATAATTAGTGGTCTAATTTACGTTTAGATTTACTCTGGTAACTTATAGCTGTTTTTTTATAGTAGTTTGTTTTTTTTTTTTTTTTTTGATCTCAAAGTGAAATCACGATGATAAGATTTTGAAGATATACTGCATCAAAAATTAAAAATCGAAGGCTGCGTCATGGTGCACGTTGTGTTTACCTGTAATGTGTTGTAGATCAGAGTAGTGGTAGTTTCGAAAAAAATCTGCACACGTCGATGCTTTTTACCGAACGGGTTGTTTGTACTAGGCATTGATTTTTGTATATATTGATGTCGTTGTGATGCCAAATGGCCAATCATTTCAGTGAATTCATAAATATATTCAACTTAATACAACATGTGAGCGAATCACTGAATGATCTTTGAAACTTAATAAGTTCATACAGAGTTCAAACAACGCATTATTTGGTCGGTTAAGTGTAGCACTTCTAAATCTAAATCGACGATGTAATAGCGTGTACCACACATGCGCGATTACCCGAGTCGCCAAATTACAGCTGTTGCAGCCGGATTCGTTATAAAACGCGTAATGCACCAGCGTGATGTAATTTTATAGACGTTCGTAATCGATTTGATTTCAGTAACCGTATTTAACTTTGCTGCAGGATTCGCTTTAATTACCTCCACCACCATTAAGTAATGCAATAAAAACGTCATTACCGTGATTAGATTATAAGTCGATAGCAAAAACACCTTAAGAGTCCCCCGGCGATGTAATTGCAGTAACTGCGTCGATTAATTAAATCTTTTTTATCGTTTCAGATGGCAAATGCCTGGCGTGCACCTATCGAGCAAAGTTCATAGAAATATCAGTCGGCATAAACCACAACGTCGACGAGCTCCTCGTCGGAATACTGACACAGATTAGACTGAAAAGTTTTCACAATGACGACCGCGACCACTCCCAACAACAATGGTACAAAAGCCGAGGGGTCGTTAGGGCGAGTATGAAAGCTAGACAAATGTTCACTTGGCTTTTCGGCAGAGAAGATTCTAAATTCAAAAACTGTGAAAACCTCCATATCCTATAGCGTTAATATTTTTATACCTTTTAGTTGTAATACCTATTAATTGTTTGTAATAAAGAAGTATTTATAGTTTATTTATACTTTTAATACTGTGAATGCGTTGAGCGGGGTGACTAGGTCGTGGTTTTAAATTTAAAAATACGCACACAAATATCAATCAGGGTACACATTAAAAACGATTTTCAATGCTGCACCAATGAGGTTCTAGTATTCAAGAAAGTGTTATAAATTTACATGCAGTTATTCCCTGAAAATATCTGGTCCACATTTAACTTAGTCATCCTGTTTGATAAGATATACGTTTTCGATGTATAATTGTTACACGTGTATTAGTTTATAATTTTAAATAGGTAATGTTTTCCATAGTCTAGCAATTATACGTCTGTATCTTGTATTTGGGTGTAGAGTCCTTTTTACGCAAACATTACTATATTATTATGTGTCATGTATTATTCTATTATATCTCTAAATCAATATCAGGGTGTACAACTTAGATATGTATCTGGGTTTTCCATCGGCGAATATGTCGAAAAATATTTATTATAACACAAACACGGTGAGGACTAATATGGACACTGCCCACCTTAACGAAGAATTATATCGACATGTACTATTTTACGATAAACCTCGTCTAGAGCTCTTATCTGTTACGAAGTGACCCCCTAAAGCTAACATACCGACGGATCTTGTTAATATTTTATGTTTCAATATTAATATAAACTGAACCTACAAAAAAAATAACCAATAATTTAATAATTATTGTACACCAAAATATTCATTCACATTAAAGAGAACTTCCTATATAAATTATAGTTATTAAAATTAGTTATAAATTCTTCTCCTTACAGAGAAACTAATGGGGGTTTACTAGTTTACTTTTTTGGATGGTTATTTTGTTTCTATAAAACATTGGAGAGCACTGGATTTCATTTGATATTGATTACTCAACCAATTTAAACTTTGCATTTGCATCATTTGATCACGCTTGCATTTTTTTTCTAATCATTGCAATTTTTACAATGATTACTAACGATCACGACAAATTTATTTATTGCATATATTAGCAGAGCATCGCAGATTATGATCCACATGTATCCACGTCCATACATGTTTACAATATCCTTGAATTTTAACGTTTAAATTTATTATTTATATTTCTTAATAATTAATCGATTTATATCTTATATCTCGACGAGTTTTCAAATTAATTCTTCGAATTGTTATGGTCATTATTAGCGAACACTTTCAACATACAAACTAATCCAACCGCACCCAATCATATTCAGATCAAGTGTTGGATCAAATTTCATAAGAAATTAATAGGCGTTGAACGTGGCGTCGATACAAATAGTTCCTTCCACAAAACACTGTCAAATCGTTTACAATACAAGTATTTTTCCACCAAAATCACATTTCACCTAACCTGGATTAAAATGTTTACGCTGTCTGCATGGTTTCAAGGAAGTTCATGTTAAGCTCGCAATTGTATCCTTGATGACAAGAAATATTTTATTGATTTTTCTTCTTCTTGTTACATTCAAAGCCCATAATTAAACCAACGTCTCCCCCTTTTGTTCTTCAGAGTAGGTATTGACGCCACAAATCTACATTTTACAAAATTCGGTTCCTGCTTCTCCTCAACTTGTGTCCATATATTTCTTGGGATTAATTACATTGTTCAACAATAAATTTGGAAGTTCAGAATCATTGACCAATCGGTAGACTAGATCGTTAAATAAAATTGGAAGAATAATAACCAGTTGACTTGAATACGATAAACGACGACTTTGAAATAAATTAGAGAAATAGGAAATGATTTGGTTAAACGTGGTCGACGTTCTGCTGAAAAACCTTAATAGGATATAAAAGTTTAAACAAGAGCGCAAATAAATTAAACCACTAACATGAACATTTTTAATTGATATTTTTAATTAATCTAAATTTGTTGTGAAGAAATGAGCTTATCTTAATATTTTATTATTGTGACCGACATGAAAAAGAATGTCGATTTTATTTTGACTCCATGAACGTGTGGGTTGATTTCATTTTTTATTAGATGGAGTCGAATTATATTTTGGGTACTTGTGAGTTTCAGTACTTAATGCAACCAAAACTTTTTATGATAGTATTCGATCCGGTCCTGTAACTCCTTCCTGCAATTTTATTCACCATTGTGTCACTTTAATCATCGTACTCGTACAAAGTTGAATAGAAATCAAGAACTTTTGCGCGTTATTTAATCACAGTGTTTATTACTATACTGATCGACCCTCGTAATCTTTTGTATAATCCATTAGGAGGAAGGGGACAATCTTTCGTTGCATTTTTATTATTATTTAAAGTTTGAATTTTGAATATAAATATGGAAAATGTTCCTTGTCAAAGCGATAGGTTCATATTTTATAATTCAGCAACAAACGCATCAACCCAACTATAAGACCTAATTTTAGGCAATGATACGAACTTGATACCAATCATTCTGCATTTTTGTAACCCAGAAAATCTCACTGTAAGTGTCTTCGTAATTACCATTTACGACCACAACAAATACATACAAACCAACCGAATCCATTATCGACTTTAAATTAATTGGACCAAAAATTTGTAACATAGTTGAAACTCAAAAACTGTTCCAAAATTGTACTAATAAAAACGTTTCATGGAACAATAATATATATGTATGATTCATATACAATTTTAAACGACCAAGTAACATAGTGCATGAGCTCCTCCAATCCAACATTAGAAATATATTTAGAAAAATGTCATGATGTGTTATTAATGTTTAATGTTTCTTCATACGTGCTATACTTGTACATGTAGTGTATGACGGACGGATTTCGATGTCGTCTTTCTGCATCGATGAGCAGGATAAACACCAATCGCGTAAACGTCAAACGTGAAAGTTTGTTTGGATTGGTGTTTATTCTCGTCTTTACTTTTCTTTTCGAGATTTTGACAATAATTCGTTTATGTAATATAAATAAATCAAAATCGTTTTTAAATGTTGCAGTTTTATTGTGTTTATTGTGTTTTTTTATTGTGTCTCGATTTTTAGAATTGTGCGTTTTGAAATGCAGCGGTGAATTGAAATTTATTTCAATAATTGTTGACAACAAATTTGGAAAAGATGTCACAGTTTTGACTTATCCACATGGCAATAGTCAGCCAAACCAGTTGAGTTTGAGTAATTGAAGGAAGAAGGCCACAGTGTCAATAGAGTGTTTTTAAAGATATGATTTTCAAAATTTTTATTTAGCAAAGAATATAAATGTCTTCAAATTATTAATACACACTGCCCTGGAAAAATTCCAGAGCAATCCCAAAGCAGAAAGTCAGGGAGACTGGAATCAGAAGAAAACATCGCCGATTCAAATAACTTAAATAAACGTCTACCAATACTTAAAAACAGCATAAGCTCAAATATACAAATACCGTATAGAACGCCAGGGCAGTGTAAGAGCTTTGGGTGTAGCTGCCCCATGAACCATACGCTGGATTGCTAAACAATTATAATTCTGATAAAATGATTTCTTGTGCAACACTGCAAGCACGTTCTGGCTTGCATTGGGTTGGGTTGCTTATTATTTTTTCCATCCAACTCTGTAGGTTCGCCTTCATTTGCAGTTTCCAACTATGATTCAAAAGACGTTCACAATTAAGTAGTTAGTAAAGTATGGATATTAAACATAAAGAGATTTTTTTGTGACAAGCGTTAATTCGAAACAAAATCGTAAGCACATGTTATTCAAATTATTGTTCATCTTTGGTTACTACTTTTTTCCATCGCGAATTCCTCGATGGAAAAACGACTCAATTCGTCTTAGGCATATTCGGAGAAACTAACGTGCTAGCCAAAAAGGTGATGGGTCGAAAAAGTGGAAAACAGAATGAGTCAGCTGTACAAGTCGACGCTGAGCGAGTCAAAAATTATACAAAATAACGTCATCAGTAATTTGAACCAGACGAATAAACTATGCCCAATAACCGAGGGAAGAATAAATGTCAGTTATTCAATGAAATTTAGTCGCACCGAATCGGGAAAAGAACCAGGGAGTTCAATAAAAGTTAAGATGATAATTAATAAGACAAAGTCAACGGAAGTTAAAAAAAAATATAACTACGCGTGCATTAATCAAATAATTGATGAAACTCAGTGAAACAAAGAAAAAAGTCCTTTTCAATTCAAGAAATCATGCTGAAGAGTCCACGCCATGGACCTCGTTAATGGTAGAAACCTATAAATTAAAAAAAAATTACAAACTACTTCCCTTAATTATTATAAAAGAACATACACAGGGAATAAGTTTTTTTTAGTCAGCAACAAATCATTCTCCATAAAATGAATCTATGCACATGCAGGAAATCTTTTTAAAATTATAGTAGAGGTGATTTTCCTCAATTGCAGCTGCTGAAGGATAAATAAGTCTACGAACAGCAGGAAAGTGTGCCGAATATCCAAAAATGTTTTAATTGGCAACATAAGTCGTAGATATCTTTTTCGACAAACCGTATAAAAATACAGCCTGGATATAGGTAATGGCAATAGAACCACAGCAGTTCAATATTTTGAGCAAAAACATCAAATATACTGAACAGCTGAGGAATGCAATGCACACGAACTAAGATTGATTCTTGCAGGTAAAGAGTAAATAATGAACAAGAATGTGTTGATGCCATGAACAAAAGTACCAAGGGCGATTCTACGAGCACGTTGTTGAGACAGCATCAAGAATTCCAGAGTTCATTTTTTTTATATTACGAGGTGTAACAACTCTATGTACATACCACAGCATATTGTCTCTGCTTTCCGAGCGGAAGCAGGAAAAGATTTAAATCTTCAACTTCCGAACGATACTCCATCTGTGGGCTAGAACCAGCACATCAGAGACTAAAGTCACAACCACCATAGACTTTCAAAAATATACCAGCAAATCTAAAGCAAACATATGAGACACGAAAGACCAACACTGGGTGAAAACCTAGTTGTCAGGTGCGAGCATAGGTCAGAGGTCTAAAAGTCACTGAATAGACAAATCTGTCACTACAAGATCCACAGTCCATTGACAAATGAGGATATCACATTGCCCTGTGCGACTGCGACGACCTACAATTGTCCATAGAACCCCACCCAATATATCCTCAAAGATTTAATGCTCAGCCAAACCAAAAAACCAAAAACGTTATGTTATTAATTTTATATTCTATCTGTTTCATGTGAGATGCATCTGATATGAAAAACAATGACATCTGCTCCCTTTGTCAAAGAGCTCATATATCAATTCTGAAAGTAAATATGATGCTCAAAACATCTTCTTCTTTAGTATCTGGTTAAGCAGCTTGTGACGTTCTCCCTTTTCCTATTAAACTTGGCTCGCTATTAGAGGGACAAAACGCCAACAAATTGTTGATTGACAAATATACAACGCTTATCCAAAACTTCCTTTCTGAGTAAATTTAATTGTCAATTAAAAAATATTTGATAATCAACAGCGATAAAATAGCAAAAACCTTTAAAGCATTTACGACGATGGCTAAGTACCCAGTATTTTGCGTTACATTCGCTTTGACTCCCTGGTTCATTTGTATTATTTTCCGTGTTTGCCATATAATTAATTTTTTCATACCACAGATTAATCACATTATTTTTAGAGATACATTAGATCAAGTAGCTAAAAGAAATTCACAGTTTTATAGGATTATTTGCATAATTAAGCAGCTTTCATAAATATATTACTGGAACAATTATGACGTTGATGAAGTTCTAAAGTAGAGTACAACGACATTTTTTTTAATCTAACAGTTGGGTACATATTGACCAACATCGTCACCATTCTCTGTGATAAGTAAATTAACTTTCAAACTTCCAGTCTTGCTGTACAACCATTTTTATTCAATTTAACAAACATTTACAATTCGATATGTGTAAAGGGAAGGGTACGACGTGAATAATACGGTAAATGCAATAATTAATATAATATTTTATGTACATGTGTAACGGCATTTTACATGTATAACAATAATTAATAAATGATTAAATGTGCACTCTCTTATAGCAAACAGACCTTTATATTACTCGCACACATATTTTACGCTTACCTAATGCGCCATACTTGAAATCATTTGCGATTGTCTACGGTAAGAAAGAAATCATCTCGAAACAATAACGGGTGCGAAAAGGGAAGTGGGTGACGTGTGCAGACAATAAGAAAACGAATATTTATTAACAATTGTATAATAATATTTGGAAATTCAATGAGTCAAAACAAGGAATGAAACCGCGAACGACATATTACGATAAGATTGCGAAACAAACGGGACAGTATGGGGATGATGGTACATTTTTTTTTTTTACTCATGCTAGACCACCTTTCTGTTTCGCTACGTTTTTTTGATTTCTTCGTTTTATTAGCAAAGCAGAAAAGTTTATAAAAGTAAATAAAGCAACAGTTTTAATCGGCAGCTTTTGTTGTATAAATAATTACGTTAAAATTATTTATACGTTTACATCGCACGATATGACAACAATGAATTAATGCACTAAAATATTTTTTCACAGATTACAATGGTAATTCACATTATTAGTAATTGTTATGGTGCGACGTAAACGTACCGTTGTAGCAGCTAATCTTAATACCTTATTGTTAAATGATTCGGTTGTATAATACAATAAAATAGTACGATTTAGTATCCAAGCCTTGCACATCAAATTTTCTCTATCACACTTATGGTTTCGCTAGTTTATTTTCTAAAATAGTATATTAATTCGATTCCGGTCTCTCCTGGAACATTTGAAGCGCTTTTAACTCGAATTTAATGTGGCGTGCAGTAAATTTTAATCACGTTCCTGACAAGCGAACGTGCATTTATTTTGCATTTATAAATTTCTAAGAAAATATTTATTCCAAATAAAAATGATCCAAATTTTATTTTTAACCAAACGACTTATTTATTTATTTACTTATTTAGGTACATGATGCATAATCATGCAAAGTTTCCCTTAGGTGGACATTTATGAAAATGAAGCCTGAAATTGGTTATCGTTAGAGCAATAATTTATAATTTTTCTATTCTTGTTCTCAAATTAAATCTTAAATTTTAAACTTGAGGTGAAACTTCTTTCTGATCAACCATCGAGAAAATTTAAGATCTATTAAGAAAATTAGTACAAGCAATTAATTGAAAATACAAAATATAATAATATATAACTGACAATGTACTGCACGCCAGTTTACTTTAATAAAATCGTATAACAAGATGTCAATATGTGCATAATGGATACAAACGTTCGTTTATATAAAAGTAGAGTGACTTCATTTTTGATTAAATTTGAAACTGTTGAATTTGACTGGAAAATATAATCTGCATATGTACATTATTATCAATGTGATTCAAAAAATGCAACTTTTACTGGAACATTAACGCATTTGAAATTTAAATCTAGTTTGCTTCCTGTATGTCATTTAAATTCGATTGGTAGTCTTGATGCAATTAAAATTCGCTTAGTATACAACCAAAGTCAACGCAAGTCCATTAAAAATGCATTTTTCCCAGTTCCAATTACTATCAATTAATCAAATAAATTCGTCAAATAATGTAGTCGTAACATGATATGATCCTCTGTCAAAGTAAACGCCTGAGTGTGAGTGTATTGCAGGAATCTTCACATAAATCTACTCGCTAGCTCGTCGTGCGCGTTTGCATCGTCGTTTTTCAAGATTTTTGTATGTACAAGAACGAAACTTCTTCGAATAACATGACAGAAATAATTGACATCCTCGGTTTTTTTGTTGACAAACGACGACCTAAACTCGCAAGAAACCTCACAGGTCCTATATAATGAGAAAATGATCCTCTTTAATAAAATAATTATCAGCTCTCTTAATACTCGCTCGCAACACTAATGTAACAATAATCTCACTCACTTAAAATTAATTTAATCACAGACAAAAATAAGCTTGGCCAATCAATTCTTTATTTACACTATAAACACATACGCATTTTATACAATTGGACGCCGTTATAACTTATTGTTTTGTAGATGTTCTAATTGTAAATAAAATTTAATAGTTCAGAATATCAATATTTGGTAAAATTGGTAAATTTAATTTTCTAAATATAATCAAATTTCGATATCTCTAGAACATCCACATGACAACATTTATAAACATTGCTGTCTCTTTATTGATTTATGAACCAATTGCACCTTCTTTAAATTCAAGCATTTTACTTATTATTTTTTTCCAGTATGTATATTTAAATCTATTGGATTTATCTTCAGCGTATCTTCAAGATTCGAATGACCATCTGACTTTAAGGGTGCGTCAATTCCGCCATTTAGCGTCGCTATTTAGAATATCATTTATAGTGACAGCATTACAAAATGATGAAGTACATTTTTGACAATTTCACTTAAATTTATTGCACACGTACCAACTTTGGAAACACTCCACAATGTTCGTCAATAAGTCGTGTAATAAATTCTTCATTTTAGATACCAATGGAGACCGCCGTCCTTTACTTTCTTGGTGCATAAAATAAAGGACACTCGTTCCGGGACGATGTTCTGAAATGAAATTGAATAAGTTAGACTGAACTATCGAGTTGCATATCCTAAATTCTAATAATTTAAAGTCAGTGAATTATGGACGAAAAAAGTTATAACGTTAACAATAACTTGATTTTTCGATCAATTGATGAATTTATATATTAATAGTAAATTTAATGTAAATATACCTTTGATTGCTACGAAGATAGATTAGATCCTTTGGCTATGGAATTTCCTGGTTGTCTGGGTGACATCGTAACAACCGTATTGTGCAGAAGCAATCGCGTTTCTTCCGTCGGCGAGTGGTCTTCCATGGGTGGAGGCGGCGGACAAATAAACAGGGGCACTTCACTAACACTATCACTCAATTTATTGTCCAAAATCGGCTCATTGTATGTCTGTTTCTCTTTGCTGATGTAATCGTCGAGTAAAAACAAGGACGGTTTTAAAGTTCTCGTTTTCTCACAGTCTTGTTGACCGGTGGGTGGAAGGGATTTCAGCTGTCGCTGGCTAAGTGTCCGGTGGCCCATCGGAGGGGACGACATGAGCTTGTTCGGCGAGTATTCACTTCCCGATCCCACGTCAAAACCGGACGTGTTATCTGATATTAAGCGTTCACTTTCCGGATCCGTGTTGCGATATCCGCTGCTCTCGGACTTCTTCAAGATTGATTTGGATCTCCGGTGGTGCTCGAGCTGGGGACTCGCCCGACTGTCGATGGAGTCCACTGATAAAGACGACTTACTTCCACTATTTTTTCCTGCCGCACAAAACGAATTGTGTTAGCGAAGTGATGACCAAGAATTTAGTTCGTTCAAAATATACATTTACCCTAATTTACATGCACTCTACAACATTCCATTAATAAAACTACTAATTTGAACGCAGCAATCCAGGCTAAGAGAATTATTTTTTTTGGAATAATAAAACCCCTAGTAAAATTACATCAGCCAACCTGCACATCTAGATGTTGGAGATAATTTTATTAATACGTACAACATTAATGAAAATTATAGTTTCTATTACTTCGTTCACCTGGTCTGGATCCGCTTGTATTTTGAAGGCCAAACAAATGTTGATTGATGATTCGAGTCGCCGATGCTAGAGGTCTGGAAGTAATGAACGACGTTTTCTTAGAACTCCGTTTGGTCTCTAAACTCTCTTGGGAATCCCGTTCGAATGCATCACCGAACCTGGTCCGTGGCCGACCGCCCTGCAATGATACATCACAATACAAGATAAACAAAGAACAACAACACTTACGTATTGAAATCTTGTTCTTCTTTGTTTAGGCATCGGCGAGTCATTTAGACTAACACGACTGCCTCGATCGATGTTTCCAAATCCACTGTAATTTTCGTCCATGGGCGAAGTCGTCAAACTTCTCAAGGCGGTGTCTCCCGACGCCGACTTCTTAAATCCACCGCCTCTGGCGGGAGCCGGCGTAATTGGGCTGTTATCGCCGCTCTTGTCCAAAGGATTGACGTACAAGTTGCTGTCGATAGCGCACGCAGGATCCGCAATGTCCGAGGTCAAATCTCCCTGAGAATGGAAGGGATGGGTGTTGCAGCTTGCGAACGTGTCGGAGCTATCCATGCTGCCCATATCCCCGTTGTTGTTGTTATTGTTGTAGGGTACCATTGATTTCGATGCCTCCATCTCTTCGAAATTTCTCTCAGCTTCAAGTCTCAGCGTCTTCATTTCAAGACACACGGGATTGCGAAAGTCGCTCGTCGGTAAGGGCATTAAGTTTTCTGCATCAACGAATTCTTTGAACCCCTAAAGAACGTCAGAACATTAGGAAGCTTGTTTCCCTCTCTGTATAACGTTCACAAATTCGCATTTCATATTACCATTATTTAAATCATCATGTTATTGGGATGTGGATAATCTAATCAATTTTGAGGAAACCATGCAGTTCGCAAAAAAAATTACTGTTAGAGATAAATAATTGATGGCGCGTGTTTGGTGACGATGAGATTGGGAAGAGGACAAAATTGAGAACGACTGAATTGAACCAAATCGATCCTCATTCGTTAACAGCATCAGAATACTGTATTAAAGAGCCAGACGATTCCAAACTAACAACGGGCCAAGGCAAAGGAAAGAGCTGTAAGTCTCGCCTTCAACAGTTCTTAGATTTAGATGGATCTAAAGATGTTGATAAATACTAATTCATTGTAGTCTCATAAACACAACTTGACAACTCAACGTTGAGCTAGTGGATAATTTTCTTTATCTACGATTGATATGAAAGACACGAAACAACGTAATATGTGTAAGATAGAAGAATGTGGATCACCATTAAATGTTGCAACGGTCATAGGAAAGACATATCATCAAAGACAAGAATATTCATCTACAAGTTCATAAAACTTTCAGTCCTGAAACCATGAACTGGCTATGATATTGATGATAAGAACAAGTTTAAAAGCAAGGAGTACGTGTTAGGATTCCTCGCATCAAGAATGTTGCAGATAGAAGAAGGCAATGATATAAACAATGTAAGGTTAAGGTGGTAATAATGACTAATTTGAACAGATGAGCAGGACCAGAAGATTGTGTAAACTAACCTTTTAATAGGAGGAGTAGCTGTTGATTTTGAAATTTTGACCTGATGGCAGTGAATGAAGATTCGTAACGAATTGCTTTCGGTTATATTTGAATTATTATTGTAAAATAATTACTGGGACAATTTTGTGAAATGAACATTTCTTGTGGTTTCCTATAATTGACCAAATCATTCCAAATAAACTTATCTCCGGTCAACAAAATGCGTATTTGTTTTTTGTATAAATTTACCGATGTGTAAAGAAAGTTAAAATATATCTAATAAAATGTCCATCTTTAAAAAATTTATTAGTCGAAGGGCAGAACATCAAGTCAGCTATTCTATGAATATTTCTAATAATTACGTGCATGGTGTAGCTAAGCCACATACAACCATTAAATATTAAAATAATATTGTGCGTGCTTAAGAGTGACTTATTACTAACTATAGCGTGCAATATTAGAAATTTACATTTTACAAACCTTCGGTAATGTCTTCGTGTTATGTGTACGTAGGTAAGTACGTAATGAAAAACTGTGTAAGGTTGTGAAAAATAAACAACGAAACAGGGTAACGTGAAACTAAGCGAGAACATTTCGCGTCGGCCAAATCGTTATCATATATATATTTTTTTCAAATCATCAGACAGTCAGTTCAGTCCCGTTCGCGCGTTATTTAATATTTATGACATCCTTATTTTATTCGCTTGTCGGAGGGTTCGCTGTAACTCACCTGTCGCTTTAGTTTGAATGTCGAATGGGTACAACTACACACTTTTCGCACGAAGCGGAATACATTCCCCTTGACATCTTCCTTTACAATCCTGTAACGCACCACTAGGCTTATTTCTATTTGAAATGTTATAAATGTTTGGTATTTTTTATTCGGAAGGTTTCAGACAAATTCACAAAAAAACAACAATTAGATACGGAGACAAAAAACAAACAAAACTAACTTACGGATGTGATTATAAGCAATCATTATTATTAATATCATTATTGTATAAAAATTACGAACCCAAACTACTACATCTTTTTTTAATATTGTAAAGCTCTTACATATTTCTCCACATACCTGCATACGTATTGTGTATGTTTATACCCTAGCTAACATACTATATGTTTATTGTCTTTGTCGATTATTTATATGGCCATGGTCATAGTCATAGCCACAGTCACAACCATACTGATAGACAGCCATAGCTATAATCACAACAGTAGCCATAGTCATAGATGACTAACAATCTCTATTTTATTTTATTTGAATATAATGATCTGATCGTAGAACTGATGAAATTCTATTTGAACATGAATCTTGAATACAATAATAGATGAATTTGAAGCTTGAATCATTTACAAGAATATTTAGGCTATTTTTATAAAAGGAATTCCGCTTGAAAAGGTGTTAATGTCATTTATTAATATTTAGTAATGGATCCGCGAATCTCCAAATTCAATTCCGTAACAAAATTATTTTCTATTGCAATATATCTTTAATGGTATAATGTTGTTGTCGCGCAACGAATTGTTTAAAAAATAACAAAGATAACAGCTTATAGTACACACCGTTTTTTCTGGTTCAGTTTAAAAAATAAAATAATGTAAAGCACTCTAAATAAATTGGTTAATGTGATGATGAAAGATGTTTTATGTCAGTATCCCTGATTTCAAACTGCTTTTAAAGCATTATGTATATCTTTGATTATACTGGCGTTTGATGACCATAATTACAAGTAATTTTGTAAAATGTTACCAAATGAGACTAAGTTAAAATCAAATGCAAATGTGGAGAGAAGACAGTTGCAAAAAATGTAAGGAAGAAAATGTTCACATACTGCTATTGCATTTTGCTCCCTCAACGCCCTGAACTCATCTTCATGTTGTCCAAATGTAAACGTATGAATTTATTGAACTTGGGGTGAGTTGCCTGGTTTTCTGTCTTCAACTTACAGACTTTTCATTAAAATAAAGGCTCCACACATATTCTCAAGTAGTACGTTCCACTCCTCTCCTTTTTCCACATACATGGTCAGGCCAATCTCTTTCACTTACCTACCGTTCCATCTCGGATTTACTTGTCCTTCATTTCTACATGTTTGGCTTTCTGTGCGATTTAATGGACCTTCTCAAATCTATCAAGCTTGTGGTATATATTTATTTCATGGATTTCATGTTTCAATCGTCAATGTTATACTCAGATCATTGAACACGTTTTAACATTATCTCTCATGTACCATATGTAGACAATCTTTTTCATACAGAGAAGGAAGGACTTACAGTATGTACAAGGAGGCTACAATAATTAATTTTATATTTCCCCAGGACAGATTTACATCCCTGGTTACAAAATATGAATATGAACAGTAGATAAATACATGGAAAATATGAAGGATTACATCAGGAATGATACATATAAACTAAAACGGAAATATAAGAATGTAACACCGGGAACTGGCAATATGTTACTGGCACGTATTCCACTATAAAACTTCGAGACGTGTTTGTCGAAACTTTGTGTGGATTAGCGTTGACCCACAAAGACGTCATTTACACCACGAGATCCTGAAACTCTATCATTTACGTGATGAACTCGTTCGGATTAGTACTCGATAGTTAGTAAATACCCGTTTATATTTTACCACGTTTTGTTCGATTTAACGCAACAAGATCCAAATCTATCGACAGTACGTAATGTGATCATAAACTCCACAACATCAGCTCGAGTGACGTAATTGGCAGTTTCCTGTGGTTAATTAAATTTATCTAGCGTACAAATTGCACATTATCGTAACTTTTAACGATATTGGTGTTTTAATGCCAGGCGTTTGTTATATAATTGGAAATTAAAGACTCTCACCGCATTGTTCGTAGAAAATAGACCGTTGTGCGGGTCCTTGTTTGATAACTGTGATCGACTTGACAAATTCGAATCCATTATGAGATTGTTGTGCTGAATCGAACAACGTGTCAATACCACGCCAGTCGCATAAAAGGAAATTTTAATTCGAAACGTGATTGATGTGACATTTGAATATTTTACGTTATAAAACAATCGGTCTGGTAATGCGCGTATTTTTCAGTGACGCGTTCAACACTCGCTGAAAAATTAGTATAATCGAAGGTATTCATGGGCCGCAGTTTGAAACGAGGTGGATGTTTGTGGTTTCTTTCCAAATGCAAGCCGATGTCTAAAGCCAGTGTCACATAACAAATAATTTATGGAGATAACAACACATGCGCATGCAAGATATGGCAGATAATGACGGCGTAAGTGCTTAGTGATTGAAGTATAGGGTGCAAAAACGTTTCCAATAATAACGTCTATAACTAAAAATTTAGAAGTCCTGCCTACGGTCTTTACAATATATCTTTTCAGTGTATCTAACGCGCGTCCAAATTACTCGGCAATGCCTCGATGGACATGCGGTGATGTGAAAAATCAGTCAGGCGCGCGAAATCCGAATTAAAAAATATCTTGTTTTCTTCGATGTATGAAAATAATAAGCTTTCATGATATAAGCTGGTTTATGAAAGATATTATAGAGGGCAATACTACCTTTGAGGTGCAAAAGCAACATTCGAATTCGCTAGGAATTTCGTCAAGTTTCTCGACCTTCTTGTTGGGATCAGATTTTTTGCTGTCCGCCTACAAGACAGATCGAAACACTGGAGATTGTGTAGCATAGCATAGAGCAGAGAGAGGAAAATAACAACTCATCCATATGTATAAAGATAATTTATATTCTTTATTGCACACATGGAAATTGTTGCAGGATATACTTTTGTAACATTAAAATAGCATGGAGATAAATTTGGGAGAATTTTAAATTATGGTACAGGAAAATGTCTAAATTGGCAATATACCTGGAAAATTTTTGTGATGATAATATTTAATCATTGGTTTTGGTTTTGATGGTTACCAGTCAGTAATAGCCATAATCACTGCCATAGTCATAGACTAGTCAGTTATAGACATACTCACAGCAATGGTTGATGTAATGTCACGGTAATAGACATTCATAGCTATAGACTGTAACCGTACATAGTTATAATTATAATTTTTATTTCACCTCCATTACTGTTATGAGTTCCCTATGGCAATTCACTAACGTATTGCTCTATAGATACGAGCTATTTGAAAAAAAAATGAACTGTTATTAGAATTATCATTAAATAAGATCATATCTGCAACAAATTCATGTGAATAAAAAATATACATTTATTTGAATAAATATTGCAACACGTTTACTAAAGTGTAAATTAGGGCATACGACAACAATCATCTCACTTAATATGCAATATCATTACAAACATAATATTATTAATAAATATTAGTAAGTTTAAATCGATTTTTGTCAAATTCCTGAATGCCTCGTTCATTAAGTGAATCACTTGACAATGATCGACTTTGAATTTAAACTTTGAGTAGATCTCAATACACCAAACAAATAATATGTTATATACTACATGTTAACATTGTGTGTTGTTATTGTCCGAAAGGTTAAACAGTGAAGCATATTCGTAATGTTGTGACTCACCTCTGGCGACATATAACTCCTGGGAGAACTTGGTATCAGCTGGGTTTCGTCCTGTGCGAGCGGAGCTATGGAGCAACTTTGCAGTTGTTGTTCTTCGAGCGGTGCGAGATCCAAGAGACGCTTTTGCGAAATCGGCGATATTGGAACAGGTGGACCTTCGTTCGTTGGAAGACACGGAATTTGGGAAGAGTTACTGCGTCTGTGGCGATTTGGAAGATGGTCGTAGTTTCGAAAGCAACCCGTGCCCGTATGCGAGGGATTTCTACCGGTCGATTCGCCTTCCGTACTGTTTCCATCACCATGTGACATGTTGTGGCCTAGCGAGGACACTGTGTGTCAGCAATTCGGCCACTGCACCCTCGGGTCGTGTCAGAAGTATCCAACACAACCCGCACATACGAACAATTTTGACATTTATTTTTGAACGAAAATGTATCGAATGCAAAGGAGCGACAAAGCGGGTGAATAATGAAGGAACAAAATATTTTTCAAAAATAATCGTCTTAACGGTGCATTCTACAAAAATGGCGATTAAATCTCTTATAGATTAAGCACGTGACATGCGTTCCCGAGCGCGTACGTATAACTTAGGAGTTTCGGCGATTGTCTTCATTTCCGCCAATCAGGACACACTTGTCACCTGGGAAAGAAGACATCGTCTTAAAACTCTGGCAAGCTGTGCACTACATTTAAAAGCTATTTTCTCTGAGAGTTTGACAAGCAATTTGAAACCACTGATATGACTCTTAAATGTAAGTACGCCCAGGTGGTACATATACATGATACACGTGCATTAACAAAATTACCTGTGTCTACGATGACATCGATCAGATCCATGCTCTTAGCAAATGCGTCCCTCAAGTTGATGTGATGAAAAGAAACAATACTTCCTTCACGTTTTGCACGTTCTAATGCTTCACGCCGCTTGAGAGCCTTTTCTCTTCTCATTTGATTCTTATAGAACTCGGCAAAATTATTAACAATGATAGGAATGGGCAACGCGATCACCAATACACCGCAAATACAACATACGCTTCCTATAACTTTTCCAAGTGGCGTTGTAGGGTATATGTCTCCATAACCTACAGTTGTCATCGTGATACCCGCCCACCAGAACGTCTCGGGAATGCTGATGAACTTAGTTCCGGGCTCCTCTTTTTCAGCGAAATAAGCAAGGCTTGAGAATATAAGAACACCCATGGCGAGGAAGAGCATTAACAACCCCAGTTCCTTGTACGAATTGCGCAACGTAAACCCCAACGATTGAAGTCCGGTCGAATGGCGTGCCAACTTAAGTATTCGCAAAATACGCATGATCCGAAACACCTGCACTACCCGGCGGACGTCTTGAAACTGATCCGTTGCGTTTTTGTTCGTTTCGAGGAGGAAAAGTGACACGAAATAAGGCAATATGGCTAGCAAATCAATTATATTGAGACCTCCTTTGAAAAATTTCCATTTGTTCGGCGAAGCACTGAAACGGAGTATATACTCCAAGGAAAACCATGTAATGCAAACTACTTCGACCATGGCTAACTGAGGATTATCCTGAAAGTTCCCCTTCTCGTCATTTACTTGCATACTGGGGATTGTGTTCAGTGTCAGGGCAATGGTGGACAGCACAATGAATAAGATGGAAACGATGGCGATCACCTGGAAAGCATTAAAATTGTCTCAAACTATACGATATTGTCAAATGTTAGTCGGTCATTTTTTTACTGTTTAACGGACGTACACATACACATAAAAAAAATAAACTGTTACGAAACAGTACACATTTATTAAAAAAAGCCTCAGATTCTAGATTTCAAAAATCAGAATACACACGACTTTAGTTGCTATATATCAAGTATTAAAATTTTCAGCAACACAACTAACATCTTGTGTATCTTCAAAAAAATCCACAATACGTTCCTTTTTTTAACAAGCACATTTAGATGTACACAACACTTACGACGAAATGATTGAGTGAATTATGGAAAGTGTGCGTTAGACCAGTTAGACAAAGTGCTTTAGCCAAGCGCTGTGTAAATGTCACTAAAAACAAAAAAACGAAAATAAATGTTACAGTCTCGTTAGTTAATTGTCGTTAATTAGCAACAATGACGGTATTGAGATAGGAAGCAAATGTACAGTAGCTCGAACCTCTCTGCCAATCATAACCACTCTTTACTCAATCATCTAACGTCGAATGATTCTCGTTCGTTTTCAGATATGAAGCTGCATGTTAGACGCTCAAATAAATAAATAGCATTAATTGCAAGCAGGCACAAATTTTAATAAGGTGTTAGATTTTCATTTTCACACTGAACATTGGTTTCACTGAAAACAAAACTATAGTTAAATTAAGGAAATCGTTAAAAATACTGGGTGGTGGGATCACCCATTTATCGACCATTCGGTCAGTTAGTTCGTTTAACCGGAGATACCTAGTTATGGCAGAATTACCACGTGACATACTACACTTAATTGGTCAATTATCCCTCGTTCGGTGCTTGAAGCGAGTGGGCACAATGGTTGGTAACATTTGTTACATATATAGATATACAGGAAATAATAAGCCAACCTCACGTGTTCGGAATGTGCCGTTTTTAATGTATTTCGATCCTGATCGCCTAGTCAAATTGTATAACTAATATCGCCGTGTCGTTTCACGTTGCGTCTCTAGTTACTGTCCTCTCAAATTAATAGTTTATTACTAATTGTTAGGCACTGTTATTCTGATCAAGCGATGACGAATGCAGGGCCATATAAGCTCATATGTGTGAGCAACGTTGTCTAATGATTGGTTACTAATTTTGACAATGAGTTTGACAAGTTTTCGTATCATTGAATATGAACTATAGATGGTGTGCAAATTTTGTTTAATTAATGGTTAACAAATAACAACTTCGCGGAAATGATTTTAGAAGAGTGTGCATGCACATTGGGTTCAACTTTATGGCACCCATTTTTTTGAGACGCTTAAGAGAACTTGTGGGGAGGGGTCATTAAATTGTGAATGACACGCAATGCATTACAACATACAACTACATACTAATTTATTCTCAATAAAATCGCCAATCTTAAAATTTGAAAATTGTCATTGTTAAAAAAATTGCCTTAATCCCCTTAATTTCTGTTAGAATATGGATTTTCCCATAAAGTTTAATTTCGCAAATTCATATTCGCGTTCATTGTTTACTCTTAATTTCGACGCTAGTGCCTAGCATTTGAGGGTCAAGTATCCTTTCGACTCTTGACGTCTTGAGTGGTGCAGCTGGAAAGCACTGACTTTGATTTCAATTGTATCCTCGAATAAACACTGCGAGGAAAATCGTCGTTTGTTGAGCCCTCCTCGTCCGATTTATTCCTGCTAATATATTTGTACGACAATTAATGTTACAAGACAATTTGTAACCCACTAGGGATGATTTTTCTTACATCTTGCAGGCAATACTATGGCCCAACTATATTCATATAACTGGTAAACTTTCGTAATTGTTTCAAGAAAATTACAATTTGTGTCCAGTTTTCATATTTTTTTATTTATTTTGGTCAGTTTGTGATCATTCGATCGCCTTAGTTATATAAATCCATTGCCATCCATCCAGGCAGCTCTTGAGAAGTAAATTATTTTGACTAAACTAACTTGACTCGTCTCGTAGCTTTACGTTTCATTATGTTACATTTATTACTATGTGTGTCACCCATCTTCAGTGAGCTGAGTTGGGGCTAAAATATTGTCGAACACTGTGATACTAAAAACCCTGTCTACCAACACTGCGTTTCATATATGAAAATTCGTTTTTATTCACGCAAATCTAGACGTTACTTGACAATAGCAAGAGTGGCTACGAGAGGCAACGCATTTTAAGGTCCGTGGATTAGCTGCCTGGTCGTCGCGTATGCCCATCACCACCAAAAAACATAAGCTAAAGTACATCAAATCAAAACATCAACTTCACTTCTTCGCATCTTCGCACTGTCAGCAGACATCTAAAACAGTCATCTGCTTATCACAGTCAATTCGGTGGTCGAATACTACGACACTACTTAAATCCAAGAATAGGGTAACTTACGATCATTTTTTATTTCGATCACCGAATATCGACGTGGAAGCATTGTTTGGTTAATTGTATCAGTATATGTAACATTGTTAAATACTAAGGTACATGCTATTTATGTAACTATAAAAGTCAGATGAATTGGCGACCATAAAAATTGACCTAATAACTGACTCGAAATATTTTTTTTTTAATTAACATCTTTGGCAATCAATTAATGGACTAATAAACAACTGGTTTCCGGGGACTTCGGAAATCGTGGTATACGTGAATTTCAATTAGTTTTTAACTGAAATAAAAATTCAAACATTTGCTCTTTCAAACGCCCAAATAATTTAGCCATCGATCGGTCGGTTCGTGTCGCATGGAAATACGTATGGAATCGTTTGGTCTTTTACTGTCGTATCTATGTTAACTACAAACAAAACAAGAACACGTTATTGTTGGATTTATATGGGTGGCGTGCTTTATCTCATTTCGTGCGCTTTACGTGACGAATATTTGTGTACGGAATTAGTTTTAAAATTGTTAGTAAATATTTTTAACGGTTTGAATGTTCCTGCTTTCGAAAAGTATTTTAAGGGAGATATGGTAGGTTCTCGTTTCAAATGAATCAATATTATTTATGCAAACCGTAAATAAACAGATAATGAAATTCAAAATTATTCCTTACATAAAATTTTATAAAGTGATTGGAACTACTGACTGAGATATTTTTTTAACTATTTTTGCAAGATCGAAGGAAACAACAATTAGGGTCCTTATTATCTAAAATGGGCGGAATAATTTTATATTTTGTTATTTTGAATTAATTCCTATACTTTTGATGTTTATTATCAATCATTAACGTACAACCAGTACTTTCATCGCACAATAATTTTCAGATATATTTCCTCCTCATTTTCATGTATTCGATTATTTAGCATTCTTGACTCTCTCGCCAATTATTCTTTTATAATTTTGTTTTAATTTTGCGTTTCATTGACACTACGTTGCTTTCTTAAGTACGATGTATAATTACTTAATTACTAAAACATGAATCACAAATTACTTCGCACCGAAAATAGACTCCCTTTACCTAGTCTGTATGTATGTGAAACATTAACCTCAAAGGGGACGCAAATGCAATTACCATACTAATTAACCAAAACAGAAAATATTTCCCGCAGTTTTCCCTCTATTTGTCCACGGCCAAACGGAATTACAATGGCCTGTGATATGAACGCATTCATCTGACTTACTAAAATAATCTAGTAACTAATCATTAAATAATCATTAAAGTTGTACACTATAATTAATTACATAACATATATACAAAATCAAATAAGAGTCATGCATAAGCATCACACACATTCAGTACACGGTGTGGAAAGATAAGAACCTGTTTAGTTGCTAGTTTCGTTAGATACGTT
The DNA here is from genome assembly GCA_959613385.1 of Geotrupes spiniger. Classification (NCBI taxonomy): domain Eukaryota; kingdom Metazoa; phylum Arthropoda; class Insecta; order Coleoptera; family Geotrupidae; genus Geotrupes; species Geotrupes spiniger. Next base: position 35,910,789 of record OY390736.1, on the reverse strand, counting down.
GAATGTATGAAAATAATTAATATGTGGCGCATTTAATTACACATGACGTATGAATTAGTATGGTGATGAACATGTACATGAATCTCGTCGTTCCTGAACCCGTTAATTTAGTTATTGCTCAAATGTTCCTTAGTCGTTAAAATACTTCGTTAATTCGTTGGTGGAACAAAAAATTATTGACATGACAATTTTCAAATTGTCGAAAATACAAAGTCTACATTTTTGATCCAAAATTGCTTTGCACTTCCAATAATCGAATTCCACCACATGTATCTCTGTCTTATTTAGAGGGCATATTTTCATTTTCATAATAGAAAGAAATGCGAGAAATGAAAAAGAAGAAAAATATAGAGATAAAATTAATTAAACCAAAAGAATAAAGAACTGAGCCAGGAAATAAAGCAGATGGGAAGTATCGGGCATCTTATGGTCAGAGATATGAGAAGAAATGTAGTGGCTAGCCTTAAAAATAGAGGATGAAAATCCACTGAAAGAAGGATGTATCAGTTTATAAAGGATAAACTAGATACAGATAATCTATAAAAAATATATTATGAAGATAATTAGATTTTGTCATCCGATGTCTCACTCATGTTTACTGGTTACCACTGCTCAAAAATCAAAAGCAAATAAATCAATAAATTGATTCTTGTGTAGTTATGTAAATTGTTATGTGACATGAAAGCAATTTTTACTGATTACTATAATAAAAAAAAACACGTTATTCGTAAGTAGTCGTATTTCACATAAACAAGTTGACACATTTTATATCGGCTGGTAAAATATTTACCACAGAAATGAACATTAATGTTCGGCTTGAAAGCACATGTTTACATCTCACGTAAAACGTATCGTAAATTATTACGCGAAAATTTCAAAGATCAATAATTTTCAATATGTGGTTACTAATAATGTCCGAGCATCACCGACAATAATTAATAAATTACTAGCGGTTTGTACGACACGGAAATGCATTTCAATTTAAATTATGCGAATAATTTGCCCCAAATAGCACGTAATGACTTAGGATTACGATTTTATAGTAAATTGCCATATCGTGCCTTCTGGTCACATTTTAGCAATGTCGATACGTTCGTGCGCTGAAAGCAAAATGCATTAAGCCGGAGCTAACCTACTTTACTGTGTGTTAACTTTGATTTTTCAGCCTCCATTAATCCATCCGGGCAAAGCATAAATGTCGAGTCAATAATTTTGTGCCGTTTTCAGCGATTCCGTAGGACGCATTTGAGCAATTATAAAAAATTGATTTGCCTCATAAAATTAAATAAGGTAAGTGCGTGTGTCTGTTCAAGACTTACCCTTGCTGTTATTGAGGTGGTGGGTTTTTCCAACGTGTCCCATAGCCACTTTTGATATTGCGAACATTTATCTTCGCCGAATTCTTCTTCGTCTCGTTGACGCAGCGATTCCGCTTCCTTTCGCATTTCTTCGTGTACGTGTTCTTTACGTTGGTGGTATTTGTGTTGGCAACATGATTCTAGATACAGTTCGTCGACGCCCCAGTACTCTAAGTCGTCACTAAACGCAAGCACGCACATTTCGTCTACTAGGTGGAGTTTACCAGTTCTGTAGAAATTTAAAATGGAACTAAACGATTTCGGATGGCGGTCGAAAAAGTACTCGTTGTCTATGAGAGAGTAGTCGTCACAAAGTTCACTAAGCGCCTCGTGCGTGTTACAGTCCCTCAGTCTTCCTAATCTCGTGTGCGGCAGGCGATCTAAGGTGCGCCAGAGGACCTCGTGTTTCACGCCGCCGACGTTTATGCAGACTCGGCGGTTGAGCGCCTTCGAGCGCATAATCATGAAGGGCTCCGGTGGCAGAGACGACATGGAACGCGAGTGAGGTCTCTGCAGTTGAAGGGGCAGGGGGAGCGGCAGCGGCGGCGGCATGATCTGTTGTGGAGGCGGAGACGTTTGCGGGAACGATGAGAGGCGACCATCGCGACCGCCGGCCACGTCCGCCGCCGCCGAGTCCCACCGCACGGCCAACCCATCACCGTCCCGGTCGCCCACCATGGACGGCTGGCCAGGTGTAGTTGCGTTAGCCGTGCTGGCAGGTATTGCACGTCCTCATCCACCGCTTCCCTCTCCACTGCTTCGTTGGGTCATTCTTATCTGCAAATAAAGTAATTGTTAGTATTACTTCAATTAAATTTTATATATTTTAAACGTGTTTGGCAGGCACGAAATGTTACACGGAAACATCACGTTAGGCATTTATACTCGCATCGTCCGTTTTAAGTTATCAAAACGGTCCACATAAATACTCATGTCACGTCATTGTACATTTCCTGAAAATTCTATTGAACCAACCACCGCAATGGAGCCGTGATCTTTTTGCAGAGTAAGGCCAGTGAATTTTTATTGGCAATTGATAGATAACGAATTCCCAAAACAATCAAATACACCACCAATTGCTCCGCTATGCAAATTCTACGCAACATTGTATTATAATGTGTTATTATTTTATTTTGGTTCTTCGAATGTGTACTTTTAATTATTTTTCTTTCCCTTGTGGGTTTAATCTGAGAACATTGCAGTGCCATTGTTAAAAGGTACTAACAACAAGGATGGACAAAATTACCATCTTGGATCTCAGATAATTTAAATTTAGTAAACATTGACAAAGTAACTTATGACCAGTGTAAGTACGTGGAAGACCTAAAACTGTGGTTACTTTGGACAATTGTGCCTACCACTTCGCAAAGACAGGTTATTCGAGAATTTTTCAGCAAGATCTATAAGTGCAAATAATTGAATTGAATGAATTTTACCATTTTTAAAACACGCCAGGGGATGCTGGCAGCAGAAAATAATTACTTCTAGTAAAAGAAGTGTGGATGAGTGGAAACATTGGTAGAAGGAGTGCGAAGAAACGGTAGCAAGGAGGAGAAAGACAGAGGAGGAGAATGGAGAAAATGGTAGGGGGTGGAGTCACTGGAAAAACTAAATAACAAGAGATGAGATGAGATGAGAGGAAAAGGGAGATAAGGGCAATCAATGAAAATCTGCTTGTTACAGGTTATGTGAACCGGAGAGAGGTGTTCGAAGAGGAAGGTGCAAAGAAGTGAAAGAGAGGGAAGACAAAAGGCAGAAATGAAAGAGGGAGAAACATAGAAGGGAACGAGGGAATTACGTACATTGATAAAGGGGAAACGGTTTCGAATGGAAAGTAAATATGAAGTATGAATATGTTGTTTAGATACGGTTTTGTTCCTGTGCGAATATAAGGTTAGTGTTCGGTGTCATCTGAGGTCGTAAACTGTGTCGTAAGAATGAATCATAAGTGATAACTCTGTTGTCTGTAAATACAGACAACTGTACCAGAGGAAAGCAACGCGCGCTTTTTTAAATACGATCGCAACGAATTAATCTCAAATTACACGACGATATATTATTGAGGACTAACTGTTTAAAGTCATGAATTTACACTAAAATAATAACACATTTTTCGAAAACAAATAGATAATGATAGAGCAAGAGTAAAATAAATCCTAGAAGGAACTGCAATTGCCATCTGCAACCTGCAAATAAGCAAAAAAATATTTTTCTTGAAGTCTTTATGTTTTGTTGCTGGAATATTCGATGTGTTCGTTATTGGATATATTATGCCTTTTATTTGCAGTTTATTATTTATTATTTATTTATTTTATCCTTAGTTTGGTTCAAACTTTTCCAATATAAATTGGTTACTGCGTAATAGGTTTCGGTGACGCCCCTTAACCCATTAAATAGAAAAGAACCTCCGGATGTTTTCGACGTCATTGCAAATAAATTATAAAAAAGCTTACATTTACATACACTGGCACTTACGCAACACTTTGTTTCTAGATTTATATCTGTCAAGTTTGATCGGCGACTAACTATTTCGCCTAAGTTGTTGACAGTGATATGAATGAGCGAGTAGAGTAATATCTAGTTTTAAATAGACATGGATAGCAAGTCATTTTTTATAATTATCTTGTATGTATAAGCATTTCACAATGCACGAATTTAATAACTTGTTTTTCTATTACGATTAGTATATTTGTAACATGTCAATATATTACATCATCCTCGATTAACTCATTCAATTGCTACAAATTGTTTCAAGTCAGTATTTAACGGAAAATCAATTTTAACAAAAGAATTCACAAGTCATCCATCCGACACTATCACATTCCACTTCGCAATATATTTTTTTACGTTCTGCACGCAAGTATTTTTGGAAAACCCACTGTCCAGATCGTCTTTTACACGTAGGAACATTAAACTAAATTCCCAGTCATAAAACAATCAAACGATTTGTGTTTATTTGTAGATTTAACCATAAAGTGTGTTTATTACCGCTACCATAAAAATAAGTTTAATGAAAACAAACAACAAGTATGCTATCAACTGCGAAAATTAAAACTTTACCGAACCTGGCGATTTATTCCGAGCAAAAGCCACATGAATTAAAAAATCATTTTCAAGTTTTATGATTTTTCTTACATCCCTACGTTACCTGAGTATTTACAGTCGTGTGGTGGTTCGTGATCACAACATTTAAAGCATTAGTCATCAATTCTTCGTGCGTTCATTTTTTGCTCTTTTTGTTTGATTAATACGGTTTGATTTTATTTCATTTCAATAAATTTATATGTAATTTAATATTAATTACACATGCCTGTGTTTAATAAAATGTATTAAGTTGTAAATGGATTCCCAAATGGTTTTCAGATATGTATTATTTTATTTTGTAAAAAATGAAACTAAGCATAAGTAGTTAGTTCATAAGGAAAAATTAACAATATTTCATCTGTATCGTGTTGTATGTCAGTCCCTCTTAAACAGAAATAATCGTTCGGATATCCCAGCGGCCTTGATACCTTTTCGCGATTTCTTTGATATACTAACGAAAACGATCACGCTATTCTTCAATTAACGTCCCAAAGATTTACCGCAAAGATTTTTTTTAAATATCATAACCCGCCTAATCATACTCGATGGGGAATAATATTTATTTGATACTTGGTGGTTAAAATTACGTTCAACCCAACCCATCCTAGCCCTTACGTTACTCGCCCAACAATTAAGCACACATTTGCAATTAACTTCAGGATCCCAATCAGAATTTAGTCTATTAAAACACTGCTTATATGAAATATCTAAACGTGCACAATCTAACTCAATTAAACTCGGTTTTCTATGAACGTGTAATTGCATTAGTTGAGCTTTGTGTTGTGCTGCAAATTGTGCAAGTTATGCAGCCGAATAAGTCAAAGTTGTCAGAGGTACTCAATCAATGTCAGCCAATTAAACATAACTCAGAAAATTTACGCAATTTATAATGTGATAACGTAAATATCCTTTTGAAAAATAGCTTTACATATCATCCTGTTTAGGCAAGGGGATTCAATTAAAAATTTAGTTTCATCAAATGTTTTAAGGAATATCTAAACGTAAAAAAATATTCCATATTTTGGAATTTTTTTTATAATATCTGGTCGTCACACAACGTATAATAACATGGTCTCTTGACATAACAAATGCTTAGGAAGCAACTAGCCTTCGATTACTTTATCCAACGCAACTGCATTCCAATCAAAAACACAACGCACCCAACGAAGGACAAGAAATGAGGTGGTTTACAGCAAATGAGTTATCTTGTTACAAACTGTGACAGACTGACGTGAATCCACAACACACAACAATATACATTGGTTTGTATCATATTGGAAATCGTTATTTAATCCGGGTTGTGCACAAAACAACGTGCATTCCGTTTGCAAGCTAAATATCGACTGGCGTTACTGAAACTTTAACAAATTCATATCAATACAAAAACCACATCGGGTAATGAGCAGTATTTTCTTGACTCTGATTTATACAAATAGTTTCACGATTGCTGGAAACCTATCTCAAATATTACTGGTTTTGAATAGTTTGGTAACCAATCAAACAAAAGAATTTATTTACACCAATAATGTCGTTCTAAATATTTTTTTCGTAGAACAGTGTCATTTAACTCATTAAAAAATATCGGCACGAATTACAACAATTACAAATTCAGCTCGTGCAGTTTACAACAAGCCACCATTATTCAAGCACATTAACATTCACATCTTCATGCGTCGTAACATAAAATAATTTTAATGGTGTTTAAGACGCGCTGAAAGCTTTGAACATTGTGTGGCATAAGAAACGCTGCACGTTTACGTTAGCGTCGTTTTCACGGCATTTAAAATAAACACGTTTTCCAGTCGAAATGTCCGAAATAAAGTAGGCCGATGGCTTCGATTCGAATGCTGACCAAACACATGGTTCATTGTTAAAATTAAAACGTTTTAAATTGCTTTCCAAACGGTCGCTTCGCGAGGGAATTTACGGCCAACATGTAAAACGTACGTCCGCCGAGAATGTACATCTTTCAGGTTTATGTCGCACTTGCATTTTATTGATTATGTATAAAATGACGTTATCTCGAGGGAACACTCTGGTAAGGGATGTTCGCATGAAGTTCTTACCGGCGGTAATTTATCTACGTCTTTCTAAGAAATGCATGAGAAGTAAAACATTTGAAAGTACCATGAAGAATATTAATTTTAAGTTGTAGTTATAGCTTTTAAATCGGTTTTATAGATTTACATAGGGGTTGTTTGCGAATTCCACGGTTATTTCATTTAAATCGAATTTGTGGAATTATTTTAATCACTCAAGATCAACATTATTATTATTATTTGAGTCGTTAACAATAAATGCAGCTATTTTTGCCAGGAACTGAGATTGCAACGAATCGAGCAATTTTTATAATTAACGTCCCAGTTGCGACATGCGAAGGTTCAAGCAGTTTCTTCATTCGTCATTGAACAAGAGATAATTGCAGTACGCACGGGTAGACAATTACAAAACACATATAAATATAAATTACCCACGAAGTATAAACACAAGTTACAAACGACTCGCTCATAGGGGGCATCATCAAAGAATCATTCGTCGCAATTTAGATCACACGACGGTGGCCCTTTGTGACACCGCTTCATTACCCAGGTACGTTAACGTTAACGACTCCGACGCGACGTCGCGCAAATCTTGAGCTGCACGGAGTGCAGGAACCTGTTAATTTAGATTCCTTAAAGGAGCGAAACATTCTCGGTAACAGGAATTACCATAAGTGGCCGTACTATCTCTGCATCATACGTAAACATGTAAATTTCGTGCAAGAAAATGTAAATTATGATCGTAATTTCAGCTAAACCATCAATTATGTTAAGTTCGCCGCGAAGTGGGAGCAATGGGAACGTAAACTTGGACGTGGGGTATTAATAACGCGCGGGCACAGTACGTACTCGGTTTAATTTTTAATGGGATCGATGTTATGCATAATTGGAAGGCGTAATAACGTACATACGAACTTTGTTGTGTATGTTTTGCTACGGGACAATTGAAATGTGCGAGGAGTAATCTAAGAATACCACCAAGGATTCTAATCCAGTAATCAAGGAGGAGATCATTAGGTAACGGAATTCTTGATCGGAGATGATCGCAACGGTGGCCAAAAAATTCGCACAAGTCGAAACAGTTATCACGTTACAGTTTGTGTAATATTTATTTTGCAACATCATTGATTGTACAAATTAAAATAGTCAAATTATTCTTGAAATAATTTTATTTTTAAGATTATATTAGATAGGCGTTTATTACGATTTGTTAATTAAATTAATTAATACTAAAAGGTTGATGTAAAATAATTTTCAACTCACCCCTCATCGTCAAATTTACATCATTTTGTCAAATAAATTGATGGAGAGGAATTCATCCATTCAGCCACAGCAAACTTCAAAAACAATACACACCATGGAAAATCAATGGTAACCATGGCACCACATGAAAATATAAATCGCACATTTTTCCAATACAACTAATACGAAGCATAGAATTACTTATCGGAGGCCCACTGAATCGCACGTAGCATGCAGTCGCTATCCTTGATTTTTCATCATTTGTCATCACCAAATATCTGCAAATGCTAGTGTGCCTGAAATTCTTCACTTGACGTACTCGTCGTTCTCCCGTGGAATCACAGAAGAACCAATGAATGCAGAATCAACATAGGCGTACTTGACAGGCAAATGTATATATTAGCACACATTGCCTTCTGGACATACAGTTCCAGAATCACTGTTCCCCACTACTTCAGGGACAGGTTGGAGTTCACCGATAACCACGCCTGTTATCAGTGGCACAAGACTCATAGGATACTATTCAATTCTGACTAAAAGTACCCAACCCGCCACAAACACCAAAATATATCAATAATTTGTACCACATAACAACTGATAGTCAATACTATCTTACCAACTCTGCATTTGTCATAATAATGTTCATCAAGATTTGCCCCCAGCACCACACAAATTAACCACGCTATTTCCTACACGTGCATCGAGTAATTAATTTCGCATGATATTAGCAACTCCCCAAAATCTAATACTCTCTGCATTTCACCCCATATGTCGTAGTTTAGACGCCCAGCCCTCCCACTCAACCCCTAAACGATAAATCACGCAAAACTGTATTAAATAAATAAAATATAATGAAATATCCCAAATATGCATTTTTATCAAAATATCGTTGCTGCAATCGAGTTCATCCACGAATTACGTTACGCAATTAGTTTTTGGTGCAGCGCACAATTTATTACCCGAAACCCACCCGAAAAAACACCACGACGCTTAAAACGTTTCACATGCAGATTTAAACCCGTTATATTAAACGATTTACAAGCAACATTAAACGTAGTTGTCGTGTCCAAATGCAACGACAAAAACGCAATCCATGTAAACCTTTCAGATGAGACGTGCAAAACAAATTCAAGCTCGCTGCGAGATAAATGCGGATTCGATTTTCTCAAAATACAGGATGAACTGCTTTTTCGATACTGATCGAGATTATCGGACCACGAACTTGTCTCCACGATGACTTGTGCGTCTCCAAAAAAAAAACTGATTTTCTGGACAGTTCACTAACAAGACAAATAAATCAGGGCATTTGTCGTAATTATCAGCGGCTATTATGTTGTAACGAATGTTTCTTAAACTAACAATAAATTCTGAGCTAATTATATTAATTTATAATAGTAATAAGTGTCTGCGAAACGTACCTTTACAATTAGTGACGTGAGTGGTGGTGGTCACGCTATGTTCTATTCAAATCTACATAATTGCTGTAGAATTTGAATAGAATGCAGGCTTTGCAGGATTATTGTGTTATTTGTGTCTTAATTTAATTGAATATAGTCGGAGAATTCTTACAAGTTTTGTTATACAATTAGTTTTTTCCTGGATATCATGGGATTTATGAAAATAATTTTGGGATTTATGAAAGTGATTTTTTGGGAGTTGTGTAACATATTAGTCAACTTTTAGCTTAGTTATCACCTTTTTTATTTATTATTTCGAAAACTAACGATTTTTTATATTCAGTATTACAAAAATATTAAATATCGGCTGCGTTTTGTGATATGATGCACAGTATGTTCCAAAAGAAACTGGTTATTTATTTTCATTTGCGAAACGCTGTACATCTTAATTTTTGCCTTCTATATTTTTATTTATTTTATTTTTATCTATTTCAAAGTAATGAGTTTTATAATCAGCTGGAATAATTTTCTTTACATTCTTATAAATGACTTTACATTCACGATAATCTGACTGTATTTTTTTAAAAGATTTAAAACCGACACCTGTACTCACATCAGAAATAAAACCTCTTCAGTTGAATTGAGTTGAAGTGATAACAGAACACAATTATTTTTTATAAACTATGTATTTCTTGTCATTATTTAATTAGTTCATAATCAACTTAAACGAACAAGAGTTTTTGACATAATTTTATAATGTCTTGAGAAAGATAATTAGTTGCTAAACTTTACAATAAATTCGGTAAAAGAACCTTGAGAAACAATTAAAATTGTATTTGCAATTTTCTATCTACTGAATTATGTCTTGGACAGGTAGGTACAAAATAAATTACGAGATATTTTATAGAAAAATTCAGCGATTAATTTAAAATATTTTATAATCAAATTAAGCGAGACTTACGTGAGAAACACGATTTTATTTTAAGTTGGTAAACAAACATTTCATAAATTAAACCGAGCACACGTTAATCGACAACGTGTACTTTTTATAGTTGTGTAAAAATTTCAGAATATTAAGTGGCTGAAAAATCTTATTACGATGATTACTGGCCATGAACACTCTCAGTAAGACGATACTTACTACAATGGACATCCAACCTACCTCATTTAAATAAAATTTTAATTGTATTTGATTTTTTTTTATTTGTGAAGATTTTTAATTTAAATAAATAATTAACCACAACAATCTGTGTTCATTTAGTTTTTATATCGATAAATGTATTTTACAAAAATTGTCTCGGTGACAAATTTAGCTTCGAAAGTTTAATTTATAAAAATTCAACAATTCTCGTAGTAATGAACATCATTTTCGCTTTACGAAGAATCAATCAGTTAAAACTAATTATTTATTTAGTGCTTATTTAAACGTTTTAAAGCTTCTTAGGACGTACTTAAATTTATGGCTAAAAATTGGAAAAGTTATATTTAGTATATTTACGTATATTTTTCCATATAACACTGCAATTAATAACAAGTACCAAACAAACAATAGCTCAACATTTCAATAAAATATTCGTAATAAAACAAAAGGTATATTTTCCACCCGATTGCGTTCATTTGCATCAATACGTTTTACTACAATTTGCGCTTAAAAGATTATTTAAAACCAACGGTTTGTAATTTCCAGTTTATTACGTATAAATAAATGCATTCCTCTTATCGCTGCATGTGTTCATATTCAATTTTAAATCGATCGTTCCATTATTTTATTCCACATAAAATTTTATTGTTTATAAAACTATTTGAATATTGCGAGAGAGATTTTTTCTTATTTTATTGTAAACTAAATATTGTTATTTTAATAAATGACCAACTTTAATTACAATTTGTAATTAAAATTCTACAAATTCTAATACAAAATTCAATCGAGTAAGCATAAAGTCTACGAAAGATGGAGCTAGCGTATTGAAGCATATAGACAAATGTTGTTTTCATGGCTGATATGTTACTAAAAAAGTTTATCTTTGTTTATATGTACAGGTAGTTGCTGCCTTGTTGTAGTTCGTAGATCTAGCAGCACCAAACTATTACTTATTATCACAGCTATCACAGATACGTGGATATCCAAAGATAGTCTTATTTAGCAATACTTTTTGATTAACTCATTTCCGAGTTTATAAATTTAAATTACCCGTTTCAGTTTGCTTTAAATCTTTTTTTAATTACATGCCAGAATGAACAAAATATTAATTTAAACGAAAAATCCTAAATGTAAATCCAACAAAAACGCATTGCTATATGTAAATAATTCAGTACCGAACTTATTATTAATTCCATGATTTATTTTTCATGTTAGAAATACTCGGGCAGCTGCAGCTTAAAAGCCTAAACTTTCCTACTTACAGAGTGGCAGTCTATTCCAAGTAAATTGAGGTTGCAACTTTTATCGAAGTCTTTTAAAAGGGCGAGATAAAAAGAAATCAAAGAGATAACACTGAAAGGGCATTATCTGCATGATTTATTATGTGGTACGATGAATGTTCCATTACCAGCACTTCGCGCAATTTATACACCCCGATCACCTATAATTTATGCGACGTAATGCGTGTAAAATATCGACTGCTCTGCTCTTCGGTCTTCATCGATCATGTGCAGCGAGACCTCGAGATACTTTACAACAGGAGGTGTTAAAATAAGTTATATCGTGTTTTACGAAGAATCGATTGCTTCCTGACGAGATTACCTTGATAGATAGTGTCAACGTTTTCAGCGAGGGTAAAGAATCAAACATGCTAAGGTCAGGCTAAATAAGATGCATTCGTGCGCGCCGCGGGAGGTTAATGAAATGACCAAAATGTCCGATGCTTTATCGCGGAAGTGGGTTGAGCAATGGATTCTATTGTGCGCACATCAATGTCGGATAAAATTGTAAAATGGAAAGGGAAATGAAAGGAAGGGTGGGTTGTTTCCTACATGTTTGGGTGAAATTGCCAAATGAAATTATTTAAGGGTAAAAACAATAGAGAAATACGATGAACGATAAACATCGCATCATTGGGTATAACTCCTAGAAGTCCGCATATTTACAGTGCGTTCTCTTCAATTTAGACTTTCTTCTAATGAACCAGGTTGCTTTGCCTTGGTAACGACATCTTCCCGTTGAGTCTCTGGTCAAAATATATACCAAAATACTATGCTTGGGTAACGAATTCAACATTACAAGCAGCATGGCACAGCTTAGCATAACATAATCACTAGAAGCAGTAATTAGAAGTTAGTGTTTGCTTTAACTTATACTCTAATCCTGTTTCAAATATTTTTTGATGTTGGACAATAATTTGAGAACGAGCTCGTTCTTCTAAATGAAAACATTTTGACCAAAATCTTAAAATCATAAACCTTTGCCAACCCAACAAAAATTAATTCTAAACGGGAACCAAAAGTAGAAAATGTTGAGGATTAATATTAACATCAATCAGGGCGTAGGAACTAAACTCGCAAACAAAACTTATCCCAATTATTTGCGAACTTATTCTTGATATAATTAAGTTCACTTAGGATCTGAACTGTGAGCTTTATTACGCCAACTAAATGTAATTGAACTTTCAATAAATGTTTTGTTGGCTTTAATTTGATTTAGTATCAGATTTGTAGGTTTTATCAACTGATGAAGTTGAGAATGAAAGCCATACAAATTTATAAAATCAAAAAAATATGACGGATAAGTTTAATTTCATGTCATAGGATCCACTATCCCAAACCCAACCCAAGTCAACCTAAGTCAATTATTAATGACTTTGCTGGGTTTAGTTATGCTAATGGTCGGTTTACTTCTAAGTTTATTTGTTCAGTATTGTTAAAGGAATCAATATCATTAAACTACAATCAACCCAAACTAAGAAACTTCTATCAGATGCGTGTGGTTCAGTTGGTCTATGTGCTGTAAGATAAATCCCAAATACTTTAAAAAATGAAAAAATTAAATATAGCCAAAATACATGGAAAATTGTTATAATAGCCAAAAAGCACAAAAATGAAAAGAAAATTTTTAATGTAATTTAATTCGTATTTTCGTTGGCACATTGTTTCGTTTCCTATCGTTTTCTGCATGAAGATATTTTGTAATTTTCATTTTGTCCATATAATTCCAATTCGTGTAATTTGTGTCAACTTCAACCCTCTTGACAAAATAAATCCCAACCCAACCCAACTTAACTCAACACAACACAATCCATCAAAATACTGAAGTTTCGTAGTTAAATAAAAATGTCGGTTGATTGGGTTGGGTTGGATTGGCTTGGGTCAGATTGTGTCGGGTTGGGTTATGTTCGTTTGGATTACCCAATTTTTCCGACTTTGAAAGTAAAAATCATTACTTTACGTTTTTTGGGTTGTTGGAAGATTTCTGAACCTTCAAAGTATAACAAAATGAAATAATTGGTAGAAGTTTCAATTGAAGTTGATAGTTGGTAGTTGAATAAAAAAACAAATTAATCATAAATTTGTAAAAAAAATAACTTTTACTTGCCTGTTCTCTTAATTCAAAAATGCAAAAAAAATATATTACTTTGATTTGGTTTCGGTTGGATTGTGTTGGGCTGGGTTGGGTTGATTCGAGTGGGGTGGAGTTAAATTGCTGAAATTTTTTTTACAAATCAACAAAATAAAACAAGAATAATTGATACAAGCCCCAGAAGATTTTTAAATGCAAAAATTGGACTAAATTCTGATTGAAGTTTCAAGCTGAAAAAAGCAACGTAGTCATAAAAATATTGCACATATTTACCTATTTTATTAATTTTCTCAAGATTTAGTTCAGTTTAACTTAGTTTACCATAATTATTTGACAAAATATTAATTTTAAGTTTACAAAATATTCAAACATATCCACAGACTCCGAGAAATTTGATTTGACTTAATTACTAAAATCATAAATTTTCACTCCAGTGGCGAAATTATCAAAAAAGAAATAATGACAACAGCTGAAAATTTGTCAAGTTTGATTGAATTTCTACTTCAACTAAGCGAACCAAATGTTTTTCTTTGGAAACAAGCCATAGTTCCCATTCTGAAAAAAGCTGATAAATCTCTGCTGATAAATCACCAGCTTATCAAACCTCGCAAAGATTTATGAGCAACTGAGATACAAATCAATATGAAATCATTTCTAGCGGGGAAATAAAGAGTTACAGTTGGTTTTACTAAATTAATTTATTAGTGAAACATTGGATGGTCGTGGTCAAGTTGACGTAGTCTATACAAAATTTTCTAGTGCTTTTGACAAATTTATTCATAATGTGTTGTTAACAAGTTCGTTTTGGTTAGGTTCGTCGCTGTTGAGTCTTATGAGTTCCGATCTTACCGTTAGAACTATTTTCGTATTTCTATTATCTGGTGTTCCTCAAGCGTTCAATTTGTGACCACTATTATTCGTTTTATTCATCGATGAATTTCTAGTTTTTCTGTCTTGTCATACACTTGTTTTGCCGATGACCAATGTCGATAGAAATTTACTCGTCCATCTCGAATATTACCGAGGATGTATCCTTGCAGGAGAACATTAACATTATTGTACACTGTGTGCCAAATATCAGCTGAAACTGAATATTGACCAATGTTGCGCTGTAACGTTCACACGTAAAGCTAATGTCTTTTGACGCACTTACTACGATATTGATGGTCAGGGATGTTGTGAAGAATCTGAGATTGATGTTTGATGGTATCGTCTAAGCAAACTAGAATATGCCTCAACAGTTTGGTCACCCAATTATACGTATCACCTTTCCATTGAATAAATTCAAATTCTTCAAGTTGTCATTTCGACCCGATGGCTTTTATCATGGTGGACATGCAGACTATGAGTTGCTCATGAGTAGACCAAACTGGTCGTCCGCAGATACAATCGACGTTACATTTTCACATACCGCATGGTGGCTTTCGTCACCAAAGTTCAGTTTACCAAAACCGAGGACCAATATCCTGTGGAAGGTTCCATTGATGAGGATGTGTAGCTGATTCATATTACAATAATATATTATTTAACCCATTATGAAGCTTTGTCGCTTGATTATATAATGCATTTTGTTTATATTGTTTATTTTATTTATTTGCATGCATATTTGTACATTATTTTGTCATGTTATTAGTTTCTTCATTCATGACTATTTGTGTCGGGTTAGGTTGGAATGGAATGGATTGGGTTGGATTAAATTCGAATCAACTTTCCACAGTCTCAGAGGGAGAGGACATTAAACCATCGCAAAACTTTGACAAAATTGGTGGTGAATTGACGGTCAACACATAATTACTTTCACTGGCTTACCTAGGCTGGGTATAGCCTGAGCCTGAGCCTCAAATGAAAGATTTTAGCTAATTTCGAAGCTCACAATGAATTTGATTGGGAATGATACCTGAAATAGCTTTCACAGGTAATGGTGCACATCTTCGTTGGGTTCAAGACAGTTCCTTGTCATCTTCTAGAAGGAGCCAATCTTTCCCTGTAATGGTCATTTTCCACTTCTGATGCTTTGGCAGTTCTTGCTTTCTCTGTCAGGGTGATCTGGTAATTTCACAGATTCTTTTTGGCATCAATAGCTTCTTTGGTTAAGAAGGTTCTGGTTTGTTGATTATTGATGGAAATTAGTTCTGGTGTCAAGTTTCAGACCCAAGACCATTGAATATCATGTCAACTCTTTAAACAAATTCCAGTCAGTCTTGCTAAACTCTAAAGACACTGATCAAGTGAGATGGAAATGGCCAAACAACGGATTTACGTTTTCCCAGCAACAAGTTAGTATAAAAATCGATTATCAAGAACCGAAATTATTCTACCAATAAATGGACTTCCCAATTGAAAAGAATATTTATTATTTGGCACTGATATCCTCACCAGCTAAAAATCAACTCCAGATAATTCTAAATTTATTATGTGACATGGAAAGCTGTATTTAACGTTCCACCTCAAGGGCACAGTAATCAATACTCCAATAAGGTTATATTTCGGGGCCGAATACACATGAAACGATAAAGTTTCCGTGAATGTAATCGTAAATGTAATCGTGTAAACACATATTCCATTATTTTCTTAAGCATCTAATGTAAACTTGCTCCAACTCTTAGTTTTTATCCCCGCTCAATATTTGGGTTAACAAGGGAAGCTGCAAGGAAAGGGAACTGAATGCGGAGCACGATAAAGGTCAGAGTTCATAACCTCAATAGACAATATTCAGTAAATGCTTTTCTTAATTTATTTATATATAAATTATAAATTAAGTTTAATTTTAATTTAGTAGGCACCCCAGCCGTTCAATTATTAAAAATAATTCATTTTAACCACCTACAATTATTAAAACGTATTGATTAGAATTAATTTTGCATACGATAACAATGTCTCATAATAATCAATATCGATGATTTTCACAAACACATTTACATTTACAGTCAAGTCTCGTAGTAAAATTCATGCAAATAATTGATGTAAATTATTGTAAGATATAGATTTCGCGACTCTCAGCGGCCACAGTGCACTCGATTTAGCAACAAAATTGCATTTCGCTTCACACAATATTTTGCAATATGTTTGAGTCTGCGAGAGACTCCCCAAAGGTTTAAAGTTGGGTTTAATTAGGTTCATTTGGGAGAGGCGGTCGCCGACTGGAATTAATCCGATTTAAAATATTGATTATGCACCGAGGACGGACATTTTCAAGTGTAGTAATTGAAAAACTTTGAAACCGTGTCGAAGTGCACGAGAGAATATTATTATTTTTTTTAGTCATTAAAACGAGGGATTTGAATAAACAATAATGAAGAGATTAAATGGATAAGGTGTATCCTTGGGAGGAAACAAATATTGGTTTAGATTGAAAGTTGAAGTAAATATGTAAGGTGTCAAGATCAAGTACACTGTTGCATTATTTTTACAATTAAAAAAATTCTACAAAAAATTTAAACTACGTAATTAAAGTTATATTTTTTATAAAGTGTCCACGTCTTCTATGAATCGTGGACAACTTCGACGTCTTACATGAATCCTGGACAACTCATAAACCGAAATGATTTCAATGCAAAGGAATTCGACGGACAACAAAAGAAATGGTAAGATGGGGAAGCAGGGTAGGAAATCATCATTTATAACTAAAGATCAAATGACAACATGACACAATAATCAAAAATATAATACTACAGTAATTTAATTTATGACACCAACATTAATTAATAAATTCTTGAATACTTGGGTGACCTGCGAAGTCATGGATCGACAGTATACTATCTCAGCACATCATAAATCACTCCAACAAAAACCATACATCCACAACGCCAGTCAATAAAGTCCAAATTAATATTTCATACAAAATATGGAAATGGGGGCGTATAATGTTCCAACAATGCAAATACCAACAGCAAAAAATTAATTGAATATTAATGACAGTTATAACTTGCACGTTGCATATTTCAAATAACTGCCACATTGTGGAATTAAACTGCAATCAGCGCACGAACGTAGCTGTTTGGTTGGACGCATTTAATGCGTTCGTATCCAGTGTAAGATTATTTAACCGACCGAGGGCTTTCGATGTCATTAGCGTTACAGGGACGTGAACCGGAAATGTGAAATTACCAATAATTCAAACAGTGCAGAGCTTGCCCAAACTGTCAAATATTCCACAACAAATTGCAAATCACGGAGTTCGAGGTGGCAATAATACTAATTTCAAATAATTTTATTATAAATCGCTCCTGCTAACTGGATTCTCAACTTTATCTAACTTATTATAGAACTTCATATTGTCGTCTTCAATCGATTTCCATGTTGTTGAGCCATCTGGGATTGCAACGTGTATTAGATTCACAACGTCTAAGTTCATTCACCAATAGTAGGAGTTGAGGTGTTCGACTTTGATAAAGGGGCAGATCTACCTCCGAAACGTCTACAAAAAAATCAACGATTGATTTTTTTGTAGACATTGTATATTCTTTATCGATACTATCTAAGTTCTGAATCTTGAAAGTGGAGTTCAGCTATTGAAGACGCTGATTGAATATTTAGTTATGTTAATGCAACCTAGATTTTAATCTTTAAATCTAGTTATCCTGTTGTTGGGTAAGGAGATCTTGACAGGAAGAAAACATATTTTGCAAACGTTCTTTCACGCATCAGGATATTAGTTTAGTCGTCAGTCCAATCTCGCCAGCACTAAACATGGGACTTGAGTTAAGCGCCAATTTGTTGAACGTATATTGTCAGCTTATGTTATTATAGCATCGATTTGATTTGGACGCCATGCACGTTTCAGTAACATGAACAGGAAACGCGAAATGACCGATAATTCAAATAATGGTGAGTTGTACAAGCTGTCAAAAAATAGACAAGTTAAAAATTACATCTCATATAGTCATCTGTTATTGCAGTACGTGCATGGACTGTTAACCTCGAATTATTTAAATTATTTACAAATCTTGTATGGAGGTTTGTGCAGACGTTTACGTGTCCGATCAGCTCCTTTATCAATGCCGTAAATATATTTTAACACAGTCCAGTTACTGTGTTTTTAGTTATTGTAAAAATTGGTAATATTTAATCATTTTAAATAATTTGGTGAAATGTTGTGAATTTATAACAATAATATTTTTACATAATTTTTTTTTATTTACGTACATTAGTAGACGCCTTAACATGTCACCTTCAACTATAAGTCGTGTACTTTATTTGCGGCCACGGCCGTTTTATTCTTACTAAAAAAAACACCCCAGCATTCGCAGTAAACAAAGTCATAATATTACACATATAAATTCACAGACTCCGGTCGACGCAATCCATTCCATAGTAAAGGAAATAAAACAAACAACACGAGAAAACAACGCCAAATACGCCAATGGCAACGGAGACAAACAAATTACTTTACGAGACCCGCATTACTCAATTGCACAACAACGTGTCTTGAAATATATCACCGACAAAGTTATTGTGTTCCAAGGCAAATGAATTACTTTTAGAAACTGTATTTTCAACTATTTTAAGTGATATAAAGGTATATAAAAATTTTATGATACACAAAATACATCTAACAATGGAATTATACTGTAAATAAAAGATTTAATAACCCTGAAGTTGAAGCAGTGTACGAAACATCTAAAGCTGCCAAGACTAACCATGCATTCAAGTTTATTGGTTATGTTATGTGTTTATATTGTACTATAGATGTCACTGTTTACTTTTCATTATCGTTCAGTGAAAAAATATCATTTATATATTTTTTATATGCATTGACATTTGCAATGATGAATTGTTGGACATATATTTATTTATTTAGGATATGGTGGATTAATTTTACCTGATGTTCTGAATCAGGCCAACTAGCTGTACAACCCTGGTCTTGTTCTTCATCCATTGTTCGTTGACAATTCCACGAAAGCACCACACAATTCACAATTTATGTCGTTAAGCATATGATTCGGTATGGGTCAATGCACCGTTATAATTATCACCGATATTTTATACTCATGCCTACTCAAATAACTTCGTTTATTGCGTTACGTTTGAACACTCATTTTTTTTTTAATAAACCAAATCGACTAATGCCTTTGCACTACATTTTATTGCAACTTTTCATTTATTATTTTGAAACTTAGGAACTGCATCGTTGAAACTCCATCGGCATGTTATCGAAAGCATAAATTAGTACAAGAAAATTACATTGTGAATCGAAAAAAAATTGCAATCGTCGAAAATTTTAGAACACCAACAAACATTGATATCTCGCTTAAATCAGTCTATCAAATTTTGTGCACGAAATGCCGATGTGCTTCTAACTAGCCGAACCCAAAAAGCTTTCACGAAAGCTCGCGAGGACGGCCGAGGGTCCTTCGATCCGGAGCAACACATAGCAACCGTGTGGGTACCGCCCTCGACTTGGAGATAGAGCATGTTGTGTATAAATAATATATTTATAAAAAGTATAGATTTAATCTATTCCATGATGCGTTACATAGACTTACACGCCCTTAAACAAAACTGTTATGATCGGGGCGCATTTCGTTTGAGTTGTTTTTAAAAATCCATTTCGACATAAATCGCACTTTCTTTTACGAATTGAATTAATTGTAAATAATGTAAAAACCTGTTAAGTAAATGAGATTTATTTATTTATGTATGCCCAACTTTCTTCTTGCATATTTACTCAAATCGTTAATATTATGTTATTTTGTGTAATTTGGCAAGGTGTGCATTATTTTATACGAATGTGTTAAAGAGCTACATTTTATTTCAATGTTTTATGACAAGCAGCAGGTGTTTGGCAATCAATCATTTAATCGTTGTAAAATTGCCACAATTTTTTTATATATATTTTTAACTCAATAAAAATATAATGTGTCGTAAATTGAATCGAAATTTTATCTCAAAATTCGTACTGAAATTATTAATGCAACTTTTTGATACAATATTATTAAAAAAATATTTATTTATTGAATTTTGTGTTAATTAAATGTAATTTAGAAATAATTCCTATTGTAATCTGTTACACGGGCCACTTTCTCCAAATATATTTTCGTCCCCGAATATCGACCAATCTTTCGCCTCGCTTTTTTATTTGTTCTGTTTAATGGGTTTGAATGGACGTTTGTCTGAGTCTGGGGGATCAAAACTTTTCTTTTATAAAGTTCCATTTCCCGTGCAATTTTATTGCGACTGCCCTTTTTGCTTGGCTTGCAGTGCCGTCCTTGCGGTTTTGCTCGCCCAACGCCAATCCAACTTTCAGAACACCCTATTCATCTTATAACTTCACGTTTCGATCCCACTTTTCCAATTGTTGCCACTCGATACATGTTTTCTTTGAAACCAGATCCATTCATCATTGGTTTTTATGTGGCGATTATCGTTTTCTATATTGTACATAAAATCAAATAAATTATATCAGATGCCTACGTAATTATTTTAATTGGTTATCAATAAAAAGTGGGGTTTTGCAAATTTATAATTAATAAATAATAAAGAAATTTAAACAAAAGGATGAAATATTGAAAGTACACACAAAAATAATTATTTCAATCGAGTTTGATTGGGTTGGGTTGGGCTTAAAAATTATGAAAAATTCCCAATTAAATGATTGAAAACAATGTGCGTGGAAGTAAATTAAGAGCAATTGAATAAATGAAAAATGAAATAGCATTGAACGAAACCAAAGCCAACTCAACCAAAGGTAAAATTTACTACAACCTTTTATTGAAATCAATTTCTAAATTAAATTCAATTTTATGCAAATTTAATTAGTTACCCATAAAAGATCAGTTGGCTTGGGTTGGGTTTGCACATTTATAATTAAATGAATTAAGAGGAAAAATATTTAGAGCAAGACCAGCTTGAAGATGGAATCGATTTGCCAACCCAACGCAACCAAACCCAACCCAACCCAACCCAAGCAAATCTATTTATTTTATTGTAATCGATGTAAAAATTAAAATAAATTAAATCTCAAGCTAAAAATTCAATAGAATAAAAATAAGTATTTCATTTATGCACCAGGAAAAAGTTGGAATGGGTTGAGTTGGGGTTGGACAAAAATCGATTTAAATGAGCGTATGGAAATAAACGGTGGGAACGCAATTCAGAGGAAATAGAAATAAATATTTAAAAAAATTAAAAGGATTCAAAATAAAAATTACTGATTATCCGAAGGACAATTAATAATAATTTTCAGCAAGTCCATAAAATAATTTCGACGATGTCTATCAGGATTTTAGAACTTTAAAGAGTAACTTAAAAGTTTTAAATAAATATATTTAAAGCATTGGCATTCGACTGTATGAATTTATATTTTTTATATTTTGTAGTGCATATAAATCAATTATGCAGTTGCACGTTAGTTTTAACATACAAAACAATATATTTTGTCTACATAAACGTCAGTGCATTTTTGTGAGTAACTTAATAATTAAATTTACAAATAATTATCATCACTGTTTTAATTTGTATAATAAATTTTAAAAAAACCCGTTTTGAATTTTTGTCATATCAAACAATTTCGGCATGCCGCACCAGCATGATATATGTAAAAAAAAAATTGTAAACATTTTCGTCACAAAATATGCAAGAAAACACGTCCATTTCAGCTAGGGTGGTAGATTATGAGAGGCAGAAATAAAATTGCAATTTCCCAAGAATGTCAAAAAGTCAAAATGTTGATATACGTTTTGCGATATTAACAAGCAATGACAAATAAATCGACATCGTTGTTCAAAATCCAACAATTATTGCAGAAAGAAATAAAAATGCCAAGAGATGTCAATGGTTAAGAAAATTTGGCTTTGGATAATATCAAAGAATTGCCATAACAAACAATATTTATAATTTTTTTATAAATGTTTATCATTTAATTCATACCACGTTTAATGTACATGTTAGTAGACTGCTGAAGGCGTTGGAACGACAAGGATAATTATCAACTTGTTAGATGAGAAACTTCAAGAACAACGTTAACGACATTTTTTGTAAGCTCATTGAAATCGTTTAATCTTTTAAATTATGAAATAAATATAACGTGAAGTTAAAAATTCTGTTGAATTGGGTGGCGTTGGTCTGAGTGTAGCTAATAGGTAATTTCAAGGACATTTACACATTTATATATAAAAAATAATCGCTCGGTTAAAGTACCATATTTGTATTGCTTTTCGTGAAATCAGTACTTAAGATTGACTTTTTGAGGTATATAATTTAATAACTAGGTCTGATATAATTAATTTTAGGGAGTTTCTAAAATATTAACAAAATACATAAATTATCATAAAAACCTTAATTTATCTGCGTCGTGTTTCAGGAGGTACCGCCTTCCTTTCGGTTCCGGGCGACTCATTTTGTATAGTTTATTTTTACACCGGTAATATTGTCTGTAATTTAGCACTTCCAGTTCCTTTTCTCGAATTATACACTATTCTTCTTGTTCACACGTTTATTATGCCGGATCCGTTGTGTTTAATTTGCAATTACGAAGCAAGTATGTTAATTGCACTATTTAACTAATCCTCGCGATAAGTCTTGGTATTTGATTTATATTTCATTATTCTTTTTAGCGAAAAAAATATTTTATTGTTCCTTATCCAAATGTATACTTATTTTATTGCCTGTTTGCATGATGGCGTAGATAATTGTGTTTGCATTCGTTTTAATATATTTCTTTATTTTAAATTAAAGCTTCTACTTTAATAAAGCCCATACGATGCACGACTCTGTACAGTAGTCTAGGTTCCGAAATTACAAAAATAATTAATTACGAATTATAAAATATATTACATAAAATCTCAAAATAATAAAAGTTTCAATGAGAACTCAAAAAATCTCATATAAAATAATTATTTGTTAATTACAAAGTTCTAATGATCATGTTGGATATTATTTAATATTTTATTTGATTGGTGATAACGGATTGACTAAGAACTTTTGGCTTATTTTGAGTTTAGTTGATTTAATGGTAGATTCCACTATTTTAATAATATAATAAGCTTGTCAACCATTCAATTCGTTGATGATGTATCCAAGGTGGTTAATTATAACGATGCAAATCTATTGCCTGTAATATTTTGAAACGTCGAGCCAAAAGGAAGGAAAAATAGATATAACACTAAGATAATCGTTAAACCAATACCCTGATAAAATTCTTGTAAATGGTTTTCGTCTCTATAACAAAGTTATGATTAACCTAAATTTTCTGCGGACGATAAAACGCTAGAACGTCTCCAAAAAGCATTGGTTTAGGTTAAAAAATATGAGGTAGAAAATACGACGATTAAATGCAAAAAAAATAATATTATTAAGTTGTATAACCTACGTCATAGTAGAAACAGCAATGTGTAACGTTGCAAACGTAGTTTTGCCAGCCTTGACCCCCAGAATTCTATAAAAACACAACACGGAGTAAATGAAACGAACGAAGAAAAAGCTCGTGTCACTGACTAGTTTCGATATAATGGCAACATTATCAAGAAAAATCTTTCCTTGGACTTTCCACGGCCACGGCACGTTAATTCCCCTATTCCCATAACCAAGAGCTGCACGCACAGTTCACCTTACTGCCAACCAACCAGCTCTAAATGGATATAATATTTAGTTTATTGTAAGCATCGGCAATTTTCCCTGATTTTTATGTACGTTTCCGTGAACTTACCATTTTATTTTATTCGGCTGCGTGTCAAAGAACCCCACACGATGTTATTTTTAAAACTGGCGTAAATAACAGCGGTGGCTTCTTTGATAGTCGTACTTTTCGTATTCCATTCCTTATCCATAATTATACGCGTTAGCAAAGCAGCGAAAGTGCGTTTTTAACTGCAAATGGTGGTGCTACATTACCGCAATTGCGCGAGAATTGTGAAAACGAGAAGCCAACCCCTGGCTTTCTCGCTGATTAAATTAATGTAATTTTTTTAGGGTGGTTATTTTTTTTTAATTTGGTTCAACTGTCAAATTGCAAGAGATGAAAGTTAAGTACTTTGATGACTTTGTCTAATTTACATATGCATCGTATTTTCGCTTGAAATCATTCCAGCGTTCTTTATCTTAATAAAGGCTTGGGATTTTACGTAGATTGCATTAAAAAATGAGAAACTCGGTTTCAATTTTTGAATATTGGTGAGGACACTTGCAGAGACTGTATGTCAAGATAAACGTTGAGCTGAAATGACTCCAAAGGTCCAATGTTCGAACAAAGAGAAAAATAAAGAGGAACGTTTATGATTTCAAACAAGGAATTATAAATTAATTTAATTTTTTAAAAAATGCGCCGCTGCATGTCGTATTATGACTAATATTTTTAGGAAAAAAGGGTCTGCATTAAAAAAAGTGCATACCTACTTACGTAATTGAACATATGTTTTGCCAACGAATATATCAGTCAGTTTATGTGCTTAGTACCGGTGAATTAGTCGCAATAAAATAAGATTGATTTCAAAATAATTTATGTTGTGACCGGGTTGTCTATCGACTCAATCTACTCTCATAGACTATAGTGGTGATATTTGGATACTTTTGATACTTTCGCGTTAATTTGTGTTTGTGCAAGAGTGCAGTGTTGTGTCGTCGTCAGTGGAAGCGACTTAGGTTACATCGGAGACTTATTATGAACCTTGTCAGGTAAGTACTTATAGATTATTAAATTTCTCTAGATATCACAAACCATCACACAATAAGTTTTGAATGTTCCTACTGGAAAAATGAGGGGTAGTAATGGCTAGTTATTCCCATACAATTTTTATAGTTGTAAGAGTTTCCAAAGAGTTAAAGGAGGCTAGAATTGGAAGCGAACTGAAAAATTACATGGGATGAAATGAAGTAAATGATAATAGAATTTACTAGAAATAAATAAAATGTTATTAAGATATATCGAACTGTGTCTTAGGTCTGGGGTTTGAACCATAATAGGGGTAGAATTTGTAAAATTAAATGTCATCTATATATCAACAATGTTGTGACAGTACAAAAGTTTGAGACAAATTTATCTAAATCATGGATAATAAATCATAGTTTTGAACCAAGTTTGGGACGCAATTTTTGAGAATTAGCAAACGAACAACCATGACACCAAATAGTCGGTATAAACAGTATAACTACATTAACTTCCCACAAAATATTATTATATATATTTGAATCAAATTTTTCTGTTGGTGAAATTTCTACATCCCAGAGCACCCACAACTGTGAAATTCGGCATTAGTTATTGACCTATATATATATATTCGCCTCAAACATAGCCATTTTATAGAAAATCGTGAGCTTTTCATAAAATCACAAGGTTAAAAATATATTTTTTTTATTTTAGATTTATTTCGTTTCTTACAATTATTTACATATTTATATTTTAGAAAATGTTGGGTTGGGTTAGGTCGAGTTAAGTCGGGTTGGGTTACTATTTTGAAGTGTATTAAAATTTCAGCCATGTTTACAATTTTTGTATAAATATATGGTTTCGATATTATTTATTATTAATATAATAATTTTAATACTTTCTTTTGCAATTTAGATTTTTCTGACAAATTTTTGATTTTACCAATTATTTTGACATTATGATTTTTTGTATTTTAAAAAATCAGGAAATGTTCATCCTTTTTTGGATGTATTTCGTACAATTTGTTACAATTACTTTCATATGTGCATTTTAGAAAATGTTGGGTTGGGTTGGGATGGATCGAGTTGGGTTCTGTTGGTCTGTGTTACCATTTTGAAATATTTAAAAATGTTATCCATTTCTACAATTTTGAACGTTTTTGTACGAATTTTAGTCAATTCTATAATATTGACATTTTGAGATATGGTTTATTTATTATTTATCTAACAATCTTAACAGTTTCTTTTGAATTTTAGACTTTTCTGACAATTTTTATATTTTTTTTAATTTATCCAATTATTTTGACATTGGAAATTGTTACATAAAGGCTTTGGTATCTGTGACTACTTTTTCACAATAAACATCTTGACATTTTCAGTTCTTTTATATACTTCGATTTTTAAATAATTTTTAACATTTCCTTTTTCATTTCTAATATCATTTAAAAATGTTCGCAATTTTCAAATCTGCCATTTTCTGTTTTCTACATTTTAGAGAATTTTTGTCATTTTTATGATTTTTATTTTTATTTTGCATTTTAAAGAAACATACAAGTCGGTAATTTTCCTTTTTTAAAACTGTCTGAATTTTGAGGATATAGGTAAATTTTTTCGTTTTCGTTAATTTTTAATTTGTTCCATGTTTTCCCTATTTTAAATCTAAAACAGTTTTGAGAATTTTAGTAGTTCTGATATAGATAGACCCAACCCAACCCAACAACGAGCTTTCAAAAAAGTGGAATGACACTGGTAATGAAGTGCTTAGTCAAAATTGGATAAAAAGTAAAAAATTAATTAAAATTAATTCAGAACATTTCAGTTTTGATTTTAAATAAACACGAGGCAAAAATATGAAATAAATGTTAATTAGTTCGGCTTCGAGATTTGTACGACTGACAAGTATTGCAAATAGAATTTTACTGCTTTACAGCTAAACCTATAAGGAATCTGAAAATGCAACTCATAAACCTGTAATTTTATTAGTTGTGTAAATTGTATGTAAAATAATAGAAGATAGCTTAGCATTCAGAAATATCACGTGATACGTTTTGACCAATGAGAGAGGAATCAATGTAAAAGGTTCCGCTGTTAATCTGGACATTGCTACCGGCACAATTTTCAACGAAAGTTAATCAAAAATGTTGGAATAAACGTCGGAAACTAAGTCTAAATCCACTTCCATAATATTTGAGTCCACACATGACAGACTTACACTTCAATTTTGAACACTTATTTTCCTCATCGACGAACATTTTAACGCGGTAATTATGACTGCGTCCCTTTGATATTGTAAGCTGCGTTTAATTGCCTTAATTTCACAGACTTCTTAATTTGATTTTTAAAATAGAAGTTATGGAGAACGATACGCCCCGTGCAGGACAAAATTAATGATAATTTTATCCCATATGTTACTTAGAAACATATTCGGATCCATGAGCGTTTTATTCCCTGTCGCAGTCGCCCGGTAACAGCTTACGGTTTTTCGGAAATGTTGGTTATTCCTTAACCACATATACACCAAATAAACCTGTTTTGCCAGCTTTTGTACTTGAGTAAAATGCGATGTGTAATTTCCTCTGGGATTTTTACCATTTCGTGTGTTCATTGCATTCAAACGTTCTCAGTTGTGTTGAAATTTTATTTAATTACTTTTTCAACATATTAGATCATCAACGAATGCAGTGCTTTAAATATAAATTAATATTTTAAAGTAAATAAAAACTATAAATAATCCCCAATATTTTCAACATTCGTAAACGCGAATTAATTTAGAATTACCTTCAGTTTTTCATGTTCTTCTCCGTGGGCCCTTGAAGCTCTTCGCCTGGAATAAATACGACGATGATTAATGAAACAGTTATTTCAAAGCATATATTTATTTATTAGTCATCCACATGATCTGTTAAGTACGGACGCCGCAATCTATAAATACAAATGAAATATTTGAGTGGATAAAGAAAACACACGATTCGCTGTGCAGGGTGGAAGAGCATTTAATATTTTACAGATTGTGGCTGCCAAAATAAATACATTGCGGATCAACTGTGAACTCTGAATTATTTATTACTCTCTGTCACATCACACGCATGCAGATTCGTGTTATTAGAAATATTAATTTTCGTCAATTCCGCGAGACGACACAAAAGAATTTCGAATATTATTAGACTTCGTTGAAGAAATCAAAGTGTGTTTATTTATAAACATCGTGCGAATTTGGTTAGATAGATCAAAGAGTAAGTCATATTTCGGTGGATGGGTTAATCTCGGAAATTTCGGATAAAATGTCTGCGATACATTTTGATCGCTATTTGAGATTTTTGTAACAAAAAATGTTTAGACAATTTTTTTTATATATGTTTAATGTAAATCATCTTCGTGTCATTTTATAGTGTACATAGTTATATTCAACATCAGTAATAGTAAATTATGAATGAGCAGTAATAATGGCTGTTACTCAAGAAAATGAAGTTTAAACTTGAATTATTAAATTTTAAATTAGATGATGTCAAAGTCCAAAGTTACTTCAATGATTGTCTCACAATTTAATTGTGATTAATTTGTGATTGGATGTCAACCGTGAGTAATGAAAATTCTATTTCGTGATTGATTGCAAAGTATTGAATAATTAATTATTACCCATCACCTATAAATAATGGTTCATGTTACTTATTGAAAATTGCATCATAATGAGCGTCTAGAAAAATGTGCTTCGTTGACGACGATGAAACAACGTTTTTCCGAATTAAAGTCGCCTCGAGTTTAATTACGAAAATACGAAACTTCCACTCGTCTTCTCTTTACACTTTTCACGATCCACGTACCGCACGCAATTTTAAACAAACCAAAGCAAACAGACAATATCTGCACGCAAACATATTAAAGCCACTGTGCAAAGTTACAATTAAAACCCATCGCAAACAACCACGCTTTGCATTAACGCGCTTGTTGAAGTTCAACAATGCAAAAAAAATTGAGTGTGCAAAATGCACATGCGGAATTTTCCAAGGCGCAAACATTTTTACGTCCCAATTAAGCAAACAGTTTTAACTTGGCCGCGCCGCTCCGCTAATTAATGAAGTAAACTGGTGTACTTGCTAATTAGTTCGGAAAGTTGCAATATAAAGCTTCCCTATATTTCATGAGTTATGTTCGGAACGCCGCCGGCGAAAGTTTAAATTGGGCCGGGGAAGACACCTGTTTTTTTCCGAGGGAAAATAGGACTATTAAGTTTCCGTTTAATTGTCTCGAGGGCTCCCGCTGAATAACAATTCGTGTTTATACGTTAGTTGCGCTTGGAGGGTCCCTAACAGCGACGTAAAACATTTTTGGTGCCTGCAACAATATCGAACCTCAACGGAAGCTATTTCCAACTGTATTTCACAACAATGAATGAATTCGACATGGCAATAATAATATGTGGTGGGTGGATCTATTACTGGCATCTTGAATATCAGCTGATGTAGAAATGCAAAGCCGTTATTATTTGACTTAGAAACTGGACGGTATCCACGATTTTTTTTTATAATGGTTTACGTAATATATTAAGTTACATAAATTTCTAAGATACCACTAAATACCAAATGTGCAATCAATGCATTCGTGTAGTTCATTTAGAATAATATATAACCAAGGGCCATTAAAATATCAAAAATTTGTTCCACATTTAAAAAATCAAAAATATAAAAATTAATTAATCATAAAACAAATTTCAAATAATTTTATCAAAAGATGACATTGACCCATGCGAAGAAATTAAGATATTTTATAAGAAATGTCAAACTTAACACAGTTGCATAGTTGTGAGCTGCTAATTTATATTAATTGCATCGCCTTGGCGTTACTCCAAATGTCTGCTAACTTATGTCAGTGGTTTCCAAATATTTGTAGTACGGTTGATAATTAAGACATTAAAAAGCAAGTTTAGAACGACCATTGGAACTGACTTTAAATCTAGAATGCAGTTCTTGAGATATATGTTGATTGTTTTATTCTTTAAATTAATTTGAAGTGATTTTCATTTTAATGGAAGTTACATTTGTAGTTTCAGTTATATTTCCCCATCCAAAGCACGTTAGTAAAAATTTATATAATCGTTCTTTCAAGTTTTTTAAGGACGATACTTAATTGACTACTACTAAGCAATGCAAAATCAAAGTAAAAAATTACGTGGGTCAACTCCATGATTAAAAACATCAGTCAGTGGGTCAATCGGTTTGTTTCCAAAACAAGTTTCTAATAACAGAAAGATTAGAATAAAACTCTAGCGCCTAATCGCCTAATCGTAGTTTTCGAGCAAGTTAACCTGACAGAAATCGTACGTCACAGATGGACAACATTTTTATACAAAACATTAATACTAACTAGGACCTCCCAATTTGTCTATTAAAGCAATTAAACTGTATGTACTGTACTTTATGTAATTCGGCTAGGAATAAAATTGATATTTAGGTATATTGTTGGCTAAGTGACCCTTCAAATATTTAGGGGTCTCAGAAATGTGAGTTGCCCCAACCCAACCCAAGTACCTTGAAGTTACTCCATATCAGCAATTTGGCTTCAGCTGAAGAATTTAGTTGCCGAAAAAATTTACATCGAAGAAGTACGAAAAAATCCTATCAGCGTCATTAATCCTAACTAACTCACTAAATACTATAAAAACTTTGCCCTAATGCCAATCTGAAATGTATCAAGTTGAGCTAATTATTGACATTTTCTTTTTCGCTCCTAAAGTCGAGATACTTACTGGGCAACCCAAGAAATATCCCTACGCTGTTGACTTGGGTTGGGCTCCTTTCGATTAGGTTGCTTCAACAATGTTCGTCTTAGATGAAAGATTTGGCATAAGACTCGATCAGCTAATCTCAGGTGTCGAGGAATTAACCAAACAATATATATTGAACACGGGGCAGCTCTAGATATTGCAATTATTGCAATTAATTAAGACCCCACAATGACTCTGCTAAAGCGATCGTTTTATATACAAATTGATCCACAAATAGACACCGTAGGCAAATTATTGATTTAAATAGATATCGTAAACCAATGCAATCGTTATTGTTAAAAAATTCATGGTATTTATAACGGGGGGGGGCTAAGTTGCTCAATGCTAGGGACTTCGGAACTTAGGTTTGATGAAACTCCATTATTTTGGGTGAACAATTTGCTATGAACATAATAATCTGTCTGTTTGTTTATACATTGGACTGCATTCGACGATTCTAAAAATTTTTGGTGGAAAAATTAAATCAATACAGGTTCAAAATTCCAAAAGGTGGACACCGTTGTCTGTACATCCTTGATAGGTTACTACTACAGGCTAAGCTAAGCCTCCTCCTCCTAAGAAGTCTCAAAACATGTTACAGTTATTATTTTATGGGATAATATTCACATTTATCATTTAAGCAATTAACCGCACAAAAATTTTATAATCAAGAAATATCGAGCAAGAAAAACATTGCATTTTACAATTTACTGTAATTCAAAATGTGACATAACAAAGAGTGGTAATAAATAATATTTTCTAAAAATATTAACGTGTACAATTAGGGCCACCCTATGTTTTTATGTACTGAATTCGCAAATGGACTCCACAGGTAACTTATTGGTTGAAATGGATGTCGTTACAACCTTTTATTAGTAAATGGTGTGTTGTAGGTAATATTTACAGAAGTATTAGTTGCTTCGAGCTACGTACTTGTGAGTTGGGTTGGGTTGGAAAGCATTGGGTTGAACTCTAAATAAAAATAATTAGATGAACTCAAAGATGTAGAATAAAACTGGAGCATATAATCTCAGTAGTACACGTGAAAAGTGAAAGAAAAATTTTGACAAATGAAAAATAAATAATACTACTGCTGTAATTAAAAATCTGATCTAAATGCTATAATTTTATGAAGTAAAGCCTATTTTTAGATTTTTTAGATTTAAAGTAATGTCGTTAAAACATCAAACTTTTTGCTTCTAAAACAATCCTTCTGGTATTATTGAGACCTTTGCTCCTAAGATCAGAACATTTGTCTGAAGAAACAACTTACGTTCCCGGGTTAGGCACAACTGGGATTGGATACAATTGCATTGGATTGTACTCTAATTCAATAATTCATTTGACTAAAACTCGAGCTTTTAATCATAGGGTTCTGGAGAATTAATGCCGAAGAGGTAAAGGCATGGAATATTAAAATGTTGATAAATAATGAGGGTTGGAATTGTAAAGGGTTGAAAACACAACAATGAACGAACCATTTATTTACTTAACAATATTTGTTATACAATAATTGGATTTTAATGAATTTATCTATTCAAACAATTATTCCATTACATAATCAAACACGACGTACCAGGTACGGACATTTTCTACGCTACAACCACTTAAGCTAAATCATTAAAACGCTCATTTTGGCCTCTCTATAATTGTAATTGATATCGCAACGTAGTCTATATAAAACCGCCGTGTATAGGGCAAGTTTAAACAACTTGTAGAGTTGATTTGGGCCAGTTGGAACGCAGCCAAGTAACTGCTCATCACGCCAAACGACATAATTGCTCGGGCACTTGATACGAATGTTACTTGTTTATTAGAGGAACAATATAAACTTTTATCGTTCGACGAGGACGAGCAATTATTTCCGTAACCCACATCTTCGGCGAGCAACGTCACGTACAACCCGAATCGTTTACATAGTCTAAGCTGCGGGTTTACAAAAGCGACCGCGTGCATGCGACCAGGCGTTAGGGAAGATTACATTTTGAACCGGCACGCAGTTTAAAAGATTGCGACCCGATTGGATTTAAAATTAAATTAACTTTGAACAATGAATATGTCACCGTGAAAACGACCACGTTAATGTTAAGCGTTTTAAGAAACAAAAATCATAATTTATGATAAATTAAAATTACCAAGAAGCTGCATCCTTCGAAACAAATTTAGATATTTGCACGTTTGGAAGGGTATGTATAGTATGTACTTGATGGTAGTGAAGGAATTGCATTAAATGTGTTCCATATTTGAAATATGACATTAAAAGGCGTCCTTGTTGGATATAACCACGCGAACATCGCCGAATAGATTTTAAATTTAATTCATTATTGTTACACCGTTTTCTTGAACTTGTTGCTGATGATAGTTTACATAGTATAGGGAAACTCATGAATGAGCTTCAACGAGAATTGAACTTAGTTTATAATGTATAACTAAGTTCAATTTTCACAATAATGTCATAGAATTATATTACAATAATTTAATACGATGTACTTATTTTGCATTGAGCGAAGCCTTCACCAGGCACTTACCTAAAATAATGTAATAAAACTTTTGATGAAGTTTTCTCATCGAAATATGCAGCTACGATAACAGCACACTTGTTGCATTTAGATGAACTTTAATCATTTTCATATATACATTACGTTGCGCCAGCACTTGAGCCTTAACTTTGAACGGGATAATAAATTATTTCGCTGTACGTAAGCCGGGCTGAGCAAACATGCGATTTACGTCCATCGAATTTTCCACGTTTTTCGAAGCAATCGTTATTTCAATTTTACTTAATACAACAGCGCAGAAAACTAACAGGTGGATCCATTAATGTAACTTTACGCCTGTCATAAATATGTGCGAATATGAACCAACGTGGCAAGGACACGTTCGTCATTGATTTGCATTCGACGTTATTCCGGCGCTTGCATTCCTCAAAATTGCCTAAGGAAGCGGGAAACGTCTAATGGATTAGGTAGGATCATGCAATCGCAGGAAATTTTATTTAAATTGCCAAGTCTAACCAGAAGTGAATTTGAATAAAATTACGAACGTAGATTAATGGCCGAACGAGCTAAGTGCAAGTCGCGTGTACGCCCGCAACGATTGCGGAGTTAAACAAAAATATAACGTAGACAAGGGCAAGGGCGAAGCTAAATTTAGACATATGTTTATATTAAACTTATAAGCTCACATCGCTTTGAACTGCTAAAAATAGCATTTGTGTAGACAGGTTATACACACGATCACTCAAATTGAAGCGAAGTTGTCATGTCCGTAAACAACGACGTATACGTAGTAAAATGCGAGATAACATTTGACGAAGAATGCGATGTCAAGAGAGGAAAGTAGAATTAAAGTCCATAATAGTAGGAAGTGGTTCAGAGTTGATGCTGAAGCAAGAAGATATGAAGACTATATCCGTCAGGCCGTGACAACTTCACAAAGTATGACAAAACAAGATATAAGGACTAAGAAGAACAGGTGAATTTTGAAATGGGTGGGGATGAAGACGAAGCATAAGAAAACAAATTAACGAATTAAGAAACCCTTAAGGGATTGTATACCGAATCAAAAAGACTGGATGTGAGAGCAGAAGGTTCTGAAAATGTCAATGGAAACAAACAAATTTGAATATAAACAGAGAATACATAAACCTGGACGAATAGAAATAATGTATATAACTAGTAATTATTCAATATACGTAGACAGCACTCGAAGAAACTACTACGAGGGTGTTGGGCTCACCCTGTGAGTCATTCTAAAAACGGCACACTATTCATATTAATTTCGCAATACTTTTTAACTCCACAGTCAACGTAATAACGTTACATAAACTTCATATAAAAAAAAATTGAAACCTTATTGCACCCATTAAACGATGCATTCGTGAAACGTGCTGCAAAACCAAACAGACGTGAACCGCGAAGTCGTAATACTTAAATAAGTTCGCAAATTACGCGGAAACGACGTTTTCCAAGTTAAATATTGGCTTTGCATTTACTCCACACCTATTGTGCGCTCAAACATTGTATGACGCAGAAATCTTTCAAAGTTCGGTGCAGCGTCTAAATCGTTAAGGTTATTTATAAAACGTATAAATATGATGTCAATCATTAAAGACCCTATCGAAAGCTGTTTTCAAGTACGTATTATGTATTTGAGAACGGCTTCCGGCACATTTTATGTTGCGATGTGCGTTCCGTTGTTCGATCGAAATTTATTTGATTTGATTGAAGTGGTGCAAGAGAACAATAAACGGAGTTATAAATTATGAGTAACTAAAAACATAAAGAGATGATACGTACATTGTCGTTCCGCTGGACATGAATAATCAAAAATATATATTTCATTTTTAAATATAATATATAAGAAAATGCACGACGTGCAAGTCAAAGCAGAAATCGTCGCCATTATAAATCACGTACGATTACCGATAGTGACTATCGATTTCGAAATAAATTTTCTAAATGCTTATGATGAAAATATCAACTTTTTATTTTAATTAGTATGTGTTTAACAAAACAATGATAATATATCGCTCTAAAAATACCGTTAAATTATAATAATGTTAAAACGTACCTTTTGAAATGCACAAATACACGTTCTACGAAATGCACAAAATACACAAACTTATCGTTATCTTTCCATTAATATAGTGATTAACTATTGAGTGTTATTGAATCGTATCTGAAAATTTTGCAAAAATGTGTATTTTAAAACGACACCAATGATAAAGTTTGATTGCTAGTGTTACTTTTTAAATGGAAACTTTCCTAAATGTTAGTTTGTAATTACATAAATTCTTGATAATGTGTGCGCAACGATCTGGAATAGGAATCGTTTGTTTAGGTAGGCAGTTGAATGGGAATGAAGTACAAATAGGGATGATGTGTTCCCGTAACGAAGAACAGTTTGTCAAGTTGCGAATGTCTGCATAGTTGAGTAAATGTTCAGTCTTTTTTAATGGCTGAGCAGCGGAATTAACTATAAAGATTATCAGAATAACATATATCACCGACCATAAAGAATTTGCTATGATTGAACTCAATTAATGTGTAAATGCGAAAAAGACCGAAAGATGTGGATTTAAAAAAATGGCAAAGAGATATAATAGAAAATATTGAACAGGCGTATGGGGTACTTGTGGAGGTCAACTGATGATTGAGCGGTTTCAATGTGGAAATAATGAAATATAATATACGTATTTGACTTCAAAAAACCACTTTCACCCTAATGTTGACCTAAGGGATGCTGATTTATTTAAACTGAATAAAATACACATTTTGTAAAATAAATATGGCAGCCATTCGAAACAAATTACCAACAAAATGGTGGCACAAATTAAGACTTAAAAGAATGGTAAATAGCCACTTGATGTAGAATAGCCTATAATTAAAATGGAATTCAAATTTCGATAATAAAGATTTCGATCTCAGCAAGTGTGGAGGTGATTTAAAATCATGTGTTATTGATGGATGGGAAAAGTTAAAGTTGGTGAAGGTGGGATAGAAATTCAAAAAGGAAAAGAAGAAAACCAGACTGTTATGTGTCACATCATTACAGCGCCATAAAGCAATTCAATCGAAGATTTTAATTTGTTTGACGAAAGGCAGCTTAGGAAGATTTTTAGCAAAACTGAAGAAATAACAGAAGTAATACATGAACGCCACTAATAATATTAATGTTTAATAAATACATAGTTGTTCGATCGTAATTACAAAGCTTTTATTAATAAAAATGAGACGTATCTATACAAAAATTTTAGACGATCATCGGCTCTGTATTACGAAACCTCAGTAATTAATAGAGGACATACCACAGTGGTGTAACTTCACACACACATGTTTTTTTTTAATATGACACTGTCAAGATTTTTTTTTAAGTGCACTTCCAGTATGTAAGTGTAAAAGTAAGTAAGTAACAAATGAAGTTATGAAATGAATAGATGTCCATCATCATCATCATCATAGACACAATAATACTTGATAATGTAAAGTGTGCTTTAGTGTATAAAAATATTTTTATGCAAAGGAGAACAATTGCTACTCTTTTGGCGACCACTGGAGAATATACTTATTATGAAGAGACACTCAATTCTTTTGTAGAAGGCTACATCGAAGAGTAAGTTGAAAATAAGAAGGAAATTTGTAACAGAATTTTGAGGGGGAAATGCGCAAAGAATTGTCAATAATTTTCAAACGAGTTACATGTTTGCAGTGGCACTAACCTCATCAAAAGCGAAGATAGTGCTAACAAGAATACTGTTGGATATATGAATACTGTTATAATTGTTTAATATATTTGTTTATAATTTTGATTAAAAAAAAAAATAAAGAAAATAGTAAAAATGTACTTTTTTTATCTTCTAGACCATAAAATTTCATTTTAACATGTGGTAAAGAGTAGATAAAATACCATTTTAACATCGACGATGGAATAAAAAATATTATTGCAATAATACTATTAAACATATTCAAAACCCATTAATTTTTCTAACAATTGTATCGAAGATTTATCCAGTATACGTCGTTTAAAAAGCCTCATCGAACATTGATATTAAATGGATCTAACAAAATGGCCCTAATGCGTCGACTTCCCAGCGATGGTGATGTTTATTAAATTTTTTATTTAAATTTTTTTTATTACTTCTAATAAGTCGAAATTTTGATGTTAATCAGTTGCTACTTTAATTAAAAATCAAAGATTTTTACAATTTTTTTAAAATTTGTCTTCAATTACACCACAATTACACAAAATCAGACTTTTCCATCTCAAAAGCAAATGTCTCTGTTGTTAAATTAGCAATCACTCATTTCTCAATTTTTTTATTACTTCACAGTGATCATTCGATCAAAAATTGTTCCCATTGAAACAGCTGGTCATCAAAAACAATTTAACATCTCCCAATACGAATAAATTGAACACCATTAAAAATTGTATCAAAAAATGTCATAATGTACCTTTAATATTTTGTTTATGTACCAAAAGGTTATTTTGAGATAAACAGGCCAATGTTGGTAATTGTGATAAGAATTCAGTAAAATGAGACAAGTTAGTCCGAGGTTAAAATTTGTCATAACTTCATAAAGCATAGATTTCGTATCAAATTGTTCGTAAAAATCCTGGGTTCGTTCTATAATATAATACAAATAAAAAGTTTTAACTTTCATCCTTTAAGTTTTAAAAATTAAGCAATTAAATTAAATTTAAAATAGGATTTGGATGCAAGGTTAGAACTAGCTTTTGTTTCTTAAACCATATATAAAAGAACGAAAAATCGAAAAAAAGATCCTTTTTCATCGGCACGTCCCCACAGTTATGTAATTAAATTGTGTTTGTAAACAGATCTCAGTACAGCTGTAAAGAAATTTAATTATTCTCTGAAATTCTAGCCGGTATTTAAATAATTATGAAGCGTTTACGACTAGACGACTAGTGGGTAACGGAGACCCATTAATATTTGAATTTACTTCCAATTTAAATGTATATATGAACTTTTATTTTATTGGTGACTTTTGTACCATTATAAATAAAGTTTATTTGCCACTCCCACGTGAGCCATTAAATAGTGTTTAACCCTTCGTTCCAAATTTGATGTCCGTAAAAAAATATTAAATAACATAAAATAAACATTTTAATTACTTTATTAAAATTTCTTATTTGTATCCCCTGTCAAAGAATCGCTTGACATTAAAATTTTCCGCAGCCCAATTTTTGCCATGTTTAAAATTATTTAAAATAAATCTGTTTTAAATTCATATTCATTTCAATCTCCTCATTTACAACAATCGGGGCTCCTTTAAACCCACATGTAGCGTATACATAACATATGTTGGGCAGACCCTATGCTCATAAAATTATTTTCAGTTCTGTGCAAAGGGAATTCTTGCAGTGTTCAAAAACAAGCCAATCTCA
Source organism: Geotrupes spiniger (assembly GCA_959613385.1). Classification (NCBI taxonomy): domain Eukaryota; kingdom Metazoa; phylum Arthropoda; class Insecta; order Coleoptera; family Geotrupidae; genus Geotrupes; species Geotrupes spiniger. The sequence continues at coordinate 35,871,907 of OY390736.1, read as the reverse complement.
GTGCAACTATTTTCCCTGATTCGCAGGATTGTCGTGAAGGCAAAGAGCCGGAATATAAAAAGAAATCTGGTCCCTCAATAAAATTAAGTGTTAGAACAACGGAAAAAAATGCTATCAAGTGCTAAAAACAAGGTTGGGCATTTATTTATACTTGGAAATACGCACTATTTAATAAATACTTAATTGTTGAAAGTTTATGATATTAATCAAAAAGAATGTTTTTAGGAATAGACAAGCACTACAACTAACATATATGAAATTTCGAAAATGACAAGCTTGTAAAAAGGGCATAATAAAAAAGTAAACAATAAGTAATTTGAATAATAATTATAAATAGTTTAACGAATTTTTCTGAAGACTCTGATAAGATTTGTTAAAACAGATCGTTGTCAACAATTTTTGAATTATTTATTTTAGCATTGAAAGGTGCGAAAGAAAAAGATTGGAAAATCAAGAATTCTTTTACTTATCAATTTACCTAACCTGGATTTACAAATTAGACATAAATGGGTAAATTTAATAAATTTTATAATGCCAATCAATGTGATTCGAGAATACCTAACTAAACATATTGTTTTCATAATTTTTGATACGAAATTGTGGTAAATATTTGAAAGTCAGGAAGCATAATCTGACTTGAAACGTCGGTGTCTAATCAGACAAATCTGACGACGCCAAGTATTTTTTAATACGTTTTAATTGTACTAAACATCTTAGTTCCAGAAGTGGTTCAATTTAATTTCACAACGATAAACTTTGGTCTCATTTCTTTATAAATAAAACTTTATTCAATTTTCACAGTTGAGTCATATTATTTAATATATTCACTTGGTAGGATTGGTATAATTATATTTATTCCCATTTTATTTCGCATTCCACCGAAGCAACCCGATCATTCGGATGGAACCATCGCGTCGATAGGTCTAAATTATTGGCGTTGCCACAGCAACGCATTTCAGACGTCGACATAAACACCTCACGCCCGAACTAATCTACATAAAATGCATCAGCCGAGGCAAAAATCTCGATGTTTCGTCGATTCGACGAATAAAAACGTCGAAATTCACTTAGTCCGCGAATATGATTCGAAAGCATTTTTATGGAACACTTTATCAACGTCTTTGTCCAAGTTCGCCGGCGGCCGTAAAGATAATTCCGTTTTTATCGACTGCTAAATTAAATATTTACGCGCGCTGACGCGCGTCATTAAATCAGAGACAATGACAAAACTTTCGAGAAGTGGCGTTAAATCAAAATAACGACTGGCGCAAGCCAACATAAATTTGGCAACTCGATACGCTGTCCGGGACATCGTCTCGTCGGACGTACATACCCACTTTCCCGTTCTGTCCGAATTTACGTCCGTTATTTCGGCTGTGTTTCATGGCGAAAATTAACGAATCAGAACAACTAAATTTTGATTCAAAAATAACTATTTTATGACACTTCCTAGTAGGATATTTAAATTCACTAACCAGGAAATTGTTAATGGGTTCCACTGAATTTACTGTCAAAACAAATATATATAACTTTAATGATTTTTTATAGGCTATAATATGCTATGTTAACTTCCTATTAGTATTTAATACCAGCATTAGTAACGCGGATATTTTTATAGAAATACATATTTTCAATATTTAATTATATTCTCTAAAATTCATACGACAGGTCACACAGTTTGTATGAACTAACATCCAGGGGCGAATCTTGGAGTACAACATTATGACAAATGCATAACATACTGTTGACAATCTGTTGTTGATGTATTATGTACCTATGTAGTTATTCTATTGTGATATGCATTATTGTGAGCCAGTCACTTTTGTGGTTCCCGTGGAGAGTTGGGTACTAAGGGCCCCAACGCTGTGGCGTGCGGTCTGCTGATCTTTTAACCACAATCGAATAGCATGCTATTGTTCTTGGTGGACTAATAACAAGCGGCGATCCTCGATCTCTCTCCGAAGTAGTGGGTGAACAGTGATTCTGATTCTGCTCGTCTGGTACAAACATACGATTCGTGAGTGCAGAAGGGGGGGAGGGGGGGGGGGGCTGACGCTTATTCGTTATCCTGTTACTACGATGACATTTGGTAAATGGTAAATACGTCCCAATCTGATAACATCGTAATGAAGGAACGCTATAGGGGCCCCGGCAAGGGCCCTGTAAGTACTCCATCTATAGTATTAGCTGTATTGTAAAAGATTCCATTTATATTTTCATGTAGCTACCCATTGCTGCCATTGCTTTTCCCATGATGTGTGTATTGCTTTTCAAATTTTCTGCTGATGAATGTATGCAGGAATTCCTTTCTAGCACTTTATTTAACGAAATCATATCAATTTGTTGATGAACGCCGAGTTGAAAATTATTCAGCAACAACCTTTTGATCGCTAATATTAATTAAATAATCGAAATAAACGCCTACGTCACACACAGTCACTTTTCGTTACTTTTTCAATGGTATTTTGATAAGCTATCGTAATTAATTTATTAACACTCATACAGCCATAAAACAATGATTACCAGAAGCTCCGAACAATGTAATAAATGCATCGTTAACACTTGCATTACTCTCATCATTAATCCCTTTTTATTCCATAAATTACAGGCGATGTAATTTATTAGGACAGACACGAAAGTTGCACTCGGTTGATATCGTGCGATATTTTCATTTTGTTGCAACTAAATTGACACCTTTATGGGCCATTTTGTTGGAGGAATTTTAATTGTGACCTAGGGTTTAAAGAGGTAACAAGAATTTCGTGCGGCCGGTGTGCTACGACTTAATTAGAAAGACCTGCGTTGCTGTAAGGTATAGCGGTGCATTAAGTACTGCAATTGCGCGCAATTTCATTTCTTCGTTCTTAAGAGTACTAATTCAGATACTTCAATGTATTGTTTCTTTTTTTATTATTAATTAATCTTGTCATTGATGTATTGAGCTTAAACTCAAACTAATTATTACTTTAGTTCAGACCAAAGTTCAACATTTAAAAATATTAACAGTTCAAACTCAAATATTGATATAAAGCCGATCGATAGAACAAGCGGAACGCGATACGTCTTATCGGAAAGCTCCGCACACTGATTCAGCAGAGTTAACGCAATCGCGGAAAAGTTCAAGTTCTATTTATGAAAATCGAAATGTCAGTGTAAACATTAACTAAACACGGTTAACCTGACATTTTCGATACTATTAAACAATCAAATGTGCATACGTTTTAATGGCGGAACTGTTGAACATTTTTTTAACGGGCAAACTTAACGATGGTTTATTTTTAAATCGCGCAATGCGATTTAAATTTTTTAAGATCATGAAACATCAAACATCAAAGCGATGCTAACTTGTGGTTTTTTAATAAAACAATATTTATAATTATACATCGTTGTGGTTATAAGAAACTAATTTAAAAAAATGGGGATTTGAGAATTAATGCAACTTGTTAAAAGTCACAATTAATTTGTGGTTACAGATTTCCATCAAAATAAAATTGCTGACGTTTACCATTAATAACATATGCCATTGCTTGATTTAAAATTAAAATTTTAGACTCTTCTGAATTCTACCAATACAACTAGCGAGCCGAAAATTCAAATATAATATTTTCTAAATAAAGCAAATCGGTAACGGCTGACTTTAAGGGGCGCTGTAGCAACTTTATGTTCACCCGAGAATCTTTATTGAAATTGGATTAGACGTGAAACAAATAAAAGATGTTTCTTTGAGGGAATAAAACAAAGAATTGCCAAAGGAAACCAGGTAAATAAACGCAGTAAATTTGCACAATTGACGTCAAATTGATACGCAAGAACAATATTCGAAACCTCCCCTCATGCATTACTGAAACTATGCGTCCTTATCGGAGATAAATAGGGACTAGTTTACATTGAAGGTCACGCGAAAGCTCACCCAGTAAAATTAATTGCCGATAGTTTATATAACGTGGTTCGGTTGCAGGTGTAATAAATACTCTGGAATTCTTAGAGACGTTTCAATAAATTTGCCCTCTTCAAATGAAATATTCAATCTAATTGACCGCTTAAATATTTACTCTGAAAGCGGTAATAAATTTAGTGGTGTGTGGAAACCATAAGCGCCCTTATGTTGGACTCGTCCTGTAGGAACAATTTTCCGACTAAAACACGAAGAATTCAGCTAAACAACAAAAGACAAAAGCTCCTCGCACAACGAGCAAGATTAAATGAAAAATGCAAATCTATCGGAGTAGATTCGTATCGGGAGGTTATTTTCATTTGGATAGTGACGCAATTAATTTGAATCACACCCCAATGCTTTCACGAAGTTCTCTCGGCATTCAGTCGATAATCAATAGGTTATTTATTAACGTTTCAGGATCGTTTATGGTAATTATGTGCACGTGTTGCCATTGGAGCGAAGCTCCAAGCAAGACAGCAAGACTGTTTGGGAGATATACGAGCAATATGTAAAGTAATGAAGGGGCTATATGTAATATTATATAAGTGTGTGTGTTATGGAATTATATTTAGGACAGATTTAAAATAAATGGAATAGTTTCAGACCAGACATAGAAATTAAATGTGAGTTTGATTGATTTATCTTAGAATATCGAAGCGATTCGAAATAAATGAGCGTTAAAAGTTTTTATTGCTTATAATGATTTGTTTATATCAGGAAATTTTGGTGCAATTTGAAACTGTAAATATAAATCGATATAAATAATTTAGACGATTTTTCGCGTATTTTTGGGAGTCGTGCATCGATTTTTATGTTTTATGGGATGTTTTTAGTAATAAAAGTTAAATATTGAATACTAACTTAACTTCTATAAAATAATATGAAGAAACGACAACTTTTACTTGTTTGTTCAAAAAAAGAAAACAAAGAAATTAAATTAAATTAAATTAAATTAAATTTGGCTGCTAGGTTAGAGGATATATAAAGACAACGAAAAATGAAAAAAAAGTCTTTCATAGACACGTCTCCTCGTTACTTTAACACCGAACTCTGACAGTTGTGTTATTGCGTTGTGTTTGTAAACAGATCAGTGAAGCTGCTGGAATAAATTGTACTAAACTTTGAAATTCAAACCGGTACTTAAATAAGCATGGAGCGTTTACGACTAGACGACTAGTAGGAGAACAGAGGCCCGTTAATATTTGAATTTACTTCGAATTTATATTTATGTAGGAACTGTTTTATTTTATTGGTACTTAGACTTTTGTACCCTTGCGAATGTAGTTTATTTGCCATTCACACGTAAGCCGTTAAATAGTATATAGCCCTGCCAGCCAAATTAGACATCTGTCAAATAATGTGTGCCCCTCGTTATATACCCAGTCGCTACTTCGTTTCGTTGATTCCATTGATCCGTATCAAATGCGTCTCCTGAATTCGTCCTTGAATGTCCTTGCCGCGTCTTTGATGGTTCTCTTAGTGCCAGCTTCCATACCTTAGTTAGTCTGTATCGATATTTTCGGTTGAAGGTGTTCGTATTCTTGAATATTTCAATACTCTTACTATCCGTTGGTAGTCCTGACTGTTCCTGGGATGTATCTTCACGTTATTGTGGTCGATTATATTACTTGTTCCCGTATGGTAGTGTTATGTAGATTTTCCAGTATTTCCTTGCGCGACATCTCTGCGATGGTCCTTGACGGTCATATAGGGTTTTCCATTTTGTGCATCTTCGGCAGCTTATATAGACTAGGAGGCTGAGTTTCCAATGGTAGTAGATATCGGTGTCTTATAGTATTCAGTATCCAATAGCGAGTTGATCTTCTCATTGTAGTCTATCATGGTTATCATTCCATTGCGTTTCCCTTATCGTCACGTAGGATGATATCTTTATTTTTATTTATTAGTTCTTTCAAAGCGTCCTCTTCTGTCCTTAAGATATTTCTAGAGCATGGTGGGGTCCTTATTGCACATTCCACTTGGATGACTATTTCGTCCTTGAGTACCCTGCTTGGTGCAAAATCAAATTTTAATCCATTCGATAGCATCTCTTCTTCAGATAACGATTGGTTGGTGAGGTTCACGACAGTCTTCTTAGGGTCAAATCCTATGTAGTGCTTCGATCTTCTCTTGATGCAGCTTCTCGAACTCCTTGGCTTGTATTCTAGTAGTTTGTTGAGGTGATTTTCCACATGTTGATAACTAATTCCGTCCACTGTTTTCCACATATCTTCAAGTGATAATCGAACTGGTTCCAAATGTAGATGATAAAGTTCGTTGGACATTAAGTTGAGGTCGTAGTATATTTGGCACACTGAGTGGTACAGATAATGAGAGAATCCTTGGAAATATTGAAAAGTTCAAAAAGAAGATGAATACAGAGTAACTAATGTATGGAAGTTGGCACTAAAAGAACCATCAAATACGCAGCAAGAATATTCAAAGACGCAGAAATGAGTATCAAAGACGCAGTCAGGCTCATCAAGGACGAACCCATCAGATGCGAATCAGCAGACGATAACGGGTACAGATCAACGGAACATAACTGAACATCATAACAATTTCGTTATGCCACTTAGACCTTGTTGACCATATCTCACACTAAGGCTGCCGTCTAATACCGAAATTGTTATAATATGGTTGACTACAGACTTTTATCTTCTATCGCGTGTTCCAACTGCACTAGTTAAGTACCTACATTTTTCCTTTTTTTAGTTAAAATTTATATACTTCCATAGAGCCTTCCCTCGTCACCTTAATTTAACTCCTATAAGATAAAAAAATACTTCGACCGTATGCACCAGTTTTATTGTCGCCATTCAAAACTTTCGATTTCGTTTAAATATTCAATTTCCATAGAATTATTGGCGACCCGGCACATGGGGCTCTCCCAAGCCGTCGAAAAAGTGATTCAGTCGCAGCGGTTCTCGTAAAATTTAATCAATAAGGGCAAATTTTCCCGTCACGTAACGATTCCCGGGAAAATTAAGTTTTCAAACTTTTCAGAAAGCGCAGGAAAATCGATGGGAAGTTCAGCTATTTGCTAATAAATTCTCGTTATGACGAAAGTTAGGAGACATGTTTTCCAAGTGGGGCACTCTGCAAACCGACAATGCGCGATATTTTCCGCTACATGCCCGAGGTAAAATTTATACGTTCAAAACATCCAACCACTAATAAATATCTCGTCTTGTGGCAATGTAAACAATCGTATCACTGATGGAGAAATTTACGAGGTTAGTTGGGAACAATTATCCGGAAAATAAGTCCTGATCTATTAAGGTAACAAATAAATGAACTTCCCTAGAGAATTTAAAGAGAAGATGAAAAAACGAAAAAACGAACTCAGAAGCAACAAAAAAGAATACTAAAGTTAACTAGGGTGGCAAACATTTATTTGTATTTTGTCTTGATTAACCCACATTCCCATTAACCAATTTTAACTTCAGTAAAATTGATTACGACTCTAATATAAGTGGCTAAATGTTTGTTTTAAATCACCAATTAAATTTGCGTATTTATTATTTAATATTAGGCATATCGTAATATTTTGATTGGTTACAAAATAGAATTTCAATTAAATTAATATCCACGTTATAACAATATAAACAATTCATAACCAGTCCTTTCACTAAAACCGATCAATATCCCATACCCATATAAAATTCACTAGACAAATGTTAAAAACAAGCGCACGCGAAACGATATTTGAATATCAATCCAACTGCCGCACTTCGCATTTCATATTTTTCCCGTACTACAGCGTAAATATGAGTCACATCGCGAGTAATTTAATTAGCGGTTTTATGCTCTTTGTTTACTACAACGTCCCCGGTTCTAAATCCCCTGAAATAAAAGGACGTGGTGGCCATTTTCAGCTTTTATTATAAATGACCAATCGCACTGCAACTCTTTTAAACTATAAATATTTCATCGTAATTTTAGATCGCGATTTCGTCATTTTTACGCGTGTGCATAAAGTCTTTCAATTTGCTATTTAGGCCAATCACTTGATTAATAATTGCATCGATTCGAATTTAATGTGAAAGGAGAGTTAGAACTGAACCAACGCGTTTTGAAATTTCGCTACCGTGGGCGGCATCTGCAAGTCGAAACTTTGCGAAAGGGACGCGAAATGTGGGGCTAACGAATTTTTAAATCACCGGTCCTCAAGTAAACTACAGCGAAACCGTGGCGAATGGGCTACCAATTTACACATTGGAATATCAACAGTGTAAGGGTAATAGCAGCGAGGCGTTTTATAAAACTATTTTCTACAAACTGAAGAATCTAACATGCTTTTTTATAATTAAGTGCGTAAATTAGTAAAAAAGAAGTATATTCAAACAAAATCAGAACAAGATAAAGAGGAATACAATAAACAAACAATATCGAAAAAACAAAATTAAAGACGCAACAAAGAAAAAAGTTTAGAAAGGAATTGCAGGGTGATCTCCAAAACAAACAGCAGAAGTTTATCGATTAAAATAAGAGGAATGAAACTAGAAAAGGAAAGAAATATAAATATTGGGGAAACAAGTCGATGTGAAACAGACAACAAGAGGAATAAAATAGGAATAGTAACATGGCTGTTAAATATATATATAAAGAGGCTTGGGAAGTTGAAGAAATATATGAACAAATGATACAGAACAGTTTTGCACATTTTGTGGAGGAAGAACTGGAGGGGGGCAGCTGTCAGCCACAACAAACAGGTGAATGACAATATAGCCATAATAAGAAATATAAATAAAAGAAGGAAATAAAATGGAAAAACTCAAGGTTGCATTTATTGACCTGAGAGGCTCCCTCTGACTCAATAGAAACGAACAACATTACCTGGAGCAAATAAAAGTACCAGGAAATGTAATAAGTAAAAAAGTTCATATCGATGCAAAGAGAATTGTTCAAATAGCTATAGAACGATCGGAAAAACCCCAATGGAAGAAACTTCAATCCATTACTATTCATCATCATTTGATACACAAGGCACCATTGTCGTCAATTTTGTTTTAGGCTGGTGCAGTAAATGTTTTTCCGTGTCATAAGGGCATTACTTTTCATCGCATTTAAAGTGCTCATAATGCTTTACTGAGGCATGGACGGAATTTTTCCAAAAGACAATACCATATCTTAATATTGAAACAGACGTATCGATAGTATGCTGAGAGAGTTGCTTCCAAATTGACTTTTTTTATAGAACGGAGTACAAAACAAAACGAACTTAATTTCAGCGCTAAATAGTCTATGTGCGACTTCCAATTCAAATTAATACCCTGAACTTGATGGGTATTTTTGACTGTGATGTTTATGCCATTATTTTCAGAAGTTTTCTTCTGTTTGACTTATTTTATATCTTACAGTGTCCGTTTTCTCAACGATCAATTTCATGTTATTGTTGCTGAATCATTTTTATAATTTATATAATTGCAATAATTTCGTTTCCTCTTCTTCACCACATATGAGTGATGTGTCATCAGCAAACAGACAGTATTGTTCGTATTCAAGACAAAGTACAGCGGCCCTAGTACAGAACCCTGTGGAACACACTTTACGTGTAACCAATCTGTGGAAACCTCGGATGTTGTGTCATTGCAGAGCAGAACTCTTTGGTAGCTATCTATCAAGTAGAATTTTAAAAAGCTGTGTCCCTTATTCCATAACAGCTATGTTTTTTAAATAGTATTCTGTGGTCGATGCTGTCAAAAGCCTTGGATACATCAACAGGTATCTCATCGCACCATACTGACGTCGAAGTCCTTAGATCGTTAATTAATTTTAGTTTCACAATCGACTTTGTCGGATAAATGAAAACAGTCCGCTGGTTTTCCTGCAATTTTCTGGAGTTATCGTGATTTTTCTTATTCATGTTAGCAAAATATTTGTCTATTCCAGTTGCAGCATCATTGCTGCTTTCCCATTGCAGTGTCAAACAATTCACATTTAAAATTGTTTTCTCATTGTTGGTAATATTTTCATTTTCGTTCAAGTTCCAAGCTTCTAGTTATGTTTCTAAATTGGAAAGCATTTTAACTTTTCTTTGTGTGTGTTTTTTTTTGCTTTTCTGTTATGATACTAGTTACTACCACATAGAAGGTATGATCTGATCAGCCTGCATCAATGACATCACTTCTTATTATTGTTGATTTATTTTTAATATTGTCTATTAGGGTTGCTGTTACATTTGTTATTCTGGTAAGTTTTGTTATAGTGGGCTTCACGTTAAAAGAAGGCGTTAAGTCAATCATATCATTCTCTGTTAGAATATTTATATTAAAGTCCTCATACGTAGATTTTATGCGTTATCCACTTAGAATTGAGTTCGTACCAAGTCTCTTGCAATTTTTCGAAGAATATATTTATAGTGGTTGGTGATGTGCTTACGTATTATTGTTCGGAGCTTATCTAATAAATTTACACTGCATTCATAAATAGTTTCAGAGCTTTTCTGCTTTAGATTACCCAATTCAGTTGTTCTTTTTTTGACAAAGATACATCAACATCCATGTGACCCCATAGTTCTGGTGTAACACGATGCCATCACATATCCTTTAATTGTAGTAGACATTGCCTCTCCACAATTCAACCAGTGTTATGTGACTTTGCTATTACTTCAATCTTTTTTTTGTTTGTGTTTTTGTTCGGTTTATTCGATATTATTATAAAGACGACGAAGGGATTAAAGAAAAGTCAGTATTTTTGAATACAGTGCAATTTTAAAGAGAACTTCGTGGAAGAGCTACATTAAATTAATCCCACCAGGAGTGTGGGATCAGAAAAACGGATCTTCAAAGGATGCAGTGCATTCAATTGCATTGATCCTAAACAGGACGATGCCGGAATATAAATTACTGCTATCAAGGTAGATAGATTATTGGTTGAGCTTGAATGGATTATAGGAGGAAATGAGATGAAGATATGAAAAATGGGAACTAAAAAGGCAAAATGTTAATGGCAAGGTGGAAATGAGGAAAAATAGTTACTGCAAGGGATAGACAACGGACAAGCATAAGCAAGACTCAACATTTTAAAATCATAAAATCATTACGCTGTGATTTCTGTGAAAAGGGTCTGACTAATTTTTTTATCACAAAATATGTTGTCGCCCCTCCGCTTTTCAATACAAAGATATTTCTAGATAGTTAGCATACAGTTATTTTTATAATATGGTGGGAGGCTCAGATCAAATTTATTTTAATTATATCTTATTTTCAATTGGGTCTTGCCACACAGAATTGTACAGAAATAGGAGAAAACTGTTGTGCTGCGTTTTTTTTTTTTTTTATCAAAGTTCTAGTGTTACTTATTCAGACGATTTATATTGTCCCTGTCACATTGTTATTGACGTAGATGGTGCTTCGAACGCCGCTACATGTTTGATTGAAATCTTATGGACACCCGCCTAAAGCAGACTGAATGTATTTATGTGTGTTCCCGACTTATCAGTTTCTGAAGTGTATATTAAGCCACGAAGCCTGCTGATGTTGAGAATTGGCAAGGAAATGTCTCCGGAAAGATATCGCGTAACTGGCAAATATCCTAACGCTCCTCGTTCCAAACTGCTATCTTAATTCGACACAAGCCAAGTAGTTCAGTTTAAAACTGCGCAAAGTAATATATGTACGTACGTACATTACGCCCGGCCCATAATAAAAAAAAACTAACATCGTTTAAAATATAATTTTTATTGCCTTCTAATAGCAAAGATTAGAAAACTAAAACTGGAACCCATATATCTTTATAGCGTAAACACTTAAAACTTTAATGTGCATTTCGTCGGTTATTCAATAAGTGTATCGGGAAAGTTCTGAGCTTCGCCGTGCGAGTCGCACACGCGGATATAAATAAGTGGGTCATAGTGCATGTTTAGCGAAAGCGCCTGTGCAATAACTAATAACGTACATACAAGCGATTCGTCTTTCAGTCTCTACTTTGCGCGGCGAAAAATGTTTGAAAGCGGCGGGGAAAATAACTCACGGCGATTCTCCAGCCGCGATATAATATAAATATTTGCTGAGCGCTCGCGATCGATGACAGAATTGATAATTTCGACCTTGGGGGTGTGTAAACAGACGGCGGCAACGTATACCACAAATTGTCGACGCGATGCCGTCAGGAGCCGAAAATATCGCAGAAAATTAAAATTAAAGAAATAATATTGAAAGCTGTTTCGATTTATGTCAATTTATTCCCAGTCTTATCGACGAGAATGTAATTTAAATATTTTTTATTATAATTCTTGGAAATATGGACGAAATTCCTTCGATATTAATATATGACGTGCTTTGATGTAATTGTTTACAAATGTAATGGACATAATATTCACTGGAATTCAGCATCTTTGATGTGTTGGGGGTTAATGTAGTAAAAATGCTAGTAAAATTAGGACCTCCTGAAATCAAACAATGTAAGCCGTAGCAATGAAGTCGTACTTGAAGTAAAATAAGAAATTGCTATTCGTAAACTAGAAGGAAACAAATGTTTATGTGTAAGAAAGAAAAAGCAATTTAGATCAATGCGAAAAGCTTAATAATGGACGACGTCGACGCCAACGGTTATCTAGAAGTCGTGAAACAAAAAACGTCGATTAGCTCAGTAAAAACTTCTATAATCGGAGACTGCGATACGAAAACGTTACAAACGATGAAGTTTCCCCAACAGTTGTAAATATTATCGATGTGAGTACTTTTTTTTATAAACTACATACTTATACATCGCGTATCGCATCTACAATTGAAACGTTTGGTACTGTCGCTATAAATTTCGAAGTAGCATTCATTGTGCGAGAGGGTGTGTTCTCGAACTCGATAAAATACGGTTTTCCAATTCAATCGGACGCAATTGTTAAATCGTAACAAATGGAATTGTTATACAGCAAGGGACGCCTATTAAAACGCACCGTTCTGGTACAATTCCAAATGAACCCAGTGGGCCGTAACACTAAACTAATTAGATTTATACTGTAGTAAACTGTTGTATGCGCTTTCCCTATTCTAGAGTAAATTCACGTTTGCATTGTTTCAGACGGCACGTGTGAAATGCGCCAGTTGCGTATCCAGAAATTAGTAATGGCGTGGGCTTTCAGCGTAAACACTTATCACGAACAATAGCGACACATTTTACACTATGCTTTTAATACCGTAGAGTTTTGTCTTGAAATAAAAAATATTGGCGACTATATCATTTCATTTCCGATTATTATTATTATATAATATTATAATTAAATATACTCAGTGACATATAAGCTGCACCACCAGTTTGGCCTAATTTGGTAGGAATAGTGGACTAGTCCAGGGAAATAGTTGATTAAAATTTGAAACCCAATCATCAAGCAGTCATGGGATTTTTGACGTTTGTGTTATTTTTTAGAGGTGGTGATAGACAAGCAATTATCGAGTCATTTTTTGAATTTGTTCCACTTTTTCGGATCTCGTTCTTTAATTTAAAGTGTTTCAAGTGTTTAACGATGGCTAGATGAAGGAGACCTCAAGTTTACCAGCAGTTGAGTGACTTTGACCGAGGGCGGATTGTTGGTTTACGAGAAGCAGGTTTTTCGTTTAGAGAAATCGGCAACCGTTTGGGACGGCACCACTCAACAATAATGCGTGTTTATCAAGCGTGGTCTGAACATGGGGTTGAAGAAGAGGATTGGGGCTCAAAGACGAACCAATGAACGTCAAGATCGCCGCTTAAGACTACTGGCCTTGAGAGACCGATTCTCTACAACTAGATCAATAGCTGATCAATGGTTAGGTGAACAAGGTCGTCCGATAGGCTTGCGAACAGTTTATCGTCGAATAAGAACCTTTGGCTTGCTGTCTTACCGCCCACATCTTGTGCTACCCCTCACTGCTCAACATCGCCAGGAACCTTTGGCCTGGTGCACGGAAAGATTTCAATGGAACTTGGAGTGGCATCGAGTTGTCTTTAGTGACGAATCGCGATTTTGTTTAGGAATGCATGATGATCGGATGACTGTTAGACGAAGACGTGGAGAAAGGCGCAATCCTGATTTTTCGATTTCGAGGCATGTTCACCGAACTGTGGGGTTGATGGTGTGGGGTGCTATTGCTTACGGCAGTAGGTCACCCTTGCTCTTCATTCGGGGCAGTATGACCGCCCGTCGCTACATTGACGAAGTGGTAGAACCACATGTTCTTCCATATCTTCGAGGGCTGGAAGACCCACTTTTCCAGCAAGATAATGCACGACATCACGTAGCAAGGGTTTCTCTTGACTTCTTTGAAGAGGCCAATGTTAATCTTTTGCCTTGGCCGCCAAGATCTCCCGATTTGTCGCCCATTGAGCACGTGTGGGACATGATGGGTAGAAGATTGAAGAATCTACCGAACCCACCGTTGACAATAGAAGCTCTACGGCATGAAGTACAGGCTGCTTGGGATGCCATACCCCAAGAAGACATTGATCACCTGCTGGAATCAATGCCAAGGCGGGTCAATGAGTGTATCAGAAAAAAGGGCGGACCAACACATTATTAAAGAAAAATCAAAAAGATGAAGTGTTTTCTTTATCAAATTTTAATCAATTGTTACCTTAGACTGGTCCAATGTTTCTGCCAAATTTTGTACAAAAATTCCCACCCCTTCTAGGAGGTGCAGTTTATATGTCACTGAGTATATAAGTAAGTTAAAACAATTAAAATAATTAAAATAAAAAATCTTAAAACTTCAATCCAAAAGGCAAAATCATAGATAATCAATAAATTACCACCCCATACGGCCACACAATTTCTTTAAACGTAAACCCATTACTACATCAATTTATGAGAGAATGTGAAATCTTATTTGAATAATAACTCCACGAAACGCAACATAAATTTTATTTTGTTCCGTTCCACGTCAATCCAAAGCCGCTCTTCACTCTTACCGGATTCACATTCACATTCAGACGGCAACCTTAACATTAATATCCAGTTGGTGCGAAAGTCCGCGAGGATCTAGGACGAACAAGAGCGTCCCTCGAAATAGACGCGTTTCACAAAAATGGGCCAATTGCACGTTACGAAACCGTATGGATTTCCTTCGCGGTTGTTCCACACGCGACAGATAGATGAGATTAAGCATTAGCGTAATGAAAATTTTGCATGTTCGAAATTAGTGCGGGTCTAAAATAAGAACGTGGTAACGACTGATAAGAGCCGCGGACCGCACATTAAGTGGAACGGCAGTCGCGCTTTGCAATTATTACGACCGCCAATCGCGGCTTTAAATATTTATTTAATGCGCCCGATAAGGTTAATTGAAGTGGACGGTCTGCTTTTTGTTTCTGCGTTTCGAAACTTAGCGTCTCGCGGTCGATATTTGTTATGTATGTTCACGCTTGAATTACTTGCACATGAGTTGTCCCAATGCTTACTTGAAAATGGGTTACGTTTGTGAAAATAAAATTGCATGATTCGTTACAATTTGTCAATGTAAAGAACCACATCACGAACAAACGATATCGACCTTAAATTGAGAACTTTACGAATTGCATTTTCCATCCATTTATTCGCATGCTACACAAGTGATGTTTCAAGGCAAAAAAATTAGGAAGTAAATCACAAACTAAAATAAAAATCAAATTATAAAACCAGCAAGTCAGCAATCTCCAGATAAGGTGGAACATGTTGAAATGGAAAACAACGGAAAATATCCGAAGAGGGCGAATATCTGGCGACGTTATTCAGCAATGAAATTATTTAATTAAGTAATGCTCGTTAGGGTCTAGAAAGCGTCCAACTACAGTGATGTAAGAAATTAAGTTATGCCTCTGAAAACACGTACTGAACGAACAATCGGCATTAATAGTGCAGAATGCAGACCACAACCTCGGGCTAGATCCCAACAACAGGAACGTTATTAATCTTAAAAACGAAATAACGCGAGGCGTAAACATTTTAAAAGAATGGTTATTGAAATGAACAACAGCAAACTGTAAAGTATTTCAAGTGACAAAGAAAATCTAATAAGTAAGTGAAAAGGCAATAAATTTGAACGTTAATGGGTATACACAACGTTATTAGTTATGTAGATGCCAGAAAACTTTTTTAATTATTTGGTCACGTCACAAATTCGACTGGAGAAATAAAACATTCATTGTCATAGGTAGACAAAATTGTTCCAAATGAAAATTTTTCTGATACTATGTGAAATAAAGTATGTTAACTTCTTATTTTTATTTTTAACTTGTGTTTCACAGGCTGACTAATTTATATTCTAAGCAAATCGTCCAATAGCTCATTGGTTCCTTTATTAATTACGGAGTGAATAATAAAAATTCAAAGAAGAATTAATCCAGGAAATGTATTAACATCTTTGCTCGCCTGGTGGAAACCAAAAATTTTAAATTAATAACAAAATTGAGGGCTCTACAGGATTCAACACCATTGATAGAGCAGTTAACTTTTTTCTGGGATCATACCATATTAATTTTATTAATAATTACAGTTTTAGTAGGATACTTAATAATTACATTATTTTTTAATCGCCAGGACATAATTGAATTAACATGGACTATTCTTCCAACCTTTACATTAATTTTTATCGCCCTTTGATTGTTATTTATTCCTTCTATACTGAATTTTTCCACTCCTTTGAAACTTTCTATAATTAAATTTAATTCTACATTCCATCAAGAATTCAAGACTAATTATCAATAATTTTATTAAAGGAGCAACTTTAATTTTCATTACATTATTTGCAGTTATTATTATTATGTCAAGGTTTATTCAAGAGCTTATTTGAATCATCTTGCGTTCAGGAGTTGAAAATAATAAAACTATAACATTACAAATATTAATTCAAAATGACATTGACGATTAAACTCCTCGTCAAGTATAATATTTCAGAATGTATTAATGCACATTCTCTGTGATGGACATTTACCGGAATTCTAGTTGTAGATGCTAAGCAGGGAAGCTTTATAAAGTTCTAGTGAATTTATTGGTATTGACTCGGACAGATCTGTAAAAATTGTGGTTTTACTGTCCTTTCTAATTCGAATCGTAATTTCCACCGCATTGCTCTCCTATCTTCAATGCTCCATCGACAAAAATGACGGCTACCTGTTTACTTTGTATACCAATACAGACCAATAGAAAGCAAAATAAGCGTTCACCATTGGCTGTTTTTTATCAGAAATATTTAACAGTTTCACTGGCTGTTAATTGTTGCCCTGCCTCCTAAACCATGCTTGTCCTTCTGGTATTACCTCTAGATTCTCAACTTCGTCCTCCAACGTATTCCCTATCATTCCGCTGCATATCTCGTACGCCACATCCATTAATAAAATATAGTTGCATACTTCCCCCGTATCTCCTCTCTTCCAGATTGGCACTGTCACCCTCTCTTCTATCCACTCGGCAACTCGTTTCTTCCTCTCCATATTTCATTTAATAGGTTTAACAATTGTGTCTATACTTCTATCTATCTATCTATCTATCCTATTCTATCTATTCTATCCTCCCCTGCTGCATTTCCTTTCTTGAGTTTACCCCTCATGACTTGTAGTTCCAGTTGAAATCTATTTATCTTACCTCTCCGCCATTCTGTATCTTCCTATTTCCCTTTCTTTCCACCCCTCGTTCTTCCCCCCCCCAGGAGCTTCATGAAATGACTTCTTAATTTTTTATGGCGAGTTTCTTCTCCACTTTATTTCTTCTCTGTTGTCTCCTTCTTAGTTTGTTCCATATTTTTTCTCCCCCTCAAAGCCTTTACAACATTTACGTAAACTTGTATCTACGTTAACGGGATTATCGGTTGTCGATGTATTTTGCGTTTATTGACCAGTGACAATTTAAAATTGAAAATTAGGCTAATCACTTGGACTTTCTCTAAGTCGTGTTCGAGCTGCCTTCAGATGAACAGTGAACCGCTTATATTTGGGAATTTCCCTCACGCTGAAACGTTATTAAGTTGACAGGTGGTTTCAATCAACAAAGCGCAAAGTACGCGTCACGTGTATCGCGAATTATGAGCACATGTTTTATGAATGTTTCTTGAATAAAGTCTGTTTGACACAGGTAAGCGCCGAGTGTGCGCAGTGCATTTCTTATTGGTTTGGTCGTAAATGTTAAGAGTGATTGATTTATGGTATATTATGATTGATTTCCGGCACAAACAATAAATTCTAGTTGATTTATTTTCCCAGAAGTCGTTTAGAAGAGCAAATTGTACAAATAATCGATAAAAAAGTTCTAAACTATAAATAAAAACATTCAAACCGTAAATTAATACTTAATTGTTTATTGTCGTAGCCTATTAGCCGTCATTGATAATTTATCTACTTATCTACTTTTGATAACTATCAAAAAAATTACACAAACACTTAACAACAAATTTTATTTAAACAAAATTGATATACTTCAATTTTACAAAAAATTGGCTCTATATTTCAATTTAATTGGATTTAATTTTATCTCAGGGTTCCTTTTAAATATATCTACGAATTCATCGGATTTCGTTATTGAAATTTATTTTAGATGAGTGGAATTTACAGATTGATGGAGTATCAACTTGAAATTAACACTTACGGTTGTTTTCTTGTTGTTATGTTCATTTCGTCTTATTCAATTTTGGAAGTTTAGTTCTATTAACGACACTTTCTTTTATATTTATATTTAACGCGGTGACTTTCGTATTATATTCTTTTGGTGAATAAAAGATGGGATATTACTGAACATAATTTTGACTTGCATGACTCAGTTTCTATCTACGAATCGCCGACTAAAAATAACGTTGCCGCATGCGAAACGAAGAGATCAAGAATTAATCAATTATCTCGGTCCGTCGTCGACAATGTTCGCATCGTGTTGGTAATGTTACCAATTAATAACTTCCGAACCAATGAGTCATCCTCTTACAATTAAATTAAATTATTTATCCATTTACGACGCTGCTGATGACCGCCCCTCGATTATGTTACTTATTATTTCTAACCAACAAGTCCATTAGAATTATTAATAAAATTAACGTATTAAGTATTTTGTTTAATTTTCGACTTTTGTTTAATTGCGGAAGTCGCCAAAATAACCGCAATATTTTTAGTTTCAAGACCATTACTTGAAATAGAAAACGAGATAAAACGCCCTAATTTTACGTTTATATTCACAGGGCGAATTTAAATTCTTCTTTATAGGCCTCCTAACGTAATTGCATAAATGTTCACTCCGCTTCCTGTTCGGCACCCCCTCTTTTCACCGCATATAGTTCGATTCGTCCTTCTTGGACGCGATCCTTGTACTTGTTCTTTCAACTGATGACAGAGATACATTTTATTTAAAGATAGCACCGTGACACCATCTTGCGTCATGAATCATTGTGTTCTGGGCTATTTAAAGTCAACCGTTGGGGTCTCGCGCGTTATTTCGACACAAGTGGCAAAATTACATTGTTAACCTTGACACTTATTATGTGTACTAAAATTATCGCCGCGCAGGTTCTGCACAGAAGCGAATACAAAAGCTTGGAGTGCGCTAAATTAACATTTCGGTTTATTACTTCAGCATTCCGTTAAATATTAGCATTACGCTCGGGGCGAAAAAAAAACAACGAGGAAATTATTCGGTTTATTATCGCAAACGTACGCACTGAAATACGGCGAAAATAATCCTATTAATGAGGTGTGGAGTTAAAGTGCACTTGATCTAGCTCACGTGCTATTATTAATTTGCTGTAAACTTTATTGCGGCCGTTAAAGCTATATTTATAAGTTTGAGTTATACGCAATCATTAGTTAAATGAAGATAATGTGTGTTTGCTTCGTTCTTGAGAGGATGCGAAATTCAACGGAAAGTAGACGAGCGAGCTTCTGAAGATACTGAAGTATTTGTAATGAAAACGTTTAAGCAAGCAAGCAATTTGCTTCGATCCTAAAATGTCCATGATTGTCTCTTTAATGGCCTGGTCGTTTGATTTCCCTTTTGAGCTATTTTCTATTGGATTCCACTTCGATGAATGTCGCCATAACTCCTCATTCTCTTCGACACTATTACTTTTACTATAATTTGCTCTATAATACGAAAACAGTACTATAAAAATATATACATTAACTATATTATTACATTTTTTGATAAATGTTTGAAAAACAGTGTAAAGTAACAAAAAGAAATTAAAACATGAATAAAAGTAGCTTTAACAATATGCAACTTTGTGTTTGAGAAAAAAGTGGGTTTAAAAATATGCTTGATGAAATTAAAGGCTCTGTTAAAAGTCAAAAACTTAAAATTGTAAAATTTTACGATTTTTCCGATACTGGCTTTCGTGGATTTTGATGTTAAAAGTTACTAAACACTAAAATATATATTCAATCATTTTTACCAAAATTTAAGTAAAGTCCATAGCCACCATGGGCTATAATAAAAAAATGTGAGTATTACCGAAGAAGGAAATCGACAAATACCCAAATGCAAAACGAATCAATTTTACGCAACGAAAAAGATAAATCAAATTGTAAGAAAATATCGAGAACAAGATGTCCGAAATCGGGTCATTTTGTGAACACATATTGAGGAATTAGGAATCACACACCACACGTTCAAGGCCCATTAAACAAATGCTCAGCAAAAATGCATTGAAGATTTACAAAGAAGCCTCATCTGCAGTTGGTATTAACAAAATGTAGTCCTCAAATTTCTCAAATTTTCGATAGCCTATGATTTATTAAAATATCGATTAAAATAATATAACATTGAAATCAATGAAACTCGGTATTTTAAGAAAAGTAGCTTAGAGCAAATCTTACATTTGTAATTTTTTTAATTTTTTTTACGATTTTGCATTTACTTACTCAGAAGGAAATGGTATTGCATTAATTTCCAACTTCATTTGATTTCGATAGGGATCTTCACATAAATTCCTTGATATTCATATTCACATATATCTATATATTATATAAAAATATAATAATATATCTACTATTCCATTGAAAAAATATATGCTTGTGTTAGTATTTTGTGGGTACTTTTCGAGTCGATTGTGTATATGTATACTACTGCAAGATTTAGGACCTCTATCGCCATTGTAGCCAACCATAAAAACTTTTACTCCTAGTATATCGCCATTATTTGATTGATCACATAGAATGTCCTGACTCTGGCATTCTCTATTCTAAGTATTATTATTATTATTATTAAGATCGTTATTTTTCTGTCTCTTTTCAGGATTGATACCATACACCCTATGCTACATTCATCAAGTATTCTTTCCATATCATCGTTATAAATCTGAATAATTTATCCTCCATGTCCTCTTCTCTGTTTTTCATTTCTTCGACCATTTTTTTAATTCCATTATTATTTTTGTTCCTTCCTGTGTTTATCTTCTTATATCTTTCGTGGTCATTTTTTTTTCTCTTTAATAGACATTAACAATTCTTTCTTTTTGTTTTTTTTTCCTATCATATTTTCTGATGTTTCCCCTATTACATTCTTTATGGACGTCCATTTTTCCACAATGTATACAATACTTCTTGTCTCTTGTTTTTCTCCAGCTATAATTTCCGTTTCCATTCGATTCCTTTGTTTTCTTCATTTGTCCTCTAAATGCCATTCTACCCTGATTTATTTTGTTACTGTTATGTTTGCTAACACTATCTTGTGTCGATATTTACACTTGTATCTCTGCATGAGCGTTCATCTAATTTTGGTTTTTACAATCTTATTTTTATCAATATGTGGTGATTTAATTTCCGGTTATTTTCCTGGTATTCTCCATGATATTTTGTTTTCTATTTCTTATACCTTGTGCTAGATATTAAGATCCTGCCGGGTTACAATCTATTTCTCCCTTATAAGTAGTGATTTCATATAGTATTGTATGCCTGCTCTTTTTTTCAAATTTTGGTTGAAACCTACTATCATCACTTTATTATTTAACTAGATTTTCATAAAAAATGTTTTTTTTTCACGTCCTACTGCTCCGTCTACCAGTACTGTAATTTATTGTCATACTATTTCGTTGTTTATTACCATATACGATATTCAACTTTGTTGAATTTCATTCTTTTTTTCGTAAAATTTCTACCCTTCCTTGCTTGTCCTCGCCAACATATAGCATAGAGTATTCGTCTTATTTGTCTTTGTTTCTTCTTCCCGCGCCTTCCGCAGATCCCTATGTTATACATTTCCATTTCTGTGCAAAATTCGTCAGTTTTTGCAATTTCTGGAATTGTCCTAACATTACAGGTTCCAGCTCATGTTGTGTTTCTAGTTTTTCTCCTTCTAGTCTTATTTTTCATCATCCAATTCCTCATTCCTTACAGTATTTTAGTCTTCCTTCCATGTTTCTTTTCTTTTATTGGTTTTTGTCAAATTGTTACATTGAACCAGTACTTTGTCTCTGTCCCAATATAATTGCTACCTTTATTTTTTGATATCCTATTTTGACCATTATGCCATTTTCTTCTTCTGCGAGGTTATTGTTAACATATTTAGTATCCCCTAATTTAAGTTTGGTGTTCATTATGTCTATGCTGCCAGTTTCTTATTGTTGTCCTGATAATTTCATCATTTTATTATATTTCTTATAATCTTTACAAATGCTAGTCTTTATTTATTGTCTGCATTGATTACTTAATCCATTTTCTTCATAGAATTATTAATTTTACGTTTAGCTTCCTTCATATGTTATGAGGCATATTTTTTTCTCTTCGACAATTCCTTCATATTTTGTCCTAATTACTTTGTTCATTCGTTGTACTCCATCTGCTCTTTTCATATTAAAATCTTTCATGATTCCTTTTACTTAAGTTTCTTGTAAATATTACCAGTTACCATATTGCACTTTATATTTCATTCATTTTAACTGTTTTCCCCACAACTATTGTAATCATTTCTATTTTCTCGTCCTTTTTGCCTACTACAACTTCTTGGCATTTAACTTGAAATTAACCCGCAATTTAGAATTTAGTTTACATTAAAGTGAAAATTATAATTCACTACACAATTACAAGTACGAACCTCTCTTTAAGTCTTTAAAACAATTGGTTCACTATATCACTATCTCACAACAAAATTTAACGATTTAATGGGTGGTCCATACACACACACTTACATATATGTTTCAACATCACAGCTAGCTAGATCTAGAAATAAAAAAAATATTTCTAAAACAAAACACATTTGGGTTGGGTTGTACTTAATTAAATTTTATTTAACATGGTTTTAGCTATAAACTAAAATAAAAAAAAATTATTTGCTTGTTTGGAAATTGGAAATAACTATAAAATAAGTAATGTCCATAAAGTCCATAAATAAAAATTATTTGAGAGGAGATTTTTTCATCGTCATTTAATCATGAAATACGACTAAGTTAAATTCAAATTAAAATATTGAAATAGCTTTTTGATATTTGCCACGACTACAGAATTGTTTAAATACTAAGGTCAGAAAAATTATTTAAATTATTTACACTGATTTTACTTTTGTTCAAATATATTATCAATAATAACTCCCAATCAATATATGTTTTTAAAATATATTTACGTTGACATTTAGGTAACTTCCCGAAAATTATTTCCCATGAAACAGGCAATTTTGAATGGCATTATACATCATTCGCAACATCAATTGGACCAAACATCAATTAGACACCTAGTCGCCGCAACCATATATTATAATTATTGGCCGTTCCGAATTCGCTGTTGACACAGTAACTAATGACACCCATACGGAAGTAGTTGAGTTAATTCCGTGACATTCTTCAACGCGGTTAAATTAAGAATCGGTAGTACCTAACATTAGATCACAAATTTATTTTTAGCTCCAGAGTAAGCTGTTTAAATCTGATGACGTATTAATGGACTCGCTGCAACAGGTCTATTTTATTTTATTGAAACCGCAAGGAACTGGAACTGGAAGGAACCGTTCGGAATATCACCTGTCTGTCGTCTAACAGTCGTAATCTTAGGTAATCTCCCTAATCCTAATGTTCTCCAGCACGTCATACATAACGGTTTACGATAATGCAATTACAGTGGACGAATCAATAATAATCTTATCTAAATGGATTTTCTATGTAGTCGTAATGAGGTCGCTCCGATTTGAATATATTTGGAAATACCTGATTGCAATTAATGTCCATATAATATGTAGATATATTCGGTGAATTAACCAGCGTAATATCGATTGAACAGTGTTCCATTACCCACAATTAAATTGTTAATTAGCTAGTCGTTCAGTAACGTAATTAAAATTAAGTATGAATCAATAGTACTTAGGTCCCCAATCCTTATCCTAACTTCGGTGTCATGTAGGTTTATTGTCGTTAAACGTGTGACTTTTATTGTTACGACTATGAGCCACTGTTTTTATAATCCTCTCAGTGGGATACTACAATATGAAATATAAATGCAAATTGACGTATAACATAGGGATAATTCGTTCGCGAAAGGATTGGTCTTTTGTTTTGTTTATTATTTTCTCACTGAGTCCTGTATTCTTTATAATCCTCGTCTTTCTTGTTCAGATATGTTTTCCACGTTTCTTTCTTCTGTCCGCCATTCTATTTTTTTATTTCTTACAAAATCGCCTTGTAACGTAGTAATAAACTTGGTGCTCAATCTAGTCGTTGCAACGAAAACATTTGCTTATTGTGTGGAACCATTTCGAATCTAAAGCCATGAAAGTATTTCGAGCAATTAAATGTCATAACGAGCTGCCTGTCGATCAGTTCGTATAGTAAAATTGCGATTTTAACTATGTACGTTAAATTTACAATTAGATTATCGGCTCGTACGCATTGCCAAACCACTTAACTGCAAGTACATTTCTCGAATTTACCATTAAATGCTGCCCGATTTTTGGAGAACGTCCAAGTTGACGTGGGAGTTGATTGTTGCATAAAATTGCATTGGACGAAGTCGCATAGTTGAAGCGTATTATTTTCCATTTGTTTTGTTTGGAGGAAAAGTGCAAGTTAGCAATAAGCTACAGCAGGTTGTGGCGATGGGATATTTTGAGGAAGCAAAATGGGGGGAAAACGATAAAATTCCAACCGATAACATAAAATATTAACCCAATAACACACCAGCCGAGTAACTTGAAATCGGTAAATATTGATTAAATAAATTATATGAGGAATTTGTTATACATTGAGAAACTATAGTAGTTCATACCAATACTATATTACGACATTGAAACGTGATTCATTAGACTAATGTCATTTTCATTGTAGCTTTTAATTTAAACCTTTTTAATTGTCTCTCTTTAAAATTCGTATTATATGATGGAATTATTCACAAATTACGCCCAGATCTCATAGAAGAGAAAGAGATAAGAAAGCATGTAAACTTCGTATGGAAGGGAGATAGGTACTCGTAAAATAATTGATGTATATGCGTGGAGTCATCCACTTATCTCCAGAGAAGGGTGGTGTGGAAAAGAGCATTCTGGCTGAGTTATCTGAACATATAAATGTTTGGAAAGGAAATGTGGAGTATGAGAAAAAATAACTAAAGGTTTAAAAAGGAACTACACTACAGGATGTCATCGGTTTCAATGTCGGTCGACAGCCTGTTCCGTATGAAGGCAATGTCTGCGGCCTTTGCATAGCCGCATTGTAGAAACAATACGTTGCCTTCCTGGCCTCACTTTGCAGTAAAATATGTAAAAGGGGAAGATCCAGTAGCACTTCCATGGCTGCTGATGGTGTGGTGCTTAGCGCCCCCGTTACCACTATGCTACCCATTCTCTGTAGGCTGGTCAGTTTTGCTCTGATTGTCCTTCGTGAGTAGACCATCTAGCAGACAATACAGCCATACATTATGATGGGTCTAATAATCACCAAGTACAGCCAGTACATTTGCTTGTATATCCCTACATTTTTCTGCAAATTATACGGCACATCCAAAGTGCATGTTTAGCTTTGTGTGTTATTTTTTCCATATGGGGGTTTCAGTTGAGCTTTGTATCTAGCGTTACCCGTAGATATTTTGCTTCCTCCACCAGTGGTATCATTTCACCTCTCAGTATGTGGCTGGTTTATGTTTGCGAATGGAACAATAACTGTAATATGAGGGTTTATGACTAATTGCTCCCCTTCGCTCTAACGTTTTTTGCAGTGTTTCAGAGATGATTGAGATCACTGCTTCTTACCAGAATAACAATATCATCAACAAAGGCATGTATGTCGACCTCCAAATTGCTGACAAGGTTGTCCACCAGAAATGTCCGCAGTAGGGGGAAAAGAACCGCTCCTTGTGGGCAGCCTCTTACCGCCCTAAATATAACCGTATCTCCATATGTGGTCATTGTTCTGGCCTTGAGCATAGCTTCTATACAGTCAGCCATAATAGGCGCACCCCTCTTGCTACAACAGCTCTACAGAGGGATACATGTAGTGCTGGGTTGGACGCTCCTTGTATGTCAAGGAAGGCAGCCACCGTACTCCCTTTGCACTCCGGGATGGGGTTATCTTCCCGACAAGGTTGTTCAGCACCAAGTCTATTGATTTGCTCTTTTGATAGGCATACTGATGGACAGGGGGATTAGTCACCAGTACTATCCTCTGCATATGCCCATCAACCACCTTTTCTAAGGTCTTCAGAATGAACAACATTATTGATGATGTTCCTTAACCAACACTATTAAACTTATATCAGTCCCTTTCTTTCCCACTCATATCATTTGGGCGATGTGGGATTGAACTTACAATGAACGATTGGTATTTACTACAATGGTCAGGTATAAAATGAAAGGGCAAGGAAGTGAAGGATTGTCTTGTACTGATGACGAAAGAAATAAAATAGAGAGGGACGAAGAAGAAGGAGCAGTTATGATAGAAAGGATGTATATAACGAGTGGTGGAAAAGAAAATGGATAAAAAATTCAGTATAACAAGATTGACGAAATGAGATATATTGGCAGATATAAATTATCACGTGCATGTGGAAGAAAACCTGAAAACCTGTATAGAAATGGAAGAAAGCATTGCATAGGAATAAAAGTAGTGCTAAGCTGAAACGAGCTATGAAATATGATAATTGAAAGAGGCAGGATATAATGCATATAAACAGGATATTGGCAATAACATTTTTTTATTATTTTGATTAATATACCAATCTGAAAAATTAATTCCAACGATAACATATAATGTTAATAAGGTTTAAAGCAGATAATGCATATAATCATAATATTGGCAATAACGCTTTTAATTAATATACCAATTTAAAATAGTAATTCCAACGATAACATATTATATTATTAAGGTTTGAATTTTCAAATAGGTACATGGTACAATATTTTTAGAACATGTTGATACAAAGGCCTTTTTATGAGTTCTTACACTTCGAACCCGTTTTTACTAAGTCGTACATTGATAAAAAATATAACACTTTTTATATTTAATATTATTTTCATGAAATTATAAAATTGGAAAACATATCCACAGGATCAGTTAAAATCCATTTGATTCATTCGAATGTCTTCAAAGAAAATAAAACCAGCGGTCTTTCTCTCTTTGCATGGCATCGAACATGAAAGTCCATATTATTTTTTTTAACTGGAATAATTTTCCAACAAATTGTTTAAAGTTTCCTTTTCTGGTGCACCTCGTACCAGAACGTCACAACAATTCATATTTTTCTTGATTTTTCATATTTTTTCATCTCTTTCGTTTCCATTTCATCGTTCTTCATTTTTTCACCATGGCAGAAATTATTGTTGGTATTTTTGTATAGGGAATCTTAATATTTGTAATTTCCATTTGCTGTCCGTTGGGTTTCACAGTCATCGATTAAGTTACGTGAGTTACGTCTCGTCCAATATTGGTAAATTTTCCTTAAAACCTGTATTGTTTTACACACCCTTGTGCTTCAGATAACAAACAAAATTAGCTACTCTAGGGTGAGACGGGCTGATAACCAAAAAGAAAGACAACTAATAATCAAAATACAATTTTCGCGAATTGGAATTTTTCCAATTTTTTATTTATATATCTGATGCCAATTAGAAAAAAACCTTTAAAAAGACAAAACGTTCCAAGTAGTTCCATTCTACGATAACACAAAAAAATATTGTATTGAAATATCATTTCTTTGTTCGAAAATCTGTATATTTTTATTATTATTCCGCTAATTAGCGCCACGTTAATATTTCAGGAATTTAATCTATGTTACGTAAAATAAAATGCAACAAAGATTTAAACACACGCACACGTAAACGTTTTATATTCTCAAACTTTATCACATTTGATAAAATATAACGAAATGTCAAAAATCGGACCTATTTATTTAATTTTATTATCACCTTTTGATGAATAATTTTCCTGTCAGTAACTTTTGCTCGGTAATTATCGCAAATTGTTAACATACACGTTAGTGAGACTCCATTTGTATGAAACGCCTACATGCGATTGTTGAAATGCGATTTAAGCGATAGTATCTAGTGAATAAAATTATTACGGCAATAATATCCTCGCGATCTGCATTTAATGCCACGATTATAAGGTAATAAAAAGTAATATATTACTCTGTTCAACATACAAATATTTTTTTTTTATTTTTATTTTTATAAGGTTATACTTTGTTAATTGGAGTAGGGAATAATGAATATGATTTCAGAATTTCGTTATTAGCCACTTTTTGAAATACACGAGCATCAGCACTATAATCATAGTGAGAAACAAGTCTACAACAAATCCAAATTGTCATTCAATTAAAAAAATTTAAAAAATTTCTTATTTTGGGACCTTTTAGAACTTGGCACTCGACTTTTATTTTTTGTGTAATTACCAGTCGATTGTTAGTACTCGTCCTTTACCGATTTTACTCAAAACCCGAAAAAGTTACGAGGTTTTGAAATTTTCGAAAGAAAATCTAACGTTTTCAATTTTAATAATTTTTGAATTGTGTTTACGGCAATCGATGCAGAATCGTTAGTACCAGCACGAGTCACTTCGTTTCGTTAGTACCTCGAACCGTAGTAACAAAATTCTACATCGATTGCTGTTAGCAAAATCTCAAAATTTTCAAAATTGAAGAAGTTAGGTTTCCGAAAATTTCAAAACTTTTTTTGGTTTGGAGTAGAAACTAAAAAGAATGTAGCGCAAAAAATTGTGGAAAGTCGTGTGCCAAGTTCACATGAACTCCTTTTCCGGGCAACTTCTATCTCTACCCAGCATATATTCGTTGCTGAAATGTCTTGGTATAGCCGCCCACCGTCGTTATCACTTACTGCACCGCTTAATTGATACTTTCCGTAAGATGCTTCACAAGCTCTACATTGCCATCACAACTGTTGGGTTATCTCACAGCACCTTTAAAGTCTTCCTAAGTGTTCATTCTTGTGAAGAATGTTCAATCCAACAAACTCATCATCACTCGCCAGCAGAATTTCATCTTGTACTTCAATTGCAAAAACTTAACTTGCCACTTAGTAAATCTTAACATCTTTAAAATTAAAAGAATTTCTTCTAGGTTTTGACTTGGTCTTCGATTATAACTTGACGTTTCGCTGGTAATGCTGCCAGAAGATTTTAGAGACTTTGGTGAACTTGTGAAGACTGGCAGAATGTCCAGTGAAACGTTAAGGTTATAATCGTAGAGCACGGCCAAAACCCAAATCCTTGGGTGCTTATAACTTTTTTAAAACTCTTTTAATTCTCGGTGTGAAACTCCAATTTTGTCTTTAATGCCTCCAATCAGTGTTTGCTTCCTGACGTGGTTAAAAATTTTTGGTCGACCACTTTTGGGCAAATTCGCTTCATGGTCTCATGAATTGTCGATCGAGAAATATGGTGTTCTCGATAAATTGCAACTATATTACGCAACAAAACATGAGAGCAAATACCAGAACAGCTACAATTATCTGGGGAAGAATATAAACCAGAAGATAACAGAGAGGATATGAATGTTTAAAACCCTAAGAACAACGTTCTTTGGCTGAAGTTACGTACCTTTGTTTATCCGCTTTCCAATGAGTTCAAGATTAATGTGTAAAGAGGGTGAAAAAGTTTTGCTTCGATCAATAGCAGTGTGGTGGCTATTTTTCCCATTGTCATAGATTTTCTCTAAAAAGCAAGACTTTATAGTTTGGAGACCTAGATTGACTGCACTCGTATAGGTCAGTACTTAGTGTGATCTATTTGCATCTCCAAATCACCATTAGTTCTCCAACGGGAGACCCTGATACGTAATTGCTTCCACAATTAATATCATATTCTAATTTTTCCTTCATATGTATACCCTAGGCTACATTGATTTAAGTAGGAGATTTTCCACAGAATTGTGGATCAACACAGCTTGTATACTAAGTATATAGGAGTCTACAAAGAGTCTTGTGCTCAACATCGATATCCAAATATCAGACTTACAGCATCCTATATTACAGCAGAAAACAAGGATTCATTTTAAAATATGGATGCAAAATTTTTGTCGGTTAATGTACACTTTCAAATTACGTTAATGTAGATTCTCTGGATTGTCAATTCGAATAACATTAGTAAAATTTAGATCCTGTGATCCTGTAGACAGTACACTTCTGGAACGTAAATCGTCCCTATGTGTCATTGGGTGAATAGATTATTTCTTGACATGAGAAAATATCAGCCATTTTTATGATCTGTGGGTTCTCTCGAAATATTCGGTTGGAAAAAGGCAGTGGACAATAATTTTTCGTTTTTGAATGGTTTACGAATCAGGTCATAGTTTTCAAAAATTATTGGATAGGAGATCGTTAATCTATTTTTTGCATTGAAATTACAAAATGATTTTTTTTTTAGATCTTAAAAGGGGCGAAAGTCATTTCATTTTGCATCGTTACACCTTTGTTGTAAAGAAAATGCCATCTGATTTGAAGAAAATTCTTGATGAAGCTGTAAAGATCGTCAATTACGTGAAAAGTCATCCCCTCCAAGCAAGATTGTTTAAAAAAGTGTGCTAATCACAATGAAATCCGATAGATTTCCAGAGGCAAAGCTCTAGCCAGATTATAAGAACTTCGTGAAGAGCTGGCCCAAGTGTCAAATTGGAATTTGGATTTTTGATTCATTGTTTTTCCACTTTCAGCCTTGCTTGAAATCGTATCATAAATATTTTGGTAGACTGTCGTGAAATGTTTTCGAGCAAATCGTTGGGTTGAGTTGGGTACAGAGCAATTTTGTAAATTTTATTCGAGTGAATTATTAGTCATAACGCACTGGTCATCCCAATAGTGTAAATATGATATAATTTTATAATTTTTCAAGAATTTGGTTGTAATATTTTATTCAATAATACGATTTTTAAAACTGTATTAGCATATCACATGCACGTTTCGGTGACATCGGATACGAACTTGGCTCGTAATGAAAAAAATCGAATTACTGTCAGAGCAGAAATGCAAATATTGTACGTAAATAACTCGCTGTATTGAAACATATAAATAGAACATGTATAGCAATGTTTTATTTAATTTAAAAAGTTTTTTCATTATTGGTAAATTTAAAGTGCACCATGTTAACATTGACTGATTTAAAAATTACTTGAACTGTGCTAACGTTGAGCTGGTACTACATTGCACATAAATTTCTTTCAACTCTTCCTTGTCGACAAGCTCAATTAAGAGCAAAACGATCGAAGCTCATTTTGGTGCATGGTGATGATAAAATCTATTAGTAGAAATTTTATGATATTAATTACAGTTCCCTAGTAATATATTCATATTTTCCACGAAATATAAATAAAGTATGTCTCTTAAAGTCGTTTAGCATTTTGTTCTGATTCCCTTGCAAACTGGCAAACGAGGCATACCCAAGCTCAATATAAATAAAGTACAATCAACAGCACAATATGAAGCAGCATAAAGTGCAGTGTGTAGTTTACACGACTGGGTAATTTCCTGCAGACGGAATAAAACGTTTCAGGATACGTAAAGTTAATAAAACCTGGCACGTATTTGCTGCCTTATTTATATCAATTTGAATTTTACAGTTATATTAAGAAATTTTGATAACGTGACAGGAAACAATATGAAAATTTGCTTTATTCAAAATGAGACGTTTAGATCCAATAGCAATCCAATCCAAGTAGAAAAACTTTTTTTTTTTAATATTGTTGGCTGAAGTTTAAACATTCTCTAAATATAAATATAATTCCACTTTCAACGAACTCATTAGATAAAATTAAATAGAAATAATATTTTTACTCTACGTATTGAAATAGTTATAATCAAATTAAAGTTCCAAACGTTAATTTACATACTTAGTATTAATATCGTTAAGGTGGCACTGCGAGTTTGTTTGATGTAGTTCCGACCACATAATTACACCTCGATCTATTGCAATCATAATAAAACGCCAATTACCACAATTGCTTTGTGTAAGAGTCAACCAATCAACCACAACCGCGAAGCAACAAAGCTCCTAGTTTCGTGCGATTTTAAGTGTCAATTAATTCAGTGTACATTATCCTCACTCGATCGTTTCTTAGTGCGCACTCTTTCCGTACGTTTACGTGAAATTCGTCGTTATGCAAATTCGAGTCATTATTCAAATACGACGATCGTGTGGCGTGGAAAAGAAGTTCGAAGAAAGTTCTCGGGCGATAACGGGAACGGTTGTGCGTATTATTTCGCGTTTATTAATATTTATGCATGCGAGGGCTCGAAAATGAATTTCTTCGATTACTCATTAGGGCGAAGGGTCTACTAAAGCTGGGGAACATCAATCGTGGCGACGTGAAAAATTACGAGCCATCACTCACGGATGTAAATCTAAATTGACTGCGGAGTTGATTAGTCAAATTTTTGGTACGCATTGTACGTAACGAATCCCACATGTGTCAATTTGAATTAAAATAAAATAAACTCGTCTTGTTTGTATAAACATGAGATGGAATTAAACTATAGATAGGGAAGGCATAAGTCAAGTGACAAATTAAAGTCGTCGGGTCGTTTATCCCCAAATGGAATTGAAAAAAAAATAATCGTCGTTAAGTTAATTTTGAATGTAATTATTCAAATATGTCTTGCTGTTGATAATGAATTGCAATTTGATTTTGTGCAATTATTTTTTTAATTGTAATTCTTTTTTTAAATTGGTCCAATAGAAATCGAACAAGAAGATGGGAATAGAATTTACTGCATACGATTTTTTACCAAAATGCCTTGATGAGTTCTAGAAAAAATATATGGACAGGAAGGAGGGTCAACTTCTCCAATAATTTATAACAATACCACCGACAATGTGCGCACATTGGAAGTTCATTTTATTTACATTTGTGTATAATTTAATGATAATGCGTGCGTGGCGACAAGTAAATAGTATCCTCTTCCTGTTTCAAAAGCATTTTAAAACCCATTATCTATAAATAGTCCTTAAGGCCACATCTAAACTGAGCACAACAATTTATCATAAATATTGTTTTAACCATCAAATTTTTATAGAGTCATATTAAAATAAAACGTTCCATTAAGTGAGAAATCTGTAGATCATCTAGATGTTCGTGGACTGTGACGGTCGCGATTATAAATAATGTTCCCAAGTGAATTTAACAAAATTGTAATGTCATGTAATTATGCGTGGATAGCGAGTGCTTAATACTTGTGTCATACAGCGAAATTAATGTGCAGTGAGTGTGCGAAATAACGGAAGTGTGTGATTCTCAAAATAAACGAGTTGCGGAAACTCTCACTCAATTAAATTTGCCAGAGAAAAATATACAAAATTGATATACAACATTTTCGAGGAATCATTGAGCTTGCACATATTTAAAATAAAGTTCATGCTTGGACACTTGTTCATAAATATACATTTTTTTTTATTTAGACGTCTTCCTTTGACAAGGCTAATAAAATTATAATAAATAAATAAAACGTGGAATTAAGTCCATCTTGATTTGAGAACACTTACTCTTCTCCATGTATTTCCTTCAATGTCATAATTCATCATCCCATCATCAAAAAAACTACACCTTTTATAATCTACAACCCTCCCTTTTCCATATCCAAATATCGTAATCGAATCACCTCCATTAATTTATTTATCCCTCCAGTGACAATTTCACATTCCCATACATCTTCTCGTACTTTGATTTTTCCATCCCATTACTCATGTATACAAATCCTGCTCAACCATCGTACACTCAAGTTACTCCTGAAGCTTTCGACCACTCCTGTTCCTTTTCCACCAACTTTGCCACTTTATTAATGGGGCTAAGTCAGACAACTTCGTCACTTTTGCATCATATAAAAAATATCGTTATATGACGAAAATTAAAACTACGGAAGCGGAAGCTCCAAAAATAAGATACCACTTTATTAACGCATTGTTTAAATATAGTGACTTAGTACCGAGAAATCTACAATGTGAATAGATCCATTGCCAACATATTAAAAATATATGCTACGGTGACTTTACAACAACTGCAAGCGCTGAACATTGCCAAGTTGCAGATGACAGTCTAAATATATTGACTTACTGCGGCACACAATAAAAGCAGATAATAATTCCTCGCGAAAATTCGCGATCAAAGAACGCGTCGTGGAGATTTCAAACTTGATTTTAATTTGAACTTGGATCTTTTGCGATTGATTCGAGTATTGCGAAGCTCTGCGATTTAACATTCAGCTCGGCTCGAGTAACACAGTTAATTAATCTTTTCTGACGACTCGTACCGCTGAAAATTAGGTCGAGTAATACACTGCCATCGCGGAGTCATTTAATGATTTTAATGGTTCACGGTGTGATAAAGTAGACTTTTACGTAACATCGTAACCTATATAAAAAGCTTGCGTGTACCGTACACGTCGATAGGTTAAGGGGTAATTTGGGGCGCATGTGGCCGTACAACATGAACTTTCCCCTCTTTTCCCCTATTCACGTCAACTTTGTAACTGCTAAAGGCGAGAGATTCGCCGATTTATTGTCAGACATAAGAGCCCCATGTTTATAACACAGTGCATAATAAAGAACACTCATAATCATACTTAGTTAAATACGACAAATTTGCAACGAATTAACATTAAGTAAATTGTATCATATTACGTTTTTAACTCATTACTTTACAATAATAAATATCGATTGATTCAGTTTGTTACAAAGTCAAATAAAAATAGAAGAATTCTTGATATTTACTTTGCATGAGAACAGACTGATAGTTATTTATTGAATTATACTGTGTACGTTGCAGTACAATTGCTACTGTGATTAAGTTGAATTCATTGTTACGCCGAAAATAACAATAAGGCTACTACTGTGGGATTAATAGATTTATCCATTATGGGCCCAACAAGTCAGAATAAAGACTCATCGGGGAATAATAGAAGAATAATGACATAGAACATTAGAAGAAACGAGAACAATTTAGAAACGGATGAGTCTATAATGAGTACCAATTTTAAACCCAACAAAATAAAGTAATATGGACGACATTTTGTTAATCAATAAAAACTAACTAGAAATAACAATAACATTATTAAAACTAGAAAGCAGTGGTGAATATTAAAAACAATATTACCAACAAAGTGGAGAAAAAACTGAAGGAGAAAGGGTAACGTAAAAAAATGAATAGTTTGATAAAGAATGCGAGAAAGCAATGAAAGGAAAGAAGGCTAGGTTATGATGGTTAGAAATGAAAGATTAATATAAATGGTACAAAAATAAAAAGAATAAAACGGTGATAAAATGAAAAAAAAGCATAATGCATTGGTAAGCAATTGAACAAAATTAAAAGCGTGAACACAAATACAAAATCTAAAGAAAAATATTAGAATACAAGGCAGAAAAAATATGATAGAAAAATGGACGAAACATTTTCAAACTCTGCAGGACAAGAAATTGAAAAAGGTCAAGAAGAGGAACAAGAAGAATGTGAATATGTTATATAAAGCAATGGAGGCAATGCTTCCATTCAAGAACAGGTAATGACGAAACAAATTGTGTAGCAACGAAGAATAGATATAACACAAAAACAAAGGCGAGCTTGATATAAATGTATAAAAAAATAAAAACAGTAGCAGAGGAAAAAATGAGAAAAGGGGCAAAATTGAGATTCCAGGAGATACATGCAAAAAAAAATTATAATGACTTAGGGGAAAGGAAATTAATGGACCCTGAGAATAAGAAAAAAATAAGACACTATCAAAAAAACTGAGGAAGAACATACCAACGCTAGAGCTATGCAAAATTACTTCGACTAACGAACTGATGAAACAAACGTCGCCCTCTAAAGAAGACGACGAATATACATGCCATTAATTACACAGTAATAATGAAAAATGACAGACAAGAACAA
The DNA here is from genome assembly GCA_959613385.1 of Geotrupes spiniger. Classification (NCBI taxonomy): domain Eukaryota; kingdom Metazoa; phylum Arthropoda; class Insecta; order Coleoptera; family Geotrupidae; genus Geotrupes; species Geotrupes spiniger. The sequence goes on along the minus strand of OY390736.1, from coordinate 35,835,762 downwards.
ATGAGAGAAGAGAACCCAACCCAACCAACATATGCCATATGGAATGTGAATAAAGAAGAAGAACTAAGACAAGAAAAACAAAGATTAGTCTTGTAAACGAGAGTTATTTCAGAAAGAGGGGTGAAGAATATGATGAAGGATGACGGAGGGATACATAATAGGATGCTCAGGACAGTGTGGGCATCATGATAATCAAGAAGTACACAGGAAAAACAATAGAAACCAAAGATATGAATACTAACGAAAATCAACATTGGGGAAAAATAATACAAATTAGCAGTGGGCGACGTTGAATACGGAGGATAAAGGATACGAAAAAGGGACTTATGAGAAATTGGAGAAAAGCGTACACAATACAAAGTACAACAAATTAATAATGAAAGATAGAGTGAGAGATAAACATTAAGGTTTGGTTAAGATTCAAAAAATAAAAAAAAAATTCGTGAATAAAAATATATTTAAATAAATTAAATTACATTTTAAAAGTATATAATTTTAATAAATATATTGCATATTCTTCACATTGGATATTCTTCAGCCAATCCTTCCTTAAACATAATTTCTTCGTTTAATATTTTATTTTACTTTGTTACGACAATGCAATTATGATGGCAAACTTCGTTCCGTCTTCTGGAACGAATTTGTCTCTTTGGATTATAAATTCGTCTAAGCAGCCGCTCGTCAGGATCGGGTGGCCCAAATAGTTCGTTTGAACGGAGAAGCTTACCATACAAATTTCCAACATTTTGTGGGCTTGGATCCGTACATTAAGTGTATGTCGTCGCAAAATTTGTGCACGCCATAAATCCAACTTACTAATATGCTTAACATCATGGTATTGAAGACCTTGGTTTGCTGAATTATTTTCAACATCCGACGATGCACGCCACTATAATAACATAGTTCTTGAAACGAATTAATACTGAAAACGAATCGTGAAGCGTCAAGTCAATCGCTACGAACTAGCAGCAGAAATGATCGAGTCCAAGACACAACAGGAAATAATCTTCAAATAATAAATCAATCAGAAGAAGAAGGAAAATCACTCAAAGATTGAAGAACAGGCAAAAAATAGCAAAGAAACAGGATGTAAAGACGTTACACTCTTAACATACTTAGGTTGGTATGAAAAATATATGGCAGGGTACTACATCGGTAACAAATAGAAGAAACACAAAGTGGTTTTCAACGAAAATATTTTCGCAGCCAAAAAGCGAAAAATGAGGATTATTTTACGCTTTTTGGCTATTGAGGAGGTTATCATTGAGACAAACGTATATCTTGAAGAAATTGAGAAATCGTACAATTCACAATGGGTCCAAAAATTACAAAAGCGATCAACTAAGTGTATCGAGCTAAAAGGACAACAAAATTAATTTTGTCCAAAAAAAGTTTATTCTTCGCAAGGCTAGGCATTTATCACTATGTCATCGTATAATATAACTAGCCATTTAAATAACTTAGCCATTGATTCTGGTTACAAATACTCTGTTGTGTTCTATGGTAAAATAACATCTTTTCGATATCACTCGATTTTATATAACACGTTTGCATGGAAAGTTTTTATGTGAAACCAACATTTTTGCATTTTCCCTCGACGTTTATATTATTACGTCGGTTTCATTCTATTTTCTAAATATGTTCACGTTTTCAAAATTGCCACAAGTCACTTCATTCCTTTATTTTTATGCATTTCGTTCCCTTGATATACTACATAGCTGATAACTAGTACCATGTGCCTAAGATCCAACACTACAACAACGAAAAGTAAAGTCAATTACGCTAGTCGCAAGTCTAGAAATGTTAAGCACTGTTAAGCACATTGTGCGCCCATGGTAAACGACGAAAGACCCACCGGCGAGCATTCGGGGCGCAACGTGTTAAACAACTCGATAAATATTAAATAAAATAAACAGTTCATCAAAAGGTCCCCGACTATTTACATTCATTTTACATTCCCCAAATCTAAATATTTATAAAATATTACAACATTAAACTATAATTAAACAACGTATCAAAGAAACGTTATCCGATCTGTTTTTTTCCAAAGTTGTTTGCGCTCATAAATTTTTTATATTATAGCTGGTCGAGGGTAAAACGCTCGATTGGTTGGACCCTCGTTGGTGGTAACAACGCGCTCAATATGACAATTTATCGATTTTTAAAGCGTGCGAGTGCACACAATTCTTACGTCTAATTGCACGCTGCTTCTTTCGATCAATTTTAGAATAGGTGTGGGTGGGTGCTAGGTAATTTATTGAAATCGTACAATTTATTTCCTGCACTAGTACTATAATAATATAGAATTAGAATAGAAAATTAATTTTAATTAATTATTTAACTTATAACGCTTATTATCATATTATTATATAATTATTATCATAATTTTATTGATGTTTTATTTGTTATTTTTTTAACGCTGTAAGAATCTCATGTCAGATACGCCATGACTTTCCTATGAAAAAAAAAGTTTATTGAGAATAATTTGATATGCTATTTTTTTATTTTTTTCGAAATATACGTATTCCGAGTAACACCGAAGTAATGTAAGGTTTAAGATATATGGAGCTAGATATTCCAGGATAATTTATAGATAAACAAGAATAAGAGAACGTTATGTTGCGATAGATGCGCATTGCTCGTTCCTACGCTTCAGCTTCGCTAACAGTGGATTGGTTTCCTAATAAGGACGTTTGCAGAAATACATTTAATTCTCCCCTTGCGGAAACATACGAAAACGTAGATTCTGATCATTATTGATTTCGTACGTGCCAAGGTTAAATATAATCAAACGGTAGCGCATATAATTGTGCCCTCGAGTTTTCATATTCGTTGAAAACCATTTATGGTCGCCTTTAAAATTAATTACAGTTGGAACGACCGTGGAGGCGAATTGTTCCTCGCTTTTATACATTCGCACATCGCATCACAGATCATCTCCGCTACGTTACCGCAACCCAGAGATAATTCATTTGTCCCTTGACACATTTGTACAATTAACATGTTTTGCGAGGGCGCCACTTATCCGGAACGCGAAATTTTATTTTATTTAAAAATACACTTTTCGATGTAACAATAGTTGTTTATGCTGCGAAGAATGTTATTTGTTGGATTATAAATAGCAACAAACGGTGTTTCATATAGAATTGCAAAACCACATATATTTATATTTATCGTCTGACGAACGTAATTTTATGTCACGAACGCGACATTTTATTCTACAAATCGCAAACTTTTATTGAGACGTAAATTAAAAAAATTGCCGAGTTTACACAAAACGAAAAACTTGGCGAGATATGTTCCTCGTTCGATCAATTTTTCCAACGATGTTTTTAACAATAAATTGTGAGAAAAGTGCGGGCGAAAAGATTGGTCAAATTGGTCTTATATATCGCTTAATTTTATCTGATTACAATTGTTTGAATGAAACTTGAATAGAATGGGGCAAATTCGACGGTGTTAAATTGTCGCGTGCGAATTTAAGTTGGCAACCTCCCACGGCGAATTAATTAAATATGTTTTCAAATTACCTGGTGTTTTCGTGGCAAAAAATGCAATTTATTGAATGGGTCGTCGGTGCTTGCGATTATCAATGGAAATGGAAATCAAATTCGCGCACTGTGCGTATCAACTGCCTGAAAGACACATCACCACGGTAATTCATGAACACAACTTTACATATCCACTGACCACATGTGATGCAAGGAACCTCAGTTTGCCGCGTCGTAATGTTCGCGTTCGACTACCGGCGCTTGCCAAATGTATACGGCGTCGTGGCGCACAAGCAGGCGTCTATCTATTCAATCATATGGCACCTGGAAATCCGCGCCATCTATCATTGCACCCATACCGCGCCAGTTTTTCCCATCGCTGGGTTTCATCTCGACTCGAAAAATCCCATCGTGATCATCCCCGTCTCGAAACGATCAAAACAGCGTAAAATAAACGCGAATATCTTATTGCATTTGAGCAGACCTGTGTTTATTTTGAATGCCTACCTTAATTTACTTTCCAGAGCAATGTTTATAGTTATATATTTAGTACGCGGCTATGTAATAAACTACGTCACGGTTAGAAAAACGCTCGGTGGCGAAATTGCACCCAGATGCAAAATCATCGGCGGCGTTTTAAGCGAACCGGTGATATTTAATCGTTCGTAAATTTGCATCAATAAATTTCATTCATAAAATCGACAAACGAGGCATTGCCACCGTGACGTAATAATACGCAGACCCGTTGTATACATGAGGGTATGACGCATTCGTGTCGTGTTTATTTATTTCCTAAACATGAGAAATTTACCAAAATACTTCGATTTACACCCATAAATAAAACACACGCGTCTGGAATACCGGGGGAAAATCGTTTACAAAAAAATGTTACCCAAAAATTACTTTCAGTGACCAATGAAGCGATTTTTATTATTTATATTTTTGTGGATACCACCCAGAAACACATCCACACACTTAATCAATTGCGTTACTATTACCATATTATTTGTATACTCAAAAACTGTTTCCAGTTAAAGCCTACAATTTTTTTTTTATTATTACTTAAATAAGCGACAATTTCTTTGCATTAGAAATTCACTGATACTATATATATTACCTTTGTTGCTTAAAAGTCATTATTTGTTGGTAATATTGTAATTTTACAAATTTATACGTTTCATCAAAGTACCATAACATAGTTAATTAGTTAGTTAGTTATAATGAGTGGCCGTTTAATCCCCCCCCCCCTGCGACCACAAGGGTCTATTGTGGCTCACAACTATTTGTAGTTCACCCTCAATTCCCATTCTCTTTAGATATAGGAGGATTTTAGAGTGTGAGATTTTATCAACTCAAGTTTTGTCTCACCAAAGAATGAACCTGATTTGGTCCCTAGCGGTGACCTCTAGTGGTGACATGCTCTGCTGTCAATGGCCTCAGCCACTGCCAGCCTATGTATGCGATGCCTTAAGTCAGCTATGACCAGTAGCCAGGGCAGGGCTGTTAGAGTGTGCAGATCTTTCCTGCCCAAACTCAAGTACCATCCAGATGGGGCTTTCAGTACTATCTTGGAATGTCTCATTCCCTGGCACTCCTGCAAGTATTCAAGTACCTTGTGCTCCATCCAGCTCTTATTTGAGCTCCTAGCCAGGGCTCTTGTAATCCCAAGAGCCAGTTCTGGGCCAATAAATTTCCAGTTAGCCCCGCTCTTTGGGAATCGGCTGTTTCGTTTCCTTCTGTTCCAGCGTGTCCGGGTATGCAGACAGGCTAACCTAGTTGGCTCTCCCTAATTGAGAGAGCACTGTGCGGCAGCCCCTGGTAGACATCAACGTACATTGATTGCCATCAAGGACTTGCAGTGGTGTTCCAGGCGCGAATACAGCAGGGAGGCAATGGGGGGCGATTGCCACACCCTGACTTACAACCGATGTACTTTATTTCGACCAAATTTAAAATTTTATCATCACTATCTGTGTACCGGAATTATTTATTTTTTTACAGAAAGAGAATCTTATTCAAATTTATTACATGGATAACAAACTAATGTTATAATTTTTTTTTAAACGAATTTTCTGAAATATAGGTAAAACCACACCTTCCCTGACCAAAATCTTTTATCCGCGCCTGTGCTGTTCTGTCAGAATTTTTTTTATTGTCCTTACTGCCTAGTACTTTTTAATAGCTTTCTCCCACATTTCAATGGCATAGACTTCTGCCTGTTGAATTGTTGCATGCTTGCCAAGGCTGTATTCTAATTCAGCCCTTGGTTTGCGGCAGAACACCACAGCCCCTGCTCCTGCAGTTGTCTTAGAGCTATCCGTGAACCAGCGCGAATCTGCCTGTAACAGGGCGACTTGATTACGCTCCCATTCGTCTCTAGTAGGAACTATGATTTTATAGGGCTGTCCAAAGCTGCATATTGTATATATACCATAAAATAAGTCAGCACTCGCAAAATTACAATGAGTAATAATTAAAACAAATTTGTTCTACTAATTAGATCCCAGTTGTGCTCAGGAACAAAATAAACAAAAATAACGAAATTATTAATATATTTGAGTAAGAATATATATAATTTATGTAAAAAAAAGCACATTACACATGATTGCATCAAACATAAATGAAAAAACAACATAAATAAGCAATAAAATAAACAAAATAAATCTATACAATGCACGTGTATGTGTAATAGCGTACGTTTTTATTAATAGTTGCTTGTAAATTCAATTACTCCTTTCGTAGAATTAGCAACCAGTCACTTACATATATTTTACAAACTGAATTAGGTAACAAAATATCGGTAAGCTTATCGTTTTAAAATAAGGGTTTGACAAGACGTGACACTTAGTTCCGTGTTGATGGTTACGTATAAATTTCTTCGTCTCGCGTCGTCTTTTATCCGGGACAACGTTGTACAATTCTGAAATTGAAAAATGTACATCTGCCAAACGATTGTGTAGTTGGTACCTCGAAAAGTGTGTAGGTGCCTATGACATACAGAGCAAATTTCGCCCTTGTGATCGCGACGTTTAACCGCTTCTCGTCGGCGAGGAATGTGTTCGGAGTGTATCTAACGCAAGATAATATTATTATATCTTTCTCCAAACCTTGGAAGCTATCGACTGTATTAACGGTAACGTCTGAATGTAACCTGAAAAGAAAACTTACAACATGGAATCTGTAGACGAAAAAATTAACTTACTTCAATGAGGCCACTTTCTCAATCAGAGCCTGTTTTTGACAATTGTACGGTGTAATGATTCCAACGTTATATGCACGACTTCTTCCAATGACATTTTGAATCGCCACCAATAGTTTTGAGACGCAATCGACTTCGTTAACGTTTGCATAATGGACGATGTTTGGTTGATGCCTGATGTTGAAATTAAAAATATAATACGGCACTATATTCAATTGGGGCCTTTCCATGCAGTATGGCGAGTTTCTTAACTGTCCGTCGTAAAAGTTACTACTTGGATATTGACTTATTTGTGGATGCATACGGTACTGCAAGTTAAGCATCCTTATGGGACTAGCGGATTGGGAATCAAAATGCATCTTTATCCTTGTAAACAATGACTCACCGAGGCCCAATTCTTTGGCATGCTGAAAAATTAAATTAAATATTTCCCCATCAGCGCATAACATATTACCATTGAGAATACAACTGAAGACAACTGCCGAGGATCCCCGACGAGTATTATTTTGTTTATGCCTAACATTAAAGGAATAAGCGTTTCAGGCTCATTGCTCTGCGTTGCTTCATCCACAATACAACAAGTCATTTTACCATAACTAGACATAAAAGGTTTAATTTAATTTGCAAGGACGAGAAATCTGCGTACTTACAGATTTGATTCTAGCAGCTTCACTGAACTGGAAAGTGTCGTACATATAATATTGGCGCCTTCGATTAAGACATTCCTAGATTGGTCCAACTTCTCAAAAAAGTTTTGTTTCAAATAAGTTTTGGCAAAGTTGTCGTAGTTGTGTTGGGCCTTCTGGAGGTTCGCACATAAATCCTTGTAAGTACCTAAAAATAGAATTGAAACTTCTATCTTTGTGAAAATTAACACGCCGCTGACCTTTCAAACATTTGAATTCTTCCTTCGCGTTCTTCAAGGCTTCGACCAATCTGTTGTAATCCTTTTTTAATTCGGGGTATCTTGCGAGAAGGGATTTTACAACGGCAGTTTTTGCCAATTCGTCCACCGAGTACGCTTTGACGTCTGGATTTATCGCATTCGCAGGTCCCGTCCGTATTAACCTAATTTTCTTTTTTTCGGCCTCTGCAAGAATAATTTCAGTGAGTGGCTTGAACGTGGACCGCAATTTACCATTCAGCTGTGGCTTTAGTTGTTTGATAATTTTCATCACGATTCCATCAACGGCGGCATTCGACGGTGCGACTAATAATATCCGGCAGGGTCTCTCACCACTGCAGTGTAGGATTTGTCGTACTATATTTATGATAACAGTGGTCTTTCCTGTTCCAGGTGGTCCGTGTATTAAATATATACCGGGTTCGTTTCTCAAACATACGTTTGTGCCTTCCAGGACTATTTGTTGTTGCGTCGAACAGAGATTGTCCTGATATGACGATCTATTTAGTACAAATATTGGGATGGTGTTGCTCAACAAACCTTTGCCCGTAATATGTCTTGGGAAATTGAAGAAACCTCGTAATCTTCAACTTTCGGATCGAGGATAAATTTACAAACTGGAGATTTACCCAAGGCAAGAACAGAATCAAACAGTCGCACCGTAGGTGTCATAGAAACTATAATTGCACCTGCAAGATATTGATCTAAACGAATCTGACCGGGCATGTACCTAATTAATACTTCGAATCTGACGGAAAACCGTGGTATTTGGGACAGCATCTTTACCACTGAAAACAATATTTAATTGCTGTGTTAGCACGTTACCTAGTCCTGTAGGGATTATCTGAATCAATTTGGACACCACAAGAAACATTAACACTGATCACAATTCAATTTGACAACCCAAAAAAATTATCAGTCTATTCTTTGTTCAAATAGAATTCAGATAATCTACATTTTTAGCAAATGTACCAGGAGCTTCCTGGATTAAACGATTATGCTTTATTCTGTTTTTCGCAATAATCATTTATTTTAATGTCCGTTCACTTTAAGAATATACGTCAACCAGATTATCGCAATTATAATTGTGAAAAGCTCAGTCGTCTCCTTCACAACATTATATCCTCAAAATGAATTGAATATATTTTAAAATCAACAAATTAAGATCTACGAGAAAATAAATTTCATTTAGGTAATGACAGGTGTTTCGCTTGTCATCAAACCACCACCAAATCATGCAAAGAAAAGTGACAAAGAGTTTATGTGTAATTATTAACGCCATCTAGACATCAATATGGTCTTTATCTACCAACTAAATAGATACTGTCAAGATTTATTTTCGACAAAGTGGTCTTTAGTTGTAAGTCTGTCGAGTACCAACTTAGTTGGTCAATAAAGACCCCTTACGTACATGCCGCTAGTACTCATATACAAACTCTTTGTCATGATCTATGAACATTATTTTTGGATTGTTCCAAGAATTAAACAATAGTATATATTATAGACGATAAACAACGTTATTGAAAATTATTACTCTTCATGTAGCAAGCGACTACTTACGCTGTTTATCGATAAAATCATTAGGACGTAGTGATTTTCTATCGCAACTTAAAACATATCCAAAAAGTTTTCTAATCGACTGTTGGCGATCGCATTCCGGAATATTGAGAATTATCAAATCGCTTTCTTTAGGATGTTGCATTTTATCTTTTTGTTCTTTCGTTAAATATGCTAAAAGATGCGGCATAAAATTAATTACGTTGTAGAATAAACTACATAACTTACTTAAGCATTTCAGTACGAGGCCTTTGTTGTAAGGGGATACATCTTCTATGCAAAACATAAAAGGACTTTTTCCCTGCCTGAAAAACATACTGTGAACGTATCGACATATTTTATGACTAGATTTTTAATTTGATTCATTTTAATTTAAGTTTAAGCAAGAAAAAAAATTATGGACCTACCCTTCTTCCATTTTGGCTACGGTCAGTCGCCGATATACGTTCTCCCACAATTCCAACATTAAAAGAGGAATAACAATATTAGCATAGTCGTTGTAAGTGGAGAAACTCTTGCACATTTTGACTGGCATCCGTTTGGTAACGGGGGGTGGTGCTGCCATATGCATCTGTTCCTCCGCCCATTTAGCTTTCCAATTAAGGACACACATAATTGCGTCGATATTCAACGGATAAGAATTGCGTTTATTATTAGTGTTACCATTCGCTTTAAAATTAGACGATCTAACATCAGTTATCGCCCTCCCTGGTATTATTTCGGGCTCTTTAAGAACTACATTCGAATGAGTTGGTTCAGAAATGACACCATTTACGATAGGTTTTGGGGAACGAATCCTCGTCGAAAAGTTTGCATCGATTTTATTGGAGCTGGACGTGCTGGGCTTAATTATTGTCTTCGTCTTCAAATGTCCAATTTTTTTAATACCTCCGTCGGTTACCTTTGATGTGTTCATGCTGGTAGAACCGTTTCGTTGCATGTCCAATAAAAAGTTTCCCCTGTTGTCAGACATTTTGACGTAACTTTTACATTTAAGTTTAGCATCTTTGGTTGTATCGATTATCGTTTTCTGCGCATCTTTGTTACTTTTATTTTCAAGTTCTTTGAGTTTCTTCCTGCGTTTTTCTTTTATTTCTTCGTTGTCGCTTTTATCTTTATTTTCGGTAACGTTCTTGCGTTTGCGTTTACTTATTTCCATTCGCAAGGATTTTGTGTCGCACTTCGCGTCATTGAAATTGTTTCCAGGTTTCAATTTACGAGAGGCTGAATTGTCCTTTGGAACGGATCGTTTCTTCGGCGTATGTGGTTTGATGATGGGAGGTTTCAAAAATTTCGATGTTCGTTTAGAACTCGTCGTTGGCAAATTTTTAGTGTCGTTTGCGTCATCACTATCGGTACAACCCGTTGAAAGTAATTTCTTTAATTCAGCAGTAGTTTTTTCATGAACATCGCAACCCGATAAAATTGTTTTGATTTTTTTAATGCAAGCTATTTCGCCTGGTTTCAAACCGACAGTTCCAGTTTTCGACGTGCTCACCGTGTTATTAATTATGTGAGAATTTTGATCTGTTTTTTTCTCGTTTTCAGCAGTTTTCGTTGGGTTGCAATCAGCGCTAGAAGAATTATCAACGACGATTCTGTCAAGCGTCCTACAAGAAGCAAATTCAATTTCGTCATATGCGTCACTTTTATCGTCTGACATCCAGTCAGGATCGCTTTCGATACATATGGGTTCTGGGGGCCACATTATCGCGTCTAATTCGGCGAGTTCGGTTTTAATTTGCATGTATTTTTCATCTGATATGACTGATCTATCTTCGTTTGTGAATAGCTGCGACGCATTAACTTCAAAATCATCATCGTCTTCAATAATAATAACATCATCGTCCACTGAATATCCTTGTACACCATCGGGAATTTCCATAGGTTCTTCTTTTATAGGTCGAGAAATGAATATATTTTCGACTTCTAGTGTTTCTTGTTTCGTAGATGCGGCCACCCCTACACAAGAATTATGTGCATCACTTAAAGGATTTGAATTTTTAGTCTTAATTTGACACCCACTTTTGTCCTTTGCTTTGGACGATTGGCTTAGGTTAATCGCATCTGCTATTTCCATAAGTTCTTCTTTTATGTGTAGAGGATAATATTCGTTTGCAACTACTGCATCAGGTTTTTTTTGTGTTGCAGACGTGGGTATTGCTACATGAGATTTATGTGCGTTTAGAGAATGGGTCGCATCTGATCCAGAGTCATCATCTTCATCATCCGATGATACTAACATGTCAATAACAACCGTTTTTTTTTGTATTTTCATTTTTTCCTTTTGTGTCCCAGATGTGGATGCCACTGCATGAGAATTATGCATGCCATTTAAAGATGCGATTATAGGCGATTCAGGGGAGTTTGGACTAATTTCAGGCTCAGTTTTTGGGTTTTCATCGTTCGATTCCAACACCTCAATCACATCCATAATGGGTGACATAGGTGGCGTTTGTCGTCTTTGAATAACTTGAAAAACGTAATGTGGACAGTCATTATTGTGCGTGCAGTGAGTACAACCGAGGCCAACGATATCGGCGTTTTTAATCCTAAATAACTCCCTACTTGCTATCTTCCTAGCATTAACAAAGGTGCCATTTGAACTCTGAAAAAATCATTTTTTACTAATTCACAGGAATTCAGTTTTGGTTGTTCGTGTGCACCGCTTATTTAACCAGGATTTCGGTGAATAAACGACAAGTGCACGTCTACAAGTTTCTAAAATAGGAAAGAACATTACCAATGAAGAAATGTGTCTTGAACACTAGTGCAAGAAATAATGTTGTCCCTTTACAAATTTAATTGACACAATCATCAAAAATAAAATATATTGTAAATATTGTGAAATCACAACGATGAACATATGAATGAAGGTAAAGTTTCATTTAAAGTAATACACCCATAACTAGTTTCTCTAGTTTTTCTATTTGTTTAATTATTTTTTTTCAATAGTTGAAAACTTATAGTTATATTGTTTCATGAATGATGAGTTTAGTCAACGTAGTTATGTATCAAGGCTTGTATGAGTGACTTTCTTGGATAAGGTTGCAGTTTGCAAAGCGAGGCCCCACAGGACAAGATTTAAGAACTCGGCATCGTCACCAAAAATACTAAAGCTACCTCACACATGTAATGAAAATAGAATACTATATCTTACATTCAAATCCTGTACAAAAAGACCATTTGGCTTGACAAAAAATACGGCATGTTCTCGAGAGACATTTTTACTGGGACAAACTATTTCCGCGCCCTTGATGCGCGCAGCTCGAAATTCAGGTTTATTAATCTCGAACAGTTTGTTCGAGCAGAGACTTTTCAAAATCCATTCGGTCTCCATCCTTGTTGTAAATAACGCCTGAAACATAATTATTTAAAGTCTGGTCAATTAATCTACACCGCTATTACTTGTTAGTCACATTAAACTTGCAAGAATGTGCAAGTCTGCAAAAATTTTGTTGAAGCGCCAACGATTATGTATACTAGGTTATGATAAGAATTCAATTTCATTATTTTGATACAAGTCCGTTCATTTACATTAGTACACAATGCGCAGAAACGAATTTTCGTCAAGACGAGTCGATATCTAGATTGTAGGGGAGGTCGGTACTACCGGTTAGCCCACCTCTCCCAGTGGTCTGAATCCTCTTTATTGTTCATACTCATGAGTGCTCTAATATTTTTTCTATTGTGTCTTTATCTTTATGAGACAATGTTTTCTTTAAAGGAATTGGTGGTTGGATTTATCTTGTAGAATTATTGATGAACCTTTTTTAATTGTAAATGTCATTTATATAATTAAAATAAAAAGTAATATTTAAAGAATTATTATTCTATTAAATTCAACCGTCATTGTAATCATTAGTTTCAAACAAAATAAACTCTTCATTACAAATAAAATTTAAATTTATCTATAAAACCATATTTTTATTTTAAAAAATTAAACGTGCCATCTATTGTTCAGTAGATGAATATTTATCATTTCGCACTCACGTATTAAAGAGCTCCTTTCTTTGTGGTACATATTATTGGCGAGTACCACACAACCGTGCATGTGCATAGCAGTCGAAGTCGATGGTAATTTCTGTCTGGTTTGTAGTCAAGTTATTCTGTTTGCAGTATTTCTGATTTCTGAGTTTCTACGTATCTTGGAATTGTGTTTGTTTCACAAAAAGGTAAGGTATGTTCTTTTTTGTTGATTTTTTTAGTAAACGTATGCTTTTATATTGTCGTTCAACTAGAATCATGGTTAGATTGAAAAATAAAGTCGGGATGATGTACGTGTTCAAAGAAGTATATATACAATTCCCAGAAGCAACTCATCTTCAACATTGTTGGGTGGCGACCTTAAACACGACCATTGCAATTAACAGTGAAATTTCTTTATATGATCACTATCTTTATAAGAATGAGTGTATAATCGAAGATTGTGGGAGCGACTGGGTTAAACTTATAAATAGGAATCAAATTTACAAATTACGATTTGGAACTGAAATAGCAAAAGCTAATTTTATATCATATGCGAGGTAAGAAGCATTTCTCTACTACTATTTAATTTATAACAGTTAAGTCATAAGCTAACAAATCATCAGGAAAAACAAATTTTATTGAATAAAATAAATATGAATTTAAAGCAGTATTATTTCAAGAGCATTATATTGCATTTATGCATATTCTAATATGAAAAGTAATTGTTTCATAAATATTTTTTGTCATCAAATGTTATAAAATATATTAGTGTTATACCTAGACTTTTTTTCATGAATTAATCCAAATTATTTTATACACAACTAATAATAATTGTTCTAGTAAAACTAACACCTTGATTATAACCGGCACAATATTATGCAAATTTTTTGTAGCAATACCATGAGTGAACTGGAAATTGTAGTGCCACCTGCGCCACACAATTCGCCATCGTCGTCAGAGACACCATCACCGCCTTCAAAAATTCCATCACCGGCAATCTCATCACTCTCATCAGAATAGGTTAACTAAATATGAAAAAGAAATAAAGTTTATTAGAAAAAAATTCCATTTCTTTATGATTTTATATCTTATTATACAGTGTGTACAAAATGAATTACATCTAGTAGGCTATGAATTTCCCTTATAAATTATGATTTTCCACCTTCATGAAATGGGGGTATAGATTATTATATTGCTAGTCGCAAAATGACAAATGTCGACACAAAAATTAATTTTTATCAACAATAACTTTTATTGGAAAGAACTTTTCTTTTTTCATCATTTGATAACTAATTATATACTCAGTGACATATAAACTTCATGCCGTAGAGCTTCTATTGTCAACGGTGGGTTCGGTAGATTCCTTAAGGGGGTCGTCTAATGTGAAAGCCGCTTTTTAATGCTTTTTTGGGGAATTTTTTTTTGACAAACCATTGAAACAAAATAATTTATAAATTATGTATCAGTTTTATTGACATTTGAACAAACTTTGTGATTTTTTTCAAGTTATTATATAAAATATAGTCGGAGATACATCGCTCAACAAGAACACATATATATAAAAAGAAGCTCCACTGCTGCCATGAATCCGGCCGTTCTGCTCATCTGAAATTAAAAAACCAAACGCAATTTTAACCGTGAGACTTGAGGCTCTACATGGAACTAAAATAAAGTTAGAATTCCAAATAAAAAAAAATTTTTACGCTTTAGAAAGAAAATTCAATTTTTCGTATTTTTTTTGTGGTCTATATAGCTGATAAAAAGAAAACTAACGAAGCAATCTTAATTATTTCAGTTCAACTTGTAGTTATATATGTACTAAAGATGCTGTATAAATTTAAGCAGAATCAATCAAATCGTTTTTGCGATATCATGGCAGCAGTTTGAAAAAATCGTGTTTTGAGAAAAACGCGTTTGAAACTTGTTGTGGACCATGCGCGCTCCGTATACCTGCTCCGGTTTACGGCTGTAACTTTTCAACGGCTTCAAATTTGGAAAAAATCATTTTACCCACGTCTGATATACATGTTTTAGATGTAATTTATGAAAAGAAAAAAAATCGATGTTTTTGATCTGACACACTAGACGACCCCCTTAATCTTGTACCCATCATGTCCCACACGTGCTCAATGGGCGACAAATCGGGAGATCTTGGCGGCCAAGGCAAAAGATTAACATTGGCCTCTTCAAAGAAGTCAAGAGAAACCCTTGCTACGTGAGGTCGTGCATTATCTTGCTGGAAAAGTGTGTCTTCCAGCCCTCGAAGATATGGAAGAACATGTGGTTCTACCACTTCGTCAATGTAGCGTCGGGCGGTCATACTGCCCCGAATGAAGAGCAAGGGTGACCTACTGCCGTAAGCAATAGCACCCCACACCGTCAACCCCACAGTTCAGTGAACGTGCCTCGCAATCGAAAAATCAGGATTGCGCCTTCCTCCCCGTCTTCGTCTAACAGTCATCCGACCATCACGAATTCCTAAACAAAATCGCGATTCGTCACTAAAGACAACTCGATGCCACTCCAAGTTCCATTGAAGTCTTTCCGTGCACCAGGCCAAACGTTCCTGGCGATGTTGAGCAGTGAGGGGTAGCACAAAATGTGGGCGGTAAGACAGCCATTGATCAGCTATCGATCTAGTTGTAGAGAATCGGTCTCTCAAGGCCATTAGTCTTAAGCGGCGATCTTGACGTTCATTGGTTCGTCTTTGAGCCCCAGTGCCTCTTCTCCGACGTTCAACCCCACGTTCAGACCACGCTTGATAAACACGCATTATTGTTGAGTGGTGCCGTCCCAAACGGTTGCCGATTTCTCTAAACGAAAAACCTGCTTCTCGTAAACCAACAATCCGCCCTCGGTCAAAGTCACTCAACTGCTGGTAAACTTGAGGTCTCCTTCCTCTAGGCATCATTAAACACTTTAAACTAAAGAACGGGATCCGAAAACGTGGAACAAATTGAAAAAATGACTCGATAATTGCTTGTCTATCACCACCTCTAAAAAGTGACACAAACGTCAAAAATCCCATGACTACTTGATGATTGGGTTTCAAATTTTAATCAATTGTTACCTTAGACTAGACCAATGTTTCTGCCAAATTTGGTCGAAAAATTCCCACCCCTTCTAGGTGGTGCAGTTTATATGTCACTAAGTATATTTTTATATATTTATTTAATTATTAATAAATACTAATTATGACTAACAGTGGTCGACCAAAGAAAAAGTTATTTAATAATAACGATAACACAAATTTTGGATTGAGACCATTCATTGAAAGAAAAATGGGTGGTGAATTATTATCACAAACAAAAAGAAGAAGAATAATAATTATAGGTCCATCTGGATCTGGTAAATCAACAATTGCTCAAGAAATAATATTTGGCATGGAAAGAAAATCTATTTCAGAAATAAATTACTTTTTTACCTAATGGTAAAATGAATTGGAAATGAATTGGAAAAAGATATTCAAGTAATTAGAGAATTATGTAAAGAAGCTTTTATTTATTTTAATATATATAGATACGAAAAAGATAGTATACCAAATGAATTAAGAACATGCAGCCTTAATATATTTGATGATGCACATAAGAAAAATGGTATAACAGATTTAGCAGAAAAATTATTCACAGAAGGAAGATATAGACAGCAACACGTAATATATATTCAACAAACTGGTACATTTATACCAGCTGGAATGAAATCAAGTTATAGTGAAGTAATTATTCATAAAAGTATAATAAATGATTTGGAAAACTATATTATTAATATTGATCAATCATAAATATGTAATGAGTATACTAAAACAGGTTTTTATAACTACTATTAATAAAAATGGTATTTGTTATCCAACGAAATTATGTGATTACAAATCATTCAGAGAATATAAAAATAGATTGAAAGCAGTTGGTAGAAATACTGAAGATGAATGCAAAAATAATATTAAGAACTCAAATGTTATTTATAAAGCATATAAAAATGCTGGAGCAGATGGTGCTAATAAAACAGATGTTTTAACTGATAATCAAAGTTTTGCTTCTCAGTCAATTCAACAATTATTCAAAGTATTATAAATGAGTAATATTATTTTGAAATATTTAATTGATAAATGTAAAAATGATAATAAGATAGCATTATCAAATATTGACTTGGAAAATATTTTTAAATTAATTACAAACCAGGAAATAAACACAAGTTCAGATAAATTGTTAACATACGGAATAGATAATTTAAATAAGTATAATATTTTTAATTTAGATTGGAATACTGGTGGTACACATTGGGTTGCTATGTATATAGATAATACTAATAAATTAGTGAATTTCTTTGATTCATTTGGTAATTCATTACCAGAAAAATTTCTAATTCCAAAAAGTTACATAGTAACTCATAATAATTGTAAATTTCAAAATTCTAATGATTAAATTGTGGTTCGTGGTGTTTATTATTTTTATATGTTTGTTACCTAATGTCAGAAGACAAATCTGTGAGTTCAATAGATTGATCAGAGAAAAAATATTTATGATTTTGTTTCGAATAATCGAGGATCTTGTATATTTAATAATTTTTTAATTTCCTCTGTTGGATTAATATTTTCAACTTGTTTGCTTTTATCAAAACATAACAGTGGTATATCGTCATCACAATCTGAATCCTCTTTATTGTTCATACTCATGAGTGCTCTAATATTTTTTCTATTGTGTCTTTATCTTTTTGAGACATTGTTTTCTTTAAAGGAATTGGTGGTTGACCAGGAATTTCTAATGTTAATGACTCACCACTTACCTTGTTAACAAATTTATTCAAAACGTTTGCTAAGACTGGTCCGGCAGCTGCAGCTAATATAGGAATTAAAAAATTTATAAAACCACAATTTATTTCACCTCCTTCAACTATCTTCGATTTATCTTGTAGAATTATTGATGAACCTTTTTTAATTGTAAATGTCATTTATATAATTAAAATAAAAAGTAATATTTAAAGAATTATTATTCTATTAAATTCAACCGTCATTGTAATCATTAGTTTCAAACAAAATAAACTCTTCATTACAAATAAAATTTAAATTTATCTATAAAACCATATTTTTATTTTAAAAAATTAAACGTGCCATCTATTGTTCAGTAGATGAATATTTATCATTTCGCACTCACGTATTAAAGAGCTCCTTTCTTTGTGGTACATATTATTGGCGAGTACCACACAATCGTGCATGTGCATAGCAGTCGATGTCGATGGTAGTTTCTGTCTGGTTTGTATATAGTCACGATATTCTGTTTGCAGTATTTCTGATTTTTGAGTTTCTACGTATCTTGGAATTGTGTTTGTTTCACAAAAAGGTAAGGTATGTTCTTTTTTGTTGATTTTTTTAGTAAACGTATGCTTTTATATTGTCGTTCAACTAGAATCATGGTTAGATTGAAAAATAAAGTCGGGATGATGTACGTGTTCAAAGAAGTATATATACAATTCCCAAAAACAACTCATCTTGAACTTTGTTGGGTGGCGACCTTAAACACGATGATTGCAATTAACGGTGAAATTACCTTATATGATCACAATCTTTATAAGAATGAGTGTATAATCGAAGATTGTGGGAGCGACTGGGTTAAACTTATAAATAGGAATCAAATTTACAAATTACGATTTGGAACTGAAATAGCAAAAGCTAATTTTATATCATATGCGAGGTAAGAAGCATTTCTCTACTACTATTTAATTTATAACAGTTAAGTCATAAGCTAACAAATCATCAGGAAAAACAAATTTTATTGAATAAAATAAATATGAATTTAAAGCAGTATTATTTCAAGAGCATTATATTGCATTTATGCATATTCTAATATGAAAAGTAATTGTTTCATAAATATTTTTTGTCATCAAATGTTATAAAATATATTAGTGTTATACCTAGACTTTTTTTCATGAATTAATCCAAATTATTTTATACACAACTAATAATAATTGTTCTAGTAAAACTAACACGTTGATTATAACCGGCACAATATTATGCAAATTTTTTGTAGCAAGACCATGAGTGAACTGGAAATTGTAGTGCCACCTGCGCCACACAATTCGCCATCGTCGTCAGGGACACCATCACCAGCATCTTCGTCGAAGACGCCATCACCGCCTTCAAAAATCCCATCACCGGCAATCTCATCACTCTCATCAGAATAGGTTATCTAAATATGAAAAAGAAATAAAGTTTATTAGAAAAAAATTCCATTTCTTTATGATTTTATATCTTATTATACAGTGTGTACAAAATGAATTACATCTAGTAGGCTATGAATTTCCCTTATAAATTATGATTTTCCACCTTCATGAAATGGGGGTATAGATTATTATATTGCTAGTCGCAAAATGACAAATGTCGACACAAAAATAAATTTTTATCAACAATAACTTTTATTGGAAAGAACTTTTCTTTTTTCATCATTTGATAACTAATTATATACTCAGTGACATATAAACTTCATGCCGTAGAGCTTCTATTGTCAACGGTGGGTTCGGTAGATTCCTTAAGGGGGTCGTCTAATGTGAAAGCCGCTTTTTAATGCTTTTTTGGGGAATTTTTTTTTGACAAACCATTGAAACAAAATAATTTATAAATTATGTATCATTTTTATTGACATTTGAACAAACTTTGTGATTTTTTTCAAGTTATTATATAAAATATAGTCGGAGATACATCGCTCAACAAGAACACATATATATAAAAAGGAGCTCCAGTGCTGCCATGAATCCGGCCGTTCTGCTCATCTGAAATTAAAAAACCAAACGCAATTTTAACCGTGAGACTTGAGGCTCTACATGGAACTAAAATAAAGTTAGAATTCCAAATAAAAAAAAATTTTTACGCTTTAGAAAGAAAATTCAATTTTTCGTATTTTTTTTGTGGTCTATATAGCTGATAAAAAGAAAACTAATGAAGCAATCTTAATTATTTTAGTTCAACTTGTAGTTATATATGTACTAAAGATGCTGTATAAATTTAAGCAGAATCAATCAAATCGTTTTTGCGATATCATGGCAGCAGTTTGAAAAAATCGTGTTTTGAGAAAAACGCGTTTGAAACTTGTTGTGGACCATGCGCGCTCCGTATACCTGCTCCGGTTTACGGCTGTAACTTTTCAACGGCTTCAAATTTGGAAAAAATCATTTTACCCACGTCTGATATACATGTTTTAGATGTAATTTATGAAAAGAAAAAAAATCGATGTTTTTGATCTGACACACTGGACGACCCCCTTAATCTTGTACCCATCATGTCCCACACGTGCTCAATGGGCGACAAATCGGGAGATCTTGGCGGCCAAGGCAAAAGATTAACATTGGCCTCTTCAAAGAAGTCAAGAGAAACCCTTGCTACGTGAGGTCGTGCATTATCTTGCTGGAAAAGTGTGTCTTCCAGCCCTCGAAGATATGGAAGAACATGTGGTTCTACCACTTCGTCAATGTAGCGTCGGGCGGTCATACTGCCCCGAATGAAGAGCAAGGGTGACCTACTGCCGTAAGCAATAGCACCCCACACCGTCAACCCCACAGTTCGGTGAACGTGCCTCGCAATCGAAAAATCAGGATTGCGCGTTCCTCCCCGTCTTCGTCTAACAGTCATCCGACCATCACGAATTCCTAAACAAAATCGCGATTCGTCACTAAAGACAACTCGATGCCACTCCAAGTTCCATTGAAGTCTTTCCGTGCACCAGGCCAAACGTTCCTGGCGATGTTGAGCAGTGAGGGGTAGCACAAGATGTGGGCGGTACGACAGCAAGCCAAAAGTTCTTATTCGACGATAAACTGTTCGCAAGCCTATCGGACGACCTTGTTCACCTAACCATTGATCAGCTATTGATCTAGTTGTAGAGGATCGGTCTCTGAAGGCCATTAGTCTTAAGCAGCGATCTTGACGTTCATTGGTTCGTCTTTGAGCCCCAGTGCCTCTTCTCCGACGTTCAAACGAAAAACCTGCTTCTCGTAAACCAACAATCCGCCCTCGGTCAAAGTCACTCAACTGCTGGTAAACTTGAGGTCTCCTTCCTCTAGGCATCATTAAACACTTGAAACACTTTAAACTAAAGAACAGGATCCGAAAAAGTGGAACAAATTCAAAAAATGACTCGATAATTGCTTGTCTATCACCACCTCTAAAAAAATGACACAAACGTCAAAAATCCCATGACTACTTGATGATTGGGTTTCAAATTTTAATCAACTATTTCCCTGGACTAGTTCACTATTCCTGCCAAATTCGGTCCAAAAATTCCCACCCCTTCTAGGTGGTGCAGTTTATATGTCACTGAGTATATAATTAAACAGAGTATTCATTTTATCTACATAGATCTTGTTTATCTTATATTTCTTATTTTTTACAAATACTTTAACTAAAAACTTTTTTCAAACGAGTTTCAAGCCCAAAGAGCTATTAATAAACCAACATTTAGAAAATGTATAATATATGGTGAAAATCTTGTATTAATTCATAAATATGAAACAATTGTGAAATAGTGGTTGTTGTTAATAATTTTATATTACAATTTTACAAGCTCATTCAATTAATTATCAATCACCAATCTCCAATTTTTGATACCGTCTGTGCCTGCTTTCTTTGGAACTATTAGAACATTCTTTCTACCTGTTGGTCTAAGTGCCTTTTCACACACAGCCGGTCCCAGACAGTCGGTACCGACTGTGCGGTGGCAAGTGTATTGAATCTTATGAGAGCTTTCACACGTAGTAATTTTGCCGACTACCCGGTTCTCATAAGATTCGATATACTTGCCGCCGGACAGTCAGTACCGACTGTCCGGCACCAGCTGTGTGTTAAAAGGCACTAATTCTATCTCTTGGGAATGCGGTAATCGATATGGTTCTACGTAAATTGGATTTGTTTCCTCCTTCAATCTGATTGTTTCTTTTACTTTTATTGTTTCTTTTACTCGTAACTGAATAAAAAAGTTCAAGACCATGATCATTATACTGGTACTGATACAGAAGTGCTGCATGTAATAAATGTAATTTAAAATTAAAAGAACCATTATTTATTTCTGTATTCTTTCACAACTTGAAAAATTATGACTGTCATCTATTTATAAAAAATTTAGGATTATATAGTAAAAATATAAGAGTTATTCCAAATAATAAAGAAAAATATATTTCATTTAGTATGATGCTATTTAATGAAGATTTATAGATTCATTTAGTTTTCTAAATCAGAGTATTAATGAATTGTCATCCAATCTTGAACCAGATCAATTGAGGGAAGTAAATAAATATTTTACAAAATCTGATTTAGATATACTATTTAAGAAAATGGAAAAATAATAAGGAAATGTATTTATCCGTATGAATATATGGATTCATGTGACAAATTTGATGAAACAAGACTGCCACATATTAAACATTTCTATTCATCACTAACTAAGGAACATTTATATCAAAGGGATTATAAATGTGCTTTGAAGGTTTGGAAATATTTTAATATACAAAATATTGGAGAATGGCATGATTTATATTTGAAAATTGATATTTTATTATTGGCTGATAAATTTGAAAACTTTAGAGATTTATGTTTAGAAAAATTTGAATTAGATCCTGCTTGGTATTTTACAACGCCGGGACTTGCTTGGGATTGTATGTTGAAATATACTAAAGTGGAATTGGATTTATTACTTGATTATGAAATGTATATATTCTTTGAGAATGGTATTAGGGGTGGAATATCTCAATGTTCTAATAGATATGCTAATTCTAGTGATAATAATTCACAAACCAGTTACCTTGATGCTAATAATCTATGTGGTTGGGCTATGACTCAAAAAATGCCATACAAGAATTTTAAATGGATTTATGATATAAATCTTGGTGAAATCTTAAATAGCGATAATGAAACTGGATATGTATTAGAAGTTGATCTACATTTTCCAAAGGAGTTACACGATAAATTTAATGATCTACCCCTAGCTCCAGAAAATAAACCACCTCCAAATAGTAAAGTAAATAAACTTGTTTGTGATTTCCATGATAAGAAAAATTATATAGTACATTATGAAACGTTAAAACTTTATAAATATTTAGGAATTAAAATAATAAAGGTGCATAGAGGAATTGAATTTACTCAAACTGATTTTATAAGACCATATGTTCAATTTTGTACTAGGCAAAGACAAAAAGCAAAAAATGAATTTGAAGTTGGAATTTGGAAATTGATGGTAAATGCAATTTTTGGTAAGAGTATGGAATCGGTTAGGAAAAGACAAGATCTTAAACTTTATTCAAACGAGTTTCAAGCCCAAAGAGCCATTAATAAACCAACATTTAGAAAATGTATAATATTCGATGAAAACCTTGTATTAATTCATAAATATGAAATAAATGTTTCATTTAATAAACCTATATATCTTGGACAAGCTATTCTAGACCTACCGAAAGCATATATGTATGATTTTCATTATAATGTAATTAAAAAAGAATATAGTGAAAAAGTAAAATTAATGTGCATGGATACAAATTCTTTAATCTATCATTTTAAAGAAGATTTTAATAAATTTATCAAAGATAATTCAGATTTATTTGATACATCTAATTATCCAAAAGATCATGAACTGTATAGTGATAAAAATAAAAAACTAATTGGAAAATTTAAAGATGAACTCGGTGGAAAAAAGATACTTGAATTTGCGGGATTAAGATCTAAATCATATGCATATAGAGATAATAATGCACGTAAAAAATTGAAAGGAATTAAAAAATCTGTACTTGATAAAGAAATTAAATTTCAGCATTATAAAAAATGTTTGTTCGATAAAAAGAAATATCATCATAAACAAAGCGTCATCAGGAGTTATGATCATAATACATATATACTGAGGAATTAAATAAAAAATCATTGTGTTGGAGAGATGATAAAAGATGTATCCAACAAAATAATATTGATACATTGGCTTGGGGGGGAGAATTGAAACCAATTGAGATTTATTTATATAAATCTATAAGGGTCTCTCTTGTAGATAGATACCCCTACAAAAATAAAATAACCGATTTTAAAATACTCATTAACAACATTTTTGGAGGGATTAGAGAAGTTGCAAATCTCCTTGGGTCGGTGTATTGTGATCCTTTAAAAACTAAAAATTTTTTTTGGAACAAAACTTTTTGGCCTGGTGCTGGTAAATTGACATCTACTACGGTGCTTTCTGATTATGAAAGCCGCACGGTCGACATAATTAAAATGGATATGAAACATAATCAACATTCGCAAACCCATTAAGGACGTAATCGTAACGCCGGCGCTTAAATCCTAAATATTTACTGCATCGCGGTTTCTAAGAGCCCCCCTGGTCGGATTAACCCCGACGGTTAGCTTCGGCATAATCGCGAATTAACGACGCCTTGGATGTAACGCGACGGGATTTAATGAGATCTTCTCTCGATCTTGATGTTTATTATTTATTTTCCCTATTAATTTGTGGGAATTAGTGGTAATTCGCTGCAATTGCTGATTAAACAATCAAACACGTACGAGCTGGTGCAAAAATCCTTAGTGGTGACTGATCGACTTGGTCCATCCGGTCGTGGAAAAAAAGGAAAGACACCCGTCATATAATTTAACCAATGTTGACATAAAAACATTTTGAGTTAGTTGGGTTAAGTAAATTGGTTGTAAAAATTCGTAATAAAATATATCGTGCAATCAAATTGGATTGAATTTATGTTAAAATAATTAACATAACAACATAACAACACAACAACACAACAGCACAACAGCACAACAACAGAACAACACAACGACAGAACAACACAACAACACAACAAAAAAATATTAAAAATTATCGAAAATAAAACATTGACATAAACAGAATTACGATGATTAATGAAAGTAACGTAAATATAAAAACCATTTAAAGACAAAATCAAATTTAGAAATTGAAATTGAAATAACATAAAGTCAAATAACATGAAAATAAAATGTTGCCATGCACATGTAACAAAAAATTAAAAAAGAAAGAAAAAATATTTATGAAAATCTAAAGAGTTATAATGAGAAAGAATTTTACGTGAGATGTAATAATAAGTAAAAAAAGTGCAAATATCCTCAACGTTTTCGTGTCAAATACGATAATTTAAGGGAACCACGCCAGGGAAATGAGGAATTTGTATGCAATTGTAATGCACAAGAAAAAATTGAAAATACAGTAATCTTGTAAATGTGCTAAGATCAAGACACAAACAAAATGAAAAATAACCGACTCCTACGTCAATGAACATAGCAATGATGGGGAACAAGATAAAAAATAAATGTAGATTATAGATATAAGCGAATAGCAAAAATGTGGAACTCGATCAAAACAACTCGAATAACAGCATTGAGAATAATGAAGTAAAAATATCATCGTAGACGAAGGAGGCACAAGGAAAAAAAATTTAAACTAATGCACGAAATAAATTTTAGAGCGAAAATGAGAATAAAAATAAAACCAAATGCAACAACAAATTAAAATAAACGACACGCCGATATCTCTTTACCACGTTCGAGATTTGCAAATAACGTACGTTTACAGATATCAAAAAAAATATGTTCTATATCGAACGACAGTGGTAATAGTTGTGACGTGACGTACAATGAAACAAAGGGATTCGAAATTCTCAAAAAGTGAAAAACTGATAGAAATTACATCTTACGTCAAAATAGTGAAATAAATGGGAGACGAGTACAAATAGATTTAGGTGCAGGTCCGAGGTTCGTAGATGTAAATAGAATGAGATGCCTATGAGAATAAGAAAGAGCTCGTGAGTAATGGGCCCAAAAGATGGTTCCGAAGAATAAAATAACTGTTCGCTTATCTATGCCAATTTTCGATGATTAAACAGTCTACAGTTGCAACGAATTTGTGGCCACAACACAAACAAACAAATTCATAAAATGCATACTGAAAATGTAGATAATACTAAACAAAACCCAAATTGATCGAAATTAAAGCAATCGAAAAATTTAATGAACGTCTTCAGAAGACAGAAACACAAAGGCAACAGCAACAAAAACTAATCCAAACGGCAACCCAACCTACGCAACAGTACGCATAATGAAATGTTACCGTTGACAAGTTGGGTGTAAAAATAAATATAGAAGGAACGTTAAACTATATTTAATTTAAAACTGTCGTTGGGTTGGATTGAGTTGGGTTGGGTTACTGTATAAGTCACACGCTTGGCTAATTTTCGACTGGAAATATGACTTCGTTAAATTGTCCAAGTCCAAAGTGATGCAGATCCGTAAATAAATAATAATAATAACCATGTCAACCTTAAAATGAAAAATTTTCAAAGACAATTCGATTCTAAATATTGACTACGAAATTTATGTCAAAATAAACTTAATATCCAACCTGACCATTTTGTCTACGTGTTTCGGTTCTGTCATCGTGGCGTCGTTGGTGTTTATTTACCTATTGGTGGGTTGTTTCATATGACGTTTCCTATCGTTTTTGTACAGTTTGGAAACTCAACCCAACCCAATTCTTATTTATGAAACACAAACGAAAGTCTGGCTTATCTTGATTTAAACCAACAGACTCCCTGAGACAATTTTCACTGGCGATGAAGAGTTCGACGAAAAATCTTTTCGTCACCAGTGAAAATTCTCCCTGAAAATGTGTCGTCTTAAATGGACCCATTTTTTCCTCCGATTTTATTTATAATTTCTTGAAAATTATACGTCATATCGTTTTTAGTACAATAAATCGATTAGAAGTCATATGAGACACCCACTTTTCCATTACTTTTACGACTTAATCGCATCTAGGAATGAGAACGCATCGTTGCCACTTATATCCAGGTTGGGGAATGCGACTTTATCACCAGACAATGTATACAAATCCTGACTTAAAATTATCTTATAAATTATTTTACGTCACCAAGGTGCATCGTGGACTTGATTGCGCGAGATGACTGATAATGATGGCAGCCTAAGTTCCGCATGTTCACAACTGCTTCAAAGCTATACGTTCCATTCTCACTAGTAGGGTATCCATTTTTCTTGACTTTTACGACTTACCTGAATTTAGTAATAAAAACGTACATCGTTTTACAAGTCATGACGGTTATCAATGTTTTATGAATATTAAATTATTTTCCATCAACGTACATTGTGCGTTTGAGTTTTAATTGACG
The DNA here is from genome assembly GCA_959613385.1 of Geotrupes spiniger. Classification (NCBI taxonomy): domain Eukaryota; kingdom Metazoa; phylum Arthropoda; class Insecta; order Coleoptera; family Geotrupidae; genus Geotrupes; species Geotrupes spiniger. The sequence continues at coordinate 35,808,470 of OY390736.1, read as the reverse complement.
TGAAACCGTATTCGTGACGTTACGCTCGTTTATAAATCGCACGAAATCAAACTATCCCACGACTTCCGCTCCCGCTTTTCGTCCTCCCAGCCTTAAGTTTTCCATTACCCGGAAGCTAAGTAATATGACGTCTCTCATGTTTGACGGTGATTTAACGCGACGCGAGACGACGACCCAAAGCGACAGTTGAAAAGACATGGGTAATGAAGCGCGACAGGTGTATCTGGATGCCATTAGCGCCGCATAAACTTGGCGAGCTCGTGACGTAGACGCAAAGTGGGGGCGGACGTTTCTGCTTCGAAGCCATCGCGTATCGAGTTCTCGAAATTGAACTAGCATCATTGTCGACTGTCATTTATGCACGTGTAACAGTCGTCGGTCGGATATTTGACGTGTTTTTGAATTTCGGCGAGTGGAGAACGAAGTTGGCGCAGTCGCTGTTGGATTTTTATGATTTTTAGTTTATCAACGAGTGCTAACGCATCTACAAACGACGAATTATTTACCCTATGAAGCTTTAAACGGCGGAGATGTTTGCTCAACTTTTTTCGATTAAAAGTGACATAATGCACAATTTTAAATGTTGATTTATTTATAATTAAAGCGATAAAATGGATCAATCGTGCCTCGAGAGGATCAACACGGCTTTATATATATGTACAATAGTTTTGTCAGAAATGCACCAACTTTTTCGTGACTTTTATTACTTAATTAACTGCAGTGGTTAATTTTAAAAATTCGCGAGTCGTAGTTATTATTTGTGATTATTTTTGATCGTCGTAAGCTCTGAGGTTCAAATCTCAATCGATACATTGAAATCTTACTACCGTGATTTTTCTCGACTTCGTATCTTATAACCGACGCCCAATCGTTTTATTTCGTGCAGTGGCCGCCGTTTGCCTGTGCGTCCCCATGTGCGTCGGGGTGTAAACGTCCCACCCCCTTCCCGTTAAAATTGCCATCGATGCCGACGTGAAGGGCTGCGGCATCCGCCGCCGTGCACTGCGACACTTCCGATGAAACTAAATATTGTTATTGCGACCCAGTTCACGTACGGCGTCAACTTTAAAGTTTATCCGCGGCTGCCGCAGAATAACTTTCGTGGACATTTAAATATAAAATATATTCGCCGCGACGGAGAACTGCCGGCCCCCGGGGACGGCTACGCTTAAGGGCTGATTGCGAAAACGTAATTTATACGACGATTTTATTTATGTTCGCAATATGTGGCGGCGCCCAACGTGGGTCCCCGTTTCGGTGATGTCGTCGGACGTGGTCTGGAACCCCCACGTGTCGTAAAATCGACATTTTGTGTCCAGTTTAAAATTAATAAAAATTTCGTTTTGTTTATGTTTGTTAGTGTGGCGACCAACGTCGGTTTCATTTTTCGTTAAATGTCGTTTAGAAATTGTAAGTTTCTTGGTTTCGTGGAACGGACAAAATTTCAAACGTCCGAAGACAATAGCTTACCTTTAAAATATAAACCCACGTTGGGTTGGGTTGGGTTGGGCGTTGGGCGCCGACAACAAATTTAAATAATAATTTTAATATTAATTTTTAACTCGATACAAATCCGAGCATGAGTCACAGGTGAAGAAATTAAACAAATCGAAAAATAACGAAAAATAAAAAATCTCTTCGTAAACCCAACACAACCCAATCTCCAATCGTGTGACTGGGTTGTGATTATACCAGAAAAGTTAATCTTGCCGTGGTGGTGATTTTCATTGAATCGTATTCACAGTCACCTACTTGAGATTTACTACATTGGATCGACTCTTTTGCCGTCGGAACTTGTTGCAAATTATGTCACTAGGTCTTTATTTTTGTCTCTAATTTTCTACTACAGTTTACCTGTTTGTCGTCATGAAGTCTACCATACCCAACCCAACCTAATATTGTGTAATTAAGCCATAACTGTCGATCTTATTGTGATATGGTAGTTTTTATGAAATTATTCCAACGAGGGTTCCCCTTTCAGTAATGTCATTGGACGTGTCACTGGAACCCTCGCGGGTCACTTACAAGGATTTCTGCTCGGATTTGTGTCTTAAAGTTTAAAATTAATATAAAATTTGTTTTATTTATTTGTAACTGTGGCGACCAGCATGGGTTTATATTTTAGTTCTTCGTTGAACGTGGCTCAGAAAATTTTCTTCGTTTCATGGAACGAGCAGTTTTAAACATCACAGGTCTTCGGCCAATGGGGAAGAAATTAAACAAATCGAACGAACTAAATATAACGAGAGTAAAAAAAAGTTAACTTAACCTAACCCAGTCCCAAATTACATTGGATCGGCTCTTTTGCCGCCGGAACTTGTTGAAATTGCGGAGAACTGTTTTCGAAATTAGGTGGGTGTTCTGGTTTTTAATTTCAAGTGCGTTTGACATGTTTGTCCTCCTCATGAAGCCAACCCAAGACAAACCCAACCCAACCCAACCCAACAAAAGTTAACTTTGCTGCGATGTGGGGATTTTCATGAAATTATTCCAGCACTGTCTTCTTGAATTGCCTTGTGACTTTATTCACAGACACTTCCTTGAGATTTATTACTATGGATAGGCTCTTTTGTCGTCGGAACTTATTCAATATGCGGAGATGATATTAGAAATCACTAAGTATTTATTCTTATAGGTAATTTTTGACTACGTGACTTGTTTGCCTTCACCGTGAAGTCAACCCAACCCAACCCAATTGTCTGTAATTAAACGACAAAACTTAATCATAATATAAAATTGTTGGAAAAATATTTAAAGGCGAAAATGAATCGAAAAAGAACAAATAGAATTAAATAAACCTGGGAAAAATTGTGTACTGAAACACAAAAAAAAAGAAAATTAACGTAATTAATGAAAACCAAGTCTTGAAACCATAAAATAAATTGAAAAGGAACAAAGTGAATGAAATGAAACAGAAAATCCAACAAACTAGAGCTATAAGAAGAAACAACGTGAAACGAACAAAAATAGAAATTTCAAGTAAATAGAAACGAATTGAAGAAATGATGAAAATATTTAACATAAAAAATTAATTGAAAAATAAAAATCAAAACGAATTGTTACCGCAATCAACTTTTTGTACGGCCGCGCCTCGGTCCACGGCCTTCATCGGATCGTTAAAAGTCACGACACACCCTAAAAATATTCAGTCTAGTGACACTGTCGATCGAGTCTCGATCGAGGCCCGATCGGGCTCTTCTCGCTCGAAAAAGCGACACGCAACTCTTACGCAGTTGCAGCTTATTCCGAGCCCGTGACTTAGTTTACATAGTCGCAAGAGACTAAGTGACGTTTTGTTTAAACCATCGCCACGCGAATTGTCGAATTCAAAACCGCGACAACGTAATGCGCGCGATCTCCTTTATTTCCAACGGACAATTCGTCAAGCGCGTGAGTCATCGATGCACCACCGTCGACCCTCGACTTTGTTTAGACTCGAGCGGTAACATAAACAAACCCCTGTGAAACAGAACGAAAATGCCGAAACAGAACGAAAGATAAAATAGAAAAATTATATTTTGCGATCCTGTTTCTCATTTCTTGCCATTTCGACAAGTTCTGGCGGCAAAAGAGCCGATGGAAAATAAGAAATCTTATCAAGTGCGTGATTGTGAATAAAATTGATTTGTTGAGTACAATGAAACGCAACGCACTTAAATTAAAGAAAATGCTTAGTTGCTGATACATATTTAGATTTTCTCAAAAATCAAGGTATTTAAAATTATTTTTATTTATGAGTTAGTTGTCTATAATTTAAACAACGACTTCCGTCAATTTATTACCCAATACCTTCTTTATATTATTTATTTTCTTGGTAGAATAATATTTATTTTACTTCAAGGAAAACTTGTTCTTAATTGCGTCGCTGGATTTTAGATAAAATGTAAGTAAGTAAGTAAGAAATATAACGATCCCATACCGACTAAGTTAAAAACAAAGTAATTATTTCCAGACGTAATATATAAGATCATCGACATTTTGATGAACATCATTAATTTTAATCATGATGACGGGTAATTCATTAATATTCGTCAAACGCCTTATTGCAATGAAATGTGAAATCAAAAATGGTTTTTATTCGACCAATGGATGCTCAAAAAATCAGATCGGCATCGATTTAATTACGCGTTAGATTTCTCAAAAATGTTGAGCCCCATTAATTATGTTTCTTGGTAAAATCATTGTGTTAATCGCAAGTAAATATATATTTATTTTACGTCAAGGGAAACCTGTTCTTAATTAAAATGACTCATAATTGATATAACTGGTAATTTGTGGAACGTTAATCATTGTATTTTATTTAAAGTAATGTCATTACAGAGCTGGGTTTCGGTTGGGTTGGGTTGGGTCGGGTTAGTTTGGGTTGGGTTGGATCAAGTTGGGTTATGCTGGGTCAGGTTGGGTTGGGTTGGCCATATATTTTCGACATTTCCGGTTATTTTCTTTTCATTGTCGCAGGTTAGAATTCCAAAATGTTGCCCATGTTGTAATCTCACGCGTTATCGTAGCCAGTAATTTATAAAAAGCAATTTTACTTGCACGAGCGGATTCTGTCGTAGTATAAACATCCGGTCGCCTTTCCGATGTATCGATCATTACACCGAATCACTAGATTATTATGTGGCAAATCTTGGTTAATGAAAATAGATAAAATGAAATTCGATATTGTAACCGGTGCAAGTCGGTGTCCAATTGCAAATTCCAAACTCAGAAATCCCGTCGCGTTCCCAGCTCGCCGTTATTGTATCCGGTGCCTTTGACGCACCGTGCGCGCATTGCAAGGAGCGCGATAGCTTTAGCACAGAGCTTTAGCTTGTTCATGGAAACGTAGGTTCAAAAGTTGTCTACTTTACCGATTACATTTGCGAAATTCTCTTGGCTGCTTTATTAAACAACTAATTTTTAATTTAACTAATTTTAAGTATACATCCATCAATTATACAAGGCATGATAAATCCAATTTTGTTATTATCAATACAATTGTCCGTACAGAGGCAAAATATAGACAAGACTTTAAATTTTGGACGCCTGGCAACACTGAGTCACTGAAGTTTGTTGTCATTACTGTGGTCATTACGATTGTTGACATTGTGAGGATCATTTATTAATAATATATTATTATACTTTTCTAAAAAGTTCGCTTATTGCAATAATGTATCGTACTGATAAAAGGTTCATGAAAGATCCAAGTACTGCTGCTTCTAGAATATACATTGGTGGCATTTCTGAAACTGTTAGCCATGAAAACTTGGAAGAAAAATTCAAAGCCTATGGTAAAATTTTGGGTTTAATTTTGCAACGAGGCTTTGGGTTCATACAGTACGAACACGAATCCGAAGCTCAAGCGGCTATAAGAGCCGAACACGGCGTTATATTCCGCGACCGCAAACTAATCGTCAGGCAAGCCCTAGATAATAGAAAGCACAACTCTAATCAACCACCGCCGAACACACCGCCTCCTCAAAACAATCCACTTTTTCAGAACAAACCGCCTCCTGTGCTGCTCAAGCCGCTTTTACCACAAAACAAACAGCCACTGTTGCAGAATCCGACAGAAGCTAATGAACCACCTGTACAAAATAAACCGCTAGTGCAAAATAAACCGCAAGTCGAGCCGGAAATGATTCCGAGTCCTTTAATGGAAACTGACACTTCGTCGATCGATAAACGAAACAATAAACGCAAGTATTTTCCTAGAGTCAATGAACGACACCAACCGATGGATAACTACAGGTTTGAACTTGTATTAGAACTTCCGTTATTACTATTTGTGTTATTGCAGGGATATGTATTACGAGGAGTCGTTCCACGCCCCGGCGTACATGGCACCAATTATGGATCGACCTGAAAGGAACGATTGTGAAATCATCGTCGTTTCAAAACTTTTAACGTGAGTTCCAAACTGTTCAATTTTGTTAATATTACATGCGCCATTATTTTAGGGAATACGCCGAATATATCGAACGAAGATTAAAAGCGGTGGGTCTTATGGTCGACTTGTTATTTCCGAATGAGGATGTCCCCATTGGAAAAGTGTTGGCGAATATTTCGAGCCGAGGTTGTTTGTATGCTATCCTTATTATGCCACAAAATGAAGAACACCGCAGCCTCACATTAAACATCTTACATGGTTTACCGCAAGGTAATTTACAGTTTCAAGTTTGAATTAAATTAATTTTTTTTATGTGTAGTAAGATCTTGTATATAATAAATTCAAATTTAATTACAGAGCACAGGAATATGCCCATTGAAGATTCATTTATATTAATAAGGCGTAATTTCGATGCTTACATGAGGGGCGAGAAACTAGAATCGGACATACTAGCTGTGTCTCTGACTGATAAACATCCTGAACCTATGCAGGTATGCAAACAAAATCATTTTAAGCCTTTAACATAACTACTTTATACTTTTATTAGATGCTCTTTAATCTGCTAGCGGAGAATAGGCAATTAGCCGCAACGCAATACGACAGGATTATAAAATATTTATACGAGCGAAGAGAATTACAACGTAAATACGAAGGTAACGAAGAGGGTGCCGCCAAAGCAGAGCCCGAATCCGACACCAAACAAGCTGAACTTCAAAATCGTATTATGAATATCTTGAATAAATCTACCGATTCAAAACCACAAACTCCTACAGATACTCAAACACCCACACCTTTGCTCAATGATCCTTCCGTGCAAAAGGCTCTAGACAGTCTGATGTTAGGTGACATGTTTAAAAGTATTAGTGCAGGAGTGTAATGTTATAACCTCAGTTAAATATGAATAATGCATTTTTGTAGATAAATATTTTCATATTGATGGGCTAAATAAGTATACAATAATTAATTATTTTGCTTCATTATTATGGTCTATATGTAATACATTAATAGTATTTAGTTCGTAATTTTAGGTAGAAATCTGTACTGTACTGTAACTTATGTCTGTAATATTTAACCATTGCAATTATGTGGTGAGTTGTGGTGCCCCAAATGTTCCAAATAAATTTAATAGTTAAATTTTGGTTTTATTTGCGTTAGTTGTTGGGATCACACTACGTAAAAAAAACTTTGATAGTTATTTTGGGTTGAGTTGGGGTGGGATTGTACTGTAACTGTATTACACCCAGCGCAATGAAAGAATGTTAATCCTAGGTATAAAACTTCTTTTAAATAGAAAAATTAAAAAGCTGATCAATTACACTAATGTTTATAATTAAGTTATGACGATTCAAATTCTCAACTAATTGTAACACATAGGTGAAACTTAACCACCTGGTTCATTAGTCTACTACTGGAACTTAATTTCTAATATTAAATATTTGTAATAAAAACTTTTGGTACAACACAAGATATTTTGAACTGTCCTCTGATATTTCTGAAACAGTTAATTTAAACGGTTTTGGTTGTAATTAAATATCAAAATCGATTGATATTTGTACTTCCTCGAATTTGTGCACTGAAAATTAGACAGTCAAAGGAAGTTACGAATCTTAGAACTTTATTGTATCGTCAGATTTACAAACAAAACTTATTTCCAAATAACGGAATAAAATAAACACAAAATACGATATAACAATGAATTTTTAATACAACTTAATTTCTTACAAAGGGTGCGGAACAATGTCCAAAGTAAAAGCAATCAATATAGAGTTCGACATGATTTACAAAAGTATTTATTGCATTTACTTTGTAATAAAATTAATACACTTGTTCTATTTTAATTTTTGATAACATAAAATTATAAATTTTTTTTATTACAATATATTTCACATAAATACTCAGTTCTTTACATGTAGTACTTTTATATCTATATAGGCATAATAATAACGAACACAATAATTAATTAGCTTAGAAGTACAATTTTCAGCTAGAGCAAAACATCTAAATATTATATATTCATTTTCATCAAGTGATTTAAAAATAATAAAGGCTCCAAAATACAAGTTTGTACATCAAAATAAAACAATAAAATATATGTTTAAAGAATTTTATAAAATAAAGCTACGTTCTCTCAATATATATAGTATTATTGGTCATTGTTATTCCTTCCATTTTCTATATATTCTGCATTGTTCATAAATAAAAAACAGAAATATTTCGAAGGAATTATGGTTATTTCATCAGTGTATTTGTATGGCAATTAATTGTATATAAGACTAATTAAATCACACTGAACTCATTATTAGATACATTATATCCAGGAATTTTTTTGTTACAACTTGACCACAATGTAAAGAAAGACATTACAAAACAATTCAATCTCTTCTAAAATATTTACACCACGCAATTATAAAAAAAAAAACTATCCATTGAAATAATTAAAGACTATCATCACTGTCTTCGTGAAGCCCTGCAAGTGGTTCTTGCTGTTGTACTGAATTACTTTCAGATTGACACTCTTCGGCGGAGGGTGAAGCTGGAGATTCCATTTCGGTACTTCTGCCGACCGACGGATCAAACGCTTCTTTGATTTGACTGCTTGCACCCTTGGGATCTAAGTCTGTAGCCCAACTAAAGTGCATCAACGCCAAATCTGTATTTCCTAGCTTTTTATGTACTTTCCCTATTAGGTAATACACTAACGATTCTTTGGGTACAATTTCTTTCAATTCCTCCAGTTCCTTAAGCGCTTGCGAAAATCTCCCAATAGCAAAGTAAATGGAGCCCCTTTGAAATTTACAAAGCGGGTTCTTTGAATCATTATTAATGGCCATATTTAACGTTTGTATAGCATTTTCCGTCTTCTTTAGTGCATGTTGAACTACACCTATATGACACATAATAACGGAACTAAAATTATTTATAGAGAGAGCGCGTGAGTAATTAATTTCAGCTAAATGGAAGCGTTCTTGCTTAGAATAAATTGTACCTATACCAAACCAAGCGTTGTAATGCCTTGGATTAAGTCTTATGGCATTTCTATAACAGCTCATGGCTTTATCCAATTCCTCAGTCATAATATACTCATGCCCTAACAAAGTGTAAGCGTACGGAAACGAAGGATCGACTTGTACAGCCCTATGGAGAAGTTTAATAGCGGTATCGTGTTCTTTATGAAGTGAGAAGCAATTGCCGCTAACTATCCACGTGACCGGAGAATTTTTATTTAATTGAATTAAATCTTGGGCCAACGTCGACAAGGCAACTTCTCGCTGCAAATGCCACAGAGCGGTCGAATATATATCCATATATTTGATCCTGTAAGGTTCTTTACTGTGAATATCACTGAAATATTTAACACAATTTTCGTAATCTGCCATTTCGAAATGGGCCAAACCCAACATGCTGTACACCCAGGTCGTTTCAAACTGGTGCGGCGGTAGGTTGTTAAACTCGGCGATCGCCGACTTACAATTAAACTGAGACAAATAAAGATATGCCTGTCCCAAATCTCTAAGCAGACACATCAAACCTTCAGCGCTTTGCTTCTGAATTTGAGCCGCAGTTACATTCGAGTTGCAAATATTCGTATTCGTTATTGCACTATTAATTTTAATATCTGCCGACGTAACAGTTTCCGACTTTTCCTTTTTCAATCGATTTCGCGCGTTCAGATCCATGTAAGTGTTGAATTCGTTTAAGCTACATTTCGCTAGTCTCTGCTTGGTTTTTTTCGACGGGGATTTCGGCGTCGCAAATTTGTTCCTGTTCGGGGACTTGTTGTTTTCTTTCACGGAATAACTACTGCTGAATAATCTCGAACTTCGACGTACGTTTTGGCCGGTCGGCAGGACTACAGGTGCACTAGGCGTCATCGATATTGTGTTGGTGACGTTACTCGATTGGCTGAATAACGGTTTGCTGTTCTGTAAGATGGCTTCTTTCCTATTGATTAGATTACCTACGTGAGCTCGTACCTTTTTCGTGAAGGATTTTTGTTCGTTTGCTTCAGTTAACATCGGGTGGGTTACCAACGGTGATCCAATGTTATCTTCTCTATCTAGTAGTAATCCAAAACTTGGTACAGGACTTGTCTGAAATATAAAATAAGTTTTTATAATACACACTGTAATATCAGTTTATAGAAAAATAAAAATAAAGATTAAGATTACCGCTCAGGATGCGGAACTACTATCGGTGCCACACTTATACTCGACTGTGTTCTAGGGCCTATGTAAAGGGTTCGCAAAAAATTTAAATAAACAACCCAACCCAACCCAACCAGCAATAATTTCTTCGTACACGTTAAATTTTTCAGCCCCTCTATCAATGAATAAAGTTTACAGTTAAACAAGTAAGACAAGGGGATTCTTTGTCATTGTTATTTTTCAGTAGTGCGTTAGAGATCGTAATAAAAAAAGATTGATGGGAAAATCGAACAAATAAATACAAGAATTACACAAAAAACCAAATATTGTTGCAAAGACATAATGAAAATAAGTAATAATATGGAACAAAAGATATTGTGGAGAAAAAAAAGAAGGAGTAGACCAAAACCGAGATGAAAGGATAAAGTAATTAAAAACTAAAGAAAGTAAAATTATGGAATGGAGAGCGAACTACGACTAAGCCCAGTTGAAGAGTCATATTCTTTTGTATATAGGAGAAAAAACATTCGAAAAATTGGCTAGAAATCGCTAAAATCGTATACTTTTAGCGATTTTTAGTGCCAATTTTTAAAAGAAGGGGCAGAAAAAATTGAACCTATAACAATGTTGTAACAATGTTTATTTAAATTTTTTCACCAAACCGTGTAATTGATATATGCCATTGCACATAGATAATGGCACCGATAATGGAACATGTACAAAATTTGTTAAATTATTTACAATACATTAAACCAAAAATATACTCACACCATCCAAGACCCTGCATCGTAGTGGTTTAATTTTCGAGACCGGCAAGTGTGCAATCCCCGACATTGGCAAGGTGCTAGCCAATGGGCTCTCGTCAGGCGTAAAGAACAACTTAATATTAATATTATTAGGATTGGCATTGGCTAAAATAGGAGGCGACATAAACTGCTGATTATCTTGATTTGAAGTGGCATTTGGAGTTATCACAATACTTTCAATATTATTAATGTTGGTTCCGTGACATTTCGTTAATGTTTCTAACTCTGATAACTGAAATATATTATTAGGATTGGGCTTTTCGCCCAACCTGCACAGGTTTTCGAAACTAGTCCACAGGAAAGGATTTAATTTTAAAGCCTTTTTAAATGCATCGGCGGCTCGCTGTCTTCTTTCAGTTTTCGCGCAGATTTTCGCCAATAATAACAACGTAAATGCCGCCTGATCACCGTACGCGACGACTAAATCGTCGAAATTGTTCTGGGACGACGTGCTATCTGTAATAACAGCCTCTGCTTCTGCGTATCTAAAAATGACGGATTATGTATATGAAAAATAAATATTGTGAAACGTACTTTTGTAACTCGAATGCACACATCCCAAAGAGGTACCGGCATTGAGATGAATGTCCATGTTTGTCTTTTAGAATGTAATAGGCATGGTCTATTTGTCCAATTCTGTAGTACGCTGTCGCCAAAAGGAATAGACTATCATCAGTCTTAACTAAAAAATAACAATATTAGAACATTGTAGATAATAATAAATAAGAACAAACCTTCAGCGTATAATCTCTCTGCTAAAAATATAGCATCAGAATAATCGTAGTGATTTAAGCAATGCCATATAGCTGCCTAAAACACATTATTATTTGAATTGTTTAAAATTTATAGGTTATTATTATACATTACCTGGACTGGTTCTTGTATTATCATTTTTGTTTTTTATAAGGACGATGTTACGAATTGCTAAACATATCTGACTGCGACTTGAGTAAACGCAATTAATTAAAAACACTGTATTTTCATATAATTTCTTTAAATATACAATTTTTTCAAGTTTTGACATCAATATCACACACAACAACCATTTTGTTTTTCAATTGTTTTTATAATTGTCAGTATGACCAATTATAAAATCGATATTATAAAAAAAAATACTCATTATAACCCTTTATTATACTAATATAATAATAATATATAATGTATGCAACACAATACAATTTATTTAAAATCTACAACGTAAGTTTCTAGTTATTTTTAAGCCTTTACAATGATAATAGTATTTCTCAAAGCATGTTGGCTGCTTTAATAAACTAATCTCAGAGCTCACACACATGTCATATTGACATAGTCTTTGATTGCATGTGCATGCGGTGGAATCCAGATTGCATTGGGATTATACAACGGCGTTCCATGTGCGAAGTTGAATCTTAACCAGATAGAGTATTAATCGTTAAAATGCCCCCGAAACCCAAACCAGGAGCTCCCAGTAAAAAGACTGAACTGAAGAAGAAAGAAAAAGTCATAGAGGTTCTTGAGACATTCATTATCAGGAAATTAACTTACGCAAGCGATTTTAGGATAAAACGTTCGGAATAAAGAATAAGAAAGGTGCCAAACAGCAAAAGTTTATTCAACAAGTTGAGAAACAAGTAAAAACAGGAGGTGTTCATCCTGCCAAAGATGATCCTAAGAAGCTCGAAAAGGAGAAAAAGCTGAAGGAGCAGAAGGAATTGGCGGCGTTATTTAAACCCGTTCAAACTCAGAAAATCGAAAAAGGTAAATAGAGGCCGTTGTCAATGTAGTTTGACAAAACTATTCAAAGTTCAGAAATGATCTTTCAACGTGACATGATGAGCAAGGTGCAAATTTAAAATTATCTAGATTTTCACAATTAATGCCAAATAGATTCGAAATGTCATTTCACCAACTAGAACATCTGCAAGGTCTTTTAAAATTAAGTAATCGGGGTTTCTGTTCATTCTTACATCTTCAACATTTTTCGTTGAATTAGTTAAAAGTAGTTAGTTAATTATAATGAGTGGGGCGTTTTATCGCCCCTCCACTGTGACCGCAAGGGTCTATTGTGGCTCACAAGTATTTATAGTTCACCCTCAATTCCCATTCTCTTCAGATAAAGGAGGATTTTAGAGTGTAAGATTTTATCAAGTTCGCCCAGCTCAAGTTTTGTCTCACCAAAGACTGTGAACCTGATTTGCCCCAGCGGGGCAGGCACATATGCCGTGCTATGCTGTCTCCTCAGTTTCAAGGTATAGTCGGCAACTATTCAATACCTTGTGCTCCATCCAGCTCTTATTTGAGCTGGCCAGAGCTGATCCCAAGAGTATTGTTCTGGAACAATAAATTCCCGGTTAGCTCCGCTCTTTGCCAGGGAATCAGCTGTTTCGTTTCGCTCTATTCCAGCGTGTACGGGTATCCAGACCAGACTAAGGTCGTTGGCTCTCCCTAATTGAGAGAGCGCTGCGCGGCCATCCCTGGTCGACAACATCGTAGATTGATTGTCAGCAAGGACTTGCAGTGCTGTTCTGCTGCAAGAGAAAATTTTTATTGTCCTGTGCTGCCGAGGGCTTTTTAATAGCTCACTCGCGCACATTTCAATGGCATAGACTTCTGCCTGTTGAATTGTTGAATGCTTGCCAAGGCTGTATTCTAATTCAGCCCTTAGTTTGGTAGTTAAAAGACTTACACACAAAACACTGTTGTAAATGTTGAATCTTATGACATACAAATTTTTTTTCTCTTAGGAGCCGATCCAAAATCCATCGTTTGCGCCTTCTTCAAGCAGGGTCAATGCGGCAAAGGCGACAAATGCAAGTTCTCGCACGATCTCACCATAGAAAGAAAAGCGGAAAAGCGATCATTGTACGTAGACATGCGTGACGATGGAGAAGGCGACCCTGAAGAAACGATGGAAAATTGGGACGAGGCTAAACTTAAGGAAGTCATCGAAAAGAAACAATTAAAGGACAAGAGAATGCCCACAACTGAGATTGTATTTCAAAGAATTCGCGTAATGCGTAGTTTGTAACTAACTGCTTGTAGATCTGCAAATATTTCCTGGAAGCCGTCGAAAGGTCAAAGTACGGGTGGTTTTGGTCGTGTCCGTCCGGAGGTAATTGCATCTATAGGCACGCTTTGCCGGCGGGCTTCGTTTTGAAGAAAGATAAAAAGAAAGACGACAAGAAAAACGATATATCTCTGGAAGATTTAATCGAAAAAGAGAGGGCCGCTTTAGGACCCAATCAGACTAAAGTCACTTTGATCTCGTTCTTAGCCTGGAAAAAGAGGAAAATCCAAGTACGAGGTAAACATTTTTTCTATCGTTGATTTAAAATTCATAATTTTAGGAGAAGACCGAAGCCGCGTTTCAGGACGAAGAGAAGAAACGCAACGATTACAAAGCTGGGCGACAAGTTGGCTTATCTGGCAGAGAAATGTTCAGCTTTAATCCTGAACTGGCTGCAGAAAACGACATGGAAGACGGCGACGAAGCTTTTGATTCTTACGCCTATGCGGAAGACGAAGAGGACTCCAACGAATATAAAGAGTTGCAATTTGATATGATGGCGTTAGAGGCACAGGAGGTTTGTTGCACCTTTATGTTTTCATCAGAAAATATTTGATGAATTTTCAGGTGGACAATAGTGGCACACTTGCGACAGAAGACCGATTGAAATCGGAGCCGAGTGGGATATCTGCGGCCCAGTTCAACGGTATTGGCGAAGAAGCCTCCGCTGTACCAATTAACGAAAATCTTTTCCTCGACGAAGATCTAGATGCTTTGGATGACGAGCTTGAAGATTTAGATCTAGAAGAATGAAATCAGGATGCTATCGGCTCCATCGGAAATAATTTTTTAAATTAAAATTTAATTGTAAAACCTATGCATAAATTATTTTTATCGATCTATTTGTATATATCTCATTCACTTTGCAAATAAATAATTGCATGTTATATTTGCATTGTACATTTTTTTTTAATTGTCTGTCTGGCTTTGCCATTGTAAGGAAGCAATAAACACAGAGGGATTACAAACAGCATCATAGATTTAGTTTTGTACTTTTTTACCTTTAACCATAAAAATGATGTCGAGAATGTCGATTTTAATAAAATAAATGGAGATTGTAAATTAATTGTTTTAAATTAAAGCTCGATGATAAAACTGCAAGCTTTTGTAATAAAAAGTCAAAAACTATAAATAAATACTCGAGAAGTACAAATTTAATTTCTAGTGATATTCATTGAACTTCTGACTAGAATAACATTGGTTACAACCTAAGATTATTATAATTTAATCGCAATTGTGTACCACAGTTCTCTTTAAAATAAATGAGCTTGAACAGTAACAGATTGTTAAACTTGTTTAATATAAATAACTAAATTTCTTCAACAAATTAACAATAATAAATAAAAAGCAATTCAAACTAGTGATTTAGTGTAATTATTGTATAATTATCAAAATATATTCCACATATCCTCAAACCCTTCTTTAAAACTTCCAATTAGTTTGGCATCGTCGGTAATAACAATATTATCCCAATTGTTACAAAGTCCATGGAGAGTTAAATTCATAGACCCAAACCATAACTTAGCCGTGCTCGCATTGTCTTCATCGACCAAACAAAATTTGTGATGCAACATGCTCGAATCGTCTGGCTGCATTTTCACTTTTATTCCTGAAAATTATTTTATAACATGACATATTTTGTGTAACATGTTTACTCACCTGCATTTATCAAGTCGGTGATTTTTGACACCTTATCATTTGCCATTTCCCTGTCGCATATAATGCGTATCGTAACTTTACGTTCTTGAGCGTCCAATAAAGCTTGATAAATACTTTTTAGAGTCAAAAGGAGGATGCACAATGAAATGGTATACTTCGCGCCAGACAAGCTGGTAAGAATGGTTTCTAAGTAAAGGTTAGAACAGTTTTCGCTGCAAAAGTTGTTGAAATATATGTGGGTTGAACAGTTAAAATTTCTGTAAGTTACAAAGATTAAGTTGTAGCTGGCACCTTCGCCTTGCAAAGCTAGTTCTGATGTAAGTTTCTTGTACTTTTTTTTCTTAAAATGCAGCAAAATCAATGGCAGTATTCCAAATCCTACTGCTGCAAAAAATAACTTTTCGCAATTGTATGGCATTTTTAACTTTGGGGTTATGTCTTACGTAGGTAAATAAAATATGTGGCCCATTCCATGTATCACCTAAAACCATAGAAAATATAAGATAATCCAGCCTAATAGTTAATGCAATTCTAAATTAAAAATTTAAACCTGTATCTGCAACGTTTTAAATTAGAACATGTAAAAATTTTTTGAAAATAAACAATGCTGCCAACAGCACATGAAATCATGAGGGTTGCCAAATATTTGATAATTAAATTAACGGAGACTTACTTTGTTTTTTGAATGTTATAGATTTATGTATTTATTAGTTAATTATTGCACCTAATGCAATCTAATGAATCTATTAGATTACGATTTCGGATCAATATGGCCCAATTTGGAGATAATTGCAACAAATATGCCCCAAATCTAAAATTTAAATACCCCATTTTGGTAATCGTGTAGCTTGGCAACCCTGTACAGTTTGATTATAATTCATTAACAATATTAATAAGAATATAAAATGCCTTATTTCACTTTGGCTAGCCTTTACTTTTTTCTTTTTTTGAATAAACTGAACAAAATCGCCATTAATAGATGAATCGTGCGAAGTAATATTTTTCTGATCATACGGTACAATATTTATCAACATATTTGGCAATGTTGGATTGGTACGTTTAGGTTATTTGCAGAGATAGATCACACTTAGGCTCTTTTGTAACCTTATTTTGATTGGTCGAGCCGACATTAGTAAAAAAGTTTCGGTTAGGTGGCGCTAGTTGTAACAAAATTTATATGATTTCTGCAATATTTGCTACGCACAGGTTGGCACAAGTGTGTTTCATCGTCCGCCATTGTTGGTTTGTTGTGGTCGTACTAATATTTGATTATAATTTTTAAAGAGTATATGAAATCTATGTGTATGTAGGTGTTGCCGTTGTTGTTGTTAAAAATCCTTGCACCTCTATGCATATCCTGCTTACGGGTGCTCACAAAAAAATAAAAACGCTATTATTTAAATAATGCAAAATATACTATTAGCAAATTTAAATGTAGCACATTATGCAGTTAAGGGGCACACCCAAAGCAGTTTCCTTTGATAGCCACACGTCACACTGCATATACCTCACTCTTAACGGATAACGACACGCTTTGTAGACGTGGATTAGGAATACCCAGAGTGGATACTGTCACCATGACGATTCGTGCTTCATGCGGGTTAAAAGTAGACCGCCAAGAGTTAGCCCCATCAAACGATACATGACAGTGAAACATTTATGTTGCTTTGCAAATAAAATGACTATAAGCGTTTTTATCTTTTTTTCGTCGTACACCACCATCTGAAACAAACATTTAACGAATTTAATATTTTATGTACACTGGGAAATGTGTTTGTTGTAAACCGACTGAACTTGAAAGGCAACGTTAATACGTTATAATTAAAAGTTAAAATCTTACAAGCTTACCTTCTGGAAGTCGGTCCGGCTCCACCCATACTCGGCCCGCCGGCGCTCAAAAAAATAAAAACGCCATCGATTTTACATCGACACTATTAGCAAATTCAGATGTAGCAAATAAATGCAACACGCGCCGTGTAGGAGGCATATTCTTTGGTTCTTTGATAGCAGATCCTAGGACCACAGCTATTTCCCCTGATCATGTTTACGATGATCTCGCTGTTGCGGCAAACATACGAGCAGCACTTGTTATACCAGACCGTTTTGGGTTAGGCAACAGCCCGTGTGTGCAAGCTTCACACGAGTCTAAAAGATGCCCAGGGTGGATACAGCATCCTACCTAGCACTTGCGGATGACGAGTCGTGCCGTCGTGCGGGTAACAGTCGACTTCCAAGTAAACCCCCTTAATTAAACGACGTGTGAAAACAAATAAAACAAATAAAATGACGTTACAATTATGAGCGTTTTTATCTTTTTTTCGTCGTACACCAGCATCTGAAACAAACATTTAACAAATTAATATTTTAATGTACACTGGGAAAAATGTGTTTGTTGTAAACCGACTGAACTTGAAACACAACGTGTATTGTGTATAAACTACTTATGCTATTGAAAGGTCTGTTATTTGGGTTAAAAGAACCCATCAGGTCTCAATTAATATCGACGACTAAACGAATTATAGGTTTCCTTGGCTTGATCGGATTTCATCGCAAATTCAATCAGAACTTAAATTAACAAAACGAACAACGAACTATTTAAAGAAATGACAAGTGGTAGATATTAAAAATCCTGAATACGTAGACCAGTTCGAGTCGAAAAGGGCGGATAAGAGAAAACATCTCAAACGTAATGCTATTCCAACAATAAAAGTTGCAAAATCATTCGTCAGAAAATGTGAGCAGTAGAAGTGTTACAAGTGTATGCTATACCTCGTTATCTTAAAACATTATGCGTTATATGTTGACCCAATTTTGCTTCTGATTACACTTTTTAAACAAGATTAATTATCAGTTATTAAGAATGTTGGTTCTAATTATTGATTATGTTTAAAGGTATGTCTCATTGATTTTTTATATAGCAATGAATTGCTAAAGTAAGCTATGAAAACTTGTAATGGAGGTAAGTAATTCAATGAAAATAATAAGTTTTGTTATGTATTTTAACTTTATTTTCGTTGTTACATATATAATGTACAAAATCACACTGTAAATTATATATCTATGTTTGAAAATAATGTTAAAATTTGTATTATTGGTACAAATAAGCCAAACCAAATAGATTTGTATTTACCGCCATTTTATGAGTTAGTAAAATATCTTACGTCAGGTAGCGCTGAAACACGTTACCGATTAAAGTCTATTGAGTGTTTAAGTGCAGCTTCTATTAATGATTGTTCTGTGGTTATTTGCGATTTGTTCGAGTGTAATTTACAAACATGTCTATAAAAGCACACAACTTGAACGAAAAAGAACGAACGAGCGATGTATTACTCGAGGAACAATTAAATTTCAATGCGCTTCTTTTATCGGAAAGGACTCTTGATGGATTGAAGAACAGCGGCTTCTGCAAACCATCACCGATTCAGTTGAAAGCGATTCCCATTGGAAAATGTGGATTCGGTGGGTTTTATTTAAACAAAAATGTTTGAATAATTCATTTTTGTATCGCTTGCAGATCTAATAGTGAAATCCAAGTCGGGTACTGGAAAAACTGCTGTGTTTACGGTCATTGCACTTGAGCTAATAAATGTTTCGAAACCTGCCGTGCAAGTTCTAATTGTGGCTCCGACGAGAGAAATTGCAGTTCAAATTCAAGATGTTATACGTACAATTGGTTCTTCTTATGAAGGTAACATTATTATCAGGTTGCCCGCCACAGCGGTCGTTATGACCTCTACGATACATGTCCAGTGATTTCTAAATTTTATTCTAGGATTATGCGTCGAGTCCTTTATTGGCGGATTGTCACTAAACGACGACGTGAAAAAGCTATCCAAATGCCACATTGCTGTAGGAGCGCCGGGAAGATTAAAACATTTAATGCAGTTAGGTGCTCTAAATACTGCTGCGGTTAAGCTGTTTGTAATGGATGAAGCCGACAAGTTAATGGACGAAAGTTTCGCAGCCGACATAAACGAGATATTCAAGAAATTGCCAGGCGTGCGGCAAACCATAGCATTAAGCGCGACATATCCTGATGAGCTTGCGCTATATTTAGAAAGGTTTATGTCGACTCCCACTCATGTTACCGCTGACATGAATACACCGCTACTGCTCGGATTGAAGCAATTCGTGGCCATTGTAAATTTTAACTTAAACGTGATCCATCAAATGAATATTAAGACTGAGGAGTTGATCCGTATTTTGTCAAAAGTTTCGTTCACGCAGTGCTTAGTTTTTTCTAATTATCAAACAAGAGCGGAAAGCGTGAGCAATACCTTGAACAGGAAGGGTTGGAATAGCACGTACATATCGGGCGCTCAGAATCAAATGCAACGATTAGAAGCCATCAACAGCCTCAAGGATTGCAAATGTCGCATATTATTGTCTACGGATGTCACTGCCAGGGGTATCGATGCTTCCAACGTTGACTTGGTAATTAATTATGACGTCCCATATGATGCATCGACTTATTTACATCGTATGGGAAGAGCGGGACGCTATGGATCTCACGGCGTATGCATAACGTTAGCTGCGAATGGAAACGAAGTGACAGCCTTGCAATGTATTTTGGGAACTATCGGCGGAACTGGATTGTCTATACCGCAATTACCCATTGATGATACGATTCCGAATGATCTATGGAATTCGGATTCGAGCACGTTTGAGTTGATTAATGGGATTTTTGACGATAAACGGGCGCACGATAAACTTAAATCTGATATCGGCAAAGTCATTCACGAATTAAAATCACGTAGAGTTTCTAAATCAAAACCAGCTAAAGCAAATAAAGAAAAAGTAGAGGAAACTACAAACGTCAAAGCTACTAAAGCAAATGAAGAAAAAAACGAGGAAGAGTCAAACGTCGAAATACATTCAACACCAAGTATGTTGGCCACGACTGAAAATCACAATTTAAATGAAGTTAAAGACGAAGTTAAAAGCGATTCGAAGAAACGCAAACGAAAAGACGACACGTCACAAAAACCGAGCGCAAAATTCACGCAAAACACCGATTTCATTGTGGCCAGAAACGTGGCCTTCTTGAATATGACGAGGCTTCTAGTCGAGGAATACGATAAAAATAAAATAGAGGATGATGTCGTGGACTCGATTGAAAGGTACATCGCGGCGTTAAAAGAGCAAGATGAAACGATCACTGAAAAAGGTGCGCAAGATTTTGGGTCGCAAACGTTAAACGATGTGGTTAGATTTTTGGCGACGAGGGAGGAGGATACGAAGGAACATCGTTTAGATGTCGAGCCTGACGCTATAGAGAATATATTCAAGGTGGCTTTTGATTTCGCCACGAAGTCGGATACTCCGCATTGGCTCGACGTGCTTGGAGAAAAGTTCGAGGAAAGTATGAATATCGGCGATGATAAAAACATGGAGCAGTCGCACACTGAAATTGAGAATTCAAGCGATGACGCGCAAGTCGTGTACGCGAAGAATAGATATGGGCGTGGAAATAGAAAGAAAGACCCCAAAAGGTTTAGGCAGAATAGGAATCACGAGAGACACAATGTGTGCGAAGAGGTGAATCCAATTGGAAATAATGGGACTACGATTGATTATACAAACCAGAGTTGTGTGGATTATGAAAAATATCCTGGTCTATGTTTGGATAGTGAATATTCAAACAATAGCCATTTTGCTTCGTGCTTTGAGTATTATAGCAAGGAATTGAGTGAACATAGTTCGATGTTTGAAGATACTGCGAGTTTTGAGTCGTGGTTTTCTCAGTGGCAGTGGCACGTCCAGGGCATAAGAGATTACGTGCAACAAAATATTTACTTACAAGAAATGCAAAAGTATGCATACACGAAAACTTAATTTTTTTATAAGCATATCTGTACACAAATAAATATTACAAGAATAGTTATGTATGTTTTTGAACTCGCTCCTTTGTCCTCTACTCTACTCATTGTCGAAATTATTGATCGGATGTGTTATGTATACATAATGAACAATTACAGCATATTAACTACGAAGTATTAACTTCTACAGTAGGGATAAAAAAAATATTGTTAAATGTTTATACCCTCCAATGACGATGTACTTCTATAGTCTTAGTAGTACAACAATACAAAGCATTAAATCTCCCGAATGTCTACCACGTGAAAAGTATATATTTAAATAATTAAAGTCTCAGTTAATTCTAAAAGTGTTTTTTTTTTTCGCTAAAGCGTACTGAATATTATTATCGATTATTTAAATAAAGTTTGCTTCGCAGCATACTGCATTTCTATGACTGTTATAGTCTGACTGCTTCAAGATGACGCAAAATTTCGAAATTGTATTTTTCTAATTTGAATATTTAGGGAAAGAGTTATGCGCCCTCTGTGAGTTATCTGGTTGTAACGCTAATTCTTACATACGATGCTTGTCTGGCATCTACTTTACCATCTTGTTTTTCTATGAGCTTGAATAAGTCCGCGAAGACGATTTCTTGTAACTTAACTTACATATGGGCCCACAGCTGGGGGGGGGTTAGAGTAACTAACGAAACTTTGCAAATTTAAATCATATCTTTAGTGTTCTGTAATGTCTGCCACAGTTAAATTTCTGTGGACTATTTAAATATCAAGCTGCATGTAGTTATTAACTCTAACTATTAACTAAGATATTCCAATAGAACCTAAATAATAATCCGTAAATGTGGCGAGGTCAAAGTTTGACATCCAAAAACATCTTTGTATTCGGCCAAATTTGGAATCGTTTGAAAACTTTACACCGCACCACTAATTTATTTTATTTTTTTCAAACATTTGATAATAATTGAACATGAAACGTTTGTTAAAAATCGCTGCTCAAAACGGTTGCGGACGCATTTTTAAAAAATTGTGTAAATTTTATAAAAATAAATCAATTAGACGAACATGAATTTGTTTAGTTTATAATTTTGTTTGAATCAATCAATCCCTAATATAATAATGAAAACCCAGTCCAATCCAACCGAACCCGACTCAACCCAACCCAACCCAACCCAACCAAAGTATTCGGACATTTTCAACAGATAAAAAAATCAGCATTAAACAAAATAATTGTTCATGCTGAGTGTATTGGGTTGAGTTGGATTAAACTGAGTTGGGTCGTGCCAGATATGTTCAGATATTTAAAAAATTAGAAGAAACAAAATGTGTTTTCATGCTGGATGCAATAGGATGGGTTGAATTAAATTGAGTTGGGTTGACTAGTGTTAATGTCTCAAGAAATCAACTAATCAAATCACTAAAACGATTAAAATAAAGGACCAAAGGCAATAAACAATAAATGCTATTAGTTGGTGTAATTATTATAATCATCAGCTTTTTATATTTTAAAATTGTGCCTTTTATTCAATTATGTTATGTAGTGTTGCGTTGTCATTTTTTAATTTGTTTTGTTCCTTTATATGTTTATATTAATTTTTTTCTGTTTTTGTAATTCGTTTCGTTTCAAAAATGTTCAAAAAGATGAATGTACTCACTTACTTTTTGTTCTTTTGTGGTGATATATATTTTTCAGTTGTATACAATTTTGAATCAAAGTTGCAAATTAAAACATTAAAATCTCTCATATACAAGAAACTTATTTTTATATCAAATTTAATCTAACGTAACCGTAACTGCACACAGATTCGTTAAAGGGTCGTTCAAACGTTGTCGTGAAAAATAGTGAACTTTATCTCTCAAATAAAATTTGAATGACTATGGTGGGATCTTCTAGACAACTAGACTTAAATTACATGAGTTTCTTGGTGTAAAGGCAACAATTGACATAATATATGTCAAGTAAACGACTTACGACAACGAGTACTTATTATAAATATGTATGTAAAATAATTGTCTAGTCCCTTTGCGAAGTCACACATTATGTGCTACCTCAAATATTTTTTTTCTCTAAAAAATAATTTGAATCCCTTCTAATATCATTTCCTGGCTACGGCTCTGCTACATATTTTACTTTCAGATCATGGTTTTAGGAATTCGATTTGTTCTATGAAGTTAATCGCTAACGAGCGTTAAATTTTGTTAAACAAATTTAACAAAATTTAACGCTCGTTAGCGATTAATTTCATTGAACAATCGCTCGATGATTTGGGATCCACGCAAGAGGAAGTGCACCAGGACGAGGCACGGTTTAACGATATTTCACTCTCGTCATTTTACTATCTTTAAACAATTACTGGTAAAGTTGTTATAATAGCTCTGCATCGGCACTGACGGTTTATTGTATGTAGACGATGCGCGTGTACATAGACATAGGTTACATTTTCGTGGATCTTTTGTACCACATTCCACTTGAAGCATCGATGAGCCATGACGTGAATGTTGTTGAGTAATAATAGTCTTACATCAGCTGGAACGACGTATTCAGTCTTGGCCTCAACCGTAGACAATTATTAATTAGAACTAGTTCCGCAATATTAAATATTTGTTAGGTATTTGTAAACGACATCTGGAACTACAAGAATCAATGTTGAAATGAATTTATCGTTAACTTTTATTTTTATGCGATATATATTTAATTGTGTTAATTAAACGTCGTGGTTTGTGCAATTTCTCGGGAAAGAGTCAGTCAAATCGCAACTCGAAGGCGATTAATTACACCTATGTGTAGGATTTTGTGACAACGTGATTGTACTTTAAATGGGTTTATGAGTAATTTATAGATGGCGTTTTCCACTACAGTGGTAATATATCAAGCCGGGCAAAAAAGATACATTTCGTTTTAAAGAAAACGCTTTCAGACAAAGAAATGCAAATGATAGCGCTTATCTTTTAAGTTTAGTTGGTTGTGGGTGATGCAGTACCGTAAATTTGAAGCACGCGAATTTCAAATGACCGTTTTACGGCCGAATGCGCCGAAACAAAATAACACTTTTAAATAATGTATCGCAATAAGTTAACTCGGTAGCGTTTTACGCCGGTTGCATGCTTCCTATCCTCATCTTATCACGCCAGAATAATGGTTATTAAAAATTATCCTTCTAACCGTACAAATAAAAGCTACGCGATCGTTACACGATAGCTAACCCAAAACGCTAATATTTATTAGGGCTGGTTGTGATGTACAGAAAGAAAACGGCACGTAATCGTTTTAGATGAAATATTAGCGCCGAAACATTTTAACGTGACCGCAAGCTATCTATGTAAATCATAAACATAATGTAATTATTTCAAAAATTAAACATAAAGGTATTTTATTAATTTGCATGACTTAACAACATTCATTTATTACATAATGAACCTCCATTGTGACTTGTTTTACAGAACATGAATACGAACACTAAAGTCTGATTTATACAAATAACCATTATTTTAATAGAAATAATCCAAAAAATATCTACAACAAACCTACTTTCATTGCAAAGTCACCAACTACCAACCAGGAATTCAACGAAAGGGTAAAATATTATTAACGTAAACTGTTTTAAATATTCTAACATGCAGCCCTGCTCTTTAAATTCAGACCAGTTGGGATCGCGATGACTATCCTTTGCAAGTATATTTCTCCTGAATAGTTTAGCCTAAGATATTTATTAAATTAATGATTATGTTTGATGAAAATCGTACTTTACGTTTATATTCTGTAAAACACGCAAAAATATTCGAGCGTGGAATATTATAGAATTGCATCGGTTTGTTGGCTTGAATTTCTACCACCTCGTAACCGATAGGAGCACTTAACGAGCTTTATCGAAAAAGATTGCATGTAGGTGTACTTGCTGGCTAAGTGTGGTTCTAATTCATCTGAGTGAAATGTTTGAGAAGATTCACCCAACATATAATCCAACTCACTTTTAACGCTGTTTGAGATAAATATCGTTGTAAACTTTTAGGAGCTGTCAAATGATAACTACTTCATGCAACTTTCTAAAATTTTAAACTAAATCAATGGAATAACGTCATAGATAAAGCCATAGAAAGTTTTTAAAAAATGTTGTTATATATTATTCATCTCATCCTTGTATATTTGATTATTTCTCCTTATAAATGTTTTATACAGTTCTTTATATTAATTAAATTTTGATGGGAAAATTGGTTGGGAAAAACTTTGGGAGAGAACGAAGAGGGGCTACAAAATGAACGGAAAAAGATGAAAATGGAACAGCAGGACGAAGTCAAAGCCACTGAAAAGAAAAGAGGGAGGATGTTAGTAGGAAATGAGATAAGGAATAGTTAGTAAGTGAATTAGTCAATAAGGTTTTTTATTCAAACTATTTTTTTTGTTTGAAATTGTTTTTCTCTGTATTCCAGTGATGATGTATTCTCAGACCTTATTTAGGAAAACTTTTTAAGGAATATTCAGAACCTTACTTAATAACGAAATGACTTTTATGGCCAATATTATGAAACTTATTTCCTGAGAGATTCAATAGATCTGCTAATTTTAAATGTAAAATAATTAATCACCTTTCATTTTACGAAGTAAATTTTACTCTGTTGATAATTTGTTAGTTAAAACTGAAAAGTGTAGCTCGTCTTATTTTGCAATGAAAAGTGAAAATAAAGTAACAGTGCACGATTAAACCTACGAGGTAATCGCCAAAATTTCCAGTCCTGACTATGAAAGAAACGGCGTACAATTACATTTTATTTTTCAACATGGTCCCTCTGAGAGCACCAATGCACTTACATATTTCAGCAACAATTCAGTGCCCCTAAAAATATGAAAATATATTCCTTCGGTTTGTCTTCAAAATGTGCATAAACTGCAGCCTTCACCTCTTCGTCGTCACTGAAATGTCGCCGGCGAAGGTCATTTTTCAATTTTCGAAATAGGTAATAGTCACTAGACTACAAGGAGGATGATCAATTTGTCAGAAAACAACAGTCACGAATTGCGGCTCGCACTGCAATTGTGCACTGGTGCATTGTCTTTGAGCAAACATATACCTTGGTGAACTTCACAAGTCATTTCTTCGCGATTTTATTATTGTGGTGTTGCGTTCTTTAAAGTCTATCACAAGAATACCCTCACAATCCCAAAAAATCGTAGCCATTACATTTTTTGCCGACTGATAGACCTTAAACTTCCTTGGTGGTGGTTCTACTTTACGCCTCCATTCTATCGGCTCCCTTTTGTAAAAAGCATCAAAGTACAGGACTATAGTTTCACCTCCTGTGACAATTGTCTTCAATATGTCCACAGGGTTTTGTCCAGAGTGCTTCAAAACGGGCCGAGTACATTCACGATGGCGCTGAACTGCCGAAAGATCTTTGGGGACCCACCTTGCACTAACTTTACTCATGTCTAAATGATTGTGGATGGTTTGGCGAACGTTTGTATCTGAAAGCTCCGACGTATTTGATAATGTATCTAATTGTAGATGATTGTACACGTCCATGAAATGTCATTTTTGTGTTGCAATGATTGTGTTTAGATTCCAGAATGCACTTAAATATGCATTATGTTCATCCGTAATTTGTATTATTGCATAAAAATTGACGCAATATCATGTCACCATTGCCAATGTTACCTAGGTACCAATAATAACAGTATGTAAATACATTTTTGAAAACCTCGTCGCTGTTCCAAATTCTCCAACGTTTTTGGCCGTTTTCAACAAAATTAATGTAGCAGAGCAATAGAATTACCATTTTTTTTGTCCTTAAAATTCACGTGTTAAGATAAACCGACCAAATGGCTTTCGTGTGCCCGGAAAAAAGCGAACGAAGACAATCCCTCCTGTCAAAATTGAAGGATCTCGTGAACAATATAGACGGAAATGGTCCCGCGACGTGTCCCGCAGCCCCGTGTTGTTCACCGTGCGTACCATGTGGCCCTGGGCCAGTCATAGAAATATACGATCCATTACCGAAACCATGTCTTCCTATTTGCAGTCCTGGAGCACCATGTTGCGCACCTGCGCCCTGCGCACCCGCGTGTTGCCCGCCTGCATGTTGCGCACCGGGCTGCCTACCACCGTGCTGTCCACCTCCCAGCACCACCGTTCCAGTACCGCTTGTCCCTGCGTGCGTAACACCGTGCGTTCCCCCGTGCTTACCTATTTGCACCCCGTGCCCGCCCCCGTGCGTGCCGCTCGCGAATCCATGCCCGGAACCCCAGCCGTGCGTGCCTTGCAATCCGCCGCAAATGATGGTTTGCTACAAGCTGCCTAGGGGGAACGGACTCAGAGAGTCCAAATCGCGGGAACTGAGAGCTGGTATTCTTTACATAACGTGCGATTGTATCAAGCGCAATGGTTTGCAAGATGACTGCCCGAGAGCGGAATGCCAAGGCGCTCCGCCGTGTTTGACGAAGCCGGAGCCGTCATGTGGCCCCAGCGTGGCGGCGAGGCGTCACGCCAATGGTATATCTAGCAAGAAGAACGGCTTAGAGGAATACCAATGTTACCCGGCTTACGTTAAATTACCGGGCGGGCCGTCTCCGTGTTGTCCACCAGTGGTACCGGGATGTCCACCGTGCGTGCCGCTTGTTGCTGCCCCACCATGTCCTCCACCAATTGTTCCATGTTGTCCACCATTGTTGCCAATTGGAAATGTAATGCCCGTGTGTCAGTCACCATGTTGTCCTTGTTAATTACTTGTAATGTGTAAGGGTAAAGTAATGTGAAATGTTTTGTAATGTAATTTAATAAAATGGTTTTAGTAAATTGGAGTTTCATTCAAAGTTAATGCTTGTGGATTAACAAGAAACCAACATTTATTTTTTGAATTTTGATTTCTTATTATAAAGCAGTGACAAGCAATAGTTTATCTAAGTTATATAAGTTAAACAAATTATGTAAAATAAACATCTTGGCCATTAAGGTCATGTTTAAACCATGAACCTATTCCTATAACATTGGATGCTAGTTGATACTTTCTGAAGTATAATTTGGGAGACTATTGGAGCTGCTTGACTTACTCGTATGTAGCACTTGTTCTGATACTCGAAGAACAGAACAGTTGTATGAGAATGCTGTAGAATTGAGAGGGCAATGAAGAAGTGGAGATGGGTTCATGCTCAGGTAAGAGACAAGTTGAGGCAGTCGAAGAACTTGCAGGAGGGAAGGAAGATTTATCAAACATTTATCAAAAGAATTACAGTTAATATAAATTCGACGACGGACATAACTAGACCTTCCCCAAAGCGAAATATTATATACGAAATAATCAATGGTTTTAAGAACTCGGATACCCAGGTCCGGGACAAGAAAAAATCTCAAATAAAAGTGGGCATGGCTTATACATCCTTTATTTACTACTTCTGTTGATTTTGTTGTTGTTGTGCTATCTACCTTTTCAATTTTTTTATTTGTTTGTTTATAGTTGGGTGGGCTCCTCCTGGTATAACATTTTTTGATCTTTTGTTCAGATCTACACAAATCTACACAGAGAAAAAATAATTGTGGTATCCAGTATTGCAAGCGATAATATAGTGATAAATAGTGAAATGCAAAAGAAGACCATATGCATGTATATTTTCATTAGACGATTCCCAGATAGAAGAATTCATGTTAACAGGGAAATTAACAAAACCAGGCGAAAAAAATCGAGAGAAAGGGAGGCAGCACAACGCTGCAGCACATCGTCGAGAAACAATCAACTTTCAACTGATCCAGCGGATAATTTATCGGATTACCTTAAACTGGCATAACCCATCTCGCAAGGCACCGGAATTTATTTTCACACCTGAATACTTTTTAAAAGTGATTACGTGAAATAATTATAGAGAAAGACCTGAGAGGCATATTGCCATCTTGTTTAAAAAATTTAATTCTTAAGACAAAAGTGCAAGTATTTTGTTAAAGTTTCGAGCAATTATTACTTAAATGTACTAGACTTGTTCAATTGATGAAAACTTTATTCAGAAATAAATTTACACATAACCGCAATTAAGCCCCATGTCCCATTGTTTCACCAACAAATGGGTACCCTTCTCTTAGAATTCTTGTGGCTGATGCTTGAAAAATTCTTTCACAACGTTTTCTACGACTGAAAACGTTTACATCTGAATGCCTTTTTCAGTGGTCGAAAGATATGAAAATCGTAAGGCGATACATCTGGACGATAGGGTGGATGCTGTAAAATCCCAAATCTCTTCTTCTGCGGATTTTCTTTTAATACGTTGGCGACATGAGGCCGAGCATTGTCGTAAAGCACAATGGCACCGAGCGAAAGCTTTCCTGCACGTTTTTGTCGTATTGCTTAATTGAGCTTGTTCATGTACAGGTTTGCATTGATAAGCACTCTAGGTTCTTTAAACAAACTCTCAGCAAGGGTTCCTCATGGTCGAAAAAAATGTCAACATCACCTTGCCTGCAGCAGGTTGAGCTTTTAGCTTCTTTGGTTGTGGAGAATTTAAATGTTGCCATTGCATCGATGACAGCTTACTGGATGGTTCAAAATAATATCACCAAGTTTCGTCGCTGGCAATTATTGACAAGAGAAAGTCATTACTATTTTGGCTGTACTCCGTGAGGTGTTGCAAAGACAGCAATCATTTTTGGTCCTCAGATAAAAGACGAAGAATCCATTGGTGGTGCACTTTTGTGTACGATACAATGAACAGTTCCTGTACTCATACCAAAATTTTGCAGAGCAACTGCTCTGATTGCAATTCGACGATTTTCTCTAAGCAATCATTCCACACATGCCGTATTTCTATCTGTTGATGCAGTTCTCAATGCACCTGATTCTTGCCTAACATTCGTCCCCTCTTTTCCATTCTTAAATTTTCTCCACCATTCCTTGACCGTTGGATACGTAACACATGCGTTTCCATATACTGCTTGCATGATTGCAAATCCAACACTTGGACGGATCATTGACAAAAATTACAATTTCAAAGTCTGAATACTTAAAATAGTTATCAACAATAGACGCAAATCGCAAATAACTGATTTGTGTGACGGCTATACATTTGTGTCTTATGTTCAAAAATATTTCACCCTTATTTTATTTCGCTATTAAATAACGGTCCAAATAATCCTTTAAAGTCGTGATCCCATCTCAAATAAGTTCAATAAGAATGAGTGTCACCAAACCACACTTTTTTCTAAAATGTTCGAAAGCTCTTGCTGAAACGCCTGATTTTTTGTAAGTAGTGTAATTTCAAATTATGATTCTTCAGATGAAATACCAGTGAAATCAATAATTAGTGTGACCTAAAAAAGTGCACAGGTTACATTACTTATTGGAACCAATATAAAATCAAATCATGAAAATACATCTACACATACACATTTGAAATTAAAACGAATCTAAGCAAGAAGCTCAAATTTCAGGTAAAATTAACTGAAGGTAAATCATTTGAAGATTAGATTTTAATCTCAACCAGTACGAGATAAATAAAATGGCGATCTGTCCAGTAAATCATTGGAATCAAATCAGTAGGGAAACCAATTCGCTGACGTCTTATTCAATGGTTTGTAAGATTCCAGTCCTACCCCAAGCACCTCAAGATAGAAAAAAAAATTGTTATCCAAGTTTGGTAAAAATTCTAATCACATATCCTCATGTAGCCCTATAAATCTTTCATTGCTAAATTATTACGAAAAAATACTTGGTATAGAATGAAACTCCATACCACCAATTCCAGTATTGTTAATATCATTCATAATATCCAGTGATGCTATAAACGAATTTCTAGAGGGCACATATTGTACCTATGGCCATTCGTTCGACAATGTTTGGAACGATCCCTTTTGCTACATCTAGGCTTTAAACTGTTCAAATTGTATTTAAAAGGGCGTCAATTTAGAGTAAAATTAAAGTGCGAAGTTTCGAATACATTTCCAATCAAATTTGGAGTACTTCGAGGTAGTGTGTCAGGTCCACTATCTTGCTTGCACACATGACGCAATAATCTTTGTCAACGAAGATCTAATAATGCTACAGTCATACCAACATCATTTAGCAACAAACACGGTACACACAAGTGCAACCAATTTTGTAAGAATGTCAGATGAGGTATGTAAGGTCCTTCGATTGGAAAAGTCTAGTTGATAAAGTGCTTGGATTCTATGTCCAATAGAATGTAATTGAAAATAAAAAATCTATAAATTTACCGCATTCTACCACATTTGATTTGAAGAAATCCAAATACGTATTTCGACAACAAAGTTACCATCTCCAGTAGAAAAATTAAATGTATTAAGCTTAATATTTCCAGCTAAGGTGTTACCTTTGAAGATATTATATTAGATATTACTAAAGTTGAAATTTTTATTAAACGTAATTAACTCTGATTGACGATTTACTCAATGTATAATAAAATGTCATTAGAATGGAAGTAGGGACATTTGTTGTTCTTATGAGGTGCAATTTTGGAGATTTTATTATTGAATAAACAAATTTTTATAGTGCTCTATAAGGCAAATAATGTAACTTTATTTTTTGTGATCACACGAAAGATTTCAACCTGTTCTATAGAAATTCAATACATTATTAAAGACGTAATTCGAAGCGTCGTTTGTGAACAGGTATATAGTGCGCTCGTAATAGACAAACAGTTCCAAGAAAGTCAACTACGTACTATCTATTGAGTGGCATCTGTAAAAGTTGCGTGGACAGTTATCGATGGATACAAATAGGGCGATAGCCCGCAATATAAACTAAGAATAATTGTATTCCTGGTGGTACGAAGCCGCTTAAAGCGTGACCATATCTAGAGTCCACTATCTGCTGACAAACTTGCAATAACTTAAATTTAATGCACGCAAGTCTCTCATCCTATGGTAATTTTTCAATCTTATAAATGGACTTGTAATTCTTAAGTGAGTCGTGTTTTATATGTAGTAGATATGGACAGTTTATTTACAACATCCAGACCAGTAAATCCAACGATCGCTCGATTATTTCAGCTACGACCGAGCCCATTTATTGTTTATATTTAAATTGGACGTTTAGTTGAATTCAGATTGTTTTTGTTGCTGCCAAGGACAAACTGCGCAAGATTAAAACTTGTGTAGCAATCTCGGCCGTTTGTATATGGCGGGCAATCGATGCGAGATTGTCCAGACAACGTTCCCCTAATTTGCATTTTACAATATAAAATTATGGCGGGTAGGATTGACAGATTGCCTTTTAATTAATTAATGTGTAGATAAGATTGCAACACAATAGGTGTACCTGGTCGGTAGCTGATTTATGGACTATCCTCGAAACGATTATCGAATGCCGTCGTTGAGTGTTTGCTAAAGCCATTTAAAACAGAATGCCTCGATTAATTTATTCTGTCAGCGAGTTAATTTATATATTCGTGAGGCCTCAGTATAAAGTTTTTAGTTTATAATCAGGTCTTTTTAAGATAACATTTTAGATGCATTGGTAATTTAAGTTTTGATTCACTGCTGCGAATTACCATATCGTTGGCAGGTTACCAACAATATTATTTTTTTAAATAATTGACGATATATCATTTTTCGATTTATCGTTAATAATTTTTTTGTTACGAAATTGTCGCTATGATTTTTAATAAAATCGAATCAATTTTTTGCTTTGCTTTTATTATCGGCGGGGTTGGTTAACTCGATGTATTATCAATCAACGCAGCAATACAATGGATGGGCGTAGCGAGTTGTTTATAGATCGAGCGACAATTGAAGAAGTTAATTTGCGATCGCATCGCGAGATGAAATCGTTAATTGAGTTGGAAGTAAAAGCTATTTAATTTTTTTTACTTCCAGATGGCTATCAACTTACCCACGTCCGTGGCATAATCCTTTGAATTATGCATACGATTTTACTTATAATTATTGCCGTAATGAAACAATTTTAACTGCACGAAACGCCTTTGATGCGATTTAAAAAAAAGAACCTCTTATGTGAAATTAATGCCGCGTCGTTAAACGAGGATGGTTTTATCTAAACGCCGTGGTTTAACAGTGGGATATAAAACGGCAATCAACTAAATTTGTAACGATGTTAGAAGATAAATAGACGAGTATATTTTAACGGGGGACATCAAGAGATAATGGAGGAAGGTGCGACAGTTTCTTGGCATTATTGAGAAAGCAAGAATGCGACAACAAACGAGTGTCGGAATAAGATGCGCGCCTCGTGTCCTTTATTTAATTAGATTTGTTTCGGTTATCTGATCCGCTTCATTAGCCTATATAACCCGTTTGAAAATGGCTCTTAAAATACATCTCGTTTTATGACCAATTTAGTTAAACATTTTAAGTATGAATTAAATGCGCGAGTTAAACTGCAGGAAGTCACTTGATGTCGGTGATGGGCGCGTTTTTTTTTTTTTACAAAGCTTAAACGACACAATTGTTCACGCGATGTAAACAATGTAAACTCGTGTAAGCAAACGTAAATGAAAGTCGAAATGAGTTTAAGTTTAGTGGTGAACATAAAACGACTGCGGTGATAATTTATGATGACATAACTAAATCGAAATAAGAGAAACGAAACAAACGAAGGTGTAATTTAAGCATTCAAGCCCCGTCATTACGTTCAGACTGCTGAGCTGCCTCTCTCCTAGGGCTATTGTTGGTCTTCGAGTACCTTTTGCATAGCACTCGCACGCTTCATGTATTTCAGAAATTTTATCTTGTTCCGTACCAATTTAATTTTATTTTTCAGGGCATTGTTTAAAAAAAAAATCTTCTGCCATGAGGTTCGTACATTTCAAATATTTACCATAATCTTTTCTTAGAGACGATTAAAATTAAATATCATTCAATTTAATCGATTCAACGAAACCGAATTAAAATACGAGCCAACGATAACTTTAAACAGCCGACGTGATTCATGTAATTATCATTGGATTATTAAGTCGGCATTACGAATAAAAATTACACGCACTAAAAATTTAAATTTTGGGGAATAAGTCATTAGTAATTACGGCGACGAAATTGTCCGGTAATCTGCGTTTACGTTCGTAAAATTGAAAGTATCATCACGTATTTTTTCAGAGCGGTGTTTTTATCCGTTTTACACGAGGTATTCGTCTCAAAGGTATGTCTTAATGATATACCACCATTATGATTGTGGCAATCATACTAATGACGGGCTTAAGTCGTGCCCGTGGCTGATCTAGGTAAGTACGCAACGGAAACAGGTTGAAATGTAGTCGGCAGATATACAAAAAAAAAAACACGTTAAGTTCTAAAATGCCGATCTCAATTTGTTTTATAATTTTGTGAATACTGGTGAAGTTAGGTTAGGTGTATTTCGAGTTCTAATTCGAATTTCACACGTTTATTCATTTAAAGTTTATTACTAGATACATTTTCACGAGGAAAAATTTATTCAGCTACAAGATAATTTTATATGACAACAAATTTCCATACTTGTTTATTACACACTAAAAAGTAATTAACTTTTTTAGTTCAAATATTCAATTTAACGCAATAGTAATTGGGATTACCAGCAGGATAAATAGAAAACATCAATAAAATTGTATCATAAATGACTGTGCAAAGCAGATGTGAACAAATTCTCAAGCTGCTTGTTTTAATTCATTTATTGTTGTGTTCCGTTGATTCACTAAATTAAAATTTAAATTATATTCTGACAACAATTCATGAATTATTTTTTTAAATTATTTTTTGTTTATAACACAAGGGCGTGATTTCCAAAAAAAACTATTTTTTTTTATAAATTGTGTATACTTGGGGATTTTTTATTCTTAACGTCACAATCAAAAAAATTAAACTACATATTAGTTCAGGACTTAACTTAAAAACAATTTCAAGTAATTAGTTCAATGTCTATCCTAGGATTAGATTCGGTTGGGTTGGATGAATATTTGGTCGGCTATGACACAAGTGAAAG
This sequence comes from Geotrupes spiniger, assembly GCA_959613385.1. Lineage (NCBI taxonomy): Eukaryota > Metazoa > Arthropoda > Insecta > Coleoptera > Geotrupidae > Geotrupes > Geotrupes spiniger. Next base: position 35,773,221 of record OY390736.1, on the reverse strand, counting down.
AAGTTCATATGTTTGAAAGATCCTGAAGGTTTTTTCAAGATAGCCAGGAACCATAAACGTAGTCCTGAAAATTAAGTGCATAATTGTTTGTAGTGATTTTGATAAAACATAAGGCAGATCACGAAGCAAATTGATAAAAATATACAGAAATGGACAGAAGAGGATTCGAAAGACGATTGGAAGGATACGTATCGATGGTGTTTGTCATGAAGAAGACGCAAATACCCTTTCCCATAATACACAATTATTCGTTTCTGCCCATGGAATATATTTTAGTTTAAAGTCTACTCCATGAGATAAATAGCTTATTTTTGAAAATTTGCAAAAAAACCTTCTATTTTTTTGCAATTTCTTTGTGCCCTTGACATTTTATTAAATTTCTGGTAAATCTTTCGAATATTTTTTTGTCATGCAAAATACAAACCAAGCACAAATAAAATAAAATTAGAAGAAAGCAAAAGAAAACGTTTTTGTTTAAAGTAATCTTGCCCTCATTATAAAATAGATCTCAGCGGATGTATCAGGTGATTGCAGCCGACTCTGTGACATGGTCAAAGTAGACCTCTGTGATCACGTAGCAGCTTGATCGTGAGGGTATTGACGTCTCGATGGCGCCTGTGCACTAACACGATTTCCTCGTAACCCTTTCCCTCATTAGTCCAAATAGATTTATGCATTTCGTAAATTTTAACTTATTTTTTTTAACACTCCGAAGTTTTATGCGTTGTACAATGCCGAGCATCTCTGAGACAAGTATGTCGAATCAAATACAATCATTAAAACAGCAATAATGCGAATTAAATGAAAGTAAAGTAATCAATGCAACTAGATGGAAATTAATCCTAAACAAAAAACAAGGTAAACTAAAGTCTTCAAAAATATAATCAAAGATAATTCAGTAAGAGAAGCAGTAGAGAAATAATAAATAAAATGACCTTATTTTAATGTACTGACATAAAATTTCTTATTTTTTATTTCTTAGTCTATGAAACTAAAAAAAAGAAAAAAATTAACCACATGCACTTATAGATATAAAGGAAGCGAAATAAAGTAGACTTAAATCCTGGTTTACTTGGTCTTGATCGTTAGTAATATTAAGGTCGCGGGTTCAAATCTCATTCAGGCCACTTGGAATTCATATATGAACTTCAACAATTGAGAGAGAATTTCCAGTTGAAAACATTATCAACCTGTCGAAGTTTACTCTTATTATTACGTCACTTTGAACTATTTTCTAAAATGTCAATTTTGTTAGTCACGACAGACTGGTGTAATACATTGATGTTAATCATGCATTGAAATGATCTTACAAATGCAAAATTTCCAAAATTAACGTCTTGAACATGGAACTCAATTGTTTGTGCGTCGTGGGATTTTTTTATGGGTTATAGAAAATTCTTCATGATCAGAGTTGGAGAGAAGGTAATGATATTTCAACATTTCAGACTTTATTAGATGTGGAAGATAAATTTAATGTTTCGGACCGTTTCAGAGCTGCAACATTTTTTTTTTTTAATTTAATGGATTCAAATATTTCTTAGGGCACTATTTTTACGTATATTACATTTGTGCAAGAAAATAATTGGTTACTAGAACAGAATTCAAAATATAAAACAATTTTCTAAAACGTTAAATATTTATGACGATTCTTCTCTTGTTTTATTCTTAAACAATGCGTTTGGCCGTAAAATATAAAAATTAGTATCCCCAGCCTTTATGTTTAATTTTACCCACAATCATAAAAATAACATAAATTAAAACGAGACAAGTTATAAATGATGAGGTGTGTGTAACTGAGAATGTAAACATGGCAACAGTATGCATCAATGTCAGTCTAGATAAAAATGACCAGCTGCGAAATAAAACTCTTCACATTGTCACTAAACATTTAAACTTAAATTGTGATTTTTACATAACCGTAATTAATTACGTGCGTGCATGTACCCATGTTCACTATATGCAACTATTTCAGTTAAGTACGTGAAACTAATTTATATTGCAGATTCTTAGTTTAACACAAGATTATATGTTTGGGTAGCTTTTGATTTATTCTATTTCTGATAATTGCTTTGAGAAAGTGTAAAATTTTTCGTATTAGGGTAAAAATTTTATTGACTTTTCAGACTTTTGGGAATGTTAACGGTTACGATAACGAATACACTTTAAAGGCAGGTTAAGTAGGTGTTTTGGTACGATTCAAAGTTTAAATGTCACCATATTTCATGCAAGATAGGTTTAGATGCGGCAACGAGGACAATGGGAAGACATCTTGGATGGATGAGTATATGAAGCAGTGGTTTTATGAAAAATGGATGGATGTGGTATGGGATGAAAAATGGATGGATATGGTATGGGAAAATATTAATTATTATTAAGTATAATTAAATAATTAATAATAATTATTTAAATCATTAATATTAATTATTATTAAGTATAATTAATAATAATTATTTAATAATATTATAATTAAATTATTTTCTTCTTGAGCCACTTGCCAAGAATTGCGTTGATGAAAGAAAATAAAGTTTATTTGCAAAATCCATATATTTATATATTCGAAAATTTAAAAACGTAATTTCGAAACCATTGGAAATGGATACAGCCAAATAAAATAAAACAAATTTCATTGATATCGAAACGTTGAAAAGGAAATTACGAAATTTTTAAATATTATAATTATTGTGTTTGCATTTTTAACACAATTTTCAAGAATTAAGAGGCAAAGTAGTCAAAAATTCAAACTACTTCAAAATGATGAATGTTTTGTAAATATTCTAACAAAATTACAAATATTTTCACTATGATCAATCAGCTAAACGCAAATGTTTTCAGCCCAAGGGTTTCCTTTTCAACGTTTTGACATAATTGCAATTTTTTGAATGCATTTTCATTGATTTGGCCTGTGTTAGGTTGGATCTGAATTTATGAATTATACATTTTTGAAAATTTGTGTTACTCCAAATTGCCTAAAATGCAAAATAATAGGAAAGATATGCTCCAATCGAAACTTTACTTGGCTCCAACTAATGCTAGAATATTTGATTTATTTCCACGTTTTGAAGTTGACATTGAAAATTTTTGAATTCATTGAGTTTATAGAAAAAAAATAATTTGTGAAAATTGGAGATGAAGTCTCTTTAAAAATTTTCTGACGTTGACATCATTTCAATTTCGTAAATTGTTGAAAATTATGTCAAAATTAGCAAAAAATATCATTTCGATATTTTTTAAAACGCTAAACGTAGTCAAAATGATAAAATTGTGAAAATGAAATTGAAAACTACCAAAATGGCAAAAATGCGAACAGCGACAAAAAAAGTTACCAAATAAGTCACAATTAACGGATTCTACTTCTTGTCAATCTGCTTACATATTTGACAAGTATTTTTTTACAAATTTGACGTTGTCGTTTTGTTCAAAATGTTGACATTTAATTTCTTCTACAATTTTTTCCAATTTAAATATATTTGCCAACCCAATTATGCCAACCCAACTCAAATCAGGCCAATCCAAGGTCTTGAAAGCTACCTATGCAAAATCTCGTCTTTTAATATTCAGTAAAAATTTTTCACAATAATAATATTGAAATATCTTTGTCCTTTTATGTTCGTAATACATGGACACTTCTGTTTGATTATTTACGACGCGTTTCGACTTTTCATCATTTTACCCACCCAACCCAAGTGATCCTTAAAGAGTTTACTTATTTCAGGTTTCCGTTTAACGTAATAGCAATTTTGAATTTATTGACACTGTGCATTTGCAATGGCTTAGGTTGGGTTGGGTTCGATGTAAAAAGTTACGTAAGCATAATCATCAGCACAATTTAATTTATTTGTAATTCATTAACATGCATTGAAAGTTTGTTATGTTTCACGTTACGTTTTACGTTTGTTATGTTGCTGCACAAACATTTCGACGAAATATTAATATATACAAACAAAATAAACAAGAAATCCAATACAACCAAGAAGCCGAACAAACTCAATTATTTAGACATCACAATCACGAAAAGTAAAAATAAACTGTCATAAAAAATTAATCATGAAACAATGGTTACTACAACAATACCATCAACAAACTCTTGCAAAAACCCACGTAAGGCAAACGGGCAGAAAATTCAGATACTGATACAAAAATAGTGTATAAAAAACAAGTGACAGAAGGCACTGTTTCAGGCATGAGTCCTGAAAGGACGAATGCCCTGAATAGCCTTCTGAAAATTTTACGTGAAAATTTAAACTTTGTTATGTATTTCAACATTTAGGGATATTTGCCCGGGTTGGTAACGCTTTTGTGAAATTAAATATGGAAGCGGTGGAACATTTAATTTGATGTTAGTTTTCGTTGATGCAATATGAGTTGCGAAGACCTACAATGTACTCCACCCGAAATACGGAAAATTGCACAAACTACGATTGGGAATTTACTTCCGAACAAGTCGCGTTCTCAATACGAACGAAAATATAAAAAAACTCGAAGAATGGTGCAACGAAAACAATGCAACGGTTATTAGTTACAACTGACATTTCGTTGACGTTTTACGCTGCCAAACCGCGACCAACATAAAGAAAAAAATTATACCAGACTCATTTTAACACTCGAATTTTCATTTTAACAGTATACACGATTTGTAAAACGACAGGAACTACGCAACACATCTATCAGAAAACCACAACGAAGCAGAAAGTATAGAAAATATATAGCAATTAAAATTAAAGTGTGGAGAATTAAACATAAACGAAAACATGGAAATATACAAAGAAAACCATAACAATATAAACGTGCAAACAAAAAGCACACCAGACGCCATTTTCTCACCACTACGTCTTCTAAAATAGAACATATAAGCACAAGCACACTCAACGTTTGTATTGGGCATATCGAAAAAGGACTCGTTTCCTTCCGGGACTCATTCTGGAACTTGCCTATTCGTCATGTAAAGTACCACTTTCAGCACTTGTTACATAAATCGTTATTAAACAACTTAAATCTCAGACCACGATTTCAATAATTTTATAATTTAAATCGAATACCAACCTTTAAAGATAAATCGTTATGAAACATTATGATGATATATTGAATAAATGTAACTGTTGCGTACATGCAAATGTTATATTGTTAGTCAATTTTGAATAATAAAAAAAAAATGGAACAATTCGCGTAGCCATGCGACTTAATTTAAATTTCTTCAGAAAGATGGTAACTCAAGCGGAGCGTGTTCGTTTGTTCCAAGTCTTAATTAGACATACATACAGAACGCCGCTACTGTCGGCCGCGTTAAATATTCAATAGGTAATGCAATCCTCGAGTTCGTTGTGTATAGCGGCCATTAACTTTTTTTATAATTTACAAAGCTGTTAAACAATATGGGGGGCGGCGCTTGAGGTGCGAAGGGCGTGATTGGAACGCCCCGGCGCCGTACCGGAAGTACGCACGACGGTGTATGACGCCAAGTATGTGCGAAGTACTTTTACATGCCAAATGAACGGCGCCATTAGCGGGACATGGCACGGTATGGCGACTCATACAATATTTATGACCTAGTAAGACATGCTTATTATAAACAGCACTGCAGAAAATGCAAATAAGTTATTATCGCCAATTGCTCCGTACGTATGGGTTTCTAGTGGGGAAAACTGTGGAATGAATAATGATGATTGAATACGTTAGGAGAACTCTGCGTCGGCGAATTAATGCGGAAAAGTGAAACCTTGAAACCGATGATTTTTATTCTCAAATGTGTGATAAATACATTCCCAGGATGTAAATGTAAAGCGTTTCGAAGAGCGATCCACAATATGAGTTTTTGGTGATAGGAGATAAATAGGAAATGAAATTGAATGTCTAAGTGCAGCTATCCCAGTTAGGATACCTGGCGAAAGGTGGCGATAATTTAGTACCCATCATAGTATACCTTTCATATTTTTTCCCAATTACTTGTGAGCTTCCTTTCGTTTCAAAATACAATAAGGAATAAATACATTTTTTATTAAAAAAAAATTAAGTGATCCGAAAATACTTACTTTTTAAACGAACGACGAAGGTTTTAATTTTAAACATTTTATAGAAAATCAACAGAATATTAAAAGAAAAACGTTGAAATCAAGCAATGGATGATTATTCTGTGACAATAATTTTGAAAATTTTCTTAGTGATGCTCAGCTTAATAAAATGAAATTTCTCAAAGACTCGATAGAACTGTGGTCGACAAATCTAGTTTACTGTCTAGTCGTAATTTAAAGAAGAAATTCTGGGCTCTAAATGAGGAATACTGTCGAGTACTTGTGAAATAAATGTTCTTGAATGCCAAAACTCCTTATGAGCTTTGGAAGCTTAGAAAGCTTGATGTGAATATATCAGAATATCTTGTAGCAGTCATGGCACATGTGTCAAATGAAAAAGGATACAAATGGGACATAAAGGGAGAAAAACATATTTCAGTAGGTTATGGTGTATACATAAAAGGCTATTCGATTCAAAACCGAAAATAGTAACTGCAAGATTTAAATTTAAAGTAGAAATAGAAGTAATGATAGAAAGCAAAAGAGAAAAAGTTGCAGATAAAAGTCAAAAAATATCAGGTTCGGTGGCATACACATCCACATTTTATAATATAATAATTATTATATTAGCTCCGCATCAAAACTTAAAAGAGATGCAGTGTTAAAGCGAAATACCGTTTTAATTAAGAGCATCGGAATATTAAAATGTTTGACGGTAAAGTAAAATCATGATATTGGCGCAAGTTGATAAATCATACGTTTACCGATGGCAAATGACTCTTAAGGTAAATTGGTGTCAATGATTTTCATATACTTTTATTTCGGAGGAAGAAATATCACCTGGAATAATAAAAAGTCAGGAATGTTACAATCCGATTTATATGTTCAAATAAATTCGTAGATGAAATGTTATTGGGTTAGGTTGCGAAAATGGATTTAAAACCCAACCTAACCAACCCAACCCAGCTCAACCCGAACCAAATCCAGCCTTAACTGCATTACACCTAATTTTAGTATAATTTTGCTTTTTATATCCATCCCAAGCAAGAACTCCCACGTTTAATGTTATTATTAAATTCGCACACCCACACAAACTCGTAAACAAATTCGATTCTAAACCCAATTAGGTAGATAATTTTAGCATTTTTGTTTTGGGTTGATTACGTAGCCTAGTGTTCTTAAATGTAAAGTGTATAACATGGCTTAGGTTTCGAAGTATACCGGAACCCAGAAGAATGGGTCCCCGCTATATATGATTTTTTAAATGCAACGTTTCAGGCTATTGGGTTTCGAAACAATTTGGATGACATTGTAATCGGATTACAATTCTTTGGGTTTGCTATGTCATTTTGATTGTATAACATTTTGGATTTCAAAGTATACCAAAACCCAAATGCATTTCATTTGATGTTGGATTTGGGTTTAATATGTCAGTAAATTTTCAGTTGCGTTGAGTGGAATTTTATTGCGTATTGTACGTCAAAATGTAGCCTTTGGATTTTTCAACGCAATTATGAATTGTATAACATTTTGGACTTCAAAATGTACCAAAACCCAAATGAACGACTATTGGGTTTAGAAACTGTGTATTTGGATGAAATTGTAGACGCATTTCAACTTATGATGAATTAGATTGGATTTGGGTTTACTGTGTCACTAAATCATGGGTCACCATTCTAAGTGATTTACAGTCGAGAATTTTTAAAATAAATTATTAAATGACAACATTTTGACATTTTATTGTTTCATAAATCGCGAAATGTTTGTCATTTACACTGTTTATCTGAGTTGGAAAAATCTTGTATAAAACACGTAGCGAAATGATGCTTTTTACGTCTTTGTCCATCTCGTATCAAATAGGATACTATTGTAAATTGTAAATTCGAAATTTTTATTTCTAGAAATTTGTTTGGCAACATCGAGTAATATTCAACAGTCATTTTATGTATTGCTCGTTTTTGTACACGTACGATTTCAGAAACGAAATAAAACCAAAAATACTTACGTTATTTGATGTAGGTTGAAAAATCGGGGTGTTATTTTAAGTCCTGCCTCAGCGACTTATCACGGCGAACAAACATAACCCTGAAATTAAAAATAAAATTAATGAAAATATAATTTATTGCATAATTTATAATTTTGTATTTTAATGTTACCGAAACCTGACGGTGAAATTAATTACATACAGATCACTAGTAAAAAGCAGAAGTCCTACTTTGAACGCGTGCCATTTCTAAACTAATATAGATGGATATATACTGTATTTAGAAAATTCAATTCGCTGCAGCTTGATTCAAGTACAATTTTGTCGTGTCCCGTACCGTTCGTGCAGCGTATCGAACGAAATGTAGCGCCGTTTAGCTCGCTTTTTACTGCGTACAGAAAGACGTTCTCGTATAATAATATGCAGTAGAAAAAGATAAATTAAAAGTAACCTAAAAAAGACTCGAACAAGGTCTTTATAATAAAATTGCATTTGACTGCGTGTTACATTCTAAACTGAAAAACGTGAATTTTTTATCTGAGTTCCGATACAAGATAAAAATAAGTCACGATTTTGAGGCACATGGTCAACTTCTGACCTTTAGTACATCCCTTATGATTCAAGCGTGACACGTGAAAATAAACAAAATATAAAGAATAAAAATATTACCCTACACATGAAAAGCTCATTTTTTTCTCGATATCATTGCATCATTATAAACGACGTCAAACATTCCATTTCAGGCACACGAAGTGACTTAACTCTTCGGTCTTGCAACAAGATCTAAGTAAACATGTACAAGAAAAATCACACTCTCCCATATTTCATGTTGACTTTGTTCCGACCTCGTTTTATGCGCCACTGCATACCATGATAAGATTAGCAAATGAATTGTACGCGATGTACGATTTGGATCTAGCATTGTTGATGAAACGGTGTTTTGAGATAGTAGGGATTTATTACGGTTCAGGGTTGAGTTTCTTTCGCTGGAATTGTCTGGCGAGATTTGTTGCATTTTCGAGGATTGCAGAATTTCTACGTTCCATCAACAACGACATTAAAAGTGCATCTTCATGATTTGAGTTAGTACAGTTCAGTATACATCACTTGGGTTCGATTAGCTACTGTTTTATGGTACCTGTCTGGTACCTATAAGTGCTTCGTGCATCGTGTTTTTTGTCTAATTTGGAGTGGAACATTTTAATCAATTAATTAATTAAGTCTTAAAAGTTTAAGTTATCAGATTTTAGAGAAAAATTTAGTTTTTAAACGATTTTAAAGAGAATTGAATTGGTATCGTCTTGGAAATCAGTGTATTGTAGAACCTGCGTTTGATCGACGACCCATTATAGTTTGACTCATTTATTATTATTATTATTATTTGACTAAACTTAAGTTTAGCGACTTGGATATGGACTGGATCTAATGGTGCGTGTCAACCATAGCATAGTCAAAACTGTCAAATATATTTTGGCTAATGTTTATTTTTCCACGTTTTCGACAGATCTGGCATTTGCTCGTTATCGTTAAACGTACATTTTCAATTATCACAAAAATACAAGACGCACCAAGGTTACAAGTTGTAAATTGTAAAAAAAGACAAATTAAAAAATCTAAAAATCAAATGAACAAATTTCAACAAAACGTTGAAACGTAAAATAATTAAGGTGTCACATGAAAATGTCAAAATTACAACAGAAACGTAAAAATGCAAAGAAATTAATCCATCAAGAAAAATCCAAAAAGACTTAGAAACTGGTCAAATAAAGAAACAAACAATAAATGAAACGAAATTTCAAAAACAACAATTCTAGATAAAAGCAAACATGTTTTTTAATGAAAAACCAATCGGAAACAAAATAAATATTAAAACCCAAAAAAGCTTTAAAATGCATGAAAATTCAAAGAATATACAACAAGAAAAATTCAAAAACAATTCTAATACAATCGAAAAATATTGACATCGCATACAAGATTATTTTTTCACGACAAGTATCGACGTATCTATGTCATTAATCCTGAAATAAAATGGCGACATTCTATTTCAGGAACGTGCGCTTTGGTTAAACTGAAATTTTCCATTGATATAGCTGGAACACGGACTATGAGAACAGGCACACAGGCTATGACAAAATGGCCGCCATTTTCAAACATAATTGTGGCATTCTATTTCAGGAACGCGTGCTCTGATTAAGGTGAAATTTTGCTTGACATAGATGGAGCACTGACTTTGGACATTGACCCATTTAAAAATTTCACACAAAAGGGGTACCCATTCATAAAAACTCAGATGTAAATTAGAAACATTTAGAATTATTTCCAGTTGAACATATTAATTGATCACCTGGGTTCATCGTTCCGATGTATATCAAAAATAAATAAGGCAATGTACTCTGATGTACTTCTTTTTTTTTTGTGTAGTTCACGTCATTATTTTGACGTAGGGCGTAACAAAACTGTGATCTTGACTAATTTTTTTATTATGCCAAGTGTGTTTTTATTGTCGATTTGTTGTAGTTTTTCGTAGCTGTCCATATTTGTACGTTTTTAGTTTTGGAGCCTCAGGTAAATTATTCGGTTTGTCGTGATTATAAATTAAAACTGTGTTAGAATTGATGGAAAACGAAAACCTATGCTATTAAAAATGAGGGGAGCATGGGTTCATTACCAAACAGTTACAGAATTAAAAAATAACGCATTTATATTCGTTCTTAACCTAGACAAACCTTGTCCAGAAAAATAAACGATAGATGACATAATGAAGACGGTTAGTCGTTAAGTTCTTCATAAGAATAGGGCGCCATAAAGGAACCATATACGAGGTGGGACAATTAAGAAGCTAAATTGGCCCAGAAATCGGGGTTCAAACGCTATTTTGGATAAATGCATGCATACGTGATTGGGTGGAGATCAGTTTCTATTGGTTCTATTATCAGAATCGGTGGATTGCTAGTATCATTGTGACCAATCTCAAGATGAAATGAGGACCGATTCTTCACTGTTCACAGTTGATGGTTACAGGGATAATAACACTAACATCGATACACAGTTCAAACTTTCATAACTAACTATTTACCTTAACTGCAGATTCGCCAATCGAGCAAACGAAATTGAAATTTTATAAGAATTTTTAAATTCTGAAACTAATTTTCAAACAAAAATTGAGCAGCTATTCATATTTAGTTACAATTGGGTCGATGTAGATGTTCGAAATGAAACATTTTTAAACTCAATAAAGTTCTCATAAAAAATACGAGTACATGAAAGAAATTGCAGACTGAGAGGAATTGGCCATAAATACAATTAATATTGATGTTGTGTTGATTCAAAACGGAACACATTATCCTTCCCAGGAAGTCGTCGTCAAGTCAAGTCTGTTATGTAAATTATTTATGATCAAATTTTCGACGGTATTTTGGGTCGACGTTTTGCCACATCGAAAAAAAAAACGGCGAAGTGATGGCCAATTAATTATCTCGAGACCGACGGAAACAATTAAATTGACAAAGCGGAATTATTACAGCCTAAGGTCTATCAATAAATCAAGACGTCAAATGATAATTGATCGTTTGCTGCAAGAGCACACAGAATACACCGTTAATTTTCTCTTTCAATGACGTCATCATCTGAATCGGAACATGAAAAAGTTAAATTGTAGTGGGTAATGATGGTATACAATTTGTTCGATTAAGGATCGATCAGAACTGTGTAATTAGGACTCAATTTGTCACTAAATATATTCTGATGATAGAAATGAATTGAGTTCTTATCATTTTAATAATTCCCATTACACTTATCTTCAGAATGGACTTAATTACATGTTTTGGTTTGGGCTTAGGTCGCCTAGGTCTATAAATGATATTGCACATTCAGAAGTTCATTAGGGCTACAGCCAGAAGGATACATTGGATGTAATAATTATTGCAGAAATCTGCAGAAAAGATTGATAACTACCTTGACATTGAATTTCTCCAACATACTCAGAATATAATTAATGATGGCTACCTTCAGCACATATTAATTAATTTGATAAAAATTAACCTTCTCAAATTATATTTACTGGTGATTTCATTAAAAACATCTATTGAGCAAATAAATTATTCTTATTGAAAACACAAATCAAAATGTAATAATTTTAAATACACATTAACAAAACTTGAATTTTTACAGTTTGGCAATTTAACGTTTGCTACAAATTGGACTACATTTTTTCTTTCTTGAAATGACAAAATGTTTACAGTTTAATTTTGTTTCGTAAGATGAGTTTCGTTCGCCCGCGGTAACCGTTAACGAATATATTTCGAGTATCTCGATGATAACAGCCTGTACAGTACACGCTTTAATTATAACTGTTGTCTGTAACGTATCAGTCGAGCCTGTTATTTATAAACTTATTTTAAACGACTCGATGACAAATGGCATCCTTGCGAAGCAAACGAATGCCCTCATAACGTACTCCAAATAAATTACACACTGAAAAAACCTTATTAGAATTAGCTGCCTAGATAATATATCTATGAAACTAGCTCGTCTAATTTATGTACAGTCGTTAGTCTGAGGTAGTTAAGTTTCAGAAGCGGAAGGAAGATGTAAATATATCAAGTATGTAAACATAAAATAACTATAAAATGTTTATATAAGTGAAATGACCATTAAGGGGGCCGTTAGCGCATGTGTTTCACACACTTTTCTGACGATTTTGATAGCATATCTACTTTATGGCGTTGATTCGACAGCTTGAGTTGCGACAAATGACATGTGTGTATTTGCATGTTTTTCTTGGCGCAGCTTACTACGAAGTTGTGTGTTTTATACGTGAAACGCCATATAGAGTTATTTGTGCCCCTATGCATAATTAGCAAACGAGCAAACATTTATTATAAGTGGCACTACGTTATTTTCAATTATATTCTAGGTGTCTATATAATTTGAAAAAATACTTAAATTATAGAATAATATTTATAACTATTCTAATCATAATTTCTCTTAACTCGTTCAATATTAAATATTATATACTGTCCCAATGAAAATAAATTTCAAAATACGCTTTTTCTTGGTCAAATTTCGTTAAATTCAATTCAAAATAAAATTGTAATTAAATGTTTCTAAGTTTCTAACTACCGTGAGAAAAAATTGAAGGATCAGCCTGAAAAGGATAAAGAAATAATGTACGTAAAAATCAATAGGATCAATAGGACCAACATTAGATAAATGATAAAAATAATAAACGAATGGCAGAAATATGAAGTTGGAGTAAACAGGGTAGAAATAAGTGCTTCAAGGTTCTATTTTGGGGCCTGTGTTATTTATTCTTTTCGTCAATAACTAGGATGATTTTTTTGGTCATATTAACATTACTGTGTGGGGATGATACATCTGCTTTGGTATTAAATCAGGATCACAACCTGGAATCCTAGGCAACGTTTCTATTGGAATGTTACGCCTGCCCAATCCTAACGTTTTCTACATCTAAATATAATATCATACAATGCGCCTATGGTAAATGAGTTCGAAACTATTCGTTCGTTGATCTACGTTTAAAGGAGACCATGGAATAGAATGAGCACCTACTGGTACCCAAATCAAATTGAATCCAATCTGCTTCTAATTCACTTTTATTATTTTTCTAAGTAATGTGTAAGCACTATCTCAATATTATGCACTTGGCCTGTCTCACATGTACATGTCGAAAATAAATAAAGAATTTGAATTTAATTCCTGAAGGTAAGTAATGAACGTAATGATGGACTGGGATTAAAACGCACGGGGGGGGGGGGCAATTGCGGTTCAGACTAAAATAATCTCTATATAAACTCCAATGGGTCAATTTAAACTTCAATCAGCAGATGCTAGCTTTTTTGGCAGACGTCTTTGAAGAGTTGCTATTTCCTAGACTTTCGTCTATTCTTTTATTTACTTTTAATCATTTTGTTTAATTAGTTCCATTTTCGTAAATCCCATTAACAAAAATCAATTCATTTCACACTTGGAATGTGATATTTTCGTTTGTTACAGTATTAAATAAAAAATATTCAAAAATAATTTAATGAAAATTAATATGATAAACAAAGTTATGATAATATGAAGAATAAGAAGATAGAAATAAAAATAGACGGAATTATAGTCGAACAAATCCAACAATTCAATTACCAAGAGAGCCATAATAGATAACAGGGGAAGGTGGGATCCAGAAATAATTGGAAGAGTAAAAGGAACTACACTAACATGCGCGCAAAATAATTGTTGTTAATGATATGGAAACATCGTAAATAGTAGTCTCTAAAAGAACACATCGATCCACACTGTAATATGGACGTGAATGCTGGGTGTTGACGTAGAAACTGAAAACCACGCTGCTGGCAATTGAGATGAAATTCATCAGAATTTGCACGACACCACCAAACTTTTTAAAATCTTTGCTTAGAACAAGAATCAGTGAATAGTGATCCAACCTGTCGAATGGGGGAACCACGATAATTGATGCCCTTGCATAAACTATGCATAGTTTAAAAATAAACCAATAAGTTGTTTGTTTTTACAGCGTATTTAGAAATTATAGTACATTTCGAAGAATGTCTTCATGTAAGACACATGCCTATAATCGAACCAGCATTAGCACATTTTTTTTTAATAGTCTCTTGTTAATTATATATACATCAGTCCACGAATTGTGTTACAAAGACGCATGAATGAAAATAATTTTTGAATTTGAAACTAATTTTATGTATTTTTGATTATTTCTAATCAAGGAGGCCTTGGTTAGTCACGTAAAGCAGCTGTCCTGTACTTCATTATTTACATTAGAGCAGTTTGAAGCTCCTTATTTTAAATTTTATTTACAAAAAAAAACATGAAAAACAATTTATTCAATATTTATTATTTTTTGTTTTTCCAACAGGTCGCTATTAGTTTTCCAACAGGTCCATATTAGTTTTTAATGGTTCCGAATAAACTAATTACTTTAGTCGCCCGGCAAATAAAAGTTCACGATGAATAAATGGAGGCCAAAAAATTTGCTCGTTTCTTCCAATTTATGTTTCGTAAACGACACTATGACACACGACCACATTTGGTTATAACAATTCAAATACAAACTATCAATTTCTTCATTTAAAAAAGTTTGTACCATGTCTACATAATGGGTCATTGTACGTAATTTACTCTCATTACATTTTTAAAACTTTCTAATATTGTCTTCGGTTGGAAATTGGAAAATGGTGTTAACTACTCCACTTCATTGGTAGAAAATACTGATTCATCCGAAAATAAAATTCTCCTGTAAAAATATCTTTTCACCCATCCACAAACAACAATTCAAATATTTTGCCTCATCATCATCACCACCTTCTAAAGTTTGCCTAAAATGGGGTTTGAATTGTTTATTTTTTTTGTTATGCGTACGTGAGAAGATGGAACTGTACAAAGGATAATGGATGGAAGAAAAGTGGAATAAAGAAATGTTGGAAGGCCACGAAGGAAATGAAAGGGAAATAGGGCTAAGAAGAGGCAAATCAATGGAGGAAATGTAGGAGATGGCAAGGAGTAAATAAGAATGGAGATGTTATTCTGTTATTTGATATTTTGGAATGAATGATTGGTCCAATAGGATAGCAGCCCCCATTTATTTTTTGCTTTTTTGAAATATAATCAATGATCATGAAGCCTTTTACATCCCAGGAAATAGATTCAACAAACACAAACAAATCCTTGTATGACTATATAACAAAGGGCCAGACTGTCAAAACTATCAATTGCAAATCAGATTGTATTTAAATGCAAGAGTAACACCTTTAGGATTCATTGACGTCATGACGTTATTAATTTAATTATCTTTTAATACCATCGCTGCAACTTAGTGAGCATGATTTAATGCAAGCCTAATAGACCATTTACCAGCTATTACCTGAATTGTCATTTATTTTAAGGTGAATTAATATACTATGGAAAATAAAAGACAACGTGAATGTTAAGTTATGTAGAGCAAGGGGAAAAATACAAGGACTATGTAACCATAAGTTGATTACGAATCTGCGAAATTAATTCAATAAAAGTAATGTGAGGAAATGTGGCAACTAAATCACGAAATTACGCTTAAAAACATCTCAAAATTCGATTCACTAATTATTCGTAACAATCTACTTAATTGAGATCCTGATCATTTTACTATAATCCTTAATAATAACTCAGAGGTGCAACTAAAAAGATCAAATCACGATAAAGATCACAATCATTATAATTATAACCATAACGATAAGTGCACTATAATCAAAGTAATTTAATAACAGTGTTTATTGCTGTTTGTAAAATTCATCACAAAACTAACAAAAAAGGGATAATGGATGGGAATAATTATCGGCGTCACAACCAGTTATACCCATACACTCGTGGGAATTTAGAAACAATAATTTAGAAAAAATACTTGTCAAATCTATTAGTGTGCAAGATTAGTTAGTTGCAAAGTAACAAATGGCCAAGTACCCGAGAAACCACGTAATTTGTTATCGCATGCTGATCGATCGTCGCACACTTTCGTCATAGCATGGATTTTGTATCTATTTATCCGTGTTCCTGGCTTGCGTGTCACATCATTTACCGGACTTTTTACGCCTTATCTGCACAATAACTCAACAAGTATTTTCACTTAAGGTGGTATGTGATGTTGCATAGACTGCGAGCAGAGAACGGATTAGATATATGGAAAGTTTCGACGTTGGACGTAAATTTGGGAACGTGGGACTTGCAGCTTGTAGATTAAAGCGCTAATGAAGATTTTTGTTCGTGTTATCGGCGAAGTAAAAATTTGGTAGTGAAGTAATATATTAATATATGAACATCACAAAAAAAATAAAGAATTATTATAGTAAATAACACATTTGAGGAAATGAGGAAATGCAATTGTGTAGAATAGGATGCACACTTAAATCAACATAACATACATAGCATTATTTACAACCCATAGGGGTCGTAAATAAAAAATATGATGGTGCAAATAATCAGAAAATCAAAGCTTGAAACCATTTCAAAAAATAATTATCGCTAAAATTGCCAAGTGTGCAAAACAATGCATAAATTGTAAAAAACTGCAAAATTTTCTAACGAAGTTAAAATGGTCGAAAATGTTAAAATACATAAAAATATTGAATACGTAACATTATCAAAATTCCCAGTCTTGCGACTTAAGGTGTAAAGTGAAACCGAACAAATAAATGCTGGCAAATGTTTGCTTTAAATGCAAACGGCATATTTATGCAAATCCGATCATTTAGATCGAGAAAATTGGTAATTTGTCAAGCGCACCATAATTTAAATTTACGATTCGCTTGTGTTTCGTCCTTTAGTTTCATTCAATCAGATTTCGCGTGTAATGACCGAAACGGTGCTACTGTTTAAAATTGCATGCGACATGAAACGAGTTCGGCGTGTCATTACGCAAAATATTTTTGGCGTAATTGTTAATTTTCTGGTAAGGAATAATCTTGGCATCTGTCCGTAATTATATCCTTCTGGGACACGTCGAGGTAAAGCGACGAGAATTATTCTTTTTTTGGATTGTCAAGGTACCTAGAATAAAATTTGATCTACTAGGTAAAAATTAATTTGACATTAATTTTTCACATTTCCTTTCATATTGTTTCGGATACCATTGAACCACGACCATACAACGTCGTTTAGTGATCGGCCCAATTACTCTTTCTCGATGACACATAATATTTAATATTTTTTAATAAATAAGAAAACGAAAATTCTAAAAAAATATGGTGGCAACTACAAAATCATTTTGGTTCAAGTTGGATTTACGGAATTATTCACAAACTTGTTTACCCAGACACATCTAAAACGAGCAAAACAAAAAATTGCTGCCTACTGGCTTTATCAGTAACAAATCTATCGGGAATGAATATTGATTAGAATCGTGTAGTTATAAAAGTCGAGTCTCGAAAGTTGCATAACGATATTTATAAAAAAAATGTCAGTAGCGTAATTAATTCGTACAGGTAATTGAAACGTGCTCAGCTATCAGCTTACCGTAAGTGGGCGAGTGGGCGAGCTCTTAGAGCTCGTCATAGATGGAAGCAGGTGAAGTGTCTCGCTGACACATTGACTTTGTAATGGGACAGGTGGTGGCCATGTTAATTGAGCGCGAGGTGACCACTCTTTATAAGGAAGTGCACATTGCTGGGCAGATGACCGAACTCCCCCGCCGGCGCTGCTTATTACAACCTTAAGAATAAACATAACTCCTGTTATGTAAATGACGAAATATTTATAACACATACAATGCGCCTGGAAAAGACGTTAAAACGAACGGACAGGTCGGACATTCTTATGACATCTTTTAACGTCTCTAGATTTATGAGATAGGATTAACGAAAACAATGACGATTTGTCCGCACACACGGGAGTAGCTTTGTTGGCAAAAGTTTTACGACACTGCTCGCCAAACGAATGTTATTTATTACCATTGGTAACGTGGGACAGATGTATTACTTACATAATCCATACGTATACGTGTCACAGGTCAAAGATGTAAATAATTAAAAAAATAGCTTTGGATAGATTTGAACATCATCCATAATTAGCATTCAATCCACAAAATAATTTTAACTTGAGATGCGTTGTGATTTAATATAGAACTGTTCTTTTCAGCTTTAAAATGTATTAATTAACTCTGCCTTAGTGATCGTTTTGCGAGTGATCGGATATTTAACGCTATCTCATATGAAAATCACATTATATTATACCGCGTTTTCTTTATTAATTGTAATATTTAGCATACGATGTACATCAACAATATGTTTGATAATAGTCGTAGATACAAGCTGAGAAACTTTTATATCGTGAGGATGTATATATTGCCTTGTTAACATATTCAAGATTATAATCTCAATAAAACGTACCAAAGAATGTTTATTAAAGTATGAATTTTAATTATATAAACTCCGTATGTATTTCATATAATTGAAGCAGGATGCCGACATAATAGCTCCTAAACACAACCCTAACCACCGAGGATGGTTTAGTTAACAGGTTATTACAAACGATTACTTCTAATATATGACATGATGGCAGATAAAAATCAATATTTATTATCACACAGGGCCTTCATTAAAATATACATTAAAAATTTCTATTTTTATTTTTTTTATTTATTCAGGACTTATAAATATAATATAAAATAATCTTTTTAAAACTTAGAGCCTCTTAAATAATGAGCTACTTATTTTCCGTTTTTTTTTTAATACTTTAGCTTAACACCCAACGTTTTACAAGGGAGACTGGTCGCTTAATGGACGAAAGTGTCAGCTCGCGTTAGCCTTGTGCGACTGCATTAGAAGAGTTTATATTGTGCATAGGAACAAATAGCACGAGTCGATTCATCCCTGGATTTCTTTTAATCCTACTGGGTGATCGTAACAAATTGTGTTAATTTAAATAGCTGATAATAAACCTTTCACAAAGAGTTTTTTCATAGATCACTGATAGCGAAATATATGTGTTTTGAATCTTGGTATTTAGATATTAACGAGTATATCAATATATAATTCTATTGAAAGGGTAATTGCTTAAATGAGTGACTGGTGGTGCGGCGCGAATTATTCAAGAAGCTTGTATGTCGACTTTGGTAATCATGGGTACTTCTCATCTGCCTACTTACAATGAATTTATTGCTTCGATCACGGATCAGCAGCGTGCTCAATATTAAAATAATATTTAACATCCAACTGCTTTAATTTCCATTAATTGATATAAGACATTTTGAGTAATTTATTATCGAAAAGCTGAATAACTTATAATAAAAATTACATTTTTCATCCACATCGCAACAAAACTACAAGAAAACGGTGTTTGTGTAAATCAACTAAAATGAAGAACGCACAGATACGTCCAATAAATTGTCTCCTCTTCAAAAAGGACCTCGCGTTGCATGCGCGCCGCGTGCGTGATGAACGCTTTTAATTAAAAGCGCT
Organism: Geotrupes spiniger; assembly: GCA_959613385.1. Lineage (NCBI taxonomy): Eukaryota > Metazoa > Arthropoda > Insecta > Coleoptera > Geotrupidae > Geotrupes > Geotrupes spiniger. The sequence goes on along the minus strand of OY390736.1, from coordinate 35,753,263 downwards.
TTATAAAAATTGAATTTTTCGCGTGAATAATTGCTATATAAATATGTGGACACGCGTTTAAATTCGACTCCGCTTAATGACCGGGCCCGTAAATTTGGGCCCGGCGTATTGAAACGCGCATATGAAGTGCATTTAAAAATATTTATTACACGTACACGATAAACAATATTTAAACCGCGTGCGCGCGGAATGCAAATTTTCGCTGTGGTATGACCGGCCGCAATAGATCAGCGCGCGCTGTAAAGAACTCAAAACGCCACAATGCGCCGCAAGAGAACTGCATATTGAATTACCTCAGCTCGAGTGGATCTAAATTAACAGGTGACACGTGCGCTTTTATTCTATTTGCGAACCGCCGTAAATTACGCGATCCTGGTGATTTGAGGCTGAAATTATTTTAGCGCATAATAGATTTTATCGTCCGCCGCCTGCATGAAGTTGATTTCATGCCGTGGTTATTGTTCGTTAGTGTTGGGTTACAATAAAAATCTGATACCTTTCAGATAAGTTACCGTGTAAAAGTTCTCGATGTTCTCGCGTGATTAATTGGATTCTATGATTTATGGGGACATTGGAACGTGTTATTAGTAGATCGTTAGATGTGAGTTTGCGTTAGTTATCCATTATGTTCTACTTTGTTAATATTACCAATGTAATTGGAATGAAAAAAAAATACCAAACAAACGACAGTTGCTTCAACAAAACATGATTGAGTAAAAAAATTATTCAAGGGTAGCCATTCTAACAAAATCCTCTAATTTCTTGTCCTTATCACCCAATAGTACATTTAATTAATGCCAATGTCTAAACGTTCAATTTATTCCTTATTTTATTATTTTACGTATGTATATACTTGGGAGTGTAGTACATGTTCGCAGAACCTAATGTATATGTATAAAATTCACTTACGTGTAAAATTAAATTTATCGACGACCTCTCCGTATGCACATAGTTATTCCAGTCCGTTGTAAGTGTGATTAAAGAATGTTGATAAATACTTAATGACGTTGGGCAACAAATCATATTCAAGTTGCGCGTCGTATTAATTATACAAATAAATTTCACGTGTATAATTCAGTCAAAAATGATGCATTGTGCATCATATATCATTCGTTATATTTTTCACTCGTCCAAAGATACGACGTAAAGGGCAGGTGGGGCGTTCGTACGTACGCGTGTAATGCATTGCAATGATAAAGTAATAAGTTAAATACAAACAATAATTTACGAAGATAATATCGGGAAAAAAATATGCAATATGAAGAATAAATAACGCGGATATGGGTGTACTTAAAAGTGTGCATTGTTCGCCGTAGGGAAATTCAACGGCGACGAGCGATACGAAATATTTGTCGGTAGTTCGAAAAGGTGGGCGTCAATCGGAAGCTTTGAGGTAGTCGCCGAGCAACATTCCGAGTGTCCTTAGGGTGCAATTTGTGCCCTGGTTACTTTATCAAATTCTTCCCTTTTTGGCTCAGTTGTAATTTATGTAAATAAATTATCTTCGAAGACTTCATAGTCCATGTAAGAACTTATGATAAAGTGCAAACTATTTTATTTATTTATATGAACCACATATATTTATTTATTCTAAGTTTCTATATTTGAACAATGCTAAAAATTCTTAAATGTTCAGATCCTGTTTGGTTATTTCCTGTCCTGTACTTTTTCTCCACGACTAAGCTTTGTTTCACTTCTCAGATTCATTGATTTTCGTCTGTGGTTCTGAGAGCCTTACTCTCGCCATATTTCATAATCGTAAAATGTGGACGCACTACATTAATCGTTGGGTTATGTGTTTCATGCATTTAGTGCTGGGAAAGTTGGATTCTTTTCCACGAAACGATGAGTGGTGCTTTGCATAATAATTTTTCAATTTTTTTCATGAAGTTGATGTTGATGAAGTGTGCTGTGTCTCTCTCCCCCACAGTCCCATCATATATCTCGTTCCATCTCTCTCTGCCTCCCGACAAATAATTCGTTCCACATCTCCTTTGCTATCTTGAGGAAAAAATCCACTGGAGCAAAAATTCCATATTCATTTTGAACTGAAGTAATTCTTGTGAAGCAGATTCGATCTTTTAGACTAGCATGCAAGTTTAGAAAGGTAATGTGAAAAATATATGATCCATGTATTGACAAATAAAAATAGGTAATATGTCAAAGGATCGAAAAGCCACGTATGAAATAATGTAATCGAATTGAAGACTAAGCTTAAGCAAGAATTATTTAAAAAAAAACTGATCTATAACTGACTTACGATACCGCTTGAAGGCTGGAATATCGACACAAAATAATGACCATATTTTCTTCTAAAGTAAAATTATCTTCGAGGGTCCTTATTAACGACCAGATCGAAATTTATTCAAACATAAGAAACTGATTATGGTTTTATATGAAAGCAAAAGTACTTGCAAAGTAATATTGTCCGGGTTAGCACTAGTGTCAATGTTCAAAACTAGTATGCAACCAAGTTGCACAAACCTTTACATTGAAACGAAGATACGTAAATACATTTATCGGTAACATACTTAATTGTCATAGCGTCAGCACAATCTAATATGTAATTCGACAAGCAGTCTCAGAGCCACGGTTTACCATAGACTTCGTTATCTAGCTGTACATGTGAAAATGTCGTGTTAAGGATTGTATGTGTTCCAAGAATATAGTTTTAAGCTACCACCGACGTAAATAAACAGTTCGACCCAGCACGTAAATAAAGAAAAAGAAATCTTTCCAAAAATGCTTCACAGAAAGTAACTAGTGTAAATAGTGAAAATATCAAACCAAGTTAAGCTCTTCCAGGTGAGGTTAACATTCTTGGTGGTTAGAGGGCTGCTGTTTAATGCTTACAAACACAAAATAAATAGCTGCTCAACTCATTGTATACTTAAAAGTATTTCCAATTTCCAAGAGGAGCTAAATCTTAAAAAAAAACAATAATGGTGATTGTCACCAAACTATCTCCAACCAAACACGTACTTGACATTATGATGTTTCGCTCTAGAACCAAGGAACCCACAAATTAAAATATCTAAAGACATGTTAACCAAAACTGCTCAATTGGTGATGTTATTCCACGACTTGAATATAAGATAATAAGTATATTATCGGAGGACTAGAAATATATTGCTGTGTGGAACAACTTCAACAACCATTTTCTGGGTGGAAAGCAACATGTACCGATAAATATTCGAGCATGGATTAATAAATATTTTTCATTTGAATATAATTGTTTCTTACGTCGAGATATTAAATCTGTGGATACCTTGGAAATAGATTCCCGAATGCATTTATAACATGAACTGTGTTGATATCGCAGACCCACAATTTGGCGCCACGAAACTTAAAACACATATGCGGACATCTACGCTTTTCGGGCAAATAGCTTCGGTTTATTTTTGAATTTATTAATGGGTACAATTGCAAAGGCGACAACAAAGCCCACTGTTAAAAACTATAAGAGTGTTACGAAATTGACTCCAAACTAGACGTATTATTCAAAAAATGCTGAAGTTTCAAACGTAACGGATTTGACTAAAAATATCAAATATAAAATATCAAATCACCAAATAGTAATGCGTCAACAATTACATTGAAACAAAATACATTTTTAAAATATATTGCGTGGAAATTGCTTCGTGTCGTATTTGATCAAATGATAACTGATTGCCGATAACAAACGAAACTACTCCTATAAGAAATTTCCCCTGAGGAAATTATGATCCAGCTCTGACGACATGAGGATGGAGTATTCGTCATTAGGATCTTTGTGGCCTAATGCAATCGAAACTTAAATCATAAGAAGAGATTCTAATGTAGATGGCAGCAATGCCGCTTACAAAAAAATGTAATGATAAAATTAGGTATTAAGCCAGTTGGTAACATTGTCTTAAAATTAGCAGTATATCCAGATTAAATAAAATAAAATTGTTGGATTAGAGGAGTCAAAAGTAGATATTTTGATTTGAAAGACGAGAAACGCCTAGTCTACCGCAAAAGTTTAAAGACGAGTTGAAGACATTGCTAGAGGAAGATGTAAAACGCTTGAAGAATTATCAGAAACACTCAATGTAATTGGGTGCCATAGGCCAAGAAATATCGAAACGTATAAATTTATTATGAGTGCAAAAACATGGCGAGCCCATTACTGGGGACACCAACAACAACTAATACAGCTGAACCGAAAATTCAAAGAAAAGCGACCAGAATACGTCAAAAGACTCGACAAAATGACTTTTCACTCGACCACATGTGGCTAAATCTGTCAAGGAAACGTTGGAGCGGCTCGGGCAGGATGTTCTACTACACATCTTTCTTTACCAGACGTTGCTCCTTCTGATTTCCACTTGTTGACTAATGCAGAATCACCTTCCTGGATAGCCAGCACTTTAGTTCTTTTGAATATATCAAAAAATCGATGGATAATAAAAATGGATAATAAAAAAGATCAGTGCTCTTCCATCGAGGAATCGGCCTTCTACTAGAAAGGTGGTAAAAAGTTGTAGCCGAAGATGGGAAATAAACGTTGAGTTTGAGTTGAACCAACCGTTCTCAATTTAGTCTTCACCGAAATGTTTCCTGTCAGTAAGCATAACCAATGACCGAGGAGTAATATCTCTATCTCTTCCTAATGTACTGATCAACGTAATACTACTGTTCTAGTCTTCTAGAACAGTAGTTCTAGTCTATTGTTTTCAAACTACAGGCGAACCACTTGATCGTGAACATGGCATATATACATATAGTATGTAAGCCAGTTATCCTTATGCAGCAACCTGAAGAAAATGTCAAGACCAGCAAAGACTGTCCAATCCCCATACAATATACGATGGTAATTTTATACAGAAACATTGTTCAGATCGAAGGCAACCATTATAAAAATTCTTCATTGCAAGCAATACATTTATGTAGGTTGTTCAACTGTTCAAATTTTATTATTATTTTATTTATTAGTGCTTGTAGTGAAGAGTTTTGGATGGCAAAACTTTCCGCCATGTTACCTAATTGGACCATATTTAAATAACTTAATGTTATATGTATTGAACTATCTAAATAAATATCATTATTGCGATTTTCAGTAATTTTCGGAAAATTCTTAATTGACACAATATTGTTACATAAATTATGCAATGGTGCAAAGGAAGTTTTGCCAAATTAAAAAAGGTTTAAAATGTACAAGCATCAATTTGATCTTTAGGCATCAGAAATCATCAAATCGTTGTCACTTCTGTTTATGGTAACTTATATATATGAAGATTTGAACTTATTGTGGTGTACCTACAAAAATATGCAGAAGCAAAATACTAAGTAAAACTGAAACTGGCAGTTTATAATTCTATAAACAATAGCACAAAAATAACAAATACATGTCCTTACTCTTAAATAATATTTTTTATTATATATTTATAAATAATGTAACCTATTGTAAATATTTGTAGATATTTACTTTACGAAGGCATCAATTATTATTCAAGGATCAAAATTGGTTCGATTTCAAAAGTGAGACTCCCAAGCTTATAATATGAGTGATAATGAAATGGGACTATGTGCATGCGGGCTGTTGACGATCGTTCATTATATTGGTGCATCATACAGAGTCTAACATACATTAGAAATTAGAAATGTTCTTTAAAGGAAAATAATTGTTATATAAATTAAATCTAGTCAAATACGATAATTGATAAAAAATCACCATATCGGTTTTCATGCACATAAATGCACCGAACTATAAAAAAAGCAAATTAAACTACAATTAAACATTTTTGAGATAATGGATACCACTCACGTAGGGCGCCAGTAACTAGCAATTAACACGTAATGGACCATCAACTCAACAAATCTTTATGTCGTCATAAAATCCCCATCGTGGGCAGAAACATCAAGTGTCAATAATCAGGATTTAATCATAAAGTTTGTGGTGTAATTAAATTGAATTGTAAATCTGTCAATTATGACGTAATTGATACAAAATTCTTATTCTTTTATAAATTCAACTTGATTTTAACTATGAAGGAGGCTGTCGAAACATATTTGCATTCAATTATTATTTTCCTTAAATTGTCAAACTTTGTGGCCTTTTGTAGATTTTTTACAAGTTATATGTTGTGGTTTTTCTAATATTGGAAAAAAATGAGCACCGCGATATCATAAAATTTGTTACAAAAAAAGGAAAAAAAAATCGAATGTCTACTGTACACTGTGAACTTTCTCCTTCTTATAAGACGATCCTCGAAGTGGCTGATCAAATTCAGTCATTATCCAAGAAAACGTTCGAAAAGTGGAAAAATTTATTCATTAACATCGACGATTTGCAATCGATGTGGTAGCTGAAATTGGCAAATTACCAGAGAACGTGTTGAGATCATCATCGATGATAATTTAGGGGAGTGAAAGGTGAGTGCAAACTGGGTACCGAGAATGTTGAGCTGAAACTTCTCAACAATTGTAACTGGCGGTGAAACGTGGGTTCATCACTATGATCCTGAAAGCTCACCACCGCCAAAGCAGTTTAAGGTTATGGGCGTTATTTCTTGGGAAATTTTACTAATAGACTACTTACCATACAAGACCACGATGACGGATAACTATTTTTCTAATATTTTACTCAAATTGAAACAGGCCATAATGGAAAACGCAAAGGAAAATTCATAAATGGAATTCTCTTTTGTATAACAATGCCGTTGTCCACAGTTCACAGATTTAATTCATCCACCCTACAGCCCTAACTTAATACCCTGTGACTTTTCTCTGATTCGTTTATGGGTTTCTTGGCCCCGATCAGTGGGAAAATTTCCCACAGTAGACATTGATTATATATGTTTATAAATTTTCATACCAGTTTCAAAATAATGGCAAAAAAATATCTGCTTTTTTTATACTGCTACAGCCATGATACCACATCCTGTATATGTGCGTACGTGTGTGGCACACTATGCAATTATCAATTCAGTTTTGCACGACATTCCCTTTTTTAATTAATGCACGTTAAGTTTTATCCAGACGAATCTAGCTCGGCTAATCTGCTATATTTTATTTCTGCCGGAGTTCCGAGCGATAACGGCATTGAACCATTTTGATTTTTGCGATCGCCGTCGCAGATATGACGCCGCAAAGTTGACGTTTGTTAGCGAAACAGAACCGTTATTTATTGCCCCTTGTTCGAGCTTTAATAAAACACCACTAACGATAAACGTAAGCGTAGAGCGCGCAATTTTTACGGCGGATGGCAACCCTGGAACGTGACGCGATTCAATATGGGTCACGGAAATCGTGACAATGCCCAATCTAACGTGCAGCCGATTTTTCGTTATCCGCCGCGGCTTGCGGGTCACTTTATCGCTGAATAACCGGTACGATTAATGCGCTTATTCCAATCTTAATGGCTCAGTTTTTGCGGATGTTTTGGGTCGGTTTGCCACTGGTGGCGCTATCTAACGGTGATCTGTAATGCAACGGCGTAAATTCGAACGGCACATTTATCAATTTTTAGGGGCGGTTGGTGTGGTTGTTGCACGTTTCGGTGAATTTATTGATGTTATTTTAAATAATATTTTTAATTGCACGTTTTCTTGAAACTCTGCTCTGGAGAGTCCAGAAAACGAACGAAAAGGTCAAAGAATTATAATACAAATCTAGTGGACCAATGGAATATTTTAATCTACAAATTTGGAAACGAAATCCATGATAAATAATTCTTCAGAGTCCAGTAACGAAGTCAAAAAATCTGCAGTTATCATGTGTTATGTGGTAACCTGGACAAGTTATTTTCAAAAGAGATTTCTCAGTTATTGGTAAATTTTTCGAAACTTTTTTACATCGAGTAACTTGAGTATTCTCCTTGAACTTGTAATTGATACTTAATACTTTATTTATCTTAGTTTAATTAATCAAGTCTGTTTACTTGTTATTAAAAGTATTTAATTGGCATAATTTAAATAATTGCGTGCATTCATTTATTCGATTATGATTATTACGCTATTTTACCACCAATCATTTTCTGACATGAGAAATACAACCGAATTAGACTTTCATTTTGTTTTTCCCCAACTGAAAAGATACGCTGCACGAGTTTCCGGTCCAATAACATCAGAACAATAACGCATTTAAAAACCCACACATTAATAAAACATTACTTCATAACTTGAATGCAGGAGATAATTGAAGGTACCGCCTATTGTTTTATTCACAAGTTGCGCATAATTAATTACGAAAAGGAAAAAACCAAATACGTGCGAATCCGCAAACGATGGCGTGCGTGAGTCCGCGGCGGACGCAAAAATATAATTTAATTTAGAGATGGCTAACAGGAGATAGCGCCCCTGACGCGATACGTTAAATAATTTTTAATTAAAATTTGAAGTGCCCTGTTAGAGTGATCGGCGCGGTTTAATTTAATAAATCGAAATGCTCGCCTGTCTTTAATTAGCATTTGGTTTACAACTGGTTTCGTTCGATTGGTGCTGATATTCAGTCGGTTATCAGATCCTGTTATTTCATTTCGAGATCGGTCTATAGTTTCAGTATATTATTTAATTGGTCATTAAGGTAACATAATTAAGGTGTATTATGAGGTCAGTTTTTCTGCATGGACTGGAGTAATTACGCTTTATGAATTTATTCATTTATTCAAAGAGAAGTTTAATTTGTGAATAATGTTTATCGAAACATTGAAAATAAGTGGGCGATAGAAAATTCGTAATTATCGCAAGTTGATTATAAACATCTTAACCGTTTCTAGATCTATTTCCGCACATCGTATTGTTTCAAATAATTTTTAAAATCACGTGTTGTCATTTGCATTAAGATAGAAAGGCTAAATTTAAAAATCTCCGTATTCATGTTACTCATACATCATCAAAAGCAATCAATCAAATTTGTAAAAAAAATTGATCGACGACGTCCTTTCGCCCTTGTTGTGAGCTCGCCACTGTAGCAAAGGATATTAACTAAGCCCTTGAAAATACTAGCAACCCAACCAAAACCAACCCAACCCAACCCAAATCAACCCAAAAATACCCGGAGTAATTTACACGAAGCTCACTCAATAGATCTTTACATATTTTTTTCTGAAGATTGCTAGCACTGTCACATAGTTCATTTATATCAGCAAATAAATCGATTTTTGAGTGTTCTGCAAATTTCACTATGTCAAATTTTGTTGAGCAAATAAGTTGCCTTCGATTGGTGTTTTCAATGAAATTTCATTCGCCAACGAGTTAAAAATGTTGAAGAAGGGCTATGGGTAGTCTCGTATCTTGAAAACACAAGCTAGTCCAAAGAGTTCAAAGAAGGTCGTACAATGCTTGATGCTTTCCTCGTTCTGGGCGTCCATCCACAATAATTATCGACGAAAATATCGAGAAAGTGATTGAACTGGTGCTTGGAAATCGTCCTGTGAGTCAAAGATGGATAGGTGGCTATCTTAGAATATCAAAAGGAACAGTGGACAGAATTTTATTACAAGATTTTGGGAATCAAACGTGAACCAAAAATGCTGAAAAATGCAGGAAAAACATCGCTGAAATATGTTAGCCGTGGGTTAATGAATATGAAGTGAAAACAAGTCAACAATAATCGGAGTGGCTCCTCTCAGCCAAAAAGCAACGTCAAGATCACTCGATGATCAAAATAATGGTTTCTTCGATTATGTGGTGCACTCGAAATTCCTTCCGCCATACGACCAACGAAGAATTCTATTTGAAATTACTGGGTTTGAAGGAGAATATTCGTCGGAAAAGACTAGATTTATGCAAAATTATTTTTGGCTTTAGCACCACGACAACGCACCGTCTTACACATAAAAAGTCATGTGTAAGACGGTGCGTTGTCGTGGTGCTAAAGCCAAAAATAACCATTTTATTTGCCCAAACAACATAAATGTCATCTCCTAAGCAGCATATTCACCGGATATAGCACCGGCAACTTTTTTCTCTTTCCAAGACGCGTCCCCGAGACAATTGAAATAATTGCAGAAGGAGCTTTCATCAAAATCGACTTATGAATGGTGTTTTGAAGATAGGTAGAAGTGTTGGTGTATGCTTATAGCATCTCATGGTGGAATAAAATAAAGATTGATGAATAATTGTTGTTTCATTAATAATTTCTGGGAACTTTTTGGGCGTAAGGTAGACAAAGTTGTAAAATCCCATCTCGAGGTATAACTGCACAATTTCTCTCCTTAGTTTGTACCGGGTCGCTCAGTTATTCTCCTTTATGTGGTTGTACAGATTCTTTCTTCTTTCTATCTTAGATCCAGTAGTCGTATTTTATATCCTTACATCACGTAGGCGTTTCTTGCAATGCCGCCGTTGCTGGTATGGTTCGTATCTATATAATTCTATATAATTGATTATTGTATCTAGTATTTTTTCATCGCCATTTCATTATATTGCTTTCTTATACTATTAACGTTTCCACTGTAGACATAAGATAATCAAATGGGGAATTTTCTAAGTAGATTTAAATGAAGGTGCAATCGAATTAAATTATTATAATTGCTTGCGACAAAACGACATGCATTCCCTTTGCAAGCCGTACAACTGGTTAACTCGAAACACCGTTAAATTGCCATCGACTCATCCTGATACGTAAATTCTCGACTATGATTGGCCGAAATCGATACGTATCGGCATAAAAAAACTGTCGTCAAATTGCAATGATACAAATATATTTAATAAATACGTGTTGAATATTTTCGCAAAAGAATCCAACTACGAATTTTGCCCAAATTTACTCAGTCGTCTTAGGTATTTATGCATTTACATCGACATCAGCTAATTCAATTCTTCTCTCAAACTTTAATGACTTAAAATATGAACATTTGAATAATTAAAAAGTAATATGCAGATCATGTAGTATAACTCTAAGAAAAATTTTCATAAATTTTAAATTACACAATTTTGGAAATTAAATATATTTATATTTTGGCTAAATTAAAAAAATGTTGTTATAAACAACGAAAGTACCAAGAACACTACCAGAACAATGCAGTCCTACTTTAGAAAAAAATTGTGGCATGATTTCTAAAATAAAAATAGACTCGATCCGATCCTGAAAACTAAAAACGAAATATTTTTAAAAAATAATTTTATCGCATTTTCAATTACCAGAAAAATCAATTATCAATAAATTAAGTTCAAAAAACTAATTTTTTTAATATAATTTATATTAATTATTAATAGCGTAAATGTACTAATTATCAAAGTTATTAAAAGTGACAAAAAAAAAACAATAACAAATGGCAAATTACGAGCGACGATTCATTCCATTCATAAACTATGGTGTGAATATATTCAAGTTGAATGAAATAAATTTCGACGACGATTCTCAGAACAGTTCAAAAAAAAAGCCACGACCTTGAGCGTAGTAAAATTTGTAGTAAGTTTTTTATATGACGGTGGACGAAGCGACGAAGCTATTAATAGAACCATGCGAACACACAATCATGAATGAAATTATTGTCGACGATTCGTCGAATCGTTTTTCTTAGTAAACAAACGACCTTGACGACCTTGCACGGCTATTAGACGACGGCAGTGCCGGGTGACCTATTAGTAGGTCATTATTTTCGTGCGAATATAAACATGAATGAAATTGAAGTCGACATTTCGTGGAATAGTTTTTACTTAGCAAAAAAGGCGACATTGTCCGGCCTTGTAGTAAACATTGGACGAGAGACGGCGGAGTTGCCGGCAGACCTATTGATAGGTCATTATTTCGTGCGTAAATAAATATGAATGAAATCAATCTCGACAATTCGTAGAGCAGTTTTTTTTAGTGAAAAGGCGGCTGATCTGGAGTAGGAAATATTATTATAATTTTTTTGTTAGTTTTTTTAATTATTTTAATTGACGCAAAAATTTGTTAACGAAGTTAGTTAGTAGTGGAGTAGTCGAGCAAGTACTTTTTAATTTATTTACGTGGTGTTAGTATTTTTATACAATTGCTTGTATAACAGTCAGTCCCAAACTATCATGTTCTAGAAGTTGCAATTAAATAATTGACTAATACTATAAATTTTAAACAATATTAATTGATTATTACCAAAACTGGTAACAAACAACGTAATATTTCTCTCATTCATTCCCAACTAGCAGTTAATTACAACGTGCATCTCTCGCATATTCAGACAAATTTTTAACGACCACCGATAAATTTTCTAGCGGTAAAGTTCCTTCACTCCTTTAATTTATTCTTAAAAGTTAATTAGCGAGAGTAATATGTATTGCAAGACATTTCCATTTAAGTTATCTGATAGCATATAGTTCAACTTAAATTTACAAACGGTATTAATGTACTTGACGTGCTTTGTATTTAAGCAAATTCACCACTCATTCGGACAGGCTATCAGATTAGGATGAAAAATATATTAAACGCATTACACATACCGGCTGATTCAGGTTGGACGCGGGGCTATTCGTTTTGCGTGTCAATTTGTTATTTTTGTGTTTGGTGTGTATTGCGATGGTTATCTCGCTCGTTCTACGCCACTGAAATTAATGTTTTTTTTTCGGTTTTATTTGTCAGGGTTCGGGTAATTGAGTAAATGTATTTTTCGAAGTTGTTGTCTTTTAATCTTTTAATCTTATATATTAAATAATGTCACGACGGCAGGGCCATAATTTTGTGATTAAGGAAGACCTGTGTCTATAAGCTAATGGATCAAAAGTATTGTCACTTCAGCTTAATGTTGTTTTCATAGTACGGTGGTCATATCATCTCATTTGCAATCAATTTTTGATAATTTTAAATTGAAAATTTTGGAAGAGAAAACAGCATTTTCATAATATGGGATACAAATGAATAGTGATACCAGCAAAAAATGGATCTTCTTCTGACGCTTAAAGATGTGTATCTTAAAGAGAATGAAAATGATCACAATATTTAATTTTTAAATATTCAGCCTTCTGAAATTTTATTGGGTACCCAAGTCCTAGTGGTTATAACCGAATTTTAATATAGCAGTGGGGTAGTCGACTGAGAGGGGGCAAGGGCATCACAAAGATTGAAATCGGTTTATGTGGATGTGGATGCCACCAAATATCCAGGTACAGTTTTTTTTCTAACGAAAGATCTGGAAATTGGATAAGATAATGTGAGACAACATGATATCAAAATTATTTACATCTATAACATTTTCTGCCACATGGGTTGGGTTGGGTTGGGGATCATTTGGGTAGGTTTGCGTTAGGTTGGGTTGGCAAAATATCTCTCAAAAAACCTCGACAGTGTATTGACAACTTTCTCGCATGCCCCTTGACACTTTATGGGCTTATATCTCACGCGTAGATATAATTTCTTTAACAACGTGCCATCTGCTGATGGATTCTGTGATAAATTTAAAATATCTGTACGTTATAAACCTTATCGCCTATTCATGGATGAAGCTAGTTGCATAAAACAGAAGCAAAATAATCCATGGGGCGGGAAAAATCACAATTAATGCAACAACAAAAAAGTGTGTGAACCTGAGTAGACATCAGCAAATTTTCTTTAAAACATATAGAAGTAAAGCATTAGATATTTCGCACAGCGGAAAATGCGATTATTTTCCCAGGATGTTCATGTATCCCAGCTATTAGTAGATAATAATAAAATAATTTCCAAAATAGAAAGCGCATGTATTCGACAAAAATAGTATCTTGTAAAAAAAATGCTCGGAAAGTGAAATCCGTTGCCACAACAATCAATTGATGAACGCAAATAAAACAATTTCCAATTCCCACGAAGATGAACTCACTCAGCTCTATGGCAGTGGACGATTCAATTTGAAACATTTTATTTTCAGTCAACAATTTTTTGACATCACAATTTCTTCTATTTCGTTCGTTTCGTAGGTGGATATAAATATAAATATATGCAGCATAGTGAACATACAATACTATTAATTTTTTCCTTTGCCCATAACAAAGTTTTACTGATCCTTTCTAATTTTTGACACCCTTCTTTCTATATTTATCTAATGCCGTTAGTCGTCAATACATATATACGTTATTACACACACGTATTTATAGCATACGATCTCGTTATTCGTTATTCGTTACACAATAAATTTTAAGTTTACTGAACTTTCAAATAAATAAAATGTACATACGTACATATCACACGGTGTAAGTATTACTTCCATACGACTGCTTTCTGGTTATTTAGCATTTTACATAAACAAGAACACAAGCTTGGTGGCAGTCATGTAATGCAGACATGTGTATAATTGAAACATCATATCGAGATCACCGGATGTGCGATCTCCACCGACGATATAAACGTAGAATATTTCATTCTCTCGGCTGCGAGCTTTGTTCTGTTACAACTACCTCGTAAATTACACGCCATATTCTCATATGCACAGCGGCGCAGATGTTTTTAATCTTTTTTATTTGATGCTTTTGTTTAGCTGGTAATTATAATTGAATCTCGATGATCAGCCTCAAAAGTAGTTGGCATTTAACTAATTAATTGCAAAAAATTGCAGGTGGCGGCGGAATTAATCAAGTTAATTTTGCAGCTACTTGTCAGTCCAGTTCATAAAACACCACGTGACAGGTGGCAATTATAAGCGCTGTTTGTTCGTTTATTTTTTTTTTGGATTAATTCGCCGCTTGGTACACAGGATACGTCATTTTAACGAAAATATGAAAGGCGACCGTGCGTGTTCGACGGTGCACTTTCAGGAGTGAAATTACGATCGAGCACCGCCAACACGACACAAGTTTCTTATTTTTATTTTAATAATTACAGGAATGCGAATTGCAAAAAGTATGATATGATAAAAGTACAGAAAGTTATTTTACCAAATATTCTTATATTCAAATATTTGTATATAGTTATTTGTCATCCATGTACTAGTATATACAACAGCACAGTGTTAATTAAATTAATATAATTAAAATATTGTACATCTGGTCACGAAATCAATCCTGGTATTTCATATGCAGATCTATATGAATGAAATTAATGTTCATATACAAGGTACAAGCTTCATCATGACAGTGACACAATCTCAATGTTTATTCGATAATATTCCATGAGCTTTTAACCAAATTTAAAGTTTTACATTTATCAATAAATTAATTTAAATATTACAGAATAAATGCAAACAGGTACCGCATACATTGTAACTAACAACCAGTGTTGAATTTAAACCAGTTTAAATTTTCATCAATAAAATGTTGAACCACTGATAATGCACAAGAAATTATCGCTTAATAACAGGTGCATTGTTGGCATGCCTGCAAATTAAAAAAATTACGTTTCGAAAATGTGTCTTACATGCTGTAATGAAATGGTGAACGCGCCCGTCCAATTTGCTTTACACAAGATCGTGGACCCGGCAAAACACTTGTAGCCACGAAATAATTTTACAAGTTAGCAGACATGTATAATTAAACGCCGCTGTAAATTTAAATTGGGCTAAAAACTTTTATTTCGTATTTTAATTTTCGTTAATACCTACTTTTAAGCAAATTGTTTGATCGCAATCTGCCGATGCTATAATTACAATTTAATTTTATAAGTACACTAAGAACTTTATTTAGTTCAATTAAAATGATATACGCGATGAATTATTTCTGGTGGAGTAAATTGTCAATTAAAAATTATGTTTTTTTTTGGTCACTAGTGTAGTCTCTTTCCCTTAATATTTTTTACATTCACAATGAAGAAATATCGAGAGAATGCCCATAGCTAATTGTTGGGATTTAACATTATTAAGACTTAGTTAAGAATTGTGAGTTTGTTAAAATGTGTTGACTTTGTGGACCTTTGTGAAATCTTCCATTTTTTTGTTAATTAGAAGGTGTTACTTAGTTGCTCATCCTCATTAATCTCCATCGCTTTTCCAAATATTGTGTTATTGTGTTGTTGATCGGGATCCTTTTTGACTTCTTCTTTTGCCTTCAGCGATTTTTTTTTGTATACTTGCTCAAATTATCATTCATTAAATAATCATCTGACTCCTATTTTGAGTGGTGTCCTAGTCTTTTGCCCAAATCGCATGGATTCAGAATTTTTGATTCAAAGTTAATATTAATTAAAATTATTAATACGTTAAATTAATGATATTATAAAAACTTATTTCGTATCCTTATATTGAAAATATTAAAACAAATGCGATATAATTTATTACTAATTTACTAATAAACAACAAAAATAACCTTTGCATAAAATTATGCCGAATTCAAAGCAAAATGTGCATATGGTGCAAAAAATAATTTGCTGATATTTATTATCAGTAACGTGACGTGCATACGAAAATAATCGAGAATACATTCACGAGATAAGGCGTTCGTTAGCTGAAAGGAAGAACATTTCGTTTCCGTTCGCGATGTCTTAAAATAGAGGCATATATTATATTCATGTGCAAATATAAGAAACATGCATATTCATGTAATCGTCTTCTGGCAGTGCCATCTTCGTTGGTGGTCAATTAAATAAAACATATAACGTATTTTCGCTTTAATACTCGACGTGGTAAAAAAGTCAATCGAATTCAAAATTATTGTCATCGGACTTTCTTAATGTTATTAAAAATATTGCCTTCATTTGAAATAGACAAGTTTCAGTACTTCTAGTAGTTAACGATTCAACTTCTTTCATGTAATACTTTTTATTATATTCTTTATTTTTTGGTTTTGTTGGTGTATATGTCACTATAAAATTTATTTCTATTTTTTCTTTGTATTGTTGTATTATTTCTAGGTTCCTGGCTGTGGTACTTAATTCGTTTTTGTGGCTTCGTTTTGGTTTATAGATAGCTTGTTTGACATTCTTAATAGTTAATGATCATTTTTGTACTTTTCGTTGGGAAATCGTATTGGTGCAATTTTCAATCAAATTTTTATTTATTTTGTATTAGAAACCATGCTCTTGGTATGATGTCTTTTTTGGTTTTTATTACACATATTTTGGTAGAATCTATTTTGTGTGGTTATGAATTTTTCTAACGTATGATTGTTAAGTTTGAATTTTATGTGTTTTAATTTAATGAAAGTGACTGATATCGCAGATTGAGAGTAGTTACATAAAATATGTCTTGCATACGGGTGAACATATGGTTGTTTAATAGTTTCAGGAATTTGTTTCTTGATAGTCTGATGTTGTTCGAGATGGGCCGCTTTTTTCTGCAAGTTAATAGGAACTTTTTCTTATTTTCAGTTTTAGCAAGCTTGGTATTGTTATTTTCATCAGTTGACAATTGTGGTCTTCTAGAGCAAGAGATTAATTAAAATTTCCTTTGTCGGGCCAGATAGAAAATCCGAGAGCTCGCCGATATTTTACGTCAACTTTTATTTTTTTTAACTCCGCCTGGGTGGATTGAGTAGCCCAGTAATTGTCACTGGTCCCAAGCCCGCATAAAGGATGAAGGTTGGTGGAACGGGTTAGCAGCCCACCCACCATAAAAAACCCAAAACCGGCTCAAAGTACTATACAAGCCTCGGAAGGACGGACAACACGGAACGACACGGCGAGAACACCGAAAAAACGAATTTGGAAAAAGAATATACTAAGACTGAGTTGCTGGAATATAACATCCTGGAACCATAGAGACCAAGAAATAAGCGCATACGCACCGGACATGTACAAACACAAAGAAGAAAGAGAACAGTTCTTCAACGATCTTCAAGATATAGTAGACCACATACCCAGAAACTAACGAGTGACCTAAATTCAAGAATAGGAAACACGACAATACCAGGTGTAATGCAGCGATACAATGAAGAAGTGCTAAATGATAACGGCTAGGCATTAATATCAATGTGTGCCGAAATGAAATTAGGATCAATAACACCTTCTTCCCACACAAATGGGAATACAGACGAACATGGCGTAACACAAGAGGACAAGAAGGTATAATGGACTACATAATCACGAAGAGAATAGTCAACCCCAGTCAAATTCTGGACGTAAGGGCATTAAATTCAGCAAACACAGGGACAGACCAGAGCCTAATCCTCTGCAAATTCCGGCACATCATGACACTAAAGAAACATCGCCCACCGACAATCACGATCACAACATTCAATACGGAATCATTTGCCAACGAACGCACTAAGCATCTATACAAGGAATGGTTGAAAAACAAGATCGACCACGATAAGATAAACAATGAAGATAACGTCGTAGCAATGTTTGTGGCAGAAAATAAAAACAAATACATTAAATAGCGCCAAGGAAGCTATAAGAGTAAGAGAAGTTAAACCCAACGGCAGACCAAACACCAAGCAATGGTTTACTGAAGATGTGAATGAATTGGCGACAGAAAAGAGAAATGCATACTTGGCATACAAAACTAGGAAGACACCCGAGGCATATAGCAACTACAAACACATACGAAACAGAGTAAACCAACAGATAAGAACTTTGAAAAAGGAATACTGGAAAAGATTTTTTTTGGAAATGGAGCACGACGTATATAGAGCGCAAAAGAAAATATGGAACATGTGCCTGTAAACGAATTTATCCAAACATCTTCAATACCAAAAAAAGAATGGTAAGACTATTTCCTAAAACTGTATGAGGACAAAGACAACGATAAAGACAATCAAGAAATGAGAGACGGTGTCGCAGAAAGCAATGACGAAACCAAATTGGATATTACTGAGAGTGCCGTCGAACAAGCAATCCTAAAACTAAAAAATAGGAAAACACCTGGGGCAGACCTGATCAACAACGAAATGATCAAATATGGGGGCCTCGAGTTAACCAAAGAGATTATCAACCTCTTTCGGAAAATACTCGAAACTGGAAACATACCAAGCAAATGGCGAACAAGCATTACAATACCTATATTCAAAAAAGGAACAAAGAAAGACCCAAAAAACTACACAGGAATCTGCCTGCTCTCTAATATTCAAGAAGTATTCACCAAAATCATATCGCAAAAATTAGCAACACAAACATGAACCAGTGAGGAACAGTAGGGCCACCATCGACGCAATATTTATACTACGTCAAGTAATAGAAAAATCCATTGAGTTTAACAAACCACTCTAACTCTGCTTTATAGATTTCTCGAAAGACTTAGATATAAAACAACTTAAGGACGTACTAATTGCTCTCCCCAAAAACAACATCGACAAAAAACTATCCAAGTAGTAAAGGAATTAAATACTGAGAACAAAACAAGAATCAAAACACAAGAGGAAATCCCGGTATCAATTGGCATAAGACAAGGTGACAGCTTTAGCCTACGTCCTTTTAACATCATCATGGATCAAATAATAGATAGAGTAAAAGACACCAACATAGGCTACAACAGCGGAAACAGGAAATTTCAAATCCTAGGCTACGCACATGATATAGCTCTCATGTCCGAAAACGAAGACGACTTACAACGCTGCAACAAGTAAACACTAACGCCAAGATATTCAACCGTGACATCTCAACCTAGAAGACACAGTCAATGGTGATATTAACACCGATAGACAGGTTATGCGATTTAAATATATCGGGGTCGAAATATCCAGCGACAATAACAACAACGCAGAAGTGAAGACTCGGGCAACAAATGCAGCAGTTATATCGGGTGCTCTCCGCGATACAATATGGAGGAACAAACATATGTCGACAAGAAGTAAAGTTCGTATATATAAATCCTGTGTAAGACCAGTCTTAACATACGCAGCTGGGACAAGAGCCGACACCACAAGAACTAAACAAATCGCCAGATCAACACAGATGAGAACATTGAGATCCATCACCGGATTGAGCCTTCGCGACAGAGTACGCAGCGACAGGATCTGTGACATTTGTTCAGTACAGGACATTGTAAGATGGATAAGAGACAGGAGAAGGTACTGGAGATACCCTGTCGGAAGAATGTGAGAGGATAGGATAGCGAAGCAGGCGACTACATCAAGACCGAACACAAAACGATCCCTCAGAAGGCCGCCCAAACGATGGCACGAGAGCTGGATGTCAAAATCGCAGGAGTAATTCCAAGGCCGAAAATATGGAAAAGATTAATTTTATGATTTTATCTTCAAAGTTCTGCCACAAAAATTATCACATTTCGTCGAAAATTCTCTATTATCATTTACATACAATTTATACCATGGAAATCGATAAATTATAGCAATTTTCTAATCAAAAAATCGTAACATCCAAAAAGCACAGACTTTCAAACCAATTCCCACATTTAACAGTTCTGTAAAAAACCATGGTGGCGACCGGAACAGTTGTCCAACGGTAAGTTCCGCGATAATTTATATACCAATAAAAAATACACTTTAATGCGTTTAATACAGTAATTATTAAACCATAAAAGATATGCACAGTTAAAAACCAACCCCACGCACCATTAGTGCAGTCGCCATAAATTGCCTTTATGGACATAACAGGTACGCTTGCCATTACTCGCTTTCATTATACATCAAATAATATGATCTTGAAGGTTGCGTTTTATAATGCCACCGCACGATTGTGTTCGTAAATACACCTTAATTGACTTAAACGTGGGTTAAATTACATATCAACAAATTAACGACATCATATTCAATAGTCTTTTAATTTATCACGCATTCCTCAATGCATGCACATAAATGTTCTTTTAGGAAACATTGGTGTTGCAATTAGCATATGAAACATAATAGGAATATGTAGGCTAGTGGAACTAGGTAATGAAAAACTAGAAATGGAAATAAGGAGCGATCTAGCTGCGGGAACTGCGGGAAATGTATTAGATAACTGTAGGCACCAAGGGCGAAAACTTGTAATGGAAAACAAGGGATCTTGATGGCTGCTGAAAGGCAAAGGTAAATATACAATGACAAAAGAAGGTAACCAATTAATGCAATATTTCAAGTTTGGTAATATATTTTAAATAAAATGAATAAATTATTGGAGTAAAATCATAACCACGATGCACGTACATACTCCACTTTCTCGTTCGTTTTATTTCATCCATTAGGTTTAATTTGTCATTAAATAGCTTTGCATGGCCGCGAGGGATACGAAACATGCATAATTTACATGAACGCCGCAAATAAACAAACAAACAGGATTGCATTGAATGCAACGTTTTCCAATAAAATCAATTCTAATTTTAAAGTTGCAACGAACATAATGGAAGCCTGTGGCGAAGTAATTAATTTAATCATTCCCGCGATAAAGATATGTTCAAACGAAACCTGATTTCCGTTTCGAATCCGCTTAACGTTCCAGCCACAATCGAACCCCGTTAATGTGAGACATCGAAGGCAGCGATTGAGACGGCCTGAAATTTTGAATTTACGGCGCTAACAGAAGTTGAGAAATTGCGGCCGCATTGAAGTAATGCGCCGTGTGTGTGTAATTCAAGAGATTTTATGTGAACATGTCTGGAGACGCATTGCGGCAATTTGTTGTAACCTTACTCCTGTTATCTGAAATCTGCGGAAGGTCATCAGATCACCTGCACTCGCATCATAGGTGGATGCATGGCACACAATAAAAGGACGTGTAAAGTTCAGGAGATGTTATTTATGCTATCGATTTTTAGATTCAATTGATGTGGCTTTGGATGGCACGAGTATTATTATTAGTATTAATATTATTAAATTATTAAAAAAGTTATTATCAAGAAAATAATGAAGAAAAACAACGACCACATGGCCAATCTTTGATTTTTAAAGAACACGTTCTTATGCAATTACCAGAGATATAATTAATTGTTGTCAGAATAGCTTCCAAAGTGCAATTTCGTACAAAAGTTTTGACCCCAACTAAAGCGTTTCAATTAATCTCAAACATTTTTGATCTTAGTCCCAAATAAGTCATATATTACAATATACTTTATAACAATGGTCTAAGCATCTTATCCATTGTTTAGCAATCGCCCCTCCTTAATATATTTTAAAGTTAGTTATTACCAAATGTTCAGGAACAATAAATAATGAACTCACGTCACATTTTCGAACGTTTACTACAACAACGATGGAGTTGTACGAATAATTAAAGACTTTTCGCCGAATAGCCCATGGCACAGATGCGCCACTTAAAACCATTAATCGTCTCAGAGATCCTCATTGCGCTGCGCTGATGGACGTGCATTTGTTCACCTCGGTGACCCCGGGACCATTCAAAAATGCTCAACGTGTTATAAGTTTTATATGAGCCGTGTGGCAAAACCGTCGCCGTTGATCTGATCCGTTCGTCAAGTTGAAGCGCGGCCGCGATTAATAGGCGACCGTTTAATTGATTTCGCAACATGTAATGCGAATTGTCAGCTGTGGTGGAAGCGATAAATTGTTTTGTAAAAATTCGCCTGGTGGCTTGCATGCCCGTTTCGTATCGAAGCCTTGAAAAATAATCATGCAAATATATTTTATAACCTTTTCAGCGTAATTGCCGCAATTGCGAATGTGCACGTTCTATTATGTATAAGCTGTCAACTGGTGTGCGCCATGAAAGATGTTTCAATTTGCCGGTAAGTTAAGTGTCGGTTGTTATTAGGCGATTTCTCGTAATTGCAAGTTGTAACTATTAAAGTATTAAATAATTCAAAGTAGCAATTTATTTATTTTAAAATGTCTAAATATTTTAACGTATTCCTTATAACTACACAACAAAAGCATACAAATTGATTATTAACTCATAATTACATCGTTTATGGGTGGAAAAAAATTAACGGGTGCTATGCTGATCTTAGTTTTTTACATACAGTACGATTTTGCAACCATCAGATCAATGTGACGTGGTATATTTGTCACGTGATAAGCATTAATTAATTGTAATGGCAATGAAAAATATTTTTCCGGAAATCGGTTCAAAAACATTTTCCTGCTTATTTACGAGCAGGAAAATTGAATTTTCCGGACTAGTCCTACTTTACAATACTGTGTAGCTATAGTTGCCAAAATATTGAAAAAAAATTGTGGAATTTGTAAAAATAATCTTTAAAATTTGTTTTTTTACGATTTCCTGAAAAATTTAATACAAAACAGGTCAGTAAACTCTCTTTTACTCGACTCGGACACTACGTGTGCATCGTATTTCAATTTAGCCTCCTTTTCAGTAATGTGAGATTTTCCTGAGTTTTATGTAAATAACTATTAATTAACATAGGACAAAAAAGGTTGTTTCATTGAGCTGATCATTTGCACAATAGTACAGTAGAAACCAAACAATTATTTGGCTTCGATAGCGAAAGCAAGTCGAGGAAGTTGATGTAAAGACCAAAGGAAAGCAACGCAATAAAGAGAACTAAAACTATATGTTACCTCTAGGTTTTGAAGCGGTTTTAAGACATACTCGAATATTAAAAAATATAAAGTGACATTTGAAATTTAAGCATTTGGGTGTTGTGGTGATTTTAAAGACTATTTCGATAGCTATAATTAGAAAATGATGAAGAAAGCCGGAATATATTAGGTCTGGGTTTAAAATCGAAATTAAACCACAAATTATAGAAGCACTTGTATTTGTCACACGATTCAAACATGATTTTAATATTAACTTTTTCGGCGTTGGAGATGACTGCTTAGATGACTTTAAGATGATTTTAAATTATGGAAATGCAAGTGAATCACTACGCTAGTTAATCAGTCATATCAAAGGTTTTGTATCTAAATCCTAGACTAAAAATTTTAAATCATGCATCGAAAAAGGCACTTAAAATGACCCAGATATCAAATTACGTAAAAATGTACAATGTGTTTTTTTTCATAAAATTTGCAAAATAGTTTAAAATACAACAAATGTATGCAAAATGACAAATTGGTGACATTATTATTTTTATTATAAAAATAACAGGGAACTCTATAATGCATTTCTTAAGTTTGTAGAATTAGATTTATATGTGACTTGCATTAAAATTTTTGGAAAAATTTGGCAAATTTGATTCGATGCGTCTTAAACAAGAAACCACTTGATACATTTCAATCAATGAACATGAAAAATCGTGGCATATTGCCGCCCATGAAAAGTCATTTCCAAATATAAGAAAACTTGTTGCTGGGATGATTCATTACAACTTTATAGAACAAAACGTTCGCGTGTATTATGAAACCGTATGGTAAAAATATAAATTTGTGTTGTGTTCAGGGTCGACGAAACTTAACCTAGAAATTTTCGAAACGTCAAAATGAAGAATGCTAGACCGGCTTCTTGACAAATTAAAATGGCCGATATAATTTAATTCAAAGTGATTGCATATGCGAAATTATCGGCATGGAAATTACCAACAGTAATTGAATCCATTGAACTTTATTCAATAAAATACCATATTTTGTTGTTTCACTGAACCATAAAAGTGCACTACCATACTGGTAATAATTACAACAGAAAATTTTCGATCGCAAAAATACAGAAGTAAATAATTTAAATTAAATTATATTGAAGCACCCTTTCATAATAAATTTGGCATCCAATCGTGCCAGGATTAAAATAAAGCCATCATATTATCATAAGCAGTAATATATTTTGATTGCACAATAAATTGAGTATATATTTTTTTTAAAGTCCTCGCGTTTCCCTTATCTTGCTGCAAATACCAATAAATCATTTTATCACGCTTTCACGATTCTATATATTCGCATTAATATTTGTCAAGTCTCATGATGGCAATAACGCAATCTGAAAGCTTATTACATTAAGTAATTAATAGCAAGTAATTAGTTAGTTACAGAACATTATTGCAACGTGTTATTTTGAACATTTTCTTACGGTTGTCGTAAGAATTAAAATTGAATTATGAAACAGTCATTTGTTGAGTATTTATTGATTCGTATTAATATAACATGAAAATGTCAGTAACAATGATACCTAACATTTGACCAGTGCTGTCATAAAATCATGCTCTATGGCTGGTAATAAAACGCTTTGATTTTCGCGTAGTGAACAATGCTTTTAATGCTTTACAGGTTGTAGAACGAATAAATAATATTAAATTTAAGTTGTGCAACAATAAGTTATCTTAACGTTACATCGCATAGCTTTAAAAACGATGCAATAACTGATTGTGACTGTAAAAATATAATCTTGTAACCATGGATTGTCAAAAAAGAAAATGAGCTTTTCGGTGTATCCGTGAACCCCTATTTTTTCAGGACCAACTCAAATGTACATCAAAATTCTTAAACACAAAATAAATAATCAGGCGAGCTAAGTAAATTAACTGAACGAATCTCAATGTGTAGATATCGACGATTACGAACATCATACAAAATGAGAGACACAATTCAGTCAACAATAACAAATTGAAGGAAGAAGGTTGTTTTTAAATATGATTTTTTTTTAAATAAAAATTAGAATGTAATAAACCACACTTGATATTACCAAATCTCTATACGTATTTCGGTAACTAAGTTGTCATTTTCAGTACCTAAACCTGAAAAAAAAAGTTTTTAGATTTTCACTGAAGATGTCTAAATACGTATATAGATTTGTTAAAAAATTAATTGTGGTAGTAGTAGGATTTGTTAGATTTGTAAATTTTTATTTATAAATTTTTAATGATTCAGTCTAATATAATGCACCACCACTGCTTAAAAGCTCTATATATGCGACTTTACTTAAAGAATTCGGAATTTGAACCATTTTACAAGCACATCAAGAAGATTTTAGTTTGAATAAAATATTTAATCAATTTGCTTCATTTCAAGTCTCATAATCGTTGATATTACCGCTAAATTTAGGTCCAGAGTTGATTCAAGGAATGCGAAATTTATAACGAAGATGTTCCATATCCTTGCTCGATACGGTATACGAAATATATATCAGCAAATACTCGTATATTAATTAATGCCTCACGAAACTCATCTTTAAATTAAATTGTCAATTCGTTTGATGCATGTGTACGATAATATTAACTACTAAGTTACATTGTAGACTTTGTTAAACACAACGCCAACGTTGCTGCATTAATTTGTCGTCTGAACGTTTTTATCGTTCCTTTATCCTTTTTATGCTCCACACAGTAATATTTCATATTAAGAGCTAACCTAATATATGCACACAATCAGAGTGGGAAAAATTCAACGTCCGCTTTAAATTCAATTAAAATGGCCGAAAGGATGCAATAATTACCACTTGATTTGGAAAGCTAATTGCGCCTGCGAGCAATTAATATTAATTAAATCGGTGAATAATTTACGGATATCGATGGGCGTGAAAGTGATGTATCGGCTATATCATGTAATACATCGGCGTTTAGGGCTCCATGGGATATTCCTTTAGCCCGACCGTAAATTAAGTCCGCATCCTTCACTGCGTATCGCATTTGTTGGGAAAAGGAACGCTAAAAGATCGAAATTTATTACAACATCTTTTTGAGAAAAATTACTATTTATACAGTTTTATGGGTTGTACGAGTAATAGTTTAAGGATTATTTAGTTAACATTGATTAATATTTTTTGAATAATTCAATTATGGCTCTTAAATTAGGAACCAAGTCTGACACCCTCCTAAAACATTGATTTTGATGTTCGACATCTTTAGTTTGATCTTGATGCCCACAATTAAAAATTAATTAATTAGAAGGAATCATTAAGAATTACAAGGCTGGAACGTCATACTTCATCATATTTGGGAAAAGCTCAACTAAATCGAGAGTAGATCACAATCACGTCTATGTGGAGTTTAATAAAATGAAGGGACGAAATAAATTTGCGTAGAATTAATATTTTAAGGAAACTCTCTAGGCGTGGTGAAGATAAATGAAATGAAATGAATGAAAAACTTTAAGTTATCTGTTTGAGTGGAAGGCTACACATCTTGAGAATTTGACACCAATGTGATATCATGGCCTCTTTAATAACAAGATGTTTTCTAGATGCGAGAATCAAATGAACAATTTTTATTGTTAAGTTAGCTACTGGCCAGAGTTAATTTATCGAAGCCGATGGTAGCTGTGAAAGAACAGGCTTGGGGGACAAGAAGAGACTACCATGTTTTCTTTTATAAAGCATGGTGGTCTATTCTTGGTGGAGCATCTTGAACGCATGGCATTCTCTGTAAATATAAATCAACACATCCTTGGTATTAAAGAAAATGTCCTGTTGGGCAAAGAGCTGGTATTATCTGCGACAAAGGTTTTTTGATGGAGAATGCTCAATAAAATGAAAATTCACGAAAGATATCATCCGGTGCTTTGGCTTTGCGATTACTGACAAAAATTATGAATAGTTTCCATCGTGGATTGGATTTGATTATTTAATAGGCAGTTAATTATTAATCTCATAATACAGTCTAATTTAACATATATTTTAATATGTAAATTACCGTATCTAACGACATCCCTTTATGTATATTAAAAATATAATATTTAAAAATATATGTAGTGTTCTTCGATGAGCATCTTGAAGCTAAGATACATAAGGTGCCCGGAAAATTCATCGTGGTACAAAGTTAAAATTGTGATTGGATTGGGTTGGGTTGGGTTGAGTTGCTTTAGCTACCATATCGGTAGCAATTATCTAAATAACTAAATTAATAGGATATTCAATTATTTATTTATCAAATATCAATTAAATAACCTTTGCGAAACAAGCAAGTAGCGACATGTTATAAATTTCAAATTAAGTATAAGAAATGAGCTTTTTTTCTTGTTTCCAGTCGAGAATCTGACATTAATTCAACATTGGTATACCAAGGTGAATAATTTATTTACCTTAAAAATGATTATTATCTAATTAGGCAAGATTTATGGTACATTAAAATTTAATGGATTATTTAATTCTATTTAAATACATTCAATTATATACCGTACATGCTGATTTCACGGTCGTACATAACATTAAAGTAAATATAGCGATCCCATTGGTACAATAACGTTTTAATGAACGTAAGAACGACTCCATGAAAAGTAACGTTCATTTTGACTTTTACATGTAAATGCCGCGTAAAAAGTGTAAAAATGCCCGCGCACTTCAAACGCGAAAGCAGATGTTTAAAACATTTTACATTTAATGCTATTTACTTTCGCGACGACATGTCGTTAGAGTTGGACATAAATCAGTCTGCGGAGGTGGTTTTGTCGACCGGTGGTCAGCTGTGCGGCGTAAAAACACCTCATACGAAACTCGTATTAAAGTATTTATGGCGCGGAACAAAGCCATATTTTTCAAATTTGAAAAAGTTGCTTATCGAAACGTGCACTTGTTCTTGCGGCTTTTTGTTTCGTGTAATTCGCAGCGGCGAACACGTGTTCCACATTGTACGTACGGCTTTTGAAAGGTACGGTTTTCCTTTATTTGCGATACCCGCTACGTTGAGCAACACCGAATGAATATTTATTAAGTTAATTGATGTGTGTTTATAAAGAGTCGGAACACTAAAAAGTAATTTATGGTGTACATTAGCTGCTCGTTTTGCGACACAATGTTGCGTTTGTGCAAAGATTGAAAATAATTTTAACGTTTCGTCATAAATATGTAGGAATATCACCAAGGTTCCGTTCTCCTCGAAGTTAATTTTCAATCAATTAGCTAAATTGCATACTTTAATACATCGTCGTCATGCAAATAGATTGCCACAAAGCTTGAAATAAAAAAGCAGAGGTCGCATGGGACGTATGTGTGGAAAATGGAATCGAACTGATCACGAAATTATCAACACTAAAAGAAGAAACTCTAACCTATCCATAATTTCGATTTAAATTTCGTTCAACGAAAATTTGCTGGGGTAGGGAATCTAGACAGTACGATCAAAGGTATGGTCTATGGTCGTTAGTACTATGTATGGTACATTATCGAGACATGTACACAAAACAATCTAAATCCTCCCCAACAAGTAAATTACTGGAAACGGTTTCTCCGAAAAGAGGAATAAAAGATGCAGACTCGTAAACTATCAACAGCTTATATTAATCGATGAATGCCTATAAAAATTAAAAAAATTCCGTAGGTTACCCAACCCAACCATAGTTATATGAAGAGGTGCAGATAAAGTTTATCTACAACTACCAAATTGTTTTAGGGGTGAATGTGAATAACTTTAATTAAAAATATCCAAACTTCTAAGGTCAGAATATCAATTTCTTGTTATGCTAAGCGTTGAATGCCTTCGAACTCAATAATCAACTTAACTCAATCCAATCACATAAATGTACAAATCAGATAAATGAAGATTCCGAGATGATTTACTGAAACTTATTTGTTTTTGTTTGTCCATTTTTTTCAGGAAAAACAATGACAGAGCACCCAAAAGCTTATGATTCCAGTTCAACAAAATGAGGTCATTAATTAAGAGGACAGTCTCTGTGTCGAAAGTCAAAATGCTATACTTTGATTGGAATCGAAAAATTTGTGATGCCACCACAAAAACTTCATTTTGACTACGTCGATGTAGCATAAGTAGGCACCAGTATGTCTAGATTGCTCAAGGATAAATGAAATTAATTAGCCAATGGCCAATGGTGGATTTGAAAAGACATAGCTAGGGGAAGATGAGGAAAATGATACTAAGAGGTCATCGTTTTATAAAGATCATTTATATTTAGGGTACAGGCTAGCGTATCTTTGGAGAGATCGTGTTGGATTACGTTAGACAATAATAAGCGAATGGAGTGGTCAAAATGATAAGGTTATATAAAGGGTTCACATTCAGAAATATTCGATAATATTCTTATCTTTCGAGAGGAATGTCTAAATCAAATACTATGAAAAATGCATGAAATTATGAATGTGGTGGGAAGCCAAAATATTTAAACGAGAGGATGAGAATAGTTCAATAATCAAGTGGTACCAATTGCATTAATGATGAACAGTTTCTGCCGAATTTGTGAAATATTGAATGACTGGATAAATGGGAACATGGCAGTGGTAGAAGGCAAATATCAGAGAGTAACTATGATGAAACAGGTAAGGATAGCGTAGTTGGAAGAAATTAAGGTAGGCATAAAAAGAGAAGCCAGACAAAGATGAACGACATAAACATTTATATAGGAATTTAATTTATCTTCCCCTTCTGCAACTGGTAATCATGGTGTGGATGTACAAGACATGTACTTGATCTACAAGTTGACTTTAACTATCGAAATGAAAACTTAACCAAGTCGTTAATATAATTTACGATATCATCAGATTTCATTCATGATTTTTAAAATCAATAACCCGATCCGCTTTTAAGATTTTAAGTGGCAAAGGAAATATTTTCCCCATCCTCAAATTTCGGGAACGTATTTTGACTGAACTGAAAGAACTTTAAACTGAAAGAATATTATGAATATGAATTTTCTCTGAAATTTGTGGATGGAGAACCATTGGTTTATATAAAAATATGGTTCTATAGATTTTTTTAAACTTGTTCGAAAAGCATATTGATGTATGAAGGTGGCGTTGGATGTGGGAGAAGCAGAATATTTTCTGTTCATTATCAATTCCCTATACAAAATATACCCTCACTTGGTTAGCTTTCAGAGTATTTGAGAGTAAAGGGTATGAAATGATACATGTGCAACGTTGTAGGTTGCAGGTTGAGTGGCACCAACAAGATAAGGAAGTGCAACAGAATGCACGAAGTCAATCGTTGAAGATCTATGAGGAAGATGGTGAGAATATAATGGAGAGGGTTAAACATGTAAAGATATTTGTGATTGCGTCGAAATATTTGAAAGGTATTAACCAAGAAACGATTGAGTAGTTCGGGTGTGGGTAAAGGTGTGAATAAAATCTATATCTAGACCTATGTATTAGATGAATATGTGGAACATATCAAGTTAATTAAGAGTGTTGATTCAAAGGGTGTGAATATTACTTTTGATGAATGAGGAGATTAGGAGTGGAAGAAGGTGGTCCTTGAGAGAAATATTAGAGAAAAATGCATGGTAATAATAATATTGGTATTTTTTGTAGAAATAACTCCAAGAACGTAAAAACTAAAATGTTACTCGACGTCTATTCCAATCTTCAAAATTCTCTCACGGGGATCAAAATATGTATCAGTCTTTCTCAATCAAATTGATCGTAGTTTTGCTAAATCTTGTTTTGATATGGGATATCGTATGGAACATCATTTTGTTGTTTTTAAAATATAAGTGATATACACAAAATAATTGTGTTTTATTTATTTACCATATGCTAATATTTTTATCGCAAATGCAAATCGGTTCAAATGGTTCGCAAAAAAATATTGTAAATTTATGTGTTCCTACTTTTGTAGAAATTTTATTGTAAATCCAGAGAGTCGATGTTAACAGGAATTTGGCTCCTTTCATTGGTCTGGTATTCTTTTCGAAAATGCCTGCACAAGCAGCAAAGTACGTCAAATTTAGTGCGAATATTTAATCCTTTAAACTTCACCCAATATTTACAGAAAAATTCCAACCCAAAAACGAAGTTTTGCTACTCAATTCTAATGAATCTTCAGTGGTTGCTATTTTGTGTGTATTCCTATACTTAATGTGATAGGCTATTGTGCTATTTAAAAAATATGGGCCAAAAGTTACAATGGGGACAGTCCATCTAATTGCATGAGAGTCGTGTCAACTATGTCAACATTGATGGGTTTTATCAATCCCAACCCAAATTTATTAAAAATATTCAAAAAAAGTCGTCATCAGCATTAACGATCGAAAATAGTTAATACATATTAGGAATATTTGAAGCCTCATTTAGCTACAAAGAAAATTAATTTTATTTGAAAAAATAACTAGAAAATGCAGCAAATAAAACGTCGCATGAAATATTTCCATAGTTCCCTTAAAAAAAAAAATACTTAGTATGAAAGCACGTCGCTGTTCACTAATTAGTCACTTCGGTGTTTTTTTAACGCATCATGCGAAATTTTTGTATTGACATTTTTTGCTCTGTTTGTATTATGTTCATGCATTGCTTATTTAAGTTAGATTAGCCCTGGGTTCCTTGCATATTCGCTCTGACATCCATTTTGATTCGATCTGCACATATCTTTGGTCTAGTTTTCAGAAATAATGACATTGTAATCTCAATTCAACAATTCTTCCTAAATCACATCAAGTAACACTAACGACTTTTTCCTCATAAACATTGTTGACAACAAAACTCGTATAAAATTTACTTCTCCAAATTATTTACCTCTATACACGTAAAACGGTAAATATGAATAACTCCCACAGCGAAACGATTTATTATGTCCTGGAATTATAAATTAAATTAATGTCCACCATAAATCAACATTTTATTACTATTTCTTAATTATAATAATCCCCGATGATATATTTATCAAACTAACATAAAACATCAATAAAAATATTTTACCTTGCGAACGGCGATTGTAAATGTATTCATTGCACGCCTACCGGTTTGACGGGAATTTTACACACCCCTGAATTCATCAATACCGCAATGCGAGAGCTCCTCGTTCGAGTTCCCGACACGACCGAAAGGTTGCGCTCCTAGTATCCTTTGATACATTCCGCCACCTGGCGTCAGTTACACAACTAGCCAATTAAATTTATTTGTTGAAAATAGTAACGTATTTGGTTAATTTAATGGGTAAATAAAATAAATTGCCCTCGCGTCTGATTATATAAATTAAATTGCAAATTGTTTCCGAGGAATGCATTAAACAAATTCTCAAAAACGCCAGCGTTATCTGTATAATCTTGGAAAGTAATTATTGCATACATGGAAATAATTGTATTTCTTTTTTTTTTAAATAGTAAGAGTATGCGCAGAAATTGAACTCAAATAATTACGGTTGTTATTCCTTTCGAGAATTGTTACGCTCGAGGATGTTTATTATAGTCAATTAAATATTTTTTTTATTAAAATATTTTTATTGCAATTTAAAAGAATTATTTAAAATATTACTCTTCATATCTTGACACGTGGAAGCTTCGACGAATTACATCCCATTTATTTAAATTAATAATTAAATATTTAATATAAGGTTTTAAAATTAATTGCACTTGTATGCTATCGCAGTATTCTTGATTAACCTGAGTAATAATTAGCAATCAAAATCAATAATTAATTGACATAAATACCGTAATTACAAGCGCGGTAAAAGTGCTTATCGTAAAATGCCGCATCATTCATTAATGTTTTGCTCCTTGAAGTATTATCTCGGCGCCGTAAACACAGCGAATTTTGTCATTTTGAGTAGTAATTAATTTCCCATCAAATGGCATCGAGTAGGTTGAAACGGAGTGCAGATATCTGCATAAATGTGGATGAGAATATCGCCCACTGGTGTAAATGCTATTAATATTAATGCAGAAAATATTACTTATTATCTCATGAAATTGTAGAGATATTAGGAAATTATTTGTTCATCCGGACGCATGAAATTTGTTGTGGGTAAAGTGGGAGTTTTTGCAATCGCACTGCACGGAATAAATTTTATTATTATTCTTTTACAGTTTCTATAACTTAATTACAGGGAGAAAAAAATTCAAATCCAGTGAGAAGTGAGCAATTGGTAAGGAGCAAAGAAAACTGACAAAACCAGGATCGATAAAATAAAAACGAAATTGTGAAACATGAGAAGTAATGAGAGGAAGATAATTGAAAACTGAAACTCGAACGTATATAAAGAAAGCAATAGACGTTTCTTCTCAATTTTGCTCATTACTTTGTGTCTATTTTTTATTATTAAGGAACGTCAGATAAATACGGAAACACTAATCGAAACGGTATCAACTCAAGTGTATCGCAATCTGTGTACGGATGGATCTCCTATGACGTTTAATTACAACTCGAAAGATTATTTTTTTAACTAATACCAAAATCAGACGCAAAATAGTAATCACCCAGTGATTTTATGGATGCAAAACGCAACGTTTCCGCCGTTTGATTTTCCTTCCAATCGAGTTAATTACAGTCATTACATTTTTACAGCGAACGTGGAAATTGAGTTATTCAAAAGTGTATAAAACGATACCTATATAAGGAGCAAAGCATGAAATTAATTTTTTGCAGTGCGTGCGCAATTCTTTTGTGAAATCGCTATAAATAACTCGGATACGTCCAGCAAACGGCCTGTGCTCTCCTAATTATGCTAATTAGAATACAAAACAGTTACGCATATCTCGGAATACCACCGTAACCTGACGGGCGCTTTTCTCTCCGGGAGAGTTAACAAGATTACGCGCAGTTATTCAGAGTTTCCTTACGGACGCGAATTTTTGTCGGTTTATAGGAATTTCTAGCTTGCTTATTATATCGGCAATCTCATAGCTGTCTCGCACATCTCCCCTAGTTGTTGCTTTCTTATTAAAATCAATCTCCGCAAGAAACGCGGCTGACAGAGGCGGTATGAGCCGTCAAATCAAGCTCCTGGTATTACTGCTTATATTTACATTAAGCTTGTATTGCGAGATTGAGTTTTGAAACAAAGCGAATTTTAATATTCGCCGGATCTTGAGAAAGAAATTCCGACGCTGTGGGTACCTGTCTTTGGACTTTAATCTAAATAACCATTCAACAATATTGCTTTGTGTGTCTCACCCATATTATCGGGACGAACATAAGTCGAAAACGACAAAAATAAAATCTAGTTAAAACAAATTATTTGTATAGAAATTATTGCAAGGCTATTCGGATTCTCGTACATATTTATAGATCTTTAATATTAATTTTGATGATAACGTCATTGAAAGGCATCTAGGAAGACAACCAGTTCAAACAAATTTCGTCGCAAATGAATGCAAGGTGAATGCATTCAAAACTCCACTTTTAGCTTTTACTTTCTGTTCGTTGGGCAGAGCAATGGTAAAATTAAGAGAACTGTTGTCATGGCGTCATCACGTCCCTTGGTCGTGAGTGATGGAGATGGGTCTACTTCACAATCGTTTGATGATCATGGTATTTAAAGATGAATTCAACGAACATTCGACCTTTAAACATGTCATTCAACAAAAGTACCTGGGGGAACGAAGTACTCTAGCTAGATTCCGTAATTAGGCCAAAGGATGCAAACATAATTGATCAAATATATTGCCCTCTAACAACAAAATCGATTGTCAAAATTCGAAACCTGAACAAAAAATTGCAAAGACTGTTCCTACTTTCGTAAGTTTAATTATATGTCTTTTCTGATGCATCCTATATTTATTTTAATTCAGTGAAACTTTGTCTTTAATAAAATTCCATATATACTTCAACTAGGTATTTGCAAATATTCTAAAGGTACAAAGTTTCTTCTACAAAACATGTAACTAACTTGATACTTTTTAAGAATAATGAAAATTATTGCAAGTAATTGTACTAATACAATGAATAACGATGCATGTAGATGTTCATACACATCAAGAAATGCGAAGGGTCTTACTTGCTTACTTGACTTGCCTCCTTACTAGTTACCCTGTCCCACACAACATGAAAATTTGGCGGTTCATTAAGACACAGTTCGCACACGTCATATCGAATTAAGTTCCTTTAGAAAATTATTTGTTTCGTATGAACACAAGTTACACCTTATTGTATTGACAAATATAGTTGCAGTTTTCTGTGAGAGGAACATTCATTATTTTCCGTCAAGTAAAGGATATTTTTGGTGGCGAGATATTTCTTAATTTGAAGTATGTGTCGTGTGTTGTTTCACAGTTGCAGAAAAATATATTTGACATTTTGAGAAACGAAGTTATACTGAAATTCATTGATAATTGGATTCTTGCAAATGAAAATTTTACGGCGAAAGTTAATTCAACGTCTTATACCATATATTGTCATACGGGTAAGACTATTTAAATATGATTAATATGACCTTGAAAGTAAGAGTCAAAATATAAAAAGGTCATCAAAACAACAACCTAAAATATAAAGGATGGTTGAGACCTTTACTATGTGGTAGTTCATATTAATGATGAAATAAAACAAATGACAACGTTTATACCACAAATAATCTATTGTTAAAAATTAAACAATAAATTATTTGTGGTATAGACGTTGTTATTTGTTATATTTCATCAACAACCTAAAAGTTGTTTGTGTTTAGAAAGGTTTAGACAAGAAATTCTATGTGTAGTCAACATAAAGATGAAATACTAGAACGTAAATAATTCGATTGTTAAAATCGGTTGATGCAGTTCGAAATATTTCAAAAATACTTGAATGAAAATAGTGACGAATTCCATGTAATTTGTCAGAAAGTCGACACCTTTACTGAGCATCAACAGAATTATTTCAAGGTACTAAGATATTTCTCATGGCCTGGAAAAAACTGATAGTCTATGATAAAGAATGCATCACAGGACAATAACGAAATTCTTTAATCGGTACCATTAAATCAGCTTAACACCTTTTCAATATAGGTGGTTGGATCCTGTTTGGGTCGATGGTAAAATTTATTGGTGGGCAGAAGGAACACTGACTATTTCATCGTTACTAGTGATAGAATGAACTGAATTATTGACACCCTACAATCCCCACACTTCGCCCTAGATATTTTTTGGTGGTGGGGTTGCGTTGGGTTGAGAAAATTTCGACATTTTAATATAAATTGGATAATTTTGACAATTCTGACATTTTCAATGTCTATTTCCAATATAATTTTTGATATTTGGATTTTAGAAAATTTTGATATATATCAAAAAAGTCATTCACAATATTAACCATATTATACAATTTTGGGAGTTTTTCATTTTGGACAAAAGATATTGTTTATAAATTTAATAACTCTCTTTTGACTTTTGACTTTTTTATGTCAACGTTGACATTAATGGATTGGGTTACTTTAGACAATTTTACAAATTCAACAATTTTTCTTTTGCAATTTTGAACAATTTTTACATTTTGTGAAGCATTATATTAATTATTTGGATTTGAGATAATTTAGAAATCATTTATAAATTTAATAATTTAAATTTTTTTAGTAATTTTAACAATTTTGACTTTTTTACAATTTTGTCAACGTTGGCATTTTTGGTTTTGGCCGAAACAATTCTTAGGATTATTTAATTTTTGAAATTTTGACATTTTGAATAATTAATATTTGTGCAATTTTACCATCTTTTCCATTTTGGACAATTTTGAAAGTTTTTATACATGAATTATTTTGTACGGCCTCGAGAATATTATTATTTTGCAATTTTGCATAATTTTGATTGATTTCGCAGACAATTTACAAATTTATTATTACAAAGATTGTGATCAACAATTTTGACAATATTATAAAATTTTCATATTTTATCAATTTTACACAAAAGAAAATATTTATGAACATAATTATTTTGCATTGCTTGAAATTTCAACAATTTTCACAATTGTCACGTTGACATTTTTGGATTTGGTTCAATTTAGACAATTCATTATTTTTTTTATTTTGTAAATCTTAATAAATTAATTTAGGGCATTTTGATTTTTCCAATTGATTTGTTAATGTGTATATTTTTACGACTTCAACAATAATTTTTTTTGCATTTTGGACAATTTAGACATTTTTGTCGATTTCCCCTTCTTCATAATTTTAATATTATTTGGATTTCAGACAAAATAACACATTTATCAAACATTTTTATTTTCAGTAATGACCTGACTAGATTACAAAAATCCAGTTGTTGCATTTTAAATTAAAGAATATATTTATAAGTTAAATGTTTTAACATTTTCATAAATTTTGACAATTTTGAAAATATTACCAATATTGCCTTTATTGCAGTTTCAGTGTTTTTTTGCAAATTTGACACCTGTGTAAATGTCGTCGGGTCGTCGAATCGTCGAATTTAGTCCCTGTTCTTGTCTGTACCTCTTTCCTTCGTATCGTTCCACAATTTTTTTAGAGACGTTCTCGCATCCTTTCTTTCTTGTTGTCGCCTTTTCACAGTTTCCTTCTGCATGATTCCTTTTTGTTCTGGATTCTTGTCTCTTTCAAGTGCATGTTTTCTTTGATCTTGTGGTTTTATTGTTTAATGTTTTAATGCTATTGGGTGCTGGTTTTGCTGTTTTTGTGATATATTTCCTCTACAATTCTTTCTGCTTCGCTTCGTCTTGTTTCATATTTCCATTGTTACGCTATGTACGATATAATATATGTCGTGTGGCTCTTTTATCGTGGTTTTGTTTCTTAACATATTTCATGCAGACTGTGTAGGATTTAGTTTCAGTTGCAAATGAAGAAAATAATATGTGTTAAGATAAGTTTCACTTCTGCTGAAAGAATGTTGATCATCTAGTTGTTAAAATAAATATGATGCTCAAAGGCTATAAATGTTTATCGTTGCAGTTAGGATACATTTCAGCCCCTGTCTAAAGATATCGAGATTAGTAATACAAAATTATGATAAACATTTGTATTAGGCATTGAATTTAAGTTTAAAATTAAAAATCGTAATATTGAAAAAAACAATATCAGTGATCATATTTGCATTTGTGGTACATTTAAGGGAATCAGTCCGCCACGAAATTATTTCATATAAGGATATTATTACGAAGGTATTTTGAAATATTTTTTGTCGAAAAAATTATACTTCTAAACGAAAATAATTTGCTAGTTACTATTAAATATTTGTGTATTTAAGGGTAGTTGTTTGAAAATGTCGATTCGAAAGAACTACTCGAAGATATTGTCTATTTGTTTTTGCAACATTGAAATTTAAAGCTCGTGCGTGTGGTAAAATTTCATTGAAATGTTTAAGGCATAAATCCGACACAATTTCCATTTCAGCAGATAAAAACGGCACGTGACAACTGCAGCGTATAAGATATTTGCAATAAATTTATTGAAATAGAAATTGTTATCTGCAAGACAATGTTAAATGTTGTTGAAGTCGACATGATGCAAATTTGCATACATCAATATGTAATCACAAATTCGATAAAGAAATATACTACACACTACATAGAAATGCATGCGAAAGCCAGAGGTAAAATAAATTCCAAGCGCATATGTAAATTGCCGGTGCTCAAGTCGCAACTTTTCCGTCGTCTTCGGTCGCACGGGAAAGGGTAGGCAGAAAAACTGATTGATTTAATTGAATACGCAATAAATTTGCATATGCGTTTTTTTTTTCATTGTCCGATAGGCGAGGTAGCTCCACGTAAAATACCATTCCGCATGAGTTTTGCATAAAAGGGTTAAGGGTTAGTCGTACGTATCCCTTGTTTCATTCTTCCCGAGTTGATTTATGGATTGCGTACGCCGTTATTCAAATGCAAGGAAGTATTTTATATCATGACCACCTGCGATGCGGGTTCCTATCCCACGAACCCTTCTAAAAGCTTTGCATTCTTGATCTTACACAGCTTCTAATTTTAAATCTTGTGTGAAGTTTCACGATATTGAATACCCCGGGCCCGGCCGAATGCGTAAACGCGCCGTTACGTAACGCGGAGCACATTATAGATTTGATTCGCCCATTTAATATGTACATTTTTTAAAACGGTCTAGGTCTGGTTCAACTCGCGGCGTTCTTTATTGGGCACTGCGCATGATATTAATTATCGGCGTGACAGTGATTATTATGGTACTAGTTAAAAAACTAATAAAGTAGTAATTGGGCGTGAATGGAATACATATCTCAACTTCCTTATTCATATACGAAGCGCAATTTTATTCAATTAAAATATTTTGAAATTAATCTGCTGTGTGGCAGAATATGACCACGAGAAAAATTTAAATTACAATACGCTCTAGGAATGGTTTCAGTCTGTATGAATTATGTTATTACGCGAGAGATAATTTAATAGATTACTTATTAAATGTATCCAATCTATTAACTGCGTTATGAAAGTGAATGCCATGAGCAGATTTGTTACCTCTGAAAACTGTCATATGCAAATATCATTATGCACAGATTAATTAAAAAAATTCTAATTACAAAATGTTATAATAAAAACGTCAATAGGTTGGGACAATTATAATAATAAGTGTATTTGTCTATGATGACAAGTTTATCAACAAGGAAGGGAGGGTTGGTAGAGGTCACCATAAGGATGGAAGCATCAGTACATGAAATAGGTCTGGCAAACGATAATTATGCTCCAAAGGGGAAGGGGCATTAAATGTTGGAAATGAAGAAGGAAAAACGCGCAGTTATCAGGAAGTAGAATGTTTTATATTTTATATAATCAGGGGTGGAATTTGGGTGGAAAGTCTAAGATATCAAAAAAGCAATTCAGAAAGGAATAATGGTAGGGGTGGTGATATTTTAAACCATCAGTATATGTAAATATGAAACTGGCAGGCTAAGAAGCACATCATCAATAAAATGCAGGGGTCAAAGATATGACCTTGCGGGACACTAGAACTAACGACGTTAGTTTCAAATCTATCGAGCTTTCTGCATCAAGTGAGGTGGATCTCATATCCAAGCATTTCCTTCCTGAACCATAATGTAACATTTTTTCATTTTTACTTTTATTTAACGAACGAATTTCAATTAATTGTGCCACTGTTATTTAGAATTATAGCTTATTTCACGTGGAGGCGTTTTATTCCTTTATTGCCTGCACTTAGCTAACAGATTAAGAGAAATATCTCTTCTAATTTTAGATTCAATATATCCTTCGCTTCGCTACCTAATGAAACTGCCATAAAAAATACGAAACACTTAAGAACTTTCATCGGTTAATGATTAGATATTAACTTAAAGTATCGTAAAATTACTATCATAGATTTCGGATACAATTGATCGTTGAAATATAAATTCGATTGCAGCCTTGCCTGCTAAAAATTTACGACGTTTCCAAGTCATCCACTCGAAATTTACGACGCACGAGTAGTGGTTAGGTTTTCGCTCGCCTCAGCGAAAAATACACATCCATCAATAAAAACCGCGAGAGTCCTCGATTCCGGCGATCGCGACGTATAATTAAAGTGTGAATTTTAAGATTTATTTTTCAACGGCAGGAACACGCACCAGCGCAATAAAGCAAAAATTGCTCCTATTCACGAAATCGAAATAATGGAGACGTAATTGCGGACTCTCGGGGGTATTCGGCGATCTTATTTTGGTCCACGCATCCGCGAATCATGACGTGTCCTTCCGGAATATAGTTCAGGCGATTATCATTAAGCTCCGCAATTGATTGCCTCCCAAGGCTACTCGTTATGGCAAATTAAGTGGTAGAAGTAAATTCCCATTCGATTTTACTACTCTGGTCATTATCAACAATGTATCTTCATAATGATCGCGAATGATTATATAGACATTAGACTGGGAATTATCCTTAATTAGCGAGGAATTTCTGTTCGTTTGAGTGCAATGGAAATTAGGCAAGTGCTGCATTTATTCGTTTGCGGATACCTTTATGGTTATGGGTAATAATTTTGTTTATCTTATGGTAGTACGCAAATAGAAACAAAAAAAAAACAAACCGGAAGAGTACAACTTTTCTCAAACTTCACGTCATAAATTTTAAATTATTAAATTTTTTATTATCTCGACTATATTATTTATCAATTAAATCTTCGTTTTTGATATCATTTACATTTATAACAATTGATCAAAATTGACCTCGATTCAGAATAATCGCAGGAATTTTAATTGGCACATAGGGATTCCATTGGATCCATAAATTTTGGTTCCTAAAAACTGTTTTATGGTACCACATGTAACACAACTTCTAAACACAACTTTAAACAAAATGATGACGGGAGTTTAAATTCAAAATTACTCACCACACGCCGTATGTTATATACGAACTACCGAAACAAACAAATCAGTTTTTAGGAAAACACGGGCGTTAGCCCGAATCCATAATGAAAATAATCATGAATTAAATTTCTAACGACGTCCTTGTGACGTCATGTACGTTAAGCTCGATAAATAAAATTGGGGTTGCTTGGAGTTTTTAACCCGTTGCAATATCTCGATTCGTTGTACCATCGATACCAGTTCTTAGTTATTTTGAATTCAAAGAAGTAATTAATTAAAATTGTAATATCCGTATTTTATAAATGCGTTTAACGTCAGAGGATGTTACACAAGGACGTATTTAGTTATCAATTGGTGATATATTCTGGTCCGGATTAAAAGATTTGCGCCCCACGCAATACATAAGTTTTTTGCTAACACCCCTTATTAATCTTTAGAAATCCGGCGCCCCTAGTATTTCATAAGTACGAGTTAAGTCGACCCTGGTTCATATAAAAGGAGCAAAATTTTATTATACATACTAAACTATATATATAATCATTTTCATTCCACTCATAAAATAAATAGACGATATCCACAAATGAAAAAATTCCACGCCGAAGACGCAAAGTAATCCGGGTTCGTTTTGCGTCGCGCCATCGTTGCGACGTCACGCTAAGATCATCGAACTTTCTCTTAACTTTCATTAGCAAAGAACAACCCTGATCTTGTCCAACTTTTTCATCGACCGGGTAACCGAGTGCCGGCAGCCAATTAGTTGTAATTGGCGCCGCTTGGAGGGGCTAATGGAGAAGAGGCGCTTGCGCTTACTTAGACAAGACGATAGGTCGGGGAACTCAAGAAATTAATTCTGAGCGCTGCTAACGAACTTCAAGTTATTTCCGTGCAGTCATTCCCTAAGTAAGGCCGGGCGTCGGAGGCGTCGCCCGACGCCGCGTCTCTGCGGAGCTCGGCGACGGGAAAGAAAATCGTCTCTAAAAATATCGGTTATGGTACATGTTGGTTGATTGGATCACTTTGGTAATTATGCATATTTGCATTTTAATTGAATGTTTGTAATAAATATTAATTAAATAAATATAATTGGTTAAATTAATGAATGAAAAGGTGGTCAATGTATACGAAACATTTATTTATTATGTTGTAATTTTTCATATAGATCGTAAAGTTTCTTAATTGAA
This sequence comes from Geotrupes spiniger, assembly GCA_959613385.1. Lineage (NCBI taxonomy): Eukaryota > Metazoa > Arthropoda > Insecta > Coleoptera > Geotrupidae > Geotrupes > Geotrupes spiniger. The sequence goes on along the minus strand of OY390736.1, from coordinate 35,710,647 downwards.
GTTTAATTCAATAAATTATTCACGATTTCATCAATTTCTTGAATATGATTGTTGCCTTGCAATGGCCAAGCATTACTTCATTTTACAGGCAATGTACTCATGTCGTTATGTCATCAATTGACATAATTAGTCGCGTGAGATAGCGACAGATACAATTGAACCAATTCAAAATTTCTTGAAATTTTTTATGTTAAGACCTTTATGTGTTCACTGACGTAAATGTTTTCGATTTTAAAGAAAATGCCTCCTCAATAACTCACCTTCATCAACATCGATCTATAATAATTTTTTTTATTAAAATTTCTTGTTATAATTTAAATTATGCAAATAATTTTTTAATATATTTCATTTAACGTTTGCATTATTGATTCATGCCCTTTAAGAGATACTATTGCGATATAAGTATCTATGGTTGTAGTGATCTATTTATTTACAAATTAATATAAATTACAAAAATTTTAACCAAAAGTCGTAATCGTATCGCGCACAGGTACACCGAATCTCGATATTAAAACACGAAATGAAAGGGTTCGCCGAGAATGCCGGGAATTAATATCCCAGAAGTATGTCGAACGTTATTTAAAATTCCAATTTCAGCACTTCATCACACACACTTGTAATTTTCTTAATTTTAGTGCTTTACACTTCGAATTCATTAAATGGCATGAATCGGGAGCGCCGTATCCGAAATCCAATCAAAGCGCCAATCTGATGGCGCAGTATATCAGATTCTAAAGTCTGCACTCTTTCTGCGAGTGTCAGGTCTCTTTCAATCTCGTGCCCGGCTGAATCCAGGCTGATTGATTCCAGGACTACAAGGACTCTAGGACTTGTAAGGACGAGACGGGCGAGGGCGGCACATCCAATCTCACCGCCTCTCGTGTGTCGCATACGTCACCAACCAGACAGATTTTATTGCATTTTCTACCATTTTCGAGATAAAAGATGGACGGTTTTCGCTTAGATCGATGCTCGTGCGCGAAATTTTGAATTTATTCGTGTTCAAATTGCATTCTTTCACGATGTATAAATATCTACCTATTTATTATCTTTTTTTACGCTGCTAAAGTTATAATTGATTTCCTTATGAGAGTTTGATACTACACAAGTTATACTATACAAATATTTGTTTCTCATTAATAAAATAATAATTGTGAAATAAATAAAAACACTTTTTATGTGGGATTTCGCATTTCATTACAATATATGTGGCAATCATTTTAGTTCCATTCATTTGGTTTTACCATCAGTAGTAGCAGTAGTATTAATAAAATGGGTGGGGCGTGTGGGTAACTCAAAGCGCCCTCGTTTTTTGTAAAACGAACAGTGCATTCGGTTGTTAGGTTTTATCGACCAAGAGTCTTATCACTTATTATATCCTCATTGTGTTGTGTTGACAAAGATATGTAGAATGTTCCAACTGTTGATGTTTTGTACTACTACCATTTTTTTATGCTTACACAATTTTGACATTTATGCATTTCAATAATTGTGAAAAATTTGTCAAAATTTCAAAATTAATTAAAAGTTGCCAAAAATAACACTATTTACAAGTAAATAATAAATAATGAAGGAAATTTTAAAGTGGGACACATTGCACCTAAGGTCGATAATAATTTTTCAAAAATGCAAAAAATGCCAACATTGATAATATCGTCAAAATGATGTACAATGACGGAAACAAAATGTTAAAAAAATGTAAAATATCTTCTTCAGCGACCTTTTCGAATGAGTAAAAAATGTTATGTATGTATGTCATCATTCGCGATGACAAGTACATTTTTTGAAAGAAGTTTTTCTACAATAGTTGTTTAAAATAACTTTTATAAGATTTTTTTTAACACGTACCGTTTTCGAGATATTGAGCTAGATCGTACACAGCCAAACAGACTCACAGGCACACACGCATACGTCATTCCGAAAATAATCAGAATAGGTTTAGGGAAGGTCGAAACGTGTATTTCCGTTAAAATCTCGAGTTTTGGAGACGAAGACGACGAATATGGCGAAGAAAATATTGATAAAGTAATAGCGTCAGTATATTTGAATGATCAAGAAAAACTGTAGATGACCTATAGAATGCCGATGATCCTTGGAAAATGAAATCTAAATGCACAACAATTTTCATTTTGACTCGACCGTGATTGTAAAACATATAAGGAGGGAAAATTGCAGCCGCGAGTTAAGTGTACTATTGCAATAATAGTATTTACAGATATCGCATACCTCTTCATTTCTTAAATGCTCACCAATTGAATGGCGCTATCGATTACAGTTAAGGATTTCGACGAACTTGCTCGAAACAGTTTGAGAGTGCTTTGGAACCTACTGACGAAATACAAGTTACAAAGGAAAAGAGAAGTCAGTTGCAACTGGTTTTGAGTAATGGGAGTAAATATGGTGGCACAAATGAATTGATACTAAATTGGAGTAATAGATTGTTAGAAGCCCTGCCAACATAGCTCAACCCAATGCAACCTAACCCAACTCAACCCAACCCGAGCGACATTGCAAAACAAAAATGCGAACTCGAACGTGTGGAAATAAGAAACGAAATGAATTGTTTACTTGTGCGGGTTCGGGGACGTATGCGGTGCGCATGTTGGGGCAGTCTCTTAATGTTGCAAGGCATTGTAGTTTTAAAATGAATACTAAACCATTAATATAATAGCTACTCCTTACACAATGGTAGATAAACATAATTTCCAATGATCAAGTATACGATTTTGATCTTAACAATAAGTGGAAACTAAAAGAACCTTTCCTAACACGAAAAGGTTACGTGACGAGGGAAGATAAATTCTCCAATACTGTGACCCCTACCTCCTTAGAGCTAACTCTCGTTGAATTGGATTTTGGTAATAAGTAACCCAACCTAACGTGAACCAATCAATTTTTACAGACAATCCAAACAAAATTTTGTGAAGAGCAGAAATAATTTTTATATTGAATTATCAACGAGATTGCATTGGAGCTGAAGGTCGATCAGTTAAAGATGCAACCTTGTTGATAATTCAAAATAAAAATCCATGGTTGTCACAGCCGAAAACCCCAAATTCTGTCATTTTGTGATGAGAGAAAAGTTTTTGTTCGGTACCAAAATTGACACCGGAAAGTTAAGGTTTTTGTCGTTATCAAAACTAGCGAAACTACATCAGCAATCGCATAATTAGGTTGGCCAAAAGATGTTTCCTTCTTGAGAACCCCAACCAGCGTCCAGATATATATTTGGGGTCGTGTTTGGTTGGGTTGGAAACGTGGAGTCGTTTCTGATGCAAACCTGAGCTAAATTTGAAATCTGGCAAACGGAATTGATATCTTTTACTCTAGACCACGACGCCAATAAAAATTAGGTTAAATTTCTTATCAGGGAATCCACGAACTAGCCAACAGGTATGGTTTACTAGACATTAGTAGCAAACAAACCCAACTATGCGGTTGGCAAAACAGAAAAACTATAGGAGTTTATTTTTTTTTTCATAAAACATGTACACAGTGCACATATATTTTGCATTGGTCTTGGAATAAATCACCATATAATAATAATTGATGGGCAACTGATATATCAAACCCGGAGGAAAATGTTTGTACAATCGCAAATCTAAGAAGTCATTTTGGCAGTTTTCTAATTATTAGTTTTTAATAAAAATTTCAATCAGTTATTCATAAGATTGGTCCTTAATTAAGCATCATACAATACATTTCCATTGCACCCTTCTTCGAGAATTCACAACCATGTTCTTTCGTTCTTCTTCATAACACGGCTCACGTCGATTTATTTAAATTTAGATCTTCTATAACCAGCTTCAAATATAATTCAAATTTATCGTTCAAACTTCGGTCCATGTATCAAAATACCAGAATACCGGTCCTCTTATTCGTTTCATGCTCACTTTTTTCATCTACTTGACGTTGGAGATGATTTGATTTTCGCCACAAACCAAACTCTTATATTTTATATTTTGGTTTCTTGTGTTAAATTGCAGATTATTTATATATACGTCGCATGAACGAGTCGACTTTAATTTCGATTTGCAGCGCTCATTTTCAGTGGACCACTTTATCAGTAGCGTAATTGTTATCTACGAAATAAAATTGAAACCCGATTGGGACTTGAACCATGGACATTATGGTAGCACGCCTGGCGACCAGATAACTACACCAGCAGCTCGATAGCATTGCCCAATCTTAAACTCTCACTCACGTGCGCTTTAATTCGACGTTTTGAATATTTTAACGATTTACATAAGAAACGCGTCGAATAAAATCGTAAATAAAAAATAACGTCCATATAATTCGATGGCGTGGACACCCACCTCTTCACGATAATGCAAATTTCGACACATTCACTAATCGTTGATTTAATACATCGCACTTGCATTATTTATGCCACTGACAGGTGCGGCGGATCGCCGACGTCATTTTTAACTTTTAATTGACGAGTTTCGCTTCATGCGGTCTCAAAGACCTTTTATACCCGGCGAACATGCGTTTAAATTAATACGAACCGCATGCTTAATTTTTTTAATAAACACAGCATTTTGTTGATTAACAAAGACAAATTATTATACTCAACAATTTAGCAGATGTCTGCGGCGGAATTACGGCGTTAATTTTCGAAATAAACTCGAGCCGCTCTCGGCTAATTGGAAAATATTGCAACTAATGGCAGTAAATTTTAAAATAGTGCGTTTAGAAAACGCGCTTTGATTTATTTACGGGGCTGCCGCGCTGCAATAAATTTAATTGAGTGAAAATGTAATTTGAGACGGTGTTCCATTAAAGATGGTTTTTATGGTTCCGATGAATCACCGCAAACAAATACGTTGTTTATATCGCATTCGAAGTATTGGATTGAACTTTGTTCAAGGTACAACGCCTTTATCAAGATGCAGTGAACATTTGCCGTAATTACAAATTCACGAGTTGCAAGGGAGCGCCTCTCAACTTGTGTGTTAAGAATCTGCATACAGCGCCGCATAATAGGTAAGAAATAATCATTAAAACGCTTCTATTGTTTAGAAGGCTACGAAGAACACTTACGTGTTCACAATAGAGGGTAATACAAAGGCTTGGAGATTGATCGGGGCGCACACCCTTTCCCGGTGAGCGGCCCCGCGCGTCCCCGTGTGCTCACGGTTACCGTAGCAACCCGGGCTTGTGGCCATTTGAGCCCCTTTATTCTGCGGTATTCATCTTCGACAATTGAATGAGTATTCAAGTAGATAATGATATTTGCATGTTGATGATCTAAGTGGCCGCTTAATCGATGTTACTAATCTAGAACGTGCAGTATGATTTCATGCCTGCATGGAAATTCGCATTTGCGATATATTCGAAGAATTTCCACTGAAAATAATTAAAATTATTTAGCTTCGTTTATAAGAACTAATATACGTGTATCAAGAAAAAGATAACGTTTGTGAAGCTATGTATAGTATAATTTTCATTGCAAAATAGAGAATTTAATTCAATATAGCTGTAATAATATTTTCCAGTATTTTTCATACCAAGTATATAAACAAACATAATTTAATTTAACAAATTACAACTCGAAACCAAAAAAAATCAACGATTAAAATAATCACTTCAATAATAGTGTTACATTTTCCACTTTCTCACAAAACTCACAAAATTTGAACCGCAACTTAATGAAGATTCCTAGAAAAAGCCCAAAATATTTTTGACACAAAATTAGTTTAAAATGCAAATGATCTTGAGATTCACTTTAATGAAGAAACTACGTCAACTCGTATTATATTACATTAGCCAGCCCACGTGGATCGTTAGAATTCCTTATTTTGTGTAATAGATAAAATATTGACTGCGATCTGAAATCAGCAGGCTATAAATATGATAATGATAAACTTCCCATTCTTTTTGCAACGAACTCGGCGTTGCGAATAGATCGTAAACTATTTCCCACTTTCCTGCAAACGTAGAGGATTACATGATAGTTCTTATGGATCTGTTACGAGCACGATCATCGAGTCATCGACTATTTACATTTGCATAATTCAACGAATTTAACGCAGCTTTCCAACATAATTAATATATGGTCTTCAAATTACGCCTCGCTCGATCTATGCTTTCGTTTTAACGGATATCAAATGGATAATTTATTCGATTATATTTCATTGCAATTAATTTTTTTGTTGATTAACATTTATAGACTTCTTTGATTAGTTTTTTTACCCTTGCTCGTATGCATATTTTTGGATGTTTCATTTTGCTCGTCTCTAACTGTATTAGCAGATGATTGTTATGTTGGCGAAATAGTTTTGTTAAAATAATTTTGTTTATACGTAAAAATATATGTTCTTCAAGCATTATTCCTATTATTCAACTAAATACCATACGTCGAACGAACCCATTGGTGTTGGCATTAAAAAAATGTCCAAAGGACGAACCAAATTAAATTATAATTAATACTTGCGTTTTCTAGTGTCTCAATCTGTGCGAAATCAAACAGGATTATGTGATTACATTTTTAGGTGATCGATGAACCGTAAAAACGTAAAATCGAAAATTGACGTTTTCACTTACATATACTTTTACAATTTTTGAAGCTACGATATGGCTTAGGCGCATGTATTTCAATTCAATCCTTATGATGTAATCTAAATGATCTCCATTATTTGATATAGAAACATATATTTTTCATCACTTGCCTGGTACGAAGGTTATGTGTTTTTGAATGTATGGTCTAAATTCGTTTTACATCTATGCATTAATACTTTGTTAGAACTACTTACGTTGTTTCTTATGACCTTAATTTCTAAATAAGGACGATTCCATAGTCTCCTTTAGTTCCATAGGTCGACATCGTAACTTAGGGTTTTATGTCAAAAATTTACAATTTTGGTTACAACTTTGAAATATAAATATTATCTCTACAACACTTTCAATGCGACATCAAAATGTTCGCAGTTCTTTATACAATAATTTGATTATATTCACTTAAATCTCTATATCTACATACTTACTATTAGAATTTTTAATGCTGATATGTGCCTATTACCTATTTCAAATTACTCCTTGAGATGTAATATAAATGACTCACTTTATTTATATTGAAGCAGATATTTTTCTCCACTTGGATCGCACCAAAATTAGATGCTATTATGGTCTAAATTCGTTTTAAAACTATTCACTAATACTTTGCTATAACTAAATAATTATTGTACGACATTTGCGATTTTTATCCATATCACCATTTTCCATAATCTGATTTTTATAGTTAGGGTGAATGTGGATATCGGATTCAAGACATATGAAGTTTCATGAAAAAAATCCCAATGCCATAACCTGAGAAATGATGACGTCACGAATATAGTAAGCATTATGCACATATTTTATATATTACATATTTTTCTTATTCACGCCTTGTGGTTGCTTGTAAATTTCCTATATGTCCTCTAACATTTTCAACCCATTTCTCAAATATTTTCATCTTAATCCTTAATCTCATTTCCTGTTTTTATTTTCTCCCATCCACTGCCCTAGTGCTCCCATCTCTCCCTTCTTACTCTATACAATTTCATTTTCATTTGATTGTAGAAAATCCAAGCAGTTTTGGAAAAAAACATATAAACCCAAACCAATTATTTTATTTACATTTTTTTCACATTGGTGGCTGTCGTTAAGTTCAGTTAAATTGGATTGGGTTTGGTTAGTTTGGGTTGCGAATGAAAATTCTTTGAATAGATAGGTACAATAAAAATAAATTCGTAGTTAAAAATTTGAAAAAAAAATAAGAATAAATGTCTTAAATTAAAAACAAACGTTATTAATTTAGGACTGGTAGCTAATGAAGGATTAAAAATAAGAATAAAATTTAATTTCACAAAAAATGTTAATCAATTTTACAAGAGATGGGATCCGATTGATTAGAAGCAAGCGAAGTTAAACCAATCCAACTAAATACAACCCAATCCAATCCAACCCAATCTAACCAAACACAACCCAAGTTTAGTAAAAATGTAAACCCAAACCATAAACGTAAACAATTTGTTTCGATTCTAGTCGGGAACCCTATCCTTTTTCAAAATTACTCAAGAAAACACCAGAATACAACCCAATCCAATTAAAGTAAAGTAACGTTCAATTATCTGTTGCTGCTTAATCATTTGATGAAAACTCCAATCAATATTATAACTCAGTTATTTTCTAAGTTATTGATTGCTTAGATCCAGATATATTCGGTTTGGTTGGGTTTTGCAAAAAATTAGTAGCAATTTTTTCAACCAATCTTGTTTATTTATTTCACTGTTAATACTAATTTTACATCATTGCATTTTTGTTTGAATATTTACTGCATAGACGCCGTTTATAATTTTTGTCTCGCACATGAAATTATTCGTTGTCAATTTTCGCGACAACTAAGTTTCAGGTGCTCGAGTCTTATTCCAAATTTTCCAGTTAAATTGATTTGAAGCCCAACCAGAAGTTTTTCGTTAGTTATACCTTGGGCCTGTCGGCTGATATTTATTGCTTTCAGCAGTCCACATCGTTCACACTTTTCTGCCTGCCACAGAGAGATCACAGTCTAGATATACACCATGATAATTTTCTTTTTCACCATCACTTCACCTAGCTTCCTTTTGTATTAACATCTCATTGTGTATTCATATACACCCAAGTAATACCTCAATGCCGTTGTCTCTGCACAGTTTCTTGCTACAAGTTAATTGCAATTTTACCTTCAAGTTCAACAACCTTTTCAATTACCCCTAGACATCACAATTTCTTCTCTTCGTATCACAGTTTGCCTTCCATGCACCTTTAATTAGATAATTGATAACAAACATTCAGGAAATTAATTGCGCCCTACTTGAAACCCATCCGGAGATATATGGAGAGTCTGCAAACTTTTCTTAGTCGTCGCTATATGCAATCCTTGACATTTATTACACACATGGTCATGGAAATTCAAGGATTTGTGGAACGTTGTTATCAGTAGTGGATGTGGATATTAATCCGAAAGCTTTCAATGGATTTCAACAAGTGGTAAAACATTCAGATAAGAAAAACTGATCACTGCTGGCTGTTTATCTTTGAAGAAAAAGAATAGTATTGTTGCTGTTTATTGCACCAAAGAGAACTTCCTTTTGCAGGTCAATGACTCGACGGAACATCCCCAAACATACGAGTCCTTGGCACCTCGCCAACTAGCAAAAGTGCTGATAATTATTAAAATCACCCTCGTATTTGTGAGTGGAAAAAGTGTAAAATTAAACCACAGAACGCTGATTATACAAAAACAAAAAAGCATCAATAACAAATTAACCACGCATTATCGTGCGCATTACGAATCTTATTAGCTCCAAGGCATAGTTAAAGGATTGTTATAATTCCAGAAACACTTCAATTAATTACACGAGCACCGGTGGAGATAATACCCTTCACTAAATAGCTTACCTATATTTACGCCCACCGCAAAGCTTCTCGAAGCAGACAGTCTTATAACTCAGCTACAACTATTTTAATTAAGTTCGCATTCTAACAGTGGTTTTAGTGACTTGCAATATATTGTCGCGCACGTTTCTTATTTGCTTCAATTCGCGAATAAAGAATGTAATATCGCCCGTCTTTGCCAATTCCTCTATTCCGCGATATTAAAATTTATTGTACGTTCGTTTAGTTTAGACGATTTAGTGCGATGCAATATTCGTGCATTTGAAATTTCAATTTAAATGCGAATTTCAAGTCGCCGGGTTTTTAAAAAATAATATAATGTTTCAGCAAACAGCAAACATTTCTTTCATTGCCGGTATGACAATCTTTTATTGCAATACTTCAACGGCAATTAAGTTATGTTTTATTTATTGACAATAATAATTTTATAATGAATTACGCGATCCCCATTTTAAATACGTTGCGAAACTCCTGTACGCGATTAATGCAAATAGTCGTTGCATATTAAATTTTTGCAGTTGAATACGTCGTATAAATCAAAGGTGTAACAGACTAGAAGGGTTCATACACATTCACTAAAAGGAAACCCTTTGTTGTTAAATTTATAACGCTTCGAGTGAAAACATAGAATAATGATGAAGTTGTAAAACGGCGCGCTGAAATATCGCCAGATAAAAAGTCCGCGCGAACGCTGAAACGAAATGTTTTTTTTAAGGATACGGCGAACTAACTACTCCTATTATATTCAGCGGACGCAATTCATTATACTATTCGTAATTGTACGTGAAGTATTAACTGTGCATATCTTTTAAGTGGAGTATTTAACTGCTAACTGTAAAGTTTAATTATGTACGGTAGATCAAATGTCGAGCCCATATAGCGTTCATATTTCACGTTTCAAAGAACAGATGAGGGTCCGTCATATTATAAGTAAACGACGGAAGCTAAGACAACTTAAACTTTTATCCCTCTTTGTTAGAAGAGATTATACCGTAATTCCCCCAACAAATATTGAGATAGTTGAAAATGACTTGGAATTTCTATTTGTGGATATATTTCAAGACGTTGAAAAAAAGATGAATACAATGCATTATAATATAATATCTTTGACGTGTATTAAGAGTCATTTTTCTTATTACGTAGCGTTGACGTGAACGATAAAAAGAATAATAAAAATAAAAAGAAAATAAAACGTTACCGCGCTTGATTAACCATTGTCGTATATATAAGTTAAGCGAGGCACCAAAAAAACCTACCAGATTTTGTCTTACTTTGGTGATTAGTTCTGGTACTCTACTGATGTCGCACCAATTTTAACAATTGAAAGAATTAAAGAAATTAGAATGGGCAGTGATAAATTAGAACATATAACACCAGCTATGTAAATAAGTATTTTATATATATTCTATATAAAAAAAAATAACATAATAATTGGAATAAACTGTAATGAAATTGTTTGTAGATTTGATCACATTCCAGAGTAAATCATAACAAAATGTTGCTTCTTAAATTGTTTAATGTAAAAGGCACTTTAGTATTTGTTCTCAATTTCTATATGCCATGTGGTTGCCAAGCACTTTATTCGTATAAACTAATTTTATTGCCCCCGGGCAATAAAGCAGCACTTACATAATGTAGGTCAAAAATGATATTTACACAACACTATTATCGAATGAGTAAAAATGAAATAACTGTCGTTATTTTCAAATATATTTAAAAACGTTATATTTTATGTAATCAACGGATCAGCGGTTATTTTAAATATCAAGTCACATATTGTAGAAAAATGAAAGTGTCGTAAAAGACAACAAAAGAAAAAATAGCGAGAACTAAACTTCAGAGAGATAATATGAAAAATTGTGTTTAAATGATATGGTGAAGATTGGTTTAAAAAAAAACGTAGTCACAATATTTATATTTTTGAAGAAAACCATTCAATCAAAATCTTTCTTTATTTGTGTATTGGGCACTGAATTTGCTTGCTTTCATTTAGTTATGGTGGTAGCACTCTATTGTGCTTGATTCGTAAACATATAATGTGCTGGTTGACTATTTTATTGCAGAATGCACGCAACTGTTATGCAAAAGCAAAGCAGTAAGTTATGATCTGTCATGTCATTTTGAAACTTTATCTACGCAAGTACCTACGAACGTACATGCTGTTTTTAATTGTTCAATCCCGTAAAAAGTCTTATGTTTTATTGCTCGATGAATGTTTAAAGCAGTCACGTTTGTCCACAACAGTTAACACATTATGTATATAGATAACACATTTAAGTCTTCGGTTTAAGTATAGAATTGTATAATATCAATGAGTAGGGGAGGGGTGATACGGTTTTAACTAAGTTATCTGATTAAAAATTGCATTATCTGAATCTATCACATATTATAATCAATTGTTTAAATAGTGTGAAGGACCAACCGAACACCACTCAACCTCCAGTATGTGTAGTCCTAGTCCAGTTTGGAGAAAATGGAATTTATTAATTATTTATCATTAGCGATTAAAGAGACATAAAGTACGAAAAAAAAAATTACGACGAATGGACAACGATGGCAGATTGATACAAATATGTTAAAGTACTATATTAATGATACTTTTTTGTATTAAATGCTGTGGAAAAGAGGGGCATAGAAACGAGTTTCCTTCTCGTTTTGAAGTCATCAGTTGGCAATAGCATTCTGTGTTAATAATATTTATATTAAAATATAATTCCTGGACAAAAACCAGTTAGTATTACCTGTATCAATTAATTATCCGATATAATATGACTGAGAAATTTTATATTGTTTAGTTAGAAAACGATGTAGGAAGCCATGACGTGTTAATTCCAAATTATTTTTATTTATTTATCAAGTTTATTCAAGTGCGTAACATAAGTTAATTTAGTTTATTTATATGCCACATATTTTAATAACTAACGTTGGGGTTCCTCAGGTTATGTTACTTAGTTCCATGTTTTTTTTTTTAGTTTTCACTATTAACTGCATCACCAAATGCATTTTAACAGTCTGTGTATTTAAAAATAAAACAAATAAACATCGAATTGATTTAAATTAATTGACAAGAAAAGTAAAACAAATAAAAATCGAATATTTGATTTAAAAAATTTAAATTAAAGAAACGACATAACACCGGCGTCGGTGGTAGTAAAAACTAGAAACGCGGTATAAAGATTAAGAAGAAGTACATTTTAACCAACTTTGACGCAGCTAACAAATATAGGGACAAGCTATACCATGTTTACTTTCCAAAAATAAATTCGTTAGTTAACAAAATTAATGTTTATGTTATATCGACTAAGAGGCGAAGGGCGCACATTATTTGTGTGCAAAATTGTTTAATTTTGAAATCGCGTCTGTTAGTTCGTCAGTAATGATGTTTCATTTCCTATTTCATTAATTTTTACTTTTATTTCATTTGTTTTTATTCGTCGATCCTTGAAGACACGATTATTATTTTTAGTATTATCAGGATCATTTTAATTATTTGTTTTTTTTTCGTTTTCGTGGACCCTTAAGTCAATTTCCGTTTATTTTTTATGATCGTACATTTTCTTTTCCCACAATTTTGTTTAGTTGTTTCCGTTTTTCGGGTATTTGCCACTTAGTCTGAAATCTTCGGTTTCGAATTTCGAATTCATTTCTTAGAATTGATTGTTTATAATTTTCCTTGCATTCCATTAATTTTCAATTCTGTCAATTTGCTCGTTTGCTTTCGTTTGTGTTACTTTTACATAACGTAGACATATAAATTTCTTTCTCGTTTTGATGTTATCAGTTGGCAATTGAATTCTGTGTAAATAATCTTTATATTAAAACATGCATGAATTAATTACGCGATATAATTAGCTGAGTAAATTTATATTGATTTACTTAGTTGTTGGATGTTGGAAAATGATAGTTCAGGTTATTAAATGTAGGTTTGGAACAAAATTTGAAATACAAATTGCAAAAATATGCACGACACGATATTTGGAGAAGGAACAACATTGAAACAAAAGCGTTTAATTAAACAAGGATAAATTTTCCTTGGTGTAATTAGAACATAATAAAGGTAGCTAAAACAATATTTTAATTTTCGATTTCAACCCTACCGAAAAATTGTAAAATTGTCAATAACATAGCATTTTTAGTACAAGAACAAGTTTGCAAATTGGCTGTTGCAAGACTTGGGAAAAGCAAATGTTATTTAAACAACGAGAAAACGATTAAAAAGTAAAACAGAGTATAATATCATGTTCGTGAAACAAAAATAAGCCACAAAGCTGAAAACCCATAACCTCGCTGAAAACTCCTATGCTAAAATATTTGGTTACAAACATTGAAACTTTGAAAATAGTGACACTATTACTAATCATTGTTTGAGAGTGAAACCAGTTGATCGATTTTGACCAATGACAATGACGAATCACGTTAAATAATTGACTGTAACTAGCGGTTTTTTAAACTCTGGCGTTGCTAGTGTGATTTTTCTCGTGCTTTCTTGAAACGTCAATCGTCAAAATGGGTTATGTCATTTTTCACATAACTAGTTTTTTCAACTTAAAATGTTTGAACATTCCTTTGATCCATTTATTGTGTAAATATTTGAAATTAAGTGTAGAGCTCAATCCAATAGTTTTGGCTAAAACGAAAGTTGCAAAAGTGAGGAAACAAAGTTATCAGGTTGTCAAATTATTCCTTGGCAACATAATAAAAAATATTTTTATTGTTTGGAATTCACCTAAGAAGGTATTTTTTTTCTGTATTTAAGGGGCGATCCGTTTTTGATGAACGAACATAGTTCAGGTTATAAAGTGATATAAAAGAATCTAATTGATTCAACATATTCTATTAGACACGTATTTTTTGGTAATTATATAAATAGTTTTTTTTTTATTTTGTTACAATGCAATTTCGTTTCACGCTATAGACAGACTTTTTCACAAATTGTATAATTGAAAATAAAGTCATTTGCAAAACATGCGATTATTAATCTTTGATTTTGTACAATATTTTGTAACCAGTTTTGTAATTGTTACTGAACGTTGTTTTGTAAGAATGATATTTAACGACGAATTACTATTCGTAATTTCGTATTTGTTAAACACGATACCCGCGCTCGAAACATTTTCTGCATAAAAGTTTACGTGATTTTCGAATATTCAATTCAGAGATTTTTTAGGTTAAATCCGTCATTATATAGAGCTGAGGGCGAAGATCCGGCCCGAGCTCACTACACGCTTCGGAACAATAGACGTGAAGAGGCACGTACAAGACAAGGGTCCTGGGATGAGGAGACAACTCCAGGCTTTTGCTTACTCTTAACTTTTGTCGAGGGGAGAGCTACAATATTTTTAATCCACGCCAGCACTTGTTTGTGCGTTAGATGTACACATCCTAACCGCAAGTTTGTTAAATTGGGGTGAAATTTCGATACGTGAAATAAAAAAAAAATCGAAAAAAATAAGAATAAATGCATCGAGTTTGACAATTAAACAAATACTTGAACGTTATTTAACCTGTAATCGATACGGTTGCGTACGACTATTGTTTTACGTGTGATGGAAAAAGTTCCCCCGCCCTAATGTGAAGCAAGGTTAGCTTGAGACCCGTTTCCTAGGCAACTCAGTTCCCTGCAGGTTAAAGCCTTATTGGATATGTTCATCGTTTTATTTTATTTTTCCGCTTTTTCTCTGCATTTACATTTTCCATCTACAGCCTCCATTTTCCGAAGCGCCTCGCTTAGATATTGTATCAAGTGTGCCGCGGAGCGCGGATTGCCGATACGCCGCACTCTTGATTGCTTGTTGCGGATTTACCGCCCTACTACGTCCGCACTACACTTTTATTCGATCAAACATTTTTTCGAATGATTTTCTCATACACTTACGTTTCGAAATTGCATTACCCGTTCCGTTTCGCTCTTATTGGTCGTCGCGATGTTAGCGATTTTATAATCGGGTTAGTGACCTACGTTCGACGTCGGCGAGTTAAAATAAATCAGTATGGGCACGAAATTCAAGAGACGGAAAATTATGAGCAGATGAGCAATTCCGCTTTAAATGAATAAATGTAAGCAATAAGTAAACACATTTATCTGCGGCACGATTCCAGAGAAATTTATGTTTAAGTAAAACGGTTGTCTATTAAAGGTACATGCTTATGGATTTAATTTAATTATGCGGGCAACAGAGATAGTCGCTACAAGGAAAAGATGGCGAGATTTATCGGTGAGATGAACAACTAATCACTTGGTGACGATTTACGATACATAAAATAATCGTTGGTGCAAAATATAAAAAAATTTAACTTCATGATAACTGTCTTTCAATGAACAAGTCGGCAATTGTATTTTGAATAATTCGAAATAAATGTAGACCATCTCAAAATTTGTTCTATATCATCAATTATGGACGCGTATTCTAAAAACGTAATATAAGACCTCGATCTCGATCAATTTCGACGAATTTACTAGTTGTTGCTATTTTGTTTTCAACGATGGAAAACGCAACATATCAAGGGGTTGAAACTTATGTGACATATGTGGTGGTATCGTGGATACCTATGCCTTTTTTTCTACAAAAGTTGTAAATTTGCAGCGAGCACTGAATGCTTGTCTATTACCAACAACACGGGATCTTCCTTCGCCAGTCGTAGTCATTGATCAAATCAACCTACGAATAGCTGTTCTATAATTCATCCGTCAGAACAAGCACACGCAGTTCCTGGTGGGACATATGAGGCGTAAATAAACATAGGCAGTACATATATTCTTGAGACTCTGAAAGCACCACTGTATTTGGTCTGCCCACCTCCAAAGGCAATCACTCGATCAATTGTAACAAAAAATTATTAATATATCTCAATAATCTCAAAATAATAGTCTTTGTTCACATCAATGACTACAATAGTACTAATATATAACTACTGCGACAAACACTGGCCCCTCGACTGGCGAACTCGCACATCACTGTGTGAGCAAACATCGATGAATATAACCGTCGTTCGTGATTGTTCGTTCTAACCTCTACGGTAATACGACTTTCTCTTTATTAAACGCTTCTGGTTTTCGTAGACGAATATAAGGATTCCGTATGATAAAACCTTGAAGCCAATCGCGACTTTCAGCCTCATTCTTTGAACAGGGATTTTTATATTATTTTTCATCGTATAAGTAGTTAATGTGTGCAGGTGTTACTTCAAAGAAAAGTTTTGACAGTTTTATTATTTGCTCCGACAACTATTTTTCCTCAGTGTCAGAAAAAAAGCATTCACCTCATACATTGCATTTGATGAGATGTCATTGCTCTAGATATGCCACAAATTCTTGAAACCTCTGTCAAACTGCGTCTATCTTTTATAGCACCTGTAGCAGCCTCTACGGTTTCTACAGTCCAAAGACTAATTTTTTAAAAAATCGTCGTTAACTTTGCAGTACGTTCACTTAGCATTGTACCTTTGAAACTGAAGGTTTGCGGCAATGACACCACTCGATGACACTCACACTACGTGTACAGTTTCGAAAATAAAGGCGCTGTAAAAAAATGACTGCCGGTATTACCCCAAGGGCTGGTATTTCCCCTACTCTCCCCTGCTAGTTAAATAAGTATTTATCACCCTTATCCAGAAACTAGGGTATCACTCTGATTACTTTGCTCTAAATTCAGATCAGGATGTTTCTGGATCAGCAAAAGTTTTGTGGTTCTCCATCTTTCGTAACCAGATGTTATTTTAGTTTTTCATGTTTCTCTTTCGTCCCAAAAAAGGATGCCATTTTCACTAAATTATCTTTCTTATTACGAGCTATTTCGATATTATTAATCTTAGTCAGCTCCCAACTGCCAACCTGCCTGATGTTTTTAGCATTTATTGCATTTGAATATTCTATATTTTGATGTAGTAAATTTTAGAGATGTCTGAAACTGCTCCTCAAAATTAAACATATTCTTATTAAATTCAATATAGAGTTTTCTTCAAAATCGTGGATTATCTTAAAGTAATCGTTTGGCCGTGTCCTCAATTCTGTCACATGATAGGTATTTATGGCCAGGTTGGGAAAATGATGATATATTGATTAACATATACCACTGTTTGCAAGACAAAAAATGAAATCACGCACTGGCCTTTTATCTGGGAACCGCAACTGCTGATTTTTAAATATTTTTGAAGTAATGAGGATATAAGTTGATCAGCTTGTTATGCCCCTTACCATCTACGTTTTCATTGCGCATAAGAAAATAACATCTGCCACAACTTCGAACATCAAAATCAAAATAAATCAAAATGTTCGTTCTTTTTTAACTCTTATTGTAGATACAGCCCTGGGTTATTCTCCACTACCTGTTAACGATAGGTAGTAGTAATAATTTATTTTATGCCACCTGGACCCTTGAATGCCACACAATATTTTCAAGCAAACTTATAGACCGTGGATAAAATTCCCAATGATCACTATTTTGAATTTGATTGGGAAACGTGGAACATTAATTCGAAAAGCAACTTTTCGAATTAATGTTCCACGTTTGCCCTTATCATTCACACTGAATACTGGAGTTATTTATAATAATTGTTAACTTGGCTATAGGCTAACCAAAGAGCATACTCTATAATTGGATTCATGATATTAAGGGACAACACTGAGCTTAATATTATATAATTAATAAATTGTAAAAAATCAAACAATTATACCATTATATCATCCTAGGAAAGTCATCGTTGTCCTTACCTGGTCTAAATTGAAAGAGTAAGATTTTATGTTAGAATCTCTAAAGCATGTTCTTTAATAATACACGCTATGATGCGCTTTCATTGGAGTCCAGTTTAAGTGCCCAATGACTTTAAAAGGAAAATATGTTTACTACGGACAATTTAATGTGTTTCATTGGTTATTTTTTTGTATAAAATTGGTATGAAATATTATAAGGAGTTATAAATGATCAAAATTAAAACGTGCACTTTTTGGTTGGCCCTTACTTACTTAAAATATAAAACATCATTAAGCAAACTATTTCACAATAAAGAATCTCCACGAAACTACTAGGCGTTTTCTTTTAATAACCGCGACGACGAATGAACAACATTTAAAAGGTGGGTTCAAAAATAAAAACGTTATATATGTAGATAAAAACACTCGAGGAGGAGAGTAATCAAAAGAACTCGTGAATTTATATTGCACGGCATTCATATTTGAGTGTGTGCGTCTCCATTCGCAATAACACGGCAGTTTCTTATTCTTTACTTTTATCTCATATTTCAGGCGAGTACCTCTCGTATCGCGTAGGTTTTATTGCATCCATTTCTCTTTTGTCGCCGTTTTCCAAGCATACTTGTCAGCCATCTTAGAATTTCAAGCACAATTATATGTACCTGTACGCACAAGGTATGGGAATCCGTCGCTATTGCGTTTTGCTAACACGTCTTAAGGCGTTGTTTCACTATTACTGCTGGCAATTATAAGTTTGTGGAGGGATTTGTCGACGAGATTAAATTTAAGATATGCTTATAATGTATTTTAACTAAATGGTCCCGGTAGGAATAAACACCCAACAGGGTTCATTTAAAATAGTTTATTATTGTTTCTAGTGTTTTGAAATATTGCACTTACCCTATCTGCTATCATTGTTAAGTGTCCTCTAGTTTTACAAGGCCGTAAAGTCACCTCATCTGAAACAGAAAATTACAGTACAAATTAATCATGAGATTGCACCAAAGATGATGTAATTAACTAATCATGATCAAAGACGCTGAAATTTCCAATAATTATCTTCATCAATTTTTAATTCGTTAAAAAGTTAATAAAAATAAAATTTAGAATTTTGAGTAATTCGCCAGTAACATTATGAAACAGTTGTTGATATTTAATCTTCCACGTTACTCCATAAACAGCTGCCAAAATTTTCAATGAATACCTAATGCCGAAATTTAGATTTGAATATCATTAGCATATTAATAAATATCGACTACCCTTATAGGTAACAGAATCGTACGTGTGTATACATTTCTGTGCTCATTTCCATACAGCAAAGGTTTCTCTCAGTATATAAAGAATCCATTAACAATATTCAGCCGAGTGTAAAAAGTATCAAGTTTTTAATGCACTGTGGCGGGAAGTAGGTAAGTGAAGACGTCATTGGGAGATAACGGAATCGTAGAAACACTTTGAGAGGCTGCGGTCGAGCAACTTTGATACAGAGCGCGCTAACCTCATTACTGCACCGAGCTAGCAAATTACCCCTGAAGAAAACGACTAAAAATAAGCCAACACGTTTAAGTACTCCACTATGAAATAGAATTACATTTATTTGTCGGATTATTAAGTAAGTACTTAACTGTGTAATGTTTCGAACCCATTTCGTTTATTATGCTCGCTGCTAAAGTTTAATGATACATGAATTAAGAGGCATTTTGCTGGATGTTTCTTACTCGCGCGGCCGCGTTTTTCGGAAAGTCGTTCAATTATTATCGGACGAAAGATGATTAATTGAGCGCGAATGTCGGTGTAATTTCGGTCGTGAGTTCGAAAATTCGCGGAAAAATGTAATATTTTTTGAAACCGTGTCGTGCGCATTAGTACTAATTACGTGTTATTATGGAATAATAACGTAGCGACATATTTATGATAATGTTACCGGGAAATTTAAAATTTTATGGTGTATAATATGGTTGGAAATCCATATAAAGAAGTTGAACCACAAGGTCTTAAATTTCTGCAACAGTAAGATATGCGGAGCTGACACGTCAATGTATGTAACCGTGAAATCTGCATTGCAAGTTAAATGCATATATTAAAGAAAATTATTAACAGAAGTGTTGAATGAATATTTTTTTTGTAAACGTTGAATCAATTAAGTTTTTACCCCCCTGTTCACATTTACTGAGGTTGATAAATTATATCGTAATTTAGTTGCTAATTAATAATATGTAAGTTTAAGTAGATAAGTAGATAGCACTAACACAAACAAGTTAGATAGGTGACGATTCAATTTGTATCGATTAAAGCAATGTTTAAATGGACACTGTGTTTCAATTCTACTACATTGTAACGAAATATAATTATTACATAGCGATCCAGCCTTAGAGTTGGTCTGTGTTGGATATTTTTATTCCCTTTCTATAGTTTCCTAAGTCTTGTCTTTTTGTATCTTACGCAATTTTATTACGTTGCTGTTTCATATTTCCTTCATTCTGGACCTAGAAATCATACTTCACTCAGCAGCTATGTGACAGAAAGGAAATTGCAATTGCTTTGTTTTGCTCGCCCTTTTGCGCGTTTTATTTTATTCTGACAGTTTTTAGATATTTTAGCTAGACAAAGATTGTTTAGTTCAGTAATAAGGAAAATGCTCAAGACACGTGCGTATTATAGAAGAATCCAAAAGAGTGAAGGTGTTGTTATCCGTAATATTTTGTGCGGGCGGTACCGCACACTATGGTGTACAAGTGTTTTAAAAGATGCTGTAAATGATGTGATGAAATTGAACCGATCTGTGCATACCAGAGCTTCGAATACAATCTGTTTCCACAGCAGATGAGCCAGTATGTCGCTCATACATCACTGACTGATACTTCAGAGTCAAATACGGTGACGAATGTTGTTCCGACCTTATGAAGATTTGCGATGGAGTACCACAGAGGAATATTCTCTATCTGCTGTACACCACCGACATCAGGAAAGGTGATGGAGTAGTCACAACAACATTTGCCAATGACACCGCTTTACCCGCCACTGAGCAAGACGTCCAGTAAGCCACAAACTTTAACAATGTCATCGACTGGAAGAAATGGCCCATTAAGCTAAATGAGGCGAAGTCGGTTTCAACGTCAATTTCACCAACAAGAAACTTGAATGTGTGGATTAATCAGTGATAGCCAATCGGCAAACAACTCCACGTGTCAATGAAGCAAAGTATCTGGGCATTATCTCAGATAAAAAGTTTCTATGAAAACACGTGAAGAAAAAATACGAGATTTTTTTGCTAACGGTTGTGATTGGTGGTGATCATTTGATGGATGAGAATGTATTTTAAATTTATCATAAAAATTGTATTGAAAATGTGATGGTGGGAACAGGAGTTCGAAGAGATATAGGCAAATAAATCCCTGTATAATTTTTACACTGGCTTTCAGTGCTAATAAAATGAATCCCATTATGGACAATAACGTTTTCATTTCTTACTATTATAAGTGGACATTTTCATCGAAATAGTTAATTGTTGACATTTGAATTGATTACAAATATCCATTATATATAAATATTATATTGGTTATGTTGGTGCTTGAGTTGGGTTGGGTGGGTTGGGTTGGGTTGGGTTGGTTTGGGTTGGGTTGGATTGGATTGGATCGAGTTGTGTTGGATTGGGTCCGGTTGGGTTGGGTTAGGTGCTTGAGTTGGGTTGGGTTGGTTTGGGTTGGGTTGGATTGGATTGGATCGAGTTGGGTTGGGTTGGGTTAGTTTTAGGTGGGTTCGGTTATAATTCACTACAAGAACACAAAATAATTCACTACAAGAACTATTTTCTTCAAAAACACAGTGGAGTTTTAGCCAAGTTTTGTAAATGTTTACATTTTCATATTTCACCTCATTTTTCCATTATTGTTGTATATATCTAACATACGAGTACATATTTATATTTCAACACCTTTAATTTTTTGATAATGTTACGTATTTAATATTTTGATATTTTTCAACTATTTTCGACCAATTTGACTCCCTAAAAAGTTTTACCGGTTTCACAATTTTCACAATTGAAGTTTGAAAAATTGTGTGTTTGCATCAATTGGAATCAATTAATAACAATTTTAAACTTTGCACAATTCCTTCTAGTTGCGACAATATTTATTAGTTTGTAATTGTCTCACTTTATACATAATTTTGCATGCTTGGAAATTTTTTAAATATTTTTAAATTGAGCCTCAATTTCAGTCACATGTGTTGGATACTTGAAACGAGTTGTCAATACATATCAAGCTACTCCTTTACAAGCAAATTCTGAAGCCTGTGTGTATTTATGGCATCCACCTCTTGGGATTCACCATCACGTCCAACATCAAAGTTATCCAAACGTAAACATTATGGAGCATCGTCATCGCCGTGGTATATCCGTAACGACAATGTCGAAGTACAATCACTACTCGACGGCAATGGTATTATTTGAGGGATATGAAGAATAAAACAGTTCGAATTGGTGTATTGTAGTACTAGATAGTGAAGTCCTTAGAAATTCAATTTAATTCTCCAAAGAGTGTCGGGGCGAAGAGAACCTAGTGAGTTAACTGGATCGTGAAGGCAATGAAAATAGCCATCGCGTCAGTGGGATGAATTCATCAACGTCCATCAATGTTTCTAATAAGCTACGACGGTCGATGCAAGCACAAATTGCATAAACTATGCTTCCGAATGCCAACATGTTCCTTGCAAAGCACATGTAGAGCTAATTTACGTTGGTAAAAAGGATTGAATCCTACTGACAACTAAGCGAACCTCTACCTGTTCTCATCAGTATGAAGTACATACGCTAGGCGATACAAAAATCAGTTCTTAATCAGCTGTTAACATAATCATATTTAACTAAATTGTAAGAAGAGCAACTTTGTGCAAATTGGGACAACCTGGCTATAACACGAAGAAAATTATTAAACATTTTTCTATCACTTAACGGTGAACAATTCTGTCGATTTTTCCAAAAGGAAGAGGGGGGGCAAGCTGAAATGTCCTGTGTGTGCTGAGTCATCTAGAGAAAGGCATCACCTTGCTTGATACATGACAGCTCACCAGGATAAAGACAACGACGAAGGGAAACTGAAGTCGAAAAGAAAAAGTTTGCCTCGTTGACAAAGTTATTCTGCCACAGTCATTGGTTGATGAACATTAGCGTTTCTCGAAATTTAGTGACATTTTTGCAAGTAATCAGTTACTGTGCTAAAAATCTGTTTGTTTACGATTTCATATTTGAAATTTTATTATTTCTTGTTAAACTGCTGAGTCACACTTTTAAACAGCGATGATTATTCCATTTTACTACTAATAAATAACTACAACTAATAAAAATATTCTGCATCTGACTATTCGAAATATATTTTTGTTATAAAAATGACTCTTATTATTTACATTTCGTATAAGTTTACTTTATTGTATAGTTCTACTAAAATTTCGCTCAGCCTAAAACTATATATTTCAGATCAAGTTTGTTATGAAGTAAGACCCCTAAAATTATAATTAAAGACATTTTAATAAGTCTAACAAGTACATGTGCATAAAATAATACAATAATTGTCACAAAGAATTTTTGATAGAATTAAATCTCATTATTGTGCTATGTTAAGCACCAAACCAACAAATGAATAATAATAAAAAATAACAAATCCCACGCCAAGCGAAAGTAACCAACATCCGCGGACGCGCGTTTTTGCGTCTACTTAGCCGAGGAAGTGTCACGTGCAAGTATCGACCGTTTTCTTTATCCGTTTCCTCCCTTTCTATATATCACACACAACTGCAAAGTTTTTAGTGGAATTTGGTTGGTGGTAATAACACTCACGCACTATGTGGCAGTGACGTATAGGGGAGGAGTTTCGATAAGTTTGCTTCCTTTGGGGAAAGCGGAAGTGCGAGTGCGCGGGTGAGCGTATGTGCGTATGGAGACGCATGTGTGTGACTATCTTTCCTCGGAAGCCATTTTTATATTCTTGTGTCTTCCAATCACGTTTGAAACGGAATCCGCGTCCTCAGTTCTTGACGCAGCGCGAACCCGCGGAAAAGGATCAATATGTTAACGGTTCTGGTACAGGAACGATACTTTGATAAATTTGTTAAAATACGCTTAGAAAAAAATTAACATATATCTTAGATAATTATGACGATCGATTTAAATTGGTTGGAAATTAGTTATTCAGATTAATTAATAAAAGGTAATATTTATAGAGGATATTTAACTAGTTGACTAAAAAGACGAAGAGTTTGAGTTATTAATATTGACTAACTAGTTGATTTCAAAATGTGCCCGCTTCGCACACTTAGCATGTGTATAGTTCAGTTAAACAATATTTGGTGAATTAATGATATTTACAATCCGGGAAATCTATATGACGAATATAGTATCGTTATATAGTATCCATTTGCATGCCCTTGTCTGTACACATGTTGGACGAAACCAAATAAACACGATTGGTTGATTGAATAACTATTTACATAGTACCCAACCCTAAGCTGGTCAATAAATCAATAACAACCAGAAATATAGTAATAGGGATCTGTGTTATTGCAATGACAATCATTGTATCAACGCAACACATCGTGGAAGTCAAAACAGGAATCCTATATGAAAAGATGTTGGTTTAAAACCTATGAACTTGTTCAGTAAATAGAGCGGTTTACTTAAATAGCATCAGAAACAGAAATTGGGGCTCTGAGTTCGGTCCGGTTGTTATTTGCTATGGATGGTCGTTGAATTGGTTTATATTTGATTTTTATAATAAGCTCTTCTTTATTTATTTTATTTTATGGGCTATACTAGCGTGCTATTTCGATTCAATTAGTTTACATATCGGAATTAAATATTTGGTCTATGGCGTCTCTTGAAATTCTAATTTGACATCGTATATTAATTTTGAATACGTCAGTCTGGATATCATAAAGCTCGTTGTGTGATCAAACTTAGCTTCGCGATTATTTTTTATTAAATATATTTATTTGCGTTATGATTTGTTATTTTGATATCAGCAATTGAAGATATTTAATTTATTTGTCGTAGTGGAGTAAAAAATGTAAGTTTATTACATTTACATATATCAGCAGTCTGTATCTAGAATTGTAAATCTGGCAGTAAAAACAAGCAGGATCGTTATATTTGGTCCATAAAACACAAATAGCCCTTTATCAGCATATGCCCGCTGCGAGAGCGACTGGGCCATAAAGGCACAGATTGCTTACACTCGACATCTCATCCGCTAGAAGTCGCCGAGAAGGCGGAATTGTAGTTTTATGATATACGGCGAGGCTTTTATCACTTCAAAGGCCGTCTTTTTATGTGTACACATCTCGGCTGCCGCCACTCCCGCGATGGCGACATTAGAAAACCTGCACCTAAATTACATATAAAATATTCGTGTGACGAAAGGAAACCGCCCAATCCTGTGGCGTGAGTAGGTGTTCGAATGTGAAGTATTGACGATGCGGATGGCGCGTGCGTAGCACCCAGTCCACATAAAGTGAGAAGCCGGAGGGAACAAACGAGACGGAACAAGAGCGTGTGTACTTTTGTGCTTTTTCTCTCATTTTGCACATCCACATCCAGGCCGACGCTATTTTTCATCCGGGTGGAGCCGGGACACGACTATGCGAGCGTCCCACCCTAGATCGATCGACCGCTCAGGCTGCATATTACGTCTTCTCCTCACGTCCGCACAAAGAAATCACCTAACATCGCCTCCATTTATCATCGCATCTTTAAGATTGCGCCGGGGCGTTGCTAGGACGGGCGATCGCATCTCGCGCACGAATTCTAATTGTGGATCAAAAACCAATTAGAAACGCAAAGAAAAAGCTACGTCGGAGACGTCATGTACGAGTAAACACGTAAACACTTCTAACGTCGTTACGTAGCCGGCCGAGCGCAAAAACGCATCCTCTCTCTTTGTTGGATGCAAACTTGCAGCGCTAATAGAAGATTCTCGGCGGGACTTAATTGAATGAGAAAGTGGGCCAGTGACCCGCGGCCTTGAACCACCCTCGACCGACGCTCCCGGAGGTAATTAAGCGCCGCGGCGCAGCTAATTGAAGCTGCGGCGCTTGCGTCCTACGCGCTTATTAAAGAAGCGTACTAGGTCACGAGGGGAATAATGAACGAGAATGGAAGTCAAGGGAAAGTATTTTAAAGAGTGAAATTAGAGAGACTTGGGGCAGGTCAAGATTCAACCCTGAACGGTCACCGTTCATTATTAAATTTTCCGCTTACTTCTCTTTATCCGAGTTTCTTGCAAGTTTCGTTATAAGTAAATCACTACCATTTTATGTACAATGAGGCGTGAACGCCACGTTCTTTTGAAGGATTATAAATAAAATTACAATTACACCTTAATCACAAAAATATTATTTGAGGTAGGTACTCCGCACACTGAGGACTTATCGGGTAGTACTAAACATTGTGACATATCTAATATTCTTGTACGCAACAACCCTGGAATCCCAACATATTGCAATATTATTTATACATAAAGAATCTAATGGTAAGTTGCGCCAAAATGTAATAGCAAATAAACAAATATCTAGTTCATTGGAGATTTCCGATTGCCAACGATTGTGCATACGAATTAAAATTCCCGTAATCTCAAATATCAAATTTTTCGAAAAACAGCAAGATATAATTTTCATAATTGTTACTCAAAGAAAAGTACTAGAGCGAGAAAAAGAAGCCGTTCTTTTCCATAGTGGCAAATAAATTACTGCCATATTTTGACTTTTGAATAAAATAAAATAAATAAAAATTGTTCAAGATAAATATTTTTTGCATGTTCAAATCAACATATTTTTTTTACTGATCAAGCTAACTAAGACTGTTTCACTAAATGAAAGAAACACAAAGAAAATATTTATTATTGTAAAAAATTGAGTGTTTTTAAAAAAATTATGTAAACACGAATGTAAGCTTCCGCTTCCCTAATCCATTGAATAAATATCTTTACAGTTTCCTCGTGGTCCTAAACTTGATCTTGAGTTCGCTAATCATGTTATCAGCGTCTTCATAAGTTCCTCAAAGAGTTACAAGGGCAAGCTATTAAAAAACGAACCTGACTATGAAGGAGTTAAAATACAATAAAAGTCATTTTTCAATATAATCTCCTTGTACTTCTGTGCATTTTTACATTTAGCAATTAACGAAAATCAACCACATTTTTTTTCTTGTCCTGTTCCAAAAAACTCAACAGCCCACGCTAGTTCTTCGTCGTTCAACTTCCTGAACAGAGAAAAGTCACAGGATGCTAAGTTAGGGCTGTAAGGTGGATGATTTAATACTGTGCACTTTTGCAGGATGCTCTGAAGGATTTAGCTTCAGAGCATCCTGCAAAAGCAGGATTCCAGTTTTTAATTTTCCTTTTCGTTTTCCATTATGGCCTGTTGCAATTTGGGTAAAATATCAGCATAATAGTTACCCTTTATCGTGTTCTTATGTGATAAGTAGTCTATTAGTAAAACCCCTTACGCGTCCCAAAAATAGTGGCCAAAACCTAGTCAACCGAATGTTGGACCTTTGCAATAGTTTAAGTGATGCTATACGCCTAAATAGGTTACATTTTTGCTTCTTATAGATGAAGGTAAAACGTTCACTTTTTCCATTGAATCTGATCTATTAGGATTACATAACGTCTTGGACAATTCGAAGCCAAAAACGTAATGATGGCTATCATGAAAATTGTCACAACGTGTAGGTTTATTTGATATACCTGTATCTGATTGGTAACTGTTACAATTAAAATTGTATGCCACTCCACATTTATACATCAACATAAAACTATCTGAAGCGAACATAAACATTGTAACATTGCCTTTGGTGGTGGTGAGCCCTTGTGTTTCCATTGCATCGACTCCTGTTTCTTATCACAATCATAGTGATGAACACACATTTCATCGCCAGTTATAATTTTCTCGATAATTTCTTCCCCTCGTCCTTCACAAAGCTCGAAAAATCGTTGAGATGTTTCGGCGACATTCTCGGCACCCATCTGGCAGTCACCTTTGACATGCCAAATTATCATGGATGATGGTCCAAACACATTCCCTGCTAATTTGCAAACTTTCAACGAATATATAAATTTTACTTAGTTTATCTTCAAGAATGAATTTTTCTACTTTTTGAACTTTTTAATGGCTGAATATGGTCGATAATTTTGACTAAAAATTTATCGTCTTATAAGAAGGAGAAAGTCCATCTTAAACAGCAGTCATCCGATTTATTTTCATTGCACTATTTCCTTCTTTTGTGCCATATTTTTTCCATTATTAGAAAAACCGTAACACGTCACTAGAAAAAAATTGAACAAAAGGCCACAAACAAAATGCAATATCGATTATTATGTGACCATATTTAAATAGTCTAATAATTTAATGCAAATATTTTTTTTGCAGCCTGCTTCATAGTTTAGTACCTATTTATCTTCTCGTAGTAGAATGATCAGCAAAAGTCAAGATCAAGATCAAGTTTAGGTGTTCATAGAGGAGCCCAGAAGAGATTCACAAAACTCTTGAAAAATGTTAACTAAAAATTGTCATGGTTTCAGTAAAATTTTTTCAGTTTTTTTCATATTAAGAAATAGTGTCTAACAGTGAAGTAGAGCAATTTTTTAGACGGAAGTGTCTGCCACACTGGGTGTAAGTCGTAATGAAATATTATTTCCAATTATAAAAACATTAACGTAACAATTCCAACCTTACTTTTTGTCGATGGGTATAAAACAACAGTCGACAAAGTAGTAGTTGAATGTACGCTCTTGCGGCGATTTGACGAATTTCTTCCGGGTTTCCCCATGTCTTTCGATTATAACTTCAGGTTTCGCTGATTATGCTGACAGATTCTTCAGAAGTTCTTTAAAGATTGTCTTTAGAGAATTTCTAATGAAGCTGGCACTACGATCAGTGGAACGTCAAGTTATAATCGGAGGCCACGGCAAAGTCCGAAAGAAATTCTTTCGACAATGTAGAAGTATAGTAATAATGGTAGTTTCTGGAATGCCATGAGAAAATTATAGGATGCAGATGTAGCTGCATTTAGACCAATACAATTGGGATTAAACTAGGTGGGTCTCAAGAAGTAAATAAAGAAAGTAGCAAAGTAGGAAACAAAATTTGTGCTTGTGAGTTGTATTTACGTGCATCTCCTATTTTCAGATGAATATTATATAATAGATACTGCTGATAGTTTTACAAAAAAATTCACATAATTTAATAATTTAATTTAAGCAATAATGAAATGTGAGCTAGAGACACCAAAGAAAGGCATTCGAACGAAAAGACAGCTCGCAAGGACTTCAGACACAAGGTAGCGTGACGATAGTTCTGTTTTGTAGTGAACAATGCTCTATTTTGAATAATTAGCTGGAATGAACTATGCAAACAGGGAAATGCTAACTGGTTTCATAATAGATTATTTTTGTCGAGGTTGATTACTCAGAATGTGTGGCCACACACGGTGAAGTTTTTGAACCACAATGAAATGTCTGTACACGTCTCAGAAATGTTTTACACATTTTTGTATTAAAGATCTCGTTCATTTATTGCATGACTAGCACAATTCTTTTCATAATGAACGTCCAAATTCACGGTATTGTCTTGTACAAAATTGTATAATAAAATTGAATAATCAATTTATGGTTAGTTACGCTCGTCATATTAATATGCTAAAACATATAATGTACTGTAGAACCAAACTAACAATTAAACTTGCGATTTTTTTTATTTCCCCATTAATAAAGTAACATGGTAAAGGATGGGGTTAATGCTACTTAGACTAGGAAGGAAACAGAAAGGAGACGTCCACCTTAAATATATCGACGAAAACCAGCTACAAATGCAAGTCTTCATTATCCTAGCAAAAAGGATGGGGTTAATGCTACTTAGACTAGGAAGGAAACAGAAAGGAGACGTCCACCTCAAATATATCGACGAAAACCAGCTACAAATGCAAGTCTTCATTATCCTAGCAAAAAGTTAAATACATACAATAGGAAGATGAAACGCAACCACTATGTCTATTTTAGGCCAATACACTTTGTTAAGGTTGTTAAATTCAAATTGAATAATTTCGTACGCAAGGTATACTTGATCTTGAACATTTTTTTTCAAGTCTGTTGGGTTACATTTGTTTCACACATATACATAGTCGACGCGGAAATAGTAGTAACTTCTAACCCCAAATCAACAAAATGGAAACTCGAAATGGAATTTACGTATAACAATTGAAAATCCATGAAAGAGGGCAGGTGTCAGTGTTTCCCTGTCAATTAATCCGTAAACAATCATGTTGCATAAAGGCGACGAGCTTTTACGTAGCAAATATTCCCCTTCAATTCAAGAATGATGATCTAGAATTTAATCGCAAATACAATAAAAAATATATTAAATTAATTGTGGTGTTTTGTAATAGTGACATTAATTCAATTATCAATTGATTCGTAAATACATTCCACGTACATAAATAATTTTTATTCCTCCGCCAAAGAGAACGGCTATGAGATTTAATAGGCAAAGTCAAAAGGGGGAAAAGGTTTCTTACGACGATAATGAAATTATCGATTTTTTACCAAATTAGGAGCGCAACTCGGATGCTGAAGCAGGGAACATATTAAAATTTTAAGTGGATGCTTTCCATGGGGATGTGCGTTGGAAGTTTCTCGAGATTTATTTAAACTTCCCGACGTTCCCGGCGCAAATCCCTTTCGGTTCGACATGCGTGACGTCGCCGTCGTGCGTACACCGCTCGTCCGACAAATCATTCGATTTTACCGGTGCGCGTCTTGAGGATATCAATTTGTGGCTCCCTGTGACTCGATTGCTCAAGCTGTCCGCCCTTCAAAACATTAGCACACACTCACATACGATACGCCGAGCAAGTGAGGGTGGGAACGTCGCCGCCTCCGAAGTTTTCTTATAGCTTTATCGGGAGAGTTCCGATATCTAGTCAATTGGAATCAATACAGGAATGGCGAATCGCTTCGAGAGCTTGCAATATCTGATCAAGTTGATTAATGTTGGTAGTTCAGATTTGACATTCGCATTCGCATTCTAAGTAGTTCGAATATTATTAAAAAATAAATTATGTTTATATTCAAACTCATGTATTTGTTGAGTCATTATTTTATTGAATTAAGTGTCGATCAAGAGGCTGTCTATTTTCAAAAATAAAGATATATTGCGACAACCAACTATTTTTATGACGATTGTCATAATTTCATGTCGTTAGTGTTTCATTTCGATTCTTGCAGATATAAGCCACACATTTCGTAAATATCGGAAATGTGACGTAATTGGTGTAATATTGTGGTTCTTAGCTCCCCAGCTCATATACCACTAATACACATATCTCTAGATGTACCTGTCGTTGACGTTATCAGTACGTGGTCTTTTGAAAATCTCAGTAAAACAGCATGACATGTACATTGCATTTGATATTGTGTTCCCAGTTTGGTGAACTTATCAAGTAGCCCCGAAACTATATATGTCTGGGAAAATGATTATTCGTCTTTTCATCACCTTATTAATGCAACCAGTGGTTCTGGCATACCCTTGATAATACTTTTGTGGGTACCTTGCTGATTTCTAGCCCCTCTGCCAGATTAATAAGTCTACCATTGGCTCTGTGACACTCATGATAATGGCTTTGTGGTCCTCCTCCAATTTTCTATTAAGTATTATGTTTACTCTCAGATATCCATGACAAATTTGCTCTGGTTTCTAAAGATCTCAAGTAATCATGGGACGAAAACGTGCAAAATTGCTTCAAAGATTTACCCGTTTCATTTTCCAAAACATTTTGTGTGTTTGTGTTATTATTCGGAGACTTGCAAATACATGTCATTTAAACGCCACAGTATTGTGAAGTTCTATGGGAAAATTAAGTAAGGCAATATCATCGAACTTTAAATTTAATTTAAAACTCGCATTGTCGTCATGACCATATTGGTGCGACATCATTCATTGCTACATACATTAATCTAAGGAGTAAATGCTATGGTACATAGCACATGGTAACGACTCTTATCTAAAAGCGTTTTCCATATAATTATCTTCTTTTGCTAAGAACATTACGTCCCCTGATTCACCTAAGTATTGCCTACTATTATTTCCCATCCACAGGATTATGTAACACTATTGACGATGAATGCAAGAGAAAAGAACGAGGAAGCAATTTGAAAAGTAAAGTAAAATTTGAGAAAATCTGGGAAGAGAAAAGGAAAGAAAACGCAGAAGATAGATTTACGAATGCAATTGGTAAAAGAGGTAAGAAACCAACACCTGGGAGCGAAGACTGAAATGGTAGGATATTAGCCGAGAGCGCAGTTTTACTGTGGAATTATGTTGGAATGTTACTTATGACAAAAGAGGAGAGCGATAAACCAGTTTCTGCTTCTATAGCACTACTTATATTACAATGTGGGCATTGCTTTGTTGAAATTTTGCCTCCACGATTCTTTGGTCGTGGAGGTCGTTTGGTGTCTTTGGCTTCGCTCTTCCAATCCCTGACCTCCATTAGAAACTTATGGCGTTCAGTACTGATATCTAATTTTGCATATACTGTCTTTGAAGTAGCACCATAAGGTGATGGATTGCTTTTCTCCAGCTTTGTCTGCGGATAACCCTAATCCCCTATATTTTTATTTCCTTTATATTTGGCGGTTCTTTGGATTTTTGAGTTAAAAATTATTGCCTTATTCGCCGGTTTATGAATAATAATAATCCAGGATTTACACCTCTGGTGTAATGGAAATGAAGGTACATAAAAATTGTGCTCAGGTCAGTATGGAATATGACCCGAATTATGAGGTTGGGGATTAAGTAGTTACAGACAACATTTTTTAACAAAATAAGGATATTGGAGAACATGATCCAAAGCTGGAGAGAAGCAATACTTCACCGTATAGTGCTACACCCAACAGTATACGAAAATATATCAGTACCAATGGACTGATGTGACTTTAAGAAGGAATTATTTGCAGTATTCATTTATGACCTCAAAATTTCAAATATATGGAGCCTCTGAAAAGGTTAGGTGTGAGCAAGAAATTTAAAAGTATATTTGGTCACGGAATTTTGTTGTCAAGGACTACTATCAGATCAATTGCCAATTTCTTTTCGTATGCAGATGATGTATGGGATTGGGTTGGGTTTGCCTTTGTAAGTTGTCTTTGCAAAGAAAACATTGTTTATTTTGTTGTATTCGAGATGACATTCAGTTTTATTGAATTTGTTGCTTTACATGTCGTATGAATTATAAAAAGTATGTATACGTTGGTTATACGCCCATTGCTGAAATATTCAGAATCTTAAAGAACGAAGATATTTAATGTATAACGAGGGGTATTCCTCCGCGTTTTAAAAAATTTCACCCCGCTCCTGTAGTTAGTTAATATTACACATCAAGTCAAAGCCAACGGTAGTTTTATTCTCGGACTATTAGCATTTGTCATTTATCATTTGTCTGAAATCAAACTGAAAACAAAATAACCGTTTTGTTGCCTTAACAGCTACGGAAGGATTGGCAACAGTTTTTGCTTAGCAAAATGGTTTGCTTCTCTCAGAGAGCAGCAGCTCTAGCAAATTCAACAACAGCAACAGCAATGCTTACTTGGAACACAATTGTGTGAGGGTTTAGTGAAACCCGCTACAAGCGTGGAACAAACTGCAACGGACATCGATGTCCCAAATGCAAAATGACGTTCAGCAAAAATTCATTGTTGTAAATTTTTTAGTTGTTTTCTAATAATCACTTCTTTGTTGGATATTCCAATTAGTTTAATTGCATTATTTATTTTAATTATTTTAAATGCTATTCTTTAAAATTCTAATATTTCACGTCCATGTTTGCTTTTAGTTTTTAATTTTATTTTGAAATTTTTCTCTAAATAATTCGTCTTCTTCCTTTTTCAGTTTACTTTGATAATTTTTGCTTCAATTGAATTATTTTTTCCATTTGTTATTATTAATTTTGTATATTATTTTGCGATTCATGCTTTTCCATGGAATTATATGTGCTTGATTTACTAAAATTTAAAATCCTGACAATGCTTGATTTTTAACAAATATTTATATACCCTTAATAATATGGTGGGACTTGAATATTTAATACCACTGAGAAACCTATTTTTTTAAAATCTTATGATTTGATTTGACAAATTCAAATTAATTGTCTTTCCGTATACACACAAGCAACGGCGAACGGCACGCGAAATGATACGTGCAGCGCGAGCATGCATTAAAAAAATTGTAGCATCCGTCACAATATTCGAGGCGAAACAAATTGAAATCCATCAGAGAAGCCCCGCAGTTCTCGCGACATCCACAGACAGCTATTGTTATCCGAGGCATTGCTTCATTTTCATATTTCTACATGCCTTCCCCTAATATTCTCCCTTCTATCGTTTCCCTTGCGTATATTATTGATCTTAATGACATATCTTCTTTCGTTCTCTCGCCGTCCTGCCTCCGCCGAGCGTCTGAATAAATATATAACCACTTATCTTAAGTATTTCCATAGTAATTTATTTACGCTCCGATATTTATGTGTTTTTAATATAATACTGCATTATGCATAATTCGCCGATAACGAAATGTATTTTGAGGTGATTATGGCGTGCGCATGTTTTATTTATCAGAAATGTGTGAATGTTTTTTACCCTTGGCTGATTCGCATCAATGCAAATTTCGCACTGCGAAGGTAATTAAAAATTATTTAAATAACGTAAACATTGCGCACTTGGATCGCGCCAGTTCATAAAGGCTCCCACACTTCTTACAAATACCAATAGCAATTACCCGTTTTAAAATATGCACAACAATAATACATTGTCCTTCCTTCGCCAATCGGCAGTTCTGATAACCTCCACGCGAATTACAGGACAAACGGAAATATCACTTCTGAAAATTCTCGGACTAGCAACAAGAACGAGTTGGAAGAGATAAGAAAATCATTAGAAACAAATTAATTGTAGTTGCCCTATTAATAGTCACTTGCCTTTCTTTCAAATATAGGTTAGTAAGTATTATTAATTACCTCGAATATTGTTTAAATATTTTTAGAAACTAAACCCCAAGCTAATTTGACGATCTATACCTCTAGACTAATAAGTTTTCGTTTCGTTTAACCAAATCAGTAACACACTTATTTATACAAATCGTATTTCTTTTTCTGATTCCACCTTCCATGGAAAGACTTGGGCGACCGTGAGGTAGGTTCGTAAGTGAGGGTTGTAGTTTATAAGAACTGTATTGAAATGTATGTCTATGTGGTGTTGTCGAAAAGTTTGCGTTATCTCAAGAATAGTAGCACGTTGTTAATTTCGACCAAAATAATTCTTAATATAGCCCTGAGTGTTCAAAGCTATCCCTTCAAAGTAACCCTTACTCTTCCCACAAAATGTAGAAATGCTGTAAGGCTGTAGAAATATAAATGCATTGCGCTATAGAAAAAAATAACGTAAAATATGTAAACAAAATAATGAAACGATTATTGTTTATTAATGTAACTGTTATAAAGGTGTTTTGTTCAATTCTGGCTGATGTGTCGGAATGCTTAAAGTTGTGTCTCTAGAGATGATAAATAAAAAAAAAACTACATATAAAGCTACCTCGGAAGGCTTGTAGTACAGATTGTTAAAATTTCAAACATTTCGGTTTAAAAATAATCTATTTATCTATTTATGGTATTTTCAATTTAGTTTGCGATATTGTGACAAAGACAGTAGTTTATTTATATAATATAACCCTTTGTATCTAAGACACACATAATTTACTCCGCCTAGTTCCTTAATACTACCATGAATTAACTTAAGAAACTTACCAACATTTTTCTGCAACAATACCAGTGATACACTACACGAAAGTCGCGAAAAATCTAATTCACAAATCACATTTTTATTAAAAACACTCCGAGGACGTTTGCAGGGCAATATTTTACAATTTATTTATTTATTACTCATTATAATCGCGCACGATTGTTTTAATTCGCGACCGTCTCCGTACACTAAGCACAACTAAAAATCTTTTCGGATCGTTCCCAATCAATCGTTTTGCCAGAGGCGATATATTTCGTATACAAAAACGCACGACTCGTTACGTGATAAGGATGTTTTTGTTGTAAAAACTCTTAAAGGTTTAATCGATTGATGCCGTGACCGTTTTTTTGTAAATGTTTTAGCGTTTTGAAGTACGTTTGAAGTACGTGAAACATTCGAAGCTATTGTGTTCCATTAGATCGTTTCCAAAGTAATCTAAAGACTTATTTCCATAGTTCATCAAGCTGGTGGTGCACGGTTTCATTGAAGGAAGCGGGCACGGTTGTATTTTCGGCGACTTCTCGTCAAACATTTATCAATTTGTACCATTTCACCCGGGCCAGCCATTGATTGAGCATCATCCAAAGCACGTTGAACCAACACTTTCATCATGAAAGCCGTTTGTGTTAAACACACATTTTTGCCTACATATGCAAAAGGCCCTTTGATTAATATATTTGTGCGTTACTTTGAATCTGCTGCGAAGCAAAGAAAGAGCGCAGATTATTAGCTTGATGAGCGCTTTAAATTTCGTCGTTGACTAGTAGGTCACTACATTTCTTTATATAATAAAAAATATTTTATACATTTCTTTCCAGACCTATCGTACTGATGATTAATTGCAATTATTCGTGAAATGCAATAATTGCAATTATAATTATAATTGCAATTATTGCATCTTAACCACAATTTTGCAACAATCCAAAATAAGGTTTCATTGAAGTTAAATAAATGCATTGCAATTGATTAAATGAAAATGCTAAAAATAAATCAGTGAATACATTTTTAAATGCGAAATAATAAATGCGAATTTTCCGAAAAAGGCGTGGTTAATATAATGACCTATATGAAGAAGTAATTCTCCATCGTTTGTATTACGTTTTAGGAACAAATAATATACTTAACAGCATGCCGAATGGATACAACAACTACCCACAGAGCAATATATCAAACAATTAAGGATATTATGGACGGAATAAACACACAAAGACACTGTAGGAATGTTTATCGATCTAACAAAAGCATTTGATAGTCTGAACTTTAATCAACTTATGGGAATCAGAGAAGTTGCACTAAAATTGAAAATGTCATATCTTGAAATCGCCAGCAAAGAGTTGTATCTATAGACAACAATGGAAACATGATTTACTCAGAATGGGGATCAATAGAAAGAGGCGTACCACAGGGATCCATTTTGGGTCCCCTGATTTTCCTTCTTTGCATAAATGAACTACCCATAAAAATATAGCACAATACAGTATTATTCGCTGATGACACTGCAGTAGTAATAAAAAAAGAAAAAGACAGTAATGTTGTCAGCGAAGTTGTTGACAACCTAAAAGTCTTGGAAAACTGAACAGTTTAAAAATAAATATAGAGAAAACGGTGTTTGTGTTAAAGAAGGATGAAGTTTTTCCCCAAAAATAATAACTTAGTACTCGCAACAAAATTGGAAATCACATGTGGATGACCTAGCATCCAAACTGACTTCATTTGGATATGCGCTGCCAATGATCGCACAATTAGTCTCGAGGCTGAAATATGGTGTGATATTCTGGGGAAATTACACTGAACCTCTGAGAATTTTTGTACTACAAAAATACTGCTTGCGCAGTATTTTTAACTTGCGGAAAAGAGACACTTGTAGACAAATGTTCAAAGACAATAGCATACTTACTTTATCGGGGCTGTACATCTTTGAGTGCGAGTGGTTCGTTAACAAAAACTATGAATTTGTGCGTGTAATGGAAATAAATCATTGGCATCGAACCCGAGGTGTTGCAAACTCAATAATTGTACTTCCGCAAACCACGAAAGCAATGGAATCAAGGAGCGTCATCGGTCAGTTGGTTATGATATACAATCATATCCCGGCAGCATTGAAGAGGCTACCGCGCAAAGAATTTAGGACTGAACTCCGTATAATTGTTAATAGTTTTTAATTTCAATGAAAAGTCTGTTTTTGAAATTTATTTGAAATTTATTTATTTATTTGATTGGTATATTTTCCATTTTGTTAATACCACATAACATTGATGGCCCAACTGATTAGTGTCAATTGTTTTAACTTTAAATTTTTAACGTAACAATACATTCACGTACGTGGATGTATTGTTTCTAAAATTTTGACGTATTCAACACATGTTTATATGTATTTTATTGAAAAAAGATCTCTATCTATCTATCTTTACTCATCATTGTTGTTCTGTACCCAATATATATTCTTCCTGGCCACTATATATTTTCTATTTCTCATTTAATAACTGTTGGAAGTATTCTTTCTATGTCTTTAAAATTTCTCTATTTTTTTCTGCAATAATTAATTTCCTTATGTGTGTAACAAACTGCTGTGGGTTGGTTACCCATTTTGGTACAAATTTCGTATGTGACTATTTTTATAGTTTTCGTATATTTCTTGTAGTGATTTCTCTTTTTTCCTGTTAGCAATGTTGTGGTTATATTTCTTTGTTTGCATAATTATTTTTTGATTTTCCTTTTTTCGTTTGTTAGCTTTTTCTTGATTGCTAATTCCCTCTCGCATTCTTGACACATTTTCCAGTTTTGACATTTCCTAGCAATTTGTTTAACTATTGATTTAATTTCAATATTTGTTTATAATTTACTTATATCCTTATACTTTATTAATTCCCCTTTGATTAACCTTCCATTCTAGTTGTCCTATACCTCTTTTTTTTAAATTATTGTTTTCTTAGATCTGGTGCAAGCTGTTTTATTTTTTCGCCCATTAAGACATTTTCTGCCATCTGGGCATCTATGTATATTCTGGCTGGCTTCGCACCCTTCCCATCCGAACCAGAAAGTGCTTTTAATTAACACGTTATTTTTCTTTGCAAATCTAAATACGAGGCTTGTTGAATTGCAACCCGTCCATGAAAAATTGGTAAATAAATTTACAAATAACTACCACCATAATTAAGGCACATATGTGATATTGTTTCAACAACCGATGTATACCCTTCTCATAGAAATCTTGTGGCTGATACTTCAAGACTTCCACCGTGTTTCGTACTTCAATGTCCGATTGAAAACGGTTGCTTTTTAATGCTTTTTTCTGTGGGCTGAAGATATAAAAATCTCAAGGCGATAAATCTGGGATATAGGGTGGAAGCTTTAAATTCCTCGATTGGTTTTGCTACAGATTTCCTTTTACTATGTTCGCGACGACTTGAGGTGGAGCATTGTGGTGAAGCAGAATATCACCACCTGAAAGCTTCCCTGGACCTTTTACTCTTATTATTTGATGAAGCTTGTTGAAAGTTTCATTGTGCAGGTTTACATTGATATTCACTCTAGGTTCATTACATTCTATCAGCAAGGGCCTGATCACCCTGATCAAACGTGGTCGGGTTATTGACAACAAATACAATTTCAGTCACAATACTTAAAATCGCTAACAAATTTAAACGCATTTAACTAATCAGTGTGACGGTTGCACTAGCGTTGCAACAACATCAGTTCAGTGATTACATTTATTTCGAAGGCTAATCCGAGCAAAGATGGCTTTCAATTGAACAAGACACGTATATGTATACCCAATCATAGGATCGAAACAATCGAATAAATTAATTTTCTATCGATTTATTTCCCATTGACCGCAGTTCAACGCCCATTCATTGATGAATCGTAACATTCTATAAATTTGTTAATACGCATATTGAGATATACCTCCCACTATAGCGTACTATAATCGGTACTTTCGACAAAGATGTAATAAAACTTCAAACATTAGATCGCCCGGGCCTCGCTGAGTAGCACATACATACTATACATACTATAAGTATAAAATATAAAATAGTCTATTAGAATGCGAATAGGTGTAAGGTATATTTTGATCATCTCTCGATTTAAGAGGTAAGTCCGAAACATAGATTAATGCGAGCAGGTTCTAGAATATTTCGTAACTCGGGGGCATACATAT
This sequence comes from Geotrupes spiniger, assembly GCA_959613385.1. Lineage (NCBI taxonomy): Eukaryota > Metazoa > Arthropoda > Insecta > Coleoptera > Geotrupidae > Geotrupes > Geotrupes spiniger. The sequence continues at coordinate 35,670,548 of OY390736.1, read as the reverse complement.
TTATCCTTTGAAAAAATGAACTTAGTTTAGAAAATTTGAGCCTCGTCCTCTTCCTCAGTTTTTTATTTGATATTTCATATCGAACTTAATGACCACGTCGCACATGATTACTTTCATTTGTGCAAGAAAGTTATGAACATGGAGTTTTACGGGCCGTATATCAAACACGATCTTTGCATTTCAATGCAGTTGCATTTTTAGAACTATTTGCAAAGTTCTCGAGAGCGACGTAGGCAAGCAGCGATGGAAATCATACAGTAAACGACGTATCTGCGATCTCGACTCAAGGGGTAACTCGATGGATATCTTTAACATAGGGATCCTCCGGCACCTTGCAGATCATTATCGATTAAGTTTAATTCAGCTAATAATTACGAAAGCACGGCATAAAGCCTCGTGATTTCCGTTAACTTACATAACGTGTGACTAAGAATCGCTTCCTATTGCACCTGTGTGGTATAGTTTCTCACACGATTTGTTAAACTGTCGTGCAAATGACCCAATAGGAAATCAAAGAAGGTATTCAATGCGTCGTGATTTAGAAAATTATGAATATACAATTGATTTGCGTTCGTGAAATTGTTGATTATTTGTCAACAGTTAATGAATGAAAGGGCTGCATTAATAACGTAAATTAAAATATGTAAAAATTTTGTTCTGTAGGTAGTATATATGGATTAATGTTCATAAAATCTCATTGTAAAAACGACCGAAAATTTTTGACAATTGGGAAATCATAAAAAGATGCAGGGACACCGTAGCAAAGAAGTTAAAGATAAAGGAGTAACACCTTGTAACGTAGGGTTGTCAATAAATCTTATCGATAAAAAATATTTTACTATTTCATTTCCTTGAGTTAAATTGTGTAAAGTTAATTTTTATTTTTTATTCAATGACAATTTTTTGATCGTATATTTACAAACTAGTCACATTTATTCGAAACAAGTTCCATAAATTTTTTGGTACGTAATAATTAGCACCGTGTTTCTACTAAACATTTCGAGCTTATGCACACGATTTGTAAATACGATTTCCGGTACGGTGCGGCGCCACGTCTGCTAAGCCCACTTTTATCAAAGAATTTATGGATTCAATTCAGGAAGTTAGAATTAACATGTTCGCGTAATTATTCGGTATAATTTCTCTTAACCGACAGTAATACAAAACGGATACACTCGATTTATTGATACAAATTGCCGCAGAAATATGAATTATTAATGGCTTATTTTCCGTTGTAACTATGTAATACGGGGTGTGCCGGCTAACATGTCACTTACTATTAAACACGCGACAACTAAAAAAAATTCAATTAAACCTCCGGCGATGGCGTCGTCGTGTAGATGTTATCCGGATTCGCGATGGGTGGTTGCAATCCCTGTATATGGAACTACAATTTAACAAGTCGAGAAAAATATTAATTATCGGGATTTTCAATTAAACATGCATCCCTTGCGCTCGACGACGAACTGCATAAATCGAGTTTTCAAATACTCATGGGGTCTTATTGTTTACGGGATTCTCAGCGGGCTCGTATTGTTCAAAGCCTTCCACTCACTCCAATGCATGCTGGGAATCCTTGTTTATGGACATTTATATTATTTGTTTTGTTCGAACGTTGTGTCGCATCGTGTATACTAACCATTGTTTGCCGAGAGGTATTCATATCATGATTGAAATGCTTTTTGATTTAACATTTGTTGTGCGTTTCATTTGCATTTCGTGGATTTTTGTATTACGCACCGGGGTATTATTAATGGAACGATGCATTCATTCGAATATGCAGTTTTGTTCGAGTTGGGATAACTTGAGAGGCAGGCATAAATTCGTTTCTTTAATAATAAATTTTATTGTAGCCTAACCCACGAGGTATGTTGTAGTTAAAATGCAACCACCTAAGTCCTTCTTGAGTATCGTATCAAGATTGATTTGATTGAAATAAATAAGGAGTGTTTTAATAAGACACTTATTTGCTATCATACCGAGTTCCGCAGTCTATAATTTTGCATATTAAGTAAAAACCAATTACAACAACTAAGTTGTCCGTCCTACGTAATATCTGCAAACACGCAGAAATAAAATGCCTTGATTTATTCACTTAGGTTTAAAACGGCGCGCATAAATCAAAATTACGTCCTGAAATATTTACAACCACCGGGCACAATTTTGGTTCAGATAGCTCCTGCATACATTAAAATATTCAATCAGTACGTAATAAATTGTTATTACTTCGGTAAATTCGATATTTGGCATTAAGTATGCCGATAAATTTCCCGCAAAATGCCACGGTTAAATATAAACGTCAATGGGTTTGACATTGTTAAATCGGATTTAACAATGCACTTGACTAACAAAGGCGTATACCTGAATTAGCGGCCAGTAATACTTGCAACAGATGAAACTCTATTCCAATAGTGCCCGTCGATATATCAATACCGATCGGAATCGTGATCCGCGAACAATGCAACATGCCCCTTTCGAACACGTCACAACACCTCTTCAGGGAACAATACCGTGGCCCTTTACACGTAAACTTACCGCAGATCCTCTCTAAAATCCATGTTAGTACGTGTACTGTACGGTTTAGCGTGATTTATGTGTCTTATGAAATTAATCATATCGTGCGGTATAATAGACTTATGGGGTAAATTTATTGCGCGCGATTTATATATTTTTAATGAATGCACGTCATATCAAAATCTGGGCAATAGTCAGCCGGCGGTATAAATCACTTACCTGAAAATGTCGCTATTGTTGCGCAGCTCCTGCGAAAAATAAAATATTTCATTCCAATTTCACAACTTAATCATATGTGGTAATAAATTAGAATTTTATTGGCAGCTATAGTTATGGTTGCTTTAACGATTTCCGCGTGTTTAGTGTATCTTCTCGTTTGTTTTTTTTTAATATAAACGTCGAGAAGACGTATGGGTAGTAAATTTAGTTTAATCCCTGACATGACAAATTCCACACAAGTTCAATTTGTGATTTCTATGAAAACACATTCTTATTTAGCTAATAATCTGCTTCCTGCACAAAAAAACACATATGGTGAAGAAAACCGATTGCTGATAATCTTGGCATAGAGTTTACAATAGTTATAAATGTTTGTGATAACAATTATTATACATTTGAGTTTCTAGAAGTGTAGACTTGGTGTGTCATAGCTTGTAATTCCACGAATAAAGAAATATAATTGGGCAAAAATTTACTAAGGAAAGACTGCCAACCCAACCCAACCCAATCCCAATTCAACATTGACGAAAATGATAAAAAATTGGAATTCAGCATCAGATGACTCCATATAAGGAAAACATCACTGCGAATTGTGTTAGAAAAAATTAAGATATTAGTCTGTCTCATTTTTCAAACTGGATATTATCGATGCCAATGGAAAATAATACAAATAATAATGTGCATTAATTCAGGCAAACCTATGGAACTGGTCACTTCGTACAAGCCAATCAGATTCTTATACCCTGATTGAAACTATTAATCTAATCTTTATAATTGGATTTGAAAATAATCAAGGAACTGGTGGAGAAATGCATAAGATGATCAACGAATTCAATTAAGATCTACGAGGTGAATAAATTAAGTAATGAGACTGGCAACGATCTGGCAACACTGGAAGCGCTGGGCTTGGAGGCGCGGCAGGGGAACATGTGATCCGTCTTCAATACGGGTTTGAACTCGCTCAGTTTTTTTCTATTGTGTTCCAAAAATGAGTGACGTCAATTTCCAGCAACGTTGTACTATCAAGTTTTGCCTAAGACTTGGATACAGTACAACGAAAACTCTTGCTAAACTTCAGCAGGCCTACGGAGATGGTGCTTTGTCAAGAGCCCAGGTTTTTCGGTGGAAGGCATTATCAGAAAGAAAAGAGTCGATTGAAGATGAACCACGAAGCGGAAGGCTTTCATCTTCAAGAACCGATGAAAATGTCGACAGAATCCGGGATCTTGTCTTGATCATCGGTTGACAGTAAGAATGATCTGGGAAGAGTTGAATTTGAATCACACCATCGTTCATCAGATTTTAACCAATGAATTGGGGATGAGAAAAATCTGCGCAATAATGGTTCCAAAAAACCTTTCACAAGGTCAATAGGACATCAAGAGGGAAAGATGCCTTGACTTTTTGGATTCGATTGAAAATGACCCCCATTTTCAGGTACGTGTCATTACTGGTGACGAGTCTTGGGTGTTTGAGTACGACCCAGAAACCAACCGCAAGCATGGAGTGGCCAATTTCAACCTCTCCAAGGTCCAAAAAATCAATGAAGACGAAGTCGAAGATCAAATGCGTGGTGATTTTTTTTTCGATAGCCACAGAATCGTCCACAAAGGGTTTCTACCTCAATGCAAAACAATCTATCAACACTTTTACAGGGGTTCTTGAAAAACTTCTCGTTCGTGTGAGACCAAACATCAAGAACAACTGGGTGTTGCATCACGATAATGGTCCTTGTCACGCAGCAATTTCAATATTGAAAACTTCTGGCAAGAAACGAGTCTTTGGCCAGTAAAAACATTCATGTGATTCCTCAGCCTCCTTATTCGCCTGATTTAAGTCCTTGTGACTTTTTTCTCTTCCCGAAGTTGAAAAATCACCTCATGGGAACTCATTTTGGGACAGCCACAAACATTCAAACGGCTGTAACCGATCAGCTGAAGGCTATTCCAGTATTGGAGTTCAAGCACTGTTATGTCATGAGTGAAGGAAATTATTTTGAGGGTGACAATATATTACAATTGTAATCCTATTGAATAAATTAAAAAAAAATCAGTCTCGTTACTTAATTTACGGACCTCGTAGATGCACAGACACTTAGATATCGAGCACTTGACAAAGTTGGGTACGTAAGTCTGTGTTACAAACTAAAAATTTTAACAGATGATAAATGGAATCTCGAGTTGAAATTTATATACAAATAATATATTGCTACGTTGTGGAATTATTGTGTATGATAACTCAAGGGAATGCAGTTCAGCCTCATATAAATTACTAGCAATAGAAAAGCAGGTGCTTTGCTATGGTATTTAAATATTTTAAATTTCTAATCCTGTTATTAACATGTAACTGTTTTTCATCAAGCCTGGGTAGGCTCTCAGTCGCTATCTTGCCGAGCCGGGCTAAGACAGGTAGCCCCTTGATTACAAGTGGCTACTTACTTTATTACAAAGTCATTGCCCCAAGGATTTACTGCTATGCATTGAAGTTATTTGTGTATGTATTCAAGATATTTCAAACCAATATTTTTAGTTAATGCAAAATTTTCAATTAAAGGCTGTTAAAATTTTTAATAAAATTATTATAAGGATTATGAAAACGAAAAAAAATTATTTAATCTAATGAGTATCTGTTGTATATTAAAAAAAAATTACTAGCAAAAATACGTCACAAAATGTTACCTCGGCAGTTTAAAGTAATTGGTGATGCATATTATTTAAAACTTTTTATAGTTTGAAAAACATCAAGTTCTTAAGTAATATCATCTCAGCTCATATAAAAAATCTCATCAAACTGGGATATCGTTATTTTCGTTGAGCCGTAGGCATTTTGAAAATATGTTCAGTTTTGAGGAAAATTGGATGTGCTCGTTAATTTCTCATGTCGTCGTATCATTTGTGGTCACTTGTTCATATACTCAGATGCTATAGCAAGTGCGTTTTACGAAAAATCGTAAAATCATTCGTTCATTCATTAGCTGTTTCCACGAAATGTTGTAAAAATACATTCGACGCACGTTCAACGTATGTCGTCCAAGAACGATGCGTTCTTTATCAAACATTTAAGAAAGTAAATTCACAATTTATTGCATGTTTATTAAAAAAAAAATAAGCCCAATTCTATTTTAATTTGAAAATTAAAATAACAATTAACAACTGGAAAATCTGTTTGCAAAAAAAAAAAAACGAATGTGATATAAAATAATAAATTGCTTGCTTACAAACACTATTTTGCAACACTCACATACTACGTTTGTGCTTAGCCTCGCCTTTCTCTGCAAGCTATTCATTTAACTCGTGCGATTATCGTAAACAGTAATTATTCATAGATAAGTTTCAAATCCGAAGCTTTTTCATACAACCTGTGTAAATGCCTACAATCGTTTACAAGAATCGCCAAGTTATTAATGCACAATAATTATTTATAAGTAAGTCAACCGGACGCGAATAAAATCGCATAAATAGTTTAGATTATCGGACTTCATTTGTGCGTTCATGACATTCGTTCATTAAGGAGCGCTTCGATTTAAAACGAATGCATCCGTAATTCATAAATAATAATAATTTATAAATAAAACACGTTTTTGCTTGGAAATTAGATACGTAAACATTCTGACCCGTTCGTTACAGTGTATGTAATCTCGGAGTCCTCTGGTGTGAATTCTCGCGTGCGATAGAGATATTAAGCAGTTTTCAAAATTTCATTATAATTGCGATTTTGTCCGAGTAAATGCGATAATTGCCGCACTCTGATGCACTGAAATTATATGGTGCCCTGGATGGCTTCACGCTCTAAAACATTGGGTTCGCGTCTGAATTTTTTTCGAGATTACGTGCGAATATTTGACAGGAAATCTGATTGGGTTTTTGCTCGCAACCCGCATCTTTATAAATTATAGCGCAACGCACGACTAAGCACACAACGTGGCTAAATATCATCTTAATAAAATGATAATTAATTTCGTAACGCTGGCCGGAGAAATTAATTACCGCCAGTTATTAAAACAACAGTTTCTTTCACTTCGGACGTCGTGAATGGAGCACATTCAAGATTATTAATTTGCAAATTGAGTAATTAATAACAGTGGAGTCTTGATGTACAAGATTGACCCGATCACGGGAAACTCATTAGCGGAACAAGTAGTAGCTATTACGATCTGGCCGGGGGCGTAATAAACTATAACGGTGAGGAAAAAAGTGCCGGTAATAAGCAACCGGGAAAACAAAAAGAAAATATTGACTTCTGAGAAGAGCGGATTAAATACGTGTTCTATCGCGTTCGCTTATGTATAAATTATGGGTGGTCGGACGTAAAAAGCGCGATAGTATGTATTATTTTACCGTTAAAGGTAAGTAACTTTCAAGTCGGTTCGCATCTTGTACAGTAAAGCCTTTGTGTTGGTACTTAATGTATTATGCCGGCCAATAAGTCAGCACTTAATTTTAATCTTTGTTGAAGGTGTTAAGATAAACTAACAATAAGATAAACGTCGTATTGTAAAATTATATTTATGACGTTCCTATAGAGATAAGTTTTAAACTTGAGTAATGAACATTGAAATAAAAAAAAATTAACACTGCAAAATCCGCATTATACAGTTGAGTCAATTAGTCAACCAGATGGCCGGACGGTTGGGTATTTATGATCAGGTATAAATATTTTCTAAATTTGCTAAACAATCTGGAGACCAATCGCCAAAAAGGATTAATAGGATTCGTCAATAATGACGTGGCATGTTAACCTCGACCATACTAATTGTAATTAGGATCTGGTATAATTAAAAATATCAAAGATTGGCTATAATCGCATATCGCGTTCATAAATCGGCGCAGTGAAGATGGTGTGCAGTTCTTTTGATACTAAAGCAGTAAAAAGGGCACACGAAATTGCTCGAATCAGAAGACAAGCACTTCGAAGAATTAAATTCAATGAGACGATAGCGTCACGTTCAATATAATCGAAAGATTTTCAACTATAAGCAAATATTAATATGAAATATATACATTTAATGTTAATGTCAATACAAAAGCCAATTATAATGACGATTGCATTGAACATGCAATGAAATTACACAAAAATAACTAGATAATGAAATACGGATGTAGGGGGGGAGGCTTAGAGTTCAAAAACGATTTAAAACATAGATTTGAAATATAGCATCCAGATAGAAAACAACAAGAAGAATTACAGCGACGAAATTTAAACATTTTGACATTCACTGAAAATTTATAGAAAATAATGAGTCTGACCAGAAGAATCTATTAGGTCTGGACTTAAAATCAAAATCATGACATACATTGCAAAAAAACCTGTACACTCCTTTCTTTCCTCCACAAAGTTAGAAAATAACCGAATGAAACGTCAATTGCGGTTAGATTTTTTTACATATGTCGAAGGAATTGGTTCATAATTTAGTTGTAGGAAAAATATAAGTTACAGCACTTGCGAGAAATGTTTCAGTGAAAAATGCCGTAAACGCATGGTGATTATAATCAATCGATAATTCAAGCGTTGATCGATGGATGATTGAAATTGATTTAAACGTTGAAGAACAACAACAGAAATGCAACAATTTAAATAACGCAGGTGTATGTATTTTAGTTATAAAAGCCAATTATATACGGTAAATATAAAAGCAGTTACATATTTCCACATATCAGACATTTTACTGTTGTTAAATATTATAATTCCTTTTTATGTTATGTTTATGTTATGCGAAAGTTATGCGAAATTATTAATTACATTTATCATCATTAAGTGTATTGTAAATTGCAATTATTTCATTTGATAATCAAGATTTATTTTTATTATTAACTTAATTGAATTTAAAGGAAACGGTAAATAACTTTTAGCGCCAGATAAAACGTTTTCTTTACGCCTTGCAAAGGTGAGAACTTGCTGACCGGAAAAGAAAGCATTAATATAAACATTCAGGAGCATATCGAATTAAATTATATAGAAAACGTATCAAGCTGCAGGTATCCCATAAACAAAGGAAACGACCACTTGAAAAGTAAATGCCATTTGATAAATTACATTCACATTATTTATGTGAGAACGTAGTTGCATGTAAATGGAAAATGGTGGGTATGTGGAAATATATCAAATCGCTTAAATTTCCACTTATTTGGGTCAGTCTAAAAGGTTGCGTATTATAAAATAATTCTAAATAAGGTTCGTTTTAATTGGAGGCAGTGTTATCTTAACAACGTCGCAATTTAAGAATGTATGAACTTCAGTAAGGAACGTGCTGGTAGACCGTAATGGTCTTTGAAATACATTTTTATCGGAAGGTTCAAAGTGGAAGATATATTGGCTTTGTCTTTAAACGCGGTGACATATTAGGCATATTTTCACTTAATTCTTTCCATTATAGTTCGGAGAACGTTGCCTACATGTTTAATTGCTTTAATGTTTTCTTTTCCGTGAAATATAATTTACGCGCGTGTTTCGACAATAACGTCGGGAATTCCTGGGATATTTTTGTGCGGCAGGTATTTTTATTAACATATACTGAACGCTAGAATCCTTTTATCTGGTTACTCGCTGTTGATCACTTGACATCTAGCATAGTAATTGGTGGTAACGAGAGAGGGCCCTTTGATCTTTAGCTCTTTGTATTTCAAAACACCGCCGACAAATTATATCACGAAATATCATATATATGTTATTTCCTTTATACAAGTAGCCTCTAACGATTTATTTATATATTTACTACATTTTTTATTATTAACTTGTTTGAAAAGGCGATTCTGTTAATTTTTGTTGGTGGTTAATTTTATTTTGAAATTATTTTAAATGAAATTTAAGTTAATAACAAATTTTGTTACAATTATATTTCATAGAAATATACTTTATGTCGCAAAGAAATACATATACAGACTTACCTACGAACATAATTAAAATATATAGACATAAACAAATGTATTGGTGTTGTATAATGCTTAGTTTGTATATTTATACAAATTAAATATTATATGCTCGTTGGTGGCAATTGGAAAATTACTAGTTTTACGTCACGTGGGGACCCTTAAAGATAAATTTACGACTTATACGACTTTGAATCGCACCTGATCAACAACTCAGATAACGTTTTCCAACTTCCATTCTTTATGGGCAAAAGGAACGTGTTCCACAAAAATGTGGTGTCATTAAATGGAGAGAGCCAAAATATCAGAAGATGATAATCAATGGGCATGCCTAGGATTTCAAATAAACTGTAAAACTAAGATGGAATTAAAAAATACAACTGAAAATAAAAAGCAAATAGACCTGTGTTTTTTTTAACTGGATCTAGTGACAAAAATAGTGTTAGTTAAGTTAATATGTGAGGATAAGCATGTGACAAAATTGAAGGCTAAAATTTACAGAAAATTATTAAAATGCATGTACTTTAAATTTTAACTTAAAATTTTTTTATAAAGTCAATCAAAAAAAAAATCAAATTTTTCAAATTAAAGAAAAAAATCATAAAATGAAAATGAAAATTATCCTAAACAGGATGATGCCAACCTGTAGCAGTTTGGCAGTTCACTAGTTCTTTGGATATGGTGATCTCAACAATTTAAGAACATGTAGTTTTAAGTTAAGTAAGTCTACATTGAATAATATTTTAGGAGATTAATTATTATAGATTGAATCCTATAATTGTTTAAGCCATACAATTACTGGATGTTGGTATATTACACAAAGCTACGGAAGTTATCTAGTTCCCGAATGATCGCCTCGTCTGTATACAAGACAAAGTGAGAGTAAAAAATATGTTGGTAACGTTTATTTCATTTAAGACGTTTAAGGCGATAATGATTAAAGTGTTACAATTTTTTTTCAAATCTCAAGATAAAAGATGCATCTTCGGCGAATGATGTGTGGTGGTCCGATGAGCTGAATACAGAGCGAAACACCAACAGTCACACAAACATCGCCTTAATACATGAAATTTATTTTATTGAATATTTATTCTGACTTGATATAAAGTGTAGTAAACACCTAAGAATTTCATGGTAAAGGTAAAAAATAAAAAAAACTTATGTGTCACTTAATAGCAATAAGAGGAGACAAGATGATATACCGAACAATCATACACCATTGAAATTTCAACGAAATGGAAGATATATGAAAATGTGAAATATTTGAATATAAATTTTAGTATTTGAATAAAATTAATGATTAAAATCAATCTAGTGAATGTATTAAATAATATATAATTTTCTTTCCTTCTATAAATAACGATAATTGAAATTAGCTTACACAAAACTGTTAGTAACTTACATTTCATTGTTTCCAAATTATCAGCCCACGTTGCCCAAGGTGCAGTTGTATGTACGTGCATGGGTTAGGTTCACTTGGATTGGGTTGACAATGATTCAAATAAATTAAAAAGTGCATAAAGATGTTACAATCTTGCTTTGAAATGTAGTAAACTTTAATTGAATGGGTTCGCTTTAATCTTTGGACACGTCCTTGTTAGAAGTCCTCAGCGAGGCACATCAAACCTGACCAATCAACCCCATTCGCATTTTTGTATAAAAAATATCTAGTACTCGTTTAAATACTTCACGAATAATTATTTAGTACGAGCTGTGTCAACGTTGAGTACTAGCTACTTCGTGGAACACAATTTTAAAAAACTTTGTTGATAGTATTTGTATTGCTGAAGTTCACTGGACACAATAATAATATAAATATCTTCGTCTAATGTAATCGTACAGCTAGTTAAATAGGAGTTTAAATAAAATTACCCCATGACTACAAAAAAATAGTATTGGAAATTGTAAAAAAATATTGAAATTACTCAAAATAGTTAAAATAATTAATTAGTTAGGTAGTTTTAGGTGGAAATTCAGTACACTAGGTGTTAATCAGGAAGAGATTAGTAATTTTTAATATAATTGACATTTGCCCCCCCCCCCCCATATATTTTCCTTTTAAACTGAAATAAGCAATTTTTAAGCAAATACCAACTTTTGGACACTGTGGTGGTAATTTTGCATTTTCACGATATTACCAATATTGTTATATTTTGCATGTAAGAAGTTTATTCAATTTTTATATTTTTTACTTTTTGTTATTACTATTTTTAACATTTAGAAAAGTTTGTCATTTGCCAAAACTTTATACCTGTGGTGTTTGAAATTTTTGAAAGCTTTTTAACATATTTGGCAATTTTGTAATTTTTACATTTTGGACAGTTTTGAGACTTTGGCATCCCCATAATTTTAATATTGTGTATATCTGACAAGCTTATTAACATTTTTTGCATTTCAGCATGATTTTTTTCTCTGCAAGTTTGAATATTTGAACATTGGCATGGTTTTGCAACTGCACATTAGAACAAGTTTATCAACAATGGCGTTTATATATTTATGTGCTTCAACAATCACTAATATATTTTTCTAATTTTCTACCTCATTCATCAAATTTGTACTATACATTTGTAACCGAAGAAAGTTTTCAGTTCATTAAACCACCGTTCTGCATCTCTTCCAACAATTGTGAAGGTAATTGATAGAGTTTCTTGTTTTTCCTTAATAAAAATGTTCTTCTAACATTTACCATACAAGGCAACGCAACCCAACACAACCCAACCCAACCCAAGGAACTCGTAGGACTCGAGACTATCTTTTATATAAAATAATTTGATTGTTTCTAAGTTATCAGTTCACACTCAAGTTTTGCGATATCAGTTTCAAATTACTAAATAAATAAAATTACCAGAATAAATACGTCACCAACTCATTACTCGATCGTATCACGAATTAATTCCACGTCGATCGCTATTGACTTGTAGAATATTTGCAACGAAACTATTAACATAAGCAAACTAGTTCAAAATGAAAAACGTATCGGGTCTCATTGTTGACTCAAAACGGATTAATTACGGCGATTAATTGAACCAAAAAATGCACCGGTGAAGTAAAGTCGCCAATAAATTCACGCAGCAAATTTATCCACAAACGGTTCCATTAAAATAAACGAAATAATAGAAATTTCCGTTAACGGTGATATTTAGAAATCTTTTACAGCTCTATTAACAAACATACAAATGAATATCCTAGATAGTTTTATCGGGTGAATATACGACAAGTAATTTAAAATTGTTACGCCTGTTGCTCTCTTTCATTCCACCGAGAAATAAATTGTTAAATATTTGCAAATTGTTACGGAATATTTCTTTGTCACGGTTTGCCCCTCCAGCGACATTTTGGCAAAAAATGGGTATAAATGAAGCTATTTTCTCAGTGGATTTAGTATCAATTCTCGGTCTTCCGTTGAAACATCTAGCAATTGGTAAGTCGTTTCCGCTTCAAGTGTAAGTTATTAATTCTGGCATTTTAGTGGTTTCTCAAAATGTACCGATTCTTCGTCATTGCTACTTGCGCCTGTAAGTACTCATAAATAATAGTAATATTTGGACGGTGATTAAATTGGTTGTAACATATGTTACTTTTAGTTATGGTAACATGCAGTCCATTAGAGTGGCAAATAGTAGGTGACTTAGAGGGTGCAGAAGGAGGTCACTTTGATTCGTATGCTTCGTTCGGTGACCACGGGGGACTTGGTGGTGGTGGTGGAGGAGGAGGCGGTGGAAAAAGTGGCGGATATGCTTCCTCGAAAGGGTTAAAAAGCATTGCCCAGAATTCCGCACAACAAGCCAATGACGCTATCAGCAATCAACATTCCGCGGCCAGGCAAGGCGCATACGAAGCTAAAAGTAAATTGGCGGCCAGCGCCGCTTCTGTAAGTTTCTCTTAAGAGTGTTGATTTTTACATTAATGACTCAAATTTCAGGCAGCTGCAACTGCCCAAGCCGCTTTGGTTGGACAACAGGTCCTTGTGCAAAGATTGGAAGAAGAACTTCACGACGCTCAACAACAAATCCAAGCCGAGCTCGGGCAACTGAATGACGCTCAACGCGCAGCATCAGCAGCACGTGAAGCCGCACAACAAGCCCAAGGTCAAGCGAATGCCTTAACATCAGCTTTGAATTCTGCGCAAGGTACCATTGCGCATTCCAATCAAGCGGCGCAAGCTGCAGATGCGCAACTTGGATCGCAAGCTGCGATGGTGGGAGCGGCGAAACAAAGGGCATCGAAAATAGCTCAGCAACTTCACGAAGCTCAATCTGGACTTGCTGCAACCCAAGCTGCCGCAGATCAAGCTTCTGGCGCAGCTGCTATTGCGCAAGCTAATGCTGCTAAAGCCGCAGCTGCTGCATCATCCAGCTTGCAGTCGGGTGGCGGAGGCGGTGGACATGGGGGATCTGGAGGCGGCGGCGGTGGCGGTGGCGGTGGACACGGATTTTCTTCATCCGGAGGATATGGTCATTATTAATTAATATAGGACATCTGATAAACCTATACCAATAAATGTTTTATTGTCCAAAACGTTGTTTAATTTCTTTAATAAATATAAAAAAATGTAGTTGACATATTTGAAAATAGTTTCTATAAAAAAATAGGTTTAGTTCAATTCTAGTTCACAATTTTTAACGAAATTTAATTAAATTGTGACAAAGTCTGATGTTTATTGGAAATTCAACTTGAAATTATGATAAAAAATTTACTGCAGCGAATACTTGTTCGCTACATGGAACAAAATATTTGTTATTTGACAAATTTTCTAACTCACCGAAGAATACTGAATATTAACGTGATGAAAATAAACTTGCTAAGGAAAAAAAATATTGAATGTTTAGATTTAGAAAATATTGAACATTTTACAAAAATGCAAAAATGATTCGATTTGCATACTCAGCAGTAAATGCTGATCTATAAAATTAAAAAAAAGGTAAACAAGATTTAAAATAATAAAGACACGTTTATTGAAATTGTCCACCATTTGATTAGAAAAAGAATGTAAGAACAATTTATAAAAAAATTGATTTATGAGACTTGAATTGTGTGCATAATATTAATAGTTATTTATAAATCATGTGGCAAAATGTACTGCTTTTTATCACGAGCCGTGCAAGTTGCTCATGGAGGCCGAGGTAAACAACACGTCAAGAGGTAACGATCCACATTTTGCTTCTTTTATACAATTCTTTTTCAATTCAGAAAAAAGTAATTTCTAGTTTACATTGTACTTAGAATTACATGTCAAAATGTTAGTAATGGGTTATCGAAGTGAAAAGCATAAAATTGTGAGTTAAAGTAAACATTTTTTAAAATTTCATAAAAAATACAACAAAATTAGTTGGAAAAAATTGCTGGTCGTCGTTTAATAAAGACATTTAATGTTTCGGAAAAACAAAATTCTCGAGCATGCTGTCTTTGTGAAGTGCTTTGCTCATCTAACAAATAATGAGGAACTTTTGTCTAAAGTTACAATTGTCCAAACTTAGAACTGTTTTGGGTTTTCCAATCTTCTCACACGGTTTTGTTATTATTGCCCCCAATTCTTTTTAACAATTTTTAAACTTGTCTGTCTGGACCGGTGCAGGGTGTTAAGGTTATTGCCACTTATCTTGAAATATCGCGTTTTGACAAAAGCTTAAACCCATGACAAATAAACATGAAGAGAAAAATAATGAATAATTCAAGTTACCGCCACTTCTCTGGGCACATGTGTAATATAAAGTGGATTTTGTCTACTTTTCCTTTTAGAATTGTTGGTCGTACCTGCCATGGCCCTAGACTGTTAAACTATGACATGGGTATTCCTGGAGAATGAATTCCAAATATGTCCACATATTTAACTTATGCCTTGTACGCAAACCCAAACAATTCAAAACATTTAATTAATATAAAGATCTGAAACGAAACCCAAAATTATTTGAATTGGAGTAAATTCTATAATATCTTCATTCAGTTGTTGTCATGAATCCAGTTCCTAACTATCTTACATGTGAGGAGAATAGTTCGTACATTATATCCTTTTAGTATCTCCGTGGTCTTCAGTATCCTCGTCACATAGTTCTATAAGCTAGGTTGTTACTTGTTTTCCCATATTTGTTATCATTGATTTGCTTCTTCCTCTGTTATGTCAATTACCAATATTGTTAATTCTTCACTAGGTTATCTCCGTCGCTCCGTTATTTGCTCTCCTTCTCTGTTATTATATTTCTGGCCTCCATAAAATATTTTTTAATTGTCTTCATAACTTTTTTCTGCGAAATATGAGGGAATGTTGCCCATGATTCTTGTAATACCACATTTTTTGCAATTTTTACCTCCTTTCGCTTTTCTTTATATTTCCCACGGTCTTTGTATTCGTGTAGGTTTCCAATGTTCTCTTTTATTTTTGCCTGTCTTTTGTTTGTCGTTTGTTGTTTGTTTATTATATTCCCTTTCATCCAGCTGTTTGGAATATAATATTTTAAAACCTCTCCCATTTGTCTTCTACTCCATTCCTGACATTAGGGTTGGTTGGGTTGGGGTAACTTAATTGACTTTTAAAATTGTTTACTTTGTGCTGCATAAGTGCAAGGATAACTTAATGTTGATGAACTGTCAAATTGAAACCTGATATTTGTCATCGATGCATTTAATTTTTTACATTTTTATCACAAATAAACCACAAATAGATACATCAAAATAATCCTCGTTTCTTCTACATTATTTTCGTTGTATTATAAATTGGAAAATTTTAGTATCACTTCAAAATTTCCAGTGGTGACACATTCATGAACCCAACCCAACTTGAAATGTACCAATTCCTTTCAAATAATATCGATTGCATATTTTCTTCGACCATTATTTACTATTTTATTTTCGTTTCTTTTTTGACCTTATTATGACGTAAAAGTCACAACGAGGTAATTAATAGATTTCTGCAAATAATTCAGTAACATTACTCGTCAGTTATGGAAACTATCTTCTAAATAATGAATCAGTTACCCAAAATAAAATTGCAATGGATTTATTAATAATCACACTGTATCATAGCAATCCACGTATCGACGAACACCAATTTTAACGAAGAGATTATCATTTCCACAAATAGAATTACAATGATTGATAATGAAAAGAGCAAGTGGTAAGATGTGGTGTGCAAATCGGCCTCGGAGACATTTGACATGTGCAGCAGCTATTTTCAGCGGTCAGGGCGCGGCCCATCAATCTTCATCACTTTCGTTCCGGTCTGCTTCTCGGTTATGCAGTTTAATGATATTCAAAATCTTTGAAATGCAAACTCTTTTAAACTACTTATAAAGCGATTCTACAAGCTCCGCGTCGCATAATGCGACATTGTTGCAATATGGTATTGAGATTGCCGGCGAAATTACGAACGGGATTTCGCGTCCTATTTGCGTTTCAATACACATTAAAAACGGCGATAGAATGGTGGCGGACCGAGTGAAAAATACGAGGATTATTGAATTGCGTAACATCCGTTAAGAAATAAAAGATTTTAATTTCGATTTTTCTGTTCTGATCAAATTATTCGCAGGTTAGAAATTAATTGCGTTTAGGTTCCAGCATGTTGTTACTTGCGTTCAATTACCTATTATTCTCGCCGTACGCGTCTATGTTTTTGAAGTGGATTTAGTTTGAAATTATATCCCATATCACTAATATAATAATCACATTAATAATTCACAATTGCATCCTTAGACACGTTGCACGGTTTTCAAATTCTGTATTCTAACCAATGATTAATATAATGCGGTGTTCGCTTAAAACATTCCTCGCGCTTTTTCGTTTATTGCAATATTATTCAGTTAATATGAAAATCTACAGGTATGCAGCAAATATTCTAAAGATTTAGTTTTCTTGCGTTTGCCCATATAACATACCTTCCATAACTTCCATTATTAGTATAATTCATTTTAATAAATTAAATGTTCACCGGTTATTCCGTCGCCAGTAATTTCAATTATTCGAAATGCAGTACGTGCACGAATATAAAAATAAATACGTGGTTTATCGCCCACGACATCTTAAATTAATAATTTATAGTACTTTCGTCCAATTAAGACAACTTGTTACGTCAATTGATTCATTCCCGAGGTGCAAGAAGGGTAGGTTAATATTCTAATGGCGTAGGCTTCTTTGAGTTACGTGTCAGCCGCGGGTGTGTACCCTGGTGTTCAAGACACAGGTGGCGCTCCCACGGTCCTTCTACACCTGCTTTGCCGACATTTATCAGCTGCCACCTTCTACATCCCTGCAGGACGTTGCTCTTTTTCCTAATTGTTGTCGACCACGTGGCAAGTACCTAACAATCTAGTGTGAAACATCTTATCCTAACGCTATAAGGTTTAACATTTTATGGAATTAAAGAATTATTTTAAAAATATTACTTCAATTTTGTTAAAGGGGCTGAGAATGCAATGTTGTTATTTGTCATTGTATTGTTCAAATGTATGATTCATTTATCAATAGATTTCGTCGAGGAAAATATTAGTGACTTGGTATGCTGTTCATATTCTTTTATATCAATCAATTGTCAAAATTATAAGTAGACTGTGCTAATGGATGTCAAGCCCTCAAGACTGCTATTATGTAAATTTTATTAAAGCTACTGATAAATTTGTGGCATTTGTGTCTATCTATTTAAAAGATTCCTCAAGATAGGACAATTCTAACTGAAAATAAAAACAAAGAAAGTGAGAAGATGATTATTCACGTCCCGAAGCGGAGGTAAAGGAGCACTGATTTGTGTGTGAATAGTCATAACAAATAAATATAAATGAGCCAATCCAATGATAAGAAAAATCGACGAGAGCTTTGTAAAGATCAGGGTCGAGTTATCTGGACATACTACAGCGATTGTAGAATTTCTTAGGAAATTAACGACGATTCTAGAGAGAAAAGAATATGATGTCTACTATAATCGAGGGAAAGCAGAAGTGATTGACATGATCTGATTGGAAAGAATGCTTAGGAAATATGAAATAACTAAGGGGACCTGTTGACTGAGACATGCAAAGTACATGGTTAGGTTCGTAGTGACTGGTGCGTTAGAAGCTCCACCACTCCGTCCACTAAGGTCTATTGTAGCTCACACCTATATCTCGAGTCCAATCTCCGTTTGCATCTTGTTGAAATATAGAAGGATTTTTGATGGTGAGAGTTACGAAAACTTTATATAAAAATAAAATCAATCATGGCAAAACGGGATACAAAAGCAATATTAAGGGCTGTTCATAGTATCCAGACATTAAAATGTGATTCGGCCCATTACATGCTAGTGAAAAAAATACCTGCTTGAGACAACCAACGAAGGTTAACTTGTGGTTGCATTAAACCCACAGATGTGCATCGTCGTTGATATTTGCAGATATGTTTCCACTAGGACTAATGCAAACTATCGAGCATCAAATTAAATCAATTTCCTTGCACCCCTTTTACACCCCACTGTACGTTGCCAGCTTATACAGGCCTTGAACTGGAAGACTCAATAACGAAGTAAATGAAGAATTGAAAGAATTAATCGCAACAACAAAAAATGGTTAAACAATACAGACACCAGCGAATGTGCAAGCCATAGCCAAAAGGTGAAGTCTCGAATAAGGGATGAAAAAGATATTTGCAGACAGATGTATGGCAAAGAAAAAAATTAAAACCCAGAAAAAACGAAGAATACCAACTTATCAACAGTATCAGCAGAACAATGGATATAACTTTATAATCATTTATTGCAAGGGAAGAGCACATTTGAGAAGAAGAAGAAGAAGTAAACGTTTGAAATAAATACACGGTATATAGAAAGGATCAAAAATATTAGAACATCAGGATCACGAGAAATTAAAGCATAACTGTAAAGAAGTATGGAGCAGATTCATTGATAAAGATGATACGAGGTTCCAAAAAGTAGAAAAAAGTAGAATGGAATATTTCTTTCCCATCAATCAAGGACATCCTCGCCTGCTTTCTTAGTGACTTATATGCCTGACAAGCATTTGTCGGGATTGGCCTTATAACGACTTTATAAACTCTTACCTTAATTCTTCTTAACATATTCATTACTTCTGATTACCTTTAGCAATTCTGACTTTTATTTACTGCTCCTCGTGTCCTTTTTCATTTAGCATAACTCCCAAGTATAAAAACTCTATTACCTGGCCAAACTCATATTCCCTTCCATCGTTGGCAGTTATTTGCAAATTTTCTTCTGCTGACTGTTCGGTTTCCCCATTACCATGTATTTTGTTTTTTGTTCTTTTGTTTCTAGTCCGAAAACTTTCACTTCTTTTTCAATTTTTCGTCTTTGCTTGAGTGTATATTTTGTGATATTTTTGTAAGTTCATCTTTCGCTGATACTCAGCAAGACTCTTTCTTAATTTTTAAAATAGCTATTTCTGCTATGGTAACCTTTCGCTGTCTCTTTTATTTCTTAGTAAAGCGAGGGCATTTATTATAATAATGTTGTTCTTCTTTCTTCGCAAACGTAACACATAACCTATACGATATTGATTCGCAAGAAACCTACTTATATTTATAATTTTTTTGTACCATGAAGCCAGTTCCCTAGGCTTCTATCTGCTATCTACCCGTAATTGTTTGTGTCTTTTAAGGCTGTTATTTCTATCTTATATCTTTTAATTTCCCTTATTAATTCTTTAAAACTTCCTGGTGCAAAAGTGTTCATTACATTCCAGATGCACCTAAACAATAAATCCTTTCATTGACCACATATGAGCATATGTAGAAAAAGGCTGGAACGAAAAATGGAAAACCCTTGAGAGAACCTTTGAAGAATTTGCATACACAGCAATCAAAGTAGGATATCGACAGTTTCTTCAATAAGTTTGATAATGATTTATCAAGTCACAAACCCTAACCAAGAAAATATCATAAATATCATAACCATAGCCAGATAGTGAAGAACTGGAGTGAAAAGAAATAAAATGCAATCTTTGGGACTCCCAGAATTGAATGAGAATGTAGTACTAAGGAAATAATAAGAAAGGAGAACTTGATGCGAAATGCAAAAATCAGGATGTGCCCATTGTGAATGAAAATTGTAAAAACTATTGTTTTCGTCTTGATGTGTTAAACAAATGCTAAACCGGGCAATTTTAAAGCAGCATTCTTTATAAACAATATTCAATTAACTTGGATTATATCGATTGACAAAAAATATTTAACGACATGCACGGAATTAGAATAATTTAACATTTTTATTAACCATGTTTAATTTTAAAGGATCAAATACATTTTGCAAATAATTGCGCCACAACTGTTCTTTCATATTGTTTTTTCTTTCAATCAAAAATTCTTATTGATGAATCTGCAATAATATTTTTTTTAATTCAAAGTGCATTAATCATAATTACCTTCGAATTAAAAGCATTAGCACTACTTAGACGCAACGTCGTGAAAATGAATTCGGAGATACGTGTTTCAACACACACACACGTTGTAAAAAAAGTTCGAGAACAATTTACTTGTCATGTCAGAGACTGTAACAAAGGCACAAATGAAAGAAATGTAATAGCGCAGCAGGATGCTTCAGAAGCGCACATCAAAAGACTATACAATCAGAGTCATCAAACTTGAAACCTTTCCAGACTCTTCAATCCAGCTACGACTTCTTACGCTTCAAGTACTTGATGACTACGAATTTTGTCACGAGTGATCTATCAATACTTAAATTCAGTTAATGGTGTACTACCAGGATGAATAATTGAAATATCGTCCTGGCGAATTGGCTCAGTTCGGTCTTATTTGATTACACCATTTTCTTAGATACAGTGAATAAAGTCAAGTTAATTATTTTTTGCGCGTAATTACGGACATGTTCGCGTGGAACGTGTGTTTACGCTGTCTTGCGTGGGCGTCGGTTGTGCTTGTTTATGGTAAAATTAAAATAGTGCTTAATTCTCACGTATATTACGCTTTACTAACAGGTATTACATATTGATTATGTATCTGCGAACGTAGAGGCGTTTAATAATTAAGTAAAATGAAAGACGCACGAACAGAATTTCATGTATCTCGTCATAAATCTACGGATTCGCACATTTATTATACGTGTACGTAATAGGAATGTAGTTTCCGTTCACAAGTTGCGAAACTGTTAAGACTGCCAACAAGTTTTTTTCAGTGTTGGTTATGTTTGTTATGTTCTTATGTTGTCATGATGGAGTACTATCGCACAATTTTACACATTAGCGTTTCCGATTAAATGCTTTAAATATAACCAAGAAGTAGTTACGGCCAACTGTCTCCAGCGTTCATTGTATCGCGTTGGAATGCTTGGCAAATATTTGTGAATGTTTGTAGTTTAAGAAATTATTACGCCAATATCCAACAAGGTTTTTTTCGTTGCATTGTTCAACAAAGATGATACCATGTGAACAGGCAATTGATGTGAGACCGATTGACGAATTTGCTACGTAATGGGTGGTAACGACGAACATGTGCAAAGTTTCATTATAACTGATTTTAGCCATGCAACTAGTATATGCACTCTGCAATCTTTTGTAAATTTTTGCAAAATAAATAGCTAGCTTCACTTAATTACAGCGCACATATAATTACCTACTAAAATATGAGCAGCGGAAATTATAAATTTTTTGCAATCAATGCTTCATTTTTTACCTTTTAACCTGGCCAATTGTACAATTACGTCTACCTAAAGAACGTTAACTGATTAAGACGGTTGAACCCGATGTTATAAACACATACCAGCTATTTTGCCTTCATTCGTGTCGTAAACACCAAATTTATGACACAAGATAAATATCCATACACGAATATCAAGATCAACGTCGGCAGTTGGCAGGTTGTTTCAGATACGTCGCTATGGTAAAAATAGATAAGGCGTTTTTGTATTTAAAACGATTCCGCCAGTTGGATAGGTAGCTAGTTGACAAATACATCATCGCGCGACGCTGCACTAATGTTTGAATTAATTTCATGCGCTATTAATATTCTATGCTTCTGTTTTACAAGCGCATTATTTCGACACAATTTATAACGTATTAATTATGGCAGCGCCAAATACAACGGTTTTAATTAATGCGCGCCAAGGTGTGCGGATAAACTATTCTAAATAAATCTCTCTTTATTTTATGAAACGAATGAATTATTCAGGTGATCATAATGCGTGTTTTGAAGGGAAATCTATTAATATCTGTGCATAGTTACAATTATTGCACATTTTAGATATATTATGATCGTTAAGGTTGACTGTTCGAACATAACTGTGGATGTCGCAATTTATATTCAATTCAGGTTTCGTTTAATGATAATTACAGATACACGATCAAACGTACAATTAAAATAGAATCTTGTCTTGCGCATAGTTGTCGAAAGTATTATGTTACTTACATACTTACTTACCATATGTACATATGTGTGAGTGCTTGCAGAAAGGAAATATGCACGTATTAATTACCACACCTAAATGAGGACGCAAGAACGTCCTTGTTTGAATTGAGAACCCTTTACGGCGCATTAATATTCGATTCGGATGATAATGTATAGTCGCAACTATGTCTAGTCATGCAGATTGTCGGTGTCACCGGAACTCAACAATACTACGTTGAGGTAGTAATCGATTTTTATTCAATTAACATATTACGTGACTGAATATCTTTAAAGTCGACGGGGTCGTCTGTAATTGACTATAGATACAGGACGCACATTTTCCAGGACCTGTGATTAATTGTCACAAATATCATCCTATGGTCTGCTTTGTTTAATCGACTGAGGGAATCTCTTGGTATTTTTCATGTCGATTTAGAAACTTCTGCATCCAACCTTGTCCAGGTCGGATATTTGCGACCTGTTTCAAAACTGTCAAAAGGGAAGCCTGCATAAATTGTTCATCAATATCTTAAAACGTTGACACTGTCCAAGATTCTGTAGATGTAGTTTATTATTTTTTACACGATCTAACACATAGTATATTGTACTCCTCAATAATTGCTATGGCAGCATCCAGAGCTTCCTGACTGTAGTCGCGATGGTCTCTTCCCTACCTTTCTTGTATATGTTCGTATAATTACTAAATTGCCCCTGCAGTGACATTAAAAAATTAAATTGACGCCACTGACTTCAATGACCTGTTACTTAGGTCTGATTTGAGGTTATATTCGTGTTCAGTGGTTCCAATAGCCAATCGTTTCAAACTAATAATTAGAAAAGGCAAGAAGGGGGTATATGGTAACATAGCATATAGGAAAATAACATATGGGAAAATAACACATAGAACTGGGACAAAGACAGAAAAGAGAAAAAATGCAAATTACATTACAACTGGTTTTAAGTTGAATACTGAATGTCGACAGTAAATAGATAAGAAAAGAGGAGTTGTTGTTTACAGGTAGCGAAAAACCAAACGTGATCTTCGTACGATGATGGAATTTCCAAAACCCAAGCCAATTCTATTAAAGGCCTTCGCAGATAATCCAAATTTTGGTTGGGGCTTTGACGTTTTACGACTGTACAATGTTTAAAAACGATGGGAAACCCAAATCCACTGTGGATTGTGTTCATGTTTCAGTCTAGTCCTGCATGGGTTGGGTTGCCCATCGTCTTTAATCATAGCATTAATGATCTTTACAAACTAATTCAATGCACGCAATATTTTAAAATAAAAGCCCGTCTTAATCTATACGGATTAGGTTGACACTCATTTAAATCTCCAATATTAACATTTTGAGTTTGGCTTCCATCCAATCGAACCCGCCCTACTGGGTTCCGATCTTATTTTTGTATGCATATACAACCTAATCCACGATGCGTTGGGTTGCTGAGGGTTTTTAACTTGAAGGGTAAGATTTCGTGTTGGGCGTCCGCCCAACCCAATACAACGTACTTTGAAATTTTGTGCCTTCAAAATTATGTAAAAAGAAAGACGTAACTCAGCGTATTGCGCTAACGCAACCCAAATCAATCGACCACAAATCAATTGGAGCAAAATTTTTGCTTCTATTGACTATAGTCAAATACATAAGAGATATAGATGCATCATATAGGGAACTGGGTCAGTAGAAGCTTATTACAAGACTTTTATAGCACTGTCGATTCCAACAGTGTTTCATTTGTTGTATTTCTATTCTTATTATTGTATTTTTTTTTATGATGTCGTCTTTTTCAAGCATGTATCCAAAATGCCATTTTGTTCATGTTCGTCAATTTTCATTCTCATAGGTTCCAAAGAATGTCATTGGTTTTTGTTGAGAAATGTTTCTGTGTGTATGTAGAGTTTAGTTAACGTAATTTTTAGATTGATATTTGCAAGTAATTTTCTGCGTTTCGTATGATTACCTAATCAACAAGTTTTTCTGCTCTATGGGTTCGTTGTCTTTAGCTGTAAAAATTCTATCTTTCTAATATCGATGTAAGAATTAATTAGAAGGAATTAAAATGGAAGGAAAAATATACAACAATGAGCTTCAATGTCTAGCATATGCGGACGACCATACACTCCTAGCAAAGACGAAAGCCGAAACTCCTTTTTCCAATCCCAATTGGAAAAATGAGAAAAGGGAGACCGTGGAAGTGATGGCTGGAAAGTGTAGAGTCAGATCTAAAAATTATGAAAGTGCCCAAGTGCTCGTACGCCTCAAATGCTATTAATTGTGGAGCTTCGAAAGGATCATTATATTTTTTCAGCCGACTTACCACTTGCCATAAAGCTACCTACCCTGCATGCATTTGCAATTATACAGCACCTTGTCTGTTAATTTCTTTCACTGTTATCTGCAACAGGCCTCTCTATATTCTTCCTTTCATTTTAATTACATACCTCACCACCGTTCTTAGCGCGTCTTACAATATTTCTCTAGTAGTCTCTTTGAGGACAATTTTTATCCCTTTTTATCCTTCTTCATTTATTTCATCGCTATCTGCTCCAGGAGTATCTGCCTTCTTCCTTTAACATTTATTACTTACATCACCACCGTTCTTACTATTTCTACTTCGTCTCCTCATCATTTAGTCCTTTCCCAGGACATTAACATGCTCTTCACGCTGCTGCTCTTACACAACCATTAATTCTTTCTCTTTTCTGCCATAACATCTTTCGCAATCCTTCAGCTTTAAAACCACAATCTTATTTGCACTTATTTAATCTGCGCCTGTTCACATACCGCCCCCACTCCCTCAATCATCTTGTCCGCATAACATTAACGTTATTTCATCATAGTGTCATCATATAGTTGCCGTATCGCTATAATTTCGTCAAATCAAGGGGACTAAATTGGCATTCTTGCCAGACCCCTGTCTTGAACCTTTCCCACTCTTTATGGCCGTTGTCAAATTTCTCCTCTCTTCGGTCGCTTAACCCTAGTAACACATCCTAACTTTTAAAAGTATTCGCAACTTGTCTACCTTGTTAAACAGCGTGTCACTTCACAATTTTTCATGGTCTTCATCTTCATTTTTCGATTTCTGCACCAAGCAAATGACGCCTAGCTAAAACATTAATTGGTTTATCTTTTTTTGGTAACATTGCTGGCCTCATGCCCAACGCCACTGGCACATAATTTATTTTCTCTTGTAAACTGGGCGCACAATCCACTTTGTTACTAGATATTCGGTTGTATTATACGTTGTCGATGTTTTCCATGAAATTTGATGTCAAATCATAGCCAGAACGTTCCTTGATTTAATTATTGCATAATGCAGTAACCTAACACAACCTGACGAACGTGACTTAAAATTCGTGATATGTATTTTCAGGTGGAATTATGTTAATGGTATAAAATCCAAAGAAATAGGTTACGAATATCCAGTTGAAACTTTTAATGTTACTAGACCAAAAATTGTTAGACAAGTTGAATAGATTTGACCTCCAAATAAATAGCTTAGCAAAAATTATAGGAAGGCCGGTTTTGCCCCAAAATGTATTTCTTTTGTTAAAGGATATAAAATTTTTTTTATAGGATGACTGCAAATAATACCCCGATACTTGTTCTGCTCTTTTCTCATATTAAAAGCTGAAAAAGTTCAATAATATCCACTGGCAGTTTATGATATGCGCGATATTATGCTTCGTATCGTTCAAAATTATTATTCGCTATCTGATGTAGGATTCATAGTAACCACATATTTTGGATGGCTGTTTAACAGAAATGCTAAAGACATTGCTACTTCATCATTAAACGAAGCACCTGCAATCTAGCATCTAGTAGACGAATTCTATTCACATAATCCTTTATATCTTATTGTGCTTGGGCAGTAATAATCGAGCCCCTACGTGTATAGAGACCAAGTTACAAGAAACCTGTAATGTTCACAGAACGATATATATGTGCTCCTATGATGGTGATTATAATAAAAGTTTTGCGCAAAAGTGAAATCCTAGATTAATTCAAAATTATCATTGGAGTGGCTTTCTGGCCACAATAATTTCCCCTTAAATTATGAACAACGTCTAGTAGGGCAAAGTCAGAATGGTCGTCATGCTGTATGAAGTATAGTATAAATCAAATTCACAAGTAGTATGAACTGAACTTGGGTCAATTGCAAGCGATATCTCGATTATTTCTGTTTTGTAGTAAGACGAGGGCTAAATTTGTTACATTTTTACAAACTGGTTAGATTCTTGCATTTCCCGTTAAAAACATAATTTTATTGGCAATTTTAGAGAAACTGTGGAGGGTCGAAACCCTCAAGCGGTGATCGGATTATACGAATTTAATAAGTAAACATCAAAGTGAATGCCTAGTGAATTGGTACCTGATCCAAGCTGTAGATTTTATAACTAACTGGTGTATCATTTTCTATCAAGTCAAAGTGTCGATTACTGGTGGTACTGGTGTTGAACATTACACCAGTAATCCCTGATGCTGAAACTTTATTTAACTTCAATGTGTCGAATCCAATTACATTGTGCTCTTTCCGTGCTTAGAGTTATTGGTTGCACTATGTAGGATAGAGGGAAATACGTTTTTTTTTAGGGAGACCTTTAGTTCCATTTAAAAACTATTAAAGCCATTATTTATGACACAAAATTCCAACCATTTAACTGATATTTGAATCTGGGTCTTAGCCTTGCTAACTTATGACCATTACTACATAAACTATTAACACCTTCGAAAATATTTTATTCCAGCTCTATGAATGTGTACAGATATATTTATCCAAGTGACTTTTGATTGATTCCTAATATTATATTCAAACGTAAGAAAATCACAATATTCCTCCAAAAGTTATAACGAAATAGAGCACACACTTGCGCACCAGAGAATTGACATTTATAAGCAACTCCGCGGAGCATTGAGAGAGGCCCTTGTTCATCGGCAATTTCAAAACGCTCAAGATAAAATCACATAATTTATTACCCGTTTTAAATTATCTGCCATTACCGGTACGTTAATTATTGATGCATCATAAATTTCCGTGCGATCAAAACACTTTGACATCACGACTTCGCATTATCATAGACAATCTCATCATTTAGGAATCTATAAATTTCATAACGTGTAATTATCTAAACCGCGTTACCAAAGAAATGCGTACCCACGGAAAAAAAACCGAGGCGTACGAAGTTTCGTAATTCTTGTCTTAATATACGACCATTATTAAATAGGAATTCAAAACTTTCATGCGGACGCTTATCTCAATCAATATTCACAGCACGCCGGTGATTAAGTAAAATTGCTCCCGAGATTTCTTTCTGGCGTTGGTAGTTTTTCATTGATAATAGATAAATATTCGAGCGCTTCCATAATATATTATCAGTTTGTAGTTTTCTTGTTACACATTACAAATAACTGATGGTTAACGTTAATTTTTATTGAAGTCGAGTTTATGTCGGCTCCTTTTTTGTATGACGTAATTACCAGTAAATTACTATTTAGTCGAAATGTGTATATATGGTTATGATTAGGGTTGATTTTATCCTATGGCATTATCTGCTACGGTGTTATGAATAGATGCTAATTAATAAAAAATGAACACGAATTTATTTTCAAGTTCAAAATCTCGATTTTGATTGAAATACCTAATAGTTGAAATTCAAATGAAATTAAATTGTATAATTAATTCTATTCTATTACCCAACTACTTCAATATTTTGGACTTGTTTTAGTAGCAAGCTTCATGGGTACCTTGCCCTTGAAGCTTTCTCGTAAATCATTTGTTACTAAACTATTGGAAAGCAATATTATTTTCTATTAGTATTAACCAATGATTGCTGTTAAATGAACATGATGCTAATGGATGCGATCATATGAAGGACATTAATAATTATCTTTGTAATAAACTTCAGACATTCTTTACGTAGACACCGTTGGTCAGAGACACGCAAAGTTCCACTGGCGGTTTTAGTGTACTTATTAGCACCTATTCGAAAAGCCAGTTCAGGCGAATAAATAAAGAAACACCATAACGTTGCATTATTGCGACGCCCATGCATCCCTGAAGATATCATTACGTATTAACGATTCGTATAAACCATAAATGAAACTGGTATTATATTATTATGTGCCACACTTTGCCGTATAATTTTACTATCTCCTCGTAAAGTAGACCACTACCATAAACAACTGCCTTAAATATTGGTTAAGTGGACGGAATATAGACAAGTCACGATTAAGAGAACTTGACCACGAGTAAAATGAACCGCGGACGAACCTTAATTCCTTATAAATAACCGCTTCGATTCAATTACGGGGATTGCACCGTATTTATGGGACGATTCTAGTTATTACTAATCGCTTTCAGGGTACGTGGGTAGCTGTGGTGGTCTGATTGTATGAAATACGGTTTAATTATTTTAGAAAGGTCGATTTGTTTCGCAAGCGCAACAAGATAAATTAATTTTCTAATCAAATTAATTTTTGACGGGCGAAGATGCATAATTTATTACACAGCTTCGTCTTTGCTCGGCGAACGTTAAGATTTTAATTTATCAACGCACGAAAAATACGAATATTTTTGAGTGACAACATTAATATCCACGTCTATGTATTACTAACTCTAATAAATGGGCCCAGTCCATATAAAATTAATTTAATATGCTCGTAAGTTGGCATAAAAACGACAATGATAAATACGCAATTATGATTACGTGTATTCTAGGTCGTCTGAAAATCACGCATAAGAAATTTATAATATTGTAAGAAGTGATCCTCATTAACTAATAATTTTCAGAACTAATACAAGGCAGGTTATTTACGGAAGGAGTACTGTAATTATATGAAATGGGGAACAACGGGACAAGCCAATGTTACTGTTTCAATTAACTCTTATCAAACGTAGTATATTATTATTTTATACATCTATTCTCGGATTTCATTGGAAGATATATATTTATGGAATGCATGCAATAGTAATAGATTAATTTTGTGATATGGTCTATCAGTATCTGAGCTTAGGTCATCTACAAGTTTGAAAGTTAGGATAGATCCACAGGCGTAGATAAATATCGGCCCCATTTACATATACGAGGAGAGATTATTATTTTGCATCAGAGGTTCGTGCAGTTATAAAATACTTGCAAACGAAAATGTTGTCGCCAAAAGATATTCATAATTACATGGTAAGTGTATTAGGTTAGGGTGATGTTTCTTACCAAGTGGTGAAAAATATGTCTCGAGAATTTAAACTGGGAGGACAAACATGTGAACATGTTAAGGGTGCAGCACGACCACTACGTAAAAGTTCTTGAAAACTGCATTATGGCTATGGTTCGAAAGGGCTTTACAGTTCACAGACACAATCTCATCCTGTCAGTGAAAAAAATGATTGAAGAATCAGGAAGAGAAACGAAATATTTATTAAATGGAACACCTGGACGTTCGTGGTTTCAAGGATTTTTAAGACGACACCCAATATTGAAAGAAATTATGCCGAACACCGAATTGATGCCTGGTTTGATGAAATTGCCTGTTTTCTACGAAGAGAATTACGAGCTTATCTTGCTAGACCCAAGTCGAGTCTTCAATACAGATGAGCCGGGGTTCTCCTTATGCCAAAAAAATGTTCTAGGTCTTGCAAAGAGTGAAGAAGATTTTTATGCGAGAGTTGGATCGGGAAAGGAACAAATCACTGTGATGACCACATTCTCAGGGATGGGACATATGCCCCACCAATGATAATCTTTCCCTATAAACCGAATCAGTTCCAGAAAATTGGGCTTTGGGTAGATCTGATTCAGGATGGATGACGTCCGTAGTATTTTATGAATATATTGCCATCATTTCCCCCCACACCTCAAACCCAGCAGTATTGAAAAACCAGTCATTCATCGTTCGATGGTCATCGTTCACATTTAACTAAGGAAATAAACCAGATATGTGATGAAAATGGTTTTATTTTGATCTCATTATCTCCAAACACAACCCACATAATGCAACCCGCTGATGTTTCTATATTTAGGCCGCTTAAAGCGTCATCAGAGGTCAGGACTTGGAAATTAACTACTTCCCACAAGAAATCACACGTAGCACATTCGACAAAATTCTAAAAGATGTTTTTATTAAATATGGTAAAAACGATACAGAATGGATTTCGTAAATACGGACTGTATCAATTTAATAAACACAACGTAGACGACTCAAAGTGCATACTAATCAGGAAGATTGTTTCAGAAGATGCTGGAGAAACTGTTAATCCCAACTGCACCGAGAGAGAAATATCTAAGAAATTATTACAAGAATTGGAAAATCAAATAAATACAGAAGATCTTGAAGAGATTTTAAAAACATATTTAAACAAAGACAATTGGTCTGGGGATATAAGTTCTCTGAAACTATAGAATGTTTTAAAAACAATTAAATATGACAATGACAGTATTCAGCTCTTAGAAAGAAAAATCTTTTGGAAAAAATTTAATGCTTACCAATGGAGATAGTACCTCTCCAGTCCCTGGCCCATCTAATAATGCAGATAGTATCCCTCCAGTCCCTGGTTCATCCCAAAATGGAGAATCGATTAGTCCCCCAAAAAGAAAAATGACTCATTATGAAGAACGAGAAAGATATGGTACACAATCTCTAGACCATTTAAAAAATGTTTGGTGTTTCCTAAAACTCCAGAAAAATATCGGAAATACCAAAACGTAGAAAGAATTTTTTTCCTGCTGTGGTTTCAAGTGGAAATTATAGAATTCTATGAAAGAGAAGTTGGTAAGAAAAAGATAGAGAAAAAGACTTCATGTAAAACAGCTAAAAAATATACTAAAATAATGAAGAGAGTACTTCTGAACCAGACATGGACATTAGCTATGAAGATGAAGATCTGGGTCTTTGGCAAATGGACATGTGATTATCAAATATGACAATAACTATTATCCAGGTAAGAAACAATAATGTAATATCCAATATACCTATCATTTACCTTCACAGAAATAAATCTGAAATTTGATGCTCAAGGCGCTGAAATACAACTGCTGGTATAGGTTCATGGAAATGGCCAGTAAAAGACGCTATACTTTATTATTTTAGGGGCGACATCATCTGCACTATTAAAGAACCCCAACAAAAAAATTGTAGCGGCCATTTTGGTGTACCTGAAATCGAGAAATATAAAAAAACGTATTTTCGAGCAAAGTGTTCATTACTGATTCATAACGTGTCTATTACCTACGCATCTCTGTCCAATATTGGTTCATATGGAGAATTTTCAGATTTATATCTTCAAGTCTCTGAGCTTTCGTTATTAGGTTCATCATCATTTCATTGCATTTACATTTCAACATTGAGGGATTTAATATATTTTAAATATTCTACAAGTAACTCTACTCTGCGTCTAGGGCAATTCTGACTATGTGTCATACGATACATTATCAGTTTGAATTAAATATTTTCATTTAGGCTTGCTAATTCGTTTCATTGAGTTGTACACATTCTAAGGACCATTTCAATAATTCAACCACTCGGGATGGCCGAAATATATATTTCGAAATTTTTTTCTAAATTTGCGTCAACTGCCAATATTTTTTATGCTTCACCATTATTTATAACTTATCATTTCTACAACTTTTTGTACCTAATCATTACCACCCATTAATTAAACATACGTGACTTAACGCTAAACTTATTTACCTTACAGCCACTAAGTACCCAAATTATTTCCCAAGTGGCACAATTCTTAGTACTCTTTCGCCCGATCCTCGTCGATTACACACGCGTTCGACTAATTAATAGCCGCGATATATTATTACAAAGCACTTAATACAAAATTCTAATTTCAATTAAATACCAGCCGCGACGCGCATTATTGAGTCTTCATTTCGATATCGAATTGCCAGAGGTGGAAAAATATCTTTCCGGGGCGGTACCACCGCGTAAGACTATAATATAAATAAATGAGCTTGCGACAAACTAAACGAACCTGCAACAATTTAAAGTTTGATCGATTTCCAATTACGATACATTATTTCAACGGAAACGATAAATCATTTATCATTTGACTATACCACTCTATTTGGAGCAATTTATTACATAAATCTCTGACGTGTTATTTAAATATTTGATTTATCAATGCGGCGAGAAGCTAAATAAAGTCCCCGCACAGTGGTACTAAAACACGTGTGAAAAGAGTGGATTACGACGCACTAATTACGTTCCCAAAATATTATAAATACATTTTCGGAAGAATTGAATTTAAAATTTTTATGAAAACGATTTGGAAATTTATTGGTACTTAACACGATATATTTATTACAGTTGTGTTCGTTGACATGACATGTACGAATATGAATTCATTGGTGTGTTGACACTTTTCGTTACTAATATAAGATAACTCATACGTATAGGAGACACCGTATTAGACATCCTGTCATTTATCATATCATTTGGTACTTTGTTGGTTTTTATGTTTAAAATAACAATCAGGTATGCATGTTCTTATAGCTTCTCTAACGCGATGTCGTATTTGTTAGTTTTTTTATAATAAATTATTTTTGTAATTCCTTTGAATTGTGGGAAACTGCAAAAGAAATGTCGTTTTAAGCAATAAAGTGTAGTTAAGTATTAATAAACTGTTACCTCACAGGATTATTTAAATGATACTGCGATATTGCACAATTGGACGTTTCAAATTATGGCAGCGCATTAACGCAAGTCGCGCCGTGCATTTTAGACACCCATACGTCGAAAGTAATGACACCCAGCATCTGAAATAAACTCCTTCGTCCCACACCTACTTCGTTTCGCTTTGAAGGAAATAATTACGGCTCACAAAAATTGCATCTATTGCTGCACACGAAACTATAAATAAATATGACAAATTTACCCGCAGCTCCGGGAGGTAAAGAAACATCTTTATTTTAGGATGCGCATTGTATATTAAAATGTATGCACACACAAAATTTAGACAACACGAATACATTCTCCTCGGACATTAACAACGCTGCTTCAGTTCTAAAGTAAGCATTAAATGGCAGTTTATATTTGAGTTATAATCTGTAACGTGCTGCTTTATGTTCGTTTTATGTAAATTCCTCCATCTAAACGAAAGTTATAGTTTCTTCACCTTTTCATAAATATTTTATAATTGGTAGCCGGGTTGCGTTCGGAACAAACGGCCCCGGCTGTAATATTATTATAATTGTATTTGCTATTAGATGTCAAAAGATAACGCAACTAACGTTAAGCGTGGAACTCATGTTTGTAATACTTTCTGTTCATTACGATCTAAATAATTTGAAACGTTTACAATTTAAAATGCTAATGTAATTAACAATAACGTTGTCGTTTACATTTCGGTGATTAGAAGTCCTGTGGATGATTTGTAAAGCCATATGAGCACATTTTAAATTAAAATTAGTTACCCACCTTATAATTACAATACGAACCTAATAATTATTATCATTAATTATAATTATATTTTGTATAATTACTAGATGAACTATAAAAAATGTAAAAATCTTAAAATAATTAATATCTACTTTCGTGAATTTGTCATAATTTTTTTTGCTTTGTTTTAGCGATAGCGTTGACACAATATCATTTTTAATTTATGTTACAGGTGCACGATGCCAATTACCGACCAGGCAGTTTCTTCCTCTGCGTTGAATTACGCATGAAATAATTTTTACCGAAATTAAACGAACGAGCACTGCAGGTATTTTAGCTTTTTGTTATTTTAATTAATTTGCAGTTTTGTTTTGTCATCGTCCTGGGCCCGTCGACAGGAGAATGGCCATATATTTTATGGACCGATGATATCTTCTGTCGTTAGGTAATCTTCAAAATTTTAGTCGCTTAATGACAACAGCTGCTAGTTTTATTTATGCAAAGGTTTTATTATCGGCGGTCAATATTTAACAACAATGCTTAATAAGTAAAATATAATGTCGTTGTTCATCAAGGGTTACAGATTTATGAAGGTTGTGACGATTGTTTGGATTCAGATAAGGAAAAGGTTCTTAATAATCTTATTGTGGTTTCACTTAGATACACAGGACTTACGTAACGTAATTACTGAAAGTGTCAATATGTCAGGTCAAAAGTACCATAAATGGATCTTTTTAAGGACGAAGGAGCCATTCATGCAAAATATGGACAACGGTGTAGTATTTCTACTTCAACGTTTTAACGATAACAGACCACCAATAACATTTTTTGGGGACACTTCCTCAATTGACGATCTTCACTTGGCATGGTGCATGCTTGATACTCGATTCGTTTGCTAAAAGATTTCATTTCACGAACTACGACAATAATTTCTTTAGTCTCATCCTTTCATGCTACTAGCCCCGTCAAAGACGACATGACTGATTCTCAAGTCAGTCGAGAATAGAATCTCTTCTTGGAGATATGGTTTAAATAAATAAGCAAGCCTTGAAAATACCTTCTTAATTGACTGGGTATTATCTTTGAAGTAATGAATAAATAAACGCAAATTAAATATTAAAAAGTGCCAACAAAAAAAAAAAACTGCGACAATATTTTAAAATAATTAATATAATCACAACCATGGACGTGAGCGAGAAAGCGCGTTTGCAACAAATAAGAAATTGCATGTCATTATAACGTAATAGTATTATTAATGCCTTATTGAGTAAATTAACAGTTATAAGCTCTGGTGCAAAATGGAGCTAGTCACCTCATCAAATGTAATTGTATCGTTTCCAGATCAACTTTTTCACGTCATTTTTATCAATTTATAAGGGGAATAAGCTTCACTATGCGGGGCTAATTATTCTATTATTTGCGACGGTTCTACACGAATTTTATAAATGGTCGAGAAAAAGGGTAATTGCTTCAT
Source organism: Geotrupes spiniger (assembly GCA_959613385.1). NCBI lineage: Eukaryota > Metazoa > Arthropoda > Insecta > Coleoptera > Geotrupidae > Geotrupes > Geotrupes spiniger. Next base: position 35,634,753 of record OY390736.1, on the reverse strand, counting down.
TTTAACTCGCCAACGATATTAATATAAACCGAGTAAATAACAATTACCGCATAAATATAGCAATTTCATCGCGTTTTCGATGACGAGGTGAGATAAAATAATCAAGTTTTTGCTGAAGTTTTAATGGCGCGTTTTGAAAGTAATATCGGACATTCCGGAAGTCCAAAGACGTCGCTAATATATTAACCAATTTGTAGTTTGTATTCAGCTCACACTCAGGTAAACACTATATTTGTCTCTTTCAGCGCAATCAAATATTGTGCAGTTTACCCTTTTCCTTAACTTCCTTTTCTATTAAATTTGCCGAATTCAAAATTTAGCGTCAAGAAAAACTACATAAAATTTAATTTGGTTCCGATACAAATTCCGATACAAATTAAGGGCAATATCGGGCTAACACACATAACAATGATTTACACGACATTTTAACTCTATGTAGGTCTAGATAACTTAGTCTGGCTTAGACTGTGGCTCTGAAACTGATTGTCCTTTACGACATATTACATATTAGATTTTGCTGACGCTATGACAATTAAGTTTGATACCGGCATAAATGCATTTACGAATGTCAATTATAGGTCCGTTCTTCTCCTACACAGTGCTTGCTTAAGCTTATTCTTCAGTTCCATTACATTCAAATACGTTGGTACTTTACCCATTTTTATTGGTTTTCCTTCCTTCCAACCTCATAAAAAATCACCTAGAAATTTTTTGGATCCTCTTGGTCGTTTTTCGTATTAACTTTCTCGACTTGCGTATGCTTATCTTATAGATCAAATTTGCTTTACGAAATTATTTTATTTATGAAGACATAAACAATGATTGGAATAAATGAAGATGACAAGGAAGGAGGCAGAGAGGGAACGCGAGAATTATAGGTGGGAGGCACATAGAGAGAAATATATCAAAAAACAAAGAAGAGGATCAATTTGAAAGATCACCAATAAATAAAGCATAATTGAGCCACCAAGGCTGGTGAAATTGAGAGCACTTCCTTGCAAAACAAAACCCGAACTGCAAATCATATTGTAATGTCATAAACACACATAACCAGATCGGGCAATTCGTTATTAATTATCACACGCTACTCACGATTTAAATGATAATAAATGTAAAACACTGGCAATGTTAATCAATTCAATCTATAAATTGATGCGTCAATGCGCAGCGATTTACTTAAGCAAATACATACGTACTTTGATTCATCGATAATACGCAGCTCGGCATTGTGAATAAATAAAAGTTTTTCTGTCCGCGCCAACATTAAGAATACATCAAGTAACGATTCGCAAGAAAAAGGAAAACGAACGCAGAAGGCGAGATAAGGAGTGTAGTTATTTTAGCAGAACCGGAGAGAAAAGTTGGCAGCTGCTGCGATTCTCAGAAGTTTGTGTTATTAAAGAACTTGGCAGTATAGAGAAGTAATTTGCTTCTCTATCGGATTGCATCAATATATTTCAAACTTAACGATAAACTGTACAAATACATGGATTGCATGCCGAAACGTCAGTGCTATTTTTGAAACGCGTACAGATGTATTTTATCTAACAATATTATCCGGTACAATTTGGAAAATCCAACTTGGATAAACTACAATTTTACGGCTTTCTAATTATATTATATTATTTCCACGTGTTTGTATAAAACACTCCGGGGTAATGAATTTGATTGTCTGTTAAACTAATTTCAAGGTACTTATTAGATCGGAATTTAAATTATAAACCTGCTTTTATAATTAGAGACAATTATTAATGAATTTTTATCGGCTAATTTTCTTTCTAATTTAAATACTTTGAGTCGTTACATTGCCGCCAATACGGAAAACCATTTAATATGGGTTTATCCGTAACCGGCATTATTTTCTTCTTGTCCACTTCTCGAAATCGCTTAGTTCTGTGTTGTTTATAATGGTCATTATGTACCGGTTGCGCTTGACGTGGCAAACAAAGTTTTTCTCGGACTGATACGTTGTTTCTATTTTCATTTTTAACTATTTCATAATAAGCGTATGATATTATAATTAGACGATGTATGTTTCGTAAATGAGATAATCGTTCGGTTAGATCAATCACGCAGTCCACATGTGCAGGAACATGTCGTATCAAACCAATTAATTAGCAATCCAATTTCGGCCGCTCACAGACAGCTAATTATCCAAGGAAATGACTTTAATTAAATCTATAATTAAGAAGTAAATAAATAGATATGGAGAATTTCATTACGATCCAATGCGTTAATCAAGGTCTTGTAATTTATGCGTTACATAATTTTTGTAATTTGTACTGCGGTTTCATCAATTAAATAGGGAGAAGTTTTTATTATTCACAGATAAATAGACTTAGAACACATGTATTGATATACAGGAACAACTGTATTCCATTGATTGAAAAAAATTGCTTGTAAACTAATATTTTTTACAGCCACCTCATACATAACAGGATTGCAACCAGCTGATCATTAATAATAGTAATAGGAACACGTTAATTAGCTCACGTAAAACTAGGACGCAACTTCAGTTAGGAGCACCGTGTAATTCTAGTCGACGTGTAATATAATGCGTATAGACAATTATGTCTAATCGTAAAAAATGTCAGTGCCTTGGTGAATCAACGATGTAACGTTGAGGTAACATAAACTAAACGCATTTTATTCACTTTACCTAACAAGACGATCAAAATGAAAAATAATCAAGTTGTAGATTCATCACATATCATTATAGTCATAACTGCCTCCACAACATTTGCGAGGAGTTTGCTTGCTTTAGGGTCGTTAACCATATGTCTTGCAGGCAAATTCAACAACGCCAAGTCCAGTGCTTAATTTTAAAGGTGAAATTTTCCTGGTAGTTTTCCGAGGTTTGCAGTTGCTTTTGAAATATGTTTCGAGCACGCCTTTCTTCCAAATCAACATGACCATTTTAACATCGATCCCTTCAGCATTTCTATTCATATCTTTGAATCTTAAACGTCCTTATCATTGCACTGTTTATGTCGACACACTTCCTCTTTCTGAATCGTTGTGAAAAATATACTCTCTTCCTCACTTATTTCATTGGCTTCTCCACAGTTTTTTAAACGCAAATATTTTAAACAAAGTTTTATATGGGATTTACTTAGATTGGTTCGGTTTGGCGATGTGTTTGTCTTATAGAGCAAATCTGCTTTACGAGAATTATTTTAATTCTGAATACTTGAAGAATGATTGGAAAACAGGAAGATGAAATTTTGTCCAAGTGATTTTTCTCCTCTGGACAAGAAAGGAGATGTGGAAAGAATTCTGTGACAAGGAGGGATGGTGACATGGAAGGAGAGATGGATGGATAGTCGGGGGGAGGTCGTGGGTCAATTTCCCTTCAGTATTTCCATCCATATCCTTGAATCATAAACGCCCGAAAACTGTTCAAGTCTCAACCACACTTATTTCATTAGCTTCTGCCCATTTTTTAAACGCAAATATTTTCTGTTTTTCGTAATTACGAATATGTCAACCTTAATTTATTGTAGTGTAATGTTTGTAGCACCACCGTTCTTAATCTGGATGGATTTAATGTAGCATCGAACCCATCCATACCTTTGGTTTCCATACTTTAACTTAAATCCTCATTTTGTTGCCTATTTTGTTATGTTTAGAAAACAAATGACGAGAACGGTAATTTTGATAATATCGTTTGGACAATTTTTCTCAATTTCATATACAAATACAGAAATACAATTTCTGTACACTTGTTTACATGTTTCTTTGAATTATTACAATTACATAGCAAAGTGTGGGAGTATTGATGTGTAGATGGAGCTAATACTCACACACAAACTCTTGCACCTTTAGCAGATGTAAGTGGGGTGGTCTGATGAGCTCATGATAGAGCGAAACGGCTGTCATCGCTTTAATACATTCGTTGAAATTTATTTAGTCGGTCGATAGGGACCACTGCAATTACGTACCAGCAGAATGTGTGACTTAATATTTGTTATTGAGGCCTTTTATATTTTACTTAATTTGTGTAAAATTTTATTTTATGGAAAATTAATAAAATCAATGTAAATTAACGTTTTCAACAGACCTGTTGCGTTTCACATAATTTTTAGATTTTTAACCATTTTTGATCACCATTTTAATATTTTTATTGTTTCGAAAATAAAATTGGTGATAATGTTAATTTTGGCATTTTCGTTTTGACAATTTTCAATTTTTTTTCAAATTCTACTATTTTAACTTATGCCCCTGCAACTGCAATTTTTGCAGTTTTGATCTTTTTTTAAATTTTAGTATTTTCACCTATTGTTAATTGTTATTTTCGTTAATTTTAACATTTTTATTGCATCTTCGACGATTTTGACATTTTCAGCAATTCCACGACTTTTAATTTGCATTTAAATTGTCTGCCAGTTGTGCTATTTGAAGTATTTTTGTTTTTTACAAAAAATTAAAAACATTTGAACCGCTTTTTTGAGAAACCCGATAAGTACACCTCTCACGTAAAATGACATTTCGACGGAAATACGTATTTGAATATGTCATGTCATGTCCAGGACTTGTCGGGTTTCTCCAATAAAATTTCCTATTCATGGGCATCCTTATATGCCCTGTGACAGAGAAAGGTATGTAGAACTAGTAATCGAAGCAAGTCGACAAAAGAAATTTACAGTGAATGTGATAAATGATGATAATAGTATGATTAAAGATTTTAAAATTTGGTGGCCTCAATTTTATAAAAAGAATTGTCAAAGCAGTGACATGGAAAGAAGTAACAAAATACCATTCAACATCTCTTAATTCATGCAGTTTTCCCATAGTGAGAACTTCAAAGGTAGTGTGACGGCCATGGCCTACGACCTGCCTATAGAGGACTTGCTCAATACATGTTCCCCATTGCTACACGACGCCCTCGACCAACTGCACTTCCTATCCTTCGAGCTTATTCCCCAATTAAACTTCCCATTAAAAATTTAAAAAAAAATTGTGAAAAAATGGTAGTTTCTATCAAGAAAATTTTTCGTGAACAACTGAAGATGGAGAAATGGAAATTGAATATCTTTAAGTTCGTTTTTGTACATCAATTTTGTAATAAATCTAAATATAAAATTTTTTTTTTTGATTAATTTTTATAATTTTTTTTTTGAGAAACCCGACAAGTCCATTTTTTCAAAAACCAATAAAACGTAGATTTTCCATTTTTCGTCGATTACAAGCTACATGACGTAGTAGAGTGAACATAAATAATAAAAAGTTGAATATACATACAACACAATAAATTAAACGGTTTTTTCGGATGTAGGCTTTCTCAAATAAGTGACTCATTTAAACTTTAAGCGCTTAAGCGTTTTCGCGAGTTTTAAACTTTTCAGATAATGTTTAGATTTCTTAACGACCTCAACAATTTTTGCCAATTTTTAATTTTTAACCATTTTTCAAACTATTTTAATATTTCAATTATGTTTAGAAAATAAATTTAGTGGCATTCTTAATTATGACAATTTTCAGTTTTTTTTTTCATTTTCGATTTTTTAACATTCTGATCTCTTTCCTGTGTTTCTTTACCACAAATATTGTAAATTTTTTAATTTTTACAATTTTCAACTAATTTTGAATTTATTTGACAGTTGTACTTCTGGCTTTTTGCAATTTTAATCTATTTTAGAATATTATTGAGATTCACTGGTCGCTGGGCACTTAATGAAACATTTTAATAAACAAAACAAAAATAAAAAGAAAGCACTCGGTTCAGTTTCACAAATTTCTGAAACTAAATGAAGTGTTTTATTTTTATCTTTGTTAATTGAAGAATATTAGTATTTTCACATATTTTTGTTTATTATCAAGGATTAATAATTGCTATTTTCGATTATTTTAACATTTTAATGCATTTTCGGTGATTTCGACATTTTCAACAATTCCACGATTTTTAATATGCCGAGATTAAGACAACTAAGTCATTTTTTTCAATTTCGACAATTCTTTGGCACTTTCGACAATTTTAGTCGATTTTATTAAATTTGACGTTTATGCGTTTTTACAATTTTGACAATTTAGAAAATTTTAAACATTTGTGAGGTTTTACAATTTTAAGGTTTTTTTTTTGCCTTTCAGACTATTTTGACATTCTCACGTAGTTGCAAGTCACATATAATTTTAATGAATTAAAGTTATGTTCGTTAGCAAACCTAATTAATCCACATTTGTCATGTTTCACAATTACCCTGGTCGCCTTAGTGGTTTGCAGTGTAACATTTTATTTGCATGTTTAAAATTTTTTGAAACACCAATTCGTAAGACCGCAATACGTTTCTAGACAAGTACGACTGGTTACAAAACCAACTGGTCACGTTTCGTCACACACCGAATCTACAAAAATATTTTCCATCGAAATAGTTGCAAATAACGAAAGTCTGTAAACTCCAATAATATAAATTTTCTTTTCAATTTCAAATTTAGGACTTTCTAGCTCAACTTTGCTCACTGATTTAATTTGCAATTGATCTTCAAGACACATTTTACACGAAAAACATTCATGCCGATCGACATTTTGGAGATTTTATTTTATTGTATTTATGGTTTTCTATAATGCAACAGATTTGTACATGTTTTTCTAACATTATTTAATTGTTGCTAATGTATATAATTTGATTCAACTAAATACATAAGGAAATCCCTCGCAATTTAAACAAACGTAAAACTTGTTTGTTAGGGCATAAAACATTTGGTATATTTGATACTGTTGTGCGAATAAATATTCACAAAATTGTTCCATTTGGCCTCCAAGCAGTTTATTTCTCTAGAATCTATTAATACAACATATTTCAACATAATTACCTTTAAACCACATACTTTGATTTTCATCACATGTAAGATTACGCTTCGTCCTTCTAATGTCATTCACGGGACGAATAAATTCTCATTATTATCACCGCAAGTTTGCCATAATTCTCAGTGAAGAAAGTATCACAATAAGCTCCGGGAAAATTATTGCATAGCCGGAATTAATTATCCGTTTATTGTAGCAGTAAATTTTCACCACGCAGCGTAAGCATCGCCATAAAATTCGGTGAGTTATGTACCCGCCGTATTTTCTATGACCGATAGCGAACGATTATCATAAGCACATATCGCAATATCTTCCGTTAGATATAAATAATTGTTAATGTTTTTAAGGCGTGTTGGTATCTAAGCCCGAGGCGGGCTCATTTTATTCATTACGCTTCTCTCCCGTATACGTCTTCAGTCTGCGTCAGCGACGATAAAACTTTTAAATTTTACTGCCTCGAACATGTGCAATATGAAACGCATTATTACTGGGCATCGTTACGTTACGTGGCCGCGCACCTGCACAATGGATTCATTATGTAATAAATGCAAGCTCATTTGCAAACGTAAAATATGCCCAACTAATTTACCCATTAGTATTTCTACCAACTCGTGTAAACCCGCAAATTTACTTATCTGCGTATTTAAAGTTATAATTTTACGATAAATACAGATACGCGTAAAAAACAAGATAAATGATGCTAAATCTATATGGGCGTTGTTCATCGCTGGGCATGCATATGCCACCATAAGCTAGAAAGGCTTCTCGTGTTAAACGTCATATGAGTCTCTCGGTACATTAATTTAGATTAACTCCGGTGGCAAATATCGCATGTGCTCATCGCCGAATGTTTCTCTCCACTTTCAAAATTTCCATAAATGTGCCATACAATTTAAATTAATGAAAATTGGAACCTAGAGATCGCCGTATGTTACATATTAATTATTATTAAAAATTTATTCGCTTCGATAAACAGCAAGCGAAGTAAAGCTGCACTTTAGTTTTAATGGCAAGCATTGGGTGATTCAACGCAATAATAATATTTCGCGGTTTTATTTCTATTGGTGATATTTTCGTTATTACGTTTTAAATTAAACTGATGGGGTTTCCGTGTTTTCGAAATTATGTGCATACGCAATGGCCATATAATTAAGCACCTTGGGAACAATAGAAAACATTAACATGCACATAAAAGAGATATAAAAATTAATGAATTGGTTTAATCAAATTAGCTGGTGGCATTAAATTTTACTTAACTACTGTATTTTTAGTATAATTCGGTACAAGGAATTGTATAATTAAAAACTATTATAAAATTATTTTACTTTGGCTCAAAGTATAAGCAAAAATTGATCACGTACTCATTTTTAACAATTAAATAGAATGGGTAAGAAAACCCAAGTATATTATTTCACGTCCATGAATCTCTGAGAAAGATAAGAAGGGGTGAATCAATCCGAATTAGACCTCATTAGCACAATTGTGCTTCCTTAGAAGAAAGCTCGCTTCGTCTTTGCTTTAACCAACTTCCTTAATCATTTAAAACTGGATGCATAATAACATGTTTTTTCATGTAAACAAAAAAGCTATGTGCCTATGAGTTTATAATTCCTCAATCGATAAACCTGCAATGTTCGACGTCATACTGGCGATAAAAATAAAATATAAACTTCGAGCCATTCGAACGTAATGAATCTTTAATTCATTTAATTTATAACCAGTTACAGCAACGCAAAATTAATCCAATTGCATTTTTGTAATAATCACAACAGATCGACAACTAACCACTTTCAATATTAAGTCGCTTACGTCCGGTTTATTTAATTTAATTTAATTTAATTATAGCCCTACTGTACGTTTTAAACCATTTATTTCTGAATTTGCAATAATCGCGTATTTCAAAGCGTCGACGTTCGCGATTAAAATTTACGTCAAACTATTCTCACACACATCTAGAACATTTATCGACAAATTTATGCGACAATTGTAAACACCGCACCTATGCGGACAGCAATATATTGACTCGTAAAACTTGAATGATTATGAGGAGTAATTTCCGGCAAGTTTAATACATTCGAAAAGATATGAATCGCAAATGATTGGTAGTAAACAACATTAATTATAGGTACGCTAGGCATCAAATGAAAGTAAAATTAAACCTTGAACTTAAAATTACTATTACGATAATTGCTAAATGATTAGAAAATGGAACGAAATTTATATCCAAATTCACGTTGATACATTAAATCCAGTCCGGCCCAACACAAGGTAATTGAAACAGATTTAATGTCCTTGAAAAAGTCGTCATCTACGATTACTAATTATTGCGCTAAAGGGTAAAGAAATAGAAATAGAATTGAAAACTAGATGATGAAGTAAGCAGAAGTAATCAAATGAGAAGAGATAGTCAATTATAGGATGAGTATGAAGGGATCGAGGTTTGGATACAGTGGTGTTAATAATTTTAATCCACTTTAAGAAGCGATATAATTATGAAAAAATGACACCAACTAACAATGCGAGCAAAATTGTTATTCAAAACTCAATCCAACTCCAATCCAAATCCAATTGTCCTGCATATAGACCAACAGAGAAGAAGGTTGAAAACCAGGAGATAAGAAGGAAAAATATATAAAGATCCTGCGAGTAAATTTAAGAAAACATAGCATAGAAGAGAAGAGGAGAACGTCCCAGAGGAAGGTGAAAAACCAGGCTATGAAATGGGAAATAAGAAGGAGAAAACGAAGACACTGGGATTAACTACGAAAATACAAACGAGATGTGAACAATTTACGTAAGAAATTAATAGAGCCAAGGAAATTGATGAGGACGATGCCTACACATAATTATAAAGGATGAAATAAGAATGTAAATTATTAAAAATTTAAATAAATTCAACCCAACGTCAACCTAATATAATCCACAGCTAATATGTTTAATAAGAGTTTTACCTAGGAATAATAATCATGGCTCTAAATGACGAGGTGCAGTTGAAAAGAGAAAGAGAAGTAGTTGTAAACAATTTTGAAGATAAATTGTTTAGGTAGGCAAGTTTGAAATTATTTATAAATTAAGTCGGGCTCATTCCTACCCAATTACAAATTAGCATATTGGTCGTCTGTTGCCATATTCTATTTGTAATAATTGGCGATAAAAATGAAATATAAACTTTGAAAGGCTCGGAGCGTAAACCCTGAGGCTTAAATGCAAGAGACAATCCTAACCTAACAGCATATATGTGGACACCATGTTAAAGTTTGGGGAAGATGTTTAATCAATTTGTTTGAAAAACCTAAAACCTGAATAGCAATAATCAGTAATATTAAACTTTTTTTTGTTTCGCTGGATTGGAGCAAAGTGGGTTGGGTTGGATTGGGTTGGAAAAAATTAATGAAACAAATTGAATGGGGACCAAAAAATTGTCAATACCGAAATCATAGAGTGGTATTGAACAACCTAGCTATTAATTAGGGAGGAAGAAAAGAGCTGAGATCAATTTGAAGCAAATAAATGTGAGATGGTGGGAGAAGATATTAACAATGTTGTAAAATATTGACAAATAACCATTTGTTTAGAGAACCAACAGGAACAAGCAGATATTTTATGAGAGCAAACCACAATGACGAATGTTATGGGTTCATTGAATGGATCGATGTTGGCAATTATCGTTTTTTATTACATTCCAAATGAAAATTGATGTAATATTAAATTGTGGTTTTACTTAAACAACGAGCACCAGATATTCCACCACCATATGGAGAAAGTGGGGAGTAGGGACATATTTTTATCGAAATTTTATTACCGTCTATTAATTTTTATTTCTCACACTCGGAACGTGACGGAACTGAATGAAGCACACCACCAATGGCGCCCGAGCAGGAACTTCTCTCGTTTTAATAACATGTGAATAAGTTTTTAAATATAAACGCACAGAATTTATGCTGATATTAATAATGTCCTTTGGAAATTCGTTTCAAGTATTTGTTCGCGGCGTAAAAGTGCGGTAATAAATTATTTATTATGCACGATAAATTAATTTCCTATGAATGCAAGTGTCACATTACATCCTCGTGTACGATCGTAAATTAAACGTTTTTCCTTAAATGCGTGTGCCTGTGTGTGCCAATAATAATTGCGCTGTCTAATTGTGTTAGTTAACGTAAAGCAATGAATCAAATTATTTGATGTTACTTTATAACGTACAGAAAGGCTTGTAACTGAGAAACATTTTTACGCCGTAGGTGCCGTCGTGTTCTGTGTTCACGCTTGTATTTACGATTCGAAGATAATCGTTAACATCTGTAATTTGCCGAACAACTACACGAACTTTATGATAACATGTTCGAAAGTAATGGTCATGAGCAACAAAAATACCTCACATTACAATGTATCATATCGAAGTGAAAGATTTATAATTCGTCCCGCCAATTTGCCTCGTTTAATATAGGAATATGTTTGATATCATTATCTTTAGCGCCTACAATCTTTTGCCGATCCAAGTAAGTAAATTTTAAAATCAAATGCACAAATGAGATCGTATCTTATTCATAGAGGGCTCAAATTTTCCGCGGGAGTAACTGAAGTGGCGATTTTAGTTTTTGCGAAATCCATGTTACATTCAAAGCATCTGACCTCAGAATTTTCGTCACTTGACATTTTGAAGAGAGTATGCATAACACTCGAGACTGTATTGTGATGGTAAACTCAAGTAGGAACGTGTTCAAGAGCCTTTTCTAAAAGTCGACTACATTTTTCCTCGCCGTGTGGTACGAAAAATTAACATTCACGTACCTACAACCACCTCTTTGCATGCGTTGCCATATACAACAACACGTTGAGGCAATTCATTGTTAACTTATCCTTGAGGCTCAAATTAGTTTCCAAGTTAAAATGTAATTGCCGCTTGCAATAAATATGCATGATGCATAAAAATTCAATTACAATTTCATCGATTTAAATTGTTTAATTACAATATTCATGGGCAATTAATTGAAATGCTGTCGCTGAAAAAAAGGATTAAAGAAAGAAATTTATGGCATTATCACAACAATAAATTTCAAGTCTTAGGTGGGCACCTATCTGTTTAAATAAATTACTTACCGCTTGTTTATGGTATAAGTAATTAAAATGGAATATTGAGCACACATAAGAAATTGAATTTACAAGAATCATAATTTGAAAGCTTAGTGCGGTTATTAAAATTTTGAACATAAAATTTAATGTCGCTTGGGGTGATTGATTATTAGCTAAGGAAATGGGGCATTAACTAACTCAGAACTTCAGCCTTAAGGTATTTGTCGGTACTGGTCTGTTAGTCAGTTGGCCGCTGCCGGTTACATGCACACACACCAAAGAAATCGATAGAAATTAAATAATCAAGAATTACTAATTAAAATTTTCAATTAACGTATACTCTTCTTACGCAGCGCACTCAAAATTGTAAGAGTTTTCATTCTCAGTCCTTTCTGGAACTGGACATACGTAGAAATACAATAATATGCATCGTTGAGGTAAGAAAATAATAATTGGGTGACGTATCATGTTCTTTATTTCAATTTGCGTCGTTTTATTCAAATTTAATATTCACTGTAATTGGAATATGAGCAGATACTTCCAAGCCCGTTATAAAAAAACCTAATATTCTCCTCAATCAAGTTTTGAGTTTTTCGCATTTCGCAATAAAATTAATTACATGCTTGGCATGAAGTTGTGCAATTTATGCGCTAAATGTAAGAGAACTAGCCCAAGAATTACCAAAAAATGTGCACGCATGTCAATTAAAACGATTTACGAAGCATGGCAAGCCATATAGAATTTGTGATACACATAGAACCTAAAGGAGAAAACTAATATTCATAAATTTGAATAACTCGACAGGTTTTGATATATAGAGGTAATTCCGCCGGTTAAGTACACGTGAAATATTTTTCTAATACACCGCGAATAAATATGTACGGGAATTAAGTTCGCGAGTTAATATTTACCCAGACGTAATTCCTGGAAGTGCATTTTTTGTCTAAAGAAATCGATTCGAAAAAAAAAAAAATTAAATTAAATAATAATAAACATGCCTGTCTAATTGCATATTGTATATTGATGTGACAGTCGTCGCAGTAGAACGTGTAATAATTATCAACGTAATTTTTTACTCGCGCTGTCGCTGTAGTAAGTTGTCAGAGGAAATGGATGTTCAGGTGTTGGGAGATATTTCAATCACTGATAGTGTCAATTTAAATTTCCATGCACAAATGTAGCTACGCACATTTCCGGTTAAATATGCCGGAAACTTTGCGGAAACCGCGTTATCGCCGGCCACTAAGGCTTTAAGTACAGCTGACCGGTTCCCGAACCCGATCCCGTACTGGATAATTAAATGTTCGAGCGGCGCTTAGTGTTTCGGCTGACAATTTTGATAACGTTATGTTGATTTAATGTCCCGTCCGCAGTCGCTGAAGTAGTTTCATGTCAGATGATTTATTCTCATTAAGATCGCTCTCGAAGTACTTGACGTTGACGCTTCGTTGAATCAAAATGTGTAATTATTTTCGAGTTAACAAACATGGATTGTGTAAATTTTTCGATGTGTTGTACAAACCACCAAAAATTGACCTCAATTTTTCACGCTTCGACTGACATTTACATGACGTTGGTATTTTTAAGTTCGACGGAGTAGTATGGGAATTTGTTCACATGTGACGGTCGTTCTACTACTGTAGATGTACCTCAGGTATTCCGAACAACTGAAGAATTTTTTTTACTCTTGTACATTTTGCATACTTACTTACGAATTTCCGTTCTAGGTTTTTTGCTTTGGCTTAATTAATTAAAGAACATTGTCAGTTGTTGTTTCAACCAATTAGAGTGGAAACACGTTATGTGTATGTGTGTAAATGTGTGTGTGTACATGTGTGCGTACATGTACGTATGCACATGAGTGTGTGTGTGTGTGGGGGGGGGGGGTAACTTTAACCAGATTCTGTTGATACACGTAGTGGGTGCAGGAGGCTGTACGTAAATTGTAATGATTAACTTTACTAATTCATATGATCGACTTTGCTATTATAATTAAACTCATTAAACTAGGTGTCATGTTGATGCATCGTAGGTAGAGTATGTTCAGCAATGGTTTCTTGTTATATAATTGATTATAAAATATATCCTATATAATGCTATTACTGCTTGTTCTAATGATCAGAAATAACAAATACCAGATAGTCAATACAAACAACGACATAGCGTGAGGGAAGGGATGGTTAAATTTCACCGACGGAACAAAACCAAGTAAAACGAAGTATTAGTTAGTGTAGGGTGTACTAGTAAATTTCCTGCCAGCCTTCTAACTCAGCCAAATTAAGTTCATAATAACCAAACCAGTACCAGATAACCAAAAGTAAAAACTGGAGATGAGATGTTAAAAAACTTATGGTTCATTAAATTGACTTGTGGTGGTTGAGGAGTGAGATTTGCTGTTTGTTTCTAACCATTATAATGGCGATAAAATATATTTTTTTCTTCATTCCACGTAAATGTATTATTTACTTCTGTTTTCGCCAACACACACTGGTGATGAAATAATTTGTTTAGAACCAATGATACTTCCATTGTAATGTACCATCAGCGACATGCAGTGCTCACCTTTGTCCCTAAATAACAAATTTAAGAAATCCACAGTTTTTATATTAAAATATGATACATGTACAATATTTACAATTCATCATATATACAACAACACATATTTAAAACAACTACTCCTACCTTACACTCTTATGAGGATCTAAAAATTACACTAACAATTAAAAACAAATACGTTGCCTCCCTCGACGATGGGGGTTTCGTTTTCCGTTCGTTCATTACATATCCGCGTTTGTGTTTAGGTCACGTATACGTGCGTATCGGTCGATGTCCAGGGCGAACCTTAGGCACTTGTTCTGCGCCACTTGTAGTCTACGTAGGTTTGTTGGCGAAGCCCCGCACCATATGGGCGACGCGTACGTCATCGTCGGTCTTATTATTGCCTTGTAGAGTAGCAGTTTGTTGTCCGTCGTAGGTCTGCTGGTTTTTGACACCAGTGATTACACACCCAACCCAACCCAACCCAACCCAACCCAATCCAACCCAACCTATAATACTAAAGCAGAACTATCTGTGATACTACGAATGATGTATTTCATTAAAAAAAGACTATAGCGTGGAAACGGAATTTCTGCAAGAGCTCAATTCATTCTCGCATCAACAATTCACTGAACTAACAGAACCGTGTCATGGAAAATGTGAATTTGTGAACTTCGAAATTTAAACGAAATCCCATAATGTTGCTTATTTTTATTTTAAGTTAACTGTGGTCAAATTTAGTTCATCCAGTTCTGTTTGTTTATAAAATTTGTTGTTTAGTTCAGTTGCTTGCAAACACCGCCAGGTCTTAGCTTATTATGCACACTTGTATTTTAATGTTTTTCAAAATTATTTATTTCCTAAGAATTCAATGTTTGCATTATAAAATATTACCAAATCTGTGGAAAAATTAACTACACTGACTTCAGCGTAGACAAGTTGAGTTACCTCTGGTTTGTGTTATTGTTAAACTACAAAGTTCAATGTGCGAGAAATATGTGCAACATAAAAAATGAAATATTAAATAGAAAAATGAAATCGGTAAATTACTAGACGAATATGTCCATTTTCACGGCGGTTTACTCATTGATATTGTCTTGACGAGGCAGGAGACCCACGTCGAGGACAGCGAATTAAATTTAAATCCTAGTCAATATCCTATATGTTGGGAGGTGTGCTTTATGTTGTAAAGAAACAACGTACATTGTGAAATAAATTAAATCAAAATGTCTCACACAAGAAAATTTAGATCACATTTTAGTATAACCTAAAAGAAAAAAAAAATGATAGAAGTGTTTCTATTTTGTGTTTTTAAATAGTTTATATTTTCAAGTGTTTGTTATTTTTAATTAATTTTGGGTTATGTTTTTTTTTTGGGTATTTCGTGGAAATAGAGATTGTTGCACTAAAAATCAATGAACGCAAAATTAGTTATTTGTTTTTTATTTATTCGTCAATTCAGAAAACAAAGGAAAATATTTGCATGATATGTGAACTTTGATTAAATCAAATGCACAATCAAAAATATGCTGAGCGGCATACGAGGGGCCAAATTTACGAGGTACGTTATAATCAAATAACAATGTTTAAAAGTAGATACGTTAAAAATCCATAATAATGAAATATTTCCAACAATGGTTACGCGAAAGAGCTTTAAGTGAACAGGGATGCGAAATTACAAACACAGCTTAGTGCTTTAGTGCAGTTAATTGGCTAGAATCAATCCCATTGAGTTAGTATTCGATATCGTTTTTAATAAAACGTTGCCAATAACATTCAATATTCAATTATGCTAAAAAGCAAATAATTAATGAATTTTTCCTTTCGGTAGCGACTGATATTTTTATGTAAGCCTAAATTATTATTAAACGTGGATTTATAAACCTGTTATTCGAACAGCCGCAACTGTGTTCGCAATTAATTAGAGTATTATGCGTGAAAACGTTTCTTAAATTATTTATACGATTTCAAAGTTACAAATTAATATTTGGCTTACGAGTTTCATGAATTCGATTAAGGAATAAGTGGCCGGTCGATAATAAGCAGTGCTCCGTTTCGTATAATAAACCGACTAAAGTAATTTATACCTTAAAATGTCAATTAGAATGTAAAAAAATAATACAGATTGTGCATATCTATGTGCTGAATATATGGTAATGGATTCGGAGAATTTCGTAGTAAAACAGCAGGTGTGTTGAGATACACGGCGTCCTATGTATGTATGTACGACCTAAATTTAAAAGTAGACAGACGCCCAGAAATTTGTTGCACAACTGCACTACCCCTTAGACACGCCGACCTTGAAGTAAAGTATAGTTTACCCTTGGTCCGATCGTGTCTGCCGACTAGACCACGACCAGACAACCTCCCACTGGTGTCGTCTTGATTTAGAATCTTTCAAACATTTATTTCACTCAGTGTTACATGTATCAAAGAGATACCAAGTTATAAGAGCACAGCTTTCAAATGTAATTTATCAAAAATAAATTAATTGGCAAAATAACGGGTAACAAAAAATAATTGTGAAAAGTTGTTATTAATTGATCGCCGACAGGCGTGCGAATGCACACGCGGCAGTGCAATTTGAAGGCATTATTTCAGGTTAGCAACCAAGTCATTGACTATTTAAGTCTAAGAATACACATTCGCATAAAACCATTGAACATTTATGGCCCATAATTCAAACTAAATAACCGGGGACTTTCTAGCTCCCCGTCGAGTTGTATATCAATAATTACAGCCAACCAATTTTATTTATTGACATAAACCAGATATTGAGAAAAAATCACCTGTTTAAGCACCTGTATGGAAGTGGAGTATAAATAAATTACTAAACGCCGATAAAAAAAGTACGTAAAAATAACGAAATTGATTGCTACTGTGGGTGCGTTAATCAACTGAATTGGTTTTCGTGTCGTTGAGTGCACGAGCCTATCTAAAATCATGTTTTGTAGACTATTAAAACGATAGTTTTGAAATAACTAATGAAATATTATAGATTTACGTTTATTACGTACATTATGTGCATTCACAGATGCCACCGACCATAAAATAACCAGCACGTAATTAAAATTATGCAGGAGTTCACGACTGGGTAGTTATTATTAATTTGTCCTTCTAGATATTTCTCATTATGTTTATCTGTATTTGAATACGTGAAGTACCTCATCTTAGTGTCAGATTCGTGTAGTAAATTACACGTACTTACTTATCCTATGCGACGACGTTTCATCCGAGTATCTTGCATAATATTTTGATTCCCGCTCACATCTACAAACGTATCAAATATGCAATGGAAATAGTTCGTCTTCAATTAATTAATGTAAGAATCCGTATTATAAAAAAAAACAAACTCCACACACACAAATAAATGAAACGTGTGGCGTGACTGAAATGCACAAAAAATTATCTCGTGCAGCTAAAACGAAACCAGTTTGTAACGTAACCGTGATTTCGGCTTTAAATGTTTCGTCAAGAAGCAAACGTAATTTGTGTTGAGGAAACGAACGCTGTACGTGGACGTATGTGTAAGGGGCGTGCTCACGTAGGGTCAAGGATCTTTAATTCGGATTCTGTGGTCCACGAGCGACGGTCGAAACTTTAAAACTACATAAATCAATGACGGGCCGAAATTGCCATTAAGGAAACTATTTTTATCCTCATTAGAAATAAAAAACTACAATGGATATTTTAGTGCGGTTAAAAATAAGGCTGACGTTTTTATTAAGTTTTTAATAGTTTGAGTGTGGTGAAATTAACGATTTTGAAAATAAAGTTGAATTAGTGTGTCAGTTAACACGCATAACTGCGAAACATGGCAGACGGAAATAGGCAAATGAAAGAAAAAAGCCACGGATAAAATAATTGGATGATAAATTCAATTTTTGTTAATTATGGTAATCGACGACAATGTGGATCCCACTCAACATATGTAAATGACTGGTCCATCAACATGTAGCGTCAGCTCAACAAATTTGGCAACATGTTAATATAAAAAAATGATAAAGCAATTGACGAAAAATAAGTGACGCTAAATAAGAATGACTAACTGCAAATAAAGTAAATTAAAATCAATCCAAATAGAAACATTGTATAGTAATTGTAAAGTATTGTTGGTCTATTTGGTACGATGATGATGAGGCTAATTCAGAAACAGTATTTGATGACGATATCGTTGGGCCTTTGATAAATGAAATTAAAAATAGTTCCTCATCAATATTTGAAAAACACCAGACAGTCTAACGTTCCAGCAGCAGACAGTTGTTAAAAATATTAAAATATTTTTAGAAGCCAAACATTCAAAGCAACTAGAACTATAAGAGCAAATATTTTAAAATATCTCCATTAATCATGTTAAAGAATACAGCAAAGGTGATTTAAAATTAAATGTGGTATGAAAAGATTGTGTTTGCATTATCTTGTTATTCTTAACCCATCGAGAAAGTAATGAGGTGGCACAAAATAATAAAAAAATAACCTTGATTATAATCAATTATTTCGCACTTACGGCAGTGAAATTGAAGGTGGGGTGATCTAAACTATCAGTCTCTTAGTACCTATCGCAGGGTGGTTCTCCTATGATTTATAACGATAACTAGAGCCTGGTAGCTTAACAATTGGGCCAGACACTAGATTTGGGTAATGTGTATGGTGCAAAGTATAGTTTACCAAAATATGGGGTTCGATCATTCGCCATCTAAAACCAGATACATAGTTACGACGCAATTTGTCCGATTCTCATCACAGATCTTTTGAAAAAAAGTAACTCAAAATAATATTAAGGAACGAAGTAACAACAAGGTAATATAAACATTATGTTATATAATTTTTTTGTTCAAAATCTAAACAGAATAATAGATAGATTAAAAAGTAGTCAATTTATTTTCAATAAAATTCATACAACGCGTATCAGTATTATTCAAGAAGAGCAAGGAAAATAGAGGTAGAATAGAGTCAGAACAATATTGTAATTGTAACCAACAGAAGAACCTATAAACCTAAGATAGAAAATTGAAAAATAATTCAGAATAGTTGTGAGGTTAAAAAATGTTACAAAATAATGCGGGGTTTATTAAATGTAAAAATTTAAGAGATTCGAAATTAATGAAGATTTATGAACAAAAAGAAAAAAATTACATTACAAGAAAAGAGTAAAACAGTGATAGTTAAGTACAATAAATTAATAATAAAGTGAAACAAGGATTTTAAATATGGGAGAACGAAAGTTAAGAATAAAACATGGAAGAAATATAAATTGAAAGATAAAGAACAAGACAGCAAGGAACAGGAAAGAATGCAGGAATAAAGCGGCATAGCTATAAAGAAGGTTAAGACAATGAAAACAAATACAGACTCTAAGGAGAAATTGAACTTAGAATCGTGTCAAAGCAGTGGGTGTACAACCAACATTTAAATGAACTTAGAGTATATATTATTATAAAGTATTATAAAGGATATAATGAAGAGAGTAGCGAAAAAAATTGTAGTACCACAAAAATAAATGTGAACAGAAAGCAAACAAATTGTGAAATGAAAATAAGAAAAAATGAACAACCAAAAATAATAGAATGGACATTTACATAATAGATCAACTGTAATAGTTTTCTGCTGAAAATGACAACATAGTCGAAATATACATTCAGATCGGACAAAGTGATGTGTGGTCAGATGGCTATTTATTTTATTTTAAGAGCTTTAGAAGCTAAAATTAGAGGAGCATGGGAGGAATTCTGAGAAAAGATGGAGAGAGACAGTCAACGCCACGCTCCTAGACGTGGTAGTGCTAACGCAACGTCTGGGTGCTGGGTTGTGGCTGGCTGTTGTAAGCAATAACCTAACCCAACCTAACCCAACCCAATCCAACCCAACCCAATTTCCGATGAGTTGGTATATTGTGTTATCGTCTCGGAACTAACCCAACCCAACCGAACCTAACCCAATCCAACCCAATACAACCCAATTTCCGATGAGTATAGTATTATGTTCTTGAAATAATAGATCTGAATTTTGCTAAAATTACTAAAATTACTTTATGAAACCTCAAGGATATAAGAAAGTGGAAATAAATAATCTTACACTTATAGAAGCAAGAAATTGTGGAATACTGCGACAAAAGAAAGAAATATTCCGAAGAATTAGAACAGGAACGAGAAGAAATAAGCATTGAGGAAGTAAGAGTGGTGATGACGAAAGACAAAAATGATTAAGCCAGGATATGATTTGGGGAAAAAAATGAATACATTGAACAGCTTGTTTCTAATTCGCATGCATGAAATTCTTGGTTTTTGCTACTTTAAAGTCTAGCATCTAATTTTTCAATGTGCTCTCTAGACGGTAGTTATAAAAAACCAACACACCCCAAAGAAGCGATATATTTAAAACTGATTAATCAAATGGTTCTGCCATTTAGTGATACTGAATGAAGGTCTGATGAACAACATATTACAATCCAAATAATAGCAAAAAGACAAAAGGTATGACCAAGGGGAATACACGGGATAAAGCAATAGCAGAAATTTTCAATGAAAGTACTGTAATGTGGGGACAAGCAAAAGAACTGGTCAAGTATAGGAACATACGAGGAAAGTTTGCAAGTAACATAAATAAGTAACATACATTAACGACAATCTAAAATAAAAAAGTTAAACAAAATTAGTTTGTTGAACTATTTGATGAATTATCCATCGAAAACTTAAATCAGAAAAATTAATCGACGAAAATGTTGGATTTTGGATAAATGCAACTAAAAATATTTCCATGGTAGGTATGAAAAGAATTTCCAGAGTAAGAAATGTGAAGTGGGACATCAATTGAAAGTGGAAGAAAAAACAAAGATAATAGAACAGATAATAGAATGGACTGTTCCAATGATTCTGTCATTTGGTGATAATGAATGAGTGAAGCCTGGTGAATCAGTTGCAATCCAAATAGTAGCTAAAAGATCAAAGCAAAACAACGGATAGGACGGGACAATGTAATAGTAGAAATTTAAATGAAAAGACTATATATATACTTTAGAGATGAACTAACCACCTTACACCTTGAGTGTAATGAACTTTAATGAATCAGGTCCATACAGGCGGTGGATCGCTAAGCAATTTACTGAATATTGAACAAAAGGAAATAAAAATAAATGACCAAAGTGAAAAAGGAAACGAAACAAATATTAATATGGAAAATTATAAGAACTGACACAAAATAATGAAACTAAACTATTCATTATAGACCATGTTCTGGTAAAATAATTGGTGCTGATTGAAAAATAAATAAAATTAATCGCATCTGCAATGAATGATTCAAATTGAACGTTGAATAAGTGCGGATTATAAATTAGTCAATGCGATCCAACAAAAGTGGATAACTGGTTGCCTACCATAACGTAGATGTGAATTAAAAATGGTTTTATGGTCTGTTGACAAATGTTCAATATTTAACCTATTTTTGTACCATATTACAGTTTTGTTAGTCAAGACTCAAATAAAAATATGTCTATATTATTTTTACGTTTGACTGTGTAGTTATGAAAACATTTCTTTAACGACTTGGTAGTCGTGAATGGTTCTTTGTTCATCATTGCATTTTTGGAAGACGGTATTAATTTCCAAGCGCAGTGAAATAAGACCACTTGAAATCATTGCAATAGCTGCGTTCATAATTTATTTTACAATTTAAAACGCTTTACTCCGTAGAATATAAATTACCTGTAATACATATTACGTTTTAAGGCAGAAATCATAAATCAAGGAGAGTAATTGAGAAATTAACATATTCGGGATAGTATGACGAACACATCTCAAATTTGCTACCGATATTCCCAACCCTTGTCACGGCGAGTGACTCCACATACATTTTCTCTTACGAAGAGTTTTTTTTTTATATATATACAAATTGGCACGATAATTAAAGGTCTCGGTTACTGCAATGCATTGTATTTGCACATTTTGTGTAGGAGCGGATCCGTTCTTTAATTGCCGCAGTCGAATATGAATAATGTTATTCATTTGGTGACATTTAATGCGGCTAGCGTAATGCAACAATGGATGTGAATGCAATTCTAAATTATTAGTACAGGTTTAGCAGACAGTTTCATTATAGGTTCACATGGATTCCTTAACTAATACATACTTTCGGCGGAAATACGAAAAAAAGTCGTAGTTTTAATGGCATTGTTGGCGAAATAATAAAGCATAGTTACCGACGGCCTTAATTAAATTTTACCCGCACCGCAATTGCATAGAAATATGCATATTGACTTAAATTTTATATTTCTTTACCTTTTACGTTCTGTCGATTCATTTAGCACCACCATATACGATAATAAAACGCAATTGATTAAGTTAGTAATTACGACGCCGATGTTAGTAAAACTCAATTTATGTTACGGCCGTAAAATTTATCAAAGTTGTGAATTAATAAGCGATGGTCGTTAAAATCTGGCGAGTTAAAAACGACCATTTTTTCTCCGGCCGTTTAGTAAAATCAGTGCACGAAACTAATTAACATCCTTACGCTACAATCGTAACGCTCGCGTTTAATTTGTTGAAATAACGATTTAATGCGCGGGTTATTGCTCTTGCGTTATTGAATTTATTAATTACAGCTTATATGTACTCACCTCACCGCGCCTTCTTCTAATTTATGTAGTGTTGGTTTATTTCGTGGTGATTATTGCGATACGATGAGTTTGTAATTTATTGTCTATCTGTGGGCAGGTACTGAACGTGTGGTTGCATGTAAAAGTGGAGAAATTTTACCAGAGGTGTTACACATGTTGGGTATAATGGGAGGTGAGTATTGAGATATCAGATATTGATTTATGCATTGTAATTTATATTGACATTCAAATCGGTTCTTGGAACGTCTGTTGCAAGAATTCAACAGTCTCCTTTAACACACATACATTTTACGTATACATAATATCTGATCCATTGTCCATAACTGACGAAACAACATGGATCGTAATATATTTAATTGGGTTATCTATGTTTATTTGTAATGCTTAATTTTTCAGGTGCTACGTCGATTGCTTCATTCATTCATTCAGTCCTATGAATTTAAGTAACTTTTATTTATTTTCTAGTTTAATTTTAAAACCGTTATTATATAAATTAATTACTGTCGTATATTTAATGTGAGTTTCGAAAATGTCTCTTAACTCTTTTCTGATATTAGTTCGGAGTACCCAAAACTAATATATTTTTAACAAAAGGAATCTCGTTTGAAAACCATAAACAAGCACGGGTATGTTTCCATTGTAGTAATATCATGTGTCCGTGCATTAGCTTTTATCACGCACAGGTATCATTTGTTTGCACGACAGTTCTGACAAATAGTACGAGTAAGTAGCATATTCATTAATTAGTCATGTGGTCTAGATGGACGAAATTTATTAGTGATGATGGAACAAATAACGTTGTGCGTTTTTAAATGATAAATATCTTTGTGAAATGATCACCACGTGGTACAAATATGCAGTGAAAATGAACCAATATCATAGTTTTTCACATATTAATAATTAAATGATTCCATGGATTTTTCAATCTATAAAGTTTTCATTTTCTGTCATTTTTGATGACATGGATTGTTTTCACAAAAGTTTAATTTTATTTCACCGGAAATGATGTCCTTTTAGTAGTATTTTTTAACTTTTTTAGCACACAATTGACTACCATACGGTCACGGTTTAATTTGAGATGTTAGTGATACTCATTGACAGTTCAAATATTGCAACTAACGTTAATTATTTCAGACAGCTCAATTATGTTCGTCTATTAAAATAATTTTTACGCTAAACGTTCCAATTTAACGTTTCATTGAAGTGATTTAAGAAAAGTCGACATCGACAAAAAAACTGCTAAAAGATTTTACATGTTTTGAATTACAATTTGCTTAATTATTATTCAGAGGATTTTTAATCAGACATTCATCCCTGCAATTTTTTCTCAATTGGACGACTCTGCATACAGTTTCGTCGATGCACGCACACCTTAATTTGTTCTTTCGTGACATCCAAACACTCATTATATTATAAATTAGTATTCGACCCCTGCAATTCGTAAGTATGTGATCACCGGAACTTCCCCTACATGACCCTATTTAGCGTTTCTGTTCATTAAGTTGTAAATCTAGGATTTGTGGCCAATGCTATGAAATTCTTTCGATTCAGTGTATTACATCGGCTCTGTCCCAATTTTTGTTTTTAAACTTAGACCTGCGGTATGTAAAATTAACGTTTTATTTTTAGTTAATTTCGTTAAAATATAAGTTCTGACATATATAATTTCGTATTATAAAAATTATAGAAACAATTATTTATAGCAATAAATTGTCTAGCAAAACATAGTAAATCTTTTGAATTAAATTGATCCTCATCTGCTTGGTGCTTATCATACAGTTCATTTACGAATTTTTTTTCAATTTCTCTTTGACTATTAATGGCCATCAATCATGATACCCATGAACCTTACTTGTAGTATTCATAATTTTTTCATATGCCCCTCTGAGGCCCCTCAGGTCACCTTTTGGCCAATATTCTACAACCAGAAAAAATGAAAATGCAGTTAGAAATGACAATACGTTTTATAAATGTTGTGAAGTTATGTAGTTCTTCATGGAATAGAAAATATTTGTGGTCGCCTTCTTATAATTTTTTTGATTGAATATGCGAAGAAATCGAGAAAATCGTATTCTATATTTCAACGCTTGCGTGGAAAAGAATTCTCCACTTCTATTGGTACAATTAATCATGTCATCAACAACCTATCATTTAACAAATATAACCAGAGCATTTTATTGGATTTTTATGTTCAAACTGACGAAGTTTTATTACAATTTGCCTACATAATACGTCTTTATATATGCTCGAGACATTACATTTATCAACACGTTTGCTGTTAAATACAATAATTTAATTAACTATATTAGACAGGACGTGTCCTTATTATTCTTGTCTCACTTTTACCACAGGTTTTAAAATGCTAATATTGAATGTTCAAGAAACTTTATATATTTTTTGTTATATCATCAAATGCCTTATAGAATTTGCTTAATTTACTCATACTTTATTGAATTATATGCCATATGACTGACCTTTTTTAGACGTGATTTTATCTCACATCTACATTATTTTTATACCTTTGCAGAACCATCATTTGATTTAGAACACATTTTTGACATTTCTTGCTCAGCACCAAACATATTTTTAATTGATGGTCTAATTTCGAGTTAAAACTATGAAGTAAGAAATTGTTATAGTACCAAACCTAATGCAAATAAGTATTAATTTACTTTGCACAAAGTATTTTCTTGATATTTGTGCAACTTATATTATATATTTAAATTAAAACCATGAACTGTTATGTTGTTATGACTTCATTTTAATTAATTAAATTATTTTATAAATAATATACTAAATCTTTCCACGTCAACAGGATTTTTATTAAATAATTAATTAAAATGGACGGTTATTTATACCCTAGTTTCCCATTAAGTAACCATAAAAGCCATATTGTGTTTTCTTTCAAATTTACATCAACGTCAAAAGTTGGTTGACAATTACTATGTTGTAAGGATTTGTATTCATCGATGCATTAAAAAAAGTATTTAAATAGAATTTGGTATCTCAAGGTTTTAGAATTTTCTGAATAGTTATGCTCGTTAAAAAAAATAAACGAGTGAAATAAATTATTCACAAGCCACTTAAATTGCAACAATAAATTATGTCTGCGCTTGTATGCCCAAAAATCTTGTGTTTATAGTTTAAAGTAAATGTGAGAACATAAAATTGCAAATATGATCAGTCAAAAGTCAATCCGTTATAGACAATTATCTCCTGTAAACTAGTTCCTGGCCTCTGAGAAAATATGATATTAGTCTTGACAGAAAATAAATAGCTTTTAATTTTTAACAATTTTAATTTTGATTATGAGTATTATAGATCTAATATTCTTGTATGTTTTGTATGGGAAGAAAAACTTTCCGTCGCTGTTGATAATGTTGGTGTGGTTTCTAATCTTGAAATGAATCAAATTCTAAAATGACCCCCCCGAGTTGAAATAAACCACTTTATTATTTATTTCAGCCACATGTAATACTAAATGAATCTCTATAACAAATACACGTAAAATTTTATCGTCAAAATGCAAAGAGAAAGAAGTTGGTGTGTTGGGTTAGGTTATGCTAAACTACTTATTGCAAAAAATATACAATTGAGACTCTTGGACGATGCGACTTTGCCCTCATTGTGAGATCACTAGCAATAGATAACCAAAAATATTATACATAGATATTATCAAAATTGGTCAAAAATGTCACTCGATATGAATTAGTATCGTTCGAGAGTCCCAACCGTGCTCTCTTAGCAAATCTTTGAATTTCTAAAATGAAAATACACAAGTTATTATTATAAATTTGTTTAATTTATACTTCTTTTAAAAATCGGACTACACAAGAAATCAAGTATACCCAAAAAGTACATCAGCGACTCGGCCAATTCAACCCTGAAAAATCCGGACAGGTGCCGAGATGTGATGTGACAGAAACAAATAACTAAGTAATCGTTAATTAATTAAAGCAATTAAACACGTGAGAAGCTAACAATGTTGTCTTGCAATACAAATGAAATATTTATGGTACTCCCACCTCTCCTTGACCTTTATGACGATATTGCGCCTCGCAATAGAAAAGCACATGCATCATTTTGATTCAAAATAAAATGGTAAATCGTGCGATTTTAATAAATAGCGAGACATACGACCCTTTTTATTTTATTTATTACCCGTACAACGAACGTTCGATACGGACAACTAAAGTTAACTTGAGGATGCCAACGCGAATTAAATAAATTCCCCGGCGCCGTAAATTACTCTCGCTCTTGAAAAACGCGCCGCGGCCGCAGCAATAACGGAAGAGTCCCATAAACATGAACAATTTTAAGTAGGCGCAGTGTCTGATCTCATTAGAGATACAGGCGCGTTAGAAACGGACGATAAGGAACGATGGTCAAGGAAGCGGGCGAGTGTTCGCGTGTGTCTAGAATTCGTGTGAAAACGGGCACGCCACGAATGGGATTATGAAATACGAACATTCGGATGTAAAAATAACGTATCGCATTTGTCTTCTCAGCTGGGGTTCAACTGGGACCGTGGGCGAGGAACCGGGCAACGACACGCACACACAAACACAATCGCGCTGGAATATTGTCAGGTGCGTGATCGTTTGTATGGAAATGAAAATGTCCGATGAGTTATGGACAGCGTTTTTCCGGGTTCGCTGAATTTATTAATTACGGTTTCGCGACGGCGCGGACTTATTGCTTCGTAAATATTTTTAAGTTGGCGTTCCAATTTGCGGATTGCTCTGTCGGTTTGCGTTTTTTGGGTGGGCGCGAAATTGAGTAATTTCGTTGCGGGCCGATGTTCAACAGGTTAGCACAAAATAAAGAATCTCAACATCGATTATTAATATATTTCAAAACATAAACTGGGCGAACGATATTTTTGTAGTGGGTGACTAGTTGTTCGTCCGGTGGCTTAAAATATCAATCAGCTGGATCAGAAATTGCTTATTGAACGAAATATTTAGGCAAACAGTTGGTTTAAATAAACATGCATCGCCTGGTAAGTGAGCTCAAAAAGCATCCGAAAAAGGAAACAGTTTATATTATTTATTTAACATACACACAGGATACAAATAACCGGCTTTTTCTTCCTTTGAAGGATGACCGGCATAACAAACATGCATATTGGCGGCATCTTTTGATGATTGACTTACAATAGAACAATGCAATATTCTGATAATATACGTATATAGGAATTTATATTCTATCCAAAGCTGATACATCGAATGACGTTTTGTATAGGTTTGCGTTGAAACGTTATTTTAAATTCACTATTTCAAATGGTACATTTGTTACATTTAGAGTTAATTTGTGGTTATATCTACGTTGTTGTCTTGTACGCCTGGATGTAAACTGTACAAAAAATCAATCATACTCATCTTCAATCATTTAGAGCAAAGTAATATTCTAATTTTTAATTTATTATACAAACCAGTGATCCAACTCATCAAGTCACGAGTTGACTTGTACTTGTAACTTGACGCATCATGGGCGTTAATATGTATATAATAATTCATAAATTTCGATTTCTAAATATAAACAGTACTGGGTCCGGAATAGATCCTTTTGGAACGTCACTATTTACTGATAAATTAATTAATGAATACTTTTGATAGAATTTGCACTAGATTTAACGCCATTTAACAAATTAAGATATATCTGACAAATATGGGCAAGCACCAGCTTGCAATAAACCCGCGATTGTAATAAAGTTAAAACCCGTTTAATAAAACACTTTGATCTACACAGTTGAAAGCCCTGCTGAGCCTCTCCGTGATCTAATGAATTTAGTACTATAGAAGGATATAAACCACAGTATTGGATTTATTTATACATTAGATAATGCAACGCGCTATTGATTGTTTCATTTTTTACCTTATCTGCACAGTCCTTGTTCTCTTTCTTTTTATAAGTTCCCTCTTCATTAGCATGACAGCCAAAAGAAAAACCTCAAAAAATGCATGCTACCTTCGTATAGCCTCTTTCGATAGAACATGTCCTTTACCTTATGTCGATGCTATTAATAAGGGCAATATTTTCAGTATCAAACCTTCATTTCCCTTCATTTCGGAGTTGGTTCGTCTGAAGTACTTTTCGTCATCCATAATGATCACATGGTTGTTGACCAACTTTATGCACATATTTTTGCGCTTTTTTCTTTTTCTACAGTATAGGCCATACCGCGGGAGTTCAATTATAAATACTTTTCAGAATTTCTAATTTGTAAGCCATATCGGCATAAACAACTGAAAACGAAGCTATCAATGTTAAGTTAAGGTGTCAAACAACATTTTTGTTTCCCGAGTAATATGCCATTTTATTTTGCCCATTTTATGGCTCCTGAAAACTGAAAACTTATTGAACACACGTTATTTATATTCTTTCTGTCTTATCTTTATGTTCCTAACCATTTAGCCAGTCGTCCGTTATTGCTACTCACTCTTCCATTCAGGTCCTCACAAAAACATTCCCCTTAATTTTATTTCTTATTGAAATAACTATAAAGTTATGTTCATTCACAAATTTTTGGTTCACAACGTTCTACTTTTTTTCTTTTACTATTGTGACCCACCCTCATTTATTCACCCAGTTCCATACATTTTCCAATACATAACATTATTTTTCCCCAGACTTGATTTTTCTATTTGTTTAATCTGTCGTTTTTTTATCCGTCGCTAAAACAGGAGCAGAGTCCCTTTCTTCATCATCTTGTTCCTCATTTAAACCAGCCACTACTTCACGTCTAACATCGACACTACATGTCTCATGAGTAGTTTACATAAGATTTTTCTCTTCTTATCTTAGTATTGATGTCGTCGGAGTTACTAAGGGCCGCAGTTCAATCTGATCGCAATTTTCAACTCTAGTATAAATTTTCTTGGTGGCCTTCCGTTTAGACAATAATTGCCAACGAATGGCATAATGACAATTTTATGTTTGTCTAAATTATGGAATCACAGGCAGACAGCTTTCAGTTTTGTCCTTTTTTTCCTCCACATTCTTTTTCCGAACACCTTAACTTTTGTTTTTCTCGTGTGTTGCTCTAAACCTCTCCTCTCTAGGAAACCTAGCCTTGTCGTCATCTCCTTTAGCCCTCTCTCAGTATCCGCCAGTAAGGCCGCGTCATCCGTAAAAGCCAATGCTATATTCTTTCCTTTCCTAGCCTCACCCCCCATTTTCCCTGGTTGCCATATTTCTTTTGTTGTTTGCTTATGCATTTCTATGCTGCTTGGCTGATGGATCAGATGACATCTTGAATATCTCTAGTGTACGTTGAATTTACTCTACATCATAAATGATTTGCGATCCATCCGATTCCGTTTAATTTTTATGAGTTTCAATACAACTACTATACATAATTTTCAATAAATTTTCTAGTATGGCCCACAAACTTCAAATATCGTCAAGCAACTACTAATTTTCAAAATTGTAACTGTACACTGAAGATCATTCGACTGTTCAGGCTGGCGCTGAATTTCGTATTAAGGTTTATGACAAAGTAGATATGTAGTCTTTGAAAAATATTCGTTAATGGACTTACCCAGTTTGGTTTACGAAGTTTGGTTTATAAACACTTACTTAAAATTGTCAAAATCAAATCCTCAATAAAGATTACCTATCAAACGTACAAACTAAAATTTAGGATGATAAAGTATTTATGGTCTTTTGTTTCCTCGAAGAAAAAACTTCTGGGGTACCTAACTCAATAACTGATACTGATGACTTAAATACACCAAAGTCCATTGTTTGTGGTTCTAGAATACTTCAGGTTTGTTTATACAAGATCCTTCAAAAAAGAAAAAAAATTGACGAATAATAGGAGATCTATGAATGGTTCACTTGTTAATGCTCTTACCCTTGATGAATCTGACGTTGTTGACGGTGAGGTTGTTGAATAGAATAGTATTTAAAGGAATGTGTTTAAGGGATTGTGCTTATGCTTTTTCAACACCAATATGCTGTCTTCTAAATTTACCTATGACGAGCAAACTTTCCTTGAATTCTGGAATTACTCGTTTGCGTCCGGTAGTTTTATGAACAAGAGATCAGCTGTAAATAATCTTGCTGCATTACCACAGTTTATTTCTGAGAATGTTCATAACAATACACAGGCTGATGTAGTCTACACATACTTTACTAAGGCTTTTGATACCATTGATTATTCAATTCTATTTGTTTTTACGTGTAGAAAGCAGTATGTAGCTCATAGGGGTCGTACATCTAACATCTAAGTTCTTTACGCTATGGTGTTCCCGAAGGTAGCAACTTGAGTCCCTTATTGTTTCTCATATCCATAAATGATCTATGCAATCAGCTTCAATGTAATAACTGTTATTTGCGCATGATCTCAAGATTTTTGCACAAATAAAATCTATTGCTGATATATATCTGCAGCAGAAATTGAATATATTATTGTTTTTGTGTATCAACAATGAATTAAGTATGAACCTTTGGCGTTTGATTTGGCATGTCCCGGTCGTATTAATAATTTATATGCACGTTTGTGATTGATTATCAAACCGCGAGTAATGAAAATTTCGTTTCACGATTCGTTACAAAGTACTCAATAATGAATTATTACTCGTCACCTGTAACTAATGGTTCGTATTGCTTATTGAAAATTACATTGTTATTTCATAGTTAATGTAAAAATAATAAAAATATATCGCTACAGAATTATGTACAAATTTTTTTTGGCCCATTTTTCGTGAAAATCACGAAACACACGTTTAGAAGTAATCAATCAATTCACTGTTAGTACTTTAAAACGAATCGTAACGTTAATTTCTCGTCCTTAGAGTCTCGGACGATGTTTAATTCATGCAAATAATGCAAGAACACAAATACATTAATTTTTGTACGTTGACACTGAGAAGGCGCATGTGTTTATTTGCATGTTCTTACACATGCAGGTATTTTGCAAAAGAGAAGATCAGGGTAGGGCACAAGTTAGGGTGAGTCTGTTTAATACATGTGACGTATGAGTGACGTTGAATACGCTATGTAATATATACAGAGACCTGGGCTTGGCAGACACGCAGGTTGTTCTCGTGGTGAACATATTTAACGGATTTATAGGCACCGGCAGGTTCCATTTAACGGTAGCCAAGAGAACTTATTGTTGAACTACACAAACGCGGAATTATTTATTTATATATGTTTGTGTTAAAATCAACTTAGCACGTAGCACGTAGGCGGCAATATATATCATAATGTAGTTGTTAAGCGACTAATTGAAACGCCGATGTGATTAATAAAATTCCGATGAGATTATTTGAATTGGTTAAAATTTATAAAAAGTACCATGCACTGACAAGATTGCCATAAATCATTTTAATGAATATGAAATGCCATCGATAAATTTCACATTTATAATAAAATAACACCTGGTGGAAAAAACACAAGATGCCCTAAAATGAGCAAAACTTATTTCTGCGCGTTGCAAAATTATGCCCACTTATGCTTTTGCTTTGTGTTAGCGATCGAGGTGACCATTAAACTTATTCGAGCACATACAACCGGGTGCGATAATTTCAAGAAATTAGATACCACTTATATCAATTTTGTTTTAAAAGGAATGCTCGTAAATCATGCGAAGAAAAGAATAATGTTGACAATCAATTACCAACAACATATATCATACCTGTCATGTGTTCATGTGCGGCAGTATAATCCTCATTGTTCATTTTCGCATTATAACTTTTACGTGATATCTTTATAATTTGCTCGAGGTGGAAAAAATGTGCTTAGCGCACTTGATGATTAAGCTAAGAAGAAGATACAGCAACCTATCAATTTTTCTTTTAATAATTTTTTTATTTTCACTCAAGATTTGAAATACATTTAAATAATAAACAATAGTTTTATTGGTTGGGAAATTTATTAGAAAACACAAGTTTTATCGCGTTTAGTTCCCCATTATGTGTAATTCATTCATAGGTTTTACGACTGCAAGTCATAACGCAAACTATAATTACAAGCGAACGAGGTAGCAAAATCGTAAATCTTTAAATGAAACATAGACCAGTACTGAGGAATACGTAACGATAATGGACCTGCCATTAAAACTATTTCGAAATAAGCAATAAATGGCAAATCTATGTAATCAGCATTAATTTACGAGGGGCCATAGGCCAATAAAATAAACTCAGCATGGTGAAATGTGCAAGGCATAAATATATTTTTATGTTTTAACCAGAAAACATACCGAGCAAAAATATTCTTTAACCAAAACGTAAAACAGGAATGAAAATCTCCAGATATCTTGTTATAATAATGGTTTAATAAAAAAACATCGTTCAGAGTCAAAATGTATACACATTTTTGAAAATATTTGTATTTTTGGGTTTTTTAATCAAACTGGAAATGATCTATGTACATATAGATTTCAGTGTCTAGTGAATTATCTGCCACTAATGTAGTTTGTCATGATGGTTGTTAATCTAATGGAATGGATCCAAGGAAGTATCAATGAGCGTACAGTTACTTACTCAGTAAGTTCAATGAATGTGATAGGGATAATGACTTTGAACTTAAATTCCTCACCTAGTTCATGAAGTAGGGTGAGGCATGATCACTTATTCAACACATTCATTGAATGTTATTTATATTTATGGGCAGTATTGGTCCTTAGCTTAGGATAAATATTTTCGTAATAAGAAGGCGAAGAATGGAATAAAAATGTTATGTGTATAGAAAAAGAGGGTGAAGACGAAACCATACTAACTGAAGTGGTTACTCAGCTACTGGAGTTTTAAACAGCTCAGAAACTTTTAATTTCAGCTCCATGTGACTTTAGTGCGATGAGAAATAATATAAACTTTTTTTCTTACTTCTGATTGTCTATTCGCCTGTAGATGAACTTCACTGTCGTTAAATTTGTTAAAGCTTCGTTTCTACTAATATCCAACAAAATATCTATATACGGCATGTGTTATTAATTTTGCATTGGTTAAGGTGGGTTGGGTTGGGTTACTTTGAATTTGATTGGGTTCGAAAATCAAAAAAAGAAAAACAATTCAAAAAGTTTTTAATTCTGGTCAAGTAAGGAATAACAGGAAATACATTTTTTAAGTGATACCAATGGAATAAAACTTATTCCAGTTTCCGAACATATCACCTACGATATAAAAAAAGATTAATGGGATCGTAATATCCTTGCTTTATTGTACTCGTCCAATTGCAAATAATTGTTTAGATTTTACCGCTTCGAATAGACTATCAACGGCGAGTCGCGAAGTTATGTTATTTGTGTGCGTGTATCGATTATATCATTAATTCGCTATCGTAATTTGATTGCCAATAACTTCACAACTTTATAACTTTACAAGGTAATTTCGTAAGTAGGACTATGCAATAAAAACATAAAATTACTCAGAAGAGTTATGGGCGAGACTGTTATTGGGATGGTAGTTAAGTGTCGGTATTATATTCCAAAGAAAATTGCGTTTAATTAACCTTTGAACTAAAATAAATGAACCGTAGTTGTAGTTTCTCTCATCTATTGAGCACGTCACAAGCACACACACAAACCAACCCATGCCCATCAAACGGTGCTATGCAAATCAATTAAACGCATCCTTGGACGATATCGTTTCGGTCTTATTTGAGCTCGAGCTCAAAGAATGTTGAAAATCTCGGTTGCTACAAATAAAATAAAACGTCCAATGATCAAAATGCATTGTTTTTGCAGACTTGTTAAGAGTAAATTTTAATTACGTAAAAGTAGAGCTGTCGAGTCACAAGAGAGACATTTTTGCTGAAAATGTGAACGAACTGCTTGTTTAGCGAAGAAAAATTATAACAGTCCAATCGAAACGTAATTGCTAAATTAATTAAATGACACACAAGAAGAACAGTTTGACAATGACTTTGTATATTGTAGCGTAAGTAAAAAGTTTTAATTTTACTATAAAACCCATACTATTTGTGTATATTTTATCTGGGCAGGCTTCAACTCGGAATTGTTGTTGTATGCCTTATATCTTTGAAAAATTATCATCTTGCTAATAAACAATTAATTAATTCAATAATTTAATAAATAGTATAACTAACCAACTAAATAATACTATATATATATATATATATATATATATATATATATATATATATATATATATATATATTCCGAAGAGTAGTTGCCGTTGATATATTATATCATAACAAAACAAACATCAAATCTGTTTTTTTGGGGCATTGCGGCAATTAAACGACGAAGTATCGTATGTTCTTTATTTATTTATGAACCAATATTTCGCACCCTATACGGATGCTTCATCAGGATTACTAAATAGAATTTAATTAATGAAAGTTATGTTGTTGCAATAATAATAATACTTACAAAAAATTGAACATAAAGTTGAACAACCACCAAACAGTATAAACAAGCAGGATACACATTAAAATTAATTAATTGATAGTATAAAACTTCAACGAAGACAACGGAGCACGTGTACACATTTTACATTATTCACGATTGACACACACATCAAGGTGAAACTTGGCATGAAAAAGATATTTTTATTTATTACCAACCAAAAACTCAATTTTGACAATTATACACTAACGAACAAATATTTAAGGCAACATAATTTGAATAAAAGCAATCGTACGCAAGAATTGATAATTGAGGAACCGATACTAAATAGATGTGTCATTATTTTTATTAAACCGGCCAAAATCTTATTTGTTGATGGTCAGTAAAAATGAATAAATGACATTTAAATTATCCGTGTCCGACTTAAAGTTCATGGAATTAGGGTTTTTTTTAATTTCCACCATTTCTATAAATTCTCTGGATTTTTTACTTTTTGCAAATTTTAAAATATTGACGTCTTCAAAACTAAAAGAATGGTGCTCGTTGTTTATTCTATTCCATGCAGCTATTGTGATAAGGTGTATATCGGACACACTTCCAACTGGTTGAAGACAAGATTAACTCTCCATTTGAGCGACATAAAAACAAAGAAAAATAGATGTGCTTTATCACAACATATGAACAACGAGCACCATTCTTTTAGTTTTGAAGACGTCAATATTTTAAAATTTGCAAAAAGTAAAAAATCCAGAGAATTTATAGAAATGGTGGAAATTAAAAAAAACCCTAATTCCATGAACTTTAAGTCGGACACGGATAATTTAAATGTCATTTATTCATTTTTACTGACCATCAACAAATAAGATTTTGGCCGGTTTAATAAAAATAATGACACATCTATTTAGTATCGGTTCCTCAATTATCAATTCTTGCGTACGATTGCTTTTATTCAAATTATGTTGCCTTAAATATTTGTTCGTTAGTGTATAATTGTCAAAATTGAGTTTTTGGTTGGTAATAAATAAAAATATCTTTTTCATGCCAAGTTTCACCTTGATGTGTGTGTCAATCGTGAATAATGTAAAATGTGTACACGTGCTCCGTTGTCTTCGTTGAAGTTTTATACTATCAATTAATTAATTTTAATGTGTATCCTGCTTGTTTATACTGTTTGGTGGTTGTTCAACTTTATGTTCAATTTTTTGTAAGTATTATTATTATTGCAACAACATAACTTTCATTAATTAAATTCTATTTAGTAATCCTGATGAAGCATCCGTATAGGGTGCGAAATATTGGTTCATAAATAAATAAAGAACATACGATACTTCGTCGTTTAATTGCCGCAATCCCCCAAAAAAACAGATTTGATGTTTGTTTTGTTATGATATATATATATATATATATATATAGTTAATACTGGACATATATTGATAAACGTCACACCCAGATTATAAAAAGTATTACTGAAGCCAGCGACGATCATTAATTTAATATTGTTCTTATGTACAACCACAGTATGATGTATTATCAAACATGAATATAATAATTTTATCTATTTATTATTATCACCATTACTATTATTACATACGATATTAATGTATAATATTCGTTTGTGTCGATGAATGAAACGACACCAGACTAATTTATAACCGCCTTTCAGTGCTGGATATTACAGCGGGAGGTTTTATTTCGAGTGTATGCGCTTGATGTAATCGTCCGATACACATAATTTATTTTCTACGTTGCATGATCTAAAAATGTACGAGAGTCACGTTATAGAAGGTGTGGCGCAATCGAAAAGTCAATGCGATTTTTAATTTATTTATACACGGGAAAAATATATATCTAAAACACACACGAATATTTACCGAGCGATATCATTTTCGTGGAACGTATTTATGTTTTTAATACTACTAACGCATTAAATTTTTTAGGTACATGAGGCAGAAACTCGCCCCCAGTTGCCTTTCAGTTAAGTTACTTTAAGAGTTTTCTCAATTACACTTACATAATATACTTACATATATATATATATATATATATATATATATATATATATATATATATATATATAATGAGAATTTGACGTCACTATAGATGTAGATATATTTTAGGCCGCACTTCATCATTTATTTAATCTTTGTGCAAACCATTCACGCTAATTTTCTAATGGTTTTGTTGTTGTTGTTGTTTTGTTGATAGAAATTTTTAACAATTTAGTATTTTTTAGACATGAAATATTTTTCAGTTCGTTCTGCTGAATAAAGATAAACTCTGAGTGTATAGAAGGGAATAAGCTGGAAAGGTATGTGGGTAAAATAGAATGAAAAATAGTGACAAAAAGCGAAGATACAAGACTGGAGAATATATCTGAATGAGAAGGGCGATGGAAGGGAATAAGCTGGAAAGGTATGTAGGTAAAATAGAATGAAAAATAGTGACAAAAAGCGTGACAAAAAGCGTATCTTCGCTGGAGAATATATCTGAATGAGAAGGGCGATGGAAGGAGCTAATAAAGGTACGCAATTTTGATGAAAACGAGGCAAATAAATCCTGAAATAATTCCATAATTTCACATTATATGAACGCACAAACTAAAATCAAAATACAATCACTGTAACTTGTTTATGAAGTAATCTGTCAAAGTGAATTATACGGAAAATGTTATGAATATGTTCTTTTTCACAACGTTTCTGGACACTTCGTCATTCAGAGGACTAATTATCGAAGAAGATTGGAGGCAACAATGTTATGGAAATTTATTGAGAGTGTAGGCCAATGTGAAGACCGAGGCGACTAGGCCAGTTATTCAAAAATTCCTAAATGCAAAAAGTGTCAATATTTTGTTAATAAAATAAAAGAAAAAAAAAATATAAAAATATATAACAATCTACAAAAATTATTTCTAACGAACTGCATGCTTTTACTTAAATGGTTGCACTGTAGCATAATTTTGAATGTGCGCAAGAATTCATGAATGCAATGCTTTGAAGAAAACATGAGTTTAAGTGGGTAAGACTGACACCCATTATTTATTTTTTCCTCCCTTAATTTTTAAATCATACTTAATTTTTAGGCAACTTCAAATTTTCCATGCTTTATATTTTTCACTTGTGTTTGGTTGCGTTTTATTTCTATTTTTTGCCATTTTTATGAATTTACTTAAATCAAATATTTTTAATTTTTGTAAAATGTTGTATTTCCTGTTGAAGTTTTGACATTTAAAGTTAAAATGAATTATTTTTGAATTTTTGGCAAAGTTTGTATAATAAAGTCAACCTTTTGAGAAAATGCAATAAGTTTCAACTGTAGACCAAAATTGTAATTCTTCAAAAAATGATTTTTTTATTTAAAAAATATATATACTTTTTGAACACGTCGAATAGTTGATAATGTTGAATTTTTGCACATATATTCAATATTCAAAAACATCAAAAATTCATTTTCAAATTAATAACTAACTGTAAAAAATGCAAACACAAAGAATTTTATTTGTAGAGTAAAAATGTTTAAAACTTTTGAATTTTCGAAATTTTTTCTTTGCACCTATTAATCTTTTAATTTATTAACTTTTGCACCATCTATATATTTTTTGTCAAGTCTGAAATTGGCGTTTGAATTTGAATTTTAATTGTTGAAAATTTTGCATTTTTGATGCTTATTGTATTTTATCGCTTCGTTGAATTGGGTTGGGTTGGATTAATTTTTTATTATTAATTTTTAATATTTAAAATTTGCATTTTTCGATTACTTCATTATTTTTGCTACGTGAAAAACTTACAAGTTTTTTTATTTTTAATCTTTGCAGTTTTCTTTTACATTTTTCGCGATCATTCAATATTTAATTTTTCTCGGTGTATGTTGTCCTTCTTGAATTTTGATCTTTAAATTATCGTCACGTCACTTTTTTTAACGTAATCACTGTCAACTTTTTGAAAATCACATCAAATTTGCAAACTAGGCCAACACAATGAGAAAAAAATAATATTTTTGAATTTTAGACAATTATATGTTTTGTACGTCTTGAATTTTTGATGTCAGATGTTTTTATTATTACATTATTGAATTGTTAATTTTTTTATTTAGAGCATTTGCGAATTGACATTTTTCACATTGAGGAAAATTTATTAATTGTAAAAATGTTTTAACTACATAAAAAGTCTGCGTTTGCTTACCAACAAATCTCAAAAATGTTCAAGAATTTATACTAAAATTTTTTTTTTAAAGTTTGAACATTTTTGAATTTCCGAAATTTATATAACATTTGCGATATTTTACGTTAAAATTGAATTTGAAAATTCTGGGTTGGTTGGGTTAGGTAGGGTGACGTTGGGTTGGGTTGGTTGGATTGGACTGGTTGCGTTGGGTTGGGTTGGGTTGGGTTAGGCCTGTCATGTAGTCATAGTTATATGATTATATGACTTTATGACTGTACTCTCCAAAGCAGAATATCACAACAATAATAGTATGACGACTTGATTGCTTTGGCATTTTTTAATCCTTGACGATTTTTTCAATTGTATTTAAAAATACAATTTCTCGCATTTCCATCAATGTTAATTTTTGGTTGTGCTAATATGATGATTCAAATAGAATTCTTGTATTGTATCTAAAAGTAAGTCATCATTTCATTAGGCAACTTCTTACTAATAAATCCCACTGTGTTCCATTCCATTTTTTATGCACTTCGTTAATAGAATTATAGCAGATCCATAGAAGAAAATCGTCTAACGCATTATTACATATATATATATATAAGTTAAATAGGGCACGAAGATCTATCCCAATACGAAGTAATTTTGTTAGCTTAATTCGTGCTAGCGGTTCCTGCAACATTGATTTTGTTAAAATTGACAACATGTTATTAGTAAATTAAAACAACAATTAATTAGTACCTGAGGATACTTCGTAAGGAAGGTGCATATTTGGTTGTCTAGCGCATTATTTTTTTATGTATTTTAGTACATATTGCTTTGCAACTTTGTATTTGTTTGTACTTTTAACAAAATGAAATTTCTGTTTATGGGAATTTATTAAATATTTTTTCAAATATATCGTTTGAAGAGACGACAACTAAATCGGGGCAACGTTTGGACGCAATTTCGAGAAAACTTCGTACAATGAAAATTAAAGAAATTATCAGAACAAATGAAAAATCTTCAAAAAGCATGAAAAATAGCAAATATCGAAAATGAATTACAAACAGAAAATATCGTGAAAATAGTTTGCAATTCAAACTGCATTTACGTATTTTGATTCTAAACGTAGAAGATAGATTTTGTTGATATATTACTATTTTCTAGTTATGTTTGATTTATTGCTATTTAACTGAATTTCTTGGTTTTAAGAATTTTACTACGACGAATAGCGGTCGGCACAAACCAGTTTGTTTGAAATAATCAATTCTGACTACGGTATTGTCATGCTCAGTCATATTTGACGAAATATTCTCAACAGTTGGCTTCATATCATACGGTTTTACTATTCTTAATATCTTCACTACTTTTCTGTAACCTAACGTTATTTCGTAAAAATTACCTATTGTGGAACTCGTATGCAGCAAATAGCAGATACGAGTATTAGTAACATACACCTTGTGTTGGGATCATCTCATAGAGAATCGTTAATGTGATTCTGGATACTATTAGAATAAAATAAAGTGTTTGTTTTGAATTAGAACTTCAGTACATGTACATAACTGAGGAGTCCAGTCGATTCAGTTTAATTTACAGTAACAATAGGGGTGACACACAACATCAAAAGGTACTTCGTATATGCTACACAAATGGGCAGCCTATTCGATTTATATGAATTCTATCGAAAACAAGTGGAATTTTGTTGTTAGAGCCATTTAGAATCGAATTAACCCACCTCGAATACATTAGTAAGAAGAATTGATTGAGGTAAATGTATTTTTGCTGTTGTGACATTTGCTTTTGCTTGCATAATTTTTCTGAAATTTACATTTTTTGATTTGGTGCTTTTGTGGTGTTACCATGGTTTTTTGGAAATCATTTTCTTTTTAAAATAAAATGGGAAAATAAATTAATAAGTTAATAAATAAATACCACACAAAAATACTAGGGGTGTAAGTCTTTTGATGATGTGTGTATAACTTTTATATGAATGAAATATATATCTTGTATTTGTTCTTGTATTTGGGAAAAAGAGAAGCCATTCTATGAAGCAAAAAGTTGACATGATATAGCAAATCAGGGTTTATTTTTGGATTCAGGTGCGAATCGTTAGCCAAAATCAAGTATCAGGTCTAAGTCAACAAAAATTATAGCGCATATCTACGGATGTGGAATAAGGAATTGCAAGTAATTATCATCCTTTGCCAAGAATAGAATATACTTCAAAAATTTGTAAATTGTCCTTGGTTTTGTACTTTGAGTTTAAATGGGTTTATACAATAGTAGTTGAACTTGAACTTAAAACAAAAAAAATCCTTGCGATGTGTGATACTTT
This sequence comes from Geotrupes spiniger, assembly GCA_959613385.1. Taxonomy (NCBI): domain Eukaryota; kingdom Metazoa; phylum Arthropoda; class Insecta; order Coleoptera; family Geotrupidae; genus Geotrupes; species Geotrupes spiniger. The sequence continues at coordinate 35,592,933 of OY390736.1, read as the reverse complement.
TGAAACACTTTGTAAGCGTTAAGAAAATCATGTTTGTGATTTGCGTAGTTACAATGGTGAAAGATTAAAATTGAAATAATTCCAGGACACAATTACTTAAAACACTAAATGTTTGTTAAATTAAATTAAATAATTTGAAATGTATGTGGATATTTGTATAAGTTTCTAGTATATTATAATCTGAGCTATTGTTTAGGTCGTTAATGCATTTTATTACTACGTATTAGCTAGTTTTTTTTTCATTCGATTAATATTTTAATTTCAATTCAATAAAGGCGACCTACACAAAACACCCCGCCCGCAATTCAATTATTTCAAAATTAATTAATAATGAGAAATAGCATACAACAGATAATGTAGTAATGACATAAGTACATAAACAATAAAAAGTTAGAAAGGCACACTGATATAAATTACTCCTGTAATTGAATACTTGTAAATATGTATGATATTTCAGTAAAAAATTCACAAACATGCATGTTATATAAAATGATAATTATTTTTCCTTTTATACGCGAGTACCAATGCAGACAGACAGTTTGCTCAATTCATACTAACTAAGATAATTAACTCCAATAATAAATATCAAATTACAGCGTGTCAGTCAACATCACAATCTACAGAGCAGGAAAGTGACATGAAATCATCCTGACGTCACGTCCAACAAATAATGTAATGAATACCGTGAAAAAAAAAACCCAGCAAGTTTTATCTAATATCAAACGTGTCATACTGCAAAAGTTATTATCAAATTTAATTCGCTAATGCACCCGCGTGTAGGGTGTGCTATGCCCTCGGGTTAAACTGGACATCAGGTAGCAGCGGTCCCTTGACAATTCAGTGACGGCTAAACAATCTATTAGCACATATGCGTTTGTGTAACAACGAACATGACTAATACTTCAGACTTCGTAAATTATTTATGTGAAACGACTTTTACAATTCGAATTTTTAAATGTTTACCTGTGAATTACGAGCAGGCATTCTTACTTGTCTGAACTGTGCTCGTGGTATAAAGTTTCATACGTGCATAAGCTAACATTGATTTTTTGAGTTCTAAGTAATTTTGTAAATGAACAACACCTAAGTCATACCGTTACGAGAAACTAATGTGTACAATTACGTTAGATATGGGTGCGCCTGACCATAATGCGCAACTATATATTTAATATTCAATTATTTTGACACTAATTGTGTAGCGCGCGGCGTGTTTCGAAAACCCGTGATTCCGAACGTTGGCTTAGTCACAATTCCTCTCTCGTTGAAGACGTTACTGGGATGGGTGATGGACGATAGCTTTCGCATTGTTGAATATTTTCGGTTATAATTAATTTTTAGTTTGTCTTTGGGAAAAAGTGAAGAATAGATTTAAGTAAATTGTCTGCAATACATCGAAACTAACAAACCAGGATGATCTTGAGTATCACAAAAACGCAAAAACGATCAAAAATGCTATTAAACGGATGTTTAAAGAATGGGAAATTAAGTTTGAGGTTGTAATTTGTTAATTAGTGTAACTAACATAATTCATTTCGACAATCGATCAAAAAATGAATCAGCAATTTTGATCGATAAATCTCCAAAGATGGTCAAGTTGATAATAACAACTTAGCGATCTTTAAATCCAGAGATGGAGAAAGTATTGGTTTATTTCATAGTACAATTCTGTCACTTTAAATAACTATTTATTTATTTAATTAATAAAAGTACCTACCAAAAATGTGCACATTCAATTACTTACATATAGGTTGCCCGTAAAACAATCGCAATTATAAATGTCGTAGGCAAGATTCGTTGCATTGCAACGTCAATAGAATTGTTTCTCAACGTGTGCGATTGATGTCAGTGCGGAATGCGCAAAATAAATGGATACCAGTAGTAGAAGTGTTGGTTTTAACGTTAAACTATCCTATACGCTAAAAGTGCATAAAGAGTTGGCCGTATAATTATCTCTTCTATATTAGTATGTGAACATAACATGCATTTTAAATGCACACGTGTGCACCTCACCCAATGCCACAGGCGTGTTCGTGTGTCTCATTTGCACTTACCAACATTGTATCGCCGCCATTAAGCAGTCGATTATATAAAAGATGGTCTGTCTCTGTCGCGCCGAGTTTCGCTAATTGTACCACCGTTTCACGCAGACCGAGAGGCAATTAGATGGGGTGGGTTCTCCGGACGTAACGCATTACCAAGTTCCGATTTGTTTCTGCGAAAAAAATGGTTTGGGGATTTTCGGGCGGTTATTTTGATACAGGATTTTTTTTGTGATTTAATTACCGAAAATTGCATTTTCAGTTTTAGGGTGTTGGTATTAAAACAATCTATACGAACAATTAGAAATTAATTCTGCAAGGATAATTGTATTCGCAGATGTCGTAAAGCACAAAAACGCACCACACAATGTTGTAAACAGCAGATGACGATAAAACTTGAAGCACAAATTAAACGAGCATGAAATTTGATCGTAAAACGTTACTGTAAACTGTGAAATATAGAGGACATTTCACAACAATATAAAGCATGTAAGTTAATAGCGGATTTAAAGTATAAAGTATGGTAACTTTAGTAATAGAAAATTAAAACTGCAGTCATGCAATGCAACGTAAAAATGGGGATACGACCAGCAGTAAATCTAGTTATGAAGAAAAGGTTTCAACATTGTTACTTTTACTAATTTCGTAATGATGTTGCGGTTAATTTTATATTAATATGATGGTCTAGTCTTGTCGCCGCACGAATGTGATGATTGATTCTCCTTGGTTATGTCGAATGGGCTTTTTGGATGGTTCGTTCAACAGATCTCGATGTCCTGAATGACTTTTGTTTGATGAGAAAGGCCGAGCTGTACTGATTATTCCAAAGGCGCTTCGTAAATGTGAAAGTGTATCATCCATATTTATGTTTTATTGCGAATAAAACTCCACGTGCATTTCTTAATTAATCGAGTTCGTTCGAATTAATTTGTTTCATATCGCATAAATATAAAATTCCATGAAAATAACATAAGTAATACTAATCACAGGGTACTTCCACCAAATCTACGCGTCTTAATGCGTGTTGCATTTTACTTACATATTTGTAATGTTAAGCATTATTCCCGGTACCTGTAACTAGAGAAAATTTTGCTTGTATGTTTTCAACATCTGTTCAATTAGATTTTATTACTGCTTTGATATTCTCTTTTTATTTTAGGATTATGACAAAGTGCGTGGCGAATGTACCATATGCATTGGTTTTGTAACCTTAAATTGAAAATTACTAAAGTAATGTGTATGTAATCAGATTAATATTTTTGTTATTTGAAGTGACGTATTATAACTTTATGAAACCTTCTTTAACATTCACCATTGAAGATATTTATTTTATTATTATTATGTCCATGAAGTATATCGCGATATATATCATGATATTTACGGTTGCTGTATACCCTTCGAAGCCTTAAATGTAAAGAATATCAAAATAGTAAAAATGCAAGTATATCAAGTAAGCCAACCCGAACCAACCCAACCCAACTCGAACCAACCCAACCCAACCGAACCCAAAAATTGCCAAGAACATCAAAATGGTTTGCAACAATATGTAAATTGCAAAAAAGCCAAAATGGTTTGCCGATTATCTAAATTAAAAATAATATCGACACTGTAAAAATTCATAAAATCAGTCCATTATGTCAGTACAAGGCAACATTTTTTTTTCAATTTTCACAATAGGCAAGTTCCACAAAAATTTCACAAAAACCGTCGAAGCCAAAATTGATGATAATGTTAAAAACTTAGAATTATCAAAATTGTAAAAAAGTCAAAATTAAACAATCGAAAACGACAAAAATAATATGAAAATTTGAAACAAACATTTCAGGAATGGATTTTGTATTGCTTTGATTTTTTACTTTGGTCAGTTTTACAATTTTGATAATTTTGCAATTTTAACAACGTTGATCATTGTGTTAATTTTTTAAATTTCATTAGAATTATGAAAAATTCGCAAAATTATTACATTAACAATAAATATATTTTCTAAATCCAAAAATTAAAAAATGTATATTTTTTCATATTGTTGTCAATGTTGCATGTTTATTAATAAATTATTTAAAAGTTTAAAAAAAAAATTACTTGAAAAAGTATAAATTTACTGATTGTTTACTGATTGTACTTGTAAAAAATTGTCGCAAATACTAAAAAAAAAATTAAAATAATAATATGAATAAAATTGATAAAATTTTATTTGCATTCGTTCTTTTTTACTTATTTTGGTTCATTTGTTTCCATACATTTTATTTTTGTTTGTTTCTTTCTGTGTCAATTGTTCCAAGTTCGTTTATTTCACATTAATTTGTTCGATTGTTGTTCATTTTTATTTTAATTTTGGTTCGTTTGTTTGCTTAGTTTATATTACCTTTTCCATAGTCATTTGGGCAGCTTTCGTTTTTATCGTTTGTGCGGATTTTCCTTGAGTTTGCCAGATGTCGTTTAGTTGCTGATTAACAATTTTGTTGCTTCTAAATAGTTCCAATCAATATTATATAACTGAATACAAACAATCAACGACTCAAGTTGGGAGTTTTGATGATCATTGGCAAGTGAGAAAAAATTAAAAAAATACATTTATATATATATATATATATAAATGAGGGAAACATGTTATACGCTGTTTTTTCCCTCACTTCTTTTTCTGTGTATAAATGTTTTTTTTGTTAGTTTCTTCTCACTTGACAATGGCCCCCAAAGTATAAACTTAAGTCGTTGACTGTTTGTTTTGATCATTAGTAATATATATTTTTAACAATAAATTATATGTGTGTTTGTGTTGTATTTGTGTAATTTTGTTATAATAAATTTGCGAATTTGGCATCAAACCTGCGTCAGAGCCTTAAATTGACGCTTCGACGTCATATCATTTAGTTGTACTTCGGTAACAAAGAAATATATTTATTGGTACCGAGACATCGATTATTTTTATTTATCTGTAAATCTTTATGGAAAGAAGACAACAACAACAATGTTGTTGTCTTCTTTCCATAAAACAATAAATATTATATCAATTTAAAATATATATTGCATTTTAATTAAGAGTTTTATGGATTATTTTTTCTCTAATTTTATTATTTCTTCCAAAACACATTCTTTAAAGAATCTAAATGTTTTCTTAATCTATCGAGGAATAAAGTGCGTCATCGTCTTTGTATAAAAATTTGCGGCGATTTATTTTTGTAGTTTGCTTTTAATAATGACGGTTAATATTTTCACAGTTTATTGTTTTCTTTATTATTTCTCGGTGATAGCTGATATTTGTTGATATGTGTCCTAATATTTGTTTTTGTATGTGTTTTTTCTTTTCGTTCATTTGGAATTTTCTGTGGTCTTCGTATATATTCGCTCGAAAAGGTTGTGTTCAGTACTTTGTGTTGTTCGTTGTGAAGTCTGTTCCAGTTGATTTTGAGATACAATTTGTTGTTGTTGTTGATTATTGCGCTGTCTAGGAAATTAATTACGTTGTTTTGCTCTGCTTCCTTTGTGAATTGTTTTTTTTCAAATCTTTGCATGTAGATTTTTATATTATTTCCAACAATTATGAGCCCATTAAAAGTCTCCTTAATCTTGTCGACATATTGTTTATTAAATAAATAATATACTTTAGGATCTGGGTAAGGGTATTTCCCATTTGTATAATATATTCTTCGTTTTCATTGTTTTCAATTAATTGTGTCTTGGAATATTTCGCTACAAATTAGTTATGTCGAAGGATATAAATATATTTTGTTTATTTAGTTATTTTGATGTTTACCATTATCTTGATTATTTCTGTACTATTTTTGGTGGTTGTTTCTTTTTTATTTTCGATTGTAATACTGTTGCTATATGTGTTGGGCATATTTAGTTTGTTTCTAATCGGTCCTTGATTTGGTTACGACATAATTGTGTCGGATCTTTTGTTAATAATATACATTTATTGTTCTGTATGAAGTCGACTTCTTTTATTATATATTCTTTAAATGCACTAATAGAGTTTTTATTTATTCAAATATTTTAAATCCCATTACCATGTAATTCTGACCATGACAACATAGTTGTCTAAATGTACTAATAGTACCTAAAAAAATATTGTGAAGTAAAATATGTCTTGTAATTATTATAAATTTGATAATCTCGTAAACAGGCAATACTCAATGGGTGTCCGACAGACACAGACAACTTATGTCCGATAACTCCAAATAGGGAATATGGACGTGTCCTATTGATAGAAAGTGAAAATTAAATGCTTCTCATTGTTATGTATTTTTTTTTACTTTTATTGTTTGTATCTATTAATACATACTAAACATCAAACTCGCATCTTCTTTGTATTCCATATAATTTTATCACAAATTTCGGTAGAATGTAAGAGCACTAAAGTAATATATATAAAAAAAATCTGAATTGTGGACAATGTCGTTAACTTTCAATTTCTTTCGATGATACATCCCAAGAATATATAGTGAATATGGGATCTGCAGCACGCGACGAATCCTAATGGGGTAATCACATCAAGACAGAACCATAAATAATTGTCCACAGAGAATATATTGATCCTTACAGCAAACTTTGCAGCACCAGCTGAAGTGATCCCCGGGGACGTAAATTTTAGAAACTAACACAGATGTTTATCAGAAATGTATTTATTTTAGATTTACAGAAAACAGATTAGGTTTCTTTAAAATAGTAGTTGTATATTGAAAAGTATTGAAAACGTAGCTTAGGGTAAAGTAACTTTGATTGATATTTGAGATTGGGTACATTAATGGGACATATTTTGCTATATTATTAATAACTGTCATGGAGTCGATGTGCATAAAAGATCACATCAGAGACCATAGAAGTGCTTAATGACCTTGTTGGGGCCTTTAATTGGTTGAGACCTTTACTATGTGGTAATCCATATTAATACACGTTTTTCATTATTAATTATTATTTGTTTATAATTGCAAACAAATACCATAAATATCGTGTCGTTAATAACAGCTTATGTGACTTTTGGGAAAGCGCCCAACACCGTAATGGTTGAGGCCCATCCTCAACCAAACAACTAAACAACAACTAAACAACTAAATGTCAAATGTATTATTTAATATTTCATGCATCAAGTATCCTTTTACGATTTAAATACGTGAGCAGGTCAATTAACACATTTTAAAGTGAGAAACATCAATTAGATAAAACCGAATCCAAATTCTTGCCTATTACTCACCTGTACATACATGCATATTTCATAAAACTATGTCTTAGAACAATAAATTAATGTAAAATATGGTGTGCGTATATTTTTATATTAATTGGTAAGATTTCAATTACTTTCCCATAGTAATATTATGAGCACATGAGTTTACGTTTTTGATTAAATCATCATTACGAGTATATTAAACGTAAATAGGTTATGATCGAATATGTTGTACAGTTAATTGTAAGTTATAACTAACCACACAGCTATACTGATCAACTATCGTAGATTATTATAAATATATATATTTTTTATAAATTATAATAATTATTAATTGCATGTAATACACATTACATTATTATCGTTGACAACATCAGCGTCTTAAAGCGTTAAAGTTAATGTCGATTACTCATTACATGCTTTTAATACGGATGTTCAAAGCCATCAAAAAACGCAATAGCCGGTATATTTCAATTTACGAGGATACGTTGGCCGAGGAGTACGGCGCAGTAATAAGCTGTCATATTTCCTCGTATCCTTATTGCAACAACTCTACCTCACGCTGAATGCATGATGTATCCATACGGTAAACCCCACGCATCCTAAATCAATCATTTGCATTCTGCGCAAGATTGATTGCATGCCTCGAGTCGAGAGCTCCGCATAAGATTTGCAAATTACGCGCGACTTCAATACAAATATTACTTCGCATTAGTGGTGTCATGAGCGCATGTTTGTACATCTGCTTTTAATATTAACAATGCGCGACTTGAAATAATATCAACAGTCGTTCCATTTGCCGGTCGAAATAAAAAATTCTTAACTGTAAACACAATGGCTCGACTGGCGGACGTGAATGCCCATAATTTATCTTACAATTAAATTGTTGCGGCAAGTTTCGAATTAATGCATTAAACGCAAAATAATTAATTATATTTGTCGTGTTGACATGCGCATTTTCAACTTGTCAACGGAGTGAATTAATTGCTCAATTTACATCGGGTTTCGGAAAAAATAATTACGCGAGATTGTGTATGCATATGTGCAAGAGTTGGTTAGGTGTCAGGGAATTAAATGAAACCTTCAGGAGATTGAAGTGCACTTTATATTCACCAGTAATTCATTAATTTATATTTTCACTAAGCAATCAACGAAGTTGACACCTAGATTACTTTGACTGTAAACTAAGAAAGTGCATGTTACGAAAACGTAAACCAAACTGTGCCCCCAATTTACTAAAAAAATTGCACATATGAAGATGAAGATTTGTTCGGTTCAATTGTAATGAGAAACACATACAAATAATCGAATTATGTGAGTTTACGTTTTTACGATTAAGTAAATAACTTGCTACTTACCCTTATTTATCGATGGTTGGAGCGAGAAATAGACTAAATCTGGAAACAAATAAAAACAATCAAATTTACGATTTTTACAATTGTATTTATACATTTATATAAATATATGTTTAACAACATGTTTATAGAGACCGTTACATATATTAATGGCATGCAGTTTTGACGATTTTTAAGTTCCTCGCCGTTTTCACGACTTTCACAAACTATAGCGTAGGACAATTTTATAAAATCTAAAGTAATTCTTAACACGTATTTCTAATTTAGCGAGTTTTCAGCAAACTTTTTAGGTGACCGTATACTGCAATGAGAAACAATCAATCCAACTTATCATTTCTCACAAAGTATCCTTTAGTTTAATTTATGATATTTATATTTTTGAACTTGCGAAATTGCCGCGACGTGATGCAAAAAAAACGACAAATTGCTCTTTAAATATTTTTGTAAAAAACCCGAGATTATCAGGTACTACGTACGGCCGCCGAGATTGGGCATGCTTTATAACTTAACGAGTACATAAATTCAACTGTAGCAGAAAACCGTGCCATGGCATTACACGGCAATTTTAATTAATAACATCACATTACTAGAGTAATATCAGTCGTCGGGCTCGAAATGAAATACCGTTGTGAACTTAAGCTACCACATTACCTTAAGCGCTTTCAAATCGTGCACCCCAAATTTATGTTCGATCTACGAAGATTGATTATAAGTTGGAGAACTATTAAGCCTTTGGCACCGACTTAAGAACAAGGGATTTTCTTTCTGAATTTTAATGCGAGACGGTATTTCATGTTGCTGAACTATCGCGATGCATTATGGTACGTGCGAAATAACGCAGTAAATAATCGCTAATTGAATGGTCAACAGGTGCCCGCGTTGTTCTTTAAAACATATTAATGGTCATTACATATATTTATTTATAACGGTATCGAATAAATGGTGTAGCGAGTTGGTTACAATAAACAAACCGGAAGGAAAACTAAACTAGTTTACGCATCATTGCCCTTTTTGCCTGGACGTGATTAAATTTGATTGATATTGTGAGCATCGGCGTAATCCTGGCACATGACAAAACAACTTATAAGTTGTTATTATCAACATATTTACTACAAACGTACTTAGATTTTATTGCAATTATTATTCATGTGCAATGGGAAGCAGTTCGTTTAACCATTACCACTTACAATTTCAGTCACTGAATAATATAATTTAACGCTTAATCGGTTAGTTGTTTATAAGTAGGAAGTATCTTGCATTATCTGCGAGATTTAAATGGAATTTTGAACGAAATGAATTATATATTTTTATGAACAAGTATTAGCAGATAACTAATTTGTTATGAGCCAACCGAGTTAATAATATCTCGTATTAATCACAGTGATTTTTTATTGAATTTTGAATGAAATAAGCAAAAATGAAATAAAATAAAGAATCAATCGAATTATACTAATTGAAAAAAAATCGAAGCTAACTAAAAACTTAAAAAAAAAATTAATAAAACGAGTGAAGGCCAAGGAAACAAAACTGTGGCAAACAAAAAAGGACATTTAATTTAATTCAATTAATGAAAAATCCAACACAAGTTAACGAATGAAAATAAAACTTTTTTAACATCAACGAGAACGAACACAATTAACAAAAATAAATTCAAGGCTACGATCTCTTTGTATATTCTCTTTGCATGTTGGTTCTAGAAATGTTTGATTATTTAGCGTTGATAAGTTACATACATTTTAAACGAATTCAATTCGTCGAACTTTGATGGAAAAAATTTATTGTGTGTGACGTTGTTAATCATTGTACAATTTGAATTAATTTGATTTTTTTGTCCCTTTAATTTCATTAATTGTTTTTATTCTACTGTGCCCAGCTTTAAGACTACACGTAATTTATTGCAGTTTTGTTATTCGTTCGCAATAACTGCGAGAGTGTGCTAATTAATAACTAAATAATTTTTGCATTTTTTCTACTGCTTTGGTATTTTATTTTAGTTGCAATTATATTTTCATTCACTCTAATTATTTCAGAGAACACATTTTTATTAGTTTCAGACGCCAAGGTTTCTCGCATTCGGGTAATAAATGAATTTGACTGAACTCTTACTAGTTGTTAATATTTCCTACAATTTAAAATGATTTAAACAACTTGTTCGACAGATTATGTTAACAAACGAATTAAAATTCAAGAAATTCCTCGCGCAACACGATTAATTCAATTTTCACAGTTTCAAAATAAAAGACGGTTTTAATTGCCCAATTTTCGGAACAAAATTACTGCGCATTGTTGTACAAGAGTAGATCGTTATCTTTACTTCTTTATTCGTTTTTATTTGACCGGAGATATTGTCTGGCACTTAAAGCTGATGTCATAAATTTAAATCATTCATATGTTGAGAACTATCCGTCTCGCCCCGGTGAATCGGGCGAAACACGAAAACACACGCCGAAATAATTACCCTACAAAGCACAATTAATTAGTCTGGCCGCTGAATTACGACTTTTAAGCCGGCGGTTATCACGTGGAAAGGGAAAATCATCTCGAATCGGCGCGCTTCCTAATTACGAACGGGGTATTAACATAAGTTTTCATGGATTTTCCTCCAATTAGCAATGGGAAAATGGAAAATTTATTGCAGCGGAAATGGTGTAAACAAAAGACAATTACGCATGCGAATATTTAAATTGATATTATTTTTAATTACAAACACGTGTAGGAGTGGAAATAATTTATAATTTCTCATTAACTTATATCATATCCCAGCAATGTCTGAATAACTTAATTGTTCAGATTGCAAGTGGGAAAAAAACGTATGTTTACTTAACAATAAAAAATATTTAGAGAATTGTATTTATTTGCAAAATCAACATCGAAGAATATGAGGAAATAATCCACAGAAGAAATAACAGAAACCAACGAACATCCATACCTTTAAGCGATACTGAGAATTGCAATAATTAATATACAGAAAAATCAATGAAATTATAAACTAAAGAAAATGAAATAAACATACATCGTTTATTACTCGACTAATCTATTCGCCTGAATAATTCAACGTTGTTGAGATGTGATGGTAATTTTTCCAATGTATTAAAAATTCCTGTTTCCCACTAAGTGTAATAAAATATAAATCGGTCGTGATGCAAACCACTAGAATGTATTGAAATTTCAGAAAAGTGGTTGTATAAGAATTTGTTTTCAATAAAAAAAATTACAAAATTGCAAAATACGTTGTAAATACGTCACCATTACTCAAGTGCGGCAAGGTTACAAATGCAATAATTAATGTCACCACTGACATAATATTGTATTAATTAATAGCGGCTACCAAACCTAGAACATTGATTTGACGCGAAACAATGTCATAATTTTGTTGAGATATTACAAAATATAGGCGGAGTGTTAACTGTAAACGACTATATTTATTGTCTTATTATATCTATTGTAGTTAACAACTTTTGTTTATCTTGTCACGCCATTTACACGTATTTATGAACCCTTGCGTAACTTTTATGTGTGCATTGTCATTTGCGCGCACAGATCGTAGATACTTTATAGCCATTGTCCGCGGTTCCCAAATAGTGGAACTGTGTTCTGACTGAAAAATTCTGCATAATGTAGTAAGGTCTGCATGCTATGTGGAAATATACGGTCGCAAATGAAAGACAAGCAATAATTTTACGCCAACTATACTTGTTTAACAATGCACATATATCCACTAATCAAAATAATTTCTATTATATGTAAATCACTCTGTTCGAGTTTCTATACTGATACGAGTACGTGTAGCTAAAATACCGTTGCCCTTGGGGAAAATACTCCACAAAATATACATGTATATGAAATTAATAAGAAAGACAGATTGTACACGTAATGCAAATTTAAAAATACCATATATACCTTAAAATTAAACGTAGAGAATTAAATTGTGACTGATTCATCAATTTTTTTTTAAATATATGTATATGTACTGCACCTATTATTATATACTAAGGATGGCTCTACATATATTTGTTATTCTAAAATATGGGTATACATATAATTTTGTAAATAAATAAATGAATAGTGACAAATGTAATCAGTAAATCAGTCATTTAATTTTATTGTGAACCTTTCTTTAAATAGCAACATATGGACGTTTATAAGTATATCATGTAATTAAGAAACATTTTTATGATTTTTCGTGGAAGAAGGTGCTTAAAAGTAATCGTAAATCAGGTGATTCTTTTGCATTTTCCGAAGCATTATTTGAACTTTATGTTCTAAATTAACAAAACCTGTCGCTGGTACTGGCGTCGACATTGGCAGTGGAAGTGGGTGCCAAAATATCCGAACGTTAATGCAGCCAGCGTTTCCACCAACATATCAGCTCTAATGAGTCACTCTAAAATGGTAAGAAATTTCGATACATGGAGAGGTACACATCGACCCAAATGTAATTTATTGGTGATGAAAGTTAAGTCATAAAAGTCAAGGAAAAATGGATGGACGCATTGAATGCATTCAAAAATATGTACGAGCAACTTGTAAATTATTATTGCGACAATGCTCGCGACGTGCAAACTAATCAAAAAATAATGTGCAATAAAATAATATATAGCTGCAACGGCTATAAAATAATACAGATGGCATTATTTGCCATCTGTATTAAAAATGATATTATTTTGTATTAAAAAATATCACAAAGGTTCAGATGTGGAAGTGAGGAGAACAACAAATACTGGATGGAAGGGAAATATAAGAAATTTGAGTTATGTGGAAAAAAAAGGCTGGGATGAATAGGAACATTAGGTGGGAGATTACAAAGAACGAAGACGAAAAGAAGAAAGGAAAAGAGTGAAGGAGAAGGTTGGGAGAGAACAGAAATCTTATGAAAAAAATGATTGGAGGATGAATGTAGTATTATAGAGAAACGGAACAGCAGTATGAGAAACCACTGAAAAGATACGGGAGGTAGGAGGAGATGGGAGAAGAAAGGGGCGAAGCACGAGGGAGATGTTAGAAGGAAATGAGATAAAGAATTGTTAGAAAGTGTGTGTAATCGTGGAGCTGACGTAATGTGACCAGCGTTATATTCTTTGAGTCGAACTGGGAAGCCGTTTCATGTGCTCTATGTTAATTCAGGGTTTCTTCACAATGAAAATGGTATATGGTCTCACTGACTTGGAAGCACTCAGTTATTTGCCAAAATGCCGAAGTTTTATTTTTTTTGATAACAAAAACATATCAATAGTGTAAATAATTTAAAAAATGTGCAAAACGCAATATTCCAGAAAAATGACAATTGTTAAAATTTCACAAGTGGCAACATTTTTTATTCTATTTGTCTGAAATTTAAATACATAGACAAAATCAATAATGAAGCAATGCTCACGACACTTCATTTGTTTAAAGTGCAATAATAATATAATTTGGGTAGCATTGTCAAAATTGCTGAACATAAAATCACAAAAACATTGCAAATATTCTATTGAAAATGATCAAATGACATTTTCGAGCATGTTAAAAGTGTCAAATTTGTCCGAATTTCAAATTTATCATTTGACAAATTTCAAAATTACTAACGAAATTAAAAATGTCACAATTGACAACAGTGGCAAAATTGCAGAAAATACAAAATTTTCAGAATTTCAATTGCAAAATATTCATAAACTGATAATATTTTTAATTTTAGTTGTACAAAATTAACAGGTACAAACCAATAAAAAAATTGCTAATATTGAAATTTCCAAAAAAACAGCAAAATAATCGAAAAATACAAAATTGGGTAGCTCTCGACAATACCAAATTAAAAGGCCGGTATAGATAAAATGCAAAAATAGAATTGTTAACAGTGGGAAATTATAAAAGGTCTAAAATTGTCGCAAACGTAAATGTCCAAAAATTGTAAAAATTGCACAAAAATAACAATGGTAAAATCAAAAATGTCAACAGTACTAAAAATAGCAAAGTTAATGTCGATCAAAAATCAGTTTCAATCAGCGAAGCGAGAAGTGGGAGGACTAAAGTTAAATCCCCAAGTTTATATACTTCTGCATTCAGTTTCGATAATATCAAGTCAATTGAAAACGGGCGATATTAAGACGATTTTTCAAGTATAGTCACAATACCAATAGTGAATGTATACAATTAGAGTTTAAATTAACGTCTCTAAAAATTAGTAGTTTCCATCGAAAATTATTTAACGAGTATTAAGTTTTGATAAACAGTTCCTAGCCTGTGCCAATGCATTTTCTTCGCCGTACGAATTTGCCGACGTTTGAAAGAGTTTGGTTTTAACCGATCTAATCTACGAACAAAGTTTTCTGGCATAGATCATCGAGCATTAATTTTGCGAACATTTCATAATGTAAGCAACAATCATTTGCTTAAACAAGCGACCGAAGAAAACAAGCAAATTCGACGAGGAACCGATAATGAGCCAGTGTTTCAGAAACAATTTGTTCAAACACCGCTTCTAAAAGTAATTTTCACTAATCGTCGCACAACTAGTCCGGACGAAATTCTCGTCGCATCCTTGGTAAAGAGATGGATGCATCATCATCAGTAAGAATATTGACTGCCAATTCAACATTTGATGCTGAGACACAACGTCGATTCTATCGTTGAATTTTATTTAATGCAAAGTCGTAGTTGACCAACTAACGAAGAACCAAGTGAAATTTTCAAAGGCTATTCCAGTAATATATGACGAGGGCTCTCTGGTTGAAGAAAGCTTATAGGTAGAATTCGAGAATGGACGAAAGCTCCATATGGCTGGTTCAATTCTCGTATATATGATAATTAAGGAAATTATATATACCCAACCCAACTAAACTCAACCCAACTCAACCAAACCCAACCCAACCTGATCTAGATCCGAATATCAATTTATCTTATTTCACTTCTTTTAGACAGATAAACATAATTTCTGTTAAAAAATACCCGAGGAAATAATATAACAATTAATAAATCCATGGACGACTTGGACACTCGATACACATTGGTCATATTTCCTACTAATCATTATTCATTTCTGATTTTCATTTTTTATCTTTTTCATAAATCTTAGGTATCAAACGAGGTTAAAGGTAAAATTGATCGATTAGAGCATTAGAGCTCCAAAGCTTAAAAGTTCTTTTGTAGTTTCGAATTTTTAAGCAGGTGAAATTTCGTAAGATTCACTGGTATAGATGTGTTTTCAAAACTTTTTGGGGATTAATTTCACCACCACAAAAAATTCGAATTAGCTCCCATTTTTTTCACACTGTTTTTAGTACTTCGAATCTTACGCTGTCAACACCACCATACCTTGCATACGTGCAAATAAATGTCAACACAGATCCTTTGCTTCCTCCTCAATAATGTGCATTATTTTACATATCAGTTAACGTTATTCGATTTTCTACTAGATTGTACTGGTTACAACGATCACAATGGCATGCGGTAATTAGCCATTAGAAGAAATAGATCACTCGTGTCGTAAATAATTCCGAAACCATAAACAATAATGCGGTTTCTTAGGGAATGTCAATTTTTTCGAAGTGGCCATAAATTTGCCATTTTTCCACGTGGTTCGCGTGAACCGCAATTTCGAATGTCACATAAATAATTATAAGGAATCTAAGCAATTATCTTGTGCTTAAACATGTTGTCTGAATATAAATGGAGTACGTTCCGCACAAAAATTGCACCAAGGTCCGCCAGTACCATATGGCATAACTCGATATTTGTCATGCTGCATTCTCTGACACAATTCAATCGGTACTTTCACTTATACAATAAAATACAATCTCCCTTAGCGACTCACAATCGCAAAGAACAATTTTTGTGCGTTTGCGCGTATTTGCAGCGCTCACCCGGACGGGGTATTTGCATCGGGTTAACATTTATAATTAATCCGAGATCTATTTTACCACGACGCCCAATCATTTCTCTGAAGCTCTATTTCTTAATACTATATGGCCCTTAAACGCAAAGTTACGTGTTTTATTAGATACGATTATAAAAACAATTCCAAGGAGCGAAAAGTTAACATCAACAACATTCACGCTCTTTGCATAACATAAATTTATAAAATTCCCACTACATTAAACGAGATTAAATGGACCAATCAGTACTTGCAGATTATCACTGTATGCTAATGAATATTAATTATGTAGATAAGCAGGTGTGTAAGAATATTCTTCGGGACTGGGATAGGTCTGCCGAGGTGTTAACGTCCCTCAATCGGCGCTACCGTATCGTTTCCTGTCGAACGCAATCGTACAACATATCTAACGTCACTGTTAAATAGCGTTTGTACACTAAGATAGAGAGAGACAAATCGGTTGATGTTCTGATGCAATTTAATTATTAACGTGGTGTGGTATATGTCAAGCTTGTGCAAGGTTGTCGTAATCTGCTGCGCCTGGAGCTAACGATGTCCTTGCATTGACGATAACTAAGTATCAAAGAAAACATTCACTTCACTTCCTGAATAATATTTTCGTTGGCTAGTGTATTTAGAGAGGCCGCTTTTTGTACGATACTTTTGCTGCAAATTTGAATAAGAATGTTTATGCCATTTCATTGGCACTTAATTCTATAAATAAATACCACAGTGTACAATATAAACAACTTATTATACTGCAAACTGCTGATCACTTGGATGTTATTTACATTGAGAATTAAAATTAATTGGATTTGTATAATAGTTTATATTCTAAAATCATGGACAACTTAAGGCTGTTGCGTGAAGGAAATTAAAAGCGTTTGCTTTTAATTTATAATTAATTTTAATTACTAAACACGAATGAACACGTGTTAATTAAAAACTTTTACCCGAATAAAAATATCGAACATATTATGTTAACGAGCAATTTTATTTAATACAATGGCTATTGACGATCATCCAGGCAAAGAATTAATATGTACTCTATAGACAAAACGATAGTAATTTTGACGAACTTTACAAAAATATTGTAAAATGTTCTTTAAATAACTGTGACAATAAATATCTGAAAAGCGTCCGTTACTTTCATAAATTATTTTATGAAAACTGGACGAAACAAAATTTTCCAGAATATTGTGTGATGTGATAAGATACTACGTTGTTAAAAATATACAATTCTAAAAAAATTATTACTAATCCATTCTTAAAATAAACACAATTTTACATCAAAACTAAGAAAGACGAAAAAATAGTTGATCTTTGTACTATTTATAAAGAAAATAAAATCATACCAATGATCAATTAGTTGAAAACAAAGATAATAGCAAATGAATAAAAATCGTGACAGACAAGAATAAAATTTAAAAAATCCAACATATGACGAAACTGCCTACAGACGATATATTATAGATTTTCTACAAATCCCAAAAAGGAAGAATGGAAACGACATGGAAAATAAATGGAAAATTTTTGGTATGTATACTTCATCGTATTTATCGATAAAATGAATAAAAAACATAAAACCGAATGAAAAAATTAAAAACAAATTAATAACAATAAAGTAATTGGAAATAAACAGAATAATTGTTCAGAATGCACAATGTATAACAACTGTCAAAACAAATAACTATTCGAAAGAAACGCATCGAAAAATATGTAATAAAAAGAAATAGAAGTCAACCAAACTAAAATTATAAATGGTCAACTAAATACAAAGTAACTAAAGAAAAATCAATCAAAGAAAGAACCATAATATGTTAAGAAAAGAAATAAATGATTAAAAATATAATATATAATATATAAAATAAAACAAAATTGAAAAAAAGTAAATACAAATGTTGCAGAAAGAAGTCAAACGAAATTTAAACTTGATTATATACAAGATAACATAAACAATATAAATGAACGAAAAAGGGAAGCCAACCCAACGCAACCCAACCCAACCAACATCAGATTTTTATTAGTTTTATTCACTGATTATCCATTTATTTACAATGTGCTTGTCCTTCTAGGCATTGTGATGAATACATTAATTTGGATAAAAATATAAATTGGCCTGGGAACTAATTAAATTAAATTATGAAATATTTGGAATATAAGATTATATATAAAAAAAACATTTTTTGCATGACACAAAGATATTTTTGTATGCACATGAGTGCCTGCAACACTGAATAGAATTAAATTCGCAATTCATGAAATCGTAATAAAACGTACATGGGTCCGCACTTTTCAAATAAATGTTGAAAATTTCAATATCTTCAACTTTTATAATAACAATGTTTTCGATAACTCGTAAAATTTTTGGGGATATGGAAGAAGGTGATAAAAGTAAAGTCACTTCCAGTTGACATATTCAAAATACGACGTGTTCTTCCCAGCTATTTACCAATTTTCAGATTAAAATTTAATAATGTTAGCTTCAACAGTTTGGGCGATACAAAGGGCACAAATACACATACAGAGGCACAGACACTTTCACACAAACAAAAAATTTAAAAGTAATAAACAATAAAATGAAAAAAGTTACACGATTTAATTGAATTTTCAAAATATTTTTTTTTATTCTATAGATGTAGATCTGTTAAATAACATTATTGTTTTAGACATCCATTCGTCATTATTTATATTTGTGATAACAGAAATAAAAATTGTAATTAAATTTAAAAATACGATCTATTAACGACTTTGTTGTAGCTAAACTAAAACAGTTTTGACTGAAAAGGAAAACCGAAGGCGAAGTTACCTACAAGAGAATCCTTTTATTATTCTGAAGAAATATAAATTGAATCGTTCCAGATTATAATAAACGAAATCCAAAATGAAACAAAACATTAAAAAACAGCCAATAGAAACACAATAGGGAAGGTAAATTTCGGTTGAAGCTAAGGAAACAAAAATTAGTAAAAAGAGAAAAAATAAATTAAAATTAAGAATGCAGAAAAATAATAAATACAAATGGGGCAATAAATACAGCACGTTTGATTATAATAAACAAACCAATTAAAGAAAACTATATAAAAAACTTCCATAGAATTGAAACGATGACAAATGACAAGAAATAATAAAATCTAAATAAAAAATAACTTTTTTATAAGTTTTTTCGAAAAAAATTAAACATTAGTGTAAAAATATTACAAAAATATTAAGGCACAAAAGTAAATTAATCAAAAAAATTAGTTTAGTTAACTAACCATGTGAAACGGTCTTAATTCGATACAACAAGCAATCGAGAAACTTAATTAACACACAGCGTTCAACCAAAATATTGACTAAACTTAACATTTTAAAATTAAGCAAAAATGGAAAACAACGTAATCGACAAATTACTTGCTGAGCAAAATAATTACATATTTGCAAACACAACGAATCATTTCTCACGACGTGACACGGTATTGAGTAGAATGATGTTACAAGTTTCTTTACACATGTCCACATGACAGAATCTTTAGATTAAACAAGCACGTAGTTTAAAATTTGCTATGCAGAAAATGAAGACGGTAATCATCTTGAGCCTCGATACGGCCAATTCGTACAGCCCTCCATTGTAGTGACTTGAATAGCTACAGAAGATTAAGTCTATCCGTATGACATTCACATATTGAAATAAGAGATCATTGTTTTTAGTACGAGGCGGATCACACGGGGCAACATTGTATACGCGACACAAAGTATAAAAATTGTTTTCGATTCGCATAATTATTGAATTAAAATCGTACATTAAAGGGTGAAAAACTTGCAGTAAATTATATAGCTGGTTATAATTTCGTCGAAATTAAAAAATCATAAATATTTATTAGCTTGTAAGCTTTTCGCGCATTGCTAATTCAGAACTCGTCAAGCCGCACAAGGCTGTTAATGTCTGCAAATAGCATATTATGTGGCGACAACTCGCCATGTCATCTGCGCCCATAAGTAAAGGTTTATGCGTGGAGAATATTTACGGTGACGATATTAGTGACCATATGCAACACGAAAGTCGCACGTCTTAATACGAAAACCGTACCTGAATGTTTACCTTACGTTATAAATAAATTTGGTGGCTTGTTGTAACATTTAGCGCGGCTATTTTTACCTGCTAATTGGCAATTGGCGCTAATTGGCTTTTAGATGTATTTACCGATTTGATTTACTTGGCAGTGGCATGAAAGTACCGTACGTTTATTGTCACCGGGAATTAATAAAAATCGATTTAATTATTCCTGGTACGCTGGCCACAAATTAAATTGCCACGGGTTTGTAATTTAGCTAAGGAGCGCTATCGTGAAAGAACGATTAAAAATATAGCAAATAGTTATTATTTGTACGTGAAAGCTTATTAGTATCGCAGCAGCAGTGTGGAAATTGCAAGTCATAATAGGTTTTTTCATAATTGGTTATCTATCATTTATAATGGATTATGCTAGAAAGTATACGACAATAATCGAGAGGGAGTTTGCGCGCGTTATAAATCGCTATAGTAATGCGAATAAAAATAAAAAATATTTGGCAATCACTTAGATGGCATCGTTTAAATTCATTTCAAGTCATTTACACATTTCAGAAATTAAGTTTAGCAACAAATTACTGAAAATAATTGCGAATTATCAAAGATGTTTTCAGTAAAGTTGTTTTTAACAGCACTTGATTTTCTACTCATAAGAATGTATATGTTACGTTGGGTTGGAGAAGAAAAAAAGTCAATTTGAATGATGATATGACAATCAATGATGGAATATGTAAATTAATTGATCAACGAAATGATCAAAATGACTCAGCTAAATTTGATATTTCATTTTGTAGTCATAGAAAAAATATGGCATCCAATTCACATTACTGGCCATTACTCACTCGGACGATTTACGACACTCACAATCACATGTGGCGCAAATTATATCGTTTTGAATAATGACCATCATTACTTCTTATTGAATAATATAATATTCCACAAGAGACAAACTCATGAATTCCTCTTAGAATCTGATATTTTGCAATAAAATTTTAGTATGTTTTATTTCATTTTGAATAAAAAAATCTTGTTTGGTTTATAACAAACACACCTTACAATTCGAAACTATAGGCGACACAGTAACAACAATTGCTTAATCTCATTGTATAATTAGATCAAATTGACTTGTCTTGAATTTCAGAGATAATCTTGGTATTTGAAATCATACAATTTATGCATCAACACTGTGAGTTAGGTATGCAATCGTTGGTCTTCATACGACTTCATTTGTTAACTTTGTAAGCAACGTACACCAATGGGCATTTAACTTGAAACTATTTATTGCTAATTGTTAGGTATGTAGATATTATTATTGTTTTTGAAACAAATACTTTAACAGTTTAAGTTTCTTAATTGACGACGCGCGTGTTCCTTATCGATTTAAAACTACTCTTTGAAAATATGGCCAGTTACACTCATTAGTAAAGCCAGTGAAAATAATAGGCATTTTTCGATATTCATCTTATTTTTAAATCATATATAAATATATCGGTTTCCAGCGATTTAGGAAACCAACGGCAAATGACTTTTAAAGTAAACTGGGGATGATTTTTTTATATTTCAGGCCGCGTACGTTACAATGTGTGTCTTGCGAGATTTTTTGGTTGTTTATATGAAGATTGAGCTTTCTGATTGGAAAAACATTATTTGTAGTACCAGATTTTTAGGATATATCAAAAACTTTGTAATAATTTTGCGTTTGAAACAAAAAGGCCAGCGTTCATAAAATTAGAATTCCTGTAATGAATTAGTTGAGTAAAAAGCTAGCAATTCAAAAACATTTTCGATTTACGGTTAGAAAATTTAGGGGTATAAGTTTAAGATAAATTTTTGGTTCGACGCCAATAATAGCTTTTGTTTATATCTTGTTCATGAGTTAGAAAAAAATAGACCTTATAATTCAGAAAGACTTAATAATTATTTGAACAATACAGAGATGAGTAAAAAGAGAAGAACAAATGTTACATTACGTGTATAAAATATAGATTTCCTTACATATGCAAATTTGGATTAATATAACTATAAAATGGTAAAAACTGTTAAAACTGCTTTAAAACGAATTTAGGCCACAACAAAATTATTATTAAATCATAAATTATTATTTAATAACTTAGGTGAGCTGTCTGTTGGCAGTACCCTACTGGGGAACTTATAATGAGGGTGGATTTGTTACGATTGATATTTTTAAAATAGTGCTGATATTTAATAGATTCACCAAATTAGTATCGTGAATCCAAAGATAATTATGGTACACGATTCTTTTCATTCCCATTTGGGGCACAGCAAATTGATTCAATCACAAAATACGTACGTTTTGCCAAAGAAAATAAATAAAATAAATTTATATTGCAAATAGGAAAAGAAGATATGCCATTGGTGTATCATCAAGGATCATATGTGCAGCTGATAATATATCTTGATTTATTGCCACAAAATCTGCAAGTCAGAACATCTAAAAAATACAATTGAACATGTAGGAGATGATCCTCTGGCATGGGAAGAAACCAACCCCAAAGAAATCTCTTGGTTTGATCGAAGAACAGGTGATATCCTGAAGCTGAACTATCGAAAAAAGTTATCAAGAAATTGCCACGTTTACTCAATACGTAGAAAATTGCAGAAATCACGATGATTATTAAGCCAGGAAGCTACCTAGCGACGTAAGCTCGCAGAGGTCTCAATTTTGTCAGTAATTTCAAAATTTTATGGCTTAGAGAAAATCACTTCATCATTGATACGCAGGTTCACCAATGTCGTAAATGTGGAATGTAGAAATGTAGAAAAAGCTCTTGATGAAAATAAGGCACAAGCCTTCACAAAGTTTGGAACAGAAGTTTTTATAAATTGCGAAAATTCTCGCCATCGGAATTGTCTCAAATGTTAGAATATTAACTATTTCGTAGGTACTTTAGAGTCAAACAAGAAATGTCAATTAACGCCGGAGTACTACAAGGAAGTGTACTAGGACCTACCTTTATATGCTGTATAGTTGTTGATATTACAACACAAGTACACATTACATATGCAAATTTTACAGATGACACCTGGGTCTTAACAATCGGAGATACCCATGATGAATCAATAAGGAAACTAGTCCTCAGTTGACCAAATAGCTACATGGACCAAGATAGGGAGAATCAAATTAAACCAATCTATATGAATTGGCGTTAACTTCACCAATAAAATATTTCAAAATATTCCAATTGTAATAAACAATATTCGAATATCCATTGAAAACACAGATAAATATTGGAGTATTCACCTTAATGCTCACCTAGGCTGAAAGATACACGTAAAGAAAAAATGTAGAGACCTAAGATGAACACCGACGAGCAAGAAATCTGCAAAACAGCAGAAACCTTTAAAGTATGTGGTGTTAAAGAAAAAAAGAAGTTTCCAGAAATGTTCGACTTTTTCAATGTGTGCCTCTTCAACTGGAAGGCATCAACATCAGAAAAAATTCCAGGAAGTTTCGACGTTTTAACTTTTTTACAACTTTCTGAGAATAGTAAAGCTGCTTCGTTCAAATGAAAGGGTTTATAAAGCAGAAGTCAGAAATAAAAAAAAATTGAGGAAATTTTTGACTTTTCGCCTTTTTGACTATTTTGGTTCAGTAAAACTCGTCCTAGGTGCTACGTTGCGTCTCAGTTGAAAACTCTCACCAAGTGGAACATGATATGACAAAGACATCCTGACATTGATTGGGTTGGGTCGCAAAAATGACTGGGAAGACTGAGAACACGAACAATTATTAATTATTCCCAAATTTTCATACGATCGTCGCGTTTAATTAAATTGGATTTGATTTAGTATTAAAATAAATTCTTTAGAATAAAATGCGATTTATTTATAATTCCACGTCCAATTTCCATACACTGTTCATCAAAAAATGTCACCGTCGTCGGGATAAAACCTTAAAAACTTTTTTATTTTTTATATTAATTATCTGCATTCCACATTTCGTCTAGTCTATCCTATCTAAAATAATTTAATTTCAACGAATGTAGAACGATATGCTCAACGTGTGTAGCACACGTTGGCACCCCAGCGTAAAACGTTTGACGGTCTGACTGCTGACGTGATGGAATTTTTTTTAAATAAGTTAATGCCAGATTTGGCATTAACATACAGTTGGTGTGAAGGAATGTTCACTTTTCGATTAATTATGCAATGAAAATACTTTCAAAGTAGAAATATTATATATCGAGCAAAATGTTAAATGGATGTAATTTAATATTATTTTATTTGTGTTATTATTTTGCCTCTTTGGGATCAATTATTGAAACTATATGAAACTATTAGTAGCTTTGCATGTTCCTGGAAAATGTTATGTTGACGCCTCAGCGGTTAATCGTTGATAGTATATTTAATAAAAATTAATTATTAGAATAACTAAGTTGGGACCCATAATAACGAGTTAGCTAATGGCTTTAAAATAAATTTAGACCATAAATTTCTATTAGACGATTTTCATGCAAGTGCTATTAAAATGTACGTTGTTAAGATTTGCTTCAAATCTAATAATTCACACTACATCTTAACTATTTATATGAACATTTGGTTAAAATTAATTGCTAGCTTCTTAGCAACGTTTAGAAAAATAAAAAAGATTCGTGTCCATTTACTATAAATTATTGTAAAGCTTTATTATTGCAAGCTGTGTTACGATGTAGTGATTGAAACCTTAAAATCGTGCCGATTTTATGAAATGTCGGTGGTAATTGGTCTAATAGTTGTTCGCGTCCTTTAAGGTAAAGTTCAAAACCTAGTTTTGAAACAAAATTGTAAATTATAACATACGAAATATTAAAGCGGTATAAGCTCCAATTACTGTAATGGTAGACACAATCATTCAAAACCATCTAACGCCATCTACAAGAAGCATTCTCGCAAGCAGTCTCATCCGCAAGTGCCAATAGTAAGTACAAATAGATTGCTGAAACTGTGGTCCCTTGAGGAAAATCACTAAAGCTCATTAAATATTATTCATGACCTATCCAAATTTTGATAGCATATCTTCAACAACACAATAGTAGAATTGGTTGTACCACAGTACTCAATCTTAGGACCATTATTGCTGGTACTAAAAAATACAATATTATTTTAATTAATCCTGTGGACTTTAGTACAGACATATTTGCTCGCCGTTCTATATAAAATACAAAAGCACATGCATCATATATTTACACGACCACAAATTCGAGGTTATGCATAATCCAAATTATCATCAATTTGGCAACGAAGTCACTTATTGCAAATATAAACTTCCCGCGTACTCTTAATTAATTTATGGTGGCATAACATTCGCTATTTACGACAACGTTTAACACACATTTCATTCCCATCTTGAACTTTATTTCGATTTTATCATCGAATGAATTTTTTGGTAACCGTTCTTTATTGTTATAGTCTGCCAAATTTATAACAACTCCTTTGGCGGTATAGCGCTCGCCGACCGACCGCCGACCAAACCACCCTTTTATGTGCAGGCCGGGCGATCACGCGGCATTAGATAAAACATGCACGACAAAGGGCGGCCGCCTTTTTCATCTTTTCGTGTTTGTGAACTTGCCGGGTGACATGAGCTTAATGATGCGGTATTAGTTAAAACGTGTTATGTAATACGACAAGATAATCGCACAATCCAGTTTTATGGAAGTTTTTTTTTGTATATTGCATTCAATTGTCGATTTTATTATAAAATTTGGTTTGTTCATAATTATTACTTTAGTCGCAATATTTTACATTTTTTAGTAGGACTTTAAATCTTGGACGAAATGCGAATAACTAACAGACGTTAATTGCGTACAGGGTAATAATATCTAACCTGCTCATTATGTGCAAGATAATGTCTCTCTCGGTGAAATATCACAATAGAACGGGCGATTTTTAAATGTTACCGTCAAACATTCTCCGCGATATAAATTGAGAAACTAGCCTTGGTTTTTTGCAAGGCATGCATTTTACTTTTTGAAAGGCTAAATATCGCTTAAAACGTTTACAAAGCAAGAAATAATACCTAGCAATTTTTGCACTTGACCTTTACCATATTAATCTTTTCTCTGCCACTTTCACTTCGGACGACTTTGGCAATTTGTAAAAATATGTCGTATTTCTCCTTTCTAAGGACGCTAATTTGCTTGTAATTGCAATTACGTTGCTTGCGAGCTATGTATTTAACATATTTGATAGTTAAAAAAAATAAGTTTTCATCAAATTTCGATTGATCAATTTTGTCAAGTTATAAAAAATTGTATATGAAACATTAACCTTTTATCAAGAATCAGATTTTAAAACTACCCACATAATCAGGTTC
Source organism: Geotrupes spiniger (assembly GCA_959613385.1). Lineage (NCBI taxonomy): Eukaryota > Metazoa > Arthropoda > Insecta > Coleoptera > Geotrupidae > Geotrupes > Geotrupes spiniger. The sequence continues at coordinate 35,566,162 of OY390736.1, read as the reverse complement.
ATAGTTTATATGGAATTTACAACGATATCAAATTACAAACAACACATGGCAACAAACTTGGGCGACAAAACCGATTGATAGAAAACAATCATAAACTCTGCTTTAACAAAACTAAATAACTATAAGTGCTACCGTACAGATAATTGGTAATTGGTAAGTGGTAATACGAAATGCATGTAGCCACTACCAACAGTAAATGGATTTTGTTTCATTAAATTGTACTAACTCCCCATATATTTCGTATTATCTTTATTCACACCTTAATTGCATTAAAGTTGCTTGAGCAACGTGGACACTTCTTGATAATTTACAATTTTACGACATTTTCGTAAAACAAAACTAGCGACTGGTAATACTATCGTAGATCTGAATTTCAATTAAATTTTGTGCGGTTTTATAGAGCCACTTTTAATTAATTTAGATTAAAACATACATTCAGTAAATTCTCGGTTTTATGGTCGAAGATTGCAGCAACGTTTGAACATATTTTAGGCCAATGTCCAATTAGTCCAATATATTAAAAGATAGTGCAATCGAATTGACTGCTCACATTTTGCATTCTTGTAGTTCAAACATGTTACGACTGTGGATAAATGAAATGAAACAGTTGCATTGAAACATATTGGAGTTTGTTGTTATATTCAAAGTTATTTATTTATTCCTGTCATTGTTTTAATTAATAGTTAGAATATAATAAAATAGTTTAAACATTGAATCAAAAAATTATTTTGTAATTAATTCGTTTTTCCTGGTAATGTTTGTCATTATACCACCTTCGTGTGCTTTTATGAAAATGATAGAGTCGACAAATTTTAATAATGTTGGTACGTAAAATATAACTCTCCCTTTCAAAGCTAAGGACGAATTAAATTCGTTTTTTTTTTCATCAGTGGCGTAAAATACTATAAATCGTCGTCTGCGTTTAGGGTTAAATTGTAGGGATTCTCTTCAAAGAAAGGGTTATCTCTAGCGGATGCTAGAATGCTCCTTGCGGTTGGCGAGCGGCCTTTTTGATCCCATTGCTGACACCAGTGCTATTAGTTGAGTAATAATCCAGTCACCAGCAGAGTTACTGTCCTAACCACATGCTTGGATTTTATTGACCAACAGTGGTAACTCGCTGCTATACAATACCGAGAATAGAAATTGCATGTTGAATTATCAGTGTGTTAATCCTTCAGTTTTATCTTTGTGGCTGCACTTCCACTTCCTTTAACATGTAGCGTGTAATAGATTATTAATGCTGGGATTTTCACATTAAAAGATAGGTAATAGTTGACCGCAGATATGTCGTAAAATGGTTTATTTTAATGCGCTTCGCTGCGAATGTATTACGAACCTATTGTTTCGCATTTTTGTGGTTGGAATATGACGAACGTCTATATCGTGTGTTTAATTTTATGTACGTGTCATGAAAATCTGAGAATAAAAGTCATAAGGTATGTTAAGCAACCAAATTAAATAAGACCAGTATTTTCCCACGAAACAAATAATTATTAATTTTTTTTATTTCTGTCTCTTTAAATTAAATGTTGGTCTTATATCCCTAGGTTGTTTACAATTGTTTCTCATAATTTATACAATGAATAGAAATATTTCTCCTTTCCTTGCGAATAAATTTAAATTGAAGTTATTTTCGTTTCAGGTTGGGTTAGTTGCAGTTTCTGACGTCTTGCAATATGGCAATGTCGTTCGTGTTCCATAATTTGCAGCTATAACAATTCCTAATAAAATCTCGTTTTATTGGCTACTTAGACATTTACATAGACATTAGTTGCTAATTTTGTCATTAGTTTCATGTTGATTAATATCTGAATTATTTTTGCATAGTAATTTCAGTTCAAGTGATTAAGGTCTAATTTCGTAAAGGGGTTAATTTTATTCAATTCGTAAGTCTTGTCATGTCGTTGAATTTGCATGTTAAGTAGAGACCAAGTGTTGGTTTTGTTGCTGAATACCAGTGACGTACAGTCAATAAAAAATGATTAGGAAAGTTCACTGACGTCACTTGAATGACAAGGAGACATATAGGAACACTTTGCCAATCGTACGTTTGGAAATCAAAAACAAAATGATGTTAGTTATAGTGATGGAAGACTTTGGAAAGAATAATATTGCTGAAAAAATAAAAGTCAGAAGTCAGTTGCAATGATATGAAAACATGATAGGGACATGGCTGTAAATAATTCATGGGAAAATAAATAGATGTAATCGGTTACAAATTGTAAATAAAAGTCAATAACGACGCAGGGGGGAAGTTCACTAAAGTTAGTTGCAATTACATGGAGACGTACACGGACGTGATTGGCAAGTTTGAAAATAAAAAATAAATAATATACACACACGTTAATTATAGTGACAGAGGACAACAGGAACTATAAGAATATTGTTGTAAAATAATTCCCAGTTAAAGTCAATAGAAGGAAAAACAAAATTATGAGAAGTCAGTACCAATGACGAAGAAATAATATTGGGACAAGACAATAAATTATAATTTTGAAAAGATAAAAATTAATTTAGGCTGACGTCGATTGCAATGGGTTAGAAATAACATTTTGAAAACCCAAGAAATGGTTAACGATAGTTACAGGACACTGTTACTCAGAAAATACGGTTGTAAAATAAAAATCAATAAGAAAGAAAAAGAGTGTTGACAGCAATCAGTTATTAAAAAATTAACAAATAAATTAATAATAAATTAATCACAAGGAATAGGGGTACTTTTTCAATAATTTTAGCCTTAGCCACTTTATAACGTTTAGCATTTTTTTTAATGTCGTTAATTTTGACCACTTTACATTGGACATCAGTTAAAGTTTAGATAATTTTTAAATTTTTTGACAGTTTAGTCAATGTTTATGCCTGTCGCATAATTTAAGTTTTCTGGCAGGTTTGTCCACTTTAATATTGAAAAAAAGGTTTATGTAATTTTGTATATTTTTGCCAACTTTTACATTCGAGATTGTTTGACAGTATTGATTTTTTTTGCATTTTTATTGAAACTAACCCAACCCAACACGTGAAGTTGGGTTGGGTTGCGCTAGATTGAATTGGGTTGGGTTATGTTAGCACAAATAATTTTAATCGTAATAATGTTGGCAGTACTGTCAGCAAATTTAGACTGAGGTCAAAGTGTCAAACTTCAAATTAATTGTTTCAGTTTCAGTTTCAAATTGACAATTGATATAGAATAACGTAGTTTTTAAATTGTGCAAATTTCATTAATGTAAGTAATAACTTTTCAAAAAATATTTTGTGATAATGCTAAACTGAAAAAACCGCTGTTTGCTGGTTTATATATTTATGAAAATTTATAGATAAAATACCAAGAAAACTTTTGAAATTGTAAAAAATTAAAATTAAAAGTTTCAAAACCAACAAAAAAAATAAAAAAATGCAAAAAAAACAAATAGAGAGAAATCTAGTCAATTAAATATTTAAATAAAAGTAATTAGAACAAAACGTTAATCAAACAAGGTGTTATTTAGCGTAAACGCGAAAAAAGCCAAAATTAATAAAAATAAAAAAATACTTAAAAACTTGAGTTGGATTTTGTTGAATTAGATTGGGTTGACTTATATCAAAAATTGGTTGAGTGAAGAAGAGCTATAGAAACGATAGAGGAATATTTTATTAATAACGAATGCAATTTAAAGAACTTAGACGAACATAACTCGATTAAAAATTCGTTTAGAGAAGGGATAGAAACAGTGGAAGGGTGAAGTAATCGAATATTCGAAGGTGGACCAATCTGAAAAATGTCGACGTAGTAACCAGAGAAGATTTCGAATGAATTAAGTTTGGTTGCGTTGCGTTGACATCAGTTGAATTGGGTCAAAAATTAGTTGAATGAAACAACGCCTGGTTGACTTTAGGAAAGATTTGTATAAATTGAAATAAAGTAAACATGACGTGCACCAATAAAAATCTGCGTAATATGAAGCCAACTGCCCAAAACCCTATTTCAAGGAACAGCAACCACCATAACACGAAATAACTTTGCTTTGACGACACACAAAAGTCAAGGCAAACTAATGAGACAAATCGCTACAAAGAACTACGGCAAGAAAAATACTTATTTATATATTTAATATTCGTTAATAATAAGCTTAATGAAACCGTGGATTCCGTGAAAGCGTTGCCATAATTCAGAGAACAGAAAAATGCTTGTCTTAGAAACGAGGTGCACAGGAAAATATAGAAAGGGAACAGCATTTCTATAAATGAAGGACCAAAAGCTAGCTATGAGAAACTTGAGTATTTTATGAATTGGGTTGACTTTGGTTGGGTTTGGTTGGATTTGGTTGGGTTCGCTTGGGTTGGGTTTAGTTCGATTGGGGTGAGTTTGGTTGGATTGGGTTCGGTGGCTTTGGATTGAGTTGAGTTGGGTGGCGTTGGATTAAGTTTGGTTGGTTTATGTAATGTAAGGGGAAGTCTAACGAATTAGAAGAAGAATTCGTATGATTACCGAAATCAATGATCAATGACAGATTCCGGATCGTATATATGTGAATAAGGGAACTTCACCAGGATGGGAAAGTGTAAGAAGTTAACAGGAAAAATTGTCATCCAAATAATAACGAAGCAAAGAACAATGAAAGAGCTAAAAAAACAGAAATGCGAATGGAATACAAAGTCTGAATGAATATGTACTTGTTTGATAGGGGGCTTGTTTCGTATCTTTTATGTATACCCGTCCAAACAAATTTTTGGTGAGTAAACACAAATCGCTATGTGGAAACGGTTAAAAGCTATAAAGTAACATTAGAGCATCAACTACCATTTACATATCGTATAATTGATAACTATTGTAAAGAAATTTCGAATAAACAAATGTCAGTGCCATCCATAAAAGCAAATACATTGCACCTGGAATGGTAGATAGGTAGTTAGATACAAATCGCCACTTGTTGAAGAATACTTTGCAGAATGAATTTGAACTACCTTTACAAACAAATAAATTTAACAAAAACGCTGGTGTTAATTAATGCAATTAAATTGCGTTTGATGTATGATAATCGAAAAAGTGCACACTCCACACAAGACTCGATAGATTGGATATGGAAATAAATACCCAATTCTGCAGTTTTAGACCAAGCTATTGAAAATTTACCTAAAAGTGTTAATCGTTTAATTACTATTCGCATAATTTCTATCTGCGATTAATCGCCAAATATTTAGTGCCTAAGTCAACGATTGAAACATTTGCTGTCTTGCCAGTCACAAGCGTTTGCTTGATATCAGATATTATAAAAAATATATATATAAGGACGCCGATGTCATCACCGCTTTTCCCATACAACCATTTTACTTCTGCCAATTAACTCTTCCGTGCGATTAAAATACCCATTCACAGTTCTGATTGATATCTAGAAATCTCGAACGGCCAGGACTCTTTAAAAACGTAAATGTTCTGAATGCCCTATCACAGGGAAGTAGATATACGAGCATACTTAGCTACCGTCTTCCGCCGACATAAGAATACATATGTACTATTCAGTACATATTAGTATAAAATGATACACTCGGAAAAACGACTATACCTGTATTCGTCGTCGCAAAAACGCATTGATGGCATTTTAAATACGCTAAGTAAACTTCAGGTGTGGTTGGGAACATTAAATCATGTCGGAAAAAAGCATCAACTCTATGTGTGGCATCGACAAAGAGCGCCGTCCTTTAGTTTTTTTTATTACTAATGCGAGTAGAGCTTTTACCATTTAAGCTGCCTTCGGTGAATATAGTAATTAAAATTAATGGCCTGTGCGTTATGGAAAGGAAACTATCGATGTTATATCAAAGATGGTAAATAATCGACAAAGATGGGAATTGTACCGAGAAAATTGATTAGAAAAATAAATTAATTGATTTCGAAAATCAGTTCGTCTGCTTCTTCGAATATCAGAAAGCTCAATCGTGTGTTATTAACAATCGACAAGATTAGAGATTTTGGGAATTCTTTTCTCGTTCTAAGTTCTAACCAACAGTTCTAAACGTGCGACCAAATCGTTAGAGATATTTAAAATACCCAGAAAGAGGTGTCATGAAATGGCCACTTCAGTCCCCAGATTTGTATACAATTCAACTGTTATTCGTCAAACTGAACAATACCAGAAAAACTATCCGACTTAACATATTCAACAGAAATTAAAAACGGCTGCTAAGTGAGCACCGAGTTTAAAATCGCCAATGACGAATGGGGAAAATACAAAACACTAAGAAAAACCAAAAGATTTTAAGTGAAAAAGACAATTTATTTAAGGAAATGCACATACAATTGTCGCACCCTTCGAACCAGCTCAATAATCCAAAATTACGCCATCGATAGCGTCAAGGATGAAAGTTATGAAAAAGAAAAGTAAAAGTAAGGAATCAATTTTATTAATTTGACATTTTTCTAATTGTTACACTAGCGAGGTAGGCGTGCTGGGTTAATTTCATTTGTTTAAAATATTCCTAATTGTTGTTGATACCAGCACGCAGCGAAGTGGGCAGTAGCGGATTAGTTTGATTTATTTAACATCTCATCATGCGACAAGAATGGGCCGTAGAAGCGGATTAATTTGATGTCTACGTCACCGTAATTATTTTAGCCCTGTCGTTATATTCGTAACTAATAAGAGGGCACACCTTTCGTAATGATTCTGACGCGGTAGCGTTGCTTTTGCACCGACTTAGGAACGAATTTTTATTATTGAATTTAACATTTTTGATCCTTTAACGTCAATAAATTTTTAGTATTTTAACATTTTTGATAATTTTGCAATCCGATATTTATGAATTTGCCCCCAAATCAAAACAATGTACCATACTTTGATGTACCGCAATAATTTTCAATATTCCACAAGTACGCCGACTGGTTGTCGTCAAACGCTAACAATAAATAATTTATTTGTCCTTCTAGAACGCTCCGATTAAAACCAGTTGAAATGAAGCCAAAACGTTGCGCGAACACAGCAATTAAGTAAATACAAGAAATAACACTAGCTGCTCGGAAAGTAATAAATGAATCACAAACCGCAAATTACAAGGCACGTAATCCCGAGTTAACCTACGCTTGATCGAATCATTAGCGTTTCAGCAAGAGACCGCCGTTAAACGGGACGTAAATGGCGCAATTGCAACGTCATAAAACAATGCCCAACTAAAAGAATAACCGCGCTCGATAAATAAATCAACGCGCTGGGAGATCTCGCGCGAAATATCGAACGACGTGATTATGAGGAATGGCAATCGAGTGTAGAATACACGCTAACAACCGTACAAACAACCGTGCCTAACCAGATACCAAAATAAATTAATTGTACACGGTAAAAATTACACGCGTACGTATGGTTGCCTACGGCTTATCGCACAAAATAAAACCTATTTTTAAGCGGAATTAAATTGCAGTTTACCCGATATTTATCAGCAAAGCCGGCTTGTTAAATTCGCTAAATGAGAATGTCTTCAAGACTTTCTACAATTAATTTAATATGGGAATGTCAAGGAAGTCATAAAATTTAAATTATATTCTGATTTAGCGAACGTAATTGTATAGTCAATAAAAACAATGCAGTTGGTTTGTTTAACATTTTCGCAATTAACTGGGATATTTTTTTGCTGTGCTGTATAAGCGCCGTTTGTTTTAAATAGGATATTGTGTAATGAAACGCAGAAAATGTAGTTACTTCATTCTTTGATTATTTAACCCATGGGAGTCTAGAGTTGTTATGTGGTAACGAGTTATTGATGAAGTTTACATTTGCATGTTTTATAAACATATTTCAAATTGTACGGTCGTAGCGCGTTAACGATTCGTTTAGCTACTATCCGGTAGATGGCCCAATATTGTGTGTATATTTCGAGTGAGAAATGGTTTTTGAATTTTTGTATTTATTTATATATATTCTATTTTTACCATTCAATGAATGAATCTCAAGTAATTTTTGTTTTTGCTCCGGTATCCTATTGTATCATTGTACCATTATATATTATTATTACACAATGAATATTTAAAAAAAATTGAACTCCAACTTGCATATGCAATTATTTGAATATATTTATATAGTCATCCAAATCTGGTCAACAATTAGATGAAATGGAGCACCACATCTTGCAAGTTCAAGTATTTCAAATATTTATTATCATCACCATTATGGGGCGACAGACCTTCATTGTCAAATTTGCATCCTCAGTTATTTACGTTTAAGTCTATTTCTAGTTTGTCTTCTGGGTTGTGTAACATCTGTCAGGTGAAAACTACCGCGTGACTAACTTATTATAAGCGAAAGACTAAAGTGCAATAAAGAAATGTGTACCAATGTGTGTACCCCTTGCTTCTACTTAGGACCTCATCTACTACCCAAACTGTGGATATAAGCGATTTAAAATATCCATTGCATAAGCCAATGAACTGAGGTATCCAATTTCACAAATTAGGATTTTGGGAATGCATTTATAGTATTTATATAATAAGTACATAATATAGGTTTTTATTGACAAGCCCTAAACTATACACACAAGATCTGTTCCTGATTTTCACTTCGTCTAGGGCCAACCATTGTTAAAATGCATAATTACACAAAGCTTCCCATATTTATTTGGTAACGGGCTATCTTGAAATGTGTAATAATACTGATTTTTGGAAGTGTTGAAATTTGCTTCGATTTCTTTGCCAGTTTCTATGAACCACCTGGTTTCTTTAGCTACTGCGGTTCCTCATCTTCATTATTCTCTAATCCTTCATTCATTTGACGCTTATCTCAGCTGCATAAGTGGACATCTTCATTACTGTTGTTATTTTGAATGTTTATTTGTTTGAAGATTTTCTCTAGAATATCTCGGATATATTGATGAATTGATGGATCTATGTATCGTTGGATCGATGGATCGATGGATCGACAGATCGACTGATCGACAGATCGACAAATCGACAAATTGACAGATCGACAGATCGACAGATCCATTGATCCATTGAGTTACCCTTTATTTCATCTAGTTTTAAGTAGGTTGGTCATTTTTCTATATCCACGTGATATTCTATTATTTGGCACATTGTAGTGGGGCCACTGTCAAAAAAAGTCTATTCAGATTATAGAGGTGACGAGAAATCAACGAATAAATACTGTACATTTCAAATAAAAATTATAAAATTAATTTTTACTCATGAAGGGGTATTCACAATGTGATCGAAAATAGTGAATTTAGCAAACAGCAATTTTGAAATGTTTCATGGAATTTATGTAAGTCATTGCAAAATAGGATGTCAATAACAATAAGTGTGTGGATAACCCTGATTTCAATCATTAATTATTTAAAGTCAATTGCTACGAGTACCAACATAAATTGCTTAGTTGATATCAGCCCCTTAATCGCTTGTGAATTTCATGACGTTACATTCATGTCCCTTGCTGAAATTTCCCAAACCATTTGAACAACTCTATCGACGACTGCAAATGAAATTACTATTGGTGTGATTTATCTGGTTAATTGTTTTGCCCTCAGGGGTCCATGTTATTTTATTAGGCCATTAAAGCCATTAAATTTGTTTGCTTACTGTATCATTCCAACGTCAGAAAACGGAAATAAAGATTTCATAGATCATAAAATGGAAGGAGCGTTTACTCTATTCATTGAAAACCCTACCAGATACCGCCAAAGTTAAAACGGGGTGGAATGAAACGTTCCATTAAAACTCGTCATAAACGTACTTTAGAGACAGGCCACGCATTACCACCGCATTGTCTTAAATTAATTAATTAATACGAAATTGTAAAAAATTACAATCATATGCAAAGCAAACATCATTCAATAAATTCTGATTAGTGAACTTATAGTCCAACTTATTCGAGTTGCTGGATTTATATTATATTTGATATACATCGTAATTTACCTGTCATGTTTAGGAGTATAGCTATGGTATTTTCAATTGTTAACTTTAGTTCTGCCCAGTGGCAATATACTGAAGACAATTATGCCTAGAAATACAAAATTTAACAATTTTCTTTCTGGATTATACTCAAGGTGACAACTTAGCTGTAGATAGATTGCCGTAGATAATAAATATTTACCCTAATTTTGCTACAAAGTGGATGTTAGGCAAAAATGGATCAATTAAACCCACGTGGAAGATAATGCTTCTAATAATCACAACTAAACTGTACATTAACCTATATGCTGCAACAGAAGTTTCCCCAAAATTTGGGCACCAAATTGTTATATTGGAACGTTACGTAAAAGTAGTAGATACGTCAACATGATCAACTTTAGTCTCCAAAATATTGAAAATGATAACAATTTGCAACACACACACAAAACCGTCGAAAGATTCGATGTTATTATCGAATAGCAATAGAGAAATAAGGTATGGAAAAGTATATTTAACAATGTGAAAAAGGAGTCTAAAATTATGGACAATGGAACATGATGTTAAGAATATTTAATAATAATATAATTTAAGTTTCATAGTTTTTCCAGTTTAAAAGTTCATGTTTGCGCAAAACTTGATCTCGACGACATCTTAGAGCAATGATTTTCTGACGATTTCACATCGGCATTAATTTCCGAACGTGAAAATTCACTCCGAAATACATTTATTAATGAACCCACGTCCAAGGCAACACTTACTTCTTCTTCAGGTAACCAAGCAGAGAAGCTTAGTTTCTGAACAAACTCAAGAAAAATAAATGATTCATCAAATCAATTGTAAAAATGGATTGATGCTAAAGGCAACTATTTAGGAGACAATAAATCAATGTATTTTTGCAAAAAGCTTTCCATATATGATTTTCAGTATCGCCCTCATACCAACCAACAATAATACGACAAGTTGAATATTCTATGGTAGATAATGAAATCGCAAACGTAAGCTCCAAAATCCGAACAATATAATTGAAAGCAATAAAATATGAAATTTCCCAACATTTCATTGTTCATAAGATTCTGGACGCTGAAAATTTCGGACAATGTTTGGTATGTCGCCAAAAACAAGTTGAAAGGACTTTGCCAAAATTCCAAGGACTGTATCAGTCAATCAGTCAATTATATTTTTTAGCATGATTTCAAAAGATAACATCGATATTTAAGTACTGACCTTAAAATTGTTACGATGTATTTCCAAATGTGTTTATGAGTGAGATTGTGATTGAGTGAACTGAATAAATAATTGGTTGCTGAAATAACACAAATTTCCAACACGTATCGCTGCAAAAGAGCTATTTTCAATACTTTTACGAATTAAAATTATTGAAGCCAGATTGGAACCATTTTGATTTGGGTTTTCGAAGTCGCCAGACAGAAATGGATGCATTTCTTTGTCTTGTGTTTCTCTTATGCGTGTAGGTTTTTCGACAAAAGAAAATTCAAATAGGGTGCTTGTACCACTTTTGCAAATACTGAAAATTATTGTGTTATAATTGTGGGCGAACCATACATACAGCAACATTTTACTGATACATTTTGTGTATCATCCATCGAAGACGATTTTTTAAGTGCAATATGACACAAGTGGTATTTATGGTCCTTAGAGATCGTCGTGTGAAGGCTTCTACCATTAGAATACTCTGGCACACATCTGTACCCAAAGCGATTTAGCACTACAATTCTATGTATATGAGTATGGGGTCAGCCAGCTGGGTTCCACGTTTGTGGACACCTGAACAAAAATTAAGCAAGCTGAAAATGTCATTGGGAACTTTGACCAATTCTAATTTTTGACGGACGATCTTTGTGTATCGTTTGGGTTCTGAGACAAAAACAAAATCTAAGCAGCAGGCTCATATGTGTTTCCATCCCCAGAAATGTAGAAACGCAACAGTGACATCAGGGGCATTCTTCAGGAGCAATGTGGCCAAAAGTTCAATAATAATTGCTGACGTCAATGCGTACAAATTGCGAGACACGATTTTCAATTCGAGAAGACTTCCTGCTGCATGATAGTGGGACCGTGGACAAGGCTCATGGTCTAAAAGCAACCGTCGACGACCTTTTTGAGAGTCTAGGGGAAATAATTTTTTGTAGAGGTATAACTTGACTGGAGGAGAATTGAGGCAAGTGCGTTGAAGTAAGGGTGGGGTTATATTGAAATAAGATCATGAAGAATCTACGTCTCTTGTTTCATAACTACATAGGTAGATTTCTTTTCTCGCCCCCTTGTAGGTTGCTTAGCTCTAGAACTAATGCAAACTAAGAATCATCAAATTAATCCAATTTTATTACCGGATGAAAAACTTAACCCATGTTATATTCGAGTAAACAAGCACCCACTCGTTCATTTTTTACCCCATTGAAAAGGACTTAAACAGTTGTAGTATTCATAAATATGTCAAAGTAGATCCAATAAATATCTTAACGACTCTTAAATGAAATAGAATTAAAAAATATTAAAATGATTAAATAATAAATAAACATCAAGTGCAATTTAAGACGATCGGGTGCAAACGATTTCACAACTAACTCACTACGGTAACAACCTGGAAACGTGTAATGAGGAAGCATGACTCAATAAACAAAATTTCCGGGATCACACACATCAACATCGCGGAAAACTAGCAACAAGTTTAATTTCAATATGAAAAGTTTCTTTTGCGTTCTGTATCGTTCGTAATTTATGAAATGCTTAAATAATCATCATTTTTGTGCATTTAATTATTTTGAAAATGGTTACAATATTCGTAAATACATTATCAAGAAATTAATTGCCAATAACATAAAGCTACATCATCGTCATTATTGTCGACGAGTGTGAGGGCATGGTTATGGATAAAGGATGAAACCTTCTAATTTACAAAAAATGTCGAGATCAATCAATATCAATAAGGAATTGATCGGTTATAATAACACGTTATACTGTGCATTATGCATGATGTGCAACTTGCAAAAGGCAATTACTTACAAAACGGGAATAAATGCGAAACTAGGATCAGCGTCATGAACATCGTTAACAGTTGATAGCAGGAAGTTGGTTCAGACGCGGAGACATGACGAGGACTTCCCGGAAGACACGTTCTTCGCGCGAAGGACCGATCGCACTTATACGCAATATCATATTCGACGAGTTCCACGAATTGAACCGATACGGTCTCTGCCAGTTATTAGCTCATTACGTATGTTTAATACGAACGTTCAATACATTTATCGATCGCATCTAATTTTAAGTACGACCGTTGAAAAATGCGTGGCATATCTGAACTAATTGGCATGCATTAAATCGCTTATCGAAATGCAATAAAATAGTTCATGAGGCAATTTCTAATGTCAATCAACTGTATCATCCACTATAACTCTCAACAGGAACGCAAATATGCGAGTAAAATTCTTCGATATATTTATATAACGAATTAATTAAATTAATTGGATTATTTTTCTGACCTAAGAGATTATATGCAAATCCTTATTTTGATTTATCGACTAGTAATGATTTACTAAAAACCATATTTGTTAACATGAACAAGCAAAAAAATGTATTTCAGTTACGGTTATTCCTTTCATACAATTGAAGTAAAAATAATTTCCTCTGTAATTAATGTTTGTGTGTAATTGTTTTTCTAGAGTCAATAGTGAGCAGCTACCCACCAAGCGTTAATTGTATAATTATACACGTAGTTGCTTCATTAATTTCTGACTACTTGTGCATTCATATCCTGCGAGTCTATAATCTTTTATAATCAGGTTATTTCGTTTCGTGCAATTAATAATTAAAAGGTTTTTTCACTCTTTTTTTCAGACACATTTATTGCGTGCCGTATAATATTAATTAAATTATGCCTGTCTAACCCTTTTCATTTTGTCTACCAAATTAGACTACTATATTAAGTGGTCGTGAAGATTAACCCCGGTGATAAGAGTGCAACATTAAAATTTTAAATTTAATTATCGCCTTCTCTTCGCCCGATCTCGATGCACGGTGACAATATTTCGACGGGTCACAAAGCGAAATATACGAGTTGTTTGATAATGAAATATATTTTAATAGGAAGTTGCAATTTACGCAGTACTTTGAAAGTGAAATTGTCCAGGACTTTGCGCCTAAAAAACCTTGTATATTTTTTCAATTAGTCTTCATTGCAACAAATATTGATCTATATTTGACATGACCTTAAAGTAACATCGAAGTGTCTTTATCAGTTGCATTACACTATAAATTGTACAACTGTTTGTTGTATCCGGCGGTTTAATAATTTACATTAAAATCAAAAATGCAGAAACAGCGATAGCGATTTAATAATTTAAATGACGCAGTCTGCTTCTTTCAACATGTGGCCAGATCCGAACTGGGGTTCATTAGAAACAATTTATATCTAAAATCATTGCTACCAGTAATACACAAGGTTCAAATTTTCGGCAAAAGAAATTCTTAAAATTTGTTAGTTGTAGTCGCCAGAGGACCCAAACTTGCTCAATCATAACAGGTAACGAAACGTGGGTATATGGCTATGACGTTAAAACAAAGGCTCGATCTTCTTGAGGAATCGCGAGCCTAGTTCGAAGAAAGCACATCAAGTTCGAAAAAACGTGTAGATCATCTATTTCTTCGATTATGAAAGTGTAGTGTATCATGAATTGATATCATTAGGCTCTTGTTAATAAAGAGTATTACCTTGAAGTTTTACGCCATTTTCGTAAGAAACTCAGTCAAAAAGGCCAGAATTTTTGGGCCGACATTGCTTCCATTTTGCACCTTGATAACACACCACCTTACGGAACCACCCAAGCAACCTTAAGCAACCTATTCGACTGATTTGGCTCCCTGAGACTTTACTATTTTGCCAAAGATGAGAAGTATATTGAAAAAATCATTGCAAACGCTGAAAGTCTACTGTACTAAAAAATACGTTTTGAGGATTGAGGAAGATATGGAAGTTGAGATTTATTTTATATTTATATATACGCAAATAAAAATAACGCAGCACACACAAAGAACAATTACGAAATGTTACAAATAATAGTAAATTCAAGAAAATACTGGGAGCTGAACAAATAAGTGAAAAGAATGCAACGAAAATAAACACGAAGTAACGAGAAATATAAAAGAAGCAATGAAAATAGGGGAAGATGAAAGGAAGAAGGCGAGGTGGGGTCAATCCGAGAAAGGCACGATAAAAATAATATAAATTAACAAAATAAGAGACAAAACGAGCAATACAATTAAATTTCAAGTGTCCTGCACTGGACTTTCTTATACCTAGATAAATTTCATTATACATTAAGAATAAGAAAAAAATAAATGGTGGAATGTAGACAGCAAGGATGCCTATTTTTCCACTTCCTTGAATCTGAAGATTTATAGATTTTTAACAATTTTTTGATGTTTAAGTATTTACGATTTTTCACAATTGTTTTAAGTTTTTAAATATTCAATGATTTTCCTGGTGTTTTTCACAATTTCTGGATTTTCTATTGTTTTATATATTTTTTTATGTTATTTTTAATATTTAATATTTTTCAGGTTTCTACGATTTTTGAGTTTTAAATTCAGGATGTTTTGCGATTGATTTTCAAATCTATAAAGATTTTTCGATTTCTTAGGATTTTTAAGTTTGCAATGTTTCATAATTTTTTACAGGTGTGTCAACATGTTTCGATTTCTTTACGATGTTCAATGATTTTTACAATCTTTTAAGATTTTTTTAAGAACGATTTTTAATAATATTTTTATTTCCATTTCCCATAAATTACAATAATATTTTTCGACTTTAATTATTTTTTTTATGATTTTCGAGCTTTTAGAGCTTTTCTACAATTATAACGATTTCGAAAACGACAAATTACGACGATTTGTTTAGATTTTTAACAATTTATCTAATTTTTTTACCATTTATAACGATTTTTTCGGTTTTCAATAACAGTTGCTATTTGTAATATTTTTTAAGGATTTCAAACGTTTTTATACTGAGGTTCATACGTTCATATTTTAAATTCGAATAATTCGATTTGTAAAGCTTTTCGTTGACAATTGTGCTTTTTTTCTTTACATTTTCGGCTACATTTTTGTAATTTAACAAATTTTTATTCTTACGGTTTTCAATTTTTTTTTATGTTCGATTGTTTATGAAACAATGAGCTTTCTTTTACTTTTTACTTTTACGATATTTACGGTGACTAATGTTTGTGTGATTTTTTATAAATTCCTATTATTTTAACATTTTTTGTTTCGATTTTTTACGATTTTAGAATTATTTTCGACTTCACTAATTTTTAAGGATTACTAGGACTACTAGGACTTTTATTGACCTTTGAAGATATATATTTTGAAGTTTAACAGGATCTTTTGTAGAAAGTACTCGCGATTACTTTTAAGGTTTAAAACATTGATTTCACGTTTTAATTTAATTAAATTATTGACTTTTAAATAATTTTGGATAACTGGACGTTTATGTTTACAGCGCGAACGTACAAAATCTAAATAAAACATGAAACTAAGCTTCGCTTTTTTGGACTCCTACACATTCTCCAAACTGAGTCACTATCTTGATGTGCTGATTGAATAGGTTCGTCCCTTTAGCTTCAAACATGATGTCTCTAATTGTCGATGTTACAGAAACTTGTTCAAACTTGTGTATCTATTATTTTATGGGGATTTCTTTTATTTGTGCATTTGAATTCAATTCAATCGGCATTTGATGTTTATCATTCTTTTATTTCGCTTAGTGGATTTAGGTTTTGTTTAAGCCACAAAATCTTCGACGATGATATTAGAAAAAATATCCATTGCATGCATTTAAAAAAATCATGAATCGTTAAGAATCATTAGCCATCTCAAGCGCGATTGGAAAATCAGTGTAAATTATAATTACCATAAATTATTAATTTAAATAAATTATCCTTCTTTTACGGCGTCTGACTCTAAGGATATTGCATAAGAAAAACACAACATGGCTATTTGCAACATGTCGATTGGATTAAATTTACACATCAGGCGTGGATTGAAGAAGAGGGGGTGCAACCTACACCTATGGATTTCCTTGAAACTTATTATTACTGGCTTAGTTAGTTAAATAAATCACTATTTAATGCTACGATAAATGCATAATTAATACCGAACAAATGCACATGCACGCAAATACAGAAGTTGCGCAACGTGATTTAAAACAAGATTGTGTATGAAATTATTATTTTCTGGATTAACTATTTATAATGCACTGCGTTATTTGCAATCCGGAATTTAATAATAATAATAATATGAGAACGCAATAAAATGGATTAGGAACCGAAAGAGACTAAAGTAAAATAAAATCGTAACAATATACAAGCAAGTAATAAACATCCAGTAATCTCGAAGGGGGTCTAAATATAAGCCAGTGTGTGACATTTGAGCTATTCAACGATATAACTCTATGACATCCACTTATTTATTTTAAATTGCAAAAACCATTTGATAAAATTAATGATGTGCCACTTAAAAATGGAATACAATCAACATGCCAATAGATACAGTCATGTTTAGTTTAATATCAATTCCCACCTACCACTTAAGATTCCTAAGAACTTCAGATAATACATAATTGTTGCTACACAACAAATTGGACGTTTAATTCACTGAGTCGTTGACGACATCAATTATAAATAGAATTAAATTCTCTTGAGGTTTCAAATTTCCAGAAGCCCACGCCATCAATCGCAGTGCGATAGTATCAAAAATGCGATGCTTGTTTGCTATAGTTTTTGACGACGACGTCTCGAATAAATATTGTACGTTTCGGCCGCATAACCCAATCGAAATTTTACGCATTCTTTCGTAATTTGTCGGCGGTAAATTAGATTAAAAACGCAGACGTGAATCCAGCCACAAAAACTTGGGCATGGATGGACGACGCATGTAACTTAATTATGTATTGTTCGTTAATTGCGGCATAATAAGGTATCTATGGGCCCTAATTTGGTGAAGCAGCATATTGAAATGAGGCGTCTTAGAATAGAAGAATTAATTCCCTTTGTACGTCTATAAACAATAAAAAAGTCCAAATTCAAAATTCGTTCCACTATTGTTCCTTGCGCCAATCACGCCGCAATAATGCCGGGGCTTAATAAGCTGTGTATGCAGTCATATTGGGAAGGTGCCGGTCATCGTACTGTTTACGATACATTAAGACATATTAGTTTTATCACCATAGCTATAAATTACACGGTTAACAACGAATTATGCGCAACTTGCTCGTTGAATACTAAAACTACGAAGTTCAACAATTCACGTCATCTATGAATCTTTATTGCTTAGTTAAATAAAATACAAACAATAATTTTTTATTAATAAAAAAAATATAAGTTTAATTTGCGGCGCCAGTTGCATGCGAATAAAAACGATATTTTTATTACACGCCGATTTACGACCACCCATTCACGTCGCAATAATTTACAATCATATTTATTTTTTTTCGTTCGTGCATTAGCTTTATTTTATGTCCGTCCACGTGACTTTTAAATAATAAGCGAGCGACTGCACGAGACTGAAAGTAGTTCTTGCTTGCCATCCCGCATAAAAATCAAACGTTGCTAAATAAATTAACCGAGGAAACGATATTGGCGTTTAAAAATCGCGAACCGCGCGCGGAATTTTATTATTAGTCAAAGGAACTATTTTAATGGAACTCACATTGTTTTGGCTATGCGGAGCATTCGAGCATTTGCATTTCGTTTTAAATTCATTCAATTATGGCTCGCGAAACAAACAAGATTCGGTTTTTGCGCGCGCGATTTATTTCCATTATGTTCTTAATTGTGGTCGCAAATTACCTCTGGCGATTAGAAATTTATATTTGCTCGCACCTGCAACGCTGCGCTGTCACAACAAAGCGGGTTTCATTTAATAATTCTTAGAAGTAACACATTTCTCTTTGTGGTTATCGTGATTGGATTAAATTTATAAAGATGGTATAAAAAGAGTCTTGAATGGTGGCCGGTGTTTGGCGAAGCTAAATATTGTTGAGGAAGCTTGGTTGGTAATTGAGAAATGGATATGACCCACCGGCAGGAAACCTAATGCAAATTTCGAAACTAATATCAAGAATGTACGATGAGTATTGTGTGACGAATCGCAGTATTACTAATTTGATCGAGACGGATAGCTCAGTTTATTATGTAATTGAAAAAGACGTTAGTCAGCATAAATTAGAAAATAAACGCCACTTAAAGAATTTGTAGCGTTATTGTTGTCTTCCTAACAACAACCCCTAATAGACAATATAGAGGATGTTAGGTCAAATTATTGCTCGTATACATTCCCCTTTACCTCTACAAATATTTTTTTTCTGCTATCCACTTATTTACATCATCATTAACGCAGTTAGAGCCGTATGCGTAATCAGCATCTATTTTATTTTGCTTTTTACTCTCTTATACTTTATGTATAAGTATAGGAATCATGAAAATTTTCGAACTCGAGATTTTAACGGATGTACTCGTTTTGAAGTTCCCTGAATCGTTTCTGACTATTTTCGGAATGACGGTTGTGTGAGTGTGTGTGTCTATGCGTGCTCTAGCGCCAACCGATTATATTTAGAGATATGAAACTTTAAACTTAAGATTTGTACATAGCAGGAAAGAAATCGTCCTATTTTGAAACCAATATCTTAACCGGAAGTGATGGTTTACCCTTATCACCGTTTTCCCTAACTCGAAAACGGTACTCGTTATCAAAAAATTATTCTGATATAAAGTTATAAGTTAAAGATATTGATAATTTTAAACAACTTTCATTTAAAAAGGTTTTTTTGAAAAATGCAGTATAACTAAGTATAAGAAAGTTCAGTGCGGAGCACTGCAGGTTTTCCTGTATACTTTCTGGTTCCTGTATTTTCGATTCGTGCAGTGAGATCCATCAGAGTGGGGTTAACTATTTAATGGGGATCATCAGACAACTTTGGTTGACATTCAATAATTTTAGTGAAGAAAACACCTACACACGATTTTGTGAGAGCTCGAAGTCTGGTAGGAATATCAATCTTGTTCACCATGTTATATTCTTTCATATGATTCGCGTGTTTCCTCCTTTGAACCAGTCGATCACTTATCATATTTATATTGAGACTTCCACACACGATCATATCACAAATGCCCTTTTCATGGTTCGATGACACATCATCAAATATAGTTAGTTTGGTATTCGGGGGACCTGTATACATAATTAATGAAAAGTTGCTTGCGCTTTAAATTAATGCTTAGTATCACGATTTCGAATTATTTCTGAAACCTTACATTTGTGACATTTCGGGCATCTAGTTCGACTCTTACAAATATCCAAACCATTCCTCTTATATACTTCACTCTAGCAAAACTTGCAACCTGTTTGTATTCAGCAATCGTAATTTTTATGCCCTCGCAACGTAACCAATGTTCCGAAGTCCGAATGTCTCGTATCTAGGGCAATTGTAACATCTAATTATGTCCAAGTCTTCGTAGGTACCACTAGAACTGGACCATCCAATAAATAACCTATCCCTTTTTTAGTGATTCCTATACATTGTTGTCACACTAGAGTATTAGGACGTATCTATTTTTGTACACATTAGTTTTGCAAATAATTTTTAGTTCATACTAATTTTCGACAGCTGTTCCAAGCATTTTGAGAACCAACCCAGTCCGATGAAATTAATCAACGTTTCGTCAACAACCATGGCATCATTTGGTTGTCTAGAATCCATGTTGGTACATCGTTTAAGCATTTAGTTTCATTTGATTCGTGGCGAAGTCAAGGAATCTATAAAATTAAATAATCAGATGTCATATCAATTCTATCCATATTTATTATTCATAACTGAAATGTTCACAAAAATATTCTCGTCGTGATTTAATTTGACGTTTCTTGCCACAATTTACTTTGAATGTGTAATTTTTCTCCAACAAACTTGCAGCTAACTTGGTCTGGTTGGGTTTATGTTAGTCGCCAATATTTTGCACAATTGACAAATATTTGGGTTTCTGTTAGATGTTTCCATTAGAATTTTTTTCATTTCACTTTTCTTATCACAATTAACTTTAGATCTGGAATTTATGTTCAACAAACTTGCAGCTAACTTTCTCTGTCTTGGTCGGGTTGGGTTAATTTTAGTCGCCAATATTTTGGATAGCTCACAAGTATTTGGGTTTCTATTAGATGTTTCCATTGCAATTTTCGAATTCTATGAATTATGTTGTAGTTGTAATATTTTCAAATTTTCCTTGTTGATATGTTTATGTTCTGAATGCACGTATGGCCTTCTGCACGTCTTCTACTCTGCCACTACTATATTTGGTTTAGTTTGATTATTAATCAGTTGTTCACACATGTTCGCAGCAATGGTTCAGTAAAATTGTAATTCAATAATTGTTGCATTGTTTGATTTCTTTTTTTTTTAATTTGGTTCTATAAATGATAGTTTTCATTCCTTTGGCATATTATTGCTTATTCAGGTATTGGCATTTCGAGTAGAGAACGTATAATTTTTATTTGAAGCCCTATAATTAGCACTTGTAATTTTTTCATCGAGATTTCTTCGTCATTGCCATCTTAATTATTTTCGGTTGCAATTATTTCTTCTGGAATTTTATCTTTTTCTAAAAGATTTGAATACTGGATTATGTTCATGTGCTTTCCTTGCTTCTATCATCGCTGTTATTTCTTGTGTCTCCTCAATGACTTTCTATTGTTTGTTTGTAGGTGTCTTCAATTTTACGTAATCTGCTAATATGTATATTTTACCATTGGCTTCTTCTATTGCTGCCGATAGTCCGTTCAAGAATTTTATTTCATCTGCTCTACTATTTTCATTGGATTTATTTACTGATTATATCCTATAACCCCCTCCTCCTCCAATACCGAAATCAATACGACAATTGCATCAGTCTTTGGAATAACTAAACAATTAATTAATTTCGTTGGTCGTTTCTTCGCCAGATTCTTTATTCCTAAAAAAAATCAACCAGATGAGTACAAAATACGTACAAACTTATTTAAGGATTAAATCCATCATATATGTGGACCATTGGCTCTATTTCCTTGATATAGGCGATCTCAATAGTACTTATATACCTGACAATATTCCAGCATGTTTCAGGTTGACTTCTGTTACTGACCATACTTTGACTAAACCATTACTTCTTCCTACTTATTGAGCTATAACAGCCCATTTACCAATTTAACCACACTGTTCCTTGATCGAGAACCGAAACACATACATGCACACACATAAATATATATTCACAACTTAATAGGATTAATATTTCCAACAAATTCGAGCTCAAAGTTGAATATGCACTTATGTGTATGAAACTAAATTACATTGAAATAAAATATTTTCTCAAGGTTTTCATGCCCAATGAACGTAGAAGTTAATTATTAGGATTTCAACTGATTAACATTTAAACTCGTCGGGTTACAGTGCCGGTTAACATTATTCGACAACGTTGCTTCTACCCAACAGTATCGTGTAGCGGCGTTAATAATAATATACGTACCCGCAGGAACATTGAACATGCATTTAGGATACTACACGGCACGCATCAATGATACTTAGAGTTATATCCTGTAAATTAGCGTCCGTTAATTTTAATTAGTGTACGTTTTCTGCGTTTCCATACGTTTCTTTACGATTCAACACGAAACGCGCCTATCCGCTCGCATCAATTAAACATAAACGGCTATAAGCGCGTCACTTGCACTGCCAAAGCCAATTATTTACTATCTTTAATAATTGTATTATTGCATTATAATTAAGCGAAGAGCAAATTAAACAATTATGCAAATCCGCTTTGTGCGGACTATCGCGCTAATTAAAGCGTTTGCAAAACTGCGTAATAAATTTCACACGCAGCACATTCGCAGGCTTGGTACGTCTCCGTTGATAAAATTCTCCTAATGTTAACGTTGCGAGTTTGGTGGATATTTTTAAAGAAATTTGTCTTTAAGGAAGGTGAAAATAAATTTGACGAAATAGACAAACTCCTGATCCTGATCCGATCCTTAAAGTGGCGAGAACGACCAAATTATTATTTATCAAGATATCAAGAAGATTAGAATATTCTTTAACTCAAATTAAAATTGTACTTAGTTATTTGCTTGTGATATATATTTATGCGTTTGTTTTCGTTTCAATCAAATATTTTCGGAGTAAGATTTTAAAAAGTATACAGTTATATATACATCTTAAATTATTAATGAATGTCAAGAATGTCAGGTGCTAGAATATTACCAGTTTTGATTGCGTCATTATTTGCGATGATATTATCTAATAGCGTTTCTGTATTCACATTACTTCTGGTGGGTGTAAATATTGTGTGATGTAAATTGTACGCGTATAGAATATTAATAAAGTGCCTTCCATATTCTATAATAATTCGCATGTAGGAGTTAAAGTCACCGTCGAAGTAAATAAAGGTTAAATAGCCGTAATTTAAATCCTATCGACGCGATGAAAAAATCGCCTATTTCACGTTTAATATTTTCCTTTCAGTTGGAGACTTCGCGGTGATTCCTACGCCGGCTCTGTCGGTGCCCTTTAGCAAAGTTCACTTTAGACGCGCAAGACGCCGCCAGACGTCCGAACAAGCGCAAAATACGAACCAGCTGTTCACGAATAAACGAACGTGGTCGCGTACGAGTCGTTTTATTCTCCATTCCTCATCAGTCAGCTGCAAACACATGGCCTGCATGATATTAATTAGGTTCAGAGTTAATTATCATCTGGAATGATATACGATGACATTAGGTAGCTCTTTAAATCTATATCTGCCTGAAACAGTGGATTTATTATATTGGGCCGCTCGAATATATTTTAGGAAAATATCAGAGTTAATTTAGAGTCCTTGAGGCAAATTCATTGGGACGCCTTATTAATGAGGCTGGGCACTTTGCATGATATTACGTGTGATGTATACATTCACACCTACTAAACGAACGAATAGTAATGAATATCCAATGTGTTATTGTTTTACTTTACAGTTGATGTAGTATATTTTCAGACGTCAATAAATATTATTTTGTATTAGTACACATGTGCTAACAACTAGCGTAGTGGCGATTTCGACGTCCAATCAATTTCATTATAGAGATATTGCTGATTTGCTCAGGAACTTATCACGTTCCCAACTGCATAAAATGAAGAACACAATGACAGCTTTTTTCATAGAGGACACTTGTTTATATCAAGTCCGACTGTGGGCCCTTTATCATTTTGGCGAGAATACACGACTTAAGATTGACCACGAATAGGCAACAACTGCAACTTCGTGAGAACGTTTGGAATATGGGCATAGCTTGTGCCATGTAAGCTTGCATCGTCCTTTTCAGTTGAAGTCTGCAAATTTGTCTACGATAATCGTTATATTTATATTAAGAAATATTTCTAATTATTTCTTTCTTAATTTTGCGTCTGTTTAAGATTGCGGACCCAAACTTATGGACACCATATGTTCCATCTGCTCGTTTTGTTAGCATTTACAGAAAATGGTTTGGAATCAAATGTTTCGCAGTTGTCGTTCATGTAACATTGACAAGTTAGAGATATTATTACTAATTAGTGTAACTCATACACGGTCTAATAAATTAATTGCTGGTCTTATCGTGTAAACGATCTTAATATTAATTTAAATTAAAGAACCATCGGCGACGCCTCTGGTTTGCATAACATCGCAACGATGCACTTCACTGCATACACAAAATGTATTTATAAATATGTCGTACCCGTCCGCATTTATTATTGAAGTAATTGGCTGATAACGATTGTGAAGTTAATTTGTATTTTCTGCGAGCCGGTAAACGGCTGCACGGACGGTTTGCTCCGTATCGATTGTTTTACCTTGCGTCATGTAGCGGTGACGTGAAACGTATTTTTCTTATGACAAATTGTGTTTAAAGGTAATTTAGTCCATGATCGATGTACACAATATTGCATTTCATGTTGATCTGATAATTGAACGTCCAACTGCTCCAATACGTCGGCATGCGCATTAAACACGCAACTTGATTATGCAGCAGAATTTCGCAATATATGTTTAGCAAATATTTGGTTCACATTTCGTAAATTACTTAACCTTAAATGTACATATGCACGGTGCAATTATATGCGAAATTATCTCCGCACGTTACATGCAACATACGCGCGCACTTTTTGTTCCCTGCTTTTCTCGCATATATGGGAGGTATATAATAAACTGCCTTCGTTATAAATGGAATTCTAGAAATTTTTAAGCTACACACACTTTCGAATATCTATTAAATTTACTGCCGTATCTCCAACATTTATACATATGTATCGGATGCCCGAGGATTTTTTTGTTTGCCTATCAAGTTTTATTTCTGTTACTGCAACTTTCATACCGCTACAACATGTGGCGCTAAAATCGTTTTAAATTATTTTTCCTTTGCATATCACTGGTCTTTTATTATACTATTTTCTGAAACTAGATACTACCCACGGAATATGATATAGAAATTTACTTCCAACTACCGATGAATCAATCCAATACTACAAGGAATACATGCAGAAGACGTGAGGTGATCAAAGAGCCTACCACAGAAGGAAAAAGTCAAACACCGACTCATGCGAACTTTTCAATTCTCAAATTTTGACAATCAAATATTTTTTTTATAATGTTTGTTTAGAATTTACAATAGGGGTTTGATCGCCAGTGCTGTCATCTTAAGGCACAAGGTTCACATCTTAGTAGGGTCATTGAAATTTTATTTCGCAGATAAAATTCTACAATGATCGCTACTTCGAATTGTTCCTGATCCCTTACTCAGACATTAGATTATAAATTGTTGTTATATAGCTTACGTTTTATGCGTTCAAAGACACCTGGCATTTATCGGGGTCCTCATGGTGATAAATCGGATGTTGAATACCTAGATTTCGGTATTGCATTCCCCATATTGATTACGGATTAAGAAAAGACGATTGAGATTGACCTAACGTGCCCTTATTGAAAATTCGTGTTTGCTGAGTGAGTGGATCCTTGATCATTGTTACAATTGTGTTGTCTAAAAAATTGCAACGGTTCCATGTTGTAGTGTTTGTTTGCGTTAACTTGCGTTAATCACGCCCAAGATCCATGGCAGCCCTGAAACTTGGAGCGATTCAACGCAAGTGAGAATTATAAATGTTATTATTGGTTTATTGTGTCATTAAAAAATCGCAAAACTAAAATTTAGTTTCAACGAAGTTGTCTTTCACGCCGATGGCTGCGATGTTTCGATGTCGATCGATGCAGATCTGTGTAATTGCATACCAGTACGATTGTGTTATGGTATTGATGTCTAGACGGCGTTAATACACTCATGCGAACGTTTGTAACTCGACTAGGTGCACCTTGATCGAATTTATCTTTGGTGTCCTGATGAGGGGCAGAAGTTTGTAAATAAAATAATAATATTAACAACTAATTAAATTGAAAAGGCAACACACGCGTCTGTGAATGACTAGTCTTAGCGGAAGTGGCGATAATGTAAAGTTAACGCAAAATTTGAGAAATATCGATAGAAGGAAAGTTCATATAAATATGACAGCAACAACAAATGTCAAAGATTTATTCGGCTGGGTAAGGCTAGGTAAGGTTTTACAATTTTTAGTATAAGTTTATGTTGAAATTGAAAATGATTAAGCCAAAAAAATTAAAGTGGAATAACGAATGTGAAACGACCAATAATTGCTCGAAATTTAATTTGTTGAAATCGAGAATGTCGACAATTTGGGCAGCAGGATATGTTTAATTGCGTATGGTAATAAATTGTTAACAGTTTATTTGTAAAGTCATTCATACAAACCACAAAGATTTTTTTTAATTGGCTTAGAAGCTGGAAAACATTTACATTTATTTCGCACATAATACGCCATCAACATCAAAGCCCAGGTTAAGTTCTTGTTGACTATTCAATGAAAGTACGTGAATAATTATTTGTGCCATGGTTATTATTTTTTCTGAAAAACGATTTCTACTGTTTATAGTTATGTTTTATGTGTACATAGTGAGAAATAGTGAGAAATAAAATGAATTTTACAGGCATAGTAACGATGAATTAATCTAATTAACTATATTTTTTTGGTATCTGAATATCGATATTTATATTAATATTGTAGGATTCATTTAATTAGGAATATTAAGAAATCGTAGTTAAAAGTTAATTTGTAACACAGGGCTTTCAACACGTTCGTTTTTGAAGAAATATATCATCAGCGTTTTAGAAAATATGAGCAAACAAAATATGTAAATGAAAATGTATAAAATATTATTGGAGCTGTTGCCACTGTATTCCACGTCGTGGGTTTTTCTTGTATTAAAATGTTCTGCTTTAGCATCCACCATATGCATAGTAATTAATAATAATATTAAATAATTCAATCGTGAACGAAATGAAAATATATCTCCGCTAAATCACCGCTCTCATGTCACTGCTAGGTTCCCTGCTAGTATCGATATATGGCGCCCTGCCGAGGTGCTTCTGAAATTGATGACGATCCAAAACGGCGACAATGAATTATTTTAATCACCGTTGTTCGGTGAAATTATTTACACATGGTTCTAGTAATAAATATATTTTACAATTCAAGTGTGTTAAGGTTCTTTTATGCAAAGTGGTTTTTCAAGCTCGCTTCGAAATTATGATGAAATATCGCACTACCTAAAATTCTCTGTAAATTAAATTACTAATTCACTATTTTTAGATCATTCGAGAAATTCCATATAATTTGAGTACAGTATTTGGGTGTTTTGTACAACATAAGATTTTTTGTTAACTAAATTGCTGTTTTTTGGGTATTTTAGATATTCGTTGAAATTGAACACAGGGTGGACAATTTAAATTCAGCCAATAATTTTTCAAGATCTATAACCTAAGAGATTTTCCAATATATTCCACAAAATATTAAAAATATAATCGATTGTGTTTTTTTTAAGATTTACGTCTAATATATATATATTTAAGTGTTATCAACAATTCTGTTATAATTTGCTTTAAAAAAATGTTTGTGTATTTACATATAGAGGTGTACTCCTATTTCATAACATTTTATTTGAATGTTGACGATATTATTTTTCGTCTGACCCTAATTATAATTAATAATATTAATTAGCTTGAACATTGGTCTTAAAATGTTTTATTATTTCGGTCGGCATCGAGTAGTGCAAGATAAATTTTTGACACTTAACTTAAGGTGCTAAGATTTTTGTACTAGTATTTATTTATATTAACTGCTGAATGGCGAGATGAGAGATAGTAGCTAGACTCGACTGAACAGTGATGGTCAGATATGTTATGGGTTATGAAGAGATGGAGTAAGTCAGGGATTTTTTGACCACTGATATGTCAACCACTGCTCGATAAAAGTTTCGATCATTGGAGGTGATGAGTTTTATGTTGTGTGTGGAGAATTCCGCTCATGTTCTTCTATAATTGAATGAATTGACGTGAATTTATTTTCAGGTAATTGAATGAATTGCGACTAGGATTTTTTTTAAATATATGAATAAGTTCACTTGGAGATGCAACTTGAATTTAGTCTGGTGTTGGGTGATATAATTTTTGTTTGATAAAACTGCTGTATCATTTCACTTCGCATTAATGTTAATTTCATGTAAAAATAACAGAGAAAGGGTATTCTCTTAAAATTGTCGATGCACGCTGAAGTATGATTAACACATTGTGCAAAAAATACAGTTTGTCGTTTCAAAAAAGGTAGTTAAAATAAGTTGAGGATGTACAGGAAACAGGAAACCCATGTTAATTTCGGGGCATTGAAATATTGGCTTCCCTAATGATTTTATACCAAAGGGCTTTTAAGGGACACTACATGTTTGCTAATAAAAACAGAACAAATACAGGCACAGACAAATTATTTATCGCAAAACAAACTACGATTCTTATACTATCTTTCCACATAACTCCCAGCATTTTGGAGGTACTTGCCATAGCGTGACACACGTTTTCTTACACCTTCTTGAAAAAACGTTGCCGCCTGAGTTGTCAACCATATGGTAACATGTCCTTTGAGGTCGTCATCGTTGTTGAATTTTTGTCCAAGGACATTTTCAGGTGCAAAACGAGATGGAAATCGGTAGAGGTTAGGTTCTCGTGAAGCTCCCAAAAAAAAATGGTAGGAGTTTAAAATGTTATAATTATTGAAAGTAATAAATAGAGAAAAAAAATATCTTAGTTGAATCCATTAATTTAATGCTGGCAATCAAGTTATGGATGTCGTGTTAAGGCATTTCGATTCATGCTATCTGTAGTTTTTCACAAAGTTGCTCCTTATTGCTAATACGATGCTGTCGATGTTGAAACTTTGAAACATGTTTGATCGGCGATCGATCGTTAGATTTTGCTAGCCATGGCATGACATACATATTTTGGCCATCGTGATGCCCTCGTCATGAGGGCAGTTTAAAGTCGAACGTTTTCTTATTGACATATGCTGCCAGGACGATGCCGAAGATACTCCAGAGTTACAGCTTCCAGCCTATCGAATTTATTGATAGTAATTGATATTTCCAGGAACAAAAGCTAGATGTGATTTGCTACCCTGATAAATGCCTCCTCAATCCATCCAGGTCTTAAACCTGAATGGCGTCTTAAAGTCTTCTCTGCCTTCGAATTCTGCCAGCCATTGTCTCGTGAACCGACATCCTACCAATGTAGTTAGTCGATGTGGTGGCGTTAAATGAATTTAGCAAAATGCAGACTGCCCAAAAGAACGAATTACGGTACGGTCTAGCACTCTTACCCAATGGACGACTCCCGCTGACACGATCTCTTATACCCAGCAATCGAAGACAGTTTTCTAGAACTTTCTTTGAATAATTTCTCCAGGCTCTTAGCTCAATTTCGGCCCAACCTTTTGCAAATTGCAATTGCGTTTTGAATAGAACGAGGCATTGAAAATGTTTGAATAAAGAAATTTACACATCTGTTACAACAAGTGACAAGTAATCATCGTCCTGATAGAAAGATTTCAAGAAAAAGTGTTCGGGCGAATTTACTAAAGCGACAAGAAACTAGGTAGAGGAGTGTTTGTCAACAAAATTCAAATATTTTTTTTCTTGAGAGTAGCTTATATTACAGAAACATTTGATACGACATTGAAATAATCCTGCTTTTAATTGTCCCTATATAAACATTTAAATTATCTTACAAGCATCTACCCAATAGCTGTATAAATGAAATTCATCTCCGTAAAAATTATTGCACAGAAATTTCTTCCGAAGCAGGTTAAATACATGTAAGAATGGAGTTTGCTTAAGATAAAATATAACGTGCTCGGATGCTCTATAAAACATTGAAATACTCGTGCATGTCGACCGGCTATCGTACGTACGTACGACGCCTATCATGCGAATCGTCCCATTATTGTAAAATTAAATATTTGTTTGCATGTAAATTTCAACGAATCCTGCTGAACACATGAGTCACGAGCGAGTTGTTGAAACACATACGTTGTAAACACATACTCCTGTTGTAAATTCATTAATCATTTAAGTCTGTTTGTGTGTCTGTCGCAAAAGTTCTTTAACCGAATGTTTTTGGTCCTTGAACTCTGCATGTTTACTAAATAATTTGCGTCGCGGTCATTGGAACAAAATATCTGTTTCTGTCGCAGGAATGCCGCCACGTTAAAGAGACATTAAATTGTATGGGATGCTCATTTGGGGGCATTCGTCAGTTACAATAAAAGTGGAGAATTTGAATAAATATTTGGTTTTGAAGAAATTTAGGTTGGTAACTTCATAAGATGATATAATTTTTATTTTAGCAAATCATAGTAATTCGGTTTTTAGTTCGCACACATTTATATTTTTCTTTTGTTGTCGTTGCATTAGTTCATATAAACTATGTCTTTTTCATATTTAATTAAAGAAATAATTATCAAGTCGACTAGTATAGTTCTTAAATTTAAAAATTAAAAAACAATTAATTTTAAACCTAACGCGTCGAGTCGTGAACTGCGCTTATTTCACATACAGAAAATGTGTTTATCAATTTACAAACTTAGATTTTGTAACACGATAGGACTAAACGATTACATCACCTAAAACACCTGTGCGTTAGAACTGCTAGTGCACCGAAGAATCTGGGCATTAAATCGCCCAACCTCTTCGGATAATATACGAGGCAACTGACCTTCGTAAGCAAGATATTTTTTAATAACAGTCCCCTTTATTTCGGATATGCCAAGGCGCAATAAAATCCTACACGCTGATAACCTACAGCCTGTTGATTCCAAGTAGAGGTTATCGTACCGCCGACCATTCCATAAGATTCCTTTACATAATTGCCCGAACGAATCGGACGCACACAAAAATTACATTGGGACAAAAATATGAAATAGTCGATTTACATCGTAAGCAATTAGACGAATCGTAATTAATGTTTGTTAATTTTCGATTAACGTTGAATAATTGGCTTTCAGTTTATTTTTAATTTTCAACTGTGAAACGTAATTTATTTATTTAAAATGCATTTACATATTAGTAACATTTTAATTTGATTTAATATACTTGACTTTAAATTCATATTTATTTTAATTCTAATTGATTGCTTACACCTTCTAATCTCGTACGGACTATAAATTAAAAATCTTGATTTTTGGCGCCTAATGTGTGGCGCCGATAGAAAATATGTCTTTATTCTGAATGTGTGCCTACACTTGGATTTTTTTCTATGTTGTCGCATTCGCAGTTTTACGAAGACAAATCGTTCTTTACATATCTTATAATAGAACGCATAAAAGTAGCTAAATATGCCACCAAACCCAACGACAAAAACACATTTAAAAAATACGACAGGCAAATAAAAACTTGCCACCAACAATAAATTTTATAATTTATTGCTCAACATAAAAACCATCTACCTTCATGCTTCGTTACATACCCACAATTTTTATGTACCTATAATTAATATTCAATAAAATATACAGCATAGAACTAGAAAAAAAATGATTATCTTTAATGACATGATAATTTATGATACAGTCCTTAGCAGAAAGGTTTCGCAACGGAATATAAAAGTTTATATTGGCGAATGATTTATCAAAATCTGTCACTTTTGTGAATGCCTTTTATTACTTCCTGCTTAGAATACGAATGACATTATTAATACACTAATCAAAATCCTTATACAGCAGTTGTAGTAATCAAATCATTCGATTCGTAATTAAGCGATTAATTTTTTTATGTATATTTGATTTAATTAGGGTGTTAAGATTTCGTCGTGAAATTTATCAGTGGGCCTCAAATGAGTGCTCGTTGTTCAGTTATTCAAAAAGGCCTCGGAAATTTTTGTTGTGTAAAAAATTGCCATGAAAAATGCACCATGCAATTTAATTAAGCTTAATGTTATTACTTTCTAATTTACTACAAACGAGATAAAAATGAATCTAATACATTTATTAAAAAAAAAATAAAATTTCGATGTTCAATGACTTTCGATGTAATAATAGATATAAAACGTGGAAGCAAAAATTTACAATTTCTGCCCACAAATCACGTAACTAATTCAATTTTCCACCAATAATTCTAGATAGTTTTTTTTCACGTATAGCCCATTCTCCGAGTTCGTTCGTGGCAGGCACTTGAAAACAGAACCGTTTGATACATAACCGACAAACAATGCTGCCTCCTGGTGCAAGTTTTTCTTTAGAATAAATAATTATGCCGAGCAAACGTTCTTCTTATACCGGTAGCTCCGAGCATGTAACACTCTAGGAACCCTGCCACTTGTGTTGTGCAGCACAATATAACAAATATTTCATGAGTGCTCACCGAGCGTAGAACCACAAGAGTTTTACAAGTGCTTTTAAAACAGAGACGGATTTAGCGTCGAACTTACGCCGAGTGGCCGTTCGTCATGCGCCGTTGCTATGCTGCAACTGTCGATCGGTTATAAATAAAAAAAATATGTCCGCGGTTTTTATGCATGAACCGATGTAGGTAATAAATTACGAATGACTTATGACTATAATCTCGGAAAAACGTTAAAAAACCATTAAAATATATCCAATTTAGCATAAATACGAGATACATTAAATGTGTTTATAAGTTCTCAGTTGTACGTTACATATTTTTTTATAATAGAAATTCCATTAATCGTTTCATGTTATTAATTATCATAGGGTGTAGAATGGCAATTACATGATTGTGTGTATTTCTTTTAACAAAATAAGCATAAATTACTGTACATACATTTATTAAACAATTTATTTTATTAAAAAAATTGTTTGGAGCCTTAAAAAATATCGTTTCGTTCTCCTCATGTACTCATCAGCAACATAATTGTTTTTTAGAAAGTCAACCTGTTTAATAAATTTGTTTCAAATGTTTCAACGATGAAGTAGAACAGAAATGAAAACAAAGTAGTAAGAGAAAGGAAGGCGAATCAGGTAAGGCAAATAAGAAAATTTGTTTGAATGCTTTTAAATCACGAGACACTCTTATAGTTCAAGCTATACTAGTAGAACATGATAATGTCAGTTCGATCTTCATGGGGGGTTCCTTTCGTCCGCAAAGGAAACAATTAACAAGGTAAAGTTTAAATGAAACAGAATTGAATCATTTGCAATCGTAATTAAGTCGTAAAGGTAAATAATTTAGGGTGCAGTTGTAAATCTGTTATGATCTCAAATGTATTCAATAGCAACATACAATATGTTACAGTGCTGAACAAACAATCAAAAGCATCCTATGTGTGCTTAGGAGTTTCATCGAGTTGAACATTAGGTGTAACACGCGTTGAAAGGTTAATTTATATAATAGCCCAATGACGTTTTTATTCCAATAATCATGGGATATAAACACCAGGTATTAACGAGCCCACAAGAGATTCATTTAACATAAAGACAATTTGGAAAGGAATATGAATATGAGACAGGGATGGAAAATTCAAGTCAATAAGGATATAGTCGTTCTTTAGATTCTTTTTCTTGTTGTTTTATTTTGTCCATAAAATTTTCCCACCTTATTTCTATTCACTCCCCTAATTCTAATAATTCCATATTAAAGGTTCTGATCAAGTCTCGTACTTTTCTTCCATGATGTATATCAAAATGACAAAGTCCTGTATCAACTTTATCTCTAGCAAAAGCGGGCTTAGAATGCTACCCCGTAGCAGATCCTTTTATAAAGTTCACAATTGGTCTTAAGGCTGGGCTGGGTTATATTAGCAGGGTTGTATTATCTCTGTAATACAAATAATCCATCCCAAACCATCCGTTTTAGGGATGGTTGGGTTGTATTAGCTGGGTTCTGTTATCATTTTGATAGAAATCGTCACTTTTTCCATAGTGTTTAATAGCAATAAGTTTGTTCTTATAAAAACACCATGGATTCCATTGCAGAACTCCCCATCCCCTTTCTACTTTCTTATTCTTAATACTTAAGAACGTATAGTGATAATGAAAAGTTTTGACATCGAATTTTTTCTTTTTTTCGTTTTTAGTTTTCTACTGGTGTCACTTAATTGTTGAAATACTAACAGGTGTGTTTAATCACGTGAGGTTGTTTGATTTTGCTTATCTTCATTCTCTATTTATTTATTAACTCAGACGTATTTCTTTGTAAATGATAATCATTTCCTGCCATCATAGCTGCACCTACAGCTACTATGAAACAGCAGTGAGCCTTAGTTTTAGTCATATTTCTTGAAAAATTGCCCTGATATTGTATTCGTAGAGATCACATGGTTTTTAATCTTTATTCTTCAAATTATTAACGATTTTATAAGAACCTTCTGTGAAGGTTCTCCCATGCCTTTCCTGTTGTATTTTTGGAGAAGTCGTTTACTTGCTTGTAACCTAACACCACCTCAACCTAATTCAACCCAACCCAATACAATCCAACCCAACCCAATACAACCCAATCCTATCCAATCCAATCCAATCCATTCCAATCCACTTCAATCCACTTCAATCCAATCCAATTCAATCAATCTTTTGCAATTTTTTCCTTGTGCTTTATTATAAATTTTTAACTATATTTGTACTCATATTTTGTTTATAAAATACTTTCCTTCCTGTACTTTCCAGCCTTTATGTTATGTATTGGATCAAAACCTATCGACTTTCAACCCCTTAGTCGCTTCGTCCATTTCACACCTCCCATTGAACAAGAATAGCCAAAATTATTAAAATTTTGTAAATCATAATCGGTCGTAATGGGGAACAAGAAGGCAAGAAAATTTTCTATATTTAAATTAATATTAAAAAAATTAAAAATAATGGAAAAATGAAAAGAAAGCTCAGTTCGATACAAAACACAAATAAATGAAACATTAAAAGAACGCCAAATTGTTGTTTCAAAGAAATATTGCTTTGGTTGACTGGAAAGTGTTGAGCATATGAGTCAAGTCATTTTGACGACAAGTGTATCAAGAAAAGAAAGTGTATTTATGAAAGATATGAAAAATAAACAAATGGTTAGAAGCAGAAAGTTGAGCACGTAATTAATACACAACAGCCAGCGTTTAATACAAATATAAACAATAAACAAGGAATAATAAATAACAAAATACTGGTAAGATGATAATAATATAATAAGATAAATTATTTGAAAACGAACTCAAACGAAAACATAAAAAACAATTATGGAAAATCACAAGAAAAACGAAGAACTGAAGTAAGCACAGAAATAAGATAGGTTGGGATGAATAAGAATTAGTTGGGAGACTGGGATGTGATAGGCTTGAAAGAAAACAATAGAAAAATGAAAGGACTGGAGAAGAAGTTTGAGAATGGAGATAGGCTTTCTAAATTAAAGGGATGAAGGAAGAATGTAGGAAGAAGGGAGACGAAGAAAAAACACTGAAAATGGAAGGAGGAAGCAGGAGGAGATCGAGAAAAAAGAGGCGGTGCCGAAGGGAGATCCATATGGTCCAATTACATAAATGATTATTTACACGAAAGATGGTTTAATCTTACAACTCAATTGTGTAGTGAACATTAATTAAAACAGGTCCATGAAGACTAACTGGTGATCGCTAGACAATATTATTTCTGGGTTATTACCCTTCGCCAGTAGCGATTACCAAGAACCTTAGTTGTTGAAATACCTTTACATGTAGTGGCCATCAAAACTTCTTGGCGCGAGCCAATCACTCCTAACAAACCACTGACAACAGAACACTGACAAAACGATACCTTGTTGATTATTGTTAGCCATATATTTTTAAATTACGATCGAATTTTGTTTCGATTACAGTACAATAAAGAAATTTGCATTATACTTGATCCTCATTATCGGAGAATGTGGCGACACACGTTACAACCATTTGGAAAAATTAATTCGTAAATTCACACTTACCAAACTTGTCTTGAAAATCGATCATTCTTCTTCGGATTTTTCAATATCCCTGTAACAAAAAAATTAATTAATATTAAATTTTAAAATTAATTGTAATTCAGTTTGTGATTCATATGTTTTCGTCTATAAGTTTTTGTTGTTTTAGGCAACAAAACCTTTGAATTCGAGAACATCGTCAACTCCGTGCAGTTGCTCAAGCCGTATTCCACAGCAATCGCGTTAAACATTAATCTCAATGGACAGTCTTCACATCTTATTAAACTATTTATAATAAATCAAATTAACAAGGCGATTGTCTAAAAATAAACGTTTAACTTTGAAACATAATACTTCTGCCGTATATTTATGTCCGCTGAAACCCAGCATAAAATGTTGCAAGTGATTTATTTAATCCTCGGCAACGCAGGACACATGTAACGTAACAAACGTTGACGTTACACCTGTTTGTTAAAACTCGACTTTATTTTACACCAAGCTCCAACCATCTGGTTTTCAATAAAATACTCTAACGCGAATTAGCAAACATAAAAGCTCGGTACTTCACGTTTCATTTAACAACTCCGTGGAACGGCAAACGGTTGCGCGAACGTATTTTTCTCTCAATTATAATTAATAACAGCTTGTTTTTCGCGCACGCTCGCGGCGCGCCGTTTGTTGTCGATTTTCGTTTTCGGCGTTGCGTTTCGATGAAACGGTACGCGGACCGTTATGACAGAGCTGCGAGACGAGTAACGAGCGAAATTAAATTTGGGTCACTATAAACACATATAGCGTAATCACGAACGTGATCTCCGAAGAAAAGGATGCGGCGAACGATTTACGTCGAATCATTGGATATAAACGTTTCCTTGTAATGTACACTGCTAAAGATATAGCAGCAACATTTTAATATTCTTCGTGGTATTTAACGTTTCTTTTTTCGTGTACCATTTAGGGCGTACATTCAATTACGAAACATATTTTACATTGATTACTTAATAAATACATTTAATGTATTTTATGGTCTTGGGTTCGGTTTTAATTGGAAAAGATTTTTTGTTTTTAATATTCCAAAAAATTAAAAATTTTAATTTCATAGTAACAGCCAAAAAGGTATACAGTGTTATATTTTATTTAACTTTCTGTATTCAGAAACAGACGACAATAAACGTCGTTCCATCATTTGTACGAAATCTAGGCATGAAAACGTATAAATATAAAAGGTGTCCCAGTTCATAGACAAACAAAAACTATGTTTTAGTTTAATATGAAATATAGTGAGGTAAGAACGAGTACACCACAAGCTAATAAATTAATGAACAATAATTAATTAAAAATTTATTTGATCAACTTTGAATCAAATTGCCTCATTTACCATTCGCCGACAAATTAAATTAGTAAGCTTATCAGATAATTTTATCTGCGGGCTAGTTGATACGGAACTTCGACTTGATAGTTTAATAATGGCCGGTAACCATGTCTTACCAAGCTAGCCTGAATGATCCTCATTATTCCACATGTTATTAATTAGTATACATTATTCACTATGACATAAATTCCCCTACGCAAAGCAGAAAATAATATAATAAACCAACGATATCGCAATTACAAAGTCGTGAGAATAGTATTTGTAAGGCTATACACTTTGTAATCATTATAAAGCCATAGTACGTGAAGGTGAACGATTTAACAAATTAATTCTAGTAAACTGGGAAAATAAAACGGAAGAACGAGTCGTTATATTAATTCGTGCCATGAATTAGTTCGATCGCGGCGTTCCTTGAAATAGAACGAGTTGAA
Source organism: Geotrupes spiniger (assembly GCA_959613385.1). Taxonomy (NCBI): domain Eukaryota; kingdom Metazoa; phylum Arthropoda; class Insecta; order Coleoptera; family Geotrupidae; genus Geotrupes; species Geotrupes spiniger. The sequence goes on along the minus strand of OY390736.1, from coordinate 35,528,149 downwards.
GATGATGTGATTATTTGATATTCAATAATAAATAAAAATATGTGTATTTTTATGAAGAAAGTATTGCAGCCATCTTCTTTGTGTTAATGAGATTCCAGCTCGGGAATAAATTGGCATCGATTTATTAATTTATTGTAAAATTAGTATTAACAGAAAACATGTTTATAAATTTTAAATAATTTAGATTAGTTCTACAAAGACGTGGCCAGGGACGAACTGGTATTTGAACAGAAATTATTTTTGTTATAAATAATTAATACGACATGTCCTACAAATTTGTATTTTGAATAATAATTCACATCGTCCCTACCTACTGATGCACTCTATTGACATCGACGAAGAAAATTGCTTTGTTGAAATTCAAAAAGAAAAATGAAACGAAATTCATGTCCTTTAAAAGCAACTCACATTCGTTGCATTGATGTAATAGTGATAAATTAGCAATGTAGGTTCTATGAGCAACTAGTACAATTTTCACAACTGAACAATTTTCTTAAATATAGGCGCGCGCGATAATCGTGTCAATAAATTTATTATATAATGTAGGATATGCCCAACACACTGTTGCTTCCAGCCGACTGAAAATTGCATAATCGCATATGTTACGTGGGAACTTAAGAATTTCACGTATATTAGCACAATCCTCAAGAAATCCTTCGGCGCGTTTTTTTCGCGCTGAAACACTGCGATGCTTGACATAAATTTTCTTCCTACATGAGGTATTGCGTCGATGATTTATTAAGGCTAGTGGAACGCAAGGCTTTAGAAATACGAATTTGTCTAGCGTTGCATACATGAGCAGCTTTATTAACTTGACATATGACCAGAGATATCACGTAAAGGAATTTCCACGCTCCTGTTCTGTAGAAATATACGAAAAATGCGTAATTTATATCCTCGGCTCACCACACCCTTATATACCTCGAGAATTCTTGCACTTATGCCGTATGGAATTTACAAATTACTTCACACTTCCTTATCTGTAAGTACGTCTGCACGGTCCAGCGAGTAGAATTGCATCTTCGATAAAAAGTGTTTACTACTGGCACGTAGTGGCGTTAATAATTGTAGTAATGTAAAGGTAAGTCACGCACTATCACTGCGGATGGAGTATCGCTGATGACCTCAGGACCCCAGTTTTTAGATGATATTGGTTCATTCGCCTGCATCGTCGTGAGTTTTTCCCGGAACGTTTTGCTCTTGCACCGCTGCAAACTACTTATAGTAGTAAACTTGACCATTCACCTCAGCTCATGCAAATACGTGGAAACGCGAAATTAATGGTGCATTGCGACGTAATTAATGTTTGTTTGAAATATTAGTTACTCGTATTTATTATAGGATATACGTAGAAAGGATTATTGATTGGCTTTCAAAAGTTTTTATTGTTAACGCGGATGTTAGTTTAACAGCTCGCTAATTATTGTAATAGTACGAAAAACAAAACCCAAGTACCTATTTATCACGGAATAAACGATTTTTGCTGTATCTGCATTTAATATTTCCTAATCAAACATTCCGTTACATTGATATCCTTGAACGAAAAATCTCATTATCGTAATTAATGACCAAAACTAACGATTAAATTACAGATTTATGCAACCAGTCTGTAAAGTTGAGATTTCCTGTGAGCGTTTACGTACCACAAGCTAGAAAAATTTCATAGTTTTATATCATTTACTTCCCACTTACACCAATAAATATTTTTAAACAGTAGACATATACGATTAACAAAGTGTCATATATAAGTGTCTCATATTTTTGATTCAAAAAATTATTTTTAATCAATTTTATTAGAAGTTTCATTAAGAATGTCCCTTTTATAGAGTCGTTGAAAAATATACATTTACGTTCAATTGCGTTTAAATATGAGCTTATCTTTCTGGTATCTGTGGGCTCATCTGATGTAATTTGTTGTGTCGACTTGGCATATTTTACTCGACCTTCTTAACCTTTGTTTTAAGCTGTAAGCTCAGACCTGTAACGCATTTATATTAAATGCATGTTCTTCAAGGAATTTTCCGTAAGTACTATATTGGTTCAAGGACGATAAAGGACAACATAAAATATTAATATATACCATTTCGTATTTGTGTTTAAAAAGCGTTCATGTAAAGTTATCATCCCCACACCTGCATCGATTTTGATTTGTTGGATAGGGTATCTTAGTTGCGATAATGACATTTTTGTTTAAATAAACAAAAATTGTTCAAACGTTGGAAATTGATCATTGGCGAAGACCCTGGAAAGATTTATGTTATGTGTGGAACTATTAGGATTTGTTTCGATTTTGTTTCAAATTATCCGACTAGACGAAAAATGTGCAAGTTATACTTAAAATCTTAAAATGATGCAGCCCGCTGTTATTCATGACCGGGTAGATTAACACTCTCTGTTCTCTCGTGTATGCATCGTTTATTTTGTATTCATGGACACTTTACCCTTCATCCGACATCAATTAGCTTTTAGCTGGATACTTACAAATGTAAATTGGAGTTGTGTTCTTTTATTGTTGAGACACTTCCTAAGAAAGCGCACCTTTACGCGCGCGCTAGTTTATATATTGCGAATAACAACTAAAGGCTTTCAGCGTTCATTGTAAACAAGGATTTCCTTTGGAAGCAGAAACAGGATTTATTTAGCAATTTCCCGTTGCATCGAAAGCGAGAAAAGTGCACACAAATGCACATATCGTGCAAAACAAACAGACGCACAAGTTTACTTCTTTACGGTTGTTCTGGATGTTGCAGGAAACAGTGTTTAATTGACATGAAACGTCTGTAATTATAGTAATAATGGGTTTCAGAGTTCGTGGTAACATCGAGTGCGCTGTGCTACATCCACTCGAATTAAAATTCCGCAGTTTTAATTTAGTTCTAATTTCACATGGTCGTAATTAATGGTCGCGTTGAAACGTATTACATTTGACTGACAATTACGTAATTGATTTCGACGCTAAGGGATCCGTAAATATCGGTCGTTCGCCGGCAGTGTTTCACCTGCGACTTGCGTTTGGTTCGGAGAAATTAAACAATAAGGAAGCCGCCGGAGCAAAAGGATATGTACGTACATTGTAGGCATGTAACAATTTTCTCGACAAAGTGTTATTACCGCGGACGTAATAATGAAATGCGCAAATAAAACGAACAAAAGAAATCTAACCATGAAATACCCACAAATGTTGAATATTCCTGTTCAAACTTCTTGTGTGTCTAACGGTACTATATTGTGAGAGAAGTCCTACGCAACGAACGAGCGGAATATAGAATAGCGCGAGGTGCACGCACGATAGTACAATGAAACACCTGTATTCATTTGAAATTAAAATTGCCAGTGCGCGAGACAAGATGCTGAGTGAAATATCACTGACAATTACGTTGAAATATATGAGGAAATATATTTATTTTATTACCTACATGTCAATAACTGGCATTGAGAGATATAATAATACATTTATTTGTGATATATGTTGCAGCTTTTAGTGAAGTATCACTTAAAAAAAAATGTAAAAACCTACATTACCAGCGAACGAAAGAATTTGGTTGCTTTGCTGGGAGATAACTAGAACTAAATATCATATAGCATTATAATCACATCAACTGCGATTGCCATCTATGCTTGATGGACTGGAGCAAAAGTTCAATCGTCGATAAAATCAAAAATATTCTGTACCTTTCACAAATAATTGTCGTGTTTGCATTTCGTGTACGTGGATACATTTAATTAAATAAAAAAAATCTGATCCTTAGGTTTCTATTGCACTTCTATATACAACGATTGGTTGTACGTTATCCTGTTCTTCCAAGTATAGACGAACAGTCATTTTCGTTTAGCTGTAACTGAACTCACGGTTATTTCTCAAACATCTACGCTTTAGCGTAATTGTAACCCAACTGGTTTTTCAATGATTTATATGTTTCCGTTTCCTATGAAATCTGGTTCGCTGGACGCATATCCTCTTACACGTCGCTGTTAGTTTTTCTTATAATTGACCTATTTGTTTTAATGGGCACCGACTACTATGTAGACGCGCTGATTAAACCGAACGTTAATTAAACGTGAGCATCGGTAAAAACGAGAAAATTGAATGGTCAAGATAAAACGACGAAAACAGCAGCGGTTGCATTCGTCGCATTCTCACCGCAAATCTGTGTAAAATGGAAGGATGAATTTTGAAAAAATTGTAAGTCATCTCGTGAGAGTTACGAAATGAATAAACATTTTTCGAAACGCGAATGTAATAATTTACATATATTATTCACACCAGCAAGTGTTAGGTTGTAAAATATGGGTGTCGCTGAACATTAGCATACAATAGAAATCTTATTACTAATCTACAGCTGTACATTATTTTATATTACTGACTAGCTTTACTGATTACAAATATATGCAAAACGTTTATTTTACACGTTGGAAAACTATGGTTTGAGTTCAAAAGGTGTGACAACTAGAGCTTGTAATATGTTAATACAGTTGTTCTAATCTGCCTACTAACGTGTTATATCAGTGATAGTTCAATTCTTCACTTCTTTAATATATAGGTACGGGTTCAGATTTAAAAGTTCACGCGAACACAACGTAAATTGCACACCAGCTTTTGTGGTAGAAACATTTATTTAGCTCCACTTAAGTTCAAATGAGATTTTTTTAATAACACAGTGCGAGGTAATATCAAAACCCACAGATATCACTGCAACTAAAAGGAAAAACATGCAATCTACGAATATTGATCTTAGACAGTGTCAACGAGTAAGCCTATATTGCTATATAAATACAACTATGTTTTCAACTGATCCTAGTGGCTCAGAAACATCGAAGAAAAAGAAAATCCATAAACCTGTTTGCAAATGGAGTAAAGCCGATGTAGTACCTCGCGATTTTCTCTAAGAGGTAATTGAAGATACTATAATTGATGCTCGATTACCCTTAGTAATACTTCAAAGATTTTGTTACCTTCGAATATATATCTCCTGAAAATTCGACCATATTTAGAAAGTCCAAAAGGGCTAGATCATTTTGCCTTATACAATGTGTATCAAGAAAGCAGTGCCTTCGAAACTCTGAAAGCCCCCACAACCACAACAGTCGACTAAGAAACACCTCAGTGATTACAAGCATAAAGTCAAGTTGGTCCCAAAATAGATACTGAACAATTCGACACAACTTGAGCATAGAACGACGTGTGGAGATCTACAAAGACTAAACCCATATGCAACGACAAATGATCCGATTGATGGATAATATTTCATCTAACTTTTAATGGCGCCAAGTAAATGAACAGGTAAAAGATGAAGTACTAGACTATGGAAAACTCTGTGATATTCATTGTCAGTGTATTCATCAAACCACCACCATAGGATACGCTTGTAAGTATTAAAGCTATCGCAACATTGAAGGGAGATATTTGCCTGAAAAAATTCGGATGATGGAAATTGTTCCAATCGTTTGCTACTTAGTGGTTACGGTTCTTATACCATTAGGGTTAAGATCCAATGATACCAAATTTTTTTGGCAATTATCAATTTCCAGCAAGTTCTGCACGACATCGGCAACGTTATTTAAACTGAAATTTTATTCTGTTTTCCGTGGGGCAGCAGACATTTTCATATGGAAAATGATAGGAAAGTAACGTAAAAATGAAAGAGGTCCATGACAATTAGTATACTTAATATTTTCGAGCCAACTAGTAGACGGCTCCACAGTTTGGCATTTTGGTCAGCTAATGACGTCTAATTTATTTGGAAATTTCATCCTGATTCATTCATCCCCTTGAACTTAGTTCGGACAGTCGACGATTATTGAAGTTAAGAGGGAATTGGAAGTAAAAAAAAAATTGTGGACTAAAGAGGGACACAATTCAGGTAGGAAATCGTTTGTCTTGGGTTGCAGATCGAGAAATTTGTGAACATGAGTATTATATATATGCGCCAAGCCAAGGGAGTAAAGCACATTTTGACGAAAAAACGGTAATTTGAAAATCTGTGTAGGAAAGAAAATTGCCGATGGTTTACAGGGTATACAGATCAGGAAAAGCTCGAATAAAGAAGACTCGTATGGGTGATTATAATACTTATAATAAAAAAGGAGTAAGGAAGTGTTTCTTGCTGTGTTTCGTGTTGTACAAGTAGAGTTGGCTATGCTAATAATAATATTCATCCTGGATGGATTTCTGGATGATTCTTCGTGGGTGTCACATCGATGGCTGGTCTCAAGTTTTGTTCAATCGTGATGTTTAATTTACTCAAAGTTGTTGATTTATCATTGCCCCGAGGCTGCATGCATTCCACCCATACACAACGAACTATACTCCAACAAATTTTAGTTTATATTTCATAGTTCATAGACTATATCCTAAATCATTTTGAGTTTTATTTATTAAAGAAACAACCATCCGCCAATAAAGTACCGACACCCAAATTAGCAATAAAAAATTAATCTCATTTCTGCAACCTACATCTCATGGCAGTGCCACTCATTAATAACACCAAGTAATTAATTTAAAATGTAAGGCATGGCGGTATCGCTGCAATTTGAGTTCGTGACTTAGTCATGGATGTAGTTAAGTGGTTACCAGCATCTGCACGTATATTTTTCATTTCACTTGATTACTAATTACTCCAAATTAAGAAACACAGCCGCACGATACCATCTTGATATAATAATGTTCGAGACACAACCTTACAAAGTAAGCCTTGTACGGAACGAAATTAATTTAATGTGTCGACCTCCGAATTTGCTTAATAAATTCAATGTGTCGGGCCTGTCTTCTGCACTAATGAGAAATCTAATGAGTATGGGGTTGCAACCCAGTGCCATGTAATAAATGAAATAAATTTACCTACCTGTCAGCAATTTGCTGTAAGTGGGTAATCTGACGTGATGATTGAATGCCAGTTATTTATTTCAGTCTTAATAGGGACTTGTGCATTATATTTTGGCGCGAGTCATTGTAATTCGGTAATTAAATTTTACAGAAATGAATGGGGCAAGGATCGATAAGAATCGATCTCGACAGAAGCAACTATGAAAAAAAAATATATAAAAATTTCTTCAAACACAAGCAAACTCAATGAAGCCCCCCACGATAAAGTCAAACGATATTAATATTTAAAACATTGCCGGATAAGACCAATCATAGTTTACTATGTACTTTAAATCGATAATTTGAACGATATACTACCTAAACATATGGAACCCCAATATAACATCGGGATATTTATTCCATAAACTCTGTAACTGTTATCAATTAAATGGTTATGTCACATACGCTACATTTTTGAAGTTTACGACTTAATTGCGCCTTACAATAGAAAACTGAAATCCTTGACTGGGTAAATGTCATCTCATCAACATCTATAAATCTATGTAATTTTTGACAATCTTTGATGGAATTTATATTTCCCTATACATCTATGATTTTAAATTGCAAACATTGACATCATGTTACACTTTTACGTATATGATATTAATGATGGCTGCCATGCTTTAAGATAAATTAACTTTTTTAATTAAATTAACTATCTAAGTGTCCTTAATTAGTTCTCGGTAAATATATGTGATTCATTAAAGCTTATGTTCATGTTTTGCATACAAAACTACTTGGCTTTATCTTCGTCGAAGACGAAACGAGTTTCGTACAATTTTCGGACGTCGAAAAACTGTAAAATTAAAGCACGAACAAATGTTCAAGGACAAGGTGGAGTTATGAGGAATGCATTCTTTAATATGACGTGTTTACGTTATGCGACAAACTGACATGAGTCGTTCAGATAAAATTTTTCAAAGTTATTGACCCCATCATGGTTGATGCGAAATGATTTTGTTATCGGCGAATAAACATCGCCTGAAAGTGAGCGATAATTTAAGATTTATCTCCGAGAAAATGCGGTATAAATATAGATTTAATAATGCGATGGATAACTGCGCTATCATTTTTAGTTAATGTTGTATGCTAATTAAACTTGCAGACAGTGTTCTAAAAAAATATTATAATTAAATCGTTTTGTTGGTTGCATCACATCGTGAATTTCTGACGTTACGTAAAATATTTTTTACGTACATATTAATCGATTAATTAATGTAAATAACTCGTCAAAGCTCAGGATTGAGACACCCGTTGTTTAAAATAACGAAATCTTTATGGGCATAGGAGATGTACTCCTGGATCTGTATTTTGATGCACACTAGCAAACGCAATTGCAGACAGATTTATCAGAGCTGCGCCATAAATTAGGTCAAATCCGTCCCCTGGGCGTAATGTATTTCGATAAGTGTGCTTTGTGATGACCATTACGGAAACGCCAAAGGTTTGAGCAAATTGTAGTAAATATGCGTATAAGGAAATAATGCTGGCTGTTTTAAGAAACTTGGAGTCGTAAAGATACTGGCAGTCTAATGCTGAATATTCACTCAACTACTGTGTTTCGCTCATTGTTTTGCTTTGTGTTCAATTTACATTAGTACATTATTTATAAAGAAATTTTATTTCAAGCACGAATCGGCAGAGCTTCACCGGTAAAGGCAAAGATTTATCGGTGACGTACAAAATTAAAAATACCGAGTGTATGAATTTGCTTTCGTGAGATGGAAAGACAATGCAAGAAATGTTGGTTCCAGTGCTGGTTTCTGTTTTATTGCGTTTATTATTTGCGGCTCTCCTTATCTTCGTTTGAAACTATTATTTTTTATTTTTTATTAAATTCCTGTTATATTTAATTTATTATTTAAATCCACATTTCATGTCATCAAACCATGTTAATGAATTATTTAATTATGAATTTTGGAAACAAAAATTTGATGTGGTACACTTGGCGTAAGCTAATAATATATGTGCAAAAATACGCGTGCACTATTTATTGAGAGCATTGGAACTATTGCACAATTTCTAGACCCATAAATCGCAATTAACGCCATAAATTCCAGTCAGCATTAGTCGAAGACCTAGCGATGCGGAATGAAGAGTCTCCTCTTTAGCAAATGCTTACGTCGTAGATTTTAACAGGGCCGGTGATTACAAAAAAAAAAATCGGTAAAACATGAATATGCACTTCACCTGTACATATCGGAATTTTATCTCATTATTCCTAAGCATATGACGCCAAACCAGGCGGGAGTAATCGCTGCAACTCGATATTCATACTAACGAGGTGGCGAAGTTATTTGTATTTTATGCTCCTATAAATGTTGCTGTAACTTATGAACGGAAAAATTGCGATTTAACTTGGTTTACGAGACTAGACATAATGTGTCTTTTTACGTGCGATTGGCTGCAGCCATTCCGAGAAATCCGAACTTGTTACGTCGATACGTCTGGCTCGAGGATAAAATTGCGAACGTGTGTGTGTGTCTCAAAAATTGTAAAGGTTGAGCCGATTGCGCCGCGGTTAAATCTATTATTATGCTCATTAGTTATGTGAGTGAAATATAATGGACTAATTAGTTACTGTCAGAATGTTGCAAGATTGTTTACAATAGTGAGTCGTTTCGACTAAACATGGGAGTGTCCAACTAGAAATGCGAAAATTGAAAAATCATCCACGATAGGTAATGCGATTTATTCGCATGAATGCGTTTCGCAATTAATTTTCTATAAAGATAATATAGATATATGTTGCGTTGAGGTTCGAATGCCTGTTGTATCGTGAAAGATTGTGGCGGCGCTGAATTATTGTGTGATATTAATTTTGAAATTTTTGCGAATGCATGAAATTACTGGATTTACATACATACGAGATAATGCCATTTATCCCCGTTTAATGTTTGACTTGCACACTGAGATTTGCAGAATTCCTTGCAACTGCAACATACAGAGTTATCAGTTTTTTTAATTGTTTGTATATATAATTGATGGTAACTGATGTTTCAAAGCATTTATAGTGGGGTGGCTCGACCACTCTACTTAAAATTATCTGTTGCAATGTTGGCAATTTTGTCATTTTGAGCAGTTTTGACAATGTTCGTATTTTTAATAAAATATTTTTTGAAGTTTTTTGCAAATTTGTGAATTTTGACGATTTTTATTATATATATTTTTTTCTATTTTAAATAATTTTTTTGACCAATTTTGATTCATACAGCAATTTTAATATTTTAAAAAGTTTGGCAAATTGGAGATTTTTGAGCATTTTTACTATTTGGACAAATTAAGATACTTGGGAATTTCGTTCATTTGAATATTCTTCATATTTTATATTTTTGGCGGCGTTTTTTTCTGTTTCTTGAAACATTGTCATGTTTGTGAATAATTGTCAATTTTTATTTTTGCACTTTGTACAATTTTGAAATTTGATTTTTCAATTTTTTGTAATTTTTTCGTTAGACGTTCTGTGCACATTTCATTATCTTTACAGTTTCAATTATAATTTTCAACTTTGAATTTAACATTTTCCATAAAAACCTTGTCCTACATCTTATAAATTATTCCATTATTAAAATGTTGACAAGTTTTTACAATGTTGGAATTTTTGAAATTTTAATATTTTTGAAATTAGTTCCACATTTCAATTTTGACTTTCGATTTCGTCAACAATTTTGTTAATTTTAATATATTTCATCAGCTTAGAAACTTTCTTGAATGTTTGCCATTTTAACTTTTTGTATTTTTTGCGCAAGTTTGCTATTGTAGTTTGGTGATATATAATAACAAATGTAAAAGATATTTTGCATTTATGCAAATTTAGATTTTTTTGAAAAATTTCGTTTTATGGTTTAAATTTCTTATTGCTTTTACAATGTTTGTCATTTAATTTTGTTAATAATTTTGATACTTGATGTTAGTTCGTTTCAATATTTTTCATATTTGATATTTTTGGCGGAGAGTCAAGATTTCTTTGTGTTCCTTGCAATTGGAGATGTACAGGAGATATATGTCTATGTCTGGCATTTTTTAATTTTACTTTTGCATTTTGGACAATTTGATTTGATATTTCATTTTTCTGACAATTTGTGGTAATTTTTTCGTTATACGTATCTTTGCACTGTTTGTTATTTTTACAGGTTGAATTATAATTTTCAATTTAGAATTTAGCATTTTCCATAAAAACCTAATCGTACATTTTATCATTTTTTTCAATTAGTGATATATTGACATATGTTTGACAATATTGACATTTTTGATAATCATATTTTAATATTTTTCAAATTCGTTTCACATTTCAATTTTGAGTTTCGATTTTGTCAACAGTTTTGTAAATTTTAATATTTTATTTATGAAACGTTTTCTTCAACAGTCAACTACTTTTTTTATTTGAGGGAATTTTAGAATATTTAACTATTTTGATATTTTTGTTAAATGCTCTTTATCAAGAGAAGTCTTCAACTTTACTACTGCAAAGTAAGTACTGTTTAACCTACTACAAACATTAACATGTCCCCCCCTCCACGTCAAATAGCTGTCCAGATAAATACCAAAAAATGTCACATTATTAGGCTTATGCAGCCAGACTCTTTCTACTAAAATTAAAGGAATTGAGTTTTTTGAACATTCAATATAGCCTTATTACTGTAAGACCAGTTTGTAATTTCTTCTTGAAATTGATTTATAGACATTTGAAGCTAGTCAGAATCCCCACCAGTAGCAACAATAGTAGTGTCATCAGCAAAATTTATCAAGTAACCTGATCTAACATAGAGAGATAAGTCATTAAGGGGGGAGTCTGGTCTAGCTGAGGTTTTGTTCTAATGACGATTCTGCACAAATTTCATAATTTTTAAGTTTCTTGAATTTTATGAAATGTTGGTTCGACAATGCTAATGTTAATAATAAATTGACGGAGACTGTGGTTTTTTAAATATGAAAATATCTTATAAATAAAAAAATTATAAATTTAACAAACCCTACCACACAGTGTTATCCCACTGGTAATCTAGTGACCATCTTCAAAGGTAACATTCTAGCTAGAAATACTAAGTTTAATACTTTTTTCTTTGTTTGTGTTTTTTAGGTTTTTTGGGGTTTCTAGGTTTCTACTGAAGATTGCAACCTAGTTGCCGAAATACATAAATTTGTTAAAATCAAGTCGATGCAAAATTTCAGTGCACGTTGCTAGTACACAACGACGATATTATGTTTAACGACAAAATGTTGAATTTTTGTATGTCTATATATGGTACTTGTATTCGAAAATTTCAGCATCATTGGATCTTTGGAGTGCACTATGAGATATCAGACTCTGCTCACTTTCATTTCTGGATACAATATTTTATCCACATTTGATGTACTCGTTTCTGAAATGGAAATGGTGTGTTCGACATTTTATTTGAAGATGACCAATGCATTTTATGAACTTTGGATAAAAGTGGTCTATGAGCTATGACAATACACATATAGTATGCGCTTGTGCAATAGTGGCAATAAATCTCGCAAAGACTGCAAAAGACCTCGCGAAGGCACCCCTTGGGGCATCAGTTCTCCTTCTGTGTGAGAAATAAATCAAGGAGTTGGCGTTATTTGGACATCGCAATGTGAAATCAAAAGAAATATCAGAAACATTTAAAGTTGTGCAAAAATACTACTGTCAATCTCTGACTATATCGTTTCTAACGTTTATTATGCATTTTGTAAAAAAAACTAATCGAGTTATTCGTAATTTGGGCCGGAGAAAAATTCATTTAAATGTGCGACCTAACGGAACTTGTTCATTTGTCATGTATATGATGCAATCATTTCAAGCCACATATCGTCGTTACGATTACACAAAACGTTATAGAAACACATTTCATGAATGGAAAATATGACACGTTTTTAAAAAATGCCCTTGCATTGGCGCATTGTCACAATGGTGCAATTTAATATAAATGCGCGGACGAGTTTGCGTCGAAATCATTTTCTGTTCTATTATCATCATGAACTGGTGTGCGTTCGTACTTCTTGCATTGCTGAAGTTGTCATATCAGGTGAGTTCACATAAAATAAAAATGATAGTAACTTTAAATCACTCGCTCAATTCCCAACATGTTCTAATATACTTCCTCCTACATATTCTATTATTAACGTATTTGCAACCACAATCTCAAATTGATATTTATTTTGAACTATAAGAAATTTATTAACTAACTAATCGTCATCGATAACTATTTTACGTTCATGAAATCCACGATTTCATATTCTTTGTGATTAATATTTTTCGTCTAACATTATGGTTTAAGCAATCCGACGTCGATACCGAGACTGTGATAGTTAACAAATTTAAAGAAGCATGCATACAAGAATCTGGTGTAGATCAGAGTATATTAGCTGATCCGACCGCCTTCGAAGGCGATAAAAATGCAAAGTGTTTCGTCAAATGCGTGATGGAGAAGAGCGGCGTCATAGACAAAAAGGGCGACCTGCAGACGGAGACGATCGCGGAGGTTTTCCAACTTTCCGACGACGACCCGTACACAGCAATAGTCAAGAAATGCCAGGAGATCAAACTGGATGATCCGTGCGAGTTGGCTTTCGCGAAGCATAAGTGTGTAATGGAGACCGGTTGAAAAATTGTAAGAAGTCGGTAACGTTCCAAACAAATGCATTTATTTAAACGCAATGATTTAGAAATGTAGATTATTAACAGGAAATAAAGTTTGTTGGTGCATTTCGTCTACGTTTCAGCACACGCCAACTACATCACTAAATTGTATTTATAATTTTTTTGTGTATTAGACCAACGATAACGTGTACGAATATATGATGAATCAATTCATTGTAGGTACTCATAATTTTATTGATATTTCAAAATTGACAAGAACTTGAAGTTGAAGCTCGGGACGTTATAAATGCCTACAACAAAGAAACTAGTCCAGTATTCATGCACATTAAGGGATTGAAAGCTACTACGTGGTACCGCCAATTGTTAAAAGTTAAATAATAATTATCAACACCATGTAAAATATTTTGATTGTTTAAACGTTCATCAAATAAAACACCACGTGTGCGCTTTCCACACCAGACAACTTATTGATGATATTTAACACATAATAGTGGAACCTTTATATACTTAATATTTACTTCGCAATCACATGCAATTATTTTTCCAATAGTCGTATTTATACGCTAGCGATCGTAGATTAAACGAATTAACCGTAACTAGCGGACGTAAAAAGCGGTCCAACAATAAACGAAACAATTATCGAAAATCTCGCATTGGTAAGTACATCGCATTTAGATGTGTTTTGACACGTCCGCGTCCGCGCACAACAAGTTTCAAACATGCCCATTAGGCCCATTCACGGCCGCCTAACAAGATGTATAAATAATTTAATGATTTCGTAATTATTTTCAACAATAAAGCATCGAAAGCTGTCTATCTCGCCTGAATAAATTTAAATTGGAGAATAGGATTTATGACATGATTAATATATCATTTATTTATGACGTTGTGTGACTGTAATTTGCAAGTTAACTTGGGCGCTTTCATCAAACAATTAACTGTTAACGTCGTCGGTATTATTTTTGACATCGCATTAGGAAGAAGTGGATAACTTTTTTCAAACGCAAAAACCGATATGTTTTTCGGACGCAAATTTCAGCCGCGTGCAGAGACCAGTGTTTGTTTAAGCCGTCAGTGTGTGGCTGTGAAAATGGGGAATTGTTTAGAAGATGAGCAGAATAGTAACAAATCCAAACGAATGAGATACGGCAGAATAGAGTAAGTGATTAAAGGCATTAGTATAGATAAAATTTATATGAGTTTCGAGCTAGATTTTTAATTGGTAAATGATGCAGGTTTAGACATTCTAAGTTTTTATGAACTTAAACTGGCTTTATGTGTGTGCACAAAATTGCTGAAAGCCATTTACGACCAGGTTGCGATATTAAGTATGCAAATCAAACCGTTCCAGCTCTTTAATATTGATCTCGAATTTTTTGTAATGAGTGTTAAACATCAACATATAAATAAAAATGAAATTAATTACACAAGTAGTCAGTTATATGTGTATTGGAAACGATAATTATACAAGTATTTCAACAATTACGGAACGTATAATTTTCATACATTGAAGCCTTAGTTTCATATAGTTTTTACTAGGAAAGGGTAAATCACAGTATGTATTATTCATTTATTTTACGACCAATCACTCATGTGAATATTAAGATAAAATGCTCCTTAATGAATTGTTATATTGTGGAGAATAAATTTAACGTTTGACTAGATAGTTACACGTCGCATATTTATTTTGATTTATGTTCAGCCTTGTTAAGCAATTAGTTATTATATGTTTCATAAAATATAACTGGATAGATTTTGTATGGATTTTTAAGTGTGAATTTATCTCAATAATTACACGTTTCGTCTTGGTGTTTGAAGTTATATTTGATTGCCATTCGAATTTCTACTAACCAGGCTTTAGTCCTACTGTTTTAGAACTAGGATTGTGTTTTAAATTTACAATCAGCTTCACGATAAGTTAACACGAGAAATGACGCGGTACAAACAGCTGCGTTATAGCAGATATCCTGCAAAGCTCCAAGATCCTCGGGATGCAATTTTATATTACTTCAAAAAAAAAAAACGTATGTGTATCATCAACTTAGCAAATGAGCAGATCAAAGATTATATGAAAACATAAGAAACAGATCTTCCAATTTTGTGAATTTATCTATTTTGGTGTAAGGTATGTGTTAATTATTTTAAAATTAAAAGCTTTGTTGTACGTGAAAGTAAATGTACAATAGAAGAGCTGCAGATTTTTAACATTTCTGTCAAAATCATTACATTTCTTAATTTTTTCTAAATATTTAACTAACCCAAAAATTAAGAAAACGATGTCATATAATAGACGGTATGGTTACTTATTTTTATATTTGCGAAGTATTCCACTACGAAAGCTACTTAAAACAATTTATTAAATTAACGACGTAAATACAGTGCGTATAGAGCTTACTCCTATCTACATATATTCTACGGGCGCATATTTTTCAAATCCCAATTCTAGTTCAACTGATATCCAAAACAACGGGTTTGAAAACGTTAATTTCTACGGTTTCGTATATCGTGTAATTGCACCGTATCTAGTGTGAGTGTATACTTAAAAAGTTTCGGAAAGCTAGTCCACTAGAATAATGACATTTTTTAATTGCATCCATTATGCTTTTCTTTGAAAGTAAACGTAGAACTACTATGCGAAGCATTTTGTTTACTTTCGTTTAATTTATCTCCATTGTCAAAATGTATGCAACGACAAATTTCGCTTAATTAAAAAAAAAAAATTAACAGAAAGCGTCGACATTTGCAAGAAATTATAAATGTTGGTTAATTCTAAAAAATGAATTATGAAAACACACATATTTAACAATAATAACAAAATGTTTACTTCAATGGTCCTAACTTTAAAATTGTTCGAAAATCCTAACAGATACATTTTTTCGAAGTTAATTTGGTTAGTTCGACAAGACATTACGGAATGATTAATTTGTCAAAAATTGGAAAAGTGCAACCGTACAAACTTTCTCATTTTATCTGAATTTCGAATAATTAATTTAAAAATCGCAAAACGTTTAAAATTTAGATCAATAGAATTAGTGGATTGTGTTTTAAAAACGCAAACAATTGGTTCAATTACATAAAACAAATTCAAATTCCAAACATTTTTAAATGAAGAATAGTTTAATTTAATTTTTCTATTTGACTGAATCAGGTGTTACTCGATTTAGTTTTTATTTAAATTTTGTTTATTACTTAGTTTAATAAAAAAGATAATTTTTCAATTCAAAAGAACTTCAAACTGTTGCAAACAATTGGCTTAATTTGAGCCTAATTTAATTGTATGATTATGCTTAACTTATTAAAAGTGTCATTGTCAATAGTGTCTAAAATTTCGATTCACATTCGTGAGACTGTTTTTGGATTATTATTAATTTTCTGCCAAATGCCTTTAATTGATCTACATACGAAATTGTCTCCATTGGAATTTATGCAGAATTAAGCGTATAAAGACTAATTTCACAGTTAATTGAAGCTAAAGAATATTTAATAAATATTCATCAAAAATTGTTCGTTGTCGACTAAAATTGAAGAATACAGAATGATTTAAAAAACTTTGAGGTCACTAAGATGACATCCTAAACGTATAGTGTATTATTGGAGAGAAGAGAGGAGCATTGAGTTGCAAATATTGCTTAAACTGATAGGTCACTGATAAAAAGAAAATGTTAAGTAGATGGATGTGGTAAAAAAATGCCATTGTACAAAAGTATGAAATGGTAAGAATATCGCTGATCACTTTGTCTAGACAGAAAATCAGTATGTAGTTGGTCGAATAATATACACATTGATCCAGAATTCAGCAAGTGTGAACGAAGGCTAATTTACCTGAACGATAGGAGCAAGAGGTTGGGATGGCCATATAGGACTACATCCGTATAGAATAATTTCATTGCAATGAGTAAATTACTAGCTAGCAATTAATATGAGGAAGCAAGGAAAAGTGCTTGAAGAACTTGAGATGAGAATTACAATTGGTAATGGATTAGAGGATGAAAAGGGTATAAATATTGAAACGCTGAATATAGAATTAGGACGAGAGTGGCTAGGACGAGAATGGACAGGAAGAAGATACAATTAAATTGGTGTGCTAAGTTCAATCTAATATTTCAACTAATATGCACTCGAACACAAAATTCACTGACTTGTTTATGTTTTACTTCAAATCAAATTAAAATCCAACATGCTTGGATTGCAGTTCCATTTCAAAAGTTAGATTATATTAAAGTAAAAGGTGGTGAAATATGATATTAATATGGAAGTTAGAACGAATGGACGCCTGGAGTAGATAGCGATGGAAGACGTAAATACAAGATGGATACGAAGAAGGAAACGTGAAGGTGTGAGAAAATGCGAATAGAAATGTTTGATAGAGCGGCTTCAGAGATGGAGGAAGTAGATAAGATGATAGAAGATGGAAGGATGTGGAGCTAGAATTGGTTGAATTGTCAACATGCGGTATAATCAGACGGGGAATGCGAGATATAACGAAAAGAATTAAGTTAAAAAAAGTTATGTTTGTGCTAGAGAATGACTGATTATCTGAAAGGAAGAAGACGTAAAGCTGAAGAATGTACAGCTGCGAGTTGTGGATGTGGATACGAAATGAGAGGGACTAACACAAGCCGAGAAGTGTAATAATTGAAGATTGTGTGGAGAACGAATGAGTGGGAGAGGTTTGAATGGGAAGAAGAGTTGAATGATTCGTGCGAGGACATGGGACAGTTAGAAGTAATCATGGATAGGCGGGATGCAATAAATAAATGATATAGATATTCATAGGGAAAATGCCAATAAAGGTTTTTTTTTTAGATAATATTACTTTCGTTGTGGAATTTCAATAAAAATATTTCTTGATGGTATTACTTTGTTTTTCTTTTAGTGAAAGCTCTCAGGAACAGTGCGTGTCCACACCTTGTGGGACATGTAAAAACGTTACCATAAACGTTAATCCCCCATCCAATGGAAAAAAGAGTACACCATTAGAAAATGACGTGTTTGTTAGCGATTACAACTTGTAAGTTTCACCAATTAATTTTACTTCTAACCATTTTAAACTAGAGAGAACAGTCATCAATCTACTATTACTAATTCTTCAATTTCACTGACGATTCCGTACCTTGCTCTGTTTTTTGCTTCAACACCTATATAGCGAAACCGTAGTTTTAATGGCAAGTATTCCATTTCCACACGCTTGCATTATATAATTAACTGTAATCAACATCCTTTGTCGATTAACTTGTACCTCATTGGTTTGAAAAGTAAAATACTGAAGCTACTCAAATCCACCGAAACCTCCAAGTAATTTATCCCATTGTCGTGCAACATATTCAAATTTTAAGATTGTCCGATGAATTTGCCTTGAAGTCCAAAATCAAAAGCTACTTAAAGGTCTTGAAAATAGTCATATTGGTAGGCATATCAATCGGATGCAGTTACATACTAATGGTAAAAAACGAAAAAGTAAGGGAAATGCACCAGCTGAGCATACCGGCAAATTCTACTCTAGGTAAGTTGAACGTCAACATTGACCGCCCACTTTCAACAGCAATCGCAGGTTATTTAGTCACCAACGAACCAAAGCACCACCACATGTCTGTGAATTTAGAAGGCGCCCTTTTGCCCCGACACTACGCCGATTTATCAAAAAATATTATGAAAGTATGGGTGGAGTTGCTGGTCACGAAAGAGAAACTAGATAACGTATCCACTTTGGAGACTAAAAGCATGTTCGTCCAGGTATTTAAGCGATTTTGGCGATCGTGGTTAATTTCGTTTATTTGGTATTTTTAGAACGTGTCGCAAGTATGGAGGGTTCCCGTCGTCTCGGAAATGTACATAGGCGTAGCACCGACGGTTTATCTCCATAGGAATTTTATGTTAAGTCCCTTCACCTGCGGAAATTCGACGCACTGCTTTTTTAGGATTAACCTAGAAACGAACTTGCAAACGAACTTTCCAATTTCGTTGAGTTACAACTTGGAACCCATCAACACGAACGTGGGCGTTATATACGCAGCGTTCATATTGATATTTCTGTACGTTTTGATCATATTCGAGGTAAGTGGAAATTTGCAGCTTTGATTAGTCGGCAACATACAACACTGAAAGGAAATCAATTAACAAATTTTCTTTCGAGTTTGTACAAAATAATCAGTTTATTGTTGATGTGAAACAACTACGTCGCCTGAAAAAAATTCTGCGATTGAAATAAGACAACTTGAAGTCATCGTTTATGCCAAAAACGTGCCTTTAAAAATGTCCATCATTACTGCTCACTATTACATTTGAATTGCAGCTAATACACAAAACATTAGCAGCGATGATTGCCAGCACCCTATCAATTGCCATCTTGGCGGCATTAAACGCTCGACCCACTATGGCTGAAATAATATCTTGGATAGACATCGAAACATTGCTATTGTTGTTCTCCATGATGACTCTGGTAGCCATCTTCAGCGAGACTGGAATTTTCGATTACCTGGCCGTCCTGGCCTATAGGGTAATTTAATTCTATCATCGTGTTCAAATACAAACAGCAACTAACACTTACAGTTGACAAATGGAAGAATTTGGCCGCTGATCAACACTTTGTGTTTCTTCACCGCGTTGCTCTCTTGTTTTCTGGACAACGTGACCACTGCACTATTGATGACGCCAGTCACGATAAGGTACACAACACCATTATCGACGATCGATCATTGCGTTTGATTTTAGGTTATGCGAAGTAATGCGATTGAATCCGGTGCCAGTTTTGATCAACATGATAATTTATTCCAACATCGGCGGCGCGATAACACCCATAGGCGATCCGCCAAACGTCATAATAGCCTCAAACGCAGCCGTCATAAAATCGGTACATTGAGATTTTTAACGTTGTGTGTGGAAGTACATTTCTTATTTTCGACAGGGGATTAATTTCGGCGTCTTTACGGTTCACATGGGAGTTGGCGTTATTTTTACTCTGGTCGTCGTGTATTTTCAGCTCCGTTTCATGTATAGAGACGTCAACGATTTACGATACTCGGAACCCAACGATGTACAGGGTAAACGTTAACGTTGTTTTCGGCAAATGGATAAGTGGTAAAAGTAAAGAGCAATTCTTGTAGATTTACGACGGGAAATAGCGGTTTGGAGAAGAGCTGCAGCTTCCATGGGTAGCTACAGCAGAGAAGAGCACACAGTCAAAGATTCCCTCATGAAAAGATCTTCGAGGTTAATGAGTAAGCTAAACGTAAGAACTAGTTACAAAACTGCGTCCATCGATAACTACAGTGTGAACGTCCAAGATTTAATAGATCAGGTATTTGACATAAAATTTACTACCGTTGATTGCACGTTGTTTTCAGTACCCTATTAAAGATAAACCACTTTTGATCAAATCAGTCGTGACTGTCTTTTTCGTCATCTGTATCTTCTTTTTAAATTCGCTTCCAGAAATGAGTAAGTATTCTCTACTTAATGGTAGAATTTTTTCGCAATTTGGATATTAATGTTACGAATATAGATAGGTTAGGTTTGGGTTGGACGGCTTTGCTGGGAGCTCTTCTCCTTTTGGTGATGTGTGGACGCGATGATATAGACGCGATTTTTGCCAAAGTCGAATGGGGTACCCTATTGTTTTTTGCATCTTTGTTCATATTAATGGAGGTAAGTTAGTACGAACTGTTTCGTGGATCCAAATACAAATCCTATGGATTGAATATTATCTTGGTCGACCCGTTATTAAATTTTTGAATATAACTGTATTTCTGTAACTCCTAGGCGTTAAGTAGATTAGGGCTGATAGACTGGATTGGAAGTCAAACACAGCTGGTTATAATGTCAGTGGAGCAAGAATCCCGGTTGACGGTAGCAATTTTAATAATTTTATGGGTGTCGGCGTGCGTGTCGGCCTTCGTGGATAATATACCCCTCACCACAATGATGATAAGGATAACAATTGCGCTGGCGGAAAATGCAGAGTTACAATTACCTTTGCAACCTTTGATATGGGCACTTTCGTTTGGAGCTTGTCTTGGAGGTAAGTAAAAATATGAGGTCATATACACTATTGGTCATCATGTTCCATTCCATCCATAATAATTTTTCAAATTCTGATGAATGCCGTTTAAAACATCGGTCGGAATAATTGAAGTAATAATTTTCCCAAAATCGAGTACAATAGATAAAATTTCTTATTAATTTACTCATTCGTCCCAGTTCCATACAAGCATTGCATATTTCGTCTGTAATGGATTTCAATTTTAATCGTTTCACGCAATTATTTAATTTTTGTTCATTAAGGACTTAGTACCGGTTATAACGAGACGTAACTTTAGTTTGCTGTTTAAGTGTTTATGTTTCTGATACCAATTAAGTAAACCGTATTATTAATGTACGACTTAATTCCAACAATATCGAGATCGATTTCGGATGTGACCAGCCGATAATTTTTCTTATCAGGGCCGCATTAGAACTTTGAAAAATTTGAGCATTTTCTAATTAGCGAAAAGATACACAAATCTAATACTTCATCTTATTCTAATTTCTTATTTTCATTTCAGGTAACGGCACGCTCTTTGGGTCATCATCCAACATAGTCTGCGCTGGAGTTGCCGAGCAGCATGGTTATAAATTTTCATTCCTGGGATTCATGAAGTAAGTGGAAGCGGTCTGTAAAACGTAACGTTCTAGGAATTTCAAAATATTTACGAATAAATTTTGAGAATTCTTCACCTGGAAGTTTGAAAGTCATTTATTGATTGAAAAAATATTATATCATTTTCAGATATATTTCTCATACTTAGTTAATATAAATTTGACTATTTCTTTAGTAATAGCTGTTGTTTGTATTTAATAATAATTGTTGTAGGGTTGGATTTCCAGTCATGATAAGCAGTATGTGTGTGGTGACGATATACTTAATTGTAGTGCACGTTGTTTGGTGCTGGCACTGAATTTGGAAAAAACAATGTATATATTTCTTTGTGGTTTATTTGTTAATATTTGTATACCATTTGGACAAAATGTATATATTTCGTTGTGGTTTATTTAATATTTGTATACAATATATATGATTTACATTGTCACAATGTTTTAATGGATGAGGTGAAATGAATAATTAAATTAAATAAATATGATAATTTAAGGTCACTTACTAGTACTTGAATGTAGTGTAAGTTGAAATGGACTTGGAGGGGGTCATTTTAAACAACAAAATCGTGAAATGCAATAATTAGAAACGTAAGCTTTGTTATTTTCCTTTGAGAGTCGAGAATTTTTTTTATTAAATGAATTTGAATTAAAGAAATAATTAAAATTTTATTATTAATATTATTATATAATATTATTTTATTAATTAAAATTATATGTATTAATTGCACTTTATTACGTTCGAACAGATAATGTTTTCTCGTTTTGATGTATGTAATAAATTTTACACAAATTTGCACACCTTGTAATTAAATGGCCTAAAACCTTAATAAATACATCGCTTAATTTAGACTTATTACACATGTCTCGAAACACGTTTACAGCGGTTTGAAGAATTTTATTTTTTATGATTTGATATTCATTTTATGACATTTATAGTTCAATTTTCCATAGAAATGTTTATAACTAAAATGTCAAAGTACTAGTTATATCGTCACCATTACTCGAGTTATAGTAAATATTTACTAGTTATTCAACTTCACCTGCCTTGCAGCAAAATCGTATGTTTAAATTTGTAGTCTAAATTCGCTTTAAAACTATAAAACAACATGTTGCGACCATTTCTAACAATTTTTCTCCCTCAATCCCCACCTTCTCCTGACACATACATTCCATACCGCTGCTCTTACTCTCACTTATCATATAGCCATCCTCATCGTCCCCTCAAATGTCCTTTTCCCCACAGCTTGCCCCTCGTCCGCCTTCCTCGCCTTTTTGAATATAAGTTGTCTCCTTTCTTGAATACCATCACATTTGCCTTCCTCGTGTTGAACTTCAGTCTTCTCTAGGAAGTCTAGTCTTTCAGCCATCCCCACCTGTCTTTTCACTGACTGCGCTAGGATGACTACATTATCAGTAAATGGTAATGACCAGATCTTTTCCTTCCTTAACTTCTTAACTCTCCCACCTTGCCCCTTATTTAATGTCTTTCCCAGCTCATGTCCTCATCAATGTCTTTCTGTCCACTCTGTCGAACACCGCTTTAAGGTCAACAAACATTGAATATACCTCCCCTCCTTGCCAATTCTCTCTCCACAATATAATTCACCACGTATAAAATGTCCTTTGGGCCCTTTCTTACTGTAAATCTCGCTTGTCCTTCTAGTAGTATCACGTAATCTTCCAGCTCCTCCCCTAATCGTGCTCCTATTAGTCTTGTGCATATCTTATACCCTATGTTCAGTAGCCATATTCATTTGTAATATTCGGTCCCTTCTCTGTGTTCTTTCTTCCAGGTCGCCAACGTCCACCTTCCTGGCATTTTTCACCTTTCCATCCATATGTCATTTATCTACATCTCTCTCCATATATCCTTCCCTCGGTGTGCACTCCATCTTCGCCGGATACCTTCCCCTTTTCAACCTATCATTTATCCTCCTTATTTCTTCCCATGTAAATTCTTCCATTCCCAACAGCCCTCCCTCCCTTCTCTTCCTTCCTTTGTCCATTCTTCCCCTTCAAACAATTGCATGAAATATCGTCTGCATCCTTGGCTCCTATACTATCCGTTCTAACTGTTCCTTTCCTTCTCTATAAGGTACGCCCATATCTCCTTTTCACATTTTAATCTTTGCACTTTCCCCTCTGTTCCTTTTTTTCCTGACCCAAGTGTCCTTCTGTCTTTCCCATGTTCGCTGTCCCTGCCTCGATTCGTTCAGAATCTTAATCACTTTCCGTTCATAAACAATTTTTTTCTTCGATTGTATTACGATTAAGAGCACATTTATTAAGTCTTATTGCAATAAATATTTTTTGTATTTTTCTTAAAGTAACAAATCGTTAAACAATTACACGGTTAGCGTCATAACAATCGCGTGTGATTCACTATAACTTTATCACACCAGATGGCTTTATATTAAACAAATAAACAATTTACTTGCATTTACACTGTGAAGTAAATTTTAAGGCAATTTATATCGTGTGCAACTGTTTTTGATATAAGTTTTGCAATAGGAAGAACACTCGCTGCAATGAATATGTTAGCATTTAAAAAATTACGAATTTTAAGTCTTCTAGAAAACTAATAGCCCAATTAATTTTGATGTAAAAAGTCCTTCAAGCTACTATTTTTTTTTAATGTCATTATTTTCCCTACAAATAACAATGAATAAATTAACGCGTCAATAGCGAATTAATAAGCACAAAACTCGGTTGCCCTGGAAAACAATGCAAGTAAAAGTAACAAAAACAGGAACAATAAACATTTCCCTCAATAAGTGAACAATGAAACTCGTAGCTGCAATTGCATTTATTACGGAGACGATATTATAATTGACAAGATGTGGGAAGCCGTGTAGCATCAATTACGGTTGATAAAGGCGCCCAGTTCTCAATGAAATAATTATAAGTGAAACGGAGACACGAGCTTTCTGTACACATATTAATTCGTGCTATAAAGTACACTGCTTTGGTGATCTCACCATACTCCCACCAGAACTGCGTGCTAAGAATTGCATTTAAGAAGCGTCAGTGACTCAGATATAATTATGTTGTAAAAGCGCTTAGTCATGTAGTAATAACACGATGGCATTGCAGCAAAACAATTCACGCTGTATATCGTTCGGATATACACAGGGCCGCACGAAAAATATTAGAAATTAACATATGCAATGTAGCTTTCACGTTTGCAATGAAAATAAGCTCGCGAAGTTCGTTTTCAATCCCGGATTAGATAACAAAGGTCGCCGGTATGCCATAACGTTTGCAATAACCACTCTATAATTATAATAATTGTCAATAACTGCAAATGTGCATAAGAGGCTATAAAAGTAGGTGTTTAATCTTTGCAACGTACTTAGCGAATAAGTACTGGTGGTACCTATGCATGGATTAAAGGAGTAAAGTTAAGGCGCAGCATTAATTAGAATCCCGTAATTTAATAATTTGCGCAATTATCTGTACTATTGATTGGAAATACTAATAGCGAGTCTTTGACATATTAATGGCTGCATGTAAGTAATTAACACTCAATTTATTTTACGTAATGCACGTTTATAACTTTTCCCTGTCTGTTGGAAATGCATAAAACATGACGAAATGTAGAGGTTGCACACAAAATTATTATACTAGTACCGCCAATAAATTATTCAGATAAGTCCAGTAAGTATTTCTTGCACATCTTAAAATTTCCAATTGGTACACGTTATTTATCATTCGCGATCATTTTTCAACGTTAAATTGCATAATAATCGCACACACTCGTCTGCATTGTTATGTAATAAATACAATGCCATTAGAAACGCACAACGAATGGCATTTATTCTATATTAGTTATAATCGACGGAATAAAAAAATCATCGAACGTGAATCTAAAAAGGAAGTTCTTGTTGCACGCCAGCTGTACTTGAATAGAATTATATTAGTTATGCATTAATTTTGATGAATGCGATAGAAACGTACACGACGTGCTTACTAAGGATCTAGCACGTTTCCCGCGATTCAACAATGGACGCTGTAAAACAAAAGAACGCCGGCTGGTACATCAACCCTTTCCCTCCGTCGTTTTTTCTTCGCTTTTTTTGTGTTGTTTTTTAATCACGTCCCCGGAGCCGCATTAAAAAAAAAAACAATCGTCGTGAACACCTCCAGCGGGAGAAGTACAATTGAAATTATTTCTGTGAATTAATTTTTATATTAAATTATAACGAGCTTACGTACAACTGTCGTTGGTTTTTTTCTCCGGTTTTTTTTTTTACTGGTTTAATCTGATCAAGAGAGCCGGCGTGTATGCTCATATGAGATGTCATCTTGCTTGCAGCTGCTGTTATCTAGGCTCATCTACCAATAAACTGGCTCCCTTTATCTCCTTGCGATGTGTGTTTGTTTGTGTTAAACTTAAATATAGAATATATTATAAACAATTTTGTCGTATCATGAATATACGCTCGGATAGACCAAAGAATGTTGAAACTATAAAAATGTACGTTCACGGAAAAAATAATTCGTACATTCGTTTTTATTACGACATAAGTTGAAATTGTTAACGTTGAAGGTCCGCCAAAAACTTTGTTTTATTTATATTATAATTTATTTTATTATTTGGTGACATTTTTCATACTTTTGTGATTTGTGATTTGCAATTGTATAATTATGTAAGTCCTCCAAATTTTAGAGCCGTTTTTTTTTTAGAGGAAAAATCTGCAGTGGTCCGCACTGAACTTTCTTATATTTACTACACTCTATTTTTCGAAAGAAGTTTTCAAATAAAAGTTATTTAAAATTTAATATCTTTAACTTTTATATCAGATATTAAAA
This sequence comes from Geotrupes spiniger, assembly GCA_959613385.1. Taxonomy (NCBI): domain Eukaryota; kingdom Metazoa; phylum Arthropoda; class Insecta; order Coleoptera; family Geotrupidae; genus Geotrupes; species Geotrupes spiniger. The sequence goes on along the minus strand of OY390736.1, from coordinate 35,501,237 downwards.
GAGTAAGCCATCATTTCCGGTTAAAGTATAGCTTTCAAAACAGGAAGGTCAAAATGTGTATTCCTGTTAAAATCTCTAATTCGAAAAATTTCATGATTACGAGTACTGTACATCCTTATACATATATAAAGTATAAGGAAGTAAAAATGTACAAAGGATTGGTGCTTTTTCAATTTTTTGCAATTTATAGACTTGGCGATTTTCTTTTATAAATAACGACTTATTATTTCGTTATAATTCAATTTCTAATTATGCATTTCCCTCACCCTCTTTCTCCTGTTCTCCTCCTTCAATTTTAATATTAAACTATATCTCTACAACCTACGGAAGCAAACTGCGAACTAGTTATCATGTGACGATTTTGACCAATGAAACAGGAGAATTTCTTTTACAATTGGCGGCGAATTGGCACTTTCGTGCTGTTTTTGTGACTTGATATGGGTGAACAGTTTATAAAGCACAGTTATGGTGGCATTATTTTATTTTCTGCGTCGTAATCATTAAAATATATTACATAAAATCAGAATAAGACATCGTTGTGAACCCCCTTTTTCTACACTTAAAGCCGCACGTATTGATTAAAATATATGATTGCTCCCGTAAACTACAATAAAATTTCATTGAAATGCTCCACTCACTGAATGATCATATTATTAATTTTTATGATCGTTAAATTTCCTTAATTTTTAAATACGTTTCTAATATTTGAAGCTGAAAACGATTACGTTTCGGATCCCTTTTCTTTTACTATTCATTTTATTTAAATTGTGAACTAATATAAAATTTCTATTAAAGTTCTCCGCTCTAGTCTAATTTTTAACTTTTGTAACAAATTTTTCGTCTGGAATGGAAGCGAAGAAAAGAGAACACGACCCAGTTCCACAAACCAATATATATAAACGAGGACAAATATACGTAAACATACGTGAATACATTGGAATCGGTAACATACTTAAGTGTCATAGCGTCAGCGGAATGTGAAATATAAAATCTCAGTTAAGTTACAGCCGATATCAACGAAGATATCCGATCTTCAATAACGTCGAACTTGGCGGCTTTGCAAACCCGCAGAGCACAGGTTTTCGTTCCTACCCCACCCCAACTATAATTTATTTACAATTATCACAAAACTTGCAGGTGAGCAAATTGGGTTGGGTTGTAATAACATTGCGCATGTTACTGCCACCAAATATATTACAATGAAATTCTTTGGGTGGAAACAACATTAGATGGGTTGGACCCAACACAATGAATTACTCAATGGTTGGGTGGTAATCATTTTAGATACAATGTTGCAACGAGGGTAGTTGGTCGTTTGTTTGTGTTGGGTTGGGCTGGGTTGGTTTGAGATGTGTTGGGTTGGGTTGGGTTAGGTTGTTAGACGTTGTCATTTTGAGTCATTTTCGTATAATTGGGCAATCAATCCTATTACGTAGCAGCGTTACGATTCTTGAGTTAGTTTGGATTAAGTCGAAAGAGTAGTACCACTATCCAGTGATTCAAGAATTCAGTTGTATGGAAATTTCAGTTGATTAAAACCATGCCGAGTTGAGTTGAGCTTTCCATCCGCTATCTTTTTCGCTTCTTTATGACATCCAACTATATCCGTCTGGTGAAAAAAAAATCAGGATTACGAAGCACTTTTGGCTGAGTTGGTTCGCAACGTTGCTCCCTGTCACAATTATTAACTTCTGATCTGAGATTTTTGTCAGTAGTGGTAGTTTAACATTATTTAATGCATTTGTTATTTGCCTATGTTTGATTCCTTCCATTTTTTCTAACCTGTTTATGAGACTATTTTCTAATGTTGATATTCTTCCTAAACATCGATTCGAAAGTCTTCTTTAAGTGAATACGATTTTAATTTTTTCACATTTTTCTTTTTGTTCATTGTGTAACGCGATTTTTAACAATAGTTGTACATAATTTATTTTTTCAATTTTTAAATTATGATTTATGATAATTTGCAACTATTTTCGTTTATTTTCAAAATTCATGAAGAAGTTTTCGATTTTTTACGTCTTCATATTAGCATCAAATGCAGTGTTCGAATCTATTCGTTAAAATAAGGTTCGCACTAATTCGATGAATAAACCTGCTCGGTCGTATCGAGGATTAACCCTTTGACGCTTCAATATATTTGGGTACTACACCATAATTCATTTTAGAATTTTTTAATAATTTCTTGCCACTCTTTATTGCCATAAGCTTTCCAGCCCGACTAACGTTACCATCATCTCGTCACATTCAATTTTGTTTAATTGCATCACAAACTATATAAACAAAACATTATATGGCAGAAGTTATACTGTCTGGAAGATACTACACATTCATGGAAAAGTACCGCGTTACGAACTTGTACTATAAATAACTGGTACATAACATGGCTGATTTTGTTTATACGTTTTTCTTTCGCTTTAGTGGAATTTATGCACTTTGCTCTATTTAAGGGAGATCTACGTCAGCTACTATTTTGACCGTACATCAAATCGCAACAGGCCAGTTAATGTAATTGTATTCTATTGTATTAATAGCCTCATGCTTTCGGAATCTGTCGTTGCATTGCTGTAATCGAATTTATTTATTTCTTTGCTATTTTTGTTTTGATTGTTTACAACTTGATTAATTAATTAAATTTAATCAAATGTACATGCAATATTTTATTTTAAATTAAAATATATTTATAAACCAGGACATGTATATTAAAATGGGTAATAGATTATGAATTATTGATCCCTTCTTTTTATGAGTACGACATTTTTAGCCTTAGGTGTTATGTTACGTACAGATCGCCATATTTAGAATAAGTGCATATATCATTGCAGTACATGTTTACTAGTGAGCCGATAGTACCGCTACCACAATTGACAGATGGCGTTGACCTTAACGCAAAGTTCACTCGATGCTAGCCTCTTTGCAAATCAGTAATAATGTAAATTTATAATGACAACAATTTTATGCGATATACAGAAAAATCATCGCATTTCACATCAAAAAGGCATCACGTAAATGTATTTATTATATTGCTCATGAGCTTTAATCGACGTGAATTTACAAAATATGTAAAATATGTGGATTTTATTTCGTTTTGGTCATTTTCAGGTCAAGGCTAACCCAGTGTAGCTAACCAATAAAAGTAATAGTACAGGTGCCCTTAGCTCGATTACAAAGTTACTTAAGCGTATAACGATCGCGCATAATTCGTAGATTGTAAAAATTTCTAGATAAGCCTTCGTTATTTAACGGCCTAATAAACGTTAATCATGTGAAGTCGTAACAAAGTGTAATAAAATACCGTTCGAGAGAATAGCACATTAGATGAAACTAAAGTCGAATTTTTTGAGCTATTAAAGTAAATCTGGGTTCTCGTGTAAGCCTCGTTAGGGCTATTAAATACGGTCTGAGGAATCCGAGTAATTTTTACACAAGTTTACACTGCGAACGATTCCCGGTCGTAATAAACTTATGTTCCCCGGCTAAATCGCACGATAATGCCGGGTTTTAAGTTTGTTGCTTTTACGGGTTGGGGCTGCAACATAATTGCAATTTAATTGTCCAGTTGCTTTGATCGGAACGGTGAAAATTTTTATGCGCGCACATCGCGCTCGATAAAGTCCCTCCTGCACTTAGCTTACTATGTGCGCAATTTACATGTTGACGAGAAATGTAATGAACGGCCGTAATTAATTGTTAAGTCCGTCATTAACGTCAACTAACCCATTGAGAGCCAACTTCAAAAATACACTGTTGTAGATTTATTGTCCCATAAAATGTTTATGAGATAATACCTCGATATTTTTCAACACCATGCGTTAAGTCACTGTTAAATTTTAATGTTTTATGGTAAAGATATAAAAATCATATCCAACCGTGTCGTTCGATGCGCCACATTCATCAAATATATTAATATCACGAGTTATGTGTATTAAGATGGCATTTCATCATAAATCAAGTAAAAATGTATTCGATCCATATCGATTTATTCGATAAATAAGTTAGTCTAGAATTACAATTCAAAAATTAATTTCAAACACAAAGTATTTAAGGAAATTATATAGGAAAGTTCCATGATAGAGACAAGAGAAGATAGTTAGGAAACAAACGAAAATTAATAATTTGATAAGTTACATTATTACATCACCGGGTTTACAATGATTTGAAATAACTCGAGCTGCTAAGAAAGAGAAATAAAATTTAATAATCTTAAGACCTGCCAAACACAAACGTGGACAGATAAATAATTTAAACATTTAACGAAAACGAGAAGTTCCCTATCCAAAAATGACCAACCAGTTAAATTTACTTCACAATCAAACAAAACATCTTAACAGCGAATCTCACGACATGGAATTTTGGATCAAACAAATAACTGAAAACTTAAAAAGACCATCGTTATTAGAGCCACTTAGTCAGTTAACAGTTTATGACAAATTAAAATGACGTATTTTAAAAATTAATTTCACAAATCTTCCAAGATTTCATTATGATACCAAAAAACATCGCCTGCAATCTTTTATTAAAATTCACAGTATTCGTACATAAGGAACACAAATTACATTCAAATATTTGCAATCACTTCCAAACAAAATATTCTCACACAATTTGTCACATTGAATTAAGTGCTTTGCAGCAAAGTCGTTTAAGGTTTTGTGAAATTAAGATTGTTTGCAATAACAATTATATTCAAAAATAAAATTGACTCGGATTGTTTATAGTGCAAAGTAGTTTCAGAGTGTTCAATAATCGGTGAAATTTTAGAGACCGCGTAACTGTTTATTGTAAATAAACAAACGACACAATGGCTACGTGCTAATTGAAAATTGTAAATTTTTTCGTAGCAAGTCAGCTTTATTGTAAAGTGGAAATCGTAGTAGTAGACATTGAAAATAAAGTTCATTGTATAAATGGATTGATATCAGGAAAATTATTCAATTTACTGGTTATAACTGAATTTAGAAAGTGTGAATGCACATAATTTGGTGTTATTTTGACCAGACAAAAATATGAGATTATTTGTTATTCTTGTTAGCAAAAAAAGCAAGCATTCTAGAGCCACTAAGAAGCTTTTAAGTAAATCAAAACATCGTAAATAATTAAGAAATTGTTGGGCAGTGCTGATCAGTTGTTCAGTCAGTGGTCAGTGGTTCGGTCAGTTTCCAGAATAGTGAAAAAAATATTGGAGATGGCAGCGAATGGAAAGAGGACTATAGGCAATCGAACGCAAACTTGAGCAGTGTACGAGGAGCCATTTCCAAGAAATGTATAAATTGGAGAACAGCTCATGGGATATGTTCTGTTTTTTACGAAATCGTTAATTTTGGAAATTGTCCTGGCTTTCGGGGCTTCTAGTTATTTTCGCGCAACTTTTGAACTGTTTGCGATGAGATGTTAACACCAGTTGCCTTTGGAAAGCTGACTTAGCTGAGTTGCATTATCGAACCTATTCCCACGAGCGGGTAAACTTAAAACCTGCCTTGATTTCCATTTATTTTTTTTCTTGTAAAACCTCCTCCAACGGCGAGACGTTCCTATCTTATCAATTAATTGCTTTATTTAATTCAGCTAGACTGAGTACACTGGAAAAACTAAACTAAAGTGCTGCCAGTACTCGTTAGACAGTGGTTAGAAACTACCCCGGGATTTATGGTAGAGAAACACGAACAGGAATTAGACAAGAGAATGCAGTCACCGAGATATATAACTAACCGATTGATGCTTAGAAATTATTATACGAAAGTACAAAAGTCCAGTAATGAGCCAAGTATGAGGAAATTGTTGTCATCACCTAATTAAGATCATAAAACACGCAGGATTGAATTCAGTGAGTTTTGCGCTAAATGCTATTGACTCTGTGAACCGAGGTACAATCGGTGGAGCTATAGTTTTCAATGTCAATCAAGCTTCTCAACTGTCAAGTAAATTTTTTATTGACAAATTGATAATTTTAATTTCTGCAATCCAAATTTTAAAATGCGTTTAGCAGAATTGCAAAAACATATTTTAAAACGGGCTGAGGAGGTAACGTCTCTAACGAATTGGATGTCGTCAAAAATATAGTTTTATTGCCCATTCATTATCATCCATTTCGCATAGCATATAAACTTCATGAGCAAGGCATATTTACGTTAAAAACGTTTTTCCACAATATTTTTTGACAGTTTTATACCGTCTATAACAACGCATTCTTTCACTACGTAGTCGATACTAAATATTAATTTTCATTACAGCAGCCCTATTATTAGTTAACGTAAATCGTAAATTTGTGTCCTGTAATACTCTCAATTAAATATAAGACGAAATTGTCACGTTTTCCCTATTGCTTCCACCCTCACTTTCGTCCTCAATAAGCAACCCTCGCAATCCCTGCATCCAGCACTTATTCGTCCCTTCCAACGAATCAAAAGCAACCTACCACATGTTTTCCAACATCTGAGACATTATTATTTACCGTTTAATGTCTCATACCAATACCCTTATGCCGTTTGTTGTACATTGCCTATTTACCCGCACGTTCTGATCTTCACCGACAAACCTGTTAGCCATTGTTTCAATTCCTCATGTTTATTACCTCATCCAACGCCATACGTCCCAAAATTGTCGTACTACGTTCTCTCCTTCTTGAAACTCGACCTTAGTTTTTGGCTGCCCTGCTTTGCAAAAAAATATTTCCAACCATATCTTTAAGCGCTTTTACCATTTATGGCATCAAGGCTAGGTCACACTTGAAAGCAGACGAATATAATTAATACTATCCTGCAAAATACTTTCTCCAAGTCGTGTTCTTCTGGAGTACCGTGTGAGGGACCGTTACACGTACGGAACCCCCATCTCCTCTCACACTTTCACCAATAATCATCGCATACGATATCGAACATCTTCCCACTAGATAGTTCAATGTATTCACGTTCCTTGTGCCACGCTTTCATTCCCGAATTTAGCCTACCCCTCCTATATTATTCCCTTCATGCCATATATACTTCCACCTTCCAAAATTCATAATTTGAGTTTGTCGCCTACCTCTGTTTGGAATAGTAATATTTCTATTACACGATATGAAGACCGGGATTATTGATTTCATTCGTGTAGAAATATCATGAGAGTCGCCGTAGGACTGTTAATGTTTTCTGTCATGGGGACGTGAAGGGTGATGGTTCATTATTGTGTTAATTTGTGGTTAGTGGCGTACAACGCAAGTAGTAAGTTACTTTCTATCAGTTATATCAAACATTTTTGAGCGCCTCAAATTTTATTTAATTATTTTGCATACTGCCGATGATTCCCAAAGTATAGCGAAATTGTACTGTGCAGTAGTAAAGCTGCAAATTCAACATTGCATGTTTGTATAGGAGATAAGTGATTTATGTATGTCATGTATCTGTCATTGGTATTCAATTTCAACAACCCCAGTCTATACGTCGATAGGCTTAGTCGGTCAAAGTAATTACGTAGCAGAACGAACGCGGCATGACATCTAGATTGTGTTAGTATATTCATAAAAACTGTTCGCAAAACAAAAGTATTTGAAAACTATTAAAGTTGAAGATACATCAAGTAAAATATCATAAAATTTCGACGCCTCATTCAACTGCACATTTGTTTATAATTTCCATAGCGCAATTCAACATTCAAGTTACCAAACACATGGGGGACACTTACCAAAGCGGCGGGCGGCGTGGTAGCAAATCGACTCACGCTGAAGGGCATTACTGTCTGAAACAACAAACGCAAACATTAATACGAAATTGCACTCGTCTTTGGTTGAAGAGGTCAAAATTGCACAGCATATTGGAACCATTTGCCCAAATCAACTGTAATCGAACTATGTTTCAAAAAAGATTATAGTGAACCAGAATTAATACAATCAACGTCACTAACTATGATGCACGTCCTGATCCATTCATTAGAATGATTGTCTTGTGCAAGTTATTTATTTACAATGGCCGTTCTTATTTCCCACAAATTTGTTTATGGGACCATCTGGTTTTATTTCTTCTTTTGTATGTTTTTACTTACTCCTTGCCTTTGGAAAAACCTGTCATTCTTTGGTGATCTTTATTCTTTCAATATTCTCCATCTCAATCTACATACACCCACCCTCTTTTGCAATGTTGTCAAATTATAACTAATTGTAAAAATGTTAAAACTGGTACATGATAAGCACAGATGCGTGGATGCAACCTGAATCTAGTTCGATGAAAAAATCTTCCAATGATTCGATATAATTCTCATGCTCAAGAGTCTGTTCAATACGTCATGGACGACGAAAAATAGTAAGTGATTGTATATACCGCTTACTCACCGGACCTCATTCAGTTAAAAAAAAATAGAAGTATATAAAAGATGATGTTTGTTCACGAAAATAAGCTGATGTTAATTTGTTGGAAAAAACTAAGCAATTACAGTAGGTACAATGGTTGCTAAAATGAACCAGACAAAACGATAGCGTTGTTGTTAACACCATAAACAAACCAACGTTAAGGGTGAATTACTGCAACAGTATTGGAAAGCTCTGAACGTTAATTTGCGCGTTCCCGTAACTTCAAAATCGAACGGTTCGAAAGTAAAAAAAAAAAAAAACCAACCGATACTTTTCGTCGCATATTAAAAATTTCGTAATTCACACTTCAAACACAATATCACGGCACGTAATGTATACTTGCATATTACATAAATGACTCGTGTTACATAATCTTGAACACTACATTTTCAAGGACAGTTATCCGCGGCTATAAGTGCCACGTACTTTTTCGTTACGTTATTAATCTGCATTACATTCTTGCTTACGTGATATATCAAATAAACTAGGTTGCACAAGGACACATACGCGTGCAATGCATTCACCTACATAAAATTTAGCGCACGGTACGGACAACAATTTTTCGAATTGCAATTTTCACCGCCTTAATAGAATTTTCCTTAAAATGCGTTTACATCACAGAATACTTTCGTTAACTGATAATGCACAACGACTGTTTGCTTAATGGCGTTAGTAAGTCATGCATGCATAATCATTTAATTGATTATAATAATTGTAATGGTATATAATTATAATGCATTATTATTAATATAAAATTAATGATGCGTGCGTTATCAATTATTTATAAGCAATTCAGGTATTTGTATGTATTAATTTATTTTTGATTAGAATAGCAAAATAATTTTTGAATTTTTCGTTCATCTTTTTCATCTTTTAAAATATTATTAGTGTGGATTTAGTTATCGCGAAAATTACGTCAACATGATTTTTGCAAGCTGATCACAAATGATCAACATTCACACCTCCATTACTTGATTTGATGTCGATATGTGTGAATGAAATTTGACTTTGTTTGTTTGAACTGAAAGTCAAATTATACATAGAAATATTTCATGAAATTAATTGCATTTAACACAATAAAATTTCCTGTTAAAATTCACCAACGTCCTTACCATAAGCAAACAAATTATTTACATTTTAACAGAATTGTTAACAACAATATTGATTACTTCCTCCGATAGCGAGCTTGTAGTTCTAAGTACGTCATTTTTTGTATCAAACGCTGATTAATTACAAATTACCTTACAAACGTTCGAGCGTACGTCAGGAGAAAACTAATTTGTACAAGTTCTAAACACAAAATAATTATGTAAAGTATTCCGTTTCCTACGTACAGATCTTTCCCTGGGCGATTAATCATTAAGCCTTCTATGCAATTACATTTAGTCATTAATAACCGCATTGATATAATAATAATTATTTAATTTAAATGTGGCGTTCCGTAAGTCTTATCTCATACCTACGCACATCAAAGAGCGGAACTGCATTCTCACACGATACTAACCTGCAGGAAGCGGAGGAATAAAAATCTAGTTCCTGCTAATTATATTAATAGTTTGCATAATCGTGAATTTACTATGCAAGTAGAACGTCTAAATAGTAAAATAAATATATCGATGTTACCTCTTGATCCTCCACATTCACCCGGTTTATTCGATTCATTTGTGCCAGACGTAAAAAATCTGAAAAAGTTTTATGCAAAATCTAAAAATTGCAAAAATCATACAATTTCTGATAGTCAGTGTACTAGACATTAGTAGAACATATAAGTTTAATTTAAAACACCTTTAAACTATTTTGCTTCTTACTAATTGATTATTATTTTTATAATATTTTGAGTCATTGTTAATCCCTCAAAAGAAATAAGCATCGCCCAATAAGATACTAAAATAGTCATCGGTAATACCACGAAAAACTTTAACAGCTCTGCATAAGTTCAAGATTAGTGAAATTCATGATTGCGTAGAATAGGACGAAGGAAAGGACGAAGACCATTTTTCATTCATATGCATACATCAAGATCAATATTCCCAAATATGCGATGTATGCTTGATTTCTTTTTCATCAAAACTTCAAACTTCAAAACATCAAAAGTGACAGAATGACTTATGATTTGACATCGGTTGTTCTAGGGTCGCCTTATGAAACCGTGGGTCGTAATACCCTATCCAGTGTACCGTTAATCTGAATAAAACTAATGCAAAATGTGATGTAGTTTATTGGCTAAACACATAGTGGGGCGAACGTAGCACATGCGTGCGATAGAACGATGTAGCTCGCCACGACTACTCGACGCAATGTTAGATCGTCTGTAGCTTCACTCCTCATTGTAAACTAAGCATACGTTTTAAATACTTATCTTTGTTGCTGATAAGACGATGTTTTGTGTATTTTATATATTTTGTAATGCCTCATATTTAGGCCTTGTGCTGATTTAGTTAATAGTACTAGTGTTCGCAATGCAGGTGTTGTATCGTATTGCCGTTGAAGGTCACCTGAATGTCAGAATATAATAATTTTTAATTTATTTACAATTTTTGAAGTTGTATTGCTTAAGCTAAGCTATATAAATTATCTTAAAGCAAAAACAAAATTTGAGGAAGCAGATTCGAATCAAGGAAAAATCAAAACAGTCAATGTGAAGTACGCGTAGAAATTTAAATGCCCAATTACTAATCGCAATTAAGTCATAAAAGATAAGGAAGTGGGTGTGTCATTTGAGATCCATAACGTTATAATACAAGCAGGTGAAGGTCAAATCAAGCGGTTATGAAACGTGAATTTATCTAAACAGATTTTCTAGAAAAAATCTTCTCAATAGCGACGAATGTTTTGAACATTTTATTGACATTTTGTTAATTGTCACTGTTACTTTACAGAATTACTTCGTGGAGTTTTTGAGCTCTGCTTCGTCAGGACAGTTTTTTCTCGATTGAGTATATTGAACAGGACATTCTGAAAGATTTATTAAAAGGGGCGTTATCAGCATTTATTAAATTCAACGATAGTGTTTAATTTTCATTAAACTGCAGGTAGTAGGATTGAAGAATGAATAGTTGGGTTGGGTTGAGTTGGATTCGCTTGGGTTGGGTTGGGTTTGATTCGATAGTGTTGGGTTGAGAAGGGTTAGAAAAAAATGGTTAAAAAATCCAACAATTTTACTTCCACACAGGTAAAAATTTAAGTTATAATTGAGTAATTTCAGAACATAATCGACTTAGGAACGAAAATCTTAAGGAAATTTAAATTTAAATTAAATTTAATTTAAGTGAATTTAATCGAGGATGAAAAATTTCAAAAATCTGATGATAGCCGATTGAACAAGCTTCGCCATTTATCCAGGTTTGTTGTTTATTTGTCTAGAATAAACTAGACTCTAGATGGCGAACCGTTCTCACTGTCACAAATATATAAAATAAATTTTGAAGTTTATTTAAATTATCTAAACTGTATAAAACTTGCAGAAAATTCCTGAATGAACTATCGTTGTTAGTTTTTCATGACTTTCAATGGCAGAATTAATTTTAATTCTGTTATTCATGCATTGAAAATATAGCCTGTGGTATTTGTAAAAAATATAGTTTATAATGGTAGTGTCGGCATCGTTGGGTATACTCAGCAATCATGACTGACAACCAAATGAAATGAGCATCAAGCAGCAACAGCACATATCATAAGCGCTAATTAGCAAATTTAATCGTACTATGATGTAATTACAAATTTTAAAAGGTTACAAATATGTGCAAAATAAAACCAATGACTCTCATCGATGATTAATAAAAAAAAGTATCTGTTAAATATATACTATATAATGGAAAAGAAAAAAGCGTCAGTGCATTAGAGGACAAATATTTAAGTAGACGAAAAACAGCAGCATATGAAACGTTTCAAATATAGTCAAAAGAAAATAATATTGTGCTCCAAGAAAAACTTAATTAATTAATAATTAATCAATAAAATGAAAATTACAAAGATAACAGCGAAAACAAACTGCTTGGCCTCCGGTATATGGCAAAATCCGTTAAAGGTGCAGAAGGGAATTTTATGAATAGGGAATGATTTTCTTGATTCAGTGTAGCTCCAATTTTTTTAATAAAAATATGGTGACCCATGAGTTTTACGTTGATGTGTTGACGGAGTGATGATTCCTTACTCGTATATGCTCTTCTGCGCTGATGTGGTGGACTTGTAAACATGATAAGCATAGGAAGCCACGAAGGCTTGATATATAATAAGCAATGTTAGTGTGATGGGGACTGATGGGGTTCGATCTCAAAACAATAGACAATTTTTATCCAGTCGTTAAGAAAACAACCAAACAATGAAAATGAAGGAGAATTTCAATTGATGTCAACTACTGGTGGTTATCCTCATCAATTTATTCCAATAAAGCCCAATAAGCTCATAGTACCCAATCTTGCATTTCCACCTCATTTCCAAAATAAAACAGCCAAATGTTTCGCCTCAAATTAAAGTTAATACTCATTAGATTTTTCCAGTCGAGAGAACATGCTTCAGTTCGCAATTATATTAATTTGTTCTTGGTGCTGATGTTAATAATTGCTAATATTTTCAAATTTATAAATCAAAGTATACGAGCAGGATGTAGTTCTGGAACTGACAAACATCCCAAATTGCTAACATAATATTTGCCTTGATAAGTAAACGTGACGGTTTTGATTAATTTTTTTTGTTTAGATAATGATAATATAAATTTGGCATTCATTTAATCGCCCGAACGTACTTAATATTTTATAATTTGTTCAAAATTGGCTTAGCAAAACATCGGTCCAGTGAAGTTTTTTGTATACGTATGATCGACTTATACTCGTTTATTAAATAATTACACTATAATGGCTTATTAGTTTCTGTGGCAAGATTGCAGTCTGGTTTGTAACGTGACGAAACTCGACGCTTACTATTAATCTTTGAGTTGATTTATTGTTGCTACTAAATATCTACAGAATTTCAATCATGTGATTGACAAATATTACCAATATATGGGTTACGTCATTAGGTATACAATTTTAAGTTCGTTCTAAATGCAAAGGATAAAAATTTGCTAAGTTACAAATATATCCAATATGTCCTTTTTAAGTACGGAAACAACACACAGTAAACTTGCGGTAGCTTTCGAATAATCGATGGCAATTATTTGGTGACATACCATAATTTATTGAATCTACTCACAACGATGTTGACAACCAGTTCATGGAGAGCATTCTCATTACATTAGAGAACATTATTTCGGATAGAGCAATCGAAGTCTATCAACACTACACCAAAATTTCCGAAGTAAATAAATACGTATAACAATAGTCCCTTTTCCGTAGACTCGTTAACGTAACTGTTCCATAAATCAACGCACTGTAACAAAACAGGAGATTTATGAACTCTCCTTCGCATAATTTGTCATGTTAGCGCAATTATTGCAAGTTAACATAGGAATTGTATATTCAAAAAATTAGATTGTTCAGAATTCGAAATAATTGGAATTCTTATCTAATTCATGACTCGACGTACTTACGTACGCACACGTCGCATTGCGAAATCGCGAATTGCACGAGGAACTAAATGTCGGCGAGTGATTCAATATTGACTGGAAATGTTCGCGCTTATCTCCAGATCGAAATTCTGAAGCGAAATCGATCAAACACTTGATTTATATCGTATCACAATGAGTGATTTCGCCGGTAGCAACTGGAACCCTACTCAAACTAGTTAGGCGCGTAACGAGGTCACCCGGTGTTGCACATATTCCCATATGTATTAAGCACTGCGGCGCTAATCAGCCATATTATTTCCGACCATGCACGTCTAACTTGATCATTTTTATGTTTGCCAAGTACCAGCCATTAACAAGGGAGATTGATGTGGCGGCCTTGTCTACTATTCGTTTTAGAAAGGAAAGTTCAGATAAGTTAACGATTAATGCAACGAGATATAAATAATATTACACATTCTTGGGGATTTTAAACTCATAAATGGGCTAGGTTATGATAAATTATAATTAGCTCGGTGTACGATAGTATTTATGTAATAGTATTACTACATAAAAATTGATGGTTATGTAAACGCATCGTTGACCGTATATGTAAAACACAGAAGTTCCTAACAGTTTCTGTATTTGTTTCGTGCATTCTAAAACTTTACTGCAAAAAAAAATTATAGAGTTCAGGTGCCTGTCATCATCAAATAATCGAGATACAAAAAACAACCCCGAAAAATAATTTTCAAAGATTTAACAGAAATTGTTTGTGTCTCCAAATCATGCATAAAAAATGTCCAAAAAAGGACATTATTCGAATAATAAAATGAAGGTAAAACAACTCAGACTCTAAGCACAAGTACGCAACGCTCTTAAGTTGTTGAAATAATTAAATTACCAACAGTTTAAAGATCCCAACCTAACCCAATTCAACTCAACGTGAGTATTTAATAATTTCCAAGTCCAAAAACAAATTTTGTGTAATACACAAACAACGGTTCCTACGATAGATTATCAAATTAGTTTCGATGGAAAAATTAAGTGAGAAATTTAAAAAATTAAAACATGATCAACATTTTAAGCAGCAGATATGGGTTAAATGAGAAATGTTCTCCATTTATTTTTTACCTTAGAACATAATTATTTGGAGTAACTGTCCTTCAAATTGTCCCAAGATTTTCTGGGACGTTCTTCAGTTGTATACCAAGCAAAATATGAAATAATTTCTACGTACATGTAAACAATTATCAGAAAATATTTCGACTTTAATGTCAACATTAACTGACATTAAAATCAGAAACAAATACAAGATCAAAAATAATGGCTGATACTCCATAGGGCTCGAGATATTAACATGGAACAAAAGATATCAAAAAAGAAATCCAAGAACAACAAAAAGCATTTGGCGATGAAAATATAAAAATAAAACTGGAAAACGAATCATTGAAAAACGAAAATCAGGAAATAATGAAACAAAATAAGAAATGACCAACAAAAAATGAAAAAATCATTGGTAGTAATATAAAAACAAAAAATAATGTCATATTGCATGGATTAAAGGTGGACACAACCCACTGACCATTAGAGGCGTCAAAGGATTCCTAAACGAAGGAATACAAATAACATCAGCGATGACATATGAGGAGGAACATGTGTCGTAGAAACAACGAACATAAATGTGAAGTCAAAATAAATCAAAACTGAAGAATGTAGAACGTGATTCGTGTTTTTATAAACGACGACTTGACGCCAAACGAAGAGAAGAAACAAAAGCAACTTTTGCGAGAATGGGAAAGGAAGTTAAAATTGTGTATAGCGAAGCAATTGTAAACGGAGATCGAATAAAAAGAATCGAGAGATAAAAAAGCAAGAAACTGATATTTTATGAAGAGGACAAAGAAATAGGAGAAAACTTTGGCAATGAAAATGAAAAAAAACATTGAAAGTCCAGAAGAAGTATACAGCTGGTGGGGCGCTCTTTAAAATTCCATATACAAAAAAAAATGTTTCCTCGAGACAAACAGGTACGATTGCAATGTTCCAATACAATGAATGTTCCAGGATCAACCAAACCTAATTAATAATATTCCGGTGTCCGATTAAGGAAACTTCCACTTATCTGCATTTGTTAGCAAACAAAACATGCATTACTGATCTTTGCACAATCCTAGAGAAATGCGCGAACAACCATGTAAACCATGCTGGAGGATCAGTCAGCGTTAATGCGGAACGGTACTTAAACGTGCTGCAACGTTTTGTACTACAACACCTGGAAAGGCTGGGACTAAATCCAAACAATCTGTACTTCCAGCAAGATAGTGTGATGGTCAGTAATGTAGTAGCAGCAATAGATGAGGAACGTTTAAAAATACTTTTTAGCGCGACAGTATGTGAAGCAAGAAGGAAGCTTCCTGTGCTTCAGTTTTATTTTTGGTTTAATAAAATGTTTTTCGTGGTTTTCTTCACAATCGTGAGTTGGTAACTCATATGTGATTTTGGAATATTAATAATTCCATTAATTGACACTTTGGAAGATAAATAAATCTTAATAAAGAGCAGCGATGTAATTCCTTATAGAACGAGTAAAATCTCGAAAGCCATTTTGAACGAAATATCTGTTGTATAGGGAAATAATTATCCTTCCAAGTGTCCAAATTGTTAGTGGTCAAATCTGTTTAAACTTAATCGAAAATCGTTAGTAGATGATCCGTATGAAGTTAGTTCTGTTGAAGAGAAAAGCCTCTTCAAATATTGTTGAAAAAATAACATGTTTGGTTCTGGTGAATACTAATGTACATGTGAGATTAATGGGAAAACTTATTCACTGCCTCGTAGAATCTATCAACGTCCAAAACGCCATAAGCTGAAGAAAGGTATTTTGATGCTCAGCAACAATGCGCCAGCCAGAACTTGCAAAATCTGCTGTTGCTCATTGCTGCGTTGGAGAATTTCAGCACCTCCTCACGGTACAGACCTACGAGTAGCACCCAATAACTATTTTTGTTTCCTAATCACCACCACAATGGCATGTTATTTCAGGAGGTGAAGGTAAACTAAAGGAATATGGTTACCATGGGTTAAAATGTTATAATACCTGTATTTAGAAGCATAAGTAGTTATACTTGAAAATTTTTCTCACAGCTTTATATTATAAAACTTTAAAATAATGTTGATATTACTGGCTAATGAATTTTGTTTTGCTTTCCTTGAGATTGTTGCTATGGGAGCTATGTAATTGTCACTGTACATAGAATTTTTCAACAATGATTTCCACAACGATTCTCCAGTATGGTAATTTTTTGAAAGCACTTCTATAACAATAGTCGTTGAAAATTTCAAAGTCTTTAACTTTTTTTATAAGAACAATTTTTTTGATAAATCGTACCGTTTCCGAGATATGGAAGAAAATAATAAAAGTAAACCATCACTTCCGGTTGATATATTCCTTTCAAAGATTGGAGGTTTTCTTCCGAGCCACATAATCATAACTTCAATCGAGAGCCCGCACACGTACATACACACAGACGCCATGTCGAAAGTAGTAATCTCGAGGTGAAAAAAATCATGATTCATATACTTCCCTATGCATTAAGTATAATTATTTAAAAATTAGTTTTTCATTAAACCACTCGAATTGTTAATTCACTAATAATTCAAAAATGGCTACAGTTTTCGCAAAATCTATATAAAATAGTGTGCATTATAAAATATAACTCGTGGTCGTTTTGATATCACCACAAATCTGATTTAAAAAAAAATGATCAATTCATTCAATTTATTTCTAGGCTACGTATGAAATTACCCTGTTTTACTCTTTATTTTTGTCCTATGTAGTACTTTTTTCACTAAGGTGTTTAACAGACTTAATTTAAATGCACTCTGCATTCCCATTTCAATTGGATTTTTTTCGGCGATATAACGTACGTAATTTATTGACATGGTATTACTCTCCAGACATCCAGTACAAACCGCATGGTAAAAGTAATTTGGGAAAACCCGACGTAAAACAGATAGAGCACAAGTACACATATTAACTTCAATATTTACAAAATTACAATAACAAGCCAAAGCAAAAATCTCTACCCGACAAATTACCAAAAAATATTCCAAAGACACGTAGGTGTGGTAACTTAACAAGAGGGAAAAACGCTTTGAGACCATTCGTCATCCACACATTCATAGCGTAACAGAACTTTAAAATAAGTTACTGATTTACTTCATACGTTGGATGAAATAATTGTACAATTTATGATGAATTTATGATGTATGACATCTGGATAAATTTTCTATGAACTTTTTTAAATTGTAATCATGACACTAATAAATTAATAAAATATTAGCGATCCAAATACGTCAAATGCTAAATTCAACAAATATTTGTCAAATGAAAAAAATTTGACTTCTTTATTAGAGAAAATAAGTTGTAAAGAACATTGTGAAATATAAATTAGCGCAAATGTTTGCGATAGCTATATTAACACTATGCAATATTAAATTATTAATGTGTGTATGGAAATTCAAGTTTTAGTTATCTTTGAATCGCGAGGCGAATATATTTTGCATTAATCATTTCCGAATATCAATTCGCGTTGTATAATATACACATTTAAAATTATTTAGAAATGATTTAATGAATTTATCGGGTTTGCATTAACATACTTTTTAAAAACGCGCGTCACAATGGCCACGAGTTTTTAAATACGTTGTATTTAGTTTTTAAAATACTATTTGAACAAGAAATTGGATAACACGCTTACTGGTAAATGGAATTAATGGAGTTGAATTTAAAATATTCTCGAATTGCCAACGGAATCCTATTTTCATGCAAGTAACGTATAGCTTTTATTGATTTATGCATTTAGTTTGTACATTTTTGCATACGATATGGTAATGAAGTTTATTTTCCACGCCAAGTTTAAGAAGAATATGTTCGAAAGCTGAGGTGGTAAATCTGCAGGGGCAAGACGTCCCTGGGAGCGAACCTTTTCTCTGTGAAAGGGGGGTCTTATTTGAATATTTCCGACGCACCGTATGCAAAACAATCCGCTTCATTCAAATACGAGCATTAATGCGCCAGTGATTGGATTTAACCCTTTGATTCTTAGGCAGACTGCAGAAGTACCCATATGAAGAACGGCGGCCGTGGGAAGATAAATACAAGACCGAGGTGTAGAGCCCACTCGCCTAAGAATGTTTATCAGAGGCGATAATTGGTCAGGTGTGGTTGTGTGCTTAGTTCTCGCCGTAGATTTGTATGACGATCGACAACTATTAATGAAAGTTTGGTATCCGTAATGAATTCGACGGAGCGTAATGTGAGAAATGCAGCTTTGCGCTTGCTGGCAGCATAACAATCGAAGCTAAACAGTCGTTGATACTTTCGAAAACAATGCGTTGAATAATAATATGTACGAGCAAAAATTTACGTATGAACGTGTAAAGAAATTTTAAGTGGAAGCACCGGAAACAGGAAAATTATTATACTTTTAACACCTGCGGGTGAATGAAAGAAGTATGTCTTTTTTGAATACCTGTTAATATCTCAACGTTCTAAACTTTCTAATTGCTTTTAGATAACGTCGAGGAACGCAGCCAAAAATTACAAAAACATTGATTTTTAATTGCACTAATTTAAATGTTAATGTTCCTGTTAATTATAAACATGTAATTACTGTATGTGTTGCAACCAAAATGCAACCCAATCCTACCAAACCAAAGCCAATTAGCAAAATAAAAACAATTAAAAAAATGTTTAGTTTGATTTAATTGTTTCTGAACCATCTATTCTTCTTGAGAAGTGTTTTCGGGATTTTGCTCCATAATTGTTTCGTTATTTCTCAGATTTCGTTCATTTCCATTGGTTTCACTTAATATTTCAGACGACCCTTATTTTTTATTTTTATTCGATCGTCATTTTTGGTTTACTTTATATTAGTTGATTGTGTTATTTTTTTTACTATTTACTTGTATTACCAGTTCCATATTATTCTTGCTGCCATTTTAATGTTAACGTTGAATTCCTCAGTAAATATTTTGCCTATGTTTTCACACTATATTTCAATATTATGTACTTCCTGATTGTGATTTTATTTTACTTTTATGTTTCCATTAATCCCCTCACACAAAATTAATTAAGGATTAATACACCTATTATATTAACCATAATAAAAATAATGAAGCAAGAAGGAATACATGTCTTACTCGAGTCTTATTGAAACTGCTGGTTTATGGGTAAGTTTCGCACGTGCATTCGCAATCAATTTTTTGTTATCACCTGTGACGAGTTAGTAATTTCAATTCATTTTCATAAATCTCCTTAATTGTCACTGGGTGGTACGTTCAATCGTAAATGTTTTTGTTTGTATAAGAAAGTTGACGTGCAGTGAGTATTCAAATCTACACCACACTATGCTATAAATTTTAAATTTATGGTTTTTCGTTTTCGTGGCTGTTGTAAGTGCGAGAATAGCCGTTAGGTTAATATCTTCAAATCAATTAGCTGAAGGAAGTTAATTTAAGTTACTCGTCTTTTACGAGGGATAATTATTTGTAGTTGAGCGTTTTTATGTCCGTGTAATAATTGGCTAGACCTTACAACATATTTTCGTAGTGAGAAATGTGGCATCTTCGGGCTTAACTGTCGTAAAACTTCGCGACACCGGATAAGTATCTGATTCAATTAGAGGCGAAATTATTTACTATATATTTTATATTAATGGGAACCACCTTGTTGTTTTTCTTTTCTTTGGAAATGTTGTTTTTGTTTTCAAAAATAAATATAATATATAACCAACATTTGGAGACGTTTCGAAAAAACGCAGAGAAAGTTTGCTATGTTGAATGTGCATTGTGAGTGGCAGATGTCGCTGTGAAAGTTTTTTATACAGTACACATAACAAAAGGCAAAGCTGTCGACACAATTTTTATGAAAACATGCACGAAACATTGATAAAATTGTAGACAACAAAAAAGCTAATGACTAATTAACTAATCACTTGTGTTCACGAAGTAATTCTCGGAGAAGCACAAATATCAATATATCAGTGCAGAAGATATGATGACTTACTTCATTGTGTTAATGGCAAGATCTAGTATTGAACTGGATGTAATAGAATGCAGATCAGTAAAAATTGCAGAGATGTAAAAAGATCTAGAAGTACAAAAAATCAAGGGATTTAGAACTTTTGTAGCAATGAAGAAAATGATCAAGGAATCAAAAGTAATATCAAAGTCACGTTTATACGATAGCTATAAGACCAGACAAACAAGGACACAAAATATAAATATGGAAAAGAAAAGTTCCACGAAAACTAAATGAAGGAGTAGCTGGGGGTGGAAAGGAACAAACAAAGAGATCATGTAAAAATGTGGACTGGATGAGGAATAACAGACATAGATCTTCCTCAACTTTTCATTAATGTTCTTCGTTTTACTCTTCTGGTTGTTCAATATGTTCAAGATGTCCTCATCTATCAAATTCCTGACATTTTTCTTTCTCGACATATTTTGTAACAATAACATGTTCTTGCTTTTTCTTTTCTGCTACTTTAACATATTCTTCTTCTGCCTGCTTATATTTATTATCGTTCATTCCTGATCTTTATATGCTTGCCTTAGATATGTTTATAACGCTTCATTCTTCACCATACATTTTTCGTTCCATCGTATTATTCTTCTTTCTAGTACACTTTAGATGGTATCAGTTTTACTGTTGCTTTCTTAACAATTCATTCAACTTTCTACCATTCGTCGTCTATATTTTGTGGCACCTCTTGCTTCCTCTCTCAACATCTACTATTTCTTTCTCAAACATTTTTATTCTTTTAATATTTGCAACTGTCCAATTTAAAAAAAATGTTTATCCTTCCCATTCTTTGTCCTCATTTATTCTTCGTACGCTCCTTATTATCCTTTATTTTCACACGACATTTGATTATTATTTTCTGGAGCTGTTTGTGCAACATGGCCAATTTAATTGGTGGAACCAAAGTCCCTTATACATTTTCTTAAATTTTTAACTGAGGTCTCATTACTTCCACATTTTACCTTCTGCAAACATATCGATCTGCTTCCATGTTATTCATCTGATGCTTACTTTTCATCCATGTACATACTTATGCGTTTAGTGGGATTTAAATGTCGACAAATGGTAAATAAGTTAACTAATTTATATTAACCGGACGTAACCGTGACCACCCAGGAATTATCAAATCGAAATAGCCTGTAAATCAATGACTCTCTTATGTGTCACCGGATGCGAGTCATCGAATAACGTTAAGATGTCAGTCAACTGAAAGACGTAATTTAACGAAATGCGATGCTTATGACATATTAAGAAATATGTGTATAAATACACGTCAGCACAGAGAATATTACTTGCCGTCGTGATGAGTTATTCTCAGTGCAATAAAAACAAATTTACTGGCATTGGAATATTTTGTCCGGAAAAGCGAAAACTAGATTTTGGTTTTTCTATCGATTTAATTGAAAATAATTTCCAATTTTTTGTCTGACAACAACAATGTGATAAAAGAACTAAACCACAAATTAACGTTCTTAAGGTTTAGAGGCACACAACGAAACGATGAATCAGGTTAATAGCAAATTAATGCAAATTTAAAATTTGATTAATGAAAGTCTCAGTATTTGTATATTATGTATTACTATGCATACTAAGTGCGACTTGTGTTGTTTTTTTATTAAACCGTTACGTCACTTTTAAATACCACGTCGATTGTTTGAATTTAATTTGACATTGGAAACAATATTTTTTTTAATTATTGCAATATTGAATAATTAATAAAATATTAAAACAGAGTGCTTTTCAAAAATGCTAAACGCTGTTTGATTCCTACTAATAATAGGTTAAGGGGTCCGTTTAATTATATAGATTTATACATTTTATATATTTTCTTACAATTCTTATTGTGGAAGGTAAAACAAGTGTTAAGCATTTAATATTATAATACATTGCAATAGTTGTTGTTCAGGAAGAAAATCATAACATTTATTGTCACTTGTGCAATTATCCAAATCGTTTGAGTCGTCCCTTGACATTTTAATATTAACTCGTTAACGTTTTGCGAGTCCATTGTGATTTTACGAAAGATAATACCTCCATTTGTGCAAATATCGTCACAATATCTCCGAGAACAAATTAAAAATAAGAAACCGTGGAGTAGTAAGTATACGTTTCGCGTAATCGACGGGTGCATCACTCACCGGAGACCGATACCTCGAACCGCCCCATCGAGCGGTTGATTAATATGCCTTTCTGGGTACAGTAGCTTTTGTTTGACGGTATGCAAAACAGTTGGGGCAGATTCAGGCTCGACGTAATGGGTTAAACTAGAAAAAACGCGCGGTTGTCATCCAGGTGATGCGGGCCCGTGGGAGATGCGGTATGCAAAGCAGCAACGGGGCTGGCAAACCGGCGGCCTACTGGGATACCTCTTAGTCATGCAAACTACAATTTCCTAATGTCGACCATAGAAAAATTACAATTCGAATCAATTGCGTATTCGAGGACGTACCTCACGAACGCAATAGGGGGACACTGGACGGATTAAAAAAGTATAAGTCGAGCTACCAAGAACTTCATTAAGATTCTGTTAGATAACCAATAAAATAATACCAGATATTTTCCTATATGTATTTATAAGCACAGATTATCGTCGAAACGAAAACGAGTGTTCGAAATAACGTTTAACCGTTACTCAGTATTATCATACCTTCGCGGCAGGTATGACCCCAATAAGGGATAAATTTAAATAATCCCGGCTATTTAATATATTTTCCAAATGATGTTGACGGCAGCACAATTGTGTAATAACTTCGTGTAATCCTTTAGTCCCCGATAGAAGTCATGGGAGTGGCCGATACATCCGTCCGACATAAACAAGTTTCAATTCAGCATACATCCTAACTGGCCCGGTCGTTTCCATATTAAAATGAGGCGATCGACATTAAAATAAGAATACGCGCGGCTTTGGCTACGCATATTTCGCCGGAGGCTGTGTAATCTTTCGATATAACTTTTACAATTGCACCACAGCTATACTTCGAAAATTTGATTTCTAAAATCCTAGATTTTTTTGTATTATTATTGTTACGTCTCACTACTACGCTATAGTACTAGGTATAAACCAATCCAAATAATATGCAAAGTTTTCAAAACAAAATTATAGGTAGAACACAGTGGCACCCAGTTTCAATAAATATTATTGGAATTAATCAACAAAGATGTATATAAATATAACGTGACTGTCGAATTTAACCTTTGAACAAATTATATTAGTTCTTATATTTATTAGATATTATACACAATTAATTGTGTGCATTAGGTTGGGTTGATGGCTGTTGGGTTGGGGCTATTTTCTAGCATGTTATTCGTAATTGGAGTTGTAAGTAGATTGGGTGGGAGTTTCATTGTCTTGGAAATTGTAATTTTGAGATTGGAGGTTATGACGAACGATACGAACGCCGCGCGGAAAAAATTGTCGATTGTGTGCTCACACTGGTTCAGCAAACTTTCGATGTATAACGTACAGTGCTCAATAGATGGCCATTGCAGTAAAATAAATGTTTAATTTAAATTTTTCTTAAACCTTCATTTTATAAATTAGGCTTTACGGTTTTCTATACGGAATTTATCAGATTTTACCTTCGTTTAAATGCAAGGAAGTTTTATGCGGTATTGGTGAAAATCACTTCGATATTTTTCAACACATTTCCTATGTCTTTCTATGACAAGTTAGTTTGGTTTGAAAACTGGAATTTAATCGGAATCTTCTTCCGGCAATTGGGTATTTTGGTTACTATTAAAATGGAATTGAATTGCGCTTTTTGCATTCACTTGGTCAATAAATATGAGCCATGAATCCCCAGGTATGAAACTTGTGTGCTTTTTCCACTTTATCCAAAATCCATTACTTAAAAGCTCCAAACTGTTATGATGTCGAAAAATTTGAACTTCATTACTATTTTATCGAAGTAAAGGGTCAACGTCAATTGATGACTTTAAATCTTGAAACGAGCAAGCTAGAAGGCTTAAAGTTAAAAACCAGAAAGCTGGAAGCTAAAAAGTAAAAATGGTAATTTTGCAATTATAATACTGACTGATTCATAATTCAAATTAATAACATTATTTAAATATTCTTATCTGAAAATTGTATTCGGTCATTGTTATGTGGAAACGTTCTGGACATTAGAAAGGCAAACTGCATTCTAAGAAGTCTTTGCTATTTCGTCTGTATATTTTGAAATCAAATTTTTTAATGAGATTTTGATGAAATCATTTAAATTAAATAAATAATTTTGCATCGAAACGTAACCGAATCCAATCCAACTCAACCCAACCCAACATAACACAACCCAACCCAACCCAACCCAACCCAACCCAACCCAATCCAATCAAACTAGACCCAAGTACAATTTTGGTCTCCTAGATCAATTCTTGATACAAAAAGAACAATGATTGATTGATTTCGCGTTTCGTGTTTCATATTGTTAACTAAATGGATGAATAAAATAAATCCAACAATATTAAAGTTTCTGGCGAATACTTTTCCTGTAAAAAATTTGATCTTCGATCTGACATTAATAAGACAGACTTTAAATAAATCCTAAGGCGGTTTCACTTTTGTGACTTTCTGTATCTGTTACTCAGCATTCTCAGTCAAAATAGTAAAATGGCCAAAAATTCAAAAAAGAAAGAAATTGATAACTGTCAGAATTCGATCAATCAAAATATGAGAGTCATAACAATGTTAAGAATTATCCAAATGCAAAATTGTGTGTGTCACTGTGAATCAATAAAATCGTTCGTTTACGGACGGTAAATGACTCTAAAAGGTAAATTGGGTTTCATTTTGCAATTTTCCCTTCAGGTATAATTAAACTAAATCGTTTAACGTATTTCTTAAATACACAACCAAACCAAAACTGCCATTAAAATTTAAAGTGAATCGAATGGAATTTTTTTGAAAAAATGTATTTTTTCAATTATACCCGAAACCTTTGTATTTAATTGCGCCTCAACACAGGTTTGAATTAATTTTGAAACCTATCTTCAGTAGTATCGATCGAAATCAAAAACACACCTACTTTTAAATTTTCATTCAAAATCACTTGCATTATGTAAGCGAAGTCTTCGCGTACAGCAAAATCAACCGCTTTCAATTTTTGCACAACAAGTTTTGTATGGATGGAATTTCACTTGATGCAATATTCGTCTAACCGATTCATGACTGACTTAACTCACTAGCATGACGTCTAGCTGACCATCCTGGGGTTCTGAGTACCGCTTCTCTTATCCTTCCGACATTTTCTAATGTCGTTACACTGCGTCTCTGGCCTTTATGCTTCATATCCATTATGTTCCAACTTAATCTAAAGTGTTGCACTCTTCTAAGGATAGTGGTTCGACATTGAATTATTTCCAAAAAAAATTCTTTCCCATCTACTCATTCCTTGGGCCAAAAATTAACAGCTTAAAATTTCATTGCTGGTTACTTATTGAAAATGTTGTACTTCACCTCGCTGTGAGTTTTGTGGAAGTAAATAATTGTTGATTGTTGTCGTCGTTTTTTGTTATTTACGTAGGTTTTATGGTTCATTTTTGCAATTCAATAAATATTAAAACTTTTTACTTGATCTCTCTAAATATCATTACAATATGCACACGTTGATCCTCCGTTAACGAACTCCTGCGTTCGTTCCTAAATAAATAAGCCATTTTTATTTACAATTAACCATTCGACACGCGCCGCTGAATAACGACAAAAACATAAACAAGACTTTCACATAATATCTTCCAACTTCGACGATATGATCTTTTTCATAAACCAAATACGCAGAGAATGGCTCTTTACGTACACATGTTCAATTGTTGAATAACAAATTTCGCAAGAACCCATAAAACCTGTTCAAGAGTACGTCACAGCTCGATCCGTGATAAAAATGACCTACAATTTTACTACTATCCGCTTTCTACGAGTAGTAGTGAAGTGTTATTGCTTGTGAATGGCTAAATGATGCAACATCTCTCCGAAGAATGCCGCGGCGAAACGCAACACCTGCCATTACAGATTTCAACGTGCGGAAAAATGGCACCTCGCTGCATATGGGCTCAGTTGCGCGATAAATCTAACAGGCAAACGGTCATTAGAAGAGAAAAATCGCTGGATATGGTTGGCTAAACGCCTAATCATGCAAAGAATTGAGGAATTTAATTTATGGAATCTAATTACGCATTCGGATAACTTGAACGTTTTAATAAGCGCTAAATATCCGAGCGTTGTTACTTTTATTTCGTTTAAGTCCTAATGAATGTCATGTACGGGGCATTAAAATATTAAATTCTTGTTATAAAGTTCTTGTTTCAATGTTAGAAATATTAATAATACCATATTCGATAACTTGATCCATTCATTTATATTTATTTTAACATTTAATGTCATTAATTAACTTTTCAGTGGTGTACAAAAGTTTTATTGAAATATTACTTCATCACATAAATGAATGATAATTTTTTTTTAATGTTTGTCGTAAATTTACTTGACTTTAAAATAAACGTAAATAAGGACGTCCTCCAATGTGACATTGATTAGTCCATAATTTGTAATTCCAATTGAATAGTGCTAATAAATACATATTTTTTTATTTACCTTGTGGATTAAATATACGATATTTTCTAATAAAAACTAAATTAATATAAAACTACACTCACTATAAATGGAGAATTTATGGGTGGTCACCTCATCAATAAACAATCGCCCAATCATGCAAAGGTAGTAAACAACAGCATCATTGTAAAACTGATCTACCTATATTTTAGTCACTCAAACATTATTGACTTAATTCTTATGCAAGGATATTATATTGGTAGCAACAATTATTTGATCTATAAATAATCAAAAATTTTATTTAACGTATGTATGGTATCGAGAGTCATAGTGCACATTATTAACTAATACGATACTAATACTTACAGGATTATTGTTTTTCAGGCATTTTATTTATTTGTATATTAATTATTTGAAGCTTTGAATAAATTATTTAAATGTAGTAACAGCAATGTGGATTTTTTAAGGGGGCTAAGTGTAAGGAATTTTGAGGATAATTATAACGATCCTCAGTGATTAATTTGTGTTGTTTAAAAATTTAAAACGAATGATTTTGAATTGGTTTTCTCTTCAATTTAAGTCAAGGTTCTCCATACCGATGCGCAAAAATTATGCACTCTGCATAAATTTCATCCAATTGCGTCATTCGCGTGCAGTTTTTCACGCGCCGTGCACTCGAACACAAAAAGCAAACGTGGATTAATTATAAAATATCGCCACGGTGGTACCGAAACTGACAAAAGTGTTTCGACACATAAAGAGGAACACATGTTAGCAGATGTTGCATATTGACACCCTTTTCAATTGCGTGCCGTGCGAGTAGTCGCCGTGCGTTCGTATCTGTCTGGTTTGTTTTTTTTTTTCGGGAAAAGTTCGAAAGTCCGACCCATATTTTATTCAAATGTGCCGGTTATTACGTATGTACGTTGCATACGCCCACCCGAGAATAGGATGCAACTATTGTTAGCGTACGCAACGTGTAATTTGAAGAGGTTTAGAATATGGGGAAAGTTGGAAGCGAGGTCGCGGTTTCTTGGGTGAAACTAGCGATGTGGGACGCATTCCACGGGCTCGCTCGGTTACGGTGGCACCGCCTTAATACATATGAAATTATTGAGTAATTTTTCATACAATGTTAGTTCAGTGAATACCGCAATGTGTGTCAAAGTGGGAAACGTAATTAGACCTCGAAATTGGATTACCACATTCCTCGGTGTTTTATTCTTGCGCGCGCGCTCGGATTAGCCGATGAATTTTAAAATCGAAACGCGATTGTAGGAATGCGTGCGTGATTAGGGGTCCTCGATCGCAACTCGTTTGAATTTTTAATAAATGGTTTCGTTACTTTCTAAGCAAGCAATCTGAGACATTGTGGAGTTTTATGTATCAAAGCTCTCCATATGGTTGTAGAATACATTTTGTATTTTGAAATATATGAACATTAAAGTCAAGAAAATTGGAATTTTAAAGAAAATTTTCTAAAATATGAATAAATAAACAAAATATGCCGATGAACATTTAAACGATTATACAGTGGGTAACGGTGCCCCTTTAAAATGCAAATAATTTAATAAGGACTACACACTAACAGTAATAGAAAAAATACTGGGTGTTCCTAATTCGTAAGTTATTTTTAAAAACTATCACGATTTTTCAGAATTAAACGAACAATTTTCGAATAGTAATAGAAAGGAACTCAACCCAACAAATTTTGAGGGTTGGGTTGGGTCCATTTACATTTAAATGGATTAGATTAGGTCTCCTCATTATTTCATTTTGGTTATGGTGAATATTTGGTTGGTGTACAGTTAAAAGTAATGCATTTTAATGGCCAACCCAACCCAACTTGACGCAACAAAGTTTAATCAAATTTTGAGGTTTGGATTTGGCACATTTAAGTGGATTACGTTGGTCCCATTATTATTTAAATTTGGTTATAGTCAATATTTCTTAATGCATAGTTAAAAATAATGCTTTTCAATGGCCAACAAAACCCTCGTAACTCAACCCAACACAAACAAACGCAACCCAAGAAGATTTGATCATATTTTGATGGCTGGGTTGGGTTCATGACACATTTAAAAGGATTATTTTGGGTCTCATTGTTGTTTAAATTTCGTTATAGTCAATATTTTTTATTATATAGTTAAAGACAATGCATTTTAACGACCAACCCAACCCAACCAAATTTAATCACATTTCCAGAATTGGATTGGCTTAATTTTTTAATCAACCAGAAAAACCACTCCGTTCAAATTGGTTCGAATTTTCACTCAAACTACGAAAATGCACCGAAATATAATATCTTTAAACACAAAGCTGAAACTCAAAAATTTTGATTATGTTTGACTTGGAGCTTATTATAGGTTGGATTGGATTCGAAAGGTTGTCGATGATCAAGTTCTGCGATCGACTAACTAATCAAACCTAACGCAACTTGAAATATGATTCGAAATGCATCGAGGAACTGAGGTAAATTTCGTTAAAGGATTTTGTTCGGGTTGGGTTGAGATCTATTCAAACTCCAAAGTAGTCATCTGAATGATCGTTTAGTATTAATATAAGAATAAAATTTATTATTAACGATACAACTTTAGCAGCTGTTAAAACGAGACAAATTGTGATTTGGTTGGGTTGTGCTGGGTTGGGTTAGGTTGAATTGGGTTGGATCTCATTTCTTATATTGTTAAGATGGTTTGTCTTTGCTTCTTATTTTTCATCCACATTTGGATGTTTTGTGAAACTGTTGTTTTTTTATCATTATAAAAAAACATGTTGAGTATCATCAATTTATAAAATTGCTCTATTTGTATAAGCCACCTTAATTCCATTTGAAAAATGCAGCATTTAGCTTAATATAAAAGGTAATCAGACAAACAACAGAAGAAAAACAACTCAAATGGTAAGGATATGTGCAGAGAATAACGCCATATATAGTAACGGAATTCAAGAGTGATGGAAAAAGAAGGAAAAGAAGGCCAAGAAAGAACATGTAACAAAGAATAGAGGGACGGGCACAAAAAGGAGAAAAAATGATGCTTAACTGAACTGAAAGAAATGGTAAGGGACAGGAAAAGTGGAATGATTGACTGGAAAGCCACTAAGAGTTGACGCTGCAAGGCACTACTAATGTTTCAGATAAGGAGAAGAAAAAGAACAGAGAATTTTAGTTAAGTGTATATAAACAAAGTTTTCAAATAAAAACATCCTTGACAACTATAAGTTGCAAATGATATTTGTCTTGTCTGTGGAATTGGTGGCAACAACAAGCTGATTTTCATGTTTCAGTAAAAATGGAAAAAATGGAAAAGTATCAGACAAACATAGTTGGTTTGCTGTTTATATTTAATTGTTTTATGTCACTATAATATCGAATTTTCCATTTAAGTATTTCATTTCACCTTCTTAAAATTTTATGATATTTTATGATATTACCAATAGTCTTGAACTAAATATGTGCCTTCACCAACAGGACTAATAAATGTGATTTGGGACTTACAGGTGACATTTAGTTTTATTTTGTGGAGAATTAATTAACGCATTTTAAATAACATTTAGTTGGGTTTAAAATTATTGAATTGGGTGCTGGGATAAGACACAGATAAAACCATTCCACATAAGCATATCTAACTAACTAACTATTTTAAGAAA
The DNA here is from genome assembly GCA_959613385.1 of Geotrupes spiniger. Taxonomy (NCBI): domain Eukaryota; kingdom Metazoa; phylum Arthropoda; class Insecta; order Coleoptera; family Geotrupidae; genus Geotrupes; species Geotrupes spiniger. Next base: position 35,470,156 of record OY390736.1, on the reverse strand, counting down.
CACTTAGTGACATGTATTTATCACTGTGTCAAATATTTCACGAAGAATACGAAATTTACTTTCATTTACACCCATTTACATTGCCAAACCAAATATTTATCGTCTTGACTTTCCGTTCTTGTAACAAAAAAAAACTATGTTGACGCTTCCATAATTTCTTTGCGATTAGATACACGTAATCAATTCGCGGATTCACTCGTGACATTTCGCATTGCATTTTACTAACTAACCGTTTCAAGATCCCGATTACACATATCGGTGACTAAAATAAAGTTTTATAAACAATTCCGGTGGTCCGGACAATTTCGTCCTTGCGCAACGTCACAAGATGTGGCGTATGCAAGACGGGCAATTATTCTTTTAAATAGGGGTTGTCAGTGAGGCTTTTCGACCACGATGTTTTTTTGTTGTTGTTATTACAGTGGGTAAGGGCAATGGGGCATGGTTCGGACTGAGACATTTTTGTGGACCACCGGACGGGGTGACCTAATTATTCTGTGGCGGCATTTAGTGTTGCTCCGAAAGTGGTTACGTCGCTTCCGACGCACGATCAGATAGAATTATAAGATCGTTCATGAAACAATAAAAACAATTTTAACGAAATAAAACGCGATAGAGCCGATGAGATGTTATCACTCTGCATGTAAATTTCACTATTATTTATTCACATCGGCGTAAATTTGCTACAAATACATTTAACTGATAAAGATCCCAATCGATGAATTTAATTTTTCAATTATTAAGTTTTCTCATAGCGGACCAAAGAATGCTGAACCAGGTCATACAGAATTTCCTAAAAAATTCTGACCCTTCTTGACTGAAAATATCGAAGACTTTTCATATTAAAAAATTGCCAATTAATTTGAATCAAATTAATTTAATTTAAAGTAATTTATTTGTGGTTATTGTTGTTGAATTTCATAATTTTGAAAGGAGGTATTGATTTACTAGGACACTGTAAGGACTTTCGTGAGTATTGTAAATTTTTTGTCTAGTTAGTGAGTTTGAAACCAATTTTAAGAAAGCTATGAATCTACTAGGATTACCTACGAGAGATTGTATTAGTAAACTTGGGCGAGTAAAATTGTAATTCCTTTCTAGCACATTGATGGTTTTGAGTTGAAGAGAAATATTCTATTTTTAGTGTCGCACTAATTGTAAATTTGCTGGAATAATACGGGCAGGATATGGTTGGAAGTGGTTCCGATCGATTTGAGTACTTTTTGTTGTCAGGACGAGATTATTGAAAGATGTGCTTGTGGTGATTTATTTTATAATATATTGTCAGATGTGCTTATTAATTTGTTCCCATGGGGATTTTAGAACGATTCGTGCAATGGAGGAATTTCATAGATTGACCGTTGTTGTATTGCGTTTTATTCTGCATAACTTTGTTGAATGGCCAACTCGAGTGAGAATCACGTCCCATACTTTGATACCCAATATTTTTTCCACCAAAACAATTCAACCATTTGCTTTGTTATCGACCAGAACATTTCGGATTGTCGGGTAGCCACTTGTAACAATAAATGTAATAAGCACACAGTCTCAATGGGAAATTTTCCAGTTGTAAAACTTACGTGGGAAGGATTGGTCTCCGATTTTTATGGTGGAATATATTGATGCTTCCAGTTGCTTTAATAAAATATAAAATATTTAGCTAAAACGTTCAGGTTACGTTTCAAGAGGTTAATTTGTTAGACAGAAATCACAAAAAAAATGTTTGTCAATAATAAAGTGGAGCAGAGTCAACCATCAATCTTAAGAATTTATTTCGTCTTAGATGCACTTGCCCAGACTTTCATAATGCTCATAAACAAGCAAAAAGAGCCCCCAACAACCTGGTTAGAAATACGAAAAGAAAATCTACTTTCAAAATAAAATTTGTTATGTAGAAAATTCTACAAAATTCTCATAGTAAACAAAACTCTAGTAACCATAAATGTTATAATAATATCAATGTCAGATGCGGAGACCATTTGACTGATGAATATGAATGACTGCTCTTATTGTGAATAAATTTAATACATTTGTTATTAACGCTCCTCTGGAAGTGATAAACAAAATTTCACATAAAAATAAAAACAGTATTGGCAGATCTCCGAAAATATATAATTTGTTGTTTTCATATCCATTTATGGATTATGACATATTTCGTATCCTGTTTGTTGACATACAAAATAAATGATCAGCTCAGGCTACCGCACAGCACTTTATTCCAACAGAATATTCATTTCGACAACTATGTAATTTTCAGCAGAAAAACTTTAACTGCATACTCTACTGCTGTTTTCGCAACTTGTCTAAATAAGCGATATTATCGTAATTTTTAGGCGATAAAAATGCATAAGAAATTATAGACCAGTGGCACTGGTGTGTGTTTTCAAAAATATTTGATTATGTTAACCTGAAGCGATTAATTATTGAATTAATTTGTTATGATCAGCATGGTTTCGTGAAAATCTACATTGACGGCAATGTGTGCATGTTGTAAGAAATAAATCATCATAAATGGAGTTATTGCTAGGGATAACTGCGTGACAATGTTTAAACAGTTCAGACTTTTATCACTGCCTGAAATTAATGTATACGACTTCTGGGTACATGTGCACAAAATTAAGCATATTTCAATATTCGATGATGACATGATAACATATGTTATGCTAATGTGGCGAGCCATATACATGTGAATGTCCAAAGTAAAATGTATTATTATTTCTAAGAAACTATTTATCATAAACAAGAAAACATATACACGAAACCACTTTATATAGTTTAATCGACTTTTCACATAAGATTGTTAATTAGCAAAAAAATAATAATAAATTTACATCCAATCTGAATTTATACATTTGATCAGCTATTTCAAAAAAAAATAAACAAACAACCAAAAAAAGTTAAATATTGTAATTCTGAGGGCTGTAGAAATTTAAATGCGCGATAGAAAAAAATAACGTAACATAATGTAAACAAAATAATGAAACGATTATTGTTTATTAATGTAACTGTTATAGGGATGTTTTGATGAATTCTTGTGATATATCGGAATACTTAAAGTTGTGTCACTAGAGATGTAAAATAAAAAAAAACTATAGTGTAAAGCTTGTAGTACAGATTGTTAAACTTTCACACATTTCGGTTTAGAAATAACCTATTTATTGTTTTTTGAATTTATTTTGCGATATTGTGACAAAGGCAGCCGTTTATTTATATAATCTAGCCCTTTGTATTTAAGATACACAGAATTTACTCCGCCTAGTTATATAGTACCATAAATTTACTTACCAACATTTTTCTGCAACAATACCAGTGATACACTACACGAAAGTCGCGAAAAATCTAATTCACAAATCACATTTACAATTTATTTATTTATTACTAATTATAATCGCGCACGATTGTTTAAATTCGCGACCGTCGCCACACACTAAGCACAACTAAAAATCATTTCGGACCGTTCGCAATCAATCGTTTTGCCGGAGGCGATATATTTCTCATACAATTTAGTATTATTAATTTAGTACCAGAAATGAAAATAAACAGTCCTTGCCAACAAATATAACTATATAAGTAATTGTGAATATGATAGTGGATAGTCTGCAGGATTAGATCTAATAAATTCATACATTTCCTCGATTTCCTTGATACGACATTTTTAAGTTCTTTTTTTACTACAAGTTCGGAATAGTGCATCTAACAACAAATATTGACTCTTTTTATTCTTAACATCAACTTGTTAAACTTCTATTTTTATTTCAGTATTTTTATTACCATGATTTAGAGGCGAATTATAACAATGTATTTGTTGTTTTTTTATTTTCTAACTTTGATTAAAAATATATACAGGACTTTAGCACCCAAAACAGTGTTAAAACGAGTCTGGTATATATTTTTTTCATTAATTCATTAATTTAAAATATGTTTTATCAGAGATGGGCTCCAATACACCCTCTCGATTCATGAATATCGCATCCTTCAGTTCGTTTCAGGAAGTTATGATCTGTCTTGAAATATCAAAATGCTTTGTGTGATTGATTGATTGTATTTTTTATAACATAATTAGCCAGATATAAAAGGAAAATTAATGGAATATTGCCACATTTGTTTCCCTTGATTGTTTCATTGTATACTCTAAGAAAAGTCAGAAATCACACATTGCACATTGTCTATCTAACAGCTACCGATACATTCTAACTAAGCGAGTCACCTCAAAACTATAATAAAAAAGTAATCGGTGGGTAAGTAATTAATTGATAGTAATTGATAGATAATTAACAACAAGATAAAGATTTTTATTTAGCAAATCTTGATCGCCAAAAACAAAAAATGGTACAAAACTCAAATAAGCGATTTTTCCTAACGACATCAACTTAAAAGTTGACCAATGCAGCAAAACTGCAACATCATCAACTTTGCCTCTGTGAATTAATCTCCGTTTCGTTTGAATAAATATTAAGAACTTTTTATAACCTTCATTACCGAATCATAAATAAGATTTTCATTAAGATTAATCCATTGTACGAAATGTTGGAAAAGTTTTAAAACTCTGCAATCGCGTACATATTTACATAAATGCAGTTAAAACAATTAACTTACTCACCGATATTCTGCAGTATCAACATTGCCTCATTCAAGGCTATTAGCCGGATGGCAATATCACACAAAAATCTCGAGGACGTTCTTTAGAACATATTCGCGAATTGTTATTAATTTAAATAGCATTACGGTGGCGTTTGAAAGCTCGTATTTGCGAAATAAACATCTTTGTGGATCTAAGAATTACCTACCCTCGGATTACTCGATCATAATATTTTTGATACAACCAAGGGTGACTCAAGTATATTGTCGGGAATTGTTGTGTAATGTTTGCCAATTGGTTAAAGGCAATTTAATTTTAATTGAAACATCAACATCTTCAATAATATCATATCTAACGTATCAACACAAATTGTTTTTTGTTGTTAATTTATTTAAAACTTGACATAATCGGTACCCGTGGCTAACTATTTCGCTATGACAATTTTTTTTTTGTATTTGACCAATTATGCTATAAAAAATGCAATCAATCAGGCACACATATCATGTTCTTATTTCAAGACAAATTTCCTGAAACGAAGGAATCTTGGGATTCGAAGACCTAGAGCATGTATTAGCGTCGAACTCTTATGAAACATATTTTGAATTAATGATGCTCGTAAGTCTCGTTTATTACATCTGTTTATAACGGATTGACTTTTGACTTCATAAATTTTATAATTTATTGAAACTTTGTAATATAAATGTAATTTGTAACAAGTTGATAAATAATAAATATTAAAAAGAGTCAAAGTAAATATTTATTGTTAGATGCATTATTGCAAACCTGTAATTAAAAAGGAGTGAAACCATGTCCTGTTCTAATTGAGATATTCTTGAAGGCACGTTATTAATCAAGGTCGAGAAAATTGATACATTTATTAGGTCTAATCCTGGAGACTCACTGGGATATTCAGAATTACCTATTTGTCACTGATTTAGTTATATTTTTGGCAAATATATGACAATTGGCGGTAAATCATCGCGAAAAAATTACCGAATCTGAATCTTGTAAATAATCGACGTTTTAAACCATACCAACCACGTTGGCGATCGTTATCATTTATTAAGTCATCATATTTAAAATTTCCGCTGAAAGATTTACAAAAAAACGTTACGGCATCATTCGATCAAACCTTTAAGAGTTTTTACAAAAAAACAACGACTCGTACGTTTTTGTATGAGAAATATATCACCTCTGGCAAAACTATTGATTGCAAACGATCTGTAAAGATTTTTAGTTGTGCTTAGTGTCTGGAGACGCTCGTGAATTAAAACAATCGTGCGCCGTTATAATGAGGCGTAAATAGTTAAATTGTAAAATATTGTCTTGTTCCGTTCTCGGATTAGTTTTAATGAAAATGTGGTTTGCGAGCATAGATTTTTCGCGTGTTTTCTGAGTTTCGTGTAGTGCATCACTGGTGTATTTGCAGGGAAAAAAATTGGTGAGTTTCTTATGTAAATTTATCATTAAGCAATAAATATTAAATGAACTTCGACTGTCAATATGCCACGGGCACATCCCACTATTGGTTTTCGGAGCAATGATCCCCAAAAACAAAATAAGGTACAAAACTGTAATAAGTGATTTTTTGTAATGTTGATGTCTTTACGACAAAGCACTTATTTGAGTTTTTAAATTACCAGAATTTAAGTGACTCAGTGTCATTGAAAGCACAAACGAAGTATATTTTATCTAAACTATGTTGTCAATAAATATTGAAAAATCGTAGATCCAATTTCATTATATTTATTGACTGATATATTAATTTTGCATAAGAAATACAATGAAGAATTATTAATCGAGTTGGATTTATAGGTACATTAGATTAACTATTTTACACCTGTTTTGTTTCATGCCAAGAAGAACCAGTCAAACCAACGAAACCAACCTTGTTAAGTTTCACTTAATCAGAATGACGATTTAGGCTTACATATCATAGCCACCAACCAATTACTAACACAATACCCCAACGGTGGAGACTAGTTAACGAATCCTGCTCACTCATTAAGAAATATTAAGTACCACATGTCAAAAGAACACAATTAAAAATTAAACGGTTTGGCTTTCAATATAGAATAAAATCTTAATGAAATATCTGTACAGAGAAGTTGTTTGCCAACCCAACCCAACCTCTTATAATAATCGTTTGTTATTTGTCGTTTGTACGAATAAAATAACAATTGACTGCCATTTTTGAACACTATTTATTTATTTTGTTGAGAGTTCATCACATTTGATTGTTGTACAAAATTTCACGAGGTGATATGCTAATTAGTTAGTGGCTGTGTTGCTCAACTTGTAATTCGTTCTCGTCCAACGCATTAATTATCTTACAGTAATTTTTTTACATTTAGTTTGATCTGTCATATTTGAGTCTCTGTTTTATCTCCGTCCCACAAAATTCTATAAACCTTACCTTAAAATAATTTCAAAAAATATTACATGTGGTGTGTAACCTAAAAGGATTTCCATTTTAAACCTGACGCTTTTAATCAAAAGCAAGTTTCATAATTTTTATTGTGATTAAACTTAGTTATTATTTGTTTTAATATTAATAAAAAAAATCCAGGAACGATTATAATTTATTTACATTCCTCATTGTTCGATTTTCATAAATAATGTTGTCGCCGCAAAAGCAATAACAAAATTAAAATAATTTTGGCATCTAAGGTTAACGAAAATTAAATACTCTAATGTGTTGGGTTGGGTTGAGTTGCGTTTGGTTGGGTTGAGTTAGGGCTGTAATTTTTGATAATTTTAATTATAAATGTAAACGATTCAAAAACAATTTTCTCAGTTTCAAAGATCATTGTTTAAAAAATTAATTAAATCCTCCTTCACATTGAACACAACGAACGCGCACACAGGCATACTAAAGATTCTTTAGTGAAAATAATTTCGTATTTCGTTCACTGATACGTATTCGAAGAAAACCGACGCCGTTGTAATTATTAAAATTTATGAATAATAGATGAGAACGGGAGGCTTGCGAGTTCGCGGCGTCGCCAACAGATAGCGTCACGTTACAGTAGCACGTTGCGAAAACCACGTGCACGACGCATGGCGTCGACCACCATGATGGCGTCGCAGCGCAAGCGTCTCCCTGCTTGAGGGTTCGCTTATCAGAGGGGGTTACTATAAAATGGTCACGTCGCCGCCGAATACGTGGATACGAAGCAATTCTGCAATTTTGAAAAGGTGGCGTGTGCGAATGATTGATTGTCTAAATATCTCTAAATATTCAAAATTTTCATTTTTAGGCTTTGCAAATTATTTGCATGAAATATAATTTACGATTTTTATTAATCGTCTGAATTATCCAAGAAGGGGAAAAATAATTTTGGATTTTTATCGCAAGTTAAGAAATAAACATTCAAATTAATTACTAAAAAAAAATGAACCGTTCTGTTTCCTCAGTCAGTGGCGTAACTGTAGACATTGGCAAACATCCTCATTCCGGCTGCTTAATCATTAAAACGTCATAGTCAATTTCAGATAGGGTTTCATGTTTATGTACGAGTTTTAAAATTTAAATAAAATAATAATTGAAATAATTTGCACTGTCACAAATTTTCTAAAAACAAATTTTAAATTATTTATTTAAATTGTATGTTATATTGTCCATTAATTTATTATTTATATTTACATAAAAATATATAGCAACCTTCTCATATATTTTTGGGAGGATTAAAAAATAGTCAGCGTTGTCAAAAAATACTCGACACTTATCAACGAATTTTAAAGTAGGGTTTTGTGTTTGGGAGCACTGATATTGTGCCATAATATTTAATACCGGGCCATTATTTTGAATGAGCAATTAAATCCAATTAAAAATGTTATGAAATTTAATCGTTTCCTTTATTATCAATTAAAAAATATATATTCCATTAAGATTTTCTTCGTAATTGAAACAGTTATAAGGATTGTATTTAAAAGATTTATTCATTCCTTTTTTTATATTAATGGGTTTTAATATTAAGTTATTATTTGCGACTAAACGTCGAGATGTGCACAAGAAAGTAATTGAAGATTTTTTTAAGAAATTTGTAACTATTTATTACTTTATTTTAAATAATAATAATATTTTTTATTAAAATACTTAAATATTTTATTATATATACTTTTATTATTAATAAAAATATTAACAATACCTAGTAAGTCACGTGTGCTCATTTTTATACCGATTTAAAAATTGCTATGTAGATGTTACTCATGCTGAAGTAGGCAGTGAACATTTATAAAACATGAATTTGTTCAATTATAATAATTTGAGCTCCTGAATGTCGTTCAGTTCTATCAATAAACGATCAGCAAAAGACTATCAAACCTACAACATCAACCGTAACGTTTGAATTAGTTATGTGAAACTAGTTAGGAAAACTTGTCACTCATTTGTCACCAACTAATTAACAAACAAATAACGCAGTGACCATAAATATCGTATTACTGCATGTAATTTTGAACGTCTGTCAAATGCCAAGTGTCAGCACAAAACAAGGATCACGTAATGAAGTGCAAAATTGTATTCTGTTGCTATTTTGTTTTGGTTAATATATTGGTAGCAGACTGCGCGAGCGGTGTGTTTTTTTTTATATCAGTTTTGCACAAAATATTTAACTGAGTTCTGATTTGATGGTATCTTCCTGGAGATTTCATCACTGGACGATGTCGATTCGTGTCAAACCATCATAAATAAAAATAAAAATCATAAATGCTCATAGTATATTTTTACCTTTGATATTTACTTGCATATTATGTGGTGTTGTTGGTATCACTCATTATTTTTTTTTATAATAATAAATAGAACGTCACGTTATTGTTGTTATTATTACTACAATTTTTTATTGATTTATCTCGTGCTAAGTTCATTTATTAACTTTAAGTATATTAATTTTTTGCATTCATAAAACATTTTTTTCGATGGGCTGTCTAATCTGTTTTTAAACGGTTATTTCATGTTCGAGTGATGACGGCAAAACGAAATTTATTTATTGGCATTAATTGGAATAATGAAATATCGTAAATCGTTAAATAATTATGTACAAATAGCGATTAACATTTTTTGCACCAATTATTTAATTATAGTTCCCATTACATTATTTCGTTTTAATTAAAACAATCTTTTAATTATTTTTTTAACGGCAAGTTATTAAAGTCGTTTTCAATTACGTTCGTTTTTTTTTTTGAAGCGAAAAAGTACAATATGGTGTCGAAACAATGGCGCAATGAGCGCGATTCAAAAATGCGCTATAACGAATTTTTTAAAATCCGACATCCTGTACGTTTTGCAATATTCTGAAAGTCCATTCAATTTACATTGATCGCCGGCCAGAACAGGTTTTACAAACATCGATCTGTTCGTATTGATTCTAAGCATCCGAAGTTTGTTCGTTCCTATATTATTAAGATGAACACGGTTTCGCAATTGAGTCGCAGACGGAGATCGTACAAGCAACAAATCAAGAGATTTAATTATTAATGGCGTGTAATTTAGGCCAGGCATTGAATATTAATTATTTACGAATAACACAAACCGATTAGTGATCAATGACCACGGCAAAAAAAAATGTTAGTCAGCACTCCAAAACGTTAACAGTTTCAATTTCGAGTTCAGGAGTGAAAATAACCACTTCTCGCAGTCATTTGCATATAAAGTATCGGTAATTTTTTTTTACCGATGGGGCATATAAATTTGATTTAACATATAAATAACTTCGTGTATTTATCGGGAATATTTCGAAATAAATGCAATCGTTGGCTTAGTTGCGCGCTGACAATTAAAAATAAATATGCCTCATCATCACGGACATTGGGCCTACCGGAAGCTCCTCAACGGCCCACGTGACTGTCATACGTTACTATGATATACGAGAATTTGCATATGCATAGAGGACTGTTCACGCATGACATCAGCTGAGGGCTAAAAATACGTACCGAAAAAACGAACGTTTCGCACGTATGCAACGCCGAAGCATTTTCAAGCTTATAATTGGCATAAAAATAGCCGATGGGAGTATCCGCACTTATTAATCGGCGAGTTTCGAATAAATTCTTCAATTAACGATTGAAAAGGCGCCAATTAAATAGGTAGTAGCGACGATCAATAGTACGTTTTTTTTTATCGAGAGAAAAACATTTTTATAATTGCCAAATACTCGCATACATTATGAAGGCGACAAACCTGTTTGCGTACAATGTTGTTGAAACACCAAATTTGTACCATCTGTTTTCCTTAATATTATAATTAGTCCGCGCGTTTAATTTTCGTTGGGTGATACAGTCTATTAATTATGGTTTCCTGAAAAGATAAAACGGACGCATTTTCTCTTATTGTTTCTAATAAACTACACGACTAATTAATTCGCTAAAATGTTAAACTCTCTTAAGAAAAATCGCACTTGCTCAATATTTCATGCACATTATTGTAAGAAATTTAAAATAAATGCGCAATTCTGTATTCTGCTGTACGAGATAAACATTCCATGTCTAATTACTTTAAAAATAATTAGACATACAATTTCTGATTATTATTCAAGGAGGCGTATAAATGAAGCGGACTTGTCATTTGGCATTCTAAACGTGGCATATTGCAATTATTAATAAGAAATTGCCCATCATTTGCACCTATTTGAAGCCACCTTATTACATCGTGTTCGAGCTACTAATTAGCGAAGAAAATAACAAGTTTGCTTTAGTTAATTTAAACATTTTCATATTTGTAATTGCAAAGATACAACGTTATTATGAGAATAATCAAACGCGATGTTATCAATACGTATTGTATGATAAGGGATTTAGATGTTTATCTCTATAGTATTAATGCCATAATGCAACAATGCACACAAGGCCATGTTGTTGTAGATTAGAATCGTTGATAATTCGATGCATTATCGTTAAAAATAAAATTAAAACAGTAGCGGTCCGAGGTTACTACCCTGCGGAACTTTTATGACCTGTATAAACACACATGCAATTTTACGAATAATCACAAATGACCATGTAAATGTTTGCAATTTTTATTTCCATTTCCATTTTACGTTTTCCATCGACGATTAACACAAAAAATTATTTAAAATTTCAGATCATATTTATGATTAAAATTAAGTCCTGAATCATGTTTTTGAAACAACGATTTTAGTGAAATATTTATATCACGTGACGAATAAATAGACGTTTGTTTTATTATGAACAGTCTCGTTCGATGAAATTACGAAAAGTTCATTAAAAAAAAATAAATATAACATCATATGTTTTGTCGCGAGCAGATCGTTCTAGGTTTTTAAAAATACTGTCCGTCCATCGCTAATTAACAATTAAAAGTTGTTAAAAGCAAAACACTTGATTTTTTGATTTTAAACAATTTTTTTTTATAAATGTCAACGTATCTCGTAAATCAATGAAAGGGATCGAAAGTGTGTATTAGCGAAACAATTATACAAAATATATGCAAAGGTTGCAACTGAAAAACCATCTGTTTTATTACAATTTGATCTCCAAGAGTGCACAGAAATAATTTTCAAAGCCATCGTTTTATGGAAGATAACTATGCGTCAACGGTACTAAAAATATAAAACCAACAATGAAACAAATCTCTTGCTAACTAACTAGTTCAAGCTCGCCTTCATTGTAGAGGACGAACGAAATACGTGGCAATTTGACAAACTAATTCGGGTTGCAACCCTACATACACAGAGGTATGCGGCATAAATTTGTACTGTTTTTTTAACTCGTTAATATTATTATGTTGGGTTGGGTTGGGTTGGGCCAGATTGTTTCCTTGGGATATTTAGCACAATAGTATGTCCAACCCAACCTAACGATTGAAATTATGTTAAAAGGCAACAGATGAATTAAATTATTGTTACGATATCAGTTCCAAATAATTATCCATTACATGGCGAGTACATGTTTACTATATATTTTGTGATAAACCCGAAAATCAAAGCTAATCTAATGACGTAAACTTAAACTTGTCGAAGTGGAGTCATTGAAGGAAAATAAAACAAAATAATTTGGCCAGCAAACACTATGCGTCAGGAATAGGCGCATGTTGTTTTTATTGCGTTAATATTATTAGGTTGGATTGGAATTTTGTGCCCAAAAGATGCCCAACCCTGCGCAATAAATAAGAAAACATTTAAAAAGCAATAAAATTAATGCATGTTATTGGGTTATTGAAAAATTGCTTCTTATAAAATTATTAAAGATCCTTAAATTTTAAATAATGTTTGTTTGTTAAAAATTTCGAAAATTCAACCATTACTGGCAAATCGCTGTTGAAAAATTCTTTGTGGTCCTAGATAAATATTCCCAGGCGCGCTTGCAGGCGTGGACACGCACACAGTTGCCGTGACTGTCACATGTTACTAACCTATATGGGCGTATCTCCCCACTCTTACTTTGATTTTGAAACTATATTTCATAATTTCCTCAGGTCTTTGTTATGAATAGTTTGGCCAATTTCAATATTAATTTGCATCCCCCCAGGTGATCCAATCGATATATTTTTCGAAATTTGATTTTGATTTTGATCTGTTCCTTTACGTGGTCGGTTGTTGTGATTTTATGGTATTTGATTATTGTTCAATATCACTAATCGTGTCCCTATTTGTATAGTCTATGTAAATCGATTATATCATTTATTTTTGTTCCATAACCTTTGGTCCACTTATGGGTCTCTTCACAGCTTGTCAGGGGCATGTTGGTGCTCATGTAGTATGATCAACAGGCACTACCACCGTATCATCTAGAAATATCTCAATCAAAGCAAAATCTGAGATATCACAGACATAAAGTAAAAATAAATAGGCCCCAACAAGCGGTCTTGCGGTACACCTGCGTTGATTTCATGAAAAGTGCACTTTTCTGAGTAACTAAAAAAATTATTACATATTATGCATATACAGTATGTTAAATTATTTTGATAGCAGTTTATGCAGTTTAGCCCTTAGTCATGAGTCCTCAATGCTAATACTCATAGAGCTTTCTCAATATTAATTGTGATCATGTGCAACTGGTGTGCCCTAAAACAAAATAGTTGACTTTGTATTCGATTTCGTATTTTGATTATTGGTTTTAGCAGATTCAGCCAGAAATTTTCACAAAAGGTTCGTTATAATAGGAAAAAGCTCATTTGGCAATTGCCTGGTTTGTTAATCGATAATGATTATGATCTGATAATAGATTCATAATTATTCATTCGAAGATGTATTAAAAGAGAAGGTGTGGGTGGATATGGAAACATCTAATCCCAAAAACATTGCAAGAAATAGATGTGGTCATGAAATACGTTATATGTAATTTATTGTCGAGTACGTGGAAAATGTGGCGAAAGCAAATATAAAAGTGCAAGTTTGAAAGTGTGAAGAAGATGGAATCATTGAAGACTGAAAGATACACAGTTTGCATCGCAGTCACTGTCGTCATATATTGAAACTAACAATTGATTAACCGTTTATTACATTTAATTCGTTGTAATAATAATCTTACGTTGCGATATACACTTATTTTTAATTCGCCCGAGCACTTTAGCTAACGTGTTTGGTATTAATGCTAATAATTTGTGTATCATTAAAATTTATTAACACCATCCCATTCCAAGAGCTACTATAATTACGAAATCTGTAAGTGGGATAATTATTCGAGTCAATACTAAACTCGAAACTTGAAATAAATCCTCCGGTAATGGCACATCGCAAGCAAGAAGGCTCGCGTACACCAAAGTGTCCACACAATACGATATCGCCACTAATTTTAATTTAATAATCCCTCGCTATTTTCTAAATTACATGTTTGAGCGTAAGACGAAAACGCTGCAATTATCGTTTTGTTTTTTTTTTAACTCGCGTGATATTCCAATTACGCACCTGCTCGTAGCGTTTAAATTGGCGCTGAAAGTGCATTTGTCTCAATTCGCGGTTTGATTTTTGCGGGGATTAACTGTGCAACTGTTTCAATCTAGCTTGCAACACACTTGCGAAAGTGATAAAGTGATGTGAAGAAACGGCGAAGATTAAATGAGCAGTTCAATGACAAAACTATTAATACAATGTCGACCACGCGTGAAAGTAAAATTAATATATCTTTTTATGTCATTTATGCAATTTATTACATTTGTAACGTTTTATCATATTTTAAATACAAAGTTCCACAGTGCGTGGTTACACGTGTGTGTGTGTGTGTATAGGAAAATTACCATAGGACATTGTAGTCACAAATTATTAATCGCAATTATGGTTTTTATGATTCGATCTTGATGTTTATCGCGGTAATGCAATGAGTGGATGGCACCGTTGGTTTTTCGCGAGGCACCGGCATAAATCTCGAAATCTGGCAAAGGGAACTGGACACAAATCGAACGTTGAGACGTTACATAACTTCAACAAGACACATTCTGGCACACGTTCTAGATAAATTCCAATTATTTAATTTTATTTATGGACAACAATTTCTAAAATAGTCGCACGTACCTATTAGAAAATGTAACGAAATTGGGAAAATGCAGGTCAACGCGATTAAGAAAGAATTTTCAAACGCACTATGTATGTACGTTCATGGTTTTTAGCATACTAACTAGGCAAAGTATTTCGTTCGAGGTACATAAAAATATTTTCTATTGTTTCTATTTAGAGCCATTTTAATGGGCGATCAGCGAGCGTTTAAATTGGTTAAAAATAAACGACAGACGCACGAGGAATTATCAAATATTATTATTTTATATTACGATTTTAAGTCATCGATGAATTTCCATTTATAAAATCAAAACGGACCAAGAATTTTCTACATCCCACCCTGGTTGGGCGTTCATGTCCCCAAATGGTTCGATAAGGAACGACAGAAGTAGGCAATTAAGCTCAGTGCATATCTACAGCTTATTGTTGGTCAGACATAAAAGCGCGTGGCATTAAGCTAACTTTGTACATACGTCGCCAATCGTTTCTCCTGATTTTATACATTAACTACATTCTTGCTTTATCAACAATAAACAATTTGGACGTCTAATTACGATCTATATTTCCTTCGTTATCTGCATTCGCGTCGCCGCTAACGTATTTTGTAAACTGTTTAAGGATACTTTAGTTTTATATCCCGTCGTTCCAACATATAACGACAAGTTCATAAATGCGTTGGATACGTTTAAGTGCCGGTGGTGTCCGCTTAGTTCATGTGACCAGGAAACGTATTTTAAGTCTCAAGTGATTGTGATTGGGAACCTGTTTCAGTTTTGGTTTATTTTGTGGATGCTTGGCATTACCTCATTCCAAACCAACAGAAAACACATGTATTTAATTACACACTAAAGATTAAACCTGATATAATATTCAAGTCGTCGTCGTTAAGTGTTCCCTTTATATTTACAGATAAGGTCATATTAAAGTGAATTTTATCTACGAGCTTGTGTTACTTGACGTTATCGCGGCCGGACGATATTAAAATAAAACATGCCTATGTGGCGATATGGACCTATTGCAGACGAAACTAGAAACTGGTCGTTAACATATGGATATTGTAATTGTAAATTCGAAGTTAAATATTTCATGGATTAACGACATTTTGACACAATTTTTTTTTTTAAGTTTCACCGCACCATCTGGCCGAACGTTGCTAAACTACACCTCGGGTGAAAGTCAGTTTTAACTATAACTTGTAATTTATTACCTTTAAGTATCTAATATGAGTGCGTGAGAACCGTTTCTTAAAAGTTGTTAGCACCCACTTAATACGTTGTAATGATACTGGAGGAAATAAATTACATAAATACATAACTACTTTTTTATTTAAAATAGTTGCCTTAAAGTAGAATGTTCATAACAATGCGAGTGGGCTAAAATTATCACCTCACGAATGATTGGTGGACGCTAAAAATTTATAATTAAGTACAAACGGAGCACTTTTGTTGGCTCCGAATTTTATTTCAAAGTTAAATGGCCAGGATTTTGGACTAAAATAATTTCATGACAAAAATACCATTGCTGATGAAAAGGCATATTTCATTCTATATTATTTATGGATAAATATAATTACTTCAATTAATAAAATTTGATACCAACGATATGGCACAAGAAATTAGTCTAATTGTTTAAAAAAGATAACCTAACTAAACATAATCTAATAATAATAGTTGTAATAATAGAAAATGAAAACAACCACAATATTTTCGAAATAATTGGGTAAAAATTAATACAATGTAATGCTGCACACAACTTTGTAATCAATGTAATGCCATAATGTAGCCAATTGGCAACAGTTTTAGTCTAACTGTTTTCAATTTAGTTACTGAAAAATGAAGCACATAATTTAAATTTGGATAGGTTAGTACAAGAGCCAAATTATAGAAGCAAAGATTTATTATTGAATTATATTGTTGCGTTTCTGTTTTTACATATTTGAATTATTTCTGTTGCCGCATTTTCCGTTCGAAATTTTAGTTTAATTAATTATGGTTTGATTTAATTTTATAATCGAATATTTGGCAACTATTATTTTTATTTCGTTGGATTTAAATTGCCCTAATCGCTGAGATATGTACTTTGATGTGTTTTATTGCAATTAGTTTGGTCGACGTGTCGTAAATTTTCGTTACATTTCGTTTGCTTCAATTTCAGTTGCGTTTGTTTGGGGTCATTATTTTCTTTTCATTAGTTCAGTTTCTCGCATTTTCTTGCGAGATAGGTGCGTGACCGATTCAGAATGACTGGCTTACATATTTGCCACCCTCTTCGATCGAACAGCCACAAAACATCACTTACCTGAAATACATGGCATGTGTGACTTCTTTCTGTCAGTAAAGATTAGCCTTCAAGTTGTAATGAAATAACTGATTTATTTTCATAAACAATCATCAACAACGCAATGGACAGGAAAATAATAAAAAAACGTCGAATTAAATCATGACTCATCTTCATCGATCTACAGCATTAATAGAAAACTACTTAGAGTGGATATAGTAGCTCCAACTATATTCGAATAAGAAAAAAATAAGCAGTTGACTTCAGAAATTCTTTAATGAACGATATATCTAAAATTATTACGCAGCGTCCTTATGCTTACTAGTTGCTATCATTGACCGTTGAATTTTCTAATTGAAACTTAAAGCAAATCTAACATAAATCTGCAAAAATTCTATCACTCTAAAAGTATTCCAAATGGTGATCAACTCTAAGCTACTCATAACAAATGTTTTTGAGGACGTCATAGATTTGGACGTGATGCCCAAAAATTAAAATATTTTAAACTTGTGAAAACTTGTGTGCTGAATTGACTAACAACAAAGAAATTCGTCAGTTGCCGTCAAACAGTCGGGATGCAAATCCAATCGAGAATGTTTGGGAACTTTTGGATAAAATTGTCAGAAAACTGCAGCCACGAAATGCATATAAACTATGGCAATATAAATTCAATTATTCCATGCCACCAAGACTAGAAGAAGTAATGACAAAAAATGGAGCACAAAAAATATTAATGTCCTTCAGTCATTGATATTACCTGATCTATTTATTATTTACTTCGTTTCATTAATATTAATCATTTTATATTAATGTCACCAGATATATTGTTTACTTTCTTTAATGTTGGATAAAATTTATAATAAATATTCCGTTTTTTTTTTAATTTTTACCAAAATATTTCATAAAATTTAGTAATAAATCAATAATATAATAAAAGCCATAAATACAAACATAACAAAAAAGTTGTCCCGGATTTCTGTGCACACACAAAATTGAGGGTTACATTACAACACTTTTAACTATTTAAACATATAACAAGTAATAAGGGTCCCATAATACTACCCTGCGGAACATCATGCGCGATAGTAATGAATGATATTAGTTGATATATTAACTATGCAGACCAATTTTTTTAGTTTTTACAATAAATGCTTTTTTTGAAGACTCGCCAGCTCACAGTTAAATATGTTATAATATTCAAATAAATGTGAATAATTGTATGGGATGGAACAATGTCGATGCTCACATTGGAGAAACTTGACCCATGTCCAATACATGAAATCTACTAATATACTATATTTCTATACCAATGTCTCAATGCCTCGTCAGTGAAGAAACACAAATTAAAAAAAAATGTCATCTCCATTAGTTTTGAAAATAAATAAGTCAGAATATATTCTATACGTGTTCATAGAGGAAAATGAAATTAAAAACGATAACTTTGAGCCATATGTCACGAAATGTGATAGCCAAGTTGACTACGTCACTGAAATCTATTAATTATCTTTAAATAATCTTAATACAATGTTAAATCAAGTAAGGAGTTGTGTAAAAATGATGACGCATATAATGTAAAAAATATTCATCGACAACATTAATTATTATCAGGTTCTGTTTATATATCAGTTTCAACTCTGAACTGGCAGAACCAAACTTTTGTGCACAATTAACCAGAAGACCAGAACCAGAAGTATGTCGATGTTCTTCAGTTTATAGATATTGGGTTCCTAATAAAAAGAACAAAATCTTTTGAGCTGATGAATAAATTAACACGAGGTAGAGTATACTATAGACGCCAATCCAATTCAATTTATTATAAATTCTAAAAAAGATTCTATTAATAGTTGAGGTTTCACATTTAATTCAGAATAAGTTCCGATGACACAACCTTCAAATTAAACCATTAACTTGATATATAACGTGTTCTTGAAATTCAATTCTAAAAATGTTCCGGCATTAAATCTATATTTTAACCTGACTGACTGACACAGCATAATCTTCAAATTATGTATAATTTCCAACCCCACAGCGGCCAAGTGAACCCAACCCAATTATGAAGACAAATAGTCCCCCATCTGTGGATAACCAAAACATTAAAATTACAAAGTTCTGAATGCGGAACGATTATTTTTAATTCTTTTTAATAAATTAACTAAAATGTCTGCCTATCTAATTTTAAATTGGAAAGGCATGTGAATATCCAAACCCAATCCAAACCCAACCGAAAACTCAAAAAGTATAATCACAAAAAAATTTAATTGACTAAATTTTCTAAAATGCGAACAAATTGTCAAAATTGTCGTTTAAGGAAATTCTAAATTGATACAACGATCAAAATTGTCAAAAATATAAAAAAATTAAATTAAATTAACAAAAGTTAAAGAAGTCAAAATGTCTACATTGATAAGTTTATTAAAAATTTTAAAATATCTAAAACACATTAAATACAGAAATTATTCTAGTTGTCCGAAAATCACAAACACAAAATATTAATGTAGGTAAATTGTTTAAATTTATTAAGATTTTTATTATTCAAAGTTAAATTGCAAACATGAAAAAGTCATCCAAATTTTGGCAAAAATAAAGTGTCAACATGGTGAAATTTCCAAACGTACTTGAAAATTGTAAAAGTAATCAAAAAGTTAAATTATAACAAAGTCCTAAAATACTACCATTGACAAAAATGTACCAATATCATTGTTTTACTACAACTCAATCCAACCGATACAAAGACAAAAGAGCGTCAAAATTACAAAACAAGCAAAACCCTAAAAAAAAATTAATTCAATAAACTGATTTATTATTTTGAAATTATAACAATAACAAAAAAAATTAAAATTAAAGAAATATCAAAATTGACAACATTATCATAATAGCAACATTATTTTTCTAAATAGTGAAATAAAAAAAAATTGTCATAGATGAAAAAATTCAATACCCAAAGTGAAAATTTTCTAAAATAAATGAAATTAATTAATTAATAATTAAATTGTAAGTATTGTTAAATACTTTAGAAACTGCCAAATTGGCATAAATTATGCGAAAAAAATTAAAATGGTTAAACTTTTGACAAACACAAATCCAACCTAACCCAACCCAACCCAATCAACACATCAAACAGATCATTTTATGAAAAAAATACAGCGGTGTCTCAAGTGATCTGATATTTTTTTAATTTTAGTCAACTCGATTTGCAGATGTGAGATTCAAATCGACGAAAAATATCAATTTGTAAATTACACCTATCTGGTTAAATAATTTGTACCGACCAAATAATTACTAGAAATTTAATTTAGACGATAGAGCTATTTTCATGCATGTGTGCATTAAACGATATCAGTTGTGGTTGATAACATATCGTAGTCCGCAATCCGCTGGAATATTATTAGTTAGTTAAGCGATAATATATGACTATGTACAGTGACGGCCAAAAGTATCAGTACACACCGTAAAGCCCAAATCCCATAAATTATAAATTTGGCACAGTTCGTCAATTGTAAACTAATTAATTGGGATTTTTTTTAATAAACTAGAGCTAGGAATTGCATTTTCCATTTAGCGTTTGTAATGAATATTTTATTCGCCTTGATTTGAATAAAATTGTTTCCGCGGTTATATAATTAATTAATCAATTTAAAACAATATCAATAAAATTAATAAATTATTACAAGCAGCACAAGACCAATGGGATGCGATACCTCGCGACTTACTTCACATTTTACCTCTTGATAAATCCACTTTGACCAAGTTTATAGCAATTTGCGACAGCAAACATTTATAGCGCGGCCGAGTATACGCGTAATCTATGGCTGAATTAAAATTCGTTTTAATAGTCAACAGAAACGACACATTCTCATATTCATATGTTAATTCAGCCAATAATATTTAACAGCGGGCCGTTATGGTAAACTCATTATCGATCGGCACCTACTCCGTCTCGAATAATTTTCGCGTGATTTAAATGCAAGGCGCTAGCTGTAACAACTTAATATTGCACATGCCATAATAGTGCAGTCATAGAGAGATAGGCGTTGCATGTAAAAAGTGACCTTAACATTGTATCTACTTGATCTTGATCTTTGAACGTAATGCAAATAGCGGCTCGTAAAAAACGCCGCACATATCTACTTTGTATTTCTCAACAAGTTGTCCTCGAATAAATACAATGAAATAAAGCTCGAATAAAATTTATTGGACAATTGCGTATAAATTTAATGATTTAAGCGGCACAAAAAAAAAACCGTTGAATTGGTCGTACGTTTCCATGACTGAAAGTATAATGTAACGGTGGGCGAGAATTATTTTTAGGGTTATACTGATCGTTTTTGTTTGATATTTATAGTGAATGTAATTTTATGTGCAGCACTTTGTGTTCTACTCGTCGTCGTCGCCACACGATCTAGTAAACCGTCTCCACCGTGTTCACCTATTTCTTTGCTGTGATATAAACGTCCACTTCGTCGATTTCTTCACTGGTGAAGTCGTCTTTGTTAATTTTAATCCACCACCAAGGTTCACCTTTCTTCAAATGAATTCAAAAATCTTCATCCTTGATTGAAATAATTATTGTCATCAGGTGGATAGTTTTAGGTACCGCAACCCTATCAGTGTATTACTATTATTATTACTTGGCCATTTGCCAAATTTTCAAATCTGTAAAATTATTATCCATTGCAACATCGTCTCCTGTCTCTTCCTCAATTTCTTCCCCTTTTTCTTCTGTTTCATATTTTTGCTACGTGACGAAATTTTTAATAACCTATCTTTATCTAGTTCTCAATATCTATCTTATCAACCTTTTCTTCACACATTTATTTCTACAATCATTTAACATAATACTGAGTATTACACCTTATATGAACTTTACACTCTAAATGACAAATGTCTCCCTTATTAATATTTGTCAAAATAAACACGTCGTAGGAATGTACATATTGTCACCGGAATGATGCATAACCACGACTCTGTTAACCAAAGATATATTTCGAATCGAAAATATCCAGTATCCAAACGATTAATTACCAAGTCTCGGACGCAGCATAAAAGTGACACATCACTGGTGCTTATTATAAACGACTGCGGTAAGGTAATAATAGATAATTAGATAAAAATGCACAGGTGCACATAATAAATAAATTTTCTTGCTTGTGTCAGATAAACGACACGTAGCTGACGCAAAGGTGATGTCACACCGATTAGCTATGAAATGATTATAACCAAAGGTGAAATTAAATGGAATGTTTTCCAGTTTTAATTGCCCTTTTACAAGCATTGCATCAATAAAGTTTCTATATACAGCGATTTTGAATTAGTTAAACTTTGCCTTATAATGGATATAAAACAATTAGTGCGAGAGAGATGGCAAAGTGGTGTCGTGTAAATCAAGACAGAAATAATGTAAACATTACTGATGGGTTATTAATAACACAAAACCTAAATGTACACAATCGCACTTTTATTTACATTGGTGTTAATATAGAATAAAAGTATTTCGTTTGCTTAAATATTTTATGTTTATGGTTTAAATAATAAAAAGACGAGGCAGGACAAATAAATGAGCAATAAATTGACAAAATCCAAAATAAATTATAATAACAAATTATAAATGTTTCAAGAATAATTCGATTGTTCTGTAACAGGTTTGGGGATAAAACAATATGTAGACGAATTGAAGGTAGGTTGCTGGCACAATAATCATGTCATCAAAGTACTATAATTGTTGTTATAGCGTTGGACGGTGCAAAATAAACTCGGTAGGGCCCTAGTTGATCGTTCTCATATTCTAGATTGTCCCAGAAGTCTTCGTGTAGAAGGCATTAATTAAGAAAAAAATATATACAAAAATTTATCCATTATTTTTAACACAACTTGTTCATTTTCGGCAAATAGTTGAATTTGGTTTAGAGACAAAGAATTCAAAATTACTAAACTATGGGCCACGTAAGAAATGTGCCACTGAGCAAAAAAAACCATAGTCAGATGGTATCAGGCCTGAGCTATAAGCTGAGAGACATAAAACTTCGTCTATATCGAAATGTTTCCTATGCCAAACGAGGGTAACGGTTACGAAGTATTTCATGGAGTTGCTCAGAATATGATCTAGCATCTGCAGATCGACCTTTAGGAACCAGCTCAAAGTGCAAAAGTCCTTCGAAATTCCACCAAACACACACCATTACCTTTCTTCCAAAGCGGTATCGACGAATCACCGCATGCAAAACAAATTTTTCTTATGTCTGGATTATGTAAAACACGCACTTGTTACAATCCTTCTCCAGAAGAGATCACATATAAGATTTTGAAGCAGGCTTTGCAAATCTCAATCCCACATTGAGCTTGTGCGAACCTTATTTCTTCAAATGTCAACTATTTGTGGATTTTGAAGGCCATTTCATAGTAATAACTCCCGACCACGTAATTGAGGATTGAACTACAACGATTTAGCGACTTTTCACAGAACTAGCACTTTAACTTGAATTGCAAAATGTATATAAAACTAATCACATCACATATCTTGTTGTTTGAACCTGAAGATGCATATACCATTTAAATACAACTTTCTGCACTACCTCGTAAATCACCAAAATGTCACTTTTTTACTTAATTTATGGACGATGGAATTTTCAAGCACATGTTCGAGACTCACCGGTGATAGAAAAATAGCCATGCGACGAAAATCATGCTACATGACAATCAACAAGATTAATTGCGAATTAATCCAGGTTTACGATATCTTTAAACGATTTTTTATAGATTGATAAAAAATAATATGATTTTCTAGATTGACGATACCCACGAAAACTAGTATGATAATAAATTAATTATAAGTTAAAAATGAATAACGACAATGAAAACACAAAACAATGATACAAAAGATACAAAAATCCAGCACAACCATAAACAATGCAAATTAAACGATAAATATGAACACAGATTATTACAAAAATGTGGGTGAGTGTATCAACGCCATCTAGACGTGAATGTATCTTTGGGGGTATGATGAGCCCAAAGATTAATTTTGAACAGAGCATGAAATTAAATATAAATGAAGGCAGCTAATGAACGCATGAATTAGATATGATGAGAAGAACAACGAAAACTAGTGTTTGCTTTCAATTATATTCGTAAAATATTTTTGCCCTTCGAGTTTCTTTCGTAGGGGATCTGGTTATGGTACGTCACTGCGCCTCTCTACTCAGCTGGTGACGTCCTCCAGTGCTAGATGACTCATATGACGTGATTAAAAAAATAGTTGTTGGGTGCGAAAAGTATTTTTCATGTTTTGATATTCTAGGATATTGTATAAAAATATTTTTAAGCATATAAATATTTCTGTGTCTTTGGTTTTATTTTGCACACAAAATTGTATGAAAACCCTTATGAAGAGACATTAAGAATAATCAATTCTTAAATTATCCATACGACCAATGTAAACGTTACCCCGTTCAAGGACTCACAGTAAACCAAATAAATAAATAATTACTCAACACTTGGAAATCGAAATTGCACATCAAATACGTACTGCGCGAATTATTTTTCTGAACACATCTTTACCCATTTAAGATGGCCAACCAGTACGTCCTTCATCATTCAGCCTTGTATGGCTCTGTCGAAACTTTCGAAACCAAATTGCAATATTGTTTCTAAGGAGAATGCCCTGTCCTTAATTTGTTTAGCCACAGCCTTTGTACTAAAGCTTTTTCCAGTAGTGATACTAAGGAAATTTATTTGCAATTTATTTCTTCTCTTGTGATTAATTACAAACTTAATAAATAAAACGTTAGACGATTGATTAATGTAAAGATTTCCAGTTGACTTACAAAATTGAGTCTATCTTTATTTACATGAACTTATGGGACAACCTTATATTTGTACTGGTGAAACTTGTTTGTGCCATTTCGATTAAATTTGCGAATAATTAATTTCAGTGGTTTAATTTGCATCATGAGATTCAAAAATCGAAAATGTGTAAATTTGTAAACCTAAACCAGAGTTGCTAAACTCGTTTATGGTAAATTATAATTAAAAATTATCGTTACACCTTGGATCAGTCATGTGAAGGCTGTAAACGACAAGAGGGTGAAGTGCCATCATAATTTTTTTGTGATATTTGACATCATCGAGTGCTTTAGTTCTGTTTAGGATTAGGATGCAGGATACCATGTTATTGATGTCTCACTCTGGTCGAACGAAGAAATAAAATTCGTGAAATACGAAAATATAAATCTAGTGACACCCAAGTCATATACAGTCCATAGAAAAATAAACTCTGAGACAATAGCAAACAATAACAATGCCCATTGATCAAATATCCCAATGTTGAGCAATCAATGGAAGGCATCTGAATTGCGCGTAGGAGTTTCAGTGAATCGGAGAGGAGCAACTATAACATAAGTAGCACAGACTTGAGCGTTAGAAAGTTTTAATTCCAATAGCGACCAGATAGAAAAAACGAGTATTGTTAACCGCGATATTTTTTCAACATTAAGTCTAATTCGAATATTTATTGTCCGCAAGCGCAAATTTCACATAATTTCAGCTAGCTACGCGCATTTGAATAGAATGCAGAAGCGAACCATACAAACAACAAAGTTTTGCAAATTTAATTAAAATTAAATTTACAATTTGATGCACCTAACTTTTATGCATAATTGGTATAACTTCATAAATATATCTCGTAATTTCTTGTCCCGATTTATTTTATAGATTGTTATATTTAATGACACATAGTTTGTAGGCAATTAATACTAAATCAGCTTTAAGTTAAATAATTGAATCAAGATAAAATCAGTGTTATTTTTAACTCGAAAGCTTTCTCATTAATTTTTTGATTAACATCGCACGGGATTATCCATAAACGCTCAAAGCCATCCAGTAAATATCCATGAGATATACGCCAAATTACAAAAAAGCCAAACATAACGATAACTATAAATAATACAAATTCAAAAATACCACACTAATAACAATAACAGTTTCTCAATGTTGCTGGACATAGCACCGGTTATAATAAAGATGCTAATTTTGACTACAATATTGCCTAGTTTAAGCCGCATGTATGTATATGTGAGCGAACTTGGGGAAAATGATGAGCAAATAACGCCGGGCGCGAATAGTAACGTTACTTTCTCGAGTGTGTGCGCCGAAACTGTTAATCAAAGAAACATTAAATGTTATCTTTCAGCGATAACGGTAAAAATAAACATGCACGAGGAAAAAATAATAACGGTTTTGTTAAGGAAGTCGTATTAGTTTGTTTCCCGTCTCGATCGTTTTGCTGCGCTCTCGATACGTAATTAGCGTTTTCGTTTCTCTATTGGCCAATAGATTTTATCAATATTTTATGAATTTACTATCGTGGGAAAGAAAATGATCACGTTCGCGATATAATTATATAAAATTAATAAAACTTAAATACGCTTGGTTTACCGTTTGGTAATTGAATTATATTTTTGCTAAATTGTTTTCTGACGTTGGTTTAATCTTAATGTGACAGCTATTATATTAAAGTACCTGCATGTTGTCTATGTTTAATCCAGCTAACGAGAAAATTTGCATCTTCATTTAAGAACTTCTGTAAACCTGAATTCACACAAATAGTCTTACCACATAATCAGCTCAAGCTAAATTATTTAATAGTTTATAAAAAAATGAGGCCCAATGAAAACGATCATAAAATAAAATAGATCATGTATTTACTACACAACAATTTTTTTTATCCCATCGTCCTTAAAACGTCCCTTTGTTGTCTCAAACGAACGTCAGTGCACAATTTCATGTGCTAATTTTATTAGAATATGCAACACACATAAAAAGGCCTTAATTGAATTTGCAACTTCCATCTCAGGAAATAGATGCATGTTTATTCTATTTTATGTAAATTGTCGCCGCCAATTATTCCAATTAGCGATAAC
Organism: Geotrupes spiniger; assembly: GCA_959613385.1. Lineage (NCBI taxonomy): Eukaryota > Metazoa > Arthropoda > Insecta > Coleoptera > Geotrupidae > Geotrupes > Geotrupes spiniger. The sequence goes on along the minus strand of OY390736.1, from coordinate 35,442,935 downwards.
AATAACCCAACGCGAGGGAATAATTAGCATTTTGCTGTGTTTGTTTGAATCGTACTGCGTTTTGATTGTACCTGTCAATACCATTAAAATTAAAATGACTTTTTTACGGCGAAAATTTGCGAAGAACGGATGTGATTACGTGTTCAATTAGTTATAATTAGAAGCGCAGAATTTACTAAATTGCAGCTTACGAGTAGTTTTTCGTTATTCTCTCGAAGCATGCGTTATTGTGAAGCAGAAAATACGTCCGATCATCGTTTTATGAAGTAATTCGTTCGAGTAAAAAATTGGAATATTAATTAATTAACGAGGTTGATTTTTGTTATCAAATGTTATTTAAGTTAAATTTATTTATATATATTAATCAAACAAATCTTAAATTTATTTTCTAATATATTTTTCATGCTAATTGTGTTCATTTGGTAGAGTTCATTTGGTAGAGAGTGTGTACCTATATCACTGCCTCATATATTAATGGCCTTGATTAATAAAGAATCACAAACAAATTCTGTAAAAAAAGTTGCGCGTTATTAAATTCGTATAATTTAGACCATTTCGATAGGTTTAGTTAAGGAATGCCCAACGTAATCTATTTATTTTGATATTTCTAATTTTTCTTAAAGTAAATGACTATTATTAATTAATTATTATTATTATTTTGAAAGACGATATTGACAACGCTGATTAGTGTCGAAGGATAAAATATGGGTAGAGTTTACTATAAACGTCATGCAATTTGTGATAAAAAAATTCCATAACGTGATTTTTTATTACAATTATTCCAAGACGGACCTGTAGAAATCTAACGAAATTCATAAGGACGATTTAATTCATAATCACGTACTTGATATTTGTTATTTATTACTTACTTATTGAAGAGGAGGCTAAAGTTCCGACTTACGAAATTAATAATTCGATAAACAACGTCGAGATGAAACTTTTCAGCAATTATTGGTGCTTTGTAAGAAGACGAGAGGAAGAAATTTTTGAGAAAATTGTGACTGGCGATGGAACGTGGATTTTACTATGATTCTGAAAGCAAACAGGCGGCGGAACAACTTTTGGAAAACTGAAACAGACGCTGCCGTCTTCTTTGTTAACAGCCCAAGACAAAGGTACGTATCGTAAGTTTTTGACTGTACGACCAATAAATGAAATTCAATACATGAAAATTATATAAAAAAAATTATTTTAAACTTATTTAATTAAATATGTAAGCTGGAAGCTCACAATTTCCATTTCGTATTAAGGTAGCACACCAATGAATGTAAAAGAAACGAATATAAAAATTATTAATCAGAATAAATGACGAGTGTAACTTCAATTCAAAGGCGAATTCGATCCTCATAAAAAGAACACGCAATGTAGATGTACATCAACTAGTGATAAACATAGAATAAGTTCATGAATACAATGATAATACTCATATAAACACCGAATTCCTATTATTTGGTTCGCAATTTGCAAATATCGAACGTTTACATTTTAAAAGCACATTCAAGGAAATCAACCATTGTTGAAAATATATTATTTTTGGTACGGCGGGCAACAAAACGTAATTTAATAGTTATTTACATAAAAGGCAGGAAAATCTCACATTACTGAAGAGGAGCTAAATTGAAATACGATGCACTTTGTACAGAGATTTCACTCACGTGTTTTGTATTAATTCTTTCCGGAAATCGTAAAAAAGATGAAATTTACAAATTTTTGTTTATACTAATTCCACAAAAATCAAGTTTGTCAATTTTGTTAGCAACTATAGTTACATAGCGTTTTTCGTCTTATAGAGTCTTTACAGTACAGTCTGGAAAATTCAATTTTCCTGCGCGCAAATAAGCAGTTTTCGAGACGATTCTGGATAAATATTTTTCAGACTAATTAGATACTGGGTTGTAGGTTACACTTCAATGTTATTCCATATCTTTAGCTCATCGAATACTCTTGAATTTTTCAATTTGCACATACTTTGTTAATTGCTGGTTAAAAACAATATAGGGAGACAAGGCAAGGTCACCATTGTATGTCCAGTTGATGGTGATAATGTCATGGGGGTAATGCGGCACGAAAATGATTTTCACGAGTAACGTCCAGGAAGACGTATATGACAGTTTGAACATTTGATTCAAATGTTTAACACAGCTCAACACTAAATATGGTATTGAGCTGTGTTAAAATTTTAAATGATTTTTGAGTCTGTTTTTACGCAGTTTTGAACGGAATATATAATTTTGCGATTCTCAATTTTTCCAAACAAACCACATACCGCATGTCCCCGGATTGAGTTTGCAATAGGTATGATTGACTAAAAAATTTCGAATTGGAATTTCATGTTTTGGGATTCCGCCCTGCTTGGCCTGAAACTTATTTTTAGTTTACTTTCGATTTTTTTAAATCAAGTAGGCCTTTACAGTTCGGCAAACACTATTTTAGTTCTAGGTAAACTAACTTTTCCGTTCACAGTATGCCAAAGTGTAACTAAGAAAAGTTGTTCAGAATGTAAAGTTATGACATTATGCGTTTTCACAACGATCTTAATAAAACCATCGATTACATGTCAAGTAATTATTGCAGTATGATACGGGTCGTTATCTTTCATATCGTTAAAGTAATATCACAAAACTCATTTTCATTGCGAAGTAATTACAATATTTTTACAATTTTACACTTTTCTGAAAATTGGCATAACGCTGTAACTTTACATTCTGAACAACTTTTCTTAGTAACACTTTGACGTGCTGTGAACGAAAAACGTAGTTACCTAGTTTACCTAGAACTAAAAAAATCGAAAGTAAACTAAAAATAAGTTTCAGACCAAGCAGGGCTGAATCCCAAAATATGAAATTCCAATTCGAAAATTTTTGGTCAATCATACCTATTGTAAACTCAATCCGGGGACATACGGTATTTATTGAATTATTCTACATGAATACAATTCCTCTTCATGATTTTTTCGCGTAAATCTTGGCAGTTATGCATGATGCTCCAAAAATAATCACCCATCATGTGCGTGTCCCATCTACATTCATCCATAATTTTTATATCCTGATGGAATCGCCTGCGCCTTGTTCTTCGCTAAAAAGTAAAGATTCGCTGGGAATCTATCCAGATGGCTGAAGAGATGATGCATTTTTATGCTCATATTACAATCTATAATTTTTAAATTATTTAGTATACCATTGACCAAGATAGAGAGTAATTTTCGATTTCCTATGAATTCCCAGAAAGTTTCTTAATATTCTTAATATAATAAAATTTGCTCGCCATGTATGCAAAACAAATCATATTTACCTAACGCTTCAAATATGGTGGGGATGGAATGATTTTCTTCCTAGAAAGCAACGGCTACTTTATAATATTATGCTTCTCTATCTTCATTGCCTCTCTTGATGTCAACTCTCTCCTTAACTACAATACTGCTGTACATCAAGTACAAAAATTTATATTTAGTGTACATTCTAATTGAAAAACGGGAGTAATTCTTTGTCCCTACCTTTGTGCCCAGAGATTTTTTATTTTAATCGACACAATTACTTGCCCCCACTCGACGCTCATCTTAAAACGTCAACGACAAGTCTTAAATTAATCGAATTTGAATGCAGTGAAATATGAGAGCGCGCGAAAATATCCGATGGCGCAACCGGCAGCCACGAAATATAATTAAATGACGATCATGGTAATTATTTAACTTAAAAACTAAAACATTTTTACAATATATTTGAATTTCACGTTTTGGTGATATGTCTTCAAAAAACTATTTTGGCACCAATAATTGTAAACACATATTTAATACATTCTACAATAATAATACATTTATTAATACAGTATTTTATAATTTTAGATAATCAGACGAAGTGTAATTATTCAACTCTTATTTCCGGATATTGGGAAAAATAATGTAATTAAAAACATTCAAGCTTTCAGCTTTTCAGGCACCATAACATAACACCAGCAGAGAACTTTTTAAAAAATTATCTGTTCTAAATAATTAAGGCAATAATTTTCTTTCAATATTGTTTTGGTATTAATAATTTCGTCGTAGAAATCATGTAACCTATTACGAGTTAAGGATGTTTAACTCAGACATTCAAGGAATATTGATAACTTTTGTCTCATGTATGTGACGTCAATTGCCAGTTGTATAAAATTGCATGTATTAATGATCTATCAGCCCATTACTCTTGACTGGAACCTCGTCCTAAATGCTGTTAATTATGTAAAATATATGGTCATCAAATTTCAACATTTCAAACATTTCCATGAAATTCATCTTGCAAATTAACATTTATAATGGAAAGCTCTAATTGTTGACATATTGATTAAAATCCACCATATTCAAAGATTTGTTAACTGTTATGAGTCTACGAAAATGCTGATTTCTCCTATAAGTTATAAGTTATGAAAGGTGTTTAATATAAATATTTTTTGTTCTGTAAGCTTGAGTATTCACCTGTGTCGATTTGTAGAATATGGCGTTGGCCAACGAGGCAGGCTATGCAAGCGATTAGTTTGTGACTAGTTTACCAAGATACAATAGAAATGCACTGACGTGCATGATTTACGCATTTCGTTAGTACTAATTATTTCTTCATGCATTTTCTAATAAAACTCGTAAATCACTCTGATCGTTTGATTTTCATTGTTTCCAACGTGTGAAATTAAAAATAACGAAGAGCTTTAACTCCTTCAAACTATGTAATGAGAATGTCGTACAATATCTGCTAATCACAATAATTAAATACTAAAAAAACCAATAAAATCTAAACGCTTGTAATGAAAAAAAAACACTTATTAATTTCTGTACTCAATTTAACTGTTTGTGACCTTGTTTTGTTTTCCGATTTTCCCCATTAAAATTATAATACCAAATAATGTCATAGTCGTAGTAATCAACATTCTCAACGGTACCAAAAATGTAAATCTTCTGGATGGGTGTATAACATTTTCAATTGGCTTTAATCATTAATCATTGGGACACCTGTATTTATCTGCCAAGTATGTATATCGTAACTAAACGACTGCATTCCGCTTATCTGTGAATGTTTTGTTGCAATTTTCGTTTATTATCTTTGTAAATTCCATTCCCACTTTTGTCTGGACGATATCAGTTTCGCGTTATCGATAATTATTATAGGTTTAAGTATGCTATTTGTTGTCAACCAAGTGATTTGTATCGTGTTGGGCAATTTGAAAACAGGGGCAATTTTTACATCATTTTTTTGGCGAAATGTGGTACAGACTTTAGATATAACCGAAGATAAAGTCGCACGTCGATGGGTATATTTGTTTGCTTAAAACAGTTAGGTTTGGGTTTGGGTTTGTGGACTGGGAATTAGCATTGATAGTTTGGAATAGATATTTAATGGGAGAATGACATGTTTGGATGTTTTGTGAGGAGAGGCTTATATAATTAAATATATAAATAAGTATATGTTAAATATACTTGCATGTACATACTTTTGAATGACCATTGATTTGCGCCAATAATTAATGAGGAGGGAATTTGATCAGTCAGGCGTATTCGTTATTGATAGCGACCAGTCGCAGTATATACAATATGACAGCGGACAATCATTCGCCGGATCGATTAAACGTGTTAAAACTGCTCCTAGCAGTACGCGCCCAATAAGCAGTTGTTAATTTAATTTATATGCACCGGGCTTATCTGTACGTACGAATATCGGAACGTATAAATCATGCACATCGGTGATAGCGGTCCACAAATACACGTTATATTCGCTATTATTCACGGGTTGTTGGACCGGTCCAATAAAATATGTAGAAGTGTGGACTTCGTCCATGACAGTCCGCCCGTCACGCAATGCACGTTCAATGGCAAAAAGACCCATTCGCTATTTTCGTATTCCGCCATTATTCAGTTACGACACGTTTTAAGTTTTTATCGTTAATAAAACGAATTCACGTATACGATAACGAAGAATGAATTTGGAGTTACTTGACCTTTACCAAGTATTTTCGTACTTAATCGGATATATCGGATGCGTCATTTGCTCGCGAAGGTGATGAAACAAGTTTTGCTAATTAAATGCGTGTTGCTTTAATTAGAACGTAGCCTAGGCGTATGCTATAAGATTTTATTAAACGCAACATCTTATTAAGCATCGCTGATATTACTATGTGCTCCGTTCCATGATGTAGATGCCAATGCGATAATGGTTTTTAATTATTGAAATTGACTCTTTAAATCGTGCCCGAGACAAAGGACCTTTTAACATCCGCCGTCACAGTAAAATTAATATTTGTGGCAAAAATACTAGTTTAATCAAATGGTTTCTAAATGTCAAATATAAGTTCGTGAATGTATTGGTGAGGTCAGATACGACATTCTAGAAACGTCTGTATTTATATAATCGAGATTTGAAAGTTAGTTATTTAAAGTGCGTATCAAACATATGTCAAAAATGTGTGTGACACGGTAAAGTTATTGAAAAGTGATTACGAAACCTGCATTGGAATAATCTACATGCGGAAAACATGAGATTATTTCTCTTAGGTCTTTTAACCGTAAAACCTTTGTATTGTTAAAAAAATTGCAGTTCCTCTAGGTTATTTCTCTTGGGTATTTTGCCCGTGGTTACACAAATTTCGAAAAAGTCTTAAGGTCTGATTTTGACAGCATAATAAACTATTTGTTTAGTTTACTTCTCAGTTTAACTGTTCACATTTTTCTTAGAAAAGTACACGTTTTAATTTTTATTTCTCTTATCACAATAGTCCTTTTAAATCGAATTGTCGATTGTTTTACTTATTAATACTATAATTCATATATATATTGGTTTAACATACGTTTGCGATTCAAGTGTCTTATATGTTAACTCTTGATGCGATGGTGAAGCTGCTGTTGTTCCGATGACGGAGATGATAAATTTGGCCTACAGTTAAAATAATCAGTCAGGTACGTCGACACTTATATATTTTCTGTTTGCAAATAAGTGCTATAAAAGCTTATAAAAAAACGATTTTGGTACATATAGAGTTAGATTCAATTTTCGAGGCTAAAATATGCTAAAAACTTTTTTTGGAGCAGAAAAAGCTCTTTGTATTTATTTTCAAACGGTTAAACCACGATAACGACCAGAGGAGCGACAACGCGGAGCACCCCATGAACTATGAATTAAGAAAGACGAGGAAACTACGAAAATGTACCAGAACAGCAACTACGGCGAGCACATGTGGGCAAATAGTGGAACGAAAACGACTACAAGACCACCAGATCGATCAAGAACGTAAGCTACGAGAACTATGAATAGGCGTAGATCGCATACTACTAGAGCTTGGAATGAATTAACTGAAATAAATAACTGAAATAACTGAGCAAAAAAGACTCACAGTTTATCGCATACAACGATGTACGATTTCACCTAATACTAATTAAGTATAATCCAGTATGTTTGGCATATAACGAGGACTCAACTACCTCTTAAGTGACGTTACATTACAACGACTGGAATTAGTAACTAGTGCGATGATATGATAATCAGCCTACGAGGACATCTTGTGGAGTAAGAAAAAACGCAATCCATAAGAGGATATCTGGTCACAACGACGACTTATACTACATATTCGAGAACGAGTGAAGCGAATGTAAAGCAGCCTACAAACAGTGCCTTGGATTGGATGGGTTTTAATTCGAAAACGGAAAAAGCTTTTTTAAATGAAGAACTCAACCTTTTTGGATTAAATATTGACTGAGCAACTAGTGACAATAGCAAGTATAGTACGAAGACTGTTACAGAAGAAGGCGTCATTCTCAAACTTGTTTCGCCATTACCGTGAGGAAATAAAATCGCCATGTGTGCGACTATGACCTGCAGATTAAGTTGAAAAGAAACGACGAGTGGTCTGGTGAAAAAAGAAACTAATCAGAATCAGAAGATAAGTGCACTTATCTTCTTATCACTTATCTTCTGATGATGGCGTAACTGCCGAAATTATAATAATGTTTTGTCAGAAAAAAATTTGTGAAACAAATTACCAAGTGTTTTATTTTATTGTTTAGTCAGTTAGCTGGAATTAGTTAGCTCTGTAACATGAAGCAAACCAGCACCAGCACCAGCACATGTGAACACGTGAAAGGAACTGATGTTTAAAATTGTTATGATTGACGTATGCAACAATGGTGCACAACTAAAGGTGGGACAATTAAACGTAACATTGGAACAATATGTTCAACATTACGTTCGCATGTATCTTAGCTTAGCTGAAGAGACGATACGTGCTCTGAAATAAAATGTGCCAAATGGTGTCTACTTGAATTGCTTCCCAGCCTCATTTAGTCGACGAGGCGATAAACTTCAACGAAAGATAAACATTATGTTTTGCTTGTTGCTGTATTACGCTCGCAAGATAATAAGCAATTCATAAGCCGTAATATGGAAATGTTTCTTCGAAGTGCTGCTGCAGTGCTAAATTCAAGGTTTCGTAAGAAAAAATCCAAGACAGCGAACATCTGAATATCGAACGTCCGCGACAAATTTTATTGGAAGTAAGATTCTACCATTTTAATAACGACACTAAGAACTATTGGACTGCATTGGAATTGTATTGGGTTGGGTTGAATTTTGTTGAACTGCGTTGGCACTCCATTTTAACAGAAATGAAGAGGTGGCAGTGACAGTCAGCGTTATCGAATTAAATATTAATGAATAGGCTTGACGTGGGGAATAGAAAATAAAAAAAGCGCAATACTAATAACTTTCTAAACATTGAAAAGCTTTGGAAGGGATAATGAAGAAAAAGTTGTCTTAAAGAAATGGAAAGAAAATGAAAACCACCTGACAGAAATAAGACGAAGATACAAAGAAACCATGTGGAGGCGTGAAGTAGAGAAAACCTGGATTTGCTGAGTCTAACCAATTGGAATAACAAAGGAGTAAACAAAAACATATGAATAAACACTGTCAATCACGTCAAGGCCCTGATAGGTTCAGAGAGGTAACTAAATGAAATGTTCGTCACTGGTTGATTTAGAATTGCACTCGATTTCTGTGATCCTCATAGACATAGGGCTCACTTTCAGAATAGGGTTTTGTCGCCATCTCTCAAACGATTTACGATGTAAAACACGAAATTTAGTTCATATAATTGATCTTTTGATGGGATAATTGTACAATGTATTCAGGTTCAACGACTTACATGCGGTTTACACAATTGAAGTACGTGATTTACGATCAAACCGTTATTTTTCATTGTTTGTGTCTGCGAAAACTTAATTAGACGATATATTTTTATCGCAAATATTTTGTTAATAATATGGATCCACACTAAATGCTACAGCTTTAGCTATCGATTTCATATACTCATCTAATTATTTTATAATAATAGACGTAGATTATATATATTTATTTCCACATTTGCTACTGTGGGATTCATGTAATATTAATATTTCGTAATTATTTTTATTATTATATAGCAGCCATCTTTTATATTTTTAAACGTATTTATCCATTTGCTTCCATGTAATTTATCGCTGTGTTATTTTATTGCTTGCTATTTATTCCACTATTTGAGCTATTTGCATATTTGTTTATGTATTGGCACTGTCTGTCGTTTATGGTTGTTTAAGTTTTCGATTACTTTATAATTTTTTTCTAAATGTTTTTAGTCGTTTGCCCCACACTGCAATTGAAAATCGTAAATATTGGATATGATTGTTGTATGTTGTATGTTCAGTTTAATTTATGACTCGAATACCGAAAGTACTGGAAGTTTCAAAGCTTAAGGGTCAAATGACCATGAATTCGATTTTGAAAACCATTCTTATCAACGGTCACACATTTTTAAGCCTCGACGAGCATCTGCATATGGAGCATTTGTTAAACATTAAAAAAAGCTGTTGTTCGAATATTATAAAGAAGTTGAACCAACTCCGACTCTTGGTTTCCAAACACATAGTACTTCGAAAGATGAAAAATGTTAAGCACCATGAAAAAGAATGTGCAATTAATTTAAGTGGTGCCTTAAAATTACTGTAATTGAGTTTTGATTAAATATCATACATAAACCTAAAACAATTGCAATCAAAATTAAAAACTAATAAAATCAAATTACCATCTTTATGTTGTCAATTAAATAAATTTGCAGAAATTAGTAAATGCAGAATTTAGTTATTAGTATTTGTATAAATGGGCTAGGGGGATGGCAACAACTGTAACAAAAATAGGCGAAAATGTGTAGAATTAGGAACATTATTATATTAGTTATTTTTAGCATAATTAGCAATAAATAAAACAGAAATAGAATAAACGGCCCATTTAGAAATATGTTGGCATTTCATCAAATTATAAACAACATAGATAACAATATAAATACACGACAAATTATTAAGGTGCTGTGACATTCGACATATTAAATTATACATTCAGTGCCAAATGGCGTAAAGAACCGATAAGGGACTTTTGATTAGTAATGGATATAATTAGTGCGGTGGCTATTTAAAATAACTCGTTGCATTTATCTTAGCATGTGTCAAAATTATTTTTAGACCGAAAACATTATTGGTGTTACATGACATGAAGTAATTTCCAAATATAATTATTGGTCATAAATATAGTAAACATGCAATGAAAATAATTTCCTCTTCAGCAGATTGTGTAAAAAGTTTCACTTTTTTACTTACCAACGTCCGCGCGTTTTAATAGAAACAGGTTGTCTTTGATGATGCACGCGTTGGGATAAAAAGGCGCATTAAACCAAGCATTTGTACTAAATCACCCGCGTTTTACTAGGAAAATAGATAACTGTTATCTTGAGGGTTAAAAACCGAATAACTGAGATACTTAAAAGCATTTATGGTAAATTAGATTACCTATTTATATTCCTGTAAAACCGAAAGCGAGCGATACTTAAAAGTAATAATTAACCTTTTTCTACAAAAGTGGCATTTTATCTTGCCAGGCTACTTTGTAATATAGTATAACGGCGGGGTTTAAACAATACCCTCGCAGACTAATTTATTGCACTTTTTATCTTTATCACTCGTCTAAATTTGTTTATTTCACGAAACCGGCCGATAGCAGAAATACATAATTAAGGAATTTCGCCTGGTTTATTTGGTTGACGTGGCGGGACATGTCACCCAATTCTGCATAATTTCATTATGTACATTTAGTCACGGATACGTCGTGCCGTAAATTGCCGTAAAATAAAACCAAAGCTGCAGAAATGTCTGCCGGTGTTTTTTTTTGCGAGATAACTACGTACAAATAATGAACAAATGTAACATAAATTATCGCCATTAACCTCGTTATAGTACATTGGCAAAGACAAACACTGTTAACGTTACTGGCGTTACGATGTTGCGAGTGTTTAAAAATGTTTCTCTGATTTGTCGCTTCATATTTTCTGGGCAAACCAGACAATAATACAACGTCGTGCATTTTTATTAATTGACACTCAATGTCAAAACGCATTTTTTTTTCGCTTACGACAATCTTCGTCAACATTCAACACTGGTTATATATAAGGATATATTCATATCATTCATATGCGTCGTATTATGTGCAATGTATTTGTATTCGTACGAAATGAAAATATTTATACGACGAGATAGTTCTAATTTTATATTCGTGTGCATAAAATATGCTTGGTTTCCGAGGTGAGTAATTTAAAATAACTATACCCATACCTTTATTAATTGATAAATATAGTAAATTCATCGTTTTCAAAACACTCGTTGCTTTTGCGATTTGAACAATCTACCTTACAAGCAAAACTAACTATTCACTTGGTCGCTTCTTAACAATGAACTAGCTATTAACGTTGTACGATTTCAGTAAGCCATGTTGTGAGTGAACTACAAATTTGTAACAATTTATAAAAACACCAAACAATTTTGAATAACACTGACCTTTAACTTAATTTATTTTAATTATATTTATAACGAAGCAATATGCATAGCCTGAAAGAATTTTCAGCAGAATGAAACTGAAACATAATGATGAAAGATCATTTATTTTCATTGCTCATTATTATTATCTCTTTGTTATTATTAAATTTCATAACTCAAAGGCGAGCAATTCGCATACATGAATTGTAAGTATGGAGCATTTTGGAAAATAAAATTAGTCAAATAATTAACAATATATGGCTGTTGTAAGCCCCATGTTTAATTTAGTAATTGTAACATTGAGTTACTTAGGGAACAGATTTTAAGAACCAGAAGATATACAATTTCGGAACTTAGTAACGAATTCGCAGCAGTCTAGAATACCAGGTCAGGGCTAACTCGTAGAAGGTACACAATTGCATCGCTGCTCATCATAACTAACAGTGCAGCTAGATTAAGAGTTATGACTAACTAATACAAATTTAATTGAATTGATTAAAAAAAATTGATAATTTTATGCCAAAACTTTTAGGACATAATTTAACTAACATAAGAATCTTGGAATAGAATAACAATCCTCAAACATCAACAATTTTATAAGAAGTTTACCATTTTTAATAAAATTCTGTTCATTTGGTTTCTTTCTGATTTTTACCACTATTGTAAATGGAAGCTTTTTTTAAAGCTCCAGTGAAAGTAAACACATTGATACAAATTATGCATAAACAGCACGTCGATAGAAATCTATATTGTGAAATAATTGCAAAATTAAATTTCAGCTGGAGTTTATATTACATTTGGTGCATTGGGCATTAAGAATCCTAGATGAAAAATATTTACTTCTGAAATGTTACTACCATCTGAGCTGTTGAATTATCGAAGTGTGATAAAATTTTTTACAAATATATGCGTATTTTTGTGAAGTCGAATACTCTGTTGTACTGGCAATATGTTTCGCTATTTATATGAACTCGTTGCATAGATGTTGTAGATTCCAGCTCCATGCGTCGATGTTGCTGTGCTTGTTGAAGTAAACTTGACGTTTCGCTGACTATACTTCTTCAGTTTTATAAAGACTGATGTTGATAGGTTTTGCTCCTCATTATATAACCAGTCTCTGCGTATCTGTTATGTTCCGTATTCGTTATCTTCGGCTGGACCATATCCCCTGCTTCTCCGAAATTCGTCCTTAATGATCCTGGCTGAGTCTTTGATCTGCGATGCTCCTTGACTCTGCACTGTGTATACTGCGTCCGGTTTGTCCAATATACGATTTCCCATACTTGCATTGAAGTTCGCAGATTCCTTTAACTCGCAGCCTTGGTATCCAGTCCTTATTGGATGAAGAAATTCTTTTATTTCCTTGACTATGCTGAACATGACGATCTTCTCCCCTTTTCCTCAGCCTGTCCGTAAGTCCAGCAATACAGTATATGGCAGGTGTGCGTATTCGGTTGGTTTTTATTCAAGGTAATCCTTTTTCTTTTCCTAGCCCGCCTAGTTTCTGGAGTTGTTCTTCTGCATACTTGAGATGTTGAATTTCTTCGGTTTTATTGCTAGCATCACTAATGTTTTCCACGTTGACTAAGGATCTTTTCTGTTGTGGATGGTGATGTGAGGATGTGTGTAAATATCGGTCCACATGGGTCTTCTTGCGGTATACTCCATGTGCCAAATTTCAACTTCAATCTAATCGTTCTGCTCGTAGAAACCTCATAAATAAATATTCAATAAAAAGTAAGTGATAGTTAAACACAATCTGGCCAGGTCAATTATATCCTCTTTATCTATTTTACCAACATAATAGTAAATCGAAGACTGTGGTTGGCCAATAAAATAAACAAAATTACCCTTACCACAGAATATTTTATTGTACACCAGATGTACATTTCGACAACTAAGTTGGCATCTTCAGCAGTATACTAAAATAACGTTCTCTACAACTTGACTTAAATACTTGCTCGGTGCTCAATTACAGTAACTTGTAAAAAACCGAATTTGGTACAGGCCCAAAATCTGAATTCCCCAATCGGATTTTATTTTTTGAATATATGTGTACTTTCATTATTTGTTACAATTTAACTAATTTAAGTGATTATAATCCTATGGCATGTCCTTTGTCATAAAATGTAGTAGGTTTCTTAAACTGTTCTACGATTTATAAGAAATTCATTGGTCTTTAAAGGTGCTATTTAATTTTTTTATCGCGCAGTGAAAAGGGAGTTTAATAAATTATTATATATATTAAATTGATTGACTTTGTTGGGGTAACAATGTCCTGGAATTTAGAACGTCGAGCATAAATGTCTTTTTATTGTGAATATTATTGACGACTTCGTCCGAGAAACCATTATATCATGCAATATCTTTAATAAATAAAAATAATAAAATCTCGAGTTCTTACAGAGGACATATATGAAAACGAATTCAAAAAATCTTTAATGATTTTCAATTTTGCTTTTCCAAGGCTTGACAATTGCTCCAGTTTGAGATATTTTTACGATTTTAATCAATTTGTTTGTGATGATTTTTTATTGATTTGTCAATAGCTTTTTTCAAATCTTTACAATTTTTTGCAATTACTTACTGCAATGACTTTTACATTTTTAATTTTTTAAGAATTACAACTTTTATGATATTTGCATTTATTAACAACCTTGAATGTTTATTCTCGACTTTTTCAATTATCAATGATTTTTAACGATTTTTTAAATTTTTCGTAATTTTTAATAATTTAGCTTAATATGTTAAAACATACATTCCACATTTTCATTTTTTACACTATTCGACCATATTTTACAATTTTTAATATACATTTGTTGTCTAATAATCTTAAAGATTTTGTTTTAAATTGTAATATTGTTTAATATTTATTCGATTTTAAAATAGTAATAAAATGAAAAAGTTCTAATACATAACAAATGTCGACGTTAGATTACAATTAAATATCAAATGTAGGAATTTCTATAGTATCAAAAGTATGGGAAGAACTGTGGTGGATTGGGTTGGGGTTAATTATTAAAATTACAAAAAAAGTTGAAACAGCAAAAGAATCGAAATTGTCGCGCGTCAACACACTCTTAAAAATTGCTGCAAACGTAAGAAAACTTAAATTTCCATCAGTTGCACGTACAAAATCCAGATGGTGGGGATCAGAATATAATTGCCCGCCCCCTAGTGCCTAATCGCAATATTCAAGAAGCCCATGAATCGGCGCCTTGATAACCTTGACTCGACCTAGCCATCGTCTAGCAAGCTACCTTCCTAACATATATAATCTTTGCAATGAAATTTCAATATTTTCGTAACACCACCGCATGTAAAGCATATGCACTTCAGATAAGTTATCATTCAGCATTATTATTATCATCACGAGAAGCGTATTCGATCGAGGCGTCCGGTGCTAAAAAAACTACAACAACTTACCTTGGAACCAGGAACGACGAGTTCATTTCGCCATACCATCCGCCGTCCAAAACGTCAATATTATCCGAAACACTCCACCACGAACACAAACACATCGAAATGCGTCTCAAAAACTTAAAATTTTCACGAAAAATGCAAGGAACGAATCGCACGACGTACGGCGTCCATTAGCGACAAGACTGGCCTACCGTGTTTTTTGCCGTGACATTGGGTTATCGTCAGCGGCACGTCGATTCTTTAAATGCTTCCGAATGCACATGGATATGACGATGACCTGACGTTCTCTGGCAATATTCGTATTACTCGCCACTTTGAATCTATCAATTTGAAATCTGAATATTGACGTTTGCACACGTATCCAGTTGTAAATAAAATTTAATTGTTATTAAATGTGAAAACAAAGCTTAGTTAAAAGTTAAAATGTTATTTGCCTCAATATTAGCGACGTTTTGATGGATTAATTTATCCGTTTCTATATTATATTGTTACTATTCAACAGTTTGATTCGAATTTAAATTTCCATTTTTGTGGATTGAATTGCCTACAGTTATTTTTTGAACGTTAATGACTTAGGTATCAAAATGTTTTAAAATTACATTTTTATTTCTACTTAATATTTATTATTATTTTAATTACGTTTGTTCAATTGTCTCGTAGTTCATGATTGGTGGTGATTTGTTATAATTATGTCATAATTGTGGAATGTTTTAGGGGTCTGAAAGTGACGATGTGGTTATTGTCAGCTGTTTTCTCTAATACCCTTAAATTTAAATGCACAAAGGATTTTAAAACTTATACTCAAATTGAATATCAATCAAGTTGTAGGTAAATTAATTTAGTTTTTAGATGAATAGAGTGCTGTGTGGTAAAGGGAATAATTATTTTATTTTATTCTTAAACTATTTAAAAAATATATATGAATAAAGTAAAATAAAATTTTAATATCGAAAATACAATTATATATTATTAATAAGATATTTAATAAATATTTCAAATTGTGCATCAAAAAGGCAAAAAAATGGTTATTGAAAAATCGATAAAAAAATTATATTATAAAACCAACAAAATAGTTGAAAAAATATAAATGTAAAATGAAAAAATAGTAAATATTGTTATCAGTCGTAAATATCAAAAAATATTGTTAACATTATAAAAATCGTTGAAAATAGATAAAATAAAAGTTATCGCCAATTGTGTATTACACTTATACTTAACGTGCAAGGACATTTGTGTAAGTATAAGAAAGTCCAGTGCGGGGCACTGAAGATTTTTTAAAACTTCGATAATGCAGTTGCACATACAAATATAGATTAGAGTTTCATCATACTTTACCATTACACTTTTTTAAAAATATATATTCGGAATTAAAGTAAATACTGCAAATGGTGACCCTCTCGAGTAATTAAATACTGCTCTCAATGCACTTCCGAAAACGTTCCCCGTATGCACCCTAATTTTACTTCTTCATTAAGCAGAGAAATTACACAAGACAATATGGAATAATGCATCAGCAAGATAATGAACCATTTTAAGTCCCACCCACCATACTTATCTCACTTCGTGTAACTTCATTTTTATGTATATAAAAGAAACTGACTTTTCAAAACTGGAAAAGATGAGTAAAGATGAGTCATTAGTTTATGTTAGAATATTTGTTGAAATATCAAAACCTCGTAAGTAATTATGATGGCTTAAAGCAAAAGATGGGGATGATATCAATCATAATCAAGATTTCATGTTAACAGATAATCTACCGAAGAAACACAGTTTTGATGTTGGAATATTTGAAATTTTATATTTGTTGAAATTTCATTATTTTTTCCAGTTTCGATAATTATTATTTTTTTACATTTTTTGTCAATTTGTGCAAACGTAAACTGTGGCAATCAGAATTCATTAGGGGGGACGGGGGCAATGAAACTACAATTACAACAAAATTTTATAATTTATCATTTATTGATGGATGCATTTTTTTGACAAGCGAATTTAAAATTTATTTTCGCGGTCGGAATTGGGGGGAATTATAATAACATTAGTTAATCAGGTGTCCATTAAATATATTGAGTATAATTTCGATACATGTATTCCCGTCGATCATTCACGTCATAATATAGGAAGGAGCAGCATAGGGATAAAATCTCAGGCACTGCAAGGTATAACGTTATCATTTAATTACAATGTTGACTATAACGTGCCATTATAATTTTCACGCCAATTTTAACGCGTTGATGACTCAATCAACCACTTCTGCTGATCACGCGTCACTTCTAACGGAACCCGATTGGAAAACATTTAAAATTGAGTGCACGGCGTTAGCATCGTTCACTTTAATTGCGAAATTATGTGTGGCGTTCATTTTCGTCGACTTAAGGCGCAACACGGTCGATTTAAATAGATAACGATCTGGATGCATTTCAAGGAATTTTTTCCAATCGACTCCGTGATAAATTGCCTAATACTCGGAAAACATTAAACATTTTGTCGAATTAACGAAGAGATAAGTAGATAAGAATTGACGGAATTTTACGCCCAATCGACTTTTACAAAACACGTAATAATGTACTTCGGGGTAAATTGCCTTATACTCGTACATACCACACTTTGAAAAAGTTAACGAGGCGTGCTAGGAAACTTTTTATTTTCAAAGATATCGACGTCCCGTCACAATTGTAATAAATAATTGATAGGCAAGGCGGTCAAGACATGTCGCCGCAAAATATAGAAATCGGTGAGTTTTTATTGTTATTCATGCGCGGTTTGCACGTGCGTATGAAAAAGTATCGGAATAACGCAAAATTTCAATTAATATTGACGTTAATTAATTTTGATTTATTACGTCGCGACGGACAAAAAAAAAATATCGCGAACATAGAATTCGATGTTCGGAGGGATAAAAGCGAGCAGCGTCATTCTCATGGCGATGGAACTGCGATGGGACGCAGTTCGACGTTTGTGCGCCCTGGGTGGTAGGTTTTGGTTAAATTCATTATTAAAAAAAGAATTTGTCCTTCGACGCGATTATGATTAACATTACTTACATTGATTGTTGAAATCGATTGTATTTAATTTTTCCACATACCACTTAACTTTTAGATAATGTTTTCCGCAGTATTCCAGTTCTGTCGTCCACATCCTCGTAAATGCCACTGCGTTGACACGAAATTCTCGTAGTTCAGCGTGACTGAAGAAGTATGGAGCCCAAACATCCAGTCGTGGATTTAAATATAATAACCTGCAAAGTTTTAATGAGCGCGCTATAAATTTTCAACAACAAATGATATGAATTTCTTATTTATTGTAATTTAACATCTGAAACACAAAAAACGGGATAATGAATTAAGTTTGTCAATTCGGAACGATCCTTCGCACCAAATTGTCCATTAATACGTACTGATGCAAATTAAAAAGCAGCTCGCAAGCTAGGAAAGGTAAGGTATGGAGTAGGAATCGACTTATTGGGGATATTTTATAATTTATTGTGGTGCGTCAGCATTCACTTACTTACTCAATTCCATTGTATGGAACAACAATAAATGGCAACGTGCAGTCTTTTGAAACAATTTTTTTTTCTGATTCTAATAACATTCAGGAAAATTGTGCATTGTGATGCCATTTGCTACCAGATTTTTAAATTTTAATCACGGCATTTTTTTGAATTTACGATATTCTTGAAATATAAAAAAAGCTGTGCTGGAACTAGAAATAGAGAAATAGGAACATGATTATGCATAATTGGTAATTGGAACAGTGATAAGATGGACCTTCCAGATTCCCATTAATGTCTAACTTGTCTACATTAATTGGGAATCCAGTACGTTTGCATGAAACTAATGTACCCCCATTCAGTTTAGTTTGTGATGTGTTATGTAAACCTAGGAATAAAAATTATCTATCCAAGTCCAATGAAATTCTCATAATTGTCATGGCGAAGCTTCTGCCTTATTAATCAAATTTCGAGACACAGTTAACGACGAACATAAATCTATAAAATGCACAATAGGTGATGATAAAATAAAATATTCTTTTAGCTGATGGAATAATTCAATTGTTAACAAGACAACATGCTTAATTTTAATATGTCGTTAGTTAGTTGCCTTTAAAAGGAGAAAAAATCACCCTTGTAAAGTGCAGCGAGTATATGAGTAAAGTAAAGTAAAGTAATGATAAAGTGCAGCAAGTAATCTTTGATAAACACAAATCAATAATCGGCGATAATTGCCAATGAGATAAATCAAATATGTTTTTTGTTATGTTCGTAGTTTGCATTTGTTACCCCTAGGTGTGTAATTGTGAAATTAAATGTGTTGATGTCTATGAATTTTATAATAAAATTTATAAATTTATTATTTTTATGGTTTTTTTTAATAATCAATTTTTTATCAACAAAACCTCGCCAACATCGGGGCAGATACATTTTAAATACGAAATTCTAAGCTTTGTTGCACATTTAATAACGATTAAAGTTTATTTACAACTGAAGATGTGTGCAGCGCCAATTTCCAGCTTTCTTATTGATAGCTTCAAATCGGAGATTAATATGAATATTGTCAGAGAACGTCAAGTGAACCTTATATCCATGTGCATTCGGTAGGAATTAAAGAATCGAGGTGCCGCTGACGATAACGCAATGTCACGGCAAAAAAGAGCAGGCCAGTTTTGTCGCTAATGGACGCCGTACGTCGTGCGACTCGTTTCTTGCATTTTTCGTGAAAATTTTAAGTTTTTGAGATGCAATTCGTAGTGTTTGTGTTCGTGGTGGAGTGTTTCGGATAATATTGACTTTCGGACGGCGGATCGTATGGCGAAATGAACTTGGCGTTCCTGTAATAAGGTAAGTTGTAGTTTTTTTAGAACCGGGCTGCTCGATCGGATACGCTTCTCTTGATAATAATAGTGCTGAATGATAACTTATCCGAACTGCATATGCTTTACTTGCGCTGGTGTTACGAAAATATTGAAATTTTATTGCAAAAATTATGTATGTTAGGAAGGTAGCTTAGATGATGCCTAGGTCGAGTCAAGGTTATCAAGGCGGTGATTCATGGGCTTCTTGACTCAATATTGCGGTTAGGTAGTAGAAGCCGGGCAATTATATTCAGATCCCCACCATGTGGATTTTGTACGTTACAACTGATGGCAATTTAAGTTTTCGCCAAATTTTTATATTTTTACGATTATACATTTTGAACTGTTTTAAGACGTGCCAATTTGACTGTTTTGCTATTTCAACTTTTTTTTATAAATATGATAATTTTAATAATTAATCCCAACCCAATCCATCATATTTTTGACACTATAGAAATTTTCATTTTTGTGCTATTTCCAATTGAATGAATAATAATTTTTTTTACAATTTAAAACAAAATCTTTCAAATTATTAGAAAACAGTCAAATCGCTATAAATTAAAAAAATTGAAATCGTCGAATATAAATCTTCGGAAATCGTAGAAATTGAAAAAATCATTGCAATTGAACCGAAATGTATAATAAATAATTATTAAAAATCATCAAATAGTGTAAAATAAAAAATGTGGAATGTAAATCGTAAAAAAATTAAATAAACGTATTAAACTAAATTATTAAAAATTAAGAAAAATTTTAAATTCGTTAAAAATCAATTTAAATGGAAAAAATCGAGAATAAACATTAAAAGATTGTCAGTAAATATAAATATCATAAAAGTTGTAATTCTTTAAAAAATAAAAATGTAAAAACCGTAGGTAATTGCAAACATTTGTAATTATAAATTGATACATTGATGACATTGATAAATTAATGAAATTAAAAAAACAAATTGATTAAAATCGTAAAAATAAGGAAGGAAATTAGTACACTATTTGGCACATTGTCTTATAGCAGTAGAATATCATCCCTGCATTGTATTCAAGTGAATATAATCATGTTAACGATAGCATTTGGTTTCTGCATGTACGGTGAGAAGGATCAAGCGAAGACTTAGTAATTGTGAAATTATAGATGGAACAGATTGCTCGATTTCTCGAAGATTAAAAATAGACTGGCTTGCAATGTAGCTTAACTCCATTGGACACTTCTGTCAGGTTCTGTTATCTGTAAACGCATGGGTACTAAAATATTATCGAAAATCAACGAATCAAGTTTAATAGTCAAATTAATTCAATTTTTAAACAGTGGCCCATCTGGCACCCATTTTTCTACTTGCTTCAATTCTTGTACTGTAACTAGAACACTAGAGAACAGCTAAAGTATACCTACCTGCTTTTAAACTAATGCTACTTACGAATGCAAATTTTCAAATTAGTTCTTGTTTTCAATATATAGTCAACTGTTTGAAAATATTTGTTGGAAATTGGATATTCTACGAGATTGGGGTCAAAAATAAAACTACATTTTTTCCACACTCGTCTAATGAAAACTATGTGGCACGATTTCGGTGACATTTCTACGCTCTAGAAACCTGTGAAAGGAATTGAATATATTAATTAATACGTTGCATCCTTATGATGTGTTGCGAAATTCATTATATAGTATATGAGGCTAAAAAGTGTGGCTGTTACTATATAGGTATGTACATAAATCTGTAATACTTGTTCTAGTTTCAAAAATGAGAATCAATCGTGTGTCCTATCTTGTACCAACCCAACCCAACCCAACCCAACCAAACACAGTCCAACCCAGTCCAAACAACCCAACCCAACCCTAACCGAATCCAATCCAAACAATATAAAGGTAATTTGGTACAGTCGTAAATACTTATAAAGTTAAAATTTGCTGCCCAATCAATGAAACAAAACCATTTTGCTTCATGAGCATTGGAATTCTAACTAATATAACGTTGAATTTATTACACATAGTGGCATAATATATAATAAGTCACTTCCATCGACTGGGTAGCTAGCTTTAAAAATTTGTTCAGGGGCGAACTTCGTCGATTTCTGCTTCACACCAAATTGATCGAGAAAGTGTTTGGTCCATAAATCGATTTCTGCTTCACATCAAATCGATCGAGAAAGTGTTTGGTCCATAAATCAGTCGTTCGATACATCAAAATATCTGAACACCATATCAACAGTAGGAATCTTTTCGTACCAACGTCCATTCGAATATATTTGTTGGTACCCTGTAGAGTGATGTGTTGGTGTAATCTTTTGGTAATAAGCAAGTCCTGTAATAACAGGACTTATTAATTAAATTAAACAGACATTTAAATCTAAATTGCAGAGCACTTGGTTTTGTTTTCTTCTTTTAATTTCTTGTATTACATTCAAAATGTAATTGTTATAAACAAATTTTAATTGACAGTTATATTGAAGATAATTAAAACACTGTATCTAACCTGATTCAAGTGCATTCAATATCGACATTAAAAACTTTATTTTCCACTTCTGCCACGAATGGCGTCGTGGAAAATGGTTCAGTCCTATCTCAACCGTATTGTAAGAGTTTCTTTTATAATGACATGGAACACAGTATTTGATATTGATATTGAATTGTAAAAATGACTATATCAGTCAGAGATAAGACAGGTAGCTCAGAGCGCATATTGGTTATAACACAAGGACAAGTTGTCACGTTTCTGAATTTGACCATAAGTATCAAGGATAAAACATGGAAATCTAGATGTGAATCGTGCCCGAGGACATCGTTTTATTGTGTAACCAATTTTTATATCAATTGGAGAAGACAAACTTACTGAGTGACATTTGAAAATGCTCATTCTGGATGTGAATATGTGAACCAAAGACACTAACATAGTCATCATCATCACCATTGTAGTTCTCATATTAAAACAGATGACTTCGTGACTGCTAAAAATTGATTTACAACGGAAAGCACGCCGTTACAATTTGTTTAAAACCAATGACACTTAAAGGAACGCGACTACATAACCACCCAAATCTCGTTAATTTTTTGACATTGTCCATAATAATCGTTCATGAAGCTTCAGCATTATATACTTTGATTTGAAATTCTTCCATCGGTGAAAATACGCCCTTCTTGTTGCTCTTTATTAACTTGATGAATAGATGTTTCTTTGCAAGTCGAAATAATTTCCTCTTTTTTGATTGGGATTTTTATTGGTGTATTTTGTTAAGATTTCTGATGATTCTTCCTACCTATGTCATTGAATGTCATGAAAATATTATACATGCATAAATATATTGTTGAGGTGGTATCGCAATCTTTTAATTTCAATTATGTGCGATAATGTGAATGGTTCTATTAATTTTTAAACAACTATTTATTTACTTTGATTTTCTTCGGACGCAGCCACGTGGCGGATATTCTATTCGTAGATTTAAATCATTTACAGATGCATCCGCGAATTTATTTTTATAAAAACAAATATCCCCGCATTGTGAAATAATATTTTTGGTGGAAAAGTAGTAAATATTTCTGTCTAAATATATCCGGAATGTGATGTATCGTGATACGTCTGGGACGTCTTGGTAATGAGCGAGCGCTTATGATTTATGGCCCCTTTGTGGTGAAATGGTAAATAAAACAAGGCAATTAGCTCTAGTTGGATTAATTGTTATATTATGTAGTCATTATTTCCCAGTATTAATAAAGCTGGATTCTCTTTGTTAAAATTTCAAATTTCAGTGTTGTTGATGTAGTACCACCAGTCGTACCACGTGACGCCCATTTTATCATAAAATGTATATTATAATTCACATGAGGAAAGATTGTTGTATCTTTAGTTTCTCGTTCGATGCATGCGTTCCAATTAACGCCAGGTACGATATGGAATTGAGGTGGAACTAAATTACATGTCTTCAAGCGTACTAAACGAATATGTCGATGAAAAATGGATCCACGTAAATAATTATTTACACCGATCTAAGTACATTTTTGGTTGTATTGAAGAAGTATTGTTTGGGCAGTAATATGTGGTTTATAGCTGGAATGAATAAATATACGGAAATATAACGTGTGTCGATTCTGATGTTCAATTTAATGTTTTGTGGGAAACGAACATGAAAACATTCCTCAATTTACGTAACTTTTTTCAGTAGTCACGTTGAATCATATCAGTGAGAAATTAGAAAAATGTATGGAGATGTTGGGCTTTAAACCGAAAAACGATGACAAATTTTCTTGTTTTTGTTTATGTTACAATATTTAACAAAATTATTTATAGGTGGTGACATGGCATCCACTTTGTCTCGCACACAGTGTGCCAACGATTCCTTGTTCTCTTTGTTAAATTGTTGTTATCAGAATAAAATAAAAAACGTAACCGAATACCTGGGAAACCTGTCACGCATCTTTTGCATTTTTCACTAGAAGTCGAGATAATTATTGAGTTTCACACTATGTCGGTCATACCTGCGTTGAACGCTTGAGGTAATAGTGCCAAGGGCAAAAGAAATTCCTCGACTTTGAACCAATGATATGTCTGATGATCCCAGATGTTTCTTCTCGGAGCCTAAAAATATTTTTTTCTCTTAATTAAACTATTTCTCATAAAAAGTTTCTGTTGGAAGTGACGAGCGAGGATAATTCCATCATAACATGAAGACGATGAAAAAGACTATCAAAGTCGTTGGAATACAAATTGATGGCTCGAACCTAAAACGACATATGGACCCCAATCACATAAAAAATCTAAAAAGGCACAAACGAAATCGATCATGGAAACATGACTCTTACATAAATGTAAATATTAGGAGAGGTGTAAAATAGTACGTTAAGTTACTAACAAAATCATTAAAAACTGCTTATATTTAATATTTTTTAATGTTGTCCGGTGGTTTTAAAGCCTTGCATCATAAAAATTTTTATGATGCCTTGGGAATGTGTAAACACCTAGCACACATATTTACACAAGATGATTTAAACTGAAATTTTGCAGGCTTGTGGTTGTAGTAAATATGTATAACGTATCTTTTAAATTTATCAAAATCGATTTAGTTGCATTTAGACTTTCTAGCAAACTCATCGACACAAGCCATAATAGTTTCTAAGATTTCTATAATGAAACCTTTGTTGCAATTTTGTTAATTTCCTAATTTTTATTTTACACATGATACAGTGCAACTTGTCTATGGTGTTATAATAATTTTAGCTCATTTGCATACACGAATAAGTTTTTCATGTAATTAATCAATCGTAGATCTAGCCATTGGTGCAACATCGCGTATTGGTATAATGAAGAGGATGGTCACTGTGCTCCCATGATCACTGTGGCTCAGTCTCTTCTACCCATTATTTAGTTTCACATTTAAATTTTATACACGTTGTTTATGTTTCAATAATTTGACTTCATCTCTGTTGCTGTCCAGTAATCAATAGGAATTCCCACGGTTGGGCGATAACAACGGTGGTTTCTTCTTCGTTGTGTTTTGATAATAAACATCAGTACCTATGGTCTAAAAATAAGCACAGTTATGAAAAGTAGGAAAAAGAGCTTCATATTCAAAAATATAATTAAAATGTATTTAATTTGCCCCATGTGATATTTCATTAAGTGGATGCAGACACTTTTTTGACAAAATTTATGTTGTACATATTTTGTTAATTTTTTTTTTAAAACTCTTGAGATCATAAAAATCCAAAATGTTGTTTTATATGTAATATTTTTTATCCATGTCTCCTGATATTAATTTGGAATAATTTATAATAATTTCTCTTTAAAGATATTGAGAATGTGATTTAATGGAAATTTAAATTTGATTCGATTGAAAATGTTAATAAAGGAACCACGAACATTTTTTAATTTTTAAATTTTGTAAAGCAATAACAAGTTTCCATTGAAACGCCCGTTGATCCAAACACTGAGTCAATAATAAAAAAAATCGTACAGCTTCTGCCTAATGGATATCCTGGATAATTAACTTACATAGCGAAAGATCCACAATATCGAAATAGGTTGCTTTGCTTGCTGTTCAGGAATCCTTTATCACTGTTTCTAAATTTTGTTTGATCAATTTACTGCAAAAAATTACCGACAAATACTTTGATTTCATAATGGGACCTATAAATCATTTCGAATTTAATTGCATCCTATATCGTGGTTTTTATTAACAGGAGATAGTAAAGTGCCAGATAATGAAATGCAATTATCGGACGAGTTCGAATGGTCAAATATGTTACAAATGCAACACTCAATGACGTCAATTACGAATCCTTTGTATCTGAAATAGCGTGTGATTGTTATGGACGACGTAGCCATAAATTAAAAAAGAGGCGCAGATACTAGAAATCTTACGAATGTCACTCGAAAACAAAAAAGATCATGGAAGATATTTTTTCTTGGTTTTTCACAATTTTTCAACTTTAGGAATTCATTGTCAATTTTTGTTGTGTTACTTGGTATTTAGTTACATTATTCTCCTTATACCGGTTTTATATTAATTACGTTGGTAATTTATTATTTACAATAGTTTTGTTTTATCTGTTTTTATTTCGCTGTTTCTATTTATTTTCTTCGTTTAGTTTTTTTTTATGTAATTTCCTCACGAACATGAATGAAACACAACTAACAAAATAATCACAATCATGTTATACGTTATAGCGCAATTCATTAAACGAGAAAAAAAATCAAATATTACACAGTGCATAACATTTTTTTCGCTTATAATTACAAGGAAAATGAAGCACTTGCCGTCTCACTGCATAAACATGCGTGCTCCACAATATAACAAGTATGCATTCATTATAAAATAGTTACTTACAGATAATAATATTCCGCCGTAATGGCACTCATTTTCTTCAAACTGCACCGCTCCGTCTCCGGCTCGTGAAAAAAAAAACGAAAACCGTGATTATTTTCTTTCCGTTGCAAACTGATTGAACCAAGAGCACGGTATGAAGTTCCTACTTCGTAAAATCACGTAGGAACTCTATACCTCGCTAGTGGTCAACCACGAAATTAGAAAAAAAACGCATCGGTCTTCCGTCTTCGGCTGGCTAACGACTTCTGGCAGGTGCGGCTCCGCTCCGGAGTCCCTCGTTTCGTAATCGTGTGTAGGAAACGATCTCCGAAAAAGCCGTAATTATTTAATTATACACTTCGCCGGGTAATAGGTATTTTTCCACAAAAATCCCAACGAAAGTATCCAAATTAACCCATTAGTTTTTAACAATGTGGAGTTTCAGGCGGGCACAATGGAGCGTCGCTTCGTCCACGCGCGCCCACGCGCGTTTCTAACGAGACGGATAACTTAATATCGCGAAATTAATTAGATAGTTAATCAACGCGAAAGGTAATTAGGAAATCGTTACCAATTTACATAAATTTTAATAAATTAGCGCCAAAAAATCGATGTTGTATACGTATATGGCCATTTTAAATGAGCTAAATTAAAACGTGGCCAAGTTAAAAGAGAAGAAAATGAAATTAATGTTTGTTATAAAGTTGGGCGATACCATCTTGTTTAAAAACGAAGACACTAAAGAACAGTCACATGTATTCACCGCAGTTGGTAGCACGAGACTGGCCAGCCGATTTTGAAAGTACTGTTGGTCTGAACATATCCCTGCTATTGTTCCTCCACTAAACCACAAGCCACAAATAAAAAATCAACATAATTACTTTGTATTCGCACCTCGTATAAGTGAACTATTGTCAAAACGAAATAAAACAATGTTAACAAAAATCACACATTTCTAGTGTCGTCGTGTTTTTGCATTTTTATGTATGCTTTTCTATTATTATTTACATTTTTTTGCTCAAGTCCCTAGTTTCAACTTTTATTCATATTTTATGTTTAACTTTAATTTTAATATTAAATAATTTTTTAGGATAAAACTTTCAATCTGTCTTCATTTTGAATAATTTTGTTTTTTTTTAATTTCTATCTTATGGTTTCCCATGTTTCAAATTATAGTTTTACTTGTTTGTTCATTTATTTCGTTTATTTAATTTTTATGCTAAAGCAAAAAGTAGTTTTCATTAGATGTTATTACATTTTTGTTTGCTTTGCTTTGTGTTATATTTTTTTATTGTTTTACAATAATTATATTTTTTATTTTGTCAAAATCGTATATTTAACAAATTGCTTATTTTCATTTACTTTCATTTTGCGCATACAGTGCTCCAGCAGATAATCAAATTAAAATTTCACTTTCACAAATTTTGAAAAAAATGACCCTAAGCGATTGGACCATACAAAATGATTTTCGTTATGCAGTTGCCCAAATTCGAAAATCTTTCGCGCAAAATATAGTGCGTACATTATTTAAAATATGAAATATGTCATTTGTTGCAAACATAATTTTCGAATCAAAACAGATAGTAAAAAATTGAATTTTTGTAAAACTTTGAGTGATGCGTACTTTTTTTGTTAAAACACGTCATGCAGGTAACTGCTAACAATACCAATAAATATTTAATTTAACAAATAGACATTTTTCTTATCTATACTTTTATACCTCGTTTGATTGGATAAAATTTTCAAAGGGCTTCACACATAGTTATTCTAATTATATTATTAGAAATAATCTTGCAACTACGGAAGTTGTACTTTTTAAAGAATTTATGTCGAATAAGTATAAAGGGGCGCATAGATTTATTTCTATGTAACACCAGACAAAATAGATGAGAATTTAACGATTGTGATGTTCTTGCAATGAACTGGAACCCAACCCAACCTGTTCGTGTAATGAACTTTTTCCTTCCAAAAACGGGTCTAGCATACTTTGTTTGACGTTTCTAAAAAAATTTCGGCGAGTTTCATTGTCGTTCCATTAAACGCAGCACAAATTGATTTTTCAGATATTCAGATTCAGAGAATCAGATATTGTTCCACGCGAGATACCGACCCAAAAACTATTCCTTCAAAATGACAGTGCTCCTATTGATATTTTGATGTAGGTAATTACGGAGCCAAAATGTGTTGGTTACGAAATCGAGTTTTTACCAACGATTTGATACTTTTTAAATTTGATTCAAAACCCAGATCTAATAAGTAGACGCAATTTCCATTGTCTAAATAATTTTAAATATTTTTCAGTTACAACTTAGCCAGTATGTTGGTGTTTAGTTGCAATTTAAGTCTATTAAAGTTAATATTTCCTTCATATTTATTTAAAAACAATAATATATTGCCAGCCTGACTAACTCGCAGTTGCGTCTAGCAAATCAAGAGGTTTCGAATATTTTATGTGGGTAGGACATACACTGGAGATACACGAAAAATATCATTTTCCAGCAAAGCTCGTTTTCACCAGTTTCTCTGCCTCTCTGTTTGCCTCACGTCCCACGTTTTTGTGCCAATTCATATGGCATCGAAGGCGTTGAGGTATTTGTTGACGCAGATGGCTTTGTTAAGTTGGGTTGGGTTGGGTTATCGTACGAAATAATATGCCTATGTCATATTGGAATTTATGCAATGAAAGCGTCATAGATATCTCTGGACGATAAAATGAAATCTAAGCTGAAAATCCGGCATAGAATATATGTAGCAACGATACAACGATACGAGCATTGGTTGCAACAACAATTTGGTATATGTGAGACTTGAAAAAGACACATAACGATAAATGGCAGTTGTGGATAGAGATGAAATATCTGAAAAATTAAATTACAATTTCGATATAAGAAAAACTGAAAAAACGAGAAATACAACACAAGTCGAATGAAACATAAAAATTACTGTAAAACGAACAACGAAAATATTACTAAGTGGAAAATTTTTACGTATGTTTAGATTAAATAAAAAAAAATGGTTACAACTAAAATAACTAGACTTATAAAATATCAATAGAACAAGTTAGTGGAAAATGAGAAAATAGGTGAAACTTCATGTTATTTGGTCATTTTCAGGATGACGTCAACAATATTTTTTGTGTAGTTACTCAAAAGCATTTTATTGAAAGCGTCAGCCAACTGATCGAAATTGGTAAAATATTTTATTTTAATGTAAAAATATATATAAAAACTTGACATCAGTGCCATTTATGTTTCCAGTCGTCGTGAAACTTAATCCGTCACATCTAATGAAACAAAGATTGGAGAGTACGTGTTACAAAAGAAAATTGATACATGTGACGATATTAAATGTCCGACATTTGCAATTTATTTATAGCCCGCCGAAACGATAACGGGGAGGGGAAGCGCAATTAATTTATGCATAGTTCTCAAAAGCCATATGGGACGCGCATTGAAACGTCCACGTATTTAAAAACGTTTGTGTTAACTGCATTAAGGTCACATTTAAATTTTACTCCAGCCAACCGTCGTCGACGCTCCGAGGAAAAACATATGGCGACAACACGAGCGTATGTGGTGTATGTGTAGAGTAGTAGACTAATAAAAGCAGATAAAAAAGTACGTACAGATAACATTAAGGCCAGACAGCGCGATATAAAGCGTCCATTATGAACACACAGTCGCTTATCAGCGACTTTCGTAAATACCGAATCGAGTCGAGACAACGAAAAATTGTCCACTAATTACCAGTAATGCATGATTTATTAATTAATTAAATCGCCATACGTCGGTGCCGTTAGAAGCGCGAGACTAAAACGTCACGTCGGCGACTCCAAATGCGTTTCGCGTTTAATTTCCTGCGCCGCGTTCGTTCGTTATTGGTTAAAATTGTTTAGCAACTTTTTTCGCTAAATGCAGTAACTAAGTTTGCCACATCCTGAGTCAGACGCGCGTATTGGCGGCCATGATGGACGGGTGACGTCATTACACGAGTCGCTAAGCTGTGACGAGGGGAGATATGTCGCCAATTAGCTAACCTTGGCCCCTGATACACGTCCCCCTCCCACCCCCTAAACTGCACCAGCAACTTTTCTCTCGGCCACACAAAACATCGACCATCCATTTTAATTGCAGAGTTGATCCCGCATATGCGGTTTCCAGTGGGTCCGGTAATTAAATGGGTTCGATTTAAACGAAACGGGCGCTATTTTCGCCGACACCGTGGCTAATCGTCGCTTCGGAATTAACATAAACGCCGCGGATATTAAATCGAAAAATCGAGCGTCGCTACTGAATCGCTCGGTTTTTAAGCGTTGTATTGTAGTTTTGCGTTACGTTTGTGATCGAGGCAAATTTATGATGCTCCGGTCACGAGAACGTGATTGCGTCCTTCCAGCTACCTGCGATTTCCCGATAAAACAGCTCCTTGCACCATAATTGGCGCCATTAAACTATTAAAGGTAATCTATAAAGCGTTCTCCTTAAAGAACGCTGAATTGGTGCTACCTGCGATTCAAGATAATTTTAAATTGTATTTTTCCACTAATTTAAACCAATACGTGCCACATTACTCAGCGACGTCTGTGACTCGACAGTCCTGCTAATGTCTGTTGCACACCTGCGAAGTAAAATGCACGTAACCGCAACAGTTTGAAGTACGAATTTATACAGAGCGATTGATAGACGAATTTCGGGGAATTACTATTGAAAATGAAAATTCCTTCAATTTATGATTCTAAGTTGTTTGGTGTCACGATCAAGTTGCAAAAATATCGCCACATTATACAATAAGCATCTTAAAGCTTTCAAACTAAAAATTTTCAAAGTTCAACGTTGTTCTAATAAACACATAATAGCGCATCCATAAATTAAAAAAATGGATTGATTTAATCAACCGGACCCAACCCAACCCAACCCAATCATAGCTGGGCAACAAAATTCAACCACCGAGTAGAATAGTGTTGATGGCATAAATGGTTGTGGAGTTTCAAACAAAATGTTTCAGACATATTTTATGGAAAATATACTCGTTCTATTTCAATACTCAAATGTCAATGCAAACGTAATTAGTAATTATTTTTGCAAATTTATGATATTTGTTTAATTTCTTAAAACATTCATTATTATTACTTATTAGTATATATTATTATATATTACTTATAACAGTAAATGTTAGTAATGACTAATAATAATTAATGGACGTCAAAGTAAATGACTTGGCTGAAGTCAAACTGAAACTCATTAGAAACCATAACCCAAAGCATCTAAGTTAGAAGATGCAATACAAACGAATCAAAAGTTACAAGTTACAAATTACTACAGGAAACAAAAAAAATCCTACTCGAAATAGAAACAACAAAAATACGAATAAAGACAAAAGAAATAAATAATATGGATCCAAGTCGAATTAATTTAAAGAACCAGTTAAGAATGTGGCTGCAGAAATTTGTGGAGTCAGCAAAAGGAAAAAGAGAAGGAAACAAATGGCACAAGCTATACAATTAATTAGGTCAGAAAGAAAAAAAAACACCATGGAAGACATATTTAGGGGAAAACGAAGATAAAACAATGTACGAAATGTATGAAAAAGATAAAAGTGAAAAAAAATGAGAGCGGTCATGGGGACAATTTAGTGAGTAAAAGGAAAGAAACGGCTGAAGAAACTGTAAAGTTCTTTACCGGATAATAAGAAGTTCAAAGGAAGAAAGAAAAACTCCATTGATCAACATAAAGGACAACGAAGGAAATATAGTCTGAAGTAAAAGCAGTTTGGGAAATGAAAAATAGCAGAAAGGGGAGAGGTAGACCGAGGACCACATGAAATGCAGTAATTAACAAAATAGTGGCAGCGTATTACATGGGAAGAAGGGGAAATTTTGGCACATGACACAACTATTGTCCTTAGCCTTTAAGTAACGGGTGGACTGAAACGAATTATCGTAGGATAAAGTCGGATTGGGTTGGGTTGGGATGGCTTAGGTTGGAATGGGTTTGTGTTGGTTGAGTTGTAAAAATATATAAGAAATAATTATATATGCAAAAAAATGCAATAAATTCTCGTCAAAAAGTAAAAGCTCATAAAAATTATAGAACTCATATTATAAAAAAAAATCAGGGAAAAGAGCATATAGAATAAGCAATACGTCCAACTGCTTCATAATCTTTGTTTCACTTACAATATTTTGTATGTTTATGGGCGAAAATTGTAATATTTGTGCTTTAAAAACTCACACAAACTAGATCCTAACCAAAGCCTCAAAACGTGGCGAAATACTGAGGTACGCTGTGGCAAACACTCCGTCCTCGTTTGCCCCAATTTCAAGCTTACGAGTCCAGTGGTTGAGAAAATCGAGAGGAATAACCAAAGACAACCAAAATGAAGAAAGCCCGCCCCCCTTCCAAAACAAACCGTTTCTCCGCCACCAATTTTCGAATAAGCTCGTTTTATTGTTCGTGGTTACAAACTTTGGAAATCTTGGCATACAGCAGTGAAACCATGAGACTATAGTAAGTTAATAATAAGTTAAGTTTAAGATATTAAATCGGTGTAGGTTGGTCTGAACCCCAAGAAGCATTCAGAAAGCATACCAGATAAAAGGATAGTATTAGCAAAAAAATTGAAGCATATATTGAAGATATAAGCTCAACCCTGTCGAGAATAGCCTAATTATAGCGACCTATTTGCAGCAATATTTAAATAAATATATTGGACAAGTATTGGATGACAATTTTAAATATTTGGATGGTTCACCGTTTGAAATTTTAATGCAGTAATGTTGCTATCACACAAAGCTTTTCATATCGCGTCGACTGATGATTACAATATAGTTAAGAGGAAGATCAAAAATAAGTCCAAACTATGTCAGATTTCATGACAAAAATTATTTAGATTAACTCCCTTTACTAATGACAAACGTATTACTAGCTATTTATTTAAATCTTGCCTTAACGATAGCACTTAACGTCTAACTAACACTTTGGACACATTGGCCACTGAACTCTTATACACATTTTAACAAATACTACGTGGTTATATATGAAGCTATTGTTACCCTTGTATATCTTTTGAGGTCACTCATAGAAAGTCCTTGAAGTTATTCAACTTTTTGAGAAATTTTAACAAATTTTGGTTAAAATTTCGCTACACAACGTATGCTGAATGCGTACTACTTTTAAAGTATTTAAAACCACACAACAGTGAAATAAAATCGTCGCAATGAATGATTGCAGCATTGTAAGAGAAGACGTTATTAATTTGCAATGTGCAGCCCAGAAGCTATAGATGATGACATGTTCATGTGAGAATGAAGATTGGAACGATTCAACGAAGAGAGAGAAGATATGAACCAGTGCAAGGATACATTCCTGGGAAAGAAGAGAGATAATAATTTGGGCCATGCTTGCACTTCATATGGAGATATCTGTGGAATTTGAAATCTTCAACAAAACGAAATTATGAATCAGTACAAAGATATGTTTCTGTAGCAGTGGCTCTTACTACCGGGAAATATTTTTAGAATCACACAGTAAAAAAAAAAGTTTCAGGTTAAGGTAGCATTTGCTGAAATACAACTGAGCCATTGGTTTGTACACAACGCCATTTTAAATGATAATTGAACACCGTTTTATGTAACGTATTTTTTCAAAAAGCTTTGAAAAGTTGCTCTATCTCGCTTTTCCGACAAGTTGAAACTAATCTTCACGTGAATATTAAATAAAACCCACATACAGTCAATAAAATCGTGAAACGAATTTAAAAAAATACATTTCATGCCTGAAATAATCACAATTTATCGCTTGTCGAGCTATCAGGTATCACACAATATATTCACCAACAAAATGCGATCGTTTCACTTACTTGCAAAGCTCAATCCGTACAACTACACACTCCGCGAGCCGCCCGTTCGCGAGCAAAACCAAGCGCATCGCGCTTCCGATCGCAATAAATCGCACATTGCGTACAAAATGAAACCCAACCACGTCGGCAGTAGCCGAACATCTGCACTCCGCGAGAGACACGACGAAACTCCACTCGCCAGAGGCCGTACCGTCTTCTATAAAAGCAGATTGTGGGAATCTGCTGGAAGATTACGATTGACCGAAAAGGTCCTTTGCATACTACCTGCGCTTTTAACAACCCCTTATGCGACCGAGAAAATGCGTTTAATAAAAAAAGGGTATGTAAATATTCCCAGGACCTTCACGGACGAAGGGGGTAAATATCAATTTTTCATCGCAACCCGTTCAAACCTAATGTTAATATATTTAGAATTTATGGTAAATATTTAACGGATTCTTTGAAAGGATCCCTTTCACCTCTTAAACATACGGGCGGTGCGAAAAAGGATGAAATAATGGAAGTGAGTATTTGTGGATGAACAAGCTGCAATAAAATACGATAAAATTTAATGGGCGGCCTATTAAATTATAAATAATTTCGACGATGGCAACAAATTGTATTCTATTTTATTTCTCGATAGAAGCAAATTATAAAAATGACATTTAATACAATTTCCTCGAAGCATTTATTAAACCGTTAATTGCCGAGTCCAAGATCGCCACCGTAATTG
The DNA here is from genome assembly GCA_959613385.1 of Geotrupes spiniger. Taxonomy (NCBI): domain Eukaryota; kingdom Metazoa; phylum Arthropoda; class Insecta; order Coleoptera; family Geotrupidae; genus Geotrupes; species Geotrupes spiniger. Next base: position 35,407,453 of record OY390736.1, on the reverse strand, counting down.
CAGGTGCTACATAAATTATTCGCCAAGTTCCCAAATTAAACAGCAATCTGTGCGATTTAATTTTATGGAAATATTAATAGTTGGTTCGGAGCAGATCAAATAGATTACGTGTAATTGCCCGTTTATGTAAAGGTGTGTTTATTTAATGAATTTACATCGTAAGGGTGATTACATCATTAAAGGAGGTGCAAACTGATTGTTGGATTAGTCCAGCGGTAAAACGTCGGCGCAATTTTAAACTTCGATGTAACGAAAATCAAAGCGACGCTATTGTCCACGACGAGTCGGTGGGATACGAATTTTATTATAGTAATTAAGCACGGGATGTATCACAGGGTATCTTTTTGTGTTTTCTTATTCGACGTTTGAAAGGCCCAAGGGAGGAAAATAATGACTGCTGTTGGGTACCACCCATGGCGGACGCGTCAACGAGAGATTTATACGTTGAATTTTAACCCTGCTCAAGTTTTCTAATTATTGCTACACCTTTTGCGTAATTAAAATACGTTTGTTGTGGAAACTTTAACATAAAGAGTCAAGCGCACACCTATTTTTTAACAACACCAAAAAAAAAACTAAGTCGGAACATATACATTTTAAAACAATTTTTTTTATCTACATAAGCGATGCAAAACTATAAAAAAATGACAATTAAAGCTTCACCTGTAACAAAAAAAAATCGTTTACAGTTATTATCGTGGAAGTTTTTTCGTTACTTGGATTGTTTCGTCAAGAAGAATATTTGTATTTTTGTTGTATGTGGTTCAGTGAAATAATATAAATGTACGTTTTTTTGCACGATCGAAATTTGGAGTTAATTGAAATCATTGACGACAGCGCAAAGCTCATGCGATGACGTCACCACTTTAAAAGTTTAGGACGCTGTCGTTGGAGGCGTTCGATCCGTTAACGAAAACTGCGCCAAATTCGCCGAGTTTTGTCGGACGAAGCAACTGGAATCGAATCGTTACGGGTAGTAAATTTCAATTTCCAACTGAAATTTATTCGACCAGTTAATATCGAAACGGTCAATAATAATTGAACCATAAGTTATCCGATATAGTCACTAAGATCTGAAAATCAGATTGTAGAATTTTATGGATGGACGCCAGTAGTAAATAAGTAGATAACGCACCAATACAATCGGAGACGTAGATTATAACATGCGATGTGTCCCGATCGAGATAAAGGACGTTTTTCTTGCGGCCGTACGCTTTAATTCGAGGAAGTTTGTGCGCTGCTCGGTGCGGCGAAACAAACGTTCGAATTAACGGCGGCCGGCCGGCCCCACAATCCTTTGGGCGGATTGGGCCGAGTTTTCAGGGAGCGCTCTGTAAAAATAAGTTCCGTTGCAAAAGGCGACCCGAAATAGAACGGCGCTCTGTAGGTTGGGTATTTATAAAATAGAAAACCGCCAGTCATCGGTTTCGCTTTCGGAGCCCTCGAATAAAATTAAATTTTCGACGAAGTTCGCGCGGCGTTTCCCTCGATGAATTTAAATGCGCTAGCCGGGGCGAATGCGACTTCTCACGGTGCAAGGGCACGTTTTATGTTAACGTGAGCGTTAAATATGTAGGCATAGCATAAATCACTGGTTTTAATCCAGGTAATGATGTCGGATGCACGCATCCCCGATTTTTTTCCCAGGTAGGCGAACGGTTCGGGAAAATTAAAACTCATCGACGTGCAATTGCTGAAGCGCAAAGCGCAACAATCGACGATTTTTTTGCATAATTTCCAAAGCAATTAATAACAATTCGTTAAATTAGAATTTCTTTTTTTTTTGTTTTGGGCGTGGTATTGCAAACAAAGTAAATCACGTTGACTCTTGTCCTTGGAATATTTGATAAGATAACGTTAAAATATATCGTAAATCACATATTAATAAGTGGGTAGTAATAGCCGCAAAGGAGCTAATTTCTAATGTACCAAAGAAAGGTTCTCGTGACAAAGGTTCGAAACCAGGCAAGAGGTTTCGTCTGGGGTCGGGTCCGTAAATCACAAGAGGTATACGAACTACCTCTCAATCCACCCGTCAATCACTCGCATAATCTACAACACACGCGCACACAAAAATAAGTTTCCCAAATTCAATGACATATAGAGACAGGTTGCCTTTTATAACACAGTAATACGGTATCATTGTGCATTCAATGTGTATTAAGTACGGGCGGGACCATTCTTCTGTGCGGGATTGTAAAGGCAACTTGCGGTTGCCGTCGGACAATTGCATTGTTGCTCGAGTATACTACCGTTTACGGTAAACACGAAGAATGCTGCGGAAAAATCCTCAACAATGGGCGCGTGCACAATTACAAGTCAAGCCATTGCTAAAATTCAACAATGAAACGCAAAGTGACTTTGCATAGGTGTCGGTACCTGCTTACAAATCATAAATGCAACATCTCAACGCAGTCGACGAAAAACCGCCGCGTTTAACGTAATAAAAAAAAAACTTACACGGCGTAAGCTCCTTCCGTCTTCTCGATTTTTACAAAAACTTTGTATTAGTTTCAAACAAGTCACCTACACTCACTGAGTTCCTCGACGAACAAACGCACTGAATTTCCCAAGTGTTTTCTCGGCGTACGTGTGCGGAAAAATTTTAAGGACGCACATGCCTTTGGGAAGTGGCCGTAAATCTTGGGCAGGAGCAGAAGAGTTAAAGATCGCCGATCACTGCCATCAATTCCCACCAACGAACCGAAGACTTCTAAGGCGCGCCAGGCACTAAACCGCGAGAGGTAAAACTGGCCGAGTCTTGACTCGCGGTTCGCAACCCGTACGCGGGCTTGCGCGCCAAGAAAGTGGTGGGGATAAGACGTCGCCGGAGGGGGACCACATCTGTGAAGAAATTATTAGAAACAGTAAGAAAATGTTTTATGCAAAGCGAAAAAACTGGCGCAAAATTAAGATCACCACAAAAAAATAATCCATCCGAAAATTTTCCATGCAACACCGACCATTGATCGTAAAAATCAATCTGACGTTCGAACACGTCTGAACACGAAATTAACGTTAATTTGGAGAGATATACCTACTTGGGATGATGGTTGTGCCCCGTCCGGAGAAAACACATTTTCTGACTGAACACCTGTGCACGAATGTCCACTTCAAGCCGAACTTAAGCAAGAGTATATGAAACACTGAAGTCCAGATCAAGTGCACTGTGTCCCTCCACCGCGACGCCGCCGACTTCCGTCATGCGCAGACCAACTCCGCCCCGACGCATGGCACAACCATAATGCGCTACACGTTTTTAAAACTCCGCCTCGCCAGGAGATCCACTGAAAAAATTAGCAATTCTTTTTTAACCACGCCTATCGTTCTGTACTTCGCGAGGGGAATATTTCAGGGGTAGGGGAATGCATGCAAACAATTGTGCATTTTTTGCGACGGCGACGCCGTGCGGCGTGCAACAGCCGAACCGCGAAAGCTCGCGCGCGTCGCTTTCAGGTTGGCGTCTTAACTGCACTTTGCTTCCTAAGTTGGGAATCGAACCAGTTACAGTTTTTTCGTTCCATTACCTTGTGGAGACATCTACAAACTTTCACTGAAAATATATATGTTCTCATGAAATTCATGTATCGTTAGTCAAAATTTTTGATGTGGCTATTGATCTTCACCAATAAAACCGATTAAAATGAAATAATCGAACATTAATGTTGAATTCAACAGCACCAGGAAGGTTCACTCCAAAGACAAAAGCAATACGTAAATATACTTATTTGGATCGGTAATTTTAATTAGTGGTCTTGACCTCTAAACTGTGGCTAGTAATCATATGGTTGCAGTTGCAGGTTCAACTCTCACAACATTGAATTTATATCAGAGTCATAGTAATTGTTCACAGAATTTTACTAACTAGACTGATAAGATTTTCATCTCAAAATTGTTCACAGTGACTGATAATTAGTTTCTAACAACTCTGCGACGATGACAGTCGCAAACCAAGGTGCACTTTGCAATTAATTCGACATACTTCGAGAATAAGTTCGAGCATAAACTAAACTATATGAAAATAACACCAGTAAACGTAATCACTTCCTTAGTCATGGGATCCAATATATTGGAATAAAATTATTAATTACAAATTACGAATTGAACGCAAAATATTTACGCCGTGGATTTGAAAGTTTGAACTTCGTAGAAGGACTTCCTTAATATGTGCAAAGAGATTACTTGAAATGTTTTTAATTTAATTTAATTTATTTTGACGTGAAATGGTAAGATGAATTAATTCCAACCCACGAAATATATTCTCGTCATAGTTGTCATAGAGTTTTAATCACCAGGATATAAATCATAAGGTTACAAGTTCAAGCTTCAGGGACGCAACTACAATTCGGGGGTAGCGTTTAGATTTTAGAATTAGACCTGAATAATAAGATTTTCCACAGCGAGAGATTCACTGAGAAAACAACGTTGTTGGTTCGACAAAAAATGACCAAATCCCACGAAAATTATTGTTCACATTATTATTTTTGTTTTTATTTCTATTGCAAGAAATTATTTCACGTCAATTGAATGTACTGAAAAGTTTTGAATTGATGCAATGTTGTTAAGAGTGCATAAAAATAATATTTTAAGTCAAGACAGCGTATGTTACTTCCTTATGGTCATCCGTTTCGTTTAATTCCAAGGTTTACGCCAAATCACCATTTCAACTCTCTGTAATTAATATTTAATCATATTTACAGATATAATTCCTTAACGTTTGCAGCAACAGTAAAAGTGTAATTGCCACATTTTAACATTTATTTCAAAAAATTAACGACGCAATAAATTCCAGACAATGCACACATAAGTGAGAGATTTACAAGAAAATAATTTCCATGAAATGAAATGAAACCATGACCTTAATTATTACTTCAAACATACCAATAAAATTCTGTCAATTCCAAATTCAAAAATATTTCGGGGCTTAAATGAAATACAATCAAAATAGTGAAAACTATAATTCCATATATTAGAAATCAGTTCGTCGGTGTTTTCTTGCATAAAATGAAGTGAACTGTAGAAAATCTTGTTGAATTAACAAAAGAACACATCATATATGCTGGACTGGAGGTCATGGACAGCATCAAATAATCCGCGCAAATTAAACCAGAGACGATCAAAAAAATTGGAGAAAATTGATAGAAAGCAACTGACCACTCACATAGCAAGCCACGAATTCGCTATAATGGATCATCACGTTAGCATATCTTCGTGTCGTCATGAAAAAAAATGGCCATTGCAAATAAATACATTTACAAAAGATATCGTTCACGGTCCTTTAAGAAACAACTAAACTGATTTACGTCCTTTCATGGAAGCACTTAAATGTTAGGCTTACAATCCTTAATCAATCATTTTTTTTGTATAAACAGAGAGGATCCAAGAAATCTGATATATGCGATATATTGTAGAAAACGAGAACGTGCGTGAATGTCCGAGCGCGCAGACAAGCAGAGACTAAACTAAGTTCGAATGAGACCACAAATAACCACCTTCTCTGAAGACGTTAAAATTCAACCTCATTTTATATGATTCATATATTCTAGACATGTTTTCCATTTAACGAAGCGATGCGCCAGGTTTAATGATATTTTTTAAAATGTCAATTCAGAAACTGGTGATCAACTGTTCGAAATTAATTTAAGTTTGCATTTGTGTACAATTTATTTTATGAAGCCTTAATCTATTTTTCCTTTTTTTCTTCTCCTCATTCTCATAAAGATGAAGAGCCTCTCCAACACAATATTAACCAAATTCAGCCTTAACTTCCCCAACCCCACCGTTCTCAATTCATACTTTAATTTTTTTTCACTGCTACCTTTGGCTTGTAACTTCCTGTTTACTGCATCACTGCCACACGAGCCCATCTCAACTCAAACCATGTCAACCAAATCTAACCCAACCCAAGCCAACTCAACCCAACCTAACTCAACCCAATCCAATCTAAATCAACCCAACCCAACCTAGTCCAATCCAACCATTTCCTGCTTGCATTCTCACAAACATACTTTAAAAACTCCTCATAACCCATTATTTTCTCTGAACACACATCTTAAGTATATTCACTATTTTATATAGTATTATAAGAGATTATTCAAAACTGTACCAAAATATTTTTAAACCATCAAAAATTTTAACAGTTTTTCAAAATAAAACTTTTGTAAATGTAGGCAATCTATCGTCAACGTATTTTTAATGTATAAGATGTTTCTTTTGTTGTGCAGATTAGTTTCAAAATATTTTTAAAAATTTTCGTTGACGTCTTTCAATTTTAATCACAGTTGATAACGAGCTGTCATAACGAGCTGTCATGAACAGCTGTGCTGATGCTGTGTGATATTTGATGGATTTTCTATAATGGATAGTGGTCGTGTCTTGCAAAGGGAACGCACGTTCGTTTGTGTCCGGAATGATTTTAAATTAAATTTTTTAGAATAGGCTAAGAATTTATCAATATATTTTGTATACAAACGCCTTTTAAGTGACTATTGATTGCCATACCCGAGACGAGCAAAAAGCTTGTGGGTACGATTTCTAAGCAGATGGCACTACTCTGAATTTTCATCGTTGGTGGAGAAATGTCCACTTGGGCTCGACTTCAAGATTAGCTTCCGCGACTCGTCCATTGGGATAAAGCTCACCGTAGCTTTCCGTTTCTGTGAGCAATCTATGAACCGAATATTTTGTAACAAGATTGGAAAAAGGCTGATTCTTGTCTCATAGATTTAATTGCTAGTCTTTAAGGGCTCAATCGTTACGTTCATTTATATGCTCTTGGTAGGTTTTGTATTCTACCACCAAATGTAAGAAAAATGTATAGGGATCGTTTCTTATCCATTATTTTCGAGTTACAAGAAATCATACCAAACTAGTGTAACCTTCTAAATATAGAATTATGAATGTTTCACAATACACAGGGAGCAATTTTAAAATTAACTGTAGTAAGTTCTTCGATTATATGATAGAGGTGTGGGTGTTGAAAACTTACCCACATATTTTTCTAACGATTTAAAAAACTAAACTAACGAAATATAAATGGAAGACTCACCCTGTATATCAGTAGAACTTGGATACCATTATTTAAAAAAATATTCACGTGGAGGCTTCAAGACACATGGAGATGTTACAGGTTTTTGCTATGGATGGGTGCAGGGTCCGGGTGCATAGGTTTGCATCGCTTTGAGGCCCGACAAATCTCCAAAATTATCTCAGCTTTTTAAATACTTGCCAACTAAAACCCATGGGGCCATAGTACAGCATCCACAGGGCTGGAACTAAAACATAGAAAATATAGATATTCCAAGTGATTTTTTTTCAATTTCAATGAGAACAAAAACTGTGAATGTAAACCCAACGACAACGAAACATAGGAGGAATAGGAGGACGTAAACTACTAACTAACAGAAAAATAAATTAAATTGACGAAAATGGTGAAAAGTGGAGGTGTCAAAAAAATCAGATACATTTCGACAGCAAAAATTAAACAAAGCAAATGTAAACTAATAATGAAATAGAAATACAATACAAATACACAGCAATGACTGGAAATAAAAATGATATAATTGAAAAGATTCTACATAATAACAAAGCCAAGAAAACAAAAATTAAAAGTCATCGTATCCAACATTGTACAGGTTACACCCAAAAGCTCCGAGCTTTCTGTATAGTGATATTTATTTTAAGTTCGTAAACTATTTATATTATATACGTAAAGCAGAAATAAGGAAATGTCCGCAAATATAAAACAAAATTAATGAAGAGCTGGTCATGTTTCTGTACTAGGATATCATTAATATCAGACACAAATTCCATGGTTTATCTTACATGTCAGTCGACATAATTCAATCAAACACCGCCACTTAATTCAACATAATGTCCCGAAAAGTAACTGCACATTTAAATTTTTATAAATTTGTGTGAACTCCACGTTAATTACCCAATAAATAACCCCCATAAAAAACCCAGTCTCCACGTACCGTCGACGATTCGATCTTCGCGCGTATCTTAATATTTGTAGGACAGTTGCACATTGGCCCGTCGCGCATAAAAACTGATCGGATCAAACTATGCGCGATACTCACTTTTAAATTTATGAACGTCGCGCGCTCGCTCGCCTGCAATAATTTAAACATAACGAATGGAGAAATCCGACTAAATAAACCATAATCAGTTATATTTATTCAAACCTTGTCATTGGTGCGCCAAAACGAGAATATATGCGACAATTTTAACGGATAATTGTTCTGAATACTTGAATAAGATATTCAAATCGTGTTTCGAGTGCGTATGCAAACAGTGTGCGGTGATTGCCATACTTAATTTAATTTAATTTAAATGCAGCTGTTGCAGAAACGTATCCTGCTTAGAATTGTATTAAATTCTTTCGTATTATCGCGTTGCATATAAACGTCAAAATTATAAAGATCGCGGTGCTGATGGAGAGGCAGTGCGTTCGAAAGTATCGGTGATGTGGTGTAATTAACAAGGACATCGCCGAGGACAGTTTAGCAAATGGAGCGGGAGGAATTTTGATCTTGGAAAATAAATGATTTCGTTAGAATAGGTCCAGTTCTCTTAAAGGATTATAAAGTGGATGGCAGCATGAGACAAGATTCGATATAATGAGCGTGTAAACGGTTAAATGTAAATGCCAGACAAAAACGATACCTTCGCTTCGAATTATTAGTTAAGGATATTGCCGATAAAGCTTTATGCTTTGCATCCAACCATGAAAAAAAAAATATTATTGTTCTGGAGATTTTTTCATAGTGGTAACCATAGTAGGATTTAAATAATTGAATTCTCCAGATTCATATATTTTACTTCTTAAAAGTTGTTATTTGTTGACGCAAAGTAAAAATAAGAGAGAAGACTGGTCGACTGAGCCATATTAACATCGAAACTTATAACCTCTGGTAGAAAAATTAATAATCTATGCAAATTCAAACGATAAAATAAAAAAAAAAAAATAAAAAGCAAAGACATGACATGACAGAGAAAGGAAATACTAATCTGATTAACATAAATAGGTAAGTAATTGATAATTAATAATAAAGAGAAGAAAATAAAAACCGAAACAAACCGAGGAGTAAAGAAACTACATCAAGTTTTATCATTTTGCTTATAATTACGTGCGTTAGCTTAAACATATCATATACTTAATTCTCTGTGAAACTATTCGGTATATTCCTGTACGATTATTACCGATATCAATTGTGCATGTTCGTAATTAGTTTAATTAATGGTACGTGCACATAGCTGAATGGCTAGTTTGGGCTTAACTCAATCATATTCCAAACAGCATGCACATATATGGCGGATTAATTTAGTCAATTATTATTGCAATTTCAATTATTTATAATTATATCGTTACATTTCACGATCAGTATTTAATTTATTTCAAAATTCTTTGACCCATCTGTTGCACATTTAACTTTTTATACTTAGTTATTAAATTAGATTTGCTTCATATTATTTCACATATTAATTTTAATTTAAACAGCATGTGCAAAGTTTATCCCATCTCGTTTCGTTTAAACTATTTGTTACACCAATTAACACAAATGCATTTTGCATCGGCTCCGAGTCCAGAACCGTGCAGTACCAAGAAAAGCAATTAACTCGAGCAGCACACAGGAACAATTATCTTTCAATTAGAGAACATCGATTACTGCAAACAAATTTCGCGAAGCAAATTACTCTCCCTGATAACGGACGTGTCAATTTGGTTTCGTTTTACAACCGCCCTATTACCAGTCGGGCGTCTCGCTCCGCGTTACGCGGTCCCGGACGAACGAGAGGGACGCGACGCGGCCGCACGGCCCCAAATTGAAAATGTCGATACATGCAAATTTGGAGTGAGGTTGCTTAATCCTGAGCTTTGGCTGTCAGTACGACATAGGCCGCTTGATATATCAGGTCCCCGACAGTTTTCACGTTAATTAGATCAGATTGTTCGGCGCGGAATGCAAACAGGGTGATTGTAATTTGTTAGGTGATGTGTGATAATGCCTGCGCGTGAATTGGAAATTAGTTTAATTGTTTGGTTTGGTGGATGTAGTTATTGTGATGGAAAACATTTGAAAGATGATTTCTGTGCAAATAAAAAAGCAAAATATATGATTAAAAATTTCCACAAGGCACAAGATTACTACCAAGATTATAGTATGTGTTCATGAACATTTCCTTAACGTGCTAAGGTATATCTTTGTGATTCATTTTTAATTTTGGCCGCTAGAGGTCCAGGTTTTTTAAAGAGAGTGTTGCTCTTCTACGTACACTGCTCATTTCTCAACAAATCATTTGAATTCTTGGATATTAGTAGTGGAAAGTTTTTTCCACTATTACCTAAAGCTATGTTTTGCTACCGAAGAACCATCATCTCCCGAGAGATCTGAACCCTAAGAAGGTTATAATTGAATAATTATCAGCTAAACTCATCAATGAAGAGCGACTATGAAGCGAGAACCCTCTCAGATAATTCCAAATTAACCTTTAACATCGATAATTGAACTAAATCCTCATTGGTACAACATCTGGCACAACTCATATGTATTACAAAGATTCGTCTATGGGCTTGTGCCAAATATATTAGGTGATGTGACAATACAACATATATAATAAGAAAGACCAAGAGACGCGAACAGAGAAATTGAGTGTAGGTAAAGTTGAGTCCAGAGTAAAACGTCCGCAGAAGACAGGGGAAATCCCTGTATGGTGGGACGATTCAAAAGCACAATTTGGAAGACCCCGTGTGCATCTTCAAATGGTGTGAATGTCACAAAATAAGCACAAGTAATCAGGAAATTAGATGGAAAACAAACGTGAAGGACCAGTGCAATGCAAGATGACTCAAGGAAGATAGATAAGAGCATGACAGCAAAAATCCACGACAGTTGTGAAAACAGAATATTGATGATGCACAGGGTACAATCTGTCATCTTCAGGTAGCTGTTCTCAGTCTCACTGCCTTAGAAGAACTGTTTTTGTCCAGTAAGACCAAGAAGATGGCAGATGAGACTGTTCTTCAAAGTATTCTCAAAAATTAAATCTCACAATACAGCTTTATTGTTAAAAACGCATGCGAATTTGTATCGTGTAAAAATTATTTTAAAATGCCACCACATACGTATTATTTTCATTGGATGTTAAGTCCATGTTCACAAATATACCCAGAGCGTCGATCATGGTTTTGAGAGAGAAATCTTGATCGTCACGTTATACAAATATAAAATGCGACCATTTTATTAAAATCATAGACTTTCTTTTCGAATTGAGTTATTTTAATTACCAGGATAAGTTTTTTTGGAACATCGATAGGAAAACCTATATGTCCTGTACTAGCATCGTTGGTAATTTTCTAACAACTTTAGTTAACTCCTTAACATTCCAGGTACCCTTTTTGTACATCTATGACGATGATATCATAACAGCGATTCCAGAAACTGAAGCTAATAATCTTCTTGCATACTTCATTCAACATTCACATTCTATCAATTTTTTAGACACAATAGTAAAAAGAACACCTGATGGAATCTAAGTCTTCTTAGGTTACGCAACTCAGTATCACCCACCAAACATCTCTCAATTCATGAGAAATCCACGTCATAATAAAGAGAATTGATATAAAACGGTCGCCACAAGGTAGTGAAAAGAATTGTCAGATATGATATGAGAGCGAATGAATGGGTTTTAAATGGTGGTACATATTGTATGAGGATAGTTAAATTAAGTCTAGGATTGACGAAGTTTTGCATTGGGAGAAAGGCAGGCTGCGAATGTTTAATAGGATGAGAGGCAATGGCAAACGGAAAAGGGCAGGTTAATTCTCAGCAAAAGATAAAGCAAGATGTGACTTTTAATACAAACTTTATTGAATCCAATATCAACGTTTTTGAAATTTTAATTTTTTTATATATTTTATTTGATGTATATACCGCTTCCGTTTACACTTCACTTTATATTTCACATTCTTGCACCGTAACTTGTCAATTTTCTTTCAAACACGCCGTTGACTAGCGACGTTTTTACTAAATCGCTTCTCAAGCGACGTGAAGCGTATAGCAGACAAAAAGACACAAAAAACTCGTCGTCTCTTGACGTTCCTTAAATAGTTTCACCAAGGATGACGCAACCGAAGTTTATTTATTTTTTCTTTTCCACAATGGCGTTTTTAATTTCTCGCTAAGTGCCCCAATAAACTCATAAATTGTATATACTTTTTCTTCTGGAAAGTATAAGAATCAAAAACATGCCGATTTACAATTAATGCTTTTTATTGCGAGATTTGCTCAGTTAATTTTTCCAAAGAATTCAATGAAACCTACTAGGGAACCTCCCAAGTCGACCACAGCTAATCGAAACAACACAAAAAATAAAATAATTGGGAAAATGGCAGTAATGTTTTCGTTGAAAAAAATCACGAGCAAGGAAAAAATTTCGATGTCAACTTTTAAACTTTCACAACATCGTAGACGCTGATTTTTGAAAGCTTATCCTGATTCGCTCTGACGAGTATTGGTGATAGTTCACTTAGTAGTTAGTAGAATTAAAAAATGTCCAGAATGTTTATTAATTTATATTTTGTTGGAACTCTTATATGAAATAAATATTAAGATTTTTCGCGCTATTTATTGCAAATATGTTAACAATATTCGTATTGGAAAAATAATATAGAAACATATTCCCAAATGAGAGACTTTTCTATAGGGTCGTTGATCGATAAGAGTGCATTGCACAATAATTACAACTAATTAAACTTTAACGTTTCAATTTGGAAGCGCTCGAAGCGAAGTATAATAACCTTAAAGCGACATAACAAAAAAATTTTTTTTTTCATTATCCAGTAGGCAACGTATATTGACGTCTTTTTCAGCACATATTGTGTTGGTGTTTACCCTATTGTGCTATACACATTACGGATTAAACTGTGATCTTGTTAAAAATAAGTGTGACTAAGTCATTACACGGAACTGCTTCTTTTGAGTCACTGTTATTAGCCGAATCTGAATGAGCTGGCGACATCGCGAAATTAACGAGATTCGACTGGTAGTGGAGTCACCAGGCGTTCTTTTAAGTGTGAGTGTAATTTGTTGCACAACCCATACTACATACATACATAGTTCGACATAAATATTTGCAGCTATGCTCCCATTATTTGTTTTGGAGTTCTTGGTTCAGCAGTTTCAGTTCGTTTTTAATAAATAAATAAATGTTATAGGTACCTCCTGTACATAACATTTCTTATTACGCTAACCATGAGGTGTGGCTAATATTGGTATTTTTACAATAATTTTTACATAATTTATAATTGGGTTTATTTCAGCACTATTTTTTCATCTACTTAAGTAATAAATCTCCCGAAACGTACATATTTATTGTTATTTATCTGCAAACTGGACCGTGTTTTTCAGTTAGTATTTCAATGCGTGATACTGACACTTGTATGATGTAACTGCGCACCGTTTGGAAGCTGCAATTGATGTATCGCCGAGGTCGTAATTCATAAATTTCGCGCACATAAATTAAGCCAGATGTCACGAAATTTAATTCCTTCAACTAAGTAAACTAACCACAAACAAGCCAACGTATAACAGTTACCTCAAAATATGATGAAGAGAAAGATTAATCCGTGCCTCAGAAATGCTAATCAAGTTGAAATATGCGTAGCGAGTGAACCGATGGACACAAAGAATTCGCGAGATTAACGCAAACTGCACATGTCTGCATGTAAATATAAAACAAGCTCAGTACACATACTTGTCTTGGCTTCAGCTCAACAAAATAACATAATGTATCAAGTGTTTTTACTATTTCCTGTTTTCTGGCTTGCTCTCGAAATAGCTGCTGCCGTCGCCAAGGTGAGCTGGAGACACGCGCTCTGGGCTCCGCCAGCTCTCGTCGCTGGACTCCACTGGACGATTGTAAAACTCCTTGACAGATTGTCAGTTGCACATCAATAAATAATATACTTAACGTGTATTTTGTCGGTTTGAATTAACCACCGCTACGTTAACGAGATTAAATCGCATAACACGATTCATTTAACGGTCGTGTAAACAAAATCATTATCCATCATTATGTGGAGCAAGAAGAACGTAATTTCTGTTATTAATACTGCGATGTTAAACGCACGACGAGAAGACAAAAGCTATGATTAAAGGCCAAAAATATTGCGAAATACATTATCGTATCAACACTGAAATGAATTACATCTGTTACGTTAAAGTTGCCTCGACTTGAAAAAATAAATTAATAAGTTTTATAATGAAGGAGGTACTTATTTAAAATTTTCATTAAACTGTACTTAAAACATTAGTTTGTGGTCGTTTCAATTAGAAGAAACGTATTTCAAATTTTCATTAAATCTGATGAAAAACATACTTGAAGAATAAGTTTTTGGCCTTCAATTGAACGAAATATAATAGAACTAATTGAATTCGGATACATCGTTGTGAATAGGGTGACTTTCTAATTACTAAGAATTTAAATCAACAATATAAAATTCCCTGTTCTTTTTACAACTAAACTGAAGCGATGGAAAATATTCACCACTTCACATACATTGTAAAGATCTACGCTAATTTTAACAAATTATTATTTCGATATATGATCTTCGAACAATTCAATTAAAATTCATAAAACAAATATTTAGTGTTTATGCATATATTTGGTATCAAATAAATTGCTATAACGCCCCCTATATGGTTATCATTTACACCTTCGTCATTTGATTTCAAGCGAATGGTTGTACTCTAAACTTTTGGACGTTTGCCCTAAGGTCACGTATTTTCTACTATGTAACTTATTTTCGTTTTATGCGAATGATCTAATATATTATCCTAGTTTTATTATTGATTCTAAATATATCTATCGAGATTGTAATGCATTAAGTCTCTATTCAGCCAAATTTATATTTTGCTATAATTTCGAGTAGAAATCTTCATAGAATAACAAATAAAAAATTACCTGCTATTTTAATACGAAATATGTATCTAGATGCAGTGAAAAGTATCAATTAAAGTCGTTGTACAAATAATCCTTGAAATTAACTTTCACCAATGAATCATTATCTTGTCCCAATTGAAATTTAGCTTCCGTTAGATTAAAAATGACGTGGTGGGGTTAAATATTATGGTAATATGACCCAACTTGACGAAACTCGACGAAAAACGATCATCTTTGAGTTTTAATTTATTCAGTACGAAAATGATTGCAACACCATGCATTGGTGTCCATGAATCCAATAGAAACCAAACCCAATACCACACGTGGAGTTTGTTTTCCTTTCTTCCTCATTTCGATCCCACGATCAGTTTCAAGTCCCCTTTCCCCCTTCCATTTATTTTCTGTTATTTCTGTTGTTTCGAATTCAATCGAACCCAACCTGACAAATCCCTACACAACACCATTTCTTTTCTGTCTTCTTGTCATCACAAACCCAAGTAAAATCTAATATAAAACACCTTGCAAACTCAGTTCAATAAAAATGACGAAAGCAAGGTAACCAACTGTAATCAATGGCCATCAAAATTGTATAATAAACAAATATAAATCACTAAAACAAAACATGTCTAACCAACATGTCTTCCAGGATAATAAGTCGTAAAAGTCTAATCCAAAATCAAAAACCTTTCAAAAACTTTATCTCGTTGAGTCTTATAGGTTACTTAAACCCAATAAAATTCCCACCCACCGTTACTCAAACAATAACCTAATCCCATTTATGGATTTGGTTGTGTTGGTTTGAGTTCAGTTGGTAGTTGAAAACTGAACCCAATCAAGTCCCTGTCCAGCGTTACTCAACCTAATCGAATCAAAATCCCATTTATTGATTTATTTGGTGGTAGAAACAAGACCGATCTAAAGAAAACATTATCAAAGTTTTGAAAATTTTAAAATGATTCCAAAAACTTTATCTCGTTGGTTTTAATTTGAGTCTTCTAAAGAAATCTCGAGTAGGTTACGTGGACCCCAATCGAATCCACATTCAGCGATTCTCGCCCTAATTTAATTAAAGGTGCATGTGGACGTATGCAAATCAAATTCGTACCTATCGATTCTCAGATCAATCTAATCAAAGTTGATCAGTTGCAACTAAACCCAACCCAACCCAACCCAACCGAACCCAACCAAACTCAATCCAAACGATCTTAAACCTTTAAATTAAAAATGACATTTGAAAAACATCCATTTTGATATTTTTCCTCCAAAATGATTTATATTTCATCATAAATCGCATGTGAGAAATTCTAATTCTATAAATCTGCAAATAGTCTTAAATTTAGTTGATATCGCCTCATTGTTTAACATCGTCAACGTAGTTTTCAAACGTTCAGAAAACCTGTAATTGCATCCAGGATGGGGTGAGTTGGGTTGGGTTGAGTTTTCACATTTATTTTTATCTTTAGATTGTAACCTTGGTCAGTTTGAGTCATTTAAATGAGAATAGTTCTTTTGCTCTTTTTGCCAGAGTATACGTTCTTCATCTGAACCAGTAGCTCTAGTACCATATGCATATTACGCGTTGTGGTGGTTTTGGTCTATTTGCACTCTTCCTTTCTTCACTAAAGTGAACTGGACATGTAATCATCTTACAATTTGGCGCCCAACATGGGGATTACACCGGATACATCCCTTGCTTGTTGTGTCCAGTAATTAATACGTTTGGTATCGGCAGCACTCACATAGTTTCACCATGACCAATCGTAACAATCCCAAGACATTGCAATCGTACCAAAAAGTTTTCAACAGTTCAAAATCACCATTTTCATTAGCCAACGCATTTTTTCTTATCCCTAGAACTTGCCTCCGTTCCTTGAAATTTGTTAACGTGTGTCCATGCATATTATTGTTTGACCAAGAGACACATATTTAAGTTTTTTTATTTTAGTTCTTAATTGAATTTCATAGAAAATGCAAGTGAATTTGAATTATTGAAATATTGTTAAACTCGGAATGGAAACCAGTAGTGATTTCGTCCGGTCCGGTCCTGTGGCTGTTTCTCGTGGTTTTTAATTATGACGACATGATTTAATATTTTAAAATACTTTTAGGTTAATTCCCAGTATTTCATTTACTTTATAACTTTAAAAATTCGATGTTACGAAGAACGATACGCATGGTACGCGGATGGTTTTTCGACTGATTTCTGCAGCGAGTCATCGAGTAACTATGTCACATCCTATCGATATGTTTCCAATGATCACACGTACAGTATTTTGATAGATTTTGCTGGCATAGTGATAGATATGTTAAGTTGAGTTGGATTGGGTTGAGTTGGGTTGGGTTGCGTTGGGTTGAGTTTGGTTGGGTTGGGTTGGACCATATTCTAGCATTGATTGGTAGTGACACTTGCGTGAGTAGTAACTTACTAGCTATCATATCCATCAATTATTTATTATGCCTAAATTTTTGTATGTTGATATGTTACAGGATTTTGAAGCTTTCTGATATACATTGACATTATGTTTCTGCTAAGTAGGTTATTTCTAGTAATAAAGTCACAACTTAATTTAATTTAATCTTACAACGACATAAAATTCATATGTGAGGCGCGAAAGTGTACGAAAATTCATCAAATTTGGCCCGATTTACTTTAAGAGTCATTTGCCGTAGCAAGACCCAACCTAACCCAACCCAACCCATATTTCAGCAATGGCGATTAAATTATTTTACTAATTATGTAACTTTAAATTTGTTTAACTTAACTTAAAAGTGATAACAAATTAAGTCCTATGAATATATAGATTAATTATGAGTAAAATTAAAGAATACATAATTAGGGTGATTTTATGTGTCGTTTTTTTGTCTTAATTGACGAGACTGACATTTAATTATTTTTTAATTGCTCCTGAAACGAGATTTAACTTCCATTCCTGCCAGTTTACATTAACCATAATCACTTTCCGATCCTTGCATGTGCATATAATAGTTTTAATTATTAATTACTGATGCAAATCAACAAAAAAAAAACATGAAATAAACAACATCCACTCCCATAGACACTTATTTTGCAGGAAATGCAATGCATAAGCATACGAATAAAAACGCATGAATCACACTGATAACACCAAAGTGTCCATTTATAATTAAATGTCATGTTTATTTATTTTGCGTTTAGGAATAATTAAATTTGCATATCAAATATTGTACGTTTCCTGCGTTGCCGCGAACTTGTTAATGGATTTATTCGCCGATTGTTTGATTCCTAGGATTATTTCATTTTTGCCTTTGGACGATTTATGACCGCGATTGATTTATTTTAGAATTATAATGTCCATTACGATAAATAATTATACGTTATTGAAAATTTAAATACGACGTAATTTAATTATTGTGTCGTTGTTTGAATAGATAGTGTAATTGTGGCAATATGTTTGCATGTGTAATGTATTTATTATTTATTTATTTATAAAATCAGTTTGATATTATCTTAAATCGAAATATTGATGCATTAATGTGGTTTATTAGTTTTCGTGTAAGAGTGTCGAAAAAGCTGCGTATGTGGCACCCATATTTCCAGAGATATGTGGTCTACTGCACTGGCGTTTTAATTTCACCTTGAAAAGCAACAAAACAAGTTACTCCTTATCGTACATTATGGACGTTAACCGGGCATTGCGGACATACTTTCGAATTTTTGTAAGTGTAATATGATACAATAATAACATACCATCAAACTGTCAATGTCCGTGATATAGGCTATTATTCTGTCTGTGGTATAAAATTATGTAAATTATAATTACGTTAAATGTTACGTGCATAACACATATCTACTAAAACTATCGTAGATAAATAAGCTAGTTGCAAGGTAAATTATAGTAATAATATATATTTAGTACATTTCAGTTTTAAAAGTGAGCGAGATTCGAGCATGAAAGCTTCTTCAAGAAGCCATAAAAACGTAAAACGAGATTCGTCTACCTAATAGAATATCGACTGGAGCTATTATTAAGAAAAGTGATCATATCAACGTTATCTTTAGAGCCACTCTGTTTCATGCGATTCCACGTTAGTTATACGGGATGGGTCATTTAAGTGCTTCCTACAGATAATTATTGATAAAATGTACCTTCAATGTAGCCTCGATTTTATCTTTACAGCGTGCTATTTTTTTCTAAGCCAGAAACTTAATGTGCTACTGGGTAAAAACAACTTGTTTTTTTTTAACGGAAATTATTATGTTCTATGTTTAACATAAAATAGATACTTACTATTTAATAGTCCCTCTTCTTGTTATTTATTCGCATGGTTTCTAAAACCATATCCATCTGAAATAAAATAAAAAAATATTAATTTACTTTCTTATTGTGTTCATAATTAATAGTTAGTGTACACACAATGTAACCACGAACACATAATTCACAAGTTCCGAGAATATTAACTAATCTAATCAACTTCGTACAGACACACAAACGACATTCACTTTGCTTCATGTTATGAAAAAGATACGACAAAATGGAAACATTCGATAGGTCGTACACGTAGTAACTCACTCAATGTTTATTTCAGCACCAATGAATGACAAATATGCATTTAATCATAAATATTAATATTCGCCCGTTATAAATATTTATTTACGATAGAACAATAGCATACACGTTCATTGTTAACAAACAAAGAAAAATTAGTCATAGCGTAAAATAGCTTAAGTGTGACTAATTATGTTCGATGCACCTGTGTTCGCTTTGTTGGCAGATTTCGTTTATTCTGAACTGTTAGTCATGCAGATGCGCCCGCTCTTTATTTTATTAGAAATTGAAACGTGTAATTACGACGTCCGCGTCGCTCGGGAGAACGTGTGATTTCCAGGGCGCGTAGAAAACGGAATTCGGCGGCGCTTAATTGGTGCGTTTTAAACGCTCGCATTAAATAACGCTTCCATTGAACGCACTTTTTAAACGCGGACGCACGCTACTAACGAACCGTTAGTGACAATTAACGAACGCCATTAATTAGGAACTAGGTTCAGGCTTTGCATTTAAATTGTTTACTAAAAACTAACGTTGATTAAGGAGACCATAAAATCTGACATATTTATCGCGGCCTTTCAAATATTTAAGCTTTTTTTTATAAATGGGACTTCACAGAGGATGAGCGCGGACAGAGGCATGGGTGAAAAGATTTCTTTGATATTTTTAAGTGTGGAACGACTATTTCTAACAGATCATTTTTTAAAAACTATTTTAATGTCATATGTGTGGAAATCAAGTGAGTAACTGTTTACATTTTGCATTACTTGATTAATATTCCATATTCACTGTTAATTGCTGCTTAATTACAATCTGCTCAATCAAATTATAAATAAAAAATGACCCCTATCATTCTCGACATAGGAGTGGTTGCTACACAAATTAATGAGCGCACCTCGAAGTAGGAATGCAAAGGGTTAAACGACGTTTTAATGCGTAAAGCGTAGCACACATAATTATAGACTACACAAACAAAGAATCCACACTAGAACCATCGCAACAATATGCAACGTTTCACCTCGCTTATTTATATACCGCCAGGTCGATTTCATTACGTTTCAGATTACAATTACAAATTTAGAAATTTTTTCATCTTGAATAATTATTCAGATAAATTATGTAAGTGAAATATTAAAATTACAATTTAAATTATACGTTTATTAAACTCCTACTGAATGTGCGTTTTATTTCATATAAAGTTTGGTTTATCGCATTATACGCCAGGGGACACCTACGTGGATTATTTCCGGCGTAATAATTTTAACGGTCCGACGATGCTCAATGGCAACGCAGATGTCATAATTTCAACTAAAAAAAATCCATGTATTGCTTTCTAAAATTAATATACTTTCATGGCTGTTAATTGTAACCCTTTCGTACAATAATGGAAACAATACTATAACTTCCTCTATTAAGACATGTGGGCACCAGGTTGACTTCAAAGGGTAGTCAGGTGGGTTGTAGAACACTGTAGGAGATCACAGCAGGACGTCTGCAACTAATCTATATATTGTATAGCTTTACTTATTACTATCATTATCAGTTTTCTTTATTGTGCTGCCAATGTACAATCATTTCCAGGAAATATAAATTTTGAAGTACAGTATTTATAGCGAATTTATCGCACGTATGATTATTTAACATATATACTGGCGCTGTAAATTTTATTAACTGTACAGAAAATTGCGACATATTATAATTGAAAATATCTGTAGTTGGCGTATAATTATTAATTAATTGTTTAAAATTTTGAAAAACTGCTTTAGCGATCAAATTAGTGAAATGTGTTATTTTCCTTCATTTTATTGACTATTTTGAAATTAATCGAGAAACGAACTCATAATTCGCGTTGCTTCGAACAAAGATCAATATTTTAAATTTAATAAACCCGTATCGTTCGTGAATGTAGCTGTACCATAAAATAATAATAATAATTTTAATAATAATAATAATTTTGCTGGAGGTTCCACTTTGCAAAAAATGTGTTGCTTTGTAGACTAGAAATGAATCGCGTCAAACATGACAGATAAAATGTATGGAATAAACATGGCATTATTCTTTCTTCTTAAACTATATTAATAACTGGCTCATGCCCTTATTTAACTCTCCTTCCTATTTTAATCCTATTGGTGACCAGTTGGGCTGTATGTGTTTTTTTTTAATTTGTCATTTTGTGTCGTTTAGTTTAGCCAAAACACGTAGCTTCCCAATTGGAGGCAAAGCTAAGACTATTCGTACTAGATTGTGGACTTATTATGGGTACTATGTAAATGGACGTACAGACTAATTCATGTGTGATATTTGCCTTTTTTTTATTAAACATAAGAAAGTTACAATTTCTATATAAAAGTTGTAAACGATTATTAACACAAAATCCAAGAATTACTTTTATTCATGCAGGCTGTACCCCAAGAACGTGTAAATAAAAATATAGTATTAATGCTGATACAGTTTGTCGGGTTCGTGTAAAGCTCGTTGAACAAAATCCGAACACTTACACACAAAGCTTTTATTTTTAAGCACACAAATGAGTTATCTTTACACTTGATTTCTATGCACGATTGTTCTCTGTGAAACATAGAATTTGAAGTCGTTATTTAATTGTGCCTGCACAGGCATAAGTGCCCCCACGTCTTTATCCAAAATTTTTAGGACTAGATAACGAAAATAGTATTAATATACAAAATGTTTTTCGTTGAGATTCGTTCGTTAAAATTTAATAAAATTTAATGTGGAATAGTCGGCATATATTGCTATTGTTTTAATTTAATTTAACCCAACCCAACCTAACCCAACTCAACCCAACCTAACCCTGTAATTGTGTATTGTTTCTTTACTTGTTTTTCGTTTACTTTTTCGATTTACTTTATTTTGAGGTCGGTTTCCAATAATTATATATCTTTTAGTTAGTCTTTACAAAATTATCGTCATCAAAGTTGTAATATTTCTGATATTTTTAGCATTTTCTTCGAATTTTATTTCTCCATAAATATTTACCTTTGTTTCCTTTCATTTTCATTTTGCATAGTTTTCACTTCAAGATTAATTGATTTGTGATTTTTGTGCTATTGATTTTTATGTATTTATAAAAACATTTAATGGCGAATTTTGACAGTTTTAGTATTTTGTCAAATTTGATTTCACGGAGAAATAGAAATATTGTTCTCTTTCATTTTTGTTCTGCCGGAATTTTTCATTTTTTGTGCATTTCGAAAAGCTGACGAATCACAACCTAACCCACCCCAGCCCAACCCAATCCAACCTGTAATTCTGTTTTATTTCGTTTTTGTTTTGGTTTTAATTATTCGATTTACTTTATTTTGACGTTTGTTACCAATAATTTATCGTCATTAAAGTTGTAAAATTTTTGACATTTTCGGCATTTTCAGTGAATTTGAACATTTTCCAGTTCCTTTAATTTTCATATTGTATAGTTTTCACTTCAAGATTAATTTATTTGTGATTGCAAATTTTGTTGTTTTAGTTTTAGCATCTTTTCGAATTTTATTTTTGAAGAAATAGTTTCCTTTGTTCTCTTTCGTTCGTTTCTGTCTGTATTTTTACTTTTACACTTCGAAAAACTGAGAGCCACAACTTAACCCACACCATCCCAATCCAACCCAACCCAACCCACCCCAATAATTGTTCGTTGTTTGGTTATTTGTTTTTCGTTTTACTTTTCCGATTTACTTTATTTTGACGTCAGTTTCCAATAAGAATATATATATATATCTTTTGTTCGGCCTTCGCAAAGTTATCGTTAACGAAGTTATCAAATTTTAAAAAAGCTCAATGTGTAGAGTGAAATTTTTTTGCATGTAAATTTTCATGTCCCGCTATATTGTTAGTTGTATTGCATTATCCATAGTTGTCATTCATTAATTGTCAACTTTCACCTGTCATTGAATTGTAAACTAATTTAGTTCAAATTTTTAAAGAAATTTGTTAATACAACATAAAATGTACACTTTGCAAGAAAATGTTTTTTTTTATTATGGAGGCATATTTTCGATCAGGATAGTTAATGAATGGGGAATGGCAACATCCTCTCCACTCCTTAACCAAAGCAACAAAGGTTATTGAGGTTATGTTATTCTCCCTCTACTAGCATGGCAGCATCGCGTAAGTGCGGCACATTTTAGTTTACATGGGAATTTCAAAGCATACTAGACGTTAATCATTTTTGGCCACCCGGTATAATTTTTTTTATAAAAATAGTCCTTTTTAGACGTTTTACGTATAGATGTATTTTCTTTATGCAAAAGCTTAACAACAATAGCAGATAAAATCATTTCAACAAACGTTGCATAAAAACTAAAATAGTAGTTTATACAATGAGTATGTAAACTGGTACTTTTTGGCACGAGTAGAAACTACCTAATTTATAACGAAACAAAGTAATGCAAAACAATTTTATCTGATATTTCAAAAATCATTCTGATTTACTTTTACATTATAAATTCAGGAAAAGTGTAAAGTGATAAATCAATTTTACGAATTTCAGAATTTGTGCCAATGAAAAATTAATGGAAATGATTTTCGGCATAGGAACATTTTGTGAGATAACGATTTCGGACGAGGCTCCGTTAAAGTGTACTGAACTCTCAATCCCAAGTTCAATTCTCAATCAAGTTTTGAAAATATAATTACCAACAAAAACAATGTGTGGGAAACTTATAAACTAGTTTTTTCTCATTTACTTACTGTGTGAAAAATAATTTGTAGAAAAGATTTTATATAATGATTCGCAGTACAGCCTCTGTACTAGTGTCTTTTATCCTTCCTTTGATATTTTCTACCACAAATGAACATTAATTACTAGAAATCACTTCTGGGCGAAAACGCTAATACATTAGTAATAATAAATGTTCACGTTACCAGAAATAAGTATTCAAATTTTTCATTCGTAAACATTAACTTCTTTCATTTATTGTGCCTAGTGAGGTACCGTGACTAAGATATTTATGAAAATGTTGGTCACAATAAAAAATCGATTGGTTGTTTACTACTTTGTTCCTACTAACTAAAAATTCACTAAATTATACCCTTACAGAGGTATTTTAAAGAATAATGTTTAAAATCAGTCTTTAAACTCGCCGATCAATTCAAATAATAAAACAAGAGTTAAGGTCTCATGGTTAAAAGTTGTTAAACGACACTATTGATTTCCTTGTTTTCATATGTTACTTGACTAAAAGCACATCTCTAATCCAAATATAAGCATCATAAGATTTAGAAATTAATCAGCACTAATAATTGCTAAATAATCTCATCAACATAATTCTGGAACTAAATTGGACGGAATTATAATATTTTCAAAACTTTCTAATTTGCTTACATTGATTAAATTCTTCGTTTTAATGCACCGAAAATCCCTGAAAACGCTGTTCAAAATTCAACGACTTAAATAATGTTCGTTTTGTGAAATGTGCGTCCATGTGTAGGTGAGTAGTTTTTTACAAAATGTTGTACCTGTAAATGTTCTTTGTTTATAATCCCAAAAATCGTAAATTTTGATAAACTCAAAAATATTAATTGAATAATTTTTGCACATTTTAAAGACAATAACAGAATAAAACTGAACGTTTTCGTTCAAGAATTTCCCACACTCATCATTCGTACACCAAACAATTTTACGACGTTCAAAATTAATTCGAAATTACTCGTCCACCGTCGTCGTAAACATCGCCGTGTTACTTTCACACACTCAAAATCCCGAATCACCACGAATACACAGCCGTATTTCGAGCGAGATTGGATCTATCGCCGTCGACAAATTTATGGCACGCAGACATTTTTAATCTCGTAGGCAGAACTAGCTAACATAACGTAACAAGCCACTAAATATACGATTAAAAAATTATCGGCAAATCGTTGGATTTGCTTCCTCGGTACCCATGTTTACGCGATCGTGATGCTAATCCCTCTGACAAACGCAATGCATACACGCGTTTAACCCAACAAACTTGTTATTTGTGCTGCTACTTACACGTAAAGAAGAGCAGCGATACAATAATTTACTGCGCTTATAGTAAAACGTACTACTCTACTAAGCCTTTCGCTGTAAATTCGAAAACGCATAAAATGAAACGTAGGTAGAATTTGTTTCGCACAAAACGAGCATAACGTAACAAAATGTCGTCTAAAATGTAGGCATTTAAAATGTCATCTTAAATGCTTTTGAAATAATTCCACAAGGCATGTAAGTAAATGGTATATTATTGAGTTCTATATAATTTTGTAAAATTGATTTAAATTTGGTTGGAGTTAATATCTAAATTTACGGAACATTTTGAAAATTATGAAAAGCAGATAATATGCAAGTTGAAGGATTAATTTGGGAAAAATTTGCGACAGGAGCAAAGGTAGATAGGACGATAATGATTTGCTTTGATAGGTGCAATTAACTTGGAGAGGTGTTGAATAATGAAGCAGAAATATATATTGGAGGTATGGAAAGGGTTGAACAGTGAATATTGCATGAAAATTATAGAAAATGGGATATAAGTGGTTGGAATGAATAGCGAAGGCAATGATGCAAATGCAAGGAATGCAATGGATAGAAAGGAAAATGATTGGAAGAGAATGTGATGCACCAATAAGGAACAAGGACTGGAGAAGGTGACAAGGATATTACAAGGGCAAGCTGGATTCAGAAGAAAATTCTATGCATTACATTGATTAATTTCGTAATTTCAAAAATGCAAATAAATGGATGAGACAAGATCATGAATGATGATGAACATTAGTATTACAAAAACTTATGAGGAAAGTAATGTATTGTCAAAATATCCACCGATCACTGTGGTGATCAATATTCCATTTTATTTGCAAGAACACGAAGAGTTATGTATGAAATGCAATATAAATGATTTAAGCTGTGGCTTCAATAAATAAAGACTGTTAAAAAATAACTTGGAAGTAATTGACTTCATTATTTTTTGATAAAAAGAAAAACGTCTTCAAGCTATTACGGTTTTAAATTATTAAATTCAAAGAGGTGATTCTCTCGCATGTTATGATAATATTCCTCGATGAAGCAATTAATTTGTAAAATAATTTTGCCCACAGCAGACACGGTTCTGAAAATTCTTTGAAATCAAATCGATAAGCAATTTCGGTTGTAATTGTTTGGAAAATTAACCACAACAGATTTGGTGTAACTTGTAACCTGTTATTAGCGATAGCATCTCGCTTCGTGGAACAAGAGGCGACGCTGTAGACTCCGGTAGATTTCACAGAAGCACTCTCGTATGTCAGCGGGGCATAAGAAAAGGTCATTGATTTTAGTTATCATCAAACTCATCCACACTAAAGCCATTGTACCTGTCTGAATGACCATTGATGGTATGAACCGTTGGCCTGTCGGCTGATCGGTATTCGGCACCACCGTCTTCCTGTTGGTATGCTGTCGGTGGTACGCGGTTCGCTTACTAACGTACGAATGCTGTGGTGCCCACCGCAATAACTCACGGTGGAGCATGAAGAGGGTGGCGGGAATCTTTTTACGCAAGTATGTGTATTTCGTCTACGAGTCGTAAAGCAGCGTTATTTATTTCGTTTTGTGGAACCTGTTCGTTCATTGGATGGTAAATAAACTCATTTAAAATTACACATACGTGCATTTTTCACGACGATTTAAAATGTTAATTAGAAATTATAGATTGAACGAGCAAAAGACGACGAGGTTTAAAAATAACGCAACAATGCGGTTACAAATAAAAAGAAGAGAAGTGCTTTGTAAATGCGAAACCATCGTCAATGGGAATTGTTTTTTCAGGTTTGTGTTAAACAATTTCTCTTGAACGATTACAATTCAACATGAAACAATAGAGGCCTAGTTTAATTTATTTTTTATCTAGTTGTAGCAGATAATCGTCAGTAGATTCGTTTACAATATATAACGAACGTCAGTTAAGAATTGCCACGTTTGTCTATTAAGTAATTACAGAACTAGGCTATAGCTAACTTGGTTGCGCCCAATTCCATAGCCAAGTACTAACGCAAAATAGGTTCACATCCAGGAATTACGTAACCTCGTGTGTTCGGAATGTGTCCCTTTAAGTTGATTTCCACGCTCAATAGTTCTCAAACAGCTACTATTAACTTTCAATATTCCCTCATGCTGGTTTAATTGGGGTGTTAACACGTGGGAGAATTTTGGAGAATCCTTTTTTCGAGTTCAGGTTGGATCGAATTAACGCTCTAGGTTTACATTTAACTAATAACTAATCAATTTGAAGTAAGCTGTGTAATTAAGCTGTAAATCGTCTCACACAAAAACCTTCTAAACCATTTTTCCTGCACGTAAACTGCAACGTTCTTGCAACGACCTAAATATTAAACGTGCCTCTTATTGCATGCTATGATCAAATCGTAGAAAACTGAGTAAATACTAGACATTAACGTACATTTTATAAGTTGTCTCCATATTTGTAAACATCGTATAAACTGTATAATTACGAGAATAGTTTTACAATACACAGTTAGTGGCACTGTATCATGGAAACCGAGTCGGTGAGTGTATAATTTGCAAGAAATCCATTCTGTATGATTCCTACAATTGAACGCTTTGGACTTTTACATTAAAGCAAAACGCATTACACCGATGCCAATTTTACCATTCACCCGTTCGTTCGGTGATTTCTTGCTCCCCAATTATCTCGAATTAAAACATTAAGCTTGGCATTTGATATGCAAAGTGGCGCTTTAAAATGTTTAACGCGAAATTACCGGCTCTTTAACATTTATTGTGTAGGTAGTGAATGTAAGATTTTTAAATCGAAATTTCAACCAAAAATGCGTAATTATATCACACGTTTCAGTTTCATTGAATCTCAATCTTGCTGTCGTATAGAAATCGAAATTAAAATAATTTAAACGATCATTCGTTTTTGACGTCATTCATGTCATATCGCCTTATTAATTCACCGATATCATTAGACGATACATTCAGTTCGGTAGCATCGGTACAATCAAATTCCATCAGGATTAATTCCGCCCATAATTAACCGTTTATAAATTATAAGAGCGGTCAATATTAAGTACGTAATTATAAGGTCCGGGTGGTCCAACTACTGATTTCGTGGCTATAAATCATTCATTATCTGGTACAGTTATCAATAGGTTTTGCATTTTTACTATTGACAGCTCGTATAATGTCTCAATTTCTAAGTACATCATTATGAGGGTTATTGGCTTCGGCGCCGACGATACGATCTGTTCGAAACGATTCGTTTAATTTAAAATTGGGACTTAAATATTGATATATGCACAATTAACAAAGCCGATCGTAAGTGGAGTATAACCGGAATTGGACAAATTATTGTGTAGTTAAGTTACGTAGAAATGTTATTGCTTATTTTGAGTAGTGCGGTCGTTGAAAATTAATTGTTGTTTTTCTAATTATATTTAATTGGCAATGATGTCATAAAACACTCCATATAAAAATTGGTGTTTATTTCAGAGCACGGCACGTCGCAAATGATATATATTTAAATTGGTATTCGCATCATATAAATCCTTTGATTTAATTATCCAATTTTTGCAGAAGGATTAAGCAAATTTTTGCAATACTAATGTGGAACATGAATATCATGTTTCTAAAAATCTCCTTTTTTATAACAGGAATCTCATCCAAAGCTTCGTAAATGCATGAGACGAACATATTTGGTAATGTGTCCTAAAATAAAAAATTTACACAATTTATCTATCGCACACTATCACCTTCAATGAGACTTGTGTTATGGTACTCTACTAGTAAATTCTCGAATTGTTCGTAAGCGGTATCTATAAACAGGGGCACCATGTAAACTTCTGATCTATATGACCAAGGACTTGATCAAAACCCAATGATATGCAATGTCCTGTTATAAGAAAACATATTGGCGAATGGCATTAATCCTATATGACATTCGTTCAATATCAAAGTTAAGTATAATAGAATTGTACACTTTAGCAATGTAAACACATCAAAACAACAAATTCCGGACACGTAAACGTGTAACTCATAAGAATGCGATAGCGGACGATCAGCTATGTCGTCGATACGTGCTGCTGAAAGGAAGTGAAAATAAAAAAACGTTCGTTTTAAATGTACCGAACGTACAACTGTTTTGTGACAATTAATTAGTAGTTAAAAGCACTGCATATGTGCTTGCTAACAAGCCACAAAGTCCAAACACAACGGATCCGCTACATAGAGACAGTGAAGAAAGGTAGGTCTGGATCAAGTGAGATGGTTGTGGATAGGATGAATTGATACGTATTCTAGGAGAAGCCTACTATGGGCTGTAACTGCAAAGGGAACGAAATCCAAGCAAGCTACATATTTGCTTGCTAATAAGCCACAAAGTCCAAATTCAACAGATCTATTACACAGAGACAGTGAAGAAAGATAGGTCTGGATCATGTGTGATGGTTGTGGATAGGATGAATTGATACGCAATCAAGGAGAAGCCTACTATGCACTGTAACTGCAAGGCTAACGAAATCCAAGCAAAATTATTTAATAAAGAAACCGACAAAAATATCATCCAAGAATGGGATATGTTAAGGCACAGTACTATATGGCAGATGAAGTGTTGAACAAAAACTGTTAAATATAGTTAAGGCAAATAAAAGATGTGGCTGTGGAATATGAACGAATGGAGACGTGGTCAGGGAGAAGCTTACCGTGAGCTGTAACTGCAAAGCAAACGAAGCCAATCGAAATTAATGAAAATAATAAATAAATAATAAAAGAGTTTAGCGAAATGGAATAAAATTGACGAAATATTAACCCAACCAAACAAGAAAAATATTGATGTTGAATCTCAAACTAAACTAAACGAAGATAAAATTAAGACTAACTGGAAGTGCAAGTAGGAACCATGGATAATAATAAATGAAAAATTTTGCTGATGAAAGTTAAAGGACAAGTCCTCCAGAAGAAGTATTATCAAAATTTAGAAGAAAATCACGACAAATGAGATTTTTGAGAAATTTTGTAAGAAAAGTTAGTTGGAAAAGGAACAACAGAAGTCTAACATATTATAGCAAATATAAAGAACAAAGACAAACGGTGAAATATTTAATAAGAGTGTGCAAACAAACTTCATGGATAGAGTTCGGGCAGAAACAAACAAATAAAGAAAATTGAAAGATAAATGAAGATCCCTTGAAGAAAAGCCTGTCAAATGTAAAATACATACAAGGACAACAATAGCAGAAGTTGTACTAAAGGATAAATGGAAAGAATACATTGAAGAACTTCTAAAGAACCAGGTCTCCTGAGTCTCCTGGTTAATCTATCCCTATGTGCTATCCTCCTGGCTCAGGAGCATTTCCACTGGGTTGGTCTTGTTGAGCATGTTATTAATGCGGTGATCGATGAGAGTAACACATGCCATTATCTTATCATCCTTCTCTGGCAGAGGGTGATATGATCGCGGACGATCTTCCTCATAGATCAAGTCTCGACTGACTGGGTCTTGAAATCTCGGCTGTGTGCGAAACATCTAAGGGTACTCGCAACCGGGATCCTGGTCAACGTAGTCGAGTCGGTGCCAGAGGTGAAAAACGGGATTTGTTAGGAGTCCTTGCGTGCGTCCTGGACAAATTGATCACCAAGCATGACCTGCATCTCCACAACTAAGTGGAACAACGCATCAATCTCATCTGTATATCGGAGATGGGAGAGTGTCGATCCATTCACATCAACGCCACTCACTTCTCCTACCATAGCGGTATCGTGAGTAATAGAAATGTCGCCTTCCTGTTTTTTCTAAAATCCTTGGTTTTCTATTCCACTCGTGGTATCCGTGCTATGTGTAGAATTTTGTTGACTAGTTAGTTATAAACAGGTGTTTAGTAAGTTCCGGTCTGCCATACTTAAGTAGTTAGTTAGGCGTGTTATTTGGTCCCACGACTTTTCTGTTTTTCAGTTTCTTAAGTCTCAGTTCAATTTCCGCCTCATCGATCGTAACGTTAGGTGTAACTTCGTGCTCGTCCAAATGTACTGATTCCTTAGAGTTGTAGAGCTGTCCGCAATGTTTCCCATGTTTCCTTCTGTTGTACATACTCATTTACTGGCTTTTCCCTGCTTCTGAGCAAATAGTGATCTTAATCCATCATTCTTGTTTGATTTCTTTTGTTTCAGAGTTTACTATATTTCAGGTTTGTACATAATCTCTTTGTTGTTCCGCTGGCCGTTGACTCCTGCATTTTAAATAACGTTTTTTTTTTAATTTTTGCACCTCCTGCCAGAATCAGGGGTTAATGCGGTTGTTTGCATTTATTTTCCTGAGGCCTCTTCGGCAGTTAGTTCTATGCAGCTTCTAATTTTCAGCCAGTGCTTTTCGACCTACCAATCGGTGGTTATATGCACCTTTCTTGTTTACTAATTAATCTATCTTTGTGGAGTGTCCATGTGGTTCATAAGTCAGTGACTTCATGTTGTATTTTCGATGCACGCCGGTGTCAGGCAGTTCGGAGGTGAACCAGAAGTATCTTGGACAAAATTTGATTGCGGTGGGTTCCTATATTGGCTGCATATTTATGCTGGTCCATGTGTGAAAAGAAGGTATTGTTCGTTCTAATTTAATTTATTGTACGGAAAACAATCAGAAGTTCGCCGATGTTATTAATTACTAGTTCGTTCAACCTTTGCCGAATTCACCGAATTCCCGATGCGGGCGTTAAGATCTCCAAGAATTATAATTTTATGCGTATTGTTTATTTTATTAACAGTATTCTGGACTTCCTCATGACAAGAGAGATTATCTTCATACATTTTTTCTAATGTCCTTATTCTTTTGGTTCCTTCACCAATGGTATCCATCTACATCTTTGTCATCTATTTAATTTATTTGATTGTTTTGCCTATTATTTCTTCTAGTTTCCTTAACCGATCATCACATTTCCTTTATCGCGTTACTCAAGTCCTATTCGCAGTATATGTATAAACTATTCCAATTGTTATTCTTGCAATCCTCCAGGCCTGTCCACTTGTTTCACTACCATATTTCATCCGCATTACTTACCACTTTGTTTCCTTTCGTTGTCGATTACGTCCAAGCTCGCCTTTCAACTTCCCATTCCGTTAATCTGCTTCCTGCATCCAGCTTTGGTGCAGTTCTTGTTTTCGACATTCTTCCTCAATGCTGTGTGAGCACCTGCATTATTATATCTCATCCTTGTTCCATTGACGCAATCCTTCCTTCGCTTCTCTTCTTGATACTATTCCATTTTTTTCATTGCACTTCCTCTGGGCTGGATCGAGAATTACATCGGATTGGGATGTAAATACTTAATGATTTACCAAGGCTACTACCACATTTTAATAAAATAAAATAAAGTTGTCTTTTGCATATTTAAGATAAAATGTTATGCCTCCATTCCTTGTCACTTTTTTATGATTGCATTTTAATATCATTTCTCAATTTCATTGCTACATGCTAAGATTTTTTAGCCATAGGATAGTAATTGTTACTTATCATCATAAACTACCAGAAGCATCATAAACTAGCAGAAGCAGAAGTAACGTTTTGTATGAGTTTGTGTCATGCACATCCAACCCCAACTCAACCTATTTTACGCAATCACCACAGCAAGTTGCTTTTCATTTCCATTTATCACTAAAGTCCTTTTTATCACTCATGTGATTAATATGAACATACTTTCGCGATGAAGCAACCGATATACAAATAACTATTTTGCATTAGCGCGAACATTAGATGTATATGAGATAGGCTACTTAGAAAGCTGGTCGCAAGAAATATGTTAACAACTTCCAAACGGGGATCTTAGCAACATAAATATGAACGAATGAATCTAATTGCTTTAAATTATCAAGGTTGGGTTTCATATATACACTATATGCACCGCGTTGTTTTTTTTTTAATTACTGCCTATATTACAAACAGACCATTTGAGAAAAATTCACCCAACAATAATGTCGTTCAATGAAATTTGGTAGTTCAAATTGGGGACAATTTGAAATTAAAAAGTTACTTACGATTTATTTCCTGGAGAAATTCGCGTAAATGACGTCCCTGCGCAGCAGATCCGAAAGTGTCCACGCTTGGCAATATTTTTGTGCACTAATAGGTGATTTTTGGCTTCTATTGAGGAATTATTTTATTATTATTTTTTAAACGTAGATTTATTTATTTCCCGCGTAGTTTAAATGGAAATGACACAAGAGCAGCAGGATTGGTTAATTTTTAAATGTGCTTAGTTTGCACAGCACACAGATATAATAGATATAATCTCAGTTTATATTATTCTGTATCGGTTGTGTAGTATTTCGTTCGAGTGATTAATAAAAGTTTATGTTTACTTTTTTACTAAGTGGCGAACGTCGTTATGATCGATAATCAACTCTTGATTGCCGAATATGCAGGTCGATTAATCATGCACAACGACAAGATCTGTTACATGTTATTTGTGGTCCGTCTTTCTCAAAATATAACTTATTATTAGTAGTTTTTTTTTTAAATATAATATATCTAAATTTACTCGTATATATGGCGCGAGCCTATTAAGTGCAAATCTATATCTGTCACATAATGCAAGTGAAATGTAATTCACAATAAATTCCCATTTTTTATGCCAAATATAATATTATCAATTTATAGCGGCAATAACTTTAACTTCTCCATAAGTGTACCAGTAAGACATGCGTAACATAATTTATAACATTGTGTAAAAAGCGAACCTTGTGAATGAAAGTCAACTTGGATATACAAAAACCGCGTTATTTTTCTATAATAAATAATTTATTGGCATATTTACGACTTCCTGATTAAGACAAACTATCGTATTAAATCAGTAGCTGTATTAACAGGTAGTAGATATATAGTAAGTGTGTAATATTTGAATTTATAGTTCGTATATTGTTACTTGCTATATGGTACACATTCTCAGTAAAGTATCAATTTATATTCAGAAAAATTCTATAGTATCTCGACCTGTATTCGAGCCTCCTACTGCTTTATAGTGGCAAATGAAGGATGATAATGGGTTATAGATACATTCATTCCGTATCACAAAACACGTAATCAAGACTGTTTGGTATTAATACACATTGTCCCGATATTAAAGCTAGACATGTATGTAACATGCGATACGATCTGAACGTGATAACCGATAAACCATTGTTTACCGATGAATTATGGACCGAACAAGTAGACGGTGATTAATGTAATAAAAATTGATTGAACTATCCATGTAAAATAGTAAATTTCGTACACGATGAAAAAATCGAGATTAATTTGACCGCGATCACAAAACGATCAGAATTATGACGTTAATTAAATATAGTGCGGGCATGTAAAATTACGGTGCCCGCTAACGAGCGGACATTTCCAGGAGTCTCATAAATATTTAAACGTTTGCAGAATAACACCGTAAGTAGTAAAATATACGGTGCGTTCGGAACTTGCGCCGCTTGAAAAACAAACGCTCCGAAAATTCATTGAACGTCGTATAAATTGCCCTAACAAGGCGGAGGCAGAATTTCATTTACACAATGTGTAAAACGGCCGTTCGATGGCCACGATGCACCGTGAAGAATGAAAATGCAGATACATGACGAATCTAATCATGCGTTTCTTAAGATGCACGTTTTACACATGAGCGTGAGATTGCGAGTCGAGCCCGACACTTGCTAGCACATGCTTCGCACAACCAAAGCACTTCCACGTAATTGCTATTTCATTAGATATTTTCATCACTAATAGTTTTTGTTGGATATGATTAATGACCACAGTATTATGGTTATAACTCGCATCAAAATCGCTAGTATTCACGTAAAAAATTATTCCTTGGTCGATTGCCAAATATTTTTTTGAACAGGTTGAAAATTATTGAAATTTTGTGGTTAAGGAATTGTGAAAATTACTCCAGACTAGAATTTCAATTTAAATCCATAATGGACATATTTGCTGCTTCATCTTAATTTGTTTACTATTGTTACTAGTTTGCTTAAAATAATTAAATTTTACTTTGCAGTAGTGCACCTTTAAATTGGTTGATTAGATTCCTGAGATCAATAGAATTACAAGTAAATCAAATTAGAAGTAAATAAAACAAAGTATAAATTTTTCATCGACCATATTTATTACTTATTCATCTTTAGTTGACGTCCTTGTATGTAGCGATATTTATTTTCGACCAAGTCTTATTACTATT
Organism: Geotrupes spiniger; assembly: GCA_959613385.1. NCBI lineage: Eukaryota > Metazoa > Arthropoda > Insecta > Coleoptera > Geotrupidae > Geotrupes > Geotrupes spiniger. The sequence goes on along the minus strand of OY390736.1, from coordinate 35,371,808 downwards.
TATAAGTGCAAATGATAGTTTAGTGTCGTTCTCAGCTTCTTGTATTTATTTGTAATTGTAGTGGTATTTAAAGATTTTAATTATTAATTAGTTTTTCACCCATTAAAACCATTAAAAATTTCAAAAAAAAGGAAAAATCACAAACAAGTTTAATTGCTATAATAAATTTCGCACGTATTACAAAGATAGAGCATAGTTTACGTATTATCATTACCGATGGCATTCTTCGATAATTGTTGGGAGCATCGTTCATAATCACTGTTTCAATACATTTATTTTCGTAATTGCCGACTGCATAGTAATTACATCGTCAGTAATACTTTTTAGATCCTTTTTAAATTAAAATTTATTACTGCCGGTTAATACGCTATTGTGGTCACATACTCGAAGATATTTCAATAAATACTCGAAGCAATAAAAAAAAAATAGAAACTATAATACCGAGCCCTGTCATATGTTTCAACTGTTATAATTCATATCGTTCGTTAGACGTACAGTAAATAAATGCAATTAAATTGAGCCGACGCCGACCATTGTGCCATTAATATGTAAAAGTAAGAGGCCTTACATATGACAGATTGGCAATTTAGAGTTCGGAGAATTTATATTAAGATTGTATTCAATTTGTACCTTGCAATTATTAAAGTGGCGTTCCGCGAAATCTCATGCATCTTCGATCGGCCTTTTTTCTCGCTGCGCCAAAACTGCAACGCGTTTAAAATTTTCCTGATATCGCGATCGCTTCCAGGAAAGATTTCGTATTTTATGTTGTATCGCGTTACAGAATCAATTTTGCAGACTTTATTGGGCGCATCAATTCGGGACGTCGGGAACCCAATAATTTAATTGTGAGAAAAACGAAGGGCGCATTCAAAACTGCACGCTGCGGATTTATTTTATGGGCGAGGTTAATTGTTATTTCTACCCAGAATTGGAATTAATTTGGGCATACTTTACACGTCGAGTCTCCCTCGGCGTTTAATATGGTCGCCCATAAATTAATAATTATTTATAAATCGACATCGAGTAATTTTCGCTATTACATAAACTCAATAATTCCATTATCTATTAATAAAGTCGGTGGAAGCCACTGGCGTTAGCAAAACAACCGCAACTTCGTCATGCAAAGTGGAGTAATTTTTGCTTTCGTTTTTCGTACTGCGCTGCAACATGAGCAACACAAACGTATTTGCAGAACTGTAATTTGTGGACGCATTAAATATTTAGAACTATACTGATTTATACGTAGTTACAAGTCATTATTACGATCTTTAGGTAAGGTTGCATGTTGGCAATTCTGTCAATGTAATTGCGAGAACACTCTCTTAATGATAACGCGGTATACCCAAGTGCTTATTACAGTAAGAGCTGAAGTATCAATAAAATCATTTTTTATTCACAACGAAAAATAATCGTGCCATTCGTGTCTAAGACAATTCTTCTTCATAATCACTTATATGTGCACATGGATAGAAAAATGCCGCATCCCGGTTAAGGCGATCGATTATCGGTCGTTTATATCACGGCGATTCGTTATAAATTAACGAATCCGCAAAAAAAAGTTTAATAAATGTTGTTATGGGAGCATTCCGGAACAGCTTGTATTTGCCGCAAACCGTTTCGCAACACCTTTGATTGCTTCAGGTGCAGTCCGTTATAACGCTGATTTATACCACAAAGTTTAATGCCGCAAGTTGAGATATTTAAAGTTACATTACCTGGCCGTATTTACATTCAAATAATACAAGGAACTGCAATCTGCTTTTTCCCCACTTAATCTCATTTACATAGAGAAATCATAAATGTGATTCCGTTTAAGTTGTTATATACGTGTGCGCTTACAAATTACACGAACATGTAATGTGATTAAATTCGCATAGAGAAATCCTCACGTTTAATGGTCCACGTATACTTAAAATGTAAGGTGTGTAAATTATTCCGACAGGCATTTGCATTAGGTGCTGTAAGTGGAAAATGGAAAATAGAATGGCATTCATGAAGTGAGATAAACAGAAGTTTGCATATATTAAGTGATTAGTAGATAAAGTATTTCATAAAAACTATAAGTTAGTTAGAAAATTATTTTAAATTATGAAAAACCCATTAAAAAATTGGTGAATTATTAGATAAATCAAATAAATAATCACGACGATTAATAACTGAGACAATAAATTGATCAAACACGAAGGTTAGAAATTCAAGCAAATAAAAAGATCTGCATTTACCCTAGAAGCAGAGTTACGTTGAAGTTAAGGTTAAGATTCATGCAAAATTATTATTATATGACATAGGGTAAGCTATGTAATATTTTTTTTTATAATTTAAGTTCACTATGACTGTCGTTACACAGTGTATGTATGATTTAGGAATGCCGTACGTCAATTAAGTAGTTACTAAAGCCATCTACAAAAGCCAGAAGGAAGATTTTGTTTCAGACACGACTTCACGTTTTTATCAAAAATCTTCATAATAAATGATTCGCAAAAACTATCGATCGATGAGTCTTGGTTCGACTCCACAATCATATTTTTGAGATGAAGGTTGTTTAATTATAGTGGACATTACGTTAATTTTTTAACAGGCTCAACACTTGATTCTCAATTTTAACGATCAAAGGGTTCTCGTTAAACCATAATTTTACTAGGAGGCTAGTGTGGTGAAAATTTTTAATGATATTTTTCATTTTTATTTGCGAGTTTGGATGTATGGTGTTTCCAAATGGCGTATTGTCATCTTGTTAAATTATATGCACTTATATATAGTCCTTATTTCAACGACACCTCGCTTCATTTTGACGTTGATGTTGCTTGCTACCGTTGCCCAGTTAATTTTAAATTTCTTATCGCAACGACGTGCACCATAGAACAGACAAATTAACACTAAAATCCAGCTGTCATTTGATTTCCTTTGTATGCTCTCGTTATGGATAATATGATTTTTTTTATTTAATAAATTTTTAATCGGTTTACTACTTTCTGCTTTTTCCAAATAATTTTATCATTATTAAATCGTTTTTAATTTTTATTGTAATATATACAACATTGACGATAATTTTCTTCTCATTATGGTGCTTTTATCTTTTCATTTATACTCTCATAAATTGCGCAAAAATTCAACTTTATTTTGATAGTACTAAAACATATTTGCAAAAAATCATAAATGCTAACTTTTCGTTTTCGCTTCAAATTCAGGCCTACAACGTTTATTTCAGGTCATTTTTTTAACCAATGGAACCTTTTTTCACGCCCCAAAAATCCATGTTCCCCAGGAGAACCAAATATTTAAACCCATATTATTACATATTTCTTATTCGAACTTTTCTAGCCTTTCTTTGTACATATTTTTCTTTGGGTATAAAAGACTTCTTATACGTAATTTGTTTTTATTACTTCCTCGCTGCATCGCACTGTACTTGAGTATCGTTATTTTTATAAAATTTCTTGTTATTGCTATTTAATTTAGGTATTCTGATTTCAACTCATATCAGTCAAGATTTTAAATTGAATCTGCGAGCTACGGTTTGTTGGTATTTAAAATTAAATTTTTGTTTTTAAGTTTTTCGATAAATCCAGATTCACTGGCACATATTTATTCGTTATTGTTATACGTTTCATTTTTGTATACCTATGTATTTGAAATTCGCAAAGTTATTGCAGTTCTAAGTGTTTTCATGTAGGTATATTTTTCTTAACTGTCATGTGAAGTCATCGTATCCCACACTGTGTTTACCTATCATATTTTCTACTAAGTTAGATATCATAACAATATAAAAAAAAACACCTTTATTGGCATATTTGCACTTAATAATGACATAATATTTATTCCTTAAATTTACATTCCCATTTCCCCCTTTGTCTATGTAAATGTATTTTTCGTTATCCTGGTTCCCTTCTAAGTCACCCTCCGCCTCTTGCCTCCTTCACGCATCTCCAACCACCTCCACATAACCTGCAACAATGATAATTTTTAGTTAGCCGCTCTCATCCTCATTTCCCTCCCCTTTTCTCCTCTTCCCCGTTAGTTTTACCAGTAAATCCATCTCTCCGCCACCCTCCTCTCCCAACACCTTCTTCTTTCAACCAGTGTTTGTTCATCTTCTCTTCGTTTCCGCATCTGTATCTTGTTATTATTCTTTCCTCTTCCGCCGTCTTTTCCCCGTTCAAATATTTTGGTCTCCTCCAGAATACTTTCCTTGTATTTTTTATTATAGCTGCAAAAATTTATCTCGCTGTCCCTTTTCCGCGCTTCCACCCGTTTCATCATGTTCTCTACCACATTCTCTACTCCACTGCCGTCCCTCCTCATTATTTCTGCCTTCTCTTTGGGCTTACCTTCTTTATGGTCAGTTCTTTATACATATTTATTCTATTTCTCTCCCAGGCTGATAGTTTCACCTTATCTGTTTTGCGCTGCTCCATCTCTTCCATCACTATTTTCCCCAAACTATTGCCTCGATTTCCCATCAATACCTTTTCATATTTTACCACCCTCATTGCTGCTTCTGCCTTAATACTACCCCTCCTTGTCTCCTGTCTCACGATATAGTCTGGGGTCGGCTTTTCTAGATGTAGGATTCTCTTCATATGTCCTAGATATGCCCCCTCTAATCTTTTCTGCTCTGTTACCCCCCATATTTCTATCCCATACATCATTATACTCCTCGCGCAACAATCCCAGATCTCCATTGCCTCCTCAAAACCCCCATTTCTCTTTCCCCACAGACTCTCTTTCAGCCCCTCTTCCGCTCTCCTCATCTTCTTACAAATGTGGATAAAATGCTCTTCCCAACTATTGTTTTCCGTCAATATTACTCCCAAGTACATCCATTCCCTCACGTGTTCGACCATTTCTTCATTCCATCTCATTTCAACTTTATTTATTTTTCCTCTTCCGAACACCATCACTTTCGTCTTCTTAGTGTTTAATTCCAACCCTGTTTTTTCTAGGAACTCTTTCAGCGTAAGCGACATTTTCGTCAGCTTGTCCTTAGTCTTCGCCAGCAGGACGATGTTATGTGCGTAGGATAAGGACCAGATCCTGTCTTTCCCCAGCTCCACCCCCCCATCTTCGCAATTTCTCAGCATGTTTTCCAACTTCGCAATATGAATATTGATCAATATGCGGTTTAAGGGGCATCCTCGTCTTAATCCTCTTGCTGTTCTAAACTTTTCCGAATTCTCGTTTCCTATTCTCACCCTGCACCACGTTTTTTCATATATTTCCGTCACTCTTGTTACCACCGTGTCCGATATACCCTCTTCTTTCATTGTACTTATCATTATTCGTCTATTTATCCTGTCAAATGCAGCCTTCAGGTCGACAAACATTGCAAATAATTGTCCACCCTTATTCGTCGTCTCTCGCGAAATTAAGTAATTTAGTACGTACAAGTTGTCCCTGGTTTGTCTTCCTCTCCTGAACTTTGTTAGCTTTAGCCCTATCAGCCCTGCATATATTTTGTATACTACGTTTAGCAATGCAATCCACGTATAGTTCTCCACCCTCCCCTTGTCCCCCTTTTTCCAAGTCGGGATCACTATCGCTGTCCTCCATTTTTCTGGCATTTTTCCCCCCTCCATCCAAATATCATTCACCTTCTTTAACATTACTTTCCAAACTGCATTTGGTGCATTAATCCACCCTTCCGTGTCTACTCCGTCTTCCCCTGCCGCCTTCCCCCTTTCCAACTTGTCCTTGATTTTTATTAACTCTTCCCATGTGAATTCCTCCGTTACTTCTCCTCCCATCATATCTCGCTGCTCCTCCTCTCCTATTTGCTCCTCCTCTTCTATTTCCTCCTCCTCTCCTATTTCCTCCTCCTCTTCTATTTCCTCCCCCTCTTCTATTTCCCCCTCTCCCCCTCCATCTCCAAATAGTTTCATGAAGTACTTTCCCCATTCGCCTATGCTTATTTTATTCGAATCTCTTCCTTTCTCTCTCTTCCTGAGATAGTCCCAAATTTCTTTCTCACTTCTTAGCCCCTCCACTTTCTTAATCTGTATTTTTCTTAGTTCTTTCTCCTTCGTTTGCCACAACTTTAGCTGTATGTTCCTTTCTTTCCTGTACTCTTTCCACTCCTTACTCCCTTCTCTAACCTCATTCAACGTCACCTTCATCGCCCTTTTCGTTGCATCGCAATCCTCGTAGAACGACGTCCTTCCCATCTCTTCCATTCCCTTTCTAATTGTTGTTATTGCATTATTCATAATCCTTGTCATATCTTCTAATGTCCATGATATCTTTCCCCAATTCTCTGCAAGTAGCGTCTCACTGTAATCTTCTCGCATTTTTTTATTCCAGATATTCACTCCTTCGTCATATCCTTCGTCTATTCCCTCTTCCTCCTCTGTCCCTGTTCCTTGCTGCTGTAATTCTAACTCTATCGGAAAATGATCGGATTCTATTCTGTCCCCTACCCTGAAGCTGTCCACCACCCTCAACCATTTTTCACTTGTCATTGCAAAATCTATCACTGACGTCCCGTTGGGCCCTACGAACGTGAACTCCCCTTCTTTGTCTCCCTTCTCCCATCCATTTAATATTCCCCAGTTCGTTTCTTCTAACCACTTCAGCAGTATTTTTCCTTCATTGTTTGTGTTTTCGTCCCTAGAACTTCTCCCTTCTCTCCCCTCTACTCCCCTCCAACCGTGCAGCTGCTCTTTCCTCCCTATTCTTGCATTGAAATCCCCTCCTACTATTATGTTCTCCCATCCCCGCTCTGTTATTTCCTCTAACACCTTCTTTAGCTGATTATTACTGTACACTGTGAATATTCTTAACTCCCTCCCCCCTCTTCTTATCGTCCGCCCTTGTATATTCTCCGTACTATATCTTTCTTTTTCCATCTCTTCACATGTTTTCTTCACCCCTGTGATTATTCCCCCTTTTGGCCGCCCCTTTTTATGTTCCCTCACCGCTGCCTTGCATTCCCATTTGAAATTCGCCGGCATGTTTCCTTTATACAGTCTCCACGCCCGCTCCTCTACCCAGGTTTCCGTTAGACCGATGTAGTCGAAATTTTCCATATATTCTTTTAAATCTTTATTTATTCCTTCCTCCATCCACTTCGTCCATCCTGCTACATTCCAGAAACAAACCTTCAACCCTTGCTTCTTCGCAACCACTTCCTCTTTCCCCTTTCTCCACTCCTGCTCCATCTTCTCTTTCCATTCCTTATCTTCTTGCCTTTCTCTTTTTATTTCCGCATTCTCCTTCCTAATCTCTTCCAACTCTCCCATTATATCTTCCACGAAACCTGATAATCTCCCATCTGCATTTCCTTCTTTCACCCCTTTCTTTCTATCTTCACTACTTTCATTACTTTCGCCCCCGCTTCCTGCCATTTCTCTGCTTTCACCTCTGTGCATCTCCTAGCTATTTCCTACTTTTCGTATTTTCCCCAATCCCTTCGCGCTGTTGTAAAGGCCTCGGCCGGTCAGCCCGTCGGACCTCGGCCCCTACCTAATCTTTGCCGATTCCTACGTTGTCAACAATCAGTGGCAAATATTGTTTACTAGGATATTTAGAGGCTCAAAAGCGGGCAAACAAAATAAAATCACTTAACAGAAGCGATTCAAACTTGCGTGTTGCAGACGCTTTGATTTCAGCAAAGTATTAATTTCAAAAATAAATAGTTAAATTTTCGCCTATATTTTCAATATGCGGATTTTCTCCGTAAAGTTTTTGCGGCTTCTTTTTAGGACCTCCGCACCCGGTGAGATTGGATATCGATCACGAAATTTACCGCAATGGATCTCCAAAATCCGTATTTCGCAGGAAATTTATTATTCAATCGATAAGATATTTATAACCATACATTACCGATCTCCAAAAGCACTTATTATCTTGAAACGCAACCACGACTATTCACTTGTAACATTAGATTTTTCAGTTTTTCTGCGGAGCACTATTTAACGTGTCGACGGCCGGTATGTCGCACGACTCACGCACAACAATATATATAATTGGTATAGACTGCCCCACCATCCGGATATCACGACAGGAAATGACTAAAAACGACAGGAAATGAGTAAAACCAAATGGACAGGAACAAGTCAATAAATGTATCATAATCCCCAAAAGCCATATATAGCAAAAGGAATGCGTTATATCATGCAAAATCCAAAACCAAAAACAGCAATAACATGACATATGGATTGGAGCAAAGATGACAATAGTAGAAGCCATACAAAATTCAACTGGTGCCAAACAACAAACAACATTACGGCAATCAATCTCAAATACTGAAGCTGCTGACATGGGACACCATTGCTCGGAATCACACCATCTCATCAACTTCACCCATAACCGTGCGAGGTTCTATAAGTAAAGCAAGTGTGGGATCATACCATTTGGCGTGAGAAAAAACTTTAAGCGCCGTGGAAATACTAACTCTCATGTAATGTATATTCTATTTGTTTATCTAATTCGTTACTAACCTCGCGCCGTTATGGCCGTCATACTGATTAGATTGTCAGCGCTAATAACGTAATCGGTGATAGTGCGCGAGTTGCTTGGGGAATTTGTTATTTCTCTACGCTGCAACGGTATCGTCGATTAATTTCGATCGCTCACATGCACTACTTGAAAAAAAACAGGAACCGTAGTTAATCAGCACGTTAATTTGTTACAATTACCACTAAAAATTAGACAATTAAGTTATTTCAACGACGATGAATGAGGTAAGTTGTTCAGCTGCGTAAATTAATTAATTTACGTCGTTTTGAAATGTACGAGTGATGATGACCCATGTGTTTCGTCCTTAACGGATGATTTAGACATAGTGCTGTCAGTGAAGTGATACACAAGTTTTAAATTCAATTTATAAAATAATTTTAAATAAAATTAAATTTCGTATGATGACTATATATATTTATTGCACCATTTTAAGGTAAACTCATTTCTCCAATCCCTGATTTCTTATCAAGTCTTCATATTGAACTAACAAGCAATGTGACTCTATTTAGAAAACATGTACTAAAAAACCTGGTATTAACTAGCAATTAAAGAATTGCAAACCAACCTACATCCGACATTTAAATTGACTAATTATAAGTACATAAGACAGCAGGAGCATTTAATTTTATCTGTACGTATGTAGGTTTAAGGCCACCAGTAAATTGATTTTGAGCATCTTGTCTGAAATTAAGTGTTTGGTTATTTGAGCCGCGATGCGAAGTAGCAACTCTGATGGTAATATTAAATCTGTACGTGCTCGGTTCCATCGCGAGCATTTAAGCAAATTTTATAACACTTAATATGCACGTTTGCATTGTTAAAAATTGAATGCTGTTATTAGAGTAAAATAACCAGCAGTGGTCCGCACTGAACTTTCTTATACTCCACTTTTCGAGAGCACTTTTCAAATAAAAGTTGTTTAAAATTTATTTTTTCAATAGCTTGTACCGTTTTCGAGATATGGAAAGCTTTCACAATAGGACGTTTTCTTCCTTGCCATATACAGGATCTTGTTTAAAGTATAAGAAAGAAAAAGTAGCTCACGCATGCCCGCTTTTCACATCAATTATTGCCGCTGAGAATAAATTTCACGTTTCTTTAGGAAATATATCATACTTTTGCTGCTCGATAATAATTGCAGAACGTGTCATCGATCGCAATGTTAATTTAGTTAATAATTTGTTATTAATGAATTTAATTGATTTTTTTCCAGTTGAAGTCGCGGCATCAATTCGCCGGTGGTTTAATTGTTTATTTGTCGACTGTCATTACACACAATTATGCTGGAATTGAGTTTTTAACCCATGTGAACTAAGCACAAACATCCCATAAATTTAAAATATGTCGAGAAATACTTCAAATAAATATCGTCCGGTGCCGTAATGGGCTCCGCAATAATTTCTTTCGGTGAAGTCGTTTGAGTTAACTTATAATTAATACCATAATTCTTAGATAGGAACGATAACGGCCAGGCTCAATTATCTGTATTGGTTACCACACAAAGGTGGGTGTGTCCAACCTAAGGTTTATTCCATCACAAAACAACACCACTAATTATGTTCGCTGCGTATTATAATACTTTTTAATACGTACGGATAATCCTTGCATTCTTTTCGTGTCTAAATTTATATCCTCCATTTCCGTTGCATATAATTACACGTTACAGCATTACGTAAGTGCCGGATGTTAAAACATTCGAACAAGTTAAGAATGTTTATGTTATTAAATGATATATCTCGGTGGCTGCACGAATCGTGTAATTATGACGAGTTAGATTGAAATGAACCATAATTTAATTTCTGTTCTTAATCCAAATTAATTTTCAGACGAAAGATACCGATCATAATGATCGCAAGTTAAAGGAACTGAATCACTTGTTCTTTCATGCAATTTTTTTTTACTTTCTAATCTGAGATCGCAAATATACGATACGAACTCAATATGACAACACATTAAAACCTGAATTGCAGTAATATTTTCCATTGAGTTAATAGACGTATTAATTACACGTACACCACGAGTGCAAACAAGTGTAGTGGGTTTTATCGCGGGATTCATATTTCAGCGTACACGTAAATGCTTTAATCAGATTAGGTAACCCGCGCCCATTTTCCTATGTGGATTCAATTATTACTTGAACTTTTATTAATGAACACGTTATGTGCACCTGTTATTTATCATACATGTCATGTGCAGTGGTCAAATGTCAGCGGTGCCGTTTATACGCAATTATTTATTGCTGAAAATGCACGTACACAACTAAAATTTCAATATTGCGTTTATGTATGCTAATTCTATAAATAATGCGCGGTGCCGCTAAATTCAAATCGTTACGCAAACTTTACACTTGGGTACATAAATTGCGCTAACTAAAAGTAAGTAGTTGTGACCGTACAACTAATATAATTCATTCGCCTGGCAGAAATATAAACAAATACGTTTGTTTTGAAATGAGTTAATAACTCTGTTATTCGTAAACATGATCGTGTTTATTGGTTAGAAATTTAAGAACGGTGCAAAAATTAAACCAATAAAATGAACTTCACAAAAAGAAATATTAATATTGCGAATGTGGTGAATAAAACTACTAATTTTTATTATTATGCTATTGGTTTTTTTTTTGTAGAAATATAAAATTCAAATACATGGCTGTAAAAGTATTTCTAAAGTTCAGTGTTATGAATATTAATAATATTAATACTCAACAAAAGTCAACAGTCAATAGTCAATCCGTTATGAGCAATTAAATCGAAGGGAGCATTAAAACTTCCCTTTTAGTCTAGCTGACGAGGTCGTGGTCTTCTGCATCAGGGTCATCATCAACCATGAGCATCACATCATATTTTTATTTCTCAAGACTCATTGACCCCTATTGGCGCAAATTCTCTTAAATATCTTAATACCCTGTATAATTATTGCAGTACGACATTCTCGTAAAAGTCAGAAAAGTCCACTTACCAAACAAATAATCTGTACAAGATTTTTTTCGAATAAAATTTAATGTTCATTCTTAATTCCATCATGTTTCTTTGCGTTTGCCATCGCTCCGAAGCCATTTTATGTTTGCCCAAGGTATTTTGAATTCATGCACTGACGACTTCTTTATATCATCTCTATCAGATGTTTGACCTAATGTTGCTTGTGTCAATGATGAAGCTATTTGCTCGAAAATCAATTTTAATAATGGAAATAAAGCTAGTGAACCCAGAGGAACAGTTAAACCCACTGTTTAAGTTAGCTTCCATTAATTTATAATTTAAAATTCTACAACTAAATATTTGCTGCAGGTCCTGGATAATGAATTTCTTCGATAATTTCACCCCTGTAGATTTATAGCGCTTGAAAATACTTTCGGAATCAATAAAAGTAACATCCTTGTAATTTTTTAAGTTCACCTTCGAGCTCATAGATAATAAATGTGAAAGGAGAGAAGATGATGATGACGAGGACTCTAAGAGGAAGAACTATGAAGGAAATGCGTTAAAAGAAATTTGAAAATGTGTAAGAAAGGATGGGCTATATTGTAATGTAACATCAAAGTTCGATAATATTTGATAGGGTTTGATATTTATTAAACGTCACCTATCCACTGAATTGGTTTGAATTGGGTCGATTTGTGTTGGGTTGGTTTTCAGAGGTTTTCCTACCTAAATTCCGTTTCAGGTAATCATTTGAACAGCCGTCCTAATAAATCGCCGAATGAAAAGATGATTTGAACTAAACATAGGATGACACGATCGAATTCAAGGAATAAGAGAGAAATCCAGGCAAACGAAATTAAAAATAATCGAGAATGAAAGAAATGACAACGAGACAAACCATGGCTGTACAAACTAAAATGAAAACATGCATCACTACGATAGGAAGCAAAGCAAATGAAATTAAAACAAACAGATATATAAAATAACTATTAATCACAATGAATAAATAAAGGACAAATGGAAGAACTAAAAATTGCATAAAGTGACACACGGAAATACCACACTAATTAAGATAAAAAAATCCGCCATAGTCCATACTGAACTTCTTGAAACCGACGACATAATGATGACAGGCGAAATCGCGAACGTTAGGCTAGTTACATATATCGTACAGCCACCGCGCTGTGACTGCGGACGCCCCTGTAGTCGCGCCCGGGAATATTTATCGTACGTTGTTAGGATCACAGAGAATTTTTCAACAGCGATTTTCCAATAAATGGTAGATTTCATAAAGGAACATTTCAAATAAAAGTTGTGTAGAATTTCATTATCTATAATTTTTAATAAGACGTACTCCCCTCACTTCATGTTGATGTATTGCTTTCAAATTAATGGTTTTGGAGTCCTGCTTAATTATTTTTTTGTCAACCGAAAATAGACAAAAAAAATGTTAATCGCTGATAATCCAATGGGGCACGATAATATTATTTGCGTCGGGTTGTAGAACTACCACAGCGGGTGTATGAAGGTGATGACAGCTGTTTCGTCCTCTATGGGGTCATCAGACCACTACATATGCATTCGCTGAAGTCATGCAAACATGAGTAACAATGAGTTTTTGTGTGAATAGTACCGCCATCTAGTTCGAAATAAACTACAGTCAAGGCATGGTCACTCTGCTGCAGTTCACAATTCAAATTCATTTCAAATTCGCTTAGGGGAACCACAATCCTTTGTGAAATCAACATATCTAGAAATGTTGCGAATATACAGCCAGTAAATAAGGAAGGATTATTACAACATAACAACTATAGATATATTTAGCTCGATAGCGAAACGTGTTCGTTTCCATCAAACCAAAGGATTGGATAAGGCACGTACCACTAGCAAGAACAATCCTTTTGGAAAACCTGTGATCTATTTCGTACACAAAAGAAGGTCTTCGCTAGAATTTTTCAGCGGTGAGCAAGTGAAACCAAAAGAAGATTGGCAACGTCCAATTACACGCAAAGAAAGGAAACGATAGTTTATGAGTTTGTAGGTGCCCAACTGTATGAATGTGAGCTTGCCTGCCTTCGTTTAATAATAGTTACTGGGGTAGCAATCAGCAATGGCTTAAATAGGATTGATCTCCTGAACACGAGTTGGATTCTTTAAAAAAATTTGAGCGAAATGGGTCAGAGACAAACTATCGGTAGCAAATCAATTATCAAGTAAGATAGTATAACAATTACAACCAATCCAAAATGTCACCATATGAAAAATTTCGATAGCGTTAACAAAATGTATTTTGAACTTTGGTTCAATTTACAAGGAGATATATTGCTGGTGAGCTCTGAGTACGAACGAAACTGTCGCCCAAGAATTCAAAACGTATATACTAGACACAGTTACTGAGATAGCAATGAGCAATGATGAACATGAAACATAACAAATGTGTGGATAGCATACAAAAGTAACGTATGAGTGCTTTTAAAGTAGAACACGGAGAGGGGAAATATAGATGAGGTGGTGGCGAAGACGATGAAATATGTGGATGGACGAGAATGACAGAAATTGAATAGAGGCAGGTTTAATAGAAAATATGAATCCAAACCCACAAAAGTTTCGGGAGTAGGTGGAACTGGCGACCAGAAAAAGTTTACAAGGTGCGGTTGAAAGGTTAATCGTTATAGATATTGGATCATAGTAAATAGTTGCATGGGAAAAATTTAATAAAAAAAGTCATGTAAGAAACGAAAAAATATATATAAATATATTAGCCACAGAATACCTAAATGACTTTCAGGGCTAATTTTAAGAAAGATCAAAACCTTAAAGATATAATATTGAATAAATAATCAAAAAATTCCGTAATCATTATACCAATTAATTTAACGACTAATTAAAATTGAAATTTCCAATTGTATTTTTCTTATCAAGTATATATTTCAGCTTAAATGTTTCGATGTGCACAACGCGCCTTGTGTGGAACCAGCAAAATGTTTACGGCGCCAGCGAAGATAATCACAAATCACCAGTTAGAGGATAACGGCATTGATAAATAACGATAGTGTGTGCAATAAACGCCGGTATGTCAAATCTTAATGGCCCAGACTGAAGCATACTTCATGTGTTTAATATCGTAAATGTGGTTGGTTGCCAAAATTGATCGCGTTATCCTTGAAATTGTATATGGTTCTAAAAATACAGATCGCATAGGTATAATACACCCATTGGAAACTAACTGATGGCAGCAAAACAAGACTGCGGATGATTTACGACGAGAAACAATGTGCCTGTAACGTTAGAAAAAGTTGCAGACAACGTCGTAACTACTGGGAACGAGCGGTGGTGTTGAGGCGACATTTAAAAATATATTTGCACACGATGAGTCATGTTAAAGTTGCATACGGTAGTAATTGTTGTTCGATGTGAATCATGCGGTTTACGTACGATGACGAATTTCCTTTGAGGTGAACCTGGCTAGATT